>OY037019.1:5000000-10000000 GCA_955831195.1 Pilophorus perplexus
ACCACCCGATTAGTCACTTCTTAAGCTTATATTAACCCGTTAGGTTATTTCATCGGGTTTTCACAAGGCACTCCTAACCGATGCAAAGCACAGAAATGGACCCGATTGATTTTCTATCGGGATTGTTCAACGTACTGGTCACCCGATTGGTCATCAATCGGATTTCATCAGGAGAAGAGACCTGTGAGATAAGGATTTTCCAACCGATTGATTTCCAAACGGGTTTTCTTAAGACTAATACGACCCGATTAGTCGTTACGCATTACTCGATAGATAAATCAAACGGGCATGTTTGACTTAATATAGGCCCGATTGATATCCAAACGGGTGTTTTTGAATTCCTACCACCCGATTAGTCACTACCCCTTTACCCAATAGAAAATCAAACGGGAATGTTTAAGTTAACCAACACCCGATTGATATTCAAACGGTTTTGACTTTTGCTACCATCACCCGATAGGCCTACTTACAAACACCCGATTAATTCACGAACGGGACGTTCTAATATTAGCAGTACCCGATTGGAATTTGTGATTACCCGTTAACTTTTATAAATTCCCGATAGAGATGTCTCTTAAGCGTACCCGATTGGATGGACCTCTTATGACCTCCCGATAGTTATTACACATACCCGATAGCTGATTTTACCATTCCCGATTGATTTTAGACCTACCCGATTAATTTTTACGTCCACCCGATTAATTTTACGTCTACCCGTTTGGATTTATGGTCTCCCGTTAGATTTTTTATCGGGACGTCTTAACATTTCGTGGAATTTCAATCCTATCGGGCATGGTGCGCCCCTTTTTTCTCTCAGTGTATAGGAATTTTTGACTAAATTACAAGTGATTTCCAAGCTGCTCAACGGATGTATGTTAACTATACCGTCTGGAATGTAACTCACGCCTGGCAGGATTATAGTGGGGGTTTTAATACCCAGCAAATTACCAAAATCGTCAGTGTGGCCCAACTCTAATTTTACCGAACTGAAAATTTCAATTTTGTTACTACTCTCCTTAATCTTGAGCTGGATTGTTGAATTATGCCGAATCAAACGCTGAATCTCACGTTCTAAGGAACCAATATCATATCCTCCTTCAGGAATCGAGAGTACTGTAGCTGTTTCATTGTTGTCATAATAAATCCGGAATTTATCATTTTTTTCGCTAATGTTGGGAATACTGTGGTACGTATCGAAACTTAAAAGACCAATTGCATAGTGTTTCGTAGGGTCCAAGATCATAGGGGAGCGGAAATCTTGTGTCAGCGTGCTCGTATGACCCGTCAGAGTGAAGGTCGCGGCCATGTCTGATCATTTTCAAGAAATCTGAGACATAAATGGCCACAATTTACGGTTCCCAATTTCTGATCCCCCTCTCTATTGTAGGAGATGTCACAGCCCTTCAAATATTTGACCAACTCCGGAGGAGGTCTCAAATTTCCAATAGGATCGTAATAATTTACATTCTTCCCACTCTTCTTATAAGCGCACCAGTGCGTGCCTGGATTTGAAGAATGATCTTGATTGACTATGGCGCACTCCCTTTTCTTAGGCTCACCATCACCTGTCAATTCATCACGCATAAATATGCCTTTGAAATTTTGAACTTTTAGAATTTTTACCGCCTGCTTCAGATCGACATCAGTCAAAGCAATTTTCGGTAAAGATAAGTTTAGTTTTTTTGACAGGGGTCGTATGGATTATAATACAACCCATAACCTTGCTTGTGTGGACGCAGATAGAGTCCAGATCCTACCATTTTTCCTTCGAGTTTCAAATTGTGCCGTTTTTGTTCATCAAGTTGTTTTTTAGCAGTTTTAATATTATTAATTGTGTTGACTATCGATGAAACACCGGACGCAAAACCACCAACTCCTCCAAGGGCAGCGAGGATTGGAATTAAGGCAGCTGGGAAGAAACCCCCCGTCTTTGTAGGAATAGGAATAATTCTTCCAGGTGGTTTTGGAATGTTAATCCCCGATGAAATGTTCTCTTTGACGAACTTTTTTGTCGCCAGTATAGCTCTTTTTATCCCTTCTTTGAAAGAGGATTTTCTAGGGATGGCATCTTTAGCCACGTTGATTAACTTGTCGAATCTGACGATTTTGCCCTTATGGTGGTGTTGGCGACGTGTAGATCCTCTCTTCTTCTTCGACCCTTTTTTATTCACTTTTTTCCCCACTCCCCCTAACCCAGCTCCAATTTTTCTCTTAAGTTTCATGACTCCTGCCACACCTAACGCTAGTAAACGTTCTTTGAGGTTAGCGTCATTTGATTTGGCTCTTTTCCAGGCACGCATTTGTAGAATTTTGTCGGCCTGGTGCTTTTTGTTCAAATCATTGGGATGCTGATCATAAATCTGATCGTGGGAAAGGCAGGCTTCGTCCAGACCGTTAATTGGCTTATCTCCTCTCGCAAGACGCTGTCTTAGTCTAGTGTTCGGACCACAGTAATTGTAACCACCTGGAAGATGAAATTCCTTGTCAACCTTCCCAATCAATTTTACTAAATCGAACCCCCGTCCTCTTCTTCTTCTTACCGTCTGAACTCGTCGAGGCATAGTGTACTAATGTGAATATCACTCACTAGTAAGCTTATAATATATGTTATTGTCCCCCATCGTCATAAGAGCTGACGGAGCATTATATTCAACTTCAGTGTTGAACATGATACGCTTCAGGAAACAACCTGTCCGACTCAACGTCTCCCCCTTTGTCGACGACGAAAATGCTGATAAAACTTCCTTGAAAACTAGTTTTGAAAAGAACGGACCCCTCCTACCCAAATCTATTCGCGCTATTTTCACGGGTCCGAGTTCAAGTGGGAAAACCCAGGCTGCAATATCCCTAATAATCGAGCCAAATGGTGTCAAATTTGAAAATATCTACATTTATTGCAAAACGGTGGAACAGGAGAAATATCAAATATTGTTGGAAATCTTGAAACTCATTCCCGAAATCAAAGTTTTCACGTTTGATTCATCGAAGGAGGTGGTACCTGTGGAAAAGGTTAGGAAGAACTCTCTTATCGTATTTGATGATTTGATTGTAGATCGCCAAGAGTCAATTAAAGAATATTTTTCCATTTGTAGACATAAACAATGTGATCTTCTATATATGGGACAGTCTTTCAGTAGGATTCCAAAGGCTTTGATTCGAGACAATGCCAATATGATTTGCGTTTTTAAAACGGATACAGGCTCCATGAAGCATATTTTTAACGCTTATGTCTGTACAGACATGAGTTTCGATCAATTCAAACATCTCTGCTCAGAATGTTGGAAAGATAGATATGGATTTCTAGTTATTGTAACTGACTGTGAAATTGGTAATGGTAGATATCGAAAAGGGTTTGACCAGTTTCTCCAGCCATTAGACGTTGTGTAAATGGGTGGGAGGAGGAGCAGGGGGGATATATACCAAAAATGTTTTTACTAAACTGTCAGTTTCCAACATGGATTCAATAGAAGCTAAACGAAAGCTAGTGAGAATCTCAAAGGTTGTTAGGGACAAATATCTTGCTCTAAGGCGGCACAAAGAGAATGCTGATTCCGCGCTTAATGAAACGTTGACTCCCATCATTCGGCCGTTGAAAGACATTCGAGACTCACTTCAACACGACAACAACAACAAAACAGCCGATGCCAACATAATCTCAACGCCACTTCACACTTCTAAGAAACAGCTACAAATCGAGGGGGGAAATGATGATTGGAAATTTATGACTCCTGCTAGCAATACAACACCTTTGGCTTTACGCACTCAACAAAAATTAACTTCAAGGAAACATTTAAAATTGACAAATTCAACTCCCAGTAGCGGACCACCCCATACTGATGAGGTCGGGGAAAAACTTGTACTTTCGGATCTTGATGAAGAAGATGATAAATTTCACGTTGTAAGGGCTTTGAATGAAGAAGCTTTAACTCCGGAAGGGAACAACGCTATGCATTCATATCTCCGCGAATTCCCTCATGCAGTTAGACCTTACCTCGAAAACATAGTCACAGGTAAAACGAAAGGATTAGACTCACGTTTTGGTATAAGGATTTCACCTTCAGGCGCAGCTATGATGGGCTCGGAAAACGTGGTGATTGATAATGTAGATAACGGAGGGTCAATTCTCGTAAATAATAACAGATTCAAGGTAACCGATGGATTGGCTCAGCTTTTATTTCTGGAGCACCCGTTACGGGATAGTTATTCTGATGAGGATTTAGAAACATATAAAAAGTTACTGGAACTTACTAACGCGCACAAACAGCAGTATTCCGTGAATAAGCAAATCGCGTCCAGCTCATCGTACAAGTATATGAATATTATAAAACCCCTATTTCAGACGACAAAGAAGAAGAAAGGAGGTGGTATGCACAATGATCAAATAAGAATTGAATACTTCGATGACCCTAACGAGCTTGTAGATCGATTAAAAATTCTCATAAGTTCCAAAATGGTTGGCAATCATGCTCATGACAATGAAATAGAATCTATCCTAGAAGAACTCTCGGAGCTTGGCATCATCAAACATTTCAAACATGACTATCGATAAGTATGGACGACACATTTTCTGCAGAAACTCTACGGGGACGGCAGCAGGGGGAAAAAGTAAAAATTCGACCCTTGTCTCAGGTTTAGAAATGGCAAAATTCCGTGGAAGCACGAGTATTGACGTGGAACATCATAAAATTGTTAATTTGAACAGACCAACAGACCGGCAAGATGCAGCAAACAAAGAATACGTGGACAGTGCAATCGACTTTAAAAATCATCCCGGTAATTCAGTTGACTTTGGTGGTAAAACCATTCGTCGAATTGGTGATCCAAAAGGAAGTGGAGATGGAGTCAACCGGAAATTTCTGGAGAAACACGTTCCCTTCATGCTTCATGAATCAGACCCCGGTTATGTCTGCCACGGGAAAAGACTGACGAATTTAGGTGAACCTACACACCCAAATGATGCAGTCACCGTTCGATACATGATGGATTACGTTCGAGAAAATTGCATTCGAGTGCTGGATGGCAAACGAGACTCATCTAATAAGCAGTAGCAGCAGCAGCAGAGAGAACCACTATGAGACCAGTGAAGGAGATGATTTATGAAGAAATCTTCAGGACGCCGCGTGTTCACTTTCCACGAAGACGTACAGTGATGAAAAGGATCAACGACACCTGGCAGATGGACCTGATCGACATGCAAAAACTTGCCAAGGAAAACAACAACTATAAATATATTTTAGCCATAATCGATATTTTTTCTAAATTTGCCTACACTTTACCCGTCAAATCCAAAAACGGCAAGGAAATTGCGGAAACTCTTGAACGCCTTCTTTCAAAATCTGGTGTGACTCCTCCTCGGAAAATTCATTGCGATCAGGGACGCGAATTTTTCAATAAACACGTTTTGAAAGTACTCGATAAATTTGGAATTCAACTGTACCACACTTTTTCATCCATGAAAGCATACATTTGTGAACGATTCATACGAACGTTTAAAAGGCTCCTTTACTTGAATATGAAATTTAGAGGGTCATTAAAATATTTCGATTTAATTCCAAGACTGATAAATCACTATAATTATAAAATGAAGCATAGAACGATAGGTATGTACCCGGGAAAGGTGACGAAAAAAGACGAAAAAAGGCTTCTGCATGGGGTATACTCTTATCAGACACTCTGTCAAACTGGACCTCGTCAGTTGAAAGAGGGGGATGTGGTCAGAATTAGCAAGCAGCGCTCCATCTTTCACAAGGGCTATAATTTGAATTGGAGCACCGAGCTATTTACAATAAGTAACGTTCATAATACCTGTCCAATAACGTACTCTCTCGTCGATGAAAACGGAGAAACCATTTTGGGGAAGTTCTATAGGCATGAAATTCAAAAAACGGCATACCCAGGCACGTACTTGGTGGAAAAAGTGCTCAAGACCAAAGGTGATAAGATATACGTACAATGGTTGGGTATGAATTCGCGCAGCTGGATTGATAAGAATAATGTTGTCCTTTAAATGTGGATGTGGAAGTGGGAGGTAGACAAAAAAAAAAAATGGGAGGGGGTAGTTTAATTAAACACGCATATTTTTTCATTTTCTTTTCAGTATTTGATCAGTCGTCGGTGTCGTCAAATTGGTTCGTTATGTATAACCATGGGAGCGAGAGTTCTGAACAGTGTTTCTCCCGGTTCGGAGTGGTCGATTTTCAAGGTTATAAAGGTGTCAAGCTGCGGTTCATCGTGAAAGAGCTGACATTTTCTGACCTGACTGGGGAAAATGTTTGTCATCTGACTTTCAAGCCTCCGACTAGGTCGGAGCCTGAGGCTAACACCCCCTCGAATTTCTGGGTACTGCGACATCATCACGCAATTTCGTGGAATAGTGGAGACTTCGAGTACTCTGAGCTTGAAACCAGATTGAAAAGTGTCACCAAAGCTGTCTCTTTTCTATTCTCCAAGGGTCATGAGAAATGCGTGTTCTTGGAGTCGCTCTTACACAGACCCATCTATGATTTGGCTGATTTTGGTTGTCCCTCGTTGAAAGACCTTGAGGGGCTCATGTCTGACCATGTCGAAACATGTTCAATCCATTCAGCAGGAATGATCACAACGAGAAATCCTCCTGTCTGCTCACATCGACAGACTTTTGGATTGAGGCAGTGGATGAAAACCAACTTTCCGACAATTGATCTAACCACTCCATCGTCACGAGTGATGACCTTTCAGCTCGACCATAAAATTTGGAAAAACGTTGAAAATCCCTTTGAAATAGCCAACGCGGGATTTTTATGTGTCAAAACTGTGAAAAACTGTGTGCAGTGCATTTATTGCTCAAGCGTCATTCCCATTTTTGAGTTTGCTAATCATAACTGTGATGAAAGAAAAAAGACTGACAGTGGTTAATTTTCTCCGATTTGTTTCTTCTTTGTTTAGCTGGTGAATTAAAACTTGCCTTCACGGGAGTGGGGCCGCGCGGGACCTTTGAATTGGCGTTCAAAGGTACCCAAGAAGAAGAAGAAGAAGAAGAGGAGGAGGAGCCTCAGCCCATTAAAAAAAAAAAAGTCACACGCGCAGGAGATAGCCACCCGAAGGAGGGGAAGCAAGAATTAGTTTGTGGCAATTGTGCCAAATCTTTTACTAGGAAGTGTAGACAGATAGCTCACAAATGTAAATATTTAGTTACTTGCAGTATCTGTAGAGTGAGCTATCTGTCTACATGTAGAATTAGTCATAAATGCTTAGAAGTTAAGGTTAAAATACCTAGTGTTAATGAAAACATGCCATCGACATCATCAGCGGCCTCACCGCAATTAGACATCGTTAACTCCTCCAATTCTAATAATTTTTCGTTTCCACAACCTCAGCCCCCTCCAAAAAGACCGAAAAAAAATGACGACAAACTGATACGATTACATGCGGTACCTGAGCAAAAGGGTAAGGTTGTACTAAAATTTGGGGACACAGCGGTAGACCTTTATTTTAAAAATATTGAACGTTTCAACCTCCCCGAAAGTTTTCTCCTCCACCTGACTGACGTTATTAAGGATTTAATTTTAGAATATTTGACCAAATGGCGTAATATTAAAATGAATTTGTTGTTAGAATGTACATTCTTCAAGACAAAAATAGACTGTCAACAATCAGAAATAGAAGAAGAATCAATAAATGCAAATTTTAAAACAAAAAATGAAATAATCCTAACTACTACAGACATATTAGACTACCTCATGAGATCATTTGAGAGGATCATAGAAGAAATGCTCACATTCGAAACAAAAGGCTCAGGTTGGAGCTTAAAATCGGTAGATGGTTTACTTATTAGACTGACTAAATATTCGCCCTTGACGGGCCGCTGTAATTTCCCACTTAATAAAAAAATTCGTGCTTCTCATTCCGTTGTTTCCGTTCAAAATAAGGACAATTATTGTTTCAAATACGCCGTGCTGGCATGGTACCTGAAGAAAAATGCGACCAATATTCGGAATTTACAGCGGCCCGGAATTTACAAAAATTTGGTTCACCCATTCAACTTTGAAGGGATTTCCTTTCCCTCCAACTTTCATGATGTAGCTCGCTTCGAAAAGCAAAACAGTCATCTTTGCTCCATCAACATTTACGCTCTGAATGATCTCGATGAGGTTTATCCGATCCTCATTTCACCTAACGTCAACTCATGCCATATTCCTACTGTTGACCTTCTATTTTTGGAAAACGAACTCTCCTCGCATTACTGCACCATCACTAACCTCCCTAGACTGGTCAACCCACAACTTTACAAACGTGATAAACATTCTTACCTCATGTGTAGAAACTGCTTTAAAACTTTCCGTTCTGACGGTGTATCAGTCAAAGGAAAAACTGGTCACGATCGCTTCAATGAGCACACCGTATTTTGTAATAAATTTAAGCCCTGTAGATATGAATTTCCAGAAAAACTTTCCATAGAGTTTGAAGATTATCAATTCATGACCAAGGTTGGATTTGTTATGTATGGAGATCTAGAATGTAAGCTTGCCCCGATAGATCGTGTCAATTCAGAACCGGAAAAAGATGAGCCTCTTACGGAATATGTTGAAAAACATATCCCTACTTGTACAGGTTTTCACGTAAAATCCTATTACCCTCACCTGCTTCAGGATGAGACATTTTTATTCTTTGGAAAGAATAGCGTCACCGAAATGTTGTTGAAAATCAAAACTGTTGCTTTAAGAATTGACACAATCTATCAAAAAACCAACATTAAATCAAGAATGACTAGGGAACAGACTGAACGACATAACTCTCTGACTAACTGTGAACTTTGTGGTAGGAATTTCAATAACTCGAACAGAAGTGAGGTTAAATGTGCTGATCATGATCATTTGGACGGATCCTACAGATTTACTTGCTGTAGCTATTGCAATAACGAAAAATTAAGGAAACCAAATTTTATTCCAATTTTTTTCCACAACCTCTCTGGCTATGATAGTCATTTCATTATATCTGAACTACATAAAATTGACTGTGAAATTAAAATAATTCCTCAAACTGAGGAAAAGTACATTAGTTTCTCCATAAAATTTAACGGATGTAATTTGTGGGTTCGATTTCTGGATTCCTTTAGATTTTTACCAACTTCTCTTGAGAAGCTCGTGAACATCTGTCATGAGTTTCCAGAAATGGAACGGCATTTTCCTGACCCTGAGTTGAGAAAACTTCTGCTCAGAAAGGGCGTCTATCCGTATGAGCACATCACGAGCTGGACCGTCTTAAATGAGACAGAACTGCCTAGCAAAGATAAATTTTTCAATAAATTGACAAACGAATCAATCAGTGAGGATGATTATCAACATGCCAGAAAGGTGTGGAAAAAATTTGAGATTAAAAATTTAAAAGACTACACATTGCTATACCTTAAAACTGATATAATACTGCTTTGTGAAGTATTTGAAGGTTTCAGGAGGCTAACGTTCGAACGCTTTCAATTAGACAGTGCCTGGTTTTTCACTCTACCAGGATTAAGCTTTAAAGCTGCCTTAAAAGTTTCGAGAGTCAGTCTACAAATCATCGACGATATTTCTATGTTGCAATTTCTGGAAGCAGGAATCAGAGGAGGTATAACTCAATGTATCAAGCGACACGTTGTTGCCAACAATAAGTACATTCCTGAAACTTTTGATTCCTCCAAAGATAGTGTATTTATTTATTACGGCGATATAAATAATCTCTATGGTTGGAGTATGATTCAAAAATTACCTTTTGGCGATTTTGAATGGGTGGACGATCCGCAAAATTTCGATGTTCTGACCACTCCGGATGATGGTGATTTTGGCTTTTTTCTCGACGTAGACATTAGTTACCCGGGAGAGTTATTTAAATCACACTCAGATTTCCCATATTTACCAATCAAAAAGAAACCGCCCCAGGGTAAAGTCGAAAAACTAATTTTAGATTTTGAAGATAAAAAAAATTACCCAGTTCATCTCACCAACCTCAAACAGGCCATAAATGCTGGATTAAAATTGGACAAAATTCACAGAGTTCTAAAGTTTAGACAGTCTAACTGGCTGGCGGAATATATAAATTTTAATACGGAACTCAGGAAGTCGGCAACTAACGATTTTGAAAAAGATTTCTTCAAACTTCTCAATAACGCCGTTTTCGGTAAAACTATGGAATCCAAAAGAAACCGAATCAATATTCGACTAGTAAGAACAGAAGAGGAGCTTTTGAAGTTGGCCAGGAAACCGAATTTTGTGGATCGTGTTATATACAAAAACAAACTTGCTTCAGTCCGCCTTGGTCATGAAAAAATAATCTTTGATAAACCGATTTACGTAGGATTCGCAATTTTAGAATTGAGTAAATCACTCATGTACGATATTCATTATAATAAAATGGTGGCTCGTTTTGGGGAAAATATCAACCTGTGCTATATGGATACAGATTCCTTTATTTGGAAAATTAAAACTCCGGATTTGTACGAGGATTTAAAATCAATGAGCTATCTCTTTGATACCAGCGACTATCCTCCCGATCACAATTTGTTTTCCCTCGAAAATAAAAAGAAAATAGGTCTAATCAAGGACGAAACGAAGTCAGTTCCAATCCAAGGGTTTGTAGGCTTACGGCCTAAACTTTACGCCATAAAATTTGGGGATAAAGTTGAAAAAAAAGCTAAAGGGGTTAAGAAGAGTGCAGTTCGGACATTGATGTATGAAGACTACTTGAAAACAGTTAAAACTAAGAAAGATTTGTATACAAATTTTCGAAAAATTGGTTCCAAACAACACGAAGTTTATACTCTGAATATTACAAAAAAATCTCTTTCTTTTCATGATGATAAGCGTATCATCCTGGAAAATGGTATTGACACACGACCGTACGGGTTTGTTGACTTGTCTCCCACAACAACAACATTGTGTGGGGAGTCTGTCAGAATGTGAGTGGAGGGCCCTCTGCAAGCATTCTTTCTTTCTCTCTATTCTGATAAACAGATGGGTGGGGTGTAAATCATTTTTTATCGTAATGGCTTCCATTTCGGGGTATCTTTAAATTTCTCTAGATGTAAATGATGTCGATGGCATGCTATATATAGGTACACATTTTTGTAATTTTTAAACCTAATTAATTAGCTATCCGATTGTATGTTCTTTCTTTCTCTCTATTCTGATAAACAGGGGGGTGGGGGGTGTAAATCATTTTTGATGGTAATGGCTTCCATTTCGGGGTATCTTTAAATTTCTCTAGATGTAAATGATGTCGATGACATGCTGTATATAGGTACACATTTTTGTAATTTTTAAACCTAATTAATTAGGTATCCGATTGTATGTTATATGTGTGACTTTTATTCTGAGAATAAATAATTAATTGATTATACTGTTTTTACTCTCCCTTCCCTGAAATTCCTCACGCTCATTATCTCTCAACAAGCTTTACAAAGTGGAATATGATGATGAAACATATCATAAACTTGGGAAAATTCTCAAAAAATTAAGGAACAACTGAAAAACACTCTTCCTCTTCCTCAACCTCCACTTCCAATAATATTAATTTGAGCTAAAACTGACGCACAGGTCAGTTCTTTTTGGGATCTCGTACTAGATTCAAACCGGAGGAAAAAATGGGCTCTTTTTTTAGCTTTTTCCAACTAGACAACGATGTGGCGGTGCTAGCAGCAGACACCTCCAGAACATCAGTCGTCAAAGGGACGGAGGAGGAGGACAATATCGTCGAACTTGAAGACGAATCAAAAAGACTCGCGACGTACGAGAAATGGCCTGTACCCTTCCTATCTCCAGAAGAAATGTCAAGAGCAGGATTCTACTATGAACAAAAAGGTGATCGAGTTAGATGCGCATTTTGCAATATCGAGCTTTGCGAATGGGTTGAAGGTGATCAACCTGTGGCCGAACATGAGCGTTGGGCTCCGGCCTGTAAATTTATTCGTAAACTCAAACACAATTCTTATGGCAGAGGAGTTGGTAGAAGTGGCTATGACGTTACGGGAAACGCTCGCAACATCACCTGGAAGTACCAATATTATGGAAATTATCAGAACCGAGTCGATAGCTTCCAGAACTGGCCTAACAGTTTGAAACCGCTCGTCCCTCGACTAAGTGAAGCCGGACTATTTTACACGAACGTTGGCGATAGGACGAAATGTATATTCTGCGGCCGGCTGATTCAAGATTGGAAACTGAGTGATGACCCCAAGAAAAAGCATCCTCCAAACTCGTACCTCTGTAGACGCGAAGATATTTTCGACTGAATATATAAGTTGAATTACCTACATGAATATCTACGTACATTCATTTTATCTTTATTAAATAAATAAATTGTCATTCTGTCCCATTTACAAACTTTGGGTTGTTGTTCACTTTGCCTTCTCTTATCACAACCTAGACTCGTCATTATAGTAAATAATCCGCTCAATGTAGCATACCCGTAGCTTTAAAAGATGATGGGACCGACTACCGCGGTTGTGTGTGGTGTGTGTGTCTCTAGGAAATACCTAGATACCGTCTTAAAGTGCTCACTCTAATTTGGTTATCGATGGCATAGTGGTTAAAGCATTAGACTGCTGAGTCAGAGATTGATGGTTCGATCCCAGCATAGTTTAAACAAATATTTTTTTTCCAGCCGGGACCTACCGAAATTTTATATTTTTGCGAGATCTTATACGCTGGGATCTTACGGTATAATATGACCGTATACGGTGGACTGTATAGGGTGGTCCGTATACGGTAGGACCGATACAGTCGGACCGTATACGGTCAGAGCGTATACGGTGGACCGCATACGGTGGACCGTATACGGTGGACCGTATACGGTGGACCGTATACGGTGGACCGTATACGGTGGGACCGATACAGTCGGACCGTATACGGTGGGACCGATACAGTCGGACCGTATACGGTGGGACCGTATACGTTACCCTGTACAATTTGGTGCTATCCCCTCCTTTTTCCTTCTACTCACGTGATTGTAAATTTCATACAGCGTCGTTTTCGAAGTATTTTTGGTCGCAGAATCCATTCTTGGGGGCCCCGGAGCCATCTGATTTGAGGATCTATGAGTTTTCGGTGGAGCTACAAATTTTGCAGTCCCGTGAGAGCCCCATAGATCATCATCTGGAAGAGATGAGTGGACGCCCATCTCTTCCAGATGACAAATTGACACGCCGAGCACCAAAATAAAGTGAGAGGGTTATGAGTGAGGTTTCAACTGGGTAGGGTTATCAAAGTCGACAGCTCCCAACTGAACTCATTCGAGCTGTCGGTTCCCGTCCGACTGCAGTTGAACTGCTGTCAACCTTCAAATCGAACAGCCGGCGACGGCGACTTTTCGCCGAGCAAGCGACCTGGAACAGCAGTCATCTCAACTGCGCATGTCTCCGTCGATTTCTGTTAACAGTCCGTCAAACCTGGAACAAACCTAAGAATAGAGTTTTTTTTGTTGGTCTCCTCTTCTGCCAGCATTCGTTCCAGGAGACCATACTTATGTGGGTACCGGACATGGCTATCTTCTGCCATCATCAAGGACAATACAAACATCCTCCTGTTTTGCCTTATGCAAACACAAACAAAGGATCTAAAATTCTAGCCGTTTGTACAAAATTAGTGATGGGACAGCCGAATGCGGCATTCGATTATTGAAATCATTCAGTTCTTTGAATGCGAGATTTCAAGTATTCGATTAATTTTACATTCGTCTAGCAGAGAAACTGGCGGTGTCTTCACGAAGCTCTCTCATCCGAGATTTCATTTACATAAGTAATAATAGTTACATCAAGCAATTATAGTTGTTTCAACCAGATGCCAAACCTGAACTCCCATTGGTTGTTTTTCATTCGAATGGTTTGGTATGGGTTTAGCAGCGAAACTGGCGGTGTCTTCACGAAGCTTTCGCAACTGAAATCCCACTGAGCATGTTTCATTCTGTTGGCATTCCTGACCTCCAAATGCTGATACCCTATTGGGCCAATAGTATTGGTTAATTTTGCATTCACTTTAAAATGGCGGTTGTTTTCCTCTCGCATTAGAATGAGTCATTCGGTTGTTCATAAAATGAGTGATTCGGACGTTCATTCGATTTTCTAAATCATTCGAAAACTAAGCATTTGATTCGTTTTTCTAAGCATTTGAGCATTTTAAGCGTTTTTCTAAGCATTTGATTCGTTTTTCTAAATCATTCGAAAACTAAGCATTTCAGTCGTTTTGTACACCACTATAAAAAATAGAAACGTATGGAAAATCATGGATGGCTAAACATCTCAACCTGGTGAGTAGGACCTCCAAGCTACACTCGTTCAGTTTGAAGTTGTGTGACCGCGTCTTTCATGTCACACCTTGACGCCTTCGAACAGTTGACCTAAAAATTATAGATCTTATACTTTTGACTTCTTCGGGGAAATTGCCCTCGCCGAGAGAAGAAAGCTCGTGTTGAAAGAGGCAATTAGGAAGAAGATGGCAGCCGTGAAAAAAGATTCCCATCTTGAGGTGGAGGTTTTTCTTAATTGCATCTCGGGTCTCACGGGTAATATACCTCTCAGTTCCACAATGAGTTCACATTCCCTCTTTTGTTGCTCCTTCATTTCCCCTCGTTTAGGGGAATAGTTATTTTGGCTGATTCTGCGACGCCGGAAGAGCGTTCATTTTGGGGGTGCCACCGAAAAGGTTTTGAGCGTCTGGGTCCTAACGAACTTTTTTTTTGTCCTCAATCTCCCCTTTGGAACTCCTAAGAATCGAAATAAAGATCAGCAAAAACCAATTTCTGCCCCGGTCGTAATTTCACCTTTTCGTGTCTCATCTTCGTCCACGTGATATCTTCTGTCAACATTATCGTTGCCCGTATCGCGATTTCTCTTCTAATGAATCGGATGGTCTCATCTTTTTTATACCTTTCTTTTCGTTTTCAACAATTTATTGGGGACCTCCCTTTTCATCTTACAGGAAAGACAGTGACCCGAAACAATGAAGTTCCCTTCGTAATGCCCTTTATACCCTTTTTCTTGGCTCGCCCCATTGTTACCTTCCCTTTGGCTAGTCATTTTCTGGAGACCTTGTATTAGAGAGTTTCGCTTTCCTTTTATTCTCTCAGGTTTCGTAAGTTCCTGTCCGGAATGGCTGATTGGCCTTGGAGGAAACGTGATGACTTATTTTTAGGGTTTTGGAAGCCCCATTTGAGATCTGGCGTATGGACAACGGAACTATGTATATATACTAATTCCATATAATATATTAAACTAATTCAGACTGTGGTGGACAGTTTATGAATGGCAATGTTGTTTCATGGTGAATGACAAAATTGCCGTTTCTTTTTCCTATAGCCTGATCGTTGCCTCCTCCGAAGTGTTTGTTTGCCGACGGTGCAGAGGTCAAATTCAGGTGGTTAGGGAGAGAAGTCCTTTTCTTTCCCTAACCACCTCATTGCCTCCTTCTACTGGGAGAGTTGCGATTGGGCGCAATGGGCGCACTTGCGCCTAACTTGCTTAATTTAAATGGTAGCCGCCGATTTTAATGGATTCAAATTCCAAAACTGATTGTACATCCCAAACCGTCCAGTCCCTGGTGCAAACTGTGTTCATTCTCATCGTTGTCATGGTGAAGCAATAACTCACGCCTGTAGGACTTCAGGCGTCCGTAGCCAGAGCAGGGACTGGAAGAGTGTACTCAGGCGCGAATGGGAATTCCTACAAGTGTCTCCGCTATCTTGGTAGACTTTTAACGTCGTCGGAGCGGGTTGTAAAACATTTTCAAACTTGTCCAAAGCAAGCGAATTAGCGATTTACGGCTTAGTAGAAGGGACAAGTTTGTTGTTGAGTTAATGATGATTAATGGGCCTCTCGTGTTTGTGCATGTCCTACTTGGGGGGGTCCACAAAGTTTTGCTCCCTTTTTACGGTTTCTCACATGCTCCGGTTCTTTCGTCGTGCAGCGGTTACTTGATTAAATCTCTACATGGAAAGCGCGGATGTCATTAACAAGAGTTTCTTTGGTTGAATAGCTTCCAAATTATTCTCGCTGGCACTGGCTGCCCCAGGCGGTTTTAACAGCGCTGTTTCAACTAAAACCGTTCTTCATTTCCCGCAGACTTCCGTTTGACTGATGAAGGTGTTTTGTTCACGGGAGCTCAAACTTTACGGTAGATGTCCATCAAACTTTTATCGGTGGTATTAAATTCAATTTTCACGGTTGGTGATTCGTCTTTTCCGGCGAAGAAAAAAGGTTAGATAATCTGTACACCTTTGAATACATTTTCTTTTTGTTTATTCGATCGTCTTTCTAGTTTTATTAACGGAAACGCATGTTTAGGCGTGAAAAATGACATTTTTCCGAAATCTTCTCCAAGACAGTAAATTGTATACAACTTGGAAAAAACGAAATACAAGATTAAGGGGGATAGTGTTTTGAGTTATAAGGGAGACAAATCACTCACTTCTTTCTCCTGCTCTATCTCCTACTAGGGATGCCCACATCGTGAAAAATATGATATTCGGTATTTCGACATTTAAAAACGCTGCAAATTTTACACAAGGGTTTATTATTCTTTGATATAGGTTACTTGTACAGAAATTTAATTCTGTCAATAAAAAAAATTTAAAAATTTTTTTTTGACATTTCATGTCTTTGCTATGGCACACAACCAAATTTTCGTTATGTCACGTTACGTTACGTAACGAAATATGCTCAATGAAATGTCCCAATGTGTTGCAGACTCGTATGCAAGCATTTATGATTCTTAGAAGTGAGGTAGTTAGGTACCTATGAAATTTACACAAGTTTTTTTTTGGATTTTTATATTTCAAAAAAAAATTTTTTGAGGGGATTTTTTTTTTCAAAAATGTGTTTTTTCAAAAATTCTTTAATTTTTACTCGAAAGATATTTAACTTCTTGGGATCCTTCAAAAATCCTATTTTTAGCCCCATGAAAGCCCTATAGATCGCCACAGTGAAATCGGATCGTTCCGGGACCCCAAAAAATGGATTCTACGCCCAAAAATACTTCGAAAACGACACCTGAGTCGATCCCATAGCCAAAAGCCTTCAAAAACCACCTTCTGTAGCCCCAGAGCGCCCCACGGGTTTGGGCGATCGGGCTGAAAACCTTGCGGGCACAACTAGATGGTAAACCGAGTATTTTGTCAAAATTTCAGATTTTTAAAAAAATTCCTACTGCCCAAAACGTCCTGGACGGCGGACGGCGGACGTACATTTCGGTTTTGGAATCTAGACCACTTGAAACGGATAATGTAAAATTTTGAGGCCGATCGGAGTCGTCGACCCGCGTCGCGAAAACATAGGTGTATTATTCCAAGAATAATAAACCAAAAGTGATTCGATATATCGTAGAAAAATATTGATCCATCAATATATCAGATTTATGTATTTCTGTACTTCTCAGGAATAGGAAATCTGTTTCTGGTATTGTAAAAGTAATATCATTCAAAAATTCATTAAAAATTAATTTCTGAGTAGAAAGTTGTGTGATTGGCCACTCACTGACCTATGAAAAATCGGACGGGAGGGTGCAAACTCAAAAGCAGGTTATCTACGCGCAGTTTAGATTATGGTTATTCAAGTTGATAACCCCACTCGGCGGAGAACCTTCATTAAATTTTGTTGCGATTTCATCCTTTATTTTCCGCCATGGAAAAAATATTCCTTCATATTCCGTGATTTTTCAGTAAATGTCGAATGGTCGGCAATTGTTCTAGCGATTCGAGTTCGACGCCAAGAACCAAAACAATCATCAGATTCGCGTCACTTTGGCGCTGAGTATCGAAATACGCGTCACTCTAAAGTGCAAGTGTCATTGCAAGGTCGTCTAAAACCAATTTGACCAACAGAACAAACCGAAATCAGGTGTCTTTTGTTATTTCAGTGCTAGTGCGCTCTGGCGTATTAGTTTTTGCCTTTCTGGAAAAGGTTCCCGGTACAGTTTGAATGCAAGTATTTCCTTTGCGGTTTTATCTTCACTGAAGAACCTATTTCCTGTTTGTGACCGTCCCGTGCCTTTTATTTCGGACCACTGGAAAGATTTTCGGCTGAACTTCTTTACTTTTCCAACACAGGATCAGACCCCTGGGAAAGCAAAATTTGCTGTCTATTTAGTAAAAAAAAAAAAAAAAAAGTTTAAATTTGGGGTTCATATTTTTATCCTCACTATAAGGATAAGGTATTTGTATAAGTATTAAAAGTACCAAAATAGATCTTATTTTTCTATGTTTAATGATAATAGAGTGGGTGGGAGGGGGTGAAGCCTGTCGAGGACGATACTTTACTTTGGTAGTGTTCCCTTCTCTCAATGAATTATTCATAGAATTGCAAACAGTACATACCCTTTTTCTTTTCTACATTGATCCATATTGATGAGAGTCGTGTCCTATCTAACCAAGTTGACATTCAAAAATTTTTGAACTTCTGGTTAGTATAGGAAGTTCCCAATTGCCAAACTCCAGAAAACACAGTCTTATTATTATTTTTTCAATAACTTGCTTTTTGATTCTTGTTGACTGACTCAGTCTCCCTCTGAACGTAATATAACTTTAAATTGAATTTTAGACAGACATATATTAGACACCGTAAGCCAGTTTCAATATTCTCCAAGAACAATCTGGGTAGTTGCTGAATGATCAACACCAAAGTCACTCTCCTTATATTTGAAACTTTACATATAAGGTTCATAATTTAATTTGTTCAATATATTCTATTCTATACAACGTTCATGCATCATATCACATTTAACCATAAAATACTGCAAAGACACCACAGAAATTGTTATGCATAGGTAACTTTATGACCGCTGCGGCAGCCGATATTCACTACTTGATAAGAGTTGGCGGAAAAATTGCATAGTACCTTTTACCGTATGTACGCTATGTTTTTTTCGTATTGTTCACAATATATTAAAGTGGGAGATCTCAAGGGTTGTCTACGAACAGCAAAATTTGAAATGTGGAACAAAAATCAGAAGTGGGATAACCTTTTCGCCCTGCAGTGCCAGGTTCGTTTTGGTACTTCTGAAGTAAGAAGTTCAGTAATCGGACCTGTGGGTGTACGCCCTATTGATTGGGACCAGTTCGTGGGCTTCTCTCCAGGATCCGTTGACAGTGAAGGTTCGTCGCGTGCTCGCCGTTCGACAGTATTCCGATACTGCTGCAACAAATAAGGTGATTTGTCACGAAAGACGAAGAGTAAAGGTAATTGGGGTTTTGGTGATTAATTTTGTTTCCAATTGGAAAGCTGAGTTAGGAGGTTTTTACAAATGTAGGAGTATGAACTTCTCGACTGTCAGCAACTTGTGTAATTCAAAGAGGTTCAACGAAAAATTCTCCTGACGGTTTTCTCAAGATTTCCACCTTAAATTTATTTATCAGTTGATTCCAGTATCGTGGGAGTATATCGTCTTTGGCAGCTGTTTCGCTCTGATTGCGTTCTATGGGGGAGACTCGGTTGGAAACGCCCCGTGGGAAAACCGCCGTTTATCTGTTGGTTTTTCCTCCAAATGATTCTCTTCGACCCACGCGCGGACCATACGATGTGACAAGTGTCCGGTCAAATTCCGGTTAAGGGAGAAGGTGCAAATCCCTCGAGTGTGGGAGGGAAGCGATCGAGAGACTTTCTGTAAATAGAATACCGTCCGATTGGGGGATAACCAGTTCCGACCGGGGTCAGATTGCAGTATGATTGTGTCAACCAAGGTGGAAACTAAAATGAAGACCCGGAGGGAAGAATGGTTCATGCCCATAAAAGCTGTTCTAAACCACTGATTCAGAGCGTCTGTCTGTAAGGGTGTGTGAGTGTGTGTATGCATGTCACGATCTCCTAAAACGTTAGTCGTAAATGTACAAATGTTTTTTCTACCGACATGGCCTCCCTGTCACCTCATACTGGTGGGGTTAAGATCGCCTGAAAATGCGCGCAAAAGAGCGCGTTTGCGCCCAATATCTTATTTTAAATGGGAACACCTACATTTCTTTCCAGATTTGGATTCCCGTGCGAATTTTATGCCCGATATGCCCATTGAGCGCACCAAATTTGCTGTCTGATTGAAATGGCGTTTAGACTTCACCTCTCGATCCGAATTTATTACTAGATTTTGAAGAAAAGATTTCCAACTATCGGTAGTGACGGCGGGTGGGAAATTTTGAACGATCTCCTTAGTTCACGCCTTCAGCTCGACAGTGCGAGAATGAGACCAATCGCGGAGAGAAAGTTTGGCTTTGGAATAATTCACCTTACAATTATTCGTGACGCTAAAAGGTGGCGGAAATTATTCAAGGTGACAGACTGATTGATAGAGATGGGTTTAGCATAAAAAAATGCAAAATCTAAATAATTAGCTGTTTATTATCTTTTTTTTACACGAAAAATTAAATTTAAAATAATTTGCATAAAAATTGAAAAATGATTTTGCGTAAATAATTCTGCTCAAATTTAAAATAATTTTGCATAATCATTTATTTATTGAAAATACGGGTCGAGCCCAATAACAAGAAATATATGAGTAAAATAATAATTACACTGCGACTGGTGATGAGCAAAAGAAAGGACAAAATGAAGAAAAAAAGCAATACGACGGTGGTGAGGGGGGGGGGGGGGAAGGAGTTCAAAGCTGGAGGCGGCGATTCAAAAGAAGGTCGTGGAGGCTGGACTTGACAGAATGAAGTGACTGGTGAAACAAGTCGATGGACGGGAAACTCGACGCGAGCAAATTCGCCATACGGGGCAAACGAGAGAGAGGTCGATGCTGTAGGTAATTGGTGGCCGAGAAAGGTACGGCAAACGGCTCGGCACAGCGGGAACCCAGACGAGGCGGGTGCAGGCCAATGCAGCACAGGAGATGGGGAGCATCCAGACGGCCCGCCAGGAGACCGTGGAGAAAAGAGACGTCCGCAACGAAGCGTCGATCCGAAGGCCGCAAGAGCCCAAGCCGAGTGCCCAGCCCAGCATAGTCAAGCTCCCCCAACGGGATATGGAGTTTGAATGCCATGAAACGCAGGAAAGCACGGTGTACACGCTCCAGGCGGTCGACATGACACTGGTAGAAGGGGCTCCACACCACTGACGAGTACTCCATCACGGGAAGCACAAGGGCCTTATAAAGGGTCACCAAGGCAGAGACACTGTCGAACTCACGAGCGCAGCGCTTCAGAAATCCAAGAGCCCGGAATGCCCGGGCGCCCACCTCGGCCACATGGTCACTGAAGGTGAGCTGCGAATCCAGCAGAATACCGAGGTCACGGACACTCGCCGACCCAGCCAGCCACACTCCCCCAATGTGGTAACGATGAACATGGGGCGACATTGTGCGAGCAAATGTTACCGTTGAGCACTTTGACGGATTCACCCCAAGACCACTTGTAACACACCAAGTTGATAAACCATTAAGACTCTCCTGAAGGAGTTGACAATCAGACGGGGACTCAATACGACGATACAATTTGAGGTCATCGGCAAAGATGAGAAAGTCAACACGCGAGAGAACCGAAAAAATCATAATAATATTATGTACATAACATATTATGTTATATTATTTAAAAAAAATTAAATAATGTTTTCCTCTTTTCCAAGTTTTTAATGCGTAAATTTGCGCACGATCTGACTTTGGAGTCACATTCTGGGTTCCTTACTGAACACACAGAAAGAAAAAAACTCCGTGCACTTTGGCGAACATCTCGACTTTTTTTTCGATTTTCTGATTTTTTTTTCAGTATTTTTGATCTGTAAAGTCTATGAAGGCCAATCTAGTGGAGAGAATACTTTTAATGTCTACGGATACGTAGCCTGAATTCATAGCAATCGTGGTTTATGGCTTAATATGTGTGGCTCGTCACGGCGAAAAAACTGTAGTGGTGAAAACGGCGATTTCCAACTTTCCGCCTCTCTGCTCTCCTCCAGACAGCTCGAATCGGCAAAACCAGTATGATTCTTTGTTCATATATATTTCAGGTAAAGACTCAACATTAAACTGATCGGCTAGTTGCGTTTTTAATTTTTCGAATTTCCGCCACCTTTTGGCACTGAGCGCCGTCCGGGCCGTTTTGGGCAGTAGGATTTTTTTTTTGAACTTTGGCAAATATTTGGTTCCAGCCTGATCGCCCTAACCCGTGGGGCTCGATGGGAATAAATAGGTGATACGCTAGGGCTTTTTGAAGGTTTGCGGTTATGGGGTAGGGGTAGAGTAAGGTGTCGTTTTCGAGGTATCGGTGAACGTAGATTTGATTGTTTGAGGTCTCCAAACTATATCGTTTCGCCGTGGGGATCTATTGGGCATTCGCGGGGCTACAAATGGAGCTTTTGAATGATGTCATAAGGTCAAATGAGTTGTCGTTTTCCAAGTAATTTTAGACGCATAATCTACTTTTCAGGGTCCGAAATTTGTCCAAACATTGTACCAAAAATGTTTATTTTTTATTAGGTAATTTTTGGTGTCATAAAATTAATTTTCTCACTAGTTGTTTGGAAAATTAATGTTTTGGAAAATTTCTGGCACAATTTATAGGTACCTACCAAAGAGTAATAAAGCCTTGAGTAAAACATGCAGCGTTTCCCCTCATATCCCCGCAGAACGAACTCCCAATGAAAACCGTTCACAATCCAAGACATTCGAGTTTTTGCTTCGACCAATTTGTCATCCAAAGGGACCAGAAACCAAATCGTTCCCGGCGACGTCGGGGAGGGAAGCCTCGAGATTAAAAATTATTCTATTCAAAGTGGAATCATCAATGGAAGTCTACGCGAGGGATCCTCCATTGTGATATTGACGGCAAAACTAAGAGAAAGGCACAAGTTTAATCAGCGAAACGTCGCCGTGTAAAAGTTACCACGGCAACCGCATTTTTTTTCCCCTCTCCCTCTTTTCCAACGCGGAAAGGACTCTGGAGATGGTATAGACGGTTGAAATTGTCCATCATTGGGAAAAAAAGAAAATTTGAAGCTGAACGCCGTCGTGCAGAGCTGAGAAGGGCGGATATGTATAATGAGCTAATTTGAATGCAGTGAGAATATTGAACACCTGTTTAAATTTTGTAAATCTAACTTTTAAGTGGGTTCGTTTCTGTAATGATGGGGAGCACTTGAATTTCTGATAACGTGAAAAAAAGTATTCTCGGATTGAAGGGAGAGAAGCAAAGATTGGAAAAGATAAACAAGTGAAGGGAAAAGGTTAGGATTTGAATTTTCTTTGGTGTTTTTTTTTCTGCTCGCTGGCGAACTTCGAGTGGGGAGAAGTTTCTCTCTAAAAACGAGACGCAAAGAGGTTTTTACGGGAGGTAATTTCCTGAAGGGTTTTTTTTTTCGAATCGCCCGAGGGAGAGGGGGTCATAGGAGAGAATTACCGAGATTTTCAGGGAGCTTTCTGTCGGATTTATTCACTCCTAATGGCGATATACGGCGCTTTAGGTAAAACTCACGTGCTCGGCGGTCCACTGATGCCTTGCGGAAAGTAAACTTTTGGAGTTTTCTACTAAGGTGAGCTGTGGTAGGAACCTTTTACTTTATTATTCTTGGAATACTCCTCAAAACATTTCAACGTCAAAACCTCAAATTTTTTCGCCGGGCAGTAGGAGTTTATATAAAATGCTTCAAATTTTACACTAGGGTTTATTATTCTTTGATATAGGTTACTTGTTCAGAAATGTTTTTAAAAATGTTTCGTTTTTACTTCAAAAATATTTTACCTCCTGGGATCCTTCAAAAAATCCCATTTGCAGCCCCATGAAAGCCCTATAGATCGCAACAGTGAAATCGGATCGTTCCGGGACCCCTGAAAATGGATTCTACGACCAAAAATACTTCGAAAACGACACCTGACTCGATCCCATAGCCAAAACCCTTCAAAAAACCCTCCCGTAGCCCGATTTTAGCCCCAAAGCGCCCCACGGGTTTGGGCGATCGGGCTGAAAACCTTGCGGGCACAACTAGATGGTAAACCGAGATTTCGTCAAAATTTCAGATTTAAAAAAAAAATAAGGCTGATTTTTTCTCGACTGTTTGTTGAAACAAGGGTGTTGGGGTTCTCGAGGTTCAGTCAAAAACTACGCAGATTCTTCTAGGCCGACGTTTCGGTATATTTATATACCATCTTCAGGGCTACAAACAGACCCAGGATGTCAGACATAATATATAAGCAACAAATACATGGACTGAATTAAGTGGACCTTCAAAAGTTATAACTACTGCCTGATAAATATATATATACATACTGTCCCTTCCCCTAAATAAAATATTCATACCTGAAGATGGTATATAAATATACCGAAACGTCGGCCTAGAAGAATCTGCGTAGTTTTTGACTGAACCTCGAGAACCCCAACACCCTTGTTAAAAATAAAATTCCTTCTGCCAAAAACGGTTCGGACGGCTTACGGCGGACGGACATTTCGGTTTTGGAGTCTAGACCTCTTGAAACGGATAATGTCAAATTTTGAGGCCGATCGGAGTCGTCGACCTCCGTCGCGATCCATTTATTATTCCAAGAATAATGAACCAAAAATGATAGGTTCGGCCTATTAATCAATGGGCTCCTTGAAAAGGTCGGAATTCATCATTTCCTTCAACATATTCGGATTCAGCGCCCTTTAAAACCCCTCTACACATATGTTTAGTTCGAAAATCCGCATAATTACGTGCTGAATTTGTTTTAGAAATGTTGAAGATTTTAAACTGAAAGCGGAGGCATCGAGTAGTTGGGCGCGGAGCCGCCAGAGCGCTGAGTAATAAATCTGAACGGAATCGGAATAAAAAAAACTCAGCCTGGGTCGATTTTTGAATAACCTTCTTTGATGATAACCTCAATGCTCGATTTTTGATTGACCTTCTCTGATGACTACCCCGATTCTCAATTTTCGGGGTCGTCTGCATCATGTCTGTTTATAAAAATCTACTTTTAACCTATCAAATAAAGGACACAGTACAGGAAGATTCAAGGCGACATTGGTCCATTGTCTATTTTGTTTTAATGCTTGCATTAATAAAACTCTGGTTGGTGGACGACAGGGCAGGAAGTTTGTTGTAAAACGGAATGTCATACCCCGCCGTACGAGGCAATTCGGGTTGAAGGTCGGATGAGATATAGAACGAGCCGTATAAAAAGCATTACATTCGTATTGAGCTCCCCATAAAAACCCCCCTTCCACGACCGTTTTTCACTTCTCCGCAGTTCACAGCCTGAAGAGAAACTAGGCAGGTATTTTGTATTCGCCTTCCTCATTCTTTTCTCCCCCCATTAAATTGCTCCAACCCCCGACGCAATAACCATTTACTAGCTCGAGATTCTTTTGCTTTGCCACGTGGCAGCTTGATAATCTACGAATTTAAATTACCTATCATTTCTTGAGCTCATGTAGGTACGTGGTGTTGAATGATCCTATTTTATGGTAGGTCCAGCACTGAGAACTAATAAAATGGTGTATTTTAATAATTACACGAGGAACCTGATCACAGGTAATTCTTTGAATTTACATCAATCATATTCTCCGTCGGCGATTTCGAATTTGAACCATATTTGGCTGGGGAGCGGCTTCCTTTTTTGATAAGGGAAAAAACGCTTCAAATTTTACACCAGGGTTTATTATTCTTCGAGATAGTTTAATTGTGAATAAATTAATTCTGTGTCATGTGATAATCCTGAGGATTATTACTGGAGACTAAATAGACGATTTAGCGGGAATAAATAGTATTTAACTCACCGCTACGTGGTCAATAAGGGGGTAGGGATGTGCGATACTTATCGATATGGGTAAAGTATCGGGTATTTCCTTTCGATACCGGGTACTTTTGGTATCGAATCCTGCCATTCGATACTACTACTGGTATCGATTCTTTTTCCAGTATCGGAAAAAATACCCAAATGGAAACAGATGTACCTACTTAAAACTGAAATAACTTCACTTGAATCGTTTATTTATAAATGTATAGGTACTTGAATCACAGGGAAGCTCTCTACCAATAAATTATATAGGAATTCTCACACACATAAGTTATGTGACAACGTCTCGTCTGAGTCTGATGTTGTAGTTGTTACTGTGTGTACTATACCTCCTTGGTGCTATAACCTACACGAAAAGCGAGGAATCTACTCGCCACGCTCACCTCTGTCGGCCAACACAGATACTAGAGAATCTCTAGTAGAGATTATCAGTCAAACCTAGAGATGTAAGGTAGCTACTTCAAAATGAATTGATACATAGGTATCAATATACCTAATATGTATCAATACATTTTGAAGTGATGATATTATCATGTATTGATACATTATCACATCGACATTTTTGATAAAAAGTATTGGATCGATATTTTTCAAAAAGTATCGATACTTTTATGAATCGGTACTTTTGGATACTTTTAAAAATGCATTGGACTAAACTAAAACATTATAACCATGGTTTAATTTTTTTTTCTATAAACATTATAAGCAGGGAGTTTTTACTGACGATAGCGACGCTAGACTCAGGCGGTGTTCTCAAATTGCTTATTTTCATTTATCACAATCGACCTCGTGGATGATTAGGTAAATAATTTTCGACCAAACTTATTAATGAATTTTGAGAAAAGGAACATTCTCGGTTGTCACCAAAATATGTTGACAAATTGTGTTTTCTGAGAGGCACAGACGACGAATGGTGGTAGAATTATATTTTATATATGTACAATATTTTCTTTATTAAATGAATACAATATCATTCTTCTTCTGACTCTTTGAAGTAACAATAATGATAATAATAATAATAAATAATAATAATGATAATCCAGGATTCGATTTTCAAACTGCCCCTATTCAATACAGAAATTTTCTTTTTTCTTAATAAAAGTACCCATATGATCCAATACTTGTAGGTATCGAATACTTGCTTCCGATACTTCGATAGTATTGCATACTTTTTTCGATACTAGTATCGGGTACTGGTATCGGGTATTGTATAGTATCGCACATCCCTATAAGGGGGTCGTCTCGTCGAGGGTCCACAGGAGAGTGCTTCTTATCAGATTCACTCGCCCGTCACTCCCTTCGAGGTAGACGGGAGGAGAAGGGGACCTATTCCATGGCGACATCACACTCCCCCTCCCGGCAGAAAAGCTGGCGGGGACAGGTTTTGGGGATCGTCATGGCATGGGGAAACCGTCCTGGCCTGGTGCGGCAACTGGGTGTATGTATTAGCAATGATACGACAAGTGGGCGACAGTGCGCTGTCCTGCTATAATCTACTGGGTCCACCCAGAGCTGTGGCAACAGGCGACATGGATTAAAACCCCAGCGGGCTGACTTTGTTTCCTCTCTCGTGGTAGGGACTTGGAAAATATTAAAAAAAAAAAAAAAAAAAAAAAAAAAATCACTGTTTGAACAGAAGTGGGACCTCAAAAAAATGGATTTTGCGTCTAAAATTTCTCGGAAAACTACACCTTATTTGACTTCTTGTTATTCTACTAAAATCCCATTTGTAGCCCAAAGACCCGCAGATCCCCACGGTGAAATCGGATCGTTCTGGGACCCCCCGAAAAAGATTCTACGTCCAAAAATACTTCGAAAACAACACCTAACTCGACCTCATATCCGAAAACCTTTAAAAAACCCTCCCGTAGCCCCACGTTAGCCCCATAACGCCCCACGGGTTTGGGCGATCGGACTGAAAACCTTGCGGGCACAACTAGATGGTAAACGTAGAGTATTTTCGTCAACATTTCATATGCAAAAAAAATCCTACTGCCCAAAACGGCTCGGACGGCGTACGGACATTTCGTTTTTGGAATTTAGACATCTTGAAGCGGATTATGTCCAATTTTGAGGTCGATCAAAATTTTCGACCTCCTTCGCGATTACACAGTTGTTTTATTCCAAGAGGAAGCCTAAATAGGCGCTGAAATTGGAAAAACTGATTGACTTACTTAATTGTGCAAAAATTAATTCTGTGAAATTGAAAATAGCTTTGAAAAAAAAAAAAAAAAAAAAAAAAAAAAAAATCTGGACCTTAAAAAGTTGATTATGCGTTCAAAATTACTCGGAAAACCACACTTCATTAAATGAAGTCCTCTTGGGGGTCCTTCAAAAATCCCAATTGCAGCCCCATGAAAGCCCCAGTGATCCGCGTCCAGTGAATGGGATTGGGGTCAAACAGAACTTCAACCTTCTTTGCCGAGCTTTCGGTTTTACATTAAACCATCCTCGGGGCTCTAAAGAAAGAACTATAGTGTGACCATCACTGTCAGACATGGGAACCGGTACACTATTTTGAGTGATATAAGCCAAAAAACTATTGTGAATATCCGTGGAGAAAAGCAAAAACATCAGAAGGTCTACACGATCCAAGTGTCAACAATGTTATTTAACGTAACAATGAAGGTTTAATATGAAAACGAAAGCTCGGCAAAAAAGGTTGAAGTTTTGTTTGACACCAATCTCTGTACGCGGACGTTCTTCGTGGGTTGATCTCCATATTTTCAAGCCCCCATTGATCCTTACGGTGAAATTGCATCGTTCGGGGCCTCCAAAAAACACTTCGAAAACGACATCTAACTTGATCCCATAGCCGAAATCCTTCAAAAACCCCTTCCGTAGCCTCTTTAGTCCCCACGGGTGTGGCCGATCAGGCTGACAACCTTGCGGGCACAACTAGATGGTAAACCGAGTATTTTGTCAAAATTTCAGATTTTTATATTCCTACTGCCCAAAACGGCGGCTGCACATTTTCAAGCGATGTTTTGAGAGTGAGCTACGTAATACGAAAAGGTCAATTTTTAATTTTGGGTACTACCTATACGTTTTTGGGGAGATCGTTCTGGACATTGTGAGACCAATTTGAATCGGTTGAATATAATAAGAGAAATTTCAGGAAAACTCCCATATCTCTGAACTTACGGCGTGTAGAAACTTGAGCGTGTACCACATTTAGGATCACAATCACTGATTAGTCGAGTATACATTTAATTAGTAATCAGGCATTTATGCTAAACGTGGAGCTAAACATGGAACCGCGTGGGTGTGAGCTGAGATCAAAGGTTTCAATTTCTGCATTGAGTATTTCACTAAAATCCTACCGAAGACGCTGATGAAGCCCGTAAAGGACGTAAAGGCCCTTTGACAGGTTGTTTGTCGAGTTTGTCAGATGATGAATAATAATAATTGATTGTCACTCCCGACATTGGTTTTGCCCACGACGGCTCTTTGTGTAACATTGGTGAGAATAACCTATCGAAACATTGGAGCTGATTGCATACGTCAATCCTCAATTAGCGGCATTCATCCGAGTCATCTCTTGGCGAATTTGGTCGTTAGATTACAGATTCAACTGCAAGCGGTGAAAAATATCACTTTCACAACCTTGAATTGGCCTCAGAATCAATTCTGTTTCTATTTGAAATTCCGCGACGCCCAACTTGTCACTCCCGCCTCCACTAGTGAGATTGGATCCCTTCAGAACGCTCGGCATGAATGATGGATCGAGGGCAGTCCTCAGGGTTCACAGCTACTCTTGTAAACTGCTAAACTTTGATTGAAGTGGCGAGCCAAAAGTCTACACAACGTCTAGTCAAAGGATAATAGAAGTGGAAACCGGGGGATCTTTAAACAACTGTTTTCAAATTCAGACTCTGAAACTTTCTTTTTCAAATTAATTCAAATTGTTTGTCAAGTTTAAGTTCTGAGTGAATTGAACTTCCATAATGTTGGGTTGAATCAAATTTAACTTTTCACTGTCACACTGTTCTGGGCTGTCCAGTGTGATAACACTGTCGTAAAAGACATGAAGGCCGTCGTGACGCGTCGTATCGCGGGGACGACGAGTGAGGGAGAAAAGGTAAATTTGGCGTCGAGTAGGGAAAAGACAACACTAGCGGAGGATCAGGTTTTTGGCGAAGCCGCCATTATCCCCCCCCCCCCCCCCTCATTGCTGAACGCCTGACGCCTCGCAATCCGTCGTGCAGTGAGGAAGGTTTGTACTGCTCGACGGGGTGCCAGACGTCTGGCGTTCATAGATGAGATGGGGGGAGAGGGTGTCGTATACCAGGCGGCTCCCACGTAATGACGTCATTGGCCGTGATTGTGACGTCAATGGCCGCTCGTCGGCTGGCTGGGAGTTTCCAACAGTGAGATAACCCCATTAGATCGGTTTCGATAAGACGTGAAATTAACGGTTCACAGGACGAATGAAATAACTGACATAAGTAACACAATTTCGTGCTTTATTATGACTTAGAACATGGCTAGGGGTTCAGTAAAATTAGACCGAAGGGAGGGGGGGGGGGGGTACCGTGATTCCTGGCAAGCTGAAAATCTTCTTAATCCCATCAGTCAGGCATGAAAACAAGACTTAGTATCCAGGGTTTGCACCATCGCAGGAGGTCTTAGTTTTTTATTGCAGCCAAAAAACCTCGAAATTGTCGGTTCGTCGCTTATAACTCCAAAACTAAGCCTTTTTGGTTTATTATTCTTGGAATAATACACCTATGTTTTCGCGACGGGGGTCGACGACTCGGATCGGGCTCAAAATTTGACATTATCCGTTTCAAGAGGTCTACATTCTAAATCCGAAATGTCCGTCCGCCGTCCGCCGTCCAGGCCGTTTTGGGCAGTAGGAATTTTTTTAAAAATCTGAAATTTCGGCAAAATACTTGGTTTACCATCTAGTTGTGCCCGCAAGGTTTTCAGTCCGATCGCCCAAACCCGTGGGGCGCTATGGGGCTATAATGGGGCTACGGGAGGGTTTTTTGAAGGCTTTTAGCTATCGGATCGAGTTAGGTGTCGTTTTCGAAGTATTTTTGGACGTAGAATCCATTTTTTGGGGTCCCGGAACGATCCGATTTCACTAGGGCGATCTTTAGGGCATTCGTGGGGCTAAAAATGGGATTTTTGAAGGATCCCAGGATGTTAAATATTTTTCGAGTAAAAAATACAGCATTTTTGAAAAAGACACATTTTTGAACAAAAAATCCAAAAAAAAAAAAATTTTTTTTGAGATAAAAATCCAAAAAAAAAAAATTATTTATTTTTTTCATTGACAGAATTAAATTTCTGCACAAGTAACGTATATAAAAGAATAATAAACCCTTGTGTAAAATTTGCAGCGTTTTTGGTTTATTATTCTTGGAATAATACACCTATGTTTTCGCGACGGGGGTCGACGACTCCGATCGGGCTCAAAATTTGACATTATCCGTTTCAAGAGGTCTGCATTCTAAATCCGAAATGTCCGTCCGCCGTCCGCCGTACGCCGTCCAGGCCGTTTTGGGCAGTAGGAATTTTTTAAAAAATCTGAAATTTCGGCAAAATACTTGGTTTACCATCTAGTTGTGCCCGCAAGGTTTTCAGTCCGATCGCCCAAACCCGTGGGGCGCTATGGGGCTATAATGGGGCTACGGGAGGGGTTTATTGAAGGCTTTTAGCTATGGGATCGAGTTAGGTGTCGTTTTCGAAGTATTTTTGGACGAGAATTTAACCCTCTTTCATCTAGCATTTGTGAAATAAGAGCTTAATTTAGGAGTTATACGCAAAAAACTGAAAACTGCGAAAACTTCGAGGTTTTTTGGCTGCCATAAAAACCGCAGACCACTTGTGATGGTGCGAACTCAGAATACTTCTTTTAAGACCTTAGATTAAAGCGATTTCCAGCTTTCCTTCACGGTCCGTTTGTATTTTACTGGATGACTAGAAGGTCGGACCATACCTGAAATTCACAATAGAAGTTCATCTAGTAGCACATTATGTAATCTACCTGTAACTTGGGAAGCGTCGGCTCCTCTTCGGGAATACTCAGGCCGGAACAAAGAGAGCAGAGCTCTCCTGAAATTCTGCCCCGTGACGCAGTATAGGCCGAAATTGATGCCGAAGTTGGTTTGTAGGAGGACGTAAAAGAATTGTTGGATGGTGATTATCGTTAAATCTTGATCTTCCATCGGTTTGTAGCCCTGTAACGTAAAGAAGTCGTCAAACAGCGGCCTCGAGACCCATTTTGAAGGCGATGATTGTGTGCGCGAAACATTAATAACAATCGTGTTCATGAGGTTTGAAAAGTCATGAGAAGGTTTCATTTCCGCCGCTCAAAGATGTTCGAATCGAGTGAATATTGCAAACAGCTAACGAAGGAAGTTTGTTTTGTATTCGGGTCGGAAGAACTCCGCTCTGGGTTGACTCTTCAAACGATGTTCGCCCGAGAGAGGAATTACATCCTTCCCTTATTTCCCTTGGATTCGGGAAAAACTGAAAAGAAACTCAATCGCGATTCATTTTCCCGTCAACTCTTCAACACTTCGGGATCAAAGATGAAATTCGTAATTGCTTCAGAGGTTTACCGAGGCGAATTGAACGTAACCATTTCCTTTGCCCCGGTTGCCTCATTGCTTGGTTGTTAGCTTTGGCAAATGCATAATTTAAGAAAGGGCTGGGTTCAGCAGATTCTCGAGGATTACAGCCTCATTTCATAAGCGAAGGTTTCTCTCCTTTCCCGCTTACTATGGTAATTTGGATTTGACACGCGGTAAAGCAAGCCCCCAAAACGCCCTGTAAATTCTCCACTGAGAACAGAACATTACAGCTCGAATATTTGCTGAAAAATATTTATGTGGCTTTTTTTTTTTTTTTTTAGTGGCGCTTTAGTCATGATTGTCAAACCTAGGAATCCTGCTGAAGAACTTCACGGGCCAAACTCTGGGCGATCCAAGATTTTGGTCCCGTTGAAGATTGAAGTCTCCTTAATAGCAGTTTCACCATCGGCTGGATACACCAGTCAGGCGGTTTTGCTCGCGAATGCGAGAGCTGCCTTGGGCTCCAGCAGTGTTTGGGGGTTTGGGTTTCCGTTCGAACCAGTTTCTGGAGCTGGGAATTCTTCGTATTTTGACGATCGTCGGCTTATACCAAGCTCCTCTTCAAAACACCAGGTTGTTGGAACCTGTGGCAGCTCTGACGTTCGCAGGCAGCACCACCGAAACCATCAGTTGGGACTAGATAGATGGGTCTATGAAAACTTGCAGGGGAGGAGTCAGCCACTGGCGAAACCACCCCAATACTTCTGCCTCCAACTCAGGGAAGTCAACCGCACAATATCATTTCCATCTACAAAGCACACGGCAGCAAGAACCTGGGAACACCCTGTGGAATCTTGACAGATTAGATTAGAGTGTACAGAGATTAGTTTAGTAATCAGAGTTAGTACCGGTGGGGGCGGGTTGCGCTTCCGTCGCGGCGCGATCGTGCACCCCCCCCCCCCCCCCCCTTCTCCCGCTGGCCATTCAGCCATTCTGTACGAGGAGGGGAGTATTTTCACCCCTCAATTAACGTTCACCGTTCACCCATATCATTGCTCACAACTTGCATTACGTCCAGGAGCATTGAAATCAATGGGATTGGGCCCGCTGGCCAGGCCTTTATTGCCGACAATACGGTTGTGGAAGCTGCAACAGCGGATCTGATCTCGACGCCTGGGTCCGTTGACCAGGCCTTCATTGTCGCCATGTCGACTGTGGAAGCCGGAGACGCGGATCCAGGTAAGACTGGATTAATTGGGCAGGCCGTCTTAGGACAATTCGTTTGAGGCAGCTGCAACAATTAATCACAGTTCGGCTATTAATCCAGGACGAACTGATACCGGCCACGAAATATCGTGTTGAGGGACACCCTCCACATCCGTTTCACAGGGTGCTCCTGCACACCCTAAGCAGCCCACCCCATATAACAACTTTCTGGATAAGTCATTTCCCCCGGTGCGATCCTCGCAAACTTTTCTCTCACTTCTACCTCACCAGGAAGAACTTTCGCAGCCCTCCCTAATAAATACCATAACGAGTAACTTGTCACATGCCCCTCCTGGGACAACATCGATGAACACAAGAAGGAAGCCGACCTTGAAAACCAACCCCGTTCCGGAATTGGGTGATGATAATGCCGCTACACTGCTCACCGTTAACTCGCCAAGGGGGTTTGTCTAACTCGCGTGAGGAAACTCGTTATCGAAAAACTTCCCCCCACGTCTGCCGGCACCGTCATCCGGAAAATGAGCCATTAAAACTTGACACGTTCCCTAAATAGATTTCACCTAGGCTGCACGTGTAGTGCTTTTTGATTGGAAAATGGAGGCTTGTGAAATTTTACGTTTTGGTTAACTTCGTAGAGTAATTAACGTGATTAGGTGACGGGGTTGATAACTAACTGACGACAAAATTTCATATTAACAAAAATCCTACTGTCCAGATAGGCGCACAGTGGTCTGAAAACCCCTAAAACAGCAAAATTAATTAATTAATTTACTAAAACATCGTATACCTACCGCTGTTTTTTTTTTTTTTTGGTGCTGAATGTAGGAAATGATACGTTTGATACGTACCTGATAGGTATAGGATTTTTTTTTTTTTCAAATCTGAAATTTTGACAAAATACTTGGTTTACCTACTTGTGCCCGCAAGGTTTTCGCCCAAACACATCGGGGTTTGTGGGGCTAAAAAAGGGCTACGGGAGGGGTTTTTGAAGGGGTTCGGGCACGATATCGAGTGGGGTGTCGTTTTCGAAGTATTTTTGGAAGTAGAATCCATTTTCGGGGTTCCCAGAACGATCCGATTTCATGGGGCTACAAAAAGGGACTTTTGAAGAATGCTAGGAAGTCGAATGAAGTGTCGTTTTCCGAGTAATTTTCGACGCATAATCCATTTGTCCCACATCCGTCCACAAAAAATTATAAAATATAAGTTTAAAATAAATATAAATAAAAAATGAATAGAAAAATAAAATTTATTTTTCTATTCATTTTTTATTTAATATTAAAACATAATATTTTTCTATTTTATTATATCTAATATATATATTTTTTTAATAAACCTGTATTTAACAATAATTCGTCGAGTCTGCCTCCACTTTTGTTGATTCGATCGTTCCGCTGCACGATAGTATAAATTATAATATATTATATTGATTGTAAAAATGTAAAAGTCCGTAAGTGTAATTTTTTCAATGATTGGGAATAATATTATTATTTCTTCGTTTTTTCAATTTACTGACTTTTATACTTTTACTATCGATATAATATAACGACACGTTGGTTGCCGTTTCGTTGTTGTTGTTTCTTGTTTTTTGTTTTTGTTTTCGTTTTTGTTTTCGTTTTTGTTGGGGTTCTCTTGGCGAGATCTCTCTACTCAGTATTATTAAATGATTGCTGCACTCGTAAAAAATATAATATATATACTTCATATTTTGAAATGTATATTTTTATCTTACCTATTATATTATAAAAAAACTTGTTTGATTGTCAAATTAAATTTGTTTATTGATATGGATTTGTTTAAATAGTTAATTTAAACAAAAGCAGTAAACACTTTTATACAATTTACAGCGTGCTTTTTAAATATATATATTTCTTGTAATGTAAAATCTGTCCTCCCAACCTCATGGCCGAGTGAAGCGAGAACCCAGTCCGTGAGGGTATCTCGTTGCGTGAACCTTGTGAAAAACGTTTGCTCCGCGTATGCAAAGATAATTTCATTTTCACTTCCCCACTCGTGAAAAAAAAAACTGGTCTTAGTGACCCACCTGAGCCTGAAAACAGGACTTGAGGGAGATTTAATGGGGTTTCGCCGTTTGGTCGTAAATCTCGGGATCGTCAGGTCCCCGAGGAGCCCTTAAGGAGGTCCTGCCGAGGTGTGAGCTTCCCTGATACAGGGATCGACCCTCAAGGGTTTTTACGCCCGTCGCTGGGGGTTGTCCATAAAATACCCCAACATTATGATGTAGTCCAAAACTTTAACCTAACGCGTTGGAAACACGAGAAGACAACCGAAAACGTGGCTTTTTGAATTATACATGGGATTTCCGGAAGACGAGGATCTTTTTTTTTGCGCGTCGGAGTCTTCCGTATTATTATTCTGTCCCTCTGTCGCAAAATATGAGCCACCATCGATTTTAATATCCCGAACGATACGAGGGAACATCGCATAATGTACCTCACCGGTAATCCTGTCCCACCCCGCATTCCCAGATTTCTCAATATCCTTCCTTTCAATCAACTCCAAACATCCCCTCTGTATTATCATTCCATAGAGTTTTTTGCCCCCGTTCGGTCACCCAACGAGAATTATTGGTAGTAAGAAAAACCTTACAACGAATGAATGTTTCGCCGCTCACACAGAATTTAAAAGAACACTTTTTCACATCTTAACCGTTCACAAAGAGAATTTTCAACACATCCAGAATAATTCATCGCCACTCTTGCGAATAATTTCCCATTTGAAACCGGAAAAAAGTGAAGTCGCTACAACGCGACGATCAACAATAAAAACGAGGCAAATTTCCCACAAGGTTTATATAATCATTTTTTATTGACAAATTTGCATTGTTCTTTGGTATAAATCTTGCAAAAATTTATTCTGTCAATAAAAACTTACCTATTGAAAAAAAAAATGAATGAATAAAAAATCGTTATTCTTGTACAGTGTTTGGACTGATTCGAGAACCCAAAGAATGAGTTTTATACGTCCAAAATTACTCGGAAAACGACACCCCATTCTACTTCCTCGCTTCCTTCAAAAGCCCCCCGATTTGTAGCCCCATGAAAGCTCCTTAGATTCCCAAATGTCGACGGATGGATTCTTCGCCCAAAAATACTTCGAAAACTACACCCCACTCGACCCTATCGCTCCAAATCTTCATAAGTCCTTCCCGTGGTCCCTTCTTTAGCCCCACAGAGCTCTACGAGTTTGAGCGATCGGTATGAAAACCTTACTGACACAACTCGGAGTGAAATCAAAGTGGATTTTTGGAATTTCAGTTGAAAAAAAAAAAAAAAAAAAAACCTGCAAATTCTACACGAGAAAATGTTGCATGTTCAGATGTTGCAAACATGTACATATTTCTAAGTCAATTAAAAATCCATAGAAAAGTTAAAAATTAAGATAATGTACCTACTCTTTGAAACGCACTCCAAAAAGGGTTCTACGTCCAAAATTAGGCCCTAGTTCGAAGAGTACACCCCACTAGACCCCGCCAAACCCTTCAAAAATTCCTCCCGTAGCCCCATTTCAGCCCCCACGGGTTTGGAAGATCGGACTGAAACCCTTGCAGACACAAGTGGATAAAAAGCTGGTCAAAATTTTGTCAACATCAAAACCCAATAATAGTTATAATTACACAAGTTTACAAAAAAAAAAAGGTCAATCTCAGGCGCCGCAGAAAAAACCATCAAACTCTATGTTTTTTGGGGTGCTGAATCCGAATCTGACCCCCGTTTTTTTGGGTCACGTCATTGGCGGTTTTTCGTTTTTTCAGCCTTTTTCCGTTTTGAAAATCACAGCTAAACGTGCGGATGCCCAAAAATTCCACAAAAACTCTTCTTACTGGAAATTTACCTATCGCTGATTCCGAAAATATATATGAGTTGGTGTCTAAAACCACGAGAAATGTGTAATTTTGCCAAAAAATGTTGAAAAAACGTGGTTTTTTCAAAACCAAAGACGTTTTTTGATACTTTTTACCTTCTAGCGTGAAAACTAAGGCCGTTAATAAAAATTTTCCAACGAGGTCTTGTAGGTAGATAGTTTCTGCGTCGAATGGGTCCAACCGTGATTCTTTACCTTCCATAATAAGGGAGCTATGATTTTTCAAAGTTTCTACCCATTTTGGCCATGTCGTAGAACATGAACTCCTGGAGTCGGCAATGCAACTTGATCACAACAAAACTTTGTTCCGAGGAATATATTGGACTCGGAGGCATCAATTCAGACCGACTCAAAGATGGTTTTATTCATCAAGAACTCACGGACTTGCACTTGAAGCCCTGAAAAACAAGCGCCTAACTCCATTCATAACGCTGTTCCTGATGTTTTGATGGATTTTTCTGCGGCGCCTGAAATTGACCTTTTTTTTTTTTTGTAAACCTGTGTTATTGGTCCCAAAAGGGCCTAAATGCCAAAATGAATTTGAATCAATGAGTTAACTTCAGCTAATACTTTGTAATACCAACAAAATAAAATAACTTATTATTATTTTAAATTACTACCTAATTTAAATTAATTTATTGATTGATTGAAAGTAATTTTTGATCTCTTGTTCATAAAATAATAAACCCAAAAAATAGAATCCATTATAAATAATTCATACCCTTATTGTATATTTTATCTTCTCAGAAAGTTCAACTTGGAAGAGTTTAATATGCAAAGGAAATGAACGAAAGCAAAAATAAAACTTCAAATTTATGTTGTTTGAAGTGTTTTTCTTTTTTTCTTATCAGCCAGCCGATTGTAGCTTTAAATCCTTCTTTCCTACGAGGAACTTTTTCTTTAGCTGAAAGTGTGTCGCCCGAGCTGTGGAAAAAGCTGATTGTGTCATTTATTTACACCCTTTAATGCCTTCGAAATGGTAATCCGACGCTGGGGTGATAACATTTCCGGGGAAACAGGTCCAGTCCACGAAGGATACCTCGAGATTAATGGACCTGCTCGCCCGAAGGTTTTCTCGGGAAAAGACAATTTAACGGGGGAAGGAAAAAAAATCCCCGACGGAGTTGAGCGTCTTACTAGGGTTGTGGAAAAAAGGAATTTTTTCGATTTGATTTGATTTTTTAAAACATTGATTAGTAATCGATTAGTCGATATTTGCTATCTAATTTCTACTATCTTGGGGTGTATTGAAATAAATTGTGGAAAATGTCGAGCTTACATCTGAGACGTAGAGCCATAGTCGGAGCATGTAGTACGGAAGGTTGAGCGTTATGAAGACGGTGGATACGACCAGGAGCATCTCGGTGACTTTGGCTTGGGACGATGTCGCCCGGCTGCCGCGCGTCGGATGCTGACAGGTGCCGCCTTTTGTCATCCGACGACGAACTCTCGCGACCCGGCAGACGGTCCGAGCGATCATCGTGTTCAAGACGATGATGGTCAAAAAAGGGACGACCAAGTTGACGATCGTGTCGATGTGGTTCAGCGTCGTGACAACGTACATTTGATCTTCTTGGGGCCCGCAAATGCTGACGTTTGTTCCGCTGCAAAAAAAAAAAAATAAAAAAAAATAAAAAAAAAATAAATAAATAAATAAAAATAAATGTAGCGTACAACATGAATAGATATTTTAAAAACGTTGGGTCCATTGGGTACAAAATCCACCGCAGAGTTCACCTTTGATGTTTTCACAATGAACAAGAGAACTTAGATGACAATGGCGCTGAGGCAAACAAATCCTTTGTGAGCCACATCCTCTGCTCTAAAATTTCAACCACTTAACACTGCAATTCCACCCTTCAGCTCCATCTCACGATATCCCGCCACTTGGGCTAAAAGCATCTCCCAGGCCTCGCTATTGACCCATAAAAGCGTTCCAGGTTCTGCAGAAAACCTCGGGCTAATAACAACCCGTTGTTACACCATTGTATTTCCCACTAGTTGTTTCTGAATAACAACATCTGATGACGAACACTACAAATTAATATTCTCTGTGGTCAAGCATCGTGACGAATAGTCCTCGAGGGAGATGGCCGGTGATGAATGGTTCTAGTCCAGAGAGTGAAAAAATAAAAACGTCCCAAATCCGGGGCGTTGAGGTGAAAAATGCCTCCGGTGTGGCTTCATGGTTTTCAACGCCTCGGGGCATCTGTCCGTGACGTGGGATTTATCTCGGCGAGTTAAATCCACAAGAAAATTTATCGAGACCGCGGAAAACGTGAAAACGCTTATTCTGTGAATATTCACTTGACGCCCACGTCGGTTATTTGCTCCGTTGGGCATTTCAGAATAGACGGAATCCCGTGTCCCGCGATGAAATGTTTTTGCCGGCCTCAAAGAGACTGAACGGATTGATTTTGATGAGGTAGCAATGGCTTCAGATGTGGAGTGAGGGGAGACCCAAGTTGGACCATATATTGCTCTGGTCTTCTACATCGATGGATCCTGTCATGGACAGGCGCGGATTCAAGGGGGGAAGACGTGACCTTGACCAGTCACAGGCCAGGATGACATCAGTAACTGGCCGAGGGATCAAAGGGTTTGAAGGAGAAATCATCGACTCTTCAGAGTCCCACCTTGTCCTAATGGCACTTATTAATTTCCTTCCACTTGTATTTCTCACCCCGGGCATCCAAAAATTATGAGTGTAGTCCCCCTACTCGAGATGGTGGCAGACGTTAATGGTTACACCCTCCCTTTCTGAGCCCAATCTATACACGTCAAAACTAACGTGGAGAGGGCAGGGGGTAACCAAGTGCTGCCCCTATGACATCGTCAGATGGGTCAAAAATGGACGCAGGTACTGTTGCTGGAGTACTTAAATGGGGCTCAACTCAAGTGCAACTACAGAGCTCCACTGCGGAAAAGCACCTCGACCCGGAAAACGCATGAGCACGCCCAAGCGATGAAAGGCAGTACGTGAATTGCACTCCCGGGCACAGAGAAAGGGACCACTGCACTCTCCGACGGATCGAGGCCACTGCACGCCCGATACCTCAACACGTCCCAAAGGAAACTCGTCCCAAGCTACCTAAGGATTTTCTAGACATGCCAATATGGTGCCAAGTTGGATGAGGGTTTCTAAGGTTTACCAAGATGGTCTTTAGCTTTCCAGACCGGTCCAAGGCTTGCGAAATTGGTGCCATGCTGGCTAAGGGTTTCCTAGGCTTGCCAAGATGGTCCCCAAGCTTTCCAGACCCGACCAAGGCTTGCAAAGTTGTAGCCAAGCTGGGGATCAATTGAGACTTCGTCCAGGGATGGATTGCCTTAACCTTTTCGACGCGCCGGGAGTGCAGTGGCTCTCAACCGAAGCCACTCAGGATTGTTCAGGTGTACTCGCGCCATATGACGCGCTGCAGACCGATTCTTTTCGGGAGTAAAGCAATAGTATTTGGGTGTACTGGCGACCTCGCTGTTGGTACTCACGTACCACCCCTCTCGATCTTCCAGGTCGAAGAAATTGCGACCCCCCTTTCTGAGCAATCCCTCAACTATCTACAATCTTACGCAATGGGGAACCTGTTTGGATGGCAATCCACTTTGTTATCGGCGTGCAGGGTTCAACCTGATCAATGCCTGCTGTTGCAAAGGCTGAAAGACCGTCAAGTAAGCCCGGCTGTGTGATGCTGCTTACCGCCACAATATGACACCAAAAGACTCCAGTGGTGCCCGTCGACAGTCGAAAACGCTTAAACACCTCTTGGAGAATTTGGGTTTTTTCATCAACAACCTATCGGCTAATCTCATATTCACCTTGTTCCATATTCATAATAGTGTTATTTAACGGTTGAACGAGGTTCAAAGGTGTTCCTTGCTTGATTGCCCAAACACTGCGGGCCTCAATCCGTCATCAGAGACGGCGATTACCATACAAACCATCATCAAGTGACGGGTAGCGATTTTCATGTGGATCAAAGTCTTCACCAATTAGCATACATCAGGCTCCGCTATTCAGCATGGCCGAGGGGGATCAGAGGTGATAATGAAGGTCAGGTATGCCTCGGGGCTTGTAGCGGGATGCACATAGACGAGCGATTACGCTTTCAAATTGACCAATCAAGAGACGCACAAATAATGAGAACTGGTGCACATTGAACGAGCTATTAAGTTACTTGTATGCTAGTAACTGTTACTATCTCTTACAGGTTCATAGGTTTGATCGATTGGTACAGTTTTTAGTCACGCGGAGAAATTTGCCTCAATCTGTGAACACTGCGTGAATCGCTTTGAGCGGTAATTTTGAACGGCATTTGGGGCTGGGTGGCTTGACAATAACCTGAAGTTTGCTAACTTTGTTAATAGTTGGAGCTACGATGATTGAAAGGTGCTCGAGTAAAGTTGGTAATGCGAAAGGAAGCCTTTGGAAATTTCCCGTCTGCATAAGTTTGTGAACGTGGAAATTGTTGGCAATACGCCGTGCATTCAAGTCCCCGTTGGGCCTATTTGAGACGGTCGAATGGATAGCGAAACTCGACGTCAAGACCACCCAGTCTGGCCGCACTGAGGGCGGAATCTTGATTCAAATCGAAGCATCAACTTACGTAATTCGTAGAAGGCAAGCGTTTCCTCAAGACTTGTGACGGAAAATTGAGACCCAACGAAGGCTCGAAATATCATTCCATTCGGTTCCCCCAAACCGTTCCAATCCCGAAAAGAGGAAAAGATTAGAATTTTTAGTATATATGTCCGAATGAGAACGAAATTATAAAGTTCTGAAAAATACGGTTCCTAGTGGGAACGAAATCTGAAGAAACAATATTTTGTCGTTTGGGTGAAGAACGTTCTACTTGAAAAAGTAATTTTTTCATTCCGAAAAGAAACTTTCTTATTCCCCTTACATTATGTCATGAAGATTTTATACAAACAAAATGGGGGGTTCGCATTGATTTTTTTTTTTTTTTTTCTGAAATACTCCCTGAGAATGTAGGCAAAACAGTAGTCAGCCGCCTGAAATCGTTTCCAGAAAATTTAAATAATTTAAAGAAAATTACGGCGTTTGAAAAACACAGCCATGGAGGGAGCGTGACGTCACTACCTCTTCAACCAATTACGTGAGGGGATTGTTCTGCCCAGGGTTGCCACTACACTACTCATCACAGAATAAAATTCAATTGAGCCGTGAATCCTTCTTATAAGGCTTCAAATTTCAAGTATTGTGTATTATAATTAAAAGTTTATTATGTTTTCCGTCGTATCAAGTTATAATTGCTATAAATTTATCATATAAGCTGACGACACTAGCGCTCCAGGTGAGAGATTCACTGGAACTGTGACGTCACTACCTCAAGAGTGACCGGTGGGAAACGCCGGCCGATTCAAACTGTGCGTTTCGTTTTTTCGTTATATCTCCTACAATGATTTTTTTTTTCGTTGGTATTGGAGTCTGTGCACGTTACTTTTTAGCCATATTATTGAATGGTAGGGAAGATTTCCAAATCTAAAATCAATGCGAACTCCCCAATGGGGAGTTGGGCGGAGAGCATAAGACAAGATAACACGAGAGCAATAATAAGATGGCGCTATTCTTCCTAAGCGGGGCTTGCGTGAACTAAAACGACCGAAAAGATGCTGACGTGAGTGACGCATTCACCTACAGTGGGACTCGTGAGAGTGGCTCCAACCGTACTGTAGTTCTCACAAGTCCCACTGTAGGTGACTGCGCCACTCACGTCTGCATCTTTTCGGTAGTTTTGGTTCTCGCAAGCCACTTTGGATTTCCGATACGCGCAAATCCACGCAACCCTTCCTATCTTCGTTGTTTACAGTCTGATTGAGTTGGCATTTCCTCTGTATCCTACTCGATCACGACCGATTATTCAAATATAATGAAATAAATATAATAAAACAGGCGAGCGAAGCGAGCACCCTGTCCGAGAAAGTGGTCGGCCGAGCGAAGCGAGCCCCCCCCCCCCCCCCCCCCCCGGGATAAAATGGTCGGCCGAGCTGCCGGAAACCAGATTCTTGGCCTCTGAGGTCGCTCCTAGAAAAAAAAACCACCAAAACCTGAGAAGGCTTGTCATCCTTCGTCGATCGCTTACTTCATATCGGTTTTGACGACTTCGACGATGAATATGTACGGCATGTAGCCGACAGACGCTCCCAAAGAGAGGCAGAAGAGGACGACTTTGGCCCTGGTCACCGTGCACATGCTCGGCCTCTTCAGCGGGTACCGGACGGCTATGAACCTCTCGACGGTGAACGCCACGATGAACCAAACGCTCAGGAAGGAACAGACCTGCGACATGGAAAAATTATCAGACGTCTTGGACGGTTCATGCAAACACATTTCCCTCTCAAACATTTCATACTCTTTAAACCGAGCTGCTTCTTAATGGCAAGACATTCGGATGATGTGTCTTGGAAACGACAGGAAATGAGTGACTCGAGAAACGGAAATACCCCAATATACCTCCTACGTAATTTCCCTTTCCACCGTGTCAACGTCTCTTCTCCAGGCGCTACCACAAAGTTTCAACGATGTACACCCTGAAATACGTGCTCTTCTGCACCTGGTGCAACTTCGAAGTGGGCGACGGAGCTCAGTGTATTATGGAAATGGCTGCCCCGCAAAAAGAACAAAAGGAAACTTTTCGGCCAGATGAGGGTAAAGAAAACGCTGCAACTCGAGGAGCTATTATTCTTTCGTATAAAATTTATACGCACATTTAATATGCAACTGTTTTTTAATGGCAGCCACTTAGCAAAATCCGTTCTCGCGACAGACACCTTCAAACCAAGTAACCTCCGTAAAACATTCTGCGTTAATATTAATTGATCAAACTACCTACAAACAGATAAGGGTCCCCTAAAAAAATTTAAAATTACTTCGAAAACGACCCCTCCTAGCCAAGTCCTTTAAAAGTCCCCATCATTTAACATTTCACTGTTCATTTGTAACGTTGCCTCGTTATTATTACACCCAGTGCATTTTTGACTTGACCTGGCGACATTTTGTTGGAGAAGCCTGGTCAGCGGGACCAATTTTTACGCGCGCGTCTGTTGCGCACGTAACCGTTGTTGACCTTCGGCTAACAGTGATGTCGACACAACATCTTCACAATTAATGACAAAAAAATTAAGCAATTAAATACAAACGCTCAACAGAAGTTAGTAGCGAGAGGTCGCCAAAACGCCTGGTTTCAGGTACGGCGCCCAGAGAAAAGGTACACCTTCAACATCCGTCATGCAGCCCTACAGCAACAACCAGGCTATCGAACGTCGAGAAAAAGACGATACTTGGCCGACGACGCGCCGCACAAAAGTGTGAAAAAGAGAACATGTCCGGAAAAAAAGGACGCCTGGCAACCCTAGTTAGTTCCACCCTCGTACATCTTCATTTGCTATTCCGATACGGTCTCAACAGGGCGATAAGGTTTGCTAGACCCCCACGAACTTTTTCTTTCGTTGTGTCCGCCCATAAAAAGACGCCGGGAAAATGTTTTGTGTCCCTTGGCCGAAACTTTTTTTTTGCATACCCTGTTTTGCTTTGTAAGAACTTTTCCGCTGTGGGTTTTTTTTAAATCTTTGTGGAATCCCAAGGCTGCCCTCGCATAAAAGATTCCCTCAAGCCTTTGAGTATTTCCAGTTTTCCTGGAAGCCACCGTGCGAGGATTTTGAAGGGTTTCCTATTTTCAAACAACCCTCGTTCGAGCCCTCCCGTTCAGTGCTCGTTTGCAAAGAGGATTGTGGTTCATAGTGTACGTATTCATGCTGCATGCCGAGAATGGAAAGATATTAGCATAAACTCTTTGCGTACTTCTTCTCAGTCCCGGCGTATTTGTCAAGAATGAAAAATTCCATTATTTTAAATGGCCTTAGGAGAATTAAAATATTTGAACTCCGAGGCCTGGAAGTGCCGTGCACCGCTTCACTTTTTATTTTTTTTATTTTTTATTTATTTTTTTTAATTGTTCCGAGAAATGCAATTTAGCCAACCTTGGTCAGGCCATTTTTAACGACTTAGCTTGTCAACAGCCTTACGGGACGATTTTAAACTTGAGTCAGACAATACAATGAATGGCCATTCACCATTCTTGGAGACGTGAAGTGATGTAAACAGGGTTGCCATGTCGTGCGTGTTTAGTAAAAAATATCACTGCGCTCAAAAAAAAAAAAAAAAAAAAAAGACGATTTAAGACGAAGTAGTCTATTTCCACGATAAAAATATAAATATAACTTGTAGACGCGTTTCGGTTGATTAGACCATCATCAGTACAATACTTTTTTAAGATGGATTCCCACTATCTCGCCGCATCCACATTAGAGAGTTCCTAAAGCCACTTTTTGCCTAACGGTGATGAATTACGGTCGACGTAACTCGAGATTTCGCGCATGCGCAGAAATAACGGCGATAACTTACGTCCTTATGCCTAACGTCGAACGTTATCGCCGTAAAGATACGGTGATAAGCTTACGGTCTTAAGGATAACGCCGTTAATTTCGAACAATATAAGGTAAATAGCGGCACTTTAAATTTAGCGTGACTTTTGATAACACCGTATCTCTGTTACGGTGATATGTGAAGTTAGCTTTTCTTTGATTCTCCCTAGACAAATCCCTTACGGCGATAAAAATTAACGGTCGACGTATCTCGGATGTTTCTTTAGGAACTCTCTATTATCACTGCGCTCCGTCGCACTGTGTGGCCAAGTGGCCATTTTCCGTACAAAAACCTAAAAAAACCTAATATTTTTATACGAAATTTGTCGCTGAACAAAAACTTTCCTCAGAGCTTAGTGTCTAAAAAGCCTCCTTCAGAAGTTACAGCCTAACACACACACACACACACAAAAAAAAAAAAAAAAACCAAATGGTATTTCTCTAACATAAGTTAGTTCCTAGTTTGTACAAACCAAAATTACCCTACATCTACAAATCAAACTTGGCTAAAATGAAGAAAAAAGAAAAAAAAGAAAGAATTGAGAAAAACGGAAGGAAAAAGGAAGATGAGACCTTCACTGCGTACTTCATATTATACCATCTGTGGAACCCATAGCATCTAAAAATACAGGACATTTTGGGACTTGAAAAAAGTCAATTTAAAGTTTTAGATATTGCAGGAAAATCATTAAATTTTACTGTGCATTATATTGCTAGATGGCACAAATTGAATTAAAATTAATGGGACTACTTTTAAATGTTGTTGCTCCCTAATCAATGAGGAAGAAATCGTTTCACTTCCTGGAAAACGCGTCCTACTTTTTGCGGAGGTGACTGTAGTACAACTGCACTCAAACGAGCGCTCTGAAACCCCCCCTTCATGACACCTTCGACGACTTGTTTGGACATGAATCTGGCGTATTCTCGCCTTCCTGCCTCTTGTTCGTGTTAATAGAAACTGTTACATCTTTGAATATGATCCAAAGGTTATCTCCGGTCAATATAATAGCTCGGTTTTTTCATTTTTGTCCACCTCGGCCGCCAGCGAGGCCCAACGTCACATCGCCAGCCTCAGCTTTCAGTTCAGAATCTCAAAAATGTCTGTAATATAATAGTTTTGCATTTAATAACATCATATGGGGGTTTCAAAGGGTGCTGAATCCAAATATGTTGTTGGAAATACGAAACTCACGCCTTTTCAAGGAGCTCATGCTAAATATAAACTTGCTTTATTTTAAGTTTTGGAAGCATATTAAATTTTTGTCTTCATAACCATCACCATCAATATCTTCAAGTTTCGCCGCTTCATTCCTAGAACTTCATTGGTACTCCTTAGTGGATCATCAGTCACCCCCTCGCTAAACCCCAACTTCATTACTGCCTGGCTCACTTGGATTTAACACCTCCGGGCTTGAGTAATTACAGCCCCACCCCCGTCGCTAAACCTACTAGAAGTCACCCCTGAGGATCCCCTGCACGCGGAAGTTAATCTCACTGCGAGTCGAATTACTCTTTCCCGGCGTATGTACAGCGTACTTTGGGAAGAGCTCTAAATAGTAGATGGGGGCCTGGAGGTTTGTTTGATACGCAACAGCTGTGGTAGGTCCTTAATAAACATTGGAAAAAGGGGTTGATCCGATTGAGTCATTGTGTATCGCGATTTATAAAGATTCACGCCGATGGCATAATGACCCTACTTGAAACGACAATCACCCCTCTGATACTTAGTCTGATGAATAAAAGACAAAAAACTATAAAAACGATGAAAAAACCTTCAATGAATGCACGACTGAATGAATGAAAACGAAAGAATAACTATATGATGAAAAAAACGACTCCCCTCTCGACTGATAGATTCGCTTTTTTCGACGGAGGGGGTTCGTTCTACCTTGAGAGGTGACGATTGCCGAGCGTGTTATTAAACTTCTTGATGGGTTTAGGACGTGATGAATATTTTATCGCCCCCCAACTTCTCGAATTGAAAGGCCTGTAATTTTCCAAAGTTAACCTTCAAAGTTGAGTGAAAATAAAAGCCCTTGTCCTCCTTTCACTGTTGAAAAGTATTCCTACTTTGAGAGGTGTTATCTTTTTAAGAGGTTCTCACTATCAGTTGGCAGGTTGGCCAACAAAAAAGCGCTGCAAATTTTGGTTTATTATTCTTGGAATAATACATCTACGTTTTCGCGACGGAGGTTGACGACTCCGATCGGCCTCAAAATTTGACATTATCCGTTTCAAGAGGTCTAGGATTCCAAAACCGAAATGTCCGTCGTCCGAGCCAGTTTGGGCAGTAGAATTTGTTTTTTAATCTGAAATTTTGACAAAATACTCGGTTTACCATCTAGTTGTGCCCGCAAGGTTTTCAGCCCGATCGCCCAAACCCGTGGTGCGCTATGGGGCTAAAATGGGGCTATGGGAAGGGTTTTGGCTATGGGATCGAGTTAGGAGTCGTTTTCGAAGTATTTTTGGACGTAGAATCCATTTTTGGGGGTCCCGAAACCATCCGATTTCACTGTTGCTATTTACGTCCATGAATCCTTTGAAAACCACACCTAACTCGATCCCGTAGCCAAAACCCTTCAAAAAACCCTTACCGTAGCCCCATTTTAACCCCATAGCGCCCCACGGGATGGGGCAAGTGCATAAGTCAGACTTGGACAGCTATTTTGGTCATAATGCTGACAAGGGTTACGAAAAATCAATCGTTCATTGAAGAACTGGAGATTCAGAGGTATCCAGAGCAAAAATGAAAATTCATGTAACGTCAGCGGCTAATTTTTGAGGTTTTGTTGAAGTTGAACTTAACAAACCATACCAAACACTTCCCCCACCTCGCTTCATTGTATTTTGGTTCATATTAACTCTAGTTTTGCATCAACATCTAACTTCTGACACAATCAAAAACCGATATAACGATATGTTGAATGCTGATGGCCATCCCTAGATTTAACCCTTTTTATTTCGTCCATTTATTGCTTTTTTTATTTGACTTTACTCAACATCGATCGCACTCAGTCCTACTTGATAAATAATCATTCTGTTGGTTCCATCTCCTTTTCCAAATAGAAAAAAGTATTGGACAAAAGCGGGTTATTTTGTGCCACTTAGGTTCTTATCCTCACGTCCAACCGGATTTCCCACGTTTCCCGATCGTTTTCCGATAGGACCCTTCATCCTAACAGACTTAGCGGAGGCGATAAATTTGTCGGGCTCGAACTTTACTATGGACCGAATGTATTCCGGTCGGGAGGGCATCGTATAGCGACTGAGTTTACCCGTTGACGCGAAAATAAAAGCTTGGCGATAAATTACGCGATAATGCAAAAACCCGGGAGGGCCGTGCTAAGCTGAAATGAATCGGCGAAGGTATCACGTGCTCATGTTGGTAATACGCTGCACACACTGGTGGGAACTGCTGCGTCTGCCTATCGCGTTTAGAGGCCTACTCGTGGCCAGATTGGAATGGTCACCAAAATTAAAGCACCGAAATCATCAAGAACAAATCTCCCGTATGCCCTTCATAGCCCTTAATGATGCGACAAGGCTGAAAACACTGTGGCACCAACTTCGTAGAAACGCAACTGAGGATTTTGCTCAACAATAATCCTAATCTCAGTCGGAGTTAGTTACAAAAGGGAAAATCTAACTCTCCCTGACCCCCTGATTAGTCTAGTTATATCGAGTATCAAAGCAAAGAACAAGTTACAAGAATTTCCCCGTCATTAAATGAAAAGTTTTTGAATCAGAGTTAAAGTTGCGACAAATTGTGCCTTCAGCTGCACCTGGGCTATCATTAAACCCCAGGAGCTGGTCCTGCCCTCCCACTCCCAACCACAACCCTATGTGCTCTCCAATGTCTATGTAGTGGGGTTGTTACATTACATGGCCGTTTCGTGCTTTTCAAATCAAAAACCGGCAAAAACAGTTTTTTCAATTTGGAGGAAAGAATGTATTACATTATTAATCTAAGACATCATTACACTTCGATCTACTCCTCATCAATTTAGTTTTCTGGTGCTGAAGAGCTCATTACTCCTTCGCGTTCGTCGAATTAATCAATACAGTTATAAATGCATCGAGTAATAATTCAGGGCCATTGGCTGTAGATTGCGAACATATTTAAACGTCGTGGGAAAATGCGAATAAAGGGAAATTGTCGTTTCGTTTCGCCGTAGTATTACGCTATTATTACATTTTCTCTCGCCTTCTCAATTTCCGACTGAAGGGAACTTCAAGGGGATGTGGGTGGATGATGCAAGTTTTTTTTTTTTTTACTTTATTGCGTCTTATTTTCTCGCTCGTGACTGAATCTACTTTTTTAAATATTTTCTCATTGCTGGCTTTCAATAATTTCTGACCTTTTGTATGAGCGTGGGGGCCGTGGGCGTTTTAGGGAGTGGGCGTCTTGGTGGGTACGTTTACCTGAGTGAGATAGACGCTGAACTCGCAGAAACCCGGCCGATTAAAGACGTCGATGTCGAGGAGGTTCAACCAGGAGAAAAACGTGCAGAAGAGATACCCCGTGTCGGATATGGCCAAAGCCGACAGGTAGTAGCTTGAAGAGAGTTTCCTCAGTTTGGTGCTGAAGAAGACGACGACGGAAAGGCAGTTGCCGAGCGTTCCGAACCCAACGAGGGCCGGAGTGTAGTAGCGTTGGATCCATTCGAGAATGAGGCCGCCGACTGTGTCCTCAACAGGGACGAACTCGAGCTCGTCGCCGACCAACACATCACCGACACCGTCACTTGGCACTGACACTCCTGGAGGAACCGCACCCTCCATTCTCCGCGACACGACCCGCTTTTGGATTATACCGGTTATCTCTCAAATAAGCTGCTCTCAATAGCGCCGCCTGAAACAAAGAAAAATTTAAAAATTCATTAGCGAAAAATAGATCTAATGGAAAATGTAGAATAGGTTTGCTCAGGCAAGACAATAGGCTTGGTGGCTCAGAATCACCACAATGATGAATATACACTTTCATTGGAGCTGCTCTTTGATAGGGCGTCCTGTCGATAGTGGAGTCTGCATCCTCTACAGCTACTTTTGTTTCTACTCTCGACTCGAGAGAAGCAATGTGTGCTCGAGGACCTCACGAGCACAAATTTGTTGCCAGCATGTTCAGAGGACCATCTTGGCAAGCCGTGTAAACCCTTAGCCAGCTTGGGACCAGATTTGCAAGCCTTGGACAGTTCTGAAAGCGTTGACAGGTCTGAAAGTGTGGCTGCGATCCTGACCAGCCTTGAAACCTCCGAGCCAGCTTGGTGCCAACTTTGCAAGCCTTGGACAGTTCTGAAAAGCGTAGATTTCATCCTGACAAGCCGTGGACAGGTCTGAAAGTGTGGTTGCGATCCTGACGAGCCTTGGAACCTCCGAGCCAGCTTGGGGCCATCTAGGTAAGCCTTTGAAACCGTTAGCCAGCTTGGCGCCAGCTTTGCAAGCCTTGGACGAGTCTGGAAAGCGTAGATGTCATCCTGACAAGCCGTGGACAGGTCTGAAAGTGTGGCTGCGATTCTGACAAGCCTTGGAACCCCCGAGCCAGCTTGGCGCCAACTTCGCAAGCCTTGGACAGGTCTGGAAAGCTCGGGACGTGGTAGCCTTAGAAATCATTATCTAGCTTGGCACCATATTGGCCTTGAAAACCCGTGGCCAGCTTGGGACCAGTTTTGCAAGCCTTGGACCGCCGTGGAATGCTCGGGAAGCAAGATAAGAATCTACAACACTTTCCATTGCGGCGATCGAATCCTCTTCACTTTTCACGTCCGTCGGCAGTTGATCGCGATCGGTTGGCTAGTTATTATTTTTGGTTTATTCTTACAACAAAATACGCCTACCTATTGTACATATACGCATCATCTAAAAATTTATCTTCAAATTGAAATTGAATGCCCATACGCATACTTCGTTTTGAGAAATGTTCAAAATGATGATAAATTGATTATTCAATCAACTGTTTGGTAAATTTTGCAGCGTTCTAACTAATTTCTTTCCACTTTAATTATTTCATCGATTTCACCGTATCGACCGGCTCATGAATACCTTGCCACGGCATTAGCGTGAAATGAGGCGGTTTCGGTGGGAACTGAATAGCCCAAAATGGATCGCATCCGAGCTCTTCTAGTTAACACACCTAGTTCTACGAGCCAACCCCCGCGGAGGGGGAAATTGAAGGGTTGCGAGAGGGGATTCCACAGCTCGATGGGAAGTTTGTTACGAGCCGACGGTTCCAATTACACGGTAACGTGAGAACTTGCTGATTATTTCCTTTGAGACCCCCCCAAAAGCTGCAAGGGAACAGACTCGACAAATCCCCCCCCCCCCCCCCCACCACATAATTCCCCGTGTTTGGGAAGTTGGAGGGACACCGAAGGCCGACAAATAATTTAATGGGTGGAAGGAAGCCCCTTAAGAAAAGTAAATTTTACTACAATCGGAGTATTTTACTTAATGCCACTTGTTTGGGCCCCTATGTTACGGTCCCGAATAATCTAAACGCTGCCAATTTTAGCCGAAGATTAACTTTTCTCTGTAATAAATCATGCAAAAATTAATTCTATATCAATAAAAAATTTGTTAATTCAATGTTTGTTTTTAATTTTTCTTGTAAAGTCTGAGAACAGATGTGGAACACCGAAAAATTGCTTACTCATCCGAAATTAGTCGGAAAACGACACCTAATTCGATTTCCTGGCATCCTTCAAAAGCCCCATGTATCCTCACGGTGAAATCGGATGGCTTTTGGACTCGACTAAATGAGTTTACGTCGAAAAATACTTCGAAAACGATACCTAACTTGAACCATTCAAAAACCCATTCTGTAGCTCCTATTTAGCACCATTCAGTTGTTGGTTCATCATTCGGGAAAAAGTGTTGATCGGCCTCAAAATTTGACGTTAGTTGTTTCGTGATGCCTAGATGTCAAAAATTACATGTCCAACCGCCGTCCGGCCGTTTTGGGGCAGTAGGATTTTTTTTTTTTTTTAACCTGAAATAAATTTAGAGAGAGTGAAATCGTCTTCCCACACACCAGAATATATCCGAAATTAGCGCAGAATGAACCGTTTCCCAAAACTGTCCTCCCCCCCCCCAAGTTTCCCCGCCTCCTTCATATTTCTAAGGTCCCTGGCACCCTCTTTCTAAGGTCCCTGGTGCTGTCCTGAATCACCCTCCAAGACGCGCGCCGGATCTCTTCAAATCGTTCAAATTAAACTCGCTGTCTAATTTCGCTCATTGTCGGAAGCCTTTTTCGGGATTTCGTATTAAAATTCGGATCTCTAGGTAGGATAAGGAGAAAACCGGACTCGAAGAATGAACGAGCGAAGAATTAGAAATAAATTAGTTTCACGAACTCGCGCGCGCGCGCTTATCGGACGTAAAATTGGCCGAGGAATCCAAATTCGAGGAAAAAAGTAGGGATTTGGCATTAAATGCCAAACTTTGGGCCCCCAAGGGGTTAGATTCAGGTCAGGAAAATCGGCCAGCCTGCCGCTATTGAGAGCGAAACCACCTCAGGGACTGAGTTTTGCTTGTCCGCAGATCGTCACAGGAGGTTCCGCTATAGGGTAACATTTCTAACAGTAATTTGAATGTGCTTCGGTCGGGACCAGATTTTGTTCGATATCGAGAGAGGTTCGTCAGCAAAGATTTTATTGTAATACGGCCCCTCTTATTCCGGTGTGGCAATCAAATCCGTCAATGCCGCGCTGCTCGGAGTTAAAAATGAATAAAAAGCGATCAACCGCTCATTCAATTTCAGAACCTGTACATTAGTCGTTCTAATTGTTGCACACCTGCTTACCGGATTGAGGCTACGACAGGAATGTGGAAATTAGCTGTATTCGTTGGATTGGCGGTCGCGAGCGTCGTACACGCCTCTCCTACGAAGGAAAAAAAGGTGAATTATTGCAAGTTTATTGAAACTGATGAACTTCCGTTCTCATCTCTGAAAATAACTTTCGTTTCACTCTCTCGACTAAATTTCTACAGGATTGTCGCGGCTGTTCAAAACCCAACAACAATTTTGAAGAAGCTAAGACTTTATTGGAAGCAGCTTTGGCAGCAAAAGGCATCAATGAAAAAGTTTCCAAAATAACCGAATACACCACAAAAGTGAGCTCATTCTTGTTTTGCTTCCGAGCCTATCCGAAAGTACCGGAAGCTCTGTGTTCCTTCCTACTGTCCACGTGCTAGTAGTCATTTGTTTTTAACTTCCTCTAGGTCGTATCTGGTATCATTTACGCAGTCGGCTACAAAAATGACCAGGGAAAATCTTGCTATGCAAGTTGGCTCTCGCAGCCATGGCGTTCCAAAGGCCCCAAACACTTCCGTCATTGGTGTGAACCTCTTGATCACTGATTTGTGGTGCACCGCAAATCAGATGGAGATGCTTCTCCAGGTGGCTCTTGGAAGACCACAATTTTTTCAACTTGGCGTTTGACGTACTCTTCCTGACTTCGACAAATTAAAAACTCAATAGCCTACCGCATTGTTATTTTCAATCTTCCATCATCCATGGGGAGTACGGATTGCACCTTTCTTCCGTTTTTCTTAGTTTTCTGACGAAATTGAGATATTATTTCTTGCCGACGAGTGGAACCTCCCTGCTACTTCCTTTCACTTATGTATTCAGCGAAAATGCATCAATTGGAGACGGGTTTCGAGCGGATTTGTCAGAATTTGAAAGGGGATGGTCCGTTAAATTTGGAATTATTCTCCTTATTTTAGATTTAACAGTTTTCTTAACCTTAAAAAAAAAAAAAAAAAAAAAAAAAAAAAAACAGGCAAATTTTTTTCAAGCGCATTGAGAATTTTATTTTTTCGCTACTATCACTTCGACTACAGTCACCAGGACAAAGAAGTTTTCAGATTTGAAATTGGTCAGATGGTTGCTGGATTTTCGAGGAAGTAAAAAAAGGCGATGGTGGCGCCATCTCTGATCACAGAATCTTAAATCCGCATCCCTGCTGGCCGTTCCCTCACTCATCTGGCCCCTGTTCTGCAGTTCTTATCTTCGGTATAATATACTTTCGATGTTAGATATCATCTTCAGCCTCCGCTCTTGCTGATTGCAACACTTGCAGCATAAGGTATCCTCGACATACCATCAGCATCTGCGTGTTCCTTCCTAGTTGGATTGTTTCAGGCCGTTTTCTTGCCGCACTGGCGGTAAAAGTGTGAGCTCCGTCGGCCTTATTCCGCTATCGAAAAAAAGAAGTAACAATTGTCACGTTCGCTTGCCCCCTGCCTCCAGAGTGTGGGACATAGTGCAGTTTCCAGTCTTGAGTGTTCCTGCACTCTGGCGGTGGGGGGCGGGTGGGGCTGGGTAGCCGCCCCCCTCCAAATCAGTAGTATAAGTTCCGATCTCAATCCTCCAACGTCTAACCAATTTTTATATAATTAATTAACATTTCCTCCACCATCTCTCACGTTTCCCCCGCGAGTGTCTTGTGTGGGATTAAGTGCCTTTGCCACAACGACGTACAATTTTGGTGAGTTCGTTCCAAACGTTCATGGTCACCTCTGGTTTTTCTTCTAAAGGCACCTTGATTAATAATTTTTCCCTCAGTAAGGTCATCCCCGGACGTACTTGCTAGGTAGGGTCAAGTAGGGAAATAAACCCCTTTTTCCCCTTTCGAAAAACGGCAGTTATTTTTCGATACCTAACAATTCCCGGGGGTCTCTCCCTTACACACTGGTAGCAGAGCAACTCCGATTCACCACAATTTTCTTCCACTTCGTAATTCTGCACAACATCAGCCATAACATATTCCTCGAACATTTTTTTTTCTTCCTTTCCTTTCCGCAATTTTGCAACCTCGTGGTCACTTTTTGAACACGAGGAAGTTGGACAGCGTTCTTGTTCCGTGCAGGTCGAGAAAATCCGCACGTTCCTGCCCTTTGGAACTGATAACTTGTGGTCTCATTTCGATACCTAGCTGGACTTTTCATAAACCGGTTCAACCAGTCATTTTCCACAACAATGCAGTGCGCCAAGTGTGAATCATCAGACCCTCCTGCCGATAACGTCAAATGCTCGGTTTGTGATCAAACATTCCATGCATCTTGTACCCGGTTGGGAGATATCTCCGCTTGGACAAAGTCATCAAAGGAAAGACGCGCCGCTTGGAAATGTGACCTTTGCAAGAATGCAGACGATAAGAAGAGCCCTGATGTTGACACGCCCACACCTCTGTGGTACACTAACCTCATAGCCGACTTACAGTCCATGACCACTGATATAAACAAATTAAAATCTGAAAATAGTGCCTTGAGAACGGAACTCACTCGCATACAAAATTCCGAGCTCGTCGACCTCAAACGGGAAAACGCTCTCCTCCAACAAAAAGTCGAAGAACTCTCGGACAAAATTCGCAACACATCCTCCGCACTGCCGGCGCACCAAGATCTAAATCCAATGGGAATTTACGCTCGATCGTACGACGAAGACAGAATCCCGAAATACATCGAAGATGAAATTTCAAAGGTTCCCAAACTTCTCACTGACAACCCATGGAGCTTAATCAAATTTCTTGAGAAACTCTATCTTCTCAATGGGATGAACGAAAAAATTTTCAAATCACTTTTTCAGCGAATCGCCACGTATCAGAACAACTCGATTTTGTTGCGTATAGCGACTGAGCCGTTTGTGACCTTCCAATCGGTTACGAAAACATTGTTAACTGAGCTCACAACTCCTCACACTCGTTTGAACTTAGTACGAGAGAAAATTTTGCGTCCCCAAACCCAAACCGAAAATTTCCGCACATACGTTGAGCAAATCCAAAAGTTCAACACCATCTTGTCCCGATACTCAGAATCCGAAATAGTGACCAGCATTTTGCAAGGCACAAATAACAACACCCGTGCAAAATTCCACTTCAGTACGCGGCCGAACAATTTCGAAGATTTACAAAATTTAATAGCCGACGTAGAAAAATTGGAATTAACGGAAAACCTGCAAAACCGCTTTTCCAAGCGGAACACAAATCAAAAACAACCCGCGGCGACCAGCACCGACGCCGAATCGTCGCAATCGAACTACAAAACCTTCCGTCAGTCGAACAACTCAAATTCGAATGGCTCATCTCGCCCCAATCATCAGCAGGCGAATCATTCGAATTCCAGTAACCAAAACAGGCAGAATTTCAGGCGCGACCAAAATTCTCAAAACTCGAATTCTTCGCCCCGTCCAAATTCGCCTCAACAAAAGAATGGGACCAAAAATAATAACCCGAATTACAATAAAAAATTCCAACAACCGTTCCTCCACCCATTCACGCATCAACCGTTCAACCCCTATTATCCAGCGTATACTTTCCCTATACCGGATCCACGATTTTTCGGAACTCCACCACATTCGGAACCTCCTCCGACGCTCGATTCCAAAACCACAGGATTTCCACCCACTTCACCGAGGAACAAACAGAACAATAAAAAACCTAACAACCAAAGCCAACCTAATACCAACAACTCCGACAACAGTTCAAAAAACTAATTTCCGGAGTTCGGGGCACTGGTAGGGATAAACAATTCAATAATCTGGCGGCCATGAAAAGGTTTGATTCCAATTTCGGTAATACAAAAAATTTAGCTTTAGTCGACATGAACGGCATCAGGACTGCTGTAATGATCGATTCAGGCGCATCCTTTTCATGTGTGAGTCAAGGTTTTTTGGAATTGATTCAGTATCAGACTCGCGTCGAACTCCAAGACACAAACATGATAGCAACATTGGGCGATTCCTCGCAAATTTCAATAACGGTCAGGGCAATTTTAAAAATTAGAATTGGGCCTAACACTTGGGTGCATCCGTTTTGCATAGTTCCAACGTTACCACACAACGCCATCCTTGGAATGGATTTCATTAAAAAGTCAACCATGATTTTGGATCCTTCGGATGACTCGTTTCGGTTCAAATTTCAACAAGACGTTCACTATGAACTACTGAACACTCACCCACGCCCGCCCGCTGTTTTCCACTTGGATCAAGACGTTGACCTCGGAAAACTTAAGGCAGCTCTCGTGAGAAAATTCCCTGAAGTACTCACCAAAGAGCTGGGCACCACAGATAAAATTCGGTGCAACTTGACCCTGAAACCTGAAGCACAACTCAAAGCTTCACGGGTTATTTACACACAGGGGCCAATTCGCCAGAAAGCCATGAAAAAGTTAATTGAGCAGATGCTTATCGACAGAGTTATCGAACCTATCGACACAGATATAGCATCGCCATGTTTTCTTGTCCCGAAAAAATTCCCCGACAATTCGGAAAACTCGTGGCGACTTGTAGTTGACTACCGTCAGCTGAATCGACACCTGGAATATCTTCAGTATCCGGTACCATCTGCTGAATCTGCGTTCATGCATCTGCAATCGGCGAAATGGTTCACGATCATAGATTTAAATTCAGCGTACAATCAAATTTTGCTCACGCCAAATTCAAAGCGGCTGACAGCCTTCCAATGCGAATTTGGTACGTTCGCTTTTCGAAGAGTGCCGTTTGGAGTGAGTTGTGGCGGACAGATTCTGAACAAACTGATGGATCGCTTATTTGCCGACATCCGTTACGAATTCTGTTATAGCTATTTTGATGATGCGATCATTTATAGCTCTACCTTTGAGGAACATCTTGTCCACATCGAAGAAGTCCTGAAAAGACTCAAAAACGCTCGTCTAACTGTGAACCCCGAAAAATTGAAACTCGCCCAAACAAAGTGTGAATATCTTGGCCACACCATTTCTGCTGGGCAGATATCAATCAATCCCGACCGAACAGAAGCGTTACTTCGTATTCCCCGCCCCCGAACCCCCAAACAAGTTGCCTCCTTTTTAGGAAGCGTGAATTTTTTCGCTAAATTTTACCCGAACTTCCAAATTCTTGCACGGCCGCTGAATGCATTACGTCGCAAAGATTCTCCCATGATCTGGGGGGAACCCGAGGAGAAATCTTGGCAGGCCTTGAGAAAAATCATCACTGAACCGCCAGTGTTAGCTACACCCGACTTCAGCAAACGCTTTCGGCTGTATACTGACGGCTCGAAAGACGGAGTGGCGGCAATCCTCGCGCAGCAAGGCGACGACGGATTTATCCACCCCATCGCCTTCGCGAGTAAACGTCTGACAAAGCATCAGCAGAACTACATCGCCTACTTTTTGGAAGCAGAGGCCATCAGCTACGGCCTCAAAAAATTTCGAATTTACCTTGAACACGACGAGTTCGATCTTTTTACCGACCACAAGGCACTGACGGCCGTTTCCAATTTAGCTAAGAATGGAGGAAAATTAGCTAGATGGGTCACCGAATTCATGCCATTTCGTTATAAAGCTCATCATATTAAAGGCAAGTTCAATACCATTTGTGACTACATGAGCCGGAATTGGATGAGCGACGAACTACTCAACGACAGGGACCCTGAAGGTGACATCACCCCAACAGAAACATCTCCTCCAGTATCCACGTTGGCAATACTTCAGGATTTCCCGCAGATTTTCGCCGACTTCAACCTTTCGCAACAAGCAGACCATTCTCTTCGAATCATCACAGATGCCATCCGAAATAACACCAACGATAATCCCCGTTTTTCTCTGAAGAAAGGTCGTTTGATGTATGAAACAAAACCGGGTGTTTTTCGCGCAGTTGTCCCTAACTCCCTGATTGATACGGTCTTCAAGTATTACCATGATTCGGTCTTGGGGGCCCATTGGGGTATAAAGCGAACCGCCCACGCCATAAAACGCCACTTTTACTGGCCGAATTTGTTTCAGACGGTAAAATCACGAGTTCAACTTTGTGAAACCTGCGTCAAAAACAAAACTGACCGATCTCCACCGAAAGGCCAGCTCTCATCCACGCCGGATACCCGCGTTGGCCAAACACTGTACATCGACACCGCAGGTGAACTCCCAAATTCACTAGGTTACGAGCATATTTTAATTGCAGTCGATGGTATGTCCCGCTACACAGTCCTCGTTCCCCTCAATCGGACGACCTCAGACACGATTATCAACGCCCTGAAAAACCACATTTTCAAACATTTTGGTTATTGGGAGAGGATTGTTTCTGACAACGCAACATACTTCACATCAAAAAAATTTCGTGACTTCATTTTTTCATGCGGGATGAAGCATAGTTACAACCCACCCTACTATCCCAACCCAAATCTAGCAGAACGCCAGATTCAAAATTTGAAATCAGCGCTCCGCTCGCAATGTGCAGAAACACATTCGAAATGGGCACACCATCTCCACTTAACCCAAATCGCACTGAATTCAGCATTTAACGAGACGACGAAATTCAGCCCCACGGAACTTTTCTTCGGAAGATCACTTCAAACACCGATCAACTTCCTATGGGACATCGAAGAACGCCATCTCAACCTGCCTGACACCTGGACGACAGCAGTTGCCAACATCCAGCGTGCCCATCAGCAGTACGCCAAACACTATAACCGACGTCATATCGCCACATCATTTTCTGAAGGAGATCACGTCTACCTCAAGACCCACATCCTTTCGGATAAATCCAAAGGTGTGACTGCCAAGCTCAGTTCAAGGTTTTGCGGACCCTTCGCGATCACCAAAGTTCTCTCACCCGTGACGTATCAAATCTGCGATTTACAAAATCCACTTCTTTACAAATCGGCACATGTGTCACAGCTCAAGCTTTTCCGAAAGCAACGGGAACAGCAGTTGCGTACACACCACACACCACAGATTTCCTAAATGACGTCGCCTTTTCATTTTATTGTAAATACCCCAAAAAAAAAAAAAAAAAAAAAAAAAAAAAAAAAAAAAAAATAATAATAATAATAAAAAAAATAGAAAATATAAAAAATAAAAAATAAAAAAATAAACCATAAAAAATAAAAAATAAAAAAATAATAAAAAAACAAGGTGCCTTAATCCAGCCAGAGCCCACTGAGCTCGCGAGTGAAGTGCTTAGTGCTCAATTTTGTACCACTACCTTTCATTTCATGAGGCAGCATGCCTCTAAAGACTCTTTTTCCTTTCACTAATTTTTTCTGTACAGCCCTACAATGAGTGGTGACATGTATATATACAATTTAATTTAAGTCTCTTTCATTTCATGTCGATTGGCCGAGTGGTACGACCATCGACTAGGAACCATATGTAACGCGAAATTTTAATTGTGTATAATCGCAACCAGCATAAATTTCACTATCTTCACAGGAAGCCGAGTTTTGTCAGCCTCGACCTGTGCCCAACTCGAGGTCTAGGATCCCACTGCAGTTTTTAATGCAGGAGAGATGTGCCTCTTCGACCGTAGGCGCTATGGGGAGCGTGTACCGCCACGAACGTGACATGCTTATCCAGCGCCTGCGTTGTGTCTTGGCTCATCCTCCGAGCTTTTCTGCACTCGGCGTGAGCATTTTTCCCTCAAAAGATATAGAGGTTTTTTGCCACGTCACCCTGCTTTTTCTTTTCCGACGATGACCATGTTTAGTTAGAATTACGGCTTCAACGCCTTCAAAATCAAAGGTGACCTTCACAAGGCAAAATTTAAAATTTTCTTTCCAATCAAATTTTAAACTTGGGAGGGGGCGGATGTCACGTTCGCTTGCCCCCTGCCTCCAGAGTGTGGGACATAGTGCAGTTTCCAGTCTTGAGTGTTCCTGCACTCTGGCGGTGGGGGGCGGGTGGGGCTGGGTAGCCGCCCCCCTCCAAATCAGTAGTATAAGTTCCGATCTCAATCCTCCAACGTCTAACCAATTTTTATATAATTAATTAACATTTCCTCCACCATCTCTCACGTTTCCCCCGCGAGTGTCTTGTGTGGGATTAAGTGCCTTTGCCACAACGACGTACAATTTTGGTGAGTTCGTTCCAAACGTTCATGGTCACCTCTGGTTTTTCTTCTAAAGGCACCTTGATTAATAATTTTTCCCTCAGTAAGGTCATCCCCGGACGTACTTGCTAGGTAGGGTCAAGTAGGGAAATAAACCCCTTTTTCCCCTTTCGAAAAACGGCAGTTATTTTTCGATACCTAACAATTCCCGGGGGTCTCTCCCTTACACAATGTACTGAATAGTTCCTGTTTTCAATGGTATGATCAATATGTCATTCAAAAGTTAACTTAATTTCGAGAAAAAAAAAAAAAAATCAGTAGATGGGGAATGGGGTCGAACTAAACTTCTACTGCCTTCGGGCGTAACTGACCCAACTCAACCCAACCGCTCGGGTTGGGTCAGTTGCTCAAAAGCTCCGCAGCAGTGGAAGTTTAGTTTCACCCCATTCCCCAACAACTGATAAGACTTAACACTTAGTGAAAACTTTTGGTTCGATCCATTGTCATTAAATGGGGGGGGGGGGGGGGGGTGGATTGTCGGTGAGCTGGAAGTGGTTTTGATTCCTCCAAATATGAGGTATCTGAGATTATACCGTCGTGGGAGGTGAGCTGCTATTTTTTAATTGCTTTTAATGAAATATAATAATATTAAAATTAATTAATAAAATATAACGTTAAATTAAATTCATTAAATTATGAAGAATTATCAGGGATAAACCCCCCTGTCCGACCTCTGCATTTCTTGGATCTGCATGAAGAACTGAAGCAGCCAACACCTGGCACGAAGCTTCGTGGTAGATGTTGGACCTTTCGGATGAGCTCATCGTGGGAAAACTCAATAATTGGCGGGATCGCGTCAGGCCCGTGTTAGCAGCGGTGGGGAATGAACGGGCTGTGCTTTCCCGCCAACTCGCCAAGCCAGCGATTTAGCCTCAGCTTGTTTTGCGACCAGCCCATCAGCTGAGCTTACTGGATTGGGAGTGAAAGGCGTATTTGGTCCGCTACTAGCAGAATTGGCTCGAGCCGATCGGCTGTTCAATTCTGTTTCGTCTTCAGGTGTTTGCCCCCTCTTGTAACACCTTTGAGAAGTCAGGGTGGCTCATGGAAACTTTGAAGGTGTTAGAAGTAAAATAAGAAATGACTTTAACATTTCATCAGGAAATCTACTGCTCTATCACATTTACTGATATCACCGGCATTGTTTCTAGAAGTGCAGATAACTCAACACCCCCCCAAAATCTGTATACTTATTACAATACATGCTTAGTACGTACTGCATTGTTTTTATTTAGTGGTAATTAATAATACGGCCTCTTATTCCGGCAATCAAATCCATCAATGCCGCGCTGCTCGGAGTTAAAAATGAATAAAAAGCGATCAACCGCTCATTCAATTTCAATACCTGTCCACTAGTCGTTCTAATTGTTGCACACCTGCTTACCAGATTGAGACGCTACTACAGGAATGTGGAAATTTGCTGTATTCGTTGGATTGGTGGTCGCGAGCGTCGTACACGCCTCTCCAACGAAGGAAAAAAAGGTGAATTATTGCAAGTTTATTGAAACTGATGAAATTCCGTTCTCATCCCTGACAATAACTTTCGTTTCATTTTCGCGACTAAATTTCTACAGGATTGTCTCAGCTGCATCAAACCCACCATCACTTTAGAAGAAGTTAAGGTCATATTGGAAGCAGCTTTGGCAGCAAAAGGCATCAATGAAAAAGTTGCCAAAATTACCAAATTCACCACACAAGTGAGCGCATCCTTGTTTTGCTTCCGAGCCTATCGAAGGCACTGGAAGCTCTGTGTTCCTTCCTACTGTCCACGTGCTAGTAATCATTTGTTTTTCACCTCCTCTAGATCGTACAGGGTACGCATTATAGAGTGAGCTACATAAACGGCAAGGGCCAATCTTGCAAGGCGGATTGGGTCTCGCAGCCATGGATTACCAAACTCCCCCTAAACTTCAAAAACTCGTGCAAGTGATCGCCACCTACAGATGGAGACATTTCTAGGACTGGTGCTTCCTCATGGTGGCTCTTGGAAGACCACAATTTGTCAACTTGTCATTGGACGTACTCTTTCTGACTTCGACAAATTAAAAACTCAATAATTTTGCCGACCTCATTGTAATTTTCAATCTTCCATCATCCATGGGGAGTTGGGAGTTTCTGAGGAAATTGATATTATCTTGTAACTCAAACTCCTTGGAGAATTCAGGGTGGATCATGGAAACTTTGAAGGTGTTAGAAGTAAAATAAGAAATGAATTTAAAATTTCATTAGGAAATCTACTGCTCTATCGTCTGGTAGTTGAGTCTGATTTACGAGTGTTCACAAAGTCTTCATCGTCCGCCATTTACGACCGGGCAATGGCAAATTACGGGACTGAACGGCGTTTTTTTTCCACGACGTAGCGAATTTTCCCCCACTCCGGAAGAATTTCAATCAAAATAATTTCCACATTATGGAAGGCAACTGAGGACTTCAATCACGGGACAAAGATGCCGTCCGGATTGCTCTTTCCTCTCTGGGGCTCGTCTAAGGTTTTTCCCGTCGCTCTTTTTCCAACCGTCTCAACGTCAACTCGTCGGATCCTATTTTTCTTCAATTTTCCGACCGGGTAATGCGGATCGACCTCATCCATCACGCGGGAAGACGGTTGATGCGGAGCTTTTTTTCCTCACTTTGGACGACAGAGCGCGTGATGACGAAGTTTGGAAATCGGCTGAGTTATAAAACTTGAGTCGAACACGTGAGCCTGTCACATCACAACAGAAACGACATTAATTCGCTATCTGGAGAGAGACTCCGTTAATTGCTGCGAACTGTCTCATTTCTCAAGTGTTGGGAACAGAAACATCTCATTAATGCGTAGTTCGCATTCCGTCTCCTCGTACAACCTGAGTGGGTTCGCAGTCATGAACACTACATAATATGTAGATATATTATATTATAAGATATATTATATCATCACCCTTTCCACCATCCTTCACTCGCTAAAATTTACCATTTAATGAAATTCAAGGATTTGTGCAGCCGTTTGAACATTTTAAAATGACATTAATATGATTATACATTTTGGGTTCTCGGGCTTATTTTTCTCTGACAATGTAACAAAAAAGTGTAGTCAATCCGAAAAGTAGATTGTAAAACACTTACAGCAGGATGTTTTGCTTGCAACTTAGGCCAAAAATTAAGTAAAAATGCCCGATTGAAAGAAAGCTGCATTTCGTACGAGAATCGAAATTCTGTTCATGATCGTTTTCCTTTTCGCGTTTATTATTTGGATGATTCCAGTGACACCTTCAAGGAGTCTTCTGCCTTCAACTCCTCTTTGAACGTACACACAGGAAGTCCCTCGTCCGCTTCAGTCATTTCATCTTCCATTACACTCGGGCTGCAAAAACTCAGACGCAAGGCCTGGTTTTGTAGCGGCGGGTTATGCAGCCCGTGGGGCTTTCTGCAGGCCCTGGCAGGAACCAGGAAGCGCCACCAGGCGGGCAACTTGACTACTGTCAGGCTCCACCTCCTGCCACCCATGAAGAGTTGGGGAGGGGAGGCTGCAAAGGCAGCAAACGCCATCTTGACGGGGTGGCTAACACCTTACGCCATGGAGGAATAGAGAGGAGAGCTCACTCTGTGTTAGACGGCGTTCCCAAAACGCCAACCCAGTGGTGGAACGGTGGGGGGGGGGGGGGGGGGGGGGAGGACTGCAGCGCGACCCCTACGAGATGTAGTGAACTTTGAAGGTGGTAAGTTGTACCAAAACTGAACCAGAAGATGGCGCCCTGCGAATTCCGCCCAGACATGTCATTTCCATTCACAGTGTACTCAACTACACAATCAATTTCGTTATTCAGAGATGGTTCCTTCAATTGTAGATGGTTCAGTTATTTGTAGTAGCACAAGTTTAGCACAGTTTAGTGAGGAATCTGTGGCTTTCCTTCGTAAGAAGGGCTAGTGGCTCACTCTAGTCGGATTTGAAGGTACTATTTGTAGTTCACTACATTCCGTAGGGATAGCGCCACCGTCGTCTATGGCACATGAAGTCCTATTTAGTGAGCTCTCCTCTCTATTCCTCCATGACCTTACGCCTTATACTTGCTCCAGTCTTTCCTCATGCCTTCAAGGATGGCCACCTCAGCCACCAGGATGGCCTCTCCTTCGCAAATGCTGGACATCTCCGAAGCACATGCTATGCCGAGCATTCAGGGCACCACGTCGATCCACGGACGTCAGCTAGCGCTGAAGATCTTTGGCTCCAACGGAAAAGTTCCTAAGCAGTTTTATTTTCTGGAGAGAAGTGAGCGAAATGATAAAACTCCATGTGTTTGGCAACCGATGTCTCAGGCACGGAGTGAAAAAAGTGGAGCTTTGAGATAAGCCTGGCTCAAAAAAGACGGTGATCCCCGCTGTGGCGCTGACGTCAAGGCCGCAGGCTCCACCAGAAAGTCCCTGCCAGGCCAGAGGTGGCATAACAGGGTGAGAACTCTTCAACTCTGCGGTGTCTTGTGGATGGACTGCCGGAAATGCTCTCTCGAAACTGCGGATGCACAATCAATTCTCCATTGAAACAGAATGACTGCAGGGATTAGAATCAACCAGCAACCCGCGCCGGCGGATATTCCCACCCACATTATTGTGAATCGCGAGAGGATTTCCCTCCTATCAGACCTGGGTTGAGAGGATTCAAGGAACTTGTGTTAATAACGTGGTTTCCACTATCGCTAATGTCGCGATTGAGGTTACACGACTAATCAATTCAAATCAAACATTTCCCATCCACTTAAGCACGGTACCCAACCGTGAATCCATTCATTACGTCACTGATGACTACGCATCCATCTCTGTCTGCGAAACGTTTTAGTACACAGTCGCTATTCTACACAGAACAAACACTACGATTAACCTGGAAACTTTGCCCGAACAGCAGGGCTTAATGGTGTGATCTGCTGGCTTTGTTAATTGGAAAAGTCCTGCCGCCGTGCATACAAAGATGTTGTTTTTTTTTTTTTCAACGAAAATAATCATAGGATCTAATGACAAGGCGAGTTTCATTTCGACGAGGCGTAGCAGTTTTGGTCTGGCAACTCGAACCATTAGCAGCCCAACTGACCTTTACTTTGCTTAAATGTCGAAGGGATTTTCACAGATAGTTTTCAAGTTTCTAGCTAGGCCAGAACATTCAGAAAAAAAGAAAAAAGTGCCTTAGTGAGATTTTTTTTTTTATCGTTTTGAGTGCATTGCTGCTTCTGATCGGTTTTTTGCGTAGTCCGTCCGGAAAACCGCACTTGTAGCCGCATAGGTCTGAGATGTAGGATGTAGTTATGGATTTTTTAGGAAAATTGTCTGAAACGGGTGTAATTTGTTTACCTGAAACAGGCAGTTTGTTGGTTTGACATTGAAGGTTGAGGTGTGTCTGAGGTGGGGTTCCAAAGGAGATACACCATGTTGGAAGCAACACGATTCCTAGTTTTAAAGATAATCAGAGGATCAGTTTCAAATGGGGAAAAAAAGGAGGAGTGCCACGAAAGTCGGATTTGAGGCCCCTACTTTCAGAAGGATGTCAGGTTCGAATGGAACCTCTTGACTTGCTACATCAGTCAATGGGGAAATTGCATAAATTTTTTTCAATTTTTTTTCGAAATTACATTCTACGAGAATAACAAAAACGACATTCAGCCGTCTGGAATCGCGCCCAGAAAATTATTATGATTTAGAGTAAGTGGTGACGTTTGAAATACGCGGGAGTTGAATCGATCAGCTGGGTCAGTGACGTCGTTTGGTAACGAAGGTGCTACCAACCTCGGCGGGCTGCCGGATTTGTTACCAGTGTTGCCATCTGACAGCCCATCACAACGAACCCTATCGAATCACCGTCAATCTGATGTAATAAGACGTTAGACTATAAGTATAATATATTCTGAATTATTTATTCACATCAAATGATAAACCTTCGTAAATTCCTTCTATAAGCTGTAGACACTAGCGCCCCAAGTGAGAGCTTTGCCTTGTTTGTGACGTAGATTGGTTAAGTCAGCCTTGCGGACAGACCCGCGAAAATTCGAACTGCACTACTCGTGTTTTGCTTTTCTCTCCTCCATCAATTAAAAAAAAAACTGATTTCAGTGTTTCTATAACATATGCTTCGGTCCTACAATACAACGGTAGGGTTAAATTTAAAATCATAAGTTCATGCAATTTCCCCAATGCGGTCATTTTAACGTAGCGCCAACTTCCAACAATTATTATATTTCAGTATTCCGCCTATAACCGCTAAACGACGCTTTTTTCGAGGTTTTTGACTCAGACAAATCGTGTAGAGAATCAAATTTACTACAATTTTGGTCTGCACAATGTTTTCTGTAGGACCAATACTTAGCGAAATACAGTCGGTTAAAGTTCCGATATTGGGGAAATTACTAAGTAATTCTTTCAAGTCTTGAAAGACGTGAGTTTCTGGCCTGTTACTTTTGAATATCATTGCAAGCGTGCCGTACGTTGAGTCATCATTACTGGCTACTGCCAGCCAACGCCCGACCATATCCCACCTGGCCTCGGACTCCTTCCTCGTGTTGCAGTTCCTATATACATAGTAGACTACGCTCTAAGGGTTAGTCGAAGAGAGTATGTGGCAACGTTGGCAAAAAGGCCCTTTCACTAGCCGCTCGGAATCGTAATGCCACCTCCGTGTTCAGGCCGTCAGTGTTTAGGGAGGACCTGGAGTGCTGGTGAAGACGGACCAGAGGGATTATACGAATTGTCGAGGAGCCTCTTGGCCTGGACGTAGCAGCAGTAATGGATGATTCATTTAATATGCAACCGCCAGAAGCATCTAGGTAGGGCATACCTCCTGTATTACCAGATGGATACAGATCTGGGGTGTCCACAGTTTCACTTGAATTTCCATAAGAATTACAAGACTGTCTTCCCAGTCTTGACGCCCGAGTGGGGGTAGACCAAAGGGTTGACAGACCTTGACCCAGATTTGAGGTCATGGAGGCTGGAGCAGCAGCAGCAACAAAAATCTGGCACTGGCAAATTGGGGTAACCATTCCATTTTCTCAAGATTAATATTGCAAGGATAGGACTGGAGAGAGAGAGTGCAAGAGCTATTGCAAGGCCAGGATTGGAGGAGGGCTGGAGGACTGGAGAGATCATTGGTCTGGAGAGGATTGGAGGGCTGGGGAGGATTGGAAGAACTGGAGGAGGAGAGGACCGGAGGACTAAATAGCAATCAACGCCAAAAACAAGCCTGGAATCACATAATATATTATACGGTATAAAAATGTGACAAACTTTGCCTCTCCAGGAGTAACTTTACCCCAAAACGCTGCAAATTTTACGCTAGGGTTTATTATTCATTGATATAGGTTACTTGTGCGAAAATTAATTCTGTCAGTAAAAACATCCGTCCACAAACTTTACAAGAAAACAAAACTCGGCCTTTGGGCAAGCCCCCTGGACCCCCGGATGCTTTTTGCTCAGTGCCTTCGGCTGAAAATCAAGAAACATGGAACATCCATTAGTTACCTAGGGATTGAAGCCCTTCTCGCTTGTTGGGAAAATAACTGTCTGACGCCGAACTAGTGGCCTGCCGGTGAGACCAGCGACGACGCCGAACTAGTGGCCTAAAGGTGAGCCAAGTGACGAAGCCGAACTAATCGCCTAATGCATATTTAATAATTACGTAGTTTTGCTCCAAATTGTATTTTTTTCGATCACAAATCTCATAATATATTATATTACATTATAATCTATTTTATGTTTTAACGTGACACTCCCACGTCTCCCTCAACTTTGCACGTTTTGGGCAATTAGTTCACGGTATAAAAATATCATTTTCGTGTTACACACGTAAATGTTAGATGTGGTGTTGCTTCTTGAGCGATTTATCTTGTTAATTATCCCGATTGATGGGACTAATAGGACGGGTTTATCATATTTGATAGCGTTACTCAGCGATTTGTCTGCTTGGGCTCTAATTTCACGATCTCATAAAAAGTGCGGGCCTTCCAGTTAATTAATATACTGAGAATAAACAAATTTTAATTTCAGCGTCATGTGCTCCGTTAATTTACCTGCTTCATATCCGTTCGTTAATTTGTAAATCCAATCAATTCATTATGCCGCTGGGGTTAATAAAGTTTAATAAAGTATTGGATGGCTGAGAACGAAACTTAACCCAACTCCGTGTCCCAGTACTTGAATAAAAGATATTTAATTAGATATTTGAGATGACAACCCGCAACAAATGAACATTAATCAGTAATTACAACACCAGGGAATTTTAAACAACCCGCAATTAATGAATATTAATGAGTAATAACAACGCCAGGGAACTTTAAGTATTGGTAATTGCAGATTAAAGGAAGTATTATCATTACGTGAGATTTGCTGCTTCGTGGGCGTCACGTTTTGGTTCATGATGGATGATTCGCGAGAAGCTTCGTCACAAGCAAGGCGCTATTAATTAGTAGCATTTAATAAGCTTTGTTTGAGAGCCTGGCGTGGGGTGGATTTAATTGATGAGTATGTCTCGAAGAGGAAAACGCGCCATCCTTCGATGTAACAACAGCTTGATACAATGTGGTTTGATCCATCATTATGAGGTTCAACAGTCGCGTCAAAATGAATGAAATAGGGTCGCTCACACAAAATGATTTCCAGAGAATCGGTAAAAATTGTTCTTCACCTTATGGCGAAGATTTATAAAACAAAGTTGAAAAATTCTATCAGGATGTCCCTCAAATTTCTTTGAAATTTCAATGCGTGCCAGAACCGTCTGTTATATAGGTATTTGCCATCAGGTGAGTGGACGATTTTGAGGAACTAACCAAAATCACTCATTAGCGTCGAAACAACTGGCAGTAGAATTCAGAGTTCCAATGACTGGCGGGTTTGTTATTGATTTCCAACTGCCTTTTTCGCTCTGTCTATCGTGTTATTCAGTTATCGTAGATTTAGGAAAACAAGTTTTAATCAGAAGATTTTGGGCAGTAGGAATTTAAAAAAAAATCTGAAATGTTGACAAAATACTCGGTTTACCATCTAGTTGTGCCCGCAAGGTTTTCAGGCCGATCGCTCAAAGCCGTGGGGCTAAAAAGGGGCTACGGGAGAGGTTGAGAGTTTTCGGCTATGGGTCGAGTTTGGTGTCATTTTCCAAGTATTTTTGGGCCTAGAATCCATTTTTGTGGGGTCCCTCAAAGAATAATGAACCCTTGTTTTTAAGTTTCATCGTTTTTCCATTTTTTATATTCGATGAAACTGTTTCAAAATTTGACGGAAAATTCGTAAAAGATCACATAAAATGCAATTTTGGTTGATTGGGTAGTTTGGGGTAAATGAGGACGCGAATACGACGGGAATGAGCTTAGCAACCTTCCGAGCAAAAGGCACATTTTTCGTTATTTTCACTCTGAAAATGACTGATGTGGTTGGTAAAAATAAATGGGCGCACACAGAGCGAAATTAGGCGTAGAATGACGCGAGGAGAAAGGATACCATCATATCACATGCAAAACTCCCTCTTTAATTAAATTACCCGGCGGGACGCCTAATTTCCCACGAGGGTGTAGCGGAGTTGAATTACCCGGCGAAAATAACCGAGCTTTACGTTCGTACGGAACTGATGACGTCACCGTAGACAAGTGAACGACGTCCGGAGAGCCATTTGGGTTTCAGAACCATCTGAACCGTGAAATACCGTTCGACAGGTTCATCAGCAATGCGGATTCAGAAACTGAACTTCGAGATTGAATCAAACGGATGAAAGGCTTTACGTCGAATGGAATTACATAACTCATCGAAGTATCCGCCAGATCATTTCATTCAAAACGTCATGAGCAGATTATATTATGAGGAAAGGATGAGCATCGCACTTGAATATCCTTTTTTCCAACTTCACGTAAAAGCGACTTATAAACAGAAAATCCACTTTTAACGATTGGAAATCTCACAAATGGGGTACTGCGGTGACTCAGCGAACAAACATGACATTCAATCGGCTTGAAGAGGCTGACTGCAAGACCTACAAAGAGAAAAAAAAAAATCCTTTTCGATGTCTCACAATGTTGTCGGTCCTTTTTTCACGGTTTGAGAATGCTTTTCATTTATTTACTAGGGGGCCGTCCGCTGCTGGCTACGCCACTTGGCCTCAGACCCAACAACTCGTTTTCCCATATTGTGTAGATTTTGGAGAGGGGGGGGGGGGGGAGCCACGTCGGACACCCCTCTTCCCACAGCAATCCCAACATCCTGTCAACTGCTCTAGCGAAGCAACTTTTTGGTGGTTTCATATTTTTCTCGTCATCTGCTCGCCAAAACTAATTTTTGGTATTTGTATCAAATTTTTCAGTAAAAGTTCCATACCTATCCTGTTTTTCTCTACTTTTGGTGGTTTCAGACTTTTCATGTACTATGCTCGCCAAACCGGATTTTTTAAGACCAGTTTCAGATTTTTCCAACATCTAGAAGTGCCAAATAATAAAGTTGGGCATCCTCCTCCTCTAACTGGATATAGTAGAATGGGCCAAGGAACTAGGTCAGAGAAATGGGAAAAATCGGAAAAATATAGTTGAACTAGTAATGAACAAAGTACTCTGTACAGTTAGCGCTGAGAAATTAGGTGTCTGAGCAGAGGAAATCACTAGTGAATATTTGGCGTTTTGAATTTACCCGCGGTCACACTTTTACTAATCCGCCAGAGTGCGCTAGCATAAGAAGGGAACGACGGGAATCTGCCGGAGGTGACGCCGGAAATGGCAGCCAATGAGAGAGTAGCGCCACTTTTCCCTCCAGATTCAAAGTTGAAGTTTTCGACAGTGCTCTGGAAATTTGTATTACACCGTAGGAGCCCAAAACTCGCTGCTATGCCTTCAAATTATGAAGTTCTTTCAGAAAAAAGTATTAGTCGACGTTCGGTTTCCGGGCCCATTTGTTATTTATTTATTTATTTATTTATTTTTATTTTTATTTATTTATTTTTTTTGGAGTGAGAAAACAAGAAGAACCAACCGATCGTCAATGGTCGTTGAAAATCGGAAAAGTTATTTGGCAAAGATCGTTGAATCAATGGCCATCCCCAACCAAGAAGCGTAATCAGTAGCCACAGCAGGTCAAACACGTCTTCAATAGGCTTGGGATTCCGTCCCTGACCACCGCACTGACCAGGGGCGCCAAGTCTGATCAAAGTTGATCAAGGAAATGAGCCACCTCCTGGAACCAGGCACGCTCGGTCGTCATTGCGACCCCAGTCAGGAGAGCTGGTAGACCGCCTCAATCAAACGTTAACCAAATTCCGCGAACCAGAAGCAGAATGACTGGGACATGCTACCGCCCTTCCTGCTGGCCTACGTGCGCCCCATGTTGCGACTGGTTTCCCGCCAGACTTGATGGCCGCGTGCTCCAGCTATCGGAATGCCTGGCAAGAGGGCAGAGCCACTCTCGTACCGTGTTCTCCCTTAGAAAGCACATACAGGAAACCAGAGAGCGCTCTAAGAATCATGGGGGGTCCAGGTGCAGCAGCAGAGAGCGTTTTGACCGGGCCCGACAGGAGTTCAAGATTGGGGACTGGGTTTGGCTGCACAGTGGGGCGCTGCCCGAAACTCCAACCACAATGGACAGGCCCATGGGTCGTGATGGAGAAGAAGAATGACGTTCTGTACCAGGTTCAGCTGGAGAAAGTTAGGAAGGTAGCCCATGTCAACCGGCTGACTCTCGCCGTATACGGGGAGTAGTGTCGTGGTTAGCGACGAACACACGTCGGAGTCAGTCAAAAAGTTGTGGTCTAAAATACACGTTGTTACATTGTTCAAGTGGTGCTATCACAATACCTTCTTCATTGTTGATGTAATTTTGAGATCCCTCAAAACTAAGCGAGAATAAACTTGCAATGATTTGTTCCTTGTCAGCAACTTGAAGCCGACAAGATGTTAATAACCCACGAACACCTCATTCCCAATCTCTGACTGACCAATAAATAACTACAGATAACTTTCAAACGGCACAACAAGCTTTATATAACAATGACTCTTTTGCTACTTTATTTGATCAATTCTTAAAAGTTCACGACAATCGAGGATGAAAACAAACAACCTGTCAGAAAGCCATTAACGCCATCATTTGGAGGTGGAAAAGCCGGGCGAGGGAGAGAAAAAATTGATTGGCGAAAAGCCGACACATCAAAGGCCCCCAGTAGCTTCGAAAGGAAACTTAATGATATTAAAAAAGCTATATTATGGCTTTCCAATAAACGAGAGATTCCTCCTAATTCTTGGAAAACGGGTATTCAAAGTCAATGAAGATTTTATACAGGTATGAAGTCCACTACGATCCCTTTGCGAGAAATATTAGGATGTATACAACTTTATACAACTTTATGGCTTTTTATAAGGACTTTTTCGTTAATAATATTGATATAATTACACCAATACGTCGAAAGATATTGACAGGGTTTTTTAAAAGAAAATTAATTTGATAGGAAGATGTCTGATAATTTTCCTCATTCTGCAATTTTACGTTTATTTTAACTTCGCGGGCTTCAATTTGTCCGAAGGTGTTTCGCTTGCAAGGTGAGTTTCTCCGTGACAATTGAACGACTATTTGTGACGGTGAAAGGACGACAAAACTTTTTATTACATTAAAAGTTTCTTGCGCTTATTTCAACAAGTTCAACGAGAGCTCTTCAAGGGCTTCGAACTAAAGTCGCGGAAGAACTTGGCTAGTTTTTTTGCTCCTGAGTAAAAACTGGCTTGAGGCGGGGTGTTTCCAAGTTTACAATGAACAGTAGAACAGCAATGAAGTGTTGGAATTTCGTACACATTGGAGTGTAGGTAAGTTTCAAGGGCGACGAATGATCAGGGGTAAGAATGTGAGGAGGTGATGTCCGATAATTGACAAATTTTGTTGTTCAACACGAATATTGGTATCGATACTATTCTAAGAAAATATGGGAAGTATTTTTTTTTCTTTTTGTTGAAAAAAGAGTCAACACATTATTAAAATTAAAATTAAATTAACTTTTGGTTTATTATTCTTGGAATAATACACCTTTTTCGCGACAGAGGTCGACGACTCCGATCGGCCTCAAAATTTGACATTATCCGTTTCAAGATGTCTAGATTCCAAAACGAAATGTCCGTCCGCCGTCCGCGCCGTTTTGGGCGGTAGGAATTTTTTTTTTAAATCTGAAATTTTGACAAAATACTCGGTTTACCATCTAGTTGTGCCCGCAAGGTTTTCAGCCCGATCGCCCAAACCCGTGGGGCGCAAAGGGGCTAAAAATGGGGCTACGGGAGGGTTTTTTGAAGGGTTTTGGCTATGGGATCGAGTTAGGTGTCGTTTTCGAAGTATTTTTGGACGTAGAATCCATTTTTAGAGGTCCCGCAACGATCCGATTGCACTGTTGCGATCTATAGGGCTTTCATGGGGCTACAAATGAGATTTTTGATGGATTCCAGGAGGTCAAATATTTTTCAAGAAAAAAAACAAAAAAAAAAAAAATTTTTGAAAAAAAAATCTAGATTTTTTTTTTTAAATATTTTCCATTTAAATTGAATTAAATTTCTGCACAAGTAACCTATATCAAAGAATAATAAACCCTAGTGTAAAATTTGCAGCGTTTTTGGCTTATTATTAATTATTAATTTTATTTGACCAACCACCCGGTCAACTCAATAAATGGACGGAAAAGGCAATGCCAAAATTAAGTTAACTTTGGTGATCAAGGTTCATGTCATATTTGAGGTTGCGCGCCATTTCGATACAGGTATCTGGCTATCCATGTCCATGGACCTTCTGGGTGAAGCTTGGAGGTCAGGAGTTGAAGTGCTTCTAAGCCAGGAGCAGCTGAAGGCGTGATTTTCACGTCGCACCAAACTACTTGTACCTCAGCATTTTCACTACTGTGACTAAACTAGAGTTCAGAGCTCAATCGCTTCAGGTCTTTCTAGGTACAGTTGGTTGAGGAGCAGCCTGCCCCTGCACGACGAGTTAAGTAGTCCGAGGTGACGGTAGAGGGTTTGATTATTGTCAGGAGATGGACCCCTTGTCTTTTTTTACGGTTGTGCGCTTTGACCTGGGGATAAGAGATCCTTTAAAACGAGTCCTTGGGGCCCACAGTAGATCTCCCCAACGCGGGGAGAACAAGGACTTCCCTTCCGAGAGTTCAGGAGGTGTGTTGTGTGAGATGGGCCTGCGCAGAGGATAACCCTCAACGTTAGCCTGCCTCAGACTGGAATGGCTTGGGGAATCGTTTAGAACTCTGCCTGTCAACCACGCAAGGGCCGCTGGGATATTCACGACCACATGACACGTGGGTATACGTGTGGGTATACTATAGTAACAATTTTAAGCAGGAGAGGGGAGACAGTGATGTTGGGCGGTCAAGGCAAAATATGCCCCACTGGAGACGATGAAGAGGATGTTGAAAAATGCATTCCAAAATGGAAGAAAGAACTCGAAGCTGAACATTCGGAACTGACGACGACATAATATGTTATATTATAGCAGTTCGAATCGCCAACATGGTCGACAGTCTGCCCGAATGTCGTTCATGAGCGCCAAGTCGGTTTAATCCCCTTTAATAGCTCCGTTCATAAGCGCCAGGTCTGCTCAGGACACTCATTTGCGGGCCGTTCATAAGCGCCAAGTCCTGGTCCGAGGCACTTTTTGGCTGAGACAGATAAGCGCCAGGGGGAGGCAAAAGCAGGGAGAAAAGGAAAACAGTGAACGAGAGTGCAAAGATGACCAAACATATGTCACTGAAGCAAAGCTTGTCGAGGCCAGTTAAGTAAAGTTAAAGTTAAAGATCGATCCACACATTTCAGTGTTATCAGTGAATCCTCGGCCATCAGTGCTCCGTGCCCTTCTTTCAATGGCATTAGTAATAAATTGTCCACATACCAGTTACATGCCGCACGGAGCACTGATGGCCTCACTGAAACAGTTATGTGTGGATCGACCTTTATTCGGTAGGATCCGCACGGTTTTTTAGCCAACTCTGTACAGTCCATGTCTATGCCAACCAGTGTTATGTGCACCGACTTTCTTCTCCTACCGTCCTTGGTCTCCTTGGTGGAGATTTGATTTTGAATTGGCTGCCACCCATGATGCTTGACCACAAGTGACCAAGGGGCACTTGTGGGCTGACACCCCTGATGCTTCGAAACCCAAGACTACGAATGGACGTTCAGGTGAGTCCTGCAAGCATCTATTTTCCCTTTTCCCCCACTTTTTGACCATGTGGCTGTTACGAATCGTACAGCGGCTTATAAACACGAGGCGCTTTCGTAAGGTGTGGGGATTAGGGGATGGAGAAGGAAGTGGCTCTTATGATTGGTCCTCGGATTAGCGATTTTCGGGGGAGTGGCGCTTTCGTATGGTTTTCGACCCCCTCTGGCGCTTATGAATCTCACCGGTTTGCCCGGATGACCAGCTTGCCACTTGGAGATGCCTCCAAGGAAAGCCATGAATCGGGTGAAACTCCCTGGCTCAAAGATGGCATCGTAGTTGCCGCCACCCAATGTGTGTCATGTCATGCAGCATGACGCATGCTGCACACTGTGAAATGTGACATGTTTCAATGTATTATTTTGGATAGAAAATATATCATGATATATATGCATGATATATATGCACTGCAGATTGCGAAGTCTTGTCACACATTTTACAATACCGAGAATCAACACATTGTATGAATTCATTTCTTGAAACATAAATAGAAACGACCAAAACTGTTCCAGAAAAAAAAAACCGTAGCGACCTGCGACTGGTTGCATTCAACTCAGCGCTTCAACTTGCGCCTCAACAAAGTAAATAGCGAAGCCTTTCTCACATTCTGAACTAAGGGTTCACATTTGCATGTCGAAGGTTTCCTATGAATAATGGCGGTACTTCAGAGAGGAAAACCGCAACTTTACGAAGGACCCCTCCGAAAATTACTTCAGCGGTTGCTCTCAAGTTTCAGTCGAAAACACTCTTCCCGTTCCCCAATATACCAATTTCAATTCCCCGGGCCCTCTCGGCATTTGTTACCTCAAGACGGAGCAGTTTACCATATTGTCCGAAAAGTTATATTTGGCTCCGAGCCAGCCGGACGGTGCGAAAACAGTGCGGTTCACTTGTGATTTAATGAATTAGATTTCTCTGAAGTTTCTAACGAATGGCCTCATCCGTAAGCTTCCCAAATGTATAAAACGGGCTAACTGTTTGCCAAAAGTCCTTCTGTCGGGGAATCCTTGATGTGAGATGTAGTTACTAAAGGGTCATTTTACCGAAATATTATCCGGGAACAACAGTTACGCACAAAGGTGATACTGCACGAAGTCTCTCCCGGAAGGTTATAAACGGGACGTCCGTTGAAAGCCAAAGGGAATCCTTTCTCTCCAAAGGTCAACAGGGGCAGTTGATTCTCATTCAGACTTGGTTTCCAAACAAGAGACAGATTAAGTCTGAAGCCGGCAGAAGGACGACTGTGTACTTAGGGAGTTAAACTGATATGCCCGGGGCAGTTCGTCAGGTCCGCAAAGAAGGGACATTGGAATATCCTCGCCATTTTTTTGCGGCCACTTTTTCGGCACGAGGACTTTTTTCTCTCCTAAAATTTAATGTTGTATGGGACAGGAATGTAGGCCATAAACTTTATGGCATAAAGACTCAGCTGTTTTCCCGATGTATGCGGATGGCGAGGGAATGCAACGCTAGCGCTGAAGTGGCGGCAATAGAAATTTCGCGATCGAATCATCAGCGCAATTCGCGATTTACATTAAGCATGCGAACTCTGGTGGCGCTCGGAAGACTCACTCAAAAACGGCAAGTCACCCGCCTGCCCTATGTAATTTGAAGCGCCCTGCACCTAATTATTCAGTTTTCTTCCAATTATAGCCATGTCGGGGTACGAAAATTGGAAATTGAAGAAGAATAATTCACTAATTATTAGTTTGTTAAGAAATAAAGACGCAGTTCGAGGTTGATTTCGCAATTTCGCTAAAAGAAAAATAATCATTTGTGTGGACCTTGACGACGAATATGCAGGGGGGCGTTTTGCTGTGTGTAAGGGTGCAAAACAAGGGCAAAACAAGGATTTTTCTTATTCAGTTTTCTTCCAGTTTAAAAATAAACCTAGTCAGGCAACGTTAACCCAACCAGCGAATTTTCTTTGAAAAGCCCTCACAGGCTGGAAATTATAATCTGGGTGGCTAGTTGGTCAGTCTAGATTCCAAAACCGAAATGTCCTACCGTAGGTACGCTGTCTGAGCCGTTTTTAGCAGTAGGCAATTTTTTGCCTACATACTCAAATTTTGACAACATACTTGGTTTACCATCTAGCCCGATCGCCCAAACCCGTGGGGCGCTATGGGGCTACGGGAGGTTTTTTTTAAAGGGTTTTGGCTATGGGATCGATTTAGGTGTCGTTTTCGAAGTATTTTTGGACGTAGAATCCATTTTTGGGGTTCCCGGAACGATCTGATTTCACCGTGGGAATCTATGGGGCTACAAACGGGATTTTTTAAGTATTCCAGGATGTACAGTATGTAAGGAGTATACGTAGTACGGAGTACGAAAAACAAATACATTTGTTTTTCGTAATTGCCATATAAACCTGTTCTCCGAGAGTTGAGAATAGTTTCGTGATGATTAAAAACCTTTAGCTGCCGAAACGCAACCAAAATCGAGTGGTGGACCACAGAAAATGACCTGTGACTTATGACCACATTTACGCGATCACTGTGGAATGTTCTGGTCTTGTTCACGACAACATCGATAACTGCCATGCAATTCCGGTAATTCCCGGCAGCGGGATATATCAAGGAATATGAGTTTTAGCCAACAGTCAAAACAAGAAGCAAAGACATGAAAATGTAAAAAAATCAGAACAACATTGGATCTTGGGGGAAAACGATTGAAATTGGAATTGATTATTTGGCTGGTAGGACCTCACCTGTTGCAATAACGTAAGACGGCGACGACGTACCTACTTACATTCCGCTGACGCTCCGGCCTTACATGTGCAGTGGAATGATAAAATTTCCTCTCCTTTTTTGCTGATTCTTCCTTCCACGACGTGAGAACCAATGCATAATTATTGGTGCAGACATCCTCTGGCAGTCGAACACCACACACAATTATGTGGCCAGCATTGATCACAGCCCCCCACCTCGCAAAAATTCCGGGACTTGACATTACAATTGGCGTATTTGAATATATAACTAAGCCTAAGCATAACGTTAGGTAAATAGGAACGGGAATCAGGGAAAGGAAAGGAAATACAGAAAGGACGGATTATTATTATTTTGTCAGAGCTGAGATAAGAGTGATAAGAGATTCCTTATTCTTTTTCTTCTTGTCCGATTATCTAGTAATCGATTTTTCATGCCAACATCGAGTTGAAGGTGTACCAAAAAATAATTATGAGAGATTTTGTGAAGAAATCCTCCATATCGCCTCTTGAGATTGAGGCAGCTTGCCGGGAATGAACGGCCATTTTGGAAACGACTTCAGCGCTCCAGTGTTAATGTAAATCGCGAATCCGGCAGCTTTTCCAAGATCAGTATTTTTGGACGTAGAATCCATTTTTGGGAATCCCGGAACGATCCGACCACTGTGGGGATCTATAGGGCTTTCGTGGGGCTTAAAAAGGGATTTTTGAAAGATCCCGGGAGGTCAAATATTTTCCAAGTAACAAAAAAATTTTGAAAAAAACAAAAAACAAAAAACAAAAACAACCCACCTATATCAAATAATGATAAACCCGTGTGTAAAATTTGCGGCGTTTTTTTTGTGTGCATATTTTATGTCATTGTTTCTTTTTACATACGTGCTCGAATTTTGAACTTTATAAAAATCGTTTCAGAAGATAGTTTTTTTAAATTTTTACCTGCTTTGAATAAAAAGCCTGTTATTAGCAAGCTGGTTTCAATTCAATATTTCTGTACCCCTCCCATCACGACTCTAGGTCGAGCAATATAATTCATATTGTGTACGGATCGGGTTATAATTCGCTATATTATCTGAGATTTATTTCTCTCATTAGCAACATCAGATTTCATGAAGACTCTGCACAGATCGTTGGTTTAGCGAATTGATTACAACAAAATTTATCCCCATTTAATGGCTTTACACTGATTGTATCTATTAAAAACCTCTTTTTAAGCCTTGGAGAGGGGAGCAGCCTGGGGTTGCGCTCCCGGGCCGCTGGGGGCGCCCTAAGCGCGGGGATCAAAAGAGGTCGGAAACAGTATCCTTTTTTCCTACCTAGGTACTTTTTTGGCTAAAAAAGCAAGGTGTTAGCGAGTAGCTGGAACTACTGCAATTAGTAAAGCGTCCTCGGAGTCCATGTACTATAACCTCTTTTAAATTGAGTGTCATGCTGTCCCTGAAACTGAAGAGCGCCCAATGAATCCACTAACTGGATTTGGGTTAAATAGCGCGGTAGGGAAATGGAAATTCTGACATCGAAAACTGAAAGAAATTAATACGAATGATACCACCATTTGATTTTGATATTGTCAAAATGATATTTTCAACGATTATAGAAACTGTAACGTTTTGTGAGCAATGAGGCGAGGGTTGGGCAAAACTATTATGCTCTCAATAACTTTTTATTAGCAACGCTCACTTTGAAAGTTTTTTTCAATCCTCTTGGATATAAATTTGACTACCTCAATATTAGTATGCCGTTCAATATTACGCATCATTAATTCAATTCTCGTTAGATCGGCACTTAGTAATCCGATAACGACCGATGTCCAATAAGTTCTAATTGCGGGACCGGGCGAATACTCTTAGATGGTCAATTATGTGACCCAATTCTAGCAAGTACATAATCGAGAAGCACAGTTCCTATTTTTAAATCAGGGATCCTGCCCTGAAACGTTGAAATTGAAATACGAAAGTTTCTACTTCCTACTTTAGCTTATTAATTTTCAATGTAGGCTCAAGCAGAAAGGCATTGTAATGATTGTAATTGATGCCCCAAATCGTTATCTGGTCAACACCATCAGTTGCTACAGCCCTTTTTAATTGAAAGGACGCCGCGGCGCACAGTGGGGCAAAGCCGGAAAAAACCCTCAAAAACGAAAATTAGTTTTGCGAACTTTTCCGATGGTTTATAGGTAAGTATCTGTTGAATAGTTGTAGAATGCATCCCTGTAGCCGATTTCCTGGAAGAATTTATTTTCAGCTTGGACTGAGGGGTACAATGTGGAGTTTTTTGAGACTTCGAAAATAGGCACTTAGGTATAAACATAAAGTTTGGAGTATTCGAGTGTGTTCATTTTTGAAGATAGAAACCTGAAATTTTTTGGGCGTGTTCCTGATTTATTAAAGAAAATTAAGAACCTTCAATCCGCTGGAAATACCATGCTCTTCATGGGGGGGCTGAATCATTTAGTAATTAATCGTGTTTTAACGAGTAATCTCGGGTTTCTAAGCTTTCAAAAAAAAAGCTCCACCGAGCTCCGCTCTGGCGGGGCCATTTTTCGATTGTAGACACCCTAGGGAAGCTCTTGTAAAAATTTCAGCTGCGAAAATTTGCGAATCTGAACGCAGGATTGATTTTAGTGTAAAAAACATGGCCGATTCGATTAAACGAGCTTGATCGAATATAAGGTGCTTACTCCGTAGCTGGAGGTTTATCGGTAGAAACTTTGATCCTTTCACATAAGATGTCATTCCCAGACCATTCATTTAGTCAGTTCAATATCCTAAGTGGTCGCCGCAACAATGCCAGGGCTCAAAATTCAATATCGCGAATTATGGGAGGTTTTGCTCAACGGTGCGAATTTGGACCGTTTCGTTGCAGGCTGATTTTATCAGGATTTGTCATTAACAAATAATGTAGAACGTCTTATCTCAAGCCAGGTTGTTCAAGCAAGTATTTATCATTGTACCAAATCTCTGAATGATTCACAAATAATTAAAAAAATCATTATTATTCAATTTCAGAAAAAATTGGCGAGAAGTTGAATGAAACTAAATTGAACTTAGTGTGCCGTGAATTACAAAAGCGAGAAAAAATTGGAAAGCAATTGACCCACTACAGGTCAATTGACCCCGGGCATATGGACTATGATATCTTATGAAATTTAATAGGTATTTAGAATCGATTAGCGACGTTGCCAGCTTCGTACCTCATAATGGAGTTGAATTATAGTGAGAAATAGTGAGTCGGTGGGTCAATTGACCCATGTGAATTCGGTCAATGTGACCCACTGACTACGTACTATGCGTAGTGAGACTCAAAGACCACGTGTGATTTTTTTTCAGGTTTTTAAAGGTGTAAGTAGAGTTTTTACAGGGTTTTTTCCGAAAAACAGTCGTTTTGCCCCACTGTGCGGCGCGCCGCTTCCAGGCGATAGTATCTCCATTTAATTTTTTTATGGTGATTTGAGAGGAGAAAATATAATCTAATATATTATATTTATTATCTAATAATAAACATATATTCGTTGTTTTCGTTACAGGCATTGTTGAAGCCTATGTGGTAGGGGATGGGTTTTTTAAGAGGGTGTGTGATTGATGTATCGAGAGGAACGGTAAAGATTGGCGAGGCATTTGAATCAGACATGGAGGTGGAAGACACTGGGCAGTACGAAGCGGACAATACAACAACCAAGAATTGAGTTTGTCGCAGGATTGTTGAATTCATTCGTCTAGGAATCTGAGGTAGGTGTGGCCTCAATGTGTCAAGAGACCTTGGCCGTATCCAAGTGTGGTCCGGAAGAGTGCGCTGTAGCAGTTACGGTCAGCCTCTTGAGCATTTTGGTCGTTTCAGCTATCTGAGACAGCTGGTGTCGAAGGACTGGTCATTGCTCGGATTGAGATCGCTCGTGCAGCATCAAGATGAGCCGCTTTTTGTACAGCCGAAAGGTGCTTTGCTGCAACTTTCTATTTTTATGTACGGACGCTTAAGACTGTAGACATCAACCGGCTTGAGGTGTTTGAGATGTGGTTCATCCAAAGGATGTAGAAGATACAATTGTCTGCGGAACGACTATATTCTGCAGCACAACAATTAGAAATGGGAGCTCCTGACCACCACGAAGCGGCGAACGGTTGCATTTCTGAGCCACGTTATGAGGTAACCGTAATACCAACTGCTGCAGACCACAATGAAGATTGCTGGGGGCAGAGGAGTGGACCGACGGAGAGCATCGTGGCTGCTGACACGGATTGCTCGAACAGCAGATTTTTTTTCAGCTCGCGTGGGACGGAGATCGTTTTGGTGTAGTGGTCGCCAATCATGCACCTGTAGAAGAGAAAGGTCTAGGAAGGAACACGCAAATGGTGATGGTATGTCGAGGATGCTTTATGCTGCAAGTACTGCGATCAGCAGGAGCGGAGGCTGCAAGATGACAGCCGGTAACTTCGATACGAGGTGCTTTTTCGGTAAGCGTTCCACCAGCTGGGTGTGTTCTACCGGCCTCATCGCGTTCTACCCTTCCCCGGGCTACGTTCTACCTTGGATCTGAATTCGTTATGGTGCATGTTGATACTTGAAATTTGATTCAGAACCAAAGAAATCACGGTGCAACAGTAGATGCCCCCTGGGTTTTTGGCTTGAAAAACGGCAACGACCGTCGGCATTTATATGTTTCACGACGAGACACAGCAACCCTTCTGCACATCATCGAACGGAATGTGCACAAGGGTCCGAAATTCATTCCAAAGAGTTTGCTGCTTATCGAAGCCTTCAATGACGCGGTTTCGTCCACATGATCGGGGACGATGATCAATTTTGGAGGAAATTCATTTTTCGAGTTCACAATTCCGCACCGAATTGTAACATGTTACATCGAATAGCGTTTATTTCGTAGAGTAACTTGTCCTACGTGCACCGCGTAATGAAATTGCTTGCTGACTTCGAGTCCCCCCAACAAAAAAGCTTAATTGCCTCGAGTTGGCCACGTGCGATTTAGTTTGAAGTTGAGCCTAATTGAAGATACCTGAGGTAATGGTCGGTTTTCGCGCAACCCGATCACGTATGAGCGAAGGACGCTCGTCGTCCCCGAGATCTTCAAATCCGACCGGTTATTCATAGATTATTCATTTATAGTAGGTACCCAGGAAATTTTTTTTTTCCCCCATTTTTTTTCGATTTTTACTTGAAAAATAATATTTGACCTCCTGGGATCCTTCAAAAATCCCATTTGTAGCCCCTTGAAAGCCCCATAGAGCGCAACAGTGAAAGTGGATCGTTCCGCGACCCCAAAAAATGGATTCTACGTCCAAAAATACTTCGAAAACGACAACTAACTCGATCCCATAGCCAAAAGCATTAAAAAAAAAAACCTCCCGTAGCACCATTTTAGACCCATAGCGCCCCGCGGGTTTGGGCGATCGGGCTGAAAACCTTGCGGGCACAACTAGATGGTAAACCGAGTAGGTATTTTGTCAAAATTTCATATTAAAAAAAAAAAAAATTCCTACTGCCCAAAACGGCCCGGACGGCGAACGGACATTTCGGTATTGGAATCTAAACCTCTCGAAACGGATAATGTCAAATTTTGAGGCCGATCCGAGTCGTCGACCTCCGTCGCGATCACATAGGACCTATGTACACCTGGTGTATTATTCCATTATCAAATGAAATTATTCAATTTCCATTTAGAGAGAGAGTTTCGCTCCGGATACCAAAGCCCGAAACAACCTGAGGCAATCTGCGATCGCATGGACTTTACAACTAAATACGGTAGGCAACCCCGTGCGAATCGACGTTACACACAACCTCAGTTTGCTTTGCAGAGAACCTGCGGTAGGATTCAATTTTGCCGTGTTGTTTTTGTTTTTTTCAATTCTCAAAATTTCAGATTTAAAAAAAAACTGGGGTGTGGTTTTATGAAACCACGGTAAAAGTGAAACTTTTTTCCCACTAGTCTCTCCGGCTCGCTTCGCTCGCTCCCCTAGTGGGGTACGTAGCATCGATGGACACGTTTATGTCTAGTCCCCCCCCCCCATTTCCTACCCTTGTATCTCTACCCACGGCTTCATTTTGGCGTTTTCTCAAATTGATTTCTAACGTGACAGCTGATAACAACAAAACAAGCGGCATTGTTTACTGCATCCATTAATAACATCAATAAATATAAAATGGGGACATAATGACAAAGAACAAGTACGAAAGAAATGCGTGATAAATCGAGAGCTTTCCAACGAATGGTGAACGATTTTTGTACGATGATAACTGGCGAAGATGAAGTTCCGTAGCAACGAATCCGTTGTAAGCGAAAATCAACGGTAGCGTGACGGGACAAGAAATGACACACAGACCAAAAACGCTGCAAATTTTACACAAGGGTTTATTATTCTGTGATATAGGTTACTTGTACAGACGTTTAATTCTGTCAATAAAAAAAATTAAAAAAAATTTTTTTTTGGATTTTTATATTTCAAAAAAAATTTTTTGGGGGGATTTTTTTTTTCAAAAATGTGTTTTTTCAAAAATTCTTTAATTTTTACTCGAAAAATATTTAACTTCTTGGGATCCTTCAAAAATCCCATTTTTAGCCCCATGAAAGCCCTATAGAACGCCACAGTGAAATCGGATCGTTCCGGGACCCCCAAAAATGGATTCTACGTCCAAAAATACTTCGAAAACGACACCTAACTCGATCCCATAGCTAAAAGCCTTCAAAACACCCCTCCTGTAGCCCCATTTTAGCCCCATAGCGCCCCACGGGTTTGTGCGATCGAACTGAAAACCTTGCGGGCACAACTAGATGGTAAACCAAGTATTTTGCCAAAATTTCAGATTTTTTAAAAAATTCCTACTGCCCAAAACGGCCCGGACGGCGGACGGACATTTCGGATTTTGAATGTAGACCTCTTGAAACGGATAATGTCAAATTTTGAGGCCGATCGGAGTCGTCGACCCGTGTCGCGAAAACATAGGTGTATTATTCCAAGAATAATAAACCAAAAATTTGGGACGATGTAATAAAAGTTTCACTTTAAAAATTGCTACTGTCCGAAACGGCCCGGACGGCGGACAGACATTTCGGTTTTGGAATCTAGTCCTCTTGAAACGGATAATGTCAATTTTTGAGGCCGATCGGAGTCGTCGAGCTCCGTCGCGAAAACATAGCTGTATTATTCCAAGAATAATAAACCAAAAGGGGTAATTGTGTAAATTGCATCCATTTCTCCGAGTATTTGTATTCAAGCATCACGGGGCAAATGTGTGAAACACTGACTGCCACAGACAAATGAAGATGTCACCATTGAAAGCGCTCGGATTCGTATTTCGGAACAGCCCATGACGAACTCAATAAAATTTTGTTCGTCATTAGAAACTCAACAATATCTAATATTAAAAACTTACTTGTTGGCGAACCCACAACCCCTTTAACTTCAATATCAGTGGTCTTCCAGAAGTTCTTCCCATTAATGGATTTCAATTGAAAAGAGAGAGACCCCCCAACGAAAGTTTCTTCATTGAACGTTAAAAGAATATGGACCAAACCGTGGAATTGAATCCTCCCAGCCTACCAGAGTTTACCAAAAGAGGTTGTAAACCGAATGAGCGGATTTACTTTCGAGCTTCTCCGTCCAATTTGACCCTCTCGTCTCACCAGATAACTTTTGGTTATTCTCCACGTTTTCCCCCCTCCTTCCAACTGTTACTAACAACCTGAAACTTCGGTCTTTTCCGCGACTATTTCCCGGATGGCTTCGGAGTTTTGTCGCTTCATCGCATTTCGGTCGACTTTCACGGAGAGTCAATGAACGAGCTAAGAGAGTTTGGAAACACCCTCTCGCGGTAGCGGATTGCTGTCTGACGTAGAGAGGTTGGTAAATACGAATGAAAGCGAATGAATTCCTATTTGAATTCGGTTAACGGTGAAATTTTATCACCGTAAAAGGAACGTTTGCTTTTCGTTCGTTGAAATACCTGCTGCCATTTACGTGCTCTTGTTTACTTTTTTTTACCACTACCATCTGGTATGTATCTATATATATCTAAGCTCATCCACTAATCGAACTGAGGCAACTCGTCAAAGGGTGTATGCCGCATGATCCTTCGTTTGAGTGCAGGAAGAGGAAACGAAATTGCTTCAGGACGTGGCGTGAAATGTCATTAAAGACCACTTCGATACAAATAAATTGGCGGTTTTGCTGCAGAACTTTTCCGCTCAAAAATCGCTTTAGGCTCACATTCGAACTATAGTCTCTTATAACAGTTCGAACTGACGGTGATGTACTTGTATGGGTTGGAAAAGGGATGTAGAAGTTTTCTAAGAGTCGAGTAGGGTTTGATTTTCGAAGTATTTTAGGGCTCGTAATCTATCTATGGAGGGTTTCCGACCAGTCCAAATGAACAGTGAAACTCGGGCATGGGGATACAAAATTACGCCAGGAGGTCGAGTGAGGTGTCGTTTCTGTTTATATTTACAATTAGAGCCCATCAATGGTTTTAGACCCGAATACATCGTGATGCTCTATAGATGTTCTATGGAGCTAAAAAAATGGGCTTTTGAAGGACTTGGGCCAGGAGGTTGAGTAAGGACTCGTTTCTGAAGTATTTTCGGTCGTAGAACCCATCTGTGGGCGGTTTCATACCGGTCGGAATACACCGTGGGGCTCTAAGGGGCAACAAAATGGGGCCTTGAAGGACTTCGAATGCGGGAAGTATCTTTGAATGTACAACCCATCGATGAGGACCCCCACAGGCCTGAACCATGATTTGGAAAATTAGACATCAGATTTTGAGGAAATCATTATGAACATGAAACACCGGGGTTTATAATCTTTATTCTTTGGTACAAATTGGGCGAAAACGAATTGCAAGCCATTAAAAATAATTAAAAAAATTTTTTTTCTAATATCATTTTTTCCTCAAATGTTGTTTTTTTCTCGGAAATTTTTTTCCCCAAATGTTGTTTTTTACTCGGAAAATATTTGACCTCCCGGGATCCTTCAAAAATCCCATTTGTAGCCCCATGAAAGCCCTCTAGATCCCTACAGTGAAATCGGATCGTTCCGGGACCCCCGAAAATGGATTCTACGTCCAAAAACACGTCGAAAACGACACCTAACTCGATCCCATAGCCAAAAGCCTTAAAAACCCACCCGTAGCCCCATTTTAGCCCCATTGCGCCCCACGGATTTTGGCGATCGGGCTGAAAACCTTGCGGGCACAACTAGATGGTAAACCAAGTATTTTGCCCACATTTACGATTAAAAAAAAATTTAAAAAAATCATTTTGCTCAAATCGCCTGGACGGCGGACGGGCTTCTACGCGTCATGAAACGAATAAATTTTGAGTCTGATCAAAATTTTCGACCCCCGTCACTAACACTGGTGTAGTATCTTAAGAATAATAAACCAAAAATCTGAATAAGTAAATAATAAATGAGGGGGTTTCTGGCCCGTCCCGTGATTTGAAGAAATTTAGGAGGTCGAATGGGGTATCGTTTTCGAAATATTTTGGACAGTGTATGTATGTCGTAGTATGTCATAGAATCAACCGGGGCCGATTATACCGTGGGGCTCTTATGGGGTTTTTGAAGGACTCTGGCCGTGAGGTTAAATGAGGCGTCGTTTTCAAAATATTTTTGGACTTCGGGATTTAGGGTTGAACCCTATTTTGAGAGAAAACTTGGTATCTAACTTCAATTTTTGACTTTTTGAAAATTTTCCCGCTCATTCGGCTCTTTCGCAAGTTTGGGAGAGGGGGAAAGTTTATTTATGCTTATTCTCACCTGAGGGGAACCGCAGGCTTCATCGCTAATTGGGGGGGGCCGAAACTCTTTTTATTATTTCGAGATCGACATGAGCTCTCTCTCACGGGCACTATCAGCTCTCACATGGTTATCGGACGGCGTGTTCGGGCAAACTGCGGCTCGTTCCGCCCCTGAGTTCGCCCCCTCCTTCAAGACCGGCCGCCCCCGGCCCCTCAGGCGGCAGTCATTTGCAAACATCACCGTACGAAAAATTAGTCGGGTTTAGGAATGTCAAATCACTGTTGGGTTCCCTTTTGAAAACCCCAACGGACTAAATGGCGCTCTCTCCGAAAACTACCCAAAGTCACGTGATTGCCTCTTAGAACGTTCATTTACCTTATGCTCCTTCACGATTTTCGTATACTATCCTCCATTGTTTTTTTATTCTTCGTTTTATCCTCCTTTCATTTCCAACTTCTGTACAACTGGAATGTTTCCGGCCCAAGAGGGTTCTCTCATTGTGGGTGCCGACGCCCTAATCTGCATTTTAATCACCTAATCTTCATGCTAACAGGGTTATGAATTCTCAATGCTGAGCCCCAAGATCCGTCTTTAATTGCACGCCCGTAATTCACCGTTTAATGCGATCGACGAAGAATCGCCACCAAAAAAACGGGGCACTTGACTGCCAAGCGAACACCTCCTTAAGAAAACTTCAACACTTTAACACTAAAAAAAAAAAACTTATCAAAACACTTGCAGCCATACCAATAACAAAAGATACTTGTATGTTATATATTGAGATTAGCCACCTTCTATACCGACGAACGAAACTCTTAAGAGCGGGCTCCCGTGTCGGCCATGTTTCCTGCTCCCATAAGGAATCAACGTTATTCTCCCGCCATCATAAATCCTCGAATTATGCACCGATTTTCATGATTTTTTTTTAAATCTTCAAGTGAGACTAGTGTCTAGCGATCCGTCGAGGCATTTTTGAAGCGAAATGTCACTGGAAGCTGCAATTCATCAACAAAGTCACGTCTAAGGGTGTTGCTCTCTTCAAGTGACCATTGCTTGGTTGGAAGATGAGTTATCGAAAATCCGCCTCGACCGTTGTCTTCCTTACATTTCAAGCTTTAATTCAAGTGTTCAAACGATAAAATCCGTTGATTTTTCGCGAAGTTCTGTGAGCGGGATGATGCATGCGCAATTTGATGGGTTTTCGAATGTCCGAAGAGTAGCGGGCGTCGAGGAAGTTCTGGGGGTTCTACGCTAGAGGCCACCAACCTCGACCACCCTCGGCAACCTTACCATTAAGGGTTGACTGTTGTCAATGATGTTTTATTTTTCCTTGACAACGGAGAACTGTCCTTTTCATTGTTTCTAGCCTAAGCCCAAAATTTCAGTTACCTATCTGCAACCAGGTAGGTATCAGGAAATTTTTAGAGCTAAATGATTTTACCGGCACACAGTGGGGTAAAAGGGTGTTTTTCGGAAAAAAGCTGCAAATTTTACACAAGAGTTCATTATTTTTTTATATAAATTATTTAAAAAAGTAATAAACAGGTAATATAATATATTATTTAATAGGTATAATCGTATAATAGGTAATATAATACGTTGTTATATTACTATATTTATTTAATAATTGAATTATTTTTTTAATTGATATTATCAATTTAAAAATTGATATCAATTAAAAAAATCAATTATTCGAATTTTTTTCGTGTAAAGTTTGTGGAGGGATGTGGGACCCCGATGAATGGATTATGTGCCAAAATTACTCGGAAAACGACATCGCATTCGGCTTCCCAAACCAAAAACCTTTAAAAACTCTACTGATACATTTAAAAATCTGAAAAAAGCACACTTGGTCAAGCTAAGCATGCGATGCAGTCTATGGGGTCACTCTGACCCAATTCAAATGGGTCAATTGACCCACCAACTCATTCTTTCTCACTATAATTCAACTCCAATATGAGACATAATATGTCTTCATAATATAGCTTCATATTATGAAGCTGGCAATTTCAAGCGATTGTACCTACAAAATTTCATAGGATATCATAGTGCCTGTGGTCCATAATTGACTGTACCTACAGGCCAATGTTTGACCTGTTGTGGGCCAATCGAATTATGCTCAAAAAGTGGAAAGTAGCAAGTATTAAAATTCTGGTTCTGAGCTTATGAGTAGAAGAGATAACTCCTTCAAGGTCCAAATTGTGCACAGGTACATTGTGTAGATCGGTGGTTTTTTTTCATGTTTCGGTGTAGGTAGTTTGTGATCGGTGTAATTCGTGTCGGAGGTGGAGACTTTTGATCGGCCGCAAAATGTCATTATACGTTTCAAGATGTGTAGATTCTAATAGCGAAAATAAAGCGCAAAAACAATTGAAAATTTGCATTTTTTTCCTAGCAATACCCCCAGTTATCATAATATATGAGTGACCCATCATCTACGCCCATCTATGAGTGCCCATGCTATTGCTAGGTAAAAACGCTGCAAATATTACACAAGGGTTTATTATTCTTTGATATAGGTTAATTAGGAATCACTGGGGCTTTCATGGGGCTACAAATGGGGTTTTTGAAGGATCCCAGAAGGTCAAATAAGGTTTCTTTTCCCCGAGTTTTGGACGCATAATGCATTTTTTGCGGTCCCACATTTGTCCAAACGTTATACAGGAGGAAATTTTATTTTATTTTATTTATTTATTTATTTATTTATTTTATTAATTTTATTTTATTTTATTTTAAAATATTTTCTTATTGACACAAAATTAATTGTTATCACAAATAACATTTAATAATAAATCCTTTAGCAAAATTTGCAGCCATTCTTTCTAGCTGTGCACGCAAGGTTTTCAGCAAGACGGCACATAGGTTTTTGGCTTTCGAGCGGTGGTGCATACCGAATCTCTCTTTGTAGTCCCGTTTATTGCACAATGACGAGGGTCGCTTACAGGTACCAGGTAGGTAGTCAAAGACGGTCTGATGAGACGGTTTCGCAATGGGAGCTCAATCCCCCCAACATACAGGACAACGTTACCAATTTTTTTTTTTCAGTTGCCCACCTAGTCAAACTTGGCTAGTTGAAGCTTTTCACGCCGCAGGACATGGCGCTGTTTTGGCAGCCCCCTCTTAACATACTTGAAACAAAACTGACTGCAATTGATACAAATCATCCAAATGACTAAACCAATACTCAAACAACACTACTCCGAGGAACGACGGTCGGAGGCGAATTAACAACAACTGATTTGTTCCTGAAGATGGCGCACAAGCCGAAAGCTTGAAGAATAAAGAGAGAACAAATCACCAGCCGTTTTTGTTGGCGCAAGCCCCGCGTCGTACTCCTTGAAAACCACCGGCCATGAAAGCCCGACGGGAACATACGACACGTAGGTACTGTTTACAAAAAAGAACTGATCACTGGATAACATCTATATTCTGCAATGGACAACTTGCATGAATTTCGGATTTTTAATTCTACTCTACCGTTCTATAATATCGCTAAAAGGTAACTTGTACATTCTCCTATACCAACGAAAAAAATCATTGGAGGAAATCGATGGCTACAGACCGTTATTAAAAAAAAAAAAAAAAAAAAAAAAAAAAAAAAAAAAAAAAAAAAAAAAAAAAAAAAAACCGCTGCAAATTTTACACAAGGGTTTATTATTTTTTGATAATATCAAAGAAATATTATACGTTACTTGTGCAGAAATTTAATTCTGTCAATGGAAAAATTAGAAAAAAAATTTTTTTTTTTACTTTTTTTTTCAAAAATGTGTTTTTTTAAAGATTCCGTATTTTTTACTCGAAAAATATTTAACATCCTGCGATCCATCCAAAATCCCATTTTTAGCCCCATGAAAGCCCTAAAGATCGCCCCAGTGAATTCGGATCGTTCCGGGACCCCAAAAAATGGATTCTACGTCCAAAAATACTTCGAAAACGACACCTAACTCGATCCCATAGCTAAAAGCCTTCAAAAAAACCCCTCCCGTAGCCACATTATAGCCCCAGAGCGCCCCACGGGTTTGGGCGATCGGAATGAAAACCTTGCGGGCACAACTAGATGGTAAACCAAGTATTTTGTCAAAATTTCAGGTTAAAAAAAAAAAAATTCCTACTGCCCAAAACGGCCACGACGGCGGACGGCCATTTCGGATTTAGAATGTAGACCTCTTGAAACGGATAATGTCAAATTTTGAGCCCGATCGGAGTCGTCGACCCCCGTCGCGAAAACATAGGTGTATTATTCCAAGAATAATAAACCAAAAGGTTTTGAGGTTTTGAATGATTTGGATCCAGAATATCAGGCTGAATCTCGTGATGACCTCGGTTTTTTTTTTTTTTGTTGGTAGCGCTAGGAATAACTTATTCCTGCTTGAACAATTTGTTTTATGGCATTCCTGTCAGTGACAAGTGTTATAAGGTGTTTTTCTCTCTCCTCAAAACCAGCCAAATTTTCATAACACATGTTGGCCTGTAGCCATCGAAATGTAACGAAGAAACGAAACGCGCGCAGTTTGAATCAGCAGGGGGTTGACGCTGCTTAGGGGGCGGCCTACTGCCCCCAGGCGTATGGCCTCGGAGCCCCTGAGTCAAGTGCTGGCTACTAAATAGGTCCAGGGTGGAAATCCCCCTTCTGCGGGACCCAGTCGTGGCCAAGTGCCGACATACCGGTGTCCTGCATTTGCCTCAGAAGATTCACGGCGATTAAAGTTTATTCTGTGATGAGTAGTGTGGGGGTGTGCCCCCATGTCTGTGACTGTATCGCCAGCCCGCCAGATGTAGTACCGGTGGGAGGAGCGGGTCGCGCCACAATCGTGACACAATAGCAGTCCCCCCTTCGCCCGGAGGCGGGCCAGCCTTTCTGTTTGAAGACGGGAAGAATTTAGCATTAAAATTGCCATTTACTGTTAATTTTTTCTCTGACATTATGCAATGTCTTTACACAGTTGTTGGGTTTTCTCAATTAAGAATTTAAATCACCGTTCACTATATTACCACACGGCACTTACCATTGGCAATTACTAATTTAATTAAATTACGGAACGGGATCAATGAAAAACGGTCACACGTGCAAGAGCGAATCACACAGCTGATTTATTGATAAAACTCTTATCAATCGATATCAAATTATAAGTGGCTCATTCTATGACGTCACAACAACAGTAAATTTAATGAAATTGATCTCCACAGCCAGGCCTCTTTTGCCAACAATTTAGTTGAGGAAATTTCGACGTGTGAGTCCGTTGTCCAGGGCCCCATTGTCGACTATTCGACTGTGGGATCCGAAAGAGCGGCCTCATATTATTGGTTCCGCTGGTCAGGCCTCCTTTGTCAACAATTCGGTTAAGGAAGCTGCAGCAGCCTTCCCACCGGCCACGACATATCGATGATCCCAAGCTTGATGAGCCCGAGGTTCCTACTGTGGCTGCAAGTTCTTCCTGTGTAGCAGATCACGACAATGGGCCCCGGAACCGACTGTCGAATAATACTTTTTTCTGAAAGAACTTCATAATTTGAAGGCATAGCAGTGAGTTTTGTGCTCCTACGGTGTAATACAAATTTCCAGGGCACTGTCGAAAATTTCAACTTTGAATCTGGAGGGAAAAGTGGCGCCACTCTCTCATTGGCTGCTCACGGCCGCCATTTCCGCCGTCACCTCCGGCAGATTCCCGTCGGTCCCTTCTTATGCTAGCGCACTCTGGCGGATTAGTTATAGTGCCACCGCGGGAAAATTCAAAACGCCAAATATTTCACTAGTGATTTCCTCTGCTCAGACACCTAATTTCTCAGTGCTAACTGTACTGAGTACTTTGTTCATTACTAGTTCAACTATGTTCGGCCGAATTTTCCCATTTCTCTGACCTAGTTCCGTGGCCCATTCGTGTTATGCCCAGGAAGGTAACTTTTCCCACACTCCCTTCCTGCTTCTCCTAAAACACCGGCGGCGAAATCGTGGATTCACGCCGCAGGCCTTCTGCCAATCATACAAAGTAACTAAAATTCTGTAATTCTGTAACATATGCACGAGTAGGTAAATACACCTCCATCACCCCTTGTATGGGGTGCTCCACAAGTAGCAACACTGAGCGAAACAATCCCCCACCGTTAGCGTCACTTTCACGTTTTAGGCGTTGTTTACGTGGATTTTTTATTTATGTCTCCCCCCCCCCCCATATTTGCGAGCCTAAATAAATCTCTATTCATTCATTCATTCATTCTCTCTTCATATACCCTCCTTTTTACCTTTGACTACTACTGAAAACTACATCATATCTTCACTCACTTTATGTATCACTCAAATGGCCGGACGATGATGTTTGCACATCAAAAGCGCCAACCACGAGCACCCAGACAGCCAGTGATGACGGACTCAACCGGAATTCTTTTACTGGCAGACCCTCAAACCTTTTACATTTAATAATTAAAAACAACCTTCTCCGTATGTTTGTTCGAAAACATTTTCGGAACACGCCTTTCAACCCTGATAGTAAAACCCCCTTTCGCGACTTCCACTATCTATTGCATAATAATGAACATCTGGTGGTAAAGTTTGTCTTTACGACGATGTTTACCCTCCCCAATCGAGAAGCTCCTGTGTCTGTACCCGGGGGTTACTAGGGTCATTTATCACGCCGTGAATTTGGATTCTCACAGCTCAATGATTGATTTTGATGATCGATGAATTGATGACCAGAATAGATAATATTGAGATATTATTCCAGTGAACGGCTCAAAAAGGAGGCCCACCTTTTAAATCCTGTTAGTCCTGTTTTTGGTTTATTATTCCTGGAATAATACACCTATGTAATCGCGTCGGAGGTCGACGACTCCGATCGGCCTCAAAATTTGACATTATCCGTCCGCCGTCCGGGCTGTTTTGGGCAGTAGGATGTTTTAAAATTTTTAAAATTTAAATTTAATCTAAAATTTTGACATAATACTCGGTTTACCATCTAGTTGTGCCCGCAAGGTTTTCAGCCCGATCGCCCAAGCCCGTGGGGCGCTATGGGGCTAAAATGGGGCTGCGGGAGGGTTTTTTTTTAAGGCTTTTGGCTATGGGATCGAGTTAGGTGTCGTTTTCGAAGTATTTTTGAACGTAGAATCCATTTTTGGGGGTCCCGGAACGATCCACATTGACATTATCCGATTCAATAGGTCTAGATTCCAAAACCGAAATGTCCGCCCGCCGTCCAACCAAAGTTTGGTTACCAAACAGTACCTAACAGTTATTGTTTCCTTTAAATGAAACATTTCTCGGCGTAACGGTTACAGGCGTTACAACGGTTACAGTGTAACCCGTAGAGTTGGGAAGATGTGGGTTAGGCGTTCTTGCTTCTACATCGACGATTTTTGCTCTTTTCGTTAGGCCCGTGATGATCGGATAATAATCTGATGGGCTCATGACACATTGATTCGGGTTAAATCATCCTGTACCATGTTGTTAGAAGTCAAAAAGGGGAAAATACATCATTTTGGTGACAAAAAGTCTTTCACGTTGTTTATAATCATCTTAAGTTGTTCTGGTCAATTCAAAAGCCGTTGTAGGTGACGCCACCAGCACCGGTTCCGGTTTCCAATCAAAGGCACCAGAGTGCAGGTCGATTTTCAAATTTTTTCTTGATTTTCTTGGTGTTTGGCACTAGTGACACTGGAGTAACGCGAAAATGGCCGCGTTCGCTTTGTTTGTGAATGTGATCGTGCGTATTGACTCAATTTATTCGTGATATAAATTAACTTATTCGACGTGACCGATCCTTCAGTTTTTACAGTAAGGCAGATATTTCTGTGTGCATGAGTGAAAGTCGGATTTGTCTTTTAGCGTCCCCTTCCTTACCTGCAGAAGCCCATTGTCGCCACTTGTAGGGGAAAATCCTGAGGAATCTTTCCCGTTGGGATCTTTCCAATGTAAGGAAGGGTGAAATACCTGTGTGAAGACAGATTCACCAACAACTGAGAAGAAATATGCTAAGGTGTAATGATGAGCCTCCAATTCGTTGAAAGTTCAATTAAAAAGTTAAATTTGTACAAACAACAATGATGGAAACACGAAAAAACGTCAACTTTCCTAGTAGAGAGATAGTTTGCAATGTGCGGTTGGGACCACTGACCACTCCCCGCCCACCCAGAGGTCGACGGGGACACAGAAATATGTATCTGCCTTACTATAGTTTTTTAATGGTGGCCAACTCGTCGACCAATAGGAGCTGAGTTCGGGTTTCTGCCAAAATTCAAATTGCAATTTTTCCATAAATTTTTTAAATTCGTACGAACTTGCTGTTTTTGTTTTAACCCCATTTTCAGTATTATTTGACGCCTTCTATCGATTAAAAAAAAAAAAAAAAATCCAGACACGTTTCCATTTCTAATTATGTCGTATGGGCCCACAGTGACATAGTTTACCGTATGTATGGTGAGATTTGGCCTGCAGCCTTATGCTCTTCAGAAACAAGGATGTCAGCAGGTCACCGAACTAGAAAAATCTTAGCAAATCTATTCAGATTAGAAGCTAGCTACCGAGTGGTGGAAGCCGCCTTAATCACTATGAGCTAAGATTTGTTCAAAGGCCCCGAAGGTAGTAGAAATCTTTAAGCGGAGCCAGTATGGACGCTATGGGGAACATAGCTGGAAGCAGTGTTGTACCTTGCTGACTACATTGACGCTATAAACACAAGCTCAATTCACAGAGCAAATTTTACTATTTACTTATCCTCATCAACTGTATAAATTGATAATCCATGTCAATAGCTTAGAACGTTAATGGAAATATTGAAAAAATGACCACGATTATTGCCATGTTATTTTGTGTGTAGGTCCCTATTTTTACGCAGTATTTTAAGATTCCAACTGACATATTTTGCCCATAATATTATATCTCTCGGAACCTGGGCTCATACATCGTCTTATTTGTCCGAACCTCCAAAGTTTCTGTTCGGAATAATAATAATAAGGGTACGTCAGAGTTTCTTGTCCTCCCTGGGGTCATGGGGGATCTGGAAAACATTTCTAAAAGGATCACCCTGTTCTTGTTACCAAATTACTTCGAAAACGACACGACGTTTTCCTTCGACATTCGACTTCTAGAAGGGGATTATACGGGGCTAAAAATTGTGTATAATATGACTATATTATTGTCAAATGGATCTGAGACACACATAATTGGATTCTTCGTCGAAAATTTGAAAATGATTTTTTCCTCGAACGGTCATGCTTCAAAAGTTACAAAAATGGGTCAACATTGCAGAAACGCGTCTCTATTATTTATAGGGCCTTCGGAAAAATATAATATTTGAATTCCGAGGCCTGGAGGGGTTCGTCATCTTTTGATTGGCTGAGATCTCTCTCGCATCTACGGGAGTTCGGTAACTTTGGTACGCGAAAAGTCAACCCCGAAAATCAAAAATCGGTGTATTCGTCAGAGAAGGTCATTCAAAAATCGAGCATCGAGTTATCATCAAAGAAGGTTATTCAAAATCGACTCGGGTCGATTGTTTTTATTCCGATTCCGTTCAGATTTATAACTCAGCGCTCTGGCGGCTTTGTGCCCAACTACTTGGTGACGTCACCTGCCCTCCGCTTTCATTTCAAAATCTCCAACATTTCTAAAACAGTTCTGCGCATAATCAAACGGATATTCGAACTATTTGTGTTGGGTTTTTTTAAAAGGGTGCTGAATCCGAATATGTTGTTAGAAATTATGAATTCCAACCTTTTTAAGAAGCCCATCGGGGTATTCAGCTTATCCTGATTAAATGTGTGATCACTGATCACCTATTGATACAAATTTGAGACCTAAATTCATGAAGAAGCAGTAGTGTTACACCCCAAAAATGAAAAAAAAAAAAAAAAAAAAAAATTCAGCTCGAATTGTATAGGCGTGAAGGCATTATGACAGGAAAAGTCCCATTATTTTAGAATGACCCTTATAACCCCCCCCCTGTTCCAGTTCAGAGTTTTCAATCTGGCCGGTGATAAAATTTATCACGATATTGGCCAAACGCTCGTCGAAGGCGTGAATGCTCCAGAATTTAATTATTGTTTCACCTCTTGGTCCGACGAGGCTATTAAAGCCACACAATCCACACACGCGTGGATGTGCAATTACGAAAGTTACGCACATCAGCTGTGTCTCGTCATGTACTCTTATGAAAAATTTAAATGGCTTTGTTAGCCAACAAGGGAGACGTGAAGTGAATCATTTTCCTGGGCCATCTGAAACCAATCTACTTCTTTTGATGTTTTAGTTGAAAGGACCCTCGTTCGGTTACTCAGGTTAGTAATTGTTTTTGTTGTTTTTTTCATCTTTACCGCTATGATAATATGCAAACAGTACAAAGAGAGGTTGATGGGGATACATCGACTCTTTGTTGTACAGGTATGCGGTTTTTTTTTTCTTCTAAAACTTCACCCCCTTTGCGTTGGATTTCCGCGGGGAATTTTCCTCCTCCGATTCACCGCTGACTCCCAAGGGAACCCTTTGTGGGGGGAAAAGGCCCACCGAACCGTATCAAAAAACGCCCGTTCGGCGGGGTCTGGTCGATTGCCATTCAACGCGAGATGCAGACGTTGGTACGCCTGAATAACCAAACCAACTTCACCGGAGGCCGAACCCGCCAACGAGGGGTAATCGTGGAGCTCACGATCGGGTGGGCAATTTTGATTAGGGCAATCGGCATCTTACGCGAAAATTTATTTCTGTCAATTAAAAACCTTATTACGCCATTATGCCTCTGTGATGATTGTCAGCCAGAGTACGACAGCGCGCAGAATGGCATAAGACGCCATGAACGACTCTTGAGTTGTAGACCCGTGACAAGAGGACGGCAAGGCGACCAGAAAGGCATAAGACGCCGGGCTGCAGGGCAGAAACGCCGTGGTAAAAGTCACCAGGGGATACCAACGCAGTGGTACGCGGGCTGTCGGGTGTCTTGTTGGTACAATTTCGTCAGAAATCAGTAGTAGTAGTAGTAAAGATGTTTATTTCGTCCCAATCACATGCAGTAATTAAAAAAAATTGAAATAAAAAATTATTATCATTTACCTACTGAACTTGATTACTATTATTATCTAACAATACCTGCCGGACTAAATTTAAAAAAACAATGACTGTGGCAAAACAACATCTAAAGACAATGGTCATGACCGTCGAGTTGAGGTTCATCGCATGTTAAAAATACAACTACCGATGTTCCCCGCAGTCCATGCATATGCTATATCCAATCGGATATATCGGATCCAATCAGGATATCCAATCGCAGGTATCTGTTCCTCGTGTAGTCCAGACCGGCGGTGATTCTGTCGGATGACCTCGCGCAGCATTTGAAATTCTCCACCTTGCTAGCATGCACCCTTTCCATGATTGCCTGCATGGTTTTGGAGTCGATCCTTTGTATCTCCAGCTCACCGAGCGCATACCTTTCGCATAGTGCCCGCCAACTCCGAAGCCAGGCACAGTTTCTTGCCACCACCTCCTCAGCCAAATACCTTGTAAGTCTACTTTTCGGCTGGCTGAACACTTTCCGCATGTAGTCCAGGTGCAGATGCAAGGTATGCTCGTAAATGGTCCTCATGTGTGTCTCCAGGTGAAGCACATACGTGGGCGTACAGGTCGGCAGATGCAACACTCTTGTAAGAAACGCAACAGCTTTTCTTCTTCCTCGCTTTCAACTTAGCCCCACACCTGTGCCGCATAGCACATTATTGGCCGCGCTACAGCTTCAAAGACCTGTATGTTATTTTCCAAGTTGTCTTTGTTTTTCTTTTCTTATTTTTTTCTTAAAGCGGCGCCCACAATGAACCAATGGCCTATTTTGCGGCTTCAGGTGCACCGAGAAACTGAATATCGGGGTAGCAGCAGAAATCAGTGTCGAATACAGCAATTGAATTGATTGAATTGAATGAAATGCACCAAATAACGAAAGGCCATTGTTCAGGACTTCAGGGTTCTGAAGAATTTGGCAACCGTCAACACGAAAGAGAATGGGCTTCTTGAAAAGGTCAGAATTCAGCATTTCTGACGACATATTCGGATTCAGCACCCTTTAAAACCCTTAAACCCCAATTTTTAGTTCGAAAATCCGTATAGGTACGTGCTGAGCTGTTTTCGAAATGTTAGAGATTTTGAAATGAACGCCGGGCATATTTGACGTCACACCTCGCCAGGCTGTGCGTCGAGTAGTTGGGCACTGAGCCGCCAGAGCGCTAAATAATAAATCTGAACAGAATCGGAATAAAAACACTCGGCCCGGGTCGATTTTTGAATCACCTTCTTTGATAATAACCTCGATGCTCAATTTTCGAATGACCTTCTATAATGATTAATCCGATTTTCGATTTTTGGGGTCGACTTTTCGCCTAGTAAAGTTGGCTGACTTGCTTAGATGAGAGAGAGAGAGGGATCTCCCGGCCAATCAAAAGACGACGAAGCAGCCCACGTCATGTACCCTCTCCAGACCTCGGAATTCAAATATCATATTTTTCCTAAGGCACTATAAATAATTGAAACGGGTTTTCTGCAATATGGACCCGTTTTCGTAACTTTTGAAGCACGACCTTTGCAGGAAAAACATTTTAAAAAATCATTAAAGGAGCTCATTGTGCTTGAAGTTGGTTTCTTGTCTGAGTTGATCCTCCGTTTCGCGCATCGCTAACTAGACGGCATCCCCTAACAACTGTTCCGTCAGGTGGATGAGAACCCGGACTATTAAATTTTACTAACTCAAATTCTCAACTTTTTAACTCAGTGTAGCAGTGTCGGTATGATTAACGCCCTCGCAAAACATTCTCCGCTTGGAGCGTCAAATCATACAGTGTGGGAGAAATGCAGCCGTGATTTCCCGTATAGTTTATCGCGTTTCCCTTCGGGACGAGGATTTATCGCTAATGGCTGTCAACGGGGCCGTGATTGGACGGAGTCCGTTAGCGACTGGCTGAGGCCAGCAGCACTAAATCGTCAATTGGCTTCGGTCAGCCTCCCGTCAGGCCGCCGGTAAATTTCCCGAAGGTTCCACAAAGCCTCGTGAAAAACCCCCACTTTTCATGGTTTTTTTTTTTTTTGGCGACGCCCTATCTCTTACGCATACACTCTCGTTGCCAAAAAATCCAATCACTTTACTTTTAGATTTCAAAGCTGTGTTCCAGACTGGAACTTCCAGTCGCCTGAGAAATAAATTAGCCAGAGACCCTTCGTTGAAATATGTGTAGGTTCTAGGAAGTTGGTCTGGGATCCCTTTCGAGAAAATCTTCTTAGCCTTGAGTTGGGTGAGGGGTCCATGTCAAGAGGTACAGTTCAGGAAAGAAGCCTTATGGTAACTGGAGGCAGAGGGAGGTGCATCCAGCTGAGCGAGCTTCCCAGGGCTAAAGGGGAAAAGTAGGACCGCCCTTAGCCATAAACCTTGGAGAGCTGGATTGGAGATGAGAATCTCACAGCGAGACGGCGAAATGGAAACAAATCGGGCTTATCAGTGGAAAGGTGTCTTCCTCACATTCAAAAACGTATGAGATGTAATGTTAATTAATGGTACCAGCATTTGAAGTTACTTTTTCTGCCATACCCAACTGGGATGATGGTTGCTGCCAAGTGCGGAGACCAGTCCTCCGTTCAGGAAAACCTTGGTTCTCATGACTGGCCTCCAAAAGCACCAATCGGGAGTAGGTCTGCTGGGCAGTCCAACAATTAGGGATGCAAATCGATTTTCGATTAAATCAAAAAATCGATTTTTTTACCTCAGATTTCCGATTTTTTTGCAATCAATTGATTGTACCGATTTTTATCCAAAAATCGATTTTTTTGGTGAAATCGATTTTTTGGTTTTGCGAAATCGGTTTTTGTTTTCTGTATTGTACCTACTCTTGGTGCACCAATGCAGCAGATCCACAAGAAGGATATAATATAACATAAACTCAAAAAATGCCCCCTCGCTTACTGGAAAACATGAAACCTGCCTCTCCCAAACTTGCAATTATTGCTATTAAGTACGTAACCTCGGTGTCTTCGTCAGTCCCGAGCGAGCGTCTTTTTTCTAAGGCAGGTCTCATGCTTACCTAGGAGCGCAACAGGTTGAAAGGCGACACTCTTTCCAAATTATTATTTTTGAACAGTGTACCCGAAATTTACTTTTTCTAAGTGTAGTGGTCCAAGTGCCTACCTTGTACGTAATTTGTTTGATTTTTTATTAAACTTGGCTCACCCCAACTTCCTAATTATACTGCCACTATGAAAAAGGTGTCTTAGAATAATAATTATGTATTATAATACCTAATTATTATTTTTACAGTTACAGTTCCAATATTTTCTTTAATAATTTGCATTAAATAAAAACCACCTAAATTTCGGTAGGTAAAATATTTAATTACCTGCTAATTTAATTATATGCTGTTTTTTTAATGAATGATAATTTTTTTTATTTGTCCGTAAAATCGATTTTTAAGTCAAAATCGATTTTTTTGGCCCGATTAATAATTATTGGTACAATCGATTTTCGCGTCCGATTAAAAATCGATTGTCAAAATCGATTTTTGACCACCGATTTTGCATCCCTACCAACAATCCTCGGATTCAACCCCGGGCCTTCTTTATGAACTCAAACTGTCTTAGGGATTCCACTCAATCCATAACATCGTTCTTGGAATTCCACTCCAGATTGAGGCGTGAGTCAGAAGGACATCAGCCAATCAGAGCCGAAGCAATTGAGCAATAGATCGAGACATGAGCCCAACTGAGCCAAACTGACGAACAAACCTAGCCAGACTGGCAGACTGAATTCCAAGGTTCTCCTTCGTCGCCTGCCAACTACCGAAGAGGAATCCCAAGGAAGGGCTGATTCAGAGGGCGTTATCGGCATCATCACTCTCCAGTTATTGAGCTCCCGAGGTGGAATCTCAAGGCTGTCGATTGGGGCGACTGCCAGTTGTGCGCAATCACCTCATTAGTCCACCAGTTGAGCACAACAGAAGGCAGTTCTGACACTTGACTTTTCGCAACTTTACAGGAGAGACAAAAAACTGTTTTATTATGAATGTAATCCAGTTTTTTTACTTTTCTCGTATTGTTACCTCTCTTGAGTCCCAGAAACTCAGTTCTATAGAACATATTATAATATGGCTTGTGGATATCTGGAAAATTCACGAAAATCTGTTAATTAGGAGTTGTTGTTTGAAATAATTTCATCATTTCAGGTTATTCATTGAAATGTCAATTTCGCGGTGTTGCTTAGTGATTAAAACAGCCGCATGGGCCCCACTCTATAGTAAATTCGCCCGCCCGCCGCTCATAGTTCAGTCACGGGCCACGGGAAGCGCCACCATTGGCGGTGTGATTGGGAGGACCAAATTCTCTCGCGAGTGGGAGTACCGCAAATTACGCATACAGTCCCAATCCGATTTTTACACGTTATTAATACACCTAATAATCAATTGAGGACACAATATTTGCATGTAGGTACACCTTCAACATCAATTCAGCAGGGTGCCCTCCAGGCAGTAAGCAGCGCTTAATAAATAAACGCGAAATTTGCACAAAGGTTTATTATTATTTGGTTTATTTATTATTATTATTATTATTATTATTATTATTATTATTATTATTATTATTATTATTATTATTAAATTGGGGCCAAATGGGGAAAAATTACTCCGAAAACGACATCTCATTCGACCTCTTGACATCTATCAAAAGCTCCATTCGTAGCTCCATGAAAGCACCGTAGATCCCGAAGGTGAGATCTAATACTTCTGGAACATCCGAAAATAAATTCTACGTCCAAAAATACTTCGAAGATGACACTTAACTCGACACGATATCCGAAACCCTTCAAAAACCTTTTCCGTAGCCTCTTTTGAGCCCCACGAGTTTGAGCGATCGGGTTGAAAACCTTGCGGGCCAACCGAGGTGGCAAATTTCAGTTTTTGAGAAATTCGAATTATGTACCAATGTTGGCGGAAACAGCGAGTCCACTCATGTGAAAACTGAAACAAAAATTTTCGATTCGAACCGGAGGGACTCGCTGAGTGATTCACACTCGTATTCAGATAAGACGGTATAACAACGCTGATCATTGCCCAGGCAGAGTAACAACATCTACGAATCACTCGCACCCGCACGCTCTGCTGACTTCCGATCCGCCGCGCTCAACTGGTAGGGATTATTTCCAGGTTTTTGTCATTTGCGCTCAACTGGCGTTTCCCCTCCGGTTGCCATCTGAAGCCGCTCTGGGTACAACGGTTCAGCACTGAATTTAGTTGTCGATACGGGGTCCATGTGTTCACCTCTGTAAGAACCTGTTCGTTGGGAAGCTCCTAGTCTACAATCGCCCCCTCGTCATCCTTCTCGAGCTTATTCCACCCTGAAACACTCCCTGCTATCACAACAATCGTATTGTTTGGGCATGAGCGACTCTTGAAAGTTTATCATCTTAATTTTTATGGCATTTTTCCTGGTAGGTACCTTGAGGACTCTCTAACTCAGCCCGCCAACAGTGAATCTGTTTAGACTCTGTCGTTCTTTTGTGAATTTCGGAAGGGTTTAAACGAGAAAAGAATTGAACTCCTTATAAGTGGAAACGTTGTTGGTTAAGTTGAGTGAAAGCAGTGGGAGGAGGTTTTAAGTGGGTTGGATTCCTTGGGTTGTCTATTCAGTGGAAATCCGAGGGTTTGCCTTTGTCAAACACTCCCGTCCCCTTACTGTATCTTTCTTTTGAGTTTCCAGCGTATTCAAGGAATCCCGCTCGTAAAATCGTCCGGGGGTTTCCTTTTCCACAGAGGGGCGAAACAGTCGAAAAGTGGCCAGGAGCGCCCACGAAACCGAAGTATCCGCCGAACTCATCCACCAGGCCGTCCGACTTTCCCCGCTTTTGACGCTAAAAAGGGAGATTCAGCTCTCACAAAACCAGAAAACTCCGTACAAACCGTTTTGGTTTATTATTCTTGGAATAATACACCTATGTTTTCGCGACGGGGGTCGACGACTCCGATCGGCCTCAAAATTTGACATTATCCGTTTCAAGTGGTCTACATTCTAAATCCGAAATGTCCGTCCGCCGTACGCCGTCCGCCGTCCAGGCCGATTTGGGCAGTAGGAATTTTTTAAAAAATCTGAAATTTCGACAAAATACTTGGTTTACCATCTAGTTGTGCCCGCAAGGTTTTCAGTCCGATCGCCCAAACCCATGGGGCGCTATGGGGCTATAATGGGGCTACGGGAGGGGTTTTTTGAAGGCTTTTAGCTATGGGATCGAGTTAGGTGTCGTTTTCGAAGTATTTTTGGACGTAGAATTCATTTTTTGGGGTCCCGGAACGATCCGATTTCACTGTGCCGATCTATAGGGCTCTCATGGGGCTAAAAATGGGATTTTTGAAGGATCCCAGGATGTTAAATATTTTTCGAGTAAAAAATACGGAATTTTTGAAAAAAACACATTTTTGAACAAAAAAATCGAAAAAAAAAAATTTTTGAGATAAAAATCCCAAAAAAAAATTTTTTTTAAATTTTTTCATTGACAGAATTAAATTTCTGCACAAGTAATGTATATCAAAGAATAATAAACCCTTGTGTAAAATTTGCAGCGTTTTTCTTTTGACACTGAAATAATTTTTGCGCAACTAACCTATGTATATCAAAGAATAATAAACCCTTGTGTAAAATTTGCAGCGTTTTAACACGCTCCCATGAAGTTTTGAAAATAGTCGACGAAATACCGGATTTGGTCATTCGGTGAGGGCTGAGCCGAGTCACAACAGGTTTTGTTAACCTACAGGAAGGGAAGGCCCATTAGCTGATGAGGCTGTGCAGAATAATACATAACGTGGTCCAACGCATTCCCCCTTGCCACTAACCAAAAATAGAATCTCGTAATGAAAAAAAAGTATCGTCCAATGACCAAATTACACACAATTCGCTGTTCACTTTACAATTTTATCAAGAAATTGTTTTTCATGTTGCAGGCGACAAAAACAGAAGCACGCTGGATGTCCTGCTCAGCTCAACATATTGCAGATCTCAGATCCATTTGTCGCGACAACTTGCCGAACTCCATCCAGAACTCACCATGCCCATGTTTTCAGGTGACCACCCTGGCTATAAATATTAAACGTATGTTCTTCTATCGTAAAGTAATTGGAATTGGATTGTGCAGTGTGCAGTAGCCTGTTAGAATGACGAGCAGCTGCTTTTCAGTCCTCTCCAGATTGATATTTGGGTGTGCTCTTAATTTGGAGATGCTGACAAACAGTTTTTCTATCTGATCAGGGAGTCTCTGTTAGTGCAGTTCTGTCTTACCTTGCATTCGAATATTTTGTTAAAATAATACTTCTGGCAGACTCCCTTTGCAAGAACATCTAACTACAATGCCTGGTGGCCAGGGCTCACTCTGTTGTCCCTCTCAAGAGATAGCCGTTGATGAGATTGAAAGCATGGCTAAGGCCTTCAGGGTGAACTGTGGCAGGATGGCTACTTTTGTGCGCCGACAGCGTATACCCAGGTGCCAATGGCGATCACTTCTACTTGAAAAACTGCAGTCTCGATCCCAAGTGGCTCTGATTTCCTGGTTCTTCACTCGGATTTCAGCCATGCGATCTCTAGCAGCTCAATATAGTAACGACTTTCGATGGAAAGGATTTGTTTCCGTGCCCAAGGAGCATCATACATCCTCCATTGCTGTACACATGTCCAGATGTTCATCATCCATTTCTCCAGTATTACAAAGGCAGCAAACGGGGGTGTCCTTGACTCCGATACGATGCAGGTGCTTCTGCAAGAAGTCGTGTCCAATCGGAAGCAGGCAACTCCATGATTCCTTGGTAGGTCTGCTGGTATTCAACCGTTTGTCAGGTTTTCCCACTTCTTCCCTGCAGCTTTTGTACCTTGCTCCCGATTCAGGGAAGAGAGAATGCAGCTCTTAATTTCTCGTTTCGATGTAGGTTCTTAACCGGAAAAGCTTAAACCAGCTCTACCACCCATGACAGACCCTTCAGTGAAGAAGACCAAAATTGATCCCATCAGACTGGGCAAGACTAGAATCTAGTCTTAGTTAATCCATCTCAGAAATCTGAAATCCTAGCAGTTGCAGCTTGCAATGCTTGGCTATCAGCGGTCCAATGATGCTTCGGGCTTCGGAGCGGCCTGGCTTTCTTGAGGGAGACGGCCAACGTGGAGGTTTGCCCAAACGGTGTGATGGAGGGCTGCATCCCTGAAGGCCCCAGCAATAACTCGGGCCTAGCTGGGGACGACAGCTGATTGAGCAGAAGCTCCTAATAGTCGTGCTCACAGCCCCCCCCCCCCCCCCCCCCCCCCACATACATCGTGGGCATCAAGAGATGGAGCGAGATGGTATCCTAGTCGGCCCGCAAAGTGGCAGCATGTGAAAACACCGTTTGAGCGGATGTCCTTGAAGCAGAATTCTGTGGAATGATATTGAGTGCATCTTAACTTTTTTTTTTTTTCAGAAATAACGCACAGATTCCAAACCGCTCGACCCGAAGTGCGTCAACTCCTGCTCAGCTACCTTCTTCCCTGGCTGTACAACATGGAGCTCGTCGATCCCAACGTACCTCCGGCCAACCCTCTCAATTACTTCCAAGTAACTACAGCGTGTATTGAAAGTTAACTCGAGTTCGACTCCTTCGCCCACTTGTTAACCCTTGTACCGCTTCCCAGCCTCCTTCATTACTTGGTTCATTTCTTTACAGTATTGCGGGGATTCAGCGAGGTCGAGCACCGGAATGCGGCGGGAAGGTTGGGGCTCAGTCGAAGCTACTGAAATGGTGTTGAATAATCTTTTTTACATAACCGCCAAGGTAAGCAGCTTAAAAATGATCTCTTTTTACTGTCTAATCCTCTGCTACTGTAATTTTCATCGCGGTTTTTTGTTGTGATCAAATATGAAAGATAACGTACGCCGAGTGGATACAAACGTTGATCTCTGCATGAATGATTCATCGGGTGTTATGTTGAAAAATTCAGAATCTCTCTCGTATTTCTGAGTGATGAAAGATTGCGTTTCCACTTGCGATTGATTTTAACTTTTTTTTTATTACAGTTTGCGGATCATCACGCCAAGGAAATTGAAGAGGTTTGGGCCACCCTGTCGCATTGTTGGCCCAATAACCTCAAAGTCATAATTCGGTATCTCCTCATCATTTCTGGGATGGCGCCTAACGAATTGCTCCCATACGTAAGTTTATTGTCGGGTTTTCACGATCCGGGGGTAGTCAGTGATGCCAGGTGATCACGTCGACGTCCTTAGTATCAAGTAGAAAGTATAGATCATTGATTTGGGTTTATGTTCAGGCCAAGCGAGTCGTCGTGTATCTCGCCCGAGCCAAAACGGACCGGCTGCTCGACGAGATGATGACCGAACTGCACACCGTCGAAACGCTCAATTGGCTCATTGAAAGGACGGAAACGCCGCCTTTTTACCGGCTGACGAGCATGAGGAAGGCAAGCAGTCATTCGGACCCTGGCCAGCCTGAGACCTCGAGGGAGTCGACGACGGAGCGGGGGACCATACATACGAAAAGGCACAGCGGGGAGGACCCTGCTAAAGGAACGTGAGTGTCGGGTTTGAGATGGTAGAGATGGGGGAATGATTTACCGATCTTTTATAAAATCGATTTTCCGAATCGATTCTCAGCTGTCCAAGTGTTATCTAAATCTTATCTTTTAGAAGGAAGTCGCTTTCTTAAAATCTCTTTTCCTCCTGAAAATATTGTAAGATTTTCTTTAAAATATTTGAAAATGAACATCGTTGGGGCAAAGTTTTTTTGAGTTTTCTCCTTCAGGAGCTGCTAAAGGGGCTGCCTGAAGATCCCTCTAGTCGGAAGAAAATGGAAATTAAAAAAAAAAAAGGCATTTACTTACCCATTCAAGTAGTAGCCCGCGGATAGGAGGGTCTTGCTTCGCTTGGCCACTCTACTCGAAAAGGGAGGGCTTGCTTCGCTCATCCATTAATGCGTGCTTCGCCAATCCAATCCGACCCAGCTAGTGGTGGACCTACCCAAAATCCCACAATGTTTCCAAAACTATTTAGGACAATGGGTAAAATTCCTAGAAATCTCTCCCCCCCTGCCTGTAGTGAGTAGTGGGGGTCGTAAGGTGTCTAGGCTGAGCAATATGGGACTCAGAATTGCTCAAACTATAATTTCTTATGGATAATCAATGTTTGTGAACTCCTCAACAGAATAGGGGGGTTGAGAACCCCCGAGATGCGCGCAAATAGGCGCATTTGCGCCCAACTTTCTTATTTTAAATGGGAACCCCTAGTTTTTTGGCGAATTTGGATTCCTCGGCCAATTTTACGTCTGATAAGCGAGTTGAGCAAAATTTTTGACGAATTCGCGCAACACTTATTAGTATCTTAGTTGTTAATGGCGTTTCCTCTGTTTCCTACCTGGAATACAAAATCCCGAAAAAACGAGTTGTGACGATGAGAAAATTTAGACGGCGAGTTTAATTTGATCGATTTGAAGAGATTTATCTCTCTATTACTAATTAAGCCCGTTAAAAATTTAGCGCATTGAGCTACTGTCATTTGGGTGAGCAAAGGGAGACCCCCCGGGCTGAGAAAGTGGTCAGCCGAGCGAAGCGAGGCCTTAATAACATAATATGTCTGAGTGCTTGTTGGAATTAAAACAACTAGAAAACATTTTTTAGCGTTGATTTCGCTCCACCATCTCGAAGGTGAACGAATGAGGTTCACCTTTGGCAGACAACCGATTCTTACTGACAGGATTGATTTTTAATTTTAAACCCCCACAGATAATAATAATAATTTAATATTGCAATAATTATTTTAAGAATAAAGGCCTGTTTACATTTTTTTCTTAAAATCAATTTTCAGTTTCAATTCTGAATCAATTTAAAGAATCGATTTTTCTTATAGATTCGAGGATGTAATACATACTATGTATTGTCAGGCTGAATGTTAACCCATTGAAAGTAATCAAGTTACCATTTTCCTTAACAGTTGCAAGTCAGACACACTCATCACTTACGGATTCACACCTCCTAGAGGACCAGACAAAATACGCACAGCAAGCGGCCCGCCTGGTTTGCTCGAGGAGGTGTTAACGCCCAACAACGAAAATGAGGTAGAGACGCCGGTGGACTCACAAGTACTGTATTTTGTCTTCAGGCTAGTTCTGTATGTGTTGTTGGTGTTGAAAGGTTGCTATGGTACCTGAAGAAAATGCGAGATTTGACATCCCTCAACCGCACCCTCTTCCGATGCCCGAGTACGGTGGATATTTCGCTCCTCTGACCGAGTACTTGCCCGACAGCAGTCAACCCAGTACTGGATTCCACAGGTAAGACACAGCAGGACACCACACTCGGTAGATTCATCTTCTGTACTCAGGTAGGATTTTGTTTTTCATCCACGAACCCAACTTTTTAATCGCCGGTACCATGTCGCTGGGATCTCGTTGAAGGCCGACCGTCGAATTCTCTCCTTCGGGAAATTCCTCCAACGTTTCATTTTCATCGTAGCCTTCCCCGTTGAGCAGTTTCAGCTCCAATATGTCAATTTCGCCCGGGGCGTTGTTTTCCAACGTGGTCAGGTTGTCGAGTGGGTCCTGCTCGCCGGTGAGGACGCAGTGATTCTCCGGTAGACGTTCGTCTTGATCCGCCGGTGCATCATCAGCGGGCTTTTCGATCCACTCAAGGTCTTCGTTTTCCTATCGGGGGAAAAAATTGGTGGTCATTAGGTGGTGGTGGTTATGGAGGGGCCTATGTGATTAAAGCTGATTCTCAATTAGTTTTTAACCCTTTCTAACCAGTTATCCTTTAAAATGCCTATAACCAACTTGGCTCTACTCACTCCATACAGGGTTTTGTCTCCCAAACTGGTTATCAACCTTTCAAACCCGTTCTTACTCACTGCATAATAATATTATATATATTGCATAAATATATATATTTATGCAATATATATAATATTTACAAGAATATAATATTATTATATTCTTGTACAGGTAGGGGGTCCACAATCCGGGCTGGACGTGTTAAAACCAGTTTTAAGGACAACCTAAATGAAAAAAGTTAGACACCAGTCTCAGACCAAAGACCAAACCAGACACGAGTCATTGAAAACTGATGACTCGTGTGCCTCTTCTGTCACTGTTCTCTTCATCATATATGATGAAATAACGGTTATTGTGTGATGTTCGTCATTCACCTGCGATTGTTATGTAGTTGAAATATCTGACGGTAGTTGGAATGATAAACCAATAGACCGATAGATGAAATAAAAAGTCGGAAAGGCATACAAATTGATAATAAAAAAAAAAACTAACCTTGAAATTCATTGTATGAGGTTGTTGGGGACTGAAGTTAAGAATACTGGGGTTTGTTGCATTGTTTGGTTCATATTACTGGCCAATTGCAACGAACGACGTTATATAGGTGAGTTATCATTCCTTTGCACTTTTTTCTCTCCAGAGGACCAAAGTTCTGGCCATGGAAGCGTTCGAGAACTAATTCGGATGGACTCTTGAAGTCAATCTAAACTTTTCTTTCTTAACCCTATTCTGTTATATTTACCATGTACTGCTCGTCAGTGTATTTTTCAGTTTGTTCAGCACCTTCACTTCTTTGGTCTTTCTTGTCTGCATTGCCAACATTCTTCATGCTCATGTCCAAAGTAACGTTTCCGTCTGCGTCCATGTGCATCACCCGTTTGGCCCTCGATTCCTTCCTACCGGCCCCTTCGCCGTTGAGCTCGCCCATTTCGATTTGCCTCAAACTGGTGTTCTTAACATCTCCGAAACTGATTTCACGGTTGTCTCTGCGGTGATAGGGGCAGCCCGCTAGGTGGTTTTTCCTTCTGTACCTGATGATGACGCTACTCCCGACGTCTTTGTCGAGATATATCACTGGATCAGAGTCTCTCAGTGGTGAATTGTGGGAGACCTGCTGGAACAGACGATGTTGGAATGAGGCGGACCTTACTGTGAGCAGCCGCAGGTTCCAATAACTTGGCAGTTTGAGAGGAGTCTGTCTTCCCCAAATCAAATCCAGCGAACGTTGGAAAAGATCAAGGGTTGACGATCTCCTCCAGAAGATTCCCTCAGAGAAAATCAATGACTTTTAGAGCAGTGGAGTCACCCCCAGTCGTTCGGGGGTGCAGCCCACATGAGTCTCCAATCCATTTCTGACATGCGGCGTTTACTGAGGCGTTTAACAGAATAAAAAATATTTCCTATGCTGTCCTTACTTGGGCACGTCGCTGATTTCTTGTGTACCGCCGACTTTTGGGACGTTCTACCGTATGCACCTGCCAGTTGCCATTATCCTGGACCAAATTGGTCACACTGACCCCCGTATCGCCCGCGTAGTGCATCTCCTCGCAGAAATCGTCCGTATTTTGCTCATATTCGAGTGGTTGGCTCTCTTGCTCGCAAAACTCGTCGTCGAAACCTGTTGTCACAACGTATAAACATTTCTCCCACGAAAAAACCTCACCACGTATGAGCTTGCCCACGTATGAGATTACCCATATTTGAAGCTTGTACGCTTTCGTTTCTTTCGTATCCAATAGTCGTTCTGTCATCAAAGGGATGGTCCCTCTGTAGGTAAACAAATAGAATACAGTAATTATTCACTCGAAAACATTGATGAAGTAGCCTGCAGCAGCAGTATTACCCACCGGCCCTCTCCAGTCGCACCGTTCTTCCTGTTTGGAAAGGCAAACTTGAGGTCAGTCGTGGTTGTTATGATGATACAGAAGAAGAAAAAGTTGAAGAATGACCACAACAACAACAACAATTATTCACTTACAATTGTTCCCAGTTTTGGGTCATACTTAGACATGGTCTGGAAAATAGAAAAGCATTCATCAGGAGATATTGTCTGGGTGTGGCGTTGGATGAACTACCGTTTCACCGGAACAGCAAAGTTAAGCATCGTCGGGCATCGAACCCAGGGGGGCGAGGCAATGGGGGGCCACGAGCGGCTGACGATGTCCGCGACGGCAGCAGCCAGTCGGACGAAAGTTCAGGGTGAAATTCCCTTGTTTCGTTTCATCTGGGCATGCTTTGTGTCAAACGCTGAAAACGTTGGTCTCTTCATGGAGTGATGACTCCACGATGGGGGTTAACAAGTTCTATCGGCATCAAAAGGCATTTTGAACGGCCCGGGCGATTCAATTTGACCGGCCCTAACCCCCCTCCACCACCTCTTCATCAACAGTTACCTATCCAAAGTTCAACAAAGGAGGGATTCTTCAAATTTTGGAAAAATAAGCTACTGGATAGAAACGAGAAAACACTATTACTTATAGTGAACTTAATACTTACGTGAAAGAGAAAAATAAGAGCGCCTATATTTAGAAAAACTAAAAGTGGCGCTTGGTATGTGAATTAGTGGGTAGAGTTTATACAAAGAAAATAGCGCTTCAAGCTTGGTTGCATTATGCACATTTCTTCAGTTACATTATCACAGCTTTTCAACGATGCGGCGACAGTGGCGCGCCCCGCCCCTCCCGTCAGTACCAGCTCTGTTGGGCAGACGGTCCGCGAGAAGAGAGTGGGGGAAATCTGTCCAGATTCCCCACAGCTCCAATTGACGACTACTCACAATCAAAGCTTCCGATTAAAAAATAAAACATTTCACACCATATTCCCCCTTACGTTAGTTCTTCTCTCGACTGCTATGGCGCCACGGATTGGTGCTTCCTCCTGCAAAAAACAAGTTTATGAGTCACGGCTGACATGATTAACTGCGCTCCACACAAGATTTAAAATATAAGCATACGTGGTTTGCCAAAAAGTTTCAAGAATGACGAAAATTTCGAAAAAGGCAAGAGTAGGTAGTTCCATAAAAATGTAGATATAATATATCTACATTTTTATGGAACTACCTACTCTTGCCTTTTTCTATATTATAGACATAGAAATAAAAATATAATAGACAGCGACCTGAGTACGGACATAAAGGACTGCCGAAAATGGAGAAATAGTTTTATCCCTTGATGAAATCAGCCCTAAATGCTGGTAAGTAAATCGAATTTATTGAAATGAAGAGTTTCTGACGCACGATGTAGTAATGCCCGTATAACTTCTCTTTGCGACCATAGTTTTGACTCCTCCAATGTCTACTCTGTGCGGCGGTATCGATTTTAATATTATTTCCGAATGTTTCTTGTAGCTTATTAGTTGTTTGTCAGTTCTCTGCATGTCGTTGCACCTATTTGCGCGAGAAAGTAACTTTTGGTTTGTTATTATTGGAATAATACACCTAGGCATGCGCAATCGCGACGGTAGTCAAAAGTTTTGATCGGCCTCAAAATTTGACATTATTCGTTTCAAGATGTCTTGATTCCAAAAACGAAGTGTCCGTCCGCCATCCGGGCTGTTTTGGGCAGTAGGATTTGTTTTAAACCTGAAATTTTGACAAAATACTCGGTTTACCATCTATTTGTGCCCGCAAGGTTTTCAGCCCGATCGCCCAAACCCGTGGGGCGCTATGGGGCTAAAATAAGGCTATGGGAGGGGTTTTTGAAGGGTTTTGGCTATGGGATCGAGTTAGGTGTAGTTTTCGAAGTATTTTTGGACGTAGAATCCATTTTTGGGCGTCCCGGAACGATCTGATTTGACTGTGGCGATCTATAGGGCTTTCATGGGATTTTTCAAGGATCCCAGGAGGTCAAATAGTTTTCAAGTAAAAAACAAAAATTTGTTGAAAAAAAATCAAATTCTCAAAAATTTTCTCCATTGACACAGAATATAATGTATGCACAATTAACCTATAACAAAGAATAATAATCCTTGCGTAAAATTTGCTGAGTTTTTTTTTTCGAGAATTCGCCACACCATATCAAAGAAACAAGTTACATAACAATAAACCCATGCCTGCGTAATTTTTTTGGTCGCGTCCACAAAAGAAGAAAGTAAAAGTATATTACACTTTTTTTTTGTAATTTTTCGATTTTTAAACGGCAAAACCTACTTGGTTCGTTGTGGGTCTCTTGACTTCCCTGCCCTCCTGTTTAACAGAAACCAAATGTGAGGAAGTGTCAGCATCCTGAGATTAGCTTACAAAGTTTCGAATGACTTACCATCGTGGAGCTGTACGTGTCATATTGACTTATTAACTGTAGAAAAGTAGACAACACGTCACGTTCAGTCGAATTGATGAAATAAAGCAAATATTACGAAATGAACTTGGAGAACTCACATGATCATCCCGTTTTCGGTCTGCAGCTCCCTGTATAGGTCGATCATCCTGTCGGAAATACGTTGTTTATTTTTCAATTTGCATTTCGTTTAATAATATTTAACAGCGTCAATTCAACTTACAGGGTTTATAGTGGGGGCCACGCACTCTCTATCACGCTGAAAAGAAATTTGAATCGTTTTAAGTAGTTGATAGACGTTAAAGCCATTTAATAAAGCTTTACGTACCATAGTCTGCCCCGGTTTAGTATCGTACGCGCTCATAATCTGAAGGAAAACAAGCGTTGTGAAAGCTCCACTGATATGGCATGAACAACGTGAGCATCCTCCTCGTGGTTTACTCCAATAGCTCACTAAGCTACTTATCTGCTTACTGTTTGCTGTTGGCGCGGGAGTCGAATGAGCTCACGTCAGCTGCTCGGGAGTCGAGGGAAAAGCCCCCGAAAATGAAAAGGTCACTCGACTCCCGAACAAAATGATGGGACGATCGACTCCCTGTTCAAATTGGGAATGTGTGCCCATTCGGCCGTTTTGCAGGGAGTCGAGTGGGACGCGGTCATTTTGGTTTGTTATTCTTGGAATAATACACCTTTGTAATCGCGACGGAGGTCGACGACTCCGATCGGCCTCAAAATTTGACATTTTCCGTTTCAAGAGGTCTAGATTCCAAAACCGAAATGTCCGTCCGCCGTCCGGGCCGTTTTGGGCAATAGGAATTTTTTTTTAAATCTGCAATTTTGACAAAATACTCAGTTTACCATCTAGTTGTGCTCTCAAGGTGTTCAGCCCGATCGCCCAAACCCGTGGGGCTCTATGGGGCTAAAATAAGGCTACGGGAGGGGTTTTTGAAGGCTTTTGGCTATGGGATCGAGTTAGGTGTCGTTTTCCAAGTATTTTTGGACGTAGAATCCATTTTTGTGGGTCCCGGAACGATCCGATTTCACTGTTGAAATCTATGGGGCTTTCATAGGGCTACAAATGGGATTTTTTAGGGATCCCAGGAGGTCAAATATTTTCCGAGTGAAAACTTGATTTCATTAAAGTCTGATGTCTGAAATTGGATCTTCAACCGGTCCTGTCTCGCCTAAACCCGCTGAGCTCCCACTCCAGACCTTCAATGTGGATCCTGCGGCTATGTCTATAGAGTGTTATCGTTTATGTCACGTCCCACTCTCCAGCCCATTTTACTCCCGACCTTTACCATGCCTTAACTTACGTTTTTCTTCATTTGTGGTGCCGTTGCCGCCGCTTTGATCGGCCTGTCCTCCTGTAAGAAAACGAGAGAGACAAGCGCTACGATTAGGAGGCGTATGCTTCAAGATGTTACACGCCAGTACTACGTAATTTTTAATTTTGCTTACATCTGTTGTATAAGCCCCAGGTGGTGCCTGCGAAAAAAGAAAAAACAATGAATAATTATTTTATTTTATTTTTATTTTTTTATTTTTTTATTTATTTATTTTTTTTTGTTCGCGAAAATTCACTGCTACCTACCGATGCCCTTCTTCGCGCTAATTCTTCCTGCCTCCTCTGAAATTCTCTCTCCTTTCTCTCATCTTCTTCCCTTTTCTTCCTGGCCCGTTCCTGTTCTCTCGCCTGCCTTTCCTGTTCTCTCGCCTGCCTTTCCTGTTCTATCGCTTCTTTCTGAGCTTTCTTATACCGTTCGTTCTCTTCTAAAATCTGGGCATTCGCGTAGGCGTCGAACCTTCTCCTCAATTCTTCCAAATCGTCTTTCAACTCGTCGTTTTTCTTTTTCATCTTGTCCATCATGCATTTGAAAATGGCAACGTTTGGACTCGGACCTGGCCCCTGCGATCACGTTCACTGGTCGTAACCTCGAAAATCTATCGTCGGATGTTAATCCGTTCATAATAATCATTCACTTATTCGTCGTACTTTTGTCAACTTACTGTGTGTTTTGAGTACTGCGAAACAACGAATAGACGTTTTAGCAATTTTGATTTTATCAAACTTGGACTAGATATGTACCTACTCTTTAACTATACCGCAAAACAACGTAGATTTGCTTAGGCTATTCCGTTAGGAAGTGAAAATTCCCATACAATGATTTCATCAAAGTGCAGCTGCCAAATTTTTTCAGTGTGAAATTGTTGTCAAGCACTCACTTGGAAATCCTGTAAGCAAAGTAAAATTGTTAGTCTTAGATGTTGAGACTATTAAATAGTCACTATTTGTGACAGTTCTTGACGTACCCGGAAATCCGTGTATTGTTTCGGTCCCCCCGCGCCTGCAAATCCTTTTTGCGGTTTGTAACTGTACTCAGGCGGCTTGAAATAATAAAGAAGTTGATCATTTTGTGAAATGAAACTCTTGTGGATTGTTAAACTTCGGTTGAACGTACCACTTCTATTTGTTTGGTGTTCCCTTCGCGGTCCGTGTACTCTTTTGGTGCAGGGCCTCCATAGGGGATCCAAGCCTGGTGGGGAGAAATGCGAGTTATTTGTGGAAATAGCCGTCAAAGCTTCTCTTGGTTTATTAGAGAGTTCCTAAAGAAACATCCGAGTTACGTCGACCGTTAATTTTTATCACCGTAAGGGATTTGTCTAGGGAGAATCAAAGAAAAGCTAACTTCACATAAGACCGTAACAGAGATACGGTCTTATCAAAAGTCACGCTAAATTTAAAGTGCCGCTATTTACGTTCTATTGCTCGAAATTAACGGCGGTATCCTTAAGACCGTAAGTTTATTACCGTAACTTTACGGCAATAACGTTCGACGTTAGGCATAAGGACGTAAGTTATCACCGTTATTTCCGCGCATGCGCGAAATCTCGAGTTACGTCGACCGTAACTCATCACCTTTAGGCAAAAAGTGGCTTTAGGAACTCTCTATTATTCTTGGAATAATACACCTATGTTTTCGCGACGGGGGTCGACGACTCCGATCGGCCTCAAAATTTGACATTATCCGTTTCAAGTGGTCTAGATTCCAAAACCGAAATGTCCGTCCGCCGTACGCCGTCCAGGCCGTTTTGGGCAGTAGGAATTTTTTTTAAAATCTGAAATTTTGACAAAATACTCGGTTTACCATCTAGTTGTGCCCGCAAGGTTTTCAGCCCGATCGCCCAAACCCGTGGGGCGCTATGGGGCTATAATGGGGCTACAGAAGGGGTTTTTTGAAGGCTTTTGGCTATGGGATCGAGTCAGGTGTCGTTTTCGAAGTATTTTTGGACGTAGAATCCATTTTTTGGGGTCCCGCAGTGATCCGATTTCACTGTTGCGATCTATAGGGCTTTCATGGGGCTAAAAATGGGATTTTTGAAGGATCCCAGGAGGTTAAATATTATTCGAGTAAAGAATAAAGAATTTTTGAAAACTTTTTTTTTGAAAAAAAAAAAAAAAAAAATCCAAAAAACTTCCAAAAATTTTTTTTTTTCCAACATTTTTTCTTTTGACACAGAAATAATTTTTGCGCAACTAACCTATATCAAAGAATAATAAACTCTGTGTAAAATTTGCAGCGTTTTTTGTTGGTGGCCGAGCATACCGAATTTGGGTATTGTCCTCGAGCCAGACCCGAATCCGGGTTTTGATTTCAAGAAAAGGTTCCATATAATTTCATCAAAGTATCATTCTGAGTGAAAGATCTTTGTCTGCCATTCCAAAACCGCTGGCTGTAAAACTGACAGCAGTTAGAATTCGGACCTAAAACGAGCACCTTTCGATGCTCACTGCAGGATGCACAGTATGCACTACGTGTTGACATTCTTATAATTAATAAGAATACACAGACGGTCAGTATATGATGAAGTCGGCAGTGGGATTGGGAGAGTGCGGGTAATGAGCGGTGAAGCCGCTCACGAAAGAAGCTGGACTTCCCAATCACACCGCCGACGGTGGACCTTCCTGTGGCTCATGACAGGACGACGAGCGGGTCCCAATTCAAATTGCTGCCAATTTTAAAACCAGCAGGAATGGCAGACAAAGCTCTCCCCATTTAGAATGGAGGATATTTTGATAAAATTACAGCCAACCGTTATCAATATCCTCACTACAAATTCTCGCAAATTTCCGTCACACTCTCATTGGGTTGTTGGTTACTTACTGAATAGGGTCTTCGTGCTTCCGGCTAAATTCAAACAAAATTAAACTTCGTTAACATTAAATGTTAACATTAACATTAAATTTTAATGTTAATGTCAATCAAGAACTCGAAGTCATCTCAGAGCTGAATAAAATTGAGTTGTTGCAAATAATTTCGATGCAAGTTCTACGGTTGTACTCACAGAGCTTGGCGAAGAAGGAGGCGACTAGAAACGATTAAGTCTATTAGGTCACTGCTCACATAAACAACTCAAGCAATTTATCAGGCTTTCCTTACTTCTGGAAGTGCGCATGCTGACGCTGTTGGAGGTGTCTGAAAAATAAAATTAAAACCTGTTTGATGCCTCGTCAGGTTAACATGGGTATAGTGATGCTCCTTGGTGCCATTCACACCGTAAGTTAGCCAGTAGCTCCTCAGTTCAGACACTTGTCTCAGGTGAATAACCAAACCATGGATATTTTGGCTAGTTATTCGAAAAGGGGCATACACAATAATAAACAATTCGAGAAAATTCTTCAGAAAGTTAATAGGTATGTACGTCATTTGCTCTGAGCATGACATGTCAGAGAGGCTGCAGCCGTGGTGGAACACGGAAAACTCGTAGCAGCAAGCGATCCCTAAGCTCTAAGGTCAGCTCCTCTCTGACAAAGAAATTTCCCATCCAAGGCCTGAGCAATGTGGGACATGATTTCAGTCTTCTGGTTGCACTGCTCAACGCATTAACTTGTACCTACGAGGTAACTGTACCTCCTTTCCATCCACCCTCAGCGAGACCGTCTCCGATGTCTTCGAGAATGCCAATGTCTTCGTCTTACCAACATTTACGTACAACCTGAAGTCAGCATTGGTCTTTACTATGTGGTTCATAAGGCGCTGCAGCTCGCCCTGGGTTCTTGCCAGAATCGTGGTATCAGCCGCTTAGCAAATGCTGGTAATGGGAACTCAATTCACAATGATCTCTCCACTGACTTCATCAGGGGCCTCGCGGAAAATTGCCAGTACAAATTGTAGTAGTAAATAGATAGATCCAGAAGGAAAATTGGAGAACAAGCATTAATTAAATAGAGAGTTCCTAAAGCCACTTTTTGCCTAACGGTCGACGTAACTCGATATTTCGCGCATGTTAATTTCGAGCAATATAACGTAAATAGCGGCACTTTAAATTTAGCGTGATTTATCTCTGTTACGGTGTTATGTGAAGTTGGCTTTTCTTTGATTCTCCCTAGACAAATCCCTTACGGCGATAAAAAAATAAGGCCGACGTATCTCGGATGTTTCTTTAGGAACTCTCTAATAAGTACTTGAAATTATTTCAAATTAATAATATAAATTATTTAAATTCGAGCAGGCAAAAGATAGAGTCACTAAGTTCATAAAGAAACCAAGCCAACGGGCAAAATACAGGAGCTAGTCGCGAATACATAGAAAGAGAGAGAAAATAGATAGTTGATAGTTCATTCTAAGACTTAGAATGTGACTTAGTCATATACAGGCAGGGCAACTTAAGTTACAGCAATATTTAAGAAGTGGAGAACATTATGAGTTGAGACAAATCAAGCGGATGGTGTCCGAACAAAAACAGAAGACCCTTTTCAATGCTGGAGCATCAGGAAACCTCAGGGTGGCCACCCCAACCTCGGGAGCCGCAAACTTTGGCAGCCAACATTGACGGATGCTCCTGAAGAATGGGCACCAGATAAGCAGATGTCCCCCAGGGAAATGAAGCCTTCTCAAGGATAGGAGCAATAAACTTAGCCAACTCCATGCCGTCTAGGGGGATCACAGTTTCGGTGCCAGAAAATTGTAGCAGTATTGGCGACAAGACGCTCCTTTGTCGCACGCCGTTCCTGACGCACACTGTATCCGACCGGTTGTGTTCATCGTTAGTAGTTACCAGTATAGTAGCCGTTTGCTTCCATTGCAGGTTGGCTATCAATGACCTTTCGCGTAAGTATGCGAAAATCTTGCAATTTAGTCTCGACATAGCTGCACCATCACGCTGAGGGAGTCCCTCTTTCCGACCCAACTCCGAAAGCCAAACTGGATCTCACTGACCTGTGCTTCGCACTTCATGAAAATCCTGGTGTGAATCACACTAAGGGAAATGTTCAAAATTTGAGACATTAGGCTCATCATCCTGAAATCATCACACAATGACCTCTATTGGTAGAGGTACGAAAGCCGATGCCAACCAAGGCTTTGGGATCCCCCAGATTCGTAAATTGCATCAATGATGTAAGTCTTCGGAGCTTGGCCATCGCCATCTGCTTCAACAAAAATCTCCAGCGTTGATGGCTTCAGGCCTCCCAACCTTTCCGGTCTTTCGCATCCTAATAGCGTAATCCACTTCTTCTCTTGTAATATCTGGGCTCACGTCCTCACCGTTTTCATCCATATTGCTTCCTGGGGGGGGGGGGGGGGGGGCACATCTTTCATCACTAAAAAGAGCCTCGACGAAGTCTTTCCAATCATGAAGTCGGTTGCTCACCCCCGGTACAATCCCATTAACGCTATCCACGTTACAAATCATCACATAACGAATGTTGAAACGTTTTTGGTTTAGGTTCAATTTTTTTATTACTGCCACATAAGAAATTCATAGATGGAAAACTGTTTGAGTACTAAAATTTCGAATGAACGATTACATTTGGTGTATTTTCTTATTGCCGATTCCCGTTTGAGCTCCATCACAGCTTGATATTGCGCTCCTCATTCACATTTATGCGGCAATCCCATTTTGTTGTTTTCCATTTCTGTCCTTTCACGTTCCTTCTTCGGCATTTTCGAAATCGCCACTTTTCAACTCTGGCGTCGGCGGCAAAGGGGGGACTGGCTGGGGCGAGCCGTACCTGGGAAACGAAGAGGATGTCAACGCCGCCTTTGCCGGTTAGTTTGACGACGTTCATACTTGGGGTTGGTACTCACTTGTAAAAGTGTTGTCGCAAAAAAGATCCGTTGGTGGGCACCCGGGGGCGCAACAGATTGGTGAAAGGAGTCACTCCGAGGTGTACCGTGTCCTCGACGGTGAGATGTTTGTACGGGAACGTCGATACAGCGTTGAGAGCACTTTCTGACGGTTTGGAGCTCTCGGCAAACAAACTGGTGTTACTAATGGTGGTGGGCACGGTATTTTCTATGAACTCCACCCGTCCTGCAGCCTCACGCTTGATAGGAGTGGTTTCATTAAATGAAGTTGAAATTTTCAACTTCTAGATATCCTAACCTTATTTATATGCTTATTCGTAGGCTAAATTCAGGTTTGTGGTTTGGCGGTTGTGGCCGCTGCGTCAAAGCCACCACGCGTGTTGGTGAATAAAAGGCGTGGTACAAAGTGAAAGGTTTCTCAGGTGTCGGAGTGACTTCCTGGGTCTACAGGTCGATGGGAGTTGGAGGCAGAAGACTCCTTGAGGGAGCCATACAACAAGGTGTTGCAAAAAATTGTAATTCGCAATTTGATTGAACTTTGTCAGAGCTCCGACTGAAATGTAATCAGACGGAACTGTAGTCCACTTGGCCACCCCCAACTAGGATTGGGCACTTCATGGTATAGAGTACAGTCCCCTCCAGGTACATTATTTACTAATTATTGCTGGTAAGAAGTTGTGGTCTTGCATTGGAATTCGAGTGGTTATTGTGACTTACTGCAAACATGTTGACGGTGATACTCGTTGGACCCTGGTGAAGAGTATGAGATGAGAATATGACAGTGTAAAGAATTACTACAACTATACAATTAACGGTGAATTACCGAGGATGGGGACGCCGGTGGGGTCAACGGTCTTCCTTGATCCTGCATTGAAACGAAACAGAATACCATCAGCGTTATCGTGGATTTGAAACTGCTCAAAACCAACCTCACCAACCTCGCTCATTTTTTCAGGTGCAACGTTGCCGTGATGCTGTTGACGGACGTGGTGGTCGATGTTCCTCACGTGGACTGGTCTATTCACCTTCCGCTGATGCTCCACATACTATTCCTCGGCCTCGACCATTCCCGCACTCTGGTCCACCAACACTGCAAACAACTTTTGCTCAATCTCCTCATCGTCCTGTCCGAGCACAACGACCATTTGGCAGTCGCCCAGATCCTGCTCAACCGGCGGACTCAGACTCTCGGCCTGGGCCTGACTACACCGTCGGTACCGGTTCTCAGTCACAATTTTACAGGTAATTTACTATTGCTAAATGTTTTGCTCGCACTTACCTAATAAACGTCCCAAACTGACAGTCTTGCTTTCTGCTTGAGTGCCTCGTGATTTCTTGACTTCTAATTTTTTCCCTTGCGTTGTTACTGAAATGTTTTGTTGTTTCCAACCGTACGATGTCGATTTTTTATAATGTTGAGGAGACGGCCAAAACTTGGTTCTACCTTTTTGTTGTTCGTTCCTTAGTGTCTGATACTCCTATCTCGTGGAGGTGATACTGGAGCATGCAGTGGCTCGTAAATAGGCCAATAAGCAGTTGCATGTCACTCTCCAGGTTGAGTCTTGGTCTTGACCTGGAGAATCTGATGGTCTTGCTTTGACCAGGGAGTCTTTGCCAATGCAGCGCTCTCTCCTTTACCTCCCACTTAGAGGGTTAATTCAGTGGAAAGCTCTTTGTTGTTTCGTTGGCTTATTTACGCGCCACTGCATGCTCCGGTGTCTCCTCCACAAGATAGCATTATCAGATACTTCATTACCGTCAATGCCCTGGTGACCAGAGCACCACGCAAGGGACCTGAATTTATTCAGACTGTCCCAGACCAGTTTCGGTATACATAATTGAAAATGAGGCCTTCAGTGCAGCCTGACTGTCAGACAATTTGTAGGCTTTGGCCCCTTTGATGCGCTGACAGCACAGCTGGTGCACACAGGTGCCAGAGGCGTTAACTTCGGCCTGAAGGATGGTAACCATCGCATCAAGTGGCCCCGATATCTTGATTCTTGGAGCAAACACGCTCGAACCCGCTTTACCATCCATGGCAGATCCATCAGAGTAAAAGACGTTTGCCCAGTGCTCCAACTCAGGTCTTTTCTCTTTCCACCTTGACCATTCATGAATGAGAACTTTGAAGGGGAGGTCGGAGTTCAATTTCTCTGTCATGATATCTGAGGCCGCTAGTGCTGCCTCATTCTCTAGTTTTCTGTCCAGAATGCCGTGAATTGATCCTCTTAGACCTCTGCCCGAGTGGTTCATGCTCGGCATCCTGGTAACCTGCAGTAGCGCAAGTCTCTGTACATGGGTGACAGGCCCAGAAGGAGAGCTAGTGTACCATCCTACGCTTTGCCAAGCATTTTACGGCCTGCACAGAGTCCGCCCAGTGGCTTTCTTGATGTGAGCATCCCAGTTTAGCTTCTGATCAAGAAAGATTCCCAGTTGTTTGACGTCTTCGGCTTCAACCAGGACGCATCCATTCAGCCACAGCTCTTTAAGCCTGAGAAAATGGAACCAGAGTAATCTTGCTTGGGTTTACGTGTCGTCCTTCTTCCATACACCACTTCTGAAGGGTATTTTCTTGTGTTGCAGAGCCAGATGCAGATTTTGATAGCTGCCTTCAAGTGGCCGTTGTGGCTCCTCCAAATAGCGCTGCTCTCCCTCCAAACCCCGCATCGCCAGCACCTACCTCAAGTAACCAAATACCTTATACCTTGTTAAAACGACCAAAACACACTGTTGATTTTGTTGTTTTACATTTAGCTGAAGTGGTAATTCCAACTACTCCGCCAGTTATTGTCGTAGCGGAAGAATCGAACGTTTGGATTCCTCCTGCGCCAGGCCCCAACATGCCTCTGAGAGAAATCGTGAAATCCTTGATTGATTTCATTGCCTCGAGGTGATTAAATGATAAACTCAATCGTTTCTTACTTGTCACTTGACATTTTTATTAATTTGGCTTCCGTTCTTAGGCAAAACCAGGTCGTGTGGAACTACGAGGACATCACAGCCAAAGTTTGGTCGGTGCGGAGTGTCGAGCAAATGGACATTTTCCTCCAGCACGTTCTCAGGATCTTCAGGGAGTCGCTGCCCCACGCTTTGATATCCGAAAGGTGGGGGGAAATCGCGTTGCAGCTCGGGTTGTCTTGTTCGTCCCGCCATTACGCCGGAAGGTCGCTGCAGGTACGTTAAGCAACTCTATGCTTACCAAGAAGTGACTCCTGTTTTGAAAACTGATGCAATTTTTCAGATATTCCGGTCACTCCATCTGCCGATATCTTCGAGAATGCTGTCTGAAATATTATCCCGATTGGTGGAAACAGTTGCAGAGCAAGGGGAGGACATGCAGGTTTGACTGGAAATAGTTATTTTGAAATTAACTGAGTCTCAGATCAATAATCCAAAAATGCTCACAAGCCCCCTCCACCACCGACTCACGTTGGCCACACTGAAGGTTTCGGGGTTTTTTCAGGGCTACGTCACGGAATTGTTGTTGACTTTGGAAGCGGCTGTGGATTCTCTCGAATCGGACTTCCGTCCGTTGGACTTCATGAAAGAGATCTTCAAGTCCACACCCAACCTCAACAACAAAGAAGGGGCCGCCGGGGGCAAGAGGAGCCCTGGGGCTGGAATAATGCTCCCCAGTGGGGCGTCGCCTCTCGGTGGGTCTCACCATATGAGGAGCACGTCTTACTCGGTGTCGTATTGCGGCTACAAAAGGGTCAACTCGACTCCGACCCAACAAACCACCATAATAGACAATAAAAGTGAGTTATCTCGTTGTTTTTTTCGCATTGTCCACTGTGGTGTCTCTGGTCATTAACAGTGAATTGTTTTGCAGTGGTAGAAATGCGTGGAAGGCTGATTCCAGAGAGTGTGGAGAGCCGGTGCAGTAGTGCTTCGAAGTACACAGCTACGAACCTCTGCCGCTCCAGGTTTGCATGAACTATTTGCGTACTGCTTATATTTTGACTCAAGATTGTAAAAGCCCTGCAGTCAGGGGTTGAAATTGAGTGATTTTTATTTTTGGGAATCGCTCAAAATCAAAATTTGAGTTTTATTTTTCACTCAGAAAATAATGATTATTTTTTGAGTTTTATTTTTCTGCTCAGAAAATGATGATTATTTTTTGAGCGATATTTTTTCGCTCAAAAATAAAACTCAAAACGCTCTAGCTCCTAGAATATTGCACCTACAGATCGGCGGTTGGTCTCATTCGATTCAGCGTTCAAAATACTATAAGAAACCACCTTGATCACCTCCAAAACAATATTATGGTGGCTTTGCTCTCTCCAAATGTACAAAATATGGGTTGAATTCGACGATTTTGATAAAAAAATAAAACTCAAAACGCTCTAGCTCCTAGACTATTGCACCTACAGATCTGCGGTTGGTCTCATTCGATTCAGCGTTCAAAATACTATAAGAAACCACCTTGATCACCTCCAAAACAATATTATGGTGGCTTTGCTTTCTCCAAATATGCAAAATATGGGTTGAATTCGAGGATTTCGATGAAAAATGAAAACGCTGCAAATTTTACACAAGGGTTTATTATTCTTTGATATAGGTTACTTGTGCAAAAATTAATTCTGTGATAATAAAAGATATTTTTGGAAAAAATGTGGGACCTCGAAAAAATGTGGGACCTCGAAAAATGGCCTCCTGGGATCCTTCATAAATCCGTCCCGTAGCTCCATCTTAGCCCCACAGCGCCCCACGGTTGCGGCGATCGGACTGAAACCCTTGCGGGCACAACGAGATGGTAGGTATACCAAGTATTTTGTAAAAAATGTTTTTAATTCCTACTGCCCAAAACGGCCCGGACGGCGGACGGACATTTCAGATTTAGAATGTAGACCTCTTGAAACGAATAATGTCAAATATTGAGCCCGATCGGAGTCATCGACCTCCGTCGCGATTACATGGGTATATTATTCCAGGAATAATAAACCAAAAGTATAACAGCTAACCCCACTAAACCATTAGTAGAAGTGGTGACTCACCATTTTGAGAGCCACCATGTATAGGGTACAATACAAAAATTAGTCTTGGAAAAATCATTATAGTGTTTTGAATGCTGAATCAAACGGGACAAACGGCAGATTTGTTACACAGTCAGTGCAATTAGCCTGGGAGCTAGAGCGTTTTGAGTTTTATTTTTTATCGAAATCCTCGGATTCAACATATATTTCGCATATTTGGAGAGAGCAAAGCCACCATAATATTGTTTTGGAGGTGATCAAGGTGGTTTCTTATAGTATTTTGAACGCTGAATCGAATGAGACCAACCGCCGATCTGTAGGTGCAATATTCTAGGAGCTAGAGCGTTTTGAGTTTTATTTTTGAGCGAAAAAATATCGCTCAAAAAATAATCATTATTTTCTGAGCAGAAAAATAAAACTCAAAAAATAATCATTATTTTCTGAGTGAAAAATAAAAGTCAAATTTTGATTTTGAGCGATTCCCAAAAATAAAAATCACTCAATTTCAACCCCTGCCTGCAGTGTGCACCTGTAGTGGACTTGGCGTGGTGCTCCAGTGGCAGATAATGGTGTTGCCATTCATGCAAAAGCTGTGTCGGTGGAGGCCGCTCAGTGACCCGAATTCTGAAGGCTGAAGTGAGCACAGAGGATGGTCTTGGGTGGGGCAGGGTGTTGAGAATGCTTTGCAACCTACAGGATTCATGGATGACGCCCCTTCTGGGTGCTGGGGCAAAGCTCTGAGCTGGAGCCTTCTTGGGGGTTGTGGTGGCTATGCTTGTTGGCCAGCAGCAGCCTGCTACTAGCAGGAGTGGGCTGCCAGTTCCCACTGGAGGACCCGCTCCTTTGCGTTTCTCCCACTCGGGTTGGAAATGCCATGGGTGGTCCAAAATCACCGGACACCTCAGCTACTAATTGGCGCTGGACGACCATCCTAGCAGAACATAGTGCAGCGGCCTAGAGGGCTCAATGAGGCAGTTCTTCGAGGCTTGCATTTGCAAGAGGAGGGCCATCCTGGAGGACTACATTTTCCCTGACGGCAGGTTTGCATCCACCCGTTCTCGATACAGGGAGTTGCAGTGATCTTTGCAGTGGCTGTCCTTTACGCCCTGGCAGGTCCACATGTGGACGACATCAGGTCAAGCAACACTACTGAATTTTGAGGGGGGGGGCTGACATTAAGCTAGACTTGATGGTGCTCTCTGGTAGAGCCTGCTGAAACCTCAATGGACTGAATAGCAGAAGCCACTGTAATTAAAAGAAACCAAAGCTAGCTTCATGGCTACACATTACCCCCAAATCCCTGTCAAACCTTCAGGTCCTCCAACGCCTCCTCACATAACCCCCCCAACCACCACCACCACAAAAAAAAAAAAAAAAAACCTGCAGTGTTACCAACTATGCCACACGATGACTCCACTCATTCGCTCTTCCAGGTCTGCTCAATCTCTGAAACTCCTCGGGGACTCCGCCACTCAGGACGACAAAATGACCATTCTAGCTCAACTTTTTTGGCTCAGTTTGTCTCTCCTCCAGTCCGACTACGAGCACGAGTTCCTCCTCGCCCTCCGCCTTCTCGACCGCCTTCTTCACCGACTCCCCCTCGACCGGCCTGACGCCCGGGACAAAGTGGACAAACTCCATTCGCAACTTAAATGGAACAACTTCCCAGGACTGCACGCCCTGTTGCTGAAAGTAATTTCACCTGACTATCATTGTTGCTTCTCATATTCAGACATTTCACAGCGTTTAATTCCAGGGTTGCACAAACGCTTCAACCTTCGAGCCCGTGACGGGGATTTTGGTTCAGTGCACGCCTTTGCTCCACTTGCCGGTCATCGATCCCACTCAAAACCTCGCGTTTCCCATGAACGTCATCGCTCTCCTGCCCTACATGATACTCCACTACGAAGACGCCAACCCGATTTGCATTCTCGCCGCTGAAAACATCGCTCAGGTCAGCGCATGACTTCGACAATTGTCTGGTTATGAGCCGTCTTCTCAAATTGTACGTTTGGTCGCAGGTGAGCAACGAAAAAGGTAAAAAACTGGAAAATCTGGGAACTGTGATGACGCTCTATTCCCGAAGAACTTTCAGCAAAGAGAGTTTCCAATGGACCAAATGCGTCGTCAAGTATTTGAATGACACGTACGCCCATTTGAGCCCCAACATGCTTGCGTTCCTGGTTGAGGTTAGCTCTGAAGCTTTTTACCGTTCAGCGGTTTGACGTTTGTTATACCAATTTTACGTGATTTTTGTTTCAAATGAAGGTGTTGGAGAAAGGGCCATCTATCGTACAACTACCAGTTCTCAGTATTATCCACTGTATGTTGCACTACGTCGATCTCACTACCTCCTCGGCTCAACCTCTTTACGCCGATTTACTCAAAGTCATTTCCAAATACATCGAAGTAAGTAAACGGCTCTTCTTTGTCGAGTTACTGGAGCTTTTTAGTGACGGTTTTCAATCGTTTCAGGGTGCTCATTGGAAGGAGGCGTTGAAGATTTTGAAGCTGGTCGTCAAACGGTCGTCGACGCTTCCGATCCCGTCGCATCACGCGCACTGGGAACCTTCGCCTCACTTGTCTTTCACGGACGCCGAGCTCTTCAACAAGAAGGAGCTTCCAGGTGAGGACATTCAAACGCTGGTTTGACTGAATAAGAATGCAATGGGTCGTAACTACAAGGACGAGTTTGTCGTTTCAGGAGCAGCGACAACTCATTCAAATTCAATTCAGCAGACACTAAAATGTTTTAGTTTGAAATCAAGTACGAGAAAGCTTTAAAGTCCAGGTTCAAAAAGCAGAATGGTTTGTAGGAACGTTTGTAATAAGGGACAGTTGTCATTAAGGAAAGTGCTTTCCAAAGAAAAGCAACCATTTGCGGCACGTAATTTGACGCTGATTAGTACGAATTCACCCCATGTCTCAAAACCCAAAATTGCTCCTTACCTTTATTTTTCTTAAAAGCCTTTAAAAAACACCTTTTCCAGTGTATTTTTTACTTTGGAAGCCAAACAAGGATTCCCACCTCGGAAAAGTTGTAAAGCAGTAAATTTTGCGTTGGTTGAACACACTAAAATTGAAAATTGCTAAAAAAAATAAGACAGTAGTAGATGATTTCGATCGAACACAGCAAAATTGTCGATTTCGATTGAATACCCTGAAATTCAGATAATAATAATAAACCAGACCTTAGAATGGCCTGGCTCGATTTTCACGCAGAAATCCTATTTTAAAATTGAATTTTGCATAACCAGAACTATTCCGGGGGGGGGGGGGGGGGGGGACCATTTTATCGCCCAGGGGGGCCGAGCAAAGCGATTTGCGCGCGTCAAAAATTGCGCTCAATGTGCTTATTAAACGTAAAATTGGCCAGGGAATCTCAATTCGTAAAAGAAATTGGGAGTTCTCATTTAAAAGAAGAATGTTGGGCGCAAATGCGCCTATTTGCGCGCATCTCAACCCCTCTATTGATAGGTAAACAGGAACCCGAGACGATAAAAAGAAATTGGCGTATTTTTTATCGCTTACCGTTTTAGAGGAGAAGGCTTGTGACATACCCACATAGCCACGGACAGTGTCCGTCGGAACGTTCTGAATGAGTGGTATAGATTGAGATCATGTACAATTTACAAAACTCTACGTTTAAACTGAGTGAGAAGGGATTTTGGTTTATTATTCTTGGAATAATACACCTATGTAATCGCAACGGAGGTCGACGACTCCTATCGGCTTCAAAATTTGACATTATCCGTTTCAAGAGGTCTAGATTCTAAACCCAAAATGTCCGTCTGCCGTCTGGGCCGTTTTGGGCAGTAGGAATTTTTTTCAAAATCTGAAATTTTGACAAAATACTCTGTTTACCATGTAGTTGTGCCCGCAAAGTTTTCAGCCCGATCGCCCAAACCCGTGGGGTGCTATGGGGCTAAAATGAGGCGGCGGAAGGGTTTTTTGAAGGCTTTTGGCTATGGGATCGAGTCAGGTGTCGTTTTCGAAGTATTTTTGGACGTAGAATGCATTTTTTGTGGTCCTGGAACGATCCGATTTCACTGTGGGGATCTATGGGCGCTTTCATGGCACTACAAATATGATTTTTGAAGGATCCCAGGAGATCGAAAAAGGTGGTTCTCCTTTTTGTGTTGGGTCTTTAATAAAGTAAAAAGTCGGTTATAATACTGACCCTTCTGTGTCTGAAAAGTTTGACGAGTATCTTTTTCTGACGTTGCAGGTCGGACTATGGATTTCACTTTCGACGTCTCCCAAACTCCGCTGATCGGCAAAAAAGCCAAACTCAAGAAAGAGGAGGATCTGAACGTGTCGCCCCGAAGGTCCGTCTCGCTGTCGCCGGCGGACAACCTCACAGTGTCCGGGTGGAAGAGGCCCTGGGTGTCACAGGTGGGAAATAAAATGGCTTCTTTTGTGGGTTTGTAAATGTGGCCAGTGAAATAATGACGTTTTGGGGGGGTTTTAGGGTCGCGTGAGAGAATCGATGGTCAACCTGCTTACGGCGTGTGGTCAACGCGTCGGCCTTCCCAAGAGCCCTTCGGTAAGACACCTCAGACTATCCCAACTTTTTTGTAGTATATTAAATTTCTCTTGGTTAGAATTTCTCCTCAACTCTGTTAGATTTGAATACTGCCGAATTAAAACAACTGGCAAACTCTTCTTATTTTTAAGCGTTTACAAGCATGACCCTTTAGATTAGAAGTAGCCGGTGTTGTATTTTACTTCATTGAGACGTTCTCGTTTTCATTTCATTCTTGACTGGTGAGAGCAACATATAACAATGTATTGATGTGAGGCGCTAGTGCTGCTTTTTGTTGCAGCTTTGCCAAAACCCATTGACATAATTAAGTACTCAGTGAGCGTACTTATAATAAGCATTTTGTTAAATATTTGTCAACGTTTTTGCCTCGCCTCTAGGACGGTTTAATTAACAGTTTGGCGAAGGTAATTGCAAAACTCGATTTGTTATTCACCGCCGCAAATGACGTCATCCGGCTTATCCTTGTGTTTCGTAGCTCTGCGAAATTCACGCTTTCTTCAATGATGAGCTTTTCTTTGCCGTTTTCATCTTGCTATATCATGAAGAGACAGGTGGGGTCTGAGATGGCGCCTGGGGTCCCGAGTGGGTCGTCAGGTGCAATCACATTTGGCAGGGTTCATCTAGATGTTGAAGATAGATTTTTATGCATGTTACTATTTATTTGTATCTATGCTATGATGTATACTGAATTCTTGAGTTTCAGGTTTTATTTTATTCCATAAACAAAAATCAAAATCACGAATAAGGAGTTCTTATCTTTGACAGGGCTGCCACTTTTATAGTCCGTTCACTGAGACCGGAGAGCAACTTTGTAAGCAAACAACAGAAAGCTACAACGCTATGACGCGTTCTGTTGGTCGTTGAGCATTGAGGTATAAGGTATGAAAAAATGAAAATATGTGTCACTAGATTACTAAAAAAAAAAGTTATGTATCAAACTTGACAAGAAAAAACTTTGATGGTTGATCACTTGAGACTTGATACAAATAATGCAGAATGCGAGTGACAAGAAGGGCGTGGCCCGGGCCTTCAGGTAGGCAATCCGGCAACATTGGTGGCTTACGACTGACGCCTGCTCTCCGCTCTCGGTGAACGAACTATAGGTAGGTTTAACGGTTTGGTGGACATTTCCTCGTGGTTTCCTGAAGTGGAGGCAGCCAAGGCCTTCAACACAAATGGACTGAATTTGCAAAACCTTCGGAGGCCTCTGACAGGGTGACGATTCTGACGGATCAGTCAGTTGGCGGGAGACTGGTGCCAGTTGGCATAGTTTTTGGAAAAACGTTGCCAGTGTCGGCTGTGTCGATCATAATTTAAAAATCGTCGATTTCCAGACGTTCGATTCTCCAGGCGATGGTGTACGATGGTTATCTTGCATCCTAGACAACTGATCGGCAAGTGGCAGCCCCGTAGAGAGAGGGGGGGGGGCACCGGACCCGTTGCCCCCGGGCCCGGCCTTCGTAGGGGGGGCCCGGATTTTCTTGATAATTTTTTGTTTTTGTTTTTTTTCTTTTTTGTAAAAAAGGGGGTAGGAGAGGCAAAATGGGAAAAGTGACAGATCAATATAGGAAAAATTTTCATACTTTTTTTTTTAGGGGGCCCGATGAATTTTCATACCTTTTTTTTTTTTTTTATTTTAGGGGGCCCGATGAATTTTCATACCTACAACCTTTTTTTTTTTTCTTTTTTTTTTTAGGGGGCCCGATGAATTTTGCCCCCAGGCCCGGATTTTCTCTCCACGTCCCTGGCAAGTGGGGTTCGTTGGCACAAGTCCCAGATGAGAAATTACTGTAGCTGATCACTTATGCCTACCGTCCCCGTCATCCAAAGTTGCTTTGTCATGGAGAACAACGAGGGTGTTGTACAACGTGAAACAGCTGTAGGGGAGACCGAGTCCAATTAGCATAAGGGGTCATTTGGCATAGTCGCTTTAAAATGTCTCCTAGAAGAGTGGGAGGGCTACCACTCTCATCACGAGACTTTCTAGTGGTTATTCAGTTTCTCGCAAAGTTCAGCATAACGCCCATTGTTCAGGAGAAACCCCGTTTTTATAACCAACTCCTCCGATGCCGACGAAACTTTGTGAGCCACTGAACAACCACTCGAGAGCCACGTGATGAGAGTTCTTGCCTTCCCACTCTTCTAGGAGAAACCGGGAGTGGTTCTAAGGGCCTGGAATGGTGGAGCTGTAACTGCGAGTTTTTTTCCCTTGACCAGCAAGGGTGGTGCTGTGAGGTGAAAGGGTTTCACAGACCAGGAAGAGGTCTATACCGGGAAGGAGGAAGCTCTCCGCCATGATAGGAACAGTTAATTCATTTGCAGTTACTATTACTTGGCCACATCCTGAAACTGTCCAGTAATGTTTTTATCACTGTTGCCATGCCCAATGGGAGGCAAATAGAACCACTGGTCACTTAGGGGAACACTAGGCTTCGCCTCCCCCCTCCACAATGAACCCGGTACCTGTATGCCCAAATACAATGAATCTTTCAGTTTAATCCATGGAAGAATCTGCTCAATTCGATATTCTACCTCTGTGGGCTCTAACTGGCAGCCCTGTTTACCTTAATAGCCTCAACAATTACCTCCATGGCTTCCCTCTTACGCGACAATGTCTTTTATTTTCCCGTTTGTCGATATCGCATGCCCCTGTATTACCCCCTCCGGTCTTGGCATGTTTTCAGTACTTTTTCCTCTTGTTTCTCTCTTTCTTGCAAGCAATGCCTCGGACATTTGGGTGACCTAAGCACAGTATGTACATCAGGAAGGACATTGATAAATACACATCACCATTTTGAATTAGTTCACTTCATCACTAGGGCCAGGCGTGCCGTGATTTAGTGTTATCAAAGCACCGAAAAGGTGCGCCTGGCCAAAGAATGCACTTCATCTTTGTAAATGGCAACATTGACATGTTCATCACGTAGTTGGATGGATCACTTATTTTTATTGTCAAATTACTGCTTAGGAAGTTTGCGATAGGCAGTGGTTCAGGTGAGTGTTGCATGGGATGTAGCAGTTTGTTCAGATTCTCAGGTAGGATTTGATTTATATACTGAGATGGTTTACTTGGCGAAGTATGGTGACCATTACGAATTGTTGGCAGCAGTGCTCATAAGAAAAAATTAGGACGTTGATGTGGCGAGTGGTCGTCATACTTCTTTCAAATTGATTATTTTTGGGGGTGAATTGCCTCATCTGAGTCTCACCCCAGCGACTCCACTCACTACATACGCTGGTCTGGTGCAGGTGATATTCAGCCAAAGCTCCGAAGTTCTGGAAAGGCAGAGCAGCGTTGCGTCGTCCACCGAAGAAGTCTCAGGGCCGGATCTGTCGGCCGGGTCTCAAAACCCGGATCATTTCGGAGTCTTCAAAGACTTCGACTTCCTCGAGTACGAGAGCGAAAGCGTTGAGGTGAGTTGTTCGTTTTGAGTTCAACGCGCGAATCCACCTGAGAAGATTCAAGAGATGAACTGTGTGACGTGATTTTTGCAGGGTGAAAGCACTGACAACTTCAACTGGGGCGTACGAAGGCGGGTTCTGAGCGAAGGCGAAGGAGAAGTCGATCCATCGTTGAGGGTGACGGAAGAATCTCTGAGCGAGACTACTCCAGTACTTTCAACTAGGAAGGTGAGTTGAGATAATATATGATATTATCAGAGTTCATAAAGCCTCTTTATCATATCGGCGGATGCTCTTTTGGAACTAACTCCGGCAGCTCGCTGAGTTTTTAATGGTACGGACATCCTCACTATACAGATTTTTGCATTGATCCTAAAATCGCTATCAGTGGGTCGACAAATGACGTCACTCTTCAACGGCTTTTCGCTAACAATTGGATTTCGATTCGATGCGTCCTAGACTGATGACGATTAGCGTTAGAATCGCCGTTAGAGTGAGGCTGTTAATGGATTACCACGTTGCATTGGCGCTGTACGACAGGTCCCTTCGTTTTATTTTCCAGCTTCACGGCGTTGGCGAGGGAGTCGAAGAATCCTCAGACGACGAAGTCGGTTCCGAAAGCCCGTTGGATGAACTGGTTCCGGGAGAGTTCGTGCCCTCTTCACCCGGCGGCGGTCCTCCATACACTAACCTGTCGTTGGATCTGAGGGACCGAAGTAACTCGACGACGCATTCCGACACGAGCGGGTCCAGCGCTGGGGATCTCGGGGAGTTGACGCCTTGCAACGCTTCGCCCAACATGTCGACGATATTGCAGTTTCGGCCCATCACGAGGCACGACTCCGAAGAAGCTTGGAGAACTCACATACAGAGCCTGGTCTCCCACGTGCCAACATCCCCACTCCACCTATTCCACATACTGTTTCGAAGCATGAAGGTAACTTATTGGATCTTTTCCTCTGACACTCCTTAAAAAAAACGCTGCAAATTTTACACATGGGTTTATTATTCTTTGATATAGGTTACTTGCGCAAAAATTATTTCTGTGTCAAAAGAAAATAATTTGAAAAAAAAAAATTTTTTTATTTTTTATTTTTTTTTTTCAAAAAATATTAAATATTTTTTTGGATTTGTTTTTTCAAAAAAATTGTTTTTTCAAACATTCTTTATTCTTTACTCGAAAAATATTTAACCTCCTGGGATCCTTCAAAAATCCCATTTTTAGCCTCATGAAAGCCCTATAGATCGCAACAGTGAAATCGGATCGTTCCCGGACTCCAAAAAATGGATTCTACGTCCAAAAATACCTCGAAAACTACACCTAACTCGATCCCATAGCTAAAAGCCTTTAAAAAGCCCCTCCTGTAGCCCCATTTTAGTCCCATAGCGCCCCACGGGTTTGGGCGATCGGGCTGAAAACCTTGCGGGCACAACTAGATGGCAAACCAAGTATTTTGTCAAAATTTCAGATTTTTAAAAAAATTCCTACTGCCCAAAACGGCCTGGACGGCGGACGGCGGACGGACATTTCGGTTTTGGAATCTAGACCACTTGAAACGGATAATGTCAAATTTTGAGGCCGATCGGAGTCGTCGACCCCCGTCGCGAAAACATAGGTGTATTATTCCAAGAATAATAAACCAAAAGGGGGGGGGGGGATCAGGCTCGGCGGGCGGCCTGTGGGATATTTTTGTTGACTTACCTTACTTACGCCCAACAACTTAAATAACCTCTTTAAAAACACTGTGTTTAAAAAGAAACAAACAGGCCATTCCAACTAAAGGCTACCATTTTCCCTCTATGTAGGATATCATGAAGAAGAGCATCGCCGTCAACAAAGAAGCGAGCCAATTCCTAACTGAAATCCTCCCCGGGGAACACGTAAGTGGACAGTTACAATCTCTCACCGATTTACTCCTCAGTCAGGGTGATCCTCCGCTCGCCTGGTTTTCTCCCGACAAGGTTGCCAACCCCAGGCTCGCCGAGCGACTCAGGTTTGGCATGTTGGTCCTTCAAGAGCACATCGACACTTTCCTCGACCGCAAAGAGCAAGTCACTGACGTGAGTTTCAACCGCTAAATTCGCACGCCGATTGAGTCGTCCGAATTCGCCAAATTGTTTGTTCTTTCAGTGCATCGAGACGACGAAAGTGACTCTGAAACTTCAAGAAAGTGCCGATATCGGTGCCGTCGTGGAAATAGGGAAAAGCCTCTACAAATTCCACCTGCAGTTGGTCATGCTCATCGAAGCCGCAGACAAAATGTACTCAATCCTCACGACGACCGCCGAAGACAACGGGGTAATCCAAACACCAAAATCCTCCACGCCCTCAAACCTCCATTACAATTTCGTTTTGTTTTCAGTTACAAAATCGATCGCCGGAGGTCGTGTCTATGAAGAAGGAACTTCTTAAAGTTGACGAGGACCCAGTGTTGTCAACCGGAGACTCCTCTCCGATCCCCTGGGACTCCGAGACGCTCCTGCACTTCTTGAAAGAGTCCAAATGGTCTCTCGCTATGGCGCTCGCCAGAGCAAACAGGTAACGCGATTATCGGGTGGGGAATGGGATTGTGACATTACATTGTTGCCAACCTAGAATTGCTGCAGGTAGGATAATGTTTGTCGAAAAATATTTAATACGCAGGAAAGGGGGGGGGGCTGACAGAAAGCGCGGTGTCAGTTGTTCGTATCTACCAGGGGTTCTCAAAGTGTGGCTCTTTCGAGGTGGCCCGCGATATCATGGACTAAAATTATTAGTTGTAGTTTGTCTCTTCTCTGTTTTTTCTGTTCAATGCACCTCGTCGCATTTGTTCGAGAAGGTAACTTTTGGTTAATTATAATAATACTCTAACATAATACATATTATGTATTCATGTCGGAGGACAAATGGTGTGTACAATTTGCCGCGTTTCTGGGTATTGATATTATGATTGCCATCTCCCAGTCTGAGGATGCTGACGGTGGGCCATCATAGAGTTAACACTATACAGAACATCTCTTCACCAGTATTTCACATAATATGTGTGAGCATTTCGGGGTTAATCCCATCATGGCCGGCTGCTTTTCCCAGTTTCACTTCAGCCAGAGCCGTATGCTTTCACTCCAAAGTAATGGGGCTATCCTCATTATGATTTCGTCACTATCTCTCTCCCCGTGTGGCTTCTCTTTGCAAACATCGTCTTGAAGTAGCTTTGAACTCCTCCAATGTCTACTTTGTGCGGTGGTAGGTATCGTTTTTAATGTTATTTCCGAATTTGCTTGTAGCCTCTAAGTTATTGATTCTCAATTGAATGAAAAAAAAAAAACTTTTTTGATAACGCAAAAATGACCCCTATGTGGCAGTTTCACTAATACCTACACATTTAAAACTGATATCCAACTCTAAACTGGGGATTAAAACTCCAGTTATCGTAAACAACTGGTTTTATCCCTGGCTAAAACCGTCTCTAAATGTAGATACAATGAAATGAATAGTATCTGACGCACGATGTAGTAATCCCCGTAGGTATAACTTCTCTTTGCGGCCATCGATTTGAAGGTACAACCAACTCCTTCAATGTCTACCCTATGCGGCGGTATCGATTATAATATTATTTCTGGAAGTCTCTTGTAGCTTATTAGTTGTTAAATATTGGTTTTATCCCTTGATGAAATCAGCCCTAAATGTAGGCAAATCGAATTTATTGAAATGAAGAGTTTCTGACGCACGATGTAGTAATCCCCGTATAACTTCTCTTTGCGACCATAGTTTTGACTCCTCCAATGTCTACTCTGTGCGGTGATATCGATTTTAATATTATTTCCGAATGTTTCTTGAAGCTTATTAGTTGTTGTTTTTCAGTTCTCTGCATCTCGTTGCATCTATTTGCTCGAGAAAGTAACTTTTGGTTTATTATTATTGGAAGAATACTCCTAGGCATGTAATCGCGACGGAAGTCAAAAATTCCGATCGGCCTCAAAATTTGACATTATTCGTTTCAAGATGTTTAGATTCCAGAAACGAAACGTCCGTCCGCCATCCGGGCCGTTTTGGGCAGTAGCAATGTTTTTAAAAATCAGAAATTTTGACAAAATACTTAGTTTACCATCTGGTTGTGCCCGCAAAGTTTCCAGCCCGGTCGCCCAAACCCGTGGGGGGCTACAGGAGGGACTTGTGAGGGTTTTCGGCTATGGGATCTAGTTAGGTCGTTTTCGAAGTATTTTTGGACGTGGAATCCGTTTTTGGGGGTCCAAGAACGATCCGATTTCACCGTGGGGAACTATGGAGGTTTCGTGGGGCTGCAAATGGGATTTTTGAGGGATCCTAGCAGGTCTAATAAGGTGGCATTTTAAGAGTAATTTTGGACGCACAATCCATTTTTCGAGGTCCCACATTCGTCCTAACATTGTACAGGATTTTTTTTTTTTTTTTTTTTTTTGGCTTTCAACAGTTCACCCGCCCTGAATATTAACGTAGTACAGTAGTCGTCTGATTGCGGAGAAGGTTTGGAATCCGTACAATGTGATTTTATTCTACTTTTGAGCCAAATAAAACATTTCGGTAATTGTCAACACTTGACTCACTCTTCACTAACCTCAAGTTTTTATTTCAGAGGGTTGTTGGCGAGCGATGCGGTCGTGACGGTTCCCGAAGACGACGACGTCACCAACATTTTGAACGTGTACTGCTGCCACTTAGTCAAAGACATTCCAGGTAATTCGAACGCTATACTTGCCTACGCCTTAGTCGCCTCGCCATCACGTTTAACGTCTCTCTTCGTTTCAGACGTGTTCATCATCACGGAACAAGGTCTCACCGATGTCCTGTCCGGCCTCAGGCAGGTCCTCATTCAAGTGCTGGCGACGGTCAACTCCCTCGAAGCCAAAGCCAAAGCTTCCGATAAAACCCTCACCAAGTAGTGTTTAAAATATGTATTTATTCAATTAATCTGTCAGTAGAATGTGTATTGCTATTTTTGAACAAAACCATGCCAAAGATTTTTTTATTTATTTTTTTACAATCTTTTTTTAATTTATTTTATATCGTTAAACAGACGCTTATCTGTTGAACGTCTATAGTTCCTTTTCATTGTGAATGTGTCCTATTTGGTAAATTGGTTTGTTGTACGAAAATGCTTATTTTTAAGTTTAGTTTATACCGATCAAATCCACCTGTTTTGTATGGTATTTGTATTTTCCATTTGCCGTGTTGTCGATGTGTATCAGCAAAATATATACCTACCAGCTTCTCAAGTGTTTTGACGATTTTTTTTTCCCATACTTTTGAAGTTCTTATTGGTCTCTGGCCACCCAGCTCAGTCATTTTTAACATAGAGTTCAGTAAAATACAACCACACAAAGGTCGATCCACACATTTCAGTGATATCAGTGATTCCTCGGCCATCTGTGCTCCGTGCCCTTCAATTGTAAATTGTCCAAACACCAGCGTTACATGCCGCACGTCGGAGCACTGATGGCCTGAAACACTGATTTGACCTTAACTCGCTCGTCTTTTATGCCTGTTTCTATTAAATCTGTCGAGTCAACTTCATTCAAAATACGCCATCTTTTTTGAACAGACTCCTCAGCCGGGAAAAATAAAATAAAAAATGGACAGACAAAATTCTTTTAATGTCAGTGACATTTACAATAGTTATTCCAAATCAGACAATTTCCCTACGTTTCGGAATTTTCTTCTCAAATCTGGTGGGTCGCTTTTTTTTTCAAACATTTTCTTTCCTTCGTAAAATTACGCTAATTACAAAAATATAAATATTAGACATACAAAATTCATTATTGTACTTTGTTAAAAAATATCGCCGTTTTATAGCATTCTCAAATTGGCTCTAAGAAAAAGTTGGTAAATAGCTGCCATTAAGAAATAAATACATTATGTGAAATACTCAATGTGAAAATGCTATAAATTCTGAGACATGAAATTCTATCACAATTAAATAATAACTTAAAATTCTACTTTATATACAATTTCGTAAATCTATATTTACAGTTTTTCAAAAAATTAAATAAGGTCTTGGAGAGACGTGTGAACTCAACTGGTGAGATTTTAAAATGTAAACGTTCAATTACTACGTTTGATAATGAAGTGCTGATAACGTTTATCAAAACCGTTGAATACAATTGTGTTGATTGATATTGAACAATTATTGTTATCTATAAGTCATTGAGAGTAGAAAATTGTCAATTTATGACACAGTTCAGGTAAAGAAGAACTTTTAGATGTTGGTCAGCCTGGTAGCGGTATCTCCCAGTAGTGCCAAAACAACAGGTAGGTACCTATAAGTGTTTGGACAATGCAAATTGATGTTTGGGAAGAGATCAAGCAAGATAACGGTGACAATTTAAAAATTTTGAAATTTAAATTTTTTCATAATGCACCGATTAGTGGCGTCACTTCCAGGCGGATTTGATGTTAGAATAAATTATTGTTTCGTTCGAATGGGCGGAGGGTTCAGAGCTTGGGCGACCTCTTCATGGAAGTTTTGGAGTCGCGTCGAGTCGCGACGACTTCGTGGTGCAGCGAAGGGAAGAGTTCGGCGGGGGACATGATGTCGTCGAGGTCCCTGAGCGACAAGAATTCAGTGTTGGCGCTGTGAGGGGGCGCCACCGTCGTTGGTTTGGGTTGACGTTGAGGCGAGCGTTGGTAGTGTTTGTTGGCAGCCAGTTCGTCGAGGGAAGGGACGGGTTTGGACCTGAAACGAATTCCAAGATGAGTAGACAAAATGCAATGTCAATTGTTTTTAAGTTGAACAGGTTGCTTCAGGTTTTTTTTATTCTATATATATATATATTTTTTATCCGTCAGTTTTTGAATAAACCTGCACCAGAGCTGCAAGCAATAACGGAGAAATAATAATAACGTACAATGGCAACAAAGGAGAAAGAAGATGAAGAGATGAGAGAAGAAGAAATTAGGAGCTGAAACAAAAGAACCAGGTGTGACAGGAGAGTCTCCGGGGGAGCCTGAGGCAAGCAACTAAACCTGCTCAGCCAGTCATGGAGCCCTCAGACTGCATCTAGATGAGAGAAAGGAGATGGATCAGGTGAAGGCCAACCACCTCATCAGCTGTACCAGGTCGAAGGAAGATGCTCGCTTGCCCTAAGAAACCCGGGGGGGGGGGGGGACAAAGGAGGGAATAGTTCTGTCGCAACCTGAGCATGGGAACTGAGAGCTTCACAATTCGCCTACGTCAGCCAGAGACGTCAAAACCCTAAGGTCGAGAACTTAGTGAGCCAAAACAAGTGAAGTAGACGTTGGCGATAAAGATGAAGTACGTGAAAACCTGGAGTAGAACACTATGTCATGATGGAATCAAAACATAATCATTAGAAGCTACTAAATTGAGACTTCGGTTGAACAAGACATTCTCACCAGAGAAACGGCAGATGGAATGATGAAAGACTTGATATCAAACATGTTTGAACTGGGGGAATGGGGTAGTTGGAGAGCGTCTGCAGGACAGCGGAACGGTTGAGCCGCAAGATGCAATCGAACTGGGGGAACTCAATCCCAACCAGCAAGGTCATGCTTGCGATAAGCGGCCGCTCTTGGCCTAGTAATTGCATATCGCGTCCCTGGGCAGAATGTAAACGTCAGTGTTCTGCGATTGTTCTTATCTTTGCGTGAGATTACGCAAAGATGATGTCAGAGACTGGCTAAGAGCCACCAAGCTCGGATTTCTAGGTTTCCAAAGCTGGTTTGCAGCATTAGCAGGACTGCAGGCGACAGGCCGGCTAAAAGCCACCAAGCTTTGCTTTGGAATTTCCAGGATTCAGCCTAACTACCTCCTGCTACATGGCAGGGTTGTTGGCAGGAACTGCCTAAGAGCCACCAAGCTTTGATTGAGGTGTCCAGGAGCTGGTCCCGATGGAACCAGTGATCCTCTTTCCTGTAGACTAAAGACCCAGGACACTTACTACAGACGACCTTTCCTGGATTTCCATGTCGCCTCATCTGCAACGCCCAACAGCAAAACCACCGTGTTCGCTCACATTCCCGTCCAACGAATTCAAATTTGAATCCCCCCCCCCCCTCCCTTACAAACCTCATAGCCAGGAACTCCTCGGCGTCCTCGTCTTTCGGCAGAGGGTCGTCCCTGGGGACCGGCGAGCCATCGGGAAGAACCCGGACGACCATCGGGCCGACGATGTACCTGCTGGACGGCGTGTATTTCTCCACGTGAGTCGAAGCCTCTTCCTGGGAGCCCAAACTGTTACCTTCGCTAGTGCTCGGCTCTGAAAATGATTACAGTCAACAGTCAATTAATTTTCAATAAAACCCAAACAACAAAAACTCGCAGCTGAAGTTACCCATTGCGTCAGCGTAATAGTCTCGGTGATCATCGTGTTTTTCCTTTTTCTTGTAACTGCCGTGCATCATCGACTCCCAAACTGAAATATTGACATAAAAATGCAATCGCATGTAGTAAACATCGTTTATAGAATAAAACATAGTTTTTAGGAAGAAGTATTTCAAATGAGCAGAAGCCTCTCTCTTTCTCTGCCAGAGGGGGATAGATACCTAATTTTAGAGAGTCTCAATGCAGCGCCTGGGTTGTCGCGGACCCAGCGATACTAGTGGCCACTTGTGTAACGAAACCCCTTCCCTTCCAATGAACAGAATTGTCAAGTATTTTAGTTTATTATTCTTGGAATAATACACCTATTTAATCGCGACGGAGGTCGTCGACTCCGATCGGCCTCAAAATGTGACATTATCCGTTTCAAGAGGTCTAGATTCCAAAAACAAATTGTCCGTCTGCTGTACGCCGTCCGCCGTCCGGGCCGTTTTGGGCAGTAGGATTTTTTTTTTTTTAATCTGAAATTCAGTCAAAATACTCGGTTTACCATCTAGTTGTGCCCGCAAGGTTTTCAGCCCGATCGCCCAAACCCGTGGGGCGCTATGGGGCTAAAATGGGGCTGCAGGAGGGTTTTTTAAAGACTTTTGGCTATGGGATCGAGTTATATGCTGTTTTCGAAGTATTTTTGGACGTAGAATCCATTTTTGGGGGGTCCTGGAAGCCTCCCCTGAGATGCGCGCAAATAGGCGCATTTGCGCCCAACTTTATTTTAAATGGGAACCTCAAAACAGAGATCGATGGTTTTTCACGAGGCGTCTGAATGTGACTTTTTTTGTAAACCTGTGGAATTATCATTGTAAATTATTTACGGTATTGATAGATAATTGATAACGGAATTTTTCGTGAAAAGTATCGCTCACTGATGTCATTAGCTCCTCTCTGGTAAGGGTCCATTTTGTCCAGGCTGTCGTCTTCCATCTTCGCCAAATTCGTGAGTCCGTAGACCAGAAGCACTTTTTGACAATCTGCAACCCAAAAAAAGAAACATTCTTGAAAAAAACTGACGTTTATCGTGATTTCACTGGGTGTCCGGATATCGGGTTGAAGTTCAAAGTCGACCGGAACGCCCTCCCGCGGCCGTTCCCTTCCCGGGTTAACCCGGGGATCCGGAAATCCCGCCCGGGCGGTTCCGCGGCCGCTCCCAGCCCGACCGACCGCAGAACGGTTTCCTTTCCGACTGCGAGACACGCCCGCCTTCTTCCTTCCGAACCGCAAGGACGACGGATGGCGGCGCAGCCAAGTCTATGAATCTATCTGCGGATTTATGCGTAATTCTACAAAAATCGCACAAATCTACGGATTTATAATAAAATGCTTAAATTTAAGTATGTAGGTACTCCTCAACTTAATTTCAATAGTAGGATTTTTTTTTAAACTTCAATATTAACAAAATACTTGGTTCTCCATTTAGTTGTGTCTGCAAAGTTTTCAGTCCAATCGTCCCAACTCTTGGAGGTCTGTGAGGGTATTACGGGACTACAGGAGGGGTTTTTGAAGGATTTTGACTAAGGGGTCGAGTGGGGAGTGGTTTTAGAAGTATTTTATACGTATATTCCATTTATGAGGGCACAAACCCATCTGACTATACTAAGTGGATCCATGGGGCTACAACTGGGGGCTTATGAAGAACTTGGGCCAGGAGGTCAACATTTAATGAGGAGTAGTTTTCGAAGTTTATTTGGAAGTAAATTTCATTTGAAGAAACGATCGTAATACAATTATTGTACATATTTCTTCGTTTTATCAAATAAATGCTTATTAAAAAAAAAAAAAAAAAAAAAAACTCGGCCCTGGACCTTCGGATGATTTTTGCTTTGAGCCTACGGCTGAAATTCAAGAAACACGGAACACGCTTTATTAGGATTGAAACTCATCTTGCGTGATGGAAAAATGAACTCATCGTGCGTGTCTGACGCCGAACAAGTGGCCTAACATACGAAAGGGTGTGAACGCCGAACTAGTAGACTAAGGTATGACAAGTGAGGACGCTGAACTAGAGGCCTAACGTACAAGTGCGGACGCCGAACTAGTGGCCTAACGTACGACAAGTGAGGACGCCGCACTAGTGAACTAACGGTAAGAAAAGTGAGGATGCCGAACTAGTGGCCAAACGTTCGTTTATATATTACATTTCTCAGTTCATTTATATTAAATATAATATATAAATAGTTGATGGTGATGTTGACCGTTTCAATTAATGTTGTTGGAAACTTGTTGAGGGTCAGTCAAATAAGACGAGATTTTTTGCCGACGTTTCAAGAGATATATTCTCCTATCATCAGGGCCTAATGAAATGAACAAAACACGAATTTATACTTTGAATTTAACAATTGAGAAGTTTTAAGAAAAAAAATTTATACAGGTACTTACAAGTGCAGGAAAAAGGGCAGCACACGATGTGAGCCGTCGCTGTCGTACAAATATACTAAATAATATGTAGGATGCAGACATACAGAAGGAACTGACAATTTTCGATGGTGGGGGTTGTTTTTTTTTTTTTCCCCCTTTAGAAAGTGGTAAACAGAACTCAAAGGATGCCGACGTTTTGTAAGGTTTGAGGGGTGGTCGGTGAGCAGGTAATTAGGCGTTAACGGTTTCATGTCGGCGGTCTCTCTTTATGGATTAAGCCAGAGTAACATTTACTGAGGTGATTGACATCTGTTCTGAAGTTAACTGTTTGATGTTTGTTGCGTTCAATATGGATCATTTCCAATATCTCCCGCTTGAAAAGGATGGGTTCTTTACCAATGATCTCAGTTCCTTCTGTATGTCAGTCAGTTCCTTCTGTATGTCTGCATCCTACATATTATTTAGTATATTTGTACGACAGCGACGGCTCACATCGTGTGCTGCCCTTTTTCCTGCACTTGTAAGTACCTGTATAAATTTTTTTTCTTAAAACTTCTTAATTGTTAAATTCAAAGTATAAATTCGTGTTTTGTTCATTTCATTAGGCCCTGATGATAGGAGAATATATCTCTTGAAACGTCGGCAAAAAATCTCGTCTTATTTGACTGACCCTCAACAAGTTTCCAACAACATTAATTGAAACGGTCAACATCACCATCAACTATTTATATATTATATTTAATATAATATTTCTATATAATATATAATTTTATATATTATTTCTATAAGGGTATAGAATATCGTCATCATATCATCATACAATCATATAAAATCGTGTTGGTGGTTGGCCGCCGGGTGGTAGGCGGGTGGTAGGTACCTATGGGATAACGTGTTCCCTAGTGTTTTTTCTCTTTTCACTCGCGCCAAAGGCCGTTTAGGGGGTCGAAAAAATTACGAAATAATACGAGCCGTAGGTATAGATCAGAGCTGGAGGAAGACGTCGGTCAAATCGTAAATCGGAAATTCACCCGGGAAATTCGTCGAAATAAATCGTCTTTCTCGCGTTTGTCCCACGTTTTTTCGGGTATGGTATCCGCGAGCCAAATACGCTTCAATCTATGGCGAATCCGATTCCGAAGTTGGATTTCCCAAAAAAAAAAAAAAAAAAAAAAAAAAAACGAGGGGGAGGGGGCGAGTTCACGGTGAGAAGACAATAATTGGATCGTTTTAATTCGCGCGGGGTCTGCAGGCGGGTGAAAATTCCGTTGCGAGATGTCCCAAAGTTCTGTTCTGTTTCATATAATAACACGCGGGAACTTAATAAGTTCAGATAGTGTCCCGAAAGTGTCCCACGAGTGTGTATTTTGGAACTTTTTATAAGGCGAGGGAGTTTTCCTTGATGTTGGGGTTCCAGCGAGCGAAGCGAGCCGGAGAGACTAGTTATTATATAAACGGGACACTCCTGCGTCGCCCTCCCTGACTAACGTTTTTGGGCAGTTATGTCACGGCTAAAGCATGTTCCACGCTAGAAAAGTTGCAATGCTATCCCAAAATTTGTTTTTAAACGATGAACCCCTTACTTGGACGTAGGCCCTGATTGATGAGCCCACACGCTCACTCCACCGACCGGAAATACGGAGCGTTTGATGATCCTGCCAGCAGCCAAATAACAGATTTGTGATCTTTGCGACCTCGAATTCCACCAATTGTCGAGATACAGTTACCATGTGTAGCTCATCAGGGAAGTCTTGATTGTATTGGGCGGCCTTGAGGGCTGTGGCGCTGAGGGGGACCTTCACCTCGGATGACCCGGGAAGCCGCCTCAAGTATTCCGCTCCTCCCTGACCCTCCGCACTCCTCGCATTCTCTCCGGTTCAGTTGTTTTCCCCCCCCCCCCTTCCCCCCGGTGTCAGATGATTATGTAACGAGAGTAGAATGCCGGTAGTGTGTCTAATCATGTTTGAGAAGCTGGAAACAAAAAATAAAACTTTGGGGCTTTTGAGGGATTTTGTTTTGTATTTTTCGATGGTACTGGTGATTCAACAAACACGACGTGAATCGTTTTTCGTTGGTACGATAGGAATGTAAAAAAGTAGTAATATTTCTTATAAAACTTACCTATAAATACTTCATTGATAGAGGTAAAAAATTATCGATTTTTTAAATTGATTCAAAATAGAAAATAGTACCTAGCAGGTAGGTACCTAATTAATTTCATTTAAAGAATTAATAATTTAAAACCCCGTCAAAGAGTTTGACGTTTAACAGGTTGTTTCATTCATAATAAAATTATTCAGGTGCGAAAATTGCTTTACAAATAATGCATCCGTTGAGGTGTTGGGCGTAAAGTTGTTATTTTCCTTCACGGCGGTTATTGCTGAGCATTAGACATAGCGGGAATCGGTTCGTTTTGTTTGATTCCAGAAGCTTTGAACGCTTCAGTTGGTTTGGCAATTGTCTTTAGCAATCGGTAGGACCTATTCTTCGGCCCGTGAGTTTTCGTAATAACTCAATTTTTGTCCTATTCATTATTAGGTAGGTACTAGTAGAAACTTCAAGCGAAAGTATAGTGTTGAGTTTCACCTTTTAACGGTGTCAATACTGTTTGCTGCTATTGTGTCGTTCGTGAACGCTTATTATTTCTGTTATGTTCTGTTCATACTTCTTCTAAGGTGCCAATGTCTACAGGAATGCTGATACCTGCCCGTCCTATACACATGAAACATGACAATAATAGTTACCTACTTACACTTGTCTATTATTTACCTACGGGTAAAAAAACAAATTCTTCATTTAATTACTTGTCACTTTCTTGTATTTCAATGCTGAATCAAAAAATGTGGTTATCTACTAGATTCGGATATGACTTCACCATGAAAATGGCGATAAACCATAAAATTTCGGCACTTTGTTTGGTTTTTCGCCTATAACTCGGAAGCCATGCTTCCTAGCGACATAACTACTCCATACGAAATTAAAGCTGATTAAATTTCCTAAAACATGAGACCAAGAACGCGTTGCTAGCTTCTTCCGTTTGGCCGCTAGAGCGAGTTGAAGGTTGATCATTTTTTCTAACTTAGCAAAAATTTTTATATCCCCATTTTACATTATTATTTTTGTTGTTGGAAACTTGTTGAGGGTCAGTCAAATAAGACGAGATTTTTTGCCGACGTTTCAAGAGATATAAGGGAGTTCCTAGTGGATACGATCGAGATACCACCACTTGGAATTCGGATGCCGTATCTAGGGAAACCAAGCGCGAAGCTAACCAAAATTGATTGACCATTTTGCATTTTTAGGTGGTATCTCCGAGTAGGATCTTGGAGTAACGGGTCACGTTACTATTAAAACAAGTTCATTAACATCAGGCGGTAATACCGCCGCGGTATTCAGCATTCGAAGTTGAGTTGTTTTTGGGGTTTGTTGTCGAAAGTGCCTCCTTAGGAAACTTATTAATTTATTAAACTTCATAACCATTTTGATCTAATCAGTTACAAGGATGTACGGAGTTTTTCGTGATCTCTGGAAATTGCGATTGAGTGGAGTTTTGAAGCTCAGCTCCTCAAATCAATAATAATTATTGAGTTACAATGATTGTAACATTTAACTCATCTGGATTTCTGCGTCCAATAGTGTAATGTTTCGTTGCTCCTCCAAATTCTTTCAACAACGAACGAACTGGTGTGAAATAAAACCGCGGTGATTCGTGAAATCGGCACCTAAACAACACCTAACGGCACCTAACAAACTCAGGACAACACAGAGGAAAGTACTGGCAGCACTGAGCTGCCAGCTGTGCTGCTCTCGGATTTCGTTGTTGTTGTCGACGTTTGTATGTCTTCTTGGAAGCTGTTTATCAATTAGGCAGGTTACTTTGCGATAAGGATTCACTAGATACCATCTTCCGTATCGGCAGGTGGTATCGTATTCCGTAAACATACCACCGACGGATCGCAGATACGATACCATCGGCGATCGCGCATGCGCACTGCTGCAGTAGGATACGGATGGAATCGAGATACCACGACGTATCTCACCACTAGGAACTCCCTATATCCTCCTATCATCAGGGCCTAATGAAATGAACAAAACACGAATTTATACTTTGAAAAAAAAAACAATTGAGGAAACTATATGAAAAAAACAATTGATGAAACTATATGAAAAATATATACATAGGTACTTACAATTGCAGGAAAAAGGGCAGCACACGATGTGAGCCTTCGCTGTCGTACAAATATACTAAATAATATGTAGGATGCAGACATACAGAAGGAACTGACAATTTTCGATGGTGGGGGTTGTTTTTTTTGTTTTTTTTCTTTAGAAAGTGAAGTCAAAGGATGCCGACTTTTTGTAAGGTTTGAGGGTTGGTCAGTGAGCAGGTAATTGGGCGTTAACGGTTTCATGTCGGCGGTCTCAACAAGTTTCCAACAACATTAGGAATTGAAACGGTCAACATCACCATCAACTATTATTATTTTTGCCCACAACTCGGGACCAATTGAATAGCGTCACCAAGATTTTTTTTAAATAAATAAACATGTATTTGACAGCAAGTCGTCGAGTCTGCCTCCACTTTTGTTGATTCGATCGTTCCGCTGCATTTCGCCCTATATGGTTCGAAAGTTCTCTCCGCTACAAGCAGTCTTTTATTGCCGGTAGTCCTTTTCAATGTTGGAGCCCCAGCTGCAGCACCGCCCCATCGTCAAACCCGAGCCTGTGCATGGCAAAAAATGTCAAATTTTGACTAAAACGTGTTTTTTTCGCACATATTTGCCCATAAATCGGGCATGATTAGTCCGATCTTAATTCTCCCTTTTTTCTGTTGAAAGCTGATTAAATTGTCACTTTTGTTTACTCAACAATTTTGTTTACATGTATGTAAACAAAATTGTTGAGTAAACAAAAGTGACATTAGTAAGGTAGGTATTCGTCGGAAAGGGTGGTAATTCACATTTTCCCTCTGAATTCCTATTTGGGGAGACATTTTACGGGCTTTTCCTGAGGTCACCGGGAAAATACTAATATTAATTCTGAAAGGGAATTTAATCTGCTTTCACGAGAAAAAATGAATAGGCCTTTTGCCGAATGGTGGACGGGGAGGTGTAACCGCGACTGGTATAACCTCAAGCGCAAGGTTATGCGATTGACTGTTTTGACCCGTCCCTATTGTCAACGTGTTTTTGTCAAGTTTTTTGATTTGGCGCAGACTCTCCAATCGGCTTTTTTGCTTAGTGACTGTGGTGGGTGAGGGTCATGGCTGTGCAGATACCCTTGAAAAAAGTGAAACTCGATGAAGGTGATGTAGCAGGCGCCAGACTACCAAACTGAGTGGTGAGTGACAACTCAGTGCTCTCGCTGAGAAGGTTTCTGCTGGTTTGGAATTAGGTAGTGGTTTAGACTAGCACTCAGACAGAAGGGGGGGTTGTCGCTTCGTTCGCCCGTTTGAATAATACCTAGGTCAAGTGATAGGGTAGGATACAGAGGAAAATCCGACTCAATACCATACACCTGACAGTTTTTTCGTGGAAACCCGCGTCAGTGGTCTATAATTGGTTTATAATATTCTAGCACTTAGCTATACTCTTATTATAATATTGTTTATTATTGCTATTTATTACGAACATAAATAGGTAAAAAATTTTATACCGATAGTTTTATTGAGTTCCTTTTGGTTTATTATTTTTGGAATAATCGCGACGGAGGTCGATGACCGGATCGGCCTCAAAATTTGACATTATCCGTTTCAAGAGGTCTAGATTCCAAAACTGAAATCTCCGTCCGAGCCATTTTAGGCAGTAGGAATTTTTTTTAAATCTGAAACTTTGACAGTATACCTACTTGGTTTACCATCTAGTTGTGCCCGCAAGGTTTTTAGCCCGATCGCCCAAACCAGTAATGCGCTATGGGGCGAAAAAGGGGCTACAGATCAGGCTTTTTGAAGGCTTCCGACTATGGAATCAGTTGGGTGTCGTTTTCGAAGTATTTTTGAACGTAGAATCCATTTTTTGGGGTCCCGGAACGATCAAATTTCACTGTGGAGATCTATAGGGCTTTCATGGGGCTACAAATTGGATTTTTGAAAAATCCCAGGAGGTCAAATATTTTCCGATTAAAAAAAAATTGTTTTGAAAAAAAAGTTGACAAAAAAATTTTAAAAATTTTTGTTGACAGAATTAATATTCGGACTTGTAACCTATATCAAAGAATAATAAACCCTTGTGTAAAATTTGCATGCAAAATTTGTGTGCAATTTAAAAGGAAGATCGATTGATTTTCCATCGATCGATTTTTGAGAACGAATATTTTCGATGATTCAATCCACTCATGAGTGATGATCAAGTGTATTCTTCTCGCGGCGCGTCGCCTTGGTCTCTGGCATGTGGGACCAGGGATGCCGCCGGTTTGGCTATCAACTTTGGCATGAGATTGCACACTCACAAACGAGTTTTTCAGTGGCCGACGACAGTCCGGAAACCCGCGCCCCTAGCGTGCTGGAAAAACTAAGGGGTTTTCCTGACTGCCGGGAGTATCCATTAGTGTCCGACGACGGACGAGAAACCCGTGCGCCAGGACGGTCAGAAAACCCGCGCACCGGGACTGCGGGTCAGGCCTCTAAAAAAAACCGGCCCGTGTATGGCCTGCTAATCAGACAATGAAGAACGAAGATTTTACGATTTTACAAACACACAACGTAATAGTTACTTTACAACGTAGAATTATTCTGGAAGTGGGTACCCACCGAAGCTTACATTTGCGTACCCACAACAACATTGTAGTTAGGAGCCTACCTGTCATCTTTTCTTCTGCAACGAACCATCCACCTTTGAACGATTTTGCACTGTTCACATTAAGATTGCACTTACTCACATGTAGGGATTCTACCGAATTAGTCCAAGTGAGAATTCCGCAGTAATAAACAAGTTTGAGGGAATCTGAAGAACTTGGTTGTTGGGTCATATCCAGGAGTTGTTGCAGATTCCAAAACAGCAAAACTTTTTCCCCGAGACATTTTTTGAGGTAGTGATAACGGCTGATTCGAAAAATTATTCACGAAACTAGACAAGAGAGTATTAAATAAATTTTGGATGAGGAGTAAACGATTTGGAAGACTGTATTCAACAGGAATTCCAAGTAAACAAAAACCGTAAGTCGCATAACCTTCTCACACGATAACCTAAACGTTAGCGTCACCGCGACGCGAAAATCCATTCGGCAAAAGGCCTATTAAGATCGGACTAACCATTGCCGAGTTGGCAAAAATTGTGCGGAAAACGCGTTTTTGTCAAAGTATGCCATTTTTTGCCATGTCTGCCCCTCCCTTATCGAAGCTCAAATCAAAATTTCACATAGAATAGCTGCGATGGAAAAATGAACCAGCTTTCACGAGAAATAATTCAATTTGGAATCGTTCAAATACTTTCCGAGCTACAGTCGAAAACGTTCTGAAAACCTTTTTTTTTCCGCTTACCGATTGGTGTCAGATTGGGGGACTTTTTTGAAAAGAATCGCCCATTTTCAGTTGACTGTATTTCCGCAACGCATCGCCTTAGGAGGTTTCCTAATATGGAATTTAATTCACCACAAGTTTGATTTAGTCAGGATGGGGGGGGGGGGGGGGGATTGTGGTGTATAATGGGAATACAAAGATTTCGGCTGTTAGAAAAAGTGGTCAAACTTCAGCGCGCTCTAGCGGCAAAACGGAAGAAGCTAGCAACGCGTTCTTGGTCTCAGGTTTTAGGAAATTTGATCAGCTTTAATTTCGTATAGAGTAGTTATGTCGCTAGGAAGCATGGTTTTCGAGTTATAGACGAAAAACAAAACAAAGTGCCGAGATTTTATGGATTTTCGCCATTTTAATGGTGAAGCCATATCCTAATCTAGTAGATAACCAAATTTTCAGTATTCAGCACCCTCAAAAACGTATAGATCCGTCGATAAAATTTCTTCGGGTATTTTTTCTCGGATTCACAACTTTTGGGCACCTAATGATTGGACTAAATACTTACCTACCTACCCGTTCAGTGACTCATCTGTTCCATCATTTCAGACTGTTGTAACGCTAATGCCGGTATTGGTTGTTGCAAAATCGTTAAAGGCCGTTAAACAAAAGGAAATCTGTTTTCGCGAAGGATCCGTTACAAAGTGAACCCATTTCAATGTTGACGACTTCTCACGACGCGTACGGCGTTTTCGGCTGTTGATTCCCGGCGTCGAAGTCATAAGGAAGTAATTCGTCGGGTGAAACGTTCCCGGCAGTAAAACTTCCCGGCGTCAAAATATTTTCCCTCCCGGCGACGGGTCGAAGTTGTTTTGAGTCGTGACTCATTTCACTTTCGTGAGACGCTGCGAAAATACCCGTCAAAGTTGATGGGGATGAGTCAGGGAATGGGTCCGCTGCCCAGGGTGAAAAAAAAACCTTCCCGATTGAAACCATTCCGAAAAAACCACCTGTTTTGTTGGCACCACCTTAAGCCCTGGGGACCCCCCTCTGACGTAATGTTTTGTTCAACACGTAAATCACGAAGGCGGATCAAGTTGAGGAACGAGACAAAAAACTTAGGTGATGTCAAGCGGTATTTCCAACTCGTAAATCAATTTTGTTCGTGCGCTCTGAGAGGGATTTTAATTTTCGAGTAAGTTGACTGACAGATGACGTAATCCGTATTTAGACTTAAAAGGTTGGATTTAAGAGGGATTATTAAGTGAACGTCGTAGTAGCTTAATGCGAGTTTTGGGGTTGTTGAATGCTGATTGACAAACGTTTTGTTCGCTTCACTTTCAAGGTATAAGCGTTATGTGTACACATAGATCTTAATTATCGATTTTTACGTGATCTAGAAGCACCAATGCGTAACGTTCAAACTTTCCTTACCAAAAAAGGTCCTATCTCCGGGTTTTTGGTTTATTATTCTTGGAATAACACACCTATGTAATCGCGAAGAAGGTTGACGACTCCGATCGGCCTCAAAATTTGACATTATCCGTTTCAAGAGGTCTGGATTCCAAAACCGAACTGTCGGTCCGCCGTCCGGACCGTTTTGGGCAGTAGGAATATTTTTAATGATCTGAAATTTTGACAAAATACTCGGTTTACCATCTAGTTGAGCCCGCATCGTTTTCAGCCCGATCTCCCAAACCCGTGGGGCGCTAGTTGCTTTCCTGTGTCAATAAACACCTCATTTTCCATGTAATGACGATTGATGGAAATTTAGAGCTTTTAGAGAACGCTCTCGTGTAAGAATGTCGTAGGAATCACCGGGACTAATTTATCGAGCAGAAACCGTCCGGAGTGGTTTTTGGAACTCAAAAATTGTTGGAAAACCAAATTATTCCTACAAGTGAAAATTAAATTAAATTAAATGCTATATAAGAATACTCCAGCGAAAGAATGTCGTAAGAACCACAAGAACAGATATCGAGCAAACACCGAAAATAGAGCTATTTTCTTTGTACCTAGTGATTTCAATAAAAAATTTTAAACGGAATATAAATTTAGAAATATTTACATTATAATAATATTATAATGTAAATGATATTATAATTAGGGTGGCCAGATGTACCTACTGCTTTTTGCAGTACAGTACTGCTTTAAGGTATGTTATACTGCTGTACACAGAGACCCTTGTGTACACGTGAAATGTACTGCTTTTTGAAACTAGTAGAGTTTGCATAGCCCCCTGCATATGCTCGGTACTTCCTGCCAACTTACTTACGCACTTAGCAATATCTTCCAAAGAATGATGGTGCCCAGACGCCCGGACCCTAAATTAGATCAATTTTTATTTTTCAATTAGATAGAACAGCAACACCTCTTATCAATTATGGGAAGAAGAAGTTGGTTGGTGGAGCTACGGTTTTTATGATTTTCAAGCGGGTTCTCTAGTTTTTTAAATCAGACGAATAGTATGATCTCTCGGTATGGATCTGCTTTATGAGATGTAGACTATATCATATAGTCATAACATTTTTGTGGCCAGTGGCAATGATTTAACCTAATGTGATGTTTTATTAGACATTGAAAATGTTTTTTCTCTATCTATAGACAAAAAAATTTAATGTCTAATAATAATAATTCTAATAATAATAAGTCTATAGACAAAAAAAGGCTCTTGTACTGTAGTAGGTACTATATACATAGTATATTATACAATAGTGTCCGACGACTATTAAATACAAATTTTGTTGAATGTACTGCTTCCTCGAAAAAAATATCTGGCCACCCTAATTATAATCCATATTATGGATGTGGATGTTCTCCCCTTTTATAATGATTTCCTTGATCCACCACTATTGCCAAGAGATTATGACAATCTTTTGTTCTAAGACATCTATAGGTCTGCCACAGAAACTTTGCCTCCCTTTGGCGCATTCTTCTGGAGAAAATAGAACAGGTTATCTCTTATCATCGCTTATCATCAAGCAGATTCCCCTGCGTACGATAATTTTTCGGGAATTTCTTCCCTCAAAAGTGACATGATTTCCCTCCTCGGGAGGAAGAACTTGAGAGCACACGTTCACAGCGCAGCCACTACACGAACATCAAATTTCTCACCGCTCCAATTTCCGTGTCAAGGTTTCACAATGGAAGGTTGACTCGATCGATAGTTAGCGGATCCGCCACCTAGGGGGCGCCACACGGAGGCAATGTTTCTGTGGCAGACCTATAGGGATGCTCAAAATATATCCATATATCGGTATTTTCCCTTTCGATATATCGATATTATTTTTAATCGGTTCCCTATATTTTTTTGAGAGAGAGATCCAACATAAATCCGAGCACCAGCTAGAAATAGGATCAAAGAAGGTGTAGTTAACTGTGCTGAAAGTATTTCAAATCAAATACGATCAACGAGTTGCATTGGTAGAAAATATTCATCATGGCCACAGCCTTAACGGTGAAAGAACTACAACAACAACACCTACACCGGCACAGGGGGAGCAAGGAGTTGAACCACAGAGTAACAGAGAGCTCCTTTCGTATTTTATTTCTCTCACCCCCTTCATGTACCTTTATTTTATACTTTTACTCTGTTTGTTCGCGTTGCTCTGTGTATTGTCCTGAAGTTGAACGCGCAATGTCTTCTGCAGTTTGGCCGTTTAAAAAAAGTTGAATGACGCCCGGTTAGTTGAATGTAATTTGGACGGGAAAAAGTATAAAACAAGTGGGAACACCACCACTTATAAGTATAAATAGACCTCGGCTTTCAATTCATTTCCTAAACCCTTTACCGAATTGGTTCACAATCACATGTGTGAAAAGTTAATAATGTGCTTAATTAATGAAGGTGAGCTGATCCACGCAATTCATTTTAGTGCAATGTACTGAATGTTTTGTCAGAACATTAAAAACTAAACAAATGAATTGTTTCTAAGGTTTTACAAATAATTACCTACTCATTATAGATTATTCGAAGAATTTATAACCTTAATTTATTTACTTGTAATCAATAGAGGTGAAAGGCATGGATTTTTTTTAAAAATTTGGACTAATATCCGATATGTCAACATTTTTTCAACGATATATCGAATATCGATATTTTTCTACGCTGTATTGACCTAGTAAAACGATATTTTTAAAAAATATCGAATATCGATATTTTTCTTCAGTGGTTCTAGCCGAAACAATAACTATACATTTCCTCCCCGGTTTTGCCTTGACTCCACCGACCTCTATGTTGTCACACCTGGTGCATGCACATTCCTGCCAGAGCCGGCCGTAATAAAGCCGGCCAGTTAATTGGCGTTGAGGGTACTCAAAGTGTCAGGTTGGGCGGCAGGTGCCTATTTTTAAAAAAACCCCCCGCCGTCATAAATCACTGCGAACGAGTTGATACAAGCTTTCACCGCCCGATAAGAACAATTATGTAGTAATTCTAGAGTAGGGAGTGAGGGATTTTTTAAAGGTTGAAAGCACACAAAACACACAACTAACCATGAAAAAGGCCTCGAGAAGGGGTAACAACAATAACTCACAATAAATGACACGGATATTTGCGAGATTCATACCCTTAGGTTACCTACAAATTAGAGCATTATTTCTTTTATGTATTTTTTACGACTATCTCAACCCAGTGTGCATCTTGTGACGTTGAAATTTGTAAATGATTCTATTTGTAGGATAAAAATTCCACCCATAGGAAAGTAAAACGAAGGTGAAGCTGAGAACGTGAGATTCCACATCTGACCCAACGTCCACCTCTCCATACTTAACTTACGACCCCAACGTCCAACTCTCATTACATAACTGACAGTGCGAATCGTCTCTGAAAACTCTGGATTTTGCTCGGGCTGTGAGCTTCTGTTATGGCTCTATTCCGCCTAAGCTGACCACTCTAATGAGTTCCTTCCAAATTGGAATAGCGGTAGCCTGTGTTTCGCGAAAAATGGATTTTCAGCTCCAACATTACTGTAAAAGCTCCTGGAGTGGTAGTTGAAACAATTTTACGAGGAGGTGGCATACTAAGCTGTCTATCCCAGCGCTCTCTCGAACTGCACACTAACCTACTTCTTGTTCCAAACCTCTTGACTGAGGTATGTTTTGAAGTTCCATATGACATTTAATCAGCTTTCACAAAAAAAAAAAAAAAAAATTAACATCTGGCCAACCGTTCCCGAAATATACGCAAAAATGTGCAAAAAGCACGATTTTCTTAAAATTTGCCTTTTTTTTGTCGTGCCCACAGCTCAATTAAAAATTTCACATAGAATAGCTGCGATGGGAATTGGAACAATAGTTTCCGAGCTACAGCCGAAAACGTTCTGAAAAACGTGGTCGAGGTTTTTTGGCCGCCAAAAGTTCTCCCAGCAAAAATTTTGCTACCCTATTTGATATTTTGTTGTTCAGACCCATTTAAACAATAAAAGCTTCTACACCATTTCTTGCACGAGCAAAAAAAAAGCAAAAAAAAAAGGATATTATAATAACCATATTATAATTATATAATTATATAATATTATTATATGTTATACTAGTCTCTCTGGCTCGCTTCGCTCGCTCCCCTAGTGGGGTGTATTGCCGCCTGTGGGGTGTATTGCCGCCTGTGGGGTGTATTGCCGCCTGTGGGGTGTATTGCCGCCTGTGGGGTGCGTAGCATCGATGGACACGTTCAAACCCCTACTCAGACATAAGGCCTCGCTCCGCTCGGCCCCTCCTATTCGTAGCAGAGACGATAGAAAAAATCGGCGTATTTTTAGGGCTTACCGTTTAGGAAATTATTATTTTTAATTCAATTCAACTTTTTTTAAATAAAGGCCTCTCCATCTATCAAAGTTCCCTGGACCCTCCGTTTTCTAAGATCCCTGGCCCCGCGCGAATTAAAACGATCCAATTGTCTTCTCACCGTGAAATCGCCCCCTCCCCCTCGGTTTTTTTGAAATCCGACTTCGGAATCGGATTGGCCATATTTTGGCGCGCATTTGGCTCGCGGATACCATACCCAAAAAATGGCTCCTTACTGGGTATTTTTGAACCCGAAAAAACGTGGGACAAACGCGAGAAAGACGATTTTTCGACGAATTTCCCGGGCGAATTTCGGATTTTCGATTTGACCGACGTCTACCTCCAGGTCTGATCTATACGGCTCGTATTTTTTCGTAATTTTTTCGACCCCTTAAACGGGCTTTGGCGCGAGTTGAAAGTGGAAAACGTAGGACAAACGGGAGAAAGACGATTTTTCGACGAATTTTCGACGAATTTCCCGGGCGAATTTCGGATTTACGATTTGACCGACGTCTTCCTCCAGTTCTGATCTATACGGCTCGTATTTTTTCGTAATTTTTTCGACCCCCTAAACGGCCAGCGAGCGGAAAGTGAAAAAACTCATTCGGGAACGCGTTATCCCGTACCAACAAACCACACGGCTACCACACGCCGTCGGCCAACACAATTTTATATTATTGTATGATGTATGATGATGATAATAACCATATTATGGTTAGTCCAGTCAAATGTTGGTTTTCCCGTAACAAAATTAGGTAAGTTTTTTCTCAACGGATCTAAAAGTTTTTTGGGTGCTGAATCCGAATATGAAGTTTGCTGCCACCTCCGAGGTCGGCTTCACATCAGAAATTGGAAACACCTCAAAATTTTGGCACTTTTTTTCAGTTTTTCGCGTATATACCTGAAACTAAGCGTTTTACGAAGATGACCACTATACACAAAATTAAGGTAGACAAAATATCCTTCGAAAAGCAGTGGTCAAAATTGATGATTGAGCCAGTGGTCTTGGAGATACACCTTTTTGAAAAACAGCGGTTTTTCGGCGAAAAGGCCGAAAACGCCCGTTTCCAACCCCTGGAACCCGAAGACTAGCATGATAATATCAATATTGATATTATCAATAAAAAATTGTATTGAACGTGAAAGCACACTAAATTAAATTTACTGTCGCCGTGAAGTAAGTCCAGTCGACAGGAACAAAAAAAAAAAAAAAAAAACGTTAGATAGTTCAATTATATGTTTTACGATCTGCTGAATTGATTTCATAATCAATTATCAATCAATTAATTATTACTCCTCATAATTAAATCTTTGTTCATATCTCTATTCACCACGATTAGTATACTACATTGTTTTTATAACATTTTAAATGTTTCGTCAGTTGTTATTCACTAAAAACCAAGGCTACACTGGCAGTATACAGGGTTGCTCATTTCCGTCTAATGGGAGACACTCGCCTGCTTGTGAAATTCCATTCCTCTCCTCCCGGAAAAATTGGATGACAAGAGTCGTTTCTTATATTAAATTTAGTGTGATTTCACGTTCAATACAACTTTTTATTGATATCATGCTAATCTTAAGGGTTCCAGGGTATCAAAGAACCAAAAAAAGTGCAAACAAAATCGGGTGTTTTCGGGTAGAACGCCGCTTCCACGCGTTTTTCATACCTACTCGCAAATCTGGATTCGGACTTCCACCAGTGGTCCTAACTACATAATATGTGTGAGAAACTACATAATAATGTGTTAATATTATTAAAACGCTGCAAATTTTACACAAGGGTTTATTATTCTTTGATATAGGTTACTTGAGCAGAAATTTAATAATTAAATTTTGAAGGGTCAAGTAGATTTAATAATTAAATTTAATAATTTAATAATAATTAGAATTATTCTGCGTCAATGAAAGAAATTTTAGAAAAAATTTTTTATTTTTTTTTTCGAAAATCTTTTTTTTCAGAAATTTTTGTTTTTTTACTTGACAAATATTTGACCTCCTGGGATCCTTCAAAAATCCCATTTGTAGCCCCATGAAAGCCCTATAGATCGCAACAGTGAAATCGGATCGTTCCGGGAACCCCCAAAAATGGATTCTACGTCCAAAAATACTTGGAAAACGACACCTAACTTGATCCCATAGCCAAAAGCCTTCCAAAACCCCTCCCGTAGCCCCATTTTAGCCCCATAGCGCCCCACGGGTTCGTGCGATCGGGCTGAAAACCTTGCGGGCGCAATTAAATGGTAAACCGAGTATTTTGTCAAGATTCATACTGCCTAAAACGGCCCGGACGGCGGACGGACATTTCGGTTTTGGAATCCAGACCTCTTGAAACGGATAATGTCAAATTTTAAGGCCAATCGGAGTCGTCGACCTCCGTCGCGATTACATAGGTGTATTATTCCAAGAATAGTAACTCAAGATGGCTACTAGGTACCACAATTCATGCTCCAGCCAATGTAAAGTTCTACTGGATCTGTTTCCAACGCCGACAGTCTAGGGATTTTTGTGCCGTGAGACCTCAAGCTGCCCAGTACAGTGTGCAGCTAAAAGCTCTAAATTTGGAAGAAATCAGCTTCCCATCAGTCATAATGGATGATCAACGAAAAATCGCAAAGCTTTGCCCCCACCCACCCAACCTACTGCGGCGTTGCTCAGGACTTATTCGAAAACATTCCCACGAAATCGTGTTTTCTTTAAAAAAAACCAACTTCCGTTCGACTATATCGGACGTCCTGATCTGCCGGCCTTTCTGTTTCTGCGAGTTTTTCTCTCTCCGAACATTTCGCCTCTCACTCGACTGGGTCAACAGGTTTCACTCTCAAAGGCCCCCCTTCAAGTGAAACCTTGGCACTGAACTTGGCTTCAACTTGCGTGGGAGTTGGAAACCCCCCATGTTTTGATCTTTCGGTGAACCCTCCTTTCACTCTCGGATGAGGCAATCGCAAATCTCGGAATTGAAGAAAAAAAAAGTGGTAACTTTTGAGCGGTTTTTGAAGGTGCATCCTTCGTACTTCGGCGTTTGCTTCAAGGACCTTTCGCCAGTTGTGTTTATTGTCAAACCTTCATGAATCTTACAAATCTTTCACAACGGCAGTGAACGTGAACAGGCTTGCGTTCCAATCAGCATTATCTACGTTCTACTGTTGTTAACTCAATGAAATTATGGCCAACATAGACCAGCCAATATGGTAGTTTGTGGGTAGTAGTTAACGATAATGACAACTCATCAGTATTGGGAATCACCTCCGAAGATGAGCAAACATTTTTTTTTTCCTGCAACCTGACTCCACGAAGCTTGAGAAAAAAAAAGAAAACATCAATTTTTTCCGTCCGCTTCAGAAATTACCCAATTCCGCACAATTTTTACGACACTCGGAAGACACCCGATGTAGCAACGAACGGTGTAGGAATGAGGAAGCGCCAGAAAAAGGTGAGTTTTTCAGGCTCTCTTAACAAGAGGTCGTCACGGGGTTGATCTCTAATCGATGATCGATCAATCGACCTAGTCGATTATGTTATGTAAACTCGCGTAGCCCTCGCAGGCTCCTCTCGCACCCCCATCACTTCTTCATGTAACAAAGCTAACTTCATCGTACCATCAAGAAGTAATGAGACATCACGGATCAAAACTATCTTAACTACGCAATACATTGACAATCCATTTTCATTATAGTCCAAATAAAAAAACATTTTTTATGGGATAACATAATAATATTATGTTTTCGATTATTATGTCCTCACTTTTGGTTTATTATTCCTAGTCCCTAGAATTAAAAAAAAAAAAAAACCGGCCAATCACATTCAGCTGATCCTCCATCGTCCGCACTTTTTCGTATTATTTATTCATTTTATTTTTGGAGCGTGCGACAAAAATTGACTTGTAGTGCCGAGTCGGATTATCTGTGGATGAGTGATGAATGCAGTCCTCCGGACTGCATGGTCCAGTGGTTCTAGGTTCAAAAAGCCGTTGCCAGGAAAAACGTGTAGGTAGAAGTCCCTGAATCCAAATTTGAGGTTCGCCCTCTCGCCAGAGGTGAGCATACTACAGAAAGTGCAAAAAAAAAAAAAAAACAAACAAAAAAAAAACATCGAAACCTTCGAGCTTTTATCTCAACATTTATTAAAAATGTGTTTGGAAAATTGTATTCTCTTAAATGTTGTAATTGAATTTTAATTTCGAACATTTCTCTCCGAAAGGGTGCTTTAGCGAAAATACCACTATGTACAAATTTGTACATTCATTTGTTACATTAATTTAATTAATGTAACAAATTTATTTATTATTTTTTGCACTCAACGAGTATTTTCTGCGCTGTGCGTTTTTTAATTAATTTTTTTCATTGGATTAGCTTTGTGGGGAGCGGGCTGAATTCAACATTTGAATTAAGTATCACATTTAATGTAAACTTTTCACCATCCATTTTCTCTATTTAGACACCCAATTTATCATAGCTAATCGCACTGAGTAACTATTTTAACTTTTTTCGACCGATTCACTCCATTTCTTTGACCTTGTACCCTAGTAGGGATGGCCGTCGGTAGTCAATAGATCGATGTTCGATAGTATCGCGGATGAAATATGAGTGGGCTAGGAATAACATCACTCGGAAATTTCCGATATTTATATCGATATCTTTCTTTCGATAGGTATCCGATCGCTTTTTGCACCGATACCTACTGATTCGAAGAGTTAAAAAAAACGCCGCAAATTTTACACAAGGGTTTATTATTCTTTGATTTAGGTTACTCGTGCAGAAATTTGATTCTGTCAATGAAAAAAACCGGACGGTAGACGTATGGTTCTACAGTCAGATCATTTAATAATGATTAATTTTACACCAACCCTCTACTAGTAACCAACCGCTAAACTTCCTTAGAGACCAATCATGTGATTATAGTTCTCGCGATCATGTTGCGCTCAAAATCCCCCGCGACGTGACGAAAACCAATGGAAACGTCTTGTTAATCATTATTAAATGATAAAAAATTTTAATAAGACTTTTAATTTTTGTAAGTATGAAAAAAAAAATTTTTTTGTTTTTTTAATTTTTTTTCAATTTTTTGTTTTTTTTTTGGTTTTACTTGAAAAATATTTGACCTGGGATCCATCATAAATCTCATTTGTAGCCCCATGAAAGCCCTATAGATCGCAACAGTAAAATCGGATCGTTGCGGGACCCCCAAAAATGGATTCTACGCCCAAATTTGGGCGTATTTTAAAATACTTCGAAAACGACACATGACTTGATCCCATAGCCAAAAGCCATAAAAAAAAACCCTCCCGTAGCCCCTTTTTAGCCCCAAAGCGTCCCACGGGTTTGAGCGATCGGGCTGAAAACCTTGCGGGCACAACTAGATGGTAAAACGAGTGTTTTGTCAAAATTTCAGATTAAAAAAAAAAAAAAAAAAAAAAAATCCTACTGCCCAAAACGGCCCGGATGTACATTTATGTACGTTTTTCGGTTTTGGAATCTAGACCGCTTGAAACGGATAATGTCAAATTTTGAGGCCGATCCGAGTCGTCGAGCTCCGTCGCGATCCCATAGGTGTATTATTCCAAGAATAATAAACCAAAAGGGATAATTCTAAAGGAAATATTAAAAATATCAATAAATATTGATGATTTCTGATTTTTCGCATCGACCATTCTCTTTCGGTATGTTATTGACGTATTGCTCCTTGGGTATCCCTAATTTTCTGTGTGATCGTTCTGAGTAAGTGGGGCGTTTTGAAGGGTTTGGACTAGGGAATCGAGCGCGATACCATTTCCAAGGTAATTTTGGACCTACAACCGACATTCAATCGTAATGATTAAACTGTAAGTTTCAATAATTTTCAGGCGCTGCCTGGTCCCATTTGTATCGCTCATCGATTAAAAACACATCTTTGGATCGATTTCTAATTCAACCCATTCCTTCCTGTCAACTTGTCAACTTACATCCGGCGACAAAAACCGATTATCCACAGGGGTCTTTGTCGCACGTCCTCCTGAATACGCCGTGGGGCCGAGCTGACGTCCATTGTGATGTTAAGGATGACGGTGTGATGTCTTTTGTGGGTCTTTCTTTCCACCTATCGGTTCCTGGGTACACATCAGGACAACACGTCCCCCCAACGGGAAATTCGAGTTTTTTTCTGAGCAAATCAACGTTATTTTTTCAAGTCTGAAGTTACTTGAGCTACAGGAGTTGAATTTTGACCGTTGAAAGGCCTCCATATGGCTGCAATCAAATGGTATCTTTTTCAAGGCGACAACCCCCTTTCGTTAGTATATTTATTCAAGGACGAAACAAAATTAGGATGCGTGTTTGGGGCCTCGTAAAGGGCTCGTTCGTTCCTTTGTCCAGAGCCCCACGGTTCTCATTTGGTGGACGTTCGTAGCTCAGTTAACTGGAAGCCATTTACCGCTTAGGGCCCGTAATTTATAGTACCTGACGGGGCACTTGATGTCCAAGTCTAACGGCCCATTTCACAATCCCAGAGCTCTTTCATTCTGTGCTACAAGGTTTGGTGCAGGGAGCTGATCCAAAAAATTAGGAATGACAAACGAACATTTTATTCCAGACAAACAAACGACAACCCGTAAATAAGCTCCTAAACGCTTTTGCCATTAAAAACGCTGCTAAATCAGTTAACGTCAAGAAGCCGCCAATTACCTTAACTCGCGGAGATCCTCGTATGTTTTTCTCTCCTCAGGTAATCCACGAGTGACCTGGGCGAGGCCTGAAGATGGATGAGCCTACTTAGCCCGACCAAGGTCAAACCAATCACAGCGTTTAGCGAACCGATCATCTTCAAGGGCGCCCTCGCGCAAGTGCATTCTGAACGCTCAACACATTTCTAGATTGTGATTTGAAGGTACAAATCTTACGGCCTTTTCGGCTGTGTCACAGCTTTGATAAATTTGTTCATTGATCTGATTCGTTATTATAATTGAGAGCAATGACACTGTGACACTTGAGAAGATACCAAATTAGTCAAAATTCGGGGAGACCCAAAATTCAAGGTCATCATAGAGGAGGCAGGAAGGGCGGACTCCTCGAATGCATTCTACGTCCCAAGATTTCCAGGATGAGGAATAGAGCACCGATGGGAAGTGGCAAGCTGTTGAGCAGGTGAGTCATAGCCAAACTCAACATCAACTTTGGGGTTTTTGCATTTTTGAAAACTACACTATATCCTGAACTCAAAAAAATTTATCCCAAGCGCTTACCATAAATAGAACAGTCACAGCGGTATTTCAAAATTGAAGTGTTCACAGCGCGCGGAGCTCAGAAGACGCCCCCTAAGTAAGAACGTCCTCCTTCGGCAGTCTCTATAATAATATTATAGATCATAGATATTATATTATCTTCCTCCGATTTCTTCCTTGCTGAGGCTCTCTTCTGTCGATCTTCCTTGGTTATGTTGTACGTTGCTATTTCTGCTTTTCGGCACGTGCTTTCGTCGATTGACCGCAGAGAATTTGGGCAATTTGTGCCAGCGGGGATGACAAGTTTTTCGAATACGTAACAATTTGTTATATTCCCGGCATTGTACGTGCTCACTGCATCATAAACGCCGACTTTCATTCTTTCCAAATGAATAAAGACTTTGGTAGGTAAATAATCAAAACAATATGTTATAGTGAAAGAAAACAACCACGAACTGAGAAAATTGACTCCGCCGCGAAAATTGCACAACCTTGTGAAAACAACGAATATCAATCGTTGTTGTCTATATTTTCTCAGTCCAGAAGAGAAGATAACAAAAGGGTGGACAGTAATGAAGTAGTATCTATAATATTCTGTATATATAATATAATATTATTCTGCTATGTTTTCGTTCGAAATCTGAGAGGTCGCGTTGACGCAGTGCGTCGCGCCTCGCGCGCCTCTTTTCAAACAACCGCGTTTTTCTCGAAATGGTGTTTTTCGCTCTTTCGGAACATTTTTCTCTGTTCCTTTTCAACATATCGATTTCATTTTTTTTTCTAAATTTTCAGATTGAATACAGGAACCGATGTTGCCCAGTTTCCGTTATGGGAACCTTTCCCCCACATAGGTACAAGAGCTTGGAAGGGTTCGTGAAGTGGGAAGATAATTTATTTGATGATAAAAAAATTTCTAGGACCTTGTCTGCGATGCTACCTAGCAACGCAAGTAGCTAGCATTGGACTGAATGTGTGGTAAAAATTTCAAGTCGATTGGACAAAAAATGAGGCTAGGGCGGGTACGGAAAAAAACGTCATTTTCCCTTGTTTCTGAAGGACCCCCTCGTCTCCCCTTAAAGCCACTGGTTCAAAGCTGGTGCTCGGCTGCTGGGAGGCTTTTCGACGAGTTGAGGCTACCAACGCGATTCATCTCTGTTGGGTACAAGGTCATGCTCGAATACGACGGTTTGAAAGAGCTGACGCAGTGGCAAAGCAGGGCTCCGGCGGGGACCCCAAAGAACCTGAACCCTGCCTACGTGTTTCAGCTGGAGAAGGACGCAGCGGACGTGGGAAAGCGCCGACTAGTTGGGCAGGTGAGTCACAGTATACCAAGCAAGACTCAAGCAGCATGGATGAGATGAGAGAAGCCTCGAGAGGCCTACTGCCAAGCCACAGCGAAGTCACTATAGTCACTATAGTGGTGTCTACCGTGTTGGTGCTCGACTGCAGGACTGTCCGAGAATGTGGCTCCACCCTTTCTCCTCTCGTTCTCGGCCATGTACACTTAACGGATTGAATTCAGCCAAATGGGTCAGTGGTTTCCCATCTCAGGTGGTGCTCTGTCTTTCCGCTGCAGTACTCCCTCAGAGAAGAGCGCTCTATACTTAGGGAGGGTTCAGGTCCTGTATATTCCCCGTTGGAGCACTGCTTAGACACCGCTCTTTCGTTTCCTGGTATTCCAGGGCAACCTGAGAAGAATCTCTTTGAAAACTCCAACTCGCCAAAATCCTCCGAACAATTGGTGGACTATTATCGCTTTCAGCTGTGGCCCAAAGGGTCGGCACAGTCTCATTTCAATTCCTGTATTCTTCATCCTGGACCCATCTGTGAACCATTTCATCGCCCCAGTACGCACTCCATACCTCCAGTCTCATACACCAAACGACAGCCTGGCTAAAACCCTTCTTTATGACCTCTCAGATCCCCACATCAGGCAAAAATTACAATAGTCGATGAAGTCGATTTCCCCGCACTTGTCGTCTCAACCAATTCAAACACGACTGCAATTTCCGAAGAATTAACGGCAGTTGTGCAACATGACAAACAGTACCGTTGATGATATCATGCGCCGTTAACTATTCCCACGGAAGAATGACATTCTGCAAGAGGAAACTGCACATCACGGCGTTTCTAGTGCAGTTGATATCATCATCAGGACGTGCCAGGCGGGAAGTCTATCCCGAAGGTCTACGACCATCTGATAGGACTCCCTCCCAGAAAACAAAAAGAAAGGTTTGAAACAATACCCTCTTCTGGACGAGTGGCCGCAGTTTGAGAGAAAGCAGAACCCCCCTCGCGCAGTTCAAGAGGGCCATAACTTAGTCGCCGACACAACTTTCGAATTTAGGTGCACAAAAAAACGCTCTGCTGTACTGAAACTTGACTGTATGTGAGAACGAGGAATAAAAAGAAAGTTCACTTTCATACAAGGACTTGACCTCTTATGAACTTTTTTGCTTTTTTTTTCAAAAGAGATCACATGGTAAATTGAATATTCTCGATTGTACGTTTTTACTGATGAGAGAAGGGTGTCCCACTTGGGCCAGCTGGGATCTCTCAGTTCCAAACGGCTATTGGTACACATGGTGATCATTATATAATTCGCATGTGAATGTCGTTTCTCACTCGGGTTTCAAAACATCACTCGAGATGACTCCTGAATGGCGGGGATTCTCTTGAGGTCGTCGACCCATCGATTACGTGGACAGGACTGCGTCTGGGTCGTGCCCCAATTAGTCCTGAATTATAAAAGTTCTCATGATTGAGGAGCGATTTAAGGGAACGGATTCTCATTGGGATCCCCGGAGTGCATATTAAGCTGCTGCAATGGTTTGTTCAGAAGTGGGAAGAGGTTAGCTCAATGAGCCCACCGAGTTGAAAGATCAGCAGACAAAGTTTGCCAACTTTTTCAACGTTAACTAGCATGAGAACAGAGGTATCGCTTTACTCGCCACTTTGCGCTCAATTGCACTTTCAATCAGCCTGACCCTGGAATGTGCTCACCCAAAGCCAGCTCGTCACTAGGTCAACAATTTTAAGCTCTTTGCAAAGCTCTCCTGGAAAACAGGATTGTGGCCTGTTTGCTGATTGAAAATGAGCGGCCACGAGGACTATGCAAACCTTCACTGACTGACGCAGAATGACGATCCTGTCTGCGTTCTTCAGAGCTGCACAGCGTTTGCAGCAGGAAAAAAGTCGAGATTTGAAAGTCAGCGAACAGCGATTTTTTATGAATGGGGTTCAAAGGGGGATAGCTGAGGAATTTGACCTCGAAAGACGTGAATCTGCAACATCGCTAGTTTTCTTCGTCAGGAGACAGGAGACATTGATGGCGTAGTATGCCTGACGCCTGCTCTCGGCTCTCGGACTATAGGGTATGCCGAAGATTGGTGATGTCTGCCATCCCACGTTGCGATCTTACCTTCCTAATCAACGGCATAATGAGAACTGCCAGAGTCAACATTGAATCTGTTTGCGATTTTTACAGCGTTCGAGTTGATGTGTTCATTCGGGAGGTCAACCGGTCGGGTTGATTTGTCTCCCTTGACCACACACACACACCAAACCAGCTGCAAAACTACAGAAAAACAACAAAAAATAAATAAAATAAAAATAGCGGAAAACCAAAATTTGAAAAAATGGCGCTTGGGCCCTTATGCATATGGCACCGACTCTGACAAAATTGGTCATTTAATGATACCCTTTACACATTTTTAATCATATTTTTTCACAATATTTATGTAACATTTGTATAAGCGGACTCAAGCCCATTTTCCGGAAGAAAAAATGGGAAAAATGGTTTTGGTTTGCTAATCACTATTATTGTGCCCGTTGATCCTTCGCTGATTTTTAGTGGTGTGATTGGTTATTGCCGTCGACAACATGAACGGTAATTTGGAAGTTTTCTAGAATTTCAACAAAGCTACGATGAGAATCTTTGTCATTATGAGCCTCCGATAAACGGTTCATAGATGTCTCGATATTGAATAGACTGTATTTTCGAAATACTGTCGTTAAAAAAGGGGTTGCTTGCGAAATAATTTTAATTTCTTCAACTACGAATAATGGGATCAGAACCAAGGTTATTTGCGAAATCCTGCCCACCCAAAAATGCTGACGTTCTCGTTGACTCACCTCGTTAGGCTTCTGACCTTTTCGTGGGAAGTTGAAAATTGAGCCAAAAAAAAAGTAGAAGGTGAAATTTCCTAATTGTACCCTCAAGGGCTGGCCGGCTGCCCAGTCGAACGGGACGTGCGTGTAGTTTTCGGAATTTCGATGAAGTCCTTCGGGGATTGTCAGTGTCTCACCGGTAGGAGGAATTTTAACGGAAAGGCAAATTATAGGGCGGGCACCCGAATTATAAAAGGGTTCAAGTTTTGGGGTGGTGCCGACTGTAGACACTAATACTCCTGGACTTGATTCCGAAACGTCTCTTTACAGTAGATGAATATTACTTTTTTCATTATTTCATTTAAAAAATGACCGCACTTTTTACTTTCAATTTTAGTTTATTTTCTGAATATTCTACCGATGTCAACATCGGTACAAACCGACCGGCGAAGAAAACTGGCTAAAAAGGTGTTTACTCGACGCTAGTTGAGTTGATTCGATAAATGAAATGTCCGCCAAAAAGTGGAGTTTTTGAAGGGCATTGTACGGTCAAGTGTGGTGTCGTGTTGGAAGGAATTTCGGACGTAGAATGGATTTAAGGGAGTTCCAGACCATTCCGATCACATAGTGGGGCTTTATGGGATTATAAGCGACTATACATGGGGTTTGTGAAGGGCTTTGATCAGGAGGACGAGCTCGAAGTAACTTTGACGTAAATGTGGGTCTAAAACTGATCACGCCGTGATACCCCCAAGGGGGTATACATGGGGTGTTTCAAGGGCTTTGGCCTGAGGGACGAGTGAAGTGGCGTTATCGAAAGTAATTTTGAACGAGGAATCGATTTATGGGAGTCTCAGACCTCTTCGACCGCGCTGTGGAGCTCTACGAGGCTCTTAACGGTCTAGATTTATCGGGGTTTTTGAAGGGCTTAGGTAAGGAGGTCGTGAGATATTATTTTAGAAGTAATTTTTGGCGTTCCAGACCTGTCAACCACGGAGCCTCTGAGGGGCTACAGATTTGAATTTTTGGAGCACTGCAGCCAGGGGTTCGAGTGAGGCGACAGTTTCGAAGTAATTTGCAGCCTTCTTAATTTTCTTTGTTTACCCGGCAACACTGTCACTAGGCTCCTCATGACTCTCCCAGGAAGTTTGAGAACTTACAAACGAAAGTCAGGAGAAAACATGACATAACAACCATTGTTGGGGAGGACTTAGCTTCTATCTTACATCTCTAATTGCGCTCTTCTAAGCTGACAATTAAAACAAGCCGATTACAATCGACCTTCACGCTCTCAAGAAAAATCCTCGTTGTATAAAAACCGTAGGAAGTGTGAGCCTTATGTGACTCCCGCTAGCCTGCAATGAAGATAAGGTTTTTTGTGTACTTCCGTTTCGAGTTAAAATAAAAAAATTCTTAATTGACACGTTCACGATTTATTTTGACCGGCGTGTGGGAACCGCTTCGTAACTGACCGCACGCCTGGCGCTGCAGTCGCGTGGCTTCCTGACTGTGTAATACGCTGGACGAATTCTTTACTTTCTATGGTATTAGTATGAAGGAAGGAACAAAAAATTAGCCTATCATTTCCTGGGTGAAAAACGGAATCGTTGAAGGGCCGTGAAACAAGGAGAGTTCACGTTTAACGGATTTCTTAAGAAGAAGGAGTGCCCAAGATTGGAATATCATTGGTATTGGTACCTAGTCAAACTTGACAAATGAAACTGGCTGATCCAAATTCAATAAATCAAAATCGGTTGGTCAAAAGGGTATAGCAGGGGTTCCCAAAGTGTGGTCCATGAGTAGGTTCTACCATCGATAAAAATTGAAAAGTTTTAGAAGAATTGCGCGGAAAATCAGGACAGCGGGAAATGTCAGCATTTCGCTTCTTATGCGGCAACATCAACTATCTTGGTCTTTTTTGTCTTTCTTAGGTTTTGGCGAAGTCGATTATTTGCTAAGAATCGATTGGTGAAGCCTCCTGAAGAATCGCGAAATTCGAGATAGCCGCATAAGAAAACGACCCCATCGGAAACAAAGCCTCCAACTGTAGTTTACACTACTCAGTATGAATCATATCTCGGCTACAGTAGCACAGAAGCCAAAGAACGACTTGAAATGAACGCTTCCCTCACAACTTCAGCTAAAACCTCAGCCTCCAGACGGCCCACAGTGGGCCGCAATGGACATGAAATGTCCAAATTTTGTTGTAAAATGTTAAATTTTCGCCCATTCAATGCTGATCCGAAAAACAGTGTACCATAAAAAAAGAAGAAAAAGTACTTCCCTCGTCAAAAAGTTCGAATTTTCTAAGAGCGCCTTCAAACCTACGGACTGTGCTTCAGCAACCCGCTACACTCAAACAAACTAGCCCAAACCCGTGGGGCGCTATGGGGCTAAAATGGGGCTACGGGAGGCGTTTTTGAAGGGTTTTGGCTATGGGATCGAGTTAGATGTCGTTTCCGAAGTATTTTTGGACGTAGAATCCATTTTTGGGAGTCCCGGAACGATCCAATTTCACTGTAGCGATCTATAGGACTTTCGTGGGGCTACAAATGGGGCTACAAATTTTTGAAGGATCTCAAGAAGTCAAATATTTTCCGAGTAAAAACATAAGTAGGTATTTTGAAAGAAAAATTAAAAAAAAAAAAAATTTCCCCCAATTTTTTTTTATTGACAGAACTTATTTTTGCACAAGTAACCTGTATTAAAAGAATAATCAACCATTGTGTAAAATTTGCAGCGATTTTTTAATTTTTATTACGTCTGTTAGGGTTCTTGAGGGTTGGTCAAAGAACCCTAACAGACGTTATACACCACTGGTCGATAACTACAACCCTAATTTTTTTATTGACATTAAGTTTTGCACAATTTATACCAAAGAATAGTAAAATCCCCCCCGCCACCACCATGTAAATCCCTTGTGTAAAATTTGCACTGATTTTCATTTGGCAATCTTCTATGAAACTTTCGCATTCCAGCGGTCAGGAAGCTGCAAAACTACTTTGATGCCTTGTTGTTTTTTTTTTGGTCGCTCGGGAACTTGATGAAGTCGTTAAAATCCAGGGTACTCAAGGGCGGGGCCTGTCATAAATGAGGCCGTAAACAGACTAATTGGGATTTTCGTCAGAATTGCATCCCTACGTTCTCACGGCTCAGCATCAATCCCGCGGGAGTGACTCCATAAAGCGACTGCAGTAAAGATATATTTCTGGTTTATGACTGATTGGTAGACGCGCTCTCGTTTTGTTACGATGTCAACGGCTCCAAGTTCAACCGCTTGAATGATGTCAATTACAGACTATTTACCAGTGGGAGCTTCAGTGGTTTTTTGATGCAATTGGGGAACGTTTTGTCGCTCACGGGCAGGTTGGTACCGCCGAAACACGCGAGCCACTTTCACTGGGCTCATCTCCTTTCTCATCCTTCTTCTTCGACTTCATACAAAGTTCAAGGTTGATTAGTTGTATAACTCGGTCTCGAACTTGTTTTAAGGAGGTGCTGTAATGGAGATTCTACACTGTCGTCACTTTTCGAGCTCGATCGACTTCACTTTGTCATAATCCCGGTTAATCTGAGGAATTCGTGTGGAAGTTGGATCGTATTTCATTTTAAAATTTCGTCCACCAGGTGGCCCAATAGATCCACACGGTCGAGTCGAATCGTTCTGGGACCCCAAAAAATGGATTCTACGTCTAAAAATACTTCGAAAACGACACCTAACTCGATCCCATAGCCAAAAGCCTTAAAAAAACCCTCCCATAGCCCCATTTTAGCCCCATAGCGCCCCACGGGTTTGGGCGATCGGACTGAAAACCTTGTGGGCACAACCAGATGGTAAACCGAGTAATTTGACAAAATTTCAGATTTAAAAAAAAAAAATTAAAATCGAAGGTTAACAATCGATGCATAAGTGATGAATTTTTTTCATTAAATCGTCAATCTATTTTTATCCCTATTTGTGTCCCTCAAGTATCTTCTCCCTCGAAACTGGTTTCCGCTCCCTCAAACAAGAGAATGCTTCCTCGATCACCCTTCAGGACCTACAAGTCAACCGATTTTGATGAAATTGGACTAAAAAAACGCTGCAAATTTTACACAAGGGTTTATTATTCTTTGATATACGTCACTTGTGCAGAAATTTAATTCTGTCAATGAAAAAATTAAAAAAAATTTTTTTTTTGGATTTTTATCTCAAAAAAATTTTTTTTTGGATTTTTTTGTTCAAAAAAGTGTTTTTTTCAAAAACTCTGTATTTTTTACTCGAAAAATATTTAACATCCTGGGATCCTTCAAAAATCCCATTTTTAGCCCCACGAATGCCCTAAACATCGCCCCAGTGAAATCGGATCGTTCCGGGACCCCAAAAAATGGATTCTACGTCCAAAAATACTTCGAAAACGACACCTAACTCGATCCCATAGCTAAAAGCCTTCAATAAACCCCTCCCGTAGCCCCATTATAGCCCCATAGCGCCCCACGGGTTTGGGCGATCGGACTGAAAACCTTGCGGGCACAACTAGATGGTAAACCAAGTATTTTGCCGAAATTTCAGATTTTTAAAAAAAATTCCTAGTGCCCAAAACGGCCTGGACGGCGGACGGCGGACGGCGGACGGACATTTCGGATTTAGAATGTAGACCTCTTGAAACGGATAATGTCAAATTTTGAGCCCAATCGGAGTCGTCGACCCCCGTCGCGAAAACATAGGTGTATTATTCCAAGAATAATAAACCAAAAGTGCGGCAAGACGTCCTCAATAACATACACCTCCATTATTTGCCCTTGAATATCAACAGTGTTGATTCAACACGCTTTCACCATTGACACTGCTGCACATGGTCAGAGGCCTCAAAATACTATTTTGATGTTGGTATAACAAACCACTATTGTGTAATATGCGATGGTCCGATTGGAGGACTTGAATGTCAGAAAGCTTTATCTCGATGGAGAAACTGTAACGACCTAATTCTTGGTTAATGAGGCGGTTTGGATAGCTAACTAGCGGTTACCCGAGGGATAATGGGATATCCTGGGAGGATATTGGAGCGATAGAAGAATGAAAAGCCCATTTTGAAAGGTTCTTAATTAGTACGGCAGAGTCGACCGTCTCTTGTGTTGGCCGTTGCAGCAATTCAAGGGGTTAGCTCATTGGGCTAATTTCGCCAATCCCGGCCGTTCATAAGTCTCATTTTCCACCGAGAGACGCCGGCGATTTGCCCAACGGGCCCTGCTGTGGGGCTGGCGTGAGGCTGGGCGGGTCAGCTGTGTCACGACCTACGATCGTGACGTCACGTCTGGAAAACCCCAGGAGCGATAATGATAATGGCTGTTCGTACCCACCCTTCATACCTCCCTGTGCCCTTTCAACAGTCGGGAAGGTTATCTCGGTACACGGGAATCACAACGCGGCATTCAAACTCGGGCGCTTCGCGCTTTTGCACGTTTTGACCGATTCGAAATAAATCACCGGGTCAAAAACTTTCAAGGGCGATCAAATTCCAGGCCTATCAGGGTGCGCCTGTCGGCGCTAATTGGGCGAGGGTGGTCCCGTCCTGACACACTTTGCCCAATAAAATGCTCAACCACGAGGGGGAGAAACATCGACTTAAGAAAGTGAACTGAGGGCCCTTGAACTTTTATCGGTGCAAAAGGAACTCACTAACGATTGTCGTTTGTCAAATAAGCAGGCCGCGGTTCTGATCTATTAGGTGCAAAATTGCGTCACAGCAGAGCAGAAACGTATAAGGTATGACTGAGCCAATAATGTAGGCATTAACTACCTAACTACATAGATTTGGGGGCAAACTTTAGCTTTCGAGACAAAAAAGAAAAAGAACGCTATAAACGAAGAAGATTTTGGTTTATTATTCTTGGAATAAGACAGCTATGTTTTCGCGACGGAGGTCGACGACTCCGATCGGCCTCAAAATTTGACATTATCCGTTTCAAGAGGTCTAGTTGTGCCCGCAAGGTTTTCAGCCCGATCGCCCAAACCCGTGGGGCGCTATGGGGCTAAAAAGGGGCTACGGGAGGGGTTTTATGAAGGCTTTTGGCTATAGGATCGAGTTAGATGTCGTTTTCCCAAGTAAGTAATCCAAGCATTCGACTAAGTCTGGCATGACGGGCTAAATTTTAAGCTCCAAAATTATGGCATTATGGCTGGCAACGTTTGCAGATGATACTACTGTGCGGCAAGCAAACCCCGTGGCAAACGGGTGAGACAAACCATGTACCTACCACAAACAATACCAAACAATACCAAAGCTCTGGCGATATATTACAAGCCTCCAAGACTGGACAGCAAAATGGAGGATCAGAATGAATGAGACAAAATCGGTCCATGTCGACTTCACCAATCGCAAGCTCGACTACTTCCCGGTTTATCTCAATGGCAAGATCATACCACATGCTATCGAAGCTAAGTACTTAGGCATGACCTTAGATGAAAAGCTCCGATGGAAACAGCATGTTAAAAGAAAGAAAGCAGAGTTGGTTCTCAAGTTCAGAAAAATGTATTGGTTAATGGGCCGGCGATCGAAAATGTCAACCCAGAACAAATTAACACTCTTTAATCAAGTCCTCAAGCCAGTTTGGACTTATGGTGCACAATTGTGGGGATGCACAGCTCAGAGCAACCGAGACATTATCCAGCGGTTCCAAAACAACGTACTGCGTTGCTGTGTCGACGCATATCGGTACACCAGGAATGCCCGTCTGCACAAGGAACTATGTATCTATTCCAACCATTGATGAAGTCATCAAAAAGCAGGCCATTGCACATCTCAAAAGACTACAAGGTCACATCAACGAAGAAGCTGTCCACTTGCTTGAAGTTGAAGACCTACTCAGACCTACTCAGAGGAAGAAGCCTCACGACCTGTCTGTGGCAGTGAATGTGAGTGTTTTCGCGAAAACAAATCCGCTCAGTGAGAAGTCAGTGACTAGTCGGTGCGACAAATGTACCCATAATTGTCAAGAACTAAGAGACTTGGTGAAGTATCTAAGTTGATTGGTAAATCAGTTAAGAAAAATGTCAATGAGAAATTGCTTATAAGTTTACCTACTTGGTGCAATAATAAAAGAATGAAAAAAAAAAAAAAAAAAAAAAAAAGATGTCGTTTTCGAAGTACTTTTTGACGTAGAATCCATTTTTTGGGGTCCCGGAACGATCCTATTTCACTGTTATAGGGCTTTCATGGGGCTACGAATGGGATTTTTGAAAGATCCATGAGCTACTACGGTTGCCAGCATTCTTGTTCAATACAAAGTTTTGTCCACAACCCAGAAAATCCCCAATCTCGATCAACAACATTTTCGCAATGTTTTCGTTCTTGGTTCTTGCTCTTGTTTTGACAGGAAGTACGTATAAGAAGAAAAAAATATATACAAAAAAATGGAGTAAGGAACTTACGAATAAATTAATAAAAGCCTTGATTGATTGAATATCATCTATCTGTGTGATATAAATTGTCTTGCTGTGAAGAATGTATACAACCGTGGCGTTAGAACTTGAGTGACGATATTTAACAATATACACGACGATAAAACAATATTGTAAAATATCGTCACTTAAGCTCTAACACCACGTAATTGACTTTTCGCAACTTTACAGGAGTGACAGAAAACTGTTTTATTTTGAATGTACGTACAAAAGGGTGATGTCCCTGGGTGCGGAGGAGGTCATCAACCATTGATCCTGTCATTATCCAATCCTGGAGGTCGATTCTGTGGGATGGGGATTAATAAATGTTTCCATACATCGCTTTTTTCTTCGATTTCCCATGTCCCAAACCTCCCCAGTCTCCCCTAAGGGAAGACTTTTCTCTTTTTTAAACTGATTTTTATTTAGGTAGGTACGTAGAATTGACGTTTGCACAATAAATTATTTATACCAAAGAATAATAATAAACCTCTGTGTAAAATTAGCAGCGGTTTTTGTTATGGGTGTGCCAGTAGCCTGACGTGCATGATGTTAAGGCCACTGGATCCCACAACCTACCATAAATCATCCTTATTACCCGTCACGTTGACTAACTTAATTATCTAATTACCTCATCTGGAGAAAAATAATTTCCAGTCGATTTGAAAACGAGCCGGATTTGTCTGCGTCAATCATCCAAACAATCATGTCTTCTCAATGCCGTTTCAGCCATTCATAAGTGATAAACCCGTTTCTGCGCCGTCGTGGGCGTTCACCGTTGATGGAGGGCCGTTTTTTTTTTTTTTTTTTTTTTCGCCCGAAGAGAGTATCTAGCTTTGAAACGAAGCCTAATTGACATTCCCGAGAGTCATTTTCAGTCATCAGGAGGCCCCCGATGGAGGAAGTGAGAAAACACGTAGGTTCACTTATCCCCAACATACTTCCTAGTTGTGTATACTTGTCAAGTATTGCGTCCTTGTAACAGAAACTGGGCTTGGAGTAGATGTTATGGATAATGAAAATTTCATTACAAAAACGCAGCAGATTTTGCTCACACGAGAATAGCGTTAGAAATACCTCCCGAGATGACTAGCAGGGCTAAAAAGTTGAGTATTAACCTTGTCTATTTCTGCTATGAGGCTGAGAACACCCAAGACGGTCCCTTCTGGGGTCAACAGTCAAGGCTCCATTGACAAATTGGGAGCGACAGACATACCGCAGTAATCCGCACCTCGGGTATTATATTTCACCGGACACCGCCCTTGTTAGCTATTGACAGTCCGACCCTTTGACCTCACGAACAAAAACCATAAAGACATATCGAAGGTTGGATCTTGCAAGTCGAATAGCACAGCAAATGGGGTCATTCCTGAAAAAAAGTGCAAGAAGTGTGAGCGCCATTAGGATTTACTTCCTTCCCTCTCCAGCACCAGGAGCGTAGAGCCCGAAAGGTTCAGACCGATCGCACAAACCTGTGGGGCTAAAAAGGGGCTGTGGAACGGTTTTTGAAGAGTTTTAGCTATGGCGTCGAGTTTAATTGCAGCACCTGGGTCAGCAGACCTAGAAACGCCTAATTTGAAAAGGGTCAGCGGACACAACTAGATGGAGAACCGACTAGGTAGGTAGGTACTATTTTGTCAAAAACACATTTTTGAAATCATGACATCACGAAACGAATAATGACAACATTTAATGTTGAGACGGATTAAATATTTGACCCCCGCCATGACCGTAAAACAAGAAAATCGTTAAAAAAAATTTTGGGGTAGGTACCAACTGCCCTTCGTATGATCCTAATGTTGACAATCGGTTTCTGAGGTTGACATTAAAAAGGATACATAATCCATATTGAGGAGGGGCTTGACTCGGGGCATGGGGTGGGGTTAGAAGGAGTTGCGGTTCTCGGTAGGTTGGGGGGGGGGGGGGGTGTAGGTATCATCGAGCGTCGCGAAGGGTCATGGTGGGGCATTTCTGACAATTCCTTACGCCCAACTTCAAACCAAATAACCTCCGTAAAAACACATTCTGTGGAAAAAACGCTGCGCCACCGATGGCGCAAAAGAACAACTTCGTCAATCAAATAGTACTTAAGTGAGAAAAAACAAATTCTGTGAAGCTGAACAGTTCGAAAAATAAGATGCCGTTTTTTTTTTCTTTTTTTTTCTAAGGAATGTCCCAAATTGAATTTGGTGGCCAACGAGAATCTGGCAGAGTTTCACCGTTACATAAAAATGTCGAGTCCACGGTTGATTTTGAAATGAATTAAAAACTGCCCCATACTAACGTCCCGTGAACCCAGCAATTGAGTTTCTCTTATTTTTGAGATTGCTTTTTTTTTTTTTTTCACAAAGACCGCGCCGTTTCCCCACATTTCAAAATTTCGCTCGGCATCGGCGCAACAACCCTCGAGCGTTCCGTAGCGAATTTGGGTTTAATTGTCAACCGCAGCGTCAATTTGCATTCGCATTGGTTTCGCCGGGTGTATTGATTAAAAGAATAATCAACTGGGCCCAAACCGCCAATCAACTGGGTTTTACAATTCCTCGTCGGCGGACCCAAAACCTTGACCCTTATGATTGCCCGATTGCACCACGAGCCTTCACTCGGGTCATTAGATTAATGATGTTGCTGTTTTGTTGAATTGGGCAACCCACGACCTGGAATTTTTTTTCAAATGCCCAACGCGGACCTTGCACTCTGCCCCTCATTTGATCTTTCACGCTACCAGAACTTTTTAAGGCGTTACCTCGAAATTGAGGCGATTGAAAAAAGAAAATCACGCGACTAAAGGGCAAAATGGTTCTAGAGGTTGATGATGTGTTACAATGCATTTCGTCCTGCATCAACGTTAGGTACTCCGCGAAGCGCTAGGAAGTAAACGGCACCGGTTGCTGAGAAGCAAAGTCAAGGACGTTCCTGACAGAAGGCCGGATGGACATGCAGATAAGCTGCTAATTTGACGTCTCTGTTCATTCTGTCGAGTCCTCAGGAAATGAAGTAACAACGTAAAGGAAGAAGGAAAGTCAGAAATACGAGGGCCATTTTTTTTTTTTTAATGTTATTCTTAGAATCTGAATTTAATGGCATTGAGATAAGAGTTCGCAATGCTATCGCTCTGATTGCAGTACTACTTATCGAAGATTCAATGTCCTCAGAAGGGATATCTGAATGCATTATTCTAAATGTTATGGTCGAGGATTAAACCAATGCAAAACATAATGTGATTTTCGGCAATTCTGCCGAGGGGTTCGTCTCAGGGCGTGGGGTGCTCTCAGAGGGGGGTTTGTGGAGGGTGGAGAGAGTAGCAGGCAAGGGTGGTAGAAGAACAAGCTAGGGCTCAGGGGGAAACAGTAGAGCATGTGAGGGGTTGTCGGGGGGGGGGGGGGGGGGTGAAGGAGGGCGGAGAAGCAGGTATGCTTGGGCCTGGGATGGACAGAAGGACAGAAGCATTTTCAAACTGCAAGACCCTCAGAAAAAAAAAACACAGTCTGTTAAAAAAAAAAGTAGTTTATTTGGGAAACTAGCTTGTAAGTTGTACTACTTGGGTTGGAAGAAAAGGCCGGAGGTTGGGTTTTCTGTTTTATTCTTCGAGCTTTCAGGAGGTACTTCCTTTGACTATTTGTTCAGAAATTGCACCTAAAAATCAGTTTAATTTCCACCGAGTCACATTATGAAATACGCTACCTGTTGTAAGTCATTCATAACTTCAATCAGATACTGCTCTATGGTAAGAATTAATACCCAGCCTATGTAAATCGCTGTACTACTTACAGTATGAGTCTCATGCCATTTGGGACCACCGAGATGTTTTAGATTCCTGAAGAAGGGAGTAGATACCTCCCGAAAGCTTGAAGAATAAAATATAAAACCCAACCTCCGGCCTTTTCTTCCAACCCCGATAGTAAAAAAAAAAAAAAATTTAGGAGAAAATAATGAATTCGAAAAATACAGCCATGAAATTAGTTTTTCGTACTTACATTGGATCTGCCAAAAAAAAAAAAAAAAAGCTTTACGAAGCTATGGTCAAATGAGTAAGCCAAAATATAAAAGTGTTTTGATTACAATTTTTGTTTTGTTCTGTGTTTTAGGTAATAATTATCAACATGTTAATTGTTAAACTTTTCTGAAGTCATAACGTTTTCTCGTAACTACGTTCTGTCATATCCGCCCTTTTTGCAGCCAGGCACCTCCTCAAATATTGAGGGTAGGTACTCGGTCAAAATCATCTACTCTCTTATTTTTGTAGCAATTTTCAATTGTATAGTGTTCATAAAGATATTTCTCAACAACTTTAATTTCGCTTTCAAACTTCTTGTTTGTCGCTTCCACACTAAAACATATTATGTTTTAGTGTGGAAGCGACAAACAAGAAGTTTGAAATATATTTACCTGGAAAGTATATATATTTCATATGTACCTACCGGAAAAGTTTTTTTTTTTTTAGCTTTTTGGAAAAAATAAGAGTAAGGAGCAATTTTAGGTATAGGAAGATGGGAGTATATTCGTAATCAGCGTCCAATTGCCTATACGTAGCTTTTGAGGTTTTTTTTTTTTTTTTTCCAAAATAAGGCCAAAATACTGTGCGCAGTCAGAATCAGTTCGAGAAGTTCGGATAATATGAAATATTTCAAGGTAAAAGGATGTTTTTAAGGTAAACGGTAAAGTAAAGGTAAAGTGAGTTTTTCGTAAAGAATTTTGATTTTCTATGCAGAGAGAAGTGACTAGCGCTCAGAACCATTCGGCTAATGCGGCCCCCTCGCTATTCGATTAGTAAATGAAATAGTCCACAAAATAGTCCTGAAAAGTCGAATTTTACGACACGCCAATGAAAATTTCGTGCAGATCGAAAAACAATAGCTAGATTAGATGAGTCAGATGGATAACTTTATCGAGTGGCGGACACAATGCGTGTTATGATATAGTTGTGTTTGTGGGTTTGTTTATTTATAAACTCCTTGAATAAATCGTGTGATTTGAAAAAAAAAAACGAAGAAAGTATTTTAGCGTAGGAAGTAGGTTCCAAGTACAAAGCGGGAAAATAATGCGCCACATGGAGCAGCTTTTTGGTGGTTTCATATTTTTCTTCGTCATCTACTCGCCAAAATGGATTTTTTTTTTCAATTTTTTTAGAAAAAGTTTAATTTCCCGGGTTTTCCCCCTTTGGGGGCTCACATACGCCACGTGGAGCTACTTTTTGGTGATTTCAGACTTTTCTCGCACTATGCTCGCCGAACTGGATTTTTTAAGGCCAATTTCAAATTTTTCCGACATCTAGAAGTGCCTTAGAATAAAAAATGAGCATTCTCCTCGTTCTCCTCCACCTCCGCCTCCGGCTGGAGCTCCAATATAATAGATTCACCACCGCAACACGAGCTCTCCTTACTCAGCACGCTCAAACAACCGTCTTCATCGTATTTGCATGTACAGGGCCAAATCTGGGCTACTCTGGGCAAATTGAAAAAGCCTATCTGGGCCACTCGTACAATAAATCGTTATTGAAATATCTCTGTTAGTCCCCAGGACGCCATTATGAATTATGTATGGCTTTCATTGAAATATCACATAACGTCGAGATTGGCAATTAAATGGCTCGCTAGGCAGTAAATAACTGAAATAGGTTAGGACAAGTTCATAAAGCTCAGTTCAGTAATTATGTCATACCTAATTACTTGGTAGCTAAGCAGTAAAGAACCAGTTTTGCACGAAAAGGCGTGAAGGCAAAATCGTAAATGAGGACGTCGATTTTAAAATGTAAAACAATTTACTCGCACACACAGGGCACAATTTTCAGGGTTAGCCACATATTGATTGACAGGGTGAAAGACCCCAAGATGAAGCACCATTAAAGGTTCTACCCCGAAGGCGCTCTAAAAACTGTATCGCCTTTTGATTGAACTGCTTTCAGTGACGAAATGTTACCCGAACATGGAGCACCTACTTGAGTTTTATGAATATCGGCGTTGAGTATTTGAGTGTGTAATTCCAAGCCTCCCGGCTGTTGTGTTACAATTACTGGAAATTATCGGTGACGAAAAACCCCTCTGGATGAAGTAACTAGGGGAGACGCCTGTTTTGAATTCAAGGGATGGCCGAGGGTGCTTGACATAATTGATCAATGTTGTAACTGATAGACTTTATCGTAGTTATAGATTGACAGGCTCCAGGGGAGTCGATTTGAGGATGCTTAAGGATATGATAGTGGGGTTACTCGTCGCGGTAATAATTTTTTAAGGGGGGTTACATTTTTTTTCTTCCAAAAAACAAATTACCCCGGTATAATCGGTTTCAAGTGAAAAGCCGATTGGGAGCAAGTTGCGCAAGTGTTTCTTATTTCCAGAACCCGAAGGTGCAGGTCTTTAAAGAATCTGAACTCGGGTTCAAGATCGCCGTTGCGACATCTGTAGGGCCTTAGGATATCTCCCCTAGTTCCATGATTTCCCCGAGAATGCTACTACATCAACCCGGCTCGAAGGTAACCTTGACATTGTTGGGGCGGGGTGAGTTCCCGATTAAAATGATTTCGGACCTGGCGCAACATCTGGATTAATGCGACCCAGTCTGATCCCTTTCCATACGCTGTACCGATTTATTTTGACCTGATTAAGACTTTTTTGCCACCTGCCAAGCATTTTTTTTTTAAACAAAATTTAGTGCTGTAATTTTGGTTTATTATTCTGGGAATAATACACCTATGTAATCGCGACCCATTGGTTTCCCATCTTGTTGTGCCTGCAAGGTTTTCAGACCGATCGCCCCAACCCGTGGGGCTAAAAAAAGGGGCTACGGGAGGGCTTTTTTGAAAGGATTTCGGCTATAGGGTCGAGTTAGGTGTCGTTTTCGAAGTACTTTGAGACGTAGAATCCATTTTGGGGGTCCCAGAACGATTCGATTTCACCGTAGGGAGCTATAGGATTCTCATGGGCCCACAAATGGGATTTTTGAAAGATATCAGGAGGTCAAATATTATCCGAGTAATTTCGGACGCATAATCCATTTTTCGAGGTCCCACATCCGATCAAACGATGTCCAGGTTTTTTTTTTTTTTTTTTTTTTTTTTTCAAAAATATCTTTCAATTGACACATAATTCATAGGTAATTAATTCTTTTAATTAATAATAATTATTGACTCTTACAAGTAACCTATATCAAAGATTAACAAACCTTTGTGTAAAATTTGCAGCTTTTTTTATTTACATGTCTGAAAACATTGACACCGAAAGTACCTACCTCTTGCAATTTTACACTTTGACAAATAAAATTTCATTGGTGGCGTATGTTTTACTGCTTTCAAAACGAACGAAAATTGGTCAATAAAATCGAATTTTCCTAAAAAGTGACGAACAATTTTCTTCTATTCTTCAAGCTAAATTCAATCGTGACAGTAGTTTTTTTTTTTTTTTTTAATCTCTGCAGCTTTTTGACAATTTAAGGCCACATTTGTTCGGTTTGAGCTCATTTTTAGCAATCTGATAAAATTGTGCTCCACGTAAATTGTCAAAATGCGACTAAAATGAAAAACCAATGTCACCGATTACAAAACGTAGGTATTTAAAAGTCATGTGTCACCCAAAATTATTCTGGTAAAAAAATTGATTGTACTGCCCTAAATGGTTAGTTGTAAAAAAATCGGACGAGCCCGTAAAACATTTAGTGGGCAATGCTGGTAAGAAAATAAGAAATATTTTCCATTTTTTTTATGCGAAATAAACTGAAAATTGCGGACCACCCTTTTCAAGGACGCCCTGCACACACGACGTTCGTCGCATTTGAACTTGGCAACGGAGCCATAAATTTAAAGAATGTCTGAATTAACTCGCCTGAATAAAAATAATATTATTTGAGAAGGGATCCGACCGCGGAGATGGCCCAACGACGGTGAGGAAACCCCCGAGGAAGGTCGACGCATTTAAATGCATCCGATAAATCATTTGTTGACAGAGTTTTTTTTTTGTGGGCTTTTCAAAATAGTTTCTACCGTCGTGTATAGCAGAACGATACGGTGTTAGAATGTACCATTTGTTAATTTATTTTTTTTTTAGTCTAAATTTACAAGGTGTCCACGTCGAGTGGAAGCCGATGTCGTTATTCTCATTAGCATACCGGGTCGGAGAGAACAACCAGAACAGTATCGTTTTTTTTTTCTTCCCCCAACCGATCTCCAAATGCGCAATTTTCATAATAATCACACAATCGGGCAAAAAGAAAGTTTCCCCGCTACCAGGGAAATTGTCGGAGAGATTTGTTGCCCTTGATGCAGGCTGCTCATGAGCTTATCTTTCGTTAATTAATAACAAAAAGTATGGTCCAGTCAATCGAGACATTTGAAGGGGTGTTTGCTTACTTGTAAAAGGTCGCCTACGAAAATGTTTTTTGTTAAGGACTCCTTAACAACGGGCGGATAGGCGGTTTTGACCGGCCCTCCCCCACTCACAGTTACCTATCCAAAGACCTTAGTTTAAACTCCTCGGTGAAAGAGAAACATAACAGCGCCTATATTTGGTAAAAATAAGAGTGGCGCTTGTTAAAAGAATGGGTAAGAGTATAGACCGAATATGGAATTAGAAATAAGAATAGAATTATTGATTGGTACCGTCTATACAAACAAAATAGTGCTCCAAGATAGGATGCATTTTGCACATTTCTTCAGTTAAGAACATAATCACAGCTTATCAACGGTTAAAAAGAAGGCTCGCAAGAGGAGCATCTGGCTGGAGCACTGAGCCGAGAGGCTCTGGGCGTTCCCGGCCCTCCTCACCATCTCCCCTATGCCCCTTCTCACGTATATCCCCCGCTTGTTCATTTCTTCAGAGTTCTAGGCTCAACCTCAGGCCCATGGTAAATTTATATCTGTTTGAATTTACCTTTTATATACCCGCAAAAATCAATAATTATTATCAAGGTTACTCGGGAAATGAGTCCTTATTCGACTTCCTGGCATCCTTGAAAAGCCCCAAGGTGAAATCGTATGCTTTTGGGACTCCCAAAAATGGATTTTACGTCCAAAAATAGTTCGAAAACGACACCTAACTCTTCAAAAACCCCTCATGTGGCCCCTTTTTAGATCCGCTGAGCCCCACTGGCTTGTGCGATCGGGTTGAACACCTCGCGAGTTCAACTGAAAGTAGAACCAAGTCAAAAATTTCAGATTTTTAAATGAGTTCCTACTGCCCAAAACGCCGCGAACGGCGGACGGACATGTCAGTTTTGGAATCCACACATTTCGAGACGTAAAATAATTACAAATTTTGATGGTCACAATTTTTTCTGTGTATTATTCCAAGAATATTTGACCAAAACGGGATCATACAACGCCACATAAAACGCGCGAAGGGACCAAGCGGTAGGCGATGGCGAGGAGGGCTGGAAACGACTGAAGCCCCTCGGCTCCGTGCTCTGGCCAGACGTTCCAGCTTGCAAGCCATCAACATGAGATCCTCCACATTGTTGTCTGATCTGAGTTTGCCTCATCCTTGTTTTGCTGATTTTAAGTTTTAAAAAACTCCTCTAAAACTCGACTTGGGTCGTGGAAAGCCTTACCAATAGTTAGTACATAATAAAAACTTGCACTTGCCATCCTCCCTTTAAGGAACAAAGCCAACCAGATCGCCTTCTTTTATGTCTGACTTTTTGGTCTCGAGAACTTATCTTAGGTTGTATAAACTTCTTTTTCCAGCTTCGACCGGCCCGATCGTCCGACCTGCCCATCCGCCCCTGGCAAGGAGGCTCTTAAACTCCCCGTGGCCGTTGGGCAAGACTTGCCCGCTTGCACTTAGTGCATGCTGTATTCATGATTTTCTGTTTCTGATTGCCTGGTGCCCTCATGTGCCCGAATTAGTAATAAATGCATAACAGGTGTTACACGCTACAGTAGTTATGATGTAACATGCATTTAGGTTACATTACTATGGTGACTTCACTTTAAATATTGTAGGGGCGCTGGTTACACATTTTTCTAATAAACATGTTTTCAATTCTAAGAGCGTAGAATCGTTGTCTGTTGAAATAGTTGATATTAGCCAATTGACTTTTTTGAGGGAAATTGGAAAAATTGTCGATGCGTACCTGAATATTGCGTCAATTTTAAAATCTTGGTGCTTCTTGAACGCAGAATTTCACGCTCCACACCTTTTATTTCATGAGTTTTTCACACATAAAGACCGTTCTCAATTTACAGGCGTTTTAAAGTCGCAGTTTTCTCCAAAGTCGGGAAAAATTGGAACTTTTCAACGACCGATTGCGACCTTATCAATCAATCGAATTTTAATGTTGGGGTAGCCGTTCGACGCAGAATTTAATGCTCTTCAGTAATGTAACGAGTGAAATTTTCTGTCCGACACATAGTTTTCATGATATCAGCGAAAAACCAAGAAAAGGCCTAAGATTAGGAGGTTTGTAGGCCCCCAAAAGTTCTCCCGACAAAAGTTTTGTTGGATTCGCTTAGTTTCCCACTGAAATTTAGAAACATAACAACGGACCTTTTGTAGGCGGTGGGTAGAACACTCACAACACACACACACAACAACCCTCACTCATTCAATTACTTGGCTCAATTCGAATTATGTACCTACTCAATTTTGAATGTAAATAATATTCACAATCATGATATCATCGGAGTACATGAGAAATTGAGGAAAAGGGGGCACTGCCGTACACATTTTTTGAAAAAAAAAAAAAAGAAAAAAAAAAGAAGCCAAATTTGAAATGGGATTTTTTAAAACTAAAACCGCTGCTAACTAAATAATCGAATGGCTGGTATGGATCCTTGGGCTGCCCAAGTTAATTACTGGTCGATCCTTTGTAGAGATATTATTCGAAGGTCGGGAATTATATTTGTGGGAGGTCGATTTTTGTAAAACAATGGGAGAAAACGCCTCTCTCTCCGTCGTCGAATTTATTTCAAGGGTGTCCAGCCTCCGCAATCCTAGGGTTTTATTGAGTGGAAATAATCAAACAATGCGTCTGATGACCTTTGGGTTGAGTGGTTGATATTTCAGGGATAGGTAATTATCAGACTACTTCGACGGCACGTATGACGGTGTAATGAAATTATTAATGGCTAATTTTAATAGTGGAGGACGACTCCACATAAAACCATCACGATGCCATTTGCAATGGTAATTTTACAACGCGTACCATCTTAGGAATTTTACAGATGTCACAGTTGAAGGCCAAATGACGTTTGAAGTTCTTTCACTTGAAATTTGTGCCAGCCAGTCTCTCCAACAGCCTGAGGCTTCCCGCGAAAGATATCGAACTCATGACAATCCATCAGGCTTGTCAATAACAGTTTTATTGGGGGTTCGGACGAGCGTGGGGTATTTTGACCACACCTGAGTGTCGAGGGGGGCGCGGTATCGAAAAAGTTCGGATGTCAGGGTCAGGTTCGAACCCCGTTACACAACTTGACATAAACGAGCCGTTACTGATATGACTCACTTTACAACGGCTTGATCCGGTTCCGATTTATTCGACAAGCGGGCCCCCCCAGAACATTATAATTTATCTTCAGACTCGTCGAGTTTGATCTGTAACGCTGATAGGCTCGAAGTTAATCGTCAATATTGGCTCACACACTGACACATTAGTGGGTGTTTTATGAAAATATTTTCTCTTTGTGAGGCCAAATTGAATTATTATTATTATTATTATTATTATTATTATTATTTTTGGTTTCTAATTCTTGGATAATGCACCGGAGAGATTCGGTCAAATCGTCCTGGGCCGTGTTCTAAGAAATCAAAAAGATAATTTTTTTGTGACAAAATGTCTGAAAAATTTTGAACTACCTATTTCAATTTATGGCCGAGACGTGATGAGGATAGCTCAACATTTCGTCGGTTAGTTCACCTTCAAATACAGTTAGGAGGGGATTGCTGTCATGAGGGGAATTACGAATGCGCTGATCCCTCAATTTTTTTGCCATCTTTTGAGGTACGAAAGCGCCATTGAAAATTTTACAAAAGGGTTTATTATTCTTTGATATACGTTTCTTGTGCATAAATTTAATTCTGTCAATGAAAAAAAAAAAAAAAAAACAATTTTTGTGGTTTTTTTCCCCCCCAATTTTTTTTTGTTTTTCACTCGAAAAATATTTGACCTCTTGGGATCTTTCAAAAATCCCATTTTTAGCCCCATGAAAGCCCTATAGATCGCAACAGTGGAATCGGATCGTTCCGGGACCCCCAAAAATGGATTCTACGTCCCAAAATGCTTCGAAAACGACACCTAACTCGATCCCATAGCCAAAAGCCTACAAAAACCCTCCCATAGCCCTATTTTAGCCTCATAGCGCCCCACGGGTTTGGGCGATGGCGCTGAAACCGTTGCGGGCACAACTAGATGGTAAACCGAGTATTTTGTCAAAATTTCAGATAAAAAAAAAAAAAACCTACTGCCCAAAACGGCCCGGACGGCGCGCCGCGGCGTACGGCGTTGGGGCTACGGGAGGGGTTTTTGCATGTTGAGGGTCCCAGGACCATCGAATTTCACCGAGAGGTTTTATGGCGCTTTTAAAGGACACCAGCAAGTCGAATGAGCTGTCGTTTCTCTAGTAACTTTGGACACATAATCCATTTTTGGAGTCCCACATCCGTCCACAAACTTAAATTAAATACTAACATAAAAAACTAAATACTTAAAACTAAATTTTTTATTGTTATCGAATTAATTTTTAGATAATTTACTATTAAAAAAAAGTAAACTCCTGTGTAAAATTTGCAGTGTTTTTGTTATGCTGATGGGATCACCAGTGCTGCCAAACCACCCGAACAAAAACCCCCCGAGTCGCGGGAAAAAACCCCTAAAAAACCCCCAAAACTCAGTGAGGAAGTATGTACGGGGGGGGGGGGGGGGGCTCAAAGAATAATAAACCCTTGTGAAATAATTTGCAGCGTTTATTACATGCGCATAAAAAACGTACAAACCGGTACCGTGTTGTGTGCGAAAATGTACAAAAAGACCTTTTTTTTCCAACATTTTTCATTTTTTGCTGTGCCTACCCCTCCCTTATCGAAGCTCTAATAAAACTTTCACATAGCACTGCTGTGATGGGGAGTTTAATCCTCTTTTATCAGGAAAAAATAAATTTGGAATCGGATGAATCATTCCCGAGCTACAGCCGAAAACGTTCTGAAAAACGCTTCTGAGTGGTGTCAGACTGGGCGTTTCTTGTTTTGGTTTAAATTCGTTTTCTCGGTTCCTGTTTGATCTACAGAGTTCTACTAAAGCTCAAATGAAAGCTAATTAGATTTGCTATCAACCAATACCTATACGTAGGGGTTGAGAAAGCATCAAAACCTAGATATTGGCTGTGGAAGACGAAAAGTGGGTGTATTCTGCACTTTCTGGCGAAAATAGCCTTTGTTTGAAGGGCTGTTGCTCGAAAACGGTTTGGAATCTACCCTCGATCCCTATTTAACAACCCACTGGCGTTTAGGTTTTTACAGTTTTTACCCTCTGAGCCTTGATTATTTTCCCCCCCCCCAAATCCCCCTGACTCAAATTTAAATCCCCCTAAAAAAAAACAACAACATCTTCCCCCCAAATTTCCCCCTTTAGAAAAAAAACCCTAAATCTGGGGGGAAAACCCCCAATTTGGCAGCACTGGGGATCACTGCTCGATTACCTTATCCAGTGCTTCTTCCAAGGCTCTTTGTCTTCTTCTTCTTTAAATTATTGATTAGATCCTAGTAATTAACCGTTACATAAAATCAATCTTTCTACATAAAATATATATATACATATATGAAAAGGATTTTTTTTTTTTTCAATTTAAATCCTTTTTATCTGGACGTCGTAGGGTTTCCTTCGGTGGCGAACAGGATTAGAAAGTCAGCGACCGCCGAAGGAGGATATCAAACTTTCTATTGGAGTGTTCTGAGGTTATTGATCTGATCGCACTCTAATTAATGACCACCCCCCCGTTCACACCGCCCACATCGTGAGATCCAAACGTGAAAGAATGAATAAATTCACCTTCTCGAGTCCCGTGGGAGACGTGAGATACTTCTCGTGCTTGTCCTTGGTAATGTGCGAAAATATCATTCCACGGGGGAGTTCAACGAGCGGCGTTTCCAACTTGGTGAGTCCAACGGGTGGTAACGCGATTGACGAGGTTGAAAACGATGGGAAACAACTGCTGCACGAGATAGTAAAATGTCGTTTAGACAGCTCATAACTGTTAATGCTCAGAGAAAGTACAGTGTACGGATAATTAAGTTTACACCGAACACCTTGACCTCCTATGAACGCGATCACGTTGTCATCCTCGTTTTTTTTCTTCTTCGCCTTATGTGAAACGTGCGAGCAAACGTGAGATGCCACATCACAATCACCACTTTTACTCTTCGTAAGCACGCTGTAAAAGGTTAAATATAATATGCAGCAGACAATCTCGCCTCCTTCCTGCACCTTAGGGTCGTCTCCCTTCACGACACCATTTAACGTTTTCTCCAGTCATAAATTCGTCATTGGGGTCATGGTCTGATCCCTGTTTCATGACATTTCTCCTTTAAAAAAAAAATGACATTTTCACCTGTTCCTTGTCTGATCAACCCCTATTGTCAAGATATTACCGACCTTTCCACCGCATAACCTTGACAACCCTATTCGCAGATGAACTCCCTGCCACGTCCAGTTCACAAGATGAGACTCGCTGATAAATCGTTCTGTACGAAGGCAACACGACTTACAAGTAGGAACCGTTTCATGTAAGTGATAATGTCGAGGTTATTCAAGCGAATACGTTCACAAAGTTGGTGCGCTGAACAAATGTTCACATCCAGCGTTTACTGCGCTGAATCAACAATAAACCAGGATAAAAATGTAATCCTGTGTTCCGGTAGGAACTTGAAACGCTGCACATGTTACACGAAGGTATATTATTATTTTGTATGAATTGTGCAAAAATTAATAGATACCTAATGTCAGTAAAAACTATTTAGGTACCAAAAAATTTGTAAAAAACAACAACAAAAAGTTGAAAAAAATAAATAAAAAATAATAATAATAAGTAGGTAATAATAATAATAATAATAATAATAATAATAATAATAATAATAATAATAATAATAATAAGAGATTTTGGAAAAATGATAGGTAAGGGACCCCTAGAAAAAAAACTCTGCACATTATACAGAAGGGTTTATTATTATTCTTTGATATAGGTTATTTCTGCAAAACTTAATTTCTGTAAAAAATATTTAAAAAAAAAAAAAAAAAAAAAAAAAAAAATTGTACACTGGACAGATGTGGAACCTCAAAAAATGGATTTGGCGTCCAAAATTACTCGGCAATCAACACCTCATTTGACCTCCTGAGAGTCTTCAAAAGTCCCATTTTAGTCCAGCAGTGAGGTAGACCGGTACTTTTGCCTGGACATAATCCGAAAGTTAATGAAATTTTGGGGTGTTGTTTTGGGATGCCTGGGGAAGCTAAATCCGAGTTGTCTTACAAAAAAAAAAAGCCTGTGCTCGATTGTGGGTGGCCAAAAAACCGCGATTTTTCGGTTTTCCGCCTATAACTTGAAAACTATGCCTCGTAGAGGTCTTTTTTATTTCATTTCCGGAAAGAACAGCCGTTCCCAAGTACATCAAATTTCTCAACATGTACAATTTTACGGAAAAATGCATGTTTTAGCTTCTGAAAATTCATTTGTAGTACGAAACGAATTCAAAAACAAAATAAGAAACACCCAATGACACCGCGCGGAGAGCGGAACCCCCGTTTTTCATAACGTTTTCGGTTGTAGCTCAGAAACTATTGGTCCGATTCCAATTTTTTTTCTCGTGAAAGCTGATTAAACTCCCCACCGCAGCTATTCAGTGTGAAATTTTGATTTGAGCTTTGATAAGGGAGGGAAAGAAGAAAATGTTCTGAAAAACGGTCGTAGGTGGTCAAATTCTGTTTCCACACTTTCCGACGAATACTAATGGCACTTTTGATGTTTCAATAGACTTACAATGTGCCGTTACTTATATAAAATTTAATCAGCTTTCTGATCAAAAAAATAACAGTAAGATCGGACTAACTGTTTTTGAGTTATAGTCAGAAATGTGCAAAGAATCATGTTTTATTCACAATTTGCCACTTTTTTGCCGTGCCCGCCCCTCCCTTATCAAAGCTCAAATCAACATTTCACACGAAATATCTGCGATGGGGAATTTAATCAGCATTTACGAAAAAAAAAAAAAAAAAAAAAATTGGAATCGGACGAATAGTTTCTGAGCTACAACTGAAAACGTTCTGAAAACCGTGGTTTTCCGCTTACCGAGCGGTGTCAGATTGGGCGTTTCTTATTTTGTTTTAAATTCGTTTCGTACGTACAACTGAATGTTCAGCTGAAATGAATGTTCATGAAGCTAAAACATGCATTTTTCCGTAAAATTGTACATGTTGAGATATTTGATGTACTTTGGGACGGCTGTAACTTAGCAGCTATTCGGTAAAAACAAACATGTGACTAGTGAAATTTGAAGGAGATTTAATGCTCTTTCCGGAAATGAAATAAAAAAGATCTTAACGAGGCATAGTTATCGAGTGATTGGCGGAAAACCGAAAAATGCCCGAAAAAATCGCGGTTTTTCGGCCACCCACAATCGAGCACAGGCTTTTTTTTTTTTTTTTTTTTTTTCAGAAAACTCGGATTTAGCTTCCCTAGACAAAAACCCAAACCTTCCCAAAACAACACCCCAAAATTTCATTAACTGTCGAATTATGTCCAGCAGTCCACAGATTTTTCGACCTCACTGCTGGACTATTTGTTGCCGCATGAAATCCTCATGGTTAAAATCTGATCGTTCTGGGACCCCCGAAAATGGATTCTACGTCCAAAAATACTTCGAAAACGACACCTAACTCGACCCCATACCAAAAAAAAAAAACCTCCCAAAACTTGGGGGCACAACTAGATGGTAAACCGAGTGTGGGACACCCCATGCAGCGGGTGATGGGTGCGTACCGACAAGTACGTCTTTATAAATTTAGATTCACTATGTTTTGCTTTGTGCGTTTGGCGGAAAGCCTAAGGCGTTTATCCGTGATTTCGCCGCCGGTGTCTTTGGAGGAACACGAAGGGAGTAGGGGAATATTTCCTTCCTAGGCATAACACGAATTAGGGTCGTGATCAACTAACTAGGAGGAAGATACTGCCGCAGAAAAGGAAGACTCGCTTGCTTCACGCTTACAAATGGATTGTGCGACCAAAAACACTTCGAAAACGACACATCATTCCACCTATTGGCCAAACTCCTACGAAAACCGTACATGTAGCCCCCTTCTAAAGCCCCAGAAAGCCGAGTATGGACAGGTTTGGAACCTCCATAAATTGATCCTACGCCCTAAAATACTCCTCAGACGAAGTGCACGATCGCTGTAGATGGGTTTTTTTCGAAAGGCTTTGGTCAGGGGGTTATTTCGAAGTAATTTCCGACGTAAAATCGATACACGGGGTTCACGAATTCATACAGGTAGTTTCACTAGCCGCAAAATCAGCATCGGAAGAGCTAATTAGTCATTTTCACGTGGGGTCATTTCACGGTTAAATTTCCACTCTCACAAATGAAGGCGAAACGTGAAAATCACAGTCGATTCATCATAGACAATCCGAATGATAGATGACTCAGGAAAGAGACCAAGGACGCCTGAAGCACCACAAAGATGGGGATGTATTTACGCATGAGGAAGCAGATGGGGTCAACTCGTGTCAAGGCAGACAAAAAACTCCTAAAAACCGATCAAGTTTTTTTTTTTTTCGTTTCCCCAATCGGCCATCACCCTTTTGCATTTCCGAGTGAACGTCACTCGGGGGCAAATCGTGCGTTGTTAAGAGTGATTTCCCGAACAATGATCTCCAGATAGTCATCAAAAGGCAAATACAGGAGCTGACCTTAACGGCGCACGATCTCCTTCCCCCTGTCGACTTCCAGATTTTGTTTTTTTATCTGCGTTCATTTTACGAGGAACGAGATCCCATCAGTTTCATTTCACGACCTCGCAATAGACACCATATAGTAGAAAGAAATAACAGTCGTAAATCGGCTCAAGTGAACACCTTGACGTTCTCGTCAGTAACAGGCTGTTAAAATTGACTAAACATTTTATGTTCACGTTAAAGGTTGAGTAGAAGCTCCCTTAATGCGATGTTTTCCAATTAATGCTGTGGGTGGTACTTTCAAGGTCACTAATTAACCTAAGATCTTGTATTCCACGAGAAATTAGGTACCCTGTTCATTAGTTAGAGCTAATTGCCGACTGATTTGCACACGGTCTTTCATTCCGTTTGGTTCTAATTGGATTACCTCGAGACTTTTTCAATGATGACCATCTGAGGTAGAGATCTTTTTAAAAACCCATTTCAAAACCAAGCAGAGGGAATTGTTCGGTGGAAACCGGCGTCAACGGAAACACATACCTGGCATGTCTGAGTTGTCGCAGTGTTCGGCCACTTGTTTCACGAACATGTTGAATAAATGGCTCATCTGTAACAAGAAAGTCAATATTACTGCAAGTAGAATAATCCCACTCCACTGTTGTAGTTTTTTTTTTTTTTTTTAGCAAAGTTAGGTACATTTTTTTAGGAGTAAATGTGCTTGAAAAGGGACGTCTGCAGCGTAACGTAAGGACTTCACTACATATACATAGAGTAACTGCAACATCTCATTAAATGAGAAGTTGCAGTTATAAATTATAAATTTTATCTCATTAAAATTATATATTAGGTAGTTATAAATTTTATCTCATTAAAATTATGTCTGCTACAGAAGCTATGCTCCGCAGCGTTGCGCACCAAATCAGACAGGCCGGGGGGGGGGGGGGGGTAGAGAGAGAGAGAGAGAGAGAGAGAGGGGGGGTCTGGAGAACCTTATTCGACAAGAATATCATCATATCATACAATAATATAAAATTGTGTTGGCCGACGGCCGTGTGGTAGCCGTGTGGTTTGTTGGTACGGGATAACGCGTTCCCGAATGAGTTTTTTCACTTTCCGCTCGCTGGCCGTTTAGGGGGTCGAAAAAATTACGAAAAAATACGAGCCGTATAGATCAGAACTGGAGGAAGACGTCGGTCAAATCGTAAATCCGAAATTCGCCCGGGAAATTCGTTGAAAATTCGTCGAAAAATCGTCTTTCTCCCGTTTGTCCTACGTTTTCCACTTTCAACTCGCGCCAAAGGCCGTTTAAGGGGTCGAAAAAATTACGAAAAAATACGAGCCGTATAGATCAGACCTGGAGGTAGACGTCGGTCAAATCGAAAATCCGAAATTCGCCCGGGAAATTCGCCGGAAATTCGTCGAAAAATCGTCTTTCTCGCTTTTGTCCCACGTTTTTTCGGGTTCAAAAATACCCAGTAAGGAGCCATTTTTTGGGTATGGTATCCGCGAGCCAAATGCGCGCCAAAATATGGCCAATCCGATTCCGAAGTCGGATTTCAAAAAAACCGAGGGGGAGGGGGCGATTTCACGGTGAGAAGACAATTGGATCGTTTTAATTCGCGCGGGGATCTTAGAAAACGGAGGGTCCAGGGAACTTTGATAGATGGTATCCGCGAGCCAAATGCGCGCCAAAATATGGCCAATCCGATTCCGAAGTCGGATTTCAAAAAAACCGAGGGGGAGGGGGCGATTTCACGGTGAGAAGACAATTGGATCGTTTTAATTCGCGCGGGGCCAGGGATCTTAGAAAACGGAGGGTCCAGGGAACTTTGATAGATGGAGAGGCCTTTATTTAAAAAAAGTTGAATTGAATTAAAAATAATAATTTCCTAAACGGTAAGCCCTAAAAATACGCCGATTTTTTCTATCGTCTCTGCTACGAATAGGAGGGGCCGAGCGGAGCGAGGCCTTATGTCTGAGTAGGGGTTTGAACGTGTCCATCGATGCTACGCACCCCACAGGCGGCAATACACCCCACAGGCGGCAATACACCCCACAGGCGGCAATACACCCCACTAGGGGAGCGAGCGAAGCGAGCCAGAGAGACTAGTAAGTCAAAAATAGAATCAAAGAATGCACGGGTCGCAATAACACACAAAAAAGAAGGCGTTACTTGGCTTTTTTACCATTTTGAGAAAATTGGTCCATCTTTGAGATGCTGTAGCCCGCTCCCTATTGGTCGTAGAAGAAAACGTTATACATGACATTTGTAGGGAATTTAATGCTGTACAACTTTGTAAAGGGATTGTTTTGTGCTAGAACCACTCCTTTTCGAGATATTGGGAAAAACCGAAAAATGTCAGAAAATTTCGAGGTTTTTCGGCTACCAAATGTTGTGCCGAGCCCAGATTTAGTCACATTTTTTATATTTTACTCTTTATACCCATTAAAACGAAATAAAAAAAAATAAAATCTTCTACCCCACCTTTTGTAAGGTGAAATCCTCTGGGAACTGGACTAATAATACCGTGGTAGGTGAAATTCCTCCTCATAACCATCAGGGCCTCGATCGTCTGGCGCTAGAAAGCCATCAAGTTAGAAACGACTGCAAACGGCAATCTACGGAGGCACTCGAGGTAAAGCCCTATAGATCGCAACAGTGAAATCGGATCGGAGCCCAAATCGGCCCGAACGTTGGACGGACATTTCGCTTTTGGAATCTAGACCTCTTGAAACGGACAAACATACGTGATTATACTCGCAAACCTACTTAGCAAAAAAAACAAAAAAAAAAAAAAAGTGGAAAATTTTTCTCTAAGGATTTATCATTTTGATATAGAAAAATACTTAGTGCAAAAATTTGTCGATACATAGTCAATAAATTATTATATTAAAAAAATGTCTCTACAATGCTTGGAGAACTCTGGTACTGCCAAAAATGGATTCTACGTTCGAAAATACTTCTAAAACGATACCTAACTTGACCCAATAGCGGAAACCCTTAAAAAATCCCTCCCGTAGCACGTTTTTAGACCCACAGAGCCCCACGAGTTTGGGCGATCGGGCTGAAAACCTTACGTGCTAAACTGGATGGTAAACCGATTTTTTTTGTTGCCAAAATTACAGATTTAAAAAAAAATTCCTGCTGCCCAAATCCAGCCAGCGGACTCGCTGATGAACTCCCCTCCTCGTTACCATCCGCTGGGATGACGTCACAAATCGTATTCCGGTCACGTCCCTAATCACGATGTTGTCTCCGCGCCTCGGAGATGGTAATTGCTTCTCGATGCTAATCTCGCAGAAGGATTTCCCCAGATGACTACCGGATGCAGTGATATCCGAAGCTGTCCGCAGGTTCGTGATCAATCTTGTGGTTCATGACCCCCCCACCAAACCACAGGCATTATAAAGAAGATTTATCTCTTCGCATTGTTTTATCTGTTCAGGGAAAATCAATTTCATTATGTTGAGACGGAAAAAAGAAAAAAGAATATAAAAAGAATTCAAGAAAAAATGAAAAAATAAAAACACGAAAAACCGAAATAAAATCTAGAAAAGAAAACAAGACGAAAATAAAAAAATAAAATAAAAGAGGAAAATTTCCTCTTTTATTTTATTTTTTTATTTTCGTCTTTTAATTCGTCATTTAATGGTCGTAAAACAATAAAGTATCAGCCAGATACTGGGAAAACATTATAGATTCGTAGATGCTTTTTTGTTCATAAAAACAATAATTGCTATGATAATTTTATTATAAGAGCTTGTTATAAGAGAGGTTGCTTTTCGGTATCTGTACTAGTATAATGTATGATAATATCATACATTATACATTATATATTATATAAAAACTAGCTGGGACACCCGTGCTTCGCACGAAATATTAAATTGCCGTTCATCAACTATCAATAATGCACCCATGCTTCACTCGGAACACCCATAGCAACCCGTCAAATCGTAATTTTTCTTAGTAACAACAATGTTGACCCGTTTCTCTTCGTGAAGTACAATCAGATAGATTCTACGCTACCTTCGATTCGAGGTAGTTTGATATCTGATATCAAACTACCTCGAATCGAAGGCTCGCAAAAAAAAAAAAAAAAAAAAAAAAACTCGTACCCACCTACCGACCGGGTACGTACCAACTACTAAATGGATTATCGTTTTGTTCTCGTTGAAATCAGCGTGAAAAAGCTCTTTCTAACCAACGGAGTTCCGTTCAAAACAGACGCCAAACGTTGTGCCGCGTTTTGGCGATACGAAAATTTCCCTAGTCGTCCCTAGTCATCTCTAGTAACGACGCTTTTTGACCTGGTAGATTACGTTTGTGCCAGAAGGGTGAAAATAGGCCGACATATTTCTCGACGTTCGCACCACTACGACTGCGCCAATAAATTTATTGGCGCGGCCCAAACGTAGTTTTTAAAAATATTTATATTTTTAAAAACTACGTTTGGGCAGCTCCAAAAACCTTCATTTGCGTCAGAAAGTAGTGCGGTTTTCTTTATTTAAAAAAAAAAAAACGTAGTAGCGGCTATAGTTTTTTGTCTGTACATAAATTAAAAAACAAAAGTTTCAACAAATCGAAAATTTAACAGTAACTGTTACTGATCTGTTGTTAACTGTTAAAAGTGCCTCACCCCCGTTCCCGATCACTCTCAAGAGGATCGAATTTCTGTTGGGGGGTCGAAAAGTGAGTAGAAGACGTATGAGGGCAGGTGGGTCGGGGGTTGGCTGGCTTTAGCCAGTACGGGGTGGCTCTCTACCCGTAGTTTTGGACCTGGCGCAAATGTAAGGACATTTTATCAATATTCTCTTATTCCTATTGTCGCAAAGCCGAGAGCCTCGTTCGCGATGAAGGAAGAGAGTTCGCGAAATCTTCAATCGCCTATGTTCTAAGGTGGAACAACCTTGTCAGTTTGCGCCCGCTCCCGTCAAAATCGGTCCAGCCGTTTAGCCGTCTATTGGGAACAAACACGCAAACTTTGAGTTTAATGTATAAGAATTATCATAACAATTTATTATTATAAGTAACGACACTTTTTTCACGTCCCTTATTGTGAAGGCTCTGATGCATTGAGTCAAGCAGTTGATATTGACATATTCCATGAATGAAACTTGGCACCCAAGCAGTCCTGACGAGACTCGTTCATTGCAAAAACAAATTTCCACACTTCGCGGCTTTACTGCCGGGTCGCCGTTTCCCTCAATCCAGCAGGGACGGCATTGTTCCATTTTTGGTCAGCTCCTGAGCTCCCTTTCAACCCTACTCAATAACCTGTTACATAAAAAGTCCGCCGACTTAATTTTGTAAAACCCTCAGGTATTTCTTCGACTTTCTTCGGGAATTCTCGTCCCGCAAGGGGGGCTCCCTCCGCAGGTTGAGCCGGGCCGGAATGAGTAATGAACCCGCGGACCTCCTTCAAAGTGAACCCCAGAAAGATTTATCTCCCGGCAGCTTCCATTCACAAAAGCCCCCGCTTTAACACCTTTACTTGTTACTTAATGCTTCGGCAGATAACTTGGAATAACTGAGGGTTCTTCGGTACAAGGCATCTTCTTCACGTTGCACAAGGGCGGTGCCGAGGTAATTAGCTGTTTTCTCCCTCTTGACAAATCCACAAAGATCTCTGATAATTTCAAGTCGCTGAATAAACAACTGCTCCTCGTCGGAAATTGAAAACCGCTGCACAATGAATTAGCGTATATCGATCAATTGATGACCCACATAAATATATTCTAAACTTAGTGCAACTTTGAAGTTTTCAAGGGTTTTTTAAGTTTCGAACCTCCTCAAACTGCGAAAATCTTCAAAATTCTGCGCCCAAAGGTGCGAAACTCCGTCACACGATTCTGCTTCGAAAACGACGCCTCACTCGACCACCGCGAAGCCCTTCGACCGTCCAACCGTAGTGGGACGATGGCGCGAAAACAGGTTGATTATTCGACGAATGATAAACCAAAAAGTCAAATTTAATCAGGGTTTGGTGTAGGTACACTTCGCCTAATGACATGACAAACATCCCGAACCTCCTTTTGTGACTGGCTTTCTCCCGTGACCTCGCATATCTCTGGTATAATGAACTGAGTGAAACTGTCAACAACGCATGTGACTCGGGATGTGGCCTAAAAATAAGTGTAAAAAAGTGATTTATTTTCCAAGTTTCATCGCGTTCGGGCCGTCGACCCCGGATGGGCTCGTCCTTGCCGGCAATTTTACGCCTTTATGAGCATCTCCCGCCGGTAAAGAAGTGAAAGTAATTAATGTCCGAGAGGGAGCTCTGAAAAGTAGGAAATAATCCATAAACCTACCCGAGTGGCGTACGCTATCCTGGTACTTACCACGCGGAACATATTCCCATCCGGCAACGAAGAAAGTTTTCACCTAAGGGGGGTACCTTAAAATGGACCATCTTCTTCGGACCGTGTCTTCCGCCCTATTCATCATGCACAGGCATCAAACAGATTGCAGTATAGTAATTTTCTCTATAAGGAATGTTAAATTATAGATTGAGGGTAGGCGAGACGCTATGGTTCACAAATCTTCCTTTGTTGTCGTAAGGCCAAAGCTTTGAGCGTGTTCTTCCCGTTTGAAAATAGGGCTAATCCTCCTAATACTATGCTAATACTCCTTACGTTGAAGTCAAGTGCTGCCCCATGACAACAAATGCACTAATTTAATCATAGCAGATCGCCGAGTAGGTCAGAGTAGCGCAGACACGACACCAATAATGACTAAGTAAGCCTGTAAAACTACATAACTAATATAATTCTCGTCATTACTGTTGCTAACAATAAGGTCGTGTCACCAAAGCCCTGAAGATGGCACTTTGTATGCCGAAAGCTTGGAAGTAAAGCCTAATAGTGATTGACTCGTTCTCTCAGCAACCGTCTTGCCCATCTGTGCAACAGAGCCGACAAACTTGGTAAAGAAAAATGTCAACCCGTTTCAAGGGGAGTCATTGTGCAAGTTTCCGTGCAAATTGGGAATCGGCAGAGCGACACAAAAAGCTCCGGTTTACTCCGAGCTGGGAATGGTAGGTTTGTTCCAGGGTTGACGGACTGTTAACAGAAATCGACGGAGACATGCGCAGTTGAAATAACTGCTGTTCCAGGTCGATCTGTAGGTTAACAGCAGTTCAACTGCCGTCGGACGGGAACCGCGTCCGCTCACCTCTTCCAGATGAAAATTTTGTAGCCGCACGAAAAACCCATAGATCCTCAAATCATAAGGCTCCGGGACCCCCAAAAATGGATTCTACGACCAAAAATACTGCCGAAAACGCCACCGTATGAAATTTACACGTGAATCGCCGTGAAGTAACGCTGCAACAGACGGTTCGCGTTCCAGGTAAGCCGGTGCGGTGTTGGACAGAACTTAACAGCGATTCAGAAGGCATTGGGACAGCTGTAAACTGATGTCGACAGACGCCGTCAGAACTGGAGCAAACCTATCATCTTCTCGCTCCAGACATTCAGTTAATGAATAGAAAAAAAAATCATCTGTCCAAAGCTGCCTTTCCGGTCACAGCGCACGTTTGAGCTTCTTTCACTCAACGTGTGGTTTTGTTCGACAGGAATCAAATTTTAATTGGACGATAGGTTGCTGCTTATCTGCTCGGTCTCTCCTATTTCTGTAGAAATTTTCAAATTTAGGGTGTTCAATTGATGCATAATTTAGTACCGTAATTTGCCCTCAATAGGAAAAGTGTCACGAATAGAACGCAGAGCCAGGAAAAAGTCAAAACTGCTTGCTGTGCGCTCTGGTGCATTCGTATGGAGTAAAAAAAAAAAAAAAAAAATCGGTCTCCTCCACTAGAGTATTATTACATACATGAAGCTCTGTACGTCCGCCATGCGTCAGGGGCCGAGGCACAGAACTTCACAGTGCAACACCTCAAATCAGCTGTTTGTTATCACCCAGGAAACTTCTTGAAGTGCAGGCGGGTTTCAATTTCAAAGTAAGTTTTTACGTTTTTACCGAAATAATACAAACAGTAGGAGCATATTGTCATTGGAATCAGAATTTTATATTCATTAGGTGAGACGCAAGGGAAAAAAATGTGGGGCGGACCTTTTTTTTTTTCTCGCAAGTCCCTCAATAGGAACACTCCTTATCAGTGGCGTTTACCGCTCTGTTTTACAAAGACAAGTGGAAAAAACGCTGTGGCTCGATTATTTATGTTTGATGCTGTTAATCTTTCATGTTTATCTTCACATTCATGTTTTCATAATTCGCTTGCAGATGGATCGACGAAAGAGAAAATATGAAAAATACCCCCCAGGTTGCCTAAAAATGAGATGACTAAAAAGAGACTAAAAAAGAAAAGACTAAAACAATTCAATTTTTGTATATAAATAAAATCGTTGCAATATTATGCTAGTTTTTTCGACGTTTTCCTCTATTTTACTATACCCAAGTATTGCAAAAGGTTTTTAAAAAACAAAAATACTGTTCCAATTGAAGGAAGGGTCACCAGAATCAGAAATATGACAAAAAACTGGGTGTGTTCCTATTCAGGGCTATTATAATATGACATGAATAGGAACACGTTTTTTGAAAAATAAAATAAAATCACTCTAAATATGTTCCTAATTTTTTGATCCTTGTTGCTCTGAATAGAGAAAAATTAGCGGAATGTATTACAAAAAATAACCGCTCATCCAAGTTCAATAGCTACTGAGTTTTTCTCAAAAGACCTCAAAAACCGTTCCTATGGAGGGTACAACTTTTCTTCGCGTTCAAACTTCGTGGGAATCCTTGTTTGGCTTCCACGCTGAAAAACGTACTGAAAGACGTGTTTTTTTTTGAGAAAAAAAAAAAGGTAAGGAGCAATTTTAGGTACAGGGAGGTGGGGAATCTGCGTCAAATTCCTATAAGTACGAAGGTTTTCTGAGGTTTTTCCCAAAATATGGCCGATCGGCCCTACTGCGCGCCGTGTCGCCGCACTTGGGAGCCAGAGGCAAAGCTTGTCCAGGAACATGGAATGAGAAGACCAGGACCTGATAGAATCGTTAAAGTTCAGAACGACCAATGTGGTGGACAGGTGCAAAATGAAAGGAAAGGATTAGGACCGACAGACTAAAATTCCTAATGAGACGATGACGAAGCCACGCCTAAACCCTGTGAAGACGGCATTGGGCTCCAGACGATTCGATCGGATTACATTTCGTGGCAGGTGTCCTGCTCATCGAGCCAGATAATGCTGGGAATTTCGGATAACCATGATTGGCTCTTCTTGTGTAAGTTATTCTCTTTTACAGAATAATTCAACAGTGTTCTGAATTCAGATCCACAAAATCTCTTTATTTACACTCTAGCCTATTCGATAGATGTTTCATTCCGTATAGAAAGCACGTTCGTTCCCATTGTAGGCTTCCTAGTCATCTGCATGCCCTGAAAAGGTACACAATGCAGGACACACTCCATCCCTCTCGTCGCTTGCATACGAAATGTGGGTGGGTCCTGTGTCGAAATTCCGTTCGCATCATATGCACCCCGTCACTTAATGTTAAGGAAGAAGTTGTGCTTCGACATTGCGCAAACACAAACGAAAAAAAAAAGTCTTTAAACCCCTCGAAGTCTTCTCCACATCAGTACATCGCTCCACAATTGTTATCGTTCAATCTTTCCTCCCTTTTCATCCAGCCCCACGACCAGAACTCATTTTCTGTTAGACAAGGGAGTTCATTCAGGGCTACCAGCTGGAGCTCACGAGCTGCCGAGCAATCAGTTTTGAACGCTCTAACGACCCGTGTAATATCCGTGCCACCCACCACAGACCGCCTACTGACCAGATAGATGATATCTAACATGAGTTCTTCGTAGTCAATTAATTCAGATCCTCGATCCCCAAGATACCACATTCCGTAACACTCCATACAAGAAAGTATATTCAACCCAAGTATCAACTGGAAGACTGTTTCATTTTGAAGACGCTCTAAAGGGTGTTTTCAATTACACAATCGTGCAGCGCCGAGGACGCGATGAGTTGCCGAATTATCAATGACACGCACCTCCAATTAATGTATGATAATTTGATAGAGAATTTCAATAACAGAAACCTTCCGAAACGGCAAACGTGACGGTTCGGAAGGTTGTTCGAATGGTAGCTACTTTTTATTCGCGAACCGATGGCAACAGCGATGTTGTCAGGACGTGAAATGTTGAAAATATATTTTGGTTAAATACCTATATGAATAACCAACGTATTCTTGATAGGTCTCAAAATTTGTCTTGTCAGGTTTTATGGGAAGTGAACCCAAGAAGCGGGAGTTAAATAGGGGAAGGTGCTGTACATCTGGCCGATTGCTCTCACTACTGCGTGAAATTTGCAGCGTTTTAGGAAGTAACCCGCTGAAACAAACGTCTTCGCCGACCAATTGAGAAACGCACAAAAGTTGTTACAATCTCGTTTGAAGTGGTTAAAGTTGGATCGTTCCTCAAACCGTCCAATTCCTGTAATTTCCGTTCATTCGCCGACACCTTGGCCACGAAAAAAACTTGAAAAGATCGACAAAAATCCGAAGGTCAGACGCCTGAGGGCGGAATCGACTTGCAAATGGGTTGTTGTGGGATCGATAAAACTACGAATGCAAGTGTAGAAATCCGAGGGGAATTACGGGGTTCAGGGACAAGTACTTTTCAAACAATTTCATTCTGGTTTTTTTTTCTTAGTCGAGATCTTTTTTTAACAATCTTCTACGTTTAAGGAGTTTGGCGAAGGGCATGAGAACGAGTCTCGCCTTTTTAAAAATAATTGGGCTCGTTGAGGCGGTCACGGGCTAAAGGTTTGGGTCGTCTGATTCCCCTTTTTCTGCATTATCGCGAAAAGGGCGTTTTTCTCGCAAGGGATAGCGAAAGCGTGTCGCAAAATCTTGATAGCGCCGTACAGGCTTTGGAGTACTCTCAGGTGGTAATGAGCATGTTTGTAGGCACAATTTGTGACCAAAGAGACCATGCAACACGTTGCAATATCTCACCACGAAATATTTTGACGTTAGCCAGCCCCGGTTAGCATTATTTATTTATTTATTTTCAATTCAAAATTTTAATAAGTAATTAGGTACATTTTGATCTAAGCCAACTCCTTCAGCAGGCGCTTATAGATTTTCACTCACCATGTTTGGGCTGTGGTAAATTAGACCCTTAACTTCGAAATTTCGGCGGACCCCCCTTTACGATTCCGTGACCTCACAAGCGCTGAGAAATCCGGGGTAATTTAATAGAATGATTCAAGAATCCAGTAAGGCCCGAAACCATAATCCCGTCAAAAAGGTTTAGACCCAATCCTCCAAATCACTAGGCGGCTTTCTCCCGTCGGAGTGTCTGAGGGGTGATTTATGAGTTGGTTGAAATATTGAGTCTCAAGGGGACGGAAAAGGGGAAAGGGTTAATTGAATCAGCCGATCAAGAACGAACTTTAATGGAGTAGCGTTCTTTAAACTGTAAAAAAGTTTAAAATTTCACGTAGGGAAAATTCGAACGCTCAGAAAATTCAGCGTACACCAACAAAACTGGAGGGGCGTTGGAAGGCTTTTCGTGCGGTTTCGGCGCAAGGACAAATATTGGCGGCATAGCATAGCATAAAAAAAAATAAAAAAATAAAAAAATAAACCCAATTTCATCAACATCGGTTCAATATTATGAGTAAATCCAAAAACCAAAGATTGCCCGTTTCCTGAATTTACTCGCTTTTGTTGAACCAACTAGATGGTAAACCAAGACTTGGTTTACAAAATACAATACTTAGTAGGTATTTTGTCGAAATTTCAGATTTAAAAAAAAAAAAAAAAAAAAAAAAAAATCCTACTGCCCAAAACGGCCCGGACGGCGGACGGACATTTGGTTTTTGAAATCTAGACCTCTTGAAACGAATAATGTCAAATTTTGAGGCCGATCACAATTTTCGACCCCCGTCGGGATAACATTATGTTATCCAATGATAGGTGTATTATTCCAAGAATAACAAACCAAAATGGTCATTTTAAAATGATAAACAGCGGTAAATGAAAACCTTTGTTGACATTTGAATTCAGCATTAAATAAGCTACGTTTTGAAAAAATATATTGGAATTACCTGCAATATAACGGCTTAAAATCAAGTCCAAATTTGAACTATTGAAACACTGAGAGAAAAGATTTTTTTAGTGGCTAGGTTAAATCCGAAATAACCTCAAAAAGAAATTGAAACCACCTAGAATCAATTGATTCAACCTAGAAAAAAATAGGTCCAGGTTAAATTAACATGGAAAAATATTAATACAACCTAGACCCATATAGAAACAACCTAACCCGTTATTACCCGCCCTCTGACCACAACCTGGAATAAAAAAGTGTCAACCTAGACCAAATGTGATCTTCACATTTGGTCTAGGTTGACATTGTGAAGACCTAGAAAATATATTACCTACCTTTGTCTTTTAAGTGGGGTAACCTAGAATTGAATGATTTGACCTTCCATATAATTCCCCTCCATTAAAGTCTCGGTTGTACAACTGAAAACAACCGAGAGATTTAAAAGGCGAGATTGCTACTTTAGGTAACAACCCAGCAGAAAAAGTTAGACTTTCAGTCTCGGTTAAAACTACCATAGTACCACAATAGTTTTAGGTTTAAACAACAGTGATTGTAATTCATTCAATAAATTCCAGGTTGTTTTTACAGTACGCTAAGCGGCCGCGGAGAGCGCCACTGTAGGCGGTGGGCGTTAATTCTCGTTGTCTTGGCACCCCTGCTATTTAGCCGGTGGGGTTGAGGCCAAATCTTTGTCAAGTTCTAATCATCTAATTTCTGTCACTATGTGCAGTCATATTATGACGTCACATTCAAATTTTTGTACTGAGTTGGAAACAGAGATAACCCAGAAAGATAGTTGACGTTGATAGAAACAACCTGCAATGGAAGTGGAGCAAACCAAAGAAAAGTGAACCACCTAGTAATTTATTAGAACCAACCTGAAAAGAATAGGAAGCTACCTAGAAATTTAACTGGAACAACAGGGATAGTAATTGAAACAACCTCGTAAATAAAGGGACACAACCTAGAGAAAAAAGGGTTCTAGGTTAACGCGCTATGGCTGTAAATTGTTTGAGGTGGGGTGAGAACGTTTTTGTTTTAGGGTAAATCAACCGTCTATGAAAGTGAAAAACATTGAATACCAGGGTGAGACAACCAAGACATTAATGTTTTTAACCTAGACTGTAAATGGATGGAGGCGGCGGCACACACCGTGAACTTAACCTAGAACTAAAGTGTGGGGGTGGCGTATTTTAAATCTTGGTTGTTTGCATTTTTAGGAAGGTAACTTCTCCAGTATTTTCAATCTAGGTTAAATTAGATTCAACCTAGACTAAATTGTTCCACCCTAGAATGAAAACCAAAAAAAATCTAGGTTGGCAGCATTTAACCTAGAAAAAAATCGAAAAATAACCTAGAATAGGCCCTTTTTTTCTCTCAGTGAAAAAGCATACGCAATTATCCCACTCCACCCTATCCTGAATTTTTCAAAATACGTTCAATTTTTAGCCTTATTGTATGAATAAAGTGGCACTTCTTGAGCTAGTACTTATCCCTAACTAATGCTAAATTTCACAGAAGTATTCGGATTCGTGTCTGTTCTCTTTGGAACGGACACACTGTGCGAGCTTCTGTCTCTACTCTTTGGAGCTGTTTCACCCTGCAAATATGTCCCTACTCTATGCAAAGCTTTATAGAATATACTTAACGCTTCTTGAACTAGTATAACCAACTATAATATAATATATCATGCCAGATTTCACAAGTTTTCAAATTGGTGTCCCTACTCGGTTGATGACGTAACTAATGACTATTCACAATTTTAAACCATTTGCGCAAATCCACTTCATGTTTAGCCTAGAACCATTGATTTTTTTTAAAGGTTTGCCCGAAAACAACGCCACATGTTTTTACATTATCCTTTGAGTTCGCTGTTGCTCGAGAGCTTCACGAAGATACCGCCAGTTTCGCTACGAAACGAATGCAAAAGTATTCGGATGCTGAACAACCAACGGAAGGGCGGGTTGAAAAATCCGGATGAAAAAACTAATATCAGCAGTTTCCCTACGGTTGAAATGAATGCAAAATTATTCGAATAGGCACTTGAAATCTCATTCTTTCGTCCGAATAATTTCAGTAATCGAACGCCGGATTAGGCGATCGGGATGAATACTACAAGAGGAAACCACGAACAGGAGACACGAAACCTGTACATAAAGAGGCTTCGACTAAAGAGAATTACAGCCTGCCTGTGTTTCTCAGCCTAGACCTGTTGCTTGATATGAACCGGTCTACGAAATGCTTGCACTTAAAATGAACCTGAGACAGGACGTTTTCAAAACCTCGCGAAACTCCCCAACCCAAAGGTCTACATAACTTCTGTCATTATCATTTAATTGATCGGGCGGTCCTCGGGGCAGGTCCTCCGGGCAGGATAAAATGTAGGTGAAAAATCTTCCCAGTTGCCCAACCTGACGGGGCCACTGGGCTACAGGCTGACCCACTGGGTACAAAGCGACCTGAACGACTGGTGGCCCCTCGAAGCTTGAAATTTATCGGGAGAGCCGTCGGAGGGTCTGACCCGAGGGTTAATTACGACAACTAGGAAGCTTGAAATGTGATAAAAGAACAAGAGACGACTTTATTTATAATATTTGACTCAGATATCAAACGGGTTCTCAGAGCCCAGTCGGTTAGATAACCTAACAGGACTTTGCCGCATATCGACCCGGCAGAATTGACAGGAGGTGTGAAAGTATCGGATTTCGATATTCGACAATTTTCACAATAATATTCTCGCACATCACGGTTCAGTCAACCGTCGCGACGTAACATTTTTTTTCCTCGCAGTGCATTTTTGATTAAGTACCTGCTCAAGTTCAGCCAAATTATAAGCAGAGCATGCAAAAATATATAATTTGTAAGCCTCTGACCTAGTTCTGATGCACACTAAAATACAGTTATTCGTCCACCTTGGCATCAGAGAAAAAAGCTCCTTAAAAACAGTAATCTTGGATTCCACGTTGTTTCATCTCGAAAACGGACAAAAATAATTGGAGGGCCCGTTGAGGAGTGTTGCAAGTTTTACTGGCCCAATTTAAACGGACTTGACCTTACAGGCCCCGTGGGCATATCCAGGATCCGATGAGACTGCAATCATTGAAGGTCGGGGTTGAAGGGGTGAAATTCTTTGAAATGTGTAGTTTCAAGTCCTGGAGAGAAAAGTACCTACAGTACAAGGACCTGAATCGAAATTATAGCAATTTCTTCATTCAATGTAGAAAAAATGGCCATGTATACATGGTCAGAGAAGTGTTATGGAGTAGAGAAGTGTTACGAAATTGAAATATATTTCAATTCTGTAACACTTCTCTACTCTCATCCAGATGTCCTGGGCGGCTATGGATTCCGCCACAGATCGTCATTATGAGCTCAGATCGGCTTAGGAACCTTGATACCGCCTCCTAGGCCAGCAGATCGCGACATCTTGTGTTATGCCCTATATAGGGATATTCAGGTACTCCCTTCACTTTCCTCCAAAGGCACCGGGTGCGAAATCCCAGTTACGCTGGAGGCCTTCCCCCAAACACACAACAAAAAATTTGATAGAACTAATATGAATTTAGGAGCTCATTTTGTGCATGTAGGTACACCTGTCACATCCGTTAATCAGGGTACGCTACACCACTGATGGTACGAACTCGAAAGTAAAACTCTTCGTGGACTCGGCAGCCCAATCCCCATGCCACCCGGTGCAGCTGGGGCCAGGGAGGCCCGGGTTCGAAGCTTCGCCCCAGTGTTGAAGGGGAAGCCTCTTCACAACCCTTCCCAGCATCGCCCTCAAGCAAAATATCCCAAGAATTCTCCTCTACTGGGAGTTCAATGTACTTAACATAAGGGAATTGTTTTTGCTGCAGTCGAGCATTTCTGGGTTCAAAACTGGCATTCGGCCAGAGCACATATGTACTGCACACACACGTACTGCGCTGTCTTCTAATATTGTTCTACCTAGGTTGAGCACTGAGAGAGCGAGGAAAAACGCTTATTACAAGGTTTTACGTGTCTTTTATGCATGTAAAACTAATCCTGATGTTTATGAGAGGTTTAATAATTTGAAGCAGGTTATAGGTACCTACCTATTGTCAAGACAAGATTGACAAGATAATTTAATTTTTGAAAAATTTCAGTTGCAGGTACCTACATCGAATGTTTTTAGTAAGTTTTAGTGGTAGGTTTTGGGATTTATTGATGTCAGTTATACTATCTAAAATTTGCAGTTCTATTTTTGGGTTCACGAGGTGGACGGGAGTTGATATTGTACTTGTTATTCACAAACTATAATATAGTAAGTATATTATACTTACTAGCGCTCAGACATAAGGCCTCGCTTCGCTCGGCCAACCACTTTCTCGGACAGGGGGGCTCGCTTCGCTTGCCCAAGTGACAGTCGCTCAATATGCTAAATTTAACATAGAGAGCATAGAGAGCGAAATCGTCTGCCACCCGAATATATCTGAAATGCGTGTGGTATGCGCCGTTTCCCAAACCCCCCCCCCGACAAAAAAAGTTGCCCCCCCTCACCACCAAGGTCCCTGGCGCTGTCCCAAGCCAGCAGTGGCTAACGCGCGCTGGATCTCAAAAAATCGTTAAAATCAAACGCACCGTCTAAATTCGCCGATCGTTGGAATTCGTTAATCCGGTATTTCGTATTAAAATCCGGATTTATAGGTAGAATACAGAGGAAACGCCGAGTCAATCGGACCATTAACAATGAAGATACAAATAGTTGCACGAATTTGCGCGCGCCAAAAATTTCGCTCAACGCACTTATCGGACCTAAAATTGGCCGAGGAATCCAAATCGCCAAAAAAAATTAGCGGTTCCCATTTAAAATAAGAAAGTTGGGCGCAAATGCGCCTATTTGCGAGCATCTCAGGGGGTTCTCAAACCCCCTATTCGAAGCTTAACGGTTCACCGAACCCTTAGAAAAAATCGCCATATTTTTATCGTTTACCGTTAAGGAGGAGAAGGCTGGTGGTAGAGATTCCTGTCAATAAATAAATTGAATTGACTGTCTTTGTGATGAGGAATTTGGTGAAGTGCGTTCAGACCCTCTTGGACCATACTCGAGGAATACTGTTTGCTGAGAGCAGAGTGGGGCTTAGGGGTTTCAAGTGGAAAAAAGTAGGGAAACACCGCCAAAAAGGGCAACCGGTCAAAATTTCACCTGTAAGTCAAATTTAATTACTGTCAACGTTTAAAAGGTCAACATTTAATTACTGTGATTCCCGCTTCGTACTGCAGCAGGAACTGCCACCCTTCAACCTGGAGGGAGAGAGAGCTGGGATTGGTCGTAAATCTTACATTTATCGCCCGAAATCTAACTGGCTCAACCAGAAAATCGATTTCAACTACTCGATGACGGAAATTATCATATCGTTTTCCATCCCTAATGCCTTTTGTCAAAACGGGATTCCTCCCGGGTTTGCGCAACTACGGCCCGCCCAGAGCAGATGGGACCCTTTTAGGACCCACCGGCTGGTTCCGGCTTTAATTTAAACGTCGGAATTTATTAGAAAATTACAGGGCGGCCCTTCGCTCTCACAGGACCTCTCAGAGTAAGCGTGTCGACCGTCAGACAATTGTGATGGACTTTTAAATGATGGCTAGGAAGTCGTTTAAATCCCTTAAATCGGTTGTAAATTCCAACACAGACGAAAACTCGATTGCAATTTCGCTGGTATTTTTGTTCGCGGTAATTTATGGGGAGTCAACATTTTTGAGATGGAGGGCTATCAAATCATAAAATACTCGCTCGAGTGGGCATTCCGTGACAGCCTCGGAACGCTGATTTACTTCGCATTTCTCAACAAATTAAGATAAAATACGTCCAAAATGCGAAGAACTGTCGTTCTCAAACGGGTTCTCCCAGAGAGTTGGATAACTGGCCAGTTTCCGAAGTCAGTTTGGGGCTCCGCCGTCGGTGATTTATAAAAATCACAAAACCGGGACTCTCTCTCTCTCTCTCTCTCCCCCCCCCCCCCCCCCCCTCCGGACGGGATCCTTGTAGATTTTCTAGGAGCGTGCGACAATCTCTGTGACACATGTTTTGAAACTGTTATTTCTTTTATTTACGTAATCCCTTCATTAAAACGGTTGTCGTTTCGTAGGTTTGGCGTTGCGCCCTATAAATCTGGGGTGTCAACTTCCTCGTGATGAAAAGGGACAGTCCCAACCAGGGTTTTCGATAAATTACGCCTCATTTCACGACGTCTTTAAATCTTGAAGAGCTCCGCGGGACGCCTATTACTACATAGTGTGACAGGATAAATACGTACCGGGTCGGATATTTGAAATACATTTTTGTAGTTTGCGTGTTGTCTAGCTGTCAAAAAGCGGAAAATTTCTACGATAAGAGAGGTTAAGGGTATAAAGGTGTCACAAACGTTGAGTTACGAATTCATGTTAAAAATAATTGTGCACACCCACCACTAAAAAGTTGGTTTAAACCAACTGACGACTTATTACGAGATGTTTTTCTCTTATAAGTCTGATTCTTTAAAATTGTATGTAGGTTTAAACTTGAAATTTGTTTACAAAATATTGTTAGCGCAACCTTTTTCCAAAAAATGGAAAGGTGCGCTCACCTCTTCGACATGTATGTTTTTTTTTTTTTTTTTTTGTTTGTGTACAGAGCATCACGCCCGAGCGGCTCAACAGATTTTCATGAGGGTGGTCTCATAAAAAAGGCGATTTCAGACGAAGTAGTCTATTTCCACGATAAATAAAATAACAACTTGTAGACGCGTTTCGGTTTACTAAACCATCATCAGTACAATACAGAATGAGGAAGTTGTGAGAAGTTCCTTATATACAAAAGTGAATGTGCCTTCTTATGGGCGTGGCATTAGAAAGGTGGCAAGAAAAGAGAATGTGAAAGGCAAATAGGTGAAAGGAGAACTCACAGGAAAATATCGATTAGAGGGGAACGCCTAATTACATCCAGGTCATTTACTGATATTCCTAAATTGTAAACTTTCTGAATTTCCAAAGATTCTAAAGCATCTAGTTTTGGACCTTTTTGGCAAACATGAGCTATCCCAATGGCTGGATTATTATTACCTATCTCATAACTGATTCTATGGTTTTCTTCTGACAAATGTTTTTCAAAAGCTTCCCTACCCCTTCCCAACCTAAGATCATCACTATGTTCCTTCAATCTAATTTTAAATTTTCTTCCAGTTTGTCCTACATATTGAATCCCACAATCACATTTTAATATATACACACCCCCTTTATCCTCTAAAGGAATTTTATCTTTCACACCCCCTAGTAATTTCTTTGTAGAATTCTGTGAATAGAATCCTACTCTGAAACCCCTATTTTCTAAAATGCGACCCACTTCCTGAGTTACATTCCCATAAAACGGTAAACTAACCCACTTCCTATTATCTGGTTCCCTATCTTCCCTTTCCAAATTTGTGACTGCTAATTGAAATTTCTTCATACCAATCTTTCCCCAAATTCTATCTATAGTAGCCCTATGATAACCATTACTCTCCGCTATAGAGTAAATTACTTCTTTTTCTTTTTGAAAAGCTACTTGATTCATTGGGACCGATAATGCCCTGTTAATCATACTGTAAAAGGCTGCAAATTTATGAGATGTTGGATGATTGGAACTATTATGGATAACCACATCCGTATAGGTTGGTTTCCTGAACACAGCAAATTTATGCCTACCCCCCTCCAATTTTATAGTTAAATCTAGAAAATTCAGCTCATTCCCCCCCACTTCCTTAGTAAATTGAATATGCGGATCTACAGAGTTGAGCTGATTAAAGAAATTAGCTAGTTGCCTATCAGTCCCATTGAAGAGGACAATAACATCATCAACATATCGATACCAATACACAACATTATTTTTGAATTTTGTTTCAATGATCCCTTCTAAATGGTTCATATAAACATCTGCTAATAGCGGAGACAATGGCGATCCCATAGCTACCCCTGGTTGAGTATAACAATCCCCATTAAATTTAAAATAATTTTGATCTATACATAAATTCATCATTTGGGATAGCTCATCTTTCCTTACAAAATCAAGTTGAGAATTTAAAATTAATCGGTTAATTACATCTTTACATTGTTGAACTGGAATGTTAGTAAATAAACTAGTAACATCAAAAGAAACTAATTTTGAATTATGTGGCACATGAACATCTTTAATTTTACTTATAAGGTCCAAAGAATTTTTAACGGTAAATTTTGGAGTGAAATCAACAGAATTTTTAAAAATAGTATTCAGTTTTTTGGCTAACTTATAAGCAGGCGCATTTATATATGATACAACAGGTCGCATAGGTATTCCTTCTTTGTGGATCTTGGGAAGACAAGTTAGGAGAGGAGGTCTAGGGTTCATTTCAAATATGCCACGTTTCCAAACCCCTTGAAAAATACTACTAGAATTATTAACTATCCTTCTCACATCAGCCTGGAATTTACTAGTTGGGTCACTTCTTAACTTTTTACAATCATTTTTACGTATAAACTCCAATGTTTTCTCCACATACACCTCCTTCTTCATCAAAACAGTAGTATTTCCTTTATCAGCTTTCAGTACAGTCACCTTCTCATCCTTTAACTTTCTCCGTAGATTCCTTAGACATTTTTCATCTTCTGTTGATTTCGTTGTAGGTTGCTCTCCTTGAAGCAATTGGGCACAGAGGGACTTAGTAACTTTACCTTCATCATCATTGGCTATGACCGCTTCAGTACTCATCGCGAGATCCAAGATGTCGTTTCGGTCGATTTTGGTGATTGGGTTATGTTTCAACCCTCTTGACAAGAATTGCTCTTCTTTTGACGAGAGAGTTATACCTGCCTGGTTATCTACTTTATTATAGAATGCCGTTGCTCCTGATATTGTAGGAGTTGGCGTTTGTTGGGAAAGATAAAATTCCTTTAGAGGATAAAGGGGGTGTGTATATATTAAAATGTGATTGTGGGATTCAATATGTAGGACAAACTGGAAGAAAATTTAAAATTAGATTGAAGGAACATAGTGATGATCTTAGGTTGGGAAGGGGTAGGGAAGCTTTTGAAAAACATTTGTCAGAAGAAAACCATAGAATCAGTTATGAGATAGGTAATAATAATCCAGCCATTGGGATAGCTCATGTTTGCCAAAAAGGTCCAAAACTAGATGCTTTAGAATCTTTGGAAATTCAGAAAGTTTACAATTTAGGAATATCAGTAAATGACCTGGATGTAATTAGGCGTTCCCCTCTAATCGATATTTTCCTGTGAGTTCTCCTTTCACCTATTTGCCTTTCACATTCTCTTTTCTTGCCACCTTTCTAATGCCACGCCCATAAGAAGGCACATTCACTTTTGTATATAAGGAACTTCTCACAACTTCCTCATTCTGTATTGTACTGATGATGGTTTAGTAAACCGAAACGCGTCTACAAGTTGTTATTTTATTTATCGTGGAAATAGACTACTTCGTCTGAAATCGTCTTTTTATAGGATGGATTTCCACTATTTCGCCGCATCTACCTTACGTTATGGGTGGTCTCATTGTGATCAGCGAGTTCGTGGGGTGGTTATAGGCTACCTTGATTTTTCCTCCCTCATCCCTTTCATCGGTTGCGCTCATCTATTCAATTCAATTGATGGCTTGTTTTTATATGTGGAGAACCCACATTTTTGGCGCGAGCAAATTCGTCCAACTATTCGTATCTTTGTTGTTAATGGTCCGATTGAGTCGGCGTTTCCTCTGTATTCTACCTAGAGATCCGAAATTAAATGCAAAATTCCGAAACAACGAGTTCCGACAATAAGCGAATTTAGACAGGGAGTTTAATTTGAATGATTTGAAGAGATCCGGCGAGCGTTTGCACTTTGTGATGGGACGCTGTCAGGGACCTCAGAAAGGTGGAGGACAGAACGGGAGGGTGCCAGGGACCTTAGAAAGGTGGAGGTGGCGGCTAAACCTGTTGGTATGGGGGGGGGGGGCAGTTTTGGGAAATGGTTCATTCTACGCTAATTTTGGATATATTTTGGTTCGGGCCGAAATCTTGCGGACAACGAGGAGAAATAATGTCAGTCTCACATTTGAAAAAATACTGCTGCCCCCTTTTTGCCTTCACTACCTCCATCACCTTCACGTCAAGGAGCGCATAAGGACCAATTTTGAAGTCAACAAATCTAATGTAGGCACCTGATGAGGTATGTTGACGACAGTATACTCTCGTCAAGTTCCTACATTAGATTTATTGTGACTGAATTTATTGTGTTAATATACATATTACCAGCCAGATTTATCATCAAACTAAATTACAATGATTGTTGTCAACGACTTGACTGCTTCAACGGAAATTCGTGACCAGCTATTGGACGCAGTTCGTCTAGTCTAATGATCAAAAGACCCAAAGCCGCCCTTGAAAATCCCTTTTGGATGCGGTCAGGATGGAAATAAGATAATGAAGGGCCCTCCTGCCGATGCGGTTCGTGTGGATGATACGAAGGGAATCAATTAAGTTGGGCCGAAGCTAATAATTTTCCCAGTCATTAGCGGGAACGGTTTTCGTTACAATTAGCCCCCTGGCGTTCGACGCACGTATAGACAGTGATAAACGGATTTTCGTACCGTCTTCCTGTTGTGAAACTTTTGGTGGCTTTGGAAACTAGAGGGAACACATTCAGGGATTATAAAGGAGTCCACTTTGAGAATTCCGCCTTCTAAGAACCTCTCCAAGGAACACACTAATCCTATGTGTGAACTCCAAACATCTTCATTAATCGCGTTCTGTTGTCAATTACGGGCGATTTGATTGATCGCAGACGCCCTAACCCGTAATTTTCAACTGGCCGCGAATTCCGAGGTGTTGAAGCCGCAGAGCGATTGCCGTTCGCGCGCCTTTCCCGGTTATTAGGCCAACACTTGGCGAGTGCTGATGCAGTGACGGTGCGTTTTTGGCGGGAACGAAGACGAAAATAATTTGTCATTAGGCGCAGTTGACTGATTTGACCGTTACAAGTCTTGTATGGACTATAAATATGTATCACGCAAGCTTCACCGTCGTACAGTAGTGCACAGTAGTATGAAGTCCAGTAAATCTCGGGTTTTCCAGAAAAATGTATAAAAGTTTATTTCTCAACGGTTCTCTACGTTTTTGGGCGCCGCTGAATCCGAATTTGAGGTTTGACTCCTCGCCAGAGATCAGCTAACTTCAGGAAACGACAAAAACTTTGAAAATATCGGAGTTTTTTTCAGTTTCCTGCATTTATCTCGAAAACGACACGTTTTAGCGGAAACACCACTATGTACGAAATTAAAGTAAACAAAATTTCCTACAAGAATATATCATCACATTTCTTTTTATCTTCAAAAGGACGGTCACTAGAGTGCTATGAAGATAACCATTTTTTTGGCTCCAAGGAAACAATGCAGACTACCCAAATCTCCCGTTACTGCACTATGCCGTCGAGTAGTAATCCATATTTATAAAACGCAAAATTTGTTCCGTATGGCTCAACCGATTTCCATACGGTTTCGCGTTTTGTGATTCGCGTTTCGTGTTCATAAGACGGACATAGGTAGGATAAGACTCCCAAATACGTCTCATTCGTCGAGAACTTCGCTTTCCATCGCAACCCGAGTGTTTGGTTTCTATGATAGGTTTGTTTACTTCGCAATCGATCAGAGAAAATGAGCCGAATTATCTGATAATAGTGATCGTTATGGTATTTATAAATTTTGTTTATAAACGAATCGTCATTGCATGGATTAGGGGAAAATACGATCATAATACGATCCATATTATGGATAGGTGATGACAGGAGTTTCCTATTCCGGGCCTACAAGCGTCGTTACTAAGAAAAAGTACGAGTGGACGGGTTGCTACGGGTGTTTTCGTGGGTGACGGACGAGAATTTGACGGATTGTCCCTGCTAGTATGCCTATAAAATGTTTTTCTAAACATCGGACATTTATTTAAAAAAAAAAAAAAAAAAAAAAAAAAAAACAGAAGTAGGCTACTCCATTCGCGGCTTGCAGGAGGGTGAACTAGGAGAGTTGGAGCTGTGGAGTTGTTTCGGGCACTCGATGTGCAACATCACAATCCGTGAAGTGGCAGCCAGAATCAACAGTTGGATAGACGTGAAGATGCAGAACAGTCAGAAGCTGCGACCGCTGGCATTGATGTTGACAACCTGTTGCAGAAGAGAGTCTGGAGAACCATCCAGCAGTGAGTGACAGAACTGACATGACGCGGATGATATCCGATTCAACAAGCGTTGTGAAAGTGGAGGACTATTCGAGGAGGAGGAGCGTGAGATGGGACCGAAAAAGACCAAACCGGAACCAGTGACATGTAAGCCGTGACCAGTGACATAGTAAGTGCTGAAGCACATTGTTGGAGACCACAGAAGTGAGGAAATCTGAAAACCTGGTTGCCCAGGAACTCGTAAGACAATGGCTGAGCTGTACGGAAACAGCTGCCCAGCTCATTGTGCAGACGCTAACAGCAACAAGCTAGGGTTATAGACTGGCGACTACTCTGCAGCTGGTGGAAACAAACATGTGCCTCTAGAGTCTAGAAGCACATGACGTGAGGAGCCAAAGTCAGGATCCTCATAGACTAGTGAAACAAGTGCTGTAGAAATCAGCAGGACGAATTGATCTCAAACTAGAGGAGCCAGCTGGAGGAAAAGAGTGAAATCCAATCAAATGGAACTAAAGAAGATCAAACCATACCAGTGACAGGTTAGTAGTGCTGACACCGTTGGAGACCACAGAAAGCTAGGAGTGAGGAAATTCGCCGGAAAACAGCAGCTGAGATGTTCAGGTCCCTGCCATGATGACGGGCCATTGAGGGGGGTCAATGTGATTTAATGCCTTGCAGCTGCCATTCAAGAGCTCATCCACGTCTTGCTCGTGGGTTCGTGTTGCTCTTCTCAGGCACGCCAGTACAATAGGGTTCAATGAAGTAAAAAGGGGTGAAGTTTCGTTTATACATCCACTTGGTTTTCTATTGTTCTGTGAAGTTTTATAAACTTCAATGAGTTATTTAGAATATACAGCTCTGTTCCTTTTGTCTTTCAAGAAATTATTCAGTTCTGTACAGACTTTTACAATACCTACCCCACTTTCAAAAATAATTATTGAGCTGCAGATAGTATTTCACCCGTTAAGATCAACTTTAATTATTGCTTTGATACTCCCAGTTCAAGAATGTTGTACTTGGAAATGAAACATTTAATTCTCCCCACTAATAAACGTCACAGGGCAGGCTTTGCCGCGTTAAATCTGATTTACGGTTTGAATTAACTGTCTTGGTGACTTCATAGATTCTCGTTCTGGTGCGCTCATGATGTTCGGATTTACAGCTTGTCGGATCTAATGGTCATAAATCAAAGTTCGCCTTTTTGAGCAACGCCCCGAAAGTTCATTGCGGTCTGTATGTAGGTAGGTTGATTGTAGGTCGATCGGGGCGGGATACGAAAAAAAAAGAACCTTCAAAAGGGCAGTAGGCTTCATTATTATAATATCGTTGATCTGAACTCTCTGATAAACCGCAGGCCCGTTTCACAATCCACGGTTCGTGATCTATGAGTGAAAGATGTCCTTAGGGATTCGGTAGAGGAATACTCACCAACCCCGTACAAAAGAATTTCAACCAGCATACCTGAAACAAACATATTGTCACATAAAATGTCTGTTCTTCATCACCAATCGATTGAAAATTGAAACGCAAAGACATAAAATATTTTACGATCGATTCATTCACGAGAAGTTACTTAGTACGAAATACGTTGCAAAAAAATACCGGTTGAGTAGTGACTCACGTTTTTCCTCAATTGCGTTCTCGTAATAACACTCATTCACTAACTACAGTTAAAAGTATGTCACCTTCCTCTTCATGTAAAATATGAAAATCATGTACCGAGCCAAAATCAGTCCGTGAAGTATGAAATTATAGTATTTGCTGCTGGCTGATAGTGGTTGATTATATAGTAGGAAAAAACGACGTATGGAGGTATGAGGGGGTTGGAAGTTATTATTAAAAAAAGAAAATAAGTGGTAGAAATAACTACTTAATGACTTAATTATTTTGTCTATTTAAAAGATGGATTACGAGTGTAGTAAGCGAACGGTTTTGAATTTTTGATTCTTGGAATAATAAATACGTATTCGCAGAAGGTAGACAATTTTCCAGAGCCAAAATTTGTACTTTTCTGTTTTGGTACACAACAATTTCAAGAATTCAATGTCTGTCGTGCGTCCTCACCGATTTAGGCAGTGTTTCAAAACCTTTCATAAAATCCTACTCGAATATCGTAGTTGGTCCTGCAAGGTTTTTCAGAGTGATCGCCTAAACCCGTGGAGCTCAACGGGAGGGGTTTTCGGTGGATTTAGCGGACAAGGACAAGTGAGGTGTCGTATTCGAAGTATTGGGCGTAGATTGGGGTCCCAGAACCATCCAATTTCACCGTGGGGAAACAAAGGGCTGCAAATAGGGGTTTCGAAGGGATATGGACACGAGGTTGAATGACGGGTCGTTTTAGGGGTGATTTAGGACGTAAAATCCGACAATGGAGGTCTCAGACCTATTTGACTATACCGTGGAGATCTAAAGGGCTCCTATGGAGCTACAACAGTGGCTTGTCCAAAATATCCGTCCGCCGTCCGGGCCTTTTTCGGCAGTAGGAAGTTTTTTAAAAATCTGAAATTTTGACAAAATACTCGGTTTACCATCTAGTTGTGCCCGCAAGGTTTTCAGCCCGATCGCCCAAACCCGTGGGGCGCTATGGGGCTAAAATGGGGCTACGAGAGGTGGTTTTGAAGGCTTTTGGCTATGGGATCGAGTTAGGTGTCGTTTTCGAAGTCTTTTTGGACGTAGAATCCATTTTTTTGGGTCCTGGAACGATCCGATTTCACTGTTGCGATCTATAGGGCTTTTATGGGGCTACAAATTTTTCAAGTAAAAAACAAAAATAAATTTCTTCTTTCTGAACATAGAATTAAATTTCTGCATAAGTAACCTACATCAAAGAATAATAAACCCGTGTGAAATTTGCAGCTTTTTTTTTTTTTTTTTAATCTGAAATGTTGACAAAATACTCGGTTCACCATCTAGTTGTGCCCACAAGGGTTTCAGCCCGGTCACCCAAACACGCGGGACAAAAAAAAAAAGGGTACCTACGGGAGGGGTTTTTGCAGTTTTTCGGGTATGCCATCGTGTGGGGTGTCATTTTCGAAGTATTTTTGAACGTAGAATCGACGTTTGTGGGTCCCAGAACTGTCCAATTCCACCGTGGAAATCTGTAGCGCTACAAAAGTTAGAGTATAGATGTCATCAGGTCAAATGAGGTATCGTTTTCCGAGTAATTTTGGGCGCATAATTAATTTTTCGTGAATTTTTTTAAATAATTATATTTTTTATAATGTTTTATTGACACGAAATTAATTTTTGCCCACATTATCATCATCAAAGAATAATAAACCCTTGCATAAAATTTGCAGCGTTTTTAAAATACCTAATATTTTAATGAAGTCAGAATCAACTGTTGCACATTTTATTCAACGCCAAAATAAATCCTCGTGTAATTCATGCATTCCAACACGTTTGGAGTGTTGTAAGAACCGTCCTTAATAAGTTTATTAAGTTTATCGTGTTTACACGATAGCAGAACCGACTGCTGCTTTTGTCATTCGGAATCCTCTCATGTTTATTGCTTGCGAAATAATTTTGAAATTCCTTCTTCGAAAATATTCGCCCCGTAGAATTTTAGTGGGCCCTCATTTCAGGAACATAGTCGCGGTCAAACCGTCATGTCACCCAAAAGCTGGGGTCGTTTGAAGAAACCTGTTTTCGGTTGTGACGAAACTGTTGAATGTGAAGAAGAATTTTTATGATCCGAGATAAGAACGGGGGCTTTGAACGGTTTTATAAGTGGACACTATTGGTTGTAGTCTTGAGGAAGTTTTTATATTTTTGTCCTTTTGAAGTGCCTTGATTGATGCAACGAGCGGTTACTAAATTGTCTCCAGAAACCGATGCAATAAACAACTTAGTTACCAAACCGCCTGATTGATAGTTTGAAAGGCAAGTCATTTGTACGTTCGAATTTCATAAAAACGAAAAAAATGGCTAACTACCTGCATTAGCGGACTGCACAAAGGAAACTCGAACGTACATTTAGTGGTGTCATTAGTGGTTGTAAGCAGGTGGATACGGACTTTGTGGTGTTCGTAACAGTACAAAAGGCGTCTGCACTAATGTCGTTGCCGGGCTAATGGTTGTGGACTGGTGATCCTAACGAGTTCTGCAGAACTTCTAGCAATAAGCTTTTGAATTTCGCAAGCCGAAGAAATCACATGTGAGGTCTAATAGTGAAATTGGAGGGGCCCGTTTAGAGGGAAAATTCGCCGAATGGTTGCTAGGAGGGTTCGTTCGTAAGACAATGGCAGACGTCGCCGATTTGTCTGAGTGTTTGTGCGAAATGACTTGTCCCAAGTGGGGGTGTGTTAGTGTGAAGTAACGGGGCACATTGGTCAACGGTTCATTGTTCCAGCGTCAAAGGCCGAGTGGATCACGACTTTGGAGGAAAAGGGACTTGAAGGAACTGAATAAAAGAGGTGAAGACGGGGAACGATACTTGACGGCGACAGACGTGAACATATTGAATTTCACGTGAGGATTTGGCGAATCGGCGTAGAGAACGTTTTTATCAAAACACGCAAATCTCTAGAAAAAAAAAAAACGCAATAACCGACCTATTGAACTCGATTAAACCCGGCTCACGACTAGCCGCAAATAGCGAACCCAGTTATGAACGTCTGGGGCAATAAAAGGAGGAATGAAAGGTCGAAATCTTCAAAGAGAGAAAGAGAAAAAAAAACACGATCAGTTGTGAGGTACTCGAGCGCGTCTATGGCTCTCAAGACTCATCCCGACCTCAGAATGAGTGTCTTAACAAGGTGTGAAGCAATTCCGTCGGACGATCCAGTTGAAGAGGGCGCCATAATGTCTACAAGAGGTCGTGAATCGTGAGGCTATTGCTGAACCCATCAGGGGGGGGAAAAAATCCGGCGGAAGGTGATAATAAGAAACACGCCAGACATTCGGACAGGAAGAAGTGGGAGGAGGAGGAGAAGATGGATGACGAAGCCCAACGAAAGAAAACGACGAGGGAGACAAAAGACAAACAAACAGGAGGCAACAACTATTAAAAGATTGACAACAAAAACAATAGACATTAAATTTTGAACTGGAAGAATTCTTAAGTGAGTGGAGCAGAAGGAGAAGTCGAAGATGACTGATGAAGCCCAAAGGCAAACGACGAAGAAGACACAGTTGGCGAAAAATACGAAGATAAAGAGATAAAACGAAAAAGGACAAAAGGGAGATGAAAACCGAGAAGGGTGAAAACATGAACGAACAAAGAAAAGAAGAGGAAGCAGAAAAACGGAACGGAAAGAAAAGAAAAAGCGCTGCAAGTTATTCACAAAGATTTTATACAAGTAGGTTTTATTCATTAACAGGAATAATTCATGTTAATGAATAAAACCTACTAGTATAAAATCTTTGTCAATTGGTCAATTTATTTTTTCAATTTTCTAGTAGGTAGTTTTTTTTTCTTTTTTTTTTTTTTTTCAATTTTCTAGTAAAGCGGATTGAAAATAATGAATTTTACGTCCAAGAGTACTTCGAAAACGGCACCCCAATCGATATCAAATCCAACAACCTTGAAAAACCCGTCCCGTAGCCCCTTTTTAGCCCCACAGAGCTCCACGGGATTGAGCGATCGGGCTGAAAACCTTGCGAGCACAACTAGATGCTGAATGCTTTTGTCAAAAACGCTGCAAATTTTACACAAGGGTTTATTATTCTGTGATATAGGTTACTTGTACAGACATTTAATTCTGTCAATAAAAAAATTAAAAAAAAATTTTTTTTTTTTGATTTTTACATTTCAAAAAAAATTTTTGGGGGGGGGGGGGGGGGGGATTTTTTCTTCAAAAATGTGGTTTTTCAAAAATTCTTTAATTTTTACTCGAAAAATATTAAACTTCTTGGGATCCTTCAAAAATCCCATTTTTAGCCCCATGAAAGCCCTATAGATCGCCACAGTGAAATCGGATCGTTCCGGGACCCCCAAAAATGGATTCTACGTCCAAAAATACTTCGAAAACGACACCTAACTCGATCCCATAGCTAAAAGCCTTCAAAACACCCATCCTGTAGCCCCATTTTAGCCCCATAGCGCCCCACGGGTTTGGGCGATCGGACTGAAAACCTTGCGGGCACAACTAGATGGTAAACCAAGTATTTTGCCAAAATTTCAGATTTTTAAAAAAAATTCCTACTGCCCAAAATGGCCCGGACGGCGGACGGCGGACGGACATTTCGGATTTTGAATGTAGACCTCTTGAAACGGATAATGTCAAGTTTTGAGGCCGATCCGAGTCGTCGACCTCCGTCGCGAAAACATAGGTGTATTATTCCAAGAATAATAAACCAAAAGCTGAAGTATTTTGTCAAAATTTCAGATTAACAAAAAGAATCCTACTGCCCTAAAAGTGGCCTGGACGGCATTTCATTTTTGGAATCTACGCATCTTGATCTACATAGATACATAATCGTATATTATACGATTGTGTGTTATTCCAAAAATAATACATCAAAATGCTGATAGTGATGACAAATGGCTGATTAGACAAAAAGAATGATCATGTCCAGGAAAACATGGAAATTGAGAACTGAATCAAGATGAATAAAGCAGAAGAGAGAAAGTACAACAAAAACAGCTACGGTAGTTGGGCTGAAGAGGATGATAATGTTTGAAAAGAGAAATCGGAGGAGGAGCAAGCTCACTGTTTGGCAGACCTACAAATACCTTACACTTAATATCAAAGATGACGAGAAGACAAAGCTGCTGATGCTTGAAACTAATAAAGGTTGAGGAGAACATGGGAACAAAGAAAACCAAGACGAATAAAGCAGAAGAAGATGAATACAATAATAACAACAAAAACGGTAGTTGGGCTGAAGAGGTTAGTAGGTAATGAATTGAAAGAAAACATAGAAAGAGAAGGATACTCACTTTTTGGTGGACTCACTCATGTTATTATTTATTCATGACGATAAATTCCAAGTTGATGAACAAAAGGGTGGACAGAATAGAGATGAAAAAGCTGATGACAAAGATATTCCAAAACAAAAGGAAAGAATACCAATAACGACCGTGACGGTTGAGGTGAAGAGGTTGGCATGAATGGCGGTGAACGTAAAAAACTATTAAGAATAAAATAAAAGGACGAAGGAACATAACGGAGGCGAAAAGAGACAGCTTGTAGATGGAGAAGAAGCACGAAAAAAAAGGAAGACGAAAACTACACTAAAGAGTGGGGGGGGGGGGGGGGGGGATGTAACAGACCGCAACCAATTAAAAGCATCAATTCTCACATTCAGCAGGTATTGCACACAGTATCACAACTTTTGCGACCTTGTGGCCGACAATTGTTCAAAAAAAGGTTTGAAAGGCGTAACGAACATAAACCCCCCTTTTTTTTCAAGCTGCCTTCTCAAGAAGAGCCAATAAAATCCTCTTCTGGAAAAGGAGGCCTTAGCCGCAGAGGATTTCCAGTATTTTTTTTTGTCGTCTTCGGAGGAAATCCATCGAAGGAAATAACGTGAAGAAATGCGCCAGGTTGCGGCGAAACTGAAGCCCGAAGAGGAATGCGCCTGAAGAACCTGCGAGAAGGTGCATGCGGGCAATAAAGGTAGCTATAAACGGATATCAAGCGAACTGACAATCCCTAAGGTTAAAGCTAGCTGAGGCCCTGGGGATGGGGCAATTTCGGCTCAGATGAGAAAATTTAACGACGTGCACCAGTAACCTTTAATGATCAGTATTACCAAAGTGTCTTTTGTAATGAATCAACGCTTGTTCAAGGCTACATTGGCACAGACCTCGTAAATTTGACAATGCGAAATAATCTTCGCGTGAAAATAAGATGATTTTGAGCAATGTATTCCAGCATGTGGCTCATCAGGAGGTTTTTACCTCATTTGAAGGAAAAAGTGATGTCATCGGTTCATCAGGATCGTTTGTGAGCGCAGTTTGTCCCCTTGCCAAGTTACATCAGACTCCCACGAACCCGAAAATGACGTAGTGCTTTAACAAGATGTTGACTTATTACTTCATGCGGATTGCCGAGTTCCACTTGATCGAAAAACGCTCGTGAAAAAACAACAGCTGAGGGTGATATTTTCTTGGTGTGAGGTAATTGTTGATGAGGGAGTGTAAATAAATCAAAATGAGTGATTGTTTAATGAATCAAAAAGGTCTTAACTCCGTGGCGTGGTTTGTCTTGGAGTCAAAAGCCAATGACACCCTTGACGATCGACAGGCATCAGCCTCAGTTGCTGACAAGCTCATTATGCAAATAAAAAGTCGAATCACCTCACCCGCATTACCTTTGAATCACCTTGGCGTCCCGCCCTCGCCTCATTATCGCCCTGATTGAGGTCAATCGGCCTGTAAAGGAGGTTTTTTTTTTAAATAGGTGTCCCAACACAATAGGCACACTACGGAATTGTGGAGAAAAAAAAAAAAGGAAAACGGATTGCCGGCTCCGGAATAAATTGCGTAATTAATTTCTGCCGTGGGCCATTCAATTGTGATGTGATGCATTTACAGAGACACTTGCGGTTCAGACGGAGAGCCCCACTTACATCGAAATTCGACCGATTTTTTTTTTTTTTTTTTTTCCATTTCCTTCAAACAAAACTAAACGCGGACTCCCTTCCGCCGTAACGAGCGTCGATTTGCGGTAACGAGCGGCCATTTTCGTCGAAGGATTTATCGTTCGCAAATAACTGAAAATGGGACGGGCGTTGCGGTTTTATTCAGGAGGGTCGCGGTTTTACAAAATGGAAGTCCGTCGGGGATTTGTGCGAAAAAAAAAGAAGGCACGAACCGACTCGTCAACGCGGGGATTAGTATTCCAGGAAGTTTTAGGTAGTTGGACGTTCAGACGTGGCTAGAACATTATGTGGTTGCGTTATTTACGAAATTGGAGTTTTTGTGGTGAGAGTCATCAGTACGTTTTCTTTCCTTATATAAAACACACACGTCATGTACTATACGCATTTGTTTGAATAACCAACTTGTTTTCGCGAACTTAAAAATTTTAATCGGCCTCAAAATTTGCCCTTGCAAGTTTCAAGACGTATAATTCCTACAATTAAAGGTTCACTCAGCTAAAGGGGACAGATACTCAAAGCTTTAAACATAACAAACTTTTTTTTTCAAAAACGTTGCAAATTTATTAGGGTTTATTATTCTCTGATTTAGGTAACTTGTGCAGAAATTAATTCAGTCAATAAAAAAAGTTTGGGGATTTTTTTTTTTTTTTTTTTTTTTTTGCTTGGAAAATAGGTAGGTACGATTAAAAAAAAAAAACAAAAAAAAAAAAACAAATTTGACGTATTAAAAAAAAATCATACTTGACCTCATGGGATCCTTTAAAAATCCCATTTAAGCCCTATTATATTAGGTATTTTATACTTACAATCTATCTATATTAGATCCCCACAGTGAAATCGAATCGTTCCGGGACCCCCAAAAATGGATTCTACATCCAAAAATACTTCGAAAACGAGACCTAACTCGATCCCATACCCAAAAATTCCGGGTCCCGGAACGATCCGATTTCACTGTGGCGATCAATGGGGCTACAAATGAGATTTTTGATAGATCCCAGGATGTCAAATATTTTTCAAATAAAAAAACTTAAATTTGAAGAAAAAAATCAAAAAACAATTTTTTTGAAATATCGACAGTAAATCGAGAAAACCTCGTAAGTCCATTTTCCTAAACTTTACAGGAGACTCAAAAAACTGATTTCACAGCTGTGAGTAATACTTGAACTCGTTTTGACCGATAATGAGTTTAAAATCATCTTTGCGGTGATTTGGTACTGTAATGTTGGAATAAAACTGAGTTACAATAATAGAATAAGAGCTCGAATCGCGACAGAAGTTTAATAAACACAATTATAAACAGTGCGACCTTCGTGAATCACTTCACGACAATGGTCGAAATACTCGTAAGTCAGGACTCTCTTCACTGGGAAACCTTGTAAAGCCTTGGAAAACCTTGTAAGTCTTGTACATGGCTCATTCTCTGAAAACGAGGCTTTTTCGGCCTTAGACATTTCGTGAAAATTTTCGTTGATTTTTCAAATTTTTAAAAGCAATTTCTCTTCTTTATTATTTTAGAGAACACTTCCCAAAGTTTCCCATCATAGAAGTTCTCCATTTTCATTTTCCAGAATTTTGAAGAAAAATTGGAAAATTGACCAGCCAGGGTTAGGAAATAATACTGACAACCGGTCCATAAAATGCATCTTTATTGCATATTTAACGATCCAAAAACATAAGAAGAGAGATTTCAATACGAAAGTTATTGTAGGTGACATAGCAGTGTGACTTAGAAGGAAAATGTAGGGTTACAATCACAAGCTTTCAGCACAACAACATGACTTAGTGCTAGTACGACAGATTAAAAAAACACTTCGTACTAGTACGACAGATTACAAAAACACTTCGTACTAGTACGACAGATTACGAAAATACTTTTTCTTACTTCAAGTGACTTACAGCGAGAATGGACGGTTACAGTCACAAGATTGCAGTACAAACAAAATCTTAAATATACGCTCAAATTTGCTAAAACAAAACGATTTTAAAGGTAAAAGGCACTTTTAAACGACATGGAGGTAACTCCACTTTCAATTAAACAATAAAATAGTGAGTAGTAATACTGAACGACCTCTGCAGAATAATCAGAAATCTTACAGTTGGACTGCTGCTTGTTGTTCCAGCGATTCAATCATATTAATTTTCCGTTTTTGGGCTTCCTTCTTCTTTTTTTTAGCCAGACGTTTCAAATGAGTAACACGCTTACCTCGTGGATCACTTCCGTTGAACTGTTCTAGTTGCTCCTGTTCTGCCTTCTTCTTCATGTTATACGCGTTCTTTGCTTGCCTCCATTTTTTTTTTGTGAGCCCTGTGTTCACGATCAGTCATGTCCGCCACTTTCTTCAGTTTCCCCTTCTCATATTTCTTTTGGTTCTTGTTGCGCTGTTTCTCTTGTTGGAGTTTCCATAGAACAGGATCGTTCCTGATGCGTTCCATGCGTCTTTTTTCTGCATCTCGCTTCTCCTGCAACCTGTCTTCTCTTCTTTTCTTGACTGGTGCCATGATCTGTAACGAAAAAAGGAGAAATAAAAAATCCATCTATGTTAGGAAAATAGAAAATCCATCTGTGGGAGAAATAAAAAATCCCATCTACTTGCGCATTCCTAACCCTGGCTTCAGAAAAACTGAGGTGGACAGGGTTAGGAATGGCAGGGTTAGGAAATTTTCAAACAAAAAAATGCCTCCTGGCCACGTGTTTACATGAAAAAATCCGATTTCTTTTCCCCCCATTTCTACCTCGTGTTTTTTATACAATAAGCTTTGAATAATAAATTAAACACTTACCGAGACAATTTGCTGGTATGCCAAGGTTAGGAACGTTATGATGACCCCTTTCTCATTTTCCACAACATTCCCATGGGAAAATCAACAACAATAACTTATGTGGAAACGGGAAGGTTACCATCAGGTTCTTCAGGGTTGCTGCGGCGCTGCCAACTGTCGAGAATAATTTTCTTACACGTAATGAGGGAATGTGGGCTTTTCAAACTTTGCCAGGGTTAGGAACCCGAAAAGTTGGTGACACACTTTCTTTAGGACAAAGATTCACTGAACTCAGCAGGCATTGCGTTTAGGTTGATGATAATCAGAATATGGGTAGGCCTATACCTAACAGTTCCTGGACATTTTTTTCCAAACCTACTTTTTATTCCGTATGGTCAGTAGGAATTATCAAACTTTAGGGGGTTCTCAGGGTGACATTGCAGGGTTAGGAAAAATCAGCCATGTTTGATTTTTTAAATACATGATTGCATGATTTTTCGAAATTACTTTTTGAACTCATTTACAGATCTCAGCTTCCTTTACACTATGGAATTTTTTCCAACTCCAAAAACATCTTAATAAGGCGACAACTCGCCTGCGACTCAACTCTGACAATTCCCAGAGAATGACCCACATACGAGGTTTGATAACCCTTCTGAAAGGTATACAGACTTACGTGTAATTTTAATTCCTTCCTGAACGCGAAATGGCTCGTAAAAAAGGATCAACGACTACACAGACACGTGCTGACTGATATCCTTTACCCGATAAGAAAAAAAAAGGTTTTGACCAAAAATCGGACTTACGAGGTTTTCTCGATTTACTGTACAGTAAATTTTACTGTATTTTTATATTATAAAAATCCCAAAAAAAAAATTTTTTTCAAGTAAATTTTTTCATTGACTGAATTAATATTCTGCACAAGTAACCTACATCAAAGAATAATAAACCCTTGTGTAAAATTTGCAGCGTTTTTTGGATGTAATCTGGCTTTGGGGATCTGAGGTATCTGTTCATTTTGGAAAAGGGGTTTCTTGCCCCAAATAGTTTGGGAATCCCTGCTGTAAAACATGAGGCCGGCTGGAGTTGCAGAGAAAATCTGGACGCAATCTTGTTTACAACTGTGGGAATCCGCTTGGAACCGAGCCACGATACTAATTCGAAACACAATCGCCGAAAGGAAAAGGGACGATTTCCAGGTCAGTGCCGAGCTTATCTCGATAGGGGCTCCCCCGCTAATGAATTTGAACTTGCGTAAAAACTTGGGATGCGTTCGCCGGGAGTAAATTTTCGGTCATCGATTCCTTTCGCCGTTCCAATTCCGTTCGTGGGTTTGTCAGGGTCAGTGTGTCTCATTGTGTCAGACGCGGAGGAATGCCTGCCCACACGATCTATTGTTCTCCGCCGCGATCACCCACAACGGACCGAGTCATCTTCTTGTAGGCGTCCCTAGTCGATGTTTGAAACTTCTTTCCAGTCGAGAGTTGGAAGTTAACTAGAAACCACTTTATCGACTATTTCGCAGAACGTGAAGACATAGTTGACTAGGAAGAAAGATAAGTATAGGAATGAGCTCGGCAAGACTTGACACAATTTTGGTTCATTATTCTTTGAACGAGGTTAGCTGGCGATCTCACACCGGTTTTGCCGCGCTTTCATGAGTTCCCTATAATGAACGATATTTTCAAGGACGTTCGATTGAAATACATAATAGAAACGTGGTATCTCATTGCGAGTACAGGTCCATTGCTCATGATTGGGGGCGAAGCAAAGGCTCGCGAAGTGAAATGTCAGTAGGGAACGAGTTGAAATGAACGGGTTCGTCAATGTCAATCGGAATATCGGATCACGTTCCGGTGCGGAGAAGATCATCCGAAGCGAATCGCCCGCGGAGATCCGCTCGGCCTTCATCTCCAAGAGCCGAGGTCGTGGAGGTGTAGGAGGCATCGTCCACTGGTCAGGCAGGATGCACGTTGAAACAGGAAGTAGGCGAAAAAAAAGTTGCAACCGTCGCGACGGCCACCGAAGAAAAAAAAACAAAAAAAAAAAAAACGCTCCCTTCGTTAAATCAACCAAATCATAGACTCTCATCGTCCTATTCAAGTGTCAAGAGGGCTGGGGAGGAGATCACCTTATCAAGCAATCACGACTTTTATTGGTGAAGGTCGCTCGAAGACGCGGATGTCCTTTGAATACTAAGCAGGACATCTTCCGTAGACTTCCAGGACCTCTGAGACCTTCGGAGGTGCGGGTGAGGTCCACGGGACACATCCGCGACCTCAGGAAGGATGTCGAGGACCTGACTTTGTTTGTTTAGACGCTGAGCAAACATGGACCATTGTACGAGCGGACAACACAATGCCGTCCTAGATTAGCCCAAAGTAGGCCAATAATTGGATAATTGATAACGTGGCCAAAAAACAGGCTAATGGTGGGCCGCATTTCAGCAATGAAACAATATCCCTTTTGGCAAGAAGCCAGTACACCCAAATTTCGCCTGATTTCTGATATACCATAGTACGTATTATTCACTGAGCAGGCGTTAAAAATTGAGATCTCCTCAAAAGGATGATTCATGGTTACAAAAATAGGCCATTACGAGAAATAGGTGGTTATCAGTGGCTCAGAGGTTTTTAAGCGTCGGACTGCTAAGTCGAAGGTTGCTGATTCGATCCCAGCAGCCGCTAGACATCTTCCTTATACTGATAATTACCTCTTGGAAGGCAATGGCGAACCACCAAGAGTATTTCGCCCAGGAAAACCTCTCACATTTTTGCCGTTCGGAGCCGGCGGTAAACAGTTGGTCCCTACTACATCTGTAATAACTGTTCAACATGCTCAACAGAAGTTAGTAGCGAGAGGTAGCCAACGCCTGGTTACAAGTATGGCACCCAGAGAAGAGAAGAACGAGAAATAGTTCTTTTTAAATCTGAAATTTTGACATTCTAATTGTCATCCCTCTTCTGTCTGCAATTCTTTCAGCCGGACTCATCAAACGTGTGGGGCTCTGTGGGGATAAAAAAATGGCTACACGATGGATGTTTGAATTATATCCCTATTTGTAGATGGTTGTCGAGTAGAGTATCATTGAAGTATTTTAGGGCGTATAATGCAATTATGAGGGTCTCAGACCATCTTTGTACACGGTGATGATCTCAGGGGCAGCAAATTGGGTTTTTTGACAGATTTAGGGCAGTGGTCAAGCGGGCTGTTGTTTTCGAAGTGTATTTGAACATAAAATCCGTTTATGGGGGATCAATCTGAAAACGTGGTGGGGATCTATGGGGTACCATTGGGGCTACGAATGCGGCTATCTAAGCTATTTGGCTATAGCCTACTATAGTAGGTGGAATGAGCTGTCGTTTTCGGAGTATATTTGGGCGTAGAACATCCATTTTTGGGTGTCCCTGATCCGTCTATCACTACACAACTATAAATTCTTCTTTCAATATAAAATTTTTGACATTAAGGTATGTCAATAGCAACCCTTTTGTAAAATTTGCAGCGTTTTATTTTTCATTTTCTATCTTCGAATTTTCGCTTCTTTATTCACATATTTTCAAACGTCAAAAAGGACACAACGAATCAACCAAGCTTTCACTAATGTCCTTGAAATGCCTTCCAATATTAGAACCAAAACAAACAATGGTAAGCTTCAAGGAATTGTTTTTAGATTCGTTTCAAGATTGGGACTCAAGCTGGTGAGAAAAATATAGATAACGTTACTGAACCACCTATCTAAAAGAAAAAAAGGACTATTAAGCTGTTAACGGCGAAGGTATATTTAGCTGTCATACCAACCTACCTGGGTGATACGAGAATTGGCAAATTTGTTGTTGAGCCAGGCCATCAAATGTGAAGAACGTCTTTGAAACTTTTTTTTATATTATTTTATTTTTTTATAGACTAGCAAAGTTCTGAGGACGTCACTTCTGATGATTAGTGGGATAGATAGCTTTGTTTGGTACCTGGTTGACACGGTAATCATCGTTGTGATTATAGAAACGCTCAACTACAAAAATAAATGTATTATAACCTACGGGCATTAATTTTTTGTCTGAGTGATTTAAAAATTACAGCGCCACCAAGCGCCGAGTTTTAAATTTATATTATCTTATATTCTTATAATATAAAATATTATATCTTCTATCGAAAATCCCCCCCCCCCCCCCTTATATTACTACGTAGAACCCAACTACGTCTAAATTGCAAAAAAAAACAAACAACAAAAACATGCTTCAGCCTGGCTGTAAGTAGAAGAAGTAGAAAAGACCGGGAGGGGGGGGGGGGGGCTTGTGAGGCGTGAAGCGCCGAGTTGACAACGATTTGCAATAAAAATTTAGCACGAATTAAGCGCAAAGAAGAACATTAGAAAGCAAAACTAGGTACCTACAGCGAATCAATCAATCAGAATGATTTTAAAACACCAAAAAAGTATTTAATAAATTAAAGGGGGAAAAAATAAATTCCCCATTTTGCCAGGAATTTATATTTTGGGGAATATTTCCAATGTATTTCATGTGCCCATTGAAAATAAGTCTACAAAAATGTCGATTGTGACATATTTAGCTTGGGGTTAGCAGACCAGGGCGCTGAGTCCCTTGACAAGGAGCAACATAATACATTAAATATTCTTCAACTTGTGGGCAAATTCTATTGAGTCCCCTGACAGGTTCATCTCCAAAATGTAACTGTGAAATTCTGCGAGACCAGCTCTTGAAACGTTGGTTTTATTAAGGCCGGACGTCGGCCGTCGCATTCGATTGGCCATAAAATCTACAGAACCAGAGGATGTATAATTACCTTCAAAAAGTCTTAAATTTTACGATATTAAATATGTATACAAATTTTGTATACCTTTTCGCCGCGAGACAAATACTCCCACATCGGGATGGCCGAAGGTGACGCCAAAGCGACGCAGGAGGCGATGATGACTATGCTGACAACACTCATGTTTGTACTTTTTTTTTTTTTTTGCTAAAAATTAAAAAAATAATTTAAAAACCGATCGAAAATACGTCGATTCAAGACGATACCGCGTGAAGATGCTGCGCGAGTGAAAGCGGTCGGAATGAAAGCCGAGTGTCGACTGACTCCGCTGACGCCGGGGAGGATCGCGGACTTGGCGCCTCGCGGACAGAGCGGGAAGTCGGTTTTTTTCGAGGGCAACCCTCCCCCTCGCTGGGGGAATGTCCTTAGAACAAGTGCCTCACGTGCCTCCCAACAACTTTTGGGGGATAGAGATTATTCTTGTCCCTGAAAAAGTTAAAGAAAAAAAAAAACGTGTAGGGATACCTACTATGTTTGTACAGGCTTCACAAGTCCCATTTGTAGCACCATCTCATGAGGCTACGAATGGGGCTTTTTCAAGGATGCCAGAAAGTCGAATGAGGTGTCGTTTTTCGAGTAATCGTGGACCTTCAAAAATCCCATTTGTAGCCTCACGAGAGCCCAATAGATCCCCACGGTGAAATAGTATCGTGCTGGGACCCCCAAAAATGGATTCTACGTTCAAAAATACTTCGAAAACGATACCTAACTCGACCACATAGCCGTGAGTGGGGGTACCTCGGCTTCCAGCAATTAAACTCTCAAGTTCTGATGCTCTGCGAACGCAGAACTCGTTCAGAATCGATTCCGGCAGTTCTGATTCTTTTTTAGAACGTCCAGAACTGATTCCGATTGCCTCTTCGATTGTGGAAAGTAACGCATGCGCAATTCATTTCCTTCTGCGATCTCGTGGAGGCAACTTCGTAGGGACGACTTTTTCATTAAATGAAAAAGAAATTTTGTGAGGACCACCGTTGAAAGTGCGGTGGGGGGAGAGCTTAATTCCTTGAAGCGTTCGAGTTCTGATTCGATTCCAAACGGACAGAACTTACTCTGCGAACTCACCTTATATACTCAACTTATAATTATTGTATTCATTGTGTAATCAACAGCTCCATGGAAAACTCAATTTAAAAACGAATCACGACGTCTGCCAAAAGTTTGAAAACCATTAGAGGAAACAACTTCCCAATTCAATCATACTTGACGGTTGACGGTATTCCCCTCTATATAATAAACCACCCTGTCAGTCGCTTCCCACTGGCCTGACAACCTGACAATGGACGCACTTAGCCAACGTGATTTATCGCCGACTCCCGTCGCATGAGAAGAAACGATTAAACGTCATCAACCGTCGCAGAACTGATTATTAACTGCCGTTAAAGCGTCGAAGCTGGCATTTTTTTCCCCATCCCTTCGACGGGGAAAAAATGTTAAACCGTTTAACGAGACCGTCGTTCGAAGAAAATCTCCGCGAAGCTGAAGATGATCAATGGAAAACCATTGCATTTGATTAAAAAAAAAAGGATGACATCACTGAAGTGTCGAAACACGTCGATTATGCGCCGAAGTTGATTTCCCTGGTTGTTTCTTGGTTAAATGCATTACAACGTAATTTCCGAAATCTATTTAAAAGTTAGGAACATTCAGGATTTTGCACCAGCACACTCAAATTATCTGAGATAAATACCAGAATATCGCGGTACGTAGTTAACATTACAGTAGCGTGGGTGCAAAAAGTTAGGGGTACATGGGTGGATCTACGAAAAGTGCCATTTTCTTGTCCTGGCTCAATATCTCTACTTCTGGGCATGATAAGAAAGATTTTTTTTTTTTCCTATGTGTCTATAGGTACGGGCTCCATCCTTCCGTGTCAGTTGGGGTGTTTCAGTTTAATATTTCACAGGTAAAATCTGGGTTGAATGGTCAATTTTTCATTCATCTGGCCTGTCCCCATCATGAGGTAGTCAACTTTCAGCATGTACCCCACCTTAACGTGAGAAGGAAAAAATCAGCCAATATTTTTACCAGTGCCTATAAGCCTGTAGATTACGAGCATGTGTCTTTTGAATATTTAGTTAATGAAGGTTAGCAACTACTGTTGATAATCGTCCTGTCCCGAGCTTTCAATTCATTCATCTGGCTCCTGAAGTTCATGCTTGGTGAAGGGAAACAACAACTTGTGGGAACATTCTTGTGCTACAAGTGGCACCACTGAAGCCCGTGGCTTCAATCCCTCACCATGAGGTCTCTTTATTATCCATCTTGTAGGCCTCCAAACAACAGCTCTGGGAAATATCAGGTGCGTGACTTTTTTGTGAGTCATTCTTCTGGTCATGGTTGTGGGTGTTCCAGTAGATCTATCAAAACGCTCGAAGTCCATTTTTGTACAAACACCTGCATAGATTATGATGAGCTCTTTGTTTTTTCTGTTTTACCTTTATCTACTTGTACAAGTGATTTATTGTAAAAAATTTCATTCATCTGGTCTTCATTCATCTGGCCAACAAACATTCTTGTGGCCAGATGAATGAATAGAGACCAGATGAATGAATATCACAGTAAAAGAAAGCCAGCAAATGACAGCACTGGAGTTTGCCTTTACTCAAGATTTTGACACTTTTCGTTAAAAAAATGTATACCATGGTTTCAATTCGCTGGATTTCTCTTTTAAATTCCGTCTACACTCTCATTTTTCATTCATCTGGTCTTAATCATTCATCTGGCTGTCAAACAACAGAACGATGAAAGTTGCTGCAAAGCCACTGATACACAATAATCACCAAGGTTTATCACAATCTAAGTTTATTACCATAAAAAAAGTTCGGAATTTCTCGATTTTTAAATTTTCAAATGTGTGACCCCGAAAATGGCACTTTTCGTAGATCCACCCACATAAACTCACTGGATGGAACGCGAAAACTGAATTGAAAAATCACGGTCAGAGCCATGATTGTCGGAATTACAACGGTCGAAGTGACTACCATGAAGGAAAACACCTAAATGAATTTCGCGGAGGTTATTAGCTGCTACAATTCGGGTGCAGCGAACAAACCCAGCCTCGGGAGGGCGTAGAAAGTCCATGAACCCCGTGTAGAATATTAAAGAACCCGCGCTGAAGGAACACGATTTTGTTTACACCCGTTTGGAAAAGCAAAGAAGAAGTCTTGCACCTAAGCAGAAGGAACGTGCAGGTGTATCTTACACTCTGCGCAGAGCGACTGCGCCGAATATTTTAATGAACTCGTCGCGGAAGGAACGATGTTTAAATCTTCAATTTGTTAAATATCTTAAGTATATAGCCGAATATCTCCCCCAATAAATTAAATTGAATTCGGTCGCCACAAAATTGACAGACTTATGACTGTAACAGGAAAATTACGTTCGCGCATGCGCAGAGCGTACCGCTGATTCAATCATGAAACTGAAAGGGAATCTAGAGCTAAACTCACACTATTCCTGAAAATTTCAGTGACGTCCGATCAAAATTATGGACGTTTTGGCTGTGACGAGGAAAATTTTAATGTGGACACAGACACGAAACCAAACTTGTTCGCGAGGCCATGAAACGCAAAATGCGAGTGGAATTTTTAATTTTGGAGGACCAACTTTTTTCGACCTTGAAAGTGGAGTTTCCTTCGTTAGGCTCGGAAGAAAAACTTCGGATTCAGCGACCCAAAAAATTTTTTTTTTTATCCCTCGAAAAACTCGGACTGGACTAATTCCTCCCTTCGTGGGTTTGAATATTCAGATAATAATAAACCTTAATGTAGTTGGCCCAGAGATGATTTTGGATGACTCTATGCCATACGTTTTTAGGAACAGGTAGCCATAGAAACCAGATGACAGTTCCCAATTTTCACATTCATTTTAGGTACCAGTTTCAAACAGTACCAATCGGATACGACAGAAGATGTCAGATAAGAGGTGGAAAGAATCAAAAAGCGAGGAGGGGGAAAGGATTGAAAAGAAAAACTCGCCGTTTGACCGACTCCTTCGGAGCCTTCCTCGAACTGACATCTGCTGTTGCACTTGCTCCGTCAGAGTGGGCGTGTTGTTGATTGGGTGGTGGTGGTTTGTCGTACTCCTGAACATTGTCGGTCATATAATCGAAGGCACTGAAGACGACGAGAGTGAACTGACGTCTCCATTGCCAACAATAGCACTTTGGCCTGAACTGAGTGATCATGTAAGAATCCATATGGCTGTGCAGGCTGTAATAATGACAGTAGCAAACGGAATGCTTCTTGTTGGAACATGCGTCCGAAACCCAACGCTAATCATGATTCCCGCTTTGATTTACTTGTTCTACGGAGTAATAATAGGCTCCATAATCGAGATAATAGTAATCCCAATACTGGATTATGCAGTCTTGGGGATATCAATGGATTATGTTGGTTTAATGATGTTTATAGCAATTTGGAGTCGATTATTGATGTTCTACTATACCATCGTGATAGCAAGTTTCTACGTTCAACTTGCAGACAAAAAGGTGTCTGAAGATCTACCTAGATATCGTTCTGCCTTTTCTATTCTTCAGAAATAAACGTTGGGAATTGTCGAGGTTTGTCAGATTCAGTGATTGCCACGAGGTGGTGGGGATGACCAACCCTGTGCTATGATAGCGTGTAGCAGGACTACATACTTGGAGCCTGGCATAATAAGTGGGACACCTCATACAACGGGTGATGGGCGTGTTCCTACATAGGAATTTAAATTAAATTTTGAGTTGTTAGCTTGGCTGAAGGCCTGCCGCGTGAATCCACGAACAGGAAGGGAGTATGGGAACATTACCTTCCTCAGCATAACACGAATTGTCGTGATCTGCTGACCAGGAGGCAGATGCAGCCACAGAATAGGGAAGCTCAGGTTTGCTCGATATGTCATGTGATGGTGCAGAGCTTCCAGTAGGGAGCCGAGCAGATGCTGGAACTCAACATGATAGCTTGATTCGGGAGTGTGGGGGATTGAATTGATTGCCTCAGCATCCTAGCTTGGCAAGGGATGGGCCCCTGTGAGGCTTCCCCTAGTTAAATTAGTTATCCCATTTCCCCCCTGTAGGTACTTTACCCCCTACTCTTCAATTGCTCGGGGTTGACAATTCTTTGGGGTTTACGGTCCACGTTCAAGGCGCACCGGAAGATGGCGGGACTTTTCAGGCCCTGATTGCCACCTATTCGGCCTCGAGGACTCAACAGGACATCCTTCGATCAAGCGCGTCTAGTACGGTGACTCAGGCGTCTTTTTTCCAAGTTGTAAAAACCCTCCCGACCATCCGGGTTTGTTCGGGACATGCTGACATCCGTGCCAAGGACCTGACATATACAATTCGAGCCCGCATGCTGACGAGGCCTTCACCTTTACGGAAAATGACAATGTGGAATCAAGTTCCGATGTAAAGAAGAGCCGAAGGAGGATCCTCATTCGCGTCGGTATATTTCAAGATTTGCCCCACCGTCGGCTTTGGCACACGAAGGCTCACGGACACATGAAAATTCACACTGGACGGGGAGGAGTTCAAGGTTGCCGTGACAGTCGCCATCAAGATCCCTGTCATTTCATCTTGTCTCCAGATAAACATCGTGGTTTTTCAGAAACTTCAATTACCCTTTCTCTGTCTATCTGACCGCGTATCTCGGAAGATGGAAATTTCTCATGGTTTAACAGGGTCGTGTAAGCCGGTTGTCATTGCGCTATCGGTGTGAGGAAGTTGCACAACCGCCTGGGAAGCCGATCTGAGGAGTTTCCATTACTAAACGTCTTCATTCTGTTGGAAACCGGAGAAAAATGAAGTCCGTGCAACCTTGAAATTGATGAAAACAATGAATTGGGAACGGGAAAAGTGTCCCTTGGGTTTCAAGCTCACACCAAAAAGCTGCGCCGTTTTGGTAAGCTGGAAAACAAAGGTCAGCCCCCGGACGAAGACAGAAGGAGGATATTGCCAACTTTCACCAGCATTTCACCTGCAGGTTGACCACCTGACTGAGCCGCACCATTTAAATCGGAGCTCTCTCCGAGAGGAACAATACAGCATCACTTCCGACGGTTTTGGTTTATTGCGCTCTCAATCGTCAACCTGTCTTCCCAACGGAGGTCAACCTTTTTTTTATTCGAAGATTTGTACAATTACGTTCCCCGTCCATTCACGTTCCAGACATTTTCTCATAAATCTGAAATTTTGACGTTGACTCTGTTGGGTAACTTGAGTCAACGTCAAAATGGTGCCGTCTGGTGCCGCGAGGATTTCAGCCCAATCCTATGGGGCTATAAAAGGGCCCCAGGTGGTTTCAACGGTGGTTTGAGCAAGGAGCAAGGAGGTGAGTAGCAGTCATTTCCAAATTAACATGATACTTTGTAACGTTAGAAGACTTCCAAATACTTGAACTCAACACGTGAAGTCAGGGTAAAAAAAGTTTAGAATTTAGTTGAACTTCAAGATGAATATCGATTCGTAGTGAAATCGGCAATTTAAAAAATCAAGCTGTTTCCAAGGTCCAAATTTTGAGAAAGTGGGTCTTAAAGAAAAGAAAAACGCTGCAAATTTTACACAAGGGTTCATCATTCGTTTATAGTATAAACGTTTTTCAAATAAATCATTCGTAAATCGTTTATAAATAAATAAATAAATCATTCATAATAATAAATAATTCGTAAAAATAAATAATTCGTAATAATAAATAATTCGTAATAATAAATAAATAATAAATAATTCGTAATAATACATAAAAATAAATAATAAAGTTTCATAATAAATTCGTAAATTCGTTAATAAATTCGTAAATTCGCAAATTCGTAAATAAATTCGTAATAATAAAAATAAATAAAAAATAAATAAGTAATAAATAATTCGTAATAATAAATAAAAATAAATAATTCGTAATAATAAATAAATTCGTAAAAATAAATCATTCGTAAATCGTTTATAGTATAAAAGTTTTTGTTAGAAAAAAAAATGTTTTTCAATTTTTTCAGCTGACAGAATTAATCTTCGCACTAGTACCTAACCTATTAGTATAAACTTTATGCTAATAGGTTACTAGTGCGAAGATTAATTCTGTCAGCAGAAAAAATTGAAAAAAAAAAAAAAAATTCTAACAAAAACTTCTTTTTTTTTACTCGGAAAATATTTGACCTCCTGGGATCTTTCAAAAACCCATTTGTAGCCCCATGAAAGCCCTTTAGATCCTCACAGAGAAATCGGATCGTTCCGGGATCCCCAGAAATGGATTCTACGTCCAAAAATACTTCGAAAACGAGACCTAACTCGATCCCATAGCCAAAACCCTTCAAAAACCCTCCTGTAGCCCCATTTTAGCCCCAAAGCGCCCCACGGGTTTGGGCGATCGGACTGAAAACCTTGCGGGCACAACTAGATGGTAAACCAAGTATTTTGTCAAAATTTTAGATTAAAAAAAAAAAAAATCCTACTGCCCATAAACGTAGGACGGCGGAAAAATTTGTAGCGTTTTTCCTACATTATTCACCCCGGCTACCATGTTAATCCTTTCAAATCCCAACTTCCCTTATATCAATTTACCCACCACGTTCAACTCATACGACTCATTTCAACTACAATTTTCACGAAAACACATCCCACTTAAGTGGGGATTAGAATTCTAAACAATAACTGGGGCGAGCCCAACCGTCTAACAATACAGACTAAATTTAGCTCAAAATAACAACGCTAAAAGCTCTCATACGCCAACTCTGGAAGATTAGCATTTGAAATAAGTCCTGATCAAGGTTGTGGGGTTCCTAAGTGATCATTGTGACATGAATGATTATTGCGACAGTCCAACTAAGCCGAGCGACAAATTGCCATCGTATACTCGGTGGACCCCCATCATTGCGGTCGCGTGGGATGTCATTTAAGTTGAGGTAGACTTTCAGGAATAATTGCCGCAGTTTCGTAGGAGGTTTGGTGTTTAAAATCTGGATGATCCAATTGTGATATAACGTTGGCAGAATTTGGGGATGTTGAGGCTCTAAACGACTCCGAATGACAGGACTGAGCGATCTCCGGGTCATGACAGGATCATGACTCATGATGGCTCAACCTTCCCTTTTCCACGAACATTGTTCATCTCCATAATCTAATTAATTTTGACGTCCGGGACGACCCGGGTGATCCATCTCGGGTTGATGTCTTCAAAACGTCACGACGTCTGGTGGGCGGATTTACATTCGAAAGGGGAGAGGATTGACCAACGTGGGTTCGGCTCGGAACCGCACGTGAAATCTCATTTGAATGGATGAAGAACCGACGCAATGGAACCAGTGCAAACATCTCGTAAGAACGGCAAAATATGGTTAGGAGACGACCGTCCCGGAATCGAGGAGTTACGAGGGGCTGCCGGATGGGGCAATTCTTTTCTAACGCCTTTTCGGGTTGGCGGAGATTTGTTAGAAAAACCTGAAATTTTGACAAGTATCCTAGTTGACCCCGAAGAGTTGGCGGCACCCTTCACGTCTCTTATTCTCCGTATTATGAGAAAAAATTTGCATCGAAAAGAGTATCGATACTTCAGCAATATCGTTACGTCCCTAACGACCTTTGCAGGGTTTCCGCTTTTTGCAGCGTTCGGCATGATGGTGCAATGCTCAGGCCGCCACTGGTAACATTGGTTCTCAAACGTGTTAGTATGCTAAACAACCATGCATTCCCCCTGTTCGGCCACTACATTTAAAATTGAAAATAGAATTAGATAAACATTTACTTAGGTAGGACGAGGGCGAGAGTTGAGTCAACGGAAAGGTTCAGCAAAACATCTTCCGCTGCCTCCACCTAGTAAGTCCCGTCAATCAGTGTTCAAAAGAGTTTTCTCCCGGAATACAACTTTTACTGATACCATGCATATTAATCGGGTTCTAGGGGATGGAAGCGGGCGTTTTCGACCTTTTCGCCGAAGAGCCGAGAAATCGGTGTTTTTCATAACGCTGTACCTCCAAGGCCACTGGCTCAAACATGGATTTTAACCACTGCTTTTCAAAGGAAATTTTATGTACTTTAATTTTGTATAGAGTGGTAATCTTCGAAAAACGCATAGTTTCAGGTATATAAGTGAAAAACTAAAATAAGTGCCAAAATTTCAGTTTTTTTTTTTTGCATTTTTCTGTGAAGCCGATCTCGGAAGAGGCAGCAAACGTCTTATTCCGATTCAGCACCCCCCCCCCCCCCAAAAAAACCATATAGATCCGTTGAGAAATAAACTTTTTTTTACAGAAAAACCACCATTTGACTGGAATATGCCAGAAATCCTAAATCAGAGAGTCAGATCGTCTGAGTAGCGCATTCAAAAATTTGAAAAAAGTTTCCCTGGACTTGATTAGTAGTACATGGGGAATCTTCCTTTTATAACCATCCTCAGCATCAAGGGAATCACAAACGGCGTGTAATTGAATTTGCATCGTCTAACATAAAATGTTCACGGGTTCTCTCGGTTATTACAGTACATCACTCAGTACTGTAATCGCGTTATTTTCATTAACCGTATCCAATAAACCGTCGTTGTGTCATCGTTGTGAGACCATCCGTGGAAATTGCTGACGGGATGCGCCGCGTAAAACAAAAGGTTGAACGGAGAATCGTGACGCAAGTGAAGACCGGAATGACCTTGATCTTGAACGGAGGAGATCATGATAAATCCACGAGCATTTTTTGCCAAACAAGAATGAGGAAAAAAAAACCTGGGGAAGAATAGCACCTCCTTGATAAGAAAATCGCTGAAACGTTTTAGCACTTTGCGCGGGTACCTGGAAAAATTTTGGCCTTCGCATTTTGAGAAAAAAGTGAATTATCGGGTTCACTGACCAGGTTCCTTTTCCCATATTTGATACCGTAACTGCTATTGGCGTCGTATTGAGGCTCCAGGAACAACGCGACCAATTTGAAGCGTCACGTTGGTTTATTAATCCGAATAAATATCGTTAAATTTACTTGTAGTTTAGAAGCCTCACACATGCCTCCAGTGTGGTGAAACTGGTTTGGGATTTCCATAAATCGATCTAGCATTCATAGAACTAGAAAAGTAAGAAGGAGGTAAGTTTAGTGATGTCAAGACTTGTATAAATACTTGGGCGATTCTAAAAAAACGAGTTCATACCTACCCAGGTGTTTCTAAATGACCTCTAGCTCTTTTCTTATCCTTTTCACTACCGGCGACGAGATATCTCGCGAAAAGAAGTGACAAGATACCATGTGAAGAGAAGTGGCCTGCCTGGGCCAGAGACGAGATACCAAATGAGGAAGAGTGGCCTCTCTGAGACATTTTTTGAGGGTGGTCGTCAACTTGCCCACCATATCAGCTCGCCCCTCTCCAAAAAACAATCTACTTGCCCCAACAAAGACACGGCAAATCCAACTTGGACAGCTCTTCAACGGAGACTTCTTGTCTTCTCGTCTGTTTCTCGGCCTCCCGGAGCGCTTGGGGCTCCTTTTTCATCGGGCCTCTGCCGCCCACTTTCAATATGACCCTCTCATAGTAGACTCTCGTGTGCTTTTGCCGGTGCAACCTCCGTCGGTGTCCAACAATCTGGAAATCTCCCCCGACCTCTCGGGCGGGATTTCCGAGGAGGAAACAGCAAACACGCAGGGGCCCGTTGTCCAGGAGTCCATACTTGAGGGTGCTGCGCCAAGATTGGAAGCCAGCAAACCTCCCCTTGGTAACATCATGGCCGTAAATATCATTAAATAACATTTTTTGACTGCCCGTAGCGCCCTTACGACTGGGTCAATTTTGACTTTAAGGTAGCTCACTCGGCGCAGGAATTTATGCTCTATAATTTACTATATAGAAAATTTTCACCTACAACGCACCCTTTCATTCATCCGTAAAAAAAAAAAAAAAAAAAAAAAAAAACCGACCTCCCGAGGTTTTTTGCGATTTTGACGGTGAGCGTCCCATATTATGTGGTTCATATTATAAAACGGTTGATAAAAATTCTACACCACGCTTTGCATCGAACATCCTGAGGCACCCGGCGACTTGAGGCATTCTGAAATTATTTTAAATAAAAACATGTACCATGTTAAAAACGCTACACATTTTACACAAGGGTATATTATTCTTTGATATAGGTTACTTGTGCAAAAATTATTTCTGTGTCAAAAGAAAATAATTTGGGAAAAAAAAAGTTTTGGATTTTTTTTTTTGAAAAAAATGTTTTTGGATTTTTTTTTTTGAAAAAAATGTTTTTGGATTTTTTTTCAAAAAAAATTGTTTTTTCAAACATTCTTTATTCTTTACTCGAAAAATATTTAACCTCCTGGGATCCTTCAAAAATCCCACTTTTAGCCCCATGAAAGCCCTATAGATCGCCACAGTGAAATCGGATCGTTCCGGGACCCCCAAAAATGGATTCTACGTCCAAAAATACTTCGAAAACGACACCTAACTCGATCCCATACCCCAAAGCCTTAAAAAAAAACACCTCCCGTAGCCCAATTTTAGCCCCTTTGCGCCCCATGGGTTTGGGCGATCGGACTGAAAACCTTGCGGGCACAACTAGATGGTAAACCGAGTATTTTGTCAAAATTTCAGATTTAAAAAAAAAAAAAAAAATCCTACTCCCTAAAACGGCCCGGACATTTCGGATTTAGAATGTAGAAACGGAAAATGTCAAATTTTTAGGCCTATCGGAGTCGTCGACCTCCGTCGCGAAAACATAGGTGTATTATTCCAAGAATAATAAACCAAAATGTGCCGAATTTTCGAGGTTTTTTGCGATTTTGACGGTGAGCGTCCCAGAAATTTCGTTGGGAATTCGTGTTCAGCACCCCAAAATCCACAGGTATATGGTGTTCATATTATAAAACGGTCGATAAAAATTCTACACCACGCTTTGCATCGAACATTCCTTCTGAGGCAGCCGGTGACTTGAGGCATTCTGAGATAATAAAAATGAATTTTCAATGACAGATGTGGCTTAAAAAATTTTTTATTTCGATCAATTATTGATAGGGTGGTGGTAACGAGAAACAGAAATCAAGTTTTTGGTCCGCGCCGTGAATGGGAAAACCGATTAAGTATTGTGAATGTTATTGCTATTCGTAACCTTCAGCGTTGCCAACTTTGCCGATCTCTTAGAACGACAAAATTACACTCACTCAAAGAAAGACTGCTCAAAGAAGAGATAATGAAGACGATGAACCGTGAAGTAGAGCCGCTGTGGCTCATAAATTGAGTGAGACCAAGAAGGAAGTTTTCAAGTTCATCAAGGACGCAAACCCTACTAGACTACCCTAAGACCAACAAAGAAAGTGAAATAACACCAATCAGCCCTTCATGTGAAACTTCATTTTACATTCCACCCTTAAAAAAGTGAAATGACGTTTCAAATTTTAGTTGAAAGCATAGAAGAAAATATACACGACACTATTGTATCAACAATCCAACAAAGCCTTTCCCAAATCAGGAGAAGAATGCCTGAAAATAAATTGAAAAAAATTACAATGAGGTTTTTGGTGGGTTGAATTGTCTTCTCACGAAAAGGTTACCATTGTGCGAAAGAATGGATTACAAGAGAAAAAAAAAACCTTTCACCGAGACTTCGGCATTGGCGAATGCCTTTGGGGGATGATCGTGAATAACGGCGTTTCATAAACAGTCGCTGAATCGGGTGACGAAGGAAAAATTACCCTGGGTGCTTTTTTGGGGGAGCAAAATGTGAAGGGGCCTGGAGAGTTTATTGTAGTTGGAGCACGGGGAAGGGGGGGTGGGGGGAGCCATAAGACGATGGAAACCAATAAAAATACCGAACCCGAGTAAATATTACTACTAAAAACGGGAAAAAGACACGAGCACGAGCTTCGAGACGTAAAAAAAGGCGTAATTTACCGCCGGTCGTTTTTGGCGCCTCGAGGGCCCCCTCCAATTAACGATTTTCTCGGTCATCAGACCGATCAGGCCGTCCCTGAACTGGACGCGGCGCCTTCCGAATCGCCCTCAACGCTGAATATTAACTACAGTGACCTGACTTCCTAGAAACCCCGGACTTTTTTCTTGTAATCGTAATATTGATAATCGCCTAATTATTGTTTATTTTTGCTCTTCCAGTTCGCCGGCATATTTTCCCCTCACGGGTTCCTGAACACATTTTTTACAGCGAAAAATAAGAAGCTGTAACGTTCAGAAATAATCCCATGTCATCGAACCAAAATTACCGCACTGCAAAACAAGACACATCTGAATTATCGTCTCGCTTAAAAGGCGACTCTTTATTAGAATACCCTCATAAATATAAAGGAATACGTCGTACAAATAATATAACGTCCCATAAATTCCACGTCGTATAATGTTAATCCCCAACATCCATCACGTCCTCGACACACGACCGATAGACTTGTAAATCAAATGATGGCCCATACCAGCAGAATCGTGAAAGGGCCGATAGTCGGTTTAACAAGATGTATTGAGGTATACCTGACGTCTAAATTTACCAATGGAAGGAGCAAGGATAAAACACGGGTTGACCGTCAGAAAACCTACAATAAATTGAGACCATCCTCCATTCTGAAACATCTCAAAAGGGTCTACGACGAAGAAACCCTTGCCAAAGCCTCAACTCTGCTTCAGTGCCTAAAATGTGGCACAATGTGGCAATGGCACTATGTCAGTTCATTGTGGTGGAATTGTACCTACCTACCCTATGCCATACCACACAGTCAGGTTCAGAGCCCAGAGCTTCAATTCGCACTGTGCCCGCACGCCTTCCACCATCCCTACAGCAAGTAGTTTGTAATTAGTTAATATCAATGATAATTATATGGATACTTTTATCGGAAAAAGGAGGCTAAGAAGAATTGGGCCTCATAACTATCACCTACCAATGATACTTGAAATATGTATGAAAATTTCACTTGATTTGACTTACTGAAACTATTAGAAACGGAACTCCAAAGATCATCGGATCAAATACAATCAGGTATCAAAATTTGTTCTCTCAAAATTCAAATACAAACACTTCAAACTTAATATGTAATGTTTTGTTTAGATAAAACTGCCTGTAAAACAAAATTAACCTAGGGATGTTGAAAAAGTATCGATACATAAAACTATCGATACTTTTCAAAAAAGTATCGATACATATCGATACATTTTGTCGCCGATACATATAGTAGTATCGATACTTTTTTTATCCCTCACATTTCATCAGATTCAAAACTTACGGCATATAGGTAGTTGACAGTACCTCTAACTTGACCAGCAATTGAAGAAAGTTGATGTAGGTACCTGCCACCACCACCTCCTGGTGCTGCACCAGCCCTCATATCAGAAGAATCAGCCATCCTCGATCAAGGGCGGACCACCAAAATGTTGGCCCAGCCAACCAACCCAACTCACTCATCACAGTAGAAATTAGTGTGGCCACAGCTACACCAAACGAGGGAATGTTCCCCTTTTTTGCTACCTGTACCTACCCCCCGAGGCTTGGAGCAAGGTTTTCAGTCCGATCGTCCGAACCCGTGGGGCGCTATGGGGCTAAAATGGGGCAATTGAAAGTTTTTTTAAAGGCGTTTGGCTATGGGATCGAGTTGGGTGTCGTTTTCGAAGTATTTTTGGACGTAGAGTATATTTTTGGGGCTCCCAGAAGGATCCAATTTCACTGTGGGGATGTAAAGGGCTTTCATGGGGCTACAAAAGGGATTTTTGAAAGACCTCAGGAGGTCAAATATTTCCTGAGTAAAAAAAAAAAAAATTAAAAGAAAAACCTTTTTTTCAAAAAATTTTCATTGAGACAGAATTAATTTTTGCACAAGTAACCCACATCAAAGAATAATAAACCCTTGACTAAAAATTTGCAGGCGTTTTTGAAAAGTATCGATACTTCGATACCGATACTTTATTGAAAGTATCGTATCGATACTTTTAGATACTGCCTGGATGTATCGATACTGTATACGATACTGTATCGATACTTTAGAAGTATCAAACATCCCTAAATTAACCGGCGTCTATTATTGGCTGTTTTCTCTTTTTTCTAATTTGTGTCCTAAATGAAGGAATGGCGAACACACTTTCTTGCTGAAATAGCCGCTGACTAGGTTAGGTGAAATAACCACCGCTCATAGAAAAATAAGAATATTGGACGAAAAAAATGCATCATCAGTGATGTTTACTACACCTACCTACCCTACTCTTTTGAAGTTGGTAGTACCTACGAATAGTGTCTCTGAGGCAGTCGAATTGCGAAAACGGGAAAAATGGGTTTTGTAGAATTCTGCCCACTAAATTTTGTAGAATTTGCAAATTGCACAGTAGATGTATCTTGAGTGGAGGAATAATATTCCATTATATTATAACAACAACAAAAATCTTGACGATTTCTAGCATAGTTCCTGAGAAACAGGTACATAAGCTAACGTTAACTTCTTATGGACCAAAGAACCCCCCCCCCCCCCCTTTTCCCTTGTACGGTCACAAATAAAATTTATATTGATTCTGGTAGGTAGCTGCACCATTACGTCCAGGTCCAATGTTTATCTAGTTCGATTATTTGAAAAGAATTTATCTAAAAATCGCTTCTAAACCGGCTATTTCCTCCTTGTTTTAATTTTCACGAAAAGAGAACGAACGGGAAGAACTGACTACTTTCAGAGGAGGTAGCAGAAGCTACAGTTCTAAATGATTCGTTCTTAGTTTCAATTCGGTTTCCAATTCAGCAATTCTGAATCGCCACCACGCCAATTTCTACCATTCGGACAAACTTAATTCTTAATTCCTTGAATGATTTTTAAAAATTTTTTTCCTGGAAAGGTCATCCTTCAAAAGTTAAAAAAAAAATTAGTCAAAATTGCAGAAAACGCTTCTCTATTATTTATAGGGCCTTAAGAAAAATATAATATTTGAATTCCAAGGCCTGAAGGGGGTACATGCTGTGGGCTGCTTCGTCATCTTTTGATTGGCCAAGATCTCTCTCTCACTCGCATCTATGCAAGTTAGCCAACTTTGCTACGCGAAAAGCCAACCCCGAAAATTGAGAATCGGAGTAATCATCGGAGAAGGTCATTCAAAAATCGAGCATCGAGTTATCAATCAAAGAAGGTTATCCAAAATCGACCCGGGTCGAGTATTTTTATTCCGATTCCATTCGGATCTATTACTCAGCGCTCTGGCGTCTCTGTGCTCAACTACTTTGTGACGTCACCTGCCCTCCGCTTCCATTAAATGGAATCGGAATAAAAACACTCGACCCGGGTCGATTTTGGATAACCTTCTTTGATTGATAATTGAAAATTTTGAAATTTTCAAAAACTCCAACATTTCTAAAACAGTTCTGCATGTAATTATACGGATATTCGAACTCAAAATTTGTGCCAGGGGGGTTATAAAGGGTGCTGAATCCATAGGCGTACGCAAGGGGGGGCTAGGGGGGGCCCGGGCCCCCCCTAGACAAACGAAAAATATATATACACTTTCAGATAAAAATAAAGAAAAAGAGGAAGTAGTGGTTGAAAAATTCGCAGAGAACCCGAGGCGGCTCATGTTGTAAATTTAAAGTGAAAAAAATCAACTTGACATTGCTGGGTAGGTACTTATGTTGTGTACATTTTGTGTAAAGGTTTTATATTAAGAGGGGAAAAAAGTGAACTATAACACTTGATTTTGTAAAAATGATTTGTATGTTATTTTGTATTATTACTCAAGCGGTGTACGTAATATTATTTACGATATAGGGTACCTATCACACCATACTCCACACTCCAAATACCTACATGCAAAGTTACGATCATTTTGGTTTGTTCTTCTTGGAATAATATTACTCTAATTTTCCTATTCGGATCGGCCTCAAAATTTGACATCATTCGTTTCAAAAGGTCTAGATTGCAAAAACGAAATGGAACCGCTGCCGCACAGTGGTCCACAGGTGAAAAAAAAAAAATCAAAATATTTTTAAATCCTTTCAAAATCATTATATTCCATTCAGTACCTAAGTATTAGTTGGAGGGTTGATATGAATAGTTTTCGGATCAAAAAGTCATCAACTTGACTCGTACTGTAGACCTGACTCGGGCAGTATAATACCTTTCTCGATTTTGGAAAATTGTGAGTTGACGGGAGCAGTATTAGACCTATTTACGGAGAATCGTAGCCGACTCATTTTGCACGTGAAAAAATTCGTTAGACATCGAATTTATTCAGTTTTTACTCAGCTACAAGAAAGTACTTAATTTAGGGTCATTGCAGTGGATAAAAAATGATAAGTTACAGCGAGATATTTCTGGCTCGAACCTTCGAAACAAAATTTAATTTAAAATGCCACATTGTTTTACCTTACAAAGTCATGAAAATAACTAATCTGGCTCATCAATTTTCCGTCTTCAAGTAGAAAAATTTCAATTCTAGGGTGTTCAATGGAATTCACCAATGTTAAGGGGTCCATCAGAAATCATAGGAGTGTTCGATCGAAATCATCTTCGACCTCCTCATTTTTGTAGTAATTTTCAATTTTACTGTGTTCAATCGACGCCAAAATTATTGCTCTACAACTTTTCTTTATGTACAAACTTCGGGAGAATCCTTACTTGGCTCGCACACTGGAAAATGAACTGAAAACGTGTTTTTTAAAGGTATTTTGAGAAAAAAAGGCTCAGAATCCATTTTAGGTACAGGGTCATGGGGTATATTCGTGATCAGCGTCAAATTTACGAATACTATAAGTATGGGGTTTTCAGAGGTTTTTCCCCCCAAAATATGGCCGTTATGCACCACCATGCGTCGTCCGCCCTCCGGGGCGTTTTGGGCAGTAAGAATTTTTTAAGAATCTGAAATTTTGACAACATACGTGGTTTCCATCTAGTTGTACCCGCAAGGTTTTCAGCCCGATCGCCCAAACCCGTGGGGCGCTGTGGGGCTAAAATGGGGCTACGATAGGGTTTTTTCAAGGCTTTTAGCTATGGGATCGAGTTAGGTGTCGTTTTCAAAGTATTTTTGGACGTAGAATCCAGTTTTGTGTAAAATTTGCAGCTTTTTAAATTTTAATTTTTTAATTTAATTTTAAATTAAAATTTAATTAACTAGGTACCCTTGCTGGCAGCATGCCTACCTGCAATATTTTTTAGCCCCCCCCCCCCCCCCCCCCCCCTAAAGGAAGAGCTGCGTACGCCCATGGCTGAATCCGAATATGTTGTTAGAAGTTATGGATTCCAACCTTTTCAAGGAGCCCAATGGCTGACACATAGGTAAAGTTTCAGTTTAGCTACCATTCGTCACAATACAATTTAGGTAAAAAAATTAAGTAAAACTGTCGCCTACTTTCTACTTATACATTAAGTACCATCATTATCACAATTTCCCGTTATTTATAAAATAGGCGCAAAGTTTTTGATTGTTTTGTATTTTCCATTCGATCCTTCTTTCCGACACTTGTATCGAATAGAAAGTATCGTTAATAGAAATACTTGGTATCGGAAGAAACGTATCGATACCCAACTCATATCGATTAGCATCGGATATCCTGCGGCGTTCTTTTCAACTCTGCAATTTTCACAAAATACTTTATCCTCCTCCTAGTTGTTGTGTCAACTTAAGACATCCTGTTCACCCGGTTCTTAACACCCCAATAGCTTACAAGCTTCTAATGAAGTGCCCTCCCGTTGATTACGAAACTAATTAGCGAAAAGGAATGTCATAATCACCTCGTTCGCCTAATTGTTTCAACAAACAAAATAACAAAGGGAGAGTGTTGACAGGGACTTGGCAAAAGGCGGGGTTTGAAGGGTTGGTTTCATGCTGATCTTTTGTCGACGTCTGACTCGGCAGAACTGGAATGATTGATGGACTCAAAACTCACTTGAAGAGTCCTACCAAACTCGAGTCAACATGACAGGTTGTTTCTGTTAGCGGTACGCGTTAATTTTGGATTCCAATTTGACAACCTGCATCGGTTTTTATCGGCGGGCTGCATCCACTTTCTCCCCCCGTTATTTTATATTTACTGCCTCGTTCGGAATTTCACTTTTTCCTCGTTGAGACGTCGCGATACGATGGAAAACAATAAGCTTCCTCTCTTTTTTTTTTCACCGGGGAAAGCCGGCCGGAGCCTCACGCGGCTTTTAAATAACAATTATGATACGAACTGGGAAGCTTTAGAAAGTTCCGGTTCTTTGCCATACGCGGGCTCTATGTGGCCAATTATTGTCAACTTAGCTGTCCCGGAAATTACTGCGAAGGAGATGCACTGGTGTTTTTTAACAATTGAATTGAGAGTTCTCATTGTTAAGAAATGCTGCGAATAAAGAATGGACGTGCACCTGAATAATTATTTTGAGTTAAATCCAGTGCCATGTTGTTAGAAGTCATAAAGAGGAAAATACACCATTTTTGTGACAAAAAGTCTTTCACGTTGTCCTGGTCGATTCAAAAAGTACGTGCGTGACGTCACCTTCACCGGTTTGACAGCCAGGGCTGCCAACTCAGAAGACCACTTTTTCCGTAGATCGTCCCAATAAACAACATCTTGACATTTTTAGAGCTAATTTAAATAAAAATGTAAAGTTCTGCTATTCACCACGAATGAATGAAAACAACGGCCGTGGTGTCACGTTTAACCTTCGCTGTGTTAACCTCAGAGACCGATCCGTAAGTTTTTGGTTTTTTTTTCTAACTGTGGCAACATGGCGAAATCGTCGACCAATCGACAGCTGATCGCTGCTTTCCGCCGAAAATTCAAATTGCTATTTTTCCATAAATGGGCTTCTTGAGAAGGTCGGAATTCATCATTTGTGGCAACGTATTTGGATTCATCACCCTTTAAAAAACCCACACACACAAATTTTTAGTTATAAAATCAGTATAGGTATGTGCAAAACCGTTTTAGAAAAGGTGGAGATTTTGAGCAGAAAGCGGACAGCACGCGATCTCACACCTCGCCTCGCTGGGCATTGCGTACCTAGTAAATCTGAACGGAATCGGAATAAAAACACTCGGTTCGATTTTCGAATAACCTTCTTTGATGATAAGCTCGATGCTCGATTTTTGAATGACCTTCTCTGATGACTACCCCGATTCTCAATTTTCGGGATTGGCTTTTCGCGTACCAAAGTTGGCTAACTTGCATAGATGCGAGTGAGTGAGAGAGAGATCGCTTGGCCAATCAAAAGATGACGAAGCAGCCCATGTCATGTACCTTGGCATTCAAATATTATATTTTTTCTAAGGCCCTATAAATAATAGAAATAGATTAAGAAATAGATTAGGAAATAATAGAAATAGATTTTCTGCAATATTGACCCATTTTCGTAACTTTTGTTGACCTTTCCAGGAAAAAAATAAAAAATTAAAAAATCATTTAAGGAGCTCATTCTATAAATTAGTACAAACTTGCAATTTGTGTTTTAACCCCATTTTCGGTGTTATTTGGAAGCCTGCTATCGGTAAAAAAATAATAATCCAGAAACACGTCCATTCCTTATTGGTTTAAACATGGGTATATTAACATCGTTGAATGGTGCGGGACAGCCATTTCATTTTTTGAATCTACTCATTATGACACAAAAGGACACATTTTCATCTTGATTCAAATCTTCGACGCCAATGAAACTGACAACTTTCAGCTAGGGTTGCTTTTAAATATTATGCATTTGTATTTTTACTTTGACTTTAGACTGTATTTTGCGTGGGTTTATTACATATCTCAAATCGTATACACACAACCATCGTGCCACTCAATCCCATTATATTGACAGAATTGAGTGTACCCTCTGAAAGATTTAGGTGCGCGACGATTAGAAAAAACGGTTGTAAATTTACGGCACTGCTGATGGTCTTACGTGGTTCAGAATTATCGGAAGATGCGCTGACACGGAATAGCTTTCAAGACGACGACCGATTTGAAACGATTCTGAGGGAACCGGGTGGAACAAAAACGGTTTTCCTCGAAGTTGTAAAGGTAAGTGGGTACTTCAGAAAGCTTCTTTGAGACGTTGGTATGGATACAAAAAAGGGGTTGGGGATGTGCAAAAGTTGCTCGACAAGACCCACTCTTGAACCTGGTCAGGGTTAGTGTAGTTCTTATTTTCAACGTCATATTTTGTCCTATTGGCAACATCCATGTCCCATTTCTAGTAGGTATATTGCCAACTAATGAGGACCCGCAATTCTTGTGGCAAATCCAATTTTGAGTAATTACGCCGCTTTCAAAATTGTTCAAAATCGGGCAAAGTTTTGAGGAATGGTTAGCACATGGGGGCCCATAATTTTATTCGAGTATGCAAAGTCGAACACACTCATTCACACTACAACGATGACATTATCATTAATGTTAATAGTAATATCACTGCTATAAAAAAAATGATCCCATGCTTCACGAGGTCTGACAGTGGTCCTGGGGGTTTTCAAAGGTGCTGAATCCGAATCCGAGGTCCGTTTCGCCCCTAGACGCAGAGGTTCTGCTGTACAGTACCCAAATGTTAAAAAAGCTCACTTAATTTCCAACTTCATTATTTTTCAACGAGCAGGTGCTATTTTTACAGGAAATTTAGCGCTGAACATGCCCATATATATGTTGACGGGTCTAAAATGCTTCCTTCATGTGTTTTTCACCGAAGAACTACCCCAAAAACGTGGTTTTTTCATCAATCTTGACGATTTGTTTCACTATTCTGACGATTCTGCAAAACCTACAATACTTAGCCGAACCATCAAAATTTCGCCAACATTTTATACCTACTTGGTACATTTCTGCGTCGAATGTGACCATCCGCACCTCGATAAGTGCAATAGATGATTTTCGGCGGCTGTTTAAAGTTTCAACCCAAATCGGCAAAAACACCAAATTCCCAGTTTTAAACTTTAAACAGTGGTTAAAAATCGGCTGTTGCACTTACCGAGGTGCGGTTGGCCGCATTCCACGCAAAAATGTACCTACAAAATACCTATATGGCGAAATTTTGTTAGTCAAACCCTGACACGTTGTTCTTGATTTACCGAGAAAAAAATACACACAAGCTGAAGCACGCCGATTTGGGGATAAACTCCTCTCCTGTCCTCCTTAGGAGGAACCTAAGTACCTACCTGTACTGCCGCTAATTTCCTAAGTAAACCTAAAGGATCTTGGTAGAACCCTTAACCTCGCACTACGAGATATCTCGACGATCGAACATCATTCAAGACATGCGTTGGAAATCAAGAAAATAAAAGAGACGAGTGACAATATTCCGGCTCGTTGGTTTTTTCTAACTGAAGAAGACTTTTCCCACGCACAGTGAAGGTATTTTTCGAACGGCATTCTTCCTACGGCATTCGAACGTTAGTCCTTGTACGAACCTTCATGTGACGCCCCGGCGGATTCCAACGAAAACAATGCTACTGACGACATAATCGGCCTGAGTTGGGAAAGATGGATGAGCACGTCTAAGGATACCTTCTGGAGCAACCCAAAATTCACACTAGGGGAGGGGAAGGTTGTCTTGCAACTGCAAATGAACCCAATTCCGTAGATTGCTATCGAAAAACCGCTCAAACTGTGACGAAAATCAGATGTCCGCGTGAGAATCGTGCGAACCCTCGTTTTTGTTAACCCAGTTGATAAAAAAAAAGATCCAGCGGGGTGGGTTCTCATGTGAACTCGATCGATATGGATTGTAAATTGCCCAGTACGACTTATTCCTCCCGTTGAAGTAGAGTTCGAAAAAAACGTGGGAACAGTTAAACGCCGGTCGACCGTGCGACGGAGACTCACAATGGGGGACCTCATATGGGGCCCCGGAGGCAAAAACCGAGAAAACGCTGAGAACTCCGGGAATTACATAAGTTGGCGTGTTCCTTGTTGGTTCATCTTTGACACTAAAGCGATATGATAACAAGTAGAGGCGAACCTAGGAATTTTCTTTGGAGAGGGGAACCCAATGTGGCAGATAAGTACGAGGCTTGTTTCCCTTATTTATAGAAAATATATGAACTAAAAGAAATATGGAAAAGATTATTCAATTTTCGGAATCCTCAACACGCGTTCTACTTCTCTACATGGCGATTATCTCTTTCAATACGCTTTGGTAACCACACCGCAAGATTTTTCCGTCATAGTGTGCATAATAACCCGCATATTATGGCGTAGATAAGTCATCGGGGTTGCCAACAATGCGAAAGTCCAAGCCAATGACATCGGACCCATGAGGAAAATAGGTTTGTTGTGTCTAACTTTACCTAATGGAGCCTAATCAGTGCCTGATGGAACGGAGCGGAAATGAAATTTACTTGGAGTGAAATGTGCACTGTTGAGGTGAATCTCGCATCTATGGGGAGTCAACCTTTGTTAATGAAAGAACCTATAGGTACTATAGTAAGACGGATCTCACAGCAATGGGGAGCCTGTCTGATTTGAGGCGGATCTCGCAGCTATGGGGAGCCAGCCTATCTTAAGAGCCCCAAGGAAGATAGATATCCTAAAGGGATAAGGTTGAGTTAAACACACACAAAGATTGGGTAAAGTAAGGATAGAAGAGAGTACGTGATGGTTTCAAGAGGAACACAGGAATGAAGTCCTCTGCAGAGACTGGCACCAGGGACTATACATATACTACATAGGGCCCCCCCCCCCCTCTTTGGCAGTTGCCAAGGGTTGAGTCCCCTTGGTGGGAGGCCCTCTTGAGGAAGGCCTGCGCCTTCTCCCAGAGGCGAGCGCCATACCTATCTTTTCCTCTCTGCTTTCCTTTTCTTTATTGCTATCTGTAGTTATTTACCAAAAATCTTCAGGTCCATGATCTTAGAGGAATGATATGAATCATTGCCACTCAAAAGCAGCCCAATCTTTCGACTTGAAGATGATCTTTCCTAAGCGGTGGACGTCTTGTCTATTTTGCGGTGTTGAACTTCCAACATCAGGGGTTGTTTCCAGTGACGTTCCAGGACGAGGAGAAACACAATAAGCATCACCCGGAACACGTCGAAAAACACCATAACGACCTGAAGGAATGGAATGTCTTTTTTTAAATCCTCTTAGGTTTTGTCATTACGGGACAGTCATCACGGAGCAAAATATAAACAAAACGTAAACCAAACATCTCGACACAACCACTAATAAACAACCAGCCCTCTGATAAAAAGAACTATTTCGATAAGGCGTTGCTGTTTTCACTTTTCCCTGCCTTAGTAACGCTCAGTCCATGGCCAAGTGATTACAGCCACTTTTGGGATCAAGAGAAACGTTTATGAGCGGATTTCGTATCCTTTTCAGAAACGCGCTTCACCTGAAAAATCGACTTTTTCACATGAAACCCAGTTATTACTGAACGATGAGTCTGCAGAGTGTTGACATTTTTACGGCAGGTTTTTAGTCGTATAATACGTCTTTTGACCAAAGAGAATTTTTTAAAAAATGTTAGGAAGCTCCTGGCAATTTTTCAAAGTTAGAAAAAAATGATCAGTTTTTACACTCATTTGTAAAATCTATTATATACATATCGATCACGCTATGGAAAAGTTCGTTGATCAATCGACTTTTATATTCACCATTTGATAGAACTGTGCTCAAAATTTCGTGGAAATGGGTTGAGTAGTTTAGGATTTATTGGGTCTCAAATTTGGGCGTTTTCATAGTATAGGGTAAATCAAAATTTTTGTTACATACCCCCTGTCAGGGGGTATGTAAGGGGGCCCCTGAGTAGCTCCTGAGTCAGGAGTCCTGACGCCTTTAACCAGCGGGTTGAGAGAGGAAGAGCATTTCCTTTCAAGCTCTGTGGGTTCTGATGACAGCGATTTAAGACACAAACTTTCACAATTCTATAAATTTGTGTGGACTTCATGTTGAGTGAAGTCTTTTATCATTCTTGATGCTCCCAAAAGCAGAACCCTGCGCCGAACCAGCGCAAGGGCGACCTCAGAATGGTTCATAGACATTTTGAATGCTCACCACGGCTGGACAAACTCGCACACTCGGTATTTGGCATCGTCCTATTTGTAACTTTTTTTTGGGCGCCTCTTCATACCAATGAATATGTATGGTGGGAATGTAGGTTGCGAAGTTCTAACGACGCCCGCGGTGCTAACAGGACGTGGCCTACGACCCTTGCGTGGGCTTTTTCAAGGCCGAGAATCGCCTTTTACAAGTGTTTATTCTTCATTTACCTTTTTCAACCCGATGACTGATTGGGTTCTGAAAGTCAAGTTTACGACGAGATTTTTCGAGCCGGGAAACCCGTAAACTTCAGGGGAATCGTGGGCGGGCCGATGAAACCTTGACGGATGATGAATTTTATTGGGTCGGGGAAGCTTCACGTGAACTTCAGAAATACTGCCAAGGCGAGTTTGAGCTGGGCAGCGGGCACAGAAGGACAAATTTGCGACAATTTTCTCCGCGAAATTTCCAGGACAAGGATCACAACTTTACGACTTCGCGACCCATTCGGAGGTTATCGCTAACTGAATAGGAGCCTTCGACCAATAAAGTACCTATCAATATCTCGCTATCGAGTGATTTGTGGACCGTTTAAGGAGACGAAGGAATTTCTATTTTCGGTTTGAAAAAGGAGACTTTTACGACACTGACCCGCCCTTTTCAGGCTTGAAAGGTTATCTGTGCTTTTAGACGTGTAATACATAAACTGAGAATAACTGCCAATCAAATACGTAACCAAGTCTGACATCAATCGTCAATAAAGAATTACAAAACTGAGGAACTTCTTGGAATTCGGGGATGAACTGCACACATAATGGTGTTGATCTTACGAAAAATAAACTATTCAATTTCCCAAGTCTTCATGTCTTCAGTTTCATTCGTCGGCTTCATTCTTGTTCCGTAGTTTTTCAACATCACGACTACGAGATTTATTCAATGTTTGATCACAATAAGTAATCGATTCGAATCCCATCGCCGGACGAAAACACCTATTACGGCCTATGGTAATGACAGTTTTAATGGATGTATCCAGATCTTATCGTCAGATGAACGTCAATAGGAAAAACACCGTCTCCGTTCTTCTTCAAATTAGCAATTCTAAAGAGCTCTGCGGTATGTGCGTTCACACATACGATTCCCCTTTTCAATGAGCGAGCAATAGTGTTATTGGAGCTAGTATTCATTGCATTTAGTATGAACAAGGTTGTATCGGAGAAAATTGTGCTTCGTGGACATTAGTGGCGCTTCGAAAGCTGAGCCATTTCCGCAAAATTACACTCATCGAATTCAAGCCGAGCTTTTGAGGAGTAGACCAGGCGGTATGTACAGGCGCCGCCATAAAACCTCGGATACAGCACGGCGAAACAGGTTTTCAACAAGCAGCGAAGATGAGCGCAGCCTCTGGCCGCCGAGGATGTTCTCGGCTGTATTGCTCAACATGTCATCCTGATCAGTGTTGCACTAAACGGAGAAACGTCTGGTCTTGCCGAGCCAATAGGTAGCCAGCGTCTGCGACCAAATGGCAGATTGTGGCAGGCGGAGCAGGGCCTGGCACAAAGCAGATCCAGGGCGAATCATCGTCTCCCTTTCGAGATCCCAGGCGGAGCAAGGCCTGTTGTGATACCAGACGGAGCAAGCCCCCCCCCCCCCCCCCCCTACCGTGGCATGGTAAGAAGGTAAGTTGCTCCTGTCCTAGTAACTAGGGGAAAGCCCGAAACCTAAGATCCCTGCAAATCTCGATACCTCCACCAGTCCAAACTGGCTGGTGCAAACTGGCCTCATCAGAATGATATGGGTAACGCCGGAGGGGGCCTTCTGAGCCTCCTGGGGGAGTGTTTGAGAAGTCCAAGAACCACCGAATGTGGTGAAGACTGCACTGCCCCAGCAGAATATGATGAGATATGACCATGACCCAAGCCTTTGAAGAAAGAGCAGAACGAGAATCTGGCGCAGAAGGACCAGACCAGTTTGTACTGGGCTCCAGACCCAGCAGGATGTAAAGATGCACAGCGGGATCTGGAAGATGCAAGGCCTCCCTCCCAGTTTGGATAGCACGCGAAGCAAGGTTTCTCTAATCGGACGGGATCTGGGAGATGCAAGGCCTCCCAGTTTGGATAGCCCACAAAGCAAGGTTTCTCTAATCGGGTTCTGGGAGATGCAAGGCCTCTTCGTTTACGTCCTGAGTGAAGCGATGCCTTCCCCTTCAGAACCCGGCCGAAGTAAAGCTTCTATGTTGGATTCCAGGCGAAGCGAGACCTCCCTGTTCAGATCCCGAGCTAGACGAAGTTCCTAGTCAGCATGTATGTATTATTCCCGCTCTGATTTTTCACAGGCCACGAATTTTCCCTTCAACCAGTTTTATCAGAACTCTGAGACACTGCGCAAAAATTCCGCACCTCTTTCCAGCCGTGACCCGCCGTTGGAAGGGAAAGAAGAGCAGAAGAGTATTTAGCGCGACGAAAGCGAATGACACGGTTTGTCAACCGAGCTAAAGGCCGAAGGAAGAACCCCTTTGTGATTTCAACGGTGGTGACCTTAGCTCGGTGTATCGCCTGTGTGCTCGAGGGATCTAGTCACGAGTCTATTGCCTATTTCGTTCGCGTGCATTTCGGCCATCTTTTTATTTCTTTGCCGGAGTTGGCCAACCGTCGTTGCGGTATTTGCGGCAAATTCCAAATAATTCAGAGAATGAAAGCGGATTGCAAACTTCTCACTGGAATTCAAGAAGTTCAGGAGGAATAGGAAGACCGCGCAGAAAACGGTGATTCTGCCTATCACCATATCTGTCGATTAACTCCTCACTGCTTTTACAAAACATTTCAAAATCGGATTACCCGCTCGGCGCGACTTTTGACGCGATAGCCGACTTAATATATACACGATCGGTACACGATTCGATTACCACATTATACCGTGAGCACAAGGCCGTCACGATCTGTGTCCGGTCGCCTAAAGGTCCTAACAAGCTGAAAACCCCCTACACGCCGCAAGAGGCGGATGACTCGAGTTTAAAATACAGTTTCGACGGGATTTACAAGGTGATTTTCAAGAGCGTTACACGAAATTTCACGCGACTATCTGATTCACTTATACAGTACAATGTTGTAGGTATGACGAAAGGTGATGATGCTGACACCTACCAACGCTTATTGATTGAATTTTATTGCGTTCGGAGTTCGCCCCACATAAAGTACCGGACAAATAAAAGTGCCACTTATCTGATAAGTTAAATCATTGAAAAATATAAATTCCATAAAAGATCAAGTTTCTTTCCTTGAATACTATAACTTCCCCATTGTCCAAAGAAAAACTGAAGGTCGAAGGTAAATAAGGTAATATCACGACATCCTACTGCCACTGGTTGTAAACCTTTGTAATTTTTATACGACATTTTGAACGAGTATTTTGCCACTTTAACGAGGTTTTTTTTTTTCGAAGTAACGAATTGTCCGCATTTGCGTCGTAAAATAGATGCAATCTCTTCACGTTTTGGGACCTTTCGTCACGCAATTATGTCGCAGAACGACGTGCGGACTTTTTTTTTCTCTTCCCGACAGCTCTTTTGAAATTCTAAGGAGGATTTCAGTGAATCTCGAGCGTAATTAAAGTCGAAGGGTATCTAGTTTTTCTCGGTGACATTTGGTGGTTCAGAACCGCTGACATTTAAAGTCACCTCTTTTTCAGGATGTTCGCGATAAATGGATTTCTGACACGCGTTCAAAACAATATGCGGTTTATATTGATGGTCTCCTTTTTTTTTTTTTTTTTTTTTTTTTTTTTTTTGAAACGGAAAATATTTTTCAGTAAATGGATTGCCTCTAACATTTACGAGCAACTTTTCGATTTTAAGTAATGACATTTGAAGAACTTTGTTTGAGATTCCGAATCCTGTTTTGTTTCAAGGTTCCACTGTTCCACCGTCCGCGTGGCCTCGGCATGGGATCGAATTAGGTGTCGTTTTCGAAGTACTTTTTTATATCATTTGTTTAAGACACATTTTCAGATTTCTATATTTTTATTTGTACCAATTGTCTAATTTAAAAATTGTTACATATTCTTTGAGTAAGAATTGTATCACTGTTGTATTGTACTATATTGCTGTGTATCGCCACCGTTGTTGTTGTTGTTGTTGATGATGATGATGATGATGCTTGTTGCAGCTAAATTACATTCGCATGCCAGGCCAAACAATTTGTTGAAATTATTCAACTTGCACAGGCACGAATAGAAGCAAAACCACCAGGACACCACTTGGCGACCAAAATGAGACAATCTCAGCAGACCCAACATGACGATAATGGAAAATGAGACTCATGGTCATCGAAGCCAAAATATTTGTACTTGATGGAAAAGGGGACACACGGTCAGCAGACCCGAATATATTGGCATTGGAAGACTGGACGCACGGTCAGCAAACCCAAAAGCCCGGGAACCGACTGTCGACTAATACTTTTTTCTGAAAGAACTTCATAATTTGAAGCTATAGCAGTGAGTTTTGGGCTGCTACGGTGTAATACAAATTTCCAGGGCACTTTCGAAAATTTCAACTTTGAATCTGGAGGGAAGAGTGGCGCTTCCAAGAAGTGCTCTCTGGTGGTCAGCCAATGAACTAAAAGCACGAATTCAGAGAGATTCACGAGGTGAAATCGCAAGGAAAATAGTCGTTCGGATTTGTTCTGACGCTAGCGTGACGGGACAGACCATATTCATGTTCACCAACATCGCATAACCCAAAATAAAAAAGATTTTTTGTACACTTTCTACTTTTTGTGCGAGCGCACTCTGGCGGATTAGTTAAAGTGTCACGCGGGAAAATTCAAAACGCCAAATATTTCACTAGTGATTTCCTCTGCTCAGACACCTAATTTCTCAGTGCTAACTGTACTGAGTACTTTGTTCATTATTTGTTCAACTATGTTCGGCCGAATTTTACCATTTCTCTGACCTTGTTCCCCATTCGATCTTCCTGGCCAGCCAGGTAGGTTGTAGGTATCGGAAAACCATAACCAAATTATAGGTATCGGAAAACGCTGCAAATTTTACACAAGGGTTTATTGTTCTTTGATATAGGTTAAAAGTGCGAAAATTAATTCTGTCGATATAGAAATTTTGAGAAAAAAACTTTTTTTTAACTTTTTTTCACTCGAAAATTGTTGTTGTTGACTCCTTCAAAAATCCCATTTGTCCCCCAAAAATAGATTCTACGTCCAAAAATACTTCGAAAACGACACTTAACTCGACCCCTAAGCCGAAAAGCTCTCTAGTAGCCCTTTTTAGCCCCACAGAGCCCCACGGGTTTGGGCAATCCAGTTTGTGCCCCTTCCACATGAAGAGTCCACTCCAAGAAAGATGAAAGTCACTTTTTTCCGAAAATGAGTTTACGTTGGCAATACGTTCTTCAGACCAAGTAGTTTCTGTTGGTAACATCAAATTCTCAAAAAAGATTATGCTTTCAGCCGAAATTGAACGTGGAAGTTTCGGACTACAATGCAAAAAAGATGAGAGTCAGTTCTCGACAATGCAAGAAAGATGAATGTCGGTTTCGTAATGTTGCCACCCCTGTTTCTAGCCTCTTCTTCTTACAATGTTAGATAGAATAGAGATTCTACTTACAATGTTTGAGTAATTCAATTGTAATTGATTGTAATGTTTGAGTAATTGAATTTGTTGTTTCAGTACTTAAATTTTTTTTTTTTTTTTTTTTTTTTTTTTTTTTTTTTTTCACTTCACTTTCTGGTTCTCAATCCATACCTAACTCAAAACTAACTCAAAACCTTATTTTACCAATTTTTGGTTGTGATTTGATTGATATTTTGCTTTTTTTCGCAGATTTTTTGATTGACATTCATCTTTTTTGCATACTTCTGATTGACATTCATCTTTTTTGCATACTTCTGAGGGGGTTTTTATTCATCTATCGTCAGAAATCGCCCGAAAATTTAATTTTTGCCAAAATAACAAAGCTGTACAGCATCTATGGGAGTTAGCGAAAATTTAGCGCGCCCTACTAGTTTAAAAATAATTTTCTAAACTATAAGTACGAGTCTTGAAACTTTCAAAACCGTTTTTCTCATTTTCGACAAAAAGTGACCTTCATCTTTCTTGGAGTGGACTCTTCTTTTTAGCCCCACAGAGCCCCACGGGTTCGGGCAATCCAGTTTGGGCCCCTTCCACATATAAAATTGTGTTTGTTTTTTTAAATTACTCGTTTACTTTGGTTGAAATTGTAGGTCCCTAATTTTTGTTTGAATTCTCAATCGTTTTGACTTCAAGAAGTGATGAAAATTTTTATAAATTATTTAATAATGATGTGTTACCTTTTCGCCACGAGAGAGATACTCCCACATAGGAATCGCCGATGCGGAAGCCGCAGCCAAACAAGATGTGAGCAAGATAATCGATTTGAAGGCACTCATTTTTCGGGCGCACTTGTTCGGTAAAACTCGAGCGCGGGAGTTGTAAATCGGATTGGGACAGAAAGCGGTCGTTTTGCCGGTTCCCGACGAACGGAAAGGAAAAGTGAACTGGATGAAAGCTGAACGCGGAATGACGCCGGGCGGGTCGGCACATCAACCCCCGCCAGGTGTTGTAGAACATGTCAGGGTCGTTCGGCTTTAGAATGCGTACATATCGGCGGGCAAGGAGACGAACAACATGGTACAGGCTGAAGAAGACGAAGAAGGTAGGTCCTGAACTGTTTTGAGGGCGATCAGGAGTTATCTACTGAAGTCAAGGAGACATATGGCGAAGACTTCGACAGCTGAGGAAAGCGAGACTATCATGATTGACCATGTCAAGAGAGATTTATGGAGAAGACAATAATCGGATATACTAATTATTAGTATATCCAACCACGAATCCGATTCACACGCCACTCCAGTATCTTCTCCAACTCTGTACATACGGAAATATGCATTTTCAGGGAGCTAAAACGTCAAAGAACACAGCATCAGTAGGAATTCCATTAACACACAATGATGGCTGAGCCTGACCATAGAGGGGGGGGGGGGGGCAAATGTCTCCATTTAGGTACAGCAGTCATTCTTCTGTGAAGATTGAGAGGCAGACCGCGGAAGATATGGCGGGACGACCTTGAAGAGGATCTGAGAAGAATTGGGGTCAGAAACTGGAGACGGACAGCTGAGGACAGGACAGAGTGGAGGAAGGACAGGGGATGTTCAAGAAACACCTGAACTGCATTGCGGCAATAGAATGTATTAATGAAGAACCCAACTGCGGAGACAAGGCATCTTTGATATTGAAGTCCTAGAGTGGGAACTGTGGAGGTATGCGGACACCTACAGCAGTAATCTCCCAGAGGCAACACGACGGGTCGTCAGGCATCGATGGGGTGGAGGAAAGCCCTTTGAGGACCCCTCCATCATAACCTCGCTGTTAGCAATCTAATCCAATCCATAGTCCATTCACTGAGAGCAGAGAGCAGGCGTCAGGTATACTAAGCCACCCTACCTGATGGTCCGGGCCACCCCCTTCTTGTCATTTGCATTCTCCATTACTCGTATCAAGTTATCAACCATCAAAGTGTTTTCTTGTCAAGTTTGATACCATTGATTTGAGAGAGCCAAGATCAAACAGCAGGCAGCACTAAACAATTTTGCTATGCTTGATAGTGAAATGCCTTGCTTGGGGACCAGCAGTATAGCTTCAGTAAGCCCTTCCTAACATGGGTGAAGAGTCAAAACAGACATCTCCAGAACTCCTTGAGTCAATAAAACAGCAGCAAGGGCCACCGTCACCTACTAGTACTTCAATCCTGCGGACGCGGGCCCAATCCTGGGTTAGCGAGGGAAGGTTTGACCTCACCCCATGGAGGAATAGAGAGGAGAGTTCACTAAATAGGACTTCATGTGCCGTAGTCGACGGTGGCGCTATCCCTACGGAACGTAGTGAACTACACATAGTACCTACCAAATCCGACTAGAGAGAGCCACCAGCCCTTCTTACGAAGGAAAGCCCCAAATACCTCATTAAACGGATTTATCTTCCACTGTTGTGCTACTACAATTAAATTAAAGGAAAAATTGAAGGAACCATATCTGAATAACGAAATTGATTGTGTAGTTGAGTACACTGTGAAAGCAAACGACGGAATTCTGGACGGAATTCGCAGGGGCGCCATCTTCTGGTTCAGTTTTGGTAACTTACCACCTTCAAAGTTCACTACGTCTCGTAGGGGTCGCGCTGCAGTCGAAATCCCACCCGCTGATCCATCACTGGGTTGGCGTTTTGGGCACGCGGTTTAACACAGAGTGAGCTCTCCTTACTATTCCTCCATGACCTCACCCATAAGCCAGTCGCTAGAGGACGTCGCAATGTGGCGGGAAAACCCATGTTAGGTGTCTTTTTGTAAGTTTTACGACCAGCTGCATTGATTTTAAACCCTTAAGTCCTACCTCAAGCCCAATTTAGTCAGCTTTCGCGCGAGGACAATTAAATTTCGATTGCGCCTATTTTTGACGCTTGATTGTGGCTGAACGGCTGAACCGATTCTAACGCGTAAGGAGGTCATTCGACGTCCACTTGTGTGATCTTCAACTTTGTATTTGAGACGTTTTCTCTGCGATGCTTAGTTTTCGAGTTGTTGGTGAAAAACTGGAAAATGTCCGGAAAAATCGAGGTTTTTTGGCCGCCAAAGTTCCCAGAGCAAAAATTCTGCCACCATTTTTGATATTTTGTTGTTCAGACTCATAACAACAATAATTTTTTTTAATTATTAAAAAAAAAAAGAGCTTCTACACCAGTTTTTGCAAGAGTCAAACACTCGCGACTGGCCTACCAATGCCATATCTAGTATTTATGGCAATGAATGCAGCAGCTGCAAAAGCAAGGCCTTGCTCCACAGGCCCGGTTCAGAGGCAGTTGCAGTACAATCAAACAATCTTATCCCATAGATATTGTTTACTGTGGTGTTTCCCTCTTCTTTCTGTCAAATTCCAGGAAGAGTTCTTCGGATGACTCCTTCATTGGAATGCAGGAAGACCAACACAAAGAGGATTTTTTGTTTTTCTTCCCAAGACGATTTTTCTGTGACCTTTGGGAAGCCCCCGATTTATACGACTGGCGCCCTTGGACCCGGCTTGAACTTTACCGGCGAATCAAGTTTCATAAAGTCATCGACAAGCTAACGAAGTCGCCGGTTTCACATTGGTTCCCACGTTGATTAATTAGCTTGTAACCGTCAGATGGGATTTGATCAAATTCGCCGTCGTTCGTCCCCTCGAAAATCCAGCTTCAACCCGCGGCCATTGTCTGCCTCGATTAGAAACCACTCCCCTCCGTCGGATCCCAATCTCTAATCGGAAAATCGTTAGTTGGCAATTTGCGATTCTGGTCAGGCGTCCCGTCGTGGCGGTTGGGGCCTTTCGTCACCCGCCGTTGACGTTTGTTTCGCCTCGATACAGATCCGATCCGGACGATAAGGTCACAACGATTAACCATCGGAGAAAAATACTCTGCGGTAGACCCCTTCACTGTGAGAGATACACGGAATGATACAGGAAAGAGACTGCGATACCGCAATAATTGGTACAACACCATCGGAAGAAGGAAAATTAATCAACGATGAAAAAAAAAACCGAAATTGAAGTAGTCTAAAATCGTCCAGGAAGGGTTTTATTCAAAAATTGTAAACTTGAGAGATTTTTTTATTTTAAAATTAGTTCCCGGTTATTCCAAACAACGGAATTTTATGTCTCAACTACTGACCCCTAACCTCGCTTGCCTTCCTGTATAATTTATCCACACCTACTTCCCACCTGGCTACCTTGATTTGTCTCTAGGGATTTATGGGGTCCCTCAGAGATGAAACCCTCCCTGGGCTCCTAATCCGATATGCGAGTGCGTGCATCCGGATTGGATTTTATTGGCTGATCGTGACCAATAGCCAATGATATCAACGGATTCCGCGCCTTTCCGTGAAAACGAGGTTAACCCGAGGGAGAAGGCCGTTGAAACGCCTTTGATATAAATAAAAATCCGGTAATTTACTGGTCTCTATAAAATTGGGCGCGTACGCTGCGATTCTGCGAAAGCTAAATTTAGAGCTTCTTTTTCTCCTGAAATTTTTTTGAAAATTCATAGCTTCCTTATGAGGTGAGTTCGCAGAGTAAGTTGTGGCCGTTTGGAATCGGCCACTCGAACACTTCCAGGAAACGAAAAAGTACGTTTTGGCTATTTTCACTTTTTTTTTTTTTTTTTTTTTTTTTTTCATTTTCTGAGTCATGCATCGACTGCGATTGAGTGGAGTCTCGTAACATTGACCCTTCCTAGAGAAAATCCGCGTTGAAATTTCCGATGTCCTTTGAAAGGGGCTGCGTGGGCCATATAACCCTTTTCAAATGACAACTTGCTGCCTCTCTATGTCGTCACTCTGGAATTTCAGGATTGTGGGGACGCTAAAATTCCGCCTGAAAAGTATGTAATAAAATTGAAAGAGTCTTAAAAGTGAGTCTGGATGAGGCAACCCTGGAATCAACATTTGAAGCAACTTCAGTAGTAACTTTGATGGATTTCCCAAGGGGTCGAGTGAGGTGTCGTTTTCGGGAGTAGACTCGATTTGTGGGGCCCCAGACCTGTTCCAGGCTTTTTGAGGGATTCAGAGGTGTAGGGGGGTGAGGGGGTTGAAGTCTTTTACCTTGTGGTTAAATGAGCGGCTGATGAAGGGCTTGTACAGGAAATCGGTTTTTGAAGTTTTCCCAATTTTCCATTAAAAAAAAAATTCTTATCACTTATACCTGTCATAAATATCGGAAAAGGAGTTTATTAATGAAAATACTTTCATTGGATAAATAAAGCTGTTTGTGGTAGGTAATTATTTCAATCCTGAAAAATTGATTTTTTTTTTAAAGGGGCTACGTGACCGATTTGATAGGTACACTTCCCCATTCAAAAAAAAAAAAAAAAAAAAAAAAACGGACGGTAGACCCATGGTTCTACTGTCAGATCATTTAATAATGATTAATTTTACGCAATTTTTCCACCCAAAAAAAGTTTGTCGACCTTATACTAAGTCTTGTCGAATAGAAACAGTTTCTAGTAACCAACCGAACAATCATGTGATTACATATAGTTTTCGCGATTATGTTGCGTAACGCTTTTTTGTTTCGTGACGGGAAAAAAATGAAAACGTCCTGTTAATCATTAGGTATTAAATGATTAAAAAAAAAAAAAAAAAAAAAAAAATCTGAAAATTTGTTTAAAACTGTGTAATATCTGGCTGTATAGGAATACAAACTAATCTTAGAGATTCTGACAGTATTGATAGAATTAGATTTTTTTTTTTTTTTTGCATTTTCCCGGAGTTTAGGAATCGGCCAAAATCGTCATATAGCCCCTTTTTAAAGAAAAAAAAAAACGCTGCAAATTTTACACAAGGGTTTATTATTCTTTGATATAGGTTTCTTGAGCAAAAATTATTTCTGTGTTAATGGAAAAAAGTTTGGAAAAAAAGTTTTTTTTTCGATTTTTTTTTTCAAACAAATTGTTTTTTGGATTTTTTTTCAACAAAATTTTTTTTTTCAAAAATTCTTTATTTTTTGCTCGAAAAATATTAAATATTTTTAAATTTTAACCTCCTGGGAACCTTCAAAAATCCCATTTTTAGCCCCATGAAAGCCCTATAGATCGCCACAGTGAACTCGGGTCGTTCTGGGACTCCCAAAAATGGTTTCTACGTCCAAAAATACTTCGAAAACGACACCTAACTCGATCCCATAGCTAAAAGCCTTCGAAAACCCCTCCCGTAGCCCCATTTTAGCCCCATAGCGCCTCACGAAAACATAGGTGTATTATTCCAAGAATAATAAACCAAAAAACGGGTGAATTCACTTAGTGAATCGCGCATGCGTGACTTTCAACAATCGAGGAGGCAGTCGGAATCAGTTCTGGAAGTTCAAAAAAAAAAAAAAAAATCAGAACTGCCGGAATCGATTCGGAACGATTCTGCGTTCGCAGAGCATCAGAACTTCAGTGTTTGATTCCTGGAAATGAAGGTCCACACATGGCCCTTGCCAAAGGCCATACTGCGCACGCGCCGAACGGTTTGGAATTTTCAGAATCTCCTGAATTGCTCTGAGAACTCACCTATTATTGAAGCTACTGAATTGCGGTTGGCTTCACTCAACGCAAATTTAGCGTTTTAAACCTAAAAATCTACCTACAAGAATTAGTTAGAATAAAATTTTTAACGCCCACAGTTTTTTCGCTGGAAGGTAAAAAGTACCAAAAAAACGTGACTTTGCTTTTGAAAAAAACGATGTTTTTCTAAGGTTTTTTTTTTTGCAAACTACTCCTCTGGTTGTAGACCCCAAGTCACTCAGAAAATTGAAGAATTTCGTGTTTCATTATCTATTAGACAGCCTCTCGAGACGTTTGACACCAAACTATGCACCGCCCTGAGGCAACTCTGATCAGAGAATATCATGCTGACCCCCAGACCACAGTTAAAAGATCAAGGTGCTGCTCGTGACCGCTGAGACCTTTACAAGTCGCATCGCCTGCCCTTTTCAAGCCAAGAAGGTAACCCTCCAGCGATTCCAATTAAATTACCAAATGGGACCCTCTAGACAAGACTGAGTTCCAAAGGGTTAGTAGATGACGAGTCAAAATATTTTTTTTTTCTTTGTGGTGACGTCACAGACACCTGCATGGTGTTCCTTCTTTCGTAATCGTCTTGCTCAAATCCCTTCAGCAATGCAATTCGATACACATTCAACAGTCTCCCACACCCTCCGTCGTAACTGGAAAATATCACTTTAAATGCTGTGTGGTGTCTTCCACATCGGGTTTTATGGGTTTCGCAGTCACCAACCGGTGGTCGTAGAACGGCGTTAATGGCTCGGCAACCTGTGAACCATTGTGTCAAAAGATGTGACATCCAATAGATAATACCTGACTCGAGTGGTTGACCTGGCCATAACCCGCAGGGGAAAGTCGCCGTTAGACGAGAAACGGGCGATGATGTAGAATGGTAGGTAGGTACGTACTAACGTCAAGTTAATGTTTAAAAAAATATGTGTAAGCCTTCCAGGGCTAACTTCATCAGGCACTACCTGCAGGTACTTTCAAATTTTGAAAGATTGTTATCATAATATGGTAGGTAATAATCAATGTACCTATTGTATGATCAACACATCCACGCATGTCATATGTAGGTATTTTCTAATTTTTTTTAATTTGAAAAATCGATAGTCTGGTGCGCGATTTTACCCAGATCGGCTCTTTTACAAAGATTTTTCTAAAAATGGGGGTTGGTTGTAGACAATGAGAAACAATCTTGTCTGGCAACCCTGATTGAACAGGCGCCTTCCAAACTTTTGTTTTTTTCCTAAATATCTCGCAAGGGAGCGACGGGGTCATGAAAGGTCCACCCCAAAAAACGACATCGACGGAAACGAGTCTTTTTGCCGATGGAAACGAAGGCGGGCGCTCCCCTTCTATCGACGGACGATCTCTTTATGAAGGTGGCAGTGAAAATGGTTCCAGGGTCGGGAGGTTAAGGCCTCCGAGCACCCACACACTCCCCCCCCCCCCCCCCCCGGAGACTACATTATTCATACGGGTTAAAAAAAAGAAAAGGAAACTTAAACTAATAACTGAACTACCTGCTTCGCCGATGGGGGCACAATGCAAGGACAGGATTGAGGAAATGAAATGAAAACATCTTGACGCGAAACAATCGCCTCTTTCGCTGCGCCTTGAACGCTCTGGACGCGGAAAACGAGCAGTTTCAGATCGAACGGGCTCGCCGTTATTGATATTCATATAATTCACCGGCTCCGAATTTCTCTTTTCGCCCTATTGGCCAAATTGCCCCGGGCCTGACCCTCGAGTGCCACCGAGTTGCACCATTCGGATCTTCGTTATAAATAAGGTAACGAGGGTCAAAACTGTCGAAGGATGAAAAAGTCAAACGGCCGGCAGAAATCACCGACCCGCAGGATTCAATTTGATGTAAAAAATTAAATTTCACAACTTGGCATCTCTGGTACCTATTTGATTAACAATTCACGAAAGGGATGACAATGTCATGTGTATGACTTGTAAAATTTAATTGAACATGTCATGTTCAATTAAATTTTATAAGTCATACTGAAAACGCTGGAAAATTTTACACAAGGGTTCATTATTCTTTGATATAGGTTACTTGTGCAGAAATTTAATACTGTGTCAATAAAAAATTTTTAGAAAAAATGTTTTTTTAAATTTTCGAAAATTTTCTTTTTTCAAAATTTTTTTGTTTTTTTACTTGAAAAATATTTGACCTCCTGGGATCCTTCAAAAATCCCATTTGCAGCCCCATGAAAGTCCTATAGATTTCAACAGTGAAATCGGATCGTTCCGAGACCCCCAAAAATGGATTCTACGTCCAAAAATACTTCGAAAACGACACCTAACTCGACCCCATAGCCGAAACCCTTCAAAAAAGCCCTATCGTAGCCCCTATTTTGCCCCACGGGTTTGGGCGATCGGGCTGAAAACCTTGCGGGCACAACTAGACGGTAAACCGAGTATTTTATCATCCATATCGTTTTATCGCTCCAACCAGTGGGGCTTAAGGAGCTGTTTTCGACGGATTTAGGGTAGGAGGTCGAGTGGGGTGTCGTTTTCGGGGTAATTTTGGAGGTAGAAGCCGTGCAGGGGGGATCTGAGACTGAAACAAAAGAATAATAAACCCTTCAGTAAAATTAGCAGCGGTTCATTTTACCCTGAACAATCTTTCCAACGTTATCGCGATGGAGGTTGCATTTTTTGTTTTTAGGCGAAAATTTGAAGTAATGCACTATTCCGAGGCCCTCTGTGGGGCTGCAGAAGAGGTTTTTACATCAACTTCAGCCTGCAGTCGACTGAGTGGTCGTTGTCGAAGTTATTTTGGACGTACAATCGTTTCATGCGAGACTTGGCCGACGCTCTACAACTATTTCCACGGCAAAAGAAATGAACGAGTGTTATCCAATTTGCGGGGTTTTTCTTTAGTAAGCATGAAAAGGACTTCTCTTAGCCTTGGTGTCGAAATGCAAAATAACTTCAAGTAAAATTTTGAGCACATTGGCGAGACCATTTGCGGGATTTGCTCAACAAGCGTGATTTACCGGCGAGGTTTTGGCCTATCGAGGCTATACGACAGGGCAAAGTGGGTCTATTTTGGCGAAAGGTTGACTGTACTCGGATATGATTACCTCCTTCGGTGGGTTGCGACACGGCCTGAATCAGCCTTCCATTATGAGCAAAAAGGCGCGTTCAAATCGCCTCGCGTCATCGCCCTCTGACGACACACGAAGGGACGATCACATCACTTTTCATAATGATGGTGGGGAGGAACGAGTACAACAATGGTTTTTTTTTCGGTGTCTCATCTGAAGCTATCGACTGATGATCGAACTGTTGAGGAGCCGGTTGAGAAACGATTTCGTGATCGCTGAAGACGGATTTTTTTTCTCGGACGTATGGCGTTTGTAAACTGAAGCTTTCTAATGGACGCGAGCGAAATCATTTCCCGAAATGTGTTTAGCCCGAAACACCTACCTACCAGGAGCTGACCCCCCCCCCCCCCCCCCCTAATGATTCCTAAAGGTTGGGATTGGAAGGCTTTGGCGAGGCGGTTGAGTGAGGTGTCGTTTCCAAGCGAATTTTGGATGTATTTTTGGGTGTCCCACGTGTTCTACTACGATTACACAGGTACCTACAAAGGAATATTTTGACTGACTTTCACGTTTTGGGGTGCGCTGAATTCTAATCTAGTAACCAATTTGCTCCAAGGTACAGATTTTTTGCAACAAAGGTTACCTACACTTAGTTGCCGGGTTACAAATAAGGTTCATTTCCTTGCGGTAATAACCAGAGAATTTATGTTTCAACACTGAGTAGAAAGGTCACTAAATGAAAAAATGAAAAAAAAAAAAAAAAAAAAAACCCAACGAAGTTAGAGTCACTTCATTGTCAATAAATCTCTCTGAATACTTCTTCTCTTCCGTATTTAGCACCCCCCCCCCCCCCTCACCCCCAAAAATCATCCTGGTATAAGAATTAATTGAATCAAAAACCAACCACCAACCTTCCATGAGAAAGTATTTCTAGTGAGTTAACCAGTCAGATCAAAACTTTGCCAAATCTCCACAAAGACTAGGAAGTGCACCAGGCTAACCTCCCACCATGCATCTGGGTTCACAATCCTTACTTAGACAGATCAATACTTTGCCAAATCTCCACCAAGACTAGGAAGTGCATCAGGCTAACCACCCACCATGCATCAGGGCCCACAATCCTCTTTTAGACAGATCAATAAATTGCCAAATCTCCACCAAGACTAGGAAGTGCATCAGGCTAACTACCCACCATGCATCAGGGCCCACAATACTCGTTTAGACAGATCAATACTTTGCCAAATTTCCACCAAGACTTGGAAGTGCATCAGGCTAACTACTCACCATGCGTCAGGGCCCACAATCCTCGCTTAAACTGATCAATTAAGGGTCTTACTTAGCCACCTATATACTTTGCCAAATACTTTGCCAAATCTCCACCAAGACTAGGAAGTGCATCAGGCTAACCACCCACCATGCATCTGGGTCCACAATCCTTACCTAGACAGATCAACACCATGGGCGTAGGCAGGATTTAGCCAAGGGGGGGGCCACCCCACTAAGCGCTATTTTACATATATATATATATATATAAACGCTGCAAATTTTACGCAAGGGTTTATTGTTCTTTGACATAAGTTACTTGTGCGAAAATTAATTCTTTGCCAATAAAAAAATATTTTTGAGAAAAAAAAATCTGCACGTTGGAACGAACAGTCATCCTGGGATTCTTCTCAAATCCCATTTGTAGTACCATTAGAGCCCCCGGTGAAATTGAATCGTTCTAGGATCCCCGAAAACGGATTCTACGTCCAAAAGTACGTCGAAAACCTATAGGTCGAGTTATAACTCGATCCCATCGCCGAAACCCTTTAAAAAACCCTCCCGTAGCCCTTTTTTAAGCCCCACAGAGCCCCACGGGTTTGGGCGATCGGGCTGAAAACCTTGCGCGCAAGTCTAGTTGTGCCCGCGGGCACAACTAGATGGTGAAATGAGTATTTTGTCAACACCTATTTAATCGCGACGGAGGTTGACGACTCCAATCGGCCTCAAAATTTGACATTGTCCGTTTCAAGAGGTCTAGATTCCAAAACCGAAATGTCCGTCCGCCCGCCGTACGCCCGCTGTACCGAGCTTCTTAGATTGTATCCAAGGCCATTTCTGGCCCATAACAATCTTTGCGTAACTTCTTGCTCGCTTTCTTCCCCTAGGGGAAGTGCACTTATGTTTCTTCAAAATTCGATGTCTTCTTGTTCTTGATCTTCAGCACTGCCCTAGGGGGAGTACAGCGGGCCCTCCTGCCCTCTATCCATCTCCGGCGTTAGCCACACCATTCTGGTGCGCCCGGGATGGACCAACGTGGAGGTGGCGGGTTTTAATGCATTAAAAGACCCCCATGGGTCTTGTTCAACTTTCATTCGTAATTCTTTGGGACAGGAGTCATCGCAACGGACCTTCCAGCCTAAAAATTCCAAGAGACCTCCTGTCGAATTCAGACGCCCAGAATTCGACCTGTCGAATATTTTCCGAGTAAAAAAATTGCTTCAAAGAAAAAAAATTAAAAAAATTTTGTTGTTCCAAAAATAATATTCGGACATGTAACCTATATCAAATAATAATAAACCATTTTGTCAAATATGCAGCGTTTTTCTATCGTCTCGGGATCCCTTTTAGCTACTAATAGGGGGGTTGAGATCCTCCCAAAATTCGGGCCTCATTTGCGCCCAACTTTCTTATTTTGAATAGGAACCCCTAATTTTGTTATGCATTTGGAATCCCCGGCCATTTTTACGTCCGATAAGCGCATTGAGCGAAATTTCTGACCCTCGCAAATCCGTACAACTCCTCCTATTTTCGTTGTTTACAGTCCAATTGAGTAGGCGTTTGTTCTGTATCCTATGTACAGATCTAAATTTTAATACTAAATCCCTATTATTCAAATGGGCAAGCGAATTGAGGCCCCCATGTCAGAGTGCTAGTGTTTCCAAATTCCAATAATTTCCTTGCCCCTACCTACGCATTCTTTCTTTTGAGTTCAGCACAATTTATTTTTGTGTTCCCGAAAATTCTAGGGAGGGGGGGGGGGCCGTGGCCCCCCCCCCCCCTGCCCCACCCTGTATACGCCCATGATCAACACTTTGCCAAATCTCCACCAAGACTAGGAAGTGAATCAGACTAGCCTCCCACCATGCATCTGGGCCCACAATCCTCGCTTAAACTGATCAATACTTTGCCAAATCTCCACCAAGACTAGGAAGAGCATCAGGCTAACCAACCACCATGCATCAGGGCCCACAATCCATACTTTGCCACATCTCCACCAAGACTAGAACGTGCATCAGACTAACACCCACCATGCATCAGTGCCCACAATCCTTGCTTAAACTGATCAATACTTTCATGAACATTTCTACGAATGTATGAAGTTATAACGGACCCACACTAGACTGCAATGAGGTCTTTGTGCCCCTTTAGTAAAAGAAAAAGCTGGGCGAGAAGCATAAGCTGAGCCAGGTATAAAAATAGATTGTTGATGCAAGAGCCATCTATGAGATTTACGCGGAAACACATTTTCTGAGAAAGCCCCTTCAAATGACCGGCGACCCAATGACAGATGCGATCTGGGCTTGTTACGTACTTTTCGAGCTCCAGCGACTGGATAGCGAGGTGTTTATATGAATTGAAGGAAAAAACTCTGCAAATTTTACACAAGGGTTTATTATTCTTTGATATAGGTTACTTGTACAGACATTTAATTCTGTCAATAAAAAAAAATTAAAAAAAATTTTTTTTGGATTTTTATATTTCAAAAAAATGTTTTGGGGGATTTTTTTTTCCAAAAATGTGTTTTTTCAAAAATTCTTTAATTTTTACTCGAAAAATATTAAACTTCTTGGGATCCTTCAAAAATCCCATTTTTAGCCCCATGAAAGGCCTATAGATCGCCACAGTGAAATCGGATCGTTCCGGGACCCCCAAAAAATCGATTCTACGTCCAAAAATACTTCGAAAACGACACCTAACTCGATCCCATAGCTAAAAGCCTTCAAAACACCCCTCCTGTAGCCCCATTTTAGCCCCAGAGCGCCCCACGGGTTTGGGCGATCGGACTGAAAACCTTGCGGGCACAACTAGATGGTAAACCAAGTATTTTCAGATTGTTAAAAAAATTCTTACTGCCCAAAACGGCCCGGACGGCGGACGGCGGACGGACATTTCGGATTTTGAATGTAGACCTCTTGAAACGGATAATGTCAAATTTTGAGGCCGATCCGAGTCGTCGACCTCCGTCGCGAAAACATAGGTGTATTATTCCAAGAATAATAAACCAAAAAAATTATACTGCGACTCGATTCCCTGCAGTTTAAAGTATGTATTAATCTAATATGAACATTTCTAGTTGGTAAGAAATCAAATTTCGCAAGCTAACGTAACGCGATGACTTTTTTGGCTATTTTTCCTGGATCCAGCCCCCCCCCCCCCCCCCCCCCCCCATCTATTTAAAATAGTAGTGAAACGGGAGGCAGTTTTTTGGTTGTTATCGACAATAAAACCCGACTTCAATTTAATTTGCAGTTTTTAAAATGTTTTATTTTAACCGTAAATTTACGGTTTTTGACATTTATGTTTGTTTTTGTTACGGGTTTTGACCTTTTAAAAGCCTTTAATGGTTCTCAAGTGGCAGGCACGCTCCTATAATCGCAGAAACAACCGTATAAAGTTGCCCCCCAAAAAACGCGAGTTTCGGCCGTTAACGACGAATTTTACACTTCAATAAAAAACCACCTTTGAGGTTTTATCGTATGCAACCGGCGGTTTCGAGGTCCTCGGCGGGGGATCACCCACGTTGAGGAAACACTCTCGGCGACATGTTCAAAAAACTGCGCCAAAGGCACCCCGCTGTTGGGCTGTTTCTAATCGTCCGGGAAGTTTGAAACGGCTGTGAACTTTGACCTTTCGTCGACCAAATAAAAGAGGACGCGTCTGGGAGAGGGTTTTTATACGATCTGATGCCCCCGTTTCTGTCGAGGGCTTCCGTGTTCCAATCGTGTGAGGATCAGCAGAAATTCTTCGGAATGCTCTTTTGAAATGAACTGGGAAGCCTTTGGAGAAGCTAATCTGATCCTAGCGGAGTCGACATGTCATGAGTCACAGATGAGCAAACCAAATACAAGCTCCATTGCCAACAGGTCAAGACATTGAACAACTAATCGATTAGATTTAATGGTTACCTGTTAATTTTCCTCGCGCTAATTACTTGTACGGTCGTTATATTACAGCTTGAAAAATAGTAAAGGAAGCCGACAGTTAAAAAAAATGAGAGCCCACTTAGATGAGGACCTTGCTGGGCAGCTCCCGTTCTTTTTTTCTTTTGCCGGCTCCGGCAAAAACTTAGTCTTCAGCAGATGGCGGTGGGGTCATGGCAAGCCTGGAGTCCCTGATCCCACAGAAGGGCTTCCTCAGGCTTGATATTCTCCGACGCCCCGAAGATAATGCGGGGGGGGGGATAATTTGACGTCGAGATCTGATTTCGGGGAGGGACGCCCGTTGAAACGGAACGATTTCGGAAATGGTTCGAGGTTTAAGAAAGAGACGGATCAGTGAGTGGGAAATATGCCTTACAGGTCAAGGGGGTATTCAGAGGAACGTCTCATTAAATGTGACACCCCTACGCACACTTTTGTGGTGAGTTTCTGACACTTCTGGGGCTCCTTAAATTGACCCCACTTCATAAATCAATTTGGAAACGGCACGTTGCTTGGCATCCTGCAAAAAATCAATCGTCTCGTCTGTAGCCTCTGTGGTGACGTTTAACAAGTCTCTCAATTCGATCGCTTCAAATTACTGTGAAAACGACACCTCATTCGACCTCCTGACCTTCAAAAGCCCGATTTGCAGTCCTAAAGAAGCCTCATAGATCCCCAAGATGTCGTCAGATGGGTCTGATACCACCACACATGGAGTTTGCGTCCAAAATCACTTCTGAAACGACACCTTATTTGACTTCCTTGCTAAATTCATACAAAAGCCACATTTCTAGCCGCTTTAAACTCTATAGATCTCCACGTTATCGCCGAATGGGTTTGAGGCCCTCATAAATGGATTATACGAAGAAAAAAAAAAAAAAAAAAAAGTGGGACCTCGGAAAATGGATTAGTAGGAATGCGCTCAAAATTACTCGGGAAATAATTGACCTCCTGGGATCCTTCAAAAATCCCATTTGTGGCCCCATGAAAGCCCTATAGATCGCATCAGTGAAATCCAATCGTTCTGGAACCCCAAAAAATGGATTCCACGTAAAAAATACCTCGAAAACGACACCTAACTCGACCCCATAGCCGAAACCCTTCGAAAAAGCCCTCCTGTAGCCCCTTTGTAGCGATCGGGCTGAAAGCCGCGCGGGCACTAGACGGCAAACCGAGTATTTTGTCAACATTTTAGATTCCTGCTGGATTCCAAAATTATTGCTCGGAAAATGAAACCTCATTCGACGTCGGCATCCTTCAAACGCCCCGTTGATTTGGGACCCCCAAAAATTGATTCAACGTCCAAAAATATTTAAAAAACGACAACTGAGTCGACCCCATCCCTGAAAACCTTCAAAACACCCTCCCGTAACCGCCTTTTAGCCCCCACGAAGCCTCCTGGGTTGGCGCGGAGTCTACAAATCTCGCGGACACAACTATGGTCAGGTGGGGTAAATGTAAACAAGAGCCATTAAGGTCCCTGTAGTAGATATTGGAACTAAATTTCAAGTAAACCTTATTAATAATTAGGAATGGATCCGTTTCGAAATGCTCCCGAATTTCGGGTTAAATCATCCTGTACCATGTTGTTAGAAGTCAAAAAGGGAAAAATACATCATTTTTGTGACAAAAAGTCTTTCACGTAAGTAGTTTAAAATCATCTTAAGTTGTTCTGGCTGATTCAAAAACCGGTGTAGGTGACGTCATCTACACCCAGTTTCCAATCAAAAACACCACAGAGACTCTGTGACAGAGTGCAGGTCGGTTTTCAAAATTTTTCTTGATTTTCTTGGTGGTTTGGTTGGCACTAGTGACACTGGAGTAACGCGAAAATGGCCGCGTTCGCTTTGTTGTGAATGTGATCGTGCGTTTTGACTACAACTTATTCTTGATATAAATTGACTTATTCGACGTGACCGATCCTTCAGTTTTTAGTTTTTTAATGGTGGCCAACTCGTCGACCAATAGGAGCTGACCTCGGGTTTCCGCCAAAATTCAAATTGCAATTTTTCCATAAATTTTAACCCCATTTTCAGTATTATTTGGACACCTTCTATCGATAAAAAAATCATAATCCAGACAAGTTTTCATTCCTAATTGTCAAACTTTCACATTTGAAAAACAATTCTTGTTGCCCGAAACGGCTTGGATTCCATTTATGTGAGGAGACATTTTGAGGCCGATCAAAATTTTTGGCCCCCGTCGCAAAAACACACGTTGAGTATTTTAAGTAGTATGTAGGTTGGTATAAACCAAAACGACACTCCAATCCACCCGTTACTCTAAATCCTTCAAATTCCTCTTCTGTAGCTCGTTTAGAGCCTCTCTCATAATGCCGGATTTCACCAAGTGTAGCTTAAAGTTCGTTTTAGCTAAATCTCGGATTTAACGTTAAGTCCGACTTAGGCAAGATTCCGTTTCACCATCAGACTGAAGGTGGCGCTTACCTAAGCCTCGGTTAGCTTTGGAACAGGTTGCCCCAGACTCGTGTTCCCGCGGAAAACTCGGTAATCAGTGACAAAAAAGTGATAAGGCCGTGATAAATCGTCACGTTAGTGGCAACATCTGTTATCTCATGTTTCTCAGCTTTTAAGGAGAGCCTAAAAACTGATTAAATCAGTTAGAAATTAGAAATTTTCTGAATCCCTGGACCGACTTTCATCGCAAGTCAGAAGCTTAGGACAAGGAGGTCCCCATGGGGATATAGCTATATCATTGCAATGATTGATTTCAACGCTAAAAAACGCTTCAACGTAAAAAAAACGGTCCCCATGGGGATATAGCTATATCATTGCAATGATTGATTTCAACGTAATAAACACAAGGGTTTATTATTCTTTGATATAGGTTACTTGTACAGAAATTTAATTCTGTCAATGAAAAAAATTTAAAAATTTTGTATTTTTATATTAAGTACCTACAAAAAAAAAATTTTTTTTGGGGGGTATTTTTTAAAAAAAAAATTTTTTTTGGGGGAGTATTTTTTACTCGAAAAAATTTAACCTCCTGGGATCCTTCAATAATCCCATTTTTAGCCCCATGAAATCCGTGTATATCACCACAGTGAAATCGGATCGTTCCGGGACCCCCAAAATTGGATTCTACGTCTGAAAATACTTCGAAAACGACACCTAACTCGATCCTATAGCTAAAAGCCTTCGAAAAACCCCTCCCGTAGCCCCATAGCGCCCCACGGGTTTGCGCGATCGGACTGAAAACCTTGCGGGCACAACTAGATGGAGACCAAGTATTTTGTCAAAATTTCAGATTTTTAAAAAAATTCCTACTGCCCAAAACGGCCTGGACGGCGGACGGACATTTCGGATTTAGAATCTAGACCTCTTGAGAAGGATAATTTCAAATTTTGAGGCCGATCCGAGTCGTAGACCTCCGTCGCGAAAACATAGGTGTATTATTCCAAGAATAATAAACCAAAAATCGAAAAATAAATAATAATGAAAATTCAGCTGAGATAGCCGGCGTTGGTGTTTGCAACGTTGAGTAAGCGGGTGTAGCACGCAAAATTTATTCTGAGATACCTAGCGTGTGTTGTAGTTTACTATAATATAGTAATAATATTATTATGAGATAGCCGGTGTAAGTTTTCAATGAAAATCCAGAATAATTAAAATTATTAAACTATTATCGTACAGAAATATATAATTTGGTCAGAAATAATCGATATTATTTTTCGAAAAATCCAAGTACCTAATGCGCTGTCTTAATTCGTGTGAAATCTCAAACAGAAGTGGGAGAAGAACACGGATTATTCTTATTTTCAAAAATTATTGAATGCGAATAAGTTCGCATTCAAAGGAAAAGGTTGATAAATTGAGAAAATTAACTTTTTTCAGGTAATTTAATTTATTATTCAAAAGATAGGAAGGCAAAGGCACTTAAATTACAAATGAATCTCCAAAGTTTCTGCATATTTCAGTCGATAAATGGATAAATCGATAAATGGACTAGTCATTAAAAAAATTGGACTAGGGTATATTATCTTATTGAGGACTCTTCCCAAATTTTTCCAACAGTTGACGAAAAGAGAAACATAATTCGATCTGTTTGAAGACTCCCGGCCGCCTTTGCAACTGAATAATCATCTCAATTTCCTCGTCGTCATCCTCGAATGTAATTCTTCGGTATGCCATTCCCAAACACGCAGTACGAACGAAATAATTAACACTCTGGTCGAAAAAGCGAAAATCACACCGTTCGAGGGAAAATGATAATGAATAAATCCAACTATCATAATATGATAGATGATATTGGATATTATCCGATTGGATATTATCCGATATCAACGAAATGGGCACTGCTGTTGTTGGTGAAAATTGTAACAACAACTACAACACACGCGTAAATCTCAGATTTAACGCTTAAGACGTGGATGAGTAGGGACTAAAATCTGAGGCTTAACCTCACCCCGTAAACCGAGGATTAAGACTAAGCGGGAGTGGTGAAACGCATCTTTTTCTTATTCTTCGGCTTACCGGTAAGCCGAACCTTAAGCCGAGGTGGTGAAATCCACCATAATGGTGGATTATAGAGAAGTTCAACAGGTGTGGGCCTCCCTTAAATCGATTCCCCATTCAAAATGACTTCGACAAACTGAGAACATTCGGTCGATTTAGAAAATAAATCTCAACCTTGAACATTCCAACGCTCCCAACTGCCTCGCTGAAACCCTCCAGGCGGACCATTTTCCCATTCCAGGGCGTTTCCGAATGATCTCAACCTCTCCGTAAAAAAACATACCGGATCGACCCCCCCGAGACGTTTATGAATTGCTCAACTGTTCCCAAGAAAGGTAGCTCCTCCGGTGGTGATAAGAAAATGGGCGGTTTTGCCGGATCGTGCCCGCCTGTCGGTCGTCCGTCGCTATCTCATCACGAACCCCCGCCGAGAGTAACTATCACACTTTTTCAAGGCGCCTATGAAGTGAATGCAATTCTTCAAGGCCACTCAAGAATAATTGTGAGCCGTGGCTAAAATGTAAATTAGAAAGTACATTATGATAAGATGCTCGAGGCGTTTGTCCTCGCACCTAAATTCTTATGAGAACATAAATCTTGATATTACTCGCTTTACGCGCGGAAATCACTAATCAACAAAAAAATTCGCCCGTTCCGTATAAAGTTTCCTGCATCATAATCCAAGCGGGAAAATCGTGTCTAATAAAGGCGGCAAAATGGCCCTCCTGCAGGTTGTGCTCTACAGCGTTCTACACATCGGCCTTCGTAGACGATCTCACGCGTCACGACCGAACCTGACAAGGACGCCTTCGTGACGTCCAGGACGCTCTTCACAGTCATAAACCCATCGGAATCCCACGACGCCTATTGATAGCTAATTCAAACGGTTTATTTCTAATGGGCTGTCAGTTATGTCGTGACTCAGACGGCTCTTAAGAGCTTCCGAGAGACGGGGGGCTGATGCCAAGTTGTACCTACGGAGAACCTACGCAGAATACGTGCCATTTTTAAAGCGGCATCCTCCAACCAAGCTTATCATAAGATTCAGATTCAGATTCAAATTTTTATTTGCCGCAAACAACATGTGTATAAGCAATAGTAAAAAAAAACAAAAAAAAAAAACTATAAACTACAACAATACATGTAAAAATCGTTAAAAATAAAAGAAGAGATACAACGAACATAATTTAGGAAGCCACTCTACAGGAAATTCGCATTGACAATATCCCCCAGGAACTCCTCAAAGTCATAGGGCGCTGACTTAATGAGATACTGTTTGACCCGGGCCCTAAAGATACCAACTGGATCACCGCGCAGGCTGCTGGGAAGTGCATTAAAAAAATTAATTCCCCACCATGTGGTGCCAGTGCATGTAGTGGCAAGTCGAACTTGGTTCATGATACTGACCTCATCCCCGAGGCTGAATGAACATACCCGCTTGCCAACTCAATAGTAGAGATTTTCGAGCTAAGAAAGTACCCTCTCAGTTGGCAGCAATATGCGAGCCTGAAAACCGCTCGAGGACGCCCTTGGGGCGGTTAGTCCCTTCTCAGCCACCGAATCAAGTTCCGTTACAGGTGCGTATGTTTCTTGTTCTCATCCCAATGTCTCAATGCTGGGGAAATAATCCTCAACTTGAACTTATATTTTTTGTTTGGAGTTGTAGCTCGATTCTGACTAAGTGTAGTGGTATTTTGGTTGTTTCAGTTGAATTTTTCTTTCTCTGTAGAAAAGCTTTCAAACTCAGATTTCTCAACCCCATGCCCCAATCGGCCTCATCCCCGTGACTCAATACAAAAAACCTGATAGAGGCTTCGGGGTTGAGAATAAAGCAAATGAGACTGAATTCTGAGTATCTTGACTTCTTCTTACTAAAAAATATCTCAGCTAATTATGCGTACACCGACGAGTGCTTCGATCTCAGTTCGGACCACTCACCAGTAATCCTCACACTGAGCGACCTGATTATCATTAAGCCACACAATCCAGTTTTAGTTAACAAGCTAACAAATTGGCATCAGTTCAAAATGGACGTGAATCAACGTATCGACCTTAGTGTGACACTGACCACGCCAGAAGAGGTTGACGGCCAGCTGGAAAAAGTCGTAGCTGCCATACAAGATGCTGCTTGGCAAAATACTCCTGATCTTCCTAAAAAGCTGAAGGGGATAAATTACCCTAAGGAAATAGTAGATACCATAAAACAGAAGCGTAGAGCCAGGAGAATCTGGCAAGCCACGCGTAACCCAGCCCATAAGACCAAATGGTATAAAATTGCTAATGAACTTAGAGGAATGATCAAAGAAATCAAAGAAGAAACTCAAAAAGAACTCCTTTCAACGCTTACTAGCCACAGGGACACTGATTACTCCCTGTGGAAGGCAACAAAATACTTGAAGCGACCCGTAGTTCAGGCACCACCCATCCTGGACACGATCAACAATAGGTGGATCAGGACCAACCAGGAGAAGGCTGACGCCTTTGCTTCTCACTTGGCTAACATCTTCACCCCAAATCCTGGCAGCCCTGATGAAGAGCCGCTCAAGGAGATTCGGTCCAGTGACCAGGAGACTGTGATCGAAAGAGTAACTGTCAAACAAGTGCAGATGACAATAAAAAATGATATTAACCCGAAGAAGGCGCCTGGATATGACCTAATTACAGGCCAGGTACTTCAGAACCTTCCTCGGAAGGTGATTGTTAAACTCACACAGATTATCAATGCAGCCATCAGGCTTTGCTATGTACCTCAGCTATGGAAGCTTGCAGAGGTCATAATGATCCTAAAACCTGGAAAGCCTGCTGAGGAATTGAATTCATATCGACCAATATCTCTGCTACCAGTTCTCTCAAAGCTGTTTGAAAAAATCATTCAAAAACGACTGTTGAAAATAGTAGAGGAACGGAACCTCGTTCCAATCCATCAGTTTGGCTTTCGTCGAAATCACTCTACAATTGATCAGGTGCACCGAATAACGCACATTATTGAACAATCTCTTGAACAAAAAAAGGTTTGTTCTGCCGTCTTTCTTGATGTTACACAGGCCTTTGATAAAGTGTGGCACGAAGGACTCAACTATAAACTCAGAAAAACACTTCCCGCCTCGTATTCCAAGTTGTTAGAGTCCTACCTCTCAAACCGATTTTTCCGGATCAAGCAAGAAGATGCGTATTCGAAAGCTCAAAAGATTCAAGCTGGAGTACCGCAAGGTAGCGTACTGGGCCCACTCCTGTACGTCATTTTCACCAGAGATCTTCCATAAAGAGAGGAGAATACCATAGCGACGTTTGCAGATGACACTGCAGTCCTTGTTGTCGGCGATACCAACTTGGAATCAATTTCGAAACTACAAAGGTCAATCAAGAGACTTCACAGCTGGACTTTAAAGTGGAGGATCCAAATGAATGAGGCAAAATCGGTACATGTCGACTTCACAAACCGTAGGTGTGAGTACATACCCGTTCACCTCAACAACAAAGTCATACCGCACGCAAACGAAGCCAAGGCATTTTGAATAGGTATCCTTTCTCCATGAAATGTCCCCGGAGTGGAAATAAAAGCAGGGACAGACTTTCCGCCCGAATTTTTCATTATTGTTTTCGGAAAATGACATTTTATACAATGTCATGCTCATGCCGTCACTAGTGTTGTCAATTTTTACCACACTGGATGTCGCGATTTTTTCATTCCAAAATTGAGGTTCTCCAGAAGTCTTTTCTCTGGGTACCAAGGAAAAGGACGGCGATGGAGTGGACAATTGGTGCCTGGATTTGGGTATAACTTCTGCTACACTTCAGATGCCAAATGCTTATCTGCCTTTCCTGAAGCCGACACACAATTTTGAACGTCTAATCAATTTTCCTTGTCAGGTAAAAATCGGGGGGACAGCGTTTACCACTTTTTCCTGAGATTTTGTACTATATAGCAGACTATGATACTATCCCAGCCATGACTTGGCTCAGCAGGGAGCTGAGACCGATCTGAAGTCACTGGATCCTCTCCTCCCCTTTACGACGACGATTCTGTGGGTACTTTTGTAACCTCACTGTGGGCTTTTCGATGTACCAACGCCAAACACCAACGCACAACCGAACTGCCGCATAGCAGCGCCGGACCTTCTCAGGCGCCATCTAAACTGTAATATCAAAGGTAACTCAAACGCCACAAAATATACAAAATACGAAATTTATTCTTGAATAAGTCAGGATTTCGCAGACATCGGCAGAACAATTTTAGCGACTGTAATGAATACACAAACAGTTGTTTTCTACATTCAATAATGTGATGATGGCATAACGAATGAAAAAATAGACAATATCTCACGAGTACACATTCTAGTACCGACTCAAGGAACGCAAGCCAAACTGAAAATAGTCTCCTAATACAACTTTTCATTTAAAAAAATTCAATTTACAGTCGGTAATGATTGCAGAGTGTTGTAGTATTCAGGCATACCAGACCACTGTGCACTTCTCACAACAGGCCAAACTTTAGACAGGTTCGAAATCAATTTTTCGCATAACCCCATTTGTTGAGTTTGGTTTTCGGCTTTGACCCCGTAGAACCCACAGATCGTATTGTCAAGAACAGGCGTAACAATAGCCATTTTGCGATTCATCAGCCCTACACCATATTATCCTAACGGCACCATCGCGGGAATACTGTGACCTCAACAAGACCTATTTCACCTCAAACAGTTCCAGATTTGATCGAACACTCAAAATCACGGATGACAAGAAAATGAGTATAAAAGAAAATTTATACAAAAAAACTAAACAAAACTTAAAAAACCAATATTTACAAGATTATTAGGTTTCATCTAATACAAAACACAATTTTTCTATACATTACTCGAAGAACACATTGTTCGTCAATTTCATAAAACTTACAGCGATGAACACATTACAAAACTCTATTTACAAATGTACACGAATTTTCTGTTAAATAAATTATCTAGCCGTCTAAATAGGTCCTGTGATCTGAGTTGAGGGTTAAAAATTACGCAAGCTCAAATTGAGGAGACCGCCATGACTCGAAATCTACTCCGGATTGTGAAGCTGCTTAAACTTAGGGCCGCTCTCAAGATCTGCTGCTCGGCCGTTACAAATAAAAATCAGTCTTTAAAAAGCAAAATGTGTTCAGACAACGATCGAGATTCGTCTGCATCAATTCATACAACCGAAGAAAAAAAAAAAAAAAAAAAAAATCACTGCCCATCGTCAAGCGAAAATCAATAAATTAAACAGAACAGGCCAATATTGATAATTGTTTAAAAAAATAACTGTTATAATAAATTACAAATACATTTTTTCTAAACTCATGGCACCGTCCACTTAGCTCAGATCTGTGGTAACTTAATTTTTATGACGTATTGGCACACACAATTGTTTACGATTACGACACCTAAATGTTGTTTAAAAAATAAATAACAACAACTTTGTACATACTAAAAGTAATTTAAAGCTCTGAAAAGAACGAATGTAGAAAAAATTCGTAAGGGGTGGGGGGAGAGGGTATGAAGTTGACTGAGAAACGGGCTGGCGCGAAACCGAGCAGGTTCTGACTGTCGACTGCCAGTCCATTTCACAGCAGCGACACCTATGTCTACATCCGAAACTAACGTAGGCATCTAGCGAAATGTACAAACGCTGTCAGTTAATACTCCAATTTTAATACTGATGAAATATATCTCTTAATTAAGAACTTAAATGGGGGAAAGGGGGGCTTAAAAAGTATTTTTCCGCGTTCAGAGTGTTCGCACAAGTAGAGAGCTATCCGTCGGGGATCGAGGAAACTCAGTCTCACTCCCTAATGGCGGATCGTCCAGCGAGCCTGAGGGAACCGAACCAGCCGGTTCCCGGGTTCCGTCGGATTGAGCGAGCGGTTTCCGCGGAGCGTTTTGGTTCGTCCAAGAGGCGCTCCGGGAGGTCTACGGAGGGGCCAAGTCCAGCTTGATCCCGTCTCTAGGTTGGCACGTGCCGCAACAGCCGCCGCAACGGGCTTCGACGGTTTTGTGATCCTGCAAAAAAATAACGAAAAAGCATTGAGTACAAGTGCCACCAGTGGCGATAGGTCTCCGTTCAATGAAACTCTACAAACACAAAGTATGGAAGTTAGTAATTCTGGATGTGCTCAGTGGACAGATGGAGGATTGGAGGAGTTGGCTGGAGGAAGTGCAAGAGAGGGAGGAGGCCTAGTGGGGCGGCATGATTAGAGCAAGGGCAATGGGTTCGACATGCCGTATCTGCAGAAGCTCGAACCTAAGCGTTTGCTAGTGACCGGAAGGCGTCGATGTTTATGTTGCGAATGCGAGGGGACATGCTCAGACTCAATGGCCACGTATGCCACTGGAGGAGGATGGCCAGAATGAGACTTGCTCTCCCTGCAACGTGGGCGTGCCCGAGGATTTCGAGCATTTCCTGGCCGACTCTAGGAGAGTTCCAGAAGGCAAATTTTGGAACGGCACAACTATATCGTCCAGCCAACTTCCAGAAATGCACAAACGGGCCCCAATCAGGACCTTTCAGAATTCACAGATCCGGCCCCCCTCGTCAGCTCAGCTGACTCAGCTGCAACCGGCCAAATTCCCAGAGCCGTCTCCCTCGTCAGCAGCTGACTCAGCTGCAACCGGCCGAAAGCCGCAAGATGGAACTCCGACAACACCAGGCATACGCACAAAAAAATGGTAAGTGTCCTCCCTCTCGCGCCGATTGCACAAAGAGCACTCCTCCCGGCAAGAGACGTATGGTCTGGCATAAGAAGCTCAGCTCGGACCTTGAAGATCCATCGCAACGCTGCAAGGGTCACGGGGAGAGAGTCCCCAACAAGAGTCCAGCTCCCTGTAAAGAGTGAAAAACACTCCGACTCCTGCATCCTCCGCCTGGAGTGCGCCCTCCTCCGATCAACGAAGCCCCGTAGCAGCAAGTCAGCATCAGTCCTCAGAAGAGCAGCGTCAAAGGAGGACAAACTATTCGCGAACTGAACAGCCAAAGTCCTCCAATTGCCAGCCCAGCACAATCCCGCCTCGATGTCCTCCCTGGCGACAATCCTTGGTAGCCGCGATTCACTCATCCCCGCGACCCTCACAATGTACTGCAGTCCCATTGTCATCATATCGTCAACTTATACTACATAATATGTTTTTATGCTTCAATAAATGCATGGTTTTTGACATTTTATGTCTTTACTTTGGCCCATAAACGAAAAAAGCGTTAACAAAAAGCGTTACGGTTGGTTTCCTTGCAACGACTAACCTAAAGACATAAAATGTCCTAATGTGTTGCAGACTCGTATGCAAGCGTTTGTTTCTGAAAGAACTTAATCTAAGTTCTTTCAGAAAAACTAAATGTCTCCTTACAGTACCAGACGAGAGTCAAGCTCAACAGGGTCTTCTTTCTTGTATATATTCTCACGCTAGATATGAAAGATACATAATTGCAAAATATCACAATCTGTCAAAAATTTTTATTTTTTGTATTTTTATTCCCAGTTAGACACAGAGAATGTCGATTTGAAACATGTCTTCTGTTCATTGACTCCCGTAAGTGTGATCATAGGTTTGTTCCAGGTTTGACGGACTGTTAACAGAAATCGACGGAGACATGCGCAGTTGAGATAACCGTGCTTGAGATAGCTGTGCCAGGTCGCTGGGTTGGCGAAAAGTCGCCGTCGCCGGCTGTTCCAGGTCGATTTGTAGGTCGACAGCAGTTCAACTGCAGTCGGACGGAAGCCGACAGCTCGAATGAGTTCGCTTGGGAGCTGTCGACTTTGATAACCCTACCCAGTTGAAACCTCTCTCATAACCTTCTCACTTTATTTTGGTGCTCTTCGCGTCCTCCCGAAGTCCTCGTAGATACCCTCTAACACATTAAATGACTCATTCCCGCCCTTATGATACTCCTCTCTCGAAAAAAAGTTGATTATTCTGAACACAATAGACCAAAAAGTATCCGAGTTTATCACTTGGATTTTTCCGTATGAAATTTACTGTCACGTGAATCACCGTGAAGTAATTAAATTGTTGTAGCATTACTTCACGGTGATTCACATGACTTGGTTCAACAAATTTTGTCGACAGATCGCGTTCCAAGGTCAGTAGGTGGGCTGTTCGACTGAACTCAACAGCGATTCAGAAGGCATTGGGACTGCTGTCAACTTTTGTCAACAGACGCAGTCAGACCTGGAACAAACCTCATGATGCAGAGAGCTTTCAATTTGAAAGTATCTCTACCGTGTGTTTCAATCTGACTCTTATCGGATCTACACATCCCTACTGTTTGATTTCTTTTGGTATGATCTCTTCTTGATGAGCATTAACACGTTGAAGATTTTAAAGAATCTCTTCTGTGTGTTGGTTCTCACATGTGAAGTATGAACAAATTGATTTCTTCTTTTTCTTCCCCTTGTCAGCATGGCTGATCGCGGCTGACTGATCCCCCCTCCCCCAATTAGAGTTATTAATTTTGGACTTCTGGGAGGTCCGCAACATTTCCCGAGGATGATTCAGGAGCTTCTTCTTTCGATCTCGAAGTTGAGGCTCTTCAACTGAACCTCAGGCGATGAGCAAGTCCCAGAACTTCCAGAATCCGGCATGGCCAAGTATGTACCCTGACATTACCAGTCCTGTCCTGTATAGATCTCGTTAAGCAAGACACGTTTGTGTTTTGGCTGGGTTTCACCTCCAATTAGCAGTCCTGGGGTTTACTCGTGCGTCCTGTGAAACTATTTGGTTTGGGACCTTGTCCTGCTCGACCAAATCTCTCAACACCGAGAAAATCGACCAAGTTGTCAGCAACGATCCGTCAAGTTTCCTAAAAAACCCCAACAGGGGAACTAACACTAAATCTGGTTGGAAGGCAGGGGCAGGACTCACTTCGGCTCGCTTTATCCTCATGGCCCCCGTGCTGATCCATTTGGTGTCCCGGGAAATGGCGAAACTCGTCCCTTTCAGGTTGATCTGGAATACCCCTTGGGGACACCGCTTGGAGAAGCAATCGCCGGCCTCTCCTACCCGCACTTGATTGCCCCGCATGGCTTTAGCGAATGTCCAATCGTCAACTGAAACGAAAAAGAAGATGAAGAAACCATTTTGATTGAGAAAACAAACGACAAATTAACTAATTAAAATGACTGCAAAATACTGGAGGTACATGGGGGTAGTCAGCAGGAGTCAACCAGGGAGCACTACCAGGCTTCGGCCACATTTCTCCTGCCACCCAAGAAGTTAGCAAGTGAGGGGTGACTTCAGGGTTGCCCGCAGCACAACTCTTTAATGGGGAGAGGCCCCAGGGCTTATGAGACCAACTGCAGCTGTTGCTGCAATCGTCGCCAATTGGGTCCATCTTTGGCACAAACCTGCTGGAACCCCTTCAGGGCCTGTACAGCAAAGGCGTCACACACCTTATGTTGGCACAAGCTTGAGAAATCCGCTCCAGTCTTCCCCGATACTTTCATAAAACTCTTCACTCCTCACTCTGCACTCTTCACTCCACAACTCAACACTCTGCATACAGTTTTCTGTTTCATAAACATTCATGAAGAGTTGAAGAGGTAGAGTGAAGTGAAGAGTGCAGAGTGCGGAGAATTCCGCAACTCTACATTGGTTCTGTTTCATAAAAACAAGCGAACGCAAAGTGCAGAGTGTTTACTCTTCATTCCAATCGTAGAGTTAACCTATATTTCGCAGTTTCCAAAGACTTTGCCAAATATTTCATACTCTTCAAATCGATATTTTAATATTAATCCTGCGATAATTATCCTTTTGTAAGGTATCAATGGAAAGCTGAGGATACTAGCTTTCAAGAAATCTAAAGACCAACCCGTTTGACGCATGGGAAGGGAACGAATTTTGTGCGTAAAAATGGGTCTGTCAGGTGGATATTTTTGCGGCTCGTTGAGGGGTGTGGTGGTTGCAACTTCGTGACGAGTTCTAGCACGACGAGTGCTTTTTTTTTTTTTTTTTTTTTTTTTTTTTTAAGAGAAGCACTGAAGATAATAATATCATCTTATAAGATATTATCTTCAATATAAAATATTATTTATTTCTCGTGTACCTATAGGTATAGATTTATTTTATTTTTAGTACTGAGCAGTAAGATCCTACAAACCTATTCCATCAGCGAAAAACTTTGTTTTGTTAGTATTGAGTTAATACCCATCCCACTAGGTAAGTATCGTGTAACATGTAAAATTTAATTGTTACTTACTTATTCATTCCAATTAACCTTTTCGTTCACATCGACTTCATCGATGAAGAATAAAATCTCTCGCATCAGCAGACTCATTAGCAGCTATACAGCTGCCGGTTTTTTCGTCGCGCCACGGTTTTATCGCGGGAACTCGATTTTCCAACCATCGGGGTTTCCAAGAAAAAACTGTGGCGCGTCGAAAAACCGGCAGGTATATGGTCGGCTAATGAGTCTGCTGATACGAGAGATTTTATTCTGCAGCGACGATGACGAACATGAAACCCTTCTTTGTTTGCATCGAGCGGAGGCAGAAGCGAAGTTGCAACGTCCACACACATCAACATGCCGACAAATTTCCACTTGTCAGACCCATCTTTACAACAACAAATACTCTCCCCTTCCTGAATCCGATGACAGCATATTTTATTTTATCAATTTATTTTTATTTTCGGCTTTCGCCATTCTACATTGCAAAACAACACAAAATCCACAAACCTCAAATCATCGCCGATAAGTCATCGGCGGGATTGTAGGGATGGGAATCGATTTCCGATTTTTTTGGAAAATCGATTTTTTGTTCCGATTTTTCGATTTCTTTGAATCGATCTTCAGGTTACGATTTTTTAGGTGAATCGATTTTTACTTCCGATTTTTGTAAAAATCGTGAATCGATTTTTTACTACTGATTTAAAAAAATCTTGAATCGATTTTCGTCATTTATAAAAATTAGTTTATTATTTCAAGTGATTCAAGCAAATTTCGAGTCTTAGGTCGATTAAAAATTATGATAATAGCTAATAACAACAAAACTCACTAGTTACCAGCCACGTCCGCCATGGCTTTTTCAGACAGCGAAACTGATTACTCGTCTGATTAAATGTTTATTATCAAAATTTTTGAAAACTAATGCAATTTTAATTTTCAATAAATTTCAATAAATGATTTTTTCTTGAATCCTACCTACATTAAAAATATCTACCGTTATCACTCATTAATGAAACATTTTTTGTAAGACCGATTTTTGAATCGATTTTCCTAAAAATCGATACTTTTATGGCGATTTTTTGGGAAATCGATTTGGAGCATCCGATTCTGAATCGATTCAAAAAATCGATACTTCTTACCGATTTCCCATCCCTACGGGATTGTGGCTGTAACCCAAGTTTATGAGGACGGCGCTTAACGTTTAACGTGAGTGACACAAAAGACCCTTATCGCAGTGGTATCATCATTTTAAGAGCACGGCACTTAGCGTGGGTGACACAAATGGTTCACGGGAGTAACACGATGGAGGTTCGCTCGCCTAGGTTACTCTGCAAACGACTCTGCAGTTCGGAATGAAGAGTAGAGTGGCAGCAAAACTTTTATGAAACGTAAATACTCCTCACTTTGCAATTTTGGTAAAGTGAAGAGTCGGAATCGCAGAGTTGCAAAGTGAGAAGTTAAGAGTTTTATGAAATAGGGCCCAGGGAAAACTTCGGCCTCCAGAAGGCGTTAAAAAAGCCACGCATTTGGGGGGAAAGCTGGAGGGGCCGTGTCCACTTGGTAGCAAATATAGTCAACAGTCGCTCAGGGGAGTACAATGCCACCAGGACTGTGTGCTTGGAGCCTCCCCTTGCCTGATTGTTGGTCATTCAAATCTACCCCGTGGACTCGGCGGCCTCCTCCTGCCACCAACAAGCATGACATCCCGGCGCAGCTCGCCCCAGAAGGAGCACCATGACAAGACTGCTAAGTGGCGTGATACCTTCCAGCGATGACCCATAATGCCACACCCAAGACCATTGTAGGGTTACCCTGACAAGTACCGATCAGTCTTCTGAGGAGTACTACTGCTGACATTATCTATGAAGCATCATTTTCGCAATCAACCTACCAATTAACTGTAGTGATGTAACGTTGATGGCCATCTTGGTAAAGACAGTAAAACCGTGTGTGGGGTGGTTGGAGACCCGGCCGCAGTGTCCATTGGGATGAAGCCACTCGGGTTGGCATTCAGTTTGACTTGGCTGCCTGATGCTGAAGCATTTTCAACAAAAGACATGAATGTCTGGATACATCGCCACGCCCCACCACCAAGTTCGCAACTTACTCTTTATGGTATATCATGGCGTAGTTGTTGTCTGGAACCGTGATGTACTCTTTGGGCCGGCCGTATCTCATTCCAGCGCAGTAAATCTTGGCGGGGGGTTCGTGAGGTCCTCGAAGGTACAGCTGGTATTCGCCGTCGGAGGGGTCTTCTTCTTTCGTCAGAAGGTACACGTCTCTACACGTTGGGCCTGGAAATTTAACAAGGGAGTCATTCCACCCGTTAAAATCTTGACCTGGTTAAAAACATTGTCGTAACTCACATCGCAGATCCTCGCATTTCCTCCGGTTGGCGGGTTTCTTCGATTTGGGACAAAACCTTTTCGGCACTTCGCTGCCTTCGCTGTTGTAGCAGTGCAACGTCCTCTCTTGCTTTCCTTTCTTGGTGCAGGGATGCGAACACTGCAAAAACCAAACAACAGCTCCAAATCAGTGTTGCCAAATATGCATTTACAGAAATTGCGACAGACTTACGGGTTTCCACGGGTCGGCCACCCACGTGAAGGCTTCCTTGGGTTTCCGTCCGCAGGTCCCCTCGCAGGCTTCTTCCACGGCGGGTTTACTACCAATACAGTGTATCTCCTTGACGTGTTCCCGCCATTTCCCTCTCCGCCCGCCGCCGCCGGGTCGGACGCAGTGTACCGCCCGGGTTCTCGTTCCTCGCCCGCAAAGCGCCGAACACTGAAATGGTCAGATTATGAGGTTCAAGTTGAACTCGGCCGAGCCGTCCAAACATCGATTATCGTTGTAAAGTGCTCAGACAGCAATATTAGAAAGGGTCGATATAATTATCGAATCACAGTCAATATCCTGATAATGTTGAAAGCAAATTGTCAGATATTTACAAAAAATCTTACCGACCAAAACGGCTGGACCAACATTAAAGAATAAAATTAAGTAAAATATGAAACAGAAAATATAAATTGAAAAGGGAAGGGAAAAAAAAAAAAAAAAAAAAAAAGGAAAACAAGGAAAAATAAAATTAGAGTAAGGCAAGGAATAAGTTAAAGTTTGTAGAGTCCATATCCTGCCTTTTATGGGCGGCGAGGTTGTGAGGGCTAATAACGGACTCGGGTGGGTTTGAAGTTGTGTGCTTTAGAACTTCATACAATGCGTGACGAGCGCTTTCGCTGTGGTAGCATCTTCAGGTCTGTAAGTTGGTTTTCGTCGCGAGAGCGAGGCACGACGAAAACCAACTTACAGACCTGAAGATGCTACCACAGCGAAAGCGCTCGTCACGCATTGTATGAAGTTCTAAAGCCATCAGTACACAACTTCAAACCCACCCGAGTCCGTTATTAGCCCTCACAACCTCGTCGGCAAGGAATAAGAAAACGAAAAGTAACAATGAACAGGAAAAAGAAACGAAGGTAAGGAAAAGGAAACCAAGACAATGTACCTAAAGGAAGATTGAAAGAAAGGAAGACAAGGAAAATGAACTTTCTATGAATGAAGCATAATAAAAAGGAAGTAAAAGATGACATCTTACAATTACATTGCAATTGTTCAACACCTGCGTTTTCATGACGGGTTCCATGAAACATGATTATCCAAAGAATAATAAACAAAAATACAAAATGAGCAAATCCATTGTTGCCCAATACTGCAACTTGGTGGTAGTGGCAGCCATCTTGTAACGCCTTGATCACTTACCAGCCACTTTTTCCAGTATAGTGCAAATAGAGTACAATGCAATTAGAAAAAGCGTGACAGCAATCATGCTTAGCAAGCTTCTTCGCTGTACAATCTGCATGAGGCGCGGTGCACAAGCAAGCGTACATTCTCCCCCATTCAACGCCCGAAAAACATTCCAATGCAACATGCAAGCGCCTCAAACGGAGTGGACCCACAGACCAATCGTCGTCCGAATCAGTCTGTACGGCTTCAGCATTCTTAAAAGCAGAAGTAAACTACATATAAAATTGTGATCTTAGTGCAATCTAGAAGCGCAAAACATTCAGCAAGTTTATATTTGTGGATGAAAACTTTGCATATTCAGAATTTCCTTTCTTGCCGTTTTCCTAATTAACGAACGAGGTGAAACTCGTTTGATAGCAAAACCTAATCTCTCCAGGGTTGATAGCAAAACCTAACCTTAAACTATCCAATGAAGTCAGTAAAGCGGCATCTTCCATTAGTAGTGACAATTTTTTTAGTCATGTTACGTCCCATATGCATAATCGAAAACACTTGTGTTTCGTGTTTTCGTTTAAAAAAAAAAATCGCTCCAAAAAACACGATAGTGCAACAACAACAAAAATTCCCACAAAACGCAAAAATTCACCTGGCTCCATTTGCCTGGTCGCCATACAAAATGGTGCCTAATAGTTGGCGAGCCGTTAGGGCACATCCTCTTGCACGGGCGGGTAGTTTTAGGTCTGTGCGCTTCGGCGCACTCGGAATCGGCCACCCGCTCGTCTCCGTTGGCGCAGTGCAGCCTCCGGGTCTTGGTGCAGGTGTTCAGCATACACTATGTAACGAATCAACATCTTGTGTAAACGTTTGTTTAGTTTTTTTTTTTTTTTTTTTAATATCTCTCCGGGATAATAAAAAGGACTATCAAGACTGACAGAAGACTGTGTGAGCGTACAAGTATTTGGTGCTGCAATTTGAACTACCGTATAGGTACGAATAGGTACGAAAAATGCTGGAAACTTGTACAAATGAAGCAGCTCAACATCAGCACTACACAATTGCAAACTTTGGTGAATACTCAAAAACTACGAGTGCACGTGATGTGAATATAGTGACAAATATGTGGAATCATACGAAACGATGAATATTTACAATGGATGAGCTAAAACGTGAAAGAGATCAGTAAACTTTACGGACAGATTACATGAATGAAAGAGACTACTGAATGATTATTTACAGCAAAACCATGCTAGATATGTTTTCAATGAATTACAAGTCATTAGTGTTTACTAAGTGCTAAATTTAAAAAATTGAATACAAATTAGAAAAATATCAAGTTTCACAAAAAATTGTTTCAAAAACTAAATCGCTGCGGAGTTGAGTTTTTAATCATGCTCAAACTATAACCTTTCATTTATGACGTGAGGCTGAAAATTTATAATATATCAAGTAAGGGGTTGTAGTATATTAAAGGGGCTGCAGTAGGGCACCAAATTTTGAAGAGGAGTGCAGCGGTTCAAACTCTACAAACTGTCGAAGCTCATCAATAGTCAGTACGGAGCTTCATACGTAAATCAGAATCAGAAGCGTTTTATTTGCCGTATTACACAGAGTGCTTTTGACAATGGTCACAGGTTGTGACGGGGGACCGTCACGAACATCCAGCTAGGAGAAGGGGGGGCCAGGGTGGAAAAAGAAATCCGAGGCCGGAATGTTTGGACGGAACTCTTGCCGAATGTTGGGTAAAATCGCAGACGGTCACCGTGCCGAGGCTCGGAAATTGCTGACGTTGTCACCCACGAAAAGGGGACATCGCAAGCCGAGCCAGCGCGCCTGACGGAGGAAAAACAAAAAAAGAGTTTTTCAGTCGTCGGTGGCGCGTGTTCGGCGAAGTGGCCGGGTGCGTCCCGCGCCGTTTTCGGTGCCCTGGCGAGTTCGGTAAGTCCTGATTCAAATATCCCGGTCTGGGTTTGGCTTACTGACGGCTGAGGCTGAATGTTGTAGGTGGAGTTTGTTGAAGAATCAATAACAATCAGTTCTGGGGACTTAGTAGGTAGCTGAAGTTTGCAGTATGAGACAAGTAGAATAACCAAGTTCTGTGGAATATTAGAGTTGGGGAGGCCCCGCCTGCTATCTTTCCCTCTTCTCCCTTTCAGGAAGGTTTGCCGGATAAGGTGAGGATTCCTACTGTCTGGGACGAGTATCCCATCACACAGGTTAATTAAAGTTAGGCTTGAAGGTACTAAGTAAAATGGTAACATTAAATTTTAATCGTAAATTGATGAATTAAGGGCAAGTACACGTTACGGACGTTTCACTGGATTGATGTTGAGAAAAAAAGTCATCAAATGAGTTCGGCACCATTAGTGACAGTCGGGTTTTACATGAGATTCTAAATTTTGACACAGGCTCTTCTCGTACAGATTTTGGTAGGGCATTAAGAGCGGGCTCCCGTGTCGGCCATGTTTTCTGCTCCCATAAGGAATCAACGTTATTCTCCCGCCATCATAAATCCTCGAATTATGCACCGATTTTCATGATTTTTTTTTTAATCTTCAAGTGAGATTAGTGTCTAGCGATCCGTCGAGGCGTTTTTGGAGCGAAATGTCACTGGAAGCTGCAATTCATCAACAAAGTTACGTGTAAGGGTGTTGCTCTCTTCAAGTGACCATTGCTTGGTTGGAAGATGAGTTATCGAAAATCCGCCTCGACCGTTGTCTTCCTTACATTTCACGCTTTAATTCAAGTGTTCAAACGATAAAATCCGTTGATTTTTCGCGAAGTTCTGTGAGCGGGATGATGCATGCGCAATTTGATGGGTTTTCGAATGTCCGAAGAGTAGCGGGCGTCGAGGAAGTTCTGGGGGTTCTACGCTAGAGGCCACCAACCTCAACCACCCTCGGCAACCTTACCATTGGGGGTTTCTGGTGGTCTTCGGGAAGGGGCCCCTTTGCCGTCGGGGGCCCTGGGGCACTGGGCCCTGGCCCGTGGTAACTACGGCCCTGGTAACTAGGAAGGTTGTTCACGAGCAGTTAGTTAGGTAGGTACCCACATCAATGATAATTATTGAACATATTAGGTAATTATAAACAGTTAGTTAGGTACCTACATCAATTATTGATGTAGGTACCTAACTAACTGTCAATAATTACCTATTATGTTTATCAATTATGTTAGGTCAATGATGTTTTATTTTTCCTTGACAACGGAGAACTCTCCTTTTCATTGTTTCTAGCCTAAGCCCAAAATTTCAGTTAACTACATGCAAACAGGTAGGTATCAGGAAATTTTTAGAGCTAACTGATTTTACCGGCGTAAAACGGATGTTTTTCGGAAAAACGCTGCAAATTTTACACAAGAGTTTATTATTTTTTCATATAAATTATTTGAAAAAGTAATAAATAGGTAATGTAATATATTATGATAATAGGCATAATAGTATAATAGGTAATATAATAGATTATTATAATACTATATTAAATATTAAAACGCTGCAAATTTTACACAAGGGTTTATTATTCTTTGATATACGTTACTTGTGCAGAAATTTAATTCTGTTACTTAAATTGAAAATTTTTTTTTTTGGATTTTTTTGTCCAAAAAAGTGTTTTTTCAAAAATTCTGTTACTCGAAAAATATTTAACATCCTGGGATCCTTCAAAAATCCCATTTTTAGCCCCATGAAAGCCCTAAAGATCGCCCCAGTGAAATCGGATCGTTCCGGGACCCCAAAAAATGGATTCTACGTCCAAAAACACTTCGAAAACGACACCTAACTCGATCCCATAGCTCAAAGCCTTCAAAACACCCCTCCTGTAGCCCCATTATAGCCCCAGAGCGCCCCACGGGTTTGGGCGATCGTACTGAAAACCTTGCGGGCACAACTAGATGGTAAACCAAGTATTTTGTCAAAATTTCAGATTTAAAAAAAAATTCCTACTGCCCAAAACGGCCCGGACGACGGACGGACAATTCGGATTTGAAATCTTGACCTCTTGAAACGGTTAATGTCAAATTTTGAGGCCGATCGGAGTCGTCGACCCCCGTCGCGAAAACATAGGTGTATTATTCCAAGAATAATAAACCAAAATAAATTTTATTTAATAATTGAATTATTTTTTTTAAATTGATATTATCAATTAAAAGAAATAATTCAATTATTCGATTTTTTTTCTTTTAAAGTTTTCGGAGGGATGAATGGATCATGTGCCAAAATTACTCGGAAAACGACACCCATTCGGCTCCCCAAACCAAAAACCTGTAACAACTCTACTAATACAATGTATCATGTCATTTTAAAATCTGAAAAAAGCACACGTGGTGAAGCTATGCATGCGATGCAGTAGGATGCAGTGGGCGTAACCCAACTGGGCAAATGAGAACCGAGTGGATGTACTTTGCTCGAAAGTTAAAAATACTCTGATTTCAACAAACTATGAGGAATATTTCAATCGGTTTGCCTTTCTGACTTTTTATTTAATCTATTTTATCATTCCAACAAGGAACCGTCAGAGTAAGATATCTAATCTGAAATTTTGGCAAAATTTTGTATTTATACGGTTTACCATCTAGTTGTGATGTCGTACAATGTACGATTTTCAAATGATTTGCGACGAAGTTGGCCACAGTGACTAGAACTTCCATGTACAGTGTACCTTTGACATGTCATGTACCTTTGGCAATCATTTAATGATTCATTTTCATGCGTGAAACACGCAGCGTGATTTCGTCGGTATAATGTACCTATTCAACTAATTTCAAATAATTCTGCAATATAATATAAAAAGTGTGTAATATTCAAAAGGTATTGAGATCAATACCATCATCTCAATGGTTGTTTTAATTTTAACAAAATGAATTCCGATTCTCTTTCTAGCTGTGCACGCAAGGTTTTCAGCCCGACGGGACTTAGGTTTTGGCTATCGAGCGGTGCAAACCGAATCTCTCTTTGTATAAGTGCCGTTTATTGCACAATGAAGAGGGTCACTCAGGTAGTCAAAGACGGTCTGATGAGACGGTTTCGCAAAGGGAGCTCAATCCCCCCAACATTCAGGACAACGTTACCAGATTTTTTTTTCAGTTGCCCACTTAGTCAAACTTGGCTAGTTGAAGCTTTTCACGCCGCAGGACATGGCGCTGTTTTGGCAGCCCCCTCTTAAAACATTTTATTCCCCACCACGATGTAGAAGTTCTACTGACGTCCAAACGTGAGTGGGGCAACGAAAGCTGACTGGCACTTCGTGTATTGTGAGTGTGAGAGGCTGAGGGGAATGAGGTGATGTTTTTCCGCACAAAGGTAAGGCAAGCGAGGATGTACAGGGCTGGTACTGTTAGTATTCCCAGCTCCTGAAAATCATCTCTGCAGTCCTCCCGATAGCTTAGGCCCTTGATTGCTCTGACAGTCCTCCTTTGACTGCTGAATACAAGGGCGCTGTGTAGCGAGTGGCCCCCAGCAAAGGATGCAATATCCAGCCCTACTTTGAAAAACTGAATAGTAGGCAGCAAGAACGGCAGTCTTAGGAAGCTTGTCGAGAAGACTTCGCAAAAGGAAGGAAACGCTATTTAAGGACGCGGCCAGCTGTTCACAGTGGGGCCTCCAACTCAGTTTCGGATCCAGTACAACATCCAACATTTTTACGGACTGAGGCTTACCAACAGGGTAAATAGCGCGTCGCCCTTTCGGGGTGACCCCCCTCGCATTTCTGGATAGTCTTAATGATTGACGACTCACTCACGTAGGTGTCTAAAACTTGGAATCTTAATTGCCAGCCAACCCACAAATGGTAGGTGCGCACTGACCAGGTTCTCTGCGTCAAATGCGTCCACCGAAGCAAATCCAGTTTCCACCAAAACACACCTTTTCCACATAATAGCTTAGTCTAAAAACGCTGCAAATTTTACACAAGGGTTTATTATTCTTTGATATAGGTTACTTGTACAGAAATTTAATTCTGTCAATAAAAAAAATTAAAAAAATTTTTTTTTTGGATTTTTATATTTCAAAAAAATTTTTTGAGGCGATTTTTTTTCAAAAATGTGTTTTTTCAAAAATTCTTTAATTTTTACTCGAAAGATATTTAACTTCTTGGGATCCATCAAAAATCCCATTTTTAGCTCCATGAAAGCCCTATAGATCGCCACAGTGAAATCGGATCGTTCCGGGACCCCAAAAAATGGATTCTACGTCCAAAAATACTTCGAAAACGACACCTGACTCGATCCCATAGCCAAAAGCCTTCAAAAACCACCTTCTGTAGCCCCATTTTAGCCCCAGAGCGCCCCACGGGTTTGGGCGATCGGGCTGAAAACCTTGCGGGCACAACTAGATGGTAAACCGAGTATTTTGTCAAAATTTCAGATTTTTAAAAAAATTCCTACTGCCCAAAACGGCCTGGACGGCGGACGGCGTACGGCGTACGGCGGACGGACATTTCGGATTTTGAATGTAGACCACTTGAAACGGATAATGTCAAATTTTGAGCCCGATCGGAGTCGTCGACCCGCGTCGCGAAAACATAGGTGTATTATTCCAAGAATAATAAACCAAAAACATTGTAACCGTCCTCTTCAAAATGCGGAGCCCTTGTGTATATGTAATTTGAAAAACATGACAATTAGGGGAAACAAATAATTATTTGAACTATCGATTATTTGAAAAGTGTCGATTTGGAAATTCGATTATTTGGAATCGTATTAAAAATTATTCTAAAATTACATTATCGTGTCCAAAGTCTCCTTCTACACAACATATTGCTGGTAAAGCCTCAAACTGCTAACGCAGTGAACAAAAAAATTGTTCAAAATGTGAACCTAATATTTCTTTTGTTCAAAATTATTAAAGTAATAAAATTATGTATACAGTGTATACTGTGGATTACTTACCGGTGACCATTTCTCAGCTCTCCATCTTGGTCTTTCGCATTGGCCTTCAACGTAACAGGTTTGAAGAGAGCGTGGCTTAGGGGTAGGACAGTGTTCTTCGGGTATCACAAGGTCGCCCATCTTGCAAAACACTTGGAGCCCTGTGAACCCCTGGCCGCAGGTGACGTTGCACTGTAAGGAAGAGCGTTGTAGTGGAGGAAACGTCATGAAGTCAAGATTACGAATCGAGTCCACTTACCGGGGTCCATTCTCCAAACGCCCATTTTCCGGAGAGGCAAGGCCCTCTGGTACAAGGCTGTTGTTTCGGGGGCTTGGGCCCTGAGCAGTGTCTCTTGCGGCACACCACGTTCCTGTACTGCTCGCCGGAGCCACAAGAGACTGAACACTGAAACACATGGGATTTATGAGGATGTATACGAAAGTAAGGAAGGATGAAAGCGAAGTTTCAAACAGGGCCAAGGCACATGCGCTCAGCCTTTTTACACAATTTACTATGGGCATAGTGGTACGGGCGTAGCCGGATTCCTCTCAAATTATAATGAATGGGGGGCTAATCTTCATACCTACCACGATTCCTCTCAGTTGATGAGAGAGGGGGTCGAGAATACGAAAGTGAAAGTGCTATATTTATGATGGTTCCAAGCTTTGCAGACTTGTCCAAGGCTTACAATGTTGGTGTCAAGCTGGCTAAGGGATTCTAAGGCTTTCGAAGATGGCCCCAAGCTCTCCAGACGTGTCCAAGGTTTGCAATGTTGGTGTCAAGCTGGCTAAGGGATTCTAAGGCTTTCGAAAATGGCCCCAAGCTCTCCAGACGTGTCCAAGGTTTGCAATGTTGGTGTCAAGCTGGCTAAGGGATTCTAAGGCTTTCGAAGATGGCCCCAAGCTCTCCAGACGTGTCCAAGGTTTGCAAAGTTGGTGCCAAGCTGGCAATGGCTTCCAATGCTTGCGAAGGTGGTCCCGATTTTTCAAGACCTGGCCAAGGCTTGCAAAGTTGGCGCCAAGCTGGGGATGAATTGAGACTTCGTCCAAGGATGGATTGCCCTAACCCTTTGACGGCGGGTTCCTCCGCAACCCATCGCTTCTATATTATCCATCAGAGATAAAGTTAGGAAGTGCAGTGGAAAACTTCACATTACGAGCCTGGGCAGCACTGGGGGTGCAGTGGCAATCAACCGGAGAGTGAAGAGTGAAAGTTCAACCAGCCAGTAGTGCTATGGATAGTCCCCGACCTGCCATGGGCTTGACACAATTAGGTGAGAGGAAGCCTATCATAGGCTTATCGCAATTTAATCTGCTCGGAGAGGAATCGTGAAGAAGAGAGGAGTTAGGAGAGGAATCGTGGACATCCCAGTGGCACAAGTGGTTCGCTTACCAGTAAACGAACTCCAAGAAATGATGAAAGAGATAGAGGAAGAAACTCAAGAAGAATGAATCACTTTGCTTGCAAACAATCGTGACTCCAATTACTGCTTGTGGAGAGCTACTAATCATCTGAAACGCCCAATCGTCCAAGCGTCACCGATCAAAGACAAATCCAATGGGAGGCGGATCAAGTCTAATCAATAGAAGGCTGATGCCTTTGCCCAATACCTGGCCGACATCTTTAAACGAAACCCTGCACATCTACATGAAGAACCACTTAAAAGCGGCTCTGAGGGTCTTCAAGCAGATCTACTTCGACGTCGTTAAGAGGTAGAAGCCTCAGGACCTGTTGTTGTAGTCCAATGAAATTTAGTTAATCCCAAGTGCAGTTTACAAGCGACACTTTTAAAAACCAAAAGTGGCAGAGACTTAGCGAACTATCTAGATGTGAAGTATCCATCAAAACAAAATGTCAAAAATATGTTGCTAATAAGTTAACGATTAAATCAAACCCCAAACACTACTAATACTAACCTCACTCCAAGGGCCGACTTCATACGACGAACTCTCGCGGTGATTGTTTTCATCTTGGCAGTTGACTTGGCACTTCCTCTCGTGGCTTGGCTTCGGGTACATGGAGCAGTTCGCATCTGACAAATGCCTCCCGTCTTCCCCTTCGCAAAAAACTTTCCGAGTCTCGAAACCCTACGACAAACAAACGTTGAACAACGCTGCCACGCGAATACAATACACGCACGACAATTGTTGGTCACCTCTCCACAAATGGCCGAGCACGGCTCCCATTCGTCAGTCTTCCACTGGGGACACCTCACGTAGCACTGATTCACTTCGTAATTCGGGCCCCGCAGCGGTGGACAGAACATGGAATCGACGATTCTGTCCGTCGTCGTATCAAAACATTGCGACGTTTTCGTTTTTTGTCCGTGGCCACACGAAACTGAGCACTGAAAAAAAAAGAATAAGTAATTGTATCACTAAAAGAATAAATAAATGAACAAGATGAATAAACTGCCGACTAACAGCGCTCCACTTTTGCCTCCACGAGTATCTCGACGGGAACATGTCATCCTCGACCGCGTTCTCGCTGTGGAGCGAGCAGGGCTGGATGTTGCAACTTCGAGTCGTCAGAGGTTTGGTCATGTTTGAACACCCGTTGGGCACAGAACATTCCAATTTCACCGTGTAGGAGCCGGGTCCGCAAGGGGCTGAACACTGTAAACATACAAATTTGTAAACGTTCTTATTGCGTCTTAGAGTTTCAGTTAAGGGGTATTGAAAGCTTTGTGAGCTCGGTAAAGACACGTAGTGCTTTTTGTGGGATACAGCGAGATTAGTAAATGCTCGATTCAACTAATAAAAGGCGCACTCGGGAACAGTTACCACCGAGAGAGATTGTTGCTACTTTGAAAAACGACAACTACGATCAGAGCGCTACTTTGGAATATCTTGAGAACGATTCAATGCCCACTTCTTCTTCTAAAAGTGCCGTTTCCGCTAACGAGGGCTGGCCACCACTTGACCAAAGTGATCTGTGCGAGCGGAAAAAGATCTGCTCCTCTAGCAATCCCTGTCCATTGACGAATGCAGCCACAACACTCGCCTCTGCGCCTAGCAGTCTCGCCCATCTTGATGATCTGCAGTAGTTAGTATTTCGGGTTCCTCATAATTTGGCCCACACATGCAACATTTCGCCGCTTTATGCTGGTAAGGAGCTCCCGTTTCAAAATGTTGTGCTGCAGAATGCAGTCGATTCGCCGTCCACGGGATCTTCAACATCCTTCGGGTCAACCACATCTCAAATGCCTAAAGCCTGTTGATGTCTGCAGCCACCACATATCAAAATAGAAAGAATGTAGCATTTCCTACAGGGCAAGAAATTACCATTTTCTTTGTCACAATGATCCACAGGACATACTGGCAAGCTGCCTCCAATCTATCGATGAAAAAAAAAAAAAAAAAAAAAAAAAAAAAAAAAAAAAAAAAAAAAAGATAATACGTATCAAACTTACAAGAGTCAAGAGTTTTTATTGCCAAGAACACAGAGTGCAAAGACAAGGTCAAAATTTTCCGTACAAAATTACAGCTCACAAAAACTTACTTCAAAAATACAGCGGTAGGTACATCACGAACAAGCTATTAGATGGTAATCATTTCCAAAACCTATGCCTAACTAGAGCTCTCTTACATTCTTTATACTGAGAAAAAATTCATTAAAATCATAGGGTGCGATGGATTTTAAAAACCTGACAAGTTTTGGCCTAACGTTTGTTGCCGTAAATCTCGCTCGCAACTCTTTAGGGATGGCATTGACAAATTTAATACCCCACCATGAACTGCTGATAAGTGATGATTTCAAGCGGTGATACGGCACCAGCAAGTCACTCCCATGCCGTGTTCTATACCCATGAGTGGAGGTATGGTACTCGTGTAAGTTAGAGAAAACGTAGCACGTAGCTTCGAGTATGTAAACCGCAGGGATGGTCAAGATGTTTAATCTTATGAAGGCTGGCTTACAATCCTGTTGGTACTTCAGCCCAGCGACCACTCGTACAGCACTGCGTTGGCACGCGAAAATTGCGGCTGCCGACGTGGCATAACCCCAACAGAGGATGGCATAAGTCGCACGACTCATAAAAGCAGCATGGAATGCTGCAACGACTGCAGTTTTAGGTAGCTTCTCCTGTAACCTACGCAGGAGGAAAACAATAGAATTTAACCTAGATTCAAGGTTTTCACAGTGTTGGTTTCAGTTCAGCTTTGGATCCACCAATATTCCCAGAAATCTAACGCTTGGGGGGTTTTCGTCCAAGGATGACAAGTCCCGCAACCCAAAGTAAAAAGTCTCAGTTTTCGTCTCATTAACAGAAAGTCCATTTCTAGCGAACTACCCCTATATCTCTTTTTTAGACCCTTCGTTTGTCAGAGTCAGTGACGCAAGAGAAGCGTTTTTCGTCAGGACAGAAGTGTCGTCCGCAAACAGAAGGGTCTCAAGAGGGTGTAGACCTGATGGCAAATCATTTATAAAAATAAGAAAAAGTATGGGACCCAAAACTGAACCCTGAGGTACACCATACCTGATTGGCAAGAAACTTGATAAAGAATTTCCATGATGAACAGCCTGACTTCTACCTGTGAGATAGCTTGAGATGAGCGATAAAGCCCCGTCCGTAAAATGATATTTTGCTAACTTGTCGATAAGGAGCTGGTGTGGAATGCAGTCAAAACACTTGGCTACGTCTACAAAAGTAGCTGAGGCATATTCCGCACATTCAAAGGAATTCGATACAAATTCGGCCAACCTCAGAATGGCCTGCTTTGTAGACCTGCGCCGCCTAAACCCAAATTGATCGTTCGAAAATAGACCTTCAAATTGAATTCATTTCAAAGAACCTCGTGACGTCACGCTTTAGTCCTTTCTCAAAAACTTTTGCTAGAATTGGGAGCTGAACAAGAAAGCACTGATGGTTGATAACTTGATACGAGTAATGGGGAATGCGAGTGACGAGAAGGGCATGGCCCAGACCATCTGGTAGGCAATCCGGCGATATTGGTGGCTTAGTATACCTGACGCCTGCTCACCGCTCTCGGTGAACGGACTATAGCTTCATGAAGTGACTAATGACGCCCTGATAATAACGCAAAAAGCCCCGATTTGGTCTTCAGGTCCTCAAAGGGGTTCTTCTTCTCCAAGTGCCATAGACGATGAACATCCGTTGGCGACCATCTCCACAATCATCTCACGGAAAGAGTCCTCTCGATTGCCTCTTGAGCAGCAAAGTCCAGTATTCCAGTCCATCTTCGTTTATTGCAAAGCAAGGACAGCTGTTTCCAGCCGATTCCCCACCGTCCTTATATTATGCATTCCAGAACCAAACGCTGGAATGTGTAGCGATCTCCTCTCAAGATGCCCAGCTAACCAACTTTTCTCTTCTTTACATTTGTGAAGCGTTCCTGATCCTGAAGACCAGCTCTCAGAGTTCTCTACTCGCCCCAAAGGATGCGAAACATTCTACGCAGGCACCACATCTCGAACGCCTCTTGCCTGTTAATTGAAGCTGCATTCAGTGTCCAGGTCTCTGCCCCATAGAGCAATACCGAACAAACGTAGCACTTTACCGCGCGGTACCGGATGTCAAATTTCAAGTGCTTACTGGCGCAAATAAACAATCGGCCATCCTGAAAATTGACTACGAGTTCATATCAGCCAATCTTCACTGACTTGAAATTCATACGCCAGCGTCAAAAAGAGTAAATCTTACCGACAACAGTTGAAACTCAGATAATTTTCAAACTCTCTCCTGCATGAAGAATTAAAATGATTCAGACTGTATTGAACCAAGACTTGGCAGTAATTCATGCTACAAAATAGCATTCGGCTGAAAAAGCTTCGACTTTCAACTGCACTTAATAAGTGCAGTTGAAAGTCGAATATGATCGAATAATATGATCGGCCTGAGAACCAACAAAGTTGTGGAATTTGGATTTGGGGGTTATAACTTACAGGTGACTCGCCAACTTCTTTCCAATAAGGGCACGGTTCGTATTCGCACGGCTCAACCCACATAGGAGGTTCTTGACCGCCGCACATTTGGTTGTTAATGTGTTTCCCGCCCTTGCAGTAGTAAGGACGATTGCGGAAGCCCCTCCCGCAAGTGACAGAACACTGAAAAACAACTGTGTTACAATCAGCCCTTCCTTTGAAAAAAAAAAATCTGTTAATTTTCTGACTCTTTTCGGGGCAAACCAAACGGTCAACTTACGGGAGTCCATTCGCCAACTTCCCATCGTGGGCATTCCATCGAGCTGCAGACGTTGACAAGCTTGAGATCGTCCGGGTTGCATTCGGATCGGTCGCGAATTCGAGCCGCGCTGTCGACACACTCTGCCGTCCTTTTCATGACGCCCTCTCCGCACGTGACCGAACACTGAAACAGACAAGATGTTGTACCGGTTGCAGGAGTTCCGCCAACTTGCGGTCTCTCCACTCACTGGGCCCCATTGAGAATATTTCCACCCGGTCGTGTCGCACATCCCGGTGCAATTCTCTTTCCCCGAGGGCCGTTGAAGGTGCATGCAGGCCTCCTCGTACATAACGACTTTCTTCCCCTCTTTGAGCGTTTTGACGCACTGCATCGCCAGAGTCCGTTCACCAGCTCCACACGGGTTCGAACACTCTGACTTAGACGAAATTTCCCACCTGGCGACAAAAACAGAAAACCATATAATACGAAGAAATATGTACTTTCAGAGCAATTTTGACGTAGAATCGATTTATAAATCGATAATGTGGGTCCCAAAGAGGCTCCTGGCGAGTACCATCAAGAAGAATTGAATGAAAATTGAATAAATATCTTAAGCAATAAAATGATGTGAATACTACTAAAAAATGGACCAATGTTAGGATCTAATTAATACAATATATATAATATTAATTATATCTCGTCCATAATCCCACGGTAAAGCTCTAAGGCTGTGTCGAATTCACAAGAAGTGAAGGAAGATTGGTATCTCTGCAAACCCTTCAACCGGAATCATCGGCTGGTTGGAGGCTGGAAACGTTGAAATCCCTAATGTGGAATCGTACAGCAAGAAGAGGAAGATTACACCAGATATCTAAACCAGGCCACGAGGAGAGTTTTGAAGATGACTTCAAAACAAAGGTGTCAAGGAGGTGTCAAAATGGAATCCAACGACTATCAGATTCCACATGGGAGAAAGAGACAACGTGATAGAAAACCACCAAACATGCTTATTGAAAAGAACGTCACCATCTTGTGAAAAAAATGCTCTCGTCAACTTAAAGCTGTGGGGCTGCTTAAGAAGGCGGATTACTCCAGGCACTCTCATTGAAATTACCAATTCACTTAAATCAATCAATTTTGGGGCCACCTCCTGATGGCTAAAGACAGACAACCCCCGACTTCTCATACCTGGCCTCAGACACCTTCTACTTGCTTTTCCAGTGTGCAGTTTTTTGTTTGTTTTTTAAATGCAGGTTGATGGGGGAGAGGGAAAGTCACCGTTGGACACCCCTGGGCCCACCATCGTCCCAACATCTTGTCAACTTGTCCAGCCCCTATTTTTGGCCCCTTTTGGAGCTCGGATTCCCCTCATGGAGCAACTTTTTGGTAGTTTCAGATTTTTCTCGTCATCAACTTTTCAAGGACCTCGGTTTCAAAATTATCTGTACAAGGTCTTTGGTAGGCAAAGACAAATTCGCAATAGATTCCTTGGACGTCGCGATGATGCTAGGTATGTCGACATCTCCCACTAGTCCATCAGGAAAAAAGTCATCAGAGCCACAAGAGACGCTGGGAATCATTTTCAAGTATTTCCACTCCCAACCACTCAACCAAAGCGGGAACTTACGAAAGTTGACAATGCGTGTTGCAAATCACAACTTCTCTGTCAGGTTTTTTCTGATCATCACACATCTGCTCGGCAACTTCCTGTTCTTCGTCCACTTTGATGCATTTGAAGTCTCTCCATCGCTCGCCTGAATAACCACAAAGATTCGTTTCAACGTACATTTCACGAAGACTACAAATATTAATTGAAATAGTCAACATCAACACTAGAAAAAAATTTTCCATTCTTACCAAAACATTCTTTATTGCAAGAAGTGTAGTCATATTCTATCACCCATCTGTATAATCCTGGATTTTTCTGCACAGTGTATTCATAAACTAAATTCGGAGGAGAAATATCCTTGACAGATAATACCTGGAAACAATAATTTCATTTAATTGTTCGTTTGAAATTATTATTATTAAGGCCCGGTTTCTCCTAATGGATTTTAAAGCTTACAGTAGAATTGAAAACAAAAAGTAGTCTTGGTGCCGCTTTTGTTTCAAAATTTCGAATATTTTGGGACTTTCCTAACTGACCCCAGACCAAAATAATGATTACTGCACACTTTGAAATTGTATCATTTTTCTAATAGTTTTTTGATTTCTTCGAAAAAGCAAAAGTGGATATGGCTCGCTTTTGTAAGCAAATTCCAAACGTAAACATGACGAGCTGTGTTTTTGGACTTGTCGTGTGTTGGGAAGTCCTGTAAAATAGACACTGGACCGTGACGTAATTCCCGGCAAGCTGGAAATCGTTTTAATTCCTTCAGTTAGGTCTGGAAGAAGTATACAACGTTTTCACCATAGCAGTAGCTCTGTGTTCTTTAAGGACCTTGAAATGTCGCACTTTTTTCAGGTTTTCGCTTATAATTCCTAAACCAAAAACTTTGACACAAATGTTTGTACTTAGTCGACGATAGAGCATACAATTCTTCGTCGATTAACCCCCTCAGCATTAAAAATGACCAAATTTGAAGGTAGTAATCGTCGGGTGAAAATGGAAAACGTTTTCCATCACGGCTTAAACGCCGTTTTCCCTTCCATACCAGTGCGCCAAGCCCTCCACGGCCAGGCATGCTCATACGTGCCTGTTGAAGAGGTCTTTCAACATGGAGGAAGCGGAGTGCACTTCAAGGAGAAATCGGCTATAATGAGGAAGACATTGCTGAAGGTCCTTCCCCATCAAAATGGCGGTGGCTACGATAAATGGAATACCTTTGTACCTTCTTACTAATACTTGATATTATTATAGTATTCTTAATATTATATGGAATTAAAACATCATGTGAATTGAATAGTTATATTTTTCCTCACCTACAGTACCTACGTCATTCCATACTACACAATGCAATGGTTCAAAAAAGTAAAATTAATGTCACTGACGATTAGTACCTTAAAAATTGGTTATATTTTAATGTTGAGGGAGGGAGGGGGGGGGGGGGCAATCGTCGCAGAATTCAATGCTCTTTCATATTCTTAGATGTATTTGTGAGAAATTGCAGAGTTTAGGAATTATATCCGAACAACTGAAAAATTTGCCAAAAATTCTTAGTTTTTTGGCTGCCATAAAAAAAAATAAAAAAAAAAAAAAAAAAAAAAAAACGCGGCAAATTTTACACTAGCGTTTATTATTCTTTGATATAGGTTACTTGTGCAGAAATTTGATTGTGTCAATGAAAACATTTTAGAAAAAATAATTTTGTAGATACCTTTTTTTTTTCAAAATTTTTTGTTTTTACTTGACAAATATTTGACCTCCTGGGATCCTTCAAATATCCCATTTGTAGCCCCATGAAAGCTCTATAGATCGCAACAGTGAAATTGAATCGTTCCGGGACCCCAAAAAATGGATTCTACGTCCAAAAATACTTCGAAAACGACACCTAACTCGATCCCACAGCCATAAGCCTTCAAAAAACCCTCCCGTAGTGGCTACGGCGTAGCCCCATTTGAGCCCCAAGGGTTTGGGCGATTGGACTGAAAACCTTGCGGGAACAACTAGATGGTAAACCGAGTATTTTGTCAAAATTTCAGATTAAAAAAAAAAAAAAAATTCCTACTGCCCAAAACGGCCCGAAAAGCGAACGGACATTTCGGATTTTGAATGTAGACCTCTTGAAACGGATAATGTCAAATTTTGAGGCCGATCGGAGTCGACGACCACCGTCGCGAAAACATAGGTGTATTATTCCAAGAATAATAAACCAAAAGCGACGATGCAATGTAGGGATACTTGCGTTCAGACCCAACTGAAGCAACCCAACGATTTCCAGATGCCGGGAATCACGTCATTGGACCCCCTCCCCAACGTTCGGTCTAATTTTACTGCACTGGGGGAGACTCCACAAACTTATGACCCCACGACATTTTGAAGGAGGGTAAGGGGGCCAAAGAGACTACCCTGCTTGGCCCCTCAAGAAAAGAGACAAATGCCAGGGACAGGCTGGATCGGGCGCAATGCGCGCTAATGGCCGAAGCGAGTCCACCCTGGGCGCCCTATGGAGCCATAAAGCCCAACTTAGACGATTTTAAACTACGATACTCGCGCCGGTGAAAATTGATTCGTGAAACAAGCTCCAAATTTCAAATTGCCCACCTCGATGATGAGATCTTTTTTCAACGGGAGCGAGGAGTTGACCCTCTCCACCACATTGCCCGAACCAGTGTACTCCAAAGTAGTGCCCTCGTACAGAATCAACTTTTTGAACATGGTGATGATGAAGTTCCCGTTCAAAATGTATTCGCTCGATTCGCTGTCAACCAGGGCTGGAACAAAAATTTAAAAAAAATCAACATTTTTTCAAGCATTTATGCTAGAAAATGAGCCACTGACTTAACCCCTCGTCATTACCAATGTAATTGTTGTCGTCGACAGAGTCGTTGTAGGCGTACTGGCGGATGTCCAAATTGGAGGCTCCTTTGGGGATTCTGACCACATAACTGTACCCGTACTTGGAATTATCGTACCGGCCCTTCTTCTGGAGGCAGGTTGAATTGTCTCCTCCACAAACCCCGCACATGTCTGGAAAACGGAACACGATGAAATCACCGAGAGACGGGCGATTGACGAAGAACGTTCGGTCAATGAATGATATTTACAGCGGACGATTGGACAATGATTGAAAAGGAAAAAAAAATCTCTAAGGATGAATGATGAAAAGTGCATCCAATCCCGCCGTCCAAAGGCAGGTTGAAAGGACGTTAAACATGCCCGGATTGCTAGTTTTTGGAGTTGTTTAAGTTGATCGTTTTGGGCCAGATGGAGGACGAAGGGCTTCTTTCTGAAACTGGCTTTCTCATACATTATACAGAACAAATAATCGTCACCTCAAACGTCTACACCCGTCACCGTCTACTGTAAGGCTCTATAAAACGGCCTAGTTGATCTACGGGGTTCCACAAAGCGGTTTGAGTTTTTATAGAGCCTTGCATTGCAACAGTTAAATTCCTTAATTCCTTCCCTGGCATAATCTAGTAACCTCAACGGGTGAATTCGTATTAATGAAGTTAAATACGTGAGCAGAGTGAATACAAATTTCCAATTAGGATGAAGATGATTGTGAGTTGTTACTAGTTGTAAGTGTAAGAGTCAACTGATCCCTAATTAGGTCGTATGGCTGTAGAGTATGTATCCTGAGTCGGAATTGAAGTATTGCCGAGGCTTTCTTAGAATACCCCCAAAAATGTGAAAAACATTAAGAGTCCAGAGAGCTGGGCGAGTCTACAAGGGCAATTCTCAGAGAACGCGGTAAATTTTACACAAGGGTTTATTATTCTTCAATACATAGTAAATTCAAACAAAAAAATTTTTTTTTAACTGAAAATTTTGAAAATTCGTAAATATTGAAAAAAAAATAATTAATTTTTAAATAATTATTGAAAATTAAAATAGTAAGAATTGAAAAATAAATTAAAAAAAAAAAAACTCGAACAGTGTTTGGACAGATGTGGGTTCCTAATTACTGAAAAAAAAAAAAAAAAAAAAAAAAAAAAAAACTCGTAAAACGACACCTCATTCTACCTCCTGAGAGGATGACACCGGAAAACATCCCCATAGTAAAAATCGGACGGTTCTGAGAACCCTCGAAAATGGATTTTACGTCCAAAAATACTTCGAAAACGACACCTAATTCGGCCCCATAGTAGCCACCTACAAGCATCTACCCTAAAAGGCCCAGTTTAGCCGTTCAGCCGTTATCCGAAAATATCCCATTCTCATAACATATTACTGTACATACATCCCTCCAATGAAACCAGCCATTTAATTAAAAATACAAAAAAACAACAACAAACAAAAAACCCTCAAACTCGAGGTAGCTCAAGCCTTATTTTGTGGACATTATTCGTTGGAGATGAGGCCTTCCTCTATCAAGTGAGAAAATGTCTCATTTCGAGCGAGAACTACGAATCCATCCCTACACACTCAAACAGCTGGGAGACCTTCACAACGGTTTCTAAAGCGTCAACGAGGCTTTTTCCCGAAAGTGAATAAGTTTCCGCGATAAGTGCAATTTGAAAATAAGATGACAAATCAGAATCTACCTTACAAATGTGTAAATTTTGGAGTCAGAAATGCAGACTGTAACACCAATAACGTGCCAAAACATGTACAAAATCATCCCCTGGCCTCATTTTTGGATTTTACACATCGAATCAATTAGATGTTATGATTTTCCTTTCCTTAAATTGTTCAAATAAAGCACTGTACGACAGGGGAAATGGACCCTCCTTAAGAGCTCACATAAGAGGAAACAATTTAGATAATATTTCTCATTTTCCCATCAATATCAGAGCGAACTTGTTAGGATTTCAGACATCCTTTGGCAGGGTAGCTGTCAAGCTTATTCCGCTTTTTGTCACTCTTATGATGGATACATTTTTAGATTTTTTTCTCGTTAGGTATTCAACTGCCTATGGCTACGAGTTCTGCCAAGCTAACACGGAGCTCAGTTAACCTATATCATTATTAATCAAGCATTATTGTGCCACAATTAATTCTGTGTCATTGAAAAAATGAATTTTCTTGTTCAACGTTTGGACAGATGTGGGGCCTCGAAAAAACGGATTTTGCGTCCAAAATTACTCCGAAAACGAAGCCTTATTTGACCTCCTGGGATCCTACGAAAATTCCATTTGTAGCCCCATGAAAGCCCTATAGATCCCTACGGTGAAATCTGATCGTTCAAGGACCCCCAAAAACGGATTGTACATCCAAAAATACTTCGAAAACGACACCTAACTCGACCCCATAGTCGAAAACATTCGAAGACCCCTCCCGTAGCCTCTTCTTAGCCCCACGGGTTTGGGCGATCGGCTTGAAAACCTTGCGGGTACAACTAGATGGTAAACCAAATATTTTGTCAAAAGTTCAGATTTTTAGAAAAATTCCTACTGCCCAAAACGGCTCGGACGGCAGACAGCGGACGGACGTTTCGTTTTTGAAATCTAGACAAAACTTGAAACGTATAATGTCAATTGTTGATGCCGATCAGAATTGTCGACCTCCGTCGCGATTAGATAGGTGTGTGATTCCAAGATATATAAATCGAAATTCATTATTTGACTTTGGGCCCTTATTTACACTCTAAAACTTTATTTTCGGGAAAAACCCCCTACTGTACCTGGGATTCAGTGGCTAGTATACTGTGAGAATGATGAACCAGATGATCGAAATCAGCATGAGCGTAAAAAGGGATTTTGTCGCTCTTGACACGTTAGACCCCCCCCCCCCCCCCCCCACTGGCGTGTGCTATTATAATAATCACCATCTCCCCAGTCAACGTTCCCTTCCCCAGTATGAGAAAGCAGTCAGAAAGAAATCTGTCGATTTGTTAGGAAAGGGGCGATCGAAAATGATACGTGATAAGTGACTTGGCTAACGTTATGAGGGGGGCACATGCATATAACTCACGGAACTGACCGTATGCATTAAGTTGCTTGGGTAGCCAACCTAAACCAAAACAAAACAATCGGATAACGGGGTGGCATTGACTGGATAAAATGGGGTAATAAGGTACAAAATTATGGCGAACGGGGCTCCGTGTGGAAATTGACTCGAACTCCCACCGATTCTGCAAAAAAAAATTGGGCGACAGCAACACCGTAGACTTACTAGCGGGAATCATACACCGGTGACGGTCGCAAGTCCCCCACTTACCAAGTTCGGTCGTCGAGTCCAAAACGTGATCGCACCCCGTGCGGTGGCAAGTCCCGTCGACGCAGATGTCGTACGTGTTTTCGGGGCCGCAGGGCGTACCGTCGATGACTTTGTCCGCCAACCTGTAGTAAGCCCGGGACGACACGACGCGACAGTAGAGCTTGCAGCGGTCCTCAGGAGGAACTAGAAGTATAAGCCGCGTGAGCAGTGTTGCCAGAGAGATAATAATTATTCATTCTTGTCATCTAGTTGTACTCACCACCTCCGTATTTGGGTGCCCATTTGATGTCCTCAGTGAGTCCCTTTCCTTTGATTTTCCGGTTGTTGTGTTTCGCACACTGCTGTTCTCTGCACAAAGTGAAACAAAACGTTATTGATCTGTTCATGCATTTCACACCTCTCCAAGATCTTAATATTTTTCACATTTTTTGAGGGATTTTGAGAAAAAATGTAGGTGATTGTTTCCACGAATAGTTTCCTGGGTGACTGACCCACGCGTAAAATTTGGTTTCGCCTAACTGAAATGCCAGTAAGGGATGCCTGAACAGCAAAAAGTCACAGCGTTTGAACATAACTGTTAAATGATCAGTGAAGGATGCCTGGCAGTGAGATCAGGGACGGTCTGGGTCGCGGGAGGTGAAAGCTGGGCTGCCCGATCTCTCCGTCAGCCACAGCGCGTCCCGTGGTCCCGCTGTACCACCCGTGGCGGGCTGGCGAATTGACCGGAATACAGTGGAGCCCACAATCTACTCTATGATACAAGCAAAACTAGTGAGAAAAGGACTGGCGCAGTGTTATACAGTTCCCCAGGGCCAGGGGCCAGTGTTATAGAGGCCCAGGGTCAGCCCATGGACCCCCTGGCAACACCAGGAAGGGGACTTTGATACATCGAGGTTCCACCTCCTGCCGTGAGACTACCCGTCGTAGGCAAGCACTTAACTGTCCCCTATCATGAAGAAGGGACTGCAAGGAGAAGAATGACTGTTGGGAGCGGCTGCTCTGCCCGCTGTCGTCTCAAACTAGACCCTTAGTAGCTTGCCAGTGCCATATTGATACTGGGGCAGTCACAGCAAATGCTGCTAACGCTTCTAAATGGGCTGGAGACAGGGCTGCTCCAGTCCTCCCTCAGGGATCAACCCAAGGCCTCCAGGACAGCCCTCAAGCTTCCTTATGACGGGCAGCTCTAAAACACATGCCTTGCTGAGCCCTCTGGACTGCTGGTGAGTCTCCCAGTGAACTTTCTGGCCAACGCAACCACCAGCAGACAAGCCAGTACTGCGTAGCTTTGGGGATCTAGTTCTGTGTTCTTTGGGGATCTAGTTCTGTGTTCGGCCTAGTTTCTCCTCTCAACTCCGATAGCCACCAGCACCAAAACAGCCAGTGATTATGGACTCAACCACTGGCAGCCCCACAAACCTTTTACATTCTCCTATTAACCTTGAGTCAAAAGGAGAATAGCAATTCAAACAGCCCCAAGTTTCCAGTCAAATGAAGATGTTACTAATTGACCAGTGGATGTTACTAAAAAACAGAGAGTTCCGGTCTATTCCTGCCTTGGTGGCTTTGTATCGCTCCCTCGTCCAGCCGAGCCGTGTGGTTTGGTGCCCTTATTGTGGGTGCCATACTGAGCGGATCGACCGAGTTCACGGGGCCTTTCTTCGATTTATCGGTTACAAGAGTGGGATTCCTCGTGACGCGATTGACTACAGTACCCTCTCAGGAAACCTGAGGCTTTTGGGACCAGCCGACCGCCGGACTGTGGCTCATATACGAACGAATTGTAAATGTATATCTTTAAACATTTGTGAATAAATTGAATTGAATATGGTCTTCTTTTATGGCCTCTTCACTGGCAGGGTCGATGCGCCTGATCTTCTGGCCCAAGTTGGTCTCGAAAGTCCCCCGCCTATATCACCCATTTTCTGTTCCCTTTTCCTCCACTAATGACATGACCCATCGACCTTTGAGCCGCTTACCCCGCGTAGCATACTTGTATCATTCATCCCCCCCCCCCCTCATCGTGACCTCCTATATATTTCCCTACCCTCTCTCCGAACTCAATTAACGGATTAGCAATTACCTACTGCGTCATCCCCATTGAGACCTCATCATTCTGCTGCTCCACCCAACATTTAATCTTTTATAATACCTATAACATTTTACGTTTCATCATACCTGTTCTAATTCCTTTTAAGGTGCGTTTGCTGTGATTTCTTTTTTTGTAACTGGCCTTGTCCCTTTTTGAATAAATAACATAAAAAACACACAGTGGACTGTTGTGGTTACTCACCGGAAATCAGGCGTACCAGGCGGACAGTCCTGAGTGTTGCAAGACAGGTACCGAACCCTCTGACCAATACAGTACCGCCCACCGTTTGACGGGGGAGGCGAGTCGCACAGGCGAACCGCCTTTTTGATGCCTCCCCCGCAGGTCCGGGAACATTCTCCATACCTGAAAAAAACACGGCAGGGTTGTCAGTAAGATCAGGGCAGGGTTATGTCGGACGCTCCCAGGTTCTTCCCGTTACTTACTCTTGCCATTTGCCCCACTCGCCGTCCTCGGGCTTGAAATGGGTTTTGTCCCTGGTGACGCACTCTCCCTTGTGACACCACCCCCTTTCGGCTCCCCTGTGGTAGGTGTTGTGGTGGTTGGGGTTTTCGCAGGGCGTCCCGTCGGCCCAGGGCATGTGACCCGTCCGGCATTCGTGGTGGTCCGAAGTGTTACTGCTGCACCACATCCTCCGACATTCTTTCTACAAGAAATTCAATTTAAAAAAATTTAGATTAATTTAAGTTGAAGGTCCTTAAAACGAAATAAATACATAAATAATTATATTTATAATTAGGTATAATAATAGTAATAAAAATGCGTCAACTGTGGATAAGCAATGCATAAATATGACATATTTATACAGACATTGTCTGACCACAATCATTGTTAGAAATTATGAGCATCAAGTAACACTCTTATGACACACAACTTACACTAAATGTAACTTATGACTATAATCACTATATAATCATTATATATATATAATCATAATATTATTATGATATAGTCTGTATCTCCCTCTTCTCCCTCTTCACCCCTCCTTATCTACTCATTTATCTCCCTCTTCACTCCTCTTCATCCTCTCTCCCTCATCTTCACTCTGTCCCTTCCACCCTTAGCCATAACGTGTATAATATTACGTATATGCCATAACATGTATATAATTTTTTTATATATTTTATTAACTTTAGATTTTCCGAGGCGGGAGTTCGCTCCTATTTGGGAATAAAGGTTTTTGAATTTGAATTTTGAATTTGAATTTGAATAAAGGTGATCAACACAGAAAGAGCTATTCGTTTGCATTTAAAAACTAGTGAACCCATTTGAGACACCAATTTCTTCCTCCCCTAATTGATAAGAGGTGTTGGTGTTCTATGTAATTTAGGGTCTGGGCGTCTGGGGACCACCATTCTATGGAAGATAATATTATTGTCAAGGCGTAAGTAAGTAGGTAGGAAGTAGCGACCCTAAAACTACTAGTTTCAAAAAGCAGTACATTTCAGGTGTACACAAGGGTCTCTGTGTACAGCAGCAGTACAGTACTGCAAAAAGCGTATATCTGGCAACCCTATTAAATAGTTCAAAAAACGCCTTAACCTTAGTTATAAATTTTATAACTAAGGTTAAGGCGTTTTTTGAAGCTTTTGATTAAATATGTGACATGAGAAATGCCGCAGTGTTAACTTATATAGATTGAAATTACTCCGTCAGTGAGTGTTCAATGATGACGACCTCTGCTTAAAAGCGATTTCTAGAGATTTCGTTCAGAAAAGATAGTTTCATTAGGTTTTGACCAGTCGCAGAAACAATTCGTCCTTAATTCAATGAATTGACTTCAAAGTTGAGTTATTTTTGCACATTTTTGGTTTATTATTCTTGGAATAATACACCTATGTTTTCGCGACGCGGGTCGACGACTCCGATCGGCCTCAAAATTTGACATTATCCGTTTCAAGAGGTCTACATTCAAAATCCGAAATGTCCGTCCACCGTCCGCCGTCCGCCGTCCGCCGTCCAGGCCGTTTTGGGCAGTAGGAATTTTTTTAAAAATCTGAAATTTTGGCAAAATACTTGGTTTACCATTTAGTTGTGCCCGCAAGGTTTTCAGTCCGATCGCCCAAACCCGTGGGGCGCTATGGGGCTAAAATGGGGCTACAGGAGGGGTGTTTTGAAGGCTTTTAGCTATGGGATCGAGTTAGGTGTCGTTTTCGAAGTATTTTTGGACGTAGAATCCATTTTTGGGGGTCCCGGAACGATCCGATTTCACTGTGGCGTTCTATAGGGCTCTCATGGGGCTAAAAATGGGATTTTTGAAGGATCCCAAGAAGTTAAATATTTTTCGAGTAAAAATTAAGGAATTTTTGAAAAAACACATTTTTGAAAAAAAAAAATCCCCCCAAAAAATTTTTTTTGAAATATAAAAATCCAAAAAAAATTTTTTTTAATTTTTTTTATTGACAGAATTAAATGTCTGTACAAGTAACCTATATCACAGAATAATAAACCCTTGTGTAAAATTTGCAGCGTTTATTGATGGATTTTGACGAAAATCTAATACAGGGTGTGGCAGATAAACTAGCTGATTTGAAAGGTCAATAAGAGAAAAATTTTCTTTAATTTATTGTACTTCAAAATTTTCTTTCATGTAGTTTAGTAATTTGTTGGCAGTTTGTTGGCAGTAATTTCTACAATCGAATTTCGTCATAATTACAAAAAATTTATTTGTTGAGTTGATTCATGAAATTAGCGTGTACATTAGTAGAAAGAACCCTCAGAAGCTGTACCTGTAACATCTGATCTTTTCCACATAATAAGCAGCTCCGGCTCAAAAAAAAAAAAAAAAAAAAAAAAAAACGCGTAAAAATGTGGTCCTTCCTCTCGCGCACCCTTAACTCTCATATTTCCCTCTCACTAATAGCATAAACCACCACTCACAAAATTAAGATATCATTTTGGAATGATTTCAGATACCTTTTAAAATTGGGTATTGGGGGAAACTGCAATAATTTAAAATTAAAATGAGGAAAAAAGGGGTAGCCAGGCCCAACCTTTCAACTTTGACCAGTAATAACTGAATAGGTTTGTACTTGACATGGATGGAAAATTCTTTCGCCATTGGATCGGAATCGGGACAGAGATCCTGGCAGGTATGAAAAAAAAAAAAAAAAAATTGCTTGATCCACAACGATAAGACATGTCCATAACAAAATTGAAATTTTGACATTGATAAGTAAATCACGATTTGCAGTTGTTATACAGCTTCTACACAGCACTATTGGTATCTATTGTGATGTAACGTAGGGGCGAAACCCGCAAATTTCCAATTAGTTGCTTCCACAGTGAACGTCAAGAAGACTTTGAAACAATTGAAATGGCCAAGCGGAAATCCTTCCAAACCGTTTCAAACCAGATCGTCGAGGGTAGCAGTCGTCGGAAAGAGCCTTACGTCAAAGACTACATCAAAGTGTTGATCAAGTGCGAGCGGAACTATTTGGACCTCCCGAGGAATTTCCGGACGAACACGAAATCCCGGAACGTCGTCGTCGACTGGTTGATCCACGTTCACGACAGGTACAAACTGGCTCAGACGGTTTTGCACAAAACGGTCTCCCTCATGGACGATTTTTCGTCTCGTCGACACGTTCAAACCCGCAGACTCCAAATGGTCGGAGTCGCCTGCATGTCGTTGACGATCAAAAACGCCGGGACGCCCATCCAATCCGACACCCTGGTTCACATTTGCGGCTCGTATTTCACCAAAGACGATCTCCACGATATGGAAATGCAAGTCATCCAAATGGCCCAGTTCGACCTCAACCGCCCGGTCTGCCCGCAATTCCTGCTCGTTCTCCAGGAACATTTCGACGTCCCTCAAAACATTTTATCTCTCGTCAAATACTTTTTGGACTTGTGGCTTTTCCACCACGATTTCGGCAAATACCGCCCTTCCGTGTTGACCAGTTCCGCTTTACTTTTCGCCTTCCACGCCGTCCAAGACCACCAAGAAATTCCTAAATGGCTCAACCAATTGGCCCAACTGTTCAAATTCACTAAAACGGATTTGGAAAAAACCGTTTTGGCCCTGTACAAAACCATCGAGCAGTTCGTGCGCGACAAACACCCCGCGATTCGAGAAAAATACGCGACAGAGACTTTCACGGACGTTGCAAAACACTTTCAGAATTTGTACCACGTCAACGAGTCTCTAAACATACTTTAACTTTTAATTTCACTGAAAAATAAACGCAAATTTGAAACTTCTCTTGTTCTCACCCTGAAGTTGCACGTCATCCAGCCGGAACCGAACACGAGCTCACACTGCTTGTCCGAGTCGTAGACTTCGCCGAGGAACTTGCCGATGCTCAGCCTGTCCGGCAGGATATCTTCCTCGGGCGAGTTCAGCAAGCAATTCCCGGACCCTGCACTGACAGCACACGAAAAGAGGATTCAATATAATTTATATTAGAATTATCCATTCAGGGAGCCAACAATGGCAACGTGTGGAGTCCACTGGACCAGGAGGAGGCGTAATGTGCTGGTTAGACTACGCCTTCACTACCGATCCACGTTGCGGGTTTAGCACATTCAATACGTCTTCTGTATACATACTCGTAGAACTTTGCTCAAATACAAACCTTTAAAAAAAATAATAAATAATAATATTTCAATATTTTCTTAGAAGAGCAACATATCCGATTTTTAAGAAAATCGGAGTTGGTCACCTAACAGTGCACAATTACCTTACTTTTATTTCGTTAATTTATTTTTTATAATTTTTTATTTATTTATAATTTAGGGGTTTGCTTAATTGTAATCGCGACGGAGGTCGAAAATTCAGATCGGCCTCAAAATTTGACATTATCCGTTTCAAAAGGTCTACATTCCAAAAACGAAATGTCCGTCCGCCATACAACGTAGGGTAGGTGGGGGCAAAGCCCTGCAATTTCCGGTTTTTCGACCATTGCAACCGATTTGAAGCAGATTTCCTCTAAATTTTATGCTTGAATTTTAGGTTGGGCTATTATCTATAACCCCTTGGAAACACAGTCATCTCCTGTCAATAGTAAAGGAGAAATTGAATATAATATTTGGAGAATTGAAATTGAATTGAGTAAAGGAGAAATTGAAATTGAAAATGGGGCAAACCCCTGCAGTGCAGGGATTTGCCCCAACTAGGTAGAAATGGGTTTTAAAAAATTCTATTGAACAAAAATGCTCAAATTAAGTTATTTCTTTATTTAAAAATTCCTTATTTCTTCATGATCGAAAAAAAAAAAAACCTGAACGGAGGGATAAAATCAAATGAAGAGGGGACATAGCTCAGTGTCCTCGCGTTCAACCTCTCCAGCCAAATACACCTATTAATCGGTCAGATTTACCACCAAACTGGATTATCAGTAGTTTAATCTGTGATTATCGGTCATCAAAACATTGGCGGACATAAGTGACTGTAACAAGAAAATTACGTTCGCGCATGCGCCGAATTGATCGCTGATTCAATCATGATGAAACTTATAGGGGACCATCTAGGACTTAATTCACACTATTCCGGAAATTTTCACAGAAATCCGATAAAAGTTGGTGCAGTCATGGCTTTGGCAAGAAATGTGGACTGACAGATGCGCGGACGGACAAACACGGAACCAAATTTGTTCAGGAATCCCTGATCATCAAACCTGGCAATTATTGGCAATTGCTCCCCACTCTTTGGAAGTGATGTGCACCTATATGATTGACATTGAATTATAAATGATGAAATTTTAAATTTACAATTCAACTTTAATGTCATTATTGAATCCACATGTACCATACAATGCCAAAATACGTGCTGATAGTGAATGGGGCAAAGACCTGCACTTGAGGGGTGCAGGGATTTGCCCCAAACAACCTGCAGGGACTTGCCCCAAATGGCATGTTTGGAAATTACTCTTTGATAAGGTTAGGAAAAGTGAGTTAAAGAAACGGTTCTCCCCTGACATTGAAGCTCAATTACAGTACTATTCATTGATGATTAGCTGATTAATTTGGCGCAACCCTATCTCACACAAAATTGACGTCAACGTTCCTGAAAATTACATACAAAAGGTGAAAAACAAACTTAACTCATTTTCTCAGCCTATTGCCCTCAGAGACGCCATTACTTTTGATGACAGACACCTGTTGCTGAACCTCAACTGCTGCCTGGTTGCCAGTTTCTCAATCACTTGTGAAGTACTGAAAAAGCCACTGCATAGCTTTGCCCCACGCAGGGCTTTGCCCCCACCTACCCTACGCCATTTTGGGCAGTAGGAAATATTTTTTAAATCTGAAATTTATACTTGGTTTGTCATCTAGTTGTGCCTGCAAGGTTTTCAGCCTGATTGCCTAAACCCGTGGAGCACTATGGGCCTAAAATGGGGCTACGGGAGGTTTTTTAAGGCTTTCGGCTATGGGGTCGAGTTAGGTGTCGTTTTAGAAGTATTTTTGGACGTATAATCCATTTATGGGGGTCCCAGAACGATCCGATTTCGCTGTGGGGAGTTATAGGGCTTTCATGGGGCTACAAATGAGATTTTTTAAGAATCCCAGAACGTCTAATATTTTTCAATAAAAAAATTTTGAAAAAAAAAAAAAAATTGTTTTCAAACTTTCTTTCTTATTTTACCCTTGCAACCTATATCAAAGAATAATAAACCCTCGTGTAAAATTTCAGCGTTTCTAAAACGTTTTTTGGTTATTGGTCATTTTTCACCCAGAAGCTTCCTTCTCTTTCACGATTATTTTTTCAAGAGGGGAAAATTCTGCATTGAATGAGTACCCCATCGGTCCAATCCGGTTGAGCCGTCTGGCCAAAACCGAATGTCTAATATTTTTTGGTTTTTTTTTAATTAAAAAAAAAAAAGTAGCGTACCCCTAGGTAAGTATTTTTCAACCACTTCTTCCTCTATTGCTTTCTTTTGATCTGAAAGTGTATAATATATTATATTTTTCGTATGTTCAGCCCCCCCCCCCCCCCCATGTGTACGCCTATGCCGCCGACTTACAGATGGTGTTTTTAGAGACCAGGAGTTCGAATGACCATTTGAAGCGTTTGCGTTTTCAGAAGCTCTTGCAGAAAGCATTTCAGATTCATAAGCGGTATATTACAGGCTAATGATTACTAACTGAAGAAACTCCGTGAGGATGTGGCGGCTGCACTCTGACCAGGACCAGGGGAACGTGTTGTTGTCGAGGACTCGAGCCATCACGTGGCTCCTCTTGTCGATGTTGTACGGCTCGCACCTGATGTCTTCGTCGTGGGGCATGTTCAACCTGAAAACCAACCAAAAAATTTTTTTTTTTTTTTTTTCAACAAAATACGAGCCACTAGAGCACTTCAGGCAGACGATTAATTCACAGGTCTAGTTCTCAACTCACAAACCCGCCCGGTTCCCCGCCACAAAGCGCAGACTCCCATTAGGTGTCTACAATAGGAGACGGAGATGGTTTAGAACTTGAAGGATGGAACAATGGAACATTATCTGAGGGGGCCCCGTTAAGTAGTTCAAGAACCCGAAGGGGCTTCGAGACGGTCCGAAGAGGCGTTCGGAAAGTACGGGAAATAGCTGTGTAGATTTATAAGTGTGCAGAGGAGACAGTCGAGGAAATGACGTGCCACTGAGCCGAACGAAACATTTCTGAGGTGGCGCTGACTCTTGTGGTTTATTACTCTCAGAATAATCGATTTTTTTTTTTTTTTTGCGAGTCCAAATTTGTCTTCAGAGTTCAGATATGAAGAGTCCACTCCAAGAAAGATGAGAGTCAGCTTTTCGTGAAAAAGAGTAAATCATTTTGAAAGTTCCAAGACTCGCACATACTATTAATAATTAATTAATTTATTATAATTATTATAATAAATTAATTAATTATAGAAAATTATAATATAATGAGTAGGCGGCTCAAAATGTCCCCTAACTCCCTATGATGCATTGAATATTTATTTGATGCCTTGGTAGAATATCAAATTTTCGGGTGATTTTAGACGATAAAAGATATAAATACGAATAAAAACGAATAAACCCCCTTAGACGTTTGCAGATAAGATGAATATCAGTAAAGCAAGTTGTCTAAAAACATTGCCAATCAAACAGGGGTTGTAGGGAAGATATTGCAAATCAGGAGAAATATCGTAAAAAATCAGGACAATTATTGCAAATCAAACAGCGGTTATTAAAAAATTAAATAATAAAAATATATTTCTTCTGACATTCATATTTCTACTGTTGACATTTTTTAACTTTTTTTTTTTTTTTTTTTTTTTTTTTATGTGCCAAAATAAAGACATAAAATTTTTATGTCTTTATTTTGGCACATAAAAAAAAAAAAAAAAAAAATGTTAAAAAAATGCGTTGAAAGAAAAAAGCGGTTGGTTCCCTAGCAACGACTAAACTAAAGACATAGAAATTTTTTGAAACATATCTTCTGTTCATTTACTCCCGTGTGTTCATGACGCAAAGATTTTTCAATTTGAAAGCATCTCTACCGTGTGTTTAACGTCCCAAGTGTGTTTCAATCTGACTCTTATCGGTTCTACACATCCCTACCGTTTGATTTCTTTTGGTACGATCTCTTCTTGGTGAGCATTAACACGATGAAGTTATCGATTAAAGAATCTCTTCTGTGTGTTGGTTATCACATGTGAATTATGAACAAATTGAAACGTTTCGGTTCGTTTGATGGCGATTTTACCCGAACTACTATGTTTTTTTGTGATTTGGAGGTCACCAACAGACACTACTCGGTCAGGAGAAAGTATTGCCAACATAACTCATAAAAAGGGGAGGACCCTCATAATATTAATTATGAATAATATTATAAGAAATATTATTTCTTGGAGAGGACTCTTCATATTATGTGAGAGCAGGAGCATTTTTTTTTAAACACATGATTCTCCATCAAGTTCATCCGCATTATTTTCAGCCCGATTGCTTCAGCCTATGAGGTTACAAAGGGGCTGCAGGAGGGGTTTTGACGGATTTCGGGAAGGGAGTCGAGTGAGGTGCCGCTTTCGAGGTTGTTTTGGATGTCCCATCTTTGGCGAGTTCAGATCCATCCAACTATACCGTGAGGATCTATGAGGATCTACGAGGGCTTTTGACGGACTTCGGCAAAGTGTTCCACTGAGATGTCGATTTAGAACTAATTTTGGACGTCAAATCCCCACTTATGAGGATTACAAACCCATCTGGCTACTCTGTCGGGATCTTTGAGGCTCGTAAGAGGCTGTAAAAGGGTTTTTAAAAGGATTCCGACCAGGAAGTTGAATGAGGTGACGTTTTCGAAGTCATTTTAATCGTAAATCCATTTTTTCGTTCCCTTATCTATCCCGCAACCTTAAAAGTAGGTGTTCAGTTTTCGTGTGCATAATTTTGCAGAATACTTAATGCTCGTTTAAAATTGCATTGTTTTGGTTGATTCTTCCAAGAACTTCGCATCAAACAAAATCAGTGCACATTAACCACACGAACTATTTATGTACTTTCGGGCGATAATTCAGTGGCTCCCTCTCACGTCGGATTTACATATTATTTTCGAAGCCCACAAAGAGAATTGCCGGTAATCGCATTAGTCGTGCTCACTTGAGCCTCGAAGTTATTAAATGGAGTGTCCCCCAAGAGGATTCTTTTTTTTTTTTTTTTTTTTTTACTATTGAAAAATGATACCGACTCGGCCCGATTTTAAACGTCGTTATTTTATCTGGACTTTTTTTTTTTTAGGGCGGTTAATAGTTTGAATAATCAAACGAATTTACGTGTTTGGGGCTTTAATCCGATGTGGGATATCCATTTTCATAAATCCGTTGACAGGGCGGCTGGCTTTGATTGTAGCAGTGCAAGAAGAGTTTAAAAAGTATGGCATTTTCTTGCTTTAGTGTGAAATTTAGGAAGCTAACCAGATTTTCCAAGTCAGTCAGATTCTTACAGTGTTATGGAATTGAAACGCTGCAAATTTTCCTAAAGGGTTTACTCTTTGCTTTAAGTTACAAATAACAAAAAAAAAAAAAAAAAAAAAAAGACGAAAAATGGATTAGGCCTACGAAATTAGTAGGTAAATATTTGCCCTCACGGGATCCTTCAAAAATACCATTTGTAGCTCGATGAGAGAACAATAATAATAAAGCCCAATTATTGAACCTCACGGTGAAATCGAATCGATCTGGGGCTCCCAAAAATGAATTCCACGCCCAAAAATACTTCGAAAACGAAACCTAACTCGACCCCATTGCTGAAACCCTCAAAATAGCCCTCCTGTAGCCTCTTTTTAGCCCCACGGGTTTGGGCGATCGGGATGAAAACCTTGCGGGCACAACAAGACGGTAAACCGAGCATTTTGTCAACAAAAAAAAAAAAAAAATCCTACTGCCCAAAACGGCTCTGACGGCGGACGGAAATTTCGTTTTTGGATTCTAGACATCTTAAAACGAACAATGACACATTGTGAGAGCGATCTGAATTTTTTACCTCCGTCGCGATTACATTGGTGTATTATTCCAAGAATATAAACCAAATTGATTTTTTTTTTAGGCTCATGTCTACGAATATTTTATCGCGTTGCGTGAGTTTGTTGAGAAAATATTGTCCCTCCCCCGAATGACTTAGTAAAGAGATCGTCAAGCCTCGTTTTTGTTGCTCCGTTTTAATTTGCTCTTCTTTCTCGACCCGTCAAGAGCTTTCGACTCGGAATCTCTGGTGAAGCAACTATGAATATTCTTCGGTGGTTTTGAATGCAGCTCACGCCCAGCTTTTTTTCACTCAAAAACTCACGTGTCATACCCACGTGGACTCCTATTGACCCCGCTTTTGTCTCGTTCGAAAAAAAACCGTAGGATGATTTAGTTCCTTTTCGTGACGTCGAGTTTCGAGAACAATAGAGACACGGCTTGACCACAGTAAAATCAACATGATTTTTTTTTTAGCTCATTTCATCTACCAGGAGGGTTTCATTATTTGAGAGCAGTAAAACCTCCCCACACGACGTTTATTGCCTGCAAACCGGATTCGACAGCTCACGCGAATTGGAAATTTCCCTCACAAAGCCAAATCACAATCATCACCTGAAACTACTGTTCTATTCTTTCCCTCTCAAGGACCCTTCCCACGAGTGTCTTCAAGGCGTTTTGAAAGGCATTTCATCTGCCCACGTGAAAAACGGGAAAAATTTATAGGCCAAGTGGGAGATCTTGCGAAACTGACGGACTAATCGCCTTCCGCGAGGGTCATTGCAGAATTATGAAAAAGTTTATTTAAAAAAAATCTTTTGATAACTGAAAGATGTAAGTGGAAAGGTCGTGAATGGCCAAGTGGGTTTATAATCTTGAGGCCTTTCGAATCTCATATTCCTCCCACGTACAACCAATTTACATTCAAAAAATTATCAAATCCAGACCGTTAGGACGAAATTATTATGATGTAGTTGGCAGGAAATTTGTTTTTTTCGGCTTCGACCCGTACGGATCGAAATGTGTAATTATCGAGTTTTATCACCGAGTGTTATTTAAGGATTCCGATTAAATCAAATTTTGATGGCTGAGTTTCAACTCATTAGGAATTTGCTTAAATTTTGTTTATTTATAGGTACCGAAAAAAATAAAAAATAAAATAAAATAAAATGCCGACTTGATTTCGCCTCAAAAATTGTCCTTTCATCATGAAAGTTTCATCTTTCTTGATGTAGGTACGAAACTGCCGACTGCCGCTTTTGAACGATCCAGGATGGGCGGGTCAAGTAGGGTGTCGTTTTGAATTATTTTTCGACGTTTATGGAAAAAATAGGGAATTTCATAAAAATTTAATGATCTTTATGGACATGTTATTCCGTTTGGCTTTTGAAGCACTTCAGTGCGCTGAAAAAAGGCTACGGGAAGCGTTTTTGAAGGAATAGGTCGAATGAGGTATAGTTTAAGGTGTAGCAATAGCGAAATATATTTGAACGTAGAACAGTTTTTGAGAGCCCCACATCTTTCCGAACAGGTAGATACTACCTACACAAATGAAGAATTTTTTAAATTTCACTTTCTATAATAACTAGCATGCAGACATTAGTGACCTCTATCTCAGACAAAAGCGGGGGGGGGGGGGGGGGGGGGGGGGGCTCGCCCTGCTCGCCCAAGTGACAGTCGCCCAATGCGCTGAATTTTGAATTTAACAGGCGTAAAATTGGCCGGGGAATAGAGAGAGAAACCGTCTTCCCACACACCAGAATATATCCAAAATTAGCGTAGAATTACCCCCCCCCCCCCCCCCCCCCCCCCAACGTTTCGCCACCTCCTCCACCTTTCTAAGGTCCCTGGCACCCTCCGTTCTCCGAGGTCCCTGACAGCGTCCCGTCACAAAGGGCAAACGCCCGCGGATCTCTTGAAATCGTTCAAATTTAACTCGTCGTCTACAGTCGCTCATCGTCGGAACTCGTTGTTTCGGGATATCGTACCTATTAAAATTCAGTTCTCTATGTAGGACACGGAGGAAACGCCGAGTCAATCGGACCGCAGAAAAAATCGCCGTAGGTATTTTTATCGCTTACCGTTTCGGAGGAGTAGGCTCATGACATAGCCACATAGTCAGCCAGCCACAGAGACGGTGAGAATTAGTAGTATAGTAGAAAATAATTATAAATAATTATTCAATTATTGAAGTATTGAAAACTATTTTTCAATAATTATTCAATTATTGAAGTATTGAAAACTATTGTTCAAAAGCTGTCGTCAATATTTCAATTTTCATTTTTTTGTTTTCAGTGTTGTTGTAGGTATGTTTAGTTTTGAAAACTGTTTACATTTTTTTAACGTTTAGGCTAATTTATACAATTTTTCATTGTCATATAATTCCCAAAAGTTAACTAGGTAATTCAAAAAGAATGATCAGCCCCTGTGGCACAATTTTCTGCGTTTTTATGCATATTTTCCGTCATTTTGGCCGCCATAGAATCGGTCGGTTCTTCTCAAATCCGCCAAATGTTGACTAGTTCGCATTCAGATGTTTAAGCTCAGAGTCACACGCTCTCCAGAAAGGCCTTGACGCCATAAACAAATCTAACTATTATGGGGTAACCCAGTTTGTTTCGAATTCGTGACGCAATAGGCTCCCAAACTATGTTCCCTTTTCGACTTATTTCGGCCTCCCGTTTGCGCCCCATAATTGACCAATGCGGCTAAATTCAATTTAACTGAGCACTTAACCCCGTCATTCGTCGAGCCTTTGCACGCGCTCGTTGTGGCAAGTTCTAAAATTAGTGGTCGTCTTAATTGGTGATGTCACCCCTAGGGGGGGTACGTGCTTGGGAAAACTAGGAATCAGATTAGGCGCCAGAATGGCATCCTGTATGCAGAAGAAGCGACAGAAACGATTCACCCCTCGTTTACTATTACAATCAGGATGTGTGCAGCTATGGCGATTGCGTGAAAATCAAGGATTGAATGACAAAGATTCCTCTTTCACTCCTGCAGATATCCCGACCGTGTAACGCGATCCGAAACGCACGCTGTTTCCTGCAAGGTTGAAAACACCGCGGGAATGCAATCGAAAGCCATCAAAATCGAAGAACACGTTTTACATGGAAGCAATTTATTTACCCGGCACGATGCTCACCGAGTCGTCACACATCGCTGTCACACTACAGATCTTGTAATTGAACTCAGTGGAGGCGTTGAAGTGTATTATGAAATTGGAACTAAAGGTTGTGAAGGTATGTAATGTCATTTCTAGAGCGCTCAATGGAAATTTCCGCCTGTCAGAGCCATCACAGGGCCCCGTGGTAACGTGGATTTCACTGCTGAGCTGCCAGTGCCTAAACCACCCAGTAATGTCTACAAAAACAATTATTTACCTAATCGAAAACGGCGCAATATGAACTATTTAGTCAATTTGGCAACTTCGAAAGCTCGAGGATATTATAGGTAACTAGGAGTATTGAATGTAAAGGGTTTGTGGGTACGCCAGTAAGTGATTTCATAACTCTGGTTGAGTACGTCATCACTGGCTGTAGAGTGATGCTCAGTGATGACGGACTCAACCAGAGTTATAACTATGGGTAGGTACGCTAAAAACCTCGATTTTTTCGGACTTTGTTTTATCAGTAACTGATAAAACAAAGTTTTATAACTGTATGCATTCTAGCAACAAGACCGTTTTAGCGCAACCTTTCCTCAAAAACGATGCAAATTTTACACAAGGGTTTATTATTCTGTGATATAGGTTACTTGTACAGACATTTAATTCTGTCAATAAAAAAAATTTTTAAAATTTTTTTTTGGATTTTTATATTTCAAAAAAATTTTTTGGGGGGATTTTTTTTTCAAAAATGTGTTTTTTCAAAAATTCATTAATTTTTACTCGAAAAATATTTAACTTCTTGGGATCCTTCAAAAATCCCATTTTTAGCCCCATGAAAGCCCTATAGAACGCCACAGTGAAATCGGATCGTTCTGGGACCCCCAAAAATGGATTCTACGTCCAAAAATACTTCGAAAACGACACCTAACTCGATCCCATAGCTAAAAGCCTTCAAAACACCCCTCCTGTAGCCCCATTTTAGCCCCATAGCGCCCCACGGGTTTGGGCGATCGGACTGAAAACCTTGCGGGCACAACTAGATGGTAAACCAAGTATTTTGCCAAAATTTCAGATTTTTAAAAAAATTCCTACTGCCCAAAACGGCCCGGACGGCGGACGGCGGACGGACATTTCGGATTTTGAATGTAGACCTCTTGAAACGGATAATGTCAAATTTTGAGGCCGATCGGAGTCGTCGACCCGTGTCGCGAAAACATAGGTGTATTATTCCAAGAATAATAAACCAAAATAGAAAGGTGCGCTCATCTCTTCGATTTTTTTTTTTTTTTTTTTTTTGGTGTGTGTTTGTGTGTGTATCACAGCATCACGCCCGAGCGGCTGAACAGATTTTCATGAGCTTCTCATTGTGATCAGCCATGAAAGCCCTTTAGATCCCCACAGTGGAAGCGGATCGCTTTGAGGGCCCCCAAAAATGGATTCTACGTCCAAAAATACTTCGACAACGACACCTAACTCGACCCCATTACCGAAACACTTCAAAAAATCCCTCTTTTTTAGCCCCATAGGTCTCTACGGGTTTGGGCGATTGGACTGAAAACCTAGCGGGCACAACTAGATGATAAACCGAGTATTTTAAATTTCAGATTTAAAAATAATGCCTATTGCCCAGAACGGCTCGGACGGCGGACGGCCATTTCGTTTTTGGAACCTCTTGTAACGAATAATGTCAAATTTTGAGGCCGATCAGAATTTTCGACCCCCGTCGTGATTACATAGGTGCATTATTCCAAGAATAATAAACCAAAATTTGGCTCTGTAATTCAGTATTTTCGATTTTACATTTTAATTTACACTTATTTTCATTTTACTTCATAAAAAATCTTTTTAATGTTTTTTTTTTTTTTTCTTACAGCAAAAGGAAGTAACCACGAATATTTACAATAAGAAAGAAAACCACAAGTAAGAAAACTGAAAACTTGACCTTAATCATTTGACCTTAATCAAATTTTAGCCTCTCATCTATTTGTTCAAAAGTACCGATTCTAAAAAAAAAAAAAAAAAAAAAAAAATCCATTTGTATTTAAATTAAAAAAATCGTATTGATATTTTGGAAGCATTTAAAAACCATCGATTCGAAACATTTCGTTACTTTTCGAAGTACATCCCAATTCTACCTACCTGGGGCTCAGTGTCAAAATGTGCCCCCCAGGCGGTTTCCAATTTGAGTAGGCTGCTCGAAGATTTTACCTTCTTCGTTTAGGATTGTACTCTTATTTTTACACTCACACGTGTCCAAGCTCGTGGGCGATGGTGAAGGCCGTTCCGAGTCCGTTGTCCTTCACTAGGGCACAACTGAACTCCTTGTTACACACCCTCCCGACTTCAGCGAGGCCGAGAGTTTCGCACTTGTCGTGCAAGGGGTTGCTGCAGATGTTTTCCCTGAAAAAAAAAAAAGGTAAAAAATAAAATAACTTGAAAAAGTCGATTTTTGACATCGCAGGTGTCTGGAAAACGCATAGTAGACTCCCACAATCGTTCATTGGCTTTCACGGCTAGAGCGAGGCATAAAACATTCAGAAGCGATTGTTCAGGTCATTGCCTCCCTCCTCCGGGATCGTATAACAGTCGAACACAAGTGAAATAACACTCGGGTTTAATAGGGTACATTACAGTACATAAGGGCCCTTTCGGAGCCATCAACTTTATGGGTTTTCAACTCCCATTTTCCCATAATCGTAAACAACTGGGACACCCCCGCTGGCTCAACCCCTTCCGTTACGACTTCCCACCACAAAACCGATGGGGGCCTCGGGTTCGAAACCATCGACCACAACGATGAATGTGTCATTGTTGAAGGACGCTACGAATGCTTCGCAGGGCGTTATGGATGATGGACTGATCATCTTCTCAATGCCTAGAAATATTGCTAATGTGTTCCATATTATTCATGGTTGATCGATAAAATCGACTTCACGTCCCAAAACAAATTGAATACACTGCCAAGGAGATGGCACAGCAGCTTCCTCGTTACAATCAAAGTGACACCATTATAAAATGCGCTGAGCGTACCCCTGATTCAATCTTAATGAAACTGATAGGGGACCATCTAGAGCTATACGCACACAATTCCTGAAAATTTGATTGAAATCCGATCAAAATTGTGAAAGTTCAATCGATTCATTTAATTTACATCCATTTCTGTCTGGGAGACCTTTCGCATAGACCTTGGGAGCGCCCCTTAAAGGCTGATGTCCCACCCGCTCAAAGTGAAGAGTGTAGACGGGGGGGGGGGGGGGGGGGGGGGGTAGCGGCAGTTGGTAAGCCGAACCAAATTCACCCGCCGGCTCACCCGCCCCGCGATTTAAGTGAAAACTGCAAGACTGAAATCGCCGTCCTAATTCGCTCATCGTCGGAATGAATTTGGTCGATATCTCCTATTAAAATTCGGATCTCGAGGTAGGCTACGGACGAAACGCGAAAAAAATCCGTCTATTAACGACGGAATAAATCGAAAAAATTAATCGAGCGAATTCGCGCGCGCCAAAAAATTCGCGACACCCGCTTATCGGACGTATAATTGGTCGAGGAATCGGAATCCGGTGGAAAAAATAGGGGTTCCCATTTGAAATAAGAAAGTTGATGTCAATTGCGCGGATTTGCGCGCATTTTTGGGGGTACCGCTGATTCAATCGTGATGAAACTGACAGGGGACCATCTAGAGCTATACGCACACAATTCCTGAAAATTGTATTGAAATCCGATCAAAATTGAGAAAGTTATGCCTGTTTCAAGAATTTCACGTTAGCGCATGCGCTGAGTGTACCGCTGATTCAATTGTGCTGAAATTCGTATGGGACCTCAAGGAGCCTGATCCACATATTCCCTCAAAATTTGAGCTAAATTCATTCAAAATTGTGGAAATTATGGCTGTAACAAGGAAATGCGGACAGACCCACAGACCCACAGACCGACAGACACGAAACCAAATTTGTTCAGTAGGCTATGAAACGCAAAATGCGAGTGGAAATTTTGAATTCGGACAACAAAAATTTTTTTTCTCCCGAAAGTGAACACAAGGCTTCCGCTGCTTCGCAGACTCGGAAGCAAAACGACCCTCGTTTGACACCCTGGCCGAAATCATTACGAAGACCCCCACCTGAAGACGTGCCGAAGCACCAGAGCAATCTCTTGGGGTCATGAGTGACACCGCTTCAAAGTTCTGCCTGGGCAAAAACCAGCGTTCTGCCAGTCGATAACCAAGTGAATGACGCCATCCACCCGGATTGGGCACTTGCTGGCATCCTCGACTTTTACTGGCTATATCCAATTTATCCTTTATTTATCAAACATAATTTTTGTCAAAATATCAACGTTCCTCGCTAACTGAATGGCACGGAATGATGCTAAAAATTGTGAAGGTAACAGTAAACGGGAAGTTCAGCCTTCACTCGCGGTCCCAAACCTGGATTCCGGCGCCATCCTCCCCAGACAACGAAACTTCCGCAGAGTCCCCCGTAGTCTCACGGCGACGGCTCGGATCACTGCGAACTGAGTCTTGACCCGAACCCAGGCTGCTACTTGAGAGTATGGAGCGAGACCACTTTTCAGAGAGAACAGTGGCAAGCTGCTTGTGGAACCGCTGGAATTCCGTCCCAAGTGACCCATCACGCGAACGTACTAGTGCATGGAATGAAGCCCTCATGTCTTCCGCTGCTCTATCATATTACGCATGTTTGGCCGCTTCTGCATGGCGGAAAACTTGGGACCAGTCAAGGCGGGCATTGAATTGTCAAGGGAGTTAAAGGAGGGCTCGCCCACTACCAGAGCTGTGCCTCTCCCGCCGGATGCAAGTAAACCGGCATATCCCACCGCTGGAGGTCCGTAGACGTCCAAACGGGGGGTGCCCAGCTCCACAGGGAGCCAGTACTTGTACTGAGCCACAAGTAAGACCGAGTGTTCTAGCGCACTCTACCAGCTAAGCAGGCTGGTACCCGAGTTTGAAACAAAACATGCCGCCAGGTGAGCAGACTCGTCTGCCCCCCAGCTACCCTTCTCTCTTGCGAGAGTGGGTTAAACACCACGACCGACCTCGAAGTCAAGGCGGGCATAGGAAACTGCGTCAGCGTTGATTAAGCGGTTGTCGAAAAACGCAAGTCTCTCCCTACGCCACGCCCCCGGAACCACCAAGTCCGCGATGAGAGCTGTGTTGCGGCCGTCACTATCGCGTAGTACTGGCTCAGTTAGAACGCCGTTCCAGGCCATGCTTGCCATGCCAGCGCAAACGTCTGTGATTTGGTCATGCCCTCGCTTTACCTGCCCCCCTGTCTTACAGTTTAGGGGGTGATTGAGCTGCATTCGTTCTCCACAGCCGTCGCACAGCTCCGACAGGCCCTTCTAGTCCATTTACCTGTCTGTAGTTCAGGATACTTTTTTTCATAACGATTTCCAGCTTGCCGTGAATTACTAACAATTAGAGCCATTACAAACCCAAAATCATTCACTTCGCATTGTACACAGTTCAACGCCACCAAATCATTAAAAGGTGCGTGTTGACTTACGACCCGTTCCACCTAATAAGTTATTTGACCCATTTCGACGGCGCAGCCCGTAGGAAGCCTAACCCTCTTTCGCGTAGGCAGAACTCTTTGACCGGTTGGGCCGTATCATTGGTCAATACTAACATACTTAAGAGATACTGCTGACTGCGTTAAGACAAGGCGACAAGGACGTAGGAAAAAATTACGCCTACGACAGCAACACTGCGCAACGTAAACGCTCCTCAACGCGTTCTAAGTTGATTACGAAACATGGCCCGATTTCCAGAAAGCTAGTTCGAAATAAAAAAGTGCGTGAAGGCGAATCCGCCGGACGAAAATAGACGAAGCCAAATTGTGTCAGCAAGGTTTATATTGGCGCTTATTTAAGATTAGCTAATTTCGCACGATCAATCAATTTTGAAAATATTTTCAACTCAATTTTCCCGAACTATAAATTTGAGTGCCTATAATCTTGAGCCTTCTGGAAAGCGTCACTGATCGATTACTGCGTGTAAACGGCGACCCAGAAACTTGACTCCGGGACTGTAATTCACACACCCGCCCTTTCCTGGCAGTGAAAATCTTACGGTACATTTTATTGCTGTAGGTACCGAACAATTATTTTTATTGCCCTCTCGGGACTGCGCTTTGGTTTAAAAGTTCCGACCGATAGTTAATCTATCCGCTAGAATGGTTTCAAATGCACACGCGTTCAAAAGTGTGAATTTTTTTTGTCATTTCTTCAAACGCATCATTAATATGAGTTCTTCCGTCATTTCTGACGGCCTCCCCATTACCCCTACTGTTGAACCAAGATATCTCGCAACCATTTGTCACGAGGCATCAATCGAATAGAGCACAAAAACTATTCGGAAACGACTATTAGTCACATATCGACCTTTATAACTGAGTTCCCTTCGACTTAATCTGACGTTGAAATCCACTGGTTGCGGCCCATTAACGGCATTTTCAGCCCGGGCCGGCAACATTTAAATAACGTATTAGTCATTTGTGACTGACGCCTGGAAAGAGATGCGTAGGATCTAGATCGAGGGCATGAAAAAAAAGGGTTATTCATCACGGGAAAAGGTCGGCCGTGATTCCCACGAAGGTGTCAGACCAGCGAAGATTCCACGGAATAAATCGCTACTTGTAAATAGAAAATTTAATGACCAAAACAGATAACCTTTGAAAGAGGAGGTCGAATGAGGTGTCGTTTTTGACGTATTTTTGGGCCTAGATCCCTATGGGGATTTAGCCCCAAGTCCATGTTAGGATTAATGGCCCGCCGGAATTAGTTTCAACGGACGGGATGGGGCGCGACACAAGCGTGCCACTCTGGCGTCAGGCGCTGATTCTCTCGTGAACGAGAGAGCCCTCCCGTCGTTGCACTAAACAATTTATTTATATTAATTCGCCGTATACTGCCCATCTTTTTGCAATACATTGTATTAATTTATAATGTCATTTCTCAGTGATATCCAGGCCTCCTCCGCCGACAATTTGGTCAGGGAAGCTGAGGTATCAAGGGAAATATCTCAAGATGTTCCAGCTATCCTGGGGGGACAGGGTAGCCCCGTGGACTAAGGCGTCAGCGAGACGCCTGTTTACAATCAGTCGGAGCGCTGATCAGCCTGGTTCGAATCCGGGGAAGAACACCAATGTTTGACCAAAAGTCAAATTATGTGTTGTAATACCTGTCTTGTCGGTTGACAATTCACCTCTGAACGTTGGAACGTTTATGTGAATCCTAGCAGAGGATCCCGTGACGAAGGCGGCCGAGACATCCGTCTTCAACACACAAGATCGAGGGATCGTATGAACGAACCTCTCTTGGGACCTCGAACCGGGATCAAAATCTGGTGGACCGGTAAAAAAAAACATTGACTTCGTTTGCTGAGAACGTTAAACTAGCCACAGCAATCTTCGACTGAGGGGGGAGAGCTGGGGGCCGCCGACCCGGCTTGTTGATGGACCTACAGTCGTAGTGATAAGTCTTGTATTAGGGATTGGACCTCGACCACCAGAAGGCAAATAGAGTCATCGGTACCATATCAGTGAACAATGTGTCGTCCGGGCGTAAGTTCAAGGTGAGACTCCGTTGATTGCCTGATAGGTAAACATCGGAGTCTCTCCTCTGGTTGGTAGCCGTTCTCCACAAATCTAAGCTATCCTGGACTCGCTTGACGACAATTCAGTTAGGGAATCTGGAGATGCTGGTCCATCTAATATTGGGGGTTCTGGTCAGACCTTCCTTGTTGACACTTGGACTGGTAAAGCTGCAGCAGTCTCCCCAATACAGACTGCAGGCCTAGGGCGAACTGGACTCAGATACGACAAATCGTATAAGAGTCCAGAATCCTCTAGGCTCCCTTCCGGGCGCCCTCAGCACTTACACAACACTTTGACATCTCAAACAAGCCTGTAATGTGCGAAGAGCCCCAAAATGTGACTGCATTTTCCCCCTTGTGTTGCAGATCTTGACAAATCAATGCCCAAGGCGGTAAAATTCCCATATGTACTCCCTTCCTCTTCCTCCACAATGGCGGCAACATCATAGATTTACGCTATACGTCTTCCACCACTCACACAACACAAAATCCGCTTATGGGGGTGTCCCACAAACCCATTTATGAGTTTCAGACACGTCCAACCACATCATAATATGATCATGGGGGTTACAAATGGGACTTGTGAAGGACTTGAGCCAGAAGTGGGTGAGGAGTCATTTATGAAGTAATGTGGGTCGTTTCATACATTTAGGAACTAGGGATGGAAAACCAAAATTAATATCCGGATATCGTTGATCCGATTGTTTTAATAACAAGCATCGGGAAATGGTCCGATGTCTGCCGTTCAAATCAGGATATCCGCTCTTTTTTTTTTTTTAATCCTTAATTTTGTTCATTTCAGTATGACAACAATGCTGCTATCTCAAGGGCGAAGTAGAATCAATGAATGCAGTAATTTTTTTTCTATTCAGTAATGGTGTGACATAATTCACAACTTTTTGTGAAGTGATACGATTCAAGTTTAACACGCAACGTTGTCGTTCTGTATGATGACTGGCGATACTAACGCCATCTCTCGTAGGCCATACTGAACAACAATGAAGTATAAACAGGACTGTCACACGGTACATGCAGCGAGCGAGATTGACCTCCCGCCTTCTGCTTTATTTTCAAGCAAATATCTTCGATTTTCAGAATTTTTGAAAAAGTACACATATATGTATACATCCGGTTACTGGATATTTCAACCCACTTCTATACGGATATTAAAAAGAAATAACCGGTCACGGTCTTTCCATCACTACGAGCATTCAACAACGTTGTTCGAATTTTCCAGAATAAATCAATACTTAAACCGCTATTTTTAATTGGGCACCGTGTGTTGCTGTTGTTGTGAGAAAAAGAAAATACCCTCCAAGGCGGTAATGACAGTTCAGCTCCGCTCAGATTCACCTTGAGTGGGAATTTATAGCCGGGCGAAGCGGTTTCCTTTCATTTTACGGGGAAATTCAAAAGGCTTCGTGACTGCAGTGATTGAAGGGAACTGGAACGTGTTTGACATTGATAATTATGGTACGAAGGAATAGCGTACCGAGGTGATATTTTTCTCTTTGCCCCATTGAAAAGTCATATAACCTTTCACGCGAAAATTAGGGTCCGGTAGTACATATTTTAATTAGGTATTCACTTTTTCAGGCTATGAGCTAACATCAATTTTGACTAATGGTTGATTTGATTGACCTGTCTACGTCTACGATCGACCTGAATAGCAGAAATCATCTTGACGGGCAATTAGCCTTAATTGCTCATTAGAAGGTGCAATGAAATACCGCCCCGGCAGCGAATAGCGATCCGAATCGGTCGGGAGGTCCCACGCTGTTCAAACCCTTTGAAATATGGACCGTTTATGCGGACGGCGCGAAAGGTTTTATCGGGTTGGGGTTCTCATTATGCGACGATTTGCTAGAAAACGGCACAGCCCCGAGACACCTGCCGGAGACCACACAAGGAGACTTCGGTCACTTCGCCCGAGGCTGAGAATGTGGGCCAGGAGGGAAAATTAGCGGGCAAAACGGTCTAATCGATGCTCATTATGACGAACTAGCGATAATTTGTTTTTTTAATTTATTCGCAAATTATGAAGTGTTACGCCGACCTCAATCAATTTATCATTTTAAAGACCTATGATTTTACATATATCATAAGATCACAGGAAACGAGATTTCCGTTGTACATAAAACAAAAATTGTGCTGCTTGCACAAGAGTTTATTGTCGTCTTGAAAAATTGAACAAAAATTAAAATAAACAATTATTTTGGAAAGAATTAAAATTAAAAAAAGAGAAGCTTTTACGTTAAAAATGCAACTTAGGTAGGTACCTGAAAATTTAAAATGTGTAAAATTACAACTTTCGATTTATTAAAATTTTAACTTTTTGTTCACTATTTTAATTTTAATTGTTTTAAAATTAATATTATATATAAATTTTATAAAAATAATTATTATAATAATTAATAAAAATAAATAATTAATTAATTATAATTAATGTGGGTAGGAAGCTGTTGAGGCTCGGTCAACAACTTCGTCGATCTTCAAAATTTTTTTGATTTTTTTTTTTTTTTTTCAAACATTTTTTGTTTTTTACTTGAAAAATATTTGGCCTCCTGGGATCATTCAAAAATCCCATTTGTAGCCCCATGTAAGCCCTATAGATCGCAACAGTGAAATCAGATCGTTCCGGGGCCCCAAAAAATGGAAAAAATGAAAATGAAAAAATGAAAATTGTCGACCTCCGTGGCAAAATCATAGCTCGATTATTCTGAGAATAATACTTCAAAGTGCGGATTGTGGAGGCGACAGTAATTTTTCTCTCGCGGCTGAGCTCCGTAATCCTCACAAGAATGCAGAAGATCACAGATGATAGAGCACGTAGAGTAGTTGCTAGAACAACATGCGTGTGGCTCACAGTCTTACGGGGGTCCAGGGGTCGTTTGAGCGTGGGTACGAAGCCCTAATCGTTTCCGACGTCGGTATTTCGTAATCCTCCTATCTGAGAACCCCCATCTGTACGCGCCAAAAAGGCCTCGGAGGACGTTAGTTAGAAAAAATTAGAAGGAGACACGAGGGACGAGAGAAGAAAAAAAGAGAAAAAGAAAATTAAAAGATGATGCACCGTAAAAGTTTCACAGTCGAGGTTCCGGTGATGACCTCCAGAATGAAAGGAGGTTGAACGGCCAGGCGGCCTTGGCAGAGCGCACAACTGTCTAGGAATCCTAAACGGTTGTATTTAGCCCCCTTCCCCTGTAAGTCAATGATGACACACCAGCGAATCATACGGCGAGTTCATCAGACTTCATTCAAGTATCGGTCTTGAAATCAGCGACTGTAAGGAAGACGCTGTGCCCACAGAGGAACTCCAGTCTCCAGCAACCCACACAATGTCACTGGCAACTGTCTCTAACCTCTGTCGAGTATGTATTCCTCGTTCACACGTCTACTTTCAAAGTTTCTTAGAGAAAACTCTCCTCTTTCATACCGGCAATACGTCTATGTACTAATTTCACTCCTTCATTAGCATTCCCTCACCAGGGTGGCCGCCAAGCTGGGAAAAATTAATTCCCTGACTTTTCCCTGACTTTTCCCTGCAAAAATACCTCATTTCCAGACCCGAAATTATTCAAAATCTGAGATTGTAATAATTTAATTATTAATAATAATAATTTAATCTGACATTTTATTAATTCTGATCATTTTAACGCTTGATTTTTTTTTTTGTTATTAAAAGTTGATTAGAAAATACATAAATTTTTACACCAAACAATTAAAACCCAGGGAAAGTAGATAAGTAAACTGCGTTTTAAAAACGATTTATTTGACAAAAATAGTAACACTTGAAAAATAAAAACGCTGCAAATTTTACACAAGGGTTTATTATTCTTTGATATACGTTACTTGTGTAGAAATTTAATTCTGTCAATGAAAAAATTTTTAAAAAAAATTATTTTTTTTTGGATTTTTATCTCGAAATTTTTTTTTTTTGATTTTTGTTGTCCAAGAATGTGTTTTTTTACAAAATTCTTAATTTTTTACTCGAAAAATATTCAACATCCTGGGATCCTTCACAAATCCCATGTTTACCCCAAGAAAGCCCTAAAGATCGCCCCAGTGAAATCGGATCGTTCCGGGGCCCCAAAAAAGGGATTCTACGCCCAAAAATACTTCGAAAACGACACCTAACTCGATATTATAGCTAAAAGCCTTAAAAAAAAACCTCCCGTAGCCCCATTATAGCCCCATAGCGCCCCACGGGTTTGGGCGATCGGACTGAAAACCTTGCGGGCACAACTAGATGGTAAACCAAGTATTTTGTCAAAATTTCAGATTTAAAAAAAAAATTCCTACTGCCCAAAACGGCCTGGACGGCGGACGGCGTACGGCGGACGGACATTTCGGATTTAGAATTTAGACCTCTTGAAACGGATAATGTCAAATTTTGAGCCCGATCGGAGTCGTCGACCCGCGTCGCGAAAACATAGGTGTATTATTCCAAGAATAATAAACCAAAAACAATAGAATAATTTATACCTTAATTGGAACTTGGTTGTATCCATATGACATGGAATTACTAGGATGGGATCTATTACATCTAGTCACATTGTTGCATATTACAGAGATGAATTAAATATATTTAAAAGACTAGTTAGATACCTTTAGGTACCTACGGTTTTAGAGAGCCCGACTGCCTAGTCACAACCACAATCAGAGATCAAAATTTTCCCTACTTCCCCATCAGTTTTAACGGATTTCCCGATAATTTCTCCGTACATTTTTTCTAGCTAAAAATAATTTTCGTGAAGCCAGATTCTGCGAATAAAAGCAGGGTTCGGGTACGTACCCGAACAGAAAAAAATCTTTTTAATTAACTAGTAATGATTACAAGCAGGGCCGTACCCAGGGGGGGGGGGGGGGGGGGGGGGGGGGGTCAGAGGGGTTGGAACCCCCCCCGAAATTTTCCCAAAAATAAGCATTTTCAAACACATAGGAATTAAATTTACTCAAGTTATAATTGGTCTTCATAGGTAAATAAGGAAGAGTACAAAACAATTTCTAGTTAAAAGTATACGAAAATAATTTATGAAATGTATTACAATTTTACAAACCCATTCGCGTACGTGGATGGACGTGGTCCGCCGCTAACGGCGTAGACCCAAACGTTCCATTACGGAAGTTGCCGTAAAGCATGTAGTTTGGCGCTATGTATTACGATAGGTAGCGCGATGTATGTGTACGATAGGTAGCAGCACGAAAAATGACCGCCATTCGACTTTGCAAATCCCTGACTATATTCTGTAGGTTGTTTTTCTATGTTCAATATGTTTTTATATGTTAAACAATGTTGAGTCTATTTGTATTGTCTATCTATTTATTTTCCTAGTCACCAAATTAACAGGGGAAATTATTTTTATGTTATTATTTATATACTTAGTGACACTAAGTTAGTGTCGTTCTAACTTTTGTCAATAAAAGCTTAAAATTGGTTATTTGACAATTTTTTTAAAAAGTTTTATTGGGTAGGGCCTCCGGACCCCGCCTGGTGCCACAACCCCCTTTATATACTTAGTGTCGTTCTAACTTTTGTCAATGAAAGCTTAAAATGGCCTAAAAATGGGTTACCTATTTGACAATTTTGGTTTTTCTTGGAATAATAGGTACACCTTTGTTTTCGCGACGGAGGTCGACGACTCCGATCAGCCTCAAAATTTGACATTATCCGTTTCAAGAGGTCTACATTCAAAATCCGAAATGTCCGTCCGCCGTACGCCGTCCGGGCCGTTTTGGGCAGTAGGAATTTTTTTAAAAACCTGAAATTTTGACAAAATACTTGGTTTACCATCTAGTTGTGCCCGCAAGGTTTTCAGTCCGATCGCCCAAACCCGTGGGGCGCTATGGGGCTATAATGGGGCTACGGGAGGGTTTTTTTTAAGGCTTTTAGCTATAATATCAAGTTAGGTGTCGTTTTCGAAGTATTTTTGGGCGTAGAATCCCTTTTTTGGGGCCCCGGAACGATCCGATTGCACTGTGGCAATCTATATTTCTTTCATGGGGCTAAAAATGGGATTATTGAAGGATCCCAGGAGGTTAAATATTTTTCGAGTAAAAAAATTAAGAATTTTTGAAAAAACACATTTTTGAAGAAAAAAATCGCCCAAAAAAATTTTTTTTGGAATATAAAAATCTAAAAAAAAAATTAATTTTTTTTTTTCATTGACAGAATTAAATGTCTGTACAAGTAACCTATATCGAAGAATAATAAACCCTTGTGTAAAATTTGCAGCGTTTTTTTCCAAAGTTTTATTGGGTAGGGCCTCCGGACCCCGCCTGGTGCCACACCCCCCCCCCCCCGAAAATTTTTCTCGACAGAGATCTCGAACCAAAATACCAAGTGAAAGATTGATAGGTTACTTCGTGGGTGAAGTGGAACATTCCATTATGAAGAGAGGGATATTGGTGCATGAAGTGGGACTTTTCATCGTGTGAATGGGGATATTATATCTGTGACGGGAATTCCGCCAACTCATTGAACTTGTGCGGGCAACATGGATGAAGAGTGAGGGGAAAACAAACCCGGCAAAGTCGCTCCCACCAAAATTCAAAAATTATCATCATTTTCGGGACGGAAGAGAGGGACAAACTTGACACCAAACAAAATTCGTATTTTAATACAATTTTTGATTTTTTTTTTTTTTTATCAAAAATTTTTCCCTGACTTGTGACCGATTTCCCTGACTTTTCCCTGACTTTTCCTGAAATTTTTCATTCCCTGACTTTTCCAGGTTTTCCCTGACTTTTCCAGATGGCGGCCACCCTGCTCACTCGCCAACCGATGCTCATGGAGCTCCGAAGTCAGACGGGAGCCGCACGGCATAAATCACGCGAGGCGGGGGAGTGCAAGTTCGTAGGCAATGATTCACGTTGTCAGAACCGTAAATTACGGCGTCTCGTAAACCATCGTTGAAAAGTTATGCACCGCACCATGTGATACAAACAGCGGAAAGATCTATTCTAATAGTAAGTCTATTTTTAATGTGGCGGAAGACACGATTTTTTTTTTTTTTTTTTTTTTTTGAAGTTGTCAGGAGGCCGTCTGCCAAAAGGCCGTCCGGATTTGTCTCTAAAGCAGAAAACGATGGGTTTTTTCGTCAAGGGCGCTACTGCAAGGGGTCTGATTGTGACGGTATGCAGGACACAGGCTGCTGCTTACAGCAGTCGATTGGGGCATGTTTCGGCCTATGCAGAAACTGAACTCAGGAGACAGATATCGGCAAAGAGGACGGCCCATATCAGAGTGACGCGATCCTACAGGACAGTCTCGAGTTCTAACTGGAGGCGGCCCGTCGTTTTGCTGCCTGTAGAATTCGCAAGGTGCGCCCATTCCAGAAGCTAGGACGAAGCTTTGAGCGTGTGCTTTCTCCGGTCATACTTGTCGGCCAGAGGTAGGAGGAGGGCTGCTCACGTTGGAGTTTTTCTCATCTGTGGCGCAGTAGAAAGCCTCCACTCCTCTCACTGAACGTGAGTGGATGTCTCCAGATAGGAACGTAGAGGTTATCAAATCAAGTAGGGAGGATGAGAAGAATAGTCCCCCGAGAGTGCAGTCTGGGGAATAGTGTGGAATACAGATAGCTCTCGATGGGTAACAGCGCCGACCCAGGGACGCTCAGTCCACAGCTCATGTTCTGAAATTACTAGCGAAAACGTTTACCAATTCAAAACTGGTACTTGACTGCTTGGAGGCCATCAGGCGAGTCGGCCTCAAACGAGATTATTCTTAGATGGGTCCTCGGACAAGCCAGACTGGGACCCTACAGAAGCTGAACATTGTCTAGGTCTCACATCTTTATTTTTTCCCTGCAGTACTGGACTACCTCCCAGATAAACCAGTATTCATCCCCGAAAAAAAAAAAGTCATGTCTTGGTAAGAGAATTCAATCATTCAAGTGAATTCTTAGTTCAAGAATAATAGTAATACATAATACATTTGGAGTTCTCCAAGTTCTAACTTGAGAATTGAGCTTGAACAATATCATAGTGTTGCAAGGATTGATGCTGTAATAAGTGCCACCATAGTTCAGATCAGTAGCCCTCTCGAGTTGCTCCTCGAAGAGAGACAACACAAAAAATTCCTACTTTTAACACAAAATGTGCTTTTTCCGAGGGTCTTGCCTTTGAAAACGTCTGTCCATCCGTCCCTGGCCCAAGCATACCTGCATCTCCGCCCTCCTTCACGTTCTGTCGCCTCCTCATTGAGGGGCCCTCAACCACACCCCTATTCTACTGTTTCCCGGTGGCATCTCCCTGAGCCCTACCTTGTTCTTCTACCAATCTTGCCTTCTACCCTCTCCGCCCTCCTTTACGTACCCTCACCCCCACAACCACTCCCCTACAATGCTGAAGGATTTATACCTGAGTGGGGTGACAGTACCCCCCCCCCCCCCCCCGTAAGAGAGCTCTAATTAACATGTTAAGTATTTCATTGGTTTGATCCTCGATCATAACATTAACAATCCGGGGGTCTGGGGGTGTGTAAACACCCGGTAAAAATATAGTTAACCATACCTACATAGTCACATATAGTCACAAGCGGCAATACACCCCACAGGCGGCAACGTTGTTTTTTTTTGTTTTTTTTTTTTTTTCCACAAGCGGAACCTCAAAAGAAAAATTGTCTCTTGTTCATTTAAGTAATCTGGCAAGGGCTTGACAATGTAAGGTCTCTTTCTATACTCCAAAAAGTTCAGAAAACTCCTTGCCCGTTCTCTCTGATGAATGAGGCAGAATTTATTGCAATAAACAAGATGATCGGCAAACGAACGCCTGGTGCCAAAATCGTCGGATTATCTTCGAAATCATCAAAATGTGGGAACTGATCCTCAAGGTGTTAAACCGACCGAAAATCACCTGGGAAAACTCGATGCCCTTATTGACATCAAACGCTGGAGACATGATTACAGTAATCGGGTAATTGTACAGTTTGCCAAACGCGGCAGAGCTTCACTCAAACGCCCCCCATTGGCGGGTTAAAATCTGGACGGTTTTAAGAAGAAAACTCTACGAGGCTGTAAGTTGAAATGAAGATCTGTATGGAATGTACTAAACGGAGAAGGTGCCGTCTGGCAGTATGATGTCATTTGTCAAGTCTGGAGTGGCTTGAGTGCGGACGTCCCATTAGCGTTTAGTGTTTTGGTCGCCGATGCAACTCAATGAAACGACTCAAGACTGCTGCAGTCTGCATTGGGCGCATTTTTTTCCCACAGTCGATTGTGACAATCTATTCTCGTCTTCCACTTCGAAAAGGTTCACCTGGTGATGAGCAGTGCCGAGTCGTGGGGCCTCAAAGACGTGTTGTACTGCCAACTACAGAATTTGGCGAGCATCTCCGAGGCCGAGCTGCTGGACAAATTGTACCCCCGCGACTTCTCCGGCCAACCTTTCCGGCTCGTGAAGTCCTCCTCCTTGGCGATGATGAGGGACACGACGGTGACGGTGATCATGTTCCCTATGGAGGCGTCTTTGAATATGTGAGAAGCCTGCGAAAAAGACACAGCGAATATTAACTACGTAATTTAAATTTTGGCCAAGAAATCAGAGAGCCCCTTAACAAAGAAATCAGGGGGTCATTATAAAATTAATATTTTTTGTCAAGCAAAAAAAATTGCAAATTTTAAACAAGGGTTTATTATTCTTTGATGTAGGTAAATTGTGCAAAAACTAATTTTATGACAATAGAAATTATTAAACAAATTTAAAGAAATACATTTTTCTGCACAATACACAATACTCCAGATTTGGGACCCAAAAAAATGGAGTACGCGTCCAAAATTACTCGAAAACGACTCCATAATATGGAGATTTGGTTACATATTACGTAGCCCCACGAATGACCCACCAAATCTTCACGTAGCCCCACGGATTTGAGCGATTGGGTTGAAAACCTCGCGGGCCCAACTAAGTAGGTACGTAGAGTATTTTGTCGAAATGTCAGATTCAAAAGAAGAAAAAAAATCCCCAAAACGGCTTGGACGGACATTTCACTTTTGGAATCAACACATCTTGAAACATAGTATGTTTCATATTATGACATGGCGAATACTTGGATTGATGAATCTGAGAATAATTATGTAATCAAACCCTACCTCAAACCGTTTTCCACGATTTGGTGATTCCTGCAATTTGTTCCCGACTAGAGGTCCCTTTCTGTGGTATCTTATTCTGTGATAGTGCATACCAGTTTTCATTTTTACGGACTCCCCTGTTGAGCAGCACACTGGACTAGGCAGAACATTATTAAGGCAGAAATGGCCTGAAGTCATCATATTCTGGGATCACTGCTTTTATTCTCAACTTCGACAGTAACTGACAACTGTTGAGGTCTACTCTAAAAATATAAATTCAAACGATCCAAATACGCAACGCAAAGCTCAGAACATGCAGAAAGATAGATTAACGCAGACAGTGCTGCCACAATGCATTCTGAATGCAGCATTCAGCAATTCTAATTGAAATAATTATTATGAATTTATTCATAAGCCTACTTACAGAGGTCTCTCCATTTTGTGTTTCTCAAGAACAACTTGTTCTTGTTCTGAACAAGATATCATTACTTACATGGTAAGGTTTTTACTTCAAGCAGAATATTCCAACTCCCCACTGTTTTTCAGCTTTACCTTTCACGAATTGCAAGGGAGTCGAGAGAGAAAGAAAGAATAAAATACGCGACAACGACATTTTTCACTGAACTTTCCATAATAACCATAAGTTATGGTCCATAACATTCTGATTTCTGATTAGGGATGCTCAAAAAGAATCGATTCTTTTAGATTCTTTATTTTTTTGAAGAGTCGGCCCGATTCGATTCTAAATTTCCAGAATCGAAAACCGATTCTTTTCTGCTCTTAACAAGTATTTTTATATTCAGTTGCTTTATATTCAGCTTTATTGCTCTGTAAAACAGATCCATGTATAAAAGAATCAATATTATTTTTTAAATTGAGTCACTGCAACGACCATAGGTAACAGCTGAAGAGATGGAAACAGTTGCACAACAACCTATCTGCTACTTTCCTACCTACCTTTTCCTACGTAATAGTGCTGGTTTGCAGTTGGATTTATTAGTAATTGGAATTCAGGTTTCGTAACGTAATAATGCTTCTTCTTCTGATAAATTTGAAATTTAATAAATAATTTAGAAAAAGAATCGATTCTCAGATGTATCGATTCTTTTTGAAAAAATAATCGCGATTATTTTTGGTACTTTTCTAAATAATCGATTCGATTTAAATCGATTCATTTTTGAGAATCGGACATCAGAAATTCTGATTCAACAACAGGTGTTCGTCAGTGTTGCCATTCCCCCCCGCGGGAAGGAAAATCGCTTTCTTCCGGCCTCCAAAGCCTGAACTTATTATAGTACCTACGTAGGTAAGGGAATAATTAGGTAGGTTTTACCTGCTGGTAAAACATTGTGACAGACAAGGTAACTTGCCTTGGTAAGTAGGTACGTATTACAATATAGGAGATACTTTCAAAAGGGATCATAAGTGGTTATTACCCACATCCGAAAAACTTTCAGGAATTGAAAAAAAAAAAATTCTGAAAGTTACTACCTACTTAATTTGATTTTTTTTTTTTTTTTTTTTGGCAGGTAGGTAGGTCTTTATCCGGTATGCGAGTAATAATTTTGAAAAACGATTTTCCTACTATTGCAACATGAGTTTGTAAAGCCTACAATTAAAGTTAGTAGGTACTTAATACCTACTTGAATGTACCTACATGAAAGTCTCTCTTCTCCAAGGAAACTAGATGATTTTTTGAATGAATGGTGAGATTCATACGGGGAAATATTTATTATTTTATATTTTTTGTATTAAATGGACGAGAAACACATACAAAAAACGTTGGTTACCATATCTTATTTTATATTTTGATATAAGTACCTAGGATAATTGTGCAAAAATTCTCTCGTAAAGACAGAGGTTCAAAACTAGAGCTAGGAAAAATTCCAACAGATGCCGCTTTCAACATGTTCCTTTTGGAAAAAAAATTATCGAGACTCAGATAATAATATTATTTCATAAAGTAAGTATATTATACTTTTTGAAAAAAAAAAAAATAATAATAATAAAACTAACCGTGGAGGGACAATGGGCCGATAATACCCATTACAACAAAATTCTTGAATGACCAATATCTCAATCTCGATCTTCAAAAGCAGCCAATTAAAATGTAGCCCGTAAATCTACAACCGGGACATTTTTCGACCGGTCGCAATTTGTTTGTCCCTTCTTGAAACCGCAGCATTTCATGGGAGTTGTTTTTTTCTTCGACTAATTAGACGTCTGCTCCGTTCTGACTCCTACACAGTGTAGATCTTGTCAACTGCTGATAATGAAGATAACAATGATCCTTGTGTTTGCGTGTTGGTCTCTCAAGCTGCTTATTGAGCGGGTGTGTCTCAAAGATAAAGTCGTGTCCAGTTTTTTTTTTCTAATGGGGGGATTTATTGACGCTTTTTCAGCGCTGATTTATTCCAGAACACGGTAGGAGCGAAGGCGAATCTAGATGAGTATCGTGCCCTCCCAAACGGCCGCAATTTGCATAAAGAGGATCCACTGGGAGGAAAATCGAGATCGACCACGCAAGACTGTTTATTCGACTTTATTTAAAGAAATTAATTTTGCTCCGATGTGGAAAAAAAATCCTGGCTCAACACGTGTCCGGTTTGACCTCAGTTCATTCAAGAAATTCACACGAGCTCGAAAATTTCATCACCGGCGATCACGCTCTGTTAGGTACATCCCCAAAACATCATTCACGCACCCGCACGTCATTACCCACTTCCCAATTTACCACACGGCTCGTCGTGCTTGGAATTCACAAAAAGACCATTCGTCTTAAAAAGAAAAAAAAAATACCGTTCGGCTGTTCAAGATGCTAATTCAGGCTCCGTTTTCTTGTTTACAAAACCCGAAACTGGAGATTACAAGGAATACCTGGGTACCTACCTATACCCTCGATGCAGATTACTCTACATACACCCGTTAAGTGTACAAAAGTCGATTGTATTCATCTAGCAACCCACTTGATCGCGCTCAGTCGGACACGAACCCTTCCCGATAGGACCCTGGAGCGGCAGTCTAGGATTCTAGGGAAGTTTCCAATGTAGAAAGAGTTAATTTTTATACTTTGTTCATTCCCTCCTCATTAACCAGTCCCAGGAGAATGCTTAGACGTCTCGAGCCTGGCAAACCGACCCTACCAAGTCACTTCCACCAGTACAAGCGGCGGCGAGAACATGGAGTATGCGCGTTCGGATATCCGTCCACAAACTTATATCGTCAAATATTATTACGGGTGATAACCCTCCATAATCTCCAATCGATTGACCAGAGTGCTAAGCTTTGTCTACCATTCCGAAGCCAATGTTTTCAAAATTGGCAGAAATTTGCAGTGGAACCTATTTCTTTGGTTCGCATCTTGGGTTCTGTACTCACCATAGCCATCAAATTGAGAATGTAGCTATTCAGCTCTTTGCCGTGATAATCGGCCATCTTGCGATCTGCCACGACCATCAGCTCCAGGTAGTACTCTTGAGATAGCGATCTTTTACTTCTTGTTCGACTCGTCTCATCATCCCGGTGAGACTGATCTGAAATCAAACATAACCGACGTTGAAAAGTGGATTGCTTAGTCTGGAAGAATCCCGATGACAACTAATGATTGAAACATCCCGATTACCAAACATCGTTTTTCGCTCCATTGACTATTCTGAACACTCGGTCATGAGCCGAAGCTTCTCAACCACACAGATAAAAAAAAATCCATTGCATAAGGAAAGAGAAAACTATCCCTTTCACTTAGTAGCAAGCAGGATATTTTATTGTATCGACAAAATATTATCGAACGATGTTGTTCAATGCACTGCGACATTCCACGACATTCATTGTTACTGCTAAAAGAAACTGAAGGCGAGAAAACGTGTCAAAAAAAAAAAAAAAAAAAAAATATTTTGATACAGTCAAGTTCTAATTTAGACTCAAGTCGTGTAGACATTGTCAGACTCAGGTAGGAAAACCGTAAGGATCCGAGGACAAAAACTTGACTCACAGACGGCCACACGCAAGAGACAATTGTTAATGAGGGCAGTCCTCGTCTGAGGAAGATAAACCACAATATTAGCTTTTTTTATGACTCCCTAATTAATTCGGGATGGAACTTTTTTTTTATATATAAAAAAAGGTATACCCCTTTTTCGAAATCTACCTGGCTCGTGGTCGGGCAAGCCCGAGAAATGGGCTTCGAATGACCGGATTGAAGAAAAGAAGCCTGAGGTGACCATCAGGTTCAAAGCGGGCAGAAAGAGCGAAAGGCAGGTTTCAAGATGAACATGGTGGATACATACAGATACATTAAGAAGCGAGGAGATGTATTGAAAGCAGAAAACGTATAATATTTATAAAGTTAACAATTTATATAGTGAAACTGTTCAGAATTTGTAAGTTGGTGGAAAAAGAAAAGTCAATGAGGACAATAATGGATATCTGTATCTCTCAAGGATGATTCATTTTTCACAGTTCTCAACGATATAGACAATACGAACTAGAACAATCAACTAAAACGAGGAGCTTGAATGCCAATGATGAGAACATTCCCACACAGCAGAGATAGACTCAGAGACGTCTCAATCTGGTCTCAAATGGTCTCCACGTCTCACAGCTTTAGAGGTCTCATTGAGACTTTACCGAGACGTCTCTGAGACTTCAAAACGGAGATGGTTGCTCTCGAGATGTCTCAGGGACATTTAAGTGTTAGCATATCAGAGACGTCCACCGCAGAGACAACGCTGGCGCAACACACAACCTACTTCTCCAAAGTGACTGCAACGAGACGTCTCTGGCGTCTCAAAAGCATGTCACCGTCCTCTCATTCACGAGAGAGCGCTTAGCCCCCTCATATTTCAATAATGTTCTAGCGTCATTTCCAATATGGCGACAAGCAATTGTTGATGGGATCTCGGGAATACGAGAACCCAAATTTACAACTCTTGACACCTCACATAGGCTTACCCAGAACATCTCTGGGATGTCTCATTGGCTAAAGACTCGGAGTCTCAGTTACATCTCCAATTCGTCTCAGATACCTCTCTGACACCTGTTTAGATAGATCTCTGATACATCTTAGATATCTGATATATTATGTTGCGGACATAGGGATATATCTGAGACGTCACACGTCTCTTTCGTATCGACATTGAGACGTTACATATCTCGTAAGAGACATAATAGAGACGTATCAGAGACGAATTTCTGCTGTATGGGTTATTCCTGATTTCACCGATGCAGAGTGCTGCAATGCCTGCTTGGCTTCTGTAGTGATGTTCATCTCGGCTAATTTCGCAACCTCATTCTTCTCTGCTGATTCCAAATCCCTTTACCCCACACTTTTACTCCTTACCCTGCTGATTTCTTCGTTCAGTACTCTGCTGATTTCTCTCCTTTGTCACCATTGCTGATTCCATTCCTCATCCCCTACCTATGCTGATTCCACTCATCCAATCACTTCCATTACAACCGCCAGGAACAAAAGGAAATACCAACTGGCGTCCTACTCGTTACTGATAGTTGCCATCGACAGCACTAATCGTAGGTTAACTCGGTTGGTAGTTCTCGCCGGAACTCAGACATCACCACGGCAAACTGAACGATCGAAATTGAATGAAAATCAACATCATTCTTGAAAATTATACGACCCGTCCAAGTTCACACCCCGCGACCGAGTTGTCGGAGAAGGATATAAATTAATGGTTTCGTTCCATCTGCTAACTCCCTATAAAATCTCCGAATGGAAACCAATTGAAAAACGAATTGGCGTTAAATTAAGGAAACCAAGAGGGGGGGAAAAGAGCTAGATGAATAATTCATAACAGTTGCGCAATGATCCTGCCCAATGCACTGTTCGCTCTCTTAAAGCCTATTAGCTACGAATTCCCTTTCTAATAATTGGTTGATTGAATTTGTACGCAGCTATTTTGATAGTACATTCATAGTGAGGCTAAATGGATACGCTGACATGAGGTGAAGGAATAAAAAAAAATAAAAAAAAAACGCTGCAAATTTTACACAAGGGTTTATTATTCTGTGATATAGGTTACTTGTACAGACATTTAATTCTGTCAATAAAAAAAATTTAAAAAAATTTTTTTGGATTTTTATATTTCAAAAAAAATTTTTTGGGGGGATTTTTTTTTTTTCAAAAATGTGTTTTTTCAAAAATTCCTTAATTTTTACTCGAAAAATATTTAACTTCTTGGGATCCTTCAAAAATCCCATTTTTAGCCCCATGAGAGCCCTATAGAACGCCACAGTGAAATCGGATCGTTCCGGGACCCCCAAAAATGGATTCTACGTCCAAAAATACTTCGAAAACGACACCTAACTCGATCCCATAGCTAAAAGCCTTCAAAACACCCCTCCTGTAGCCCCATTTTAGCCCCATAGCGCCCCACGGGTTTGGGCGATCGGACTGAAAACCTTGCGGGCACAACTAGATGGTAAACCAAGTATTTTGCCAAAATTTCAGATTTTTAAAAAAATTCCTACTGCCCAAAACGGCCCGGAAGGCGGACGGACATTTCGGATTTTGAATGTAGACCTCTTGAAACGGATAATGTCAAATTTTGAGGCCGATCGGAGTCGTCGACCCGCGTCGCGAAAACATAGGTGTATTATTCCAAGAATAATAAACCAAAAGACGCTGACAAAATTTGTCAAATTTAATTTTTCCGTTGACTGAGAGAAAGGTGCAATCAATCATTTGCCCAAAGCAAAAAAAAGTTTACTGTCGAGATTCTTCAGGGTTGTTCATGATGTCCGAGTAAAATAGTGTTGTAGGTGTGACGCATTCCGCTCGCGTTGGTTCAAAAGACAGTAACCAAGTCACAACCCGCCTGAATAGAAACCCCTTCCCAAACTAGGAAGCACGTACCCAGAAGTAGAAAAATATAAACAGACTCCTCTCCAAAACCCCCTCGATTGTGTATTTTGTGAAGAGAGCCTTCCCGATAGGAGCTCATGCGCGGAAGACTAGCATATTTGAGGAAGAACAGAGATAGCAGACTGGCATTTCTTAACAGGGTCGGTGCACTCTGAGGTAAATTTATTGCACCCGCATCGCCCAGCGGGAAATACGTTTGGATTATAAAAGCTTTTTTTCGGGCCCTTTTCTAGCTTAAAAATAGCTTAATGCTATTAGAGAGCTATATAAATAATCTACACGAAATCCCTTCAACGCCATTAGCGTAAGAAGCAGTTTCGAAATTCACACCGTGAAATGAACTCAGATTAAAAAAAATATTTATATTTTAGATTATGTAACAGCTCCCTACTTTATCTAGCTTGAGAATATTAATTTTTTTCATTCTTCTAAAAATATTTACATAGCGCGAATTTTAAGCTACCAATCTCAATCCAGTGGTGATACCCTAAGGTTATACCGACTGGGAGATGGATCACAATGGAAATATCTGCACGATCTGATCAAGATGGACAACTCGCATGCCCATAAGTGGGTCAACGGGTATTATTTTGCCAAGCGTAATAACAGGGTTTCAATATCCGACCGCCAAATTACCTAATGGGCTCGATGACGGGCCTGGAAGATATATTGCCTCGAGATCGCTCACCCCGCTCAACTAAACCAGTAAATCTTGGGGATTTTGATAAAGGGATTTCTGTCGGTGACGTCACCGACGGAGACGCTACGCAGTTGGCACGACTGATAAGGTGTGATGTCATTTGCTGGTATGTAGCACGCCATGTTGAACCAGGGTGTGTTGTTGTTGTGTGTGTAATAGAATCTTGTATTTTAGATAAGTACAATCAAGTTACAAAACCTAATGGAGCTTTTAGCACATCGGCATCCGATTCTGAAACATCGTACTGGGGATGGATGCACCCATGGATTCCTGGTTAAGCAGGGATGTCCGCTGAGCACATATAATCGCCCTGGAGGAGTATTGTATGGCGTCGAACTTCGTAGAGTCAATGCCGGTGTTCCAGAATGTGGTACACGGAACGAAGAGATGGCGATTGGATGATGAGGAGGTGGATAGTCTCTTAGATCTGGATTCAATGGGTCGGTGGGAACTTGAGGATTAGTAGCACTTCCTCTGGAGGCCTCATCATGAGGCATCATATTGGCCGAGTTCCAGGTAGCGTTTGGTAGCTCTGTGCTTGAGAGGGATGAGGCGGTCCGCGTTTTAGATGGCCTGACTGTGGGGCCTCTCGTGGAGTATCGCCTGGCAGCTTGGGCATTCTGACGAATTACGATTCCTTGTTGGGCAGTGTGGCTGCGTGGGCCAAACTACAAGCTTAAATTCGCCCCACTTCATTCAATCGCAGGCCACGGGAAGCGCCATTTCACAGTTCCCCAACGGAAACAGAAATTGAGTGTCTGAAAATATGGTTAGAACTACTCTTAAATTGTGAACTGAAGAATCCCAAACAACCATGATCTTGTATTTTGGTGAGAGGAGCAATAACTACTATAACTATATACAGAACCAGATTCGTAACAATGCACTCCTTCCCAAAAAATTGAACAACCTGACAGCGAAGAGCCCCCAACAGCAAGCTACCGTTCAGCTTAACGTGTTTTTATCGATTGAAACCCAATAAGCAACGCAACACGGTTTCGAACTGATTTCAATATCCAACATATAATTTCTAGAATCAATCTACTGTTGATAAAGCACCTTCTAAATGTACCTCTGAAATCAGATTCGATCCGAACCAGGTCTTCCACACGTCTTCTCAGGTATTTTACCGCTCCGATAGCGACTTCCTTTTCATCTGCCGCCATCAGCCGACTCCCGTTTGTGTGTTCCTCCCTCGACGATAAATTAGCCCGAATGAAATGTTTCATTCACGACGCGATATACGAGAAAAAAAAAAAAAAACGAAGGGAAGCCAGCTGGTGCAACCTGTCGGATTAGATAAAGTTGTCTGAAGGGCAATTTTATCGGGGGAACTGATTGCGGCAGGAAGAACACGCCGAGCCACCCCGAGGGTAACACCTGTTGCTCCTCATCACCCCCAAAGGCCCTGTGAATACGTCAAAATTAATATTTGGATTCTAACAGTACCTACGTTTAGGAAGCATTGAAGGATTGAGTTTATATTCAACGTGTGGGAGTTGGAAGTGAGGGGAAGTAGCACAAGACCTTTATTATTATTATTATTATTATTATTATTATTATTTTTTTACAGATTATCAAAATCTAGCCTGAACACTGAGTGAACAACCACATTCCTCCACCTCTATCTGCCTTTTCTTAGGCAGCTTGTCTTGATTCTCTACAGACTTCTGAGTCAGCTGCTTCCTTCATCCATCTGTCCACCTCTTCTTGGACAGCTTGACAAATAATATCTGTATATTATACAGACCACGCCGAGTCTGCTGCTGCTTTCTTTGTTCATCTATCGGCCTCTTCTTGGACAACTTGCTAAAGACTACGTATGCTGAGTGTGCTGCCTTTCTATCCTCCTATTCGTGGACGGCCTGCCAAACACACTGTGCTGAGTCAGCTGCCACTTCCTTACATCAGCCTCTTCTCGTAAAGCTTCAACTCTGGTAAGGTCGCATCAGCCAGCATATCCGCACTAATGTAGGTAGATCAGAATGGCTGTACTGCCTGCATTTTTCTGTCAACTGGAATCCCCGACCATGAACCAGCTTGTACCCCACCAAAGAACAAACGTCAACTCCATCACTGCCATCCACGAATATTCAGCATAAGTGTCGCTGTCCTGTCCGACAGTTCTTTGCCAGGAGTTTGCCTTGCACGCTCGGTCTGAAAAGCTGGCTTTTCTCTTCTTTCTTGACCTGATTAAATCAAATCACAAATTTAGTTCCAGCACAGTTCAAAGAACTTCACAATCAATTCACAAAACGTTATTACTGTAACGTACAGTTAATCTCTCAATACTGTTGTAAATTACAACTAGCAATACGACCCTCCACACTCTAATTTAATGTCGGGACCTCCCGTTACAATCTTGCTTTCATTTCAACGCGATAAAAGCCCCCAGCTCGATTTATGCGATCATGTTCACTCCGAACATGAAACTTGTACTGTCTCAACCGCAGTAATAATGTAGCCATCGTTGGATTTCTGCGTTTTTCTTTTTGCGGAGCGACCTTTTCGGCCTCACTAGTTGTGTAATGTTATTCAAGAGCGAGCGGAAAGGTTTCCGAACCCCGAGATAGAGTACTCGTCTTTATGAGGCACCCGTGGAAGGACTTACAAGCACCAGGAGAGGGGAGGACCATTCAAGCCTAGCCCTGGCCATTCATTCAACCCCAATGTTGGAGTCGACGAACTTACCGTTCTAATCTCTCACACCTTCTAGCCGAGCCTGAGAGGTTTTTTTAAAAGTGTTATTTATTTTCAACGAGTAGGTACTTTACTTGCCGGGGCTTTCACAGCGTATTGGATCCACTCAAAGGGCCCAAAATGGAAATTGTACGCTGACAGATACACGACCAGGGTTGCCAACAATCCGACAGTTCAAATGTCATGAGGACTTGAGACAGCTGGATGCACTTCGACTACCATGCTGGAGGCGGCGAATGTGTCATTTTCACTCTTCTTAAGAACTTGAGTTAACTTAACTGTTAATTAACAGTTAACTTTATAGTTACTATAAAGTCGATCTTTTCCCATGAATTTAGCCGAGACACTCAATTGTGTGGAGTACGTGGGGGGAAAGAATCTCATACAACGCACAGTTCAAAATCGAGGTTAACCATTCAACTTCATAATATCGAGTTTGCCATGTATTTTGAGGCGCTGAATCGATTCAGAGTCAAGTTGATAAATGAAGACCAAGGGGCAAGAATTATTGTTGTTCATTTTTCACCGAAAATGAGATTTGAACGCCATCTGTGTATTTTCATGAGTACTATCCGTAGAAAAGTTCCCATCGGGTAAAAATATCTCTTTTCGGAGTTTTATTGTAAGTTATAAGTTGAATTATTACACGTAGAAAACTGCTGTACTTAGGGAAAACGGGTATCATCCAGCGCGCCAGAGGAAGAACTGTTGGTGTCCCAACTTTGAAAGTTGAACTTTCTATACTATTGGTTTTCAACCAGGAGTACGTAGTTTGAATTTTGACTTGAGGATTTGTTCAATTATTCAAGTTCTTAATAAAATTTATTCACGAAAACTTCAACTCAATTTAATAGTGATTTAGTTTCCGTGAATTTCTATATTTTCAATACAATTCCTACTTTAAAAGCAAAATTTGCTTCTATAAAATTTGAAACTTTGCGTTTTTTCAAAATCAGCTTTTGTGGGGAAAATCAATTCTTCCCCAAAGTTCTATAAATATGACTATCAGGGCGACTATTTATCGAATGCGTTTTTTATCTTGAATAAGCCTGAATGGGCTAATTGCTGAGTACATTTTTTTTTAAATTTGATAGTGTTACTCGGTGGTTTGAGAGTTTAGGCTTTACACGAGGCAACAAAATTGGCAAAAATGCATTTATCAAATTTTGATAAACCCGCCCTATGAAGTAGCGGTTGAGGAGAGTTAATAAAATACTATAATATAAAATGAATAGATAATATCTACATATATAGATAAGTATATATATATTATATTAAATTAATACCTACTTGAACTTGAAGAATCACTTGAATAACCTGAATGAAATGAAAATAATGAATTTTCCATTGCAAAGAAACCAATCCAAAGCCTTTCAAAAGCCCCATTTGCAGCCCTAAAGCAGATTCCAGCAGTGTGGTGTGGACCTCCGCTAATGGATTCTACGCCCAGAGATACCTACTTCGAAAACGACCCCCCCCCCCCTCTCCGACGGACATTCCATCATAAAACGACAAAATTACTTTGCAGGTTCACAATTGTTGACCCCCGCCACGAAAAAAATAGGTTGATTATTCTGGGAATAATAAACCAAAACCACCAAGCAAATATTTGCATGTATCTCCCCCCCCCCCCCCCCCCCCTCCAGGACATAATAATATTATCAACGTAATATTATGTCGATCTACAAATTGGTGTGTTCCCATAACCGCGTGTCCTACAAGTGCGCGTGTATAGGTATATTTACCTCGAAGACACGAATATTCGTCCCTACTGAAGCACTAGCATAGCCTCGCAGCTGCCTTCCCACAACCGCGCTGATCCATGTCCATAATATAGGGTGGCGCGCCCTGTAGTTGCCATTGTTTCATCGTAGTTGCTACTGGATCATGTTGAGAACAAACAAATTTGTGCTCTTGTGCTTACGATGTCCGAACCAGAACGCACCCGTCAACTTCCGGACAGAAGACATGAGTCCCTCCGTCGAAAGGCTACTCACACCACAACCGATTTGGAGCTTTTCTTGCTCAACTGCAGAAACATGTGGCGAATCTTCCATACTCGCCAGTTGCTGCAGAGTCGTTGTCGTAAATCCCTCATGGATTACGAATTAACCCAACATGTATGATAGTATGGTATATGGTATTACACAGTATAAGAAACAAAATATGGTATGGTATGGTATGGTATGGTTCCGCAAACCAGGCAGCATTCTGCCTCTAAAAGGTTTTGTGTAAAGTGTCCTCCTCCAACCCCTTATAGACACGCCCAACCTCACATATCTATGGTTATCTATGTAACCAACCCAGCTATCTCATGTAGCTGTACAAACAAAGGTTATCTTCGTAACCAACACAGCTATCTCATGTAGCTGTACAAACAAAGGTTATCTTCGTAACCAACATAGCTATCTTGCATAGCTGCTTGACTGTGGTTATCTTTGTAACCATCACAAACTATGCCATGTAGCTCCAGACTGTTGGCTTACTCAGAAAACCCCAAAGTTATATACAACACAGTTTATTCATGTATCATGTAAGTGTCAGGATAATTCACCACCATGAACTATCCATGTATAGCCTGTATGTATATTATAGTGTCAGGATATTTCACCACTATGAAATATCCTTGTATAGACTCACCAACCTCCTCGTCCACAAGACACTGAAATACTATCATTTTCCCATGGGATATTCCACCACTATGAAATATCCTTGTATAGCATGCACCACACGCGATTTGAACTCACCAACCTTCACTCGCAGTGGACACTGCCATACAGAACAACAATGTCCTTCTCCCCTTAGGTCAGGTGCAGGCTCCCCCCTCCAGTGCCTCGCCAACCTCCCAAGGGAGTAGGGACCTTCCACTGATTGAGACCGCTGACGGCTCTAGATGATTCACCAAACGTAGTCAATACCATTATTTAGCCCATCATGATTTAAACCACAATCGCTAGGAACTAGCGACACTCCCCAGTCAAAAGCAAATTTTTACAACGCTAGGGAGCTAGCGACAGTCGTTTGTTGCGGTCCCAAATCATGGCAAATCCCTCCTATTTGGAAACAAAAGTAGTGGTTTAATCCTGCTGTAAAGGCCAAGTCTGGTCCGATGGCGTAATACAACAGTTCGGCCCGCTCCAGCTTGCACCTGCTTGGTGAAGGAAATCTGGTTTTCGTACAGGATGTGCTATCTGGTTTTTGGGAGCCTGGAGTGATTGTTGAGGTTTTGCCTAATCGCACGTATACATGGTCAATGGTAAGACGTTTCGTCATAACGTTAGTCATATTCGGCCTCAGGGCTATCTTCACCTGATCAGCAATCGCTGAATTGTTATAATCGCTGCGCTCGCCGGCACTGATCGCCCCCCACTCCTCTGCCCAGCCAGAGTCAGGCGAGGGACACTGGTGGTACGAGGCTCAAGACATGGCGCGGTTGTGGGACCCTGTTTCACGTGTGAGAGGAACTGCGCGCGGTTGTGGGACAATCGGTGAGACCGAACCCTACAAATTCTGTCAAAACATTGTAATTTTAGTATTGCAGCGTTGATTTCTCAAAAATAACACAATTCCAATTTTGATAAAACCTATTAGTCCAAACACAAGACTCCAATTAGACCCTTTCTGGCGTCTAAGGCAAATTGACCTTTAGGGAAATATAATTAGCCGGATGACAAATCGCCTCGCTCCGGAATCTGGCAGATTGAAATTTTTATAAGCTATTCTCGCATTCCGAACCGGATAATCGTCGAAGACAAAAAAAAAAAAGACTAATGGTGACTATTTTCGGGAACCATTTTTTGTTTAGGCCGGTTTCGAAAATTCCTATTATATAAATAGGGACCCCCAAAAGTGGCAAACAGTGGTACAAGATGGTAAAAATGGGACGAAGAGATCGATGGCCGGCGGAGACCTTTGGGGCGGTCAACCTTTTCAAGGGGTGTGCGGCCTTTGGAGGGCAGCGTGAACTTTTCCTCCATATTAACACCGTGTCATCAAGTCAATATCGGCTATTGACTGTCAAGGAGGAAAAAAAATTTGACTCGTCGCGGAAGATTTAAAAATAAACGTGAGCCCTCGTCGGAGATCCTTATTGGGGTTCTTGCGCCTAATTTATTCGACCTTTACCATTTTACACTGCTTCTCACATCCTTTCCGGGATCACCGTAAAATCAGTTTTGCCCGGAGAATCTGACTATTTGAGTCTCGTGATCATGAATGAAACGATAGGCAAATCATTCGGCCTTCAAACGGCAATTAATGTTGCCGTTCTCCTACTCATACATTCATCTTGTCGCTGCTATTAGCTCTTGGTGTATAATGATCACATACCAACGGAGTTGTATTCTCAATCATTTCGGTAGTTTTTTTCCCGAAGAAAATTCCGTTAATGTAATCGTTGCGTGTTCTCCACCAAGCAAACTCCCTCACTAAGCAATACGGTGCTGCAGGGGTTCTTCGGGAGGTCGGAATATTGCGATTTAGACCCCATATTCGGAATCACCACTTTAAAACATCCTTCAATGCCAAATTTTGGCACGAAATTCCTGTCCGATCTAATCAGAGAGAGTTGGCGGGGAAATAGGATTTTGAGAGAAGCCGACATCCTCATCCTGGAAGCTTTTGTCCAATGGCCTCCCTCGCAGTGTATTTTCTGGCTAATTTGGCTGTCCGATCTTACTAGCGTATTCAGCAGCCTCTTGTCTGCTACACCAACGTCCTTGTTGAAGAATATTAAACCCATATGTATTAATTTTTATGTTCAATTTTTTCATTTTCATTGTAAACGAATCCCAACATTAAATAATGTAATGAAATAGGTCTGGCTTTTTTCTTTAATTTTAATTTACTCGTTATATTTATTGCTTATACTTGTTCCACACCGTGTTTTACTTTTTACCCTTTTTATAGCTCAAAGGAACTTTCAATTCAAGCCTGTATAATATAAATTACGATGTCTCTCACACGAAGAGATTCATGAGTCGGTGTCAAAGGGAAATTTATTGGCCCTTCCGAGGCTGAAATTATTCGGGAATTAATTAACTCTTCAATCGATTATCTTCCGGTTTAAGAGCGTAGCGACGGAGGGAAAACGTAATTAACCGCGTACGCCGCGTACGTTGGACGCATCTTCGGTGGCCGATCGGGTGATTTACGAGACTGCGTCGTGGGCGGGTAAGTACCGTCCGAAATGGATTTTTCGGCGCCGGCGAGAATAGTGAAAACGTTGGTGCAGGGCTGAAAATGTGAGATGACGAGGGTTACGTCGACGGTATGAAAAACGAGAAAATGTACGAGGTTTGTTTGATAGATAGTTTTTCAGCCGAGGAATTCAAAAATCTTTTCTTTTCAAAAAAGAAAACTACCTACACCTTGCACAACCCTTGTATGTGAGCTGCTCACGCACAAAAGGCCAGCAAGTGATGTCAGGAGCAGTTATGGCGTCCAAATATTGATTTCAGAGCTGCGGAATATTTTAAATTGTATCTAGGTTATAAAAAGGTTGAAAATGTACGCCTGATAAAGGTTTTTATTTAGGTCCGGTTTGGTTTATCATTCTTGGAATAATACACCTCAGTATGTTGGTACTTGCGACGGGAGTAGAACATTTTTATAAGCCACAAAATTTGTGATTTATGCGTTTCAAGATTAGATTCCAAAAATGTTTGTAGATTTAAAAAATGAAAATTTCATTAATGACCGCCCCGCCGCACAGTGCGAAGAAGAGAAAGAGAAATAGGGGAAGGAAAATAATAGCATCTGAGCGATTCGATAAATCGGGCTGAAAATCAGTAGGTTTATGTATTTGAAAGTGTCGAATCCAAAAATCATGTCAAAAAGAAGTCAGGGGATGATTTAGTACATGATTTGACGCGATATTCGTTTTAAAATCTGCTTTTCTGACTCAAAAATTTCCACATTTTTAGGGTAGACTCTGATTTATCGTCTTACCTTCAAAATGCAATTTAACGCGGCTGTTAACAAGGGTTTCACTAGAAATGAGCTCAGTATAACGTGATTTCTAGTGTTAAGTAGGAATGAAAATGACTTTCTCCTCCCTTTTCACATTGTACCAAATAAATCACCCTATTCATGATATTTTCCTTCATCTGCCTTTAAATTATCAATATGAATTTATTTTTATTACACTACATTCATTAGTTAAAAAATCAAGTTCATAAAGTAAACCTGTATCTGTGAATATGAATTAGGTATGTATCCAAAATACCTAATTTCCTAATATTCCTAGTTCCTAGCCCAACTATATAGTATGGCGGTAAACAACTTGTGACTGAAATTTATCCAAACTATCGGAGCTCACAAGTAAAGTTCTCTATTCGTTGGTGTTGAGGCATCCATACTATAAAAAGGACAAAAATAACAATAAATAAATTTTTACTCCCAAAAATCCTTAAAAAATAGTTTTTTTGAAACCCTTAATAATTATTTGACTTTAAATCGACTTTTTAAAAAATCGGTCAAAATTGGACACCAGAATCTGATGATGGTTGCCTCTTCAAAAGTACCTACATGTTGGGGAGACTGCTCTCTGTTACTCTGTGGGGAGACGTTTCCCAAAAAAAATTAGGTGTTTTTGGGTGGTTTTCTTTTAAAGCTTATTTTTAGAAAACGAAACATGAGCAATCGGAAATCGTCTAAAATGTTCACAAATTGTTTTCCAGTTTCCTTAGAACGTGGAGAATACAGAGAACCTCGCAATGAGCTTGTTTGGTTGCGACTGAGACGTAACTACACGTTCATTATTAAATTATCAAATTTTGAAGAAGTTCGGAAATCAGACTACTATCTATCATTCGTCATGTTTGGGCCAGTGCATCGTTCTTCTCGGTGGTCCTTGAAGGTTTTGTAATCCGTTTCCATATTTCATTTTTCGATTTTCCTTCCCCTAAGTAGGTATTCGCCCAAACCCGTATGTGGGTCTACAAATAGAGCTTTAAAAGCAAAATTTGCAGGATGTCAGGAGGTCGAATGAGGTATCGTTTCCGTAGCAATTTTGAACAGAAAATCCATTTTCACTTTTTGGGATCCGAAATCAGACGTACAGAAAAAATTATTTTTTTAAATTCTTTTTTCTTTTAAATAATTTTTTGTTGGCATAGAATTAATTTTTGCACAATTTACCTACATAAAAGAATAATAAACCCTTGCTTAAATTTTTTTTTATTTTTTTTTTTATTTTTTTTTTTATTTCGAATTTTTCCGATAACCGAAAGTACATCATTTTATAGCATATTGTACGACTATAATATAGTCGTACATTATAATATTATTATAATGAAGATCGTTCTCCTCATCCTCGGGCTGCATCTTCATTATAATAGGATTGTGGACATCTTCTGCCTCGTACACTCTTCTTATTGAACCGTCCTGTTACATGCAATTTATCATAAGAGCCTAACCCGTTGTTCCCTCCTCCATGAATAATCCGAACAGTTCACCCTTTGGACGTGATTTACGAGGCCACCGCAGGCCCTGAGGATCCGACCGGAGGAAAAACGTCAGCAAAAAACGGCGCCTGCGGATTAACTGAGATCCTATTAGACGATGCAGGTGTTTTACGACCCTTTTTTCGGGTCTCCCCACCGATTTGACCGACTGACACAGTGTGTGGGATAAAAAAAAAAACGATCTGCTTGAGAAAACCACAAAAGGAAACTTACTTTTGAAGTGTGACTTTTTTCGATAAAAAATAAATACCCTGCCGGGATTGGTGTCACGGTTGAACGTGTGCCCAGTAGCGTTGGATTCCATTCCTTCTGTGATTGGCTCGTGCGATCAACAGGTCTTTATAAAGGACCACATGATCAGTTGATTTTCTCTTAAGGCAATCTGGTATCAAATAGACGTCCGTAAACGGTGCCTTTGGCGTCACATCTACCCGCTCCGAGAAAACGTTCCAGGGATTCCATTGCCATATCGTGTACAAAAAGTGGTTTACTTTCATCAGTGAAAAAATCCACATGTCATATCGAATTATTTATTTCATTTTTATATTCCTCATATGAAAAACTATCAATCAGACATTCCTTGTAAATAGAGCGGTCGAGATTCAATGACAGTCCAAACAGTTTGTGCCTTTATTTATTAGTAGCCGGTTTTCAGCTCGAGAAAAAGGCCAATTCGTTTCAATTACTGACATGGAAAAAGCAGACAGATCTACGATGTTGGTGATTGACCATCCTACGATCCAGCACACGTTCTCTCACGTAGAATGAACCACAAATGACTTCTGGTTTTTTTCTGGTAAGTGAGCAACAAACTCCCCAAACCACCTGTTAGCCCAACAATTCGAACAGGTCCAGGACGACAAAGGTCAGGACACAAACATTAAATGATGGAAAAGATGAAAAACATGTTATCTACGAGGGTCATCCAGAAAGTAAGTTTACAACGGCTCCTGTGCCCAGGGGATTTTTTTTTTTAAGTTTGTGCACCTGGCGTGAAGGCGGGGTCATAACGGTCAGTTTGCTTCTGAGTCAGTTTGAGTTTTTTAAATGGAGACGCCGACGCCAGTTCCTGCCACCTCTCACCAGTGTGAGATCCGAGCGGTCATCCGTGTTTTGGGATCGGATTCGACCTTTTGGTCGAATTTATGCCGAAAGGGACGACTATTAATGCCGACGCTTACTGCAATACCCTTGAAAAACTCTAAAGGGCGATTCAGAACCGTAGAAGGGGTATGGTAAGCAAGGGGATCAGCCTCCTCCATGACAACGCCAGGCCCCGCACTGCTCGAGTCACCCAAGAACTTTTGACTTCGTTTGGATGAGACTTTATCAACCACCCTACCTATTCACCCGACTTCGCACCATCTGACTTCCATCTGTTCAACAAATTGAAGGAGTTTTTGGGTGGAAAAAGATTTGCAGACGATGAAGAGGTCCAGGAAGCTGTTCAGAAGTGGCTAAAACAGGTGGCGGCAGAGGTCTATGACGCTCTATGATCATTTTATACGCGTTTTTAAATTTTCCATGACGTCACAACCTTCCTCGTACGAGCCAACGTGCGGGAGTGAGAGGAAATGAGGGAAACGGGCGGGCGTGACGTCAATACATTTTTTCCTCCTGCAAAACCACCAGGAATTTCGAGCCGAAAACTGGCGTGCTGACATTTCAATCAATGCAGATAACGAATATTGCAGATCTAAATTCGCATGACGGGACGAAGCTATCGAACTAGCTCTTTTTAACGCACAGTAGGTACTCATAGTGAACATAAATCGACAGTCAGTTTCATACACTTTTTCAAGCGTCATAACCACACAATTTTCTTTCAAGACAATAATAATATTATTGTCTATTATGTAGAGGTCCGTGTACAGGGTTCTTCACGGTCGAGCTCACCATGTTCATAATCATGACACAGTTGATGCGATGGCACAAGAAACAAATATCAGTGCCGGAGCAGACGAAGCGGACGAAAACAGTTGAGCTGCCTGTTTTGGTCGATGACACGATAACGGCGCTGTTGTCGAAATTTACCACACCTATGCTATACACAAGTAGCATGGCTGATAAAGTGTGATAACATTGCCTTTTTTTTTTTTAAACATACCAAATTTCTGTAACACGTCGTATACTCACCGCTTTCGGGCGTATGGCAGTTCCCACGTTGAGACGGCGCAGGAGAATTTAACCGTCTGAGGGTATGTCGGATTGACGTTTTGTAGTCCACCCATTCTTCGTCGGGCTCGATCAAAAAACTACCGTTCGACGTTCGAATGTGCCCCGTCTGAAACCAATTTAATGAATTTAAAAAAAAACTTCATTGTGAGATGTATTTTTTATATAGTTGGAGAAATCCTGTGAACATCAACAGAAAACGAGCTATTTTGCCGCTTTCGTGAAGTACCTACCTATCTCTTTTTGAATTGAGCGTCATTTTCATTTCGATGGGAATTCGCTTCTCATCGCATTTGAAAAACACAAAAAACGTTTCGAATGAGCGAAAAATAGTTTCTAAGGAGTATACTTAAACCAGGTTTTAGTGAAGAGAAACTTGGTTTCTTTAGGCTGAGCAAAAAGGGAGCAAAAAAGGATTTTATCAGACAGAAACCGGTTTTAGATTGATCGAAACCTGATTTTAGTGAGTGGAAACTGAATTTTATTATTAAAAAAAACCCTATAGACCCCCCGCAGTGAAATCGGATCGTTCCGGGACCCCCAAAAATGATTCTACGTCCACAAATACTTCGAAAACGACACCTAACTCGACCCGATAGCCAAAAGCCTTAAAAAAAAACCCTCCTGTAGCCCCATTTTAGCCACATAGCGCCCCACGAGGATGGGCGATCGGGCTGAAAACCTTGCGGGCACAACTAGATGGTAAACAGAGTATTTTGTCAAAATTTCAGAGTTAAAAAAAAAAATCCTACTGCCCACACATTTCGTTTTTGGAATCTAAACCACTTGAAACAAATAATGTCAAATTTTGAGGTCGATCAGAATTTTTGACTTCCGTCGCGATTACATGGCGTATTATTCCAAGAATAATAAACCAAAACTTCGTGGGAGCAGACAGCAGTTTTTTACTTTGCAGAAACAGGTTTCATTTTCTCATGAGTTTTGTACTATTTCCACCTTTAACGCCTTCTTAAGTCTATGAACCTTCCTTTTTATATTGTCTAAAATTTCAATTATGTGTTTCAAGAGGTCTCAAAAGAAAGGTCTCTCAATGAAAAGACTAAAAAATGTCAATAATTTATTAAACAACACAACTTCTACCCCCCCCCCCCCCCCCACCATCATCTTTTGGTAAGCAACACCTTTCCCTGGCCCTCCACCGAAAATCATTCTACACCAATGACGACAAAGTTTGTTGTTCGTTCAGGAACATGATTGTACGCTATTTGCATTCGCGGCATTAGAAGCAGTGATTTTGCACATTCTCAACTCATCAACGGCGGGTATACGCCGTCTTACGTTGTTACGATCTTTTGCCAAGAGTTAAGTTTACACGTAATTTTTCATCGGGCAACAAGGAAGGAATAACAGCGCAGCTCATAAACGGCCTTCTTCGGAAAAATCGTGAGAGATCTGCGCTATTTGTACCTTTTGACCCGATAAGTTGGATTCTTTATTCAGCAGGAAGGTGCGGCCGTCCAAATAAGGTGGAATTGATAGGCGGGATACTTTACTATCGTGATCGTGGCCTTATAGGAAACGTCTTTATACAACATTAGTTATTGAAATGAATTTAAGACGTTAAAAAATCCCTTGCACGTTTTATACGTATACAGTATACACTGTATAGGAACAGTATACATACAGATAGTGCGTTGAAGCCCGTCTGAAACCTAGAGCATCAACATTGGCGAGCAGGGCGAAACCCCTTCGATAGTTTTGTCTGATAATAGAGATTTCCTAAAGCCACTTTTTGCCTAACGGTGATGAGTTACGGTCGACGTAACTCGAGATTTCGCGCATGCGCAGAAATAACGGTGATAACTTACGTCCTTATGCCTAACGTCGGCCGTTATTGCCGTAAAGTTACGGCAATAAGCTTAAGGTCTTAAGGATATCGCCGTTAATTTCGAGCAATAGAACGTAAATAGCGGCACTTTAAATTTAGCGTGACTTTTGATAAGACCGTATCTCTGTTACGGTCTTATGTGAAGTTAGCTTTTCTTTGACTCTCCCTAGACAAATCCCTTACGCCGATAAAAATTAACGGTCGACGTATCTCGGATGTTTCTTTAGGAACTCTCTATTATCGCTGTTAACTGTATTTAATTTGTACGGGCAATTTGGAGGTTCTTAAGAGATTGCATTTCCAGCAGTTGATGCTCCAAGTTTTTAGGGATGGGAAAAAAACGCGAAACAGTTTCGACGAAACAGTTTCACGAGAAGAAACGTTGAAACAGTTTCACTTAATCTGGAATAGCTGTTTCAAAAAAACGAGTAGCCATTGCGAACGGGAACGGCTCTTTTCCCTGTTTCGGTTTCGTTTCATGCAACCACCAAGGTTGCCAACAGAACAGCTGTCTTCAAGATTTACCTGTTTCCACAGACTTTTCAGATCGTCATACCACAGCAGGGTATATAAACTATCCTCATCACGACAAAGTACTGTGGTTGCAATGATTTCGACTGTAATTCTACGGATGTTTGGGTCGTTCTAACTGCAACTCAGGGTTGGTGGTATTTTGGTGCTGCCCGAGCTTGAGCTTATCATGTTAAATCGTTATCATTGGCTCGGAAAGTTAAAACGAAAATTTATACGATCCGACGGTGTACTGTCGTCAAAATACCTAATGAATAGTGGTGATGTGAAGATTGTTCTCTAATAATTATTCTTTAGTCTATCTTCACCTTCCTAATATTTTTGGCTGTGATATTCAGCTTCATGAAACAGCTGTGATTTTTATGGTGCTACCATAGATAGTCGTAAATTAAGTCGCATCAGAATTGCTGCGATAATACGTTGATGAAACATTTATAGTGAATATAAATATTCAATTTAAGAGATATTTTTTTCACGTTTATTCTATTTCTAATTTTCTATTATACCTAATTTTTGAAAGAAAGAAAGAACACTATTAAATTTTTCTATTCTGTCTAGTCGAGAACCATTCCGTCATATTGATAGAGAGAATAATGCCTAAATTTGAAAAAGTGCTGTGTTTAAATAAATTGAATGAGACTGATCAGGAGTTTTATTTTCGTTACCTAGGTACCTACTCCCAATTCTTCTTTTTTAAAATTATAAACTACCATATTACGGTAGGTAATCTTTCTGTTCTCCAAAGTTCTTGAAACGCCCACAAAGAATAAATAAAAATACTAAAAATAGACCCAGACGAAATGAAAAGAAACCCCCTTAGAAAACGAAACGGTTTCGCAACAGCTTGAGCTGAGGAGAAAAAGAAGCAGTCTGAGGTGCGACGAAACCGTTTCGCCGAAACACATTGCACAACAATAACAGAAACAGAAACCGAAACGGTTTCGGTTTCTGTTTCTGTTATTTTTGTGCAAGCCTGCTTCAGTTCTTTCGAAACGCATTGACGCTGAAACTGTTATTTTGAAACAGTTTCCCCGAAACAGGAAGCAGTCTGAGGCGCGACGAAACCGTTTCGGTTTCTGTTATTGTTGTGCAAGCCTGCTTCAGTTCTTTCGAAACGCATTGACGCTGAAACTGTTATTTTGAAACAGTTTCCCCGAAACAGTTTCATTCTACGAAAAAACGGTTTCGTTTCATTTCTTAAAAGAAACCGAAACGCCCATCCCTACAAGTTTTCCAGGCCATAGTTCGCGCCACCTTATAATATAAGGTCGTGTTCGGCATATTATGCTCCGCTACTGAGGCTCGGGGTTCCATGAATACCCCGACAGTTGAGTGTCCTGATTGTCTGATTGAAGTGATTATTGAGTCTGCCCAATTTTGCACCAAACTACGTCGTTCATTTGGAAAACGAGCTTGATTCCATTTATGTACGTAACATGTACGTTTTGTAACGAACTTGCACCCTAAACTACTAGTTTCTGGAAAAAACACTTCTTTCTGACACTTCCCTGGTAAGTAATAAAGAGCCCTTCGACGCGTCAACCCACCCCCGCCTCACTTCAAATCCTCACTCGACCGAACGGATTTAGAATTTTGGCCGGAGACCAAATAGGACCTCTCGTAGGCCTCTCGACGTGACAATAGCTGTCGTGAGCGAAAAAGCTCAACAACCCCCCTCCCTCCGCCCATGACAACCGCCAAAGCCCCGATTTTTATTGATGTTTCTTCTTCCCCTCTTGAAAGGTTGACATTGTTCTGGCTGACACACACTGGCGTTCGAAAACTGTTCCTTTAGGTGCCATTCAAAAGGAAGGCGAGTGAATCAGCTAATGAAAGGCCTTTAAAAAGAAATAAGTACCTGTTATTAATTCAATGGAGGCGGTTGTTTTTTCTTTTTTAATTTAGGCGGACAATGCAACAATGAACCTTCACGGAATTCATTATATTCAAATAAGACGTCTGCGTTGTACTCCCGACGCATTCAGCCACCGATTCATTAATTCTGCCCAAGATTTATTTCATCCCCAAAATAATTTAATGTCATTGGGTGATTTCAAACTTCGAGCCATATGGTAGCGTTCATGTGACCTAATTCAGGCCTCTGAATAAATCAAACCCGGATCGATTCGGGGATGAGCCTATTTTGTGTGATTATCTGACTCAAAGGACCCGAAATCCTGCTGCGCCGGTTTCAAGCCGACTAAAGCGAGAGCTTCCGCCCGGCTGAGAATAGAAAATAGTTGGGATCGTAAAGCGAAGGTTGGCAATTGTAGGTCAGTGCGTTGAAATCACATGTAGCTGAGAATTGGTAAATTATGAGGCCTTCGGGTTATCGAGGGTATACCACGACCGCACTGCAATACCACTAATTCATACCGAGTATGACGCAAGCTTTTCGCGTTTCAACGGTGCCCGCCGCCTGAGCGGAAATCAGGCGCAAATGGGCGCACTTGCGCCCAACTTTTGGTTTATTATTCTTGGAATAATACACCTATGTTTTTGCGACGGGGGTCGACGACTCCGATCGGCCTCAAAATTTGACATTATCCGTTTCAAGTGGTCTAGATTCCAAAACCGAAATGTCCGTCCGCCGTCCAGGCCGTTTTGGGCAGTAGGAATTTTTTTAAAAATCTGAAATTTTGACAAAATACTCGGTTTACCATCTAGTTGTGCCCGCAAGGTTTTCAGCCCGATCGCCCAAACCCGTGGGGCGCTATGGGGCTAAAATGGGGCTACAGAAGGTGGTTTTTGAAGGCTTTTGGCTATGGGATCGAGTCAGGTGTCGTTTTCGAAGTATTTTTGGACGTAGAATCCATTTTTTGGGGTCCCGCAGCGATCCGATTTCACTGTTGCGATCTATAGGGCTTTCATGGGGCTAAAAATGGGATTTTTGAAGGATCCCAGGAGGTTAAATATTTTTCGAGTAAAGAATAAAGAATTTTTGAAAAAACCATTTTTTTCGAAAAAAAAAACCAAAAATCTTTTTCAATCGTTTTCATCTTTTGACACAGAAATAATTTTTGCGCAACTAACCTATATCAAAGAATAATAAACCCTTGTGTAAAGTTTGCAGCGTTTTCAATTCATTTGGGCAGATTTGTATTGCACGTGCAAATGGAAGCAACCATGTGTATCTTCGTTGTTTACAGCCCAGATGGCGCTTGGAGTCGAGCCATTCTCTCAAACTAGCTCAATAAAATTGTCAAATGTCCCCTGTCACAGATTTTAAATTTGAATGGGGGATTTGAATTGACCTACAAGATGATGGTGGAATCCACAATCTTAAATCGAATAAAAATCGAATAATCACTGTTTTACTCGAATTTTGGATGGCCTTCGGAGTTTCATTAGTCAGGAATACGTTAATAACACTTGAAAGTACTTGCTGACTTCAGAGAAGTTGTATTAAATATAAGTAAATTTTACACTTTAGAACAGTGTCCAGGCTTATGCTAAATGTCTATGTTAATATGTAATGCGGTAAGTGTCACTTCATCAGACGGGCAGGGTCGGATAGGGCTAAAGTGCGCCCAAACGGGCGAGCGAAGCAAGTACTCCCAATCGACATTTTAGTTGATGTTAAAACCTTCCAAACTGTCACAGATTAATTACCACTCCGTTTTATTATCACACCCATTTGTTCGCCTCTAACTGACGTAATCTCCTTCGAGCCTATTGATTACTCTTTTATCGAAGTTGAAATGGGTGAAAAAATTGATTCAAATGTATTCAGATGGGTCGCTGGACAAATTGATCGCTTCGGGGCTTCCCACGTAAGACATCAATACCAACCGCATTCCATAAAAATGCAAATCGCATTCAAAACGAAAGGTGCCTTAAATAGAGGTGCACGTATGGAGGTGTTGAGGTCGCAAGCCAGTCGCGGTTCGGGCGCTCTATCAGAATGCCTGTTTTTCGGACAGCTTTTGGAACAGTTAGGATTTAATGCATTCCCCATCGAAATTTTCGAGGATATTCAATCATGCACAGAAATGGTGGAAACGTATGAAACTTGTAGATGAAAAACGTAGATGTAAACACTACGACGTTAAGCATTATTTTGAGGGAGAAATGGTTATAACAATATTATGTTCCGGCAAGTGAAACGTTGCGCAAGTGAAACAGTTGTTAACGAAAGAAATGTGAAGTTTGACTACTTTTAAAAATTAATCAGAAATTTTTTTGTGTAGCTTATAATATTATAAGACTAGTCCTCGCTTCGTTCGGCCGACCATCCGAAAACCATGCGAAAAAAAGGGGGGATTATACGTGAACAAAATACCAGTTGCGCACAGTTGCGCGCGTCGCGCATGGTTTTTATATCTATACTTCTATAAAATCGGGTTTCTGTGTGTCTGTATGTGTATGGGTCTGTCGTGCCTTATAGGCGCCTAAACGGCTGAATGGATTTGTACGGGAATTGTTTAAAATGATCTCGGGTGCGATTGCGCACAACATAGGCTATATAAAAACCCCGCGCGATGCGCGCAACTGTGCACTATTGCGCGCAACTGGTATTTTGGTCGCCTATAACCCCCATTTTGGTTTATTATTCTTGGAATAATACACCTATGTTTTCGCGACGCGGGTCGCCGACTCCGATCGGCCTCAAAATTTGACATTATCCGTTTCAAGAGGTCTACATTCAAAATCCGAAATGTCCGTCCGCCGTCCGGGCCGTTTTGGGCAGTAGGAATTTTTTTAAAAATCTGAAATTTTGACAAAATACCTACTTGGTTTACCATCTAGTTGTGCCCGCAAGGTTTTCAGTCCGATCACCCAAACCCGTGGGGCGCTCTGGGGCTATAATGGGGCTACGGGAGGGGTTTTTTGAAGGCTTTTAGCTATGGGATCGAGTTAGGTGTCGTTTTCGAAGTATTTTTGGACGTAGAATACATTTTTTGGGGTCCCGGAACGATCCGATTTCACTGGGGGGATCTTTAGGGCTTTCATGGGGCTAAAAATGGGATTTTTGAAGGATCCCAGGATGTTAAATATTTTTTGAGTAAAAAATACAGAATTTTTGAAAAAACACATTTTTGAACAAAAAAATCCAAAAAAAAAATTTTTTTTAATTTTTTCATTGACAGAATTCAATTTCTGCACAAGTAACCTATATCAAAGAATAATAAACCCTTGTGTAAAATTTGCAGCGTTTTTTATATAGGCTATATATTGTGGCGGCAAGGGCACCGGATCGTTTAAAAAAATCCCCGTACAAATCCGTTCAGCCGTTTAGGCACGACAGACAGGCAGACAGAAAGCCGATTTTATAGAAGTATTGATAGATTATAACATATTATGACTAGAACTGATAGGTAAGATATGTGACTACCCTATGGATAAAAATTGTAGACAATGACTATAAAAGCATTCCTATGCTAGATTATGTTAGGTTGGGGCTGCGTGTTAGCATCTAATATAATTGTCACTAAGCCTGTGACAATAACAATGTAACTAGTTTCCTTATAGGAGTTGAATTATCGCAATGTGCCCTTGAATCGCTGACGTGCGGAACACGCTTAATAGATTTCTAGATAGAAGAAAAAATGAATAAAATGAAACAAGAAAGACAAATTAGTAATAGCAAGGTTGCATCACAATACAGGAGCATTCTGAGTATACATGACTGATGAATAGATGATTAAGGCCGCCGGTGGAAGCTACGTTTCATAATCCCGTGATCTTAACAACGACCTTCGGTTGACTGCACTTCCTAGTAGGTGTAGAATCTGCAGTGATTATCCTCGACTCCCTATCAGCCTGCCGATAAGTGTAAACGTTAAAAAGTGGATGTCAAAACAAGGCATGATGGAGGCTCGTTATTATGGATTTCAAACTGCTGACGGAAACCGGGAGGTAATTCTTTTCTCTCTTGGTTGCTCACGTGACAACCTCTGCCCCATATACCTACATACATCATTCAACATCCCGTGATCAATGCACCAGTTGGGATTTCCGTATTATTTCGTAGTCAACGAGCCCTCGCTAACGCCGCAAGGCCAGCTCGAGTGGTTTATTATCGCCGAGAAGATTTAAGGTAGGAAGAGGCAGAGAAACTACAAGTAATAAAGCGAGTCCGCACACTAGGAGCCTTGCGTAAAGTTTGGATTAATTGACTAAGGGGAGTTAGGGTTAGGAAACTCATGAATGAAACACGTCACGGACAGAAAAAATCCTTATCAGAGTTACGGTGCGCATTACGATTAGCAATCCAGATTTAGACTCATTGAGGAAACGGGATTCATTATACGGCTACAATTAATTTTTTGTCAATGAAATACGGAGTGGTTAAACTCGCAGAAGGACGGCTGGGACCAGCAGAAATAAGGGGGAAAAAACGCTGCAAATTTTACACAAGGGTTTATTATTCTTTGATATAGTTTCCTTGTGCAAATATTTAATTTTGAGGTTTTTTTTGTTTTTTTTTTTCAAAAAATGTTTTTTCATAAATTCATTATTTTTTACTCGAAAAATATTTAACCTCCTGGGATCCTTCAAAAATCCCATTTTTAGCCCTATGTAAGCCCTATAGATTGCCACAGTGAAATCGGATCGTTCCGGGACCCCCAAAAATGGATTCTACGTCCAAAAATACTTCGAAACGACACTTTTTTCTATCGCGCGAAATTAGGAATGAACCCCAGCCAAAAGACAAAGGTACCCAGGGTAGTAAACCAAAACGTAAAAGAAGACACACGTTTATTATCCACCCAACCAATCCCTCGCCTAATGGGCGATGAGATAAAAGTCCAGTATGAACTGACTTTCACCTACTTACCCGCTAACTTCATGACGGTTTTCATGATATACTGTGGACCCTCCCGATATCTCACAGCCTAACGAGCGCATTAAATTCATAGGCTTATCAGTCTGACAGAGTAGAAACTCCATTAATTTCTATCTCCAGAGAATCCAGTTTTTTTTTTCGGGGTCTTTCACGTGGAAATGAGCCAAGTGCTGTCGTGAAAATGAGTTGAAAGAATAAACGTAGTGATTAGTAGCCTCAGGGACAAGTTGTCGACGGTTCAATCCGGGTTACTAAAGTGGGTAAGTAGGTACTTATTTCAAATGTTATTATGTCGAAAAAAAAAGTTCAATTCGGGGGTTCCTTGATTTTCTCGTATGTGGGACGCGTCGTGATGGGGTGATCGTGATCCGACTCCGTTGTTTCCCTCCACACGAACCGAAATAAGAGATTATGGAAACGTCTTATGACAAGTTCGTAATTATTGCCGTGACTAGCTCTTGGGACTCCTCACGGAGGGATTCGGAGTGGGCGAGCGCAGCGAGGACGTCAAGGCGTTATGACGTGTCGCTCGACGTAACGACGGTCCCACGCGAGATTAAAAGTTTTCAGAGCGAAGCCAATTCACGCGATTATCAACGAGGACCGGCTACTGCTCGACCCAGTTGGCAGGTGGGAAGTGATTTTATGATGTTCGGGTGCTCCCAAGATTAATTTCCACTCCGGGATTAGGCGTACAAGCTAGTCAACAATGTGGTAACAACTAAGAGTGATCTAATGGGAGCTGAACCCAAATTACTGTGTAAAATTACTACTAATTTGTACTAATATGAAAAAAAAAAAAAAAAAAAAAAAAAAATGAAACCAAGAATTTTCACGGTTGGATTTTCTTCCAACTGACCGTTGACGTCGCTGACGTCTTCAAGGAGGATCGAAACATGTCCTGACGATTGCGCTCATGGCACCTCATTGCCTCGTCCTGCTGTTCGCCGTCTGATTGACCGCACAAAATAATTGCATCTCTTACGCGATCCTCATCCAAGTACTAACCGCACCCGACGTTGCTTAACTGCGCTGATCGAGAGAAACAGTAGTTTGCCCAACGCCATAACGGACGACTATTTACTAATATTTACTGTGGCCGATGGGCTGAACTCTATGGTAAATTCGCCCGCCCGCCACGGCTCATGGTGCAGTCGCGGGCCACGGGCAGCGCCACCGTCGGCGGTGCGATTGGGGAAAGCTTAATTCTCGGGTTAGAGGCAGCACCGCTAAGCAGACGGCCCCAATCGCACCGCCGACTTCAACATTTAACTGATCGTTATTCTTATTGGAACAATAAGAATGTTAAGCAGAGCATTTTCAATTAGGACCGAGGACCGGGCATCCCATGGCGACACTTCGTCTGGATGCCAGGGCAGCGGACGCAATTTTTACGCGCGAATCCGTCACCCATGCAACCACTGTTGACAATTCATCTGTGGTCGCCGAGAGAGCAGATTTTCGTAAGATGGTGTCAGCAGGCCCGGCCTCCTTTGGCGTCAATTTGTCTAGGGAAGCCAGCCCTCAGTTTTGAGGTTTTCACCCCGATCGCCCAAACCCGTGGGGCTCTTTGGGGCTAAAATGGGGCTACGGGAGGTTTTTTTTTAAGGGTTTTGGCTATGGTATCGAGTTAGGTGTCGTTTTCGAAGTATTTTTGGAAGTAGAATCCATTTTTGGGGATCCCGGAAAGGTCCGATTTCACCGTGGGAATCTATGGGGCTTTCATGGGTTAAAAATGGGATTTTTAAAGAATCCCAAGAGGTTATATATTTTCCGAGTAAAAAAAAAATTTCGAAAAATTTTTTTTTTTTCAAAATCTTTTCACTGACAGTTAATTTTTTCACAAGTAACCTATATCAAATAATAAGAGACCCTCGCGTGAAATTTGCAGCGTTTTCTAAGCAGATTTCGGGAAAGCCTTGGCAGCCTCGGATGTTTCAAAATCTATAGGGAAATAAGAATTGGGTTTCGATCACGTTTTATGGGGTTCTGTACCACTTTGCGGCGTCCCACTTTTCCCAACGATGTTGAGCGCTACCAAGGATTTCTTTTGCACGCTACGGCTGCATGCAGAGTGAAAGAAATCCTACCCGTGAGGGATGTCCCCTCCACTGTTCAAGCGTCTACAAAAAGCTCATATTGTCGACAGTACTTGAAAAACCTTTTTTTGACTGCCATGACGTAATTTCGAGAAGGCGTGAATGAAGTGTATTCGTATCCTCTCGTCCATTCACAAACCCCCCTGTGGCCATGAAAATAATGTATTCTCCGAGTAAAATGGCCCATTCATTGCAGTTTACACAGCGTTTGCATACAACCTCCGCAAGAAGCGCACAAAGGAATGTCTTCACCCGTGAAAGTCGAGGAAACAAATTTCTCACTCGGAAATCGACAAGTTATTGATAATTGAAGAGTTTCAAACGGATATTTCGTTTGGGGACGAGCAAGTGACGTAATGTGACATGACAAGAGTCTGAAACGGGATGGTTATCTTGCGAGCCCCGTAGAAAGGACCGGGTGATGCAATGAACCTACAAAGGTCGAAACTCTATGTTGAGCTTCCCACGAAATTGTCTAGCTACCCACTTGGCAGCGATGGAGCTGACAGCCTTTGATGAGTTTTGCAACTCGTAGGTCTCGAAAATCTAAATGTTGACTGTAGTGAACTCTTGTTTCATCCAGGACGTTCAAACACAGTTTTCCAACGATCTACCATATTGAGGTCACTTGTCAAATAAATACCGACTTCCGTGAACTACCGAAAAGGCTTTTTACAGCATCCCCAATTCAGTCACGGGCTAAGCCCCCTTTTCATGGAGGAATCAAGTTAACAATGCAACTACCCGAGACCAGCTTTGACAAGGATAACCGCCTAGGAAGAGGTAAACCTCGTTTCGAGACTTTTACAACACAATATGTTAGCCTGTATGACTCCCACACTGTACGGTGGAGATTAGCCCACTTCTGGGCATGAGTTCTCTTGAAACGTGGACTCCACGGACAAATAAGGCCGGAAGCAATTCAAGACCTAAAATTAGGAAGTTGAACAAAGCTACACGTGATTATTTCAAAATTTCAAAATTTTCTATTTAATAGAATAAATTCGTTCAAAGGTATACGGTGCTATCTATACCACTAATTCAGATGGTGTCTGTATGTATGTATGTGTGCGACGAGCCTACTCCTCCTCGGTAAGCGATAAAAATACGCCGATTTTTTCTACAGCCTTCGCCTCCCAGACATCTTCTGGTGGTAGATTTGAGAACCCCAAATATAGGAGAATTTGCGCCCAACTTTCTTATTTTAAATGGGAACCCCTAATTTTTTCCTCGAATTTGGATTCCTTGGTCAATTTTACGTCCGATAAGCGCGTTGCGCGAAATTTTTTGGCGCGCGCTAATTCGTAAAACTAATTTATTTCTAATTCTTCGGTCGTTAACGGTCCGATTGAGTCGGCGTTTCCTCCTTATCCTACCTATAGGATCTCTATAGAGATCCGAATTTTAATACGAAATCCCGATAAAACGACTTCTGACAATGAGCGAATTTAGACTGCGAGTTTAATTTGAATGACGAAGAGATCCAGCGCGCGCCTCGGGAGAGTTGCCATGGACCTCGGAACAATGGGAAGAACGGGGGGGGGGGTGCCAGGGACCTTAGAAAGGTGGAGGGGCCGTTCAACGGGGGGGGGGGGGGGGGGGCAGTTTTGAGAAACGGTTCATTCTACGCTAATTTCGGATGTATTATTAAATTGAGCGACTGTCACTTGGCCGAGAGAAGCGAGGCCCCTCTGACCGAGAAAGTGGTGATGCCCGATAAAGAGGTCGGCCGAGCGAAGCGAGGCCATATATCTGAGTGCTAGTATCACATAAATTTGAAAACGTCACGAAGAAATGAAGTCATGAATTCGTCTTGCAGCTCAAAATATATCGACATAATACATCGATATTTTCTGGCATATGAATCTTTAAATGGTAAACATGGGAAAGCGAGTAGTCGGTTCATAGGCCGCGGCGAAATGGGTGAGGGATGGCTGGCAAACCCCTCTGATTTGGCCCCTTAGCCGCTTTCTTGCTGATGCCTCCTCACTCTGCTTTAGCTCCTTACTAATCAACTCACAACTCTCCTACAAACTTGTATTTTCTTCCCCCCCAAATGACTCATCAGTATCAAAAGGTTTCACTCGTCCCTGCCTCCCCTTGAAAACCCTCAGACAACCCAACGGACGTTGCGTGTGGACGGAAGAACGCCTTGTAACTCGACACCATGTCCCTTTGCGATAGGTAACGCTACACTACAAGAAAAAAAAAAAAAGAAGAAAAAAAAAACAACTTCAGAACATTTTGCTTCTTAAAAGCCGCGAAGTGAGGTAGCGACACGGTACAAGGGCTTCGGGAAGAATTTCACGCTCTTTTAAACATTTTTTTTTTCCGAGAGGTCGGACGGCAAGGACGAAAAAGCCGAATCCCAACACTATTTACTGGATCGTTAAATTTGAAGTCGGCATCCACCGTTAGACGAAACCCAATACGTCCCAAAGTCGTGTTTTTTTTTTCCCCCCGCAATAATTTTTACGGGACTGGACTGGCAAAAACAACAAATATTAAGGAAAGTCATGTAACCTGTTTCTGTGGTAGAAGCTTTAAATGAAGTTGTAACAGCATCGTCGATTCTGTTATCTGATGCGATCAGAATCCGCACGCCCGGCGAATAAATCACCCAGTCTAAAAGCTCACCTCCCATATCCGATTATTAGACCACGTTAACGAGAAGTAAAAGTGCTATGAAATAACTCTTCACACGTCGCTACGTAGGATGTAATTGCTTCGGCCGCTCGAGTACCGCAAAGTGGATACGCCGAAGTGCTCCCGATCATTTTACAGCAAAAACGCTGCTAATTGGTCTCGTTGAAACCTGTGGTCGCAGTATAACTAATTTTTTTCGACGAAATCCATTTTCAAGAGACCCGCTTTTCTCTCTTTAAAATCTCCAATCAAAAGATCGTCGTAATCAAACACCGTTAAATATAAATGACGGTGGACGATGATAATTGCTCGTAGGATTCGAAGAATAGTATGGAATTTGGCACAACCGGCAGTGGAAATGGCGAATGGCTAAACACTGTTGTCGTAGTAATGTTCTTTAATACTAATGCGATGGTGGGCGAACATCGAGGGAGATGATTGGGCGTAATCACTGGGTTTGCCTCCTCGGAATCGCGTAATTCGGTTGCCATGTTGGGAGGAACGGACTTTTTCGCAAAGGATTTGGGATTTTTCCGTAGCACGCTTACGAGGAATTGTCGTTGAGAGGTTATGCGCTGAATTCAGATACGGCTGATGTGCCGTGAGAAAAATTCCTATTCTGCAGACGTGAAGCAGCTCTGGGGTGTCATGATGTGTAGATTTCCAAAATAAAAATTTCATTCAATTCATCATAAAAAAACGCAAAGTTGCATACTAGGGACACGTTATGCTTGGTTCCATTTGCAAACCATCATTAGACAGGGGGGAATCCTGAGCTGGCAGGCTGGGCAAGCACTCCCCCTTCATCACCTTCGCTCATCTCTGAATTCAATCCCCACGATAAACTTCAAAATCTCCTACACTTTCATAAGCAACTTTCACAATAATTGTGAAGTATTGCCAACAGCGAACTCACAGAAAAACAACGGGGCCTGCAGCACCACAGCTGCATGAAGCCATTCTGATTGCCGATTTCACACACACGACACACAAAACACAGAAAAAAAACGAAGAACACTTGTAATAATGGCAATAAAACTAAAACGGTAAAATTCAAGTAAATTGATCAATGAAAGTACTCTTTCAGAATGTAAACAACTAATGGAGAAGTTGGCAACTTAGGATCAATGTCCGCGATCCTATGAGGGAAAAGTCAGATGAACGCCCCAAGCGGAGGAAGCACCAACCATTCTGCTTGTCTTTCAGTAGTTACAACTGTAGACCTGCGGCTCTGCCCCCCACAAGGTCTATGAAACCAGCTGTTTTCCTGGTTCAACCAAGGAGCTTAGAAGAAGAAGGAGCTTCTTCTTCTAAGCTCCTTGGGTTCAACCAAGTCGAGCCAAGGCATTCAGCTCCGCGGGTGCTTGACTAGGGGGGAAGATGCTCAAACGGTAGGTAGGTAGTTATACTCTCTTTTCGCGGTAGATTAGCGGAAGATTAGCTGCGCTGGAGCTCGTTGCCATTGCTAACAAGAATGAACACCTGCTTTGGGTACAAGTTAATAGTAAAATTTCCATTACTAATGTAAAAATCATTTGAAAAATTGTCCAAAAATTGAAACAATAAAACAAAAAATTATTAAACATGAATTTATTTACTTTCAGATTTTATTTATTTTCAGATTCAGGTTGCATGATTTCATCTGAGGTATGTGACGAATTTTATATATTGTTACCAGATAATATCATAAATAATTATATTACAAATTGATAGTAGAGGTAGGCATTAATATGTAAGTAGGGTAACTTTATATCACAGCACATTTAGTTTACATGTTTTTTGATCTCAAAATAGTCTCACTTCAGTTTTATCCTGGGCATCCTATTTACTATTGACTGTCTAATGCTGTTGGCCCATAATATGTTTGTCTAACGTCCTCTGGTATATTTCTGTAGCCCTGAGGATGGTTTATAAATAAACCGAAACGTTAGCCTAGACGAAGAGTTATCTTTGTTGACTGAACCTCAAGATCCCACAACATATTTATTTATTTTATTTTAATAATTTTTATTTTATTTTTTATTTTTTATTTTAAGAATTTTATTTATAAATAAAATTAGCAAGCACTGGGCAAGCAGTGCATACCTTGCTTTGCCAGAGAATTCGCCTCTGATGGTAGAAGATGGATAATAGATGATGGAAATGAAGGAAGACGCAGTGTCGGTAGGACGCACGCTTCGTGGCTGTTAAACATTCGAAACTGGGCAGGAGTTGACCGAGCTGGAGATTGGTTCCGCATGACAGAGGACCGTGAATGATCGCCAACCTTCGTTAGCAGAGACGTTACGAGAAGAAGAAGTAGAAGAAGAATGTCGAGTGTGGTGTCGTTTTCCAAGTAATTTTGGACGTAGAATCCATTTTCGGGGGTCCCAGAACCTTTCGATTCCACCTTGGGGATCTCTAGGGACTTTCATGGGGCTACAATCGGGGCTTTCGAAGCATGCCATTAGGCCGATTTTCTGTGAAATTTTGGACGTTTTTTTGGACCCACCTTCGGCCCAAACACTACACAAGAACGCCAATTTTTTAAAATTGTTAAAAAATTATTTTCTGTGGAAATTACAATTTACGAACTTAAACCAATTTATAAACCAATGTATAACATTTTCGGCGTTTTTTAAAGGATTTTTCCTATTGAAAAAATAAAATAATGACAGATAAATCCTCATGGAAAATTTGCAGCTTCTTTTTTAGGACTTTCCACTCGAAGTTCCCCAAATACTGAACAATTTTACACTCTCGAAGATTAGATGCCATATTGTGATGGGCTGTTCAAAACAAAAGAACCAAAGATTCGTCGTAGTGTGGGAACCTTCGCGACGCTCCTCACCCACGAGCCCGAATTTGGATTTTCCCCGACCCAGAAAACCTCGCTACGCGGAAAACCACCCGTTTTCCAGCCGGGTTGACAGTAAGCGAAATCCTACCGTTGTGCTGCTTCATCGTTTTACCCTTTTCGAAACCGCCGCTCTGCCACCGAGCAGTGGTTTGACGTCGAAACCTCTTTGGAAGGGGGATTTGACGATTCTCACGGAAGCGAGATTCTTATGATCTATCAATACAAAGACAGTTCAACACCCTATGAAGCAATCCTATTGTCAGAATGTGCTCTTCTGTTATGGATGAGCCACTCAGGTCAGGCTTTTTCTTTGGGGGTCCTCATGAATGTTCAAAAATCCTGTCGTATAGATGTCATCAAATGTAAGGGTTTTGTTTGAATCGAAAGAAGCTCCAAACATTGTTGTGTTGGTGTAATTCGTTCCTGTGTTAGAACTGTGCTGACGTGAGAGAATCTAAACTCGTCCCAGGTGACTCAAACTAGGATATTTAAAGAAGCCCATTCGAACGAGTTCGAGTTGACGTGTCTGGCGCCAAGGTCGCAAAGCTTCGTGAAAACAAAAGTGGCGATTAAACGTGAAAACAATAAACCGAATCTGTTGAAACCTTTTTGAAATAGCCACCGTCGAAAATACTTGATCTTTCGAAAATCTGCGTCTGGCCGTAGACTTGGCGGGAAACGTGAAGTTGCCAATCGGATAATCTCGTCTCAAGGCCTGAAGACCACTCGTAAAAAAACTCACGCCGTACAGCCTCCAACTGGTAAGTTTCGTGGTGTAAAAATCGCTGCTGGAGTAAAATAATTCTCACGAGGTTTGATTCTGCACGTTCCCGCTCCAGCTCAATTTTTACAGGGCCGTTGGGATGGATTTGGACATTTGGACAGGGTCCAGGAGCTGCCGGGTTCTAAGTGGGCTCATCGGGCTTCCGTCTTCTCCCACGAATGAGGACTGCCTTTGATGGTTACTCATATCTCTCGAAACTTCAACCCCTTTTGCCAGCTGTTCGGCTCATAAAGGCTACAACCAGGAAAAACAGTTTGAAGCAGGTGGGTTTTATTCTTTCAAGAAAGAACTGGCGAAAGAGTTGGCATTTACCGGTGATGCCATATGGCCGGTTCAAGACTGGAATTGGTATTGGTGCCTTTTCTTTCATAACTTGCTAGTAACCAACACAATGTTGCAAAAGAGGAAGAGTTTGCCATGAAAGTTCGATGATCAAACTTATGGCCATATTTCATCAATTTTCGTTCACTCGTTTCGATACATAGAAAGTGTCAAATCGGCCAAAGGGGCCAAACCATCAATTTGTAGGTCGATACGCTCGCCCAAAGTCACAGCCAGGCGAGTTTGATGGTTCTTGTTTTCTGACTGCTACATGATGGTAAACGCAGCATTTTGGTTTATTATTCCTGGAATAATACACCTATGTAATCGCGACGGAGGTCGACGACTCCGATCGGCCTCAAAATTTGACATTATCCGTTTCAAAAGGTCTAGATTCTGAAACCGAAATATCCGTCCGCCGCCCGAGGTGTTTTGGGCAGTAGGAATTTCTTTTTAAATCTGAAATTTTGTCAAAATACTCGGTTTACCATCTAGTTGTGCCCGCAAGGTTTTCAGTCCGATCGCTCAAACCCGTGGGAGGGTTTTTTTTAAAGGCTTTTAGCTATGGGATCGAGTTAGGTGTCGTTTTCGAAGTATTTTTGGACGTAGAATCCATTTTTGGGGATCCCGGAACGATCCGATTTCACTATGGCGATCTATAGGGCTTTCATGGGGCTACAAAGGGGATTTTCGGAAAATTCCAGGAGGTCGAATATTTTCCGAGTAGGGAAAAAGAAGTTTTGAAAAAAAAAATTTGTTGAAAAAAAAAATCAATAAAAAATTTGTTGAAAAAAAAAATCAATAAAAAATTTGTTGAAAAAAAAAAATCAATAAAAAATTTGTTGAAAAAAAAATCCAAAAAATAATTAAATAATTTAATTATTTGTGAACAAATTATTTGTCCGCAAGTAATCTATATCAAACCCTGGTGTAAAATTTGCAGCGTTTTAATAGAAAAACCCGTGACTTTGGTTGTAGTACTTCTTGTGATCATTTTGGGCCCATTAGCCTATAAAAATTTTATAGGCTATTACCATTAAATAGTAATATCAGCATAATATATTGTATAATAATAACTGTTATAAACAGGATGATGGGCCATCAGTGGGGGAAGGTCTGGGGCAAAGAGCTTGCAGCTACTCTTTAATGTCTATGAAAAGAGGTCGTTACATTACGTGGCAAGCAGCGTCTCTTCTAGCCCGGTAACCTCGCAAAAAGTATGTACCATGTAAAATCCGATTACTCTAGGCTTACTCTGGGAGTTATCTGGGACCCAGTGGAAAAGAAGGAAATGAGTTCTATTTAATGCGCATCCCAGGAGGCCCTCATCATTCTTTGGGACATTACGTTGTTGAAGTGTGAAATTGGATATTTGGACAAGGGGCCGGTTAAGACATCCCAGGCTCGTTGTGTGTATGACCTACATCGTAAAGTAAGGTTGTGGGATAGAACATCGTACTGGCAGGCAAAATAAGGTGAGATGATTCTATAGGGCACATCGACTACCATGCCAGAGGTCGGGAAAGTGTGCATTGGCACTTATTATCAAGTGGGCTATCAGAAAACCCCGAATTTCACTCCCATGAAAACCAGTTTCTGCTTAATAAATTCCCTGGAAAGCTGAATAAAAAAAGGGCAGTGCATTTTTGGGAACCCACACATCATGGAACATGACCGATCAAAAACTACCTCCGAATTTTCGTTAATTACGCCTCGTTATTTTTACCGAACCCATTTTAATTTATCACGAGCCCAATAATAACAACAGTTTGGTGTAACTTCGGGTAGGTTATTTTTCTAAGTCTTTCATCGATTCGCAATTTCAGTAGACATGTAAACCGTTTGTATTTAGAACTTGAGTGTTTGGCCCAGCGATCGGACTTTTTTTTTTTTTCTGCTCGTCTTTGTTTTGATAGGCATCCTATCATGCATTCTTCTCGCTTTCCTTTAGTCCGCTATTTTGAGACGAAGGGTTTTATGAGTTTGAGAGTAACCCGAGCCACATCTGAATCAAATCTTGACCGAGACAAACAAATTCGACAGTTGAAACCACCCCAAATCGCCTCCGTCTCCACGACGCTGAACTAAGTCTGATAAATGTCCAAAAGAAAGTTCAAGGCAACCGAGTTAATTTTGAATGGAAAACCAGCCGGGTTGTTGAAGGACCTGGAAGAACGAGGGTGATAATTAATGACTACATATACATAACCGGAACGATTTGTGAAGAGACAAAATTAGAAACAAAATATTAAAAATTGGATTATCTGTATTTAGAAATACCTTTTGAAAATTGGTATTGTTTCAAGCTGAGACCGTTGTACATAATTTGACCACATTTGGGCTACGGTTCCGTCGTGGACCGTACAGTATAAAAAACTACCTTATCGCTCCAGGAGATCTGAGAGATGCCCTCAGGCCGAGTTCATCATGTAGGTAAATCGGTGTCGGGGGCGATTCAAAAGTCGACCACACATCGCGTCATTCATTACGTCCGGACCCATTCAAAACTTCTTCCACTCGCCTCAATTTTTTTTCGAGGTTCATTCATTTCTTCACTGCTTTGTCGGTTCGCGAATCGGATCGCCCACGTCAAGACCGACGAGCGAAATAGATGATTCAGGATGGAGGTCGAGTTTTGATTGGTTATTATGTACGTTGGGGGGGGGGGGGGGGGGGGACTCACCATTCCGTGGCACAAATTGACGAAAACGTTCGACGCTGGGTCCCCCGTCACTTTTCCAGAATAGAAGCACCCAGACGGGCTGACTGGTGTCTCTTCTAGCCTCGTCACATTTTCCCCAACGTGAGCCACCTGGATATAACAAAAAAAGTTAAAATTTGTACAACTTGAAAATACAAAGCTACAGTGTTTCAAATCTTCCGGACACGTAGAATGAAATTTCTTTGTTCTACGTGTAGCGGGTATCGACGAGTACAGGACGGGTTCGAGGTGGACGAACTCGGATCAATTTATTGATAAAAAATTATCAGCCTCAATATTATACGAGCGTCTTCACGAGCCTGAAGTAGACAAAGATCGCGAATCGCGGCCAAAATTGAGTTATAGCTCCCAGACGTTAGGAGGAAGGGCGTGTTGAGCGAAATGGCCGTTTCAAAGAGATACATCTCGGTGTAAAAGAAAACCTGTTTGGATCCCATCCGACGAAAACAAACAATCCATTTCGGCTCCTTCCATCACCTTAATACCTGGCACGGACGGGGATATCGCCCCCATCCCCACGACTTGCCACTTTCAAACTTTTTTTCTACACTTTTTTCCTTAAATAATTCAAACAGGCTTCGAGACGGACTAGACGTCTGAGAGGGTCTAGTCATGCAGGAGAAGTCTGGACTAGATGACTAGTAATCATAGGAAAAGACCAAGGAGAAAAAGAACAACAACAAGCCATAAGGAAAAGAAGAATGTAAGTTGGATAGAAGACAGAAATTCAACAAATCGTTGAAGAAGTTGAAAGAAGTCGTTAGAAGACCGTGCGGCACAACTAGATGGTGGACCGAGTATTTTGTCAAAATTCCAGATTTCAAAAAAGTTCTGACTGCCCAAACGGCCTGGACGGCGCGGCGGACGGACATTTCAAATGATAAACCAAAATCGGAAAAGAAATCGAGAATTTCAGTCGGGAAAAAATTACTTTTTGAGAATAAGAGGCACTTAAGCAGGTGAAATTGCACTGGACGCCCAGATTTACGTTTTGCTGAGTTATTAGATTTTTATAGATTGTGAGAGAATTACGATGCCTACAGTCCCCACTTAGCGCTTAATTTAAAGCTAATTAAATTGCCGACAACATTTATTCCATAACTGATACGATCGATGGTTAAGGCGCAATTTAGTTCTAAAAGAGGGCCTAAATCTAAAATTGTCACTTTTTTTAAAAAGAAAATGACCTATTTTCAAAGTGCCGTGATTCGGTGACTAATTAATCTTCTGAACTGCGGTTCGGCTTAATTCATCACAAATTTAATGCTCTTCAAAAACGTATTAAATACGTAAATACGTAAAATATAAAGCTACAAATTTTGTAGCTTTGGGCGAAAAATGGATAGTTTAGAAGATATAGAGCAATGACTGAAAAACGCTGCAAATTTAACACAAGGGTTTATTATTCTTTCATATAGGTTTTCACTTTTTTTTTTGTTCAAAACTTTTTTAACTCGGAAAATATTTGACCTTCTGGGATTTTCCAAAAATCACATTTGTAGCCCCATGAAAGCCCTATAGATTCCCACAGTGAAATCGGATCGTTCCGGGACCCCCAAAAATGGATTCTACGTACAAAAACACTGCAAATTTTACACAAGGGTTTATTATTTTTTGATATAGGTTAGTTGCGCAAAAATTATTTCTGAGTCAAAAGAAAATATGTTGGAAAAAAAAATTTTTGGATTTTTTTTTCAAACAAATGTTTTTTGGATTTTTTTTTTTTTTTTTCAAAAATTCTTTATTCTTTACTCGAAAAATATTTAACCTCCTGGGATCCTTCAAAAATCCCATTTTTAGCCCCATGAAAGCCCTATAGATCGCAACAGTGAAATCGGATCGCTGCGGGACCCCAAAAAATGGATTCTACGTTCAAAAATACTTCGAAAACGACACCTGACTCGATCCCATAGCCGAAAGCCTTCAAAAACCCCCTTCTGTAGCCCCATTTTAGCCCCATAGCGCCCCACGGGTTTGGGCGATCGGGCTGAAAACCTTGCGGGCACAACTAGATGGTAAACCGAGTATTTTGTCAAAATTTCAGATTTTTAAAAAAATTCCCACTGCCCAAAACGGCCTGGACGGCGGACGGCGGACGGCGGACGGCGGACGGCGTACGGCGGACGGACATTTCGGTTTTGGAATCTAGACCACTTGAAAAGGATAATGTCAAATTTTGAGGCCGATCGGAGTCGTCGACCCCCGTCGCGAAAACATAGGTGCATTATTCCGAGAATAATAAACCAAAATACTTCGAAAACGACACCTAACTCGATCCCATAGCCAAAAGCCTTAAAAAAAAACCTCCCGTAGCCCCATTTAGCCCCATAGCGCCCCCCGGGTTGGGCGATCGGGCTAAAACCTTGCGGGCACAACTAGATGGTGAACCGAGTATTTTGTCAAAATTTCAGATTTTAAAAAAATCCAACGGCGGACGGACATTTCGGTTTTGGAATCTACACCTTTTGAAACGGATAATGTCAAATTTTGAGGCCGATCGGAGTCGTCGACCTCCGTCGCGAAAACATAAGGCGTATCATTCCAAGAATAATAAACCAAAATCAGACATGCATCATGTTTTGGGAATTAAGCGATTTTTTGTGTCGATTTTGACTGGCCTCTAACTGCTGCGCCCTCAAAAACTGGAGTTACTAGTCCACGCCTTCACGGTCCACCGATTTGCGGGAGCGCGTGGTGGTGCGAAGGCGATCGTAGCTATCATTAAAGAAAGTTCAAAGATCAATATCTGGAGAAACTAGACAAGGTTCTTTTTGAGCTGTGCAATAGTCATCTTCTTCTAGGAGGGGTCGTGATTTCCACGAAACCGCCAATCGAAATACCATCCTAGTGGAAGCGGGTTGATGAGCGTAAAACACACCTTTCGACCGGATTGCCCACTTTCGAATTTTAAAACGGCGGTGCCGAATTGGCTCGGTTGGTAGTGTTGAAGAAAACCTACTACGGCTGGGAAGGTTTCCGCTTGAAATACCACCTGCCCTATGAACTGGCTAAATGTACTGGCTTCAAACGGTTTGCCAAAAACGACAGAGCCAAACGGCGCCCCCGATAGTAAATGGGTTTTGGCGCGAGGTTTTTTTTTTTTTTATTTGGGTGGGTTGTCATTAGTTGAAAGCCTTTATCACACTAACGACCCGGCAATGACATGCCGACCTGGGTGTTTTGCCAATTATCCGGAATGTTTTGTCATGCGAAAGAAAAGTCGCCTGGGGGGAAAAAATTTGGACGCGAGAACACGTCACTTGTGAGACTCATCTGGACCCGATCCAGCTATTTTTATAAATTTCTATTTCTATAAGCGTCTGACTAAGGTAGACCTAACCAATTAGCTAGTTTCCTTGACCTACCTTCATAATGCCACTCACTTTTAGACCTCTAAAAGCTCTTTGTTGAGTTATTGAGGGATCATAATCCAGTCAACACTTTTAACGGAGGACTTTTGATAAAAGGCTCACGGTAGCCGGCGGCCACTAATTGACCTGATTCGAAAAGATTTATCGGGCACATTAGAAAAGATGTGGGATTGAAATTCAGAAGGGAGTCTCGTGTTAGGCTTATCCGTTCTTTGTGTTAACTTTCAGAGAGAAAATGTCGAGATGAAAAAGAAGAGGAGATGTGAAAGCCCATGTCTGAACAACTCTACAATACACAGGGCATGCACTGCAGACTGTAATTTTACCGAGGGTTTCAACGTCTTTGCTTGTTGAGCTGAATTACAGCGAATGCTTCCCCTTCCCGCTATGACAGTGATGTTGTTCCATGTTGATCCTCTCGCGGTCCCACGCCCGCTAGGGATGGTAAATCGGTAAGAAGTATCGATTTTTTGAATCGATTCAGAATCGGATGCTCTAAATCGATTTCGCAAAAAATCGCCATAAAAGTATCGATTTTTTGGAAAATCGATTCAAAAATCGGTCTTACAAAAAAGAAGGTTTTTAAATGAGTGAAAACGGTAGATATATTCAAAGTAGGTAGATTAAAGAAAAAATCGTTAAAAAATGTATTTAAAATTAAAATTGTATTCGTTTTCAAAAATTAAAATAAACATTTAATCAGCCGAGTTATCTGTTTCGCTGTCTGAAAAAGCCATGGCAGACGTCGCTTGTAACTAGTGAGTTTTGTTGTTATTAGCTATTAAACATCATTTCTAATCGACCGAAGACTCGAAATTTGCTTGAATCACTTGAAATACTAAACTAATTTTTATAAATGACGAAAATCGATTCAAGACTTTTTTCAAAATCAGTAGTAAAAAATCGATTCACGATTTTTACAAAAATCGGAAGTAAAAAATCGATTCACCTAAAAAATCGGAACCTGAAGATCGATTCAAAAAAAATCGAAAAATCGGAACAAAAAATCGATTTTTGAAAAAAATCGGAAATCGATTCCCATCCCTAACTCTCTCACTAGTCTACATCCTCCATGGTATCAAGTCATTTGAGGAGGTTTGCATCACAAAAGGTACAAAACGCCAAATTTGTCAATTTCGTACTGGGGCGCTTGAGTTTGGAGGATTGAATCTGAAACGCAATGGGTTTGGGGGATCGAAGGATGAAAATGTCTGTAATGAGTCAGGCTATCGAACATTAATTTTGGTTTAGCTGTATCTTAAATAAAATGCCCACAAGTGCGACAATTTTATTAAATAAAAAATCAAATTTTGTTGTGTGGATGTAATTGATTGCCAGACTTTGAGCAATGTATTGACACGGAGCTGTGGCCCTTGGAGAACATGTAGCCAGCGTTTTGAATGGTGCCACCTGAGTGCTTGTTCCTGCCGTGGCAAAATATCCAAACTATTTAGGGGCTTCTTTCATTTCAGAACTTGATTTGTGTCTTTCCTTGCTCTCCTTACTCAAGTTTAGTTCCTATTTGACCTTCAGGCTATGAGGGCATTCTTTTTTCGCGGAATAGGCGACGGTCACTTGGTACAGGGGCCGGTGTAGAGGAACACTGGGTAAACGACTGAAAGCCATTGACTGCTGAGAACGCGCAGTCACCACGGAGTACGACAGCTGGCTGAAAGGCAAACGAACGCAGGCGGCCTTGTTCCTTGTTTATGTTTTTGTTTTTACTAGTTACTCGTTTAAATACAGTTATGTTGACCAAAGAAACAAAAAATCGTATATTTTACATAATGGTTGACCCCATTATATGAGAGATCCGATCAGCTGACGTTTTTTTCTTTTCGTTCTATGCGGTAGTAAACCTCGTAGTGGACACGAATGTTACACTGTCACTGAGTTAAAGTGAGTAGGTGTGACAAGTCGTCCAGCAGTCATATTATACAGCCGCGCCTCCCAAACGGTCGCGTGTATGACTTGTATTCAATTAAGCCCGTCCGAAGCGGAGCAATCTGTGTCAAGATCTACACGGCCAGATTCAGGGTTGATTAGGTAACCAGCTTAACAAGGGAGAAAAAAAAGGTGTGATACTGATCTTGGCGACTGGAGGAGGTCCGCTGACTAGGAAAAGACGACAGTTGAAGCAGACTTTTCTCTTGTAGAACCACCCAACACGAATTTACGATGGTACAAGCTGGACAAGGCCCAAAACTCTCTAGTATACATTCGTACATTTTTCCGTCTCGAGCCTCTCAGTAGAGTAGGTGGTGCCAACCTCTAATAAATCAACGCCCCTGATTCATTACCATCCATTTTGACCAACGACCAACCCATCTTACATTTAATCACTTTAATTTCCCCAGCCCTTTTTATCAGACAGAAGACTTGTAAGAGCTTCTAAGCTAAGACGGTTTATAAGTTAATGGAAACTATGTCCCATCTGATGCTCCCTCTAAGGACTTAATAAATCGCCTTTTCCAATTAGGAGACACTACACCATAATATGGTGGATATTATCTCCCCCACGATATTACACGTTTATAAAATACACGCGTATTTTAAGAATTCACCTCACAGTTGGATGCTCCATTTGAAAATTAATTAAGCAGAGATTGATTTGTGGGACGCCTTGTACATTTACACGTCCCTGAAGTACCTGACTAATTTGAATTCCAATGACTTCTGTATATCTAATGAGACAGAAGCTGTTTTATCTTTCGAACGAGGGTTGTGATTATTCATCAATTTAAAGAGTTTTTTCAGGGTTTACTTTTAATCCCAAATCGACTGATAGTGTGTTTGATGCAAATCAATGTTCTTAAAAGTTCATTTAGGTTGATTTTTTGGTTCAATTCTGAAGTAACATTTATCACGTCCCGGCCTGGTTGTTTTTTCCCAATTCCAGATCACGATGGAGACATTTGGGGTGTAGGAACTCAAACCAGGGGTTATTTTGAATATTCAAGTGAGGTAGTTGTAGGAACCCCTACCTTGTCCCCCACATGGGAAGTTTTTTAATTTTTGGTTTATTAATTTTGGAATAGGTAATAACTACACACCTTTGTAATCGCAACGGAGGTCGACGACTCCGATCGGCCTCAAAATTTGACATTATCCGTTGCAAGAGGTCTCGATTCCAAAACCGAAATGTCCGTGTCGTCCGGGCCGTTTTGGGCATTTGTAGTCGATTGTGTTAAGGAGGGCTCGCCCCCCGCCAGGGCTATGCCTCTCCTGTCATCCGCAAGCGGATGACCTGCCTGGGACCCCTTGTTCTAAGAGTACTTGTTTGCATACGCACCACAAGTGAGGCCGAGTGTTCTAGCTCACTCTTCCAGATTACGGGCTGGTATCCCAGCTTCCTCCACGACATATGAGGCAAGCTATCACCACGACCAACCTCGATTCCAACTCCAATCCGAGGGGGACGGCCGGTGGCATTTCGCAGCTGGGGACTCCAGCTACAGCATGCCTGTGGCAGCGTGGGCTCCCCCTCGCCCGAGGATTCCTGGTTTAGGAGGGTGGTAACTCCACTCTCTCCACATTAAGGCCCCACCAGTGAGAGGCCCGAGTGGGCAGGATGTCGCGCCCACTCTACCGCTTTACATGCCCCCATCACCGAGATGATGTCCTGAACATTACAGGGGTGGACATGAGGGAGGAGTGCCTTGTCGGCCAGAGGAAATCCCGGAATTTTTTTTAAAAGCTGAAATTTTGACAAAATACTCGGTTTACCATCTAGTTGTGCCCGCAAGGTTTTCAGCCCTATCGCCCAAACCCGTTGGGCGTAATGGGGCTAAAATGGGGCTACAGGAGGCGTTTTTGAAGGGTTTTGGCTATGAGATCGAGTTAGGTGTCGTTTTCGAAGTATTTTTGGACGTAGAATGCATATTTGGGGGTCCCGGAACGATCCGATTTCACTGTGGGGTTCAAAAGAGCTTTCATTGGGCTACAAATGGGATTTTTGAAGGATCCCTGGAGGTCAAATATTTTTTTATTTAAAAAAAAAGAAAAAATTGAAAAAACAAAATTGGTTCTGGGAAAAAATTTTAAAAAAATTTCCAAACTTTTTTTCATTGACACAGAATTAATTTTTGCTAAGTAGGTAACCTATAACAATCTAATATCAATCAATCTAATCAATCTAATAAACCATTGTGTAAAAGTTGCAGTATTTTTTATTCGGAAAATATTAAATATCTTTCAAAAGTTCCATTTTCAGCCCCTATAGATCCCCACAGTGAAATCGGATCGTTCTTGGACCCCAAAAAATGGATTCCACGTCCAAAAATACTTCGAAAACTGAAACTGAGCAGCCGCGCAATGTGGTACAGAAAGAGTGAAAACACCACACAGGGCAGGTTCACGTCTCCTTCTTCTACGATTCACAAAATAAACGAAACCTACAGAAATTAATTAAAACTGTCGATTAAATTAAAAACTCAATTATTACTCATCCGCTACAAAGTGCTTAATTTTTTGGACACATCAAAGTGCCAGCTATGTTATCGATAAATTTGATCTGACGTTAAAGGCAACTCTAAAATAAATCAACCCCCCCCCCCCCCCCCCCCCCGCTGATCGTATCTAACGGAAGATATTAATTACGGGGGGCCACTAAAGGAGAGTGCAAAGTGTAACGTGATTCACTATTGTGGCAAATAGATCTTTATCTTCCTTCGAATAACGGCGTTGGAAATTGAACAGTGCAGCCACTTGGGGGGAAGAGAGAAAAAATGCAATCGATCCAATCAGCGAGCGTCAGTCAGGGAGTTGGAACATAAAACCCCGTTGAGGTCTCATAAACCCCCTGTAGTTAACTAATAGACGGGTCGAGGTCAGACGGATTTGCACTTTCTCAGAAATACAATAAATTAAATTGCATGGTAATGTTTTTAGCGTTCGTTAAAGAAAAATAAATTAGTTCTTGAAGCTTGTTGGACTTGCACGGGCTTTCGCTTTAGACTGTAATCAATTCACCAGCAGGAAATCACTTTTACTGTCGATGGGGAATTCAGCGAAGAACCAATTAACTGGCCATTAAAAAAAGTGAAAATGTAAAAATACGATGAATGTGACAGTGAATAGACACGATACGAAAGGTACTTCTGAGTTTTGTCCAGGCCAAACTAGAATTGCAGACAGTCTTTCATGTTGTGGATGGTTGTCGAAAGTTGATGGGGATGTAACTTTTTTCAATTTCTTGTTTTTTAGCTGCATAAATCGATAATTGCTCTTTGGTCAGGCAAAGTATGGTACCTGGCAGAAACGGCGGGAAGTTCTAAAAACATGGCAGCGAGGTAACTCCAAAAAGAAGGATAGTGGTGAGGCACAGGTTGATATGACACTATGCGATCTCTTCAGCCAGTAACTCTTTACTGCTCTCACTTGGATGAGGAAGGTTTATCTCTTACCCCTCTGTGAGGGACAGAATGGAAAGGCTATGCGTCAAATTGACTCATGGAATGGAGTAGGCGAGGCGGACCACCTGCGATGGTATGTTTACACGGCTAATGAGTCAAATTGACTCACGCAGGGAACCGAGTAGGTAGCGGAGTTTGATCATTTCGAGGTACTGTATACGAAACATTTGATCAGCTTACTTTAAGATTGGGGATGACGAAGTTGGGTTGGCTTTGGCCCAGTTGCAGATGAAACGTCCGTCCGAACCCTTTGAACTCGTATTCCGGGTGTGGGTCCCAAATTTGAGCCGCCCTGTCCCTGAAGTTGCCCGAATGGTGGTCGTTCTTCACTGAAACAATCACAAATTATGCAACAACAAAAAAAAAAAAAAGAAGAAAATTTAAAGGTGTACCGAGGGGCTTTAAAAAACAAATTGAGGTCCCGCGTGGAGGCGAAGTTTATGATGTTTCTCCTCTGTTGATCCTTATTATGTTCAACACTGGTTTCAACTCATCCCAACAAAACGAAAAAAAGGAAGTCTTTTGTGTATTTTTCCGAGGCGCCCCCCAAACGACGTTTTTTCTATAGCTGCACAGTTCATCGTATAAAGAGCTTTTAATCAGAAGGGCCTCCAAGGTTATTAATGGAAGAGAAAAAAAGTTTGTTTATTCTTTTGGGCAACTGGGGTTCGCTTTGGCTTTGAAAAAAGCGATAAGAAAAAAAAGTAAGAGCTGGCCGGCGTCTTTTCATCCCTTCATGGCACCGATAATGGGGTACGGTCATCAGCAACCGTCCGCATTATTCACATCCGTAGGTTGTCGTCCAGAGCCAACAAAGTACCAACAAAACGGATTTCACAGTGGACGTCGACATTCGCTGGCCAAAAGAAACTAACTGATCGTCTAACTAGTTGACTAACTGGTCGTATAACAGTACACTAACTGGCTCTCTAACTGGTACACTAACTGGGCGGCTAACTGGTGGGCTGACTGGGCCTCTAACTGGTACACTTACTGGCCCTCTAACAGGTACACTAACTGGCCTGCTAACTGGTACACAAACTGGTAGGCTGACTGGGCCTCAAACTGGTACACTAACTGGTCCTCTAACTGGTACACTAACTGGCCCTCTTACTGGTACACTAACTGGCCCTCTAAAAGTGACACTAACTGGTGGGCTGGCTGGTTCTCTAACTGGTAGGCTGACTGGGCCTCTAACTGGCCCTCTAACTGGTACACTAACTGACCCTCTAACTTTCACACTAACTAGCCCTCTAATTGGTACACTAACTGGTAGGCTGACTGGGCCTCTAACTGTTACACTAACTGGCCTTCTAACTGGTACACTAACTGACCCTCTAACTTGTACACTAACTGACCCTCTAACTTGTACACTAACTGGCCCTCTAACTGGTAGGCTGACTAGTCCTCTAACTAACGTATGAATTCCAGAAATCGAGAGGGGATTTACGACGAGTTATAAATTCAAATAAATCATATCTCCCTAGTTCAAGCTGGCCGTGCTCGTATGCAGTTCGCTGGCCTAATTCAAGACCGGCTTAAATGTGTTTATGTTGTTCAGTTTTTGATTCAGTCCTGCACAATTTGTTGCGTGAAAAGCCGGGAGTTCAATCCCCATTCGGTGCTAGAGATGTTTACCGTCCCTTGACATTAATTCTGATGCAAATAATTTCTAAATCCATGCGCAGTGGTAGTTTGTGTAAATTTGAACGGACATTTTTGACCCAAACGCCGAGAAAACCCTCCCTCAGTATCGGCCGATACAAGTATTGGTACTCTGATATCGGTAGTATCGTGCCGTACCTATTTGCAGTCACGTGCATTTTTCAATCCCCCGTTATCTTTACATACGAATACACTTCCGCGATGAAGAAGTTTGATTTCGTCATTATTCATGAAAGAGAAATAATAGCCGCCTTATTGGCAGCGCACGCCCCACGCGAATGCCGTCCTCCGATCCATTGTCTCCGGTTTATTTAATATTTCACGCCGGATAATCTCGTAATCTGAAGAATAGGTGAGCAGATTAATCTCCGGTAATGGACGTTCGAACTGTAAATCACTCGGGCATTTTATTGTAGCGTGCGGTTTGTCATGCGTTTCGTGCTCATTTTTCACGTCGAGAGTACGCAATTGGTGCACACGTGTGATTTACGGGACGAATCGCGACGATTGCCGGAACCCGCAATTTTCGGAATTTTACCCTCCCAGCATCACCCGTTTGATATTTTTCGTGTCTTACGAAGCTAATTAAACGCCCGGAGCTCAGTAATTTAGCACCGTGTGGGACCGGACGGAGGACGACGACAATAAATCAACACGGCTTTTTTAAAAAGGACCTGTCCCAAGGACAAGGCTGCTGCACGTCGGCAATCAGCTCCCACGCAGCGAAGATAGGAAAAAATGTTCTTGATGGGTTTTGTCGTCAACAATGCAGCCGTGGGTTTTACACGAGGAAGAAAAATAAGGAAAGATTCAATGAGAAAAGGTGGCTTCTCCAGTTACGAAGCCGCCGAGCATAAATATCTTTTGAAAAAAAAAAAAAAAAAAAAAAAAAATTCTTTGTACACGGTTGGACTTTTGAGGTCAAATCCAATAGTCCGTCTGCAGTAGGGTTGCTAGAGTTTCTGATTTTAAGGGTGTTCTGAACGTCCTGACATGAAAAAAGGGCGCTTACCTACTTAAATGTTTGACCAGAATTCTTAGAAAAGAGTCCTGATCGGATTTTTTTTTTTTTTTTTTTTTTTTTACGGAGTTTATGTCCAAAATCACTCGGAAAAAGACGCATTACTTGACCTCCTGGGATCCTTCAAAAATCCCATTTGTAGCCCCATGAAAGTCCTATAGATCCCCACGGTGAAATCTGACCGTTTTGAGACCCCCCAAAAAAGGAATTCTCTATTCAAAAACAGATCGAAAACATAAAGGAAATCTTAAGAAACATTCTGGTCTTTCTTGTTTTTGTGTCATTTAGTGCCTTCGTGCATTAACTACTAGTTCTTAGCCTTCGATCTAGCTTCTATCGTTACCCTTAAACAATAGTTCTGAGTTGAGGCATTGAGAGAAAAATGGTTCAGGCCTCTCCTTACATTCACCTTATGACTGAATGAGGCATTTCATACAATATTTGATATAGCATATTATGCATTTACATAATTTCTCACTTTGTTTGTCTTCAGGATAGAGTACGTCTTGGTAATGGAACGGCGGTGGCCACTTCTTGATCGGTTTCACGTACTCTTCAGAAACTGATGGAGCAGCAGTCGAAGATCTCTCTGCAGACAAAAAAAGAAGAAAAATGATCAATTTTGACAGTTAAAATGGGCGGAAGAAAAAATCATTAATAAGACGTCTCTTCCTGCATATGACCCCAAGTCTCATTTGTCACGCGTGAACTGGCTCTTTTCAAAATGTTGTCCGAAACCTCATCGTGATGCATATCTCGGTCATATTTTCCCACAGGCTTCTACAGGTTCGGGAAAAGAACGCAACGCCGTTAAAAGCCAGGATGTCAAGGCATTAAAATATCGCAGGATTCTTCGAAGGACTATCGCGGAGGGGCTATCGCTCTCGACACAAAACGGGCTTCCCTTATGTGTACCGCACGACTAATGGTTACAACGTGCCATGCTAATGTGCACCCTGTTATCTTGTGCTCAGGTGAATATAGTGTCTTTGTCCCAAGAAGCGAAGAGATGAGGAATTTCAGAAATTTAAGAAAGCCGGCACGCAAGTATTTTTTATTCTGTTCCGTGATGACGCCCGGTAGAGTCCCTGAGTGCCTGTAAATTATTATCTAAGCCGCAAATAGTGCAGCTAATTTTACACAAGGGCATGTTATTATTTTAAATGAACAACAACAAATTAATGAAGAGCAAAGTGGTTGTTTGCCGATGGTGCTGAGGTCTAATCCAATGAGGTGGTTAGGGAGAGAGAACGACTTCAGAGAGAAACCAGCAGAGGAGTCGTTCTCTCTCCCTAACCACCTCAATGAAGAGCAATTTTAAATAATTGCAGTTTTTGAGCCGAAGCTATTCACGTGGAAAAGATCAGCTACTAGAGGTATAGCTATATGAACATAATTTTGAACGTTAACAGCTCAATATCATGAGAAATTTGAAGGTCTCACAAATGATATCTCCGTTACCAAAGGTTGGCAATCACCTCACTGAATGTCTCTTGCAATCTGGAACAAGTATATGGGGAATGCCAGTCCACTGGCGAATACTGAGAAGCCTCCCTCCACCCCAAAGCACTCCGTCCAGATATCCCCATCATGATACTCTGCAGAAGCTCCAATTTCGAATTTCGCATTACATGCCCTAGGTATGCCAACCTTCCGGGTCTTCACAGTATGCAACAGCTCGCGGGTCAAGTGCTGTAAGATGTAGTCGTTGCTAACCTGGCTGTCCACGGTGTCTTGAGCATCCTACGGACATCTCGAATGCCTCAAGCCGATTGATATCCGCCGTTTCAAGGACCATGACGCAACGCCAAACAGGACAATGGAAAGGTCCTTACCATTCGCCAGCGCAAGACGAAGCTCAAGTCAATCAATCAATCAAGGCTTTTATTTGCAGAGGCCAAAAATGACACAGCAAACGTCAAAACATGAGTTGGTACAAACGTAATTATAAACACGAAACACATCAGGCATTTGCATGGTATGTACAAAGTAAACATGTTTGCAAACAATGGTAGGTACATGATGGGTGTGGTCATATGGTTAGGTAATCAAAACAAACTAAAACACCTCAGGACTTAAATATAAATATGACACCAGGTGTGCGGCAAATTACAAGTTGGCAACGAGATAAGGCTTCCCCATCTACGATCCACTCAACTCAAGACACATCGCTCCATGAAATACCTAAAAACTCCTCCAAACAGTAGAGTTCGGCTTTGAGAAGATGTGATTTTATTACGTTATTAAGGGATCTATCAGGGAGCTGTTGTATATGATTTGGCAGGGCATTGAAAAGACGAGAACCTACTTGAATTGGGTTATTCCTCAAGGCCACACTGAGACGGGTAAATGGAATGGCAAGGTTCCCTCGGGAGCGGGTGTAATGCTCGTGGACATCGGAAACCATGGGGAGGGTTGACAAGTATGACTTGACTGTGTTCAGAGCCGCCAAAACATAGGAACTGGGAATGGTTAGAATACCCAGACGCACAAAAATGCCCCGACAACTTTCATTCCAAGAGAGACCGGCAATTATCCTGATTACCCGCTTCTGAAGCCTGAAGACCCTGATGGCATGGCTGGAATTTCCCCATGCAATGATACAGTAACTGGCCCTGCTTGCAGAGCATGCATGGTATACCGAACGAAGAACTTCATCAGACACAACGCCCCTCAATCTCCTAATCATGTAGATGCAGGACGACAATTTTGGCAAAAGCGCTTCAATGTGCGACAGCCATGAAAGACGGTTATCAACCATTAAACCCAAGAAGTTAACCGACCCATCTAGACGTCGGTTGAGGCCCAGTTCTAGACGTTGAGTCTTATTCTTGTTCAGGACCAGGGAATTAGCTGAGCACCACTTTTCAATAATTGAGGAGTTCCCCTGCAAGCTACGGCTCATCTCCTCCCGAGAAGACCCCCTCGCAACGGTCGATATATCATCGGCAAAAAGGAAGATATCATTAGGATCTAAAAACTGGTCAGCCAAGTCATTGATGTACAAGAGGAACAAGCAGGGGCCGAGGATACTACCCTGCTTGACACCACAAGGGATCATCACTTCCTCTGATGCGACACCATTATGGTAAACAACCTGGGACCACCCTCCAGGAAGCTTTTGAAGAACGAGATCGTTTGATTACTGAAACCATAATGTTGCAACTTTTTCAAAAGTAAGTTGTGTGGCACCAGGTCAAAAGCCTTTGAAAGATCAAAAAGGTTGAGTGATGTGTGCTGCTTTCCCTCCAGGGCCGAGAATACCCGGGACACCAGTGAGACCGCTGCACCAGAGGTGCTCTTCCCTTTGCGGAAGCCAAACTGTTGGGGGTGAAGCAATGCATGCTTTTCTAGATGGCGGTTAATTCTCTCAAGCAAGGCATGCTCCATTACCTTGACCAAGATGGGCAGCTTCGAGACAGGTCCCAGCTGCACAAGACACACCTCAAGTTATTGAAGGCAACTGTGACTTACTTCTATCCGAACTCGAAGCTTCTTTTTCAAAGCCCACCCTTCAGTCACCCATTGATCCGAATACTTGAAACGGGCCACCTGCTTGATTCCTTGATGCGTAAATTCAAACGAGCAAGGCTTGCGACCCGTTTTCGGTACTGACATGGCCTTGGTCTTGCTGATGTTAATCTTCAGACAGTAGACTGGACCTGCAGACTGAGAGAGCACTGTGTCATCTGCATACCGACACCATTGATGGAAATGCCGAGCCCACAGTCATCCAGAGCTTCCTTGAAAACCTTCTCCGAGTACAAATTGAAAAGCAGAGGGGAAAGTGTGCAGCCCTGTCGCTGCGCACCCGCTCTGGATGCTCAGAGGATAATGAGCCCTCCTCTCTATTGATACAAGTTTTTGACCTTATACCCAACCCTGTGTGCTCCAGCATGTGGACAAGTCGTGCTTCACACTATTAATGGCTTTTTCGATACCAAAAAAGCATGCCAACATTCAAGCAAGGAGCCGAAGCCACTGCGGAACCCAAACTGAGAATCCCTCATCTCCAACCCCAACCCTCCGCCACAGCCTAGAATGCAAAACTCTCAACAGGACTTTCCATGATTCATCAAACTAACTGTTCGATGCTCATTGCACTTTCTAGCAATTGGCCTCTTTGACAGAGTGACGAAGATCGAGATCAACCACCGCAGTAATTTCCCTTGAATCGTAAACACGGCTCTAAAGCTGTGTCGACTGAGTGAGGCTTTCTTCATATAACAGCTTCAAGCTACGTACTCACATGATCTGGGCCAACCGCTCTTCCCCTACTGAGATGTAAAATAGTGCTTTCACAAGACGACAGGACCCCCTGAGTGGTACGAAACCACCGCCAAAAATGAAAGCAGGGATAAGTAAAAAAGTGATTCTGTTTGTGGTCTGTCGTGGTGTTACAAATTTTGGCACCGATCACAAATAACAAAGATCACAAAGTTCTGAGAATAACAAACCAAAATAGAAAATTATAAAACATTTTCTCGGACCGAACCTTGTAAGGCTTTTTATATTTATTGTTTTCCACGTATTAGTGCGGAAATATACCCAATAAACACTAACAAATCGTTAAAAAGATGATCCGAGTCTTTTTCGAGGAAAAGCTCAGCTGAAAATAGCCGCCGATAAATAAACAACGTTCAGCGTGGAAACTTCCTCGTTTTCCTTATTCGAGTGAAAACGGTGTTCATTTTATTGTTTCAGCGATATTTGACTTGAGGGCTCCTGGCACCCGCTTTACTCGAAGGTCTTGGAACAAGTTGAAGGTGTTCCCGCGGGTCGATGATGCTCATTAAGTTTTTAACGCCCATGAAGCTATATTCAAAAGCCATAATTTACTGCTGTGGTTCTTTTTAAAACCTGCAGTAAATCAATCTCCGTCACAATAGAGGCTTAAGAAGACCGTTTATCATGGAATCAGTCATAGATTTTTTTTTTTCGACTGAAGAAAAAGAGTCCATTGCCTTACTTGGAGACTTTTGGCCTTTTCGGAGTTTCACAGACGTTCCTAGAATTGCATCATTGACGCATCTCTGACAATATATTCCTCCCCCAACGCCCTAACTAGTCTCGGCATTCTTCAGCGTTGTGAAATAGTTTCACATGCACAATGTCATTTATGACCGTATTCCCCGTGTAACGAGCCGTGCTAAAAGTATCTCCCAGATGTTTCGCAACGCCTCTCTGGGTGGCCCTCCCACGCTGCCTTCCATAAGTCAGAAAATTATAGCGGATGCAAATTGAAGATGCAATTTATGCGATTTTGCCTGGCGCGGCGCACAATTTCGCGCAACAATAGTAGATGGAAAATCCATTTAGCGTACAAGAAGCGGTCGTAAATATGGACATTTTATGCATTTTGCTGCCTTTATCGCGCAAGTGGACAATTTCGCGCTCCCCTTGAAATGTGAATATAGTTGTGTATTTATTCCTGGAGTAGGCCGAGCCAATTAGGAAGCCGATTGAGGTATAAAATAAATGTTTGTCGACATTCCACGTTATGGAAAAATCTCTACCCTGCACTACTCTGCGATTGGTGAAGTGCTGCAAGTACGGAATCACCGGCTGCTGACTCTCGCGCTTCTCGTGTGGGAAAGATATGACGCCGAATTGAGACGCCATGTTTGGGACGAGATGGGTTGTTGAGGCCAATTTTTGAGAAAATAAATAAATCTTTATTGCTGTATCACATGCTATGTTTAGATCAGAGGTGGGCGTATTCATACTCATGAATATGAATATGAATTTATTCACAGGCCGCAGATTTGTGAATATGAATATGAATAACGTTATGAAAATCAGGTAAAAACGAAAAACAGGGAATCAACGATCTTGGAAATAGTCCTCCACTGAATAGAGCTTTCTCCGAACCAAATGCTTCTTAACTCTTCGTTTGAAGACAGATAGTGGTGCTCTAACGTCACAGACCTCTGCAGATGGCGCAAGTGGTGGTTATAGAGAGACAACGCCCTGAACGTGAAGCCTCGCTCAAAGAACTGGAGCCTGTGACGGGGTACCCGGAATTGCTCAGATACGAAATGGGTATCGCCGTTATGGTCGAACGACAAGTGGCCGAAAGATTCAAAGTTCCGCCTGACGAACATTAGGGCCTCCAGGACGAACGTTCTCCTTGACGAATTCAGTCCAGCATGAGGACAAAGCTGATGACCCTGCATCACCCGGAGTACCATTTTTTGGGGCAATAAACATGGAGATTTGGGTTGGTTCCCCAAAACAGGATGCTGTAAGTTGCTCGAGAGACAAAAAGCCCACATGTTGCCATCAAGGCCTCCTTGGTGGTGATATCTCGGAGATTCCGGAAAGCAAAACTCAAGCTTGCCAGTTTCCTGGAGAGTTCTTGGACACGGGAACAGTATGTCAGAGCACAGTCGACAGTCGTTCTATCGCTGAAAGGCACCATTGATTCTCCCAACAGGATGTGATTCGTCAGCGCAGGCCTCCGGCGAGCTTCAAAGAGCATACAGACCGTTTTGGCCTCATTCAATCAGAGTTTCCGACTGTTCAACCGAGCCGTAGCTTCTAATCACTTTTTACGCAAAGAAGTTGCTCAATCCTGAAGAGTTTTACTTCTAACCAAGAAGTTGTTGTCATCAGCATACACAACAACCCTTATTGTCATCCGTGAGCACGGCAGGAAGTCCATTGATGATGAACAAGAAGAGTAACGGCCCCAGCAAGCTTCCTTGGGGAACACCCTGAAGAAGATCGAGGTGAAGACTCCAATCCATCGATCGAAACCACCCAGGGCGCTCAAGATACGAATCAAACCAGGCGAGCCCCGAACACTGCAGGAGTCGAGAATTGACAGAAGAACCTCATGCGACGTCGAATCGAAGGCCTTGGCCATGTCAATGAAACATCCCACCGTGTGACCTGTGTCTATTGAATAGCAATGAAATTGGTCAAGTCAAGCATGGCTGTTGAGGTTTATTTCTTCTTCAAGAACCCGTGTTGGTGTGGACTGAAAATTTTGGTCTTGTGCAGGAAGCTCACCAGCCTGTCGTACATGATTTTGGTTTATTATTCTTGGAATAATACACCTATGTTTTCGCGACGGGGGTTGACGACTCCGATCGGGCTCAAAATTTGACATTATCCGTTTCAAGGGGTCTACATTTTAAATCCGAAATGGCCGTACGCCGTCCGCCGTCCAGGCCGTTTTGGGCAGTAGGAATTTTTTTAAACATCTGAAATTTCGACAAAATACTTGGTTTACCATCAGGTTGTGCCCGCAAGGTTTCCAGTCCGATCGCCCAAACCCGTGGGGCGCTATGGGGCTATAATGGGGCTACGGGAGGGGTTTTTTGAAGGCTTTTAGCTATGGGATCGAGTTAGGTGTCGTTTTCGAAGTATTTTTGGACGTAGAATCCATTTTTTGGGGTCCCGGAACGATCCGATTTCACTGGGGCGATGTTTAGGGCATTCGTGGGGCTAAAAATGGGATTTTTGAAGGATCCCAGGATGTTAAATATTTTTCGAGTAAAAAATACAGAGTTTTTGAAAAAACACATTTTTGAACAAAAAATCCAAAAAAAATTTTTTTTGAGAAAAATCCAAAAAAAAATTTTTTTTAAATTTTTTCATTGACAGAATTAAATTTCTGCACAAGTAACGTATATCAAAGAATAATAAACCCTTGTGTAAAATTTGCAGCGTTTTTCAAGGAACTTGGCGAGAAGACACAGTTAGCTGAAGGGCCATTAGTTAGCTGAAGGAGCACCCTTTGACTCCACATCGCACCCTGGCGAACGGCAAAAGACGCTTCATGTCGAACCAAGCTCGTTTAACATCCTGAACCCAGTGAAACAATGTTGAGGCCTACGTGAATGTCAACATTGGTGTGAAACTTCGTTATCTTACAGACAAGGTGAAATTATAGGTAAAAACTAAACTTCTTGGTAAGATGGCGACGTTCCTCGCCAGTATTCACATTCAGCCGCAAAACAGCCTTTTCCCGGATTCAGGATGTTAAAATCGAACACAGCTAAAGCTTACATGAGCTCAGTTATGTTCGCTCGTCGTATACGAGGTTTCGCAATCAGGAAAAAAAGAGTCCCGAGCCTGATGACTTGATATAGCCGTTCATTAGGGGCCAGGAAACGCACGGTGGACAAGGCATTTATGGCCTGTTGACACCGTCCAAGTTCAATGTGGGTGGCGCGCACTCGGGCAATCCGAGGGCTTAACAAAGACATTTTCTCTGACCATTAATAGCTCATTGTTTCTAGGTCGGAGCGGGAAGACCGTCAGGCTCACGACCTGGGAATTGAATATATGGTCAGACAAGTGTTTTATGCAAATCATTGCCCAGGAAGATAAACATATCTCATGAAGATTGAAGAGCCGATATCATGCAAACCGTTAGATTACTAATCATGGGCTGCTTTTGTGCGAATGGAATGAAGTATTTAATAATGTGTGTTCTCGAGGTGGCTAGAATGCACATGATCTTCAAGAACGTTTTGATTAAACCTTTTTGTGTTATTCTGACATCGATTTTTAAATTTGGTATCCGAAGTGTGATTCGGGACGCTACGGAGAATACTGGAATGTTTGAGCTAGATCAATTCATTCGCAGTTCCTGGAGCCAGCACGGAAAAGATTCAATTGAGGCGGACAATTTTTTGATATCAGAACTCATAAAACATACCGACGTGTACATAAACGGGCTGTCTGCCATTCCAAAGCCGCTGGATTCAAAATTGGCGGGCAATTGAAATCTTGGCCAAAATTTGAAACTAAATTCGGACATCTTAAATTTTGATCATTGAAACGAAAGATAACCGATTCAAAACGAGACATGAAAATTGAAAAAGTTATTGATAAGTTTTTTCGTTTTACAATTTTGAATATTTCGACTTATTTTAAAAATTTGGATCAGGACCAAAATCTTTATTCGTTTAAATTAGAGCTAGATTAATATCAGGGTCACTGTGGAAATCGGATCTGACAGGATTAAAAGCTAAAATTGTTTCTCTCCCATTTCTCGTGTATTGAGCAACTGCAGAGTGTATTTCTAATGACCTTCCGGGGTCTGAGCCAAAATTTCGGGTAGATTTACTCCGGCACCTGTTGGGTTATGATGGATGTTTTCTGGTGCAGCTGAAGAAACACTCGGAGCGCCAGCTGTTCCGAAGGAGAACTGATAATTGCGGGCTTGTCAGGATAAGTTGTCAGAAAGTAGAAATAACTTCCTGAAGTGAAATTTCGCATTTGGCTACACACGGAGACTTAGGGAGTTGTTTCGTGAGTGAAGGGCCCCGTTGTGTGGGGATGGGGCGGCGCACAGTGGGGCAAACGCAAACGCGGACCTTGAAAAGTGGATTTTGCAAACTTTCTCCTTGCAGTGCTTTTCCTAAAAGATTACGTTCACAACCTTGCTTTGAGGACTGAATCTTGGGCAGTTCGAAATGTCGGAAAATAACCGATTGACAGCACAAAGTTTAATTTATTCATCGGCCTGTGTTGTCATTGGTCTGGATCCTTCTTGCATGATACTCATATATTTTGGTGCAATTTAAACCGCACATCGCTTTTGTACATTTATCTCAGGGAAATGACAAATGTGTTGAAATCAAGAATTGAGTTGAGCATGATTATTATGCTAGTTCTAAAAGTGGAAGATACTATGATTTCTGAAGATTTTAAAAATTCCAGGCCGGCTCAGTGATTTTTCGACTTCGTACAACCATGAGAAGTTTCTAGGAAAACATCAGCAGCAAGCAGTTGCGATCCTGGTGTCAACGCCCCGTTTTATCCGAAGAAGCGTGTAGATTCATAGTTAATGAGCTGGTCAGAAAAAAAGAAGGGAAAATTTATTTTAATTCATCGTATTCTGTTCAAAATATAAATTTCGAAGTTGAACCGTTTTGTCCAATTTTGACGTTCCCACCTTCACTGGCTGAAAAATACCCTCCAAAACAGATGAAAACCGTTTTTTTTTTTTTTTTTGCCGGATAATGGAGGGAAAGCATTTTAGAACCATCATGTGGAAAAAATTGTAATTGGATACTCTCTTATTTTTGAACGTATTTTCGATTGTAGGATGTTCAACTGACGCATAATTAATTGCTTTGCAACTTTTCATTGAGTTCTAACTTCTGGAGAATCTTTGTTTGGCTTCCACACGGAAAAATAAACTGGAATTTTTTTTTTTTAATAAGGTTAAGGCGCAATTTTAGGTGTAGGGACATAGAAGTAGTTTTTTTCGATTCTTTCCTTTTTGTCGATTTTAACGGTGTTTTTCGAGGATATTCAAGAGCATTTAATGGGGTTTTTGAGCATATCAATCCGAACCCTACCTATTACTTAGCATAATATGATGACAAACTGGTAAGCCGCTCTGTTTTAAACTCCGCTGCCGAGTTTGTGGAGTTTATTACACGTTGCGGCGTAAATCACAAATAACTGCCCATTCGCCGGGAAAAACACTAGCGTTTTTATTCCCGGAGGCGGACCCCACCTACTTAACTAATAAAAACTGGAGACATCAAAACTTGGAAACTGTTCGCCCGCACCCACTTTTCGAAACCTCTTCATTTTACGGCATTCCATATCTTGAGGACGCTCAAGGGTTTACAACTCACTTCATAGGGCATCGGGATGCGGGAGAAATTTCCATTTTGCGAAGCTTTCATTCCTCAGGCATCACCATTTTTATTGGCACTTTTAGAGGGCTTCATTTTTTTAAATCGCTCCCTCCGCACAATCCAAATATATCCGAATTGAGCACTTTGCGGTGTTTTTTTTTTTTTTTTTTTTTAAAGGTAACGGTACGTAGGTTTGTGTCTGTTCAAAACGATTAGTTTTACTTCGTGAATAGCGCCGTTACAATAGGAGAAACACGCCTTAACGGTTTCGAATGCCAAATTGACTTAACGCGCCAAGACATTAACGATGTGTTCCTTCCATTCAGAGTTTGACTCCAAGACACTCCACACAGTTTGACTCCTATTATATAAATGCAATGGGAACTTGTGACTAAATTCTATTTTGAGGAAGTTGATTCTACATGGTAGAAAAGCTCGCAACTGGAACAGGACAAGAGGATGAGGAGAAAGGATAGAAAGGGCTGCAGGCCTAGAAAGGCTTCGTTGGGTATCGATTAACAAAACATCGATGTTTAAAAAGAGAAAAGCAAAAAAAAAAAAGTAACAGCTTTTTCAACTATTTAAATACATTATAATAATTATAATTATTAATAATAATTATAACGACAATTATTGTCGTTGTAAAGTATTAAAAAATGTTCGATAAAGAAATTTACCCAGAAAACGCTCCGAATGTTCAAGTGGGTTTATTATTCTTTGATATAAATTTTTCAAGAATTAATTTTATGTACTTAAATGAAAAATTTAAACAAATTAATATATATATAAGATTTTATTTTTATATACCTATCCATAGTAAAAGTATAAAAGTCCGTAAGTGGAAAAAAAGAAAAAAGAAAGTCGAAAAATACTGATTAGGTACACTAACTATCGATATTCAATTTAAAAAAATATATAATATATATTTATATAAATATTATTTATAAAACAGAATCTGTGTTATCTGATAAGTGGGCTCTGAAATATCAATTGTGCGTTCAAAGTTACTCAGAAACGACTCCTCATTCGACCTCCAGACATCAGACCAAAGCCGCATTTCGTCACGGAATCAGCAACACCACCGAAACCTAGCGGTGGAACTTGAATCTACCACTGCGTCGCCGCAGCACCCATGCCGAAGAAAACAGTTCGGGATTGTCACTGCTCAACTCAACGCCCTAAGAATGAAAGTTATGCGGAATTCACGGCGGGGTCTTGAAGTTCCACAATCGTTTCCCGACCCAAAGAGTATTGATGCCTCCAGCCAAACCTGATATACGACCAATTACACATGGAGGGTCTCGAAGTGACATATTTCCCTTTGTCGTCGACGTCGGAAGAGCGTGAGTCCTTGAAAGTGCACATACACCTTCGCACGTTCGTGACGAATGTATAAAAGCAAATCACGTCATCTAGGAAGCGTCAAAAAGGGGATTTGAACCCCGCTATATAAATAAGAATGTCGGGCTTTCAGGCCGACTGGAAGTAAAGATACGGGTTTATTTTGTGAGATTCGAAACCCCCGCCGCTGAGGCCCCTTTAAAGTTTATTGGCGCAATAATAAATGAAGTCGGATGAGACGTCTGGACGGAGATTACTTCGAGGTGCATAAAGCGCTGGAAGGAATTGGGAATGCGCCTGGTAAAAATTTCTTTGACTCGCCAGGTCCATAAAACCCATACTCATACGTTTACAACATGTATAAATAAATATTGTAGGAAAGGACCCACACCCGGGACCCTGTGCCTACTAGAAATGAGCGATATGATATCGAAATATCGATAGCTTGAACCGATTCGATTTTATCTGATTGACGCTGTGTTGACAAATCGGGACAAAAGCTTCCTCAGCATGAGCATCATCATTATCAGAATAATTGTGAAAATCATTTTCAAAGCTCATTGTGTAGTACATAATTATAATGAAATTCAAGTCACATTATGGTATTACAGTACCTGTTTGACTTTTAGTTGTATAAAAACAGATAACACCTAGGGTAGGTGGGGGCAAAGCCCTGCAATTTCCGGTTTTTCGACCATTGCAACCGATTTGAAGCAGATTTCCGCTAAATTTTATGCTTGAAATTTAGGTTAGGCTATTATCTATAACCCCTTGGAAACACAGTCATCTCCTGTCAATAGTAAAGGAGAAATTGAATATTTAAGAAAAAAAAATTTTGCAGGGCTTTGCCCCATAAAATGGGGCAAACCCCTGCAGTGCAGGGTTTTGCCCCAACTAGGTAGAAATGGGTTTAAAAAAAATTCTAATGAACAAAAATGCTCAAATTAAGTTATTTCTTTATTTAAAAATTCCTTATTTCTTCATGATCAAAAAATAAAAAACCTGAACGGAGGGATAAAATCAAATGACGAGGGGACATGGCACAGTGTCCTCGCGTTCAACCACTCTAGCCAAATACACCGATTAATCGGTCCGATTTACCACCAAACTGGATTATCAGTAGTTTAATCTGTGATTATCGGTCATCAAAACATTGGCGGACATAAGTGACTGTAACAAGAAAATTACGTTCGCGCATGCGCCGATTTGATCGGTGATTCAATCATGATGAAACTTATAGGGGACCATCTAGGACTAAATTCACACTATTCCGGAAAATTTCACAGAAATCCGATAAAAGTTGGTGCAGTCATGGCTTTGGCAAGGAATGTGGACTGACAGATGCGCGGACGGACAAACACGGAACCAAAATTGTTCAGGAATCCCTGATCATCAAACCTGGCAATTATTGGCAATTGCTCCCCACTCTTTGGAAGTGATGTGCATCTATTTGATTGACATTAAATTATAAATGATGAAATTTTAAATTTACAATTCAACTTAAATGTCATTATTGAATCCACATGTTCCATACAATGCCAAAATACGTGCTGGTAGTGAATGGGGCAAAGACCTGCACTTGAGGGGTGCAGGGATTTGCCCCAAACAACCTGCAGGGACTTGCCCCAAATGGCATGTTTGGAAATTACTCTTTGATAAGGTTAGGAAAAGTGAGTTAAAGAAACGGTTCTCCCCTGACATTGAAGCTCAATTACAGTACTATTCATTGATGATTAGCTGATTAATTTGACGCTACCCTATCTCACACAAAATTGACGTCAACTTTCCTGAAAATTACATACAAAAGGTGAAAAACAAACTTAACTCATTTCTCAGCCTATTGCCCTCAGAGACGCCATTACTTTTGATGACAGACACCTGTTGCTGAACCTCAACTGCTGCCTGGTTGCCAGTTTCTCAATCACTTGTGAAGTACTGAAAAAGCCACTGCATAGCTTTGCCCCACGCAGGGCTTTGCCCCCCCTACCCTACCATTCCCAGATGATTTTTAACTAGTTATTAACTAGAATTACTATATTAGTTGGTGTAACCTGTTTTATAATGCCAGAGAGCCCATAATATTATTTACTCTGAAAAAATGGTAATTTTGTCACATTAAATGAAAATTTTTCATGTCTTTAATTTGGCACATAAACTCGAAAATCGTCACGTAAATACCGTTACTATACCGCTAAACAAAGCAGTTGTAACCAAGCGATGTTTCATGTGCTCATGAGGCCACGTAGCGTACGACATTTGCATGTGGGTGGACGACATGAAAATGTCTCACCGCGATGAGGGCTTGAAGTACAAGCCTTGTACGTAAGCCAATTTAACCTACACTTCCCGCTATTTGAAAGATATATTTTATGTTATTTTAGTTTTTATTTGAGCTGGTGGACATGGGTTGACCTTCACGCCAATGAACGAAAGAATCTGAACTCCTCTCGATCTTCACTCCCACCAGGACCCTCAGGTGATCCTGACGGCTTAGAGGGCAGAAAGTGTACTCCATCTGGACAGCTCCAGTGAAGCATCAGATGCTTCAGTAGATTCTACTCTATTTGCCTCCACTGCCTGCGAAGTAGACCCTGAATGATCCCTTGAAATTACATGCATTGACCCTGAGAAAGCTAACCAGAACGTAATCTTTCCACTCGCAAACGGCAGCGTGGACAAGGAGTACGCACACTCAGGTACACAGGACAACCACAGTGGGATCAGTTCTCATAAATATTCGATTAAAACATTATTGGATATTTAATTTACCATGTTTGTGCAACTCACCCTTATTTTTAGGCCAAAACAAGTACTATATTGGCCTCCACAGGGCCACTCCCATCAATTGAACAGGTACGACGGTAAACGTCCGGCCGGAGCCTCCAGGAACGAAAAGTGAACATAAACAAGGTAATGAATGAAACGCGTGGAGCCGTCTGGGCACGTGGATATTGTGGGGATGGATTTGTCGTGACGGGGATAACATTTCTGATAAACGATATCCGTTCATTTCAACGCTCTCTGCCTCCTTTACTCACTTTTAACGGTTCAAGAATTATATGAACCCTGTAGTAATTAAAGGTGAGAGCTTCGTGGTCTTCACGGTCGAGGTTACGTAAAATGTCGTAGGTAAGTAGAAATCTTGTAAACTTGAAAACGACCTAGCGCATGCGTTCTGCCCGAGAGATAACATTCGGCCAAGGGCGCCAGCGGAAAAGTTATACAAAGTGGATATTATTCATATTTTTATTCTTATTTACTATACTACGGGCAATACCAATTACATTTTAAACTGTGCATCACCGTGTCGGCCGTTTGCGCCAGAGGTGCGGTTCATGAGTGAATTTTATGGACATTTGCGCCATCTGCCGCCAAAATCGGACAAATGCGCCAGTGAAATGAAAGAAATATCACCGTACGTTTGCGCCCTTGAAGAATGAGGATTGTGAAAGGAAAATCTCAAATTTTGGAGAAAAAAATTCAAAAAAAAAAGTTTTCTGGTTTTTGTTTTTCAAAAAAATAAATTTTTTTTACTCGAAAAATATTTGACTTCCTGGGATCCTTCAAAAATCCCATTTTTAGCCCCCATGAAAGCCCTATAGATCCCCACAGTGAAATCGGATCGTTCCGGCACCTCCAAAAATTGATTCTCCGTCCAAAAATACTGCGAAAACGACACCTAACTCGATCCCAAAAGCCTTTTTTAAAAAACCTCCCGTAGCCCCATTTTAGCCCCATAGCGCCCCACGGGTTTGGGCGATCGGGCTGAAAACCTTGCAGGCACAACTAGATGGTAAACCGAGTGTATTGTCACAATTTCAGATTTAAAAAAAAATTCCTACTGCCCAAAACGGCCCGGACGGCGGACGGACATTTCGGTTTTGTAATCCATCACTTGAAACGGATAATGTCAAATTTTGAGGCCTATCGGCCGTCGCGAAAACATAGGTGTATTATTCCAAGAATAATAAACCAAAATAAAATTGTTTTGAAAAAAAAAAATTTTTTAATTTTTTTTGGTTTATTATTCTTGGAATAATACACCTATGTTTTCGCGACGGGGGTCGACGACTCCGATCGGGCTCAAAATTTGGCATTATCCGTTTCAAGTGGTCTACATTCTAAATCCGAAATGTCCGTCCGCCGTACGCCGTACGCCGTCCGCCGTCCAGGCCGTTTTGGGCAGTAGGTAGGAATTTTTTAAAAAATCTGAAATTTCGACAAAATACTTGGTTTACCATCTAGTTGTGCCCGCAAGGTTTTCAGTCCGATCGCCCAAACCCGTGGGGCGCTCTGGGGCTATAATGGGGCTACGGGAGGGATTTTTTGAAGGCTTTTAGCTATGGGATCGAGTTAGGTGTCGGTAAAAACACATTTTTGAACAAAAAAATCCAAAAAAAAAAAATTTTTTTAATTTTTTCATTGACAGAATTAAATTTCTGCACAAGTAATGTATATCAAAGAATAATAAACCCTTGTGTAAAATTTGCAGCGTTTTTACACAGAATTAATATTCGGACATGTAACCTATATCAAAGAATAATAAAACCTTGCGTAAAATTTTAGGCGTTTTATGCTTCGAAAATGCGAACCAGCGCAGCATGCAGTCCGTATCTACGAGGTCCTTGGCGCGGAACGAGAGGAAAAACGGGGTCTCGTGAGGACTTTTGTTGTCGGATGAACGACTTTACCCGAGGAATACATTTCGCACTTTCTTTCTCCTCCAGGTTCGAGCTAACGATGACAAGCCTCTTTACGTTCAGTATACTTTATGCACGGAGGACTCCGCCTTATTAGCTCAGAAGGGCCTCGGGTAAATTGAAAATCGCTTCCATTTCTCGCTCTGCCCGGGAGCCTAATGCCATTTGAATATCGTTATGGCGGGGCCCGCATTGAATGTGGAGCGTCGAATGCGTCCGCGCGTATTTGGCACATTCAACGGTTGGCAGACTCGGGGGCAGAAACGCAGTCTTAATTTGGAAACCTGCAATAAAAATCCCATTGCTCGTCTCAAGTAGGCACAGGGCTTGTGGTTCAAGGTGAACATTAAAGACTTTACTCGGTGCGATCGTTTACAATACCTTTGCCAAAAGCGTTATAATTAGACCGTCGATGCAAAGGGGAGAGTTTAGGCCTTCAGACTAAGTCGTGAGCTAAACGCGACGTAATGGAAAACTGTCTGCGGTTTCTTTCCCCAACATTTACCTCAGGTGCACAAAGCCACCTTTTAACAGCCTGACTTTGTCTCGTGCTGAATTCAAAATGTCACAAATCGGGAAGTCGTGAAGCGAAAACGACCCGCCCGTTCCAGTAAATTACGACTACAAATTAAATACCCGGTGTTGCAATCGTTAAACGTTTACGATACTCCATTATCTGAGGGGGGGTTCGTAAAATCCGCCAATTCCCCTAGATGCCGAGGGAGGAATGCCATTTTCTGCATAAAACGCCACAACCCGTCTAGCCAGTAATAACCGTCGACCTTGCCAACCAACTTTTCCCACAGAATGCAAAGAAAACACTTGAAAAAGATTTTTTTTTAAAGGAAGTTAATGACAAAAGAAAAAGAACATTTGAGTAATGACGTTCTCCGAGGGGGTTTCCAATTAAAGATGCACTGGATGCAGTGTCTTGCATATTCTTCGAGCCTAATGAACGCATAAATCACAATGTAGGATCGTAGGAAAGGTCAAGATGGGCGCTCATGATGTCTGATAAACAATTAGCCGGAGAGTTCCAGAAGCACAAGGAGAGCAGTAAAGATGAACCAGACGTTGAGATGTCAACTTGAATGAGCTTGAAAAAGCTTGAAACCTCAAGATGAACGTACCTATTAGGAGTGATTCGATCGGCCTCAAAAATCGTCAATTTCATGTCGTACGATTCCAAAAATTCAAATTTTTAGCAATTTTAGTAATCTTTTGCAAATAGAAATTGTGGAAAAAATTGTTGAAAAATTGTAAAAAACGTGAAAAATTGAAAATTTATCAGGAAAATAAAATTAAAATGAAGTGATATAAAAAAAAAGCTGCAAATTTTACACAAGGGTTTATTATTATTTGATATAGGTTACTTGTGCAGAAATTTAATTCTGTCAATGAAAAAAAAAAAAAAAATTTAAAAAAGTTTTTTGGATTTTTTTTATCATTTAATGATTAACAGGAAGTTTTCATATTTTTCCCGTCACGACACAAAAAAGCGTTACGCAACATATTCGCGAAAACTATAATCACATGATTGGTCTGTAAGGAAGTTTGGCGGTTGGTTACAAGTAGAGGGTCGAAATTCCAAGAGTTTAGAATGAGGAGTAAAATTAATCTTAATTTTAATGATCTGACTGTAGAACCATGGGTCTACCGTCCGTTTTTTTTTTTTTTTTTTTTTTTCAAATAATGTGTTTTCAATTTTTTTCTTTTTTAATTGAAAAATATTTGACCTCCTGGGATCCATAAAAAATCTCATTTGTAGCCCCATGAAAGCCCTATAGATCGCAACAGTGAAATCGGACCGTTGCGGGACCTCAAAAATGGATTCTACGTCCAAAAATACTTCGAAAACAATGCTTGACTCGATCCCATAGCCAAAAGCCTTCAATAAACCCCTACCGTAGCCCCATTTTAGCCCCATAGCGCCCCACGGGTTGGAGCGATCGGGTTGAAAACCTTGCATAGTATTTTGTCAAAATTTCAGATTTTTATTGGAATGCCGACTGCCCAAAATGACCTGGTCGGCACAATAGGGATCAATGTAAGGGTTAAAATGTTTTAAGGACTTTGGCCTGGTCGTCGAATGGGGGTCTCGTGTTTTAATCACCATTACCAAACTTGAATCGCACGTAAAATTCAACTCCACGCCAATTTCGTAACAACTTGGGGGTTCCCCCTCGTGAGCGCGGATTCAAATGTCAATAAAACTATCCATACGGTTTCCGACTCCGTTTCGTCGATTGGCCTATTACTGCAAATCGTTTCGACGGGTGCAACGACTCGAAGGATAATTGGGAGAATCGTATCGACCGTTTTGCCACGGCCTCAACTCGATTGATGACCGAGGGAGATCGACGTCCTGAGATGAGGGGGCCTCATGAGAAAACCCACCTTCAAATTACTCGGGACGTACGAAGAGACGCTATCTAACTTGTATCACAATCCGTCAACCCGTGTCAGACTTGTTAACCTTCATTTGAATATTTTTTTCTTTTTTCAACACGGGCTCTCTTTCTGGACTGGAGAAGGTTTTTTTGGTTCCTCATTATCGGGACGACGAACTAGTTGGCGGAGCAGGTTGTAGCGTAAACAACTCTACAATGTAAAAGTCAAGTATTGCAGACTGGTTGGGCGTCGATAAAACGTCTTCGTTTGTACGAACAGGCGCCGCATTCCCCTTACGAATGGGTGGGAACGCGGGAAAAGCACCCCTTCCCCGTACGACGGTGTCGACGGTCTCCCTCATAGCGACGTGAGTGCGTTATTCATCTTATAATATATAAAACTTATATTACATAAAACTTAAAGTTTAGCCGCAAGCCGACCACCTCAAATTCTCTACGAGTTTTTCCTTTTTGGTTTATTATTCTTGGGTTTTATTTTGGAAAAAAAATAGCTTACTTTTGGGCAAATTGAAGGAAATTGACTCTAGTTTAAAAACTTTTATCAAAATGTTTATTCTCAGACGCACCGTTTAGGAGTTATAAGCCAAAAATTGAAAAAAAAAAACAAAAAAAAAAAAAAAAAGTAAAAACATTTCGAGGCTCTTCGAAGCTGCAAAATTGGTTTCGCACTACTCGCACTACGCACTACTCTAAATAAAAAATTAAAATATTTTACGCAATTGCTTCCAGTTTGCCTTTTTCGTGTCCCAATTCACTAAAGTTTTATTCCTGAAAAATTACTTGATTCGCAAAAAAAAAGAATTTTGCATCTCAGCGCCGTTCATTTACTAGTCCACCAAAACGCGAATGATTTTTTTTTTTTTTTTCAATTTTTGAAAAATATCCGATGTTTCGATATTGTTTGACGATTTATCGAATTAATAAAACGATGTATTTTTTCAAACATCGATGTATCGAAATTTTTTTACGATTCCCCATGCCACTACCTGACTTGGGAGTTCCAAAGACATCTGCATCAGGTTCGGTACCTACTCAGGTATCCACGAACTTGAGGCAAAACAGTAAAGATGAAAAAAAGTATTCAAAAATGGTTTAAAAAAAAAGGCACAATTTATTAATGCGGGTTTTCGCTAGACCAGTTCAGTTGAACTTCGACATCGAGGGGAACCTTATTATCTTCGTTATAGGCTGTTGTAACGAGCCCTCGGCCCTTGTCCACCCTGTACTCAAGACTACCGACCCTCGTCATCCAATCAGATTCCCTGCTCCTCCTCATCCTCATCCTCCTCCCACAATCGGAAACAGGGCATTATTTATACGGCCCTAATGATCCCCCGGGCGGCCCGTGTTTGCTGACAAGACGTTTCGGCAGCTCTTGAGTCTTCAGAGACGAGTGGCATCTTCTTGTGCACCTCACGTCCTCGAGGGTCGTTTACCTTCCCGGTTTCCGAGTATCGGGTGTAAAAAGGGACCTGAGCGAAATTTCATGGGCGTCTAGTTTTTTGCTGGGAAGTAGAAGAAGCAGGTGTTGCTGCACAGGTAGATCGGGCGATAGAAAATTTGAGCTTAAAACTTCATAATTACACAATTTTTACAATTACAAATATTGGCGTGTTGATCAATATCATCCCCAGAGATCTACCCGGGTATTCAGTTTTCTGGGTAAATACCCGCTGGCGAAAAAAACATAATAGTTCTTAAGGCGAGCTTTGTTTTTCGCAAACGTTCTTCACTGCGCGCTGTGTCGGCTCGATTCCCAATGTTCGGCGTGTGACGTAATATTTTCCCTTTCAGTTAAAAATCTTAAACAATTTTATGAAAGCAGCACTTTCTATTAAAAAATTTTTAAAAAACTTTGAAAAAAAAACTAATTAATCAGTGGGAAATTAGCAGCGTTTTAAATTCAAGGCGAGCATATAAAAATGTTTTCCCGCAAGACCACCGCGTGTTGCGGGATTCCCGCGCAGCAAAACCCTCATGATTGCTTGCAGTCGGGTTCGTTGCACCTTTGAATTATTTATATCCGGTACCTACCTAGTCAATAATTCGTGAACAATAGGGACAGCCCGTATTTCCCCGGTTTGACGGATGTCTTGAGTAGGGATCGGTGACGGCTTAGAAAGTACACGCTGTCGGTTAACATTAAATGTCACAACACCCTGGAAATTTTCCAGACGGATAAAATGATTCGTTGAAATGGAATAAGAGAGTAGTGGTGTCTGTTAGACTATAAGATTTATTTGTAGCTAAATACAGTTTGACCAGAAGATGAAGACTAGGAGGAGCAGATACCTCCAGAGAGATAAAGGTGAAGACATGGAATGACTCCTTTAAGGACCCAGATGTGGACCCAACCAATGAGGGCAAAGACTGATTAGGCGATAGAAAGCCTGAAAAGGTAGTACGGCAAACAAAAGAAAAAGAAAACTGCTACTGGAGGCTTTGATGAAGAAGACAAATCACAAGCAGGGTGCAAGCTGCTTGTGATTTGCTGCCAAGTTGGGGGTTTTCTCCCCAAATTTGGGGGTTTTTTTTCCATCAGAGGGAGAATTTGGGGGTGAAGTTTTTTGGTTTTTTTTTGGGGGGTTTTTACGGATGAGTCAGGGGAATTTGGGGGAAAATGAAAAAATGGATCAGTCATTAAAGAAATAACAGCAGGTAAAAACTATGCAAATTTTACACTAGGGTTTATTATTCTTTGATATAGGTTACTTGTACAGAAATTTAATTCTGTCAATGAAAGAAATATTAAATATTCCTTTTAAATTTTTGTGTCAGAGTAACCGGCTTGCATGTTTGCAGGGTTGTTCAATAAGGATAAAGCCGTTTAGCGGCTTTATCCTTCCTGAACAACCCTTTTAAATTTTAAATTAAAATTTTTTTATTTTATATTTTTATATTTAAAAAATTGTTTTTGTTTTGTGGGATTTTTTTTTTCAAAAATGTTTTGATCGATTTTTTACTCGAAAAATATTCAACCTCCTGGGATCCTTCAAAAATCCCGTTTTTAGCCCCATGAAAGCCCTATAGACCGTGAAATCGGATCGTTCAGGGACCCCCAAAAATGAATTCTATGTCCAAAAATACTTCGTAAACGACACCTAACTCGATCCCATAGCTAAAAGCCTAAAAAAAAACCCTCCCGTAGCCCATAGCGCCCCACGGGTTTGGGCGATCGGACTGAAAACCTTGCGGGCACAACTAGATGGTAAACCAAGTATTTAGTCAAAATTTCAGATTAAATCTGGAAATTAAGTAGGAATTTTTTTTTTAAATTAAAAAAAAAATTCCTCCTGCCCAAAACGGCCCGGACAGCGGACGGCGTACGGCGGAAGGACATTTCGGATTTAGAATGTAGACCTCTTGAAACGGATAATGTCAAATTTGAGGCAGATCGGAGTGTGTCAAATATAATATTAGGTTATTAAAAGAATTTCAGTTATTTATTTGTATCAGGATTTCATCCTTAACTTTTGGGTTTTTTTTGGGGGGGGTTTTTTTTTTCTTCATTTGGGGGGATTTGGGTTTTTTTTTTGTCGTTGCCTCAGGGGTTTTTTACGGCCGCACCTTGGCAACACTGCTTGCACCTGAAACCACAAAGAAAGGAGGCAGCTTCTTCCAAGAGGGTAGCTTACTGGCAAGCTACTAATGTTCAATTATGAAGTATGGCTTTCAAAAGAAGACGCGAGATACAAGCCAAGAGAAGCCATCCATCAACCTGGTTAATTTTTTCGAGAAACGAGAAACCAATTCAATGTTTTAATTTGTTTATCAATGAGCCACTGTAACAGAAGATACTCTCCCAAACAATGATCAGACCGGCGGAAAGAAAATTTTGAACAGGAAGGCTACTTGTTGATTCTGTCAGCAGCAACGAGCAATTTGTCGGCCTACCTATTCGACGTTGATGGTGCATCCTTTTAGCCCAGGGGTAAACTGGCCTGAAGCGCTATGCAAGTAACGACGATTTTCATAGACATACAAGAGAAGCTGGAAACTCCTGGCTCGGCCCAGAAGGTTGGCACGGACCAGGGAGTGGGAGAGAAGTTCCCTCCAAGGACTGCTGGTTCAGCCAAGACAAGAGCAGTAGAAGGAGCAATATGTGTATAATATTCTCAAAATGTCATCTCAAAATGATGAACATATTATGTACATCATTTTGAGAAACATTTTTGGGATATTTTCTCGTTCTCAAATCTCTATTTCAGTGTTGGTTGAAGCTAAAATTTAGCATGAATAGGTACTCAATATTCATTTTTTAATATTTATCATAAATTCATTAAATAAAATTTTTATTTTTAAAAAGTTTTGTTTTCAAGTTTTTTTAGTTTTTTTTTTAATTACGGTTTTGAGTTACTTTCTCCCAGCAACAATTCCTAATTATTAGAAGCCAAACTTATGAGAAAGTGCATTCAACTTAATCAGAAATACCAAACCTGTAAAATTTTGTAAAATTTTGATTCGTTTGGTTAATTTTGGTTTATCGCCCGATCGCCCAAGCCCGTAGGGCGCTATGGGGCTATAACGGGGCTACAGGAGGGTTTTTTTAAGGCTTTTAGCTATGGGATCGAGTTAGGTGTCGTTTTCGAAGTATTTTTGGACGTAGAATCCATTTTTTGGGGTCCCGGAACGATCCGATTTCACTGTGGCGATCTACAGGGCTTTCATGGGGCTAAAAATGGGATTTTTGATGGATCCCAAGAGGTTAAATATTTTTCGAGTAAAAATTAAAGAATTTTTGAAAAAAAAAAAAAAAAAATCCCCCAAAATTTTTTTTTTAAAATATAGAAATCAAAAAAAAATTTTTTTTAATTTTTTTCATTGACAGAATTAAATGTCTGTATAAGTAACCTATATCAAAGAATAATAAACCCTTGTGTAAAATTTGCAGCGTTTTCTCAAATTTTTAAGAATCTGGTATATCCCGAGAAAATATGACATAACATGACACAATATTATTGTGATTTGAGTGTGTAAAATTTACTCAACGCTACCCTGAAGCTCCCGAAAATTAGTGATACCCTCCTACTAGGGTTAAAACAGAGCATCAGGGAAGAACTCTGCAGGCAGTGCTTCCTGATGGAACGAGTTAAATTATTCAAAAGTAAATCATTTCCGACTAGAAGCCGTCCGTTTCAGGGGAGAATAAAAAGAAACCAAATGCAAGGATAACGACGTTCAATAAAATACGCTAAAGATAGAAGCTGGCAACAAACTTGTTCCCAAGGACGCGCAGTGACTGCATTTTCGTTTCACGCCGAAAAAAACACACAAATGTACCAACTTTCAAGACGCCGGACATCGTTTTTTTTTTTTTTGTCAAAGAAATGTCTATCTTTCCCGAGGCCCTTAAGAGGGCAGTAAGATAAGTGTGAAGTTGTGACAAAAGCACGGAGTCGGCTCTAGGTTTTATCTGGATGACTGAAATGTTGATTATACACGGCTCTGTCAGTCGCACGAGGCACTTTGCCGAGAGAAAATCGTGATGTTTTTCCAGCTTCAAAGAACAAAGGTCTTAAAAATACATTTACCCGGCTCTAACTAATACATTTACATTTATGTTTATTTGGTTAGTTTCGTACTGACACCAAAGAGGTTGGTGTAGGGGCAATAATTTTTGATTTTTGAAAAAAACGGCTTCCTGGGATTTAAAAATATCAGCAATTTCAATCCCTTGGCTAGTCAAATAGAGACGTCTGCAACACCTAGACGGGTAATGGCGGGTTCACGCTGCAAATGACTTATTTGGTCCAATCTCGGCCACCGATCAGGCGACAGTTATAATTTCGTCAGAGACCGGTTCCCCTCCTGGTCGACGACAAACTTTTTTTCCCCTCAGATCATGCGAAATTCGTCATAAATTAAGGCGCAAGGACGACGTTTTTTTTTTTTTACTCGAAAGGGTGTATTTATAACGATTGATCATCACCTTTCGGTAATTTACCGCGGGAGGCGAACTTTCAAATAATAAATTTTCGTCGAGCGTTTTAATGTAGAAAAATGAATCATAATTAAAATTCTCGTTCTTAACAATGTTCGTCAATAATTCATGTTAACAGTAATGTCTACATTATCCGGACAAGTTGTGTAAATGTATGCACAATTTACGCCCGGTTAGTGAATTATTCTACATCCTCGGAGTAGAGCGCTCGAGCATATTTGAGTAACTGTTCTCTCTATTTTGAATCTTTGGAAAACGATAATAATAGTTGTTGTTGAAGACCACAGGGGAAGGAGGGGGAATGTCGCTTTTCTTTCAAAAATTAAGGATGAATGACGGTGTGGGGCACCCCCGTTATATATTTGGTTTTCAAGGGGCCACAAAAGGGACTTTTGATGGATGTCGGGGGGTTGAGAGGGCTGTCGTTTTCCGCGTAATTTTGACGTACAATCCATTTTTCGAGGTCCCAAATCTGTCCAAACAATTTAAAGGTTTTTATTATTAACATTTTTTTTATTTTTCATATTTTAATCAGCACACTTTATTCAAACAATATTTTTCCGTTGTAAGTATACAATTTGAAGCTTTTTTAAATTTTATTTTATTTATTTTTAACACGATGTACTTACATCAAACGCTGCAAATTTTACTCAAGGGTTTATTATTCTTTGATGTCGGTTACTTGTGCGACAATTTAATTCTGTGTCAATGAAGAAAAAATTCGGATTTTTTTTTTTTGGAATTTTGTTGAAAAACTTTTTTGTTTTTTACTCGAAAAATATATGACCTCCTGGAATCCTTCCAAAATCCCATTTGTAGCCCCATGAAAGCCCTATAGTTCGCCACAGTGAAATTGGATCGTTCCGGGACCGCCAAAAATGGATTATACGTTCAAAAATACTTCGAAAACGACACCTAACTCGATCCCATAGCCAAAAGCCTTCGAAAAACCACTTCCTCAGCCCAATTTTAGCCCCATAGTGCCCCACGGGTTTGGGCGATCGGGCTGAAAACCTTGCGGGCACAACTAGATGGTAAACCGAGAATTTTGTCAAAATTTAAGGTTTAAAAAAAATTCATACTGCCCAAAACGGCCCGGACGGCGGACGGACATTTCGGTTTTGGAATCTAGACCTTTTGAAACGGATAATGTAAAATTTTGAGGCCGATCGGAGTCGTCGACCTCCGTCGCGAAAACATAGGTGTATTATTCCAAGAATAATAAACCAAAAATAGTAAAATTCGCGCAGGTATTATTTGCAGCGTTTGTGGTGAACAATCAGCAACCTGGAGACCCAATGGAGAAACTAACAAGCCGTAAAATTCAAAATTAATAATAATTTCATGCCCCACATGAAAAACGAAGCATTGTTGTTGAAGGGGGACCCGCGGAAAAACGTGCCTCCTGGAATCGTGACAGTGAAATCAAATACAAATAAAACACGAGTTGAGGGTCCCCCCTCTGTGACCTTTGGTACGATATCCTACTTCAAACTGGAAGCCAAACCCTCTAACTCGCACATCACGTTAAAACAATTGACCTTTTAATCTTCGACGGCATTCTGCATCATTTGAAAATAATGCCCGGCGGCTGTTGTAATGTCCCAAATAAAAGGCAATTCCTCGTGTGTATCATCTTAAAATGGAGTTTTAACGAGTGTTGACGCTCGTTTGGATGTATGAGCCGCGAGTGACCGAGCCACCGGGTTCTGTAAATCTTCAGCAGCCTTGGGGATAAGTAACCCTGAAAACTTGGCTGCGACGGAAAAATTTCATTTTGAACAAATGAACCCATTTATTTGAGTTCAATTTGAAAATGTGAATTTCTATTGTTTATAATTTAAAGTAAGACGCCAATCACGTAACGTTTCTGTGCCCTCACAGGCGGAACGGAATGATTCAACCATTCGTAACACCTATTCCACTAACAAGCGTAGAATTAGTATGAGGCTCACAAAAAGGCTCGTCTAATCAGTCGGAAATAGTTTTCGAAAGAGAAGGGCGACTCAAGCGTGTTACTGCGGGCGTGTGTGGGAATGACCGCTAAGAAGATGATTAGCGGTTTGAGCACAGTAAGTAGGGTCCATTTAGTGTTACAAGAGTGCCCTCGAGGTAACTTGAGAAGGAATGAGAAACGGGCTGAGGGAACTAGCCGACCGCAGGTCTAGTGTGACCTTACTGTCGTGTGATTTCAGGTTTGGCAGCGAAAACCCCCTACGAAACAAGTTGATAATAGCCGACGTCGCAGGTTCCTGATTCGGCATGAAAATTAAATACAGAGACGAAAATATTGATTTTTTTTTTTTTTTTTTCGGGACACTAAAATTACAGGCGTAAAAGCGTTGCGAAGGTTACACACGGGATTATTCATTCTTACAAATTGTGAAAAATGAATTCCATTACGATTAAAGATTTTTTTATTTCAATAAAAAAACTTGAGCCGAGGGATCGCAACAAATGGATTCCGCGTATAAAAATACTTAAAAACGACACCCCACTCAATCCCCTACCTGTAATTAATCTGCAAATACTCATTTCTGGTTAACATAAGTAGATTTTCTCTTGGAGTACCTACACCGAGAAAAAAAGGGCCTATTCTAGGTTATTTTTCGATTTTTTTCTAGGTTAAATGCTGCCAACCTAGATTTCTTTTGGTTTTCATTCTAGGGTGGAACAATGTAGTCTAGGTTGAATATAATTTAACCTAGATTGAAAATACTGGTGAAGTTACCTTCCTAAAAATGCAAACAACCAAGATTTAAAATGCGCCACCCCCCACACTTTAGTTCTAGGTTAAGTTCACCATGTGTGCCGCCGCCTCCATCCATTTACAGTCTAGGTTAAAAACATTAATGTCTTGGTTGTCTCACCCTGGTATTCAATGTTTTTCACTTTCATAGACGGTTGATTTACCCTAAAACAAAAACGTTCTCACCCCCCCTCAAACAATTTACAGCCATGGCCCATTAACGTAGAACCCTTTTTTCTCTAGGTTGTGCCCCTTTATTTACGAGGTTGTTTCAATTACTATCCCTGTGGTACCAGTTAAATTTCTAGGTAGCTTCCTATTCTTTTCAGGTTGGTCCTAATAAATTACTAGGTGGTCCACTTTTCTTTCTAGGTTTGCTCCACTTCCATTGTAGGTTGTTTCTATCAACTTCAACTATCTTTCTGGGTTGTCTCTGTTTCCAACTCAGTACAAAAATTTGAATGTGACGTCATAATATGACTGCACATAGTGACAGAAATAAGATGATTAGAATTTGACAAAGATTTGGCCTCAACCCCACCGGCTTAATAGCAGGGGTGCCAAGACAACGAGAATTAACGCCCACCGCCTACAGTGGCGCTCTCCGCGGCCGCTTAGCGTACTGTAGAAACAACCTGGAATTTATCGTATGAATTACAATCACTGTTGTTTAAACCTAAAACTATTTGTGGTACTACGGTAGTTTTCACCGAGACTGAAAGTCTAACTTTTTCTTCTGGGTTGTTACCTAAAGTAACAATCTCGCCTTTTAAATCTCTCGGTTGTTTTCAGTTGTACAACCGAGACTTTAATGGAGGGGAATTATATGGAAGGTCATATCATTCAATTCTAGGTTACCCTACTTAAGAGTCAAAGGTAGGTAATATATTTTCTAGGTCTTCACAATGTCAACCTAGACCAAATGTGAAGTTCACATTTGGTCTAGGTTGACACTTTTTTATTCCAGGTTGTGGTCAGAGGGCGGGTAATAAGGGGTTAGGTTGTTTCTATATGGGTCTAGGTTGTATTAATATTTTTCGATGTTACTTTAACCTGGACCTATTTTTTTCTAGGTTGAATCAATTGATTCTAGGTGGTTTCAATTTCTTTTCGAGGTTATTTCGGATTTAACCTAGCCACTAAAAAAATCTTTTCTCTCAGTGTACCTTCCGTTTTGGTTTATTTTCTTGGAATAATACACCTATGTTTTCGCGACGGAGGTCGACGACTCAGATCGGACTCAAAATTTGACATTATCCGTTTCAAGAGGTCTAGATTCTAAAACCGAAATGTCCGTCCGCCGTCCGGGCCGGTTTGGGCAGTAGGATTTTTTTTTTTTTTTTAATGTGAAATTTTGACAAAATACTCGGTTTACCATCTAGTTGTGCCCGCAAGGTTTTCAGCCAGATCGCCCAAACCCGTGGGGCGTTATGGGGCTAAAATGGGGCTACGGGAGGGTTTTTTAAAAAGGCTTTTGGGATCGAGTTAGGTGTCGTTTTCGAAGTATTTTTGGACGTAGAATCAATTTTTGGGGGTGCCGGAACGATCCGATTTCCCTGTGGCGAACTATAGGGCTTTCATGGGGCTACAAATGGGATTTTTGAAGAATCCCAGGAGGCCAAATATTTTTCAAGTAAAAAAACAAAAAATTTTTGAAAAAAGTTCGTGTTAAAAATAAAAATAAAATAAAATAAAAACCGCTCCAAATGGTATACAGCGGATGAATATTGTTTGAATAAAAACCTTTAAATTGTTTGGACAGATTTGGGACCTCGAAAAATCGATTGTACGTAGAAATTAGGCGGAAAACGACAGCCCACTCAACCCCCCGACATCCATCAAAAGTCCCTTTTGTAGCCCCAATTGATCGCCACGGTGAAATCGGATGGTTCTGTCACCCCCTTACCCGAAATACTTCGAAAACGACACCCCGCTCGACTCTCTACCCGAATTCCTTCAATAACCCTTCTCATAATTTGAGCCCGATCGAAATGTTTAGGACCTACATGCGTTAATTATTTTGAGACAAATAACCCAATGTAAAAATTCTATTTAAGTTAGTTCTGAAATGAATCAAAAGGGCCGCCATCATAAAGCTGCCCAGTTTACAAACTGCTCAAGCTCATCATTGTAAAAGCTCCACGAGTTATTTAGGATGTTGGCTCTCATCTTCGAATTTGTTCTCTTTCTTTCAACATCGAATACTTTGCCAACGATCGAATACGTGAGTTGGTTAACTAATGCCGGCCTAGTGCGCTCAAAGGTGGTCTCGAGGGGGATGAAGGTTTTTTTTCCGTTTTGTTTATTTTCGTTTTAAAAAAGGCGCCTCCATTAATAAACGGGTGAATGTTTCTTTTGGTGTTATCGACGCCGAAAATGCCTTAATGAGGGGGATTCTTATGCGGCTTGGAAATGACCAGGATGCTGAAAATTGTTATGATCTCATTCGAGTGCGAATACCTACTCAATTTGTGCGTTCCGATGAGCTCACCTTATTGAGAGAAAAAACGCTGCAAATTTTACACAAGGGTTTATTATTATTCTTTGATATAAATTGTGCAAAAATTAATTCTACATCAATACAAATTTTTTAATTAATTACATAATTAAACTATTAATGTTAATCCTGATTTTAGGTAGTAATTAAAACAAATAATTGTCTTGTAAAGTTCGTTGACGGATGTAGGACCTCGAAAAATGAATTACGCGTAAAAACCCTCAAAAGCCCTATTCGGAGCACCATGAAAGCCCCATGGATCGTCACGGAGAAATTCGATGGTTCTGGGACCCCGAAAAAGTGTCTACTGCCCAAAACGGCCTGAACGGCGGACGAACGTTCCATTTTTGGAATCTACGCATCGTGAAACGTATAATGACCCCGCGTCGCTATAGGGGTTTAATTCCAAGAAAATAAGTGTTGGGCAAGTCTTTGGCTCCCGTATTTCGTCGCGTCATACAGACCTCGCTTGTCTTTAATTATAGCTGAGGTCAGTTCCATTAGCCCGGAAAAGTGCAACCGACGTGATGAATGACGAGGAAGGGGCCCGGCAAAACGTTTTTATTTCCCAACGCACAATAACTCAACGAGAGAATCAAAACGCACAAAGAGAACTCTACCCGAACAAAATCGCAAGGCCCAACAAATCAAAACGTTTTATTCGCGAAGAACGGAGACTAAAGATGGAAGGTCTTTCTTCGGTGCCAAAGGCGAGTTTGATTGGCAAACATTGAAATATAATATTTATCGAATTTGCATCAGAGATGAATGACTCCCGAGAGTGGAGCTTAAAATTTGTAGCGCGCTCCGTGACTAAGTTTGTAAAAATGGTACTTTGGTCCACATCAGACCGTAAACATGGCTCGAAGAGTGGGAAGCCATTGTGTAACGTAACGACCCCACTACATAGACATGGAAGAGCAGCTGCAAGCGCTTCACCCGTCAGACTATGTTCTCGCCAGCACATCTTCCCCCATTGCCTGGAGCCTCCCTTCCTGGAGAGGATTCCCTTCCGAACTCTGCCCTGGTGACTCTGGACCCTTGCAAGGGAGTTGATTCAGACAGTCCCATCCCAGAATTGAAAATTAGGCCAGGGCCTTCAGTGCAACCTGGTTTTCTAGTAATATACTTTGGCCCCTTTCATGCGTTGCCAAAGGCGTTAACTTCCGCCAGCAAGATGGTTATCTTCTCTCCTAGTAGCTCTGGTAACCTGAGTCTTGGACCAAAGAAGCGCGAACCAGCTCTACCATCCATGCGGGGGTGTCCTTGAATCCGATACGATGCAGGTGCTCCTGCAATAAGTCGTGTCCAGTAGTGAGTCGGAAGCAGGCAACTCCATGATTCCTTGGTACGTCTGCTGGCATTCGACCCTTCGTCAGGCTTGCCCACTCCTTCCCTGAAGCTTTTGTACCTTGCTCCCAATTCAGGGAAGAGAGAATGCAGCGCTTAATTTCTCGTTTAGATGTAGGCAAGGGAAGGGGAGTCTCAATTTGGGGTTGAGAAGAACCTTGCTTAGAGAGCTGGTCGGCAGCCTCGTTGCCATTTATGCCGCAATGGGAAGGGACTGGCGAGTCGAAAGGGCACTACTGGAAGAAGGACCAATTACTGTCGTAATAGCAGCCTGGGAATCAACAAACAGCACGATTCTTGAGAGGTCCAGTTTGGAGCTCTCCTCCACCGGCAGCTCCATAGCTCTCACCTCGCCATCAAAGCTTGTGGTCGCTGCTCCAACCGTGGCGGATATTTGAAAAGCAGACGAGAAAACTCCCGCTTCTGCATTTCTCGTTGCTCAACTGGCTGACCCATCACTGTACACGTGAAACCAAGCAGGAGAGGGATACCGCTCGTGGAAGCGCAGCAGCTGCCGTGAAGTGATCATCATAAACCTCTCCACAAGTGGTTCACGCTTCGCATCCTTATAGCCTACTGGTGCAAGTCTCTGCACGTTGATGTGATTGGGTGATAGGCCCAGAAGGACTACCAGCTCAGCTGATGGGCAGGTACGGACGCACCATGTGCCCTAGGTCCAACTAATACCACCACATGCAAGTCTTTGCACTTTGCGAAGTTTTTTCTGCGCTGTAGACTGGTTGGATTTGTTCCACCACAATGGCTGGTGTAGAACCAGTGTACCATCCACGGCCTAAGCCCCCACAAATTGCCAAACATTCTGCGGCCCACAGAGTGCCGCCAGTGCCTTCTCTACTGATTTCTTGGTGATTTTTGGAATCTACTCATACCCATGTATTGACAGGACATATTTGGAGAACGAAAATAATAAATCTAAATCAAACCAACGAACTAATCTGTAAACCATCGATCACTATCGATTTTCACGTGTCCGAAGGGTGTTTACACTCCCAAAGCAGCTGAAAAGTCTGATGTGAAGCCACTTGGGCCTGTACAAACATTCCGTTCCACACCTTCTTTGCTCCCTGTTTTTCATAAGGGTTCGGTATCAAAGGGATGAAGTTTCAGACGAACGGTCGGGTAAATAAACTTGGTGAGCCTAAGCATGTCCACTCACGAGTTATGATATTTTTAACTATTCGTCCGAGTTTTTCTTAGCGTCGACAGCTACCTGACTACTGATCGCCAAAAATCGACGATTAGGACGTCGGCGGGAGGGCTCGGCTTAACCAGAGCTGAAATCCGGTTCCTTGGGGGGAAGCAACGAGAACAATGGAGCAGTTTAATTTGGAGACAGTTTGATGTATTGAGTCTTCAACAATAATAGCCGAATGGGCGGGAGCGTCCAACTGTCCCAGATCGAGGACACACTGTCTGGCCATTGTCGAAATATATCAGCGTGCCAAAAAAGGTCAACCGTGAAAATGGAGGCTTCAATGGTGATAAATCGATCCGTTGAGAACCTGACGAAAATTCATTACAAGTAGCCAATGAATGGCCAATGAATTTTCTCTGACCGTTGAAAATAATGGTATCTGTCCTCCGGATGCGGCCTGGAATCGCGTGCGAGGAGAAAATATTGAATCTTCGGGCCCCGCCTGCAGGCACTAAGCCAAAGGTAAATGGCACTAGTGAGGGTTTTGCCGAGAGAACGGGGGATATTGATTGAGTGCGTACATCTATTAGACGTCGTTAAACCCGTCGGTAGCCCTCACTGTTGCAGATGGGCGGGAAAAATCTTCTTTTTCGTGCAGACAAGTCTGCCTGAGCTAGACGGGTGGGCGTTTAAACTCCGATGGCCCCCTGAAGGTAGGGCAGGGCAGAATGCCAGATACCCCGAGGTGCCCACGCCTTGTGAAATGGAGCTGTGGGAATCCACTCGATCTCTGTATGACTTCAAGTCGAGTTTTTTTTCGTCGTAAAATGCGTACCGTATCGCCAATATCGCTGTCTTCATTCATAAACTTGTACCTTTCACCTCTCGGTTACACTTTACGAACAAGTCAACATTGTCATGGTTGAGTGAATCAAGATTCCTCGAGATTTTTTTAGACTTACAAAAAAAAACCGCAAATTCTGCTCAAAGGGTTATTTTTCTTCTGTGCAAATTGTGCCGAAATTATGGAAAATTTTACTTCTGGGTCTACTATAAACTACCCTTAATAAAGAACTAACAAACGTACATGGATGGGGGTGGTGGTGGGGGTGGGGGTTCCCTCGCACGGCCACTTTCTGAGACAGGGGGCCTCGCTTCGCTCGACCATTTCTGTGTAGTTACCCCTGATCCAAACCCCACTTGTGATGAAATTGCCCAAAATCATTTAATGTCTCCGAAATAAATGAGGAATAAAATCGTCTCCTCCCTGAAGCTTGTCCCTGGCTGTCGCAGTAGAATGGAAAATAATCTATTTTCGATGGACCATTGGGGAACAAGTTTTCGAGAATCGCAATGAGTGACAGTTTTGAAGGATCGTCAAGCATCTTTTACGTTTGGTGAAAAACCCCACCGATCAACTTTAATTGACTGTTGAAGGACAGTTGAATGAGGGACGCCCATCATTCACGGTTGAATATTTATCAGCGTACCTACGCGTTCCTTGAAGTCCTTGACAGATTGACATCATCCACTTACAATTCGGAACGTAAGAAATGTATCAATTCGGCTTCAATGGGGGCTCTACGGGGGTCAAAGCTCGATTAACTGCTATTTCCCAATACACTCCCCCCAAAAAAAGAAACAATAGATATCCCGCCTGTGTGGCCATCTGTGACAGCCTTGTAGAGCAGGTGACCGCTAGTTTGTCGTCTCACCGTATGGCATGGAAAAAAAAGCGATGATACAATAATTTTCTAGACTCAGACAGGATACACACACGTGTCCGAGAGTGACCCAACTCAACCGAGCCGGACGGACGAGTCTGATTAAGTGGTCATTCCTATTCGTCTTGACAGGTCAGGTGAAGGAAGCAGGCAGCCTGACACCCCCAGTTGGGTTGAACAGTTTTACATATGTTACGCAGCGAATTTACGGCAAGTTGGAACAGGCGCGATCAATTTTCGTATCAGATTAAAAATATGCGAATGGTTTTATAAACCCCTATAGGAAAATAGGTGTTATTTCTTCAAATGCTTGTCCTAATCCATGGCCTCATTTCATTGCATTATTCTGTTTGTCTTCTGGTGGATTCTTTGGGCGGAACGTCACCACCTGTGGTACTCAGTATGGTGTGCAAACTGGTTATACGTATGCCGCTATCTCGTTTCTCACTTCAGATGAGGGGAACCTAAGATGTCGCCTGCATGGTCAAACCATCAAAAATCGGATTTTCATCATCAAGGATCGTATTTTCAGCCCCTCAAGAATTGAATTTTTAGCCCCCAAGAACTGGATTTTCAGCACCCCAAGAATGACGGCCTGCCGTAATGGCCATAATCTAGTCATGCGCTCAAGCTCAAGCTGTTGAAATGATCGTTTTACCATCCACCATGGCATCCAGTTGAAGATGCGCCGAAATTTTCCATAAAACCTTTGAACGGGCTCCCAACGTTGTTAGAACTGTTTGTGAGTTGTAATTTCGTCGAATGCTTGTCCTAAAACTCGTCCTCCACTTGTGGATTACGTGGCGTTCACCACAATGTTTCCCTGAGAGGATTGTATTTCGTCGACGTTATGATCCCCAAGATCTTGCCGTCCTACGAGTTGGGACAAGGGACAGAATGTTGACTCGGTTCCACAATCATCTCGCGGTGGCCCACAACCTATCATTACAGTTCCCCCCCAAGTTTCGGCCCACACGACCGCAGACACCTTTCCCAACGTTCGGGTCTTCCATTCGGCCTCATTTCCGGTTCAGACAGTTGACTGTTTATTTGGTCAGGTTCGACGTCCTTCCTCCTTCCCGGGATTACTTTAGGGTATTGGTGGGGGGGGGGGGGGGGGTCATCCTTCAAAGGCTTCTTATCCGGAATGATTACACGGAATGACCACGTCTAGACTTGAGAAGTCCAAATTAGATTCCACTGACAGATCAGAAGGCCCTGGAATAGGACTGCATTAACCAGAAAGGAACCACGTAAGCTAGAAAACACAGTTCCTTTTACAAATTGCCGAATCATAATTCATAATCTGAGTAGCCGTGGCTGGAGGTCTCTCCATCCAACTACATACCTGAGGTGGGCCATAGATGAGTTCGCAAAGCAATTATGGCAGTTCAGAACCAATCGGTGCAAGCGCAGTGGGGCCTTTTGCAAGTGCCGTGAGTGGGGGTAAGTTGGCGTCCAGGATTCAAGCCCACAAGCCCTGATGCTCTGCGAACTCCTTTAGAATTAGGTATTCGGAATTAAATTCCGATTTTTTATAACTTCCCGATTTGATTCCGTCTGCCTACTTAAGAGTCTGCAGAGCAGCCAAAGCAGATACTGCTCGGAATTCTACTGTAGAATTCCGAACTGTCCAAAAAGTTCTCGGGAGACTTTGATTCCTGGAACCGTTCGAGTTTTGATTCGATTCCAAACGGCCGGAACTCGCTCTGCAAGAGACCGCAAATGAGGCTTTTGGCAGATTTTCGAATAAGGCGTCATTTTTTAAGCAACTTTGCTCGTATGAAGACATGGAGATTCTTTGGTCAAGTTTTCGAACTCGGGGCCCCTCCGTTACTTCGTAAAACTGTTATTTTGCGGCACTTTTTGCAGTGCTTGGCCTTTTGGTCCACGAAGGAACGATTTTTCGACCTACTTCATAACGTTTCAATCTAGTTCACGCTGGCTACATTTTGAGATCAATTACGGCTCTGTATGTTGAATACGCGCCGACATACAGTGATTCAAAGTTTGACTTTTCCCCCCCACATTTGCACACTTTTATTATTTTCTCCTGTACCTGGCCTGGAAGATTAATTTTTCGTCTATGATCACTTTATAACGTTTCAAACTATTATATGTAAAACGAACCACGTTTTGAAACCAACAGCGACTGTCTGTTTCCCTTAGACTTTTCCCCCACAATAGTACATGTTGATGACAAACTTACAACGTCCTAAGACGTGAACGCAAAATTCATTAAATTCATTTAATGAATCCAATCAAAATAATGCGTATACAAACCTATCGAAGTGAGTTGTACCTCCTCCAATTACATCCTCTGAATCGATCCAATAAAAGTAGGAAAATACCTGATAAATCGAAGTCGAGGTGTAAAACCGTCTAATTTTCATACACAATCGGAACGCAAATCGCAGTGTAGCCAATAGTTAACAGTGTAACCGGAAACGGGTGGATCTACGAAAAGTGCCATTTTCTTGTCCCGGCACAATATCTCTACTTCTGGGCATGATAAGAAAGCTTTTTTTTTTCCTATGTGTCTATAGGTACGGGCTCCATTCTTCCGTGTCAGTTGGGGTGTTTCAATTTAATATTTCACAGGTAAAATCTGGGTTGAATGTCAATTTTTCATTCATCTGGCCTGTCCCCATCAAGAGGTAGTCAACTTTCAGCATGTACCCCACCTTAACGTGAGAAGAAAAAATCAGCCAATATTTTTACCAGTGCCTATAAGCCTGTAGATTACGAGCATGTGTCTTTTGAATATTTAGTTAATGAAGGTTAGCAACTACTGTTGATAATTATCAATTATCAAGATTATAATCGTCCTGTCCCGAGCTTTCAATTCATTCATCTGGCTCCTGAAGTTCATGCTTGGTGAAGGGAAACAACAACTTGTGGGAAAATTCTTGTGCTACAAGTGGCACCACTGAAGCCCGTGGCTTCAATCCCTCACCATGAGGTCTCTTTATTATCCATCTTGTAGGCCTCCAAACAACAGCTCTGGGAAATATCAGGTGCGTGACTTTTTTGTGATTCATTCTTCTGGTCATGGTTGTGGGTGTTCCAGTAGATCTATCAAAACGCTCGAAGTCCATTTTTGTACAAACACCTGCATAGATTATGATGAGCTCTTTGTTTTTTCTGTTTTACCTTTATCTACTAGTACAAGTGATTTATTGTAAAAAATTTCATTCATCTGGTCTTCATTTATCTGGCCAACAAACATTCTTGTGGCCAGATGAATGAATATCACTGCAAAAGAAAGCCAGCAAATGACAACACTGGAGTTTGCCTTTACTCAAGATTTTGACACTTTTCGTTAAAAAAATTTATACCATGGTTTCAATTCGCTGGATTTCTCTTTTAAATTCCGTCTACACTTTCATTTTTCATTCATTTGGTCTTAATCATTCATCTGGCTGTCAAACAACAGAACGATGAAAGTTGCTGCGTAGCCACTGATACACAATAATCACCAAGGTAATCTAAGTTTATTACCATAAAAAAAGTTCGGAATTTCTCGCTTTTAAATTTTCAAATGTGTGACCCCGAAAATGGCACTTTTCGTAGATTCACCCAAACAGTGCTTGCGACTTAAATATTACTGATTACTTGGATTTAATACATAATGATCACACCTCATTAACATATTTACGTAACTGTACACATTACAGTATGTAGGGTAAAGCCCCGTACCTCGCCCATGCTCCTACCTCGCCCCACCAGTGATATTACCTAGGTAGAGAAAGGATATAACAACTTTGAGCCACTGATTCGGTAGCTCTCTGAAAATGGTTGAATTGGCTGTGAACTTTTTTGTGATATCTAGCACCGTTATCTTAGGAGAAGGTTAAAACGTTTTTGAGGTGCCAGTTTGGGATCGTGGAGATTGTACATTTGATCGTCCCAGGGCTGAGTTAAGTCGTATTTCCGTACAATTGTTTGTTTAATGTGTTGTCCAATATGTCTGTTAAGCACTGAAAAAAAAGTTTTTGAAAAAAATAGGATCTGTGGGTGTCATGACCGTTTTTCAAAATTGGTGTGTATGTACATACCTTGCCCCACCTCCTTGTGCGTACCTCGCCCCTAGGATTTTGTGATACCGTTGTGGTTACCAACCAATTCCTAGCCATATTTTTCTAATTATAATTTTTTTGTTCACTATGAACTTCAGTCAATTTTAAATTTTACAACTTTAAGCTTAACAAGAAAAGTATTCGTCCTTGACAATAATTCCAGGATTTTGTGATACAGTTGTGGTTACCAACCAATTCCTAGCCATGTTTTTCTAATTATAATTTGTTTAATGCATTAAAGTTTATATTCAATATAAAATAAACATATTTGATTCATTTTCCATACTTCTGAGAGCGAGAGGTGGAGCAAGGTACGACCCTATCCGGGGCGAGGTAGGTACTATGTTCGTACCTGGCCCCACTTTGGAGGGTTTTAGAAATTTAGCTCTAGAAAACTCGAAAACTTGAAATAACCCATTTCAACACCTGGCTCTTGTAGACAACTTATTTCCCTAACGATCTGTAAAAAAAAAAACGATTCGATCAGAGCCCTAGGGGTCTCCCAAGAGAGGAAAATCTGAAAAGTGGGGCGAGGTACGGGGCTTTACCCTACAGTTCTACAGGATGATGATATACCTACATTATTAAAACGGACTAGGCAGCTCTGTCGCAGGTGTCTGATAACTGGTTCTAATCACAGTTGAATCAATGTAGCAGCTCCCTATTTATAACAAAGGTAGGTACTTGATGTAGATATTATGAAGTTAGGTAGGTGGAGTAGTAAGTCTGCTTCAACAGTACACTTTTATTTTGTTTCCAGCATATGCCCATATGGACCATGAAGGAATGGTTTTTTGACACAAACCTTATTTAACTAGATGAAATTCGCAACATTTCGAGACCAACAAGGATCAATAAGCTTCGGAATACAGTGTTTCGCAGTCAGTATTTCATGAAATCAACTTGTGTAGAAACAATTTTTTTGGGTCCCTCATATGTCCTAAAACTATGGGCATAATTTCTTTCTAATTATTAATTATTTTAATAATTTCTTTTTTAAATCACTTTTGCACAGTTTACACAAAAGAATAATAAACCCTTTTTGTTAAATTATAGACTTTTTGGTCGTCTTTGTCATTAATATTTGAATGATAGTTAACATTCAAATGCCAATAATTATTATTGATGTACTGTTAATTTGATGAGGGAATATCAGCCTCTAGGCAGAGATCGCAATAGCTTCTGGCGAGGTAGATGAACTTGCCAGGGTTGAAAATAGCTCATGGAGCCTCCAACTCGGTCGATCTCTTCCCTCAGCTGGCTCTGACGCGATTAGAAAAGAAAACAAAAATTGGCGCAGCTTTTTTCACTATAAACAAGGAAAAACTGAAAAACTTGGGAGGAAAACTAAAAAAAAAAAAAAAAAAAAAACTGAAAAACTTGGGAGGAAAACTAATCCCTGACAACCCAGACCTTGCGACAGGTCGACGCCCTGATAACGCGTTACCTTCGTATACTATAGTGTCTAGATCCAAGTAAACTCTCTTATCATGCAATTTATTCTTTGACAAACATTTCGTGTATAGCAGGAAGGGCAGCCTTGCCGAAAAAAATTGGAGGCCGTACGAGATGAGAATAAAATTTATTCTTTACTTTATTTAATGAAGTAAAGAAATAAACCCGATCGTCAACTACAAGCATTTCCATGCCGTTCGCCTAATTTATCAAGGATCATTAAAACGAATCCAGGTGAATTATTGTTCCCCTCGATAGGTTATTATCACGTTTCCGTGTTACCAGATCGCTCATAGCTCAGGAGAACGGATTGGGTTTGAATCGGTACAAATCAACTTCTAACGCTCGGTAATTACAGGGTAGCCAGTTTTGGGGGTTCACGGTTCGATAACTACCCTCTTTCTGGTAATTGAATTAAAATACCTGGCCGAAGTGCTACAAATCATGAGATTTAGGAGTGGAAGGCTGACGCCTCTAGACATTGAAAAATATCGCGCAGTAGTTGACAGCAACGTGAACTTGCCCTAATGAAGTATTCATCGGACGAAAGCGGCCATTTTCTTCTTCACATGCACAACTAGGCGCCTGTAGTAAAATTGGAAAACCCCATTCGCGCCGACAGGCTTTCGAGACCCGCAGAATCGCCTCAGCATAAAAACTGCCCTATTAGGAACACCGCTCGTATTCAAACCAAAGGTTATTATTCATACTCAAGGAGGCATATGTCCCTCCCAGCATCGGAAACAGAAAAAGACCGCCTCGTCCAAGGTCGGCCTGACCATATATGATGGGATACAGGCCCCCAGGATTCTAATATAAGCACGTGGAGCTCCTCAAGTACCTACATCTTCATTAACGCAAGAATGCCTTAGTGCTCAAGCCAAGTCACATCATGTTAAGCTTTTACATCGACAAAGTAGTGATTTAAATGGATAGGAGCTAGAAAATGGGAACTTGTGTTGGCAACACAACACAAACAGAGATGATTACGGATTTGTAAGAGTTTAAAAGCAAGAAGTAAATACTCGGAAAACACTGCAAACTTTACCCAAGGATTTCTTTTGAATCAATTGTACGAAAATTAATTCTAAGAGGAAGAAAAATCATTAACACGTTTTAATCATTAACAATTTTTTTTTTCTTTTTAATTGTGCATTTGCTGAGACGTGCTCCTGGATTGCCAGAAGGGCAAGGATAAAATCAGGCACTGAGAAGATAGGGGTGGATTCGAAAATTCCGGCCAGGCTCTTGGACAAGTTACTTATACATGTATAAGTATGTTAATGTATGTTTATTAATAAGAAAATAGATACCTTCAGGGCATGCTGAAATTTCAACAGGCAGCTTCGGCCTCTAGGTTTTGAAATCCACTTAAGTGCATCCAATCTCTCCCAGTATGGATTAGTCGAGTATGACGGACTGACCTGTAAACGAATACAAATTATCACACTGACAGTACAAACCAAACACAAATAAAACATTTGGTACAGTGGTCACTTAGAAAAACGGTGTGATCAATTTCAGTGTTGCATGGGCGTACGCAGGTCTTCCTTTAAGGGGGGGCTCAAAAATATTGCAGGTAGACATGCTGCCAGCAAGGGTACCTAGTTAAATTAAAATTTAAAAAGCTGCAAATCTTACACAAGGGTTTATTATTCTTTGCCATTTGAGGTTACTTGTGCGAAAATTAATTCTGTGTCTTGAAAAAAAGAGTTAAAAAAAATTATTATTACTTACCTACCTATTATTATTTTTTTTTTTCAAAATCTTTTGTTTTTACTTTTTTTTACTCAGAAAATATTAAATATTTTTTTATAAAGAGATCAATTTTTGATCTCTTGGTATCCTTCAAAAATCCCATTTGTAGCCCCGTGAAAGCCATATAGATCCCCACAGTGAAATCGGATCGTTCCGGGACCCCCGAAAATTGTTTTTTGCGTCCAAAAATACGTCGAAAACGACACCTATCTCGATCTCAGCCAAAAGCCTTAAAAAAAAACCTCTCGTAGCCCTATTTTAGCCCCACAGCGCCCCTTGAAAACCTTGTGGGTCGGTACAACTAGATGGAAACCACGTATGTTGTCAAAATTTCAGATTCTTAAAAAATTCTTACTGCCCAAAACGCCCCGGACGGCGGACGACGCACGGTGGTGCAAAACGGCCATATTTTGGGGAAAAAAAACTCTGAAAACCCCATACTTATAGTATTCGTAAATTTGAAGCTGATCACGAATATACCCCATGTCCCTGTACCTAAAATGGATTATGAGCCTTTTTTTTTCCCAAAATACCTTTAAAAAAACACGTTTTCAGTACATTTTCCAGTGTGCGAGCCAAGTAAGGATTCTCCCGAAGTTTGTACATAAAGAAAAGTTGTAGAGAAATAATTTTGGCGTCGATTGAACACCGTAAAATTGAAAATTACTACTACAAAAATGAGGAGGTCGAAGATGATTTCGATCGAACACTCCTATGATTTCTGATGGAACCCCGTAACATTGGTGAATTCCATTGAACACAATGTGTCATGGAACATTGAAACATTATAATAATATTATAATGATTTTGAAAGGATTTGAAAATATTTTTTGATTTTTTTTTTTTTTTTTTTTTCACCTGTGGACCACTGTGCGGCAGCGGTTCCATTTTGTTTTTGCAATCTAGACCTCTTGAAACGAATGATGTCAAATTTTGAGGCCGATCCGAATTTTCGACCCCCGTCGCGATTACATAGGGATATTATTCCAAGAAGAACAAACCAAAATGATCGTAACTTTGCATGTACATAGTTATTTGAAGTGCGGAGTATGGTGTGATAGGTACCCTATATCGTAAATAATATTACACCGCTTGAGTAATAATACAAAATAACATACAAATCATTTTTCAAAATCAAGTGTTGTAGTTCATTTTTTTCCCCTCTTAATATAAAACCTTTACACAAAATTTACACAACATAAGTACCTACCCAGCAATGTCAAGTTGATTTTTTTCACTTTAAATTTACAACATGAGCCGCCTCGGGTTCTCTGCGAATTTGTAAACCACTACTTCCTCTTTTTCTTTATTTTTATCTGAAACTGTATATATATATTTTTCGTTTGTCTAGGGGGGGGGGGGGGCCGGGCCCCCCCTAGCCCCTCCTTGCGTACGCCTATGCAGTGTTGCCAGACAAGGCAAAGGGATGGCGCGGTGAGGACGAATTGTAGCTTGGGAGCCAGCAAAGCCGAGGGCACAGCAGCGTTCATCAGGACAGCGGTCGTAATGAATTCCTTGGAGGAGGAAAAAGAAAAAGGCGCCAGGCAGGTCGCACAGGTCTCAGAAAAGAGCTGAATTAATACCAAGACTGTTTCAGTTATAACGCCATATACATATTTAAGCCTACTACCTCCCCGATGGTAAAAAGATGCAAGCGTCCTTTAATGGGCCAACCAACAACAGGCAGGGCCGGATTGGGCGTAAGTGCGCGCTAACGGAAGAGCGAAGCGAGGCCACCCTGGTGGCATTCCAGCAATCAACCAAAAATATCCTTACATCATCTACAAGTAGAAAGTAGTTTCTCATTGTACCATAAAAATATGAAAGTGGCGGTGAAATTTATTGTACGGCTATGAAGATGTCAATTTAAAGTCGATTAAACGTTGCTTTGAGGAACACGATGAAGCTAATAAGCACGCGAGGTACCAACAACTTTATTAACGCAAGAATGCCTGTACACGACGGAACATGTGAAGATTTCCTTATGAAGACAATCGCATCGCCCACTGCACACCGTGGGACGTTGTTTAATCTGTAAGAAACGGTGTTAAAGAGCCCATCCTTCCTTCAATCCCTCAACAAATTATCAGCTTCAATCCACCCTTTGATCATTAAGGGTTATAATGTCCCAACCGGAATTTTTCGTCTTCAATTTCAACCTTTTTTTTTTCTTCCGTGTTTTCTTTCGGCTCATAATTAGTGGTTGGGTCTCCCCTGAAATGATGTAACTCGGGATCAAAAGGTTTCCGCACCTACGTGTTGAGTACAGAACATCACGATCGACTCACATACCACTCGAATACACCAAAACAGGTGGATTCAAATTAATCGAGCGAGAAAGCACGATTTCCATTATTAATCCATTACATTGAATACTGATATTAGAGTCTAATGAAGGAACAAGACAAAACGTTTGAGTGAGACATTACAATGAGAATCACCAATTTCGTGAATTTCATCAATTCATCTGCTGATCATGTATTGTATTATATAATATGGCTTTATAATAGTATGGCTATTTCTCTGGTCAGCGGGCCCTCTAATTAGGCTCATTATCATTCCTCTTGGAAGAGCGTTCCGACAAAGATTTCGTATTATAATGATTGCGTAGAATTCAACGGTTCCCCTAGAAGGAATGCCCTGCAAGTTAAAGGGGAAAGATCCGAAGGTGCATTCCATACCAGCGGCGGAGCTTTTGTTCTTTCTTGACGTCCCCCTTTTGGTTTATTATTCTTGGAATAATACACCTATGTTTTCGCGACGCGGGTCGACGACTCCGATCGGGCTCAAAATTTGACATTATCCGTTTCAAGTGGTCTACATTCAAAATCCGAAATGTCCGTCCGCCGTACGCCGTACGCCGTACGCCGTACGCCGTACGCCGTACGCCGTCCGCCGTCCGCCGTCCAGGCCGTTTTGGGCAGTAGGAATTTTTTAAAAAATCTGAAATTTTGACAAAATACTCGGTTTACCATCTAGTTGTGCCCGCAAGGTTTTCAGCCCGATCGCCCAAACCCGTGGGGCGCTCTGGGGCTAAAATGGGGCTACAGAAGGTGGTTTTTGAAGGCTTTTGGCTATGGGATCGAGTCAGGTGTCGTTTTCGAAGTATTTTTGGACGTAGAATCCATTTTTTGGGGTCCCGGAATGATCCGATTTCACTGTGGCGATCTATAGGGCTTTCATGGAGCTAAAAATGGGATTTTTGATGGATCCCAAGAAGTTAAATATCTTTCGAGTAAAAATTAAAGAATTTTTGAAAAAACACATTTTTGAAAAAAAATCGCCTCAAAAAATTTTTTTTGAAATATAAAAATCCAAAAAAAAATTTTTTTTAATTTTTTTTATTGACAGAATTAAATTTCTGTACAAGTAACCTATATCAAAGAATAATAAACCCATGTGTAAAATTTGCAGCGTTTTATTCAACGCAATTGGACTCGGCTTTTAACTTTTAACCAGTCACGTTGCATCGTTTCGAAATCGCCAAAATGCTACCGAAGAACGATTAGGTGGAAAGAAACGGAAAAGATGCATCCCATGGGAGCAATGTTTCTGGTCAAGACCGAGTCGCTTGCAGCTGATGTCTGGCGTCAAAGCCACAGCAAGTGCAGCACAATGCATTTACTTAATCAGGTACTTAATATTAGGGATTAGGGGGTATGTACCTGTTTATTCGATACTACCGATATGATTAGGTTGGTATCATCGATACGTTTGTTTCGATACAAATCGAATCGTAGTGGTATCGAAAGAAGATCTGGAGGATCGAATGAGTAGGTTTTTTTCTTCAAGAATATTTTTCTATCGACACAGAATTAATTTTTGCACAAGTAACCGATATCAAAGAATAATAAACCCTTGTGTAAAATATGCAGCGGTTTGCTTTATGATTCTTGGGATAATACACCTATGTATTCGCGACGATAGTCGAAAATTCTGATCGGCCTCAAAATTTGACATTATTCGTTTCAAGAGGTCTAGATTCCAAAACCGAAATATCCGTCCGCCGTCCGAACCGTTTTGGGCAGTAGGATTTTTTTTTTTAATCTAAAATTTTGACAAAATACTTGTTTTACCATCTAGTTGTGCCCGCAAGGTTTTCAGCCCGGTCGACGATACCCGTGGAGTGCTATGGGGCTAAAATGGGACTGCGGGAGGGTTTTTTGAAGGATTTTGGCTATGGGATCGAGTTAGGTGTCATTTTCGAAGTATTTTTGGACGTAGAATCCATTTTGGTGGTCCCAGAACGATCCGAATTAACTATGGGGATCTATAGGGCTTTCATGGGGCAAGCTTTAATTGGGAAAAATGGGGTTTTTGAAGGATCCCAGGAGGTCAAATATTTTCTGAGTAAAATAAAATTGAAATTGAATTTTTTTGCAAAACTTTTTCATTGACAAAGAATAGTAAACCCTTGTGTAAAATTTTTAAAGGAGAAGTTTTCTGCAATATTGATCCATTTTCGTAACTTTTGAAGGGTGACCTTTCTAGGGAGAAATTTTCCATTCAAGAAGCTCATTATTCAAGGTCTGTTTACCGCCATAAAATCATTTTTTGTGATTTTTAACTTTCCCGTTGGCTAAACTTGTAACTGCTGACTAGCTTAACTGCTTGAAATTCACCTTCTGTTTGACCCTCGGAACATCATAAAATTTTGTTGTCAGCAAACCGCTGACCAGCTACTTATCAGTACACTCGGTCTCGAAGTCGAAAAAAAAGTTGATATTGACCAAAATCTAACATTTTTCTAAGACCCCGAGAGACAAGAAACTGCGTGGGCAGATCTGGGAACAAGATTTACAACAGCGAACGTTGCCAAACTGCATCAAATACCTAGAGATGTCTCCCGTTTAATCTCAACCCGTCCGGACAGCGAAAATGTGATAAGAGTTGCATACAGAAGAGATGCAACGGGGTGGACCGGGAGTGTGCGAGAATATAATTGATGGCTCGCCAAAGCCCGCTATCGGAAGGGTCGTGGAGGATTTATGTGCACAAACAGAAGATAGCTACTTTCAAGGAAGTCAATATATTTTTTCACACTATCATAAGGGTCCGTAAGTAGGTCGTTCTACTTATAAACTTGAGGGTGTAAGGGGACGGCGAACAAATGGTGATTCTGCTGAGAAATTGTATTTTTGAACGAACCGCACAACTCCCACTTTTTGCACTACGACACTCCTAGTACACACGTGTCTTTCAGAATGAATGACGAAACAGTAGTCCGTTCCATTTTATGCACAACTGATCGTCCCGCGATACAACTCCCCGATATGACGTCCAGCCTAACATCCGGCCTCCGTTCATCTTTTTCGCCAATGAAAGGATTTTTTTTTTAGGGCAGAAGAAACGGCCTCAGCGTCCTTGACCTCTCCATGTCAGGCCTGTCAAGTGCTCGTCAACTCGGCCATCTGCCCCCTGTCATGCTATTTAGTCCATCTTGATATTTTTCCGACATCCGCCTCCGCCAGAAAACATTCTACCACACTGATAGGTACCTGGGCCCAGCAAAAGTTTAGGAGCAAAGAGATATGAGTCTGAAAACTAAAGTAAGAATTTATAGCAAATTTTAATTGTTGAGTACGCAGAGCTATCTATTCGGAATCAAATAAGAACGAAACTAGCTAAATAACGTTCTAAAAAACCAGCAGAACTGCTAGAATCGATTCTGAACTATTTTGAAGGAGTTCTGCATTAAATGCAAATTTTGCAGAGCATACAGGGTTCAGGACTTGTGTCCTGCAAACCCCCCCCCCCCCCCCCTCTCGTACCTAGCTCATAAAACGGAGCGTTCCAAATAGTGAATCCGAGAAAAAATACCTGAAGAATATTTTAGGGGTGCGGAATCCGAAAATATGGTTATCCACTAGATTCTGATATAGCTTCACCATGACAATGGCGAAAAACCATACAATTTCGGCACTTTGTTTGGTTTTTCGCCTAAACTTGGGAACCATGCCTCCTATAGTCGGCGTGTTGTAACTTAGGTGTTGGTATAAAAAATTGGCCCCGCCCACTGGACGCCTGAGGTTCTACCCTTTCCACCTTACATGGCCCACTGCTGCCCAGTAGGAGGGAAAATTCCCTCATTCTCGTGGGACTTCGACAAGAAACGGCCGGTTAATTATTACATTGGGTTGGTTAACCTGCCGTTTCTTGTCGAAGTCCCATTATAATGGGATAATTATTAGAGACGAGATCGATATGCTAAAATTCTATAAAATGCTATATTCTTTCTATGCCAATATATTTTTTTCAAGGGTGAAAATATTCCCTTTTTTTTGTCAAAATGAAAATTAAAGTTTACGTTTTTACCAAGGATGATGAGTATTAAATACTCAACAAATTTTGTTGTCTTGTGAGGACCACAGGCGCAAAAAACGCGTATTTTTAATGTTACAGGATAAATAAATTATTGCAATTATTGCAATTTCAGGGAGTGGGGAGGGGGGTACATTGCGAATGATAATGGATAGTCCCTTCGCCTTAACTCTAACGAAAATATGATAAATTAAATAGCGTTTAAGTCGTTGCAAACAGCTCAAAACGGACTCCTATGAACATTCAGAGCCTAAAAACTGAATATGCAAATATGTAAAAGCTCGTCTCCATAATAATAATTACATTGGGATGTTTTTACAATTATTGTAAAAACTCCCTGAAGTTGAAATTTTTTGTTTCGGAAAATCAAAATGAGGCCCATTTTAAAAATATTAACGTTTGGGGTGTAGTCTAATGTAAATCGATGCGAAACAGTCCAGAATTGATTTGACGCACCTGCAATGCAAAATTTGAAATCTGCATGAGGGTAACGATGCCAACGAAATGTCGTCGCAAAGTCTTTCCATCGCTTTGTTGACGTTTATGAAAGGACCCTGTTGTTCCTTTTCTTTTTGGAAGAACGTCCACAGTCGGAAAACCAAGCTGCGAGCTTGCGATTTGAGGGGTTTCCCGCGTCTGATAAGCGACTGGATTTCGTGAATTGAACTCGTCGTCGAATCCATCACAACTTGTTACCTCCTAATTATATAATCGAGTAACTCCGTTGAAAAGCCGAAATCTAAACCAAGAAGACAATTTGCGTTTGTACAAACGATTAAAAAAAAAAAAGATAGAATGCGTGTAAGTGAGAACTGGTAAGCGGTAGGTAATCACAAGACAAAATGAAGGTAGGGATGGGAATCGATTTCCGATTTTTTCAAAAAATCGATTTTTTGTTCCGATTTTTCGATTTTTTTAATCGATCTTCAGGTTCCGATTTTTTAGGTGAATCGATTTTTTACTTCCGATTTTTGTAAAAATCGTGAATCGATTTTTACTACTGATTTTTTTTAAAAATCTTGAATCGATTTTCGTCATTAAATGACGAATTATAAATTTTATAAAAATTAGTTTAGTATTTCAAGTGATTCAAGCAAATTTCGGGTCTTAGGTCGATTAAAAAATTTTTAATGATGATAATAGCTAATAACAACAAAACTCACTAGTTGCCAGCGACGTCCGCCATGGCTTTTTCAGACAGCGAAACAGATAACTCGTCTGATTAAATGTTTACCTATTATCAAAATTTTTGAAAACTAATATGCAATTTTAATTTTAAATAATTTTTTTTTAACGATTTTTTCTTGAATCTACCTACTTTGAATATATCTACCTTTATCACTCATTAAAAAACAATTTTTTTGTAAGACCGATTTTTGAACCGATTTTCCAAAAAATCGATACTTTTATGGCGATTTTTTGGGGAAATCGATTTGGAGCATCCGATTCTGAATCGATTCAAAAAATCGATACTTCTTACCGATTTCCCATCCCTAAATGAAGGCTGGAATGACGTGTGAAAGTAAAAGGGAATTTTCTCGTGCACAGGTGGCTCACCTGAAAACCGGAGTGGGGCATGCTTAGGGAGGTTTGGAGAGGGTAAGGTCATCACCGAAGTTACAACACGCCGACTATAGCGACGTTCAAAAATCCCATTTGTAGCCCCGTGAAAGCCCTATAGATCGCCACAGTGAAATCGGATCGTTCTGGGACCCCCAAAAATGGATTCTACGTCCAAAAATACTTCGAAAACGACACCTAACTCAGGGATTACTTACTAGCTAATAGATAATAATATTAGCTATTAGCAAGATATTATCTTCATATTTTTGGATATTATGTTGCTCCAAAAACATGAACAAAAACATTTTGTTTCGACCTTTACGACATGGCATTTCCAAACCTCAAAATCTGCCGTGCACGGTCAATACAAGGCCAACAACAAATCCTAGTGTCCACATCGTCGAGCATATCAATTAACAAAAACTGTAGACGCTACTACTGCGAGTACCTCAATAAACTGCTGTTTTTCTGAAAGTCACCACAAATTCGAACCTTAACTTTGCTCCCAACTAATGGAAACCCACAAAACCCCGACGGAGAATTTTGTGATCTCCCGCGTCCATAAAGCTTTCAGTACCGCTGGTTCGAAGAGCACAGTTCGGGGATGTGGCTCGTATAACCTTCGAGGGGTTTTCTTCGTTCATTTCGAGGATGTTGAATCAACAACCATCAACATTACAGTGTTTACTAATAAATAGTGGGCCCAACTGCTTTTCTAAAATTAACTCGCGTAGATGAAACTGAGAACACCCCGTTCAACAAAGAAATCTCAGCTGTGGATGCCACGAAGTTCAAGGATTTCGACATGTCAGGCTACAGCCAAAATCAAAGACAATAATTCAATGCATGTGCTTGTGTGGTTTTGTCAGCACTTTCAAGGACCTCAGGGCTTTGTCTAAAGTGGCTAATCCACCGTGGGCGCTCCCTGTTGTGAATATGATTAAGCCCGTACTATAATACCTAATGAGGATGCAATTAAGAAGGGAAAGGGAATAGTTTTGTTTTCCATTCGCGTGGGATCGGCACGCAAGGAACTCAAGGGGACGTAACGTGGTGAGCAATCTTGCGGAGGGACAACAATTATCGCGCTAACAGGTATGTTCTTGCATTGCGATCGCAATCAGGCCTTTGTGCGTGCACTGGGGACTTGTACAAGCTCTTAGAATCAATTTTACCTTTTGGAAAGGGCTCCCGGGAAAATATATATTACTTCCTGGGGGATCTTCAGCGTTAAACCACTATAGTAGGGACGGAACGATACTCAAAAATATCTTTCTATGTGTTATGGTCCTGCGCCTGCCTACACGATACGAATGGAGAGATTTTGAGGTCGCTTTACACTTGGCAATCAAAAGAAGAATGGCCTCAAGTTGTTCTTCGAGGTTGCAATTTTCATCTGCTGATATTTTGGTTTCGAAAAATTCAAGAGCTGGGTTTGTTGGATGGGAAATGACAGATCGAATGAGTGTGGTTGGGAGCTGTCGAACTTGATAACCCTACCCAGTTGAAACTTCTCTCATAACCTTCTCACTTTATTTTGGTTCTCGGTCTGTTACGTCGCCCGCTCATCTCCTCCAGATCTTGATGATGGGGCTTTCGTGGGGCTACAAAATGTGTAGCCCCACGAAAAACCTTTAGATTCCCAAATCAGATGGTTCAGGGACCCCCTAAAACGGATTCTACGACCAAAAATACTTCTAAAACGACACCGTCTGAAATTTACATTCTCGTGAATCACCGTGAAGTAACGTTTGACTGTTTGAAAGTAACAATTTTGACTGTTTGACGTTCCAGGTCTGCCGGCGCGCTGTCGGACGGAACTCAACAGCGATTCAGAAGGCATTGGGACAGCTGTCGACAGACGCCGTCAGACCTGGAACAAATCTTATTTTTAAATTTGTCGAAGAGACGATGGACGAGTTCGACGGTCAAAGTGGGCGAGTTCGACAGTCGAAGTGGGCCAGCTCGACCAAGTGAGGAGGACGAGTTCGACTTTAGTTGAAGAGATCAACCTCTCCCTTATTCTTGAAATAATCAATCGCGAAGGGGCGCAACAATTTTGATAGGCCTCAAAATTTGTCATTATAGGTACGTTTAATTTTGAATCGATTTCAAGAATCTAATGTCCTGTCCGCCGTCCAGCCTGTTTTGAGCAGTAGGATTTTTATTTTTATTTTTTATTTATTTTTTTTTTTTTTTTTATTTTTTTTTTTAATCTGAAATTTTCACAAAATACTGCTGAGCTCGCAAGATTTTTCTGCTATCGCTACAATCCGTGAGGCTCTGTGGGGCTAAAAAATTCTTGAAATAATCAATCGCGAAAGGGCGCAACAATTTTGGTAGGCCTCAAAATTTGTCATTATAGGTACGTTTAATTTTGAATCGATTTCAAGAATCTAATGTCCGTCCGCCGTCCAGCCTGTTTTGAGCAGTAGGATTTTAATTTTTTTTTTTTTTTTTTTTTTTTTTTAAATCTGAAATTTTCACAAAATACTTGGTCCGCGATCTGCTGAGCTCGCAAGGTTTTCCTGCTACAATCCGTGATGCTTTGTGGGGCTAAAAAAAGGAAACTACGAGCGAGGTTTTCGAAGGGTATCGGGTATGATATCGAGCGGGGTGCCGTTTTCGATGTATTTTTGGACAAGGAATCCATTTTTACGGGGGTCCCCAGAATGTTCCTATTTCACCGAAGGGAACGTTCCTATTCATGGGCTGCAAACGGGACTTTTGTCTTATGCTAGGAGGTCGAATAAGGTGTCGTTTGCCGAATAATTTTGGACGTAGAATCCATTTTTCGGGATCTCTCATTAATCTAAACACAGACCTAGTTTTTTTTATGTTTAAATAATTTTTATCGAAATAGAATATTATGTAGGTAATTAATTTTTTAAATTTCATAAAAATAAATAATTTATAAATTTTACAGCGTTTGTCTAAAATGGGCTACCCCCATTGGGCTACCTACGTGTAATTTTGAGTAATTTACAATATACTAAAAGTACCGATACTCGCGCCAGAGCTAAGGGAGTCAAAATTTGCGGTTCAGGGACTGCCCGACGTTTTTAATTTTTTTTTTTACTCCGTTTGTAGATCGCTCTGAATTCTCTCACTTGGGTGGTCATCAGTGCCGGAGCCCCAGGAATTCACTCTCGACGTTTCGCCCGTTCCGAGGATCGAGGCAGATGATGCTAATTCGAGTCAGGCCTCCGCCGACTTCTATGTAATTTGCATAGTACACGATAATTTTCGCGGAGATACGGAGAGTCCGAGGCCCATTGACGGGTTTCAGCTCCAACAGTGCACGAGTCCCAGCCTTTTTTTCTTTTTTTTTTTTCGTTTTTTGTCGTGTGCAGTAAAATAGGAAAAAAAAAAAAAAAACCAAAAAAATATTTCCAGCCTCCGTGCCAAAACAACCTGAAAGAATCGGCCAATGAAGGACGGTGACTTCGTTTGGTATTTGACGATGTGTTTACGGTTTCGATTACTAGCGAACGTGACTTGATTCTAAAATACGACGCGGGAGATCCTGCACATGGAGTTTTTCCGAAGATATCGCTTTTAGGGCTGCAGCTCCTAGTGGTACACTATTTTGAGATTGGCTTAGTCAAAACTTCCAGTTTAACAACAACGAAATGAGACAATCGGCGAACGACAAGAGTTTGTCGATAGATTCAAAGTTCTCCTAAACGAGTCGCGGAAGTGATTCTGTTACATACATATAAAAAGGAGTCTTGACAGCCTCAGTCATTACAGACCTATTCAATTTATTTTGTTTCATCGTGTACCTTAAGATTAACTAAACGATTGTAGTTACACCAAAAAAAATCTGAAAAAAAAGTCGAACTTCTACCTGGAGGTCTCCGAGTTTTATCATCCAGCTCTAATCTTAACGAATGTTATCACTAACAAACAGACTGACACAAGTTGACCTGCCTCCCTTACATTTGTTAACCTTTCCAGAACTAGCAGCAACAATAGAAAAAGGCGATAGAAAAGTCAAGGTTTCGACCGGTTCGGAAATGAGTGAAGTGGCCTATGAACAAATCGACTCGTTATCGTGAGGCATGCTTTTTCAACCATTGCAAAGTAAAACAAACAAAGCTTGTTATTGAAAGACTTGACACCATAAACGTCTCGACCACACACGAACACCTAACGGTCGATCATCTCAATCTCTCGCTGTAATCGTAAAAAAGGGGAGTGATTCCGGTTTGACACGCTAATCTCGCATTGTGATCGGTGTTGGAGTCATTGGAAGAACAAGTAAAAAAAAAAAGTACTTTATAAAACTCCATCGGAGGGGTGAAGACAAAAAAAAAGTCCCAATTGGAGAAAACCCGAGGCAATTACACGCGAGGCAGGTAAAGCCCCCTTGTCCATCTCTGTCAGGGCTGTTAGTTGTGGGAGGAGACTCCTGACAGATACGGATTTTTACAAGGCTTCCCTTTTAGTATGAAGGGAACCCCATAAAATGGATTGTTTTGCTCGATTTGAGATGGTAATCGAACTTTTCTTTTCCCATTGAACGCCAGCTCGGCCTAACAAGATGAATCGACGGCCCAATTGATAAGCCTGGTTGGCCTTAAAATTTTCTGGATCACCTTTATTTCTCCTTCCCTTGAGATTCGACGGAGGAAATGAAAGTCCAGGTTGTCCCATTAGATTTTATACGGGATGGACCTAATATCCAAATATATTATAGCGATACTCAAATCTGCACAGTGTAAAATTGTTACGATGCCCAATGTTTATGATACGATTTGGATGACCCACATGTTGCCAGTGAACCAGTCAGGAAGACCTGGTTGAAAAGTTCGCTCGGTGGTGCAGCACCTGTCTGCAAATCACGAAGCGGCAACAGCCCGAAAACCGAGCAGCCAACGACGACCTCCAACCAGCAGATAGCACAGGCCGATTTGACCGAGTTATTCGTCGTAGCAATGAGGGAGGCCTTACAGGGGCCAATGGTCAAGTCAGTGGGGCAGAGGACAGTTTGTAGCTGTGGGACTATCAGGAGGCTCCATGAGGCAACCTCTGATTGCAAGGGAATTCTGCAATACAACAAGGCTGGGTTACTCGACTGCTAGGCTCAGAAATATGTTGTGGGATCTTGAGGTTCAGTCAACAAAGGTAACTCTTCGTCTAGGCCAACGTTTCGGTTTATTTATAAACCATCCTCAGGGCTACAGAAATATACCAGAGGACGTTAGACAAAACATATTATGGGCCAACAGCATTAGACAGTCAATAGTAAATAGGATGCCCAGGATAAAACTGAAGTGAGGCAATTTTGAGATCAAAAAACATGTAAACTAAATGTGCTGTAATATAAAGTTAACCTACTTACATATTAATGCCTACCTCAAATATCAATTTGTAATATAATTATTTATGATATTATCTGGTAACAATATATAAAATTCGTCACATACCTCAGATGAAATCATGCAACCTGAATCACATGTGGGGTCTTGCAGAACACCATACTCCCATCACTCAGACTAGGCAGTACAAATTGCACTATTTTATTTGTAGGTACTGTACAGTCAACAGATAAGTAATATGATTGATTTGAACAGATAAGTAGGGGAGACCGGGGTAATACCGCCAGCTTGGGTAATACCGCCACTCCTCATTATTATTCAACGCCTTGAGTTATAAGGCTTATTGCAGGTGTTTTCTCATCTTTGAATCAGCTGTAGCGTTGGAAAAATTGGCATGGCATCATTTGTTCGTTCATATCCGCTGTAGTGGTCATTTAAGTTTTTGACTCTCCTGAAGCTAGTATCGACGAGTTTTCAACATTGAGGTAAGTGCCGTTTTTCTTACTTTTGGCTCAATTTTTGGTTTTGACAGTGTAGAAAAATCGTTCAACTTTCGTTTCCATCCATAATTTATTGGTTTATACCAATAATTTTTGGATTAACGGTTGATTACGTAGAAAAAGCGTTTGGGGTAATACCGCCATACCAATTTCAGGTTAATACCGCCATGGCGGTATTGCCCCATAGTTAAATAATTATTATTATGCATTATAAAATAATAATATTATTGTTCAATATTTATTATTATTAATATATTAATATTATTTAATAATATTATCATTATAAATTATTCATCCCCTCGGATTTTAAAAACTTGTCCTGAAGTAGCTATAGAGTAACTGAAGTAATTCAAATACTTTGACAAATAATTAACGTTCTTTTTTTTTTTTATTTAATAGGAGAAGACATTGTTCGAGCACGACCAAGAACGACCAACAGGAGAGTTGGATGGAGTGAAGAGGAGCTGCAGAAGGCTATGAAAGCTGAAAACTTTTTAAAAGGAGTGACCTTTTTTTGTGCAATGTTCATTTTATTTTTCAAATAAGTTCCTAAAAAAATGTATTTAAGTTCCTAAAACATTTAAGAATAATGTAATATATTGAGATCCTGAAAAAAAAAACAAGTTTCGTTACCGATATTTTTTTATTTTTTTATTATTGTTTCAATGGCATTGCTATGCCAATAATATAAAGGGTTAGAGTCACTTAATAAATATCCTTTGCCATTTCATTCATGCAAATCATGGAACTGGGAAGTTATTCAGGAAGGATATTTAAAAAAATTGGGTATTCATTTCTTTTAGTGTGCTTGATTTCTCGTTCTATTCATGTGGCGGTATTACCCAACACCCCATGGCGGTATTTCCCCAGCTAGCTGGGGTAATACCGCCATTTCGAAGATATTTGTAAATCGCTATTTACATTTACCTAAGTTGCCAAGAAACCATCGAACCATTATGATTCACTAGGGGAGATATCATACGTTGATTTCCTTCAGAATTTGGAGCTCGAAACCGCCTAATTTGGCTGTTGTGGGTAGATTTCCTTAAGGTGGCGGTATTACCCCAGTCTCCCCTACTATGATTGATTTGAATGAAAACGTGCTACAGATTCACCATGTGGAGTTCGAGCAGTGAAGGTTATACAGAAGGTTATGAAGATGGTTATGGCTGACATCCTGCACTAGACATTATGGAGGCTTGACATGATAATATTATGTAGGTAACATTCCGAAGGTAGGTAGTGTTCCATGGGGACTATTAATTATCACATTATCTACCACCTATTATCACAGTATCTACCTACCTATTAAAATGGATAGACAAGGAATAAAATTTATGAAAATTTAATGAAAATTAATGATTGAACAATATTAATCTATACTTACAATCTAAAGTCTGTCTATTGACAGTAAATATCTACAGTTATGAATTGCACAGCCTTGGCAAAACACTATGCTGTGTGAAAATAGCCTAATCATTTTTAAGAAGCTCTAATTAGGTTGGAGTAAAGCCTACTGAGATTATCTGTGTCCGTTCTCTTATTGCAAGTGTTCGGGGTCTTTTCAATGTAAATCATTTCAAACGAAATCATTTCAAATGTAAATCATTTCAAACGAAAAATTAAGGAAATGATTTACCACATAACCATCTTCATAACCTTCTGTATAACCTTCACTGCTCGAACTCCACATGGTGAATCTGTAGCACGTTTTCATTCAAATCAATCATAGTACTTATCTGTTCAAATCAATCATATTACTTATCTGTTGACTGTACAGTACCTACAAATAAAATAGTGCAATTTGTACTGCCTAGTCTGAGTGATGGGAGTATGGTGTTCTGCAAGACCCCACATGTGATTCAGGTTGCATGATTTCATCTGAGGTATGTGACGAATTTTATATATTGTTACCAGATAATATCATAAATAATTATATTACAAATTGATATTTGAGGTAGGCATTAATATGTAAGTAGGTTAACTTTATATTACAGCACATTTAGTTTACATGTTTTTTGATCTCAAAATTGCCTCACTTCAGTTTTATCCTGGGCATCCTATTTACTATTGACTGTCTAATGCTGTTGGCCCATAATATGTTTTGTCTAACGTCCTCTGGTATATTTCTGTAGCCCTGAGGATGGTTTATAAATAAACCGAAACGTTGGCCTAGACGAAGAGTTACCTTTGTTGACTGAACCTCAAGATCCCACAACATATTTCTGCAATACATTCTTTGGAGAGAACTACGCGCAGTGAAGTCAAAGCTTACTCTGAATTTTATTGACAACAAACCAACATAGACTGCAGCAACCAAGCAACTTCAAGAGCATCATCCTCCCTCCCCTCTTGCAGAACTGTCCGCAGCCAGAGCGTGCACCACCCATTTCTCAGCCGAACCCAAAAATGCCTTGACCACTGCTACGGTCCCGTCCACGGTGACTGCAGCCTTTGCCAATTATTGTACTTACCACACCTCATCACGAGCAGCTTGGAGGGCTTGTACCGCTTCTGGATGCCTCCTGCAACGCCTCCAAACAAGATCACGATTGGCCAGTGGTCAGGCAAGTTGGATAATTTCCCAAAAACCAGTCCACCTCACCAGGCTAACTCCCGCAGACTGGGCAACCACGTCCAACTTGGGTTGAGCTTTTGTCACATTCGAGCTTCTCCTATACTTCCCTCACTCCAGTATCGCTTGATTTTAATAATTTCTTCGTTCCAGAACAAAACTTTGTTTGCCTTTCGGTCGGACTCCTTCCTGAAAAAGGGTCCCTGTCGGCAAGTCACGTATGCGGTCCTTTTTTCTAATTATCTCCCAGTTACACATCACTGCAAAGCAAACTTTACGATCTTGGAGCAACAGTCTTGGCCTCACACGCACGTTTTCCATTAGCAGGTTCATTTCAAGTGTAGGCGAAAAAAAGAGCAGAGTGGAAAATTAATTCAAATTGTTTAAATGAAGAAACGGAAAAGATAATAAATTTGAATATTCCCGTGAAACGCACTGAAAGAATCCATTCGTTGTATGAAAGAAGACCGAAGGCAAAACTATTACAGGAACTACCTACAGAGGATCAACTTCAATTTTTAACCTATTAGACCGACTCACGCTTGATGCCAGTCCTTTTTTTTATTTATCCATTAGCCCATTCCGTCCATTATTTCCCCATAAGGTTGATGGGTGTAAAATTGTTCCTCCCATTATTTCATTGTTTTCGGTTCGAGGATGCGGGCTTGGATGACGGCCGCGGATTTTACGACCAAACTTTTGGTCGGGGCTCATGAACCAGGATTGGTGCAACGACTTGAAATATAACTCGTGGTCGGTAACACCATTGATAAATGCTCTCTAGTCAGAACATAAATGCACATTTTGTATTTCATATTTATTTTATTATACCAAAAAATGTAACTCAATACAAATAAACATGTTTGGTAACAAGGCAACTTCATGAAATTGACTATTTTTCAACGTCATTGAAAGTACTGTTTGCTCTCACGACCAGTAGGATGCAGAGCAGTAAATGAGGAGCCGAATCAAAGGAAATGTACAGAACCAGCCTGAAGGGCTTCAAACTTAGGTATTGGAAGTAGTACAGAACTGGATGCAGAGCTGTAAATCCTATTTGAGGTCCTATAAAACCAATTTAATGTGATACATGTTTAGGGAGAACCAGTCCAGAACCCGTTTCAAGAAAGTCCTACAGAAACTGTTGAAGAGCTGTAGAATTGGCTGAAGAAGTGGAGGACCAGTCTGAAGGGCTTGAAACAAATTTGAAGTCCTATAGAATCGGTAGAAGAATCATAAATCCTATTCAAGAGGAATAAAACCGGTTTTAAGCGTTATAAAACTGATAAAACTAGTCAACTACTCAAGTTAAGGCGTTACAGAACTGGTCTTAAGCGCTTTGAAATTGGTTTATGTCCTATGGAACCGGTTGTGTACCCATGAAACCAGTTTGAAATGTTATACAGCTGTCAGAACCAGTCCGAAAGGCTATACAACTAGCTTGGTGACTTATAGAACAAGTTACCGAGCAACAAAGCTGGTTTTAAGAGCTATAAAGCCATTTGGTGTTAAATATTAGGTTTATGCTTGAATAATGTGAACATTTGTGCTTGTCCTGGTTTCTCCACATCTCTAGGTTCTGTTGTCTTGCTTTTATCCAAATTAAACTGGTAAAATATCCTGATCGAGCTGTATCAGTAAACCCATTACGCAACACAAATTCATCTTGTCCAAGTAAATTATTTCTTGTTGTCCTCCTTCACTACTAATTTGTTGAATAGATTAGAAATAATATATGTTCCATTGTTAGTGTACTGCTTGACAATTCCTAAAGGCTATTACCCCTCACATATAAGGAAGCCACAGAGAAACGAGCATATCTCACTGTCCCTTTTTTTCCTACTTTTTGTCAGGCTGGGCAGCGTCAAGGAAGACCCCAGTTGACATCGGGTTATCTGATGGACGTATCGCCAGATGATCAAAAGCCCACTTTACATTGTACCAATCGAAGGGAGTCCCTCGCACGCACAATCAATTTTGTTCGGGTCGATAGAGTGCGTCCAGGAGGCTCCAAAGGCTCCCCCGAGGCCTCTCATGAAAGGCGTCTGAAGTCACATCACATACCCAATTAACATTTTAACGGGAACCACAATTACTTTGTACATGTTTTTTATTTTCCTCCGAACATCATCCTCCTTCTGGTGCGGCTTTTAACGGCCCCTTTAGCCTCCAAAGAGGTCCCTGGAATCCACGAGTCTGGAACACACCTCAAAATGTAAATAAATTAAAACCTTTCAGGCACCCAAAAAAATATATAAAAAAATCGCTACTTTGGTGAGTCAAAGAGTTGACGTTGTAAAAAATCCGAGTGCACAAACACTATTACAAGCTCTTTGACGCCTCAGGACCTTGTTGACTCTTACAGCCAGTCACAATATAATGTTAATATATTCTATTAAAACACTGCCGATGAAGGGAATCGCGACACTTGAAAAATTGATTTCAATTCAACGAAACGAAGGAGGAAACGAGAGAGATATATCATATCAGGCTCACAGGACAACTTTTTTCTTCGAATGTTAATCCATTTATTTTTCAACGCCCTGTTTCAGAATTAATGTGCAGGTCTGTTATTTTGTGAAGAAAATTACGTGCAACTCTTCCAAGGTGAATGCCGAGTGTCGTCTGGTTTTATCGGCAACTTGAATTATTCATCAGTTCTTGACCATTTGAAAACAGGTGGCAATTTAAATTGCGAAGTGTAAATATAAAAGGCGCTGGAGATCGTGCATGGGGATGAGAGCGCTCTGGCGGCGAAGCGGGCGGTACTCGAAGGGTCACTGGCTGATGAATAACGGTGAGTGGCCTTACAAGTATGTAGTTACCCACTTTGTTACGGATGGTTTTTTTTTAGTCGACAAGAGAGTAGTTAGAGTAATGAGATTGAGATTTCAGATTATCAAGGTGGTTATTTTATCAATGCGAATCACACAGTCTGTATTAAGTCCAGAAAGTAAAGTAGTGAAAGTCTTTCACTAGGTGAGTTTGCAAACCAAGTTCTAGCCATTCTGGATCGAATCAGAACTCGCACTCATCCTGGAATCAAAAGACCCAGTTCTGAGCTTTGGCGCAAGCAGTAGGGGGGGGGGGGGGGGCATTTGGCCACGAAGACCTCGGACGGGAGCCTGGAGAGGCAACACGGTCGGCCACACGAAGAACGACACTTCTGGCCTACGGGGCATTGCGATCCACTCCCGTCGATCGATTCCCAATTCGGACAAAGTTAAAACGGCTGCCGACTCCCTTTTTTGGAAACCACCTGGACAGGGACCAGCTCTGGACAACTTGGGCTCATCTTGGCAAGCCTTGAAAACCCTTAGCCAGCTTGGGACCAGGTTCTGCAAGCCTTGGACAGCTCTGGAAAGGTTGTCACCATCTTGACAAGCCTTGAAAACCCTCAGCCAGCTTGGGACCAGCTTTGCCAGCCTTGGAAACCCTCATCCAGCTTGGCACCATATTGGCGTGCCTTAAAAACTCTTATTCGGCTTGGGACGAGCTTAGCAAGTCTTGGACAGCTCTGGAAAGCTCGGTACTGTCTTGGCAAGCATTGGAAACCCAAGCATTTCGAGGCCAAAAGTGCCATTCGTCATCACGTCTCCCCACGCTCGTCGTATTGGTTTCCAAAAGAGCTCCATTTTCTCCCCTCGGTGGCCAAACGTGATAGGGCCACCCCAAGGGGGTACCTCGCCTTCCCGCAAACTACTTAAAAGCCATTCAGGCTGGTTCTGTACCTTTTCAGATAGCTGTAAATTTCAAACAGGATTCATAGCTCTGCAGCTGGTTTGAAGGCATTTAGTTGGTTCTGTACCGGATTTATGGCTTTACAACCGGTTCTCCAAGACTTCAAATTTCAACTTTTTTAAATGTAGTTGAATAAAAATATCAGGATGTTTATCAGGACGGTCAGAACACACTTGAAATCAGGACATTTCCTGCTGAATCAAAACGTCTGGCAACCCCCAGATCAGGCTCCGCACGATTTCATAGTCAAAATTAATTCAATTCGGGGTTTCATCGACGTCTGTAGTTTTTATTTTTACCGACACGATTCTGAATCGTAGAAACTGATCTTAATCGGGCGAGATCTTCCCGGTTCAAGGGCCGTCCCGGGGAGGCGGAAGCGAATAACTGACAAGTCCTAATTGATTAATCCACGAGTATCGTCGATGAACGAGAGTCTAATTTATATATTTCGAAAGGCGAGGTCGCGGGAATTTTCGAGGAATCGTGATCGGAACGCCGGATTCAACTCGAACACAAACGGCACCAAGAGAATCACGAAGAAAACTCTCACGATCAATTTTGTCATCGATTTTAACCTTCCACGTCAATATATTTTTCTGATTAAATCAGAAAACGCTGCAAATTTTACACAAGGGTTTATTATTCTTTGATATACGTTACTTGTGCAGAAATTTAATTCTGTCAATGAAAAAATTTAAAAAATTTTTTTTTGGATTTTTATCTCAAAAAAAAAAATTTTTTTTGGATTTTTTGTTCAAAAATGTGTTTTTTCAAAAATTCGGTATTTTTTACTAGAAAAATATTTGAGGAGGTTGCATCGCAAAAAGTACTAAACGCCATTTTTTTCAATTTCGAACTAATGGTTGGTTACGGGTTTGGGGGACTTTTTAGCGCAACCTTTTTCCAAAAAATGGAAAGGTGCGCTCACCTCTTCGACATGTATGTTTTTTTTTTTTTTTTTTTTTTTTTTTTTGTTTGTTTGTGTACAGAGCATCACGCCCGAGCGGCTCAACAGATTTTCATGAGGGTGGTCTCATTGTCATCAGCGAGTTCCGGGGGTGGTTATAGGCTACCTTGATTTTCCCTCCCTCATCCCCTTCATCGGTTTTCGGGAGGTCCTTCACGACGAAAGTTGTTTATCTCTGATGTGTAACTAAGGAGGCCTCAAAAGGGGGACGGAAGTTTTTGTCCGATTTCGTTGGTACAAGGGTCTATGGAATGAGCTTTTCAGGCTGATTCCAACGACTCCAAAACGATTTTTGCAGCCTGAGCCGTTCGTTACCTCTGATCGGCATAAGGTTTTATTACGCATCGGTCGTTAGGGTGCAGTTGTTTACGTAATGAGCATCACGTGGATGATGTGTTGTGTGGCATAGTTTGGTCGCTAGATACCTACTGTTTCTTAGTTTCTCTCGCTCATTAAATATATCGTAATAACAAAAAGGTTGCGCTCATCTATTCAATTCAATTGATGGCTTGTTCTTCACGAAAATGAAGTCATTTCATCTCAAAACGTACTCTATCCATTGAAAAATGAGCGATGAAAATCGAGTTTTCAACCAAAAAGTACTAAACAGTTGAGGTGTGTTCCAAGCAAAACGTACTCTATCCATTTATCAATCATACAGTACTAAATCCAAGTCATATCCGACTTCCTCTACACTATTTTCATCCAAAAGGTACTCCATCCGCCTCACTAGGCTTGTTGTCATGTTCAGGCTTCGTTTTTTATGATTTTTAAAAATATTACCCGCCTACAACGTCCTCCGGTCATTGAAGTAACACAGTGAAGAGATGACCTAAAAAAATACAACAACAACACCTTGCCTGTTTGTTTTGATAACAGTTATCAAGACTCTAGATTCAAGAGTCGTCGCTCGGTTTTTTTGTGCAATTTTTGTTAATTTTCGCCCGAATTTTTCGTTGCGCGGATGAAACTTCTATTGAAAGGGAAATAATAGGTACTATGGAAACCGAGGAAACCAAAAACTCCGACGTAAACGGGGGCGTTGAGCCCAATGAAGGTGGTTTTAATGTTGGGCAGAACCAACGGTGAAGGCTCCAGGTAGGTAGGTAAGGCTCGCAAAAGAGCCCGAAATTATCAATAATTGAAATTATTTCGGGTAAAAAAACAAAAAACATGTGGAGTTGGCAATAATTGGAATTTTCCGAATGATAATTATTATCATTGATTAAATACGAATTCCAGTTTATTCATCTGATAGATCCGACGTTTTCAGCCTAAAGGTACTCTATCCAAAAATGTTTCAGCCAAAAAGTACTCTATCCATTTGTATCAGTCAAAACGTACTTTATCCATGACTTACAAATTTAAAATTTGACGTGAATAATCACGTTTTCCACCGACTATCTAACTGTTTTGCCACACAATAGAGGAGAAAAAAACGGTCATTTAAAAAATAAAGTACGAACCTATGAGCTAAAATTAATGTGCTACAGATTTTTGCGTTTCCTGCAAAATTCACTCAAGTGGATATAGTACTTTTTGCGATGCAACCTCCTTATTTAACATCCTGGGATCCTTCAAAAATCCCATTTTTAGCCCCACGAATGCCCTAAAGATCGCCCCAGTGAAATCGGATCGTTCCGGGACCCCAAAAAATGGATTCTACGTCCAAAAATACTTCGAAAACGACACCTAACTCGATCCCATAGCTAAAAGCCTTCAAAAAACCCCTCCCGTAGCCCCATTATAGCCCCATAGCGCCCCACGGGTTTGGGCGATCGGACTGAAAACCTTGCGAGCACAACTAGATGGTAAACCAAGTATTTTGTCGAAATTTCAGATTTTTTAAAAATTTCCTACTGCCCAAAACGGCCTAGACGGCGGACGGACATTTCGGATTTAGAATGTAGACCTCTTTTGAAACGGATAATGTCAAATTTTGAGCCCGATCGGAGTCGTCGACCCCCGTCGCGAAAACATAGGTGTATTATTCCAAGAATAATAAACCAAAAGGAAATTTTCCTTTTCACCTTCATCAATTTCAGTGAAATATGATTTTTTTTTTCGGCCTGCTTGTTTCGATGAAATGGCGATCGACCCACGAAAAGATGATGCCCAATGATAGGGAGCAGGATGAAACATAAAACTTCAATGCTTTCACCAACCTTTCAGCATTATATTATGCCTTCCTCAGGGCCTACACAGTACATAATTCTTATTTACTGTGTAGGGCCTGAGGAAGGCATAATATAAGCCTGAAGGCTCCTAATCATTGGACATGATGCTTGTACATTGCTCTTCCATATTTCTCGCAATAACTTTTTTTAAATTAGGATATATATTATATATTACGCATATAAAAAGCCGTACAAAAGCATTGAAACCATAAAACTGCAAATTACTCATACTAAAAACTCCATAATGAAACCTATGATTGAAACACATAACATGAAGCATAAAATCACCTACACAACGCCTCACAAGCACGCTGAAACCATAAAATAATTTTGATCAGGTTTTTCTCGATTTGTGGCTCATTGTGCAACGGATCAACAATGACTATTTAGCATTATGATGATTAAGTGAAAGTTTGAGCCCGATTGTAGTAAGACGTAATTGAACATTTGAGCAAGAAAATCGATTATCGGAATTACTTGGAGCGTGACCTAGGTACGAACGCAAACGTCGACATCGGCATAGAAAAATTAGCGAAAACCACTTCTCGATTCTCATCCCCCGACGAAGGATTTTTCCTTCTACGAGGAAGCAATGTGCTCTGCAAGGTTTCCCTTCATTTCGGCACGTCGCCGGTGGTCTTGACCTCGACCAAGGCCTGGCAGTTTCCACGCGACCGCGTCAAGTCGGCGACTCGTTGACTGCCAGTGAAGATCGACTAAACACCCGTCTTCGGTAGGTATTGAAAAGATACCACGATGGAGAAATGTCTGCACACTGGTCACTGGTTGTCTTTCAAGGTGCAGAAAATCCGAAATACGAGGGTAGTGCAAAAGTTATCGACGTTTTCAATCTCAGTTAAAGATGTGAACTAACTGGGGGGTCATTCCTGGCCCCAAAATTCAAAATGATTTTCGTTATTACAACAGAACACCCCACGAGGGATAGAAGGCAAAAAGAGGATTCCGGGTTACCGCCACACCCACTCCAGTTGGGTTTGGGTCAGTGGGAGGTTATTTTTAACGTTGAAACCGGCAATTTTAGAGTCTGGCGCGCGAAGTAGCCGGCTCGCAGGGGACGGAGGGTGGGGACCGGACACTTTTTTCGTTTGCCGGAGATTCGGGATCCGACAAGACTAATATTTACTCAAAGCCGTCGCGGGGGTCCTTGTTTCTTTAGTAGCCGCGCAAGACAAGTTGCATCCGTCAGAACTGAGTGTTTAGGTGGTGTCGACAAAATGTATCGTTTTTTCTTCTTCAGTATTGACATGCGGAGTTTGAAATTTAGCGCGCATGGACGAGGCGTTTGGTAACAAAGCAGGAGGCCCTGTATCTTTTTTGATGGAAACTATTGTTTTGCGAATCATCAGGGCTTAGATGTGGTGTGAAACACTCGCTCACGGTTATGACTGGATGAAGGTAGGTACATGACGATGGATGACGCCGCCTCACTCTCCCTGCCACGGAAGAGCACCACCTTCATAAAGTGTGAGTAATAAACGTTTTAGCGACGGGTGTCAAAATTATGAATAACCTCAAAATTTGTAGGTTCCAATTAGGAACTGTCAACCCCAATTTGAACTTTGCATTTTTGGGAGTTCGAAAAATGCCAAGTCCATCAGCCACTCAGTGAGGACAAATGCCCATGTTTTGGAAAAAGCCATAGAAAATTATACCTAATATTTCTCCGCAATCATATTTTCCAAATAAACTTCAAAACGTTTTCTAGTGTTGGCCTATGTTTCTTGTATGTTTATAAGAATAAAGTTGTAGAGCAATAAACTTTGCGTCGATTGAACACCCTAAAATTGAAAATTACACTCCTTTAAATTTGTGGAAATCATCTCTTTTATCCTTGTGTGAAATTGGGTGCCGTTTAATTTGGTTTTTAATCATCTAGTGGGTACAGGTGGCTTCATAGCCAAAGGCACAATGAAAAACTGTATTTCCAGAAGCACTCCTGCTGTAGAAAAAATATTCTGGTGAAAAAGCAACTCTTCTCCCACTTTCATCAACAAGAAGAAAAAGAAAAGGAAACTACCAAAGTAAAACCGAAACTTTTGTTTTATATATTTTTTATTTATTTTTGTTAATTATATTTCGTTTATTCCGAAATTTTGACAACAACACAGTTTTCATACATGAATGGACCTCTCAGACCCATCCGACCAAACCGTGGCGATCTAGGGGATTGATATATCAATTTAATATTAATAAGTTAGGTACTACTATTATAGTAGTACCTAACTTATTAAACTATAATAGACGGCAGAAGGACATTGCCTTTCGAATCTGCACGTCATTTAGGCTGATCAAAATTGTCTTCTCCCGTTGTTCGGTTAACTTGACCAATTGGTAACTAGATAGTTGTAATCTAGTTATACCACTATAATAGTGCTCATTATTATTTTAATTGCACTTCCTACATCGTAAATTAAGCTATGGATCTCCAACGGCTTTGCAAAAAAAAAAATACAAAGCGGCCTTTCAAGGGTTCCTCAAGCGTTTGAGATTTCTTATTCCACAGTCGCCTGGGGGCTTCACAGTACTCTTAAGAACCCCCCGCGGGCAAAATGTTATGAAACGCGGACATCAAAAATTATATTTTATCGCCGGGTATCGCCTTATGAACCGAGAAGGTCGTTATGAGGCGAAGAATCGATTCGGCCTTTTTTTCTACGCATCTCGATTGGCCCCAACCGATATAAATGTCCGCGTAATTTATCGATTTGGCGTTTAACGAGGAAAGCCCTCATTTCGACACCTGCAACGGGGGGAAAATTTATCGGAAGGTCCATTTCGTGATATTGTTATATTCGGTATTGAAAGCGGCTCGAGATGAATTATGAGCCTGGAATGGGTTGAAATCTGTATTTTTTTACTTGGAGTAATAAATTGGGATTTTGAAGAACTCTCGGGAGCTCTGAAGCGTCCACACTATGCTGAGTGAGGCCTGGGCGTGTCTTCGCGGCACGTTGACTTCGGGAAACTTTGATTGAAAAAATTACGTCCACATTAAGTTTTGTTTTTGGCATAAAGTTCATAATCCAGTTTTGGTGAGACCTCCCAAGACATTCCACGAGAGTGTGCAATGTTGTACGTAGTCTCCACTCTCAGTAAAACAATACCAAACCACCGACACCCCTCCCCCCCTTCCCCACCACGGGGTACCTAGTTGGTAGATACTGTGCTTGTGGTTCCGCAGACCAGGACCATACGCATTACTCCATACGTCAGCTGTGCATAACGTGGCTCGGGTAGACGCTTTCACATCTTTTGCACTGAGAGAAAAGATTTTTTTAGTGGCTTGGTTAAATCCGAAATAACCTTGAAAAGAAATTGAAACCACCTAGAATCAATTGATTCAACCTAGAAAAAAATAGGTCCAGGTTAAAGTACCATCGAAAAATATTAATACAACCTAGACCCATATAGAAACAACCTAATCCGTTATTACCCGCCCTCTGACCACAACCTGGAATAAAAAAGTGTCAACCTAGACCAAATGTGAACTTCACATTTGGTCTAGGTTGACATTGTGAAGACCTACAAAATATATTACCTACCTTTGACTTTTAAGTGGGGTAACCTAGAATCGAATGATTTGACCTTCCATATAATTCCCCTCCATTAAAGTCTCGGTTGTACAACTGAAAACAACCTAGAGATTTAAAAGGCGAGATTGTTACTTTAGGTAACAACCCAGAAGAAAAAGTTAGACTTTCAGTCTCGGTTAAAACTACCGTAGTACCACAAATAGTTTTAGGTTTAAACAACAGTGATTGTAATTCATTCAATAAATTCCAGGTTGTTTCTATGGTACGCTAAGTGGCCGCGGAGAGCGCCACTGTAGGCAGTGGGCGTTAATTCTCATTGTCTTGGCACCCCTGCTATTTACCCGGTGGCCTCAACCCCACCGTCGATCTCTGTCAAAATCTAATCATCTATTTTCTGTCACTATGTGCAGTCACCTTATGACGTAACATTCAAATTTTTGTACTGAGTTGGAAACAGAGGCAACCCAGGAAGATAGTTGACGTTGATAGAACCAACCTGCAATGGAAGTGGAGCAAACCTAGAAAGAAAAGTGGACCACCTAGTAATTTATTAGGACCAATCTGATAAGAATAGGAAGCTACCTAGAAATTTAACTGGTACAACAGGGATAGTAAATGAAACAACCTCGTAAATAAAGGGGCACAACCTGGAGAAAAAAGGGTTCTAGGTTAACGCGCCATGGCTGCAAATTGTTTGAGGGGGGGGGGGGGGTGAGAAAGTTTTCGTTTTAAGGTAAATCAACCGTCTACGAAAGTGAAAAACATTGAATACCAGGGTGAGACAACCAAGACATTAATGTTTTTAACCTAGACTGTAAATGGATGGAGGCGGCGGCACACACGGTGAACTTAACCTAGAACTAAAGTGTGGGGGGTGGCGCATTTTAAATCTTGGTTGTTTGCATTTTTAGGACGGTAACTTCACCAGTATTTTCAATCTAGGTTAAATTATATTCAACCTAGACTAAATTGTTCCACCCTAGAATGAAAACCAAAAAAAAATCTAGGTTGGCAGCATTTAACCTAGAAAAACATCGAAAAATAACCTAGAATAGGCCCTTTTTTTCTCTCAGTGTGTAAAGGAAAATTTTGTAGATCCTGAGGTCTGGTTCTGAGGTCAAGTTGGTTATCAGGAGAGGCGAATCGGCTACCAGGGCCATGAAGGCTCTTTCTAGTCATCGCATAGGGTGGTTGAGTCTTTGGTTCTTACCACCTCTCTGAATGCTTTTGGTTCTTACCACACAAGTTCGCCTGCGCCAAACAGCATGCTTAAGCAATTGCAAGCACAATTCGGTTTAGATCAAGCGGCGAAGCCGATCTAGCAAGGAAAGGTAGACAGAAAGTCAAACCAAATCGTGTCCAAAACAAGCATGGAATAATTCGGCTAGTGAGGAGAGCATCCCCAATAATTGCTTATTTCTCGATTCAGCCTAGCCGATCTTGGCGACGCGTCTTCAGCCACCAGGCCTCATTCTGCATAGTGTGTCTTTTGGAACGAAGACAAATTATCTACATAACTTTCAAAACAAATGTAATAATGATGTTGCTGACTGTCCGCTGGAACTCAGATGTTATAAGAGTGCGTCTGACTTCCTATATAATAAATACCTACTTTTATTGCTCGATCTCATAAAGAAAATATTTCTTTGTGAGGCGAACAAAAAAAGTCTCTAGCAGTAACTAGTGCCACTTGTTCAAACCAAATAAATAAACAGAGCAGTCTATTTCTACCGGAGAAGCTGTCAGTTGTGGCGAACGGAGGGATAACAATGGGACAAAGATGACTCCTGAGGCATTCCTTCAGAGGCCTTCCTTAACACGCCGTGACTCTGGCTTTCCAACAATGGCCTTCGGGCGCACTTTTATTATTTTCTTTTTCTACGGCCCCCCGAAGGGGGGAAGCCGATAGTTAATTTAACAGTATATCATCGCTTGAAGGATCGTACTGGGATGGCGGGGAGAGCCAGAACTGTCCTGATAACTAGCTTCGGCTTCTCGTATCGGCAATTCATACAAATTGAAACAAAAATAGTGGATTTTTCATTAGAATTTATTGTTTATTCTTTTGGTTTATTTTCTTGGAATAATGCACCTATGTAATCGCGACGGAGATAAAAAATTCTGTTCGGCCTAAAAATTTGACATTATCCGTTTCAAGAGTTGTAGATTCCAAAAACGAAAAGTCCGTCCACCGTCCGAGCCGGTTTGGGCAGTACGAATTTTTTTGAAAAATCTGAAATTTTGACAAAATACTTGGTTTTGCCATCTAGTTGTGCCTGCAAGGTTTTCAGCACGATCCCCAAACCCGGAGGGCGCTATGGGGCTAAAATGGGGCTTCGGGAGGGGTTTTGGAAGATTTTCGGCTATGGGGTCGAGTTAGGTGTCGTTTCCGTAGTATTTTTGAGCGTCGAATTCATTTTTGGGGATCCCAGAACGATCCGATTTCACCGTGGTGATCTATGGGGCTTTTATGGGGCTACAAATGGGATTTTTCAAGCATCCCAGGAGGTCAAATATGGCTTCGTTTTTCGAGTAGTTTTGAACTCAAAATGCTTCTTTTTTTTGAGGTCCCACATCTGTTAAAACATTGAACAAAAAATTTTTAATTTGCTCAATTAACCAAAGAATAATAAAGCCTTGTGTAAAATGTCCAGCCCCCCCCCCCCCTCCCCTCGTTCAATGACGCCACTTCAGGAATCGGCAACTTTCTCCTGCGGCAGGCTAAAATCGTTTTCAAATGAGCCCTTTCATCGCCTGACAGTCCTCTTTCAGAAGGGCCCAAAAGAACAAAGCACCGCCCCGGCAGGTGGAACAAACCTGACACTCCTCGGGATTTATCTGCCCGTCCCCTGTAAGAGATAGCCCTACGAGGAAACGTCGGGCCAGGTCGAAAGATCCCCGCAGCCTTGGCGTCAGCGTCTTTTGCCCTCCGCAATTAGTCTCGGGGATGATCTCAAAAGGGGGAAACTAAATTTATTCCGGGTTTATAACTGAGGACCATTCATTAAGCGAAGCTTTCCCTGGAATATTGTGCGGTCATTCCAGAATGATAACTCCGCCTCTGTCGTCATTATAGTGATCTATTAAACGCAGGTGTTGAAATGAAACATGTGTTAGAATATTAGGTGATGATCTCGAGGCGCAGCCAGAAAATATCACTTACTAGGCCAACGCTTCGATAATATCGATATATTATGTAATCTTCAGGTTTTAAAAAACATGTTTACCAGAGGATTCATTGGCATGGACGTATGTTTGAAACGTCAAAGTAAAATCCCAAATTCACTTCGCCGGGGGTTTTGGAAGTGAAGAGTTCCACTTTATTCGCCTAGAATAATTTGAATGAAGAAATTGATGAAGTTAAAATTTACCATTAAATGAGGAGAAAATTTTTCTCCCTTCAATACAACATGGTCATCAAGCGGACGGACGCCGCACGACCCACCTTGAATTTTGACAATCCGATCGTTTAATGAAATCGTTGACAGAGTCAACATGCATGTAATTTCCAGTTTTGGTGACCTCCATAGAAGAAGGAAATTATTGTAATTCCTCCTCCTCTTGAGATAAATATGAATTTTTCTAGCTGCCCTTGTGTACAACCAAGTAAATTTCGATTGTGAACAAACGAGACTTTTCAGAAAGTAATGGCGGGGACTTTCGAATTCAGCACTCAATAAAACATGAAACTCAGCCAAAATTGTAAAACAGCTTTTTGGAATCGGAAGAGAATATACGTTGGGTCTTCCAGACGATCGGCGTTGGCTGTGACGATTGACGGAATAAAAATCGCCGTCCTGACTCAGTGCAGGTGTTTGTCGGTTGGTACCCTTCAGGAAAAAAAGGTTCGGCCGGCTTCTAAAGAGGTTGCCAGATCGGCACATTCTTCAGTGTGGCGTGACACCTTGCCGGGGCTCGTTCCCCGAATATGAACGGAGATGCAACAACCCGCGTCTTTCTCGGAGTTCCTCTTCAAACGTCATCACTCGGCCGGCATTCCCCGACATTTTGTCATTGGCTGCCGAGAGTTCTTGAGGGTTGTCGAGGGTTAATTACCTTGGTGAGCAAAATTGACCAAATCGTCTGCAACGCTTTTGAAAACCTTCAGCGGCCATGTCTGCTGCTCTTGTGTTAACCCAAGAGGCCTCAATTTTCTTCCCATATCACATTAGGTCGATTTTCCGTGTAATAAGACCCGTCTGTGAATCATCGAGCCGGATAAGAGCCCAAAGGCTGGCGTGAAGCTGCACAAAATAGATCTTGAGTTTCCTCTTTTTGTTCTACAGTGATGGAGTGGGATCCACAGGGCGGTCTGCCAAATTCGTTACATTAGGTGGCCCCGGACTCATTGACCCCTTCAAGGCCCTTAGTGCTCTTCACCTCGCATTACTTACGCCCAGACATTGACCTTCATTTTGTTTAGCATTGTTCCTATTTTAGAGATCCCCGACGGTCTATTTCCACAGAGCGTCAAACTACTCTAAACTACCTACAGGTATGCTTTTCTTAGGATGCTGTTATTATAATAGGAGGGATTACAGTTCCGTTATTCCATCTATAAATAGCGTACCAACTCTCCAAACGATTGAAACTCAGTTCTCTAAATCGGCGCGCCACTAAGCTGAACAAAGGAGGAGGAGGACGAGGAGAACTATATTTTATTGGTCATCTCTATCCTTCTAGTGGTCTGGAGAATTAAAAAAAAAAAAAACGCCGCAAATTTTACACAAGGGTTTATTATTCTTTGATATATGTTACTTGTGCAGAAATTTAATTCTGTCAATGAAAAAATTAAAAAAAAATTTTTTTTGGAATTTTTTTTTTCAAAAAAATTTTTTTAATTCTTTATTTTTTACTCAAAAAATATTTAACATCCTGGGATCCTTCAAAAATCCCATTTTTAGCCCCATGAAAGCCCTAAAAATCGCCCCAGTGACATCGGATCGTTCCGGGACCCCAAAAAATGGATTCTACGTCCAAAAATACTTCGAAAACGACACCTAACTCGATCCCATAGCTAAAAGCCTTCAAAAAACCCTCCCGTAGCCCCATTATAGCCCCATAGCGCCCCACGGGTTTGGACGATCGGACTGAAAACCTTGCGGGCACAACTAGATCGTAAACCAAGTATTGTGTCAAAGTTTCAGATTTTGTAAAAAATTCCTACTGCCCAAATCGGACGTCGGACGTCGGTTTTGATTTTTACAGCCTCGTTGCAAAAACATATTAGTGCAAATAAAAGGATTTGGGTTTTCTGGTCAAGTTCGGGCTTGCGCACCATTCATCTCTTCTCCGTGGCTACTTGTAATAAAAACCTGAAAGATAGTAGGGTAACCTCACCTCATCATCTGGATAAAAGTTTTAAAACTGCAGTTTTTTGGCTCTTCTGAAATCATGTACGTTTACAGGTTTTTGCAATGTGGCTGTCGAAATGAAGTACGCTCAATGTTGTTGGAATTTTTGGGGGAAATCAAATACCAAATAATGGAATGGGGGAAAACATAAATAAAATGTTGTTTATTGCCGTAAAGAATAAAAGAACGTCATAATATGAGCCATATTACGGCTCCATGTCAGTGGATCCATTTAGAAGATGTTGACTACCGATTTCGAACGCTTTAGTCAAGAGACCCTTCTCAATTTAAAATACACCTACTTAATACACCTATGTAATCGCGACTATGTCAAATTACTTACTTGACATTATACGTTCCAAGAGGTGAAAGCCGTTTTGGGCAGTAGGAATCTGAAAGGTTATCAGCCCAAACACATGGGGCGCAAAGGGGCTACGGGAGGGGTTTCTGAAGGTTTCCGGCTATGTGGTCGAGCTAGGTGTTGTTTTCGAAGTATTTTTGGACGTAGAATCCATTTTCGGGGGTCCCAGAACGATCGGATTTCACCATGGGGATCTATGGGGCTTTCGTGGGGATACAAATGCGATTTTTGGAGGATCCGAGGGAGGTAAAAGACGAATTGCGACACATGATTTCTGCCCATACCTGGACTTATACCTGGGCAGTCTCGGAGACACTTAGCTGTCAACGGGCTAATCCGATTTGACGAAGGCGAGCTGTTTATGACCCCTGCCAGAACCTCCTCAAGTGGTCAATACTCAATGGCTACCATAATTCAAGTGAGAAGGCCGGCTGCCCGGAGTCCAGGATTGAGAGATACTAAATTGCAGTAAAATAAAACTCTGATTACCTACCTGGATAAGTGAGAATCAGGTGATTCTCACTTAGCCAGGTGATTTTCACTTAGCCCTATAATTCTCACTTATCCAGGTAATTCTCACTCATCCAGGTGATTCTTACTTAGCCAGTTATGGCAGATTATTCCAACAGGATCACCTAACCATCTCTAACCATCCCTAACCATCCCAAACCCCCTAACCATCCCTAACCATTCCTAACCATCCCTAACCATCCCAAACCCCCCTAACCATTCCTAACCATCACTAACCATCCGAAACCCCCCTAACCATCCCTAACCATTCCTAACCATCCCTAACCATCCAAAACCCCCCTAACCATCCCTAACCATTCCTAACCATTTCAAACCCCCCTAACCATTCCTAACCATCCCTAACCATCCCAAACCCCCCTAACAATCCCTAACCATCCCTAACCATCCCAATCCCCCCTAACCATCCCTAACCATTCCTAACCATCCCAAACCCCCCTAAATATCCCTAACCATCCCAAACCCCCCTAACCATCCCTAACCATTCCTAACCATCTCTAACCATTCCTAACCATCCCTGACCATCCCTAACCTGGATAAGTGAGAATCGGATTTTTTCCTGCGAATACGACGGTAGGAGTCCTGCCTATACGAGTGTATTTTCATTTTTTTCAGGTATGTTCAAACGTAGTTTGATCTTATTTGAGTATTTCATCATCGAGAACACGAATATTAGCAAATTTTTTTCTGCGAATATTCGTATTTATACGTCCGAAAACACGAATATTCGTATTCAATACTGTAAATTTTACAGTTGAGAATACGAATAAATTCGTATTCGTATTCGCAGGTTGGGCGTGCTTTGGGTGATATTCGTATTCGTATTTGCGAATACGAATACGCCCATCTTTGACTATATAACTAATAATATTAGTTATATAGTCAAAGATGGGCGTATATATATTAATAATATATATTATATTAAGTATGTTAGTGGGAGAATCGCTAGTAGTCTCGTTTTCACCCCTATAGGCCTACTCATAATATAGCTTTGCTTCGTGTAGTGGGCATTTTTAGGTGTTTTTAGGTTTTTTTTCAGCAATGCAGGGGGTTTTGGTTGAAGACATTTGGCATCACTGCTAACAACTCACTGTCCCCCATCACAAATTCAAATTTTGAATTTTCCATTAATAACCGAATAAGTTCGCTCTATTTCCTATTATGATAATAAGAACTTACGATCATAGCTTAGATTTCATTTTCAATTTTTCGGTAGCCTGGTATCTATTAAATAATAATAATTTTGTCCTAAATAATAATCCTTAATTAACCTAAGAGCTGTTAGATATTGCTTTTGCAGGCCTGTGTTTTTCTTCAAGGAACTTCCAGCCAACCTGAAACAAAAAGAGAATGAACACCATAATTACACATGTAAAATGAGGTCATTCAACTTAGTAACTAACGTATTGTTACAATGGGCTGCAGTTCATGACACCCCCAAAAAACGTTGTTTCGGTAGCTTTTTTTTTTTCTTATCCCAAAAATAAGACTCACAGAAGGAAGTGATTGGTTGCGGAAGTGGAAGCTTCGTTTCGGTTTGCCTCCCACTTCAATTCTTTTTTTCTCCGCTCTTATTTTCGTATCCTTTTTTGGATCGTCTCCAAAACCATAAGAGGGCAAGAACTTTGTTCGAAATGTACGGAGGAACAGACAACCCAAACATGTTCTTCACGGGCTAGTGATGTGTTTACTTTGACGTGGGATGCATTCCCCCATAAGTGATAGTAAAGGAAAGGAGGAAAAGAAAAGAAAATTGAAAAAGTAGTTTTTCATAGCGAAAACAACAGTCCTTCGAACCCAAGAACCCTTCCCCCTACACTGGTTAGTCACCCCTCCTCGAAGGTTTAATTCTTCTGCCCAGAAGTTTAAAAATGATTGCCCGGCGTTTATTTTCTTGCGGTCGGCAGAACACGTGGCCCGCCCCGGTGTTTACAGCTCCCGTGCGCGCCTTTCGGTTTTTATAAATAAAATCACATCAACAAAGTTTCTTGATTGACCCCGTTTTATCTTCGACGTTTACAACAAAAAAAAAAGCCTTGTTTGAGGCCGAGGTAAGGTAGGCCGTTGAGGTCGTTTCAATGGGAACCCGAGACGCCCATTTCGTTAACCCCCCACACAACGTTATTTTTTACTAATTAATTGAGTGGCCTATTTTTGGAAAATGGGATTCTATAAAGGGGAAGGTTTCTATTAATGTGTAGATAATGCAACTTTAAATCGAAGAAAATTGATGAGCTGTTTTTAACTTGGTCAGAAACATGATATAATTCATATTATGAAAAAAATCAAAAAAAATAAATAAAATTAAAAACTCCAAATGTTACCCATTCATTGGTATAAATTATCCAAAATTACTCGAAAAACGACATGTATGTATACCTAACAGCTTATTTGACGAAACGGAGTACAATGTATGGCATCAAGCAGCCATATCCGATAACGAGTGACCATGGACCCTACAGTGGACTGACAAAGGGCAGGTAGGTCTGAGGAGAAGTACTTTCGAAAGTCAGCGCACTCTGCAATCCTGAGAGGCTCAACTTGGTTGCCGTCGCCCCCAAAGCGGTTGTGTACCAAATCTGTGACACATCAGCGATTGTATTCACAAAGTTTTCTCAGCTAGGGGTGGAATGTCAAAATGTCACCGTTCTTCTCCTCCTCGTCGTGTAATAGGACAAACCAAGACGAAGGTAGAGTATGATTGAAAGTTGAAAAACAGCTGAATGTTTTCATATTTTTTACAATAAATGTATAAAAATACATTTTATATTCCTTCACTTGCCAATTTTGGACAAATATTTCATTAAATTGACTAATCCTAGACAGGTTTCGCATTATCATCCGCTTCTTGTAAAGAGACCCGATTTGGCATGCTTGATTCTCCACTTTTGCACGACAACGGCGGAGTTCCCAGAAATTCCGAGGCATCGGCTATTCTCTCCGACCTTTCTGAAACTTCATTTCCTGACGAGGCGTCGGACGAGAAAGCGGACAAAAGAAACAGGGAATCCATCAAGAGTTCTAAATAACCCGAAGTGGAACGGTCGGGCGTTTATGGCGAAATCCGGTGTCGGATGAATTGAATGCGCGGCCTCCACCGCGCTGACGTCTCGAGTCTTCTTCATATGGATGAAAATCAAAACCCGTTTTTCCAACCCGAGCACTGGGTCACATTGGAAGTCGAGCTTGGATGTCACTTCACACAAAGTAGCCTTGACAAAGTCGTCCAAAACAATGACGCGCTGACGAGGTGGATTTTTGGACATCGTGGCGGCCGAAGTTCCCGAATCCATTTACGACCTTTTCGCGTGGTCGTTGCAGGATGTCCGGAATACACTAATTTAAAAAAAAAACAAAAAAAACACCTGCTCGTCTTTTCCCCGTTGAAATCTGCACACTCAACCGCGTGAGGTGAAATCACACTGTTGAACCTTTTGAATGAACTCCAGACCTTATCTTGATGGCGGCGTAGGATATTCCATTTGTCAGCAACGGGTTTAGCTCGCCACAGCCGAATCCCGGTCGATAAAGCGTTATCGGTAGGATTTGCAAGATCGGTTCGGCCAAGTTCAAGATAACCCCCCTCCCCCTTGACGGGTCATAACAGCCAGGAAGCGGAGGAGTCATGCTGTCTGGGGAAGTCAAGGCCTGCCCCGGTGCCTTCAAGGATTGCGAACTTGGAAGCAACCAGTTGCCACCTGCGGGAATTTGGCCTCGCGCCACCGGCTACTCCGACGAGCGAGTGCGTCACGTTAGGCGGTTTCTTCGAAAAAAAAAGACGCCCCCAAAGATCCCGAAACCAGATGAGCAAGTTGATCAGTTGATAATAATGAAATTTATAACTAAATGTTTTTGAAACGTTTATCAACTTAATCAATTATTCAGATGCCCAAGGTTAATATTTTCTTCATTCAAATCAGTCAGTAGGTTGTCTGCAAGAACTAGTTTCCACTCCCTCAATGACAGTTTTTGACTTTTCAAACTCGTACTATTTTTACATTAAATGTAAAAAAAAATTAAATTTTGTACAAAATGGTTTTCGTCTCTTAAAACTGGTTGTAGTCTTCCAAACCAGTTTCAACCCCTCAAAACCTACTGTCATCCCTTCACAGCTGTTTTGACCCCCCCCCCCCCCAACCTTTTGTTGTCTCTTCAAACCTATTGTTGACTCTTCAAAGTTGGTCTCAATCTGCACTGGTCAAAACAGTTGTCAACCCTTCCTAACTAGTTGCTGCCCCTTTGAACTGGGTTTCAACCCCTCCAAACTTGTTGTCATCTATAAACACCTGTTTAACTCCTGCAAACATGTTATTCTCTGTTCGAACTGGTTCTCAGCCTCAACGAACTAGGTATTTCTTTCAAACTGGGTTTTAATCTCTCCATACCAGTTGTCGCTCATTCAAACCACTTTTAAATCCTGCCATACTATATTTCGTCTCTCCAAGCCTGTTTTTGTCCCCTAAAACCAGTTTCCAACTGTCAAAACTGGTTATTGTTTCTTTGAAACTAGTTTCATACCTTTCAAACTGTTTTCAAACCTTCCAAACCTAATGCTGTCCCATTAAACTGGGTTCAAATTTCTCCATATTCTGGTTGTTTTTCTTTCAAACTGGTATCTAAACCCTGTCTTGGTCAAGCGTCCAGGATAGTCAAAACCTGTCCCGGTGCCTTCAAGCATTGCAAACTTGGAAGTATATAATATATACCTACTTATATATAAGGCAAAGTTGCCACCTGCGTTTGGCCTCACGCCACCGTCCGACAAGCGAGTGCCTCACGGATAAAAATCCGAAAAACGTTGCTCTCTAAGCGTGTCTGAGCTGAGAAAATTGGCAAAAAAAGGATGAAATATAGATTTTACATTCCAAATGAATCCTCTTTCTACCATCCTTAATGAAAATTGAGGGGAAAAAAACATTATTTATCGAAAGCGAGTTGTTGGATGAGAGGCCAGGTAGGAAAAGTCGGGGGTTGGCAGGCGAAGCTAAAATACCTTTCCATCCAATTAATGAGGTGAGTAACTTGCTTTAAAATAATTTCCGTTCAGAGCTGGTTTAAACTAATGGAAGTGTACCTACATAATAATATATGTAGGGTAAAGCCCCGTAACTCGCCCCACTTTTCAGATTTTCCTCTCTTGGGAGACCCCTAGGGCTCTGATCGAATCGTTTTTTTTTACAGATCGCTAGGGAAATAAGTTGTCTACAAGAGCCAGGTGTTGAAATGGGTTATTTCAAGTTTTCGAGTTTTCTAGAGCTAAATTTCTAAAACCCTCCAAAGTGGGGCCAGGTACGAACATAGTACCTACCTCGCCCCGGATAGGGTCGTACCTTGCTCCACCATCCCTATTTCTCGAAATTGAGCTCTCAGAAGTATGGAAAATGAATCAAATACGTTTATTTTATATTGAATATAAACTTAAATGCATTAAACAAATTATAATTAGAAAAACATGGCTAGGAATTGGTTGGTAACCACAACTGTATCACAAAATCCTAGAATTATTGTCAAGGACGAATACTTTTCTTGTTAAGCTTAAAGTTGTAAAATTTAAAATTGACTGAAGTTCATAGTGAACAAAAAAATTATAATTAGAAAAATATGGCTAGGAATTGGTTGGTAACCACAACGGTATCACAAAATCCTAGGGGCGAGGTACGCACAAGGAGGTGGGGCAAGGTACGTACATACACACCAATTTTGAAAAACGGTCATGACATCCACAGATCCTATTTTTTTCAAAAACTTTTTTTTCAGTGCTTAACAGACATATTGGACAACACATTAAACAAACAATTGTACGGAAATACGACTTAACTCAGCCCTGGGACGATCAAATGTACAATTTCCACGATCCCAAACTGGCACCTCAAAAACGTTTTTACCTTCTCCTAAGATAACAGTGCTAGATATCACAAAAAAGTTCACAGCCAATTCAACCATTTTCAAGGAGCTACCGAATCAGTGGCTCAAAGTTGTTATATCCTTTCCCTACCTAGGTAATATCACTGGTGGGGCGAGGTAGGAGCATGGGCGAGGTAGGAGCATGGGCGAGGTACGGGGCTTTACCCTAGTATTAAATACTACCGTACGTAATTGTAGTAAAATCATTATAATATTAAATATCAAATTTTGATAGTAATGATTGGGAATGGGGGGTCAATCTGAAAACTGTCTTTTCTTTGCCGAGCTTTCGATATTTATTACATCTTCATCAGGACAAGAGAAGAGTCAGGTTTGGATTAAATCCAGGTAGGTGATTAATCCAGGTAGGTGATTAATCCAGGTAGGTGATTAAATCCAGGTAGGTGATTTTAGTTAAAATTTTTGGGTGTCTCAGAACGATCCGATTTCATTGTGGGGATCTATAGGGCTTTCATGGGGCTACAAATGGGGTTTAGAAGGATCCCAACTTGGGATCCCCAAGAGCTAAAATATTTTCTGAGTGGAAAAACCTTTGAAAAAATGATTTTCCCTGAATGGGAAAAACATAGGATCATAGATATGTCTTGTAATGTTCATCTCGGTATAGTTCAGAAGAAGCTACAAATGAAATATCAGATTGTAGGACAACGGTAGCTACCTAGTGTTTTTTTCAACTCCACTTTATGAACATATGGGCATCAATTGTAATGGCAAAAAATTATACTGATTCAGCGTAATTTAGTATGATCATTCGTTCCAAATGGAATCGGTCTGTAAAAAGAAAATTCGTTCTTCATGAAAAGCGACACCACTAAGCAATCCTGTTGTCTCCGTTGACTGTCACAGTGATGTAGTTGACAGTGGTACCGTCGCTACAAGTGCCCCCCTTAAGACTGATCCTATCCCAGAATCTGGGACCCAGATTTTGGGACCCAAAATGAGGGATTCTCAGCCATCTAGTCTAAGATTCCCAACGGAGCCTGACCCCCAGCCCTAAAGACATATCAATGTCAAAAATAAAATGGTTTTTCATTCCAGTGGTCAGACGTTCGTGACAGATCTTAAATGCATGCATGGGAGCTTACCCAAGCATTTATCCGAAAATTTAAACAATAAATGAAGAAAGAGAATGTTTAAAATTTAATAACTAAGGGCCGTATTCAAAGACGCTCCTTAGCGTTAAGGAAGTCCTTAGGAGGCGTTTTAAGGAGCCCCTTAGCGAATTTCCGTTTCAAAAACGCTCCTTAAGCGAAAAACGTGATAAGCGCGTCCTTAACTAAGGGAGTTCCTATAGATAAGAGGCCTCCTTAGCTAAGGTCCCGTTCGACCTTCCTTAACGGCTTAAGGAGCTCCTTAAGCAGCAGTTTTGAGGTTATTTTCCTGTATTACCGAGTAGGTAGGTAGTTCCTCCGTTTTTTTTTTTTTTTTTTTTTTTTTTTTTTGCGACGATTTCCGCGTAGTTTCGAGCTAACCATGGAGTATTTTCGGTTCGACGACGACGACGTTTATGAGCCGCTTTTTCTTTTTTTTTTTTTTTTGAATTTGTTTGTAATTGTCGAAAAAAATTTTGATTTGATCAACAGTTTTCTGAAAATCAAATGTACAAAAAAAATACAGCATTTGTGCCAAATGATCCCCTGACGCCTGATTCTTGTAAACCGAATACAGTAATGTATACTTAAATCAGCAGTGGTCCAAATGGGATAGCAATAATTAAAAATGGATAAATGATTGTAAAGAACTTACTGGAGTATGCCCCGGCACTTGGTTAAAATCTTCAACAATCTGCCGCCAACAGCCTGCCTTTCGCAGCAGTGATTCTCTCAGACCACTTCGGTCGTTGAGAACACTGCTGAATGATTGAAAAATTTTCAGTGTTCTCAACGAGCATTTAATGCTCCAGTAAGAAACTCGTCTCCGCGTTCGTGAACGCCGACGAACGCCGACGTTTAGGGCAATCCATCTTCACAACGATTGGAATCGATGGTTGTGTTCTCAGAAAATTTGGAGTATTTAAGTAGGTATTTAATGCGGCACCACCACAGAGTAACAGAGAGGAGACGCCAGGTAACAGAGAGGAGAGTCTCCTCAGGAGACGCCACGGGACTTTTATCACAACATGTAATCACAGATGACTCCCGCTTGAAATCGTGTCCCTGATTGGCCGAATCTCATCATGGCGTGTACAGTCACTCTCAACAGCCACTCGCATTTGGACAATCTCAGTCAAAACTTACGTTTAGGAGTTTCCTAAGAGAAGCGCCGACCTTAGAGGCGTCCTAACCTTAGGGAATCCTTTCTTAAGGAAGCCTTAAGTTTAGGAAGGTCTTTGAAACGCAATTTGTCAAGGTCACTCCCTTAGGACTCGTCACCTCCTTAGATTAGGAACCCCCTTAGGAGCCGTTCAAGGAGCGTTTCTGAATACGGCCCTAAATATCTTTTAAACTTTTTAATTAAAAATCTTTTAAACTTTAAAAGATCATGAGTAAAACGCCTCAGCGCAAATTGTCTAGAAAAAAAACAGCTGATTATAATCACCACTGGAATGATAATTATCATTCCAGTGGTCGTACGTTCGTGAGTGATTTTAAATGCATGGGGAATTGCATTTATCCAAAAATTGGTAAGCAGGACATTTTGCATATGATCATCTCTACGAATGATTAGAAACACCTCAGGGCAAAATGGTAGGTCCAGAGAGATGAGAAGGTATCTTGACAGTTCAGTGTGACCAACTGCGCTGCTAACTCAACGAACTCTTACGAATAACAAACCAAATAAAAGCTTCTTACAAGGGTACGTTTATCAATTCTTCGTTGATTTATGCGACTGAGGGCTGACCACTCGCTGTTGGAAGGAGTAAGGAAATTTAAAGACTTAAATGAGGCTTCAACTCGCTCTAGAAGCTATTTTTGGCACTCACGAGTACCGGCAGCATCCCACAGAGGTCGAACGGGTGGTTTTATAAGGAACCGTTAAAATGGGATTACTTCCTACCAGGTGGTACCTTGAGTGTAGAAGTAAACTCATGGAAGAAGAAAAGGAAGTTTTACTCCATAAGGGGTGGTGGGCTACCAGCCAAAGACTGTCGAAATTAAGCAGTCTGGTCTGCCCCATGTCAATCCTCAGCGCTACCTCCCGCCGCTTCAATGACTCGATATTGGTGAGATTTTTTCTCAGCAGATCGCAGCACCTATGGGGTAAAATTTACTTCAATGATTACTCCTAAACGGCTAAGATTTTTGGTTTTTTTATTCTTGGAATAATACACCTATGTTTTCGCGACGGAGGTCGACGACACCGATCGGCTTCAAAATTTGACATTATCCTTTTCAAGAGGCCTAGATTATAATCTCCGTTTGTATACAAACGCTGCAATTTTACACAAGGGTTTATTATTCTTTGATATAGGTTACTAGTGCAAAATTTAATTCTGTGTCAATAAGAACTTTTTTTTTTGGATTTTTTTTTCAAAAATTCATTATTCTTTACTCGAAAAATATTTAACCTCCTGGGATCCTTCGCAAATCCCATTTTTAGCCCCATGAAAGCCCTGAAGATCGCCTCAGTGAAATCGGATCGTTCCTGGACCCCCAAAAATGGATTCTACGTCCAAAAATACTTCGAAAACGACACCTAACTCGATCCCATAGCTCAAAGCCTTCAAAAATCCCCTCCTATATCCCCATTTTAGCCCCATTGCGCCCCACGGGTTTGGGCGATCGGACTGAAAACCTTGCGGGCACAACTAGATGGTGAACCAAGTATTTTGTCAAAATTTCAGATTTTGTAAAAAATTCCTACTGCCCAAAACGGCCCGGACGTCGGACGGCGGACGGACATTTCGGATTTTGAATTTAGACCTTTTGAAACGGATAATGTCAAATTTCGAGGCCGATCGGAGTCGTCGACCTCCGTCGCGAAAACATAGGTGTATTATTCCAAGAATAATAAACCAAAAGGTTGACGCCCCCGAAGATGGCGAGTCCAGATGAGCAAGTTGGCAGTGGTCAGTTGATAATTGGAAACGTCCCTGCCCTCCTGGCCCAGTCGTTGAGAAACAGTAGACTGTCTGTCTGGGCTAAGTAGGTTGGTCACGGAACCCTCTGCTCTATCAAATTGTATCCTTAGCCCACCTGGGCCTTTTCTTTTGTTGTTGGTGTTAATAGCGTTTTCGTGTCTCGAATAGGGATAACTCGTCACGATGAGGGTGAAGGCTAAGAATCCTCAACACGTACTTAGTTTAGGATCTTGGTGCCAAAAATGTGACCGAAGAACCGAAAACCCTCAACTCTTCCACAATCCAACACAAAATACCTCAACTCCCAACCAACTTCCTCCCTCCTCCTTCCTACTGATGACACCATATTTTCACTGTCTGGACAATTTCAACGTAGGCTACTTCACCATGAGTGAAAACGCATTGTATGGTAATGTACTTGCGGATGGGTTAAAATACCCTCCACAACTTCTCGTTTTATCTCGTTTGAAGACTCGGCACGCACGGCCCTAACGTGAAAATAAAAAGAACGTGTGTAGAGAAAATCGTGATTGGGTCCACCGGCTGGGTTGTCAAGTGGGATCATGACTTAGAATCTCATTAAACATTTCAAAACAAACGATCATGCCTGATGTACGACATGATATAACCACATTAATCTATGGTGAATTGGGATAATTCTGAATTGAATAAACGGAGCTGAAGTTGCATTCGGAGTCTCATTAAAATGTTTAAATTTTAAACTATCCGAGACAAAGCCTTCGTCTTTCCCCACCTAACGAGTGTGCATTAAAAGTGAATGCTTCCTCGTGCATACTATAACATTTAATGCATACAAGCACCACTGGAGTATGCTGTAAATTTTAATTCCGGTCACTGTGAAAATTTTTGACCACCTGAGATCCTTCAAAAATCCCATTTGTCCGATGAAAACTATAAATCCCCACAATGAAATCGAATCGTTCTGGGACCCTCGAAAATGGGTTCTACGTCCAAAATTACTTCGAAAACGACACCTACCTCGACCCCATAGCCGAAAACCTTTAAAAAACCTCCCGTAGAAGCAGAGCGCCCCACGGGTTTGGGCGATCGGGCTGAAAACCTTGCGGGCACAACTAGATGGTAAACCAAGTATTTTGTCAAGATTTTAGATTTTTTTAAAAATTCCTACGGACCATAACGGCCTGGACGGCGTCCGGCGGACAGACATTTTAGTTTTGGAATGTAGACATCTTGAAACGGATAATGTCAAATTTTGAGGCCGATTGGAGTCGTGTCTACCTCCGTTGTGATTACAAAGGTGTAGTATCTATCGTCCTGGGATCCCGTTTACCTACCAATAGGAGGGTTGAGATCCCCTTCGAGATGCGCACAAACGGGCGCACTTGCGCCCAACTTTCTTATTTTAAATGGGAATCCTTAAGTTTTTTGCGAATTTGGATTCCCGAGCCAAATTCACGTCCAATAAGCCCGTTCTGCGCCAATTCCGACGACCTATCAATTCTGGCGGGTCTGGAGCGCTTGCAGTCTGTGAAGTCTGTGCAGCAGCGTTCATTGGGGGCGAACGTCTGTTTGGTGTGTGTCATCGACCTTATAGGGGCGCGTTCAAGGTCTAAGAGATCTCCCTCAATCCCCAATGACCCTGGCTCGCTACTTTGGATGTCGGTAAGGTGTTAGGTAAGGGGCCAGTAAGAAGTCGGTAAGGTGCTGCGTTCGTTGGGCGCTCGGGAATTTTATTTTAATAAAATAATCAATTATTATTATTATTGATAAAAATTTATTAATTATTTATATTAATTAACAAAATAATTAATTAATTAATATTCTCTCCTCGCTAATTTGGGGTATATTCTGGACTTTTAGGTATTTTCAACACCCAACGGGTCGGATTAGAATTCCCTCGACCCTAGTTCGACCTCTAGCCATCCTTCCAAAACCCCCAATTGTAGCCCCAGCTAACAAAAGCCCCATAGATCCCAACAGTGAAATCGGTTCGTTATCGGGACCCCCAAAAAATGGATTCTTCGTTCAAAAATACATCGAAACCCACACCTAACTCGACCCCATAGCTAAAAACCTTCTAAACCCCTTCCCGTAGCCTACTGAGCCCCACAGGCGATCGGGCTGAAAACCTTGCAGACACATCTAGAAGAACTGGTTTTTTCTTTTTTTTTTTTTTTTTTTTTTTTTTCAAAATTTTTGGTTTTAAAAAAGGTTTATAAACCGAAAATTTTGAAAAAATGGTTTTTTCTTTCTTTTTTTTCAAAATTTTTGGTTTTAAAAAAGGTTTATAAACTGAAAATTTTGAAAAAAAATGCTGCCCAAAACTGCCTGAGCGGCGAACGGATAATGAACTGAGTTTGGTTAGGGAGAGAGAACGACTCCTCTGCTGAATACTAAATTGTTTATTCAGGTAAACAAGTAGGTATAGCGTGGGGACCGGCTTAGTTGCTCGAAACCGGTCCCCACGCTATAATTGTTTACCTGAATAAACAATTTAGTATTCAGCAGAGGAGTCGTTCTCTCTCCCAAACTCATTGGATTAGACCTCTGCACCATCGGCAAACAACCACTTTGGATAATGAACTTTCAAAAGAGAGAAGATTCAAAAGATTTCTAATCAAATTTCTATTCATTAAATCTTCGCAAGGACAGAATTTAATGTTGAACCAATCCACATTTTAGAATCCTGTTGCCTAAGTTGGTTATTCATTCAAGTCTAGTAAACGGACTTAAGATTCACGTTCAGCGCATAAAAACCGTATGATAATCCATTGTGAACCTATGCAGTTGTTTTGGATCCCTCGCTCCATTCAGCCTTTTACATCACCTCCGCCCGCGTTGATCCTCGTGAGGTAACCAGGTAGTAAAATGTACGAGTATTTACCATTTAGTGTCACTCAAGTGGGTGGCTGCGTGACCTTGGTTGTTATCGGGAGGTTTTTTTTGAGTAACATGCGGGGGACTGCCTTGAATTTAAACTGCGAAAAGAAAAAAAAAACACGCGTCACTGAAGGTGGTTAAGACGATTTGAACGTCGACCAGGAGATAAAATTAGACGAAAGAGTGTTTGATCGAGAAACAATTGGCGTCCATAAACTGCCTGGTAGATGGAATTTGGCTTATTGGCGAGGAGTCTTCAGGCTACCGCCCATCAGCGCCAAACTGGGGAATAAGTTACGGATTTGATGCTCTCCCAATCACCTGTCAGAATGATTTTCAACCTCCTAAAACCGCCTGCCGGACTGGGCTGAATAAATGTCAATCGGACACGAAAAGGTTGGGCCCGGTTTGAGCCTTTTATGCGGCAGTCCGTCATTCATTCGGGCTGACGGGAATTCAATTGGCTTCCAACAGGTTGTGAAAAAAAAAAGGCGATAACAGGCAGGCAATTGACGCAAACCAATTCCATAGTTAAAGCAGTTTACAGCTGCGTCAGCGTAGAAGGGTTTTGTAGGAACAGAACTCGTAGTGTTCCGAGATTCAAAATTTCTGTTCTGGGGGAGTTCAAATTGCCCGTTCGCACCGCCGTTTGTGTTTAAGGATGGGGAGTTGCAATTAGTTCCAGTTTGGAGTTTCAGTTTCCAGTCTGCATGTCCAGTAGGGTGCCCGCTATTTTGAGAAAGGTGGACTTTTGATGGGAGTGTACAAACTCCGTGCGGTCATGTACAAACTCCGTGCCGCCGTCAAATTAGGAATGTACAAACTCCGTGCCGCAGCCAAACTGAGTATGTACAAACTCCGTGCCTCTACCTATATGGAGTCCTTTTAGCGCTACCCAGGGTGCACCTCGAGGAGGCGAACTGATTCACACCGCAACAGCCTCGAGGAAAATCGCGAGTTGTCAAAATGTTACGATCCGAGAGAGTATGCCCGAAGAGTATGCAAGCATCTGCTGCCTCAGAAATTCCTCTTTTCTCCTGATTTCGGCTGATTTTTCGGGCTTGGACCGCATTTTTACGTAAGTCATGGCCTGAATGTCCTTAAGTACTTCAATAAACTTGAAGATGTGCGGATGTCTTTTGTGGAACATTTGATTCAATTTGGAGTGAAAAGCCTCACAGCTATTCGTCGTCCTGGCCTTGGAACAGGAAAATTCGCTCCAGAGAGTGGGTGGAAATGAGGCATCGTCAGCTATGTACGTGTCTAACAGGCAATCCAAAAATTTGTCGAGTTTACTGTGGCCGAAAATCAGCCTCGAACACTGTCCAACCTCCGAATTGACGTTTTTAAATTCTGGGGCGAGCCGTTCGTTCTGGATTCGTCGCCACCAGCTTTGACATAAGTGTACCTACCTGCCGCACGGAATTTGTACTCTACCCTTCGAGCCCCCCGCACGGAGATTGTATTTTTGCTTCCGACGACGGGGATTATCCGCACGGAAATTGTACATAGCCCTTTTGATGACCTCCACCCGAAATTTGGTTTAAAATGTCAAAAAAATTACCCCTGAATTTTTTCAGAATTTTTGCATAACAAAAACCTACGCCAGGTAGCTCGATTTTGGTTTTTGAAATACGTTTTTTTTGCCAATATCAGATTTTTGAGTATAACTTTTACAAACTTCTTTGTAAAATTGGGAAACTTCGTATACTTCCTTTTTTGGGGTCGCTGAACTCGAATATGCAGTCAAAACAAGTCATCAAGACAGCAACAACATTTGACAGTTTAGAATCTCAAAATCGTCAAAATCATGTCAAAAAATGACAATATTTCTAAATTCATTGCAAAATTGAAAATTCGTATTCTTATGTTTTTTGAGTCGCTGAACTCGAATTTTCTGTCAAAAAATCAATTTTTTGAAAAGTAATGAGCTACTTTTTTCCACTTTTGGTTTATTATTCTTGGAATAATACACCTATGAAATCGCGAAGGGGGTCGACGACTCTGATCGGCCTCAAAATTTGACATTTCATCCGTTTGACCGTTTCAATAGGTCTAGATTCCATTTCGATGTTCGTCCGCCGTCCGGGCCGTTTTGAGCAGTAGGATTTTTTTTTTTTAATCTGAAATTTTGACAAAATACTTGGTTTACCATCTAGTTGTGCCCGCAAGGTTTTCAGGAGGCGCTACAGGAGGCGTTTTTGAAGGCTTTTGTCTATGGGATTGAGTTAGGTGTCGTTTTCGAAGTACTTTTGGACGTAGAATCCATTTTGGGGGGGTCTCGGAACGGTTCGATTCCACTGTGGCGATCTATAGGCCTTTCATGGGGCTACAAATGGGATTTTTTAAGGATCCCAGGAGGTCAAATTGCCAACTTGGTCTTCTCCGAAAAATATACTCGTATTTAACTTATGAATGCGTGTGCAATAATTACTGTTACAACCGCCTTGAAATTTTAGTCATGACTGCAGGCTTTTGGATTGACGAGGAAGAAGTCCGATAAAAATTTCAAGTTGATTTTTGTGTAGACCAGTGTAAGTATCGATTTTTTTTACATCACTCGATCAATCGTGCAACAGATTCTCCATATTGTTTAATTAAAACTGGCATTTTATAACTCTACATAAATTATCATCATTTGAGATTTCCCTACTCTCGCAGTTATGTAATGTAATGATATTCATGGATAAAATTTTTAGTGCTTTAAACTTTATAAATAAACACCTGATATTTACTCTGCCCCGGAGTTTTATTGCTTTTCCAAAGGCGTCGTTGATTATTCAATCCAGCCCGGAGTAAAGAGGTTGTGAAATGGATCCGAAGGGGCACCGACAATTAAGAGTATTGATTTATGGTGTAAACACGACTTGCGCGATGTCGAAATTTTAATAAGGAAATCAATTTTCATCCTTTGTTGACGTGAATTTTTTCGAGCCTGCTGCGCCCGATGAATATGCATCGTTTGAAGCGTTGCGTGCTGGTTTCACACCCGAAAGGGCCTTGGCTTGGGCCTGATGGGCTGATGACCCCCTCAGGCGATACGTGGAAGTTCACAAGTACTTTTAATGTGACAGTTTGATGCGTGTTATCGCCTTTGCCGTCGTCATTACGATCCTCGTGGGCCTAATTTGATTCGACCGGATTTTTATGGAAAACGGCGAGACGTGTCGAACATTGTTGGCAAACTGCGCGATGTACGCTCGCGTTTGATTACGTCATTCGACACAGAATCTGAGGACCCGGTGTGGAGTAAACTGTTGATTTTTTTTTACGTTAACTTTAAAACTGTACGGTTTTCATCTCGAGTGCCCCGTTTCCTCAATTACACGGCTTGATTCAGCACCGACGCAGAGAAAGTTTGAGTCGTTTGTACGGACGTGAGACGACTTCATGAAACTTTGTGGCCGGAAAGGCTATCATGGGGTCATATAAAACGGGAAAAAAAACTCGGGTGAGAGCTGCACCGTTGATCTGTTTTCACTGGACAGCTGACTTAGTATGAAACGCTGCAAATTTTACACAAGGGTTTATCATTTGGGAAAAAAAAATTTTTCAAATGTTTTGATTTTTTACTCGAAAAATATTATCAAACTTCTTCAAAATACACTCATCTTATAGCAAATTTACTGTAGATTCCGAATATATACCTACATTTAGTCTAAAACCTTTTTAAACCAGCAAAAAAAACTGCAGATCAGCAGAAAAAGCATTTTTCAACTTTTTTTCCCCCCTTATATTATTTTTTCTACTCGATGGACATGGCATTGATGTTCCGGGGACGGACATATGCCACCTGAGTACCGCCTTTCGATCGCCCTTTATTCGCAGAGTTAAACCTGGAGAAGATTCTGGTAACTCAGCACTCACTTTTGGTTTATTATTCTTGGAATACTACACCTATGTTTTCACGACGGAGGTCGACGACTCAGATCGACCTCAAAATTTGACATCCGTTTCAAGAGGTCTACATTCTAAATCCGAAATATCCGTCCGCCGTCCGGGCCGTTTTGGGCAGAAGGAATTTTTTTTAGAAATCTGAAATTTTGACAAAATACGTGGTTTACCATCTAGTTGTGCCCGCAAGGTTTTCAGTCCGATCGCCCAAACCCGTGGGGCGCTATGGGGCTAAAATGGGGCTACGGGAGGGGTTATTTGAAGGCTTTTAGCTATGGGATCTAGCTAGGTATCGTTTTCTAAGTATTTTTGGACGTAGAATCCATTTTTTTGGGGTCCCCAAACGATCCGATTTCACTGTTGCGATCTATTGGGCTTTCATGGGTTAAAAATGGGATTTTTGAAGGATCCCAGGAGGGTAAATATTTTTCGAATAAAAAAAAAAGAATTTTTGAAAAAAAAAATCCAAAAAAAATGTTTTTTTTTTTTTTAAAATATAAAAATCCAAAAAAAAATTATTTTTTATTTTATTATTATTATTTATTTTTTTTATTATTATTATTATTATTTTTTTCATCGACAGAATTAAATTTCTGCACAAGTAACCTTATATCAAAGAATAATTAACCCATTTGTAAAATTTGCAGCGTTTTTCAATCGTCATCAAATTTCGGATGTTTAGATTGCTTCAGAGAAATCAAAAGGGTTTTTCGGGGCAGATAAAATGGTCGAGCGAGCGAAGCGAGGCTCCCCACCCAGAGTGTTAGTTTTACCACTATCGCGTGAAGGAGAACCGAGGATTTCGTCTTGAACGCCATCGTATGAAAATTATATCGTTGTTACTCGTTGCGATCGAAGTGTACAGTTTGCAGCGTTTTTAAAGTAAGAAGTGTAGGGGAAGACCTCCTCCCTTGGTCAGGTCCCAACCTTGGTCAGTTGATAGTTTGGGTGGTATACACGAGGGAAATATTTTGTCCTAATTTTTTAATGTTTTGTGTAAGTCAAGGCAACACTGCGTCAAAAGTGTTTTCCCGCTTTTCTAGCCCTGATAAGCTTTATTTGGTTATCAAAGTTTTCGAGGCGTTGTGATGTCGATTTTGACAACATAGTTTTCGACAGCTGACGAAGAAAGTACGTAAATTTCGGTAAATCTTTTTGGTTTATCGTTGAATTCTAGTCTCGATGTATGAAATGCACGCATAATTTCGCAAGTTCATGTCGAATTAATTATTCTGGAGCCAGTTGAAGATTTTTGGGAGTTGACCCTACCTTGGTCAGGCAGGTCATTCCTACCTTGGTCAACTTCGTAAATCGTAAGTGAAAATCATATTAGGTATCTTTTCGTAAATAACCACTTTAATAATTATTTTGTGATGTAAATGGCATAAAAAATAATCGAATTAATTATTTTAGAGCCTGTTGAAGATTTTCGGGAGCTGACCCTACCTTGGTCAGGTAAATATTACGATATCGTCCCTACCTTGGTCACCTTCGAAAGTCAAAAGTGATAATCATAATATGATATATAATATTATTAGGTATCCTTTGGTAAATAATCATTTTAATAAACATTTTGTGACATAAAGGGCAAAAATGGCCAATAAACCAATTATTTCTGATCAAAACCATCTTCTGTCAGACAGTTGACCAAGGGAGGAGCCAGACCTGACCAAGGGAGGAGCACGGTTCCTACCTTGGTCAGTTTGGAAGGGTTTGGAAAAACGGTCTCCACAATTAATTAGTGATACTAAAATGATTAGTTCTTCGTCCATTCAACAGCCGAATAGTGTTGCTATCAAGATCCATACATGGGAGGTCCAAAAAACCATCCTAGGTATGATTTGTTGAAGGTTAAAAAAAAAGGTGACCAAGGTAGGAGGTCTTCCCCTACATTTTAAAGCGTCATTTTGGCTCGCTCAAATGTTCTTCCACATCATTGTCCCGAGCCTTCGGTAAGTACCGCGTTGAAGATGAGCGAGCTTTAATCCTCATCGTAGTAAAACGTTACCTTTTCCGCAGTCACACCGGCCCGCGATGATTCCTTCCGTCTGCAGATCTCGCATCTCATGACGCTGCAACCTGACCGCCTTCCCCGTCATCGTCGTAGGAAATACGAACGTCGGGATTCCGCTGGGGTCGGCGGTTTCGAACATTTGAAATTCCCAGTATTTAATCAGATCGTCCTTGCCGACGTCCCGAGATGGCGACGGGTCGAAACCCCACCACGTGATTTTTTTTTCGCTGATGAGTAGGTTCCGTTCGATTCAAATTGATTCGTAAAAAAAACGATTTTACGGCCAAATTCGAGATCCTTTTTGTTGTTGCACGAGTTTTGATCCCTACCCGTACGTTTCAATCCCACGTGCTTCTTCGCCATGTCGCTTCCCATACAACAAAGATTAATGGATGCTTCCTTTTATAATTCGGCATCTGCTCATCTCTTAGCTCAAGGTTGAATAAATATGATTTCTCTTGGTTCTGGTTCCGTGACTAAACATCTTGAATTCGGATGGTGATGTTCGGCGCCTGATAAAATCATTTCATTCGGAGATAATCCACGGAATCATGTTTGATTATAATTTATAGGATTGTTCTGTTTGGTGAGCATGTTTTGAGTCATCATGAGAAGGAGTGTTCTGTTTGAAAAATTTGTTTGTAATACACGAATAGTCGAGTTTCTTTGTCCGGGCGGGCAGGTGTTGGCGATTGGGTCGGATGAATAGCGGCTTGGCGGATGAAAACCTTCCGTCGGCGTTTACAACGTTTCAATCGAAACAAATCAATAGGTCTGTTGAACGTTTCAGTTCGGAAGAGTTTGAAATCTCTCGAGGGCGTTGCACTTGGTGTTATCAACAATGGAAATTGTGCCGCCAAGTCATTAAACTTGGATGACCCGAAGTCTGCAGGGGAGACATGAGGCATGAGCCGATGCTGTGACTGGGAAAAAAAATGTTGCGGTCTTTTATAAACGTTGGCGACTCCACTGATGACATGTGAAGTATCGCGTTCAATGTATATAAAGCCCTTAAGGAGTCACTTTGTACTGACTGGTGTCTTTCATTCGTGTAGTAGCTAAGTCCCTGTTGTTTCAGACACCTGAGATCGGGGGTATCGAGAATCCAATCCCGCAAGTATACGTGGGTCATTCTCCCAAAACCTCCGAATTTCGCGTTTCAAATTCCACCATTTTAAAAGTAACTTTTTCAACCAATTTCTTGTGAATTCCTTCTTAGCACATGCTACTGATGACACCTACCAAAAATCCTATCATAGAAGTTCACTATTCAAGAGATATAGCATGATCTCAAAATCACTATAGTTAGGGACTGATTACCTCAATATCATAACTGGTTGATAGGATCATCCTCCTTGGCTTTTCGACCTTGGTACGGTGGGGGTAATTGAGGAGGTTTTGAGGGTGAATTAAAACATGTTTCGAATTAAACCTGTTTTAATTCACCCGCAAAACCTCCTCAATTACCCCACCGTACCAAGGCTCAATATCATGGAAGTTAGGGACTGACTTACTCATGAAAAATGCAAGAAACATACAAAAAATCGACCTCTTTATTATCACATCCCGACTAAAATCACATTTAATTAACATCACATAGTTCAAAGTTGGATGCGTTCAAGAATTTTTTGTTGCTTTTAGTAAATAACGTCAGTCCCTAATTTATTTGGCATCAGTCCCTAACTATAAAGAAATGAGAAAACCTTAGGGACTCGCGCATTAGGAACTGACGATTTGCATGTTTTTCAGACGTGCACCCTACCATGTGTCTTCATCAGGAAAAATAAATATGAGAATCTGTACTCCCTCAAAAAACACACAAACTGACACAGGTTAATAATTTTTTTCCTCTAATCTGACGAAGATACGTGACGGTTAGGGACTTACCCGTTTGATGAGAAATTCTCGATCTGGCTTCCTTGACACCCACAAATTAACTGAAAAGTTGATAGGTTGCCTTGGAAAAGGTTACCCGCACTTAGGCGGGAATGGGACCAATGTAGCCAACACTTGGAAACTTGGTTGCTGTGCTCTGGAGAGTGGCGGCGCCGTGTTAAAAAAAAAGTTAGGGACTCGTCGAAAAACCTGAGGACAAGGGTTCAAGGCTACGTATTGTAGGGTTGGCCGCTAGAGAGCGTGCCTACCATCTCTTGGGATATTTCTGCAGAAATCACATGTGAGTTATATGAAATCGTGTAAGAAAGAAAAAAACGGTTACCATTACTCATAAGAGAGTAATTGATTTTTGAAGTTAGATATTTTAGTCAGGGGACAGGTTAGGGACTGATTTTTTGGCACTTTGAATTTAAATTTTGATATGGAAACGAGTGAATATTGAGATTGAATTTGATTGGAAATCAAGGTCAGGGTGTCTACTTTCCGTTTGTAAAAAAAAAATCCACTCTAAGTTAAACGCAGAGCCCACAAACTCCAAGGGACATGAATTCCGACATGTTGGGAGAATGACCCACGTACAATATAAAGGTAAAAAACCATTGTACCGACTACATTCTACAAGGTGCAAGACGTTAAATACGAAAAAATTCTTGAAGCTTCGATTGTTTTCAGTCCCGAGTTTAGAGTTGAGAAAAGGATTAGGCTCTGAACAAAAGTGGAAACACGAGGCTCTTGAAAATAGATACCTGCGTAAATATACGTTTGTATGTATAGGAACAATAAAATCTGAAAATAAAACACTACCAATTTTACACAAGGGTTTCTTCGTTATAAATTGTGCACAAATTAATTCTATATTGATAAAAAAAATTTAATTTAAATAGCTTTTTCTTGTAAAATTTGAGGACGGATGAGGGACCATAGTTTAATTTTTCTGACCACTGTCGTCATATTCGCTGATAGGAGAACATATCTCTTGAAACGTCGGCACATTCTTAGTCTTATTTGACCTAACTTTATCAACTTTCCACACAAATTCATTCAAACGGCCAACATCATCATCAACAATTAATATTAATGTCGAGCGCTCTCGACGTGAAGATATCATCACCCTCTACCGACAGTACCAACTATAAATTTAAAAGTCTTGAAAAAGCCTCGAACGAAGAACTCAATTGTTACTTCATTTCCTACGTCATAAACCATTTTACGATGCCCACGCGTAACTGTTTCGATTCAGAAGCTAACGGGCGTCAATATTTTTTTTTGCCGATTCAGAAGTGTGTCTGATGATGTAAATAAATAAATTTGAAGCCGAAAAAAAAAATCAACGCGTTAAAGGACTTTGAAGATAAACTAAACATATCGTCTGCCGGAAGGGAAGATTCTCCCTCGTCCAAAGATGGAGAATTCAATCAACAAAACCGCTTCTTGGCTTCTCTCCCCCTATGACGGAGAGCTTCTTTCTGCAGGCTTCCCTCACAAGAAAACAAATGTCCTAATCAACAAGCTCGTCCAAGAAACTCCTCCCAGGTCCCGTTATGAGGTTTGCAGGAAGTAAAGGGCCTCCCTTTTTTTTTCTACGTGTCATAGAAGTGCGCCCCCACGGGGGTTCAAGTTTTTGAAATATGTGTTTACGCTCAAGAGGGGCCCTCAGATGGCAAATTAAGTTAACTGAGCAAAAGCACGTTGATTTACTGGTGAGAAGATTTGGCTTGAAAAGTTTCGAGAATAGCTCTGAAAAAAAGGTTACTATAATAAAAATTGTGTAGTGCCTACAATAATTGTTTTATTGTTTATATTCTACAGTTCTGTTGTATTCTTATAAGTAGTGCTCGGATTGATATGCTCAATCAACAAATATTGTCGAAACACATCTGCCTTATGCTCAATAGATATGGTCGAAACCCCCCATTTCATTCTCGTAGATATGCTTAAAAAAAAAAAATCTACAGAGAGGCAAAGACAAAAATTCTACAACTGATGGCTGTAGATGGGGTTTTCGAAGGAATTGGGCTAAGATCACTCCGCAATCCGTGCACTTTTTCTCACCGTACACTAAGTTTCTTCTCTTCTAAGGAGAACAACCGGTTTTCACAGAGCAAAAACCTTTTTTTTCTTTAGGGAGCAGAAACCATCTATCAACTGAAACCGGTTTCATTCTGCATAAACTTGTAAGCATAATGCTAGAGTTTTCATCTGACTGTTTTTGTTGTTTTTTTTTTGTTTTTTTTTTTAATTATTTACACAGAGTGTGTTTTTACGGAGGTTATTTTGTTGAAGTTGTTGAGCGTGAGTAAGGTAAGATCAACAGAAATATCTCACCAGCCGCCCACCGCGACACCGACCCAGCGGACCGATCCCCCCCCCCCCCCCCCCCCCGCCAAGAAACGCAACTCCTTCTAACCCCACTCCACGCTCCGAGTCGATCCCCTCGGCGGGATTACCGAAAAACACATTTTGTGTTTCGGTCTAATTTTTAGGAATGAGAACTGTACTTATATTGTCAAAATATCATAGCAGTATAAACTTTGAACCGCCAAAAAAATGTAGATTACAAAATTTGAAAATCAAATAATTTAATTATTTGATAATAAATTTGTTGATTTTCACAAATTTTAGATTTAAAATTTTTTTTAAATGAAATATCATTTAAGGACAAATTTGACATAAAATGTTGATCTAAGTTGTTCATCCCCCATCTCAAAAACAAGTTGATTATTCTGGAAAAATACACCAAAATAGACTTTTACATAAATCAAATAATACACATCGTCATAAACCAATCGTCAATGTGTTAACATAGCCATCGTAATCGCATTTTAATTAATAGCGTTGCATCAAAGCTAATCGTGCAATTTTTGTTCATATTGATACGATCAAGGATGAAACCAATGAACCCAACAGATAATCACAACGCGATAATTCCGCCCAGCGTTATTTATAGCGAAAATGTATTGCACGCAAATTCTCCATTTCGACGATTTCCATCCTAATAAAAGTTAAGTACACCTCTACAAAAAAAAAAAGAAAAATGCAGAGTCAAAGGCAGCCGGCAATTAAAAGGTAATTTTCCTTTTCTCCCTCTGGGCTCTAACAAGATTATTTCTAATAGAGCCCTGAAGCGCCCAGACGGTCGGTTTAATGTTCCAGACATCAATCAACCAAGATTACTCAATTGTCGAAACCCCTATTAAAATTAATTGAGAGATTGGCCTACCTACTTAACCGACCTAAATATAAGTCCTGCTTGAGTATCAAATTGTGATTAATTATGTGGTGAGACAAAGAAATTATCAAGTTATTGAGTTCTAAAAACCCGTTACAAAAACAATGTTTTCAGAAAAAAACGTTCTAATTGATGAATTTAAATTGTGATACTTATTAGATCGATATTGTACGACAATTGTTTTATTCGGGTACCAAACAGTCGCCCGGATGCTTAGGTCAGGTTTTGAGAAGTGAATCCGCTCGGGCTAAAACTCCGGTTATGTCACAGCGGGCCCCGACGGGAATATTTTTTGAGACCCCCTCAAGGTCATTAATATTAATGAGACATAAATAGTAATCTTCGGGGTCGTTTACATTTCCTACGCGCATGCCGTTCAACGCACGTTTGTAGGTATGGTCTGATCTTGCTCACCTTGATTGTCTCAACATGTTCCTCTCCGAATCCGTTATACACAACGGATGAATAAATTGGGTTTATGGTTGACTTTTTTTTTTTATTCTTTTTTTTTTTACATCTGTTACTTATGGGTTATTATTATTAAATAAAAATGAAAAGCCTTCAGGCCTTTCTTTTTTAATCTAAAATTTCGACGAAATAGTCGGTTCATCATTTAGTGCCTACCGTCTTTACAGCCCGACAGATCAAACACGTGGGGCTTCGTGAGGCTAAAATGGGCTACGCGGGGTTTTTGAAGGTTTTCGGCTATGGGGTCGAGTGGGTTGTCGTTTTTTAAAGTTTTAAAGTAGGTAATTTTTGACGTAGAATCAATTTTCGGAGATTTTAGAACTATCCGATTTGGGGGTTTAGAGAGCTTTCATGGGACTTACAAACTTTGTACAAAATACATATTCTTAGCAGCACCAAATTTCCAGAAAAACAAAGGACTCAGTATAAATTCGAAGGGATTTACGAAATACCCCCAACTTCGGAGAGGGCCTCCTGGAAGTTTTGTGAATGTCCCGACCTTGTCAATCAAAAAGCCTCTAGTCAGCCCAAATGAGAGGTCGTGGATCTTAGAGCTCATTCAACCAAGTCCGGAATGTGAGCCTCCATTCATTTAACGAGCACATTTCGTCGGGCAAGAAACGGCAAAGTTAAGGTCATCCCAGGATGTACGTCAAGTGGATTCTGGAAGGTGATTCGTGTGCGGCGCATTTGGAGCACATCTGCTCAAATCCGTAATTTCCCTCTAAATCCCTTGAGGCGTTCAAATTGAAACGCATGGTAAGTTTTATCCTTCCGATTATCACAGCTTAACCCATCATCGGCTTTTTTTTATTTTTATTCCTGCCCGAAAAAGAGCCTCTTGGCAGACCTTCAGGATCACCTTGGGGTACCCCACCCCGCCCTCATTATCTCATGCTAATCACAAGCTGGTGGCAGGGGGATGACTCACCTGGGTTGAATGGAACGGCCAAATATCCATTTCGCATTCAGATCAGGCTTAAGATGCAAAGTTGCCTAAACATTCTCGACTGATTGGCCACTTGTTTCCCGCCACTTTCTCAAACTTCAGACGAGAAAATAGCCACGCCTGTAGGGAGCCTGTTGGATAGCGTAAAGTTCATAGGGCTCTTCCCCTCGTGACAGTGTCAGTGGGTCCAGTGTGACCTCTTTTCCTCACAGTCTTTGTGATTCTCAGTCCTCGGCATTTTGTCCATCCTTAATGCCTGATAACAAATTGATCTCACGCAGGAGCCCACAATGTGTCATGTCGTTGAGAGTGATGCTGGAAAGAGCCCGAGAATACAGCATCCAAACCCGCCACCTGTTCGTCGATTTTTGAGCAGCGTACGACAGCGTGAGAAGCTTATTTAGCCTTGCAGAACGTGGGGGTACCCTCAAAGCTCGTCAAGATCGTCCAACTGACTGAAATCAGTGAAATTCTCAGTCCGAGTTGACGGCGAGCTCTCAGACGAATTTCAAACACACCAAGGATTGCGTCAAGGCCTGGCATGCCTGCACTTCAATTTCACACTGGAGTGTGCAGTGAGGGAATCTGGTATTCAGGTGGGCTGGACCATCTTTAACCGATCCTCACAAATATTGGGATATGCGGAGGACATTGATGTCGTTGGAAGAAATTTTAACGCTACGAGCTCAGCATTCTCCTGAACTGAATGTGGCTGCGGAACAGATGGGGCTGGTAGTGAAGCAGCCAAGACGAAGTATATGGTGACCAACTCTCGTGGAAAACCTCCAGACCAAATATAAGCAGTGTTCTTTTGAAAGAAGAGAGGAGGAAATGACATGGACGTCGAAATCCAAAAGAGAATTGTAGCAGCCTACAAAAGCTACTTTGGTCTGGTTCAGTATAATATACTTCATATTATGAAGAATAGGACCAAGTCACGAGCAACGAAACTCCGTTTGTATAAGACGCTATCAGACCAGTGCTCACCTATGGTTCCGAGGCTTGGACACTCTCCAAAACCCAGGAAAACCAACTGCTCTGATTCGAATGGAAAAATTCGGAGCAACATGATGAGCTGGCCTGGCGTATCAGAACAAACGCGGAAAACAAGGATCTATAAAATGACTGGGAGGTTCATCATATAAAGATTGGCCGGCTTCGATGGGCAGTTCACCTTGCCAGAATGAGCCCTGATTCGGTTCCAGCGGACGAAAGGGACTCCCTAGACTGCGCTGGGTAGCTGGTGTCAAGACAGATGCGCGTGCATTGCTGGGAGTCCGTGATTTGAGAGTAGCTGCACAATGCTGGGATAACTGGCGGACTTGACTAGAAGAAGAAGAAGCCGAAATATTGATTTGGAAGCCCCTGGATCATGAATCTAGTGACCTTTTCCCAGCAATCACTCCTCGGTTATGCTGACGATTCAGAGGGCCGCAGCTTGATTGAATTGGAGGTCAACCAGTCACAAACCGGATACCTTGCCACCAGCCTCAAGAGAACCTCCCTACGCTACACTTTGAGCTCTTCAAACGTATTAGCGTTGTGTTTGGCCACCATGCTGTGAGCATGACCTTCAATCTATCACCTTCTCTTGGCGGTTTGTGAGAACATCTACCTGTTGATGGATTTTGGTAATCCAGCTGCTGGCTCCGACCCGAGAACCCCTTCTGGCCAGTGTGTCAACTGAATCGTTACCTCTGTGCCCCGAAACCTGCTCCAGGCTCTGTGGACGCGCCTTAACACTTCCACCCAATACAAAATTTCTCTCTTCTATTGGCTGATGGTCGAGGTCAATGTTACTTGGGTTCCCCCGCGAACAATTGTCGAGGATCGACGATAATACTCGCAAAATGGAGGTCAGACATCCGGCTAGCAATCAACCTGACCTTAGCAATCTAAAAGCAATTTGTACACACGCCGATAAAGTGATATTAGATAAGGTATGATAAATAGTTGAACGTGCTCATGATGTTCAGGTCTTCCCAGCCCTTTTTTATGTCTTTTTTATTTGCTGCTGAATGAGCACAGCAAAACAGGGCCAGCCCCAAAAGCGATTCCCATTTGCGTAACACCTCAACACAGTAAGCAATAAAAAAAAAACAATCCCCGGGTTGAATGTGGCAGTTAATACGATTCCTGATTGGTTTCATTTTACAAGGAGGTTGGAAACTTTAAACGCTTGAATGCAGTAATTGTAGAAAAACCGTTTCTCGGAAAAACTTATTGTCTGCTGAGGTAGGAAAGTGGAGGGCACCGGTTGAACGACCTAAAGGACTCATTTCAGGCATATATCCCGATCGGCGGGGAAACGACGGTGAAATAAGGGGAGCTTATCTGAGTATCACGGCTGGAGAGGGGACTTGCGCGGATAAGCAAAACGAATGGGATAGAAAAAGAAAAAAAAGTGATTGTGTCATTGTGTGAGATTGCGAAGGAAAGGGGTGGGTAGGTCAAGAAAGTTCGAAGAATTGACGATATGTGGTGGACGTAAGATAGGAGGCTCTTGAGCTGAGGCGTGTCAGGCTAGAGGAAAATGTGCGTTGAACTTGGAATTTGATTCTGAAATTAACCTTCAAAATAATATTCAAAATAATAATAATAATATAGGTAGGTAGGTCTTTTAATGTTTCATGGTTTAGACTCAAAAAATGGGGTTTCCGTCAGCCGTCAACGTCGTTTTTGGAGCAAAGAACTCCTACATTGGTTTTCCTGCATAAAGTATGTACTCGAGACTCTCGAGTCGAGAGCGAAAAGGAAAATTCGGATCTCATGTTGATGGCTTGCGAACAGGAGCGTCTGGCCGGAGCACCGAGTTGAGGGGCTTCGGTCATTTTCGACCCTCCTCGCCATCGCCTACCGCTTGGTCCCATCTCCCTCATCAGCGAGCGTTTTGTGTGTAAGCGATATGTGATCCCGTTTTGGGTAAATTTCCATGGAATAAACGTTGGTATTTGCAACGGGGGGTAAAAAATTTTGAATGTCCTCAAAATTTGTCATTATACATATTATGTAAGTTTCAAGGTGAGTAGATTCAAAAATTTAAATGTCCGTTCGCAGTCCACGACGTTTTGGGCAGTAGGAATTTATTGAAAATCTGAGATTTTTGACAAAATACTTGGTTCTCCTTTGTACCCACAATTTGTTCAGCCCGTCCAATTATTAATCAAGTTTTTTGACAAAAAAAATCTTTCGATGTTTCAACAATTTATTTATTGATTTCAATATTGACCTTTTCACACCCCTATGGAGAAGGCAAACTCCACCAGGGCGGTTCCAGGGTAGCTACGCTGATTGCCCCCATAGCTTTCATCAACGCATCGGGGTGGACCCAGGGGAAACCAACAAGACCCGACTCCTCAACAAGTCGACTCTGGACCCTGGGAAAGCCAACCCGGACATCGTACATCCTTTGAGCCTTCGGATCTCCGCCCATCACACAAGATTCAATTTAAATTGACAAACTTTGGAACAAATCCACGCTCAGGTACCCAAAACACCCGCACTTTGGGTTCAGTTACCATATTAGGTTTACAGTCAACGACGTGGACTTTTGAAGTGTCCAGTACGTGAAGAATTCAGATAGTTCGTCCAGCTAGACGGCACTATTTTCACGACCGTTTCACATGAGTCAGGCGCCTCAAACTGATTGAGCTGGCGGTTTTTTCCCTCCTGGAAAATGGAGAGACCCTCAGGTGCGTTCACCTCGCTGGGCAACGTAGGATTACAGTTAGACGCGTGCACCTGTCCGGTGATTCAGAGGCCGATGGGATTGAACCCTGGCCGTAAAACCATACGAAACCACGGCGCACTCGCGGCTTTGTCTCGTCGGGCCTACCGGAAATTTTGGACGGTCGCCCATCTCCAACTCGCTTCCCTCCGTCTGAAGGCCGCCACTTATTTTGCTTTTGCCTTCCAGCGCTGTCAATTACTATCGGTTCGGGAATGCCACCTATGGAAATTCTTTATTTGCTATAATATTTTTCATTTGACGGGGGCAAGGTTGGAAATGGTAGGTCCAGCTGATGCAAATCCCCAAATGTATTTTCTGAATCTTGAAAAACAAACGTAGGATCTTTCTTGAACAAATACAAGTCTTGCTGCCTTGGACTCCTCGCCCATCAAAAGAGCGATCATATTCAGGCATGAGAAAATACAATTTGAATCGAAGAAACTGGTGCTGGGGTCGCTCCGGAACTGCTGGCTATGTTGGCAGTGTTGGGCACATTGTTATTTATAAATAGGGCTGTGAATTAATTCACATCATGCTTTGTTTGTGAATGTGAATTATTTCATATTTTACTTACCTATTTGTAAATAATTAACAAAAACGCTGCAAATTTTACACAAGGGTTTATTATTCTTTGATATAGGTTACTTGTACAGAAATTTAATTCTATCAATAAAAATGTTTTGGGGGGATTTTTTTTTTTCAAAAAATGTGTTTTTTCAAAAATTCTTTAATTTTTACACGAAAAATATTTAACTTTTTGGGATCCTTCAAAAATCCCATTTTTAGCCCCATGAAAGCCCTATAGATCGCCACAGTGAAATCGGATCGTTCCGGGACCCCTAAAAATGGATCTACGTCCAAAAAGACTTCAAAAACGACACCTAACTCGATCCCATAGCAAAAAGCCTTCAAAACACCCCTCATGTAGCCCCATTTTAGCCCCATAGCGCCCCACGGGTTTGGGCGATCGGACTGGAAACCTTGCGGGCACAACTAGATGGTAAACCAAGTATTTTGCCAAAATTTCAGATTTTTAAAAAATTTCTACTGCCCATAACGGCCCGGACGGCGTACGGCGGACGGCGGACGGACATTTCGGATTTTGAATGTAGACCTCTTGAAACGGATAATGTCAAGTTTTGAGGCCGATCCGAGTCGTCGACCTCCGTCGCGAAAACATAGGTGTATTATTCCAAGAATAATAAACCAAAAATTAAATTTAAAAAAACCTGTGATTTTTTTAAATTAACAAAACTACTTAATAATTTGTGAATTTATTCAGTTTCACATTCACAAACAAAGCATGATGTGAATTAATTCACAACCTTATTTGTAAATGTGAATGTGCCCAACTCTGGCGTCCGGAAGGGACCTCCCTCATTTCTCCGCTAGCGATCTAGGGGATGAGAGAGACGTACAGAGTAGAAGTACAGAGTAACCCCCGTGCGGGTGATTTCCCACCTTTGCCATCCAGGGAATTTCCAGTCCCCCAATCGTATCCACCTGAAGAAAAATTATCAACGTTGTTAATTCCTCTCGCCTTGGCGCAAAAACCGGCAAACCTCCCCTTCGATCAAACTGCTAATAATTCACAGCAATTTACTTGACAAACTCCGAAGGAAGGAGGAAGACTGACGCAACGTCTGTCGCAACGGTCTTCACTTTCAAAATGACACCGTCCCAAATCCACCGGCAACTTCTGAAGCCGATCCGCGGACAGGTCCCCCTAATTGTATGCAAACCTCACGGACACAGCGGAGCGAGATTTTCACTCAAGATCGTGCCGTGTTCTCGGCGTTGTCAACACGGTTCACGGTTTTGAACTTGATCAGAAAGAACCTGTTTTTGAACCTGAACTGCTTGTCAAGACCCTACCGAACCTCACGGTTTTGGGACTCCGCCAAAAAAAAAAAAACCTCACGAACGATCCCCGATGAAAGTCTCTGGTCACCTCGAAAACCTCCGAACCCGTAAAACCCCCTTCCAAGTTCGACACATGACAACCATCGGGAATAACCATAACACCCGAAGAACATCAATTTACAGGCCCACACGATGACGACCCACCAAAAAACGACCAATATGGAATTTGACATTTTTTCCACCACAAACTATGTCAGCAGTCGCCACTTTCCTCCATACGAGTCAAGAGAGCATTAAAGGCTATAAAATACACGATATTGTTCAAGAAAAAAACATCCTCTTGTCGCAGCGAGGAAAAAGAGCTCGCATTGACTAGTCGAAGTCTTCCAACGTTTAAGGTGATTATCGGGGATATATGGCTCCTTTAACAACCACATTAAAAAAAGGGGTTAAGAAGAAATGCCGAAGTGCTGTAGGGTTTATAAGAAGACAGCGTGGCTTAGACCAAATGCATTACCGTTAGAAAAATGAGTTATTCCCTTTTTTTTTAACGCTCATCAGCCTCAAATGTCTCTTCTTCGCCATTGTGTTAGTCTGCAGATGAGGCAGACAAAGAAGTAAAAATACAAAATAAGGGACAGACACCCGTTAGACTCAGCGTGGTAAAAATCCTCTTTCGCGTCACTTCATCAGAAGTTCCCTCAGAATGAGAAGAAAGCTCCTGGCGTTGTTTTAGAAAATACTAGCATACGAGGGAGTGGGGAGGGGGGGCCTTGCTTGGTAATTTATTACGAAAAGAGGGGCTCGCTGGGCGCGCACTTGGGCACAATTCGACCATACTAGTGACTACATGGTCTATTCTTACTCTCTAACCCTGATCCACCGAGCCATTCCCCACCAGAGAGCCTGACGAAGGACTGGATGTCTCCAGTCCATTCTGTACATGGCGCTAGTTGCCTTTCCGGCAGTCCCACCTCAGAGTCCTAGCAGCAAGGCTGAGTTACTCTCTCCACTAGTGTCTCCAGTCCTATTGCTTGACCGTGGTCGCTGAGAAGCGGAGCTATACGGCCCACCTGGTGGCGGCTTCGCCCTTGCGTATGAAGCCAGCTCATTGCTCCAACGAGCTGAGCTGATGCCACTAATTGTACCAAGCTGGGGCGAGTTATGACCCAATACAATGTCTTCTTGCCCTTCCGCGCCTGAATCTTTATATATATAAAGAAAGATATCTTTCTTCATCGTTCTGGGTGTGCCAGACTCTTCCATTTTCAGCTCTTCCCGAGCCTTTCATGGCTTTGACGACATGGCTCTTTGTCTTACTCACCATTCTGACGTGCCAGGGACCACTTGGCGATGCCAGGTTTTGAGGGTTTTATAATCGTTTTTTTTTTTTTTTTTTTTTTTTTTCAAATTTGCGGGGACAGGAATCTTCGCAACGGACATACTTAGCCACCTCTCCTGGTAACTTATGGTGTTCATCAGTGACTGAGATTGCAACAAATTTTAAACTACGCTGCCCCTTCTTGTATCTTGCAGTTTTCGGATTCTCGATGGTTCAGTGAAAAAGATGAACCGATCTAGGTTTCAAAGTTTCGGCCTGTTTCCAAACCATCATCAGGACTGTAAGAAGGAACCACAGCACAATGACATAAATACACGATTCATTCCTAGCCCCGTTCGCCCGCTAGAGCTCGCCAAAGATTGGGTTAATATGTATAATATACATATTAACGTATTGTTAACGCGTATTGTTAGGCAACATATTATGTTGCCTAACAATACGCCTCCTATTTGTATTCAGGCTTTTTGTAATAAGACTATAATAAGGCTAGGCTTTTTATAAAATGTCTGATTTCACCAAAATGCTACCAAACATAAATTAACAATTTTGATATGTATATCAAAAGACTGTTGTAGGTAATGTATATAAATATCAAAATGTTTAATTTATGTTTGGTGCGCTTTAGCAGGCGAACGAATGAGGCTAAAAATGAATGTTCAATATTGAAAATGAAGGAAAATTTAATTTTGTCTTCTTTAGTTTAGTATGTAAGTGTTTAGTTTCATGCCAAATGAGGCTAAAAATGAATGTTCAATATTGAAAATGAAGACAAAATTTAATTTTGTCTTCTTTAGTTTAGTATGTAAGTGTTTAGTTTCATGCCAAAAACCAATAAACTGCCAACATTTTAAGGGTTTTAGCAAATTTGTCAAGGTTAGGGGCAAACTATCTCTCAGAAAACCTCGGATTCGTGTTCGAATGACTCTGAAAACTGTAGGGGAAACCTAGAGATTACGACTACCCCAAAACTATTAACTATAGATTGTATATTTTGAGTCATTGTGCTCGTCTTACAGCCTGATGATAGTTTTCAAATTTTAATTGATCAAAACGTTGTCCAATCAGATGTGTGCTTCTTTTGAAATGTATTTATTTATTTCATTATTTTTTGTTTACATTTTCTTTTAACCTGATTGTAACTTCATTGAAACATTTTCAATGTCAACATTTCATTTCTGGCGCCTTTGTGTTTTCGATCGCGTCATGAGGTGCACAGGTGGTGCCGAATACGGACAATTGCGGGTTTGAAAGTCTTCATTGTAATACAACCTCGTGTAAATCAAATGCCGCATGTCGCTCTAATCGATTCATCCGGAAAACATGAGAAACAAATCCCATCAGTTTTTTTTTTTTAAATAAACCGCTGCTGGTTGACGAATGCGGTCCCATGTGCAACAAAACCGATCGCGCAGGCGTAAATCATAACTGCCGTAAATCAAAGTTAGTGAGGCCGGCTATACGCAATCATCCTGGATAAGTGAAAGCGTCAACGAACTCTCTCAAGGTCATCGCGACGAGACGTCCATCCTCAAATGCCAAACGCCGAAATTTGGCAACGTTAAGATAAATTTTTCGTTAAATTCGGTTCACCTAAAACCCAGCAGAGTCTGGCGATCAACCAGATTTTTTTTTTCAGCAGGGCGTTTTATCCTCATGACGTTTCACTTTGTACGGCTGACTGGGTTTTGGAGAGCTCCCAAAATTCAGGCCGTTTTTACGACGAGTAGGCCTGGCACCGAAATATCCCGCTAAAATAAAATAGTGCAACCCGAAAGCTCGGAGCCATTGCAGCGAATGTTTACGGCGAACGACACTGTGAAATACGCTCGTTGGATCAGAAAGGATTTTTTTAAATTATAAATTGTGTGTTATTGGGAAATTTACTCCGTACGTAATATTTTGCATTCAATACAAAATGTTCGTTGTATGAAAAAAATGACGTCCAAATTTTGGGGGTGCAGTAAATTTGTTTGCCTTGAAAAGGCCTGTACCTGATTTAATTTCTGCGGGCGGTTCCTGTTGGGTGTCGTTTTTCTTCTGGATGAGCATCGAGGAAAAGTACAAAGCGACGAAGAGGACGGCAACGAGACCTGAGGTGGTCACCAGTGCAAAAGCTTTGGTCCCAGCGGACCGCATCGTACTGGAAGGCCCGACAGCGGACCCGGTCAGGAATCACTCGTCGCGTCGACGAAATTTTTAACGATCGAGGAAAATATGAAACGGGACAAAAAAAAAAGGGGAAATTTTAAATGAACGAGAATTTTTTTTAGGACGGAGGGTCGCGAATGGAAAAAAATTTCTCGCAGGGCGTTTTCGTCGAGAGGGCTAAATTGACGTAAACTCCCCCGGTGTTTTGCGGGCCGTGAGTTGACGGGGGTTGTGGACGCGACCGCGGACCGAAACCGACTGAACTCGGTGGGGGTTGGAAGGCGAGGCGAAGACTGAAGACTGCGACTGGCCACCACAGCGCCTCCAGAGGGAACCTGGGGAAAAAAAATTGTGCGACTCCCGGCGAACGTCAGTAAACTCTGAAAACGGCTATTGATGATACGCCATTGAACATATTCATAGTGAAATATTAAGTATTTCCCCTCAAAACCGCTTATTTAAATCCCCCTCACCAACGCTGACCAATTGACAAAATTGGCTGAAAATTTTTCTCTTGTTCAAAAAATAATTCTACGCCAATTAAAACAAGTAAAATTAAATAATTCCATTAAATGATCTAATAATAGTGTTTGCACAGGTGTAGGACCCCTACGTCATTCAATTCTACGTCAAAAACCTCGGCCCTTTGGGCCTCGCCACGGGGCAAGCCTCCTGGACCCCCCCACCGATGCTTTTTGCTTAGTGCTTAGACAAGTGACGATACCGAACTAGTGGCTTTACGGTATGGCAAGTGAGGATGTCGAACTAGTGGCCTAACAGTAAGACAAGTTTGGATGCCGAACTAGTGACCTAACGTACGACAGGTGAGGACGCCGAACTAGTGGCCTAACGGTAAGACAAGTGAGGACGCCGAACTATTGGCCAAATGGCTGGTGGAGGGGGGGGGGGGGGGGGGCAGGTAAGTACAAAAAATGGAATTTTACAGGAGAGCATTTTAAAGTTTCAAATTTTATTCTTAATTCAGGAATCCACAATAGTTGATACCCCATGCCTTTTTTCACGAAAGTATCCTAAAACCGAAATGATAGTGATGAGTGAGATGATAATTGCGTATGCATTTTTCAATAATTAAACTTCGGACTTGATTTTCAGCCGTCATATTGCAGGGTTTTTGTTTAAGGCTGAATTCAAAATTTGATATTTAATATCATAATAGTTTCATCAATGGGGAATTTGCATCATTTTCAGAAATATTTTCACCTGCAAGGTCTTGTACTGATAAGAACAGTGGCGAAATTCTCACATTTTTCCGTTCAGCAGATCATTTTATATGCATTTTCACATTTTCCGCAACGTCTAATAATTCCTCGTTGGCTCTGTGCGGGAGGGCGTGAGGGAAGCGGGCGGGCGTGACGTCAGTTACTCTTTTCCCTCCCACTTTCCGGCAAAACTACCCGGAATTTTGAGCTGAAAATTGGCAAGCTGACATTTCAATCAATGCAGAGGACGAAGAGCCGGTTTTCAGCAACGAATAATTCCGATGCAAATAGCCCATTCATGTTCTTCATTAAAATTTAATGAAAAAAATGCCCATTCATGTTCTTAATTAAATGAAAAAAAAATTGTCATTTCAAAATTTTTGAAATTACAATTTTTTTTTTAAGTCCTCCATACTACACATTTTCCTGGGAACAAGAGCAGTGGACATGAGAGTAAGTACCTACACACAGTGAAAATGTCAATATTGTTACTACATGAAATTTTGGCGCGTATGAATCGTCAACACTTTTACTCCATTTACACAATTAGTAATGGACGTGCATCCGAATTTCGGGTTAAATCAGCCATGTTGTTAGAAGTCAAAAAAGAGAAACATCATTTTGGTGACAAAACGTTTTTCACGTAGCTTATATTAGTAACGCCCTTACGGCCCTTCCAGTTTGGCGGCTGGTTTCCCACTAAAGACACCCGAGTGCAGATCGATATTTCATAATTTTAATAATTTAGTTAAGCGAAAATGGCCGTGTTCGCTTTGTTGTGAATGCGATCGTGTGTAGTATGCCAACTTAATTTTATGTATTGGATTCTTCAGTTTTCAATGGTGGCCAACTTGGCAAATCGTCGACCGATGGGAGCAGATCGCAGGTTTCTGCCGAAAATTCAAATTGCGATTTTTCCATAAATTCCATTAATTCCCAAGAACTTTCAATTTGTGATTTAACCCCATATTTGGGGGTTATTTGAAAGCCTTCTATTGATACAAAAATAATAATCCAGAAATACGTCCATTACAAATTACACCACTCCACCCTACTCGGAAACTAACACCTTTTTGGCCGCCTGATATCCTTAGTTAGGACAGACCCATAGATCTCAACGTTGAAATCGAATGGTTTTGGAACCCCCATAATAATTATTGGAATCTACACCCTAACGCCCATTTCTAATTCGATCCCATTGCCAAAACAATACTTTTTTTTTTTGGTAAAGTTTGGGAACGGATATGGGACCCCCAAAATGGATTATGCGTCCAAGATTAGGAAAACGATATCCCATCCGATTTCCCGGGCTTTCATAGGACTGCGAAGGCATTTGAAGGATGAAGGAAGTCGAATGAGGTTTCCTTTTTCGAGTAAATTGGACGCATAGTCCATTTTTCGGGGCCCCATACGTCCACAAACTTGACAAGAAAATTGTCAAAAAGTGTTTAATAATTAGCTACTAGCTTGAAATATTTTGTATTGACCAATAAAAAATATTTCAATTAAACAAATTTTCAGTTAAACAAATTTTTTAATTATTCAACCAGTATAGAAATAATTTTGCACCATTTATATCCGAATAATGAATGAACCCTAGTCAAATTTGCAGCGTAATTAAATTTACTTATTTCCATTTGATTTTTTTTTTTTTTTTTTTTTTTTTTTTCTACTGACGGTAAGAATGGATTCCTAACGGTCGAGACAAGTCAACCTTGAGTCGACGCATCCAAACAATGACTAGTTTACTTGCCAAATTGGCGCCGTGAACGAACGTCGAAGCCGGCAACTTACAACTGTTATAAATCAAGAACCGACAATTACTTATTTACGACCTTAAGTTTAATAATAGAATTGTAAAATAGTTCTTTGTTATACAATTTTGGTAGTTTTAAGGCATTATTGAGTTTACTGTCTAAAAAAAATCTGTTAATGACAGAAATACCGACATTTTACACGTTTTGCGCCGCCCTTCGACGAAAGGATATTCAGCAAAAAAAATCAAGGTAAAAATGTTTCACGCTCAGGCCGCGACTCAGCACGAGCCATAACGAATCGCACCAGGTCGGGTTCCTCTTTGGTGTCAAACCGGAGGGAAATAATCTTGTCGGTACACGCGATCTTCTCGCCCGATAGGGACGATCAGTCTGGCCCTAAGGGAGTCCTGAAAAGAAGCATTCAGTCGCGTACAAAGACCAGGATGCCTTGGGAGGTCCGTCTGCACGCGATTGTCCGCCGAACGCGGTGTTTATGGTTTTTAAGTTGTAATAGTGATTCCTAATTTGCAGAGTTGCATTCAACGTTCACACAATTTGGTTGGTTCGGAAGCCTGAATATTTTGCACGCAAATCGAAACGTTGGCCGAGAGAGGTTTGGAACTAAATTGTCAACATTTTAGTAACCAAAAATACTTAGGTATTGTAATTCGAGGAAATTCATTATCGTGTTGCTGACCCGTGTTGGCGCACACAGGGCTGTACTGAGAGAGCTCAGGTGGTGGAGCGGGTGTCACCGAGCGATGAATAATAATACTGAAGAGCCCAATATGCTCTTCAAAATATGAATTTTTGCTTTATGTGTATAAAAAACTTCAAACGCCCTCCTTCACTACACGTCCTGCCCTGAGAGAGCACAACAGCGAGAAATTTTCATTCAGTTTACACCAAGTATCGACTCTTTTTGTTTTCACTTTCTTCTTTACTTCTGTGAAAAATGACACCTCGCCGTTTATGCTCTCGTGTAGAATCCCCCCACCCCAGTTCACGACACGAACGCCCTTGTGTTGGCACAAATGATGGCTCAACGCCCACCCATTCCACATCGCTCTCGAGACGGCTCCCAATCGGTTCATCCATTTCCCTTCAGGCTTTCATGGGCGACAAATGGGATTTTTTAAGGATCCCAGGAGGTCAAATAACCTGTTGTTTTCCGAGTAATTGTGAGCGCATAATCCATCTGTTGTTTTTTTTTTTTTTTTTTTTTTTTTTTAGTTTAAAAAATTAATTTAATCACACAGAGTTAATTTTTGCACATTAACCTACCTAACTATACCGAAGAATAATGAACCCTTGTGTAAAATTTGTAGCGTTTTTTCATTTGCCATGGACCCAACATTTGGGCATTTAATGGTTTTGATATATCGATATTTTGTAAGGCACTAGGACGTACTGCTGGATGTAGAATCTACGTTGTAGATGGCGGTTCTCGATGGATCAATGTCGATGGCCTATCACATTAGACAACCTGCGTTTGCAAGCACTCCGTACCTTATGTCGACGCACCTACCCGAATTCTCAACGTGGTTGTGAACACCACTACTTTCAACAATCTTATAGTCACCTCCAATCAAGTGCGGAGCAAATTTTCTCACGTCCGTCCACGAATCTAAAGTCTGTAAAAAAATTGGGGTGTGGTTTTATGAAACCACGGTAAAAGTGAAACTTTTATTCACACTAGTTTCAGGAAATGATGCCCACCTTTAGGAGGGGGTACAATCTGTAATCTGGGAGGCACAACCCGCGTAATCCCTGAAAACGCACCCGTGGCAACGACGCTTTTTGACCCGTCTCTCGTTGCGAAGGATTACCTAGTACCTATCAAACTAATCGAAGGCTCGCAAAAAATACTCGTACCCACCTACCGACGATCTTGGAATAACTTTCGAACGGGTTATCGCACAGAAATCGTTTTGTGCTCGTTGAAATCAGCGTGAAAAGCTCGTTTTAACAGACGTAGTTTCGTTCAAAACAAATTTTGGGACGATGTAATAAAAGTTTCACTTTAAAAACTTATCCACGATCAAACAAAGAACCTTTGTTAGTACGGATGATGCGGTAGATACATAATATGTATCTACCGCATCATCCGTATTATTGTGCTCACTGTTGTGGAGCCAAAAGCCGAACTGAATCGTCCTGAAAACAAAATTTAACACGCACGCCATTTCGAAATATGGATCAGACATCGAAGCTACAGAGTGCGCTTGTCCGATGGCGAATTATGACCATCCGATATTGGTTGCCAACGGAACAGAAGCAGAATACAGTAGGCACATAAAAGCGCTAGGTACCTAGGTATATATTTTGCAAACTATACTTTGTAGTACAAGATCTCTACGGCTTAACCATTAGGCCCCCCCCCCCCCCCCCCCCCCACCAAAAATTCATCGACTTCTATTCTATCGACTTCTTTCCGATTCAACTGGTATTGTCCGTTTCAATTTAATAGTACTACTCATTCTTGGCTCATACATTCATAAATACTCACAAATGGCGAACTCAGGCGAAAAATAACAGAAAGATGGACACAGGAGCCCAAATAATCGAATAAATACTTGCATCTCGTATCATCCCAATGTATTTGAACAATTTGTAGTTGTTGGCGAGGTCATTTTGATTTTGCACAACTTTTTCTATTATTTCTTTTTTCTGGAAAAATTTGAATTAACATCCTCTGGTCATAAAGTTTATGGATGTGAAGGCATTGTAAAAATGTAAAGTTACCTTAAGTTACATGGTGCCTTGGTACTGAAGGGCAACTGGAGAGCCACGGACAATTACTTGTAAGTAGTTGTATAATACCCGTAATACAGCTGTATGTCAATAGCGATGGAACCGCACACCTAAAACTAATTGGGGCAGAGAACAAACAAACCATTTTGTAATTATAGTGGACATGGATTAATTTTTGAGGTTATTACGGATGTCTATGGGGTTTATGTAATAGGGCCACTGAAGAGTGCACAATTACGAGGGTGGGCCACTTAGAAATGTACGGTTATTGTCTGTCAGAAGCAGCAATCGCTGGAAGATTACTGCTCAAGCTGATCCTACCGAATGGTGATGCTAATGATGGGGATGTCCTCGTAGGGCTTGTCGGTTTTCGGGTTGGTCTTGACCGTGCTGATGTTGTGAACCACTTCCATCCCTTTGAACACCCTGCCGAACACAGTGTGCTTGTTGTCCAACCAAGGCGTGGGGCCGAGGGTGACGAAGAACTGACTCCCGTTGGTGTTCGGCCCGGCGTTGGCCATACTGACGGTGTAAGGCCTGTCGTGTTTCAAATGGGGTTTGAACTCGTCTTCGAATTCACCTCCCCAAATGCTTTCGCCTCCAGTGCCGATCCCGGTGGGGTCACCCGTTTGAATCATGAACCCCTTGATGACCCTGTGGAAAATATTTCCGTTGTAATAGCCGTTTTTACTGTGCGTGCAAAAATTCTCAATTGTCCTCGCACACTCCGTAAACAATTTTATATGTATGTCTCCCATCGTAGTGTGAATAACAGCTTGTTCGTAATTTTGAAACGATCCTGTGGTTTCCGTAGCAGACAGCACATCCTCTTTAGTAGGTTTTTCGTTGAAAACATCCCTCTCCGAATCCCCTTCAATATTACACGGCTCCACCGTAGTAAATAAATAAAATCTATTCCTTTTGAAAGCCGTGCAGAAAATAGTCGGGTCCAAACTCGCGTTCTGTAACGTCGGATTGTTTGAACCTTCTTGTTCCAAACTGACGGCAGCTTTTGTCGTTTTGACTTTGCCCTGAAACAAAGCTATGCGCAGGGGCCTCAAGTTTTCAGTTTTGCCAACAATACGACAACACTGTTTCGTCACAATGTTGACAACTTTGATCCCTAACATTGTCGAGTAAATGAGGAAATTTCTACTCTCGTCGAAGAGGATGTTGCAGTGCATCAACGCGCCGGCTTTTTCCAATTCCCTCTCGCCGGCCATCCTCCGCCCAAATTCCATATTTGACACTTGAGGTTGTTTCTGTTGTAAGTTGCTCAGCTGTTGGAGAGTTTCGTCGATGACCAAGTGCAATTTTCCCGAGAGGAAACTGAAAAGGCGGACTTTTCGGTCGGGAGAGACGGTGGCGAATTTTTCGCCGTCGTTGGAAAAAGCTATCGCCGTCGGGTAGGTTTTCACTTTGACGAATTCGAACAGGTCAGTGTCCAATTTGGAGTCGAATTTGACGATTTTGGGAAACTGGTAGTTTCTTTTGGCGCCGCACCAGTACTCTAAAATTCCAGCTTCGTCGACGGATACAGCCACATCGAAATAGATATTGTAACTGACGATTTTGACGGGTTTGGTGTGTTTTCGGTCCAACGTTTCTAACGGTGTAGTTGTGGCTTTGCCGTCGAAAATGTGAATTTTGTTGGAGTCTTGAGGTGACACAGCGATCGTAGCGAGGACGTCTCTCGGCCCGTGGATCCATTCGAGGATGGACGAAGCAAAATCCAAATTCAAAATGTTGATCATATCGAAATTGATGATGTCAAAAACCTTAATAGCATTGTCACTCCCCGATGTGGCCAAAAGGGAGCCGTTGTAGTTGGCAGCAATGGACAAAATGGAGCCTAAATGGGCTCTGAAGTGTTTGACGAATTCGATCCCCCGCTCGCCTTTTTTCCAAAATTTGATGTGACCGTCGACGGAAGCCGTGGCGATGAATTCCGTTTTCGTGCAGACGACGTGAGTGATGACGTCGCGGTGCATGTAGCTCTTTTCGTAGCACTCGGCCGACGGTATGTTTTTCAAATAGAGGGACTCGTGAGAGAGGATTTTCCGTTTTTTCTTCGGCTGCGGTTCCGCCGCTTCGGAGGGCGTTGGGCCGATCCAGTCGGAGCCTTCCCCTTCGCTGTGGGACCCTTCGGACATCTGAAATGAAAAGAAGAAAATTATGTAAGTATAGATTTTGTAAGAGCAACGTGTTTTATCAGCAGGGTGTCTCAGAAGTCAGAACGAATATAAAATTGTCGAGATTTGTGTAAATGAAGGTTGGCAGCCCTGTCGCTTCGATTTTGGTTTATTATTCTTGGAATAATACACCTATGTTTTCGCGACGGGGGTCGACGACTCCGATCGGGCTCAAAATTTGACATTATCCGTTTCAAGAGGTCTACATTCTAAATCCGAAATGTCCGTCCGCCGTCCGCCGTACGCCGTCCAGGCCGTTTTGGGCAGTAGGAATTTTTTTAAAAATCTGAAATTTCGGCAAAATACTTGGTTTACCATCTAGTTGTGCCCGCAAGGTTTTCAGTCCGATCGCCTAAACCCGTGGGGCGCTATGGGGCTATAATGGGGCTACGGGAGGGGTTTATTGAAGGCTTTTAGCTATGGGATCGAGTTAGGTGTCGTTTTCGAAGTATTTTTGGACGTAGATTCCATTTTTTGGGGTCCCGGAACGATCCGATCTCACTGGGGCGATGTTTAGGGCATTCGTGGGGCTAAAAATGGGATTTTTGAAGGATCCCAGGATGTTAAATATTTTTCGAGTAAAAAATACAGAGTTTTTGAAAAAACACATTTTTGAACAAAAAAATCCAAAAAAAAAATTTTTTTTGAGATAAAAATCCAAAAAAAAAATTTTTTTTTTAATTTTTTCATTGACAGAATTAAATTTCTGCACAAGTAACGTATATCAAAGAATAATAAACCATTGTGTAAAATTTGCAGCGTTTTCTAATCAGTAATCCTTCCCATTTATGGTGCGTTTGTTTGCTCGTGATGCGTATTTCCCTTGTTTGATTCAGGGCGAAGGCGTGAATGGACCAATGACCGAACAAATCACTGCCGCGCCTCCGTGGGTGAACATATTATGCCAGGGATGATTTTTCACTCATAAATAGGAGATGTTTAATGAGCCTTGTGCTAAAGAATTTTTTGATTTTAATAAAATTTGTGATTTCTATGGCGTTTTTAAAATTTTTCCGATTCCTGAGACACCCTATATTTATAAATTTATTCATGAGAGTCCTGGTCAGCGGTCATGTAGAGCCATGGGCAATATTAGGAGCCTCAAAGGGTCCCGAGGAGAGAGCGGACAAGTCTGTGACTACCATAAGCGAATTCTACGTCCAAAAGTGCTTCGGTAACGACACCCCACTCAACTCCCTGCCCAAACCTTTACAGATACACTCCCGTAGCCCCTAAAAACCCCTACTGTGTCGTCGGGCAGGTTTAGGACCCCCCCAAACTGGGATTTTACGTTCCAAACCATTCCGAAAAAAACCTCGCTCAACCTTCAGGCCAAAGCTCTTCAAAACTTCCATCGATAGCCCCAGAGCCGAGAAGCGCGCCATTGCGACATTTCACGGACAGTTCCAGTCACCCTCGGATGCTTTTGCGCTTAACTTTTGGAAATTCTATCCCTTACAGTCAGCATATCTGTATTGGTATGAATACCTGAAAACCTCTCCTGATAGTCTCAATTCACGGCCCACTGCTGAAGGTTCTCGCCCTCATAAAAAGGTGGGAAATAATGCTGGAGCTTACCTTGAAGTTTTTCTCCTCTTGTACACTAAAAATCCACACATAAAATACCAGAGGAAAACATTAAAATTCACCAAAACAGAGAGGGCTACAACAACGTTGTTGTTATTGTTGTTGTTGTATTCACAGTTTTATTTGTCTCCTATGCGATCTCTTTAGGGGTAGGCGTTTTTTGAACTTTTATCGCTGACAAGGACAATCAACTGTAGAAAAAACGCTGCCAATTTTTTGAAAAAATAAGGAAATGTTATTTTATATTTAATACAATGTTTAAAGCTGTGCAATATTTGGACAGATTTGGGACCCCGAAAAATGGATTACCTACGCGTCCTACGCTCATTCTACCTCCTGACGTCCTGTAAAAGCTCCGACTGTAGCCCCATGAAAGGCCCATAGAACCCCACGGTGAAATCGAATCGTTCTGGGATCCCGAAAAATGGATTCTATGTCCACAATTACTTCAAAAACGACACCTAACTCGACCCCATAGCCGAAACCCTTAAAAAACCTCCTGTAGCTCCTATTTAGCCCCACAGAGCCCGACGCGTTTGGGCGATTAGGCTGAAAACCTTGTGGGCACAACTAGATGGTAAACCGAGTATTTTGACAAATTTGCAGATTAAAAAAAAAAAAAAAAAAAAAATCCTACTGACCAAAACGGCTTGGACGGGGGACGAACATTTCGTTTTTGGAATCTAGACATCTTGAAACGTTGGTAGTTATAGCTTCAAATTTTGAGGCCGATCAGAATTGTCGACCTCCGTTGCGATTACATAGCTGTATTCCATTAATGATAAACCAAAAGGAAACATCAGGGCCTTTTTGGGTAGTAGGATTTTTTTTAAATCTGAAATTTTGACAAAATACTTGGTTTACCATCTAGTTGTACCCGCAAGGTTTTCAGCCCGATCGCCACTCTGTAGGGCCTACACGAGGTTTTTTAAGGGTTTCGGCTATGGGGTCGGGTTTGGAGTTGTTTTTCAAGTATTTTTGGACGTAGAATTCATTTTTGGGGATCTCAGAACGATCCAATTTCACCTTGGGTAGGTATCTATGGATCTTCTATGGGGCTACAAATCGGATTTTTGAAGGATCCCAGGAGGTAAAATACGATGTCGTTTTCTGAGTGTATTTGGACGCATAATCCATTTTTCGAAGTCCCACATCTGTCCAAACATTGTACCTACACAAATGTTTATTTTTGGTCTTACTTAATTTTTTTTTTTTTTTTTTTTTTTTATGACAGACAAAATTGCACAATAGGTTAAATTTTTTTATGACAGACAAAATTGCACGATAATTATTATCGAAAGAACAAGTGAAATCCACCTTTTCTCTTTTCCCATACGATTCTCGCAGAGCCCCGTATGTTCCCGCCCGTCAGGCGGTTTTTCCGCTGAGTTGGCCCGCTGACCAGAACGTACGTCTGTTGTCACCACTCCTGGTTCCTTACAAGTAGCTGCTCCACTTGGGCTGCCACAACCCTACCGCATTATGATAACAGTGATAACACGTGTCGCTATTTCTCCGTACGAAATTGTTGTCCTGTTTTACAGAATCTGTTATTGACTTGTTTACTTTGAGTTGAAAACGGCCCGCTGCGCACACGTTCAACTATGTTTTTCTCGTGGAGAAATCGTGAATTTATGACGAAAGGTTGAAGCAAGTAGAGAATAAGACCACCAGAGAGTAAGTGAATTTACGGTCATCGGCTGCACAACGTAAGTTTTGTTATTCTGCAGTGAAGCTGCCCAGGTTGTTTTTGGAGTGATGGCCGAATACGGTGGCTTTGGAAATTCATTACACCCTGTTGGGTTCGTGTCTGCCACTTGGACTTATGGAGCGGCGAATTCTGCAATGTAGCGGATGAAATTTGTTGCACAAATGATTGCGGAAGGGCGAGTGGATTTGTTCTATCGCGAGGGGCGCACAGTGGGCGATTTAGGTGGACAAAAGTAAATCTTTCAAATCTGGATTTTAGTTATAGTATTCAGTCCAGATTGCCCTAAAAGAATGACTCTAATATCAGTCAAGATCCAAAGTTTCTTCTTAGTGAGTGGAGCTTCGAATGGAGGAGGTAAGCGATTTTTTTTTCGAGGGATTTTGACGAAAAAATCAACCCTCTAAGAAATTGCCTACCATGGTTGTAATTTTTCTGAGTCAGGTACCTTTCAATGAATACAAAGGTACCCCTCCGGAATTTCAGGATCATCGCTGTAAAGCGGTGTCAAATTTTAGCGAAAATGTGCGCTTCGAAACTTTGGAATAGCCGCAATAAAAAGCCCCACAAAACTCCAGAATGATTTTACATTTATTACCAAAAATTACATGGTCTACAACGGGATTCGAACCCCTGGCCTCATCAGAATGCAGCGCGAAGTGACTAACAACCAGAACTATTTGGCTAATTCTGCCGCTTTAGTTCAAGAGGGTTCTAAAGTGTGCGGTTTGCGAATAATATTATGATGTTAGAAGTGCGAAACTCCGACCTCATTCTCTCTTCGCGAGGTTACTCGCTAAATTTTGTCCCTCACTTACACTTTTTTTCAGCATGGCTCAGCGCAACCGTGGCAACCCCTGGGGTCAAGGGTCCACAGTGCCCCCCAAGCCCGCCAAAAAGGCCCCGCCGCCGGCCAAATCCGCCGAAGAGAGGTTCCGCCAGGCTCAGGCTAAACTCCAACAATCGGTTCAAAAACATCTCGACCAAGAGTTGGAGCTTTCCTCTGAAGAAGAGGATTTGGAAACTGACAACATTTACGGTTGGGCCACCTAGTTCTCTTCTTCGGCAGTTTCTCCTTCGTTCTTATATTTTCATATCATTTTTCAACTGAAAATTTTCTTTTGCAGACTCGGTGATCAAGAACTACTCGCAAATCGGCGGCAAGAATGAGGATCTCGGAAAAACTCAAAACTTCCTTGACAACATCTTCCGATCTGACGTTGCAATATGTCTCATCTGCATTGCGACCATCAAACGTGCTGACAAAGTGAGTGGCTGTTTTGGTGTTGGAGGGCAGCGCTTTCGATGAGGTCGAGTTAGGTGTCGCACTCGAAGTATTTTTCGACATAGAATCCATTTTTGGGGGGTCCCAGAACGGTCCGATTTCATTGTGGGGATCTTTGGCGCTTTCATGCGGCTAAAAGTGGTGCTTTTGAAGGATGTCAGGAGGTCGAATGAGGTTTCGTTTTCCTACTTATTTTAGATGTATATTAAATATATATGAAATTTTCATTTTTTGGAGTCCGACATCTGTCCAAACACTGTAGAAGTACAGTTTTTTGTTTTTGTTTTAAATTTTTATTTTATTGCGCGCATGTGCGGCCTATTCGTGGACTAGTTGCTCATCAGGAACTTGCCCATACAGGGGATCTAATGGAAGGGGAAGGGCATTTAAGAAGTGACGTAATCAACTAAAGGCACGATGTTGGGTAAAGTGGGGAGGTTCGGGACAGAATTTACAGAATTGGCTGTAACTCCTCCAAAAATAAATATTCCCCATTTTTTTCACAGTCCTGCAGGTAGCTGCACATCTCCATGAGCTTTCCTCACATTAAAACATTGCTGGCACCAACAACTTGGAGATGCCATTGGCCCAAAGAAAATCTGACAGAAATCGTGAAAGCACCGAAAAAATATGGTTTGGGGAGCAAAAAGGCTAAAATGGAGACTGAAAAACCAGGGGTGGGTTGTCAAAAAAGTTTAACCTTCCAGAAACGGCAGGAATTGGCTTGATGTGTTACCTGCTGTACAGAGCTTCTTAGGTTGTGTCTAAGGCCATTTCTGGCCCATTACAACCTTTCTCGTATCTTCTGCTCGCTTTCTTCTCCTAGGGGAAGAGTACTTATGTTCCTTCAATCTTCTTTCTTGGTCTTCAGCACTCCCCTAGGGGGAGTACAGCGGGACCTCCTGTCCCCTTCGGCGTTAGCCGCACCTTTCTGGTGCACCCGGGATGAACCAACGTGGAGGTGCTGGGTTTTATGGAAGGTCTTATCACAATTCATTGGCTCGAAATTCTTTGGGACAGTAGTCATTTCAGCGGACCTACCTACTATTCCACCTCTTCTTGTAACTTGTGGTGTTCAGGTCTTTGGTGGCTGCGGAATGCAACAACCTGTACCGACTCTTCTGCCTCATCTTGCAGTTTCCGTATCATGGTGGTTTACTTTTCTGGTGGAGAGCAGTACTTCTAAAAATGTTCCTCCCCTCCCTACATCTACCACAACTAGCCTAGACAAAAATAAAAATCTGAACACACATACAATGACGCACACTAAACTTGAACACACATACGATGACACACATATCACTCTTTGTTTCCTAAATCCTCTTTCACACATCTTTCATTCACTTCATGCATTCTAGACCAGTGAGACGGGGAAAACCCACCAGTCCCGCGCCCAACCCTTCCTAAAGTTGGTACCCCTGGTACCCCTCGATGTGTTACCAACCTCCATGTCCTTGCGATGTAGCATATTTCCAGTGGATCAAGGCAACTGGTTTGGTAGATACATTGGGTGTCCCAAACCTCCCCACTTCACTGCTATTTGCTGGAATGGGGATCCTGCTTGATACATTTGCCACGGTGCCCACTCACATCGACCACTTTCTCGACGTTTCCCACACTCAATGCAGCCTTTGCCCCTGACGTCCCGATGCATCCCCATCCAATAAACTCTTTGCCGCAGGAGCGCCAGGGTTCGCTTTTCCCTCAAGTGTGCTGGTTGATGAGCTTGTTCAAACGCCTTCTTTCTTAGGCTCACAGGAAGCGACACCTGCAGCCTTCTCGTCTTTCCACTAGGACTCTACCAAACCCATCAACGAACACCATTTTGCCACTGCAGCGATTCAAACATTGACCAGTGTGCCTCCGTCTCCTCACTCTTTCCCGACACCTCCTCCTACCTCCTACAACCACTGGTGTACCCCTTAGATGATAATCTTCACCTAGTACTTGCTGCAGGTAGGTTACCTCCTACCCTGGTTCGTATTCTGCATGCGCTAGCATGCACACGTTGGGCTCCACCTGCTGCTGCTCCTCCTTTCGCTCACAATACTTGCACCCCAACAAACCCAACCCTAACAATATTGTTCATTTCCTTCTTACAGATATGGAGCTGCGGTTCGTGCTACGGTTTTTTCCATTTGCTCTGCATACAAAGGTGGGGCAAAGATAGTATCGCTCACCAGAAGCTTGCCGACGACGAAAGGATATCACCGACAAAAAAAGAATACCACTGGCCGTGGTAAGCCTTGTGACATTGTCTGGTTAAATACTGCTAATTTGAAGTCTAAAATTTTTATTTATTTATTTAATTTTCACAGTCCAAAATGCAGAAAGAATTACAATCCCGATAGTATCCCGCAGAGGTACGAGTGTTTCTGCCGTCAAGTGATCGACCCACCGTTTCAACCTTGGCTGGTGCCGCACTCTTGTGGGGAAGTGTGCAGTAAAAATTTGGTCCCCATTTGCGGCCACACTTGTCTCCTGCTTTGCCATCCAGGTGAGTCTCGTTGAACCTTAAATGTCATGGTAGAGCAAGAGTTTTGATTTGAGTTTTTTTCTTCTTCAGGTCCTTGTCCACCGTGTCCTAAAACGGTTCGGACCAAATGTTATTGTTCCAACGGTGGAGAGAAAATGGTCCGGTGCGCTTACAAAGAGTGGTCCTGCGGGCGAAAATGCAGCAAGAGGTTGTCCTGCGGGAAACACCAGTGCGAGACGGTTTGCCATCCTGGGGAGTGTCCCGCTTGCCCCAAAACGTCGATGATGTCTTGCGATTGTAAGAATCAGTCGCGCATGACTGCTTGCGCCGACATGTCTTGGAAGTGCGAGAAGGTAAGAGAGAGTCGTCCTCGTACTGTAACATTTTCCGTCGCGGCGTCTAATAATTTTGTTGCAGGTGTGCGGTAAAGCCCTGGACTGCCGCAAACACGTCTGCGAGCTCGTCTGCCATTCCGGGGATTGCGGCCCCTGTCCCCGCACCCTGCCCCGGTCTTGCCCTTGCGGCTCCGAAGAGGACGTCCTCCCGTGCACCCAGGAAGTGGCCACGTGCGGCTCCACCTGCGGCAAACTTCTCGACTGCGGCCTTCACACCTGCAACCAGCGTTGTCACCGAGGGAGTTGCGGAGCCTGCATGGAATTTCTTGAGAAACTTTGCCGGTGCGGCTCGCACAAGAAAGAAATCGCTTGCATCAAAGAGTACCTCTGCGACACCAAGTGCAAGGGGATCCGGGATTGTGGGATCCACCCATGCAACCGCAAAGTAAGAATTCACAATCTGAATTAACCATTAATCATTCCCAGAGGTCTCCAAGAAGCTGTGCATCGATTTGCACTGCTCACTGTCGTTCCGATATCGATATTTTCCATCCTGCAATCGATATGATACTTTTGGCGATTTTGAGTTTGGATCTTCCTCATGGAAGATGACACGGTCGATCCAATGGTAGTCAGATTTGAGTTTCGAGTGAGAGAAATTTGAGAAGAATCGACTGAAGCAAAAGCGCCCTAACTGGAACAGAAAGTCAACACTGCCCAAGCTGTTAGACTTGAAGAAAATATTCAGAAGTTAACCTGAATTCAGTCCGTATGTAACTGCTGTTGGCGAAAGTGGCGGAATAGATTACAATGTACTCATTGCACACAAGGAGGTACTTAATTCTGTAATTGCGCAGTCGGAGCTGGTATAGGTCGTAAAATTTATCCTTTTGGTTTATTATTCTTGGAATAATACACCTATGTTTTCGCGACGGGGGTCGACGACTCCGATCGGGCTCAAAATTTGACATTATCCGTTTCAAGAGGTCTACATTCAAAATCCGAAATGTCCGTCCGCCGTCCAGGCCGGTTTGGGCAGTAGAAATTTTTTTAAAAATCTGAAATTTTGACAAAATACTTGGTTTACCATCTAGTTGTGCCCGCAAGGTTTTCAGTCCGATCGCCCAAACCCGTGGGGCGCTATGGGGCTAAAATGGGGCTACGGGAGGGTTTTTGGTTTATTATTCTTGGAATAATACACCTATGTTTTCGCGACGCGGGTCGACGACTCCGATCGGCCTCAAAATTTGACATTATCCGTTTCAAGAGGTCTACATTCAAAATCCGAAATGTCCGTCCGCCATACGCCGTACGCCGTCCGGGCCGTTTTGGGCAGTAGGAATTTTTTAAAAAATCTGAAATTTTGGCAAAATACTTGGTTTACCATCTAGTTGTGCCCGCAAGGTTTTCAGTCCGATCGCCCAAACCCGTGGGGCGCTATGGGGCTAAAATGGGGCTACAGGAGGGGTGTTTTGAAGGCTTTTAGCTATGGGATCGAGTTAGGTGTCGTTTTCGAAGTATTTTTGGACGCAGAATCCATTTTTGGGGGTCCCGGAACGATCCGATTTCACTGTGGCGTTCTATAGGGCTTTCATGGGGCTAAAAATGGGATTTTTGAAGGATCCCAAGAAGTTAAATATTTTTCGAGTAAAAATTAAAGAATTTTTGAAAAAACACATTTTTGAAAAAAAAAAATCCCCCCCAAAATATTTTTTTTGAAATATAAAAATCCAAAAAAAAATTTTTTTTAATTTTTTTTTTATTGACAGAATTAAATGTCTGTACAAGTAACCTATATCACAGAATAATAAACCCTTGTGTAAAATTTGCAGCGTTTTTTTAAGGCTTTGGGGTATGGGATCGAGTTAGGTGTCGTTCTCGAAATATTTTTGGACGTAGAATCCATTTTTGGGGGTCCCGGAACGATCCGATTTCACTATGGCGATCTATAGGGCTTTCGTGGGGCTAAAAATGGAATTTTTGAAGGATCCCAGGAGGTTAAATATTTTTCGAGTAAAAAATAAAGAATAATTCGAAAAATTTTCCCAAAATTTTTTTTTTTTTTTAAATCCCCAAACTTTTTTTTTAAATATAAAAATAAAAAAAATTGTTTTTAAAATTTTTTCATTGGCGGAATTAAATTTTTGAAGAATTTTTGAAAAAAAAAAAATTTTAGAAAAAAAATCCAAAAAAAAATTTTTTTTGAGATAAAAATCCAAAAAAAACATTTTTTTAATTTTTTCATTGACAGAATTAAATTTCTGCACAAGTAACGTATATCAAAGAATAATAAACCCTTGTGTAAAATTTGCAGCGTTTTTTCATTTATGTAGATGTCTTGCCACCAGAACCGAAATTATACGCTTAGCCAGATTTAAGGAAAACCCTCCTGAATACGGTGCAGATACATCCAATTAGGTCTACAGATGCGGCCTTAGGGAATGGACTTCTCTTCGGCGTTACTAAAACTATTGCAACTTAACGGCATATTTTGTTACAGTGCTGTGACGGTCGGTGTCCCCCTTGTGAGAAGATTTGCGGGAAAACGCTTCGTTGCGGACAACACAAGTGTGCGTCCGTTTGTCATCGGGGCTCCTGTTACCCGTGCGAGCAGACCAAGCAGATATCCTGTCGTTGCGGATCGACCGTCATCGTTGTCCCGTGCGGGACGCACAAGAAGAAGAAAAATTTGAAATGCAACAAGTTGTGCATGTGAGTGTTTGTTGACTCTTCTTAGAGTTTTAGGGCCGGGCGTGCGTGCTCGGTTTAATCAACGCTCTGTTTAAGCGGCCATTGAAACGGGGAAAATGGTCATTCCCAGATTCAGCCAAGAATGTGCTTGGGATCTGGCACTTGCGATGGAGAGGGCCGTCCTGGAGGCTGATGTTTCCTGGCAGGACTGGTCGGTATGTCTCCAGCTCGTCTTAATACTGGGTGTTCGCTGCCCTGAAAGTCCTGGCGGTATGTTGCTCAGCGGGCAACATTGGACCCATTAAATGTTGGGGACAGCTGTTGGTAGAGCAGCAGCTCCCAATAGTCCTCACAGGCCCTGGTTCGGCAGAAGGGACGATTGAGTGGAATGGAGAAAGAACTTAAGGAGCAGGAGGCGAAGCCAGGCGGCAGCCAAGTCGTCCCTTGGGGGCCTGCTGATAAAAGAGTCAGTTTTTTTAAAGAGCAGGCTGTGTTAGCGCAGAAGAACTATTTGAACCATTTCGGGGGAGCACCACGATGACAGGGCAGAAGGGCTCACACTGTCCTGATGAGAGCCTCTGCTTGACCACCCCTTATAGTGGGGTGTGCGGCACACACCGTTTGCCCCAACAAAACCCTGATGGTGGACTATTTGGAGTCATTGCTCGACCAGCTGTTGCCTGTAGGGTCTTTGTTGCCTCTGGGGCTCTCTCGGCGGCTGCTGCAAAGGCGAAAGGGGCTGAAAACATACTTGATCCAGTCCTCCCTTACACACTCGAGGAACAACACCTCACCATCCAAGACCGTCCACTCCCTCTCTAACGCTGGGCAGACCCGAGCCCTCCAGGTCTGTGACAATTTAAACCCAACCGGAGCTGTGTAGGTCAATTAGTTTCAGAGTTATGGCACTTTTAAAATAGGCAAATTTTTCCAAAATGTGAACATTTTAGTTGAAGACTGGAAGACAGCGGAAGCACGTTTTTCAGAGCGTTTTCGGCTGTAGCTCAAGAACTATTGGTCCGATTCCAAATTTCTTTTTTTCTCGTGATAGCTAAATAAATTTCCCATCGCAGCTATTCTGTGTGAACTTTTGATTTGAGCGTTGATATGGCAGGGACAGGTACGGCAAATTCGAACAAACCGTGTTTCTTTGCACATTTTTTGCCTATAACGCGGGAACGGTTGGTCCGATCTTACTTTTCTTTTTTTTTTAGTTGAAAGCTGATTACATTTTAAAAAGCGTGGAGGCAATAAAATTTCGATCGGAGAAATAGTCTTGGAGGGAGAGAAGAAAATCTTCCGAAAAACGTGGTTTTAGAGGGACAAATATCTTGTTTCCACCCTTTCCGACGAATACGAATGGCACTTTTATTGTTTCAATAGACATGCAATGTTCCGCCCCCTGTATAAAATTTAATCAGCTTTCTCATAAAAACAAATAAAAGTAAGATCGGACCAACCGCCACTTCTTTGCCGTGCCTGCCCCTCCCTTATCAACGCTCAAATCAAAATTTCACATAGAATAGCTGCGATGGGGAATTTATTTAGCTTTCATGAGAGAAAAAAAAAAAAAAAAATTTGGAATCGGACCAATAGTTCTTGAGCTACAGCAGAAAACGTTCTGAAAAACGTGCTTCCGCTGTCTTCAGGTCTTCAACTAAAATGTTCACATTTTGGAAAAATTTGCCTATTTTCAAAGTACCATAACTCTGAAACTAATTAACCTACACAGCTCCGGTCGGGCTTAAATTGTCACATATTTAATGCTATTTAAAAACTCACATAGTAGTTTTCGTCGGACAATGCATAGTTTATTAGATATAGAGCAAAAACTGAAATAAGGCTGAAAAAATCGCGGTTTTTCGTGTGCTACGCGTGAAGCACAACTTTTGGGAAGTTGCAAAATTTGGTAAACACTACCCTAATGGGTCCGAACAACATATTAAAAAAGCAGAGATACATCTCGTTTTGCGAATTTATCGTCGATTTTGACTGGACTACCTGTGTTCAGGGGCCACGTCATCTCCACCCGGCCAAACCACTGATGGTAAGAACTCGAAAGTGAGACTCGACAGCCCAACCCTCCTGCCACTAACCGATGAGCATGGACATATCCGCTGGGCCCAGGGAGCCATTATAACCGTGTTCATTTGGGAAAAAAGGCTCCAAACTTGCCCAACCTCATTGCTGTGATTTTAGCTTATTACATATTAATTTATTATTATTTATTTTGTTTTTTGTAGGATTCCTCCTGATTGCCGCCACGAAAAAAGGGAAGAGCACAAATGCCACATGGGCCCCTGCCCGCCTTGCCGTCAAATTTGCGGTCAACCGCGTGGCTGTGGTCATCCTTGTTCTCTCAACTGCCATTCGTCCGTAGTTGTTAGTGCTGTACCCAATTACAAACCTGCCACGCCATGGGACCGGGTGAGTGCAGCAAATAGGACATAAGGAACCTTTCCTGTCCTCCATGACTGTAAGATTTATATTTTTTTCACGGCGTAAACGTTATATTCAGGTGACTGCTCCAACTGAAGTCAAAGAGCTGCCGTGTCCTCCGTGCGAAGTGCCGGTTGGGGTGTGGTGTCCGGGCGGACACGAAATGATCTCGTTGCCCTGCCACCGGGCCGTTTCTCAACAGTGTGGCCGAAATTGTGGTCGGACTCTCGCCTGCACCAACCACGAGTGCGGCCTCCCCTGCCACGAAGTCACCGGTGCTCCTGATGACGAGGTAGGTGGCTGGGACTGTTCGGTCAGTTGGCCAGTTTTGAGATGGCTTCTGTTTATCGTCATTGTGAACCGTTACAGTCTGCCGGGGTTGATTGCATGGAGTGCGGCGAAGACTGCGAAGCGTCTCGGCAGTGTTCGCACCCGTGTACCCAGTCTTGCCACCCTCCGCCCTGTCCCGACTGCACCGTTACCGTCAAACTGCGTTGCCACTGCGGTATCAACTTCACCTACGTAAAATGTCACGAGTGGACTTCAGAAATGGACGGAGAGACGCGTCGAGCTCTCCAATCCTGCCAAAACCAATGCCCTAAAATGGTAAGTAATTGTGGTGCTCACGTTGACAACACCAGCCCTTCCAATTCATTTCTACCACCTTGCTCACAATATCATGTAGAACGTGTTTTGATGAATTCGTTTGAAAATGCTATTTTACCTGGTGTTTTATCGCCACAGTGAAATCGGATCGTTCCGGGGCCCCCAAAAATGGATTCTACGTCCAAAAATACTTCGAAAACGACACATAACTCGATCCTATTGCCAAAATCCTTCAAAAAACCCTCCCGTAGCCCCATAGCGCCCCACGGGTTTGGGCGATCGGTCTGAAAACCTTGCTGGCACAACTAGATGGTAAACCGAGTATTTTGTCAACATTTCAGATTTTTAAAAAAATTCCTACTCCCCAAAACGGCTCGGGCGGCGTACGGCGGACGAACATTTCGGTTTTAGACCTCTTGAAACGGATAATAAACCAATATTCCAAGAATAATAAACCCAAAATCAGAACTTGATCACGTTTTGCGATTCAAGCGTCGAAATTGACTGGCCATCCTTTGTTGCAGTACCCCTGCGGGCATCGATGCACCGACACCTGCCACGATGGCGACTGCTCGGGAGTCAACATGTGCCGAAAGAGGATCAAACTCACGTGCAGCTGCAAGCGGCTCAAAAAAGAAGTCGTCTGCCACGTCTCCGGCGAATCTCCCGTCTGCGATGACCTCTGCAAATCCACCAAAGCTCAAATAAACGAAGTGAGATGTGAATTTTTTTTTTTTTTTTTTTTTTCCATTCGTCATCTTCAATTACGATCGAAGCAATCATCCGCCAATTTTATTTTTCCTTCGCAGAAAGAACAGCGTGAAAAAGAAAAACAGCGACTCCTCGAAGAAAAGCGGAACCGAGAAGAGCTGGAGAAATACGAAAAGAAACTGCAGGGAGCCAAACGGCACCGAACCAAAAAGAAAGTACTCGACGAAGAGGAAAACCAGTCATTTTTCTCCGTCAAAATCGTGGCCGTCACCGGCATCGTTTTTGTCTTCTCCCTCTTTGCTTTTTACCTTTTGAAAACTTGAATTGTGATGTACAACCAGGTTGTTTATCGTTGACGCACAATTTTTGTTCAAGAATTGTCTTTTGCCAATATATTGTTAACGAGTTTCGTTTTTGTCACATTGTCAATTTGTAGAAGCTAACGTACCGCGTCCAATTTATTCTGGCGTCCTTAGTATCTATGCTACTTGTCACTATTATCTATGTACAATAAAGTTGTATTGCCAAAGCTTGTTTTTTTTTTTTCACCTGTATCGAATAACGATCAATCAAAATCTTATTTATTGAGGTGATGTTTACCGATTCGAGTACAGAAAACGGCGATCCTTGTAAATTGAGACCCCCTCACCATCCATCGCTGAGGCGCGACCTATCGGAGAGTTGCGTAATGTACTGCTCAGTCGCTCAAACATGAGGGGTTTTCCACTTGTACAGACGAGGTTGGCCAAATAACTCCATTTGAACGTAATAATATTGATTTATTTAATATTGTATACAAGGATAGGCAGTGGCCTAATGTAAAGTACAAAGTTTGGTATTACACTTTCAAGCTAGAATGTTAGTCTTTCATTAAAAGTGGCAGAAGGAGTACAACTTGAGAGGGAGTTTTACGTAAACCATTCAGTAATAAATTTGACGAAAGTAAATATCACATTTAAAATCAAAACAACAGCCCGGGGTGTTGTGATTGACATCGACAAACGTGCTGCTTGGAAAAGCTGTTCTGAAAAAAAAAAAAGTTCTTTCGAAATTTCTACTTGTGATGATTTTAAAATCAGAATAAAGCGCTATGTACATACGCGGCGTATGGCAGTTTTTCCCTTCGACAAAAGCTTATTCTAGGCTATTTAGAACCTCATTACACAACCGATCTTTTGCGGAGAAAGTTTCCCCAACCCAGAATAAATTTACAAATTCACCTTCACCACCCGCAGATGTTAAATGAAATTAAAATCGCTAAATTCATTTAAAATATACAAATAATTCTTTTTTTTCAAAAACGTTCTAAACTAGTGTACATCAATTTCTAATGTATATTATCACTATACTGGCACATACCAATTAATGTATTTAAAGTGCTTAAAATCTGATTTGATTTTAAAATATTTACACTCACAGCCTTGGTTTTTGTGTGTTTTACGTTAGGATTTGAGACGAAAATCAACCAAGGCAATTTTTTTTTTTTGTTCACTTTATTCCACTGACTAGCCAATGATCTGATCGCTACATTACAATTTTTTAATAATTAATAATTACAGATCACAAAAAAATTGGAAAAAAAAACTCGACAATTTTCTTCTTTCTCTCTCAAAACTACTTACAAATTACGACGACTTAGTCTACACATGGTAGAATACGACCCTCGGAACAGTTTTGTTGAGTTTGAAACTTGAGGGACTATATGAGTTTTGAAATTGCAGCGAAATTGACAAATTTTGATCCGTAAATGGCAGGCGAGGCTGTCGAAGGTCATGTTCGGGTCGTCGGATGGTAGAGAGCGCTTCGATCGTCCAGCAGCACCGAGTGTGGTAATTTAGATTTTTTTTTTTTAACTTTTTTCCACATGACCTTCCCATGAAAGTTCGTTAACAGAAATTTTATGGCTGGCACCGTCGAGGGTCCGGACCGACTATTGGTAAATCGGCCGAAAGGTTCTTTATTTAAATCTCTCTTAACAATAAAAAATAGCACAAAAAAAATTACACAAGGAAAATTAAGCGTAAAAAAGTCTGCCAAAAAAGTGGCCTTTACAAAGTGGGCAGTTCAACGTTTTTTCGGGCTTTTTTTTGCACAACCGGCCTTTTTATAAAATTTGTTCGTTTTTATCGAGTAAAATTTAATAAATCGTTACAATGTTGAATATTTAGTCTAAATTGGTTTGACGCTACCGAGTTTTCGTGTTGTCGAAGCGGTAGATTGTTGATGAGGAGGAAGGTGGAGGGGGTGAACTTGCCCGTTGAGAGTTATCAAGACATAAAATCGATAGAAAGTTCGATTACAATAGTGACGATCATATGCATACATAAATATTGAATGTGATAAGTTCTTTGACGTGAAAACGGATCGTACTTCGGTGTACAAGATGGCATCGTGGAAATTTTGAAATGAGCGACTCAAAGTTGCTAGATTGAGTTTTTAGTGTTCTGGGGGTAGCGAAAAGGTGCTAAATCCAATGCCAACTTGAACTATTACAAATGAATCAGTGAGTTCCGTTTTCACGCTGCCGAAATTTGACAATTCTGGGGTGTGGCGTTTCATTGGGGATTTACATGTTGTAGGCTACGTATATGGGGTCGAGCTGGTCCGCGAGAAAGCCGTCTCTGAGGTGCATGCGTTGTTTTTCTCCGCGGGAGTTGATGGGAACGACGCCGGGGTCGACGACGACGGCGACGCCGACGATGAGATGGTGCTCTTCGAGGACGGACGTCGTCACGAGGGGGACGAGGTCGAGGGCTTCGCTTTCGTTGCCGTCTAATTCGACGACGACGACGAGTAGGTTCGTCCAGGTGAAGACGGCGCTGAAACGGAAATTGGGAAATTCAGATGGAAGTTGTGGACAGTGAGGGCTCGCTTCTTTCTGTCATATGACGATTTGACCCCCCACCAGTTGCCGGTCTGCCTAATAAAGGACGCGCTTCGCTCGTATACTGTATGACAGTCGGAGCAGTTATAAGTGCCATTCGCAAGTCAACGGACCAAACATGTGAGCCTATGTACCTCACAGAGGCTCAAATAATAATGACATCAGATAGGTATGTAAATATATCTCCGTGTCTCTGACTAACTGAGTATGTCACGAGCCTTCTCCTCCGAAACCGTAAGCGATAAAAATACGGCGATTTTTTCTAGTGTCGTTAGGGCCTTTGAGAACCCCCTCAGATGCGTGCGAGTATGCGAATTTGCGCCCAACTTTCTTATTTTAAATGGGAACCCCTAATAATTAGGGGTTCAATTAAATTATTTTTTCCACGAATTGGGATTCCTCGGCCTATTTTACGTCCGTTGAGCGATATTTTTGGCGCCCGCAAATTCGTGCAACTAATTTCTTTCTAATTCTTCGTTAATGCTCCGATTGAGTCGGCGTTTCCTCCGTGTCCTGCCTAGAGATCCGAATTTTAATACGAAATCCCGTTAAAGTTTGTAGAGTCCATATCCTGCCTTTTATGGGCGACGAGGTTTTGAGGGCTAATAACGGACTCGGTGGGTTTGAAGTTGTGTACTGATGGCTTTAGAACTTCATACAATGTGTGACGAGCGCTTTCGCTGTGGTAGCATCTTCAGGTCTGCAATGAGAGTGACCGTTAGAGCGGGAGTGGCTACTGAATATCACTATATCTAATTTGTTACCAGGGGATAAAGAAATAGGCTATTTAATAGGACCTATTTCTCAACTCTCAATCCACAGGTAAACTTGCAACCCCACACCCAAACCAACAACCCCTACGATAGCTCATCTATTAATAATTTAACTAATTCCCCACAGAACCTTATGGAAAACCATATAGAATATAATAGACGACAGCCGGCCATCCACAGACCTGGAAAAGATCCGCCCTTTTCACATACGAGCGAGAGCGAGGCACGACGAAAACCAACTTACAGGTAATTTATCCCCTGGTAACAAATTAGATATAGTGATATTCAGTAGCCGGGCGTCAATCGACTCGGCACGATCTATTGTTCGGAAGCCAATTAAGTGCACATCATCTCGGCACACCTTTCCTCGGCTGAGTATACATCAAGTCGGCACGGTGTTGGTGACGGGACTGTACTGGTGCTGCTCTGAGGCTTCAATTTTGAAAAAAACAGTCAGCTTTTCAATTATTTTGAAATCCGTTTTTTCTTTGTCAAATGACTAGGTACGTATTCGACAATTACATTAGTCAGGGCGCCAAGTTCCTCCCGAAATGAGGGCCACCTAAAATGCCAACGACTTGCAGATGACGAATGGAGCCGAATCGTTCCATGCTCACTACAATCAGCAGTTTTACCATCCACATCCGTCCATTCATAAATTCGTGGCCATCTTAACCGAAATCCAAGTGGAGTAAGACGGGAGAATATCAGTGAACTACGCGAAAAGTACCAGCGAAATGAATTATCACTCACATCTTTAAGGTGGGTCTACACGGGGACACTTATTGCGGTAGAGCGAGAGCTAGAGCTCTCGAGAGAAGTGTGGACGGCCCGTAGAGTAGTTGCGAGAGCAGTCTAGCGGTGCTCTCGGGCTCTCGCGTTCCCCCTTCCCTCTCGACGTGTGGACGGCAGTGCAACTGCTCTCGGAATCAGTCTCGAGAAGTTTCACCTACGGGAAACTTGTTGCTAGAGCGATGACCAGTGCGGGTACGAAAGAGTGGACGAAAGATGAGACGGAAACGTTCATCAGTCGTTTGGAGTCGAATCCCGAGCTTTGGGATGTATCCTCTGAAGTATACAAGGACCGAAACAGGAGAGCAGTTTCTATCGCGGCTCTGGCAAATGAATTTGCCACAGATGCAAAAGAAATCGGGAGAAAACTACACAATATACGGACGCAACTCAACAGCGAGTTGAGAATTTCGTTTTCGTTTTTCAGACTTTAATCATTAATATGGTCGTTAGACAGTAGCCAGCGTTTGGTCAGATTTCGGACGATTTAAAACTAAAATTTCAGTCATACGGTCAATATTAAGAACATAGCTAGATTTCAATTAAATTTAGGTTGCTTTTTAGCCGTTTAGTCGTTATCATGACAGTAGGTACCTACCCAGATTTTAGTTGGTTTGTTCGCCTCTAGTCGTTTAGTCAGTCGCTGAACTGATCATAATTTAGAATGACAGCTAGTTTTGTCCACTTTTTAATAATTTTGAAATGTTTATTATTTAGACAGTACCTACATGGGTCGTTATTAAGACAGAAGCCAGATTTTCGTCCGTCTTTTGACACCATAATGGTAGGATGCCGGATCAACGTGGCTTTGCAGTTCATAAAAGGATTATCAAGCTGCTTGCTTTTATTTTCTTACTTGAAATAAGAAGAAAATTAAATTAATTTAATTAATGAGAAATTGTTTAATTAAATTAACTAATTAATACGAAATTTTCTTCTGCTCGAAGGAAGTCTGTTTCTTCTTTCCATTATTTCCTAAAAATAATCATGTTGGAAATTATTTCCTATAAAAATAATGATTTTAATATCAGATATTAAAGAAATAAATACTTAAAAATAAATAAAATACAGCAGTTTACAGTCAACAACTCATCTCTCTCTCTGCAGATTCTGGAATGAGTTGGTGACTAAACCGCTGTATTTTATTGACAGAAACTACTAGTCCTCTGTATTCTCATTGATACCTACCAATATTTGGCTAATTAAAGCTAGGCCTAATCGCCAATAAGGCTAATAATTAGCCTTGAGGATGAACGCGATGTTTACCTACGTCAATAATAGTAGTTTAGACAGAATTATACACACAACAAAAGACACTGTATATTAAAATTTAATATAATTTAATATAACTTTAATTAACATTTAATGTTAATGTAAATTAGATGAATTTTTCACTCCTGAATATTGAGCATCCTTCAGCGTCAGGCACAGCACAGAATAGTTAATTGAAATATGTAATCATTTAACGATCAATCCTCGACGAACCCATCAGACGGTCGGAATGAAACTGAGTGAACGAAGACGAATCTCTCTCTCGCGCAATTGCAAGAAAGGGGGGTTGTGTGGACACTCTCGCAACTGCTCTCGCAACCACGAGCGAGAGCAGTTGCGAGACCGGTCTCAGACACTCACTCTAGCGCTCTCAGGGCTCATGGTGTAGACGCGGCTGACACTGCTCTACGCAATTAGTGTCGCTCTAGCTCTCTCCGTGTAGACCCACCTTTAGTTATGAAAATTGGGCAAAAGAAAAAACCAGCCAAATTATTTTTCTAATTTTTGTACTTATATCGATTGACGCCCATAACTTTTATATTTATATTTTTATATTCTATATTTGTAACGATTTTCTGACGACGGCTAATACAGGGCTTGAACACTCCTTAACTCTTGACTGATTTTACTTCAGACCTTAACTAATTCTTCGAGTAAATACAAATATCAAAGCTAGCGTACAGTCACGTTAGACATTTTTTGGGGGGTGTGCCGAGTTGATAGGTGAGCCGAGTCGATGACGACCGTCAGTGGGCCACTCCCGCTCTAACGGTCACTCTCATTTCAGACCTGAAGACGCTACCACAGCGAAAGCGCTCGTCACACATGAAGTTCTAAAGCCATCAGAACACAACTTCAAACCCACCGAGTCCGTTATTAGCCCTACGAAATCCCGAAAAAACTACTTCCGCCGATGAGCGAAATTAGACGGCGAGTTTAATTTGAACGATTCCGCGTCTGTCAGGTCAGTGACGAGAACTCTCCCCGACGACGGACTCGGTTGTCCAAAGCGTTTAAATTTTTTTACCATCTCAGTCGTTCCCTTGACTCTCGTCTTGACCCTGCAGAACGTTCGGTTTTTTGTTTATGGTCTGATTAAGCCGTCGTTTCTTGGTCGAGCGAAGCGAGGCCCCCCGTCTGATTAAGTGGTCGGTCGAGCGAAGCGAGGCCTTATGTGTGAGTGCTAGTTAATATAAATAATAAACCAGATTTCATCGTCATATTCTATGAGAGAAAAGCTGTTAAAGTCATTGTAATCATTCGTAAGTTCTCTCCCCAGTGTCCGTGCCCTCATGGATCCCCCCAATTCATCCTCACAACGGGTGGTTCGTAGTGCTACGAACACAAATCAAGGTCAGCACAGGGTGGCCTCAAGAATGCAAATCTACCGGCCCAAACAGGGAAAAAAGGAAAATTTAGTTCTGAGTTGTCTAACAGATGTCTCTGCACGTAGGCGATATTCTTCTGGTCGACCTATAGTCAAGTCTAAGACTGGAAAGAAGGATGTTCACCTGAACCCGGACAGAGCAAAGTGCAGCCATGGACCGGTGCAGCCTCTGCCAACAGCTGTTACCTCATCAAGCACATCAAGCCCTAGTCAGCAAGGTTATAGAGGATCTCCTTCTCGCGGCAGGATCCTTACTCTGCCTGGTTTATTTAAATTCCCAACTATCGGGGAACACTTTCGTTTTATTATACGAACTCACCATTCTGCAATCTTCTTGTGGCATCTCATGACGCTGTTTTCAATGTCAATGGGGTGATATCTCATGCCTCGCAGCATGATCGTTTCGTCCAGAGCCCCAACAACGAAAACTGCATCGTGTAGTTCTGTAGGAAGCAAAACCAGTCGATAAATTTTTTTTTTTAAATTTGGAAAAGTAGGCAAGAAACAAAATTACTATAATGATAAAAATAAAATAAAAAAGCTACCCTTGCGTATCTTACCCTGTGCCGACTCACCGGAGGTGTCGGAGGACGTGTTCCGGTTAAGGGCGGAGTCGTGGAGTGACGTCAGGTCGGTGACTTCGCTCAGAACTGAAGTTTGGGTCGTTGTCTGGTTGAGGTTTTCCGTTCGCCGGAGGAATCCCAAGTAGCCGGTGCGGGCGTAGACTTCGCTCGTGTTGCCGGTGACGAGGCGGGCGTTGAAATGTTCGTTGTACTCGCTTTCGTCGCCGTAAATGGAAAAATAGCCGCTGGCGTTGTGCGGGGATTGGACCCAGATCTGGAAAAAAAAACGAGAGAAATTTGTTAGCGGTACGGTAAGGTTGGCAATGGTATGAGCCTGGTCAGGCACGAACCTCTCCAAGATGGGAGTCCCCGCATTGGCCTTTGGTTTCAGGGTTGGCAATGATGACTTTGACGCCGGGTAAAAGTTTGCCCGATTCCAGCAGACAAAGCGAGTGAGGGGATCCTCTTTCGACGAGCGTCACCCGGTCGTTTCGAAGAGCTCGTAGATCCACGTAGACTGACGAGGGCTCCGGACTCGAAGCACCCTGAAAAATACAAAAAATGGCAATGAGTCGCTCGTGTTCTTTTTGATCGGTCACGTTCCTGAACCGGTTTCTCACCTGTAAACATATCGCTACGTTGACGCGGCATCCAAAGCTCGTCGAAACAGCCCGGGGACTCAGTCCGAGAGCGGAGAACAACTTGGAGAAAGACGTGGTCAGATTGATGCGGGGCCTTTCTTCGGCGACGACGACGCAAGTGCGGACGCACGCCAAAGACACCCCCCGGGTCTTGAGGGTGTTCACCGAAGAGCCCAACCCTTTGGTGCACAGCTCCATGACGCCTGCGCAAAACCATGCCAAATGAGCATTTCCTGCTGGCGACTGTACGTATTGGACAAGTACGACGGATCTTACCGTAAGAGCAGAAGGTGTCCCGCACTCGGTACTGACTGACCGCCGTGAGCCACAGCGCTGGGTTGACTTCGACTTCTGATGGTGGAATGAGGATTGAATGATGTCCAGAGTAAACGCTAAAAATGTAATAACTCCTGTCAACGCTACAATCATTGGCAGCATCCTACAGTTTCTACAAATGCGTGGGGCTACAAGGAGACTCATCCATCGACAACGTGGGGCTCTGACGGGCTTCTATGGGGCTACAGATGGAGCTTTTGGGGCGGGTGTAAACTAGGCCACGAGAGCAGGAGTCCAAAAAGCAGAGGTACGTGAATTTGTTTGGGTTCCGTCCATATCAAAGTTGATCATCAAATGAGCCACCTCCTGGGAACCAGGCTTCTCGCCAGCATTGATGGTGTATGGTCGCGAGCTCCAGCTACCAGAAGACTTGGTCAGACTTGTCATGAGGGAAGAGCCACTTTCGGCTCCGTATGTGTTCTCCCTGAACCAGAGAGTGCGCGCTACAAGAGTCATGTGGGTCCACATGTGGCAGCAGATGGAGCGTTTTGACCGTCGGGCCAGGCAGAAGAAGTTCAAGACTGGGGACTGGATTTGGCTGCTATGAATAACGGTCACAAGAGCCTGCTTGAGTGCCTCGCTGAGGGTTCGCGACTGTGAATAGCTGGAGGGATGTCACGTCAAACCTTGAGGAGACCCTCCACTCACAACTTCCCACCAGCCTATGGTCTGCACACTGTCAATAGTCCAAGTGGCCCACGCCCCCTCACGCGTACCCTCAAGGACACCTTCCAATTCGAGGGGCGACTGTGAATTCCACCCTTTTACTTTTTAACTGTTTGTGTTGCACATGTAAATACGTAATCAAAATGAACTCGCTGCAATGATGTCTTCTTCTATAAGCCCATGGCCCAATTTACATTCATCCGCAAGGGGCCCAGTTTACCAGAGGGGCTGTGTATCAAACAGGTAAAGGGGACTCTTGGGGCCCGATTTAGATGCATCATCCGAAGATGTGGCCAAGTTTACAATCGCCAGGGGCTTTTGAAGGATTTTGGCCAGAAGGTCAGATGAGGTGTCGTTTTCCAAGTATTTTTGGACGTAGAATCCATTTCGGGGTGTATGACACCCATACCACGACACCATGGAGATCCATGAGACTTTGATGACGTCACAAATGGGGGATTTTGAAGGACTTCGTGTCGTTTCTGAAGTAATTTGGGACATGGAATCCATTTTTGGGATCAGAAATGCAAGTTTTACAAATTTAAAAAAAAGAAGCTCAATGCAATATACCTGCTCAAGCACCACAGTGCAAATCCGAGGCCGCAATACGGGTCCAGGCAAAGCGCTATGTGTCGTGACGGATACAACTCGCACGCCAATTTCATCGATCGGCACAACGAAGTGACGGCCGCATGTGACATCTTGATCCCAGCGAGCATGCCAGTTGTGCTCACGCTGAAAAAAACGCCGAACGTGAGCGTCGTGGGTAAAAAAAAACAACTCGACGAGTTTGAAGTGGGGTACCAACCTGAAATCCAGGTAGGCCAACATTTCCGCCGTAGGCGCTCTGTACATGGCGGTGAGTTTCTTCTTGGGCATGTCGTCAGTGTCCAGGATTACAGGCCAGGATTTGATGTCTACTACATTACTCGCCTCCTGAACAAAAAATAAAAAATAAATAAATAAAAATTAGTACCTTTGTACCAGGAGTGGGGCAGTATGAAGACGGACGAACCTTTGAGCGTAGAAGTTTGATAACATTCTGGTTGGAGAGGACTAGAACAGATTTGCTAACATCCACAATCATGCGGACCGTCGGTAACGTCGTCTGCAGGTTTTGAGGATGCGGGGGTCGAATAGTGACGGGTACAGCACCTGAAAGCGGCTTCGGTCAGTACGAGAAGTAACGCGCGCTCAGCGCCCAGCTCGGATGGTGTCACTTACCAACGTAAAGGCAACCGTAGAAGGCGCAAATGAGATCAATCCCCGGGGGGAAAATGAGCGCTACGTGGTCACCGGTGTTGATTTTGGCCCGTTCGAGAAGGAGCGACCCAACCCTTTCGGCCCGCTTGTGAAGTTGAGAGCAGGTGAGGACTGAAGCGACGCCGCCTTTCGAATTGAGCAAAGTGAATATGACGTGTTCGGACGTGGATATGGCTCGCCACCGAAGGATTTCCGAGATGAATTGGTACTGAAAAAATTGTACGCTTTTGTTAGACACTTTCACCTGACAAGGACAAAATAAGTGGTTTCAATTCGAAGTTTTAATTTTTTTTTTTTTTTTTTTTTTGAGGTGCTGAATCAGAATGTGAAGAAATTCTACAAATTCAACTTATGCGTTTTGATATATTCGCAAGCAAGTCCAAAATTTTGGCATGCTTTCAGTTTTTTGCTTATACCTCCGAAACTATGCGTTCTACTGCAAATGTGGCCGATATCAAAATGAAAGAGCATTAAATTTCCTACACAATGCACTATTCACATTCGATTTTTGACCCGCTAATACAAGAGCTAGAGCTCGTTGAAAACTTACCGAATTTTCCCACTTTCGTCAATATCTTATGCAAGTCAAATGGTTTTAGAAGGTAAACAACCATATGGGTGTATTCACAACGTAGATGCAAGAGATACCTACCTTAGGAAAATAGTCGCTTAGAATGAGTTTGGACGGAAGTGGAGGAATTCGGTACGTTTTCAACAGCTCCTGAACTAGAGGGTCAAACATCAAAGTAGACTAGAGCATTTTGTAGGAAATTCAATGCTCTTTAATTTCGATACGGCAATATTTACCGAAGAACGCATGTATGGTTTCGGAGTTATAAGTAAAAAACTGAAACAATGCCAAAATTTTAGAGTTTTTACATGTGGAAGAGGTCGGGGGATGGATGGCTTCACCCAACAGGGTGTGGCCGCCCCAGTAAGACTTAAAACTCCAACCACCTTATTTTTTTCTCACGTCCAACTTTGAACGGACCTAACGGCCTCACTCACCTTTCTGGCAGTGTCGGATTCCTCGTCGATAATCCCCATGTCCCGCCCCTGAGCCGACGCGAGCCTGTTGCCCTGCACGATGTTCCCGACCATCACCGACGCTGGACCTATGTCTGCAACAAAAGAGGAAAACCGTCGTTCTTCACTCCGCGACAAGGAGGGGGAAACAACTCCGAACAATGCAGAAGGCAGCGATGAGACAAGAGCCGATGAAGGTCGTAAGCGCAGTAAAAAAAAAGCTATAGTTACTTAAATTTGACATTCCTTCATGCAAAGTAAATAGCATGGTTTGCATTATCGTCTAATACGCATGAATTCTAGCGATAAGGAACGATTTACAATTTTTTGATCTGATTGACTAAATCGATTTTTCAATTACAAATTAGTATAAAGTCGATGATTTCTCCGGTATTCATGGAACGCTTTGCTCATCGTCCAAATCGAAACTTTCAAGCCGAAAGCGTGAATCCACGAGGCTCCTCCGGATTTTAACGTCGAAAAGTGCGTGTAGCGCTCCTTGTGGCATCCAGCAAGACTAACAATGCGTCTAACATAGGGTGACCACAAATCTTTGAGCTTAAAAGGGGACACTGACCCCCACTGGAAAATGATGGCGCATGTTATAATATAACATATTATGTTATTATATTATAACATATGTTAACATAACACAGCCCCCTGCACCTCTTCGCATCTAAAAACCTACTTACTTGACTCAGTACAAGAGTGTTGGTTAGGGAGAGAGAACGACTCCTCTGCTGGTTTGAACACTAAATTGTTTATTTCACTAAACAATTGTAGCGTGGAGACTGGTTTCGAGCAATTAAGCTCATCTACAGCCCAGAGTGACTTGAGGTAGTTGAACCTTCATTCAGGTTTCCATCCAGGTCGAAATTTCCCCCTATACAAAAAACCCTAAATCCGGGAGGGGGGCTTATTTGGCAACACTGCACTAGGATGAATGAGTGATAGTGATTGGGTGCGTTATTGATAAGACCATCTTCTGATCTCGTTGAACTTCAACAGGAACTCACCCAAGCAGGCTGCCCACCATAGACATTCAAAAAAGAGGAAAAAAGGAATGGGATTTGAGAAAAAAGGGGGGTAATGAAATAAAAAAATGAACTAAATTACTTTTGCCACTTCACACTAGCAATGCGAAGTGGCGAAAAGGAATTCAGTTAATTTTTTATTTCACTACCCCCCTTTTTTTCAAATCCCATTCCTTTTTTCCTCTTTTGTGAATAATTGTCATCATACGAGCCATAATTATTATGGTTCGTATTAAAATTTCCCCCCTGGAAAAGTTGTACGGTTTTCAACAAAATGTTTGAAAATGAAAGTCGTAGGCCGAGAAAAATCTGTACGGTTGAACAGTAGTTTCGTTGAATGACGCAAGGAGCGCTACGTGCTCAAAGATACTCGACGATTCGACGTGGAGCTTCATGGAACTCTCATTCTTTCGATTTGCGACGAATCGACGAGCGAATTGAACCGTGAATACTCCTAATATCTGAAAATTTAACTTAAGGTTGAATATAACTTTTGAATGAGGAAGGCCATTGATAGTGATGGTATTAGAACTATTCCTCGATACATAAATATTTATTGTGTTTGATTCGGTGGTAACGGGCACCGAATTTTAAACACCCCACGCCAGTTGACGAAAAAAAAGGCACAAAACATGGTTTAGAGGTTGAGGACTTCACGGTTAAGAGTGACTTAAATTGGCCAAATGGTCAATTTTGAGATTAATGAAATTGGGTTCCCAGCCAGCGGAAATGGCTCTTAATTTCATCAGATTACTTAAAAATATGATGACGTGATTAAATCACAAATTTTGTGATGATTTGAGCGTTAAAAATGGCCCACAAATTTTATCCCATTTTGGAAAAAATTGCGCATCTTTGACGTTCGGTTTCGGCCAGACGGCTTAACCGGACTGGGTCGGTAGGGAGTTCATTCGACGCAGAATTATATCCTCTTGAAAAAAGTAACGTATAACGTTTTTTGTCAGACGCTTCCTTCTGGGTAAAAATGACCAAAAATCAGACTAAGTATAAAAAAATCGTGGTTTTTGGGCCATTAGAAAGTTAAGCTACCTTCCCACGATGGTTAAAACTCGGATTCCTCACGTTTGGGCCGAATAGGAGCGATTAAAACCGTTTCCACCTTTCCGCCAATACTTTTTTTTTTTTCAACAAAGGCCTCATTTTACTATTGAAGACTATTGAGCGGTTCAATATTATCGATTGCAAAAAAATCGATACTTGTCGATATATTTTGGTATCACCTCCAATACCAATGGCCATCTCTACTTCGGAATTTGACTCCGACAAACGTTTTCCCCCCACATTTAACAGATCAAACAGAAAAAATTGTTTTCCCCATCTCTAAAAAAACTCCGCTATGTAAGACAGAAAAAAATGGCGTCATCTACCACTGCCTTCGTTATTTAACAGCACAAAGAATATTAAGTGGCGCACGTGAAGCAGTGAAATGGTAAAGTTTAGCACAAGGTCGTGTTTAACAGAGCGAAAACGTTAAGGCCGTCTGTGCGATTAATTTAAAATTGAAAACATGTTTTAAAAAAAACGGCACCGCACGAACAGACACAAGCCGTGAGTGATGTCAAGTCCTATTCCAACGCAGTCCTTATTCAATTATTCTTCACAACAAATCCACCAGAGTCACGACGGACAAAATGTTTGTGTCCGCCATGAAAGTCTTCAGCTATTTTGACTGTAATGACCAAGGCTTCACAAATTGTTCAACTAACGCAAACAAAATCTACATATGTAACATTTTGGGAAGTAAATACAAATTTTCCATGTACAAAATATTACTGAAAAGATACATGCTTAGTCTAAAAAAAATAAGTAGTAAATTCGATTTACCATGTTCAGAAGTGGGTTATTAAAAGATGTTCCACGAATTCCTCCCTCCCGGGGTTTGGTTTTAAAATGGAATAATAAATATAGTTTTAATAGCGCTGAATGGTTCAGTATAAAAAAGAGTTAGAGACACAAGAAAAGTTGCCAACAACAACAAAATCACACCAATAAAAGACAAAATTGCACATTAATTTTTTTCTTTTTACAACCGTCGCTATAAAAAAAGTGCTGAATGGCAAAATGGGATGAAAAGTGTTGCGAAAATTTGCAAAACGTGAAACAAAACCAAAAAAAAAAAAAAAAAATGTTTTGAAAGGTGAAAAAGTGAAAATTGCAGGTAAAACCTCCCTGTTTTTTTTATACAAAATTTCATTCAGGGGCCTTCGAAAGAAGCGTGAATGTCCTGCCCAATTTGGAGTTGACTTTTCTTGGTGTCTCTCAACGAATTTAGTCCCAGGATTATTTCCTAAGCTAGCGAAGCGCCCCCAACAGGCCTAATTGTCAACTACCCCTCGTAAAAACTACCAGGAAGAAGAAACTGCATTGTAAATACGCAAAAGACACAAAATCTTACAAAGGCAATAAATTTGGTCAGGACGAATAAAGAGAAAAGATTAGTCATTACCTTGATCTTCACCAATTTGGTTAACATAATTTGGTTGGGCCTGTTTAAAGTATTCATCTGTAAAACAAATAGCCTTAATCATTCGCCATATAATAGCTTAGGAGGGAGTTTTACTTCAAATTTGCCTACGGGATTTTTTTTTAACTAATTTTTTTTCTCGTGTTTTTGGTGAATGAAGCGATGTGCATGAAAAGCGAAGAAACATCTGTCCTAAGGGAACCACTTGGTGCAGGACCAGTTCCGCCACCCGCCCGAAGCCCGAACGCCCGAACCAGAAGAAGTGAGCAGATGAAGTGAGACCGCATGCCTATGCGACATGATGCACGTGAAGAAAGTGAGGGGTAGGTTCTACCACTGTGACGTCCAAATAAAAATAAAATAAAAACTGTTATACTTCAATAAACATGAAAATAAAACGTCACAGCGGCAGATCTACAGTGAAGGGTTAATTTCGAAAGAATAGGGGGTTAGAGATTTCATGCCTGCGTCAAAATGTACAAATATATACAATTAGGCAAAGTTAAGAGCACAAGTCTTTTCTGCACTTACAATAACGAGCACAAATCTAGTTTTATACTTTATGCAAAATGTTCTTGTCGGTGTGCGTTAACGGTTGATCAAAATCCATCGTGTTGGTTCATGTTTAATGTAAACGTTTATTGGAACACATTTTGGAGAGAAGACTGCGACCATGGGAGAGCATTTTCATGTCTTTCTGGGGTAAAATGTTATTTAATTTAGAGTTAGTGAGACATCAGGAGAATGATCGGAAACTTTTTGAAAATTATGGTATCAAACCCCTGAGAATAGAAACTGGTCTTGAAGGATCTGGCGCCTTTGCAATGAGAAGAAACTGGTTTTGAGGGATCTGGCGCCTTTGCAGTGAGAGAAAACTAGTTTTGAGGGAGCTGGCGCCTTTGCAGTGAGAGAAAACTAGTTTTGAGGGAGCTGGCGCCTTTGCAGCGAGCAGAAACTGGTTTTGAGGGAATTGGCGCCTTTGCAGTGAGATAAAACTAGTTTTGAGGGAGCTGGCGCCTTTGCAGCGAGCAGAAACTGGTTTTGAGGGAATTGGCGCCTTTGCAGTGAGCATAAACCGGTTTAAAGGGTGCTGGCGCCTTTGCAGTGAGCATAAACCGGTTTTAAGGGATCTGGCGTCTTTGCAGTGAGAGAAAACTAGTTTTGAGGGAGCTGGCGCCTTTGCAGTGAGCAGAAACCAGTTTTAAGGGATCTGGCGCCTTGGCAACAAGAGAAAACTAGTTTTTAGGGAGCTGGCGCCTTTGCAGTGAGCAGAAACTGGTTTTAAGGGATCTGGCGCGTTTGGAGTGAGCAGAACCTCGTTTTGAGGGATGCCTTTGCCTGGTGCCTTTGCAGTGAGAGAAAACTAGTTTTAAGGGAGCTGGCGTCTTCGCAGTGAGCAGAAACCGGTTTTTAGGGCTCTGGCGCCTTTGCAGTGAGCAGAATCTGGTTTTGAGGGATCTGGTTCCTTCCTTGGCAGTGAGCAGAAACCTGTTTTGAGGGAGTAGACTCCAGTTTGCATTGAGCAGAAACCGTTTTTGAGAGAGCAGACGCCAGTATGCATTTAGCAGAAACCGTTTTTGAGAGAGGAGACGCCAGTTTACATTGAGCAGAATCTTCGACTTTGTTTTCTTAAACTTGAACAAATCAATTTAAGAGGAAACAAACTTATCCGACTCCTGTACGAGGAAGGTCGATCCTTAAGAATACAACACCCAACTATAATCCTATTTTCAGTGTTTTTTTTGTTTTTTTTTTTGTTTTTTTTTCGCGTAGGGGATTCTCATGGTCTGTTAGTTTTTACATCAAATTGAAAGTGAACTTTCGACGAGAGCCTATGCGCCACTTTCGAAACCATCGAGGGCATCGAATCTTCGAATGGTCGTCGAAAGTAGTTAGTTTTTCAAAGCAGCGATAACGTCTTATCAACGAGATAACCGATCGAGTTGCTTTAACCAGCTGAATCGAGCCCACATCTCCCCAGATGCCACAAGGGGTGCTGCAGGCGCATGAATTTTTGACGTTTCAAGGCTCTAGGTTGTAAATCACTTTTCAATTACGACGATTCAACCAGCAGACCATGAATGCTCCTAATCAAAGACATGAAAATGTCAGCAATCGTACAAAATGAGTGTCCACATTGAACAACGGGCAGGGTCGAGGCAATCAATGCTACTATAATTTCTGTGTCGGTGCTGACGTTTTGTGGTTGTGGCCGCTGCAATGAGGAAATTCTGCGCTTCTTATGATTTTCATTACTTAGTAATGTAAGTCTTAATCCTATCAGGCTGTAAAATATGACTGAGAAGGGACATTTTTTGATCGTTTGAAACTTTTTTGGCCGAACCAAAAAACGTGTTCTACATACTGCTTGGGTTAGATATGTGCAAACTATACAACAGGGAGGGAGGGGGGCAAAGAGCTGCACTAAGTGATTCTCGTGGAACAGACGTCACAAAAAGAGGCAATAGAGTGCAAACTAACCTAGATGGACCTCCCGCGGCTTGGGCAGGTTGGTGACACATGTGTGGGGACAAAGGAGCACGTTGGCAGGGTGGAGAGTCCCTTCGAGGAACCGCCGTTTTGACTCGGACAGGTGAATGCCCCCTAGCGGCGTCTTCGGGAGATAGTTGGGCGGTACGAGGGCGAGACAGTAGATGCCAACTTGGTGGATCGAGTCCACCGCCTGGAGCACCCTCGACATCCACTGGAAGCTCTGAAATACAGTCAAAGATGAGTACGGAAATCGGTTGGACAATCAGCGCAAAAATGAGCAGCTTACCTCTTCCTCGCTGCAATCAGGTCGTTGCTCAGCAATGACGCAAATCCTTTCATCCCTTAGCACCTTTATGCTGAAAACGGCAATGCGACCCCGGTAGATGAACTTCATCGGCTCGACTGCCAGCACCGTAGCGATGATGTCATCAGCGTTGTGCTTCCTCCCTGTCACTGTCATCAGACCGTCGCGAGAGCCACAGACGAACACGAGACCACCCTGGAACCCGATAAGGTAATATTTATATAGCAACTGCTATGGAGCCCGTGGAGCTTTCAGCAGGCCCAGGGAGCGCCACCTGGTGGAGCAGGAAAGGCGGAAAATCCTCATAGCCGTTCACTGCTGAGCCACAGAAGGGAAAAACTCAAACGTGAGTCTCTCTAAGGACTCAGCAGCCCACTCCTGCCACTGGCCGACAAGCAGCACATTCTGGCCCAGGCTCAAAGCCCCCTCCCAGAAAAAGTTTTACCTGAAGAAACTCCCAAAGGAAACTAAGTCAAGTTTCTGCCTGTCACAACATACCGGACCGAGAAACCCGATGAGGCCGCTTCTGGTGTACTCGGCGTCGGACAACGCGGACCCATCGGGCATCAACGGGGACACTCTGAACGTGTTGTTGCTAACGCCAGTCAATCCCCAGTACTGGCTGCCCGTGGCGGGAGAATTCACGCAGATCTCGCCGACTTCGTCCGTTTTGCACAAATACGACGTGCCTTCCATTTTGACGACTACTATACACGCTAAAAAAATTGAAAAAAAAAAAAAAAAAAATTAAAACCGATTTTTCAAAAATTGCTTCTTGAAAAGTTGATATTGCATCGTACACTTACATCCAGGCATGACCTGGCCACAGTCTTGTAAAGTGAGGGAAGTCAGGGAGTTTTCTTGGTCGACTCGAACAACGCCGAAGCTAAGACCGGACATGGACAGCACGCCTCGCCCTGTAGCGTTCACGCCGGCTCTGCCAGGTCTGTAAAGAAAAAAACGGACAAATTTGAATGTTGACGTTGTCGAGGGGAAAGTTAGTAGAGGAATTTGAGAAGATTGGGGATCAGCGGGTGTGACTTCAGATTCAATGACTTCTATGTTTGAGAATGATTATGACACGAATCTACTTACTTGATCTACATCAATAACTCAAGATGGTCTCTGCACACGGGAATGTACCTATGTAACCAGCTCTGCTGATAAAATAAAATAATTATTGCAGCGTTTTGGCCTACTGGCTCATGATCTGTGCCCCATCCTACTGGGCAGAGTGAGATCTTGCACAAATAGGCACACTTGCGCCCAACTCTCTCATTTCAAATAGTCACCCACTTTTTAAGGAAATCAGGCCGAAATTTAAAAAAAAAAATCAATTTATGGTAAGGGTTAATTATTCTCAGAATAGTCTAATCAAACTATGCTCGGAAAATTTAGATTTCAGTTTCAGTAGCCGCTGAAGTATCCCCAACAGCTGTGATAATACGATTTGCTGTAATGCAGGTCTCTATGAATTTTGTGGACCAATCTCTTTAGTTCAAAGGTCACAGATGTCCACCAACTTTCAATAAACTTCTTGCAGTCCCTTGAGACAGTTAGATCTTCCTCAGAAAGCCAGGAAACCAGCTGAGCCACTCGGCTACGACTAAATTTCCACTATGGTCGAAGATCACGGGTTTCAGGTTATTATATACCAGTAAGGTAACCAGCAGCTTCACTCACTCAACCAACAGGTAATCCGTGTTAAGGTCTGAACACTTTCCCCCAGTAGTTCCTTAGCTTGCCTTTCTTCCTCATTGTCGGCCACTTGGAACACGCTTTTGTACCGAGAGTGACTTTCGTTCGGCAGCACTAGTGGGGAAGGAGACGATTTAGTTGTACACGCAGCTGTCAATGGAAGGGAGGGAGGTCTGACAACCTTTCCATGTCCCACTAATTAGCAGCTGAAGGCTTAAAGCTCAATAAGTATTTCGGATAGGGAGAGAGAACGACTCCTCTGCTGAAGATTCGTTCTCTCTCCCTAACCAAACTCATTGGATTAGACCTCTGCACCATCGGCAAACAACCACTTTGTTATTTCGGATACATATTTTTGGAATTTATCCAAATGTTACTCACTTCACACACAGGTTCAGGCCCTGCAATGACGTTGGGCTTCAAACCCGTTCCCCAGCGACTGACGCTTGAACTACGACCAGAATTCGGGAAGTTTGCTGCTGTGTGTTGGTAACATTGGCTCCGTGCACGTTTTGAGTTATAATCGACGAAATTTTTTCCCTCGTCAAGATGGATAATCCCCAAACTTTGGTAACTTTAAAGAAGAAAGTGCTTCGTCGGCAAGCCCGTGAAATTGTGTTTAATGATCATCATTATTTGAGTGAGCAAAAAGAAACCGGCCAGCTTCAGAATCCGCTCATCAATTTTCAGGACGAACAGTTAAAATCGCGGGTTCCGTCAATCATTAAAGAGGGAAGAAAGTCTATAGCCCTCGGACTTCAAATATTCCATCTTTCCTTAGGGCTTATAAAAAAGTTTCACTTAAAAAAAAAAAAAAAGGAGTTTTCTGCAATGTTGACCAGTTATCGTCACTTTTGAAAAATAAAAATCGTCAAGGAGCTCATTGCACCAATAAATGGATAATATTCCATAAGTCAACCCAAATTTATTTAATACTTCTAATAAGAAGTTCATCGTAACATATTTAACACAAATCGATCAAAAAAATCACATTTTCAAATCTGAACTAAGAGCAAAATTTGTACATCGAAAAATTTAAAATTATTCGGTACAGTCGAACAAAACTTAGTACGTACATAGTGAGGTTTGGTGGATTTTTACAACACAACACACACTTAGTGCGTATTAGATTACTTATTATAATATAATAAGTACTATTATAATATAAGTACTTATTATAATATAATATTATTATAGTAGAGTATGAACAAGATCACAACTTGATGGCGTCGTATTTCTTCCAGTGTTCCCAACATGATAGACAAACGTCGGTGCCTCTGAAGGGCTGCGAGGAGCTCCATTGGACAGACGAGCGGGATCCGCAGTGAGAGCATTTTTTGTTGGAAGCGTTGTTATTTTTGTTGTTCGCCGGTCGTTTATCGGCGTCGGGAACGAGGATTTTGACGAGTTTAGTTTTGGCTTCGGCGGATTTGACGGTTTTGGTTTTGTCGTAGCCGCCAGTCGTTTTCCACATGTAGTAAAATTCGACGATGCTCTTCATGCTTTTCCAGGGCAACAGCTCTTGACGGATGGCGTAAAAGTCTTTGCCGATTTTTTCCATCCCCTCGGAAAACAACTCGGCTTCAGGGGCGGACCAGGACTCGAGCTCGTCGCGGACGATGACGGCGTCCGTTTTGGGCAGGACGGCCTTCAAGGCTCTGTCGACGTCGTAGTTGAACTCGTGAAGGGTGTTCAGGGCGTGGAAGACGGTCGTATCTCTGGACGCCGACGCCGCAGACATCATCAGACTCCTCGTTTGCAGCGTGCCGCCCATCATCGTCCGAGCCGCCGTACCGATGCAGGTGCACTGAGTGATATAAGTCGCAATTTCCGAGTCCGTGAGCCGGCCGGGGACCCAAATTTGAGTTGCTACGTCGCCAAGCATCGTGTAGTCACATCCACCTGTAATAATGACACCCACTGTAATACAATGTTGAGGATAATGATGCACATACGTACATGTAACAATGTAATATCTCGGAGGCACTATTGACCAGATGAGATGGATATCTACCGCTACCGCGTCATAATGGATGAGTATGGAAGGATATATGGAGGATATCCGTGTTTTGAAATAACGATATACCGATATGCCAAGCCCAAATCCATCAATAAGGAGAATTGGAGCATATCGATGGAATAATTAATTTCAATTATTGTGGAATTAATCATTTCTAATTATTATAAAATTAAGGTAAGTGTTACCTATATCGATACTAAACATCACCTTAAAAATGTATAATAATATTATAAATTATATAATATTATCGACCATCCCTACTGGTCAGGTTAGTGCTGTGGAAACTGCTATAGAGCCGTTAGGCTATCAGTAGGCCCACGAAGGAGAACTACTGGTCAGCGGATCCGGAAGTAGGAAAGCGTACTTACCAACCGCGGGTAACTTGTCGTCGTCGACTTGATGATCCGCCCCAACTTTGATTTCGCCGTCGTCGCAGCAGAGCGATTTCTCAGCGGGATCGTACGAGAAGCAGAAGAAAAACACATCGTCTTTGCCGAGATAGGAAGAAGCGGATTCGACGTCGCTGACCCGTATGACGGTGCATTTCCCTCGCAACGTCGTCGCGTCGACGGTTTCCTGCATGTTGGAATTGAAAATTTCCCTTTTGGCCAGCTCCATCATCCGCGTCCGGGACAGTTTGTCGTCGGCGACCAGGGCGGCCAAACCTTCGTCGGCGAACTCGATGAGAGAAGGGTTGACGTCGGACCGGCGGTAGAAACACGACACGACGACGTTGACGGCCCCGGTCGGCGTCGCGTTGAGTTCCTCAATCCGTCGGATCTGATAAGGCACCGACGCTCCGGCGTCCACGTATACGTGCTCACCCAACCGGTATAAAGTTTCACCCATCGCAAAAAACCGGCTTCAAATGTTCCAAAATCCCGCACGGTCTCGACACTTCATCACAGGACGCGAGAAAACAAAGACAAAGGAAAATGCAACGCGGCAAAAAGACAGAAAATGCGCTATCAGTTGAGGAGTGTTGCTGTTGTATAAAATTAATGTCCCTCAGGCGCGGACACAAACACCTCCTCCGCACAAATCAAGGACGTGGGAGAGACGGGCGCGCACATGCGGTGGGTACTAGGTAGACAATAATCATCAATGTTGAGTGCTAAACGCAGCACACGGGTGTATTTAATGTGACGAGATTAGTAAACAGATAATTTTAAATGGTGTCCAAAGTAACTTCAAAACCTCATCGGCAGCGCACGGTGCTCCAGATCGCTAACCGGGCGAGTCAATAGTCGAAAATCCAGCGTCCTTAATTTAAGCTAGGTCGTCAGATCATGAGAGAGCGGGATTAAGGACCAGAGATAAATTCACTTCATTCGAGGATTTTGATGAAATTGGGCTTGAAATGTTCGGAAAGACAACCCCAAGAAGCTGTACCTCCAATGTTTGACCTTTTCCACATATTACGTAGCCCATACTCAATATTCCCACGTAAAAACGTTGCCTTCTCTCTCCGAAATGCGGACCCTTCCCGTGCGGAGATATAAAACTATTTTAGGTCAAACATATCATTTGACATCATATTAAGTTATTGTTCAGCGTTATTCGCAAACGATTATAAAGTGGCAGTTTAACTGGACAGCCTGAAAATGACTTCTAGAGCTCTTCAACTGCGTTTTAGCGCTTTCGATTCAGAACATAAAATCGTGAAAGACCGTTTTTTTTATAACGCTTATTACGAGTTTTCAGCCGAACCGGTAAATTTTGAAGTGTGAAATGGCCAATACCAAGTCGGGGAAAAGCAATATTTCGGATTCATTTGACGGAGAAATCTTAGCAGTTAGAGAGGGTTATTGCCGTTTTTTTCTCGGACCCTTCATTTTGGCAGTTTGAGGAAACCTAACATTCCCAACGATCACATTTTTTAACAGGTTCAAATTAACTAAATCATTGTCTCAACCAAGTGCAGCATTAAATGCAATTTTTAAAAAAAGTAATGAAATTTTCCATTACTTGCTGACAGGAATCCCCCCCCCACCCCTCCGCTCCACGTAAGCTAAACCAGTTGGGCCGTCGATTTTAAAATTCTGACCTATGTAACTTATACATAATACCAAAGACATTATCTTGCAGACAGGTGTGCAACTATGGGCCAGCATTTTCAAGCCGTAACATAATATGTTATAAGATAATATTATTATCTTTATAAAGTAGCGACTCTTAAAACCCCACGGATGAGTGGACAGTTTGAAGTTGGCGGGAACAGACACGTTCACGCCATGAACTACAACCACAGAACAGCCCATCCCAGGCTGAGGACGGAAGGAGGGCGCTGAGGCGATTGAACTTATTGGTTCAGTTTGCCCACTCAGCTGCCCCAACGCCTTAACATGATTGAACGGTGAACGTTGGGGGAGAATGAACTTCCTGATGAAGTGAGTTGAAGCGGTGTAGTAGTTTGTATCGCGTACTAAAGATGTCGCCTCTGTCTGTTTTTACTTCCCCTTCCGCTGTCAAATTTTTATGAGAATAATCTAGTAGGTAGTTTCTCGCTTTTTGACATTTTATGTCTTTAGGCCTACTTTCTCACTTGGACCCGAAAAGCGTTATACGAAACCGTTATACGATACCGGTAAACAAAAGCGTTACAGTGAGTAGTAATGGAGACTAAACAAGGAAAGGACGCGGGATGCCGGTTTCTAACCGACCACAATATTTCAATAAACGTGTTGATACCATAATGTTCATCATCAAATCAAATTCGTACACTGTATTGATTCTAAATACATAAAATGTCCCAATGCGTTGCAGACTCGTCTGCAAGCGTTTCCTTCTATTTTCGTTTTTTTCTATTCGACGAAGAGATCTAGGAGTTTTTTTTTTCACATTTTTTTGGATTCATAGGTCCCCTGTTCATCTTATCAGGAATGGATCCCCCTTTGCCTTCACCCCGATTGCACCCAATACGAGGAGCTTCAAGTCCAGTGAGGTGGAAATCAATAATTGGATATAAATTATTCAAAAGTCAATTATAGATCAATAAAAATTTTTGTTTTAATTATTTCTTCATTCTTGTAAATTTAGTGGAAGGATGTGGAACCACGAAAATGGATTATACGTCCTTCAAAAGCACCAGTTGTAGCCCAATGAATGCCCCACAGATCCTCTCGGTGAAATTCGATGTTTCTGGGACCAAGAAAAATGGATTATACGTCCAAACTACATCGAAGCCGACACCCCACTCGACATCATACCCGAAAGAAAATCACCAAAAACCCCTCCTGTGGCACCACGCGGGGTTGGGCGATCGAGCTGAAAACCTTGCGGGCACAACTTGATGTTCGACCGACTATTTTGTCAACATTTTTGTTGATAACAAAAAAAAAATCCTACTGCACAAAACAGCTCGGTAGGTTTACGGCGAACAGCGGACGGTCATTTGATTTTTGAAATCTACAGGTCATGAAACGTAGGTGGGAAGGAGATCGCCAAGTTCTGGACGAAAATCCACCGAAACCAAACATCACAATTTTGCGCGTTGACAAGAAGCAAGGTAAGTTCTTCCATCGAGCTTTTAAAAATCTTCGTACGACACTAATCCTTGGCTTTGTGGGCCAAGATTTAAAAAACTTTGCTCGAAGCCCACTTCTTCCAAGGAACTGTCTGGATGCAGGTGAGCGAATCTAGCCGTAGCGGCTAGTATCCTATAAATACTCACTATAGGTAGTTACTCACTCCTGTCCTTCGTCAAAGCTCTTTAAAACCTCCAAGGATTTACTTTTTTGAAATCTACACATAATGAACAAGACAAATTTTAAGGCTGATCGCGATTTCCGAAGAACAATACCCCAAAATTGGCGTCTTTTATTAAACTTTATGTAATAGTCTCCCATAAAATTTGAAGAGCGCAAGAAATGCTACACATGCCAACAACAAGTGCCTACCTTCGAAGTGACACGGTGAGACATTCGGTGGAAGAGGCCGACGGGCAAATGGCGTCCGTTCTGAGGCCTTTGGCTTGGAAGACGGCGAGGAACTGGTCGCACGAGGAAAGTGACCAGGGGTTGGCACCGTCGCCGACTAGGAGTAACCTCAAGGAGGACAGGCTGATGTCTTTGTGGTCTTTGGTGGCGAGAAGGCCCCAATGAAGGTCGCGGGATTTGACGACTGCAACGCTCGCTGCGGCAGAAAATGACAATGAAATGAATCGCGCCAACAGACAGCAACTTATTAGCAAGTTGTTGGGTTTACAGTGATACCAACCTCGGTACTTGGTGATCATCTGCATCCATGAGGCGGGGTTGACTTTCATCAGAGCGTACGGTATGAACACGACGTGCATCCCGTTGAGAACGGAAGTGAGTATGCTGTGCCAGAGGCCGGTCTCCCGTTTGAAGTCCAACACACACACCATGTTCTCCCCTTCAGTGTAGTTGCACGACATGGTCAACATGCGACAATTTGAAAGCATGGCGGCTCGCGTAACCGTCACTCCCATAACCGAACCGTCTCGGTCAGTCGAGTACTGAAAATAATCAACAATTGTATACGTGGCTACATTAACAGGGGAGAATCGTGGATTTGTTCTCTCTGGGATACCTCAATATACGCAGGATTGTCGTCCGTCAACCTCGGAGTGGGAGTCCAATCTTTGGGCGTTTTGGCCAAATGCTCCGTTACAAACCAGTGGAGCTTCGGCCACCCTTTAAACGCCACCACTTCCCCGGCAGTGGTTTTGGGCAGACCTTTCAGGCAGGCTTCACTCGTCAGGGCCACTTGAACTCCGCAAGAGCCGAGGAGAAACCCTATTTGCTGAGATCCGGCGTCCTGAAACCCAGTTAACACGTTAACTCGCGTTAACACCGACGTAACACAGCCACGCGATACTTACCCTTCTCGTGATGGGGACTTCAATCGGTACAGGAACAATACCGGCGAACATGCACCCGTAAAAGGCGCACATGAAGTTGATCGGGTCGTTGTTGGGGTAAACCAGAGCTATCCTGTCGCCGCACTTGAGAGAGCAAGTGTCGCCACCTTTGCTGAAGTTTTTCGTCAATAGGGTGTAGGCTATTTTTTGAGATCGGCTGAGGAGTTTTCCTGAAATAGACAATGAAAATTGAAATTAATACCAGGTCCTGTGAAATTAAAATGGGCTTTTTCATTCAAAACTATTCTAAAAATAAAAATAAACTTCAACCACTCCTGTGTCATCAAATCAAAATTTGAGTTTTTGTCGGGAGAAGATTAGCACAAATTAGTGTATTTGGGCGGAATGGCTCACATACCGTATGTGAGAGTAATGCTGAGTTTTCCATTGGGGTCCAACACTGTTGCGACGGGTGCCTTGTATGTGGCAGAACCGTATCTCTGAATGGCGGCTTCCAAATTCCGAGGGAGACCTGAAGGAACCTGCAAAAGAAACGTGATTATGGTAATCAATCCATCTACCGCAGAGTTATCAATGAGAATCATGCGGGGCGAGTCTTCTGCCCCATTTGATCAAACGGGATAAACTCGTTGTGGCCTATCGGGTTATCGAGGGAGAGAAAGGAGTAGAAAGGTTGAGCCGGAGGTGTTTTCAAGTGATTTCTATTGAGCCCCGAACGTTGGTGATCCTCTTCACTCACCACAAGTTGCTCTCCGATCGCCGGCGTCATCGTCGCTCCTTCGGGCTTCGGGGCGTTCGGATCTTTCGGGTTGGCGGCGATTTCCAGCTCGATGTCGTCGTCTTCGTAAAATTCCGGCAAAGGCCGACGTTTGGGTCGCTTGAGCGTGTTGAGAAGCTGCTGGATTTTAGCCGACACTTTCCACCGCCCCGTGCCTGTCACTGTTCCTAAAAGGTGCAAAAAAAAAGAAGCAGCTCATAAAGCCTACTCGTACAATGGCACCCAATCATACTTTTTAACTTCAAACCAACTTACCCATTCCATCGTCAGACGACTGCCTTGAGCGATTATACCGATTAACCCGATCCGCTGGAGTGATTCTTCTGGCCTGCCCGGTGTTGTGCGTCACATCAGGAGGTTGAGAATCTGGAGAAAAAAAAATAATAAAAATAAACATAAATACACCTCATCATTTGGCAAGCTTAGGCAACATAAATTTTACTAGTGGAGGAACTAGGGAGGTGTAGAGAGTATCGATACTTTGAAATATCGATATTTTCTTGAAAAAGTATCAATACTTATCATCCGAGGATTTTCCTTTCTACAAAATTCAATAAGTTTTGCTGAAAATTTACCAAATCATCCACGAGATCGATAGTGAAAAGCGAAAATAAGCGATCCGTGATAGGTAGGTCATATTTTACGAAAACAGAACCACGGCAAGTCCCAAATTTCAAAAGAATGGTTCATTCAGGGATGCCAATTGTCGTTGATAGTTATTGTGTACATATGTAAACACATCTTGTTTAATAAGCCAATGCTCGTTTTTACCAAGACACTTTTAACGGGGAGTAATTACTTAGAGCTGATGACGAAATTAGGCTTTAAAATTAGCCTCACGGCTTAATGATCCTCCCGTGGATTTTCTCCTATTCTGAAGTCGTAAAGAGTTGAATTTACCACTCAGGCGATTAGCATTGGACTTTGATGGTCCTCTTATTCAAGCCGAGCCTAATGGTCCATTATTTAAACGGCGCCGTTTTAGAGTTATTTGCTCGAGATACGGGCATTTGAATTTCTATTTTTTTTTTTTTTTCGGTCGATTTCGCTTTTGAAAAGAGATTCGACTCACCTGATGGCCATTTGAAAGAGTTATATAGCTTGGGCGCTCGACGTTTTATGGAATTCCGGCGAAGCGGAAGCTACTGTCACCTATTTCACGTTCATTTCAATTCAGAAAGCATTTCCCATCAACATTTGGTTACATTCGTGAGAAACTCGGATTTCCTGTGACAGACAGGCGGTTTCATAATGTGCCGTGAAATTCATAATAGGGTTAAACGAGAAACGCTGCAAATTCAGCACGAGGGTTTATCATTCTTTGGTGGAAACTGGGAGAAACGAATTCTGTCAATAAAACACTGCAAATTTTACACAAAATTTGTGTAACATTTAATGTTTATTATTCTTTAATATAGATTAATTGTACAAAAATTAATTCTGTCATTGAAATTTTTTTTTTTTTTTTTTTTATTTGGAAAAAAAACTGTACAATGTTAGGACATATGTGGGACCTCGAAAAATAGATTATACGCCCAAAACGACCTCGAAAACGACACCTAACTCGACCCCATAGCCAAAAACCTTCAAAAACCCCTCCCGTAGCCCCATAGCGCCCCACGGGTTCCGGGCGATCGGGCTGAAAACCTTGCGGGTACAACTAGATGGTAAACCGTTTTTTTTTTTTTTTTTTGGTCAAAATTTCAGATTTAAAAAAATCTTCCTGCCCAAAACGGCTCGGACGGGGGACGGACATAACGTTTTTGGAATGTGGACATCTTGAAACGGATAATGTGAAATTTTGAAGCCGATCAGAATTTTCGATCTCCGTCGCGATTGCAAGAATAATAAACCAAAAAATAATTTAAAAAAAATCTCCGTCCATGTTCCGTGTGTGCACACGGATATCCATGGACTTGGGGCCTCAAAAATGGAAAATTGAACATTTAATGTTCAAAATAACTCGAAAAACGACACGTCATTCGGCCTCCTGGCATCCTTCAAAAGCCCCATTTGTACGGCAATGAAAGCCCCAGGGTGAAATCTGGTAGTTCTGGTAGTTCTGTGGTTCCTCAAAAATGGACTCTACGCCCAAAAATAATTCAAAATCGCCACCTAACTCTACACAATAGCCGAAAACCTTCAAAAGCCTTCCAAATCGGTAATGAGGGTTTTCAGAAACTCGCATCAGTATCAGGAATTGTTGGAATCACTTCTCTGTGCTTTGAGATCTATAATTCCTTTACTGTGATATTAACCCCACAATCACATCTCAATTTTCAAATTTCATATTTATCAGTTCTGATTCCTTCTCTGTGTAAAGCAGTTACAATAAAATTTCTGGAGAGATCGAGGTGGCCTCGAATCGTATTCACATTTCGTAGTTAGAAATTTCGCCTGATTGGATGACTGCTGGATGGTTCAAACCTTTCATTTCGTCCAAGTCGCATTCCTACTCGGTGTTGGCTTATCTCTGCTTGTTCAATCAACATCCCGAATTCCTACCCTGTGCTAAACGATCTTTTCTATTAAAACAATCACTTACATGGCCTGAGATTGTGCATGACGTCGGAAATGTCAGTGATTTCTTGCTTGTGTCGCTCTCTTTCTCGGGCTTTCTCCCTCTCTCGGGCTCCTCTTTCTTCCCGCACATGCTCGCTTCGCTCTTCCCACACGACCTGTCCGGACCCGCCGTTCGGTAACCTGCAACAATCGATCAGTCGATTAGATTATCGCAATTCGATGCGCGCCTCTGGAAAAAAAAGAAGCAAAACGTTTAGTCGAATGGCGTAACGTCGGAAAATTGGCAACACGATGCATTGCGACACGGCAAATTGCAGCAACTGCGGTAAACAATGGTGTAGCGTCGGTTAATTCGTAATCAATACTAATCGATCTTCACACAACTAATTGGCTCATCCCGTGAGATTCTGCCGGAGAAACGAAATACCTAGCTGCGAGTTACAAGGCGTATTCCTGTTGGTAGGCGATTCGGTATTTCTGATCAGAACAATTATTGTCCGATAATTAATTATTGCAACCATAGATATGATATCACAAGAAAAATGTCGATATCAATTTTGGCATTAAAATTTATTTAAAAAAAACTATTACTGACAACAGAAGAAAGTACATATTATCGACATTAAAATTGATCTAACCTCAATTACATGAAAATTCCAATGCTGATATAAGTAGAAACATATCGATATCACCAATATCGAATTGATTGATATTAAAATGTATTTAATCAACAACGAGCTTATAACTGTTATCAGAAGAAAAGTATACATCAATATCAAAATTATATAGATACAATATCATAGATTTAATAGATAGATTGAATCATTCTATGCTGAAGTTTATTTAACCTCATTGATGGTGATATAGGTAAACATTTAATATTGTTATCGCCAAAATCGTATCATTTAATGAAATTTTCATATTGAAATTTATTTAAACTCAATATTATTTTTGCGCTCTTCGTCCCCATTTTCCGTTTGAATTTAGCCTTATTAGAAGTTTTTCCTTTCAATATTTTATTTTATTGAGAGACTAATGTTGATAGAAATAACGGATCAAAATATCAGTACCCTATTGATAAATATCGTAAGTATCGGATCGACACTACTTGTTGGTGATGGTCTTAACGAATGATTTATATCAGGGGTTGAAAATTGATACATTCTTACAAAAATGAATACAACAATTGTAGTTTTTAATTATTAAAAGCTCAAATTTTCATTTCACTGCCAATGAAAATAATAAATAAATAAAATAATAACCATGAATACTGAAAATACCGTTGATGGGTAAAACAGTCCCCAGATTTTTTTTATCGCCGGGGGGTTTTGGGGGAACGATGTCCTCAGGGTTAGGGGGGGATTTATACTTTATCAAGGAGGAATTTGGAGGGAAATTTATCGGAAAAATTATAAAATGTTTTGATCTTCAGATTAATTTAATTATTAAAAACATGAAAACTTCTCATAGGAATAAAAATCCTCCCGTATAACCATATTTTCCCTCACCTGGATGGAATAAGTACCACCATTGTTTCATTATTCTCTTAATAACCAACCTCACTTTCTTGAAAACTTTGATTGGCCTGATAGTTGTTAAGTTATTCCCCCTTTTGCGTTTCCTTCTTTGTTTAAAAATACACAAATCAGTATCACAGTTGACACTGGTGAAAGAGTGGGGAGCCTGCAGTGAAACGTAACCACACCATTCCACAGACATAGAAGATAGCAGCTAGGAATTTGCTCCACACCATCCCCCAGATGGCAGTCCGTCATCCCAACCCCATTATGGAAGGAGCCTGGAAGGTCAAGATTGCAGAGAGCCATCTCCAAGCTATGCGAGTGTAAATGAGACAGGAGGACTTAAGGAACAATTTGCAAGGTCGTAAGTCAAAATAACCTCAACATTTTCTACTTTTTTTTCCGGTTGTTGTTTATGTTTCGAAAACTAAGCGTTTCTCGTGGAAACACGCTTATAGCAAAATTAAAGGAAACAAAATTTCCTACAAAATGCATATACTACAGTTTAAGATTGGAACAATAGTAAGGCCGGTAGAGCGCGCTGAAAAAAATCCACTTTTTCGCTATTTATCAAAAACTAGTAAAACCCCAGTTTCACTTACTTAAGCCAATTTTTTTAAGCCAAACATAAAATGTTGGGCTTACATAATATTATTATGTAGTGAAATTTATATGTAGAGTTCTAAATAAAGTAGGTAGAGTTTGCAAATGTGATGTTTGCTTTCATAGTGATATTCCCCACCCACCATCCCCCCCCCCCACCACCTGGTAAATCTACTCAACTTTTATTTACCACAAACTACTAATTTAGCGTCATGTATCTAAATCTAAATATTCGAGTAAGAGGGGTCCGCAGTAGATATTGTTCCGTGAAAGGGGCCCGCAAGCCAAAAAGTTTCGGAAGCCCTGATTTATATAATCAAATTGCGAGTATTTGAATGACTACGATTGAATGGCCGTAGGGCGTCAGTATTGGTATTCGGATTAAATGAGCCTAGTACTTCTTCGTTTGGGACGATTTTAATTTGAATGAGGAATTGGGAGTTCAGATTTGGCAATCGGATGAGCATATCAGCTGTTTCGCTACTGAACGAATGCAAAACTTCATAATATGCAAAAGAACCAATCTACGATGCTGCATTTGGATGAAAATTACGTCCCTAGCAGGTACTTCTTAATTTGGAACAGTTATTTTCATTTGGATTCGTGACAACTAATGCAAGTTCAGATTCGGCAATCAGGAAAAAATATCAGCAGTTGGGACGCTAACGGAATGCAAAATAATTCAAATCCTTGAAATATCAATTTCAATAATCGAATGCCGCATACGATTCAGCGATCGGATGCCTCATCACTAGTTGGTGTCCCTGGACGTGGAAGGAGGCGCATGACGTCATGACCGTTTCTCGAAGTCCGCGTCGACTTCATGTGTCGGATACCCCACAAGTAGCACCTTTTTTTTTTTAACAAGATCGACAGAAAACCAAGACCCGTTCAAACATTTTCTATTTCCATTGACTCACTTGCGGTTCCTCAGAGCGGCGTCAAACGCGAAAGTCAGAACGGGTTGGGACAAACTGTCTTCGGACGCCGAACGTCGGAGATTGCCGCACTTCAACACATTGTCGTCGGACCTTCTCAAATGAGGGCAGGTCCAACCGTCGTCTAAACTGACACCGGCACTTCGACACTTTTCCACTTTCATGGCCCCGGCAAAGTTTTGGCAATGAAGTCAACCGTCGTGAAACACTGAGACTCTCGGATGCAGACACATTGGGATCCCGTCTTGGACTAACGGTGAGCCGGCCCCGTGTGAGTCAGGAGTCAGCCGAGAGCTCAAGACAGAGAAAGTGCAAGTTTCAAGTTCCCCTCCAACTTAGTAGGACATACGTGTCCGCGACGGGCTCATCGAAGGAGCAGGGGCCTCACGTACAACCCTAAAACGTAATTTGAGAGGGGTTTTCGCCTTTTCGACACGGCGACCACAAAACTGGGCGTCAGGCCGAAAACTCTGCAGGTGTTTTGCTGACGAAGAATCGTCTGATGACCGTCCCAAAAAACAATCCTGAGGATCAAGAACGCACTCGATTGGCCGCGAACGAATCACGCGATTTGTCATATTTTGGCCGTTTTTTACGCAAGAGATGCGGTTGCACCAATTATTAGCTCAGTGGGATTGTCTTTGTCATAAAATGTCAGTGAAAGCAAAAACGGTTCCAATTTGACGCAAGGGCTCAAAAAGTTTATCCCATATAAAATTTGTTAATCGGTTTAAATACCTACCTAATTGATAAAATAATTAAAAAATAAATTTTTTAAATTAAATTGTAATCATATTTAAAAACTATAGCCAATTCATAAATTAAGTAAAAAATATAATTTAATCAAAAAATAATTATTGCAATTTTGTTTTATTTTATAAATTTTAAATTTAATCAATTTTTATGAATTAAATTCACTTATCAAAACTACATAATTTAAAAGTTGGGTGTCTCAGAACCATCCGACCTCATCGTGGGGCTCTAAGGGGCTACAAATGAGACTTTCGAAGGACGTCAGGAGGTCGTACAGGATGAAGTTTTCGAAGTAATTTTGGACGAAGAATCCATTTTTGGGGTCCTTTATTTGGTTAAACACGGCAGCTTTTTTACCTAGAGATAAACAACTTTTCAATCATTTTTCACAATTAGAAATTCAATTTTCAAAAATTTTGCAAAGAATTTTTTTTTTAATCAATTCTTCCGAAATATGTTTAAAAAAATAAAAATTTCAACTTTTTTTTTCAATACCTTTTTAATTGTTTATTGTCGCAGAATTGCTATTATTTTGCACAATTTATAAAAAGTAATGAGCCCTTGCGTAAAATTTGCGGCGTTTTTCATTTTTTGGCTGCTTGTACACGTCAGCGTTGCGGTTGCGTAAATTATTTACACGGATTGCTTTTGTTGTGAAACTTTCTTAAACCTGAAAGCGCCAAAAAAATGAATCCTTTCGAATTTTCTTTTGAATCCCACGGCTACACCTTCAGCAACGACGAAAAATCCGATGAAGTTTAGAAAGTAGCAGCGTAGGGTTTCTAAATAAAACTTTCCTAGCGACTCGGTGCAAAACTGGATGGTCAAGGTTTCGCTCTTCACCACTGAACCAGATTTGGTTCGGGCGGGGTTAACAATAATTGCGTTCGATGGTATAACTGGAGGCAAAAAAGTGAAACTTTTTTTTCGCGCTTATTTTCCAGATTGAAAATCTAAAGCTGCAGAAGCGCCTTCGAGCGGACGAGTATAAAAAACATGCTCGCTTCGGAATCTAATTCACATGCATCACTACGCAGAAACTGGATTTGGATGCGGATGATGTGATGGGGTTCACCGTGAGTCACTGAAGGACTTGACTAAGCGAGATGACTCAATTGGAAAGTGACAATGTTTCCTATGAAAAATGTTTGGTTACACTGAGGAAATCGAAATTGAACATATCCGTGCGAGGGTACATCCAGAGTGAATAGACTGACCCTCAGAAATACCGTAATTACCTACGCGCGTCCGTATAATGAGGTGCGACATGAATACTACCGTAATTTCATGCTCATACCACACCTACCCTTTTTGTTTATCCGGCTCCCTTTTGTAGTTCATCACCACCCTAGGGACACAAAATTCAACAAGGAAAATTAGTCAGAACTCCTACACGCCCTCAGACTCTGAGCCGGGATAAACCGAAGCAGCAATTTTGTATATTATTTTCAAAAAAATTGCCTGAAGTATCCGGAGTTCGTTAATAATGTTTTCTTCCCGATTTGTGGGAACCAAATTAAATTTACCTCGTGTGTCGGTGGATTTGGGGAGGCGTCTCCCTGGCCGACCCAGTGCTGGACGTGTCGCTGTGTGGAGGAAGTGGTGCTGGCGCGCGGACCCTTTCCCTCTCCGGAGTGCTCTGGGCGTCGCCTCCCAAACTGTCGTCGTCTGAACTGGAGGCTGCAACAAGGAAATGAAAATAGAAATGGGAAGTTTGAAAAATATTCGGACAGTCTGTGGCGTCAGAGCGACCTCATGGGTCTAGAGTTCCAGTTGGCGGTAGAAGACTCCTTGGGAGTGGTGTCACTGGAAGCGTTCAGACACTTCATCTCCAAGAGACTCAGGAAGAGAAACCAACGATTCCCGTAGGTTTTCCCTTTGAAACGAGAGCTGCCACAGGCTGCAGTGCATCAACGCATGATCCAAAGCATCAAATAGAAATCGAGTCCAAATCGGAGAGTGATTCGATTCCTCCAAATCAAAAAGTTATTTGAGTTCCCCAAATCGGTCAGCGATTCAAGTCGCTCAACCTGAAAGTGATTTGAGCCTTCCCAAATTAGAAAGCAATTCGAGGATCCCGAATCAAAGAGTGATCCGAGTCCTTCAATTCGGGCTTCTCAGTAAGAATTCATTAGGTCTCAGACATTAAGGTAGCGCAATGAATTTAGGGATTTCTGGTCTAAAGGAGATAAGCTGCTGTGCAGTAACTACACTGAGAGAAAAAAAGGGCCTATTCTAGGTTATTTTTCGATTTTTTTCTAGGTTAAATGCTGCCAACCTAGATTTTTTTTGGTTTTCATTCTAGGGTGGAACAATTTAGTCTAGGTTGAATATAATTTAACTTAGATTGAAAATACTAGTGAAGTTACCGCCCTAAAAATGCAAACAACCAAGATTTAAAATGCGCCACTCCCACACTTTAGTTCTAGGTTAAGTTCATGGTGTGTGCCGCCGCCTCCATCCATTTACAGTCTAGGTTAAAAACATGAATGACTTGGTTGTCTCAACCTGGTATTCAATGTTTTTCACTTTCGTAGACGGTTGATTTACCCTAAAACGAAAAAGTTCTCACCCCCCTCAAACAATTTACAGCCATGGCGCGTTAACCTAGAACCCTTTTTTCTCTAGGTTGTGCCCCTTTATTTACGAGGTTGTTTCATTTACTATCCCTGTTGTACCAGTTAAATTTCTAGGTAGCTTCCTATTCTTTTCAGGTTGGTCCTAATAAATTACTAGGTGGTCCACTTTTCTTTCTAGGTTTGCTCCACTTCCATTGCAGGTTGGTTCTCTCAACTTCAACTATCTTTCTGGGTTGTCTCTGTTTCCAACTCAGTACAAAAATTTGAATGTGACGTCATAATATGACTGCACATAGTGACAGAATATAGATGATTAGAATTTAACAGAGATTTGGCCTCAACCCCACCGGGTAAATAGCAGGGGTGCCAAGACAACGAGAATTAACGCCCACCACCTACAGTGGCGCTCTCTGCGGCCGCTTAGCGTACCGTAGAAACAACCTGGAATTTATCGAATGAATTACAATCACTGTTGTTTAAACCTAAAACTATTTGTGGTACTACCGTAGTTTTAACCGAGACTGAAAGTCTAACTTTTTCGTCTGGGTTGTTACCTAAAGTAACAATCTCGCCTTTTAAATCTCTCGGTTGTTTTCAGTTGTTCAACCGAGACTTTAATGGAGGGGAATTATATGGAAGGTCAAATCATTCGATTCTAGGTTACCCCACTTAAAAGTCAAAGGTAGGTAATATATTTTCTAGGTCTTCACAATGTCAACCTAGACCAAATGTGAACTTCACATTTGGTCTAGGTTGACACTTTTTTATTCCAGGTTGTGGTCAGAGGGCGGGTAATAACGGATTAGGTTGTTTCTATATGGGTCTAGGTTGTATTAATATTTTTCTATGTTAATTTAACCTGGACCTATCTTTTTCTAGGTTGAATCAATTGATTCTAGGTGGTTTCAATTTTTTTTCGAGGTTATTTCGGATTTAACCTAGCCACTAAAAAAATCTTTTCTCTCAGTGTACCGAGGTATAACACTTTTGAGTGTGGCACACAAGTTGCTCTCTGTCATAACACTCAGAAGAGCAGTTGGACGCATTCCAGGCGGGACCAGACGACCAGATATTTACGTTACCAGATTCTTGAGAAGTTCCAGGAGTTTGGTTTCGATCTTCTCGTGCTGTTAATAGATTACGTCCAAGCATTTGACCACCTCTCAAGAAAATCGCTTGAGAGCCATTACCAAGACGCCAAAAGCTTGAGAAGCTCGTAAGACACTGAAGGGGTCTAAAGCAAAGGTTATGGTTAGCAGCCAAGCTAGCCAGCCATTTTGTGTGAACAGCTGACGACATCGATGGCTGCCCTGTTCAACCTGGCGTTGCGCAGAGCAGCATCGATCCAGGCGGCACAACCTTCTACAGCTCAGTTGTGTGATTACGCTGATGACATAGCCATCCTATCGTGAAGCCTGAATGCCCTGGAAGAATTATTTACTCAGGTAGCGCTTGACTCATATGAACTTGGCCTGACGGTCAGTACCTCCAAATCCCAGAAGACGTTACCCTGAACGGGCGCAACTTCTTAACGAGTGGACGACTTCCAATACCTGAGCACTCTCCCGAATCAGGAGAACAAGGTGAGCGACGAAATCCAAAAACGTATCGTTGCTGGGGAGAAAGCCTACCTGCTATAGCGCCATAAAGATTTTCAGGTCCAGGTCAACTGGGCTGAAGTTGTTAAAAACGCTGATTCGGCTCGAGAAGCCACAGATCTCCCTTGAGTCAGCCCTGACCTGCCAGCACAGTCTTGTAGGGAAGATAGTAATCTCATGCAGCATAATCTATGCTGTTGAGCCCCTTCATCGAACAGGAGGGGTGAGTGACATCTACCGAGTTGGTGAACTACGACTGGCTTGGACACTTTACCAAGTTAGCCCTCATTGGGTTCAAATCTTGGCATTCAACTTTTTTCTCCGAAATAATCAACATCCCGAAGAGAAAATCCTTAGGTTACAAATTGTCTTAGATTACAAAAGGATGAATTCCCGCTTTGGAACGTAATTGAAAAAAACTCCGCGGGAGCCAAATCTTCCAAAATGAAGAAGTAGCAAACAAGTACTTTGAGAGGCTCGTCAGTTCTGATTGAATGGCAACGAAAAAGGAAAACTCGGCGGAAAAACAAGTGCTCAAGTTTTCAAAGTTCATCAGATTATAACAGGATATAACAGGATAGAGCTGTTGATTCCATTATAATTCTTCACAAAAGCGTCAGTGAAATGGGAAAAGAGGGATGGTATTCAAAAGGCTTTCACTTCATTCATTTTCCATTTGCTGCCCCGGGAAATCTTAATTGTGACCCTGTTGAGGAGGTTTTTCAAAAGGGGAAAGGAATCCTCGTTCATTTGACCGGGCGTCGTGCCTATAGTGTTCTTCACTTTTAGCTCAAAACTAATTCAAGGGAAGTCTAATGAATCGCTACGATGGTTCGCGACGGGACACTTCAAAAAGTTCGGAACGTTAAAAAAACCCGCCGTTTCTGCTCTCTGTGGACGGCGACGGGAATTATAACTTTCTCTTCGTGTTGAGGTTCTCTCGTCAGAGTGCGGGATGTGGACCATCTTCGAGGTTCCGTCCCGATCCGGAATAACTTGGGTGAGTTTCACAAGTTCGAAATGATGTTACCGTCGCGAAGTTTTACGAGGAAATTGCGAAACGTTAGCACCTAAGGTGCTGGATAGGTTGCAACAGATGAAACCGGTAACCAGATGACTGAAGGAATTCCACAGAAGGACTCGAAGACGTAGAGGTTGGGGGAGGCCTTTTTTTTCTTTTTTTTTTTTTTGCAATTTTACGTAATGGCCTCTTGTCTTCCCCGTGGATTCCATCTAAGGCAAATTATTTTCTCGATATTGGGCGATGATGTCATGAAAGGTCCCGCCTCGTCTGACTCATCCAGTGCACTCGAGGCTACGATCCTCTCTCGGTTCGTCCAGCGTTGCCAACTTATGTAAAATTTTCACGATATTCGGAAGCCGGGCTCAGAAAATTCTGTAGAATGCGATCAAAATTGTCCCAAAAATAATATAAGAGCGATCAAGCAATTTTGTCCCATTCTACCCATTTTTCTAAGCCCGGCTACCGAATAACGTAAAGCGTAATTTTACAAAACTAAGGGATGTAATGAAGAGATCAAACAGATCAAATATCTCGAGATAATCGTACTGTGTTGACGGAAAAATTTATATTAATTGGGGGGGGGGGGGGGGGGGGATCGTGAAAAAATCGGTAGAGTTGGTAACGCTGCCACAACCTCTAAATCCTCACCTGAATCGTGTCGATCTCTGTCGGGGCTCTTCGCCATGACGGACGTCCTCTTAGACGGCATCGGAAGGGACGGCTTCGGCCGGCTCTGCATGGCAGCCAGAGCCTGCTGGACAGCCTCTTGCCGCACTTCTGTAAAAAAGATAGTACCGCAATTAGCGCGAACCAAAACTACTCGGAGGCTAAACGCCCAAGTTATTGAAACAGAAATAAAAGTGTAAAATGATACAGCCGTGAATAAACGCTGTTTGAAAGCCGGGGTTGAGGTCAAACAGAATTAAACTTTCCTTATTGCCGAGCATTCCGGATATATAATTCTCGTATATGGTCCTACGAGCACAATAATTGTCTTACAAACTATCTACTCATTTTGCTAAATTGCCATAAAATACTTACGGCCGCTTTATCAATCACCAGTTAGTAGGAGTGACAGGACTGGTTAACGCTACCTAGCAGTTACAAGCGAAATTCATCTGTTGTTTGATTGCCCTGAAGGTATGTCTAATATGATGTGTCTCCCACAAGAATATTGCGCTCCGACACTGCAGTCTGGCGGCCGCAAAAGGAAACGCCGATGTGGCCTGAGCGGGGGACGAGGGAAGGGATTTTGAGTTTATTGTTGGCAACATTGTCTCAGCTTGCTCGCCGTTTTGATTACTTCTCCCAGTTGTGTAGTTTGTTTTTAACCAACGTATTTTCAACGATGGAAAAGAAGAAAACAAAAATGTCTCCGGCAAAGCCGTTGAGGAGTCAGGCGAGGGAAATTGTCGACAACGTTGCCAGGAAATTGTCTACGTTCATCGCCAGGGAGGAGGAAGAACATAATTAAGTGAACGTTCGTGATGTTACTGTTGTTCAAATTTTGAGGTAATCCTAATTCTTCCTAAAATAAAAAGTTGTCAGGTTCTATTCAATCATGTGAAATTCAAAAGTTTTCAATTAAAAACCCCGTTTGAGGGGAGAAAAAGAGAAGTGTTGCCACTAGGAAGGGAAAAACGAGAGGATAGGGGAAATTTCGTGCGAAGATTAGTTTGATTTCTGCCACCAGAATGCATTGTCGGAGCGCAATATTCTTGTGGGAGTCACGGATTTGTTGGTTGTAACCTTAATGCATCTTCGGTTAAATTAACGTGTATTAAAAACATTTCTATAACATTAACAACAAAATTAGTCGGTAGTTTATTCGCCTTGATTATTTACGGAATTGTGCTCATTTGGCCCGTAAGCCTTGATGAACAGATTATAGATCTCGAAAGCTCGACGATACAGTGAGTTTACTCCGTTTGACAGCACGCCGTTTTGAAGGTCTATCTTATCAATTGAAAGGCTTATGTAATGAAACTGTTGTGTACGGAGCATTCAATTCAAATTTTGACAGCATAACCAAGACATACAAAGCACGAACATCCAAGCATGCAGCGTCATGCAGCCTCCAACAATTTTGTCAGCTAGTACACGTACGAGAATGTCAAACGAAGACAAAGAGGAAGAAAAAAAATCGAGGAAGGAGCTTTTCACTAAAGAAGAAAAACGTTGCAAGAGACAATATTGCCACATCACCGTCAGAATAGTTGACTTGACAACCTATTTACCTAATCCATCCAAGAACTATTTCAATCAACTTCGTGACCTCCTTTTCCGACTTGTCGATTCTAGAAGGTTTTTGCCGGAGTTGATCAACTTTGAAAACACTGTTTGAGGCCCACGTGATTGAGTTGAGGAGTGTGACAGGGTACTTTGTAGGGAGTAATCTCAAATAGACAAAAGCCCTTTTAACTTAACTTCGTCTTCCTCTATGCCCTTGAAAGGGTTTCCCCTTCCACGGCATTCAGGGAATAAGTGTTCTTGGTGCACTTAAAGACGGTCCGACGCCTTTTAACCCCCCTCTGACCGAGGGGTTTTTTTTAATGTAAGGAGAGGAAAAGCTTGAGTAACAACGCAAACAACGGCAACTGGAAACCCTCTCAACACTTTTTCCGTATTTTGTAATTAACTTTCTTTCTAAGCGAAATCTAAAAGTAGATGACACGCCGTAACTTGGCGTACAGCTCCAGGAGTGGATGGCAAGGGGTCGATGGTATACTGGAAGGTTGCATGCTTAACAAGAAGTAGCAGAGGCCTCAGGCCAGGAGATCTCTACGGCCCCTTCCCGAGGATTCGTCTGTATTTCTTAGGGGGATATCGTCGACCTTCTGAAGATATCGACCTCAAAAGGCTACATCGGCACAGAGGACGGTCCTGGTCAGGGTGACCTCCTAGTTTCACTGGTTGAGCCCAGGAACGGCCTGCAGGATTCTTTCGGGACGCCCCCGGGTGCTGGAGCAATGCTTGGACCGGGGCCTTTTCAAGCGAAGCCAGGATGTGCTTGTCATGTGGCATTGAGCAGAATCAACGTCTCCGAACCCGTTTCTGCAGAAAGGTTGCTGTGTTGTGAGCTTTCTTCTCTTCTGAATCTCTTTCCACAAAACGGCATCCTACGGACCTGTTGATAGCATATCAGGCTGCTGATCTGTTCTGCTGGCTCCTGGGACCATAAATTGGGTTTGAGGGCTCCTTCTGGCCAGCCAAGTTCGTTACCTGTAGGTATTGTGTACAATACCTCTACGCCTCGCTCCCGTGACTCTGTTGCGTTTCGCCTGAACTTTGGTATGGTATGGCATCAAGCGGAACGGAGTCGGAAGTGTACCTCTGCTAAACCGAAAACTAATGAAAGAGGGGTTGTGGTCCATTCACCCCGAGGACCCTTTTCCCGCGTTTTTTGAAGACATGAAGCAGACATCCCTCATGCAGTAAGTCAGCATAGTTGACGAGCTTCACGAAGAAGCGAAAATATTGAGGTAAGCTCCAGCATCGATTAATTCATATTTAAGCCCAGTTCTCATAGTAGACAGCAAGCACTACCCCTACCACCATCAGGTAGGTATCACAAATATCGGTAGATAGCATATTAGACCAGTGGACTCACGATAGATAGCGCACAATACCATTGTACCGTCGGGAGATAGCATAATATTATTGAACCGGTACCCAAAACTATGTAGATTATAATAGTTAAAACGAACCATATGGTACCCTGCGCATCACATGCAGTTCACAAATTGAAAACTTCTTCGGAATAAGTGACTGAGGTTGACGGTCTACTGCTTGGAATTGACCACGTTTCCACAGCTTGCCGGAGGGAGACACGACGCTCGGAGACAATCGGAGATTACGAGTCAGCGACTTGGGATACGATTCCCTTCGTCGGTTTCGAGTGTCACAATCCGGCTTGTCACCCTTTCTTGTTTACACGACCCGACGAAGATAACGCGGTGCCAGCAATCGGCGCGGATTTGGTGATATCAAGGGCAGAGACCTCAGGGGGTTCAAATAGGTAGACGAAATTCGCTCTTAACGTAGAAGTTTGTTTTGGGCTAGTTCAGACGCTCAATTGAGGTTGAGTTTAGCGTTTATTGAATTTCTGATGGTAGTGGGAGGTACAGTAATCCACTCTCATATTGGGCGGGTACTCGCAGGAGTCGCCTTTCTCAGCACATAACATGTGCAAGCTCTTATTAGGTGGTTCGCAAGTACCAAAGGCAAAAATTGTGTGAAAAATAAAAAGACGAACGATCATCTTATGAAATGAAATAAGATAAGAATGAAATGAAATAAGATATAAATAACTTCTAAATACTTTCGTCTAATCAATATTGAATATGTTGTGAAAAATTAGCTTACATGCATTTGCAATACTCGACGTTCAGTGCACTAAACTTCACTACCCGCTCCTTCTAGGGATGTATCGATACTTTTTTGAAGGTATCGATACATATCGATACCTTCAAAAAAGTATCGATACATATCGATACTTTTTGTCTCCGATACATATCGTAGTATCGATACTTTTTTTCCGGTATCGGCGCCGATACTTTTTTTATCCCTCACATTTCATCAGATTCAAAACTTACGGCATATACGTAGTTGACAGTACCTCTAACTTGACCAGCAATTGAAGAAAGTTGATGTAGGTACCTACCACCACCTCTTGGAGCTGCACCAGCTCTCATATCAGAAGAATCAGCCGACCTCGATCAAGGGTGGGCCACCAAAATGTTGGCCCAACCAACCAACCCAACTCACTCATCACAGTATAAATTAGTGTGGCCACAGCTACACCAAACGAGGGAATGTTTCCCTTTTTTGCTACCTGTACCTACCCCCCGAGGCTTGGAGCGAGGTTTTCAGTACGATCGTCCAAACCGTGGGGCGCTACGGGGCTAAAATGGGGCAATTGAAAGTTTTTATTAAAGGCGTTTGGCTATGGGTTCGAGTTGGGTGTGGTTTTCGAAGTATTTTTGGACGTAGAGTATATTTTTGGGGGTCCCAGAAGGATCCGTAGAGTATATTTTTGGGGGTCCCAGAAGGATCCAATTTCACTGTGGGGATGTAAAGGGCTTTCATGGAGCTACAAAAGGGATTTTTGAAGGATCTCAGGAGGTCAAATATTTTCTGAGTAAAAAGAAAAAAAATTAACAGAAAAACCTTTTTTTCAAACATTTTTCATTGAGACAGAATTAATTTTTGCACAAGTAACCCATATCAAAGAATAATAAACCCTTGACTAAAAATTTGCAGGCGTTTTTGAAAAGTATCGATACTTCGATACCGATACTTTATTGAAAGTATCGTATCGATACTTTTAGATACTGTCTGGATGTATCGATACGATACTGTATCGATACTTTAGAAGTATCAAACATCCCTAGCTCCTTCACAAAGGCATCGAAGCGTGGAACAGGATGATCGATTCCCTTATATCGATTGTAGCACATTGTCTCCGATTACAGTGTTGCCAATCCTATGAGCTTATGAGAACTCTGTAGGTTTGCCACAGTTTCACCGTAAAAAATGTCAGTGCTCTCATTAGTGGCTTGACTGAACGTCAAGTATTTGCAATGTGTTGAAAATAGGCAGCTTCGGCGAATTATAAAATCTGGACAAGGAGGAAATGGAGCTCTGGGATAACGCTGAAGCTGCTCAACATTGAGTCAGCCAGAGATTTCGGTTTATGAGAGAGAAGATTATATGAAAATCAAGAAGTTAACTTAGCATCACGTTCTTACACCTCCAAAAGGCTCACTACAACTTCAGATTGATTATCAGGCACTAGGAACCGGTTGTCAACCAATTAAACCACGTTTTGAGCGCGTTTTGAAGACTGGTATTGAGACTACTTGAAACCAACCAGTGCTTGAAGCAGGTTGTGCACCATTTTAAACCTGTTTTCAGCCACTTCAAACCGGTTGAGGTCCATTTCAAACCGGCTTTCAGTCACTTCAAAACAGTTAGTACTCTCTTCAATAACTTCAGCCACTTCTAACGAATGGATATCCGCTTCAAACCGGTTTGCATTTCAAATGGGTTGTCAAAACAGTGCGAACTGGTTTTCAGCCACTTCAAAGGTGTTTTCAACTATTTCAAACCTGTTTTTAGCCAATGAGCTCCTTTAATGATTTTTAAAAATGTTTTTCCTGCGAAGGTCGTGCTTCAAAAGTTACGAAAACGGGTCCATATTGCAGAAAACCCGTTTCAATTATTTATAGGGCCTTAGGAAAAATATGATATTTGAATTCCGAGGTCTGGAGAGGGTACATGACGTGGGCTGCTTCGTCGTCTTTTGATTGGCCGGGAGATCCCTCTCTCTCTCATCTATGCAAGTCAGCCAACTTTGCTACGCGAAAATTCGACCCCAAAAATCGAAACTGTTTCTTAGTTTCTCTCGCTCATTAAATATATCGTAATAACAGAAAGGTTGCGCTCATCTATTCAATAATTTAATTTTTCAATTGATGGCTTGCTTTTCATTTTCTTGTAAAGGGTTTGATTCTGAATTGGTAGACCTTAAAGGTCAAATCGACGCTTTTATCGTCAGGGCGCTGTCGACAACATTTGAAAGAATAAAAAGAATCCCGAGCATTTTTGTGAATTCAAAATTAGACATACCTCCTCATCATTAGGGAGAGAAAAACATGACGAAAAAAGTCGGGTTCTCTCTCGAATGGATAAAAATCCCTCTTCTAACGAAGGTCATCTTTAAATGAGGCACAACCTTCTGTTGTAACTAAAGGCATCGAGCGCTGATAGGCATCGAGCGGTGACTGGACTAAGCAATCAAAGCGGATTGTGTCCACAATAAGCGTAAACTTCATAACGAAGTTCATTATGCTGTTTGCCTGCAGTCTGAAGTTTGAATGCATCTTCCCCCATCCAGGACATATCGCGAAAGTTCCCAAGTTACGGCAAAAGGATGAACAGTGCCGATCGATAATTTCTGCCGCCTCATTAGTCGAGCAGTTGAGAAAATTCGAAGGAATTGAAACGAAGTAAATTATTCGACCAAAAGGAAAATTAAAATCATTCGGCCGACAAAATCTCCTTTTAAGGTCTTTCGCTCTCGGGTTCTTACTTTCCTTTCGATCTCTATTCCATTACGAAGGGAAAAAATCGAAAAAAAAGGCAACTTAATTGCACGGATGAGACGATGGCCTGAAATGATGTTTCCGGTCGAATACACCAAACAAATCATACTTCACTATTATCCCTATCCCGAGAAAAAACATTTAATACGCTATGGGCGTAACACTTCTTTTTAGTTTGAAGAGATAAACTGGGAAAACGTAATTAAGGAGTACTGGGAGTTATGACAAAGATTACTTGAATGAGAATGAAATGGCGAAGGCTGCAAATCCATCCACAGCCAACGACGGGCAATTTTTAAAAAAATAAATCTGAAATATAGTAAAGTACTTGTATGGTGCATCTAGTGAGACAGTTTGCGGTGTAGATTAAAAATGTTTGAAATTAATTTGTCAGTAAAAAAAATTTTTGAAAAAAAAATCTGTTCTTACATTGAACAGAAAAATTGATTATGCGTCAAAATTACTCGGAAAATACTTGACTTTGTGGGATTCTTCGCAAACCTCATTTGTAGCCCCTTGAGAGCCCAATAGATCCCTGCGGTGAAATCGAATCGTTCTGGGACCCCAAAAAATGGATTTTACGTCCAAAAATACTTCGAAAACGACACCTAACTCAACCCCTTAGCCGAAACCCTTCAAAAACCCCTCCCGCAGCCCCTTTTTAGCCCCAAGGGTTTGGACGATCGGGATGAAAACCTTGCGGGCACAACTAGATAGTAAACCGAGTATTCCTACTGCCCAAAACGGCCCGGACGGCGGACGGAATCTGATCGTTTTTGAATCTGGACCTCTTGAAACGTATAATGTCATATTTTATGGCCGATCTGAAGTTTCAATCTCCGTAGCGATTACAAACGTGTATTATTCTAATGAACCAAAAACTATATATATAATATATATGATATTATCTTTCTGTCTTCAACTCCAATTTCATCATTCCAGTCATTCTTTTTGCTAGGGGGGTACATTGGCTCGAAGAGTGGGACACCGACTGGACAGCGTAACTCCACTCCATGGACATAGATGCGAAGCTGCGAGCTCCTTGGGCCACACCGCCAACCAACAGCCGATCATGCGTCAGTGGCCTATTGCGTGTAAAATACCTTGGAGTGGGCCATTGCGAGTAAAATACCCTCGAATGGGCCATCCACTTTGAGGGTGTTTCAATCAACGGCAGCCAATTCAAAGTTGGACGCCTTGCAGGGAATAATCCAGGCCTCAGGTCGGGTCTTGGTCTCCTTGAACCTTAAGGACAGTCTTGAGTGTGGCAGTCCTCGCGTTCTTGTAGGGACCATCTGTTGAGCTGGAGGCAGCCTGCGGCTAGAAATATCACTAAGAATAGATCCAAGGGGTTTCCGAACCGGTCCGAACCCATAGGTTTGCTGCCCGTAAAATAATGAACTCATTCATGTGCAGCGGTTTTCCTTCCATCGCCTCGACCAAATTTTAAAAAACGCCATCACCTGCCGCAAAAGAACCAGCACGGGCACCTGTTAAACCGCGTAAAACCACCTCGCCACTCAGCATGACACGACTCGAAGGATATGACAAATGGACTTACCAAACATGGCGGACGGAGGACATAGACGTGGAAGTGCCGACCCGTATAAACGTCCACTGACACAATCTAAACTCACGTCCAATAACTCACAGGCCCACCAACCCCGACGGGTCTGAATCACTCCGGACATCTCCCCACGGACAGTCCCGACCGCCGGCTCGACGTCAAATGATAATTTTCATTTTTCCTTTTGTTTTATGACATCTCCCGTAGGTGTCGAACGGCCCCGAGGGAAGGACGTGAGAGTATGAAAAGGCGATTAAACCGCACGGGACGTGGAAGAAGAGAGTTTGTATACACGTCCCGGTTTTCCTCTATTGTTCTCCGTTTTTGGCGAGATAAGGAATAATTGTGCGTCGAAAATAGCAGCAAGCTTTCCTCAAAAAGCTTATTTTGGTCACCCAGGAAATAGAATCTACAAAGTATGAGTCACAATACTCAGCTCTTTACACGATAAGCAAATATTTATGTTTACACGATTAGATATTGGGAAGAGGATGTGAGCGGCCAAACCAAATAAACTGGTGCCAGGCAGTCTCAAGACGATTATCACAGCGATCTTACATTTGCCGCTTCTTTTGGGGCAGGTCCAACGACGGTCTCAATACTCTTCTTCGATAAGATCTGATTTTCAAGACCATTTTCAGACACTACGAGGTCAGACCTGAGACTTCAACAGTGAGTTTAACACCCTAAAAAGCGCTGCAACTGTTACACAAGGCTTTGTTATTATTTCGACACTTAAAAACTTTCTTTCTAACGCCACGTATTTGACGTTTTGACGAAAATTAGTTTTTCATTCCATTTGATTTACGTAGCCAAAATCATGCCAAGGTCATCTGGAAACATAACAAGCCATCAATTGAATTGAATAGATGAGCGCAACCTTTTTGTTATTACGATATATTTAATGAGCGAGAGAAACTAAGAAACAGTAGGTATCTAGCGACCAAACTATGCCACACAACCCATCAAAAATATCCACGTGATGCTCATTCCGTAAACAACTGCACCCTAACGACCGATGCGTAATAAAACCTTATGCCGATCAGAGGTAACGAACGGCTCAGGCTGCAAAAATCGTTTTGGAGTCGTTGGAATCAGCCTAAAAAGCTCATTCCATAGACCCTTGTACCAACGAAATCGGACAAAAACTTTCGTCCCCCTTTTGAGGCCTCCTTAGTTACACATCAGAGATAAACAACTTTCGTCGTGAAGGACCTCCCGAAAACCGATGAAGGGGATGAGGGAGGAAAAATCAAGGTAGCCTATAACCACCCCCCGAACTCGCTGATGACAATGAGACCACCCTCATGAAAATCTGTTGAGCCGCTCGGGCGTGATGCTCTGTACACAAAAAAAAAAAAAAAAAAAAAAAAAAAAAAACATACATGTCGAAGAGGTGAGCGCACCTTTCCATTTTTTGGAAAAAGGTTGCGCTAAAAAGCCAGAAAAATGCGAAAATGACAGCAGCGCATAATTGCCCAGCAAATCAAATACGTCGTATCCTAAGTTGGTTTTAAAATAACCCCAAAAACCATTGAATACATGTGCTTACTGGTGAAGAGGTAACTGCAGCTTACGATCAGCTTAAATTTTGGTTGGTAAGAGTGTACTAAGGAAGCGGAGAACTTATTTTTTCATTTAGGTAATTCCAATTTGATAATTTTCGGCATCGCACGCCGTAATACGATAAAATATCGTAACAACATCGTATTACCTACGTGATACTATCAGAATCTGATAGAAGATTCTTCTGGTGCGTTGTTGACATAGGTATGCTAGCAGTATCAACATCCAGAGACTTTAAGTTATGTACTTAATTCTTCGGAATGATCACCTTTGTATTCGGGACAAGATTGGAGATTTTCGAACGACCTCTATTTTTTTTTTTTTTTTTTTTTTTTTTCATGTTTTTGCACATGTAAGCTACCGAAAAAGCCAGGACCTGCAGCTGTCCCCGCCGACTTTGGTAATTGGAATTTCTCAATCTCAAATCTTAAATTTTCACAAAAGTCTCGGTTTGCCCGCAACACATCTATTTTTGCAGGTTTTTATGGAAGAAAAGGCCGGATGTTGGTTACTTTTTTTTACTCGGATTTTCAAGCTTTCGGGAGATGCTCGCTCCCTTCCTCAGGTTCCAAACAGTAGCCACATACGGCATGAGGCCTCAACCTTACATCAGTATACGAATACGTTTCTTATGGTATAATATTAATTCTTACCAATAACATTTATTTATACTTATATTCAATATAAGTATAATCAGATTATAATATAATATTATTGTGCTAACATCGTCGTGAGTGTCCAATATATGAACAAGTAGAGTTTTAGAGCAGTCTTTGTCATTCCTAGGAGTGATAAACGAATGTTAATTTTATAGGAAATATGGAATGATTGTAACAGACTATTAGTTGGTATCTTACACCAGGCTGTGCGGATTATCTTGACTAGGAACATTTGGAGCTAGTGTGCACATGATACAAATTATTTGAATTTTAAACGGAAACACGTTGCAAAACAATTTTATCCTCAACGAGGTTAAACTCAGGGTATCCAGCAGTAAAGGAACCCGAGGCCAGGTTAATTACAAATTTATGTGTCTTAATATAATGTCAACACTGGTTCGGTAACTTTTCTGCTTAATTTTAGTTCATATGGTTTTAAATGTTATATTAAATTTTTAATTTTTATGTTATATTAAGTACCTATATTCTATTCTATTCTGTGCTAGGTTCTTTTAAAAATAAAGGTATAAATATGTCTTGTCATTTTATTTAAAGCTATACATAAGTTTATTTTTCAAAATTTCTGTTTTCCAAAGTCCTACGTTTGAAGAGGTTTGGTTCTTTTCTTAAAAACTTAATTCCTACCCAGTCTATTTCGTGTTGCGTTTTCTAAAGCATGTCTCGCTAAGCCTACTTTTTGATTTTTTTTGGTTTATATTTCCGTGGTGATTTCTCATTCTATTTTCCAGTAGTTGGAAGCTTTGTCTTACATAAATTTTCTGCAATATTATTTCTGGTTTTTAAGATTGGGGTTTTATGTTTTAATGGGGGAAGGAATTTATTTAGTTTATTTGGGTATTTCCTACAACTAACCTTGGTGAGAATTTTGCCTTTTATTTAATAAGAGCTGATTACTTCTAAATTGGTTATTTCAATCACGAACCCTCACCACCTAATTTAAAAATTGTCGTGATTTTTCTAGATATCCACTGTCACATTAGAACTGAGTTTCTGGGACCCTATTGAGAGGTAACAATACGAGAAAAGTTGGAAAATTGACTTCCATTCAAAATAAATCAGTTTTCTGTCTTTCCTGAGACAAAAAAGTCAATTACTTACGTGGTGTTAGAACTTAAATGACGATGGGGAGATCTAATGACCTTGAAGCTTTTTCAGAATTCGACCAAACTTTTTGTAATCACGTCAATCAAGATTTTTCAAAAAAATTAGATTCGTGCGTGCCCCTCCCCCAAAATCAACCCTACGCTCATGTCCCAGTGTTACACATTACGCCGTTCTAACGGCCTCACGGTCTATGCCAAGTAAGAGGAAGACGACCTTCCCGGCTTCTGTGAACCTTGGCCTGCAATCAGACGGTTTCATTAAGTTAATCTTGAAAAATCTCATTAGGAAGGGGGAGTAACCGCTCGACGAAACCGAGTCAAAACTGAAAATTACCGGAGAGAAGGATTCGAATTAAGGGAGTTGGGAAGGTTTAACTGACGGCTGCGTGAAGTTAGCAAGCGAGAAAAAACACGAGGGGGTTGAATGGGGTGTTTAGCGGCAGCCACGGGGTACGGGACTTGGGTACACAGTGGGTCGGAGGTTTGAAAGCCGTAATCATAACAGCTCGTGCTTGAGATGTTGATGAATGTTGCCTGAAGGTTGATAGAACCGGAATGAAAGGTTTGTCGAGTGGAGGCGCTTAAAAAGACTGTCGAGCGCCGAGTTGGCACAGCAAACTTGGAGCAGCTGCTTCTGTTTTCGAAATCACGAACACAACGTTACTGTCAAAAAAGAGCGGGAAAGGCAGCACAATAGTCGAGATCAAAAGTGAGCAGCCAGAGTAAACAAAAACATAACACAGAATTTGTTTTTCGGTGTGTTTCGGGATCGACTCGGGGCGTGGGGTGGGGTTAGAAGGAGTTGTGGTTCTCAGTGGGCGGTGGGGGCGTTGGGTCAGGTTGGTTGTGGGCGGGATATTTCTGTCGAGTTTTGACTAACCTTACACCCAACTACTTCAAACTAAATACACTCAATAAGCACAATCACCTTTGCACTGTCAGGTAACTCACACTGGACAGCATGTAGTTCGAAAGGGCTGAGGACTCCTCAGTGAGGAGGCCTCCCCCTATTGGAATTTCATTGAGCATAATTACCGGGGGGGGGGGGGGGGGGACTGTCACCCCACTCAGTTATAAATCCCTCAGCAGTGCAGGGGAGTGGTTGAGGGTATGAGAAGGAGGGCAGAGAGGGTAGCAGGCAAGGGTGGTAGAAGAACAAGCTGGGGCTCAGGAGGATGCTGCTGGGAAACAGTAGAGCAGTAGGAGGGCGGAGAAGCAGGTATGCTTGGGCCTGGGACAGATGGAAGGACAGACGCACTTTCAAACTGCGAGACCCTCAGAAAAAACACATTCTGTGTTCAAAATTGGATTATGCGTCCAAAATTACTCAGAAAATGACACCTCATTCGACTTCCTTGCATCCATTAAAAGCCCCAATTGTAGCCCGATAGATCCTCACGGTGAAATCCGATGGATCTGGTACCCCAAAAAAATGGATTCCAAGTCCAAAAACTTCGAAAACGACACCCCGCTCGATACCATGCCCAAAAACCTGCAAAAACCCCTCTCGTTGCCCTTTTTAGCCTCACATAGCCCCACGGGAATTAGCAACGGTAGTTTTCAAAGGATCGGTGCAGTGTTGGTGAACAATTAATAGTTTAAGTCGCTATGAGGATAGAATAAAATCGTTCGTTTCAAGACGCTCCAAGGTCAAAGGTCATCTCGAATGGAAACTTAAGACTCCATTTCAACCACACACCTCTTGATCGAAAACAATCCTCTCGGACGAACCCTCATGAGGAACGTTAAAAACGTTTCCATAATCGACACCTGAAGATGAGACTCCCTGCCAGCCTCACCAATCGCGGTTTAGCCTTGAGGGCCATTTTGTGCCCCACCTCGACTGATATCATTGGCATTCGTAATAATTCCGTTTAAATGAGCCCTATACGCCTCCTGTATCTCTAAGTGGCCTTTCGGCAACACCCTATGAATTTTAAGTTCGGCCATTTTGATGAGGTTGTTTCGCGTTTGCCAGGACCTGAGTAACTAACTAGGAAGAAAAGGAAAGAAAAAACGAAAATGTAAATTTTTTCTTCGCACTAAAATGCTGAAAAGATTGACTTTACGGTACGAATACTATTTTGTATTCATCCTCTCAAACCGCCAAAACCAAATGAAGAGTTATCTTTCAAAACTGCGTCCACTTTCACGTTTCAATTATTAAATTGTCTAACTTATCTAATTATGATGGTCTGTCGCCAATTGGCAATTACCCCAAAGTTGAAAATTTCAATCATTTAATGTCAATCGAGTTTAATTAATAACATGAAGCCATTTTAATAAATTTGTATAAGTTACGTTTTGGAGGAAAAAACGCAATTTGATGGAGGACCAACACTACACTGAAAAGATGGAGAACACAATTTGTTGGGGGGGGGGGGGGGGGGGGCACTTTATTCTCTACACGCTTTTTTCAGGTTCTTCTAATTCGTTTTCATGCGAAAAAGAAGAAGTTTGCCTTCGTGCTGTTGTTAATTATCAGATTATTGATAGTTTGTGAAGCACGCAGGGTTTTGGTTGAGTTTTTTCCCTCTTTCACCACATAGTCGTTTTTCGCCGTCGTTTTGACGAGTGTTCTCCTCGAAAACAGTTTTTTCACAATGAGACTTTTCCTTTTTCTTGGGCTATGGGAAATTTTGAGGGCAATAAAAATTGTCGACCTCCGAGACGATTACATAGGTGTATTATTCCAACAATAATAAACGAAAATTTAGCAACGGTTGCGTTTTCAAAGGATCCGTGCAGTTTTGGAGAATAGTTAATACTTTCAGACGCTATTACGATAGAACAAAATCGTTTCTGTTAGGAAGTATGGATTTATGGGCTCAACCTGAAGATACGAAAATTGGGGGGGGGGGGGGGGACGAAACCAAAAAACTACTTTTTGGGCTCTCGTCTGGGACATTTTAGGTCAATTTTATGGCTGCGAAGGTCGCACCTTCCTAAGAAGCGAATCATTACTTTCATGACGAGGTGAGAAACCGAGCAATACATCAAACCCTTTGACCAATCGATCAGCCCAAAAGGGTAGCCCAGTGATTGAAAACCTGAGCGTTAAGGAATTTGATACATCGATCATTACAGAGGCTATCAGGCTTACAAAACTACGCCATTTCGCCATCATATTTAATTTACCTCCCCGCTTTATCGCACCAAGTTGTGTCAGGTCGCGGAGGTGCTTCTCATATATTGCCAAAGTTTCACCTCCAAAGTTCTTATCAAAACCCTGGGCGGTAAACGGATGCCTTTGTTCCTAATCAGCCCGACGGCCCTAAATTACCTGCTGTTGGCGACACAGCTTCCCGACTCTGTAGATCTTCTTATCCGCTGGAGAAGTTGGGAAATTCTTCTTTCCCGCGTGCCTTGAGCTCGTCAAATTGTTGGACGTGTTTCTTTGAACATTCGCTTTATGAGGGGGGTGTAAAAAGGTAACCGTGTCAAATTCAGGGAGAGTTCTTTTAGGATTTCAAATTTTTTGGGTAAGCTCACACTGAGCCTTTAATTAATATCTGTCAGCAACTCTGCCTATATCACTAATTTAGACGGTCTTGTGGGACTTGCACCTTCTCTAGAATATAAGTTAAAAACCAAATTTCGAAAGAACCAATCTCGTCGAATGAGAGGCTTTCAGACCGAGTAAAAAATAAAAATAAAATAAATTGTAGACAGCGAATAGCAGACCCTACCCCCTAGCTGGCACGATGTAGTTGAAAGGAGATTTTTGAAAATTTCTGCTTTATTTTTCTAAAAATCGACCCTCGCATAACCTCAAAGTTCACCGGATTTGATGCATAACCAATTAAAGTTTTTCATTGAAGTTTTGAGCAGGTCAGTAAAAAAAAAAAAAACCCCTAAAACCAACGTTGATACACAAAACCCTCTCAAATCCCTTAACGCTGGTTGAACTTTATGATACTCGAATAAGTTTTCTATTCAAACAAGCTGTAGAGATATAGCAGAGCTTTTTATGCGCCGCAATAAACGAAGGGAGGGCGATGCGGGATATCCTTTTCGAAAACTCCCCTCTAGTGCACATTAAAATAAGCTGAAAGACCTTATAATTTTTTTTTTTTTTTTATTCGTTCCTATCCCACTATTCATATTTTCATGCTAATCCGCGGATAAGGGAGCCAACTTCGCTATTTTGCTGTGGAAAAATAAGCTTCGTACTAGGAAGAAATGGCCGAGTGCCTTTCCTGTCAGGGATTACTTGGGGGTTCAAGGGATTATGACAATCGTTCACAGACGTAAGAAAGAACGAATAAGGATTTTGAAGGAATTGGGGCAGAAGGTCGAATGAGGTGACGTTTTCGAAGTCATTTTTCTCCGTGGTGTTGTCGGTTTCCATAACCTGCCGGCACATTACAACAATTATGTCTTGGGGGGGTTCAGGAAGGAAAAGCCGGCCTGAACACCCTGCAGACATGCAAGCCGGCTATCTAGAAACAATGTATGTCTTGGAGGTTCTACTTCTGTGCAACGTGAGGCTGCTCCTCGCAGAACCTCCATCCAAGACATAAATGTTGTATGTGCCGGCAGGTTACTGTTAAACTCCTGATGAGCCCTAACCCTGATAAAGATCGGGCGAAAGGCGCCTTGAGACGAGTAATTGCATACTTTATTGAATGCAATTAGCACCATAGACAGCCTACGTTTTTTCCCCTCACAACATCATGAGAAGACACTTTTGATTTTGAAGGACTTTGGGTAAGAGGTCGAGTGAAGAATCGTTTCCCAAGAAATTTTGGAGTCTAAACCCTCCTAAGAGTTTTCTGCGACGTTTTTTTTTTCTTTTATTCTTAGTTGAAGTTCAACAATTATTGTAGAAAATTTAAAAAGTTGAAATAATTTTTTATACCTAGACATAAAATTGAATTTTGTACAATTCATACAAAACAATAATGAACCCTCCGACGATTGTTTTATGATGTTTTCTTGTATCTTGCACACAATGACACAATCACAAGTGAAGCAAATGTTTGTTCGGTGCCCTTGAAGTGAAGTGTCTTACAGTTTCCAACGGCATCTCATGTGGGAGGTACCGGCTTAGAAAAGCTCACTTGCAAGGTCCTTTTGATTAGGATCTGATGCCTTTTACAAAAACGACGTGGGACGACACTGCACAGAGAATGCCCGTTCGTTAAGGCACATCGAAATCGTCTGAGCCAATTACGTCGAGCTTGACACCGGACTATTAAAAACCAAATCCGAAAGCCGAGGTTAATCCGATAAACTAATTTCGAACATTGTTCCAAAGGCCTTGAGCGGCCTTCCCAGTCACCCGATTACCATTTAAACTGCTACCGGCTGCGAGCAGGTCTGGCGTGGGCGGAATAGTTGCTGAGTTCTTTTCGTCGGTTGGTTGTAAAAGGTTTAAGTTAAATTGAAATAGTACTTACCAGAATGGTACCGGCTCTCATTTCTCGTCAACCTTCGGTTACCCCTTCGGCGCGCCCTGGTGTTGGGACTGGCAGCACCTTGAGCGACGGCCCGAGCTACAGGAAAACCAAACCGTTCAGATATTTTCGACGTTTTGGGAAGGAAGGAAGGGTTTGGGTCACCGGGGCACCGCCACCATCGGAAGCCGCTGTGGAGAAGTGCAGAAGAAGCAATGGAAGTGACCCAAGTGGGCTGGAAAGTTGAAGAACCAACCACCGAGAAGAAGAAGCCAAAAGGAGATTGCGAAAGGATAGCTCGCGAAGAAGTGATTGCCCTCAGGGCGATTCTGAACCAAGGGGGTCAACAAGTGCACTTTCGGGAGCTCCCAGGGTCCATACTTGAAGTGTCAAGGGTCCTCTGATTGTGGAGCAGTGTGCCGTGAAGTGATTGTGGAGGAGCAGTGTACTGCCAGGCGGCAACGACCGCCCCATCAAGGAGGAACGAGGTAGAGTTGGCTGACGTAGCCAGCCAAGGTGGCCCCCTAGTATACTATAATATAGTATATTATATATCAATATTATTGAAGCTCCAACACATAGAGGAGGACAATGAAACAACTCGCATCATCTGTAGGGTCACAAAGCAGCAGTCACAAAACTTTCATATGAAACACAAGAGGACAAAATTTGACATTTAATGTTTCTCGGTAAGGATAGTACGACAAACGTCCGAAAACACCAAAAAGTAGTATTTTGGCGTAACCGAGTGCAGAACGCGGAAAATTGAAAAATCTACCTATAACAATATATTATCAAACTTTGAATTAAAATTGAACCGTCAAGTAGGCATGGTTATGGGGTAGTGTAACAAGGAATCCGTATCTTCAATCATTCAAAGTGGGCCAAAAGTTGGAGGAAACGCCAAAAACAATAAAATCGGGGAAACCATCGCGAAATTCTTATTTTATAGCAATTCGCGACTCTCAAATTTCTTCTTTTTTAAAAATAGTTTTCATTTTCTTTTCCCGCACATTTTTTCAGGCTGAATCCATATTCGAAATTGGATTTTCAAAAACCCTAATGGTTCAAAAACCAAAATATGATTTATCATTGATTATAAACATGGGAAGGCGAGTTGTTGGGACATAGGCCATGGCGGAACCCTTTCTAAATATTGTTTCTACTTGATATCTGATGCACCCTGTGGCGGTGTGGGCGCCACTCTTCTGAGTGAATCCGCTCTCCCGTCCCCCTCGTTCGCTCGGTGTCCGCAGGAAGCGCCACTTCCCACAACCCGGGAGGGGGGGGGGGGGGGATAGTTCTTCTGCTAACAAAACCAGCTAATTACTCGGACCCCCCATTGTGTCGTCAATTTAGATTTTTCTCAGTATATCTCCATCTATTCTTACACATATTTTTGATTGGGACCGCTGACCTGGACTCCTCTACTGACAGTTATTCAGTTGAGGAAGCCGGTCCAGTGGAGCCAATTAATATTTCGCGCGGGGTTCTTGCCCAGGCCGCCATTACAGACAAATCTCAAGTGGCAGCCCTTCGTAAGACTCAATTTGAGGATGATGTCACCCTTACCGACAATTCACTTGGGGCAGCTCAGAATCAAATTGCAGTGTGGATACAGGCCGAATCAATACCGATGTTGACAAATCAACGTTGGTCTCGAACTCGACTGGATTCCCTTCCGAAATTCAACGCATTCCAGTCTACCCAGACACTTCTTGCCAGGCTGGAGAGAGCGGAATTTCCAATACTGCTTCGATTTCATTTCCTGGGCTTGCAGATCACAACAAATTGTGTCATGCACCAGGTAAATAAATTCAAGCACTCCCTTCATGTTCCTCCAAAGACACCGGGGGCGAAATCCTAGTTAAGCTAGAGGCCTCCCCCCAAACACACAACACTCAATTTGATATAACTCAATTCGAATTAGGAACTCAATTTGAACATTAAACACGCCCAACACCCGGTAAATTGGGCGAACCTACACACCCCACCACAACCAATCCGCGGAAGTCTTGTTACATCGCTGGATAATTCACCGGCGGTAAACCGCCGCAGCTTGAAATACCGCCTGGGCACCGCGAGAACCGCAAGTCCTGGAATTGGCCCCCATTCCCGAATCTCATCCTAAATAGACCTGTCCCTTCCGAGGGCTTGCGCTGCAATATTGAACAAGACTGACGAAAAGAAACCACAGAAATTTAGAACATAGAGGACAACGTCCCGACGTGTAGCGAAGGCCGAAATCTCATCAACTATTCAACTCGCTCCATTTAGAAATCATTCCCCACGAGGCTGCTCTCTATATTGAACCCAATAAATCATTCATTCCTACTTTATTGTTAAAACTCCGGGCTTCAACAGCATAAAGTAGGGTACGCAGTATTGAACGGACTTTCTGAACGAGTTATATTTTAATAAATCTCATTCAGCGTTGAAGGCTTTGCGTAAAAAGCACCGCCTAAAAGGCCACCGAACCATTTAATTGTACTCGTCAAACGGAAAGTTCAATACCTTCGCGAAACGTAAAACCCCTTCAAAGAAGAATCTATATTCAAGTTTACATAATTACATATTCATCTTTTTCGCGAAACTGGTTCATATTCAATGGAATTTTAACAAGAGAAGTTGGGAGGTGAGCTGAAAAAGTTCAAGAAACGACGAATATCAATTGAAAGAAAGACAACAAAATACAAGCTTTCACGCAACACCATGCAATGGAACGTGCACGATGGAAATGGCATGCACCAGCTGATGACGTGCATGCTACCTGAATGATATCGCTTTTCATTGTGCGTCAGGCGTCTTTGAGTCCTCCTCGGCCTCGTTTGTTGGCGCTCTCTCGGAGGAGCTGAAGTCAAAATATGGGTGTCCCAAACAAAAAGGCGAGAACAAAAAAAACCCCAAACCTGGATGATTGTTAGGCGGAACTTGGATTTGCAACGTGGCATTTTGACGCAAATTGTGAAAATTAAAATTATGAAAATATTCACAAAATCACCCATTCTCATATGTGATATCAGCACTACAGTCAGAATGTCGTCGTAAAGCTCTTCCACAGGTTGCAAAACCAAACAGTAAATGAACCAGCACCGTCATACAAATTCGTTAGTTTCAACGGATGAAATGTAAGAGAGAAAAAAAGCATATGATATTGCAAATTAATTAGCGAAAAATTAGGGGAGAGGTAAAGGGTTGTGGAGTTTTACATGTATTGAAATATAAAATATTATAGAAACATTATATTGATACATGTAAATGGATTCACTACCTAAGATAACCTACGAGATTAATAATTTTAATTATTAAAAAATAGCTAAATACGTTGTTAATCGGCCTTACTGCCACAATTTACACGCAATTGCAAACTGTTTATTTTTTCTTGATGCCTGACGCAGAAGGATGTTCAATACTAAACAATGAGTTGACGATCTTCTATGAGACTTCTAATTAAGCTGCGATATAATTGATCATATTACGAGAAGAGGGATGGGCGTAGTAGGTAATCTTCGTCCTGCCCCAAATTTGAACTTGACCAACACCTATTTCATGTTGCCAATTCACCCTCAATATTATAAAATAATTAGCACAAATTTTTCATATAGATCCTTAGCATTTTCCTTCTGTGACAACTTTTTAAATTTTTATTCAAGGCTTCGTATCATTTGTGAACTTGCTTGTTGAAAGCTTTTGGACAGACGATGAAAGTAATATTTTGAAACTAGCCTCCATCAATAGAAAACAGCAAAAGTTCGTCTACCAATAAATGAATTCATTGTTTAGAAATGTTTATTTATGTTCTAATGTGCTTATTTCGTTTGGTGATTTTTCCTTGTTAATTTTTTGTTCTTTTGTTGGTGTGATTTTATGGTATATTATTTAGTTAATTTAATTTTAGTAAAAAATAAATTGTATTTTGTTATTGGTTCATATTTTGAATGGTTTTGTGAATTAAACAAATACCACAGGGACGAAATTGCGCATCTTTGACGTGCAGCTTGGGCCAAACGGCTAAACCGAATTGACAGGGCTCTCAGTCGACGCGGAATTTTGTATTCTTGAAAAAATGAAACGTTCTATGTCAGCGGCTTCTTTCAGGGTAAAAATGCCCAAAACCAAAAAGGTATTAAAAAATCGCGGTTTTGGGCCACCAAAATTTATTATTTAATAAGCTTTCCGCGATGTTGCCAACTCAGATAATTCATAATTGGGCCTATTTTTTAGGGTAAATACTTCAAGCTTTCTGCGAAAATTTCTGTTTTTCCCACCATTTTACAGGAATATTAAATAATTTTGGAACATTGGCATAGTGAGGGCGCGCATTCACATTTTCTTCGCCCAATGGTCGCGCCCTGTATTGAACGATAAAAACGCCTTAAACCCAATGTGGGTCGTATGGTGTTGCCTCTTAACCGACGATTTGTGAGTTGGTTCAATTTGTTTTCCATTCATTCTTTCATGTTCACTTCGAGCACCCCTACGAATAAAATGGACGGATGACGAAAACAAATCTCCCGACTGAATCCGTGACTCCGCAAAAATACCCACCCGGACTGAGGAAACGTCCAATAAAATACAAATCGCCGGCTCGGGGCTTGCACAAGATTTCATCGCCACATCATCCATGTAAAACCCCGACTCGTCGCCAGATGCCCCGAAGGGAGGCGAAACCCGTCACGCTCTGATTTTTCACTCCAAGTCCTTCCCCGAATGACCTTTCGGAGTCTGAAGAAACAGCAATGCAAAGTCTGATTTTCCGAATTGATTAGGTCATTTAATTTTTTTTTTTAAATTTCATTCAATTTTTCAATGTATTTATTTTCATTTATTTTTATTCAATTCATTGTTTCTAATTTTTAATTTACTTTAATACTAATTTGAATCTGGAACCCATTTACCTGACCCTATCCAAGCAAGGTTTTTGATTCATGAATGAAATAAATTTTGAGCTTTTAAAAGACTTAGTAATACCTTCTTTAGACGTTAAGTACATACTTTGCTTGAACGAGATAATCCCAGAATATGACCAATATTCAACGAAAAGTCTTTCCACTAGACGTTCGCACTATAAAAACACTTTCTGGCTTTTCCGTTCCACAAATCAAGCTTTCAAAGCAACCACCACATTTAAGTGACCAATTGAGAGAATTTATTGGTCTGACCGGCGCTACAGTCGACGTTAAAACCTTCGTTTTATGGGGCGGTTCGAGCTGAAGTTCCGTATCAAACAGGGTGGTGGGGGGATTTAGTAAGTTTAACGGCAAAATATTTGGGTCAAGTGTTTCATCCCTTTAGTAGGTACTCAGCACACCGTGAAACAGTTTCCGACAAGAGTAACCGCACATTAAGGGAAGGAAGCCCAACAGATAAATCCCTGTGAAAGACGGTACTTTTTTATTCTGCCCCTTCAAAATTTCAGATTCGCACAGTCCGATCCTCAACGGGGATTTTCTCCCTAATTACCCCTCCTGAGCCCCAACTCCGAGTTGACACCTCGCCAAAGTGGAAAAGGGAGGAGGGAGACTTTAATTAAATAATAAAGCGAAATTAGGCCAAAGTAATTTAGGCCTAAACTGCTGAAACAGCTTAACGCTTAAGAGAACCTTATAGTATTCGAAAGGGGTAAGCGGGAGTCCAGTAACGGGGTTAACAACGTTTGCTGATCAAAACGGATTAAGAAAAGCTGTGAAATGATGGGAGTGAAATGGAAGAACAAAGAAGCAATTTGATTATAGAATTTCGTTTGTAGAAACCGAAAAAATAACTGCTCTACAAATTATAATTTGTTCAAAAACCATGACAAACCTCAATGCGGATTCAATACCCTCTTCAATGCTTGAAGCAGGGTTCACATCCATGCGGCAATGCGATATTGCATCAAGCAAGGTTCACATCCATGCGGCAATGCGCGAACGCGTCAGCAGTGGTGAGCAGTGGAGGGGATTCCGGCATTCCGGTCAGACGTTCACAAGCGTCCGGCAAATTGTCATTGCGTAGCACACAGCTGTTCCTTCCCGCGTTTATTTGTGTTTTGTCGATGTAGCTTTGGCTGTTCATTCCCGCGTTTATTTGTGTTTTGTGGATGTTTGATGAGCTTTGGCGAAGGAAGGAAAGTGATTTTCACAAACGTTCCGCCATCTGCGTTGCACACCGCTGTTCATTCCCGCGTTTATTCGTGTTTTGTTGATGTTGCTATGGCGACCACAACAACCTGGATGCTCATCGATGTTATCATTGCGTCAGTCCGGTTCTCGGATGTGTACAGTCAGCTTCGAAAGTGCTTCTCCGTCAAAACTAACTTCTTCCCGCCCGCTGGCATTGGCCAATCAGCAGACTGAACGCATGATGCAATATAGCGTTGCCGCATGGATGTGAACCCTGCTTCATTCCGTAATTGTGTTCAGTCTGATGATAGTTAGTTTCAGGGATGAAGTTAGTTTTGACGGAGAAGCACTTTCGAAGCTGACTGTACACATTCAGAACAGGACTGACGCAATGATAACAACATAAGCATCCAGGTTGTTGTGGTCGCCATAGCAACATCAACAAAACAGAATAAACGCGGAACAATTTGTGTGCAACGCGTCAGACCGGAATTCCGGAATCCCTACCACTGCTGACGCGTTCACGCATTGACTGCCGCATGGATGTGAACCCTGCTTCAGAATGCTACTTTTGGTGGAAACGTTCTTTTTGAAGAGCAGTGCAGAGAATTTGAATTGTAATTTTGGGTTTTAATTGTCAGAGTGGTACCAAGGAGAACGCTCAAGAGCTTGAAATGGCGTGAAAATGATGTTGGCTAGCTTGATGGATGTGGGAGGGTACAAAGGGGGTACATTATGACTCAAATATTAATAATTGTTATGAATTGCATTTTTTTTTTTTTTTTTTTATAAAACCATCAAATCAAAGCAAAAAAAAAAATGTTATTTTGCAAAAAATTATGTACCGTGCAATTTTTGAAATTGCACCATTTTATTTTTCAGTTTGAATTTTTTAAATATTTATTAAATTTAAGTATTTCAATTTTAGAAAAATATTTATAAAAAATTTTTAAAAGTAAGTTATCAAATATTGATAAGTTGGAGTGGGGAATAAAAGCGCTCGGTGTTTAGTTTTGCTAACTTGCAATTTCATGTGACACCAATGAAACAAGTTTGAAAATTAGAAGACGTACCTTGGGTTTGTTTGGGGATGTAGGGAGCGAGAAGTCTTGTCCTCTTCTTTTCATATCCTTTTTGCGTGATATCACCTGCAAACAGAAATAATCCATTAGCGAGTGAGAATTTCGTACGATTTACTACCGTTAAGATTCGAAATCGTCGGACTAGACGTTTGACGGGGAATATTTACGCGAGTCCTTTCCTACAAAATACTGATAAATAACGTCGCGTCTCTTTCCGGACCGTTAATGACCGTGAGAACAAAACGCTCGAAATTGGATTTAACGCGCGATATATTTTTTTTCCCCCGGTAAATTCCTTTTCCGAGCCCCCGAAATACCTGAATCTCCCACAGTCAGGTCCCGTATCGACCGTTACGTAACGAGGACCTCCAAAAGATAACAGGTTCGTGGAGGTTTGTCCAATTAGTGAACCAGAGTCGAAGATACCGAATTGGTGGATATCGGGCGAAAAATTTGTTTGAGTACCTAATTGGGGTATTTTGTGGTAATTTTTTTCCCCCACTATTGTTTGAGCTGTAGAACACAGAAGAATTGAAGAAATTTGGCAGAACGTTAAACTAGTAAGAAGTAATGTACTCAAACCGATTAGGATTAAGAAGTTACCCAATTCGAGGGCCCTTTGCTGACTTGGGGAGGGTCGAAAAACCTCAAGATTTTCGATTTGTGTTCGGCTTTGCATTCATAACTTCTAAACTAAGCGGTATTCGACCAAAAGGAGCAAGTCGTCGCTGTAGAAGCAACACCGCCTAACCCAAATCTTCCCAACAAAAAAAACGTTGGCAAAGATGAAGCAGCCCCAAAGCGCATATTGTTGGTAGCGTCTTATCTTATTCTACGTAAATTGTATATACATAGCTGTTATTGCTCCCGAGCCCAGTTGTTACGACGAGTCTCTCAGGTCTGTTCTTGGGGTCCATCCACTTTCAAAAAGCCACGAGCCCCATCCAGTCTTTTTATAACAAACCCCAAACCACTCGGGGGAGGGCTTTGACGGGAAGAGACTGCGTAGAAAAGACTCTCTTGTATCATGATTTAGTGCCACCCCTCAATAGAACAAAAGGCTGCTCTGTACTTGTGAACGGCTAAACCATGTGGAGGGGTTTACAGGTTTTTTTCGGGCTCACCCCACTGAGTTTTTACGTCTTTGCTTACAAAACTCGACAGTAGCAAAGTCAGTGTACATAATGATTTACACACATTTTTTTAAGACGTATCATGATGGCAGTGGATTAAGATTTTAACATTTTGATATGATTGGTACTTCTGAAACGGTGTAAAATGCGACATCAATAGCGGAGAAAATGCGCAACATTGCCAGCGTCGTTCCTATAAAATCTGAATGGTAAATACGCCGTTTTCGCCTCTTTCACCAACTAACCGGCCTTTGGCCGAGGATGGGGTGATCCCGGGTTGAGGCTTCAATATAGTAGACTATGGGACCACCACCTGCTTTCTACGCCAGCCAAGCCCCGCCTGTTCCGCCAAGGGAACAACAGAAGCATTTAAAATTTGAAATATGTACTTAATAAAATTCTGCCCCTGCCGGACGAGCTGTTGTAAAATGAATGATAATTTGCGGGGATGAAAAGCAACTTTGACGTCCCTAAAAATACGTTTTTCGTACCCGGAATAGCAATTTAGAATCATAAATCGACATTATTCGTCAGTTCAGGCTCCTTGGAATAATGTTCCCTGCTTTTCAACGTAGACAACTGGTTTGAAGATTGACAAGATGTAACGAAGAAGTAGCACGTCCTTTATAATCTGAAATTTCATTGTTGTTGCTGTAACTACTTTCTTGTCATGTAAACAAATAGACCATCCTAGTCCAGGTACTAATAATTATTATTAGTACCTATCAAAACAGGGGTCCCACAAACATCAGGTCAGGTAGAAGCAATTTTTTTTAATACTATGTTTGTGATGGGGTGGCGGGGGAGGGATGGGCACGGCAAAAAGGCAAATCTGAAAAACAAAATTTGTTGAAGAAAAAAAAAAACTTATTTTTAATTTTTGCAAAAATGTACAACAAAAAACGTTGTTTTAGATTAGCCATTTTTGCCATTTTTTGCAGAAATGTACAAAAAAACGCGTTTTCAAAATTTGCAATTTTTTGCCGTGCCCGCCCCTCCCTTATTAATCTCGAATCAAAATTCTACATAGAATTTTGCGATGGGGAATTTAATCAGCTTTCACGAGAAAAAAAGAAATATGGAATCAGAACAATAGTTTACGAGCTACAGCAGGAAACGTCCGGAAAAACGTGGTTTTCCGCTTACCAAGCAGGTTGGGCGTTTCTTATTTCGCTGGGAACGCTGTCTCTCGGAGCGTATTTAACCCTCCTAAAAGCTGCGGTTAGCCTCAAAATGCCACAAATTGTATCCAGTTTACAAAGTTATGAGGATATCATAGTCGAAAAACGATTCCTTCATTATCAAAAACTGAAAAAATGTATAAAAATACGCAAATGTGGGAAAATATCCCAACTTTGAAATGCTGTGTCTTAGAGGCTAATGGACGTACACAGCTGGGGTTGGTCTCATAACGTAGTGCGTTTTATCCAGTATAAACAGTCATATAACGGCCATGATCAAAAACCTATTCCTTCATGGTCAAAATGGAGAAAAACCAAAAAAAGTGCCGAAAAATAGCGGTTTTTGGCCAGGGAAACCAAGTTACGGAGGGGCCCAGAGGTCGAAAACTTGAGAAAAGTACCTCCACCCTATTCTAAACATTGGGTAAAAAAAATCGCTTCTAGCTGACCTAATGTTTGTGGGAATGTCTAATTACCCTGGACTATCCGTAAAGAAGTGACTACTAATCCGTAACTATGTCTAGTGTTTACAACAGGCATTAGCACCAGAGCGCTCTCACTTTTCACGATCCACAGCCAAAATTCCAATCATTGCTTGACTCTTCAGTGATGCCCGAAGGATTATGCAAATTTTGTCAAACGCCATTTCACGCTTGCGATGCGGGTTTCGTTCATTTCCCTCACGATCGTCGCTTTTTAAATATCTTGAAAGCGTGACACCAGTGTGACGTCACTGCCCTTCAATTACCAACGTTCAGCCGGGGAGAAAGGTGTTGTGTTGAGGTCTATGTCAGGACGTCGGTTCAAGGCGGTGCTGGGCCCTCGTTTGCATAAATTCTCTTCCAACCTTAGGGCCATTTCGCTCGCGTGCTGTCTCATAAGGTTGCGCAAAAAAGGCCGCTGACTTATAACAGTGTTTTACCGATTGTTTCTCGATCGTGAGCCTCTCCGAGGGTCAATTTGGATCTCCCCGGTAGGTCTGAGTACTTGCTTGTCACAGTTAATGAAGTCGTATCACTTTTTACATGTACCTATCGTTTGATATGTTGATGTTACAGTAAATTTTGAACAATTGCACAATGTGAAAAAAAGAAAAAAAAACTCAAGTCACAAGATTTTATTGTTGTTTTGCATAAATTGTGCAAAAATGTATTCTAAATCATAAAACAGAACGCGGGATCGGGTTGAAATAATAAAACAAAGAAGTCAAATTAACAGCACAAAAAAATTTTATTGTAGTTGTTGTAAAAAAAAAAAAAAAAAAATGGCAATGTGATTTTCGTGATCGCCTCAGATAATTCTCAATCGATGAAAGAAAGCTTGGTCGTAATTCCCAAAGTCGTGCTGCGATCAGAGCGAAGCTGCTCAGAAATATATGTGCCGTCCTACGAGGATCGTGTCCCATCAAATAGTTCGAACTTCAATATATTTGGGGTTTCGGGGACCGGACATAAATTCGCGATTGTGGCGTTAACGATCGAATGGCCACGCCGGGTGATGTCATCGGGTTCAAAACTCACAGAAACAAAACGCAGCAAATTACTCAAGGGGTTATTTTTTAAAAAAAGTTCATTTGACCTCCTTGGATCCTTCAAAAATCCTATTTGTAGCCCCATCAAAGACCCAGAGTGAAATCGGGTCGTTCTGGGACCCCAAAAAATTGATTTTACGACCAAAAATACATATAAAACGACACCTAACTCGACCCCACAGCCGAAAACCTTAAAAAAAACGCTGCAAATTTTACACAAGAGTTTATTATTCTTTGATATAGGTTACATGTCCGAATATTAATTCCGTGTCAACAAAAATATTTAGAAATTTTTTTTCCAAAAAATGTTTTATTACTCGGAATAATTTGACCTCCTGGGATCCTTCAAAAATCCCATTTGTAGCCTCATGAAATCGCTGTAAATCGCCAAAGTGAAATCGAACCGTTCCGGGACCCCCAAAAATGGATTCTACGTCCAAAAATACTTCGAAAACGACACCTAACTCGATCCCATAGCCAAAAGCCTTTAAACAACCCTCCCGTAGCCCCACTTTAGCCCAATAGCGGGGGGGAGGGGGCAGGAGGGCCCGCTGTACTCCCCCTAGGGGAGTGCTGAAGATCAAGAACAAGAAGAAATTTGAGGAAACATAAGTGCACTTCACCTAGGGGAAGAAAGAGAGCAGAAGGTACGAGAAAGGTTGTTATGGGCCAGAAATGGCCTTAGATACAACCTTAGAAGCTCTGTACAGCGGGACGGACATTTCGGATATTAAATTTTGATGCTGATCTGAATTTTCGACCTCCGTCGCGATCACAAAGGTGAATTATTCCAAGCATAATAAACCAAAAACTAGCAGAACTGCAAAGGAGAGTCTTCATTTCATTCATTGCGTTTCCCTTCACAAAGCTCGAAAGGGCAGACGATACGGAAAAACTCCCCTGGCAATCGACAAGGACGAGGACCGGTTTAAATGGAACTTTCCAACAATTTTATTGCGAACCGTCTTTCACAGGTCTCTTTTCCCTCTCGAATTGGTTTTAATTTTTCCCCCAGGTCGCCACCACAGTGCAAAAAACCCAACGAAAAGGCTTTGGCTGCGAGTTGAACGCCGATTTATTTATTCTGGCCTACCGTCTGGTATTAAATGACCTTCAAGAGCTTCCCTATTTTTCCGAACCCCCTTTTTTGTTCTTTTCCTCCTCCCCCAAGTCGAGCCGGGATTTTTTATTGGATTTCTAACAACGTGAACTTTATTTGCGGAACTGCAATAAAGTTTAACGCGACACGGTGTTAGCGGAGAAATTATTCTACCGCGGTAAAATTAACAAATCCCCCCAAGTACCGCTACTTACTCGTCCAATTACGAGGTGAAGTGAACGGCCGTGTTTATACTTAAGAGAGAAAACGAAGAGGGCGATAGAAATTTATGAAGGGCCAAAGCTACGAAAAGTGCCACAGCAAAAGAAGGAAAGATTCGAAAGAATAAAAAAAAAATTATCGAGACAGTGAAGATTGGTTTGAACTACGGCACATTAAATTATAGGAAATCCTTTCTTCCGCTCATACCCTCTTAATACCTCCAATATTTCTTTAAGAATCCCACCACGCTCTTTCCGCGTCAGACTTTTAGTTTGACCTAAAAAAGTCCTGGTTGCACACGAAACTCTCCGCCCCGGAATAGTTACAAATTCTATCTCATTGCGTTTTTTTTTTTTTTGACGGTTCATTTTCAAACTTTCCCGGTGACCCGGATTTTCCGCAAAATTGCTCTCGGGTTCGTATCTTTTGCCAAATTAAATCCGGCACGAGGGCGATTTTCGGGGACTTCCTCGTCCTTGTAACGGGTGTCTCAATGGGAGGAGTCTGACTGGAAAATAACCGGTCCCAAAAGGGGACATTTTTCAATTGTTGTCGTAAATTTGAATGATTATAGTTTCCTTAGTTTCGAAACTTTTTTATTTGGCTCCTTTTGTCAGCTGTTTCGTTGGCACATAGTTGTTGTTGTTGTTGTTGTTGTCGGTTCTTCTTTTAGATTTGTAGGTGTTTCAATAGCTGTGAGCTTTGAGTGGTCAATACGTCGTAAAGTGGCTCGATTAGTAGGAGCTGCTGCGTAACGTAACAACAACCATAGACTTAGAAGACTCTTTGGCCTCCTGACGATCATCTCTGCCCTTTGGGGGCTGCGTAATGTAAACAACCCACTCATAGACATAGAAGAGTTGCTCTTCAGCGGCGGCTGAAAGCCTCCCTGCAGGGTCTTTCTGGGTGGACCTGGTGGTCTTGGTGGTGTTGGTTTTAAATTACCAGATGGTGTTGTAGGGCCCTTAAGATGCTATACTTCTTACGTTCTTTGGTCAGTTGCTGGAATGGTTCAAACCAAACCTTGTGAGGAATCGTTTTCACTTGTATATAGAGGTATTGCTAGAATCTCCTCTATTAACCTCAATCAAAGTCGCATTGCTGAATCACTCTTAATTTCTATAAAAGTTCGTATTTACATATATATTTAAAAAAATAGAAATATTATAATTTTATTGGTTCAAACAATTATTGTTGATGACCGTTGATTGACCGTTTCAATGAATGTGAGTGGAAAGTATGACCGAACCACAACAACTTACCACCCACATTTGAACCAATATTATATGTACATAATATATATATATATTCTTTATATATAGTCTTTATATATAAAGAAAAGCAATGTATGGATACCCGATATTATTGAAAGAAAGGCTATATGTAGTTATTATATATTATGTAATAGCTATATATAGCGTTTCTTTCAATAATGTCGGGTACCGAAGGTTAATACAAAATATCGATGGTATCGAAGCGAGTATCGATACTTGAGTGGTATCGTAACGTCGCGGGCTCTATCGGGTTTCAAATGGGGCTTTTTAGAAGGTCGATTGAGGTGTCGTTTTCGAAATCATTTTGAACGTGGAATGCATTTATGGCGGTCTCGGACCGTCTACACCGTGCTTATGTGCGATTAAACGCAAATTTTGCGTTATTGCAATCTGATAAGATTACCATTCAGCCCAGGTAATGAATGTTTGGCTCCAATTTGTACACAGCGTGTCTATTACACGCTCATTCAATCTTCTGGTCCAGTTAGCTCACCGTCGCGGAATCCAGACGGGGTTTTTTGGTAAGACGTGCGGCGGATACGCGGAAGATAACGCGGGTGTCCGCAGTGTGAAGGCGAATCGTGTTGGGAAAGGGCCGGGAGTGAGACGGAAAGTCCTATTGGGTAAGATTCGTTCTGGTGCAGTCCTGAGATCGAACGAAAAAAAAAAACCGATCAAAGTTCAAACCCGTGCCACAGATCGTATCTGGTAGAAACTGAGGGCTCGACCAAGGCTGGCGAGTATCCCCCAATTCCCCTTCGTCAGATTAGGTCAGCTTGAAGTAGCCAACTTTCAGGGGACAAGTTGGAGAAGCTGATGATCTTTTTGAGCAGGAGCAAAAACGATTCGAGAAGGTTTTGAGTTTTGTTGAGTTTACTCCGTCAGGAGTCCCTTGAAAAAAAATAAATAAATAAATATATAGGGGAGAGCGGGGCAAGAAGTCCCAGGGGTAAGATGTCCCATGACGAGTTCCTGGGAAATGGTGAGTGGAAGGGAAAGGGAAACGGGCCCTTAGTGACGTCGGTAGTCGCCAACAAAGTTTCCATTGGTGAGTAGGCGCGTCTGTGCATCACGTTGGTAGAGGCAGCTCATCGAAGTTTAGTATGTTGAAAAAATACTATTTACTCTCTTTTTTCCCATCTCTTATGTTCAGAAGGTTGGAGATGGAGCAACCGCTTTTGGTTTATATGATAGAGCACCTCTCAACGCTCAATTAACACTAAGCAAATCTTTTATTCATTATCTCAGAAGCTGGGCATACAAGAAAATTACAATATGGCGAAATGGGGCTACAAGTCTCACTGCTAGGGGCAACTTACCCCATCCACTGAGACAACCTGCCCCAGCCCGGGGCAAAAAGTCTCACCTGGCCATTTTCCAAAAAACTTGAAATATTATGTTCTCGGCAAGTTAGTAAATTTTGGTTCCTGGGTTTTTAGATAGGGATTAAGTCTACAAACTTGTCAAAAAAAGAAAATCCGCGATATCTCAATTAGGAAAAATGTTATCAACAAAACAAAAAAAATTGAGACAACCTGCCCCGCTCTCCCCTATATATATATATAAAATAAAAAATCTAAAAAAAAGTTCCAAAATCCGTATCCGTTCTAAATCTAATATTTATAGAACGGATTTGTCTTCACCTCACATTGGTTTGTATTTTTTTAGGGATCGGATTGCTCAACAGTTGAGCAGCATAGTTACTATGTTTCCACCCAAATTGGATTTCAAAATCACTTTAAACAATGCGCCACTTGTTTCGGTACCGCTTAGAGCCCCATCAAGCTTTTAGTTAATAATGCGAATGGCAATTAAATTAAATGTGGGGCGTCGGCTGGGAAGAGGTTTCGCATCTCATTCGAGCCGTTTTGGGGGTTTGGGGGGTGTTGTAAAACTCGATAACCCGCGAGGTTCCATCCAATCAGCGTTAATGTTGTCATCGACGTTGTAAAGATGGCCATCGGGTGGGAGCTGAAGATGAGACGATCGATGGATATGTATTTGGTAAATAATTGTATGATTTAAAATTCATTGATTGGAGATCGTTGATCGGAGATTTTTTTCCTGACCCCCAGCCAAAAGATACATCCATGTCAACACGTACGACTTGATAATTCGTAGATTTTGAATGACTTAATAAAAAACACACAAGATATTTTGTACAAAAATTGTAATATTCCTTAGGAATTCTACGTCAAGTATAAGTCCTAAGGAGCCAAATTTCAGCTTTGTAAGGTAAATAGCGTAGAAATTAGCTTCAGTAGCCACTCAGCTGATCCCAACCTCATATGGTTGTAGTTCACTTTTGTACCTTTTAACGAGTTTTTGAACCAATTATTGTGTTGTTATGATTGTGTATAAAAGCAATGATTTAATTGAAAAATGGATTCTACGTCCAAAAATACTTCGAAAACGACACCTAACTCGATCCCATAGCCAAAAGCCGTCAAAAAATCCCTCCCGCAGCCCTATTTAAGCCTCATAGCGCCCCACAGGTTTGGGCGATCGGGCTGAAAACCTTGCGGGCACAACTAGATGGTAAACCGAGTATTTTGTCGAAACTTCAGATTTAAAAAAAATTACTACTGCCCAAAACGGCCCGGAAGGCGGACTGCCCAAAACGGCCCGGACGGCGGACTGCCCAAAACGGCCAGAATGTGGTGGCTAACGCCGGAGGGGACAGGAGGGCCCGCTGTACTCCCCCTAGGGGAGTGCTGAAGATCAAGAACAAGAAGAAATCTGAGGAAACATAAGTGCACTTCCCCTAGGGAAAGAAAGAGAGCAGAAGGTACGAGAAAGGTTGTTATGGGCCAGAAATGGCCTTAGATACAACCTTAGAAGCTCTGTACAGCGGGACGGCGTTCGGCGGACGGACATTTCGATTTTGGAATCTAGACCTCTTGAAACGGATAATGTCAAATTTTGAGGCCGATCGGGGTCGCCGACCTCCGTCGGGAAAACATAGGTATACATCATTCGAAGAATAATAAAGTAAAAGTACCCCGGCATGCCCAAGACCCACGAGCTGGGACTGATGTTCTCACTTGAGCTCCTCAACGTGACAATCCAGCGGATGAAAGCCAAGAGGATAGAGGGTTTTTTGAACATAGCCTCGAGCTGCCTGCTCAGGGCCTTCACGATGTACAGACAAGGAGCTTGCTTCAGCTGCACGAATTCCAGACTCGAAATAAACGAAGGAACACGTCTTTATAGTGACAACCACTAAGCTGCATTTCAAATTAATAACCATTTGTGGTGCCGGTTTTTAACGCCATTTAAATTTGGCTACCCTTTGTTAAAGCCCTACAATTGTGTATTGACCTAAAACCCTTCAAACTTCTTCACGTGTAATGGCCTTAAGGGAATGAAGTCTGTCGAAGCGTAAATAGATTCCAGGGCCTGTTGAGGCCGCTAGGCCGAGTTCCGAAGTACGAAAATAACATTGAAGATTGGCGAGCCATGGGTCAAGATAACCACCTGGTGTGGGTTTAACTAATTTATCACTCAAATTCAATTATCATCGGTAACGTAATTTTCCGCTCAATTACACCCGGTATTGGCCGTTCACACCCTTATTCCCACCTTTCTATTATCGCCTCGTGGTTAGAGATCGCAGATTGGGCCGGTTTCGTAACCGGGTAGTCCGTACAATCCGCGGTGCGAAGTACGTTAGGTTTTGATAAGCGGTTTCTTCAAATGACCTCCGTTGCTTCATTCCTGTGTGATAGGTAAAAGTGCCTTTTGAAAAAAAAAAATCTGTTTGGTGGGGGCAAACAGTCTCAAAATCAAAACATTGCAATAGGTCAACGAAAAAGTCTGGTAACCACCCAGTTCGCATTCAAGTTCATAATATGAACTTAATATAATAATGAACTTAATATAATATGAACTTAATATAATAATGAACTTAATATAATATGAACTTAATATAATAATGAACTTAATGAATTTATATTATAAATTGACGCATGCATCAAAATGACAATTCGTATTCGTTCTCAGATTTCATTAGTTCATACAAGTTGACAACAAGCTGGTCTAAGGGAAAGAGAAATAGTCAACCCAGTTCACACGTCGGAGGTATTGCCATACCGGTTTTCCTGGTAAACAAGGCACTAAGCGAACTACGCTGCTTCTCTCACACTATTTCGTCTCGGGTTACAAGACAAGCCGGTAACGAGGTGAACTTTGTCGATGGAATCGGTTATTATGGAGGGATTATGAGAGTTGTCAAAGGGTGTTTGGTTCGTGTTGGTAATTGGTTTCGTTAGAATACGTGGAAGATAAAATCGAACAGTGACTTTGTTGTTGGTATTGCAAAATATTCGATTGGCAGAGTGGCGATCACTGCAACACCATTAGATGATGGCGACCGACGTAAGAGCTTCTTAAAAACTTCAGGGTCATGGACGGGTGACTAACCTGTTACTGAGACATCCCTGACGGGTTCGGAGCTATTTCTGACCGCCTCCCTGAAATTGCCGGCCTTTTCCGTTTTCTATTACCGTGACAAGCAATACAGTCGATTGATCATCCAAGGTCCTCCCACGCCTCGAGGTGGGGCAGAAGCCTCTCCAACTGACTCAAGTCGACGACTTTCGAGACGGGGGAAAAAAAAAGGTGCGTCCGAAAACCGTTTCGACCCGATCGAAGTTTGGTGGCCCAGTCAAAGGGCTCGCGTGTCATACGGGCGCCCTGATCAGCTGACATGAACAATCTCGACCTCCCAAGAACATCCTCTTCGTCACAATCGGTTCCACACATCTTTCACACAGACAGCTGCCTAATAAAACGCGATGAATATTTCAATGAAACCGACAAAAATGTCCGTTTTTGTGATGCCCGTACGGCCAACTTCCTGTTTGGAAGAAGCAGCCAAGTGACTCGGGTAGAGGAAACCGAAATCCATACTAGTTGCAAATTTTACACGAGGGTTTATTATTCTATAACGTGCAGAAATTTAGTTCTGCCAGTGAAAAAAATTTTAGAAAAAAATTTTTTTTTCAAAAATTTTAGAAAAATTTTTTTGTTTTTACTTGAAAAATATTTCACCTTTTGGGATCCATCAAAAGTCCGATTTGCAGCCCCATGAAAGCCCTATAGATGGCAACAGTAAAATCGGATCGTTCCGGGACCCCTACAAATGGATTCTACGTACAAAAATACTTCGAAAACGACACCTAACTCGATCCCATAGCCAAAAGCCTTAATAAAACCCATCCCGTAGCCCCATTGTAGCCCCATAGCGCCCCACGGGTTTGGGCGATCGGGCTGAAAATCTTGCGGGCACAACTAGATAGTAAACCGAGTATTTTGTCTAAATTTCAGATTTAAAAAAAAATTCGTACTGCCCAAAACGGCCCGGACGGCGGACGGACATTTCGGATTTGGAATCTATATCTCTTGAAACGGATAATGTCAAATTTTGAGGCCGATCGGAGTCGTCGACCTCCTTCGCGTAAACAGGTGTATTATTCCAAGAATAATAAACCAAAAATTAATTCTATGTCCTCCATGAAAGCAAAACGAATAAAGTTTGAGGTCCATAATCTTTCCAAAATAGAGGAAAAATTATCTTCAATAAAGGGCAGACAGCAAGTGAAATGTTCAAAATGAAATAACGAAACAGAAAACGATAAGGCGGCGTATGGCAAAAGAACCTGCCGGTTGCATAAGGAAGATCCCTGGCTCGACTGGGAGGGTTTTCCATTTAGCTGTCCCGGCCTCTCATCCTCCATGGTGTAACGGTAATACTCAGCACTTCATCCCCCGAGGGGGAAAGATATGATATTTCAGGCGCGTTTACGCGTGAAGGTCCCGACATCCTTGCAGAGCATCAGAAGGCATTTCACGCTCTGTAATCCTTCTTCCAGCGGGCGTTTTGATGTTTACAGGCTGGTGCCCGAGATAAACAATGAGAAATTACCGTTGAAGCTTCCGGGGAAGCTTGAAATGTGTAGAGAAACAATGGGGACCTCCGAGATCAGTCAAGGTGAAATTCCAGGGTAATTTTTTGTTTTGAGATTTTAATCAATTATCTCCCGTCTGACGTAAAACTTTATAGTAGTCTTCCAATCAAAAACATCTAGGCGTTTTTCACGCGCCATTTACGGCATCCCGCAACTGGGTAACTGGGCCAAGTCTTCTTGTGCGGATCAGTCTCGGCTATTATGGTCCTCCTTGGCCTCCCCTGGGGCTTCGTTCTGTGCAAATTTGATAACGTCTGTCTAATTTGCATGACGATAAACATTTACAGATAACGCGGCGACCGCTCCATTTTCCCCTATCAACCCACTTTTGAAAAGATCGCTGAACGTTTGGCTGAGTCCTTGAGCTTAATTCTTGTTGGACAATTGGTTTTGATGTTGCGGTTTCGAGGAGAGCGAAATTCAATGGAAATGAGCGCCGAGGGTAGGCGAGGATTGGCTGTTGTGAGGCTCGTGCGAAATTCCAAAGGCTGAACAATCCATCAAAATGGACAACCTTGCGACGGGATTCTCACACCGATTGCGTCGGGCATCCTTTTGTTTTTGGCGCACGGATTGCTCAAGTTTGAGAATCAATTTGTACAAGAGGGAAAGGGGACTTGGACACTCTAAAAGGACTTTCCTCGTCGTTAAAACTTGACTTGGGGAGTTTCCTCGTTTGTAGTTTGTCACAAGACGGCCCTTAAAAAATTATATTTTACGGCATTCTTCGGGAGGTCGAAATTTTGCGTTTTTTACCTCAAAAACCCCAGTACCCAAAATTCCTTTTTACGAAATTTTAATACGAAATACCTGATGAACGAATTCCGACGATTTAGACCGCGAGTTTAATTTGAACGATTTGAAGAGACTCCGGTGCTCGTTAGCCCTGTGTCTTGGGAAGGTGCCAGGGACCTTGGAAAGGTGGAGGGCGGGGAAACGGTTCATTCCTCACTAATTTCGGATATATTATGGTATGTGGGAAAACAATTTTTCTTCTTTAAGCAACTGGCACTAGGGCGAGCAAAGCGAGCCCCTCTGTCCGAAAAAGTGGTCGGCCGAGCCAAGCGAGGCCTTCTGTTTGAGAAAGTGGTCGGAAATACTGAACATTTCAGGGTGGTTCTGGTTCAAGTGCAAATTGAGCTATAAATAAAATAAAAATAGGGAGGGGAGGGGTTGTTAGATCAATTTCAATTCAACTTTAAAATTTTCTTTTTTCAATTTTTGCATTTTTTGATATTTTTAATTCTTCAACTCAATTGTTTGAAATTTTATTCAATCTTTATTTTTTTCTATTCAATTTTCAATTAAAAAACAAAAGAAAAATTTCATTAATAAATAGATACCTAATAGAAAATTTAAAAAAATTTGTAGATGTTACATGTTTTCTGACTTGGAAGACGAAACCGGTATTAACGTTTATCCTTCAATATAAACCCACGCAGCCCTTTCCAAGGCCGGGATTATTCAAATGCTTTTCGAACGTTGCTGACTACGTTGAAAATACCGCCTGAGAAAGACTATACAAATACGATTGTCCCTTACAATACTCGGGTATTGTCTGTTCTTGGGCGGAAATCCCCCTCAACCGCTTTATGGTTTCTAGTAAATCGCGAAGGATCACCACTGGAGGTTGTTGAGGTTCTTTTTGCCGCTTACTGCAGAAAAAAAAAAAATCCTTCTTCCTCACTCGCTGAAATGTGAGAGATAGACCGATATAATGAAACACTTCTTGCAAAATTATACGAATAAGAAATATCCTCTACACCTTCTTCTTGTTTCGAATTTCACAAAAAGTCGATCTGTGCTGTTAATGCCGATAACGAGAAGTTTGGACCTTGGGTGACAAAGGGCTCTTTATGGGGTTATCACACTGTCGTAAAAGACATGATGGCCTTCAGCTTGCAGGGCCGACAAGTTAGGGAAAAAGGTAAATTTGGCGTCGAGTAGGGAAAAGACAACACTGTCGGAGGATTAGCTGTTTGGCGAAGCCGCCATTATCCGGCACCTGGCCCACCTCATCTATGAACGCCTGATGCCTCGCAATCTGTCCGGCGTTCATGGATGAGAGGGGGGGGGGGGGTCGTTGGACCGGCGGCTCCCACTTAATGACGTCATTGGCCGTGATTGTGACGTCAATGGCCGCTCGTCTGCTGGCTGGGTGTTTCCGACAGTGTGAAAACCCAGTGAGCAGAATCCAGTTTTTAGTTAGCAGAGACCCGTTTTTAAATAGCAGAAGCTAGTTCCACGGAGCAGAAACCTGTTTTAAATCGGTAGTTCTTGTGCTTGGGGAAGCAGAAACTGATTCTTAATCCGCCTAAACCCTAACGGATTTTAGTAAACTTTAGTTGAGCTACTGTAACAGTAGTAATTAAATTCGTCATACAAATTTTGTATAAAACCATCAGAACAAGTATTTTAATATCATAAATCCTCTGGGAGATAACAACCCATGTCATTACTCCGCGAATACCAAACTAACTTGAATAATTAACGTCAAATTAAAATGAGTAATCTTGCTATGTTTATTCGTGTTGATTTTGCACTCGAGAAAATGAAACGCTAAATTGAAGTATTTTCGCGGAATAACTCGTAAATCTTCAGCCTTCTGTTCAACGAATCACTTTGACGATATGAATTCGGAGAGTCGACAATCCCTTCATAACGAGTTTCTGGAAATTGACGCAGCATGTAGAGAACCAAACGGAAATACCGGACGGGATAATGAGAAGATTAGTTTCGACGTTATTCAGCCAGGCCAGGCGGTTAAAAGCGCTGATTTTCGGTGTCTCTTCAGCAAGTACAAGGTCGGCAAGCATCAGGGGGGGCGGAGAGGTTCTCATTAAGATGATTGCTCTCTCGTTAGTCTTCAGGGAGTCGTGGAAGCGTAATAGCAAAAGTCTTTCACTCGGGTTGATCACAAAGATGTTATACGAAGCTTTTCGAATCAGTCGATCGTTGGCGTGACTGGCAGCCATGAAAACAGACTCGTAGAGCACATTTGCGAAAATATTACATTATGGGGGGAGTGCTGGCTGGATGCAAAGAACAAGAACTGGTTTAGTACAATTTTTCGAAATTACCTACGGATATTACCGACATTAGCGCTTCCAATGGCTCCCTTAATAACTAAAGTAACCGAGAGGAGCTTGCATGAAAACGTTTGGTACCTACTGGATTACACCTTTCGCGACGGGAGTCGAAAATTTGTATCGGCCTCAAAATTTGTCATTGTACATTTCAACATGTGCAGATTCCAAAAATCAAAATTTCAGTATCGTTTTGTCAGTAGGTTTTTTTAAAAGTTTTAACACTTTTTAAAAAGAAATTTTGGTTCTCCAGCCAGTTACGGCTACGGGGTTGAGTTAGGTGTTGCTTTCGAAGTATTTTTGTCGTAGAATCTATTTTAGGGGGTCCCAAAATCGTCTTCTTCACTTCTCAAATTTTTGTTAATTCCTTCTTTAGTTTCAAGAACCTGCAAATCGCCCTAGAAAAGATAAATTTGACAGGTATCAGGAACGGGGCCAAACAGAATTAAGCCATTTTCGCCGAGCTTTCGATTAATATATACTCTTCATCAGGGCCAATAACAGCAAAACAACCTCGCCATAGAAGGAAACATAAGGCATGGACTTGTAGGCTACAATCATTTTTAACAAAACTTACTCAAAGATTAATAATTATGAACGTAGCATTTCACTACCATGTTGGTAGATTGGAAGAGATGGAAAGAGGAGGAAAGGAGTCCAGCATTGGTGTGTCTAAAAAACGAAGTGCTACCTTAACAAATCAAAACTCAACAACTAAATAAACTTCCAACAAACTAAAAAAAGAATACCACACCAGACTAGGACTTACTTAATATGATAATGGCAACTACTAATAAATTCAATGTGGCTAAAAATATATAAAGTTCACCACCTCCTTTTTCTCTCCTCCAAATCAACAATAATGACAGACACAAAACTTGGTGTGTGGTTGTTTTGCTGTTATTGGTCGTGATGAAGATGATATATTGATCGAAATCTCGGCGAAAAAGGCGTAATTCTATTTAGGCCCCGTTCCCGATACCTGACAAATTCATCCTTGTTAAGTGGTCGACATTCACAAACTTATAAACTAGAACAGATACCCAGGTGATTGAAAGTTGATGAGGCAGGTTTTTTGCAAGCACTGGAGCGAGCTCCTACTTCCCCTAAAGCGAAGGATGGCAAAATCCACGATCCCCCTCAATGTAAATCTGCATTGAGCGTGGATTTTGGCTATAGCCATAGATAGAGTAAACAATCAATTGATTTAGACTCAAGGATGCTGAAAGTATTGCGACGAGAACTTGGATTTTCGACGATTCTCACGATCGTCATTTCAATTTACGTCGATTTGCGATGTGGACCGTAAACACCCCTATAGTTGTTTCAATAGTGCGCAATCTATAACCCTGAACCGGTAAATCGGGTTTCTGTTGTACTTTCTGTGACGCAATCGACCCCACACGAAACGCACGATTCGTAAACATCGAGGGGGATAAAAAGATGCTGCGTGTGAGTTCAAAATGGAGGTCAAGGCTGGCGTGAACTTCCTCTGGCCCCTCGGGCAGGATCCAAGAGGTCGATCACGGATCTTCAACTTGATGACCAATGCTGATTTCAGTTACCGGGGCTGTCAAGAGCGTTTTGCCTGCCCAATGAGCCGTACACCGCGAAGGCCCTCAGAGGCATTCGAACCGGTGTTTTGGGGAACCCACGCGCGAGCCAATTTGACCGCTGTCAATGCCGAGAAGTCCGTCAAGGTTGAGCGTCAGGGTCGAACTTGGGAACGTTCATATCGTCGTGCCAACCGTGTCAGCAAGGTGACAATTGTCATGAGAGAAGATATCTCTGCGACTCTAACCCATCAAGGGAAATTCTTCAGGGCTCGGCGCATCCACAGTACAAATTCAACGTTCACTCACGTGCACCGAACACCTGGTACCTGCAGTTGGGCATTGCAAAACCCAGTACACCTTGTAATATTTCACCACATCCAAACAAGTAACCAAACAAAACTCCACAAGTCGCATCCTTATACGTCCGAAGATGAAAAACCACGTTATCATCGGGTTTGGAAACCCCAACAGAAGCTACACTCGGGATTTATGGGCCGGCGTTCCAACACAACGCGTTGCCTGGCCACCGTGCTGGGAGGGGGGGGGGGGGGGGGGATTCCTCCGAGGGCGATGCCAGAAAGGCATGTGATAATATTTGAGTCACGTCTCCCGGTGGTCGAAGGATTCCCGAAGGTCGGTGGCATATGGTCTTCCCGTGTTCGCGTTGCAGCCGATGCGTCAATAGCCCAATCGACAGAACAAAGAATCTAATCGACATTGTCGTTCAAATGACACGAATCTACCAATTTTGGTTTATTATTCTTGTCATAATACACCTATGTATTCGCGACGGGGGTTGAAAATTCGGATGGGCCTCAAAATTTGAAATTATCCGGTTCATGACACGTAGATTTCAAAACTCAAAAATTGAATTTGTACGGCTGACGGAATTTTTTTTAAATCTGAAAGTTTGACAAAATACTCGGTTTACTATCAACTTGTGACCGCAAGGTTTTCAGCCCGATCGGCCAAACCCGAGGGGTTAAAAATGAGCTACGGAAGACTTTTGATGGTTTTCGCGTATGATATCGCGTGGGGTGTCGTTTTCGAGGTAACCGGAAGAAAAACGCCCAGATAAAAACTCTGGAAAAAAACTCCCGCGATTTGGTAAAGGCGGAAAAAAACCCGTCGTCAAAAAGTCAAAAACCTAATAATCCTTCAAAAGTCCCATTTGGAGCCCAAGAACAAGATTCTTCTTCCAAGAATACCCCGAAAACGACACCCCACTCTATATCATAGCCTAAATCGTAAAAAAAACACCAAATTTTGAGGTCGATAACATTTGTTAACCCCCTTTGCGAATACATAGGTGTTTCATACCAGCAATAATAAAACAAAATACACTGCCAAGGCAATGGCACATGAGCTTCCTCGTGCCAAGTTCAAAATGAACGTAACAACTGTAACAAGAAAATTACGTTCGCGCATGCGCAGGGAGTACCACTGATTCAATCATGATGAAACTGATAGGGAACCATCTAGGGCTATACCCACACAATTCCTGAAAATTTGATTGAAATCCGATCAAAATTGTAGGAGTTATGGCTGTGGCAAGGAAATTACGTTCGCGCATGCGCTGAGCGTACCGCTGATTCAATCGTGATGAAACTGACAGGGGACCATCTAGAGCTATACGCACACAATTCCTGATAATTTGATTGAAATCCGATCAAAATTGAGAAAGTTATGCCTGTTTCAAGAATTTCACGTTAGCGCATGCGCAGAGCGTACCGCTGATTCAATTGTGCTGAAATTCGTATGGGACCTCAAGGAGCCTGATCCGCATAATCCCTCAAAATTTGAGCTAAATTCATTCAAAATTGTGGAAATTATGGCTGTAACAAGGAAATGCGGACAGACCGACAGACCGACAGACCCACAGACCGACAGACCCACAGACCGACAGACACGAAACCAAATTTGTTCAGTAGGCTATGAAACGCAAAATGCGAGTGGAAATTTTGAATTCGGACAACAAAAATTTTTTTTCTCCCGAAAGTGAACACAAGGCTTCCGCTGCTTTGCAGACTCGGAAGCAAAACATACCTAATTTGTGCTGAACTCGCGTATAATTTGGTGTTGACATATCCCACAAAGTTAGGGTTTCAGCAGACCAAAGCTTAACAAATTACACTGAGAGAAAAAAAGGGCCTATTCTAGGTTATTTTTCGATTTTTTTCTAGGTTAAACGCTGCCAACCTAGATTTTTTTTGGTTTTCATTCTAGGGTGGAACAATTTAGTCTAGGTTGAATATAATTTAACCTAGATTGAAAATACTGGTGAAGTTACCTTCCTAAAAATGCAAACAACCAAGATTTAAAATACGCCACCCCCACACTTTAGTTCTAGGTTAAGTTCACAGTGTGTGCCACCGCCTCCATCCATTTACAGTCTAGGTTAAAAACATTAATGTCTTGGTTGTCTCACCCTGGTATTCAATGTTTTTCACTTTCATAGACAGTTGATTTACCGTAAAACAAAAACGTTCTCATCCCACCTCAAACAATTTACAGCCATGGCGCGTTAAACTAGAACCCTTTTTTCTCTAGGTTGTCCCTTTATTTACGAGGTTGTTTCAATTACTATTCCTGTTGTTCCAGTTAAATTTCTAGGTAGCTTCCTATTCTTTTCAGGTTGGTCCTAATAAATTACTAGGTGGTCCACTTTTCTTTCTAGGTTTGCTCCACTTCCATTGCAGGTTGTTTCTATCAACTTCAACTATCTTTCTGAGTTGTCTCTGTTTCCAACTCAGTACAAAAATTTGAATGTGACGTCATAATATGACTGCACATAGGGACAGAAATTAGATGATTAGAATTTGACAAAGATTTGGCCTCAACCCCACCGGCTAAATAGCAGGGGTGCCAAGACAACGAGAATTAACGCCCACCGCCTACAGTGGCGCTCTCCGCGGCCGCTTAGCGTACTGTAGAAACAACCTGGAATTTATTGAATGAATTAAAAATCACTGTTGTTTAAACCTAAAACTATTTGTAGTACTACGGTAGTTTTAACCGAGACTGAAAGTCTAACTTTTTCTTCTGGGTTGTTACCTAAAGTAGCAATCTCGCCTTTTAAATCTCTCGGTTGTTTTCAGTTGTACAACCGAGACTTTAATGGAGGGGAATTATATGGAAGGTCAAATCATTCAATTCTAGGTTACCCCACTTAAAAGTCAAGGGTAGGTAATATATTTTCTAGGTCTTCACAATGTCAACCTAGACCAAATGTGAAGTTCACATTTGGTCTAGGTTGACACTTTTTTATTCCAGGTTGTGGTCAGAGGGCGGGTAATAACGGTTAGGTTGTTTCTATATGGGTCTAGGTTGTATTAATATTTTTCGATGTTACTTTAACCTGGACCTATTTTTTTCTAGGTTGAATCAATTGATTCTAGGTGGTTTCAATTTCTTTTCGAGGTTATTTCGGATTTAACCTAGCCACTAAAAAAATCTTTTCTCTCAGTGTACTTCATGACTTCAAAAATTGCCGAAAACTCTCAAATTAGGTCATTAATTTTACCACATTAAAGTATCTACTTATTATGTTCAGCATTAAAAACTAATCTAAGGAATTTATTTTACAATCGTGGCCCCGGGAGTTTTTTCCGCCTCTTCCAAATCGGCGGAGTTTTTTTTTTTTTCGGGAGCTTTTATTCCGGAGTTTTTTTATCCGAGAGTTTTTCTTCCTAGAACCGTTTTCGAAGTATTTTTGGGCGTAGAATCCATGTTTTGGGTTTATATGGGGCTTTGGAAGGATGCCAGGAAGTCGAATGAGGTGTCGTTTTCCGAGTAATTTTGCACGCACATTCTTGGGGGCACCGGATCCGTTTGATTTCATCTTTAGGGCTTTCAAGGGGGGTTACAAATGGGGCTTTTGAAGGACGCCTGAAGGTCGGACATTGGGGTCGTAGTCAGAGTAAACGAAATCAACTTTGTCCGAACGTATCAATTTTTCGGGGTCCCACAAACGGACTCAGGAAGTTTTTTTTAAATTTCACTTTTGGTTTATTATCCCGAGAGGCTAAAAAGGGGCTACAGGAGGGGGTTTTTGCAGATTTTCAGGTATAATATCGAGTGGGGGTGTCGTTTTCGAGGTATTTTTGGACGTAGAATCCATTTTTTGGGGTTAAAGTTCCATCGGTTCTCATCGTAAGAATCTACGGGGCTGCAAAATTTAATGGAGCTTTTGCAGGATGTCAAAAGGTCAAATGAGGCGTCGTTTTCCAATTTTCACAAAATTTTCATCAAAGAATAATAAACCATCGAGTAAAATTTGCAGCGTTCTTATTTGGTGTTGCTCTTGGTGCGACATTTTTGAAGCGCTGAACCTACCAATGTCGTTCAAGTTTAGAAAGATTTAATAATTTTTAAATGACGTATACATAATATTACTATGTGTACGTCATTCAAAAATGAAATTGGACATCGCTCTAAAGTGCTTAGACAGACCAGAACTGATTTTAGTGATTAATTTTGGTTTATTATTCTTGGAATAATACACCTATGTTTTCGCGACGGAGGTCGACGACTCCGATCGGCCTCAATATTTGACATTATCCCTTTCAAAAGGTCTACCTACATTCAAAATCCGAAATGTCCGTCCGCCGTCCAGGCCGTTTTGGGCAGTAGGATTTTTTTTTTTTTTTTTAAATCTGAAATTTTGACAAAATACTTGGTTTACCATCTAGTTGTGCACGCAAGGTTTTCAGTCCGATCGCCCAAACCCGTGGGGCGCTATGGGGCTAAAATGGGGCTAATATGGCTATAGGAGGGTTTTTTTGAAGGCTTTGAGCTATCGGGATCGAGTTAGGTGTCGTTTTCGAAGTATTTTTGGACGTAGAATCCATTTTTGGGGGTCCCGGAACGATCCAATTTCACTGTGGCGATCTATAGGGCTTTCATGGGGCTAAAAATGGGATTTTTGAAGGATCCCAGGAGGTTAAATATTTTTCGAGTAAAAATAAAGAATTTCGAAAAAAATCCAAAAACTTTTTTTTCCAAAATTTTATTATTGACACAGAATTAAATTTTTGCACTAGTAACCTATATCAAAGAAAACCTAATAAACCCTTGTGTAAAATTTGCAGTTTTTTTTTTTTTTTTTTGTAAATTTATATTTTCATGAAATTCAACGCGTATTCAACCAGGTAGGTTTCGTTAAGGACCGGAAGATGAGACATTCTTGAGATCACAGCCTTTTTTTTGTGACTTCCTTCGGGTTTCATTTCCACGCCCCCAAACGCGTTCACACGCGTCGTTAGGCCGGTGAATTACCTGTCTTTACGACCCCCCCAATATTTTTTTCCGGCTCATCCTCACTTTTCCGGTTTCTTCACGACTGGCGCGGTTATAAGGTTCATTTCTTCTTGAGTTCAATTCATCTTTCAGGAGTTTTAAAAATAGTTCGAGAGCGCTAAATGGATCAATCTAGACGTAATTGAGGTGTTTTCTTTTTTTTTAGATTTTTTTTCTTTTTGTTTCATTCGAGGAAACCTGGAACCTCGTCTGTTGACTGGAGGCCTTGCACTGTTCACCTCCAGTTTAAAAACAATACTTTCACCGTTATAACCTCATGAATAATTCACTCGAGCCGACCGCCGTTGCGGCTTGATTGTTAATTGGCTGGGTACGAACAGCTTGTCAAAACCATCGCTCATCGATTTGACTCGGAATTTTTCACAGTTCATTTTTTTTAGCTAGGTTACAAGGTTGCTAATAAACGTATCGATTTCGTCATGTGTTGCGTCGTGGGGTGTTTTTAATTGTGAAATGTTCTGTGGGTTTTGTCTTATCTCACCTGCTGCACCAGGAAAGCTGTGTGTCTCAGGCTTGCCAGTCAAACTGGGATCTTCGAGCTGCTGAAGCCAGGCGTAGAGTTCTTCCAAGTCGATCAAACTGTGGTTACGTTGGTCCATGACAAATCAGGGAAAGGACGAGTTGATTTGAGATTCGGTGTCGGGATGTTCCGTTCGCGTTGGGTTTAGTTGAAGGGCGGCCCAACGGTAGCTTGGAGGCTGCCCATCGTAGACTGAAAGCTAGAAAACAGGGAGTCCCTCACTAAGGGCTGAGGGTAGGCAGGGCTGCGCGCGCACGGAGCAACAGGCTGCAGGGACGGAAGGGAAATACCGGGAATCGGGGCCACTGGGACTGTAGGGATGAGGGTATAGTCCTGAAGTGGGAGGGGGCATCAGGGTAGATCCGCTTCCAACCTTTCGACCTTGAGACGAAGCGGATGGGGAGCATAAATCCGCTAGGATGCATCCCGGAAAATTCAACAAGAGCCGGCCGAGGACGTTGGATGGATGGCCTCCCGAAAAAAAAGCTCTTGCAAAAATCAACAGGCCATCTCCAACACACCGTATGAAAACTGTCCCCACAGAGTTTTGTCTAACTTGATTCTGCCGTTGCAGACCTCATAAAGGAGGATCACACCTCAGCCGTTGGCTCGCCATGGCCTCGTCCCCCTGGGTTGGGAGGAGTTCGCCCGATTGAAAGCAGGAAATTGTATCGACTTCGTCACGCGTACAAACCCCGACATTGTTTAGCTTATCTGATGGAAAACGTTCAACCAACCACCGGGTATCCTGCGTACCTGGGGTGTGTTCATTCAGTTTTATAGATTTTGAGTTGCGGGTGGGGCAGTGAAGGCGAAAACTCCAAGATGTTTGTGGTCTGGGTTAGCATTACCTGGGCCCTCGCTATAATCAAGGACACCCCTGGTAGTCCAGTCAAAATCGACAATAAATTCGCAAAACGAGATGTATCTGTTTTTTTTTAATATATTGTTCGGACCCATTAGGGTAGTGTTTACCCAATTTTGCAACTTCCCAAAAGTTGTGCTTCACGCGTAGCACACAAAAAACCGCGATTTTTTTAGCCTTATTTCAGTTTTTGCTCTATATCTAATAAACTATGCATTTTCCGACGAAAACTACTACATGAGTTTTTAAATACCATTAAATATGTGACAATTTAAGCCCAACCGGAGCTGTGTAGGTTAATTAGTTTCAGAGTTATGGCACTTTGAAAATAGGCCATTTTTTCCAAAATGTGAACATTTTAGTTGAAGACCTGAAGACAGCGGAAGCACACTTTTCAGAACGTTTTCGGCTGTAGCTCAAGAACTATTGGTCCGATTCCAAATTTCTTTTTTTCTCATGAAAGCTAAATAAATTCCCCATCGCAGCTATTCCGTGTGAAATTTTGATTTGAGCGTTGATAAGGGAGGGGCAGGCACGGCAAAGAAGTGGCAAATTTCGAACAAACCGTGTTTCTTTGCACATTTTTGCCTATAACGCGGGAACGGTTGGTCCGATCTTACTTTTTTTTTTTTTTTAGGTGAAAGCTGATTAAATTGTTAGTCTCCACTGGAAACGTCCAGAATTGGACTTCTAAGAAGTGTAACAAACCATACCAGGGAAGATACCGCTTTCAAGCACGATAGCGACTCTGCGCGAAGAGGGGAGCGAGAGGAAACGGAAGAAAAAGGTTGCATACGTGCACGAAAAAGGTTATGTACCTACGTTGGGTGAAATTCAATCCCATCAATACAACATCCCTGAGCTTCCAACAGCCCCTCAACGCTTCCACTTCACATAAACCGTTGCCGAGGAAACGGCAATAAATCCCGGAAAGCCGGGCACATTCAGGTCGGCGAGCTATCGATAAATTTACGAGGTAAAACAAAAAAAAACCCTCGCCATGAATTTCCACAGAACGTCAAACAGTTTCACACCGAATCGCCCTTCATTCATATTCATTTCAACGATAAAATATAACTTGCGACAAAACCTCCACTTTCGACAACTCCGCTGACATTTTCCTTCGTATCGTTTCTCCCGTCGAGGGGGGCTCTCACAATCTGGAAGGTGTTGAGTTAATCAAGTCAGCATTAATCGCCTGGGCGGAGAGGGGAAACTTCTGCTAAACTCCCGAGGATTAGCGTCACTCATACTAATCCGATTGTTACTCTCAAGCACGAGAGAGAACTCCCAGGAAAAGTTTGTTCGCCGTCAGAATCTCACGTGAACTATTCTACGCTGCACAGCGAAATTACTCCGTAGTTTTAATTCCTACCAGAGATAACGGTCAAGCTTCTACCTTAGAATTTATGGCTTATAGCCATCGAGCGAAAAAGTTTAAAGCTCCACCATCCAAAAAAAAAAAGTTGTTTGTTATTTTTGATAAATAAAAATATGTTATTAATTCAAAATGAATTAAAAAGATAAATGAATTTAAAAAATAAATTAATTAAAAAATGAGTAGGAAGTACCCAATGAAAATAAAAATAGAATAATACAAATTTAAAATTAAAAAAAGATACCTACCAAAATTAAATAAATATTTAGGTAGTGGAATATTTTAATTTAGTTTGGTTTATTACTCTTAGATTATACACTCATGTTTTAACGACGGGGGTCAAACATTGTGATCGCCCTCGGACGCTGAATCCAAACATGTCCGTCCGCCGTTCGGGCCGATTTGGGTACCTACCTACTGAGATTTTTTTTTTTTTTTTTCATCATCTACTTGTGCCCGCAAGGTTTTCAGTCCGATCGCCCAAACCCGAAGGGGCTCTGTGGGGCTAAAATGGGGCTACGGGAGGGGTTTTGTCCGTTATGATATCGAGCGTCGTTTACGAAGTAATTTTGGACGTAGAATCTATTTGTGGGGGTCGCAGAACGATCCGGATTCAATGAGGGGATATGTGAGGCTTTCGTGGGGCTACAAATGGAGCTTTTCAAGGCTGTCATGCGGTCAAATGAGGTGTCGTTTCCCGAGTAATTTTAGATTTCATTATTTGGGGTCCCACATCTGTCCAAACAATGTAAAAATACGGATTTTGTTTTTAATTTTTTTTTACAATTAAAAAATTAAAAATCTGTCAAAAAAATTATTTAATAATTTATACCAAAGAATGATAATATAAACTCTTGAGTAAAATTTGCACCGATTTGCATTGACTATTTGAATTTCTAAATATGATACTATCAGCGGCCGTATTATGTCTGTACACTGTTGAAGGTGGTCGTGTACGAAGTATTTCGGTACGTTGAATCCATTCAGGGGAGTTGGCAAACGATGGCATTTCCATCAGCTTGACCTGTGGACCCGAGATTGGGAGGGGCTTGGATTGAATGTAAATAGGGCCCGTTGGCTAGCAGAAGCCGGATTTAGTTAACAGAAACGGACTGGAGAGCAGGAACCGGTTTTATTATCAGTAGTAAATGGTTTTTGAGGAGCAGAAACCAGTTTTCCATCAGTAGAAATTACAGGTGGGTTTTTTAAGGTAGGGGGTCTTGTGGGGTGTCTTTTTCGAAATATTTTCGGGCGTAGAATACTTTGAAACATTTTTACAAATTTATAGTCTATGTAAATTATTTTTCAAATGTATGAGAGTCAAATTTCCGCACAATTCACACAAAAATAAACCTCAGTGTAGAATTTGCAGTCCCCCCCCCCCCTCCTTCTTTCTAGCTTTCTGGCAAATTCGCGGTGATGTTTTGCAAGTACGGAACGGCTCCGACCGTTTGTTTCAATTTCCTATGGTTATGGACCCCACCCAAAACCGAAGGGTTCCACAGGCTAACCGCAGTCGGAATGGAATGGAGAGTCGACGTCAAAACAGGGACGACAAGGCGGTGGCAGAGATTTGGCCGCTTAAAAAATCTGCATAATTCGAAAAACAGTCCGTTCGAGACGAATTGAATACAATTTATAAGATTTCGTGAACTTCTTAAATAGCTTCAATAGCTACAAACAAAATATTCTCTTTTTTTTTCTCCCCCCACACAATACGGGAAAACGCTCGAACTATACGCCAAAACCTCGTTCATTGTTCCATCGTCTCCCGCTCGACCGAGTCGAATTTCCCGCCGCCATCCGCATTAATTGTCACTCCCATCGGACCCTTTTTCAACCCCAAACACTTCCCCGCCGAATTCGAATTTTCACTTTCCCTCTATTTAGTTTTGCGGCGAGGGACCCAACCCTGAACCCCTAATGCGAGGCGGAAAAAGGACTTCCATTTCCCCAGCGGTGTAATCCCAATCTACGAAGTCAGCACAATCGATTTATACTGTTATTCAACCCATTCGTAGGGCCAAAAGTTTTGGCCCAAAACGCTGCAAGTTTGACACATGAGTTTTACACATTAGTTTTACTATTCTTTGGTATAAAATGTGCTTAATAGAATGCTGTCGATAAAATATTAATAAATAATATTATGAAAAATTGTTGAAAAATCCTGTACACTTTTTGAACAGATGTGAGATTATGCGTCCAAAATTACTCTGCCAACGACACCTTATTCGACCTCGCAATGTCCATTTATGGGAGTCTTAGATCCGACCACATCAACAGGATCTATGTGACTACAAATAAGGCGTTTCCAAGGGCCAGGAGGTCGAATGAGACGCTATGGGTCTACAATGGGGCTACGGGAGGTTTTTTTTTTTTTTTTTTTAATGGTTTTTGGCTATGGGAGCAAGTCAGGTGTCATTTTCGAAGTATTTTTTGGACATAGACTCAATTTTTGGGGTCCCGCAACGATTCGATTTGACTGTTGCGATTTATAGGGCTTTCATGGGGCTACAAATGAGATTTTTGATAGATCCAAGAAAGTCAAATATTTTTCAAGTAAAAAAACAAAAAAGTTTTCAAGTAAAAAACAAACAAAAAATGTTTTGAAATATAAAATTTTTTTTCATTGACACAGAATCAAATTTCTGCACAAGTAACCTATATCAAAGAATAATAAACCCTTGTGTAAAATTTGCAGCGTTTTTTTCCTCCGAAAAGCGCGCCGCAAATAGAAAGTCTTTTCACGGTTGACAATCCGTCGGAAGGCGGAAGCACATAATGGCGAACAATGTCCACAAAGGACTTCGTCGCACCAATAATAATTATTATTGATCACGGGAAAAAAAAGCACGACAACAATCCCCGACAAATGAGCTCATGTGATCAGCCACGCGTGGTGTTTTATGCTAGGAAAAAAAATATAATAGCGTCCGATCGCACGATGTGGCCTCGCCTTTCATAACCGGCCTTTTTCCACTTGAGTTGAGTTACGTCAGAGAAATTTGGCAAATGTCAATTGAAAAAAAAAAAAAAAAACTCATTTTGAACAAAACTTGTATCTATTTCTTCTCATTCTATTACGAGCAATGGTTATTCCAACTGCCCAACTTGTTCTTTTACGCTACCGCCTTGTAATATAATCGACCGCTCCTTCCATTTTTTTTTTCTCCTTAACGACCCGCGCATTTCCTTGATTTTTCATGACTGTGCGTTCGGTAACGTTCCCCCCCCCCCCCTTTCATTCGGTTCAGTACAGATGCGAACGATTATCGTCCGACAGTAAAAGCTCTCCGGAGAAAACAGTAAAAATCGCTCAGTCGTAAACGTTCGAAGCCGTCGAATCCTTTCAGAGCGGTGTTTGTCTTTGAGGGGGTGAGATTTTTTTAGCCCCCCCCCCCCCCCCCCCCCCCTCATGGGCAAATTCTAAGTTTGTTTTTCAGTGAGGATTATGTAAATCGCGATAAGGTTACTGGGTGCACTTCGTCACTGACAAGGCCGTTTGTACGGTTTCCTCCTATTTTTTTTTTTTTCTTCTAATTCTATTGTTAAAATATGTTGTAATGCGACGTTTTTTTCCCCGGGGGAAGGCTGTGTGAAAGTTGGTGGTCTTATCGGAGTATCTCCATCTAAAGGCTACTGAGATTGAATTCATTACGGGCGCGAACAATTAAAAAAAACAATTGTTAGCAAAAGTAGATAGAATTAATGACGATTAACATAAATATTCGGCATTAGTTTAAGAAATATATCTACTATATTGGAGCTGCAATACGAGGAGGAGGAGAGTGACCCAAATTTGGTCATCGTCATTCAAGGTTACTTGAAGGAGTAGGAAAAACGCTGCAAATTTTACACAAGGGTTTATTATTCTTTGATATACGTTACTTGTGCAGAAATTTACTTCTGTCAATGAAAAAATTAAAAAAATTTTTTTTTTTGGATTTTTATCTCAAAAAAATGTTTTTTGGGATTTTTTTGTTCAAAAATGTGTTTTTCAAAAATTCTGTATTTTTTACTCGAAAAATATTTAACATCCTGGGATCCTTCAAAAAACCCATTTTTAGCCCCACGAAAGCCCTAAAGATCGCCCCAGTGAAATCGGATCGTTCCGGGACCCCCAAAAATGGATTCTCCGTCCAAAAATACTTCGAAAACGACACCTAACTCGATCCCATAGCTAAAAGCCTTCAAAAAAACCTCCCGTAGCCCCATTATAGCCCCAAAGCGCCCCACGGGTTTGGGCGATCGGACTGAAAACCTTGCGGGCACAACTAGATGGTAAACCAAGTATTTTGTCAAAATTTCAGATTTTAAAAAAAAATCCTACTGCCCAAAACGGCCCGGACGGCGGACGGTCATTTCGGATTTTGAATGTAGACCTCTTGAAACGGATAATGTCAAATTTTGAGGCCGATCGGAGTCGTCGACTCCAGTCGCGAAAACATAGGTGTATTATTTCAAGAATAATAAACCAAAATTTGAAGAAAAAAATAAAAAATAAAAAATCATTCAATGTGGCCAATTTGAACCAATCAAGTTCGAAAAATAGGATCAAGACCAGTTGAAAGGATGTAGGGATGGTGCGAGGGTGAACGTGTCCGAGTTCAAAAGGTGAGGGAGACGGCGAAAAGTCGCACCACCCCCCTAAACAGGATCGGATGTCACCATTATCTGCGGAGCTCAAAGGTCACATAAAAACCCCCACGAAATAAAATGTTCACAAACAACAATAAGGGGGGTGCTCCGATCCGTGAGTGGGGGCAAAAAGGGGAAAATAGATTCAGAGTGAATCTTCTCACTTCCACCACGTTTCATACTGAATACACGAATAGAGCGGCACGCCAGCAGCAACGACCGCCCCGCCAGGGCGGAATGAGCGGGGTTTGGCTAGCGTAGCCATCTGGCAATGGCCCTCTAGTTACTCCATTAAAGCTTCCCGATTTTTTGTCCATTGACTCTGCAAAAAGCAAAAAAAAATCTAAACTGGAAATTTCACGAAAGAACGACTATTAACCCATTAGTGACCAGGTGGTCATTTTGGGAACGGCAGACAAGTGTTCACATTTCGAGTTCTGCTCGGTTTATTTTAGACTTTTAGCTGTGTTTCTTGAAATTTACAGCAAGTGTGGACCTTCACAATGTTAGGGGAGTTGTTAGTTTTGTTTTAACTGCTGAACAGTTCGGATGGTATATCTCCAAAATTGAGTGAAGCAATCGACGTCGAGGGACTTCGAAATTTATTACTGTTAGAACTTCAAATGTATTTTTATCCAGTGATTTTGTGCTTTACGTTGTTCTTGGATAGTTATGTGATGAAAAGGAACAGTCTATTCGGCAAAAACCCGGGAATTGTGCAGCAGAGAGTGCATTCGAGGTGCGTGTTCCCAAATTAGCCCGCTGGTCACTAGCCCGTATTTTTTCTGTTGAGGAGTAAAAATCGTCAAAGCGTTCCGCGGCTGACGAATTATGTATTTATTTGTGTTTTGAACACGTTGTCTGCTTGCTCCAGACGTGGGCTGTCACTGCAAGACGCCATTGAAATTCTGATGGCGATCCTATCGGCTTAGGTCCCGTTGATACCTACATGCATGTATATTGGAATCACCTGAACCACAATTGAAGCTGATGAAGAGGGAGGCATTCTTCAGTAACTTTTACCAGGCAGACAATTGCTAGCCCCTGCAGACTTTTGGTCGTAGGCCTACTCCTGTTGCCAGAGCGCTGGTAGAAGTACCTGAGGAAAATTCTCCGACCTGTTCTGAAAACGACTTTCCCGTGGTTGGCAATACAAGCGTATACTATAGATGAATGTTGATCTTGAAAACTAATGCCCAAAACGTGGTGGCCCTCAAAGGATTGACGGAGATTTTGAGAACATAGGCTTACTGAGAACAGCTTCCCCCCACGTGCATCACGATGAATCGTCCGTGTTCTTGATGATATTCGCTTTGACCCCGAGGATCAGATTATAGTGTGTGTTGTACTGTGTGTACTGGAAGGGGCTGCTAATCCCGAGTGAACACACAAATGCAGCAAATCTAAAGTTAGGCTGCGCATTGACTGTTTTCATTCATTCCACTCCAGGCATGATGAAAATTGATTTTTTTTTTTTTTAATAAAAATTGGCTTGATTCCTCAAATCAATTTACAACAAAAAGTTTTCTCCTCGTTTTATTGCTGTTAAATATAATTTTAATCCGTTCTTTCAATAAAAAATCGATTTGAATAAAAAATCTAGAATTTTCACCCGGACTACCTGCAAGTGATCAGCGGGCTATTTTGGGAACACCCATTTTTGAAAACCCCAGGACACGTTGAATTTTTTAAATATTTTTCTGGTTCTCCTGGAGGCCCCAAGAACCATTTCAGAAAGTTTGGTCAAGAAATTTGGGCGAAAAAAATTATGGTCACTAATGGGTTAAGGTTGCTGCAACACCAACTAATCTCACGTGACGTCCTGTGCCGGACTATGAAGTCCATGGTCACGTCTATGCCCAGTGCAGGACCTTTGGAACGTTGTGATTGGCCGCCTCGACTTCGCGACGTCATACTCGATGATTTCAGATGGCTGGATTTTCTCAACTCACGGAGCGACTATTTTGCGGGAGAAAGAAAAAGTAGGTACCTAATAAATTTTCACGTGTGAAAATGCATGTCTTAGTTATGATTTCTCCACATCGGTAATATTTTTTGAAAAAAGGCGAGGAACTTTTAACTCAAACTTGTATACCTATTGTATCTGTTTTTCTGCTATTTCTTTCGTTTATTTATTTTTGTGCGTCAGTTTTTGAACATAAGATTCTTAGATCGAATCACTCCGTACTGACGTTATTTATTCACGATAGGTAAATCATGGGAATTCATCTTCTAGCGATGGTCGGAAATTATGGAGGAGCCCATTCAGAAACAATACCCATTATCTGGTGCGTTCTCAGACCGAATCCCAGTAAAAAAAAAAAAAAATCTTTTCCAGTGTGCGGTTTTACCGTTCCTTTGGCCTCTTGACTTGAGCTGAATGAGTCAAAATACTGTCTCGAAAGGGTTGAAACCGGTAAAAACGCTGTCGTTCAATTGAACTCAAAATAGAACAAAAAAAAAAAAAAAAAACGATTCGGTGCCAACGAACGGATCATGTCGTGCCATTTAGGAAGGACCAAAGGACGAAAAATGAGACTCATTTGAAAGGTAACTGGGCCGTAACGAATCTCGCAAGCTCGCGCAGATGAGATGACCTTCCCGAACGGGTCGGGCTCGGAACGGAGGACACCGGTAGGCAATTTCCTCGTTTTACAAACTGTTACTCAATCTGTGATCGGTCCTTTATAAAAGAAAAAGCCTTGGAAATAAAGAGGTTTGGATCCCCGCATGCGCCAAACCGCAACGCGCCTTGTTCGGGTTCGTACGTGCGGAACTGTTCGAAGCTTAGCCGACTTTCCAACGCCCGGGATGACTCGCAAATCGCGAATGCGTCTAGTGCAATTAATGTCGGCTCGGGGAGCGAGAAAAACAATGTGACACTTTCTCCGAGTGAATTTTTTTTTTTTCGTCCAATTTTACGGTCCGTTTCAAGTCGGAAATGAGGGCAGATTTCATTTTTTGCCGTTCAATCAGGTTGGTGATCAGATTTGATCTGTCCTTCACTCGGGTCAGCAGCTTGTTATGAAGTGTTAGAAAACCTGACTTACGCATAATGAATAAACAAAACCAAATAAATAAAAGTCGACAAATAATGAGAAGGTTTCATTATTCTTTTGTATAAATTATTCAAGAAGTAATTCTGTCAGTGAAATATTTGTAAACAAAAAAAATTTCGAACGCTGCTAAATTTACACAAGGGTTTCGTTGGTAAAAATTGCGAAAAATTAATTCAGTCAAAAAATAAATTATTTTTGAAAAAATTCAATAAATAATTTCAAAACAGGGTTCTGACGGTTGTGGGTCCCCGAAAAATGGACCTCCAAGCGTCCTTCAAAAAATCCATTTGTATCCCCATTAAAGCTCCGTAGACTCCACGGTAAAATCGGATGGTTCTGAGACCCCCAAAAATGGATTCTACGTCAAAAAATAGTTCGAAAACGTTTACAAACTCGACCCCTTCGAAAACTTTCAAGACCCCACCTATGGTTGCCATGAATCTGCAGATCTGCGGATGCGGCTGTCCTTGCGTTTGGTTTATTATTCTTGGAATAATACACCTATGTTTTCGCGACGCGGGTCGACGACTCCGATCGGCCTCAAAATTTGACATTATCCGTTTCAAGAGGTCTACATTCAAAATCCGAAATGTCCGTCCGCCGTCCGCCGTCCAGGCCGTTTTGGGCAGTAGGAATTTTTTTTAAAATCTGAAATTTTGGCAAAACACTTGGTTTACCATCTAGTTGTGCCCGCAAGGTTTTCAGTCCGATCGCCCAAACCCGTGGGGCGCTATGGGGCTAAAATGGGGCTACAGGAGGGGTGTTTTGAAGGCTTTTAGCTATGGGATCGAGTTAGGTGTTGTTTTCGAAGTATTTTTGGACGTAGAATCCATTTTTGGGGGTCCCGGAACGATCCGATTTCACTGTGGCGTTCTATAGGGCTTTCATGGGGCTAAAAATGGGATTTTTGAAGGATCCCAAGAAGTTAAATATTTTTCGAGTAAAAATTAAAGAATTTTTGAAAAAACACATTTTTGAAAAAAAATCCCCCCCAAAAAAATTTTTTTGGAATATAAAAATCCAAAAAAATTTTTTTTAAATTTTTTTTATTGACAGAATTTAATGTCTGTACAAGTAACCTATATCACAGAATAATAAACCCTTGTGTAAAATTTGCAGCGTTTTTTCAAAATGAATCTATTCATTTTGAAAAAAGCAAGGACAGCCGCATCCAGAAATCAGGTTAGATCAGGAAAACTCGGTACAAGCACAAGTTTTCCTTTAGACCTAGCTATCTCTTTTTATTGAAAATTTAAGCACAAAACATGAAAAATAAATCCAGCCGATTAAAAAACTGGCTCTAACTGGGCCATTCTTATCACTTCAAACCGATTTTATAGGATTGAAACGGGTTCTTAAAGACTTATAATCATTTGTCATATGAACCATGGTTCTGCAGTAGAGTAGCTCTGCAAGGATTGCACACCAGTTATGTACCTCATCAGCCACTTGCTGTAGGTCTTCAAACTGGTTCTACAGCTCTGCAGCCGGTTCTCAAGAACTTCAGCCCAGTTTTAAAGCCCTCCATACCAGTTTGGACCTCTTCAGCCACTTGCAATAGCACTTCAAACTGGTTCAATAGGCCTTCACACCGGACTTGCCACTTCAAACTTGTTCTATGGAACTTCCAGTTTGGCTCTAAGACCAGTTCTGAGGCTCTTCGTCCAGTCTACAAACCTACTGCTATTGTGGTTAGACGCTGAATATTTAAAAATCATGAAGCTTACATTTTCGATCAGGACCCTTACAAAATCGGGAAAGACAGGTCAAGACGCCCTTAAAATCAGGACACCTTGCAACCCAAACCCTACCTCCCGCAGCCTCTTTTTTAGCCCCAAAGAGCTGAAAACCTTGCGGAAACAACTAGATAAAACCGAGTAGGTAATTTGTCAGAAATGGGCCCCGGAACCGACTGTCGAATAATACTTTTTTCTGAAAGAACTTCATAATTTGAAGGCATAGCAGTGAGTTTTGGGCTCCTACGGTGTAATACAAATTTCCAGGGCACTGTCGAAAATTTCAACTTTGAATCTGGAGGGAAAAGTGGCGCCACTCTCTCATTGGCTGCTCACGGCCGCCATTTCCGCCGTCACCTCCGGCAGATGCCTGTCGGTCCCTTCTTATGCTAGCGCACTCTGGCGGATTAGTTATAGTGCCACCGCGGGAAAATTCAAAACGCCAAATATTCACTAGTGATTTCCTCTGCTCAGACACCTAATTTCTCAGTTCTAACTGTACTGAGTACTTTGTTCATTACTAGTTCAACTATGTTAGGCCGAATTTTCCCATTTCTCTGACCTAGTTCCGTGGCCCATTCAGATTTAAAAAAATGTCTAATGCTCAAAACGGCCTAAACGGTGTACGGCTATTTACACATATTGAAACGTATAAAGACAAAATATGAGGTCGATCAAAATTTTTGAGCCTTGCCTCGAAAACAGGTTGATTATTCAGAGAATAATAAACCAAAACCCCGGCCGAATCTTCAACAAAGATGAAATTCCTTTGGCAGGCAAACAACGAGAAAGCTCCTCGCAACAATCTGTTGTCTTCTGCAATTCGATAGCTACCCCTGACTTGCAGCTTGAAATAGATCCTTTTGTGTTCTTGGGAGAGCCCTCTTTCAAGTTTTCCCTTGGAGTTCTCGAGTTTTAAAAAAGGACCTGATTAACGAACTAATTAGGCAACTTAGTACAATGGGTTTCGTCACCGAGGGAACGTTCGTCCTCAGCATCGTCGGGCTTATCAGAGCAATTCGACGCAAAACCTCTTCACTAATGAATTGTAACAGCTACTGTTACGACCAGGCTAGACAATCCCCGAGGCGCCAGGTGTTAGAAAAATGGGAGTTTTTGTTTGTAAATCGAAGAAACGATGAAACGCAAATAGGCAAGTTCACCAAAGGTAAACTAACTGTACACCATCTGTGGGGAGGATCTGGAGAGAAGCATGTGCCCGATGTGCCGTGTGCAAGAGCGTAGCCCAGATAAGAAAACCTTCCGCCTCGCGAAATGCGCATTTTAACGTTTCTGAAAAAAAGTGTGAAAGAAAAGTCACGACTGAGGCGTGCGTGCAGTTTCTGAACAATATCCGACGAGAGATCTCCCGAAGAGGTCCATAGAGGTGCGAGTCTGGAGAGCGATCCATCTGACTAAACCACGCGGATTGAGCGAATCTGTGGAAACGGATTGCTCGTGGGAGTTTCGGCATGTCGCTGTTCGATTTCTATCAGTTCACCAGAGCCCTTCGTGCCGATAACGTCGAATCTCCGAGCGAGCATTTCTCAACAGACCCCAAAACGCGAACACATCTGTACGTTGCGAAACGCGGTTACTTCCCACACCGACCTGCAGCTTGTCGATTCTTATCTTGGGGATGGCATCTGTGAGAAAGGAATGCTACGTGTGGGGCGTGGGATGCTTCAAAGATTCACAGCCAAGTGGGGCTGGCAAGATAAACAATTGTAATGTGTGTAAGGCCTTCAAGATGACAGAAACTAGGTGAAAACGTCAAGGTAAACGTTGTTTGTTTAGGTGAATCAAGTCAAAACCTTTTGTATTAGGCCCTCTGGATTAAGTTTTTGATAACACTGCTCTACACTGAAAATGTATCTGGCTTGAAAACTGTCCCTATCTATGTTTTTTGGTGTGAGAAACACGAATTTGCACATAAAAATAGTTAGTTAGCTCTAGTTTTGAAGATACACCAACAGTGGCACAAACTGAGGTAAATTTCTTTTTTTTTCGGTTGGCCAAACTGCTCTCCCTGTGATTGACACTAAACTTCTCTGTGATCCACAGAATCACTTTCCTAACCTCTGTGGGCAGTGTTTACATTCATCAGGTGTATTTGAGCATTGTTTTGTGCTTGTTTTTTATGTTCTTCCTAGTGTTTTTTTTTAATAAACATAGTTTTTAATCACCTACCAGGCCCCGAAAGTGAAGGAACATTCCAAACAACTTTTGTTACATTTGTGGTGAAGTTAACTTTGCTAATCAAAAGCGACCCATCACCCAGATGATCAAAACTGCATACCACCACTACTTTGGTGTTAAGGTTGGTGACCAAGACAAACCTTGGTCCCCTCACATCTGCTGTATCACATGTAGTGTTAATTTAAGGGATTGGTTAAACATCAAGGGTCGTTCAATGCCTTTTCTATTCCCATGGTGTGGAGGGAGCCTAGTAACCACACAGACGACTGCTATTTTTGCATGACCCCTCCTCTTAATAAAGGAATGTCCCGAAAAAAGAAATGTGCAGTCAACAACCCTGACATTCCTTCCGCAATACGACCGATCCCTCACGGGAATGAATTTCCTGTTCCAAGTCCTCCTGAACACTTCAAATTGGAGGAGAAAGAGGAAAACAAAGAGCTTTTTTTAAGAAGAAAGAGGAAAGAGAGGGAGGAAGGAAAACAAAGAGCATTTTTTTGAGAAGAGCATTTTTGAATATTCTGAATATTCTTCAGGGAAAAGAAAGAGTAGCTTGGGATGCATTTACAGCTTTAGTTCATGATTTCTTGGGTAACAGAAGACAAGATTATTATGCTGATCTAGTAGAAACCCTCTTTGAGAAGTACAGAGATCTTGGATGCAACATGTCACTCAAGATTCACTTTCTTCATTCTCATTTAAACTTTTCCCCCGACAATTGTGGAGCAGTAAGTGACGAACATGGAGAGCGATTCCATCAAGATATTTCATCAATGGAACGAAGGTATCAAGAAAGGTGGGATACATCTTTGCTTGCAGACTACTGTTGGACCGTTGTGAGGGATCTACCGGAAGAAGAATACAATCGTCAAGCAAAGAAGAAACGTTCCAAATAACTCTAAAAAGCATCCTTAGGACAGTCTCTTGTTGTATGGAGTTGAAGTTCATTTTTTTGTAAGTTCTGATGAGATTTAGTGAATTATAAAGTACTTTCAACGTCTAATAGGTGTTTATGTGTCTCCCGGTAGCAAATTATTTTGTATTTGATGCTGGTTGATGTATCTCCAAATCAGTAGCTAATGGAGCAAATCTGATTGAAAATTTGGATTCTGCACACCAAAAATAGTAAAGAATGACAGTTTTCATCAAAGATACATGCCAAAAATTTTTTTTGTAGAGCAGTGTAACCTTCGAGATGTGCATTCAACTCATTTCACATATTTGGCAGCCTGTAATAAGAGCAAAAATACAAACACCACACAAAAGCGCAAGTCCAGAATCGGACACGTCGAAAAGTGCTGAACGGTGGTATATCGCAAAAATGCAACAAGCGGCAGAAAATATAGAAAATGAGCTATATAAGGACGGTTGAAAATCGCAGTTTTTTCAGTCGAATCCCATTCTATAGTTTAAATGGAGCAAATCTGATTGAAAATTTGGATTCTGCACACCAAAAATAGTAAAGAATGACAGTTTTCATCAAAGATACATGCCAAAAATTTTTTTTGTAGAGCAGTGTAACCTTCGAGATGTGCATTCAACTCATTTCACATATTTGGCAGCCTGTAATAAGAGCAAAAATACAAACACCACACAAAAGCGCAAGTCCAGAATCGGACACGTCGAAAAGTGCTGAACGGTGGTATATCGCAAAAATGCAACAAGCGGCAGAAAATATAGAAAATGAGCTATATAAGGACGGTTGAAAATCGCAGTTTTTTCAGTCGAATCCCATTCTATAGTTTAAAATACTTGTTTTTATACCGTCTGCACAATTTTTAATCCTCTACGGAAATCAGGAGAGAGTATGAAAATAATCAGCGTTTGAAATTTTGGCGGTAAAATTGACCTTCCGAAAGTAGTACAACACAACACCACCATGGACGCTGGCATCGAATGTACAGATTTCATGTCCAGAAGGTTGGCTAATCTGAACCTCCCTTCAAGATGGCTGATTGTTTAAAGGGATGTCCGATTCTTCGATACAGTCGGTTTCTACGGATATTAGGAGAACTGTAGTCAGGTCTGCTTTCGGGTTCGAGACCTTTCGGTTTCAAACCTTCCAACTTCTTTAAGATCCTGAAGGATGAATAGGGACTTTTTTTGCGGGATCAGGGCGTTATTAGTCGTTTCATGGAACTAGCTTTCAATTACAGGACTGAATGAACTCGCGTCATAGTATGACATAATATTATTATGACGCCAGGGAGTCATGCACCTTGGTTACTGGAAGTAAGTAGGTAACTAGAACATGACAACCGCGTATAAGTACGTTCTTCGATCGACATTAGAACATCAGTCTATCAGACTTTTTTAAAGACGTCAGAACGACAGATACGAATTTTCAACCTTCCCCGTGTCAGGTAAGTGGGTTCCCTGTGTGGAGCAGTAAAGTTTTGAGTGGTTTGTAGTGTCGTATAAGTTAATATTTTCAGAGTGTTTTCTTTCATATTTTTAAACAATGAAAAGAAACAAGTGTGCGGGGCCTACAATCCCCCCAAAGGCCCATTCAGTGCCATTTCGTGACATTCAGTTGACGGAGCCTCACCTACCGAACATCATCCCGAATCAAGTGCCGATTCGTTGACGGATGTGAAACGATTGTTGCTTGTGAGGGGTATCAAGTTTCCTGGCATTTCGAGCAAAAAGGACCTTGAAGGGTTGGTCCCCCATTTTTCCCCAGATTCTATAATCTGCTGTAATTATTGAGCTCTAAGGAATGGACGAATGAACTTGAAAAAGCCTTAAATCAATTCTGTGAACTGAAACTTGTCCAAAACCACAACTTACTCGTCACCCTGGCTTAAAATCTTCACAATCTACATCTAAAACCCCTCAGAAGCAGTATTGAACCCTACTGACTGGACGGACATGCTTGAAAAATCCTTGTATCGATTCTGTGAACTGAAACTCGTCCAAAATGACAACTTACCTGACACTCTGGCTCAAACCCTTCAAAATCTACGTCTAGAACCCCTCAGAAGCAGTAATGAAAAATCCCTAAATTGATTATTGCACAAAATTCTGTCGAAAACAACAAAACCCTGGTTCAAACCCTTCAAAATCTACGTTAAAGCACAGTCCGAAGGAGCAGTGCGGAATGGCATAGCTAAAAAAAGACTAAAAAAATACTAAGAAAACACTTCTTCTGAAACCCATGCATCTGCTTCAGATTTGCGGTTCAGAGAGCCCACTAACCTGCCTCCATGATAACCAAACGTAACCTTCCCATGAAGTTGAAAAAGGTCTGATAGACACCAGACGGAATCCCCAAGCAGTCATAATACAAAATATGTAAAATGTAAATGTAAATGTAAATGTAAATGTAACAAGGGAATTTCACTCTGAATTTTCGTCCGACTGGCTGCTGCCGTCGCGGACGTTGTCAGCCGTCCTCTCAAGGAGGATCGGAACTTGTCTGACGATTGCGCTCATGGCTCCCCATTGCCTCGTCCCCCTGGGTTGGGAGGAGTTCGCCGTCGGATTGAACGCAGAAAATACTTGTATCGGTGACCCCGCTCCTCAACCACAACTTACTCGTCACCCTGGCTTAAACTCTTCACAATCTACATCTAAAACCCCTCAGAAGCAGTATTGAACCCTACCGACTGGACGGACATGCTTGAAAAATCCTTGTATCGATTCTGTGAACTGAAACTCGTCCAAAATGACAACTTACCTGACACTCTGGCTCAAACCCTTCAAAATCTACGTCTAGAACCCCTCAGAAGCAGTAATGAAAAATCCCTAAATTGATTATTGCACAAAATTCTGTCGAAAACAACAAAACCCTTCCTTACTCAAAACCCTGGTTCAAACCCTTCAACGTTAAAGCACAGTCCGAAGGAGCAGTGCGGAATGGCATAGCTAAAAAAAGACTCAAAAAATACTAAGAAAACACTTCTGAAACCCATGCATCTGCTTCAGATTTGCGGTTCAGGGAGCCCACTAACCTGCCTCCATGATAACCAATCGTAACCTTTTCATGAAGTCGAAAAAGGTCTGATAAACACCAGATCCCCCAGCAGTCATAATACAAAATATGTACCATGATGAATACCCATCACAAGCGGCAAGTCCACCCCAAAAAAGCTACTTTTGGTTTATTATTTGGAATAATACACCTATGTAATCGCGACGGTGTTTTTTCGAAGTATTTTCGGACGTAGAATCCATTTTCGGGGTTCCCAGGACGATCTGATTTCGCTGTGGGGATCTATGGGGGCTTTCATAGCTTTCAAGGATCCCAGGAGGTCAAATAAGGTGTCGTTTTCCGAGTAATTTTTGACGCATAATCCATTTTTCGAGGTCCCACATCTGCCCAAACAATGTACAGATTTTTTTTTTTTTTTTTTGTTTTTTTCAAAAATATTTCCTTGATGGCTCTGAATTAATTTTTGTACAATTAACCTATAACAAAGAATAATAAACCCTCGTATAAAATTTGCATCGTTTTTGTACTCGAAATTGCCTGGCAGCAAGAGCTCAACTTTGACGTATCGTGTGTCACCGCCTGCGGATCCAACGTTGGCCCTAAGTGCTGCGTTGCCGAAGTTCTCATTCAACTTGAGGCTTTCTGATGGCGTCATCGCCCTAACTCAGATGATCCCTCATTAAGATAGATCTGCACTTTCGCTAATCGCCGACATATTCGAGTACATTCCAAACCTTGTCAGGTCAGTCGGGTCATTCCACCTGGTGGGTCTTCTCAGAACCTTGCGGCTAACGGGGGTCGCTCGTCAAGTCGTGGATGTCGCCGTTCGGCTATGCAAATCCTTCTGAGTGGAGGGCTCCTCCCTCGACTTGGGGGTCACGGGGTTCAATGTGGGTGTTCATCTCAGAACTTGTGGGCCCGGCGGAATTGATTCGAACAATGAAGGGATTTTTCTGGGCCTGGAAATTAACATAAGAACTCAACGCCGTTATTGTTGTAGCAGACATTTTTCGCTCGTTATCGAGAAGGCATTACTAATGAGTGGCACTCGGCGTGGGAACGCAATCACGCTCTTGTTGAGCTGCGTCGCAAAGTTGCGATTAAATGCATTCAAGGTTACTCTGCGGGCGTTACATCATCAAATTACATGATCTTGATTCGCTGTAAAAATTAGTGTAGGAAAAATCCCCACTTTGCATCTGTCAAAGTGTAGCAGCAACGGTTTAACATTGCAGGCAAGTCGCTAGTCCTCGCTTCTTATTTCGGTCGTGGAAAGCCGGTGATGCTGCCCCTTTCTTGGATTTCCAGCACTCACTAGGTTCGGTGTGTCTCCCTGGCTTTTCGTGCTGCTTAATTCTTGTTAATTTTAAAGACGTTTAACGAATGTTTATCAGATTTGGAGTGAAAAATGGATCCGACGCAGGGGTGCGATATCCGCAGGTATTTTCTAGCAAATGTCGGCTTTGACTTGGAAAATTGAGACTCCTTTGCTACAGCCAGTTCGGGCCCGGGGCAGCTCCCGTATTTACGGGCAAATCGCTCAGAACACCGACAATCCCGCTTACTGAAACGCAGAACGGAAGACAACGTCACTTTCTACGGTGGTTACCTACTTTCAAGGAAAATTCAAGTCTAATTCGGTATTTATGTTATGATTCATAGACTAACTTGGGAGTTCCACATTGAGAACATCAGAGACGCCCCGAAAATCGGACCCTGCTGTGCTGAATTGGTGAGCATAGGAGAGCTTGGAGAATAATAAGCTCCTGTATACGGCCCTTATAAGACCATCAGGGTCGTATGTCTGCGAGAATTGGGTCATAGCACCACACAACCATTTGTCGACTATAGAATAAGATGATCCGATCCATCACAGGTGCCCCGTGGAACGTAAGAAACGACGCAATGGGGAGCGCCACGATAGGAGGAGGAGGAAGGGAAAGGGAAAGGGAAATGGTGATGGGAGGGAGGGGGTTCGCAGTACCCTGGGTGGGAGCCACTGCTCAACCACCCCCTGTCACCGTTGAAACACCAACCGCCCCCTGGCCGTTTAGGGCTCCGGGAGGGCTTTTTCGAAGGTTTTCGGCTATGGGGTCGAGCTAGGTGCCGTTTTCGAAGTATTTTTAGAAGTAGAATTGATTTTTGAGGGTCCCAGAATCATCCAAATTTACCGTGGGGATCTACGGGGGTATTTGTGGGGCTACAAATGGAGCTTTTGAAGGATGACAAGAGGTCAAATGAGTTGTCGTTTCTGATGACGACTCAATGATTTTTTATTGACACAAAATTAATTTCTGCACTATTTAACAACATCAAAGAATAAGCACTTTGTTAAATTTGCACGTTAAAAAAAAGCAAGAAAAAAAGATGTGGTTTGTCTGCGTCCACTTCAGCTGTTATTGGTCGACGTTATGACTACTCGGATACCCCTCGTAAGGCACCGGCATTGGAAAGATCTCATCACTAACTATTTTCCCTTTCGAGCCCGGTCAGCGGTTGGAATTGCAGATCGTAATTCGCGGTTTGGCTCTCGTTGATTATTCGAAACCGCAAAAGCGACGAGAAAGGTGAACGGTCGGATTATGTGATAAATTGATCCAAATAGGTAACTTTAGGTATTCATGGGACTACTGGGTGGGGCAACAGTATCATTTTCGACTGGCCAGGTCGTGTCTCTAACTACTGAGCGCGAACCCAGTGACGTCCAGGAACAGACAGCTAACGGCATCCTCCAGATGTGACGGTATTCCTCTTTGGGACTTTGGAATTCCGCCGACTGTGACGATATTGCCCCGCGGGATTCTAGTTATTATTCTCCGGGGAACGAGCCCCGCGAGGCGAAGAGGTACTCACGGCATTAAGAATAGACATCGACGAAACGGACAGGATGAGAGTAGGTGTTAAAAGGGTTGAGTCGTTATTAGTCAACTTGTCGCTACTTTCGGCTATGCCGAAATGAATGATTTGGATGCCCACACCCTCGATTGATGTTCTCAATTAACATTTACCCCCGAAAAACAAATTTCGTTCCGTTCCCCATCCATCCCGTCAACGTCCATGCAACTGAAGTCCGTCGGGCGGAAATGTTTGGTTTTCAAAATCGTGTTCAGGCGGAGGCCTCTTCCTACACTTACGGGTGAAGTTAGTGGTCAGAAAAGGGATTTTGACGTAGCGGTCGACGAGGCTTGTTGAGAGCTCCACCTGACATAACCCTCAAAGGTCACGGAAAGGCCTCGAAAATTGTTTCACACTTCACGAGCTCTTTGCGATCCATTGACCCTTTTAAACAAATCAAAACGACCACGTTACGATTGTCTATCTTTTAGTTCCATCTCGTCGCTACGCCCCCCTGATTTTTTTTTTTTTTTTTTTTTTTTTTCGACGTCACCAGTTACTCGATTGTGGACGGACGTCAAGGTGTCGGTCGGAGTCAATGGTGGGGAACACCGGCAAAAAACCGGACTCACCCGAGGAAGGAACATGAGGAGTTGCCAGAAATTATGAAAAACAAAAGAAAAAAAAAAAACTCGCTCCCCAAGCGACCACTCCGTCTGCCGGGATGTGGTCTGGCGGCTGTCAGTTCACTTTTAAAACCCCTCGTTCCTGTATGGCGTGTTTAGAACACTAGAAATCTACGTTCGAGTAAAAAAAGTAAATAAATAAATAAAAATATTGCCGCCTGTTGGGTGTACTGCCGCTTATGACTACGTAGGTATAACTATATTTTGGTTTATTATTCTTGGAATAATACACCTTTGTTATCGCGACGGAGGTCATCGAAACCGATCGGCCTCAAAATTTGACGTTATCCGTTTCAAGAGGTCTAAATTCCAAAACAGAAAAATCCTGCTGCCCAAACGGCCCGGACGGCGGATGGACATTTAATTTTTTGAAGGATCCCAGGAGAGTGAGGAAAGTGATACAATTACGGCGATTTTTGAATGGGAACCCCTAAAATAAATTGTCAATTATTGACAAAGTGGAGCAACTATTTCTATCTTCGTTGTTTGCAGTTTGATTGAAATGGCGTTTGCACTGTCGCCTTCCTCTAAAACCGAAGTTTGAGTCTAAATTTCGAACTGGTCGGAAGATTATGACAACGAAGTAAATTTGCGGTGTGAGAGTGCGTGATGATGCGTTCGATCTCAACTCGTGCTACGATGTCGGAAGTAACTAATTCGTAAGACTCGGGAGACGATTTTATTTCTCGCGAATTTCGGATTCTGGGGGGTTTCAGGTGTTTTCAACGTCCGCAGGGTCGGAAGGAATTTCAACCAGTATGATATCGAGTGGGGCGTCGTTTTTGAAGTATTTTTGGACGTAGAATCTATTGTTTGAGGTACCAGAACCATCGGATGTCACCGTGAGGCTCTATGGGACTTTTGAAGGATGCCAGGCAATGGGCTTCTTGAAAAGGTCTGAATTCAGCATTTCTGACAACATATTCGGATTCAGCACCCTTTAAAACCCATAAACCCCAATTTTTAGTTCGAAAATCCGTATAGGTACGTGCTGAGCTGTTTTCGAAATGTTAGAGATTTTGAAATGAACGCCGGGCAAATTTGACGTCACACCTCGCCAGGCTGGGCGTCGAGTAGTTGGGCACTGAGCCGCCAGATGGCTAAATAATAAATCTGAACAGAATCGGTATAAAAACACTCGGCCCAGGTCAATTTTTGAATAACCTTCTTTGATAATAACCTCGATGCTCCATTTTCGAATGACCTTCTATAATGATTAACCCAATTTTCGATTTTTGGGGTCGACTTTTCGCGTAGCAAAGTTGGCTGACTTGCGTAGATGAGAGAGAGAGGGATCTCCCGGCCAATCAAAAGACGACGAAGCAGCCCACGTCATGTACCCTCTCCAGACCTCGGAATTCAAATATCATATTTTTCCTAAGGCCCTATAAATAATTGAAACGGGGTTTCTACAATATGGACCCGTTTTCGTAACTTTTGAAGGACGACCTTTGCAGGAAAAACATTTTCAAAAATCATTCAAGGAGCTCATTTTTCTAAATAGTTTTATTTTTAATTAATATATTTAGGTAGGTAATTATTTTTTGGATAAATTATATCAAAGAACAATAAACACTGGTGTAAAATTTGCAACGTTTTTGTGAACGATTGTTGTCAGGCGCGAAATAAAACGGATTTTTTGTAGTATTTCCACTGTTTCTACGCGTTTTCCGAGTATTTTAGGTCTTTCTGCGTTTTTTAAAATGAACTATGTTACTGCAAATTATTGTACTTTTTTTCGGCTGCCTACAATTTTTTCACGATAAGGACCGCAACAGTTTACAACTACAATTGATTTAAACTGTTATTCGGGATTCGGTGCAATCTCGACGAGTCGTTTAACAAGCGCGAAATTGGCGATAAAGTCAACGTGCGTTGGACACGTCGGGGTCTCACAAGGGCCGTTAAAAGGTTTACGGTAAGACGGCCTCTTCGACAGCACCTTTTCCAGAAACGAGATCTTATCGGTCAGTGTTTGCTCGTAGAGGCAATTCGGCGTACCCACGTGAGGGCACTTGGTCAGCGGATATCGTTACGATCTTCGAGCGAGTCCATTACGGAGTTCCTCTCCCCCAAATCCAGCCCGAGGCCCCCCTGAGGACTTTCTCGCCCCACAGGCCTTCTCGGGGGGCCCTTCCTGGTTCCATTCAAGGGGACATCATCTTCGTGTACGGCCCTCGTGAACCTTTCGTGATCCGTGAACCAAGAGAGCGACTCCCGTTCTCTTTTCGCGGGAAGATTTCACGCTTGTCGGCAACATCTTCGTGACGTCGCAAGACTTGAAAAAAATTTGTATAGATAACGCCAGTTATAAAAAAATAATTCGTGTTTCGTGAGGGAGTATCTGGTTTCAGACGGTATTTTGGGCCTTAGGAATTTGTTTAACGTTTGAAATTTTCACCATAAACTCCATTCTTTCACTAGGATTACAACATTTAATGGGGCTTTTGAAGGACTTTGGATAGCAGGTTCAATGAGGAGTCGTTTTCGGAGTATTTTTTTAACGCAGTATCTATTTACGGGGCCTTCAGCCTCAATTGACTACACCGTGAGTATCTATGGGGTTCCTGAAGGGCAACAATTGGGGCATTTGAAGTTCTTTGGCTAGAAGGTCCGATAAGGTGTCGTTTTCGAAGTAATTTTGAACGCAGTATTTATTTACGGGGCCATCAGACTCAATTGACTACACCATGAGGGGGCCCTATGTGGTTCCTATGGGGCTTCAAGTGGGGATTTGAATTAGTTGGGCCAGTAGGTCGAATGAGGTATCTTTTTCGAAGTAATTTTGTAATTCATCTGTTCCAACACCACTTTGGGCTATACTAAAGTTTTTCTTTATAATATCCAACGTTTTTGACATGTTTTTCAATTGAAAAAATTATAGGCTACTTTTGCACAATAAATACAATATAAAAGAAAAATAAACCCTCGAGTAAAATTTCGGGCGTTTTGGAGTAATTTTCATTTCGTTCGGTTCGGTCTACAATAACGTTCCCACAATTTCACAAAAAATGAAAAGTTCTCCGAAACATTTTTTTTTTTTTAAGTTTTTGTTTCGCGTAATTATAGCTTGTCGACAATGTTTGATAACGTGCGAACGACTTCACCTCGAAATTACGGTCAATTTTTGCGCCACGCCTCCCGAACCCAAGTTGAGGTATTTACTTCATTTTCGCAGCCGACATCTTTCGTGGCCTCTGAAATCGCCGGAAAAAAAAAACCATAACAGCTGCGCATCTCCTGTTCTCCTGACCCAGTTTGTCGAGCTGTTCCGCGCTACAGGCCGTAAGGGCTGGAATTCCGCAGAATCTCTGTTGAATGTTCCTAACGGGGTTCGTTCGGTAGCTCATCGTCGAACTGTGTTTCCGGCTAGCGGGAAAACATAAGGGGGTCGGCGTTCAATAGGATATTGTTCCGTAGATCATTGTTCCCCGTTCGGACAGGAAACAACTATTTCCTGTGGACGGTGACCTTTCGGAGGACATTCAGCTTGGAAGACTAATGGTGTGACAGGTTGACAGTTCTGTACGTCGTTGACAACAAAAACTTAATTTCTATTTGAAATAGTCGCTCCATACGCGTCCACAAAATAGCAGACAACACTTATTTCTGGGTTGCATAAAAAAAACGAAAAAAAAACCAACAGTTGGTTCAAAGTATGGTCAGTTACTGACATTACTTTCCCCACTACATTAATAGTGCTCGATCGAAACCAAAGTCGAGTGCCCAAACGTGCCGAATGGGCACTGAACTCCCATTTCGGTTTATTATTCTTGGAATAAAACACCTATCTATTCGCGATGGTGGCTCGACATTTGTCTCGCCCTAACCTGTCTGCCTTGTCGAAGCGATGCAAAGGGAGTCGAACTTTCAGTCACGTGACGCCACATACCTGCAACACAAACACCAAAAAATCAGATTTCAGATTGTGGCTTGGGGGAAGAGGCTGGATGTCAAAAAGAGCTGGAAGATGTAATTGGTTTTTTTAATAGGTAAACATTGATTTTGACGTCTCCAATGGGGAAATTGCATACATTTTTTTCAATTTTGGTTTATTATTCTTGGAATAATACACTTATGTTTTCGCGACGGGGGTCGACGACTCCGATCGGGCTCAAAATTTGACATTATCCGTTTCAAGAGGTCTACATTCTAAATCCGAAATGTCCGTCCGCCGTCCAGGCCGTTTTGGGCAGTAGGAATTTTTTTTAAAATCTGATATTTTGACAAAATACTTGGTTTACCATCTAGTTGTGCCCGCAAGGTTTTCAGTCCGATCGCCCGAACCCGTGGGGCGCTCTGGGGCTATAATGGGGCTACGGGAGGGGTTTTTTGAAGGCTTTTAGCTATGGGATCGAGTTAGGTGTCGTTTTCGAAGTATTTTTGGACGTAGAATCCATTTTTTGGGTCCCAGAACGATCCGATTTCACTGTGGCGATCTATAGGGCTTTCATGGGGCTAAAAATGGGATTTTTGAAGGATCCCAGGATGTTAAATATTTTTCGAGTAAAAAATACAGAATTTTTGAAAAAACACATTTTTGAACAAGAAAATCCAAAAAAAAAAATTTTTTCGGGATAAAAATCCAAAAAAATAATTTTAAAAAAAATTTTTTCATTGAAAGAATTAAATTTCTGCACAAGTAACGTATATCAAAGAATAATAAACCCTTGTGTAAAATTTGCAGCGTTTTTTTTTTTCGAAAGTACATCCTACGAGAATAAAAAAAAACGACAAAAATGATTATGATTTAGAGAAAGTGGTGACGTTTGCAAATACGCGGGAGTTGAATCGATCAGCTGGGTCAGTGACGTCGTTTGGTAACGAAGGTGCTACCAACCTCGGCGGGCTGCCGAAGTTGTTACCAGTGTTGCCATCTGACAGCCCATCACAACGAACGCTATCGAATCACCGTCAATCTGAATAAGACGTCAAACTATAAGTATAATATATTCTGAATTATTTATTCACTATATCAAATGATAAACCTTCGTAAATTCCTTCTACAAGCTGTACACTCCAGCGCCCCAAGTGAGAGCTTTGCCTTGTTTGTGACGTAGATTGGTTAAGTCAGCCTCGCGGACAGACCCGCGAAAATTCGAACTGCACTACTCGTTTTTTGCTCTTCTCTCCTCCAACAATTAAAAAAACTGATTTCAGTGTTTCTATAACATATGCTTCGGTCCTACAATACAACGGTAGGATTAAATTTAAAATTAAAGTTTATGCAATTTCCCCATTAAGTCAGCGGAGTTATTCATTGGTAACATGTATGTAGCAGTTCCAACCCAACATACAATCGATACCAGTCTGCTATCTTGTCTTTCAGTCCCATCCTTCAACACAAACGGGTGTGATCAAATGGATCACTACCTAGGGACCGGATAGGGTCCTGTTTCTACACAAATTTCTATTTAAAAAAAAAAAAAAAAAAACCAAAATCGAACTTGGAAAACAACAATCCCTCCCCCTTCCCTACGACAGTAAACCCTCAAAAGGACATTCTTGGTTCAAACCATCCCTTGCCTCAATAGTTCTTCCAGTTCGGGGGAACATTCCCACTGCCGATTCCGAGGAATAGATTTTTCCCGCTTGAATTCCCCATCGGAAAAGGAATTTGGTTGACAGGAAGTCATTCTTCGCTTGATTTATTCGGCTTTCTTCCATTTCCCTTACCACAGATATATGAGTCAGCTTTTTACTTCTATGCAGAAAGTCTATAAAAAATGGGTTCATAGAGAATTCCGGGGTTCTTGGTCAGCGGACCCACTTTTTGATGATAAACAGCTCAAAATTTACAGGGTTTATAGTGCCTTGGAAAACTTCACGAGGAAGAGTGAGCTGAGTTGGCCAGACGGTTAATTTTGGGATTTTTGAAGATGGGGTCACCGGACCCATTTTGAAATCACTCAAAACATCTCCCACGATCAGTAGTTTAATCTGTGCCCACGATGGTGCAAACATAGATTCCTCACATTAAATATGGCCAAATTTTTGGCCTATTTGGTGGGGTTAAAACCATTCAATTTTCAATGGATCGCTTGCCGCCAGAGCGCTCTCATTTCAATCCTACGGCAAAATCTAGAGAACCTCATCGGCCTCTCAAGAAGATCTTTTGTCGATCTAGCAGATGACCTTGCAATACTCACCAGTGCTACCGGGACAACAAAAGGACGTCAGGTGGTTACATTATTATTAGCTTCATTGTCGGTGCTTCCAGTAATTCTACTTCCTCCTGTTGGTAGAACATTTTGTTTGGGGATTTCAACAATTCAGGGCGGGAATCGTACTTTTGTAAAAAGAAACTCGTAGGATCGTCCGTATATAGAGGAGGTGTTTGTTAAATGAATCTTCTTGGTAGATATTCCACCAAAAACTAATACCATTAATATTTTTTAGAATCTACATAATAGAAAAAAACGTCTGACTTGGGAACCCACGCATTTCAAGCCTCACACCTACCCATAGGCAGGGCAGACCGACTGCTTATCGAGTTTGGATGACTGGACCAGTCACGAGGCACTTTCTTTTACTTGAGCGATTCTAATAAAAGAACGATACTAAGAAAATCAAGAGAGAACACAGCGTCTTGGGCGAAATACCTTGAGAAGTGCTTTTAAACAACACTCAGTTGATTTCTGTATTCAGAGTCGCAGCAAGGTATGGAGGGTGTGAGGTTGCCTCGATCAGTGAGGACTCGGACTTTCATCATCGGTTACCTCCTTGGTACTCACTTTGCGGGTTCCTGAGTTGGTATTGAGAGTAGTTTACGGAGGAATGTTTTAAGACGATCCGTCGTTCAAACGGATTCGATCATCTGTGTACCCATCAATTGAAAACACGCCGTAAAGATACCGGATCGGACGTCTCTCTCGAAAAACGGATAAAGCAATTTGGCCGATCAGTCGGAGATCGTGACGTCACGTCGGCATCCGCCTTTACCGCTGGCGGGGGGGCCCCCGTGACAAATCCGACGCCCGTTAAAACCCCTTTGGAACCGATCGAATGACAAATCGAAAACTTGCGGGAGAGCTTATTTGGATAACAGTGCAGGTTGGAAGTGCTCCGGGTCGGATCGGATGTGGCAGAAGTTGCATAACTGCAAGTCGACCGGCCGTCCCAAACAAAGCTGCATGAGCTTTCTCCCGACCGCTGAAGCACCCAATATCCCAATCTCTCAGCTCCACATAGGTAATTTCAACTTAAAGCTTTAGAATACGAGTAAAAAGACCTAATATTTGATTTATTGTTTTATTTTTAATGATTTGGAAAGAACTGTCCATTTCAAACAATTAATATACAAGGAAATGGAGAACTTACATGAGTAAACGTTAGTAAATACGTATCGAATGTTTTGCGTCTTCAGAATGAACCCACTTTGTAGATGTTGCTGTTGCAGTAGTTAGATTAGGTAGGGAAGCGATATACAAAATACAAAAAACAAAAAAATAATAGAACCAATAAAACTAAAAGTAAACACATCATGTGTTTACTTTTAGTTATTTTTATGTGATTTTTAATTTATTTTGTGTTTTCTACTATGTGTTTTTTAATTATTTATGTGTTACGTTTTAGTTTTATAATTATTATAAATTATAAGAAAAATAAGATAGGCGACAAATAATAATTATGGAAAAACACCTAATAAGAGTATCTCATGTATGACTTATAAGTCATCGAGTGCCTCCACTTTTCTTGATTCGATCGTTCGCTGCACTTCGCCCTCTACATATGACTCGAAATTTCTCTCCACATCAAGCAGTGGTTCATTGCCAGTAGTCCTTTTCAACGATGATTGAGCCCCAGCTGCAGCGCCGCCCCATCGTCAAACCCTAGCAGGTCCTCAGCGCTCCGCCATCTCTGCCGAGTCCCCTCACGCACATGGAGGCTGCTCGTACGATCGCAAACGATAATCGAGCCCTGAGCCACCCCTTGACAATCCCCTGGTGCCGCTTCCATTTGTCTGCCAGCCGTTCACCTAGGACATCGACGAATCGGGTCATCTCGGGTGCCAAAATTCCATCCACTGTGCTGACCAGTGAGGTGAATGAACAGTGGCGATCTTGGCACGCGGGTAAATACTTCTGTTTTTTCTCTTCCTCTGCAGAAGTGAGAACTGCTGCCACCGGACGGGAAACATAAGAGGGTGCATCAGTGTCTACGACTCGGACGTCAAATAATGCGTCCCTCTGTGGTTCCCACAACCCACGGCAGGCAAGATCCCCTCTCAAACCAGGAGTAGTGTCTGAAAAAGCTACAACCATTGGCTCTTTGCAGCAATTTCCCCAAGCTGTATTCATTAATTCCCCCAGGACGTCTCTTACTTCATTGTGACGCCGTGTGATCGACCCCCCCGACTTACAACGAGAGCATGCCTGATGAAAAAGGGGGTATGACCACAGACGTCACATTTGTTTGGCATATCTACTGGGGTTCGCATGTATCGAATCGCAAGAGCATCTCGGAACTCACTGGCTGAGAGATCAAAGCTGTGCCGCTTCAATGGAATAGCAGACAGCCATCCAGACGACTTCACTCTGGGCTGTTCTGCTACTGCTCGACTTATCGCTCTTCTTCGTTCTGCCGAGAATTTTCTTAAGGTGTTCTGTAACAGTACATCCTCTGCCTGCTTTACCTAATTGATTTAAAAAAAAAAAATTATACATATAATATTGAATTTCAACTTATATATTTTTAAACCAATATGTAAAAAAAAAAAAAAAAAAAAAAAAAAAAAAACGTAATATTTAAAATTAATTTTGATAATTTTCAAATCAACTTTTTCTCCTTGCCATGACAACCGTTAGGTAGGTTGCCTACTTTATAAAGCTCCTCGTCAACATAAATTAAACAGCGTCGTTCGTTTTTCGCAACGGTTGAATGGTTTTTATTTATTTGCGTAACCGACAATAAAAACGGCGAATCTATTAAATCCGTTATGGCCCTGACACTCCACGAAGCCTCCTTCCCCCCCAGGTTGCTCAATGCATTTCAAAGGTGAAGATCACTAGGCCGTCGTAGACTGCAGATAAAATATCAGGGTGAGAAGGATGTGGCGCAACATTCGTACAATATGGATAACGTCACAGATAAGATTTCCTATGCCTATTATATTATGCCAACGTGCACCGCCCTGATACCTGAGGGTGTCGAATTGCTCAGAGTAAATATAAATAGTGGGCGAGATCTTACACCTTGAGACGTGACCCGGGGGCGTTCGTTAGAACAGATGCACTTTTTTAAAGAGAAAACAAGTAAACGAGATCGATGGCGAGAAAAACTTGGCTGTTTTGGAGCAGCTTCGATCACGTACGAGTGCGATCAAAGAAATGTCTATCTTCTCCATATCTCGTTTCATCGCTGCAAAAAAAAGAAAAAAAAAAAAAAAAACTGCGGCGCTTTCTTCGACGATCGACACCGGGAGAGGTCTCACACGATAGGTCGAAAGGATCCCGTAGGATCCCGTTAATTCGCCGAGGAATTGATTGGGGGAAGGAGCCAAATGAGAAGCGGGACCCGATCACGTCGAACACAACCGAACATGAACCGCTCTCGATCATCTACCGCTCAACAGAGCCGGAAGAGTCACGACGGCGAGCACGACTCGGGCGACTTCCAATAGTCCAAAGACCCGACTTTCTACACCTAACTGGGCCTAAAGATTGGTGTATAAGGTCGTTGAGGGTAAATATCCGCAGGGTTCTGCATATATGCATGATGAAACATAAAACAAATAAGGAGAAGGAGGAAAAGGGGTTAGTCTACCCCGAAAAATCAATTACACGAGCTCATCATTCCTCCATTAAGCACCCCATGCGGTTTGTTTACATCTTCCATCAAGACACGTCCTTCGCCAAGGACGATGGACACTCTCTTATCCAGCGTAGCGAGGAAGTCCAATAATCAAGGCTGGGCATAATGCTGAGGTATAATCTTGGTAGGAAGCTATTAAGAACACCCCAAGAAAGGAGGGGATGCTGAAGGGCATTTACCAACACCGAGGAGTGGCGATGTAGGTCAGTATAACGAACAATAAGAGCGCTCGAGTGACAAGAGGTTGGGTCCATTAGGAAGGAATAGGGTTCCCTCGGTGGCTATCACCGCATTGGTCAAGATGGGAAGGCTCCAAACTTTGTGAATCTCAGCAACGACCAACCGTAAAATACAACAAGAGTCTCTTTTACTGTAGTTCACGATAATACTGTCATTATATATGAGCTGTATCTCTCCAAGAAAGAGCAAAAAGGGGTTTTCTAATGTGTACAGTTAGATCATTACTGGGGTAAAAGGTTCGAGTGACACGGTCGTGCGCAGTGCCCGTTAACAGCTCACGGACACCGCGGTTGAAGTCTTCATTGTCGAAGTAACGCGATAAGAGAGAGAAAAAACGGCGCAAAACGCTCCACCAAGGCTTGAAGACCGCAGTGACCGGGTCAAGCGGACGTCGCGACGCGTCGGTGCGTTTTGGCGGGTGAACCATCGTCGGTGAAGCGCGAAATCAGACCGGTGGAAGATTTCGAATCGCAATCAACTGGATCCTAAGAACAAATCGTCCGACTGCGATCGCCGTCGTAAACTGCCGCCGTTAGCGGTGACAGTCGTGGGATCAAAATCACCCGCAAAAAGGAGCACAATCGAGCGATCAAAATTCTCCAATTTTACACTCCTCCGTAAGAAAACCCAATAGCAGAGGTGAAAAGCCCCAAAAGAACTTCCCAAGATTGATGTTTGAGGAAGAAATACGGAGCTTGAAAGGAGAGGGTCGTTTTTAGAGAATTAACGGCACGGTATGAGTTTACAAGAAACCGACCGGTCATGCTACACCAAAGAAAAGGCGCTATTCATCTTCGGCAGGCCTTCGTAAACCCATGGACATGGTAGCGATGGACCGGTGAGAATAACCAGCAAAAACAACAACCACGTTATTAACTGTTAACGGTGCAAAAATAGCGTAGCAAAAACACAATCGATTTCTCAAATGACCAATCCACCATCAAGTTTTAAGGCTCCACGATCCATCATCAACATCCATGACTCCACCCTTTCCCACTTCCCGACTTTTTTTTTGAAATTATTTCTTTTACGGCGTTTGTTGTTTTCGTCGTCCCGGCCGGGGAGTATGGAAGAGGGAACGACCTACTTCCAGAGGCGGTTACGAAGCATAAGGTCCCGGGAACCTTCTCTTCTGCATGCAAATCACTTCGCATACACCCTCGTGAACTCTTCTTAACGCGTCTCAACCCGACCTGCAAACTGATTACGTCACTGGCAACTACCGTTATTGTCATTTTAGAGCGCACGGAAAAAGTACTCATTTTTTTATAGTTGCTTGGAAGTGGTTCCGACTATGGTCGATATTGATCAACACTCTGCTGCAAGACTGCTGAGCGTCGCATCGGCATGGATACTTGGGTGATGAAGTCGGTTGGTCAGGGGTGACTCACCCAAGCATAAATTTTATCAGATCTGAAGGAGAAACAGAAATGCCCTTCCTGAAGCTCTGGAGATGTGTTATTTGAATGAATCTACTGAAAACACAGTAACCTGCTGTACCGAGCCATTAGATTGTTTCTGGGGCTACTTAAGGCTCAAGAGGCTTTAAGGCTATGGCCTCAAGACCAAGGAAATGGACCGAACCTGGGAGCAGGAATAGCAGAGGAAAGAGCAACAACAAACAAGAAACAAAAGCAGAGCTACCTTCAAGTAATACCGAACTGGTGGTCCCGGGGCGGCTGTCTGGGCGGAGAACATGGAGTAAAGTTTTAGTCAGCGAAAGTTCGACACTACCAGGGCGATTTCCCTCAACTTACCGAAAAAAAAAGAAGCCAAGTGTGGTCCATTTGCGCCAGATTCTCATCATGCTCTGTCTTTAAATGCTTGGCTCATTCTTATCTTGCCATTTTCTAGTAGGGACAGTGTCTACCGACTGGCGGTTCTTGGACTCAAGAATAAGGGACTTCAGCCTATGGGAACTACTACTACTTGCTAATCAGTGAATCACTAAATTGCGAGCAGGTCCCAGAGACTTGAATTTGCATATTTTGCATATGTCTTTATATTGTGTACTAGCTGGGACACCCGTGCTTCGCGCGAAATAGAAAATATCAAATTCCCGTTCAATAATGCATCCATCCTTCCACTCAGAACGCAATTATGTCCAACCCGTCCAACCTTGTTGACCCGTTTCTTGTCGTGAAGTATTAAACTATCTCGAATCGAATTACCTGTCCATGTAGGTTTACTTGAATTGATCCTCAAGAAGTTGTACCCATACCAAAGTTTAGCGCTCTGGGATGAGCAGGAGAGAAATTCGTTATTCGGCAAAACCCCCTAACAATAATGCAACCCTTGATTCACTTGGAACACCCTTCACAACCCGTCAACTCGTCATTTTTCTTAGTAACAATGCTTGATGACCCCTTTCTTGTCGTGAAGAATCAAACTATCTCATATCGATGGCTCGAAGAAGAAACTCTACCCACCTACTGACGATCTGGAATAACTATCCACGTACCCCAGCTGGGACACCCGTGCTTCGCACGAAATAAACTCCCGTCCATCACTTATCACCCATGCAAACACCCGTAGCAACCCGTCAACTCGTAATTTTTCTTAGTAACGCTTCTCGTCGCGTATCAAACTACCCCGAAACGAAGGCTCGCAAAAGAATCTCGTACCCACATCCTGACGATCTTCTAATAACGCCGGAACGGGTTATCGCACAGAAATCGTTTTGTACTCGTTGAAATCAGCGTGCTCTTTTTAACCGACGTAGTTCCGTTCAAACCCGACACCAAAAGTTGTACCGGGTTAAACCCGGCGGGTTTTGGCTTTACGAAAAATTTCCTAGTAATCCCTAGTAACGACGCTTTTTGACCCGGCTCTCGTCGCGAAGGAAAGCTCCGTTTTCTCTTGATCTGTCTCTCTCATCAGTGCGGTTAGCACAATTAAACCTTCTCTGGACTTCTACAAATAATTCAAGACCAAAATTAGCCAAATCGGTCCAGCCGTTCTCGAGTTTTAGCGAGACTAACGAACATCAATGAGCTCCTTTAATGATTTTGGTTTATTATTCTTGGAATAATACACCTATGTTTTCGCGACACGGGTCGACGACTCCGATCGGCCTCAAAATTTGACATTATCCGTTTCAAGAGGTCTACATTCAAAATCCGAAATGTCCGTCCGCCGTCCGCCGTACGCCGTCCGCCGTACGCCGTCCGCCGTACGCCGTACGCCGTCCGCCGTCCGGGCCGTTTTGGGCAGTAGGAATTTTTTTTAAAATCTGAAATTTTGGCAAAATACTTGGTTTACCATCTAGTTGTGCCCGCAAGGTTTTCAGTCCGATCGCCCAAACCCGTGGGGCGCTATGGGGCTAAAATGGGGCTACAGGAGGGGTGTTTTGAAGGCTTTTAGCTATGGGATCGAGTTAGGTGTCGTTTTCGAAGTATTTTTGGACGTAGAATCCATTTTTGGGGGTCCCGGAACGATCCGATTTCACTGTGGCGTTCTATAGGGCTTTCATGGGGCTAAAAATGGGATTTTTGAAGGATCCCAAGAAGTTAAATATTTTTCGAGTAAAAATTAAAGAATTTTTGAAAAAACACATTTTTGAAAAAAAAAATCCCCCCAAAAAATTTTTTTGAAATATAAAAATCCAAAAAAAATTTTTTTTAATTTTTTTTATTGACAGAATTAAATGTCTGTACAAGTAGCCTATATCACAGAATAATAAACCCTTGTGTAAAATTTGCAGCGTTTTTAAAATGTTTTTCCTGCAAAGGTCGTGCTTCAAAAGTTACGAAAACGGGTCCATATTGCAGAAAACCTGTTTTAATTAATTATAGGGCCTTAGGAAAAATATGATATTTGAATTCCGAGGTCTGGAGAGGGTACATGACGTGGGCTGCTTCTTCGTCTTTTGATTGGCCGGGAGATCCCTCTCTCTCTCTCATCTACGCAAGTCAGCCAACTTTACTAAGCGAAAATTCGACCCCAAAAATCGAAAATCGGGTTAATCATTATAGAAGGTCATTCGAAAATTGAGCATCGAGGTTATTATCAAAGAAGGTTATTCAAAAATTGACCTGGGCCGAGTGTTTTTATACCGATTCTGTTCAGATTTATTATTTAGCGCTCTGGCGGCTCAGTGCCCAACGACTCGACGCCCAGCCTGGCGAGGTGTGACGTCAAAATTGCCCGGCGTTCATTTCAAAATCTCTAACATTTCGAAAACAGCTCAGCACGTACCTATACGGATTTTCGAACTAAAAATTGGGGTTTATGGGTTTTAAAGGGTGCTGAATCCGAATATGTTGTCAGAAATGCTGAATTCTGACCTTTTCAAGAAGCCCATTGATTTTTATATATAGAGATAACGTTCTAGTTTTGCTTTTTGAAGGTATCAGAAGCATTTGGCTTGCGTTAAATTGAAATCAAAATAGCATATTAAGCATATTTAGGTCGATTTTGCAGATTTCTGCATAAAATGACCATTTCGTGCTTATTTCTGCATATTTATTCGAAATTGGGGAATTTCTCTATTTTTGATTCAGTTTTAAATTAAATTTAAAACTGAAAAAAATTGAAAAAATTATTTTTTCAATTTTTGTGGTTTTCAATTTTTTATAAATTTTATAAAAAATTGAAAACCGAATTAAAATTAAATTATTTTTACTATAAAATTTGATGGACTCGTTCTTCAACTCCAGATAGGAACAATAACTCCAGAATGGGACTATTTGTTCCTCAGTTACATTTCCGAAATAAGGCCGTTCGGAGGTTAGAAGGACCTGTCCGCAATTGCCTGTTGAGGGCTCCTGGTCACCTATTATAGTACATCTGCATAGGATATCCAGAAGACAATCGAAGCTTTGGAGGACAAGTATGTTAAACAAATGTTATGCCCAATTCAATGCCCATTTCGGATGCCCATGAAGTCACCAGTATTGTTCAGGATTCCAATTCAGCCGGCCTTCCTTGTTTGGTACCCGATGGGTTGCTCCACTGAATGCTTGCAATGAAGATGCTCAGAAAGTCATGATGCCATCAACCTACTGTAGTGTTGAATGTTACGGCCCAGTTGGTGTTGTTATCAGATTGCTTCCGCCCAGCAATGTCAGGTCGACCATTCACCCAATACAATTATCGTAAATTCAAATCTTATCCTATTGTGGTCGAACGAATTTGACCATTGACTCTGGAGCGTTTTTATGACCCGGCTCTGATCTCATAGAAATGAAGCAATGAGTTATAACGCCAACAAATCATTTTATTTTTTTAAAGAGACTTTTAAATGTCACGAATTCGCCTTCTCAAGATAGCACATCTGTATTCCTAACTTGTTCACGTTCATTCAGCCGCGTCATTCCCGTTGCCATTCAATGTTTGTATTCATCTCACAACTGGGTCTGCGGACCGGTGTTTCATAACGAGCTGAACCATCGCCAAGTTCGAAAAGAATCCCCGATCCTTTTGGAAGAGCGCAAAAAAAAACCGCTCCCAATTTGCATTTTCAGGTTTTTTCAGGAACGGGATAACCTCCGCCTCGGGGTCTCTAACGACCTTACAATTACGGCAGTCTTATTTTTTTTAGGGCCCGCCTATTTTATTGTTGGAGGCGGTCACGACGAAACGCGTGACCCGGGCGACGAAAAAAAAGTCAACTTGAGAGTAAAAGTGGGCTTTCACCGGCTCATCAGGTCGACCCCCACCCATTGTGATACACTTTCACTAGACAAAACATTTTATTCGTCGTCGCTTTGATGCCGGCGAACTTACTTCCTGGGAATATCAAAAAAGAAAAACAACTGCTTGTGACAGGTACCCACGCGTTCGGGAGAGACAGGTTGAACGGGGGGGTTGCGAGGGACTAAAGAGTGATTGCATGGTCATCAGGGCATTGAGGGCTCAGCATGTTTGCCAGGACCAGAACCCTTTATGGGGGTGGGCGAAAACGCCAAATGGGAGGCGCGCCAGTAAAATAAGGAAAAGAAAACGGAATTCGGACCGAAGCGGAAATCATTTTAATACCTTCTAATGGTCCTAAATACACGGAATCTGAGTTTGCACAATCGCAGGTGGTGAGCTTAACTTTTGGCAGCCGAAAAACCGCGCAATTTTTGCACTTTTTCAGTTTTTCGCCTCTAACTCAGAAACTATCCATCCTACAGAAAAAGTTATACCTTACAGCATTAAATTCGCTATTCAAAACTCTACCTAATCATCAAAATCGGTTCAGCGGTTTAGCCACAATTGTTCGTCAAAGATAGGCTATTTTTACCAACTTTCGTCAAAACCACATGTTGGTCACAGTAAGACCACTATAACTTCTAAACAACGGCCCAAATCGAAAAAAGTTATAGAATCATAGTTGTAGAGCAGGGTTGTCCAACAGGCGGCCCGCGGGCCGCATCCGGCCCGCGATGCTATTAGCTGTGGCCCGCGAAGGTTTTACGGAAATCATATATTTTCTTTAAATGCTACCATTGTAAAAAAAGATTTATATTTTATGGTATATCAATGTTTTTACATCACAAGTGCAGTCCTGCATGCCGTAGACGTGTAACACAGTCTTCCTCCACCACTACGAGAATCGCACTGACCGACCACTGCGCATCATAGTTCACGCAGGCCACACCGCGAGCGCCCCAGTGCAGTGCTGCCATTCTTTGCATGCATCTTATGCCGTGTCACTTAAGCTGGCAAAGGCAAAAACCTTTCACTGATGCCAATTTAATTTAAAAATGTGCCGTTGAAATGGCCAAAGCTTTTGAAGATTCCAAAATGTATATGTATACATAGTATATGTATAGTATATGGCCCGCAACCAGATCAAAGGTTTTAGTTTTTGCCCTTGAGGCCTTGCAAGTTGGACACCCCTGTTGTAGAGCGTCAAATTTCATATTAAATTCCGTCTTCGAAGGCTAATTTACGTCACCACCAGAAATGTTATGTACATTATCAGAGAAAAGAACGGGGTAGTGAAACCGACAGACCTAACTTGAATACGCCACCTGGTCCCGTTGACCTAGGGCACGATAAAACATGAGACCTAGGCATTGTAAACAGCCAGTCATCGACTGCTTAGCGTTTGTTGACCCCCTACCTCAACTTCTGTGCGATGAAGTGGTCGGCCGAGCAAAGCGAGGCCTTATGTCTTGAGTGCTAGTGATAATAATTAATCAGTCGTCCGGCTCATCAGTTCTTCCGGTACAACTCAGCAATTTTCCGACTTTCGGTAGAAATTTTCGATTTTAGGGTGTACAATCAAATTCATCGACGTCAAAAATCATAGGTGTGTTCGCTCTTATTTTTGTAGCAATTTTCAACTTGAGGGTGTTCAATCGACGCAAAATTTGTTGCTCTACAACTTTTCTTCGTGTTCAAACTTCGTGAGAATCCTTACTTGGCTTCCACACTGGAAAATATACTGAAAACGTGGTTTTTGAAAAAAAAAAAAAAAAAAAATTTAGGGATAGGCTTCAGATTTCAAATATGTAGGTATAGTATGGGGGTTTCAGAGGTTTTTTCTGAAAAAAATTGCCGTTTTCCAACGCCCGTGCGTTACTTGAGATTGTTTCATCATGATTCGTGTACCATCATCAGACACAGTTTGGAGATTCTTCTACTGAGACGCCCCCACCCCATCGAGGATCAAAGAACATGGTACGTTAGAACACATTTTCTGAATGGGGCTCGATTTCGATGTACATTAAAATTTAATGTCCCATAAAATCTCTTCTTGCCATTTTATTCAAGTGAATTCCTGCGATTTTTTCTCCGCTCGAAAAACAAGAGTACAAGGCATTTTTACCTACGCCAACTCAAATTATATCGAGACGAAACCTTGAGAATCTCGACGACTACCGACCCGCCCACTCCGATATTACACGAGATCGAAAACCCCGGGAACCGTCGAGACTTCGAGATAAGGAAAAAAAAAACATCAATCCGAAGGCGAAGTCGGCAATTTCCCGGAATGGCGGTCTTTTTTTGGGAAGATGGCGCGGAACAAACACTTTGCGTACCGAAGGTTGTTGGTGGATTGGATTAAGGTAACGAAGCGGGGGAAGGGCATCGATTTCGGAATAGGCGGAAATTAGAAGTCTCTTGGTTAAAAAAAAAGAATATAGGTACAGCCGGAGGGAACGTGACCGCCAAGAGAGGGCTAATTTCGGCTTCAAGGCCGGTGCCATCTTCAGATGCAGCTCAAATTCTGCACGTCCTTTCTTGGGCGAACTTGCCAAAAATGGACGTCGAAATTGGCCCTCCCCGAAGCATTTTTCGCCAAATCGCTTCCGTTCAAACTCGAGCGAGTGTATGATCTCTGAGGAGTTCAACCTTATTGAGGAGATTTCCCTTTGATGGGAATCATTGTTCTACTCCCCTTAGCTCGAATCAAGGTCGCGAACGCACGCGAAGTCAAAAGTGCCCGCATCATTCGTCGACATGATCATTACTGCCACATCCCGGGCAGCAGGCCGTTTCTCTAAACTCAACGCGGGGGAACCCTGGCGACAAATCCACGCGGTATTCCGGTGTTTTTTCCCCCCTTTCCCTTCACGACAATCGCCCTCTAACGAGCCGGCGTCAACCGCAAAAATGCTCAAGGCCTGAATTCCTCGCTAGGTCAACTTTCATGTCGTTTTGCCGGGTTGAAAGTCTTTTTACCCGGTAGTATTTTGGAATGGTGCGGCTTTTTAGAGCACAGTTTGAAGTATATGATGATGCACAACAATCATAACAATCACTGTGTCGTACTCAGGCGATCAACCTTTCACCTTCCTTTCCTTTGATCTCCTCTACTCTTGAACGCTTTAAAATACACTATCAATGCATCGTAGAAAGTAGGGGAAGACCTCCTACCTTGGTCACTTTTTTTTTAACCTTCAACAAATCATACCTAGGATGGTTTTTTGAATCTCTGATGCATGGATCTTGATAGTAACACTATTCGGCTGTTGAATGGACGAAGAACTAATCATTTTAGTATCACTAATTAATTGTGGAGACCGTTTTTACAAACCCTTCCAAACTGACCAAGGTAGGAACAGTGCTCCTCCCTTGGTCAACTGTCTGACAGAAGATGTTTTTGATCAGAAATAATTGGTATATTGGCCATTTATGCCCTTTATATCACAAAATGTTTATTAAAATGATTATTTACCAAAGGATACCTAATAATATTATATGTCATAATATGATATATAATATTATTATGATTATCACTTTTGACTTTCGAAGGTGACCAAGGTAGGGACGATATCGTAATATTTACCTGAACAAGGTAGGGTCAACTCCCGAAAATCTTCAACAGGCTCTAAAATAATTAATTCGATTATTTTTTTATGCCATTAACATCACAAAATATTTATTAAAGTGGTTATTTACGAAAAGATACCTAATATGATTTTCACTTACGATTAACGAAGTTGACCAAGGTAGGAACGACCTGCCTGACCAAGGTAGGGTCAACTCCCAAAAATCTTCAACTGGCTCCAGAATAATTAATTCGACATGAACTTGCGAAATTATGCGTGCATTTCATACATCGAGACTAGAATTCAACGATAAACCAAAAAGATTTACCGAAATTTACGTACTTTCTTCGTCAGCTGTCGAAAACTATGTTGTCAAAATCGACATCACAACGCCTCGAAAACTTTGATAACCAAATAAAGCTTATCAGGGCTAGAAAAGCGGGAAAACACTTTTGACGCAGTGTTGCCTTGACTTACACAAAACATTAAAAATTTAGGACAAAATATTTCCCTCGGGTATACCACCCAAACTATCAACTGACCAAGGTTGGGACCTGACCAAGGGAGGAGGTCTTCCCTACTTGTATACGTCTCGGGCTGCCAGACCTTTTTTTCACCAGTGTATAGTATATTTTTGCAAAAACCGGAAAAAATATAGTATTTGAAAGTAAAAATAATAGGCTAGGCTATTAAACGTTGATTTTTGGTTTAGAATTCTTGGAATAATACACCTAAGTGATCGCGACGGAGGTCGACGACTCCGATCGGCCTCAAAATTTAAAGATGTCCGTTTCAAGAGGTCTAGATTCCAGAACGGAAATGTCCGCCCGCCGTCCGGGCCGTTTTGGGCAGTAGAAATTTTTTTAAATTTGAAAAAAATTAATTCTGAAATTTTGACAAAATACTCGGTTTACCATCTAGTTGTGCCCGCAAGGTTTTCAGCCTGATCGCCTAAACCCGTGGGGGTCTGTGGGGCTAAAATGGGGCTACGGGAGGGTTTTTTGAAGGCTTTTGGCTGTGGGATCGAGTTAGGTGTCGTTTTCGAAGTATTTTTGGACGTAGAATCCATTTTTTTGGGGTCCCGGAACGATCCGATTTCACTGTTGCGATCTATAGGGCTTTCATGGGGCTACAAATGGGATTTTTGATCTCAGGAGGTCAAATATTTTTCGAGTAAAAACAACAAATTTTTGAAAAAAAAAAAACTTGAAAAAATTTTTTTCCATTGACAGAATTAATTTTCTGCACAAGTAACCCCTTCATAAACGCTAGTCTAAAATTTGTGCGTTTTCTCTCCCATTTCATTTCACGGCATCATTAGACAGTTTATCGCACGACTCGTTGAATCCGATCCATTCCAAAGACTGATTGAATCTCCCCAGATTCCGCGGGTCTCGTCCACTCGTGCGGAAGAGCCTGTTTCGCGGGAAGTGACGCACGTCGGAATATACCCAGTTGATGTATTCAATTAATTTGCATTTAACTGCACGCGATAGATCAGAGGAAACTTGGATGAATAATCTGAGGTGAATTGGGTTTGATGCAAATTTGATGCGTAGAATGATTTCAGTATAACGTCGTGTTGTCAAGTTCACTTCGAAAGATCACACTGAAGATTTTGAAGCCTCTTCGAACCCGTCTGGGGACCTCCAAGGGTCGTTCCACCAGATGGCGCAAATACCCTCCGTCACATGACCCCTTGTTTGTTGATTTATCCCGGCGCGCGCGTGCCTGGTGCGAAACATGTGGCCTCACCTCCCTTTCCAGATCTTTGCGGGTGGCCCAACGTGTACAAATCCTAGTGTGAACGAGGGTATTATTGACCAAGACACTGGTTGGAAGTGGATTCTCCAGACAACAGAGGGATTAGGGTATCCAGTACAGCGATTGGTACAGCTGTAAAACAGCAAGTACAGCACCTTTTTTTGCCGTTCTGCTGAACCAAGGTAGAACACCTCAAAATACAGCTGTACAGCATCTCAAAACATAGCTTTACAAGCCGTCCAGCACCCTTTTTTTCTGATTCACACTTTTTCAGCGCCCTCAATTTTTCTGGGATTCACACTTTGGCAGTATGATCGCCCTCAAACCATAGTGGGATGTTACGTTTACCTTTCTCTTGGAAACTACCGTGCACAACCCCTCCCGTCCTCCCACTCCATTACATTAGGTTGTGGGGAAAACTCGAGGCAACCACTCTGTCCAATCGATGTCCTTCCCGCTAACGCAGGTTCGCGGATCCGACGCTCAGCGCGCCACTGGGCTCAAGCGCGCTGACGCTCGTCACTTCTCCCGAGATCGGCTCATCGCCAGCCTCAACAAACCGCCTGGAGCTGTCATAGCCAGTTACAACTTCCCAACACCTGTACTCCCTCCTGCATCCTCCAAAAACACTGGCGGTGAAACCACAGAAGCTGCGCCGAACGCACTCCGCCATTCACAACACAAATTTAATAATCTATTATGTAAAACAATACATGTAGATACACACGCAACACATGCACCTGAGGGTCGTTAGTTATTTGAATTTTTATTTTGGTCATCGGAAATTATTATTATTATCAGCTCGGCGTCGCCGAGTCGGCGAAGGGGATTTTGATCTAGTTCGAAAATCGACGGGCTCCCGGCTCACGTTTCGGTATATTTGTATACACTCTTCAGGGCTAAAACAACTACTTACCCCCAGTGGATATCAGACTACGGCTAAGTAAACACAGCTGTGATGCTCTAACAGATCGACACCTGAGAGGAAGGAGGGAGAATCTGCTCGAGCTCAGAAGCTTACAAAAAAAATGCGTCCAGCTGTGAGATTGAAAAACGTTCACCTCATTTTAGTCCAGTAAAATTAGGATAAGTGATCGAAATCGATTCTGGAAAAGGTTTTATTGTTTTGTTAGCTTCATTAGGTGTAGAATAGAAGTAATCTGAGTTCGCACCATCGCAGGAGGTGAGCTTAACTTTTTGCGGCCAAAAAACCGCGAAATTTTCGGACTTTTTTCAGTTTTTCGCTTATAACTTAGAAACTAAGCGTCATACAGAAAAGTTTACTCATACCTTTTTTAAATTTCATTACATTCTGCGTCGAATGAAACCAAGAACGGCAAAATCGATCCAGCCGTTTCGCCGCAGTCGGTTTTCAAAGTTGGACGTTTTTTCCTATCTTGGCGAAAAAACCTAATTCGTCGACTTTCAGCGGTCTAATTTTACTGGTCTATTTAATCAGGTAGGCGTTTAATTTGCTTCCTGAAACAAAGGACTGCTCTCTCAAAACCAGTTTCTGCTAAATCCAACTGCTTTCTGCTTGATTGCCGGAGACTCCTCGGCTGATCAAAGTGAATCTCTGCACCCTCGGTAGACGCGTATTTTATCATAAATTATTCAATATATTGAGTGTTTCGTGCGCAAAAATTAATAATACCGTTTTTTTTAAAGTCTATCAACAAAGCCCCACTACATAATATAATATATTATGTATGATATTATCATTTTCCCCCCTTTTGGCCCCAAATTATAGCACTCTGAACGATTTCTGGTAACCCTAACTATACCCGTGTCGTTCTTTATAACCGTTGCGTTGAATTAACTAGCTATTTTCTAATAACAGATTATTCCTGTCAGGTATTCGATATTCGACACACGTCTCGTCAGCCGTATAACTCGCAGAATCTAATTCCTGTGTGCTACAATACCTTAGCTGTCTCACCCGCGCAAATACCTGAAGGCTTTCACAACAACCCGCGTCTACGGTATATTGAAAAGTTATGTTCACTTTATATTGTTTCTAATTACCAGAGTGTAATTCTGGTAGTTAGGAGCTGCCATGGCCTAGAAAGATTCTTTTTTTTTACATATACGAGATTCGTCCCATAAAATCCAGAAGGAAATCCTGATAATTTCCAATTATCGCGTTGTTACTGTTACTCGGTACAACTTCGTTTGTTAGAATGAGAAAAATACGGTCGCAGCCTTCGACTTCGGTTCACATTCGATTTTTTAAGACAACCGACTCGTTCGGTTGACAACTCCGCGGAAGGTGCCGCTGAAAGGGTAAAAAATTATCATCTACAACTTTTTTTTCTTTGTCCCATCTCCTCGCCTGATATCCGCACTTACATGGGCAACCGAGTGCAAAGTCGGCACCTTGGCCTCGTTTCCGTCTCAACTATCTCCGCCTATCAAGTTAATTTTGTTTTTTTGCGGGATCGAACCCCAATCATCGGCAGATCGGTAGTCTTTGGTAACATAATGGGGTGAGATGAAAGAAGTCCAATGCAATGCAGAAAATAGTCCTTGCATTCTCGTTTTGAATACCAGCTGTCATAATTTTTTCAAAACAGTGTCAATTTTGATGTATTTTGCTCTTATAGGATTAGGTAGATTCAATAAGACTTATTGAAATCTACTTAGTAGAAGCAACACCGCCTAACCCACTTTGGTCAGAAAATGAAAAAGGCTGTTTTAAAAATGAAACAGCTTTTACAAGAAACGGGTTTTAAATAAAACAGTTATTAGGAACAGTTACATGAAACAGTTCTATGAAACAATTTTATAAACTTTTTTTTAATGGAACAGTTTTTTGTGTCACCTGCACAGTTGCGAAGATGCATCTACAGCAGTTAGGCGGTGATGCATCTACAGCAACAAGATATATATTTTTTAAACTATCTACACAATGCTACCACTATCTTTATATAATATATATAAAAAATTACAGCGGGAATTCTGCCCGCCGGAATTCTGAGCCCTGCCGTGGATTGATTTCAACGTTAGGCGGCTCATTGAAATTGGGAAGTCCCAGTGACTATTGCAAAATTGTCCACGATCTTCTAAACCTTCTAAACGTTTCATTACTTACAGCATGGTACATACTTGCCAGAGTAAGTAATGACTCACGCCAAGGTGAAATGGTGACCAAGACGGTAGGGACCCTCTGGGCGGAGCCTGGGTTGGGAGTGGGGAGCAGCTCTGCGGGTTTACCCAAGACAGGAAAGGTTGAAGGCGCAATTTTCACACCTCACTCGTGACAATTCAACATTTTGCACAAACCCGTCCAGAAAAGTATTTTACTGAAGCCGATTTCATGTTGGAATCAATTGAGAAGAACTGTCATTATTACGCGCATACACTCCCCTCCCCCCACCAAACTTTAGGACAGGTTTTTGCTCCAAAAAAAGGAAATTTCCGTTTACTAAAAGCCAGTTTCTGCTATGAAAGATCTGGACGGAAATGGACGAACAGTATTTTTCTAATCATCAAACCGTGAAACATAAAATGGGCAAAATTGTCGATTTGGCGATTTCTAGGTAGGTAATACAATCCTCTCGTTTTCCTCAAGGAATCATTTTTCAGGCTTGAGCGGTTTACGTAATATCATCCCACAAACATGACCTACTCGTCGTGACAGCGTTTGAGTAATGACGCTTCAACCAGATGCGTCGTGGACGCAAACTGACGCGGACGAACGTTCACGATCCGACTTCCGTGAAATATCGATTAGTTCCCCGTCTGACGGGAGCCGAAGGGATCGACAAGGATCGTTTTCAAAAAAAACTTTCGACTGACTTGACGAGGAGCCTTTCTCACGGTAGTAGATTCGTCATGATTTGCAGTCATTTGATGCCTCATAGAAGTCCAATTAGCATACAGACGTCATTTGGCAAAAGTTAGGGATAAGGTCTTATCGATAATTCAAATTGGGTCAAAAGAGCAAACACGAAGTAGTAAACCCTCTTTAGGAGAAAAGCGAAATACCCACGTGCCCATAGCAATCATATTTCAGGAAACGGTCTTGACAATGGAAGAAAAAAGATAAACAAACAAGCAAAAAACCCCAGTAAGGCACACAAACAGGTTCAGTGACCAGGCTGAGGTAACGGGCTACGTCTTTTATGAACCCTTGGTCTCCACTTACAAGGACTGCGAGGAGACGGGAGAGTCGTGACAAAGCTCGACCAGTAAAAAACGTGAAAATAATTTTGAGTAGCAGAACGTATTCGGGTCGTAGGTATTCATGTTCGTGATTTGAAACCGGAATTTTCTAGTGGCGGATTTGCGCGTCTCCCCCCTCCCCCCCCCCCCCCCACCGTAGAATCCGAGCGTGTCAAGTCCATCTTCACAACACCCATGACTCTCCCAGGCTGGCCTCGGGACGCGAACTTGGGACGAAATAAAAATTCCGGCCTTTTCGAACGGGACGTTTCGGAAAGGGCGCCCACGCCCACAAATTGAGTTGAGAGCAATCTTTCAAAAAAAAAAAAAAAGGTCCACTTCTTTTGAAAAACCGGGCCCGAAAAGCGGGTTTATGGTTTTTGGCCCATTATGAAGCGAAGAAGGGCCCTTCGGAGAAAAATTCGGTTGAGGGGAACCCGACGTTTTAACGACTTCGGAAACTCGCATATATCACGTTTAGCCTTTAAGAAGATAATGAGATTCGGAATTGGAAGTGGTCGTTAGGGTAATAGGTGGTTTAGCAAAATTACCACTTGGACAAAACATTCCACGAGGAACTCGCCCATCACGAATAGAAAGAAACATTCTCACTTCTTTGGCCCACATGGCATCTTACTACAATTTTGCAGTTTATCTAGTCACGATTAGAAACAGTTACAGTTAACAGTTAGGTAGTAACTATTAGTTACTATGAACTGTTCATTCTGCACAGTAGAATGAAACGGAATGCAAACGGGGATCAATGACTTCTCCAATCATTACCCACTATGCCAAACATTACACATCAATGCAATTTTCACGGCCACATTCAGCCTACTGGCCACGAGGAGGAAGTGTGAGATGTATGGAAGACCTCCAAGATGTCCCCATTGGGGAGTTCGCATTGATTTTATTCAATAATATGGCTAAAAAGTAACGTGCACAGACTCCAATACCAACGGAAAAAAATCATTGTAGGAGATATAACGAAAACGCTGCAAATTTTACACAAGGGTTTATTATTGTTTGATATAGGTTACTTGTGCAGAAATTAAATTCTGTCAAGGAAAAAATTTAAAAAAAGTTTTTTTTTGGATTTTTATTTCAAAAAAAATTTTTTTTTTGGATTTTTTTGTTCAAAAATGTGTTTTTTCAAAAATTCTGTATTTTTTACTCAAAAAATATTTAACATCCTGGGATCCTTCAAAAATCCCATTTTTAGCCCCATGACAGCCCTAAAGATCGCCCCAGTGAAATCGGATCGTTCCGGGACCCCAAAAAATGGATTCTACGTCCAAAAATACTTCGAAAACGACACCTAACTCGATCCCATAGCTAAAAGCCTTCAAAAAACCCCTCCCGTAGCCCCATTATAGCCCCATAGCGCCCCACGGGTTTGGGCGATCGGACTGAAAACCTTGCGGGCACAACTAGATGGTAAACCAAGTATTTTGTCAAAATTTCAGATTTTTTAAAAAATTCCTACTGCCCAAAACGACCCGGACGGCGGACGGCGGACGGACATTTCGGATTTTGACTGTAGACCTCTTGAAACGGATAATGTCAAATTTTGAGGCGCGAAGTCGACCCGCGTCGCGAAAACATAGGTGTATTATTCCAAGAATAATATACCAAAAACGAAACGCACAGTTTGAATCGGCCGGCGTTTCCCACCAGTCACTGATTGAGGTAATGACGTCACAGTTCCAGTGAATCTCTCACCATGAGCGCTAGTGTCGTCAGCTTATATGATAAATTTATAGCAATTATAACTTGATATTACGGAAAACATAATCAACTTTTAATTATAATACATGATACTTGAAGTTTAAAGCCTTATCAGAAGGATTTACGGCTCACTTGAATTTTATTCTGTGATGAGTAGTGGAATAGCAACACTGGGCGGAACAATCCCCTCACCTGTCAAGAACAAAACACTATCGACGACGCTCTTCAGCTGTAATGAGGTAGTGACGTCACGCTCCCTCCATGGGCCCGGTTTTTCAAACGCCGTAATTTTCGTTAAATTATTTAAATTTCCTGGAAACGATTTCAGGCGGCTGACTACTGTTTTCCCTACATTCTCAGGGAGTACTTTCAGAAAAAAATAGAAAAAAAAACAATGCGAACCCCCCAATCGGGACTTGTGGAAACAAGGAGGTTAGCGGCCATTTTGTTCTGGTAGATAACACAATAACACGGTTGTTCAAAGTTACCACATGTTACCAAGTTAACATCTCAGACTAGGGATGGTTAACACCAAAGACCGTGGGTTGAAATATCCGGTAACCAGATATGTATCCGATAACTATAAATTGATTATATTCGCTTGAACATAAAGCAGAAGGCAAGAGGGCGTTTAGTCGATGGACGATCTCGCTCGCTGCTTGCGAGCTAAGGCGAGACCGTCAACGGTTTATACTTCATTGTAGTTCAGACCGGCCTACGAGAGATGGCGTTAGTATCGGCAACGCCATTCTGTTCTTTGTACTTTTAGCTCAGCCCATTGCCCCGGAATCTTGCATTCTACTTCGCCCTTGAGATAGCAGCAGTGTTGTCATACTAAAATGAGCAAAATTAGGGGTTTTTCAGAAAAACAGCGGTTATCCAGGATTTGAACGGCAGACATCGGACATCAGGATATTAATTTTGGTTTTCCATCCCTACCAGAGGCTCAGGCTAAGTTTTGGTTAGCACGGAGTAGTACAGCTGATAACACACATTCAATTTGCTCGGTCTAGCAATTTTAAAATGTTAACACGTCGATAACGGCACAACCATGAAGCCCTCTTATAAGATGTGTGCCAAGTAGTAATGGCCAGCCAAACAGTAGATTTGCACCTTTTCACGTTACTGAATAGTTTTTGAACGACTCAAAAGCAAACAGCTGAAATGGGCCGTACGGTGTGTTGCAGGAACTGTATAACCGAGTGCCTTGTGTACCCGCCAAATTGGAAAGATTGGAGCATGATGAGCACAAATATTGCTCAAACAAGGATTTATACAATTTTCAACATGTAATATTACTTCATCACGATAAGAACCAACCAAACAAGTTATTACCGAGGGGGTTCGATGATTGAAGAAGCCCCAAGGTTCATTTCTGGAGCCCGCGGACCTGAAAAACCTGCCGAAGTGTCATCAGGTGGTCGGCCCGGCAGAAAAAAAAACGAGACTCATTCGAAAAACGTAGAATCCAACCGGACTGGGAGTCGGTCCATTGAACAACTTTATAAGCTGTTTGGGGGCGAGTATGCAGACAATCGGAACCAGTCCTGGCCGGTCCCGGGGCGATGAACCCTGGGTAAGTTGACAAGTGGGCACAAGGGGAGTTCGAAAGGAGGAACACAATGGGGAATGTCGGCACAAATCATTTTCAGCCTTCTCCCAAAAACCTTCAGAAAATACGAAAATCGACGAAACCGCCGCCGCATTTTCATTTTTAAGCTTCCCGTGGAAACATAGTGGGAGCCATTGATTGGGAATAGAGATGGGATATCGAAAATAGGCTTTCAATATTCAATATTTTAGTATCAATGTCTCGCATGCGATTTTCGATAATATTGGATTACACAGGTCTACAAAAAAAGGTCACTTCGGACTCGAGAGGTTTCGGTGGTTGCTCTCCATGTTTTGGGGTCTGCTGAACACGAATCCGAAGCCCGTTTTGCGCCATCACGTCCAGTTTTTTTTGTACACCCTCGTTTATCCAGAAAAGCGAAAATTCCCTTAATTTCGACTCTAAGTCGTCTGGTTTCTGTAGGTAATTTTTCTGGGCGCTCTGAGGTACGCTATACTTTAGATATTTTTGCGCTGAATCGAATGAGACCAATTGCAAGTCGCTAAGATGATTACTTACGGAGATACGACCTCTAGAAGTCATTTTTTAGGTCGGAAAACGCTATTTTTTCCACTGTTTTTTTGCACTTTTCTATTAATACAGTAAAAAATAAGGGTCCGGGGGAATCGGCTCCAACTACAAAGTAAACTGTGGACATTTCTGCGTCAAATGCCGCCATCTGCACCTCTGTGAATGCAATAGCCGATTTTTGGCGATTTTTCAAAGATATGAGAACTTTTACTCTCCCTTTTTCCCATTTCCAAATACAAAATTTTCTGGCTCATCTAAGTATTCATCCTAAGCTCTTAGACTTACGGTACCCTACAGCATTTTTCGCGCTGAATCGAATGAAACCATTTTCAAGCCGCTACAGTGCATAGTTTCGGAAATAGAAGCTGTGAAAATCATTTTTACAGTCAAAAAATTGTATTTTGCAACTGTTTTGCACTATCTTATTCTGCAGAACAACATATATATTAGGTAATAACATAATAAGCTACGGGAGTGACTTCTAATTACATAGCATATAGTACTTCATATAAAAATATAGTCAAGTCCAAGTAAAATCACAATGTCGCACCCACTTACTCAACTGTTCAGGATTTTCTTCGGTTAGCAGCACTATGATTGTCTCGTTGAATGTTCCAACAGTAGTCTGCCATCATGTTCTCATCCCATCGACCCTGGTATCGAAATTCCATAGTTTTCAGGTCTTGGTGAAACCTCTCCCCTTGCTCTTTGCTGTAGTCCCCCAGGTTGTAAGTGAAGCGATCTATATGGCTGAAGAGGTGGTGAACTTTAATGCTCATGTTGTACCCAATTTGTTTAAATTTTATGAGCATATTTTCAACAAGTTCCTCGTAATTTTCTGCTTTTCGGGTGCCGAGGAAATTTTGTATTACTTAAACGAAGGACTTACAAGATTGGAGCTCATTACCTTCCAACGCATCAACAAATTCGGGATCCTTTATAAGTGCTCTAATATATTAGAGCGTATATATACGCATTCCAACGCAAAATACAATTTTTTGACTGTAAAAATGATTTTCACAGCTTCTATTTCCGAAACTATGCACTGTAGCGGCTTGAAAATGGTTTCATTCGATTCAGCGCGAAAAATGCTGTAGGGTACCGTAAGTCTAAGAGCTTAGGATGAATACTTAGATGAGCCAGAAAATTTTGTATTTGGAAATGGGAAAAAGGGAGAGTAAAAGTTCTCATATCTTTGAAAATCGCCAAAAATCGGCTATTGCATTCACAGAGGTGCAGATGGCGGCATTTGACGCAGAAATGTCCACAGTTTACTTTGTAGTTGGAGCCGATTCCCCCGGACCCTTATTTTTTACTGTATTAATAGAAAAGTGCAAAAAAACAGTGGAAAAAATAGCGTTTTCCAACCTAAAAAATGACTTCTAGAGGTCGTATCTCCGTAAGTAATCATCTTAGCGACTTGCAATTGGTCTCATTCGATTCAGCGCAAAAATATCAAAAGTAAAGCGTACCTCAGAGCGCCCAGAAAAATTACCTACAGAAACCAGACGACTTAGAGTCGAAATTAAGGGAATTTTCGCTTTTCTGGATAAACGAGGGTGTACAAAAAAAAAAACTGGACGTGATGTCGCAAAACGGGCTTCGGATTCGTGTTCAGCAGACCCCAAAACATGGAGAGCAACCACCGAAACCTCTCGAGCCCGAAGTGACCTTTTTTTGTAGACCTGTGTTATCGATAATTTTGAATTTAATTTGTTTCAATAATTTAATTTAATTTTGAACTCAATGGTACTTTTGGTTTATTATTCTTGGAATAATACACCTATGTTTTCGCGACGCGGGTCGACGACTCCGATCGGCCTCAAAATTTGACATTATCCGTTTCAAGAGGTCTACATTCAAAATCCGAAATGTCCGTCCGCCGTCCGCCGTCCGGGCCGTTTTGGGCAGTAGGAATTTTTTTAAAAATCTGAAATTTTGACAAAATACTTGGTTTACCATCTAGTTGTGCCCGCAAGGTTTTCAGCCCGATCGCCCAAACCCGTGGGGCGCTATGGGGCTAAAATGGGGCTACAGAAGGGGGTTTTTGAAGGGTTTCGGCTATGGGATCGAGTCAGGAGTCGTTTTCGAAGTATTTTTGGACGTAGAATCCATCTTTTGGGGTCCCGCAGCGATCCGATTTCACTGTTTCGATCCCAAAAATGATCCGATTTTTTTTTTTTTTTTTCCCCCCCGATTTTTCTGTTTCTTCAAAATGGGATTTTTGAAGGATCCCAGGAGGTTAATTATTTTTCGAGTAAAGAATAAAGAATTTTTGAAAAAACAATTTTTTGAAAAAAAAAAAAAATCCAAAAATAAATTTTTTGAAAAAAAAATCCAAAAATTTTTTTTTCCCCAACATTTTTTCTTTTGACACAGAAATAATTTTTGCGAAACTAACCTATATCAAAGAATAATAAACCCTTGTGTAAAATTTGCAGCGTTTTTACGAGCAAAGCGCCCATTTGAATATTAGGTCAAGTGACGGGCATATAATGAACTTTAAATGCCTAAAAAGCTTCTGATCTTTGGAATAGAGAGAGATATTGTCTTCCCACATACCAGAATATATATGAAAGTCGATGCATGGTCCGCAGCCCACACTATTTTTGGTTTGGAGCGCCAAGCCATACTGGAAGAGGTGGGCGGGAGTCGTAACACCTTAAACCAATCGTTAAAAATTTGCCGACCGTCGGAATTCATTCTTTCGGTATTTAGTATTAAAATTCGGATCGCTAGGTAGGATACAGCGGAAACGGCGATTCAATCAGACTGTAAACAACGAAGATAAGAGGAGTTGAGTGGATTTGCGCTCGGCGGGCTTATCAGACGTAAAGTTGGCTCGGGAATCCAAATTTGCCAAAAACATTACGGGTTCCCTTTTAAAATAAGAAAGTTGGGCGCGAATGCGCCGGTTAGCGCGCATTTTAAGGGGATCTCAACCCCACCAGTAGGAGGGGACAAAGAGGCCTAGACGGTAGGAAAAATCGGCATATTTTGATCACTTACCGTTTATTGTACATAATATAAGGTTTACGGGGAAAATGCATATAATGCACTTAATTTTAATCGAGATATCGCCGATTAAGTCATCACCCTACTTTGATCCATTTTGAGAAAACTCCTCTAACTTTGATCGGCTGTATCTCGATTAATATAAGGTTTAAAAGGGAAACGTACACATGCTAAAACTTTAAATTGAAACCTTTCACCCGAAAACTGCTTACTTTAGAAGTTATGAGCAAAAGTCCGAAATTTTGAGGGTTTTCGGCCCTCCCCAAGTTAGCACAGTCCTCGAACAGAATAACTTGACAGACTTTTTTATCTGTCTGATCGATTACTAGAAACCAAACATCGATTATTCGATTAATCAGTTAATCGAAAGCCATCCATAGTCCTCACCGCTCTTTTATGGGGGTTTCGTTTCATTTCGTGAAAAACTGTCAACTTGGAGGCCTGCAATGACAAATGCACATCGGAACACAATTTATAACTACATTAAAAATACACTAAACTTTAGTTAATAGGATGAGAGAAAACAGTGAAGAAGAGAAATAGTAATATCAATTGTCCGATTGGTATCGATGCTGCACAGAAATATCGACGACGATCGATTTTTTCGATATTCCATCATGTTTGCCCCAGTGTTTCCCAACGTACATGGGCAGACTTCCATTGTTGGTGGAGAAAATACGTTGTTAAGCTGTGGACGTCCTTGGGCGTAGTCTAATGAGCTGCCGAAAAAAACGAATATCTTACTTTGGGAACCTGCCATTGTTTAGCACTTCATTATGAAGAAATTACGGGTTTGGTTAAAGCTACCTGTGGAGAGACGGTTTCATTGTGCGAAGTTGTTGCGGGCACAGCTGAAAATATTTAGAAGTGATTTTTTTCCTTTTGTGTTATATTGTAAAGCCTCTTGAGAAATCGCGGCACTGTGCGTGCAAATACCTAACGTGATGCTTTCGCTAGATTGAAAGTGTTGAAAGATGCCTTTCGGTGCTCTTGTTGGAGAATCTTCCTTTTAAACCTGCGCGTGAGAACTCCGTGCGTGGGAAAATTTTCCGAAATACCGTGAAAATCGAGGCAAACTATACCAAACAATGTGCAAATGTCGTCTGTTGAAATCAAAGACTTTGTTGTAGGGCTTAAAACTAATTAAGCTCCGTCATGCACGCCGGCCAAGCACAATTTCACTTCAAATTGGTGGGGAAGAACCCCATAAAACATACTAAACCGCCAATTTTTTTTTCATAATTTGGTCGCAATCGACCTTAATATAAATTTTGAATCATGCGAAGATTTCAATGTCTACAATTTCAAAGCCAAACACTTGTTAATGCTTTTCAAAACCGTCGATTTCGTCTCGAAAGTAGAAATATTTCACGGAAAAAGACAGGTACAGAAGAGTTGTTAGTAAGAAAAAAATACAGTTAGTAAACAAAACGTACCACAACTATTCGTTAAATAAATTATATTTATCGAGAGAAATTATAAACAAAACATAAATTAACTGGTATAAAAAACGAGTTTTTTTTTTGTTCGTTCGAAAAAAACACGTTGGCGATTTATTTTTTTTAAAGCACGAATTTCGCTAGAGAATTAATCTACTTTAAGTCAGCCTTGTCGAAGTGATGCGAAGGGAGTCGAGCCTTCAGTAACGAGACACCACATGCGGCCACCTACCTGCAACATAAAAAAACAACGGGACATCAGATTTCAGATTGCGGCTTGCGGGATGTGCGGCGGGGTATGCCAAAAGATGGTGAAAAATGGAATTGGGTTTAATGTTTGAGAAGTCAATGGTGTTAACAGTGAGAACAAGTATGAAGCTGTTTCAGTTCCAACACTTCAGAACTATGCTGTGAACTGGTTTATCACGTTGGCGCCGCTTGATGTTTAAGATCGTGTCCTACTGCATTCCCAGTACAAAGATCGGCTCCAGGGTGGACACCCCCCCCCCCCCCCCACCCCAAGAAACCTCGAAACCGACACGGGAGTCTGCTGACCCCTTGCATTTTCCGGTGACTGCAGGTTTTGCCTTGGAGAAAAATTTTCATTTAATCACTCCGTTAAATCTGATGTTCTTACCATAGCAGAACCTGTTCTACTGTAATGCCTTTGCAGAAACTCAGGAGGTGTGTCAAACACAGACTGGTCTAAAATATTAAATTCAATTATTTGAAAAGTTTTATTTTTATTTTCTTGTGAAGTTTGTGAGAACTCCGAAAAATGGATTATGCGTCCACAATTACCCGGAAAGCGACACTTCATGTAACCTCCTCACATCCTTCCAAGTCCAATTCGTAGCCCCACGGAAACCCCACGGATAGATCCCCACGATAAAATCGGATCGTTAAGAAACCCCCAAAAATGTATACTACGCAACAAAAAAAACAACAAAAAACTTCGAAAACGACACCCCACTCATAGCCGAAAATCGCAAAGAGCGTATTATAGTTAATGAATGATTTCTCTTCTGAAAATGCGAAAATGAGAGCAAGTTGATTTTAATTTTTTTTCTATTAATGTAATATATTATATAAATAATCTATTTTCTTATGAATACATTTACCAAAGGTAAAGTGTCCTGGTCTAGCTTCCAACTTTCACGTACAGCCGACCTTTTGGTTTATTATTCTTGGCATAATAGATCCGATGTATTACATTCTGATCGGCCTGAAAATTTGACATCCGTTTCAAGATGTCTAGATTTCAAAATCGAAAAGACCGTCCGTCGTACGCCGTCCGGGCCGTTTTGGACAGTAAGGAATTTTTTTTTAATATGAAATTTGGACAAAACACTCGGTTTACCATCAAGTTGTGCCCGCACGGTTTTCAGCCCGATCGCCCAAACCCGTGGGGCGCTATGGGACTAAAATGGGGCTACGGGAAGGGTTTTTTGAGGGTTTTTGGCTATGGGGTCGAGTTAAGTATCGTTTTGAAAGTATTTTTTGGACGTAGAATCCATTTTTCGGGGTACCGGAACGATTCGATTTCACCGTGGGGATCTATCGGGCTGAAAATGGGATTTCTTAAGAACCCCAGGAGGTCATATAAGATGTCGCTGTACGAGTAATTCTGGACGCAAAATCCATTTTTTTCGCGCTCCCACATCTGTCCAAACATTGTACAGATTTTTTTTTTTTTTTTCAAAAATATTTTCTTAATGACACAGATTTAATTTTTTTCACAATCCAAAGATATCCAAAGAATAATGAACCCTTGTGTAAAATTTGCAGTTTTTTTTCAAACATTGTACATAATATGTACAGGAGGAGCTGAGAAGCAAAGTCGACTTTATCCAAAAAGCTGAATTTTGGGAAATCGCAAAAAACTTCCTGTGTTCCATACATTCATCAAATCACTTCAATTTTGTTTTCATTGGTAAGCTATTGCATCCATAAGTTTAGCATACAATGGAAAAAAAATGTTAATGGAATCCTTCCTACGAAATTTGCATTTTAATTCTGGATAAAGCTTGTTTTGCTGCAAAAGTATGGATAAAACAAGTTTTGGAACTAAAGAAGATGGATAAAGACATTTTTGTAACTAACTCGAAAGGTAGGTAGGTACTATTGCTGAATAACGCAAATCAAAAACTTCCACGAAAATGCTCCAAAAAAAGTGATATTTCACTTTCAGTTCAGGGGTAGATGAGTGTTTCTTGTTATAAGCTTCGTGAAGTTGGGAAACACTCCAATCCGAAGGTAAATACTGTCTCTGTTCACGCTTCTCTCACGGGCATAATGAGATTCAACACAGGAAAGACTGCTTATAAACTGCCGAACAGCTTCTTTCTTTACTCTGTATTTTTCTGTTATTCTATCGTCCCCACGGGTTTCAACTGGTGACTTATGAGTAAGAAAATGCTTGTTGCTCAAGCATTCATTCATCATCATTCTCAAACCATGATCGTAGTATGTAAGGAGGTACACAACAAGAGGGAAAAGGAAGTGTAGGTACTTGCCTGTCTCGTTTCTCTCTCTCTCTCCTTCTGCCAAGTTGCTCTTATAACTTTTTTCTTTCTCCCTCTGCCTTCACAAATATTCGGATAGCTATTCATTTCCGCAAAAAATAAAGCTTAACAACCACAGAGTAACAGAGAGCAAACAACTCATCACACAACCAACGTACAGTGTACGTCGTACACACAATGAACCTTTTCTCATGTTATTTACACCTTCTTCTTCTTCTTTCATTCCTTCTTAGCTTCATCTTCATGTTTGTTGCCCTTTTTCTGGTCTCAAGACTTCAATAAGACAATATCCTAGCGACGATGGATAAAGCTACTTTTGCTACCAAGCACCTGACGGAGAAAGCCGGTTTTGGAACAAAACCATATTTTCTACCTTTAATAACTTGGGATAAAGACAGCTTTGAGGCAAAAAAACTCCCGTTTCTGATGCAGGTTGGCCATCTTAATAAAACTAAAAAAAAAAGTCATTTTTCGACTTTTTGGAGAAAGTCGACTTTGCTTCTCAGCTCCTCATATCTAGTTTATAATTAACCCAACTCTTGTGATAATATCACAAGAGTTGGGTTAATTATAAACTAGATGTTATCTCCGGATTTATACAATAAAACTTTTCATTCATTCATTCTTTCAATACCGATACTCTGATCCGATATTGTTTCAATGGGAAATTTAGAATCGAGAGGTATAAGGACTCGTCACTACCAATCACATCACCTGGTTACACGCTCGCTCTAGACGAGTACTTTCACACCTCTATCCAGTTTCGACATCTATGGTTCGGAGCAAAGGGCTCATCCCCAAGGACACAGCCACCGTGATGCACATTCTCCGTGGTTGAGAGGGGGGAGGGGGGGGGGGGGGCACCCTCTTCCTCATTTTGGTTTTGTTGTTCCTCCCCGAAGGCCCTGCGGGTTAACCGACCCAAGACAATGCTCCGTCTCCCACCCCTTCATACAGTCCTCCCCTCTCGCCCATATCGGTAACTTCGCTGTATACTTTTTCCTTTTTTTTTTTTTTTTTTTTTGCACCGTCTAGTCTTCCCTTTGCAGTCCCAAGTGCACTGCACGCTCCTTTCTCTGAAGAGGATTTTACCTAACCAGAAGTGAAAAAGCCACTAATAGAGCTCACTCGCATTTAGGGAAACAACGATATTCCAAAGTATCGATGTACGGGGAGCTCGACAGTGAAGGTGCAGCCCGTGTCAATGAGTGAACTTTCTGAATAGTATGGATACCAAAATACTAATCGAATGTAAAATATCGATAATGTAATAACGAAGACAATGAGAAACATCGTAAGCTCGAACTTACGTAAACTGTAATAACATCCGTTGGAATGTAAAACACGCCCTCGAACGTGATGACTTTCTCTCAATCTCTCATTCTACTCAAAACGCCGATATAAAACCAAAATAGGAGACCCACGGCGATAAAATTCAAGACCTCCAGCTGCTGCCGACGTCACAAAGTTATTCTTGGGAGTTTCGATGCTATTTACGAACGATAAAGAGCCTATTGAGCCTTCATGATGACAGCCACTGTTCACAAGGTCTGTTGAGAGGAAGCGAGGAAAATGACAGAAAATTGCACGATTTTGCGTATTCATTTTATGCATTCTTCAAACGCATAAACTCAAACGGGTGAAGGTTTTTTCCATCATCAAATTAAAAAAAAAAGAAGAAATTAAACTGATGCTAAGTTTCTTGCAAGACAAGACCTTTTGTGTTGAGAAAATCCCATAAAAGCATCTTGCGAGGGGGAAAAAAGCTCCGTTTCTTCCTACCTACGTGATTTGATAATAACTTGGATGGATGAGAATGTCAAGGAGATACTCAAACCGTAACCAATCTCGACTGTGTTCATCACTCTTCGTCGAGACTCGTCGTTTGCAGCACGAAAGGTTTCTACGGAATTGAATCTACGCGCTAAATGGGTAAAAATGTTAGTGAGCAGAATCTGTACCGTCCATTAGGAACTTTGGCTGGCTGAGTATGCCGCAAGTCTTCTCCTGATACGGTATGCCCTAAAATTCGTGTTGGAGGTTGAAAATTCTGATCGGCCTCAACATTTGACATTATAGGTACCTACGTTTCAAAATGTGTAGAGTCCAAAAACGAAATGCACGTCCGCTAGGGATGGGAAATCGGTAAGAAGTATCGATTTTTTGAATCGATTCAGAATCGGATGCTCCAAATCGATTTCCCAAAAAAATCGCCATAAAAGTATCGATTTTTTGGAAAATCGATTCAAAAATCGGTCTTACAAAAAAAAAAAAAAAGTGTAAACTTCTATGACGATTTTCGCTCGGCCGACCACTGTATCGGGCATCACCACCGAGTGACAGTCGCTCAATGCGCTGGGATGGCGGGGATGGCTGTGGGAGCAGGTTTGGGCGGTGAAGGTTGAGCGGGGGACGCCCGCCCCGCGATTCGAGCTCCAACCCATCTCGGGAGAAGTGTATAATATACACTTCTCCCGAGATGGGTTGGAGCTCGCTGGAGTATATATTATATACTACAGCGTGACGTGACGGCAGAATCGTATTCACAACCAGCCAAAGTTTTCGATGCGGTGCGCCTATAGAAGTTTACACTTCAAAAAGTTTTTTTAATGAGTGATAACGGTAGATATATTTAATGTAAGTAGGATTCAAGAAAAAATCGTTAAAAAAATTTATTGAAAATTAAAATTGCATTAGTTTTCAAAAGTTTTGAAAATAAACATTTAATCAGATGAGTAATCAGTTTCGCTGTCTGAAAAAGCCATGGCAGACGTCGCTGGTAACTAGTGAGTTTTGTTGTTATTAGCTATTATCATAATTTTTAATCGACCTAAGACTCGAAATTTGCTTGAATCACTTGATATAATAAACTAATTTTTATAAATGACGAAAATCGATTCAAGATTTTTTTTAAAATCACTAGTAAAAAATCGATTCACGATTTTTACTAAGATCGGAAGTAAAAAATCGATTCACCTAAAAAATCTGAACCTGAAGATCGATTCAAAAAAATCGAAAAATCGGAACAAAAAATCGATTTTTCCAAAAAATCGGAAATCGATTCCCATCCCTAACGTGGGCTGTTTGGAGGTTTTTTTTTTTTGTTTTTTTTTTTTTTTAAACCTGAAATTTTGACAAAATACTCGGTTTACCATCTAGTTGTGCCCAGAAGGTTTTCAGCCCCATCGCTCTAACCCGTGGGGCTAAAATGGGGCTGAGGGAGGTTGTTTTTAAGGGTTTCGGATATTGGGTCGAGTTAGGTGTCGTTTTTGAAGCATTTTTGGACGTAGAATCCATTTTTTGGGGTCCAAGAACGATCCGATTTCACCGTGGGGATCTATGGGGCATTCATGGGGCTACAAATGAGACTGTCGAAGGATCACAGGATCATACGCAAGCGCGTGATAATGGAAGAGCGAAGCGAGCCCCCCGTCGTAGTAAAGCCCCATGTCCGTCAACTAGTAAACATTATAAGAGCTTTGTCAAGCTTTTTCAAACTCATTACACAGATTGAACAACATCTGTCTTTTCTCGACCTCTCTTTTGTGGTCTCCCTTTGGAGGAAATTAAAATTTCACCGCACAGAGGAGATCAAAGGGACTTCTGGTAGACTCTTTTCATCAGTAAGCTCCCCATTTAAATCTCTTTTCTCGTCAGGTTGAGCAACCCCGTGAACCGTGAAAAAAGGTTTTCAATAAAGGGCAAAGGTGGGCGTAAGTTAACCTTTATCGGCTTTTGCAGGCTTTCTCCAAACCTACCGAGAGAATTTTTTTTTTTTTTTAAATTGCTCAAACTTACAAGAAAATGGCTTTGTGACATGGATGGAGTAGTAGGGGATTTGGATTTTCCTAAAAACAAACGAAGTCAAACAAATTCTGTATACGTAAAAGGAAAAAGGTTGATAGATCTTATATTAATCGTCGCATTAAATGTCTAAAAGAATTTTTGGTTAATAATTCTTGGAATAATAAACCGTTGGCCTCGCGACGGGGGTCGACAATTTGATCGACCAAAACATTTATAATATAGATCTGCAGATTCCAAAAATAAAATGTTTTGGGCAGTAGGAATTTTTGTTCAATCTGACATTTTGGCAAAATACTCGGTTAGCTATCTAGCTGTGCCTGCTTTTTTCATGCTGTAAATTCAAAGGTAGGTGATATCAGTTTTGAGTCATGTTTGGCGTACTTAGGAAGCTTTTAATCGATTAAACAAACAACATGAAATAAAAATCTTGGCGAAGAAACAAAACCAATTAAATACGTGATTGCAATTTCTGAGATAATATTATGTTATTATTGGTTCAAGCGGAAATAACAAATTTGCATGAAAAAAAAAAAAAAAAAAAAAAAAAAACTTGAAAAATCAATTGTTCTCACGGGATTAGTAGCTGTAGCGTATGCAAACCAGCTCCTTCCAGGGAAACCGGTCGTCTCCGTCTCCAGAACTGGTTTGAAACTTGGCCTCTGATTAAAACCTTTTTTTCAAGTCTCCCCCACCGTTTATAACTACCAACTTCCCACTCGAAGGTTTCTCATCAGCCTACCGGAGGATTTTCAACTACGGGAAGGGGGAAAAAAAAAAATGTTCGGTTGGGTCATTGACAAATGTAAACGCCTGTATAACTCTCAGATGTGAAGTCTTCAAAGTTGAACTCTCCCGGCGAGCTCGTCCACACCTGGCACTTGGGGTCCAGCCTTCTGGTTAATGTTTGCTTACGTCACGGGCCATTACAAGGGGGCAGATGGCCTCCTAATATCTCCCGTGATGAACGTATAGCGTGGATCAGTCTCGGCGGTATCATATCGTGGGTGGTTCCGAAATCTTCAGGTTGCCTTGGCAACGGCTTTGTAATGGTTTGTACAAACATTAGGACGCCCCTCGACAGAATCCCACACGGAAAAATCTCTCCCATCTTCCCTAATGAACGCGTTTTTGGTATGAGAAGTCAGAAGTGTTTTTTTTAAGGTGGCCCGGGGTTTCGCAAACATCGCATTAGCTACGTGGTGTTTTACTCCTCTCATTACCCACAACGAGTAAATACGTCATCATCATTTTCCTCACGTCGGATCAAGAATGTTACCGGCGATAAATGGATTCTTGGGAATCGGCGAGAAGAACGTTCAAGACGTTGGAAGATTCTGATTTATTCTTGGAATAATAATAATATAATACGCCTATGTAATCGCGACGGAAATTCAGATCGGTCTCAAAATTTGACACTCAAACCCGTGGGGCGCTATGGGGCTAAAATAGGGCTAAGGGAGGTTTTTTTGAAGGCTTTCGGCTATGGAATCGAGTTAGGTGTCGTTTTCGAGGTATTTTTGTAAGTACATTCCATTTTAGGGGGTTCCTTAACGATTTGATTTCAACGTGGGGATCTATTGGGCTGCAAATGGGAATTTTAAAGGATCCCAGGAGGTCAAATATTTTCCGAGTAATTTTGATCGCATAATCCATTCAATCAATGGGCCCCGGAACCGACCGTCGACTAATACTTTTTTCTGAAAGAACTTCATAATTTGAAGGCATAGCAGTGAGTTTTGGGCTCCTACGGTGAAATACAAATTTCCAGGGCACTGTCGAAAATTTCAACTTTGAATCTGGAGGGAAAAGTGGCGCTACTCTCTCATTGGCTGCTACACGGCCGCCATTTCCGCCGTCACCTCCGGCATATTCCCGTCGGTCCCTTCTTATGCTAGCGCACTCTGGCGGATTAGTAAAAGTGCCACCGCGGGAAAATTCAAAACGCCAAATATTCACTAGTGATTTCCTCTGCTCAGACACCTAATTTCTCAGTGCTAACTGTACTGAGTACTTTGTTCATTACTAGTTCAACTATGTTCGGCCGAATTTTCCCATTTCTCTGACATAGTTCCTTGGCCCATTCCCATCTACCAGGAAGAAGGGAATCGTTGAACAGATCGCATAATAAGAGCCCAGTGATATTTATAAGGAATAATATAATGTATAGAGGCAGATAGGCAAAGGTTCAATTGCAAAAGCGCTCAACACTCATACGAGTACTCATGCGCTAAAACAATCACAAATGGCAAAGAATGTTTGATATTTTCTGAAATTCTTGCAGTAGCTCCTCTTGTACCTCCCATAGCTTCACCATTGTTATGACTTCTTTTAAGTTTGACTTAAATGCACCGCTGCTCACTTAGTGGCAGTCCTATCGTGACATAAACTGACGCTATCAGTACAGAACTGCTCCACACACACCCAGGCAGGCGGTTAATGCAGATAACAGAATCGTTCAAGATACTAAACTGTTGAGAAAGGCTCTTCGTGCTGCAGACGCCCATCAGGCCATATCGGTACATTTCGTCTCGAAAGCATATCCAACTTTTTCCCGCATTCTTCTCTCCTCTATTCTTGCGCTTCGGTATGTTAATAGCCGCTTGTTTACGAACGTTAATCTGCCGATGAAGACTGCTAAAAAGGGAAAGCTTCTATTCCTGCTCGAGCCATTCCATTTTCTCAGCCATTACCGACACCTACACCCTCCGCAGAGCAAGTTATCCAACTTTGAGGTCACCTACTTTTTAGCGGAGATTGCCGGACGGTAACGACTCTTTTTCCGACGCAACGAACGCCCATTTCCACACGGCAAAAAGATGAAAAAAAAAAAACCTATTAAATGGTATGGTATGTCATTTCTAATGTATCAACAATTATTATCCAATTTCGAAAGAACTGTAGCAAAATTCAACGCGCGCATCTTGTTCAGTTTCCCACAAGGACCAATAAAATGGTCGCCAAGTCCTCCAGTCACAAAATGTTCTCCATGACGAGGACTCAGGAAAAAAAAGGACCCCCCCCCCCCCGCTGATGCAACGTTTTGCGGTTGTCGACCGTTTTTGCGCCGGTCAGTTTTCAACCCAAACAAGTCGATTACGCCTGTCAACGTTTTGTTCGGAACTGCAGGAAGCTGCCAGGCGCCCTTAACCCGTGGCTTTTTACATTAGTCACGACCAATATACGAAAAAGATTCTTTCGTCTTTGTTTTTGGCGTTGCCCCACTTTGTCTCTGGCACGGAAAACATTTTTCACGTCTGGACGTTTTTCTTCACCCCCCTTTATAGTCTTTTTCGTAACTGTGAAGTTTTTTTTGTCTCCTCAGTTTGGGTCCGGCAGGCCCTCAAATGACAAGCCTTTCATCTCGTTCATTTCCATTTTTCTTCCAAGTTTCGCCCGTTGGCTGTCAAGTGTTGTAGATGAGCTCCATTTTCTCGACCACTATGCGATTGTTCGTTTTAATAATGTAAGGTTTTTTTTCTATGGTCCTGCGTCACCGGTTTCTTTACTTCAGCACTGTCATATTTTTAATTTGGGTCAGTTCTGTCGCTAATATTGAATAATATAAATATCTATTTCATTAAATGAAATACAAATTTTGTTCTTCTAACAGTGCTAATTGCAAGCCCATTGACGTAGAATAATTTCAAATTTCAATTTTAATTTTAAATTGTTGTTATGGGTCTGAACAACCAAATATCAAACAAGGTAGCAAACGTTTTGCTGGAAGAACTTTCGGCGGCCAAAAAATCTCGATTTTTTGGGACATTTTCCAGTTTTTCACCTAAAACTCGAAAACTAAGGATCGCAGAGAAAACTTTTCAAATACAAAGTTAAAGAGCATACAATTTTGTGTAGAATGACCTCCTTACACGTTAGAATCGGTTTAGCTGTTTAGCCACGATCAACCGTCAAATATATACAATTTTTTCCAACTTGGCTGAAAAATAGGATTCTTAAGATAGGAACTTAAGGACGGCTAATGCATATGAATTGACCGTGGTTTTCCGTTTACCGAGCGGTGTCAGATAGGGCGTTAATCGTTTTGGTTTAAAGTCGTTTTTTTGGTTGGATTTTTTTGAAGTTCAGGGTTAACTCGTAATTTGATGCTTTACAACATACATTGTGAGTAAATTCATTTGAATTAGCCGTTCTTAAGTTACAGCGGTTGAAACATGAGCGAAGCCAAGTTGGAAAAAATTGCATATTTTTGACGGTTGATTGCGGCTAAACGGCTGAACCGATTCTAACGTGTAAGGAGGTCATTCGACGCAAAATTGTATGCTCTTTAACTTTGTATCCCAAAGGTTTTCTCTGCCATGCTTACTTTTCGTGTTATAGGTGAAAAACTGGGAAATGTCCGAAAAATCGAGGTTTTTAGGCCGCCAAAAGTTCTTCCAGCAAAATTGTTGCTACCTTTTTTGATATTTTGTTGGTCAGGCACATAAAAAACAACAATAAAAAGCTTCTACACCATTGCTTACACGAGTACCCCTATCAATCCCCTGTCGACTGGCCTTGTGAGAAGTGGTTTTTGACTGTTTTGCATTTAGTTTTGAGATTTATTTTGCATTATGCTGAGACCTCGGAAGATTTTGACGAAATTGTGGGATAATCTACATAATGTATCCATAATATTATTATGGCATGGTTTAGAGAGGGTTCCCCGTCCACACCGGAACATGGACCGTGAGGCCGTTCGCCGAATTCTACCACCTGATCCATCACCGACGGACCGGCTCCAGCATGCCTCGGGCTAGCACTAGAGCGTAACCGACTTAAAACTATGGATAAATATCGATATTTTTATCCGATAGTATCGACAGTCGTGACAATCGACGTTAAGGCAGCCTTTTGAAGTGGGCGCGTTTCCGCTTTTCGAATGATTTTGTTTTCTTTTTTCATACCAATCTGAAACAGCATGAAACGCTTTTTTTCTTCTTTTTTTAAAATTTTTCCCGAAGACCAATTTTCTATGACATTGTGATCTCTCAGTCCCGTTAAGCTGTAATTTGACGACTAATTCATCAATTGTAAACGAGTGAGGCATGGGCGTACGCAGCTCTTCCTTTAGGGGGGGGCTCAAAAATATTGCAGGTAGACATGTAGTTAAATTAAAATTTAAAAAGCTGTAAATTTTACACAAGGGTTTATTATTCTTTGATATAGGTTACTTGTGCGAAAATTAATTCTCTGTCTTGAAAAAAAAAGAGTTAACACAAATTATTATTACTTACCTACCTTTTTTTTTTTTTCAAAATCTTGTTTTTACATTTTTGTTTTACTCGGAAAATATTAAATATTTTTTATAAATTTTGTAAAAAATATTTAATATTTTCCGATCTCGATTTTGATCTCTTAAGAGATCAATTTTTGATCTATTGGTATCCTTCAAAAATCCCATTTGTAGCCCCATGAAAGTCCTATAGATCCCCACAGTGAAATCGGATCGTTCCGGGACCCCCAAAACTGGATTCTACGTCCAAAAATACGTCGAAAACGACACCTAACTCGATCCCATAGCCAAAAGCCTTCAAAAACCCCTCTCGTAGCCCCACAGCGGCCCACGGGTTTGGGCGGTCGGGCTGAAAACCTTGCGGGTACAACTAGATGGAAACCACGTATGTTGTCAAAATTTCAGATTCTTAAAAAATTCTTAATGCCCAAAACGCCCCGGAGGGCGGACGACGCACGGTGGTGCAAAACGGCCATATTTGGGGGGGGGGGGGGGGGGGGGGGGGGACTCTGAAAACCCCATACTTATAGTATTCGTAAATTTGACGCTTATCACGAATATACCCCATGTCCCTGTACCTAAAATGGATTCTGAGCCTTTTTTCCCCAAAATACCTTTAAAAAACACGTTTTCAGTACATTTTCCAGTGTGCGAGCCAAGTAAGGATTCTCCTGAAGTTTGTACATAAAGAAAAGTTGTAGAGCAATAAAATTGAAAATTACTACAAAAATGAGGAGGTCGAAGATAATTATGATCGAACACTCCTATGATTTCTGATGGAACCCCGTAACATTGGTGAATTCCATTGAACACCCTAGAATTGAAATTTTTCTACTTGAAGACGGAAAATTGCTGAGCCAGATTACTTATTTTCATGACTTTGTAAGGTCACCTTACACACATTGTTTTAAAACAATGTGGCCTTTTAAATTAAATTTTGTTTCGAAGGTTCGAGCCAGAAATATCTCGCTGTAACTTATTATTTTTTATCCACTGCAATGACCCTAAATTACTTTCTTGTAGCTGAGTAAAAACTGAACAAATTCGATGTCTAACGAATTTTTTCACGTGCAAAATGAGTCGGCTACGATTCTCCGTAAATAGGTCTAATACTGCAGCAGTAATTAGACCTATTTACGGGAGCAGCTCCCGTCAACTCACAATTTTCCAAAATCGAGATAGGTACCTATACTGCCCGAGGCAGGTCTACAGTTACTGTACGAGTCACGTTGATGACTTTTTGATCCGAAAACTATTCATATCAACCCTCCAACTAATACTGAATGGAATATAATGATTTTGAAAGGATTTAAAAATATTTTTTGATTTTTTTTTTTTCTCACCTGTGGATCACTGTGCGGCAGCGGTTTTATTTCGTTTTTGCAATCTGGACCTCTTGAAACGAATGATGTCAAATTTTGAGGCCGATCCGAATTTTTGACCCCCGTCGCGATTACATAGGTATATTATTCCAAGAACAAACCAAAATGATCGTAACTTTGCATGTAGGTATTTGGAGTGTAGAGTAGGTATGGCGTGATAGGTAGGTACCCTATATCGCAAATAATATTACGTACACCGCTTGAGTAATAATACAAAATAACATACAAATCATTTTTACAAAATCAAGTGTTGTAGTTCACTTTTTCCCCCTCTTAATATAAAACCTTTACACAAACATTTTGTGTAAAGGTTTTATGTGGTATGTTGTGTACATTTAATGTACACAACATAAGTACCTACCCAGCAAAATGTCAAGTTGATTTTTTTCACTTTAAATTTACAACATGAGCCGCCTCGGGTTCTCTGCGATTTTGTCAACCACTACTTCCTCTTTTTCTTTATTTTTATCTGAAAGTGTATATATATTTTTCGTTTGTCTAGGGGGGGGCCCGGGCCCCCCCTAGCCCCCCCTTGCGTACGCCTATGGAGTGAGGTGTCATGATTCTAAAGTTCTGAACAACTTTTTTTTACTGTTTTCTTCCTGATTGGAGCGCGGGACAAATACCTTCGTCGTATACCGTTGCGTCGTAAACCCTCGTAGAGGTTTCTTTCATATTTGTTACGCTTCGGGCGCAGGCTCCTGACCTCAAGATAGGACTTTTTTACAGCCCACGGTGTTTTACTTCCCCAATAAATTTCTATTATTTTCGTGGTAGCCGCCTGATCTCAGTTTGATTCATTTTTGGTTGTTTAAAAACGTCGTTTCAAAGTCTGAAGCACAGAATGTGGTAAACTACATACAGGATGTGATCAGCCCGTTTATATTTGACGTGGAGCCACACAGGAGTCAAATTGGGTCAGTCGAATTGGGCTGTTTGCGGAGGACGTCAAGACGACCGCCGTCAGTCACCGGCCTTTGATTAACATCCGAGTGACGGCGGAAGGTACACCAACAGCGTAAACATCATTACGAGTCCCAGGGAGAAACCCAATAAACTTGATGAGAACCCCGAAGAAGGCTGAATAGGAAAACGGCCCGAAATCCAAAGTTCAAAATGCGACGAGAAAATTGCATCGAACAGACGTTCTTCCCGCGAAGACGTAAAATGCGGAAGAAAAGGAAAATGAGAGCTGATGCAAAGATAAACACGAATCCATTGAAGCGTGTGGAAGGGAAGGCGATTAGCGGAGGTGTGTAGCGTGTTATCAGAGGTATCTGCTCAGGCGTGAACCTTCAACAAACTATCCAGCGGAGTTCTTCCATTTCAAACCCGACTCGCGAAAGAAATACACTTCGTGGACGGCCTCAACAAGTCTCTTTTAACTTTCAGTTAGCTTTTAGCTGTTGTGCCGAGAATGCAAAAGATGAAGGTGACTTCGTGCATATCGCGTCGCGCCGATTCCCTACGAAGTAGGATTTGGTGTACCCTAACTTGGATTTGGTGTACCAAAACTGAACTCAACTGAGGAGTTTGCTTGCAAAAGAGCATAATATGGATATATTATATTCATTTTTACTTCTTAAGAAAATTAAAAAAATAAAAATAAAAATTTTAAAAAGCTGCAAATTTAAAACAAGGGTTCATTATTCTTCGATATTATTCTACTTGTGCAAAAATTAATTTGACAATGAAAGAAGTTTTTTTCAAATTTTTTTACTTTTTTTTTACTCGGAAAATATTTGACCTCCCGGGATCCTTCAAAAATCCCATTTTTAGCCCCATGAAAGCCCTATAGATCCCTACGGCAAAATCGGATCGTGCCGGAACCCCCAAAAATGGATTCTACGTCTAAAAATACTTCGAAAACGACAACTAACTCAATCCCACAGCCAAAGCCCTTCAAAAAACCCACCCGTAGCTCCATTTTAGCCCCATAGCGCCCCACGGGTTTGGGCGATCGAGTGGAAAACCTTGCGGGCACAACTAGATGGTAAACCGAGTATTTTGTCAAAATTTCAGATTTAAAAAAATTCCTACTGCCTAATCAGCCCGGCGTGCGTCGGACGGACATTTCGGTTTTGGAATCTAGACCAATTGAAACGGTTAATGTCAAATTTTGAGGCCGATTGGAGTCGTCGACTTCCGTCGCGACTACATAGGTGTATTATTCCAAAAATAATGAACATATATATATATATATATATATATATATATATATATTTTAAGGCACTCCTGAACAGTGTTAAGAAGGTTGAGGGACCCCCAAAAATTGATCGTACGTCTAAAATAACTCGGAAAATGACACCTAATTCGAGCTCCTGGCATCCTTCAGAAACCCCGTTTGGAGCTCCATAGATCCTCACTTTGAAATCGGACGGTTGTGGGACCCCCAAAAACGGATTCTTCTTTTAGCCCCACACAACCCCACGGGTTCGAGCGATCGGGAAGAAAACCTTGCGGATACAACTGCCTGGAAACCCGAGCATTTTGGCAATATTTCAAATTTAAAAAATAAAAAATAAATAAAAAATAAAAAAAAGATTCCTACTGCTCAAAACATCACTTTTGGAAACCACCTTGAAACCCTTTTGGATCAAAATACTCCCCCCCCCCCCCTTCCACGAATACATATGTAGGTGAATAAATCACCTATTCTTAGAACAATAACACTGCTATAAAAATAAAAATAAAAAATATTAAAAAATCCATCTCATGCTTCAAGAGGTCTGATAGTGGACCTGGGGGTTTTTGAGGGTGGTGAATCCGAATCCGAGGTCCCTTTTGCCCCTAGACGCAGAGGTTCCGCTGCACAGCACGCAAGTGTTCCAAAAACTCTCTTAATTTCCAACTTCATTATTTTACAACGAACAGGTGCGATTCTTACAGGAAATTGAACGCTGAACACGCCCATGTATATATGTTGATGGGTCTAAAATACTTCCTTCATGTGTTTTTTGCCGAAAAACTACCAAAAAACGTTTTTTTTTTTTTTTCATAAATCTTGAAGATTTTTGTTCACTATTCTGACGATTCTGCAAAACCCACAGTACTTAGCCAAACCAACAATTTCGCCATGCATATTGTACCTAAGTATAATATACTATACCTAAGTATAATATTATTATACTTGTTACATTTCTGCGTCGAATGCGACCAACCGCACCACGATAAGTGCAATGGCCGATTTTTGGCGACTGTTTAAAGTTTTTTTTTTTTTTTTTTTACCCAAACCGGCAAAAACACGGCATTGGGTAATATAATAAACCCACACGTGACAGTTTATCATAGTTTACGAGTTACAGCGTCAAACTGAATACTCAGCTAAAGAAAAAACGAAGTGTTTTCGGCCACCCAAAGACACACGTGGAAAACCAGGCTGACGTCACAGACGGAAAAGTGAAGTTCCTTTTCACTTCTATCCGAAAACGAGAAAGTGACTTCTGATACTGGTCTGGATCCGTAAAAAAAGAGGCGGATATTGGTATCGGGGCAACGAACAATCGAACCTTCTACCGTCGAATTTTCTGTCACGGGAGTGTTTCGAATGTGACAGGTCTTGAAAATGATGGAAAGCGTGTTAGAAGAAAAGAAAACGAGACGGGTCCATTGAAGGGGAATAGGTGGCGGTTTCTTTGGGAAAAATTTAACGCCATCAAGTTAGTAAAGTCATAATGACACTTGGTGGTCACGTGAGGTTTTTTGTCCTTGGTGCCTCCTGTATTTGGGTAAACAGGCGATTGCAATCACAGCCTCAGGTCAAGGAACCAGCAGATGGTCGCGACGTTTGAGAAATTGGACAGATACAAATGAAACACATTCGGTACCCCCGGCCAAGGCCGATTATTTTCCGCTTCGAAGGCCGTTGAAGATTTAAGGTGAAGGTCGACAATCAACCGGAGAAGAATATTTTCGAAGGTAATTAACCAGACGAACTTTCCGATGACGGACCAATCGACGCGGATCCCCTTCAAAACTCTTCGCCCCATACCGCCAAAACTCATTTTCTGATTAGTCACGAAGTCCTTCTCTACCCTTGGAAGCCCCGTTTGAGATTTTCACGATGAGATGTGGGTCAGTGGACCGTTCACTCCGAGTAGTTACAACAGCCCGAAAACCCGCGGCTCGATCTATGGGTTTCATTTGTCTTACGAAATAGCTCCAAGTCAGGGAGAATTTATTGACTTTTATTGTATAACACTGGGATTACCAAATTTTGCGGAATCTCCAGGTCCTGAGCGTTTCACTTAGTCTGGCCTTTTAATCACAATATTAAAACCAATAAAAACGCTGCACAGAAGGGTTTATTATTCTTTGATATAGGTTACTTGTGCAGAAATTTATTTCAGTGTCAACGAAAAAAAAATTAAATTTTTTTTGGATTTTTAAAATTTTCAGAAAAAATTTTGAATTTTTTTTTTCAAAAATTGTTTTTTCAAATTTTTGTGTGTTTTACTTGAAAATATTTGATCTCCTGGGATCCATCAAAAATCTCATTTGTAGCACCATGAGATAAAATGGATTATACGTCCAAAAATTCTTCGAAAACGACACCTAACTTGATCCCATAGCCAAAAGCCTTCAAAAAACGCCCCCCCCCCATTTTAGTTCGGGCAATCGGGCTGAAAACCAAAAAAAAAAAAAAAATCCTTAAAAAATCTTGTACAATGTTTGGACAGATGTGAACCCTCCAAAAATGAATTATGCGACCAAATTTACTCGAAGGACGATTCCTCATTCGGCCTTCTGACATCCTTCAAGAGCTCCGTTTGTAGCCCCACGAAAGCCCCGAAGATCCCCACGGTGAAATCTGATCGTTCTGGGATCCCCCAAAATGGATTATACGCAAAAAAATACTTCGAAAACGACACCTAACTCGACCTCATAGCCGAAACCCTTCAAAACCCCTACCCGATCCCGCTTTTTAGCCCCATAGCGCCCCACGGGTTTGGGCGATCGGAATGAAAACCTTGCGGGCATAACTACATGGTAAAAGAAGAATAATAAACCAATCGTTTTGTGAAAATCTGCTTGAGGTAAAAACACAACTTATCAACAGTGAACTAGCAAAACCCTGTAAGTCCGCTTTTTGTCAAAAATAAAGTTGTGAGCTTATCTGATCCATAGATCCATCAAACTTCCGGAAAAAAATCTATCGAATTTCTGAAAAAAAGACACGATTTTGCACATTTTTGTTTATTTTTTAAATTTGTAAATTTTTATTCTAATAATTGTTTTAAATAGGTACCTACTTAATGTTAACTGCCAACCCCGTTTTGACAAAAGAATCCTTCAAGGAATTTCACGGAGTTGGTATGAACAATGCGGACGACAATGCGTACAGACGATTCCGATGCCAACGTCAGGACGTGTGCAATTTCGGAATAGCAAAAAGTGTGAAAAAAATTCTCACCCGCGGATCTGCGGGACGTCAACAGGTCGATGACCTTTTCTCCGGGAGGGGGATTCAAATTGAAAACACGAGAAGAAAAGACGAACCCGGAGGACATGAAAATATTTAGTGTGGAGACAAGACTTGAGGCCCCAGTCCAGGCGGAGGGCACTCGAAGAATTCCCCCGGAGAATTCCATAAAAGGCGGCAAAATCCGAAAGTGGCAGAAAAGGGCAGGAAGAGGGAGGCGAAGGCGAACTTCAACTTCAGGACGAGTCAGGACGCTTCATGGACGTCATGTGGATGAAATCAGTTTTGCGAAATGATGGTGAAACGATCATCGTCAGGTGGACATTTGTGCCGGCGAGCAACACAGCTCAAAGCTCCTGCAACTAACGCGAGTCCGTCCGTGACACTGCCAACGGCTTCCATCTCGCTCAAGTCCTTGGACGGGGTAAGAGGCGATCAAAACCGATCCTCCGGCCACAACCCGAGTTAAACCGTTAAAGACCTTGGAACTGGTCCAGCAACTGCCGGGCTGGGCATCTTCAGCCTCTCCAACAAAAGTGAAGCCATCCGTGAACAAGTAAAAGCGAAGAAAGGCTCGAAGATTTCCGCGCTGGCGTCACGGTCGTCAAACGACGAAGATCCTCGATTTGAAAATTTTCTACGGCGTACAATGCACGGGAAATATCTGTATTCACTTCTGCATAACCAAAGTCTTTTTCACTGCCCGGAATAAATATCGCGATTATAAACACACCTGGGAAAGTTTCCTAATGCTCGAATATCTTTTCTCTTAATTTCGCGCTCACTAGTCATTTCACGTCAGAACGCTATAATCATTTTGTCAAAACACCGTGAACAATTAGACGCCAGCCGTCACCAGAATGCAGTTTAACCATCGTTAGCTCGAGATAATCTATCCCACTTTCGTGCTACTCATCTCCAGTTTTCATCACCCTCGTTTTTCTTTCGACGCGAACGTCCCCGAAAGAACCGATCAAATTTGCACACCAGTCAACGACCTTTGCGCGGTTGAACAGTCGGCATCAACTGGGTCAAAAGGCCGACCACTTGCCGGTTTAATCGGCTTCGACGGGAGGAAATGACTTGATTAGAGTGAACTTTCCGGTTTGGTGCTCCCAACCGAATAACCTTTCTTGTTAATCTTATCGAATGTAGACAAAGAGAGAGAGGGGAAGAGAATGCAAAATGGGTTGCTAGTTTGTGAATCGAAGCCATTTTATTTTAGGACAACAGTCCAATGAATTCATCGTCCGATATTGCAATAGAGATCTTAATTTTTGTTCGCCTTTTCGGCATTGAATGAAAGGCCGTGAATGAGGAACCTGCAATGCAGACAGTTTTTGCAGCTGGCTTGGCCTATCAGTAGTCAGTATTGGTTCATTATTCTTCGAATATTACACCTTTGTAATTGCGAAGGGGGTCGACGACTCCGATCGGCCTCACAATTTAACATTATCCGTTTCAAGGTGTCTAGATTCCAAAACCGAAATGTCCGTTCGCCGTCGGAGCCGTTTTGGGCAGTAGGAATTTTTTTTTAAATCTGAAATTTTTGCGAAATACTCGGTTTACCATCTAGTTGTGCCCGCAAGGTTTTCAGCCCGATCGCTCAAACCTGTGGGGCGCTATGGGGCTAAAATGGGGCTACGGGAGGGGTTTTTGAAGGGTTTTGGCTATGGGATCGAGTTAGGTGTCGTTTTCGAAGTATTTTTGTGCGTATAATCCATTTTAGGGGGATCCCAGAACGATCCGATTTCACTGTTGCGATCTATAGGGCTTTCATGGGGCTACAAATGGGATTTTTGAAAATACCAGGTCAAATATTTTCCGAGTGAAAAAAATTATTTAAAAAAAATTTTTGAAACAAAATAAAATTGAAAAAAATTTTTTTTTTTTGTCAGAATTAATATTCGGATATGTAACCTATATCAAAGAATAATAAACCCTTGTGTAAAACTTTCAGCGTTTTTTAAAAGGTATTCGGCTATAGGTTCGAATTAGGTGTCGTTTTCGAAGTATTTTCGGACGTAGAACCCATTTTCGGGGGTCCCTGAACGATCAGATTTCACTGTGGCGAACTATAGGGCTTTCATGGGGCTACAAATGGGATTTTTGAAGGATCCCAGGAGGTCAAATATTTTTCAAGTAAAAAAAAAATTTGAAAAAAAATTAATTAATTAATTTAAAAAAATTCCCTAATTTTTTATGTAGGTAATCTTTTCCCCTATTTTTTCTAACAATATTTCCCTATTTTTATCATTGGCACAAAATTAAATTTATGCACAAGTAACCTATATCAAAGAATAATAAACCCTTGTACACATTTTACACGTAAAAGTTGCAGCGTTTTTTTTTTTTTTTTTGGTGGGCACAACCTGCAGGATAACCAGGCAGTTTTTACAGCAAGCGCGCTGGCTATGTTCTCCCACCGTTTCACATTTAATGTGGGTAATTTACTTATAACTTATTACTTATAACTCAGCCTCGACCTCAAACAAGTTTGAAATGACACATTTTCCCCTCTACGATTACATTTTATTGCCTTCGCTACTTGTACCGTCATGTACTTCTGCAACTGCAAAATCACGGCTTCAACTACCCACGATGTGGAATCTCTCGTTTCCGCGCAACGAAGGAGTCGGCCAAAGCGGGGGAAAACTGGCAGGACGTTCGTTATATTGCAGACGTGGAATGGTTAAAAGGATTTACATAATCGAAGTACTCGTGTGGGGCGTGATGTCGCTCAGCGGGAGCCCAACTGCCCACCAGGCCAATTTAGTAGCTACAAAAATTAAATTGAAAAAAAGTCTGTTGTGTGAATTTCAAACGTGAAATGGAAATTTCCTCACTATCGTATTGTCACCGCCCACAGTGATGGGACGAGCACATGTTGGAACTATGAACGTGGGATGGGCTGTGCGGCAACGACAACTGGGCTGGTTCAATCTGCAAATCCAACTCCTGTTCAACCCGCCATCTGGACCAATCAAGAGCCGTGCAGTTCCCTAAAAATGAGAATCTCTCGGGGCCGAAATATCGCGGCGTTTCTACGATTTGTAACGTTTTTATCGAAGCAGTTAGCATAATAGGGCAGTTGAGTCCGAGTCTGTCGCGCTCCGATTCCATTTACGTGTTACCTGTCCGAGCTAAGTGGTTCGGAGACGTGTAATCTGTTTCGTCCCATAAGGCTTCTTTTTTCTCCCCTTCGTATTACCGTTAGGAAACATCCTAGTTTAGGAAGGCGTCCGACTCGGATAACTTGGGGGACCGTCAAAACGGTTGTTAGTGAGGGAGGAAACAAAAGAGAACGACTGATAAGGTAGCAGTGATAAGGCTTTCTTTGAGGGGACCGGTTCACGTTGAAAGAATAAATAAAGTAAGTAGGAAATGTGGACATGGCTCTTCGTGGATAGCCACAGCTCTTCAGAGCCTTCGGAAAGTGGACCAAACTAGGGGGCTACGCCAGCCAACCCCCGACCGTATCCCGCCTGGACTCCGACACAACAACTCATTTTCCCATATTGTGCAGTTTTTTCTTTTAAAAAAAATACAGATTTTTTTATATTTTTGTTCCACTTTTGGAGCTTAGATGCGCCACGTGGAGCAACTTTTCGGTGGTTTCATATTTTTCTCGTCATCTACTCGCCAAAACGGATTTTTGGTATTCTTTTCAAATTTTTTAGAAAAAGTTTAATTTCCCGTTTTTTTCCACTTAAGGAGCACAGATACGCCACACAGAGCTACTTTTTGGTGGTTCCAGACTTTTCTCGCACAATGCTCGCCAAATTGGATTCTTTAAGATCAATTTCAGAATCTGAAACATCAGATGTTTCCGACATCTAGAAGTGCACCAGAATAAAGATGAACAAAATCGTGCCAAGCAGGGTTCACATCCATGCGTCATTAACGCGTGCGTTCGGCGATCTGATTGGCAGATCAGTTTTCCCGAGCGGATTCCCTCCAATGAGATCACCGAACGCGTTGACGCATTGACGCGTGAATGTGAACCCTGCTTCACCCTCTTCCTCCTCCTCCTCCTCGGGTCGCGGCTTTAACCCATTTTAAGACCATTTTAATATATTAGATGAAAGGGACGAAATCAGACTGAGCCGAAACGTAAGGAGTGCAAGAATCACCAAAGACGTTCAGTTTATTTTATTCAATTCCTCCATTGCGATATTCGTTTAGTTCGAATCTTCAAGAGACGTTCAGTTCATTATGATCTTCAGTTTAAAACTGTGAACCCATCGCCTACGTCGAACTTGAAGGAAAACAGGGACTAATCAGCATATCAACATAAAAATAAACCAACAACAACCGTCACTGCTTCATATCGGTCAGAGATAACCTTCCGTAGTTTGAAGGGCCAGTTATTAGTGCTTTTTCGACAGCGGTCCCAGTCAAGGGGTTTTCGGGGTCTATCAAACATCCGTATGTTCCTCTCGCATACATAATTTACAAATATATTCGAAAATTCGGTCATGAAGGAATTAGAAAGGAATCTCAATTAGAAAGGTCGCATGGGTCAAAACTCCAGTGGTTGATGTCAACCTTGGTTCCTTAAACTTTTCAAATATTTGTTTCCTAAAGTTTCTTATTCGAACAAATGAAAGTGGCAACCAGTGCCTACGTTTACGATCTACGTACACTATTAGTCCAGTCAATCTAAACCGAAAAAAGGGCATACCTCGCAAACTTGCCAGTAATGTTAGGGTCCCTGGGGTAGGTAGCTTTGCCCCAAAGAGGAGTTCATGCATATTTGCAACTTTGAAAACCTTGTCAACAATTTTTAGCAGTCGAAAAACCGTCAAACTGACAACTTCACCCTGTACGAAATTAGGTGACGAGCAGGTAAAAAGTAGAATGAGTTTCGGTGTGGTTTTTGCCGACGGAGAGGTCTAATCCAATGAGGTGGTTAGGGAGAGAAAATAACTCCTCTGCTGAGTAACGAAGTGAAAACTGCGCTGACCACTCATGAAAGTGAGTTTTACGTCCAGATTTTTGACCTAAGCGGCATGACGGGGCGCTAATAAGTTGGCAAATCACTTTACAAAATAATCAATTAACCCAAGTGCACATTATATGCACAAAATTTCCGTGGTCGAACCCGTTGCCTCATCAGAATGCAGCGCGAAGTGACTAGCGCCCAGAATCGGCTAATCCCACAAATTGATGTGAATAATATACATTAACTTACATCATAAATTTTCATCATACGTTCAATTTTAGTATCGTGTTCCTGTATAATATTTAATATTATAACATCATCACTTAAGTTCGAACACCACGTAATTGACATTCACGCAACTTTACAGGAGAGGCAAAAAAACTGTTTTATCAGTTTCGCGCTTTTATATCAGTTACGCGTTGTTTTGTCAGTTATGTACGTTGTTTTATCTGTTGTCGGCAATTTTTCTCACGTTTCATCAGTAATTATGACGCGCTGTAGTTATTTTCGTATTTTCCTCGTTATTATGCTTCTAGGTGACCTTGGGATGGTTTCCATGCCTTCGGCTATGTTAATAGGTATTAATTAACCTACCTATTAAAATGTGATTTGATCAAAGTTTCCAAAATCGGTTCATCCTTTGAAAAAAAGATCCTTTGAAAAAAAAAAATAATAATCATTTTCGTCAAAACGTCAATTACTTCGTGTTAGAACTTAAGTGACGATATATTATTCAGGTACATGATACTAAAATGCGTCCCGCAGTATAAATTAGGTATATGCATAATGTGGGTGCAAAGTGGCTGGAAACAACATTCCACCCACATTCATTGAAAAGGGTCAACATCGTCACCAACACTAATATCACATGTGGATAAGTGTTAAATGGGTCGTTTCAAAATTTCGGTACAATTTAGGTCACCGGAAGTTTCTGACCAAACTATCATGTCCTTTGCTCATTTTTTTAAATGGCGTTATAGTGCATACTACTACCAACGTAATCCACTTCATTTGATACGGAAATAAATTGTGTTTATGTATTAAAAATATGTATTTGTATGCTGAAATTCCCTCCCTAGACATGTCACCGGTCTGGGGTTGACAACTTTGATAATGCATAGCCATAAGGCTTTTTGAATTAAAAAAAATTCGGCGCCGAAATAAGGTTTAGGTATACCTGAAGTTTCGAAAAATTTGTTTGGATGACCACATACCAACACGCAGTAGTTGTGGCATCGATATTTATACCTGTCACCAAGTTTTTTTCCCTCCCTAGACCCCAAATTGAAATGCCCGCGAAAAATATAAAAGAAGGGAATTTTTGGATCCTAACAGGTTGGCAAGTTATGTTGTTTTGTTGTCGAACCTGGGGAATCTTTTTCCAGCTGACATTTTTTAGTTGGAAGAGCCTCAGCTCAGGTCATGTGACAAAAAACGTTTGCGTGTTTTTTTACCCACTCTCTCCCTCGACCTCATCAAAATAGTCATGGTAAGTAATATCACTATAATTCTTCCTGTACTAAGCGTGATTTGTTGCACTGAATCGATGAAATTTTTTCCAGAACGGTAGTGATGGTTGGGTAGCCTCCAACACACAATGAAGTCCGAAATTACCCTCCCTCGCCACTCCCCTCCCTAGACCTCACAGAAAAATTAAGTGTCGAGGGAGGGAGTGATAATGTAGGGAGGGTAAAAAAATTTGCTTTCGTCCGTTTTTTTTTTTCAAACTTAAACCACCAGACATTGCTACAATATCATTGGGTAATCATAACGAACCAGTGGGTCTGCTGAACCAGATCCTACCCAGTGATGAGTTGCCAATAACATAATATATTATATTACCCTCCCTAGACACGATACTCCCCTCCCTAGAATCGACGATCTCGAATCTCGAAAACTATACCTACATAGTCGTGCGCTGCCACTTCAGGGGATTCTTACTGATACCTATAGAGATTCAAAAAGACGAAAAAACCCCGTGTTTATCGACTTTTTTTTGCATGAGTTCCAAACCTCAAAATGTACCGAAATTTTGAAACGACCCAAATACTAATTTTGAATTAGTATTAGTAGTATTTCATTTAATGTTGATAACACTCATTCATTGATCACTTTCTTAATTTTTCCAAAATTCCCGAGTTTTAGAGTATTTGTATTTTTGAAGCAACAGTTGCTTCAGAAGTTACTAAGAGCTTCATAGTTACTATGAGAGTTAGAAATACCTAATTGCGCTTAAATTGAAGCTAGTTACATTTTCTAGGACTCATGACGAAGGACCATTAGTTTAGCCAGTACCATAAAATTGCACTTTTTAGAAAAAAAAATCACCTATTTTCAGTTGGCTGTATTTCCACAATCAATGGACCAACAGAGCTCCAATTGGTTTCAAGTTGTAGCAAATTGAACCTACTTTTGTACCGTATAAGGTTAAGTTCCCACTTTTTTAAATTTATTGATTTATTTATTTTTTAACAGAACGATGTCCAATAATGTCGCGGTTTTTTGACTACCATAAAATGTGCACAAGGTTTTCAGCGTTGGAAACTTGGGTATAAACTCCCCGAAGGGACTATGCAAATTACTTTTCTTTTCTTCTTACTTCTTCAATTTCTCCCTTAATGCACAAAACAGACCGATGATCCGACGTTTTTCCCTTAAGTGAAACTTTTTAACTTTCTTTTTTCATTAGTTCGAGTGATCTACCTATACGTTAATGTCGATTCGAGATAATGAACGACCGAAGCTGAACATTGAATGTATTAAACAGCAGCAATTTCAAAACTTGTCACAATCCCGTTAAGCTTCAGACCTACAGAATTGACTCTCGTTACAAACGAAAAATTGGATAATTTTGAAAATTGCGATTTCGTTCATTATTTCTTCCGAAGAATACCTACTATTCTACTGCAAGGATACTACAAGGATACCTACTATACTACCCAAGGTTATATACTACTTTTTTCGCCTGTTGTAAACAGTTGGTCGTTTGTTGATCCAACAAGCCGCTACATGAGTGAAATCCTTTCATGTATTCAACTGAAACTTTCATCTGATTCTAAATTTTAAAATAAAATCTAACCTTCATTAAATGATTAACATTCATTAACGGCAAATTTTGCCGTTTTAGTATAACAGTTTTGAATTGTCGGATTTATATTGAATCTTTAAACCTACATGAAACCGGCTTTAAGTTTACATGAAAATACCGCATAACCTACTATCTAAGTGTGGATTTAGACCTTAAACTGGGGAGGGAAATTCGGCGATTTAAATCGCCAGTTCAACGTTAAATTTCGGATTTAAATCCTGACTGTGTTTTTGTAATTTTCACGTACCTTTCTTGAGTAGTTTTTTGTTCCGTTTGAGGGTAGATGGTGCACGGTGTATGGAAGGCTTGGCGACGTATTTGATGGCCTTCTTGGTGGACTTCTTTCGCCTGACTGGGCGCCTCAGAGGCGACGAATCTCGGTACACCGGTGCATAAGCTTCGTCTTCCGTGTCCGCGTCAAAATCCGACACTTCCTCGAATTTGATGGCAGTCCGTCCCGAAGGCCTGGGGAGAGACCCGAGTTGGGAACCCTCGCTGACATCGCCGGAAATGCACTCGTACAGGCCTTCGTCCGAGTCACTATCGACGGGTCGCACGTCCCGGGGTGAACAGTAGTCGCGGATTTCTTGCACTTCGTATCTTTTCTTGATGGTGTTGGAAGGTTTCCGCCTTTCGGGGGGCACGAAAATCATCGGGTCGAGTTTGAGCGATTGTAAACTCCTCGGTGGCCGATTTATGACTACTTGGTACATATCACTCTTGGCACTACTTGCGTTGCTACCGGTGGATTTTTTACGCGTCGACTTCTTTTTGCGACCGCTACTTCGTCTCGAGTCGGTTTCAACTTGAGAGTTGTTGGTCCTTTTGAAGTAACCTTCCCGACTGACGCTCAGTTTGGGTTTGGCCGGCTTTTTCTTGCAGAAAAACCCGCCACCGGAACTAGTCGGGGACAGGTCCGATAGACGTGGTATTGATATCGAGAAGGAGAACCCGGAATCCTTCGAGGAGCTGAGGAGCTCGTGGGAGCCTCTGGACGACGTCGTTTTAGACGTAGACGTTGTTTGGGTGGTTGACGACAGCGTCCGACAGATGGCCGAAGGGTTGGGCATGATGAAAGGCGTTGGTGACAATGGTCTGGAAGGGTAGTTATGAAAACGCCTTGATCCTAAAGGTTTGTCGTCACGGCGTTCCTTCAGAGCGCTTTCCAAGGAATGGTGGACCCTACGACCCGCAGGATCTGTCTCCACGCTGGCTGATGGCCTAGGTAACTCCAGGCTCCTCGGGGCGTTCGCCATGGCCAACGGCGCGTCCATCCATACTCGTCCAAGACTTATACTCAACCCCGAATCCGATCTTTCCTCTTTTTCGTGGAAACTCGACGGAGGGGTCGTTTTGCGCAAGCGCCTCCTCACTGGAACTGGCGAAGTCTCGAGCTTCAAAATTTCCAGGCTGGAGTCAGTCGACGGCGCGCTGTACTTCTTCCTGGGGGGTGGTGTAGGCGGCACAGGGTTGGTTTTGGAGAGCTCTTTCAGGTGTTCGTAGTCTTCGGCTCGCATACATTTGATCCACTGGCCATACCCTATGACAAGAGATTCAGGGACTTCCACTGATTCTTCTTCAATAGGCGGCTTTTCAGGGGGCTTGGGGTTCCTGCCTTTGCCTCTATTCTCAAGGTAGTTTTTCCTTATGGAAATCCTCTTGAAAGAGTCGCTCCTCTTGAACGAGGACTCTTTCTCTTTCTTCTTCCTGCCGGCTCCGACGAGCCTCCGGAGGTTTTCGAACGTAATGGGCTTCATGGGGGCCGAATCCCAAGTTAGTCTTGCATCATGGGGGATGGTTCATTGTCGGCACCGCGGAAACACTGCACACTTCTCCAGGAAAACACCGCACTCACAAGCAGCTTCGAGCTGACTGGAGTCTTCGGTCTCCTCACCACTCCGGCACTCTCGGCTTCGGAAGGCCTCCGGGGAGGGGGAAGGCCGATCAACCTTGCCACAGCGGGCTACCCCATAGACGTCGATAGGTGGATGTACTGCTAGACGTTACTTCTTAGTACTGGCCAAACAGCCCGCTGAAAATGTATCGTACACAACAAAACACGCTGAGTGAGCGCTAAGTCTCGTTAAATCCCAGAAAAATGTGTATCTTTTAGGTCCGCTGGCCAGATCCCCGTTCTCACCAGAAACTCATCCATTACCTCTATCTCTTCAGGCGAACCCGTCCTGGGGTCCCGACGCAAGGACACTCCTCGCAACACACGCGTATACAAAACACCTACTTTCAACTGCGACTCGTCCCTAATCGGTTTTTCCTTTCGACGAGAAAATCCCCAACTTGAAAAACCCCCTTCGGAAACCTCACCCTAAAGACAAACTGCACTTACTGGCCGTTCACCCGGACTAATTACCGAGCATCTTCATCACTTCATTTCAAACCTGAGAGTTAATACCCGCAGTTTATTTCAAATTACGCCACGGGGGTAAAACTAGCAATCATGATAATTTCCCGTGACGAAACCACACACTCCTGAATACCCAGAGCCAAATGGCCTCCTGAGAATCGTTTAAACCTGCAGATCAAAAGACTCGATGAAAAAGCCAGTAGTCTTCTTCAAGTTGAAGCTATGGTAAAATTATGACGACAAATAACAAAAGAAGAAAACACGTACCAAGCGAACAAGACATCACACCAAAAGAATTCCAACGCTTGAATCACGTCCCCCGCATTTTTTTTCCCCCCCAACTGGCAATCATCCTCCTAGGGAATCCGATTATTAGTTCTACCAGGTTCGAGCGATTCCAAACCTTGTGTATACTGTTATAGTCCCGAGGGGTCTTATCAGTCTGGAGGGCTTCAAGAAGGCTCCGGAGGTCGATGGCCGAGTCCCGCACACTGCCGAGGGTTTCAGACTCCTTTTAAAAGTAGTCCTATTACATCTTTCCCCTTCGGAGACGCTTATCTAAATATCATTCATCTTTCCGTTTCTTTGGAGAAGGCTTTTTTCTTTTTCGTTTTTCATTCTCTACACCTCTTTTCAACATGTCCGGGCAATTATGACTCTTTATACCCTCCGATGGGCTACTGGATTTTCTCAACCTCCACGATCGGTTTTTTTATGTTAATGGGCTGATTAACAAGCTGAGAAACCGCCCACACAAAGAAGACTGCAGTTGGGAAGACCTTAAAAATAAGCTGAAATTTCCCGTTTTTTTTTTTAACCTAAAGAATGGGTTTAGTCGTGAAGAAACGAGCCGCCTGAAAGGAATCTTGAGTTCAATCCGACCAGTTTTACGGGTCCGTCGGCCGAGTTACATCACATTATGAATAACTGACTCATTTTTCAATCACTATATTACCAACGTATAAAATGACTACATTGTAATGCCCCCATCCAAGTTACCGGCGCATACCTTTGCATTTCCAGATCTGAGAAGAGAAAAAGTCTCTGGAAGACCGTAAATCATACACAGGATAATCCTCAAGTCCGCTTCGCGTCCCTAGCTAGGCTATAACCCCCGCTTTGCCTTTAACAAGGGTATAAATTATGCATTTAATGTTTTTCCTAGAATCAACATCCTCGTTCGGGGCCGAGCAGTGGGTGGAAGTTGGGTATTTTACGTCGGGCATCTTCGGCTTTTGTAATAAAAAGCGAAAATGGGCCTAATGGCATGAAGAAATTTTCCTGCTCCTTCGGTCAGGACGTTCAGGACGTCCTTCCGAAGGCATTATGGGGTGTTGCGTACTTCAAAGGCAACTTAGACCAACCAAAGTCCTCATGTTAGAGGGGTTTATTACTACCATCTGACAATTTTTGAAAATAGCACTTGACGCTGCATCGGCTCGAAAAATCACAAGATACAAAGGAAGGAACAAGGCAGTTAATTATTAACTTTATAGTTTTTTCAATGTTCTCTAGGTCTCTTGATTACTCCGAATTGGTAGGATGCATCCGGCGAAAAGTACCTAAACTCCACACCATAGGCATAGAAGAGCAGAATCGAGCTCATTGCCCCACATCGTCACACAGACGGCCCATTATGCAAATAATGCAACTCCATGCTAAGAGGCATGGAGGAATAGAGAGGAGAGTTCACTGAATAGGACTTCATGTGCCATAGTCGATGGTGGCGCTATCCCTACGGAACGTAGTGAACTACACATAGTACCTTCAAACCCGGCTAGAGTGAGCCACTAGCCCTTCTTACGAAGGAAAGCCCCAAATACCTCGCTAAACGGATTTATCTTCCAATGTTGTGCTACTACAATTAAATCAAAGGAAAATTGAAGGAACCATCTCTGAATAACGAAATTGATTGTGTAGTTGTGTACACTGTGAATGCAAACGACGGAATTCTGGACGGAATTCGCAGGGGCGCCACTTCTGGTTCAGTTTTGGTAACTTACCACCTTCAAAGTTCACTACGTCTCGTAAGGGTCGCGCTGCAGTCGCAATCCCCCCCGCCGTTCCATCACTGGGTTGGCGTTTTGGGAACGTGGTTTAACACAGAGTGAGCTCTCCTCTCTATTCCTCCATGGCTAAGAGGGTTAACTCATAATGGGGTTATCAGACTATCTTAAAAGACATGATGGCCTTCGGCTTGCGGGGACGCCAATTGAGGGAAAAAAGGTAAATTTGGCGTGGAGTAGGGAAAAGACAACACTGTCGAAAGGATCAGCTGTTTAGCGAAGCCGCCATTATCCAGCTCCCCCCCCCCCCCCCCCCTCCTCGTCTATGAACGCCTGACGCCTCGTACAGTGAGGACAGTTCGTACTGCACCATGGGGTGGTCATAGATTGGCGGGGGGGGGGGGGGGGGGGGGATGGATCATTTTGGACGCATAATCCATTTGTCAAGGTCCCACATCTGTTCAAATTATTTTTTTTTCTTGATTCTTTTTTAATTAAGTAATTAATTTTTGCTCGTTTTAATTTTTTTAATTAAAATTAATTAATTTTGCTTTCAAGACTACCGAAGGTAGAGGAAGCTTTGTTTTCACAATAGGGATCGAAAAAATTCTTGTCCTTCAAAATTAAAATTCCCATTACGCCTTTTAGGCCAGTAAAATAAGGAAAAGAAAACGGAATAATTCGGACCGAAGCGGAAATCGTTTTAATACCTTCTAATGGTCCTAAATATACGGAATCTGAGTTTGCACCATCGCAGGTGGTGAGCTTAACTTTTGGCAGCCGAAAAACCGCGAAATCTACGCACTTTTTTCAGTTTTTCGCCTCTAACTCGGAAACTATCCATCCTACAGAAAAAGTTATACTTTACAAAATGAAAAAGCATTAAATTCGCTATTCAAAACACTACATACTCATCGAAATCGGTTCAGCGGTTTAGCCACAATCGTTCGTCAAAATAGGCTATTTTTACCAACTTTTGCAAAACCAAATGTTGGTCACGGTAAGACCGCTGTAAATGTAAGATTTAAACCGATTTCGGCCAAATTTTCAAGGATTATGCAGGTACAGCCTATTGAGGTCACATAATATGTTATAGTATCGTCGCTGCAGAAACAACACCGCCGAACTCATATCTTCCCATTCACAGGAGGCACAAATAACTTTTTCATTAAAAAAAAAAAAAAAAAAAAAAAAACCGTTTACATGTAACTGTTTCATGTAAGTAGCTGATCCATTCAACTGTTGCATTTAAAACCGGTTTTTGGTAAAAGCGGTTTCATTTTAAAAACCGCTCTTTTATTTTCCGACCGAAGTGGGTTAGGCGGTGTTGCTTCTAAAGCGACGATAAAATATATCATATGATAATATTGTATTGAAATGTTCAAGATGATTGAATCAGCGGTACGCTCTGAACCTGCGCGATCTTAATTTTCTTGTTGCAGTCATAAATTTTGTGATGACCTAATAATCCAATTTTTCAGCATATATGTTATATATAGGGGTTGTCTTTGAACGCGAGGAAGATATTTTTATTTTTATTATTAAAAAAAAAAATTTTATTAAAAATTAAATTATTAAATTACTTACGATGTGCGCGTTTTTCGTAAGATCATGGTATACTCAACAGATCCGAAAATTACCTGCAAACAAACAATAAACTCATTAGGAAAAAATGTTCGAAATACGGCCACACGATTCAACACATTTTAAATCTCAAAGCGAAAAATATTTCGTAATACCAGAAGGTTGTAAGGTAATAAGATAACTCGGGCCGTTAGAAGTTCAAACTTTTACGACGACCCCTGTGGGTTTGACCTGACGTTATAGACAGGCCGGAGTTAATTGTCAGATGTGACAAAGGCGGGAAATGCCTGACAAAGAGGGTTATGCAACTCGGGTTAATAGGAGGTGATCGCGAATCCGTGATTAATGGATTTGCCCGGTCGGTCGGGGAACGGAAAAGATAATCGGGTCGGAGGAACATGAAGAGAAATCTTTTCCGAAAGGGCTTCCCGAGTCTATCACACGTCCACTTTTACTTTTCATTTCCTAATCGATTAGGGTGGTTCAATCGACTACCAAATTTTGAATGCGCAGAAGACGGCGGGATGGTGAGGGGAGCTGAAAGTGTCGGTGGCGCCTCTAAAGTTGATAACCACGACGTTTATTCAAATAGTAGAAAACAAAATGTGGCCGTGAAAATTCCTAGATTCCCAAACTGAAGGGCGAGTTGCACAACGCCGAGGCGAAGGGACTAATTGAAAAGACACGAAACTTTCGATTGTTCATTCTTTTTTCGGCGTCTCTACAAGAAAAGAAACTTCCCATTGGACTGACTGGAGCTAATGAATCCCGAGAAACGGTTATTATCATTTTTGTTCTCTCTCTTTTTCTTCTCTTCTTCAGAGCTCGGACGAAAACGCTCGCCAATGCCCGCTCACGATCAAAATGGAATTCCACGACTTCGATGAGGCTCGAAACCTCAGGGCGCTCGCCAACACGAATGGAAGAAGCGTTTTTTAGTTAAATATGAATTTGTTTTGGGTTGAAGAAGCGGCTGAAATGAGACAGGGGAATGCGGTTCTTAGGGACGTCGGAATTTTCAGATTTTGTGCTCAATGCGGTACTTTAAAAAACTAAAAAATTCTCGGTCCCTCGTTGAGTTAAAAATAGAGATTCCAGCGTCGCACAGTAATCCAGAACCCCCGAAAACGTGATCGAAACTCAATTTTTTCATATTTTTCTACAGATTTGAAAATTGTACCCTTTTTTCTACAGTTCTTGAAACACCCAAGCCTGCCAAGGCTTTCCCGAAAACTGCTCAAAATACAATAGTTTGCAGGAAATTTGGAATGTTTAAACTAGACCAATGTTAGCAATTTTTTCATTAATGGAGCGAATTGTTTTTTGTTTTTTTCTCTTATTTCCAAAATGAGGAGAGCTTTGCTGATTGGTAATGACGGCCAAAAAAGTAGACCCAAAGATGAGTAAATTATCTTAAAAAGTACGATTTTCATGAATATTTTTCCAAATTACGTAGAAAAAATCGTTCAACTCCGATTAATATATTCAAAGAACTAAATTTGTGCATTTTATATATATTTTAGCGTAGAATACGCTTTAGCCATGGACTAGCCGAAAAGTGTCACGCGGGAGTGGAACGAAAAAGGGTATGGTATCCAGGAACGAAAACGGTGACGCGAGAGTGGCGGTTGCGAAAAAAAGGCGGACAGTGCGAACCAAAACGTAAGAAAGAATGGCAATTGCGTAAAAAATTCAATTAATTACATTCTAGTGAAAATAACGAATTACCTGAACCCAAACAACCAAAAACTGCTGCTGAACGTACAAAAGAATGGAAACTGCGTAAAAATTCAATAAATTACATTCTAGTGACAATAACGAATTACCTGAACCCAAACAACCAAAAACTGCAGCAGAACGGAAAAAAGAATATAAACGGTTATTGTCCATTACCTAAAAACACAGACGGTGGGAACAGCTTACGTACGATTAATTCAATACGTACAATTTTTTTCTAGGAACAAAATATTATCTTTATTGAAAAGTTGTGAAGGTAAATTGTTAATTATAGAACCAATAAATTATTAAACTTATTCCAGTTTTTCTTTCTTTGATGAAGCTAACTCTTCATTTTCATCTTCTTGGTTAGATGGAGCTCTTCTCTTGAAAGAAGGAAGAGAGATTCTCCTTTTTGGACGAGGTGTCATCTGTTCATACAGCATAAACTGGAGGTTCATATCAATTGAAAAGCCACTGCTTGTAATTTTAAACCCGTTGCATTGAACGATAATAGCAGAATGGAAATATTTGGCATTTAATAGACGATCAAAAGTTCTGTCAGACACTTCTTCCACTCCAGTGGCTTCCATGAGATCAATATTGATGTTGGGAGTATTAGAGGTGGTAAATATCCGTACACTAAATACCCCTGGCATATTTTTGCCATCATACGATTGTTTTGTATTAGATAGTAATTTACTTTTCAACCGTTGCACATGTTCTGCAACATCATTAATTCCAAATCGACGAATGATCTCACCAAATTCTTTTGTTGGAGAAATTTGCTGTATATGTTTAATTATTAGCTCAATGAATTTTTGCATTAGACTTTTACTTTGATCATGCCACCAATAATCAACTGTTGGTAAAAGTATTGAGACTCTATGGCGTGAGTCAAGCTCAGACAAGTCTCCAATGTTGCATGTCTGAAAATTGTCCATCTCCTTTATCATCAACCCATAGCCATTGGTTATGACATATAACAAAGGGGGTTTATCAATTTTGTACTGTACACAATGTGTATACGATGTAGGACTACTTTTAAATTTCATATTGTCATCAGTTAATTTGGTTGCGGATTCAATGATTTCAAAATCGGCCATCAGGTCATTGGCTAAAGTGGAAATGTTTGATTCATTGAAGAATGTGCTTCCGTTTGGGACGAAGGTGTACTCACTATCCGATATTTGAGTTGAAGATCTTGGAAGAGACAACTTTCCTTTGCTCTTGTAAAATTTCCTCTTGTTTGACCCTTCATTAGCCATCGCGTCTGTTTTTTAAAACTTCTTTAAAAGTCACAAAAATATGAAACTTCGTAAATCCACCACAGTCAGTTTCTAACGAACAATGTTGAGTTGAAAACATTCATAACTACTGCTCGTAATTTAGGTGTTGCTATGTTATAGGTGTTTCAAACACTGTAGTAATATCAATAAAATTATAAATACCTTCCTGTCTGAAGACTGATTTTTAAAAGGCTATCGTAATAGCATAATAGGTTTGATCGCATTCTTGAAAAAAAAAAAAAAAAATTAAACAGAATAAAAAAGCGCTGCTTTATTTGAGGTAGGTACCTTTTATTTGAATAAATTTTATTTGAAGTTTAATAAATATTAAATTAAATAAATTAAATTCATAAATTTCATAAACCGTTATTGTCCATTACCTCTAACGATTGTGCATCACAAAAATAAAAAAATAAACCGTTTTTACATTCTTAACATACCTTTATTTTTATTCCTTATTCTCGGAGAAATACACTTGCTTAAATCCTTTCGTAGATTCAGTTACTTTGAAAAACAAGTTTTCCTTCAAATTTGAGCCATTCATCGAAGTTTCGTCCATTTTTGCATATCGGACTGGCAAGAAACAGCTAAAATCATCGCTGATCACCATTAGTCGTTTGCCATATTTGGTAGTAACTCTCTTGAGTGTATCCATTCTATACCATTTATTCTGCTCTACTTCATCTACCTTCAGCAGAGGTGTTTCTGGACAATCTGCCAGAGCATTAATTGCATCCAAAGAATTCATTATTTTCTCTCACACAGCAACCTTTTCATATATAATGTGAAATGTTGCGCTCATCAACGTTATTTCACGTTCCACGAGCGCCAATGAACGATCCTTAAACGTTAATGAACGTTTCTCTAACGATAATCAACAATACTAAAACATTAATGAACGATCCTTAAACGACAATGAACGTTCGATGATCATGGTTGAACGTTCAGCGTTCAATCGAGGCTAAAGCGTATTCTACGTTCCTATACTTGTGGCAGTAGTCTCTAAGTAAAAGCAAAAGGGGGTCCAGGGGGCTTGCCCCCTGGCGAGGCGCGGAGCGCCGAGTTTTTTTTTTTTTTCTCTTCAATATTTTTGATTTAACTTCAGTAATTTGTTAATTTTAATGAAATCGTTGAGATAACCAACACTAGGGTCTGAAATGAAAATTTCACGTAATCAACGAAAAAGCCGGAAAATGTCACTTTTTGAGTGACACTGAGTCTCAAAAATGAATGTAAACATGATTTTTGGGATCTACGCACTCAAAAACATAAGACCTATGTACTCATTTTGGAAGCAATTTAGTCCCTACAATTAGTCGCTCGAGTTTCGATCACGTTTTTTGAAAGTCTGGATCGTCTGTAATCGTTCGTAAGGTTGGAACAGTTACCTACAGTTCCACAGCTACTAACTACAGCTAATATGCTTACGCATCGTCAGTCCACTATAAGGCCCATGGCAACGAATCTGGGCCTGCAGGACCTTCGTAGCGATGAGATTATATCATACTGCTGAAATTTTAATAAACTTTCTCCCTTTTGTGTCTTTTTTGGGTGCAAAAAGTAATTTCACATGCTCATCATTGCCAACATTTTTAATTATTTTTGCATGTCGGAAGTTTATAAACCACGTTTTTAAAATCTGCCGAGTAAATGACTTTTAAAACGCATAGCGTCGTGTCATGACGGTGGAATTTCTGTCTTGATGAGTGTCACGCATCATCGGCCCTAAGGCCACTCCTCTGCGTCCCGGTGCACCTCCCTGTTGTCACAGAGGTGCGTGCGTGAAGGCCGTTCCGTCTGACCAGGATCGTTGACTCCGGACTGCAGGGACGAGCTCCCATGAAGGGGGTTACCGCATCACATTTTCCACGTCATTCGACGCGAGTTTCAATCACGAATATTATCCGTCATTAGCGCCTCGTCTTGAGAGTTTTTTTCTGGAGTTCTTTCGACTCCGTTCGGGCTTGAGGTAATTTCTCTCATTTCGCTTCGTTGTAGACACACTGAGACAATTCAATTCAAATCCCACAATGTCTCCACTGCCGGCTACCCACCGAAAATCACTATGTCGTAAGGTTCATTGTAGTCGGCCCACACGTTTTCTCCGTCGCTAAAAACTATGTCGAACGCTTCGGCATGGCGATCCATCAAAACCGTCGTTTTTTGTGTCTGGTTGCGGTCTGCAGCTCCGGACGAATCCGTCCGCCAAACCGTTAATCCCATTCATCCCCAGAGTGGCCAACTTGAAGAATGGAAGCCGATATTTCGCGTTGAAAGATCCACGTTTTATAATACGGGCCGGTTTCGAGCAGCCTGGCTTATCTTTAACTGAGTGTCTGGAAGTGGTTGAGTACATCAGGTGTAATAAAATGCACTCAGGCACACCTCGATTTAGTGCTCAATGACGTCAAGACGCTCTCGGCCGTAGATGAGATGTGTCCGTATATATACGGGTGTCCTTAGGCGAAAAAATTACAGGGTACCTATTCCTACCGACTCGAAATCCCAGCCCCCTTTTTACTGGCTCAAGGGAAGAACTGGCCAAAAAATCTGAGCATTTGCACACAACTTTCATATTTTGAATGGCAACCCTTAAATTTTTTGACAGATTCAGATTCTGCACCATTTAGACCTCTTTGCGCCTGCAAAGTGATGTCACTGTTCATATCTCCGTTGTTTAGTGCTGTCCGAATGTCTCATGCCTTCCTCTCAATTCAAATAGGTATGAGAGAGTTCAAACCCCACACAGGGAGGACGCCTATTCCTCAACCATTTCGGGAACATTCTGGGATTTCAGGTGCTTTCACCACCACCCACTCTGCAGTAAGTGAGGCCCCCTTATATGCATGCTATATAGAATGCACAATTTGGACCACCGGCAGAGGAATCTCCCTAATTCATCCAAGTTTCTGTAAGATGCTTGAAAAAACGACTTTTATCACCGACTTCCTCGAACATCACGCAAGCCTACCAGTTCCCAATGGTTTCCATTTTAAAATAAGACTACTAGAAACTTGATTTTCCATCCAAAGGCACATTGAAGACTATTAGTTGTTAGTTATTTAGTTCTAGAACAGTTTTATGCGTTTCCTTTAACGTCCCCCGATCGCTACTGGGTTTTTATGCGTCGCCATTTTAGACCCAGCGTGCCGTCTTGTGGGAATTCGCTAGATTGGCATCGGCTTTTATTAGGGGCAGGTTACAAGGAAGGTTACAGGGTGGGTTTCAGGTCCGTTCATTACGTATTCCGCGGAGGTGCAGACCGAGTTGGTCCTCCCCACATCACTCAAGATCAAGAGGGCCGTGAAGTTGAATTCCGGGCCCTGAACTCATTTTACACCCTCTCCCCCTCAACAGGTAATTAGGTGGTGCGATACACGCAATTAACGGCATTCCAGGCCTTGGTGGGCATTCCAGGCTAAGGAAAGTCGTGGGTTTCCCTCATTTTAAGTCGTCTGTCGTCCTTCTGTGGGTATTTGGTCAAAAGAACCGATTTTCAGAAACAATAAAACACTGTAGGACTCAGAACTGTGTCTAATCTCAACGCTGAGATATGAATCAATACCATTTCCAACAGTCTTAAATTATCATAAGGCATGAACAATGGTTTCTTGGACGGTCCTGCTCAACATTCAACACTCGACAAAAGAAGGGCAGGAACCCAACTCCGTGAGCCTCCTGCACCTCACCAGCTCAACATAGGAAGTGAAGAAAACTAACCAGTTTGTTATGAAAATTTGTTATGAAAAACGAGTGGAAGGGGACGAGGGCTGATTGGCTTTGCAAAAGGTAGTGCCCAGTTTGGCAGCACGACATCGGAATGATCCGATTATGAGGTCGAGTTAGAAGTCGTTTTTGAAGGATTTTTGGACGTATAATCCATTTTTGGGGGTCCCAGAACGATCCGATTTCACAGGGGGGTCTCTGAGGCGTTCATGGGGCTGCAATTGGGATTTTTTGAGAATCCCACGAGGTCAAATAAAGTGTCGTTTTACGAATAATAAGCCCTTGTGTAAAATTAGCAGCGTTTTTTTTTTCTCTAGGAAACCCCTGGGCGGGCCATTTGGTACAGTGGGGACAAAATTACAAAAGTCTAGGGGGACGAAAAATGTCTAACGGGGACGAAATTACAAATCTTTAGGAGGATGAAATGAGGAGTTTACTTTCAAAAGGGCAAATATCCATTTCGACTTTTTATTGAGAAACTGAAAAAAAGTTTAGTGGGCTTAAGTAAAGTTAATGGTTTTCCCAATTCACTGTATTGCTTAAGTCTTGGCTCGAATGATGAAAATAAGGAAGTTAGGAATTTTATAATATTTTCTATCGGATGATATCAACATTTTTAATTTGGATAAGTGCCCTAATGGTGAGAAATAAGTGCCTTTTTGAAGAAAAAAACTGCGCCCAACCAAAAGCCGTGTATTTGTATTGACGAAAAACATTAAATAGCTAATTTTGCATTGACGTGCCATTAAACTCATTGACAAAAAAAAAAATTAAAATCATTTTGATTACTTATTAATTTTTTTTTTTTTTTTTTTGGTAAAGTTATTGTAAAATCATTAAAATTGAAAAAAAAAAACACTTGAAATCAAGAAGACAAATTTTCGGATGTGTACATCACCCTGCTTAGGGTCCAAACAATGGCACTCGACTTCCTCTGGCTCTTCACCATTTTCTCATGCACATCCCTCAGAATGGGATGCCCCAAAGTAAGTAGATTTGAGTGCCAAAGCGGTAGATCTACAACAATTGTGGTAGGGTTGGCAACGCTGCACTCTAAAGAAAAATCACTGAACATGAAAACGGCGAACAGCGAAACCGCCGAGAAAAATTGCTTACAAAACAGAGCAAGGTTCGAAATCGTAGCGCACAACCAATAACACGCCTGCACAAGAGCCGCCGTGTATCGCCACCTGTTGAGCTGGGGAGTTAATCTAGTGAATCGTATTCTTGATAAGTGCTGCACTCGAGTAGTTAACCAGTAAACTACAATCAAACTCATCAGGAGAAAAACCTTTTTGGATATGTGCCCTTTTGGAAAAAAACAACCCTTTTGTACGTCTTTGTTGGAAACGGATTCATAGTTTACTATGGATGGGATATATGCCATTTTGGTGGCAAACTCAACTTTCAGCTCGCTTGTAATAAGGTATAGAAACGCTTTTGAAGGGAAATCGATGCATCGATCGAGCCTGTATACAGAGCTCTTCCATGAGAACAGGAAAAGACACCCAAAAAAAAAACGAAAATCCACCCAACATAAATCCCCCATGGATATATGCCGTTTTGAAAGTAAACTCCTCAAATGTCATAGTCGGGGACGATCTTTCAAGCGTCCCTGAAAATAATCGAACCGGCCAGTCCCGTGCTGGACATCTTCACAATCTACTGCCTTGTTCTCCTGCTTCCTGTATTTCCACCACCAACCAGCGGGGGTTGGCTGGCGAAGCCAGCAAGGGATGGCCCCCTTGTCTTGCATGGATAATATCCTTTCATTGAGTCTCCCACCCAACAATGTCCACCTAAAAAATTAACAGCTACATAACACTTCAGTTGCACAATTTTGACTTCCTATTTATTACCAACCGCAAAACCGAACTCGGTTCAACGTAAAATGTCTCTAAGGGCTCTCCGCAATGTATGCAAGCGTGAAGAAATCCCAAGTGAGAGGACGGGATGGGTCTGCCTTACCACAGCCTTACCAGCCTTACCAACCTCACCACAGGCCCCCGGAGTCCTTCGGTGTCACGCATGTGAACTTTAAATGCTCCTCACGACCGGGAGGGTCAGATATTCCTCCCCGTCCAGTCGGTTATTGTCGTTTAGTCGGGTGCACTCGAGTTCAATGTTCTTTAGGAAACTCCTCACGAGCCCAACATCTGTTCCCCCCGTGGCGATTTTGAACTGTTTATCAGATGCCTGTTTTGTTGGTTCAGGGTTTCTGATTGTGCTAAACTCAAATTTGAAGTCCACTGTACTAAATGAGGAGAGATAAGGTTTTATTTTCTAAGAAACTCACTTTTCTTGGTTCTTCAAAAAGTTTCGTTCTATATTTCATTATTGTAAAGGTATTTTCAAAGTTTCTTGGCCGATTTACGGGCATCCCAGACTAGCGTTGCCAGATTTTATTTTCCGAAGTACAGTAGATGTTGACCATGACCGAGAAAAATAGAGCATTTCCATGAAAGTTATAGTAGAAAAATTATACCTACCTAGTATTTCAAGAAACGGTCATTTTCGCGTTACTTCAGTGTCACTAGTGCCAAACCCCAAGAAAATCACGAAAAAATTTGAAAATCGACCTGCACTCTGGTGTCTTTGATTGGAAACCGGAACTAGTGTAGGTGACGTCACCTACACCGGGTTTTGAATCGGCCCGAACAACTTAAGATGATTATAAACTACGTGAAAGACTTTTTGTCACAAAAATGATGTATTTTTCCCTTTTTGGCTTCTAACAACACGGTACAGGATGATTTAACCCATTTGCATTTCCAATCCTAATTGTTGATGATGAAGTTGCCCGTTTCAAGGAACGTGGATGGAAAGCACACGCTGCTCTGATGACAGAAGAATATAATATATTCTATATTATATAAGAGATATTATCTCTTGAAACGTCGGCACATTCTCGTCTTATTTGTCCGAACTCAACAACTTTCCACCCACATTTAAAATTTTCAATTTAAGCGAAATTATTAAATTTTTAGAATATAATTTTCAATAAATTTTTATTGTCCGAATTAATTAATCCAAAATTCACAGCATTTTAATTTTATTTTATTTCATTTTTAATTAAAATTGTGTGTCTTTTACTTTGATGTCAGGAGGTCGAATGAGATGTCGTTTTCGGAGTAGACCATTCCTAATTTTGGGCGTGTAATTTTTCGGAGCCTCACATCTGTTCAAACACTATACAGGAATACAGATTTTTTAATTTTTAGGAAATAATGTGTCATTGATATAATATATTATTATTTAATTTTGCACTAATCATAAAGAAGAATATTAACCCCTCGCGGAAATTTGCAGCTTTTTTTTTTTTTTTTTTTTTTTACAAGATCACTCGAGATCGAGAATTACGCAAACGGGAATTGACCCCGAAACTTGAGAGTTTAGGGGGCGAAAAGGCGATAATGTTAGCAAGAGCGTATGTATCACGGGTAGGGAGGTTGATTTATGCGGTAATAGATTTAGGTCAACCCTACACTGAGCCCGACATGGGGATTTAGAGGGTGCTACCACCGTCTAACGTCATCAGACCAGATCGTTATGTTCCCCGCCTCGAGTTATATGTTGGATACGTCGAGGGCAGCGTTGACGTCAAAATTGAGCGAAAATTTAATCGAAAATAACTTCACCGGTTCATATCCAGAAAGAGGATTTTGTCATAGTAGAACCCGTTTCATCCAATCCTCTAGGGGAAAAAAAAAAAAAAAAAAAAAAAAATACGCTTAATTATAAAAATCTGCACTTCTAAAAAAAAGGTTCATCTCCGCCGTCGGTAAGCCCCTTTGATTTCATAATCAGCGCCGTCCGCCGATAAATCGAAATTCCCCCCCTAATCAACTCATCTTTTCCTCTGGGGAAGTTGCACAATCTATTTTACCGCTTAATTAAATTGTTCTCACGGTTAGGTTTCGCTCGGCCGGCCGGCAAACGACGCGGAAACGTCGACGATGTACGCAGATTTGTTATCTCGACCGTTTTGTTTGTTCGTGTTTGCTCGTGAAAGAACTGGTCCGGTGAGAGAAGAAAAATCCGAGGGGATATAAAGAAGGCGTAATTCAGAAGGCCCCTGAGGAATCTCACCCTCGTTCGAAACAGGGCCTAATTAAAGGTGTAAAGGGGGATGTAAAAAGCGAGAGGTTGAGGATAGTTTAGGAGGACAAAGGAATTTTCGACAAGCTACGACCGGATGATACGGTGGAGTTTTTGTGAAGGTTGCTCCTTAGTGTTTCTACCTGCTTCGGACATCAACAAAATCGGAAAATTGATCAGAATGGTAACTTCCCTGAAATACCACTTCAGGTCAGTCGAGGTGGTAAGGGGCGTGATTAAAGAGGACATGAGGACAAATAGCGACCTGCATAGGAAGGATGCAACCTGAATTCTCAGCAGAGGAGACAATAACTACCACAGATAGGAAACCGAGATTGGTCATATTGGGACCCCAGAAGGGGGGGGGGGGGGGGATTTTTGGGAAGAGCTCAAGAAGGAAGAAATCCAAAAAAGAAAGAGACGCCGCTAGGACAAGATCTGACGAGGAAAAAGTAGACATGGGAATGGGGGTTCGCATTGATTTTTTTGTATTTTTTTTTTTTTTTTTCTGAAAGTACTCTCCGAGAATGTAGGGAAAACAGTAGTCAACCGCGCGAAATCGTTTCCAGAAAATTTAAATAATTTAACGAAAATTACGGCGTTTGAAAAACACGGCCATGGAGGGAGCGTGACGTCACTACCTCTTCAACCAACTACTGAAGGGGATTGTTCCGCCCAGGGTTGCCACTCCACTACTCATCACAGAATAAAATTCAATTGAGCCGTGAATCCTTCTGATAAGGCTTCAAATTTCGAGTATTGTGTATTATAATTAAAAGTTAATTATGTTTTCCGTCGTATCAAGTTATAATAATTATAACTTGATATATAACTTATATATAACTTGATTTATAGCAATTATTGCTATAAATTTATCATATAAGCTGACGACACTAGCGCTCCGGGTGAGAGATTCACTCGAACTGTGACGTCACTACCTCAAGATTGACTGGTGGGAAACCCCGGCCGATTCAAACTGTGCGTTTCGTTTTTTCGTTATATCTCCTACGATGATTTTTTTTTTTTTTTTCGTTGGTATTGGAGTCTGCGCACGTTACTTTTTAGCCATATTATTGAATGGTAGGGAAGATTTCCAAATCTAAAATCAATGCGAACTCCCCAATGGGAGTTGTTCAGCTCGAACGACGGCTGTCACACCAAGTAGTGAACGGTCGTCTTCCCATGGACCCCCCCCCCCCCCCCCCCCAGACAAGGAGAAGCAGGCCCCAAGCACCAGTAAAACAGGACCACTTTATAAGGATGCTCTGAAAGCAGCCATCGAAGCAAAAAGCACTAAACGAAGATGCAGTGGTACCGGCAGGAAAAACAGGACTTCGAGTAACAGCAGCCGACAAACAGCAAGCTATGAAGATTGCTAACACCCGGTCTGACAACGGTTTTGACGAAGGAGAGGATGCCTAACCGTCCAATTTCGGTCAAGGTTGACCGGGTTGACCGGCATATTCCAAGCAAGACGTGGCTATGTTCTCCGGAATGTTGAACCGAAGTTTAGGGTTGGTTGGAGGACGCTTGCAAAGGGAAAACCCCTGTAGACAACTGTTTATGAATGGTCAAGGCTGGAGAGGCTCTTCACCAAGAGCTGCCCAGGCGGGAATACATTGGTATGGAGAAGTGCCGAGTCTTCGATTTTATCGACACAGTTCGGCATCACAATACTGCTTGGGACACAGATGCGGATTTTGTGTTGGGAATCATGAGACAAAGAACTGCCCCTTGAAAGATGTTCAGCCCCCTTAAGAGGAAGTATGCTAACTGCAAGCAGTTCAACATTCCAAGCAACCACTCAATAGAAGTCAAGGACCAGCTCATCAGCGCTACATGGCCAGAACAACCCTTCTGACTAGCTTCAATGGATGCAGCAAACCATCACCCACGATCCAAGCGAAGGGCTTCATCAAATGAATCTTTTGAGTTACGATACGACGCACAGTGCTTTTTTTCGCCAATCTAGCTGGACAAAAGTCCAAAAAAAAGTTCTTTTCTTCTTCAAAATAACTATTGGAGTCTCTTCATAGTTGGCAAGGTAAGAAACAAAGGAGAAAAAGCTCGGAAGGCACAGAATCGTGTCATATCATGCATTGTTAAGAGGAGATGAAACCCCACTCATCGTCTGGCTAAAGCCGATCTTATTAACATGTTCATTCAACTGCAAGTGATTCACCGGCCGCTTCGCCTAGGGCCTTCCGACATTTTTTCAAGTGAAGTTGTACATTATAGGAGTACCAACTCATTGAAAAAGTTTGGTTCTATGAAATTTTTGGAATTTACTATATTTTTGAAGTATTCGCGTTTTTTAAGCGTCGTTAGAGCTATAGTTATTGGACTGCAACTTCTGAGGTCCACCTCGGTTCAACCGGATCTTTTTACCACGTTAAACTTGAGTTATTTCTGGATGGGACTGGACCAAATTGAGCTGCAGGAACCTGCAGGTTTACGAGATACAGCGTTTTGAAGTTGAATGTTTTCGCATTTTTGCGTGTTTTGACATGGTGGAAAGTGCTGAAGTACGGGGATAAAAATGTGTGAATGTTTTAATGAATTGATAAGCGTTACGGCTATGAGAAGTCGGTAATAGTAGGTAACTTCAAATTGATCATCGTGTCGCGATGGTCGTGGTTTAGATGGTGTTGGTTGGTCACGATATGACCTACACCATTCAAACCAACAACCATCCAAAAATGCTTTCAATAACATTTAGACTGACAAGTTGTAAGACAAGAGATTGGAGTAAAATAATAACAATTTTTGAGGAATTTTTACCGAAAAATCGTTATTTTATAGCTTATTCAAGCATCTTTGGGGTCTGAGAATGGCTTCAATCGACTCTGGAACCTAGTAATATTTACTGCCAAAACACATATTTTCAGCGTTGGAACGAATTTTTTATCTTGTAATTAGAGTTTTGTCCAGCTAGATTGGCGAAAAAAAGCACTGTGCGACGCCGAAGGGTGAACAGGAGAGATTTTAGCTCACTCAGCTGATCAGGACAATTCCCGTCATTAGAATCGTCTCTTGTACTCCCAGAAGGGCTCCCTGTCAAATTTCAATTCACAAAGGTTTAACAGGAGAGATTTTAGCTCACTCAGCTGATCAGGACAATTCCCGTCATTAGAATCGTCTCTTGTACTCCCAGAAGGGCTCCCTGTCAAATTTCAATTCACAAAGGTTTAACAGGAGAGATTTTAGCTCACTCTGCTGATCAGTGGGAACTTACATACATACCCAGTCCGTCACAAACATTGGATTTAATAAATATAGAGTTGTATAACGGAATCATGGTTAATTTTGAAATTAATTACATCGCCGATAGGCTTGTTCAAATAAATCTTTTCATTCCATTGGAATGAAATGAAACGATTCATTTGATGAAGCATGTCGGCGAATATTCAATTTAATTTCATACCACTTCTAAAAAATTTGTCTTTGTATTCTAGCATTTATTTGAACAGAGAGACTACACGTTGCCCATGAACTCAATTTTCATGGAAAACTCAATACACCTAACGATTTTCTGGGAAGGTTGGGGGATGGAAGGGGGGAGGGGGGAATCCGTGAATCGTAAAACTCTCTCCGGTAACTTGTACCTCCGTTCTGGATTTCCCCGGAAACTCCCGACCGTGTAGAGGTATAATAGTTTCCAGTAACGTCCCGCTGCGGGAGGATCGTAATGACACCCACGCCGATTTCTAGGTAGGAAACCCCATCTGGACCCGAATAACTCGAGCGCAGCTGTATACGGGGAATCTCTTTCACCGGCAGACCTAATTTTTTTTTTGGCACACACAATCGATCAATGAAAAGCCTTTCGTTTCATTTCTCCGATATCGTTCTGGTTCTAAACTCGTAGAAACGGTAGAAAGCAGCCTACGGAATTTTCTTTTCACCAGCAGCGATGGTAAGAAGCTGTCTCACACTCATAGTAAATACACCAGAGCTAGAAATTATCTCTAATTCCAAATATTAGACGTAAAGTCAGTTTTAATAAGAACGCAACAAATTTCACGCGAGACAATTTTTATTCCTACACTAGCTGCTCCGGCTCGCTTTGCTCGCCTACGCACCCATCCGGGGGGCTGCGCCCCCCTGGACCCCCCAGTGGGTGAGTAGCATCGATGGACACGTTGGAACCCCCACATGAATGAATTCCCAAATTCGCAGAATTGCAGTGCTCGGTTGGGACATCTTGAAACAATAATAATAATATTTAAACATGTCTCATGTAGAATAATAAAGTTGAAACATGTTTCAATATTATTATTATTATGTTTCAAGCTGTCCCAACCGAGCACTGCAATTCTGCGAATTTGGGAATTCATTCATGTGGGGGTTCCAACGTGTCCATCGATGCTACTCACCCACTGGGGGGTCCAGGGGGGCGCAGCCCCCCGGATGGGTGCGTAGGCGAGCAAAGCGAGCCGGAGCAGCTAGTACTTCTATATTATCGTCAAAGTGCTAGTGAAATCAAATTTAAAGTCCACCATCAATCCCTGAAAATTTCATCAAAATCGAATCAATATTGGCTGAACCTGCTGGGAGAAGGTTAGGCCAGTGTCGACTCATGAATGAATATACCTATTACATCTCTAATGGTTGAGGATAAGCAGTTAGGCAAGCTCCAAACAGATAAATCCCCCCCCCCCCCTCGCCTTTTTCAGGGGAATTCACACTCTCGGGACACTTTAGGACACTTTCAGGACACTATTTGAACTCACCCCAGAGTCATCATATGGTAACTCACCCCAGAGTCATCATATGGTACAAAATTGGGACTGCTGGAAACGGCTTTTCATTGTATGTATATAGGTAAACCATTCGTTCCCGAGGGATTCATACTCGCAGGACACTTTTGGACAATTTAAGGGACACTATCCAAAACTTTTTATGTGATACCTGAGATCACGATGGAAAAAACCGTATCTCCCTATCTTCAACGGTTTTATAGAAGTACTGCGCTCCCCCCCCCCCCCCCCCCCCCCGAACATCCCATCTCTCTATCTCTAATGGTTGAGGATACATGGGATACATCCCATGGGCTTTTCATTGTGTATAGGTAATGATTGTATATAGGTAATCCATACAGTTGGGACAGCTCGAAACGGCTTTTCATTGTATATAGGTAATGATTGTATAAAGGTATTTCGGACGTAGAATTAAACGTAGAATCGGAATCCGCGATAAAAAAAAAAAAATATGTAGGTAGGTGGTAAATTTGAATGTGTAGGTAGGTAGGAAAAAGAATGAGATTTTTTGTTAAATAAGCCTGGGTAATCATCTAAGGCACAACCCGGGTGATCCCTGAAAATTTCATCAAAATCGAATCAATAGTGCTGATATCCCCACTCTTTCTTTTCTTTAGTTGAAGGAGGGGAAAACGGAAAAAATCCTTGAGGGCGCTCAACCTATCTCAGAATGTAGATCATTTATGAATTTCTCGAGATTTTCAGGAATATATATATATAAATTTTTTAATTTTTTTTAAATTCAATTTAATACAATTTTTCGATACTTTTCTCGATAATCGATTCAATTTAAATCGATTCATTTTTTTAATTTTTTAATTCAATTTAATACAATTTTTCGATACTTTTCTCGATAATCGATTCAATTTAAATCGATTCATTTAATTTACATCAATTTCCATCTGGGAGACCTTGCGCATAAACCTTGGGAGCGCCCCTTAAAGGCTGATGTCCCACCCGCTCAGAGTGAAGAGTGATGGCGGGGGGATAGAGGGTTTCACCCGTCGCGACGGGTCGGTGACGCCCGCCCAGTTTTTTCAAAACTCAACTCGCTCTCAAAAGTCGCTCATCGTCGGAATGAATTTGGTCGATATCTCCTATTAAAATTCGGATCTCTAGGTAGGCGTAGGACGAAACGCGGAAAAAATCCGTCTATTAACGACCGAATAAATCGAAAAAATTAATTGAGCGAATTCGCGCGCGCCAAAAAATTCGCGCAACAGGTATTTCGAACGTAGAATTAAACGTAGAATCGGAATCCGCGATAAAAAATGGGGGTTATAGGGGAGCGAAAAACACGTTTCGCGCAAATTCGCGGGTTTGCGCGCGTCGCGCGGAATTTTAATATAGCCTATGTTGGGGGCAATCGCAGCCGAGACCGTTAGGAAAAAACCCCATTCAAATCCGTTCAGCCGTTTAGGCGCCTATAAGGCACGACAGACAGATACACAGACAGACAGAAACCCGATTTTATCGTGTCGCGATGGTCGTGGTTTAGATGGTGTTGGTTGGTCACGATATGACCTACACCATTCAAACCAACAACCATCCAAAAATGCTTTCAATAACATTTAGACTGACAAGTTGTAAGACAAGAGATTGGAGTAAAATAATAACAATTTTTGAGGAATTTTTACCGAAAAATCGTTATTTTATAGCTTATTCAAGCATCTTTGGGGTCTGAGAATGGCTTCAATCGACTCTGGAACCTAGTAATATTTACTGCCAAAACACATATTTTCAGCGTTGGAACGAATTTTTTATCTTGTAATTAGAGTTTTGTCCAGCTAGATTGGCGAAAAAAAGCACTGTGCGACGCCGAAGGGTGAACAGGAGAGATTTTAGCTCACTCAGCTGATCAGGACAATTCCCGTCATTAGAATCGTCTCTTGTACTCCCAGAAGGGCTCCCTGTCAAATTTCAATTCACAAAGGTTTAACAGGAGAGATTTTAGCTCACTCAGCTGATCAGGACAATTCCCGTCATTAGAATCGTCTCTTGTACTCCCAGAAGGGCTCCCTGTCAAATTTCAATTCACAAAGGTTTAACAGGAGAGATTTTAGCTCACTCTGCTGATCAGTGGGAACTTACATACATACCCAGTCCGTCACAAACATTGGATTTAATAAATATAGAGTTGTATAACGGAATCATGGTTAATTTTGAAATTAATTACATCGCCGATAGGCTTGTTCAAATAAATCTTTTCATTCCATTGGAATGAAATGAAACGATTCATTTGATGAAGCATGTCGGCGAATATTCAATTTAATTTCATACCACTTCTAAAAAATTTGTCTTTGTATTCTAGCATTTATTTGAACAGAGAGACTACACGTTGCCCATGAACTCAATTTTCATGGAAAACTCAATACACCTAACGATTTTCTGGGAAGGTTGGGGGATGGAAGGGGGGAGGGGGGAATCCGTGAATCGTAAAACTCTCTCCGGTAACTTGTACCTCCGTTCTGGATTTCCCCGGAAACTCCCGACCGTGTAGAGGTATAATAGTTTCCAGTAACGTCCCGCTGCGGGAGGATCGTAATGACACCCACGCCGATTTCTAGGTAGGAAACCCCATCTGGACCCGAATAACTCGAGCGCAGCTGTATACGGGGAATCTCTTTCACCGGCAGACCTAATTTTTTTTTTGGCACACACAATCGATCAATGAAAAGCCTTTCGTTTCATTTCTCCGATATCGTTCTGGTTCTAAACTCGTAGAAACGGTAGAAAGCAGCCTACGGAATTTTCTTTTCACCAGCAGCGATGGTAAGAAGCTGTCTCACACTCATAGTAAATACACCAGAGCTAGAAATTATCTCTAATTCCAAATATTAGACGTAAAGTCAGTTTTAATAAGAACGCAACAAATTTCACGCGAGACAATTTTTATTCCTACACTAGCTGCTCCGGCTCGCTTTGCTCGCCTACGCACCCATCCGGGGGGCTGCGCCCCCCTGGACCCCCCAGTGGGTGAGTAGCATCGATGGACACGTTGGAACCCCCACATGAATGAATTCCCAAATTCGCAGAATTGCAGTGCTCGGTTGGGACATCTTGAAACAATAATAATAATATTTAAACATGTCTCATGTAGAATAATAAAGTTGAAACATGTTTCAATATTATTATTATTATGTTTCAAGCTGTCCCAACCGAGCACTGCAATTCTGCGAATTTGGGAATTCATTCATGTGGGGGTTCCAACGTGTCCATCGATGCTACTCACCCACTGGGGGGTCCAGGGGGGCGCAGCCCCCCGGATGGGTGCGTAGGCGAGCAAAGCGAGCCGGAGCAGCTAGTACTTCTATATTATCGTCAAAGTGCTAGTGAAATCAAATTTAAAGTCCACCATCAATCCCTGAAAATTTCATCAAAATCGAATCAATATTGGCTGAACCTGCTGGGAGAAGGTTAGGCCAGTGTCGACTCATGAATGAATATACCTATTACATCTCTAATGGTTGAGGATAAGCAGTTAGGCAAGCTCCAAACAGATAAATCCCCCCCCCCCCTCGCCTTTTTCAGGGGAATTCACACTCTCGGGACACTTTAGGACACTTTCAGGACACTATTTGAACTCACCCCAGAGTCATCATATGGTAACTCACCCCAGAGTCATCATATGGTACAAAATTGGGACTGCTGGAAACGGCTTTTCATTGTATGTATATAGGTAAACCATTCGTTCCCGAGGGATTCATACTCGCAGGACACTTTTGGACAATTTAAGGGACACTATCCAAAACTTTTTATGTGATACCTGAGATCACGATGGAAAAAACCGTATCTCCCTATCTTCAACGGTTTTATAGAAGTACTGCGCTCCCCCCCCCCCCCCCCCCCCGAACATCCCATCTCTCTATCTCTAATGGTTGAGGATACATGGGATACATCCCATGGGCTTTTCATTGTGTATAGGTAATGATTGTATATAGGTAATCCATACAGTTGGGACAGCTCGAAACGGCTTTTCATTGTATATAGGTAATGATTGTATAAAGGTATTTCGGACGTAGAATTAAACGTAGAATCGGAATCCGCGATAAAAAAAAAAAAAATATGTAGGTAGGTGGTAAATTTGAATGTGTAGGTAGGTAGGAAAAAGAATGAGATTTTTTGTTAAATAAGCCTGGGTAATCATCTAAGGCACAACCCGGGTGATCCCTGAAAATTTCATCAAAATCGAATCAATAGTGCTGATATCCCCACTCTTTCTTTTCTTTAGTTGAAGGAGGGGAAAACGGAAAAAATCCTTGAGGGCGCTCAACCTATCTCAGAATGTAGATCATTTATGAATTTCTCGAGATTTTCAGGAATATATATATATAAATTTTTTAATTTTTTTTAAATTCAATTTAATACAATTTTTCGATACTTTTCTCGATAATCGATTCAATTTAAATCGATTCATTTTTTTAATTTTTTAATTCAATTTAATACAATTTTTCGATACTTTTCTCGATAATCGATTCAATTTAAATCGATTCATTTAATTTACATCAATTTCCATCTGGGAGACCTTGCGCATAAACCTTGGGAGCGCCCCTTAAAGGCTGATGTCCCACCCGCTCAGAGTGAAGAGTGATGGCGGGGGGATAGAGGGTTTCACCCGTCGCGACGGGTCGGTGACGCCCGCCCAGTTTTTTCAAAACTCAACTCGCTCTCAAAAGTCGCTCATCGTCGGAATGAATTTGGTCGATATCTCCTATTAAAATTCGGATCTCTAGGTAGGCGTAGGACGAAACGCGGAAAAAATCCGTCTATTAACGACCGAATAAATCGAAAAAATTAATTGAGCGAATTCGCGCGCGCCAAAAAATTCGCGCAACAGGTATTTCGAACGTAGAATTAAACGTAGAATCGGAATCCGCGATAAAAAATGGGGGTTATAGGGGAGCGAAAAACACGTTTCGCGCAAATTCGCGGGTTTGCGCGCGTCGCGCGGAATTTTAATATAGCCTATGTTGGGGGCAATCGCAGCCGAGACCGTTAGGAAAAAACCCCATTCAAATCCGTTCAGCCGTTTAGGCGCCTATAAGGCACGACAGACAGATACACAGACAGACAGAAACCCGATTTTATAGAAGTATAGATAGAATAGATAGATAGATAGTGAAAAAATTATCATGTGTATGAAAAACATGAAAATGAAACTGTGTGCTTTTAAAGTGTTAGGACAGATGGAAAGGCCCAATTTGGGACTCGACACCTCGTTCTCCTCCTTGCTCAAGTCATCAAACGCCACAATTGAAGCCCCCTTAAAAGCCCCACAGATCCTCACGCAGGATGGGTTACAAGTGAAAGAACCATAAATGGATTTCAAGTCCAAAGATGGCAAACGACACCCCTCTTGATCCTTTATCCCAAATCTACACTGTGAATCTATGGGGCTTTTGAATGCCTCAAGCCAGGAAGATAGAATGAGAAGTCGTTGTCTATGTGATTTCGGCCGTCAAATTTGGGGGTCCTTTATATGTCCCAACACTCGCTGGCCGTGGAGCGCCATGAACCCTGAAAAAAGTGGAAAAAAGATGAAATTTTACACAAGTGTTTATTATTCTTTGATATAGGTTTCTTGTGCAAAAATTAAAATTTTTTTTCAAAATTGTTTCTATCAAAACTTTTTTTTTACTCGGAAAATATTTGAACTCCTGGGATTCTTCAAAAATCTCATTTGTAGCCCCATGAAAGCCCTCAGATCCCCACAGTGAAATCGGATCGTTCCGAGGCCCCCGAAAATGGATTCTACGTCCAAAAATACTTCGAAAACGACACCTAACTCAACCCCATAGCCGAAAACCTTCAAAAAACGACGTAACTCGATCCCATGGCCAAAACCCTTCAAAAAACCCTCCCGTAGCCCCATTTTAGCCCCATAGAGCCCCACGGGTTTGAGCGATCGGGCTGAAACACAGCTTTGACCAATAAAATTTTCGAATGGCTAAATCGAAATGATCGACCGGAATGGGTTCATCAAGCGGACGTTTGACACGAGTGGGAAACTCCAAACAAATCACGACAGCCTAATCTCGAACTAGATTCATTGTTCAAGAGGAAACGTTTTCGGGGGGAAGCGGCAGCTTAAACTCTCGTAAATCACCCAATAATCTTCTTCCAACTCGCTCGGGCCAAATTCTCACAACTTGAAGATAATCTGAGCTCGATTGGAAGGGGGAGAGAAGTTTAAATTGAGGATGTGGTTTAGTGGTTGGAAAAAAAAAAACCGAGTCCATTTCGGTCAGTTGCCGGACGTTAGTCGTTTTAATCTTGATCCGAACGGTTTTATTTACTGGCTTGTTTATCAATGATCGACCGCCCTTGCAGTTCGACCGCAGGACGTGAACTGGTCGGGATAGCTTCAAGATGTAAATTCTTTCGTGGTGGAGCGTTTTTGCATTCAAGTATTCCGTTTAAAATGGATTTTCGTTTTTCGAGCTCAGCCAACCACTAAGGTGTTATTTCCTCCCAACAAAAGGTTCACTTGTCTGCAGTCCCCCGGTAAAATACGATCAATACTCATTTTGCAACGTTTACGAGGAAAATTATTTGGTCGGGGTCGGGAACGCGGGCAATAAATACCCGGAATGAAAGGGCGTCCATACCACTTCGAGGCCCTTCGAAAGGCTGTAACTCATTTGGAAGAGCAAAGCCGGTGGAGTTCGTGGAAGTCTGAACGGGCAAGACGAAAAGCCACTAAGCCGCACAATAGATTCAAATACGGTTTGGAACAACTGGCTCGTTCTGGGGTTGGACGGTCGAGAAGAACTTGACGCCTCAGGGAAATTCTGAGGATGTTCCAGCATGGGAACAGCCTTGGAGTGCATTTATACAGCTTCTCAGAATGGTAGACTCCATGCTGAAAGGCACCCGTTAGCAAGATGGGCTCAAGCGAGATGATGCGATGAGTTGATCGAGAGAATCGACGTTATACGATGAAAACCACTACTTGGTCCGGTTAATGAAAATATACGTATACAAAGTGACTCACACATTCCAGGACCCTCATTAGTAATCAAGACGCCGAGAAGTGCGACCAGAAACGATTTTCAAGAAGTGAATCACCATTAGCAGGCAAAAACTTTCGCTGAAGTTTACGCTTGAATCGGTAATGCGGTGGTTCTGAGATTCGACGGTTGATCATCGTTTTTGAGAACCGTCCAAGGATTATGTCCCAAGCTATCATTACTTAGGCTATATTGAACGTTCCGGAACAAAATTGACTGCGGTATCGGTCCACATAAGACTCCACGAGTTCCTGGTTGAGGAAGATCGGCGAGGACTTACTTCCCTTCCCGGGATTTCCGCTATATGAAAAAACATCAAAGTAGAGCAGCAGCGAGGGCAAGGAAAACCACTGTGATGTCAGTTACGCCAGATCGACGAGTTTAGACTTCGACAACATTCCGGGGATCAGACAAGGTCGCGCGACATTACCGGTCTTTCCATGATACAGTAATAACCGTGATTAGTCACGGCGTCCACGCGCATCTATAACGAGCTAGCGGTTCTCCCGATCTAGTTTGATATGGAGTTGTTATCGTCACTAACTGCAACAGGGGTGTTGCACAGGGGAGAAACGTTCCTGGCGCAACTGCTACTCCAAAATACATGTAGAACATACATGGTAGGAACTTCTCGCTCATCCGCTAGATCGCGAACCGCGGCTAACTTCGGGATGAACCTCCTGCTTTCCGCGGGCCAGTCTCATTCATTCCTGAGTACCTACCTGACTTTTTATCGCATAATTATGAAAACCCCTGGCCTGGGTGAGGAATCGAACAATAGTTATCTACATTTGATATCGATATCATATTGAAAGAGAGGCAGTGGCGGATAGGCGGTTTTGACCGGCCTCCACCCCTCCCCACAACAAACACAGTTACCTATCCAAAGACAAAACTGTTAATACCTCAGTGAACCTAATACTTCGGTGAAAGATTAAAATAACAGAGCCTATATTTAGAAAAAATAAAAGCGACGCTTGGTATGTTAATTAGTTGGTACCGTATATACAAACAAAATAGCGCAAAAGTCTGGCTGAAGCACTGAGCAGAGAGGCGTTGGGAGTTTCCAGCCCTCCTCGCCATCACCCCTCCACCACTTCACACATATGTCCCCCACTTGTTCATTTCTTACGAATTCTAAGCTTAACCTCAGCCCATGGTAAATTTATATCTGTTTAAGCTTACCTTTTATATCTGTTCAAATTTAATTAGTAAACTACTAAAATGAATTGTCAAGATTACTCGGAAAATGAGTCCTCATTCGACTTCCTGGCATCCTTCAAAAGCTCTATGGATGCCAACGGTGAAGACGGAAGCTTTTGGGAGTCCCAAAAATGGATTTTACGTTCAAAAATACGACACCTAACTTCCAAAAACCTCTCCTATAGCCCAGTTTTAGATCCTTTGAGCCCCACGGGTTCGTGCGATTGGGCCGAGAACCAAGTAATTAGTTAAACATATATGTATCAATATATCAATATATCGACTTATATTCACGACTGCAACTAGCAACGACAATCACAGACTTTGTGGTTGTACTTGAAATTTTAAATGCTCTTATTGCCACTTGTTTTGATCATTTTCGAGCAATGTCAGCATCGGGTAGATTGATTGCTTCATTTTTACACAAGTTCTCCCAAATTGCATTCTGTGGCAGCAATATGAACAACCAAACTATAAAGGAATAACGGGTGGAAGCTTTATCCAACCTAAATTCATAAAAGTGTCAGAACTGGGATGGCAGATCAAGCAAGCAAGGGATCGCAGCATTCAGACAGCAGTTGAGCACAGGCCGTATAAAGATGAGCAAGCTCTCGGAAGATCCAGCAGTCAGCAACTCTAAGACGCAGTGACGGCGGGCAGTGGAATCGAGGCCATGATCGCATACAGTACCTACTGCAGTAGCTCCAGCAGCCTCAGGCGATCCAGAAACAAATCGGAGGGGTCTTTAGACGATATATCACGCTATAGCGTGGCCCTGACTAACTAATTACAGAGCTGGAGGTTTGAATCTGGCCTCATCTCTCGGGGGGGGGGGGGGGGGGGGGAGTCCTTCGCTTGCTGCAAGATCCTCCAGATTGAGACAATGGGCAGTTAGTTGATATGTTGGAGATGGGGTTCGAGAATGGCAAACAAACCCAGGCTTTTGAGAAGCAGCTAGCGCGAGCGCAGGGGCCTGAAGATGACAATGCAGCCTTTGCCAGGGCACTGAAACAGCTTGCACGGACGGGCCAATCGTGGGGTGGCGAATATTGGGCGAGTGCTATCGATTTAAACAAAAATCCGGTGCCCAAATGTCGATATAACGGGATATCAATGCCCATCCCTAGAGGAGGTCTTGACCCATCGGCTGTTCAGCCTGGACTTGAGGAATTTGGATTCCTCTTGAACTTCAGGATCCTTAGGTGTACTTTCTATTTCAGTAAGGGGCGTTGATCGTCCCCACAGCCTCTACCACCACATCTAGCACAGCAGACCCGGGAATACTCCTCGCAACTTGATCAAGCACTGACAAAGCCAACACTGTCAACCTCTACAAACAAGCAGCGACGAGAACAGAGATTTCGTGCCGGATCTCGGCCCGACACACGCAATTCAAATTGACCAACACTCGCACTTTGGGTTCAGTTACCATAATATATGAACCTCTACCCTTCCGGGGTTTATAATATTCACCACGCGCGCTCCAGAATTCCTACGAAGTGATTTATCCGCTAGAACCTTTTCCCGGCGCCCACAAATAAATCCGCCGGCCGCACCTTTTTCCTTTCGACACGAGAATCTGCAGAGTACAGATACGGATTCTACAGTCTCCCCAACTTAACCTCCTTTCCATAAATCCGCTATCGACCCTTTATGTCAAGGACCCCGTCCAGTCTTATTACTCTTAGGGCTTTGTTCCAATCTGTATTCGCTCCGGTTTTCAGCGACCCGCATTAATCTTGTTCGAAGCGGCTCATTTACCCTCCCAGAAATGCATACATGAGACCTGTTAAAGTACACACTTAACTCCTTCGATTCTTCTCAGTTTTCTTGTTAGTCCTCCAAAGTACTGTTGGTTGTCAACCATATGACTTGTTTCAATGTGCTATTTTGTACCGAAATATATCAGCGCAAGCTCAAAAACGGTAGTGGAACCTTGTCACAAGAATCCTTCATAAGCGCCCCTCAAACCCAAATTGAGTGAAGTTTCCCTCGAGGGAAAATGAACCCTCGGAGTTGCTCGAACGTGCTTTGAAAAATTCAAATAGAAACGCCGCAGTCGTTATTATTATCATTATTTTTTCAAATTCATAAAAAATTTAATATGTGTTGCCTGCTTCATATCCGTGATTGTGATTTTACTTGTATTGTTGAATAATTATCAATTAAGTGAAAATACGGGAGAAACCAGCGTAAATTGTACCGCAGGCTTACTCCACTAATTAAACCACTGAATTACGTTGGTTGATGGGACTTGTTCATGTAGGTACTGTGGTTTACTCAACCGAGGAAATTGGTTTGGCTTATCAGGGAATGGTTTTTCGGTTATTAAACACGACGATGCATTGTTGACTGTGTCTACATCCTACCCGGCGTGTTATTATGAAACCCCAATCAACCCACGAAAAGTCTCACGATGTTTGATTATAGAGGTTGGATGTGGTGCAGTCAATACTGATAGATACCCCCAAGTGGCAAACAGTCATTGTGGTCATTGTGTGTCAAAGGTCTAAATGTGTTTTTAACTTATAAACGTTAACTAGGGTGCCAACCCCTGCTGGCTATGCCTTTCCACCCTGGCCTATGAAACAAAAACTCGCTTCCCCATAATTACTACTCTTTTTTATTTAAATAATTACAGGATGGTGGTTTTTCAAAAATCCTTAATCAAATTTGGATTCAGCGTGAAAAAAAAAATCCTTACGGAAAGCAGAAACGCACTATCGGCAAAAAATAGGATTCGAGAAATCGCAATCTAAAGTTGTCATTGCAGTCGTGAATAGCTTCAGTCCAGATTCTTGTAGGGAGCTGAAACTTTGGTGAAAGTTAACTCTATGTCTGCACTATAAGCCCAGAAAATTTGAACTGTGTAGCGCGGTTCTAAGTACCGGTTTTAGTACAGTCTGTTGAGAAGGTACCCACAGATATTGCCTTTCTGCTATTAGGGACGGCACAGTTCCTTTCTGCTGTCAATAATTGTTAAGAAAAAGGCGTTAGTGCCTTTATTTAATGCATTTCTGCTGTTAAAAACATTGCATTTGAACTTGAAAAAACGTTTTTCTTCAGTTCAACTCAATCTGGATTAGTTGACGGTCTCATGAAGATAATTCACTTTGCACAGCTTACAAAGTGCACTGGTCGGAGAAAATTGTGGTTCCAGGTTTCACGTAGGTACCAACTTGATTATAATAGGTGAAGAGGGTCTTTGCATCCCTTTTCCAAACAGAAACTCCCCTTTCAATCATTTTAATTTTAAAAAGAGTAAGGTTTTGGAGGTGAAATCTCAATTTGAAAGTGGGGGGGTTAGGGGGGGGTTAAGGGGGGGGGGGGGGGGGGGGGGGTTAGTACTAAAGAACACCCAAACCCAGCTACTAGAGGATTTTATCGTAATAGCTTCATTTAGAGCGGCGATGTTATAAAATTCGTTGTTTTCGCAGGACTGAAACCGTAATCATTGACGGTAGAAATGCATTTATCCCGCCTAACCCATTTCTGCTGTAAACCCAATCAAGAAAATCTCGACAGCAGAAAGGCATTAGGCACCTCCCTAATTTGTGCTTTTCGGCTGTAAACGTTCAAAAAATTATTGAGATAGTGCCTTTTACATCAGGGGATTGTCAAGGGGTGGCTCAGGGCACGATTAACGTTTGCCATCGTACGCGCAGCCTCCATGTGCTTGAGGGGGACTCGGCAGAGATGGAGGAGCGCTGATGACCTGCTAGGCTTTGACGGTGGGGCGGCGCTGCAGCTGGGGCTCCAACTTCGTTGATTGAACACACCATGCTCCTACGACTTCGACTCTTTCTCCGGTAGCAACAACGAATTGATCAAATATCGGCGGCTAGATTCTACGAGTGAAGGCGATCAGAGCAATTTTCGATGGCGAGGTTGGCCTCTCTCCAAAACGAAGGCCCTGATACCGGCTCGTTTCTTTTTTAATTATGCTCAATAAATATTTTCGCGACTTTTACATCATGTGGTTTCCAGGTTTCCTGTTGTTCTGAGGTGAAAACGAACCTCACCAATCGAAAGAGCACGAAAAATTACTAGAGGATCCGTCAAAACCAAAAAATCGAAAATTTGAAGTTAGTGCCTTTCTGCTGTAAACACATCTCATATTTCTAGTAGGTATTAAAAATATGAGATTAATCACCAGTTAATCAAAAACTTCCAGCGCTCAGATAATATCTATAATATATATATATCATGCCACATGGAGCAACTCTCAGGTATTTTCAAAATTCTCTCATCCTTCGCTAGCCAAAACTTTTTTCCAAATTTATCTGAGTTTTAGAAGGAGAATAAAGATGAGACGATCTGTGTCATTGTCCTCCTCTTCGTCTTGGTGCTTTATTGGAGCCAACTACGGGGCGACCTCCTGCTGGCTTCCAGACAACTCCCGCTCGTTGGCAGGGCCCCCTATTTTTGCCCTACTTCCCCAAAATTGTCACACTCAGATACGCCAAATGGAGCATATTTTCGGTGCTTTCAGACTTTTCTCGTCATGTACTCGACAAGATTTTTTTTTTTTTTTTTTTTTTCAAATTTTTCCGAAGACCAGAAGTGCCCAATACTGATGGTTTTCCTCGTTCTCCTCCTCCGTAAGAATCGTACCAACCTTTCTCCAGTTTTGAGAACATTTGGATTTGAAACGTTCCCTGTTCAGACTCCCCCAACTGATGCCTGGACGGGACACCTTATTCCAAAGGGGCTACCGTGCTCAGTAAAACCAAATTGGCGGTCCCGCCCGACAAAACCCCGAAGGTTATTATGCTGTTATAAATGTTTATGATCTTTTCCCTCCATCCTCCCTTTTGAACGGAGGATAATTGATAGAGTTCGAACCCCTGGACCCGGAGGGGGGGGGGGGGGGGGGGAGGTTTCGTGGAACTAGAAACATTCTGAAGGCCTCCCTGGGCTGGTTTTCATGGGATCGCCAACACGTGTGCGGTTTTATGACTGCCATCCTGGACCTGTAGTTGGTCAGTCGCAAGACCGGTGTTGCACGCTCAAGCTCGAAGGAACCTTCTACTACATGTTGAAAATGTTATTTTCTCTTCTTTGATAAATAGTCACAGAACCTGACAGTTTGCGATGAGATCGACGATGATTTGACGGCGAAGAAAAATAAGGCAACGGTATAACTTACTTAAAAAATACACTGAACGAAAATGTTCCTTTGTTCATAAGCCTTATGTACAATGCTTTAAAGTGAACTTGAAACTTATCATCACTCAGGTTTACCATGTGGCCATCTGATGTAGGAATAAGAGCAGTTATTGAGTTCTAGGCGTAGGGATTTGTCCCTGTTCGCAGGGAATTTCGAGACATTCATTCTTTGCAAAGATCATGAACGGAAAAAGAGGAAGGTAGGAGGTAAGTAGGCATCGAATCTGATTATCTAATAACAGATACCAAACTAACCCTGCCCATAACTTGGTGAAAGGAAGTTGAGTGAAGTGTCGTATTTGTAATAACTTTGGCTCCTACACAGCTATGCTCAGGTCTGAAAGACAATACGATCCACCCTAGACATACAATCCAATTAACTGCGAAATATTAACGTAATGTAATCGTGGTATTATAAACTGGCTCGAAGTCGGGCGCCTGCTGTAATGCAACGCCCCCACTCGATAGACATATGATAGAAGCAGTAAGCTCTTTGGCCCCCATCCTCACAAACGGTTGCCTCCAAGCTCTACAAGTTAAGCTGAGGCTGAGCGTTTGAGAGACCAGTTTGCACGCCTTGCAATTTACTACTCTGCTGGAACAGCTGATTTGGATGTGCTGATTTGAATGTGAGGGTAAAACATTTTTAAAGAGCAGTTGGTAGTTTTTTCAACTCTTGCGTTACGTTTTTAAGCTGTAAACAACAAGCTGACAACGTTTTTGTCAGACAACGTTTCTATCATATTCCTTACTTTTTCACTTTTTTGGATAAATAGTCCATTAAGTAGGCACCTATGTCATTAGTTCACATTAGAAAAAAAATGGTAGGATACCCTACGGAATATACTTAATAAGGTTTAAACAAAATTACAAAATTTGTATTTTTGTTTAAACAAAAAAAAAATTACAAAATTTGTATTTCATGCATTTTATTAACCCGCCCTAAGAATAATAAACGAAAAGAAAATTGTGCAGTCACATAGTTATAATTGAAAATCTCATAATATGAAGAATATTTTTCTTCAATAGTAGCCAGTTACAGGGCAAAAAAAAAAAGAAATGAAAAAATTACCCGACTGGAACTCAGGCCCAAAACAAGAACCGATACTTCAGGTAATGCAACGATTCTTATTTACTGCCCGACGAAAGACTTCTTGTACAAACTATCCGGACAAAGCTGTTCGAAGCGGAGCGGCCGGATCGGTCACGTTTCGTTTCGTTCCAGATAAGAAGGAACGTGCGTGTAATCGCATATAAGTCGGTAATGAATAAATCCCACGGCCGAATAAGGGAGCAGATGATATCGACTACCGAACAGTATTTGAATGAGTCACCGAAGTTAAGTAGGTCCGTGTCAACCAATCAAAATCGTTTAACAGAAATATTCGTTCGACTCGAAACGGCAAAATTACGAGGGATACGTCGCCGACGCTTTTATCCGGCGGGTTTCGGTATCGCATAAAGTGCAACGCCTATTAGTTTGTACCTATCTCGCCGTCATCCATTATTATTGTCAGGAGGTTTATAATATTCATGGGAGTGTACCCGATATATTGTTTCGAAACCTTTCGCGCCCTTCGCAGAATAGACTTGGGATTACGAGGTGATATCACAGCAAGGCACATAAGGGGTTGGGCTTCAGGTACGCGTGAATATTGCGGAACGTGGGTCGTGTTGCACACAAGCTACATCCAATATTAAATTTTACCGTTTCAGCAATTTTGGATTAATATTCTTGGAATAATACACCTATGTAATCGCGACGGAGGTCGACGTCTCCGATGTGACATTATCCGTTTCAAAAGGTCGATTCCAAAACCGAAATGTCCGTCCGCCGTCCGAGCCGTTTTGGGCAGTGGGAATTTTTTTTTTAATCTGAAATTTTGACAGAATACTTGGTTTACCATCTAGATGTATCCACAAGGATTTCAGCCCGATCGCTCAAACCCGTGGGGCTCTATGGGGCTAAGATGAGGCTACGGGAGGGTTTTTTTTTTTAAGGCTTTTGGCTATTAGATCGAGTTAGGTGTCGTTTTCGAAGTATTTTTTGGGCGTAGAATCCATTTTTGGGGGTCCCGGAACGATCCGACTTCACTATAGGGCTTTCATGGGGCTACAAATGGGGTTTCTGAAGGATCCCAGCAGGACAAATATTTTTCTAGTAAAAAAACAAAAAATAATTGAAAAAAAAAACAATTTTTGAAAAAAAAATCCCACTTTTTGGAAATTTCACTTTTTGAGTGACACTGAGGGTCCAAAATAAATGTAAAACTAAAAACGTTGGCGTCAACATGATAATATATGGTATTTAATATATATTACGTCTTTGACAAAATACTCGGGTCTCCATCTAATTGTGTCGATACGTCCGCTGACCCTCTATCGCCCATACAATAAAACCAACAGTGAAAACAGTGAAAAAATTACGAATCACAGTGAATCCGTCCGTCCCAAGGCAGACTTCCAACCTAAGATGGACCAGAAAATGTAACACGATTGGCGATTGTTGTCCATGTCGCAATACCCTTAAAGTCGGGAATTCCCCAGGGGGAGGGAATGAAATCCCGTCACAATGGAATTACGAGACGATTCTCTCATGGGGAAACAGGATTTCAAACGGCGAAGGACTAATAGTGAATTTCGGGTCGCCCGATAGACTTGTGGGAAGAAAACCCGCCGTTGTGCACAACCTCGAGGCGATAGCCCTTCAAGGTGTAATTGCTTTGCGATCAATTTTACTGCGATGTAAAAACGGGCTTAACAAGTGTGGGTACGGATCCTGAGGTTCACAAGGCTGAGCTTCGTGAAATTTTCTCACGATTAACAAGCTCAATTGAAACGGCTACAGACGTTACCAATGACATTCCGCCAAATACCCACAGCTCCTGAAAAAAACCGCCTCGAGTTCTATACACGATTTACAACGTGTAACGGTCCCCGTAGAATAGAAACCGATATGACGGGATCAATGTTTTATCGATACTCCGCTCTATCGATCTATAACTTTCACCTTCGGCACACAAAATGCTGACAACATCTAATTGGCGGTCTACCCGCCATAATTCACCCAAGCTTCGTAATATGCCGGCAAAATGGAGGGCGGGGCCGGAACCTTAACCAGTTATCCAAGGCAATTGAGGCTCAACGATACCCCCACTAATGGATGCGTTGAAACTAGCGCAATTGCAACTCCAAAAAAGCTTGACCGTGAAAATGCCGGAGTCACTTGACCCATCAAGCTCATAAATTTTAATACGGATAAATCCCTTCGAGAAATCGTCAATTTGTCAAGCAACGACAAAGTACTTGTCTAGGCGGTTGCATTAAAGATAACACTAGTATTTATTTATGCAAACATCGGAGTAGTTTAGAGTAGGAAACATTACCATAATCATTCTGTATCAAATCAACAATCGTACATTTTGGATTATTATTCTTGGAATACTACACCCATGTATTCGTGACGGGGGTCGAACATTTTGATCGGCCTCAAAATTTGTCATTATACGTTTCAAAATGTGTGGACTCCAAAAATAAAATGACCGCCTGCCGTCAAGGCCGTTTTGTGCAGTAGGAATTTATTGAAAAAAAAAGCTGCAAATTTTACACAAGGGTTTATTATTCTTTGATATAGGTTACTTGGGCAGAAATTTAATTCTGTGTCAATGAAAAAATTAAAAAACAATTTTTTTTGGATTTTTATTTTTCAAAAAAAAATTTTTTTTTTGGGATTTTTTTTTTCAAAAATTTTTTTCTCCAAATTTTTTGTTTTTACATGAAAAATATTTGACCTCGTGGGATCCTTCAAAAATCCCATTTGTAGCCCCATGAAAGCCCTATTAATCGCAACAGTGAAATCGGTTCGTTCCGGGACCCCCAAAAATGGATTCTACGTCCAAAAATACTTCGAAAACGACACCTGACTCGATCCCATAGCCAAAAGCCTTCAAAAAACCCCTCCTGTAGCCCCATTTTAGCCCCATAGCGCCCCACGGGTTTGGGCGATCGGGCTGAAAACCTTGCGGGCACAACTAGATGGTAAACCGAGTATTTTGTCAAATTTTCAGATTAAAAAAAAAATCCTATTGCCCAAAACGGCCCGGACGGCGGATGGTGGACAGCGAACGGCAGACAGCGGACAGCGTACGGCGGACGGACATTTCGTTTTTGGAATCTGGACCTCTTGAAAAGAATAATGTCAAATTTTGAAGCCGATCAGAATTTTCGACCCCTATTGCGATTTCGTAGGTGTAGTCCAACAATAATGAGCCAAAAACTGTATCGTATTTTTGTAGAGTTTTAGGGGAAATTACGGACTCTGAAAAAACTGGATTCTACGTTCAAAATAATCGAAAACGACACCCCGTTCCTGGCACATTTCCCTTCGCTCGTATTACTCAGATGGGGATATTTATCCGCACAATGACATCTGTCCACATTTAGATAAAAGCTCAAGAAGGTCCCGATTCGTCCTCGAAGGTCTGTCGCAATTAAATCACGATTAATCCGCTCCAGACAGGCAGGCTGTGGCGAATTGACGTTTTATCCCCCCCAACTCTTCTTTCATCAAGAAAAGGAACGCTGCAGATAGTAATTTAATGGCGTCTGTGCTTTTGATGAGATTCTTCAATTAGGTAGTTCGATGGGGTTATTAAAAACGTTGAAGATTAAATTGCTACCATTTGCGATACTTTAGATGTGTATTTAATATTTTGAATTAACACTGTCTCATTAAGGTGCGTCGAAAATAACCTTTTCTTGGATCTAAGAAGGACCTCGATTCATAAAGTGACTACTGGACGGCCATTACGATCCGTCATGTTTGGTTGTAAGATTTCACGCTCGGTAACGAAGAACGAGACTTTTTTCCCCTAAGGGGCACATATTTCCAGAAGACTCCCGAAGTTGATATATTCATCGGAGGCCCCAAATTATTGACCTCGGTGCCTCGAATTTGACCAGGACCCCTCGAGGGTGTTCACGGAGTTTTTGTGCCTCCGAGCAAATGCATAAATGAATTCGTATGTCGAGGCAGCCTAAGTAGATACGTACTGACTTGAACGTCAAGAGGGATAAACAAGTTATTTGCATCACGAAGCTGGTAACAAACTAAATGGAATTGATTTTAGATTCAATGCCACTGTTATAGAACATGATCCCTAGGGATGTATACCAAACAGCAATCTATCGTTATTTGGTATTGATGACTTAGTTGTTGTGGGGATTGTTGAGGTTCTGTCAATGAAATCTTGCAGTTGCCTAAATTTCTGACAATTTATTTGTCCATCTTCAGGGTCTATAAATACAAATCATCCGATGTAGGGTCTTCAACAGTCCTCCACAACATTTAGGTTCTACGACGATCTTGAAACTATAAACCCTACACAATTGACTGACATAATAGTAAAATCATGAGACATGTTAGCTGGAGTAAGCATTGCGGCTGAAATGCCAGGGTCCAGGGTGGCTGTATGCCATCAGGTTAGACCACAGCAATTGGCGACGTGAATGCCAGGCACCAAAACACAAACTGACCTGATTCTTACTCCAGCTACCAAAATAATTTCAGAAAAAAAGGGGGGAAGGTAAATTCTTCTGTAGGGGGTTCTTGTAGGTACTTCTAGTAGGGTGTAGGAAGGTATTCATTAACTAACCTTAGTCTAACCTGATGGCATATAGCCACCCTGGACCCTGGCATTTCAGCCACAATACTTACTCCAGCTAACATGTCTCTTGATTTTCAAGAGTGACATGTTCTATGTCAGTCAATTGTGTAGGGTTTATAGTTTCAAGATCGTCGTAGAACCTAAATGTTACGTCAAGGACTGTTGAAGACCCTACATCGGACGATTAGTATTTATAGGCCCTGATGATGGCAAATAAATTCTCAGAAACGTCGGCAACTACAAGATTTTATTGACCGAACCTCAACAATCCCCACAACTATTATTTCGACGGTCAACATTACCAGTAATTCAAATTGATGACTTATTGAAAGAGAAATTCGAAAGACCAAAATTCATCAATATAAATCGATATTTTTCAACTATTTTTTCAAGTTGAAGAAGTTCAGTTTGGGCTATTCTGTGCTAGAAATTGCACTTGAAGTGAAACTTTTCCGGGCTGAAGTGGTTCAAGGAGAAAGGATACCAGATATACTGGGCTTCCGATCCAATAAAATATCTTAAACGCTACGTAGAAAACTTCAAAGTGAAACGAAACAGGGTGAATGTTGACGATCGAGTGTGTTAGTCCGTTCTATTTGGCGCAACTCTCAAGCAGGATTCACATCCATGCGGCAATCCGTCAATGCGTGAAGGCGTCAGCAGTGGAGGGGATTCCGTCATTCCGGTCAGACGTTCACAAGCGTCCGGCAAATTGTCGTTGCGTTGCACACAGCTGTTCCGCGTTTAGTCGTGTTTTGTTGATGTTGCTACGGCGACCACAACAACCTGGATGCCCTGATTTTTCGGATGTGTACAGTCAGCTTTGAAAGGGCTTCTCCGTCAAAACTAACTTCTTCCCGCCCGCATCGGCCAATCAGCAAACCGAACGCAATGACGGAATGATGCAATATCGCATTGCCTCATGAATGTGAACCCTGCTTGAAACCTTCCAACGGATGAGCAAAAAGTGACTATTGTATGAACTTGCTTCCTTAAAACCCCACCCACAATAAAATCCCTACAGACACGATTTTCGGAACCAGCCCCCCCCTTCGGTTCTCTCCAAATTCAATTACAACAGTGTTTTTTACTCGGCACCGGAACGGCCGGACGGCATCCCACGTTTGGAAGGGATAGATTGCATCTCTTGATTAGCGATTCAGACGCCGAAACCGATTCGGGGCCTTTGGTCGCTTCAATAACCATTGTGTTCGGCTCCCTCGGATGCCTTGCATAATTAATCCCATTGTTTTAACTGATAACAAAAAGTTCCTAGGAATCTCTCTTTTGTTACGCCGTTGACAACCCCGGCTCAAGTTCATCAACTCCGTTCCAAGTTGGGACAGCTCTGTTCCTCATCATAATCAGCTGACCAAGAGTCCCAAGTTTAACTTTGAAAAAAGCTGCAAATTTTCCACGAGGGTTTATTATTCTTTGATAAAAATTGAGAAAAAACTAACTCCATGTCAATACTTTTTTCAATTTTAATTAATTATTTTTAAATAAATAATAATCATAATATTTAATTTAAAATTAAATTTACATATTAAAAATTGTTGACATTTTCTTTTCGAAGTGTTTGAACGGATGTGAGACTGTGAAAAACGCAGCAAATTTTTCATAAGGGTTGATTATACTGTGATATAGAACAATAAGTGCAAAAATGAATATTTATTGAAAATTTGGAAAAATTAAAAAAAGAAGAAGTTTTTTTCACGATGTTCGGACAGATGTGGGACCTCGAAAAATGAATTACCGTCCAAAATTACTCGGAAAACGACACCTTATTTGACTTACTGAGACCCTTAAAAAATCCCATTTGCAGCCCCACGAAACCCCGGTGGAATCGGATCGTTCCGGGACCCCCAAAAATGGATTCTACGTCGATAAATACTTCGAAAACGACACCCAACTCGACCGCACAGCGGAAAACCCTCGTCCCCCCCCCCCTTAGCGCCATAGCGCCCCACGAGTTTGGGCGATCGGGCTGAAAACCTTGCGGGCACAACTAGATGGTAAACCGAGCATTTATTCAAAATATCAAAATTGTAAAAAATTCCAAAAAATATAGAGGTATCAATGAGGTATCATTTTCTGATTGCTTTCAGTCGTTTAAACCGGGTCCCACAAACTTCACAAGAAAATTTAATAATTAAATAATCATTAAAATGATTAATTATTCCAATTATTACAATTTACCCTTGTGTAAAATTTGCAGCGTTTCAATTATTCAAGTTCCCTTAACGACGTTTTATTGTAGCAGCTGAAATTCGATTGCTAAAAGAAGAAATAAATGATGTAAATCGGCAGGGAGGAAAAGCGAGGTTCTTTACCGTTGTGTAAACATAACTCCTTTGTTCTGCTGGCTCATTAAGCCAAGTTAGTCAAGGAGTTAGTCAAGGGGGTCCATTACGTTACTTTAACAGCGGAACTAAAAAAAAAAAACTTTTTTCTGAGTTTCTCCCTCTTCAGCAGCTCTTAGTTTAATTAGTCTCGACTTTAGCTTTGTGTAGTCGGGATAGGTGGGTGGCCTTAACGTTTCGCCTCGGATAAAAGTTTTTTGTGTGGATGCCAGAGGAGCGCAATAAAATTTAATCCGAGTTGTCTACCTACTGTAATTTGCTTAGTTTTAGTGTGGAGCGAGTTTGAATAAAAGGAACGGTTCTTCCTGGGTATCGAAGGTTAGCAGGAGATTCTTCGATAGGAGGGGAAATCTGTAAATTGTCCCATTTACATCTGATAGCCATTTGGTAATGTTACGGTTGGAGAATTAAATCGGACTATGAGAAAGCGTGAAACGACCGGAGAGAGGGCGACCCTGAGAAAATAATAACTGGCCGGGGGAGGGATGACAGGATCTGTGATTGTGCAGATAAGGCGTAGGGATATGTACCACGAGCCGAAGAAAAACGGAGAACCGTCCACGTGGACATCCTTGAACCACTCGGGATCAGACTTTTTCACTCGAGGGTAGTTATTTACTTAGTGCCGATTACGAAGTGTCCAACGGCAAAGTGCGGCTCAAACGTTGGAACAGTGATTGAAAAAAGGGCTTCAATAGGCGGCCAACTCGTGGAAGCTTCCAGGTTGATTCGCAGGCCTCGAGCAGGATTTTTCTCAGGATCTCAGAACACGGTGAAATCAGATTGTTCTGGGACCCCCAAAAATGGTTTCTACGGCCTAAAATACCTCGAAAATGACACCTACTGCTAACCCACAGCCTCCTGTAGACCCTTTTCAGCCCAACAGAGCCCCACGGGTTTGGACGATCGGGCTCAAAACCTTGCGGGCACAACTAGATGGTAAACCGAGTATTTTGTTAAAATTTCAGCCCGATCGCTCAAACACGTGCGGCGCTATGGGGCTACGAGAGGGGGTTTTTGAAGGTTTTCGGCTATGGGGTCGCGTTAGGTGTCGTTTTCGAAGTATTTTCGGACGTAGAATCCACTTTTCGGAGTCCCAGAACGATCTGATTTCACCGTTCTTGTCATAGATATCGCATTACCGTGTTGACACGTTGCTCATTCAATTCAAACCGATTTCTCGTGATTAGCGTCGTACGATTGTCCGACTCTCCAACCATCAACTAATAATTACCTTCGAGATGATATTGCCCCATGGGAACCTGGAAGCTGTTTTGACAAGCAGTTAGAAGGTACGGTGGGCCCTGTGTCGCAATGGTTGCCAATCCCAGGGGGAGGACCACTTTCGTAATTTGTTACGTTTAAAATGTAGGGGAGGATGACGGGAGAAGGCCGTTACTTAGCAACTTTTAACTGCTACTTCTTCCCCGGCGCCTCGTTTGACATCGAAACTCTATTAGGGTTTCTCAAGAACCTTCGTTGAACAGAGGAAATACCGTTTGTTCGTCACTATAGCAACACCTACTAATTCAGTACTTAGCTTAAAAACGCTGCAAATTTTACACAAGGGTTTATTATTCTCTGGTAACTTGTGCAGGAATTAATTCAGTGTCAATGAAAAAAAATTTGGAAAAAAATGTTATTTTAATTTTTTTGCTCGGAAAATACGAAAAAAAAAATTGAAGTAGGTATTAAAAAAAGCCCCTTAGCGCCCCACGGGTTTGGGTGATCGGGCTGAAACCCTTGCGGGCACAACTAGATGGTAAACCGAATATTTTGACAAAATTTCAGATTTTAAAAAAAATTCCTACTGCCCAAAACGGCCCGGACGGCGGACGGACATTTCAGTTTTGGAATCTGGACCTCTTGAAACGGATAATGTCAAATTTTGAGGCCGCTCGGGGTCGTCGACCTCCGTCGCGATTACATAGGTGTATCATTCCAAGAATAATAAGCCAGGGATAGGACCGAAATCAGCTCTTCTAGAAATTTGGATGATTAGTTACTGGAGGGCTGAAACAGCAAGTTAGCGACTGACGTGCCAAATCAGCAGGGTAAATACTGAGGTGCCAAAACATCAGGATACCAAATGAGGAACCCAGTCAACAGGGTAGCATTTTCTTCTCGTTCAAGAACTTATTGAACCAGTCAATTTGAGGGTCAAATTCAATTACAAAATAACTGTAGTTGGATCGTAAGAGTCTCTTCATTCAATCGACTTAGAGTCATATTACTCATTCTCACTCTTCTACTGGGTGAAAACCAATTAGGCTGTCGTCGTACCGCACTAATCGTATTTCACAGTTTACTGCCATCCAAGTATCACAATGTTACGGCTGGAGGCGTAATTTTTTTTTTTTTTTTTTGTTCGAGTTGTTTTCGAATCGTACGAGGAAGAAAGTGACCAGATTTTAGAGCCTGGGGGGAATGATGTGTCCTTGGTGTGTTGACCCTTGGGCCACCTCTGGAACCGGGTTGGGCAACTTGGACGAGACCAGATCGGACCGGTGGACGTTTTATGGATGGACGCGCCGGATCAAAAAACCAACACGTACAGTTGGTTAAAAAAATCATTTTTGCTTTTTCAAAAACGTCGTCAATTATTTTAATATAGGTGTTTAATTTTGTCTAAACCTATATTCCATTGTGTAATAATTTCTTATCGACTCATTTAACTCTTAAATCAAAAACTACGTAATTAAATTTCTTCGCACGAAAAATTTCTATTTTCCCCAAAAATGGTTCAATAACAACAAACATTTTTGACGTGGCTTCCACACGTACAAAGTCCTTGATATCAAGACGTCTTATGCTCTGCCAGCGCAGTTAAATTATGACCTAATATGTCTGCACTCCCTCCTGTGCAAGGGAGGAATTTTTTCTCGAAAAAAAGGGGGAACCGTGTTGAAGCTGTTTCGGTCTATTTTGAATTTATTAGCCGCTACGCCCATTTGATTACATAACAGAGGTCGCTGCGGGTAGTAATATATTCTTTTGTTGCCTCATCCGGCGATTGAGTTTTCCATAAGAGCGCGTTCAATAGTTAACAGATTGGATTTGGCTTCTGCCACCGTTGGCACGGAAAATCATACTCGCGAAATCTGACCGGCTCGTGGAAATCCCGACGATTCATCACGAGCTCGTAAAAGGCACGAAATGCTCACTAGTTGGAAATAACACTGGTCGGTACGGTTAGAACCTGCTGATCTCTAAACGGGTTCAATTAAACTCATTAGCGGGACTGCATTCACTCGGCTAATTGGTTCAGTTATCTTCTTGAATGCTTCCCGTCAGGCCGAAAGGGAATTATTTCTATGGACTCACTCATTTCTCACTCAATTTGAAGGAGGAGAAAAAAATCCGAGTTTGTGGAGTCACTACGCGTGTAATTGAAACGAGATGTCTTTACAAACTAAGAACGACCAAATTGCCAAGAACACGCGAGAGGTTTAATGGAATAAAGCAATTAGAACTTCTATGAGCGATTTCGAGTGAAAACCGTAATTTGTGAGTCAATCAAACGTTGATTCTTTTAAAATACCAAACGCACGTTGAATGAAGAAAAATCCCCCACCTCTTTAACAATCTAAGATCCCATGGGATTGATGGTTTATGCAAGTTAATGTCCTTCAAATGAGAAGGAAATGAATTCCAAGCCCGATAGCTCGGTATAATACGATTTGTTGAATATTCAACGGGGAAGAAGAAGATAAATGGACCAGAAAAGGTCATTAACAATGAGACGACGATGTCATCCGAGCCCAAAAGCTACTGTCGTTTTTCGATCGTTCATAAAAATCGATAAAATCGCAGAAATATCGAATATCACGTTCGAGGGATCGAATTTACAAACAATAGACGCCCGGCGAGGCTAACGGTGTCTCACAGACAAGTAATTCTTTATTATGAAATAAAAAGGTTCTCAGGACCCCCCGACGGTGGACTAATAGTGCTCGCAAGGGCCCACCTTTTGTTGTTGGGGCGCGGCGTAGAACTTGACAAAGATGGAAGTAATTAGGACCGGCAGAGGTCAGCACTGAGGTCGAAGTTTCATGATCAACTCATAGACGTCAAACGCTGTGGGACGATGAAAAAACTTATAGCTTTAGGGGGGGGATTTAAATGAAGAAAAACATTCAAGAGTGCTCTTAAATAGACATTCGAGTGAAAATAAAATTTATTAATATTAACCATTTAATGGTTAATAAACTTGTGTTCTTGCGACGGAAATCAAAAAATTGTTTCGACCTCAAAATTTGTAATACGTTTCTAGATGTGTATAATATGCATACAATTTGGATATTATTCCAAAAATGAAATGTCCGTCCACCGTCCGGACCGTTTTGAGCCGTAGGAATTTTTTTTTATTTTTTAAATCAAATTTTAACAAAACACGGTTCTCCATCTAGTTGTACCGGCAAGGTTTTCAGTCCGATCCCCCGTTGTGCTAAAAATGGGCTATGCGAGGGCATTTTGAAGGGTTTCGGCTACGGGGTCAGGTGTCGTTTTCGAAGTAATTTCGGACACAATCCATTTTGGTTTATTATTCTTGGAATAATACACCTATGTTTTCGCGACGGAGGTCGACGACTCGGATCGGCCTCAAAACTTGACATTATCCGTTTCAAGATGTCTACATTCAAAATCCGAAATGTGCCATACGCCGTCCGGGCCGTTTTGGGCAGTAGGAATTTTTTTTAAAATCTGAAATTTTGGCAAAATACTTGGTTTACCATCTAGTTGTGCCCGCAAGGTTTTCAGTCCGATCGCCCAAACCCGTGGGGCGCTATGGGGCTAAAATGGGGCTACAGGAGTGGTGTTTTGAAGGCTTTTAGCTATGGGATCGTGTTAGGTGTCGTTTTCGAAGTATTTTTGGACGTAGAATCCATTTTTTAGGGTCCCGGAACGATCCGATTTCACTGTGGCGATCTATAGAGCTTTCATGGGGCTAAAAATGGGATTTTTGAAGGATCCCAAGAAGTTATATATAGAATATTTTTCGAGATAGATATATATAGAATATTTTTCGAGTAAAAATGAAAGAGCTTTTGAAAAAAAAAAAAAATCCCCCAAAAATGTTTTTTGAAATATAAAAATCCAAAAAAAAATTTTTTTTAATTTTTTTTTAATTGACAGAATTAAATGTCTGTACAAGTAACCTATATCAAAGAATAATAAACCCTTGTGTAGAATTTGCAGCGTTTTTTCGAGGTCCCCCATCTATCCAAACACTCAACAGGTGTTTTTTAAATTGACAGAATTAATTTTACGGACAAGTTAATTTTTCCTCAGGCTGTCTCAGGGACCAATTCGAAGACGTTTTTTCCGACCGCCAATATGAGGGGAGGTCAGCATTTTTAATCCCAAAAATACCTCTAGGAATCTGGCACTGGAGGAGAAAGTGGGCAACACGGGTAGGATCGTTTCAACAGAATTTGAATGCGCTGTTCTCGCAAAAAAAAACATTCTGACATCCAGTTTTTTCGACGAATCAGCAGACCCATAGAGACAAACTTTAAGGCTTTTAAGAAACCGGTTTTGAGGCATCAGGAACTGGTTTTGGGGAGAAACAGTTTTGATGGAACAGAAACCTGTTTGGATTCTGTGTTCAAAATTTTAAAAAAATTTCAAATTATTTTTATAGAATTTTTTTCACTCGGAAAATATTTGACCTCCTGGGATCCTTCAAAAATCCTATTTGTAGCCTCATGAAAGCCCTATAGTGAAATCTGGGCCCTATAGAACGCCACAGTGAAATCTGAACGTTCAAGGACCCCCCAAAATGGAATCTACGTCCAAAAATACTTCGAAAACGATACCTAACTCGATCCCATAGCCAAACCCCTTAAAAAAAACGCCTCCCGTAGCTCAATTTTAGCCCCATCGCGCCCCACGGGTTTGGGCGATTGGGCTGAAAGCCTCGCGGGCACAACTAGATGGTAAACCGAATATTTTGTCAAAATTTCAGATTTAAAAAAAAAATCCTACTGCCCAAAACGGCCCGGACGGCGTAAGGCGGACGGGCATTTCGGTTTTGGAATAAGAACGCTTGAAACAGATAATGTCAAATTTTGAGGCCGATCGGAGACGTCGACCTCCGTCGCGATTACCTAGGAAAATACCTCCTTAGTATAAGAAGGTTCACGAAAATATTGATTGATTGTTCATATTACACAAAATTTAATAAAATATAAATTCTTTGATTAATTTGAACATGAACCCAACCTCAACTTTCCACTCGATGAGACACCTTTAAAAGGAACTAATTAGGCAGCCCCCCCCCCCCCCCCGCCAGAGGTCAGCACTGAGGTCAGTCGTTACATTCTTTATTTTCCCCGACTACACAACATGTCGGGGTGTGAGGGCGCATACTATTAAAGTTGTGACGGAGATTAATGTGCCCGTCGCGCGTCACGGGGGATCTTCACGACGAGAAAAAAAACAACCGACCCGAAGCGCATTAAAAAATGGGACAACGGAGTCCATCGAAAAATCTTTCACGGTGCTAACGCTGGGCAAACAATCTTGATGTTGGGTGGAGCCGATCTGGTCTGTCGCGTTGAATGGATAATGATGTTGGGAATAATTGATGTTCGTCCCTTGTAACGGTGTAATGATCCGTGTGGGACTGGGGACGTTACTAGGGCAATAGCATTTCTAGTTTCTGAATCATCTGACGTTGAAATTCGATGTAAAAAGCGTTGCCGCTTGTGAGTGTAGGTTTGTTCCTGGAGCGTGAGTGTGAGCATGAGGGGATGTAAGTGTGGGCCTGAGGATGCTAACGCGCTCACGCTGCTGTAGCGGATTTTCAAGGATCTAGGCATACTTACGTGTGCACGAGTGAGGCTTCCTTGGGGTGACGCGAAACTCTGTCAGCCACAGCACCCCAAGGTGACCAAAATAGCAACGACCAACACTCAAGTACACCTTTCTGGACGCCTATCCTCTACCTAGAGTGGAAACTATTGTAGAAAAAGTAGCCAAAAATTATGTTTTCAGCACAATTGACTTGCGCAGCGCCTACCTACCACCAGACACTGAGAAGGAATTGACTGCTTTTGAAGCTTGCGGCAAACTACTCAGTTTCTCCGTATCCCATTTGGGGTAACGAATGCAGCTAATAGAAGCAAATCCTGAATACGCTTTAGTTCGGCTAGCTGATGGAAGGGAAGAAAACGTGTCCCTGAGACACCTCGCGCCGTACGGAGACACTCATGAGGGTGTTCCAACACTCGAAACGAATCCTCCAATGACTCCGGACGATGAAAATCCCTCGCCAGCTGGTATGGATACATCGATACCCTTTTCAATCCCTGAAGGGTCCCAGCTTAAATTTAGATTTTTTTAAAAAATTTTTAATTTATTTTAAAAAAATTTTAATAATTTTTTTTTTTGTGTTTGAAAATTAGGTCCAAATCTACCAGAATAAACCGCGACGCAGTTCCAGGCCTGGGGATCGTCCGTTTTTTTCTAGGAGCCAAAGTGTGTGGTCTCCAAATTGTGAACCCCTCGTCTCATATAACGTTGTAAGTGCGTCAGGTGTACATCCGGCCAACCCGTAAGGGTCCCTTTAAACCCCAAACGAAGGTCAAGAACACGACGAACAGACATTTTCAAGAGAACGTTGTTGTAAAAACGCAAATTTTACACAAGGGTTTTTGGGTATAAATTTTGCAAAAATTAATTTAATTTCAATAAAAATTATTTGAAAATCGGATCGCTCTGGGATTCCCCTCCAACGGTTTCAACGTCCAAAAATACTGAAACACGAAAACGACTCCAAACTCGACAAGCTCTCGCGTAGCTCCCTTTTTAGTCCCACTGGTGAGGAGCGATTTTGCTGAAAACCTTGCGGATAAAACTAGAGAGAAAAGAGGAGGGGGAGGGGAGGAGAGGGGGGGATGGAGAAAAGAGTGTTTTGTCGAAATTTCAGATTGGGAAAAAAAACCCCCTACTGCTCAAAAAAGCTTGGACGGACATTTTTGAAATCTACACAATGTGTGACGCATGATGTCATCATGAGACGAATTTTGATGACGATAAAGATTTCAACCACCATCACGAATACATACGTGTATTATTCCGAGAGTAATAAACCTCCCATCTTCCAAAAACAAAAACGAAACAAAAAACTCGTTAAATCCGCGATCAAACTCGTCGTAACTCCCAAGTTCGTCGAGACAGCAGTTTTAATTGCTATCCAGACAGAAGATAATTTTTCCCCATTTACACGTGCTAATCAAGTCCGCATAAAAGTATCAGGTAGTTTCGACTTCTTCGGACATTTTTCCCTTCGGCAAACGATTTTACTTGGTAATCTCCGTAAACCGCGGTTAGGGCGTGTTTACGCTTCAAAAACTGGTAAGTTGAGTTTTCGAGTTTTTTTTTTTGTTCTTGCAAACCGCAGGTAGTTGAAATGAGGGGCTTTGAACTCATAAAGGGACAGTACTGTAATGGCAGAAGGCGAGAGAATATGGTGATTAGGATCGATGGAGATATGAAGCTCAGTTCGAAAGACCTCCTTTTTTTTCTATTTTACATTTTCTTCACTTTTTTTTTTTCAATTATCGTCTCCCTTTGAAGTAATTTCCGTCGAAGGCCCCCAAAGCGACGCCTTTAATGAATCGATTGGGGCAGACCTCAACTCTCAACGCGCCTCGGATGTAAAACTTTTACGACAAAACTAGATGGTGACATGAAATAGGCTGCGGTCGTTAAATAATTCCTCTCGGGGCTCCTTGACGGGATGTAAACGAGAAAAACATGAACAAGCAAAGAACATAAATATTGTTTTATAGGTTATCATATGCGCCTATAGATACCCTTCCATTTCGTGGAATATTATCTGGACTCATAAATTCTACCATTGCGTCACGGGAGTCTTCCCGATGCATTTTTCAAGCCCTTTCCTACTAAGTAGCTCAGGAAAGGGCTTGAAAAATGCATCGATAAGACGGGGGGTCTTCTAAACCTCTCGGGAGCAACGCAAACGTGATCATGATATTCCTAGTGGACATTCGTATATTGCTGCATCAACTGGAATAATTTTTTTCTTTCCAGCCGGACAAAGAAAAAAATATCGAACTCGAAAATAGCAAAATCTAATGTAATAATTACATTTATCGAGCTGATGACGAAAAGTTCCGCTTCTCGATTCGCCGTATTGATTAAGTGGGGAATCACAGGTTTTATCGTCAAAACGATTCGTTCACGTGGTGCTCAAAGGAATAGAGAGTTTTTGTTTTTCACGTGCGAACTTTTCGTTGAAACGAGAGGAGCAGCCCCTAGCGCGAGCACACGAAGATGCTAACTATTTTACGTTGACCTTGGGGCGGATCCTTTACGACAGAGTAGGAAAAACGAACTGCGCATGCGCCAACTACGAGAAGGGTTTCGTAACAACGAAAACCGCTTTTCGTTCGACGTGAGGGGACCCCCTTCACGTCGGTACGAAAACCCTTTTCGTTTGTACGAGACCCTTCTCGTTGTTGGCGCATGCGCAGTTCGTTTTTTCTTTTTTCGTTCCAACGAAAACAGTAGCTACGTAGAAAACAAAAACTCTCTACTGTTTTCGTTGGAACGAAAAAAGAAAAAACGAACTGCGCATGCGCCAACAACGAGAAGGGTCTCGTACAAACGAGAAGGGTTTTCGTACCGACGTGAAGGGGGTCCCCTCACGTCGAACGAAAAGCGGTTTTCGTTGTTACGAGACCTTCTCGTAGTTGGCACATGCGCAGTTCGTTTTTCCTACTCTGTCGTTAAGGATCCGCCCCAAGGTCAACGTAAAATAGTTAGCATCTTCGTGTGCTCGCGCTAGGGGCTGCTCCTCTCGTTTCAACGAAAAGTTCGCACGTGAAGAACAAAAACTCTCTATTAGCTACGTAGAAAACAAAAACTCTCTAATATGAAAGACTGTTATCACCGAGACCATGGAGGAATAGAGAACACTATTCCTCCATGCACCGAGACAAGAGGTTAACACTGCTTTGAAAAACGGCCACTGCGATCGCAGCGCTGCTTTCGACGACTGAAGTTCGAGGTAAAATTTACCTCGATTTAATCGAATCGAGGTTTTCAGCCCGATCGCCCAAACCCTTTGGGCGCTATGGGGCTATAATGGGGCTACGGGAGGGTTTTTTGAAGGTTTTGGCTATGGGATCGAGTTCGGTGTCGTTTTCGAAGTATTTTTGAACGTCCCGGAACGATCCGAATTCACTGAGGCGATCTATAGGCTTTCATGGGACTACTACTGGGATTTTTCGAGTGAAAAACGAATACTATTTGGAAATAAAAATTTAAAAAAATTTGGAAAAAATTTTGAAAAAAAATTTAAATTTTTGCACAAGAAGCCCATAGCAAAGAATTAAAAACAAAATGCAAAAAAAAAGGTGGTTGTGAAAAAATTTGCAGCGTTTGAATGTTGGCACCTTGGCTTCCCATGATGGTTGGTATCCTTGGTTTTGTCGTTTTTTGATACAATCATCATCCCGATACGCGCCCAGATTGCGTTGCTTTTGGCAGTCTTTGGCTGGTATCCCACCACCCCTACGAAGTGAACCTTCCTTTCCTTCTTCCATGGGTCTCTGCGTAAACTTTAGACTCACCTCTTCATTGTTCTGCCATTTCAACCGTTTAGGTGACACTGCCACAATTTTTTTTTTTTTTTTTTTTTTTTTTTAAGTTGCCTGGTTCAAGATTTCAAGCAAATGCTAATTTTCGAGGGTCGAGAAAAACGAATGCGACAAATAAAGTTATTCCTCCATTTCAAGATGCACAGGGTATCTGAATTCGGGCTCTCGCGACATCGATTTCACCTTGAATTGAAGAAAGTTGGAGTAAAAGAGCAATTTAATCATTCATCCAACAAAGTATCTCGCCCAGGTAGTCAACAGATACTTCGATGCCGATATTTTAAAAGTATCGATACTTCGACTTCACAAACCGTTTCATTCAGATGCCGTATTGAAAAAAAAATTATCGATTCCATCGATATTACACCGATAATAGCAATATTGGAATACACCGCACTTAATAAGTAAATGAATCATTCGAGTGAATATTTTTGACTGATCGCTAACAAGGTCAGTCAATGAAAGCAATTTGAAAAGTATCGGCACCGGTATTGACGAGCGAAAATCCGTACCAATAAGTTCGGACAATGACGAGCGATAGCATCTGAGCTATAATAACGAGTTATAGTCATAATCTTTTCTCATCATCAAACAGAGAATTTCAATTCAAGTATCAGTACAAATGTCAAACAAATTAACGACACTTCTGATACTACCTGAGACACGTATCGCTACTGATGTATCGCTCACCCTTATCGCTGGGAAATTATCGATTCAAATAACGGTACCGATACACAAAAAAAGTAGATACTCTGACATAACAGAGTAATTGTGATATCCCTAATCATGACTTATTTATTCAAATTTTCTTGGACACAGATTAAAATCGATGTCTCTAAAAACAAATTCAAATATCCCGTGTATCTTAAAATTGAGTCCTATAAAGAAACCTTTAGTGTTATGTACGTTGTTTTCGGCCCAATATTAAAATATTGCTATTTTGAGCCAGGTAACTTAAAAAACAAATTTTCTTGGTGGGCAATCGAAGTCGATCGGAGGATACTCGAAAACAGTGATCCCATACCTGAAAACAATAAGTCAGAAATTAGTTGTTAGTAGAAACCGGTTCATAAATTGTGCTGGAGGAACAAATTTATATATGAGGCATCATGGGTGTTGTAAAATGGGGGGAGTAGCTGAGCGTGTCCATTCTAGACAAACACCCGATGTGGTTACCGGACTTCCATCGTGACCGTCTCAATTGGCTCCATCATATCCACAAGGCGGAGGTGGGTTCTGGGATGAATTATTGCAGCATTAAGCGTCCCGTTAGGTCCTTGTTGGAAATCTTGGCCGAGGGTCAAAGTGAAAAGTAACGGGAATACGGCGAGAAAACCGCGAGGAATTTTCCCAACGAGTTGATATTGCAATATGCAATTGGGAGGGGGGGACCTTGTTGGCCATTTTTTGCCTTCGGGCTGGCCTGTTTTAGAATTTAGGCCGTCAAAGGCGTCTTGTTGAGGTCGAAGGTGAACTTATTAAAATTTCTTTCAACGGGAGTCCCACTCGGAGCTAATCTCGGGGCCGCCTCCAGGCGGGGTTGGCCAACGGCAGCTCAACCTGGGTGGGTTTCAATATTATAAATAACCGGGGTGCGCCCTCCAGTGTGCAGCAATAAGACAAATCCGCGTGGAGATTCTGAAACTCCGAACCGCGTCATTAATTAATTTATTGGGCTGGTTTAATTGGGCGTCGATGGCTAGTCCCGAGATGACTTCTGAAATGTGTTTGGTGGACTGTTTTAGTGAGCATCAGAAGTGGGATCAAACAAACCAACAACGTATGAGCAACCGGGAAAATGATGTCACCGGAGTGAAAGCCAAGTCCTTGCCATGCGGGCATTTCGAACTGATTGACGATAAATGCAATTTTCGGCTCACCTCAACCTGTCACGAGCCACCTCAAACCATTGAATCCCTCTTAGCTGCTACCCCTTTTGTTCTTTACGACTTGTCAACACAGGCCGAGGCTAAGGCGTCAGGGCAGTCTCATTACCGGGTCTTTACCATTTGCATAGGAGACAAAGAGGCCAGATGGCTTTGCCAACGGAGGAACAAAAAATTATGCGTCTTCTTTGTCGACTTCGCGAGCTCAATCAGCCTTGATTAGACTCAGCCTTATGGGTAATCAATGAAGACAAACCGGTCCGTTCAGTTTCGTTTCCTAGTGTCAACAAATTTATACGAGCAGATGTTCCGATAAAAATCAATGAGGTGAAAACTGGCAATTTTCATTCAGCTCTTTGCAAAATCAAACACAGATAATTATCTTCGCCATTTGTGTAACGATTATTATTAAAAACGCTGGAAATTTCCACACGAGATTTTATCGTTGTTTTGAATCAAATGTGCAGAAACTATAGTCAAGAAATATCAAAAACTGAATTTTTTTTAGAGAAAATTCAAAGCTAAAAAATGTGTAAAAGTTAGAAAAATGTAAAGAAATGTGAAATGTCTATACAACAATGTAATGTATATTATTGTACAATTTTTAACCTATTTTGAAATTTTAATTTTTTATGCATTTTTTTTAGATTTTAATTTTAAATTTTTGAAATGATATTTTATTGACAAAAAATATAATGTATTATGCTATAAAAATTAAATAGTACAGTATACTTGAATAGTGTTACTGTGAAAAATGGATTCCACTTACAAAAAGTACTTTAACAGCCTGCTTTTTAGGCCCATCGAACCTGACGGTGTGGTAGGATGGGTTCAAGACCCCCGTAAATGAATTTCAAGTCTAAGAATATTTGGAAAACGACACCCCGCTCGACCTTCCACACAAACTCCTAAAATCCCGGTAGGGCGATCGGGATGGAAATCTTACGGGCACAGCTAGAAGGAAAATCGAGTAGGTACGTCGTTAAAATCTATAAAGATAAGATTCATAAATAAAAAATAAAAAACGCTGCAAATTTTACACAAGGGTTTATTATTCTTTGATATACGTTACTTGTGAAGAAATTTAATTCCGTCAATGAAAAAAATATAAAAAAAATTTTTTTTTGGATTTTTATCTTAAAAATTTTTTTTTTTTGATTTTTTTTCAAAAATGTTTTTTTTTCAAAAACTGCATTTTTTACTAGAAAAATATTTAACATCCTGGGATCCTTCAAAAATCCCATTTTTAGCCCCACGAATGCCCTAAACATCACCCCAGTGAAATCGGATCGTTCCGGGACCCCAAAAAATGGATTCTACGTCCAAAAATACTTCGAAAACGACACCTAACTCGATCCCATAGCTAAAAGCCTTCAAAAAAACCCTCCCGTAGCCCCATTATAGCCCCATAGCGCCTCACGGGTTTGGGCGATCGGACTGAAAACCTTGCGGGCACAACTAGATGGTAAACCAAGTATTTTCTCGAAATTTCAGATTTTTAAAAAAATTCCTACTGCCCAAAACGGCCCGGACGGCAGACGGCGTACGGCGGACGGCGGACGGCGGACGGCGGACGGCGGACGGCGGACGGCGGACGGCGGACGGACATTTCGGATTTTGAATGCAGACCTCTTGAAACGGATAATGTCAAATTTTGAGGCCGATCGGAGTCGTCGACCCGTGTCGCGAAAACATAGGTGTATTATTCCAAGAATAATAAACCAAAAACGCTGCAAATTTTACACAAGGGTTTATTATTCTGTGATATAGGTTACTTGTACAGACATTTAATTCTGTCAATAAAAAAAATTTTTTTTTTGGATTTTTATATTTCAAAAAAAATTTTTTGGGGGGATTTTTTTTTTCAAAAATGTATTTTTTCAAAAATTCTTTAATTTTTACTAGAAAAATATTTAACTTCTTGGGATCCTTCAAAAATCCCATTTTTAGCCCCATGAAAGCCCTATTGAACGCCACAGTGAAATCGGATCGTTCCGGGACCCCCAAAAATGAATTCGACGTCCAAAAATACTTCGAAATCGACACCTAACTCGATCCCATAGCTAAAAGCCTTCAAAACATCCCTCCTGTAGCCCCATTTTAGCCCCATAGCGCCCCACGGGTTTGGGCGATCGGACTGAAAACCTTGCGGGCACAACTAGATGGTAAACCAAGTATTTTGCCAAAATTTCAGATTTTTTAAAAAATTCCTACTGCCCAAAACGGCCCGGACGGCGGACGGCGTACGGCGGACGGCGGACGAACATTTCGGATTTTGAATGTAGACCTCTTGAAACGGATAATGTCAAATTTTGAGGCCGATCGGAGTCGTCGACCCGCGTCGCGAAAACATAGGTGTATTATTCCAAGAATAATAAACCAAAATCAATAAAGATAAGTTTTATTTTTAAAAAAATGCCTAATCCCCAAAAGGCTTAAAAAGGGCTATTTAGGATCTACGTACCTGTGGAAGATGAAACGCAAATTTTCAGACCGATTAAAATTGTTGACAGCTGTCACGAAAACAATGATCACAACACAATAAAATATTACAGTAACTGTTGTTTTCAGTTTAAACAAGTTGTGGCCGCGTGGGCCGAACTCTGTGCTTAAATTCGCTCGCCCGCCCCACTTCGTTCAGTCGCGAGCCACGGGAAGCGCCATCTCCGGCGGCGAGATCGGGAAGTCCAGCTGCTCTCGCTACGAGAGAGCAGCTAATTCCTCGGGCTCCCCGATCATCTGGGGAAGCCAGGTCAGTGGAGTAATTTTTCGTAATACCGTGTCATGGGACCCCACTTGGTGAAAATATGTCTGGGGAAGCCTGGGGTATTAAATGCTGATCCAGGGAGAACTAATATTGATGCCGATATCTCAACTTCAATATCGGATTCCCCTGGATTCCCTTCTGGAGATCAACGCAAGACTACCAAAACACTTCTTGTCAGTCTGGAGATGGCGGATCTCCCTTCAATGCCTCAAAACCGCCTCCTACGATAGCAGATCGCGACATCTCGCGTTATATCCCTATATTCAGGTACTCTCTTCACTCTCCGGGGGCAAAACCCCAGTTATGCTGGAGGCCTTCCCCTTCACATCCGTTTATCAGGGTACGCTACTCAAGTTACTCCACAAGTTACTCGCTAAATTTGGAGAAACCATTTTTTTCCCCTCCATCTGTGAAAAAAGTTATCAAATACCATCTCGAACTCGAAACGTGTGGGACGTGAAAGGGAGAAACCAGACATGGGACGTGATCCAGGTGTCCCATCAAATGCCGTTTTCAACACTCTTGAAGCGTATAACGTGAATTAAATTACAATAAATTAAGGCCCATTTAGTGTAGTCGATTTGATGGAAGGCATAATGAGATACTCTGACCCCGATCCCGAAAATGCTGGCGGGTCGTATATGGTGCTCAATAAGATTGCGAATATTTAATGTGCGAAGCCCCGCGAAGTAATGGGCTTTTAAAACAAGATTGAGCGTTCCTCCGGGGGCTCCGGCTTGTTACACGGATAATGAACGAGGGGGAACCGAAAAAATCAAAAAGGCAATGAACCTGAGATTGAGAGAAAAAAAAAAAAAAAAAAAATGAAAGGAAGGAGAGAGAAAAAATACAAATCAAAATAAAACAAACTCTTCCAACTCGTAGTTTTGATTGGGGGCTCAATAAATCCTAGCAGAGTAGTCATTGGGGGGTAGGTAGGTGGATGACATAAGCCTTCCGCGTGCGCGTGTGGGGTGCTGGTTTCTGCCTGCGCCCACACGTGTCCTTGTCGGGGCTCTTGCCACTTGGTCCCGACCACATGATATCCTGATGTGAAAATTCAACAAACGGAACTTGCGAGAGGAAAAAATACGCCGAGCTCAGAAAATGCCACAAGGGACGTCCCCTTCCTCATCGCCGCTTATGTAGATGATGCGAATGAAGATATAAATATGTAGTGGAGAAGACAGCCTTTGTAGGCCACCAATCCCAAGTTATGGCAGGTCCTTTTGATCGTCTATGCGCATACTGTTTCATCAAGGATGTTGACTCAAGATGAGGAAGACAAGAAAGGCGCCGATCAAGAATTATTGTCAACAACGGTTCCAACGTCAACAGTGGAAAAGACAAGGCTGGTAGAGCTTTTGAAGTTCCTTCCGTATCTGCCTTTCAATACAGACACGGAGTCCCTTTCATGAATAGAACATCTCATCTGATCTCAGGCAGACCTTGATCAACTTCCTTTTGCGCTTAGCTTCTTGGTAAACGCCTTTGACGAGCGAGATCAAGAAGTTTTGTCGTCTTCGCCTTATTGACAGTTTTTTTTTTTCTTCTTCTTTTCGAAACCACTTACAAACTTACCATGTCCCACAACAGCAAAATGAACTCCCTTACAAGGAAGTACATTTCACGCCTGCGGGCTCAAATTAATTCCATCTCCGCGACACTCTTCCACACACTTGGAGGCCCTGGGAGCATTAGTGCCCGTCCGGTGTTTGTGCTTGAAGTCTCCGAATTAACTGCTTCAAGCAAGTTTTGAACCAAGGATGCATGATGTACGTTCCCTTCAAATGGAAACCACCACATGGTTCAAAACTTCGAAAACAACTTTAACCCAATCGACTTGAAATGTTTATCGTGCATTTTGTATATTACGAGGAACGTTCTGTCAACAGTTCAAAGCGCCATAATAATTATTTAAAAAAAATGAGTTACCAAGGTTTACAAAATATCGCGTTAAGTAAAAACAAACTCGAGCAGCATAGAACGAAAACGATGGAAAAATTTACCCCATGTTCTTCTAAGTACGTACGTCAAAATGTCAATTTTTTTATTCGAAAATTCGCCAACAAAAGCCAATGTGATATTTTGATAAACTGTCGCCACTGGATGCCATCTGACGGCTAAGTTTGAAAATATTTGCCAAACATCACTGCCAAATGATGTCAATGCAAATGGTAACCTGTCTGGTAGGTGGCGAAGTCACATTGTGCCATTTCACTCAGCTGCCATGTTCAGAGATCCATTTTAATAGTGCACTGAGAGAAAAAAAGGGCCTATTCTAGGTTATTTTTCGATTTTTCTCTAGGTTAAATGCTGCCAACCTAGATTTTTTTTTTTCATTCTAGGGTGGAACAATTTAGTCTAGGTTGAATATAATTTAACCTAGATTGAAAATACTCGTGAAGTTACCTTCCTAAAAATGCAAACAACCAAGATTTAAAATACGCCACCCCTACACTTTAGTTCTAGGTTGAGTTAACGGTGTGTGCCGCCGCCTCCATCCATTTACAGTCTAGGTTAAAAACATTAATGTCTTGGTTGTCTCACCCTGGTATTCAATGTTTTTCACTTTCATAGACGGTTGATTTACCCTAAAACAAAAACGTTCTCACCCCACCTCAAACAATTTACATCCATGGCGTGTTAACCTAGAACCCTTTTTTCTCTAGGTTGTGTCCCTTTATTTATGAGGTTGTTTCAATTACTATCCCTGTTGTTCCAGTTAAATTTCTAGGTAGCTTCCTATTCTTTTCAGGTTAGTTCTAATAAATTACTAGGTCGTCCACTTTTCTTTCTAGGTTTGCTCCACTTCCATTGCAGGTTGTTTCTATCAACTTCAACTATCTTTCTGGGTTGTCTCTGTTTCCAACTCAGTACAAAAATTTGAATGTGACGTCATAATATGACTGCACATAGTGACAGAAATAAGATGATTAGAATTTGACAAAGATTTGGCCTCAACCCCACCGGCTAAATAGCAGGGTTGCCAAGACAACGAGAATTAACGTCCACCGCCTACAGTGGCGCTCTCCGCGGCCGCTTAGCGTACTGTAGAAACAACCTGGAATTTATTGAATGAATTACAATCACTGTTGTTTAAACCTAAAACTATTTGTAGTACTACGGTAGTTTTAACTGAGACTGAAAGTAGCAATCTCGCCTTTTAAATCTCTCGGTTGTTTTCAGTTGTACAACCGAGACTTTAATGGAGGGGAATTATATGGAAGGTCAAATCATTCAATTCTAGATTACCCCACTTAAAAGTCAAAGGTAGGTAATATATTTTCTAGGTCTTCACAATGTCAACCTAGACCAAATGTGAAGTTCACATTTGGTCTAGGTTGACACTTTTTTATTCCAGGTTGTGGTTAGAGGGCGGGTAATAACGGTTAGGTTGTTTCTATATGGGTCTAGGTTGTATTAATATTTTTCGATGTTACTTTAACCTGGACCTATTTTTTTCTAGGTTGAATCAATTGATTCTAGGTGGTTTCAATTTCTTTTCGAGGTTATTTCGGATTTAACCTAGCCACTAAAAAAATCTTTTCTCTCAGTGCAGCCGCCGTAAACCCAATCGACTTGAAATGTTTATCGGGCATTTGGTATATTACGAGGAACGTTCTGTCAACAGTTCAAAGCGCCATAATAATTATTTTAAAAAAATGAGTTACCAAGGTTTACAAAATATCGCGTTAAGTAAAAACAAACTCGAGCAGCATAGAACGAAAACGATGGAAAAATTTACCCCATGTTCTTCTAAGTACGTACGTCAAAATGTCAATTTTTTATTCGAAAATTCGCCAACCAAAGCCAATGTGATATTTTGATAAACTGTCGCCACTGGATGCCATCTAACGGCTACGTTTGAAAATATTTGCCAAACATCACTGCCAAATTATGCCAATGCAAATGGTAACCTGTCTGGTAGGTGGCGAAGTCACATTGTGCCATTTCACTCAGCTGCCATGTTCAGAGATCCATTTTAATAGTGAGTATTTATCAAATCGTTATGAGAAAATGTTTTTCACAGTCTAGCTGGATAACGGACGCCCAGCTCGAGCCAAAAAAAGGCCCACTATATTCTTCGTATCAGGAATCTGGACCGCCAAAGTAAACCCCTAATACTATTGTTATGTTTTATAATCATGATAAGGAAGAGAAAGATGGTCTTGGCTCTTGCACAATTCGAAAACAAAAGGGATAGTGAGGATATTCAAATGTTAGCTCGTTTGAAATATGATACTGCGTCATTCCACAGCTGCAATGAAGACTTCAGTAAGATTCTGGAGCAATACTACATGAACCGTTGCCGCAAGTGCCTAGCACAAGGAAGAGGAAGCCTATTTATATTTGATGACTATCATCAACAACTCTTTGAGCCCATATCGGCCTCGTACATAATGATCTATTATGCCCCGTTTGTACCGAACGTGGGTGATTCTAAATTAACAACCCCGAAAAAAAATTAAGCGTAGGTGTGGATTTCATCGGACGAGGAAGTACAAAAATCTTGGAGCATTTCGGACCCCCTGGGCCTTTACGGCCTTGCGGACTCGTCGGTAAGTGAAATCAAGAAAGGAATACCAATGAGCGGAGTGATACGCTTCTGTATTGGTAGTCTATGAGGTGTTCAATATGTATGGGTAAACTACCTTGACGACTAAGGCCAAGTCAGCTTATCAAAACTGTATACGTTGCCAGATGTTACCATCCGATGAGCGACAATTTAAAACTAATTGGATTGGGAATATTCTCGATTTAATAGGCAATCTCAGTGGTGAGTTAAGGGTTTAGAAGAACTAATGCTGATACAAGTTCTGATAATATTGACAACATAATGTTGTCATCGAATATACCGAAATTTGTATTTCTATGACGCGTAGATTACAATTGCCGACTGTTTGAATTTTAAAATGGTACTTGCAGGGGGTAAGCTGGCTCACTGTAACGCCTGCTGCGTAATGTAACGACTCCACGTCATAGACATCGAAGAGACTGCCCAACACTGTCCCCCTTTGGCCCGTCATCCCGTCTCCACTCTTGCAACACTGAAGGGGGTTAACAAATCCGTAAGGGCGGACCCTGGAAGATGGGATTAGGAAAGCTCTCCAAGCTCTCCCCAGCTGAGACAAGAAGGTGGTTTGCTTCTAGACATTTTTCTACTACCCTGATTGAGGACTTGAGATGGGAAAAGCATGTACCATGTATTGTGCTTTGATCATCAATCTAAATCAGACTATTCAGGAGGTTTGGGGTGTCCTCATTGCACCCACAATCGCAACACTTTTTTTCCAGTTCTTCATACAGTTGTATCTGCAAGGTTTTCAACCAAATAGGTCTAACCCATAAGACTCTGTGTAAAAAGGGGGGGGGGGGGGGGGGGGGGGCTTTTTCAAGGTTTTGTATAAACTCTTTGTAATTGACTCTTGTGTAAAATTAGCAGCATTTTTGCAACCTTTTCCCCTCAGAATTAGAGTTTAAGGTTTATACGGAAACTAGGGGGCCCTCTGCTGGGTACCCCGGCCAACCCGGAAGACCATGAAGTACACTCATGAAATAAGCCTCCCTAATTCACTAATTCGTGGGAGTAGCCGGAGCTGCACGAGATTTTGGAGTTTCCGTTAAGAGGGTTCCCAAAATCTGAATCCATAGGGTCAAAATACCTGACTTTGTGCCCCATTATCTCGGGAACTTCTGGACCGATTTTGATGAAATTTTGAGCACATGAACTTCACACTGTTTACTGTCGATAGCACCGATGAAATTGTGATAACCATAATGGATATCAACTGAGCGATTTTCAAAATCCGGCCATTTTGGCCGCTATTTCTCGCGTCTTTGAAAAATTCCTCAGCGTTACCTAGGTTTTTGATTTGACTTTCATCGGTGCAAAAGCTTCAAAACAATGATAGAAATATGTCATAAAAATTTGAGAACCATTCGTTCATTCGTTTTCATGCAAATGGGTCTTATGTGCCGAAAAAGTCAACTTTTCAAAAGAAGCGTTTTACTGAAAAGGATACAACTCCGTACTATCTCGATCCAGAAATGACTCCAATACGTTTTGTGTCCCTCATAAATGTGTTCCTACCTTGAAAAAGGATGCAACCCGATGTATTTATCTTGTTTGAGTTGATTAGATTGTTTCCATAGTGATTTGTGAGTAAGTTGTGTAAATTTGTTGTAAGTTGAAAATCGGGTAGTAGGTAACTTTGATCATGACAAAATCCAAGCGAATTTTCATAAAGTCCCGTGGAATTCCTCCAAACCGTTGGAGGTTGCGTGAATGTGTTGATCGGGCCCATAAAGTAACAGAGAAGGGATCAGGCACCATCCTCCAGGAACCTGGTCCCTCCACCTCCGGCTCTGGAGTTGGCTCTTGAAGATGTGAAACAACCTTCAGGTATTCAAAAACTCTCATTGTTCAAATTAGCCATATAGAGCCAATTTCTTGGTGGTTTCGGACTTTTCTTGAAAGCTCCCAAAATATAAATTTGGGTCACCTCCTCGTTCTCGGGTTGGGGGCTTTAATAAACGTAATAGAATAAAACCCCTTTGGCGCATTGCAGCATTTCCCTTAAAAGCATTTTCACCAATTACACGTTTTCGCCAATTTCAAGTTTCTTGGCGAGCCTTTTCTAATAGTGGCCTAGTTGAATTTGTGTTGTAAATATATTCAAAACTGACTTGCAGAAAAGATTCAATTGGCTCCTGGAGAGTGTCCTGAAGGCACTTCAATCCTTCCCCTCCGTATTTCCCGCCCCTGTTCAACACCCCTTTGTTCGCTCGTGGAACCACGTGAGGCCTCCCCTGAAGTCGAATGGTGTTCTACTCTAAATGCAAAATAGCCCGAGATACCTTTGTCGTTTCCCTTATTAGAATATCGCGGTCCCGAGGGGCCTGACCATAGAATAGCTTGGAGGGTCTTGTACCCCCGGAGTGAATTCGAATCCCTGTCCCTCTAGCGCAATCTACCTTTGAGCGGAACACCTTCCACGAGCTAATTTTCCTCGATACAGATATTCGAAAACAAACCAATTCATCGCCACGTGCGGCACAGAACTGAAACGCTCTTTGCAACGCTTCAATTTCAACAATGCGGATTCTAGAGAAAATCCATCCTAAGAGAATATCACAGAACATCACGACAATACACAGGTCCGGGCAAGTTATAATGTGCCACGTGCAAAAGGGATAACAGATCCGAGCAGAATGCAACTCAAACTTGTTCGACACGGTTTCGATGTTTATTATCCCCGCATTTACACGCTCACCCCCGACGTTATTTTCCTCGAGCACCCCGGGCTTGTACCGAATGATAGTTCTCGGCTATAATAGGTTTCGAAGTTTGACATTGAAAGGGGGCGAGGCTCACGGCGCAGGCTTTTGAAAATCTCTTTGGACTCGGATCGTTGAATTTAACGACGTGTCAAGTTTTATTGCTTCTGTAGGGAGGGGAGGAGCCGACCATGCTGGAAATACCGGCCCAGTCAGGATTGAATTAGACCATTATAGTCCGGGAGAACTACGGGTTCAGTTGGGGAACTGATGTTGAAAGAAAAGGCATCGCATTAGAAAAAAATTATGCTTCGCCGATCCAATTATCGAAATACGAAGAGCACACGTTGCGCTCCTGCTCGCCATGGCGAGACAGATCATCGTTGATAAAATCGATTCAGCAGGCAAGGAAACGATAGTTTAAAATTTAAATAAATCATCACCTGACCTATCATTAATAATTAATTAATGATAGGTCAGGTGATGATTATTAGGTACCTACTGTTATTTTTAAATGTTACACTTGTATTTAGGCCCAGTTCCACCTTCCCACCTTCTTCCTCGCTAACTTAGGATAAATTCAGTGGTATTGGGTAATTTCACCACTATCGGGGTTGGATCGAGTGCAAGTTCGTACAAATGAGCGAGCGAAGCGAGCCCCCCTGTCTGAGACAGTGGCCAAGCGAAGCGAGCGTGTCCACGAGCTAGTTGCAAGTGAAAAAAGGGTTCCATCCTTCCCCTACCAATTTTCATATTTATTTATTAGTTTAATCGTTTCTATCTTACAGTTAATTTCTTGTATGTGATCCTATTAAATTTTTAATTTTAATTTAATTTTTAATTTTAATTTAATTTTTAATTTTAATTTAATTTTTAATTTTAATTTAATTTTTAATTTTAATTTAATTTTTAATTTTAATTTAATTTTTAATTTTAATTTAATTTTTAATTTTAATTTAATTTTTAATTTTAATTTAATTTTTAATTTTAATTTAATTTTTAATTTTAATTTAATTTTTAATTTTAATTTAATTTTTAATTTTATTTTAATTTTTAATTTTAATTGTTTTAATTGAGGAGTTTCATTAAAAAGGGACCAACCATTTTTGTCGAAATTGATTTATCACTTGCAAAGGGTTCAAGGAGGGTAGTTCTTCACAAAAACGCTGCAAATTTTACACAAAAACCCTCCCGTAGCCCCATTTTAGCCCCATAGCGCCCCACGGGTTTGGGCGATCGGGCTGAAAACCTTGCGGGCACAACTAGATTTATTATTATTATTCTTCTCTGAGATAGGTTACTTGTGCAGAAATTTAATTCTGTCATTGAAAAAAAATTTTACAAAAAAATTATATTTTTTTCAAAACTTTTTTAATTTTATTTATTTTATTTTTTATTTTTCAAAAGTTTTTGGATTTTTTTTTCCAAAAATGTTGTTTTTTACTTGAAAAATATTTGACCTCGGATCCTTCAAAAATCCATTTTTTAGCCCCATGAAAGCCTTATAGATCGCAAAAGTCAAATCGGATCGTTCCGGGATCCCAAAAAATGGATTGTACGTCCAAAACTTAATCGAAAACGACACCTAACTCGATCCCATAGCGGAAATCCTTCAAAAAACACCTCCCGTAGCCTCATATTAGCCCCATAGCGCCCCACGGGTTTGGGCGATCGGGCTGAAAACCTTGCGGGCACAACTAGATGGTAAACCGAGTATTTTGTCAAAATTTCAGATTTTTAAACCTTTTGAAACGGATAATGTCAAATTTTGAGGCCGATCGGAGTCGTCGACCTCCGTCGCGAAAACATAGGTGTATTATTCCAAGAATGATAAACCAAAAACGTGGTCTCGCTAGAGCCTCAGGTAGCTTCGTCCAATAGCTCCAAAAGCGATTCCGGTTGACATTTAAACGGCGGGGGATATTGTCTTATGTAATGTTAAGGGTCGCGAACCCGTTGTCAAGATATTATTGTCCTGTTACGCAAGGGACGGCCCGTCGTTTGAATAGTGGGTCACTTCAGGGGCCCTGTCTTCCCTTCACGTCTTTTCCTACCCAAGAAAATCGTCCCAAACCCGATTGTGGGTGTTGACAACGTGATTTATCGGTTGGACGGCCCAAAGGTCGTGTTCTCCTAAATCCGAAAGGGACCCGCTGCCACAGAGAACTTGAGCTAAAAAAAAATCAACTGACATCTCTCCGATTCGCATTTTTATTTTTTTCCCCACGGCAAACAATCAGGTTCTGTCACAAGCCATTGTCTCGTGCGGTATAAAACCCGAAGGCGTATCGTCAAGGCCCAAGTTCGCTCGGCGTCTGCCAGGGTCGAGGGTGCGCCCTAGTTGGAATGGCAGATCTGGTCCTTTGCGGACTATTATGCAGATTATTTATGCCGCCGTTGGTACCGCAAAGGAACTGAAACCCCCGAGCTGCTTTCACAGTGACAATTTGAAGCTTCTAGAATTGCAAATGGGGGATTTTCCTTCGGTACAACGCTTTTTCTTTCCAATTTCCAGAGTTTATTGTCCAAGAGGTTTGAGATCTACACATCGATGAAGCGCTTTTGAATTGCGAAAATATTACGGTGCGCCGGATGGTACTGACCTACGTGGAATGAGATTCCTGACGTTCGTGCCCGTTAGAACCGCCTGTTCGGCTCAATCAAGTGCCTATTGTCTGTGCGCAGGAGCTATGCGCCCTTCTAGGAAAACCAGGGGGCTTCACTTGTCTCTCCACGTGGAATACAAAAGGGTTCCCATAGGCTGAATAGGCCCTGCAGCGCTGCCAGGCGGGGGAGCCGGTGAAATAATTGATCCCCGAAGATGAAACAATTGACCGGAGGTCGGTGCCCCCTCTCCGACGAATGATTAATTTCCCGATGTCGAAAAGCCTTTTGAACCTTCGGGTTCATAGCAGTTGCTCGACACTCGCTGAAATTGCTTCCTGAAGATAATAGCTGGACGATTTACGAATAGCGTCCCCTTCGGGGTGAACGCGCTCACAATGCACGTGTGGGCCCCATGTAACACCATTTTTCCTCAACGTGTAGAAACATCAAGTCTGGGAAATTTGAATCAACTATAACCCTTGCAAGCAACAACAACCACGAAGGTTATTGAGGGTTACGATACCGCTGATGCTCTTGCAAAGGACGACTCAGTATATCTCGCAATAAGTCCCAAACCTGTTCTAGAGACGTCCAGGAGTTCCTTACTAAAATTAATCTCCAAATGGGATGCAGGATTGGAGTAGAGAGCGATTCGCAAAGATTCTGGCGTCAGAGGCAAGCGAGACTCAAAAAAAAAAAAAAAATCTCAAAAAAAAAAAATCCAAAAAAAATCACACTGAGAGAAAAGATTTTTTTAGTGGCTCGGTTAAACCCGAAATAACCTCGAAAAGAAATTGAAAGCACCTAGAATCAATTGATTCAACCTAGAAAAAAATAGGTCCAGGTTAAAGTATCATAGAAAAATATTAATACAACCTAGAACGATATAGAAATAACCTAATCCATTATTACCCGCCCTCTGACCACAACCTGGAATAAAAAAGTGTCAACCTAGACCAAATGTGAACTTCACATTTGGTCTAGGTTGACATTGTGAAGACCTAGAAAATATATTACCTACCTTTGACTTTTAAGTGGGGTAACCTAGAATCGAATGATTTGACCTTCCATATAATTCCCCTCCATTAAAGTCTCGGTTGTACAACTGAAAACAACCGAGAGATTAAAAAGGCGGGATTGTTACTTTAGGTAACAACCCAGAAGAAAGAGTTAGACTTTCAGTCTCGGATAAAACTACCGGAGTACCACAAATAGTTTTAGGTTTAAACAACAGTGATTGGAATTCATTCGATAAATTCCAGGTTGTTTCTACGCTACGCTAAGCAGCCGCGGAGAGCGCTACTGTAGGCGGTGGGCGTTAATTCTCTTTGTCTTGGCACCCCTACTATTTACCCGGTGGCCTCAACCCCACTGTCTATCTCTGTCAAATTCTAATCATCTATTTTCTGTCACTGTGTGCAGTCATATTATGACGTCACATTCAAATTTTTGTACTGAGTTGGAAACAGAGACAACCCAGAAAGATAGTTGAAGTTGATAGAACCAACCTGCAATGGAAGTTGAGCAAACCTAGAAAGAAAAGTGGACGACCTAGTAATTTATAAGGACCAACCTGAAAAGAATGGGAAGCTACCACAGAGTAACAGAGAACAAAGCTACCTAGAAATTTAACTGGTACAACAGGAATAGTAAATGAAACAACTTCGTAAATAAAGGGGCACAACCTAGAGAAAAAAGGGTTCTAGGTTAACGCGCCATGGCTGTAAATTGTTTGAGGGGGGGTGAGCACGTTTTCGTTTTAGGGTAAATCTACCGTCTATGAAAGTGAATAACATTGAATACCAGGGTGAGGCAACCAAGACATTAATGTTTTTAACCTAGACTGTAAATGGATGGAGGCGGCGGCACACACCGTGAACTTAACCTAGAACTAAAGTGTGGGGGTGGCGCATTTTAAATCTTGGTTGTTTGCATTTTAGGACGGTAACTTCACCAGTATTTTCAATCTAGGTTAAATGAAATTCAACCTAGACTAAATTGTTCCACCCTAGAATGAAAACCAAAAAAAAATCTAGGTTGGCAGCATTTAACCTAGAAAAATATCGAAAAATAACCTAGAATAGGCCCTTTTTTTCTCTCTCAGTGCATCAAAATCTCCAAATCGAGAAAGAGGGAGACGCTCAATCTGGAAAGGACTGATGCAACTGGTTGATGACCTTCTAACAAGCAACTCATAGGTTTGGTCATCAAAGAGTGCAGTTTTTGCAACCGTAGTCGGCTGTTGTATCTCGAGTGCTCACACACAGCTCCATCTCGGGTGGATTGTAGATTTGCAGATTTGAAAGGGAGAGCTCAGGAAGTGGACTCAAGGTGCCTCCAGGATTCGACTGTCAACAGAAATCGACGGAGACATGCACAGTTAAGATCACTGCTGTTCCAGGTCGATCTGTAGGTTGAAAGCAGTTGGACGGGAAACGACAGCTCGAATGAGTGCGGTTGGGAGCTGTCGACAGACCTGGAGCAAACCTTATGCTGTGCCTGAGCGCCCTCATTCTGGTCAAAGATGCACATCCCTTGGTGGGGGTCATTAGGTTTTTGACAGTGGGGGTGTCCAAGCTATCATTTGGCCGTGTCCAATCCACGATGATTGTTGGGAAGGGCCTGAGTCCAGCACCTGACACAAGCTGCCGAACCTGTTTGGATGGTATTATCGGCCAAGCAGGGTAACACCGGGTGATGGTTTCTACTAAGGCTGAAATGCAGTCAAGTAAGGACCACACAATCAAACCCTAAGACTGTGGCAAAAAAAAAAAAAAAAAAAACGCTGAAAAGAAACATTTTACCGACCCATGAACTGGATTGAATCCAGTAAGTGATTTGTTCTACTCGGCAAAATATTACATAGGCCTTGCATGATTCGGTGCACCCGTCGGATTGCGTATCCCCGTCTGCAGAGAATTTCGTGACGTGATGTACGTCCCGGCGATAAGAGCCCGGTAGGATCGCCCTGCAATCGGGGTATTAAAAGCCGGCTAGGGTGTGCCTTACCCGACAAACCCCGCTCTGACCCCTTGCGCAACCGTGCCCAACTTGAACTTTTTGGATTGTGACACCGGGCTGACTCCACAAGGCCGTTGCATTAGCATCCTCCTGACAAAGTCGAGTTAAAAAGAAAACAGTCGCGAGGGAGGGAAAGAGAGAGAGAGGGAAAAAAAAGAAGGTTTAAAAGTCAACCAGAGCGACTCCTCCATTGAGCCTCGCGCAGCATTTATCTTCGACTCCCCCAACCTCACAACACAGATGAATCCGTTACATTGTTGCATGCGCTTCGGGCACTTTATTGTGTCGGCCACTTATTTGGAATTCAAATTCCGCTGAACGGATTTCACAACGAGACAAGGAAAAATCGGCGAATGGTAACCCACTTTGGGGCCCGAAGCGGGCAATCCTTCCCAGGTTGCAGAGTTTTTCAGGTAACGAATGGCAAGACGGGTCAGTAAATTGCAGTCAGTTTAAGCGAAATGACATGTTATATGGGGTATCAACGAGCATTGAACGGGTGGAGGGGGCTCGCTGCGCTCGGCTATTTTAGACAACATTTTGGGTTTGGAAGGACCCTGCGAGGTGAAGAAACCGAGCCAAAACCGGGAGCAGCCTCAACTCGAGTGAGGGCCAGCAGCTTTAGAAGAGATCAAGAGTGAGTCTACTGCAGAGGGATCTAGGAGTCCTGCAGAATGAATCGCAGCAGTTCCCTGGTAAGATCAACAGCTTGAGCTCTGTGTGTTGGCGGAAAGGTAGACGGCACCAGTGGGACGTGGGACACCAAACATTGCTAAGGAGTATCGCTGGAGTGAAGGATGGACGGGCTAGAACTGTGGGAGAGACGCGTGGAGGGAGTAAAATCGAGAGCATGAGACTACGGGCGATACCGTCTTTCCCCAGAGAAGCAAAAAAAAAAAGAAGAAAAAAAAAGGAAAAAGAAAGAAGGACAGGATAATAATGGCCATCACACGATCTGCCACAAGTTCCCGTCGTCAACCCCCTTCAATAATTCAATAAATTACACTCACTAACATTAAATGTATGCTTTAAATGTTATAAAATTCTTATAACGAACTCATCATTTCACAATATTTCAAATTTTCCAACTCAGCATAAAGCCAAAGTCTGTCCCGCCTAATAAAGGACGCTGGATCCGAACAAAGGGGCCTCGCTTCGCTCAGCGTTTAAGCAAAATTTGAGACTTCGCCCTTTATATCAAGCTTTCGGCATTTTATTCTACATTCATCAGAGCCGAGGGGTGTCTATATTAGCCATCTCGCCATCATAAAATAAAAAATTTTTGGAAACAATTTTTTTTTTTTTTTCGAAAAATATTTGTTCTCCTGGGATACTTCAAAAATCCCATTTGTAGCCCCATGAAAGCCCTATAGATCGCAAAAGTGAAATCGGATCCTTCCGGGACCCCCAAAAATGGATTCTACGTCCAAAAAATACTTCGAAAACGACACCTAACTCGATCTCATAGCCAAAAGCCTTTTAATAAACCCTCCCGTAGCCCCATTTTAGCCCCACAGAGCCCCACGGGCCTCTGAAAAACCTTGCGGGCACAACTAGATGGTAAACCGAGTATTTTGTTTAAATTTCAGATTTTTAAAAAATTCCTACCGCACAAAATGGCCCGGACGGCGGAAGGAAATTTTTGTTTTGGAATCTAGGACCTCTTGAAACGATTAATGTCAAATTTTGAGGCCAATCGGAGTCGTCGACCTCCGTCGCGATTACAGAGGTGTATTATTCCAAGAATATTAAACCAAAATCAAATGCTGAGAGTAACGTCAGACCGATGGCAACAATCTTCAGAAACTGGTTAACCATAACAATCTCATTGGATTGGTTTAGAGGCAACCCCATTACCGATCCCTGCCGATCCTTGTGGGTTAGCGGAGTATTGCAAAAGCACAACTCTTTTAAGAGATACTCTTCAACCTAATCCGCAATAATTTATAATTATTATAAATGCACAAAAATTTTGTGCTTTTGAAAGGTAACGTTTCGGACCAGTGGAGTCTCGATCATGATTCGGCAACGGCAATGTAATAGGGTCGTCAGAGGCTCGCTGTTTGAAGAAATATGAATGACAAACGCGGACTGGAACGCGAATACGGAGTCAGAGGTGGAAATGTGGATAAAATACTTTTTTCAGGCTGTATTTTCTCCCTCCCACTCAAGTTGAAGATGGTTTTGTTGAATTATAATTATAAAAATAATTATTTTTTATAGAATGCCCGGGTATCGCCATGTCAACCTCATTCAGGGAATACGTTCTGCGTGGCTATATTGAAGAAGGTTGCTCCTTTCCTCCGGCGGATATTCCCTCTCTCGATCCAGAAGCCAGTGATTAGGTTATTTTTGCTTTTGAAAGGTTTTGTGCAGGACGTACCTAAGCCATTAGGGTACAATATGAGCTTATGATGTGCAGCCTGGGTTAGTATCGCACAACCATAATATGAAATAAGCAAATAGTATTCGAAAGAACTGTAGAAGTGAAAAGGTTCCACCCCAGCGATGAACGTCACCAGAGGTCTGGGTCATGGGGTCTGAGGAGAGTCTCCATTCCCCTTGTATGATGGATGGGCGGTCAGAGAATTCTCTCATTATATTACGGTAGGTACGTCTACATTCTTTTTAAATTTCTAATTTGTCGTGAAACCCGCCCGATTGTCGGTTCTGATTTGTTCGTAAACCAGCAATAAACTTAATTAATTCCATTTGAGAGAAAGGCATTAGTCCAAGCGCCATTTTAACTCCGACCACAACGACGATACAAAGTTTAATAGTTGCGCCCGTTGGATATAAGTACATACATTTCACCAAGAACCTCCAACATTCACCATTTTTGCACCCAACTTCCAGACCATTATCGTGCCGTAGCTGGTCGCATCCGACGCAGAAGTGTCTCCTCCACGCTATTCGCTACGTTGAATATTTGTTCGCTCTACTCATCCGCTCAACGTCACCCACATAGGAAGAAAACGAAAATTCAGAAAAGGAAGAGAAAGTTCTTTCGGTCGTGGATCGCATGTCCCTGACCAGCTCAAGGCACGTAGACTATCTAAGCTAAAAATAACTGTTCCACCGAGCACGCGATCTCATACGTCATGCGAAGGAAGACAGTAAGAAGAAGATAAGGACAAGCAGTAAGAAGAAAAATGGGGGAAAACTCGGAAAAGAACGACGAGGAACAAAATTATACGATGTATTTTACAAACTATTCTCAACTCGTTCTCATCTGAGGCGAAAAGAGCTGATCGGGTTTCCGACCTTGAAAGATAGAAAAGGCACCGTATAAATTCGATGGGCGTCGAAACAAACTTTTCGCTCTCGCCCTACATCATTCCTTCAAAGCTTTATCTCTTCACTCCGTTCCTTTATTTCTCCTCTTCACATTGTGCTTTTCCCACTTCTTTTTGTATATATTTTGTTACGGTCGATATATCTAGCCTCCCTCGGATTTATCATTTTAGGTATACCCCGTGGGTTCTCCTCGTATCTTCCCATCTACAAGGAGGTCCGGGGGAGATAAATTGATCTGATAGATGTTGTACGATATTTAAAAGGGGGGAAGAGGTCGAACGGGTCAAAAAAGGGAGCCTTTTCTTGTTGGTTTTATTCGAGTCGGCGTTGCAGGTCTGGTCATCGAGAATGTCAAAGTTCGACGAACTTGGGGAACTTTCAAGGTCTTTGTCCAGAATGTCGTGTGAAAACTATTCGTGTGCGTGATTTTTATTCACCATCTTCTTATTATTCCACAAATGTGCGCTACTTAGGGATGGGAATCGATTTACGATTTTTTCAAAAAATCGATTTTTGTTCCAATTTTTTGATTTTTTTTTAATCGATCTTCAGGTTCCGATTTTTTAGGTGAATCGATTTTTTACTTCCGATTTTTGTAAAAATCGTGAATCGATTTTTTACTACTGATTTAATAAAAAAAACTTTGAATCGATTTTCATCATTTATAAAAATTAGTTTAGTATTTCAAGTGATTCAAGCAAATTTCGAGTCTTAAGTCGATTAAAAATGATCATTAATAGCTAATAACAACAAAACTCACTAGTTACGAACGACGTCCGCCATGGCTTTTTCAGACAGCGAAACTGATAACTCGTCTGATAAAATGTTTATTATCAAAATTTTTGAAAACTAATACAATTTTAATTTTAAATAAATTTTTTTAACGATTTTTTATTGAATCTACCTACTTTGAATAATATTAAAATACATTATATTTACCGTTATCACTCATTAAAAAAAACATTTTTTTTTTTTTTTGGTAAGACAGATTTTTGAATCGATTTTCCAAAAAATCGATACTTTTATGGCGATTTTTTGGGAAATCGATTTGGAGCATCCGATTCAGAATCGATTCAAAAAATCGATACTTCTTACCGATTTCCCATCCCTAGTAGCGCCGCTACTTCATAACCTGCATTGTTAATAGCCTGATAACAGAGAATTACTAAAAAATCAATTTTGTTTTTAAACTTTTTTTCGACATCAATTGAACGATACATCTAAAACGCTACAACTTTACATGGCGGTTTGAATAAATTGTACAAAATAATGAATATATCAATAAAAAAAGGGGAGGGGGGATCCTACGTCCCAAATTATCTACTTCGAAAACGACACTCGACGCCGCCCTCCAAATCCTTCAAAAACCTCTCCTGTAACCGCTTTGTAGTTCCACAGGTTAGGAAGATCGGGGTGAAAACCTTGCAGACAACAAGAGAGGAAGCCGAGTAGATTGTCAACATTTCATTGTCAAAACTTTTCTACTGCCTAAAGTGTCGACACCGTATGACCGATTGAAAAGTCATAAAAAAACGAAAAGACATTTCGAAGCAGAACATTTTGAAAGGGTTGATTGTCACTTATCAAACTTTAAATCGCTTAAACTGATCAAATATTCTCACAAACAATTCAGAGAAAAAAAAACATAACTTTTAATCAGTAGAATCGTCACGCTGCATAATTTTCTGTGACTCAGTATTCGTATTCTTATCACATCAATCAATAAAATTATAACTTTATTAAAATTCTTGTCCTCTAAGGCGACCTCAAACATGCTTCAACGATTTCCCATCCGATGTCGTTAGTCCGTTTTGGTGTCGTTCAAACCCACGTTGAGTTTTCGCTCATCCATTATAACTTTCAGGGCAATAACTTATGCAGAGGCCGAGAGGGAATTCAAGCGGTTAATTTCAACACGAGTGGGTATTGATGGGTTATGTCCGTTACCCCCAAGGGTCATTTGCTTTAGGAACAAATTCCGTTGTGCAAAAAGATGGCAATTAGAGGGGAATTCAGGTTACTCCTACTGTGATTATTACGCGAGAATAACAAATTTCTCTCAGTAGGCGCACAACGCCGTATAAGCGAAAATCGTTGGCTGCGACTGGTTTTATTAATGCGTTCGGAAAAAAAAGGCAAAATTTAAACGTATTTAATATTTAAACTATATTTAATATAGTTTACGTACACATGACAAACGTATTTAATATTTAAACTATATTTAATATAGTTTACGTACACATGTCAAACGGTATAGGCACTGCATAATAGGGTGCCCTCTATTTTGACAAAGGTGGAATTTTGGTGACCTCCATCCGAAATTTGGTTTAAAATGTCAAAAAAATGACCACTGAATTTTTTCAGATTTTTTGCATAACAAAAACCTACGACGGTAGCTCGATTTTGGTTTTTGAAATAGGTAATTTTTTTGCCAATATCAGACTTTTGAATATAACTTTTACAAAATTCCTTGTAAAATTGTGAAACTTCGTATACTTACGTTTTTGGGGTCGCTGAACTCGAATATGCAGTCAAAACAAGTCGACAGCAACAACTTTTGACAGTTTAGAATCTTAAAGTCGTCCAAATCATGTCAAAAAATGACAATTTTTCAAAATGCATTGTAAAATTATGAAAATTCGTATTCTTATGTTTTTTTGAGTCGCTGAACTCGAATTTGCGAATACGGTAGTTCTTTCGAATCGAACACTTCGACGAATGATTCATTCGTATTCGCCGTATCATGAAATAATAGCGGATTCTCAAACTTTTTCTGTTCCACCCCAAGCAAAGAACACATCAGAGTCGAAGGATTCCCCAATTCGCGTCACGTTAGCGCTAAGAAGAAACCGCTCCTTCAAGATCCGTCGAGCTCTCGTAGAAACACTATGAAATACGACTGCCCAATCCCACTACCGGAACATAAATAACGTTTATGCGAATGTAACGCACACAGTAATAAATCCCTCGGTTCTTTTCTTATTAGAAGGGCGGATCCGTTTAAAAACCGTAGCACGCTTTTACCAGCTTCGGTAGTGCTCTGAACAAATATTCCGCTACCTTCGCATAAATTAGCATTTATCAGGGAGGGTGATACAGCACGAGCTACGCGGGGTCATTATGGAAAATGGCGGTGCATCATAAATCTAGATGCATTCTGTAGAGATAAGGAAGAACCAAAAAGTAAGATTACAAAAAAAAAAAAAAAAAAAAAAAAAAAAACCGACTGGAAACGGGATTTTACACTTTTACAATTCGTCCCTGACTTTTGAACGCCTTTGTGAGATCTGACGGAGAATCTAATCGGGTCGAAAAGCTAGGACTATTAAATCGTGACTCGTTTACAACTCAACTCCAGAAAGCAATCATTTCCTGGGTTGATCCGCGTTGCATTTCTCTCCTCGTCCCTCTCTCACGTCATTAGGTGTATTATGAAGTGGGCAGACCCCAAAGGGAGATTTATAGAGCGTTCAACCCTAATTCTGACAGGCGTTTTGGGCTTTCGAATACCGGCACGGGAGTTTATGAGAATGAAGTTTATTAGTTATGTCTCTGAATAACGTTTGTTAGCCAAAATGGGAGTTTTCTTGTGATGCCAGGTTTATTTGAACCCTGATAAATTCTCACCCTCACAGAGACGGTGAGAATTAGTGGTATAGTCGGCCAACCACTTTTTCGGACAGAGGGGCCTCGCTTCGCTCGCCCATGTGACGATCGCTCAATGGGCTAAATTTAACAGGCGTAAAATTGGGCGGGTATAGAGAGAGAAATTGTCTTCCCACACACCAGAATATATCCGAAATGATCCGTTTCCCAAAGCTTCCCCTTTACCTGCTTCTCCAACTTTCCGAGGACCCTGGCACCCTCTGTTCTCCCATTCTCTCCATCCTTCCGAGGTCCCTGGCACTGTCCCAAGACACAGGGTTAACATGCGCCGGATCTCTTCAAATCGTTCAAATTAAACTCACCGTCTAAGATCGTCGGAATTCGTTCATCAGGTATTTCGTATCAAAATTCGGATCTCTAAGTAGGATACGGAGGAAACGCCGACTCAATTGGACCATTAACAATGAAGATACTAATAGTTACACGAATTTTCAAAATTCGCCAAAAAAATTAGGGGTCCCCATTTAAAATAAGAAAGTTGGGCGCAAACGCGCCTATTTGCGCGCATCTCAGGGGCTTCTCAAACCCCCTATTCGAAACTAAACGGTTCACCGAACCCATAGAAAAAATCGCCATATTTTCATCGCTTACTGTTCAGGAGGAGAAGGCTGGTGACATACCCACACACATAGATAGTGAGCCACATAGCCACAGACACGTTCATAATTAGTGGTATAGATTTTTTTTCTTATTTAAAAATAGGAAAAGGACACTAGGACAATAGGAATGGAAGTGCTCCCGAATTTTGGGTTAAATCATCCTGTACCGTGTTGTTAGAAGTCAAAAAGGGAAAAATACATCATTTTTGTGACAAAAAGTCATTCACGTAGTTTTTAATCATCTTAAGTAATTATGGCCGATTCAAAAACCACTGTAGGTGACGTCCGGTTTCCAATCAAAAGACACCAGAGTGCAGGTCGAATTTTTCTTCTATTTTCGATTTTTTCTTGGTGTTTGGCTCTAGTGACACTGGAGTAACGCGAAAATGGCCGTGTTCGCTTTGTTTTGAATGTGATCATGCTTATTCACTCAACTTATTTGCGATATAAATTAACTTATTCCAATGACCGATTCTTCAGTTTTTAGTTTTGTAATGGTGGCCAAATTGTAGACCAATAGGAGCTGACCTCGGGTTTCCGCCAAAATTCAAATAGCAATTTTTTCATAAATTTTATAAATTCATACGAGCTTGCAGTTTGTGTTTTAACCCCATTTTTAGTATTATTTGGATGCCTTCTATCGATAAAAAAAAAAAAAAAATCCAGGAACGCTTCCATTCCTAATTATTTCTAGATTTCTAACCTATGCTTTCTTGAAAATAAATTGGCTGATAAGAAGTTCTGATAAGTATGCTATGATGAAGAAAAGATTCTTTTGAAGACTCTGTTCATCCCATATGGACGCTTCGAGAAACAGAGGGAGAATTCGTAACGTTGCACAGAGGAGGTACTTGTTGAAATTCAAGTTAAATAATAAATTAAAAGTAAACTATAGTCGAAACTGAAAAATATCGGCAGCGAGCCATTTGAATGTTTAGCACTGATTTAATTGACATGCACTGAGAGCGTCGGAGCCTCACGGCGTCGGAGTACTTGCGCCGTCTTTCCCCCTGTGATCGCAGAAAAACTTCCATCTCCGATTTTTTTTTTCTACTGAAGGTCATTGTATTGAACGGAACGTCACTGATGTGTGTGGATCGACCTTTCACCGTTGCGTACAATTTTCAGTTTTTTTTGCGCTGTTCAGTGATTACTGGGACTTGATGAGGACGCGGAAAGTCGTCCCATGGACGCGTTTGTTCCTGTGATGTAACTTCATTAGCCGATGTCCCTGTGATCGATCCGGAAAGGGCTGATTGAATGGATCAAAGCATCCTCCTCGACCCGTGGGGATGTCGAGGAATGGAGGGTTTTTTTTTTTTTTTTTTTTTTTTTTTTTTTTACGCCCTCAGGGCCGCATAGGTACACATTCGATGAGATAATGCACAATATTAAATATTATGACAAATTTTGTCATAATTCATTTTTGATAGTTTGTCATGGATGCATCCATGAGGAGCGACCAAATGAATAAGGAGAGGATGTGGAAGGATCGCCCTGCAAAAGAATTCGTTGACCTTGTATTGCCTTGGCGATGCACTCGTCGGAACACGCCCCACCAAACGAGAAAAGAGACGCCAAGGACTTTGAAAACGTGACACTTGGGGACTCGCCAGGCGACGCTTCCTTCTGCAAAAGGTTCTTAGAGGTCCTGAAGGTCGCAGGGTGAGCCATCTAGCGGCAGCCGGCTGAACCACACCAGGACGCTCTCTGGCAGCCATCGGGAAAACCGTAGACTCCCAACCACCACCGCTAGGTAGCAGCACAGGCAGCAAAACGAAGCCCCACTAATCAGATACTTATTTCTGCCGTTTTAAAATGGAATATTTCGTCAGAGATAAACTTCCTGGACTTTTCAGACGGGGATTCTTCGAGCCCACCGAGAAGCGAGTCTCGCCAGGGCTTCATAACATGATATCATTAGATCCGCAGACCCAGTGCCTCCTATCAGCACGATGGCAATGTGATACCAACCCGCAAGACCTCGACGTCTTGCAAATCTTAGTATCACTCAGACTGGGAGCGAGGGTTGCAATTTTCCATTTTGGTTTCCTGAAGTGGATAAAAACGGCGGAAAAGCAGAATCCCTAACGTTAATTTTGCGATAGATATTTTAAGGGCGGGCTTACCAAATGCATTTCGTCGTCATTACAGTAAATCCTCCTAATATGCGGATATTCTCATTTTATGGGAGGTTAGGGAGGAAAAATTCATGATTGAACTATATACTAATCATACGCATGTACAACCTCAAGCTATAGGTTCTGGAAATCATTGAGAATCCCCCCCAGCCAACTTCACGCCAAAATGAGATGTTTAGATTTACTATATTGACGACGATTTGCCTCAAAATTTGACATCCGTTTCAAGAGGTCTAGATTCCAAAACCAAAATGTCCGTCCGCCGTCCGAGCCGTTTTGGGCAGTAGGCATTTTTTAAAAATCTGAAATTTTGACAGAATACTTGGTTTACCATCTAGCTGTGCCCGCAATGTTTTCAGCCCGATCGCCCAAACCTATGGGGCTAAAATGGGGCTCCGGGAGGGATTTTTTGAAGGGTTTCGGCTATGGGGTCGAGTTAGGTGTTGTTTTCGAAGTATTTTCGGACGGAGAACCAATTTTTGGAGGCCCCAGAACGATTCGATGTCACCGTGGGGATCTATTGAGTTCTCACGGGACTACAAAAAGGATTTTTGAAGGATCCCAGGAGGGCAAATATTTTCCGAGTAATTTTGGACGCATAATCAATTTCTTGATGCCCCACATCTCTCCGAACATTTGCGTCGGAGTTGTAAAGGGATTAGGGTTAAGAACGGGAAAACTCTACTTCATTTGCCGCTCATGTGTGTGTATTATCCGTACACAACTACTCGGAAAACGACGCCTCATTCAACTTCCTGGCATCCTTCAACCCCCCCGTAGATCCCCACAGTGAAATCGGTCGGTTCTGGGACTCCCAAAAATGGATTCTTCGTCCAAAAACACTTCAAAAACGACACCCCATAGCAGAAAAATAAAGAAAATATTGAAAGTTAGTTTTTACTAGCTGGTCATTTAAAAGAAATTTGTCATTTCACTTTTAAATGATCAGCTAGGATTTCGACATTTGTTTCCTCTTGTTTCATATCAATATAAGAACACGTCGGGGCATATGGCAACCGTCGTCGACATAGAAAATCCTAGACCAACTTTAAGCGCGCCGTGATCAAACAATAATTTGTAGTCTGTTGGTTTGTGTTGGCCATGTTCACGTACAATCGTTGTGAGGATTCTCGCGGATTTTTTTTTTAAATCCCCGAGAATCCTCACAACGAATAATTTGTAGCATTTTTCAGTTTGTTCTTCACAAATTTTCACGCTTTTTGCTTTTCAGTCAGGGATTTTTTTTTTTTTTTTTTTCAAAGAGCAGCCAAAATAATATTATGTATTTATGTCAATTATCCTTCACTTGGGTTTCAAGGTGAGTGCGCCCCGCAAGGTCCTACTATGGTCAACTTCTATTTAAATCGCTCAATTACGAAAATTCCGCAAAACAACTTGATGAAACGGTTTGGAAAAATCGAGGATGACTTCACCGAAAATGTAAACACTTCCTTTGTCGTAATCGATGGAATTTTCGATTTTGCATCGTTCGAAACCATCGGTTTTTCGATATCTCAAGTTGAGATTCGCAACTCGATATTACCTATCGAAATCGATTTGAGTGAAAATGTCGTATCAAAAACTACCCGCCCACAGGGGTTCGAATAAGTTTTATGGCGCTCCTGAAAAGTTGGTAAACATTTTATGCTTGTGGCTTTGACACGTTGGAGGGTGACAATGTGTGGTATATTACAATTCATAATTCAAAGTTTAAATAATTTAAATTTATCCATTCAAACCATAACGATGTGGGACGTCAGCTCGTGTCAAAGCAATGGTACCAACCTGAAAAGAAATAAAATCATTCTTTAAATACAAATCTACTCTCAATACGAAAGAACGTAAAAGACTAATATTTCAATGGCAAACGAATTCCGAAATTGGTGCTCGTTACAAATCACGTCATCGCGGTCGTGTAATTGACTCCGGCGGATCTTGCGGTTTCGAATATCGTCGCGGTAGCTTCGCGTTGACCGCAAATGAATTTTTTGTCCAGCCTCCGCAGACAAACAAAAAATCTGACCTGTGCGGTATCGTTGAATACTTGAAAAAGGTGGGGGAGGAGAAGCACATTTTACGCAAGAGGTTATTGTGATTTTGTATAAACTGTGAAAAAATTTTATTATGCGACAGCAAAAAAAAAAAATTTAAAAATTCTAAAAATATGTAATTTAAAAAACCTGAATGCTAGCAGGAGAGAGAGCCGTAAATGGATTTTAGACCTACTTCCGAAATTCCCTCAAGTAACGTCTCCGCCCAACTTCACTCAGCTTCCTTGCTCAGTCCCTTTTAGTTGATCAGAAAGGAGTAGATTCGTCGCCAACTCCAAGTCCCTTTATTTAAATAAAATCGTCGTAAAACCCTCCACATTGCTGGAAATTGTATTTTAGAGGAAGGCGCGAGACCAAGCGGCAGATACTGTCTGAATTGGTGGAATAAAAACCCGTCTGCTACAAAAATGACTTACGTATGAGGCACCGAGAACGTGCAGAGAATTCTCACACAGTAAAAAAACATATTTCAAGGTTAATTGTTCTTGAGAACGCCCTTGAGGCTCGGCTCACGCGGTTTCCATAACCTCAGACAATTTTTACTCGTCTACACTTTCTCCAGACATTTTCGTGCGTAAAATTATGAATAAGACAACGTCCTCCGCTGTGTGATAAGAGTTGTCATCGCCATTTCACTACTTTCTCGTGTCCTTCCGACCTCATTTGACGGTTTACTGCCCGGTTTTATGGCCGCCGTAAAGTGTCGTTTCCCCGTCATTTACTTGTATCACAGTGCGACGATAAAATACACTGACTCATAACTTTTTCCGACCCAAGGGGTCCTTCAAGGTTGGGCGGAGTCGTTCTTTTGATGTCTGATTCGACGAACGAAGGGAGTCTTTTGTGGTGTGAAGTGTGTTTTTTTGAGTCCCGAAAAAGTCTGCGAACTTACTTCTCAGATGCAGTTCAATGACGCAATTTCTTTACGTGAGTTTCAGCGAATTTTCAACAACACCAATGTTTAAGGGTGGAGAATCGTGTGAGGTGTCGTTTTCGAAGTAGGTTTGGACGTAGAATCCATTTTTGGGGGTCTCAAACTCATCTGACTACACCATGGAGGATCAAAGAGGCTTTTTACAGACTTAGGATCGTTCGGCTGTATTGGGCAGTAGAAATTTTTTCGAAAAAACGAAATTTTGACAAAATATTCAGTTTTTCCTCCAGTTGTGGCCGCAAGGTGTTCAGCCCGATCACTCCAACAGTGTGAGGCTACAGCGAGGTTTTGGATTGATTTATTGTAGAGGGCCGAGTGAAGTGTCGTTTGCGAAGTACTTTTGAATCCATTTTGGAGGTCCCACTCCGACTACTCCGTGGGGAGATCAATGACGCTTTTGAAAGACTTAAGATGGTTCGTCGTCCGCGATCAAGGCTATTTTGAGCAGTAGGAATTTTTAGAAAAATTTGAAGCTTTGGGCAAAATACCCGGCTTTTCATTCGGTTGTGTCCGCAAGATTTTCAGCCCAATCGCTCCAACCAATAGGAGGCTAGGGAAAGAGTTTTGAAAAGATTGATGTTAGCGAATTTAGTGAGGTCAAATTCAAAGTATTTCTGGACGTATAATCCATTATGGGGGACTCGGAAGCATTTGACAACAGCGGTTTTTTAGGGTGTCCCTCTTCTGCTCTAATGGTATACACGGTTTATAATTTTCAATAATAATAACTATTATCATTAAATTTTTTTTTTTTTTCAAATTTACAAACGATTTTTCATGCCTTTGGATGTTATTTTTGCTTGATTTACACAAAATAAATAATAAGCCCTCGGGTAAAATTTACCCAGAGAAATCGATCTCAAAACGAATGCGTTTATTGTCAGCCAGTGAACAAAGTTGATGCTTGGATATCAGTTTGGCCTGATTCTACGTCTGTCACATCCCAGAGGGCCCTTTTCGCCGTCCAACTTCGAAGCGTAAAGTTCTACTCGACGGAAATAGCTTTTCCCGGCCTAACAGCTAATAAAATTAACTTGATGAAGCGGACGTGGTCGGGGTCGGCTGAAAGTTACAGTTTGACACGCACGACTCCGCCAGATTGTGAGAGCCACATGTCACCGGCAGGCTCGAAAACCCCTCGCGGAAGATGTCCAGATAGAAACGGAGTTTGGGGAGAGTTGGTATTTGCTCGACGCCAAAACGTGTGGAACTGATGGGCTTGAAAAGTCTTAAGGGGTCCCTCTGAGTTTCCCTGACTGACAACTTGGGACGTCGTTTTGACGTTGACGACCGTCTTTACTCGTGCATTCACGCCCCGTATCGATCCCATCACATCTCCAGACCTCATTGAGGATCTTCGCGAAATCGAGTAATTTCCGCACACCATTCAGGATGACGGAAACTCGATCGGGATTGGCCTCAGACGGGAGGGAAATTCAAAATTACACTCCGCTCAACCCGCACTACCCTCCGCCAAAATATTACCAAATATTAAAAAAAAAAATTTTTGCGCCTTCGGCAGACCCAATGAGATTATTCGACGGGATCTGATTTTTACCCTGGAAGCACTTTTTCCCTCTCACCCAATTTTCCAATATCCCCCGAGATATCCCTCTGATGGAATTCTTGATTTAATTTGAAATTTCCCTCGCTGGATTGCTGAATAAAAATGAAGTCTCGTAAAAGCTTTACACGGGTTGGAACTATTCGAACCAGCGTTATAAAACCTTTAGTTGAAAATACCCCATCAGACCGGGGGTGGTGGAAAAACCTAAAATGCCAGCATGTATATGTTTTTGAGGGGTAAAAGGTCTCCTCCCTGAAGCCTGGTAGGGAAAAAGTGGTGGTTTCATATTTTTCTCGTCATATACGCGCCAAAAACGGATTTTTGGTATTTTTTCAAATTTTTCTAGAAAATCATCCCGTTTCTCCCACTTTAGGAGCTCAGATACGCCACATGGAGCTACTTTTTGGTGATTTCAGACTTTTCTCGCACTATGCTCGCCAAAATGGATTTTTTAAGACCAATTTCAGATTTTTCCGACTGCTAGAAGTGTCCTAGAATAAGAATGAGCATTCTCCTCCTCCTCCTCCTCCTCCTCCTCCTCCTCCTCACGCTGCAGATTCCAAAACTGAAACGTCCGTCCGTCCGGGCCGTTTTGGGCAGTAGGAATTTTTTTTTAAATCTTAAATTTTGACAAAATACTCGGTTTACCATCTAGTTGTGCCCGCAAGGTTTTCAGCCCGATCGCCCAAACCCGTGGGGCGCTATGGGGCTAAAATGGAGCAACGGGAGAGGTTATTTGAAGGCTTTTGGCTATGGGATCGAGTTAGGTGTCGTTTTCGAAGTATTTTTGGACGTAGAATCCATTTTTGAGGGTCCCGGAACGTTCCGATTTCACTGTTGCGATCTACAGGGCTTTCATGGGGCTACAAATGGGATTTTTGAAGGATCCCTGGAGGTCAGATATTTTTCAAGTAAAAAACAAAAAATTTTTGAAAAATAAAAATAAAAATAAAAAAATTTCTAAAATTTCGTTCATTGACAGAATTAAATTTCTGCAAAAGTAACCTATATCAGGGTGATTCCACGAAAACTGGAAATTTTTGATGTCCAAATATGAGTGAAAAATTCTTTCTTTGTTTATAGATTTTTTTGATTAGGCTTACTTTGAAGGTGGTTCAGATGAAGTTTAGCAACGAATTCAATCATACAAGTGCTCCGTTTAGCAAGAATAGAAAATTTTGTAAATTCGTAAGATGAGGGAATGAGGTAGGTATGAGAATGAGGAAAACAAATAAAATGAGACGCCAGATTGATTTTGTATGTATAATAAATTGACTCTAGCGTACATTGCGTTGGTCTACTCAATTAATGAAAAATAGGAAATATATTTAGGTAATATAATAAAATCGTAAGAATGTAGGATCATCCTCATTCTCTCATTTACCTATGATTAACGTGAGAGAATGAGAATGAGAGAATGAGGTTTTTGGCTTCAAAATAGGATGCTATTGCACACATTGTAATTACTGCAATTTTCAAAAATCACATGGCACAAGCACTTGGCAACGCTCACTATGTGACTGATAATCAAAATTCTGAAACTTACCGCAACTAGTTTATGAAAGATGAGAGAATGAGAATTCAAGTGCCGAAAGATAAAATTCTCCCACAAAACAGGACACCGACTGAAGAGGGAGGATATTTTGACAATGACGATTTCTCGACGTGCAGACGCGATGTGTGGAAGTGTTGCTGACCCATTTTTCCGGTCCTACTGGGGGCATGGCGGACACACGACTTTCTCAAAATAATGTGAGAGAATGAGGTGACTAGCTCCGTGACAGCCACATGATGTTGTCCTTACTCAACACGGTTCACTGTTAAAATCCGTATTCTCTAAAAAGTTGAAGGTGAAGAGCAGGTGAAAATAACGATACATTGGATTTTGGCGAAAATCTACTTGGTTCATCGTCAGTAGTTGTTGAAGTTGGAAACTCTGAGAAAGGGACACGTGAGAGAATGAGGATATCGAACTTCAAATTTGAAATTTCATACCTAAGTTTTCAAGGAAAGGGATGAAACTTGATTCGAATTAAAGCTATCGTCTTCTCCCTTAAGCCCAAAATTTTTTTTTTTTTTTTTTTTAAATCAAATAGGAGAGCCATCGTGTTTGAAAGACCTAAAATTTCCAGTTTTCGTGGAATCACCCATCAAAGAATAATAAACCCTAGTGTAAAATTTTCAGCGGTTTAACAAGCAACACCGATATACACTTCCACATTAACAGGCCATTTATTCTCCACTTAACCAGGAAACGCCCCGCAGAACCTTTCAAGCTTCCCCCGTTAACTGTAAAATGGCTCCTTTCATTAGACGAGGTCCGGTGGGTTTCCAGAGGTGGCAGAATGGAGCCAATATGGGAGGCCGTAATATACTCACAAGGACGGGGATGAATAATTCACAACGAGCCATCCTGGGAGGGGGGCAAGGAGTTTCAATGTGGATAGAACTGAGTAGTCTAATGATGAGATTTCGTCTGAATCGAAGAGACGACCGTTTGGAGTGGTTCATACGTTCTCATACATTGTCAAGTCCGAGTCATGTCGGCAAAATGTACCTCCTCGTAAAAATAATGATCCTGTCTACAATTCTTTGACAACTGCAGGTGGTTCGTCTTTTTGAGGGAGTGTCTTCATTGTCTCGTAGGTGCAGGTTGGAACTTAGGTCATCAACGACTTGGTACAACAAAAGGAATCCATTAAAAAAACAAAATAAAAGAACTCAAGTAGGATGAGGAGATGCAGTTGGACGCCCTCCTAATTTGGAACGGATATGACCCGGACGAACTTTCCATGTTGTTTTCAAAAGCAATTTCACCTTATATCATAATTCCATCTCGATGACGTCTTCGTGATTCAATCGGCCTCTAATCGACAATTACGATGTGACTCAGCTTGGACAATTTTCCGAGGATTTTTTTCCCCTCTGGTTGGCGTGACTCAACCTGAGGCCAGCGACTCCTGTGTGCTAATTCATGGTAATTTTGGCCACGATAATGAAAGCCCGGACGACCGTCGGAGCCTGACGTTTGGGCCGGGAAGAAATTGTCGATTGAAATTTGTCGACTTGAACAAATCTAGGCTCGACCGACTCAAGTTGGTTCGGTCCTTTAATCAATCACTCAAGTTCGTGGGGAGGTCAACAGATTTTCATCTGATTTGAATTGGACAGGCGGAAGTGAAGATTGGTAGGAAGCGAGGGGTAAAAAGGTTCAACAAGTGATCCTCAACGCCCACTCGATAACTACCACCTACAACTATCGTCACATAAATTTCCATTAGCCGCTTAAGGTTATAGAGCCAGTTGATTAGGTGCCAGAGGGATAAGTCCAAGTTCCGGAAATAGAACATATTAGAATGATTTTCACTGGAAGAAGTAGAATATCATTACGTCCCTGCAGAATTTTTTTTTTCTTTTAGAGTTATGCTAGGACTTTTGTATAAAGAAAATTGACTGAATACAGCCAAACCGTCATGACGTACTTTCCATTTTCCCTACTTCAATTTTTGATTCCATTAATGAATGTGAATTTGGATTTCATTAAATTTTCCCTTCTTCTGCGTGACGCCTGAGATGCATTTCTGCCCTTCAAAAGGGGAAGTTCAAGGGTCTTCAGGGTGGAGCCTGGAGGTTGAGAGTGGAAGAGCAAGTGGAGGATAATGACTTTTGAGAAATGGGCGGAGAAAGGGAGCTGTGGGCGCAAAGACCGGCAATGCTTTTGGGTCAAAGGTAGCCACTATTTGGTTTGTTATTCTCAGAATAACATCAACATCAATGTATTCGTGTCGGTGGTTGAAAATTCCGATCGGCCTCAAAAGACATTACTAGCACTCTGACAAGTTTCTCCGCCTCTCAACCTTTCCAAGGTCCCTGGCACCCTCTGTTCTCCCGTTCTCTCCATCGTTCCAAGGTCCCTGGCAAACTTTCAAGACGCACAGCTAACGCGCGATCTATTCAAATTAAACTCGCCGTCTAGATTCGCCGATCGTCGGAATTCGTTCATTGGGTATTTCGCATTAAAATTCGAATCTCAAGGTAGGATACGGAGGAAACGCCGACTCAATCGGACAGTAAAAACGAAGATAGGAGGAGTTGCACGGATTTGCGCCGAGGTATCCAAATTCGCTAAAAAATAGGGGTTCTCTTTTAAAATAAGAAAGTAGGGCGCAAATTACTAGTTTCCCCTAAGTCATTGCGTTTTCAGACGATTTTCCCAAAGTAGCCCCCCCCCCTCCCCCTCACCAAGTGCTGAGGGTCTAGCAGATGAGTGGTTGAAGGTGCAGTTTGTACCACGAACGTTCACCACTTTGACTAGTCTGATAAGAATTTTAACCTGATTCAAATATGAAGTTTAAAGTCGGAAAAAGCATGCAACGTTCCTTTGCTTTGATCCTCCATCGAAGATAGTCAAATTCTCGGTCGTGGCGTGTCCCCTCAGCCATTGGATATACCATCGACTGTGCCAAAACAATCACAAGCGGCAAAGTTTTAAACTAATTGAATTTTCCAGTGTTCCCTTTGGAGTTTTCCAAAGTTCCAACGAAGAGAAAAGTACCAAAATTGACAATCCTGCGACAATCAGTACCAACACAGTCAAAGACTGATACGTTTTTATCATACTAAATGAATCGTTTTACAAAAACAAGCTCGTTCTTGCAAACAAAATACAAATTGAAAGGGAATCCAGAACAGTGCGATGATGGAGAGAGAAAAAACCAACAACGGGACTTAACTCTTTAATCAACCTGTCCACCTAAATTGTAAATGCTTTTTTTTTTTTCTTAAATAATGAACGAGCTCCTATTTTGATTGGCATTAAATTCCGAAAGGCACATAGAAAGCTGTGATTTTTATCTCCCCCAATTCGATTCGAACATTTTCTTGTTTCAAGCCAAAATCGGCACTGACTTCTGTGACAACCACTCATTAGCGCTAATTCATGACTAGACCCTTACGACCGTTTTAGCTCCTAAGAAACCTAATATTTCTGGAACACAAATAGCTGACCGGTTTGCAATCTCGTTTGACGACTAACCCGTTAAATGGGCGATCAACGAAGTCGGAACTGCTAAGCCAATAGCACTCACTGAGCAATTTACCGTTGACTAACTTTCAAAATGACAAGCGATTTTGATTTTTTTGAGAAAAACTACTGAGTAAATTGGAATTTGAGGAATTTGAATAACAGCTGTCCGTTGTCTCCTTTTACGACTACCAGAACCCATTAGATGGGACATTAAGAAACGAGAAATCACCTGTTGAGCCATTGGGGTCTGACAGAATTATGTAGTCGGAATGCTATCGGACTGATAAGAAACGTCCTTGCTTCTTCCCTTTAAAAAACGGCGTTTCGATAGCCAACAACCTAAAGTGATCGTGAATTGAAGGAATCGGAAGAAATCAACTCGAAAATAAACAGTGGAAACCTGTTCGCGAAACACCTTAGTCAAGACGGGTTTCGGAGTTTCAAGGGCGGAATAAAAAAATCTTCTGGATTTGCATGAAAATAGAGTGCAAAGTCGGAAATGTCACGGGAGGCGCCTCAAGAAGGGACGCCCGAAACTGACGACAACTGATACTCCAGTGGTTGGCATCACTGGAATTTCGCTTCTTGACTTCGCCTATTTCTCTGACTTTCCGCACATCCAGCATTTTCATGCAAATTAGCAGTTCCGGCGCAGTATTTTACTCCCGTTATCGTCCCACAAAGGTCTTGGGGCTGTTCGGCGACTAATGAACTCAAAGAATTGAACCAATGTTTAGGCTTATTTTACTCGAAAAAATGTATTGGGAAGTATTTACTTAACTCAGTTAATTTTACTGATTGAAAAATCGGAAATTTGCATTATGTTTTGTAGAGACTCCGAATATAGAAAAAAAAAAAAAACGCTGCAAATTTTACACAAGGGTTTATTATTCTCAGAAATAGGTTACTTGTGCAAAATTTTATTTCTGGCAATCAAAAAAAAAAAAAAAAAAAAAAAGGAAAAATAGGTACTATTTTTACTCGAAACGTATTTGGCCTGGGATCCTTCAAAAATCCCATTTGGACGTAGAATCCATTTTTGGGGGTTCCGGAACGATCCGATTTCACTGTGGGGATCTATCGGGCTTTCATGGGGCTACAAATGGGATTTTTGAAGGAGCCCAGGATATTAAATATTTTTCGAGTAAAATAGTTTTTTTTTCCCCAACACTTTTTTTCATTGACACCGAACTAAAATTTTGCACAAGTAACCTATATCTAAGAATAATAAACCCTTGTGTAAAAAATAAAATAAAATAAAGACATAAAATGTCAATTTGCAGCGTTTTTTTTTTTTTTTTTTTTTTTTTTTTTTTTTTCTTCTATATTCAGAGTCTCTACAAAACATAATGCAAATTTCCGATTTTTCAATCAATAAAATTAACTGAGTTTAAATATCGCTCAATACATTTTTATCGAGTAAAATAAGCATAAACATTGGTTCAATTCTTTGAGTTCATTAGAAGCCGAACAGACGTGTTTTTGGAAGCAGATGCCATGTGAGGCGCAGATCGATCCGACTACACCGAGGCGACGCGGCTTGTGTGGGGCTTTCGCCAGGAGGTCGAATGAGGTATCGTTTTCGAAGTAATTCTGGACGCGGAATCCATTTTTGTGCGTCTCGAGACGCACCCTATTGCTCCGGTGGGCTGTGTGGGGCTACAATTGGAGCATTTGAAGGACGTGGGCTAGGAGGTCAAAGAAGTGTCGTTTTTGAAATATTTTTTGACCTGGAATCGATTTTTTAGGGTCTCTTTTCTTTCCAAACACTGCATTCCATAGGTTTTTTTTTTTAATCATGACTAACCGAAATAAGGGTCTTGTTTCGATAAAGTTTCCCCAAAAATTGTTTTTGTGGTGATAGCTTTTCTTGTAAAATAGCAATTTTTGAATTGATGGGTACTTTTTTCCAATTTACGCCGTGGGGAATGAACCTTTTCAAAGGCGCCAACAGCCTTCATAAAGGGGAGAACTAAAAAATTGACAGGTCGATAACCCACGAAGGCCCTCCTACCGTGAATTGTTTAATTTTAGAGTTTTGATAGGGAAGTTGAGTCAACCGAGAAGGGAGATAATACGGTAATCCCGGGGAGGCCTGTGAAGTGGACTCACCAACTACCGGTCTATTGAAATGCGGAGGATTGACTCGACGTAATTCGTCATCCTTCCCATTGTTGTTGGTAAAGTGGTCCTCTGGGTTAGTGACACTATCACGAGGATCTGAAGGACTTTGGAGACGCCTTATTCATAAAAAAAAGTGACCGCTGTCCAGTTGAAAACCATCGCTTCGCCATCGCAAACCACGTTTCTAATTTTATTCTCCCATTCATGTTTTCCTATCGTCGAAGCGTTGACCCGAAACCGTACAAGGCGAATTGCGTCTGGAGATGACATAACTAGTCAATGTCAAAGTCGAACGTAAGAAAGTAATTTTAGTCGGAAGGAGGATTAGTTTTTCGTAAATAGTGGCTCAAAGGCTTTTGGCGGCCGTTCAAATCCGATTACAAAAATAAATTGCATCACCGGCGGAAAATAGCCGGGAAGCGCATTTGGATGTTGGAATTGGTTTGTGAGGGATAGCGAAAATATGCAATGTACAGGGTAGACCCTCTAATACGGGACTCCTTTTTCTCAGCTTATTTTGCGGTCAAGGAAAACCCTTCAGTTCCTCGCTACGTTTTATATCCCCCATCGATCTAGTAGGCTGCTTTCTTCGTCTAAGGAAAATCCGGACCAATAGAGACTCATCAAGTTGAAAAGTAAAGACGTGATTCAAAAATCGACTCTCCTGAAAGATTTACTAAAACGGATATAAGTAGTAAGTTTTAGAAACATACTCCTAAATTTTGTACAGTCGATTTTAGACCATTTTTAGACGACCAAATGAAAAAACGCTGCAAATTTTACACAAGGGTTTATTATTCTTTGATATAAGTTACTTGTGCAGAAATTAAATTCTGTCAATGAAAAAATTAAAAAAAAAATTTTTTTTTGATTTTTATTTCAAAAAAATTTTTTTTTTTTTGGATTTTTTTTGTTCAAAAATGTGTTTTTTCAGAAATTCTGTATTTTTTACTCAAAAAATATTTAACATCCTGGGATCCTTCAAAAATCCCATTTTTAGCCCCATGAAAGCCCTAAAGATCGCCCCAGTGAAATCGGATCGTTCCGGGACCCCAAAAAATGGATTCTTCGTCCAAAAATACTTCGAAAACGACACCTAACTCGATCCCATAGCTAAAAGCCTTCAAAAAACCCCTCCCGTAGCCCCATTATAGCCCCAGAGCGCCCCACGGGTTTGGGCGATCGGACTGAAAACCTTGCGGGCACAACTAGATGGTAAACCAAGTATTTTGTCAAAATTTCAGATTTTTTAAAAAATTCCTACTGCCCAAAACGGCCCGGACGGCGGACGGCGGACGGACATTTCGGATTTTGAATGTAGACCTCTTGAAACGGATAATGTCAAATTTTGAGGCCGATCGGAGTCGTCGACCCGCGTCGCGAAAACATAGGTGTATTATTCCAAGAATAATAAACCAAAATGCTCGCAAAAACGTGAATTCGTCTTGAGAATTTCCTTCTTTAGGCCGCCCAGCAAGAACGGGAAATTACGTGCGGGCGCACGAGGGTACAAATTGAGAAGTTTTCATTTGGTTGGGATGCCCCGCAGTGTAAAGGGCTGCTGTGCCAACACGGCGGGACACGGCCTCAATCGAAGTGCCGGAGGGATATTCGAAAGGTATATTCGATTGAGTGTTGTGGGAGCCGTCAAGGGAAGTTGGCGAGGGAGTGAGGGATTTAAGGGTGGAGGTGAAGGTAAGGATCATGAACTTGTGAATAATGGAAATGGCGTGAAGAAATAACGAACAAATTCACCGGCCGGGTGACGAGCGATGACAACGATCGATCGACGGACGTTTGAATAAACAGCGATATTGACAAAGTAGCAAACGATTTTTTTTTTTTTTCTCTCTCGTCAATCTGCTTCGGCAATTCCACTTGCTTGACGTCCATGAAAAGGATGTTAGGGATTTTCGGGAGCAAGACGGGGAGCGACGGGGGTTTGTGAGGCGGGTCGATATGGTGAGCTCTCCCACTCGTGCCACTCGAAAACCCTCCCGTTTTCACGAGGCCTCTCAGGGGCGGCTTTTTCGCTTAATCTTCACGCGTTTTGTATCAATTAGCGGGCCTCGTCGAACCAATAAATTTCCTCACAACAACAGCAACAAGCCGTCACGGAAGCCGGTACTAGAAAATCACGCTTTTGTGACATCGACGCCAGGGGAGGATCCTGAAAGGCCCCGATTTTTTAATAAATATTTTATGTTAACCAATTGGATGATCGTGAAAATTAATGAAGCATTGTGCCATTTCACTTGATTTATTCCTAAAGGGACACCCTGTTCAGATAGCGGGCGTATACAAGTAGACCCAAAAACGACACCTCGTTCGACCTCGCACATTTTTCAAAAACCCATATCAGCCCAATTTAGCGATCGGGCTGAAAACCATGCGGGCACAACTAGATGAAGGACCAAGTACATAGTCAAAATTTCAAATTAGAAAAAAAGTTCCTACAGCCCAAAACGGTGTATACTTAGCAACAATGAGCTCCTTTAATGATTTTTTAAAAATTTTTTCCTGTAAAGGTCGTACTTCAAAAGTTACGAAAATGAGTCAACATTGCAGAAAACCCGTCTGTATTACTTATAGGTCCTTAGGAAAAATATGATATTTGATTGGAGGGGGTACCTGACGTGGGCTGCTTCTTCATCTTTTGATTGGCCAAGAAATCTCCCCCTCTCTCTCTCGGATCTATGCAAGTCAGCCAACTTTGCTACGCGAAAAGCCGACCCCGAAAATCGAAAATCGGGTCATCAGTAGAGAAGGTCATTCGAAAATCGAGCATCGAGGTTATTATCAAAAAAGGTTATTCGAAAATCGACCCAAGCCGAGAGTTTTTATTTCGATTCTGTTCAGATTTATTATTTAGCGCTCTGCCGGCTCCATGCCCAACTACTCGACGCCCAGCCAGGCGAGGTGTGACGTCACGTGCCCTCCGCTTTCAGTTCAAAATCTTCAACATTTCTAAAACAGTTTTGCACGTAATTATGCGGATTTTCGAACTAAAAATGTGAGTCGGGGGGTTTTAAAGGGTGCTGAATCCGAATGTGTTGATAGAAATGATGAATTCCGACCTTTTCAAGGAGCCCAGTCAATTTTGGAATTAACTCATCATGAAAGATAATAGATTTGTTTTTACAAGGAAAACGTTTCCTTGTAGATCAATAGTTTTGACCCCTGAAACATGGGTTGTTTCTGAGAAAAAAAAAGAAAAAAACGACTAAAATACAACTTTGACTGATAAAGTACCTACCTTTTCCTTTGGTATTCTCCACGGCAAAGTCATCATGCCAGTTTTATTCATTTTCCCCATGAAAAGTTAATTCAAACCATAACTATTCAAATTATAAAGTAGGAATTACCTGTGCCCCAGATACATACAGGAATAGCTGTATCGCGGAAGCACGATTCATACTGAGCTGTTCGAAAAGTCCATTTATAGTGAAACAATGGCTGAATGTCGGATTAAAATTGAAATTTCATTGCTTTCTCGTTACGAAATTCTTCTATCCCGATTTTGGTCTCAGGATTTGCCTGACTGCCTTAAGGTGGTTGCCCTAGTATCAGGCAGGTATCAAGCACTATACTTAGTATGAAGTATGATAGTGGACCTATGCTTATCTTGGGATTACCATATTGATAATCTTAGTAATAAGTCAAGCAAAAATACTCCCATTTGTTTGAAAATTAGAAATTTCATGTCTAAGGCCCCTTAAAATCTTCTACTATGCCCTGGTACAATCCTTAGTTTAGACAGTATCCTCGTTTGGGGGTCTACCTACCAAGCACAGTTGGAGAATCATCAAAATTTTATTGGGCAAAACAAAAAAGCACAACATTACTGTACAAAAACAGTTGACAAAAGTTCATCTATTTTAATAAAAGTTCAGATAAGTTAATAATTTATCTATTTCAATAAAAGTTAAGCGCAGTACGAGAGGAATTCTGGCCATATAAGATTAGCTTTGAGCTTTGAAACTCCCTTTTCAAAGTTTACATCCAAGGCCAACACTTCTTTTTTTATAAAGGAGTATAAAACTGTTAAATGATCTTCCGAATGAAATAAAATTGGTTGGTGGCCGTTCACGTTTTAAAGGAATAATTAAGAAGTTTATATCTGATGAATTTTTTCTTAGCTACTACGTACTCAAAATTTGAGCGTGTTCCACGTTTCGTGAATTTCAGCCGTAGGCTTTAAGCAAAAAGCATCCGGGGGGCCTGGGGCCCACGAAACGTGGAACACGCTTTATTAGCCGAGGAATTGAAACCCATCTTGCGGGTTGGAAAAGTAATAGTCCGACGCCAAACTAGTGAGGATGCCGAATTAGTGGCCTAACGGACGACCGGTGAGGACGCCGAACTAGTGGCCTAACGTTAAGACAAAAAAGAGGAAGTTGAACCAGCGGCGTAACGTACGGCTGGCGAGGACGCCCAAATAGTGGCGTAACGTACGACAGGTGAGGATGCCGAACTAGTGGACTAACGTTAAGACAAAAGAGGACGCCGAACTAGTGCCCTAACGTATATTTATTATGTAATAGATAAACGTGATACTCCCGCGTCGCCCTCCCCGACTAACGTTAGGTCACGGCTAAAGCATGTTCCATGCTAATTGATCTAGTGAATAGGTTCAAAGAATTTCACTAAAATTATGTAAGTAGGTAAAAGCGTCACCTCCCCACCCAGCATAAGTTCCCTAACCCCTAGAGGTAGCGTTTGAGAATATTTTGTTCTTCTTTTTATGCCGGTGTATTTACAAATGTCTTTCTATTCTGAAAACGCAATGAAAAAAAAAAAAAAAAACCATACCGTGGTTAGTAGGTTTATTATTTTTGGGGGCGGATCAGTTCCCAGTGCTCCCGGGCAAGTCAAATCAGTGTATACGGCCCTGAGCACCACCAGCGCCACGGAACCTGATGCGTTGATAATTGTTCATCTAATAGGATTCACATAAGGATTAAAATAATAGCTTCTGAAAGTTCATTTCCGGAACCTCTTTCTCAGTTAGTTACTCGCAACCCATTGTTGCTTATCAATTATTAGTGTCCGCCCAGTGAGATAGATGCACGTGGTCAGCTGAGAGCAATTTACACAGTGAACATTTTTGACACGTGTTTTCTACGAATGATCCTTGTTGGTCACTAAAATTGGATGAGGTGTGAAGTGAGTGGTTAAAGGTTTGTCTTAACGTAAGATTTCACGTGAAAGGTGGGGAACAGAGTGGCGTGTACGGGGCACGGGTGCACGTGAAATGAAGCGAAGCCGTGTAAGTTATATTAAGTTATATCGTATAATTCAGTTATAGTTGAGGGAGGGAACAGCGACGGCAACAGGCTTTTGTCTCGGTTCGACTCTCCGTGGAGGATGTCACTGCGGTTTCTCGTCGTTGCGGCGTTCCTCTCGTCAGCCGTTGCAGAGGACTGCCACGCGACGGCGTTCATCGGCACCGCGTACCGGGACCGGACGGGAACGGATTACTCGGTCAAGGCGGAAATCGCGGCTTTCGCCGACGGCTACGCCTCCCCGGCGACGGGAGAGCTCGTCCGGGCCGGCGACGGTTTCGCCGACATGGGTTGCTCCCTGCCGTGGAAACGGCCCGAGTCCGGCCCGTGGATCGCTCTTGTCCGTCGGGGTGGGTGTTCCATCGAGCTCAAAATCACCAACGCCGTCCAACAAGGCGCCAACGCGCTCATCATCTACAACAACCGCGATTCGCTTTCTCTTCAAAACCTACGCGTCACCAGGAAATATCAATCGTTAATTTCCATTGCATTTACGTACAAATGGAAAGGCGAAGAGCTGGCTGCAATGCTTGATTTCGGTACACGAATCGTTGCAGAACTTTCCGTGGCAAACCCCTGCGTAACCGTCAACCATGACCATGAACGCAACATGCAGCTCATTAATATATCTTTTCTGTGCTTCATCGTCCTCACCATATCCCTTGCCTGGCTGATATTCTACTACGTTCAACGTAACAGAGACCTTCAGGCAAAAGAACGCAAAGCTCGAGGCTACTCCGAAGCCGACGAAAAAGCCCTCAAAGCCATTCCAACAAAGACCCTAAAATCCAACGACAAGCTACTCAAAGACGAGACAGAATGCTGCGCCATATGCATCGATCCGTACCGGACGTCTGAAATCGTCCGGACGTTAGTCTGCTCCCACGAGTTCCACAAGGAATGCATCGACCCCTGGCTGTTGGAAAACAGGACGTGCCCCATGTGCAAGAAAGACATCCTCCACCATTATGGCTCCGTGTTCTTAGGAAGCCAGGAAAGCATCATACAAGTGGTCGCCGACGAGTCGCAAAGATTGGCCGGGCCGTCGACGCAGATACAAGTCGTCGTCGTGGCGAACCGTCGGACCCCCACGCCCTCGCCGATGCCGTCCCCTATGCGGCAAATGGCGTCGCCATCAGACTTGGCAATATTGACGGAAAGGGTCCAACCCGCGAATAAAGACGCTGCGCGTTTTGCCGAAAGCTGTTCATCGCTTCTGACCGTCGATTCGGCTCACGAAGCTCTGCATCTGATAGATTCTGCACAGGAGATGTCGACAACTGCAGCGATCAAAGACCCCTGCGAGTCACCCACTCCAGGCACCTCCCAAAACTACCAACCACCCCAAGATGACCATTCCCTGCTCGACAGCTGCCAAGAACTTCGCGAAACCGAAGAGAATCCGACCCAAGATGACCAGCCAATGTGCGTCGAAAACATACCGACAACCAACGAACCGACGACGCCCAACATGGAAGAAGAAGGACTTCTGGAAAAACCAAGACAAGCGAAATTGACAGAATCCGAAAACACCAGCTAACGATGTGACTCAGGTATGAACGAAATTCAACATTTTTCATTGTTAAGTAAAACAAAACAAACAAAAAACTAAATTTACTAAAATAAAACGTCACACCAAAAACCGAAAACTGTCTCAAATTCAGAACTTATTTCTCCCACTTTTATTCTCCCCCTGACACCATAATAAACTTAATGAACTCCTTTCTTCAGTGTTCCTTCACTCTTTTTTTTTCTCTCTTTTTTTTTCAAGGACCCTCGGACGTGCCTTGTCGCTAGTCTGTTGCCAACCACCCGACTTGTCATCACCTGCACGACATTTTCAACTTGACGGTAAGATACAGACGTCGACGCCAAATCGATATTTTACAAAAGTCACACGGGCGGGAGAAAGTGGTGTACTACTGTCTTTGAAACGTCAAAGATTTTATTGTGCCATAAGTAAAATGTGAAAAAAATTAAAAATGAATAATTTGATCAAATTGAATTTTTTTTAAATTCTGAACTTTTTTTGATTTATTCTAATCACGTACGCTCCTGAACAATTGGAATTGTCGAAAATTAATGGCCTTTTGTTCATCAGATTTTACTAATGAGAACTCAAGGTACCAAAGAGCTCTAGTGAGCTTTGTTGTAAAATGTGTAATAAATGTTCTTTGGTGCTTTTTCAATACTGAACATTTCCCCATTATCCGTCCCTTTCTACCATCCATTTTCCCGACGTTTGAACCCCGGGTTAAATTACATTACCGTGTTCGGTTGTCTCCAAAGCGTCGAAAACTTCCACGTGAGGTAGACGCTTGATAATCCATTAACGCTTCACCCCGCTGATTCACCGGCTATTTTAAGCCGAACTGGTCGGCGTTATTGACGGGTTAATTAGCAGAAACTGGCGACCTAACGGTTGAAATTGAGAGTAAGTCATGCGAACGACCCTTAACAGCTTGAATAATTGGACGGACGATATCACAGGTTCCAAAGAACATGTAGTATCAAGACTGATAAGGAAGTCGCGAAAATGGACTATAATATAACCAAATTGTTTAGCATATTATGCTAAAAACTACTCCGAAAACGACACCTCACTTGATCTCCTGGCCAAAATAGTTCAAAAATCCCAAAGATCCCCAAGTTGTAGTCGGATGGGTCCGAGACCCCCCTTAAATGAATTCTGCGCCCAAAAACACTTCGAAAACGACACCCCACTCGACCACATAAATCAAAAAACCCTCAAACGGGCCATTTTTACCCCTAAAAAGCCCCATACTGTGGCGATCAAAACGAAAACCTCGAGATCACAACTAGAATAATCATTGTCGCAATTTTAGATTTAAAACGATTCTTAGTGCCCGTAGGTAATGTTTTGGCATTGAAATTTCTCGTTAACTCTCTCATTTAGCCTCAGGGGGTTCAGACGAGCTCCAGCCTGACCTGCATCAGTCAGAAGAAAAATTGACTCACCCGTTTCCTCTAGTTTATTGGGTGTTGGTTCACACCTCGAATCGTTATGAGAGTTGCTCCATTGAGGCTGGGCAGAACCTGTTAGCCACAAATGGGCCAGAAAAAAAAACAACGCTACGGGAGTTTCGGGATCCGCAGACCAGGCGCTGAGGAATCTGCATCTTCACGTAGACTTTCTCTATCGCTTTCGCACTTCGTTCAGCATGCAACTGCAAAGGTTTCCAGGATTAAATTATAACCCGAGACGCAAGCTATACGAAATGGGCTTTCACGACGGAGAGGAGGCTTCACGCCGGCCGTGAGTAATCGACAAGGCCAGGTGAGTCATACAGGTGAACACCAGCACGAAGAAGCGGACTGAAAAGCGGTTTTCCTTCAGGTTCCATTGTATTCCGTAAGGCGAACGGGCTTCTTCATTCAACTGCTTTTGAAAGATGAATCCGAATTTCAATTCAAACAAAGTATGTAATTGGAACGCCGAAGAAGCCATTGACCCAAAAGGGGTAAATTTGATTCTCATACTAAGCTCAAACCTGCTTTTGGTTTATTATTCGTGACGGTGGTAGACGACTCCGATCGGCCTCAAAATTTGACATTATCCGTTTCAAAAGGTCTAGATTCCAAAAGCGAAATGTCCGTCCGCCGTCCGGGCCGTTTTGGGCAGTAGGAATTTTTTAAAATCTGAAATGTTGACAAAATGCTCGGTTTACCATCTGGTTGTGCCCGCAAGGTTTTCATCCCGATCGCCCAAACCCGTGGGGCGCTATGGGGCTAAAATGGGGCTACGGGAGGGTTTTTTTAAAGCTTTTGGCTATGGGATCGAGTTAGGTGTCGTTTTCGAAGTATTTTTGGACGTCGAATCCATTTTTTGGGGTCTCGGAACGATCCGATTTCACTGTTGCGATGTATAGGGCTTTCCAAATCTAGCGCCATGCCCCAACGACCGTCCCTTCAGGGCGGAACGATTGGGGGTTGGCTGGTGGAGCCAGTGAGGTGGCCCCCCTTGTCAGTATTGGCGCCAGCGTTCTTTATTTATCTTCTTATCTTCCTCTATTTGAATTGGAGGCGTTTCGGGCAGCCGACAAATAAAATTTTTTAATTCTTTGGGGGGGGGGGGGGGGGCTATCAACAATATGCCGCCGTACACACGATTAACTATGAGCTATCTGTCGTTGTAAATTATTTATCATTAGCTCATGTAAATAAATAAATGAAAATAAAATAATAAATTTATTGACATTCGGCCTTGGATTTTTGTCTTTTGAAAAGCACCTTAATCCCACTTGAACTTCTCAACCATAGAATCTGTGATTCTACCAGACGCTCGCTCGTTATGTCACTCATCACACAACCCGAGATTGGGGAACTCTCAATCGGCAAATCAACATTGATATCTCTCTGTGGTATTTTCTATGGCATTTTCAACCGCATGTACTTGTCTAACAATTTCCCTTACTTTATTATTATTTTTAATTTATTTTTTTCCAGAAACAACACCCATTTCGACAGTTGAGTAAAAGAACACGGATAACCTATTCTTGAGCACCAATCAGCCCGCATAATTTCGACCCGGCACAAAGCACTAACTCCGCCACGTAATACCCGGCGAAATTCAAAAGTGCGGGTTCGAGCGGGCACGTTTCACGAAAGGAAAGAAATGTAAAGGCACGTCTGAGAGATAATAACAAGTTCGCCCCTTTATTAATCTCAACAACGAATATAAAGCGAGTTCATTAGGAGGCCAAAAGGGGAACAAGTCGGTGCTGCGGATTTTATACTCGGGGTAGGTCTCTTTGCTCAGGGAACCGAACTATTGTAATTTAAGACCTTCAGGGTGTGTAATTATAAAGAAAGGGTGTACGGAAGAGAATATGATGAGGTTGATGGGCATACGAAATTACGAGTAGTAATTATTTCTCGTTGCGGAGAGTTTCGGCTCTTTTGCCATTTTCATCCAAGGACTGCCGCGAAGGTACCGAACCTCATCCTCATCCCCCTTCGGTCCTTTTGAATGTCATGAACGGAATCCTCTGTTATTCTGGACCAGCTGTTGGAACCACCTGCTTCGCCGAGGGCTCGGAAATATCGTATTTTTAGTGAGACCACCAGAGACAACCTTGAAATGCACCCGGGACCTTCTGGTAACGGACAGGATCTGAAGATGCGAAAGTGACTCTTTCGACGGGCGAAAACGTAATATCGACCGCTCCCGCGAAGCCCAACCGGCATAGTTTGAAAACAACCCGACACTCGGTAAGTATCTGGATCTATTTCCTGTTGACATCCACACAACGTCCTTGTCGAATCCCCTTCCAGTAATTGGGTTTGATTATACGTGTGTTGCGGAACCGCAGTTGGTCGAACTCTTTCTTTGTTGTGAACACACACCGCAAGCGAGACGATGGACACAAAATTACAACTGGGCCCGCTGACCAGGCAACGAAAAATTTCGAATAAAATGAAAATATCAACACGAATTTCTTTTGTAAGCGTTGCAAATTTTACGCAACGGTTTACTATTCTTTGATATAGGTTACTAGTGCAAAACTTTCTGTCAATAAATGTTTTCAAAAATTTTTTGTTTTTACTTGAAAAATATTTGACCTTCTGGGATCCTTCAAAAGTCCCATTTGTAGCCCCATCAAAGCCCTAAAGATCGCCACAGTGAAATCGGATCGTTCCGGGACCCCCAAAAATGGATTCTACGTCCAAAAATACTTCGAAAACGACACCTGACTCGATCCCATAGCCAAAAGCCTTTAAAAAAACCCTCCCGTAGCCCCATAGCGCCCCACGGGCTTGGGCGATCGGGCTGAAAACCTTGCGGGCACAACTAGATGGTAAACCAAGTATTTCCCCGAAAACATAGTTTGATTATTCAATGATGGATAAACCGAAAACTCTCAATTCTCTAGCATGTTATAATACGTAAATAAGCGCATGTTATATTACGTAAATTAAGCGCAAAACAAGAGAAGTAACGGAGTCACAGGAGAAGTTAGTGGTTAATTATTTAAACAGTTATACGGCTTCCTGAAGTTGAAAGCTCATTTGTTCCTTGGCGTTACGATCCGGCATCCAAGCTTCCCTGTCCTTGATCCCCAGGCTTAGGCCTAACCCCTCGGCTTTCGCTTCAAGTATGCGAGGATTCTGTTTTCTACTGCACAAAAAGGAATCCTCAACTTAGTTTGACTCGGCTAGACGCCCAAGACACCTTCGAATAAGGGATGACGGTTTCTTCTTACGAGATCCCGTTTTTTTTTCGAAGCCGGAGAAAAACAATACGAGCTGAAACGGGAGAACATTAGTGCAACGTCACTTCCACGATTAAGCATTTCTTCGCCACCGTTGTTCCTGAAGGTCATCTTATCTCCACTTGAACCTTAATGACCGCAACTATCTTCCAGCACGTCACTTCCTATAGTGATAGATGCGCCTGACTTTTTTCCCCTCAACACCTTATCGCCGGAACACCCCACAATGCATTCCACCTTGTTTTTCTCCAGGGGTGAGGCAGTTTTCGATTACCGAAAAACCGCATACCGGAGAGAACTTCTTTGGTGGCTCGGTGGCTTTGGTTCGACTTTCGACATGGTCAGGAAAAGACGTTGACCCTGGAAGAGGTCTGCTATGGAAACTTCTACCAAAACTCAGTACAGAAAGGTTAATAAGTCTAAAATTTATTCAATTTTAAATCTATTAAATAGATTTAAAAAATTTTGTTCGTCTCAATGTTACAATTATAACATTCACATATTTAATTGTGAATTTAAAAAAATTCACAAATTATTTGTAAATATAAAAAATTCACAAATTATTTGTGAATTAAAAAAAATTCACAGGCTTTTTTTATAATTATTTACATTTTTGTGAATCTTAATTTAAATTTTTTTGTGTGAATTTAATTTACAGAAAAAGTTGTGAATGTGAATTAATTCACATTTACAGTGAATGTGAATTAATTCATACTTTACCTATTTGTAATTGTGAATGTGAATTAATTCATACTTTACCTATTTGTAATTGTGAATGTGAATTAATTCACATTCACAATTACAAATAGGTAAATTATGAATTAATTCACATTCACATTCAGACATGTTTCATGTTGTGTGCTTCTCTGCTCTAGATAAATTACCACAGGGCGATGGGAAGCTCATCCGATAATTAAAATATCCAACAGTACAGAAACACTAACCAACACAGGACAATTCCAACAACGTCAACATCGTCTTATCGGCGCACCAACGTCGAAAACATCGTCAAACGACACGACGCGTGGGAAGGGAATTTTTTCCCTCGCACAAGTGAACCGAGCGAAAATAAACTTCGTCTGGCGGGTTTCCAGGCCAACAGGAGGGGGTTCCCTTTGATTCCTTCAATTCGCTGTGAAGCCCGATATCCCGCCTTGAACGCCAGATATTCTAAAAATAACCTCACAAAACGTTATAAATGTCCTCGGAAGGAGCTGCAAACATCGGAGGGAATCTTTTGGAAGACGTTTTTTGCCAAAAAGAGTTCAAATTCCGCTTCGTAAAATTGCAACGAGTGGTTTTATCGTCAAACTGCGATAAAAATTGTTGCGAATTCGCAAACTTCTCTCGTATCAATTTGTTTAAAAGCACCAACACCCCTTTTCGCAACGTTAAAAGCAACTTTGAGCCAACTGCCTTTCCCGAGTGCAACTTTAATGGAGGAGAGGAGCCCAGGAAAGCTGGAACGGGGAGGACTTTAGGGCCGCTAACAAACGAAGCTGATGATTCAACAAGACTATGGAAACAGGCAATTAGTGTAGACAAGATGAGAAATTTCCGAGCCAAGTCAGAAGGATCTGGTGAAGTTTGAGCTCACGTGAGCGAAAACAAAACATGCTCGGAATCTGGCAAAACTTGTAAGTCGCATCAGCGCTTCCTTCTTACTAATTAAGGGGACAACATCGGAAAGAAAATGACATTAGTTGAGCCTAGGCAGTGTGTTGCGTTGGGGGTCTCAAACACCGACTACACACAAATGGGACGTTTGATTGAAGGAATTAAGACAGAAGATCGAATGAGGTTTCGTTTTCAAAGTAATATTGGACGTAAAATCCACTTAAAAGGGTAATCGTTTGTCCTCTTTTTAATTTTTTTAATTTTGATTTTTTCAGTTTTTTTAATTTTTTTTTTTTAATTATAAATTTCTGCCTAAATGTATGCAAAAGTTATACCAAAGAATAAAAAAGCCCTGAGTAAAATTTGCAACGTCTATATCAATTTTTTTCTATCAAAAAGCTACGATCGAGACAACAGACTAAGATTGCGTTGGTAGTAACCACTCAATCAGGGAATAAATTATTCATGAAAGTACTTTTTGTCCCCAGGATCAAGACACGTGAATCAACGACTAATCACAAAAATAACAATGGGAAGATTTTTCCAGCTAATAGGCCATTTTGTTAACGCTTCAAATCGTGACTTGTCATGGAACAAAAAATTGAATGTAACAACGTCGAGAAGCTCGCGTGATGCTCGGAGTGATTAAGAAGACCAACTCCTCCCGCCACTTGACGTTTTGGTTCAAGCCTAAATTCGTATCGAACGATTCGTATCACTAGTCATATCGAATGTCTCATATTGTATCTTATTGACTCATCTTATCAGTTCGTAAACCACTAAATTCGTCTCGGCAACGCCACTAATTTACTAATCTTATCGATTGTATCATATCATATCGATCCATCATATCACTAATTGTATCGATCGTTTCGTAACACCACTAAATTCGCCTCAGTAACGCCACTAATTTACTAATCGTATCGATTGTATCGTATCAAATCGATCCATATATCCCTAATTGTATCGATCGTTTCATAAAACCACTAAATTCACCTCTGCAACGTCAGTAATTTACTAATCGTATCGATTGTATCGTATCATATCGATCTATCATATCACTAATTGTATCGACCAATCATATCACTAATTGTATCGATCTATCATATCACTAATTGTATCGATCGTATTGTATCATATCGATCCATCATATCACTAATTGTATCACGTCACTAATTTACTTATCGTATCGATTGTATCGTATCATATCGATCCATCATATCACTAATTGTATCGATCGTTTCGTAACTTCACTAAATTCGTGTCGATAAACCTCACCCATTCGCTATCGACGAATTCACTTATTCGTACCTCAAAACCTTCCGTGATTAGGTGTAATTTTTAACCAGAGAATCTCAGTTTAGCATCGTGCAGGAAGTGATGGGCCCAGAAGGAGAACCCGGAACGTCTTCAGGTAACGACCTTCAGATGGTGACGAGGTTCGAAAGGCAGACGAACACAAATAGACTGACACAGTTACAAAAAGGATCCCACTCCGAGTATCGCGGTGACAAACTGGGAAACGTTGATGCGGCAGTCGGCGATAAGTTGACTGAGGTGGAATTGTGTAGGAATATGAGAAGGGCCGATGCGTGTTAACCGCCTCGAATGACGCACAGTGCTTTTGTTGGGACGCCATTTTTTTCCACAACCTGATAAGACGGTACATTACGCTTCCGCCTTCAATAACCCAAGCAGGTCAATAGGTTAGAACGAGTGTTACCTGATGACGACAGAAAAACTGAAATCAACTTGAAACAAAAACGTGTGGCTGACCTACAAGGCTTCGACTCCTCCAGCCAACCAGAGAAAAGTTAAACGAGCCGTGTAGCAACGTGCAGCCTTCAGCGGTTTGAACTACTTCCAGTTTATTATACCTCTTTTCCAAGACGCCGTCAATGCGACACGCGACCAAGTTTTACTGGATTATGAACATGAAAAGACTACCAGGAGCTGAAAACACGACATCATTTAACCTAATTTTGTAGCTGTTCACGAAGTTCTGAATGCTTGGAGAAATCAAACCTAATTTTGAAAATGAAGTTCCCACAGATGTCAGATAGTAGTGTGTTTCTTCTTCTTTTAGTGCTACCTCTCTCTTCGAATGTTGGCGACTACTTGAGAAAATCTCTCATGGTCCTGGGCGAGATGGAATCTGGCTCGGTTTCGTTTTTAGCATCCGACGAATAAACCCCACCTCAAACGTGTTCAAAAAAATGAAATGCAAGCCAAAACACTCCAGAATAGGCATAAGCCTGTCACAAGTAACATCATCAAATTCTTTCTCAAAGTCAAGCAGGCTCAGCTGTAGTTGTGATGGTGGTTGGGTGGGAATTCGCAGGCGCTGCGTCCAAGTTCTTGCGTGTGTTGGAGGATTGTAATGGAATTCCGGGAAAGGTTGCCCAAGGTCCAATGTCCTCAGGTCTGCCCAAAGTGTCGCTTCCTGAGTCTTCAGGAATCCCTTACTCTGTGCTCCAGGCGCTTCTGGTTTCAACGGCTTCTGTTAGGTTGAGAATTTGACTCCTCGACATCGAAGCTTTTGCCAGAATGGATATAACCTGTCAGGATCCTGGACCAGGACCAAGCTCAATTCGGGCTCCTCACATTATGCTACACATCGATTTCGGGGTATATAGGATGAGCTCAGCACCACGACGAACTGAATCTAGAGAGAAGCCACGGGGATTCTTTACTGGCCCGCCCGTATGACCGTGCCTGAAAGGAAGAAAAGCCACTTCATGAATGGGGTGTACGGTACCTAGCGGCGCCTTGTTGAACCAAGACTATGTATCTAGGGCACTTTATGGTTCAGAGTAGACTCCGTAGGATCCAACTAGTCTTGGTGTTTATATTGACTGTGCTCAGTTGGGAATGTCAAATGACAAAAATATCTCAAGTTTACGGTGGTAGTAACCAGCTGAGAGCAGTTTGTGCTAATTTCCCACCACACATAAAGGCTAAACTTGTTCAATCACTTCTGCTCCCAACTGACTATGCTAAATTATGCTTTTTTCGATCTCATCAGAGAACGGAAGACGAAATTGCAGCGTGTTCAGAATGCAGCTGTACGTTCATTTTCAATGCTAAACCGGACGAACATAATATGTTGGTGATATTATCACCAAGCTGAACTGGTTGAAATTCGAGGAAAGATTGCAATTCTCTCTGTGTGGCATGGTTTTCAAAATTTTGAAATTTAAGTCACCCTCGTATCTTGCCGCACAGCTGCTAAGAAGAGACAAACGTTTATGAGTTGAATCAAGAATCAAGAATCAAGAATTTTTTTATTTGCCAAAGCCAAACAATGACAGAGCAAAAGTCAAAAGTTAGAACATACAGAATAAGCTGACTGGTTATAGAGCCGATTATATTGACTGTAATAATGGGAATGACAGAGAAAATAGCATCAACTCGACTGCAGATGTACAAAACAATGAATGGCCGTGCACAAGACAATGACAAGACAATGAAGACTAATTCACCACAGGCCATTTGATCTTGAAAAATTCCTCTAGAGAATATAATTCTTCTTTTACCAGGTGGGACTTCACGTACTTATAGAAGGATTTAGCTGGTAAATCCCGAACATGGTGGGGTAGGGAGTTGAACAGACGGGAGCCCACCTGTATTGGGTCGTTCTGTTGGGCATTAGAGAGGCGGGTGAAAGGGATGATGACATCACCCCGGGAGCGAGTATTATGCTGGTGCGAGTCAGCAACCATGGGCAGACACGAAGAATTGGACTTTACATGGTTTAACACAACCAATACATAAGTGCTAGGAATAGTAAGAATTCCTAAACGAGTGAAAGAGCCCCTACAACTCTGACCCCATGATAGATTGGCCATTATTCTGATGACTAGCTTTTGAAGTTTAAATATGGTTAAAGCATGATTGGAATTGCCCCAAGCGATGATACAATAGGAGGCTCTACTGGCAAAGCAAGCATGATAAACCGAAAGCAGGACCTTTGCACACGAGAATCGCCGTAAGTCACTTAAATGTCTCTAAATCTAAGACATCTTCTATGAAAGATAAATAAATAATAAAAACACTGCAAATTTTACACAAGGGTTTATTATTCTTTGATATAGGTTACTTGTACAGAAATTTAATTCTGTCAATAAAAAAAATTTAAAAAAAAATTTTTTTTTTTGGATTTTTATATTTCAAAAAAATTTTTTGGGGGGATTTTTTTTCAAAAATTCTTTAATTTTTACTCGAAAGATATTTAACTTCTTGGGATCCTTCAAAAATCCCATTTTTAGCCCCATGAAAGCCCTATAGATCCCCACAGTGAAATCGGATCGTTCCGGGACCCCCAAAAATGGATTCTACGTCCAAAAATACTTCGAAAACGACACCTAACTCGATCCCATAGCTAAAAGCCTTCAAAACACCCCTCCTGTAGCCCCATTTTAGCCCCATAGCGCCCCACGGGTTTGGGCGATCCGACTGAAAACCTTGCGGGCACAACTAGATGGTAAACCAAGTATTTTGCCAAAATTTCAGATTTTTTAAAAAATTCATACTGCCCGAAACGGCCCGGACGGCGGACGGACATTTCGGATTTTGAATGTAGACCTCTTGAAACGGATAATGTCAAGTTTTGAAGCCGATCCGAGTCGTCGACCTCCGTCGCGAAAACATAGGTGTATTATTCCAAGAATAATAAACCAAAATAATCATCTTCAACTGTCGTAGCTGACACAGAAAACTTCAACGCCTGACTCTTTTAGAGCATCTGGACAGCCCAAAGTTTCCCCCTTCGAGCTCTTAAATATTGTCTGCCTCAGTTCTTAGATCAAGGTTCTGTCGCTGAATTTATTATACGACGAGGAAAACCCGGAAGATGCTGCACTAGGAAAAGAACGAGATAAGAGAAGTTCAGCTGCGTTAAAAATGCAGAATGAGCGAACAGTTCCCTGGAGCCATCCAGTCAAGAGGGGCTGAGCATAAATAAATTATCCGGGAAGGGAAACTTTCTTATGAAAAGTCTGAACTGTTTGGAACTCCCTCAATTAGAGGACAAAAGCTGCGAAAAAAAATGAGAGGTTTTTAGCGTCGTAAAAATATTCCCTGGAGTGGAACCTCCCGTGATCCCGAAACAAAACTGTGACCAGTCCTCGACCACGACACACCTGTGGTTTCCCGGGCGATGTTTATGGCGTGTTCAAGGGCGTGGGACAGATGGAACAATGGTGAAAAACCAAGTGACACCTGCTCATCACTCGGCGGTCGTGTAATCAATATTTTACACAAATTGTCTCACAGTGAACTTGCACGCCCGAAATCATTGCTGGATAATGTGTCCATCGGCAGGCCATTTGCCTTTAATCCCTCGACACAACCTGTACGGGCTACGACTAGGGTTGCCAACTCATTGGATCAGAAATCCGGGAGGTTTTAAATGAAAAATCAATTTAAAAAAAAAAAGTTTGTTTATTTAAATTTGTATTTTTTCACACTGCGAGCAGCGTTCAATGCTTTTTGATTGGAAATTATAAAATCATAAAATTCCTTACAGCTGTAATGGAAATTTGTGCACACTTGTACTTCTGCTTTAACGTGAGCTTCATTAAGACGATTGCGACTTTTTGTCCAAAGTTCGTTCACTACGCTGAAAACACGCTCAGCTGCGGCGTTTGATGTAGGGATCGATAGAACGTATGTAATGAGTTTTTTAATTTCTTTCCCCGATTCATCCACACATTTTTCAAAAAAATTAACCCACCGCAAATCAATCCTCTTGGATTTATCTGCCACACTTTCACGCACTTCTTGGAGTAAACAGTAATCTTCATACAGTTTATCCTCATTTACAATCACATTGAGAGAAGTACACAGATCTTTTAATTCATTCCAGTCAATTTCGTCGTTCATCGTCAAAATACTCATTTTCTTGTAAATAGAGTCGTCAAATTCGTACCATTTATTCAAATAATCCAGACATCGCTCTAAGTACTTTTCAGCATGTTCTTCAAAAGAGTTTTTTTCGTTAATTGATAACTTCTTCAGACACTGGGTCGTTGACTGTCCGTAGAACTTATCATTCTTTCTGTTAGTAATTTTGTTTCGCAAATGTGTCATAATCGCGTGAAGTTCAGTGCATGTAATATAATCACTTTCAAGTTTTTTAATAGCAATATCGAAAATTTGCATAATGCTGTGAATGAAATAGCAGTAGCATAATGGAAGAGAATTCTCGTCTTTAAAGGCGGCCCAAATAATTGCTGTACATTCACCTTCACCTTCATTAAGAAAATATTCTCGTAAAGCTGGCCAGTTTAATATAAGTCTTTCCAAAGCTGGAAGCAAAGAGAGCCATCGCGTAGGTACATGTCGGAGAATAGATTTGTACTCTAATTGAGCGAACTCGAAAAATTCTTTGAGCTGTGCAGTTCTCTTGGCAAACGCAGAAAATTCGCCGTAAACTTTTAAAACCAACGATTCCACGTCAAATGGCAAAGTTTTTAATGCATGTTTGTTACAATTGTGTAAAATATGGCACTTACAATTAGCCTTCAACATATTTGGATTTTCAATTTTAAGTTTTTGAAAAACTGAGCAATGAATACCGTAGTTCACTGAGGCATTATCTGCGGATAGTGAAGATACTGAGTTCCACGATAGGTCGTTTTCCTGTAAAACTTTAGACAGCTGTGTTTTGATAGCATCACTGGTTTCTGCAGGGTCTTGATAAAAGTCCAATAAACCTTGTTTCAAACCATGTTTAAGTGAGAACCATTGCACAGTAACTGGAAACATTTTTAAGTTGCCTTTGTTAGACGAATCAGTGCCAATAGAAAAATATGTTGACTCACGCAATTCGGACAGCAGTATTTCTTGCGACAGTGGGGCTATGACATTTTCACAAATAGTAGTAGCTTTTGTTCTACCACACGCTATTTTTTTTGCAACTTCTGAATCAGGAAACAGGGTTGAAAACAACTTATTTGTGCAGTCTTGGCTTGAGTAGCAGTGATGGTGTTTAACTCCATGATATACTGATGTAACTTCTGATGCAGTTATTAGATCTTCTTCTCGTGAATGTTTTTTAACAAAGAAAGCGTCGATTGGTCGAACAGAAACTTTGTTTTTAAGAAATAACTTATGTTTCTTACCTTCTGAATGCACATATAGAGATCTCCTACCTTCATATTTTACCGAAATATCGGTCTTGCATAATTTACATTCAGCGGTGAAATCGTCACGTTTTTTAAGCCAAGTACTAAACACAGGATCGGTCAACCAATTATCGTCAAAGCTTGTACTATATTTAACTTTACGCTTTTTCGGTGGTGTATTTCGCGTTGAGCATTCAGAATCCGACATTATAATGCACAGTTTAGAATTAGAATAACAGCGTAGTTGCGTTGCGTACCGGTTAAATAATTACGAATTTATATTGCGAAAAGAACAACTGACCACTAACATTAGCAAATAAGTGTGGCTGGTGCCAGTTCCAGTGATGCCAGACGCCTTCGACCTGAAAGGGGGACACCTGGGCCGAAAAAGGGGGACATAGGGGGACTTGATCTCTGCAAAAAAGGGACGTTTAGGGGGACAAAAAATAAAATTATAAAACGCTGCAAATTTTACAAAAGGGTTTATTATTCGTCAATTTCAACTATTTGTTTTATTTGCTATCTAAACCATTTGGGGGGAAAGGGGGAAAAAGGGGGACTTGGGGGAACCAAGCTCCAGAAAGGGGGACATGTCCCCCTAAAGGGGGACGTCTGGCAACATTGGCCAGTTCCTTGCCCTTGAAGGCTCCACCCACGGGACCCGAAATGACCCGATCGCTTACGAATGACTAGACGATTTGAAAACAGCAGAGGCGTCGCCGCGTCGCGCGAAATTTCAATCCGGGAGATTTTCCCTGCATTCCGGGAGTCGGGAGATTTTAAAATTTGAGAGCCTTTTTCCGGGAGAATCCCGGAATTCCGGGAGAGTTGGCAACCCTAGCTACGACGGACCCCAACATGGACTGAGCAAGCAATCAACTGATACGGCGTTGGGGGGAAGTGCTTATCCGACCCGCATAGCACTTTAGCGTGATGTACGCCCAGAGTTGTACCATTAATCGATCCAAACTTACTTCCAGGCATTATCCTTTCATGCATAGATATCAGGTCACTAACTTAACAGCAACTTGAGCAAATTATTCTTTATAGTGAGTGCAGCACGTCAAATGAATAACACACGACCAATTTGACACGAATGGACTTTCATTTCGGTCCGTATGTATATTTATTATCTGTGTGTATTATCTATACTTATTATCTACCGTACTTTTTGTGACCCTCTCAGTATGGGTTGAGAGAATAGGAGGGCATTGGTTAAATCACTAGTCGAAAAAATCGTCATTAAAAAAAACTTACTTTATTAAAACAGTTGCGGAGGATCATATTTAACTCTAAATTTCTCGGATCAGGAACAGGTTTTGCGGTTCTCTGGATCAATCTTACCTGAAACAACAAAAATTAAATGAAAGCTTTATAGAAAATCAACACATTTTACACTGTAGAGGAGTCGCGGTCCCTCCCCTTCGCTCGTAATGAGTTTCCCCGCTTCCCAAAAAAAAAAAAAAAAAAATGCTGCAAATTTTACACAAGGGTTTACTTTTCTTTGTTATACATAGTTAATTGTACAAGAATTAATTCTGAGTCATTGAGAAAATATTTTTGAAAAAATAAAAAATAAAATTTTTTTGTACATTGTTCAGACAGACGTGGGACCCCCAAAAATGGATTCTACGTCAAAAAATACTTCGAAAACGCTACCCCACTCGACCCTATGGCCGAAACCCTTTTTGGTTTATTATTCTTGGAATAATACACCTATGTTTTCGCGACGGGGGTCGACGACTCCGATCGGGCTCAAAATTTGACATTATCCATTTCAAGAGGTCTACATTCTAAATCCGAAATGTCCGTCCGCCGTCCGCCGTCCGCCATCCAGGCCGTTTTGGGCAGTAGGAATTTTTTTAAAAATCTGAAATTTCGGCAAAATACTTGGTTTACCATCTAGTTGTGCCCGCAAGGTTTTCAGTCCGATCGCCCAAACCCGTGGGGCGCTATGGGGCTATAATGGGGCTACGGGAGGGGTTTTTTGAAGGCTTTTAGCAATCGGATCGAGTTAGGTGTCGTTTTCGAAGTATTTTTGGACGTAGAATCCATTTTTTGGGGTCCCGGAACGATCCGATTTCACTAGGGCGATCTTTAGGGCATTCGTGGGGCTAAAAATGGGATTTTTGAAGGATCCCAGGATGTTAAATATTTTTCGAGTAAAAAATACAGCATTTTTGAAAAAGACACATTTTTGAACACAAAATCCAAAAAAAAAAATTTTTTTGAGATAAAAATCCAAAAAAAAAATTTATTTATTTTTTTCATTGACAGAATTAAATTTCTGCACAAGTAACGTATATAAAAGAATAATAAACCCTTGTGTAAAATTTGCAGCGTTTTAAAAAACCCTCCCGTAGCACCATTTTAGCCCCATAGCGCCCCACGGGTTTGGGCGATCGGGCTGAAAACCTTGCGGGCATAACTAGATGGTAAACCGAGCAGACTTTTCGAGCTCCGTCTCGAACATATAGGTAGGTGTATTATTCCATATAAACCAAAATTGTTAAAAAAATTATTATTTTTTATGATTTAATTAAGAATTGATCATTTCCTTCCAGTGTTCGGACAGAAGTGGGACCCTAACAAAGAAATTTTACGTCCAAAATTACTCTGATAACGACACCTTGTTAAATGAGGTCACATTTTTAACAGCAGGTATCCTTCAAAATCCCCATTAAAAATTTGTAGCCCCATTTGGATCCCCTCAAAAAGGATTCTACGTCCAAAGATACTTAGAAAACGACACCCCACTCGACATCACAGCCGAAAACCTTCAGAACCCCTACCATAGCACCTTTTTAGTCCCACGGGGTTCACACGATCAGGCTGAAAACCTTACGGGCACAACTGGATGGTAAACCGAATATTTTGTCATCATCTCAGATTTTAGAAAAATTCCTACCGCCCAAGAAGGACGGTTGAAATCGAATGTTCGAAACAAATGTTGAGGCAGATCAAAGGTTTTGACCCCCGTCGCGAAATGCGGTCGATTATTCCAAGAATAATAAACTCGAATCGAAACAATGAAAATTGGGATCGTTAGCCTGGAATGAGAGGAGGAATAATGCCAGAAGAGCGTTAGAAATGCACGGGGCACAAACAGTAAACAAGAGGAAGATGAAACGGATTCCGGCATTAAAGCCCGTTGATAGACCGCGGAGAGTGCCAAGATAGCGCCTGGTTTATTTGTGGCCGAGAAGTAAAAAGGAAAAAAAGGGGGTCAGTGACATCGTCGAGCATCGCGTGGAGACAGACCGACGCGAGTAAAGTGACCCTTTCAAAGGGGGGAATAGTGAAACTGAGGAAATGACCCTGGGTCCTTGGCAGCAGCCCATCACACGTGGCCGCGCCCACGTGGAACAGGCTAGAGAACAGGTGTCATAAAAGATGCACATTTGTGAGGCTCGTGCCAAAACATTTCCGACGACAAGATGCCGATGAATATAAGACAGTGTGAGAAAAATATTTCGCGGGACACACTGCTTCCAGTCGTTGTGCGGAGAAGAGGTCGGCGTTAGGTCGCGTTCAGCAAAATATATTATATCACGCTCCTTCCCTTACTTTTTACGGGGTTAACTTCCCTTAAACATACTTTCGGTTTGAATGCGATGAATTATGACACTGAAATTTTTCCATTGGCGGCTCTCAACCCCCTCAACTCGAACAATCACAAAGAAGGGGGACAGATAACGACCAAGTTTCACTACCACCCTAATAAATCGATATGTAGACGAAGTCTCCCCCAGAGTGGGTGGGGGAGTCCTTGTGATGACTTACATTGAAGAATCCCAACAGAACGCCAGTTACCAATAAAACGGACCCCTCCCGGCGGCAGTTTAACGAACAATAGGAGTTTTTAGATCGGGCTGAAGAATATCGTCCCCCTTTTCTGAGCGACTGCAACCGAAGAAGTCGACAGAATGAAAACGGAAAAGCAGCAAAACGATTTTTCCCCCCTGCGTTTGTCTTTATTTCCACTTTTCCTTCGTCGTACCCCCCCTCCCCCCCCCCCCTTCTGTCCTTCTCACTCTCCGCACTGGCTTTTAGAGAATTTCCGTTGAGAAAAAGGCGGTTCGAGAGAGGAAACTTCAAAGCGGTATTTTGTTCAGGTCCCCAACAGCGCACGCGATATGCTAGTAACGTATGAAGAACTGCCGAGAACGATAACTTCCGTTTCGACAAGTCAATGTGCGCTGTACGCGGCGTAGAGCTCTGTTGAGAACTTGACGACTATAACTTAATATGTTGAGAATAACCTTCCAACACCAACAGGGTGTATCGAAAGAAAAATATTTTACCTCCTGGGATCCTTCAAAAATCCCATTTGTAGCCCCATGAAAGGCCTATACATCCCCACAGTGAATCGGATCTTTCTGGGACCCCCAAAAATGGATTCTACGTCCAAAAATACTTCGAACACGTCACCTAAATCAACCTCATAGCCGAAAAGCTTCAAAACCCCTCCCGCAGCCCCATTACAGCCCCACAGGTTTGAGCGATCAGGCTGAAAACCTTACGGGCACAACTGCATGGTAAACCGAGTATTTTGTCAAAATTTCAGATTTTGTCCATTTTTGTCCAAAACCCCTAAAACGGTCCAGCTGGCTGCAACAGTTATGGTACTTTATGTTTTTACGTGTGATGAATCCAAATCTGATGTCCGCTTTTCTGTATTAGCTTTTGATTGTGAGTTATTTAAGTTTTTAAACTTTTGCATACCCCAACTATTTCTGCATTAAACCCTCTTTTTCATTTGCTAACATGTTTATGACAACAAAAAGTATAGGTCTTGCACTCTTACTTACTTCCAATAATTTTTTATATTTGTACTCGTACGCTTCAACAATAGGACCGTTTGCGCCAAGATATAGATTTAAAAAAAATAAAAGCACAGTAACTGTTGCACCAATGGACAGCAAATAATCAGACAAGTGGGAATGACCGAAAGAAATTTCCCGATTACGATTTAATTTTGGGTAGGTATGTACAACGTTATACATTTTTAAATCCGTTAAGAACGGGGATATTGAACTGTTTATTCGAATAAAATTTAACAATGTAAATTTAATAATCTTAACAAAATCGAGAGTTTCAGCTCCTATAGGGAGAGTTTTATTTTCTTCTTTTTTTCTTTTTCTTTTTTCACTTAAGCTGGTAATGAAAGTGTCTGATGAAATCATGAGCTGGTGGAAAACGTCCTCATTGGTGGCCAGACGAGAACATTTCCGAGCGTGATGGATTCTGAAGTACTTGTGATTATACTACACTGAGAGAAAAGATTTTTTTAGTGGCTAGGTTAAATCCGAAATAACCTCGAAAAGAAATTAATTGAAACCACCTAGAATCAATTGATTCAACCTAGAAAAAAATAGGTCCAGGTTAAAGTAACATCGAAAAATATTAATACAACCTAGACCCATATAGAAACAACCTAACCCGTTATTACCCGCCCTCTGACCACAACCTGGAATAAAAAAGTGTCAACCTAGACCAAATGTGAACTTCACATTTGGTCTAGGTTGACATTGTGAAGACTAGAAAATATATTACCTACCTTTGACTTTTAAGTGGGGTAACCTAGAATTGAATGATTTGACCTTCCATATAATTCCCCTCCATTAAAGTCTCGGTTGTACAACTGAAAACAACCGAGAGATTTAAAAGGCGAGATTGTTACTTTAGGTAACAACCCAGAAGAAAAAGTTAGACTTTCAGTCTCGGTTAAAACTACCGTAGTACCACAAATAGTTTTAGGTTTAAACAACAGTGATTGTAATTCATTCAATAAATTCCAGGTTGTTTCTACGGTACGCTAAGTGGCCGCGGAGAGCGCCACTGTAGGCGGTGGGCGTTAATTCTCGTTGTCTTGGCACCCCTGCTATTTACCCTGTGGGGTTGAGGCCAAATCTTTGTCAAATTCTAATCATCTAATTTCTGTCACTATGTGCAGTCATATTATGACGTCACATTCAAATTTTCGTACTGAGTTGGAAACAGAGACAACCCAGAAAGATAGTTGAAGTTGGTAGAAACAACCTGCAATGGAAGTGGAGCAAACCTAGAAAGAAAAGGGGACCACCTAGTAATTTATTAGGACCAACCTGAAAAGAATAGGAAGCTACCTAGAAATTTAACTGGAACAACAGGGATAGTAATTGAAACAACCTCGTAAATAAAGGGGCACAACCTAGAGAAAAAAGGGTTCTAGGTTAACGCGCCATGGCTGTAAATTGTTTGAGGTGGGTTGAGAACGTTTTTGTTTTAGGGTAAATCAACCGTCTATGAAAGTGAAAAACCTTGAATACCAGGGTGAGACAACCAAGACATTAATGTTTTTAACCTAGACTGTAAATGGATGGAGGCGGCGGCACACACCGTTAACTCAACCTAGAACTAAAGTGTAGGGGTGGCGTATTTTAAATCTTGGTTGTTTGCATTTTTAGGAAGGTAACTTTACCAGTATTTTCAATCTAGGTTAAATTATATTCAACCTAGACTAAATTGTTCCACACTAGAATGAAAACCAAACAAAATCTAGGTTGGCAGCATTTAACCTAGAAAAAAATCGAAAAATAACCTAGAATAGGCCCTTTTTTTCTCTCAGTGTAGTGATTATTCCTACACTCTTGGGCTTCTTCTGACAATGACTTAATGAGCTAAGACAAACTAAATTTGTTCATTGAACCTCTGTGTATAGATATCGCCTTCGATGCTGAGTCGTAATCAAGATTTCAAAAGACAGGTTCTTTATTCAATTCCCAACACCCGCGGCGGAGGGCGGCGATGCAACTTAAGCTATAGATGCTTCAAAACATGCAATATGGTAAGAAATTGGTCCCAAAGTAAAGCTATTTAAAGCTTTTTTTAATGTAAAATTTTATGTAAAATTTAAATAAATTAATAATAAAATTTAAACCGTGGATAAGAAAGAAAATAACATTGAAAAAATTAAATAAAGTAAAAATGAAAACCCCCTAGTAGAGAGGGAAATAATCCGTAGCATACAAAACACGGGAAAATTGAATGATTGAGGTTGTTTGTCTTCAATCGTTCAACACAGCCGCGTTCATTGGGGCCGCAAATCCATCCAATTAATATCGATAATCCAACCTTTAGTGCTATCTCGGGCAAACCCCAAATACGGACGGATGCATCTTAACGGCTCACCGGATGAATGAGGGTCTCGAGAAAAAAAAAAAAAAAGGAGTTGGTTAGATACTGAAATAGGAAAAGCAAACACAAATGGAAAGAGGCCGTCGAATAAATATTGAAACAGGGCCGCGGACGAAATGGCCAGCTACAACCAGATGGTCCAATTCCGGCGGGGCAAACATTCCCGGCAGAAACGGGGTTTCCTGGCCTGGCCAATAAAAGGGTGAAGTTTTGCCAAGAAGTGGTTCCATCAAGTGATTTAGCGAGGAGCCACGAAAAATATTGACGAATCATACGGGTAAGAAAAGGAATTCAGGCTAACTCTAGCACTTGAAGTTATTTTTCATCCAAACCCAGAATTGAGCGTTCGATTGGTTTCAGACAACCTGGCATTTTTGATCTAGACAAAACTTCTCCCACCCCTGCTAGTCGGGATTTGTCGTTTTCTCGCCATGATAAGAACTGTCAACGTTATCCAGCAGGTAATTAGAGTTGAGAGGGGTTGAAGCAGATCCTAATCTACCGAGAAAAGATATCGTTAGGGAAGGCTATTAAAATTCAGGTCTTGCGGGTTGTTGATCGTTAGATACAGGAAAAGCCCTCAGCTCCTGGAGAGAGTAGCGAACGCACTCAAATACTCATTAGTGGAAATTACAGCCATTAAAGGTGAACTTTTCAGAGACAACAGTTCGATAGTTCCAAGTTTATTTCCGCTTTCTGGGCTCAACGAGAAAGGGAATTCAGATTGCAGTCATTGTCCTGATTAGAGGAGACAATTCGAAAGAGCTGGGTGCGATAAAACATGAGCACTTGGTACATAGGAGGGACTAATCGATATCATCAATATTGGAGGATAGGTACTTTTTTGTTACAAGCTGTTTGGCAGAGGTAAACTGCTAATGGGGACACCTGCCGTGTAATGTAACGACACGGCTACATGGACATAGAAGAGCAACTGCAAGCTCTGTGCAAGCGGAGGTCGGGAATAGGAGAGCCATCGCCCAACCCGGTTCAGACAAGACAGTAGTGGTTGAAGGCTCAATTTTCACACCCACCGAACAAAATACACCTAAGCAATGTACTAATCTATTTAGCCCTGGTACAAAAATGAGGGGTCAAGTTGGTAAAACCATGTTCTTGCTTTGATCCTTGATCTGATATTAACTAATCTGGGCCTCTGAGGATGAACCTTTTTTTTTATACTGTGGAGGCATTGAAGGTTTAATTTTAATCGAATGTTTTGATCTATTTTAAATTCGAGCTCAAATGGATGATTTTTCAGTCCCTCACTCATATTGTCCTATACGGTAATTTCCACATTTTATTTGTCCAATAGTCCAATACCATCATGAAATAAATCTAATGGGCGTATTATGAGTGTTTAAAAACCTCTAAAATAACGTAACTTGTGAAGCATAATCCATTTTTCGAGGTTCCACAACTGACCAAACAATGTACGGACATTTTTTTTTTTTTTTCAAAAATTTCCGCACAATAAAATATAACCAAGTGTAACATTGTGTAAAATTTGCAGCGTTTTTCGAGTACTTATTATAAATTGAGGTTGGATTATTTATGGATTACGGATTATTTTCGCTAAATTTAAATTTCAGTCGAACAAAAAATATTTTTGAAGAGGAAAGGAGGGTTCAGGGATAAGGTCAGGTTTTCACTTTGAGAGAAGGGCTAAACGAAATGACATGAAAACACTTAAGTCTTGTCACAAACTGGTTTTGGAAATTGCCAAGAAGGTAGAATATCCCTAGTTTCGGATAATCACCCACTAAGTCTTATTCTTTCGGCAAACCTCATCTCTGATATCCTGAGGATCAATATCAACAACCTAAAGTATCCAAATAGTAACAGGTATCATTGCTGGATACTTTACAGTTGAAAAAGAATTTTTTCAATATTTTTTCCATTCACGTTTTTCTGCAGTTTTATTCAAATGTTACACGGATGAAAAGTACATACATACTTTTAATTTCGATATCGAAAGAGAATCGATACTTTTTGAAAAATATCGTGTCGAATATCGTGCCGATCACTGCCCGGTAATCAACAATGGACTATGCAACACATTGGGACTTGAACGCGCTGCAATCGACGGTACCAGAGGGTCTGCATAACGTGCGAAACGGAAGGTGCGGATTCCATCCAGTAGAGATACGACCAAAAATAGGCCAGTCGGGCGTTATCTCGATCTCTTCACCGTGAAGTGGCGTCGGGTTGAAGTGGAAGGAGGCGGCCAACCGCATATCATCCCTTGTCAAAGACATGAAGCCTGTCGGGACAAAAGGGGGGATCGTTGAACCCTCTTGAAGAAACTAGAGTAATTTTAAGATGGAATATAGAATGGAACTGCGGCAAACGAGCCATGTCCTATATGCGGCGGGGACAGCCATGTCTTCTGTGGGATAGAAATGGACAGCTATGTCTTCTGCAGTGGCGGCTCTTACGGGGGTTCAGTGGTTCAGAGAACCCCCAAAGATAGTGTGAGAGAGAGGAAAGGTTAGAGTGAGCGAGAGGAGAGAACAATTTCATTTAGGTACCTATTATCAAATCAGCTTCCCACAGTGTCACTGTTGATGCAAGTTGGTAACAAGTTCTTACTATTTTTGATAACAGTTCCATTCGGCTGGGGAGTGACGTCAGAACTTGGGTTCAGCTCCGGTTTAGAACCTAAGCAGGCAAAAGAATGAAGACAGGAGGGTGGGAGGGCGGTTTGGAAAGGTCACGTGACTGGGCGAAATTATAAGAGATGCTATCGCTGTCCCGGGTGCAGCACGCACAGTATTTTCCACAGGTAAGAGGTTAGGAGCTGGTACGAAAAACAGAAGAAACAGTTGCGCAGCAGTGTTGACAAAACACATTTTTACGGGAAGGGTTCTTTTTGTATGGGAAAACGGATATTAAGGATATAAACGGGTCTCAGTGAATTCGGATTGTAATCGTCAAATCCTACTGAAATAAATCAAAACAATTGGAGATAGAGCAATCATTGCTCTAAGATATAAACGTAGGGGTTTTTGAACCCTTTGCTGGAAATAACAGAGAAGAATAAGAAAAGGGTATTGTCTGTGAGGGAAGTTTTACTGGCAACTAGTAGCATTCCCTGAGGGTACTGATCCCCTTACAAGCGTGTTTCCAGGTTGTTTTGGTAAATTTTACTTGTCTAGTTTTGCCTCCTTTTGGTAATAATAATTTTCCAGTCCAGGTGAATACTGTTACCCATCGCAAGAACATTACCTTTGGCACTCCACCTTACAAGACAGATTGGAAATGAAACGCATGAGCGCATGTTGGGACGGGGCAAGCGAGTCGGTTGTATTTTTCTTTTAAAATAAGCCTTCTTGCTAAAGGTTCCTGGTCAGCAGAGCTACTACGACTATACATTCGGGTGTGTATTAACTACGTAGGTAATACGAGTATGTTATACGGCAGTATGTAGGTATTAAATTTTGATGTTGAAGTTCAACAGTTGAACCCCCTCATGTACGTAGCACGAGCCGCCACTGGTCTTCTGTGTGATGGGGAGAGGTTGTTTATACGAAACAATGTAGTGGCAGGTTTCATTGAAACTGAATATCACACCATGCGATTTCCACGCCCCTATAGGTTTGACTCTTGTATTTTTCTTGGCTGAGTGGTGGCTGACTTTACCTCCACAATTAGAATCATTATTCTGAACATTACTATTGGGTGACATTGATTATAACCAATGATTACTTGTTATTCCCCTCAGTCAGAGACTTCTGTGTGGCCCACCTGCCTCCTGCACTGGACTCTGTTAAGAGGGATGATGTACAAGGCCCATTCCTTCTAAAAGTTGGCCTGGTGTCTGCAACAGTCTTTACACGAGGGTTTTCTGTACCTTGGCTGGATAAGTCCAACTCCATCAAATTAGTGATCCTGTAGCCTACAGGCTGTAGGGCAAACCTGTGGTTGTACGAGACTCCAGAATGACTACATTCTCCAACGTATCTTCCTAGAACGTAACCTGCTAATGGCAGTAAAAAAAAAAAAAAAAAACGCAAGATGGCTTACTTGGGACATGTGCTTGGCTCTATAAGTACGGCCTACTGCAGAGTATTATAGTATTATGATGGGAATGATCAGTAGACGGAAGGAAGTAGGAAAACACGTGCGTCTTGGCAGCCAAACACGTAGAAGACTGGCGCAAGATCTCGAGAGATGCAGAAGCGATCCCAAACTTCAATATGGATGGCACTTGAAGAAGAAGAGGGCAACTGGGATTACTTCTTGCTTTCAATGGGCGGCGATAAATTCAGCTTATGACGACCAACAACCCGTCAAATTCTCCTTAAAACTCCTGTCAGTTTTTACTGAATGCCTCAGGAACTTTCAAATCCCCTACAATTCGCTTCTTCGACGGTACAAAAAGGCTCCAACAATTAACTCGTACACGATTCTTATCGCCATCGTAAAACCACCACCAACACGCATCTTATTACATCAAACGCAGTGATAGCTTAGCTTGCCCTCTAACCCACAACAGTTGATTAAAAGAGGGGCCACATTATATGGGCATTTAAGATTAATTGTGTCCGCCCACCAGACAGCCCTGGAGGAACATCAAGGGTTATCTTTTCAATGAACCCGCGCTTCCTTTCGGTTTACAATTTCCCACCAGTGAAGAAGTGTGGCAACTCCAAATCATATGCGGCGTGAGGCAAATAACAGCGGATTATTGACATCCTAGTGGGTGTAAGGGAGTGTGACAGCGTAGGACGGGATTATGAAATTCCGTGACCGAAGAAAATCCGCAAGTGACCACGTTCCAGGTTGAATACACTTGGGGGGTCAGCTCCTGCTAGCTTCCAGGAAACTGGAATTCTCCCCAACTAGGCCGCCGGTCACTTTCACCTTAAATATTTACGGGCGTCGAAGGGTTAATTTTAACGATTGCTTTTGTTACTGAGGCTGCATTGAATCTTGATCAAAACCTTGCAACTGGGCCACCTGGGTCAATTGTACCGGCTGAATCGGCGCCTCGGGAAATAAACGCGGAAAGGTAGAACCGGGTCAAGAGGGTTTTAACCCTGAATAAACAAAATTACTTATCGGCAGCTATAACGCTGAATGCGCTTGTGAATAGAGAAAGCCCCGTTTTCATATCTCAGGGTTATTGGGTTGTAAATCCCGAGCTTGGCTGCAAGATGAGTTTGCAACTTGAGACTGGAAAGGTTGAGATGGGGAACTTGAAGGTGAACGTAAAGTTGGACCTCATGTTTGCGCTTGTTTTGTGAAACTCTAAAGTTTCAGTTACCAACAATCCTGTGGGAGTATTTCACGATTTAAGAGTATGTGAGCAAAACTTGAAGTAACGCAAGTGTAGTGACTTTCAAGTAGTCTTCTACATATCTCCTGGTGTTCGCCCCTGGTTGATTAAATCAGTCTGAAATGGGAACTAAACCCAATAAGCGGGTAATGTGTACTTGGGCGTGGGTGCACTGAGAGAAAAAAAGGGCCTATTCTAGGTTATTTTTCGATTTTTTTCTAGGTTAAATGCTGCCAACCTAGATTTTTTTGGTTTTCATTCTAGGGTGGAACAATTTAGTCTAGGTTGAATATAATTTAACCTAGATTGAAAATACTGGTGAAGTTACCTTCCTAAAAATGCAAACAACCAAGATTTAAAATACGCCACCTCCACACTTTAGTTCTAGGTTAAGTTCACGGTGTGTGCCGCCGCCTCCATCCATTTACAGTCTAGGTTGAAAACATTAATGTCTTGGTTGTCTCACGCTGGTATTCAATGTTTTTCACTTTCATAGACGGTTGATTTACCCTAAAACAAAAACGTTCTCACCCCACCTCAAACAATTTACAGCCATGGCGCGTTAACCTAGAACCCTTTTTTCATTAGGTTGTGTCCCTTTATTTACGAGGTTGTTTCAATTACTATTCCTGTTGTTCCAGTTAAATTTCTAGGTAGCTTCCTATTCTTTTCAGGTTGGTCCTAATAAATTACTAGGTGGTCCACTTTTCTTTCTAGGTTTGCTCCACTACCATTGCAGGTTGTTTCTATCAACTTCAACTATCTTTCTGGGTTGTCTCTGTTTCCAACTCAGTACAAAAATTTGAATGTGACGTCATAATATGACTGCACATAGTGACAGAAATGAGATGATTAGAATTTGACAAAGATTTGGCCTCAACCCCACCGGCTAAATAGCAGGGGTGCCAAGACAACGAGAATTAACGCCCACCGCCTACAGTGGCGCTCTCCGCGGCCGCTTAGCGTACTGTAGAAACAACCTGGAATTTATTGAATGAATTACAATCACTGTTGTTTAAACCTAAAACTATTTGTAGTACTACGGTAATTTTAACCAAGACTGAAAGTCTAACTTTTTCTTCTGGGTTGTTACCTAAAGTAGAAATCTCGCCTTTTAAATCTCTCGGTTGTTTTCAGTTGTACAACCGAGACTTTAATGGAGGGGAATTATATGGAAGGTCAAATCATTCAATTCTAGGTTACCCCACTTAAAAGTCAAAGGTAGGTAATATATTTTCTAGGTCTTCACAATGTCAACCTAGACCAAATGTGAAGTTCACATTTGGTCTAGGTTGACACTTTTTTATTCCAGGTTGTGGTCAGAGGGCGGGTAATAACGGATTAGGTAGTTTCTATATGGGTCTAGGTTGTATTAATATTTTTCCATGTTACTTTAACCTGGACCTATTTTTTTCTAGGTTGAATTAATTGATTCTAGGTGGTTTCAATTTCTTTTCGAGGTTATTTCGGATTTAACCTAGCCACTAAAAAAATCTTTTCTCTCAGTGTGACTTCTCAAAGCGTTTTAACAATAATTATTTAAATTTGATTCGCGTGTTAGGCGGAGATGGAGCATACTCCACATTCTCACGCCTTCGTTCCAGGGTAGGTTTTTGAGGGTGCCTTCTTTCACTGGATGTTCACCGAAGACGCCCAGTTATGGAACTTATTCAAATACCCAAGACACAAGGACGCAGCAGATTTCTCAGTTAGTCCCACGCAATATGAGTTTGAAGGAGTATATCATTTTTTTTTTTCTTCAAAATTTTCTTTATTTTTGTCGTGCTCACACCTCCCTTATTGAAGCTCAAATCAAAATTTCACATGGAATAGCTGCGTTGGTTTAATCAGCTTTTACGAGAAAAAAAAAAAAATGGAATCGGATCAATAGTCCGAGCTACAGCCGGAAACGTTCCGAAAAACGTGGTTTTCCGCTTACCGAGCGGTGTCAGATTGAGCGTTTCTTATTTCGGTCTTGCCAGGATAAGGGTTAAATTGGTTTTCTCTGAACTCGTAATTTGATGCTCTACAACATGCCAATTCATTTGCGTTAGCCGTTCATAAGTTACAGGGGTTGAAACATGAGCGAATCCTATTTTTCAGCCAAATTGGAAAAAATCGCCCATTTTTGACGATCGATAGCGGCTCAACGACTGGACCGATTCGAAATATATAGGGAGAGCAATCGACGTAAAATTTAATGCCCTTTAATTTTAGAAAGAGTACATATTTCTGTGCGATACGTCGTTTCCGAGTTATAAGCGAAAAACTGAAAAAAGTGCGAAAATTTCGAGGTTTTTTGGCCACACCCAAAATTCCACAAGGAAATTTTATGTGCAAAATGTGGATTTGACATCTCGAACTGAATACGAACAAAACCCCACAGTTTCCTTTTTTTTGAAAACCCGAATTTTTGAAAGGTCCAACCTACCTGGTGACTGGACTATAATCGAAAAAGCGAAATAATCGTTTGGAACATCATCCGTGAAACTCGCAATAAAAAAAAAAAAGCACTAATCTCCTACATGGAGCGATGGACAAGGCCGTGTACAGGCCCACGCGTGAACCGCAATCCCGTGGGGTCGTCTAATCAGTTGAGCCTGGGGTTAGCCAGTTGGGCCTTGTGTCAGGTTCCTGCCTCCAGAAACTCGGTAGGAACCTTGTTCAATCTGTGCCAACTACACGGTGGTTAATTAACCTGACAGGAGTGACCTAACTAAGTTAATTAATGATTTCGAGCGGGGTTTCAAGGAGTTCAAGCGAGGGTCATTGGTGAGCGAATCCGCCAAATAGTCACAAATTGTATGCGAAACAATGAACGTCTTTCTAGGAGGAAAATTAATTCTGCGTTAGGCGTCTTGAACAAGAAAATGTCGGTGTCACAAAAGGTCTGTTCCGAGGAAGTGGGCAAAGGAAGCACGCTTAGGCCCCATTAGGAGGGCACAAGAAGTCGTTCAAGAAAAAAAAAAAAAGAAGAAGCTGAGAAGGTTTTCAGTTGAAGTTGAAAAAGTCGTTGGGTGTCTGAAGGTAAATGCTCGGCATTTCTGGAAGCTCGTGAACTCCTCATTAACGCAACCGCCACAGATTTGAGACGCAAGCTCGACGAGAGCAAAACATGTTTTTGTAACAGGCGAGCTAAGGCTAAATATATTCCAACAGATTGAAAGGTCCTCGCCCCATCAATGAGAAGTTCTTGGTCATTCGGTCCAAGTCAAATGACCAGTCTGGGAGCGAGCCAAGGACAGTGCCAGACTATAACGTGTCCATTTCAACGCGATTTTCAATTCGGTTCAATTTGTTAATTGGAAAAGTAGAAAGTCATATTGTCCGGATGAAATTCTGTTTACGGATGAGAAACTCTGCATAGGCAAGAAACTGGCATTCTCCCTGGTAATCAGTCTAAGTGCCGTCCTAGATGAAGGTTTCTATTAGCGATAGTTTCTTCGTCCCAAAGGGCCTCATCTCTTTCTTCATGTTTTCAACACAACAAAAGGTCACCATCAGTAGAAATGTGCAAAATCAAATGATTCAGTGGCCGTTGATGAATGCGAGGGAAGCTCCATTTCAACAAATAAATAGTAGGGGAGACCCGTTTAAAATTAAGCCTGCTCCCCTTCGCGGCCAGACGCATTTTGTTGTTCTGAGAGTTAGCGGATCTCCACATTTTACTAACGTGAACGAAATTCCCCACCTCTACGTTAAGATAAGGTTCTGTAGAAAGTATCATTTAGTGCTATCTGGTCAGAGGGAGAAGGTTTCTATTATTCTCCGTACTATAGCGAAATACCTGATGGTCTTTTGTACTGGGGGTATAACAAATTTTGAGAGGAGCGTCCTGTGACAATTATTGACCTAACCTAACCCCAAACGAACTCTCAGCTATGAAATTTCGGCCCCCATCCTCAGATGTCAAGAGATCTTTTTCTTCCTCGAAGTTGATTGCTCTTCTGCGACAAACGTATGGGATTGACGGTGAAAAATGTACAAAAGTCATTTGACTGACTTTCTTTTGTGTACAATATAAATACTTTGAAACTAGTACATATAAAAACTAGTAGCGTCAATATGGCATCAAATTCAGCCTCTTTGCTTGTAATAGAGCTTGTTTTAATGGAGGAATAAAGTTTGTTTGTAATTGAGCTTCAAATTTAGCCTCTTCGAAACCATTCTTACTTTGACTTTATCACAATGAACTTTTGGTCGGTTGCACGGGAATACCCATAACGTTTGCATTATTCATTAGAGAGTTTCTACTACCTGCGCGGGGCTTGATGCGGCCCCATTTGCGTTCGTAAATACGGTATACGGGCGGCGCGGGAACGCAGGTAGTCGTACGTGCGGGACCACAACCGCATAAAGGGCTCTTAATCCGGGAAGGGACCGCATATAGAACCGCAAATAGAACCCCGTAAGGTAGTAAGGCTGTTGAACCAGTACCTTCTGGATAGATAACCCTTCACCGTCTGGCTGGTTATCAGTTGCTCAGGTCAGAAGGGAATTCCGTCCTCGTTCTTCATTAGTATTTTTGTGGTGACTAACTAAACTACTGCACAGAATAGGTAAGTGATATGCATCTATCTAATCAGTTTTCCTACTTCTAAAATGGTATGAAATGTTTGATGGGCGAAACCCACTCTACTTGAGAGTCTCCTGACGGTCAATTAGATAGATTCATTAGATTAGATTAGAAAATTTGGTAGATTCATGAGCAGTAGGTAGGTAAGTAGAAGTTTGTAGTAAAGTAGAGAAGAGCGTGTACATAAAATACACGCGTGTGTACATCAGTAGCGTGCTGTATTAGGTATAATGCGAAAAACAGAAATCGCTCTGTATCTGTTGGTACTGTGGTACCTAGGTACATGAAATGATATTTTGTTCATGAATAGTGTTACTTGTAATTTTTTTGGTACTAAATCTAATGAGGCCCGCCAGTAATTCAAGAAAACTTTAGGATAGGTACCTACTCAGGTAGGTTTCGAAGTGGACCACTCAATTTGAAAATCGCATGACACTGAAATGTCTAAACATTTTATTATTCAACTTTGGCTTTTTGCACAATCTAATTTACAGCCACGCTTCTACTTATTTTGTGCTTGGATTGCATTGTATTAAAATACATACCTACTGCATTTGTGAGTAAAATAGCCAGACAAAAAGGGAATAAACAGTCACTCATGTAGCATAACAGGTTGAAGTAGCAAAATTTTTACACAGGTATTGCCGTCGAAATTTCCTGGTCTCTTCATCTTCCCTTAAGTTTGCTCAATGTTTCAAAATAATACATACCTAATTAAAAATGTGGGGTTTCAAGCTTTATCCAATTGTAAGTTATCGTAAGCAAGGTAACAGTAAAAATTGAAAGTAATGAGCACTTGTACATCCTCTTCGACAGGTAACCTATTCTGGAAAAGATGAGCCAGCCCCCTCTACTTGTCACAGATTCTCAAACAGTGTTTTGTTTCCTTTTGTGCTAATTAAACATACTCGTATAAGTAAATATTTCAGAATTAGAACACAATATTAAAAACAATGTGTATCCTACAACTCATCTCAATTATATTTTTCACTTTCTCTCAAAAAAAGTAACACCTAGTCTAAAATCCCTGTATCAACAAAACAATCACACTACTTCTTTCAACATCAACCGTTGAGTGACGCTTGACGTGACTTCTCATTCCACGTTGGTGCCCCTACCAATGAAATCCCGTAATTAGCGTCTCGTAAGAAGTGGCTGTGCGGTTAGCATTCACCTTGGCTCGCCCTAGTATTTGCGTTTTCCGTAAGTTACTCCCGTCACCGTAGTTACCCTCGCATCTAGTAGAATCTCTCTATTATTGTTCACGACTCACAAATTTCAACGAAACCCAACTTTTTTTGAAAGGATTAATAAAAATCTGGATGGATTAAATAAAAATCTTCCAAGAGTTAACGAAATAAAGCACTTTCTTTTGCAGAATTGCGAACGTACGGTCTTACGTCAAAAGGTTGATTTAATTTTCAACTGTATCGTCAAAGAAGATAACTCAGCGAGTGGATTAACATAAAAACGCAGCAAATTTTAAACACGGTTTATTATTCTTCGATGTAGGTTAATTGCGCAAAAATTAACTCCGTGACAATAAAAGAATATTTTGAAAAAAAAAAAAAAATCTATACAATTTTCGGACAGACGTGGCACGTAGAAAAATGGATTATGCGTCTAAAGTAATTTTTACTCGGAAAACGACAGCTCATTTGACCTCCTTCAGATCCTCTCATTTGTAGCCCCATGAAAGCCCCATAGATTCCCACAGTTACATCGGATCGTTCTGAGACCCCCAAAAATGGATTCTACGTCCAAAAATACTTCGAAAACGCCACCTAACTCGACCCTATACCCGAAAACCTGCAAAAACCCCTCCCGCAGTCCCATAACACCCCACAGGTTTGGGCGATCGGGCTGAAAACCGTGCGGGCACAACTAGATGGTAAGCCGAGTATTTTGTCAAAATTTCAGATTTAAAAAAAATGCCTACTGCCCAAAACGGTTTTTTTCACTTTCCAAAATTTCATTTAATGAAAAGAGAAAAAAAAAATGGTCTTAAGTAAACATTTCTATAGAAATTATACTCGTATTTTGCGTTTCAGGGCCTCCTAAACAAATTTGGTTTTTTCTCCTTCTGTCTGTTTCCTTGCCAGATGGTTTCCCTGGCCATTATAATAATTATTATTAGAATTGCCCTTTACAGTGCTTATTATCTGATAATAAAGTACAAGTCTTGTACGTTACAAATATATACTATTTTTACTCATTTTGGCATGGGGTGCATATTTAGCATAGTACACCCAAGAGCAAAATTTCGGCTAACTTTTGTGCATACGCGTTTAATTCCAGGCCTCATGACAAAAATCCTCATAAGACCGCTCGAGGTTTCAAACTCTTTCAACTCCCTCTCGATTCGCTACAAAAGCACATGAGGGCAGGGCTGAGTTGACAAAGCAGACGTATAAACAAGTTCTGAAGAGTTGACGATGATGGGGAGCCATCAAAAGAAAGATGGTTTCCCTTCCGTATACTCTGGGCAATTCTTCATCCGGACTCCCCTTGGCCTTTTTAGAAAGCCAAATGAAAGCATAAATATCTAATGGTTGAAGGAACAAACACTGTGAAAAGGAGTAACTAATTAAGTACACTTCTTTCCGTTTTCAAGTTGTCAACAAAGTCTGTTGATAAAAGTTTAAGCGTTTGCGTCAGGATTGTGAACTGTTTCAGAAGCCGTTCCCAATGTAGAAAGCAAATTAATTGCTTCGGCAGACTTAATCCGATCTGTCGGGTTCGATAGGGAAACGGTAATAATTGCAGTCCTTATAGGAATAGAGTAAGGTCGCATTCTGTACGATGCCGTATACGACGTGCCCTCGAGGCTCGACTCGGGTGTTTCCCACGATATGGATCTGCATCTTAACTCGACCATATTGTGCTCAACCACACGTGCGCTTCCGCTTCTAACTTACCGTTTTTCTAATGAGATGAGGCGGTGTCATGAAGGATGTACCGCCGATGAGGTTTTTCGAGTGATAGGCTATTTTCGAACCCGAAAAAACAACGCCATCGCCGTGTGGCGTGAGAGGTTCTCCGAATGAATATTCAACTCTCGTTTGCCGGGCAATAGAGGTGGGTCAGCACTCAACCTCAATTTAGAGCCGAGGGAGGAAGGCGAGAATGACCTGTGACAAACTGATAGTTCCCCATTAGCTCCCCAACAGAACTTCCACTACGGTGAAATTAGCGCATTAATTTTCACGTCGTTTACTAACGCATTAATAAAGCGGAGAAAAAACCATCCTTCGTGACGAGATGATATATCCGGACGTTTTGTACAGAACGCCAATGTTATTAGCATTTGGTTTATTATGGGTTTAGCGGTTACTATCATGCGGACAGGGGCCTCGCTTCGCTCAACCACTTTCACAGATAGGGGCCTCGCTTCGCTCGCCCATTTGTTTGAACTCGCGCCCGATCCAGTTCCGCTTGTAATGAAATGACCCAAAATCACTGAATGTATCAGAAAATAGTGAGGAAGACGATGAGAAGGAAGATTAGCCACTTTATTTAGACAGGGAAGACAACTGGACCTTAAATACGAATATAATATTTAAAATAACAATATCTGACATCAATAATAGATCAAGTGATGATTTATCTCAATTTTAAACTCGTCGTAAATCCCTCCCAATCGTTGGGGGGGGGGGGGGGGGGGGGCTCGCTTCGCTTGGTCACTACTCCGGAAAAGTGTCGTATTTTTCGTAGCTTTGGTCGAAAATCCATCGATAGATTGGACCCGTCCAGAATGGCACACAATGTGTTTCTACGGAGGTTATTTGGTTTGAAGTTGGGCGTATGCAAGTGTCAGAAACCCTTCGCGACGGCCGATGGTAAAATAATCCGGGGGTCTGGGGGTGTCCACGGTTAAAATATTTGTTTCGTGATTACTGTTGTGGCGACGGGGTCCAAAACACTTATTCGGTCTCAAATTCGGTTTTCAAATTTGAAAATTTCAAATGTTCGTCTAAACGGAATGTCTCCATCCACGTCTTGAGGTATGGGATTTTTTTTTTTTTTTTTTAAATCTGAAATGTAGCCAATTTATTTGGTTTTCAGCCCGATCGACCGAACCCTTGGGACTCAGTGGGGCTAAAAAGGCGCTCCGGCAGGGGTTGTTTCCGAAGTTTCGAAGTACCTACCTCAAACTAAGGTGTCATTTTCCGAGTAATTTTGGTACGTAATTCATTTTACGAGTCCCCCCAACATCTATCCAAAATTGAAGAGGATTTTTTTTTTTTCAAAAGTAACAAGTTTATTTACAGAATTAATTGTTTTATGTAATCGCGACGGAGGTTGAAAATTCTGATCGGCCTCAAAATTCGACATTATCCGTTTCAAGAGGTCTAGATTCCAAAAACGAAATTTCCGTCCGCCGTCCGACCCGTTTCGGGCAGCAGGATTTTTTTTTTTTTTAATCTGAAAATTTTACAAAATACAACTCGGTTTACCGTCTAGCTGTACCCGCAGGGTTTTCAGCCTGATCGCCCAAACTCGTGGGGCTCTGCGGGGCTAAAAAGGGGCTACAGGAGGGCTTATATGATGGGTTTCGGCTATGGAGTTGAGGGAGGTGTCATTTTCCAAGTATATAATATTATATAATATATTATATTATATTTTTGGACGTAGAATCGATTTTTGGGGGTCCCAGAACGATCCGATTTCACTGTGTGGATCTATAATCTATAATCTATCAATAATTGTGCCCTCATTGGGCTACAAATGGGATTTTTGAAGGATCCCAGGAGGTCAAATATTTTCCGAGTAATTTTTGACGCAAAATCGATTTTTGAGGTTCCAATTTTTTTTTTTTTAATTTTTATTGACAGATTTAATTTTAGCACCAGCTACCTATATCAAAGAATAATAAACCCTTGTGTAAAATTTTCAGGGTATTTTAACATTAGTAGAGTTCGCCTGTTGGAGCCAAAGTTGTTATTGAAGTTGGAGAAGCATAACAAAGCAAGTGGATTCACATGTTTCTCTAATTATGAATACATTTATAAATTCTTTAATGTTCATTTATACGAACGGATTTAGGAGCCAGTTATTATATTGAGGGGAAATTCAGTACGGTCACCGAGTTATTACGTTGCCTAATTATCAGCAGTTGTTCGATATGGCCACTTGTTACCGTCAGGCCGGCTCGGCGGGGGTGAATAAAACCCCGGAACAGCGTAGTTAGAGTAGTCACACCCGGCCTAGGGAGAAATCAATATTACCCCGTTGAACATGTGGTGCCGGTAGATAACCGCTTTGACTGCCACTTTTCAACGTAAACTTCGTAAAGAAAAAAAAAAAAAAAAACGGGGCGAATTTTACACAAGGGAATTATTCTTGGGTATAAATTACTTTAAAAGTAATTCTGCCAATAAAGAAATATTAAAAAAAAAAAATTAAAAATACCTCATAGAAAACCATTTATTTGTGTGGTGTTTAGACAGATGTGGGACCTCAAAAAAAAAAAAAAAAAAAAAAGTACGTCTGACAATACCACGAAAACGCACTCCACTCGATAGGATAGCCGACAACCTTCAGAAACCCCTCTTGTAGCCCCATTTTAGCCCCATAGAGCCCCACAGGTTTGAGCGATCGGGCTGAAAAGCTTGCCGGCACAACTAGGTGAAGAACCGAGAATTTTGTCAACAATTCAGATTTAAAAAAAAAAAAAAATCCGTACTGCCCAAAACGACTGAACGGCACACGGAGATTTCATTTTTGGAATCGAAACATCTTGAAACGCACAATGACAAAATTTGAGGCCGAACAAACTTTTCCGAGAATAGTTATTTATAAATCAAAATCAAACCTCAAATTTGAGGATGTGCGTCAAAAAGGGTAGTAGCATACTATGTTAAGTACAAATTTTAAATGTCATTGAGAGGAAATGGGCAAAATTGCGGGCGTACAAGTGACCTTTAAAGTCAGTGACCTTCAGCTAGGTTGACCCGCTTCGCTTGGCAACCGGTAGCTCTCGGTGGTCATCGGCTCATTGACTGACAATTCTGCAGAGACCTCTAAAATGTAGAGGTATAATTTAATTATACCAATAGAGCTAATGAAGATGGCAAACGCCAGAAATGAGAAAATTCCAAATATTTTTTCATTGAAACCTGCACTCTCCCGCGTGGCGTGAATTCACAAGGTTTCACCGTTACTCCAAGCTTTGTTCCAAGTTTGTTGACACGAGAGAACGCTTCGTGATGGCACGGAAGAAAAAAAAAAATCTGTTTCCCAACCAAATGCCCCATGGGGTGGAGAGGAGGTCATCAGAACACGAATTAACGAGACCAATTAGCCAGGAATTGAAGGAGCCTTAAATGAGTTGAATTGGTAGGAATAGGAGCTGAGTACCGCAAGTTGGCCGTTTCAAAAGCCAGTGACAAATGGCTGTGAATTGCCTGGATGAAAAAAAAAGATCAAAACGGCATAGATTGGCGGTGCGGATCGTCAGAGAGGCCCCTGAAATGGATCGAGCGATACATTTTCTGGAGGTAATTTGCGGAATGGAAGTTGAAGTGATTTGAAATGTCACCCATAATTGTATATCATAGAGAACTATCGCATTCACAATAATTATGAATTGAATAAATTCTAGGTTATGGTGTAACTTAGTAAATTATAATCAAGCATAAAGAACCTAGTGGTAAACATTTTTTTTTTAAGGACGGGATGAGCGCTAGCTCAAAACCTGTCTTCAACTGATGAGTTCTCTCAAATTCAAAAGTTAATACAGAGGAGCCACCTTAGCCAAACCCCATCACCCATAAGAAAAAATACAGCAAAAGGTTCTTCTTGGGGAGCGGAACCCCGTTTTCAATCGGCAAAAGCTTTTTCCAATCAGCAAATGAATCAACATCCATGTTCATAAAATCTTTAAAAGATTCGACGCATCTAGTCGGCTGACAACAGTAAAAACGTTTTTCCAAGACAAGACTGTTTCCAAGATGAATTCAAGGACAATGGCCGAACGGTGACGGTCAATATTAGAAGGGAATTATGCCAAAGCAGGTAGGGGGCCAAACTAATTGGCAATCCTCGCTATGGAACAAAGCGAAAATATTCCGTTTGTTCAGAACCCCCAAATAGACAAAGCAAGATTCAAATACTGAATACTGTGTCAGCGTATGTTTAAAATGATGCTGGAAAATCGTGAGAACCAGACGAAGCCACTTTTCAACTGTCCTCTGAACTGCTCATTATTCTCATTCGCCCTTTTTTTTCGCCGAACTAAGCGATTCCGGAAATGTGCTTTCGTGTATTGAGAGGGCGGTGTTCGTCATGATGAATCAGACGCCTGACCGGGATGGGGAAAAAAAAAAGGATGCTGCCGGAGAAAAGAGGACAGGTGTCAGGTGCTTCGGGATTCTTTCACTGCTGACTCACTCCCCCAATGACGTTTGGACGGCTACACCCATAAATCCCAAAGGTTTACGACAAAGCAATCCTTAGTGCACACACAGAACTATTGCGTCAAATTGCAGCGCCTGGACGGCGAACGAAGAGATTTCCTTAAGGCACAAAGGCACTCTCTCAAGAGATGTGACGTTAACTCTAGTAATCAACATTCCCGAGGGCTTAAGGTTATCAAGGTTCGCCTGTATCTGTATTCCGAGTGTTCCCTACATTTCCCGGGGGTTCGCTGATACGTTACCAAGAAGAAGTGCTTTTGACCTGAATAAAGTTTCTTCCAACAAAGGGTTAACACCCTCACGATAGGAGCTTTCACGTTTCGACGGAGTGAAACAACTGATGAACTGATCGAGGATAAAATAGCGACCACGGTGGGATCCAGTTCGATTCGTGAGTCAAAGAAATTTAAGACGGCTGACAGGGTTGTCAGATAATTTTTTTCAATTTTGGGAATAAGTAAGTTTTTTGTGTCTAATCTTGACAATATTTGTAGCTGGTTGTGTTCGCAAGATTTTCAACTCGGTCGCCCAAAGCCGTGGGGCTCTGTGGGCAAAAAAGGGCTACAGGAGGGATTGTTGAAAGATTAGTGTAGGTCGTTTTTACGTATTTTTGGAATCCAGGGGGTCTCAGACTGTGAGGCTTCTATGGGGCTGCGAATGGGGCTTTTGAAGGATTATAGCCAGGAGGTAAAATGGAGTATCATCTCGAAGTAATTTGGAGGTAAACAGACCCATCCGGCTACACTGTGAGGATCTATGAGGCTACAAAGTGGGCTTTAGACGGATTTCAGCCTGGAAGTCGAATGAGGTGTCATTTTCGAAGTAATTTGGGACATAAAATCACTGCGGTCACTAAAGGGGCTTGTCCGACTACACTATGAGGATCTTTGAGGCTTCTATGGTGCTACAAATGGAGCTTTTGAAGGATTTAGCCAGGAGGTCGAATGAGGAGCCGTTTTCGAAGTAATTGTAGACGTAGAATCAGTTTAGGGAGGCCAAAGCCATAACACAAAAGATTAGGAAGTTTTCAGCGAGCACTATTCGCAATTTAAAACTCTAATCAATGTGACACTACAAAAATCAGACAACAACAATTAAGCCTATTCACGATATTGTGAACAAGACTGAAAATCCCGAATTCCCATATTCCCTTGATTTTTTTCCCGGATACTTTACCAATCCCACATTCTCGTTTTCGTTTCCCGTTAGCGATTGGATTTCATCTTCGATCGCTCTGCGGTCAGCTGGTTTCTGTCTCGGGGTCTCTCAAATCCCGATGTTGACTAAGTCTTGTTATCGAACGCCGGTTTCCTTGCGGTGGCGCGGCGGTAACTTATCCTTGATCGCTTGATCAGCCGTATTGAACCTTGAAAAGTCGAAAGCTCTTGTCGCGAAGGAGTTTTCCGTATGTGAAGCGGGAAGACGGGATCCGGAAATCTGTGGGGGTGGCAGACAGATGGATTTAGCTTGGATTTCACGAGATGAGCCCGAAAAGGCCAAAAGTCAGTCAGCGGCGTAACCGAGCGCTTAAAGTATCCCACGGCCTTGGCCTTCCACGTGTCGTGGAGAAAATTGCCAAAAAATTACCTCCTCACAACCAAGACCACTACAAAACGGCCAACTTGACGATTCTCATCGCTAAATTTTCATCTTACCACAATTTGAGGCAACCTGTTGTACTCCTTTATTTGATATCGAATTTCCAGTAACAGTAACTCTTATTAGACCAAAACACTTTTTTATTCACCCAGAGCAAGTGGATCCAGGGGAATGACACAACAAATAACTGTTATTGACAGTCCTACTGTCACGGAAATATCTCAGTAGTACGAAAAAACCTGGGAAAACGAGTCTCTAAAAATAATATACCTATTATATCAAACGTATAAATGTTGGCAACCTTCGAAAGCCCATTTGTAGCCCTACAGATGCCCACGGTGAAACGGATCGTTCAGGGATCCACCAAATAGGAATTCTCCGTTCAAAAATACTTCGAAAACGACACCTAACTCGACTCTATATCTGAAAGCCTTCGAAAACCCCTCCCGTAGACCCTTTTTGAGCGACCGGGGTGGAAACCTTGCCGGCACATGACGGTGGATCAAATATTTTGTCAAAATTTCAGATTTCAAAGAAAATTGCTATCGTCCAAAACGGCCTTGACAGCGGACGGACATTTTGGTTATTATCCTAGGAAAAATGGGAAATTTTTACAAAATACTCGGTTCACCATCTGGTTGTACCGGCAAGGTTTTCACCCCGATCGCTAAAACCAGTGTGGGGCTAAAAATGGGCAACAGGAGGGGTTTAAGGCTAGGAGGACAATTTAGATGTCGTTTTCGTAGTATTTTTGAACGTCCATTTTCGGGAGTCCCAGAACGATTCGATTTCATCGAGTGGAACAATGAGCTACAAACGGGACTTGTGAAGGATGTCAGGAAGTCAAACGAAGCGACGTTTTCCGAGTAAATTTGGACGCATAATCCATTTTTCGGGGTCCCACATCTGTCCAGACACTGTAAAGGAATTTGTTTTAAAATAATTTATTAATGGCGAAGAATTAATTTTTGCACAATTAATAATTGGCCCTTCTCCTAAATGAAGGGTCCGCGAGGAAAAGGGTCAGCCTCACATCAACAAAACTTTTCAGGAACGCAAAAATAAACTTTAACAACTCGTCGTATTATGGTCTATTCAAGTTAAAATGTTAAATTTGTCACAAATTATATTAGTTATAAACATCAAAAACTTTCACCAACACCGTATAACCCCAAGTGTAATATTAATAAAATGTTATTTAATGACATTTTAATAATACATATTATATTAGGGGTTATACGGGGTTGGAGACAATTTGTGATCATTTTAACTTGAAAGATAATACCACGAGTTATTAGTTTATTTTTGCGTCCCTAAACATTTTTGTAGTTGTGAGCCAAATCCCTTTTCCCCTAGACCTTACAAATCAAAGAATACATAATAAACCCTTATGAAAATTTTACAGCGCTTTGAAATCAACAGATCATGACACAATGTCATAAGTCTTGTGTCATAAGAAATTTTGAGGCCTATCAATATTTTCGACCCCCTCGCAAATACCAAGGTATATTATTCCGCGAATAATAGACCAAAATTCACTCCGAATTCAGTCAACTCTGGAGTGTATCAAGAACGTTTATCAGTTCAGTATTCATCGGTCCAAATTTAGAACAGTTTCAAATTATCAGAAATTTATTTAAATCCACGCAGTTTTTTTTTTCAGGAATATCAAATCTCAAAACTCTGGAATCAACAAACATGACCACAAACTATCCAGTCTGATTCATCATCTAGATGGGCGTTCCAATTAGTGGAATAATCAAACGATAAATGATCGTAAAACAATTTACCTACAGTGATTAGATTGTAGTAAGTACTTACTGTTAAACAATGTAATTACCTAACGTAATGACCCTAACCATTCCAAGACATGTCAAAGAGCAATTACTTAAGTATTCAATTGTTGCGGTACATAATTGAATAATAAAATGCTTATTATTTAGAAAAATGAATAAAATACTTTCTTTTTTAAATAATAATAATTTTATTATTACGACAAGGTTACCTTGAATGTCAGTTGAAAAAATCTTCATCAATACTTAATTGAATTATTCAAAGCGCAGAACTTTCGAGTTTTGTAAGAGCTTCACCGGCTACCTATCGGCAATTGAGGGGTAAAATTGAAGTTGTTTTCGTCAGTTTTGGTGCTGAATCTGGTAATGCGAATTGCTAGGGTGTTCAGCGGCGGGGTTTTTCGACTGAAATGAAGAATTGCTCTTAACTGGTAGTACGAGGAGTAATTTGATGCAAATGTAGGAAGTAATAAAAGGGGAAAAGGGAAATTCGTAGAGGAGAGAGAGGCCCTCCCAAAAACGGACACTCCCCCTTGTGCGGTATTTAGGAAGGGCCTTCAATGCGCAAGGGGCACTCCAAGGGGGCTTGAGGTTTTGTAAAATAGTGGGATGTGTTGAGAGGATTCAATAGGTGTTTGTAGGCGTCGAAAAGTGTGAATTTGCGAGTAAAGAAAGGCAAGGCTGGGGCAAGGCAGGACCTAACCACAACGGAACTCTCGAGTAAAAGTGGTCAAACCTTCTGATAATTCCAAATCGAGCTCGGCGATCTTCTCCCTGACGTCCTCGGGCAACTTGGAAATGTCTATATTGAACTCCGCCATCGTCAAAACGTCGGAATCGCGAACACTGAACGGGCACAAAACTTCACATCACTGGCCCCGTCAAACGACACACACATCTTTGGCCATTTTGTAAATATTTCACTCTCCTTTCCTCCCTTCGCCCGGGACGAGTGCGGCGGGAGGCCGCCGGGGAGCGTTGGCGTCGGCTTATCGGTTTCTTTCTTATCAGGCAGAGCGACCTGTCGGCCGTCGGGAGAACTCGGGGGACGATCGATGGGCTGCTCCGGAGGCGGAAGGGCGCCCACCCGGCGACGAGAGTTAACTCAAGGACGTTTTATAAATGGCATTGACGCCTTCAGTGAGAGTAGTGGAACAGCTGAGCGGGTAATTAATGTTACCTTACCCAGGGCCGTGGAGAGAAAATCCGGGCCCGGGGGCAAAATTCAACGGGCCCCCTTAAAAAAAAAAAAAAGGTTGTATGAAAATTCATCGGCCCCCCTAAAAAAAAAGGTTTTATAGACAGTGTGGTGTTTGCCGACGGTGCAGAGGTCTAATCCAATGAGGTGGTTAGGGTGAGAAATGACTCCTCTGCTGAGTACTAAATTGTTTATTGGAATAAACAATTGTAGCGTGGGGACCGGTTTCGAGCAACTAAGCTCATCTACAGCCCTGACAAGAAAACCATTTGTCATTAGCATCAGAGGAAAAACCATCATTTATGGTATGTCATCATTTTCTGTAGTTTTAACTTATCAATTTTTTTTTTTTTTTAAAACGAATAATTCCAAATTCATCTTTCCTAGTACCAATTAATAACCTTGTCAAATGGGTCAATTTTTAAAATTATCTCTGACTTTCTTACCTCTAATTTCTCTTTGTCACTAATCATATATCAAGTAGATGTTTTGCCACTAGAATAATAAACAATTCTCCTTTCAGTACCTGTAGTATACCATAACTGGTTTTCAAATGGTTCACTGGCCATCAGTCATGGAGCCAATTTTAACAGTGGGTCCATATTCCGAATTTACTATTGTCAAGTTATGTACCACCATTCTGGACCGTTTTCGTCAGTTATAATTTTTCACCATTTGTGTTTGTTCATATACCTTCAGTATAATATAATTTCGAGCTTACATTGTTAATATAATTTTATGGTTTTTCCTCTGATTCTAATGACAAATGGTTTTCTTGTCAGGGCTGTAGATGAGCTTAGTTGCTCGAAACCGGTCCCCACGCTACAATTGTTTATTCCAATAAACAATTTAGTACTCAGCAGAGGAGTCATTTCTCACCCTAACCACCTCATTAGGTTTTATAAAAATTGATCGGGCCCCCTAAAAAAAAAAAATTCTCAAGAAAATCCGGGCCCCCCTACGAAGGCCGGGCCCGGGGGCAACGGGTCCAGTGCCCCCCCCCCCCCTCTCTACGGGGCTGACCTTACCTTAATAAAAACTAATGTGTGGGTCAATGCCATCGACTTAAAATTTTACTCAATAACCATTATTATTTTTGTATAAATTTTGTAAACGAAATTAATGAGGGATTGCTCAAAAAGTGTCGGGACAAATGAGAGACCCCAAAAATGTATTGACTACCTACTCATATTAACCCCCCCCCCCCCCCCCCCCTGCGAAAACATAAGTTCATTATTCTGGGCAATAGGTACACCAAAAGGAGTCAACTTGAGAAGACTGCTCCGCATTTTGATGAGGAAGGACCACGGTATCACTCGGCTTTTTGAAAATGGCCAACGTAGTAGGTACGTGGAAAAGGTCAAAAATTATATAGTTAGTTGAATCTTTCCGTACAGTTTGATCCAAGTTCTATCAAAATCGGTAGATCGCGAGATAATTAGGATTTTTTCTTCTCTTGAATCAATTCGCTTAATATTCAACCAATTTTGATGAAATTGTGCTCAAAATGGTCGGCAAGATTGACCTTTTTTACGTAATATGTGGACATACCTACTAAGACGTACGTAAACCATACATGAACTAATTTCATAGCCACAAGAACCATCGAATTTCTACCCTTGAACCTGATAGTAGACATACAGACGTTTTTGAAGCAATTTCTTCTTCGTGATACTGTAGTAAACGGGAAAACGCAAAAATGGAGTCCAGATACAATATAACATTCATTTCTCTCCTTCAATTTCGACTTTATCGACTCTCTTAACAACAAAAAGAGGTACATGGACATAATAAGTTTGATTTATTGTGCCAAAAAGAAAACATTAGGTTTGTTCCAGGTCTGACGGCATCTGCTGACAAAAGTTGACAGCAGCCCCAATGCCTTCTGAATCGGTGTTGAGTTCTGTCGAACAGCCCACCTGCTGACCTGGAACGCGAACTGTCAACAAAATTTGTTGAACCAAGTCACGTGAAACACCGTGAAGTAACGCTACAACAATTACTTCACGGTGATTCACGTGACAGTAAATTTCACATGGAAAAATCCAAGTCGGATACTTTTTGGTTTATTGTATTCAGAGAAATCAAACTTTTTCTCGGGAATGAGTCATTTAAAGTGTTTGAGGGTAATTACAAGGACCTCGGGAGGACGCCAGTACAACTTGACGCGCCGAGCACCAAGTTTTCTAAACTGCGCATGTCTCCGTCGATTTCTGTTAACAGTCCGTCAAACCTGGAACGAACCTATTAAATGTAAAAGAGATACAAATTGTTTATATTCTATATTTTGTTTATTAGACGGCCCTTTTGTACCTAACAAGTACATAAAATACTGATTTCAGACAATTATCACCCAATTTGAATTGGAAATTGTTAGAAGCCACAAAAGAGTTTTAGACAGCATCACTTCTCCATGTTCGTAGCATAACTTATGTATGTACAATGCCCGCGGTTCAGTCATCAACTAGTTACATTGTCGCGAGTTTATGTACAAAATGAACAGTACTTTTAAAAATGTACGCATGATAAAGAAATCTAGACCGTCCAGGCGGTTGTAAAATGTTTTTCTCCATAATTTATCATTTAGCCCGTTTCATCGCAAGTTCGGATATTATTGTGAGTTGTTTGTTTAGTTCGGACGCTTCGGCTTCGACTTCGGCTTTGGCCTTCTCCAATTTGGAATATTCGGTCGTTTGATTGAGGTAATCCTGAAAACGGAAAGGCACTGTGTCAATCTTTTTAATTACGATTTCGGCAAATCTTCGACTTCGTTGACTGAACTAACCTTCTTCAGTTGGTCCAGTTTCTTATTGGACAAGTCCAGTTCTTTCTTGTGATGGGCTAAATCTTTTTCGGATTCACTGAGCGAATGCCTTGTCGATTCCAATTGCTTTTCGAGGTCCAACACTTGGTTTTGAAGTACTGAAAAACGGGGCATGGTGTGTACAGGCGGGATGGAAGTAGCAGTCGGCTGACCAGGACTTATGGGATAAAATAAATGATATGTAAATCACCTTGCTTGGCGGTCTGCTCTTCTTTCAGTCTCTTGTCCAGTTGTTCCGTAGAAGATTTCATCGCTTCTAAATCGTTCGTCATCTCGGAAATAATCCTCGTTTTGGATTTCAGATTTTGAACAGCCTGTAACGTCCAATACAAGTGTGACCAACCCTTTGTATTCATGTTGTATTCTAACTCACTTCTATAATATAGAAGTGATATTATCACTATATAGATCACACAGCTACCTGAGAGTGCTTCTGGTGAAGGTCACTAGCTTGGGACTTTGCTTCGTTGATTTGAGACTTCAAATTGGCAATTTCGTGGACGGCAGCCTCGTAGCTTTGTTGGGTGCTGTGGAGCAAGCTGTGGAGTCGGGAGACTTCAGACGACGTTAGCGCGAGATTGTGCTGCAAATCCGTCGCTCTTTTGTCGGCCGCCTCTTGAAAACTGTGCATTTTCCTTATCGTCTGACTCATCGCGGCAACTTTGAATTGGTACAGTTCCATGACTGCCGACGTCACGGAGCTCTGAAAACGGGAAGAAGAATAAGTTGACAACAAAGGAGATCACTTGGAGTGGGGAATTCGATGACATACTTCGTTTTTAGCGTGTCCTCGTTCGACTTTTTCCAGCAAGGCATCTACGCGGCCCTCTTCGGATACTGTCAACAGGGGCGTCATATCCAAAGTAGACATTTCCTCGTTGGGGTTCAACCCGTTTTTGCACCCAGACGGAGAAAATATCACCAGCTTGTTCAGCTCCGTCAAGCAATTGGCAAGTGATTTCATGCTGTAAAGACGGTTGGGGTTTGAAGGATGTCTACCAACATGTATACATACGAACAGGAGTAATGGTTTACCAATTCTTGGAAAATCCTGGAGTGTTCGTGAGCTGAATCACTCTCAATTTGACGTCCTCAGGGCCCAAATACAACGCCACGGATAGGACGTACTGCACTTGTTTTTGGCTCAGAAGGTCACCGTACAACATGAGCCAATTGGTTTTCTTGTCGGACATTTCTTGAATGAACCCTAACGCCTGAAATGCAAAGAGCGTCAAGTTTTGAGGATCGATTACATTTTGGGTTTTTGGCTCGTGGCTATACCTTGACGTAAAACGTATACACCGGCTCTTGGAACAAATTATTCTGCTGGAGGTCTGCTAACCTCAGTTGCTGGAACACGCAGGTGAATGTCTGAAATACAAATGACAAATAAGAAGTCTTCATAGTTATCGACATCAAATCGTCGCATTGTCGAAAGTGAACTCCGCCGAAGGCCATGGATCTTTCAAGAAGTCGTCAAAAGCAGTGCTGTATTTGCAGCGGCAGTTTTTCAAACCTGTGATAACCTCTTGGTGGTAACTGTTCCTTTTAACAGCTAAATCGAGCGTATCAAAATTTATTAGTCTCAGTGGATCCAAAAATCCAAGTGCATAAAGTGGATTTTTCACGAATGTTCAAGTCGTACTGACCAGCTTTGACTGTGGCGAAACCGGCCCCAAATGAACACGAAATAAACGTACCTTTGCGTCCAAAGATGAGAGAATTTTTTCAGAAAATTTAGGCACGTCAGCCATCCTTGACAAAAGTTGAAGAAGCGCAGTGAGACGCTGGTAGGACTCGTTGGTTTGCACCTGACCGTTAACGTCAAGCAGAAGAAGGATTACCTGAGAAAAGGCGTTTAAGATCAGCATGTTGTGAGCCCGCAGTGATCCACAACGCTACTTCAGGCGATCGAAACGGTAAACAATGAAACGTCAGAAAATTTAATATTAATGGCGTATTATGTCACGTTATTACCTAAACACAGATCAGATCAGAGTTATGCTTATCCATTTGTAGCCTCAGCTCCGAACTGTACGTTCACCAGGACTAAGATGCGATGTTTGGTCTAGGAAAGAGCATGTTATAAGGTGAGCGCTTAAGTTTCGATCGCCTAAATTCGCATTCTGAACCACTGTAGCTATTGATAGCACAAAACCTTACCGGGAGCTGTTCATCAATCAATTCCAGCACCGTGTCTAAAGTTTCGTTCTTCGAGTTGGCATCTTCACGATCCATCAAACAGAATATTATGGTGGACATCAGATTCAAAGCGTTCGTCGAAACGCCATCCGTCCGGACCCAACGTAAAGCCAATTCCAAAAGTTTGGGGTAGAGGTTGACTAGTTCTTCACTTCGGGTGGTTACGACGTGGTCGAGATACTCAAACAGGCTATCCACGCACTCCAGGTTCCTTTGTTCGTCGATGGATATGGACGAGAGCATGGACTCAACTTGGTCGTGTATGCTGTAACCCAAAGACGACTGGTCCAAAATCGTACAGCTATTTTACTCATTGAAATCGTGCGAACAAACCTGAACAACTCCGAACTATCTTTCCAACTGGTCGACATCTCTTTGTAAAAACTAACACTCTGTTTCATCAAGCTAGAATTGCCTTTTTTAAACGCTGATGTCAACGTGGGACACACTGTTTTCATGTAGGCGTTCACATCAAGCTCCGGCAAACCAGCAGTCACTGCCTTCAGGATTATCGTCAGCTTGAACACCTGCGAGAAAAAAGTTTGCAATGAATTGGTCTCAATGAAATTTAAATTTTGTTAATTCCTGTCAAACCTGCACTTTGGACGATTCGTTATGCCCTTGAAGTTTGAGGACGGTCTTCAAAAAGGTCTTGACGTCGATTGATCGCATCAGCGAGTACACGGCGGGTAAATTCTTGTAGCACAGGTTGACCAGAACGGTGAGGGCGAGGGTGATTTTTTCCGGGTCCGATCCCGAAGAGACCATGTTCGTTAGCGTCGTGATGAGACGGGGTAGATGAGCTTCTTGCCAGGAAATCTTCACGCCGTAGGTGAGCTCCTGCGAGTTGGTTTTACATGTTATGCTGAGCCTAGTAAATACAGGGCTTACAACTTACAGCATTGCACGCAACGTTTAGAGGGCAGAAGCTGGTTTTCAAGGGGCAGAAACCACTTTTCAGGGAGTAGAGACTTTTTTTTTTCTTTTTAAATGAAAAATTCACATTTATTGTTGAAAACTACCCTTATTCCATGACCTAGGCATGACCTAGTTCCTTGAGTAAAGGCGCATCCATACTAAGGGTAGCCCTTCACTGGAGCGAGCAGGCGACCAGGCGACGAGAGCCGGCTTTGAACAGGCAGCTTTCTAGTGTGGACTCCGAAAGAGGCTGTGGTTATGCTGGACAGTTGCCCAGGCCCTAATAGGCGACAATTCGCTGTTAGGGGCCGGGAGAACTGTCCTTCGTATGATTGAATTTGACGACCAGGCCTCCCACGCCACTGCGAGCTGTGGGAGAACCGATACCATCCAAGACTCTTCGTGTTTGATCACCACAGCTCTATTCCAAGGAAAGACACACTACAGGACAACTCGACTCTTCCAGCCATCCTGTAGCTCTTGCTTCCTCCAATACTGTATCGACATATATGTCGGATATATCCGAATAAGTCCATAGTCCACGGACTGACGTGGGCCAGTTCATCAGTGATGATGAATCATCACTCACTCACCCACAATACAGAGGGGTTCGAGGTGGGGCCCAGTGTACATCGAGAGTTGACCTCTGCTTTTTGGACTCCTGCTCTCGTGGCCCAGTTTACACCCGCCCATTGCAAGTTCGTACGAATTTATGGAAAACTCGCAATTTGAATTGGAGATTGTTTATGGGAGCGATTTACGGAAAAAGTGGTTTTCTGAGTTGGCAACCCTGGCCGTAAAACCATAAGACTTTTTAACATAAAAATGATGTATTTTTCTCTTTTTGACTTCTAAAAACATGGCACAGGATGATTGAACCCAAAATTCGGGTGTACGTCCATTCCTAATTGTGGGGAGCATCCCCAGGAAGAGGTCTATGTATATAAACAGAAGGTCGCCCATCCTGAGGCCAAATTGTGACCATTGAAGACTGAAATGAAGACGATTGGCACGTCCACAATGTTGTTTGCTCTCAATTCGGTAAGGCTTTAGCAAGGCTGAACGAGGCTACCAAACATGTTCAATTTTGCTGTTCACCCGTTACCGACTTCAGACGTAGGGGGGCCCTCCGTTACGACGGGGGGTCAGGAGGTCGGTTATTCCCCCGACGGCATAAAGGAGCGTCCCCAGGAAAAGGTCCCTATATTATATAGGGATATTTTATTATATAGGCTATATAGAACCATACTTTATTATATAGGCTAAATAGAACCAGGAGGTCACCCAACCTGAGGCCCAACTCACTCACCACAAGGCGAGCCACCTTAGCATCTCGGCGTGAGCAGTGACTCCCAACAGCGGACACAAAGCGGGAGAGCTGGAATAGACGCTTCAATACATCACTAGAGCAGGGTAACAAAATTTGCATACCTCCATGAGTCTCAAGATACGGAGCTCTCGGTCGGCCCCAGGGTTGAGAACGATGAGACGAGTCAATATCGGGAGGAACTGGTACGTGTGGACGAGGCACTGCCGGGCTGTGGGGTTCTTGCAGGCTTCGCTCAAACACGACACGGCGGCCCACGCCAGAGACGAAGAAGTGTCAAGCCCAGTCATCAGCTCGTGGAGGTTGACGTAGAACTCGACCGTATCCCTCAAGCCGGGATCGAACACGGAGATTTCAGAGGTTGCAGCTAGAATCTATAAAAATACGAAATGGAAAATATTAAGTCAGATCCAGCAGTCTTCGATGGATTTACTCATTGTACAGTATGAGTTTTGAGAGGACCTACTCCACTAACAACAACCCAGGCGGGGAGATAGTGCAACTTTCAACCGGGATATTGTGACAGGCGGGTTCAAAAATGTGGGGAGATATTGCCATGTTTTTTCGGGACTGGAGAGGTACCTAATGCCGGATTCCGGTTCGTTTGGTGGAGCAGCGACACCGGTTGACAAACGACACCTCCTAGCCTATCATGATTTTTTAGAGAAATAATTATTTTCCAGGTACGTACTACAGAGTCTGTACAACAGACATTCTACAATATTGGAATATTTGAAATTCGTCATCCCTAACTGTCCATGTCAATAAACAATGTTATGGTTTCTATTATCTTCTATTTCCCACCAAGTCCTCTTGTTCCGTTCGAATGATGACGACTTTCCAAACACCCAGTCTAACTTAGACAAAGCAAAGTACTTAATGTCATCTTGCTGTGAGATAAAAGACTTTGTTTTGACTGGAACACTTGCACCAAGTTTACCTGAAGACTCCGTTCAATCTGCCGCTCATTCTCATCATTCCTGAGACTCAAAAAATGCTTCACTGCTTTGTTGAAATTCTTGACGGCTTCCAAATTACCGTTCATAGTGTCCACAACAAAAACCAATTTATCACTACTTACAATAAGCCAACGATTACGATTCGCCTACGAACAGTCACGAAATGGTAACCAAACGGCTTGCCGCCAATTCTGGGGGGATTCGCTTTTTTTTATTTTTTATCTGTCACAATCACTGACGCCAGATCTCAAGGGGATCAACTCGCCCGCCAAAACCGCCGGAAAACCGCCCAGCAAACCAAACCCATTATTTTAAAGTTGGTTTCTTCTCTCCGTTCTCAAACTCTTCAAAATACACCAAAAAACAGGTCTGGAAATCGAATCTAAGTCGAAAAGCACTCTAAAAACACCTCACTCAAGGGTTGATTATTCTTTGTAGAGGTTAATTGTAATTGGGTCATTGAGAAAATATTTTTGAAAAAATGAAAAAAAAAAAAAAAAAAAATCTGTACCTAGATTGTTTGGACAGATGCGGGACCTCGAAAAATGGATTATGCAAGAAAAATTATCGGGTACCCTTGTTAAACAAGGGCACCTAGCCAGTCAAAGGGAGGTCGAATTTTGACCTCCAGGAATCTATATCACTAATCCTTCAAAAATCCCATTAGTAGCCCCACGAAAGCCTCATAGATCCCCACGGTGAAATCGGATCGTTCTGGGTCCCCACAAAATGGATTCTACGTCCAAAAATACTTCGAAAACGACACTTAACTCGACTCCTCACCCAAAAACCTAAAAAAAACAACTCCCATAGCCCCATAGCGCCCCACGGGTTTAGGCGATCGGGTAGAAAACCTTGCTGACACAACTAGATGGTACACCGAGGATCTCGGAGATTTTGTTTTTGAAATCTAGTCACCTTGAAAGGGATAATGTTAAATTTGGAGGCTGATCTGAATTGCCGACCTCCGTCGAGAGTACAATGTAACACCTATGTCATAGTTGGATTAATCCTAGAATGATAAACCAAAAGTTAAAACAACCCGCTTCAACGGGCGGTTTCCGCCTGGCTTTAATTTTACCCCGCCTGATTTGACAGCAGCCACACTATCATAATGGCGGACGTCCGTGATAAGGATGAATCGAAGTCCTGACGTCATTAACAGAGAAAAACGATTCTGTCCGCCATGGCTGTACGCGGCGTGTAAGTTAGCATCAACAACAGCATCAACATCGAAATTCCGAGAACGATAAACGAATTTCTGGAAAATTCTATTCAAGTCGTGTGATCAGCGTGGAAGTGGACTGCTCATCGTGTCTGTTTGTTAGTGTCTTCCTCTCGGTTCCCCATTTCAACGAATTTTGTCGGCTTTTCCATTTCAAATTCATCTCCCAACCGGGCGAACCCGCTTCGATTAAACTAATCGATTAATCGCACTGTGGGGTCTGACATCAAAGGGTTTTTCTCACCAGTTGTCACCTCCCTTGTCCAGTGCAAGTTCCCTGTTCCCGGACGGTTCGGCCATTGAAACAGAGACGCTCATTGTTTGGGAAACGGTGTTATTTGCCGTCGATTCGTCAAAATGCAAGCCATCAAGTGCGTCGTCGTCGGCGACGGGTAAGAAAGAGATTTAGCTTGTAGTTGTAATTCGGTGATTTATTTTCTAAAATCAAACGGAGTTAGTGGGTCCGAGGGTGTGGTATAGGTTAGATTACCCGTATTTTGACACTATTCGTGTTTTTCTTCTCTTTTCATTGTGCTTCTAAATTGTTCCTTTTGTCGGGCCCTCTCGCACTGAAACGACCCGCATGGTCCGATTGCACGGCTCATTTTGTCTTTCTGCCCCTCCTGAGAAATGTTATCAATTAAACACCCTTCGCTAGTTGGTCATTTCCCTTCATTATCCACTGAGCTCCCACTCCTAGTTTTTTTCACACTCCGCCCGCTTTACATATTTTTACCGCTCAACCGATCCCGCCTATAGTTTGCATTCCAATTTCACTTTTACCCAAAACTACATGTCAAGGAAAGCGCAACGTCTTTTTTCGCTGTCGCCCCCCCAAACGTTTCCGCCATGTATAAAAAAAGGCTCCTCCCTGTGCGTTGGTCTGCAACAAACTTGTCCTTCCCACACATTTCAATCTCTTTTATCGCGTGGACGGAATCTAGTTTTTGTGATGCATGGGGACAATCCTCATTATCGAGACCTTGGAGTGATTCACGCTTGGTTGTGATAAGCGTTCGCAATAATAGATTACCGTCGTTACACTATTCTGAATAAAATGAACCGCTCGAATATTTAAACGATAAAATCTATCTGATCTGGACGATGGAATCTATCTGATTTTCCAGCGTTAAGCCTGTTAGCACTAGAACTGTCTAAATATAAGAATGAAACCTTTTCTGTTATTTTGCTCTAATTTTGTGAATTAATTCAATGTTATTTTGATGTTTACAGTGCCGTCGGTAAAACTTGTTTGTTGATTAGCTACACGACCAATGCCTTCCCTGGAGAATACATCCCGACTGTGTAAGTTTCTGCGCCGAAGATGCTCTGTTTTCTGTAAAGGGTACCAGTGGCGGACACATTCTCATATAAACCCCAAAATGATTCTAGTAGGCTCTTGATTCCTTAGAATACCATTAAATGGTACAAATTTTGTACTTGATACTTTTCCGTGATCGTTGTAAATGGAGTGAAAAGTTGAAAAAGCGTATAAGGTACAGTTCGAGGCAAGTACTAATTCCTCTAATGATCTTCTCTTCTTCTTTGAGTACCCGCTCACGGGCGTTGGCAACCTTTCGCTACTAATTTCTGTTGAGCGCGTTGAACAGTAATTGCAGAAGTAGTTGGAACCTACTGTTAAACGCCGGCTCCGAACGGCAAAATTTAATGTGAGAGGCTTTCCTGGGCAAGTTACTCTCGGTGGCTTGCCACTTCCATCCGAGAAGTGATTATCAATATATTATATTGCCTTGGCAGATGTCTAGCGGCTGCTGGGATCGAACCAGCAACCTTTGGCTCAGCCGTCCAACGCTCAAACCGCTGAGAACTGATAACCACCAGATAATCTCAACAGTTAAAATTCAGTTAGGCGAGCATAGTACGAGATAGCTAAATTGTTTACAGCTTACACGGAAAATGGATATGTCTCTTGGATTCTTGTAAGCGAAGTGAACCCGTTGCATTTTTATAGCAACAAAATTTAGTGTTACACAAGGTTTTATTATTCTTTCATTTAAATTGTGCAAAAAAATTATTTTGTCGAAACATTTGTTTAAATTTAATACTATTCAAATATTTATTTAATAATGTACATATTAAGTATGTATTATGCGCCCAAAGTTGCTCGGATAAATGACACCACATTCGACTTCCTACTAGGAAGTCGAATGTGGACTTTTGAAGGATACTAGGAACTTACTAGTATCCTTCAAAAGCCCCATTTTTAGCCCTGTAGATCCCCACTGTGAAGTTTTATGGTTCTGCGACCCCTAAAATTGAGTCTGCGTCCAAAAATAATTCGAAAACGACACCTAACTCGACCCCATTAATTTTACGATTTGGTGGAGGTGACCCTTCTCCTTATTGGCCACAAGTAACTTCCTCATTTCGCTGCTGAGGGAGAGATATAGTCAATAATGAGGTGAAAGATGTCAGGATTAAGGCGAATATTGACCTGTTGAACCAACTCATTGTGTTTTTACGCGTGCTTCCTATGAAAGGGTTCTTCGGGAGTTCATTTTGCGTTTTCATCAGAAAGAGTTGGGGGAAAAGTAGGATTTGTTTAGAAGGTGCCCACTGGACAACTGGATCTGCTGTGACGTACCTTCGCTTACGTAACGACCTTTGTCAGTCCACCGTTAGGTCCGTTGCTACACATCTGGTGCTGTCGGACAGGTCAAATGATTAGTAAACATTTCAAGGTGTTCAATGGGATTCGAACCCGTAGCCTTGCCAGCTCCAAGTGCCTATCGACCTGACTCACATGGCCAATACGCCTGTAATGTAATATATTATATAGAAAATATTATTCTCTGTTGTCAGCAGTTGCGGTTTCAAGCTACTTACTTACTTACTGATTCTTTGTGTAACATTTTCGCAGGTTCGACAACTACTCCGCCAACGTTATGGTTGACGGGAAGCCCATCAACCTCGGACTTTGGGATACGGCGGGGCAAGAAGACTACGACCGGCTTCGACCTCTTTCGTATCCACAAACGGTAAAAAGAAGAAAAAAAAGAAGCTTGATCGGTGGGCGTTGACACTTCAAGACGGTTTGTAATGGTGGATTCATATTTTCCAGGACGTGTTTTTGATATGTTTCTCTTTGGTTAACCCGGCTTCGTTTGAGAACGTCAGAGCGAAGGTGAGAGCTCTCAAGTGTTGTCAGTGGTACGCTATGGGGTTGAAGTATTCAATTTTGATATACTGGTCGTATTTTCAGTGGTATCCTGAGGTACGGCACCATTGCCCGACTACTCCGATCATTCTCGTTGGCACAAAACTCGACTTGAGAGAAGACAAGGAGACAATTGAAAAGTTAAAAGAAAAGAAGTTGGCTCCCATCACATATCCTCAGGTGAGTTTTGGTGTAGGAATGGATATTGATAATATATTTTTTCAAAATCAAATTTTTATCGATTAATTTCATGTATCGATTGTGTTACAAGGATGAATAGGGTTTGAAAAAATCGAAATCGATTTTTTGAACCTTGTCCCGGTCATCGACTTAACAAGGAAAATATTGAAAGGTTGACTGCATGCCATCATGGAGGGGCCACTAGCGTAAACATTTGCCCGCTGGTGGCCCCTCAGTTTAACTTCATTGGCTGAACTCCACGATTTCTGATTTCGATTTTGATGACGCTGGTGATGGACGAAGGCGCCCTCCATTTGAAGGCTCCGTTTGAGATGAACCTGGAAAGGTCCTCAATTGAGTATTGGCTTGCATGCAAACGTCCTCACCACTGCTTAGCCAGGTCGCTCTGGCGTATAATAGATTAATATTATGTCTTCAGTGGCCTATAGCATTGCGAGCGGGTCTGCTCCAAAGCTGGGTTGATACTCACCCAAGAGAGTATCACAGGGTGGGACAGGGTGGACCCGTGGACTAAGGCGTCAGTGAAACGTCTGTTTACAAATCAGTCGGGGCGCTGATCAGCCTGGTTCGAATCCGGGGACGAACGCCAATGTTTGACCAAAAGTCAATCACGTCTTGTAATACCTGTCTTGTCGGCAGACACCTCTGAACGCTAGTTTATGTGAATCCTTTCAATGGAGCAAGAATTTCTAAAGCTTTTTCAAGTTCAGTGCGAGGTCGGCTCCTGCCCCAATTGAGAAAACCAGTTGGTTAACACAAAAAACCCACTTGAACCCCTCACAAAAAAAAAACAAAAAAAAAAAAAAAACAATTGAAATGATTATATTGGTGGATTTATGGATTTTTTAAAGACCGATATATCGAATAAATCGATTTTTGGCCTTCGATTTCTGAGTACCGATTTGACGTCCCTATTTTGATTTCAACTGATCGTGAAATCCTTCCGAGCTTCTAATTACCTTCATGTTCGCTTCCAGGGGTTAGCCATGGCCAAGGAGATCGGAGCCGTCAAATATCTCGAGTGCAGCGCCCTCACGCAGAAGGGGCTCAAAAGCGTTTTCGACGAAGCCATCCGCGCCGTACTCTGCCCGGTCCCAACGCCCAAACCGAAGAGGAAGTGCGCCGTCTTATAATTCCCGAGTCGGCTCCCTCCTCCGCCACCGCTCCTCCCATCAAACCGCAAAGTAACCAAACCGAAAAATCCCAATATCGATAGGTGCAGGCAGAAATGATTGCAGTGGTGCCAACCTTGACGGCGGACGCCATGTTGGCAGCGCTGGTTTCTGTTGGTCTGTTTGAGACGTCGACGAAGAAGACATGGACCGTTCAGGCAATATGGTTCACACTTGACTCTTTGAAAAATGCATGAACAAACAGTTTCATGCAACGAAAAACTACCTAACATGATTATGACTTGTTTCTCTTGCCAATTTTAGACTTCAGTCACTGAGTAGTGAAAAATGCTCGTAATATCCGCCGTAAAGCTTTCTTTTCTCGCGTGTCCATCTCTTCAGTCGTCGACGTTCGAGGGTGAAAAATTGAATACGGTGAGAACATAAAAATTTTCGCTGCGTTTTAAACGTGTGTCCAGTATTTTTTTATAAAATCGGGAAGGGAGGGATTTTTTTTTTTCAACTTAACCAAGTTCTGACTCGCCTTGCGGCTAACAGCCGGCAAAATTGAAGTGACGCTGCACCTTGACGTTTACCCCGTTTGGTTCATTAAGTCGAAGTTGTGATAAGTTTGGCTTGACGTCAAATTCCTATCTACAAAGCGACCTCGTTTTGGACTCTACGGCTGTGTACATATCATATAATAAGTACATGGGACTGAAACGGGTTTGCTACGGCCTGACAATTTCAAGGTTTGGCGTCTACGTTCAATTTAGCCCAATTTCATTATCAACGCTGTACATAGCTGTTGCCTGATTCGTATCCGCTTGTTTAATACCCCTTTTCCCCTTGTGTAAATAGAAATGTAATTTAACCCAAGTAAAAAGAACTCTGCTAACAAAAATGTAGTGCTGGCAACGAGTGCAATATGTGTGTAACTCCTAGCCGCGGCCTTTCCGAGGTACGTTAGACCATTAGTCCTTATTACTTTTTGAATAAAGAGAGAGAGAGAGACGATAAAATACGGAAATTTAATTCTCGAGCGATCGTTTTGTCTTAAATGTCGCACATGGAAATTTGTAGGACTCACTCATTAAATTGAAGCACAATAACTTTTATGGTGCTGTACGGCGTTGTATGCAGTTTTCCGTCATGTGTACCCAAAGGCAAGTGGGCTGGGGATTGGACTATTCGAGAATTAAAGCGTCATCTTGCAAACTTGGAAAAGATTTGGGATGTAGCAATGGGGTTCATTGTTCGAGTTGCGATTTGGTCCCGCTGCGATTTCGTTTTAGGAACTTGAATGATTACTTTTTGTCATAATTGAATTATTGGCAAAAAACACAGACTGTCAAACACTAACCATCTGCCAGAGCATTCTTGAACCTCACTCATTCATTTTTGTGTTGCATCAATATGTGATGATAGGACTGGTTTGGAGAAGGAATGTCAGTGCCATGATGTAGGGATATTTTGGTAAAAACATCGACATTTTAAATCAATTCAAAATATAAAATGAATATTGAGCGAAAAAATAATTTGTAATGAATCGATTTAAAAGAAACAAATAAGACTGCTTACTCAATCTTTATCGTTGGGGGTGAAAATGTTAGAAAATCGTTTGTAAAAAATGCCTACTTTTTAAGTTCCGTAAAAGTGTCAAACTTTACTCTAGAATTTGCATACTTTTTCGAAGTCAATTTCCGTGATAAAATAAATTTTCAAATGGTTTTCCCAGATTTCATTGTATTGTCTATGACCTGTATAGGTTCTATAGAACATGTCTATGATGCGGAAATATTCATTTTAAATTTTCTTCATATTTTTTCATTTTGATAAAGTTTGGGGTAATACCTCCCAGCTGGCTTACTTTACACACCTAGAAAAATCCACAGAAAAACGTTTAAAACCATCGTGCGATAATCTTAGGCACTCCAGATTGCACCAAATATGTAAACATTTGTATTTTAAATGTAAAAAACGGTTTATAAATGCGAAAGTTAAGACTTTTTTCTCAAAAACTCACATTTAAACAGTGCATTTCGCTAACATGAAAATGGAAAATACGAAAGAATTGGTGCTTACCTCGTGAATCCCGGCCATACAGACGAGATGGGTGGAATTTTGGCCTGACACGGAAGGACCCTAGGGTGTCCCTTATTTTGGGAAATTTTCAATTTTTAAAGGGGGACCTCGTGAAGTTGTTTTAATTTTGTCCTTACCATGAACAGAGATCAGAGAACAAAAATCAGCTCATTTGGATAACATTTGACCCCGCCACAAGCATGTTATAGGTTTTACCAATGAAAAAAATCGTAAAATCCAAGTTTTTGTTCGTTTATCGTATGGGGAAAACGAAAACACGTTCAAATAACTGTTAAATTGTTATTATTTTCAATAGAGACTGTATGGACAGTATAGAGGTGCCTCATATATTGCAAAGAACTTGAATTTTGTTTTAAAACAATAAGAATTAATTTTTTTTTTTTTTTGCCAGAGCCTCTTTTGTGCATGAAGTCATGACCCCTCGTGTTTTCTGAGCTACAAGGAGCAGTGCCTGGAAATTTTCTTCTGTTTTTACTTGCCCTAGATGTTCTTGCGTCCATCCAACGGCTCTCTCGTATACATCATTTGTCACGTGTAAATCAGAAAAATATTTGCAAGCAGCACGAAAGTCTTAAGACCAATGAATTCATTGGCTGCCCACTCGTCAGGGTCCTGTTCCAGGAAGCTACAGTTTAAACCAAATCTGTGGAATAGGTTTACTGTACGGGAGTCTACAAAATCACTGACATTCATCTGCTCAATGTTTTTGATCTTGATATTTATGCGCTGTTTGTTGGCTGATGAAGTTCCAGTACCGTGTAGCTTCATTCGTTCCACTATTTCACGCTTCGCAGGCAGTGAGACATTAGGGTCAAGCAGACCCAACCCTACCAGCTCTCCTGTCAAGTACCATAAGTAGGTAGCCACTGAATTTCTTGACAGCTGTGGCAGAAACAGTTTTGTCTGTATCTGTATATTTAATGAGGCTCTTCAGGAATTCCAAATCATTATGCGGCGTACTGATTGCGGAGGGTGCAGTGAACCAGTAACGCACATAGATCAGCACAACAAACACACTGAATGTCATGAGAGACTTCTTTTCTGGTGCAGTTAGAGAGAGCTGTTCCTGGAAAAGTACCATTTTAAGGGCATAGATGGCCCTGGACATAAATCGCGCATCGTGGATGGGTCCAGGTTGGTAGAATTTTACCCCTCCAGGTGGCGTTCCTCCAAGATAAATACAGGACAGCTGAAGAAGTTCTTTATAGTCGTCACGACTGTGATCTTCCTGAAAACAAGAAAAACGCACCCACGAGACTTCCACTCCAAAAAAATCCCTTCTCAAATACAACAAATGAGGGCAAGTCCAAAGTGCACATCCCCTGTGAGGCGCTGCTGCTGCTGCTTCTTCTTCTTCTTCTTCTTCTTCTTCTTCCCGCACATATCCCCAACGGCCATAGGACTTACAGACACCATGACGTTGTTGACGAACAGAACCTTCCTAAATTATACGTAAATTATTCTGAATTAATAGCTGAATTCGTGATTTAGCCGATCTTCTAACAGCTTGTGGCGGGGTCAAAATTTGACGCATTCGCATTTAATGCGATCCAATCAAGCTGAAATTTTTTCCCTACCGTCCATTTATATCAAGGACAAAAATAAAACAAGTTTAGGAGGTATTCAAAAAAGTCGAATTTTAAGGGACACCCTAAAGGACCCTCTAAGCACGTGAGACTAAATGAGGTTATAACAAAGTTTCAATTTGAGGTTATAGCCACGAAAACTTCATGAGCTGATTCGCAAGGATATACAGTACAGTATAAGGTTGGCTCAAGCAAAATAGTCTACCAACATTCTTCTTCTCAGCGCTATCAGTTCTGGAAGTTTTGAACTTTTTGGGATAAAGTAAACAACCTGGGTTGGGAAAGTTTGACACATTTACGGTTGTTGAAAAGAAATTTGATTCAGAAAATCGATTGTTCACAAACTAAAACTCGATTTTTCAAAAAATAGAGTACCGAAGGCGCTTAGTGCTGCTGGCCTTGGAATAGATTAAATTTTTTTTTTAAATTTGGATAATATTCATATTATGTTCCTTTGATAACCTCACTTGCAGCACTGAACTGCTTGGAAGTTTCCCCTCGACTCCCGAGCAGCTGACGTGAGCCCAGTCGACTCCCGCTTGAGCAGAAAATGGAAAGGTCACTCGATTACCTGTTAGATTGGGAATGTGTGCCCGACTCCCTTGACTCTTACTGAGCTATTGGAGTAAACCGCGAGGAGGTTGCTCACATTGTACCCCCAGTGGCAAGAACCACCTCGTCAAATAATGATGAATAAAGTATACCACACCCAACTGGGGGTATATTTTTCAGCCAAGTTGGAAAAAATTACCTATTTTTGACGCTTGGTTGAGGCTAAACGGCTAAACCGATTCTAATGTGTAAGATTTTTATGCTCTTCAACTTTGTACTTGAAACGTTTTCTCTGCGATGCTTAGTTTTCGAGTTTTAGGTGAAAAACGGGAAAATGCTCGAAAAAATCGACATTTTTGGCCGCCAAAAGTTCTTCCAGCAAAAGTTTTGCTACCATTTTTGGTATTTTGTTGATCAGACCCATTACAACCATTAAAACATTTCTTGCACGAGTCAAAATCTCTGGCGACTGGCCTAAGTGGAGGAGGAAGCATTGATGACAGCTTCTTGACGAATTTATTAAGAAAATAGCCCTCGTTGTCTGTGAATGCATTTTGCAATCCACTCCTGCTTGAAATCCTTGCCAAAACGACTTGAGCTTGGAAGACCATTTTGGTACCCAACCCGTGATTGGTGCAACTTTCATGCGAAGTGAAGACCGTTTTGATGCGTTTTGCGGGGAGTCGAGTGGGTCAAATTTTGCTCGAAGGTCGGCGACTCAGGGAGTCGAGTGGGCGAGAGATTTTTCCTTGAAAATGTCGTGAGATTCAAATTTCATAACAAAAGAAAAAAAAATCAAAAATTCCACTTTTTGATGCATGATTTCTACTGGGGGGGGGGGGGGGGGGTGTTTAGGACAGCTCTGAATCCGAAAAATAGGTCAAAGCGGGATGTTTGGCCACTTCGAAGAACCCCATTGCTCTCCTACCTGCCGTTAAACTTGAAAGTGTTATCGTTTTCAAAAAACGTAAAATCCCTTCTTGATGAATTTACGACGTATCTGTACGGCCCACTGCCTTCTAATAAACATCCTAGATGTCAGTTTAAGCGTCGATGTGTTTGTAAAAATCGATTCTTTTCGACATCCTCACAGCTCTCTAAGTTGAACTTGTACAATATTAATTTCTCCATACTAAAATTGCTTATCGTTGTTTGCAGCCATGATGACCTTTTTAACCCTTACGTGGATTCGCAGTAGAATAGTGTCAGCTTCCGAGAATCGGTGATTTTGGTCCTTGTCGCTGTTTGGTTGCCGAACCTCTTGTGTACCTGTCTTGCATTTTTATTACGTTTAAAGCGTGTCAAGTGTTATCTGTGAAAATATGATACGGTTTTACGGTCAAACTCATGGGCTTTTTTTGAAAAACTTCTGTGCGTCACGTTTCCGTTTGAATCGAAAACTTGTCAAGGTCCTTCAGGGTGTTGAAGAAATTGGGTTTGTCGCCAGTTCGCGGTACAAAGCGAGTTTTTCGTAACGATTTGAATTGTCGGCGTTGAAAGGAAAGTGTGACATTCAAGAAACTGCTGATTGGCGACATTCCTCTCGTTTCACGCCACTCCCATTTCACATTGTCCCCCCCCCCCCCCCTTCCAAAAAACAAGTGCATGTACTAACGTATTTGTTCTGTGATTTTACTAGTTTTACTCCTACATTTGTACAATCCCTAGAATGATAACACTGCCTTAGGTAATTTAGGCATACGGGGGAAAACAAGTTCTCGGCCTTTTTTTCCTCCTCAATGTACAGTACACAAAAAGTTTAACTGCACACTAATTTCGTTATTGTTATCGGTTAGGTGTATATTTTAGGCTTCGATTGACGACAAACATGTAAATATTGATTGATGAAGCTTTTTTTGACCATGAAAGTAATATAATTTTCAGATTATATTTGTTAAGATGTAAACAATATATATAATATAAATATTTAACAAGATGGAGTTGTTCTTGTTTCCCGTGAATTATGGGCGACATTTTAAAAGGGGAAATGAACGATAAGGGTGGTCATTTCTCGCGGAACTTTATGGGTTTTATGGTTTGCTGGACTCTTTTGGGATTAACATCCTGTGAACCCGTGGCGTAAATATAAGGTGTGCGCGTAATAAAAGAGGCCTTTGAAGAATTAATCAAATATTACTGAACCATTATTGAATGGGCTTCTTCCCTCGGGGCCCTATGATTGTTTTCTTCGTCCAAAAATGTGAACAACATCCAAAGATACCTGCGTCTTACTTGCGAAATTGGAGAGGACAAGACGAAGAAGGATATTGCTGTTACCGGCAGTTTCAATGAGTTCGCATCAAGTTGATTTCTCAGCCAAACGATTTTGAAGCTAAAGTTTAAAGAGGGGATGAAAATGTCAAATCAAAAAAAAAAAAAAAAAAAAAAAACGCAAAACCTGAGATTTTCACAAAAATGTTGAGTCAAGATTTTATCACTTAAATCTCAATTTCTTGACTTCAGAAGAAAATGCTCAATGAGTAGAATTGTGACACAAATCGTGAATATTTTGATCAAGGGCCAGTACTTGTCAGATACTTTGGCCCCGTTAGTTAAAGCTTTGGTTTCTTATTATGGTGATAAGATGAAATCAGAGGTGTAACAGAATTGGATTGATGATTTTCATGCTGTTCAAGGTGCGCTCGATCATGACTTGGTTTACTTATTATTCTTGGAATGGGCCCCGGAACCGACTGTCGAATAATACTTTTTTCTGAAAGAACTTCATAATTTGAAGGCATAGCAGTGAGTTTTGGGCTCCTAAGGTGTAATACAAATTTCCAGGGCACTGTCGAAAATTTCAACTTTGAATCTGGAGGGAAAAGTGGCGCCACTCTCTCATTGGCTGCTCACGGCCGCCATTTCCGCCGTCACCTCCGGCAGATTCCCGGCGGTCCCTTCTTATGCTAGCGCACTCTGGCGGATTAGTTATAGTGCCACCGCGGGAAAATTCAAAACGCCAAATATTCACTAGTGATTTCCTCTGCTCAGACACCTAATTTCTCAGTGCTAACTGTACTGAGTACTTTGTTCATTGCTAGTTCAACTATGTTCGGCCGAATTTTCCCATTTCTCTGACCTAGTTCCGTGGCCCATTGGGGTTCAGATCGGCCTCAAAATTTGACATTATAGGTACGTTTCAAGAGGTCTAGATTCCAAAAACGAAATGTCCGTCCGCCGCGTAGCGGTCCAAAATCGAAAAATACGTGAACTTAATTGGAAAAATCAATGTTCCCCTTTGGACCCGGGCCTTATCGAGGTTCATTCCCAACATCCTTGAGCTCATTTATCCACTATTAATTTGGTAAAACATGTCTCAACCCGTAGAGTGAGAGGAGAAAGTTGAGGTTTTTAATAAGCTCGATTTCCGTCGTTTTTAATGCTCGAGTTTAAAAATCTATAACTTTATTCGGCAAAATCGTAGAGTCATGAAATGTTAGTAAACTCGACATACAAGAGAAAAATAGAATGAGTCCAAAATTCGAAGAAGTGGAGCGTTTTTAGTTGTAACTTCTTGGGAGCTCAAAAAATAATTGCTTACTTTACATGGTTGTTCTGAGCCAGGAGATGCATGCTCTGCCAAGATCATCATGCGCAAAGTTGCACCTTGGACGTTGAGCTCGATAATATAAGATGTTGTCAGTACGCTAATGATGGGAGGGTTTGGCTGGTCGGCTGTTCTTCACCACAAATATATTAATTTTTTTTCTCACTTAGTCGAGGGAAAATCTGAAGAGACATTTTTTCCGATAAATTTTTTTTAGATAATAGTGTTGAGAAAATGAATAGTCTTACGTCTGAGCGTCAATTCCTTATAAAACCTCTTTTCTCTATTGACCAGCAATAATACTTCTTAATGCTTTCATTTACAAAGGCGAAAAGTAGGGTTTTCCAAATATGTACATTGTACATGCGAGTATTATTCCTGGAACCAAAACTGCCATTCAAAGTCGCTTCACAGAAATAAAACTATGAACTTGGCACACCTAGGTTTTTCGGGTCGTAGAATCCAAATCGTTTCCGTCCCCTTCTCGACAGTCCCTCCTGATGTCAGTGCACCCCCGGGCTTCAGGGCAGGAGCCGTCCAAATGGTTTGATTTTGCGAGAGACTTTCTCACATCAAGTTACCGCATTCAACGAACAACTTTTGGGACAAAAGAAGTATTACTTTTTGAGAAATTGAATTGAAGTTCACGTTTTTTCGATTTTAGACCACTGTGCGCCGTCCGAGCCGTTTTGGGCATTATTTTTTTAATCTGATGTGTTGACAAAATACTCGGTTTACCATCTAGTTTTGCCCGCAAGGTTTTCAGCCCGATCGCCCAAACTCGTGGGGCGCTATGGGGCTACGGGAGGGGCTTTTTTTTTTTTTTTTGAAGGGGTTTGGCTATGGGATCGAGTGAGGTGCCATTTTCGAAGTATTTTTGGACGTAGAATCCATTTTTGGGGGTTCCAGAACGATTCGATTTCACCGTGGGGATCTGTTGAGCTCTTATGGGGCTACAAATGGAATTTTTGAAGGATCCCAGGTGGCCAAATATTTTGCGAGTGATTCTGAACGCATAGTCCATTTTTCGAGGTCCCACATCTGTCCAAACAATGTACTTACAGATCTTTTTTTTTTTTTTTTTTTTTTTTTTCAAAAATTGGCACAGAATTAATTCTTGCACAAGTAGGTAACCTATATCAAAGAATAATAAACCCTTGTGTAAAATTTGCAGCGTTCCTCTCTGAAACTCATGGTGATAAGGCTGTTCCTCTACAGATAAAACTATTATACTTTTTTTTTTTTTTTTTAACTCAAAACCCCCAAAAAATGAGATGTGCTGATTCATACGATCATATTGCATTATCACGCTCGTTTTATACATCATAAAACGGAGGAGCGGCTACACTGAAACTGTCCGTCTGACCAGGAGAAATAAATAAAACAACAGTATTCTAAAATTTGACTTTATTGAACAATCACGCTTGAAAAGGTTTACAGAGGGTAAATTCTAACATCGGGATGAAAAGCATTCTCGGGATAGAAAATAAAAATGTACATCATGACCCTTGTGAAGGGAGCTACTGTAAATATTAAAAACTGTTAGATCGACGGACACCAATAGCGAATGCGGCACCAAAAACTACTACGGTACTACACTCGTCATTATCTCGAGTTTTACACCTTACTTTTTCAATCAATACATTCGCGTATCACTCACATCCCTATAACGGGCTGAACAGCCTAATTAAAATGAGCGCTACTTGTCACAATACAAGGTTGAGATCATCATTCTTCAGTATACAAAAAGTATACAATTAAAACAACAACAAAACACGCACGGAAACTCGTCTGGTTGCCGTTTTGCCACCAAATCGTGTTCTCATTTCACCCCCTAAATCATAAGTACAACAAATCAACTTGAAAGATATGTTCAAATCAGTCAAAACCCAAAATTCAAATTTGAAAAGCACCGACTTGTACGTTTTGTCCCTCGTCATAAAACTGTTTTATCAACAGTTTTATTTTTACAAAATGTATGTACAATGATCCAACAGTGGAAAATAACAATAAATATCACAGTGAAAACATGGTTTAGAAAATAACTAAGTATTACAAGGATGGCAATAAAGGGTTACGTCTATTTAGTATAAAATCGATTTTCAGCAACACGGCAAGTACTCAAATGTGGGACGTGTGCTAAATTTAAGCATAAAATATGAAAAAGGATGTTTTCAATTTTACAAATTTTGCCGTAATTTTCAAATTATTGTCAAAAAATACATTTTCTCTAAACAACAAAAAACAGTTTTGACAGTAAATCCTTACGCATATTGTATGCTTAATGAAAAGTGTTGCGGATTCACGTAGTGGCAACACTGGCAGGGTTGGTGTGGAAGTGTGAGGGCTTGTAATGCACAAATTCACACCTAATGTTATGTTCAACATTTCAGGGTGGGCATAATAGATATTATCTACGGTGAGTTATATGGTTTGAGGAAATCCATTGTGGCTACACTGTAAGGTATTTAATTGTGGTCGTTTTGGCGGGGTTTCGACTAAATGTCGACTTTCGCTGGTTTCATTTGAACGTACCGGCCATGTTTACCGTAATCGTTTTGCTATCTCACTTTTTTGGGGGGAACGGGGTTAAGCTTCTGTACGACTTTCTTTCTCAGCTGGGCCTGCTCGATGTCCCCGATGGCGCACCGCATTTGGAGCTCCTTCCATTTTTTCTTCACCCGGGCGACGAGCCTGTCTTTGTACCTGAAATGAAAAGATGATTAGTGTGGGAGGCTTTGAGAGGAGAGGACGAGTGAGGGTTCACGAACACTATCATTAGCGTTTGTTCGAACGGAATTCACGGTTTTTCGCGGCCGGGTTGAGTCTGCTGACGACGGATTGCCGTCAACGACCGCCGCTCGGGGCAGAACGGGGTTGGCCGGTGCCTGCCAGCAGGAGGCAGCCCCCTAGTCCTATTTATTTACAGCCCCAACACGAGGAGAGTGACTCTAATTTGGTCATCTTTGTTCTGGGTTATTTTTTTATAAATCCAGCTCAGCGAGCATAGTACGAGAAAAGTCCAAAACCACCAGAAAATTGGCTAAATGTGGTTTATTTTAACCAATTAAGTGTTCAAAACGCTGCAAATTTTACACAAGGGTTTATTATTCTTTGATATAGGTTACTTGTGCAGAAATTAAATTCTGTCAATGAAAAAATTAAAAAAAAATTTTTTTTGGATTTTTATTTCAAAAAAAAATTTTTTTTATTTTTTTGTTCAAAAATGTGTTTTTTCAAAAATTCTGTATTTTTTACTCAAAAAATATTTAACATCCTGGGATCCTTCAAAAATCCCATTTTTAGCCCCATGAAAGCCCTAAAGATCGCCCCAGTGAAATCGGATCGTTCCGGGACCCCAAAAAATGGATTCTACGTCCAAAAATACTTCGAAAACGACACCTAACTCGATCCCATAGCTAAAAGCCTTCAAAAAACCCCTCCCGTAGCCCCATTATAGCCCCAGAGCGCCCCACGGGTTTGGGCGATCGGACTGAAAACCTTGCGGGCACAACTAGATGGTAAACCAAGTATTTTGTCAAAATTTCAGATTTTAAAAAAAATTCCTACTGCCCAAAACGGCCCGGACGGCGGACGGCGGACAGACATTTCGGATTTTGAATGTAGACCTCTTGAAACGGATAATGTCAAATTTTGAGGCCGATCGGATTCGTCGACCCGCGTCGCGAAAACATAGGTGTATTATTCCAAGAATAATAAACCAAAAGGATCAAGACCAGTTGAAAGGATGTGGGGAAGGGGGGAGGTGGGACAAGGGGGGGGGGGGGGGGTCCTAGGTGGGTCCAGCGACTGCCTCTGGGAAGTTCAAAAATATCTACGAGAGAGGAGGACACGTATACGGATACATATTTGATAGTCCGTACAGACCCTATAAAATTCGTATAAATAGGGAATAACTATGTGTCTGGCACCACTGCACCGCCCTCACTCGTTTTCTCCCAAGTGGAGAAAGGTGGATGAACTCAACAATCACCTGAACGCAGTTCTATCAGTGACGGACGCGGATTTGACGCAGTCGTCCCCGCCGAACTCGCAGACTCTGTAGTGGTTGAGGATGCCCGCATCCGCCGGGACGTTGAGGGTCCCGTGGCCGGGTACGAATTCCCAAACAAAATGGTTGCCCGCCTCGATGACAAACTCCGGTCGACAGATGTATTTGGACCTCTGCTTGTGCGGGTGGAGTTTGGCTCTGGAAGCATAACATCGACGGTAAACGTTTGCTCAAATTCACCAGGGCACGAATAAACGACGATACCTTCGCCGGGTTTTGCGCATTGTGGTCAAGCTGCTCTCGACAACATCGTCAGACAGGAGCTTGTCGTCTGGCCACTGCAGGTAGAAGAAGGCGTTTTGGAATGAGTAAGATCCAGTGGATTTCGTGTTCAGTCTTGTTCCCATCCATCTGCAATACATCGTGATAAGTGATAATTCATACAATTTACTTAATTCAATTTTGATCGTTTCTTACTCAATGAATTGTTGGATGGTGTCGTTGTGTTTGGGCATAACGATTTCGTCCAAGTCGATGAGAGCGACGTAACTGAAGTCGTACATGCTCCTGTACAAACAGTCGTTGAGAGCCGCAAACAGCCCTTCGGTTCTGATCTCTCGTTGGGAGACCATGTCGAGTTTCCATCGGAGCACCGTCACCCGACCTGCGCACAGTTACATTGATACAGTTCTCCAGTCGGTCAGATCGTCGAGTGGATCCAAATGCAGCACCGACAGGGTCGATGCTCATGCTCTGTCCACGGGCAGAGAAAATGCTGTGCCTTGGAGCTGAGGCCATAGAGGAGGTACGGAAGGGAGGAGGTCCTGTTGGTCGTTGACGATTGAGGTTTGAGGTATGAAAAGTAAAAAGATGCATATGTAAACCATATGAGATGGTTTATATAATGGAATATTATGCCACTAGATGCTAAAAAAAGAAGTTACATATCAAACTTGACAAGAAAACACTTTGGTTTGATGGTTACGAGTAATGGGGAATGCGAATGACAAAAAGGGCGTGGCCCAGACCATCAGGTAGGCAATCCGGCGACATTGGTGGCTTAGTATACCTGACGCCTGCTCTCCACTCTTGGTGAACGGACTATAGCTACCTAAAATAAGTACTCGAGACCGAAAAGGAAAGCTCAAGACAAAAGAAAGCGATCTGGTTGGCTTTGTTCCTCGGTGGATGGCAAGTGCAAAACAGTACAACCTCATCGTATGCAAGTGTCTTTTTGATCTTCTTAAAAACTTTTGATAACGCTTTCTGCGACCCAAGTCGAGTGTTGGAGGAGTTTTTCAAAATTTAAAATCATCAAAACAACGCTGAGGCAAACTCTGAGTGACAACAATCTGGAGGATCTCATGTTGATGGCTTGCAAGCAGTCTGGCTGGAGCACTGAGCCGAGGGGCTTTGGTCGTTAATAATTGAATTTAAACAGATATAAAAGGAAAATCCAAACAGATATAAATTACCATGGGCCTGAGCTTGAGCCTAGAATTCGAAAGAAAATAACAAGCGAGGGACGTACATGAGAAGGGGTGGAGGGAAGATGGTGAGGAGGGCCGGAAACGCCCAAAGCCTTTCAGCTCTGCTCCAGCCAGTTGCTCCTCTTGCGAGCCTTATTTTTTTTCGTAGGTTTTTATCTAGGTATTCAAAATAAGGTCTTTGTATAGGTAACTGTGTGTGTTGGGGGGGGGGGGGGGGGTCAAAACCGCCTATCCGCCTCTGGAGCTGAAGCCAGGGAGGACAACAGTTGTCCTCCCTGGCCTCAGCTCCAGAGGCGGATAGGCGGAGGAGTGTTTTTTCAAAAGGGAACATATCCTCTTTTCTGCAAAACCCGGTTTTTTGCATTTTCTGGGTCTGTTGTATGAGCCTCATTGAACCCTCCAGGCTGTAGCATTCCAAACGGAACATATCCCTATAAATTTTGAAGGAAAAGTGAGGGGTTTCAACCAAAAGGTAACAAATCCATTCCCTTCAATTTTTTCAGATCATGTCAATCAAAAAGGAACATATCCTTAGTCTAACACATTGAATTGAAACTCAGTTTTTTCAAAAGGGCATGTATCCACCGCATCAAGACTGCAACCTACTGGTAGAACTAGTAATTGATAGATTGACACTCGAGCCAATAGATGACGCGTGAGGTACCTTATGTTTCATAGACAAGGTTAGCATAGCTATCCACAGAGAGCGCTAGCTCCGCCCTTCGGCAACAGGTTTATCAGATAAGCTCGCGTGGTGTGATTCCCGAACCCGATTTTATATTTCGCGTTTTTTCCGCTCGTAATTCTCTTTCGTGAATCGAGTGTTTCTGTGTGTTCCTTCGTGAATTCGAGTGTTAGATAGTGCTAAATAGTGGCATGGAAGGTACAGTGGTTGAACATAGCAGTGGAAGTCGCGGGAAGAAACAAGTAGGTAGGTACACAGGCTTCTGAACAAGGCAGCAAGAGAGGGGAAGTACAGCGATTTAGACCCGACTTTGACGCATCTCAAGCAAATTAAACGGAGGACTGTGATATGCACATTTAATTCAATTAAAATTAAAACTCGTTCTTCACAACGATTAAAAAAAAACAACAGATAAGTAATTCCCTATTTCTAAGTAAAAAGTGTTCAAAAAAAGGGGGGTTCAAGGGGTTCAGGGTTTAAATTTTAAAAATGTTCAAAAAAGTGAAAAAGTTTGGTGAATTTTCTAAATAAAATAATTTTGTTCGTTGTTCTGTATTCTTGTTATAATAATATTATTATCCCCCATTGCTCCAACATATTATTAAGTCGAAGGTGACTAATAATGCCTCCAAACAGGTTTTAATATGTATATTGGTGTCCCAACCTAGTTCAAATTAAACGCTGTTTGTTTGTATACATAATATTTTTTCTTATTTTTAAAGTAACCCCCCCCCCCCTCCCCTAGGTAAAAAGTTGTCATTAGGTTCTAGTTGTCAACTCTATACGCCCACTACTCTAATTAATTGATTTAACAAGAATTTTTTTGTCTTTGGAGAATCTTATCTTTCCTCAAAATTCAGGGTTTCAATTAAAAGGGCACATCATGACATTTTTCCTTCAAAAGGGCACATATCCAAAATTAAAATGGCGATTTCTCCTCCATTTTTGAATGCAAGCAGTTAATATTTTGGGATAATGTACGTTATGCTTGTTTGTACAATAATACGCCCAAAAACCCTGAAAAAAATATGAAAATGGCTGTGCCATTCGTTTTTATCTCCTCCTCAACATTTTTTGCAAATGGATATGTTCCCTTTTGAAAAAACACTCCTCAACTGTTCACAGCAGAACTCATCCAATATTGGTCCATGATCAGTGTTCGTAATGCGGCTAACTAGTATTCGGAGGAAAAGCCAGAGTCTGGATAATATTCAAATTTATAACCCTGCTCCTGAAATGCCCTCAGCTCCATCGAGGTGAAACAATCATTTTCATTCATTCATAACACATACCTTCGTCCATGTACTGTCTCAAAATGCAGTCTGTCGTTGGACTGATCGAGTCGTTGTAGAATGTTATGTGATCCATCCCGAGCAGACTGTTCAATTCTATGAACTCGACCAACTGCAGAGACTGTAAAAAAACTCAACTTAGTTCCAAGTCGTAGCTTAAGCCAGAAAAACCGAAAGAGCCTTACTTGGTTATAGTTGAAATGCAAAGGTTTGACGCAAACGCCGATCTTCGAGTGTTGGGGGGTGGGGAAGGTTTTGCCTAGTAAATTATCGAAAGCTTTATTAACGTGGAGGCGGTTCGTAGGGGTCAACACGTTCCTGCTCATGATGGACACCGAGTGAGGGACGCTCATGTTGCTATGGAGTGGGCAAAGGACGAAGCAAGCGCTGTATTTGAGATTCCAGTTCTCCCGAATCACCTGAAAAACCGCATGAGTGAAGTTTGTGCCGAGATTTTGGGTGGTGCAGAGTTGTACTGAATCGGCAGCGTTACCTTGACTTTGGCTGGTACGGTCAGTGTGGTGGTAGTGTTGAAGGAAGGGTACCAAAGGACGCACCAGACCCTGTCAGGACCTCGAGTCTTTGTCGCCCCCATGACTCTCACCATGCGAGCGTTGCGACTGTCGTAGTACGCCGAAAATACGAAAAATTTGAACCTGCAAGAGAAAAGAGTGAAGTCCACTGCGGGAGAATGTTCGTGTACACCTCATCTGTCCCATCGTACCGAGTTCCAGCCACAGGTTGCCAGACGCCATCTTGCGCCGGAATAGCAACAGTAGCGTTGGGCTTGAAGACGGCCAGCGTGTTCGGCAGTATGTACTGCGGCACCCGGCCAAACGCATTTTTCCCATCGTCAGGGCCCTGGTAGATCAAGTAATCCTCTCCATGCTGCACAAACACACTACGTCAGACTTGCATCAATGAAAACAATGTAATAAGAATGAAATGAAAAGGGTCGTTTACTCTGGATATAATTACAGCATCTTCGTAGTTGGACCGGGTTCTCGCAAGTTGTCGGCGATTCCGATTCCGACTGTTTTGGTCTATGAGGAAAATCTCCGTAAGGACGATGATGAAGAAAACTGCGAAAAATATGATGACGATGCAGAAGGACATGTTGGCTCGCTCGCGCAACACGCGCCCCGACACTCTACCCATGTCATCTGAAAAAGCCAAAAATGGTTTCTTTTAATGTAAATGAAAAAAAAAAAAAAAAAAATGACGCTACGCGTGAATGCTTGGGATAATTAGGAAACAGGGACTTCAGAATGGATCTCAGCGTTATCAATGACAGATTGCAGGCTAAATCAAATCAAATCAAAACTTTTATTTGCCAGAAACACAATGTATGGGCAATGGTCAAAAGATACATAGGAAAAAATAAAAAATAAAACAAGAAAAAACTGATTAACTTAACCTAGGTAGGTATAACAAAACAAAATTCAGGCACACTACATGGACCAATTGACCACGTCTGCCAAGAACTCATCAAAGCTGTAAGGAGCAAGCCTGATGAGGAAACCCTTGATATGGACCCTGAACGCACCAGCTGGAGCATCCCGGATATCTGCTGGGAGAGCGTTAAAAAAATTGAGCCCCCACCAGGTGGTGCTATTCCGGGAAGCAGTCAGGCGATGAAAGGGGAGTATGAGTTTGTTTTTGCCACGTGTGGAGTATTGATGGTCGGGCCTGAGGAATTTATCACAGTTCCTCCTCGCATAATTTAAGCCTTCGCGGATGTAAATAGCTGGGATAATGAGAATTCCGAGCTCGACAAAAGCTGGTCTACAGTCCTCTCGATAACGAATACCAGCCACGACCCGTACAGCTTTTCTCTGAGATGCAAAAACAATGGAAGCTGCAGGGGAGTGTCCCCCAACAGAGAATTGCATAGACAGCGCTAAGGGAGTCTGGAGGCGCTAGAACGTTAGGCACTGCTTGATGGATTACTTTTATATTTGGGCATAAATAATTAATTATTACACCTTCACCATGTTGGCCCATAGTCGACAGAGACTGGCTGGACAGCTCCTGACCACAACAGCCATCTGTATTATTGAAGTAAGTTTATGTGAGCTGTCATTTTGTATGGAAATTTTGACCTTGTCTTTGCACTCTTTCTTGGCAATAAAACTCTTGACTTTACTTACCGAGCTACGTGTTTCACGGTCTCTCCCTTTTAGGAATGTAAACCTACATAAAATTCTTTACAAACCTGCTCACAGCAGACATATATTAAAATATTTTGACATGAAATGGGTGAAAAACAATTTTTCTACTGAATGTTGGTTTTCCCCACTGAGCTGTTCGTCTTCTGAGATGTGCGTGTTCGAAAAAAATAATTTTTTAAATTAGATCATTTTCAGATTTCATTGCCTTTTGGTTTATTATTAGGAATAATACACCTATGTTTTCGCGACGCGGGTCGACGACTCCGATCGGCCTCAAAATTTGACATTATCCGTTTCAAGAGGTCTACATTCAAAATCCGAAATGTCCGTCCGCCGTCCGCCGTCCGCCGTCCGGGCCGTTTTGGGTAGTAGGAATTTTTTAAAAAATCTGAAATTTTGGCAAAATACTTGGTTTACCATCTAGTTGTGCCCGCAAGGTTTTCAGTCCGATCGCCCAAACCCGTGGGGCGCTATGGGGCTAAAATGGGGCTACAGGAGGGGCGTTTTGAAGGCTTTTAGCTATGGGATCGAGTTAGGTGTCGTTTTCGAAGTATTTTTGGACGTAGAATCCATTTTTGGGGGTCCCGGAACGATCCGATTTCACTGTGGCGTTCTATAGGGCTTTCATGGGGCTAAAAATGGGATTTTTGAAGGATCCCAAGAAGTTCAATATTTTTCGAGTAAAAATTAAAGAATTTTTGAAAAAACACATTTTTGAAAAAAAAAATCCCCCCAAAAACTTTTTTTGAAATATAAAAATCCAAAAAAAAATTTTTTTTAATATTTTTTTATTGACAGAATTAAATGTCTATACAAGTAACCTATATCACAGAATAATAAACCCTTGTGTAAAATTTGCAGCGTTTTTTAGGATTCCTTTCCTCCTGCCGTCTCCACCTCACAAATTGAAATTGATTAAATTAAAATGGATTAAATGTGAATTAAAACCACTTATAAGGCTTATTAGTTAATTGATGATAAAAAGAAGGGGTCATTTATTTGCTCGGGCTTAAATCCTCCTTTCCCAACGCCCCTAAATGAACATTTAATACCACTTTACTCCTTGGCGCCCCAGGCGCATTGAATATTGACGTGGGGCAAATCTCTTGTGAATAAATTTTTTTTTTTCCTCGAAGCTGAGAACTCAATCACCGAGGGGCTTGTTATGCAGACGAGAAAAATTGATAATGACAAGGTGTGGGCGGTGGCTGACAGGCGAGGGTGATGGAGATTGCATGTAGCTTATTCACTCTCATCCATCAAACGCTGGAAGTTTATTTACACAATTTACGGAGTTGGTGGGAAAACAATAACCTGGTGAAGGTTGAAAATGGAATAAATTCCGATTTTATTTTTGGTGAAAGAATTTGGTAGCTTTTGTAAATTAGCTGCATACCTGATGGGGAAAACAGGCCTCTTGCGGTAAAAGAGGAAACGTGAAAAGGTTTTGCGGTCGGGTCGTTTCATTACAAGTCTGGATCGATGGACCTCAGCCTGCACTCCATACTCTATACAGGTGTGGGGCCTCCTCCTATTCAAGAATTCCGACCTTCTCCTACACTGCTGTACAAGAGATGAGATTGCACCGCCACGCTCACGTCGAACCATATCTGACAGCCCCCAACAATAAACTGGATCCGGGAAATTCACAATAAAACTCGGGGAAAACTCCGAAGGGGTGATGTTGAGGGAAGGGAAAACTTTGAAGGATATGAGTTCTGTCGGAACTCACCGTGACTTTTGGGTTCTATCACAGAGAGCTAACCCCTTTTCGACCCACAACCTCGTGACTTCCCTAAACAGATGAGACTTTATGAGGAAAAGTAAAATGATTTCCGTTAAACTGGGATTGGAGCACGCGAAGCTGTTTTCAGACACGATAAACTCGTCCGTAGGAGAAAAACACTTCCTCGTTCGATTGGGTGTCACTTGGTGTTATTTGGATATAGTTTTATTGAACGTAGGGACCGTGCACTACTCCGCCAAACGCGGCAGAAAGTGGAAACTCGGCCAGGTTCGCTCGAGATTTTGAATGGCATACCTATAACCCTTTTTGGAAGGAAAAAATCATTTGCGATTTCCACAAATTCCATCGCAAAACACAATCATCGATGAAGTAGACTAAAAATGGGAAGAATAATATTATGATTGAAGTGAAATTAGTGAGGCGGCAAAGTAAGCTGGCTACTATCCAAATGAGCTCTCCCGCAAACTAGGATCACAATCCAACTTTACACGTCTCCGGGACAGTATACCTGCAGTCAATACTACGTGCCCTTGGCACAGGGGCTGGTCAATATTTTGTTAGGCCAAATTTTTACCACCCGGGCCGAGTCCTTCAATAGCTCTAATTGTAGTCTCCCCACAGTGATGCCAGATGTCGGGAATTATCCCACGGCAGAAGGATATTTAAGGCCGGCAGGGATGATGGTATTCTTCAGATGAAACATCCAAAAACATACGGATTTTTGGATCAGTTCCTACTAACTATCGAGAAAAATATCCTAAATATGGTCAATATTAAGAAAATCGCTAAAGGTCAATTGGATTGTGGTTGCTTTTTGCTCGTTTAGCCGCTAATATGGTTATTAAACAATGATTGGGTTAGATTGGGATTTTGATAGCTTTTTAGTCTTCTAGTCATTATGACAGTGACAAGGTTTTAGTTTCGGGGTTGCTTAGTTTTTGGTCATTTAGTAGCCAGTATGGTTATCAAGACAGTACACATAGATTTTAGTCAATTCGTTCGCCTTTCAGTCGCTTGCTCGCTGAACTGGTCGTAATAAAGACGGAGTTTAGCCCAATTTTGGTCGCTTTTAAATAAGTCACCGAAATGATCATTATTTACACAATAACCAGCATTTAGTCGGGATTTGGTAGCTTTAAAGTAGTTCAGTCGCCAATCTAGTCCATATTAGGACAATATCAAGATTTTTGTCCAATTATTTGTCCCTTTTGGTTTATAAATCTTGGAATAATACATCTACGTAATCGCTACGGAGGTCGACAATTCTGATCGGCCTCAAAACTTGAAATATTCGTCCGCCGTATGAGCAGGTAGTAGGCAGTTTTTTTTAAATCTGAAATTTTGGCAAAATACTCGGTTTCCATCTAGTTGTGCCAGCAAGGTTTTGAGCCCGATCTGAGGGGCTAAAAAGGGAGGGGTTTTTTTATGAAGGGTTTCGGCTATGGGGTCGAGTGAGGTGTCGGTTTCGAAGTATTTTTGGACGTAGAATCCATTTTTGGGGGTCCCTGAACCCTCCGATTTCACTTTGGCAATCTATAGGGCTTTCATTGGGCTACAAATGGGATTTTGATGGATTCCAAGACGTCAAATAAGGTATCGTTTTCCAAGTAGTTTTTGACGCATACTTAATCCATTTTTCGAGGTCCCACATCTGTCCATACAATGACAGAATGTTTTTCGCAAAAATATTTTCTTGAATAATAATAAACCCTTGTGTAAAATTTGCAGCGTTTTTAGTTATTTACTAGCCAATCTACTCGTTATTACGACAATAGTCAGATCTTTGACTGATAATCCTAGAAAATTTTAAAATGCTGTATTGTACCTAATGCGTTTTCACTTCGCTCGTTCAGTTTTTTAATATTCCGATTATCCGGGTTTTCCGATTAACTGTGAAAGTCTTGCCCACGTCGATCACAATTAATGGAGCGTTTACTGTATGTCTTAAAATACATTTTTCTACCCTATAAAAAAGTGTATCAATTTTTTCAGCCGCTGTACTTAGCTTTTGCCCAATTTTGAAATGTTGCCAACTGCTGACGCATTACGCAGTTCCAGCCTAAATGTAGTGTAGGTATACTGAGTTTCGCATCCTAAACGGGTGTCAGCCTCGAAAACAAAAAGAAACAACCGCGAAAAAGTAAACCTCAAAAGTACTTGGAAAGAGAAAACGGACAAAGTGGAAAGTCCCATCCAGTAGAATACACGCGGTAGGTTTAGAAGTGTTATGTGTGCTCATGAAACGACGCTGCTGTTGCACAGTGTATGTATAGTAATGGGGTTGAAGCTACCAAAAGTAACAATACCCATCCAGAAGACATTACCGCATTATTCGCCCGTTTCTCTCCTCTTTGAAACAAACCCCGTTGCCGACGGTTTTCCCTCCCTAAAACCTCCGCCAAAGCCCCCTTCAAACCATCCGAAAATCCCCTCTAAGGGCCGCGGTTTTCTTCCTTGAAATGACTACACACAAATCTTCCCGCACAACCTCAACATTGAAAAGGAATCAAGCCCTTCGGGCTGAACAAACGCACTTTCGCGTTGAAAATCCTCTTAGAGGGTTCCGTTCAATAACTGTGAACTCTCCCCACAAGGGGCAATGGCGGATTCATACTATGTTGGCGGGAAGGGATTTTGAACATTGAGGGAGTTTTTATTAAATTAATCAAATAGGTTCACAATATTCTCCAAATAAAGCGACGAATTAGGTAAACCTGAAATTAGGGCCTGAATGGCACAGTAGGTTTGTGTCACAAACTTGGGATGGCAATGATACATCGATGTTTTTGAAAAAGACATCGGCATTTTTCCATCGAATTTTGGCTAAAGATGGTTCGATACATCAATCTTGTCATCCATTTGCCCTCCAAAAATAATTTTAAAGGATTTAATTTTTTAAATCGGCTAACTTTCATAATTACCTATTGATTTTTATCAATTCATAAGATTAAGATCCCTCGGGCCCTTTGTACCCAACGCACTTCAACTGATTATTGACGTAGAATTAAATTTTTTGACAATTTATATTCAAGAATAATTAACCCTTGAGTAAAATTCAAGCAGCGTTTTCTGTCTCACGTCTTTTTACACCACCAAATTCACGTCGCTACTTTTTGTGGCCGATCCATTCCAACTTGAGTAACTACTTGCAGTCAAGCGGGGCAGAGGGATTATTGTATTAGGTACCTATGTTTTGGTATATTCCCGCCACCAGCGTTATCAACTTTATCTGGGATGTAAAAAACGCTGCAAATTTTACACAAGGGTTAATTATTCTTTGATAGACGTTACTTGTGCAGAAAATTAATTCTGTCAATGAAAAAAATGAAAAATTTGTTTGGATTTTTTGTTTCAAAAATTCTTTATTTTTTACTCGAAAAATATTTAACCCTTCAAAAATCCCATTTTAGCCCCTCTATAGATCCCCACAGTGAAATCGGATCGTTCCGGGACCCCAAAAAATGGATTCTACGTCAATGAGGTGGTTAGGGTGAGAAATGACTCCTCTGCTGAGTACTAAATTGTTTATTGGAATAAACAATTGTAGCGTGGGGACCGGTTTCGAGCAACTAAGCTCATCTACAGCCCAGAGTGACTTGAGGTGGTTGAACGTACAATTAGTTCTGAACTAATTGTACGTTCAACCACCTCAAGTCACTCTGGGCTGTAGATGAGCTTAGTTGCTCGAAACCGGTCCCCACGCTACAATTGTTTATTCCAATAAACAATTTAGTACTCAGCAGAGGAGTCATTTCTCACCCTAACCACCTCATTGGATTAGACCTCTGCACCGTCGGCAAACACCACACTGGATTCTACGTCCATAAATACTTCGAAAACGACACCCAACTCGATCCCATAGCCAAAAGCCGTCGAAAAGGCCCCCCGTAGCCCCATTTTAGCCCCATAGCGCCTCACGGGTTTGGGAGATCGGACTGAAAACCTTGCGGGCACAACTAGATGGTAAACCGAGTATTTTGTCAAAATTTCAGATTTAAAAAAATTCCCACTGCCCAAAACGGCCCGGACGGCGGACGGACATTTCGGATTTAGAAGGTAGACCTCTTGAAACGGATAATGTCAAATTTTGAGGCCGATCCGAGTCGTCGACCTCCGTCGCGAAAACATAGGTGTATCATTCCAAGAATAATAAACCAAAATGAATGTGCTAAAGTGGCATCGCGTTGGTCTGCCCTCTTATCGCTCGCTACTTCGCCAGTGCAGTTTGATGGATGTGATGACTTATGCCAAGATAAATTCAATTGACAGCAGTCAACTTCATCGACCGAAGCCAGAAAGATTGCGCAAGCAGTAGTAGATTGCGAAATACATTCAAGGACAGCAAAACAAGGGATATACATATCTACATAAAGTCTTTATATATAAAGACCTAATTCATAAATCAGGTAGTGAAAAGGCTCAAAGCTCTTCAAAGCTCCGCCCCCACTTCGAAGGTGCCTACAGAGGATGACGCAGTACCAGGGGATGATTAATATTAATAGGTAAGTGCATACATTTTGGTTTATTATTCGTGGAATAATACAACTATGTTTTCGCGACGGAGGTCGACGACTCCGATCGGCCTCAAAATTTGACATTATCCGTTTCAAGAGGTCTACATTCTAAATCCGAAATGTCTGTCCGCCGTCCGCCGTCCGGGCCGTAGGAATTTTTTTTTTTAAATCTGAAATTTTGGCAAAATACTTGGTTTACCATCTAATTGTGCCCGCAAGGTTTTCAGCCCGATCGCCCAAACCTGTGGGGCGCTATGGGGCTATAATGGGGCTACGGGAGTGGTTTTTTGAAGGCTTTTAGCTATGGGATCGAGTTAGGTGTCGTTTTCGAAGTATTTTTGGACGTAGAATCCATTTTTTGGGGTCCCGGAACGATCCGATCTTTAGGGCTTTCATGGGGCTAAAAACGGGATTTTTGAAGGCTCCTAGGATGTTAAATATTTTTCGAGTAAAAAATAAAGAATTATTGAAAATAAACATTTTTGAAAAAAAAAAAAATTTTTTTGAGATAAAAATCAAAAAAAAATTTTTTTTTAATTTTTTCATTGACAGAATTAAATTTCTGCACAAGTAACGTATATCAAAGAATAATAAACCCTTGTGTAAAATTTGCAGCGTTTTTTCTATTGGTTTGGTGGACCGTTTAAGTATGCTTAGCTTTTCGGCTTTGGGATCGAGTTATGTGTCGTTTTCGAAGTATTTTTGAACGTAGAATCCATTTTCGGGGGTCCCAGAATGATTTCACTGTGTGGCTTTCATGGGGCTACAGTCGGGAGTTGAAGAATCCCAGGAGGTCAAATGAGGTGACGTTTTCCGAGTAAGTTTGGACGCAAAATCCATTTTTTGGTGGGTCACACATAGGGTGAAGGCTCCTGTTATCGACACATTAAGGCGTTCTGTACAGAGTACTTTATTTATTCAGAACAAGGGATCTGAATTTTAGATTCGAACTATCCAAGAACCGATTTGTAGCGATTTTCCAGAATGCTTGACTCCATTTACAATGGTTACCTTGCTCCCATCAACTTTTGGCATTTTCTTGCATTGAAAAAAAAGAAGTTATATTGTTGAAAAGTGAAAAGTCAAGACATGCAGGCAGGTCGAAACGTTCAATCTGGGCTTTCAGAAAGGCAAATGAAGTCGATCGTCCGTGAAGCATCAACAAAAGCGTCAGACGAAGACTGTGCCATTTGCTTGGACCCGCTCAAAAGTCGAAAGCCTGTCTGGGAGCTCAGATGTTCCCATGTGTTCCACAAAGCCTGCATCTCCGTATGGCTCAAAAGACACATGACGTGCCCCTTATGTCGGGATGACGTCAGGCTCCCAAAATCGTCAAGGACCTCGGGACCGCCGACGGTGAGTGGTTATGCGTTCCAGATCCCGATCTCCACGTTCTGGAATAAATGAGATGGAGAGGAATCTTTCAGTTTTAGTAATACTAGCACTTAGACATAAGGCCTCGTTTCGCTCGGCCAACCGCTTGTTCGGACAGGGGGGACTCGCTTCGCTCCGCCGGCCCCTTTTGGTTTATTAGATAGATAGATATATAGATAAATTGTTTATTAACAAATACAACAATTAAAACAATTTAAACTTTGAAAATAAACAATATGGCAATGGATATGATAACCGTCTGCCGGAGGTTTGACTCAAACATCTTTTTATATCTCCTGCATCCTCTGCCTGAAGCGCGCCCACCTCCGATCAACGAAGCCCCGCAGCAGCAAGTCAGCATCAGTCCTCAGAAGAGCAGCGTCAAAGGAGGATAAATTATCCGCGACCTGACACTGAACAGTCAGAGCCCTCCAATTGCCAGCCGCCTCGATAACCTCCCTGGCGACAATCCTTGGTAGGCGCGATTCACTCATCCCCGCGACCCTCACAATGTACTGCAGGTGAAGGCGGAGAATGTATGCAGAAACGGTCTCCAGTTCGGTCTCCAAATGCAGCAAGTAATCTGGCGTGTATTGAGGTAAATGAAATATCCTCTTCACAAACAATAGCAGCACCCTCTCCAGGACCAGATACTCCTGAAACCCCCATACTTGTGCAGCATAGCATAAAACCGCCCTCACAATTGCATTGAATATCTGCAGCTTGACCTTCAGGGGGACCTCCAGGCTCGAAAATGCACGTCCCCATATACAATTCATGGTGTTCCTTGCAGCTATTGCCTTTCTCTTGAGGTGCTTAGCAAACGACAACCTGGGAGTGAGCGTGACACCAAGATAATTGTACTCATTAACGATATCAACTGTTTCACCTCCCAGTGTCCAATGCTCCCTTGCACTGCGACGTCCACCGTTCTGGAATATCATCACCTTGGATTTATCCATATTTACAGTCAAGTCCCAGGTTCTGCAGTCGACTTCCAGGGCATCCATATTACTCTGCATCTCCTCTGGATTCTCAGCCAGGATAACCAGATCATCAGCATACATGAGGACACCAACATTCAAATTGCCAACTCTGACACCATAACGAAACTCAGGTACAATATCATTAATAAAAACGCTGCAAATTTTACACAAGGGTTTATTATTCTTTGATATAGGTTACTTGTACAGAAATTTTTTGAAATATAAAAATCCAAAAAAAAAAATTTTATTTTTTTTGGATTTTTATATTTCAAAAAAAATTTTTTTGGGGGGGATTTTTTTCAAAAATGTTTTTTTCAAAAATTATGTATTTTTTACTCGAAAAACATTTAACCTCCTGGGATTCTTCAAAAATCCCATTTTTAGCCCCATGAAAGCCCTATAGATCGCGACAGTGAAATCTGAACGTTCCGGGACCCCCAAAAATGGATTCTACGTCCAAAAATACTTCGAAAACGACACCTAACTCGATCCCATACCCCAAAGCCTTCAAAAAACCCCACCCGTAGCCCCATTATAGCCCCATAGCGCCCCACGGGTTTGGGCGATCGGACTGAAAACCTTGCGGGCACAACTAGATGGTAAACCAAGTATTTTGCCAAAATTTCAGATTTTTAAAAAAATTCCTACTGCCCAAAACGGCCTGGACGGCGGACGGCGTACGGCGGACGGACATTTCGGATTTTGAATGTAGACCTCTTGAAACGTATAATGTCAAATTTTGAGGCCGATCGGGGTCGTCGACCCGCGTCGCGAAAACATAGGTGTATTATTCCAAGAATAATAAACCAAATTGGCAAAAAGAATGGGGCTCAAAGGGCAGCCCTGCCTGACGCCCACACCAACAGGAAACGGCTCAGTACGCCCCTTGCTTGTCCAAACCGAGACAGAAGTAATACATAGCGCGCAACAAGCCAACAAACTTGGGAGTCACTCCCACATCCAAAAGCTTGAAAAACAGGTACTCCCTATCAACAGTGTCAAATGCAGCCCTCAGATCCACAAAAAAACGCTGCAAATTTTACACAAGGGTTTATTATTCTTTGATATACGTTACTTGTGGAGAAATTTAATTCTGTCAATGAAAAAATTTAAAAAAAAAAACTTTTTTGGATTTTTATCTCAAAAAAATTTTTTTTTTGGATTTTTTTGTTCAAAAATGTTTTTTCAAAAATTCTGCATTTGTTACTCGAAAAATATTTAACATCCTGGGATCCTTCAAAAATCCCATTTTTAGCCCCATGAAAGCCCTGAAGATCGCCCCAGTGAAATCGGATCGTTCCGGGACCCCAAAAAATGGATTCTACGTCCAAAAATACTTCGAAAACGACACCTAACTCGATCCCATAGCTAAGAGCCTTCAAAAATCCCCTCCCGTAGCCCCATTATAGCCCCATAGCGCCCCACGGGTTTGGGCGATCGGACTGAAAACCTTGCGGGCACAACTAGATGGTAAACCAAGTATTTTGTCAAAATTTCAGATTTAAAAAAAAAAATCCTACTGCCGGAATAATATAAGACGGAACCAAACCAACTGAATTTCCTTTGCAGCCTCTGAAATAACCGTAGGTTCAAGAAGATTCAGTTTTTTAGAAAAAAAAAAAAAAAAAAAAACTGTCTCACTCTCTCAAAAGGACCCTCGACGCAAATTCTCCACCTTCCCCGCATTCAACCTCTGAAAGTCCCCGGCAGATCCCTCGAAATAAACCCTCACTCCACATTTAAAAGAACTCCTTCCATCGCGCCTTTCTCAAAAGAGCTTTTTCCCTAATAATTCAGGAAACAATAAAGCGGAATTACCGTCTGATGGAATTTCAAGGCGCTTTTGCTTAAGGACATTTTAACGTTCTAGTTACTTAGGAAGGGGGGGTTTTCTTCGGAGGGTTGAAAGGGTTTTCGGATTGTTCGGCGGGATTACGTCCGCTTCACAAATGTAGCATTTCAAAGTGGGAGAGAGAATTTGCGGCGAGGCGGTGAGGTTAGCCTCGTCAGACGATTTATCTTGGGCGTTTCCAAAGTAAGGGATTGCAACGTTTGAACCGTTCGAGTTTGGGAGTATTGTACTGCAGACGTTATGAAGGGGAGAATGATCAGTATGCATCGTAGCACATTGTACAACATGGGGGATGGTTTGAGGGGGTCTATGGGGTGTTGTAGGGGTCACGACATACGCAAAAGTGAATTATACCCCGGCGGCAGCGTTCCGGGCGAAAAGAGGGGCGTTCGGACACGTACTCCCTTCACGCTCGCGAAACGTCGATGCCGAAGAGGAAGTTTCCATAAACCTCCTCGTAGGTTTGAGGCGTGAGTTGAAAAGGGGTCTGGCTGAGATTCGCCTGAGCGGTTCGTGATGGGTCAAAACCAAGAAACCTACTGTCTAGCAAGACGATGTACACGCGGGAGTGGGGTTTTTACTTTAACCCACAGGGCAGAGATGACGGATCGTCAGGCCAAAGAGCTGTTCCTGAAGAGCTTTCCTAAGTCTATGCTTGATGTGACGTTACACGGCAGACTCGGGCGTATTCGAACTGGGGGAATGGAGCAGTTGGAGAGCGTCTGTTGGGGGAACGGTTGAGCCGCAAGAAGCAATCGAAGTGGGGGGACTCAATCCAAACCAGCACAGTCATGCTCGCGATAAGCGGCCGCTATTGGCCTCACGGCGTGGGGAGTCCCATTCGAAGTGAAAGTGATTTGCGTGCACGATGAGTCCGTCTAGGCGGAATGGACTGTAGTCGAAGAGTCCTCTAATTAATTGCACATCATGTTAGCTTGCGATTACGCAAGGGTGTTGTCAGAGACTGCCTTAGCTCGGATTTCTGGATTTCCTAGACCTGGTTCACAGCGTTAGCTGGAAAACAGGAGGCTAACAAAGCATTGTTTTGAGTTTTCCAGGATCTGATTCAGCTTGACTACCTCCCGCTAAATGGCAAGGATGTTGGGATGAAGTGGCTAAAAGCCACCAAGCTCTGATTGAGGGTGTCAAGGAGCTGGTTCAGCAGTGCTAACTCTTGCAAAATGGCAGGGATGGAGGCAAGGACTGGCACTGAAGAATGAACTAAATGAACTGAACGAACGGCTATGTACGAAATATACCTACTGATTCCCCCAGCTACGCCGTATTCTTGACTTACACCTTCCCCCAGTTAAATGCAAAGGCTGAACCCAGATAGATTGTCTTTTGGATCCTTTTTCCCCAGTTGGAAAGCGCCCGTACAAGCAAGCAAGACATAATATGTATATTATACGTACATCGTTACATGCAGCTACCGCTGATTCAATGACGATGACACTGACAGGGGTCCATCTATAGATTAGACCCCGATATGCCTAAACCCACACTATTCATGTAAATTTCATTGAATTCCGGCCAAAATAATTTTGTGTAACATATAAAACTTAATTTCATTTCACTGAAAATTTCATTGAATTCCGATCAAAATAATTTTGTATAACATATGAAACAATTATTGTGGAAGTTATGGCTGCGGCAAGGAAACGTGGACAGATAGAGGAGGCCCTGAAACGCAAAATGTGAGTGGAAATTTTGATTTTAATGCAGAAATAAAAGTTTTGAAGCGAAAACAAGCCTTCTGTTGCCTTACAGAAGCAATAAGAGAAAAGATACCTGAATTAGTAGCTCTTTTTAACCTAATAAGAATAAAACGTAACAAATTACCTTATAACATATATTATTATAATAAGTAGGGCTCGGATTGATATGCTCGATACACTGAGAGAAAAAAAGGGCCTATTCTAGGTTATTTTTCGATTTTTTCTAGGTTAAATGCTGCCAACCTAGATTTTTTTTGGTTTTCATTCTAGGGTGGAACAATTTAGTCTAGGTTGAATATCATTTAACCTAGATTGAAAATACTGGTGAAGTTACCGTCCTAAAAATGCAAACAACCAAGATTTAAAATGCGCCACCCCCACACTTTAGTTCTAGGTTAAGTTCACGGTGTGTGCCACCGCCTCCATCCATTTACAGTCTAGGTTAAAAACATTAATGTCTTGGTTGTCTCACCCTGGTATTCAATGTTTTTCACTTTCATAGACGGTTGATTTACCCTATAACGAAAACGTTCGCACCCCACCTCAAACAATTTACAGCCATGGCGCGTTAACCTAGAACCCTTTTTTCTCTAGGTTGTGCCCCTTTATTTACGAGGTTGTTTCAATTACTCTCCCTGTTGTACCAGTTAAACTTCTAGGTAGCTTCCTATTCTTTTCAGGTTGGTCCTAATAAAATTACTAGGTGGTCCACTTTTCTTTCTAGGTTTGCTTCACTTCCATTGCAGGTTGGTTCTGTCAACTTCAACTATCTTTCTGGGATGTCTCTGTTTCCAACTCAGTACAAAAATTTGAATGTGACGTCATAATATGACTGCACATAGTGACAGAAAATAGATGATTAGAATTTGACAGAGATTTGGCCTCAACCCCACCGGGTAAATAGCAGGGGTGCCAAGACAACGAGAATTAACGCCCACCGCCTACAGTGGCGCTCTCCGCGACCGCTTAGCGTACCGTAGAAACAACCTGGAATTTATTGAATGAATTACAATCACTGTTGTTTAAACCTAAACCTATTTGTGGTACTAAGGTAGTTTAAACCGAGACTGAAATTCTAACTTTTTCTTCTGGGTTGTTACCTAAAGTAACAATCTCGCCTTTTAAATCTCTCGGTTGTTTTCAGTTGTACAACTGAGACTTTAATGGAGGGGAATTATATGGAAGGTCAAATCATTCGATTCTAGGTTACCCCACTTAAAAGTCAAAGGTAGGTAATATATTTTCTAGGTCTTCACAATGTCAACCTAGACCAAATGTGAAGTTCACATTTGGTCTAGGTTGACACTTTTTTATTCCAGGTTGTGGTTAGAGGGCAGGTAATAAGGGATTAGGTTGTTTCTATATGGGTCTAGGTTGTATTAATATTTTTCTATGTTACTTTAACCTGGACCTATTTTTTTCTAGGTTGAATCAATTGATTCTAGGTGGTTTCAATTTCTTTTCGAGGTTATTTCGGATTTAACCTAGCCACTAAAAAAATCTTTTCTCTCAGTGTAAAATCACCAAATATGCTCGAAAATAATTTTATGCTCAATAGTATCAGATAATTGAGTAATAGATTCTATTGATAATCTATCAGATATGCTCGAAACCCCCATTATGTGTATGCTCTCAAATATGCATAAAAACGCCGTTAAAATCTACACAATGGGAAGTAAAAAGAAAAAAAAATCTACAAATAATGGGATTGTTAAGGCCGCGGGCTCGGAAGTCGAATGAGTGTCATTTTCGATGTAATTGTGGACGTAGAGTCAATTTATTAGGGACCTCAAATCCATCCACTGTGGAGCTAAAAAGGTGCTAAAGGAAAGGCCAACGGGTGGTTAGGGAGAGAAAACGACTCCTCTGCTGGTTCCATCTCTCCCTAACCACCTCATTGGATTATACCTCTGCACCGTCGGCAAACAACCACTTCGTTTCGAAGACTTTTGACCATGGGGTCGAGTGGGGTGTCGTTTCATGGCCGTAGTCCGTATATATACGGACTATAATATAGTATATATATTATAAAAGGGTCTCATCGGACCTCACCGAGAATGAACGAGATTTCTACATACGTGGGGCTACATACGTTGCTTTCGAAGGATGACAGGAGGTCGAATGAAGTTTTCAGACTAATTTTGGGCGTAGAATTCTCTTACCTATCCAAACACTACCCACGTAAACAATTTTGAATTTATAATTTTGTTTCAATGATTTTTCTTTGTCCTACTCCATCTTGTCCCAGAACCATTAAATTTCACCTAGGTAGGTATGGGGCTTTTGAAGGATGGCAGGAAGTCAAATGAGGTGTCGTTTTCCGAATAATAATTTTCCGAAATTATTTCGGACGCATAATGCATTTTTCGGGGTCCCACATCCTTACAAACACCTTACGAGGAGGTTTTCCAATTGAATGTTGATGTTGATAAATTTAAAAATAAATTACAGTCAGTCAAGTAGATATCTTATTGTATCTCCTCTACTTCATCAACCGCTACTTCATTAGGTACCACTGACTAGCACCCTGACAGAAGGCCTCAGTCATAAGTAGATAAATTTTATCGACACGGGAATCCAAATCAAGTTCGAAATGTTTCAACCGTTGCTTCAGCACAAAAACGGCCGTTTTTGGTTCACTGTGCGCCGTCATAAATACAGAAAAAAGCGCAATATTTTACCGGCTTTAAAGTAAACTTTACTTCAAAGCCGGTAAAAACCGAGTCTGAGCCTAAAGCCGCATTTGGCCACCTTCCAAGGCGGCGATGCAGGTCTCGCAAAATGTCACTGATTCGCGAAAAACGTACAACGCTTGTCATTTAGTTAGAGGAAGTCCCAATCCACCCAATTCCGGCAATGCCGCGACTATTCTATTTTTGAACAAGCCCAAGTTTCATCGAAAAAGGTTGCTTCGTTCGTGTTAGTAGAACGTGCGGCCAATTTGGGAAAAATTCAATGTTTCATCTGCATACCCAATAAGTTTGGCTGTGTAAAAACTTAACCACCAGTTGAGATTACTTGTGGAAAGATTTTTTTTTTAATGGTAAAATGAACATCGTGTACTTGCTCACCTTTAGAGGAAGTTCGACGCTGTAGTGAAAAATTCGGACCCGGTTTATTCTTGGAGTCGTCGGCTTTGAGGAATTGAGGAGTGAATTTTGTGGGTTTCCGGTGGGTACTGAAGAAACTGGGTTCGTTGTGTTCCGTTTCCCGACGACTGAGTACATCGATTGCGACGCCACCCCCTCAGCTGAGTTTTTGCGCATGCGCCCCGCCTCCCGCCCTTGACTGCCCCCCGGCGGTCCAGCGGACGCGTCCCCTCCCGCCAAGACGAGGAAAACCCTCGGGGAAGGGTGGCTGCGGCGTATAGCGAGGAACAAACAGTCCTACGAGTGCCTCTCATCGGGGATTCGCTGAAGAGGTCGGTCGGCCCTTGAAAATCACTGACCGAAATTCCGCCTCCGCCGGTGACGAACGCCGCTCAAAAGATAACCCATTGTGCAGTTTCCACAACAGCTGGAAATTGCCCCAAGCTGTGGAGAAGTCAGTGACCGGCAAATCCCTCATCAGGATCCCTTTCCACCGCTAATTCCTCATTTCTCATTACCGAACACCCGCAACCCGGCGACCCTTTTCTCGGCCCTTAACAACCGCCTTAGGCCACCTTAGATGGGAAAGGGAGGACAACCCCCTCATTTCATTAAGTCTGGTAATTGCAAGAAAGGGAACTCCTACAGAACCACTTCATCCCTACCGGGTTATATTACACCCTCGGTAAACCCGCTACCATTGATACAAAAGAAACGGTCGGACGACCTTACAGGACAGGGTATTGATTTGTGATCCAAAGTGTTGATAAGCACCAGTTTAGTACCATGAAAATCAATATAACGAGATTGAGGCGAGCACCCCCCCCCCCCCTCAAAGGCAACAAGTAGGGAAGCGTATCAAACTGCAAGTTGTCGATATTAAATATTGCCTAAGGGCTACACAAATGTATCATTTCTAATAGAGAAGTCGAAGCCTTCTTATTGACTGGAGGGAGTATCAGATAGCGGGACTCCCACTTCAGCATCGATACCGCCTCCCAGGATAGCAGATCGTGACATCTCAGATTCTGAGATGTCACGATCTGCTATCCTGGGAGGCGGTATCGATGCAGAAGTGGGAGTCCCTCTATCTCCAGACTGCCGTGTTGGCCTGGGATGCGTAGGATTCTGGAAGGGGAATGATGGGTAAACATCAGCATTGGTTCTCCCTAGATTGGCAGTCCCTATGAAAGCCAGAGGGCTCGCTTCCCCGGACAAATTGTCGCCAGGGGAGGCCAGGCCTGCTGACCCCGTTTTACAGAAGCTCCCAGCCGCCCTAGTTGTAGTGTCATCAAGTGTCAACAAGCGCTGACCTGGCTTCCCCAGACAAAGTGTCACCAGGGGAGGCCTGGTCCTCAAGTCCAATCAAAAATGAACTGCGATTTGCCATTTGTGTTAGGTAATGGAAATAAGCAGTCAGCAAATGATAACGCCGGCGGCGCGATCGAGGAGTCTGAGTAATTAGCTGCTACCGCGGTTAGCGGGAGAATTTGGACTTTCCGATCACGCCGCCAGAAGTGGCGCTTCCTGGGGCCCGCGACCGAACGAGTGAGCGAATTAAAGCTATAGAGCCAAAGGTACTAGTTACACCCCTACAAGAGCATTTCATCGTTTTTCTGAACCAATTTCCAATTCACAATATTTTTTTACCATTTCAAAGGCCTAAATTAATTCTGCTTTTGTTGATTGGACGTCATTGTAACATTCTTGTTCCCAACAAGGTGGCCCAGGGGTTCTACGACTAGCAACCCCCGCCGAAAGGGCGGTGAAACGAATTTTCGAGAAGCTGAAGAAAAATTCCCCGGCTGGAATCCAACTACGCATCGGAGCCTCCTTTTTTTTGCGATCCGGTTTCCCGGACTTCGTTTTCTCTTTTCTCGTTTTTCACCCGTCATTTGAAAAGGTGGCTTCGCTTGAAGGGGGTTGGAATGCCGAACGGCGCTCGTTTCCCGCAAGTTTCGCTCTTTTATTTGCTCGGAGAGGGGGTTTTTTGCCGACTTTTCGAACCTTTTTAACCACCGATGTAAAATGAGAAGTTTCCAACGTCATTGACGGACGTCTCAAAAAAACAAGCAAGCCTCACGACGTTCGAAAGTATCTATGAACTTACAGCCCCACACAGGCTAAATGTATGCGCCGTTTGGACCCGGCGAGTTCCTTTCCCGGAAAATGCGAAAATGGCCTCTTTTTTTTTCTTCTCGCCGGAATAAAATCCTTTTAGGGGGGATCGTACCAATTTTCCGATGGCCGTGCGCGTCGGGTATCCCTTAAAAAGAAAAAAAAATCCCTCCGGACGACTGAAATGGATTAACCCTAAAAGGATTTCACGCACAGAGCAAATGACTGCAACTTCCCCACTTTCCTGCGATTACTATATCAGAGAACCCTCTTTTTATGTCGCTCACGTAAAACCCTATGAATAAAACTAAACCCTGCCAACCGTGCCGGGAATTACCAACGTCCAGGCCCGTACAAAGTCTTGATGCAGGAAACTATTATTCGATGTGAGTTCATTCTAGACAGCCCTTCGAATCCACCTGCAACACCCTTTTTGGGCTCAACTATCCTACAACCCCTCCTGCCACGATTCTACGTTTCTACAAGCCTACTGTTCTATCGATCCCGACGGGAGGGGAGACGCACGCTCGAGAGGCAGAAGGCACGTCGCGATAGATTACAGCAATCCCCGTTAACGCACGAACCCTTCTCACACAAGAAAAAAGGTTTTCAGCATCAGATAAGAAAAAAAGATGTAAATGAGGCGCCCAAAAATGCCGCACTATCACGTGGGATTGGTAAACACGTTGTATGCTACACACGGGGGGTAGTAATTCTTTTGTGAGCAAAAATTTGATTCTGTCAATAACAAAACATTCTAAGGGGGCACTCACGGGTCAAATTCATCACTGCAAATTGTTTATTAGTCTTCGATGTAGGTTACTTGTGCAAAAATTAATTCTGTGTCAATGAAAAAAAAAGTTTTTTTGAAAAAAAATTGTTTACTCGGAAAATATTTGATCTTCTGGGATCCTTCAAAAATCCCATTTGTAGCCCCATGAAAGCCCTATAGATCCCCACGGTGAAATCGGTTCGTTCAGGCACCCCCAAAAATGGATTCTACGTCCAAAAATACTTCGAAAACGACACCTAACTCGATCCCATAGAAAAAAAAACCTTCAAAAAACCCCTCCCGTAACCCCATAGCGCACCACAGGTTTGGGCGATCGGGCTGATAACCTTGCGGGCACAACTAGATGATAAACCGAGTATTTTTTGAACATTTCAGAATAAATTTTTTTTTTTCAATTTTTTTCAAAATGTTTTCTTTAAAAATGTGTTTTTTTCTCGGAAAATATTAAATATTGAATATTATTAATTTTGACCTCCTAGGATGCTTCAAAAATCACATTTGGGGCTCCATGAAAACCCTATAACTCCCCACAGTGAAATCGGTTCGTTCCGGCACCCCCAAAAATGGATTCTACGTCCAAAAATACTGCGAAAACGACACCTAACTCGATCCCACAGCCAAAAGCCTTCAAAAACCCCTCACGTATCCCCATTTTAGCCCCAAAGAGCCCCACGGGTTTGGGCGATCGGGCTGAAAACCTTGCGGGCACAACTAGATGATAAACCGAGTATTTTGAGAACATTTCAGAAAAAATAAATAAATAAATAAATCTTACCGCCCAAAACGTCCCGGACGGACATTTTGTTTTTGAGGCCGATTAGAATTTTCGACCCCCGTCGCGATTACTTATAATATATATATATTATAAGTATATATATTATATTCCAAGAATAATAAACCCAAAATCGATTTTAGGGAAACGCTTGCAAAACATTTTTGAACACAGATCACTCGCCTCTAAGAAACGTGAAAGGTCATCATTTTCTGAACACAGCATTCAGTCGTTATCGTATTTATTTATTTTATTCTGAACAGAATTGAGTTTAACACGCTAAGAATCCTCCGTCGACAGGTACTTCGATGCCGTTGACCATGCTGGCTTTGTCGCTCAAAAGGAATAAGATGACGTCCACCACTTCCTCGACCTCTGCAAAATAGAAGGCCGTTGAAACGTGGCGATGGTTTGGCTCTAATGAACGTCGGTGTAAAGACCTCTTTGAGGCAGGAAGTCAACATCGTTTCATCCCTGACGGTCGATGGATCAATCAGGGTATACCCGTGGATGAATCAGGTTATCTGTTTACAGCTAGGAACCCCAGTAACAGGAAACCTAGTGGCTATCAGGGTGTACCCTAATCGCCCTCCCTCCGAGTCAAGAGCAACGCAACTGCACCTGAATATTACGATGATGTTGGCTAGTTATGAGGTAGGGTCGCACGGGGTGAAAGTGGTCACTTTTTTACTCATATTGAAATTACCGGGGGCCCCTTCAAGTTTTCTTCAACAATTTTGGTATATTTCGAACCCCTGGGATCACAGCTTTCCAAAAATCACCGACTTAGCTTCAATAAATTGTCTGCCTGCTTCTATTACCTTGAGCCATGATCTTGGGCGTAATGGCTGAAACATTGGAGGAACGTGTAACATGCTTTTCCCTCTGGTACGTATAAACAACGCGATACTTACATTCTGATTACCTACTTTCAGTGACCAAGGTGCAGGACTCACTGGTTATCGCGTCATGATATTACTAGAATAATATTATTATCTCTAGATTTTTGCGCTACTTTGGTTGGTTCCGCGCTATCCCCATTTCTGTAGAATTACCTCCAATCTCTTTAATATTACTTATTCATCCCTCCATTGATGCAACTTTACCAGCAAATCGTCCAAGAGGGATCCTCTTCAAGAGAGGGCCAGCCTTCGCCGGATCGGCCCAACCCAGCCGTCCCATCGCCGTCAGAACGACGGTCGGATTGACGCAATTGACTCGGATCCCGTGTTCCCCCAATTCCAACGCCATCACTCTGCTCAACATGTCGACGGCGCCTTTTGTCGCGCAGTAGGCCAAATGGTCTCTCAGAGCGCACTGTGAACACCCCGTCGAACGTCAAAAGTCAGATTCATGTGAGATTAAAGAAATGATTTTACGAGTCAACAATGGTCTTAGTGGCGTACCTTAGAAGCTTGGGAAGACAGGTTGACAATAGATCCTTTGATTTTGTTTTCAACCATCATTTTAGCGACTTCCTGGCTCACAACAAAAACTCCCTTCACATTAACTTCGAACAATCTGAAAAATAGCAAAAAACTGTATCAACTCAAAACTTGTATAAAACCTTGAAAACCCTCGAGTACCGATTTGGACGACCCTCCGACCACAGATAAACCTTCCCAACCGGCGTCGACGGAAGAGCCGCAGGCAGGGCCGTCGAGAATTCAGCGCCTTAGACTGGAGTAACTCGGTAGGCCCTCGATGCACTTATTTTTTGGCCATTTTATGACAGCTACAATCATCATCGAGCATCGGCATTTCATCTCTCAAGGTAGCAATTGTTTCCCTTCGTCTGAGAGGAGCTCTGAGAGAAGTTGAGAAACTTGGAACTGGAAGACGGGGCTCGACTTCTTGATGACCAGGACTGAAGGACGAATTGTTCGCGTTGTTGTTGATTTTCACTTATTTCATGAAGTGATTATCGTTATTATTAATATACATTCATACTATCATTCCCTACAACGTCTAGCCATTTTTACTGTAGACCATTCTGTAATCCAATCTATCCAGTGTTTTTGGTTCCAACTAAAATGAATAAATTGAGACTAATTTTGGTTTATTATTCTTGGAATAATACACCTATGTTTTCGCGACGGGGGTCGACGACTCCGATCGGGCTCAAAATTTGACATTATCCGTTTCAAGAGGTCTACATTCTAAATCCGAAATGTCCGTCCGCCGTACGCCGTCCGCCGTCCAGGCCGTTTTGGGCAGTAGGAATTTTTTTTAAAATCTGAAATTTCGACAAAATACTTGGTTTACCATCTAGTTGTGCCCGCGAGGTTTTCAGTCCGATCGCCCAAACCCGTGGGGCGCTATGAGGCTATAATGGGGCTACGGGAGGGGGTTTTTAAGGCTTTTAGCTATGGGATCGAGTTAGGTGTCGTTTTCGAAGTATTTTTGGACGTAGAATCCATTTTTTGGGGTCCCGGAACGATCCGATTTCACTGGGGCGATGTTTAGGGCATTCGTGGGGCTAAAAATGGGATTTTTGAAGGATCCCAGGATGTTAAATATTTTTCGAGTAAAAAATACAGAGTTTTTGAAAAAACACATTTTTGAACAAAAAAATCCAAAAAAAAAAATTTTTTAAAGAAAAAACCAAAAAAAAATTTTTTTTTTAAATTTTTTTATTGACAGAATTAAATTTCTGCACAAGTAACGTATATCAAAGAATAATAAACCCTTGTGTAAAATTTGCAGCGTTTTTCACAATAAGGCAGCTCTTGGCAAGTCAGAATCCACACGGTTGTTTTGCTGAAGTGAAAAACTGACCAGTACCGAACGAGGAGGTGGCTGCCTGTCAATCCCAACCTAATTTAGCCAAACATAACGAAATAGAGCATTTTTCCAACCAGGTACTTAACCGGTTAACGAGGGGGCTTTTTGGTACACAGAAGAGTTAAACTTACGAATGGCCACAGTATTCATTATCCCTTCAGGCGAATAACACAAAATTTGATCAAAAGAAAGCGGAAAGAAAACGAAGCGCACGTAAGAGATCATTTTAGGAAAAGGAAGGCCCTTTCAAGGGTTTTGACCCGGGCAGTCATAATAATTGAGGGAACTCCATGATTTTGACTTTCCTCTGAAGTCCTGATTGTTGACAGCGCTGTCAGAAATTTACTGTGGCTGCTGTAGACATGCGCAGAAGGCGTTTTTTAGCTGGTCCACCAGCCACGGGCCCTCAGTTGTGCAAATTTCTGACAGATAGCGCTGTCACAGAATTTCACAGTGGGAGCGTTGCGGGATAGTATGATCACTTCATTTCGATCGAATTGATGCAGATTGCGTGCTTACTCGCACAAAATAAAATGGGGTTTCCTCCTTCCATCCCAAAATTAGCAGGTCACTGCCCATAGTGGCCTAAAGGACAGACCGCTTTTTGATAAGACTGTACTTTTTCTAGTCTTCGTAGTTTTAGGTCTACACTTTGTTTGAGGTAAAACCCCTTGAAATACTTCGCCCTTGAGATAGCAGCTGCTGCAATGACAACACTGCTGCAGTGTTGTCATAATAAAATGAGCAAAATTTAGGATTTTTCAGAAAAACAGCGGATATCCGGATTTGAAAGGCAGACAGACATCGGACCGTTTCTGGATGCTTGATATTCATCCGATCGAATCTCCGATATCCCGATAATAACATTGGTTTTCCATCCCTTTACTGGAGTAAAATTTTAGTGGCACAATAAGACGTATTGTATAGTACTTAGTATACCTAGGAGGTACTCACAAGTCAAAATTCTCTTCTTTGGTTTCCAAAAACGGTTCCAAAATGGCCAGAGCCGCGTTGTTGACAAGACCGTCGAACGGCCCATATTCCCGCAACACCTTCCTTATGTCTTTCGAGCTGATGTCAATCGGTAGGATCCGGATTTGTGGACATTCGGCTTTCAAAGCGGTCAAGTACTTTTCGGTCTTGGACAGCGCCGTGACGGTGGCGCCGCATTGGACGAGTTTTTTCGCCAGTTCCCGCCCGATCCCTGAAACAACGTCGTTGGTCAAATGGGGCCAACGAAACGCCAGTACAATTGAAATTCGTCCTACCTTGACCGGCTCCCGTGACGAGGATCCTTTTTCCAACGAACGACACTTCCATTTTGAACTCGCCGTCACTGCCGGTATAGCTAAACTGAGGGTAATCAACCGATTTGTGATAACTCTGTTACTTAACAGCTCTTATTCAACTCGGTCGTATCAACGAAGATTACTGTCAAGGCCGCGGATGGACAGCGCAACCAGAGACGATCATAGACTTAATAATGACGAGCTGTTAGGTCTACAGGCAACGCCCCTATTCATCCTTGACCGTACAGGTAGCAGTCAATTTAAAAAAATTGTAAGTTTGAACGATTGATGAAAATTGATAAGTTTTAATCGCTTATGTTAAGGTCAACCTCTCTCTCATTCGGTCATCGCCAGCCTTCTGCAATTTTTCGAATTCCGCCTGCACCGCTTCTGTTGACCCCTCGGCCTCAACGCTGGACTTCTGCCGGCTTGCTTCAGCTTTCCCAGGTGCCTACAAGGAAAACAGCAACACGCGAATGAATTACAGGAAAAGATGTGGCACTTTTTTCGTTTTCGGCTTATAACTCAAAATCGGAGCATTCTACGGAAAACTTCACTAAATTTCCCGTCAAACGATCCCCGGAACGTTAAATTCGGAATTTAGTGACAGTAGTTTGTCAAAAATCGTCGATAACTCATTATTCGTTTCCTTGAAAATTTCACAATGCTGGGGACTGTTTTTACCGATTAATCGGTAATTACCCTCTCTGATAGATGCCCAAGTCAAATGGAATTTACCAACCTTCTTGTTGGTGACCTCCATCACGCTCCTCTTGATGTTCGCTCCGTCAGTTGTGGATTTGAACTTCTTGACAGCCCACGGCGAATTATATTTCATCAGAGAATTGACTTTGTCCAATTTACGGTCCTTTTCAGGGGGTTGAATGGGTATCAGGTTGTATTCCAGCAGATCCTTCGATTTAGGCTCTTTCAAATGTGGCTTGCACCTGAAAAAAAGGTGTTCACATGACAAAAAAAAAAAAAAAAAAAAAACCGCTGCAAATTTTACCTACTCATGAAAAAATTTTGGAAATTTTTTTTTTTCAAATTTTTTTACTCGGAAATTATTTGACCCCCTGGGGGCCTTCAAAAATCCCATTTGTAGCCCCATGAAAGCCCTATAGATCCCCACTGTGAAATCGGATCGTTCCGGGACCCCAAAAATGGATTACACGTCCAAAAATACTTCGAAAACGACACCTAACTCGATCCCACAGCCAAAAACCTTCGAAAAGCCCCTCCCGTGGCCCTATTTTAGCCCCATAGCGCCCCACGGGTTTGGGAGATCGGGCTGAAAACATTGCGGGCACAACTAGATGGTAAACCAAGTATTTTGTCAAAATTTCAGATTTCGACCTCCGTCGCGATTACAAAGGTCTATTTGTCTAAGAATAAAAAACCAAAAAATTGTCGTTCTTACTCGCTGGAACTTGATTCTGAGGAACTTGTCGTCGTCGTCTCATCAGATTCCGTCATGTCTGCCAAATAGAAATGTTGGCTCACACTGCGTACGTCTTTCTTCTTTCGATCCTTTTTGGTTTTGTCTGTGTCTTCAGCTTTTTCTAGTTTGTGACTCGGTATTTCAACGTTGTAGGTTTCATCTTCACTTTTATCTTTTCGATGTTTCTTTTTGTCTATGTCTTGATCTTTTCTCCGTTTGTCCTTTTTAGCCGGTGCAAACAGGTCGGGGATTCGGAATTCTGGAAGTGTCGAAACGTTCGCTGAATTAGCCTGAAAACGGTTAACACTTTTATGCAGTTCATTACCTTTGAGTTTCTTTTGGAGGTCGTCTAAAGATTGAACGAATTGATCCCGCTGTGTCTTGAATTCAACGACGGCCTCGTGCAGGAGGTGCAGGTTTTTGGTGTCGCCCGCAATTTGTTTCGCTTCTTTCAGAAGCAGTTCGGTGTGAGGTGGCCTGTTGGGGCAGAGTTTGACGCAATTAGCATGTCAGCAGCATCGAAGGTAAAGGTGACAATGAGCTCCGGGAAAAGCTCGGAGCTTCGTATTTCCAACATTAAATTCGGATTCAGCTCCCTTTAATTCCCCCAATGCCGATTCCCAGTTAGAAAATCTGTATAGTTACGAGCAGAGCAGTAACTGTTAGCAGCATGTAACTGTTATATTTGAGAATTTAAACTGAAAGCTGAGGCCGTAGACGTCACACACTGAGCATCGAGCCACCCAAGGGCGCAAGTTTCAACAAACACGCGACACAGTAACCCTGTTTACATCACTTCACGTCTCCAAGAACTGCTGATCGCTAACGTGTATACCTTGGGTTGTCTGACGAAAGTTTGAGAGCGTCCCGTACCTGCACTACCTTATTCTAGGGTTCCGTAAGAATTTGAAGGTTGTTGAAGGGATAACATTTGATGCTAAAAAGGGCTCTTGATGCGTTGCAAGGTTGGCAGACTTGCATCTCTTGCACCAATCAAAAAAAGGTTGAAGCAGTGCACATCGAACTATTCTCAGGCCTTAGAATTAAAATCCTAAGGCGCTATAAATGGAGACGGTGTGTGCTGACCAATTTTTGTAACATTTCAATGAAAAAAATTAAGGAGCTCATTCGAGAAAGTAGAATACCTGGTGAGTTTCTGAACTCGTTCTTTTTGAACAGCGTTCTTTTTGACGTTGAGGTTCTTGGATTTTGATAAGGCCACTGATGCTTTGGTTTTCTGCGAATGAAGAATTGCTATGAGAAAAAATACAATCCGACGATTCCAGGAAAATCCTCCCTATCGAGGGATATTGAAATTATCTGGTGAGCATCGGCTTAAGGAAACACCTTTGTCGTCAACGTAGGGGGTGGCGGTTGGATCAGCGAAGTGGAATTCTTGTAAGCGCTCGAGTGCGAAGGGGCGGGGTGTTTTTTCACCAGCATGATCGCCTCGCCTTTCTTGATTTTCTTATTTTTCTTCCGAACTTTGTTGGCGGGGCTGGCGGTGAAGGTGTCCATGCCGATGTGCGACCCGCCGAAAGAGTCGTGCAAGCTTGCCGTCATCCTCCCCAACTTTGGAACTGTTTGGAAAAAGTATACAAATTAGTCGTGTTTGGAGAACTGATAGAGACCAAAACACCGATCAGTTCAGAAACGATCAACCTTAGTTGTTATACTAAGCCATTAGACTCTTCCTGGGACCAATCATGGCCGAATAAAATTTATTCTTGTCCTTCTCGCCGGTTCTTCTTTTGGTTCCATCTTTATGGATCTGGCAATTCCACCACACTACTAGATGTAACGGCGGTGGTTCTGAGGTACCAAGGAAGGACCACGAGAAGAAGGCAGGTTTAGCAGGTATATTCTTTGCCCCTTTCATTCTGGCAGGCAGGAGCTACGTCGGTAGTGCTGGGAATCACCTTTGGGATAATGGGTGTAAATGCTCTCCCACCTGGGCAGAGGACATGCTTCAACAGTCCACCTCTGACAGTGGGTGTGAACACCCGGTGCCATTGTAGAAGACGTCAGACGAATGGATTCAATCCTATCTCTACTCCTATCAACTTCCCAGACGGAAGCACCCGTTCATGCAAATCCCTTCCTGCCTCGACCTGACTGTTATGGCCTGAAAGACAACGAGTTGCCACCTTCCAATCCAGTAACAAACAAATAAAGGAGGGCGACCCATGGTAATAAGGTCCCCCACAAAGGTTTAGCCCAAATGGATGTGGTCGAGACCTCATAAAAATAGAGAGACTCATACTCGTTCGTTATCACCTCTCAACAGGCATCCCACTTGGAAGCGACTGACATTGCCAATAGGTAACACCCCTCTGCTGGGTGTTTCGTCCAAGATAGATTGCCACTCTCAGGTACTATGCTCTCTCTCTTGTAGAAGCTTCCCTGTTGTGGTGTAGCTTGTCGTTTCCCCCACTGGTTGTCGCTCTGACAGTATGTACTCTGCTCCCTCTTCTTGTAGCCTAGAGTTTTTCCATTGTCGTTTGTCACGTTCCTCCTCAACCTCTTGGTTGATGGCAAGTACTTTTTTTTTCTCTCTCTCTCTCTCTCTCTCCCCCCCCCCCCCTTCAAAATTCAAAACTAAACTAGCCTTAACATGAAAGATCACGTCACAATTAGTTCCTCCGCATTTCTACCATTCTGACCACATTCATTCCAGACCAGTGAGTCACATCATACATCTATCATTTTTGCAGCCACTAGAAGATGGGGGTTGAGGCCTGTAATGACCTCTTCTCCCCTCCGACATTAAACATTGTTACTTACGGTACGACGCAAGGTCCAAGAAGTTCATGATCGCGGACTTTCATTTATGTTGTGTTGCTAACTGAACCTACAAAATCCCGTTTGTGTGGTGGAACATGTTGTGTTGAAACAAATTGCGCTGTCTAGATACAGTTGGTTTGGAGCCCGTCAGCGTTATAAGCTCTCAGAAGAAAAATTAAAACTTATGATAAGACAAATTGGCCGAGGGAGGGAAGAGCCTCCCGGCTGATGAAAAATAATTAGCTTCCCTTGTTCGGCCAGAGGTTTTTTTTTTCGCTACTCCCATTTCCGAGACTTTCCCAGAAGATATTGTCCACCTTATTAGGAACTGGAGACAGCTTGAAGAGGCAAATTAAGCGCAAGTGTTCATTTTGGTTTATTAGGTATTCTCAGAATGATCAACCCGTGTTTTCGAGAAAGGGGCCAAACATCGGCCTCAAAATTGATCCTTATACGTTTCAAGATGTGCAGATTCCAAAAATTAAATGTTCGCCGTCCGCTTTGGGCAATATGTACCTACTTCGGGGGGTTTTTTTAATCTGAAATTTGAACAAAATCACAGAGTAACAGAGAGGAAATAATATTAGTTTACCATGTAGTTGTGCCCGCAAGCTTTTCAGGCCAATCGCTCAAAAACGTTTTTTTTAACTAATTAATAGGTACCTAAATTTAAATTTTGTTATAGATAGGTAGGTACTTAATTAAATTTAACCATTTTTTATTGGCATAGGATTAACTTTTGCAGAATTTATATTAAAGAATAATAAATCCTTGTGTAAAATTTGCAGCAATTTTTTAAGTCATTAAATGATAATAATTATCATTTAATGATTAGGTAATTAAAATTTAATTAAATTATTAATTACAATTAAATTAATTAAACTAATTATTAATTTAATTATTATTAATTTAATTATTATTAATTAAATTAATTACTAATTGAATTATTATTAATTAAATTGATTAATTAAATTAGTGATTTAATTATTATTAATTTAATTATAACTTAAATTATTATTATTAATTTAAAATTAATTAATATTATTTTTATTATTATTAATTTAATTTAAAATTAATTAATTTTATTTTTTAAATATTATTTTAATTTTTTAAATTTAATTATTTTTAATTTTAATTTAATTAAAATTTAATTATTAACAGGACGATTTTATTTTTTTCCGACCGATACGTTAAGGCGAAAATGTTTGTATTTGATGTTAAGATGTTCGTTGTCACACGTGGGAGTTGAATAAGTGCAGAAGACGTAGATACGACAACTGCGAAATCATCAAATGATCTGACTGTAGAACCGTAGGTCTACCGTCCGTTTTTTCTCAGAACTGATTGAACTGTTCCACAATTTGTTCAATGCAGTTTTATAGATTGAGACAACGTGGATACGAAAAAACACTTTCAGTTGTGGATACATCAACACATGAACTATCCAGCCATCAACTGGCTCTCTTATGCGAAATTTTAGGTGATAGCCTCAACTACATGGCACGCATTTGCATACGATGCCAACAATCGACAGCATGATAGTGAGTATACACTTAATACACTCGTGTATGCTACTGGTTTCACCTAGTTGAAGTGGTATTCATTCCAGGAACACGATGGTCGAAAGGGATGAGACGAGGAGAAGAGAGAGCCACATACCGCTGTAAATCCAAAAGATCTCCGTCGTCCGCGAGGCTTCCCGGGATCAGGTCGGCGATTGTGGGCAGAAAAAGTAAAGCGAAAACCGCCAATGACTCCAAGACCAGGAGCGTGTCACCGAAAAGGCTCCCCCAGACGCGTCCAAGCACTGCCCACCAGAAACGTCGAAAAGTCGTCGACAATCATGAGAGTCAGTGATAACAAGGGCTCGGATTGATTAGCTCGAAAAGCATGAGATTTATGCTAGAAAATCCCATACACTCTTGAATAAGTGAAAATCCACGTAAAGGAAAAAAAAAAAAAAAAAAAACACGAACAAATCCACAACTTAAGGGGCTATAAATAGGGTTTATATTCTTGATAAATTTTATTGGTCCCTGATAGGTGAAAATACTACCAATAAGCTTCTTTGTAAGTTTATTAAACAGGGAAAGTGCAAACACGCTCGAATCCGAGCACTAGTGATAAAGCTTCAAAACATGACGCTTTTGAATTTGCCAATGTGTATGCCTTCTACAGGTTGCTCGCAATTGATGTCACAGACCTTGCTGTCGGTCGCAGATAAATTAGAACAAGCGTTCAACAATTCTGAAACCCCTCAACCCAAAGTGAAACGCGTTTACGTCATCAGGTTTGATGACAAAAACACAAAGTTCAGGAATCTCCAAAAGAAATACACCAGAGTCATATATGAAAGGAAGAACCTCAGAGAAGGTATTCACTTGAAAGTACAAACACAAAAGGATACAAAAGGATTAAATAATACCTATTGTATGTTTCCACAGGAGTCATGAAGAGAGCAGCATCTGGAAGCTCGAATCTCCGATCAAGTTCTACGTCGGAGGGAAGGCGATCAGTATCGTCGAATGATAACAGAAGTGGCGACCCACCATGGAGTGTCGAATCTGGAGAATCATCTCCAGACCAGTCTACGGAAGATGATATTGACAAAGATTACAGCAAACTTGAAGAGTTGAGAAATAACGTGCGATGGGGCAAACTCCAAACAGAAATTCAAAAAACCCGATTGAGTCGAGACCCACAGAGAACCCCCAAAATGCACCATATCACGGACATTTTTGAAGCAATCCTGAAAGAGATAGAGAATATCTCTCCAAGAAAAGAGACGCCAGGATCGTCCAAGAAGAAAACGTTAAAAGAAATTATAGAATCGGACGAATCGCTCGAATCAACGGATTACGTCATCCCACCTTCGATGATCAACGAGGAAACAGTAGACGTTTTGCAGGCTCTTATTGACCACAAGAAGAAACAGATGGGGCAAGGAGGGAAATCGAGCAGAACCTCAAACGGGCTGGGTTCTCCGAACCGGCCTTTCAGCTCTAAAGATTGGTATGGGCTGAAACAACCTTTGAACTACCAGGCGGAAGTCATCAGCGAGCCGAACATCAGACTAGCTGCAAGGTGACGACTTTCTTTACGGAAAAAAAACCTAGAAAAACCTAGAAATTAAAAAAAAAAAAAAAAAAAAAAATAGTAACTAATAACAGTTTTTACATAGTTTCAATTAGTCGCCTTGAATCGCCTTGTCGGCCATGAATCATAAAAAAGCAATGTGATAATAGTGATCGGTACACCCCACCCACTCATGAATGACTTTTCCACAAGTAACATTGTTTTTTTCCCCTGTTTTCTCAGTTCGTCAGCAGCAAGCGGTCCAATTTGTAGGATCTGCCATGAGCGGTTGGGAACACTCGTGAGGCCCTGCAGGTGTCGCGGGTCGATGGCTTACGTCCACATAGAGTGCCTCCAGATGTGGCTGACGGAGAAAGAGACCGACTACTGCGAGCTTTGCCGCTACGTTTTCCGAGTCATACACGTGCCTGAGTGAGTGTGGAAGTAGCGAAAATTGTAGGCTTTGTTGGATCGGAACACTCAGGGGGAGCCCCAAGTACGGAAGCCTATTGTGCACGATGTATTATTTGGTCATGACAATGGACATTATTTCCTCATTACAATGAAGAATGTTTAGACTTTTCGTACGAATTTCAATTTGAAATTGCACCGACAACCGTGAGAGGTAGGAGGGGTCACGGGCATTTTAAGCGCTGTCAACCGTGAGGGCCAGGTCAGGTAACCGTGAAAATGGAAGGAAACGACCTTGAGAAAATGGAGCAGATAACCGAGACTGTGGAGCAAGTAACCGTGAGAAAACGGAGCAGATGACCGTGACTTTGTAGAGCAGATAACCGTGAGAATTGATGCAGATGCCCTTGACTTTGTAGAGCAGATAACCGTGAGATTAACCGTGTATATCACGCCCCCCGGGGGCGGGGGCGGACGGTTCTGACCGCCTCCAACCTGTGGCAGTTAACCTTGAAATCATATGGGGGGGGGGGGGGGGGGTGAAGCATATGAATTCACGGTTATTTGCAGATTTTTGCAACTCGCGGTTGACTGGTTTTCAACTGCCAATCGCACAAGCCAACCGTGATTGTTAGACCAAAAAATTCACGGTTGGCAGACTTTAACCGTGAAAAAATTGTGAAACAACCGTGAAAAGGGCCTTTTTTTTCTCCGTGCTGAGTGACCGTTGACTGTATTGAATAGAGTCAATGGTCACTGGAAATTTTGCATCCTGGTGTAACCGTAGATCGCGTGGCTATTATATTGTTCTCTGCAACGAAGGTATGATTTGACGGGCCCACCAATATTTTGCTCCGGACTCCCAAGAAAAACATTTTGCATCCATTGGCTGGTCAGGGCTCTGACTGAACTACACGGTTTTTGCTAGGAGTTAATGTAACGACCCAATTGACCTAATATGTCTATATTATGTCTCATATTATGACAGCAGCTGCACGCTCCGGTTAAGGGAATGGGGGGGGGGAATAAGTAACCGCCTTCAACCAAGAGGTAGAGGAGAAACGTGACAAACGACAATGTTAAAACTCCAGGCCAAAAGAAGGGGGAGCAGAGTGCCCAGGTGCTGCCAAAGAGAAGGAGGAAACAACAAGATGCAATAAGAGGAAGCGGAGTGCTTCTCAGAGTGACAACCAGTGATGAAGGAAATAGCATGCTTCAACAAGAGCATAGTAGGTACTTCTTAGGTGCTGCCTGAGTGGCAATCTATCATGGACGAAACACCAAGCTACAACAAGAGGGAGTTCGGCAAGCTACCTATTGGCAATGTCAGTCGCTATCAAGTGGGATGCCTGGTCAGAGATTTTTTCTGAGGGCTCGAACACATCCAGTTGGGCTAAACCTCATTTTGTCGGCAGTCCTACAGATGAGCGAAGTGGAATATTCGGCACAGGGCAGTAAATACCGCTAGTACAGATCTGGTACAGAGCTGGCTCACAGCCTTAGAGCGTATACTTATGGAGGCCCAATGCCTAACTTTTCAACGTAGGGCACGCCAGCAACCATGTGTGTGAATCATTTCCATTTTGGAACCTGAACCGTCTGTATCTCCTAAAGTATTGGTCCCACAGAAAACATAATACAGACCAAAGTTGTAGAAAATTAGATGCTCTACACGAAATGTTTCAGCCAAATACCTCGAAAAAACTGTAGTTCAGCAGTTATAGGCGAAATAATGAAATATACTTGAGAGTTGGCGCCACGTTTAGGTACCTACGGCTTTGGTGTACAGTAAACTCTAGGTGCGTTTTATCCCCCAGGTACAGATTGATGCCGTCAATTGGTTTTTGGTACAAATTCGCTGCAACGAACGAGCAAAGAAAGAGGATCCTTATTGACATAACCCTCGGAGTTGTGCTTTTGCCGGTTTTGATATTCATCAGCCTATTTGCTCGGTCTTGGACTGCAGAATATCCAACTGATGAGGTTGACGGAGAATACGTAAGTACCAATCATTTTTGAGAACAACAGAAATCGCTTAGGTCTGCTGCGAACTCCACGAAACAAGTTGAATTGAAATTTCTACATGCTAGGAAGAAAACTGGTCCGGGTTAGGTTGGTTTCTCCTGATCTACGCCTTCAGATTCTTGACGTTCCTCCTCAACTTGTTCTACATCGGAGCCGTTTTCGTCAGGATCAACCACCACTTGGGCGCTTGGTTGTCCTGGTACGTCAACAAGAACATCACAGTAGTTCTGGAGAATGGACACCCCGGGTCTGTTGACACGGGGGAGACACGTAGAACCCCTTCCCGATGAAACAATAAAGACCTGTATTTTCAAGAAGACGTCATAGGTGGATTTGTTTGAGGCGTCGTAAGCGATGAGTTATCACCGTAATAAAACATCTAAGCGGTCCTAATCTCCAAGTTAATCCCACGGTGGGTCATAATCTCAAAGTTAATCTTGGAAGTTTCTCGCCCGGAGCAATAACGCGGCACAAACGAGTTGGGCTCAGATAATGTTGGGCATCTGAGGAAGTTCCCAAGTGGAGCTACAAGATGATATCCCCACCAAGACTTGCAGCCCCTTATCGTTGATTACCGTGTGGCCTCGCGGAGGAAGCGAGGGGTTGATGCATGGCACAACGAGATTGTGAACTCCTTGGAAAGTGAGTGGTAAGTGGAATAAGGAAAAGGGACGAGGGGAGGGGTTATACAGTTCGTAATCGCTCTACTGTTGGGGAGTACTGTGCGGGAAGTGAAGGAACCATCCTCACATGAACCACAACAGTCAAACGCATAAAGTTCGGCTCAGTTGTGTCGACAAACAGTGCTTCTAGGAATGGAAAAAATCGAAAATCATACACTTTATAGATGAAAACGACCTTGGCCAACAGGTAGATAAGAAGAAAATAACTGTATATCCAAATTCTGATGTTTTCTGGTCTAATAAGTAGGATGCAGGGGCTTCCTCATTTTTACGAAAGTTGTACTTTCACTATGTCACTGAATGATATTGAAGCCATGCCATTACTTCAGAATTTCTGGTTGATTAAGTTGGAGCCCTCTCCTGGAACGGTGGAGAGCATTACCCACAACAATGACAGAATTGCTCCAGGAGCTAACAATGACTCCAGAGCCACCGTCATTTCCACCAACCAGGGTTTTGCGTGGCAGATACGCTTTCTTATCTACCACCCCCACCATCACCTTCCTATCAACAGGCCACTCCTTGACACTCCCGTGACATACAACCCCCTTTTTCCGATCTTCTCCCACGTCGTCAGGAAAGAATTAAGCCCTGATTTTTTTTTCGCCAGAGATGAGCCTGGAGATTCTCCCAGTCAAACTGGGGCCTTAATCTCCTTCCCCTCACCAACGCCTTTTCATTCGCACCCTAACAACATGGGGGAAGAACTTCAAATCTTGGGCGTTGATATTTATCCAACCAAGCTATACTACTAGAGCCTTCTCACTACTTCCCCAGGGACAATGACAAAACAATCTTCTTAGAGTTTGCAGGTTGCCTTCGACCTTTAAACGGTTTTAATTTCTCATTGTAATACCCAACACTTGCTTCAATAAAACACTTTGAATCTGAAACAAATTTTTTCACCATAAAAGTGCACGCAAAAGTGAGTATACCGCAGCAGCTCCTGCAATATTCCACCATCGACTATAAATTCATTTGCTGTGTGACACGCCCCGTAAATTCATTACGTGCGCTACTTGCCGGATTCTGAACCTATTCAACCGCCGACAAAACCTCGTCCAATTTCCCTCCCCACTACTTTAGAAAAAAACGGATTTCATGGACGTTGTATACAAAAACGTTCTGAACGAAATGTGCGTTTCATTTTACAAATGAAAAACGAGCGCATTTTTAACGTAGATCCGCCGCTAATTACGATATTCCTACCAACGAATTTGTCTAAACTTCAACCTCGCAATAGCTCCGGGGGAAAAAAAAACAAAACAACGAAAATCGCCCTCTTGCTTCATCAGTACAACTCTCCTGGTTACATCAGGGCACTATCCCGGCAACCCTAATCTTCTTTCCTCGGAAATCCTTTCGGGCGATTTTAATAAAGGGGAAATAAAGGGAAAATGTAGAACGTCGACGGGGGAAAAACCCCCGCCGTAGTATGCGTTTACGGGCTTAAAAACCTTTTGTGGAAAGACGTGAAAGGCTATCTCGTTATTCCGCATAAAGCGCCAGCTACACGCTCGAATTTATTACGCGTGTAATATAATTAAAAGTGGGCTCGCGGAAAAAAAGTCGCTCAATGCCCAGTTGGGTTCATTTTTCGGTTACCAGCTACAGCCTTCACGTGTTATTAAAACCAAACCCCAAAGCAACAGCTGTTAACGTTCTCGTCATCGGTTCACTCGAAAAAAAAAACCAGTTTAGCGAAACCTACATGATTGAGATTTTTTGTCTCGTGGGAATCTGCAGTATTTTGAGCTACATCGTTTGTTGCGATTTACTTGGTCACACGTTCGAAATTGCTATTCGGTCCGCAGAAAATCCTACACCTAGAGCTTCAGAAGAATCGTGCACTAGGTGAGTATAAACCAAGAATATAGTTATCGTTTTAGCGAATCTGCATACCAACTAGAACGTTCTTCGTTTTTCACGGACATAAGATTTCAATAACATTGAAATATTATTTCAAGTGGTGGAAAGATGAGCTTGTGTGAAGTTGAAATCACCGAGTTGGCTTGGGGCCAGGAAGTCGAAGTGAAGACGGAGCCTCAGGGAAAAACTCACGAGCCCGACAGCCCTCAGATTGAAGAGCACGAAGTCAAGATAGAACCGGAGGACGAACACGAGACGTGCGAGGAAATTGTAAACCCTCCTGGCACTGTTGTCAAGGCTGAGGAAAATGAAGATGGGTTAGTTATTTTTAAATACCTACCTAACACATTTATGAAGTATCTATATATATATAAATTAAATAAAACTATACCTACCAGGATAAACGAGGATGTGGAGAGAAGTGGCTTCGGAAGGTTTGTTCCAGGTCTGACGGCGTCTGTCGACTGTAGTTGACAGCTGTCCGTCTGAATCGCTGTTGAATTCTGTCCAACAGCGCACCAGCTGACCTGGAACGCAAACTGTCAACAAACTGTTGTAGCTTCACGGTGATTCCTGTTACTGTAAATTTCATACGATATCGTGTTAGAAGTTTTTTTGGTTGTAGAATTCATTTTTGGGGGGTCCCAGAACCATCTGATTTGGGGATCTATCGAGTTTCGTGGGGTTAAAAAATTTGTAGAACTTCATCTGGAAGAGATGAGCAGACAAATTGATACGCCTAGTACCAAAATTAAGTGAGAAGGTTGTGTGAGAGGTTTCAACTGGGTAGGGTTATCAAGTCCGACAGCTCACGACCAAACTCATTCGAGCTGTCGGCTCCCGTCCGACTGCGGTTGAACTGCTGTCAGCCTACAAATCGAGCTGGAACAGCCGGCGACGGCGACTTTTCACCGACCCAGCGACCTGGAACAGCGGTTATCTCAACTGCGCATGTTTCCGTCGATTTCTGTAAACAGTCCGTCAAACTTGGAACGAACCTGAAACCACCTGTTGGCCTGATCACGCCTGCAAACCGCCTGGTCTAGTAAAATTTGGCCTGAAACAATCAAGCTATTCATAATGTCAGAGGTCCCGGGGTGCGTTTACCTTCAGTAGTCCTTCAGAAGCAATCCAGTCAAGCAACTTACTTTGATTATTGAGTTAGTATAACTTACTGAATCACTCTCCCGCTTCCGTCAAAACTATATTCCTTTTCTTAACATTTCTGACGCAAGTCTGACGGTTTTAGAGTGTATCCCTTGTATCATCAATCAAAAAGCAGTCATTTAAGAAGCAGCAGAAGGCAATCCTTGAACGATCTATCCTGAAACCTTTAAATTAAGTTGATAGAATATCAGTAGGTAGGTAGGTAAACGCAAAACGAAACATTCGTGAAGAAGCCTTCAATAAAATTACGTCTCACACTCTCAGCTCTTCGCCTTCTTCAACGTATGCCATCTCCTCGTCCATTGTGATATCCATTCCAGAGTGCCCGCGCTTCCTCCATCCTAAACGGTGGCAAACAAACTGAGGTAAATTCGTAAGAAAACACAGACAAAGCACTCACAAGGAGACCAGCATGAGATAGGAACTCTCCATAAATTAGGGTGGTGTATCGATGATCGATACTATCGAACCATCGATGTTTCGCCACCGACGTTCGATGTTGTTACGAGTTGCAGCCAGATGTTTTGAGTCGATGAAAACATCGGTGACGGAGGTTTGCGAATTTTCTGGAAAAAGAATTTAAATACCTAATTAACAAAAATTTAGGAAATTTAATAAAAAAAAAGGCTTAGGTATTAAAAAGTGTCCATTAGTTGATAACTTATCAGGTGTGATGTCTGAAACCTGCTTTGAGCTGTGCGGGAGGAACAAATTCCTTCTTAAAGGTACCTAGGTAAAGGTGTAAGGTACCTAGGTAAGGTGTTATTTAAATTACAGCGCATGGAATGACATGGTTGAATAGTAGGTTGTAGTGTTTGGTTTTGGATTACTTGAGCGTTAGTGACGATTAAGACTTCGTTTTAATAACATTTTGGCGACAGCCGGATAAAGCTGCAATTTTACTGTCACCAGACTGATTCAATATTATTTTCTAACGTCGACCTTGTCCCTAATAGGAGAAAAGTCGGTCACAATATGTTTTAAACATGGGTGGAAAATTGTTGAGGGTCGGGCAAATAAGACGAGAATGTGCAGACGTTTCACAAGATCTCCCACCCACGTTTAAATTATATTGCGACAGATTTTTCTCCAATTAAGGAGAAATTAACATAATAACGTAATATTATTATATTCCTCTTCATCAGGGCATAAACGTGCAGAGACAAGAGCGGCACATGAGGTTAACACTCGTTGACGTACCTACAAATGATACGTACCTAGCAGGCGCGACTGGTGATGGTAGAACAAGGGGGTGCAGTCACGGATTCGTGATAATATTTTATGAAAATATATTGCACCCAACACGGATAAAAAATACCTACTATCAAGATTTGCTTTAGTTCATTATTTATTTATTTGTTTAAAAATTCCAATTAACTATTACCAGTTTCCTTTCATTTCAAAATACACGGGTACACGCTGCAAACCTGGTAAAGTGAGGTTGGCCGTCCCATGTCGCGAATGTCACACTTATCACTCACGCCTAAAGGGGAAAACTCCCTCAAGATGAAATCAATAGAGTTATCCAACAAACGCTTCATGAAATGAACAATGAAACGATCGAATGAAACGAGCGAATAAAAAACTTATAAATGAGACAAACGCAGATCACCGAGTTCAGAAAACACTTCCCAGAAAACATGGAAGCACACAAAACCCCTGATGCCATCCCCTCAACTGCTGTAGCTTCTGGTAAAAAATACCTTTGTGCGAAAACTGAAAAAATCAGAAACCTTGGTCGATCGAAATTTTATGATTTCATACCGTAAAAAGTAATATAGCAACACCAAAAAGTTTTCAAACTATTTCTAAAGTAAGCCCCTATTTTTTCCATGATTTGGGACAGATTAGATCCTGAATAAGTCCCTCATTACAAACGAAAATTCCCTACCCATGAACGAAGACTGCCAACACTGATTGTGGAGGTGATTTAACATCTGGTGAATGATGAGAAGGAAGGGTGTGCGCAGTGCCCAGAACTGCCCCACATTTCGACATTTCTGGCTTCACACTTAGTTCGTTGTTCCATAAGGTCCATGCAAAAAAATCGTCTCAAGAGGGGCAGTGCTCCCGTTATCATTGTACTATCAACTCAGGCTTTTCAGACGTTCCGCGAACTATGTAAGGTCTACAAGAACGAGCCAAGGAGTTTTGATTCATTTTTATGTAGGTAACTAATTAGGTAGGTAATACGTACTACGTATTACGTAGCCCCCCTCTCGCCCTTCTGCATCGAGGGGGTGCAGTTGCGACGCTGCCTCCCTCACGAGTCGCGCCTGGTACCTAGGTATAAATACTTCGAAAACGACACCCCACTCAATATATCATAGCCCAAACCTGCAAAAAAAAACCTCACGTAGCCCCATTTTAACCCCATAGAGCCCCACGGGGTTGGGCGATCGGGCTGAAAACGTTGAGGGCACAACTAACTGGCAAACCGAGTATTTTGTCAAAATTTGGATTCTAGAGCTCTTGAAACGAGTAACGTCAAATTTTGAGGCCGATCAGAAATTTCGATCCCCGTCGCGATTACATAGGTCCATCCAAGAATAATAAACGAAAAGATCAAAATGTTAAAATGGCACAACCTACCTATGTGAGAAAGCGATTCATTGGGCAAGGCATTTCGGAATCATTTCAAAGTAAAGTTCGGGGTCGCCTCCGGCTCCATTGTGAAAACCTAATTCGGTTACCACAATCCGCTTTACTTTTTTTTAACTTCATGGAGAAAACCCTTGGGACTAGAATATATAAGTAGGTACCTAGCAGTTCTTTTTGTCGGATGGATTTTCTGCGGTTTATTTTAGGCTGGACCAACTGACGGGTTGGCCAACCTGGGATCTGGCAGCAGTGTCCAAGGCGCTCTGTCAGAGTAACAGAGGACAAGGTCCAAGGGTTCCAAACCTGAGAATGCAGAGTCGATTCGTCGAGTGATAATGGTTGATGATGATTGATAATGGTTGTTGTTGCATAGTCGCACAGAGTAACAGAGGACATTCGTGTTTTCATAGTCGTGTTTTGAGCGATGACTGACGAGGAGGTTGGTTGCATTTCCTCCTTCCCCCCTTCTGAAAATCACGGATCGGTACCTTCGCCCTTTGTTTGTTGTTTGTGCAGAAATGACGTTCTCGCCCAAGAAGAACCCCGGCGGGCTGAAGCCAGCCCGAGCAAGAGTCACAAGTGCCCCCATTGCGACTACAGTTGCAAGCAACGAGGGACGCTCAAAGCCCACTTGTGGACCCACACAGGGAAGAAACCGTTTAGATGCGTTGAGTGCGACTATTCGTGCACCAGAGCCTGTCATCTGAAAGTAAGACCTAGCACTTGTTTTGGGTAGCAGTCATAATGCTGTATGAGGATACCGTAAGTGGGCGCTCTCGCTGTTATCTACCTAGTACTAATTTTCATTCCTCCCTAACGTATAGGTTCACTTGAAAAGACACGAAAATCCTCGCCTCTACATGTGCAACGTTTGCTATCATCGAGAAGACTCCTTCACTGCTATTTTGTCTCACGGCAAAGCTGCCTGCGGGGAAAAGTTCGTTCCCGCTTGCGCCGTCTGCGGATGTTTTTCCTCTCTTAACCGGGCAGTTCTCGATCAGCATGTGTTACGTCACACCACAGTACGTACTGATAATGACATTTCTGTTACATGCAGTGGTTCTTTTTGACATTTTATGTCTTTACTATGGCACATAACTCAAAAAGTGTGACGGTGACTTTCCGAGCTACAGCCGAAAACGTTTTTTTTATGTAGGCCTCCACTTTTCGAATCAATCCAAACCCCATCACATGTGATGGTTGCCATCACACTATCTTGGCATAATATTACTAAAACTGAAAGATTCCTCTCCGTTTGCTCCGTTGTAGACCGTGGAGATCGGGATCTAGAACTTTATTGATGTCTGACCACTCACCGTCGGCGGTCTCGAGATCCTCGACGATTTCGGTTGTCTGACGTCTTGCCGGCACACGCAGGTCGTGTACCTTTTCTGTCGATTCTTAGTGCCACTCATTTCCTCAGGTGAAAGAATTCAAATGTAGGCATTGCTCCTACTCGAGCACTGCTGCTTGCATTCTACGTCGTCACGTTCGGACTCACACCGGCGAAAAGCCCTACAAATGTGACGCATGTGAATATAGATGCATTGACGCCGGTCTTCTCAAGAGGCATAAAAGGACACACACTGGTGAGTTGGTTCTATGGCAAGATTTTTTTTTTTTTTTCTGAGAAAATGTCTGCTACAAATAATTAACTTATTAATTTGAGTAAGTGTTGGTGATTCATATTGAAAACTTCGATACTTTACTTAAGTATGCAAGATCGAGTGGTTTGGTCCTTTTAATCTTCACGCGATATCACTTGTGTCAAGGAGATCGACAGCTTCCTCGTTGAAGATGACGCACGGCCTGTCGCTTAATGGCTTCACCGTTTCGATTTGAAGCTTGTGATGGAGACGTTCATTTCGAAAGAACCATGACGTTTCTTGGTACATATATTGGTTTGGAATCTCTGCATGAGCTCGCGATTTGATTGTGCCATGGGTCACCCTGGTGTGAGGACTTGGTTGTAGGCTTATTCTGGATGGATAGTTTTGACCGTATCCCCATTAGCCAGTAAATCTTTCTGAATTTAAGCAGAAGCCCTTCCCACTTCTTTGAGTATGGGATTACATTCCCATTGAGGTAAGCCGGTATATAGTTGATTTTTGTCGTTGGTAAAATCAACGTGTACCGACTTCGTTCGACGAGATTAGCTTTCGATCCTCCACCATCATAGTGAGCCCATAATGGGCATCAGACGTCTGTGTAACAACTTCACAAACAGCTTAGACTAGGAGGAAATCGGTATCAGGTGGCTTGCCTCGTTTGAGGATCGTGATGACTTCAGCAATCTTCCATAACTGAATAGGACATGATAGAGGAATTGCGCTGTCTGAGCTCCCTCACATTTCATAGTAAAATCTGATGTCTAATGTCGCTGAAACATTGAAAACTAAAAAAATTCGTTTCAGGCGAAAAACCGTTCAAATGCTCCATTTGCGGCTACAGTTCGTCTCAAACGAGCACCCTACAGGCCCACATGTGGACGCACAACGGGCAAAAACCGTTTGGCTGTACCATCTGCGACTACAGGTAAATACGGCAGTACTTGGATTACATCTCAATCAGTAGGAAGTAAAAAAAAAAAAACATGCTCTCAGGTGTAACAGAGCCAGCAACATACGAACCCATATGTGGAAGCACGACGGTCAAAAATTGTTTCCCTGCAAGGAATGCGATTTCAAATGTACGACAGCTGGAAACCTCAAGACCCACATGAGTCGAAAACATTTGAAAATTCAGAGAGACGAGACCGCCGGGAAAACCCTTATTCAGTCAAACATACCAAATAACACCGATTCGAATGGTTCTCAAACAATCTAAGAAGACATCTTCTTATTTAATTCATTTCGTTTTTTAATAATAATTTCTTCTAATTTCCAATTATGTTTGTTGATTAATTTATATGATAATATTACAAATTTTTCCATTTATAAGTTCGTGCTTATGCCCGCCATACTGCCTGCCGTGACGTGTGGATTCGGTACTAATGCAGTGGTTAGGCTAAGATTGCACGCCTTCTAGGGCTTGATGGTCAGGTTCGGCTTCGGGATAACAGAATCTGCGCATTAGAACTGCGGGTTTTGCTGCACAGTTATTGTAATAATACAGACCTCCGTCTAATCGGCCTCAAAATTTCACATACGTTTCAAGATGTCTAGATTCGAAAAACGGAATGTCCGTCCGCCGCCCAGGCCGTTTTGGGTAGTAGGGATTCTTTTTTCAATCTGAAATTTTGACAAAATACCATCTAGGGGTGCCCGCAAGGTTTTTCAGCCCGATCGCTCATACCCGTGGGGCGCTATGGGGCTACGGGAGGATTTTTTAAAAAAAGGGTTTCGGCTTTGGGGTCTTTTTTCAACTAAATTGAACCATAGTTAAAATATTGGCTCTCATGGTTGTCATGGTGTCTCTTTCAGCCCTCCCTTCACATGTCTTGTCTTTGTCAAACATGGGCTCATGTCTCAATCGATGACATTTTTAATTTGTCACATAGGTACACGGGTTGTTTTGACAATGTCTGTTCCGTAAGTCTGGAACTCGCCCTCACATTCCTCCCCTGAACTAGTGGCCTACGTACTGCTCCCCTCCCTCTCATCCCTGTGCATCTGCACGCAGTCCCGTAGCACTCTTGACGAGATGGATGGTGCTGTTGGTGCCTTGATCGGCGCCTGGCTGTTGAGAGTATTTGGAGTATTACATGGGCTCTTTGTGCTGTTTTCTATTTACAAATATAGACACCGGCTCATATTTGGGACGTGGTTGCTTACCCGAACTAGCCGAAATTAAAACGACAATTTGTGCCTGAAACGTTTACTATGAAGACTGTGTACCTGGGAAGAGGGTAGAAAAAGGTCTGGATTTCTGGTTGAGGATGTTCTTCCGGCTCATCTGTGCGGTACAGTCGATACAGGGCTCCACTGGAAGAAGCCAGGAAGCTCAGAAAGCGGAGGACCCCCCAAATTGATTTTAGTCTGTTTCGACTCGTTCATGGACGCCTTGTAATTCCTGAGGGGAAATACGACGTTAACAACATGCCAAGACCAAACCCCCAAATTTCTGCAACTATATATACCGGTGGTTGCTGTTGAACGCGTCGTCCATCATTCGGATCTGCGTCGACGACGACGATTCCTGCGACAACATGGACGTCAAGCTGTGCTTACTCTCGATCACCTTCGACTGAACTGGCTTGACGGTATTTTTCGAATACTCCACTTGAGAAAGCCTCGTTTTGGTCGTCTTGGCCGTTTTGCTTTTGGCGATATCATCTTTCTTCATCGACGCTCGTTTCTTCACTTTGGTTTTTGGCGTTAGGTTGACGTCACGTTTTTGCTTTTTAGTTTTGGGTTTGGATAAACTTTCATAAAAACCAAGAGCTGAATCAATAAAAAAAAAGTGTGGCTGTAATTGTGGGATTGAAGTCACTTTGACCTTGGAATATAACATAATATTATTATGTTACCTGTAATTTCTTGTTGGACTTCTTGCAGGTACTGCAGGAATTCCAGTCTCTTCCTTTCTAAAAGAACTGCAGCTTTCTTTGCTCCTAACGTCAGGATTTCGTCTTCCACCCGCTTGTCAATTTTGGTATTTCTCTTGTTTACCGAAACCCTATCAGGTGACCGATAATGTTATGTTGGTGTTGTGGTGTTGTCTATGGGGGGGGGGGGGGGGGGACTGAGTAAGTAACGACCCTACGCCATAGACGTAGAAATCTTTTTGAAGAAAAGCTCGGTACTAGCTTTTTGGCCATTAGCGTCACACTGTCGACGGTCTGATCCCGTCAAGGACCTTCGGTTTAGGACCCTTTGCAGCTGGGCCCTGGCTCAAAGCTTCGCCCCAGCAGTTGAAAGATGGGCAGCCTCAAACAAAGGATAACCCAGCGAGGACCTGCACCGCCTTTCCAGACAGTTCTATAGGACTGGGTAACCTTAAACAAGGCTGTACTTGCGCCGACCACCTCAAACGTCTGAGGTTTGGTCTTTTAACAGGTTGAATAATATATTATAATAACATTACAATATATTATATTCTGTGGTGGTGTTTCGCCTAGAATTTCCTTACTTGTGACTTTTGGGAGCTTTTTGCTTGACCAAGACGTTTTGTTCGGCCCCCAACGACAGTCGCCTTTTGGCTAAAGACGACAAAGTGTGTTTTTGAGAAAAATCTTCAGTGCGACGACCTTTGCTCGAACTGTGGGGCTGAAAACGTCAACAAATTGTCACACAGTGGCAGGCTCGCCGAGGGTGAACCGATAGCGACTCACGTTCTTCTTGACCCAAGTCGCCGGCACGTAGACCATCCCGGGTTGCCTGTACGGCATTACGACCGGAGGCGGTTCGTTGGCTGGTTTCTTGACGAGGACGATTTTCTTCGTCGGCTTCTTCGCTTTCTGTTTCGCCCGAGTGTTCGGCGCCTTGTCCATCCCTGTCAGACTCGACGCCAGCTTTTCCAGCTTAGGAACTGTCATATTAATTTACTCAGGCGAAGCTCAAGAATGACGACCAATGCTTACGCTTATTTTATAACTAGGTACTTACGATAGGAAGCTAATTCAAACATGTTGCCTTCCCTAATTCCAACACTTTCTACAATCAACGTGGTTAATGTAGTGTCATCGTGTTCATAAAACTATTTCAATGTTCAAATTTTGTAATGACTGGGGAAATTGTTTGTTTTCAATAGCTTACAGTGTCTCCATGGTGTTCTTCTGGCCTTTCAACATTTTCACCGGTCATAAAAGGTGAGACAAAATACAAAAAAAAGTATGAATTTAGTTCAATAAATATCAGATGTTTTTTAATAAATAATTTTTCAATAGTAACTGTACAATGGCAAATTTACACCCGACGAAAAAAATTATACGTTTTTTTCGTCTTTGGCATTTTTTCCAGTAAATTTCTTACAGGGATATTTTCGATAGCATTTTCCGGTGGTCAACTTATTGGAGGCAGAATCGCTGTAGGCAGTGACGTAGTTGGTGATTTTTGGGTGTGGGATGAGTGGTTTCAGTCTTTCCAAACCCCTGAAAAATCCAATAGTGAATAATATATTGGCGTCTTAGGTTTTTTCGGGGGCGGTTTGATTGGCAGTTCTTACCAAACAACAGTAGCAGTGTAAGTTGGGTGTTTCTCAGCGGCCAGGACGCAGGCTATCCTCTCCAAGCATTTTTCCGACTCGAGGAGGCTCTGGAGAAACTCGAGGTTGCCCAGGTCTCGCCTCCTCCGGCCGGCCGGCTGGTTGGCCGGCTGAAGGACCGGGATGGGGAGAGCCAAAAGCAGAGGGAGGAGGAGCGGAGCGAGAAGGAGCAGAGGGCCCACAAGGAGCGGGAGGAGGCCGAGGAGCAAAAACGGAACGGCGACCAGCTTGAGCACTTTGGCCACTTTGAACAGGAAAAGCAGCTTGCCGAAGAAGGTGAACAGCAAAGCAGGCAGTTTCAGGAGCAGTAAGAATATCAGACCCATTCCTTTAATCTGAAAACAGACGATGTAGCATTTATTCATCGATTTTAACCCCCTTTTCCCATCCCCATCCCTTCATTATTATCCCTCCTCACCAACATGGGAAATTGAACGAGTCGAATGTTTGGAATTCCTGGAAGTTGCCCCTCCTGGGGATATTGTTGTCAAACAAAACGTATTGACTTGGGGACAAAAGCGAACTCGGACAATGGAAATTTATAGCCCAGGAGTTTTTCATTGTATTGTGCGTGGGAAAAATAGGGCAAAAGGAAACTCGACTGAAAGGAAAAAATTGGTATATTCATTTTAAAATCTGGCCGTCCAGGATAACCTTACAATTTTTGTAGTATTTTTCAGGTTTAGAAGAAAAATGTTTACTTTTTTTTTTTTTAAAGAAGCACATCACTTGGTGACATTGAAGGCTTTTTTCCTTCTGAGAAGCGTCGTCAAGTGCTGTCCAATAAATGTCGAGGGGGACGTTTGGGGAAACATTTTTCATCCGAGCTAACGCGACGTTTATGGGTCGAAGCCCTTCCTGTCAGTTGGAGCGTCTTCAAACGCCAGAGCGTACGTCAACACATCTCGATAACAGTCTGACTCCACTTGTGGCGTGAATATTATTTTTATGGTCCACTGTGACCATGTCTTCCCCTCTCTACAAGGAGGATCGCCGGAGGGAAACTTCTGGCTGAAACTCACTGTTTCTTTTTGAGTTGATTTCCAGACTTTGAGGGAAATCGTCTGGATTAATCAATTATTGGATTGAACGGAGGGTCCGAAACTTCCTGCCTGTGGTGGGATTCGGGTAATTCTCACATTTGAAGAGTCGGTTGATCATCATTGTTACCGCAAAGGTCCGCAACGTATACGCGTAAATGAGATGTTGAGAAGGCTGCAAGTTGCCTCACGGTTAGTCTCATGAAGGAGCTGTTAACATGCAGTTAACGGAAGATTTTGTTCATTTCCAATATGCAAATTTAAGGAATTCGTGAATATTTTTAGAGTTATCTTCAAATTCAGCAAAGCGATCATCGCCCCCCTACTGCTCATTATCGTCCCATCGCCGCCCAGAGGCCTCTCGTTGCCCGCCACTGATCCCTAGACAATGAATTTCTGTTGTGGTAGAAGGATTCACGAGAAATTTTATTTAAAAAAACGCTGCAAATTTTACACAAGGGTTTATTATTCTTTGATATAGGTTACTTGTGCAGAAATTAAATTCTGTCAATGAAAAAATTAAAAAAAAAATTTTTTTTTGGATTTTTATTTCAAAAAATTTTTTTTTTGAGTTTTTTGTTCAAAAATGTGTTTTTTCAAAAATTCTCTATTTTTTACACAAAACATATTTAACATCCTGGGATCCTTAAAAAATCCCATTTTTAGCCCCATGAACGCCCTAAAGATCGCCCCAGTGAAATCGGATCGTTCCGGGACCCCAAAAAATGGATTCTACGTCCAAAAATACTTCGAAAACGACACCTAACTCGATCCCATAGCTAAAAGCCTTCAAAAAACCCCTCCCGTAGCCCCATTATAGCCCCAGAGCGCCCCACGGGTTTGGGCGATCGGACTGAAAACCTTGCGGGCACAACTAGATGGTAAACCAAGTATTTTGTCAAAATTTCAGATTTTTTAAAAAATTCCTACTGCCCAAAACGGCCCGGACGGCGGACGGCGGACGGCGGACGGCGGACGGCGTACGGCGGACGGACATTTCGGATTTTGAATGTAGACCTCTTGAAACGGATAATGTCAAATTTTGAGGCCGATCGGAGTCGTCGACCCGCGTCGCGAAAACATAGGTGTATTATTCCAAGAATAATAAACCAATATTATTCCAAGAATAATAAACCAAAAAACTACTATCTCATTTAATTGGGAGATTAGCCCTCTCCGTGATAACTGAATTGTAGGATTCAGTTTCTTTTACTGCTCCCTCTTGAAAGGACCTTTATTGACCAATGCTAGGACATTCTTCATGAAGAACCCAGTTTTAAACATTTACCCAATAAGGGGCGTACACGGACAGAAACAAACCTACCACCCCCCAATGAGCTTAAATTTGTAAGTAGCTGGGAGGTGACACCCTCTCACTCTCTTCATTACAGCTCTCCCTCGCGGCAATTCCGCCCAACACACTCAAACTTGATTGGGATGTGCATTATTTAAACCACCTTCTCACCTCTCAACTTGTTCTCAGCCTCGTTTCCCCCCCTCCAGTTTTACTAATCCACCCGCCAGCCTAACATGCAAAGGGTATCATGTGTTCTGCTCGTACGAGGCAAGCAATTAGCGTAGTTTCAACCAACAGTCAAAACTTTTCCGACGCTCATTATTGCCATCCCAGATGCTACACTTAAGTTCAACGGTGCTGTTGAAGGGATGTATCTAATGAAGATAAGTATACCTTCCATAGAGTACAGATAACGACATCTACTTCATCTGGAAGAAATGCTGCCATTCTTCCCGTTTTGAATTTCTTGAGGTGTCCCATAAAAATTGTACGATGTCCGCGCCATCTCTTTTAGGTCCCGATTAGGTCCTCCACAAAAAAAACATCGCGAATCACCTGAGTGGCAAAATAGATCAATGATGGAAGATGACGACATTGTTACCTACTGCTCATGGAGGAAGGTTCATTGCGATTTTGGTTTATTATTCTTGGAATAATACACCTATGTTTTCGCGACACGGGTCGACGACTCCGATCGGCCTCAAAATTTGACATTATCCGTTTCAAGAGGTCTACATTCAAAATCCGAAATGTCCGTCCGCCGTCCGCCGTACGCCGTACGCCGTCCGCCGTCCGGGCCGTTTTGGGCAGTAGGAATTTTTTAAAAAATCTGAAATTTTGGCAAAATACTTGGTTTACCATCTAGTTGTGCCCGCAAGGTTTTCAGTCCGATCGCCCAAACCCGTGGGGCGCTATGGGGCTAAAATGGGGCTACAGGAGGGGTGTTTTGAAGGCTTTTAGCTATGGGATCGAGTTAGGTGTCGTTTTCGAAGTATTTTTGGACGTAGAATCCATTTTTGGGGGTCCCGGAACGATCCGATTTCACCGTGGCGATCTATAGGGCTTTCATGGGGCTAAAAATGGGATTTTTGAAGGATCCCAAGAAGTTAAATATTTTTCGAGTAAAAATTAAAGAATTTTTGAAAAAACACATTTTTGAAAAAAAAAAATCCTCCCAAATTTTTTTTTTGAAATATAAAAATCAAAAAAAAAATTTTTTTTAATTTTTTTTATTGACAGAATTCAATGTCTGTACAAGTAACCTATATCACAGAATAATAAACCCTTGTGTAAAATTTGCAGCGTTTTTTGCCCCAAATCCCGGTTTTTTTATATACATTTTTTGAGTCCATAAGGTCGAAATATATATCGTCGGCTAAGAACCAGCATAGCATAGGTAACTAACTCAAATTTAACCCAAAACGAGATTTCTGGTCTTATTGAAAATTTCACGCCCGATTCAATGAAAGTGTCAGTATCTGGCTTCGACCACGAGGAGCCTCGTTATATGCGATTTAGTCAGCATCGCATTACTGAAAAGTAGCAACAACATCACATAATTCATCTGTTTCAACATGGATCGCTCTCCTGACCGCAAACGTTTTGCTTTGTTAATCGGTATTTTGTTGTCATGGCAACTACATTTTGATTGATTTCGTGAAAGGAAGACTTATTAAGTCTTGAAATTGTGGTAATAATTTTTGGAGTAAAGAGATATAGAACTTGACGATCACTTAGAAATTGACGATCGGAAATCACCCATTATTTTCAGTTTAGTTATGCCATGCTGACTCTTGCGATTTTTGAGTTTTGCTGACTTTTTGGTAATCAGTTTTTTTGCTCTCCTGTAAAATGACGAAAATTGAGTTATGCGAAGCTGGTTCTTAGGCGACGATATATATATCGATATTTTGTAAGTCGATTTTTCCTAATATCGATAGCATGTTTAAAAATGTATATCGAAATCAAATAGAATATCATAGCAGATTCTTCTTCATGTAGAAGAAATTCATGCAAATCGAATCTTCTCCATCGAGAAGAAATGCACTTTATCGAGATTCCTCCTTTCAGGTATAAGACCTAGGTACTACCTACTCCTACTCCACAATATTATTGTGCTTTTCTTCTTATTAAGATCTTTCATGAACGACGAAAAATTTTTTAACTTCCACTTACTTTGACCAGAAGAAGTTTGATGATGGCCAGTATCCCTAATGACGTCATGTCTATCCCCTTCTCGTTCGGCGGAGGTCGGAATCTGTGGAGCCCGGTGTGAGCGTGGGGGTAGTACTCGATGTCGGGCTCCGTGACGGGTATCGGCTCGGCGAAATGGTCCGGATATTCTTGATAGTGTTTCTGGTACATCCGGGCCGTCGTGAACTCGCCGAGGACGCCGCCGAAGAGGCCGAGGACCGCCAAAACCACCATTCCCGGCATCCTGGAAATACGGAAGTGAAAGACGGCGGTAGTGCAGTTCGCGACGTGACGTCAATTTTGTGGGACCAACGTTTGGATGAAATGCTCCTTATGTAACAACTGTTTGGAAACCTCCCGCTCTGTGGTGCTAAAAATGGGCCTGGGGAGGTCGTTTGAAGATTATCGGCTTGGTATCGAGTGGGGGTCGTTTTCCAGGTGTTTTTGGACGTAGAATCCAGTTTTGGGGGTCCCAGAACCATCTGATTTCACGGTGGGGATCTATAGGGCTACAAATGGAATTTTCGAAGGATGCTATGAGGTCGAATGAGGTGTCGCTTTCGTAATTTTGAACGTAGAATCCATTTTTTTGGGATCCCACATTTGTCCAAACACTGTACAGAAATACGGACTTTTTAACTAAAAAAAAAAATAATTTTTTACTGACGAATTAATTTTTGGACCCTTGTGTAAAATTTGCAGCGTTGTAATAAATATGTAAGCACCTGAAAAACGTGAAAACTAGATCCAGCCTTGTAACTCAACAACAACAACAACAACTGTTAGTGCTCTTCGAACTCCGCCACAGCTTTGCAACACGTCTTAAGACGAATTCAAGCTTCTTTTGGTCTTGAAACCAGTTTTATAGCGTTTCAGATTTTGAAGCTCTTCCACTTGCCTTACACCTCTTCAGAACGACTTTTTAGCATTTCAACTGGTCTTCATGAGCAATGCATACCCGTGGTTAAAGCTTTAAAACCAGTTGTCAACGTTGAACATATTTTAACAACTATGAATTCAATACTGAATTCATAGATGGCTAATCATCCCATCTTGGTGGGTAGGTAGGTAGGTTCTTCAAAGTCCAACTTTCCAATTAAAGCTAAAGTTAAAAAATCAGAACACTCAGTTCAGTTTTGAACTATGTAAGCAAATTGTCACAAAAATCGCATTCAAAATGAAAAAATAAAAATAAACAAATAAATAAAGTTTATCACCCACACAAACACAGAATATTCGGTTTCAATTGAAACAGGTGGGATTAATTCCACCCTTCATTTTCAGATTCCCATTAGAATATTTAATTAAAAGAGAATATTCATGGAAAACCATCGGATTTGGATTATTCCGCGCTTTCTCGGCTGTGGTCAACATTTATACCGCCTGGGGGAATCCCAAATGGTCCGCTATCGGATTTCGGTTGGTCCTAAACAAGCTAACTTTTGCTTGGTCGGATTAGTTAAGTCCATTACTGGTTCGCTTTTGTGTAGTGCGAGGACAACTTCGAAGAGGGAAGTTAGAATCGATTTATCAGTTTGCCTTGTAAAGGGACGTCTACACAATTTTTGGGTTTGAAGACAACATTGGCGAACAAAACCTCGTTTTAACGGGGACTTGACTAAACGAGCCGACGCCGGGTTGAAGTTGAGTAAAATTAATAACGCGAATAGGCTAATGGCGGGCTCGCATGTGGGGGAAAATTCAAGTGGGTCACATTACACAGCTGGATTCCGTAATATTAAGCGGAGAAGTTTAAGTGACGCGGGAGCTCTCCTCGGGTAATTTCCATAAGATTTCCATCCTGGGACGACGGAGGGTATTTCCTGGCAGGGTGAAAAAGTTGAGAAACGGGGGAAGTGAAAGACCCGCTCTGAACGGTCGTGACATCTTAGATTTGGCGGATCCATCAAAATTTGATTAAATTACATTTATTTTAATTTAAACTTTGCACCACAAGAGATTGATAAATTAATAGTTTATTTTGGTGGTTTCGTGGCAATCCAGCTCACCTTGCTGGGTGGTTTGACTTTGGTCCAATGACTTCAAAACGCGTTGATTTTGGGTGATCCCGTGGGAGCTGAAGTAATGACATTGGGTCAATTTGAAGCACCCTGGGAATCATCCATAACAGAACGGGATTGCTCACACTACTGATTTAAACGCTCAAAAACACACAGATAGGGTTGCCAGATTGGATTTGAGAAAAGCAGGAAAACCCTGGACAAGCACAGATTCTCCCATGTCTGTTAAAGAAAAATTTAAGCACAAAACATATGAAAACTAGATCCAGCCGAGTTAAAAACTGGCTCCATAGCTCTGAAACCGGTTCTATAGGTCATCAAACCTATTTTGCAGCCCTAGAGACTGCTTTGTATACAAAGCAAGGAGCTATAGCTCCTTAACTAGTTTTATATCACTTTAAACCGATCTTGATGCTTGCAACTGGTCCTAAAGAACTTGGGTTACTTCAGAACAAGAAAGGGTTTGGCGATGACCCCTCTGCTTCTTCTCAATCATAGCCAAGCTCTTTCTTGAATAAGCACCTCTGCACCATCGGTCAGATTTCCATCCGGTTCTTGCACTTCAGCCAGCTTTTAGGCTTATCAGTTTTAAGAGCTTCAGACGGGTTCTGTATTCACGGGTTCTTCACAAACTGGTTCTACGCAACTTCCAGTTTTATTGGCTCTCCGACCAGTTCTGCGGCTCTTCAACCTGTCTTACGGCACAGCAAACCTAAGGACTCGACATTGCACTCAGGCCTAACATCGTTGCTGGGCTCCTTCCAGTTTATAGAACAAATCCGTTTCTTTGCCGATTTCAGCGTATGAAGCGTAATGCCCACCAGCTGGCTGACTCCTAAGAAGCTCACGAAGCCGTTTGTAGTGTTCTTCTCAAGTACGACTTCAAATTCGTGTGCATGCAGTTCTTGTTTCCCCTGACATTCATCGCTGACAAACATTCATTCAGTACAAACGTGACCGCGAACAGGAGTTGCAGAATAGGCTTTTGGCTATGGGGTCAAGTTAGGTGTCGTTTTCGAAGTATTTTTGGACGTATAATCCATTTTTGGATTCCATCCAAAATAAATATTGTTTTTCATTGACGCAGAATTAAATTTATGCACGAGTAACCTTCAAAGAATAATAAACCCTTGTGTAAAATTTGCAGCGTTTTTCCAAAAAATAAACGAGTGGGGTGCCGTGCCGTATTTCCATCGTTTTGTATTCTACAGAACGAGGGCTTTTTCAAGATGATTCGTAGACCAAACAAGTCAAAGGAAGAAGCGAGTTAGAAGACAGTAACCATGCCAAGTTCCACCGCTGGAAGGCAACTACTACCAATATCTTCGAAATATTATCTAGAAAAAACAGGCGTTCCTCAAAAATGTATACAGTCGGTTACAGCATTTTGACGGAAGGAGAAGCGGGATGAGATAAGGGCTGTTGGTGGAAGGGGGATGAGCGATGGTTTATTGTCCCTTCATGCATATGAAAAGGGGAATCGGAAGGCCCCATCTGGCGGATAACTCTTTCTTTCTAATAACGAAGCACCCCGAGAGAAGTCTCGTTCTCTTACAACTGGAAAACACATACGTCACTCGAGAACAAATTGGACCAACAGTCCCGTTTTTCGAAGTTTTGAGAGAAGGGAGAGGGGGGATTTAATTTTCAGGCGTATTATCATTTTTGTATACATCTAATTGCTATAGAAAGTTGTCGCGTCTTAGGTGTAGTTGTGATTCGTGTGACTCAGCGTGACCCTGTGGCGTGAAGTTCACCTGTCACATTCTACGCCTTCCACAAGTCATCCTCAATCACATCTAACGCTGGCAATTTGAATAAACAAATAAAACAGATGAAAAAAAAAAAAAAAAAAAAAAAATTCCCGAAACCAGAATTCAAATTCTTTGGAGGGGTTTGGCGTGTCAGGTGTGGTGCAAAGCGTTTTTTTAGTGGCTCAAGCTGTTTTTTTTGTGGCTCAACAAAGGCCTGTACCTCGTGACCTAATGGGTGTATGACAGATTGTAAATAATGAAAATTGAAGGAAAATTCAATGCTCTACAAGAATGCTCTCGGATAAGAAGGTCGTTAGGAGCACCAGCACCAAGTTATTTTGTAAAATCCGTCCTGTTGAGTGTTTTTCGAAACATTTGACACAACTTTAAAGCCCGTACACCGAAATGTGAAAATCGAAGGAAAGTCCGTGCTCCAAGAAAGTTCCCGGGTATTCATACATTTAATGTCGTAGGAAGCACCAGAAATTAGTTATGAACCTTGGTTTGGAAAAACTTGTACACTTGGAGGTTTTAAAATTTTGGGTCCATCTTTGAAGGTGAAACCCCTACGAAATCCCACCTTGGGGGAAGTGCTTTGGGTCATTATTTTGTTCGGGGAAACCATAATTTCGGTTGAAAGTGTAAAAAGTGCCCTTGGAGCGAGTGGGTCTCGAACTCTTCGCCAAATAGGACGCACAAGGACCATTTTGAGAGCCCTCGAACCGGGTAGTTGTCATTAACGTATTTTCGTATTCCATTTTTGACCTACCTTTTTCTTTCGTTCCTGGCAGCTTCGCGACGAGGGGTGTGGGACGACAGTACAGACGGTTTTTCACTCCACCACTCACAGATTCACTTTGGGCCCAGGCCAAGGGACCCCTTCCCGTTTATGTATCGGGCGTGACGGAGTGGAAAAGGAAAGTGGAAATGAGGGAAAAGATGACGGGGAAACGTCAAGGGAGGGAGATGGAAGGACGGACTTCGGACCAATCGCAAACCTTCAGGAAAAGTCATTTTTCATCGGACGTCTTTAGGGACGTCATCACGACCGTATTTAGAGCCGGGTCCCGAAAAAAACGCCTTTGGACGAAGCTTTGAATGGGTGATGAATGGCTCGTGCCCACTGTGTCAGTAGGTGGCCGGAAAGATGGACTCAAAAGTGAAATGTGAGGCAAATTATCGACGAGGCACAATCTTCCCTCCCCAGTAGTCAGTTTCACCAAGTAGCAAATGTAGAAACGCCATACTTGACATCAAACAGTATTCCACACAACCTGACACGATTTTGAAATAAATTCATTTTGGAATATTGGAATTTCAATCAACATCAAATTTCCGCAAAATCGCAAGAAACACGTAGTAGCAGATCTGCCTATCATGCCACTGTCTGAAAAGGAGATACAATTGAGTAGGTGAAATGTTGTAGTTTTACTCAATTCAATCTGAGCCATTTATGAGCAAGCCTTTCATTCAAGTTCCCCAGCTGGAGAAGCTGTCAGTGTCCATCGAACACGGTGGGCACAAATGGAAAAACCAACTGTCCACTACTGAAAAAAAGAAGATTTTTCAAATCGCCCGAATCATCAATCACCAACGGAGCAAAGAAGTGCCCGGGGAGAAATTCAAGACCAATTTGGAAAAATCTATAGGTGAGTGACCAGTGGGTGGACCAGGTCGTCGTTAGGTCGATTTTCACCCGAGCCTGATTCGCAGAGAACCACATGAAAAGAATGGCTACCCGGACCGGGAAGAACATCAGGATCATCAAACCTCCGCCGGCTGGGCTCAAAGTGCTCCGAAACGGCGAATGGGTGCTTCCCAAACAGCCGTCATTTACAAGCGTTGAAAGAGCGCAACAGGTACCACAAGTTACACAGAGGTAGATACTCAGGGTAATATAAGTGTGCGGCGAACAACTGTTCCCGTCCATCAAAGGGGTTAGAGGTAGGTAAAAAAAACAAAAAAACTGTATAGTCAATCTCTTCAAAATCGAGAAAAATAGAATGGACAGGATGCACATTGACTCCAGCTTTCGGGTCGGGACCTTGGTGTCGCACGGTGTGGAAAAAAATCAAATTTGCAAAGTGTGTATACCAGAGAATTTTTGTGGTTTTCTCCAAGGTCTTTACCCGTAGAATCGGCGTGTAATAGTCATTTTGCGGTTAAAATTAGTTTTCACTGCTTAAATGAGGTTTGAAACATAATAATATTATAATGAGACTTTAAGCATCATTACATTATAATCATTATATTATACCTATCATTATATTATAATGAGATTTTAAGCATTTTATAGGTACAACATAAAAAAATCCCCTCTCACTCAGTTTAATCGTGTAGTTTTGTAAATTATACATGTTCTCAAAATGTACCAACAGTATTCTATAAAAACTTCAATACAAAATTCAGTTTTAAAATGAATTCCGCATCACCTCCGAATTCACGGTTTTCTGCAGAATTTGGCTTTAGGGGAGCGTGAAAATCGAGCTAGGCCATCCTAAGGTCTGGCTTATTTTTTTTCTTCTTAAACGTCACACCCTAATAAAGATGCTGTGAAAATTTCGTCGCCGTTTTCCACCGTATTCAGGCGCAGTGAATTTTCAAAGATGACGGTTAACAGGATTTTGGTGTATTCGGTTTAGAGGTCGAGGCGATGATGAATCAACGTAATCAATTCAATTAAGTGACGAGGCAAAAGAATTACTCATTGACTAAATTTAGGTGCTATTATTTATAGTCTTATCTATATAATTACCTACCTATTCATTTAAAAAATATATTTTTTTAAACATTTTTTTGAACTTAAATAAAATATTTGTGCATTTACGGGTTTTTTCTCAAGTTCATAAAGCTAAATTTACTTTTTTAATTTACAGTACATAATATTATTGTTGCCAAAATTGTGTGATGCTGTAGTTATTTCATCCAATAATTGGCTGTAACTTTTTGCCAGTTGCCCTAATCGTCAAAGTTATTGCAGTATTCAATTCAGCGCGAAAAAGTAATATAGAAATGATCACAAATATTTTGAAAATTCTAGGAATTTTATTTTTTTCCGAAATTGGGGACCCCCGAAAATGGATTCTACGTCCCAAAAATACTTCAAAAACGACACCGAACTCAATACCATAACCAAAACCCTTCAAAAAACCCTCCCGTAATCCCATAGCTCCCTACGGGTTTGGGCGATCGGGCTGAAAACCTTGCGGGCACAACTAGATGGTAAATCAAGTATTTTTGTCAAAATTTCAGATTAAAAAAAAATCCTACTGCCCCATGAAAGCCCTATAGATCCCCACAGTGAAATCGGATGGTTCCGGGACCCCCAAAAATGGATTCCTCGTCCAAAAATACTTGGAAAACGACACCCCACTCGACCTCATAGTCAAAACCCTTCAAAAACCCTATAAAAAATACCTAATTAGGTAGATCCCCTACTTTAACGGGGATCACAAGCACTTTGATTCGAGATCACTTGTTTCTTTGGTGCTGGCATTGCCTGAATTAAAACTAGATACCTACCAAAATCTGACGATCTGCTATAAAACTCACAAACCGCACCAATCGACTGGCACACCGTCAAGTCCTCTTCGTTTTCAGTTACTGTCTCACGTTCCTATGACCATACCTGTCATTGAATCGAGCGGGAGGAAAATTGAAAAGTCGAAAAACAACCCTAAGAAGAGGTAAGTGAGGAGTATAACCGTCAACATTTTTCATGAACAGTAGTAACTCACAATGTGTCTACAGAAAATCAAAACATGTCCTTTCGAGCAATTTGAAAAATGGAATCTTCTTGTCGGACGCCGAGAAGGTTTTGATGTTCAAGAAGATGTTCGTTAACTTCATGAAAAAGCGGAAAGAATTTATTGAGACAGTGAAAGACTTGCAAGATCATCTTGAAGGTAATTGGAAGTAAATTAGAATTCAATTCCGCAAATCTTGAGCGCGCTGAAGTTATTTCCTCTGGAGCAGACATGAGGTTGGAAAATTCCGCTCACCTGATCCCCAGTTTGAGTCAGACCAAATATTCACCCTCTACAGAGCGGAAAGTCCGCAGAAGGACCAAGAGATTCAAGCAGACTAGCGTGGCGCCCAGTTCGTGTCCTGCACTTTTAAGAAAAACCAAACCGAAAATCATCTTCGGGAGGGTCTCAGACCATACACCGTTAATGGGAAAAAATTGATGAAATATAACTTCTCGGAAAAAATGTTTACTCTTTAACAATAAATAGCGCTATAAAATACAATAAATAGAACATTCCTTGTTCAGTCTTGAATTCAAATGGCGGGTAGTCGTCACAGGAGCCGGTAGGACGTTCCTCCTTGGCGCACGAAGAGTTCGGGTATGGAGCACTGGTACGACGCGCATCCGTCAGGACTTCGGCCGGCGCCGTTCAAATAAGCCGACCGGTACGACCCGACCATGGACCGCATTTCGTTCTGGCCGAGCATCCCTTCGACCGACTTCAACATCCTGGAAATCAAACGGTATGAATGTGAACATGAGGGTGGGAAACAGTGCGGAAGTAAATGCTACAAAATCGACAGAAGAATGAAAATGGTTGTGAACAGTGAGGACAAATGAACAATTTTGACTGGTAAAAACCCCTTATTACTCAATTGATGAGGCAAGAGAAGAGTTTAGATGCGAAACCAGCTCGTTTCATTTTTGGAAAACATTACCTACTGGGGAGATGAAAAACTTTTCTCATCCGTGCTCGCCTAGCGGCAGCTCTGGTAAGCTTGGAACGAGCTAGATTTGAGTGAACGTGGGCCAGGATTCGACAAAAAAAAAAAAAAAAAAAAAAACGTGCAGGGAGCTTGTGCTGTTGTAGAACGAGCTGGTTATGCAACTAAGTCTCAAACCTAAAATTGTTACAGTAACTGCCCACTTTGACCTAGCAAGAAAGTTGAAGTTAGTGATGTTGATTCGAATGCAGAATGTGGCATTCGATTGTTGAAATCGTTTGGATATTCAGAAGCAAGGTTTAGAGACAGATTAAACTAATGAGTGGAACGAACTGGAGACAACTTCCCAAGTCCATGCGCACCTAGCGGAGGCTCTGGTAAGCTTGGAACGAGCTGGGTTTGAAGCCAACTGGGGTTTTGTGGCAATTTTTTAATACGAAGGAGCAGGATTCGGTGAAAACCGTTCAGAGAGTAATCGGGGACTTAGTAAAACCCCAAGAAAGTTATTTTTGAAAAAATGACAGTTCTGTCACATCTGAGATACTGGAATTGTAATCAGTAGTATAGTACAAAATTCTATCCGTTCACTTCTGACTCCCTTGAGCTAAATGGACGACCCCTGCAGCAGACAAACTGTGCCAATTTGGGAATCAGACTTGACTCAAGTCTGGACAGCTCAGGACTCCAAAAGGCCTCCTGAAGCAGCTTGCTGGCTCGAATTGGGGTGACTCCCAGGATGTGCTGGCTCAGGCCTGACTCAGCCATGGAGTATGGAAATGACCTGCTTGCACAGATTCAGCACTTTGGAAGCTTTTTGTTGCCCAGAATAACGCGCTACGAACTAACGTGTACCCTTTCTGCATCAATATGAGACACAAAACAACTTCAACGTGAAGTAATTGCCAACCGAACATAACTTTTAAGCATTTTATTTTTCATGTCACCTCAAGTACTTCAAGTGACGAATGAATTCAGAATGACCCACAAGCCTTTAACGTCCTTTGTAGAAGGAAATCCTCGCAACGTTGACGGACCCTCACGTCAAAACGGGCTGTACGTGTCACTCAGACACCGTATTCGAACAAACTTCACCGACCTAGTTTCACGTTTCGTATTTTACCGAGCTTACAAATCGCCTCATTTCCCCGTTTGGCGAAGCTTCAGACAGTCCGCCGCCGGAATGAAATAATTGCCGTTCACACAAATTTACAGATTCGACGCAATTATGCCTCGTACATGCTCGAAGGTGGTGACCTGGGACGATTCGGAAAACAATAGAACCCCTTCCCTCTATTCCAACGTAGCCAACAAGTGTGTCGACCCTTTTCACTTTTCGGTACCCCCCACAAAAGCCAAACAAAAACGAGCCTTAAAAGAAATTACAATAATAAATTATGCGCCTTTGTTCCGCTCTGGGAGGGACACGGAACGACTTCATCATGCCCAGCTCACACATTACAGTAGTTGAAAATTTTGTCGAACATTCCAGCGAAAGTCCCGCGCAGTTGAAATTCTCACGTCCTCGAAAATCCCACGCCCAAATATAACTGTCGATTAAACAACCGAAGGCAGATGAGTCAAAAAGTTTTTGAATATCATTAAGAAGGATCGCCTCCTTTCAGTCATAATCCGTCCATTGTTTGAGCCGTTCATTTCAAACGGGAGAAAGCCCCCGAAAGCCTTCACGTGGGTTTGGGGTTATTTGCATTTAAAACGCCCACAATTTCTACCGTTGAAGCTCTTGAGAAATTTCGAACGATATCGGGGTGAAATTTGGCTCACGTAAAGGGGCGTCGCCAACAGCAGAACGTGACTTATTTGAACTTTCTTGGGGACGCACCGGAGGCCACTGAAAACGGTTGATGAACAAGCAACACATTTCAACATGAACTGCGACGCAGGGATGAGATGAGGAGGGGTCTATGATTTACAAATTTTCCTAAAAATCGAATGAAAAGTACATTTACCGAAATAACTCTCAGTTGTCTGTATTTTTATGTTAAAAGGACCCTTTACAACTGGAAAAATATACAAAACGGCCAGCCATTCACAAACATTGGATTTAATGAATATAGATGAATATTGCAGGCAGTGAACAGAAGTAGTTTTTGCGGTACAGTTGAAAGTACTTGTAACAAGTACGTGTAAAGAAGAAATTATTCCTTTCAGAGGAGGTTTCTGCTATGGAATTATCAGATTCGGTCAAGTTTTCAATTTGGCCATTCGGAATCGTCACAACAGTTCTAAGAGGATTGTATCATAAGTTTCAAGAGTTATTTATTGAAAATTGTGTAATGTACTTCTTAAAAGTCTTTTGAAACATTAGGTAATGCACATACCTAATGTTTCAGATTTGAACCCCCTTTTAAAGTTCATACTTTTAAGAAGTAAATTACACAATTTTCAATAAATAACTCTTGAAACTTTTGAATAATATTTTTCAAGAATATTTCAAAACTTAAAAAATCCGTTATTTTTAAAAAAAATTACTTAAAAACGCTGCAAATTGTACACAAGGGTTTATCGATTTTTAGTAAAAAAAGAATTACAGTTACAGTTCCATTATTTTCGAACAAAAAATTGCATCAACAAATCCACAGAATTTTGGTCGATAAAATAATATTTTACTTTTATTTAATAAAATTAATATTTTATTATTAAAATAATATTTTATATAAATAATATTTTTTTGAGTACGTAATATTATTACGTACTCAAAGTAGATAAAATACTAGATGCAATTTTCTTCTACTACATTTATGAAGTAGGTACATAGTATGTACTTGACACATGTAGTTTTTATATAAAAGGTTTTTTTTGCTAATTTTGCTACAAAATATATTTTTAGTCAAAATGGATCATTCTGTCAGATTATTAAATAATTAAATAATGCACCAAATTTTGGTGCAATCGATAGAAGGCTTTCGATCAAAAAAGATAGTCAAAATAGATTGTAGGCAACCGATTTTGCACCCCATCGCCAAAAGATAAGTTTTTTAAAATTATATTAGAATAACAAACTACTAATTTTTTACTCACAAACTATTTATAACACAGAATGACATTGTGTTTTTTTTTCGAGGGTCTTGTGGTATGAAAATGCTTCCGTCCCAGGCCCAAGCATACCTGTTTCTCCGCCCTCTTTCACCAATCCCCTGCCCTACTGATTCCCGGTGGCATCCCCGTAGCCTTATCTTGTTCTACCACCCTTGCCTGCCACCCTTCTTCATGTACCCTCACCCCCTCAACCACTCCCCTGCACTGCTGAAGGACTTATAACCTGAGTGGGGTGACAGTCCCTCCCTTGAGAGCGCGAATCATTAGTTTCATCCTCGATCATAAAATCAACAATCCAGGGGTCTGGGGGTGTCCGCCAATACTAAACGTAAAAATGTAGTTAACCATACCTACGTGGTCCCCTGACATTGTGGCCTTATAGTCACAAGCGGCATGACACCCCACAGGCGGCAACATTTTTTTTTTTTTTTGAAAACCCGATACTAAGTGAACAATTATTTTAGGAATAAAACCACCTGTTTTTGGACAGAATAAAATATCACATTTTTACGAATTTTTTGAAAATAAAGCTTAAAAAAAAGAATCTCTTGAATTTGATGTTTGGTTAATGTTTTAAATCGATTTTCCCCCTCCCCGATTCCCCAACCTTACTGTGATAGTACAAGACGTTTGGGGGTTTCTTTCATACCGCAACCCCCTTACGCCTTTTTTTCAACCCCTCTCATTTTATGTATTGCCATGATATATAACCCCTTTTCCGTGAGCCTTTTATATACTTTGTATTCGCCATATTTCTTGTTAACCCTACTTCACGCTGTAGCCGTATTTCTTCGGTTTCTTACGACCTTCCGAGACAGACGGTGGAGAGTGAAAAGTGAATGCTTTCCAACCGGCCCACCGGAGGCCTGACGGCTTCCCCCATCCCTCCCACATCACTGCCAAGCCCGAAAAAATGATTTATGGAAGGCCGCGGGGACAGTGCCCCCCCCCCTCCATATGATCCTAAGAATCTCACAGGGTCTTTAGTTTTTGCACACTGCGAGTTTTGAGGACAAACACCCAACTAGTTTCAGTAAAAAAAACAAACCCAGTTTTCACGCCCGAGAAAGTCATTTCACCAGTAAACCATTTTGTGGCAGCTTTTTAATCTTATTCAGGCTAATTGAGGTCAGATTCCGGTCAAACTGGAGGAAAACTAAAATTGGAATTAATCGCCGCCGCAGGGTTCTTATTCAAGGTTTGCGGTTAGTTAGACAGTTCCTTTTAAGAGCCTCTACTGTGGTATGCCGAATCGTGCGGGAAGCGGACGGCACAATAACCGTAGAATGAAAAGATACAGACAGAGATGGAGAGGACTTTCGCCGCAGTATTGTCAATGGGGAGGGGGTCAGTCAGAAACCATTAGGGGGTCATTTGTTACCGTTTTAATTTGACGGTGTGCTTCCAACGGCCCAGAATTTTTCCCTCAACCAACACAACTTACCAAGAGAAGGTCTTGACGGTGTCGGATCTAGCTTGGGACCTGCCTATGGAGCATGCGATCCTCTCCAGGCAAGCGTTAGACGTCAGGAAGTCGTGGAGCGCTCTGGACTCGGCGGTGTCGTTCTGGTGGCTCGAAGAGCCGGAACTGCTGGGCTTCTTGTTGAAGAGCATGTACGCCAGGGGGAGAAGCACCGGTGAAGCTGCTGCCAAGAGTCCGAAGGGGACGGCCAGCTTGAGGAAGAGCAATTTGGCAGCCAGGAGCAGAGGTAGTTTCAGGAGTAGAGCCCCCAGGAGGCCGGCTAGTATGGGGCGAAGAAGGCTGCCAGCGCCGGAACCACAGCCCAGACTCACTATAAAAATTATCATCAGTTTTGAATTTTTACAATTACCACACATAACACTATCAAAGTGTCCTCACAATTTGGTAAAACCAGTCCTGGCTGGTTCCACTTCTCCGTGTTGAGGTAACCCGGAGAACCTGAAGGATCATAGGTGTCGTACGACGGTTGCGACGCTGCGTACCCGGCGAAGTCGCGTGCGGCTCTCGACGAATTAACCACGTTCGTCCCTTCGTCCGCTGCAGCCAAAGCGACACAACCAACGGCCACCACCACTAGATGCCACGACGTCATCTGAAGTCAAAATAAACGCACGAATTTCAATCATTTAGCCGGAGAGCTTAGCCGCCTTGAACGTGAGGAGTGCCGAAGCGAAAACCGCCCCAGTGAAAGGATTCAACGGGCTGGAAGAAATTATTTTGCTGAAAACTCCCTTTGGTATATTTCACCCTTCACCCTCAGACGCCCAGAAACCGACAGAATATTGAAGGGAATACGAAAACGCAGAAACCCAATGCTTTGTTGCTAAGTGGCCTAGAAAAATACTGAAAAAATGCTGCGCCATCTGGCAATCTTTTGCCAATTGGAGATACGTTTAAGTTTGGGGCCTCAAAATATTGGGCACCATAATATTACATTACAACGTAAGTTCACAAAGCAGTTCGGAATCGAACCTGAACGGAATCAAACCCTCCACTTTCAGATTCGAAATTCCAGAACTTTTGCTGGTCTGCGAACGACACCTTCGAGTCCCACGAAGCAGCCACCAGAGCAAAGAGCTAGAACTGCTCTACCAACTCATGTATAATATTTTGCATCAGATTCATTGACCTCAACGAAGAGAAAATACCATTTAAGCGTCGAATGGGAAAGAAAATTAAATTACCGTTCGCCCACTCCAATGAAGAAGCAATAAAACGGAATGTCCTCCGCCCAAGCAGAAAGCAAGTCTGTCAAAATTAGAGAAGAAACCAACCCCTTTGAAGAATAGGTGGAAAGCATCGGGAAAAAGGGTCACAGTTAGGGGCGGAATGGGATGAAAGATCGAGTTTTATTGGACAAAGCTCTTTGGCTTTTCGGACCTCCGGACGAAAGCGACCCCCCCCCCCCCCTCCCGGGTGAGACTAACTCGACTATGTTCGCAATCCCCCTTCTTCTCCATCGATAGAACTTTTGAAGGAAATCGACGACGGTCGAAAAAAAAAACTCCAGTTCCATCTCCGGGGCAGCCGGGAAACTTCACAAGACCAATCGACTTCGGGAAATAGATTGAGAAATTACAAAAGGCGAGAGAAGTTCTCAAACGGGACTTTTCCCAAGTGGATCCATGTTTTTCCAAACACACAACGAACAGGATATGATTCCAACAATTTGATGGACAAACTCACTTAATTAAATTTAAATTTTAAATAGTGCAAAAATTTGATTCGGCCAATAAAAAATCATTTTAACAATACACTAAATATCTAGAAAATTTTACTTGTGTGGTGTTAGGACAGACACGAGATCCCTAAATATGTATTCTACATCCAAAACTACTTCGAAAACGACACCTCATTCAACCTCCAAACTAATGCCATTCAAAAGCCCCAATAGTAGCCCCATAAATCCCCAATTGTAGTCGGATGGGTTGCAAATCCCCATATTTGATCCCACCCCACCCTAAATTCATCTGAGAATAATAAACGAAAACATTCATGAGAAAAAAAGTGTTTTTCAAGAAACATCATTTTATACCTTTGGCTGAGTTTGGATGATATGACTGAAGACCAGCAATTCTTCAAAATCCCTCGAGACACGAAACACCGTCCTAACACTTCCAATTGCTGTTCAGGCACTCAATGATCGACCGGAATGAAAACTAGAGGACACCTAGTGTGGCGGAGGATGTCGGGTCAACTGAACATGTGTTGTCGGGGTGGTCGTCTTATATAGGTGAAGCCGTCTAGTGTGGCCCATTGTAATGTAAACAAACTACAACCCACCTGACCAAAAGGGATGACTTTCGCTGAGAGGCGGCGGAACATCTCTTGAAAATAAATTGTTTTCGAGAGTGAAATTTCCCGGAGAGGGTTTGTAAATGATTTGGGGGTCGTTGCGTTGAAAAGTTCAAGTGGTAGTTGAGACTTGAATCAAAAGTCGAGATGATAAAATTAATTTAAAAAAGAGACTTTACACTGAGCTTGTGCCATCACTCCTGATCGCAGCAAATTATATTACTCACGGACTCATTATAATGCCGGATCATCTGCCGTTTCAGCTGCTTTCCATGCCTGTGCTGTCCTCCTCTGTGCTCACTCAGCAGCAGTATCCAACATTGTCGAGGGCGGTCAGAGTTGCAGTACCAGGAAGATAGCAGGGAAGCCTATAAGCAGAATTAAGTACCCTGCCATAAGCATTCATGAATGAATTCGCTACATCAGTAATAATTAACAGTAATGAACTCCTTGAATGTTTTTTAAATTATTTCCGGGAAAGTTTATGCTTCAAAAGTTACGAAAATGGATCAACATTGCAGAAAACGCTTCTCTATTATTTGTGGGGGGCCTTTGGAAAAATATAATATTTGAATTCCGAGGCCTGGGAGGTACATGACGTTGGCTGCTTGATCATATTTTGATTGGCCGAGAAATCTCCCTCTCTCTCTCGCATCTATGCAACTTAGCCCACTTTGCTATGTGAAAAGCCGGCCCCGAAAATAAAAAACGCTGCAAATTTTACACAAGGGTTTATTATTCTGTGATATAGGTTACTTGTACAGACATTTAATTCTGTCAATAAAAAAAATGTTAAAAAAAATTTTTTTTTTTTTGGATTTTTATATTTCAAAAAAATTTTTGGGGGGATTTTTTTTTTTCAAAAATGTGTTTTTTCAAAAATTCTTCAATTTTTACTCGAAAAATATTTAACTTCTTGGGATCCTTCAAAAATCCCATTTTTAGCCCCAAGAGCATCTCCAACAACACCGAGGGATCTCCAGGCTCCCTGTTCCAGGCTTTTTCTGTTGGTTGCCGTTTCGTTGTTGTTGTTTCTTGTTTTTTGTTTTTGTTTTCGTTTTTGTTGGGGTTCTCTTGGCGAGATCTCTCTACTCAGTATTATTAAATGATTGCTGCACAAAAAAAAAAAAAAAAAAAAAAAAACGCTGCAAATTTTACACAAGGGTTTATTATTCTGTGATATAGGTTACTTGTACAGACATTTAATTCTGTCAATAAAAAAAATGTAAAAAAAATTTTTTTTTTTTGGATTTTTATATTTCAAAAAACATTTTTGGGGGGATTTTTTTTTTTTTCAAAAATGTGTTTTTTCAAAAATTCTTCAATTTTTACTCGAAAAATATTTAACTTCTTGGGATCCTTCAAAAATCCCATTTTTAGCCCCATGAAAGCCCTATAGATCGCCACGGTGAAATCGGATCGTTCCGGGACCCCCAAAAATGGATTCTACGTCCAAAAATACTTCGAAAACGACACCTAACTCGATCCCATAGCTAAAAGCCTTCAAAACACCCCTCCTGTAGCCCCATTTTAGCCCCATAGCAGCCCACGGGTTTGGGCGATCGGACTGAAAACCTTGCGGGCACAACTAGATGGTAAACCAAGTATTTTGCCAAAATTTCAGATTTAAAAAAAATTCCTACTGCCCAAAACGGCCCGGACGGCGGACGGACATTTCGGATTTTGAATGTAGACCTCTTGAAACGGATAATGTCAAGTTTTGAGGCCGATCCGAGTCGTCGACCTCCGTCGCGAAAACATAGGTGTATTATTCCAAGAATAATAAACCAAAATCGGGGTAATCATCAGAGAAGGTCATTCAAAAATCGAGTTATCATCAAAGAAGTTTATTCAAAATCGACCCGGTTCGAGTGTTTTTATTCAGATTCCGTTCAGATTTGTTATTCAGCGCTCTGGTGGCTCTGTGCCCAACTACTTGGTGACGTCTCGTGCCCTCCGCTTTCATTTCAAAATCTCCAACATTTCTATAACAAGTTCTGCACGTAATTATACAGATTGTCGAACTAAAAATTAGTGCAGGGGGATTTTAAAGGGTGCTGAATCCGAATATGTTGTTAGAAATTATGAATTCCGACCTTTTCAAGAAGCCCATTATTACTGTTCATCTGGTCATGGCTACTCAACTAAGAAAAACATTTTGTGCGATATTTAACATCACATTCGTCCATCGCCTGATATTCTGAAAGTACAAATAGCAATTCTTGAGGTGAAGATTTTGATGCCATCTCTAGCAGACAATCCTCAAGCATCCCCTACAATGAGGCTCATTGAATGAGCGTGTACTAGGTTTGTTCCAGGTTTGACGGAATGTTAACAGAAATGAACGCCAAAGACGTGCGCAGTTTAGAAACTGCTGTTCCAGGTCGATCGTAAGTTGGACGGAAACCGATAGCTCGAGTATGTGCGGTCGGGTTCTGTCGACAGCTGTCCAACTTCTGTCGACAGACGCAGTCAGACCTGGAACAAACCTACCTACTATTGAATTGGCTCCTTATTCTTTTGATGACTGCCTGTCCAGTGCACGGGAAACATGAATCTAGTTGATATTGTATACTGGTTATACACTCATTTTAGAAGTGTTTTTTAAAAATATAAATGGTTTTCAAAATACCTACTGTTGAACAAGGAATGAAGTAATGGGGCCCCTATACCAATCCAATCACACTGCAGGCCCTGCAGATTGAGCCATGACGTGGAGTTGTTTACAGAAAAGTTTTGCGATAAACCTATAAATTTATGGGTGGGTCCGAGTCTGTCCAGCCATACATTTGTCAAACGCATCCACCGAGTCCACGCTACGCATTTCCAAGGACACAAATTGACGCACTGATACAAAAACTAATTAGACTATAGCAGATAGAGTTAGTTCTTGCTTCTGATTCGGGTGAAATATTGTTGCGTTGATCTTATGGATCACACTTACGAGTGTTCACTGTGCGACAGGTCTCTGATATCTTCGTTCTACCTCTGCTCCAACTGTCACATCTGCTGCTTCAGGTGCTACTCCGCAACGAAAAACACCGCCTGTCGTATTTGCGGGCTCAGACAAGTAAGTGCGACGGTCGATGATCCGAAGATAATTTCAACGTCAGTAGACCCGTAATAACTTGGATGGTGATTCCTGAAACCTGTAGATTGTGAAATACAATGTTAGCCTTTTCGGAAAAAAATCGTACAATAACAATAAAAATAATCAGCAAAAACATAAGCTCCAAAGTGACGTCGCACAGAACACCCCAAAATAAGATGACTGATAAGAAGCTCGAATTTATTCGATTCTTTAAAAAAAATATTATTATCATCGATTAAGAACGGGGTAAAAGTTTTGTAAAATTAGGAAAAGCCCCTAGAAAAATCGATATCTTCTCGTCACCCCTAAACAGCGCTGCCAGCACAGGCGGAAAGCCGCCCTGTGCTTGGAACAGATCAAGCGGGAACTACTGGGCGGAATCGATTTTTGGCTCGTGGAATACACGCGTATGTAATCGCGTCAAAGGTCGGCCTCAAAATTTGACATGCGTTTCAAGAGGTCTAGATTTCAAAAACGGAATTTCCGTCCCCCGAACGGCGTTTTGAGCATTGCGAATTTAAAAATAAATAAAATCAGAAATTTTGACAAAATAGTCGACTTCCCATTTACTTGTGCCCGCAAGGTTTTCAGCCCGATCGCCCAAACCTGTGGGGCAATTATGTAATTTGATGAATCCATAAAATTCTTTAGTTTTTTCTCGTTTGTCGAGTAACCGCGTAGAAGTCTCTGTCGCGTGATAGGAAAACTGTGCCCTCGGACAGGGAAGAAATGAACGATTTTTTGAAATTTGCAAGAAGCAATCACTGCTCCATCTCTACTGCAGTTGTCTGAGTAGAGATGGAGCTCAAGGTCAAATCCCGCTTAGGGATGTCCACACTGAAGAAAAATATCGATATTCGATATATCGATAGTTATAAAAAATATCGTTTTACTAGGTCGATATATCGTAGAAAAATATCGATATTCGATATATCGTTTAAAAATATCGATATATAGGATATTAATCCAAATTTTAAAAAAAATCCATGCCTTTCACGACTTTTGATTACTAGTAAATAAATTAAGGTTATAAATTCTTCAAAATTTGAAGAAGATTGTTTAAATTTGTTTTTAAACAAAAAGATTGTTTAATGATTTGAAGATTAAAGATTTAAAGATATTTAAATTTGATTTAAATTGTTTAAAGATTGTTTAAATTTGAAGATTATTTAATAATTTGTAATTTGAAGATTATTTAATTATCTGTAATGAGTAGGTAATTATTTGTAAAATCATAGAAACAATTTATTTGCTTAGTTTATAATGTTCTGACAAAACATTCAGTACATTGCACTAAAATGAATTGCGTGGATCTCCTCACCAACATTAATTAAGTACTTCGGTGTGGGGTATTGTTGACCGTCAAATAGATAGTTATAAGGGTTGTTGAGGGTCGGTCAATGAAGTGGATGTAACTGATTCGCCAACGTTTCCGACAATTTATTTGTCCATCATCAGGGCACTATGGGTACAAAGAAAAACCAACCAAAAATCAGACTTAGGGCCCACGTAACTTAATATGGAGTGTGCAATTTTTAATTATTGCTAGAAGATAATTAATAATAATAATTGTAAAGACTTACATATTGGCTGGAGCAAATTGAGGTCCAGAAGGCTGTATGCCGACAAATGGAACCAAATTGTTTTGAGATGTGAACGTTAGGGTGTCAAAACCCAAACTAAGCTAAGGAGGAAATATGCTATGGTATACACAGGGGAAAGGGAACATTCCTTAGTAGAGTGGAGAGAGAAAATCGGATGTGACCAGGTAAGAAAGGACCGCTAAGGGTCTGAACAGTGAACAGTGAATTTTCGCACAGATATTCACCATCTTAGTAAAACTTATTCCGGTATAATCCATAAAATGAAACCGCTCACCTAACGGTGCCAGGCTATTCTTACAATAAGGCTCCATTTTTATTGTTATTTTGCTGCTTTCTGTTCAGACCCTTAGCGGTCCTTTCTTACCTGGTCACATCCGATTTTCTCTCTCCACTCTACTAAGGAATGTTCCCTTTCCCCTGTGTATACCATAGCATATTTCCTCCTTAGCTTAGTTTGGGTTTTGACACCCTAACGTTCACATCTCAAAACAATTTGGTTCCATTTGTCGGCATACAGCCTTCTGGACCTCAATTTGCTCCAGCCAATATGTAAGTCTTTACAATTATTATTATTAATTATCTTCTAGCAATAATTAAAAATTGCACACTCCATATTAAGTTACGTGGGCCCTAAGTCTGATTTGTGGTTGGTTTTTCTTTGTACCCATAGTGCCCTGATGATGGACAAATAAATTGTCGGAAACGTTGGCGAATCAGTTACATCCACTTCATTGACCGACCCTCAACAACCCTTATAACTATTAATTAAGTACATTATTAACTCTTCACACATGTGATTGTGAACCAATTTGGTAAAGGGATTAGGAAATGAATTGAAAGCCGAGGTCTATTAAACATAGTATTTGATTAGAAATACTTTCAGTAAAGTTACCTACACGTTCTTTGATCCTATTTCTAGCTGGTGTTCGGATTTTTGTCGGATCTCTCTCAAAGATATCGGTTCCCGATATTTTAAAAATAATATCGATATATCGGTGGAAAAAATATCGATATATCGGCGGGAAAATATCGATATTTTGATATATCGATATTTTTTGAGCATCCCTAATCCCGCTATTCGCTTGCGCGTAAAAAGGGCGAAACTCCGGAGTATCGCTTTTTCTACATGGTGAGCGCAAAAACTATGGCGTTGTGGCCTTCCTTATCGTTAAGCCGGTTCCATCAATAGAAGATCCGCCCCTTTCACACGCACAACGATGCGTCTTGAGTTGAAAAATAGATTTCTGCGAAAAATCTAAAATCGGAATTTTGGAGTTTCGCCCTTTTTACATTCAGCGATTAATTCAGAAAGGATGAAAAATTATTTATTTCGGTATCGTTGTGCAGCTGGACATGAATATGGTGTGTCCTCGCTGATGAAAGGCCAATGAGAGAGCCTGTCCTGAGATTCACATTACCCCACTCTAAATTTGAAAATGGAAAAGTGTCCTGGAAATTTTAATTACCTACACCTTTGAGCTCAAAACTAACTAGGTACTATAGGTTTAAATTACGAGTTCTGTTAGAAAAAAATATTAGTCGAGATGCGGTTCCCTAGCCCATTCGTACCAGTGACCTCCGTGGCAGTACTTATCTGACATCTCTCATTGAGAGGCTCTTTCTCAAAGAGTAGTAGGTATTAATTTTTGTTGAAATTTTCCTCACAAGGTACCTGTGAGGTGCCTACTTATCAAATTATATGGTTTTCTTTCGCAGGTGTATTGTTGTGAGTTCTCCAAATACACGTTGGAACGTGCAAACGGCCTATTGTTCAGAAGAAGTTCGGGGCCCGTTGTCGTGCTCCCCATTTCCCAAGAAAACATGAAATCCCCGAAGATTTCCGACGATTGCGACTCGGGTTGCGGCCTCAGCGCGAAAAGACTCGTCAAATGCCTCGACTGTCACAAATGTCTGTTCTCGTCCAGGGTTTTGGAACACTACGAGTGCGAGCACAAAAGCACTTTGGTCTGCCCAGTTCCTCCCGGGTCCATGGTCACTTTCCGGGTCCGCCCGACGGATTTCCAAACGGGGGAAACGAGGAAGCTGATGGTCTTGCAGTTGATGGACGTTTCGGACGGAGAGTCGGGATCGGGAGACGGGACGGCCGACGGTGACGAAAAACTGTTTTTCCTGATGGGAACCAAAATGGCATTTTTCGGGACCAAAACGAAACCAAATTTCATGGTCCGAATGTGGGTTTTGGCTACATTTCACGCCTGCAACGCCAATTATTCTTTAGAAGTGACCAGCTGTCGAGACAATACCGTATCAGTATTGTTCACGGGTAAGTAAGTATATTCATAAACCTATTACGAATGAATGAACATGTAGGACTTGAGATCGTTGTAGGGATGATCTCAGTCTGTATTATCATGGTGCTTGTAGGTGCATAGCGGTCCATTGTTGGAGTCTGTTGCAGCAACGAATTAGTCCCTTTCGGTGTCCATATTCTCCCCACCCCAATTCTACTATAAATAAGAAGAAAAACGATAGGTAATAACATGTTGAGTTTCATCTGTTTGAAATTAGTCGGAAATTATATTTTCTCACCATGGAAGTTAGGATAATTTTTTGGTTATTTTGGTTAACTTCTATATATTCAGGGGCGGATAGGCAGGTCGGGCGATCGGGCGTCGCCCGAAGGGCCGACGGTCCTGAGGCGCCGGTCGAAGCTGGAGAAAAATGTGTTCCTACAGTACTCGAGACAGAAAAGAAAAACTCAGACATAAAAGAATCTGGTTGGCTTTGTTCCTCATAGGGTGGATTGCAAGTTCAATAAATGCGTAATTTGTGCAACAAGATTTTAAAACAATACAACCTCATGGCATCAACGTATGCAAGACGTTTTTTATTTTCAACTAACTTTTGGTAAGGCTTTCCAAGACCGAAGTCGAGTGTTGGAGGAGTTTTTCAAAATTTAAAATTATCAAAACAAGGCTGAGGCAAACTCTGAGTGACGACAATCTCTGGCTTTCAAGCAGGAGCGTCTGGCCAGAGCACTGAGTCGAGGGGCTTTGGCCATTGTCGGCCCTCCTCGTCATCGCCTACTGCTTGGTGCCTACTCCGTCATCAGCATGCGTTATCCCGAGCGAGATCCCGTTTTCACTAAGTATCCTTGGAATAATACATTTTGGTATTTGCAACAGGGGTAAAAAATTTTGATCGTCCTCAAAATTTGTAATTATATCTACGTTTCAAGATGTGTGGATTCCAAAACTGAAATGTCCGTCCGCCGTCCACGACGTTTTGAGCAGTAGAAATCCATTCAATTCTTCAGGAATTCATTCGAAAATTCAAATCTTCAGGAATTCTTTCAAAAATCTGAAATTTTTGACAAAATACATACTTGGGTCTCCTTTTAGTTGAACTCGCAAGGTGATCAACCCGATCGCACAAACCGCTGGAGGCTCAATGGATCTAAAAAGGGGCTACTGGAGGGTTTTTTGAAGAGTTAGGTGTCGTTTCCGAACTACTTTTGGACGTAAAATCCATTTTTGGGAGTCCCAAAAGCAGTGCCTTGGAGCTTTTGAAGGATGCCATGAAGTCGAATAAGGACTCATTTTTCGAGTAACCTTGATAATTGATTTTCTGGGGTCCTTCATCCGTCCAAACACTTGACATGAAAAAAAAAAAAAAAAAAAAAAAAAAAACCATGGGCCTGAGGATGAGCCTAGAATTCGAAAGAAATTAACAAGCAGGGGACATACATGAGAAGGGGTGGAGGAGTGAAGGTGAGGAGGGCCGGAAATGCCCAAAGCCTCTCGGCTCAATGCTCCAGCCAGATGCTCCTCTTGCGAGCCTTCTTTTTTATTGTTGCTAAGCTGTGATTATGTACTTAACTGATGAAATGTACAAAATCAATCTTAGCTTGAAGCGATATTTTGTTTGCATAAACGGTACCACCTAATTCACATACCAAGCGCCACTTTTATTTGTTTTAAATATAGGCGTTGTTATTTTTCACTTTCACCTAAGCATTAGGTTCACCTAGGTATTAAAAGTAAGATCTTTGGATAGGTAACTGGGTGTGTGTGGTGGTGGGGGCGGGGTTGGGCCGGTCAAATTGAATCGCCCGGGCCGGTCAAAACCGCCTATCCGCCCCTGTATATATTTATAGAAATGGGCGCAATGGCTGCCAAAATTCAAACTGTTCTTTCAAGATGCACTTTTTCCTCCTCTAACCCATTTTGAGTGTGCAACAAACTGCACCAGGAAAGAAGGACGCTAGCGCCGCCTTGTGGGAACAAACTCAGTTCAAAACTGTTCTTTCCCATGTCTACAATCTCCATTTCCAGTACTTGAATGTAAAATTGTAAAGAAATTCTTGCCAGTGCAACATCAGTATCTTACTATTGCAGGAGTGCCGATGGGTGGAGGGTTTTGGGATCGATTGAACGATTCAGGCCAGGTTCTTCACGTCAGAGAATCGCTGATGGAACACTTGGAAAACAATGGGGGCTGCACAGTGAACTTTTACATCCACAACGACACGGTCGGCTGACGTTAGACAACTTCAGGAATATCGATTACCTATCAGCGCCTTTTAATCTATCGATTCAAGCCACAAACAAGCATTGGCAATCATGTAGGACGGTATTGAGGTCCCCGAAATATTTAATACAAAGATGTGCGCAATAGTAACTGGAAACTATTCTTCCATCCAGGAAAGTCTTCCAGTGTTCCGATAAGGCACCCTTTTTTCCTTTGAGTTCAAAGCACGTAGCGAGCAGTAAGTTAAGGAGAACGAAACTCAACGTCACTTCTCCCGCACGACCTGCCACCATTACCCTTATCTTCGTAGGCTTCCAGCTCACACACAATACAAGTTTCTCTGGACAGCGGGCCCACGAGTCTAATTTCCCCAGATAAAAGTTGGCCTCCCATATTTTTTCGCCAAAACTTTTTTTTTTCTTTCCCCAGCTTGTTACGCAGAAGAACCTCATTTCCCAGTTACGGCGTGTTACTCAAGCAGAAAAGCGAAAAGAATTATTCCCTAAAAAAACGAAGAAAAATACTTTTTTCTGAACAAAGCAAAGAAAAGAGAATAAATGGAGAAAGTTCTTGCTTAACAAAACTTTTTGTTCATCCATTGGGATTGCTCAAGACCCAGGATTTTTTTTCTCGCGTGAGTTTATTCTTAGAGTGTGCGAGCAGACGCCCAAAACGCTAGAAACAGAAAGAAATGGGTGTATTTTGAGGAAGGATTTTTTTTTTTTTTTTCGTAAGGTGGGATAAATAAAGCCGTTCTGAAACCTAGAAAACGTTAATTGTTATGCTCAGCCATAACCCGCTCCGAGACGCTAAAGGATTTTTTTTACCCGCCTTTTTTCTCTCCGAGGTTTATTTCTTTCTTCGGGGAAAGAAGGTGATGTGTTTGTTTTCAATTGTGCTCACATTTCAGGTATTGTTCAGCCTGCCCAGGCTTCAGGGGAGTACACAATGAGCCGGCAACCGGAGGGAGGGGGTGAGTAAGAATGGCGACACCCTATTTAAATATGAATCAGATTCTTTCGAGGCTCTTTCGCTCTCGCTTCGTACGTTGTTTAAATTCTAGGCCAACGGGCCATCCCAGGCCGCCACGAGTTTGGACACAGGCTTAGAACCTCGACTTCCCAGGCGGCGACAGTGGGCTGAGAATTGAGGATTTCAAAAGGACAAACATGAGGAAAACGCGAAAAACCATTGCGATCTGAAAAATGTGCTTTAAGCCAATGCTGCCAATCATTTCTAAATTATGATGAATATTTATAGTCAAAAGTGTAAATTCATTCAAAGTTTGAAATACTTTGAAAGGAAATTGGAAAATTCGAATTTATAGGGTGAACCGAGTTTTATTTTTTATTTTTCGGTAAAAGCAGGACCCAAAAAGACATCATTACGGGGAAAATCCTGTACCTCTGGCCAGTTTTTGAAAAAATGACATTCAGGTGGCCGGAGGTACAAACAAGTGAAGTACAGCCAGAGATACAACCATAGCATGTTTGTACTTCCAGGAGTACATTCTGGGAGTGTAAAAGAGGAAACTCTTTGTTGGTTGATGTTATCATTTGGTACTCAAAAGTGTGAAAGTGCTTCATGGATCGATAAAATGAATTGTTCAGGTGGCCAGAGGTACAAACACAAAACTGGCCCAGAGGTACGCACATCGCACATTTGAAAAAAGTGATTCTGTAATTAATGAGGTGGTTAGGGTGAGAAACTCAGCAGAGGAGTCATTTCTCAACCTAACCACCTCGTTGGATTAGACCTCAAAACAAATTTTTTTTTATTGACAGAATTAAATTTTTGCACCAGTAACCTATTATTATATATAACCTATTACATTTGATATAATATCAAAGAATAATAAAGCCTTGTGTAAAATTTGCAGCGTTTTAGCCCTACAGAGGCGATCGGGGAGAAAACCTTTCAGACCAAACTAGATGGAGAGCCGAGTAGGTATATTATCTACATTTTATATTTTCAAAAAAATGCACGAGCTTCCATTTCAACGCTTACCAAAAGACCGAGCAATCTTGAAAATGGGGAAGTTGTGCCTGTCAGCAGTATACGTGGTGGTAAAAATCCGTTCAACTTTCCAGGCCGTCAGGGCGTGGGCCTCCCATTGAGAATACGTTCAAGGGGTGGAGTCCTGGCCAGGCCACAATACATATAAAACACCCTCTCCGTTTCAATGGAACCGATTCATTTTCTCTTTTAGAACTTTCTACTTCATTTTTTTGTTTTGGAGGCTTCGGCGGGGATTTTTTTTCGCCCTGAAGGGGATTCTCCCGTCATTAATCCCGACAATGAATAATGAATTAAAAACCCTCAGATTAACGGGCCGCGGTGGCGGGAGAAAAGACCGATGTTCGGGAGGATTTAAAAGGCAAAACCGGTCGAATGAACAAAAGCGAATTAGCTTATACAAACTTGATCCCGAACAAAAGCCGGGGCTTAACTTATGAAAGTGGGAACAAAAGGGTGGTTTCATTGAAGCAATTGAAAACGGCGACGAAACCGCAGTCTGTCAAGTACAATTTCAACACTGAGCAAATTCGAGGAAATACCAAGTCTTGACAACTAATGTAAATTGATCTCAAGCCAAGTCCTGAGGAGACTAATCCCCCCCTCCTCAAGCACGGTCACAATACAGAAATAACGAACCTTGGAATCCCCTTCCAATGTCGTCTCAACCTCCACGGAAAGAGGATATCCAAACAGTTGTCACGAAAAGCAGTGTGCTCAGAGGCCCTTCAGCTCCGTGTCGCTCTCTGTCAACACTAGAAAGCCCTTTTTTTTGTGGACTAAGGGCGGGTACTGGAGGGCCCACTTCCATTACCCACATAAAGCCAACGCCCCTTCCTCCCCGCCGACGGCACCAAATCCCAAATTAGTGTCAGGGTTTGTGTTCCCGGACCTCACAAATCACGTCGTATCACGGGGCCCTTTGGGAGGATGGCGGTCCTTCGGCCGTTTCTCTGTTCACGGTCGACCCGGGGAAGCAACCCCTTTTCCCATATTGACTCACGTGGGTAAACGGAAAATGAAGTCGAAGCACGTTCGAGGTTCGAATGGACAGTTGGGGCTTGATTGGGCTGAAGATTTGAAGTCTCTACGTGCCGACAAACTGCATATCTAACACAGAATTCAATAAATATTAATACCACGGATGGAATTAGGGGCTATGAAGACGTGACCACAAGCACATGATTCTTACTTCACGTATGACGGGCCGAGCTAACTAGTCACCTTTTGGATCCGGTTTGAGCAGCTGCACTTGCCGACTATGCAAGAGTTGACAATCGTAATGAAGAAAGTGAAAATTTTCTAAATGGGAAACGTGATTCCCGTGAATATTGAAGCCATAAATTCCACAACATAACAGAATCTCTCTCGAAAGCGTGAGTTGGATAAGTAATGCTGAAGAGGAAAATTGAATTAATCAAAATTAAATCATACCAAGTCTGATAATAAGCTTATCAGAGGAAAAGGGGTGTTAAAAAAGTATCGATTCTTAACAGAATTTTTCCTTTAAAAAAAGTATCGATACCTTTTTCTCCGATGTATTGGAGAATCGATTCAAAATTTCGAGAATCGGCCCGAATCTTTGTAAAGATTCGGGGAGATTCCACATTTTGGAACTTAGTTATCAGAAGAAAAAAACAGCTTCGCTCGCTCGGGGTGGGATGTAACGCTACTTAGTAAATTTTATTGATGCGATATCATTACACTAAAAGTTTACTGGTTGCCACGGGTTTCGGTAACGCTTCAAAAAGTACCTAACACTTTTAGTTTACGGATTGCCACGGGTTTCGGTAACACTTTTAGTTTACGGGTTGCCACGGGTTTCGGTAACGCTTTCTTTGATTGTGTGCCAAAGTAAAGACATGAAAATGTCAAAAAAATATTTAAAAACCACGCTTGCATACGAGTCTGCAACACATTATGACATTTTATGTCTTTAGTTTAGTCGTTGCTAGGCCGTAACCAGTAACGTTTTTGGTGGATACTTTTTCGTTACGGTTTCTTATTTTACTTAATGTGCCAAAGTAAAGACATAAAATGTCAAAACGATGTAAGTAGGTACATTTTTGTAAAGTCAACATCAGTCATGATTCAACCCTAGTGGTGAAACTACCCAAAATCCCACAATGTAGGTATCCGAAATTAAAGAGGACATTGCGTGGAAATACTTGCGTGCACTATCATTGAAAACCAGTTTAGGCAAAGAGAGCTTTTGTCATCTCGTATCATCAAGAAGTACTAATATGGGAAGGTTTGGACACCTATGTGGCCCAGTGTTCTATGTACGTAGGTACCTTAAAATAGGACTACATATTTTAATAATAATAATTAAATTAATTATTTATGAGGTTTTTAACTGTAACTCCCTTATTTTTTGAGCTACTGAAACGTGATTTCGAACAGGTGTATATATACTCATTAAAGCGCATTCCCATTAAGTAGGACAGCAGTCCCACTTATTGAGCAAAATGCGCTTTAGTGAGCACTAAATAAATATAGGTAGGTACACCATATATACCAGATTATATATAATCTGTCACTCTTTGGTTACACACCCCCACCCCTAAAACCCCACAAAATCATAAACAAATAATTTTTTGTTTGTTTGCTGAACCATGAAAATAACGTCGACATCTGGGGTAATTCTAATCACCTGCCTAAACACCTGGTTTAACGCGCAAGGCAGCATAAACGTGGCCTGGGGCTATTTTAAGAGAACATTGTTTTAAAAAGAAACGAAAATTTAAAAAATTGAATCCAATAAAAAAATTCAAGGCAACATAATGAAATTAAGAGCATTAAATACTAATTAAATTTTAATACCCAGTCTTTATTTCTCAAAGGAACATCATACATAATTTCATAAAGCATGAATAAACTCTGAAAATTTGACCTAGGTATACAAAATAAGTGTTAACATCCATAAATTTTATGGTTGGAGGGGGGGGGGGGGGACACATACTCAACTCATTCAACATCATCCCTCAGATCATCATCACTCCGCCACTCCTCTCCCTGCTCATCCACAACAAATTTATCAAATTTATATAATAGGCATATCGCAATGTTGTGGATGAGCAACAATGTTTTTCGATCTCTTACCCCTTTTCTTGGACTGATGTGCCAGAGTCATGATAGGTAGTTGATTGGAAAATCGTCAGTGAGGTACGCTATAAGCCAAGTCACCCCCCCCCCCCCCCCCCCCCCGCCAAAAGAAATCCGCCCTAGTGCGCCCAATGCGAAAAGAAATCTGACGTGCCTGCAGAAGAGAGAATTTCAATCAGTTGCATAAAATCGTCACCTACAGACATTAGGTATACCTAAGCAGTTTCTGTGCTACTCATTATTGACAAACCAAAACTAAACGCCCAGGAATGGTTGTATGACAACTTCGAAACCAAATTATCTCGTTAGCAACAAAAAATTAAGCACATTGCTCGAAATCTTTAGAGGAAAAAACGCGTTTGTACGCAAAAGTAATACAAATATTCAAAAGTGGGCGGGGCAAACGACAATTGCGCGCCAACCAGTCACTGCCAACTAAAACAAATCCAACATCGACATAATCCAGATTTCAGCCCGTTTGAGAGGAAAATTTAGTGTTTTTTGCAAGACAAAATCAGGGTGAGGTAGTTACGATCAATTTATTTGAAACATGCTTCATAAAACAGTATTTTCAAGGTTATCAAAAACTGATAACTTTGTGGTGTTGGCCGCACTGCCGTGATAAGGGACTCGTTATCATCCTTGTTCTAGAAATTTCTTGGAAAGTGACCAAGATTTTGTGTGGTAAAACATTGATTTTTGTTTTTTTCCGATAGCGTATTTTGAGTGGTTCTTCTCGCAGGGTACAACGCGATGGAATTCATGCCCGGAACGAGCGACGCGGATCTCGGGGGCTCGAGCAGTTCCGACGTCAGCAGGTCGTTCCTGGAGGAGGAGAGGGGCTCGAAAACCGTCGAGACGGCCTCGCCAGGGAAAACCGGGGACGAGTCCGGTGAGCCGGACAAGCCTGAGAATCCCGGCGACACCCGGATGACCGACAGCGTTCAATCGACTTCGGACGACGGCGTGGTCGGTGATGACGATGGTCACGAGGAAGCGGAAAACGCCGTCGAGCCTGAGGACGAATGGATGGACATTCTTGGGAATGGAAATTTGAAAAAGAGGGTGAATATGATTTTTTTAATGGATTAAGAGATTCTGTATTTTTCTTAGGTGGTGTATGCAGGTACACATTACTCCTGGATTGTACTCGGAAACCGATCGAGCGTTGATGGTCTCTGCAGTTCTGTAGAGTTTGGGGTACAGTAGTGATGATCAGGCTACGACGTAGAAGACGTACTGTCAATGAAAGCATTAGATTCAGATTAAGTACCTGAGACGTTTTGATGGCCGAGTTCCTTATGGGCCCCTGCACCTGAATATCCTTTGTGCTGCCTCAATGAGATTACAGTTATAAGCGATCCGAACCCAAATAATATTGTGTAAAATAACCAGGTAAATTCCCTGGTGCAGAATCCAGAAGCTGTTGCTCGTTCCAGCCTCAGTGGCCTCTCCAACCTGAAGCGCTGTTGGGATGAAGCCGAATCAACGTCTCTTGCTTAGGTTCACTTATCTCTAACCTGCTTGCCTTCTCACCTGCAAACAGCGATTGACGCTCAACCGTAAGCTCTTGCGGCAATCCCTTGTTCCGCCGAGGAGTCTCTCTATGGCCTCCTGCTGGTATGTGAACTATCGTGGTCCAGAGAGCCTGGGTCAGATGGACGTTGCCATTTACACTGTCTCTCAATAGGAGGCCATGGCATGCTATTCGAACGTTGCATGTCTTGAAGGGATCAATTGGGGTCTTCCAGTCATCGTGTTTAAGGGCGTCTTCCAGGAGATATTTTTCTGTCCGGCAATCCAAACCCCCTACAACCGACTGACGAGCATGGCTATCACCTCCCGGTGCAACTGAAGAGGCCCAGGCTCAAAACTTCGCCCCAGCAGTAGAAAAAGAAGCCTCTTCTGGATCCTATAGGCAGCGTAACACCCCACAGGGTCTTTCCTTATAATAAGGAGCGGATGAGCAGTTGCTCCCACATAAGCCCGTCTGGTGGCGCTCCCCTTGGACACTACAGCAGTTACCTGGTGCCACTTAGCAAACGTGTGTCTCAGTAAAGGTACACGTTGTCCTTACATTTCTATGGCAAGGTACAACCGTAATCCTGAAGCTAATCGGCAGTACAGAGTCCGAAACATCTGCTCGACTGAATTGACTCAACTTCTGACGTTGCAATTTCTTATTTCTTTCCGGTTTCAGGTTATAGTTCCGGGTGAAAAGGACTCTCGACCAACCAAATCCGATATAATGGTAGTGAAATACGTTGGAAAGCTGGAAGACGGAACAGTTGTTGAAAACGTCGAAAATGCAGAAATTAATCTGGGCGACCTCGAGGTGAGTAATTGATAAATTTCCGAACCAGATTTGTCAAAATAATAGCTGCAGTTCTTGGGTGTATTTCTCGTTTGAGCGAAATGACTATTTGTGGCTATGCTGTATGATCGACATAAAATCATAGCTTGAAACCGTTGAACGAAACCCCACAGGGGGCCAAAATGTTTGCAGGACAGCTCGTGAAATTATACGGTTATTGCGCAGACAACAATAAATATAAACACAGGAGTATAAAAATATACCTACTATAATAAATTATACGGTTAATTAGGCTAAATTATACGGCTAAATTATACGGTTAATTATACGGCTAAATTATACGGTTATTGCGCAGACAACAATAAATATAAACACAGGAGTATAAAAATATACCTACTATAATAAATTATACGGTTAATTAGGCTAAATTATACGGCTAAATTATACGGTTAATTATACGGCTAAATTATACGGTTATTGCGCAGACAACAATAAATATAAACACAGGAGTATAAAAATATACCTACCATAATATGGCTATGACCAATATTATTGGTTAGCCTAAGCCAGATTACGTCAGCTTCGTCAAAAACGTCAGCTTGTTCGTGTGCACCTCTAGACGCTTACTGATCGAAATCATGTTGTTACACCGATGACAAAGCTGAGTACAGTGAGGGAAAGAGATAGATAGAGTACTTAAAGTCCTAGTCCTTCAAAGCGTTAGCAGGAGCTTTGTCATCGGTGTATCTAATAGAATGGTTCTGATCTGTTGGAGCCTCGAGTGACACAAGAACAAAACCTGATTTGGAGGGAGTAACGTAATTGGCGAAGTAGTTTGGCTGGGTTTCGTTTATACCCCTCACCAGCCCCTCTGATGGCGGTTTATCCATTTGAATGATTCCATAATTGAATAATCAGCACAAATGATCACCTCCGCATACAATGTTTGTTGTGCTGTTGTTCAGAAGAATCTATGGGTCCATTTTACATCAGTCACTTAATATTGCACTGCTAGAATGAGAGAATCGAGGTTTTGGTGGCTCCCTTGGTTTCCCTCTGCTAAAACTCTAATTAGTTGAAGGTGCCCTAGTGAGAAATTAGTAAACATTGAAAATTTTCTAATCGTTGGTTCCCTTAAATTTTAGATTTAAGAAATTATCGATTTCAAGGGAGCTTTGATAAACTGACCCTAAAACTTACAGGTGGTTCACGGTTTGGACTTGGCGCTGGCCCTGATGGACAATCACGAGGAGGCCGAAGTCGTCATACATTCGAGGTTCGCGTACGGCGAATTGGGAAGACGGCCCGACATCCCGCCAGGGGCAACCATCACGTACGTCGTTTCCCTCCTCGACGTCCGCCCGGAGCCGCTCATCAGCCAAGTCCCTTACGCCGACAGGTTGACGATCGGAGCTCGAAAAAAGGAGAGGGGCAATTGGTGGTACACGAGGGACGAGTACACGTTGGCAATAAACTGCTACAGGTAATGCTGCAGCTACTAATAGGGGTATTCATGGTCTGTGATGCCCGTCGAATCATTGTGAATCAAAAGAGTGGTTAAGTGATAAGAGGGCGGAATTCAGAGGCGTTTCTCAAGTACCGTCTCAAATCCTGACTCAAATCGCCGTCTCAAGCAGCGACTTAGAAATGTGAAACAATTGTAATTCATAGTATGAATTTACCGACCATGTACGGTATTTCCTCAAGCCGGTGACTTGATACGGAAAATTGAGTCCCGGCTAAATGTCCCCCCTAATAGTACCTACCAGAGTTGGTCACCACGTGGCAGCACCAAAATGAAGCAATTTTACTTCAGTGATTGCAGCTAAAAGAGTCATTCGATTTTCGATCCGAAAATGCGAATCTTCTCCCAACAGTAATACTTTTGGCTATAATTATGTTTGGGATCGCTAAAATTTAAATTAAGAGGGGATGGGAATTTCAAATTCAAACAACGCCCGAAACGGCCTGGGTGGCGGACGAACATGTTAAAATAAAATCAAAGAAAGCCCCTTGCCCCGTGCTCCTTGTGCACAAATTTGCCAATACCCTTAAAAAAAAACTCTCCCGTAGCCCCATTTTAGTCCCATAGCGCCCCACGGGTTTGGGCGATCGAGCTGAAAACCTTGCGGGCAAAACTAGATGGTAAATCGAGTATTTTGTCAAAATTTCAGATGAAAAAAAAGTCCTACTGCCCAAAACGGCCCGGACGGCGTACGGACATTTTGGTTTTGGAATCTAGACCTCTTGAAACTGATAATGTCTAATTTTGAGGCCGATCCGAGTCGTCGACCTCCGTCGCGAAAAGATAGGTGTATTATTATTCCAAGAATAATAATCCAAAAGTGGATCAAGGAGTAAAGCAGCAACAAAACATTTACGTCATTTTATGATATACTCCCAGACACTGCCAAATCATTCAATACATAGTTTGTGAATTAACATTGTAAATTTCCTCCGTCAAATTCCTCTTCTGGATTTGGCGCTGGACTTGCGTACGCCCCAAACACCATCGCCATGGCCACAACAGCAGCTAAAAGCACGGTTGATACTTTCATGGTAACTTGTTTCTAGAAACAAATGCATTGTTCATTAGGTTAGTAACACCTCAGGGTAGGAGGCGTGCGGAAGTACTGACAAAATGTTAATGTAGACAGGGGCGGATGGTGGCATTACGCCAAATTCCGAAAATCGTGGTGGGAGGTGGACTGTGTTGACAGTAGAGAAGACGGCACCGCTGTGCTTTTAAGAACGGGGGGGGGGGGTTTGTTTCTCACGATGTTGATGGGAATCATCGTCTCTGTTTTGTCGTGGGGGTCAAAATAGGCCGCCCGCAGGGGCTGTGGCGACAGGGGCAAAAAGGTACCTGTTCCAAAAAATAAACACTGAAAATTTTACACAAGGGTTTATTATTCTTTGATATAGGTTGCTTGTGTATGAATTTAATTCTGTGTCAACGGAAAAAGTTTTTGGGGGAAAAAAATTCTACTGCTCAAAACGACCCGGACGTCGGACGGACAATTCGGTTTTGAAATCTAGACCTCTTGAAACGGATAATGTCAAATTTTGAGGCCGATCGGAGTCGTCGACCTCCACCGCGAAAACATAGGTGTATTATTCCAAGAATAATAATCCAAAAGTGGATCAAGGAGTAAAGCAGCAACAAAACGTCATTTTGTGATATATGCACAGACACTGCCAAATCATTCAATTCATAGTTTCTGAATTAACATTCAAAATGGTGTCCAACAAATTCCTCTTCTGGTTTTGGCGCTGGACTTGCGTACGCCCCAAACACCATCGCCATGGCCACAACAGCAGTTAAAAGCACCGTTGATACTTTCATGGTAACTTGTTTCTAGAAACAAATGCATTGTTCATTAGGTTGTAACTAACATGTAACTGCTAGACCTCAGGGTAGGAGGCAATAGTAAACCGAGTATTTTGTCAAAATTTCAGATTTTTAAACAAATTCCTACTGCCAAAAACGGCTCGGACGGCGGACGGACATTTCGGTTTTGGAATCTAGACCTCTTGAAACGGATAATGTCAAATTTTGAGGCCGATCGGAATCGTTGACCTCTTTCGCGAAAACATAGGTGTATTATTCCAACAATAATAATCCAAAAGGGGATCAAGGAGTAAAGCATCAACAAAACGTCATTTTATGATCTCATTCCTTCTCTAGTCCAGCAGTGAGGTACTTTTGCTTGGACATAATCCGAAAGTTAATGAAATTTTGGGCTGTTGTTTTGGGATGCCGAGGGAAGCTAAATCCGAGTTTTCTGACAAAAAAAAAGCCTGTGCTCGATTGTGGGTGGCCGAAAAACCGCGATTTTTTTCGGTTTTCCGCCTATAACTCAAAAACTATGCCTTGTAGTTTTTTTTTTTTTTTTTTTTTTTGACCGAATAACTGCTAAGTTACAGCCGTTCCAAAGTACATCAAATTTCTCAAAATGTACAATTTTACAGAAAAATGCATGTTTTAGCTTCTGAACATTCATTTGTACCTGCGAAACGAATTTAAAACAAAATAAGAAACGCCCAATCTGACACCGCGCGTAGAGCGGAAGCACGTTTTTCATCACGTTTTCGGTCGTAGCTCAGAAACTATTGGTCCGATTCCAAATTTATTTTTTTCTCATGAAAGCTGATTAAATTCTCCATCTCAGCTATTTCGTGTGAAATTTTGTGGAGGGGCGGGCACGGTAAAAAAGTGGCTCATTGTGAATAAAACATGATTCTTTGCACAATTCTGCCTATAATTTTGGAACGGTTTGTCCGATCTTACTTTTCTTTTTTTAATCAGAAAGCTGTTTAAATTTTATATAAGTAACGGCACATTGCATGTCTATTGAAACAACAAACCTGCCGTTACTGGAATGACTTGAGGGAATTTTGAACTGCTTCCCTCATACAGTGTTTTATTTGGGGAAGGGAGGAGTTAATTAAATTAAATTCACACTGAAATTAAATTCTAATTATGAATTTATTTAAGCTGTTTCAAGAAATCAGAAGGGGGAGGCCGAAAAATTTATCGGGTCTCAGGCGGGACTCGAACCCACAACCTCTGCATTACTAGTGCGATGCTCTACCACTAAGCTACTGAGACCAGCAGCCATGATAGAACATCGGAGATGGACCCCTAGGAAGAGGGACAAAAGTAGGATGTCTACTGGCTTCATATCAGATCAGGGATCAGAGGGGGAAAATAAGCAAAAATATGAGAAGGCCGAATCAAGCATTGGGGGCAGGAGACGGTTGAGCCTTCGATCTCCGATGTTCTATCATGGCTGCTGGTCTCAGTAGCTTAGTGGTAGAGCATCGCACTAGTAATGCAGAGGTTGTGGGTTCGAGTCCCGCCTGAGATCCGATAAATTTTTCGGCCTCCCCCTTCTGATTTCCTGAAATAGCTTAAATAAATTCATAATTAGAATTTAATTTCAGTGTGAATTTAATTTAATTAACTCCTCCCTTCCCCAAATAAAACCTGCCGTTAGTATTCGTCGGAAAGTGTGGAAACAAGAAATTTGACCATCTACGACCACGTTTTTCAGAAAACGTTCTTCTTTCCCTCCCTTATCAAGGCTCGAATCGAAATTTCACACGGAATAGCTGCGACGGGGAATTTAATCAGCTTTCTCGAGAAAAAATGAAATTTGGAATCGGACCAATAGTTTCTGAGCTACAACCGAAAACGTTTTGAAAAACGTGCTTCCGCACTGGAATATTCTCTAGTTTCGTTTTCCCATACATTTTTTCAAGATGAATCTAAATTTGAATTCCAAAAGACCGACATCCTGTAGTTCTGTAAGAAAACAATCATTCATTATCGAAAACCGAGTAGAAAGGGGCTAAGGCCAGGTGGGAGAGGTTGGGGGTTGGCTGGCTTTAGCCAGTGGCCCCCCCTAGGCCTATAACATTGGAGCCCCGCCCGAACACGACGAGGATATTCATCTTTTTTGTAGGTATTCCTTATTTATGCGGCCAATTTCCCCCTCATAGTGAGAAGCTGACTTAAGACCATAATATGGTATATTATGAATGAATAAACATGGAATTTTTCATTTTAACGAATTGTTGTGACTTTAGGAATCGCTCCTACTAAAAAACTAGTGCAATAATGAACGCAACTTACCGCTTCAATTGATGGATCAAATCGAATATGTTTTCACGGAAAGTGGTGTTTTATATTAGACAATTGCGCAACAATTTTGCCTTTTCTTATGAAGACTTTTATTTTAGAGGAATGAAATAATAAAACCCAGTTCGGCATCACCAAACAAAAATACATATCTGAGCCAATATACAATTAAATATTGTACCGAATATACAGAGACGAGTAACATTTGTCATTTATTATTGCGATTTATGTCATTTATATCATTTATTTTTCGTGGTTTATGTCACTTATTCGACCTAAATGGCCATTTTATGTCATTCGTAAATTATTTCATGTCAGTTATTTTTCAAGTTTTGGCTATCCTAGAAAGTTATAAATCTAAAATAAATAATTTTTAGTAAATTTTACATATGGGTTTACTATTCTTCGATGTATACATCAAAGAATAGTAAACCCATATGTTATAGTAAGAATAGTAAACCCTATAGGTTACCTACTTGTGCAAAAATTTAATGGGCCAAGGAACTAGGTCAGAGAAATGGGAAAATTTGGCCGAACATAGTTGAACTAGTAATAAACAAAGTACTCAGTACAGTTAGCACTGAGAAATTAGGTGTCTGAGCAGAGGAAATCACTAGTGAATATTTGGCGTTTTGAATTTTCCCGCGGTGGCACTTTTACTAATCCGCCAGAGTGCGCTAGCATAAGAAGGGAACGACGGGAATCTGCCGGAGGTGACGGCGGAAATGGCGGCCGTGTAGCAGCCAATGAGAGAGTAGCGCCACTTTTCCCTCCAGATTCAAAGTTGAAATTTTCGACAGTGCCCTGGAAATTTGTATTACACCGTAGGAGCCCAAAACTCACTGCTATGCCTTCAAATTATGAAGTTCTTTCAGAAAAAAGTATTAGTCGAGGTTCGGTTCCCCGGCCCATTCTGTGTCAATAAAAAAAATTTGGGAATTTTTTAATTTTTCACTCGTGGAACCTCCTGGGATCCTTCAAAAATCCCATTTTTAGCCCCATGAAAGCCCTATAAAACGCCATAGTGAAATCGAATCGTTCCGGGGCCTCCATAAATGGATTCTACGTCCAAAAATACTTCGAAAACGACACCTAACTCGATCCCATATCTAAAAGCCTTCAAAAAAACCCTCCCGTAGCTCCATTTTACCCCCATAGCACCCCGGGGGTTTGGGTGATCGGACTGAAAACCTCGCGGGCACAACTAGATGATAAACCAAGGATTTTGTGAAAATTTCAGATTTAAAAAAAAATTCCTACTGCCCAAAACGGCCCGGACGGTGGACGGATATTTCGGATTTAGAATGTAGACCTTTTGAAACGGATAATGTCAAATTTTGAGGCCGACCCGAGTCGTCGACCTCCGTCGCGATCACATAGGTGTATTATTCCACGAATAATAAACCAAAATGGCCATTTTTTGTCACGTTAGTATGTCATTTAATCGCTGCCGGAGGAAACAAGTGAAGCAGTACCCATGGGTCTTGTGCACAAGACTGCTATTCCGTATACGGGGTGCTGGCATTGCGATAGTATACACGTCCTTTTGCGCCGGAGCCTTTTTCTACTTCTGTATTTCGGGGGAAAGCCCAAAAACGTCCGATTTATGTCATTTATTTAGCATTTGGGCAATTTATGTAATTTACTCGTCTCTACTAATAAACAAACAATTAAAACTAAACCCGAGCAACGCTTGCATACGAGTCTGCACATTAGGACATTTTGTCTTTAGTTTAGTCGTTGCTAGTGCACTAACCGTAACGCTTTTTAGCGCAACCTTTCCCTCAAAAAATGGAAAGGTGCGCTCACCTCTTCGACATGTTTTTTTTGTTTTTCACAGCATCACGCCCGAGCGGCTCAACAGATTTTCATGAGGTGTGGTCTCATTGTGATCAGCGAGTTCGGGGGGTGGTTACAGGCTACCTTGATTTTTCCTCCCTCATCCCCTTCATCGGTTTTCGGGAGGCCCTTCACGACGAAAGTTGTTTATCTCTGATGTGTAACTAAGGAGGCCTCAAAAGGGGGACGAAAGTTTTTGTCCAATTTCATTGGTACAAGGGTCTGTGGAATGAGCTTTTTAGGCTGATTCCAACGACTCCAAAACGATTTTTGCAGCCTGAGCCGTTCGTTACCTCTGATCGGCATAAGGTTTTCTTACGCATCGGTCGTTGTTTACGTAATGAGCATCACGTGGATATTTTTAATGTGTTGTGTGGCATAGTTTGGTCGCTAGATACCTACTGTTTCTTAGTTTCTCTCGCTCATTAAATATATCGTAATAACAGAAAGGTTGCGCTCATCTATTCAATGCAATTGATGGCTTGTTGTTTTTTTTTTTTTTTTTTTTTTTTTTTTTTGTGTTTTTTTGTTTGTGTATCACAGCATCACGCCCGAGCGGCTCAACAGATTTTCATGAGGGTGGTCTCATTGTGATCAGCGAGTTCCGGGGGTGGTTACAGGCTACCTTGATTTTTCCTCCCTCGTCCCCTTCATCGGTTTTCGGGAGGTCCTTCACGACGAAAGTTGTTAATCTCTGATGTGTAACTCCTCAAAAGGGGGACGAAAGTTTTTGTCCGATTTCGTTGGTACAAGGGTCTATGGAATGAGCTTTTTAGGGTGATTCCAACGACTCCAAAACGATTTTTGCAGCCTGAGCCGTTCGTTACCTCTGATTGGCATAAGGTTTTCTTACGCATCGGTCGTTAGGGTGCAGTTGTTTACGTAATGAGCATCACGTGGATACTTTTGATGTGTTGTGTGGCATAGTTTGGTCGCTAGATACCTACTGTTTCTTAGTTTCTCTAGCTCAATAAATATATCGTAATAACAGAAAGGTTGCGCTCATCTATTCAATTCGATTGATGGCTTGTTTTTTAACACTTTCAACGCTCTCAACGTTTTTTTCGTTTATGTGCCAAAGTAAAGACGTGAAATGTTATTTCACTTCTTGTCTTCACCAACCTAAGTAGGAGCACCCCTTCCATTGTGCTAAATTCAATCAAATTCCAGACGAGCGCTGGAGTACTTGGACGAGACTGAACTTCCTGATGGCCCAAAAACGGAAGAAGAGATTCGGGCTATTCTGGACGAACGGCTCAAAGCGTACAACAACCTCGGAGCCGCTCAAATCAAAATCGAAGGCTACGACGCGGCGCTCATCTCTTTTGGGCACGTCCTGGCGGCTCAGCCAAACAACGTCAAAGCCCTGTTCAGGAAAAGCCAAATATTGAAGGCCAAAGGGGAACTGAACGAAGCCATATCCGTCACACAAAAAGCGCTGTCGATTGAGCCCGAAAACCGCCGACTTCAAGCCGACCTCCAGGTGAGCTTTTCCGCCCCAATAGTTTTACTTCCCTACTCAACTCCATTCTCACATTTCTCTTTTATTTTCACCAGGTCCTCTTAGCCGCCCAAAGGCGCGAAAACACCAAACAGCGCGACCTTTACAAAAAGATGATGGGCAACTCAGAAGAGCAGAACAACAAGAAAAAACAGTCTCGAAAGACCTCCAAAGTCAAATGGCTAGCAATCGTCACGACCCTCGCGGTAGCGGCCGGCAGCATAATCGCATTCCGCTACAAAATGTAACCCAACATACACAAACCAATTTAGGGACATTTTTCAAATGGTTTTCTCGTTTTTTTGTTTTACTCTCAATACTATTCAAACGAAAACGCCTCCAATAGCCGACGACGTTTATACTTTCTGCAAACTAACTTGAGAAAAAGGTGCAGTTCACTCTGTGCGCTTAAAACTTAATTTAAAAACAAAAAAGACTGTATTTTCCAGAAAAAGCATTTTGTTTTTTGTTGAGCTCATCAAAATTAACCACGTTCAATTAATTCTGCAATACAGAGGTCAAATGGGCACTTAGCCAACCCCAAAATAAAATTTTCGTAATCGCTTTGTTAACAATTTTCCCTGCTTAAAACGTGCATTGGTTTTTTTAAAATGGCGCTTTGGTCATTTTGTCGTTCAATCGAAAATCACTGTGCCAACGTTGTTTTTACATTTATTTGTTTTTTGTAAACGGCACTAAAATGGAGAATGGTAGGTGGGAGAATTCAAGTTCTTGAAGATTGGGAACACAAAAACTACATCACTTCGTCAAATAACATTAAACCTCTCGCGTTTTTATGTTGAATTTCGCAACTTTATCACGTTTGAAATGTTTTACTGAACCATCGTAATTTCATTCTTGTTACCATTTCTCTGTTTCACTAGCAAATGAAATAAATACGAAATGTTTGTATATTTTGACTTTTTTTAAGGCAATGCATTTTATTCTGAATTGTTGAATTCTGTTTATAGGCCCGGGAAACACCTCACATGATTCGAATTTCGCCCTTTGACGAATTCCGAAACTATTTCCCAATAAATTGATAAAATCGAACAATTTCTCGTATTTTAGGCTTATTTTGACAAAACGAAAGCCTTAGGTGTATATTTCTTGTGTAGGAAATCACTTTGATTTTTCTCTTTGTATTTTCGGTTAGATTTTTTGGAAAATATCACTCTTAGTTGTAAATTTGTAAATATATTGTTATCAAATTTATGAGTTATTTTGCTGCTATCCTGGTTCCCGTAGGAAGTAGCTTCCGGAGGAATATCGTGTCAGTTTTTCTGATTGGTTGAATCGTGGCGCTATCTCCAGATTTGTCAAGAGGAGAAAACCCCAATAAGATAGGATCCCTAAATCTAAATGGCGTTTTTGCTGAAACGGCCTTCTGAGGGACGATATATTGTGTAAGAGATCGATTGCCCTAAAAACGCATTTAGGAGGGTGTTGACGAGACTGAGCTTGCCTGCTCCGTCCATTTTGTCCTCTATGAAATCGTCCAATTTGTCAGTGCTGCAGGAATTCAATAAATTTGCGGTTTCGTCTGTTAACTGTTTATTCCTCACCGATCGTTTTTACTACGTTCAGACAGCAAGACATTTCAGGCAGCACTACTGGCTGCAGCGGTCGACGTCAGGTTTAGTCTCATTTGCATTTCCCAAGTATGGCGCCAGCTCAAGGCGACCCATCAAACCGCTGATTGTTTTAGCCTTATCCAATTCGCTCCGTTTTAAAACCTCGCCAAGAGACGAAATCAGGAGTTCCTTTCTCTCTTTCTTCAAGAACCAGTCCGTTTTGGCATCCAGGTATTCTTTCTCGCTTTTTTCCAACCTTTTTCTGAAACAAAAAAACTAATTTAATTAGTTCATACGATCGCATTCACAAGAATATTAAATATACTAAATTTTAAAGTATAATCGAGGTTGCTAACATCACGTTACACGGTGTAATTTATACCGGACTTGTTTACAACTATGGCCGAGGGGCGGTTGACATGTTTTTCGTTCGGGGTAGAAAAAAACGCTGCATATTTTACTCGAGGGTTTATTATTATTTGACATAGGCTGCAAAAGTCAATTATAATTGACTCATAAATGAAGTCATTAAAAAAATTCTTCAGTAAAATGTTTGGTCAGGACCTCCAAAAATGGGTTATGCGTACACATTTTGGGCTCCCAAATTGGGTACCAGGAAAACGACACCTCATTTGACCTGGGATCCTTCATAAGTCCCATTTGTAGTCACATAGATCCCAACAGTGAGAACGGACCGTTCTGGGACCCCCAAAAATGGATTTTACGTCCACAAATACTTCGAAAACGACACCTAACTCGATCCCATAGCTGAAAATATAAATAAATTTAAAAAACCCTCCTGTAGGTATACTATAGTCCCGACAGCTACACAACCTACCTCCCTAACCATCCCATCATGTGAAATGAGGTTTGTTCCTTACGCGCTGAGTAGGTAAGGTGTGAGAGTATTGGGTGTATGAACTCAAGTGGTGGGGGGAGGTGTTGCGTGGGTGCAGAAAGTTATGAGTAGGTACATGAACTCATTGGATGGAACGCGAAAACTGAAATGAAATATCACGTTAAGGTCGGAGCCAAGATTGTCGTAATTACAATTGCCGAAGTGACTAGCATGAAGGAAAACACCGAAAAGAATTTTGGGGGGTTATTAACTGTTACGGGTGCAGCGAAAAAAGCCAGCTTCGGGAGGGTGTAGAAAGTTCATGTACCCGGTGTAGAATATTAATGAACCCGCGCGGAAGGAACGCTATTCTTTTTACACCCGTTTGGAAAAGCGAAGAAGAAGTCTGGCACCCATGCGGGTGTTACACTCTGCGCAGAGCGACTGCGCCGAATTGTTTAATGAACTCGACATGTAAGGAACATACCTACCTATCATAGTATGTTGATGACCATAATGGTCTGCCATCATAGTCATCAATACAACAAGAAGAAAAATAGTCATCAACACAAACCTCAAGCCCAGCAGGTACCTCGTGGTAACCTAGGTATGTGGGGGGGGGGGGGGGGCTTTGGTTACTGTAACCACGTAACAGTGCAGTAGGCCTACTTAGGTTACCAACTCAATACGATACAGGTACAGGCTTTCGAGGTCTCGAAAAGACCCACGTTTGATTCTGTAAACCATCAACTTCAAAAAACAAATGGACGAAACATCGGTGGATGGAAACATCGATGTATCGATACATCGGAAGCCGAACATCGATGTCCACAAAACACGCAACCGCAAAAAACTCGATGTATTGTTGCCATCCCTACCGGCGGCAGGCTACAGGTAGGGTTGTTACATCGCGAGCAAAACATCGATATGTACATCGATGTCAACATCGGACGGTCAACATCGGCTCAAAAACATCGATATAACATCGATGTTCAATAAATTTAATCGTGAATTTTTTTTTTATCTCCTAAGTAAGTATTTAAATAGCCAGAATTATTTTTATAGTCTCGATTCTTATTGTTTACCATGAGGACCTAAAGGTAAAAAAATTGATCTTAGACACACCAAGCGAGATTTTTTCACTATTTTTGCCTTGAAAAATCTGCCCTTGGGGGGGGGGCGCGTTCAGGTTGCTGTCAGCAGGCGCTCTCAAGTACAGAGCCAGCTGGTGTGCATTCCTTTTGACCAAGGATCTTCGCCAACCACGAACAACATCGATGTTGGCTCCAAAACATCGATGTCCGATTATATCGTCTAGCTAAACATCGATGGTAAAAACATCGAACATCGGAGCCAAAACATCGATGTTTCGACCCTACCGCTAACAAGCAACACGAAGGAACGTCACAATCTTGTTTCCGTCTCCACTTTTGGTCTCTGTTACTCTGGGGTCTCCACCGTCGAGTTCCAGGCAGGTTGATGAGATTACTTACATTTTAGTTGGTAAACGGGAAGTCTTACTTATACGGTAAGTATTTCGGTGTTTATTAGTCCAAAAGCCTTAGGTCGTTTTCCCCGAAGCTCCCAAGATGCGCTATGTTAGAAAGGACGAAGTTGGGGGACGACACGAATAAGTTCTAATGGTGAGCAAAACTTGGCGGGGTTGTTCTGAAAGGGAACAACTTGTAAGTTTTGGAACGAATAATAAGGTAATAAGAAACCGTGTCAGTCATTTTGAATATCTCAAACTTGGGAGTAAAGATAACGAACATCCATTTGTACTGAACATTAGTCTGCCCAAACCCATTAACGTACATAAAGAAGCTTTAACTCTGTCAAACTCGGATCGAAGCCAGAGAAAAAGGAAATTATGGGTGAAAGTGTCTTCTAGTTGCTACATCAAATGGGATTTGTGATGTCATCACAAATACCATTTCTTAGGGGAGGATGGGAGATTTCGGCCACAGGTGTTATCTTGCAGTTGCCTTGTACATATCCGTATTTTCAAATCCATTGATTTGGCTCAGTGGCACTAGTCAGTGTGTCCGAAATCTCCCCATGTTATCCTACCGGTTCAGTTATCAGAATCCCCTCATGTTGCAGCAGTGCCGAAAGCATCTCTGTTTCACGATCAATACAATTTAACTTCAAGTTTTGCCGTTTGTTTCAGAATTTGCCCCGGAAGCAGTCTGGGTTGTAATGGGAGGAGGAAGTATGGCGTCATCTTGGTGCCTCTGCGCTTATTAAAATCTCCTTGGCGCGGAGGTAGGTACTACCAACAAATTTATACGTCAGTGACGCCAACGCCCTTTGGTAATATAGCCACCATCCATTTCTGGGGATTGCAGGGACCCTGGGGTGGCCGAGAGGGGATCCACTGGCCAGGAAATTCATTCGCCCTCTAACTTTTTCCCCTCGACCCCAAACCTTCACTTCACACCCAACGCATGTTCCAATTTTCCAAAGCTTTGACAGGTAGACGTGGGAGGGCTTTGTATCAGATCTCGACTCACGCCCCTTTCAAACTGAACTTGCCAGGGGACGGGGGAGCCTCATCTTGCGCTTGGAAGCACAAATTGGATTTCCCGAGTTTGTTTGGGGTATTAAGGTGCCTTGGGAAATGAAATCAATTTTTTTCGCTCGCTCCATAAAAAGAAAGAAGCCCCATCGTACAAAGATTTTCCGCTAGCTTCAACCAGCTTCATATTTTAATAACCAAGTGGTAAAGAATTGAGGTCATAAACGAACCATTAAGACTTAATTACTTAGGAATGGTTACACTACTGCATTATATAATATAGTGATCCGTGATATTATCAGCCAAATAATTGATTCATTAGTTAGGGAGTAAAAACATGACACGAATTAACAGGAAATGTTTATTTTGGTTTATTATTCTTGGAATAACACACCTATGTAATCGCGACGGAGGTCGACGACTCCGATCGGCCTCAAAATTTGACATAAGACATTTCAAGATAAGAGGCCGAAATGTCCGTCCGCCGTCCGGGCCGTTTTGGGCATTAGGATTTTTTTTATTTATTTATATATATCTGAAATTTGACAAAATACTCGGTTTACCATCTAGTTGTGCCCGCAAGGTTTTCATCCCGGTCGTCCAAACCCGTGGGGCGCTATGGGGCTACGGGAGGGTTTTTTTTGAAGGGTTTTGGCTATGGGATCGAGTTAGGTGTCGTTTTCGAAGTGTTTTTGGACGTAGAATCCATTTTTGGGGTCTCAGAACGATCCGATTTCACTGCAGGGATCTATGGGGCTACAAATGGGATTTTTGAAGGATCCGGGACGACAAATACGCATTTTGTTTAAGACGTGAAATTTGTTTTTTGGTTGTATTTTCCGAGCAAAGAAATGTTGCAAATAAATCAAATAAAATAAAAATTTTAAAAAAATGCCCAAAATGTTTTAAATTTTATTGACACTGAATTAATTTTTGCACAATATCAGAGAATAAATTGTGTAAAATTTGCAGCGTTTTTTCTTACTAGTATTCATAAATTCTATGTTATAACTTGCTTTGATTCGTTGCATTAGGTATTGCACGGTTCAATTTGTATGTTGTTAAGCATTATAATATAATGCTCATTATATAACATAATGCTGCTAATTATATTATAATATTATGCATGTGCACTAATAGAAAGTTAAAAAAAAAAAAAAACAATTATAACATTCGGTATAGGATACTAGGGGTCTGTTGGGACTTGGAAAGCCCCAATCTTGTAGGTATGTTTGGACATCGTTTATAAGGTTGTCGTATGAGGCCAAAGCCCCAACAAAGTACGGCATTAATACAGGCAAAATAGTAGGTAGTTACTTACGTAATTAGTAGATAGCAATATGTTTATTGAAAATTGAAGAAAACTGAAAGATTGATGTTTGCTTATTATATACACTTTATTAATGCATGGGGTCCGGATTTATTTGTCTAATTTTTCGACCCCAGCAACCTTTTGCGCTCCTGCCACTAGAGCGCTCTGATAAGGTCAATCGCTAAAGCAGTGGCCACTGGAACAATTTGGTTTTTTGTCGTGTTTCTATTGGGAGATGGTAAATGGGAAACATACTGTTTGAAAAATATTATATTTTACATTTTTTCAAACTTACCGAGCTTCGTGGAACTCCAAATTGGCTGATTCGATGTCTGCTCTTAGCGCCGATATTTCCTGGCTGTACAAATCATCCACTTTTTTCAACTCCGAGGCTATTTCATTGTGTCCATTCACCAAGCGGGTTTCATTTTTCCTGAAAAAAAAAAAAAACATTTAAAGAGAAAAAATAATCTTTTTCGACGCAATTTCAGAGATGTAGCAGGATATCCCTGGCTTGGATCATTGCAGCCTGAACGAATCGCAACTCGGGTGTGATACGGGACGACATGGGTCAAAGCAATAAGGGAGACCAATCATCCGTTCATGAACCTCTGATCAATCGCTAGACGCTCTCAGAGCCCGGTACGTAATCCATCAATCCAACTACCCCACCACGAATTTAGCTCTGTTGGAGTTCAAACTGAGCTAGACTGCAAAGGCGTCGCCATTTTCAGTGTTTAATTTAGACAATTACATAACTCTACATTCAGTTGAACTCCGAAATATTCCCCTTTTCCAGTGCACTCAACAAAGACCTTAACAAAGAGGAACATTTACCCCCTAGCCGGGAGGACCTGTTGAATATTTACTTGGACTTTCTGGCGGCTGAAATGGGGAGCGCAAACTTGGAAATCTCAATCAAACACTCGGTTGGAGCCTGAGAACGTCGGTTGTGGTTTCGCCGTAACGAACTTTGCCGGAGGTGGAAAGCTTCCTTGGAAGACAAACAATCTACCAGCTACAACCAACTTCGTAATTGACTGAACTCAGCAGACGGAGGACATTTTGCACTGTGAAACCTCCAGTGTTGAGAGAAACGGCATCCCGCGTGGTTTCTGGATTGCTGGTATGGTATCAATAGCAAAAGACGACACCGCGGCATGAATAAATAAAATAAGTAGGTAATGACTAGAGACTGGAATTTGCATAATATGCAAAATACTATTTTGCATTGTTTACAAGTGTACAGTGAGGTGGAAAGCGAAAAGGGACCTCTTGTCGGCAAAGTTGATGCGGAGAAAAAGCCAAATAAGCGAAAGTAGGTCGAAATTATCAAATTACTTTTTTTTCGGTATTGCAATTTTGTATTGTTCCACTTTTTTTCTATTGAATTACATTCACCACTACTTGAAGTGAATTTTGCAGTTTAACGTCGCTTTTCTCAAAATCCACTTTTTCTATTATAAAACATCAAAATGCCGCAGCTTCGTCATTTTTGAGCTACAAGGATGCGTTTGGTCTTAAATTTTTCAGAAATCTCTACAGATTTAGAAAGTAGCCATAACTCAATTTCGACAAACGCCGACGAGAGGTCCTTTTCGCTTTCCGCCCTAAATAATGTATATTGTATTATTGAGTACATCTTTCTAGTTTGCGTTTTGAGGGTGTCTGAATCGTTTGGCGTGAGTTAAATTGAAATTGCGTTATATTATTTTGGTCGATTTTGCAGATTTTTGCATATAATGGATATTTTGTGCACATTTCTGCCTATTTATTCGAAATAGGAAAATTTCTGTTTTTAATTCAAAAATTCAGTTTTTTATTATTTTTTTTAAATGGAAAAATGAATTAAAATTGAATTATTTTTTTACTATAAAATTTATAAGACACGTTCTTCAACTCCTGAGGGGAATAATAACTCCGGAATGAACAATTATTGTTCGTCATACCAGTAGTTGAGTTGGCAGAGTAAGTTCGTGCCGCTCGGAATCGAATCAGAACTCGAACGCTTCAAGGAATTAAACTCTTCCCCCTACTTTTAGAACGGCTGCCCTCCGCAAAATTGTTCATTTAATGAAAAAAGTAGTCCCTAGGAAGTTACCTTCACGAGATCACAGAAGGAAATGAATCGCGCATGCGTGACTTTCCATAATCGAAGAGGCAGTTTGAATCTGTTATGGAAGTTCTCATGGAAGAAATAGAGGAAGGCCCAGTCAGCGTTAGAAGCCGTGCCCAAAAGCTCCCCTCCTTTTCAACGAATCCCCCCCATTTGTCCCACATTCGACTGCTAGCGACACCTCCACGAGTATCCTCGATACTAAATATCCAACAAGGAGTTTGCCTCCACGTCCACAGATCGCGCCACGGTAACCACTACCATCTTGCCGCTAAATTTCGAATGTTCACTATCTCCAATGTTGAATATCCAAATATTCAAAATTTGATTTCATTTAAGGAAAAATTTGGTTCATGTGATGAACCTTGGTTATTTTCGGCCAACCCGCCTATTGACATTTTTTATTTTTCACAAAATAAAAAAAGATTGTTTCTATCTCTCTCTAGGAGAATAATTAAGGAAAACAAGTAGGGAGAGTAAATGAAGTTCATCATTTCAAACGTAAGGCAAATGTATTTACAATTAGTAGGCAAGGTTAAAATTATTATTTTACAAATTACAATTACAATTATGTTACATACAGATATTTTACAAATTAAAAAAATGTTACAAATTACAGTAAATAAACCATAAACAAGTTCATCATTTCAAACGTAAGGCAAATGTATTTACAATTAGTAGGCAAGGTTACGATTATTATTTTACAAATGTTGAAATTTATTTACAATTATTTTAAAAATTACAATTACAATTATTTTACAAATTAAAAAAATGTTACAAATTACAGTAAATAAACAATGCATTTACATTAAATATAGGACAACATTTGTTACCTATATTAATTATTTATTTAATATTAGAAGGCAAGGGAGGAATCGGCTTCATTTGGCCATCTACCATGAAGGAAAGAATTCCCTCTCCATGGCCATCTATCCTAATACTACTTTTTTCAATTTTTTAATAGTACTTCTCTTGGCAGATTCAGGATCCCCCAATTTCCTATTTAGGGACCTGATCTCCCAAAATATTCTATATTTTAAGAATATTTTAATGAAATTCTCTTCTGATGCTAAACCACACAGGTTTATTGATCGCCCCTTCATTTTGAAATGTTCCTGGAACATCTGGGAAATTCCAGGACGATGTAGGACGGTATGAAATCGAGAGAAAAAAACCGCTTCCAAGTCCTTTAAAAACACGTAAGCAGCCTGCGTGGGAAGGCATAAATGACCAAACTCTTCACCTAAAACGTCACTGAAAGCTTTGAAATAGGTGAAGAGTTGATAATCTTCTGACAATATTTTGTCCCCCCTGAGCAATACGTTTTTACATTCGCCACAGTTATGGCGGTTCAAAAACTTTTTAATTATAAATCCACAACAATAATGAAAGGCATTCTCCTCAATCGATCCCATTGGCGCTGTCCCAACTGCCTCCTCCATCCAGTCTTCCTGCTCCTCATGACATTCATTGGTCGAGCTCTGGTAATTGTGTGTCGTTACTGGAGGTTTTAGATTGCTTACGCAGACCAAAATTTTCCCCAATTCATCCTCACAATTACCAGAGCTTGGAAGCTTAGACATTGACGAAAGAGACAATGACTTCAACCCACTTTCAAACTGATTGGGGGTTGGATGATCTGAACACCCGTGTTGCTGTCTAACTGTGGAGAATGAATTCTCAAGACAATCTTGGTTTAGTAACCTTGTCCTGACTTCATGAATTCCATAGTTAGCAACCAAGTGTTCACTCAAAATAAGTAAACACCGGATATTCAGTATCCAGCCCCGCAAGCAGTCTGGTTGACGTGAGCATTGAAGAAATTGTGCCTCCGTCAAGTGCCTAAGCATTTCCCGCAGAAAAGAGCCATGTCGCGAGTCAGGAGTTAGAGCGTGTCTGTACGATAACCTGTCATGCGATTTGGAACTATTGAACGAATCAAATAAATCATTCATATCCTGAACGAAAACTGCTGTTTGGAGAGAGTCTGCAGGGAGAATGCCTTTCAATTCGAGGACCATTAGAGCAGTGCTCATTGATCGAGACAAAACCTGAGTGGCTAACTTCACCTTCATTTTTCGGAAAGAATTTTTTTTGAAATCAACATGCTTCAACCCCAATTTTGGCAATAACCGGAGACGGAGTGGGTCATCATTCCTTACAGCAGACGAAATGTGGGCCCATTTGGCAATACCGCTTTTCCATTTCATGTTGTACTTCATTAAATTGTTTCTCATGGACTTAATGAGATGTGGGGAGTCCCACATGAAAAACACTTGTTCCCCTTTAAAGTGGAAATAAGGTTTTTCATGTGTGACCCCAGTTTTCTTTATTACACTCCTATTCTTTGCTCCTTGGTCGCATATGACGACCTTAACCTTCAATCCAACTGAAGACAACTGCTCCAAGCATTGGTATAGTGCAGCTTGAATGCCATCGGCACTCTCACTCCCAGAAGTGAACCAGTGGCCTACTATCTGTTTCCAATTGGTTACGGTTCCCTTCACCATAGCAACTAATGCCTGATCAGCAATGACATTCTTTCGTGAAAACCCTCCATCAACCAGGCCTGTGACTTTGTCTTCCTGGACATTATAATTAAGGTTTCTCTTCAATGATATTTCATCGAAGACGAGGGTGCATATTTTATTTTCCATGGGCCATCTAGGGACTTCATCTTTAAGAAAATTCAAGACATGGAGATGTACCCCAGTATTTAGAGGAATCCTAGCCTTGAAGCGACGTAAAGTAGACAGGCTTGGTAAATGAAGGACTTTTCTTAAGAATCTATATGAACGAGGTGAATGGAAAAAAATACTTAACGCGAAATCTTTCATCTCACCAGTCCACCTCCGGCCATGCTTACTTTTGGTATACATCTCAAGTTGAGCACAAAAAAATTTGTGAGCAATAGGTGAAAGATGATTGGCAGCCAATTTCGCCACCTCCTGTGATGTAAACGGCCTTATTTTCTTTGCTCGGCTCAACTTCCTCTTCAGCAGGCGGCAGTGCCTTTGAGACTGAAGCAACTTCTTACGTAGAGTTTCTTCTTTACGTAGAGTACTTCGTGAATTGTTTATCACACCTGGAAACATAAAATGTTGATTCAAATTTAGTAGGTATCATTAGCATTTTTCAGGTCCAAACCAAAAACAAAACCTTAGCATGTAGGTTGCGACTACGGATCGCAATCCCGCGGGATCCCGCGGTGATTTTCCAATCTGGCAAATGCGGGATTCTCAACGCGGGGTCCAGCAGGATTTATTTTGTTAAAAAAACAAAAACCAAAAACAGCTTTTTCTGTCTTGTGAACCACATTCACATTGCCAGTGATTCATATAAGTCCTCCTCATGCCTGTAGTTCACGATATTTTTGCTATTCTTGTGGTATCAGATTCTATAGATACTATCCTATCTATAGATCCTTCTGATGGCACACCCACCCAGCTGCAGAGCTCCATCGCACTCCCTTCAATGCATTTATTTCCTAATATTTGTTTGAATATTTTTAAACACACCTATGTAATCGTGAGTAGAAAATTCTGACAGGCCTCAAAATTTGACAGTATACGTTTCAGGATACGTTTCTATTGATTCCAAAAAAAAAAAAAAAAAAAAAAAAAAAAATGTCCAGAAACAGAAACCACACGTGATCTCGTGGGATTGGCTTAATCCTAAGGTGGTTTTTATGAGACAGGAATATTTAGCCAGTGCAATTAAAACGCAGCGAATTTCACCCAAGACTTGTGTACTTACCTATTGAGAGGCCGAATTGATTATACCTACTAGAATTATGTGAATCTACGAAGATACCTAGTATAAAGAAAAACCATCTTACCAACAGGAGAGCGCGAAGTTGAAAAATCTGAAGCAGGTGGGTACGGAGTTGAAATAAGTTGCACGTTCGATAAAGCAAGCCCCTCATCTGGAAATAAAAGACTGGAGTCAGAGCCAAATTCCAATTTACAATGTCAAAACTGCGAGTAGTAATTACTCACACGAGTTTACTTACCACTTGCAGGGTCAGCCAAATTTGATATATGTGGTGCAGGTGGGTATGCACTTGAAATATCTGAAGCAGGACGGTTCGGAGTAGAAATATGTGATGCCTTAAGCACGTTCGATGAAGCACCTTCTTCATCTGGAAATAAAATACTGTAGTCAGAGCCAACCCGTATTTTAAAATATCAAAGATCACACACAAGTTCACTTACCACTCGCAGGTGTAGCAAAAGTAGATGGTAGATTTTCCAATGAAAACGTTAGGGACCTTCGCGGAACGTTCCTCATCCCCGAATTGGATGATACAGGCGTCTGAGTCGTATTAATACTTGGGTTACCTACATCTTGTGAGAACGAATCAACTGGAAAAATAAAAAGATACATTAATTTATGAATAAATGACACATCCCCACCTTAGGTCGAAAAAAAAAAAAATGATAAAGAAATAAATACTCACTGTGGTCGGTCGACGGTTTCCTCGAATAATTGCGAATTGGAACTCTTGTATGTGGTGAGGCAGGGGAAAGAGTGCTTGGTTGATGTGGGAGAGGAATGTGAGGTGGGGATATTGAAAGAGTGATGATTGATGACTGAGGAAACAATTTAAAATCTGCGGAACTATCAAAAGGGGGTTCGTTCTTGAACTGACGGACAGAAGGAAAGGCGTAAGGAAAGATACTTTGAGTGTACGGGGTTAGTATACGGAAATCTCTGCTTTGGAAGTGAACGGAGCATACTCGCACATAACGTCGTATGTAGTCCTTAGAGCGTTCGTTCAGCTGAGGTTCATTGATAAAATCCAACCAGCTCTTTTGCCTGAAATGAATCCCCGTCTTTCAATTACTTCATACTTAGCGCGTGCACGACGAAAAGGCAACAATAATTGTTTCAATTAGGTACTGAAAGTGAAAATTATTAATAACTTACCTCTGCAGATCTGCTGGAGGAGAGTGAAGGGAAATGTTTTCAGCTTGGTTGACGGACCGGCCGCACCAAGTAACCGAACACTTAAGTTTCGTTTTGCTTGCCTCGAAAGGCAAGCTTGAAAGGGAATCACTTATCACTACTGGATACTAAACTAACTGATAATATTAATTGACTACTAATGACTAAAGGATGATAATACTACGCATAAATCGAATACTTAAGTCGGAGCAAGATAGAGCACGATCAAACAAACGAGGAAGACGCTTAGCGAAGTCGGGAAGTAGTAGAGATGTGTCGTTCCAAGTGGAACCGTTACGTGGTGCCTGCTTCAGAGGTGAGAATCGTGGAACCGGCTCCACGTGTTAAAAAAACAGAGTCCCGCGAAACAACTTCCTTCTTCCATGACAGATCCGGATTTGTTTATTATTATTATTATTGGAATAGTAGATATGTATTCGCGAGGGGGGGGGGGGGGGGTGTAAAAAGTTTTACCGCCTCAAAATTTGATATTATTCGTTTCATGTCGCGAAATAAAATGTCCATCTGCTGTAGGTACGCCGCAGCGCGCTGTCCGACGTCCAGACCGTTTTAGGTAGAAGGGATTGTTTTTTTTTAAATTTTTTATTTATTTATTTATTTTTTATTTTTTTTTTATTCTGAAATGTTACTAAAACACTCGGTTTACCATAATATGGTAAACTGAGTATATATTATACCGCTAGGTTTTCAGCCCGAACGCTCAAACCCGTGGGGCTCAATTGGGTAAGCGGGAGGGGTTTTTGAAGGTTTTTGGCCATGGGGTCGAGTTAGCTTCGTTTTCGAGGTATTTTTGGACGTAGAATCCACTTTTGGGGGATCAAAAACTTTCCAAACACTAATCAGCAATGCAATTGTTTTAATATTGTTAAAATGATTTGTTATTCTTTGGTAGGTGTAATTGCTTGAAATTTGCGGCGATTATTATTTCTAGTTCCAAACTTCGATAGAGTGACAAACTTTAAGTCATGTTATGTTAGAATACCTACCTATAATTTCATCGCCCGCCAGAATAACGTGAAAGCCCGACTAGCGCTTTCACTACTCTAAAATAATTCTAACGACTGAACAAGCCAATCCCGACAGAAGAATTTATTGAACGAGAAGACAAGGATATCGACAACTCAAAAATATTTTGCAAGTCAGTTTAATCATTAACCGGCCGAAAAATAAATTGCATGAAGAAAAAAAAACTGGGGTGTGGTTTTATGAAACCACGGTAAAAGTGAAACTTTTTTCCCACTAGTCTCTCCGGCTCGCTTCGCTCGCTCCCCTAGTGGGGTACGTAGCATCGATGGACACGTTTTTTTATGTCTAGTCCCCCCCCCCCATTTCCTACTCATTCACCTACCCTTGTATCTCTACCCACGGCTTCATTTTGGCGTTTTCTCAAATTGATTTCTAACGTGGCACCTGATAACAACAAAACAAGCGGCATTGTTTACTGCATCCATTGATAACATCAATAAATATAAAATGGGGACATAATGACAAAGAACAAGTACGAAAGAAATGTGTGATAAATCGAGAGCTTTCCAACGAATGGTGAACGATTTTTGTACGATTATAACTGGCGAAGATGAAGTTCCGTAGCAACGAATCGGTTGTAAGCGAAAATCAACGGTAGCGTGACGGGACAAGAAACGACACACAGACCAAAAAATTTGGGACGATGTAATAAAAGCTTCACTTTAAAAAGGATTCACGTCACTACCGCAACGACAAATTAGGTGAGTAGAATAACAAAGTCGCATCGACATTGTAACAAGTTTGGAGAGCGCTGATGTAGAATTTTAACTGAATTTTTATTTTTATTTTTATTTTAACTAACCCTCTCCTATCGTTTGAATCCGAATGTGATTCGAATTTAACTAGGCTATTTCTGGCTGGAGAGAGGATTTCGGGAGTGTCAGGTACCATAATATTTGGAATCATGGATGAAAATTTATGGAACCACCCATCTCTAGGAAGTCGAAAAACCGCAGGCCTGGCAAACGCCATCTTGACGGAGCTGCTTTCGAATATTCCCGAACCGCACATGCCGATAACTCCCGAACAACCTCAGCCGGACCCCACCTAGCGGGCTCCTGGTAAACTTACTAGTGACAAAGGATACCCGTTCAGAGTGCGTTACTCTCGGCAGTCTTTGGCGGGTAGCCCACTACCTCCTATGAACTGACAATTCCTCTTCCTTATTCCATGGGAAGTTCTATTAAATATATATATATATCGCGTTAAGGACTGACTCACGATTTTCACGGGGAGACTCCCCGAGCGGCGAGCGTTCCTAGCGGGGGGCGTCCGTATAAAAGCTTCGCTTCAAAAATCGGAAATGCTGGAATCGATTCTGAACGAGTTCTGAGTTCGCAGAGCATCAGAACTTGAGTGTTTAGTTCCTGGAAGCCGATGCCAAAGGCCCTACTTACTACGCATGCGCCGAAGAGTTCCGAATTTTCAGAATTCTTCTTAATTACCTGTTGGGGTGGCTACGGGTCACCTAATATAGTAGAGTTTGATCCAACATCTAAGGCTAACCAGAAGACAGGTTGGTATTTATCAAGGCCCATTCCGGCATTGATCACCCGCCTGGAGACCCAAGGATGGGACCTTTGCACGGCTGTGGCTGCCGTTCAGAAGTTTTAAGAGAATACGCAAACTGGCCAGGGCGAGGCAATAATATCGCGACGTGACAATAATAGGAGTGGTCTATAACTGACTATCTGTATTTCGGCTTGGGGTGCATATTTTGCATAATTTCCTATTTCGTCTGCATATAATTCCCCAATTTTGTGCATACAATTCCAGTCTTTAGTAGACCTTTCGAATAAGTAAGTTTCTCTGGAGCACTCTTTATGTGCTAATCTTGCCATATTATGCCTCTTATCAATTGGAGCTGAGGAGGAAAATCGTGACCCATCAACACCTGGGAATGTTTAAGTCTCTCCAACGGAGCCGCATTTAAGATTGTTAGCATAGTCATTTCATTAGCTATGAGCGTACTTTGTCAGTGACTGCATTCCATAGACGAAGGACCTCTGCATGCTTTTCATTACTCGGAAGAGACCACGGACTGGAAGAAGTAGTTCGATCTTCATGTCAGAACACCGAAAACACTGATATTTCTCGGTTGAGATTTGGTTTAGTAGCATTACGGTAGCTTATCTCCGTAGAACCAACAATCCGAAATTTATGACGTTATCGCTGGGGGGGCTGTCGCTGACAATCAAACTGCGTCAACTTGAGCCGAAACCTGAACGTTTTACAATCTCCTGGAAGTTTGCATACAAAAATAAACGCCTGAGGTTTCATCACCACCATTTCCACATGCTGCTACAGTTCCGCCTCAAGTGTAACATTAAATTTATTCCAGAGTTTGGCGATTGGCGAGCCATCGCGGATTTTACTGGTGGGAAAAAAAACTGACGGGATAAAAGGGTCCTTCAAAGATCTGACCCGGGAAAGCCCTTTCATGCGGAATCACCCGGACGCGACAGCTACGCCAAAAAAAGTTGCCCTTTTGTTTATGAATTCCCTTTAGTTCCGAACCAGGACAGTCAAATTGGGCAGAAATATCACTGCCATATTTTTTCACGATGAAATATCTCGCGACAAACCTTTTCAGGAGAAATATAAATAATGAATTAGTTAAAAAGCGTCATTGCGGCTATCAGCCAGGCTGCGTCAGTGAGGGTAATCTTACATATGTCGTAGCTACTTTCCTTCACAGGCCGAGGAGCATTCCCTTTTGTTGTATTATTCTTGGAATAATACACCTATGTTTTCGCGACGGAGGTCGACGTCTCCGATCGGCCTCAAAATTTGACATTGTGACAAGTGGTCTAGATTCCAAAACCGAAATGTCAGTCCGCCGTCCGGGCCGTTTTGGGCAGTAGGAATTTTTTTTTAAATCTGAAATTTTGACAAAATACTCGGTATACCATCTAGTTGTGCCCGCAAGGTTTTCAGCCCGATCGCCCAACCCCGTGGGGCGCTATGGGGCTATGGGAGGTTTTTTTTTTTTTTAAAGCTTTTAGCTACGGGATCGAGTTAGGTGTCGTTTTCGAAGTATTTTTGGACGTCGAATGGGGGTTCCGGAACGATCCGATTTCACTGTGGTGATCTACAGGGCTTTCGCGGGGCTAAAAATGGGATTTTTGATGGATCCCAAGAGGTCAAATATTTTCCGAGTAAAAAAAAAACATTTTTTGAAAAACAAAACTTTTTCCAATTTTTGTTTTTATTGACACAGAATTAATTTTTGAACAAGTATCCTATATCAAAGAATAATTAACCCTTGTGTAAAATTTGCAGCGTTTTCCCTCTTTTTGACGGTCCATGGCGCTCCTCGGCCGGCCTTCACCGTGAGAAAAGATGTCGACTTGCCTGCTCAAATTGCTACGCATGACAGGTGTGGATTTCATGTGCGTCCATCACACGCCACCGCTCGAGGTTCCGCCCGGTGGAAAGCGCTGTTGCTTCCGATTATAATTTTGTTTGTAAAACCATCGGCGTTTCCTTGACACCCCCTACACCAACCCCTTCACACACCCCACTAAGGCTATTCATTCTTTGTCCAAGTGGAAGAAGTTCATCGGTGAAGTGCAGTAACTGCTGTTGTTATGTAGGCCGGTTGAGAAAAAATCCTCATTTTACGGAGAAAAGGGAAAGAGTTTTTTCTCGGGATTTTCTAAGGACCGTGCAGGTACAAGATGAGAAAATTAATGTGTCTGCTGCACTAAGTCCAAATGACGTCAGGCAAACCCTCCGACGGCTTATCACACCGAGCTGTTCATTCCGCGTCCACCTGACAATTCACCCCTGCCATCGGAGGTTTCCCGTCTGAATTATTAACTCCCCCACTCTTATAATTCACCCCCCACCCAAGGGTTCGACCCTGCTTGAGGTCGCTCCACATTATTGCCGGTTATAGGTTTTGGCCGTCGACAACTTGTCAGAAGCTCCGTTTGCGTGACCGGTTCGTACCAGCGCGCGTTCGAAACATTCTGTCCGTTATTGGGAGTTCGGCAGGAAAACATTTTTTCCTGATTCGACGTTACATTTTTGTAAATCGTTTCGTCTTGCTACGTCAAACATCACGCAGTCGAATACATCGTAAGTAAAGGCTCAATTTGAACCCACTGGAGCTTTGTGGATTCAATCCTAGTTTTCTCCTTTGAACTCCATGCTGGTCGATAAGTCCTACTTATTGATGTCTGTCTTATTTTATGTATCTTGGGGATATGAGTGTAGGAGGGGATTCGAGTAAGCGTTTGGGTTCTGGCAGGACGCTGTCGTTTAGGAAAATTCAAGGCACGCTTGTAAAATTATTCTTCAATCTCTGGCTATATTTTGTACTGACATGTGACCCCCTTCAAAATGTCAATCTGGAGCGCTCTTCATAATTTCGGATATATCCCACAATGTTTGGAAATACCTCCGTACAAATTAATGAGAACCTGATGCTGCGAGCTGAATGCTTGACAAGATTCGTATTCAAAGCTGCCCTTGCAACCTACGGGATCGTTTTGGCGAGTGGCGTATCGGTATAGCTTGTTCCTGTCTTCCCAAAATTGTTTCCAGTAGGCTTCAAGTTCATGTTGGGTTCTTTTGGTGGTCCAATTCTGGATCATTTCGTCGAGGATGAGGTCGATCTTGCTATTGATGACGTCCGTCCTTCTGGGCAGAGCGTCATAGAGGGGTCGAGCTTGTGTGTGGTAGCAGTCACCAACCTCCGGGCCGAACTGAACAATTACGAAGTGCAAGTAATTATCTTCCAAACTGGACTCTCAAACCAAGCTACAACTATAAATTATTGTACTCACGTGGTAGTATCCAGTTGCAATCCCAGTGAACCCCACCGTGAGGAGTGAGTTATGGATTCCAGTTATGGTTTTCAGGGTTGTTCTGTCCATCCGTATCAAATTTATCATTACTTTCACCACTTCTGGAGAAATATCAAACTGAAAAAAAAAAAAAAAAATCTCGGTTTTTACTATAGGTTTAATATTAATCATTATTATCAAAAACTTCTTCTGAAGTCAGACTGACTTACGTGCTCAGATGGAACGCCAAAACTTATACCTCCAGGCAGTGTGCTCTTTTGAATCCCACCGCCGACAGCAGCTCCCGTGCTGAATAACCAGCAGCAGAGAGTTGCGAGTACTGTTAACTGTGACATTCTAGATCCTGGAGGACAAACAAAAAGTGAATACCGCCATTTTAAAAATCTAGTTCACCAAACCTGCTGGGCGGCTGATAGGAAATTGGTTTAGTAGATTTAATTTTATTTTGTCACAGGCACCTTTATGAATCCAGAAATACAGCTTCACTGTGAGTTACCATTTACTGATCCTCTATTTTACTTCATTCTTGTTTATAGTGCTAATAAAACTTGGAAATTCTTTGGCTTGCGTCGACAATGACTTAAAAAAGTTCCATTTCAACATACCGCCGCCATTTGATAAAAAATCCCGTGCTTTTCTCATATCTGCTCAGAGGCTCGGGTGTTATGAGGATGGCCTCGTAAAACGGAGCTTCATTGGCACGAATAGTTTTTAAAACGTTTCTTTCTTGTTCCAGCAGCAAATACATTTTGTTTGCAACTTCTGCGAGGGGGCACCTAAAACTCTTGCTGATTCCTCACCCACCTGTCAATACCTAATCCATGGAATAAGGAAGGACTATTTCTTCCATGTACCTAATCATTATAATTAGGACCTATCGTTACAAAGGACCTTACACGTTTATGAAGACTTAGTGTAGGTACATTCCAAAAATGAAATGCCACTCTGCGCCGTTCTGGGCAGCAGGTATTTTTTCAAAAAATCTCTGTCACCTGCTCTCTATTGCTGGATATTATATCCAGAGTACCGGACAACATTTACGGTAGGGAGCCCTGAGAGACGGAACGAGACGGATGACATGACACGCTCCAACCTGAATACGGATGGCTTACTGACCGTGGCAGTAAAAATTCAGTAAATTAATCAGTAGGATTGGACGCTGTCATTTAGGAACATTCAATGCACGCTTGTGAAATTATTTTAATCACTGGCTATATTTTGCTCTATATATTGCTGGCTATTTTCTGAGGAGCTGTTCATAATTTGGGATATTAGTTATATCATGTATCCCACAATGCTTTCCAACAGCTCCGTACATATTCATGAGAACCTGATGCTGCGAGCTGAATGCTTGACAAGATTCGTATTCAAAGCTGCCCGTGCAACCTACGGGGTTGTTTTGGCGAGTGGCGTATCGGTATAGCTTGTTCCTGTCTTCCCAAAATGGTTTCCAGTAGGCTTCAAGTTCGTGTTGGGTTCTTTTGGTGGTCCAATTCTGGATCATTTCGTCGAGGATGAGGTCGATCTTGCTATTGATGACGTCCGTCCTTCTGGGCAGAGCGTCATAGAGGGGTCGAGCTTGTGTGTGATAGCAGTCACCAACCTCTGGGCCGAACTGAACAATTACGAAGTGCAAGTAATTATCTTCCAAACTGGAATCTCAAATCAAGCTACAACTATAAATTATTTGATCACCTGGTAGTATCCAGTTGCAATCCCAGTGAACCCCACCGTGAGGATTGAGTTATGGATTCCAGTTATGGTTTTCAGGGTTGTTCTGTCCGTCCGTATCAAATTTATAAGTACTTTCACCACTTCTGGAGAAATATCAAACTGAAAAAATAAAAAATCAAAAAAAATCACGGTTTTTACTGTAGGTTCAATAATCATTATTATTAACAAAAACTTCTGAAGTTAGACTGACTTACGTGCTTAGATGGATCGGCAACCATTATACCTCCAGGCAGTGTGCTCTTTTGAACCCCACCGCCAACAGCAGCTCCCGTGCTGAATAACCAGCAGCAGAGAGTTGCCAGCACTGTGAACTGTAGCATTCTAGATCCTGGAGGACAAACAAAAAGTGAATACCGCCATTTTAAAAATCTAGTTCTCCAAACCTGCTGGGCGGCTGATAGGAAATTGGTTTAGTAGATTTAATTTTATTTTGTCACAGGCACCTTTATGAATCCAGAAATACCGCTTCACTGTGAGTTATCAGTTACTGATCCTTTATTTTACTTCATTCTTGTTTATGGTGCTAATAAAACTTGGAAATTCTTTGGCTTGCGTCGACAATGACTTTTAAAAGTTCCATTTCAACATACCGCTGCCATTTGATAAAAAATCCCGTGCTTTTCTCATAATATGAGAAGAGATATTATCTGCTCAGAGGCTCGGGTGTTATGAGGGTGACCTCGTAAAACGGAGCTTCATTGGCACGAATAGTTTTAAAAACGTTTCTTTCCTGTTCCAGCAGCCAATACATTTTGTCTGCAACTTCTGCGAGGGGTCACCCAAAACTCTTGCTGATTCCTCACCCACCTGTCAATACCTAATCATTATAATTAGGACCATTCGTTACAAAGGACCTTACACGTTTATGAAGTGTAGGTACATTCCGAAAATGAAATGCCTGTCTGCGCCGTTCTGGGCAGCAGGTATTTTTTCAAAAATCTCCGTCCTCCATCTAGTAATGGTCCTGGTCCTTATGTTATGTTCTTGGTCCCCCATCCAGTTATGCTCTCATGGTTTACAGCTTTATCGCCCTGACCCGTCGCGATCAATAATGATAGAAAATAAGTTTGAGTTATTGCGTGTAGCTGTGGGGGAACTCTCCACACAGCCGCCGTGTGTTCGTCCTGCAGAAGAAGGCTCTCCGAATACTGAAGCACCTTGGATGGAATGAGAGTTGCCGAGGGCATTTTAACAGCTTGGGAATCCTCACCTTGCCGAGTCTGTACATTCACTCAGTTTTGATGTTTGTGCGACAAAATGTTAACACGTTGCAGAGGGGCAGTAACTGCCATCATTACTCCACAAGGCAATGCGAGGACCTTACCATTCCCACGGTCCGTCTGACAGCCTCGCTGCGGACAGACCCAACTCAGAACGGCTCTCGTCTGATTAATCGGCTACCGGAGAGGCTGCAGAGCTTGCCCATCCCCGCTTTCAAGCGAGCCCTGAAGGATATTCTGATCGAGGCGGAATTGTACAGTGTTGATGAGTTTTATAATATCTCATTCGCCTCAAGCCCATAAGTTCGCCTGGGTAGCTCCATTCTCATGTTGTCAGGGTTTGTTTGTGAACTGTACGATGGGGCCCAAATTGTTGCTGTTTTGATGCTTGTGTTTTTTTCATTACCGATGTAATCTTGTAATCTTGACGTTTGCATTGTCATATGCATATCATATATCAAGCCCATAAGTTCGCCCGGGTTGCTCCATTCTCACGTTGTCAGAGTTTGTTTGTGAACTGTACTATGGAGCCCAAATTACTGCTGTTTTCATGCTTGTGTTTCTATCATTACCTATGTAATATTGACGTTTGCATTGTCATATACATCGATTTTGCAAATAAAAACCAGTTTGATTTGAAAAATATCAACACTTCATTACGAGTACATAATATGTATTAACAAATTATTAACAAATATTAAAACATAGGTAATATTATTACCTATGTTTTAATATTTGTTATTAATGTTATTGCCTAACTCATCTTCTAATGTAATCTCAACAACTAAATCCAAGTTGAAATATTTGAGCTATTGAACATAATTTGATTGTTCAATGTTAATTAATTTAACAATTATTGTTAAATTATTTAACATTGAACTACTTTGAATCATTGTCGGACAATTAACGCTCTACGACCTTGCCTTGGCACACAGAATCGAAAAGCGTTACTTTTACAAGTTTAACGTTTAAAATTGTCACGTGTAAAGTGTCACGCTTAAGAGCAATTATTGCTGGATATTATATCCAGAGTACCGGACAACATTTACGGTAGAGAGCCCTGAGAGACGGAACGAGACGGATGGCTTACTGACCGTGGCAGTAAAAATTCAATAAATTAATCAGTTAGGATTGGACGCTGTCGTTTAGGAACATTCAAGGCACGCTTGTGAAATTATTTTAATCACTGGCTATATTTTGCTCTATATATTGCTGGCTATTTTCTGAGGAGCTGTTCATAATTTGGGATATTAGTTAGATCATAATATGATCTATGAATGATGAATATATTATATTCCACAATGCTTTCCAACAGCTTCGTACAAATTCATGAAAACCTCATGCTGCGAGCTGAATGCTTGACAAGATTCGTAGTCAAAGCTGCCCGTGCAACCTACGGCGTCATTTTGGCGAGTTGCGTACCGGTACAGCTTGTTCCTGTCTTCCCAAAATTGTTTCCAGTAGGCTTCAAGTTCGTGTTGGGTTCTTTTGGTGGTCCAATTCTGGATCATTTTGTCGAGGGTAAGGTCGATCTTGTTATTGATGACGTCCGTTCTTCTGGGCAGAGTGTCATAGAGGGGTCGAGCTTGTGTGTGGTAGCAGTCACCAACCTCTGGGCCGATCTGAACAATTACGAAGTGAAAGTAATTACCTTCAAAACTGGACTCTCAAACCAAGCTACAACTATAAATTATAATTTATAATAATAATAATAATAATAATTTATAATAATAATAATTATAATTTATAATAATTATTATATCACCTGGTAGTTTCCGGTTGCAATCCCATTGAAATCCATCGTGAGGACTGAGTTATGGATTCCAGTTATGGTTTTCAGGGTTGTTCTGTCCGTCCGTATCAAATTTATAAGTACTTTAACCACTTCTGGAGAAATATCAAACTGAAAAAAAATCACAGTTTTTCTGTAGGCTTAATAATAATTATTATCAAAATCTTCTTCTGAAGTCAGACTGACTTACGTGCTTAGATGGATCGCCAACCATTATACCTCCAGGCAGTGTGCTCTTTTGAATCCCACCACCGACAGCAGCTCCCGTGCTGAATAACCAGCAGCAGAGAGTTGCCAGCACTGTGAACTGTAGCATTCTAGATCCTGGAGGACAAACAAAAAGTGAATACCGCCATTTTTAAAAACTAGTTCTCCAAACCTGCTGGGCGGCTGATACGCCATTGGTTGAATACATTTAATTTTATTTTGTCACAGGCACCTTTACGAATCCAGAAATACCGCTTCACTGTGAGGTACCAGTTACTGATCCTCTATTTTACTTCATTCTTATTTATAGAGCTAATAAAACTAGGAAATTCATTGGCTTGCGTCGACAATGACTTATAAAAGTTCCATTTCAACATACCGCTGCCATTTGATAAAAAATCCCGTGCTTTTCTCATATCTGCTCAGAGGCTCGGGTGTTATGAGGATGACCTCGTAAAACGGAGCTTCATTGGCACGAATAGTTTTTAAAACGTTTCTTTCTTGTTCCAGCAGCAAATACATTTTGTCTGCAACTTCTGCGAGGGGGCACCTAAAACTCTTGCTGATTCCTCACCCACCTGTCAATACCTAATCATTATAATTAGGACCTTTCGTTACAAAGGACCTTACACGTTTATGAAGACTTAGTGTAGGTACATTCCAAAAATGAAATGCCACTCTGCGCCGTTCTGGGCAGCAGGTATTTTTTCAAAAATCTCCGTCCTCCATCTAGTAATGGTCCTGGTCCTTATGTTATGTTCTTGGTCCCCCCTCCAGTTATGCTCTCATGGTTTACAGCTTTATCGCCCTAACCCGTCGCGACCAATAATAATAGAAATATCAAAACGTTATTACGAGTAGGTACATAGTACCTATGTTTTAATGTTTGTTATTAATGTTATTGCCTAACTCATCTTCTAATGTAATCTCAACAACTAAATCCAAGTTGGACTATTTGAGCTATTGAACAATAATTGTTAAATTAATTAACATTGAACGTCTTTGAATCAAAGTCGGACTGTTAACGTTCTATGACTTTGCTTTGGCACACAGAATCGAAAAGCGTTACTTTTACAAGTTTAACGTTTAAAATTGTCACGTGTAAAGTGTCACCCTTAAGAGCAATTATTGCTGGATATTATATCCAGAGTACCGGACAACATTTACGGTAGGGAGCCTCCCAGAGACGGAACGAGACGGATGACATGACACGCTCCAACCTGAACACGGATGGCTTACTGACCGTAGCAGTAAAAATTCAATAAATTAATCAGTTAGGATTGGACGCTGTCGTTTAGGAACATTCAAGGCACGCTTGTGAAATTATTTTAATCACTGGCTATATTTTGCTCTATATATTGCTGGCTACTTTCTGAGGAGCTGTTAATAATCTGGGATATCATTTACATCATATATCCCACAATGCTTTTCAACAGCTTCGTACAAATTCATGAATACCTGATGCTGCGAGCTGAATGCTTGACAAGATTCGTATTCAAAGCTGCCCGTGCAACCTACGGGGTTGTTTTGGCGAGTGGCGTATCGGTATAGCTTGTTCCTGTCTTCCCAAAATTGTTTCCAGTATTCTTCAAGTTCGTGTTGGGTTCTTTTGGCGGTCCAATTCTGGATCATTTCGTCGAGGATGAGGTCGATCTTGCTATTGATGACGTCCGTCCTTCTGGGCAGAGCGTCATAGAGGGGTCGAGCTTGTGTGTGATAGCAGTCACCAACCTCCGGGCCGAACTGAACAATTACGAAGTGCAAGTAATTATCTTCCAAAATGGACTCTCAAACCAAGCTACAGCTATAAATTATTATATCACCTGGTAGTTTCCGGTTGCAATCCCGTTGAATTCCATCGTGAGGATTGAGTTATGGATTCCAGTTATGGTTTTCAGGGTTGTTCTGTCCGTCCGTATCAAATTTATAAGCACCTTCACCACTTCTGGTGAGATATCAAACTGAAAAAAAAAAAAATCTCTTTTTTCGTCATGTCGGTACGCTCTCAATCGCAATTGTCAAAGACTTCTTCTGAAGTCTCAGACTTACGTGCTCAGATGGATCAGCAACCTTTATATCTACAGTAGCTCCTGTGCTGAATAACCAGCAGCATAGAGTTGCCAGCACAGCTAACTGATGCATTCCAGACCCTGTGCGACAAACAAAAAGTAAATATCTACCAACATTTTTAAAAACTAGTTCACTCCAAACCTAATGGCTGGTAGGCCATTGGAACAGATTAAATTTGATAAATCTCACCTTACTTTATGAATCCAGAAAGGCCAGAAATACAGCTGAGGCACCAGTTACTGATGCTCGAATTTACTTCATTATTGTTTATAGTGCTAATAAAACTTGAAAATTCGTTGGCTTGCGTCGGCAATGACTTGTCAATGTTCCATTTCAACATACCGCCGCCGTTTGATAAAAAATTCCGTAGATTTGTCATATTTTTCAGCGACTGTAAACAAGGAATGGAACTTGCCAGGCTCGGCTCTTCCTCCACCTTACTGAATTGTATTTAAAGTTTATCGTTATCGATGATGATGTTGACCGGTTGAATGAATCTGGGTGGGAAGTTGTAAAGGGCCGGTCAAATAAAATGAAGAATACGCCGACCTTTTCCTGATTTCCTAAAATATACTCACGGAGATGCCCTTCTTTTGAGCCAAATTGTGAGCTCGTAAAAAGCGACACTCTATAAACGATATATAAAATTTATATATCATTTAATGACAATCTTCATACCTGTTTATTGCTTTTTGGTTATTCCTGTAATAATCCCCTATGTATTTGCGACGGTTTTCGACCATTTTGATCGGTCCCCAAATTCTGTCATTATGTATAAAACGTATACGTTTCATGACGCGTAGATTTCAAAAGCAAAAAACCGTACGGCGCACAATACGGCGGATCGCGAATCTAGATGGACACAATCATTTTAGCTTGCTTATCTTCTCAACATTTTGCGCTGATTACGGAAAAATGCCTCGATTGCTCGGACAAGCTCAATTCCTGAAAATTTCAAGTTTTCATTTATAACACAATTTCATAACTACTATTATTTCAGGATATTTCGTTACCCTACAGTATATTACCGAGAACAATAGAACGATTGAAAATAGAAAATAAGTTTTGGGCAGTAGAATTTGTTTTTAGTCTGATTTTTGACAAAATATGTACTCGGGTCGCCATCTAGTTGTGCCCGCAAGGTTTTCAGCCCGATAGCCCATTCCCGTGGGGCTAAAAAGTGGCTACGGGAAGGGCTTTTGGAGGTTTTCGGTTATAATATCGAGAGGGGCGTCGTTTTGGAATCCTAGTCCATTTTTTGGGGTCCCACAACCGTTCGCAAACTTTACAAGAAAATTTGAATAATTAATTTGATTTTTTTATTGACAGAATGATGGGAGTCTCAGACCCATCCGACTACCTACACCGCGGATATCTACGGAGATATAAACGAAACTTTCGAAGGGCTTTGGCTAAGAAGTCACATTAGGTGTCGTTTCCGAAGTAATTTTTCCTATATAATCAACTTTTCGGGGGGCCCTTTTACAGGTAGGTATGCTTTTTTAAATGATTTTATTTCGGCATAGAATACTTTGTGTCCAATTTAAACAAAAGGTTGGTATCGGTTTTACCCACTAATTTAAAAAAAAAGCATACCTACCTGTAAAAGGGCCCCCCGAAAAATTGATTAAGGTAAGGTTGATTAAGATAAAGTACACCTTATCTTCACCTTATCGACTTCGCTCGTCTTCTTCACCATCAAGAAGACATTGCAAATGGCCGCGTGGATTTAACTATTCATATACATCGATCCCTTACGCCGGGTTGGAAACCTTCTGTCTGACGCAAGATTTCCGCCGCGTTTCGACCGCTATCTCACAATTAATCTATTTTAAATCATGCGATTCGATTAATACGGTTGAATTACTGTCCACTCGTATGCTGACCCGGCTTGTAAGTTGGTCGAATATTTGGTCTTTGGTCGAAGTCGGTCCCTGTGATCAATATTTGCAATTATGGCAGACCAGATTATGGCAGGTTTTCATATTACAGAACGTATTCAACCTTCAATGTTGAATTTTGAATAGGAGCGCTTAGCCTGTCAGCGATTAACCTCAATTGATTCAAACTGATATCGTGTTAGATCAATATCGGAGTGGCCCACCAGTGTGCACCGTGTCGTTTATGATTTATAGCAAATTACCTAGGTACATCTTCTTTCAAAAAGGTACGAGTGATGTTTTTTCGTCAGGGAAGTTCTTCGGTGATTTTGGTTTATTATTCTTGGAATAATACACCTATGTTTTCGCGACGGGGGTCGACGACTCCGATCGAGCTCAAAATTTGACATTATCCGTTTCAAGAGGTCTACATACTAAATCCGAAATGTCCGTCCGCCGTCCAGGCCGATTTGGGCAGTAGGAATTTTTTTTTAAATCTGAAATTTTGACAAAATACTTGGTTTACCATCTAGTTGTGCCCGCAAGGTTTTCAGTCCGATCGCCCAAACCCGTGGGGCGCTATGGGGCTATAATGGGGCTACGGGAGGGTTTTTTTGAAGGCTTTTAACCATGGGATCGAGTTAGGTGTCGTTTTCGAAGTATTTTTGGACGTAGAATCCATTTTTTGGGGTCCCGGAACGATCCGATTTCACTGGGGCGATCTTTAGGGCTTTCATGGGGCTACAAATGGCATTTTTGAAGGATCTTAGGATGTTAAATATTTTTCGAGTAAAAAATAAAGAATTTTTGAAAATAAACATTTTTGAAAAAAAAAATCCCAAAAAGAAAAATTTTTTTTTGACATAAAAATCCAAAAAAAAATTTTTTTTTAATTTTTTCATTGACAGAATTAAATTTCTGCACAAGTAACGAATATCAAAGAATAATAAACCCTTGTGTAAAATTTGCAGCGTTTTTTATTTGCAAACATTTCCCTGGTTTTCGGCTGTTCCTTAGCTAGTACAACTTTCTCAGTCCGGCAAATCTGGATTCGCTCCTAAATGATGTCAAACACGTAAAATTTTAGGTCATTAAGATTTTCATTAAGTTGTTTGAAGAAGTATAGGTACTTCTTCAAAGTAGCAACATTTCATGAGTGTATTGGTAAAAATAACGATTTTGCAGCGTTACACAAACTTGAAAAGGCGTAAAAAAGTCATTTTCCGAAAATTTATGTAGAAAACGCTGCAAATTTTACACAAGGGTTTATTATTCTTTGATATACGTTACTTGTGCAGAAATTTAATTCTGTCAATGAAAAAATTTAAAAAAAAAAATGTTTTTGGATTTTTATCTCAAAAAAAAATTTTTTTTTGGATTTTTTTTGTTCAAAAATGTGTTTTTTCAACAATTCTGTATTTTTTACTCGAAAAATATTAAATATTTTTCGAGTAAAAAATACAGAATGTTAAATTAAGATCCCAGGATGTTAAATTTTAACATCCTGGGATCCTTCAAAAATCCCATTTTTAGCCCCATGAAAGCCCTAAAGATCGCCCCAGTGAAATCGGATCGTTCCGGGACCACTAAAAAATGGATTCTACGTCCAAAAATACTTCGAAAACGACACCTAACTCGATCCCATAGCTAAAAGCCTTCAAAAAAACCCTCCCGTAGCCCCATTATAGCCCCATAGCGCCCCACGGGTTTGGGCGATCGGACTGAAAACCTTGCGGGCACAACTAGATGGTATACCGAGTATTTTGTCAAAATTTCAGATTTTTTAAAAACTTCCTACTGCCCATAACGGCCTGGACGGCGGACGGACATTTCGGTTTTGGAATCTAGACCACTTGAAACGGATAATGTCAAATTTTGAGCCCGATCGGAGTCGTCGACCCCCGTCGCGAAAACATAGGTGTATTATTCCAAGAATAATAAACCAAAACGAAGAAAATTGAAGGGCTTTACGTTAAAAACGAAAATTCCACCTTTTCTTAGGCGTTTTCTGGGTCTGCTGACCCAGGTTATGTGATTTAAATAAAGTAACTATTTTGGGTCTGCTGACCATGAGTCGCCTTTTCAAATTAGCAATTTAAATCGGCCCCCGAGCTGAAACGCTTCAAAAACCCTTCCCGTAGCCCCAAAGAGCCCCGTGGGTTCGTGATATCGGACAATAACCTTGCGGCCACACTTACTGTAGGAGCACCCTGTACAACGAAGTTTTAGTCAAGTTGATCCACTTTTTAAGAGTTTCCAAACCAACGGCACAACCAACGCTATGCCATAGTAGTGCAGCTCCTGGAATTACACTCCTATCCGTGAATGTAGGTACCAGCTTTGTTTTTCAAGTTTTCAGGAAATCAATTTACTCGCATATTTCACTTTATTCTCGAAAGGTGCTCAACTTTAAATGTTACTTGGGCCTTTCCAGTGTTTGGTCTTGCATTCCGCCATTGCTATCATACTTTTGCCGTATGCATTCTCAAGCAAGTCGATTCCTGTGCATTCGACGGTAGAATTTCTACAAATCCCTTGTTGATTATTGGTAAGGTGTTGGTACAACCCGTCTCGTTGTCTCCAAAAGGTCACCATGTACGGGTCGTCCGGTTCGACCCATTCGACCCGCTTTGACCACTCGTTGTAGAGATGATTCGCCTTGGTGTCAATCATGTCACTCAGTTCTCTCATTATTTTTCTGATTTCATGTTTCCGGGAATGATAAACTGCTCGCGCGCAATCCCCTCCTTCTATGCCTGATTCCTGTAATAAGCCGAGAAAAGCTAGTAAATCTCCAAAATAGAAAGAGCTCAAATCGCTAAAAAGGCTGGGACTTACTCTGTACGTTTGGGCGACAAGCGGCATCAAGAGGCTCTCGTACGCATAAGCTTCGTTGACCAAGATGGTTTTCAACACGGCTCTGTCTTGTTCCACCAATAAAGACGTTTGGTCCACAACCCCTAACCTCGTATAGAAGTGCTGTCCGGGAGCTGTAACTTTGCGAACTTCAGCGCCATGACTCACCCAGCAAGTTGCAAGCAAGATGCTCGCTGTTAGTGGCAAGAACGATCGCATCCCCGAAGACATTGAGCCGTTTGCAGCCCAAAACTGCAAAACTTAGCTCTCACTGAAAATGAGAATTTAAACGTCTTGCGCGATCAACTCGCTTTTTTAATGGTTACTGTCACTCGTATACGACACCGTCTGGCGAAAGAGATCTATTCAAAAAGATTACGGTATTTCTTTTTCACAAAGTGTAAATATCTTAAGTCTTCCTCTTGCGTTGCACGATCAATTCTCTCAAAGTTTTTAGAAAAGCGATTTCTATCTTGAAACATTTTATTATCTTACAGATGTCATTAAGATAATAAAATGAATGTGTGATAATACTATTAAACCATGACGATTCAATGTTGCAAATTGTCACGGCACCCTTGATGGTTAAGATATTAATATTGGATGGAAGTGTACTGAGCGAAATTTGCTAATAATTTGCTAATAATTACAATTACAATTATTGTAATTAACTGATTGAACCCATTTTCCATTAACGTGTTACAGGGATCAATGACGCAGAGGATTCAACCCCAGAACAACATTGAGTTGCAGAATAACGTGAATGGCAGGGTCAAAATTATTGGAGGTTAGTTACCTATTGCAGTTTTTTAATAACTGCACTGCACGCATTACTCGATATTTTTATGATTGAAGCTATTTGTAGCAATTACTTACTTCTTTCGATGCTATGCTTTTCTAAAAGTTTCAAAACTTCTGTCTCCTGTCTTCATGGTGTGTTTAACATGAACAGAGCAGTGTGACGGTTTAAAGGGTTGAATACGATAACAATGAATGACAGATCGGGTCGGGAAAAAGTCCGTGATAACTCAAAAAAGTGCGTTTTTCAGTTTTAATGACGGACTAATTCAAAAATTGTGCAATACCCACCAATCATCTTGGCGTTCTAGCAGCCAGAACGCGCTGTCGCTTTTACAACGTCTCACCTCCCAACAGTGTTTGCTTCAACACTGTTACAAGCCAAAATTTCCACTTGCAACTGATTGATTTTTTTTTTTTTTTTTTTGTATTTATTTGTTTAAGTCCATTACAATAGTAATATACCTTAATGATTAGTACATAGACTGGGTTGTTACGGGACTGGAATATATAAACATGGCATGGTTATGTGTCTTAGTTGAAGTACGATGAGTTGCAGATCAGTCTGGGATGGTGGGGATGAATTGAAGGATGTGTCTGGGGCGTTGGAGTCGTTGTGATGAGAAGGGAGCAAATCCGCCAGCCGCGAGTTGGTTGTGGTGGTCGGAATATGTAGCGACGAATTTCTCTATGAAGGTCTGGCGAGTTACGGTTGGGGAGCTCACTTTGAAGTCATTGTAGATGGTTTCATTTCTGACGAATGGGGGGGCGTGGACTATGTTGCGTTGGAGGATGGCGTTTTGGCTGCTCTCAAGGCGCTTGAATTGCGAGTCTGAGCAGGTTCCCCATATAGGGAGGGCGTAGGTCCATAAAGGTCGAATAAGCGTTTTGTATATTAGAAGTTTGTTATCCAGAGAGACGTGGGGGTTGGAAAGAAGAGGCCTGAGTTGGGATATCCGGATTCTGGTTCTTTTGATGAGGTCGGAGATGTGTTCGTGGAAGGTGAGCCGACGGTCAAGAGTGACACCGAGGTATTTGAAGTGAGGGGCAGTGGGGAGGGTGGTACCGCAGTAGCTCACGGTGGGATCGTGGAAGTTCCTCCGATACGAGAAAGTGACAGAGATTGATTTAGCTGGGTTGATTTTCAGGCGCCACTTAGTGCTCCATTGTCCTAGCCGTTCGATGTAATTTTGCAAGACCTGTGCTACCTCAAGAGGATCTGCTCGGCTCACAGCGTATACCAAGTCATCCGCATAGAGTCCAGAAAAGTCCGGCGTTGTTGGTAAAGGAATATCGTGACAGAAGATCGTATAAAGATACGGCCCTAGAATGCTGCCCTGCGGGACCCCAGCTTCTATCGAGCGGGAGGAGGAAAGCTCATTCTGAATGTCAACAGTGAAGGTCCTGTTGGTGAGGTAGCTGGCAAGTATGTTGTACAGGTTAGATGGAAGGTGAGGTTTGATCTTCCGAAGAAGGCCAACATGCCAAACGCGGTCAAAAGCCTGTTGAGCATCGAAGAATGTGGCCTTGCAAACTTCCTTCTTTTGAAATGTATCCTTTATGAAATTTGTAAGGCGTTGTAGCTGCAATGGACACGACAGAGAATCCCGGAATCCGAATTGCTGTTCTGGAATTAGATGGTCGGTATACCGAAGAAATTGTCGTAGTAGGAGTTTTTCGAAAATCTTGCCGAGCAATGAGAGTAGACTGATAGGGCGGTAGGAGTCAGTTTCATTTTCTGGTTTGCCGGGTTTGAGGACCATAATTATATTTGCATGTTTCCATTGATCAGGGAAGTAGGCAATCCGCATAGCTGCGTTGTATATGTGAGTCAGGCGAGCTATAACCTTTCGAGGAGCATGCCGCATGAGTGGTTGAACAATGAGGTCTGGGCCAGGGGCCTTGCGAGTCTTGGATCGTGAAATGATCTGCTGCACTTCCTTCGGAGAGAAGAAGACAGCTGTAGATGGGAAAAAGGACTCGGGGTCAGCAGGTGACGGAAGATTCGATTCAAACGGCTTAAACCTGTTTTCCAGCATGGCGATTGTGTGATACGAACACACAAACAGGTCCTGTTGGCTATATAATGACAGAAAAGGTAATCATTTCAAGCTTCACTAGGTATTCATCGCTCTCCTAAAAAATGAAATTTTTTGTTGTTATCATAATCTTTTTCCCGACCAGCGAGATATGAAGGCCGATAATCTATACCATCTGGCTGGCTGGTATAATATATTATTATATTATTATATCGTTTCAATCGTACATTTTATATGAGAGCGATCTCATTTAAGTTCAGGTCGTGTATTTAATGGTATTAAATTCCTGATCAAAAATTACTGTAAAAGCAACGATACTCCGATATCGGTTTTATCCTGCCGTCCCTGGTTCTATTATTGGCACCCGAGCGAGACGAAACCAATTTGTTCGTTCTGAGAGATTCGATGGATACCTGTATACGACAGATCAATAGCGAGAGGAAATACGAGAATAATATACATCCTGGTTTTGACAGGGTGAGGAGGGGTGGCGGGGGGAAAGCACTAAAACCGTAGAATATCCCAAAGGTTACCTACCTACTGCCGGGTGGGTATCACAAGTCGGCATATTGAGCTTATTCAAAAGCCAAAAGGGAGTCTGAGGTAAAGCGATATTGTATTATTTGAAGAACATCTTCATCTACATACGTCTGGGAAGGCGGAGTTTCTCTATACGGAAAATGAGATGGAGGCTCCGTTTCTTCTCGCATTGTTCACATCTTGTTTGACGTTCCTACCACTTGACTCGGATAAAGCTCCAGAGCCCATCAATGATTCACCGACTGACGACTTGGGTGTATAGAGGACGACGAAACTGTACTGATTATCATACTTGATGTTACGTCGTAAAGCATTTTATGGTTGGCGTTATGCCGCTGAAACTCCTCGTCATATTGCATTGATGCGTCGCACGTGCAATCCGTAAAAATTTGCTCGTCTGATTAGCAGCCGTTAAGGACTTTATGGGTTCGCGTGGTCAGCGGACACAGGGTGGAGTTCATTAGGATCTTTTGACCTTACATGTGATGCACGTACTCCTTCGTGCCCGGGGCTCTAAAATGCCACCGTCCACACGCCAAGCTACAGGTGTTCACTCACTAAATTCCCCTTTGAAAGGAATTCCCCCCCTTTTTCCCACCTTTAATATTCTCCGAGACATCTCCAGAATTCTTTTTTTTTTTTCAGCAGTATTCTGAAAAACCCACACGCGAAGCGACAAGCGTGACCGTTGGAGTGAAATAACGATATAATTAGCATTGGACTCCGTATGGAGTTTCTTATCGAGGGGATTTTAAGCGAGAAAATCAGAAGTCAGGCGATACTGCTATTACTGAGGGCGTTCGCTCGTATCGCGGATTCAGTCACATATTGGCGACCGTAGCTGACTGATGGTTTTTGGGCCTGCCAAGATCTTCAGGATGAGCTCCGAACGAGTGCCGAAGATCTTGGTGCGAGCGGCTACTATTGACGAATCTTTGAACGGTAGGATTTTCTATGAATTTTGGCTGAAGAATGAGATTCAAATGTGTTCTGTAGTTTTCATTTTCATTATTAGGGTACCAAAAATCATGTACGTCGGGAGGAGTTTGAAAGCGCGAATGGTAGGGACACCAGCACGACCGTCAGGAATGCAAACCGTTCAAAACAGATTTTTTGATGATGTCAAATTTTATTGTCAACACATTGCGAAGGCTGCTACGAAAAGAACAAGGTCATGCGAAGAATCTGGACTTCTAGTTGGTACGAACGTATTGATTGGAGATTTCAAGAGTTTAGTTGTGGGATTTCGCTTCGAGAGGACCGCCAGAGGTCCATTAGAGCCACTTTTAGCTGTTGCTTCAACAAGGTTTCCCCTTTAGCTCCAAATACATTGGAGGAGGATTTATGACCTTCCGTTTTTCTACAACGGTTGACAAGTCCTTCGTTTGAATGAAAAAGAACAAAAACGAAGGAAAAAGCGAGAATTTACTTTCAATGGAATTTGATATCAACAAATTGCTTTCGTCGAATAGTTGGATGACTACGCCTACCGCGCTGCCTGAATGTTTCTGATCTCAGTACACAGTTAAAACAAAAAGAGTTCAGTTAATTATTCCGAGTTTTCTCCGAAATAAGTCTCACCATTCCCGGACCAATTAGAGTAAAAATACCGTTTCTGTTCTAAACTCGGTACAAATATTTTCCCAGATATCTCCCACAAAAAGAAGCTAGCGGGGGTGGTGAGGGGGAGGAGACTTACAGATAGCTTTGTGGCGGAATATTCACATTGTATACTTCCTTTGAGCTGATGGTTTCTACCTCTTTCGCCATTCTAATAAGAATTTTAATTTTGTTTATCCAACCTCTTCTATTAGGTGGAGCCTTAATTGCATCGTTGAATTAAGTAAGAGTTGAAGAGGGGATCTTCACTAATTAAAAGGAATGAAGAGGTCAGGTTAAGTCTTTGGTTAAGAACCACCAGATTAAATTTCCAACGAAATACAAGAGGCAGAGAAAGTGGAAGTGTTTTCAGAAGAATAACAATAAATGTGAATTATACGCACAATGCGTAGTTTCGCCTCAATGCTGACCTAAATGCTGACCCCAGAAGGGGTATTCATTTGAGCAGGTCGCTAACAGGGTGAAATATTATTCAGGTTGGTGACGTTGTACTGTGCGAGAACAATGCTAATTCCATCAAGTTGTTCCCAGGGCACTCATTACAATGGACGGTGTCCCTTTCGCGTCAACAGGTGTTGGAAAATGAATGTCCCCTCCGGGGACACTGTTTGGAAGGATTAACTCCTAGTTGGATGATTTATTAAACGAGTTAGTGGCAAATCTCCGGGTAAGATTGCCCTACATTTTGATGCTGGTGTAATTTTTGGTGAATTGTTTAGTCCGTTCGTACAATGGGTCAGGAGCTTTAAAACGAAAATACGCCAGCCTGGCGAGCCACCCTCTTTATGTCAGTATGAAATGTGGTGATAGTGAAAGGATTCATTTGTGAGGTGAAATCTATTTTTGCCAACTTTCGATTTTCCCCTCGCTAGCCCCCCTTTTCGCCCCCCCCCCCCCCCCCCCCCTTAGAACAGCCCTTATATTTGATGGTTAATATTTCATAACTATGGGTTCTTATGGAAAAGATCGAGGTGACAACTGTTTCATGTGGGAGTGGAGAGGATACATTTTGAATTAACCTGCACGCCTTCGACAAGCCCCTCCCTACCACCTTCCCAACATCCTGTCAACTGGCCTTGATCCTTTTTTTCTACACTTAATTGGTTCTAATTGGCCACATTGAAGCAATGTTTTTGCTAGGTTCAGACTTTTCTTGTACTATGCTCGCTTAGCTGAATTTTTCAAAATTTTGTCTGGCTTTTTAGGGTAGTCCAGCAATCAAGTACTTTCTGTCGTCCAAAAATCCTGTCAATAAATCTTTGAGGATGTGAGTTTTTGTAATGTTTGGGGATGTCTCAGGATAAGATGTTCAAACTAGTGAACCCTGTCGAACATTGTGGGGAACAAAACAATGGCCATGTTTGAGAAGTTGTTTCGGTATTGTGCGTAGAACTTGAAAACTATGCATCCTATGGATAAAGCACTCATCCAAAAATCTAACATCAGTAACTTTCATTTAAAATTCACTGTTCACTAGCATTTTTTGACCCAGGTACCAAAATTCGTCCGTTCAAAGTTTCTGGAAAAGAAAAAAAAATTGTAAAAATGTAAAAATGAATTGATAAAATGCAATGCTTTAATATAGTTGGCATATGCCTAACCCGAGTGAATTTAGTGTACTTGACGTGTTCTGTGTACCTGAATTATCTGAAATTTTCGTGGTTGTGGTTTGGTTGCTCTCAATTAATTGCTCTTCAACATTTGAATGAATGATTTTTTCCGTCCAATGCATAGTTTTCGAGTTATAGGTAAAAACCCCAACAATTCAGAAAAAAATCGCAGTTTTTTGGCCCCATACAATTTTTCACGGGGTCAGGTAGAAATAGGCCCGCTACTATTCTACCCGGATTTAGAATTTGAAAGATGGAAATATGTACCGCATCCTGGGACATCGTCAAATAATACCTCACACTTCCATTGACTTCGGATTTTTGTTCATCAAACCCCCAAATTTCCTTACTGCCGGACTAGAACTGTAGTTGTGGTCGGAAGGGTTTGACTAAGGTATCGTTTTCGAAGTAGGTTTTGAGGGGAAATATAAGGAGGTCCCAGACAGGTCTTTAATTCTACGTGGAATTTCAAAAAACCCTTCGCTTTCTCAAATGAGCCGATTCCCGCTGTAGATACATTTCAGTCAGTGTCATTTTGAAAATTCCTCGCGGGCCAAAATGATCCCCGTTTTTTTTCGCCCTTAAGGACATGAATCATGCGCAGATCGGGCGGGTAAAGGGCAATCAGGCTCAGCCCGCGTTTCCCGAGTCAGTCGCGATCGGGTAGGCGGACCCCACAGTTTCCCGTAAAACACCCCATCCGTCTGAAATGGGAGAGAACGCAGGTAAGTTCGTCGTATTTGCAAATCCAAAAAGAAAAAAAAAAATCCGTCAGAATTTCCCGCTTTTGCGGAATTTCGCCATCGTAAACGGCCACCAGTGTTGACTTCGTTAAAATTGATAATACCAATTCTCATTAACGCAATTACGCTGATACATATAATCGCTTATTTCAGCAGAACCACGCAAAAATCCCTCCACTTCTGCACCACGGAAAAATCCAGTCTCCCTTTCTGTCTCTCTACCATTTTCTCTTGTCACGCGTCCTATTCAGGGAGACGTTTGAAGACACCTGACACCCGGCCCGGGAGGACCAATTTATAAGATCTGCACCCGGTCAGCAGGACAATCGTATTGTTTAAACCCATTTTGAACACTAGTTTTGAAATTGATGTGTGACATCAAAAACTCATCTCCCTCATTCCGTTATTTTAGTCCTCTCATACGGTTAAAGAAGCTATTTTAATTACTTACTGTTTTCAATTGCTATAAATGTGCCAAATAATACATTTTGCGTGTTCTTGCGGTCACGCACGAATGTGATGCCCTCGTTAGGTAATCATGAAGGGTGTGGCTCAGTGGCATATTCTTGATGAATGATTCTCTAAATAACTTTCCTCAATTATCCTACTGTAAAATTGTATTTAATATAGTACCGCTTATTTTTATAAAACGAGGCAAAAATCACCTACATGAGCTGCTAATCATATGAAGTCATTAAATGATAATAAGGAAAATTTTTCCTTCGAGTTTTGAATCTCCTTTCCCCATAAAAAAGAGTGAAACAACTCTGCCCACACCTCAAGGATTTCTCTGATCCACCAAAAGCTCAGAAACGGCCTTAATCTGATAGAGGGGAGATTTTCCTCCTACTCCTGAGGCTTTGCGGGTTTCCCATCTACAATTTCTAATAGAAAGAAGAGAAATATGAAGAACACCGAAGGAAAGGATTCCTTCATTTCATTGTTTGCTTTGCAAAAGGATTCACGAGAGCATGAAACCCACGGGTTTCCTCCTTACCTTTCAATTTGGCATTAAGAATTATGGGATGAAGAGAAAGGGAGTTGTTTGAACTGGGGCTGGTTGTGGATTTTTTTTTTTTTTTTTTTACTTTTTCCCCCACTTCGAAACAAGAAAGATTCCTCATGTAGGTTGCAGGGCTGTCAATGATGGGGGAATTAGTTACCAGCCATCTTAATTCCGACCTGAAATCGACGAGACACGTTGTCTGGACCCAGTATGCGATCTCACTAAGAAAATCGATAAGTTGCTTAATGAAATGACAAAAAGGGCAATCTTACCTTTCTCTTCAAAAATCAAGATCGTCGTAGTGATTCATTCCGTGGAAGGAGGTCGTTCGTGCCAAAATGATTTCCGGCAGGCCGTTGTTCGCTTCAACAAGCAATGAAGCGTCGTAATTTTCAATCGGCAGATCGATGTTGTCATCATGAACGTCCATCACCTGAGAGGATGAATGAATGAATACGAAAGAAAACCTGCTTAATTTCACTTCAGATTTGTCATTGGCAGGAAACTCATTCGTCACCTGCATGAATGAATAATGAATGCGTGCTTCATTTCTCCTCAAATAAAAATAGAAATTGGAGTTCATTTTATTGCCAGAGGAAGAAACGTAGGTACCTTGCAAACGTCAACTCCCTGAATTCAGCTCAACATCGAGTCCGTACGTGGTTTTGACATGATTTACTTGATGATTCGTCGATATCCGACAATTCTCACTTGACAGGAGCACAAAACTGACATGAAAACTGGACCGAGATGGAAAACTAAACAGACTGGAATATAGGGCGAGTGCTTGGGTTTATGACATAGACCATGATAGTGGATTTTTAGACAATTAAATTTTACTGGCTTTTTAGGATAAAAACAACAGAAACAAACTACAAAAAGAAAAAAAAACAAACTAGGAACCTAATGAAGTAGAACAATTAATAACGTAGATACATTTAGATGGATAATACCAACGTAAAAAGCTAAAACACTAAACTTGTACCAAATTTCTCAATAAAATAGATAGAAATACCGAATAGCTAAATAGCCCAAAGAGCCACCGCCGCACAGTGGGGCAAAGGCGGCCGAAACCCCCCAAATCGAGTTTTGCTTTTTCCCAGTTTTTAGGTGTGGGTTTTACACCTTAATACCTTTAGAATGAGGCCTCATAATTAGTTTTCTTTAAAAAAAAAAAGTATTTAGAGAATTCAGAGCCCTTGAAAGTTGATAATTTTTTATTTATTTAAAAAAATACCAATAAAAAAATACTTTTTTACAATGTTTTGAACCTATTGTAATGAATAGTAACCACCCATGAACTTTACTATACTAATGTAGTTTTTGGATGGTTGCACACTTCACTTCATAGTCAGTTTTGGTTTATTATTCTTGGAATAATACACCTATGTTTTCGCGACGCGGGTCGACGACTCCGATCGGCCTCAAAATTTGACATTATCCGTTTCAAGAGGTCTACATTCTAAATCCGAAATGTCCGTCCGCCGTACGCCGTCCGCCGTCCGCCGTCCAGGCCGTTTTGGGCAGTAGGAATTTTTTTAAAAATCTGAAATTTTGGCAAAATACTTGGTTTACCATCTAGTTGTGCCCGCAAGGTTTTCAGTCCGATCGCCTAAACCCGTGGGGCGCTATGGGGCTAAAATGGGGCTACAGGAGGGGTGTTTTGAAGGCTTTTAGCTATGGGATCGAGTTAGGTGTCGTTTTCGAAGTATTTTTGGACGTAGAATCCATTTTTGGGGGTCCCGGAACGATCCGATTTCACTGTGGCGTTCTATAGGGCTTTCATGGGGCTAAAAATGGGATTTTTGAAGGATCCCAAGAAGTTAAATATTTTTCGAGTAAAAATTAAAGAATTTTTGAAAAAACACATTTTTGAAAAAAAAAATCCTCCCAAAAAAGTTTTTTCGAAATATAAAAATCCAAAAAAAAAATTTTTAAATTTTTTTTATTGACAGAATTAAATGTCTGTACCCTACATCACAGAATAATAAACCCTTGTGTAAAATTTGCAGCGTTTTTATTTCCATTTCATAATACTAATGTAGTTTTCAAAAGTGGCTTTAGATCACGGATAAATTTCAGTTTGTACTGTCTGTGCCACGTCGAAAGTCGACTTTGTAGGTAGGTAGTAAAAATCGGTGTTTTTTCGAGCTGAGCTGCGCGAGTAGAACCATTGTAATCTGTGCCTATTGGAGTGTCTTATCTCAATTTTCATCGCCGTATATGTTTAGGGTTCACGATGTAAGTCGCTGAGATGGGTGCGTCAAACAACTACATTCTGAGAGAACAATCGTACAGTGGTAGTGTATCTCGCAATCAGCAGCTCAGAGCGCGATATTGCTGACGAGGACAAACCGGCCGCACCAAGAGAGTGAGGGATAAAACAAATTTTAAAAAGGCAGAGAAGTTTTCCACTCCATTATGGTGTCTTCTGACCCATACATCATGTGCTTAAGACCTGTGTTTAAAAAAGATGTGTTCCCTCAGAGGATGAAGCTTTGCAATTAGCTTTGCCTACTTTTTTTAATTAATATTTTTATTAACGACGATTTTTAATTTTTATTTACCTAGCTGTCATTATAACGTTTTAAATGATTATTTCCCTCTTATTTATGAGTATTCAAATCAAACTAATTGAGTTAATGGCATATTATTCTGAAATTAACGCTATTTATATTTTAATTTATTTTTATTTGATAAATTTCATAGATAATGGTTTGAATTGTTTTCAAAACCCTTCCTTCGACCCAGGTTTCAAAACCCAATGGTTTCTTTACTGTATAAGTGGTAAACTTGTGTTATACCTAATGGTACATAAGCAAAAACACCTGTAAAAGTGGAAAGCCGGTGAATATACCCATTAAAATGCTGAATTATGGTCTTTACAAAACTGATGCGCAATAACTGACGTTGAATTCGGATTCTACTCCCCGAAAAACATAAGTGTACCGAGTTTTATTGAAATACTCCCATGAAAAAGGGTTTGAATTTTGGGATTTCCGATAAATTTCTAAATTATTAATTTAATTTCCACTCCATTGCCATATCGACAGCAATACGACAACAGGAACGAAGGTAGGCTACTCTATCTCGCATTTGCTCAAATATTAATGATTTTGACCCCTAATGCTAAATTAAATTTTTTGCTAAATTCGATACTTTTTTCGATAATCGATTCAATTTAAATCGATTCATTTAATTTACATCCATTTCCGTCCGGGAGAGATGTCGTAGACCTAGCGAGCGCCCCTTAACCAACAGGTCATATATTTTTCAAGTGAATCAGAAAAAAAATCAGAAAATAAAATCCGTTTCAAACCAACAGGTCAGAGACGAATGCAAAAATCGGCGTACCTATTTTACCGTTTTTATTTTAATTTTTTTTTAATTCAACGTTTCGATACTTTTTTCGATAATCGATTCAATTTAAATCGATTCATTTAATTTACATCCATTTCCGTCCGGGAGAGATGTCGTAGACCTAGCGAGCGCCCCTTAAAGGCTGATGTCCCACCCGCTCAGAGTGAAGAGTGACGGCGGGGGGGTAGAGGCTGTTGGAGTGAAACCGAGCTAAATTCACCCGCCGGCTTATTAAATTTAATAAATTTTATTAAATAAATCATAATACAAAGTAAGGGACTTATTCGACATTATATATATATATATATATATATATATATATATATATATTAAACTCACTATAATAACTAACTCACTATAGTAAACGGTCACTCATTCCTTGTCGCTATCAGTACCGTTAAAAAGAACCGATTCTGTTGCCAAGCCAGTTCAGTTAAATTTTTTGGTCTTCAATTTCTTTCATCGAAGCATGAATTAAAAAAATTAGTTTGAATGGGATTTCTGAGGCGTAAGTTCCATTAAAGGAGTAATAGTTGAATTGAATATTAGAGGTATTGAGATTTTGATATGTACATGATTCTCTTCCCCCACAACATTCACTTCTGTATGCTGAAAGCCTAAGAAACGATTCTTTTGAAGTATTCGGATCTTTGAATTTACTCTCTTTAAATTTACCCAAACCTCCCAATACTACTCCCTTACATTTTTCTAAGACTGATGGTGCTTACTTAAAGTTGCCAGGCCATTCCATTATTTTTTCCTCTTGAAAAAAAAATTTCTCTTTTAGCTACGGTCCCCGTTATAACTCCTTTGTCCCAGAGACCCTTATTATCAGGATGCAGTGGGTGGGGAGGTTCCATTGAATAAGTTATATTCCTTCGGGGATCCACCGAGGACCTTCTCAGAGCTCAACCTTAGTTACGTTTTGAATTATACGGCTCTCCAAGGTACACTTGTCAGGCCTAGCTGGGAAAATGATCTTCTGGCGGCATAAAGGTCGACCTAAGGAGAATTAGGTACGTATTAATAGCTAAAGGCTTTTGAAGATTCATGCGCGAAACTTAATGCAAAACACTTACGTTGTCATTGTTTATGCATAATATTATATTCTCTATGTTTTCATCTCAGGAGAAGTTTCTACATTTTTGACGAACTCACTGATAGTTTTCTTGAAGGAAATACCCAGTGCCAAAAGTCGATGTTCCTGAAAAGTGTTGCGATGACCTGAATGGGGGACTTTAGCTGCGCGCCAGCGTTGTAAAGATGTGGAATATGTGACCCTCTCGGGAGGGATGAACCGCCCACGTCACCCACCAATAAAGGCTATTGAAGAACTCGGGGCAGAAAGACTTCCAACCTAAAAAAAGGCTTTATAACTTCTTTGTTGGCTCTTCCACCGTCCTCCCTCGTCTTTGACACAAGGAAGAGATAGTAGCGAAGAAAAGCTTGATTGCTTCGCCCCTTTATGAGTCACATTTCCTTCGGGGGCAAAAGCTTTTAATGGCGGTGAAGCTGGGGTTGGCAGCGACCCAAACACCTGTTGAACACGGTATTATAATGGAGGTACAACTGACATGTCTGAAGTTTTGCGAAAAGTTTTCAGCCCGCTCGCCCGTGGGTCTCTGAGGGGCTAAAAAGGGGCTACGGGAGGGTTTTTTGAAGGGTTTCGGCTATAGGGTCGAGTGGGGTGGCGTTTTCGAAGTATTTTTGAACGTAAAATCCATTTTTTGGGGTCCCTGAACGATCCGATTTCATCTTAGGGATCTATGGCGCTTTCATGGGAGCTTTGAAGGATCCCAGGAGGTCAAATAAGGTGTCGTTTTCCTAGTACTTTGTGACGCAAAATCCATTTTTCGAGGTTCCACATCTGTCCGAAACTACGGATTTTTTTAAATTCATCGCAAAACATGTCTGAAAAATTAACCAATATTAAAGAATAATAAACCCTTGTATAAAATTTGCAGCGTTTTTTGTTTTTTCAGCGACCGCTGTATTCCACGATATCCAACATAGCCTACATTTGAGTTCGTCTCACTAAGTAAACCCGTTTTAGTTCCCTTGAGCAACAGCTTGCAGAGAAATCCGATTAGGGAAAATTAGATTGTTGAGTAATTTCATAAGTGAGGCGTCTTTCCGAAACGCTGGATTAATGTATTGTGTCTACGCTGCAGGATGGATGAAATACTGATATTATCAGGAAATACCCTCGGATTAGGCTGATGAATCCACTCTGTTCTTATTATGACGTTACATCCGCTACTTGACTCCCGGCAAGTGTTTTAGCGAGGTCTGTGTTTTTTTTGCCGGGGTTAATTAATGGAGAAGTGGAACGCCTGCCGATTAATTTAGCAACCCCATTCCGTTAAAATAGAAGAGCAGAATCTACTTTGAAGCAAATTATTACGCATTAATACCGCAGTATTACCTTAATCAAATTGTCGATAAAAGTGGCCTGGCCAGCTGACCCGGTCTCACATGGGAACACCTCCGTCGGCAAAAGAGGCCTGGGCGGTGAACCCATGCGTCAGGATCTCACTCTACTTCAGCTTCCCTGGACGAGATGTCGTCAGGGGAGGCCTGGGCAGCGGGCACGATTCCTAAAATGACCTGCAAATACATATTATTTAAATGTTAAAATTACAATTTACACATGTTTAAATGACCATTTTCTGCCGTGTACATACGAACGGGCGTGCTCCTCTACTGGCTGGAAAAGGGGGTTCAGGCCCTGGTCTCTCGCGTCGCGACGGTGGCGCGCCCCGCCCCTCCATCCAGTACTAACTCTGGCGGGCTGGCGAGATCCCCCAGAAAGTGGGTTAAATTCCCCACAGGTATCATGGCATAACCATTTTAACACTTTTCATCACACAGTATTTAACACTTGCATCACACTACACCAAAAAGCGAATCACTGTGCCAACCTGTCCCTTAAGCCAACTTGCCCCTCTCACCCCTACTCATTCTTGAATCATAATGTTCGAGTCAGTCCCGGATTTCAACCTGGAAAGTTCCGCGTCCGCTGAAACAGATGGAAATTCTCCGGAATTTCTCACTCCATGGTTTCAAGCCCCAAAACAAAAAAGATTCCACCGTGGGAGCCGCGTGTGTCCAGTTTCTTCTGCCTTGCTCCACGATTTTGCAACAACAATAGAACTAACTAACTGAAATTTCGCAATAAAAAAAGGTTGGGGTTGATCGCCAGAGAACAATAGCGCGTTCCACCATGAAGTATAAAAGAGTCCTTTGTCGAGGTGGAGCCGGCTCAAAGGTAGAGGCCGCTACGGTTTTCCAACACTTTTGGTCAGTTTCTGCGGCCTTAATCAGGTTTAACGCGGAACGTTCTTTTCCCTCCCAAACAAAAGCCTCTGAGGCCCTAAAAAAGAGCTTAACAGGAGATTTGTTGGCTAACAAACGTATTGAAAGGTGCTTCAACTTCATTTCCAATTTTTTCGTGTTTCTCAAGAAAAAGAAATTGACCTTACATCGAACTGGAAACGCAAAGCTAAGCCTTATTTCCTTTTCAACTTCAACAAAGTAGGAAAAGCGAAAAAAAAAAGCCTTGATTTTATTTGAAAGGGAAGTGACGGGAAATGCCAAGAGATGTGCTCCAGTTTTTTTCTTTTTTCTCTGAGCTTTTTGTATTTGTTTCTCCTTAGAAGGGCCCGTCATGTATATTCTTTCTGTAACTGGCGGTTCGTTGAAAAACACTCGTTGGAAGAGGTGGAGTCGTCTTATAACCATCGAGTTATTCGAAACCCTGAAGAAATATATTATTTTCTGTATTGTCTGGAGAAGAAAGTTTTCCGTCACGTTTGAACCTTCATAGAATTTCACTGTGACCTGGAGCGATTTTAATGAGAACGAATCAGTATGAGAGAAGATGGAAAAATCCAATAAGGAATGGACGTGGAATTTCGGGTTAAATTATCCTGTGACATGTTTTTTAGAAGTCAAAAAGAGGAAAATACATCAGTTTCGTGAGAAAAGGTCTTTCACGTAGTTTATATTCCTCTAAAGCTGTCCTGGTCGATTCAAAAAAGTACGTGCGTGACGTCACCTACGGACCTTCCGGTTTGAAGGCCAGAGTTGCCAACTCAGAGGACCACTTTTTCCGTAGATTGTTCCCATAATCAATCCCTTGAAATTTTTAGAACTAATTTAAATAAAAATAAACAGTTTTCTTTTTTGCTATTCACCTTAAGCCACGAGTCAATCAAAACAACGGCCGTGGTGTCACGTTTAACCTTCGCTGTGGTTTAACCTCACAGACCAATCCTTCAGTTTTATTTTTTTTTTTGTAATGGTGGCCAACTTGGCAACAGGGCGAAATCGTCGACCAATGGGAGCTGATCGCTGGTTTCCACCGAAAATCAAATTGCTATTTTTCCATAAATTCTATGAATTCGTACGAACTTTCAATTTGCGTTTAAACCTCATTTTCGGTGTTATTTGGAAGCCTTTTATCGAAAAAAAAAAAAAAAAAAAATCCAGAAACATGTCCATTGAAACATTCCTTATTGAAACTCGAGTTGCTCAGTCGGTGATTCGGATTTTTCCAAAGGGTTGCTCCTCAAAGCCATTTCGTAATAATGTTCCGCCCGGCTGATGTATTACTCTAAGGTTTTATCTACATTTCAATAAGATCCCCGCTTAGAAAAGGGACCTTGGGATACCGCGTCATTCCAGAGGCAAAAAGACCTTTCCCGGGTTGTATGCGGATATTGAAACCAGGTTTAATAGAGGAGCAGAGGGAAGCCCAGAAATAGAATAGGAACCCTCCCAGGATGCCACGGAATCCGCCTCTCCGGAGGCAGGCTACATCTGGCGGTCTTGACAGAGTTGTCGAGGCAGCGGGGGAAGTCAGCTTATCCCCACAATGGAGTTTCTTAAACTCTGTCCTGGTGTGTACCGTTGGGGGGGAGGAGTCCATTTCATTCGTCTTGGGAAGTTCATCTAAGAAAGCAGCGGTATTTGTACTGCCCTCGGGAACCCGATACAGGCATTCTCGTTTCCTTCCTCCCACACAGCCTGCTAACCAATAAGCAACCAGAAGCCAGGCATTTTATGAGTGCCAATTGAGGAGATTATTCCAAAAGGTACAAAGACCATTTCACTAAATCGTTGGAATAACGCGAAAATCTGCCACACAGTTAAAAAAAAAATACAGGACGTGTTTTTATGATGACCGACAGGTTGAAAAGAGTAATCGCAACGGAGATCGAAAATTATGATCGGCCTCAAAATTTGACATTATACGTTTCAAGATGACTAGATTCCGCAGGGTTTTCTGCCCGATCCCCCAAGCCCGTGGGGTGCTATGGGGCTAAAAAGGGCTACGGAAAGGATTTTAAAAGGGTTTCGGCTATGGGGTCGAGTTAGGTGTCGTTTTCGAAGTTTTTTTGGACGTAGAATCCATTTTTTGGGGTCCCGCAACGATCCGATTTCACCGTGGTGATCTACAGGGCTTTCATGGGGCTACAAATGGAATTTTTGGAGGATCCCGGGAGGTTAAATAATATTATACTTTCGTTTTCCGAGTAATTTTGGACGCATAATGCATTTTTCGCGGTCCCACACCAGTCCGAACATCGTACAGAAACAATTTTTTGTGAACTGTGAGGGAGGGGGACTGCCGCGTCCCTGTTTGACACCCCTCGGCCCACCACCCTCCCTATTCCCTGTCAACTGCTCCAGCCCCTATTTTTTGACAACTTTTGGAGCAACGGGTACTCCACACAGAGCAACGTTTTGGTGGTTTCAGATTTTTCCCGTCATCTACTCGCCAAAACTGATTTTTTGGTATTTTTTTTCAAATATTTTGGAAAAAGTTTAATATTTTGTTTTTCTCCACTTTTGGAGCTTCCATGCGCCATGTGGAGCAACTTTTTGGTGCTTTCAGACTTTTCACATGGGTACTATGCTCGCCAAACGGGATTTTTTAAGAACAATTTCAGATTTTTTCATCATCAAGGCGTGCCCTTGAATAAAGATGAGCATCCTCCTCCTCCTCCTCTATATTATAGTACATTCAAGAGAAATATCCCAACTGCTAGCCACCCAACACTGCCGAGAACTGCAACTCCTTCTAACCCCACCCCACGCCCGGAGTCGCTCCCCTCCTCCTAGGAACCCCCCCCCCTCAAAGTCATGACGTATCACCCCGCTGGGGGTAAAAAAAATTGATCGGCCTCAACATTAAATTTTGTCATTAAACGTTTCATGATGTGTAGATTTCAAAAATATGTTTTTGACAAAATACTTACTCGGTTCTCCATCTAGTTGTGTCCATAGGTCCACTGACCCTGTAACGCCTTTAAAAATGAGGTGTTTCTGGGTCTGCTGACCCAGGTGCTGCAATTTCACTCGCCCCCACAAGTAAAACTCTTCAAAAACTTAGTGGTTAGTTGGGATCTTTTTTCAGTCAGTCTCTGAACACTAAATAGGTGCGTTCCAAACAACCTTACTCTGGGGTGGGTTCGCAGAGCAATTCTGACGATTCAGAACCGTTCAGCGCATGCGCTGTAAGGCCTTTTGCACGTGGGGATTCCTCAGCGTCCAGGAATCAAATCCTTAAGCCTGGATGCTCCGCGAACGCAGAACTCCTTCAGAATCGATTCTGACAGTTCTGCTGTTTTTTAGAACTGTTATGTCGACCCCCCGTCATTTTCCTTCATTTATACAAAACAGCAACAAACCCTTGAGTTGCTTTTTTTCTGGGAATATGGTTTGAGAACAGAATCAGAAGACGATACTTGTTCGACATTGAATTTTCTAGTTTGAGACTTGGTAAGTACTCACCACATTGTCTCATTCCCGTCTATTGGCAAAATGCAGTCAAGTTATCGACAACCCGCAACCACAATAAAGGACCAAACCCCCCCCCCCCAACAAGTTTTCCACTTATGTTTACCGTCCGGTTGAACACACAGCCGGATTCGTAATATCACTGGACTCGAGCGACATTGTCCCATAACTTGTGACAACAACGTTTCAAGGCTCTGGGAAATTGAATATGTGGTTTAGCAGGAAATCGATAACGCGGGGGTATCGTGTAAACCCCAGTGTATACATATGAAGATGCTATTCGCTAAAACCCGGTTTATAAATTTGGGAGACAAGAGCATTTAATCGGAGGATTTGGTGAGTATCAATTCTGCAAACTTGAGTGGGCGGCTTCGAATAACTCACAAATGACCGTTCCTAATGACCGCATTCAGTAATAGTATTGTCCTTATGTAAATCAGCCATGGAGCAAACTCAGAGCAACCAGAAACGTGAAAAGCTGCCGAATTCAAACTGTGTTGTTCTTTCTTTTTTTCGGGGGAAAACGTTCATTCACGACGTTTAACTTCGGTGGGAGCTCGTTGACGGATTGCGCCCACGTCGCGTTACTTTAGCTCCATAAATAACGTGAGGACACCTTTCAGCTTCTGCTTTTTGTCGCCGTCAGAGATGAGGGATGCGGCCCTCGGTTGTTGTTTTTCTCCGTTGGTATCAACTGTCCCCTATGACGTGGGCTAACCGGTGAGGAGGAAGTGGATTGAAAAGGTCATCAGTCCGCTCAAGCCAAAAATGGGTATGAATCGATTTCTCTGGGAACTACTGTGTTTTGGTGCAGGGAGCTTTATGTTTTGATTCATCTTCATGGGGGTGTTAAAAAGAAAAGTTGTCTTCCAAATTCCATTTTAAAAAAGCTGCAAATTTTACACAAGGGTGTATTATTCTTTGATATAGGTTACTTGTACAGAAATTTCATTCTATGCCAATAAATAAAATTTTAAGCATTTTTTGGGGGATTTTTATTTTACAAAAAAATTTTTTTTAAATTTTTTTCAAATTTTTTCGTGTTTTACTTGAAAAATATTTCACCTCCTGGGATCTTTCAAAAATCCCATTTGTAGCCCCATGAAAGCCCTATAGATCCGCACAGTGAAATCGGATCGTACCGGGACCCCCAAAAACGGATTCTGCGTCCAAAAATACTTCGAAAACGACACCTGACTCGATCCCATAGCCAAAAGCCTTCAAAAAATCCCTCCCGTAGCCCCATTTTAGCCCCATGGCGCCCCACGGGTTTGGACGATCAGCTGAAAATCTTGCGGGCACAACTAGATGGTAAACCAAAAATTTTGTCAAAATTTCAGATTTTTCAAAGAATTCCTACTGCCCAAAACGGCCCGTGCGGCGGACGGACATTTCGGTTTTGGAATCTAGACCTCTTGATAATGTCAAATTTTGAGGCCGATCCGAGACGTCGACCTCCGTCGCGAAAACAGGTGTATTATTCCAAGAGTAATAAACCAAAATGAAGCTGCCAGTAAGGTACCTTTGTACTTTCCCAAGCCTTCGTCATCATCAAATGAAAATATTCAATTTCCATTTAGAGAGAGAGTTTCGCTCCGGATACCAAAGCCCGAAACAACCTGAGGCAATCTGCGATCCCATGGATTTTACAACTAACTACGGTAGGCAACCCCGTGCGAATCGACGTTACACACAACCTCAGTTTGCTTTGCAGAGAATGAGAGGTAGGATTCAATTTTGCCGGGTTGTTTTTTTTCGATTCTTTGAACGTAATCTCATTGAAGTTTCTGGTCTAACGTTGTTCAGTTTCATCATGTTGCCGAATGAAATAAAACAGAAGGGCTTTCGAACGTAAATGCATGAATAACTACGAGTGGGATGATGGTATGTATTAGGTCCTGGATATATATATAAATCGATGATATATCATTTTGACGTTATTGCTAAATGTTGGTTTTGCACTGACCTGCAAAAACTTGTTTGACTTTTTTTTCTCTGAACTCTTTTTTTCATGAGGAGAATGTTTTCCTATTCACGACCTCTCTAAACCTCATGCAACGTTCATATGTTGAGAAGTTAACTAGACAACATTTTTGGAAAATATAGTCACATCGATATTTGTCTGTCCTGCGCGATGGTTGGCGAGTGAGTTTTTAGGCTCGCACGGGTCTTGCTTCGTGGGATTTGGGTAATCCTTCTAATTCCGGTCTTCATATATATTTCATCAAATGTACGAGGCACTACTCGGTTATTTGAGAGCTGAAGGCAAACCTTCCTCATGAGTTTATCAAGAGCTTCCCGGGATGAATTTCAACCCGTCAATCCGTTTTCCCTAAGTGTGGAGGGTCGGAGGGCCCTTTGCTGTGCAAGTTCGTTTTGCCGGCTTTCTGCTCAAGTTTTCACGTCAAGATAAAAGCTTTTGCATTAAGTTTTCTCCACGGCGGGAAACACCTTTATCGTAGAGAACTTGGGGGGGGGGGGGCTACGAGAGAGCGTTGGCGTCTCCGGTGAACTGTAAGGATTGAAATGGAAGGGATCATTCGTCTGTGAAACTGGCAGGGTTTATGGTTATTTCACATGATTGAATTGAAAAGAACCCCTCAACCAGCACAGCCAGCAGAAGTTGCTGGTAGGATACCGTCAATTTTCTGGAGATGTTAAATAGAACAGCTAAGACACCAGGGCTTACTTTATTTCGATGAGGAATCGTCAAATCGCCAAAATGCCAAACACAAGAGGAGAAACTGGAGACAGTATAAATCACGTAGGACGGGGGCGTTTCCTTTCTGACCCTTGTGCTTCCTGTATGGCCTTCTTGTGCCTCTCAAGATTGGAAAGGCGTTTGTAGTACAAGCAAAACAACTTTTAAATTGCACTTAAAAACTGTATTGTCAAATACAGAGTAGGTATGTTGGTATTCATTGAAGTAGTTAGTGGGGAATCTGGATGTCCTGGGTGGGGTAGATCTACAGGTCGGGTGGGGGGGGGAGCTGTGCCGGCTGGTTCGTGACGAAGCTGCTCATTGAGGCAGCGATTCGCTGATACCTGGCGAATCTGAAAACGAAAATGAATCTTTCAGTATGCAATTGCATGAAGGCACCAAAACGAATAGTTTGTGCTGGTTACTACCAACCTAGTTAGTAGTATATTTCCACGATAAAAATATAACTTGTAGACCCGTTTCGGTTGATTAGACCGTCATCAGTACGAAAATCCCATTTTTTAGCCCAATGAAAGCCCTATAGATCGCCACAGTGAAATCGGATCGTTGCGGGACCCCAAAAAATGGATTCTACGTCCAAAAATACATCGAAAACGACACCTAAATCGATCCCATAGCTCTATGGGCGCCCCACGGGCTGAAAACTTTGCGGGCACAACTAGATGTTAAACCGAGTATTTTGTCAAAATTTCAGATTTAAAAAAATATCCTACTGCCCAAAACGGCTCGGACGGCGCACAGTGCTTTTTTTCGCCAATCTAGCTGGACAAAACTCTAATTACAAGATAAAAAATTCGATCCAACGCTGAAAATATGTGTTTTGGCAGTAAATATGATTACTAGGTTCCAGAGTCGATTGAAGCCATTCTCAGACCCCAAAGATGCTTGAATAAGCTATAAAATAACGATTTTTCAGTAAAAATTCCTCAAAAATTGTTATTATTTTACTGCAATCTCTTGTTATACAACTTGTCACTCTAAATGTTATTGAAAGAATTTTTGGATGGTTGTTGGTTTGTATGGTGTTGGTCATGTCGTGACCAACCAACACCATCCAAACCACGACCATCGCGACACGATGAACAATTTGAAGTTACTATTACCTACTTCTCATAGCCGTAACGCTTATCAATTCATTAAATCATTCACACATTTTTATCCCCGTACTTCAGCACTTTCCACCACGTCAAAACACGCAAAAATGCGAAAACATTCAACTTCAAAACGCTGAATCTCGTAAACCTGCAGGTTCCTGCAGCTCAATTTGGTCCAGTCCCATCCAAAAATAACTCAAGTTTAACGTGGTAAAAAGATCCGGTTGAACCGAGGTGGACCTCAGAAGTTTCAGTCCAATAACTATAGCTCTAACGACGTTTTTCGCTAAAAAAAAAAAACGCAAATACTTCAAAAATATCGTAAATTCCAAAAATTTCATAGAACCAAAATTTTTCAATGAGTTGGTACTCGTATAATGTACAACTTCACTTGAAAAATTGTTGGAAGACCCGAGGCGAAGCGGCCGGTGAGTCACTTGCAGTTGAATGAACATGTTAATAAGATCGGCTTTAGCCAGACGATGAGTGGGGTTTCATCTCCTCTTAACAATGCATGATATGACACGATTCTGTGCCTTCTGAGCTTTTTCTCATTTGTTTCTTACCTTGCCAACTATCTATGAAGAGACTCCAATAGTTATTTTGAAGAAGAAAAGAACTTTTTTTTTTGAACTTTTGTCCAGCTAGATTGGCGAAAAAAAGCACTGTGGGGACATTTAAGTTTTGGAACCTCTTGAAACGGATAATTTCAAATTTTGAGGCCGATCGGAGTCGTCGACCTCCGTCGCGATTACATAGGTGTATTATTCCAAGAATAATAAACCAAAACGGAAAAAAGTCCCACAATTTTGGAGTTTTCTGCGAACATCTCAAAACGCATTAAATGCATTAAATTTTATGCTTATAAGCCGAATTTTGTTGGATAGCTAAATTCGGATTCTGCATTCAAAAAAAAAAAAAAAAAAAAAAAAAAAAAATAGAACATAGTACTCCAACTACTTTTTTTCCACGTCGGCCTCTCGCTACGCGTTGACTAGGCTATTCTCCCCGGGAAGTCTGAAAGACCCGACGAAAGATCTCTTTTAATACACACCACAAGTGATCGAATATATCAAGAATTCGATGTGAAGTTGAAACGATTTAGTCGCATATTCAACACATCCTACAGTGACTGGTGGAATTACCATCTACACCAGCCAGCTTTGACAATCAATGTTTACGCAAAGGACTCAACGTTCAATTCCCCTCATGTGACTTCTCTGATATCTCAACGAACAGATGTGACAGGAATCGGCGTGCTAATAAAAACGTTCATCTTTCAACATTGGAACCGCAAGATTCAAGTTTTGTCCCATCGTGCCTTGTGCAGTTGTCAAGTATTTTACAGGAGGAGGCAGTAATGATGTAAAATACCTCCAAGATGTCAACTGCTTCTTCGTAGGTAGCTCGAAATGTGGCGGCAAGTTTGAGTGATGCTAATGGAACCTCGTGCTGAGGGCAAGTCCAAGCGGAGCTTCAACTGTCAGCGTGTGGTATCCATGCTGTAAGATCAAACGAATGTTTAAAAACTCTGTACAAACACCGCGTCACGCAAATAGTTTTTCGAGAACTCACCCTTTCCTCAGACTCCCAGGTGTAATAGGACCCGGAGCAAGCAGCAAGCTAAATACGTAATACAGCTGCGTGGGGTTGGGCAGTCTCTATTAGAGAGTCTGAGTGCTGATGTGGTATCTAAAGACTCTGGTTCGGATGAGCAGAAGTTCGCTGATCATCAGGTCGAATCTTCGTCCGTGAAGATGGCGTACTCCGTACGTGATATGTTGGAGAGCCGCCTCGTTAGCCGCAAACACTTCCGATCTCTCCCTCACATCTGAAACCAAACATAAATACATGTATTGAATTGGCGAATATAGTTGCAGCTAACCTAAAAAAAAAAAAAAAAGGAGGAACCAAAATTTTCAAAGACTGTCTGGTAGATATCAAGTATCATCAACAAACAAACATACTCAGGCTCAAGAGTAACTTACCAGTCAGGAGTGTGCCTGAATCTTCTGCACTGTCTGCGATGGAGGTGCATAATTGGAACAACCCGATTAATTGGGAATCTGCCAATTAAAAGGGTGAGGGAGATCTTGGGGGTGGATCTCCACGTCGGCTGCAGCCCTGGCGAGATTGCTCATTACTGCGCAGATGGGAAAGATCTCCCCGTGGAAGTGTTTGTATTCCGTGGGGATAGCCGCCAGGATCCTGTAGTTGGCGAGCCTGCCAACTACATCCCGGAATTTTGCATCGGGCTTTTGACCCCTGAGGCGGGCGGTAATCTGAAAAATAACGACAATGTTAGATTGCACTTAACTATCACAGCAGAGAGGTTGTGGTTGAGTTTAACGTACCCCCATGTCTTGGAATACGGTCAAGTGCTCCGGTTGAACGGCCAGCAAGTCCGTGTCGTGGCAGGTGTCGGCGAAACGACTATGCTTTATCGCGGCGGCGTCGGATCGGTGGACGGTGTAAGCGGGGCTTGCGAAGTTCACATACCCGTCCTGCCGAACCGACAACAGCGCCTTACGACATTCCCGTTTGCCGTCCCGGTGATGCTCGGTGTGTCCCCGCGTCTCGAAGCAAATCTGAAAATAAAACCAGATTTGAGGATCTGCACGAGAATGACTGCTGCACTGAGATCTTACGTAACTTACCTCTACAAAACCGACGACTTTGCTGTATGCATCGTCGTTGTAGCTAGGATATTTGTAGAGTTCCTCCGCGAATTTGTAGACGCACGAGTACATACCGGGCAGCCACGTTTGCATAGTCATCATGACTACATGCGGCTCGACACGGAACCTCGCGGCCAGCTCCTCGTCAGACATGTTCAACCGGAGCTTCATAAACACCATCAGCGTGTGGTTGAGTAACCCATTCTGTAAGAGATCAAAACAATGTTTAAAAACTCTGTACAAACACCTTGTCACTCAAATAGTATTTCGAGAACTCACCCTTTCCTCAGACTCCCAGGTGTAATAGGACCCGCAGACCGACCGCTGCAGCAAGCTGTACACATAATACAGCTGCGAAGGGTTGGGCAGTCCCGTGTAGAACTCTATTAGGGAGTCTGAGTGTTGGATGATGTGGAATCCAAAGACTCTGGTGCGGATGAGCGGAAGTTCGCGCATCATCAGGCCGAATTTATCTTCTTCCCTGAAGACGGCGTACTCCGAAAACGTAATATGTTGGAGGGACGCTGCGTTGGCCTCGTATTCCGCCTTGAAGACCTGCAGCCTCTCCTCACATCTGAAAGCATAGATAAAGGATTAATAAAGGAGTCTCACATTTGGAAGTAAAAATAAACTTCATAAAAACACCACATACAACAACAGTACAAGGAACGTCAGTGTTTGGTGTCACGCTTTAAAAACAAGCTACAATCACGATGTAAAGTAAATCAAGCAAAAACTTACATTTCGGGTTTGTACGCCGGCAACCGCTCACTTCCGCTCCACCAGAATCCTCGGACGATCTTAACAGGCCCACATCGCATGTCCTCGGCGACATCGCTGAAATATAAAGACAACGTTAAATCACAAAATGGATCATCCCTTTAATGAGACACCCATACACCAGTTGCGCCCAGGGAAATGTGTGAGTAGAAATAAAATGTGTTTTGTATGTCATACTTACGTGTTTTGGAGAAAAAGAACGTGTCATAAAATGCACACATGAAGTGAGTTATTTACCTGGTCTCAAATCAAGAATTCGTCTTTAAATAGCCGTCAGATAAATGGTTTGGAAAGTTGGTAAAAAAAAAAAAATTTGGTACAGTACTGAAACGTGCCATCCATCAAAGGCATTCCTAATTTGCATCAGTGGCAAAGCAGATTATATTTTCCATGTCGTCATTTATCAGAAGCATGGATTCATTTCTATGGCTGATTACTCCCATTGACGTCAACCGAATTTTCAAAGACCGCAAAAAGTATGGAGAATTTCATCATCTGTATTCTCAGTTGCGTGCAAGTGATAAAACTTTTTTTTTTCAATATGCAAGAATGTCAAAAGCGACGTTTGACTATATCTGCAATGAAATCCGTAACGAGTGCAGACGCCAAGAGCCGATCGGCTTATATTAGAGGAAAGGATGTTGCTGACTTTAAGATAAGGGACCATAATAATTACTTTATTGCCTGTAATTACTTTATCGTCTATCCGTACAATAGTAGTTTTCCAGTACAATAATTAATTATTAATATATTTTTAAAAAACGCTGCAAATTTTACACAAGGGTTTATTATTCTTTGATATACATTACTTGTGCAGAAATTTAATTCTGTCACTAAAAAATTAAAAAAATTTTTTTTTTTTGGATTTTTATCTCAAAAAATTTTTTTTTGGATTTTTTTGTTCAAAAATGTGTTTTTTTCAAAAATTCCGTATTTTTTACTCGAAAAATATTTAACATCCTGGGATCCTTCAAAAATCCCATTTTTAGCCCCATGAGAGCCCTATAGATCGGCACAGTGAAATCGGATCGTTCCGGGACCCCAAAAAATGGATTCTACGTCCAAAAATACTTCGAAAACGACACCTAACTCGATCCCATAGCTAAAAGCCTTCAAAAAACCCCTCCCGTAGCCCCATTATAGCCCCATAGCGCCCCACGGGTTTGGGCGATCGAACTGAAAACCTTGCGGGCACAACTAGATGGTAAACCAAGTATTTTGTCGAAATTTCAGATTTTTAAAAAAATTCCTACTGCCCAAAACGGCCTGGACGGCGGACGGCGTACGGGGTACGGCGGACGGACATTTCGGATTTAGAATGTAGACCACTTGAAACGGATAATGTCAAATTTTGAGCCCGATCGGAGTCGTCGACCCCCGTCGCGAAAACATAGGTGTATTATTCCAAGAATAATAAACCAAAAGATCACAAAACTAAAAAACCGGAATCAATCAGTCAAAAATGAAATATTTTTAAATAAATACTACATTAATGACTCGGTATACTTGTATAATATCAACAATCTTTTGGGGATCAAATAAAAAAAATTGTCGAGTGATTAATAGTAAATAATGCCTTTAACATTTTCGGAAGGCTCAGTATAATTAGCGGTGAGAAAGGGGAGTGCGTGGAAACTCTGGAACGGCAGCAGAGATCGACATTAAAATCGAGATGAAATTTTCATCTGCAATGAGGTTTTGAATTTTGCTCTTGAGTCTCAACTTTTGAACGGGATGGAGAGTCTTGAGATAAGGAACTAAAGATTTTGCAAACAATGTATCCTCATCATCATCATTCAACTTGCTCTTTTGGAAAGCCTTGATTTTCCTTTCTTCAATCTCCAACATCTGCTTTTCAAAATCGGTAATATCAGAAGGAATCCTTTTCTTTCTCTTTTTAGGCTGTTCTACATTATTAGAAGATGGTGTGTCATCGGGAGCATCATCATTTTTTTTTTTTGTGTGTCGGTAGCTGAGGAGTCTGCAGGCTACTTTCCATCGTCAAACCCGTTTCGTATAGAGGTGGAGATGTGGATCGTTGGGGTGTTTGGGATGGCTCTGTTGGGTTCGCTGAAGGATTATCAGAGGAAACCGTTGAACTCCCGGGACTTACTGGAGTTTCTTCAGGGGTATTCCCCTCGGTGTCGCGAGGTTTCATGACGTCTTTGAGGAATCCCAAATCACTGAAGTAGGCCCACTTCCCGGTGTAGTTCGTAATATTCGGGCTGCCAGGATCACCCGAATGGTGGATAGCAACTTTTGTCAGCTCTTTCTGGAAAGTGCCCCTTCATTTAGTTTTCACCACCTCTCGTAAAAAGAGAAAAAACCAGGGGTTTATTATTCTCAAATAGGTGCTACCTACTTCGCTAGTGATATGTGTGCGAAACAACTACTTAAGCACCTAGTTATTTATATTTTTGCGTCCAAATTTTTAGAAAATACTAGCTGGGACACCCGGTCTTCGCCCGGTCCGTAGTGAACACGAACCAAAACTGAATGTTTCAACAGGAGATAGGTATTTTAGCAGTGTGCGGATTTTTAACATTTCCCGTCATTAGAATCGTCTCTTGTACTCTCAGAAGGGCTCCCTCTCACATTTCAACGTCCGAGAGTGAACAGGAGTTTAGCTCACTCAGCTGATCAGGAGAAATCCCCTCATTTGAATCTTCTCTAGTTGTCCTACAACGGCTTCTTCTCAAATTTCAACGTCCAAGGGTGAACGGGAGAGACTTTAGCTCACTCAGCTGTTCAGGAGAATTCCCTTTATTTGAATCATCTCTTGTAGGTACTCCCAGAAGGGCTCCCTTTAAAATTTCACCGTCCAAGGGTTAACGGGAGAGATTTTAGCTCACTCAGCTGATCAGGAGAAATCCATCATTAGGATCTTCTCTTGTACTCCCACATTTCTACGACCAAGGGTAACAGGAGAGATTTAGCTCACTCTGCTGATCAGTAGAATTCCCGAAGGTAATTATTCCTCTCTCGTACCTACCTATCAAACCCGTTCATTCCTCATGCAAACACCCGCAGCAACCCGTCAACTTATTATTATTACTATTTTTTCATTGATATGGAATTAATTTGAGGAGAATTTATATCAATGAATAACAAACCCTTTATGGCGGAATATAGCGGTTTTCCATTATTATATTATATTATGTATAAACCTTCTCTGAACTTCCACAAATAATTCAAGACCAAAATTAGCCAAATCGGTCCAGCCGTTCTCAAGTTATGCGATCAGCAACAAAATACTGATTCATTTTTATAGATATAGATTATTATACGGCATTTGGGAATTCTTTGATGAAAACCTGAGTTGTGGTGCACCGATCATTGCCAAATTAATTGTTTGGTTCATTTCAGGTTTTTAGCTACTGGGATCTCATTTCGACAACTTGCATTTAATTCAGGATTTCAAAAACATAGTGCAAGAGGTTTGTGCAGCCATTTGGAAGAAGTTACAACCCAAGCACATGAAATTGCCAAGTACCGAAGAATTCAAAGCTATTGCAGATGAATATTATGCAAAAGGGAAATTTCCACAATGTTTTGGAAGCATTGATGGGAAACATATTCGTGTGAAAAAACCAAAAAAATCGGGAAGTCTTTTTAGCGCAACCTTTTTCCAAAAAATGGAAAGGTGCGCTCACCTCTTCGACATGTATGTTTTTTTTTTTTGTTTGTTTGTTTGTGTACAGAGCATCACGCCCGAGCGGCTCAACAGATTTTCATGAGGGTGGTCTCATTGTCATCAGCGAGTTCCGGGGGTGGTTATAGGCTACCTTGATTTTCCCTCCCTCATCCCCTTCATCGGTTTTCGGGAGGTCCTCACGACGAAAGTTGTTTATCTCTGATGTGTAACTAAGGAGGCCTCAAAAGGGGGACGGAAGTTTTTGTCCGATTTCGTTGGTACAAGGGTCTATGGAATGAGCTTTTCAGGCTGATTCCAACGACTCCAAAACGATTTTTGCAGCCTGAGCCGTTCGTTACCTCTGATCGGCATAAGGTTTTATTACGCATCGGTCGTTAGGGTGCAGTTGTTTACGTAATGAGCATCACGTGGATGATGTGTTGTGTGGCATAGTTTGGTCGCTAGATACCTACTGTTTCTTAGTTTCTCTCGCTCATTAAATATTAATAACTAAAGGTTGCGCTCATCTATTCAATTCAATTGATGGCTTGTTTTTTAACTACAAAGGTTTTTTTTTTCGATCGTACTGCTAGCTGTGTCTGATTCAAATTGCCGATTTCGAATCATTGACGTAGGGGCGTATGGAATAGATAGTGATGGCGGTGTGCTGAGCAACTCACCTTTTTCAAAAAATTTGAAGACGGCACAGAAGACGGATATTATCACTGAAGAAAAAATTAGGGATTCGGATATTGTGACTCCATATGTTGTTCTGGGAGATGAAGCGTTCCCCCTCACTACATTTCTCATGAGGCCTTTCCCACGAAGAACATCTCATGGTGATGACACGATAACTGTATTGAATAAAAAAGTATCTGCCTCGAGAGCAACTGTAGAATGTTCTTCTGGAATAGCTGCCGCCAAATGCAGTATTTTGCACAAACGTCGGTCAACAATACTACGAAGATTGTCAAAGCTGTTTGCATTTTAAATAATTGATAAGGAAGGCCTCACTCTAGATGTACACGCAGACTAATAGCGTTAGGTACTTCGAACAGTACGCTGAATTTGGCCCCATCCCGGGAAATCGAGCTTCACGGGCTGCTCTTGAAGCAAGAGATAAATTTTATACATATTTTTCGAATAATGTTAAGCATGTTTATCTTTTGTCTCAGTGTATATTATACAATATTCAGTATTATGAAGGGGCTGTTATGTAAATACCTAACTAGCAGTTACGGCTATTTATCAGCTTTTGTCAGTTGTCAGGTTTTTGATGTCTCTATTATTAGTGATTTGTTGTCTAGGAGCAGGTACATGAACTGTGTCAAAAATTAGCTTTTGTAATAAATTGATGTGCACTCACTGTGTTTGTTCAAAGTTTTTGCAATCTTCTCCCACTCCTTCAAAACCTTGTTACGATCTTTACAATGTTCACTCCGTTTGTCCCATATAATAGGTCGCGACTACCTCCAATATCAATAATTCATCGAACGACATAGTTACTCGCACGAATGAAAAATCAAACAATTTTGCCGTACGAATAAGACGAGGTCTTGGTCAACCGTAAATCCAAAAGTTCGAAGAGGACACGACACTTGCACAACTGACAAAATTTCAGATTTTTAAAAATGACCCGGACGGCGGACGGACATTTTGTTTTTGGAATGTAGACCTCTTGAAACGGATAATGTCAAATTTTGAGGCCGATCGGAGTCGCCGACCTCCGTCGCGATTACATAGGTGTATTATTCCAAGAATAATAAACCAAAATCTAGACGCAACTGGTATATTAAGGAGTTCTTATGGCTTTGGGCGCAACTGGTGAACTCCCGGTTTAATAGTCCTTACCTATCTTTGCATATAAGTAAATATAATTTTGACTCACCTGAGGTTGAACTGAGGGAAAGCGTTGCCGGGCATATTGGCGATTGAATTTACGGGAAAACGTGAGAAGTCGACTGATTCGAAATCAAAATCGCAATGGTGCGTTAGAAATGTCTAAGACGGCATTTATACGCCAGGTATCGAAAAATGGAGAGGGGAGTTTCCCGGACGATAGTGCGAAAAGAAAAGGATTAGTGGCGAGATATCTAGGGGAAATTCCAAGGGCCATTAAACCTTTCAGTAATGACTAACGCATTCAATTTGGTTTGAATGGAGTTGGTACCTGACGTTGGCATGTCTACCCTAACGGTCATCCATCGTGGCTCTGAAATAGGTATACCTATACCTCATTTAGGTTAACAAGCTCCCAAGTCATTCTCTAAAATGTAGAGGATTTTTATTTAATAAAAAAGATAGTTTTATTATTGAGCAATAGAAATTCGGTATAAAAGCTCATTTTGAGTCCGATCAAAATGTCACATTTTGAGGCCGATCAAAATTATCGACTCCCCGTCGCGAATACATAAAAGTGTTATTTCAAGAATAATAAACCAAAACGTAACCTATTCGAGCATTGAATTACTTCTCAATGCTTTTAATTTCACAAAAGCCTAAGATTTGGTGTCCCTTCTCGATGAAATCATTTATACCTATACACTACTTGAGCTGATTACTACTCTATGCCAATTCCCCGAAAATCCTTCAATTTGTGTTCGTACTCATTGACAAAATTTTTCAGTTAAATTTAATTTAATACATTTAATTTTATGCTAAATAATCCAAGGGACGGTTATTTGTAGCCTTTATGAAGAAAATTGTTGCTTTAGAGCAAAAGGCCTTGTCACTGAAATAACTCAGGCAATGGCAGGCAGAAAACTGAACATTTTAATACGCGTTAAATATTTGGGGTTGTCAAGCTCATCAAACATCTGGTATCGCTTGACTACTGGAGTCAGGGTCCAACATTCCTCCCCCTCTGATCTGAAGATGCGCTTTCCGCATCTGATCAGCATGCACTCTCCATTCCAAGCCGTCGAGTAGCACCACGTAGGAAAGCGGTCCAGTGAGCTCCTTCACTTTGGTCTTCACGAATTCCTTGTCCTGTCTTCGCCTCTTGATCCAGGCGTCTTCCCCCTCTGCAAATTCTTTGAACCTGCCCTCTCTATGCTGGTGCTGCTGCTGTTGCAGAGTTTCATCCATGTGCGCCGCGAGGTTTGGCTTCAACAGCGAAAGGCGAGTCCGCGGCTCCCGGCCGAACATCATCAGCGCCGGCGACCGGTTGGTAGAGCTGTGCACGGCCGTCCTTTTTGGGAAAAATCGGCGTGTACTGGTAACGCTATGTATCAACTTGTGAGCCTTGAGGGAGTTGGACTGAGTGAACCGGTGGTAGCAGATGTCGCACTCGCAGGGTTTTCCCCCCGTGGAGTGCCGATTCAACTTGAACGTGTCCGGGCTGGCGTAGGTGCAGTGTGGACATTGATACGGTCGCTCTCCAGTGTGGCACCTCATGTGGTTTCCCATTTTATTCAGCTCGACCGAAACGTGGGTGTTAACGTGATTTTGTAGGGACTTTAACGTTTTGAACCCCCTTTCGCACACGCTGTATTTGTGCGGTCGCTCAAATACAGACTTCAAATGAGACTTCAGATGTCTCGACAACAAGTATCTTTTGGGGCTGGTGTAGTTACAGTAGTTGCACCCATGGGCTTGCGTTACCGTTTGTGACTTCTTCGACTCTTTAACTTTAATGGGGACATCACCTGATCGTTTCTTCGAGTTTGCCATATCTGTTCCTTCAACTTCCTTCACCGTGCAAATTTCCGCTCCTGGTGGCAACGGCAGATTGAATGCCAACGCCCACTTCAAACCAAATAACGGGGTGTCATGCTTGTCAATGACAATAATCGGTAAATCTATCGTAGAACCGAATGCTTCAACTGAGACATGCCCAATACCCAAAGTATTCACTACCAAATCAGTGTACGCACGCAGGTTAGGGTGAGGCTCGAGCGGAGGTTTCCCCAGGTACTTCCAGATCTTCCGGCTGATTACAGACTGACATGCTCCGGAATCGAACAACATCTTGAGGGGCTTCTGGTTAATCCTCACATTAACCATAACTTTGGTACCATTCTTAGAAACCTGCCTGCATCCCAGCGCCGAACCTCCATCACTCTCAGATGCCGAGGCCAGCGAACTTGAATCTTCTACCTGCAGTTGATTGGCCCACTCATGCCTTCTTTCTTGATCCTCTCTCGACTTGACGATAGCTCTTCCTTTCTCTACACACGCTGTAGCTATATGATTTTTGCCCGTGCAAAGGTAACATTCCTTGCCTAGAGCTCTGCAAACTTCCTTCCCCCTGTGCTTGTATCCTCCACAAGCTAGACAGTGTTTTCCCACAATCAAGATCGACGGAGAACGTTTCCAAAACCTCCTTGGCGGCCTGTCAACACGATTCAATTGCGCACCCGCCGTCAGTTCCAGTTTCACTAATTCGGACTGTGCAACCGCTCCTTGTTCCAGCTTCAAAGCCAGTGCCTCAACCTCCGTTAACGTGTGGGAGTTCCCGGGGAATGCTGTCAAAAATTCGTACTGCCACGCTCTGTTATTAATCCCCACAATCACCTGATCACGGACCCTTTCTGAGAGCGAGGTTCCAAATGCACAATGACCAGCCAAAGCCTTAAGATCACTGATGAAATGCCTTACCTTCTCCCCCTCGGTCCTCTTCCTAAGAGTGAAAGCTACTCGGTCCGTTGTGACACTTCTAGAATCAATGTAGAAACCATCTACTGCTGCAACTAACTCCTTATAGCCACACTCACCAACACGACGAGGCCTGAAGTGATCAACCAGAAACTTGAAAGTCTGCGGACCGACCTTCGTGAGCAGGACATCACGTTTATCTTCTTCTTCAACTACCTTGGCCGTCTTGAGCACCAGTTCGAAGTACTGGAAATAATATTCCCAACCTTCCGCGTCGGGGTCGAAATGCCTAATCCTCAGCTTCGTTATCTCCTGGCCAGCCCCATCTCGCTGCCCAGGCGGCGTGGCTTCTCTTCTTTGCTTCCTCCTTGTCGACATAACTATTTCTACTAAAGTTACTAAAATTACTCGTCGCCAGATGAAATAACTCAGGCAATGGCAGGCAGAAAACTGAACATTTTAATACGCGTTAAATATTTGGGGTTGTCAAGCTCATCAAACATCTGGTATCGCTTGACTACTGGAGTCAGGGTCCAACAGTCACTACCTAATGCTAATTTCTCAGAAGCATCCGAATTTGTGTCTGTACTGTATGGAAAAGCGCACACTACTTCAGCTGATAACTATTTTATGCCAAATTCCCCAAAAAAATCCTTGAATTTGTGTCGCTACTAAATGAAAAATTTAATTCGTCGAATGTCTCACTCCTGTCGTTCAACATTTCAAAATGACATTTAATTGTGGCCTTTATGAAAAAATGTGGAACTTTTTGAGCCTGTCCTAAGGTAAATTTCGTAAAGGCATCCGAATTTGTCTGTACTGTATGTGAACTTGTATCTCTACTGTTTGATCAAATTTTCTGCAAATACAACTCTATGCAAAGGTTTTTTGCATTTAATGCTGTTTGAGCTTTTATGACTACTATTTGCCTAATTTCACTAAGCACTGTTAAAATGGCTTTAACAATGTTAACAATTGAGTGTACTGACTTTGCAGGATGAAAGCAAGAATTCACATGATCTCTTCAATGGAGGCGGTCGGCACATGACCCAAACCCTCCGTTGCATTGAAGAGAGGAGAAGATATTATAAAGTGTAACTTGTTTGATCAGGTGCATGTTATTTCGCCGACTAGGGAGATTTTCTTCCCAAACTGCGGATTTCGGCCCCTTTTACTAGTTCCTCCAAGGGGATTGCGCTTATTGTTTTTGAGGTCCTCACCCATGATTAACCCTAAAACCTCACGATTGGATAAAATTCATTGAGACATAATATGGAACGGGTCTTGGTATATGACATTGATTGATACGTAATCCATAATTTTGAGAAGTAAGAGAAGAGCGACGGGAGGGGAAGTTCTGCCTTCTGAGATCCATAATGAAAATTTAATCAACCTGCTTTGCATAAGGTAAAGGAGGCCTTGTGGGTTGTACTGCCTCACAAGAAGATTCTCTAGGTACTTATTAAATTTTGATGCATAAGCAATAGGTAGGTAGGTATCTTTTCCAAGATGCATAATATAATATATTATTGTTTTATCTATGCACTTACAAACACATAACAATGATTACAGTGAACTTACAGCTTGGCATAAAGAATAAGATGGATATGAAAATATTTAGATTATCGATAAAGTACGCATGATTTAATGGCAAGGTTAGGAAGAATGATACAATGTATGTAGGTAATACTTCTGGTTCTCATTACCCCATCCCATCATCACAGCAAGGTAAACCCTCGTCAATTTTGGCGAACTCTTCATAACTCGGCACTAATTCAGCGCTATAGGAGCTCCCTTGAACCTTTACTAGTGTCTGATATCCGAGTACCTGTCTCTATAAACAGACCACAGATCACCTTATTTTGAGTGAAATGATTCGGGACTTCATGGTTTCATCTCTATAATCGCTCCTAACCAGCGTCTCCCTTAGGCGGGTTCGACTGTACTTCTGGTTCTCATTACAAAGCAGAGCAACGTTCATAACAGTGATACAACGAACGATAGATATTCCATAAAATTCTTCTTTTTTTCACCATTCACAAAAAATGTAGAAACGTTTGGTTGTTGAAAATTGCCTTCTGTCTTGCGTGTGAGTAAGAATATCATAACCGGAAAAACCAAGGGCATTCACTTCGTTGCCAGAATGATTCAGCGGCTTAAGATAGTAATCACTATCTGTTACTCATAATAATGGAGGATAATTTGATGGTCACCTTTCTAATATTTGAAGGGTCAAGAATAGGAAATGCTTGAGACTCAATCCTTGAGACGGAGGGAACAAAGCTTATCTAATGTCAATGACCTTCTGGGTTAGGGGGAGTCGACTTTGCGTAAACCTTCACAAAATTCAATGGTTTTGGACAAAAAACGCAGTGGGGGTTGGGCAAAATTTAATGCGTTTATAATTGGTGAACAAGTTATAGTTAGGTACATACACCAATTGACCAAAATCGGTCCAACCCCCAAAAAAATCAGAATCGGTTCAATAAGTTCTCAGAAAAGAACTGCAGAACTGCTGGAATCGATTCTGACCGAGCTCTGCGGAATGATGATATATCCGAAAGCAGAATCATTGAAATTATTCGGATATTCGATTTCAAAAAGTCAATCAATTTTGCACAACCCAAATTTGAGTTTTTATGGACTCAATGTGCATTTAATGTTGCTTTTCCTTAGGTTTAGTAGTTGCAGTGTCTTATTAGTATTCAATGTCATTTCAGGATATAGTATAAGATGTTTGGAATCAAACTACACGCTTTCAAATTCTGATTCGCGTGCCCTTGGTATTCCACAATCAATTTAGCACATAAACCATCAGTACGATGAACATTCATTGCCTGACTAGGATTGACGTCATGTATTCGGTACAATCAGTCACATGTGCATAATCAAAATGAAATAATGAAAGTCACTCACGTACCTGAATATCACTGTAATGGAGATACCGGGCGGATTGGCGATGACAGCAGGTGAAGTTGTCTGTTTGAAAATCAAAATGTCACTGGTGCATTACACACATGCAAGAGGGCCTTTCATCGGGACCTACGCCTCACAACTCGAGGGGTTGGAGGACGAAGAGTCTAGTAGACCGAGCCGGAGCCAACTCTTCGTTTAAAATCCACAGCGGCAAGTGGTTTTCGCTCACTAACCATAATTTCCTCCAACCTCATTGAATTTCGGTTAGAAAGGAGTGAGGGATGGTACCTGACGTAGGTATGTCTACCCTAAAGGCCCATTTTCAAGGAGCTGAAAAGCATTTTCTTTTGCTTCTTCATATTCCTCATAGGATTCCCAACGGTTGCGGATGGCTTGACATGAGGCGTCGGTTGTTCCTAAAATATGAATTAGGTATGAGATTAGGTAAATTATTTCAATGTAAATTAGTCCAGCTTAAGGTGCTATTGTTAAAATGTACAAACATTTAAGTTACCTACATTACATTATTGGTAGGTACGTTAAGTTTAATTTAAATGGGGTCTGATATTTTTCGGCTAAGTTTTTGGAGCGTGGACTACGTGATACGAGGAAAAGGACAAAATTTGTATTTAATATTGGAGGTACCTAGGTATAGCTTCTTGGGAACATCAGAGTAAGCAGAATAATCGAATTATTAAATAATTTATGAAATTTTCATAAAAATCGGTTCAATATTAAGCGACTAAATTCAGGAAAACGAAAAATTCTGCCGCTTTTCTGGAATCGCCCGTTTAATATTGAATCAATTTAGATGAAATTAGGTTTCAAATGTTCGGAAAGATGTTCCCTAGAAGCTATACCTTTATTTCACCCACTCTCCAAAAACCGCACGAAAGCGTGGCCCTTCCTGCTCTAAATGCGGAGCCCTCCCGCACTCCCTTAAAATAATATTACATAAGTACCTAATTAATATGAAGCGTATTCAGCATAAGGAACGAGAACGCAAAGTAAACATCCCTTGGTGGCTCAAGGGAAACAATTTTTTCGCCCTCGTAGGTCTTCGTGTTGTTTAGCCGGCTTTCCTCTTGAAACACACCCTTTGGCAAAGGGGCCTTGCCTTTCGACGATTTCTCCACTTAGGGGGGGAATCGTGCTGCTTGGAATTCACTGACATCTCTTACATCTAGCACACCTAAACGAGACACTTTCATCCATCAATAATAATTATTGATAGTGATATTTAATATCACTATCAATAATTATTATTGATGGATGAAAGTATTATTATTTAATAATAATAATATTATTATTATTTCCGATACTCGCTAGTGACTTTTGACAATTATAGGCATTTTTACCTCTCGTGGAATGAAACTTGAGGCGCAGAAGTGGAATAGTAAGTGGGTCAGTTGATTCAGATTCAGATTCAAATTTTTTATTTGCCGCAAACAACAAGTGTATAAGCAATAGTAAAAAAAAAAAAAAACAAACAAAAAAAACTATAAACTACAACAATACATGTAAAATGACTCCTGTCCCAAAGAATTTTGAGCCAAAGAAAGTTGAACAAGACCCCCATTAAAACCGGGCACCTCCACGTTGGTCCATCCCGGGCGCGCCAGAATGGTGTGGCTAACGCAGGTGGGGACAGGAGGGCCTAGGGGAGTGCTGAAGACCAAGGAAGAAGGAAGAAGATTGAAGAAACATAAGTGCACTTCCCCTAGGAGAAGAAAGCGAGCAGAAGGTACGAGAAAGGTTGTAATGGGCCAGAAATGGCCTCAGACACAACCTGAGAAGCTCGGTACAGCGGGACCCTGTACGGCGGACGGACATATTGGTTTTGGAATCTAGACCTCTTGAAACGAATAATGTCAAATTTTGAGGCCGATCGGAGTCGTCGCGATTACAAAGGTGTATTATTCCAAGAATAATAAACCAACACGTCAGGCAAGCATAAAATGAGAGGTTAGACCTTACAAATTATTCTCTCTCCCAGAGCTGCGAACTGCGAGTATTTAGAGGTCTAGTAACCGAAGCGTTATGGTACCTACGGCAAACTAGGCTAAAATGCGGGTGCGAACGCAGAACATTGTTGAGCCGGAAAGATAAGCATCCTGCCATCGGAAACAAACGGAATCCACCCTCGAGGGGGAATGTTGGTCCAAGCAAACTTGGGTGGTTCCGGCGTTCACCAGGCAAACCCAAACCGCGGGATATTGCTCGGCTTTAGTTGCCACAATGTAAACCTTTTCACGGGATCATCTCCGGATGAAGGGGTTTTTTTTTTAGAAAACCCCCGACAGGTTGGAAACGGGGCCGGCAGCCCTCCAAGGTTAAATTCCACCCTGACCTCTCGAATCCCTTCCATTTTCTCGCACCCAGGAGAAGAAAAGCCCTTTTTCGTTTTTCACTCCCTCGCAAACTCACCAACATGAGAAAAGTGACCTCTCCGAGCTCTTTCCAAATCCTCCTTGGAAGAAACGCCGGGCACACTTTTTTTTAGGCAGGGCTTTACGTGACAGGTGGCTTTTCTTGAAAACGAGGATTTTCGGAGTAGGCAAAATACTGGCTCAAAATTTATTCCACTAGTTTCGACCCTCAGAATAATGTTAACCAATGATTACGGGCCAAGACAACTTGTACCTATCCTGTAGACCACTGACAAATTATACCATCCGTTTTAACCATCAAAGAGCGAATAGAATCTATAATAGGATCTGATTCTATTTTAAGGAATTGTTCCAATGTCAGCCCTGTGGACACAATTTCAGAGATACGGGCGGGTATTCTATCACAATTTCCCAAATTTTTATCAACTCCCAAAAATTTGTTAAAGATAGGTACTCAGGATTTGTAGGTGACATTTTCCAAACGGGCTATGAGAAGGTATAAATCAATATCGAATGATTCCTCAGGGAAAAGGGGAACGCACTCAACTTTGTGGAAGATGACCAAGCAAGTCGTATTAGATCATCCTCAACTGATCAAAATGAATCATGACAGTTCGTGAGATGGAAAATAATAGTTTAACAGAGCATGGGCGTACGCAGGTCTTCCTTTAGGGGGGGGGGGGGCTCAAAAATTTTTTGAAATATTTAATATTGCAGGTAGACATGCTGCCAGCAAGGGTACCTAGTTAAATTAAAATTAAAAAAGCTGCAAATTTTACACAAGGGTTTATTATTCTTTGATATAGGTTACTTTGCGAAAATTAATACTGTGTCTTGAAAAAAAGAGTTTAAAAAAAAATTATTATTACTTACCTACTTACCTTTTTTTTTTTTTTTTTTTTTTTTTCAAAATATTTTGTTTTTACTTATTTTTTTTACTCGGAAAATATTAAATATTTTTTATAAAGAGATCAATTTTTGATCTCTTGGTATCCTTCAAAAATCCCATTTGTAGCCCCATGAAAGCCCTGTAGATTGCCACAGTGAAATCGGATCCTTCCAGGACCCCCAAAACTGGATTCTACGTCCAAAAATACTTCGAAAACGACTCCTCACTCGATCCCATAGCCAAAAGCCTTCAAAAAAACCCCTCTCGTATCCCCATTTTAGCCCCACAGCACCCCACCGGTTTGGGCGATCGGGCTGAAAACCTTGTGGGTACCACTAGATGGAAACCACGTATGTTGTCAAAATTTCAGATTCTTAAAAACTTCTTACTGCCCAAAACGCCCCGGACGGCGGACGACGCACGGTGTTGCAAAACGGCCATATTTTGGGGGGGGAAAAAAACTCTGAAAACCCCATACTTATAGTATTCGTAAATTTGAAGCTGTTCACGAATATACCCCATGTCCCTGTACCTAAAATGGATTCTGAGCCTTTTTTCCCCAAAATACCTTTAAAAAAAACACGTTTTCAGTACCTACATTTTCTAGTGTGCGAGCCAAGTAAGGATTCTCCCGAAGTTTGTACATAAAGAAAAGTTGTAGAGCAATAATTTTGGCGTCGATTGAACACCGTAAAATTGAAAATTACTACAAAAATGAGGAGGTCGAAAATGATTTCGATTGAACACTCCTATGATTTCTGATGGAACCCCGTCCATCCCCCGTCCCCGGGTGAATTCCATTGAACACTCTAAAATTGAAATTTTTCTACTTGAAGACGGAAAATTGCTGAGCTATTAGTTATTTCCATGACTTTGTAAGGTAAAACAATGTGGCCTTTTAAATTAAATTTTGTTTCGAAGGTTCGAGCCAGAAATATCTCGCTTTAACTTATTATTTTTTTATCCACTGCAATGACCCTAATTACTAGGGTCGAGAAATCGAGAAAACAAACTATGAAAACATAGATATACCCTATTATAGGGGGGGTAGAACCATTAATGGGGGGTACCCAGGAAAAATAGGCGCATAACTTCCTTAGCTAGCCCAAGCTCGACTTAAGTCATAATTATGATGAATCAAATGCACAAAAATCATGGTTTTTTGCTTCCAAATCCGCTAAAAACGTGTTGAAACCTGTGTCTAGATTTTTTCCGCAGAAAGATAAAATTACTTTCTTGTAGCTGAGTAAAAACTGAACAAATTCTATGTCTAACGTTTTTTTTCACGTGCAAAATGAGTCGGCTACGATTCTCCGTAAATAGGTCTAATACTGCTCCCGTCAACTCACAATTGTCCAAAATCGAGAAAGGTACCTATACTGCCCGAGTCAGGTCTACAGTACGAGCCAAGTTGATGTCTTTTTGATCCGAAAACAATTCATATCAACCCTCCAACTAATACTGAATGGAATATAATGATTTTGAAAGGATTTAAAAATATTTTTTGATTTTTTTTTTTTTTTTTTTTTTTTTTTTTTTTCACCTGTGGACCACTTCGTTTTTGCAATCTAGACCTCTTGAAACGAATGATGTCAAATTTTGAGGCCGATCCGAATTTTCGACCCCCCCGATGACATAGGTAGGTATATTATTCCAAGAAGAACAAACCGAAATCATTTTGGTTTGTTCTTCCTACATGTAGGTATTTGGAGTGCGGAGTATGGTGTGATACCCTATATCGTAAAGAATACTACACCGCTTGAGTAATAATACAAAGTAACATACAAATCATTTTTACAAAATCAAGTGTTGTAGTTCACTTTTTTCCCCTCTTAATATAAAACCTTTACACAAAATGTACACAACATAAGTCCTACCTACCCAGCAATGTCGAGTTGATTTTTTTCCCTTTAAATTTACAACATGAGCAGCCTCGGGTTCTCTGCGAATTTTTCAATCACTACTTCCTCTTTTTCTTTATTTTTATCTGAAAGTGTATATATATTTTTCGTTCGTCTAGGGGGGGGCCCGGGCCCCCCCTAGCCCCCCCTTGCGTACGCCTATGTAACAGAGCCTCCATAATATTTTTGAGCTGCACAATATTGCCTGGTCATATCAACAGATAATTCTCTCACCTTCTTTAAAAAAACTTTTAAAAAGTAGCATAATAAAAAAGGATGTTTTCAGCAGTTAAAATGCCTTCCTGTGACGTCGACAAGCTTTTAAAAGAAGTATTTCTGGCGTTACAACGACGTAACGGTTTTGTGGTCAGGTTGCAGGGGGGGGGGGGGGGGGGGGGTCGAAAGGTCTTGACGGGGGAGGTGAAAAACGGGAAGAAACTTTTTTAATTACATTTCTTCGTGTTTCCTTTCGTTGGGGATGACGGCGAAAGCCTAGGTAAAATATAACAGGGGGAAACCTCAAAAGTGGAATTTACCGGGGCCCCGCAAGTTTTCTTGAGAAGCCTGTCAATTACGGGAGGGGGGGAATTTCTGCGACGGAAAGGGACGTAATCAGAAGTTTAGACTGTTGGGGCTGTATAATTAGTAGCTGGGACCGAGGAAAATTGTTTTGTGAGATGACTCAATCGCGGTTATTCAGTCAATTAGCTACACACCAGAGTCATTCTGGGGTCTTCAAGTTGCCAATAAAAAATTAAATTTTATTTAATAGGTGCCCAATTCGGGTGTCCAATAAGGGAGTGATAATAATAATAATAAGGAATGGACGTGTTTCTGGATTATTATTATTATTTATAATAATTATTATTATTGTTAATCGAAATAAGGCTTTCAATATAGCACCAAGAATGGGATTAAAACACAAATCGCAAGTTCGTACAAATTTATAGAAAAATAGCAATTTGAATTTTCGGCGGAAACCAGCGATCAGCTCCCATTGGTCGACGATTTCGCCATGTTGCCAAGTTGGCAACCATTGAGGTTAAACCACAGCGAAAGTTAAACGCTACACCACGGCGTTGTTTTGAAACTCGGTTTGTGGGTTATACCATAACCGTTATGGTGAATAGCAGAAAAACTTTTTATTTTTATTTAAATTAGTTCAAAAAATGTCAAGATGGGAACGATCTACGGAAAAAATGGTTTTCTGAGTTGGCAATCGTCAAACTGGAAGGCCCGCAGGTGACGTCACACACGTACTTTTTGAATCGACCAGGTCCTGGACAACTAAGTACGTGAAAGACCTTTTTGTCACAAAAATGATGAATTTTCCTCTTTTTGACTTCTAGCAACATGGCACAATCATGTCATGACGATTTAACCCGAAATTTGGGTGCACGTCCATTCCATATTATTGAAGGGCCACAAATGCCCAGGACCTGATGTCAATGCTCAAATTTTGCAACATATCGATAACTTTTGCAAAAGTTCGCTTTTTATTTTTTTTTAAATGGTCAATCGAGTTTATTTAAAATAATTACATACTAGGATCAAAATTTCTGGTGCTGGAAATGGTTTCATTTTTGGACTTTGGCTTAGGCTTTGGGGAAATTGAACACGTGCCTGTTCGGGGCTTCGAAATCCAAAATGAAACCAGACTCTGGGATAACGTTCCACGAGAGGCTCAGGGTGACATTCTCGTTGGATTCGGAGAGCTCGGAAGCATCCCAGAAAAAATATTTGGCGCCAGCTTCCGTCAAATCGACGACTGGCTCGTCGTTCCGGGTGATGATTTGGTCCCAGATGACCTGCTGATTGAAGGGGAATTCCATCGAAGGGTATTCTGCCGTCAGGTAGACGAAGAGCTGTCGGACGTTCCAATTGAACACGGAGGAAAAGTTAGCCTAAAAAAAGAGTGAAATTCGTGTTCGAAATCTTTACAATAATTCCCGTTTTCTTCCATAGAGCCTTCAAATCCTTACCTTCAAATCAAAAGACACAATCCCCAAGTTTTTCGAATTTGCCGATGCGGCTCCAACCGTTTTGACGCTGACACGAACCGTCTTGATGGAGACGTCCGCCTCGTAGTCGCGCGTCACAGACTCCAACGCGCACCAAATTATCGCTACGGCCATAACAGAAAATGCGAACGATACCAATTGGTTACTTCTAGTCAACGTGTTGTACATCCTGAGATGAGTCGCTGCAAGCAAATTTCTTGAAGAAATGGTATTATCGGTAGCTGTTAGGGATGTATAAAAGGTATCGAAACTTTGAAATATCGATACTTTCTTGAAAATGTATCGATACTTTTCGATGCTTTTACGATTCTGATACATTTTTACCTGCAGCAAACCCAATTCGTTTCTTCCGAGGATTTTCCTTTTTACAAAATTCAATAATAAGTTTTGTCGAACATTATTTACATAATCATCCACGAAGTCGATTGTGAAACACCCCGTGAGTCAAAGGTCGCTACTTATCGCTAGTAAAAACTTCCTGGTCTTTGGTAAAACCCACCACCAACATAATATTTTACAACTGAGCTATCAGCCAAGGAAGATTAACATTTTATTCACTCCAAACCCCCAATCAACAACGTCCCAAACCTTTTATAAAATTGCCATAAATGGCCGAAAATATCCGACCCCATACTTTTTGATACTTTTCTAAAATATCGATGAATTTCGAAGTATCATGCATCCCTAGCAGCTGTTATCAGGCAAAATGTGATCAGCTGGACCCCATCTGTTTCCATAGCAACTTTCGAGTAACAAGGTCAAGAGTAAAATTATAAACGTGATGAAATAATATTATTAATTAATTAATTAATTTTAATAATAATGATGATATTACCAATTGATGATGTTTGAATATTAATAGTTAATTTCATTAAGAATTATTCTTAAGAATATAAGAAATATAAGAAATTTCATCCCCATCGCCCAGACCCATGGGACCGAAAAGAGGCTACTGGAGGGTTTTTGTATGTGGTCTAGTTAGGCATCTGTTACGAAGCCTTTTTTGTATGTGGTCTAGTTTGGTATCGTTTACGAAGCATTTTTGGGCGTAGAATCCATTCTTTGGAGTCCTAAAGCAATGGGTTTGGATCGTGAGGATCTATGGGGCTTTCATGAGCCTATATGTAAGCTCATGAAATTTATATATTTATAAATGGGGCTTTTGAGGCCACGAATCAAATGAGATGTCGTTTTCGAAGTAATCTTGGACGCATAATCCATTTTTGGGGGTCCCACATCCTTCCATAAACTTTACGAGAAATTAAAACAAAAATTAACAACTAAATTAATTTAAACAAAATTGTCGACGGGAATTAATTTTTGCACAACTGCTTTTTTATTTTATTTCAAGGAATAGTAAACCCTCGTGTAAAATTTGCATCGATTCTTAAGTTGAGGTCCCAGGGATGTCCACAACTGTATCAGAGCGACCGACGTTCCCAAACTCATGTAAAATGTATTGTCGATCCGTGCACTCCATGGAGTCCAGCGTTCAGCTCGTTTATTAATAGAATAAGAATGAGAATGAGAAGGTTTATTTGTAAAGGCCTTCCGGCGATACAAAGTTATTAATAGAATGTATCAGATAATGAATGAGCTGAACGCTGGATTCTATAACTTAATAGAGACATTATCGCATTCAAACCGCGCAAACCATTATGGAGATCACATTTCAATTTGCAGCTCTCCGGGTAAAACCTCGCTACCTCGCTGAATTATTCCACAGCAATTTGTACAATGTAGGTTCATGTTGACCTCGAAATCTTCATTTGGCGTCATCGCTTTATCAACGGAAGTAGAGAGAATTAGTGATCACACGGACATGAAAAGGTTCAACATGGAGCCATGACATGGTTAAATTCAGTGACATTGTTAAATATTCACAAAGAAGACACGTGTAACGCTAAATGTTCAAGGGAAACGTTTCTTATTTATATCCCTTCAAGCAGCGTTTCAGCGTACCTAGGTGCCTTCTATCTACTCAGTTAGTATCCAAACCGGACGACCCAATCTTAATATGATTGGGTCTTACCTATATTATATTTCGGCGTATAATCGTGTTATGATGGAGACGCAATTTACGGATCAGGTAGATGATCCGATTCAACACAGGTAGGACACTGGCATAGGCAACCCTTTTATTAGCTTTGGGGGGAAAACTAAAACAATTAGTATCTTAAGTTTCATGGGCTTATTCTGATCGCCACCCTATGGTTGTCAATAATACTTGAAAAGACAACAACAGGCAATTAATTTCGTGTTTTTCTCGCTTCGTACTTTTTCGATGGTTGGGTAGGAAGATTAAATCCAAATTTTGGAGAACGTGAACTTTTTTGCAGTCCTCCAAAATAAAGTTTTTGTTTGCTGGGCGAATTCTCGGCTGTTTTGGCTGCGTCGTGAGGGCACCCGATGCTTGCAAAGTATCGATCCAATGATTTAAAAAATAATCGATACATTAAAAACAATCGATGTTCTAAGAGTCGATACTTTAAAAATTATCCCAGTCCTTGCTCTCTGTTACTAGGGATGTAACTATCGGAGAACAACATCGATATATCGACTATCGATATTTTTAAACAATATCGAAATAGTAGTACGATATATCGGTGAAAAATATCGATATTTCGATATATCGGTCTTCGATATATTTTTTTTGCCTAATTTGTTTTCAACACAACAAACCTAAATTTTCGAATTTCCTTCAGGAAATCAATTTAAAATACCTCAATGTTGGTTAGGTTGGTATAGGTACATTAAAAACGCTGCAAATTTTACACAAGGGTTAATTATTCTTTGATATACGTTACTTATACAGAAATTTAATTCTGTCAATGAAAAAATTAAAAATTTTTTTTTGGATTTTTATATTTAAAAAAAAAATGTTTTTTGGTTTTTTAAAATAATTTTATTTTTAAAACAATTATTGTTTTTCAACTTTTTTTGTGCTTGAAAAATATTTGACCTGGGATCCATAAAAAATCTCATTTGTAGCCCCATAAAAGCCCTATAGATCGCAACAAGGAAATCGGATCGTTGCGGGACCCCAAAAAGTGGATTCTGCGTCCAAAAATACCTCGAAAACGACACCTGACTCGATCCCATAGCCAAAAGCCTTAAAAAAAAAACACTCCAGTAGCCCCATTTTAGCCCCATAGCGCCCCACGGGTTTGGGCGATCGGGCTGAAAGCCTTGTGGGCACAACTAGATGGTAAACCGAGTATTTCGTCGAAATTTCAGATTTTTACAAAAATTCCTACTGCGCAAAACGGCCCGGACGGCGGACGGCATAAGGACATTTCGGATTTGGAATGTAAACCTCTTGAAACGGATAATGTCAAATTTTGAGGCCGATCGGAGTCGTCGACCTCTGTCGCGAAAACATAGGTGTATTATTCCAGGAATAATAAACCAAAAATCTTGATATATTTACTGCATAATATATTTACTGAAAAACGTAATTATAGAATAAAAAAGAGGCAATAAATATACATCCCCTTGAATGATAATAATTTTTAGATTAAAAAATATTATATCGGACCCGATAGTGCCATTTCAATATCGATATTCCGATATATCGGGATAAAAAGTATCGGGAGAAAATATCGATATATCGCCCAAAAATATCGATATTTCGATATATCGATATTTTCTATACATCCCTATCTGTTACTAGGTGCCCCAGTCCGATCTTTATGATAAAGGCTTTATCACCAGTGGTGATTCACGGTGTGTTTTTGTAGTGATATCTAGGTTTGTGAAAGTTAATTAATCAAGTTCGCGCTCTTTTTGGGTATGAGGTTCGTCTGATTCTCAAATTGAGAATCTCAATATCGCCGCCCAGTTGAGAGCAACAAGAGATGGTTCAAATACCTGATTGGAGAAGTTTGGCCATAAACGTTCTCGACCTCTGTACTACGCTAGTAGGTAGCCTTGAATGTGTCCACTTAGTGTTGTCCATTAATTGTGCTTGGATTTATTCACGAGGAATTCCATGAACATGTTTCTAACTTGATTAAACCAACGAGAATGGTTCGGGTGACCCGCTTTGAGCGGTTATGAATATTTGAACGTTAAGAGCTTAGGTATTGTCGTTCCGTTCAAGAAGGTCAATATTTCTCTTTGAGTAAAAATAGATTCCACTCTAACGCGTATTGATGTCAATATCGACAAAATGTGTGTTCTCGCCTCACCTGAAGGGGGCTTTTTTTTGGTTTATCATTTTTGGATTACACGTATTCGCGACAGATGTCGAAAATTTTGAACGGCCTCAAAATTTCACATTCGTCTCATGATGCGTAGTTTTCAAAAATCAAATGTCCGTCTGCCGTCCAAGCCGTTTTGAGCAGTAGGAGTTTTTTTGAAAAATCCGAAATTTTGACAAAATACTCGGTCTTCCATCTAGTTGTATCCGCAAGGTTTTCAGCCCGATTGCCCAATCTCGTGGGGCTAAAAAGGGGATACGGGAGGGGTTGTCGAACGTTTTCGGTTTTCGGCTTTCGGTTTTTGGACGTAAAATCCATTTTTGGGGGGTCCCAGAACGAACCGATTATACCCTGGGGATCTACGGTGCTTTCATAGAGCTACAAATTGAATGATGTTAGACAAGTGAGGTGTCGTTATCCGAGTAATTTTGCACATCTGTCCAAACATTGTAAGTACCGGCATTTTTTTTAACTTTAAAAAATTAGTCAAGAATTAATTTTTGCACAATTTACGTAGTATCTCACAGAATAATAAACCCTTGTGTAAAATTTGCAGCGTTTTTCGTCCAATTTGATGTAGTTTCAAAATCTACAGTTTTCCCATCTTATCAACGCTGATGAGGTTATTATGCGAAAGCTCTGATTAGAATTATTCTACTGGCTGTTCACTTTTTATTTCAACCTGCGGTATGTTGTGTCTGTGGAAGCAAACCGTAGATGGTAACGGTGCCAGGAGCTTTTCATTTTCATGCACAGCTCCGAGTTTTGAAGTTTCACAGAGTAAAAAGAAAAGACAAATAGGCAGGGGCACCATTGTTATGATATGATGATGAGAAGATAATCCGACATCGCGAATTCAAAGTCCAGTCAACAGGAACGGAAAGAATCAATATCTGGGGAAAGCCGTCCGGTGGGCGGAAGAGAAAACCAAAACACGACTAATCAATCCGCTGGACCTTCCGAACCTTCGTTCACATTTTTTCATCTTTTTTTTCGGGTAGCCCCGTGAAAATTGGATCGTGATTGTCTTGCCAATCAATAATCATCGAAGCGGGGGTAGGTCAATTGCGCTTGAAAAAGGTCAAGAGCCATCAACCACCTCCAGCCACCATTCATGAATGGTGGCTGGAGGTGGTTGATGGCTCTTGACCTTTTTCAAGCGCAATTGACCTACCCCCGCTTCGATGATTATTGATTGGCAAGACAATCACGATCCAATTTTCACGGGGCTACCCGAAAAAAAAGATGAAAAAATGTGAACGAAGGTTCGGAAGGTCCAGCGGATTGATTAGTCGTGTTTTGGTTTTCTCTTCCGCCCACCGGACGGCTTTCCCCAGATATTGATTCTTTCCGTTCCTGTTGACTGGACTTTGAATTCGCGATGTCGGATTATCTTCTCATCAATTTCTGACAAACAATTCTCGGCATATTGCTTTTTTTCTCTTTAATTAAAACAGTCAATTTGAGGGAAAAAAATTGCTGAAAATACGTCAGGTGTCTCACCGCTGTAATAAATGGGAAACTCAATTTTTTCGAGAAGATCCCTTATAAACAAGTATTTTCGTATAAAACCATTCTGACATGGTAAACTCGTCATTCCAATGTTTATTCAGTGGCAAGTTTATTTAAGGGGATGGAACGAATTGGGTTGAAGTCGGGAGTTGAAAGGTTCTGTGGCCTATTCATGCTCGCCTTTGAGGACGAGTTCCTTTTGATCTCCATCCAGAAAACCACTCCTGCCCTGTATCATTTCTTCAAATATTATTTCGAACTACGTCAACCGTCTTGACGAACGTTGGCTTCAAAACCTTGTAAAAATTGTCTCCGGTCTGTTTCGGTCTGTAATTTTGGTCTGTTTTTGTGTTCCAGCCGAAGATGCCGAGCCGGGGGATTCGGGGATATGCGGCCAAATCCTCACCGGGCTGTCTTGGTTTGTCGTCATATGCACTATGCCCTTCAGCTTGTTCGTCTGTTTCAAAGTAAGCCAGAACTTTGCGTTATTAAAAAAAAGGCACTTGAGAGATATGTGACGCTTTTAGCCGGCTGCTATCGTCACAGAGGGGTCGTTATTTTCGGTAATCACCCTTAACAACCACTCTCTTCCTCAACAGGGCATTTTTCCTTTTGAAGACCCTAATGGGGGCGGTTTCTCTTTGCTCTGGGGGAGAACATTAATATCGGATCCATTAGCCGATATTTTTACGAGCGGTAAAAAGGGTGTTTGTGCTGTAAAATACAGATAAACCCAATGATTCAGCTCGCGGAGGGCATTTTGAAGATGTTCACCAAGCGGTCATTGTTTTGTGGGATCGTTAATTAAGGTGAGCTCTCCCAATTAAGGGCGTTGCGATAATAATATTATGGTCATCAATAATCGAAAATGTTGATGTATTATTAATGTGGAGAGTTGAGGGTTATAATACATTATTATAATTTTATTATTTCATATTTTTGTATTATTTTAATATTTTTTCAGTAAGTGGGTATTGAAAAGTACGGTAGCGAAGGCTCTCAATTTTTAGCTGATACTGATACTGGTTTATTGTGCCATTTATATGTATTATAGTATAATATGTAGTATAAGGGTACTGTACCCTCTGATGAAGCCAACTTTACGGTGAAAATTTAGGAAGTGAGTGTTCATAATCTTTTCGTGTTTCTAAAAAAAACCCTCGGGTTAAATCAAAATAGTATAATATGCATATTAGTGTACATATTCTACTACTTATACACATATAGTAGTGTGGTAAACATGTATATGCTTTTATTCTGAAGACCGCTTTTTCATGGATTTATATGTTCGATAAATTTTAATTCGGTTCCAGAGGTTAAAATTCTACCAAAAGGCTTCTTTCAATGTTTACTAGACCGGAAAAAAATGGTAATATTCTCGAATCCTAGCCCTAATTATATCGGAAGAAAAAGCGTTATTTCACCTTGTATCGCCGGAAGGCCTTTGCAAATGAACCTTTTCATTTCAATATCGTTATTTCCTTACATCGCATTTACATTATTTCGCAACGTCTCATCCAAGTTGGGACCCACTGAAAATAAGAAAACTGTAGCTCTTGGGGTGTTCCTAAAACGTGACGCGCCGGATTCGAACATTTCGTGCTAATTTTGTAAAATTGATAAACACCCAGGCTGAGAGCAACCTCGTGTAGGTGCCCTTAGGAGAAGCGGGAATTTCAACGGGGTAACGCCGTAGACGCAAAAATGATGGACAAGTAGTTAGAAGAGATGCGTCTAAGGGTGAACATATTGGATGGGGGTATAAGTCCGCTAGTGAGTTCTTACCGACGTACCATGTTGGTTGAGTTCGTCACCGAAAGCGCTCGCCATGGGCACCAGAGCAGCCAGCGATGACGGACTTGTCTCTCATGTATGTCGGTAATAAAAGCCTTGTTACGTTATCGCTACGTCAAACGAATGTTGCATGAGGGGCCCGCCAGAGCGTGCGCTCTGAGCTTTTTGGTTTTTAATACGTCTCGTTTTTCGCTTTCGCGGGGTTCCGATCTTGTATTCCATCTCTCGCTTGTCCATGGCCGGTAGCAACCGGAGTTACACAGAGAAGGGATGTTGGGTGTTGTGGTACAAGTTCGTTTTCGCATTGATAAGGTCGACTCTGGAAGGTCACGTTAGGGCAAAACCCACCCGACCCCGTTAAGTGCATTCGAGGGTCATACGTCACTCAGGTGAACCCGTCAACGAAGGGATTTACCAGTGAAAACGAATACGGCTGAGATTTGTTGGTTATATAACTCGTTATCGATTAATTGAATATTGTGTTTGGCAGGTTGTTCAAGAATACGAACGAGCCGTCATCTTCAGGTTAGGAAGACTGATGTCAGGTGGAGCCAAAGGTCCAGGTGAGTTAACAGGTATTACCAAACTCAACCATCTCATTTTTTTCATATAGACTTTCAGAAATATTACATAGATCCCTTTAGGTCCCTGATAAGGTAGAATCGTTCAAAACTTTGCGTTTATAGTTTAGTCTGTTCCCTAATTGAAAATTAGAGCTATAAAAATAGTACCGTCGTAGGGTGTAGAATGTTTTTTACATTCAATCAGTAGTCGTTGGTAGATTTTTTACCCTTTGACTACATTCCTCTATTTTTCTCAAGTATTGATCTTAAACTATTTCGAAAAATGAAGAGATTACTCGCTTTTTTTCAAGTCGTGGGTTGGGAAAATAGCTGTGGGGGGGATGAAGAGATGACGTCACTAAGCCTTTCCCCATCTTCGGGGTCGCCTCTTATCTTCGTCAATGGGAAGGAAGAGCCCTTGAAGGACCCCCTCTGACAGATTGCAGTAGCCGAAGAAGATGAAGTGTGGAAGTGTTTAAGGTGGACTGCGAAGGGGGGGGGGGGGGAGTTTCTAATGAAAGTGAAGCCGTTTATTGATTAACCCCTCCCTGGTTCCTACCTTGTCATTCCAGCATCGCCGACTGGGCGGTTTTTCCGGCCGTGAAGCCACAAAGAATGGTCAAGTGGAAGGAGATTGATTTAAGGAAAAATTCGAATTTCTCGACACCTTCCGTCTATTGTTGCCGACTTTATGACCGGTTGATTCACATTCTGTATTAACGTCTGAAACATCTCATGAAAAGTCATCGCTTGACTATTCTCGATTCAGATGAATAAAATTATTGCAACCCCGCTTTTGTCTCTGGGCACGTCTCTGAATCCGAGATTACTGTGATGAACGTGACTTGGAAATTAAAACCGTGGCATAATGTCAGCATTAAGATGAAGTAAATTACATTTGAATTTGCAAATTTTCTTCGGTAGAACTTCATAAGACTAGACACTAACAGAGAAGATCTCCAAAGGCGTGTTAACAAGCGCAAGAAGAAGAAGAAGAAGAAGAAACAAAAAACACGTTCAAATAGCATCATAGGCGACTACCTGCAGCAGCCTTTGCGACTCACAGCAGAAAGATTCATCTTACTAAGTGAGCACCCGCAAAAGGCTCTGTCCCCTAATTGGATTACTCTTGAAATAGTTGTAAAACTTCACCTCCTTCAATCCTCTTGGCTACGAGTCCTTTTGATTAACGAGTCTCATTCCGTCTGCTGTACTGCCAGTCTTTTTTCACTCGGCACAATCTACTTGGAGCCATCTTAATGAATTTTGTGATTAATGGTTGAGGTATTGAGCGCAGGTTGATTGAGACGTTGCTTGGTTCGTGAATTTTTTTTTTTGAAAAAGAAGAAAAAAAAAATCCGTAAATCCTACTTTCAATATAGAATGAGGGACGTCTGACTGGGGACCCTCACACCTACCACGCCCTGCCATCGAACAGACCAACTGCTTATTATGGGTACTGGAAGCGCTGCATTCGAAAAACAGCTACACCAGTCGGCACTTTTTTCATCAGGCATCCGAGATAAGGATGCATTTTAGGGTAAAGGACGAGCTAACAATAGGCAGCGTTTCGGGCAGAATTCACCGCTGAGCGCTGTTAAACAATGCTCAACTGCTTTGTGTATTTGGCGCACAGCTTACGTTTTGGCCTAACGTTTCGTACGATACTCCTGTAAATTGGAGAAAACGTAGCATGTTGCTTCGAGTATGTAAACCGCAGGGATGGTCAAGATGTTCAAACTTATGAAGGCTGGCTGTCAATCCTTTTGGTATTTCAACCCAGCGACCCTCTCGTACGCTGACGGGGCGTAGTCCCAAACAGAGGGTGGCATAAGTTGCACGACTCGTGAAAGTGGCATGATGCTACGACTCCATTCATCTTAAACCTTGAGTAAGATATTGGTTCTCGGATCTTTTACCTACGATCACCCTACACGTCTTCATCGTAATAACTTTAATTTTTTGGCTCAGAGAACAAGTCCTTGAATTGAAACTAATCAAATGTTGCGACCTAAACAACATATGATTTCCCAAACGCGATGTCAAAACATTGAAAAGTGTACCAACTCCTAAATTTTCAAATTACTATCCAAATACATCGCGAAATTGCCGACACTGTTATCCAACATCACGCATCATGGCTCTCAGATCAACAGGACGTTTTTCGCTCAGAACCGGGTATAGGACAATGTCAGCGAATGTTAGGAGCAAGACGAAAATTGGCAATTTGAGGAGTAGACTGGTTTGTAAGTTCCACCAGGTTAGGACTCAGATGAACAAGGCGACTCATAAAACCAACGCTTGGCCTAAGGAATACAACGCTAGTTATGTTTGCCCCGGTAAGCCCAGCGAAGGACGTGGGTTGGTTTTGGGGATGTACGCTTGCTCGTCGTCAAGCCCTGATATCGGCGAGAGTAACAGCTACGTTGTTTTTACCGATGCAACATTGAGATACAACCAGTTCGTGTGCTTCAAACTATTCGACGCTCTCTCAGGGTCGGGGCCTATGCCCAAGTTGGGCGAGGCAAGGGTGCTGTACAAATTGGAAGAATCCTTCCCGCTCTTGGCCGTAGTCGGGTTGGGTAATCCCTGCTTCGGGTATAACAGGACGGAGCAGAGGGACGAGGCCAAAGAAGCCGTTCGGATAGCAGTTGGAGCGGGAGCTCGAGCTCTACAGAACCACGGTGTTACCAAACTGTACATAGAAAGCTTTGGTTACACCGAAGCTGCCGCAGAAGCCGCAGGTATGGCGCTTTGGCTTTACCAGGACCTCAAAAGCAAACAGGGGAAAGTCAGAATTCCCTACATTGGGTTGTACGATGATTGTGACTGGACAGCTTGGCAAATCGGCTTGGAGAAGGCGGCCGCTCAAAATCTGGCCAGGCACATGATGGAAACCCCTAGCAACCTACTCACACCTATGGGTTTCGCTCTTAGTGCTGTTGAAGAATTAGCTCCATGTGGAGTTAATATTGAAATCAAAGTTGAGGAATGGGCCAAAGAAAATAGCATGAACGCGTTTCTATCCGTGGCAAAAGGTTCACTGGAACAACCATTATTCATAGAAGCTTCGTATAATGGTTGTGATCCGTGCCTGCCGCCAGTAGTCCTTATTGGGAAAGGAATAACTTTCGACGCAGGTGGCTTGTGCCTCAAGTCCAAAAAGGCCCTGACGCATATGAGGGGGGACATGGCAGGAGCCGCATGCATTCTTGCTACTTTACGTGCTATTGCATCTCTGAAGTTGCCGTTGAATATTCGCGTGTTGATTCCTTTGTGTGAGAACTTGCCTGGGGGAAGCGCTGCCAAGCCCGGGGATGTCGTCAAAGCCATGAACGACAAAAGCATCCTGATTGGGAATACAGATTATGAAGGGCCGTTGGTCATGGCCGATGCCCTTAGTTACGCCCAGAAGTACAAACCTAAGTTCATCCTCGACGTGGGGACGCTGACCTCACAAGTCGAATCCCTTTTGGGCTCCGCAGCCACCGGCGTTTTCACCAACGACGACAACCTGTGGACGTCCATCAAATCCGCGAGCATCCACACCGGAGACAGAGTCTGGAGATTACCGCTTTGGGAAATTTACCAAGAGCAAGTGACCCCGAACCACGTGAGCGTCGACCTCACCAACGTCCCTGTCGGCAATCACGCGTACACCGCTGCGGCGGCTGCTTTCCTCCAGAACTTCATCTGTTACAACAAATGGATCCACCTGGACACTTACGGGGTGATGATCGAAAACGGCCAAACCACCTACCTGCGCAAAGGAATGTCCGGCCGGCCTACTCGGACACTCATAGAATTCTTGGCACAGATGGCCTGTAAACCACCAGAATGCTGATATGACATCTACTCATCAAATCTTCTTGTGTCCGTCTCCTCTTTCGTCCATTGTCCTCTAAAATACATCTCTTACAACAGATCTCCATTACTTTAGGAAATAGTCTCACTGAGCGCTTAAAACTGAAAATAACCATCCTTTATCTTTGCATGACTTAATAATCTCAATGTTGGGCATGTTATGCTGATTGGGAACGCAGTAGAACCTTTTGCCGAGTAATTCCTATCGTAGAAGAAAATATATTGAACTTAGGATTTAATCGATTTTTCTCATTTTCAGCTCATCTGGAGGAGATGCACCTTTAATTTTTGGAGCACATTGTGGGATTTCAGGGGGCAGTTTTGAGCAATGTTCGAGCGTGAAATGTCTAGCAAACGTGGTTACGCCAACCAAGACCACCCTGGTTGCTTCGGAGCGCTCGCCAATTAATCTTTAATTGTCCCCTAAAATCGTTGAGGTTATCTTGTAATGGTATGGAGGTTGAGCTAGCAGACGTGTTCAGGATTTCCATCAACAAATCAGAAATTTTTATATTTTCTTATCAAATTAAGGTACACCACGATGGTACCCTAAATGGCAAAATTCCCATATTAACAACGCTTACATTAACCTTTCAACATATTAGGTAAACCACACCTACCCGTAAATACCCCCGCGACAGAGGATTATGGGAAGGACTAAGGGAATGGAGTTCATATGTAAAACAGGCCAACCTAAGAGGCGGCAGCGTATGTAAGCGACTTGTAAATTTCATCAGAAATGGATACCCGAGCCGAGATCGGGGCGTTACATTAGGATGATTGCATCGAGGAAATAGAAAGGGGGGGAGAATGGAAAAACTGACAGATGCCTCGATATTGTTTGTATAGCTGATTGCTGTTTTTTTTCCCCCATCTATAATGGAAAGATGTAATATTTTTCAAAGTCTGGCACACTCGATGGCAGTGGCAGCCTGATTCGAGTTGGTGTAACCTTATTTCATTGAGCATAATATATTATATTATCTGTTCGCAGGGATTTTCTTCATATTGCCCTGCATCGACAACTACGCCCGCGTTGATCTGAGGACGAGAACTTACGACGTCCCTCCACAAGAAGTAAGCACGGGTGCTATTTCCTGATCTTGATATGAAATTTGGCCCTGAGTGTTTTTTTTTTTTTTTTTTTTTTTCGCACATAACTCAGGAACGGTTAGTCCGATCTCAATTTTCTTTTTTTCTCGAGAAAGCTGATTAAATTCCCCATCGCGACAATTCCGTGTGAAATTTTGATTTGAGCTTCGATACTCGAGTTATGCGCGAAAATGAGCGAAAAACACGTTTTTGTCAAAATTTGCCATTTTTGCCATGCCTGCCCTACCCTTATCGAAGCTCAAATCAAAATTTTTCATAGAATAGTTGCGATGCAGAATTTAATCAGCTTTCACGAGAAAAAAAGAAATTTGTAATCGCGCAATTAGTTTCTGAGCTACAGCCGAAAACGTTCTGAAAAATGTGTTTTTCCGCTTACCGACCGGTGTCATATTGGGCGTTTCTTGTTTTATACTGTCTGCCAGCGCTCTCGCGAGAGTTGGGGGGGGGGGGGGGTCAGGGTACCTTATATGGGGATTCGGGGGACCGATTGTGGTGTGGAAAGTCAGGAATACGAAGATTTTGGGTTGGTTAGAAAAATCGTCAAACTTCAGCGCGCTCTAGCGGCCAAACGGAAAAAGCTAGTTAGGCGTTCTTGGTCTCAATGTTTAGTAAATTTAATCAGCTTTAATTTCGTATAGAGTAGTTCTGTCACTACGAGGCACTATTCCCGAGGTATAGGTGAAAAACCAAAGTGCCGAAATTTTATGGATTTTCGCCATTTTCATGGTGAAGCCATATCTGAATCTTGTAGATAACCAAACTTTCGGATTCAGTACCCCCGTAAATTCTTCAGGTATTTTTTTTCCATTCCAAAGTACCTAATGACTGGACTATTTGATCCTCAATCTGAGCTAAATTAATCCGGGGGTTTGGGGGTGCCTAATCACAAGCGGCAATACGGTTAACAAGAGCCTAATTTACAAACAGTATTTTAACGCTTGGTTAGAATAAGTTATAACCGAGTAAGAATAGTCTAGGCACGTGTATTGTACCATAAGTGGTAGTGATATCAACATCTCCCTCGTCGCCGCCTGCTCTTATAAGTACATTGTGGAAGCTGCTGATTGGATTCATTATACGGCAATAGATTCATTGCTTTCAACAGGCTTTCCATTAAGGAGGCGATTTTCACCTTAGGAGGTCCCCATAATAGGGTTCAGTGAAACGGGACTGGGACTCGTGAAACTCCAGACTCAATTTCCCTTCCTTCCTATTGAACCTCACTCTCTCCTAATGTCTTCTGAAATCAATCTGACTCCGCCGGACAATAACTTAATTGGATTTGTACTGAAATCTCATTAGACTTTATACACCAGCACCCCCCTCTCCGGCTAGCGAAGTTTTAATGGCGCTGACGCCTCTCGCTATCTCCCCGTCCAGAACGATTTAACCCTTTGAAATGATTGAGTGGCACTTGCCCTTTTAAAAAAGCCCGTTAACCCTATTACGGCCGATTGATAAATAAACCCTCACGTCAAAATTAAATTGGCGGAGGGCTTTGATCATTCGGCAGTTTCTCTTTGGGAGTTTTTAGCCTCCAACTGGGCATGACAGGCTGTCTTTGAAGGGTTGGATTTCTGGTTTAATTTTCCCCTTTTATCCCCACTAAAAAAGTCAACACATTTTTTTCCTCCCGTTTTACAGGTTTTGACGAAAGACAGCGTGACCGTGTCTGTCGACGCTGTGGTGTACTACAGGGTGTCCAACGCGACGGTTTCTATCGCTAACGTGGCCAACGCTCACCACTCGACTCGACTTCTCGCTCAGACGACGCTCAGGAACGTCCTCGGGACGCGCCCTCTGCACGAGATCCTCTCTGACAGGGAGGCCATATCAAACACCATGCAGGTATTTGAGCACAACATTCACAAATAAAAACACTCCAAGACTTCTATTTGGGGCGAACTAAATTCTATTCTCCCTGTAAGTTGTCCGTAAACGTTGTTCCTAATGGAAAGTCGGGTTTCCCAGGGGATTCCGCAAAAAGGGGTAAACCTCTTACGACCCGTTCAACTTGAGACGATTTATTTCGAAGCTCTTGTTCTTGCCCACTCGAGCGACTAATCTTCGTGAGCTCAAACAGGAAAAACACTTCCTCAAATACATTCAATTAAGGATCCATCCCGTAAAAAGTGACGGTAGCCAGGGATTTTCTCTCAGTACTTTTTCAATGGAACACAAACAGGCTCCAGGATCAATGTCAATTTCAAACTCATCCAACTCGCAGTATCTCATCAAACTTTGGAACGGCTTGGTGAGGCCTTGAAGGTGTATCTGCCACCTGTGGCTTTTCTACACTTTCCTCGTCACATCTACGCACAGTGGCGGTCTGGGGGGGCTGAAGGAACTTTATCATCGTGGAAAACCGAGTCAGCCAACTGTGTAAACGTCACGTTCGCGCTGTCTTCGGCATTACCGATCTCATCAACTTGTGTACCGAAGCGGCTTGTAAAAATTTTACTTCAATGTTTTTCAGTTTTCAAACGCCCTCATCCTTCTTTAAAACTCTCCACCTCGAGCCCTTAAAAGCTTCATAGATACTGAGGATATTGTCGAAATTTAAGAATTGCAAAAACGTCCTACTGCCGGATGAAACACAGGTTGGTTAGAAAATAATAAACCCCAAGCTATACTCGTTCAGTTCCGTCAGGTAAACCGTAATAACATAGCTGCAAGAAGTGAAATCTCACTAAAATCTTTCTTTCTAATTGTGAGTGTATTTTTGCTGAATTTCATTCGGTTTCAGGACGCCCCACTAAAAGAAAACACGGGGGGGCAATTTAGTGGAGCGAGAGAACTTTTTTTTGCGCTCCGCTAGCGAGCGCGGTTCATGTTTTTACTAATTACTGGTATTAATAAGACCTGGCGAGTCCTGTTCGTGCTGTAGGGAATGAATGAGAGAATACGTCGGAGCCTCGGTAAACAGGCTGGTAAGAGAAAAACGCAAGATAGGGCAGAGGCGAGGGTTAAAAAAAGGGAGATGAATAAGCTTCGCCGGGGCTTCGGCGAGATGGAATTGTAAGGTGAGGTTGGCAGGAGTGGGATATGAGGCGGGACGGAATATGCGGTGGGATGATACCCAAAACCAACAAAACAAACGGGGCACAAGCCCTGAAAGATAGATGCTCAAGCGGGCTGGTGGTATGAACTAGGATGTAAGATTAAAACGCTGCAAATTTTACACAAGGGTTTATTATTCTAAGATATAGGATACTTGTGCGAAAATTAATTCTGTCAGTAAATTTTTTTTTTCAATTTTTTATTCGGAAAATATTTGACCTCCTGGGATCTTTCAAAAATCCCATTCGTAGCTCCATGAAAGCCCCATAGATTCCCACGGTGAAATCGGATCGTTCCGGTACCTCCGAAAATGGATTCTACGTCCAAAAATACTTCGAAAACGACACCTAACTCGATTCCATAGTCAAAACCCTTAAAAAAAAAAAGCTGCAAATTTTACACACGGGTTTATTATCCTTTGGTTACTTGTGCATAAATTTAATTCTGCGTCAATAAAAAAAATGGGAAAAATTTGTAAGATTTTTTTTTTTTTTTTCAAAAATGTTTGGTTTTTTACTCGAAAAATATTTAACCGCCTGGGATCCTTCAAAAATCCCATTTGTAGCCCCATGAAAGCCCTATTGATCGTCACAGTGGAATCGGGTACTTCTGGGGCCCCCAAAAATGGATTCTACGTCCAAAAATACTTCGAAAACGACCCCTAACTCGATCCCACAGCCAAATGCCTTCAAAAAAACCCTCCTATAGCCCCATAGCGCCCCACGGGTTTGGGCGATCGGGCTGAAAACCTTGCGGGCACAACTAGATGGTAAATCAATATTTTGTGAAAATTTCAGATTAAAAAAAAAAAAATTCCTACTGCCCAAAACGGCCCGGACGGCGGACGGACATTGCGGTTTTGGAATCTTGACCTCTTAAAACGGATAATGTCAAATTTTGAGGCCGATCGGAGTCGTCGACCTCCGTCGCGATTACATGGGTGTATTATTCCAAGAATAAAAACCAAAATGCCCGCGAAAAACAAAAAATGTCCAATTTCTAAATGACACTTTTATTAGACCTTGAATGAATGGGGAGTTCGTCATTTCAGTACGTCCACGACAACAGCTCTAATCAGAAACCGGATTCCAGAGATAATTGTCTCCTGTTGATGGTTACGGGGTGATCCCATGTTTCGATACCACGTTCATCGCCCAATCCGCAGGGAAATGAAATTTCCATTCGAAACCTCAAAGAGGCAACTGAGGTTCAACCACATTTCCAAACCTGAGATTCACCGTCTTATCGTTCCACTGTTTTGGAAACTCCCGATGAAACGGGGTTTTGAATGGGGTGGTTTGAAAAGCGATGGAACTTACTGAAATCCGCCCTACCATCTCCGGATCCTTTTCCCTTGATAACGTAAGTTATGAATAGGTAGGTAGGGCCTCCGGTGGTTTCATCGGGCCAGGGTGGTCCGTTTGAATGGGGAATTTGGCTGTGGGCGCCTGATGAGTTGAATTTCGAGGGAAGGACAAAGGTGAAGTTAAGTGAGGCAAAGTAGAGTTGGGTGATACGGTCATGAGGGCTCAGAGTTAATGTGCAACGCGATAAAGGAAAGGTCCTTTGACCCTTTCGGGTCAGTAATTAGCGGGGCTCGCCCTTACTCGGTTAAGACAACTGCAAACTCTCACTTCGGTCATTAACAGCTGCTGTCCCAGCTGCAAAAAATTACGATGTTGCTGCAGTTAATTGAAAGTTTGGTTATATTTTAAGAAGTTGCGATACATTTAGATAGATAGGTAGATAGAGTAACATGAAGTGTAACTTATGTAGATCGTTATAGCCTAAGAGAATCACGAAAAGGGAGATGGGGGGAACTTCTCGTGAGTGGTTGAGGTTTCATGTGCCCAATAGTGTGTGTTTCAGTTTCCACGCTTTGCTATTCACACAGTGACGTTTGTACATAAAGTGCGTCGAAACCTGCTTCAGTGACTGAATATCACCTACCGTTCTCTAATTCCCTTTTAACTAACGACCCGAATTGGTTGCTACCTATTCACGGTTTGCGGGCATTTGGCACCGTAGAGAACAATTTAGCGCCACGTTTTCTCGGATGAGAAGGTTGGGGGGGAGAGACGCCGCAAATGGTGACCGGAAAGGACCAGCTCCGTCCCTTTATCGTGAAGCACATTAGCGCTCGAGCCCTGTCACGAGTGTGAATACCTCGGTCTCTTACACGTCCTCGTTAACTGGTCCATTGTATTTTCTATCCGACATTCGCTTCATGGGTTTCTATTCATGGCGCGTGTGGATTCCTTCCTGTCTCTTCATTGCATGATTTTCGCATATGCTTCTGAGCGATACCACTCTGATAACGAATCCTCCTGAAGGGCCAAACTGTGGTTAGCCAGAGTGGTGCCGTGTGATTGGCATAATCGTAGTATCACCACAATGCATTTACACTACACTACAAAAATTTCAATTAGAAAATGTCTGATACCTCCATCTTCTCCCTCTTGCTTCTTAACATCAATATTTTCTACTCCCCCAAACCTTCAACTGTTCAGCTTCAATATTCCCCTGTTGATCAAGTACCACCCACCCAACCTTGAACTTTTGAACTCTTAAACATAATAATTCAAACTCTTGAAGTATACTCGGGAACCCTCTGAAATACCCTCTCTTCTGCGAATAAAGTCTCTTCTGCGAACATTGTTGGTTTTGCCATCAATCTACAGTATATAATTAGGAATGGAAATGTACCCGAATTTCGGGTTAAATCATCCTCTACCATGTTGTTAGAAGTCAAAAAGGGAAAACACATCATTTTTGTGAGTTTTTCACGTAGTTTATAACCATCTTAAGTTGCTCTGACCAATTCAAAAACCGGTGTAGGTGACGTCACCAACACGGGTTCCGGTTTCCAACCAAAGACACCACAGTGCAGGTCGATTTTCACATTTTTTTCTTGATTTTCTTGGTGGTTGGCACTGGTGACACTGGAGTAACGCGAAAATGGCCGTGTTCGCTTTTTTGTGAATATGATCGTGCGTATTGACTCAACTTATTCTTGATATAAATTAACTTATTCGGCGTGACCGATCCTTCAGTTTTTAGTTTTTTAATAGTGGTCGACGAGTCCTGAGAAGCTCAGGGGTATCCATCCAACCGTGAAGAAGTGCAAGGAGCAAAACCAGATCAGCCGACTGGCGACGGTCGACAGGCCTCAGCAGATGGAACCGGGTGGAAAGAGAGGAGTTGTGCCCACCGTGAGAAATGCCCAGCTTGTAACCCAGGTACCGTTTGAACGCTCGATGGACACGCTCCACCTGCTGAATGTGGCAACTATTGAAAGGGCTCCACACCACCGACCCATACTCCAGGACATTGGGAGTCTAGGGAAGTTAAAGGAGGGCTCGCCCACTACCAGAGCTGTGCCTCTCCCGCCGGCTGCAAGCAGACCAGCAAAGCTCATCGCCGAAGGTCCGTGGACGTCCAAACAGCACCATAAAGATGCCACAAGCGAGACCGAGTGTTCTAGCGCACTCTACCAGCTAAGCGGGCTTGTACCTGAGTTTACGACATAAAGTCACAAAACTCACATGCCGCCAGGTGAGCAGATTCGTCCGCCCACCCAGCTACCCCTGTCTCTTGCGAGAGTGGGTTAACACCACGACCAACCTCGAATCCAACGCCAATTGATGGGGCCGGTCAGTGGCGCTTTGCGAGTGCTGGACATCGAAGTGCCCAACACCCACAGCGCGCCTCTCCTGAGGATTACTGGATAAGGAGTGTGGGAACACCACGTACTCCACTTTTAGGCCGCTCCAGTCGGAGGCCCGAGTGAGATTAGGTCTAGCATCCCTCTCTACCACTTCTCATGCATCTCCCACCGGAGTAGGATCCCGAACATTATGGGTGGTATGCATGACGAAGAGCTGTCTCGTCCTCCGGGTTAGTGAAAGGAAATAGTAGTCCTTCCCCACCCCCGGTATCAACCGTGGCAGCCCGGTGCATAAGCACGTGGTCCCGAATTTGGTGGGAGTGCCTACGCCCACTCCCCAGACGGCCGATCAGGACTTTATCGGCGGTAGCCCTTCGGGTGAGGAGCGATAACGCCCGCTCCTCAAGGCGGCCGGTTAGGACTTATCGGCAGTCGCCCAAGCCTGCCAATACTCCAGGACAGGCAGTACGAGAGAATGATAGAGGGTCACCACAGTAGGGGCCTCGGTAAATCCCCTCGTGCTCCACTTGAGGAACCCAAGGGCTCGCATGCCACGAAGGGCGACCTGGGATAAGTGGTCGGAGAAGGTGAGCTGGACATCAAGCAAGATCCCAAGGTCACGAACTGAGGACTGTAGAACGAAGTGAAGACGAAGCAGGGAAAGAACGCAAGAGAGAGCCATTCATTCGACCAGTCAGCTCACGATCAGACAAGTAACCGCCGCACCACCCCAGCAGAGGACTATACACCCTCGGGCCACCCAGAACACGAAAAATCACGCTATATGGCGGCTTATCATAGGCCTTCGTGAAACCAGTCGAAATCACGTCGACTGGCAACCACCTCCCATAGCCTCCAGCACAAAATTCTGGAAAAGCCCCAGATTCGTCACAGTTGAGCGCCACTTTCCGCTGCTCAGGAGTGATGATGGAAGGAGATCCGGCAGACGACAAGCTTCTCAATGGTCTTGTAATAATATAATGTACATTATATGTACCTATTATATATGTATTATTTAGTACATATTATATTATGTACTTCAAGTGGCCTCATACTACTACTTACAATATTTGACCAGCCGGTTGCTAACCTGTTGGTAGGGTGGAGATCGAACATGCATTAGCAAGATCAACACTGTCCAGTTGATGCCCCCGTTCCAATCCCAGTAAACGTGTTTGGTCAAGCTAAAAGGAGTTTGAAGTGCTCGAGGGATCTTTGGGAGGGGAAAAGGTGAGGTTGTAGTGACATTTGAAGCATTGGAGTAGCAATATATCGTTTATCGACAAAGGGGCTAAAGCTCCAGTAGGTAATTGTGTCGATAACAGTAACGATGCTGAGATTAATGAGCACTTTGGTGTACCAATTACAACGCGATGTGTTGGCAACACTGTTCCAATTAGTCTTGAAACTGACTGGAGATGGTGTCCCGAAATAGGTACAGATAACCTGACAGTGCTTCCATTCTTTTCAATTAGTTATGTTTTCAGTTTGTTTCTCTTGCTTGTCTTGCTCTGCCAATTAACCTGTGCCTCTCGGCATGAACCCCGTTAATTGAACAATTAACCCCGTAAACGTTGAAGCGAACATTAGTATGCAGTCACTTTATTCAAACTTGACCATTAAATTTTCTGAATGGATCAAATCGCACCGAAAAACCTCAGCGCCAATACGGCTCCGAGAGTGTTGTGGGCCACGTAGAAGGCGAAAGTGCTGAAATTCAACCGCCAAAACATTACAAGCAGGAAGAATACCAGTGTCCAGGCTGCTATGTACCAGGGACCGTCTTGGAGGCTTCGGGGGAGCATATCCCTCATGGTGTCTCTGGCCGCTTCCTCCATTGTGTACGAGGGTTGTTTCTTGGCTTGGGCCGCCTGAGGCCTCATTCCACCGAACATTGGTTTTTGTTAGCTTTTTTAAATGTTCAAAAAAAGAAGGAATTATGCAGTAAGAGATGGGTTTTGTCTGGATGAGAATAAACTTTACTTGGAGCTTGGCAACATGAAATTAACTGGGTCTGTAAAAGAATTGTGACTTGTGATTGAGGATCAAAATAAAGCGCGTGGTACAAGCTGTCCCTGACTTTATGCCTCATTTTCCAATCTAGGGTGAATTTCCTGTCTTACTTTCCGGTGCTACGGGGGCAGTGTTGACCAAGGTGCTCCTCTTCATAGTCTTCTATGTCTATGTGGTTCGTTACATTACACAGCCTGCGGCCCAGCCTTCAAGGCAGCTGGCAGTCTTTCAACTTTCTTTCACGATCTTGTTGATTAGGAGATTGACTTAAATTCAATCTAAAGCGTAATCTTTTAATAATTAGAGAATTCTTTGTAAGATCGCTTTGCGTGGTGCTTTTTGTTGTTCATAATATAAATTATAACCTAAAATAATTAGGGTTGCTCTACCCGTCTGCATTACATTTAATTGATGGTATGACGATCGACCCAAAGTGTAGTATGTTGTTGTCAAAGGATCAAGGCGAGGGTCACGAAAGATTCCACTCTTTTGCCGAGCTTTCGGAAAATATATTTCCTTCCTCAGGGCCTAAAACCATTTATACAGTCACATTGCGGCATTACTTATTAGTTATTAATGAATGTTAAACTACTTACTCAGAGAGCAACTATCGGATGGTTACATCGAAGTCTGGTGATTGGATATGTAGAAGCCAAGATACACTGTAGGGACAATGGTAAGTATCATAGAATTTAATTTAATTTAGACCTAATTATCACAGTCAAGAATCACAGCTATATTTATAATCTTAGGTGGCAGTTAGCAATATCGTTTTATATATCTAATTTGAATGTAAAATTCACTCACCTAGCCATGTGAGTAGTGTTAACATAGGAACTATTGATTATTGGTGGATTTGGCGTCAAAATAGTTAAAATAATTTCTTTCAATTTAATTTGGTTTTAGGCCCTGAGGAAGGAAATATATTTTCCGAAAGCTCGGCAAAAGAGTGGAATCTTTCGTGACCCTCACCCTGATCCTTTGACAACAACATATTACATTTAATGTTAAATATTTTTTAATTCTTCACGTACACTTTTTTTTCATAAACAAATGCTTCAACATGGCCGTTGTCTAACGAATTGCCGTCCCGTCCGTTTTCCGTCCCTTATTCCAATTCATCATAATGCTTACTTGTGAAAACTGTTCAACTGAAAGTCTTTCCTTTTTTTCTATTTTTGCAGAATTCACTCGACGAGGCCACCGACGCGTGGGGCATCAAAGTGGAAAGAGTCGAAATGTAAGTACCTGCCAAGTTTCCGCCCAACGAAGTGAGCTAATTAGGCGAGTTAAGCGTTTATTCCCATTATTTAATCCCCTTTGAATCGAGCGAAGTTTGTACAGGGTTTCTCGACCTCCGTTTTTACTCGGCGTTGCCTTTCAGTTTGCCGACTATTTTCTGAGCAAAAATCTAACTTTTAATTACATTTCATCGCTTCGCTAAAACATTAACGAACGTTATCTGGTTCATCGGAGGGAACGAAATTTTGTTGGGTTTAATTGAAGCGACAGTGGTACCCAAATAATGAATCCGATTCCTGGGGAAATGAAGAACGTTGGGAATTTAGGAGACACAATTCCCTCGAAGGGAGAAGGTCGTCAACCGGATATTTTGACCTCCGTTTCGTGAGGTCAGTACAATAATTCTTGTATTAGTTTGAATCCAACCTGCTATCACGCCACACGTTCCTTATAGTTTATTCACCGGCTGATCGTTTTTTCCTTTGAGATTGTTGAATATTAGATGAACTTTACGGATAGCAATTTAAATTGAGGTGTATTGCTTTGGGTGAATCAAGAATCTGCTTTGAGTACCTGTCTGTTGATGAGGTATCAGTTCTGACCATGGAAGAAGGAAAAGAAAGTCGGAGGGATTCATGGAAAAGGAGGGGAGCTTATGGGCTCGTCTTGTAACGCAAAGTGGGGCTTCTTTTTCTTTCTTCCATGAGTCCTGACAAAGATGCAGATCACACCGAAGTAGATATCGCTTAATATGTTTGATGAATGAATATCAATGGCCGAATTCATTGCGGTTTAAGGTTTGTTTGCCTCCAGTTGCTCGCACGTTATGGAAGGTAAACTTCGCCCGATCCCTGCGGGTTGTGGCGTCAAACGTGGGCAATTTCTTGATATGTCTCCATTTGGGAGGAGGATATTTAGGTACATTTCTGAGTTCAGGCGGGGGAGAATACGTGGGAGGATACTTACTAAATTTACATTGCCGGAGGAGATAATTTTATTATGCCCTTTTTTGCTCTGCGGGAGGATATTTACAATTCCTCGGGCAATTTGGTTTGCAGCACTGAATGGTTCCGACAGCGTGAAAAGCCAGGAAGGGACTCTCCTGGCGGATTCGTTAATTAATTATTGATTGGGAACGGGTTTGAAATGAAATAGTTTATACAAGAAGCTTAATCGCAACGCCTAACTGCCTTTACGGAATTATTGACGCTTCAAAGCTCCTCAGACCGCGTTGGCTTGAATGTTTCCAGCGCCCTGTTTTTGAAATTCGCGTTCAAACATTAACGAACACCTTCCTTTTCTCAGTTGCCATTTGAGGTGGAATTAATTTCGATAACATTTCCCCTCCGCTGCTTTGTGGATGAAAAGGGGGGACAACCCCCCGAAGTCTGGTTAGGTAAACACCTTAGCGAGTAGGCATTATTGAGACCTTAGAAGTGTTTGCTCGGGAGTAAGGTGATCAACTGACAATTGAGTTGAGAGTTCCTGTGTACCCGCTACCGGATTTTCGCTTTCAGCGGGAAACTTTGTCTCGCACACGCCCCCAACTTAGATGAAAACGCGATAAATCTTTTACTCGAACCAAAAAGATAAGTTTGACAAGTTGTACCTGCTGTTCTAGGTCTGTTGTTGCCGCGAAAGAACAGTCAATACTTGTCGCTTGTTAAGGGCAAAAATTAACGTAGAATGGGGTAAATTAGGAAAGGGGGTTTCCGAGTAATTTTGGACCCATAATCCATTTTTCGGGGTCCCGTTTATGGTATATCCATAGGTATCCGTTCACAAACTTTACAAAAATAAATTAATTTTTTTTAAATTTATTAAATTACAATTTTTTATTGATATATAATTAAGTAATTTTTGCTGAAGACTTAAAATTTCTTAAAATTAGTAAATTTACTTATTATCCCTAATATGGAATCAATTTTTGCAGAAAACATTAAAAAAAATTAAAATAAAATTTATTAAAATTTTAGCATTACTTACCTATTAACTTAACATATTTTATTGATATTGAATTTATTTTTGCAGAAAGCAAATTGAATTAATTTTACACCCTCGTGTAAAATGTGCGTGTTTCTCGTATGTATCTGTAACGTACATTATTTTTCAACCCATTCTTGCGTCGCTAATAGATTGCGATTCAACGTTATCCTATTTTGCGACAAGACGTGGAAACCCCGCCTGATATTGTAATTTTTTTTGCTTGAAAACACTTCGCAAATACCTTCTCGTCCCCTTTCGAACCGACGCCCCCAATCTTTTCGTTCTTTAGCGTTTCCTCTTGACAGGGCGCTTTGCCATGAAAAAAAAAGAAAGAAAAAAAGGGATGACGCTAATATTTCCTCAAAGGTGATACGACGGTAAAAAGCTGTCTCGTTTCATCGCGAAATTTTCACAAGCTATTAAACCATGAAATTCCTTCCTCCACGACGTTGACAAAGATGTTACCGTTAATCACCTGAACAGAAACACTTTGCTAATGGCCATTTAGGCGATGCGATTTGTTGCGTTACGATATACATAAATTTATCCACCCCCTTCATCTTTTCTCGTTGGGGGGATGCTCACCTCAAACATTAACAATTCAACGGCGTCTTACCCCGGCGTGAAGTGGATGAAAGTGGTCAGGTTAATATTTGAAGGGCTGAGGACCCTGAGCGATCGATTCGCCCTTAATATATTATTGATCGGTCGTTGAAGCAGGTCATGATTCGAATTGAGTGCATTCCGCCCGTGCGCTCCTTCCTTTCAATAAACCCTGAAGAGGGGTTACCGTTTCAAAACGTTGATTAAACAATAATGAAAATACCTGCTGGTAAACGTACCGTTAATTCCCTGATGAATGTTGTTACTGCTAATTATACGGCGATGAAAGCTTGCTGATGGCGTGTTGGATTCTAGTTGAAAAGGATTTACCTACACTGCGTATCGCGTGATGAATTAAGTTTCACTTATGAATGTTGCCAAGCTTGTGGTTGGGCCTGAAAGGGGTACAATTTTGACAGATTAAAACGAGCTTGGAGGCCACAGTAGATTCGAACTGTTCCTTTTGACGAAATGTTTTCCATGTTACAGAAAAGACGTGAGGCTACCGGTTCAACTGCAGCGCGCCATGGCGGCCGAGGCTGAGGCTGCTCGTGAAGCAAGAGCCAAGGCAAGTTGATTCTTTGTTTGAAATTTGATCCACACTCGGGTACATAAAGGCGCGAGTTGAGTTTGGAGACAAGGCCGCATTCGGTTCATTGGAGAGCACCTGTTGAGCCCAATTGGCAATACGGCTCAACCAACACAATTCCGGTTGACTAAATCTGAACTCGGTATCATCAGCTTTACCCTTCTCGGCGTTCCCTGCACTTGGAAGTGATGGCTATCGAACGAAATGGATTCCACTTACCCCATTACCAATTAATTCAATTAGAATTACCCTCCCTTTCAAACTGAGTCGACAATACATCTTGTAATCGATACAGCTCGGTCAATTTATGGTTGGGATTTGCACCTTCGGTCGGAGGTCATGTTTAGGAATATTAAATATCCAATTTTGGAATCAATATGACACTCATCAATATCTGATCACATCAGAAGACGTGCTGGGAGACCAGGCCCACCGAGAGGGGGGGGCAAAGGGGACATTTTGCCCCGGGCCCGGACTTTTACATGGGGCCCCAGCGGGCCCTAGAAAAATAAGAAAAAAGGGAAAAAGTGGGGAAAAAAGAAAAAAAAAATTCAAAAAAATGTCTTGAGTTGCCACTTGGCAGGCAACGTAGTCTTCCGTGTGATTGGGCCTTGTAAAACTGAAGCAATGTGAATCAAAACAGAAAAAAGTCCGGGATGAGGAGTGGGGCGGCGGCAAAGAGGTATGAAGGATGGAGCATCGAAAGGAAAACATCGATGTTCACTATTATTCGTAACATCGAAAGAATACATCAATAGGTAGCCTTCAAACATCGCGGCTTGTAACCATCGATGTTTCTGAACATCGACTTATCTTTTGGTTTATTATTCTTGGAATAATACACAGATGTAACTATGTTTCCGCGACGGAGGTCGACGACTCCGATCGGCCTCAAAATTTGACGTTATCCGTTTCAAGTCGCCTAGATTCCAAAACCGAAATGTCCGCCGTACGCCGTTCGCCGTCTGGGCCGTTTTGGGCAGTAGGAAGTTTTTTAAATCTGAAATTTTGACAAAATATTTGGTTTACCACCTAGTTGTGCCCGCAAGGTTTTCAGCCCGATCGCCGATACCCGTGGGGCGCTATGGGGCTAAAATTGGGCTACGAAAGGTTTTTTTTTTTAAGGCTTTTGGCTATGGGATCGAGGATTGTGTCGTTTTCAAAGTATTTTTGTACGTAGAATCCATTTTTTGGGGTCCCGGAACGATCCGATTTCACTATAGGGCTTTCATGGGGCTACAAATGGGATTTTTGAAAGATCCCAGGAGGTAAAATATGTTTCAAGTAAAAAACAAAAAAAGTTGAAAGAAATTTTAGAAAAAAAATTTAAAAAAAAAAATCTTTTTTTGAAATATAAAAATCCAACAAAATTTTTTTATTTTTTTATTTTTCATTGACAGAATTAAATTTTTGCACAGGTAACCTATATCAAAGAATAACTAAAGGTTTTTCCCTTGTGTAAAATTTGTTGCGTTTTTCAATTGCTTGATCATTTTGTATCATAAGCATAAAATTTACTCCTAGGCGTTCTACACACAACCCACAAATATTAATCAAGAATTGTTCGAACAAGATTTGTAGGCGCAGAAGATGCTAATAGAAGACAATAACAAACACCAACTATTTAGGTATTTACTAAGACATAGGTGAACCTCATGATGATAGCGACCTTAAAACTCAAACCTGAAACGAGGTAGCTACCCCATTTACTTAGTTTCAGAAGACCATAACAAGCAATTGATGGGCGTATTCTTGTAGGACCTACATTATTGCCTATTTGTTTAGAAATTTCAAAAACTTTTGTTTTTTTGTTTGAATTCTTTTTCCAAACCTTCGTCATCGATATTTTCGATGTTTCGTGCCAAAACCCAAAACATCGTTTAGAGGCTGCGATCGTTCTCTTTACAGTAATATCTATAGATAGATATAGATAATATTATGATCTTAGATCAAAGATGAAAAATACAAAATTTGTATAATTTAATAATATTAATTGAATGGTACCTACCTACCCTGAATGAAAATTGAACGTTCGTTATTGTGAACCGCCCCCAACCTCCTGCTTACATGGGGGCCCTATGCTCTCTTTTGCCCCGGGCCCGCTTTTTCTCTCGGCGGCCCTGTGGGAGACCCTTCAACGTCACCTGATCATACGTCCATAACACGATGCAGTGTAATTGAAAAATCAGGCGAAATGCCTCTTCATTATTATTATTTTTATTTATTTATTACCTATTATTATTATTATTCATTTTTAAATTTTTTGCGTTTGAGCGTTTACTCCTTAACCAGGTAACAAAGACAAAGTAGGGATGGGAAATCGGTAAGAAGTATCGATTTTTTGAATCGATTCAGAATCGGATGCTCCAAATCGATTTCCAAAAAAATTGCCATAAAAGTATCGATTTTTTGGAAAATCGATTCAAAAATTGGTCTTACAAAAAAAGATGTTTTTTTAATGAGTGATAAAGGTAGATATATTTAATGTAGGTAGGATTCAAGAAAAAATCGTAAAAAAAATTTATTGAAAATTAAAATTGCATTAGTTTTCAAAAATTTTGATAATAAACATTTAATCAGACGAGTAATCAGTTTCGCTGTCTTAAAAAGCCATGGCGGACGTCGCTGGTAACTATATAGTGAGTTTTGTTGTTATTAGCTATCATCATAGTTTTTAATCGACCTATGACTCGAAATTTGCTTGAATCACTTGAAATAATAAACTGATTTTTAGAAATGACGAAAATCGATTCAAGATTTTTTTTTTAAATCAGTAATAAAAAATCGATTCACGATTTTTACAAAAATCGGAAGTAAAAAATCGATTCACCTAAAATATCGGAACCTGAAGATCGATTGAAAAATCAAAAAAATCGGAACAAAAATCGATTTTTCCAAAAAATCGGAAATTGATTCCCATCCCTAAGACAAAGACAACGTAAAAAATACAAGGTCCTTAAATGTGTGTTGTAATTTCGGGATTTTCTTGCTTGACGTTGTCAACATGTGGCCACCTCGTGTGATGTTCATTTCAAAACTTTAAAACCGCCCGTTTGGCAGCTGCGGTTTGGTTAGAGCCTCCGTGATGTATTTTTTTTTCTGCAGAAGAAAGAGTTGGATCCACGTGGATGGCAAAACAATGTGAAAAACCGCACGTGCTTCGAATAACATTCCCCACTGGCGATCTCGTTCGCGTTTCATGCGTCATTAGCACAAACATCGGCTGGATCGTGCGAACACAATGCCTACGGCAATACGGTCATCTCCGGCGGTTTTACGGGCTTAACCACGTTCCGCCCTTTCCCGAGTTCCCACGTCGATCGAGTTAAGAGTTACAGTTTAATGCAATCAAAAAGGTCCCCGTTGTCCTGGGGGTTGTAATATCGAGCGGAAACGAACCGTATTGTTGCACCGGTGAATTTGGCCTGGTGTCTCTCTTTTCACTGCCACTTCTAATGTGAGCGTGAATTTTAAAACCTTCCCAGAATTCCAAATCACGTTGGGGCCCCTGTTTATACGAACGGCAGACTTGTTTGGAGGGGTCTGAGGTTAGTTATCCACTTCGCCCGTGAATGCTAAATACTCGAAACCTCACACGGAGTAACCCAGTTCTGAACTTGCGAAGTGATTAGATGGATCCCTCTGGAATTATTCCAATTCTCAGCGAACTGTGAGACATCTCTGGCGTACCGGCTGGCGATTATTCCCACTTGGTAAGGTATTGCTTCGGCTGACTTGTATCAAACTTGCCAAATTATATGCAAACTGTATATACGGATAACACACAGCTACCAATGTAAATAATAAAATTTCAGTGTTGTGTGAAAAGTTTCAATTACGACGATTCGACGAGCGAAGTGGACAACGAATGAAATTAATAACTCTGGGTTGTGGTGAGGGAAAAGCCGGTGGTCTTTTATTTATTGGGGGGGGCTCAAAGCTCAAAGAACCCCCCCTAAATATTTTCTTTTCTGCAAGGCCCCCGGCAGGTCGATCACACACTCCTGATGAGCCTTTGCCCCCCAGGGGATAGGCGAAAGGCGCCTAGAGGCATTATGTAACCACTGAATAAATACCAACCATAAAGACCAACGGTTTTTCCCTCACCACAACCCAGACGTAAGAATATGGAAGCCACACTGCACGTAATTAATAACTCGTGGAAACACGTCATATCTTATAAACCAGTTGAATCGCTGTTGCATTCGATGCTGCAGACACGTTACCTAACTGGAAAACGGCACAGCGGAAATGCCTGAGTTTTGACTGGAATGACGACGAACGGTTCCTTTTCTTCTCTAAATGCCGTTGAAGTTGAGCATTAGGCGACCAATCCTCCACAATTATTACGCAGAAATAGTTCTCTCGATAGCCTCTCTTGAGAGCAGCAACGTCCTGGATTGCAGTCCTTCTTCTTATATTGCGAAGCCAGGACAGCTGTTTCCGATTCCCTGCCTTCTTTCTATTTTGCCTTCCAGGACCATACGCTGGAATGTGTAGCGATCTCCCCTCAAGAAGTGGCCCAGGTAACCTACGTTTCTCTTCCTCACGCTGTTGAAGAGTTTTCAATGCTGAAGAACGTCTCCGCAAAACCTTTGTGTTCCGTAGGCCCACGGGATGCAAAACAGACTACACAGGCACCACATCTCGGACGTCTCGAGGCGGTTAATTTAAGCAGGTCTCAGCACTGTAGAGCAACACCGACCAAACATAGCACGTGACCAATCAGTGCTGGATGTCAAATTTCAAGAGCTTCTCGCCTAACCGAGCCGAAAGCTGACGAAAGCTGATCCTGGCTTGTTTTATCCAGGAAAGGAATCTCGGCGTCCGGGTTCCATTTTTCATTCATCGACCAGCGCTCCTACGTATTTGGAATTCTGGTCTCCAAGCAGTCTTTCAGTGGGCCAACACGGACCGTACTGTGGTCCTGTGAGACAACCATAAACTTGGTTTTCGAAATGTTGAGCCTCAACCCAATAGACTAACTTTCTTCAGCCACAATAATATTGTTGATATTATCAGCTAGCCTCTGCCAGAGTTGAGCCAGAGTATGTGAATCAAATGAGGTGGTTAGGGTGAGAAATGACTCCTCTGCTGATTACTCTGTGAGTACTGCACCGTCGGCAAAAACCACCCTATGTGAATCAATTTCCCGTGATATGTTTGGGCGGTGTTGCTCTACAGTGCTCAGACCTGGACGCTGAAGGCTGCTTCAATGACGCCTTGAGACTTCGGGGAGAGGGAGAAAAGCTTGTTCCACGTATGTATATGTTGAAAATAAGTGGGGACAAGATACAACCATGTCCAACACCCTTCTTCAACACCCTTCAACACCCTTCTTCAACACCCTTCTTCTTCATCAAAGGTCTCAGTCAGGTCGCTGATCCGTCAGGGGGCCCGACTGCAGGGGCGATTGTCAATTCCGCCCTAATCCATGACGCGAGGAGGGATAAGCCGTTCAAGGACCCGAGTGCCTCGCTGAAACAGTAGGGGAGAGAATCGTCACTTCCGCCCATTGGAACCAGGTGTCAGATCGTGCCCTTCCGACAGCTTTATCTCCCACCTCAAAGTAGGCCTGTGATCAGTCAATCTAAAGTTGAGGGGGTCAATAGGGGTTTTCACCCAAAACACAGTGCTGGTTCCACGTTAGCCAATAGACATGCCAATATGGTGTCAAGCTGGAAAATGGTTTCCAAGATTTACCAAGATGGTCTTAAGCTTTCCAGACCTGTCCAAGGCTTGCAATGTTAGTGCCAAGCTGGATAAGGGATTCCAAGGTTTTCTAAGATTGATCCAAGCTATCCAAACCTGTCCAAGGCTTGCTATGTTGGTGCCAAGCTGGATAAGGGTTTTCAAGGCTTGCCAAGATGGTCCCCAAGCTTTCCAGACCTGTCCAAAGCTTGCAAGTGCTTGGGTGTACTGGTGACCTTACTTTCACCTCGCTGGGTGTACCAACGTACCAGCCCCACAACCCACGGGCGCAAAAGACTATTATGTTCGGGTTGCAAATCATAATTAAGTGTGGTAACAACTTCGACCAAGAGGGATTTGAGCGCTAAGGGGCACTACCCATTTCAGCCTACTGCTGAGTGTTCTCCTGGACCCTCTCCAAAGAGAGTTCGTGAAGGGGCCCATAAGCCAAGGGCGGCATGATGACTTTCACCCCACCTAGGGCTTACCTGTCCCGGGTTTTAATGAGGCTTGGCAGAGGATTTGGGCGGAAGTGATGACTCAATGACCCTGATGCTGTCAAAGGCTTTCTCATAGTCCAGGAAACACAGCCACACATTTGTCAAGGCACCTGCAAGCTGAATATAGCTTCGCGCGTCCCAAAACATGACTTGAAGCCAAACTGTTTACGAACGTCGACAGTGTCCACTGGAATCCTCCAACTGTCATAAATGACGTTGAAAAGACGATCGGTTCCATCACTCACGATATACGAGTGATGAAACCTGCAATCGTATCCAAATTCGAATCTGCCTGACTTACTTCGTTGACAGCTAAGAGCCATATTTCATCCCACTAATGAACACGTTCGGGCACAAAACAGGTGACATCTCAGGCTCCGTTCTGCTGATACTTGTTAATGTCGGCGATCGAGCTTATCGGTCTGCCAGACGATATCGGCCGGCCAAATCTGCCACGAAACCTAATTGGCATCCATAACATTCGCGGTTCTTTATTCACAATGGTGACAACAAATAGCTGGAAAACCTCCCCGAAAAAAGTGCTTTTGTAGAGAAACTGCTGGTCTCTTCAGGCTCTCGCGGTCGGTCCTATTGAAAAGACCATCTCAACCGAAGATCGTTATGCCGGTGGGTGCCATTGTGACGGGCCACTCAAGAAAACACCCGGGTTTGTCGCGTCGCTGCCTGTTAGCGAAGAGTGAGGATCAATATGAGGGATAACGACGAGTTTGGGATTCGTGTATATTTTGTAAATGCGACAGTTTCCCTATTTTACTTGTGGCGGGCGAGAATGTTAAGAATCAAGAATCAAGAATCAAGAATTTTTTTATTTGCCAAAGCCAAATAATGACAGAGCAAAAGTCAAAAGTTAGAACATACAGAATAAGCTGACTGGTTATAGGGCCGATTATATTGACTGTAATAATGGGAATGACAGAGAAAATAGCATCAACTCGACTGCAGATGTACAAAACAATGAATGGCCGTGCACAAGACAATGACAAGAAAATACATGACAAGACAATGAAGACTAATTCACCACAGGCCATTTGATCTTGAAAAATTCCTCTAGAGAATATAATTCTTCTTTTACCAGGTGGGACTTCACGTACTTATAGAAGGATTTAGCTGGTAAATCCCGAACATGGTGGGGTAGGGAGTTGAACAGACGGGAGCCCACCTGTATTGGGTCGTTCTGTTGGGCATTAGAGAGGCGGGTGAAAGGGATGATGACATCACCCCGGGAGCGAGTATTATGCTGGTGCGAGTCAGCAACCATGGGCAGACACGAAGAATTGGACTTTACATGGTTTAACACAACCAATACATAAGTGCTAGGAATAGTAAGAATTCCTAAACGAGTGAAAGAGCCCCTACAACTCTGACCCCATGATAGATTGGCCATTATTCTGATGACTCGCTTTTGAAGTTTAAATATGGTTAAAGCATGATTGGAATTGCCCCAAGCGATGATACAATAGGAGGCTCTACTGGCAAAGCAAGCATGATAAACCGAAAGCAGGACCTGGTCGGACACTATTCCTTTCAATCTCCTAACCATGTAAATAACGGATGATAGCTTAGGCGACAATACCTCAACATGTGAAAGCCACGAGAGACGATTATCCACCATCAAGCCCAGGAAATTTACCGATTGGTCCAGGCGCCTGTTTAGACCCAATTCCAGAGTCTGGGTTTTACTTTTGTTTAAAATTAATTCATTGGCCGAGCACCAACTTTCGATAATCTTTGATCTGTTTAAAGAATCATGCCTAAGCTCAGTACATGAAGCTCCCCTCGCCAAGCTAGTTATATCATCAGCAAATAAGAATATTGTCTTCGAGTCTGGAAACTGATAAGCCAAGTCATTGATAAACATAAGAAAAAAACATGGACCTAGGATACTACCTTGTTTGACACCACAGGGTATAGCTACTTCCTGGGAAACACAACCGTTGAAGTAAACCACCTGCGACCACCCTTCAAGAAAGCTCTTGATGAACAAAACTGATTTATAAGTAAAACCATAGTGGTCGAGTTTTTTGAGAAGCAGGTCATGCGGCACAAGATCAAAAGCCTTCGACAAATCGAAGAGGCTGAGCGAGGTGTGTTGTTTACTCTCTAATGCGGAGTATAACTGAGAGATCAATGAGATCACAGCTGTGGAAGTACTACGGCCTTTTCGAAAGCCAAACTGCTGAGGATGGAGCACATCATGGTCAACCAAATGCCCTAAAATTCTCCGCAACATGACCCCCTCCATAACCTTCACCAAAGTGGGCAACTTAGAGACCGGTCGAAAACCCTCGTACTCATTGGAACTCCCTTTCTTAGGGATGGGAGATATAACAGTCTTCTTCAAGCAGTGGGGGAACCTACTATAGATGAAGCAGTTATTAATAAGAAATGTCAGCGGCTCAATGATTAATTATGAAACGTCGTTTCATGTTATGAAAATGTGCGAAACTTTCAGAAGGTTTAAACTGGTTCAGATTACTGATGAGTTTCACAGGGTTGTGGGAAGGATCAAAGCGACTGTCGGAAGGAAATAACCGTGTTCGGAGAGTATTTCCGTGTGCTTCCGACCGCCTCGACCACATTGCTCCCACGACGATCCGGTTAGCGGAGGCGGAAAGAGGCTGCTTGGTTACCTACTGGTAATTGAATGGGTGATCCGTCTGTCTCTGCGAGACGTCGCAGGAATTGATTATCGGGTGCGGTTTCATTTCCCTTTTCCCGCCTCTCTCTGCTTCGCCCTCTCGAATAAATGATGAGAATATTGGAAGTCACGCCCTGGCCCCATTCTGTTGGTTTACTATTCTAAATAATACACCTACGCGGCGGAGCACAGTGGGCGAAATGGCATAAAACCTGGGCCAAAACTCGACAAATAAAAATTGAGCTAAGCAAACGCCTCCACAATCGAGCACGTCATGCTCTGTCAGATGAGTCCAGACGCGACGAGAGAGGTTCAAAGTATCTTTTCGTGGCTGGAAAGCGAGAAAAACTCGATGACTCTCTCGAAACTTAGCTCGGTTGGTCTTTTTAGGCAGGTACCAACCCAGTTATCAGGACTGCTGGTTTTCCGACGAAAAGAGCTTGGATTATGGAAAATGGGAAAGGCAGAATTGGTGATTGGCGTGTTTGGAATATGCCCTGAAGGCATCCTGTGAATTTGGGGGGGGGGGGGGGGGGGGATTTCTGCAGGTTTCAGGTGTCAGCAGAAATTCTCGGGATAGATATCATCCTGATGAATGCATTTCACGTGATTCTACAAGTTGTATCCAGCCACAATAATAAGGTTCAACACTTTCTACTGGGAAACAGCCACCCAGTGTTCCCAGATTGGGCTATAAATAGCATATTGGGCTATCTTTTTAGCTCTGTTCGCGGGAAAATTGACAGGTTGCTGCTACTCATAGCAATTTGGGCTATTTGGTGGCGAACAATCTTCTTTTTTTTTCAATTTTGGTTTATTATTCTTGGGATAATACACCTATGTTTTCGCGACGGGGGTCGACGACTCCGATCGGCCTCAAAATTTGACATTTTTGGTTTATTATTCTTGGAATAATACATCTATGTTTTCGCGACGGAGGTCGACGACTCCGATCGGCCTCAAAATTTGACATTATCCGTTTCAAGAGGTCTACATTCAAAATCCGAATGTCCGTCCGCCGTCCGGGCCGTTTTGGGCAGTAGGAATTCTTTTAAAAATCTGAAATTTTGGCAAAATACTTGGTTTACCATCTAGTTGTGCCCGCAAGGTTTTCAGTCCGATCGCCCAAACCCGTGGGGCGCTCTGGGGCTATAATGGGGCTACGGGAGGGGTTTTTTGAAGGCTTTTAGCTATGGGATCGAGTTAGGTGTCGTTTTCGAAGTATTTTTGGACGTAGAATCCATTTTTTGGGGTCCCGGAACGATCCGATTTCACTGGGGCGATCTTTAGGGCTTTCATGGGGCTAAAAATGGGATTTTTGAAGGATCCCAGGATGTTAAATATTTTTTGAGTAAAAAATACAGAATTTTTGAAAAAACACATTTTTGTAACCCGTAGGGCGCTATGGGGCTACGTGGAGCCGTTTTTTGAAGGCTTTTGGCTATGTGATCGAGTTAGGTGTCGTTTTCGAAGTATTTTTGGGCGTAGAATCCATTTTCGGGGGTCCCGGAACGATTTGATTTCACTGTGGCGATCTATAGGGGTTTCATGGGGCTAAAAATGGGATTTGTGAAGGATCCCAGGAGGTTAAAATTTAATATTTTTCGAGTATTTCAAGATAAAAATAGGTACCTTCATCACCAAAGAATTCTACCTACTACCCATCTTAGCATCTACTGTTACCCACTCTCATTTCTCTATCAATCCAAAAACTTAGTCAATTGACGTTTCAAGGTGCGTAGAATCCAAATTTCCACGTCCGGCGTTCATAGATGAGGAGGTGGAGGTGTCGTATACCCGGCGGCTCCCACATAACGACGTCATTGGCCGTGATTGTGACGTCAATGGCCGCTCGTCGGCTGGCTGGGAGTTTCCGACAGTGTGATAAACCCCCATTAAGGGATTTGTGCCGCCACGCTGAACAGTATCCGTTGTTCACAGGTGATTGCCGCCGAAGGTGAGCAGAAAGCGTCTCGCGCTCTTCGCGAAGCGTCTGAAGTCATCGGAGACTCACCGGCCGCCCTTCAACTCAGATATCTTCAGGTGAGCGTCATTTCCCTCATTGCCTCTCTCAGCTTATTCATCAACTCACATCATCCTTTCGTTTTCAGACTCTCAACACGATATCGGCGGAAAAGAACTCCACAATCGTATTCCCCCTGCCCATCGACATGCTAACGTATTTCGTCAAAGCCAAGGAAGCATTGTAAGTATTCCAAACCCCTCCTCCCCCGTCAACCACCACTCCCCCCTTCAACGGTCCGGAGGCCCTGGTTTCCTCCTTTACCCGACTCACCTGTTTTCTGTGCGTTTCAAGTGTTCACAGGCGAGCACAGGAGACAGACCCCGCCCCAGGCACCATACCAGGCACTTGATAAGTCTAACACGGTTATCTCGAGAAACGAACATCAATCGATGAAATCACATTGTGATCCATCGTCAAAACCATATTACGCCATGTAAAGCATTACTCAATTATCAACTTTGCATGCCATGTCAGGTTGTACATAGAGAGATGACCCAAGACTTATGAAGTAGCCCCATTTGATAACCCTTCAACATTCTACCCACCCTGATCTTTTTTCCCCCCATTTTGTAAACTATACCGTCGTTATATTATACTGTGGATTTGTAACCTCAATTAAAATATCATCGAATTTTATCATTACCAATATACGTGTGAAATATATTATACTAAAATACTCAATTCGAAGCAAACAGATCATTCACAATCACTATTTTTCTTAAACGATCAAATTTTACAAAAGAATACAATTCAGAATTTTTTATTTTTTCACTGTTCGGTATTTCTGTTACGTCTTATCGTTGACTACCATTCTGAAAACAATGCTCAAAACGCTCCCAGAAAGTCGCAACAAAACTTTCCTGGGAAGTTCAAAAAATATTTAGAACAAATAGATTTTGAGATTTTTTCCATTTTTGCTGTGAATTTAATTCAGATCGAATTCTTAGATGGTAGTAGCGTTTAAATTAGTTTGGTTCTTTTAGAGTTTTTGATAATCAAGGTTTTTTTTCCCGCACAAGGGTTATATTTTAGAAGCACGTATTATTCAATTGAAATCACAATTTACACGAATTCGTTTACAAATTTCAACCGTTCGAAGTGGCAGTTGATGGTCTTCAATGATGGAAATCATCCCGATTTTTGTATTGTCATCATGCCCCTTGTGTGAACGTCAGGGACAAAATTGGTTTTCTTGCGGTTCATTCAGCGCTCCGTTTATTTTGAACTTGAATATGTCTCGTTTATTTGCCCCAGTCTTTCAAAACTAGTTATTTTCTAGTAATTTAATTAGTATTAAAAAAGGGTACGAGCTTTAAACCCTAGTGGTTTACCTTAACGTTAAGCGTAATTATATTTAAAGAATAAGGTTTGCAATTATTGATAGAATTATACCTACCAAGTGATTTCAACATAGTAGGACAACTCTGTGTTCTGAAAACCATGTAGGACGAAACAAGAGGATAGTTACATTTCAAGTATTTAAGAATTTCGTTTACATTTTAATGCCTGGGGGATGTTGAAGGGGTTCAGGACCACGTTTTAGCGTGTGGCTGCCTTGTGTAGTGACTCCACTCCACAGACACAGGATAGCAGCTGCCTCTTTGGCACAATATGCTGGTACTCGTCGTCAGAATCCCCCCCTCCACAATTTCATAATTAACTCGTTTTAATGTACTCTAGCAGCAATACATAGCAGGGAATGTAGTTTTCATTATAGCATAAGCCTAGTTTGATATATAAATAAACGCACACTAGTTTGTAATAATTACACTTATTATTAGCGACTTTGAGCAGTATGATTGAGACTTTAATGTACAACGGGAGTTTATTACAAGACAAAATGTTGAATTTGAAATTCCCCAAGGTGCATAGTTCCTAACTGATTTAGACGCACTTGGAAATCCTAACCTAACCTAAGACAGCATTCATTGGCAACACTGTGTGGGCCACCCCTGTATGTGTGGAACAAAATTATAGGTTAGTCGTAGTTGCCATGCTTAATTTTCAATGCGGTTTTTCGCCACCCACGTCTTATTTGGAAGGCTTTCAAGTAAAGTCTGTGATATGTATTTAATGATATTCAACCCAAATAACGCTATTAATCAAGTTCTATTTGGAATTCACATTTATGTTGGTTCAGTCAGCGTTGAGTCATTTCTTTAGAATTTGTTGATGAATTTTAAATTGTTTCGGAGAGTCGCAGATGAGAGGTAGGTCAGCAATTTAAGACACTGTGGGAATTTCATCAGCCCAGAGTCCTCGCGGTTCAGATTGGTAGTTGTTCTACTGTTGTTCACCACTCCTTGGTAATCTTGCTGTTGGGTTTACACGAATAGTCCAGTCATTAGGTGTCCAAAAGTAGTGAATCTGAGAAAAAATACCTGAAGAATTTTTCTCGACGGATCTGTACGTTTTTGAGATCTATCTACTAGATTCAGATATGGCTTCACCATGAAAATGGCAAAAAAACAACAAAATTTTTGGTTTTTTGCCATTAACTCGGAAACCATGCTTCCTAGCGACATGACTACTCTATACGAAATTAAATCTGATGAAATTTCCTAAAAAATGAGACCAAAAATGCCTCGTTAGCTTTCTCCGTTTGTCCGCTAGAGCCTGCTGAAGTTTGACCATTTTTTCTAACTAAAAACACTAAAAAAACACTAAAAGCCTAAAAACACTATTAAACACCACAATCGGTCCCCAGAACCCCCACATAAGGTACCCTGACACCGTATGACAATTTCACTATTCACATGTTTCTCTGACCGAATAGCTGCTAATTTACAGCCGTAAATAAGAATCCAATCTGACACCGCGCGGAGAGCGGAAGCACGGAAAAACGTCGTTTTTCAGAACTTTTTCGGTTTTAGCTCAGAAACTATTGGTCCGATTCCAAATTTTTTTTTTTTCTCGTGAAAGTTGATTAAATTCTCCATCGCAGCTATTCCGTGTGAAATTTCGATTTGAGCTTTGATAAGGGAGGGAAAGAAGAACGTTTTCTGAAAAACGTGGTCGTAGATGGTCAGATTTTGGCTTAGTTAGAAAAAATGGTCAAACTTCAGCGCGCTCTAGCGGCCAAAAGGAGAAAGCTAACGAGACGTTTTTGGTCTCATTTTCTAGGAAATTTCATCAGCTTTAATTTCGTATAGAGTAGTCATGTCGCTAGGAAGCATGGTTTCCGAGTTAATGGCAAAAAACCAAACATTTTATGGTTTTTTTTTGCCATTTTCATGGTGAAGCCATATCCGAATCTAGTAGATAACCAAATTTTCGGATTCAGCACCCCCAAAAACGTACAGATCCGTCGAGAAAAATTCTTCAGGTATTTTTTCCGTTCCAAACTACCTAATGACTGTGCATCCCTAGGTTGATGATTGCATGATCCCTATGCAATTCAAGTGAAATCGCAGGCGTGCATAGCCGGTTATCAAGCCTACCAACCTTCTCGTTTTAGCCCCGCGTTTTAGCTCGAGCTCATCAGCATTCTTGGTTTGGGGTTTTGCCACCATGCGCTTACTGTGAGCGTGGCCTTTCAGGAGTTGCCGTCTTTTGGCGGTTTGTAACGACACATGTTGGTGGCGCCTCTGAAGGAGGCTTGTGGTAGACCAACTGCTGGCTCTGGGCCAGCGAAGGGGATCTGAGAGCCCTCCAGAGCGTCAGCATGTTGTTGCCTGGTATGCGTCTATGCCCTGGCACCCACTCCAGGGAGACCCTGTTGTGTTTTGCTAGTGTTGAGTATTTGCGCGCAGTCTTGTACCACTCTTGACGAGATGGATGGAGCAGTTAGTGCCTTGGTAGACGCTTGAATGTCTGAGAGTATACAGACATGGGCTCCAGTGGGCCCCCGTCTCAAGCTCTACCTTGCCACTGCAGCCTGGAAGACCAATGCATTTTCCCTACAGCTCCACCTGAGTGCGGCCCCGTGTACCCCTGACTCCATTTTTGGCCCATCTGTGTACCAGATGATGTCATTGGGGCAGCACTAGATCCCCCTTGGGGCCGTCGTTATTGTCTTCAATGGCTCTGAGCCTCAGCACTCCAGAGTGACCCTGTGGTGTGACAAGATGGCTGGGGCTGTTGGTGCCTTGAGCAATGCCCGTCTGAGAGGATGCGGACTTGGACTTTGATGTGAATGAATGAATGATGAATGAATGATAAGGTTTATTTGTAAATGCCTTCCGGCGATACAAAGTTGGACTTTGATGTTCTTCCGTCTCATGCTCTCGTCAGGAAGACCGAGGTGTATTTACCAGAGTAGGATCGAGCCTCATATACTCCCGCAGGAGACTGTATTGCTAAGGAGGGCTCACTTACAGGGCTATGCCTCTCCCATTGCGTTCAAGCTCACCCTTCCAGCTACCCACGATTATGATGAAACTCAAATGGATTGGCACACGCTCCCCCTTCCCTTTTGAGATGAAGGTGCAGTCAACCACGACCATCCTCAAATCTCACCAATTGAGAGGAACGGTGGTACAGACTGCTGGTTGGCGGTAAAGAGGTTGGTTGGGGGGTCACATTTTTGGGACAACTAGTACTCCATGCATTCAGGCCTCGATGGGCTTTCGGCCCGATTCAATTCCACGAGGGCAGACGTTACCTGTCCAAGGCAAGTACCGGCGCCAGCGTCCATTTTTGACCCATCATTCTAACCAGTGTCATTGTCATTTGGTCGCTTCCCCGTCCACGCCATGGAACTAGAGGAAGGTTTTGGATTCAACGCCAGTCATTTCAAGTAGTCTTGCGCTACACCTGTGGATATGATGGGAGTGGTTTTGGGAGATGAAAGACCTCTTACTGATTTCGTTTCGCACTTTTGTTGATTATTAAAAACAATTTTTCTTGGAGTTGAATATTTGTAGTAGCATATAATCGGGAAACAGGTAGAGTTAGTGTAGGCTTAGTGAAGTAGTCATAAGCATAAAAGATCAAAACGGGTAATATATTCTTTAAGGACTTGGTCGGCGTAAGTGGGTCATTCCGCCGAAATACCTTAATTTCAGTTTCATTCTCAGTTGGGCTGTCTCAGTTTTGTAACTGGAACTATGGGCCCCACTCTATGTTTGTCAATTCGCCAGTCCACAAGTAGTCCTGGCGGCGAGATTGGGCGGCCCCGCTTCTCGCGCGGGACGCTTCACCTCCCACGACCCAGACCGTCTCATATCTAACTGGTTATCCTTCACTCATGGTTTAATTCTTTAAAATGATTAATCGCAGTGCATTTTTTCTTGGTCCTGATGTGCAGGAAACCCTTGCCGACACTTCGGTTGGGGATGCCAGGACAGCGCATCCTGGAGCATTGCGGAGCCAATTTATAGGCGCGGATTCGTTGCCCAGGCACCTATTAGCGACAGTTCGCTTGTAGGCGCCAGGAGAGCGGATCTTCGTGAGATTGAGTGGGCCGTCCAGGCCTCCATTAGCGAAAATTTGCCAGTCAGCCGAACTCCAATTTAACTGTGAGCTGTGGGAGAACTGATACCGATCACGATACTTCGTGTTTGACGTTGGATTCACCACAGCCTCGAGGGTAGACACTCTTCAGGTGTACTAGACAACTCTAGCACATCTGTAGATCGTGCTTCCTCCATAATTGTATCGTCATCACCTCAGTGAGGTTCAATCCCTTAATTAGGGATGTTCATACACTAGCTTCCTCTTCCTCCAGAAACAACGGGAGCGTAACCCTAGATATGACGCTTGAGGCATTCCCCCAAACATACAACACAGATTATATTATTGAACCTGAGAAGCAATTGGGAACATAATATGTCATATTATGAGGTACACCCACAACATCCGTTATACAGGGTGCCCTACACCTTTCTCCCTCACTAGGTATTTCCCAAGTTTCGATCATCGCAAAAACGAGAATGATCTGCCTAGCCCTAGAGGAGGACCGACCTGCCCCTCACGAATCTTTTAAATCGCCCACTCCGTTCATTAAATGAACTTTGATATTTTGAGGAGCGATGAATATTTTGGGGGAAACCAACTTCATAGTTTTTGATAGTTTGTTGTCATGATTCGGCCTTATGATGAAATATTCGGCAAACTAGTAATCCGCCAGGGAATTAAAAAGATTCAGTCCCGGTTTGGATTGGATGTAGCGAAAAAAAAACAAAAAAAAAAACACAAATTTGATAGCAGCACCTGAAATACGGCGAACGTTAAAATATTACCTAAAATATTACCGTCATTAGAGCGAGGAAGTATAAAACAATCAAGGCCTTCGTTCGAAATAAATGCGAGTCGAGAGAGAGAGTATAGAAAATTCTATTTCCCTCGTGAGGTATATTAAAACCCGTCGCTCTTTTCAAAGAGTAACTCTTTGAAACAGTTAAAGCCGTTGTGATGAAGACCGATATGATGAAACAAACTTAGTAAATCATTTCTCTATTGAGCAGACAGCAAAGAAAAAATGATGGAAAAATTCCTTCTGTCTCACTCATCATTCAAATTTTATGAAAATATTTCCCAATCTATTCTATTGGAGCTCCAACACGAGGAGGAGAACGAGGAGAATGCTCTTCTTTATTCTAGGGCAATTCTAGCGGTCGGAAAAATCTGAAATTGGTCTTAAAAAATCCAGTTGGGCGAGCATAGTGCGAGAAAAGTCTGAAACCACCAAAAAGTAGGTCCATGTGGCCGTATCTGAGCTCCTAAAGTGGAAAAAACCGGAAATTAAACTTTTTCTGAAAAAATTTGAAAAAAATACCGAACATCCGTTTTGGTGATTAGATGACGAGAAAAATATGAAACCACCAAAAAGTAGCTCCAAAAGTGGAACAAAAATCAGGGTTCAGCAGTTGACAGGGAATTGGGATGGTGGTGGGCCAAGGAGTGATCGAAGGCTACGCGGCTAACCCCCCCCCCCCGAAAAACTACACAATAAGAGAAAACGAGTTGTTGGGTCTGAGGCCAGGCGGGATACGCTCGGGGGTTGGCTGGCTGGTTTAAAAGTTTTAAAAGTAGTCCATCGATATTCCACATGGCTCTCTCACAAAACTGAGTAGAAAATGATCGATAAAATTGCCAATTGATTTCGGTTTAGGAGAAATGAAGCTGAAAAATTAAGGCGTTTGCGGAATGGCCCAAGTAATTCTCACTCTTAGCATCTAGTCATCATCAATTCTCACTTTATTTTTTCAAGTAGGTATCCTCACTTGGTTGACATCCTTGTAAGGGTTATGTCGTAATTTGTACTCATATTAGGTATTATTTGTAAAACACTAACGTTAATCAATAGAGTAGATAGAAGAGAGTGAGTAACATCACCCAGGGACCAACATTTTTGTTGGCGATGAAACTGCAAATTAGTGGAATTGACGTATTTGCTAGTTTTTGCTAAGTTAAATATATTGTTAGAAAAGTTTCTTGTTTACTGTTTGATTGTAATTTTAAAACGCCGCCGCCGAATTTTAATTTTATTTTTTTATTGTCAGGCAGGCATCTGGTGTTTGGCAACGTGTAGGCAGACATATTTTGTGCTTAGCGTTCTTTGGGGGCTAAACAGGTTTTTTTTTTTTTTTAAGGGAAATCCTTTTTTTCTTTTTTTTAAGGGAAATCCTTTTTTAATTAATTACTTTCGCGAATTCGCACAAACCTTTAATTATCACGATTTTCCGGACGAACTCGCCCTGAGCTCATCAGACCGTTTATTGCCACTTCGATGTCCTCCTTGTTTTGTACGCCCTCGTTTCATCTACCCGATATTACGTGTCTACACTAATCTGAATAGTTCTATGAAGCCAACTATTACAAGTCGCCACAACTACGCGAAAAAAAAAAAGTATTTGAATGTTTATCGGTGTGAATCTTATGAAGTAATCGAATTATTACTCCAAATCACTGTAGGAGTTTCTTCGTTGGAGTTAGATGACATTTGGGTTTGTCAGCGTTTAGACCCTTTCGGTTTCATTTTTCACTTTTGTAGAAACTTTTTTCACCACAGAAAGTTTTTTGTGAGAATTTTGTTGGCCTAGGAAGTATGTTTCTATACTTTTAACAGATGTACCTAAATTAAGTGTTTACTAAGACTTGTTTCATCAATATTACTGATATTATATGGATATTGTTAATACAATTCAAATACCTAATATGTTATTGTGTAAATAAAATGATAATTTATCTCAAGTTTGGTGTAGATGTGAACCTTGTGAGTCCCGGGGGGTGTTTGTAAAGGTGTTGTAGGAACTTGAAGGGGACCTTGAGAGCCCTTCCAAAACACACAACATACGCTATTGGGTGAAGGGTTGCAGATGCCCAGGGAAGTGAAGTATCTTGGAATAATGGTGGATGCCAGAGATACAGAACATCAAAATCCCCACTCCCGAGTTTTGAACCAGCCAGTCGTTCAAAAAAACACTTTCGCTAAGCGAACTATATAAATATAAACTTTTCAATTTCAATAACAATTTATTTATAACAGTCATGGGTTCCCTCGATAAAAAGGGACGCCGTATGTACAATTTTACAACGAAATTCACTCAACTAAATGGGGCCCGTGAAAATTACAATTATGGTGATTCAGTTTTTTGAGAATACAAATAAAAAAGAAAAGAAAAATCCACGGTGATCGTGACAACCAATAGTGACATTCCGAGACAATTAAATAAAATCACATTTCATTTACAACTAAAACTGAAAACTAGTTTACAATAGTTCACAGGTGGGTTTGAAATATCCTTCCGTGCTGATGTAAGTCACTATTTACAAATGTCAATTTTTTTACCCTCAAAAATAAATAGTAAGTATCGTTCAAAATTAAGAAGATTCGTTTTGCCGCCTAAAATGGCGCTGACAACTTAATTTGCGAAATGAGCTCAGATGGCAGGCAGTTGAGCGCTACGTGAGCAAAAAAACAAAATCAGTCAAACGCGAGATTTTTCCAAAATTGCAATTTAAAACGAAAAAAAAAATGTTAAGCTCAAAATAAAAAACGTGCGAATTCAGGCAAAACTTAAAATCTAACATTATATACACACGGAATAAATATCGAGGAGTTGACCCCTCAACTTGGCCGACGTTGAACATCTCAAAATTTTCTAGAAATCTAATGTGTTTCGTTTTTGTTTTCCTTGTATTCGAACAGGTTGGATGACTTCAAGGCCATCGGACGACCCAAATCAACACGTCAAAATTTGATAAATGTTTAACATTCCGAATAGTAATTCAAATATTGCAAAAAGTTCGTAATTGTTTTTGTCATACCTATTCTTCCTAATTAGTTGTGAATGAGGGAATTTCAATTTGGGGGGTGTTCTTCAGATCTGCTCCTCACTTTCAAATTGAGATTTCTCCGTCAAAACCTATATGAATTGGGAAAATTGTACATCGCACCACTCCCGTGTTTAACCGTCCGCTTAACAGACAATTGTGGTTCACACATGGCCCTCAACTTGATTCGCATTTTAACAATCTTTGCGTCATTTGGGCAAATCAACGTAAAAACAAACGGGAAATGGCCAAGCAAAAAGGGCATTCACTCTTCAAATTGACTTATCACCCTTTTCTGCCCGCCGTTTTTTTAATCTTTCGAAGGGATTCTTTAAGATGAACAAAAAAATCCCGCCGCTACCAGCGAGAAAACGCCAAAACAGTGAACGTTTTCGAAGCCCTCAATCACAGATAGTATTCGTAAGAATCAAGACCAAACGGCCAACGTAATTCGTAGCAGGGAACATCGTTCGTGAAGTAGAAAATTACCTGTTAGAATCTGGTCCTCCACTTGAAGCGATTCTAAGCGACTACGGACGTCGAAAAACCTCCTTTGAAGGAAAAATTGAATATGAAAATTCCCAAATCAAAAATAATCCAATTTGAAATCAATTACTAGAGATCGGTAAGCCAAGTCCTAACCAAAGACGGTTGCAAGGGGGGGGGGGGGGGGGGGGCAAACAAACCATCAATTGTAACGGTTTGTGAAAATGAACGAAAATTGGTGTAGTTCTTCTTCGCCCCAGTAGAATTTTGAAAACAGTGAACTATACTGCTTTTTTGAATTGTGGTCGAATTTTACTTTCTCAGGAAGAACCGTTCGTCGTTGAACTGGTTATTAAGTTAGCCAGTTTATCGTTAAATATTAGTTATAAATTCTAAGGACCCCTCCGTGAAACTGGCTCTGATGATCCCAACCTTACGATTGTGTGTTTGTTTGCCTCAATTTGCAACCTCCAAATGGTTACTGGAAGGTTATGTCACTCGCACAACAGTAAATTGGAGGCGACTGGACTTTGTGAGCCAATAAGAAGACTAGTTCCCCAGTCATAGCCGGTCATCGCTGTTGTGGAGGACCAAACTAAACGCATCCGCCACAAATTTTTGGTTTTGTCATTTGCAACTTTTCTCAATAATCACAGTGCCAGAAAGTTGTACGCTTCGGATATAAAAAAAAAAGGAACAGTTCTTTACGTCCGACGATCCGGATTCTACCTCATCGCACAGCAACGCCGTTGATGGTGACAGTGTTGTTGCTCCTTCGGGACACGGGGCTCGACTCGTAATGTCCAGTTTCTTCGTACGGAGAGTCGTAGACTTCCTCGTTTTCGTGGATATTCTCGTATATGTTGTTCCCCTGGCCGTCGGTCAAATTGGCGTAGGACATGACCGCGGCGTTCTGGTCCTCCTTCCTGATAGCACCCTGGATGTTTTCTGTGTTCTTAACGGGCGTTTCTTTCCTCCTGTAAAACGATAAAGTTGACAACTAGCTTTTCTCGACGGCCTTCCAATCTTCAACTTGACCGATCCTGAAAGCTTCCCCCCCCCCTTTTTTTTGTTGCCAGGAGATTTTATTGAATCCTCTTTTTAACGTAGCGTTTATGGGTCAATGAAACTTTAAAGGGTTCTTTTTATTGGCCGTCAAAGCGAGAAAGGTTTTTTTTTTCGCGGGAGTTTTTATCGCCGGTAGGAAACATTCCGTATTCGCCCAATAAAAGGTGGAAAGGCGTCGAAATGACTGACAGCAGCCCCTTCGGATGTGCGAATCATTCAGTTTGAACTCACAGTCTCAAGTAGATGATTCCCAGGATGAGCAGGATGAATAAGAGGACGCCAGCGCCGATGCCGATCGTCAAGCCCAACGTCTGCGATTCCTGGCTGGGCGCGATTGTAACTGAAAGATATCACAAGTGTTAAATATGACTTCTTGACAATGAATTGAGGTGTAGAAATGACAGTGGAAAGTGATCACAATGGTGGATTTCCAGAATAGGAAATCACAGTAAGAATGGGGTGATGATTTCAAGGAAGGATTAAAATGTATTGACGTTTTACGCTCTAACTCAAATCCAATCTGAAACTCTCCTGAATGGCACAATAGGGTGTTTCTTAAAAAGTATGGATATCACGACCTGACCCCTGTGGGTTCAGTAAGCAGAAACAATTGTTTAACACAGAATGTGTTTTCGCGATTAAAAACTGTTAAACACCGACATGAAATTATGTAACCAAAAACGCTGCAAATTTTACACAAGGGTTTATTATTCTTTGATATAGGTTAGTTGCGCAAAAATTATTTCTGTGTCAAAAGAAAAAATGTTGGGAAAAAAAATTTTGGATTTTTTTTTCAAAAAACTTTTTTTGGATTTTTTTTTTCAAAAAAACTTTTTTGGATTTTTTTTTTTCAAAAATTCTTTATTCTTTACTCGAAAAATATTTAACCTCCTGGGATCCTTCAAAAATCCCATTTTTAGCCCCATGAAAGCCCTATAGATCGCAGCAGTGAAATCGGATCGCTCCGGGACCCCAAAAAATGGATTCTACGTCCAAAAATACTTCGAAAACGACACCTGACTCGATCCCATAGCCAAGTCTTCAAAAACACCCTTCTGTACCCCCATTTTAGCCCCATAGCGCCCCATGGGTTTGGGCGATCGCGCTGAAAACCTTGCGGGCACAACTAGATGGTAAACCGAGTATTTTCTCAAAATTTCAGATTTTTAAAAAAATTCCTACTGCCCAAAACGGCCTGGACGGCTTACGGCGGACGGACATTTCGGTTTTGGACTCAAGACCACTTGAAACGGATAATGTCAAATTTTGAGGTCGATCGGAGTCGTCGACCCCCGTCGCGAAAACATAGGTGTATTATTCCAAGAATAATAAACCAAAAACGACATTGGACCCCCCCCCCCCCCCCCCCGGACGATATGTGGTGGAGACTGCTGATCGTAGTGACAATAAGGCCAAAGTTGCCAGTGATTATGGAACAAGCCAGTAATAATTACTGGCTTATTAATGATTACTTATCATCTCAACGTAATCTAATCAATATCACGCAGAATATTATCATAATTGTCAAGGAGAAACGTTGTGACTAACCCTCGCTCGCCTACTCCTGTTACTCCCTCCCCCCATCCATCACCCACTCACTAAGCGAGTGAGGTCATAACCCCCTCCCCCTAGCAGCACAACTAACTGACTAGCGTTCTCACACTTACTCAACTACAAGTAGGTACCTATTAGAACAATAACAGTGGATAATGACAATGGGATCTGTGGGTGCTGGTACTAATAATGATCCCGTGCCGTCTTGGGGTCGTCTTCGGTGTTGATGTAAGAACTGAATGCGATTCTGGCGAACTATTGTTGTGAATTATTACGTTATTTAAATTAATTAAATCAACTTTTTATTTTTAAGTTTAACTGAAATTAATTCATTGATTAGAATTTATTTTGGCATTTAGGCCCTTTGGTCCCTAATGGTGGTATGATGAAACGACATGTGGGATGGTTTAACCCTCCGCCGTGTGCATCTGGATGTTTAAAACCCAGCCGCCTTTCCAAAAATTCCATCATCGAATTTCCCTGTCCCTCATACATAGGCGTTTTTCACTAAACATAAATTATCAGTCAAACAAAAGATATTTTTGAGGAGTTTCACTCAGGTTTCAACAGTGAGGGAAGTCCTATATATTTTTTTTTTTAATCATTATTTTTTATTTATTAGGTAATGAAAAGAGTGAAAATCTACAACAACGAAACCAACAACAATAGAGAGTTCCTAAAGAAACATCCGAGTTACGTCGACCGTTAATTTTTATCACCGTAAGGGATTTGTGTAGGGAGAATCAAAGAAAAGCTAACTTCACATAAGACCGTAACAGAGATACGGTCTTATCAAAAGTCACGCTAAATTTAAAGTGCCGCTATTTACGTTCTATTGCTCGAAATTAACGGCGGTATCCTTAAGACCGTAAGTTTATTACCGTAACTTTACGGCAATAACGTTCGACGTTAGGCATAAGGACGTAAGTTATCACCGTTATTTCCGCGCATGCGCGAAATCTCGAGTTACGTCGACCGTAACTCATCACCGTTAGGCAAAAAGTGGCTTTAGGAACTCTCTATTAACTGCGCGAACAATCCCCGCTTCAGTCCAGCGTGGAATCCACATTAGGAAGTCCAGCTCCGTCCTCCAGTCCCAGGCTTCTCACCTTCCGCCGAGCTCCTCTTAGCCGAAGGGAAACTGCCCTTATGACGGCGAACTGGACTCGAACTCGAGCCCACCCAACCACTTGGGAGTACGGTCTATCCCACTTCTCCGCCAGTTTATGGGCCGCTCTCCTGAGAAAGGCGTCGAATTCACAGTGGAGGGCACCATCGCATGAACATACAAGAGGTGTGAACGACCCTCTGAGATCCTCAGCCGCCCGGTCATACTTTCTGTGCTTTTCGTTGGCGGCACTTTGGGCGACTTGCGGCCACTCCCGGGAAAGATGAGAGGCAGCGTCAGCATTTACAATGCGATTATCAAAAAACGCTGGCCTCCCACCTTCCCAGACACCGTTTATATGTATGTCGGCCACTAGAGCACTGTGACCGTCGGTACTTTCTCTCATGATTGGTTCAATGGTCGCGCCACCCCAAGCCATTTCGCCCAGGCCAACCACCACATCTCGTACCTCGTCATGGCCTCGTTTAACGAGACCCCCTTTTTTACAGTTGAGGGCATGGTTCACATCAAACACTTGCCCACACCCATCACAAACGGTTGGGAGGTTTGCAGGTGTGCGACCATACCTCAAGGAGAGTGCATCGCGGAACTGGGATGCCGACAAATCAAACCCATCAGATTTTAAGGGGATCACCGATAGCCATTGGGAACTCGACTTCACCCTTCTGAGAGTTCGTTGTTGAGCTGACTGCATTCTTTGAATGAGCCCCTCGGCCACATCCGATAGATGCCTATCTTCTCGGCTTTTCTCCTCCCTCAGTGACCTGGCAACTTGGGTTTGATGTCGTTCGAACCTCGGCAGGGGTTCACCCGAGCATATAGCATCAACCAGAACACCACACGCCCTTTTCGAAAGTTCCTCTCTTCGTGATGCCTTTCTTGGATTCAGAAGACCCAGCCCGCCCAGCCTCACTGGTAGGCTCATCACATCCGCCTCCACATCCTATATTAAATAACTAGAACAAATCGTTCAAACGTTGGAAATTGCCAGATCACAAATGCTGAAAATCCCTAGTTTCGGAGAATCGCCACAAGGTTCAATACTTACTCTCGCATCTCGGCTCTTCACCGGACCAGTTCCCGTCCTCCATGCACTTCCTAAGATATGGCCCTATCCTCTGGTATTGCGGTACGCAGTGGTACTCAGCGGCGCTGTTGTAGGTCGTCGTGTCGTTCATTATTATCACACGGCCGTTCTCGATGGACGCCGGCCTTTCGCAGTCCACAGCTACAAATTAATTAAACAGGTGAGTAAAGTTTTTGAGAAAAAAAAGTTGATAAAAACCAAATTATAAAATGTTCCGCTCCACTCTAAAGCAGCAACACAGGTGCCAACACTACGGGCTGGTCTAGCTCCGTTTGACAAAACAGGGCACAACGGGGACAAGTGAGAGGCCAATGAAATCGCAATGCGTTAGGTCAAATGTGGGCTACGTTTTCGGGTAAAACTTGTGTTCCCGCACTACGTTTTATAGTAACATAAAGGGTTTATAATATATAATATTGTACTACTTAGTGTTTCTATTCCATGGAAAAAATTAACGCTATTCGAGCTCGTATCACTTCTCAATGCTCAACTTCACAAAAGTCATAACATGACACGAGTAATGCAAATTTTTTTCATCGAGAAGAGACACACATATAATATATTTACATTATTGCTTGTATCCCTTCTCGATGAACACATTTGCATTACTTAAGGGGCATATCTACTCTATGCCAAATTTATCAAAAATCGCTGGGATTTGTGTTCTTATTCAATGAAAAAATTTACTTTGTGCATATCACTACTGCATGGTGAATTTTCCATGAGATGTTTAATTTGTAGCCTTATTGTATGATAAAAAAGTGCCACTTTTTGAGCTATTATCTCTACCAAATGCTAAATTTCACAGAAGCATTCGGATTTGTGTCCGTACTTGAGCTCACTCCATGTGTGCATCTATCTCTACTTTTCGAAACAGTAGGTACTGATCACAATTCCCTGAAAATATGTGTCCCTACTCTATGCCAAGATGTATGGAATTTAACGCTATTCGAGCCTCACTAAAAACCAAATTTCTTTCAAAAGTCCTTAAATTGTATCCCTTCTCAATGATTGTTTCCGCACTAAGAAGTTTTTACAGCAGAGTTCCTACTCCATGGAAAAACTTGACGTTATTCGAGCCTGCATCACTTCTCAATGCTTAATTTCACAAAGTTCTTTAAATTGGTTTCTCTTATCGATGAAAACATTAAATGTAAATTTGACATTACTGGAGCCAATTTCTACTCTATGCAAAATTCTCGAATCCTTGAGAATCCGTTCTTTTTCTGCTCAATGAAAAAAATTACTTTGAGCATATCACTACTGCATGCTAAATTTTCCATGAGACGTTTAATTTGTAACCTTATTGTATGAATAAAAGTGGCACTTGCTGAGCTATTATCTCTAATGCTAAATTTCACAGAAGCATTCGGATTTTTGTCCATACCTACTTGAGCTCACTCTATGTGTGGATGTATCAGATAGATTCTCTTCTCTTCGAAATGTTCCTACTCTATGTAAAGGTTAATGGAATTTAACGCTATTCGAGAATCACTGTATGCCAAATTACTTTCAAAAGTCCTTAAATTTTATCCCTGAGTCGTGATCGAGTGATTATTATTCCTAAGTACTTGCTTCTGCACTAAGACCCTCGCAACTCCTACAATGAGCCCTTTTACGTGAGATATGGTATACATAATAGTTACCACCTACTGCATTCTTCAACTAGTAGCAGGTTCGACTCAACTTTCCCCAAGTTCTAACGAAAGGGAAGGCACAGACGAAGGTGGCGTTGTGGCTTCATCATAATAATATTATGTTACATTATAACACAACGTTATACTTTTGAATAGTGAGGCTTACCATTAAATGTCTGGACAGCTTTCCTATCAAAATCTCTAGCCTCTAATGTCGTCCAATTCTGCTTCCACATTACGCTTCAAGCAATTTGTGTTTTGTTTTATTTACATGAAACTGGCAACACTGGTGACCCTCAAAACATCAGAACATGGCAAAACTAATGAACCCCCCCCCCCCCCCCGTCACCCTTTGATTCACAAGTTGCCTGCAACTTTGGCGGATAATTTCCTTCTCTTTGCAATGTAAATAAGTCGATTTGCTCACTTTTGAACGCCCTAACCCGCTCCGGGGATTGAACGCCTCATCCGAGGTATAAAGTGGCGTGTGCAATAACCTCAACCTAACTAGCGTGACCTTTGGACCTTTCAAATTACCATCCGTGGGGTTATCGTTCACGCAGTTTCTCCGCAAGGCAATTCAACAGGATGAACTCGAATGAAGGATGATGAAAAGCTCCAAACGAACTGACCGCAACACCCAACGGATATTCTCTCCTGGCGATGAAGTTCCAACTTGTCATCCACGGGATCTCTCATAACGAGATAACCCTTGAAAATATGGCCACTACTTACGTATACATTTTGGGATGTACCCGCTCCACGTCCCCCTCTTTTGACATATCCTCGTTGAATTGCCCTGCATGTTGTGACCCTTGGGACAAGAGTAATGCGCCACTCCTCCAACACTGAATGTAGACACGTGGACAGCCATGGCTCCGTCCTTCTCCGGCTCCTTGCAGGTTATTTCTGTAAAAATAAATAAATAAATATCAGACAGGTTCAGTTTTTAAATATTTTATATAGGATACAGCTATAACAGAGTTTTGATGACAAGAGAGCATCAAAAATGGATTTTTTGTTTTTCATTTTGGTTTATTATTCTCGGAATATTACTCCTATTGCATTGTAATCGTGACGGAGGTCGAAAATATGATCGGCCTCAAAATGTGACATTATCCGTTTCAAGAGGTCTCCATAGATTCCAAAACCGAAATGTCTTTTCGCTGTACGCCGTCCAAGCCGTTTTGGGCAGTAGGAATTTGTTTAAAAATCTAAAAATTTGTCAAAATACTTGGTTTACCATCTAGTTGTGCTCACAAGGTTTTCAGCCTGATCGCCCCAAACCCGTGCGGCTCTGTGAGGCTAAACAGGGGCTAAGGAAGGGTTTCAGCTATGGGGTCGAGTTAGGTGTCTTTTCGAAGTATTTTTGGACGTAGAATCCATTTTTTTGGGGTCCCGGAACGATCCGGTTTCACTGTGGCGATCTACAGGGCTTTCATGGGGCTACAAATGGGATTTTTGAAGGATCCCAGGAGGTCACATATTTTCCAAATAATTTTGAACACATAGGTAAGGAGGGGGAAGTGCAAAAACGGGGCAAGTGCGTAAGTTAGAACAATTTCCACTGGATGCCATCTAGTGGCTACGTTTGAAACTAGGTATATGCCCGCCAGATAGTTTCAAGTCAAATGGTAACCTGGTTGTAAAGGTACTTTGTGCCATTTCACTCAGCTGTCCCGTTTTCATCAGTTCCAGCCTTCAAATTGGTGAGTATATTTATAAGTGAGTTTATTTATAAGCTCAAGAGTTGTACTTCACCCCTATAATTGAAATCCATCTTCGAAATATGTTTCTATCAGTGAGCTGGGCCCTAACATGCACTTATCCCATTGGTTTTTCAAGAAGGGGCATGTGCGTGGTTTTAATCAAGTTTAAGATTGAAACCTCATGTAAAGACGGAATTTAACTTATTAATATTAAGATCCAATTTATTCAAGTTTATTAGAAAATTATTTATTAATAATACTGAGTAGATAGATCTCGCCAAGAGAATTTATTCAAGTTTATTAGTGTTTATAGAAGTCTTCCATTTTTGCCCCTTATTGGCACTGTGGTACTGACTTGAACTGTAAAAGTTGATAACGCTGTGAATTTTTGTTCCGATTTTGAAATTGATGAAGGTCACTGCGAGAGTTCCTTTTTTTTTGCACTTTGTCACGGTGAAACCAGAATAAGCGTTCCAAAGATTGAACAGACCAGTTACACTCATACGCTTTCGATGGGGCAAGTGCGGAAGTCAGACTTGGACAGCTATTTCAGTCATAATGCTCACAATTGACAAGACTACTAAAAATCTATCGTAAAAAAAAAATGGGGGGGGGTGTCAGGGGAATCCAGGGCAAAACATAAAAATTGACGTAACGTCAGCGGCTGATTTATGAAGTTTTGTTGACCACGTACTTCCCCCAGCTTAACGGGTTAAGTTAAGCCCCACCTTAGTCAAATTGGTAATTCAATTAAACCTCGTTCTTCGTTCTTCTCGCCAAACCAGTACGCTCGAATTTCACTGCTAGCAAAATGTGAAATACACATGATCTGACATCAAAATGTATTTGTACCTTTGCACGAAGGCGTTTCCGCGCTCCACGTCCCATTGTCGAGGCAGAGTCTCCTCGCGTAGCCGTCCAGGACGTAATTGTCGACGCATTCGTACAGCACGACGGCACCGTAGTAAGTGGCGTTCGAAGCCAAAGTGAACTTTCCATGAGCTGGAGCGACTGGCACGTTGCAGTCGACAACTGGAAGGAAATTTATTCATGAGTCTTCAAAAGAATGTCTTGACTTGATGAAAAATGTATTGAAAATTAACTTTTTCAATCTGGTTAAGTTATTCATAATTAAATACGTCCTGAAAAGCAAACAGACGGGCACAAGTAAAACTCCTAAGAGATTCATTTCAAGTGAAATCAACTTCACCGAATTCTGCGACTCTAACTTATTCAGTTGATTCGTTTAAAATTCTCGCATAGAGAGTAATTTTCTCGGAAAACACGGTACCGGGGAAAGAGATTTTCGTTTTGACGTCCCTCAGGCTGAGGTTATAATTCTAAAGTCCCTTTTGATCTCATTGTTGGGAAAGGTTAGGGAGCAGAGTGCCAACTGTCCACGCTCCTCATTAAATACTAACCAAGTCCACATCAAAAGGAAGGACTAATATGACCCGGGAATTGAATGTTTTCACGGGGAAAACGTTTGAAATGGAAAGATGAGGAATGAGATGCTGCAAAAAGACGAGTAGGGTCAAAATTTCATATAGGCTTTTATGGCGTAGAGCCATCATGCAAGGGAGCTGTTTGGCAGTAATCGATCAAACGTAGGTTATTTTCAACTTCGTTGAAAATTGAGTTTTGACGCTTGCGAAGCGCTCCAGATGGCTTTTCAAAATGAAAAATAATGGTGGTAGATAAGTTTTACGTTGACGCTTTTCTATACAGAAAATCCTTTGTCACGTAACACCCCATTTCCACTTAGCTTGTGAGAGAAATGTCGTCTTAGCTCCCTCCAATGTGTCTAACAAAAGATCCCATACTCCCTCACGATAAGATATTTGATGACTCGTCGTTACCGCGCTGTTTTCACGTTAGAGATTTTCTTATAATACTTGGCTTACATATACATCGTGGCGTCTCTCCGCTCCATCTTCCGTTGTCCTCACACGTGCTGAGGGGGTCGCCTTGAATTTTGTACCCCCTTTCGCACCTGTACTTGGCCAGAGCTCCGATTTTGTACGTCTGCACGGACGGCGAGGATTCCGCCGTCCGGATGAGAGTCCGCCCGTACGCCCGGTCGTTCCCGGTCACCGACAGGATGGCGTGGTCGGCCAAAACGGGCTCGGGACATCGCACCTCTGATAAGATAAACGGATTAGGGGACTGATCAACTCGATAAAATAACTTCCCTGAATGAGTTTGGCCAAACCTTCGCATCTCGGAGTCCCTTCGCTCCATTGCTTATTCTCCTGACAAACTCTTTGGGCGGGTCCCACAAGCCTGTAGTTCTTGGAGCAAGTATACGTCACTTCGCTGTTGAGGAAAGTGGTGGAGTTGACGTACGAGACGGAGCCGTAGGGTACAGGAGGAACTTTCCCACAGTCGATAACTGCAAAACAAGAAGCCGAAGTTTCAAAAAGAGTCGAGAACAACTAAAACTTTTTTTACGTTGGCACTCCTGAAAGAGGTCAAAAAGTAACAAGTTTTTTTTTTGGTCTGAAACTTTGAGTGAAATTGTAACGTTCTTGGAATATTGATGAACTCACATAAACAGACAGGAGGGGGACCGTCCCATTCGCCCTGTGTGGTACACGTCAGACTCGTTCCGCCTTTCAAGAGTCGTCCGGCATCGCAGTGGTATTCTATCGTTGAGTGGACGTTGAAATCATAGCCGACGACGTAGCCGTCTTCAGGAACTTCAGGCTCCGGACAGGTGATCACTGAATAGAACACATGAGTGATAGAGATGGGCGACATGATATCGATGTATTGTAATTTTGACACTTTCGCTATTGATATGACGGTAACAGATATATCGATGTAGGTATCAATGTCAGAAACTCTATATCGGAAGGTTTCCCTGACGCTTTAACCACAACATGAACACGCTGACAAATCAGGAGATTTTCCTCCAGATTTTCAGGCATTTTTTTGTCGATAAGGAGAAACGTTGACTTGATCAAAATCAAAATAATTTTGAAAATCATTCTTTAACTAAACATCGTTAGACGTTGTTCTGCAACTGAACAGCGAGTGTTACTCCTTATCCCAAAATATCTCGCACAGCGACTCTTTCAAAACAAGCCATCAATTGAATTGAATAGATGAGCGCAACCTTTTTGTTATTACGATATATTTAATGAGCGAGAGAAACTAAGAAACAGTAGGTATCTAGCGACCAAACTATGCCACACAACACATCATTCACGTGATGCTCATTACGTAAACAACTGCACCCTAACGACCGATGCGTAATAAAACCTTATGCCGATCAGAGGTAACGAACGGCTCAGGCTGCAAAAATCGTTTTGGAGTCGATGGAATCAGCCTGAAAAGCTCATTCCATAGACCCTTGTACCAACGAAATCGGACAAAAACTTCCGTCCCCCTTTTGAGGCCTCCTTAGTTACACATCAGAGATAAACAACTTTCGTCGTGAAGGACCTCCCGAAAACCGATGAAGGGGATGAGGGAGGGAAAATCAAGGTAGCCTATAACCACCCCCGGAACTCGCTGATGACAATGAGACCACCCTCATGAAAATCTGTTGAGCCGCTCGGGCGTGATGCTCTGTACACAAACAAACAAACAAAAACAAAAAACATACATGTCGAAGAGGTGAGCGCACCTTTCCATTTTTTGGAAAAAGGTTGCGCTAAAAATGCCTTTTTTTTTCTCAGTCATATTATGTACATGGTTTTGGTGAAATACAATGCTTTCATGCTTTGAGTGAGCCCAAACTAGTTTTTCTTGGAACAGTTTTTTAATTCAATTTTCCTTATACCTTGTATTCTTCACATCGATACATTTGAGCTCAAAACATCAAAATAAGTATCGGTACTCTTATATTTGATACCCGAATGAGTGTAGATACATTTGAGCTCAATACATCGAAATAAGTATCGATCCTCTTATATTTGATACCCAAATGAGTGTAGATACATTTGAGCTCAATACATCGAAATAAGTATCGATACTCTTATATTTCTACTAATTATTAGTGTAGAAAACAGTGAGAACGGCAACGCGTCGTTCTCCTGTGTGATGAGCATGAAGAACGAATTACCCATTTTCTGAAAGGATTCGATTTCACGGATCGATACTCTGGTGCCCGATTTCGATATAAACCGATTCTTTTAATACGATTTTTCGAAAAATCTGTAATTTAAAAAATTGTCGGCTTCAGCCTTAGAAAAATTGTACTATTTTTCATCTTTATTTATTTAGGTACCTACCTTTCTTAAATAAAATATTTAAAAATGAACTTTGTAGGTAGCGAAAAATGTTGGAATTTAAAAAAAAACGAGAAGATGAATAAGAAGAATTGACTTCTTTCAAAGGAGGATTCAGTTATGATTATAGCGTTATTCATTCTCAGTTTCAGTTTAGTTTTAAATGATGTGTGCACGTCATATTGTCACGTCCCAAGCAGGGTAAAAGACGAATTGCGACACATGATTTCTGCCCATACCTGGACTTATACCTGGTCAGTCACGGAGACACTTAGCTGTCAACGGGCTAATCCGATTTGACGAAGGCGAGCTGTTTATGACCCCTGCCAGAACCTCCTCAAGTGGTCAATACTCAATGGTTACCTTAATTCAAGTGAGAAGGCCGGCTGCCCGGAGTCCAGGATTGAGAGATACTAAATTGCAGTAAAATAAAACTCTGATTACCTGGATAAGTGAGAATCAGGTGATTCTCACTTAGCCAGGTGATTTTCACTTAGCCAGTTAATTCTCACTTATCCAGGTAATTCTCACTCATCCAGGTGATTCTTACTTAGCCAGTTATGGCAGATTATTCCAACAGGATCATCTAACCATCCCTAACCATCTCTAACCATCCCTAACCCTCCCAAACCCCCCTAACCATCCCTAACCATCCCAAACCCCCCTAACCATCTCTAACCATCCCAAACTCCCCTAACCATCCCTAACCATCCCAAACCCCCCTAACCATTCCTAACCATCACTAACCATTCCTAACCATCCCAAACCTCCCTAACCATTCCTAACCATCCCAAACCCCCCTAACCATCTCTAACCATCCCTAACCATCCCTAACCATCCCTAACCCCCCTAACCATCCCTAACCATTCCTAACCATCCTAAACCCCCCTAACCATTCCTAACCATCCCAAACCCCCCTAACCATTCCTAACCATCCCGAGTTCGAAGCGTAATCCGACCCTTCGTGGGTCCGACCTAGGGAACCCCGAAAATTATGTGTCGCAATTCGTCCCAAGCCCCAAGCAGTACAGTGCAATACAGTAAGAAGCGGTGTTAACTCTTACGTTCGCATGACGGAGGGTCCGCCGACCACTTGGCGTCTCTCATGCACGTGAGGATGTTCCTGTTCGGGGGTTCCAGCCAATGGTCGGTGTCGCAAATGTACTCCACCATGCTGCCGTGTGTTGTCGTCCCGTTCAGCAACGTGTACCTCCCGTTGTCGACGTTCTGCGGCTCCCGGCAGTCGACGTATTTGCACGTCGGGGCCTTCCCGGACCAGACGCCTCCCAGCCCGCAAGTCAACACCTGATTGCAATTTGCCAAGAGGATTTTGTAAGGCTCGAAATGGCTTACCAACACGAGACGTGAAGAAGTTGCTAGGTCAATAGTCTCTTGGAAACTTCGTTTGTGTGTGGCTCAGTGACAAGCTAGTCGCTGCTATTTGAGGCGACCTCACGCGTACCTAACTTTATTTAACAGCGCTCCCAGCGTCCAATATTCATGATAAGCAGTCAGTGAGCTAGACGGCAAAGCATAGTAGGCGAGAGGTCGCCTCCAATAGCAGCGGCTCGGACGTTCATCATCAATTTACATCCTTGGTATCCACTTGGAGGCAAAAATAATTTTAACTCGTTAATTATTGACGAGTGAGTTACCAAGCTCGATTTTCGTCGTTATGTATTCCATATTGTAAGTAGCTTACAGCGTTTTTTTTTTTCTTTTTCAAGAAGATTCGTTAACGGTGTATTCACACAAAAACCTACCTTTTGTCCAAATAGAATGAAACCAGGTTCGCAATCATACGTAGCCGTAGAACCAGTGTTTTTCCCAGACACTGCCACGGTGGTCCCTTCGCCTTTGGGTGGTTCTGGGCACCAATCAACTGAAAAACGAATCAAATTTTGACGTTAGAACCAACCCACAAACAGGTCCAACCCCAGAAAGTCTTCTTTCCATTTTTATCCTGCTTGGAAGTTTCATCAAGAATCTCCAACGCACAAACTCGCCCCAAAACTCGAAGTTATTGGCTGCGGAATTATTATTATTCTCCAACTCCCCTAAAAGGGGAACTTCGCGAAAAAAAATTCATTTGTTCCGATTTCCCAAAGAAAAAAACCTCGGCTTTGAAGAGCAACTTTCCCGTTTTGCCAACACCATTCGCCTTATTAGAAACTCCTAAGGGCGCCACTACGGACCACCGTAAGCTACTTTGAAGGGCTTTGGCCTCCTCCAAGTTTTATGGGGAACTTTTCAACCGAGAAGTGCTTACCTGAGTTTTCCCTTAATTTTCCTAATCCGAAAATATTCGTATTTATCGGTAATTTATTCATCCGCGAATTTATCGAATTCCGGCCTTGGGCTGGCAGGATTCATGGCGCAGACGGGCAGTTCATGCAGAAGAAAGAGTGATAATCGTACAAAAGAAATGTCCCCAACGAGATTTCCTTCACGTGTAAGAAAATAGTAACGAGATCAATAAGTTACTTATTTACATTTTATTCTCCTAAAAAATAAAAATCTCACAGGCATGTTGACGGGGAGGGGAGGTGGCAGATCGCCCCAACAGGCCAATTAGAACGCACTTGGCGGAAGACGTTTTTGGCGCCATGTGAACCCAGCGGCCAGAAGTACTGGGGACTTTGACAAAATACTTGGTTGACCATCTAGTTGTGCCCGCAAGGTTTTCAGCCCGATCGCCCAAACCCGTGGGGCGCTATGGGTCTAAAATGGGGCTACGGGAGGGGTTTTTTGAAGGCTTTTGGCTATGGGATCGAGTCAGGTGTCGTTTTCGAAGTATTTTTGGACGTAGAATCCATTTTTTGGGGTCTCACAACGATCCGATTTCGCTGTTGCGATCTGTAGGGCTTTCATGGGGCTACAAATGAGATTTTTGATGGATCCCAGGAGGTCAAATATTTTTCAAGTAAAAACCAAAAAAGTTTGAAAAAAAGTTTTAAAAAAATCCAAAAAAAAGTTTTTTTGAAATTTTTTATTTATTTTTATATTTAATATAAAAATAAATTTTTTTTCATTGACACAGAATTAAATTTCTGCACAAGTAACCTATATGAAAGAATAATAAACACTTGTGTAAAATTTGCAGCGTTTTTACTATTCACTCAGACCCAGCAATCAAACATCGAAGGCTCAAACATATCGACTCAGCGACGTCCCAAAATGTCGATTTTATCTCACTAACATACAAAAAAGAAATCAGGAGTTTATTAAATTTAAGTGTGAGGAAGAGTGTTAATAATCTTCATTAATTTCTTAGTAGTGTGCTTTGAGAGAAAACTATATATTTTTTGTTCCATTTGTTCCATCAATGTTGCTGAGTCAATGTTCAACAGTCAAGGTGGTAGCCCTATTTCATGCAGAAAATGCGACTTTTTAGTATTCATCTTTTCATGAAGCGAATTTTCACATAAAACGGGTAGCTTACGAAAGCGCCGATCCCCTCTGGAATGCTGTACGAAGGCACCAGTTTTAGGAGGAAAATCATAACGGAAGCGCCGAGTAAAAGCAACTTCCTGCATGTACGAAAACGGCAAGCACATACCGTTTTGTTGCGGATGATCTACAGCAATGAGGTTTTCACCTCAGCAAATGAATCAGAAGTTCCAAGCTTTTCCAGAACTCAGTGGATAGCAATGATGGTGTATCCAGTCTACAGTAGTTACCATCGATAGTGGTAAGACTATAAGAGACTGGGATTTCTCGCTCCAGTTACCTTCACAATGAATAACATCGTGCAAGCTTCATGTCATCATGCCATCTTCAAAGGCAATTCGTCCTCTTGAAGATTCTGTGGATCGTAGCCTGGGTCAAGAGGTGGATCCACAACGTGAGGCATGTTGGTTGCTGCTGTTGCTCCATGCGTATAGGACCAGTTAAAACATTTGAGCTGGAATTAGCCCTGGACACGTGCATCAATAGACCACAAATCATCACCCGTTCCAAGGGCGGATATTAGATTTCATCGTACAAAACCGTGCCAGGATGCATCCATTTGAGAATCCCAGTGGTCAGAGAGGGCGGCCGGATTCGCAGAGCTTGCATCAGTGAGGCTCAGAGTTTCCCCATCTATCCGCCTGCTGACGCCCGTCTGACAAGCTGAATGGTGACCATTACCACAGGACACATCTTCTTCTGGGCCTTTCAGTCCGTTCGGGGCGCCAGCTCATCCGTACCTTTTTCAGTAACGCTTTCATACCTTAAAAAACTGACAAGAAATTGGAGGGACCGGCGCATTCGTAATTCATCGCATAAAAACAAGTAACTCATCACATTAAATGTGATGAGTAAATAATTCCTCAGATTCAAAATTAATCCTTCTTAGCGCTGCGCCTTGTATTTTTGTTTTTAAACGAGGCTCTCGTTCTGGGGGGAGGTTTATTTTAAGGGCGGACGTGCTGCGGCCTATCAACAAGCGGCGGAGACGACGAAAGTATATTTTAAGCCGCCGAGCTGCTCTGGGATGTACAGCCGGGGCAGAGACGGTAAGACGGCCCACTGGCGAGGTCGGTAACGTGGTGGCCACCCCCGCCGTACGGTAGTGGGGCCATGGGAGACGGTAAGGTAGTTCCGCGCGGCCGCCGCGGGAGCCAACAGAGAGCGCTGAGTGCTCACCTCCACTCAAATAACGATAAACGTATACAGAATTTCTATTTGATAAAACGTATCCATATATTTAACATGGACACTCATTGAAATTTGAAGTGGAGACAGTTACAGTTTAAAGGAAACAGGAACATTCCAATCAGATGCCTCTCCAATTCGAGAAATAATTTTAGTTAGCGCATCGATTTTGCAGGATCGAATAGCTTAAAAGTTTTCCAAGTGCATTTTTGGGAAGAGCGGCATCTTGTAGGTGTTTGGAGTGGATAAGGGGAGTGATTAATCAAGAAATCATGAATTCAAAAAATGTACGGAGAGGAAAACTAATAGCAATAATATGGGGTATACAAAAGGGCCAATTATCGTCCTAAGGCATTAATCAAAACTTCTTCAGTCGCTCTAAGATCGGACTATGCAATGAGCGTCCTTTTCAGTTAACATCTAACCCCACCGAATTATAATGGTTCAGTGGCGCAGTCAGGTGTAGCGAATGGTAAGGCCAGGCTGCTCTTTGCCGACAGAAACCATATTATCGCTTGTACATTGTTGTGTCCCCTCAATGCTTTTTCTGGCAGCACATTCAACACCACAACTCTCCAGCGATTGAAGTGCACGTCTCCATGTGACCTTTGAATGTTCGCTGAGACTGACTGGAGCCATTCCTCCAATACCAACGTATACTCACATAAACACTTGGGCTGTTTCCCGCTCCAGACCCCTCCGTCGCCGCAAACTCTTTTGTTGTCACCGACAAGAGTGTAGTTGCTCTCGCAGGTGAACACTGCCTCGGCCCCGTAAGACGTCCTTCCAGTCTCCAAATTGACGCTTCCGTGCTCGATAGAATCCAACGGGCCGCAGTCGACATCTGCAATCAGGCTTCGTCATTAACGAGCGAATTGGTTGTTTGCCGAAGGAAAAGAGTTCCAATCCAATGTGAAGATTAGGGAGAAAGATGACTCCTCTGCTGTTGCGCTAAATTGTCATTCAGAATAAACAATTATTGTTGTGTGGGGACCCTAGTAAGCTCCTCAGATATTCATTTTCACTGAGCCTCATGTTCCTAATAGTAAATTGTAAAATTTCAACTAGGTATAGTCTGCCTGCATTGACGATGGGCTGACCCGCTCCCTAGCGGCTGACGTATAAACTACTACCAGAATTTGGAAAGTTTGCTGTGGTGTGTTGGAAACATTGGCTCCAGTCCATTAGTTTACAGCTCACTGTCACAGGGAGCTCATAAGACAGCTCGTCCGAATGTGACAGCAGAGATGGCGATTTTTAACTCTTCTCCTTCAACATTTATACATTTTCTCAATTTAACACTTCAATTTGACGTCAACGTCCTGTTTGACAATTTGGTTTCCTTTGTAATCCTCTCTTGATGATGGTCTGAAATCAAGGTGTGTTGTAAGAAAATTACGTTCATTCTTTTTTTTTCCCCCGACCTGATTGCGACAATAAAATTTCTTTTTCAAAATATTTTATAGTACACAGAAACATCAATAAAATAGATAGGTTAACCTGCAAAAGAGGCGCTTGGATTGCAGGGAGAAACTACTCCCATGTGAGCCGCTTCAAAGGGATAAAATCACCCAAAAAAGGTCTCAAATCGGGAAAATTCCCCGTTCTTTGGTTCTCTTGTCGGCCGCTAGGATCGCTAACCTCAACAGCATTGAACATAGTCTTTCCTAGTTATTATTTCTTGATGATTAACTTTGGTCCACTTTTAAAATTACTTTTGTCAATTTTCCGTCACTCGCGCGGATCTACTCAGACATAAAATAGTTAAATGACCTTCAATACAGCCAATTGTTATTTCAAATGTTTAACTTGCCGCCTGAAATGGAGCCAATTTTAGAAATGGGTCCATCTTCAGAAATTACCTACTTTTGAAAAATTCTTTCTGCATCGTTTCTATCAGTTTAAATTGCCTTCACTACAGCTACTTAATATGTGACATAACTTCAGTACAGGCTATTTTGTTCTTTTGTTTGTAGAGTATGCTTATGTTAGACGGTTCTTGTTAGTGCTGGAGCTTAGTGGCTCGAAACCGGTCCCCACGTTTATTCTGAATAAACAATTTAGTACAACAGCAGAGGAGACATCTTTCTCCCAAATCTCCTCATAAACGAACAACTCGATTCGTCCACCTCACGACGGACTTGCAAATCGCCTTACATTTGCACGAAGGAGCCTCGTCGGACCAAAATCCTGCTTTGGTACACGTCCGGGTGGCCGATCCCAGCAGCATGTGGCCTTCGGGGCAGACATATTTGATCTCGGCGTCGATAGTGTAATTCGTACCGACGATCGTCGTGTTGAGAAGTTTGTCTGGACTCCCACACGATGGAGGTTCTATCAGAATACAAATAATATTAGTAGAAATTCAAGTGTAAAAAATATTAAAAAAAAAAAAAAAAAAATCTTGTTTCAACTGACTGTGTTGGCAGATCCAATGCAGGTAATCCAAATTGCATCCTACGTCGTTCCACAGCCAGTTACTCCCGCCGTCCAAAACGACGCAATTTTGTTCCCCGTTGTAGTTGTTGGGTTGCTCTCGACCCCAGGCGGGTTTCGCTATCACTTCCCCTGTGAACATTCGAAATTTTATTAAAATTTGCTGGCAGTGGAACGAGTGGTTGTTATGGTTCGCCAAGTAATTTTACGCGGGAATCCGATTTCCGGAGGTGCCAGGCTCACACAAATATGCCTTCAGCTGTCATAGTCGTTATTTACTGCATATAATCTCCGATGTTAAATCGCAGTTTTTTGATCTGTTTCTGTTGATCCGGAAATTCCCCGAGGAGGAAATAGCAGCAAGGGCCCGTTGTCCAGGAGTCCATACTTGACACGTCAAGATTGGAAGCCGGAAAAGAATGGTGAACAATGTCGCGTACAGTAGTGAAACTCCCAAATTTAACGCGTTTCTTGTGTTGACATCAGTACGCGCAAAGAGATCGTAAAGCCGCCGTAGTCCAAGGAATTGCATCGTCCCAAACCCTGAGCCCCGGCGTGAAATCGACCAACAGCGAATTCGATCGTTTCGTTTGGTGTTAGCGATAATTTATAGTTTGCACACAACGATATATCCGTGCCGGCTGGAGCATACCGTCACAATCCCATACAAAGCCCCTCCCCCCCCCCCCTCCCACTCACGCATACCAGCGCTATAAATAGCTGCTCGTTAATAATTTTCATCGCTTAGCAACGATAAACTCTGTATAGTTTATTTCCAAACGATTTTCCGCTCTTCGTCTTCCGTATAAAAGCGATGATTTGCGCACAGTTTGAAAGCCATTGGACAATCATCATCATTACCGTCAATGTCGAACGAGGATTTCCATTTGACGACGTACACATTCAATTTACGCGCAAATCAACATATTTGTCAGGATGTGTGGATTTCTTGAGCTGAAACAATTGTAGTGAATGAACAAAGCTCGAGTTGAGGATATTTACTGTACGATTGATCTGATTTCTGAAGACCCCGTGCTCGTTAACGATCTGTTGCTCGCGAAACAACGCACTAAAGTAGAGCGAAGTAGGTATTTCGAATTGGCGCCAAACGTCAAACTGACCTCCTGTTTGCAACACGTTGTCGTTTCCCTCGATTTATTTAGACAAGCCTCATCGATACACACTCGAAATGTTCTTACGAACGTCGAAATACCTACAGCTTTTACCTTTAGGTACTCGGTTTACCATCTAGTTGTGCCCGCAAGATTTTCAGCCCGATCGCCCAATGGGGCTAAAAAGGGGCTACGGGAGGTTTTTTTTTAACGTTTTCGACTATGGGGACGTTAGGTGTCGTTTTCGAAGTATTTTTGGATGTCTAATCCATTTTTGGGGGTTCTCCATCTGTACAAAATTTTTTTTTTTTTTTTTTTTTTTCAATTTTGGTTTATTATTCTTGGAATAATACACCTATGTTTTCGCGACGGAGGTCGACGACTCCGATCGGCCTCAAAATTTGACATTATCCGTTTCAAGAGGTCTACATTCCAAATCCGAAATGTCCGTCCGCCGTCCGTTTTGGGCAGTAGGAATTTTTTTTTAAATCTGAAATTTTGACAAAATACTCGGTTTACCATCTAGTTGTGCCCGCAAGGTTTTCAGTCCGATCGCCCAAACCCGTGGGGCGCTATGGGGCTAAAATGGGGCTACGGGAGGGGTTTTTTGAAGGCTTTTTGCTATGGGATCGAGTTAGGCGTCGTTTTCGAAGTATTTTTGGAGGTAGAATCCATTTTTGGGGGTCCCGGAACGATCCGATTTCACTGTGGCGATCTAAAGGGCTTTGATGGGGGTATCCCAGGAGGTTAAATATTTTTCGAGTAAAAAGTAAAGAATTTTTGAAACAAAAAAATCCCCAAAAAAAATAAAAATCCAAAAAAAAAAAATTTTTAAATTTTTTTCATCGACAGAGTTAAATTTCTGCACAAGTAACGCTATCAAAGAATAATAAACCCTTGTGTAAAATTTGCAGCGTTTTTCTTCCCCCTAATGACTCATTTCTCAACAGTTATCTACATGTGGAAACCCTCAAGCTCCAAGTTAGACGCCGCATAATACTTTCCGTAACGAGACTGTTCGACAGTAACCAACTTCATTGTTGCCGACCGGCGGAGCATAAAAATGAAATGTCATTCCCCAGGCATCCAATCACAGTCGGTAACGGTTCAACGTCATTCGTTTGACAGGCATTTTCCGAATTAACAATGACTGATCGGCTCAAGAGATTTAGATTAGAAACAAGTTCGAACTGACTTCAATAAGAAGGAGAAGGGGAGGTGCTGTACGTCAGGCCACTTTTCCCCCCAACATATGGAGTAGATTTGACTTCGGAGTGAAGCGAAATCGAAAATACTCACCATTAACCCATTTCCAAGTCCTTTGGGTGAATCCGGGCTCTTTGTGTGCACCGATCCACACCAGTTGAGTTTTCAAGTTGGGTTTTCTCCTTTCGAGCTCAGTCAGAAGAAACGTGTTGTGGACACCTTTGAATCCATGAGCGAGATCTCCACCTTTTCGGGACCTGCAGGCGTTTCGGGCCTCCTCGAAAGAACCGCCTTTCCCGACGTTGAATTCGTAGCACATCCGATCGAAGGCGGCGAATTCCACGTCGGTCCCGACTCCGCTGCGTTCGCATCGGTCATTCGAGAATTCTGCGAGAAAAAAAATTGTTACTCACCGAAATTTGACCAGAAACAGACTTAAGCCACACAAAAGCTGCGATAAAGGATCAAGTGATTGTGACCCCAACCCCCAAGTTGGCTACACTTGCAGTTTATTGTTACCAAACAATGAATGATATAACTTCTACGGCCCCGCTTGGGGGTTTAGCCAGGAACAAAAGCCGTCTTATCACAATGGGCGGCTACTGAATGGGAAGATCGGAACAATATTGTTAAATCTGGCTCTACGAGTGGATTTGAAGATGAATACCTGCAGTGGTGAAAATTTCCACTTCGCACAACGACAGAGAGCCTTCAACTCCGACGAGTTGAATAAAAACATGCTGGCCGGTCAGCGTCCTCGCGCACGTGAACACTTTCGTGACGCCCTCCTCTGTAAAAATGCCACAATTAACATCAAAATTCGCAATAACAAACAGTGATTCAAGTCAACAAAATCACTCACCCAAAGTGCCTGGATACCAGGCACATAGCGGGTTCCTCTGTAAATCGCTGCTGCTGTTCCCAACTCGGATTTCAAGATCCTGAAGGGGCTGTTGACCTGAAAGGAACCAGTCAGTTGACAAATAGAAACGGGAACGGAGTCGTTTTCCAATACAACTCAACAGAAACCGGAATTTAGTGGGAACCAGAGATGGGAGCGATAACGGACGACAAAAATAACTTGGGAGATGTAGAAAAGACGATAACGATTTACTAATTTGTGGTTAAAATTTAGGGCGATTCGGGTTAATTCCGACAGCAGTTCGAAAAGTTTCTACGAGCCCTTTTTAAAAGAACTCGAATGATAAAGCACTTTAACGTCCAAGATGGCTCTTTCTTTATGAACAGCTTCGAAGAAGGTCATGCAGTATAAACCCAAGTCAGGCTATTGAAGAACCAGCGTCATTAGGGCCCTAAAAAAAGCTCAACTGGGCTTGTTGTTTTTTACCCGTTCAAAATTCGTTACGGGCTTTCGTTTAGCGCTCAAGAAAAAGGTCATGCACTGATGATGTCGGCTATGATTTCTCACAAAGAACACAAAGAATCTTTAGATTTAGCTTCAGATATCTTTTGGAGAGGTGCTCGACATATACTTCAGACCGCCTCTGTGGCTGGGTAGGCATGTAAGTCGCCGTCTTTTCAGGCTTGACATTTCTTGTTTCTTGTTACCAACTCCCATCGTACTGGGTGGGGTGGGATCTGGCGCAAATGCGCACAATTGGGCGTAAGTGCGCCCAAACGTCCTCATTCCAAATTTTAACTCGCAATTTTGAATAAGTTGGGCGCATTTGGGCCAGATCTCACCCCGCCTAGTAGGCCGCTACATTTTGTACCTCGTTTATTGTCAAGTTGGGATGGCGCTCGGACACGCGCCCTCCTCTCGAACCAAAATTGGGAGGGTTGAAAACGAGTTGAAAATTTTAAAACACGTCCAGTTAGATATACCAACGAGCTGGCATCCCGAAAGAAGAAAACCCCCTCTGTTTAACAGTAGATTCGCTCCACTGGGATGAGAGGAAGACAGGTGACGAGGAGTGGTCAAGAGGGGAAAGAGACAGGCAGGCCTCAGGGACGAACCTATCTCCGTTTTCAGTCGTTAAATTTTAATACGCTAAATTCGATGTACATGTTACTGGCAAAGCTAGTACGGTAAGACTATTTCATAATTCACCTAACCTCGAACATTGTTCGTGCGCCAAATAGCTCCATCTACTCCTAGTGGTACGTCATAGAAAGTTACACCTCCATGAGCCGCGAGTTGTGAGGGGGGGGGGGGGGGGTAGAAAATTTCGTATTTTCGCTGTTTGCAGTTTTCAGGAAAAAATTGAAAAGCATATTTTACCCCCTCTATATCTCCGTAACCGATCATTTTACGAAACACTTGTTTGGAACTTTTTAGTTCAAAATTTAATGCAGATAATTTTTGTACGGGTAACCTTTGCGTTAAACCCGATAGTTTTCGAGAATAAGTAAAATACCCAATAAAATTAAATAAAAATTGATAAAAAAAAATTATTTAATTTTATCATTTAACAGTATCCCCCCCCCCCCCCCCCATTGCATCACAATGCTTGCATTTTTTAACCATAGTATGTAATTGTTTCATTTTTAACTCTAGGCGGATTGGCTAGGCGATGTACACAATGCCGAGTGCACGATCAGGCCTCTATACAATGCAAGGTTTAAGTAAAGGATGAGATTTATTTTACACACTGCATGCTACATTCAGGTATTATGCGCGACGACTTGGCATTGCAAACAATGCCTGATTTTAAACTTTGCCGGATATTATGATTTTTAACCAACTCAGCCAAATCCTCCCCACCTAATGGCCGAAGCAGGGCTCCCCTGTTTGAAACCTGGGCGCTCTTTAGGGCAGGCGAAGGACAGGCGCAAGTGCACGCAGATGGGCGAGCGAAGCGAGCTTCTTGATCCCGTTAAATGACCGAGCAAAGCGAAGCCCCCCCCCCCCCCCCCCCCCGCCGCTGTTTGCTATGTACCGGCACAGGGATTTATTTTCCAAGTTGAACTAACCGCAACAGCCTCTAGTTGTGATCCTGACGACTCTGATGGGGTACGGCCGAAGGAGGTCGACTTGCCACCAAGGTGAAACCTCTTTCAACGTCTCGGTGCATTTTTTCCCGTCGTGAACGGTGGTTTTGTCGCCGTCGTTGGCGTTGCTCGCGGCGCCGCCTCTAACCGACGTCGACTGATTGGCCGGCCTCCTCAGGGCCACGTTCGTCCCTGAAACAAAAAGTTCAATTAGCTCGCGCGGGGATTTAACGAGATAAAACCGCAATGAGTGTTCACTCTGGTCACGTACGCTTTTCTTTTTAATTCCACCCTCAAACTCATTCCGTCATCGTCCTCGACCAAAACCTGACGCCTTGTTTTAGCGCCTGTTGCTAATTGGAAGAAAGGACAGGCTCGACGTTTGTTTAGAAGGATTAGTCGCGGAAATGGCTGATTATAAAATGAAATGTCCGGGCATCGCGTTCTCCATTCGCTTCGGTTTGAAGGGGTCCTTGATTCCGTCCTGGAAATCCCCTCTTCGTCTGCGGCCACCGTGGGTGGGACACCTGAGCCCGTCCTTCAATTAGCTTCACCCGGACATTTATCAACACCAGACATACAACAGTGTGGTGAGGGGTGTGCCCTTTACTTAGCGTCTAGTTTTCCTATTTAGGAGAAACACGAGCGGTCACTTGGGACTGGAATGAGTTCGTGCTGAATTAAGCAGCCTTTCATTTGCACACAACACTATACTTGATGAACTGAGGACACAGAACAAAACGCAAGTTACTTGAGAATACAACTAGATGAAAGTCTCAAACTAAAATGATCTGAGTCTGCTGATACGGTGCATCACGCAAATTAATTTAACTCTGAATCCCGCCAGCGCTCGAATGCACCAAACCGTTTTCAAGTGGCGCCTCACGTTCGCAAATTCATCATCATCAAACGTTGCAACTACGAACTCGCACAGCAACTGAGAAGATTCCGAGGTACTTACTTATCCTTTCACCTCGTAATGGGTAAGTGCAGGTCGGCAAGAGTGCAATTTTGCGACGCTAATTTGAAAGCCCCAGTCCCCAGTGCATTGCCGTAAACCACCCAGAGGGTAAGTAAAACGTCACGGGGTTCTACCGTCGACAATTTCTCTCCAAACCCGCTGACCCTGATGGTGAATATGCACCGTGGGAAGAACGGGTCGACCCACGGAATAATAAGGTGCACCACTTGGGAAACACAAGGGGCTCGGAAAAGAGGGAAAGTAGAAAAAATCGACAAAAAACATTTACGAAAAAATCCCGATCTTCCCCTCAAAATATCCCTACATTTTCCTCTCTTTTCTCTCCGCCACCTCAGTAGTGGCGTTAGTAGTTTTTTCATGGTTTTGTTTGTGTAACCATTTTTGTTAGTGAAGTCTTCAGCCTAAGTATCACTAATCTGATTGAGCTAAGTTTGCGTTGATTGGGGTGGTTTGAAGTTTTTTATCTGGCAGCTTCAGTTCGTCGGAAGTACGCATAGCGTACCTGGTCGAAGAAATTGAGCGCCTTATTCCGTTCTTTCCACATGCCTTGTTTTGTTCTTTGGTCACGTCATGTTAAATTTTAACGGATGTATTTCGTTAAGGTCAGTCAGTTTGTGTTCTGTATGTAGACGGTGTTCCAAAAGGAGATGACGTGGTTAAAATATCTATTGATTTGTGTTATTTTGCCGTGAGTGTAAGTGCAAGTCTTTGTAGTGTTGTAAGAATATTTTAGTCAATATCAAAGCCAAATCCAATTGCCAAACCCTACTCCCTTTTGGGGATGATATACTTGAGTAAGTAATTTTGTTCTTACTATTAGCCATTTTTATATTTCGTGGTTATTGTATCGATTTCAGACAGTTTAGTTCCAAGTGTGTTCGCCAAGATCCTTCCTTTGTTCGTTCGTTTCCGTCCACAAGTTTCCAAAGAAACCCGATCCCGAAGTCACAAGAAACAAACTCCGTCAAGCCATACTTTATTAGTTCATCGTTTGAACGTGTGCGGTTGGAAACGCGTTCGGATGCTGTAAGAGTGAAAGGAAATCCTTCGGTGGGTTCTGTCGGCAACCCGATTTGGGGAACCCGCTGGATCCCTCAGTGAAAGTCCATTAGCGGCCTGAATTCTAAAACCACTCGGTGACGTATCTTCCCAACAGATGTTTGTTCAGGACTTATCTCGTGCCGGCTGAGATCCTCATTTGGATCGCATTTGTTCACTTCAATAGGGCAACCGATGAGTAAAGCTATTAAGCGTACTTAATCCACTTGTTAGAGTTGTAGGAACTCAATGTTGGGTCGCTCTAGATTTCCACACGTTATCCACGGTCATCAATAGGCGTTTCCCTGAAATGTTTATAATGAAACTCTTCACTTCAAGTGGATAAACGCGATGCATATGAATAACACTTTGTGATGGATTCTGACGGAACAACCACGCCCGAACGGCCTTGGCCTTCTCGAATGGCCGACCACTCTCCTGGCAGGGCCGTCAGAAGTCAGCCAGGGCAAAAGAGTCTCAAAATTTCTACAAACCTCAAAGACAAACCTCTCAAGAATTGACGGTTGAGGCGGCTTTCGCTGGTTTCTAAAATGCCCTCAAGCTCTTCCGATGACCGTAGTTATGTATATACGCCACCGCACAACACATGCTATTTACTTTCGGTGAGACGTCCATTCGCGGGGAAAGTCGCCGATGATTGCAGAGCGGCGTTCGCGTTAACGGACCTTACTATTTCCTTCCTGTCCCTCTAACCGACCGAAACTAGTTTGATTATAACCTCGCCCTCCATTGAATTGGTGCATCTGTAAGGTTGTACGACGGTTCAATGAACTTCACGAGACGCTTCAGTAGAGAACTCAGTGTATGGCGAAATGTCTTGTAGTCCACAATCGTCTCACACTCCATTTCCATCGTCATAGTTTTGCCACCATTCGCCGTTTCCACCGGACCCCAAACTTCTTTCTACGATCGGCTTTATGTCCCGTAAAAACGCATATTATTCGGACTATTGCTCTTTCACTTCTGTCAACGGGCCGTTTCTCACGTTCCTCCCGTTGGGTCTCCGTCGCCATGTTTGTCCATTTGGTTGCAAAGGGGTTTTTCGTCTTGTGCCTCGACGATTTTCCGCGGCGATGTCATTCAGAACGTATCAACGATCCCCTCGAGGGGGTTAAGTGTTGAGGGCGGACCGTTTAGCAAGCGATGTGATGTTTTTTCCCATCAGACCGGACAATGAGTCCCAATGGCACATTCAACCTGTGTCGAATCGACTAAACATTTCACAATTGAAATCGAACACGTAGAATGTTTCTTTGGGCGGCGACGTTTAAATTTAAAGCAGCTGCAGGGTAACCCAGCTAAAGATAATAATATATTATAGAATAGAATAGGGCTTCTCCCACCTTTTTCCAAGTGTCGGCGACCTAAAACCTACTTTCGCATGAAAAACACCACCAGTTACCGACAATTGCACCCTTTCTTCTCAGCTGGTGATCGTCTTCGTCAAGCGATTGTTTTCTTCTAACCGCGCGGGGCAGTGAGTCGAGACGGTCACTACCCGATTTGAGCTGCGTAGCGACTTACAAACAAATACGCTTTACGGTACGAGTAACAAAAACAACTCGTCTTGCGTTCTTTTAGAGTTCAATCTTTCACCAATTTCTACCTCGTAAATTAGTCAGACAGTCGACCACGAAACTTGTGAAATCCACTAAAAGTAGACTGTAATCATAGAAATCCTTAAGCGGTCATAACTTGGGGTTTTCTCGTGCGAAGGACTTGAAAATGGTCCGTTGAGCGGTTCAGCCTTGAACGCAAGTCCCTTTCGGATTCGAACTCATTACGAACTTGGAGCTGAATCCGAGCCGAATGGACGGGTCGTGTGAGACCTGGTGGTTTCGTGCCTCACTACGAAAGGACAATGTGGGGGCTGATAACCACAAAAAAAGTCGTGAACTTTTCGAGGTGGTACTTTTGGAAATTAGAATTGCATCTAAGTAGTAAGCGTATAGTTGAAACATACCACAAAATGGGAGTTCGGATTGCCACTTTCCGCTATCAGAACATGTCGAATTTTCCGACCTGAAAACACAAAATTATTTAATGTCAAATATGGGCTCTTCAGCTAAGATGTAAGAGGTCAACAGGTTGAAGTATTTTAAACCAATTCAAAACCAAAATATTATAATAGGCCAGTCGCCAGATGGTTTGACTCCTGCTAGAAATGGTGTAGGTAGAAGCTTTTTCTTTTTTTTATTGTTGTTGTTATGAGTATGAACATCAAAATATCAAACATGGTAGCAAAATGATGGCTAGAAGAACTTTTGCCAGCCAAAAACCTCGACTTTTTCAGACATTTTCCAGTTTTTCACCTATACCTCGAAAACTATGTTGAAGAGCATAAACGTCTGCGTCGAATGACCCCCTCACACATTAGAATCGGTTCAGCAGTTTAGCCACAATCTAGCGTCAAAAATAGGCAATCCTTTCCAACTAGGCTGAAAAATTGGATTCGCTCATCAAAGGCAGCCGCTGCGGCAGATAATCTGAAAACTAGGATGATCACCTAATGTAAAATTTCATGAGCTGCAACTTCCATTCTATGCATTTTTTGGCTAGGACTAACCATTTCAAAGTTATAACTAGGTACTGGAAGAACACTTTGAAAATGTTGCAGGGAATTTGCCATTTTCCCTCTGATATTTAGGGTGACATTTTACGGGATTTTATTGAGGTCTTCAGGAAAATCCTAACATCAGTTCTGAAAGGAAATTTAATCAACTTTTGCATGGGGACAAATAGTTTCGGAGGGAGAGAAGAAAATGTTCTGACAAACGTGGTCGTAGGTGGTCAAATTTATGGTTTCCATCCTTTCCGACGAACACTAAAGCACTTTACTTGTGTTAACAGAAATGCAATGTACCGTCCCTAAAATTAAATTTAATCAGATTTCACCAGGTGGTTTTCCGCTTACCGTGTGGTGTCAGATAGGACGTTTCTTTTTTTTTGGTTTAAAGTCGTTTTCTCGGTTGGCAGTAGTATTTTTTGAATTTCAAGAGCTTCCTTAACTCGTAATTTGTTGCTCTACGACATCAATTTTGAGCCTATTCATTTGCATTAGCCGTTCATAAGTTACTGGGGTTGAATCATGAGCGAATCCTATTTTTCAGCCAAGTTGGAAAGAAATGCCTATTGCTGACGCCTGATTGTGGCTAAACGGCTGAACCGATTCTAATGGGTGAGGAGGTCATTCGACGGAGAAGTTTATGCTCTTCAACTTTCTCTTTGAATGGGTTTTTCTGCGAAGCTTAGTTTTTGAGGTATAGGTGAAAAACTGGAAAATGTCTGAAAACATCACGAAATATATCAGGGATATCAAGTGCCTGCCTGCTTCTAGAACTACTCATCTTATTGTGGAGGGAGGGAGACTTTTACTCTGTGGAGAGACTCCCCTCAGACTGCTGACTTCACTCTGATTCATTCTGCTGAAGGGAGAAAGATCCAAGTCTCTGTACCATACCTTTCGAACCCCCCGTCCGCATCCTATTAAATTACCAAACATGATAATATTATGTTATGTTAAATATTATCTTACCCAAACAGCTCGTATCCGTCATCGCACGTGTACGTCGCTACAGTGCCAGATTCTAAAGACTCCGACGATAATTTCAGTTTTGAGTTCGGCGGCACAGCAGGGTGACCACACTTCAGTCCTGTAAACGAAAAAAACATCAAATTATTGTGGGAATTTAAACGACCAGGCTTTCCATACATCCCAACATGGCTTACGAAATTCGTGTCACTAAAAGTGTTGAGAAGATGATTGAGCTATTCACCGGTGAGAACAATAACGACAGACTAGGTGTCTCTACCGAGCGCGTGCTCAGCCAGCGCAAGACATCTCTTCTTTGTGACGAACACAGATAAGGGACATTGATTAGCCTCAGGCAGCACCTTTCAAAGCTCCACTTTCTCTGCTTATTGAATTATCAAATCTTTTCAGTTTACAGGCTCACGTTTCAACATTGTGATGAAAATATCTCCCAATCACTAAATTTCTGTTATATGGTTGCGTGGAATGGAAGCATTCGATCAGATATCATTCTTGTTGACTGCTACAAATAACTTTCACGAGGAAATTCACGTTTTCTCGTTTCTCGTCCTTAAGGCACCCGATAACTTCCGTGTGCAGTTCAGCGGAAAGACCATCACGTTATCGATTTCGTAGAAGTAGGGCAGGAGACCGAAGGCCATCTTTTGAATGGCCATGTGTCCTTCCCCACTGTCAAATCTCCTAAAAAAGGCACAGGCTGTTGAAAGTTTTGTGTTTACAAAATGAGAATAAAAAAAACGGAAGAATTCAAGGTGAGAGCTCAACCGCAGATGAAAGTAACTTAGAAGTACAAGTTCTAAAAATATTACTTTATGTGGTTGTGCGGACCGGTTTTCGAAAGCGGGCCGGACGTTGCCATGACGGACGGATATATCTACCTTCTGGGAGTCGTTTTTTATTCACCACTGTAAGATGTGGGCTTCATATACACTGTACAACGTATGAATGGGATATCGATATCGAACGATGAATCAAATGAAAATATTGAGACCAATCAGGAGCAAAATATCGATATTCGCAAACATCAAACAACAATGCTATTTTTCTCCGGATATTTTTTTTTAAATTCATTTTTAATCCCTTGTTCCTTCAAACAAAATCTTCTCCCCAACAAGAACCACGTAAAATTCAGAACATAAATACTCACGTTAAATTTCATAAAGGTAGGTACGAGAACAAAATCCTCCAAACACATTCTAGAAAATGTCTAGATTTCTAGATTATTTAATAACCATAAATTCTGCCATTGCTGGATGTCGTGAAGGAGGCACAAAATTTGTGTTTTATTTAATAAAAACAAAGCGGAAGACGAAGAAGTAAGAAGTCCGTCAGATCCGTAACTTTCAGTTAACCGTTTCTCATCAGTAGGGCTCGGATTCGAGCTTATTAGCATATTTTTTTTCCTGCATAGTAAACGTTGAAAGATGCCTTTTGGAAGTATTTTCACCTCCCTGGGACCAACTGCATTTAAATTTATCTAGCATAATATGCAAAAGATTGTAAATGCATAAAACAGTGATCTCCAGAATAAACGCATGAAAATGCAAATTCTAGTGGTTTTCATCTAAATAGTTTGTTTCCCTAGAATTTTGGCCTCCATTGGTTTTTTTAAATTAATGGGAAATTCGAGTTTGAAAATTTAGTGTGAGGTAGGGGAAGACCACCTCCATTGGTCAAGTCCCAACCTTGGTCGGTTTGGGTGGTATACACGAGGGAAATATTTGAACGAATTTGGAGACGAACAGGTTTTAAAGGAATCCCTCAAGAGGGCTTTTATGAATCCTCAAATTCGATTCGTCATGCAGAAAACTTCCTCTCCATAGACTCAATAGTTCCTTTAGTGAGAGCTCTACGCTCAAGATCTCTCAGACACTTCCCTAACTCCTTCCTTTGGCTGACTTCGAGTGCAGAGCTGCTCCTTAAATGTATTCTTACAGAAATTCCTTTAAAAACTGAAATATTTTACCGAAAATATCAGTCAAAAATATCGATGTCGATATCCCATCTCTAGTATACACACATATATAAATATTATTTAGGTTAAAATCGTCGGACGATTGTTAATATTTCACTCGCATTCACCGTCAATTTGAAAGCTTGGTTTAGGTAACATAGAGACAGAGTTTTTCATCGGTAAATGTTGTAACTGCCAGACGCATCTCCACCAAGAAAATTGCTTTGAAAAAGAAATGAAAAAAAAAAAAAAAAAAAAAAAAAAGCGTGACGAATTTTCAGAAAAAGGTACCCACACAGGTAGGTACATACATCTTTCACGTGGCACCCAGGCACGTTTTCCTCTCAGATGCGGCTTTACAATAAGGAACCGTTTTCCTTGCTGTCACGAAGTAGGTAATGTGTAAGTACTTAGGGACAAAGTGAAAGTTTTTTTCCCGAATGTTATAAACCAAACGTGATCTCGCAGCGCTGCGTCACAAGTTTTTTCTTTATTGTTCCTTTTTTTTTTTTTTTTTTTTTTTTTTTATGTAAACATACGATGCAGAGCACCTGACAAGCCGTATCCTTCCGCAACGACGATTCGCTTTTAACCTGCGAGTTACGTGTTCCTGGATGCAGTTCACCCGTTTGACCCTTCAAGTAGTCGTCGAGTTCCAGAAACTTTTCAACCATCGAGGGAATCAGGAGACAACAAGGGTTGTTATGAAACTGTTCACCCACCAGTCACTAATTAGTCTCGTCATACGACCCAGATGATCGACTAACCGTGACGCGATCAAACTTCTTCAATTCCGACTTAATTCGGAATCCAACTAGACATTTTCGCACGAAAATAAGGTGGACATTTTACCCTAAGGTTAATTATTTGTGTGTATAATTCAGGGAACCCGCAAATGAATTCTACGACGAAAATCACTTCGAAAACAACACCTCTCAAGTCCGTCTAAAGCCCCATTTGTAGCCCCACAGATCCCCACTGCGAGGACGGGCCTGTGACTCCCATGAATGCTTTCTACGTGCAAAAATACTTCGAGAACAACACCCCACACGACTCCTAACTCTAAATCCTTCAAAACCCCGTACTCAATTCCATTCAATTTCAATTTTAGGAATTCACTCATTTAGAAGCCTTTATAAGTACAACCTTTGAGACAGAATCTGGCAGATAAAAAAATGCCTACGCGATAGTTGTCCATATAGTTGATATTATAAGAATAATAAACCGAAATGAAAAAAAAACTGTTTTAGTTATAGACCAAAGCTGTGTGGAAACGAAGGTCTCATAATTTCGTAAGAGAAAGCAAGCTGATTCAGTACAGATCCTTGAAATATGCTATTATAATAGTATACTGTCCTTTCAGCCAACCGAATACAAATTCCGATTGTTACAAGTTCCCACAATAGGGAATATCACATCACACACTTGATTTCATGAAAACCGTCCATCAATTCCGCCACACGGGACAAGAAAATTGAAAAGCACAATCGGGTTTTGTCAAGGAGCTCCTTGGGTTTTGTTGGAGGCATCGAAACAGCGGGAATGAACAATTTTTCATCTTTTTCAATCGAGTGTCCCTCCTCGCATGGAACATCCTTCAAGGACCGGGCTAACCGAAAACCGGCTGGGAAAAACTCGCCGGGCAGACAATGATGGAAAAAGGCCAAGGATGCATCTCCTTGGAGGTGGCACATGACAATACACATTTAGAAGGTGATTCAAACGCTGAATTGTGATCACATTATGTACAGCGAGGAATATCTCACATAGAAAATTGCCTGTTTCATCAACGAGAGAAAATTGTGAAATGTCTCTTACGATAAAGGGCCGACGAAGCCAAATAAGAGTATTTTTGTAAGTATCGCACGTCATCTTATGAAACGAGCGAAACGGAAAATTACTACCATTTAGTTCCCTATTATTTCCTCGAGAGCTTGGAAAGGTCGCAACGGCTTCTTTCGGCTACCGTTTGCGTCACAGGCCCAAACCAAAAAGGCGATATTGAAGCTTGCATATTGAACAGAATCTGAGGTGGCCATTGGGATTAGACACCGTAATGACTGCGGGAAATCCGAGATCGGAAGAGGGGGGAAAAAAAGAGTGAAAATGGGAAATTACCATTTATTAACGCTAAAAAATATCCTTTTCAGTTAGGCCGTAAATTCCTCGTTATCCTTATCGCCTGGATTCTGCCGCAGTTCGCCAACGTTCCATTTTCTTTCCCTCCATTACACGTTGAAATCGGTATTTGATCCCTGGGATTAGACACCCTAATTGGATATTATCGCTAATCTCAGGGCGTGGAGGCGAGTTGGAAAACGGGTTGAACGGAAGAACGGAAATCGAAATTTGCCCCAATTCCGAAGAAATTTCCATTCCCTTTCTCGTCAGAACCATAGAACACTGTAGTCTATAGAAAACCGGCTCAACCAGGGCAACACGTCAACCGATCAATTAGGAGTGATCACGGCTAGATAAACCTCCGTCTTGAGCTACTTTCGACATTTTAAATTGTACGTCGAAGTGAAACTTTTGACCTTTGGCGAGGGTTGATTACGATTATGACGAAAGAGAAAGCAATATAAAGTGTGATAGTTATTTCACGCTCCCTAACCGTATCGCTCCAATTTGCCTACTGGTTCCTGAATGCTCATTTGAGATTACACTAGTTGAGAGTATTTCTCAGGTTGTTGAATGTTAGGATTAGGGACAAAGCAATATCAGATCATTTCATAATAGGTATCGATTCCGATAAAATCGAAATTTCCTATAACCGAAAGAATGACAAGAAAATTAATTGAATATTGGCCATGTTAAGCGTTCCTTTAAAATGAATGAGTCCATTTTGGTGTTTTAATTGGAAAAGAGATGGTTAATAACGAATGCTTTGATGGGGAAACAAAAAACGGCAGTTAATGAAAAATGACCTTTTTTATTTTTAATAACCATTAATAATCCCAAGTCCGGTTTTGGGGTAAGTGAGGTATTACATTGGGATTAGCAAGCTGTCATTTGTCAAGGGGAACTCGTGAGGAAAAAAAAAGTTCTTTTGTAAGACTACCTAGACGTTATTCGCACAACAGGCTCATACTCCGCGCATGCGCAATCGCACTGTTTGATCGGTTATGTTTCGATGTTCGATCTTCGTTTCGATGTTCCATCACCTTCGATTATCGTCACGGCCATGTTATGCCAGACAGTGAGGCGGTTTCCTATTTTGAACTGCTCCCATGTGGATATACCTATTGTGTTCCTACTCTTGTTCAAATTAGTAGGAACCTTTGAATTGGTTATTGGTAATAATTTAATACGTACCTACCTACTTTTGGTTTATTATTCTTCGAATAACACACCTATGTAATCGCGACGGAGGTCGACAACTCGGATCGGCCTCAAAATTTGACATTATCCGTGTCAAGAGGTCTAGATTCCTAAACCGAAATGTCCGTCCGCCGTCAGGGCAGTAGTAATTTTTTTTTTAATTCTGAAATTTTGACAAAATATTCGGTTTACCATCTAGTTGTGCCCGCAAGGTTTTCAGCCCGACCATCCGAACCTGTGAGGCGCTATGAGGCTATGGAAGGGTTTTTTTTGTAGGCTGTTAGCTATGGGATCGAGTTAGGTGTGGTTTCGAATTATTTTTGGACGTGGAATCAATTTTTGGGGGTCCCGGAACGATCCGATTTCACTGTGGCGATCTATAGGGCGTTCATGGGGCTAAAAATGGGAATTTTGAAGGATCCCTGGGGGGTAGTAGTTGTTTCGAGTAAAAAAACAAAGAATTTGAAAAAAAAAAAAAATCAAAAAACCGCCCTCCATTGTTTCAAGAGGCGGGTTTTGGGGGTTAAGGCAACATCGATTGAAACGCGTAGCGAACAATCGATCTTTCTCATAACGCATCGACTACCAATAAAGGAGTGAGATTGCCCATGCGCGGAGTATGAGCCTGTTGTGCGAATAACGTCTAGTTTTTGTAAGCTAGTCCCTACGACAGAGCAAAACCAATCAAGATTGCGCTGTTCTTCATCCCCCTTCATCCCAAGCTTTCTTCGTGGTTTTATGTGAGTGATAAGTACAAACCTTGATTGATATTATTCAAAATCACGAAGATTCTGAAAAGTAAACTTCTGGATGGTCAGGTCAGCACTCACCCCTGATTACATGCATGCCTGGAGCAAATGCATGAGAATAAAGAAGAATATTTTTTTCATAATCATGCATAAAAACTAGAGAATATTTTGCTAAATCATGTACTCATTCGAAACAATATGAAGTACATTAAAAGGCATACCTACTAATCGAAGAAGTATGTATATCAATTATATTTATTAGCCCAACCGTTCGGTTTATTCGATCAAAAGTTTGGCCGAATTTGATGAAAAATTGTTCGTCATAATACATGGAGTTGTTGTGAGAAGGTTTTTCGGCGAAATGTATTGCAAAATTAGATTTCTCGGCTCCTTTAGGACGCGAATTCGCCGTAGGATTAGTCAATCGTGTTGACGTACGGTAACTATTTTGTTTGCGGCGTCGTTTCTCAGTCGTAATACTACCATTATGTTAAAGACGGTGTTGGCTGTCGATGAGATATCAGTGTCTCGGATTCCTCAAGAACCACAGCCTTTTTTTTTTTTTTTTTTTTTGGTCGTGATGAAAAGGAGGACAAGCCAGGTCGAAAAAAGAAGGCTTTCTGCGCCATGCTACGGACCCACGAGAAACCTATGGTAGCCTCGCACAAGTGGATAAGGCAACAAGGAAATGTACTCAAGCATTGTTCAGCCATGATGTGGAAAGGTGAACCAAATGGATTTTGCTGCTTAGTGCTCCTTTCAAATCAGGTTACTTGCAGAGGCCCCCGCAGACGTTTGTTTTTCAGCAAAGTTCGATATCACAACAACGCCTTGGGGATGACGTCTGTAGGATGCAAAGAAATATGAGAGTCAAATTCTTTCAAAATCAGAGGAGTGTTCCACCGTTGGAAGTTTATTATCAAAGGATTTATTTCGTTGGTAATGATGACACTGAGGCCTCAATAAAATGCAATTATAGCAATTATTATATTAAATATTTTGTTATATTAAAAAATTTGTTCCAATAATTGCTTCAATATTATCATATGTACTTTTAAAAGCTATTTCAAAGACAACTATTTAATTCTGTGGTAGGGGAGAGTGAATGCACAGCGGAAAGACTGTTACAAACAGGAACAGGTTAGCTAAGAGGTTTCTTGTCTCAGGTTGACATGAAAAGCCTCCATGGATGCTTCGATAGGCATTATTCCTAATTATAATATTACTATTGTTTTCAGTAATATCTGAGTTGTCAATAAGGTATCAAGTTAAATTACTGAAACAGCCAAGTATTTTTTTAAACATAAAATACAAATTCTTTCATATCTGTATTCGATGTTGGGACTGTTGAATAACAAATATCAATACCTACAGAAAAATAAGACTAATTCTTATTTTTCTTTATTGATATTTTTTATTCAATTCATTCCAATTATTGGAAGCGCCATTGTCGATATTATATTATCAATGATCACAAAGACAATATCGACAGTTTTGATAATTGATAATATCGCAACGACCGTAATTCGGATGTCTAATAGATGATGAAATAGAAAAGGGTCATTCTCGTCATCAATTTTTGTCAAGGTAGCATGGACAATAAAAAACGACCCATTTCTAATTAATGGAAACCTTGGAGCGTCCAATTCGTATCTTCATTTTTTTTCGAATGGATGGAAGTACCTAACAAGAAAAAAGAAAACCACCCCCAAGTCGTGGTTGAAAAAATCGCTCCGAACGCCCTTGAAAGTTCTCAAGGTGAACAGCAAACTGCAGGTACAGGTCCCTCGAGGCTATTACCTCATATCTAATGATGGAACAACATGAGGTTCGTTTTGGACTTATTTTCAACGGTTGAACCTAACATAGAAGAATTTTTGAATTATGCATTTCAGGTCCTCGCTTGATATATTCGTCCTGCGAACGCTGCCTTTCAACATCCTGGATCGTTATGGTTTTGCATTGGAAATATCTGGAAGATATTGAGCGCTATTCTGGGCTGAATTATGAGATAGCGCAATAGGAATTACCAAGGCTAATTACCATAAGCTCAATTCAATCACGAGCATGGGAAGTTGCGACTTTGGATAGATTTTTAAAAAACATGGTCAACGGTTAATTGTAGGGTCAAAATGTTGAAACAATTGCCTGAGCGTATTTTTGTGGGGGTGGAGTCTTTCCACAGAACCTCACGCCAGGGTTATCCATCGCCCTGAGAGGGTAATAATGAAGCACGAAACGTTGCATAACGCAATACTCCATGAGGAGCTCATCCAATAGCACGAACTTTATCCACATCTAACTCAAATTACAATGAAGATTTGATGCGAGGGGAAACGGATTGCTAAACAGATCCTAACTATGAACATTTTGAAAGGTTAGTTAGTTCATAGCAGGTGGTAGGAGAAAGTTAAGTTGATGGCCAATAATTTATTCATGGTGTATGAGCACGAACTCCAAAGATTACTGGAGTCTGGAAAGAGCCATTTCAAGGGGAATATTAACAGCTTTCTCCGCAATTTCGCATAAATAAGGGTAAATCATTTTTTCTTCTCAGGGGAAGGTTTAGAGCCAGAGAAAAGTACAGAGCAGTCCACACGTTTCCGTTGTTTGAATGAAAAGTACCTTTAGGAGATTTCGGTGCCACAGTTTACCATCTAAATAAGGAAGAGGGACCATCCCGTTGAAGCTTAGCCGGTTTGAGGGTCGGGAACCTGGTGGCACTTTCCCTGGACCTCTGGAAGTTGTGAACCTCAAGTGAAAGCCTGGAAGTCATGCATCTTAATCACCTTCGGTTTCTTCCTCAAAGCCGGTCCGAAGACGAAAGTGAACTTCGGGGACCGGTCATTGGTCTCGCCACATCCACACTAACCAATAGAGAATCATAATCCAGTGAGCCACTTGGCAGCAAGTTTTCCCAGCTGTTTTCCCCCTTTCGGTTTCGTCAGTGGGTCACGAACGCGATCCACACATGGATAGGCACGACGAGTACCGTATAACGAGCTGTTGAGACATGAGAAGAGCACCATCACGAACGCATGCTTCACCTGACAAACAATAATTTTATTTTCGGTGATTCGCAAGTTTTTAAAATCATCGATAAAACCGTATTGTTCCTCTTCGGGTTGCATAATTTGATGAGGAAACAAAGGCCACTACTGACGGCTGTGTTCCGCTTTGGTGAACGCCACACTCGGTTTGTCTAATTGAAGCCGACATGTCGGTATTAATAGCCCACCTCAAAACAATAGCCGTCCACCAATGTAAACAAATCGTCTTTGCTGGGCAGGAAATCAATTTTCGAGTGTGACTCTTAATAGAAATGGGTCGATCTAAATGAAGCTGTTGAGGAAACGGAGTCAAAGGGAGTTGATTAGCCCCTTAAGGACCACCAGAACTACCTCGGTAGCATACCGAGTACATAGAAAAGCTCACAGGTCAAGATACGTCCTGCCCTCCCGAAAGCAACCCAGTGGCCCAGCAACCCGTTTATGTTGAAAGCCTTTATTGCCTGGCCGTCTCGGAATGGTCACGCTGCATCGGCCCTATCTCTGCATATCAATTCACTCGGCCACTTTCTCGCCTTAGTTAGTGCGTAGTTGAGTAATAGTACCTGCCTATTGTTGTTATGTAAATCGCATTGTAGATGTGAATGGTCAAGTTCGACGAGTTCAAAACGCCAAAGTGAACATGAAAGTTTGATCGCCTCCCCAACAAAATAATTTGGAATGTGCCGAAGAGTTTCAGCGCGCTCTGGTGTCAAATGAGTGCAATGTTGCGGGGGTTGAGCTTCGATAAACTGAATTAGCGTACGAACCTCAGGCCTAATGCGTTAAAAATTCGATGTTCGTCATGAATCTCGTTGAACCATAAAAAAAGTATACAGTCATTTCGGGTAACTTTGTACACCTCAAACACGGTTTTTCGCGTCCCCTGGGCGTAATTTACCTTGGATCCCAAAAAATCCGTGTTATTTCGAAAGATCTCGATGTATACTACCAACTGTGCACGAAAAAAATTCTGTAGAAGCACTACAACAAGAATCATTGAAGCTTAAACCCATGTACAAAGTTACACCCCCGTTTTGGGTAACTTTGTACAGCATCCAAAAAAATCGTAAATAAACGTTAATATTTTCAATATTATTATACCAATTGGGTTTATTGAAGCTAATAACGGTAGAAGAACCTTAGGACATGAGTTGGTGGGAAAGAAAAGTTGACTTGAGCCTACTGAGCCGAGTAAGGGCAAGATTCCGGTAACCAGCAAAAATGAGCAAACCAACAACATTCAAGAAAACTTTATTTATAAAAACGAAATACGAACATATGCAGAGGTTTGAGCCTAAAAATGTAATGCTGGAAGGCTTTTCTTTAAACTAGATCAGTCAACATTATGAGATCACAGGCGAATGCTATACTTTTTGGCAGTGCCAAGCTGGCTGATGTGCCCCGCTCTCACGTCATTGAGAACTTTTGTCAAAGTTTCTTCGGTGTAACGCTTTTGAGGCCATAACGCCTAACGTTCGGGTCCAGGCCGCTTTTCGATGGCATTTATCTGTAAGAAAATGCAATAAAATGTCAGAATTTGGTTTTAAATGTGAGACTTCTGGAATGTGAGACACACTAGATGCAGGGTACATACATAACTAGATTCTAGCTAAATCTGTGGCTTTAAACCTTGAAATCACACCTAGATTTCTAGTTCACGGTTCAGTAACTCAGAATATAACTAAATACGAGTGGATTAATTCATAAAATTTATAGGAAAACATTAGTTTTTGTAGATTGGTTGATGTGTACAAAGTTACCACTAGATAACAGCTCAGAAGATGCACAATGTTAGCCTGATTGAGCCTCTTTTTAGACCTTGCCCACTTTATCCATATTTTTCCAGTGAAATAACGAATATTTCCACTTGGAAAAGCTTTCTACTCATGGTTTGGATGTTTGAGCATGCAATAATAACAATAATGAACACTTACCAGACTAATTGGAGATCCTCTGGTGCTTAGCAAACTCACTACTCTTCAGAGGTCACTGGAGGACTGTTGACATTTTGTAACCTGACAATGGGCTTCTTGAAAAGGTCTGAATTCAGCATTTCTGACAACATATTTGGATTCAGCACCCTTTAAAACCCATACACCCCAATTTTTAGTTCGAAAATCCGTATAGGTACGTGCTGAGCTGTTTTCGAAATGTTAGAGATTTTGAAATGAACGCCGGGCAAATTTGACGTCACACCTCGCCAGGCTGGGCGTCGAGTAGTTGGGCACTGAGCCGCCAGAGCGCTAAATAAAAAATCTGAACTGAATCGGAATAAAAACACTCGGCCCAGGTCGATTTTTGAATAACCTTCTTAGATAATAACCTCGATGCTCACTTTTCGAATGACCTTCTATAATGATTAACCCGATTTTCGGTTTTTGGGGTCGACTTTTCGCGTAGCAAGAGAGAGAGAGGGATCTCCCGGCCAATCAAAAGACGACGAAGCAGCCCACGTCATGTGCCCTCTCCAGACCTCGGAATTCAAATATCATATTTTTCCTAAGGCCCTATAAATAATTGAAACGGGTTTTCTGCAATATGGACCCGTTTTCGTAACTTTTGAAGGACGACCTTTGCAGGAAAAACATTTTCAAAAATCATTCAAGGAGCTCATTGTATTATCAGTGATAATACAATGAGTGATAATTTATCACTCCAACAATGTTTCCAACATCACAAACTCGTAAAATGGGAATTGCTGGTTCGAAAACACTTGAAAACGTAGTTAACGTGTCTGGTGGCTGTTCCCTGAACGATTCTGAAGCGTTTTCTAGGTAGGTGTACAAAGTTATCCTAAACTGTTCAAAGTTACCCGAAATGACTGTACGTTTTCCAAGCTCAATTGAGAATTTCCCGAAATGAATTGAGGATTTTCCAAACCTAATTAAGAATTTTCAATTCGGCCTGGAAAATTCTCAATTATGTTTGGAAAATCCTCAATTGAGCTTAAAAAACCTGTAACACTTCTTAAAAAAACGGAAAAGTCACGTTATTCGGAGCAACTAGAGGTTGTTGAGTCAGCGAGCTGGTATTCCAGAGTCTTTTGAAATGGAAATTATGGGAACTGATCCCACAGTGCGGGTGTTAAACGTGTCTACACGAGGTCATTTTCGTCAATCCTGAATAACTTATTCTGCTCCTGCTATTGATTACTGCATTGATGATGTTGAATTTGAATTTCCATTCTGGAATAGTACCAATTATAATTAACAACACTAATCAATTTGGTGTGTCCTGTTTCATATCACAATAATTGTAGACTTTACAACGATGTCAATTATTGACATCGTTGTAAAGTCTACACGATAAATTCATTCTGAGCCCTGAGGAAGAAAATATAAGATTTCGAAAGCTCGGCAAAGCATTTTTTCGTAAGATCCTAATCCCGATACTACCGACGAGGAAATCTACTATATTTTTAGACAACGGAAAATTGAAAGAAAAAAAATCATTTAGAAAATTAATTCACATCCATCCATACTTACAGTAATGACTGTAGTACTGTAATCCCGTCCAAATACCCCCCCCATTCAAGCTTAGATCAAAAATAAATCCCTAAAAAAATCCGTGAAAACGTTTGCCCCTCACGAAAATCCCCAAGCGTGTGGGACAATTATTGAATTTGAGGGGTGATATGTACTATGTATGTAGGTACTTACTGGCTTACAGGTACCCCTTAATTTTATCACGGCATTTCAGTCATCAATTTGTGCTTTCTTCAAAAATGATCATAGCGGAAAAAATTTAAATTTTCAACAATAAATTTATCAGTACTTGAAAAAAGAAGAACTCACGGTATTAAATTATAATAAATTTTATTATAATCACATGACCGAAGATATCCCCGACGAAGGTTACAAATAATTGACATTTTATAGCCTACTCCATTTTTCTTTCAATTTTTTTTTTTTTTTCTGCTATAATTTTTGTGAAAATACTATATTTTTTACGGTCTTGGCCAAAATATACTATTTACTGGTGAAAAAAATCTGGCAACCCTACTCGCAGTATGAGAGAGTAGTAGGTATATACATTGGGATTATATTCCCAGGAAGGTGCACAAGGGGTAAAGATGATGAAAGTTCCCTTTCGCCCCAACGTCGCTATATTGTCCCAATCGATAACAATCACTTTGAAATCACTCCTTGGAATCAAAAAACTCATCGCTGTTTTCTCTTATCTTCTCTTAAATCACATCTTTGTGATGATAAGAAGGACCTTCTTCTTAGTAAACTTCCAAGAGGCCGTTCTGAGCCATTCAAAGTTCATGCAAGAGACTCCGACAGAGCTTCCGCTTTCCGCTGCTTTTGGCGTGATGGTGATCGGCCCCTACCATAACTCAAAACACCACTTCGATAAAGGCAACAGTCAACAGCCCCCTGACGGTTATTACGAAGATAGGAAATTCTCGCAGAAGCGCCGTGAAAGTCTTCCCTATAAGAAAGAATCGCTCCCTATAACAACAAAAAACTATACAGCCTCGTATATGAGTCGTCTCTCCTTTATCGTTACCATAAAATTTACGCGTCGGTCGTAACATTCATTTTCCCAGGTGCCAAGAAAATGTGGGAAAGGGGAAAATAATATTTCGTATTGTTCGGAGGTGCGGCCGTTGGATATAAAGCAAGTTGTGGGGCCCCGAGGGCAGTAATGACCTAACGGTAGGGAAGGCGGGAGTGCCCTTTTACTGTGGGACATAAAAATGCCTCTCTAATTGGGCACATCTTGCCGGAGAAGGACCATCTTTCGTCATGTCGAAGCTCCGAAGAGTAGCGTTTCAAAAATATCATTCAGAATGACAGCTTAGGAGCTCAGGAGTCCTGCAGGTTTTTTGTTCATCCAAAGAGAAAAGTTCCTGAACGCGAAGCCCTAATGCTTCGTCGGGAAGCCAAAACAAGTCAGAAGTCCCACCGATTAGCCAAATCACAAACTTTCACTCGGGAGAGGAAGTAGAACCATTGATTGAAAGCCATGAAGTCTCAAACCCTAACACCGAGAAAATAAGCAGACAATTTTTAGGATGGTGGCTTTTTGCTGGGAATGAACAGGTTCAAAAGATCGGGGCGCCCGCGTTGTAATGAAACGTTCCCGTTCCATAGACATAGAAGAGCAAGCCCATTTTTCTCAAAATATCGATATGTTGGATCGAAAATGTCAATGCTTTAGATATTTATACAATGCTACTTAAAAACAGTGAAGAAAATAATTTAATGAAAATAGTCAGAGACGGCAACGCATTTCTTTGTCTACAGATTCTCAATAGATTGTCAATTTACTTCTTTTTTTTTTAGATAGATTGTCATTTACTTTTACTTTTAGATTTACTTCTTTTCTCAATAGATTGTCAATTTATTTCTTTTTTTTTTTTTGCTCAAGTGCTACACTGGAGTTTAGAGTGGACAGGTTCCCAAGGATGCATGTCATCTCAGTGGGACAGCCCTGGGAAAAGTCTTCTGTAATCCTGCCCAACTGCAGCTTTATGAGAAGAGTTACGTGCATCGGCCAAGACAGCCATCTTTATCCACGAGTTAATGACACTACCTGTTTTGCAATGTGGTTACTTGCTAGTTTTACTCATAACAGAACTCTTATAGGAGAGGAATCAAAACCTTGAAGAAGAGTGTGGTGCTTAGAAACTAGAATGCCAATAGGAATCTTCGTTAACACGATGGATTTGATACCTTTTAGTGCACGTGCCCTGTGAACACACGATATGATCGTGAGAACAGAAACGTTACTCACCAAAGACCGAAGCAGAACCCAAAGTTACATCATCCAACGATTAAACGCCCGTCAAGCCTGAAATTATACCTACATCCACTTACTCGCATTAACAGAGAACGGGAATCCTTTAGAACAATGGAGAAGATTATCGAATACACGTCACACTCTCACAGTTAGGCTACCGGAACGGCCTTGAACAAGCATCAATTGGTGGTTAATTATCCGCAGTGATGAAGACGCGATGAAAATCGAAAGTGGGCAACTTCGACAATGCAATGAAATAAAATCGCTCAAGTGAGACAGTTTTATCTGACCCCATAAAATACTTCGACGAAAACGACTCAAACCAAATGTAATGTGGACGCATGCCAGGACAAGTACTTTACTGTTACGGTAAATTATGTGTCGAGTAACCGTTGTTCGGACACATGTAACAGAGCCTATCAGTATTCAACAGAAGTGGGGGGGAACTTGGACTTTCTAAGCTACGACCAGGGTAGTTCAAAATGCGAGACGTTGGCTCGAACTGCGGTGGGGAGGCGTGTCAGAATGAATAATGTGACCAGAAAAAAGACGTGAGAGGGGAAGCGGAGTGTGCAAGGAAACTATTTGCCATTCATTGCCGGCGGCTACAGCGAACGATTGCCGGGATGCCCTTTTTAAGGCTTCTGTAATCGATACGTACACACGAAATTTTCTTCCTGCGAACCGTGTCTGGATTTCTCACGTAAAAATTCCAATTGAGGGTCAATGATTCGGAGAAAGGTTGGCTGATCAACACAGAGTGGTAATCTACTAGGGTATTCATAGGGCCCCACTTGAGCTGTGAAGGGGTCACGAAACTGGGACAGCTATAAGTCTGTTTGCATTTCCATTGGGTGACCATAAACGTCACCAGTTGACCTATACATGCTAAGCCACTGTCGAAATACGTTCAGCGAGTTTTGTACGTTACAGAGACAGAAAAGCAGCTACGCCAACGTGATTTCCAACCCAGTCCTCCCACGTGCGCCAGGTACATTCGCAGGAATTTCTCGTTCTCCAGAGTGTTCCAATTCATAGCAGAAAAAATAGCGAACCATTCAGGTCATCGCTGTGAGAACAAAAACAGCAACCAATAGACGTGATCAATAGCACTACAGGGATCGCGCACTTCGGCTGCCAGGCCGAAGGCGGAGATTGTGCGCAACATTGGCAGGGTTGATCCAAATTAATCTAAATGTCAGACAAGTCATTTTTTTCATTTCACACATGCACCTTCATTTATCATCGAGCATGACATTGTGAATTTCATGTTTCAGGGCAGCAATTTTGTTGAGTTAGGTTCCAAGTCTCAACACAGCCCCCTTCTGGACCGCCCGAACTTCTAATAATTGGAAGAAACTGCTAACAATTATCGTTTCTCGACTAGAAATCGTTATTATTATAGTCATACTATCATTAAATACCCCAACTGTTATTGTTGACCATCCTGTAATCCTTTCTACCCAGTGAGAGCTCTTGGTTCCAAGTGGAATGACAAAAATTATTGCTTCCAGCAGCGAAGTACACACCTACTTGATATAAATACAGCAAAGAAGATGCCTATTTAATTATATCAGAGTAAAAACATTACTGCCCTGAAAGTAGCGAGGGGAAAGGTTAAGAGCGATTTACAGAGATCTAATTAAGTACAACGTCGCCTATGAGCTTCACTGACGTTCGGCCCCTCGACTAATGGGACCTATATATGTTGGAAATCCTTTGGAAAATTGGTTTAAGTAATAAAAATTGATATTTCGACACCACCTGTATTATGCTGACGGGGGTTTCCTCAATTTTTACAGATTGCGAAAAAGTGGCCATTCTTCAGCGCGCTCTAGCGGCCTCTACTATTGGTCCGATCTTCAACAATCCAATTTGTAAGGAATTTTGTCTTCGTTAATTTTGAAAATGTTGCATTTTCACGAAAACCGCTTGGTGAGAGAAAAACTGAGAAAAAGGCCGAAAATGTCGAGTTTTTTCTCGATTTTTTATGTGAAGCCGTCGGAAGTCGAAGATTCGGATTCAGCGACCTAAAAAATTGTAGAAACGTTATAAAACCTATTAAGCAATTTTTCCAGCAAACTTCCTTTTTGACCCTACCGTACTGGACTAATAAATTTACATGATATATTTATACATCTATGTAAATATATATATATATTTTTTAGACCCTGTCAGAAAAGCCTCGTAATAAAATTAATGATATCGTGAAGGACCTAGAGGAACGTCCCATTTAATTTGCCTTATAATATACTTACATAATATTATAATGTAAGTACCCCGGTAGTTGGAAGTGCAACTCACTAAACTAAACCCCCAACATTCTTCCACCAATCAGAACCCGCTTTTTTTAGTCAGCTGTGCAGGTGCCTGCACAGTATAGGCTAAAGAACAAAGTGATTTTATTCACAATGTGTGTAACCGTATGAATCCTATTACGCCATAATGCCAGGATTCATACGCTTCCCAGTGTTATTAATCTGTCCCTAGTGGTAACGCCCACTTCGCAGCCAGAGCGCTCTCTTTCAGTCCAGAGCACGATCGCTGTACCAATTTTCCTTCCCAAATTGATAATAAACGCCGTGCGAACGTCCCTTGCACGCGGCAGGCCCTGACATGTCCTCGAATTAAGCGATTCATCAAGTTTCGTTCCCACCTCGGAAACGAATACGGTCGGGTCGTGATCCCACGGGAGATCCTCGTTGGTGAGGAGTCCTTGGAAAAGCCAGCAAAAGAACACGAGGAAGCCAAGCAGTATCACTCGACCATCTTCACGAAATACCTACCCCTCAACCTCATCCTCGCTGGCCCACTTATCCGATGACTATCTTCCCTGGTGCCTTTTTTCGAGAGACGTGGAAATCGAGTTAGCAATTACCCCAAAGCAATTAAATACAAAAGAATGACCCATTGCATTAAATATGATAAGCGAGGCTGATTAATACTTGCGTTTCTTAATTTAATAGCGTTTCCCAAATTGAAATCCCAACAGAAAAACGAAAGGGCTGATACCCTCAAGGAAGACTCAGGTTTCGCGTTCGAAGTGCAAGGCAGGATATGCGCTCCACAAAACACGACGTCGTTAGGTCTAAGTAGCATCCGCCTTTGTGGCCGGCTTCATCGCAATTCTGAAACGGCTCTTAGGACCATTTCAACCTCCTTCGCCTTGGCAAAGCAATCCTTCGGTGGCCCCTTGGTTGGAAAGTCGACCGAACTAATCGCAGGGCACTTGTTCAAGCGAGCGTACCCTTCTTCAAACCCGAGGCACTTCGCACGAACAACTTCCAAGTGCACAGGTAGGGTAACCAATCGAAAATCAGCGCCGTTTCATCACATTCGTCGAACGGATGAAGAAGCCCACCGAAACAAATCCACGCGCGTTTTCCTTTGCCCAAGAAATATTCTGTAACTCGGATAACCGACCAGTTACTCCACTGGGAACTCCAATGAGCACATACTTGGCCGGGTTTTGAGGACCTGGAAAGTTTCCCATGAAATACGTGACTGCGCTAAATTTGAATCCCCCGGATAAGGAAGATTACGGAAACAACACCGGAATTCCGACCCCCAACCGACCATCTTCTCCAAACTACGCACAAAAGGATAGAAATCACAGAAGTTTTTATGTTGGCAAGTTTTTCTTTCGTCGTATTTTCCATTCAAAATGAAAATAGCTTTTTAACAAGTGGAAAACTACTTGAAAACTCCTGCTAGGTACGGGAAGTTTATTCACGAGATACAAGAAGGGTGCAGTAACGGTAGATGAGACAGAACAAGCTTATCTGATCTGAAGTGAGCGAAAAACCAATTACGATGACATATCGTATCCAGGATGACACATGATACTACACAGTGGAATGAGATCCCAGTGTACGGGACCTTGAGGAAGGTTGATGGTGAAGAACCTCATTATGAATGAGGTGAGGTCATGAGGCAGGTCAGAGTTTCATCTTTGTGCTGCTGCCATCATTCTTCCACCAATCTCCTCGTAGAGATCGTGATCTATTAACGAAATAAACAACTCCAATGACCTCATCATTAGGAACCAAGCGAGGGGATCCGACAAGGTCTATGCCTCAAACTTGCCTGGCCTGGACGGCAAATCGTTCAAGGATTTCCATAAAACGGGGACCACCTTCAGACCTTCAATGCGGTGCGATGTCCTCTTTTTATGCTTATTTGCCCGCAGGAGCTCCCACAAAGCGTCTGCAATTGACAGCACAATCTACCACTGGAAAATCGCCAAAAAAGTTTAAAAAACGAATGATTTATGACGGACTCCATGCGGAATCAAGCAACTTCAAGGATCAACAATACATTGGAGACATTGCAGGAGAATAAATTCCCGGACACATCTCCGAGATGAATACTTGAATGCATTTTATCCATTCTACGGTGAAATGGAAACCCATCACATTTCACCTTCCCACATTCCAAGGAAAAAACCTTCTCAACAGACTCCTCTGAAATACCAATCCACACACACGTACCCTTAGAACGACCGTTTCTGCACTTATGTGATAAAAATCTTCAATAGGACGCAGCCAGACAACCATCCTCTTTTTACGAGAAGGGGTTTAAAAAATGCAACCCTTTTAGAATTCAACAGCATTAGAGAGCTCTCCTTCCCCCTGTCGTTCCCCGGTGACACTTATGCGACGTTGGAACGAAGAAAAATCCTGTCAACCCTCTCAACCGTTTATACCTTCACAAGAGGAAAATAAAAATGAAAAAATGGGGAGAGGTTTAGGCCCGTAAATCTTAATATTACGAGCACGAAGGCCGCAGGGTTCTGTATACTGAGCCTTGAAGGGACTGTCCATAGACGTGATGACTGGAAAAGGTCTGAGCAAACCAATTTTACTCTCCCACAAGGACCTCTTTGGGTAGTTAAGAATGTTCTTTAGGTATGGGGCAAATTCCGCATGTTTGAAACTGCTGTTATTTGTACCTAATAGAAATGCTGTTAGCGAAGCTGCTGTTTTAGAAGTTATAATGAACATCAGCTTTAAATTACTTCATGAGAGAATATTGGATGAAAGACAAGTTAGCCAGTTTAATGCATTCGAATGGGGTAAAAGTCCGCACCTCTGATTGTGAGCGGGAGACTTTTGCTAAATTCATCGGGACTCCTTCAATTTTTACCATAATTGAATAAAATTCACAGGGGAAAATTTTTGAGCATTTAATGCACAAGATCTTAATCTATCGGAATAATCCAGTGAATAGGGGGGTCCACCTAACGCCCCATGAAAGCCCCATAGATTCCCACGGTGAAGTCGGATCTTTCTGGAACCCCCAAAAATGGATTCTACGTCCAAAAATACTTGGAAAATGACACCTCATTCGACCCCATAACCGAAACCATTAAAAAAACGCTGCAAATTTTACACAAGGGTTTATTATTCTTTGATATACGTTACTGGTGCAGAAATTTAATTCTGTCAATAAAAAAATTAAAAAAATTTTTTTTTTGGATTTTTTTGTTCAAAAATGTGTTTTTTCAAAAATTCTGTATTTTTTTACTCGAAAAATATTTAACATCCTGGGATCCTTCAAAAATCCCATTTTTAGCCCCATGAAAACCCTAAAGATCGCCCCAGTGAAATCGGATCGTTCCGGGACCCCAAAAAATGGATTCTACGTCCAAAAATACTTCGAAAACGACACCTAACTCGATCCCATAGCTAAAAGCCTTCAAAAAACCCCTCCCGTAGCCCCATTATAGCCCCATTGCGCCCCACGCAATTGGGCGATCGGGCTGAAAACCTTGCGGGCACAACTAGATGGAAAACCGAGTTTTGACAAAATTTCAGATTAAAAAAAAAAAAAAAAAAAATCCTACTGCCCAAAACGGCTCGGACGGCGGAAGGACATTTCGGTTTTGGAATCTACACTTATGGAAATGCCAAAGTTTGAGGCCGATCTGAATTGTCGACCTCCGTCAAGATTACATAGGTGTATTCCAAAAGTAATAAACCAAAATCAGGACTAACAGGATTTGTTTAATGTGGACCCCCTGAGCCCATAATATGGGATATTATCCACTTGACTAGAAACGAAAGCAAAGAATTGAATCACTTCAGGAATTCTTTCAGGAAATCGCTAACACTGAAAACTGCGGACTTTTACCCCCACCTCCCAAACATCATACCTAATACTATTAGGTATCCAGAATATAACGTCACTGGCAGTGCATCTCCTACAAAACTCTTTCTCAAGGGTTAAGAAAGCCTCGGCTTTGGCTCCGGTTCAATCCCGATAAATGGCATCCTTTTCTGGCAAAAACAACGAAACAACCGATGCAGGAACTTGCACGAAGGATATTCTTATTCAACAGCATCCGGATGAAACCAGAGCAGCCCATATTCTGACCAAAGGCTGCTAAATTTTCATGCTGTAACATTCCACCTACTTGATCCTTCAAGTTTACACGCCTCATGAGGCGTTTATATATAAGTTTATATATATGCGGCACATTCAAATAAGAGTGTTGCTAACCTTGGAATTATTTTACCATAACAATGCGGCGTGACCGAAACGAAGGAGCGGAAGGATTGTGCAAAATCATTGGCAAAATTCCTAATATTCAGTCAACAGTTACTGCCCCTACGTGATGCAAGACAGGAAACAAAAAATATCCTCTAAACTCGCCAGAACCGAAAAACGCTCTCTAACAACTGACCCCATAAGGCCACATTAGCATGAAGTGGTTACTTACATGCTTCGTTCAATTCTTGTATTCAACTAAACTCAACTACTTGATATGAACCGGTCGCACCTAATATAGACCAAACAGCTGGTGACTCACATAAGTAAACCTCTCTGTTCTAAAATTAATGCTAACTCACCATCCCATAAATTCATCCCTCGCTTTTGAAGTATTAATTAGTTGTCGACTAGAAAATTAATTTATGGAGAGTTCTTTTGGCTTATTCCCGATATGAGTTGTTCCCCTTTTAACGTTTGAAGGAGTAAAACCGATTTTGGGTACAGTAGAAAAGCTTTTGAGGGCGACAATTTGAGACCAAAATGGGGCGTAATCAGCCGACCTCCTCCAAAGGATCAGTGAGCTTAGCAACATCAAAAAGTATTAAAATGCAATATAGCTACTTACTTATGTATCGTTACATTGTTACGATTTACTACATAAGTAGCTAAGATATTATTATTATTATACAAGTTAGGTAGGTTCTGTAACTTGGTGACTCCTCCCTACTTACGTCTGTGAAAACGATTCCCACGTTTTAAGACAATAGGTATCGTTAATCATGCTTACAGGACATAAAGCACACAGTGATCAGACACAAACTGCAAATAAAATGAATTAAGCGAAATGAAGCTAAATAAAGTTCAAGCTTTGCACTTCGAGGTCCAACGAGGGAAGAAGGAATACCTCATGGAAAGCAAGTTGCTTTAAGCAACAGCAATGTTTAGTAAACATTGTTTACATGGAAGAAATAGAGGAACGGCCACTCAGCGTTAGAAGCCGTGCCCAAAAGCTCCCCTCCTTTTCAACGAATCCCCCCCATTTGTCCCACGTTCGACTGCTAGCGACACCTCCGCGAGTATCCTCGATACTACTAAGGGCCAATACCCAACAAGGAGTTTGCCTCCACGTCCACAGATCGCGCCAGGTTAGACCCACTACCGTCTTGCCGCTAAATTTCGAATGTTCACTTTTTTGAGCTCAAATATTCAAAATTGGATTTCATGTAAGGAACAATTTGGTTCATGTGATGAACCTTTGTCATTTTCGGCCAGCCCGCCTTTTGAAAATTTCATAGAAAAAACCTTTTTTTATTTTGTGAAGACATTTAATGTCTTCACAAAATAAAAAAAGGTTGTTTCGATCTCTCTCTAGGAGAATAATTAAGGCAAACAAGTAGGGAGAGTAAATGAAGTTCATCATTTCAAACGTAAGGCAACTGTATTGACAATTAGTAGGCAAGGTAACAATGATTATTTTACAAATTTTGGAAATTATTTCACAAATTACAATTACTTACAATTATGTTACAAATATTTTACAATTAGGTTATTTTACTATTTTCAATTTACAAATATTTTACAATTAGGTTATTTTACTATTTTCAATTTACAAATATTTTACAATTAGGTTATTTTACTACTTTTTTCAATTTGTTAATAGAACTTCTCTTTGCAGATTCAGGATCCCCCAATTTCCTATTTAGGGACCTGACCTCCCAAAATATTCAATATTTAAAAAATATTTTAATAAAACTCTCTTCTGAAGCCGAACCACACAGGTTTATTGATCACCCCTTCTTTTTGAAATGTTCCTGGAACATCTGTGAAATTCCAGGACGATGTAGGACGGTATGAAACCAAGAGAAAAAAACAGCTTACAAGCCCTTAAAAACATGTAAGCAGCCTGCGTCGGAAGGCTTAAATGGCCAAACTCTTCACCTAAAACGTCACTGAAAGCTTTGAAATAGGCGAAGAGTTGATAATCTTCCGACAATATTTTGTCCCCCCTGAGCAATACGTTTTTACATTCGCCACAGTTATGGCGGTTCAAAAACTTTTTAATTATAAATCCACAACAATAATGAAAGGAATTCTCCTCAATCGACCCCATCGGCACTGTCCCAACAGCCTCCCCCATCCAGTCTTCCTGCTCCTCATGACATTCATTGGTGGAGCTCTGGTAATTGTGTGGTGTTGCTGGAGGTTTTAGCTTGCTTACGCAGACCAAAATTTTCCCCAATTCATCCTCACAATTACCAGAGCTTGGAAGTTTAGACATTGACGAAAGAGACAATGACTTCAACCCACTTTCAAACTGATTGGGGGTTGGATGATCTGAACACCAGTGTTGCTGTCTAACTATGGAGAATGCATTCTCAAGACAAACTTGGTTTAATAACCTTGTCCTGACTAAGTCATGAAGTCTTCATGAATTCCATAGTTAGCAACCAAGTGTTCACGCAAAATAATTGAACACCAGATATTCAGTATCCAGCACCTTCAATGATATTTCATCAAAGACGAGGGTGCATACTTATTTTTATTACTGTGTATACTTATTTTCTTTGCTCGGCTCAACTTCCTCTTCAGCAGGCGGCAGTGCCTTTGAGACTGAAGCAACTTCTTACGTAGAGTTTCTTCTTTAGTAGGTACTTCGTGAATTGTTTATCACACCTGGAAACATTGAACGTTGATTCAAATTTTGTAGGTAAGTATTATTACCTAGCATTTTTCAGGTCCAAAACAAAAACAAAACCCTTAGCATGTAGGTTACGACTAGGGGTCGCAATCCCGCGGTGTTTTTCCAATCATGCAAATGCGGGATTCTCAACGCGGGATCCAGCAGGATTTATTTTGTTTAAAAAAAACAAAAAAAAAAAAAACAGATTTTTCTGTCTTGTGAATCACATTCTCATTGCCAATGATTCATATAAGTCCTCCTCATGCCTGTAGTTCACAATACTTTTGCTATTCTTGTGGTATCTATAGATACTATCCTATCTATAGATCCAGATACTATCTAACCTATCAGAGCGGAAAGAGGGGGGAGCTATTATACGTTTCAGGATGTATTGATTCCAAAAACAGAATGTCCGTCCGTCGTACGTGCCGTTTTGGGCAGTAGGCTTTTTTTTTTTAAATCTGAACTTTTCACAAAATACTCAGTTTACCATCTAATTAAGTTTAATTTTTGCGCAATTAACCTATATTAACGAATAATAAACCCTTTTGCAAAATTTGCAGCGTTTTTGTGAAGAAAATTTTTTTTTTTTAATGCAATATTATTTTACGAGTAATTCTTCTAATTATTAGAAACCACACGGGATCCCGCGGGATTGCGACCACTAGTTGCGACCTATTCCTAAGGTGGTTTTCATGAGACAGGAATATTTATAAATATTTATAAATATGGCTATAGCCAGTGCAATTAAAACGCAGCGAATTTCACCCAAGACTTGTGTACCTTCCTATTGAGAGGCTGAATTGTTTATACCTACTCGAATTATGTGAATCTACGAAGATACCTAGTATGTATAAAGAAAAACCATCTTACCAACAGGAGAGCGCGAAGTTGAAAAATCTGAAGCAGGAGGGGACGGAGTTGAAATAAGTTGCACGTTCGATGAATCACGCCCCTCATCTGGAAATAAAAGACTGGAGTCAGAGCCAAATTCCAATTTACAATGTCAAAACTGCGAGTAGTTACCCACACGAGTTTACTTACCAATGCAGGGGCAGCCAAATTTGATATATGTGGTGCAGGGGGGTATGCCCTTTAAATATCTGAAGCAGGACGGTTCGGTGTAGAAATATGTGATGCCTTGAGCATGTTCGATGAAGCACCTTCTTTATCTGGAAATAAAATACTGTAGTCAGAGCCGAACTGTAGTTTAAAATATCAAAGTACACACACGAGTTCACTTACCACTCGCAGGTGTAGCAAAAGTAGATGGTAAATTTTCCAATGAAAATGTCAGGGACCTTCGCGGAACGTTCCTCATCCCCGAATTGGATGATACAGGCGTCTGAGTCGTATTAATACTTGGGTTACCTACATCGTGTGAGAACGAATCAACTGGAAAAAGAAAAAGAAACAATTTATGACACATCCCCACCGTGGTTCGAAAAAAAATAAAATAATAATAATAATTAAAGAAATAAATACTCACTGTCGGTCGACAGTTTCCTCGAGAGTGCTTGGTTGATATGGGAGAGGAATGTGAGGCGGGGATATTGAAAGAGTGATGAGTGATGACTGAGGAAACAATTTAAAATCTACGGAACTACGTATCAAAAGGGGGTTCGTTCTTGAACTGACGGACAGAAGGAAAGGCGTAAGGAAAGATACTTTTGGTGTACGGAAATCTCTGCTTTGGAAGTGAACAGAGCACAATCAAATTTTGATTGAGTAGTCCGTAGAGCGTTCGTTCAGCTGAGGTTCATTGATAAAATCCAACCAGCTCTTTTGCCTGAAATGAATCGCCGTCCATCAATTAGGTACTTCATACTTGAAAAGGCAACAATTGAAAGTGAAAATTATTAATTATAAACTTACCTCTGCAGATCTGCTGGAGGAGAGTGAAGGGGAATGTTCTGAGCTTGGTTGACGGACCAACCGCACCAAGTTACTGAACACTTAAGTTTCGTTTTGCTTGCCTCGAAAGGCAAGCTTGAAAGGGAATCACTTATCTGGGTACTAAACTCACTGATAATATTAATTGACTACTAATGACTGAAGGATGATAATTCTACTACGCATAAATCGAATAAGTTGGAGCATGATACAGGTTAACAAACGAGGAAGACGCTTAGCGAAGCAGTAGAGATGTGACGTTCCAAGTGGAACCGCTACGTGGTGCCTATTTCAGAGGTGAGAATCATGGAACCGGCTCCATGTGTTAATAAAACAGAGTCCCGCGAAACAACTTCCTTCTTCCATTACAGTTCCAGTTTTGTTTATTATTATTAGGATAGTAGATAATATCTCCATATTATGTATTCGCGACATTGGGGGGGGGGGGGGGGGGGGGGTAAAAGTTTTATTGACCTCAAAATTTGATATTTAATATAAAGAATACCTAATTTAGGTATTCTTTTCATGTCGCGAAATCAAATGCCCATCTGCTGTAGGTAAGTAGGTATGTATGCTGCAGCAGACCGCCGTCCAGACCGTTTTGGGCAGAAGGGATTATTTTTTAATTCTAAAATGTTAGGTACCAAAACATTCTGTTTACCATCTAGTTGTGCCCGCTAGGTTTTCAGCCCGAACGCTCAAACCAGTGAGGCTCTGTGAGGCTAAATAGGGTAAGCGGGAGGGGTTTTGGCCATAGGGTCAAGTTAGCTGTCGTTTTCGAGGTATTTTTGGACGTTCCAAACTGAACTTTCCAAACACTAAACTGAAATGCAGATGTTTTAATAGGTATTGTTAAAATGATTTGTTATTCTTTGGTAGGTGTAATTGCTTGAAATTTGCGGCGATTATTATTTCAAGTTCCGAACTTCGATTGAGTGACAAACTTTAAGTCATGTTATTAAAATTTAATAATTTTATTAATATTTAATATGTTAGAATACCTGTAATTTAATCACCCGCCAGAATAACGTGAAAGCCCGACTAGCGCTTTCACTACCTACTCTAAAATAACTCTAAAGACTGGACAAGCCAATCCGACAGAGGAATTTATTGAACGAGAAGAAAAGGATATCAACAACTCAAAAATATTTTGCAAGTCAGTTTAATCATTAACCGGCCAAAAAATAAATTGCACGAAGAAAAAAGAATTCACGTCACTACCGCAACGACAAATAAGGTGAGTAGACTAACAAAGTCATATTGACATTCTAACAAGTTTGGAGAGCGCTGATGTAGGATTTTAACTGAATTTTAATTTCAATTTTTATTTTAACTGAACCCTCTCCTATCGTTTGAATCCGAATGTTATTCGAATTTAACTATTTCTGGCTGGAGAAAAGATTTCGGGAGTGTTAGGTACCATATTGGTGTCACTGGAACATTAAATTTTGGAACCAGGGATAAAAATGTATGGAACCACCCATCTCTTGGAAGTCGAAAACCCGCAGCGTCATGGGTCTGGCAGACGCCGAATATTCCCAAACCGCACATGCCGACAACTCCCGAACCACCTAGCCGGACTCCACCTAGCGGGCTCCTGGTAAACTTACTAGTGACAAAGGATACTCGTTCAGAGTGCGTTACTCTCGGCAGTCTTTGGCGGGAAGCCCACCTCATCCTATCAACTGACAATTCCTCTTCCTTATTCCATGCATTGTTTACAAATAGACAGTGACGCCAGCTTTGCCTTCGAAAATGTGTTGAAAAAGCTTGATGAACTTTCGAGAGATCAATCAAACCGAGGGCATATTGAAGACTTGGCAACACTGAACGACCACGGGTGCTAGATAACGGGAACCAAGACGTCTTTTCACGAAGTAGCACTGGTATGGTAAGGTAGCAACTTGGCAAGCTGCTACTGTAGCAGCTCCTTTGGCCGGTTCCTTCTTCCAGTAAAAACTTATATCTAGGTTTCAAAGAAGAAAGTGTGATAGAAAAATGTATTCGCAAAAAATGTCACAGATTTTACACAAGGGTTTATTATCTTTGATACAGAAAAGTTATGCAAAAATTACTTCTGTAAAAAGAAATTTGGTTTTTTAATTAAAAAATAAAACTTTCTTGTACAATGTTGGTAGATACGGATTTGGGACCCAGAAAAATGGATTATGCGTCCAACATTGCGCAGCCAAACGACACCTCATTAAATTTCGACCTCATGAAATCCTTCAAAAGCTCCAGTTATAGCCGCAAGCATTCCCCATAGATCGCAACGGTGAAATCGGATCGTTCTGGGGCCCTCAAAAATGGATTCTACGACCAAGTATATTCGTAAAACGACCCCCCATTCGACCACATAGTCGATAACCTTTTTAAAATAACCTCCCGTAGCCCCTGTTTAGAACCAAGAGCCCCACGAGTTTGGGCGATCGAGCTGAAAACCTTGTGGGCACAAGATGGCGATGAACTCATTGTGTAAAATTTGCAACGTTTTTTTATTCTAGTCGATGTTTTTACGATAGCTGAGTATTTCTTTCGATAGTACCTACTGACCCCAATAGTAATACGAGTGCTAATACACAAACCTAACAGTAACTGTTGATCAACAGTTACTGATGATGCCAAAAATTCAAATGTTGGTATCGAAAGGATACTAGATAGATACCTACTTTATCGGTCCAGGCTAGAGATTGATTCCTGTTGGTCACGACTAGAGATTGCAATTCAGAAAGTTTTTCTGAATCCCGAGATCCCGGGATTTTTCGGGATTGTTCCGGGATCGTGGAATTGAGGATTTTTTTTTAATGAAAAAAAATGAAAAAACTTGTTTATTTACAAATACTTCTCTCGCGAATGTACTTAAAACTCTGCAAATTAAACACAATTTTTACTTAGTAAGTAAATTTTACTTAATAATATGTACTTAAGACGCTGCAAATTAAACACAAGGGCTCATTATTAGACATAAATTATGCCGTCGCGATTACACAGGTGTATTAATCCAAGAATAATACACCAAAATGTGCTCTCAGAAAGCATAATGCACTCAAAGTTGGATCAGCCAATAATAATTATTGTAAATTCATAAATGTAAATTTTGCTTAGTCGAAAATACCCCTGCTGCGGAAATGGCCCTCTCAGCTTCTACGGAGGTCGGTGGGATAATATCATAAATGATATAATATTATGGTCAGGAGGCCTCGGCTGCCTTCATTTTCGAACTCATTTCTTTTTTAATTATGCTCTATAAGTCTTTTCGCTGTTTCGCCATTGTCACCGTCTGGTCTCTCAAAGTATACTAGGTATACCTACCTAGGTCCTTCAACATGCGTACACACTCACGTCCCGGACTTCAGGAATAGACCTACCTATAGTTTTCACGTAGAGCGCTATCACTAAGTCTTCGAACTATTTCCGTTATTTAATGATTTCCAACGATTTTCCAACGAGACTCGAGCAATTTGTGTACGAGGACCAACTGATTCTCGAATCCTGACAAAAATCGTCCGGGATTTCGGGATCCTGGGATTGCAAACCCTAGTCGCTGATCACAGAATTTCTGTAACAACAACCCAAAACACGGTGTTTTTTTTGTCCCCCAGGACCCGATATTCAGGAGTTCGATAACGGAAGGATCCCCCTTTTGGAGCATTTTCAAAAGCGGGTGCTTAAAATTACCATTCAGACCTTATTTCAAATCGTCCGCATCCCTCTACATAGGTATATTTAATGAAGAAGCATGCAGACGATTCGAAAGTAGGGATGGGTATCGATGAGCAAAACATCGATGTTTGGACATCGATGATTTTTAAAAAAGAAACATCGATGTCTCAAAAACATCGGAGAAAAAACATCGATGGTTTTATATGTATGCCAAGGGGGGGGGGGGATGTTATGAAAAAAAAAATTCTTTCCATTGTAGTTTTAGTAGAAAATTCGAAAAAAAGTCATTAAAACTTGAAGCGATGAAAAGAAGTACCTAGGCAGTAAAAAAGTCAGTAAAGAATAATATTATTTACTAAAAAAAAAAAAAAAAAAAAAATTGACGCCAGTTCCTCTGAGAGACGATTTCTCAAGGAGCTTAAAATTAAGCCTGCTTAAGAGAATAGCCTCTCAGATGGAACTGATGTTGCTACGTTTGGTTCATTCTTGAAAACAACTTCGGAAATGATAGAGTTGCCCGCAGTTGACCATCCAAAACCCCAAAGTGTTCTGTTCGATGTTTTCGTTGGGAGCGTTCAAGTAAAGCGAGAGCTCAGCAGGGATTGTTTCGTTTTTATGTCAGCAGTGATGCCGCATGAACACAGATAACGACAAGTGATAACGAATCAACATTAAAACTTAATAAACATTTAATGTTGATTGAAATTTTCGATTTCCGATAAATACCTACCTACTATTCGATCGACACATCGATGTTTCTTGAATCTGTACCTATAGTATTATTTTTATAAAAAAAATAATAAACAACCGAGTAAGCATTTATAAAACATGAATAATTATTGTTCAGGTATAAACGTATCTACTATTTTTACGTAAACGACCATCAAAACAAACTTTTTTTTTCGCGAAAAAACCGATGTTTGGGGGGAAAAACATCGATGTCTAAAAAACATCGAAGAGTAAACATCGATGTATAAAACATCGATGTTTTTGAAACATCGATACATCGATACCCATCCCTATTCGAAAGCTTCAAGAGTTGGAAAAAGGTCTGAAAGGAAGAAACCGTTCCTGTATGTTGTGGGATTAGGTTTCAATTACAACCCATCCCTACTTCCTAGCAAAAGAAAAAGTCGAAAAAGAAGTCTTTCATTTCGCTTTGTCACGAATTTCAGATAGGGATGGGAAATCGGTAAGAAGTATCGATTTTTTAAATCGATTCAGAATCGGATGCTCCAAATCGATTTCCCAAAAAAATCGCCATAAAAGTATCGATTTTTTGGAAAATCGATTCAAAAATCGGTCTTACAAAAAAAAAAATTTAAATGAGTGATAACGGTAGATATATTTAATGTAGGTAGGATTCAAGAAAAAATCGTTAAAAAAATTTATTGAAAATTAAAATTGCATTAGTTTTCAAACATTTTGATAATAAACATTAAATTTTAATCAGACGAGTAATCAGTTTCGCTGTCTGAAAAACGCTGCAAACTATACACAAGGGTTTATTATTCTTTGATATAGGTTAGTTGTGCAAAAATTATTTCTGTCGATAAAAATTTTGGAAAAAAAATTTTTTTTTTTTAGATTTTTATCTCATAAAAATTTTTTTTTGGATTTTTTTGTTCAAAAATGTGTTTTTTCAAAAATTCTGTATTTTTTACTCGAAAAATATTTAACATCCTGGGATCCTTCAAAAATCCCATTTTTAGCCCCACGAATACCCTAAAGATCGCCCCAGTGAAATCGGATCGTTCCGAAACCCCCGAAAATGGATTCTACGTCCAAAAATACTTCGAAAACGACACCTAACTCGATCCCACAGCTAAAAGCCTTCGAAAATCCCCTCCCGTAGCCCCATTTTAGCTCCATAGCGCCCCACGGGTTTGGGCGATCGGACTGAAAACCTTGCGGGCACAACTAGATGGTAAACCAAGTATTTTGTCAAAATTTCAGATTTTAAAAAAAATTCCTACTGCCGAAAACGGCCTGGACGGCGGACGGACATTTCGGATTTAGAATGTAGACCTCTTGAAACGGATAATGTCAAATTTTGAGGCCGATCGGAGTCGTCGAACCCCCGTCGCGAAAACATAGGTGTATTATTCCAAGAACAATAAACCAAAAGCCATGGCGGACGTCGCTGGTAACTAGTGAGTTTTGTTGTTATTAGCTATTATCATAATTTTTAATCGACCTAAGACTCGAAATTAAATTTCGAAAGCAAATTTTGCTTGAATCACTTGAAATAATAAACTAATTTTTTTTAAATGACGAAAATCGATTCAAGATTTTTTTTTTAAATCAGTAGTAAAAAATCGATTCACGATTTTTACAAAAATCGGAAGTAAAAAATCGATTCACCTAAAAAATCGGAACCTGAAGATCGATTCAAAAAAATCGAAAAATCGGAACAAAAAATCGATTTTTCCAAAAAATCGGAAATCGATTCCCATCCCTAATTTCAGAACATTCAAGTTGAATCAACAAGTGGGGTGTTCTTTCTTTTTTGATCCGACGGTATTGAAAAGTGTAATAAAGTGTAATATACCTACTGTGGTAATCGGAGAAATTGATGAAAAACGAATACCGTGATGAAGTAAACCCGCATGTAACGTGCCGTCCTATGCAATTTCACTCGACTTATGAAAACTACAGCCTGCGGCAGTTTCCAGGTAGACAGATTTGAGATAGGTACCTAACTGGAGTTGTGGCAGCCATTTTCAAGTAGGTCTGATTTCACTTGTGAAAAGTATTTTTCGACGAGTTTGGTTAGGGAGAGAGAACGACTCCTCTGCTGAATACTAAATTGTTTATTCAGGTAAACAATTATAGCGTGGGGACCGGTTTCGAGCAACTAAGCTCATCTACAGCCCTAGGTGACCTAGTTGACATGGTGAATTTTGAATTTATACAGAAGGTAAATTTGAATATGAAGGTTTAAATAAAGTCTTTAAATTAATAATAAAGTCTTTAAATTAATTGAATTTGTGAATCTATTTGAAGTTACTGTTGAATCTTGAGAAGTTAAATTTTTATAAGAGTTAATTTTTCAGCAGTTTTCATACTGAGGTAATTTTTGAAAAAATGTTATTGAGTACATGAGGTTGGGTGAAATAGAAATATCTAGAATTAGATCTATTTCACCCAACCTCATGTACTCAATAACATTTTTTCAAAAATTACCTCAGTATGAAAACTGCTGAAAAATTAACTCTTATAAAAATTTAACTTCTCAAGATTCAACAGTAACTTCAAATAGATTCACAAATTCAATTAATTTAAAGACATTATTATTAATTTAAAGACTTTATTTAAACCTTCATATTCAAATTTACCTTCTGTATAAATTCAAAATTCACTATGTCAACTAGGTCACCTAGGGCTGTAGATGAGCTTAGTTGCTCGAAACCGGTCCCCACGCTATAATTGTTTACCTGAATAAACAATTTAGTATTCAGCAGAGGAGTCGTTCTCTCTCCCTAACCAAACTCATTGGATTAGACCTCTGCACCATCGGCACACAACCACTTTGTATTTTTCGACGTTTGACATCATTTTTTAAAAAATTCTGGATGGCGCTCTTCCGCAAGGTTATAATTTAATTTTACGCCCCAAAACTCTACGTAGTATCCATCCGTTTATTTTGACTCAAATTTGAGTCAACTTAAGTTGAGCGTTCATTACATTTTGGTTTACTTTTGGTTTATTCTTGGAAAACATTCCAACAAGTACATACCTAATATAATATTATTACCCATGGGTAATGCATTCGCTGCGAGGGTCAACAATTATGATCGGCCTCAAAATTTGGGTACTTTTCCGTTATCCCCCCCCCCCCCACGCGATTTCGTGTTTCATATACACCCCTCCCGATGGCTTTAAGGCACCCAAATTCGAGTACTTTTCCGTTATAACACCACCCTCCCCTCCCACTCGATTTTGAGTTTCATACACACCCCTCCCGATGGCTTTAAGGCACCCAAAGCCAACCAAAATCGAGTGGGGGGGGGGGGGGGATAACGGAAAAGTACCATAACTTGTCATAGTATGATAATATATTATAATGTACCGTATCGTTTTCCGAGTAATTTTTGACACATACTTAATCCTTTTTTTTTAGTTTCCACATCTCTCCATACAATGATCGTTGTAATTTCTGTTCGAACAGAAATTTTTTTTTAAATTTTCGCAAAAACTTTTTTAAACAAATGTTTCTTCAATTTTTTGAAATACGTTGTTCAGGTCAAGTAAGTAGGTACCTAATGGAGAAAAAGGTTTTCAATATTTGCCCCGCAATCAGCGCAAAATGTTGACGGTAGAAGTAGAAAATCACTTTAAAATGATTTTGTCCAGCTAGATTAGCTATCCCCCGTCACTGTGCAACATCTTCAATTCACCTTTGTTTCTTCGTTTCCTAGCCCTAGTAGGTGATCTATAGGAAGGTAGGTGCCTATTGGCATACTCGGAGGATTATCAATTTGAAGCCAAATTTATTACCAACTAGCCTTCAGGGTGTTGTGGGGTAATAGGAGGTGTATGAAATGACTAGTCGTTCTTTGGTGGCCAAGCTTTCGGGTTATAATTAACCATCTTCAGGGCTCTTCAAAAGAACAAACCTGCCGTTAGGGTCCAGATATCATTAAGCTGCACAGTGATTCTTAGAGTATAAATGTTACAAACCTTGAGTTACAGTGCGTTGTTACATTTCAGTTCCTCCGTCCCAGACGTCGACCACATGCCAGAGCGCCAGGGTAAATTTGCAAAAACTCCCTGGGTGGGTGGATGTCATGTTTTAATCTGTCGCTGTCATTGTACTAAAAATAGATCACGTGTTAAATGGTGGTTTACAAGTGGATTTTAATGGAATTTAAATTTATGGCCATGAGGTTGTGTTTACCTGGGTATCAGATTTGTGGGTATATTGTATATTGTATACGTTCTTATTTGAGTAGAGATATAACTTTGTAATCCCCACCCCTACTTCGATCATCGGCCATAGCCATCGCCAGGGTACGGATAAAACACCTCCGTAACCTCCCTCATAAATTATAAGTCATAATTAATCGCAGTCGCCCCCCCTCCTCCCCCAAGCCAACAACTCCCCACCGCAATTTTAGTTAAATTTCAAGTAATTCTGTGCAAATCCAACTCTATTTACCCCCTCCCACACATCTAAACAACCACCTGGAACCTCAACAACAACCGGCAATAACCATTATATTAATATGCAGCTTAATGATATCTGGACCCTAACGGCAGGTTTGTTCTTTTGTAGAGCCCTGAAGATGGTTAATTATAACCCGAAAGCTTGGCCACCAAAGAACTACTAGTCATTTCATACACCTCCTATTACCCCACAACACCCTGAAGGCCAGATAAGCCACGGAGGAAAGAACAACATGTCAACCAATTACCAACTAGGTAATTTCAGATGGCAAAAGAACTTCAAACACAAACATTGCCTCCAAAATACTCACTGGGCGAGTGGGGGGGGGGGGGGGATCTGGGCTCACAAGGCGCCTGAATTCAAAATTCACTAAGAACTGTTTGTGTTTGAATGTATCCCCATTCGTCCCTACTAAAAACGGAGTGAATATCGAGGGTGAGCTAATCTGGAAGCTGTTCAGAAATTATTACGCCCATTTTACCTTAAAATTACTCGTTCACCTGATGATTTTCACACTTATCGGCTACTCATTCACGATTCAATCTTCATAGTTTGATTGGATCGTGCTCGAAATAGACGACTCGTGACTCTCGGGTTGAACTGAGTATTCGATGATGGTTCGTAATTTCATCTGACGAGAATCGATTGCTCTGTAAACGACTGGGATTTCAGGTTCAGATTGGATGATTCTGTGTGCAGTTCATCGGTGACTAGCGGGTTTAAATGATGAAGTGGATTTGATCATATTTCACGTCGAGACTAGACTAGACGAACTAGTGCGTTTTAGATTAGGCACACATCTGGCGTGATCCAGGTGAATATAACTCGTCACTCAAATGAGTTTCAACTTGATGTTTAACAAAAAGTGATACATCGGATTATAAAGCGAAGTTAAGATCATCGAAGTGAAGTTACACCCCGTGACAGCCTGAGTGGTCTGCTGAAGTGGGGGATGTCCTTGAAAGCCGCAATAGTGAAAGCCTCTGCCCGCTTCAAATCCAAAACCGTTTCACGCTCGCGACAGATCCGAAGCAACAGCTGAGGGGAGCCTCTAATAGGATCCTTCACGGAGTTTTGCCCGTTTTTCATTTTTCCGGTGACGACATTTTTAGAGCGAGTGCGCTTTAGGAAAATGGATAGGTATCCAATGCTCATCTTGTCGTCCAGATAGAAGGTCAATGACAAGGAAAGAATGCGTTCCCACTTGGAGAAGCGCTAAAAGTAGGCTATACGAAGAGGGGGACAAAGGTAACCTCTGAACTCCTGAGGACGCCTACAACTGGGTGAACGGGACGTCGAACTGGTAGGACCTCTTTCACCCAAGGGAACCCCCCAATAGATGCTTAGGACCGTTTCAATGCAGAAGACCCAGACCTTGATTAGTTACTCCTAACTTAGAGGTCTTTAAGTTGACGTAGGAAGTGAATGAGCTACTCGAGTTTGGTTAGGTATTCTCTGAATAATTACAATGGTGGTGCAACCCCCAAATGACACTTCCTGTTCCTAAGTTGAAAGTTCAACCATGAAGGTCGATTTTTGAAGGAGATGGCATCTGTGAGCTATGAGGCTACACAAAAAAGCTTGCGCCATGGCTACAAAAATGCGTTCAAAGAAATGGTGGCTGAAGAAAAACGTTGTAAATGTCAAAGTGTCATTATTCTTTTGTACGGGTTGGGCAAAAGCGATTCTTCCTCAACAAAAACCCTAACTTCATTAATGATTTATTATTCTTGTTATAATCAACCTACATGAGAATATCATATTATGTAGGTATAGTCAACCTATTCGCGAAGGGGGCCAGACATTTTGATCGGCCTCAAAAGTTGTCATTATTCTTTTCCTGACGTCTAAATTTCAAAATGAAGTGTCCCTGTGTTAAGTTTTGGCCTGTCGTTGAAAACAGACGTTCCAATAGCCCTGATGCGGCACAGACCTTCGTCAAGTCTTAATCTACGTACTCAAGTATTGATTATTTTCCCTAGAGGAAAAAAAACTTGAATTAAAAACATCGACAAAAATATTGAACCAGAAACGTCGATGTTTTGGAAACATTGACGTGATCCAACCCTATCTTTCCCGACCTCACTGTGGGGATCTATGGGGCTAATAGTGATGGGCAAAAGAATGATTTAGATAATCGAATGCTTAATATTCGACTGATTTTGATAATTGATTTGATAATTCGTATGAAATGGCTGTTAGTAGGTATGCAAGGTCTCGGATGGGAGAGCTTCGAATGCAAAACTAGGGATGCTCAAAAAGAATCGATTCTTAAAAAAATCGATTCTTTTTGAAAAAATAATCGATTCTTTTAGATTCTTTATTTTTTTGAAGAATCGGCCCGATTCGATTCTAAATTTCCAGAATTGAAAACCGATTATTTTCTGCTCTTAACAAGTATTTTTATATTCAGTTGCTTTATATTCAGCTTTATTGCTCTGTAAAACAGATCCATGTATAAAAGAATCATTTTTTTTTTTTAAATTGAGCCACCGCAACGACCGCTGAAGAGATGGAAACAGGGTGGTTGGAAAATCCTTAGTTGCACAACAACTTCTGACACAGCTGAAGCTTTCCTACCTACCTTTTCCTACGTAATAGTGCTGGTTTGCAGTTGGATTTATTAGTAATTGGAATTCAGGTTTCGTAACGTAATAATGCTTCTTCTTCTTCTAATAAGTTTGAAATTTAACAAATAATTTGGATAAAGAATCGATTCTCAGATGTATCGATTTTTTTTTGAAAAAATATTCGCGATTATTTTCGATACTTTTCTAAATAATCGATTCGATTTAAATCGATTCATTTTTGAGAATCGGACATCCCTATGCAAAACTATTCGAATACTTCGTCTTGATATCTTGCATTCGAACATCCGAATGATTTCAATAATCGAATGCCGCATTCGATTATGCATTCGGTCGTCCCATCATTAGGGCTGTAAACATAGGTTTGTATGGACGTCAGGACTTGTTTTGGTGGTAGTCTTAGACGTAATATCAATTTTCGGGGGTCTCTTTATCTGTCCAACATACTGTAGAAAGGTTTTTTTAAATATATAATAATTGAAATCAATAAGAAATTTAAATACATTATTTATTTAAATTTCTTATTGACAGAGAAAGATGCTTTGTACATGATTATTATTTTTTAGACAATTAATACAAAAGAGTATCAAGTCGTTCATTTGGGCAGTGTTTTTGTATCTTCGCACCATGCACGGTATGAGGACAAATTTTGTGCCGATTTAAATTGTCCTGTCACGAACAAATAAGTTGATCATTCTTCTATACAAATTGCCCGTACGGACGATTCCACTCGTTTCTATTTAAATGCAAGGTTATCGGATGAGCACGTCGTAAACATATTTTTCCTGTCTGTTCCAGGTCTTCATCGTGAGAATAATCGCAAAATGGGAATCAGGACCAGCAAGGACCTTACCTTTTGTCTGCATTACGTAAAATCTGTCGTTCGAGGCGGAGTATTGTGTAATCTGTTGATTACATTCAGAAAGGTATTTTGGACAATATGTTCGGCGGGTTTTGTTTTTTATTTTGTCCGGCTCCGTAGGAAATTACGTGCTTCGCTGTGCCATGACGTAATTCCGAGCGCTTTGGAAAAGACAATCTAAAAGGACGAATCAATTCTTTGATTTCACTATCGAATTTCTCGCAGTGTGTTAACTGTTGATTTCAATGGTTCCAGAAAATGTTGGTCTCCGGCGGCAAGTAAATTGAGATGCTGTGCAATGAAAATCTGGTGAAGCTACGGGGTTAGTATTACAATAGTCAGCTGTTGTTCAGTTCGTACAACTATTAGACTAACGAACAGTCAAAGGATGTACCGTTTCGCCACCGATTTGCCGGCGGTTCCCACAATGCGGGCATTTGCTATGTAAAAGTCTCCCCAGCCTCTAATGACTCTGGTCTCCGAAGATAACGTCAAGCCTGTACTTACGCCGGCAGAAGAGAATAATTTCCACTCAGCGGGATTTCCACCATTTGAAGTAGGACACCGCCAAGAAAGTATTAATCTATTTCAAGCAACCCTGTGAGAGAAGCTCTCATTAGCGTAGGTGTGGCTTCAACTAACAAAAGCTATGGTTAGGTGGGTGATGCAGATCCGCGCTAGAAAGTCTTTGAACTGGGAAACGGATTCAAAGGTGAAATTGAGCTCATGGGGTGATTTGTCTCTGTTTTAATTACACGATCTGGTAGTGGAATAGGGGCGGTATTAAACTCACCGGCCTTCCTAATCCCATTTTCACCGTATTTGCAATTAATACAAAAGAGGCCAACCTGGCGTTTCCTTCTGATCTAGTTTTCATTCACTCGGTTTATTGCTAGTCGTGAATTTTGTAAAAAAAGAAACTTTCGTTCTAAAAGTGTGAAGCCCCGAAAGTGAGAGCTGGGAAGCCTGAAGGAAGCACTCAAGGACACCTCTGGTCAGGAGTCTGTCAAACCAACTACCCATAAAATTACTTAGCGCGTCCCGCTAAGTAACGACCAACTAACCTCCTTGAAACCCGTCTTGGCTAATGGGTTGTTGTTAGGAGCTTCATGTATGCAGGGACACGTGTTAGATGGGGACGATACCAATTTGCTCAGGATGGTCGTTCTTGTGTGTTTACTTTAACCGGACCCAAAACAGGTTCTCTGTTTGAGCTGTTTACAAGGGTTGGGGGGGGGGGGATTTTTTAAGGGTTATGGTTGAGTCGAAATTTGTCTTCGTTGTGTACCGTGTGAGGATTCATCAGATACCCTGTTTGTCCTCAGTCACCACCGATTTTGACAAAATACTCCTTAATGGTCTTTCCCAGATTTCATTAACCTTTGTGGGGCTTTTGGTTTATTATTCTTGGAATAATACACCTATGTTTTCGCGACGGGGGTCGACGACTCCGATCGGGCTCAAAATTTGACATTATCCGTTTCAAGAGGTCTACATTCTAAATCCGAAATGTCCGTCCGCCGTCCGCCGTCCAGGCCGTTTTGGGCAGTAGGAATTTTTTAAAAAATCTGAAATTTCGGCAAAATACTTGGTTTACCATCTAGTTGTGCCCGCAAGGTTTTCAGTCCGATCGCCCAAACCCGTGGGGCGCTATGGGGCTATAATGGGGCTACGGGAGGGGTTTATTGAAGGCTTTTAGCTATGGGATCGAGTTAGGTGTCGTTTTCGAAGTATTTTTGGACGTAGAATCCATTTTTTGGTGTCCCGGAACGATCCGATTTCACTGGGGCGATGTTTAGGGCATTCGTGGGGCTAAAAATGGGATTTTTGAAGGATCCCAGGATGTTAAATATTTTTCGAGTAAAAAATACAGAGTTTTTGAAAAAACACATTTTTGAACAAAAAAAAAACAAAAAAACATTTTTTTTTAGATAAAAATCCAAAATTTTTTTTTTCAATTTTTTCATTGACAGAATTAAATTTCTGTACAAGTAACGTATATCAAAGAATAATAAACCCTTGTGTAAAATTTGCAGCGTTTTTATGTAAAAACTGGGGATGGCTATCGATGTAAACGGCAGGGGGTTTTTTTTTTTAAACGTGAGATTTGACAAAGGTGTCATTTTTCAAGCAATTTCGAACGTAGAATCGAATGAATGGTGTCAAAAAAAAACCAAAAAAAAATTTTTTTGAGATAAAAATCCAAAAAAAAATTTTTTTTTTTAATTTTTTCATTGACAGAATTAAATTTCCGCACAAGTAATGTATATCAAAGAATAATAAACCCTTGTGTAAAATTTGCAGCGTTTTTCACTATTGAATTATAACGACTCGTTACAGATGTCTAACGTCACGTTCCCCTAACCTTGAAACTCCTTTGATGAAGGTGGAGTGGACCGTAGAGCCGGCCGCAGCTATCAAGATCAAACTTCCCACAGTACATCGCCAGAAGGTAAATGTGACACAATACCCTATTAAGATACGTGGAAGTCGGTTTATTCGTTAAACGCTGAATCATCACATTTTAAAATAATATATTTAAAATGGGAATTTCCCATGCCGTGAGTGATCAAGATCTTGAGTACTTTCAGGCCATTGCGGATTACAAAAACACAGAATCCTAATGAGAGTTATTCACTTGGGAATCTCTGGGTGGAAAAATGGTTCTGTATCTTCGCAATAATGAAATCCAAACAAAAGATCCCCTTTCGACGAGAACGGGGGCGTCGTGGACCGTTAGTTTAGCAGCCTTTCGTAGGACGTCTCATAATGCCATAGGTGAGAAAGTGTTACAACTGGTAGGTGATACCCCTTGAACAACGGGGCTCTTGTCACTGAAGATCTGACACGTCATTTCAGCCTCGTTCGGAAGAAACAGGGTCAAGACTGAGAAGAATATGAATCAAGAGGGCGCCGATAGGTTTGGAAGAACTAGGCAAACGAGGACGGTTCTTGACTCCCAGCGGATTGACAATTTTTAATGGTTGATTGCTTTCGTGCCTGAAGCACACATTTTTCTCAATAGTTTTCCTCTTTTATTGTATCACCGCTCTTCGAGAGAAATGGCTCCGTGCTTTTTCAAACGTTACATACTCCTCGCAAAAGAACGTTGACATTCTCCGGTTTGCCACTCAACCATAGTTGGAACGTATAACTTGGAAATGCTTGGGTAGTTTGTCCTGTTCCAACTGATGTACGCCTTCGTCTCGCTAAATGTTCATTTCCTCGATCGTTTCCCAACTGGGTGGTTCTTTTTTTTTCTTTTTCTTTTTTTGTTGAAATAAGTTTCTGAAACTGCTAGGTGCGAGTGGGTGCTTTTCATTCGATGTCACTTCTCCAAGCGTAAACCCCGTTTCTTCAGACCGCCATGTTTTTTTGTAATGCTTCCTGGGACGCTCCCACGATTTCTCCATTCCTACGAAAGGAACTGGCGAGCTTCCGCGTGATGTGCTGATCCTCGAAAGACGGCATGTGAATTATTCGATTCGACTCAGCAGAGTAAGCTGACCAAATTGTGAACACTTCACGATTGAGAAAGCATGAATTTTCCACGTAAATGGAGTCCTGATCAAAAATCAAAGCGCTCCGAAGAACGTCCTGATTTTTGGTTTATTATTCTTGGAATGGAAAACGACTCCGATCGGCCTCAAAATTTGACATTACGGATAATTATCCGTTTTAAGAGATCAAGATTCCAAAACCGAAATGTCCGTCCGCCGTCCGGGTCGTTATGGGCAGTAGGAATTTTTTAAAAAATCTGAAATGTTGACAAAATACTTGGTTTACCATCTAGTTGTGCTAGCAAGGTTTTCAGCCCGATCGCCCAAACCCGTGGGGCGCTATCAGGCTAAAATGGGGCTACTGGAGGCGTTTTTTGAAGGCTTTTGGCTATGGGATCGAGTCAGGTGTCGTTTTCGAAGTATTTTTGGACGTAGAATCCATTTTTGGGAGTCCCGGGACGATCCGATTTCAAAGTGGCGATCTATAGGGCTTTCATGGGGCTACAAATGGGATTTTTGAAGGATTCCTGGCTTAATCCGCTAGGTAGCATTATACTCCTTCTTCAAAGATTTTACCCAAGTAGGTACTTGAGAGGAAACGCAACCAATGCTTCAGGTCGTCCATTAAACGTAGAACAGAAAAATCGTCAGCACGCTAGAATTGCTTCGTATTCACAGGAGGGTCTGTATTTTGTATTAGTGGCATTGAAGAAATAGCGTACACCACTATAGTTAATTTTAACTAATAAGGCCTCGTCAGTCGTTATAACAATACCTAATATTTGATAAATCAAGAATTTCGAAATAATTATGAAACCTAAAAGAAATATTTTTAGGAGCTCCCTTTTGCTGGCGGTTTTCGTAGGTGAAAAGGCTACAAATTATAACTGTTGGGTCCTGAAATTGGCAAAATCGATCCACCCTATCGAAACCTATTGAACCAGTATGTAAACCTAGATGTGAAGTATTTTGAAAATCCATAAAGCCATTAAATGGTAACTATTTTGGAGTTACAAGGCTGGATCGAGTTTTCATAAGTTGAAAATGTTAAATAAAAAGCGTTAGTTAAGTGGGGGTTAATTGTGCTTGTCCTCATTTCTGGGTAATGATGTCCTGATTTTCTCAAAATGAATCTGGTAACGTGTTAATTTTTATCCTTAAGTTTCATGTACAACTTTACATCAAGGACGTCCAGTCAACCTCACTTGTTCCTAGCTACAAAAACGTTCAGGGTTAATCCCGTACAAAATAAGACTTGAAATACTGTCGGATTTGCGGCGTTCGGGGGAGGAGCCCGTTTCACCTGCAGGCTGCTCGCACACAGTTTTTTGCCCTTGGGTTAACTTCACAAGTGGAGCAGTTATCCTTGACAAGTCCCACCTTCGCCCGGGAACCCTTTTGCGGCAACGTATTAAATTCGCCTTTGTCGCGAAACCCGTCTGGAAACTAAAATTAGCGCCGTATAACATGTTTTGACTTGTAAAATATTCCGTAGTGTATTTGTTCACTGCCTGTTCTTCGTGGCGCCTTCGATTTAGTAATGCCGCTCTTCTATACCAAACAGTCACCATTGTAGATCGAAAAGGCAGCATATTGACCCAACGTGCCGCTGCATTGAACAAGCCCATTCAATTGTTGGCTTTATTCAACATCCAATGATCATCGGCATTTCCTAACAGTTTTTCCCAACTTCCATTACAGAGGTAATCAAGTGTGACGTTCTGGGTGTTTTCCTTTTGATCCACAGACTTTGCAGAGGTGAGTTCGGTGTGTTCAACTTGAACTCGCCCGTGACGAAAATTTTTTTTTTTTCGGCTTCCATCCCACAATTTCCTTGGCGCATTCTAAGTTATGATAGATGGCTTTAGAACTATTAGGGCCGCAGTGGCCACTACGGTCACGGTCTGGCGGGGTCCTTTTGTTTTGTCATGGAGAAAGGATGACGGAACGAATCCACCAGTTATTATACCCCACCGTCTCACAGAAGATATTGAACTTCGTAGGGTTTACAATTTTCAAATAGGACTGTAGAGGCCAAGGTTAATTTTTTTTTTGGATCTGTCAAATTTGGTAGTTTTTTTTTCGTGGTGCATCGAACTCTGAACGGCCAAAATGCCGCACCCAAAGAACGTATTTCCTTTCCTCATCTCTATTGAGGGGGAATTTTCACGGGAACGGCGAACAATGAATTCCTGTCGAAAAAGGAGCCATATGAGAAACTGTTGAGTCAGAATGGTGTCCCTCCCGGACAATACTGTTGCTGTTGCTCAGCCCTTTTTTCACGCCCCGGGGGGGGGGAGGGGAACGCCCTCCCGCGACCCGGGCCATCTGAGGCAACAACCCATTAGGGACATGGAAAAAGGGGTTTTGGGAAAATGTTGATTGCCTGCGTGTACCAAAAGTATGCTTCTTCCAAAGTTATCAATACTAGCATGCTGACAACGGGTCTAACATAGCTCGCCCATTTATGCGCGCTTGCACCCAATCCACAGCGTTTCGACCTTATGTATTTAGGTAGAAAAAAGTCAAGAATAGCACACACAAAAAATAATAATAAAAAATAAATAAAAATAATGATAATAATTATTAAAAAAATCATAATCAACGAACTGATGATTTTCTTTGATTTGTAACTTTTAGAATGTATTTCAAAATATTTTATCCTTTGCTGGACAACATTTTTTCCCTCGAAATTGCGATTTTGGGCCTTAAAAAATAAAATATTCGCAAAGTCGTGAGAAACAAGCCATCAATTGAATTGAATAGATGAGCGCAACCTTTTTGTTATTACGATATATTTAATGAGCGAGAGAAACTAAGAAACAGTAGGTATCTAGCGACCAAACTATGCCACACAACACATCATCCACGTGATGCTCATTACGTAAACAACTGCACCCTAACGACCGATGCATAATAAAACCTTATGCCGATCAGAGGTAACGAACGGCTCAGGCTGCAAAAATCGTTTTGGAGTCGTTGGAATCAGCCTAAAAAGCTCATTCCATAGACCCTTGTACCAACGAAATCGGACAAAAACTTCCGTCCCCCTTTTGAGGCCTCCTTAGTTACACATCAGAGATAAACAACTTTCGTCGTGAAGTACCTCCCGAAAACCGATGAAGGGGATGAGGGAGGAAAAATCAAGGTAGCCTAAAACCACCCCACGAACTCGCTGATCACAATGAGACCACCCTCATGAAAATCTGTTGAGCCGCTCGGGCGTGATGCTCTGTACACAAAAAAAAAAAAACAAAAAAAAAAAAAAAAACATACATGTCGAGGAGGTGAGCGCACCTTTCCATTTTTTGGAAAAAGGTTGCGCTAAAAAACATACATGTCGAGGAGGTGAGCGCACCTTTCCATTTTTTGGAAAAAGGTTGCGCTAAAAATCGGTTTGAATCCTCGCACCAGCATTAATTTCTCAAAAAGATCCTTCTAATTCAGGTCTTGATGAACTGGTACGCCCATATTAAATATTTTTCATGAAAAAGAGTTATGATATAAGTTATATCATATTATTCATTATTAAATATATATTTTCTATATACCTAAAATAATGTTAAGCAGGTATTTGACTTGAAATGACTTCATAATATGATTTGTAAATTGTGATTGATTTTCAGACGTAGAATTTGATGTAGAAAGAAAGTCGGGCGCATTAGCCCGTTCGCGCGCATTAGCGCCTGATGTGCCGCCCAGTAAGAGGGAACAGGGTTGAGTGTCGGTAGGATATAAACCCCGTAATTGAATTGCTTACTTTAAGCGTGAAAAGCCTGTGACATACTACAAACCCAGTCAGAGGGACTGTGTGAATTACTTGTAAAGACAGTTGTATAGATACCGTACCGTACATCCATGGCAATGTGAACAATGTCGTTATTTCACGCTCTCGTTTCATCTTGACAACCTGAACTGGCAAAAGATACCGAAAAAAACCTCGAAAAATACTTTGCCCTGGATCCAGGTCCAGTTGGAGAAATGTTCGCTTCAAGAGGCCGACAACAGTTGGCCAGTTTCCGGTGTGATGGCAGGTGCTTGGTTCCAGAACCACGAAAGGCTGTCACGATACCGCTGTTTCAAGTTTTCCTTGTTCGGCTGTAAGGCACTCGAATGTAGGTGAACTTGAACAGTTTTTGGCGTGCATTCCAAATTATGCCACGTTTTTCAATTGACGCATAATGATCAGCCGTTTGCGTGCACTCCAGTTTCTCACGTCTATCAATATCGGTCGAGATTGAATATCACGAGTAGAACGATCTTTTCCCCGAATGGAGAAAATGGTTTTGCGTTCCTCCGCATCAATCACCCTACATGACTCCCGATCGTTAGAAGGTATCCCTCATTCCAACACCGACATCTGCTCGGTCTCTAACCGCATTTGGGCCTGATTGAATCGTTCTTTGAGGACGTGACCCTTGGCCAGCTACATTGAACGCTTGATCACAAAGCTACAAATTTTACTAAATTTAAATAAAACCTAAAGTAAGTTTTTTTTAAAGTAAATATAATAATAAACTGTATTAGGTATTTAATTTATTTTAAGATAAATTTTATTCATTTTTAAAGTAGGTAAATTAAATCTTAAGTTGGTAAATTGTGCAAAATTTTTTACTTTATTAATGAAAAATCTTTTTTTATTAAAAAAAAAAAAAAAAAAAAAAAAAAAAATTGGGAATAAAATAATTAGTTTACATTATTAAATTATTTATATTATAAATTATGCGTATTATTGTGATGAGTGCTGACGGCATATTATGCGTTTATTGTGAAGACTGTTGTTTTATGCATTTATATGCCCGATAAATTTAAATTCTCTTGGCCCCAGAGAGGTGACAATACTACCAAAAGGCCATTCTTTCAATGGTTGATAGACAGGATAAAAATATGCTAATATGCGCTAATCCGAGCCCTAGATATCAATATGATGTCTATGTTTATGATTCATTTGAAATTCATGAATAGGTATACATTGAAAATTTAGTTCAAAATTTATTATCAAAACTGAATTCGAGAAAGACACTAATCCTACCACCATCTGGACTTGCCCGTAAATACCGAAGGTACAATTACTTGCGCCCATTTGCACCCAGCACAAATTGCTTTGATGGGCGTATTGAACGTAAACTTGGAATCAGAATTGGGGGGTTAGGAGGTTAGCGCAAATGGGCGCAAATCAAGTCATTTGTGCCGTATCTCACATGAGGGGACTGGGATTCGCCCCAAAAATGTTGACCCCCGTAGTGAAACTGATTATTTTAAGAAATGAACCGAAATGGATCTTATTGGACGTTTTATTTCCCGCGGTAGTTATCATTTCTAGAGTCAACTATGTAAATGATCATGATCTCACCAGTTGAGAATGGGAGCTCTGGTGGGCTCTGTATACCTACGGGGAAGCGAATTGAAAGCTAAGCAGGCTAATGACACTAGCCATCCGCATGAATAAATCACGAGACCATCATCCATGAGATCCTCCGAGTAAAGCCGTCATTGAGACAGATTTGCGTACCTGCCTCATACAGAGCTATTCTGTGGGCGACCGCTCTGTCTTCGAACCCGCTTAATTAACAATTCTGATTCCCCCCTATTATGTGGAGACCGGAATAGTCTGAAGTCTTGCCTGGGAGGGCCATATAGGATCGTATACTGCCGATTACATTTTTTATTTGAGCGAGAAAAAAAGACTTTAAAAAAAGGAGACTTGAATGGTCGGAGGAGGAGTTAACTTGCGCAAGATGACCTATCATGACGGAGCACTCCACTCCGATGGGACCCCTTACCTACCGGCCTTTTGTACCTCTGTTGGTTTATTACACCTACTTAGTGCCCCTTGTGAATAAAAAAAAAAGGGTTCCCCGTATAATTGTAGAATTTAATACCGGCAGAAATGAACGAGTTGGGACCGTCATATTTTACTGATTTCATTTCATAGCGTGACCCCGTCCAAACCATAAAAAGCACAAATGGCCTTTTAAGGGGATCTTTATAGCGTCCTCAAGTTGCAATACTAGCCGCAAAAAAGGACGCCTGAATAATGAGCACGTTGATACATTTTCGCGTAATGTATCGACTGACAAAGGTGAGTTTTTTTTCTTTTGGTCCGCCCACTCTGATTGGTTCCCGCCTCTTCGCCAACACCTCCACTCGGTGCTCTGAACTCTTCTTTCGGAAGGTCCATTATCATGCAGAGTGGAGGTCCCAAGTCTGATTAGGGCTCTGGAAAAGGCTCGAACCGTTTTCGTCTCACGTGCTACTCAGCCGGAACTTGTAATCAATGGGACGCTCATGGGTATCATTGCGCCATTAAGACTTGACTGTTTAATTTCAAACATTTGTTTAATTAACTGTTTACTTAACATTTTCACTCTTCAATGTTTCGACTTACACCAGGCTGCTTAAGCGCTAAGTTTTTACTGCATTTATATACTTTTCCCGGGCCATTGCGCGGTGCCCGATAGACTTGGACCAAATTTTAAGTCAGTGAAAGATTCATGAACCTTCTGAAATGTATGAAAACGCAATCTTCTGTCTGCTGGTCGGAGGCGAGGATTAAAAGTCTTACCAGGTGTTTGACAAGGCAACGTAAAACATAGTTTTGCTTTGTTCTGTTCATTACTGATTTGAACAACTTCTTGTTGGGAAGAGATCTTCGTGTCTAAAATTTAGTTGTTTATCTAGTAATTTAGTAGTTTATTTAATGTTGATGGCGCTCTCAACACTATATCTTTAGATATTAATTATACAGAAGCAGATATGATTGTACAATACGCAGACGATCTGTCTCTTTTGACTTGGCTGTGTTGAAATGCGAAATCTGCTTAACTATAAGACTTAGCTATCTTTTGATGTTGGAGGCTCTTCGCTCTTATAAAAACAAGAGGTCTATCCTGGAATTCAAATAAAGGGTAAGGGGAAAGAAAAGGGAATGTCCATTTTTCCTGTATTTGTGCTCGATAGTGCATTCTGGTGGGCAGTGGAAGTACTGATCGTCTAGTAAAACCATAAAGAAGAAATATCTGATCTGAGGTAAAGAAAGATTCGGTGCGGGGAAAGATGAAGCAAAGTCCAAGCACCAACAACAAGACCCAAATTTTAACCTTCCACATATATTTCACTGTCCACACCAATGTTTGACCAAAAAGTCAATCACGTGTTGTAACACCTGTCTTGTTGGCAGACAGTTCACCTTTGAACGCAAGTTTATGTGAATCCTTCTATGGAGCAAGAATTTCTGTAGCTTTTTCAAGTAGGTACTGTGCGGGGTCGTCTCCTGCCCCAATTTTGAAAACCAGTTGGTTAACACAAGGAAAACTCACTTTACTTTACTTAGTTACTTTTTTATTTTATTACACTGTCCAAAATATCTACCCTGAAATTCAACAGAACACGCTCACCTTGTCGCTAACTTACAGAAGTCATTGTCTCAGCTGATGGGCTAAATTCACACCATAGACCTTATACTGATCTGCACCGACAAAGTCTGTTGAGTGTACTGTTGTTATCACTTTTCTGCATTCACATTTTTACGTCATTGTAGGGATGCAAAATCGGTGGTCAAAAATCGATTTTGACAATCGATGTTTAATCGGACGCTAAAATCGATTGTACCAATTAATCGGGCCAAAAAAATCGATTTTTATTTAAAAATCGATTTTACGGACAAATAAAAAAAAATTATCATTCATTTTAAAAAAAAGCATGTAATTTAATCAGCAGGTAATTAAATATTTTACCTACCGAAATTTAGGTGGTTTTTATTCAATAAAAACCACCTAAATTTCGGTAGGTAAAATAATAATTTGCATTAAATTTTAATGCAAATTATTAAAGAAAATATTGGAACTGTAACAATAATTATTATTGTAAGACACCTTTTTCATAGTAAAAGTATAATTAGGAAGTTGGGGTGAGCCACGTTTAATAAAAAATCAAACAAATTACGTACAAGGTAAGCACTTCGACCACTACACTTAGAAAAAGTAAATTTCGGGTAGGTGCACTGTTCAAAAATAATAATTTGGAAAGAGTGTCGCCTTTCAACCTGTTGTGCTTCTTGGTGAGCATGAGACCTGCCTTAGAAAAAAACATTTCGCTCGGGACTGACGTAGACACCGAGGTTACGTACTTAATAGCAATAATAATAATTAGGTATTATTATTATTGGATTCAAATTATTGGAAGTTTGGGAGAGGCAGGTTTCTTGTTTCCAAATAAGCGAGGGGGCATTTTTTGAGGTTATGTTATATTATATCCTTCTTGTGGATCTGCTGCATAGGTACATTTATGTTTATAATGAGTAGGTACAATACAGAAAACAAACAGCGATTTCGCAAAAACAAAAAATCGATTTCACCAAAAAAAATCCTCCGGAAATCGGAGGTAAAAAAAAATCGATTTTTTGATTTAATCGAAAATCGATTTGCATCCCTACGTCATTGGAACTATTGGATGTCGCTCAGTTTTGCTACCGAAGGTAGCGGAAGCATTGTTTTCACTATCCAAGTCGAAAAACGTTTTGTCCACAAAAATTAAAATTTCCAATAGCATTTTGCGTTTCAGAGCCTCCTGAGCAAATTTGGTTCCGTAACTGTCTATCTGTCGTTCTGTCCGCACTTGTTACAGCCATAACTTCCACAGCATTGATCCGATTTCTATCAAATTTTCAGGGATTGTGCGGATACGGCCACTTGAGGTCCCATATAAATTTTATGACGATTGAATCAGCGGAACGCGTTGCGAAGGCGCAAAAAGGTGATTCGGGTCATCCTCAGCAACGTGGAAGAAATTGGTTGTTGGGTAAGTTTGTTTACGACGCCATCGATTTTGTTTTTAAATGTCGAGTCAAAATTCCAAGAGTTTAGATAATATGGATATTATCCAATGAGGTGCAGTGTCTTTCACAGTAATCAAACTCGATGCAGTGCCGCAATATTGTAAAAATGTTCAAAATCCGTTCACTGCTAAAATCTCTCCGGTTCACCCTTGGACGTTGACATTTGAGATGGAGTCCTTCTGGGAGTACAAGAGACTATTAAAATGACGGGCATTTTCCTGATCAGCGCGTGAGCTAAAATTGTACGCGAGAAGTGGCCGTGTATTTTTTTCTACGTTAAAATTTTAGTTGAGTTCGAAATGGAAAATCATCTCAATAGGCACGTTGTGACATTCTAGGTTCTTTCCCCTGACCCTTCAAAATTTGAATAATGTGGTCTTCGGGAGACGGGTCGCTGCTGACTAAACAAATTTACAACGACTAGACAAATTTAAATACGGTGAACTGGAAATCGTAATCACCAAATCTTACTCATATTCAGATGTTCAATTCTATAAGTAGTTCTTGTTTGTTTGTGCGGCGTGCCTCGAGGTAACCAAGAAGGTAAATCGGCTGCAGGGCGATTTGCCTTTGGTCCATTAGGCCCGCGGAGGCCCTTTCCCGTCATTGCATGGCTTGGTTGAGTCTTTCGTTCTTGGCGCCTCCAATGTTGAATCAAGGGGTGCCTCACTGTAATGTTTGGATAGCCCAATTCAGGGCTTACAATTCTGTTCCTGCCAAACAACACACCGGACTAGGTGTCTTGTTCGTGTAGAGCAACCCTGGACGGTGAATTACGAATGCGCAGGTCCCATCAATTCGTTGTCAGTTTTAAGGTACCTAAGAAAGCGCCGGAAAAGGTATGAACGCATAAACGCCCCGAACGGATCGAACAGGCCGTGTTTCGAAAAGTGCACACACGGACAGTACATTCCTCAAGTTTGCACAATCCTCAGCAGGTCAAATCGCTTGAAAAAAATCTCCGGATTTTGCTCAACGTCGATGGAAGTGTTTGCACGCATGAGGGACCAATTAGTTCAATAAGGTGATTTTCCGAACCTTCACCTCCGTAAGGTCCGTAAGCTGTGCACACAACCATAAAGTTTTTCCTTTGATCGGCGCCTTAGAAGGAACTCAGTTGAGGCTGTCTGAAGGTCTTAGAGAACGCCGAGGTCACCTGACGCCTTTCGATAAGTCTTTCATCAAGAAATGTCGACTTCAAATTAATTTTGAGTTTGAACTTCGTGTTTGAAGCTTAATAACGAAATCTGAGAAGAGTGGATTTTAAAAAAGGTCCCAGGTCTCCTACTTTTTACTTTCGTTTTACTGCATCCTGATTATGAAGGCGATAATTGGAGCTCAAAGGAATCTCATAACGCGTTCTTTATTCTTTCAGGGTGGAAAATGAGCTCCTTTCACACGGGCTTGGCAGTGAGTTCTGTGAGATTTCAACTTTCATCAGAGTTTGGAAAGACACCGAGCGATTTTTTTCGCCGCTCGTATCCTGAATCAACAATCTGGTAAAAAAGTACTTTCTTTATAAATACAGTGAAAACTCCATAAAAAAGGTCCCGTAATCAGTTCGTCTTACCGTTTCATACCGGCCCATATTGGTTCTGGGATTGTCAGGGAGTGATAGAGCGTGGAATTTCGTATTTTAGGAAGCAGAGAAAGCTGATTCCAGGCGTCCCGCTTTCCACCAAAGGACCCCATACTGTGTAGGTGTTGTACATATGTGCCCTCCGTTTCTGACATCGCCGTTGCAAGAAATTGGACACGACTAATAATCATAATGGGACATTGTCGATTCTGTACAGGATGGTTCCTCGACGACAGATCGTAAGAAAGAACTCCTAAGCTTAATGACTGCACCTATTAATTCCCTCCCTTTTTCCATCATTTTCGCGTCATTAAGGCCTGACTCTCAGAAGGAAGTTGTTGGATTATTCTCGCGGTAACCTTGGCAGAACCTCCCAACTCTCGAGGTAATGAGCGACGCCGAAAACTGTCGTAAGAAGTCCGTTAGTACCTACTTGATGTCGATTCTGCCTAGGTACGATCTGAAATATTATTAAACTACACAACAGAAGAAATTATTTAAAGGCATGTTTCAAAATGGGCAACCCAAAGGTTTCTCTATTGTTATTATACCGTTTGCAGGGCATCCTTTCACTGTGAATCATCAAAGAATGATTCAGACTGAACTTAAAAGATCAAGAATGTATAAAACCAATGGGGTGGTCCGTGATGAAAATTTTGAAAGATTGAAAAAGGAAACATCGTATCACAAATCCAAGTCAACAAACAATCAGTATGTCAATCAACGTCATTTACCGGAGATTCGTCAATTTGAAATTTGACACTCACCTTTGGAATACGTGGGAGCTCCTATTAAAAATAATGTGATAATAGTCCATAGAGTGTAGGGGCTCTGGTGCGGTAGGACAAACATCGTTTCTCACAGGACACTCACAAACACATTTCTCAGGACACCAGCGCGACCCGAACTCTGGCTCAAGACTGGCTTCAGGGCCGCTCCTTCTTCGACCCCGCGGCTTCCCGGGGGGGTCCACGGGGGCCCAGTGACGTCACTAACGGTGCACGGGCCGGTAAGGCTCCTGAGGAGTCATGCAAGGCTTCTGGGTCCAGCCGGACATCTGAAGATGACCGAGTAGGAGATCATCCCGTTTCGAGCCCTGCCCCAGAATGAACTCAGTTAGTCGTTTTCAGAGTCAAATTACGTTGAACAAGTATTACTTTGGTGAGTGATGGAACTATGTTTTCAAAAGAATTTTAGCCCCTCTTGCTCTTACTATGTAAGAATACAGGAATGACATTATGTGAGAATACTAAATACGAACTACAGGAGGGCGAAGTGGTTGTTTGCTGAAGACGCAGAGGACGCGCTGATACAAGTGGTGTTTAGGGAGAGAGATCACTCCTCTGCTGTAAGAGTCATCTAGGGGGTGGAAAGGGGTAGAGTCGTTTTCAAAGTATTTTTGAACGTGGTCTCCATTTGAACCCGTTTTTTAAGGGGCTATGTATGTGTCATTGTCATTTTTTGATATTTTCTGGGTCCCCATTCATGTGCGCCACATATCCCCTTTTAGTTCGAATGACAACTTGCTGCCTGTCTGTGTAGTCACCGCGGAATTTCAGGGTTGTTGGGACGCTAAAATTTAGCGTATAATTTTTTTTTTTTTTTTTTTTTTTTAACTGAGTGTGTCGAGATGAGGTAACCCTGAAATCAACTGTTTAAGTACTTCAATTGTAGCTTTGATAGGTTTTGAAAGGGGGGTGAGTGAGGTGTCGTTTTCGAAGCAATTTACAGCATCGAACGGATTCATGACGCTCCTAGTCCTGTCAGACCCTTTGTGAGGGTCTGTAAGGGTATTATTGAGCTACTGGCGGGGTCTGGACGGGTTTTGGCCAGGGCCTCGAGTGAGGAGTCACTTTTGGAGCGTTTCTGGACGTTGATTCGATTTGTTTATTCTGACCTGCCGGAGGCTTTTAAAGGGCCACAGGCGGGAGTTTTGAAGGGTTTTGCCTTGTGGTTAAGTGAAAGACTGATGAAGGTCTCTCGAGATCCGGTTTCTGAGTATTCCATTTTTCCGATTTTCCATTTTATTAATCATTATGTATACCTTTCGTAAGTATCGGTAAAGGAGTTTATTCATTGAAACACATTTTATTCGATTAATGAAGTGGCTTATTATAATAATTTAAATCTTACAAATTTGATTTTTGGTTTATTATTCTTTGAATAATACACCTTTGTAATCGCGACGGAGGTCGACGACTCCGATTTGCCTCAAAATTTGACATTATCCGTTTAGATTCCAAAACCGAAATGTCCGTCCGTCGTCCGAGCCGTTTTGGGCAGTAGGAATTTTTTATAAATCTGAAATTTTGACAAAATACTTGGTTTACCATCTAGTTGTGCCCGCAAGGTTTTCAACCCGATCGCCCATACCCGTGGGGCGCTATGGGGCTAAAATGGGGCTACGGGAGGCGTTTTTTTAAAGGGTTTTGGCTATGGAATCGAGTTCGGTGTCGTTTTCGAAGTATTTTTTGACGTAGAATCCATTTTTGGGGGTCCCGGAACGAACTGATTTCACCGTGGGAATCTCAAGAGGCTACTAATGGGATTTTTGAAGAATCCCAGGAGGTCAAATATTTTCCGAATATTAAAAAAAAAAATTGAAGTTTTTTTTTTTACTGACAGAATTAGTTTTTGCACAAGTAGCCTATATCAAAGAATAATAAGCCCTTGTGTATAATTTACAGCGTTTTTTAAAAATAGGGGCCATGTGACCAAATTTGAAATTGCAATTTGGTATACCTTGTTGAAAAAATCCGAAAACGTCTGAAAAATTGTAAAATATTTCGCTCGATTGGGAAATCAGCAGAAACAGAATTTTTCGATCGTTTAAAAGACGCTCAGCCAATAACATCGTGGATCTATGGGTTTTATTTGGGGGCTAAAACTGGTTACGTTTGATGGGTTTGGACAGGAGGTGAAATTAGGTGTTGTTTTCGAAGTAATTGTGGACTAGTAGGGGGTCGAGTTGGGTGTCGTTTTCGCAGTACAGTATTTCTTTACCTTGAACGCACTCTTGGAGTCTCGTATTGGTCTTAACACCATGCATGTGTTTTAAATGATTTTTTATAGCAAAATTGCATTTTTGATTAATTTACTCATTGTGTCAACATTTTCAGTGTTTTCGCTAAAAAGGCGGATGCTCCAACAACGACTGCTACGAGGTAGGTAAGAGCCCTTCGAAGATTTTATGATATAACACTAATCGAATGAAGACAGCCCGAGACATGTTCAACCACTCTAAAACTATGCAAAGGCTCAAAAAGCTTACCCATGTGTAATCGAATTCCGTTGTTTTGATCTAGAACGCTTTGAAGCCTTCTCAATAGCAAATATTTTCTCTCTCTCTCTCTCTTATTGTTACAATTCCATTATTCAATACATCCGCTTCTCCATGATTTCATCGCTTTTATTTCCTTTGTCAAAGAAGAGCCTCACTGCCATCAGCAACCGTAATAAACTATATTCATTATAATATAATTATTATATGGTGAAACTGCATGAGCCCTTCGTTTCTTAGTCGGTCGAATGAAGCAGTTGCCAATATACAAAACAATACGTGAGATATTCTTGAAACGATTGACGGTTGTGATAAGTCTCACACGCTCTTTGAGGCCGAAACTGTGTGAAAGAATTCGGCCGAGAGCCCTCACCTTGTTGTGACGTTGATTTACATGCAGATATGTGCAAAGGAACGTTGAAGCAAAAGGTGTTTTATCCAGAGGGGTTTTCGCTCTCGTTTTATTTGGACGAAAATGTGGAGTTTTGTGTATCCTTAAATATGACCCGGGATTAGCAAGATACACTTCGAGTGTCGAGAGAAAGGGTGGGCTAACAAAAGGAAGTGCACGGACACACTCGCACAAGTACTCATCCACAGAGACCTTTTTGGCGTAAACAACAAAAGAGCCTCAGAAGCCCACTGTGAGGCTATTTCGCTTCCACGACGGTAATGTAGCGGCTCTCTTTCTACGGCACAAAAAGTTTCTGCTTTTGTTCGGAGACTGCAGGATATTTCCTCCTTATCGGATTCCTCAGTCATTCGAGCTATTATCCCTTCACGATGAGCTTCGCGCCTCCGCAGCCTGGTTTAGGCCTGGGAGAGGACCGGACGTTTATTTTTCGGCAGGGCATTTGTATAAGCTCGGATGAAGTTCGACTCTGAAAAATGTGCGAAGGTCTGAGCTCGTTTAAACGAAGCAACCTGGCGAGATTGTCCTCATAAGGAGGTCAGAGGAGGAAGATAATTGAAATTGTCGAGACGAGCAGATTGCGAAGTCGGGTTTTAGCCTCAAATTATGGCCTCCGCCCCCCATCACCCCTAAAAATACCATTTTTATTACACCGTTTGCTGAAGGCTTCTTTAGGAGTCAGCGTTTTACAGCGAGCTCTTGGGATTTTATTAAAACCTTCAAATAGGTTTCTAGTTTGGGGCAAAGTTGTCACGGAGCATTCATATTAGATCACTCCATATTCCTTTTTAATGTTTCTGTTTTATTTTCCTTACAGAATTGCTTCTCCTCAATGCCTCCTCACAACTTCAGAGCGAGGACCAGTTTGAAGAAAGCTGGAAGTGATCGGCATTAGTGTTCGGCCTTCTAAATCAGCTTTGCAGCCAGTTTCCTGTGAAAGCCAAAGTAGGCAGTAATTAAGCAGCAGGATGTGACAGCGCAGAAGAATTCGCACTGCAGGTATGTAAATTAACTAATTACTCGCCTTGAAAATTGACGGACTTGAAAAACCTGCAACTAAGTCAAATGCATTGCATCCTAGAATTCGCCGCTCTACACCTCGATTGAATGGGAGGCCCTCAGGGAACAATACCCACCCCACTGATTCATTCATTCATCTGGTGTTGAGTGGTGGAGGGGGAGTGAGGTAAACAAAGAGCTCATTGATGAACGGCCTCCTGGGAAACACTCCTTCTGCAAGGGGTGAGGAAAGGTTGTTTTCATAGCTCCGTGCGTTATCTGTGAAAATATTCATCTTCCATCTCTTCGCATCCCCATCCAATAAGGTCGCCTCCAAGACGAGGCAATATTCGTGAGACAATTTCGGATCTCAGGTTTGGGGGATATTGAAAAGTTGGGGAAATGATTCGACAACATAATAATATTATGTTGTCATATTATGACAGGCCTGAAGGGTTAAGATGGGTCCAAAGGGAACGAGGCGCTATCTGGCGATAATTCGGATTACGACAGCCTTTCTCTTTTGAGTAGATAAAGATGTTGCCGCGCCCTCTGTTGGTCCCCCATTCAAACCGCGCAATCGCTCGTCCAACCGCCAGCGCCATGGGCGAAAATGTAAAACACCGGCAGGTTCGTTCCTTCGGGATCTGAACGGCAGGCAAGTCCTTTTTCGACGAATTTCGCCAAGACTGTAAATTATAAACAACATCCAAAGTGGGAAAACGCTGCAAATTTCATAAATGGGTCTATTATAATAATAGACCCATTTATGAAACTTTTATCGACAGTGAATTTTTGATCAAATTATACAAAAGAATCATTCTTTTGTATAATTTGATCAAAAATTCTCTGTCGATAAAAGTTTAGACGTGTTTAGACGGATAAAAACTGAACTGATTCACAATTACTTCGAAAACGACACCACATTGACCTGGCTACAACCCCTCCAGCAGGGCCTCCTCTAGCTCCTTTTTACCCCATGAAGAGTGATACAATACTTTATTATTATAACATTAGCTTGGAATAGGTAGGTGTATTATACCTATTCTGTGTTAATATTATTTCTGTTATGTTGGTGAATTTCTCCTTTTGGTTTATTATTCTTGGAATAATACACCTATGTTTTCGCGACGGGGGTCGATGACTCCGATCGGCCTCAAAATTTGACATTATCCGTTTCAAGAGGTCTACATTCTAAATCCGAAATGTCCGTCTGCCGTACGCCGTCCGCCGTCCTGGCCGTTTTGGGTAGTAGGAATTTTTTTAAAAATCGGAAATTTTGACAAAATACTCGGTTTACCATCTAGTTGTGCCCGCAAGGTTTTCAGCCCGATCGCCCAAACCCGTGGGGCGCTATGGGGCTAAAATGGGGCTACAGAAGGGGGTTTTTGAAGGAGTTTGGCTATGGGATCGAGTTAGGTGTCATTTTCGAAGTATCGTTTTCGAGGTATTTTTGGACGTAGAATCCATTTTTTGGGGTCCCGGAACGATCCGATTTCACTTTTGCGATCGATAGGGCCATCGGGCTGACGACCTTGCGGATATGAAGGAAATGGAGAATGAAGTAGGCCTATATTGTCAAAATTTTACACTTGGTGGGATGCAGTAGGTATGTTAGGTGGGTAACTTACCGAAATTCGATGAAATTCATTATCGTGTTGCCGACCCGCGTTGAGATGTGGAAATAACTCACACAAGCCTGAAATGAGAGCGTTCTGGTGGTGAAATGGGTGTCACCGTCGAGAATACTGGAGAGCAAAAAAATAAATCACTTGATAGGCCCCCTCCTTCACTACACGTCCTGCCCTGAGGGGGCAGAACAGAAAAAAACTTTCATCCAGGTTAAAGCTAGTATCCACTGCTTCCTTTTTCACTTCTGTGAAAAATGATACCCCATGCATGCTTTCCAATATTATTCATCAGCCGGCGACTTGATTCACCACCAGAGCTCTCTCATTTCAGTCCTGTGTGTGATCCCTATAGGCTCAAAAACGTGGGCTGGCAACACGATAATGAAATTCCTCGAATTTTGTTAGTATCTCCTGAAAGTGCCGCGGCAACTTAAATGTCGTTTCCGCTGAGTAGGAAAATGCACCAGAAAGTTGTGAAACTACCCAGTTCCTCATAAGCGTTCCCTTGGGTCGATCCGTTCATCAGTGCCGTGACCGTACGTAGCCGTCATTCGCATCTGTGACCAGTTTGTCTCTTCAATCCGTACCTTTCCTTGTCCTGTGCTGGTTCGAATATCCGAATCATACGGCCTCACCCCGCCGAATGCGAGGCCGCAACTGATACTTTTCATTTTGGAGTGGGGGCATCAATAATTGCAAATTGATATCAAAATACAGAAGGTATACTAATTATACCACAAAACGTACTGATCAATAATGATAATTATTATTAATTAAGTACATTTTGTGGGGCATTGCTGGCTGACACCGGACAATAACATTAACTTAAACATTAAATTTTGCACGGGCTGGCGTCTCGTCGATATTTTTTTCACTGAAGCTCACGGAACAGTACGTCCCGTCACGCCGCTGATAATATCCATACAAGTGACATACCTAATATTATTATGTGGAGTTTGTGGCTGGTCAGCGGGCTCAAGTTGGCGTCTCCCGTTTGAATTGAAGCGGCCCTTTCCGTCCCGGCGGCTGTTTCCCCCTTTTAGCCGACCAATCCCCTTCGACTTCCGAGGTTTCCCGCCCTCTCAACAGGTTGCGCTCCCGTCGGCTTCCTTCACGGGGACCCCGTATATTCCAATATGGCGTTAGGGCCAGTATTAATGCTGTGTCTGCAGGTTAAAATGTATTAGAAACTCGATTTACCTTTATAAGTGTGTACGGGGACTTCCTTGCGATTTGGTAGTGCGTGCGCGACGTTAGTTACCTCGTTCGTTTTTTAGATTAGTACGGTACCTTTTTGGGTAAGTATCGTGTTTCCGACACCGCCCCCCCTAAATTCGGACTTCACGTTGATTTTCCCCGAACCCCTCTGCGCCGAAGCCCCGTTGAAAACAAATCGGTATTATTTTATACCATCGCTAATTTTACTTGATTCTTACATAATACAAATCACGACCTTTTCTCCTTTCAAGCCCGCGGGAAAATGTCGCAGTTTGCGCTTTATTCTCTACCATATTTCATTTGGATGTTGATGGCTGTGTCTTTGCAGATTTGTCACTGATAACTTGCAAAATCTCCCTAAATGTAGTTTAATTATGTGAATTCATTGTACACGATTTAGAGGTGTTGGTCGTCTTCAAACAAAGCTGACATTCACTTGTGAAATCACATTCAAGCCGTCATAAACACCACCAGTGTCGTTATCATCTTATCACTATTTTGAATTTTGAGCTGTATTGTCAGGCTCTTTCTTTTGGTTGATTATTGTTTTCGAAAATTAAAAATCCTACTTCATCAAACTTGAATGTGGTTGTTTTCAGCAATTTGACACCAATTAAGTTCTACCATTAAACAGTCATTCGTTGACAAAATCTCAACTTGAAAGAATGTATGTAACCTTGCATTGATTGTATATTTACGAGTTTTACGGAGTGTCGGAAATAGTCCCTTTGACCTTCGCGAGTGCCTGTGGGATGAACAATCCAGCTGCCTGAATTCGGAATACACTATTTATTTGAGGTGAGTTGTAGTTTAAAGAATTTAACGGTTAAGAATTGTTGATATTTGAAAAATTTTCAATTGTGCGTTTATTTAATTAATGTTTATTTAATGTGCGTTGCGTCAAAAAGGATGAAGTGGTTGTTTGCTAGGTTTAAGGATAAAGGGAGAAAGACGACTGATGGTCTAAACTGTTTATTAAAAATGAACCGCTAAGCGTTACTTCCCAGAGTGACTTGAGGCGACTGAGCACTAAATTCATGTATGAGTGAGTTTAGCTCATCAACAGACAAGAGGGGAAGGTATGAACCTGAGTTTGGGCTATTTATGGGCGAAACTGGCCCCACGAGATGTGTTCATTTTTAATAAACAATTTAGACCATCAGCCGAGTCTTCTTTCTCCTCAATACCCACATTGAATGAAAAATTATTATTTATTTAGAACGGCTCGGCGTGCCAGTTAAACAAAATTAAAACTACAATAATATAATAATAAAAATTTACATTTATGGTTCTTCAATACAGTTTTGTCGTGGATTAAACCAATTTCTAAATGGTCTTTGGCACGGCTCAGATCTGCTCTTACACCCCTCTGGTCATCAACAATTGACAAGAATTTGATTTCGGCTTCCCAGTCTTGTTTTTTTTTTCTTTTTTTTTACCGTGAGAAAGCGTCTGGGCTAGTTACAATCAGACCCACTGAAAACCCCAGCCAGGCTATAAGACTAAATTTAGCGTATTAGGAACGACCCGGTGCCAAAAATCGTATTTAATCCCTCACTATCAGACATTGGCTGCAGAACAACACACTTTTATTTCGACTTCAGCAGGTCTCCCCCTGGCTGTTTTGTAAGAATTATTATTTTAAAATTATCCCGCCGGGAGGGTATGGGACGAGGAGGCCGGTTATAACTGCTTCGAACAACCTACAAAAGCCGCTGGTCCCCTTCCTCTTTTCCCTTGTAGATATCTCGGGGGGGTTTTTTCCTGTGCCAAAAAATGGCGTTTATTCGTGTGTCGAACGACAAAACGGCCCAGGCCAAATCAGAAAAGGTCCACAGCAAGGTGAAAAATCAACATTTTGACGCGTCCGAGCGTTGGTGCGACAATTTCACCGAAATTTGTGTGAAATTGTTCAACACTTTCGGATCCTGCCTCGTCTCTCTCAGCCGAGTCGTACCGACTTTTGTCCCATTGTTTCCCAGGCGATTGGTATCAAGTGAAAAAGGTTAGGGAAAAACTCTGTTGTCAATTTGGCTCTGAGCCGATGATAAATGAAGGGTTAAGAAAGGTTAACGACGTGGGACCCGACGTGTGTGAATGATGGACGTAAACTTGATTGCTGTTGGGTAAATGAAGCCGCCTTGTTTTGTGCTCGTATCACGTACGTATCTTGACAGCTTTCCCAGCGCGGGTACCTTTAATTTGGTCGACTGCAGATATTATTATATCGCGAAATTTGTTTTTGTTTGCGCTCGGTGGGATTTTGACGCGGTATCGCGAAAGTTGTTTTTCTGCCGATCAAACCTCCCTTGGGCGTATTTTGTAGCAGGGAATTCTTTTAGATTGTCAATTCTACTCTTGCAGCGCAGTATCAACAGCATTTAGTAAATAATTTACCGATTTTCCCATTTCAATGAAATTTGCATTGTACGTCAGGTTTGGCGTATAGAATTGTCTATAGTGGGTTTCAAATTTTTACGATCTAAAGGAAGGGTATTATGAGGATCAAAAACTTTGTATCAAAAACTCTGAAAGAAAGAACGCGCAAAAGTTGGAGTGAAGAGTTTCAAGCAGTTGGTTGGCACAACTTTGACGACAAGGCTTTTGATGCTTGGCATCTTTTTAACCCCAGAGGGGTATTGCGGGGGGGGGGCTAATAATTTACCGACCATCATTATGTCTGCTGTGCGAAGCAAAACTGAAGAAACACCACTTTTTGGTAGGGATAGGCAATCGGTAAAAAAGTATCGATTTTTTACATAAAATCGGAATCGGCTTCAAAGAATCGATTCTCAAAAAATCGTTTCTCTCAAGAATCGATTTTTGCGAAAATCGGGTTTTTAGCGATTTTTCCTTTTTTTTTGGGATCAAACTCGATCATAAATAAGTAAACTAAATAAATCATAAGTAGGTAAATAAACCAATCAATAAGTAGGTAGGCGATTGTACATATATTTCTCATATATGCTCATACATTTCATATATATTTCTCAAGGAGTTCAAGGAGTGGTCATCTAATACATTGGATTATACCTACAATAGATTCGAAAAAAGTCTGAAAACTTCGCTCGCTCGGAGTGGGATCTAGTATACATACGCAGCATACATAAACGCTTGCATACGAGTCTGCAACACATTGGGGAATTTTATGTCTAGTCCCCCCCATTTCCTACTCATTCATCTACCCTTGCATCTCTACCCACGGCTTCATCTTATACCAACCTGGATAGGTACCAATTTATTGTGTTTATTGTTGACCAGGAGATTATTAGCGCTACTTAGTTACAAATTTCGTGATGCGATAAAGTAACACCAATAATTATTAACTTAAGTTTACGGGTTGCCACGGGTAAAAAGTAACGCTTTTTTCGGTTGTGTGCCAAAGTAAAGACATAAAATGCCAAAAATATTCACAAGAACCACATTTCCTCTTCCACATCCTGCAAAAATAATAGTTTTGAGACGAGCTTCCCACTCAGTCTGTTCCTCGTCGCACAAAACACAAACTGAACCAACATCGACGCGACAATAATGAAACTCAATATTGAAACCTCCCGTTGGGTTTCTGCTACCAAACGATTTTTGAGAAACGATTCTTTGAAGCCGATTCAGTCAATTCAAAAAACATCCATCATTATAAATAGGAGAAAGAAAATGTTTCAAGGAGAACAATAATTTTCAAAATTGGCTAAAACCCAATTTTTTGAACCTCTCTACCCCGATTTTTTTTAAATCTCGATTTTGGGAAAAATCGGGATAAAAGTATCGATTCTCGATTTTATCGTATTACCAAAAATCGATTCAAAAAAATCTATCTTTTACAAGAAAAAATCGATTTTTAGAAAAATCGGAAATCGATTGCGTATCCCTACTTTTTGGCGGCTTTAATTTACAACTCTCTTTATGAGTTCTATAACTCATAAATTATAATTATTAGACGAAGGTCCGTTATCAATAGTAACACGCCATGATTCAATGGAGAATTTGAATGGGTTATTTTAGGAAGGGCATTTCTCCAAAATGGCGAGTTTTTTTTATTGCGAAATATGAATCTAGAGGTTCAAAGGCATAGGTTGACGTGAGCAACGACAGTAACTATTTGTCGATGTTCCTTCCCCTTGAAATAAAAGTTTGAATGATCGTGTTCTACAGTGTCTATTTTAGAACCGGCAGTAACTGTTGTTCCTTTTTCTGATGAGGGGCAACTGCCCTTTCTCAAATGTATTTGGGAACTGCCTTCAAAAAATGTGAGACTTCAAAAGTCTTCAAACAATTTCAAAAACATAAAAAAATAAAAATAGGAAGAAAAACATATTTAGAAATAAAAGAGGAAATCATGAAGTAGGTACAATAAGAAATAATGCGGTAAGTGTTCCATTTATTTTAGAAACGGCATTTGTCCATAAACTAAAAAATGCCGCCCGTTGGAAGATTATGCGATTTATTGAAAATCGATGGTCAGATATTAATTGGGCCCTTGTAGAATGATACGTAATTTTCCCATAATATTCCTCAGAAATTGAGAAAACTTGAAAGTTTTTCTTGATTTCCCAAAACCTGAAGAATGGACAAAAGCCCTTCTTAAAATAACGAATGCAGTTGCTCGGTCAACAAATCTTGCAAACATTCCTCTATTAAGTAATCGAGGAAAGTCTGGCGTGGGAATGCCTCAAGTTATTTTCAGTAAAAACTGGGAAGAAAGGATGTAAACCTATGACGAAAGTCCGGGCGCATGTTATTTCAGGCGATCTCACACCTACTGGTGGCCTTCCAACCTCTTATCACAAGTTATCAAACTCCTGGGGGAGTGCCGGATCTGGAAAACATCTGATCAATTGACGAGACACTTTCTTTTTCTACTTTTAGTTTTAGGCGTTCTTACAATAGGTGAGATAACAACACGTGAGACAATCACGAAAGGAAGCAGAATTCCTCCGGTAGCGCTGTTAAACTTGTAAAACAAGCCGGATTTGTGTAATCCTGGTCCCAGCAAGGTTTGGAACGTGTGAGGGCGCCTCAAATAGCAGGGACTTGTGCTTTCGTCATCAGTTTACATTCTTGGTAGAGATGGTCCTACCAACATTTCACATTTCTGGGGCACGATTCAACATTCTCAAATCATCTGTCAAAATTTCAAATATGTAACTAGAATAATCTTCTTCAAATCGCCTCAACCCTAATATGGCACCGTCATTCTTCCTTTCACTCCAGTACGTTCTCTATGTGGTTGGGGATCGTTTCTGAAAATTACTGTTTGATAATTTCAAAGTTTCAATCAATTTATAGTAGGTATAGCAATTGAAGAATGCCTACAGAATTAATTTCCGTCGATGTTCCTGTTATAAGATAAATTTGATGGCCAGTAGCAAGGAGATCGTCACATGAAAGTAACAAGACGATGTCAGACTTGAGCTGGGGTGATTCCACGGAGATAACATTAGTGGTGTCTCCATAGTGAAATATCGGATTAGAGGAAATTGAAGATGTTGAGCCAAAGCCAGCATACCACGAACTCAAAGAGGAAAACGTCCATCAAGACGTCTACACGTACCTACTTGAATAAAATGACCAACTTTCTCATTTTAGCGGTACAAATGACAGTTTTCCAGAGTTTTACGAGGGCCCATATTACCCTCTCCAAATAAGATGGTCGTTATCAACATTTTTGGAAACATGGTTCCAATGAGATATGAATTTGGTTAAGCAGCAATTCCCTCGGGGGGATGTTAAGGTAATGAATTTTCGAAGAGGTTCCTACTAAAGATTTAAAAATTTGTAACTATGTATAATACTGAGAAAACAACTATGGGGTTCATATTTGCACTCGCTCCTTATCACCTTGCTCTTAAAGGATTTTTTATTGACTTGGAATTGAACTTTTGGTCTATTTAAACCTAATAATAAACTATCGCGTAAAATTGCTGCGCTTTTCTCGTCTGGACTTGGACATTTTTCCACCCACTGTAATTTGCTCCTGCGGCTGTGAAGCACTCCTAGTTAATCTCACATGACATGACACCTCTCACGTTTCATTAACATCACGCTATTTCGGCGAAAATCCTTTTCTCACTTTGCTCACCTTTGGTGTGCATTGGGTTTTAATTGCAACCTCTTCAGCAACTTTTTTTTTCTCCGGAGCATGTTAGAAAACGATCCATTATCAACAGAACTTGCCACGGAAGAACATCGTTACTGTCATCAGTTAAATTAATTATACATGCTTCAGACAGTCACGCACAAAATTATTAATTGCAAATGAAACCCTTGGAGCAAACTTCCATCTCGGTGCTGGGAAAACGAGGGGGAGAAATTTGAATATAAATTGAGTTTCACAACGTTTCAAAAACGGGTTCACAAAGCTACGGCCCAATTAAATTGTAGAGGGAGTTTTTTATTGGACTTACACGCGAACTGTAGCCAACAAGTGTTTTGCATGGTGATTAATTATTCTCCTTGAGGATTGAGTTGACCCAGCGTTAGTCGAAGGCAAATGGAGAAAACACCAAGTTGGTGTCATTTGTCACGGTGGCGTGTCCTTTCGGAGTGAAGGCGGTTTTTTTTTTTTTTACGAACGGTAACTAACTCAGATTTTACTCTCGGTGCCGGAGGTGCGTTTCAGGCGTTGTAACACAATCCGCAATACGTGGAAGTAGCAACGACCCAGGAAAAACAGTGACGCTCCCATTTGGCTCCAAGTCTGCGGTTCTAATTTTAACTCGGGATCTGCTACCTAACCGTCAAAAACCCATAGCAAACTTGAGAAATGCCGTCATATAAAGACGTCCTCGGATCCCTCCCTCCGCCGGGTTAACTCAGCTGAAATAACTTCTTTTTTCTCTGTTATTTTTTTTTTTACCGCGCCTTTTGAAAACGTCATACCGTCAGGACAAACGTGACGTATTTGGCCAGTAATAGCTTTGCCTTATGCACACAATGTGGCCTCGGAATAATTCGCTTTGCACGTTTTGGGGACTGAATCACGTTTGTCGTTGAAATTTATTGTGCTATAAATCCCATTAGCGATGATTTATTACATAAACTCGTCGAATGTCACACCCCTCAAGCACTGTCTTTCCGCGATACGGCACAGTGGCCACATTTACCCGATTTAGGTGTGCAGAAGTTAATCTTTGAAATTTGGATTTTAGTTTGATATCCTGCCCAGATTGCTCTAAAAGAATTACCCTAGATCAGGCAATATCCAAAGTTTCTTCTCAAAGGGTTTTGACGAAAAAAAAAAAAAAAAAAAAAAAAAAACCAACCCTCAAAGAAATCGCCTACATCTCAACCACGGCTTTTCAAATTTTTGGTTCGAATTTTTCTGAGTCTGGTACATTTCGATGAATACAAAGGACACCCTCCGAATTTTAGGTTCATCGCTGTGAAGCGGTATTTTTTTTAAGCTCAAATTTTAGCCAAAATGTGCACTTGCGTAACTTTGGAATAGCCTCAATAAAAAGCCTCTGTAGTCCAGGAGCCAGGTAGTTTGAGGTGGAAAGTATTTTGAAGTTTTGACAGGTCACTCAGGGGTCCTCTGGGATGTCAATGCTAAGTTTTCGATCTCGTAGACCCTGTGCTAACTTGGGGAGGGGAAAAAAACCGCGATTTTTTTACCTTTTTTCGGTTTTTTGTGAATATCTCGAAAAGTATTGCTCTTAGGGAAATTTTTCCGGTATACCATTAAAACGTACATTAAATTTCATTTCGATTGCACTACCTACATTTGTATTTTGGCCCAATAGGTACCAAGATATGGCATTTTGAAAAATGCCAAATTATTCAAAATGCGGATTTTAGCGGAAAAAAGGCGTTTCCGCACCCATAAAATACACTAATCACCATTAATCGAGTATTCAACGTATCTAGTAGTGGTACTACGTGTGGTATACGTAGACTACGTATACCACACGTAGGACGTATAACCTCCAACAACCCCCGATTGATATTTTCCTTCGTTCGAATTCGATTGATTTGGGAATTGACGTTTTTCTGAACAAATAGGGGTATAGATAAATCCTGACGAAATGGCGAAAATCGGGCGTCAGTTCGCAATTTTCGGTGGAAAAACATTGTTATCTAGGTAGTTGCTATTCATCAGAAGCGATTTGAATCCAAGCCCGTGATGTCACCAAGGAACTTATAAGAACTACGTAGAAGGTAGTTCTTATAAGTTCCTTGGATGTCACACGCCATCCTTGAGTCTGACGGCTTGCTTCCTTCTTTGACGCAGAATTAAATTTTCGCACAAGTAACCTAAATTAAAGAATAATAAACCCTTGTGTAAAACTTGCAGCGTTTTTAACTGTTATTTGGGAACGATCGCGTTCGATGGGCTGACAAGAGGAATGCAATAAATAAACCTAATCAGATTTGCATTGAAGTCATGAAGAATGAGGATCGATAGTCGAAAGTGCCTACTACCGTTATCGCTTAAAAGAATCTTTCGACCCACACCGTTTCCTATCTGAGGCATCGCGTGAGGCAACTTGATAAATTATCAACAGAGCCCCTGGAGAGGCGACTGGGACGTCCTTGTTGGCGTATTTATGCATAACGAACAACTAATTGTTGTTGTTGTTATTCAGTGAGATTCTTTGCCCTGAAAAGGTTTTGACGAGCTCAACTTTTATGTTGGCAGTGTTGTAAGATTGCTCGATTCAGTGTCATGGGAAGATCTTCATTGTCATTTTGCAAGGGTGTTTGTGGCTTGTGGAAGATCAGATCATACATGCTGTTTCTCTGCTTAAGGCGTCAAATCCCTGGGAATCCGATCCGTCTGTGTCATGATCCCGGGTTTCTCTTGAAAGGAAGAACTCCCTCCCGTGTTTTTTTTTTCTCTCTCGCGGATTCAAATAACAAAAGGGCCGGTCGGTTCTTTTCCGCATTCCACATTTATCGCCAGACCGCCGCGGAGCGATAAAGCGGCACAAAAGGCGTTCGGGGGGAGAACCTTTTTTCAAAATAAACTCGGCCAGCACCTGGGAAGAAGACCTTATCCGAACAGACCCCCCCTGTAGTCTAGCCGGATCTATATTTGAGCGATATGGCTCTTTTTTTTTCTGTCTAACCAAATGCACAATTAATAAGCGGCGAAAACAATTCTGGTCTGTAGCTTGCAAAACTTTAATGAACTGAGGGTGGTTGGCCTGTGTTTTTGTTTGGGGGTGTTGTTTGGTGTTCTGGTCTTTCTCCCACAATCCACTCAAAACGACGGAAGAAGAACCAAAACGCTGCAAATTTTACACAGGGGTTTATTATTTTTTTATATAGGTTACTTGCGCAAAAATTAATTCTGTGTCAATAACGAAATATTTTTGAAAAAAAAAAAAGTGGGACCTCGAAAAATGCGTCCAAAATTACTCGGAAAATATTTGACATCTCTTGGGATCTTTAAAAATCCCATTCTTAGCCCCATGAGAGCTCTATAGATCCCCACGGTGAAATTGAATCGTTCTGGGACCCCGAAAAATGGATTCTACGTCCAAAATACTTCGAAAACGACACCTAACTCTACCCCACGGGTTAGGGCGATTGGGCTGAAAACCTTGCGGGCACAACTAGATAGTAAACCGAGAATTTTGTCAAAATTTCAGATTTAAAAAAAAATTTCGACTGCCCAAAACAGCCCGGACGGCGGACGGACATTTCGGTTTTTGAATCTGGACCTCTTGAAACGGATAATGTCAAATTTTGAGGCCGATCGGAGTCGTCGACCTCCGTCGCGAAAACATAGGTGTATTATTCAAGAATAATAAACCAAAAAGGGTCGAAATGTCGAGGTTTTGTGGAATTTTGACAGTGAGAGTCCAAGAAATTTTGTTGGGAAGCTTCGGATACGTGTTCTGCACCCCAAAAAACATAAAGCCGTTGAGAAAAATTCTACACCAGCCTTTGCGGTAAAAGACGAATTGCGACACATGATTTCTGCCCATACCTGGACTTATACCTGAGCAGTCTCGAAGACCTTTAGCTGTCAACGGGCTAATCCGATTTGACGAAGGCGAGCTGTTTATGACCTCTGCCAGAACCTCCTCAAGTGGTCAATACTCAATGGCTACCTTAATTCAAGTGAGAAGGCCGGCTGCCCGGAGTCCAGGATTGAGAGATACTAAATTGCAGTAAAATAAAACTCTTGACTTAGGTCTTTTGGTATAGGTCATCACCAAAATTTCATTACTTATAATATAAGTAATGTTCAGCACTAATGAGTTACCACTTTTGGTTTATTATTCTTGGAATAATTATTATTCTTGGACGGGGGTCGACGAATCCGATCGGCCTCGAAATTTGACATTATCCATTTCAAGAGATCTACATTCAAAATCCGAAATGTCCGTTCGGCGTCCTGGCCGTTTGGGATGTATACATTTTTCATTAAATCTGAAATTTTGACAAAATACTTTTCAAACCAATGAATCAGGTACCTAATCAATCAGTGTTCAATCAGTGTGAATCAGGTGATTCTCATTTAGCCAGGTGATTCCACTTAGCCAGGTGATTCTCACTTAGCCAGGTAATTCTCACTTATCCAGGACATTCTCACTCATCCAGGTGATTCTTACTTAGCCAGTTATGGCAGATTATTCCAACAGGATCACCTAACCATCCCTAACCATTCCTAACCATCCCTAACTATCTCTAAACATCCCTAACCCTCCCTAACCTTCCCTAACCATCTCTAACCATCCCAAACCCCCCTAACCATCCCTAACCCCTCTACCCATCCCTAACCATCCCTAACCCCTCTAACCATCCCTAACCATCTCTAACCATCACAAACCCCCCTAACATTCCCAAACCATCCCTAACCATCTCTAACCATCTCAAACCCCCCCTAACCATTCCTAACCATTCCAAACCCCCCTAACCATCTCTAACCATCCCAAACCCCCCTAACCATCTCTGACCATCCCTAACCCCCCTAACCATCTCTGACCATCCCGAACCTTCCCTAACCATCTCTAACCATCCCTAACCCCTCTAACCATCCATAACCCCTCTAACCATCCCTAACCATCTCTAACCATCCCAAACCCCCCTAACATTCCCAAACCATCCCTAACCATCTCTAACCATCTCAAACCCCCCTAACCATCTCTAACCATCCCTAACCCCTCTAACCATCCCTAACCATCTCTAACCATCCCTAACCCCTCTAACCATCCCTAACCATCTCAAACCCCCCTAACCATCTCTGACCGTCCCGAACCTTCCCTAACCATCTCTAACCATCCCTAACCCCTCTAACCATCTCTAACCATCCCTAACCCCTCTAACCATCCCTAATCATCTCTAACCATCCCAAACCCCCCTAACATTCCCAAACCATCCCTAACCATCCCTAACCATCTCAAACCCCCCTAACCATCTCTAACCATCCCTAACCCCTCCAACCATCCCTAACCATCCCTAACCATCCCTAACCATCCCTAACCATCTCTAACCATCCCAAACCCCCCTAACCATCTCTGACCATCCCTAACCATCCCTGACCATCACTAACCTTGATAATTGGGAATTACCTGGATAAGTGAGAATCGGATTTTTTTTTCCTGCGAATACGACGGTATACGAGTGTATTTTCATTTTTTACGGTACCTATGTTTAAACGTAGTGTGAACCTATTTGAGTATTTCATCATCGAGAACACGAATATTCGCAAATGTTTTCGGCGAATATTCGTATTTATACGTCCGAAAATACGAATATTCGTATTTTCAGTTGAGAATACGAATATTCGTATTTACAGTTGAGAATACGAATAAATTCGTATTCGTATTCGCAGGTTGGGTGTGCTTTGGGTGATATTCGTATTCGCAAATACGAATACGAATACGCCCATCTTTGACATTAATTTGACCTTAATATATAACTAATATATTAGCTATGTTAGTATGTTAGTGGGAGAATCGCTAGTAGTCTCGTTTTCACCCCTAGTGGCCTACTCATAATATAGCTGTGCTTCGTGTAGTGGGCCTTGCTTATAGAGTGTCTCAAAGGGCCATCTCAGGTACTCGGAACTGTCATTTTTACGACCGTGCTAATAACGACTTCGAGTTCGAAGCGTAATCCGACCCTTCGTGGGTCCGACCTAGGGAACCCCGAAAATTATGTGTCGCAATTCGTCCCAAGCCCGCTTTGCATCGAAAAATCACCTGGTGACTGGACTACTTAATTAGTTGAAGACAACGTGAAATACCAATTTTGACACGAAAATTACCGAAATTCAACTTTTCAATTTCTAAGATTAAGATGTGGGAAATATGCGCGTGTAGGTATTCGCCATTGCTGCGTAAATAACAAACCGCCGTTTTATTATGTCATGAACGATCCAACGTTTTATTGGATTGTCTGCTAACTTGACAGATGCCTCTCTGCAATCCTCTTAACGCCCCGTGCAAATTTCATTTGCAAAAAGGATACCAACACCTGCTAACCTCCTGTATACATCTCCCCTCTTTCTGCCGAGACGAATGCAAAAGTTGCCCAAGAAAGGGCACCGGCTTTGAAAAAAGTTGCAAATATTTGCTTGGCCGAGTCCAATAAACTCGAGAAACATTTCGCAGGCACCGGGTGGGTCGCCGAAGTGCGAATAAAGAAGAAGAGATATTAAAGCCCGCAACACTTCTACAGAAAACAAACAGGAGGGGAAAGTAAACCGAAATAAACTAGAAAATCCCTCTCCGCAGAAAATCCGGAGAGTAATATAAAACTAAAGCCCCACGCCACTAACATTATCCCCCTTCGATAGTACTTGGGCCTTCAAAGGGATTGACTCCAAAAGAACTTGTTGAATAATATACTACAAGTATAGACAAAATACTCGTCAATTTTCCTTCTTGAATATTCAAACGGGCGAAGATGAATGAAATATAGTCCCCAGTCTAATTTTGTGACATTACATAACTCCTTCCTAGAATGAACCCCTCTTGAAATTTGATTCGTTATGATAATCCCTCCATTGACGACAATTCCTCCAAGCTATAGTTGGAGCCGTTTATTTGTGAACTTCATTGAGCACAAGGCCTGTCGGTTTCTCTGACAGGAGATCTCAGGTATCTCCACCGACGTCATCAGACGCTGAGGCAATTAAAATCGAACAACGATTGACGTAAGCTCGAACCATTAAAGCTCTAATGAACTATCTCCGGTGTTTTATAATATTCCTCTCCGGGTAAGGATCGGGAATCCATGAAAATGGTATGAATGACATTTTATTCGGAGAACACGCTTGAAATGTATTGAATAAATTTGAATTACATTACAAAGCTCATTTTAACGAGTTTCATTAACACCACAAATTCGAAGCGGTTCTGAACACGTTCAGTCCGATTACTCGTTGCCTTATATCACGTTTCTCGTGAATTATTACAGACGTATCTTTGATTTCGTCTGGTTGTTCCCGATTTGGCTTCAGCCCAATAACCCCCCTCACTAAAATCGTAATTGTCACGGCATTTTGGCCGGATTCCCTTTGTAACGGACAGCCTTACGACGCTTAAAACGGGGTTAACGGTTCTATTGAGGTTCTCCCCATGTCGTTTTATCGGAAATGTGCGACGGCCAACGGGTTTTCATGTTATGGGAAGAGAATATGTTGTGATGTGGACGGTTATGGTTGCCAAAACTGAAGGAAACGCAGGGTTGAGTTAGAATGACGTAAGTCTCGATTTTGTCTGTAATACGATTTTATTCTGCTTTTGGTCAAGTTCGAAGCTCCAAGAATTACTAAATCTCTCCTCTCATGGCCGGGTACAACAAATGAGTGTTTTGTCAAATTTTCATATACTTACTTAATATAGTATAGGCGCTTCGCTCGCCCAAGTGACAGTCGCTCAAAGCGCTAATTTTAACGGGCGTAAAATTGGCTGGGGAATAGAGAGAGAAATCGTCTTTCCACACACTCTATCTGAAATTAGCGTAGAATGAACCGTTTCCCAAAACTGCCCCCCCCCCCCCCAACGTTTCCACACCTCCACCACCTTTCTAAGGTCCCTGGCACCCTCCGGTTCTCTCGTTCTGTCTGTCGTCCGCCTGTTTCCAAGGTCCCTGACAGCGTCCCTTCACAAAGGTCAAACGCGCGCCAGATCTCTTCAAATCGTTCAAATTAAACTCGCCGTCTAAATTCGCTCATCGTTGGAACTCGTTCTTTCGGGATTTCGTATTAAAATTCGGATCTCTAGGTAGGGTACGGAGGAAATCCCATTTCAATCGGACCATTAACAACGAAGATACGAATAGTTGCAACAATTTACGCGCGCCAAAATGTGGGTTCTCAAACCTCCTAATCGAAGTTAATCGGTTCACCGGACTCGTAAAAAAAGTCGCCGTATTTTTATCGCTTACCGTTTCGGAGGAGTAGGCTCCCAGCCACAGACACGGTGAGAATAATTCTATTAGTGGTATTGATATACTTTTCTTCTTTACATGTTTTTCATCATCCAACATGTTTCATTCATTCCAATCAGCAATTTCACTGAATTCTTCTGCAATGGGCGCTTGACCAGCTAATAACTTCACAAAGCTACAAAATCCATTAAGGGCCATGTTCTGTGAACATTTACAGTCGGAACTTGTTGAATGTGAACAATTAAGGACACCCATTGTGGAAAAGATCGATGCCCGGCGAATAAATTGGTGGAAAGGGGTGGGGGAGCAAAGGCGATAAATAGTTTGGCCGGGCCCAATAAAAGTGCCTAATGAGTTGTGGAAAACTAGTGAGTGATTTCATTCGTGAGGAGTCGTGACGGTGACAATTTTTCTGAGTTCGTGATGCCCTTAGCCCAAAGTTGCTTTTTGCTTCTTCGAAGATTGCGTTTTACCATTTTCTTGAAGCCTTTCACCAATCATGTTGAATGTTTAACATCTTCCTCGCAGATACCTTATACAAACTCGGGCACGGGAATTTATTTGAATAAAAAGAGACGTCTGTCTTGAAGGTTTACTGCCGACCCTTGCGATGCATCCTGGTTATTTCAGCCTTTTCCCCCACTCCTTTAGCGTACTCCCCTTTTCCCCCCTCCAACTACGTTCTTTCGTCTACTTGCTCTTTCTCCCCAGCGACTGTCACGTCTACCTTTTTTCCTCGGAGTTTCCCAACCATGGACTTGAGAGATGTGGAATGAGCTTGACAACCGTCATTTGTCCTCAAGATGCCGCCGTACGTTATATTGGATTGCCCACTGGAGGCGGTAGGCTTGAAATAACTGTCTCACATCCTTCAACATTAACGCATCTCCCGCTTGAAGTGGATTGGCATCCTCCATATTTTGACGTCTATGCTGGTAAACTGATGGGCACGGAGCACACTCCTGCGGCTCAACCTAAGGAAGTATAAACTCGTTTCAACCCCCTCCGTGCCCGATACAGTTTGGTTTATGATCCTTGACTCGCCTTGACCCCAGTCGCCATATTATCCCACCCTTAATTTATTCCCCTCTTCATTCACATCTCTGTGCCTTCCCCCAGTGGCTCTTCTTAAAACATGACTGTAAAGCGACAATTTGTGCTAATACTGAATTTGAATGTAAAATTTTTGAAGTGTCCATATTAATTATCTTCTTCATTTGCAGGTGAGAAATCGTCTCCATCGCTCTGAAGAAATTTCATCTCGCCCGCTTAATTTGAGTTATTGCTTCAAGAGAAAGTCACAGAAAACGTTTGGTTCGAAGTGAGTTAAGTTTTTTGTCTTTCACGTTCAAAGAAGGGGAATTCTACCGTTCAGGTTCGCTCGAGGCAATTTCGCCCTGGCAAGCTTCTGCTTGCTACAGTTCCCACGATTCGTCCGACTGTTCGCAATCAATACACGATCAATCATCCCAAAAAAAAAGTCTAGTCGCTCCAAAACCACGCCAAGGAACCTACAAAGAGATTGTAGAAGCCAAACACTCCCACATAGTGGCGCGAGCCGATTTCCCTGACGTTTGTATACAGTCTGCACTCTTGTTTACTATTTACACGTCTTGTTGAGATAGCTCCCGATGAAGACTTAGTGGCCCATTAGGAAGCTATTTCGAGTTTTGAGGAGAGATATTCTCGGGGATGGGTAGAATCTGGTGGTTTTAAGAACAACTGCAATAAAAGACTAGCTCCAATATTTATCAGAAATTGACTGTGCGTTGGTTTAATCGTCATCTAAAAATCGGGTTATCGAATTTACCGTCATTGAGCCTGTCGATTTTATTCACCAGGTCTCAGAAATTTCAGTGTTCACCCATTCAAACCATTGTTTTGCATCAAAAGGAACCGAGTAGTGTGTTTGACGCAGCACGCGTTAAAAGGCGGAATTTTGTCAACTTGCCAAGCCCTGTTTTTCTCGGACCAAACCGCCCTATTCGGGTGAGGGTCCTTCGTGTGCAAATTCAGATTCGTGAGTGTGAATATTGACCGAGCGATTTCGTTGGGAACTCTCACTGGTAACTTACTTGCTCTGCTTGCTCATTATTTGTACGCTTAACGCATCTTGAAAACGTTGAAATAAGGGTTGGATTGATACGCTCGATGAAATCCCCGAATATGCTCGGAATACATCAGATGATCATACACAGATTCTATTTCATGATATGATCAAAAATATAATCGAAAAACACCGTTAAAACGTACAGAAAGGAAAGTGACCGCTTATGGGACTTTTGAAGGACTCGGGGCAGGAAGTCAAATGAGGCGTCGTTTTCGAAGTAATTTTGGACGTACAATCTATTTATGAGGAGTCTCACACTTTTAGTCGGATGGACTTCACCTTTAGAGGGGCTCTGGGGCTACAAAGTGGCTACAGAAGGGGCTTTTGAAGATCTTTGGCTATGGGGTCGAGTGGGGTGTTGTTTTCAGAGTAGGTTTGGGTATAGAATTCATTTGTGGGGTCTCTTACATGTCTAAACACTACTCAGGTATACAATAATTGTATTCCAAATTATTTTGGAATAATTAAAAAAATTCAAAATTTCATAATGGGGGGTTCGCAATGATTTTTTTCTATTTTTTTTCTGAAAGTACTCCCTGAGAATCTAGGGAAAACAGTAGTCAGCCCCTTGAAATCGTTTCCAGAAAATTTAAATAATTTTACGAAAATTACGGCGTTTGAAAAACACGGCCATGGAGGGAGCGTGACGTCACTACCTCTTCAACAAACTACATGAGAAGATTGTTCCGCCCAGGGTTGCCACTCCACTACTCATCACAGAATAAAATTCAATTGAGCCTTGAATCCTTCTGATAAGGCTTCAAATTTCAAGTATTGTGTATGTTAATTAAAAGTTAATTATGTTCTCCGTCGTATCAAGTTATAATTGCTATAAATTTATCATATAAGCTGACGACACTAGCGCTCTGGGTGAGAGATTCACTGGAACTGTGACGTCACTACCTCAAGATTGACTGGTGGGAAACCCCGGCCGATTCAAACTGTGCGTTTCGTTTTGGTTTATTATTCTTGGAATAATACACCTATGTTTTCGCGACGGGGGTCGACGACTCCGATCGGGCTCAAAATTTGACATTATCCGTTTCAAGAGGTCTACATTCTAAATCCGAAATGTCCGTCCGCCGTCCGCTGTACGCCGTCCGCCGTCCAGGCCGTTTTGGGCAGTAGGAATTTTTTTTAAAATCTGAAATCTTTACAAAATACTTGGTTTACCATCTAGTTGTGCCCGCAAGGTTTTCAGTCCAATCGCCCAAACCCGTGGGGCGCTATGGGGCTATAATGGGGCTACGGGAGGTTTTTTTTAAAGGCTTTTAGCTATGGAATCGAGTTAGGTGTCGTTTTCGAAGTATTTTTGGACGTAGAATCTATTTTTTGGGGTCCCGGAACGATCCGATTTCACTGGGGCGATCTTTAGGGCTTTCATGGGGATAAAAATTGGATTTTTGAAGGATCCCAGGATGTTAAATATTTTTCGAGTAAAAAATAAAGAATTTTTGAAAAAGAACATTTTTGAAAAAAAAACAATCCAAAAAAAAAAAATTTTTTTTGGGATAAATTTTTTTAAATTTTTTCATTGACAGAATTTAATTTATGCACAAGTAACGTATATCAAAGAATAATAAACCCTTGTGTAAAATTTGCAGCGTTTTTTCGTTATATCTCCTACAATGATTTTTTTTTCGTTGGTATTGGAGGCTTTGCAAGTTACTTTTTAGCCATTTTATTGAATGGTAGGGAAAAATTCCAAATCTAATGCGAACTCCCCAATGGGTTCCCTTCCCCTTCGTTGGCCTAAGCAATAAAGTCGTCTTTGACTACTGGCTACGCCAGCCCACCCCCGCTGGTTCCGGTGGTTTTTTTTTTTTTTTTTTTTTTTTAAATTGAATATTCAGTTGTAGCCAGTCCTACATCTGGATTAAATGCGAAGGGAAATGATGGGAACGATCTCGGACGTATTCAGGAACCAACAAAGACATTTCGGAGGGCACCCGAAAGAGCATTCCTCTCCAAGATCCGTGTTTTAGCTGAAACTGGAGCAGTTACAGAAGCTATTTGCAGGCCTTATCTAATAACGGGTTGCCCCACAGTAATTGGATGTAATAGTTTATATTACCAATAAGTGTACACGAAACAATCAATGGCGGTAACGCTGTTTTCCTCTCAGACTTCTCTTCTCCTCAGCTCCCGCTAGTGACGTTGAGTTATTTCTGTGGGCCCCAGTGTGCCTTCATGTGCCATCCCCCCTCGCCCCCGTATTCCAAGCTATCCAAACATTTACTTACCCAGGAAATTACATCACCGTTTCCCATCACTTTAATAGGCTTTTGAAGGGCTGCCGTGCGGTTTCGTGAGCGCCTTTCCTATTGATTGGATCTCCCAAATTACTCCACCCAAATTGTGTGCAGTAGGACGGTGCAAGTTCGATTTTTCACTGTCGAAAAAAAATCGCTTTTCCCGTTGAGGGCATTCATTTTCTTGGCGCCTTTTCCCCCCTGTCCACCCCCCCCCCCCCCCAGTTGGGTTTTCAACCACCAACAAGGTTTAGCGCTCTCTCGCGGGCGGTGTGACGATTATAAAGTCTCGTTACCCGGCATTATGGGCGCTTTGTTGCCGAAAGTGAGACATGACCTGGGCATTACAGGTACAACATTGTTGCCAGATAAACGAACGAACAACACCCAAAGATCGAATAAGATGTAGATATAATTTTCGACGTAGACTTATTTTTGGGGTTTCTTCTGTCTTACCAGTTTAACTGGTATAATTTTTAGTCAATTTTTAATTTTCAAAAAAATGATTTTGTATTTTAAAGTTATTTATTCAAAAGAAAACATCGTGTAAAATTTGCAGCTTTTGGTTTATTATTTTGTAATCGCGATGGAGCCAAAATTTGACATTCTCCCTTTCATGACACGTAGATTCCTAAATGAAATGTAAATTTCCGGGCCGTTTTGGGCAGTTTTTTTTTTGTGTGTAAATATGAAATTTTGACAAAACGCTCGTTTGTGCCCGCAAGGTTTTCAGCTCGATCGCCCAAACTCGTGGGGCTCAATGGGGCTAAAAAGGGGCTACGGGAGGGGTTTTTGATGGGTTTCGTCTTTAGGATCTAGTTAGGTGTTGTTTTTGAAGTAGAATCCATATTTAGGGGGACCCAGAAATATCGGATTCAACGGTGGGGGATCTAGCGGGCGTTGACTGGCCTATAAAAAGGGGTTTTTGAAGGATCCCAGAAGGTCAAATAATAATTCATTTTTCGAGGTCCCAAATTTTTTTATAATGGCACAATTAGTAATGATTTAATTTTTGCACTATTTTTCTATATCAAAGAATTTTGCAGCGTGTTTGATTTTTGTTCGTGGCTCAGCCTTTGCTCAATACAGGCCTTTTCAAGAATCGAATAATTGGATTCTTATCGTTCTTCTGTGAGTTCTTCATGAATGCTTAAAACACATGTTGATCAGGTTGAAAGCCTCTTCGTACACGATGTCGATTAGTGTTGCGGATCGATCGTTTTCCATGAATAAGAGAACGAGATCTACACGGCGGGAAAGAGGCTCTTGATTTTTGAGCAGCCCGAAAGAAGGAACAGGTGGGAACACTGCAGCAGGTTAGGCCAGGGGCGGGTTGAAAGGGAAAAAGATCGTCATTCAGGATGATTGATGAGGCTCCGAAGGATGTAAAGGTTATGGTTGGGATAGATTAGGAGTACAAGTGATACAGGCCCAACATAAATATCGTGTTATCAGTTTGAAGCTCTATTGGGTCGTTTTAGTTCTGTTTTCAGCCACAGTCGTCTTACTGCGAAAATGGTTTCACTCTGAAGGATGACATCTGTCAACCAGTTATTTTTGTGAGGTCGAGATGGATATTTTTCACCAGAAACAAAAGGAAAACTACGGTCTTCAGGCGATTAATATTTGTTTCCTTGAAAAGCCAACCGGACAGGCTCTGTATCCTACTGAAATTCGGCCTTTCTTCGACGTTTTGTTACTCAATGGCAATTCCCGTGAAATATCCTCGATCATCACCGGTTGTGTGAAAGCTTTAACCGGAGCTCCGGCCCCGACTTTGTCGGAGAATTGACGAGATGATGGGGTATCCCACCCCGGCCAAACTAATTGTTTATAAATTGGTTCCGGCTGTGGGGGAAAGGGGACTCCTGGGAGCTTTGTTTCTTGGGTTAGGGGCGGGACGACGGCTTTGGTTGGGCACAAACCCTTTCAATCTCGCTCGGAAACTTCCACCTCCAATTTCAGCAAAACCCCACTAAAGACTGCCGCCCGGAAAATATATTCGAACTGCTTGTTTAGTCTCCGTTTTTGTTTGAAATGAGCTTTAGAAACATACACGGTCCTTATCAATGTTTTAACACTGTGATGCAAAGAATTATGAATTATGTAAACTAGACACTGGCTCGAGGTTTTTCCGTTGTTTCCTGCAGCACGACTTCGCGTCTCAATCAAAACAACCTCCAGTAGGACTAACTGTAGCATTAACGTCACGGATTTCTCTTTCCACCGAGTGTCTCATCCCTTTGAATTAACAATCCCGCGTTATTGACGACAAATAACGACAATTATGTAGCGCACAGGAAAAAAAAAAAAAAAAAAAAAAAAAAAATACAAATAACGAACCCGTCCGTCTTTTAACTACCTCATGAACCAATATTTGCCTGGGAGATCGTTGACGTGAACTGCTCCGACTTCTGACGTCTTTTGATGAATGTCGAATCCTTTCAAAATCACGATTCAGATTGAATCTCGCGGTATATCAAGATTTTCAGTAATGAGACGAGCGATCAGTGACACTTATTATTACTGACTTTTATAAGAAATGTGTTCTAACTGTCTATTATTGTCAACATAACTAGTAGATCAAACCCAACCGCCTTAAACCATCTCCTTCCTCTGAAAAACCATTCGCCGAACATACTACCACTTGCTTCGCTTGCGCATATTGATGATCCTTTGTTTGATTCGGTTGATCACTTACCGTCAACTTTTGTCGCATTTTTAACGCGTTTTTTTTTTTCTTGACCCTGAATTCCTGATCTTCAGCATTGGACCTGCGTCCATATTTAATTAATCCATAATTTGATCATAATACTGAGAGAATTTTGACCTCTTTCCATCTATGGTTGAGTCAGTTGATCACTTATCGTGAATTGTTGTCGCGTGGTTCAATGAGTTGTTTGCTTGACCCGGAATCGTTGGTCTTCAGGTTTTGACCGCTGTCCATCTTTGGTTGATTCGCTTGATCACATTGTTGCGTTGTTCAGTGAGTTGTTTGCTTGACCCTCACTTACCGTTAACGGCTCATCTCTCGCTTGTCATTCTGCCTGCGTGGTGACTACCGACATCACCTTTATGCACTCTGCTCCTACTTCTTGTAAATTGGAGGTTTCCAAATGTTGGTTGCCACGTTCCTCCTCGTTTGCTTGACTGCCTTTTTGTTTATCAGGTTGGGATTTCTGATTTTGAAGCAGTCAGTTGTTGATTCTCAACTTGGTCCCTTTCCTTCTAAAGAATTGGTTTTTTTCCCAGAATGTGCAACGTTTCCCGACTTCCAAGACTTGATCTTGGTCGCCCTGCCTTGCCATGACTTCTGCACTTTACCTGTCCGTTTCCGTCATCGAATTCCATCCCTAAGGGAACTTTTGAAATTTTCTCTCGTCTGTACTCATTCTGGCCAAGCGCCCATTCTGAATCATTCTCCATCAACTCACACGACAATCAACATTATTAGCCCCAACCCGACGGCTTAGCAGTATCAACGTCTGCAGTTTATGAACTAATGAAAGGGGTGAGCAGGAAACGGGCAGCCATCCAGAAGATCTTATCACAGTGGAGGTTTTGTGGAGAAAAACCCAAACAGATGCTTATAACACTCCCTAAGGGTTGATGTTTTTCGCCAGCTTCCCCCATTTTATTTATTTACACTGAGGGATCTAATCTGGCCATAAATTTCGGTTCCCTTTCGTTGATTTGTGAACATCCCTTCGACGCGATTGGTCGATTTCTCCTCCGAGCCTTTCACCCTAACTCATCCCCGTGGGGTATTTATTTTCTATTTCCTTTCTCTTTTGTCGCCTTCCTGTTTCCCTTCAGCCTATTTATTCCCTCTTCCTCGAACCCCTTTATCCCTTTCCACCTTTCCCTCGAACCCAGTTCCTCTGTTCTAACCCTTGTATTATTTATGCGCACTAAATCAAGGAGCTCGGTGCTGCGAACAAAGCGTTCAGACATTCCCCTTCATAATCGCGGTCTCCTTTTGGAGAAACCAACCCTAGAAAGTTCTGTGCAAGGAGAGTTATTGAATTAACCCTAGTGAGTTCCCTGCTGGGTTACATTTTAATTTTATTGTTCCTTTCAAGACAAGCTTTTTGGTTCAGCATTATAACGTCTGAATCGTAAATGCTGATGTCCTTTTGAGTTTACCGTTATACGTCGTTTTTTATTTTGTTACAGTTTGTGTCAAGAAACAGCCATTTTGAGGCATTCTCGTATTCATTTGTTGGACTAATCGATCAAGAGAAGAAAAGACTTTGCAAAGTGGCTCGTGTTGGTACTGCAACCGTAATTGCTGCACTGGAGGTCTTACGTCCATCCAGGTACTAAGACTTTCCTCAGCTACAAAGGTGAAAAACGCAGGTTGAGGCTCAAGCAGCTCTTACTTGTATTATGAAAAGAGTACCAGCGATTCGGCGCTAGTGACAGAGAAATATATCTGTTGTTCAATGTGCTCATTCATGAGCGGTCGTGGTGGGATCAGGGGAGACACAAGTTGGTCTTCTCCACTGATGCGTATGTTAATCATGGTTCTGGTTAATTTTTGGCCCCGAAGCCAGGATGTCAGAGCTGCTTGGGGCAAAGGCTACTGCAAGGGCCGTACCATAAAGCTCCCAGGCGGGTCCTAGTTTACCTGCACGCCGCTAGGTGCCGCGTCGCCCCTTCTTGTCAATGCCGGCTGGTGTAGGGTGACCTCTCCGCTCTCACATGTCTACAATAATACTCGATTCAATGTGTTTCAGCATTGGGACTCAAACTGCAAGTCCTTCTTCTTCTTTGAGTGCCCGTAACCAGGCTTTGGCGACCTCTCGCTACTAACTTCTGTTGAGCGTGGTTGAGATGTGGTAGAGACCTACTGTTTAACGCTGGCTCCGAACGGCAAATGTGAGAGGTTTCCCTGGGCAAGATTCTCTCAGTGGTTTGCTATTGCCTTCCGAGAGGTGATTATCAGTATAAGGAAGATGCCGAGCGGCTGCTGGGATCGAACCAGCTACCTTTGACTCAGCAGTCCAACGCTCAAACCACTGAGCACTGATAACGATGTCCAATAAGTCCAATAATGAATTTCCCCATGGAGGAATAGAGAGGAGAGTTCACTAAATAGGACTTCATGTGCCGTAGTCGACGGTGGCGCTATCCCTACGGAACGTAGTGACGTAGTGTAGTTCACTACACTGTCTAGTCTACACATAGTACCTTCAAACCCGACTAGAGTGAGCCACTAGCCCTTCTTACGAAGGAAAGCCCCAAATACCTCACTAAACGGATTTATCTTCCACTGTGGTGCTACTACAATTAAATTAAAGGAAAAATTGAAGGAACCATATCTGAATAACGAAATTGATTGGGTAGTTGTGTACACTGTGAATGCAAACGATGGAATTCTGGACGGGATTCGCAGGGGCGCCATCTTCTGGTTCAGTTTTGGTAACTTACCACCTTCAAAGTTCACTACGTCTCGTAGGGGTCGCGCTGCAGTCGCAATCCCACCCGCCGTTCCATCACTGGGTTGGCGTTTTGGGCACGCGGTTTAACACAGAGTGAGCTCTCCTCTCTATTCCTCCATGGAATTTCCCCTTAGTCCAGTTCCCAGAGGATTTTATTTATTTTTTATTTATTTCGTTTTAATGGGTATAAAGAGTAAAATATAAAAAATGTGACTAAATCTGGGCTCGGCACAACTTTAGGTAGCCGAAAAACCTCGAAATTTTCGGTCATTTTCCGATTTTTTCGCAATATCTCAAAAAGGAGTGGTTCTAGCGAAAAACAATCCCTATACAAAGTTGTAGAGCATTAAATTCCCTACAAATGTCATGCATAACGTTTTCTTCTACGACCAATAAGGAGCGAGCTACAGCATCTCAAAGATGGACCATTTTTCTCAAAATGGTAAAAAAGCCAAGTAACGCCTTCTTTTGTGTGTGTTATTGCGACCCATGCATTCTTTGATTCTATTTTTGACTTATATTTTTGTCGAATAAGGTTCTCCAGACCCCCCCCCCCCCCCCGGGCCCGGCCCAAATTGATAACTGACTAGGAATGAGTAGGCATATCGAAACCCTCACAGTCCAATGCAATGTGAGAAAAAGCACTTGAACCTATTCGCCGAGCTTTCGCATTGTTTGAAAGCTTCATCAGGGCCTAAAGTGAAACAAAACTGTGGGTAGGTTACTTTGGTCCACTTGTGCAATTTTTTTTAGAAATTGCTCATTTCCACACCTTTACAAAGCGAAAATTCTCACTCTAATGACTATTTCCAACTAATTAGGACCTGCTGAATCGATTTCTGGCCTCAAAAAAATTATATCTGCCCTCTGTGTATAATTGTGTTGTTGTTCAAGTTTGGAACAAAGTTTCCATACGGGCTAGGATACTTAGGTCCAGTCACGAATTACCTTGAAAAAACACTCACTTTCGCATTTGGACCAATGTATGAGATTCCCCTCACTTTGTTTGATCCAGGAGCAAGTGGAAAAATTGAAAAAAATGAGATGGGTAAAATTTGAACGAGTAAAACTTTAATTCTTTAAGCTAATATAACACAGCTCGTAAAACAGTCTTATTTTTGCAGGGTAACTTGTACACAAAATATGCCCAAGTGGTATATTACACCTACCCGTGACTTAGAACAAAATTTCTGTCTTCCATTGCAAAAATCCCAAAAATTTTAAAATCAAAAATTTAATTTGACCAAATAGGTCGTAAAAAATCCTAATTTAGGAAAATCCCACAACTTTTAAAATGAAAATTTGGCTAGAAATGGACTAAATTGATGTAGAAATGAATGTTAGAAACTCCCAAAAATGGAAATTCAACCTAGAAAAAAAAATTTTCGTAATCGCGATACAGCCTGCTCCCCAACTTTCTCTTGTGTTTGTTAGGCATTTGGAATAATAAAAAGATCCAAATTACCACCAATTTATTGCACTAATAATCATAATTATGCGAAAAACGTGTTCTTATCCAACCTTACAGTTGGACCAAAGTACCCTGCCTTCCTGGTACAAAATTACCTTCCACCAATATTTTGTGAAAAATGACGACAAAAATCATTTGAATGTGAAAATCCAGTAATGAATTTTCATCTCCATTAAATTATCAACACGAGAGGTACTGTAGTCAACTTCACTGCCCTTCTCAACCACCTGTAGCACCAAAAGTATCCAGGCAAAGATTATCACAAAAAACAGCTGATCGCTATCACGAATTGTTATCACTATTGAGCAGAGGTAATAAGCAGATGTTGCTGCTGTTAACTTTTCAGTTGCCAAGGATGTTGCCATGATTTTGGCTTTTTTTAATATGGGCTCCTGCCCCTATAAACCGATTACGTCACGTTTGAAGTTTTTACGTTTTTGGACCAAAGTATGCCGCCTGGAACAAAGTAACTTACCTTTACGGTGCTTAGCAGAAAATTCGAAATAGGCGTTATTGTTATGAAAATGAAGTAGAATGATCTATAACTTTTCTGTGAGCCCCCTCTATCACAAAATTAATCACCAATTAAAGGAATAAAGGAGACAAGAGAGTGAGAAAACGTGTGTATGGAAAAAACTTTTATTAAACAACTGAAGTATTTAATTACAATTAAAACATTGAAAAATTCACCAATGAAAAGAGCTTGAATGTTAAGAAGTTCTTATTCTTCACTGAACACAAGATCTTCCTGACAGGAAGTGGCTGCTCGGCGAAACGCTCTACCGGGGTAATGTCTGGACGTGACCAGTGTCACCATCCTCAAGGAGTCTTGCGTCTACAAGTCCTGTTGGAATACCAGCTGCCGATTTCTACTTAGTAGAAAGGCCGTCTCACTGCTTACTCTAATCTCTACTTCAGTTGCGCCATCTACTGATTTAAAAAACCATATTCTGCGAGCTCTCCCCAACCTGCTGCCCCTTTCTGTTGGTATTTACATCAAAACGCAATAAAGACAGATGGATTGAAATCCCACCTCAAAAAGGTCCCGTAGTTGAGTAGCCCAGGGTTATTGTGTTGTTGGAAATGTAGGTTAATCGTCCTCTCCACTTCCAACTCGGATCAATAATATATTTACGTTAGCTAGTTACCTTCTTGGTGGGTATTTTCATTCAGGCTTTCATTGGCGGTGTTTCCAGCGGAAAAACACGTTTTGTAATCAACTGTCGCGCGTTTAATTTCCCGAGGGGCTCAACCTCTTTTAGTATATTTGACCTCATCTCTGTTATTTTCCAGAGGCACTGTGTCCAATTGAGTGAAAGAAGATACTTAAAACATACTGTTACTCTGAATGTTCACAGTTCATCAAGAATGAGAATTGATGAAAGCTTCGTTGATCAACTCCTTCGGGCTCCCACGTGAAATACTGATTCCCGCCGGATCGAACATGAAACTCGTATAAAACAAAAGTTGGATTCAACAACACGTTCGAAGCGAGGAAAACCAAACGCGGATCTCTTGAAAGTTATATCGGATAACTTGGGGGGGACTCGCTCCCCTCGGCGGGGAACACTTTCGCTCGAATGACATCCACCGGTGATATATGAGGGTGCCGGGCTTTTCCCCATTCGGTTCAAATACCGCAGTTTGCAACCTCCATTCATATTTACTCCGGGTACACCGCATTACGTAACGCCAGCAGCGAAATTGAGTCGATTATAGGAAAAAGAAAAAAATTGGGGGTGACCAATGGATTATTGAGCCTGGAAAACCCACGAGAAGTGTGTTTAATTGCGAAACAACCGCAGAAATCTCATTTTTTATTTTATTTTTTAAATTATTCTTTCAAGGTTGCATCCGCATAAAACAATACTTCTAGTAATTTCCTTTTAAGGTATGGCTCACTATTAAGCAGAATTAAATTTTGTGGATTCTCTGGTCACTGGGTTTGGTCCTCTTCAGTCGTCAGACCTCAGTGCTGTTGCGTTGGTGAGTCACCTCCCGCGGTCGACCATTCCTTACGATTTCTTGTCTCCACCTTGAGATCTCGATTCATCTGTACATATCAGATATTTAGTTTGACACACCTGGTTCACAGTGTTGCCACCCTAATAGTTACTATCATGGCAATGGCTGTACAGATATACCTCACCATCAGAACCGGCCGGTCTTGAGGGTTTGGTATATCCAGCTGCTCGTTTGATTCGTTTGTTTGCTCCTAACTTTGAAGGCGTATCCGTTCGAGGGTGCAGTTTAATGTGCAGATGAGGATTTGCCAGTAGGGAGAGGAAGAGGGGGGGGGGGGGGATTGCATACGTCACACGGTCGGGCCTTTTGTCCCACCGCAGTGCAGTGGCATTAGTAAAGCTCGTGAATTTCCCCTGACATTTTGCATTCCCGCTTTACTCGGGATCCCCTCTTCTCATCTGAGCCCCGACAACTGTGCCAAACTCCCCCAACCCGCGGAAGGGGATTTACCTTAGCGAAACCCCTCCGGTATGAACGGCGGACCTTCAGTTTCGGTCTAAACAACCTGTTGCGCCAAACCAGACCGAAACTTAACCATTTGACAATCGATAGTGCGGGAGAAACCCAGTCTATCAAAACCTCAATAGGAAAATGTTGACCGCTGTAGGGGAAGAGCACCAGTAGTTGGCCATCCCGCCTCTTTTCTTTTAAAGGTTGAGGCTGTTTTTGAAACTTTTAGTAATTTTGGTTTATTATTCTTGGAATAATACACCTATGTTTTCGCGACGGGGGTCGACGACTCCGATCGGCCTCGAAATGTGACATTATCCGTTTCAAGAGGTCTACATTCTAAATCCGAAACATCCGTCCGCCGTCCGGGCCGTTTTGGGCAGTAGGAATTTTTTTTTAAATCTGAAATTTTTACAAAATACTTGGTTTACCATCTAGTTGTGCCCGCAAGGTATTCAGTCCGATCGCCCAAACCCGTGGGGCGCTATGGGGCTACGGGAGGCGGTTTTTGAAGGCTTTTAGCTATGGGATCGAGTTAGGTGTCGTTTTCGAAGAATTTTTGGACGTAGAATCCATTTTCGGGGGTCCCGGAACGATCCGATTTCACGGTGGCGATCTTCAGGGCTTTCAAGGGGCTAAAAATGGGATTTTTGAAGGATCCCAGGAGGTTAAATATTTTCCGAGTAAAAAATAAAGAATTTTCGAAAAAAATCCAAAAGTTATTTGAAAAAAAAATTTTTCCAGAATTTTTTCTATTGACAGACATAATTTTTGCACAAGTAACCTATATCAAAGAATAATAAACCCTTGTGTAAAATTTGCAGCGTTTTTATTTAGTCGTCAACCGATTTTGATGTAATTTGGCTATAAATGTTCACAACGAACTAGAAGCTACATCTCGTAAATTTTGACCTCTTCCTAACTCTCAGGGGGTGGGATTGAATATCACGAGTAGAACTATCTAACACGAAGTCCATGGACGCGATCACTGAGCAACACAGAGCGCCATGGAGGAATAGAGTATTTCTATTCCTCCATGACAGAGCGCGATTTCCTATGAAGAAGCTTCCTTCTCATTCCTTTGGCCCTGCCATTTATAATGATGATGTTATAAAAAGACGATTTCCACTATATTCCCACTATCTACCTTACGTTAATGTTGATGTTTATGCTCCTTGAGAGATCTCGAAGCAGAGAGTCAGCTGATCCTTGTTTACTGTTATGACTGCCGAGAAAATGATCTCTGAGATATGTGCCCAATCGTCCTCAGGGTTCTTGTCGACGATGAACACAAATATATCAAGCAGTGAGCCCAGTTTTTATGAGGGACAAATGGTGAAAAAACTGCTCAAGTGGCCGAGTACCGGTGCTCTTCCTAATATCTTCACCGTCGCATTTACATTAAACTTGGATATCTCTTAATTTTCTCTCGCGTCCCTCTTTTACCTTCTGGGCTGGACATAACTCGCCTCTAGTCCCGGCGGTGTAATAAAGTCGCCCCGCCGACTTTTATCGGTGCGAGGGAATAAGTGATGATATTGTGGAGCAGAGGTCCGCTGGGCTCCCGTTGAAACGTAAAGCTCCGACGAATTATGAGGTTCCGCGCAGTTACACTCGAAAACAAATGGGAACTTCAGAATTACTCTGACGATTTTTTTTTTTTCTGCAAGCCAATGCAACGGAAGTTTTCTTTCGAGGGAAATTGTGCGGTCGGAACACGTCGCTTCGACGCACTGCTGGCTCTAAAGGGGTCCAATTTACGGAAGAAGACTCCTCATTGACCCCCTAACTGCTAACTTTTCTCCGCTTCGCAATATCCTGTTACGATTGAATCACTCTTTATTCGTGTTCTCCTTTCTACACCCGTAAAATTCCAAGCGCTCTAAAAGCCGCTCATAAATGACGTTTATTGACCTCTCCGTCCTCAAAAGAGGATGTTAGGTGGAAGTGATTCCTCTTTTGAATTATTTTAACGCCGGCATGTAAACTCTTAAAAAGAGTATGAGGTGAAACGTAAAAACCCTCCTCAGCCCGACGTTTATTCTGCGTTTAATAGGCCCTCTCGTTCCTTCCATTGTCCCTGTGGAGTATTTTTATCGTCTTGGCCGTCGGCTGAGGCCCTCGTAAACCGTTGGAATAAAATTGCCGCGGATACGAGCGAAATAAAAGCTCGAGAGAAAGAGTAGCAAGACATGACGAAGTTATACTAGTAATTTCATCAAGAAGGGAAAAGAGGAATTTAAGTGAATCCGAGCATTTTGCAATCTCTCTTAAATGAAATTCATGTCTTTGTAAAATGTTCATCAAAGGTGTAGGTATCATTTTAGTTGAGTGCTATTGCAATGAAAAGCCCTTCAGCGAAATATGCCCCGCTAATGAACAATAAAAACCTCGACAAGATTTGCTTTTGAAATCTGAACTAGACGAGGAATATTTGTTTCTGAAAAACCAACTGAATCAATTCTGTCGAGCGTAGTTATTAACGTAGCTGTTTCATTTGAAAATAGAGCACATTTAACAATTTCAAAGTTCTAAGTAGTTTACGTGAAGTTAAGTCGTGATACGTGATCAACATTTCCTAATATCTGCAATATGCGAGATATTGTCAACGGTAATTTTCGTCGAGCTTTAATTAAACTCGGGACACTACCTGAACTTAACTGAAGCTCCCTAGCTTAGTTAATTCAGTTAGGATAGATGCTGGGATGTTCTAACAACCTTGCAACTTCGCCATGTACCCTCTGAAGTTGTTAAATTAGAGTAATTGTTTTTGATTGAATTTGTGTACTGTCATTTGGCAATTCCTCTTACAGGGTCTCAAGGGGGACGTATTTTGACTTCGAATTGATCAATGACTATCCATCAGTTGATTGGAAATCGCGTGGAAGAGATCAGAACTCAACAGTTTCTTAAGAGGAAGTTTACGGTCGACCGGGGAATCTTAAAAGTTCGTCCAATTCTCCGACATGGATCCGAGGAAGTTCTACAGTTTGACTTTTCCTGATGGAACGGATCGGCTGTGAGATTACGACTTGTTAAATGGGGTGTGAATGGCTTCATACCCATCGGATGTTTTCGCGGCGGGAGTCAGCAATTTTGATCGGCCTCAAAATTAAATTGTGTTCTCTCGTTTCGTGATGTGTAGATTCCAAAAACGAGATGTCCGTCTGCCGACCAGGCCGTTTTGGGTTTTGAGCATAAGTAATTGATTCAAATTATGAATGTTTGACAAAATATTTGGTTTTCTATATAGTTGTGCCTGCAACGATTTCATCCCATTCGCTCAACCCCGTGAGACTCTCTGTGGGGCTAAAAATGGGCTACGGGAGGGGTTTTAGCCCCATAGAGGTTTTTCGTTTTAGAAGGTTTTCGCCTATGGGGTCGAGTTAGGTGTCGTTTTCGAGATACTTTTGGATGTAGAATCCAGTTTTGGGAGTCCTAAATCTATCAGATTTCACCGTGGGGATCTATAGGGCTCTCTAGGAGCTACAAATGGGAATTTTGAAGGATGCAAGAAGGTCGAATTTGGTGTCGTTTTCCGAATGATTTTGGGCGTGTAATCCATTTTTCGAGGTCCCTCAATATTCCAAACACTGTTCAGAAATACAGTGTTTTTTCTTCTAATTTTTCAAAAATGATTTTCTAATAATTCTAACAATTTCACAGAAGGGTTTATTTATGTCATTTTGTCAATTATTGACAAAATGACATAAATAAACCCTTCTGTGAAATTTGCAGTGTTTTTTTTTTTTTTTTTTTTTTTTTTTTTTTTTAGCATGGTTAGATTCATGCTTTACTGTGGGTAAACCGGCGCGGAAATATCGTGTGACGCCTCACTCCCCCCCCCCCCCCCCCCGTTACTGTAGTCATGGACCTTCTGGGACCTTCTGTAGTTACTGGAGCCGATATTCATCATGTTCTTTGCTTTGGTTCTCGATTCAAATTGAAGTAATCCGGGGGTCTGGGGGTGTCTAATAGTCATACCATGTACCAAACGAGGACGAAGAAGATATACATGCTTATTTCGGATGTCATACATTGTGCATATTTTTGGGTTTTTAGCCACTTTTTTTTCAACAGTCAATGGACGCTGCAGTCCCTAATGGGTCTGATTGTGGCGGCAGGCAGCGACACACGCCCCTGCCTGCTAGGCTGACTCTCTGCTTGCTCATAAACCAGTTGAGCTGGTTGACTAAAAGTGAATTTCGCATCTAGCAAGTTGGGCACATATGCCGTTCTCGGAAAGGAACCGTTGGATGGGGCAAATGCCCCTCTATCTGGTCCTGTTAGTGGTTTGGACAATTCGCCAGTCCCATCAGGCTCTCCGAGTAGGACACACGCCCTACCCAGAGACCTATGACACGGTGTGGATTCTCATCCACACCATTTAGCTATTTATGAGGATTGGACTCCAGCCCTTTCCTCTACCTACTTGAAAACTAGCTTCTGACTTCTAAGTTGGTCCATCCACCAGGGGCTTCGAAAACCCCTCAAATGGTGGAATTCGAAAACTTGATACACGTACAACAAATCCACATTATTTGTTTTATTTGAAACGCAGCCCCTGGGCCAGCAGACCCAAAACAAGTCGAATTAGAAAAGGCCGGGTCGGCAGACTATTACACCTCGTATTTGTCCCAATTAAATCTTGGCCTCTGAGTCAGTAGACTCAGAAAGGTGGAATTTGATGTCTTGACACACAGACAACGGACGTACAGTATTTATTTTATTTAAATCGCAGATCCGGACAACAGTTGATAAGAGAGGTGATAGGAGTAGTACCGAAGATTGACGCTTGGAAGCGCTGCCGGCCTCAGTGGGTCGCAAGTTGCAGCAGCTGCTGCTCTTCTACGGTTTTGGGGTGGGGTTTGTTCCTTACCCGGTAGGCGTCTCGCTCTCGCTTGATACCACTTTGAACCTGTTGCACAAATCATTACGTGAGGGCACTATTCAGTTGATAATGAAGTCGAATTCGCAAAATCGGGCACCTCTTTCCAACGACCACAATTCCCAGCTAATGCGGTTTTTACTGATAAAATGATCGCCATTAACTCCCTCTCCGCCGTCTAATATTTATTACGAGGAATTTTCATAAAGTAGGAACCCATTTAAGGGAACAGTCGACGAAGTTGACTCACTTAATATCGCTCTTCGAGGGCGCTAAGTTAGTTTTAGCCCGGCCGGCTCTCCCTGCCAAGTTAAATCGCTCCATTTGATCTAATCGAAATCCTGGCGCTATTCAGCGCCCGCTACAGCACCTCATTGTTCATCGGGGAAAACCGAGAGGATTTTTTTGGCCGAAGAGGTTCCCCCCCAGTCGTGAAATTTGGAAGCGTTTTATCATTTCTGGCCGCGCGAATGTGTCAATTTGTTTTGCTCGTCATGCTCTATTTTTAATCGGTCTGAAGGCGTTTTCTCGGCAATTTCAGGATTTCTGACGTCGATTATAATTGAATAAACTTCTTCAACGTGTCGAGAGATAACTTTCTTCTTGAAGATCGCTGACAGTTGGATTAAAAACGCCAAGCTCAATTCATCAATTGGAATTTCGTTTGTTAGATATGAACCGGCAGGCTCAACGCCCCATCGGATATCGGTTATTTCCTCCCCACTTGTCTGAAGGGAGAAAAGGAGGAGCAGAAAGAAAAAGCCGGTATAAAAAAGAGAATAGCCGATTATTCTTGGTTGTTATCGGAAATGAGCTGGCTGGAATCAACGAAAAAAAAAAAACTGGAAACGCTCATTTTGAATTTTTGTGTGGTCTTTTCTTAGGGGTTTCAATATTTGAGGACCAAAATTGTCTGATATCAATCTGCCAAGTGAATTGGAAATTCTTTTAAATTCCGCAAGAATGACTTTTCTGGGTGGGGCAGCGTCGAAGAGGCAACTTGACCGGCGTGGGGTTTTCGCTTCATTTAGCTTTCACCTCCCTCTCAAAGTCGTGATTTACAGAAGTGTGTTGAATTCAGATGAGGTTTTCTTCATTCCCCGTTCCTGCGGATTCTAACTTAAATTGTGGACGTCAACTTCGCGCCATAACGCTGACATTTACAAACGACGGCTCCCACCTTTTGGTCTAAAAGGGCTGACAGTATAGACCTGATGGAACAACTCATGGGCCTGCGGGTTATTCCGGATTGAACGACCTGGACGGACCTTTTCTTCACCTTTTAGAGCCTTCCCATTTAGAGGTCGCGCTTGAGTGAAAACGAGGTCCAAGCTACAAACGGCTCGTTACATTGTTTCACGAGTTACTTTTCAAGAGAGAGATTAACTTGAATTAGGTGTCACTGTTGTCCACAACAAATCCTGTCTTCTCGATTTGGCCGCTCAAATTGTTCGATTTAAAACGTTGGTTTGTTGGTGACGCGTTCATTTGCGCCAATTTGCATCCAAATTACTCGTTGAGCTCCAAACATGTCCGGACAGTAATGAACGTTGCCGATTAATCGGTTCAGCCCACTGTTTGACTTGGAGAATTGGGTTATCTCGCCTCAAGTTGTAAACTTCGCTGTGGGGGGAGGGGGGGAGGGGATTAACCGAAAGTCGTTAAAGAGAAGATTGACGCTGCGGTTTGGCGTTTCTGGCTCCGAAGTTCCTATTGAATCCCGTTCCTGCACTACCTGGATCCTTTCGACGGAAGTTTCCTCCTGAACTTTCAACCGTCCAACGCGAACCCTTTTCATTTCTCTTATCGAAGCGTTGGGTCAACATAATCTGATGACACCCTCGGGCACGTTGGCAGGATATGAACGATGCTCTTCATATATTGCCAAACAGTCGAGTGCAAACCTCGACGAAATTGGGTTGGGAAGGATTTTTCATCTTTTGTATTCCACTGGAGCGTGTGATGTTTCGTATTGAGATGGCTCGCAGTCTTTTTACCTCGAGGGTATTATCATTTTTCCTGGGGTAGTGAAGTGCTACATAGTATGGGGTGGAATCATGGACGCTCAAGGTAGCCCACATAAACAGGTTGGAGGTTTTTGAGGTGTGAATGTTTCGCCGAATGCTGAGGATCCCCTGGACTGCACGCATGGGGAATGACTACATCCTGCAGCGCAACAACCTTTTTCGTGGTTTGTTATGCACTGTGAAGAAGCGTAAGGTCGCTTACTTGGGCCATGTTTTGCGTGGACTGAAATACGAGCTCCTCCAATTGATGATGATGATGGAAGGATACCAAGAGGGTGTGATAATCCTGAGGATTATTAAGGGGGAATAAATAGACGATTTAGCGGGAATAAATAGGGTAATGTATTTAACTCAGCGCTACGTGGTCAATAAGGGGCTCGTCTCGTCGAGGATCCACAGGAGAGTGTCTCTTATCAGATTCACCCGCCTGTCTCTCTACGAAGTAGAGGGGAGGGAAGGGGCGCTATTCCATGGTGACATCACACTCCCCCTCCCGGCAGAAAAGCTGGCGGGGACAGGTTTTGGGGTCAGTCATGGCATGGGGAAACCGTCCTGGTGCGGCAACTGGGTGGTATTGGCGACGATATGACAAGTGGGCAACAGGGCCCTGTCGTGCCGTCATTCACTGGGTCCACCCAGAGCCGTGGCAGCAGGCGAAATGGATTAACCCCAGCGGGCTGACTTCATTTCCTAGTGGGCCGCAGGTGAGCTTCGTGACAACCTAGTCAGGAGCTGGACGGGAATCCGAGGCGCACTTGAACTGATTCAATTGTCTCAAGACCATGAGAGGTCTTTTGCTGAGATCATCGCCAACCTCCGCTAGCGGAGATGTCACTTCAAGAAGAAGAGTGAGGAGTCTGCCTTCCCCTGCTACGACTTCGGTGATGACTGGGTAACCACCCTGCTTCCCAGCTACGATTTCAGTGACGACTGGGTGACTTTCCTGCTTCCCATGCTCGCTCCATGATCTTTTTGCAAAAGTCTTCATTTGGGGAATATTAGTTCCACTACATTTTAACCGTCGTCTCCCCATGTGATCTTGCGGACGCGGGTAGGACCGAGAAAATGGAGGCAGAGGTTGTACTCTAGCTGGACGACTCCAGAGATGTAACTGCGGTGGTGGAGGGGGCCAAGTAGAGGCCAGGGCTTAAGTCCTATCCTCGCACTATTTTGATGATCCAAGCCAGGCAATCAAAGTCTTAGAAACGTGCGAGCGTCCAATCCAGAAAAGTCTGGTGGGACTGGAGTGGAAACCGCAACACAAACGGCTGACATCCTGGTGAGGGAGTCCTATCCATGGAAAGGCGTCCAACCCAACGACGACTCCTTGAGGAAGGGGCGCCTGTGCTGAATCTATTTGAATGATATCGTTAATTTTTTTAAATCCGTCCTCATGCAGAAGTCAAGGGAGCAGGGTCATGCTGGCTATCTGCCGCCTCCAAGGGACTGCTGTAGCGCCCTCTACCGACAAACCCGGTACGGTTGTCATGGCATTAGTTCCATGTTTCACACGGATACGACCTGAATGTCCACGATAATGAATACCAGTTATTTTCACTTGTCACCTCGCGAGCGCAACACCGTGTTTTCTTGTATCTTGATAAAACTCCCACATTCGTTTAAAACCGCCGCTCGCCAAATCAAAGACGGCGCCGAGAGAAAACGAATTGTTATTCCAAGCAAACCCCCGGGCTCTGTGGGGGATTTATGTTTATTCAGAAGGCCCTCGCGTGAGCTCATTTCTGCTCTGAAATTAACTAAGAATAGCGAAATTATCGGGCCAAGTCGGAGGCAGCCGGACCTTCGTGATCCGGTCGGAATGAAACCGATTGTTTGTTATCATGTCTCCTCGACACTTTCATTACAGCTTAAAAGGGGAATTTTTCAACCCGCTGATTATAAATTTATGAATTCATCCGCTTATAGTTTCCTTATTAAAATGGGGTTCGAAAAATTTAATAATGCATTTATTTAAATGGGTATTGATTACAACACAAAAATGTGTTAAACATAATTCTGGAAATGCTGCTTCCCATTGTATGCCTGTACTTGTGCTATCGGATGGGTTGTGTACATTTATACAACTCCTATTATATAACAAATTATAATATGTATTACGCTGTAATGAGGAGTTTTTGAAAACACGAAAATTTACTAGTACTTTGAGTAAGTAGGTAGGTGGAATGGTAAGATGTTGGAAATGGCTAAAAATAATGAAAAGTAGGTAATGCAAATTTTCACTTTTGGAAATAAGGCGGAGGTTGTGCAGTAGTTTCTTAAATAGTTATGCATTTGGAAATCATTCGGCCGTTGTCCATGGTAAGTCTTTCGGAAAGGCAGCTTAGTAAGGTACAAGTTCTCGTCTTTTCGATGGGTTTGCAATCGTTTTGTTCTTTAATTACGGTTATCTCTTCAATGAGCTCTAGCAATTTTAGTATTGCAAATTCCCTAAAGAGAGCTTCTATCATCGAGGATACGTTTGCCCCATTTTAGGTTCTGATCAACTTCCTTTCATCTCCAAAATCGAACCGAAGCAACAACATGTTGTATGACTTTGCAGCAACAAGGCGATCTCTTCATTTTGATACGCATTTTAGGTTCTTGATCTGCGAAATGTCGCATTCTCTGAATGCACAAGCTAGGAAATTAGTTTTGAAGTTGATCATTCTATTCTATTGAAGACAATTGAAGGATTCGGGTCAGGCATGTTTCAGCTTTTACTATCACTGTTATCGTGCACCCGAATTCCGGGTTAAATCGTCCTGTGCCGTGTTGTAAGAAGTCAAAAAGAGGAAAATACACCATTTTTCTGACAGAAAGTCTTTCACGTAGTTTATTTTTCATCTAAAGTTGTTCTGGTCGGTTCAAAAAGTATGTGCGTGACGCCACCTACGGACCTTGCGTTTGACGACCAGGGTTGCCAACTCAGAAAACCACTTTTTCCGTTAATTGTTCCCTTAAACAACCTCTTGACATTTTTAGAACTAATTTAAATGAAAATAAAAAGTTTTTCTGCTATTCACCTTAACCCACGAACGAATCAAAACAACGGCAGTGGTGTCACGTTTTCCCTTGTCTGTGGTTTAACCTCAGAGACCGATCCTTCAGTTTTTAAATGGTGGCCAACTTGGCAGCATGGCGAAATGGGCGCCGATCGCTGGTTACCACCGAAAATTCAAATTTCTATTTTTCCATAAAATTTATGAATTTTAATTCTATAAATTTATACGAACTTGCAATTTGTGTTTTAACCCCATTTTCGGTGTTATTTGGAAACCTTCTGTCGATAAAAAAAAAACCAAAAAAAAAAAAAAAAAACCAGAAACGTCCGTTCCTTATTTTTGTTTCGTGTTGATGTCTACCATTGGATATCTGATTTTCGAATTTGAAAATGTTCAGACAGTTCAGTTTTTTCCTTTCATCGAAATCCTCGACTTAATTGCTTCTTCCAAATAAAGTTTTTAAACGAAAGAAAACAGTATTTTTTCATGAGCAAGACTTGCTAGTAAACCTTAATACTAAGTAAACACGAAGTGATGGATGAAATTAATTCAAAACTTCCATCTTCGTTATTAGGTTTTTTAATAGTTTTTTTTTTCTTCTTGACTTTAATTTCTTGGGGTGATGATTCAAAGATAATTATTGCGTTCCTTTCTTAGCAAAGCCTCCTTCCACCTCATTAACTCTTCTGCGGGCTCATTAATTTGGCTAATTCGACCGAATTGCTCTTCTCAAACTCGCCCGAAGGCACTTCGTTTCCACGACGGGGTTCATTTTTCAACTCTGCGGTTTAATCTACTCATTTCATCGGACCATGTGTTCTATCTGTACGTTCGGTCAATCTATTTGCTGCCTCGGCCAATTATTCCGGGCCCAGGGAGGGGATTCAGTCGTCGAGAAAGCAGACAAAACACGGTAATCCGACGGAAAAGGATTTTCCCCGCGCGGGGGCCGGAGAGGTCTGGAAAAATCTCCCCTTAAAACCTTCCCGCTTTTCTTCGAAAAGAGAAGCCGGGAGATTTATCGAATTTCCGGGAAGATCCGATTGCGAAGGAAGTGAAGCAGAATCCTTGCGGCCTTGTCAAACGGGGATCCTAATTGGGTCTGAGTAAATTCTCGAGTACAGTCGAGAGCACTCGAACGGTTCAGACGTTACGTGATTACCCTTTTGTTTTTCGAGTGGATAATGTTGCTGATTCGTTTGAAACGATGTTGTGAAGTACCCTGAAAACTCAGTGAACCTTATGTTCCGTAATTACTAAATTACATTAAGGGTAATCCATCGCTAAACCCTTGCCCTTGTTGAATTCTAGTATTCAAGCCAGCAAAACATGATGAACCTCATAATCTTTTCAACTTTCATCGTGCCAAATTAGCCATAGAAAACCGAAATGATTCTTAAGTTCACATTTAGTTTAATAAAACCCCAACACGACGAGAAGAATCATCTTTGTTCTAATGTACTCGAACATGCAGAAATTTCAAAATGCGAGGGAAATGGGGCAGCAGTTGATAGTGACTAGCGCCACAAACCACGAGCGGCAGTGAACCAAACTAGGGATTAGGCTTGGAGACTAGACTTTGCGGCGTTCACTGGAAAATTCAGTGTAAAGGAAGCCCCCCCCCCCCCCCCCTCCCCATGCAAAAAGGCCTTATTCAAAACCAACTTAGAATTTTTTTTTTACCTACCTTCATACTGTATTTTCCAGTAAACACCTTCTTCAAACGACCTTATAGCAAATTTACTGTAGATTCCGAATATATACTTACATTTAGTCTAAAACCTTTTTAAATCATCAAAAAACTGCAAACAAATGAGCGAAAATCATATTTTTCGCCGTTTTTTCTTATACCTTCTCCTCTCTCTCTACTCGCTCCGAAAAGTCCTGGGGAAAAAATCGGGGGTAACGTTTTGAAAGTTTAGACCTTTCTAAACAGAACGAGACCTACCGCGACTCTCAAAAATTGAAAATAAGGGAGCTACAATTTTTCAAATTTTGGCAACTAAAAATCGGGAACTTGATTCTCCCAAGAGGAAAATCAACTTGAAATTCTTATCAATTTATTTTTCTCGTTAACTCAAAATTTATTTCCTCGTCAACTCAAATGACTGACTAAAATTTAACACGTCCTGTGACACTTTTAGAAGTAACGTTTGGTGTGCCAAAGCAAAGACAAAATGTCAAATTATTTGAATACTTGTAGGTCGTGTATAGTTGATATCTCGCATCCGAATGATTTCAATCGATTCTGCATTCGGTTGTCCCATCACGATTTCCACCCCTTGATATTTAAACAGTGGACATGCTTTTGTAGTCCCGTACTTACAAGTTCAGAGTTCTCCAGCACGTTTGAGTGTTCATATCGGATGATGCAATTGCGTTGGCTAGCTTCGCTTTTGGACAGCAATTTATTGTTACCCCTACGCCGGAATCCCCAAGAGGGTTTCTTGAAGCTTCCTCATTGCCTGCAAAGTGTCTCTATCTATAACAGCAAGTTCGGCCACTTCAGCAAAACGAGACCCATTCGTCGAGATACAAAGTCGATCCCATTTAAAATGCCGGCGACCGCACTTTTCCCCAAATGGGATCTGCCCGGGACGTCCAATCAGGTTAGGCGACACGAACGACGAAAAAAAAAAGTCGCCCTTTTCGAGAGGTTTCAGCTGCGATCCTCTGCGGGACATCGATCGACGATCGATCCTGTAACTAGTTGGCGCACCGACCGACCACCTGTCAAGCTTGATCTATCCGTCTCACCTGTTGACTGTAGAAATAGGTCGAAACGCCCTCTGGGGGACGTTCATGACTAACAAAAAGGCGCTCAATGTGGTAACACCTTGGCTGTAGGCGGATCACGTTTTAAGGATTTTGCCTGAACGTTAGAGGTTTTAATAACATGTCACGTGGTAGGTTTAGTAACGCCGGGGTGGTTCAAGGTTAAAGATAGATTCTTAAGTGGTTGAACGCTGATTTACGTTTTTGTGTTGGCATCAATACCCTCGCATGGCAGGCACACGAACCATTTCCAATCAGTAAACTGGTCTCTCATCTCTTGGATCACAATATCCCAATCAATACACCGTGTAGGCTTCCTATCAGGGACGGGACATCGCATGACTCATTAGCGTTCAGTCCGTACCCCTCAAAGCCCAGACGGTACTTCTGTGAGGGCTATGCGCCAACTTCGTTGCCAACACGCGATTCCAATCCGACGTAGACGTCGCGGGACGAGAAGTCATTTTGCCGATGATTATTCTACGTACCGAGAGAAATTGACATTATTGGATGATGCGGCTGGGGAATTCATTTTACGATTTATTATGGTGGAAATAACAGTTGAAAACCTGTGCTCAGTGACTATGGTGGCCATCATGAAGCCAGGTTGGTAAATGTAAAAGTGTTCCCTGTGCATTTGCAGTTTACCAACTTTGATTTTATCCCTTCAGCTTGCGATGTGAGCTGTGAGGCTTCAAGAGGATACAGGTGGACTTTTTGTAGGGTTTTGAGCTTGTCGAGTAAGGTGTCGTTTTTTAAGACTACTTGGTAGTTTTGAGCCAAAAAATCAATTTGTAGTGTCCCTAATATGTGCTTATATATGTGAATAGGTACCGTTTTTTTTTTCTCCATGCCAGTTGAATGCGCCCAGAAAAAGCTGATATCGCTTGACATGATAATATCATGCATATTATGCAAACTGTGGCATGCCTAGGAAGTACTCCTTGTGGATTAGAAGTTCCGAAGTCCTATCCTCACTCTGATTACTTTTGTTTAGGAAGCAAGTAAACTCTTCGAGCATACTCCATCAATGTGGAGGGTGTTCTTATTCGTGCCAGAGTTGCTGAGCAGACAGTCGTTTGTGAGCTGTCCGACCCCATATCGGTCAAAGGAAGTAGTATTCCTCTTAACTCCAGGATCCAGCGGCGCGCTGGCATGCTCTTGGAGAGTGAATCCATTCATCAGGTCTCCCAGCCTCACTCTGAAATCAACCTGGGAATGAAGTGGGTTTCATGAACTTTCTGCCCTAAGCTGGCAGAAAGGCCGCTTCCACTATTGCGTCAAACTTCTTCCGAAACTCACCTAGCCGAGCACCCAGAACCCTGAGTTCCTTGAACTAAGCCACCTTTGACGATCTCCCTGTCGACCATTCCCAGATCAAGCATGGCTATAATTTCTCTCTACATAAGTCTACATAAGTGTTATCGCTCACATAACAATATATTCAAGTGTTCCAAGGGCTGGTGTCCTTGTACTTTGACAGTTGGCAACCCTGATCACTGACGTTATTCTGGATCTCGGAAATTGAATATAGTCGAGATGGTTCTCCCTTAGTGCCCCCTCCCACGATGGAACGTCCACTGTAGGCTATCAATTGGTAATTCTCTCGGAAAAACCTCATAAATAATTCCGAGGCCAGATTGAGCTAGAGGGCAGGTGTTGGAATATGTAACTAGATCACCACTTGGAATAGACCACTCAATTGGACGAACTTCATTCGGGACTTAAAAATGGACTACATGAACCAGCCACGCCTTTAAATTCGAGACCTACATATTTACAACCTTCACGCCTACATGGCCGCCACCTGCACAGGGATAAAATTATTACGCGGCTTTGACCCATCGATCCCCCTTGTACACGGTCCAACGCCTTTTCCCCGCTGCAGGGAAAATTTTTTCCACGAAAAAGATAAGCTATCGGATCCTACCTTACTGTTCAATCCACGGTTTCAAACATTTCTATTTCCAACGTCCCACAACTCACTCCACAATGCATCAACTATGGGAATTTCAATTCAATGTCGTCTTTTGGTTTATTATTCTTGGAATATTACACCTGTGTAATCGCGACGGAGGTTGAAAATTCAGATCGGCCTCAAAATTTGACATTATCCGCTTCATGATGTCTAGATTCCAAAAATGAATTGTCCGTCCGCCATCCGAGCCGTTTTGGGCAGTAAAAAAATTTTTTTTTAATTCTGAAATTTTGACAAAATACTCATTTTACCGTCTTGTTGTGCCCGCAAAGTTTTCAGCCCGATCGCTCAAACCCGTGGGGCGTTATGAGGCTAAAATGGGACTACGGGAAGGGGTTTTTGAAGGTTTTCGGCTATGGGGTCGAGTGGGGTGTCGTTATCGAAGTATTTTTGGACGTAGAATCCATTTTTAGGGGTCCCAGAACGATCCGATTTCACCGTGGGGATCTATGGGGCTACAAATGGGACTTTTAACGAATTCGAGGAGGTCAAATAAGGTGTAGTTTTCCGAGCAATTTTGGACGTAAAACCCATTTTTGAGGTCTCACATCTGTCCAAACATTGTACAGAATTTTGTGTGTGTCAAATATAGGTATTTTCTTAATGGCACAGAATTTTTTTTTCCCGCAATTAACCTATATATATATAGGTTACCAATATATATCAAATAATAAAAAACCCTTGTGTAAAATTTGCACCGTTTTTCAATACGAAAAAGTTAGGTTTATTCCTATTTGAATCCGTTCTTTTACAATCTCTTCATAATATTATTTCCTCGAAGAGACTCAATAATTGAATTATTCTCTTTATCTCAAAGAGTAAAAAATGTCTGATGAAATATTATTCATTATCATATTTGTAGGTAAAGTTTAACAATCACTTGGTCACTTACTGATAAGATGAGAAAAGAGAATTGTTTTCTTGATCGCGTTGGCTTGTTTTTTTTTCCAAGAATATTTTTGTCTAGTTTGAATCCTAATGAGAAAGATAATGCCGTGTCAAATCGTTTTGCGGATTCGCTCGTCACGTCGGAAAACGGTGTGTCGGTGACATGTCATATCTGCGATAGTGAATTATCTCATGCGGGTACCCAGATCCACCATTGTGGCCATCGGAATATTAGCTGTTCATCTGAGGGTCTGTTCGGATTGGTGGATGGGGTATTTGTGTGGGGAAAAATGAAGGTTCGTTGAGCTTTTGCGGCGCACGTTAGGGATTGTAGGTGTCATGTTTCTAGTTGACGAACTTGATTCGTTCAACTTCGAAAACAAATCCCTTCTTAGTGGGAGAGGGAGGTTGTAAATTCGCGAGGAGGCTGGCAAAATGTCAAACCCTCCGCTTGGCGGCTCCACCTGACCGGCGTCGTCGGTACAGCGGTTTTCCCCTCCCAGTTGACGAACCATCCGCCAGAATTCGCCGGCTGGTCGATTTTCCCCTTTTGGCACTTCTACCCAAAAGCTGGCGCTTTTTAGGCGGAATCGATGGGTTGGCGGGCGGAGTCTGGCGGTCGTCGCCCGCACTCGGTATCGTCTCGAAGGACCGATAGAGTGCACATGTGACATTCCTCGCGTCTGGGGCGGGCGACTGCCGGGAAACCTGCAGAGTTTTCCCCATTTGTCAAGACTATTTGAAGGGATATCTGTTTCACTAAAACGATTCGATTTTTTCAGTAAACTATCGAAAAACTCTCGATCATTCTTTCAAAAAGAATTCATCGCATCTGAAACTCAATTGTTTCTTAATTTTTCTCGAATTTATCAGAAGACTCAAACCTCAAAGAATGGTGGATAGTGAAGAAACAATATCATAATGAAATGAAATTATTAGAAAGACGAATACAACTTGAAGACCAACGGAAAATAAGGACGAAGATCAGTTTTATTTCCTTTTGTTTTATTATTCTTGGTTTGTATTTGGCAGGGTGAAAATTTTTCATCGTCCTCAAAATTTGTCATTAAACGTTTCAAGATCTGTAGACTTCAATAATTACATATCCTTCCGACGTCTAGGCCGTTTTGGGCAGTAGGGATTTTCCTAAAAATCTTAAATTTTGTCAAAATACACGGTAACACCATTTTATTGGTACTGCAAGGTTTTCAGCCCGATCCTCCAAAACCCATGGGGCTCTGAGGGGCCCAAAAGTGCTTCGGGAGGAGTTTTTGAAGGTTTTCGGCTATGGAGTCGAGTTGAGTGTCGCTTTTTGTGTTTTTTGACGAAGAATCCATTTTTGGAGGCCCCAGAACGATCCGATTTCACCGTGACGATATGTGGAGCTAAAATGGGATTTTTGAATGATCCCATGAGGTCAAATAATGTGTTAATTTTTGTGTGTTTAAATTCGCACAAGTTAATCATCAAGCTTAGGTCGTCATTAGGTACCTCTAAGCTCATTAAACACAAATATCGATGTAACAGTTGGATTTAAGTGAAAATCCGCCCACTATGCACCTACCTACTAAAATCGTCACAAAACCTCTCAAAAAAACTGTTGAAGCGGTAGGGCAAGAGGTGTTAGTGAGAGGTTTTCCTGGAATCAAGAAACCCTCAGCTCTGGACTGGCCTTTCGTCGCCCACTCTCGCTGCGGGATTCTCGGGACGAAAATCTATCAGAATTGAGCTGTAAACTCTCGTAGACCACTGACTGATGGAGCGGCGGGTTTTCACGAAAAACCTGTGGCGCGTCGAAAAAACCACCAGGTGTATAGCCCGCTATTGTTCCCCACTTAGCTACATTTTGTGGGAAATTGACCGCCCTTCTTTCCTTGTACAATACGAAACAAAGAATAATTTGATTCTGTCAATGACTTTTTTTTTTAATTTTTTTTTCTTCAAAATGTTTTTGGTTTTTTTACTCGAAAAATATTTGACCTCCTGGGATCCTTGAAAAATCCCATTTGTGGCCCCGTGAAAGCTCTATAAATCGCCACAGATCGTTCCGGGACCCCCAAAAATGGATTCTACGTCCAAAAATACTCCGAAAACGACACCGAACTCGATCCCATAGCCAAAAGCCTCAAAAAAAACCTCCCATAGCCCCATTTTAGCCCCATAGCGCCCCACGGGTTTGGGCGATCGGGCTGAAAACCTTGCGGGCACAACCAGATGGTAAACCAAGTATTTTGTCAAAATTTCAGATTAAAAAAAAAATCCTACTGCCCAAAACGGCCCGGGCGGCGGACGGTCATTTCGGTTTTGGAATCTTGACCTCTTGAAACGGATATTGTCACATTTTGAGGCCGATCCGAGTCGTCGACCTCCGTCGCGATTACATAGGTGTGTTATTCCAAGAATAATAAAACAAAAAGCGTATTGTAATTCATGAACCATACAATGTATGTCATAATTGTATTGTGTTAATTATGTCATAATATGTATTGTTTTACATGTATTACATAGTACATGTATCACAAGATGTAATACACCCACAGTTTGTAAACGTGTTTCCTCAGAGCAACTGAATACAAAACTGGTTGTCGTGAGATGTAAAAATGTATCAGTTTTCGATTCTTGGGGTTCTAAATCGTTTCTGCCAATTCTTATCATAAAAAATGGTTCAAAACTATCGATTATTTTTCAGAAACAATTTTTCTTTGAGCATACCTAACTGCTAATAATTAGCAGTAACTGTTATGGATTTTGTGTTCCCATACATAATATGTATGGAAACGCAATATATTATATTGTATGGAAATGCAAAAGACGCGATCATTTCCCAGCTACATCATGATTTCATTTAGTGTCCAACTCTGCGGCTTTACCTAATAACGTTGTCTCAAAACAAAGAGAAACGCTGTTTAATTTTCCGCACTCTATTCACGATTCAACTCCACGTTAAGAGGAAATTGACGGGCCCTGGTGAAATGGGCCTTTGGAGAACTCCAATTCCGATTCATTTGCATGCAAAATACAGCTCCGGACTTACTGGGGACGTTCCGGCTTGACGCTGTTCGCCGAACTTGCCCGCAAACCCGTTCCAAACTTTGAAATTACTGAACTCCGGGCCGAGTGAGGGGTTCTGAAGTTTTTCACTAACGACGGTTGGATTCGTCCTGTATCACGTACTGGGAAACTCGTAGCGTAGCAGTGGAGCTTCACCGCCAGAATATTTTTTTTTTAATTTTGGAAAAATGTCTGGGCCTACTCGCTCCTTGCAATGCTGCCGCCTTGCTTCAACGTCCGCCGGCCTGCGCTCTGAGGAGTTCGTCCTGAATAACGTTAGGGTGGACCCGAGGGACTTGAAGGAGTATTGCCAGAAGGGGGACGGGAAAAGGGGGGATACGTGGAAGTAGGTTAGAGCCCTCCCGGCACTTGACCCTCGACAGCTACTTCACTCAGCAGCCTCCCCTTCCGCTCTGCACCCCTTTTGTGTATCACTCTATTCAATATTTACCCGGCCATTTGAGATCAAACGCTTTCATTCCGCCTCCCTTCAACCGGCATTGCAGCAGCTTCATCCAGTTCTGCTTATTCAGCGCGTTGTCGAAAATTGAATTAGCTGTGTTGCGAGACGAAAAACGACGCCATATTCTAAATGGCTTGTTTGACTTGATGAGCTTTTACGATACATTTAACTGCGTTGTCGGGCACCTGTTAAGCTCTCTTGAAATCGTATTTGGTCTTGAGTGCGCCTGAATTTTGGAATTGCTTGGAGGAAACACTGTCGGCAATCGGAGAAATAAATATGTTATGATGCATCGAAAGGGTGTCTAGTATTCTTGGTGACAGCCGGAGTGGCCAATAAAGATCATGTATGGAGGACTCATAGACACCATGGAGGGTGTCCCTGTTGTGTGTGGGAGGACAAGTGGAAGAAGTGGCCCCGGGAGGCGGTTATTTTTCAGAGGAGCCCCCAAGGTGGAAAAGGACGGGGCTCGAGAGGTGCGTTGATCGATAAAGCCCCCCTCTGCCGCCCGTGCCAGCCCCTTGTCACCCTCCCCGTCCATATGGACTTCAAGGATGTTGAAGCGATGGCAACAGATGAGCTCGTTCTGACGCGTTTGCCGCTCAAGATTATGGTGTGTGGCCATCGCAAGAAGGTCCTTTTTAGTCCTGCACTGGCCCCCATCATGACCCTTCAACCCCACCGCAGACCCTCGTCCGTCTTGGCATCCCCCTTTGCATCCTTTGAGGCCTACCACTGCTGATTTGAAACCGAACGGCTTGGACCCTTTCCAAGAGGCCACAAAAGCATGGTTGCATTTAAAAAAGTGACATTCATCATGCATTGGTCCACTTGTGTCAATCCTTGCTAACAACCAGTGCTCACCAGTGTGGTGATAGGAATCCATTCTTCAAGATTGCTGACCATTGCCTGGTCATTGCTGCCACTTCAAAATGGCCACCAAAGTTCGGACGGTTGAAATTTTCAGCCTGCATTGGCCTACCAGGCTCAATCCGCGCTGTGCTCTAATGCTGCTCTGGTTATTGGAATTCAATCTTCAAAATAACCACTGCCTGAACATTGCTGGCAATACAACGTGGTGCTTCCTATAAAAAGTGATATTCTCATTGCATTGGTTCACCTGTTTCGATTCTTGTAAACCACAAATGTTTTCAATTTCCTGGTTATAGTAATTCGCTCTTCAAGCAATGCTGACCATTACCGTGTCATTGCTAGGAATCCAAAGTGGCCACTGAAACAGTGGGTTGAGGTGGTGCATTGCACCTTGTAAAAAGTGACGTGTAACCCGCATTAGTCCACTAGTTTCAATCCTTACTTATTCTTCAATCGATTCATACCATTCCCTAGTCATTGCTGGCGGCTCCCTTGACAATATTTACCATCCGCCAATTGAAAACCATCGCAAAATTGACTAACTTTCTAGTATTTAATTCCTGTTCGTACTTGTTTTTTCCGACCGGCAAAGTTTCTCAACTACAGATTCATCGGGGAGAAAGGGCCTGACCGGTGAATGGTCCTCATTTGAAATAATAGCCTCAAAAGCTGGTTTGACGTCGACGATAGGACACCAAGTAAAAGCATTGTGCTCCTTTCAGATAGATACAAGCAGCCGCGAGGACAGCCTGACAACAAATGCACGGGCGAGACAATTGTCGGGGCATGTCAAGTGGGAAACAATGTGAGGGGGGGCCTTCATTGTCGAAGGGAGAAGCTATTTAGCGGCACTGACGTACCCAGCGACGTCGCCTTTCACTGGGACGTCCCTTTTCGGAGAGGATCCTCGTCAAAGCATTAAGATTCTGCAAAGGGTTGTGCGAAGACATCACATAGTGAAGTGACATGAGACTTTGAGGGTTTTGTCAATGGGGTGTACCTGAAAAAACCACAATAACAACCATTCATTTTAGTTTAGATCGTTGATCAAAGACTAAAAGAACTAAATTTCCTAGTGTAAATGGTGCCTTCAGTCACTGTTCTGGCTCACTGGAGAGTAATTTCTTTCACTAGCGATCTTCAGGTTTCACCCAGACAGTTCCTGTTATCTCTGGAATACGCGTGGACAGGACGACGAACCAACGGTGGGGCGGGGGGACTGCGGGCCAAAGAACCTGCAGGGGCTCTTGTATGTCTATGGAGTGGGGTCGTTACATTACACGCCTTCTCACATTATGAGCCAGTTTACCCTCGGAAAAATGCAATAAGCGTTTTTGAAATTAAATTCTGACACCCTTCAAAATTTTGGTCTTTGCCAAAACTGATTTTATGGATTCCTTTTTCGGAAGAGTTTTCCTGCCACTCAAGATAATTTGATCTTTGCTTTTAATATGGTTCGGGGAAAACCAATCGTGGAAGGCTTAATCTAATCCCAAGGAGTACGAAAGCAGATTGGAGAAAGATGAAAGGGGTGGTTACTCCGGTGAATGGTGGCAGTATAATGTGAAGGTGCGGGGAGATGCTTCAACATCCAACATTCCACGACAAAAGAGAGGATGAGATTTAAGACTTCCTCGGCGAGGCTTCTCAGATCACGGCCGAAAGGGATCAGAGTTCTTCCTCACATATCGCACAAAAGGAGCCCGCCCAGACGATATTCAAGAGCATTTGCATGTGAATACCCGGTGGGGTGCGGAGAGGGAAAAAAATGTTCCTCCATCAAAACACTCGCACAAAAGGACCCGATCCTTCTGCAAATGGAGGGAATTCCGTTTCCAACTTCTCCAACCGATTCCCGACCAATTCGACGCGCTGTGGTCCACAGCCTGTGGAGGATAAACATGAAATAGCAACCATCAAGCTGGAACAATGAAAATAACCCTCGTGAAGATCCTGACGACGAATAAACGTTCCGAAAATTTGCAATAAAAAATCCCTCCGAATGGGTCTATCGCCTAAATCCATTCAGCGCCTAAGCCTTTCCCTTTTTTCCGAGAGGCGTCGAGGTCCTCCAAAGGGATTCGGCCCTCTTCAACGTTGTCACTGTCTTTGTCTTTGCGTCATCCGGCAACTTTATTTCGTCACTTCCTCAAAACCCACTTCAGACTTCCTCTCGGCCTTACCCATTCAGGGAGCGTACTTGAGTCAAAATACTCTCGCAAACCCTGGAAAGTCCTCGAGGGGTTTTCACGTTTCGTTGCTCCCGTGAGATTTTTAGCGTTTTTGCGGGGTTTAAGCCGATTTCTCTTCGCGCTTAGAAAAAAAGAAACTTTCCCGGTGTTCATTTTGCCTCCTCGTTCGGTTTTTTTCAACGTTTCTCATGAGGGTCAATGTCCTCCTACGCCATCGAGAATGCATTCTCTCGACTTGACGAGGGTTGCGGCGTATTATTTAACAGCCTGGGTCCGGCCAATCTGTGCCCTAAAAGTGTGCATATGTTGTGATTAATTCATGCGAAAAGAATAAACCATGGGTTCGTGGGTGTAGAATAGGAGGTGAAAGGGTGAGTGGCAGGTACAGGTAGGAACCTCTTACTGATGTACGCGTCAGTTCGTCACTTCTGGATGTGGTTTATGGTTGGGAAATTTGACAATTGTGTAGTAAATCCTTTTAGTCAAACTGTTTTAGGTGGTTCGTTGTCAGTCTGGAGATCTTGGCAAAAACTGTCAATCTTGGTGTTGGGAACTCTGGTGTTGTAAAGACAGAGCCTAGAGTACGGTTGTGTAGGGCCTGTGCGAATGCCCTTGTGAAAGGTTATGGATGTCCCAGAGGCCAGAGTGAAGGAACGAATGGCTTGAAGGAGACACGTCAAGAGGCATCGAAGTTGGAAGACAGACGGGATCAGTTTGGAGTTTGGTACCAAACGGTAATTCCAAAATGTTCTCGCAGGCCCTGTCCATGCGTTATGAGCTCCAAGAGCCTGCCCAGGTGACTCAAAGCTTCGCCAAACCTTTTCCGTCGCCCCCATCTTCCTAGGCTCCTTGGACAGAGGGCAGAGCCCCGGTTAGCGCCGGACTGCGCCTGATCGGGAGGTACCATTGATTTTCCCCGTGCCTCCAGTTGCCTGCCCCCTCCGCCGACGGCGCTGCAGTCGGGGGGTTTTCCGATGTGTATCTCAGCTTTGCGGGAATGCCATTCTCTCCCACCCCTTTTCGACATTGAGTTATATTTTGCTCAAAGTAATTGGTCCGCTCGGCTTGTCACATTTCTCTATAATGAGGAGCAGAGCGGATTCTCCGTCCTATAAAATGAAGAGACAAGTTGGAATTTTTCCTGTCGAAGCTAGAGTAATGCTTATCAACGAAATGTTTTGCCTTGGAATAACGAGATATAAAACTTGGCATTGTTCTGTTCTTATTTTGTTTGTGTAGATGTTTAATTCTATAATATTGGAAGTAATGGAAAAATTAAACTTTTCTCGTGAAAGTGAGCCTATGAAATGTGAATCAACGCTTTCAGTTTCTCTTGTCATTCACTTTACAACTCTATTTGACTCTCCTTACATTTTTAAAACCGCACTGTATTCATTTTTTCGCGATTATATCTGGCATTTATTAATGAAAGTGTAGGTACTAATACCCAACTAGTTGATGAACTGGGTATGGCGTGGGACATGAAGCCCATTTTGTTACGGCACCTGTCAGGCGGAGGGAAAACCCAGATTAATCATTCAGTGGGGATTAATGTTGCAAACGGGGATACGAATGAAGACGAGTCCCGTCGGATGGAGCGGGATATTAATCAAATTCGCCAAACTCCCCCGGGGCTGGTTTTGGCTCAAGAGCATGTCATTAACCTGTTGAAATTTCACGTTGTACTGAATCGATTTTCGGTGTTTTGTAACGTAATTTTCGTTTTGTTGCAGGTACAATTTGCGGCGTTGAGGCTTGTTTACCTGTGGAAGTGCACGAACGGATTTAGCATTCGCAAGTACCCTAAGGTAAAGAAAAAGATGGGGCTCAAATGCTCAAACCATTCGGCCGTTCTGAGGCTTTTCCGAGGGACGTGAATGTTGCTCAGCACAGTTGGTCCGGGTATTAGCGGAATCGGCTTTGAGGATGTGGAGGCATTAAAGGCTGACTCAGTGGATAGAGGGGGGGTAACCTTGATTGAACGGTGATTCCTCTCTGGCGGGCTGCCGGAGGCTGAATGGGACTTGCTGACCTCAGGGGGCCCTCCTGAGGCGATTGGTATTCATACTGGGCTTAGCCCTAAGTATCCCCCTCGTTCCTGCCATAACCAGACAAGAGGGAAATTACCGTACCTTCGGGAAATTTGCAACTGGAGGTTCCACTGGGCTTTGTTCAACTATTCAACCAAATTATCATCGCATGTTTTTTAGCTTGGGTGCATACCATAACCATAAACGTGTCGCCGTCTGATGTCTTCCAGACAAAAAAAAACCGTTTATCTTGTACAAAATCGCCAACTAGGGATGTTTCCGTGAGGTCCTTTTCTTACTTTTACTCCTCGTTAGCGATCCCTATAATGGGGGACATCTGAGGGCTATCCGCAGGCAAAAAAAATCCCACTCAGTTCTTCACCCTGTTCGATCTCCATTTCTTTCCCTCGTCTTTGGCATTTCTCTCGATTTTCTTTCGAAGGCGAAACCCTCGCCAAGACACCTTCCAGACCCTCGACTTGGCCGAGCGCCATTTCCATCCTTATTCTTCCTCCAGCTGTGAATAAATGAATGAGAGCAGACCTTCCTTCGAGATCTTTCCGATATTCACCTTCACTTATTGCTCTGCATCGGCAATTTATTACGCTCGGTGGATTTGCGTTTCCCAGGCAGGCTTACTTCGATTGAATAGTAAGAAATGAAATTGAGGAGTTTGATTCTAAAAGGTACGAAAAACCATTTTCGTCGAAATTGAATTATCACTTTTACAGGGTTTTAAGGGGGCAGTTTTTCACCGAAAAACGATCGTATTGGTGCTAAAAAAATTTTTTCCCCTTTACTGAATATTCGGTTTGATTTCAAAAGGTACTATATACAGTACAAGGGCGGACTCTTATCCGTTTTGTTTCAAAAAGTACTATAATGTAGTATCTACTTTATTATTCAGTGTCGGGTTGCATACAGGTTTTGCTTTTCGAGCAAACGGTACTATTTCTCGACTGTTGGAGATACTTTTGGAAGTTTTTAGCGTTAAGTTTCGAGATTATTTTCATTACAATACGCAGCACTGGTAAAACTTTTTGGCAACCCCAATCTTTAAAAAAAAAAAAAAAAATTAAAACCTGAAAACCTGGCAATGATTCACACTTGATACTACCGTTTTTGGTGAGTAATGTTTACGTTAATTTAACTAATTCAACGTATGCAGTGCATCTAAAGTTATTGAAAAGCGACCAATAAACATTAAATGTTTATTGGTCGCTTTTCAATAACTTTAGATGCACTGCATACTTATGCACTGCATAACTTTAGATAACTGCACCCATCTTGCTTTCTGCGGGAAGAAAAAATTTTTCTTCCCGCAGAAAGCAAGATGGGTGCAGTTGGACGCGGACACTCTCTGATGTGCTTATTTCATAAGGTTGTCTTTCCCTATTATTATGACAGGAAGACTCTCTCCAGTTCCTTGAGCTAGTGTATTGTTTCAAGAAGTTTTTTGTCCCAAAAGGTACCATTTTCCACATCGTTTGATTTCAAAAAGTAGTAAAAGCCACGTTTCGTTTCAAAAAGTACCATATCCATAAATCCGAAATTTCAAATCTCCTTTGAAATTATTTGAAACTGAACTAATTTAGACTTTTCATCAAAAATATTCATTTTAAGTTAGAAATATAATTTTTTTAAATATATCATTGGCTTATAGCACGTTTTTCAAGTCGCAATGGTTTTGTTACGTTTTTCAACCAAAACGGACTTCGTACCTTTATTATATTAAAGCTCCAGCCCGAGGAGGAGAATCATTTTTATTATTTTGCACTTCTAACAGTCGGAAAAATTTGAAAAAATAAAAAAATAAATCGTCTTGGCGAGTAGATGGCGAGAAAAGTCTGAAAACACCAAAAAGTTGGCTAAAAAAATGGCTCAGTGTTCAACACATACTGGCTGGCTCAGTTGACAATCAATATTTTATACCTGGAATCAAACTCCTCAATTTCACTGCTGATCCGTGCGCTCGGAATTTGGCGCGAATGAGCCCTTTCGCGCCAAACTTTCTAATATCAAACGTAAACCACCAGTTTTTTGGTTTGATTCGATTTTTTGGTTTGGTTTGGTTCGAATTATTCGCCAAATATTACATCCAACAGGCCAGTGAACCAAAAAATGTTCAAAAATAGGATTAAGACAAGTTTTAAAGGATGTTGAGCTAGTGTGAGGAAGGGCCCTACTAAGCAGATTCATCAATCACCATCCTGTTTTTCTTCAAATTTGAATTTAGAATTCCACAAAACCGTCATCCTCTATTTATTTAAGAAAAAAAAAATTTGTTATCGAAAAGCGAGTAGAAGGGGTCAGAGGCCAGGTGGGAGAGGTCGGGGGTTGGCTGGCAGTGGATGGCCCCCTAGTACTAGTATATCGGAGCCACAACCCGAGGTGAATAAGGATGGTGACATTTTTGTTGGTCATCTTTATCCTGAGCTACGTCTGGGCGAGCATGGCTCGAGAAAAGTCTTAAAACATAACATTGCTCCCTGTGGCGTATCCCAAAGTGTCCGAAAATAGGTCGTATCGCCTCCTAACGCGGCCCTTCCCTTTTACTGCCAAATTTAAAAGGATCCGCCCTTGTTGGTGTGGGAGGGGGGGGGGGGGGGGCACTTAGTGTAATAAACGTGGGAAAACGAGTTGTTAGTTGATTTGTGCTCTCCAAATATTGAACACCTGGGGAGAGCATCCCGCGAGACCCCGGCGGCGCGAGCAGCGGGTGGCCCCCTCGTGTTGGTATTGTAGCCCCAATGTCCGCATACGGTTATTTAACTACCTACGGTGAATTTGGGCCATCAAACAGGATGCGTGCTAGTTATAGTCATATTCACCTGCGCACAAATTGTTCAGCGTTTTCACATTCATTTGTTAAAATTCTCTAGTGGATTGTTCCCCACTGAAAATTTAATCCCAGTCGTGTAACTCGTGCAGGATTAATCAACCGTATACTGGCGCCTTGGGGACTGAAAAGGCCACCGAACCAGCTTTATAGAGATTTATTGGGGCGTAGGCCGGAGCAGCAGATTGATTCATCAATATCGGGAGGGGAAGGTTGATATAGTTCCACGACGTAATATGGTCGGGGTTACCACGCGTCCCCATTATTGAATCAAGGGTTAATCGTTTGTTGGGAATAGTATTTGGCGGGGGGGTTGATGTGATTAGTGGTCGGGTTGGGGGATGGGGATAACGTAATAGAAGAAGTTGTGGACCCGGCAAGGATTGATATCTATAATAAGGTCAAAGGGGTTGGTTTCAAGCTTTTTCTGTTTGCTTGCTTCCATTTTCTTTTGATTCCACAATAACTCTGGCCGTTTCATTGTGTCGATTCAGTCCAATACTGCAACTTCTTGGCTGTTTCATCCAGGCTAATTATTGTAACCCGTTGTGGGTATTGGATTATTCAAATTGGCTGAAAGTGGCCATTCGGTCGTCGCCCAGGGGGACAGCGACCTTGGGCAATATTAAATCACGTAATGAACTAATTTAGACCCCTGCATAAAGGGGCTCCCGTCGCAATCAACCCGCCGATGTTTTCAATTTCATCACGTTCGGCTTGTTCATGAAAGGACTAATGATCCATTAAGGGAATGAGCTTCTCCTTCAGGCCCGTCGTGTCCACCCTTTTGATTTTCACCCCCCTCCGCCCTCATTAAAATTCAAGCCCCTTGCAAACATAATGAAGTAACGGGTCTCTCGGCGACGCCCGTTTTCTGGTCCTTTCCTGAAAGGGGCGATTGGCGAGGGGAGAGCAGACCATTCCTTGCTTGACAACCGTTACCACTTTATCCACTGTCTAAATCCACGACAGACCTGGATATCCTCTTAGAGCTCCCTCAATTCATGCGCCGTAGCGCCCTCTTGACCGCAGCACTTCCACTCCTCTCAGATCCCACTTCGAATTTTCGATTAATTAACACTAATGAAAGGGCGTGTCAGGAGAGCTGGCAATATAAACCCGACTAATTAAATCTACCCCCAAGTCCCAAGAGTTATAGCTTCGAAGACGTTATTAAACGTTCATTGCTTTCAGCGATTGAAAAAAAAATAAAAAATAAAAATAAAAACACCTAAAGCGTTTGTAACTCAATTTTACAATTCTGTTAGGAATTATATTATTGTACCCGCTAAAAATGGAAATTTCATCGGGCGTTGAGCCTCGTAATGTGGCATTGATTGCCTCCTCGCGTGACATCTCATTCGCACGACGAAAAACCTTATTTTTTTCCAGGTCAAAGGCGTTAGTGACTTTATGCGCCCCAGTTCTCGGATTCCTATCAAAATCCGAGCCGTAAAACCGTCAAGCCCGTAAAAAATCATGCTGGTCGCGGGACAGAACGAGCGAATCTTCAAACGAAAAGGTCAATCCCATTTTGCAAATTAAACACTCGCCTCGGTTTTTTTTTTTTTTTTTGGTCGACGGGGGACAAGTCCGACTGGAGAGAATCGCATCAGAAACACGCAATCTTTCATCCGATTACCCTCTTTTCTTCTTACAATTAATGTTGTCGGGGTTAGGAGAGAAAACGTGTTGCCGCTTGAGGTGGTTTTGCCGCTTGTTAATGCATTAGCATGAATTATGTTGTGCTGTTATATACTATGACTGGGTGACATCCCAGACCTTTGCCTCGTTTATATTGGGGGATCGAAACAGTGTATACGTGCATGATTTTCCCAACGATGAACCTCATTTTCGAATCCCAAATAATTACTCGTCTTAACTACCGCGGCGGGCAGCAGCTGCTGCTCTTCTTTGAAGTGTCTTCTATGTCTATGGAGTGCTGTCGTTACATTACACGGCACACACAGGGCAAAACGACCAATCTAGGTGGACATTGTTTCTACACAAATCGTCCAACTCACTTGAGATGAGGGAAAGGAGTGACGCGACTGTCATAGCGTCCACTGTGCAACTAACTTCCTTGCAACTTCGTCAAACGGACCAGGCGCGACTGGTGATGGCCAAACAAGGGGGTGCAATCACGGATTCGTGATTATATTTTATGAATATTATGGCACCTAATACAGTTTGAAAAAATTACTATCAAGATTTGCTATAGTTCATGCATTTATTTATTCGTTCAAAAATTCCAATTAACTATTACCTACCAGTTTCCTTTCGTTTCAAAATACATGTCATGGGGTTGGCCGTCCCATGTCGCGAATGGCACACTTCTCACTCACGCCTAATCGGGAAAACTCCCTCAAGATGAAATCAATACAGTTATTTATCAAACGCTTTATGAAATTAACAATGAAGCGAACGAATAAAAAACTTATAAATGAGACAAACGCAGACTCCCGTGATCGGAGTTCAGAAAACACTTCCCAGAAAACATGGAAGCACACAAAACCCCTAATGCCATCCCCTCAACCAGTGCTGCAGCTTCTGGTAAAAAATGCGCAGTTTCCCCACAAAAGTGGGAAAACTGAAAAAAATCAGAAACCTTGGTCGATCGAAATTTTATGATTTCATACCGTACAAAGTAATATATCAACACCAAAAAGTGTTCAAAATATTCAAAAAGTAAGCCCCTATTTTTTCCATGATTTGGGTCAGATTTGATCCTGAATAAGTCCCTCATTCCAAACGAAAATTCCCTGCCCATGAACGAAGACTGCCAACGTTGGCAGTGTACACTGAACGTGGTGGTGATTTATCATCCGGTGATAAAAGTTGACCAATCACAGGAAGGGTGTGCAGTCCCCGAATCTGCACCACATTTCGTAATTTCTGCCTTCACACTTAGCTCGTTGTTCCATAAGGTCCATGCAAAAAAATCGTCTCAAGAGGGGCAGTGCTCTCAAAAATGGAGGATGAATCCGTTATCATTGTACTATCAACACAGGCTTTTCAGACATTCTGCGAACTATATAAGGTCTATAATTTGGTTGTAGACCTTACGTAGATATTCGAGCCAAGGAGTTTTGATTCATTTTTAGGTAGGTAACTAGTTAGGTAGGTAATAGGTAGCCCCCCCCCCCCCCCCCTCACGCCCTTCTGCTTCGAGGGGGTGCAGTTGCGACGCTGCCTCCCTCACGAGTCGCGCCTGAAACGGACCTGTGTTTGGAATGGTTTAATATGTTATTTGGAATGCTGAATCGAATTAAACCACTCTCAGAGATCTAACTCTCACCCTAATCGACATTACTGATTATCAACTTCAAAATTCGAAAATCCACTTATCATTGTTGTCAATTGAAGTTGAAAACTATGATGTCCGAATGATTGGGAGCAGTCAGGCAGACAACTCTAGTGCTTTCGCCAAGCGTTCGACATTATATTATGCCTTCCTCAGAGTTCAGCAAAGGTCACCTAAAAACTATATTCGCCAGCTGCATCAGAATCTCCACATAAGTTTCTACCTACGGGACGGGAGGGGGTTTTGCAGGTTTTCAGGTATGATATCGAGTTTTCTTAGTATTATGGTCGTACACTCCATTTTTGGAGGTCCCAGAACTGAATTCACCATGAGATGTCCATTATTGGGGCCTGCAAATGGGGCTTTTGAAGGAAGTTAGGGAGTCGAAAGAGGTGTCGTTTTCCGAGTAATTTTGGATGGATAATCCATTTTTCGGAGTCCCACATTCGTCCACAATCTTTACAAGAACTTTTTTCTTTTAATTTTTATTAGGTACCTACCTACCCCAAAAATGTTTTTTTTTTTTTTCATTGACAGAATTATTTTAGGCACAATATATATCAAAGAATAATAAATCCTTGCGTAAAATTTCCATCGTATTTGAAACAAGTATCGGTACTGGAAAATATAGGAGAAATCAGATCGATGTCTGTTGATATGAGACCTAAATAACTGTGGATTGTGAGTAAATTTCTCTAAAGAAAGACCCGTTCAAAGTAATTTCAAAATACTTGAAAATATCGATTCTTTTTTTAATCATCGTATCTGTACTTTCAGGTAATTCAAAAACTATCGATGCAATGCATTTCGACACTTTTTGAAGTAGCCCAAAGCAACCCTGCTTATTAGTTTTCAGTGAAACTACTCACGCCTCGCACTGTAATCCCTCCTTGACGATTTCTAGATCCGCCCCCTTCCTGGTACTTCAAATTTTCCCTACCACGAGACTGTCAGGACTTATTTAACTCACCTTGGTTTTCCTGTTTCATTAGGCTAAAAGAAATTTTGGGCGGACGCCAACATCCTGTGCTTTGGCAAGAGTCACCCCTGGCGGGAGGATGAAAAAAACAATTCGGTTTATTAAAAAGAGTTTCAGAGCTCACTTTATTAGACGGGAAATGTGTTGAATGGGTTCAAACTAATTTTCTTCAACTACGTAAATAGTTCAATATTAACGCAAGGTTTGTTCCAGGTTTGACGGACTGTTAACAGAAATCGACGGAGACATGCGCAGTTGAGATAACTGCTGGTCCAGGTCGCTTGGTCGGCGAAAAGTCGCCGTCGCCGGATGTTCCAGGTCGATTTGTAGGTTGACAGCAGTTCAACTGCAGTCGGACGGGACAGCTCGAATGAGTTCGGTTGGGAGCTGTCGACTTTGACAACCCTACCCAGTTGAAACCTCTTGCATAACCCTCTCACTTTATTTTGGTGCTCGGCGTGTCAAGTTGTCATCTGGAAGAGATGAGCGTCCACTCATCTCTTCCAGATGATCTATGGGGCTTTCACGGGACTGCAAATTTTGTAGCTCCACCGAAAACTCTTAGATCCTCAAATCAGATGGCTCCGGGACCCCCAAGAATGGATTCTGCGACCAAAAATACTTCGAAAACGACACTGTATGAAATGTACAGTCACGTGAATCACCGTAAGCGAGTGCGCTGTTGGACAGAACTCAACTGCGATTCAGGAGGCATTGGGACAGCAGTCGACAGACGCCGTTAGACCTGCAACAAACCTACAATTTCCATGGAGACCTGAAGCTTTCCCTCAGTAGATCCTTGGAATTGTTTTTCCGGCAGAATTTGCCCCCGTGAATCGTGTGGATGCAGTCAGCCACATTCCATTATCGCCGGAAACGAAGTAGGAAGACGTCTTTCTCTTCTTAATGTATGGACTTGGAAATATAATCACCAGAACCTTCTCTCGGCTTCCACATTTTCTCTGGCCTTTCCTTCCCGCCCCCTCCTTCGAGCCCTTTTGCCCGGCAAACCCTGCCGTAAATCAACACGAGAGTTTGTTATCTTAACGCAACAGAAATTCCTTGACGGAACGCTATTAGGGTGAGAGGGAAAACTCCTCGACGACTTATCATTGTCTTTTACACTTGATGAACTCTTCCGTTTATTAATTATGTAGTGAAGAAGGTTTTCGAGGGTCATTGCTTTTATAAAACGGGTTTAAATAGACTTGACACTGTATTTTGCTCATTTCGAGTAATTTTGTTAAAATAGAACCAGTTGATGTGTAGTTGGCGCGGGAGAAGAATACAGAAGGAATAGACCGGGGTAGCTCTGTCGTCACCACCTGGGGGCCAGAGTTTTCCTTTTGTGACCTTCGATCTGGTCTCTTTTACTGTGTGCCTCCGATTGTGCCTTTGTTTGCCCCTTTGATTCGGTTCTGGGAAGTTTATGAGAACACTATTCCGCCACCTCCTCGATAGTGACGTCATGACTAACGCGGTCTATTTTGTAATTATAAAGCAAGTACAGACTAAGCGATTCTAAACAAATTCATAGGAGATGGTAACACTATAGTGTATAGACTTAGACCATGCGAGGCACTATACAAATCACTAAGTCTTGCAAGTATTGGCCGGCCTTAAATAACGGCAACCCCTTCCAAACTCCAAAACAACAATCGTCAATTTTTTTACATTCAATAATTTTTCTAGAAAAATCCCAATTTTGCCAGAAAGCGATTCTAAGGTCTTTTGAGAAAGTAGAAAGACCTAACATTAGCCACCCTTTAAACGCAAAACCACCATCCTTGTGAAATGGGAGTCGAACAACAACAAATTCATAAATCACTCTCCTATGGATTGATTCAAGTGTTTTTGTCTCTTCGGTGTTTCTGCATTCAAAACAAGACCAAGAGATTTTTTTTCTCAGCCGCTGAATTCGTACCACGTTTTCACTCTGTACTAAACAATCTTATGCGTGCTGTCAACTGGAATGAGATTTTATCCCTCGGCCCAGACGGAGGGAGTGCTCACCTGGATGGAACCGGGTGGCGTGATCGGCATGCTCGCCGATATTCCCATCGTTGTGGCGAGCGGGAGGTTTGCGAAGGGTAAGACTTCGATAAAAGTGTTCGAGATGTGCGTTAGGGGTTGAAAGGAGCTTTCGTCGACGGGGAACCTGACGTTTTCTGACAATGTGGGTTCCCGGGGTTTTGTTCGACGTCGAGAATTTTTCTAGCTTGGACAGACATCGGCTGCTCTTTTAGTTTATTATTCTTGGAATAATACACCTATGTTTTCGCGACGGGAGTCGACGACTCCGATCGGTCTCAAAATTTGACAATATCCGTTTCAAGATGTCTACATTCTAAATCCGAAATGTCCGTCCGCCGTCCAGGCCGTTTTGGGCAGTAGGATTTTTTTTTTTTTTAAATCTGAAATTTTGACAAAATACTTGGTTTACCATCTAGTTGTGCCCGCAAGGTTTTCAGTCCGATCGCCCAAACCCGTGGGGCGCTATGGGGCTAAAATGGGGCTACGGGAGGGTTTTTTTTAAGGCTTTTAGCTATGGGATCGAGTTAGGTGTCGTTTTCGAAGTATTTTTGGACATAGAATCCATTTTTTGGGGTCCCGGAACGATCCGATTTCACTGGGGCGATCTTTAGGGCTTTCATGGGCCTAAAAATGGGATTTTTTAAGGATCCCAGGATTTTAAATATTTTTCGAGTAAAAAATAAAGAATTAAAAAAAAAAAAAAATCCAAAAAAACAATTTTTGAGATAAAAATCCAAAAAAAATTTTTTTTAATTTTTTCATTGACAGAAACAAATTTCTGCACAAGTAACGTATATCAAAGAATAATAAACCCTTGTGTAAAATTTGCAGCGTTTTTGCAACCGTATCGACATCTAAAAATTTTAGATTTCTATTTAATAGAATCAAGTTAATAGTTTGTCTCGTGCTAAGTAAATTCGTACAACTAATGACGCAGGATTTGTCGACAATATTTCAATCCCAATTCACGTGGAAGGGATTTCCCCCTCGACTTTTTTCTCTCTCAACAAACAGGATGGATCGAATTGATTCGGATCTGCCTCGCATCCATCTTCATTCCCTGTCCGTCATGATTAATGCGATCTCACATATCGATAAGCCTCTTTCAATGGCCGAGCCGTTTAGCCGGATTGGTTCGTATAATTCGTCTCACGGAAAGTTTCTCCGCCCCTTAACCTCCGACCTTTGGAGACGAGCCGGCTAGGGGAAATTCGCCGTAGTTGCGGGGCTATTTTAAATTCCGGAGCGATGCACACCGTAAAACGCTGTTCGCGATAGCCTGCCAAAGATGATGTACGAAGTTCTTTGTTGCTGAACCACTTCAGGCCATGCACCGTAAATTCGAACCTGAATGGTTTGCAAGTCATTAAATAACCTTCGCATTTTACGCTCGTGTTCATAACAATCGCGATTAGACACTATTCCTTACTGCTTGGCGGAACATAAAAAAGAAAAAGCACCGATTTTGAATGAAATGAAACAAGGGTTTTCACTCTTGAATTTCCGTCCGACACTGGTCTTACTTAACGACGCTGAAATTAAAATTCACGCAACGTCAAACCGGACAACTTATGGCTCTGTTCCACACGGCTTACTGATTGGTAAAATTAAGAATGTTTAGTGCAATAACTGGAGATAGGTACCAGAGAAAACAAAGGACGTGATGGAATAGTATAGAAACAGCGAGAAAAAAGGTTGGGGAAAATTAAATTCTTTTTTCTTTGAAAATCAGGACCGAAACTTCCATAATTGTAGTATAACCCATCCATGAGTGCTGGAGACGTTAACACTGCAACTGGGGCCTTGTATGTCGCCTCTGTCCTAGTTTCGTCGTTGGATGGCTAAGCAATGCCTGGTGGTGATCCAACAGTAACCAGGAGTGTCGCACAAGGGCTTTCCAGGGTTTAAGTGGGCCGTAAATTGTCGTGCCAAGCACCCGGCAGATGTGCCAGTAAGTGGAGCGTGGGACATTGAAGAGCAATTGATCTGCTGGGGTCTCAAAGGGATGACTCGCGTCATTCGGGAACTCCCCCCCCCCCCAGTTAGGGTCGAGTCGTATACGGCCCTTTCAATTTATAATCAGGCGACAGTGTGTTCTGGAGGAGGGCGCCGAGGGAAATAACCCGGAGCTTGTAATTTGACGAGTCGTTCAGTTCGATCTTATTGAGACGAGAAACCCTTTTGGCAACACTGCGCAACATGGAAGGACTCGCCCTTATAACGGGTTGAACCTTGGAACTGTACAGTTCTTTTCGTGTTGAATGGTGGCAACCAAACAACCCCTTTCACGCATTGTTAAAGTCGGCAGCGATAGAGAAGTTGCTTGGCCAGCGAATCTTGAAAAAGTTCTTTCAATGTAGCATAAAAACGAAGGCAGTTGGTAGAGGGGGTTCTCGTGAAGAAGATGTAAACTGATGACGTAAGTGTGACGCTACCTCATCCCTAATTACACAAACTTTGCTGCAACCCCGAACACAGAACTCAGCAGAGCGTTGTTGTTTAACAGCCTTGAGGAATTCTATTTTCTCATCATTTTCTTATAATGCCTATAACTAGAAAAAGTGTCTTGTTGATTTGCTGTTTTCAAAATGCTGTGCTCCTTTTATAAGCGACTACTAAGTAGTGATGAGTATTTGGTCAGCTCATTGGCAAGACATGGAGGTGTGAAGTCACCTCAAGCAGTGACCCCATTTTACGTCATTAGTTTACATCCTTGGTGCCCACGTATTGCTGAAAATAAACGAGTGGGTTCTCCATAGACTACCCTCGATTTGAATTCTATATTGTCAAATCAAACTGGTTTTTATTTGCAAAATCCATGTATATGACAATGCAAACGTCAAGATTACAAGATTACATCGGTAATGAAAAAAACACAACCATCAAAACAGCAACAATTTGGGCCCCATCGTACAGTTCACAAACAAACCCTGACTACATGAGAATGGAGCTACCCAGGCGAACTTAGGGGCTTGAGGCGAATGAGATATTATAAAACTCATCAACACTGTACAATTCCGCCTCGATCAGAATATCCTTCAGGGCTCGCTTGAAAGCGGGGATGGGCAAGCTCTGCAGCCTCTCCGGTAGCCGATTAAACAGACGAGAGCCGTTCTGAGTTGGGTCTGTCCGCAGCGAGGCTGTCAGACGGACCGTGGGAATGGTAAGGTCCTCGCATTGCCTTGTGGAGTAATGATGGCAGTTACTGCCCCTCTGCAACGTGTTAACATTTTGTCGCACAAACATCAAAACTGAGTGAATGTACAGACTCGGCAAGGTGAGGATTCCCAAGCTGTTAAAATTCCCTCGGCAACTCTCATTCCATCCAAGGTGCTTCAGTATTCGGAGAGCCTTCTTCTGCAGGACGAACACACGGCGGCTGTGTGGAGAGTTCCCCCACAGCTGCACGCAATAACTCAAACGGCTATGGAAGCAGGCAAAATACACTGATCTGAGGATCTCAGGGGACACACATCGTGACAATCGGCGCAACATGAAATTGCAGGAGGCGAGTTTTGATGACAGCTTCTCGACGTGTTGAGCCCACGAAATTCTATTATCAACCTCTACACCCAGCAGATTCACTGAACGGGTGAGAGGGCCATTCAGCTGGAAGGTTAAGCTCTGGGTCTTATCAGAGTTGAGGCGAAGACCATTTACATCACACCATGACTCGATCAACTCTGAAAGTGCAGTCATGTTACTTGCCAAACCCTCAACTGAACTCCCTTGTACCACAGCTGTTATGTCATCCGCAAAAAGGGAGAGGAAGAACGTGTCCTGGCATTGGTATACTAGATCGTTTATATATATTATGAAGAGGCAAGGGCATAGTCCAGATCCTTGCTTGATACCACATGGAATACCTATTTCTTCGGACTGTTCACCATTAAAGAAAACTACCTGCTTCCAGCCCATGAGATAACTCTCAAAGAAAGAAAGGCTAACTGGAGAGATGCCATAAATTGTGAGTAGTTTACAGAGGAATTTTTTCAAGGTTAGTTTAACAAGTAACTCCTCTATTGGTCCCAAACTGTCTTCCCTATACTTAATAAAATTTATCCTTTAATAATATTTAATATTGTTGACGTGCGTAACAGCAGTTGTAAAGTTGATACTTCAATTGACTTTCACTTTACAGGCTCTTGGTATGTTTGACGTCAGAATCCTTCGGGCTGAGCCATTCCGATAACCCCGCAGCCAACTCTCGACCCTGAGTTTCCCGAGGTGCGACTTTTCTCGTCCATCTTGTTCACACCAAGGTCGTCCCTGTCAGCGTGCACGACCAGACATCGGCCGATGATGCTGTGGGCCCCGTAGAGCGACATACTTTTGGTTTCTAGGTTTATTTTGGCCGTGCCCTGCAACACGGTTAGTTGACAGTAGAAATTCAATTCAGCTCAGAGTTTTTCTCATCTGTGGCTCAGCGGTTGTTGCCGTGGGTGGTCCCTGATCAGGGGAGTTCTCGACTAACCTCTGAGGTACAGGGCGTTTGATGCCTTTGCTGCTGCTGCTGCTGCCCTGAAGACCCCAGCGAGGCCTCGGCAGGCAGCATTGGACCTAGTTGGGGAGAACAGGTGGTTGAGCGACAGCTCCTAATAGTTTTCCCATTGATGCAGGCCTCCCCTACCCCACTCATCATGGGTGGCAGAAGGTGGAGCCAGGCTGTTGTCACGTTGGCACGCCTGCCAGCTCAAAAGCAGTTGCCACGATGAAGAAAAAAGCTACAAATTCAATGTTGTTATATCTTGTGGTTATTTACCTGAGGGTTAGCCACGATATTGCCCAAGTCCCCAACGTGTTTTTCCTCTGAGTCGATGCCGCCGTGATTTTTGTTGTGAGGATTGAAATGCGCTCCTGCGCTCGAGCAGCCGCTCGTGATGTCACCAAATTCGTGTATGTGCAACCCATGCTCACCGTGCGTCAAGCCTAAATCATCGGATGTTAGACTAGCATCAACTCCACTATACTACACTATTGTCCGTCTCACCTGTAATTTCACCCACGATTTTGACAGGATTACCTGCTCGAACTTGTTCGAACGTGAGTTTCCCTTTGACTTTTTCATTGTCAATCAACGCAATACCTTTCAATCCGGGGTCGGGGCGGACCGCCATGTTTACCAACAAGTTGTGTATTTGTTTGATGGTAACATTTGCATATTTTAGTTACGTAATGGCGTATTATGGTTTCTATGCATCGTTGGCGAGTGTCAATTTGCTTTTTTTTTAGTGACAATAATTGCGCTGACTTCGTTGAGAACACCGCCACCCCATTCCTGTCACTAGGACCGATCCAACCCCAACTGTCTTGGAACGGTACGGTTCGGAATAGGGAGGCTATTGCTTCGCTCAACTAGTAGGTGGGTGCTACTGTGGATGTGATTAGCCTTGCCTGAAAATTCAAAAATGTATCCAATATCCACCAAATCTTAAGTCCCAAAATACTAGGGATGGGAAAAAGACGCGAAACAGTTTCACGAGAAGAAACGTTGAAACAGTTTCACTTAATAGCTGTTTCAAAAAAAAAAAAAAAAAAAAAAAACGAGCAGCCATTGCGAACGGGAATGGCTCTTTTCCCTGTTTCGGTTTCGTTTCGTGCAACCACCAAGGTTGCCAACAGAACAGCTGTCTTCCAGATTTTACCTGTTTCTACAGACTTTTCAGATCGTCATAGCTTCAGTTCTTTCGAAACGCATTGACGCTGAAACTGTAATTTTGAAACAGTTTGCCCGAAACTGTTTCGTTTCATTTCTTAAAAGAAACCGAAACGCCCATCCCTTCAAAATACCCATCGAGCGCAAGAGCGCCCATCGATCTTGTTGTTTTTAAAGTAGAATCTAGATGGCGCTTGGGCTCTCGGCTTACTTTCAATCAAAATTTTAATTCTTTAATTTGAACGAACGAATTTCAAGGATGAGGAGATATACGGCGAGTTGAGTATTCGAATAAATCTTGGACATTGGGGATCTCCTTAGCTCAAGAGGAGTGTCTGAGGAACAGAACAGAGACCAACGCGCTCTTGCGCCTGTTTGGAGAACCCTTCTCCCGGTTGTCTGTTGTGTTATATTATGTATTATCTCTTATCATTCGGCTTGTAGTTTAGTAAAATACGGACCAGACCTGTTTGTTGTAAGTCCTTTCAAAATGTGAAAGTTCGGAACGAGTGCGCCTGTTTGCGCCAGATCGCACCCTGCCTAGTAGGAGGGGACAGGGGTTATGTAGGGGAAAACCCCGTAATTTTATCTCTTACCGTTCAAGCGTACATATCCGCAGAGACCATCTGAACTACTGGTATTGACGTTCTATTTGCGAGCTTATTGTGACTAACCTCAGAAATAGGCGTGTGTGCAGCAATTCCCGTTAACATTTGCTCGACCAGATGTGAGCAGAAGTTGGGGAGTTGAGGAAAGTAAAACAGGAGCTCTTTCCCTTCGCGTAATAGGTCTATATAAATACTCGTAGGGAACCCTGCACATGTAGACATTTCACACTAGACTTGGAAGTGCTCAACGTTTTGATCTTTTTCCAGCTCCTTGAAGCATGCCGAGCCCCCCTAACTCACAAAGCCCATTACATGGGAAGGAAAAGGGTCCCCTTAGAAGGGGAATGGGGGCAGAAGGGCGCTAACCTGTCGGGTTGAAACCTTCCTTAGCCGGAACCTCCGACTGGTCAAGTTTGCATCCGGTAACTTGAGTTTAAACAGCCCCCTTCCCCCTTTTTGGTCCTTAACTTTGGAAGCAACTTCTCCGTCGAGACCTGCCTTTTGTCTCCCAAGTAAACAATCTGGAAGAAGAGGGAGGGGATAGTTGGGACCGTTTTGGTCCTAATTGGCACGGAAGCCTGATCACCTCGACTTCTCAGCCATATTTCATTACTGCCTGTGTACTTCGCTCAATCTCATCCTCCCCCAGCAAACTTTCCCTCATAAATCTCCTCTTCGCGGGTGCTTGGAAAGTGTTTTACATCCAACTTGGTTAACCTTATACAATCTTCAGGCTTTATTTTCTCATGTCACAATTTTTGTATTCCGATTATCCCCATTGCCACTCCATTGCCAACACTGCCGGTTTTCTTGCTCTGCGACTTGTTGGCCCCTTTGCCAAGATCGTCCGGCTTTTCGTGGATCACTAGAGCTCTTCCGAGTATGCTGTTTTTGCCGCTCAACGATAAAAACTTGTCGGTTATGTCGATAGTGGCTGTACCTGAAAGAGAACCGTGCGGGTAGTGAGGTATGTTCGAAAATACGGCTTACCAAACTAAACGGCGACGGTTCATCTCCCTACATTAAAAGTGGGGGATCCAATGTAAAACCGCCAACGACTTCTTCCCTTCTTGGATTGAACAACTTAACTAAAAAACCAGGCTACCGGATTTCAGGGCGTTGAAAAAATCCGAGTTTTTTTAAATATTTTCTTTAATTTCTCCTCTGGATTAACTGGTCCTTTCGTAAAGAACAAGTTTGAAATTGAACCACTAGAACCCGTTCCAAGTCACTAGTGGAAAATAACCAAGCAACACTGAAACTGTTATCGTATCTGAATAATAAATTGAAAACTACGTTCCTTTCTTGAAAAATCGCCCTTCTCTAAACTTTGATTTTCAGCGGGATTTTCTATCTTCCTAGCCGTCCATCGTACTTGGATGGTATAATATATGTGATATAATATATATTATTCACACAACGTCCTTACAGACAATACATAGCATCCCACCCGATGTTTTTGTGATGAACCTATTTTCACGAGTTGCGGCGATCGGGTACAATAATTGATCAATTATTGAACTCATGCCGAAAACGGGCAAAACTGAATTTTTGAAGCCCATCCTCTGGAATTACTTGGCAAAAAGTTTAGAATATGTGGTAAAATTTTCAGATTTTACGTTCTGATTTTGGTTTATTATTCTTGGAATAATACACCTATGTTTTCGCGACGGAGGTCGACGACTCCGATCGGGCTCATAATTTGACATTATCCGTTTCAAGAGTTCTACATTCAAAATCCGAAATGTCCGTCCGCCGTCCGGGCCGTTTTGGGCAGTAGGAATTTTTTAAAAATCTGAAATTTTGACAAAATACTTGGTTTACCATCTAGTTGTGCCCGCAAGGTTTTCAGTCCGATCGCCCAAACCCGTGGGGCGCTATGGGGCTACGGGAGGGGTTTTCTGAAGGCTTTTAGCTATGGGATCGAGTTAGGTGTCGTTTTCGAAGTATTTTTGGACGTGGAATCCATTTTTTGGGGTCCCGGAACGATCCGATTTCACTGGGGCGATCTTTAGGGCTTTCATGGGGCTAAAAATGGGATTTTTGAAGGATCCTAGGATGTTAAATAATATTATTTTTCGAGTAAAAAATAAAGAATTTTTGAAAAGAAAAAACTTTTTTTTGAGATAAAAATAAATAAAAAAAATTTTTTTGAGATAAAAATCCAAAAAAAAAATTTTTTTAAGATAAAAATCCAAAAAAAAAATTTTTTTTTAAATAAAAATCCAAAAAGAAATTTTTTTTAGATAAAAATCCAAAAAAAATTTTTAAATTTTTTCATTGACAGAATTAAATTTCTGCACTAGTAACGTATATCAAAGAATAATAAACCCTTGTGTAAAATTTGCAGCTTTTTTTTTTTTTTTTTTTTTTTTTAACCTAAGGAATCAACTTGGAATTTACCCCAATACAGTTTTGTCTTCTACCTAGTAGGTTAAGTGTTTGGACGGAAGTGGTACCCCGAAAAAGGGATTATGCGTCCCAGATTACTGGGAATACAGCACTTCATTCGACTTATTGGCATCCTTCAAAAGTCCCATTTGAATGATGAAGGTCTCATAAGGCCTCACGATGAAACCCGATGGTTCTGGGACCCCCAAAATTGCTTCGAAAACGCCATCTAACTCGCCCCCATAGCCGAAAATCTTCAAAAAGATTTTTCTGCAGATTGAAAACTGCTTCATGCTCACCAAAGGACCAAAGAGCCCTTGTGATCTAATTTTCCCGTTGGCGGTACTTACAATCGACCCGAGGACCACACTTCAAGCAGAGTACGTAGTGAGTATCATCCCAAGAACTCACCATCCGAATCAACTTCAATGTTCCCTAAATCGCCGAGATGCCGAACTTTGTCTTCGGGCCCACCGTGCTCCTTTTTGAAGGGGTTGAAATGGTTTCCGGTGCTTTTGCAACCCTTCGAGGCGTCGCCATACTCGTTTATCGATATGCCATGTTGACCTGGGGCCAGGCCTTGAACCGTTCCGGTGATTTTGAGCGGTACTTTGGGCGTTCTTTGGTCAAAATTGACTACTCCTGAAGGAAACAGTGGGGGCTGGGTACAAAAAGACGCTAAATGACATTCCGCGGTAATCAAAACTAACCTGACACTCCTTCGCCTTTCACGACGGCGACAGCCCGATCGGTCCGCGCTGCTGCTTCAGCGACTGCGGCGTCGTTCGAGGTTGGCTCCGTCATTTTGCGACTCCTGCTGTGCCTGGCGGCGCCCTCGTAAATTTTTTACGCCCTTCGCATGCCTTGAATGTTGTTCGTATGGGATTTGGAGGTTTCTGTAGTCTTGAAGGTTACATTACGTTGTCTTGGAAACCACAAGTCGTGAGTTTGAATTTAGCAGGATTTGGATGCATCATTTCCACATCAAATAAGTCGTCACCGGTTGAGAAATTTAATTTCAAAGCTGAGGTGTGAGCACGAGCTGTTCTTTGCGGTTTTTACGAGCGGACTTTAAAACTAGGTCAGGCTGGATAACCCACAAAGGATTTTCCCAGTGCAGGGGGGGGACGAGGAGGGGGAAAAGGCTACGAGACAAGAATAAGCGATATTGAAACGACCCTTAATAAGCGGAGAGACAGGCTCGACGGCACTTCGGAACGATGTTTTTACGAGGTTCCCATTTAACCCGAGACCCAGTGGTGATGGGAGGGGATCATAACCCTAGCAAGATTTCAATGGAGAGACCTCGCCAAATATTGATCCAACACTGAAGTACGCCGCTTTGTTTGAATTACGATCACTCTAAGATGATGAATGGTAAGTGGGTAGGTACCTGATGTAAGCACTTCTTCGGTCGACCGAGTGATGGTAAATCAAAATCTGGTATTTCTAAATCGCAGAATTTCATTATTGGCGATTTTTGTCGAAAATGAGATGTTGGCAGTTTCCAGGATTTTTCACCCTCTGTTCAATGGTGATATTATTTTTCCACAAAACTCGTTCCTTCCCATCTAAGAACATCCGTAAAAAATAACTGATTTCGTAAAGTTGTCTGGAAAAAGCTTCTCATCAGCTATCGTGAATAAAAATGATTTTTTAAAAAATCATCTAACTATGATTAACAGGACGTTCCATTTTTTCCGACCGTCACGTCACGACGAACACGTCCTTGCAACAACACGTGATTTCTTTATGGTTGCTATGAGGCAAATTTTTAATCGTATGATAAAAATGATCGTTATTAAATGATCTGACTGTAGAACCGTAGGTCTACCGTCTTTTTTTTTTTTTTTTTTTACTTTTCCGTTTTACCCCCCACTCTTGATTTCGAGTTTCATACCGGTTTCAGCACCGGTATCCGCATCTCCTCTAACTACCAGCTGGATGAAGAGAAAAATTATTTTTGTGTCAAAAAGTCTCACGTTGTATGGAAATTTATCGAAAGATGTTCTGAACGATTTGAATTACTGGTCCTGACGTCATAACCACTCATGAGGGATTCAACCAATGAGGCGCCGAGTTGACTGGGGAGGGGCTGTGTTGACCAATAGGGAGGCGTTTTGGGGTGTGAGTGCGACTTCAACCCAAACAGTTGATTCCTTGTGCTGCCGCAAATTCAAACTTCGACTTTTTCATAAACAATATATATGTTTAGTGTTAAAATCTAAAAGCACGCCCACTCCTCAATTTACCCAAGACTGCTATTTGTGTGCAAAAGGGCTTTTAAACCAGGTAGGTACTCAGTTTTCGTTTCTCCTACCCCGCGATTTCCTGATGAAACTCGGCCTTTCAAACACTTGGGAAAGCTTTTACCTCATTAGCGCTACTTCCTTTCTGCTTGTTAGACCCTTTGGGGGTTTCCCATGGTGTAACGGCCTTTTCCGTGAAACGATCGACCCCAGTCAATCACGCGAGTTGACTAGCATGCGTACAGAGGGGGCCTCGCTTCGCTCGGCCATTTGACGCATTAAATGCAGATGAGATAACAAATTTTGTTATCTCACACGACCTGATCTGAACAGAAGGGAGTAGAAGTTGGCGGTTTCCATTTTAAATTAGGCATTCTACCCAGCCCAGAAGGTTGGGATTTGGTAGAGGAAACCCAGTAATTTTGTCACTTAAATCGTGAAAAGCCATGATGTATCCAGCCTGGTCTGGTAGGGATAGCTTATTCACTTTACAAGTAACCCGGTATTGGACTACCACCCATCTTGTTCAACTCAAGACCAGCTCTAACAGGACCTAGTTGAATGAGGAACAACCGCGGTTGTGCAGAGGATGATTGGGAAATCAGGAAGCAGGTTGTGGTAGCCGGTTGGGCGTGAACCATGAACACCACGGTAGGCTGCCAAAAAAGCAACAGATAGTCGATAAATCGACTTCAACTTAGGTAAATATCGCTTGTACAGTCAATGGCTGCCACGATGGAGAAGTATGTACATAGAAGTCCTGCCAACATCTTGCATTGTTTCGGTCGTAATGTCAGAAAGCAGCTATGGTAAACAAAATTATATTTACTCCCTGGTTCTTGTATTGTGCGCCATATTTACCATCCGCCACGAGAGCGAGTATAATATTTACACAAATACAGTTTGAACTGAGCGATACAGCAGTGTGGGGGTATTTGAACACGCGGAAATTTGGGGGACCCGCCTATGAAATGGCGAACGCAGCAATCACCAGTTCTGTTTGTCTTTATTGACTCGGAAATCCAATATCGGAAAGGTGGGGTGGCTACATTGGTACAACGACTGGTAGGGAAGCCTTGGGAAGGTTTCATGGACGTTGAAGCGGTGGATCTGGAGTGGAGGGTCCGTTGATGATGTTCTGTCGTCAAGCCAACATGGGGAGGGGGGAGGTGGTGTTTTGATGCTGCAGCCCGCTTCTGCTGTACTTTCTCCAAAAGTTAACTGTGGACAAGTGAGTCACTTACTTCAATGAGTGCCTCGACGTGATTCGTCCATAGCTGTAGGGTCTACCACTCTGAGCGATGGAACCTCATCTTCCTAAATGATATTGCCGTCAGGGAGGCTGTGCACAGTGCGCATCAATCTTTCCTGAATAAATTGCCCCCCTCCTGTTTCCCTCTGGGTCTCCCTTGTTGTGCCGAGTCCCGCGACGAATTCGTCACTGCCCCCAACCCTCGACGTATAGTGGCTGTATAGAAACCCGTGATCCATCCTTCCTGTAGGGGGGGTTGTCGCCCTGAGTCTGAGGTCTTTCATCATTTTCACGATGAAGGGCAGCAGCACAATAGCATCGCATTAACCGGATTTCCTCGGAGGAAATTTCAAACGGACGACAAGTGAATCAGCCACGTTCAACAAATGCTGTTGTTCTTTGTCTGAAATCCTTTTTGGTACCTCCAGTGCTGCCACGTTCTATGATTTAATGAATTGTCTCTGATTTCAGGTTGGAATGTTGGACATCCTGCAACTTCTGAAGCCACTGCTTACAATGGTAAGAAAATGAAGCCGTATCGCACGAAAATCCTCCACTTCCAAATGCCATCGCCATTGAGTAAAAACAGCCGACTGAAAAACAAAGGATCGTCTCTGTTGTTCCGCAGAATGCCAACCTAATATTTTCGGAAGGGGTCGGTTAGTAGTTATAATCCATTCCCTACAGATTATCACTCAGCAAACTTCCCTTTGTTTTTCTTAGTAATTACCTCCGGCAAAAGGGGCGCCCACATTTTCACCCTGAGAAAACCCCCTTTGAAATTAACCCTTGCCAACGAGGTTTGATTAATCCTTTGAACTATGCTGGTGAGGGATTGTATTCACTGTGTGATCCTGCTTTCATCGTCTCATTCTGCGTGGCCTCTTACTAAACAACTTATACCATGTGGCCTGCTTGTTGAGCATATCGGCATTATTGTGGTTTGAGATTCATGCATCCGAGAAATCTCTTGGACGTAGAAGGATGCTATTAGAGCTTGTAATTCTGACCTTAGACTGTAGAATGAGGTTTATGATGTATGGTGTAAAACTGGGAGGATCCTTCTTGGCGTACTAAAAAAAAACGTAATGGCCAGTACTGGACAACCACAATTTCCGATAAATCGGTCAATCGACCACCAGTTGCCGGAGAGCCCATCCATCATTTTACTGGAGCGACACGCTCGAGGTGAACGTCATACATCAAACATGTGTGTCTTCATTATGTACCTTTTACGACACTGAATATCAGCGTATGAGAAATTGCCGTTTTGTGGGCCCCAAAACTCCCAAGTGCATTCTGTAAACCTTTGATGTATCACCTATTGTAGAGGGTCCCTTTGACTGGTCGTCGGAGGGCTGGAAGTCGTTATAGTCCATTTCATGCTGCAACGGGGTGGTTGATCGCCCGGTGTTGAAGGCCTCGTAAATCTGGACGGCTTGCCCAGGCTCTGGCCGTATTACTGCCATCATATTTCACCATATCTTGACCCAAGCTGTCCGAGACCGTCGTTTGGGCGTTTATCGCGGGATATACCAGCGCCAATACTAATGAGATTTCGTTTTAGCATCAGCAGCCCTGTGTTTCAATAAGAAACGGATGCTTTACACACTTGACAATTTCTCATGGGTTGTTTTTCAATTCAACGTTCAAGTTTTTATTTGGTCAGAACATACGAATGTATGTACAATTGTCACAGCAAATAAGTAATTATAAAATGTAAAAGTAAAAACAGTACATGTATTACAGTAAAGTACTCCACCATAATACATCAATAGAAGAACAATTTTTTGAAAACCCCAATAAATTGTGCCAATTTGTGAAAAAAAAAACTATGTTGGCGCAGAGATGTAAAGGGGGTAAATACCCAGTGGGTAGGGTATTTACAAACTGGGTATTTACCCGGTATTTACCCAATCGCCGAATAAATACCTTCCCATTAAATACCCAACCAAAAAAATACGGAATTTTTTTTGCATTTTTTTTTAGTTTTGCAAAAAAAATCAAGTAAAAGGTCAGTTTTACGACCATTTCTGCACACCCCATGGTCGTAAAAGACTACCCCATGCCCCCCCCCCCTGTTATGGTTCCTCCATGACTGTAACAAGGATACAAAATTTGTAGGTTAGAAGTGTAGAAGCCAAGGAGGTTAGAAGAAGAAGTTCTTCTTCTAAACTCCTTGGTAGAAGCCAAGAAGTGTAGTAGGTAGGTTAGAAAATAATGTAGCCAAGAAGCGAGAGTTCACGATGAGTCCAGCTCGGATGAGGATGAAGACTCAGATTCAGCTAACAGCGCTTTCTTTGAGCGAACAAGCGAACAACTCGAACGTTTGAGCAATTTTTTTTTTAAATGTGCATGTTTTTTAAAGCTGGACATAAATAATTTCCAACATTATCATCTTGAATTTACGATTATTTTAACACAAAACATGGTTGATGAAAAGATTTAATTGCATCTTGGTTTTTGGGCACTTAATGACCATGAAAGCAGTCAATTTTACAGCTGTTTAAGTACAGTGGGAAGTGGCATATGATTTTATAGCAGTTTGTATGTGTGATTTCCATCGAACATGAGTATTTCTTTCATTTAGAGGATGGTCCAGAACTCGAAAATTGTTGAAACTTTGGTAGAAGCTGGCTCTCGAGTAGTAAGAACGTTTTACGTGGTTTTTTTTGCGATCCCGATTCATTGAAGATAAAATACCCTATTAAATACCCAAAATGGGTATTTACCCGGGTATTTACCCTTAAAAAAGAATACCCGGGTATTTTACATCTCTGATTATAGCACCAGTTTTTAATTCGACGTTCCCACCAATGATAATGCTATCTGTGATAATGTGGATCCGCCTTCTCTCGCGGGCTCTCCTCTCACTCTCAGCCAAGCACATCGTGTATGGTTTGGCTTGATCTACTGTGGCTGTTGAGCTGCGCCTTTTTAGCTGCAGCTTCCGAGCCAGCTTCATTACCCATCCTGGATCTATCTGTGTACTCATACATGTCCCCAGTCCGCACTCTAGATAGAATATTCTTCCAGTCTTTTCTACCAGTTTTAATAACCATGAAGCTCATATTCCGTTTCTATAGGGTCTTGGATGGTCCATGGTCTCTCTACCGTTCTCCTGATGCCCTCTCCAGTGGAGCTCCAAGCACTCTTGGTGAAGTGGTCGCCAACCTTAGCGTATACAGCACTTGAAGAAAAAGATGCTCTGTTCTTCACCTCTACGGAGTCCTTGCTGGGCACATCAGAATTCGGCTAACGTCAGATGACTGTTTACCTTTAGGGAGAGTGTTGTAGACTTGGAGCTTGAAGCCGTACTACTCCTAGCAGAAAATGGCGAAATAAGACCTAGATCCAAGCCTTTAAAGAAAGAGTGTTGTGAGAATCTGGTGGAGAAGAAATGGCTCGGTGCAGCAAGTCCACGTCGATTGGCGCTGTCTCTCTTGAAAGAGAGGAGCTACGACCATGGCGACGGTGGCGCTGCCACTTTGTTATTTTATTAGCATCCAACAATAATAATTATTGTTCTACTAGGTATTCATACGATTCATTTCCTCGCACCATATTCCGTCACAAATTCCTCATTCCTCATATTGCAATTTTCTTCAGATTCAACTAATCTCTTGTCACCCAATGTTCCAATTTGAAAAGCATTCCTCCCATTCATCATCCGCGAAAGGTATTTTCTCTTTGGAAATGAAAGACAATTACTCACCTAAGCCGGGGGTGTTAACTGAGAGGGATTTGAAAAAAAACCAGTTAAAGCCCCTCTTTCAACCCTGTGTTGGTTGTTGGAATTTTCTATGCTTGAAGCCGGATATTCGAGCGATGGTTTTGACAATGACGGAGTTGGCGTGCTTTCGATGAAAAGGCGTGACCCCCGTTCGAAACCTTCCCTCGGAGTGATTTCCATTAAAATCGCCGAAGAGGAAACGCTTTGCAATCTTTTCCTGTTGAACAGACTGGAATAGACTGAATTGCGTGTTCGTCGTCGTTTTTAACGATGGATTCCCGGGTAATCTTTTAAAGCGCCTTGAAAATCAGCGGTGATCCCCTTTGAACTTCTAACGTGGTTCAATTATTGACATCCTACAACACGACCGGAGTTGTTCCCGTTTCTTAAGTAGGTTCGAATAGAATCGAAAGTTGCAGTCGAACACGCCCATGGACATTCTATTGTTCGCGAAGGTGGCCTCCGGCCGTTCACCGTCTGTGTTGATTCAGCCTCAACACATTTGGAATCGTTAATCATACTCGAAACCTTCGGAACAACCTGTTTAAATCAATATCTTGGTCGAGATCTTGGAGCAAAGGAGAATAGAGATGTCCTAACGGATCTTTTCCAAAATTCCTCGGTGCACCAGTATTTCATTTCATTCGTCTATTTTAGGGAAGAAGTTGGTGTGACAGGGATGTGAACTGATGACGAAAGTCTGTGTCCCTCCTATTTGAGGCGAACTCGCACTTACCACGCCTTCGATCTCGCATTTACAAAAATCTGCTCTTGTCTAATTCGCTGAAGGAAATCTGACGGGGGGCATTTTCACCGAAGGAAAAACTACACTTAAATTAAAGCTGAGCTCTGATGAAAACCGAGCTTACGGCAAATCGGGTTTCACCGCAAAAAAAGGCGCTCAACTTTTCCGAGCAAAACTCAGCTTAAATGTAAGCTCGGTTTAGGTAAAGCCGAACCGATCTAGCGTCCGTGGGGAACAAATGGAAGCTATAATATAGCTATACAGTATATTATACTCTCTAAACGGTAGTGGGGAGGCTCTGACGTGATGAGGGAGATAAAACGCTGCAAATTTTACACAAGGGTTTATTATTCTTTGATATATGTTACTTGTAAAGAAATTTAACACTGTGTCAATGAGAAAAAAAAATTTTTTTTTTTTTTAAATTTTTTGTTTTTAATTGAAAAATATTTGACCTTCTGGGATCCGTCAAAAATCTCATTAAAGCCTTATAGATCGCAACAGTGAAATCGGATCGTTGCGGGACCCCAAAAAATGGATTCTACGTCCAAAAATTCTTCGAAAACGACACCTAACTCGATCCATAGCCAAAAGCCTTCAAAAAAACCCTCCCATAGCCCCATTTTAGCCCCATAGCGCCCCACGAGTTTGGGCGATCGGACTGAAAACCTTGCGGGCACAAATAGATGGTAAACTTGTAAAATATTTTGTCAAAATTTCAGATTTAAAAAAAAATTCCTACTGCCCAAAACGGCCCGGACGGCGGACGGACATTTCGGTTTTGGAATCTAGACCTCTTGAAACGGATAATGTCAAATTTTGAGGCCGATCGGAGTCGTCGACCTCCGTCGCGAAAACATAGGTGTATTAGGGATGTTTAAAATATATCGATATATCAAACTATCGATATTTTCCCGGCGATATATCGATATTTTTCCTCCGATATATCGATACATCGATAATTATGTTTACAATATCGGGAACCGATATTAAATATCGAAATTTATTTCGGCACAAATTTTTCTCTCATGGAAAGTGCCGAAATAAATCCGAAACACCAGCCAGAGTATCTGATGCCTAGATTCCTGGATCTAAGAAGATGCAGGAAACTGAATTTTGAATCACATACAACCAGATGATAGCTCTGATGGAACGGTCTCATCAACATATTTTGATATTTGCGAATTCTACATTTATCTACCTGTGAAAGAGGTGTGTGTTTCCTCTGTATCGAAAACATTCCATAATCCATAAAATATATTATATTCCAGTGACTTCTGTACAATAAGCGAAAAAAAAAAAAACAAAAAAAAAAAGTTCTCTCGTTCCGAGCAAGAGCTCACTTTTTACTTTTTCAGGAAAGTTTGTTTTTTTCAATTTGAACGTTTTTAGGGGGAGAACGATTATTCAATAGTAGAAGTGAAGGGCTAGACAACAGAAGATTATTAGATTTTAAATTGATTTTTTTAATTTTTGAAAAATATCCGATATATCGATATTTTTATACTACATAATAATATAGGATATTATCCTGTAACTAAATCGATATAATTTTCAAATATCGATATTTTTCTCCGATAGAAACATCCCTGTAGGGATGCTCAAAAAGAATCGATTCTGGAAAAAATCGATTCTTTTTGAAAAATAATCGATTCTTTTAGATTCTTTATTTTTTTGACGAATCGGCCCGATTCGATTCTAAATTTCCAGAATCGAAAACCGATTCTTTTCTGTTCTTAACAAGTATTTTTATATTCAGTTGCTCTGTAAAACAGATCTATGTTCAAAAGAATCAATATTATTTTTTAAATTGAGTCACTGCAACGACCATAGGTAACAGCTGAAGAAATGGAAACAGTTGCACAACAACCACTGACACAGCTGAAGCTTTCCTACCTACCTTTTCCTAAGTAATAGTGCTGGTTTGCAGTTGGATTTATTAGTAATTGGAATTCAGGTTTCGTAACGTAATAATGCTTCTTCTTCTTCTGATAAATTTGAAATTCAATAAATAATTTGGAAAAAGAATCGATTCTCAGATGTATCGATTCTTTTTGAAAAAATAGGGAGTTCCTAGTGGTGAGATACGTCGTGGTATCTCGATTCCATCCGTATCCTACTCCAGCATTGCGCATGGATGGTATCGTATCTGCGATCCGTCGGTGGTATGTTTACGGAAAATACGATACCACCGGGCGAAACGGAAGATGGTATCTAGTGAATCCTTATCGCAAAGTAACCTGCCTAATTGATAAACAGCTTCCAAGAAGACATACAAACGTCGACAACAACAACGAAATCCGAGAGCAGCACAGCTGGCAGCTCAGTGCTGCCAGTACTTTCCTCTGTTGTCCTGAGTTTGTTAGGTGCCGTTAGGTGTTGTTTAGGTGCCGATTTCACGAATCACCGCGGTTTCATTTCACACCCGTTCGTTCGTTGTTGAAAGAATTTGGAGGAGCAACGAAACATTACACTATTGGACGCAGCAATCCAGATGAGTTAAATGTTACAATCATTGTAGGTAACTCAATAATTATTATTGATTTGAGGAGCTGATCTTCAAATCTCTCGCTCGTTCCACTCAATCGCAATTTCCAGAAATCACGAAAAACTCCGTACATACTTGCAACTGATCAGATCAAAATGGTTATGAAGTTTAATAAATCTAATAAGTTTCCTAAGGAGGCACTTTCGACGACAAACCCAAAAAACAACTCCACTTCGAATGCTGAATACCGCGGGGGTATTACCGCCTGATGTTAATGAACTTGTTTTAATAGTAACGTGACCCGTTACTCCAAGATCCTACTCGGAGATACCACCTAAAAATGCAAAATGGTATCTCAATCAATTTTGGTTAGCATCGCGCTTGGTTTCCCTAGATACGGCATCCGTATTCCAAGTGGTGGTATCTCGATCGTATCCACTAGGAACTCCCTAATAATCGCAATTATTTTCGATACTTTTCTAAATAATCGATCGATTCAAATCGATTCATTTTTGAGAATCGGACATCCCTACATCCCTGACTACACATCTGCTGGTGCATTATTCCAAGAATAATTAACCATTAGGAAGTTCCTAATAGGAACCCTCTCGTTCAGTTTTCAGTACGTTGAATGCGAGGTTGAGACTGTCAACCAGTCTAACTACGCACTCTCCAAAAAATGCTACCAAATAGGTATATTACAATCCAAGGTGTACTACGTACGTATTATGCAGGCCGCGGAAACTCCCCTCCATTTCACGGCCAGAGTTTGAAAAGGGGCGTGGCCACAGAGTCACCCCAAGGGTTCGCCCACAGAATAACAGAGAGCGCCCCTGTCGCACCCCACAGTCCAGAATTGTCCGCCATTAGTGTCTCCATCGTAGATAATGGTACCACACCAACAACTGGGCGGTTTGTAACGGCCGTTACAACGGCTTCATCATCGAACATTGTTTTATAGTTTTTCACGCGTTTTCCTTCGTTCTCAATTTCAAAAACTTTGTTCATTGCTAATCGGTTTCTTCAGGTTCAAGTTCATCAGTTCGATCTCTCGAAAGCAGTAATAATTATTGTTTTCATTCCTAAGCTATTTCAACAGCTTCAACTGCTTCACTTTTGATCACTCAATTTCACAGCTCGCATCGACAACGATTTGGTAAGTTGCTAACACTTTTTCAGAATACTATTATTATTATGCAGTAGGCCATTCGAATCTGATAATCAACTTATCTGATAAATCAATCCCACCTGTTGAAACAACCGCATAGGTTAGGTCAGAAGTAGGCAAGCTGGAAATTATTGCTGATATAACCAATTATGACTGATATTTGTGTTAAATTTCTCTACAGGCCCCACGGACGAATCGACAGTGTTCGGCTACAGGCTACAGGGTGTTCTTCTTATACCCCGTCGACCAGGAACAGATCCCGTTTATCGAACTAATCTCCATAACGCCGTAACAGGTGACTACAAACCTGCTTTAGGATATCTATTTCAGGCGTTAAAACTAAGTCAGTAAATTGGACCCTTTTTTTTTTTTTTTTTTTTTTAGTTGATCTATCATAATGTAAGAGATCATTTCAGATCAGTTCTATCATTGTTGATGCACAGAGATAGGTAGTGGGAATCCGTCTTTTATAGTCCATTTTCCAAAAGAACTCCTGTAAAGAGATATGCCCACTTTCTAATTTAATTTATTAATTTAAGGAATTAATTTATTAAATGTATAATGTTTGCAATTCCTTCACGTATGTAATGTGTTTGAGTACCTATCTGTATTTTTATACCTACCAATACAGTGTTTGAGTATCTGTATTTTTATACCTACCAGTACATTATTTTGTTCCTTATTCTTCAATAGATATTTTTATACGCACCAACGTTGTTGAATTTATTCCCCCTCTATCTAGAACATTATGATATTGAAGAAAAGAGAAAATAAAGCGAAATCACTTATTGTGCCAATTATTCTGATGCTAGATTTTTCACCCGTCCTTCTCCCCCACCACTACCAGGCCATTCCCACTCGTTTTCAATGGATCTCACATCACAGGAACTCACCATCGGAATAATAATTATAAAATTATTTTTCTGTGGGTGATTCCGGTGATGATGGGCCTATTGAAAACGAACAGGAATGGCTGGTAGTGCGGGGGGGGGGGGGGGGGGGGGGGATCGGCCTTCAGCGGGGGGGGGGGGGGGGGGGAGGGGAGGAGGCCGTGCGTCGGCGAGTTGCGAGCAATCACCCCTGGGAGGCGCCACTGTTCATCTCAAACACCCCCCTCCACCGACTTCACGGCCAAACTTTGCCAACACAGGGAGTATAGGGAGTTTCCTCTCTGTTTGTTCTCTGTTACTCTGTGGTATTATGTGAGCATGAGCAGAAACAGCGTCGTTATAAATGGCAGGGCCAAAGGAATGAGAAGGGAGCTTCTTCATAGGAAAAATTAATCGCGTCCAGGCTCTTCGGCGAGACGTTGCCGACAGCCCATGAGTACAAGCAGCGCTTCATCTGCGGAGCGTAGAGAAACTAGTTACAGACCCCAGATTCGCATCGTCTACAGTTTTTTCCGTATAGATAGCTATAGTCTACAGTTTTTTCGGAAAAATATTTTTTGTCTCCTTTACTTTTAGCTGAACGGGCTGTCAATATATTCCTAGGGCGTATAATCACCGGGATCCACTTAATTCAGAGGTTAATAATTAACAGTGTATCCCGGTGATTACTTTTCAGGGGATACCTTCTGACCTAAGAGAGAAAAAACGTGTGATATTAAATATCACATAAAATTATTATTGCTGTACCTATTTTAACATTATTTAATTATGAGTATATTTATTGCTCAAAAAAGCTATCCTTAGAAAGTTACAAAAATATCATGCAGTCAAGAGTATGCAGTCTTGGAGATCACAATGTGATGTGGTCGTCACATTTCATGTCGTGGTTTCAATTTTAAGACTCAAATCTAATTATCACATTATATATAATATACATATTATAATATAATAGAAAAACGCTGCAAATTTTACACAAGGGTTTATTATTCTTTGATATACATTACTTGTGCAGAAATTTAACAATGTCAATGAAAAAATTAAAAAAAAAATTTATTTGGGATTGTTATATGTATCTCAAAAAAAAATTTCTTGATTTTTTTTGTTTGTTTCGAAGGTTCTTTATTTTTTACTCGAAAAATATTTAACCTCCTGGGATCCTTCAAAAATCCCATTTTTAGCTCCACGAAAGATGTTCGTCCAGTTTCGCGCACTTTCATCTGGGGCCATTCTGGCTATATTTCCTGCCCAACGGAGGACATACAATTAGAAATTATGGTTTCTGACGCCGTCCCAGTCCTAGTAGGCTCGTCGGCATTGATACATCGTCTCCATTCGAGCCACTCCGGGTCTAACGATGCTCCCCGAATTCTACGCAATTCTACGCTCGAACCGACGAAATATTCTTCAATGGCCTTTGATACAAAAAAATATTGTTCTTTTTCTTTAATTTTTTAGAACAAATTATCAACATCGATAAATATCAAAAGTACCCATCGAATCGTCCATAAGCATGATTTCTGTCCAGTTCATGTTATATACAGCTATGAGACGTACAGCTCTTAGCTCTTTGACGTCTTATCTCTTGCAAGACAGAGAGTGCATCTGATTTTGACAGCCCTTTACCTTATGAAGGAATTACCTTTGTACGTCGTGAACCTGTTTCTGAAATTCTGTCATACGCAGACATCTTCCTCTTGCGATTCATCTAAGCTCATGTTAATTATTGTAGGTACCTATACTTAACAAATAATTTATTCGACCTTTAGGCGCGGATTAATCGCGTTAAGCGCCCGATTTGGGCTGCTTAACTTTAGTCTCAGCTTGGACGATTTTTAGCGGCGCTTATGCTAAATTATCGATGGTGAACTAGATGGACTCATGAAAGAGCACATTACGCATAAACAGTTTATAGTTTCTTTTCTAAAAATAAGACTTAGTCAGATCCCTTGGTGAAGCCGGCCCGAAACTCGGTGATTGGTTCTTACTCCAAATTGATGGTAGTTTACTGAAGTTTTTTTTTTTTTTTTTTTTGAAGATGATTCATTGACCGAGCAACTTCTCTACTGTAGATAAAGAAAACGACTGGATGATTTACTCGTTTCTGACGTGAGAAGCTCCTCCGCGGCTTCAGCGATTTTGGCATGTACGCAACGGCGACCATGTAATGTAGTCTTCCCTTGGAGAGGGAATTTTTCAAGTGGGCTCTCTCATTCCACAGCTGCCGAGAGGGCTCTCGTGGTTTGGTCACGTGTATCCCACTCCTTCCAACACCTCATTAGCGATGTTGGGGAGCTCATTTCTTTTATCTTCCAGAGTCCCCGTCAGTCCTTCCTTTGGACGGACGAGCAAATGAGCTTTTACCCTGGACAGCTGTAAAACATTCCGCCGGTTAACTTCCACCACTTTTTCAGTCTTTGAAAGACCTGAACTATTGTTTAATTTTGTTCAAGTACTTTGCTCATTCGGTGCCAGCAGCTTTTTAACGGTTTGTCCATTTCGTCGCGAGATGGCGCTGTTGCGAGTGTGGCCATGTCCGTGGAAGCCAATTGGAAAGAGAAGTGTCGTACAAAAAATGGTCGTCCGTGTTCCCAAAGCAAAACCCCCTTCTACGTCCCTCCGGCCACATCAAAGCAATAAAGGCACGTTTTCGCAAACTGTTGCAAAAGTGTGAACATAAAAAGGCTTTCAGCTCGCCTAAACTCCGCCAGACCCTTTCCATCCAACTTGCGGTATCGCGTTCGATTTATGCTTTTGACCGTTAATTACGCTATCTACCGCAAGTTCTCCCACTTTCCAAGTATTTTCACAACACTCCCTCCTCCTTTCGGGGTCCTCTAAACTTTTATTAGGTTCGGGGGGGTCCCTTTTCCCTCGACATAGTTGTTTTATCAGGAGCGAAGCCCTCTCGTGTTTCCGGCCGTAACTTCGGCGAGTCACTTAGGCTTCGGCGAACGAATTATTTCGACAAGATGATGGGACTAAGGTTACTGGGTTGTTGACTTTCGCAAGTAACCTTATTCACCGCACGTTTTCGTTTTCGTTACCAAAACACTCACCGACTCCCTCCTTTAATCCTACCGTCCGTAGTCCCGTATTTTACAGTAGGTATCAATTTTTTTACCGGTTTTCTCCCCTACTGACCTCATCTCCATCGTATTGGGCTGTGGCAGATTCGGCGTACTTAAATGAAGAAAAATGGAAGCACCTAATGTGACGTTCAAAGCGTCAACTCAACCAATCGCACCCGGGCGCAAATTTTACGCGTTTTTTTTACGGGTTTTCGGTCTCACTTTAACGCGTTTGGACTCACTCTTTCTTCTCGCTTTGTAAAATTCGGCATCCAGGCGTTCTTCGACGTAACCTTCATGGGAAGGTTACGTTTGGTTATCGTAGGGGCAGGTTAGTGGGCTCCCTGAACCGCCAAGCTGAAGCAGAGGCGTGTTTTAGGGTGTTGAAGGGTTCAGAAGAAGTGTCTTAATATTTTTCGATTAGGTTTTTTTTTCGAGCTATGCCATAGCACGAAACTGCTGCTGCTGCTACTGTTCCTTCGGACTGTGCACAGGCGTAGATTTTGAAGGGTTTGAGCCAGGGTTCCGAGTTATTTGTCGTTTGACGAAATTCTGTACACTGAATCGATTTTTGGATCGATCACGTACGACCGTCCAGTCAATAAGGCTCAATTTTGCTTCTGAGGGGTGAAAGACGTTGATTTTGAAAGACTTGAGCCGGGGTATCAAGTAAGTTGTCGTTTTTGACGAACTTCAGAACACAAAATCGATTTATGGGTTTTTCAAACATGTCCATCCAGTCGATAGGGCTCAATGATCAGATCAGAATCTATAAATTCTTTATAAAAACGATGGCCTAACCCTGCAAGTGGTTATCAGTGGCTCAGGGGTGAGCGTAGGACCGCTGAGTCAAAGGTTGCTGGTTCGGTCCCAGCAGCCGCTGGACATCTTCCTTACTGATAATCACCTTTCGGAAGGAAATGGCAACCCACCGAAAGTATTCTGCCTATAAAGCCTCACAAATTTGCCGTTTGGAACCGGAGTTAAACAGTAGGTCCCTACTTTTTCAGTAATAACTGTTCAACACGCTCAACAAAAGTTAGTAGCGAGATGTCGCCAACGCCCGTTTGCGGGTAAGGCGCCCATAGAAGATGAACCCTTCAACGTCCTTTTTGCTCAAATTGCCAGGAAACTTGATTCATGATTCAACTTGATGCATTCGGGATGAGGAAGTTTTGCTCCTGTCTTGCCATCCTCTGTGAAGTGAATTTCACGAAATGGCACTCGTTGAGCCATTTTGGGCATCGTAAACCCCAAACGCTTGCTTGTTTTTTTTTGTTTTTTTTTTTTTGTTGAGAAAAATGAGAGAAAAAACTCCGAAAATATTAACCAGTACGACACTACAAACAACTCACAACTTGACAGCTTGACACAGGGAACCCACTAACCTGACTTGGGGAAGGTTTCAAATTCCTAACTAGCGTTCCGACGCTAGCGTCTCGACAAAGGTCTATTCATGTAAAAGGGAGGCAGGAAAACTGCGGTATTGAATATCTTGGGGGCATTTTCATTCGCTTCGTCTCTCGAAACGAAGTCTTTAAATTGAAATGCTCCTCTTGTTTGCAGATTCGACTGAAAAATTGTGATTGATGTACAATTTTGGTTTAATATTCTCAGAATAATCGACGTATGTTTTCGCAACGGAGGTTAAACATTGTGAAGGCGGATTTTTGGGGGTCCCAGATCCATCCTCTCCTTTACATGGGATCGATAGGACTTTTGAGGGATGCAAGGAGGACGAATGAGGTGTTATTTTCCGAGTAATTTTGGACGTAGAATCCATTTTTTCGAATTCCCACAACCGTCCAGGATAACCCATTTTTTCTCATTCAGTTTAAAATAAATTTTTATTCAGCTTTTTAAAATTTTATTGAAAAATTACGCCAGTTGTCACTCATCATGACTATCGAGTCTGCCATGAGATACCTCCTTTTTTCCAGCGTAGGGTTTTGCTTCGAAAAGAAAAACGTTCCCTAGAAGAAACCCAAAGGTATTCCTTATTCATTTTATGGAAATGAGCTTGGTAGAAGCAGCGGTTCAACTTTCATCTAGCGTATAAAACATTTGGAGGAAGTTAAAAATAAAAAAAATAGAGAGGGGAGGTGATGGTGGAAAAAGAGTGAGGAAGCCATTAGGAGTGCAAATGGACATTCATAAACATAATCAAAGCCGAGATGAAGGGAGTTTTTTTTTTCTGAGGCGAACCGGGTAAAGCTTGGCTGCCGGCTAAGTTTAGTATAATGAGTTACCGAAATTATGATTCTTTTTTAAGAGCCAAAAGTGCCTTTCACCCTTGAATCACTCCTTATTACTAGTAGTTCCGTGCTTTGGCTGATTCAAGGGTACCTCCTGGTTTTACATTATTTGTGTGGTCCTTTGTGGTTTGTACGTTCAAGCTCCACTCCCTTCTTCAATTTGAGTTTAATCCGTTTGCAAACCGCGAACCCCCTGGATCGACCTAATTGTCAATATCACCTCCGATCATCGACCATCCCTTGTTGCCACCCGCCGGCCTGTAATTTCCACCAGCCCTTCAATTTGAATTTTCCGCTTCAAAGGCCCCGACTACACCCCCCACCCCACTTCCCCGATTAATTGTTTTTCCTACTTTGAGGAGGTTCTCGTTCGCGATTTCTGCCTCTACGTTGCCGTTCCAATCGCGCGCAAAAAAAAATATGATCGTTTCCTGGGAAAACGGCCGGTATTTGGCGTCAGTGTAATTGTCCGGGCCAGACGGAAACGTCATAAAACGGAGAGGGTTTAGCGACCAGACGGTTTCAACGACATCGCGTGACCTCAGACATGAAGTGTTTTCAGGACAAAGCGACACGACATTTGAAATGAGGCTTCACTCAGATGGTTTCCACTTGGACAGAATTTCGTATGTAGACCCCGAAGTCGTGACGTTCCAGTTCTAGTTGTGGTAGTAAGAGCCCCGTAGTCTCACATTTCTTGCTGGTGGAATAGAGTAACCTTAATTAGTAATGGACGTGTTTCTGTATTATATTTTTAATCGATAAAGGCATCCAAACAACACCAAAAAAGGGGTTCGAACATAAATTGCAACTTTGTACGAATTTATAGAATTTATGGAAAAATCGCAATTTGCATTTTCGGCAGAAACCAGCGATCAGCTCCCATTGGTCACAAACCTCTAGTCCCTGTGCCAATCCCTAGTTTGGTTCCCTGCCACTAGGGATTCACGGCGCTGGCATCGCCGTGTAATCGTACTCAGGGTTGTCTACCCTACGGATACATCCGCAGATCTACGGATTTTTTGGTCTGATCCCTGATATCGGTTTTCTCATCAAAATCTTTGCACCAAGTTTGAACCTCGGGTGACCGGTGATTTTAGTTTCGTGTGCCGTGATAAAAAAACAAAACAAACAAAAAACACCTAAAACTTGATTGCTGAAGAGTGAATATTTGAAATAGCTGTGTAGGGCAATGAATTTTGAAGTAGGATTAAAAAAAATTGAAGTAGGATAAGCAACTATCGAAAAACGCTGCAAATTTTACACAAGGGTTTATTATTCTTTGATATAGGTTAGTTGCGCCAAAATTATTTCTGAGTCAAAAGAAAAAATGTTGGAAAAAAAATCTTGGATTTTTTTTTTCAAAAAAATTTTTTTTAGATTTTTTTTTTTTTGAAAAAAATTGTTTTTTCAAAAATTTTTTATTCTTTACTCGAAAAATATTTAACCTCCGGGGATCCTTCAAAAATCCCATTTTTAGCCCCATGAAAGCCCTATAGATCGCAACAGTGAAATCGGATCGCTGCGGGACCCCAAAAAATGGATTCTACGTCCAAAAATACTTCGAAAACGAGACCTGACTCGATCCCATAGCCGAAAGCTTTCAAAAACCCCCTTGTGTAGCCCCATTTTAGCCCCATAGCGCCCCACGGGTTTGGGCGATCGGGCTGAAAACCTTGCGGGCACAACTAGATGGTAAACCGAGTATTTTGTCAAAATTTCAGATTTTTAAAAAAAATTTCCTACTGCCCAAAACGGCCTGGACGGCGGACGGCGGACGGACATTTCGGTTTTGGAATCTAGACCACTTGAAACGGATAATGTCAAATTTTGAGGCCGATCGGAGTCGTCGACCCCCGTCGCGAAAACATTATTCCAAGAATAATAAACCAGAATTGATTATGCGTCCAAAATTACTCATTTGTCTTCCTGGCATCATTCGAAAGCCTCAAAGATCCTCGCTGTGAGATTGGATGGCTTTGGGACCCCTACAATTGGAATCTACGTCAAAAAATACTTCGAAAATGACACCGCACTCGATATTATGTACCGAATATACCGCAAAAACTTCTTTTTAGCCCCAGAGAGCCCCACGGGTTTGGGCGGTTGGGCTGAAAACCTGCGGGACGCAGCTAGATGGTGAACGAGTAGGTATTTTGTCAAAATTTCCGATTGAAAGAAAAAACGGACTTGATTTTTGTAATCTATGCGTCAAAAAACGAGTACCTAATGTCAAATTATGTCGCGAAGACATAGGTGAATTATTCCAAGAATAATAAACCCTGACTTCTGATGATGCGCATGGATTTCATCCAGCATCTCCTTTTCTTCGCCAATAATCCCCCTCCCCTTACCCTTTAGGCTTTCAGGAGGGAATAGAGGAAACATGCAGAAATGTCAAAATGCGAGGGAAACGGGGCATGGTGACTGCAGCGCCACAAACCACTAGCGGCAGGAAACCAAACTAAGGATTGGCTCAGGGGCTAGACATTTGTCCCATTGGTCGACGATAAAATTAAAAACTGATGGATCGGTCTCTGAGGTTACCCTACACATAAAATCAAGTCGAAATAAGCTTACTATACACAATCGCATTCACAACAAAGCAAACACGACCAATCACCAAGAAAATCAAGAAAGAAATATGAAAAACGCTGCAAATTTTACACAAGGGTTTATTATTCTGTGATATAGGTTACTTGTACAGACATTTAATTCTGTCAATAAAAAAAATTAAAAAAATTTTTTTTTTGGATTTTTATATTTCAAAAAAAATTTTTTGGGGGGATTTTTTTTCAAAAATGTGTTTTTTCAAAAATTCTTTAATTTTTACTCGAAAAATATTTAACTTCTTGGGATCCTTCAAAAATCCCATTTTTAGCCCCATGAAAGCCCTATAGAACGCCACAGTGAAATCGGATCGTTCCGGGACCCCCAAAAATGGATTCTACGTCCAAAAATACTTCGAAAACGACACCTAACTCGATCCCATAGCTAAAAGCCTTCAAAACACCCCTCCTGTAGCCCCATTTTAGCCCCATAGCGCCCCACGGGTTTGGGCGATCGGACTGAAAACCTTGCGGGCACAACTAGATGGTAAACCAAGTATTTTGCCAAAATTTCAGATTTTTTTAAAAATTCCTACTGCCCAAAACGGCCTGGACGGCGGACGGCGTACGGCGTACGGCGGACGGCGGACGGCGGACGGACATTTCGGATTTTGAATGTAGACCTCTTGAAACGGATAATGTCAAATTTTGAGGCCGATCGGAGTCGTCGACCCGCGTCGCGAAAACATAGGTGTATTATTCCAAGTATAATAAACCAAAAATCGATTTGCACTCTGGTGTCTTTGGTGGAAATTACCCGTCGAGCCGTCACGCACGCCATTTTTGAATCGACCAGAACAGCTTTAAATGAATATGAACTAAGTGAAAGTCTTTTTGTCACAAAAATGACGTTTTTTCTCTCTTTTTGACTTCTAACAACATGGCACAGGATGATTTAACCCGAAATTCAGGTGCACGTCCATTCGTCATTTTCAACGAATTATTATAACAGCCCTTAATTTCCGAACCGGCCAACTTCATAGTTTCGATTTATTCCTCGAAGATGTTCGGAAGTACACCTTTCTTCGAAGAAAAAAAAAAGTTTAAATTGCTCTCCCCGGTGTCTTTTCATCGCAGCTATCGCATTTTACGCCTCAACTTTTCTCATCTTCTTAATTATGGGCCTTTCGCGAAACGGCTCAAGTGGCCAACGGTTTTTTCTCGTTTTATCTTTTAACACCGGAAAAACTTCAATAACAGCGGAAGAGGGGGCACAACGACCAAACAGGAATAATAGGGCTTTGTGGGGATCAAAACAAAGAGAAACTTCAAGAGATGGAAAACGTTATGACGGGTAAAGTGATGAGGTGTCGTTTTAGAAGTAGTTTTGGTCTTAGTACAGGGTTATTTGAGTGTTAACTTTATAATCAGTCACAATGCGGTCTTCATAAAGGCCTCATAATTCCCGTCTTGCTCGGCCTTTCCCGTTAAGGGCTTCGCGCTATTATCTCACGATGTCCCAGGATTGTCAAAGATGTTATTACGTGCATAATAAAAGGCCTGTGGCAGAGTCCTCGAGACAGTTTTGAATAATAATCAGGGGGTGGCCTCAGGACTTGCGTAAGGTCCCCAGTCAAATCCACACTTTCTCCCACACTGTTTAATTCATGCTTGTCTGATCAAGGACCTTGAGTTGGCGTTGTCAGGGCTTCTGCGGAAATTTGAAAATTTCCACGAATCTCAAGAATCTTCTGGGCCGATGATGAATGAAAAGACGGAAGCACAACAACTCGAGTAGCTCAACATCCTTGACAGCTCTCGAGATGTTCGATGAGCAAAGGAGGAAGAACCCACTCGACCCAGTTCTTGAAAATTTACAGGAGCGAGCTTGTTTGCCAGTTAACTTATTCACTACCTTCAGCCCAGCACATATCTCTTTCGCTATTTTCACCGCCCGAACAGCGCGAAACTCGGTAACTTTGAGTGGGCAAAAATTGGGTTTGAATTAGCTCGAAAATAGCTTCTGCTAAGTTGATTCCCTCTCAACTCCCTGTTACGGGGCGTATTTTTAAGCGAAATTTCGAAGACAATCTCATATCCTGTGGCCATCTATCCAACTTTCTTCACTTGCCACAATTTGCTTCCACGTCCCATTCATGATTGTCCTCGTGGGCTATTCAGGTGAGCTTTTATATATTTTTGAAACGCCATTGATGCGACCCTCATTAGGAAGGAGAGTCTGTAGTACAAAGGGAGCGAAGGAGAAAAGGAACTAGAAACAGAGGAGAACTAACCCAGTTCCAAGTTTTGTCGCATGCGGTAAAACGTACGGGTTTGCATCCGCTGATGAGTGAGGTTTACAAGAAGTTCTCCAGCAAACTTGTGTGAGCTCGTATAGTCTAAAAGAATACGATGAATTGTATTCAACGTTAGATCTGTTCCCGAAGGAACTTGTCTTCTAAAAAAAAAGAAGGCCCTGGGAATTTCATATTCTCCAAATCCTGTTTACTCAGCTTAATCCTTAGGGCCCTTGCAAGATGAACCGGGCTGTCTCTGAAAATCGATAAAGCGCCCTCTGGGGGGTCCCCGTGGAAATCCTCGGGCTCTTTGGGAGGGCTTAAACCCTGTCGAGCGGGAAATCTTTTGAAATCACTCGTCACACCGGGAAACTAGCCTGGGAAACCTGAGCGTGGAACAGAAAGTCAACAACACCTGTGTTGAACCACAGAAAGGATCATTTTCAATTTTTTCCTCCTTCATATAACGTTCGCTTTAAGAATTGACGCTCATGTACAACCTCTTCTTTTTTTTTTCTTTTTTTTTCAGTAGACAAACTGACCATTCCTGACGAGCTGGCTGAATTACCTTCCGTCGAGATGAATTGTTACTTCAAACTTGAGGTAAACATACAATTCATAAGGATGAATATTATGAAAAACAAGTTCATTTTAACGTTGTAACAGGTAGCTCGGGTCTACAATTTTGTAAGTAGTAAACAACAGTAGTATTAATATGCATAGTAGCGATTACAATTTGTTAAGCGCTTAGGTATATGAGAGGATGATACCTACACAGTTTTCTTTAGAACAGTAACTGTTACTATTCTTAAGAAAAACTTAAACGTAGGTACATACTGGACAATGTAACCGCACTCGCGTATAAATCCTTCAGCAGTGCAGGGGCGTGGTTGAGGGAGCGAGGAAACGTGAAGGAGGACGGAGAGGGCGGAGAAGCAGGTATGCTTGGGTCTGGATGGACGATTTTCAAACCACGAGACCCTCGAAAAGAAAAAAAACGGTCCAAATAACCAGCAAAGAATCAACAAAAACGTATATTAGCCGAAACTGAAATCAATAATTGATTTCAAAAAAATCTGTTCTCCTGCAGCAACCGCAGCATAAATTTTGAGTAACCCTAAAAAAAAAAAAAAAAAAAAAAAAAAAAAAAAAAAAAAAAAAAAAAAAAAAAAAAAAAAAAAAAGCCAATTTTGCACTAGGGTTTATTATTGTTCGATATAGGTTAATTGTGCAAAAATTAATTCTGTGTCAATAATATTATATTATAAGGTCTCAGGGTCAAGTATTTTGAAGAAAAAAAAAAAAAAAATGCGTTTTTTAGGAGTGGTGACAGCTGATCCTTCTAAATCCAAAATGCTTCAGGAGAAGACCATCTAGTGAAGAGCGAACGCAAAAGATATCGCTTACACGCCCTGCGATACGTGGAATGCTGGGTTATTGGAGATCAATCAGGTGCCTCTCACCACGCTGCTGTTTCTTGTTTGAGCAATTTCCTAGTGTCTTAGTCCTTGTTTTAGCATGTCCAAATACGGTGTGCACGACAAGTAAATACAGTTGTCACTATAGGATGAGGTGTACTCTCTTTTGAGATCCGTTGTAGAGCAACGTAGTTATCTATATTGCAAGCCGAAGCACGCTTATCCAACAGGTGTCTAGCAGTTCCATCATTATTCCTTCGTGTTGAACGCGAATTAGGCTGCAAAAAGTACAGGACGTACTCACTCACACCTGAGTCAAGGCCGTCTGCATTCAGCAGCTCCTCTAAACATTGGGGTTGTTGGGACTGCGTGGCACACACGCCCTCATAATATTATCCGAACATACTCGATACATGTCTGTGAGTCGCTCTATTGTTATTAAGGACGGTTCGCTCACATCCAGATCTATCTCTCTCCCGCTTTTGCTGTAGCTTGGTGGAGGTAGCTCTCACACTCTTGACGTCAAGGCTCCACCCTGAAGGTCCATGAGTCAATCCCTCCGGCAATATGGAATGGCCATCGATGTGGAGTTGGGGGGGCAATGTAGGCAAAGAGCTTGCAGCTGCTCTTCGACGTCTATGGAGTGAGGTACGTTACAAGCCAGACTCGCTGTTTTAGGCAGTGGCATTTTATTTAAATCTGAAATTGTCGCAGAATACCAAGTGTTCCGGTAACATAGTCTTCACTCACTTCCGAGTTGTTTCAGCCCAATCACCACGTGGGGCTCTTTGGGGTTATAAAGGGAATGCAGGAGGGGGTTTTGAGGATTTCTGACAGGTTCAACGGTGTCGTTTTCAGGCGAGGAGTTGAGGGCTCTAAAATAGTAATGAACCCATGTGTGATTCAATTTGCAGTGAATTCAAGCGCCTTTCAGGCACAGCCGTTTGGCCCCGCTTTGGTCGACCGCTCAAAGGTCTATTTGCATTCGGAATATTTGCAAGTTTGCATTGGGGTTTGGAAAAGCCGGCAATCGATTTTGGGAAAGTGCCCGAGACGAGAAAGGTGCCTTTCCGATGGAGTCGTGTTCCAGGGAGTGGGGAAAAACGCTGGAGATGCTCCATTCTGGCCAGCGGCACCGCATATATCGATTGGAGACGAGCCTGTTTACACTGGCGCGCTCAGATTAACGAGCAACGGGGCAAAAAGGGGGGGGGGGGATTAGGATTAGTGTGGGCGTAGGAAGGTGGGGATAACAAGGAGCCGCTCTCGGCTTTCCCCTTCGCACCTAATTTCAATTTAATTACAACACCCCCTCCTCTCACCACCTACGTGGCCCACATCTCCTAATACAATCCCAGGTGATCAAGCGGCAAGAGTGAGTTTGGTCCCTCCGGATAATATAATCAGGGACACTGCTGACGTAGTCGGGGAGATAAACCTGCCACCTTCCTCTCCGTCCTGTCACCTCACTTGACCGCACTAAACGTCCAGCTAGAAGTTATTAGGGAAGGGTGTCGATCAAAAATCGATTATTTTTCTTGGCTCATTAATCGATATCACCAATTTTAAAGGTGGTGGGAAAAACTTACTAGTTGCGAACTGAAGTATGGTTTCAGAGAAAGCACTGGCGCTCGGTGAACACAAAAACTGGGATCTTTCTCGATGGAATAACGTCGGATGTTGCCAACTCATATTAAATACAATTAATACAAATTTTGTATTAAGGCTCTGAGCACTGTCCCAAGCGCTTTCCAAATTGGATGCAGAGTCGGTAGCCAATAATCGATTGCGCCAATTAATCGGAGAAATTTCATTTTACTAATTACGATTTTTACTTGAAAAAATCTTTTTTTTTTTTTTTTTTTTTTTGCCAAATTATCAAAAACTTTTGTTGTACATAATAACAGCATGTATCAAGCAAATTTAATGGTAGGTGAAGTACTATAGGTAAAATAATTTGGGTTCATTCATTTGATGCAAATCATTTTAGAAAATGAAGGAACTGTAACTTTAATAATTCTGTAACACCTTTTTCAACTTGGGGTGAGTTAATTCCATCAGCTAAGAGGATGCAAACGCCAGAAAAATGGAGTACGAAACAACATTTTCCAACAGAAGTACATTTTCCTTCATTTAATTCGCCATTTTATTTCATTCATCACCCCCAAACTTTCAGGCATCAGATACCATAATTTTCAAATTTAACATTTCATTGTATTTCCATTTTATTTCCTTACAAATTAATATTTTTCACTATCCACGGTGTCGTAAGAAGAAACAGTCACCATTACAAAAGTAGTCATAATGTAAAATGGTCTGCCTTCATAATGAAAAATAGTCACCAACACCAACCTCAAGCTCAGTAGTACTCAGTGGTACCTACCTAGAAGGGGGTAGCTTAGTTTACATACATAGCATTTCTTACGTTGAAGTTTACGGTTTATGGGCAAAAACATCGATGTATCGTTGCCATCCTCTAGGTGGTAATCTTCCTGTGTCTGCAAAGAAATTTCTCCATGTAGACATTAATGATTTTCTTCAGCTGGTTCTCCCCCTTCAGCTGGTTAGGTGTAAGAGTGGTCATTTTATGACCAAATCTCGCCAGATTTTTCAATAAAAGACGTTATTCATTCATTCATTCATTCCCGTTTTAGAGATTGTTGTTTTCTATTTTCTCCTCGTGGGTCTGCTGTGAGAGTGCAATACAAGGAGTAAATCGATTTCGCAAAAAATTGGAGGTAACAAATTTCTTTCGATTTTATCAAAAATTTATTTGCATTCCTGATTGAATTGAATTCGCATGTGGTGTGAACCATATTTTCAGAACCTCAGGAGAGACACGAAAAAAAGTTGGGTATCGTGTTGCATACTCTCGTCAAAACTTCCACCCATGCAAATTTCATCAATATCCAGCGTTTAAAATGACTTTTTGTTGCGTTAGGTAATCGAATTTTTACATCGATTATTAACCGGAAACCATCGATTATTCTATTCCCATCCCGAGAAGTTGAATCAACTTGAGTTGTAAGAAATGATGTGATCTCCAGACACCAATCAACCAACTGTCGTTTACAACTCGAGATCCAATCGGAAATAACTTTCAAAAAGCCTACAGCCACCCTTTTTTTCGATAAGTCGTACAATGGCTGAAGGATATAAACGGTTTCCGTGTTGTCAGACCATTTCATCCCAGAGGTTTCTTTTTTTCATCTCTTGAGAGACTTCTACTCTTCGAAGGTGCTCTGGATCTTACAACACACCGCCTACACACCACTACAGTGGAACGTTCTTGATTGGAACTTGGGATTAACCCATTGAACTGGAATCATTCGTGGGGTGGAAAGAAATAGTATTTTCCTTCTCCGCCCTTTATTCTCTAATATCAGCTACCGAAGTCTACTTTTATACCGAAGGTAATACATTTTCAATAAACGACGCTTTCAGTGTTTTGCAAAACCTCATCACGTCGGGATCACCACGAAAAATACTCCCTGATCTGAGTTTTAACCCAGAAAATGCTCCCTCTAGAAACAGACCTCGTATGTGTGAAAACATTTTTTTTTGTCTTCGCCTCACACTTCCATTTCCATATTCATGGGGATCCGAAGTTCTTAGGGCTTTCCAACTGACTGCACGAAAGGCCTAATGCACTTGGCGAATAAATTTGGCCTCTTAGGGCTTTTGTTGTCTCATCGAAGGCCCTTTTTTGGTATCCATTCTCAGGCAAGCTTCCACGAACCCATAAAGTGGTTCTTTTTCTGAGTCTGAAAGAGGAGGTGAATTTTGAATGGTTGAAGTTTCGACTGACAAAGAACGATGCCAACTGCATGGGCTTGTTCTTCTTGGTAATTGAACCTCGTTGAGTGGTTAAACCCTCATCAAGTATGCGTTCAAAATTACTTCGAAAATGGCCCCTCTCTCGACCCCCAAATCTTTTAAAGGTCCCACTTGACCAAAATATTGATTTAGTGCCCAAAAATACTTCGAGAAACGTACCTCATTGGACTTCCTGGGCCAACCCGGGGGGGGGGGGGGGGGGGTGGAAGCTCGAAAAAAATGGATTATGCGTTCAAATTTACCCGGAAAACGACACCTTATTTAACTCCTGGGATCCATAAAAAAATCCGATTTTTACCCTCATGAAAGTCCCATAGATCCCCGCAGTGAAATCGGATCAATCTGGGACCCCAAAAAAATTGCCTCATGAACCCCAAAAATGGCTTCTACGTCCAAAAATACTTCCAAAACGACACCTAACTCGAACCCATAGCCGAAACCCTCCAAAAAAGCCCTCCTGTAGCCCCACGGGTTGGGGCGATCGGGCTGAAAACCTAGCGGGCACAACTAGATGGTAAACCGAGCATTTCGTCAAAACATCAGATTAAAAAAAAGAAGACTACTCTGGCTTTCAGTTCAACAGCCAACGAGAGACGCGCGCGCGCTGACGAACAGCCAATGAGTGAGCCCGTCCTGAGGCACCCAATCTTCCCTCCAGATTTTAAGTTGAAATTTTCGAAAGTGCCCTAGAAATTTGTATTACACTGTTGGAGCCCAAAACTCACTGCTCTTGCTTATGAAAAAAAAAATCAACATGAGGTTCACTAGCCTTTTAAAACAATCACTTTAGTAACAGAGGTGTTTGTTCTTTAATTAAAACACTTCTTTGTGCTTTATTTGTACATCAATTGTACTGATGATGGTCTAATCAACCGAAACGCGTCTACAAGTTATTACTAGAATTTTATCCTAATTTTATCCTAACCTACCTATTTTATCGCGGAAATTGACCACTTCGTCCGAAATCGTATTTTTCACCCATTATTATTTCGTCGCTTATGCGGCAACACCAGCTATCTCGGTTTTTGGTCATTTTCGGGTTTTGACGGTTCCTCAGTCGATTTTTTGCGAAGAATCGATTGGTGAAGCCAGATTTTCGATATATTAAACTGTTTCCGCGCTATCTGGCCATTTGATAACACCAGCTATCTCGACTCTTACGACTCTTAAGGTCCTCCAATGCATTCATACGGAACCACATTCCTAGGCGCGTTTCCCGGCCGTACGACGCAATGCGGCTGACGGCTGATGAGCGCGTCTGCGACTGGACTGGTAGGGTGAGCAGTCCAGCCGGACGCCGTCTGCGGCTGAGGTATGCAAACCCGCTCAAGAGTTCATTTTCAGGGAATCAAACCAAAAAATGTGAAGCACAGAAAGCGAAAATGAAATTCACATTCCCGTGAGTGATTCTTATGAGGTGGTCAACCACACCTACCTCGAGTGCATCTCCACTTAATATTCTTTTGTGGATTAGATGAAAAAAAAAAAAAACTTTTTTACTGATTTCCCATCACTACCACAGGCCACATGAACATAATATAAGGACACTGAAAGTAGTGAAATATCTGTATGGTTTGTAATTAAGTGGGTAGTCTTGGGATGATTTTTTAACATTTTTCGCACATTTTTCATTTTTCGAATTGAGAAAAAAAGGGAAGAGTCGATAGAAAAACGCTGCAAACTTTACACAAGGGTTTATTATTCTTTGATATAGGTTACTTGTGCATAAATTTAATTCTGTCAATGAAACAAAAATTTGGGGAAACATTTTTTTTTTTTGTTAAAAAAAAAATTTGGGGGATTTTTTGACATGGATAATATCCATATTATGTCTTTTGGCTGGGGGTCAAGGAATTTTTCGCGACACTTTTTTTTCTCCTCTTCTTCCGCTAACAGGAGAGCGAGCACTACGTTCTTCGCGGACATCTTGAGCCAGACCGACGAAGCGGCCAGCCGTACCTAGGAATGGTACAAGTTTGTGGCGTGCGACTGCGTCTGTCGACCAAGAATCGCGAGTCGCAGTCGCAATCGTGAGCCGCGTGTTGGAAATTGCACCTTAAGGCAACACCAGCTAACTCGAATTCAGTTTTTTGGCTCTTGTGAAAAATCGTGACAATCGAGAATCTCGATTCGAGATAGCTGGTATTGCCGCGAGATGTTGCTGCGATATTGCAGTCGAGATAGCGCCAGATTTTCGATATATCAAACCGTTTTCGCGCTATCAGGCCATTTGATAACACCAGCTATCTCGAATTCCGTTTTTAGGCTTTCCTGAAAAATCGTGAAAATCGAGATAACTGGTGTTGCCGCATAAGCGACGATTTACTGATGAGGATCTTTCGGTCTATATGATCAAAATCAGCATCAATTTGTTGATGCGTCCAAGTCTTCTTTGTGTTTTGATGTCGGAGAACGTTCAGTAGTATCTGCACTGCACATTTCTACCCGATGCATAGATGTCTTCCAGATGTCCAAAGCACGATACGGCGATTTCAGATGTTGTATTTTGGTGTACGGGATGTTTTTACGAATCGATTTTGTCTGAGGTTTGTGGGGCGTCGCTGACAAATGCCGATGTTTTGATCAATTTAAGAGAGCTCCCGAAGGGTAATCTGTGAACGAGTGTAAACGTTGTTCTGCCAACCTGTTTATTCCGTTCCGTCGTCAAGAGCCATTTCTTATTATTAATCCTGGAAGAGGGGGACGTTCGGAATGGTGAATTGAATGGTGAACGTCTGTACTAAGGGGGTAACACAGGGGTTGGTCCGGGGGCGGTTAGGGGGGCAGGTCGTGCTTCAATATCGCCTCTCCGGGGGTTGGGGGAGGTCATAGATACTGGAGGAGGGTAGTAGTGCAGCCCATCTAAAGCGAAACGGTTAGTATCCCCCGGTAGGAGCGGTGTAGGCGCCCCCAGTCAGCTTTGAGTGAGTGCCCAAGCCGCTTGGTGCCGCTCGCTCGTTCGAATTTGACCCTGTCCAAAAAATAAAATACAACCAAAATTTTGGCACAAATTTGACTTTTCCACTTAACCACCCCGTTTTAGCCAGTGAAACCCATCCCGCGAAACGCCGTTGGTTTTTTGCCGTTTTTTCCCCCCTGCGCGAAATTTTGCCGCATGACTCATTTTCGCGTGTGTCGTCATGGGATCCATTAGCCCGCCTTTGTAAGGTGAAGTGATTTTTTGACGAATTTTTGATCACCCCGCCGCTCGAAGGAATTGCCAGTTAGTGACTTCCACTTGCAGGTAAGAGCAGATCGGCTCGAAAATTGCAATTTTGTCGTTCGTAATTGAGTTTTTGTCCTCGATGAATATTTTAACAGTTCCGTGCCAAAATTGACGTCGCCAGTTGTGCCAAATCAGCGGGTGGCAACTCCGCTGCAAGCTCTCCGCCTCCTTCCAAAGAAAATGAAAATTTCATGTGCATTTTGCATTGAATTGCTCCGTCTAGTCCGACTCTGATATCGATCCCGATCTGCCTCCGGCGCTGAAAACGACCATTCGGTTACTATGGGGAACTCACATCTGCAATAGCGATATTTCATGAGCCTCCAGAGAACAGTGGGAGTTGAAGTTAATTTGTATTTAGTAATTAATTATTAAGGATTATACACAATTTGTATAGTCCTTAAAGTGCTCACACATGAATTTGTCAAATCGGTACTGTTTCTGCATTGACGAATCTAACCATAAAGTTTTGCGAAGCCCAATCGTACAAATTGTCACCGTGGGAATGACTTTATAAGTAGGTGTATCCCTGGAACGTCCCTGAAGATATGATAACTAAACCTAGAAACTCGGCGGTGGGGGTGTTGTCAGCCGTAACCCCTCCTTTCCAACTTAAGTCCGAAGCCGGTCCGAGGGTCATAATTATCGGTAGGTATAGGTGCAGTCCGATCGCCTGTAGCACATTGGGGTGACCCAGATAATCTGTAGTCCGAGGCCCCCGAGAAAGTCCGGTCTTCGTTGGAGTCGATAAGGAGTTATAAAAGCGCGATAAAGGTTCGTTAATGGGGGAACCCTAAAAGCGAATTAAACCTCGGGAAATGACTCCAAACCAGACCTAATGTAATGAAACACTATCAGATTTTGCTTTTTTTCCCCCCTTTGCGATTCGTCCGGATACCATTTTAGTGTGTAAAAGACCTGTTATATGGAAAAGATGTTATCTTTTTGGTGTGTTGTACGTTTTTTAATGGCTATTTCACTCAAATTATATGCCGGTAAGTTAGTCGTTTGATGGTAGATTCGAACAGGGCAATGTCCGTCTGATGTCTACGCTGTTTTTGCCAGTAAAGGTTTTAGGAATAATACATCTTTGTTTTAGTGACAATAATTGTCACTAAAACAAAGATGTATTATTTTGATAAGCCTCAAAATTTTTCCTTTCAATTTCATGGTGTAGAGTCCAAAAATGAATGGGCCGAAATTTTGACAAGATAGTCGGTTACTCCATTTTGTTTTGTGCGCAAGGTTTTCAGCCCGATTGATCTAATACGTAGGGCTCTATGAAGCTATAAAAGGGGTTTTTGAAGGATTTAGGACGGGAGGGTCGAGCGGGGTGTTGTTTTTGAAGCGTATCCCTCTGTGGGGGCTCCGATGGGATTTTTGAAGGGTTTTGTCCAGGGATTGAGTGAGGTCTCGCTTTCGGTTTAGTTTTGACAAATAAGAGTCCCAGACTTGTCCGACCTCTGTGAGGCTACAATCGGTTTGGAAGGCCAGGAGGTCGAATGAGGTGTCGTTTTCGAAAAAACTTTTCGACCAGGGAAGTATTTACGGTGGTCACAAACCCATTCGATCACAGTGTGAGACTGGCAAGAGCTGGAAGTGGCATTGATGAAGTGCTTTGCCCAGGGAATCAAGCGAATTGTAATTTGTAATTTTGGATCCAATGATCGACTGTTCAGAATAAACCCATGACAAATCCAATTTACAGCCTTTTTCATCATTGCCTGTTGAGGGTTATCTTTGTAGGTTGAGTTACAGGCCTTTCAGGGCTTCTTGTAGCTGGTGGGATTAACCTGTTGCCGATAACTGAAGGGAGAAAATCTATTAAATGGGATAAAAGCGGCTATAAGGTAATACAGTGTGTGAAGCCTCAGCTGTAGGTACACTTCAAGGGGGACTTCAAGTTCCATCCGAGCTAAACTTCATCTCAACGCCCACGGTATGAACCCTTCAATCGGAATGGATTCCAAACCGGATAAAGCTTTACGCCCACACCAACTTTTGAACTGGAGAGCGTTCAGGATCATTCCTGTCGTCACAAATTGCTCTTCCTGCAGAGAGGACGAAATTGAATTTTATTACGCATTTAACTTGCCACAATGTTGAAATCCACCAGATCCCATCGAGAATTTTCCTTTTCCGATTACCGAGAATTCTCGTTCGGTACTCCATTTCAACAGGCGGGTGGCAGTTTGTCATTCTCAATCCCTCATAAATTATTAACTCAATTCCTCGAATGCGGATAAACTAGAGTTGGTCGGTCAAGAGGCGTACGACCCTGAAACCAGGCATTCGATAGGTCTCGTAATCAATTCCTTAGTCGCTTGAATCGAATTTCAAACGACACCCATTACGTCCATTGTCGTTGAATCTACGACGGCCGCATTTCAAACAGTTAGTCCCACCTGCTTTTCAACACCTTCTTCATATTTGGCCCTGGAAGGTTAACAAAACCCAATTTCTAGTGAGGAGGTTCGCGTTACTAATTAGCCCAACAGCGTAAACCCTGAACGAAACTTCGTTGGAAACTGAATATGAGTTACGAATTAACGAGCCGGTTGGGGGTCTACTGTAACACTGAACTTTATTCCTGGGAGGCACGGATTGAATATCATTATAGGTGGTGGTAGGTGTATTGGTACTGGTAATACCGCAGTAGGGTATAGCGCAGGTTCATTATGTATGCACATGTAGCCAAGTTGTTTTAGCCTTCCACAAACAGACCTTGTTGATCAAGTGAAATTAGTAACCGGTCACAAAATGTGAGATACCGTATATTTATAGTATTTGATTTCTTCAAATCAATAAAATCGCCTGTCGTGGAAGTGAAATGAATTTGATGAAACGTTGTTTTTCTTCTGAAACGAAATAACCATCAGAACCAGCTGTTGAATAGCGTCATTACGGCAAACTAATGAAAAGGAAAACCTACCCTCAAAAGAAGGCTCAGTTCGTAATCATTTATTCAGTCTCCCTTACATTCTGCAGGCCGCACTGACACAAGGCTTCTCAATATTGGAAAAAGGGGCTTTGAAGATTCCGTTGGCCGGAGAAATGCTTCCCTTTGAGCTCGAGTTTCATTCCGATTTATTTGCCGCAGTGACTGATGGAAGTTGTGGTGCACCGCGGAGGTCAAGTACTGCGGGTTTGTTTGGCGTTGATAAAACGCTTCCGTTGGTACGAGTGGCCGCCACCAGGCGTGGTGGTCGCCCCTTTTGTGTAAGAACGGTGTAAACAGTTAGGGGTGACCCCCTGGCTGTCCCCACCCTCGCTAGTAGGGATGCAAATCGATTTTCGATTAAATCGAAAAATCAATTTTTTACCTCCGATTTCCGATTTTTTTGCAATCGATTGATTGTACCGATTTTTATCCAAAAATCGATTTTTTTTGGTGAAATCGAATTTTTGTTTTTGCGAAATCGCTGTTTGTTTTCTGTATTGTACCTACTCTTTATAAACATAAATGTACCTATGCAGCAGACCCACAAGAAGGATATAATATAACATAACCTCAAAAAATGCCACCTCGCTTATTTGGAAACAAGAAACCTGCCTCTCCCAAACTTCCAATAATTTGAATCCAATAATAATAATACCTAATTATTATTATTGCTATTAAGTACGTAACCTCGGTGTCTACGTCAGTCCCGAGCGAAATGCTTTTTTCTAAGGCAGGTCTCATGCTCACCAAGAAGCACAACAGGTTGAAAGGCGACACTCTTTCCAAATTATTATTTTTGAACAGTGCACCTACCCGAAATTTACTTTTTCTAAGTGTAGTGGTCGAAGTGCTTACCTTGTACGTAATTTGTTTGATTTTTTATTAAACGTGGCTCACCCCAACTTCCTTTTACTATGAAAAAGGTGTCTTACAATAATAATTATTGTTACAGTTCCAATATTTTCTTTAATAATTTGCATTAAATAAAAACCACCTAAATTTCGGTAGGTAAAATATTTAATTACCTGCTGATTAAATTACATGCTTTTTTTTAAATGAATGATAATTTTTTTATTTGTCCGTAAAATCGATTTTTAAATAAAAATCGATTTTTTTGGCCCGATTAATTGGTACAATCGATTTTAGCGTCCGATTAAAAATCGATTGTCAAAATCGAAGAGCCGCTCTGAGCGCTCCACTCACTCAAAAGAACTGGATATTTTAAACGGCTCAAGAGCCAATGAGCCATTTGGCTCTTTTTCACTCAGCATGTCGCTGGAACAAGGCACTGAATGATTTTGGTTTATTATTCTTGGAATAATACACCTTTGTAATCGCGACGGAGGTCGACGACTCCGATCGGTCTCAAAATTTGACAATATCCGTTTCAAGAGGTCTAGATTCAAAAAACGAAATGTCCGTCCGCCGTCCGAGCCGTTTTGGGCAGTAGGTAGGAATTTTTTTAAATCTGAAACTTTGACAAAATACTTCGTTTACCATCTAGTTGTGCCCGCGAGGTTTTCAGCTCAAAACCCACCCCTGTCGCCCAAAATTGTCGTTTTTTTTCGGATGCTTTTGGATATGGGATCGAGTTAGGTGTCGTTTTCGAAGCATTTTTGGGGGTCCCACAACGATCCGATTTCATTGTGGGGATCTGTAGGCCTTTAATGGGCTACAAATGGGACTTTTGAAGGATCCCCGGAGGTAATAATATTAAGTGATAGTATTTTTATTTATTTATTTATTTTTTTTTTTTTTTTTCAAAACTTTTTTTACTCGGAAAATATATTATATTTTCCGAGTAAAAAAAGTTTTGAAAAAAAAAAAAAAAATACTTTTAAAATTTTTTTTCAACAGTTTTTATTGACACAGAATTAATTTTCGCACAAGTAACCTATATCAAAGAATAATAAACCCTTGCGTAAAATTTGCAGCGTTTTTGAGTCATTTCAGATGTGCTGGTTGATGAAGTTGGAGCCCTATCAATCATCCTAGAATGGTAGGGTGCAATATCCATACAATGACAGAATTGGGCTCTAGCATGGATAAAAATGAGTTCACAAACGATGCTTCAAATCGTTGGCTGTCCATCTTTTGATAATGGTTGATTTGGACTCAAAAATTCATTGTAATATAAACACAAATGTATGTTGATAGACTGAATAATTTGGTGCTTTTTAATCCCATTTCTCCAAGATTGCAGCAGAAACCGAATTATATAGAACTATTTCCTATAGTATTGAACAATGACCTCGTTTACAATGCAAGCTCCGTGTACAAAAGCTATTCAATTTCACATAAATAATAATCATTATTTTTGCTGCCCTGTTACAGGATGCAACTAATCCAGATTTGAAAGATTTACTTTTGTACACATAAATTGGGTACTGTGCGACGTGAGAAAACATGATTGTTATTTTTGGTTGCAACAAAAAATCTATGTAAAGGTTTCAAAAATAAAGATCTGATTAATAAACAATATTACGTACGACCAATCATGGTTGAGTTGCAGTTCGCAGATTCTCAATAATGGTACAAAACATCTCAATAATGGAATAAAACATTTTCCAAACCAACCTAAATCTTGGCAGAGTTAGAAAGGCACATGAGGCTTCAAGCGAAACCATATACCCCAGACTGCCCCACTGCCCCTGGAGGCGTGGCGTACCTTGAAGACTTTGGTGAAAGCTCACCAGCTTGGAGCATGCATCCCAGAAGTTCTGGGCCAGAACTCCCTGTCTTTTCCAAAACATGGCTTCCATCAAACACACACACACACCACTCATATACCTGATCTAGGAACACTACCTCACCTATTCACTGGTCCAGTTCCTTCAAAACAATTCAAATTAGGCAAATCTCCTAAATGCGATAACATGTAGTCTGCTGTATCACTCCTATAGTTGATTTGAGATTTACCTAATCCTCACGCCAACTGTGTCTACATCTTTTTACGACTCCGAAGTGGTTTTTGCTCGTCGCCGTCCCGTCATTTCCATAATATACCGCCGCTTAAAAAAGCTTGTCCCGCTAGTGTGAGAATTGTTGGGGGCCATTGTCTGAAATGTCAGTCGAGCTAAGTGGTTTGTTCCGATTCTCCTTCCTATCAGTCCTCTCCGGTGATGTTTGCGTTTCATTGTTTGCCATCTTTACAACCGCGGGGGTTTCAACAGCTTTCGTTGGGGGATTTAGTCAATCAGTCACTTGAGATTTATCGGACCTTATCGCTATTTAAACATTTTAACGACACGTTTCTCTTCTTTTCTCTGTTATTCACGTTTCCAATTGAGGATGTTACAACGTTAACAGGCGATAAACTCGTTCGAAGAGGGGAATGCCCTCTTGTAATGTAACGACCCCACTTCTTAGACATAGAAGAACAGTAACTGTTGTTTGTGTCACTGCCGCAGTACCCGAGGTTCCATAGCCAAGGACCTTTGGCATAAATCATCCTCGTCGCAATCTCGGGTCAGATCAAATAAAGGTGTGAGGTGACCGGAATTGACGGTCTTGTTTCGTCAAGATTTATATTCGTCAACCCAGCGCCCACCGTTGGCAGCTGAAAAAAGGTTAAAACTGAGATCCGGGGGATATTCATTATGAGCTGCCGATCTACCCCTTTTATCCTGCCCTCAGGACGTCCCTCAAAGTGGAATTAGGCCAGAGAGAAAAACACAATGAAACATGGGCTTCAGTTTATTGAACCTATTGTATTTCTACCTAATCTCTCCACCATTAAAGAATTTGCCCTATCCGAACACCGGACGCGAGCGCGAGCCTGTCGGAGGCAAATTCGGGATTTACGAAATGTTCTTTTGGATCTGACCTGAGATTGCGACGAGGATGATCTATGCCGAAGGTCCTTGGCTATGGAACCTCGGGCTGAGCCGCTGTTTCACTTGCTTCGTGTGTGGATCACTGTCCAGGAGTTTTCTTTGTTCGTCTCCCTCCTGCCTTACTTCCAACTGCTGAATCAGCTTTACTTTTTCGGAGTGTGAAGAGGATTTTTCCTTGGAAAATTCGTTTTAACGATGTGTTCCTAAATTTGGCGTTACTTTCGTGATGTGTATCTGGCGGAGTGTAAGGTGCATCCTCCTTGTTCATGCCGCCGCTTGTGTTGTGGGCAATTGGCTTGGTTTGCTGCCCTGAGGCAATGTCTGCCTTCTGAATTCTGTCTCCACCTCGGTGCCACTGTCGATTCCCACAGACCTGACGACAGTGTCTTACCAGAGCCTGGACCCCCCCCCCCCCCCACCACTGGACTCTCTTGAGACCGGATAATCAAAGGACTCTTCGCTCCAGTTCGGGGTTTCCTCCTTTCTTTCTAGAAGATAGTGATCGTGCATAGTAAAGAGCCAAACGCTAATAGGCCGAGAACTGAGAACGCGATGGGCGCTCCCATGGCTGCCGTGCCCAGGACATGCGTGGAATGCTGCTCATTTTCCCACACTTGGGAGCGGGTATTCTTGGTCTAGCCGTTGAACGCAAAAACACTTCCGTCTTTCGTTCAGTCTGGGTACCGAGCAATCAGAATGTGGGTACCAGAATTCAGTCGTGAGGGCCTTGCTTCGCTGAGCCATGAAACGTAAGTAGAGGAATGTGTACACAATGAAGAAAATAATATTTTATTTTATATAATACTATATTATATTATAGTTTTATAATACTATATTATAGTTGCGACCAATTGACCGCACTTGCGCCAAATTCAACACAATCCTGCAGGTAGTTGCGCCCAATTGAGCACATTTGCGCCCATTTGAGCGCACTTGCGCCAAATTCAACACAATCCTGCAGGATGTATGTGAGCCATTGTAAGTAAATCGTTTCATTTGAAATTTTGTGTTTCAGGTGAGAAAACTGATCCATTCAACTCAAGTGAGTACACGTATGGGCGCCATCCTAGTTTGGCAATAAAGCTTCTTTTCAAGTCGACACTGAGGCCGTTGTTTATTTCAGGGCTCTTTTTCAAAACGCTAGCTCCGTCAGTGTTATAAAACTTGTGGTCCCATTGTGTCTGAAAATAACAGTTACAGAGGATTAGAATGGATCATTGCACTTGGTGACACATTGGAATGAGATGTTGGCTCGCGTGCACAATATCGCTGCTATCTCAAAATAGCTCCTAAACGAAGCGTACGTAGCATTTCAATATGTAAATCTGTCTGGAGGGGGGGGGGGGCTACGTGAAGATTTAGCACGTCTGCTTGCAATTTTTGGACCTGTAGCTTGACTTTAAAGGTCAGTAAAGTTATTTGCTTGTGACAGAACTAGCTCGAGAACTGCCCTTAAACGGTTAGGACACGACACCGAACCAGGGGAGATCCTCTGGGGCTTTTCGCATTTAACGTGAGGTCATCAGCTGGAAATTTGCAAACGGGACGAAACCCTTTGGATCAACGGTGGGGGCAGTTCCCTCAGCAGGGCTGGGGAGGTTTCCTCAATGAAAGGGAAGTGGCCCAGAAAGGGAGTGACGTCACGGAGGGGCTTTCCCTCCTGGCTTGAAGGGCAGAGGCGAACCCGGCTGTGTAGCTTCAATCAATACAGAGAAATCCACTCCCGCTTCACCTGCATGTGAAATGTTTTCAAGTCCACAAATTCTCTTGGCCGCTTCGGTTCCTGTTGGGCTAAAAAGGCTGCCCCATGAAGCATCTGACGCTTCTTGCCGCTTAGTAGACCACAGTGTCAAGTCTCCGGAAAAAATGTCTCTGGGTTTCCTCAAAAAATTTGTCAAGTTATGGCATTCATTCATTAATTGCTTATTTCCCGTCGGTTTCCGTTTTCATTCAAATCTATTCATCGCAACGGAAGACTTGTTGATGAAATTCTTTCACTCGAGTTTCCTTTTTTATCCGGGCTTGTTCCGGCCTGAAGTATGAATGGATTTACTTGAAGATTACAGCCCTTATTTTCCGCCGAGGTTTGCGTGTCATTCGCGCTGGTTTTTCAAAAGCCCCTGAGGGGTAAAAACTCCCTCGGCTCAATCTTCAATATGGGCCACTATTGATTTACTTTGGTCGGTTGCTTTTTAAAAAAAAGAGAGAGAGAGAAAAGCCAAAATCTTTCTCTCTCGCTTTTTTTTTTTTCTTTTTTTTTTCTTTTGAATGGAGCTGAGACAAATTGAATCCTGTCCTCACGACATTGTGCCGATAGTTCTCTTGCGCTCCATAACCACCCTCGTTTTCCTCTTGCTTCGCCCTTTTTCGCAGTCTTAGTGGGTCTTTTGTCCGTGATGGCATTACAAGGGCCCCCCTCCGTTTTCGCCGTTTATTATGTTTGGCGCAGCGAATTTTCCGTTTTATTTCCCAATTAACGGATATATATTGGTCTACTGTTTCATTTGGGGGTCGGACTGTTCTTCGTCGACAATTTCATCGCTTGTCGTCAACTCCTATTTCATTCCTGGGTGCGCTTTGCTGTCTGTTCAACTACCAGGGTCTTCAGAATGAAAACACTTGCTACTGCTACGGGCGATCGTACCCTCGCCCGTCACCCTATGTGAAGTGGGATAACCCCTTGTGGATACGGTCGGGGGTTGGCTGGCTTTAGCCAGGACGGGGTGGCCCCCCAATCTTACTATATTGGAGCTGTAGGCCGTGAGGACCGAGGAGGAGGTGGACCTAAGGGATCCCTTTTTATTCTAAGGTACGTCTAAGAGTCGGAAAATTTCGAAAAAGGTCTCAAAAAAATCAGCTTGGCGGGTAGATAACAAGAAAAGTCTGAAATCACCGAGAAGTTGGATCAAAGTGGTTCAGAATGAATGAAAAATGGGCGGGGAGGGTACGACTGGGTCTTCGAGGGGCGAGCAAGGGTGGGGCCGAGAAAGGCAGCTGGATGAAAAATTCACAAACAACAATATAAGGGTGCTTCGATGATGATGATGAAGGGGGGGGGGGGGGGTGCGTGTAGTGGGGGAAATTGCTGATCTTTGGCTGAGAGTTGGCCAAAGAAGGTGTTCAAAGTGATTTCACATTCAAAATGGATCCTTTTACTCTCATCCTGTATTTCTTTATTCGTTACTGTTCATTATTGAAAAGCGAGAAGAAGGGGTCTGAGACTGTGAGAGGTCGGGGGTTGGCTGGCTTTAGCCAGCAGGGGGTGGCCCCCTAATGTACTGTATTGCAGCTCCAGAACGAGGAGGAGAATCATCTTTATTGTAAGGTACTTATACAAGTCGGAAAATTTTGAAAGTTGTGCCCTTCGCTGCCTGTTCAACTTCTGTCTGAATGAGAAAACTCGTTGTACATTGTGGTTTTTCCAGCGGTTGTTCCATTTCATTTCCTAATCAACGGAAGTCCTAGTGTCAGTCCAGTGATAGTTTGGTGGTGGGGGGGGGGGGGGGACCCACCTTGCGCAAATCCTATTGGTCAGGACCAGGACTGATTTCTTATGATGTGTTGTTTAGGATCATCTTCTAGCTGTAAATTTCAACTCGGTACTTTCAGTTTTGGTTTATTATTCTTGGAATAATACACCTATGTAATCGCGACGGAGGTCAACGACTCCGATCGGCCTCAAAATTTGACATTATCCGTTTCAAGAGGTCTAGATTCTAAAACCGAAATTTGCTTCCATACATTTTTTCGGTCCGACCTACAGTAACGGAGATACGAGGCTGCACAGAAGGGATAAAATCTCGAGTTTCGTCTAATTTTAATTTTCTTGCCACTCCGCTTCGCAATACCTCTGTTTACGCGTAACGGAGATAGTTGTAGAGCATTCAAATATTTACCAAATCCATGTCTAAACAAAAGTTACAGCTAAAACAAAGGAGTTGGGGTAAATTTATTGATAAGTGGAAAATTGGCGGTTTTTTCATTTCAGCGTCGGAACGCAATGTGGTTCATTAAAGAAATATTTTATCAAACTTTAGTTTTTTTGTACTCATGGTAATGCATGTGAACTAGGTACAATTATAAAGTTTCATTCGGGTTTGTCTGTTCTTCGTCGACAATTTGATCGCCTGTCTCCAACGAGTTTCTTCCTGGGTGTGCTTTGCCTTCTGTTCAACTTCCACTCGATGCACCTGGTAGAAATTTTCCTACGTTGAACTTTTCACGGCGGGAAATGGCGTATAAAAGTTAAATTCCTCTCAGTAAAATGGAACTCCAATTACGGGTTTCTCCTTCGAAAAGAGGCAGATTCAGTTTAATTGGTTCCCCGGCTCATCCTCTCCCGGAGCTCGAGAAAAAGTTGAGTCGAATGATAGAAAAAAAAAGAGGAGAGCAAAAATCTGGAAACGAACCTCGAGGAAGGAAAGGTTGAAAGTGATTTATTCTATCGGATTCTGTCGGGCGAGCGTGAAAAACTGCTGGAAAAGCTTCTGAGTCCTGGAAGTTGGGACCCCTTCGAGCCTCATCCAGAAGGTCCGTGCTAATTCAATTTTTAGGTTGAAAAGAAAAAAAAAACTGAAACGCGAGGGAAGACTAAGCCGGAGTTGATGATGTTTACCGTGGAAGAGAGAAAATGAAATTAATTTAGGAAAGTTTGCTTACGGAAAATTCAGTCATTTCTGGGAAAGCCTTCGGCGTGAAATTGCATCAGCGGATAACAAACTGAATTTTTTTCTTTTCCACAATTCGCTAAAAAGCATCGCTGCATCGGAACCTGTTCGCGTGCGAAGGCGTTGACATCCGACCTGATTGGCGCCGCACTTCGTCGCCATTGCGTCATCCTATATTTGCATATCGGGTCATTTATTATCCACGCGGGTTTCGTGGCAGGACGATTCTTCAGGGCAGTTTTTTAAAGGCCGTCGTCGGAGAAGCTTCTTTTCGGGCCACATCGTTAATTTTTCCCCCTTTCAAGGACAAAATGAGCTTTTTCAAGTTGAGCAAGTATTTGCACAACGTACTGAAACAGGTCGATTTCTTCTACGGAGGTGTTAAATCATCAAAACCGCCTGTTTATCGGCCTCTTAAAACAAACTAGTGTATCTTGGCGTATGACAAATGTGTTAGTTTTCCTTGTATCGTGTCGGTTTATTTTAGTTCCTGTTCCCGCTAAATTCATTGCGTCGAGGAGTCGCTTCGGTACTCTTTTCATCTCGGCCGAACCGGGAAAAGTACAGAAACGCGAACAGTATTTCATCTCTTGTTTGTTCAATCTCTGCATGATTCTGGCACCTCTTCAAATAATCCTTCTATCTGAAAGGCTTTGCCTCGTGTTTTCACGACTAATCTCGAGTGTCAAAAGTGCAATTTCCCCGTGTGTACTCGGGCTCCCTCGGAACGCCGCTGGTAATGAACTGTGCCGAGGGTGGGTTGCCAATTACTCGGAAGGGAATACCCGGTGATTGCGAACATAGTCAACATTTCTGGGTAGGGTAGGAACGCGTGAAGATGGGCCTGGGACGAGGGAGACACGAACGCATTGGTAATTTTCGTGGGAAACTTGTTTTAGCAAGTTCAGAGTATGCTTTTGTCAGTGTTTAAAACAGCATACGAGCATCTTGATTTCGTTATCATCCTTACGTCCGTGGATGTTGGAAGGTTGTTTACTAAGGCCGTAATGGGGTAGACCTACAGGACACCTAACAGTAATTTCAACTAATTTGCGTTCTGGAAGGGTGGAAACCCCAGAATGGAGCGAAGGGTCTCTTGGCCACTCTGGTTCCATGAAAGTGGACCCGGACTTTGGGAATTAAGACCCTTTTAGGGCACTCATCAGTACCATCTGGTGATCCCACATCCAGACAATGTGCAGCCTTGATTAAGGTTACTCAGTCCTGTAAGACTTTGTCCACAGTGGTCCAAAACCCCCGAAAACGTGATCGAAACTCAATTTTTTCATATTTTTTCTTCAGATTTGAAAATTTGTAGTAAATTAGTAGTATCCTTTATTCTACAGTTCCTGAAACAGGAAATGCGGAATGTTTAAAGTAGACCGACGTTAGCGATTTTGTTAATGTAGCGATTTGTATTTTTTCCCCTTTTTTTCTTATTTCCAAAATGAGGAGAGCTTTACTGTTATTACAGCCAAGCAGTAGATCCGAAGATGAGTAAATTATCTTTAAAGTTCGATTTTCATGAATATTTTTCCAAATTCGGAGGATAAATCGTCCGAATATGTGCACGCGAGATTGTCGAGAAAGACGTAAAGATATTTTTCGAACCAAATGGTTCAACCAATTCCAGGTGCTACTACTTGCTACCTTGGCCTGTAGGTCAATTTTTCCGATCCTAAATCCGTATTTACCGTCCGTATTTAAGTACGGTAAAACTACCCCAAAAATGAGCCAGACTCGGACATAGAAAAAAAAAGAAGGTTTTGCAGCGCTGAATTGTTCTATCTACTCCTAGTAGTACGTTGTGGAAAGTTACACCGAATCTAGTCTCGCGTATGGAAGGTGAGGAGGGGGGAAGACGAAAAAAAAATCCGTTTTTTTTTTCTTCGGTTTTTTGCCTTTATCTCGAACACGGTCAACCCTACCGAAATCTTCACCGTATACTAAAATAAAGAACACGAAATTCTCTACAACTTTGATTCTATACATTGTACACGGATTCCAAACCATTTTCGAGATACAGCCCTTCAAAAATAGGCTATTTTCGCCAGAAAGTGCAGTTTTCACCCATTTTGGTTTATTATTCTTGGAATAATACACCTATGTTTTCGCGACGGGGGTCGACGACTCCGATTGGCCTCAAAATTTGACATTATCCGTTTCAAGAGGTCTACATTCAGAATCCGAAATGTCCGTCCGCCGTCCGGGCCGTTTTGGGCAGTAGGAATTTTTTTTTAAATCTGAAATTTTGACAAAATACTTGGTTTACCATCTAGTTGTGCCCGCACGGTTTTCAGTCCGATCGTCCTAACCCGTGGGGCGCTATGGGGCTAAAATGGGGCTACGAGAGGGGTTTTTTGAAGGCTTTTAGCTATGGGATCGAGTTAGGTGTCGTTTTCGAAGTGTTTTTGGACGTAGAATCCATTTTTGGGGGTTCCGTAACGATCCGATTTCACTGTGGTGATCTACAGGGCTTTCATGGGGCTAAAAATGGGATTTTTGAAGGATCCCAAGAAGTTAAATATTTTCGATTAAAAATTCAAGAAATTTTGAAAAAACACATTTTTGAAAAAAAAAATCCCCCCCCAAAAATGTTTTTGAAATATAAGAATCCAAAGAAAAATTTTTTATTTTTATTTTTTTTTATTGACAGAATTAAATGTCTGTACAAGTAACCTATATCAAAGAATAATAAACCCTTGTGTAAAATTTGCAGCGTTTTAGTCTTTCACTGCCAATATCACCGTTTTGATGCGCTCTCACCTCCCTACTTATGGGTATGGATTGATAGCAAATCTAATCAGCTTTAATTTGAGCACTAGTGAACTGTAGGCCAAATAGGAACCGTGAAAACGAATTTAAACCAAAACAAGAAACGCTCAGTCTGACACCACTCGGAAGCGTTTTTCAGAACGTTTTCGGCTGTAGCTCGGAAATAATTCGCCCGATTCTAAATTTATTTTTTCCTGGTAAAAGCTGATTAAACTCCCCATCGCAGCTATTCTATGTGACACACTCTGTTACACGTTCTGTTCCAGTTGGAACGACTCATTTCTAACCTGACCAATGGGTATCAATAATTGATTATTATTTCAATAATTGAAAATTATTTTCAAGTTCTAAAATAGTGTCCACGCTCGATAAGAAAACCTGTTGATTTACTACGGAATTTTTAGTGACTCTAATTTTTACAAGTGCGTTCAACGTCAAGTAACGATGCATCTAGTGCCTCAGGAGAGATTACGCTGACTGCTAAAAAATAAAGAGGCATTAAATTTGCTACAAGGTAGGTTTCAAGAAGTCGAACACCGTTTTAGCAGTCACCTTTAGATGGTTGTGAGCTTTAAAAAAAAATCTTAATCCGCCTTTTGTTTATTCCTTCTTTAGTTGACTAAAAATCTACAAGATCTAACTGTTTCTCAAGGGACAGACCGTGAGTGGGCTCTGGCGGCTAATTCAAGTAATTATTAGTTGTGGTGGTGCCTGAATTCGAAATACCAATTCGACGATTTTTGTATCATACCTTTTTGTATCACTGTTAATCACACGGCGTACGTTGGTGTCTAATTCTGTGAACTCGTTCCTAACCCCGTTGTTTATCCTCCAGTTCATCGAGAAGTGGAGAGGGACCTTTACATTCCGACTTTTTTCTCCTCGAATTTAACCATGTCCTCGAAATGCACTTTCTTTCCATAATGCCAAACCTTGGGGGATTCTGGTTTTCTAACGGTCCTCATCTGGGTGAACAGGCGATTGACCAGCAGGCCACGACCAGCCTGAAGTGCGTGTACCTTATCGCCTCGCTCCAATTACACCCGGTATTCCACTTCTGACTGTGGAAATATCACTGGGCGAAGCTCGCGTGTGCATTTCGAGAACCCACAATGCCACACCCGCTCCTGCATTATGGTGATTGCATTGTAGTCGAAGAAAGTTAGGTGGGAAAATCGATGTGCTGGCAGGAAGGTTTTATTGCTCAAGGTGCAATTCCAAGCTGCCATTTTTTAAATTGTTTTTCCTCTTAACCCTGTTCTGGAACCGTCTTGAGCAAACAGAATAGCGTCAAGGAGAGCGAGACCCGAAACTTAATCAGGCGGGTTGAAGTGGATCCGAAAGGACGTGATGGATTGGAGGGAGTATCGTTAGGGTCGATCGGGATCAGAAACGTTGGGTGTTCTGTTTTCGTCACAGTGCGTGTAATGGATATTAGCAAAGTCTGACTTGTGAATTCACTACAAGGGCGCCGATGTGATTGGTGAGCGAAGGTGTGGCCCATCCGAGGCCAATGACCGTTCAGCGTAACTAACATTTAAAATGAATTTTTTCAGGGGCAAAGTATGAAATGCCGTCATTCTACACCTATAATTCCCAATATAATGCCTGCGTTTTTTAGGATAATAATGAAATGAAATAAAAATATTTATTTGTAGAAGAAGCCTTAAGGCGATACACTTCAAAATAAACCTTGATTTTGACCGACAAAATTTGATTATATACGCATAATTATTTGAGAAATAACTGCAATCTTCTACGAAATTTGATTAACTTGACTATTCCAACGAAAAAAAAGTATTGAAAAGATTGAGGACGTTGTTCATCGAGTAATCCTGGGTGATGATTTGCTGCATCCAGCGTTGATGAAGCTAGTCGGCGTTAGGGTTTGATCCTCAGCTTACTAATAAGCTGAGCAGTCCTTGTATTCTACTCAGTGGTAGCCTGGAAGGTTGAACTGCTTGCATTTAGTACACTTTCTCTCAGTTGGGGGCTAAACATCTTCCAAGGGGCAGTTCTTTGTTTCATGATCACTGGGACAAAATCTCCCCCTGTGTATCTCAAATTGAGACTCTCAATGCAGTATTGTGATGCCGAACTGTATCCAAAACCTTGGTACGTGCGGTACGCCAAGACTGCACTTCTCCATATCAATGTAAATGAACTCCTGCTTGAACAGCTCTTGGCGAAGATTTCCCAACCTTAACCACCCATATACAGTTGTCAATTGGGGTTTTCCCATCTGCAAGCGTCCTCCTACCAAGCCTGAACATTGGTTCAAACATTCCGTGACTACGTACTCCGATCTGTCGTCCTCCTTTATCGAGGGATTCTGATCGTACCTACACCTACGTGGCCACGTCTTGCAGACCCTCCCTAGTCCCTGCCTGTCAACCCGGTGAACCTTGACCAGAATAGGAACCTCTCATTTGTGACTGCAAAACTTTTGTCAGGCAGATTGTTATTACTTCTCTTGGCTAGCTGTTTGTCGGCTGTTGTTACTCGAGGTCCTGTTTTGCCTGCTGGTACCACTGCATCAACGTTGGCCACTTCTTGGTTCGATAACTGTTTTCACTTGCAGTTTGATTGTCTTGAGAGTATGAAAACATTTCATTTAAAACTCTCTGTCGGCACGTTGGCCGGGCACCCTATAATAATATTATGCCTACTATTTATTTAGGCAAAGTATAAATCGACTGTAGTTTAATGAATGCCCACACACCATAAAAAAAAAAATAAAAAATAAAAAATAAAAAATAAGGTCTTTATTGCTACAAGAATCTGTGGAACATAGAATGGCATTTAAGGGGCTTATTTACGCACTTGACACTTTTGCTTTGGTACCTACCTATAGTCTTTCATGACATCTTGGCGTTAACAAGGGATTGATACTCGATTTTTCAAGAAATTCGATTTCCACCCAGTAAAAATACCCCCCCCCCCCCCCCCCCCCCCGGGACACCATCTACCAATCATCTTCCACTCCTGCTAGCCCCCCAACATCCGTCACCCACTTAGTAAGCTCCTTCTCAGGTGACGTCGTGACCCCCTCCCTTAGCAGCACAACTAACCGACTAGTGCCTCCTCACAACTGGTAAACCACCCACTTTCACAGGAAATGAAAACAGCCAACTATCGGAATAGTAACATTGGATACTGTTGGAGTAATACTGGAGGTATCTGTCAAGATAATACACCAATAAAGCCGTGTCCCTTGCACTTAATCGTTCATTTAACCTGAAATAAGATTTTAGGTCCGATATAAAATTTTTCAAAAAATCTATTTTATAATCGATAAAAAACATTACAATGTATTATCTTTCGTAATGGTACCCATCCCTAGCGTTAACTGATAGGAATAAGGACACGATGCAATGAAAGAGGAGAATAATGACGACCTGTACTATCCAAACCCTTTCAAATCACACTTTGCCGAGGACATCAGGCATCCTACATATTGCCTAGGTGAAGTATAATATGTGGTTTATTTCACTCATTATTCCATTCATGCAAGCCAAAGACTAAGCATTGTTCACAAACCCTGATTTTGAACTTAGCCGGTAACTAACACACTAATTGTTCCGCCAGTAAGATCTGCACAAATTATTTCATATTTTGTCTGCCGTGTGGCGACTTCAACAAAGTTCTGCTAAAATCCCGTAGTACACGTGAGATTATCATCGCGTCCTGACCCCCAAGATTTTAAATTTCTCCCTTAAATTACCTACTCGGTGATTTACATGGTTATTTCCACGCGGGACACGCACCAAGTTTGTCCGATGTTTGAGATTATTATAATCTCAAACATCGGAAACGCTTTCTATAATATATTCTTGAGTATAATATTCAAGTTGATGCACAACGCTGCTAAAGAAAACGTTTTTTATTAGACTTGCGATGAGCCATCGAATGATTCAAAGATATTAATAGTGTGGACGAATTGTTCCTATGAATTCTATCAAACACAGTAACACGATGAGAAGAAAAATACGTTTTAGCATAGTACAAACTGTAACCACAATGCACTATTTCTGAAGCAAAATTAGAGTACAACAACATTATTTTCTTGTAAAACTGCAGGTAGGGAGCAAGTGCGACATGGGACATACCTAGTGATGTCGCACTATGTTTTCAGGGTTGCAAACTTAGGTATGAACTAAGTGGACCCAAACAACACAATCCGCAGTGTTGTGAGGTCCAACATTAGTTTGCACTTCCCCACCCTTTTGGGGGTCACACTTGCCCCTCATTTGTTCCAGTGAGGGGGAGTGCGACCCCCCCCCCCCCCCCCCACCTAAAAATTTTAGGATTTAATCCTCCCACGCGCACAATAATGCGCAAATGAGACTTCTTTATTAGAGAGGTCCTAAAGCCACTTTTTGCCTAACGGTGATGAGTTACGGTCGACGTAACTCGAGATTTCGCGCATGCGCAGAAATAACGGTGATAACTTACGTCCTTATGCCTAACGTCGAACGTTATTGCCGTAAAGTTACGGCAATAAACTTAAGGTCTTAAGGATACCGCCGTTAATTTCGAGCAATAGAACGTAAATAGCGGCACTTTAAATTTAGCGTGACTTTTGATAAGACCGTATCTCTGTTATGGTCTTATGTGAAGTTAGCTTTTCTTTGATTCTCCCTAGACAAATCCCTTACGGTGATAAAAATTAACGGTCGACGTAACTCGGATGTTTCTTTAGGAACTCTCCATTATAAAGAATACTAACGGCTTGAATTTGCTGGGTTCCTCAGTATTGGTATCGATTGTTAGCCCTCGAACTGAGGAGCACACCAACTCGCAATCAACGTTGAAAAAAGGATGACAGCTTGAAGCGTCCTCCACCAAGCTAACCTTCCATTTCAGTATGGCCAACTCATTAGATTGGTAGTGTACGGCTCTATGACAGTTTTCAAGCATTTATAGCTCAAAACCCTTCCAATAGAGGGCATGAATCAAAGATGGACGCACTTTGCCTCATGGTCGTGCCTACCCTGCTGTACCTTACCACACTAAAATGAAATCCATAAATGCATTATTGTATTTTCAGTTATGAAATCTGACGAAAATGTACTTAAAAACAGCGACAATGATTCACAAGGACGAACAAATTTTATTGGCGAGAGTTGGAAATTGTGTAAAATCAGTTTCCCCTCTTCGAATGATAGCTGGATGAGATTTCCTGGGAAGTTTCCACTAGCACAATTGACTGATATAAAAAGGAAGATCGGAGGGTGCTGACCGGGGATAACTTTTACTTTTTTCCTCTCTCTCTCTCTCTCGCTCTCTCTCTCTCATCTGGAAAAGGGAAAACAGAAACGAAATGGAGTAGGGAGAAAAGGTTGTTCTAATCAATAAACGTCAAAATGAAGCTGGTTGAGCTGAAGCCAGAGAGGTGAATACGGGTGGATGTGGAAGAGATCGGAAATGCTGCACGTTGAAAACCTTAAGCCGGTTCAGTTGGCAGCAATGCTTGGAGTGTGATCATCATACGCCACAGCATGCACACAGTAATTTTCAATAGCTCATCTACCTTGACGTTAACTTGAACCTTGTTGGAACACTGCCCTTTGTAACCTCTTTCTGGTTCTCAGTTGTCTCTGCCAAGTTTTTTTTTTTTTTTTTCCTGAGTATTTTCACCCATTTTGTTGACGACCTGGTGAAGGTGGATGCGGACGAACGAAACAAAATTTAACATTATGAAACCAGATCCGGAGGCTCCCCGCCATTGGCAACACTGCGAGTTGGTCGAGTCACGCAGAAATGCCGTAAATCAAGTTTGTGAACGTGAAGACACTTGGGGGGAAAAAAACAAAGATGTTTCGTCTTCGGGGTGCCGTCAGGGCTTTTCGTCTTGGTCGGGAAATCGCCGATAAAAACCTTTCATTGGACGTAGGTTGAAGTGTAAGCGCCACCACAGAACTCGTTTCCCCGTAAATGTACACCCGTTTTTTTTTCCTTTTTATGTCGGGAGGGGCTGTGGTATAATACACTATGCCGATTCGTGCTACGCGGCATAGTGTACATGCGGGCTGGTAATGAGGGCGATACCTTCTCTGTGCAGCCCGGGGAGAAGCAGGTGTACCAACTCTGTGATGGAAGGTTGAGGGTACCGGGTACATATTCCGTGCGACCGTTAAGTATCTGCAAGTTATCACTGATTCAAAAACTAGGTGACATTGTGTAAATGACATTCTTAAGTTTGGTTTTAATGTGACAGCTGCCTTCTGTTCTGTATTAATTTCTCACTGTGCCAAATTTCTTTGAATAAATCTTCTTGCGGTTCAAACTCTGGAGTCATTGGCCTCGAATTTCACTGTGTCGTGTCCTTAAAATTCAGTCGTAGAATTAGGTATGTAAAAATGCGTTGGTTAGTAAAAAGAAGGATTTTCTGCGTGGCCAGGTGTCATCATATCAAAACGCCTGGACTTCGTAAAAGCTGTCGCGCAAATTCCCACCAGTATAAAGTTTTTATGTCAGGCATTGTTTCGACGACTCCTAGTTCTTGGGGCTACTGTACAATGTACATATCAACTATACAGTGTGCATGTGAAATATGTACTTTATTAATTTTGTAAATTCTAACAGTTCCGCTATTTTTCGAAGCTTTGGGGCGATTCAGTTCCCCTCCTCGGGATGCACTCAGGCAAAACAAATTGCACATTCATTGCCTACTCCTTGCAGCCTCGCAAGGATTTGGTACATCAATAGGTGAGTTCGCAGAGTTAGCTCTGGCTGTTCGGAACTCGAACACCACCAGGAATTAATCTGTCCCCTTCGATTTTTGAATGCCCATTATTTTGGTCCTCCGCAAACGAAAAAGTAGTCCCTACGAAGTTACCTCTGCGAGATCTACGCAGGAAATGAATCGCGCATGCGAGAATCAGTTCTAGAAGTTCTAAAAAAAAAAAAAAAAAAACTGCTGGAATCGATTCTGACCGGTTCTGAACGAGTTCTGCGTTCGCAGAGCATCAGAACTTGAGTGTTTGCCCCTGGAAGCTGAGGTACCCCCTCACGGCTCTTGCAAAAGCCATACTGCGCATGCGCCGATCGGTTTGGACCTCGGAGAATTACTCTGCGAACTCAGGGCGGCACGGAATTGGTACGTGGAAAGAATCGGAGTGGCCCTTGACTGCATGGAGATAGTCAATCCGTTTAAACTGGGTGTTAACGTGAAAGTGGCCCTAAATCTATAAGGTCAAGAGCGTCTGAAAAATGGTCGTCAAAGAAGACCAGCGCCTCATGTTCAAACAAGGGACCCTCCACTCCAACCATTTAGAACACGTCTCAGACGACATGCAACAGCATTGCAAATTAAACTACGTTTCGTGACCTGCATTACTATAACCCTACAAGTTGTAACAAGTTACAGCTTCTTTCCCTCGTTGTTTCTAAGTAAATAAGCAACTAGAACCCGTGTGGGTGAGCAAATGGCTCCCCTCCGTCAGCGGTATTCACGCGACTTTACAAATTGCTCTCCGAAACAATGTTGAAATGTATACGGGACGTATAGTTTCGTCGAGAGGGTGAATGTTTTATGCTAGGGAGGTAACATTGTGTCGTCCATTGTCCCCTTACTGGTAGACAAGCCCCGAGGTGGATTTTAATTGGGCGGACATCACCGCCATACCTGTGGAATATAACTTGCAACAGGGCTGTTCGGTAGTGACTCGTGACAAAGCAAAACGGCAGTTTATTATGAACGATTCTTAAAATATTCTTCAGCACGACTTGAACGACGACCCGGCCGTTCCTTTGCACGGTGGAAGCGGCGTCACGATGCATTCGCACTCCGGAATATTCTTCACCTTCTTCTTCTCGCATTCGGAAAAGGCCGGTCGTGGCGGCTTGGGCCTGGAGCACTCGACTTTCACATAGGGGTAGTAGCACTCGGGAGGGTCCCTCGCCGGCCTGCAACAGGGCATGCATTGTTTTGTGCAATCCTTACGCTGAGCCTTTTTCGACAGTTTAGACTTGACGCCACTCGGCTTGAGACAAGGTATGTTACCTGTTATAAGCGGAAACCATTTTTAAACCTGTCTCAAGAGCTAATTTGTGTTGACTGTAACTTAAGCTTACCTTTCTTGAGGCAATCATCTTTCTTAGCGTGGGCTGCTGCTGACGTCGAGAACATCCTGTTGCCACCTCTCCTCCTACCCAAAAGCGTCTCCTGACGTACTTTCGTCGCAATCAAAGGCTCTATGATCGAATCTATGCCGGCTTCGGGACAAGGCATAGTCCTATAACAGCACTCTTTCCTCTTTCTCTCCCCCAACGGGTATTTCCTGCATTCGGAAAACGACGGTATCCTATATTCCGGCCGCTTGCAAGTGTTCAAACGGATTTCAATGCTAGTACATTCCGGAGGGTCGTGCGACGGGCAGCAGCAGGGCATGCAGATCTTCTCACAACCCGTCCACCTCGGCCGCTTCTTCATCTTGCAATCCACAAAAACGTTTGGCTTGGGGATGACGCAATTCTTCGGGCCACACTTGGGCGGCAGCGGGGTCGGAAGGCAAGAGTCGGCGTTTTGGGTGGCGCTCGTTTGGAACTGCGACACTTGATTGAAAGTCAGTTGAGGAACTTTGGTTTTTGTCGATGGTGCTAATGACGTACATAGCTTCCTGGCTATGAATTTTCTCTTTCCCACTCCCTAAAAATCATCAGAATGTTATATTTTCAAACTATCAACTAGGACGAATATTTAAAATGTTATTTCTGACCTGCCAGTTCTTCGTACATCCATGCCGTATTAGTTTAGTTGTGTTGAGCATTGTCTGAAAGCAAAATTATGTTATTGAAATTTTCTCTGCCGTGAAATATTTTAATAAGGCTGGATTCTTTTCGAAGGATCCCCGTCGACAAATTGCTCAGACCTTCGGGTTTCTAGGCGGGCCGAAAAGTGACCCAGGGCGGTATTCGGTGGAGAACTGGGTCATCACTCTCGAGGCTTTGCGTGACAAGTTTGCGTTGAGCTTGGAGCGGTTGTTGTAGTGATGCGAGTCCGTCAACAGAGCGCGCTTTAATATTTCGTCGCCTCTAAATGATATCCCTTTTTTTAACGTTGGTGCCCAACTTTTTCAACTTCCCCCCAGAAATCTTGATTAGAAATTTTGCAACGACGTTGACGGCGGGAAGGTTTTTACGGAAATGGAGCCGTTCATTGATCAGTATAAATTGCCGTCAACACCCCTTTCCGAAGGGTTGACCATGAATTATTCACCCGTTATATAATTCACTGTACAGTGACCTGATCGACCCGCCGACTCTATCCAATTACCTCCCTCTCGGTAAACATGCCAATCAAAGCAATCGTCCGTCAGGCTGTTCGGCGGACCCTGTTCACAGGTTCACAGGTCAAGCCAAATTGAGCGCCGGAATGACCAAACGCGTCCTCCGTGACGACCCCAAAAATCACGCCTCGGTTTTCGGTGACAACGATTAAAAAATTCCCGGGATTAGGTAAACTTTAATATCACCTTTTTACGGGATACTCGTCGCACCCATGTAATCATGTGAGTGTGTTTACCCCTTTAATTTCGCCTGCCGCCGGTAGCCCACTTAGTTACTAATCCCTAATTTGTCGGCTAACTGCTCTTGTTAAGGAAAAAATGCCACCTTAAAATACTAGTCTTTTTTATACAGCCGCGGGCGCCGTCTGATTGTGGTGGTAAGCAGCGACGCACACTTCAGTTTACTTGACTGCCTCTTTCTGCAGCAGGTGTGACCTTGCATGCTGGTGACCCTAAGTGGATGGTATGATCGTATCTGGCTGGGCATCTCAGCCATTCCCTAAGCGGCCTTGTTGGGCTGGACACGCCCTATCCAGGGACCTCAAATTTGGGCAAAGCTCATGCCATTCTAGCAGCATTCCAAGAGCCAGCAGATCGCGTTATTCTGACGAATCTCCACCTGCTCTCCCTCCTGTATCCTCCAAAAACACTGGCCGAACGTTCTTGCTCACTCTCCCAGCTAAGCGGGCTGGTACCATGTTTCCCTCTTGACTTATGAGGGAAGCTATCATCACGTCCAACCTCGAATCCAACCTCCAGTGGCACCACGGTACAAGTCTTAAACACTTCAAGCCCCCCCAGGACGAATCTTTAGGTAGTTCCATGTAGCGATAAGCTCAATCCGTATCCGCCATCGATTTCCCATCCGCCTCGCTCAAAGGGTGAAAAACAAATCGCGTTTCCGGGGAACTTGGAAAAAAAGTTAAACCTATCCTTTCCCCCATTTTCCTTTCAAAAAAGCGAAGGAAATTCCAGCGATTAGTTTACGATAAAACGATTTTCTCGATTTATCTTTTTTTCTCTTCTAAAGGCCAAAAGGTCGGAGACCCTTCGAACCCGCTAAAACGCTTGTCCGGTACATTTGAAAAAAATTACTCACATTTTATTCCTTCTTTTACCCGCCGTTCAGTGGATCTCGCTGCTAGTGTCAGTGTACTTGGGTTGTGGAATTGTGACGGCAATGCGTGTTTCTTGAAGGTGTTTAATGTGGTGAATTTGACTATTTTGGTAGTTTGGTTTGTACTTTCGTGGGCGGTTTTATATCATGTGTGAACTTTGTGTGGATGCCAATCATCAATGTAGAAGGAATTTTGGTTGGTAGGTTTTGCGACTAGGTAGTGTTGGAAGAGATTTTAACCAAAGGAAAAATTTTCTTTACGCTATGAGGGAAAATAGTTGATGCTGATGCAGCAGTATGGAAAGACAGCAGGAGGGACCCGTACAAAGGAGACTCGTGGCCATTCGGCGCTGGCATGATGCAAGAAACAGTCCCTGTACCGCCCTGAAATGTCTCTTTCAATACTCAACCGATTGTAATGAAAATCCAGTTATAATTGACAATTATTAATTGTAGGGGAGAGCGGGGTTGGTTGGCACCGATTTTGGTTTTTGATTTTTAAAAAATCAATGATTAGAGATTTTTTAAATCTGAAAAATTGGTTGAAATGCTTCATATCATGGATACAAATTGCTGTAATTATTTTAATTTTTACTTCATTTTTCAATTTTGTACAGAGCATTTTCATCCCCCCGGTCATCACCAAGGTGGGCGTCAGTTGGCACTGCATACTATGCAGTGCATGGGTTAGCAGGTTTCCTTCTCTTGGGTTGGGTTGGTTAGCCGATTTCTTTGGCCGGTTGGCAGACCATTTTGTTAGCTACCAAAAAAAAAAAAAAAAAAAAATTAAAAATAAAAGAAAAGAATAACGAAAGACATGAAATGATGAAAAGGTTTTGAAGCAAACCCCTCCGGCCGTGGATGAGCAGCCTTGATAACACAGGCATATTTGTTCCACTCGAAAATACAAATACCTAAGTAGGTACAGAGAACGCACGGGGCAAAGGGGGCAGTGTTGATGGGGCTAATACCTAGTGCCAACTAGCCCCTTTTCAAAAGTGCCAACCTACCCCCACACGCCATTTTGGAAAGCAGACAAAAACGAGAAAACTCCTAGTGGAATATCAACCTGAGATCCTAATGTTTCTAGAGAACCATTGATTGTGGTCCCATCACATTACCAGAGTAATGTAGAAAGAAAAAATGAAGATGGAAAAATTTTACTCACGTTGTCAAAAAACAGTCTTTCCGCCGTGCTGCCTCTTCATTGAGCTCGCACCTGCTAAGTTTTTCGTGGGTGGTGGGGACTTCTTATCTCCTGAGGTCACGTCACTGTCGCCTCAGTTCCCCCACTCGACGAGAGAAAATTCTAGAAGCAAAGTGCCAACCAGCCCCCAGTGCCAACCAACCCCGCTCTCCCCTGCCTACTTCAGGAAATGGGCAGAATTATTTCTTTTTCTTAATATTCAACCGATTTTTATTAAATTGGGCAGAAACTTATCGGCAAGGTGTCCCTTCAAATTCACATTTTCTTCGTATAAAAAGAAAAAAAAAACCCGTCATGATACCTATAATTTCATACCGTTATTATTTTTTTTTTTTCTTTGTGATCCGTCTTTTCCAAAATGCGCACCTTTACGAGTGTTCATTGTTATTTCTTCTGATTGTGTTATTTCCACAGAAATTCTTATTCTTGTTATTGCTGGGAAGGTTCGTGAAACGGATATGGAAGAAACGTTTTGGGAGATGTACTTACCTACTCACGTACTATCAGAAACCGAAACTATCGACAGTTCAACACCACTGGCTCACATTTTTTCATGTTTGCTGCGCTCCTGTTGGTTTTACAAGGAAACTGGAAACACCGGCGTATCCGGCGCGAAAAATTAGTTCTCGAAGTGTAAATCACTTTAAAAAAGTCATTATCCATACGCCATATTGTATCTTAACCTTCGATTTTTTCCTTCGGGTAAAATCCCTTCTAATTTTCTAGTTGTTGTCGTCGCCTTTTTCACGAGATTCACAGTCACCCTGACAGTGTCTTCACTTTATCGTAACGAACTTTGGCCCAACTTCCGTCATATCAGAGTTACAAAACTATCAAAAGTCCGAACGCGGTCAATAAAGGCTTCGGTCGCAGGAAAATGACAAAGGTAACTGAGATTGGAGGAGGTATCACGTCGTGACGTCACATCGCCCTTCCAAGGACGAGAGAGGGGGGGGGGGGGGTCTCTTCACTCGCGATGACGGAGATAACATTCCTACTCTATGCTCGAAATGTCTACACTGCCGATTTCTACGGTGTCGCGCCTCCCACTTGACAACCTGATTCACCCCATTATCGGGCCTCGAGGGCGCACCCTTTGCCGATATCTGGTGGTAAGGTGTGATTAAGGGGCCTTATCGCCAAACCGTTTACAGTGTGAATAGAGGAAACGACTCGTCGATAAGGACGTCTGTGTCAACCTGGTAAACGCGCGTCCTTAACGCCTAAAACCCCCGTAACCCTCTAGGCTGTCAAATCGCCATTACTCGTCCTATTTTCATTCATTTTTGTTTTCTGTTTCAGTCATGGGCTGTTTTGGGAGTAAGGACAAATTGTCCAAAGAAGACATGGACTTCCTCAAATCACACACACGATACGACGAAGCGACAATAAAGGAGTGGTATAAAGGATTTAAGGTAAGCCGAAAAGTTTTTACCTTTGAGTGGAACATCTCTGCCCCGACAATAGTGTTAAATTAGGTACCTAACCATTGATATCCCAGTTTACACCACGGTGGTTGTTAAAAATGTAGCCAATTTTCGTCAGTTATGGCCCGTAAAAATAACTTTAACAGCCAGTTGGTACAATTCAACAACTGATAACGCTCGAGCCTTGTGTGAATTGTTTTGATTATAATGCAATTTTGGATATGATTTTAAGGTTTCAGACTCAACAGTTGGGCGTCCCTAAAAATGTCCGAGTTCATTTTGGTTTATAAACCAAAGAATAATAAATTATTCTTGTAATAATACACCTATGTTTTCGCGACGGGGGTCGACGACTCCGATCGGCCTCAAAATTTGACATTATCCGTTTCAAGTGGTCTCCATTCAAAATCCGAAATTTCCGTCCGCCGTCCAGGCCGTTTTGGGCAGTAGGAATCTTTTTTAAATCTGAAATTTTGACAAAAGTTTCTATCTAGTTGTGCCCGCAAGGTTTTCACTCCGATCGCCCAAACCCGTGGGGCGCTATGGGGCCAAAATGGGGCTACAGGAGGGGTTTTTTGAAGGCTTTTAGCTATGGGATCGAGTTATGTGTCGTTTGGAAGTATTTTTGGACGTAGAATCCATTTTTGGGGGTCCCAGAACGATCCGATTTCACTGTGGCGATCTATAGAGCTCTCATGGGGCTAAAAATGGGATTTTTGAAGGATCCCAGGAGGCTAAATATTTTTCGAGCAAAAAATAAAGAATTTTTGAACAAAAATTTCGTTGAAAAAAAAAAAAAAAAAAATGAAAAAAAAAATCCCAAAAAATTTTTTTTTTTCCAAATTTTTTTCCACAGAAATAATTTTTGCACAAGTAACCTATCGACAGTGAATTGGCAAAACCATGTAAGTCTCAATTTTTCTGAAAATAAGGATTTGAGCTTTTCTGATACTTTGGAAGGCACTTGATCCACCAACGTAGGCCGTCTTCACCACTACTTAATAATCTCTTCTCTGTGCTCGAATGAAATAACCTGTAAGTCTATAACCTTCCCCAGTGGTGGTATGACCGTGTAAGTCTATGGAATTTCGCGCTGCCGAGTGCAAGTCAAAATAAAAGGTAAGTTTTCCGTTTTTTCTGGTTATTCTTTCACGGTTTCGCACATCCTCAAGTGAGTTCATAAAGTGAGGACATTAGTTGGCGCTATCACTAAAAAAAAAAGCTCTAGAAGGCGCGTGAGAATCGGCTAGACTTACATGGATTTGTATGGCTTGGCTCCTAGACATACATGGTTTCACGAGCAAACTTGATGGAAACCCACTACGAATTTTTCTCATCTCCTGTGAATTTTCGGGGAAAATACGTACATGGTTTTGCCAATTCACTGTCGCTATATCAAAGAATAATAAACCCTTGTGTAAAATTTGCAGCGTTTTTGTAGTAGGTACTTGTTGCTCCGTCGCGATCACATATTATGTGTATTATTCCAAGAATAATAAACCTAAACGAAATGTCCGTCCGGCGTCCGAGCCGTTTTGGGCAGTAGGTTTTTTTTTTTTTTTTTAATCTGAAATTTTGACGAAATACTCAGTTTACCGTCTAGTTGTGCCCGCAAGGTTTTCAGCCCGATCGCCCAAACCCTTGGGGCTAAAAAGGAGCTACGAGAGGGGGTTTTGAAGGGTTTCGGCTATGGGGTCGTGTTGGTTGTCATTTTTAAAGTATTTTTGGACGTAGAATCAATTTTTGGGGGTCCCGAAACGATCCGATTTCACTTTGGGGATCTAATGTGCTTCACAAAAAGGGATTTTTGAGGGATTCCAAGAGGTCACATAAGGTGTCGTTTTTCGAGTCATTTGGACTCCCTTTTTCGAGGTCCCACACCTGTCCAAACATTGTACAGATAAAAATTTCTTTTTTAATTTTGCCAAAATTTTTCTCAATGCCACAGAATTAATTTTTGCACAATCAAAGATTAATAATAAACCCCTGTGTAAAATTTGCAGCGTTTCCCTATTGCACCTGATTGTAACCGGTTGGGTTATTCCGAATAACTTATTCGCCATGGAATTACAAAATTCATCTACATGTCATGTTCAAACATCTTGAGTGCCGCAGTTCTTTTCTTTGTTCCACTCACCCGTAGTGATTGAGCGAATTATCTTAAATAACTTGGGAGATAACGTTTGTGGGATAAAGTATTTCACAGTTATTGTTCATCGAGAGTTGTTCTGACCGATTTGAAGTTTTCGCTGTGACGTCATTCCGCAACTAGGGGTATTCTTGGTCTGCTATGGTTATCAATCGAGAGTGAGCGTTTCTTGAGGGACTTCAGCGTTGAACCGTCGGAAATTGAAGTGCACGTAGCGCTATACGGCTTCCGTCGAGACTAATAAATATTTGGAGACTCAATTCTACTCAATAGGGCCGCTAATAAATGTTTATCACTGCGATAAGAGGTTACCACTGCTGTGATCGTAGCGCTCCTCGCTCCAGCCTTTTCGAAGATTCGATGCCCTTGGTTGAAATCAATTGGTCTTCGCTTGGATTCTTGCGGCATCCGGTGAGATTTATCAATTTTGATAAGCACGAATCAGCGCCTCGAAGCAAGATTGAAAAAGCGTGCCGTCATAGATCCCGCCACCGTCGCTTTTGGTGCTCTGAAAACCCCGCATCAAACACGGTTTTCAAAACACTTCGGGTTGGCGCTTTATAAACATACACCAACGGGTTCAACTACCAGCGATAGCAAAGTCGAAAAACCATGTTTGTCTGTTTTGACAAATTTTATAGGAGCCACCTAAAAACAGATTAATTTAAATAATGAGTTGTCCACTGGGGTTCTGTTAGTCTCCGAAAAGGTAGGAGCGATAGCGTTGTCAATCACAGCGTTTTATTTTGGGACACAAGAGCGGGACCAGTTTGGGGTTTTAGCCCGTCATCAGCCCTGCAAATACACGACGCATAAGCGTCACTAGTTGACTACTACCGAATTCGGAATTCAGACTGACGATTAATATAATATTACAAGGATGAGAGGATTTACATAAGATTATGATGATAGCGCTCCACTTCCTCCTCCTTTTCCTGGAGACCCATTGTGATACCTCTTAAAAGTTCACAACGATGGTAGGTCTGTGCCTTAAAGAGGTTCAATAGCTTTCCTACCAGGTCCTGTTGCGCCAGTATCTCTTGCTGGTCCACTGATCCCAGAGCAAGATACCTTTCACACTCCCAGGACCTCACGCTAGAAGATGCGGTGAGCCGCTGTCTCCATCTCATCTCCAGGATTAACCTAAAAATTACATAAATGATTTGCAATAGATGGATAGTGATGCATTATTAACAGAGGACTTGAGGGAGGTCGTACGCCATATTGAATTGAAGGGTTTTTTTTTGTGGTGCCAAAAGCGACAGTGGCGGGATCTGTGATGGCACGCTTTTGGTTTATTATTCTTGGAATAATACACCTATGTTTTCGCGACGGGGGTCGACGACTCCAATCGGCCTCAACATTTGACATTATCCGTTTCAAGTGGTCTAGATTCCAAAACCGAAATGTCCGTCCGCCGTCCAGGCCGTTTTGGGCAGTAGGAATTTTTTTAAAAATCTGAAATTTTGACAAAATACTCGGTTTACCATCTAGTTGTGCCCGCAAGGTTTTCCGCCCGATCGCCCAACCCCGTGGAGCGCTATGGGGCTAAAATGGGGCTACAGAAGGGGGTTTTTGAAGGCTTTCGGCAATGGGATCGAGTCAGGTGTCGTTTTCGAAGTATTTTTGGACGTAGAATCCATTTTTTGGGGTCCCACAGCGATCCGATTTCACTGTTGCGATCTAGAGGGCTTTCATGGGGCTACAAATGGGATTTTTAAAAGATCCCAGGAGGTCAAATATTTTTCAAGTAAAAACAACAAAATTTGAAGAAAATATTATTTGAAAAAACAATCAAAAAATTGTTGTTCAAATTTTTTTCATTAACACAGAATTAAATTTCTGCACAAGTAACATATTGATAAGCACGATTCAGCCTCAAAATAAGCTTGAAAAACGCTGCAAATTTTACACAAGGGTTTATTATTCTTTGATATATTATATATTATATCAAAGAATAATAAACCTTTGTGTAAAATTTGCAGCGTTTTTCAAGCTTATTTTGAGGCTGAATCGTGCTTATCAATATGTCTCATCGGATGCCGCTAGGAGCGCTAAAAGCACTTGGATTTTCGGCGGTCGGGTTTCCCACAGAATTCCTACTTTCCTATGGCTGCACGCTTGAACCTGTAATTGCCCTCCATGTTTTGTAAACTTTGACTATGGTATGCGGAATCAACTACTTGTAAAACTTGTGCAATGCGACTAGATATAATGTAAATGGCAATTACCTTTGTTCGTAAAAATATTTGACTAAATCTATTGCCGTCTTCTTCGTCTTCGTCGCCATTTACATTATACTCTCTCAAGCATATTGGTCGGAATCGATCGAATTTCCATCTCAATTGAAGCCTTCAACTCTTGAAGGGTGCGGGAGTTTGTTGGTGTACACTCTGGCTTTTAAATGACCCCCAACTGTTTGCACGAATTTCCCTAAAGAGTTGATTATTTCAAACACTTTACTTGGGACAGTTTTTTCTGTGGTGACGTTTTGGCTGGGAAAGTTTTTTTTTCCTTGCGAGTCTAAAATGGGAGAGTTTTTTTCCTACAGTTTTTATACTTATTCAAAGACTGCGAAGAATTAGTTATCACCAAGGTTAGAGGTTAGGGTTACTACTAAACGACTCACAGTACTTTTCGACAACTCGAAAATTTAAAGTGGTAAATCGAATCATAGAAAAAGACAAAGCTCATGCGTATTGGGTCTTATGTTTGTACCACTTTTCTCCGTAACTATCACATCCCTTGTTCTGAATAACTGGCGAAGATAATCTACTTCGTGTTTCGTCTTTAAACGGAACTGCTGCCAACACAGAAGTGCCTCTTTAGCTTATTTTTCTTCGAGAGTAATAATAATAATAAAAATCCTTTACAAGTTTAAGCCGCTACAGGCGATTTATAGGAGTTTTTCGGGCTCCCCCGAGTTGGCGAAAGTTCCGAAGGAAAATTGGAAGGGGAACGTAAAGTTTCAAGGCGTTTTGTCACTTTTTTTTCACGCTAGATAAAACAGAAGTTTCTCTTCACGGTGGAGTTTTTTCAAAGTTTCGCGCCCCCCAGAGCTAATTTGGTGCTGGGGGTTTTTTGAAAAGGTTCATCACGGACGCAGTTGTGAGAGATCAAAGGTGGGAGAGGTTGATTAACAGTGGACAATACCCGAAGTTGATTATACCACGTGGCATTGATTAAAACTTGTACATGATGACCGTATTTTAAGAATTAATTCATTTTTTTGGCCTTTGAGAGGTTTACTTTGATTATAACCCTGAAATTGTTGTGTTTTTTGTTTACAGCAAGACTGCCCTAACGGAAGGTTAACGCCAGCCAAATTCGTAGATATGTACAAGATGTTCTTTCCTAGCGGGAATGCGGAAGAGTTCTGCGACCATGTCTTCAGGACATTTGACATGGACAAAAACGGATACATAGATTTTAAGGTTAGTAGATGTGGGATCTGAACCCAAATGTGTGCTGTGTAGGGTTTTAGTTTTTTAAATTGTGGTGCGTGATGAGCGGAGAGCCGAACATACTCTTTCTCCTCGCCGTCTATGTTGGTGAAAATGACGGGGAGTTGCTCAACCTTATGGAGATTTGAAGAACAAGCTGGAAGTACCCCCCAAAAATCTCTTCCTTTTACAATTACCCTTAAGTGATGCCGCCCTTGAGGAAAAATGGATCTGGTGTCTTAAAAAAGTGGGCATATTTCCCTAGATACCAATCTCATATTTTCCTTGAAGAGGGTCTGGTTCAATATTTCACACCAACCGGAGCCACCGGGGTGAAAACAGGGGGGCCTTCGAAACAAAAAAGGCTGCTGGGTGTTTTCTCAACCCCCACTTCTGATCGGCTGCTTATCTCAGCAGGGCGGGAAAGGCAAGTGCTTCTCTTCCTATTTTATTCCAACGCTACGCACTCTCAACATTCCCACCAGGCCTCTTAAAAAAACCTTTTCGCCCCGCTTAAGCCTTTTTTTCATCCCCAACTCCTTAATACCTTGGCATTAAAGGTTCTGCCGGAAAAACAGAACGGAACCAGCGTAGCAGTTTTTACCAGCTGCCATAATTTGTTTGCAGGAGCTTATGAAAATTATGCTTCACTTAGCGAGATTAATCCATTTTTGTTTCTTCTTAAGCAAACGAATTTCTTATGTGCAAATAGGTCTCGTTACGTCCAGACTGCCTTGTTTGAACGACCCAAATGCTTTTCGAGTCTGCTTTCTCGAATCTGAAGGGTTTTCCTAGCGGCAAGCAAGTCCCCCCCCCTCCCCTGAGGGGTGAGGATGTAACCTAATAAAGCCGCCGTGGCTTGCCCATGCCCTTTTGAACCTAAATGCTAAAACCCCCTCCCTAACCGCCGTAGGCCTTCGACCCCGTTTAACGACCGTTTCCGAACTTGAGCCAAACGAGCGGTAAAAAACAGGCTCGTTTTCCGGCTATCAGTGGCGACACGTCAACTTGGCCGAGAAATAGAACGCCCGCTCGCTCTGGGCGATTCGCGGCAGTACAGAGATTGGTGAGTCCCATCAATACGCGTTGATTGTATCAACCACAACAGCCCCCCCAAAAAGGGAGGAAACCCATTCAGTTTCGAGTTACAGTGATTGAATCGACAATATTGTCTGGAGGAAGACAGATGTCACGGCTGCAATAGAAAGGGCGGAAGAAATGGATGAAAACCACCTCCCGGCAAGACGAGGCTTCAATCAGAGTGATTCATTGGTCAGACCCTGCCGCCCACCAGGTTGATGTTGGAGTAATTTATAGGGCAGTGAAGGGCAAATGCTTTTTTCTCTGGGCTAGAGTTAACCGTGAAAATATCGGTGGGTTTCCAGTTTTTATAGCAATAGGTCTTCTATTCTATTGTATTCGTTCCTAAAAACTGCGAGAAGCATTCGGCAGTGAAATTCCGTCATCTCTCTCTATTTCTGGCCAAGCCGCTGATTTGCTGCCAGGACTTTCCAATCATGGTTGCATCCGCCTCGATGCTTCACTACATTCTTGGTTGTCCTCTTCTTGGATAACCTTTAGGGTTCCAATCCAACGTCTTCCTTCTTTTCATTACCATACGTTCCTGTTGAGTTCTCCAGAGGTCACCCCACTCCAAAGACAGCGCCGCAGACAACCTGGAGTTTATTTGACAAGCTGCAGGTCACGCCGCTGGCATCGACAACACTTCCCAAGTTCCGGAAGGACTCCACTTGCTCAATCGGCTCTCCTTCTACCAGGAGCAACGTCTCAGGGAAACGTTTACCCTCGCCTGTTTGCAAGATGCCTTCTAGGACAGTGAAATGCCCTAGAGCGTTTGGCAACACTGTATGCTGACAACACAGGCAATGTTGACAACTTGTCCACATCCAGGTTGGCTCAAGTGGCATACTGGTACAGTCAGACGGTGGTGGGGGCCACGTTTTGTTCTTGCTTGGACAACCCTTACCGACGCGCCGCAAGATGCCATTTTTCTTTTGGTAAGGGTTTTACAGCGTGGCCTTCTCTCTTCTCCCATACCGGTGGATTTAGGACCCCTACAGTCTTCACGATTCTCATGGGGGTCTGAGTTTTCCACTTCAGGGCTGGGTAATTGTGTGCTATTGTCATTCACCTGCGATTTTTATGTAATTGAAATATCTTACTCTGACGGTAGTTGGAATGATGAAATAGATGATATAAAAAGTCGAAAAGGCATACAAGTCGAGAATTAAAAAAAAAAAACCTAAGAATTCGTCTTCCGAGTTATCAGCTTGTTGAGGACTGAAGTTAAGAACACTGGGGTTTGTTGCATTGTTTGGGTTGTATAACTGGCCAATTGCAACGAAAAGGTTATGTATGTATTCGTTGTTTGTTGACCCGCACAGGACGGAGTCATCTTAACACTGGCAGCGAGCGCGGCTGGCTGCCTGAGGTGGCCTCATCAGCGCACCTTGTTTGTGAGAAACTGATGCTTATCTCCACTATTCTTTCTCTTGTTTCCATTTATTGATATTGCATTGAGTTACTCGTAGGTGCTCAAAAGTTAAAAATACTGCAATTTCAACGAACTATGAGAAATATTTCAATCTGTTTGCTTTTCCGACTTTTTATTTCATCTATTTTATCATTCCAGCAACCGTCAGAGTAAGATATTTCAATTACATACAAATCGCTGGCAGGCGCGGATCTAGAACTTTTTTTCGAGGGGGGGGGGGGGGGGGGGGGGGGGTCACAGGGTAAAATCAAAATATATATGTAAAATCAAATATATATAGCCCCTAACTCAAATATATATATAACTCAAAATATATCGAACTACTGAAACGATGTTCAATAAATCGATACTTTTTACGGTATGGACATCCCTAACCGGTAGTCAACATTTGATTTGCAACAGAGCACAGCAATTTCGAATGACGTCAGAGAAGTAGGTACCAAACGACCTTTTTACATGACAAAATTGGTCTTTTCGCTTGGACATAACATGATTTTATTTGTCTTTCGGAAGGCTTCCTGCCAAAAAAAATAGATTTTTATGTTGTACATAATTTTTATGTAAAAATAAAGCTTTTGCACCGTTTGTGTCTGCCATGACTAAAGGGATGTTAAAATATAATCTGAATAAGTATGTCGGAAATTCGCCCGGGAAATTCGCCGGAAATTCGTCTTTCTCGCGTTTGTCCCACGTTTTTTCGGGTTCAAAAATACCCAGTAAGGAGCCATTTTTTGGGTATGGTATCCGCGAGCCAAATGCGCGCCAAAATATTGCCAATCCGATTCCGAAGTCGGATTTCAAAAAAACCGAGGGGGAGGGGGCGATTTCACGGTGAGAAGACAATTGGATCGTTTTAATTCGCGCGGGGTGAGGCACCGCTGTGCAAACTTTACCTTCACCCCCCCCCCCCCCCCCCCACCATTAAGGCGTGATCGGCTGAGTGAAGCGTCCCCCCCCCCCCTGTAAACCCTTCGCCCATCTACCCCCTTGCCACCCGATATATATAAATATATATAGTTTCTTGAAAATCTCAAGAAATTCAAAAATGATCTACATTCTGAGATAGATTGAGCGCCCTCAAGGATTTTTTACGTTTTCTCCTCCTTCTCCTTCCCTAAAGAAGGGTAGGAGTGGGGATTTCATTTTTATCAGCCAGGGGGGTTATGTTGAAGGAGCAGTGCCTTGATGCAGGGTTAGAAGATCGTTTTAATTCCCTGCAGTTCCCCGCCCACCCACCACGATCACTCTCCGTATAGTTAGATTTTTGGTTTGGAAAAATTTAGTTCATCTCAAAATTTCAAAAATTTTCAAAATTCTACCTGGTTTGGGGGGGTGGGGGTCGTGACCCCCCCCCCCCCCCCCCCCTTGAATCCGCGCCTGATCGCTGGTCCAACCAATAGCCCACAATAGCACACAGGGCTTCAGGAGTCCGACTCGATTCTGACTACTGTCAACCCTTTTGTCTCTATGACGTCTTGTACATTGGGAACTCAGCTCATCGCAAAAGCTCCTACAAGCTTGAACTGGTGGAACCAGTGTTCTTCCTTCCTACGAGCGGAATACAGTATCTGGTAATGAAACTATTATCACCACCCCGGGGTCGGTAGGCCCAGTCACGCAGACACTTCCAACAAAGCTGAGAAACCTTTCCCAGACTTGCTCGCCCACAAATCCTTCACAACACGGCGGCGAAAACTTGGACGCAACGCCAGCACTTTTCCGCCAAAACTTGAAAATTTCGTTATTCTAAATTTAAGTTTGAATCAGAATCCCACAGTATATATTTCACCAAGGAGATATTTTCTCTTATTTCTCAAACGGTAACAAGCTCACAATAATTATCAGTCTTGGGTATTCTTGTACCAGTTAAAAGAGCAAGGTTCGTTCGAACAATATCCTGATCTTTTACAAGGTACCTAAACTGTTCTATTTTCGTTGATCACGTTGGACTGCTTCCAAGCAGACGGGGAGAAGCGGAAGTCTTCACAATCAACTCTGGAACTATTCGATCCGTTTGAGGTTCTAGTCGGTTGTTTTGATTCATTCACTAAGTGAAGACTTGTTCTCGTGAATCAATGCGTGTTCATGTTTACTCTGGAGTGGTCATCTCTAGGCAAATAACCTTTAAATGCTGTTTAGTAAGTTTGCTCGCGTACTCTCATTCGTGATCACGCCTTGTGGGAGGCGAAGGTGTTGAAAATCCTACGATAGAACGTGACTGCCCATGAAGGTTAGATACCCCCAGCTGGACATAACATTCCCCCTTGGAACCTTGTAGCTCCAGATGCGTCTACGTCGTTGAAACAAGAAGGGTGGAACCCTGCTTTGAATTTACTGTATGAAAAGGGTTTTAAAACCAGGAGCGGGCGTGAGTGTCAGGGAGGCCATGCGTGACTCGGCACATTAATCTTCCCTTAGTCCCTTTTCATATTTCGTCCCCTTTAGAGAAAACGTATTCAATTAATATGTTCATCCCCCAGCCCCCAACGTAATACCCGGCTTAGCGATGGAAATCTCACTTTTTCGAAAATTACGCTCAAGTGTTGACCAAGCTAATGTTGGTACTTTCATTTGGATTAAATGTCGGCAATGGGGAAAATGCTTCTCATGAATCACCTGCTTCAAAGTGTGATTGTAAGCATTTTATTTCAGCTGGTGACCCTAAGTTGAAAATTGTGTTCTTTTGAGATAAACGTTACTATTTTTGTAGGGCGTCAGTGTTTTCAAGACTAAGATAACATTAAATGTAAATTTTACATTATCACCTTGAAACGTGGGTCATCGGTAGCCTTCAAATTAACCGGCGAATAACACAAAAAAAGGAACGGAATATCAAAATAACACAAAATTTGATCAAAATAAAGCGGAACGGTAACGGTACTCCCGTAACAGATAATTTTAGGAAAGGATTTTTTACCCGGGCAGTCATAATAATTGAGGGAAACTCCACGATTTTGACTTACCGCAATGAAATGCAGGTTGCGTTGCGGGATAGTATTATCACTTTCTTTACCGGAGGAGCTTTAGGAATTCCTATTTTGAAGTATAAGGCATTCATGCCTTATACTTCAAAATTTCAGGAATTAGGAAAAGATCTACCGATATTTTGCCGATTTCAACATACGATCTACCGAATTTTTCTCAGCAAAAAACGTAAAGCTCAAGTTGGCAACGCTGTCTGTCATTTTTGACGACGTCTTTGAAATCATTTTGGCTCCTGTTTTCGGCATTTTCGAGTGAAACTAATTCAAAAGTAAGTTTCACTGTCATTATTGGTTGCTCATTACTTCAGTAGGGCCTATGTGGTGTTTCATAATGAATTCTATTTAGTTGATAATTACAAATATGAGGTTTTGGTAATTTTTTACTATTACTTTGTCACCTTCAACTTGTTTGCTACTTGAATATGTTATCAGCAATGACCTACAAACGACAGATAAACATGTTTGTTGGCCCGGAAAAGTAAGAAAAGTAAGATACTTACTTTAGAAGTCGTCTTCAGATGAGGTACTGGCGTTGGAGTCCGGAGATGTTTCACAAGGTGGCGACAATTGGATATTGTCTTCGCCGTTGTACAAGTGGCCAATGGCTCTAAAAAGAGCGTGAATTCGGCTATTGTAGTCTGGATATGTTCGTCTAAAGATAAATTCTGCAAGGTGCCCAACTAGATGATGTTTCCTGTTCCCGTACCGCGGCACAGTACCTCATCTGAAGACGACTTCTAAAGTAAGTATCTTACTTTTTTCACTTTTCCGGGCCTTAAAAATGTAAATTCTTTATTAACAAACATAAATATGTCAAATGTCTTCATACTAAAAAAGTTAGAGGTGACAAAGTAATAGTAAACAATTACCGAGGTTTTCATCGCTTAGTGGTCAGCTTTTGTAAATGATAGTCCTGGTATCAAGACGATATTATAATCTGCAACAATTGCCGTATCACAACGCTTTCTGTGAGAAGTTCGTGGGCTTATTGGAGCGAGTACGGCTTCAAACTTGTGCTCATTCGAAGCCACATATCTCAGGTTCTACTTATCCAAAATTCAAAAATTAATGTGCGAAATGATCGTTAGAATATTCCATGTCGTTTGGAGGAAACGATTTTGTTGGCGAAAATTCGAAAATCTGACTGAGGATCCCCCTGATCCAAGTTCTTCCATCTTGTGGCGTTTCCGCTTTGGCACAGGCTGACACATTGTCTTCAACTCCCCCAAGAGTTTAAAAAAGAAAAACCTCATTTGTAACGCTTGACTTTCGAAATTTATTAGAGTCGTTTGCGTTGGGCAAGAACCTTTTGGATTTAAGGCCCTCCACTCAGGCCGGACGTTATTAAAGGTTTTCCTTTTTTACGCCAGTCTTTTACTGCACTGCTGCCTGAGTGCCCAGCCCTTTTGCCGGCTCGTCACTGTTGTCGAGTCGACCTCTTTCAAAATTGATGACCCCCCTTGGGCGGCAGGAGGACCGTTAAGGTCGTGATAAGGCCCTGAGAGCGCGTTGGAGGTGAAAAAAAAAAAAAAAAAAGCAGCGGCGTAAAATCCACCCTCCTTCGCAACGATCATTGCACTTCAAATGCCCTTTTGGACGACAATTTTTATCGGTTCGGCTTCTCCCGATAAGGTTGCGGGCGGAAGTTCTGGCGAGATTGGCGGCAACCTTCCAAAATGACTTCATTTACATCCAGTCAAGTTTCTAACTGAGTTGATCAAATCGGGGGAGGTGCAGAAATGGGGTAAGTGGGGACTATGCCTTTTAAAACCAAAATTTGGGGCTGACGTGGTTACCCTCTATGGGTTTTGTGTGCAACAATGTTAATCATCACAAAATGCCACTGCAGTGTGCTCATGAATGTCGTAATCTTCACAGTGTGGTGTGGTTTGGTTATTAAGTACCTCCTATGAGTTCTTCTTTTCTAAAAACATATTCGCATTCAGCAACCTTTAAAACCCCCCTACAGAAATGTTTAGTTCGAAAATCCTTATAGTTACGTGTAGAACTGTTTTAGAAAATTTCTAACATTTAATTTAATGTTGGAGAGCGGAGGGCCCGTGACGTCGCACCTTGTCGATTAGTTGGGCACGGAGCCGCCAGAGCGCTGAATAACAAATCTGAACGGAGTCGGAATAAAAACACGGCCCGGATGGATTTTCGAATAACCTTGATGATAACCCCGATGCTCGATTTTTTTATGACCTTCTCTGATGATTAACCCAATTCTCGATTTTCGGGCTCGGCTTGCCAACTTGCAACTCTCGGCCAATCAAAAGATGACTTAGCAGCCCTCGTCATGTAACCCCCCCTTCAGACATCGGCATTCAAATGTTATATTTTTCCTAAGGCCCTATAAATAATAGAAACTGGTTTTAGGTATGTAGGGGAATTTGGGGGAAAATTTATCGGAAAAATTATAAAACCTTTTGATCTTTAAACTAATTTACTTATTAAAAAACATGAAAACTTCACATGTAAATTTTCATCCTCCTTTATAACCATATTTTCCCCCATTTGTATTGAATACCACCATTGTTTCATTATTTATTAATAACCAACTCTCCCTGAATGGGAACGAAAACTTTAATTGGCCTAATAAAAGTTATGAAATCATTTGCCTTTTTGCGCTTCCTTTGTATAAAAATACTCAAATCAGGATCAAAGTTGATATTCGTTAAACTCATTCTTAGTCCACTCCTTTTACGGCATGTGGAGTAAACTAGCTTAAAGAGTGGGGCGCCTCCAGTGAAATGTAACGACACCATTCCATAGACATAGAAGAGTAGCTGCGAGGTATTTGCTCCACACCATCCCACAGACGGTGGTCCTTCTTTCCATCCCCATCGGAGAGCAATCTCCTCCAAGCTCTGCGAGTGTAAACGAGACAGGAGCAGTTTAAGGCACAATTTGCAAAGTTGAAAGTCAAAATAACCTCAAAATTTGCATTTTTTTTTTTTTTTTTTTTTTTTTTTTTGCTTATATTTCGAAAACCAAGCGTTTCTCGTGGAAACACAAAAAGGAAAGGAAACAAAACTTTCACATTTTGCATGTACTACAGTTGAAGATCGTAACAAGAGGTCGCTAGAGCCCGCTGAATAATGGCCACTTTTCGCTATTTGCCAAAAACTAGTAAAAACCCCAGTTTCTCTTAAGCCAATTTTTTAGTTCTAGAAATTTCGTGTCAAGTATGTAAATCTAAAAACTTGAGTAAGAGAAAGTTTTGATAAAAATAGTTGTTTTTAAATTTTAAATTTTTTTAATTAAATTAAAATGATAACTAAATTAAAATAAAATAAATTTACAATCAAATTTTGATCAATTAGTTCAATTTTAAATTTTCAAAAAGCAAAATTGTGTCTGAGAAGAGCTCAGTCACGCACACAGCAAAATTGATTCCCCGCGCCTCATTTATAACTCACACGTGTGAAATCAAAGGATACGCACTTACCCTGTTTAGGCGCCTAAATGGGGTAAGTGTGGAGTAGAGACAAGAGTGATATTATTGCTCAGGTAACCGACAATAATTCTAATAACCTTAAAATGAAAACAAAACTGGTTAATGGAAAGTCCAACGAGTGTAATGAAATAATGAACCAAAATTTAGCTGTAAAAGTGAATCGCTCAGAGTCTACCAAAGTTGAACTCTGCACTAACACTTTTTCTACCCCCCCCCCCCCCCCCCCCCCCCTCCACCACTAAACTGTTTTTTTCTTCCGTTTACAGGAGTTCCTATTGGCGATAGACGTGACGTCCTCAGGTACTCCGGAGGAAAAACTCAAATGGGCTTTCAGGATGTACGACGTCGACGGCAACGGCGTCATTGATATACAAGAAATGACCAAAATAGTTCAGGTAACTCTGGTAACTTTCGGTTAGTACTCATATCAATGTGACCGTGTGACCTGCTCAATGTGCAACAATTCCACGTCAAACGTTTAGCCCCGAAATCTCACGAATGACCTGAGAATGTGAGTGTGAGCACACAGGTGACAAAATCGCACAACCTCTTGTTTTTAAAAAATGTCAAAAATTGCGACGTTTTTAATTCGCATTCGGATCTAGAGTGCGCTCGAGTGACGTGAAAACCTGAATTCAGTATGAAACAGAGCATGTTGAAGCACCTTTCATTAGGTAAAACCTGATTTTCTTTACAACCACTAAATCCCGAGTGTTTGGCGCTTTGTTGAGTTTCATCCGCTCTCATAATTTTCCACCTCTGAAATTCTATTTAGAGATGCCGTGTAGGGGGCTAAGTGAACGACAACCGATGAAATAATCCTATTAGCCTCAGCGGACTTGAAGTTTGTTTTCAAGCGGGTTTAATTGAAATGGGGTGTATAATGACTCATTGTCGAGCAAGAATTTTTTGTTATAGTGGTCTTCGTTATTTCAGGATTTTTTGTAGCTTATGATGAGATTAGCTAATCTTGTCGTTCTAAGTTGGTAACATTGCGGTAATTCCCGTACCTAAAAAGACGCTGTGGGCTTCTAAGGGGATGCAGATTTTGAAGGGGTTGAGTTGGGAGGTGAGTGAGGTCTCGTTTTCAAAGTAATTTTGATGTAGAATCGATTTACGAGCCTTCCAGACTCGTCTGATCTCAATTAGAGCCGCTGTGAGGATTCTGAATGGCTACCGTTGGGGGGTTTCAAGGGATTGCGACAAGAAGTCAAGTGAGGTGTCGTTTTCAAAGTTATTTTGCGTGTAGAAGATTTCTCTATTTAGGTGGCTGAACTTCCCTCGTTTTGAACTCTATTGAGAATAGTTTAAAGTGGATTTTTTTTTTCGTGAAGATCCGTTGACCAAGCATTTTGTGGATTCTTTGGCTTCGTCAGGCACTAAATGACGTATTTTTATCCCCAGGCCATCTACGACATGTTGGGGGCCTGCTCATCGAACCGGCCTGCGGACTCGGCGGAGGAGCGAGCGAAAAACATTTTCGCCAAAATGGACGAAAACAACGACGGCCAGTTGACGCAAGACGAGTTCCTCAAAGGGTGTCTCCAAGACGAGGAACTCTCCAAAATGCTCGCACCTTAGTGTGTCTTTTTGCGTCACCTCCTACCTCTGCCCTCAGACAAAACATCAAATTATCTAGATCTCTTGACAAATTTAAACAATTTATCAAAACTACTCGGCAATTTAAAACACACATTTTCCCGGACACACAAATTTCTTCCGCGGGGAGTCTAGATATTGTAAGGTGGCTGGCCTCCCTCTATTGGAATCGTGTCAGTACACGAATTTGTACATTTGCTTGATAACTTCGTAGAAAAAAAAAAGCAGCTCGAAGTCTTTTGATATGATTGTTCTACTCCTTTTGCTAGTCCTTCTGTGTGGTAACATGTTACTAATGTTGATGTTGTGCTTTCATTGCGTCTTTCTAAGATCTTTGTTTCGCAACAGGTGAAGTTTTCGTTCTCCTCAAACGGAATTTCTACAATAGCGGCGTTTGTATGTAAAAAAAAAAAGTTAGTCAAATAGTGAATTTTATCTTCTAACTGGAATATTGCTATGTATCCGCCGCAGGTTGACTCAGGTTAATACTCACTTTGACCCGTTCGCTGGAGATTCCGATTCCGATGGCGCGATGCGCAGAATTTTCAATTTTCAAATTGAAAATAAATTAAAAAAAAAAAAAACAACCCGTCCCTACAAAAGACAATCTGAGCACGTTCCAAAAGAGGGCTGGACATTTTTTGGCGCACCTGTGATTTTTGAGAAAAAAAAAAAGAAATTGATTCATTGAGATAACAAGTTATTGTCATTACTATGATTACTATACGCCAAATCTAGAGTCCTGAAGCACAAACTTCTTTTTTCTCGCACACTTTTGAAAGACCCCCCCTTTTTCTCATCCTGCCTAAATTTTCATCGTATCGGGTTTCTTTACATGGAAGCCCCCCTGTACGGTATTCCAGTCCATTTAGAGCCTTTTCGCCTAGCTTTCGCCCTTTTCAACACAAGTCCCCCCTCAGCGTCTAAGGACAACGCTTTCAGGAACCTTCAAAGAAGTTTTTGGACTTTTTCATTAGTAAGCTAAGAAAACCGCGTTTCATACGTTCCGTAAAACCGTTTCATCGTTCAATCCCGCCAATGAGGTTCTTCGGAATTTTCGTCCTCTTTCGGGTTCTCAGCTTGAAAAACGCCAAATTTAGGCTCGAAATTCTTTTTTCGTTTGGACCAGAAAGTTTTGAAAGTCGACTCACGTGACGTCCTTTCACTGTAAAGTCCACGCGCGGCCACATCTCCCGCGCAGGATCTGATTCGGAGCGTTGTGATTGGCCGCACATTCTGTGACGTCACGGTGATCCCAAAACACATTTTATACATTTACACAGTGACATTACTTTCACTTCAGTCTCCTACGAACCCCGAGTGTGAATTGTCGATGAAGCGAAAACGGCTTTGAAATTGCGCCCGCGCTATTTTTGTCCCCCCCACTTCAAACTTCCTCTTTATAAATTGCCCTCTCCAACCCCTCTATTTACGTTGTTTATTGTATATTTATACTAACTTTATGGAAAAAAATGCAACCCAAAACAATGGTGTTCAGTTATATTTTGCTGTAAATAAATTTTTGATTACTAAAAAAAAGAAGAAAGTATAATGGTTTTTTGGAAGAATTTTGGCTAATTTGGACCAAGACGGTGTGGTATATATACAATAAGTACCCTGTATATACGCTATTTCAATTTCAAGGTTATGTTTTGTACAGCGTTTCATTCCTTGATTTTAGTGTCTTATTTATTTTTCATTTCTAAGCTCCATCATCACCTTCCAGTAGATGTTTCTCTTAGAAAAAAAAAATACGACAAAAATACTGATATTTGTATATTCCAGTGCATGATTTAAATTACCTACACAATTATTACCTAGCTGTTTTTTGCCATTCACTTGAAAAAAAAAAAAAAATATGCACATCTAAAAAAAAATACTTTATTATGGTTAAATAGTTCGATTACATCTATTAGAGCATAAGATAAGACGCATTTTATACTTAAATTGATGTAGGTTACGTAAATACACATTGCTATTGTACAGCTCAAGCGTTTTTACCAATTTTTATGTCAAATTATCGAATTTTCGCTGCGATACGTAAAAAAAGAGAAAATTTTCGTTTTCTATTTGGGTTATTGCAAGCAGGGAAAGCGGAATCGGGAAATGATTTACGTTGTGGTGCGACAGTTCGTAAAACTGCCAATTTCTTAGACATTTTGGGAATATGCTAAAAAGAATGCGGCCGACGTTTGTTCCGAAATTTCTCTACCAAACCGGATTTCACTTTAAAAAAAACTCCAATATCGCTTTTTGTTGTTGTTGTTATTTCTCAATATTTTTCCCGCACATTGTTTCCGCCATTTTGACATCGTATTTTTAAACTTTCGTCTCTGCATTACTCTCAGATTTACCTTTGCCGGCTTATTTGACTTGGTATATTGCGTACTTTTTTTTTGTAATTTGTCAGGAACTGTCTTTATAATTTTGTGAATATTATGTAACAATGGCAATCTCACAATAACATTTTAATGTTTCAATGTACGTTTGTTGGTTATTTCTGTCCCCGCGAGCCCAAGAAATCGGGGAGACAAAATTAGAGTGCGGATTTATGCTAAGTGCCGGAATCATCTCAAGGATTTACGCATCGACAGCCATTTTACAGGCCAAGATACGCTCCTTTTTACGCAAACAAAAGAGAATAAAATTATGTGGGAAATATTTGCTAAATATTGGAAAATGTGTTCCGCACAAATAACTTTCAATTGTTTTTACAAAAGAAAGTAATACAATGTATGTCATTTAAAACTAATATACCAAAATGGATCTTTTATGTTGGATGTTATTTAAATTTGTTTAAATAGAATAATTGATTCAAACATTTTTGGATGTCCCTGCTTTTTTATTTTTATTTTCTGCTTGTCCGTTGGGTTTGTAACATTGCCAAACTGTCCGTTTTTTACGCATTGCACATCCTGAAATTTTTTTTTTTGAAGCACTTTCGCGTATAAATCCGCATTTTAATTGTAATGTTATTTATCATTTACAGCAGTGTTCAGATATTTTTAAGGTGTGTGCGACTTTTGTGTATCTATTTTATTCCTATTGTAATTTTTTTGAACTGACATGGCCATCAACTGTCCCCTCCTTGGCTCCCCTTTTCCGCGACAATCGCGTAAATGCGTGAAGTATTTCCACTGCGTGTTGAGTTTTGAAAGTATATTTGGCTTCTGTTTGCATTTTCAGGCGCCAACTCTCCCGTAGTTTATTTATTCTAATTAGCCGAAATGGGTAAACAGAATAGTAAACTTAGGCCAGAGGTCTTGGAAGACCTGAAGGCGAACACTGAATTCACTGGTGAGTACTAGAAGAGTTAATAACATTTGCGATTTTGTTGCAGTTGGCTCACATTTAAAGATTTAATAGGTTTTAAAAAAAATTGATCTAATGAATGTGGTTTTACAACTTGATATACGGCATACGTGCCACACATAATGCGTTAATCGTTGGTGAATGTTTTCACTTCTCGACGAAAACATTTCTATTACTTGAGCTGATATCTACTCTATGCCAAATTTCTAGAAAATCCTCGAATTGTGTTCCTACTCAATGAAAACTTTACTTATCGAGAGTTCATGCTAAATTTTGTTTAATTTGCAGCCTTACTGTATGACAAAAATAAGGCACTTTTTGAGCTATTGTTACACTACCTAATGCTGAATTTCACAGGAGCATTCGGATTTGTGTTTGTACTAAGTCTTGAGGATGTATCTCTACTCTTTGAAACACTATCACCATTCCTTGAAAATATATGTCCCTACTCTATGCAATGGTGTACGGAATTTAACGCTATTCGAGATTGTGCCACTAATATCCGCCCAACGTCTTTCAAAAAATTGTATCCCTACTCAATACCAATAATTAGTATCGCTATTATTAGTAACTCAATTATTGAGTTACTAATAAAGTTAGGTACCTAGCTTGTTTCGAACTAAGACGTTTTTACAGTTGGGTTCCTACTCCATGGAAACATTTAATGCTATTCGAGCTTGTATCACTTCTCAATGCTCAAGTTCACAAAAGTTGTTAATTTAGTGTCCCTTCTCGATGAAAATATTTCCATTTTGGTAGGTACTTACATGAGCTGATATCTACTCTATGCCATGTTTCTAGAAAATCCTCGAATTTGTGTTCGTACTCAATGAAAATTTTACTATACCTACTTATCACTACTGAATGCTAAATTTTCCATGAGACGTTTAATTATGTCCTTATAATAATTATGTCCTTACTCTATGCAAAGGTGTTTGGAATTTAACGCTATTCGAGCTTGTGACCAATATACGCCCAACGTCTTTCAAAAAATAGTATTCCTACTCGATTAGTGTAACTTGTTTCGCAGTAGGAAGTTTTTACAGTTGGGTTCCTACTCCATGAAAAAATTTAACGCTGTTCGAGCTTGCATAACTTCTCAATGCTCAAATTAGTGTCCCTTCTCGATGAAAACATTTCCATTAGCAGCTGATATCTACTCTAAGCCAAATTTGCCGAAAATTCTTGAATTCGTTCGTGCTCAATGAAAAATAGTGTACTGTGTTTTTTGCCCAGAACCATTGAATTGTTTAAACGTGACCTCAGACTTGCTCGGCTGGACGATCCGGGAATACTCTGGTGACGTCATGAGTCCTGGGGTGCTCCGGATCGTCCAGGACTGGTTTCTCCTAAGCCCTGAGACGCAAGTAACAGTTTGCCTTCTTCTTCTGGAACTGTAGACCCAGAAAGCCACCTCAATGGTTTGAGCGAGTTGGGAAAACATTTTTAGCGAACTGTGGGAAAATATGAGCCATTTGCGTTCGCCTTTTTCTTCACTTTTTGTCGAACTCGATTTAAATCTTGTAACCCCGTTGCAGACGCGGAAATCCAGGAGTGGTACAAGGGCTTCCTCAAGGACTGTCCCAGCGGCCACCTCAGTGTCGACGAATTCAAGAAAATATACGGAAACTTTTTCCCGTACGGCGACGCGTCGAAGGTGAGGCCTGCCAGGGTTGTTTTTCTAGAAGGCCAATCGCCAGAAGGTTTGACTCGTGCAAGAAATGGTGTACAAGCTTTTATTTATTTATCACACCAAAATACCAAACACCAAAATATCAAAAATGGTAGCAACATTTTTGCTTTTGGCGGCTAAAAAACGTCGATAAGCATTTAAGCTTGAAAACTAAGCATCGCGAAGATAACTTTAAAATTCAAAGTTGAAGAGCACAAAATTCTGCATGACCTCCTTGCTCATAAGAATTGGTTCAGCCGTGTAGCCACAATCAAGCGTCAAAAATAGGCGATTTTTTCCATCGTGGCTGAAAAATTGGATTCGCTCATGTTTCAACCCCAGTAACTTCATATAAACGGCTAATGAAAATGTATGTTGTACCGTTACCGAGCTGTGTCAGATTGGGAGTTTCTTGTTTTGGTTTAAAGTCGTTTTCTCGTTCGGTAGTAGTATTTTTTGACATTTTATGTCTTTTCTTTGGCACATAAACGAAAAAAGCGTTGCTAGGTTCATTCATTTATTGAACCTATGCACTCACAAAATTGTGGGAGACATGCATATCTCTCCCGAATGCACACGCATCACTTCCGTATGCCTGGTCGAATTAGAGGGATCGATAAATCGAATTTGACCGGCAGTGTTATTTTAAAACCATGAGTTGTATAAAAAAAAAAACAAATGAAAATAGTTTAATAAGTTGGTGTGGCACCCGTAGAATAGGTACCGAGAGAAATAGGAATAATAATTGTTCAATTATTGAACCTATGCTCTCACAGATGAAAAATGATTAACTTTCGGGAGTCATGCGGATCTCTCTCGAATGCACATACCGATAACTTCCATATGCCACATGTTGATAGTCGTTTCAGAGAAATTGATAAATAGAACATAACCAGTTGTGTTATTTTAACAATAATTAAAGACATAATAAGGTCGCATTTGGTCCTTTGCCAATGAAATGGTCGAGACCAAAGAGTGCTAGTAAATAATATGGGAGAGATGCATTTATGCACTCACAGACGTAATGATTTGACACTCGAGAGACATGTGGATCTCTCCCGAATGCACACACAATCACTGTCAACCGGCACACGAAAGTAGTATTTTTTTTTTTTTTTTTTTTTTTTCAAGTGCTTCCTTAACTCGTAATTTGTTGCTCTACGACATAAATTTTGAGCCTATTCATTTGCATTAGCCGTTCGTAGGGTTAATGGCGTTGAAACGTGTGCGAATCATATTTTTCAGCCAAGTTGGACAAAATTGTCTATTTTTGACGCTGGATTGTGGCTAAACGGCTGAACCGATTCTAATGTGTAAGGAGGTCATACGACGCAGAATTTTATGCTTTTCAACGTTATATTTCTTGGTTTCTCTGCGATGCTTAGTTTTTGAGTTATAGGTAAAAAACCTGAAAATGTCTGGAAAAAATTGAGGTTTTTTGGCGCCAAAAGTTCTCCCAGCTTTTGATATTTTTATATTTGATATTTTGTTGTTCGGACCCAATAATAACAGTTTACACCATTTCTTGCACGAGCCCCCCCCCCCCCCCCCACCCTTTCAATCCTCTGGCGACTGGCCTATAGGGGTTTTCACCCGATTTTTTCGCCGAGCATTTTCGTTGAAACCCCCCGCCGTGTTGCAGTTTGCGGAACACGTATTCCGAACGTTCGACGCCAACGCGGACGGCACCATCGACTTCAGAGAGTTCCTCTGCGCCCTCTCCGTCACTTCCCGGGGCAAATTGGAACAGAAGCTCAAATGGGCCTTTTCCATGTACGATTTGGACGGAAACGGGTACATTTCTCGGCAGGAGATGCTGGAAATCGTTACGGTAAGCCCCACAAACGTCCCTTTTTCTCTCTCCCCCCCCCCCCCCTTGTCTTCACCGTTTTGTTTATTTTTCGCAGGCTATTTACAAAATGGTCGGCTCCGTCATGAAAATGCCCGAAGACGAATCGACCCCCGAAAAGCGGACTGACAAAATATTCCGGCAAATGGACAAAAACCAGGACGGCAAATTGTCTTTGGAAGAATTCATTGAAGGCGCAAAGAGCGATCCATCCATAGTCAGGCTCCTCCAATGTGACCCCCAGGCTCAGTGAGCAACACTTTTTCAACGAGTGGCTAAATTATTTAGCAATTGTACAAATTTTCTAAGTTATCGTTTATTTTTTAAGTGAAAAAAAATCATAACTGAAAAAAAAAGTTATAAAAATACATTAAAAATTAAGTGTGCATACAAACCATTTAGTTTAGAGTCAACTTCGTTTCGATTTTTTTTTTTTTTTTAATGATTCTTAAAGGTATTTTCAATCCCACCCCGTGTATTCCGATTTGTCGTTTTCCAGCACCGGCTCTGTACTTCAGCTGGCACAATAAAATAGTTTTATTGTTAAAAAAAAAAAAAAAAAAAACTTCAAATAAAAGTGATAAGTCAGGTGTTCTTTTGGGAGCCTACTTTTATACGGGATAACAACGAATCGACTAGAATGGGGAGAAAGGAGACGAGATTGCGGTGAGCTTCCGGAGGATTTTTTACATTTGTTCAAAATCGGTGCAAAAACTGGAAATTCACTCGGTTTCTCTCCGTCGATGCCCGAATCTTCGGTTATTTTTTTCTCCCCCTTTCCGGGAGAAGAAAAAAAAAGGTATAGATTTAGTTAGAAGCGGTAGGACAACCTAGGGGTAGATACCTAATTGTAATAACCAGGCGGTAGGCGCTGTAACGGTGTGTGAAAAGTACTTAATTTTATTCGGAGGGCCAACGGGTGTACCGACTCCAAACTTCACGTTTCGAAATTTCCTCAAGACGCCATTTTTATTGACAATTTTTCTCTCTAAGGGCCTATTTCACCACCTGAGTTAACGAGCGTTTAAGCGTTAACGCCAAAGGTTAAAGCTCGGCCCGTCTATTTCACCAACTAACGGCTCCGCAAATTTGACCGAGCTCCGCACGGATTTCCATTCTAATCGGTGCTCCCTCGGGGGTTTAACCTGGGCGTTAACGCTTAAACGCACGGTTAGGCCCTCTTTCACCAACTAACGGCTCCGCAAACTTGACCGAGCTTCGCACAGATCCCCATGCTAATCGGTGCTCCCTCGGGGGTTTAACCTGGCCGTTAACGCTTAAACGCACGGTAAGGCCCTCTTTCACCAACCGCAAACTTGACCGAGCTCCGCACAAATCCCCATGCTAATCGGTGCTCCCTCGGGGGTTTAACCTGGGCGTTAACGCTTAACTCGGGTGGTGAAATAGGCCCTACATCTTCTCTCTGAATGCCCTCCGAAAATTGATTTCTAGTTTTTTTTGTTTCCACACGAGAAATGATCGCATTTTAAAATGTTCGCGTTTTTTTTCGCCCTCGAAAATTGGAATTGTTTGTGAAATTTCATTGTGAAAATACCTGAAAATGCACGCTATATTTCTTTCTAGTCATTCAAAAAAAAACCTTCTGCCTGGATGGTTCGTCTTCGGCCCTTAGTAAAAAACGGGCCGAGACAAAATGGGTCTTCCTTATCATCATGTTGATACTACAGTCTGATTCTTGTAATGAAAAATATCTTACTATTCAATATTGAAATAAAAAAGAAAAAAAATGTAAATTTTTAGAATTCGTGACTCATTACATGAAGAAAGTGTAAACTTATGTTGTACATACCACCGCGGAAATGCAATAGGACTGTAGATGGCTCATTCGGAGCTTTGTAAAAAGTAACACGAAATTTTTGAAAAAAAATAAACATGTATTGTTTCCGCGTTTTTGATTAATTAAATCAACATGAGCGGTTTCGATGTTGATTTTGAGAGAAACCTTTTTTTTTTTTGCAAGAGTTTTTGTTCCTTTCACGGATTTAGGAAAGGTTTTGAAAAACACTTGGTGTGATAATGTCGTGACGGTGTGATTTGAGGTCATTGGAGATGCTCGTGGGTGATTCTGGGGTTTAAGGTGACCTTGCTTGCAAGGTTTTGGGCCCGCTTCCTGGAGGCGTTCCTTGTGGTCATTCCAGGAGATGCTTCTGGGGAGCGCTGGTGGTCTGTCAAGATCATTCTTCAAGCCCTTCATGCGGTACGGCTTTTAACGTTCATAGATCCATTCCCGAATGGTTTTGCTTTGAGGGCCGTTCTTGGAGTTGCTTGCAAGGTTGGAAGCGCTCCAAAATAGATTTCAAGGCTTGGTGGCTCACTATAGTCCGTTCAACGAGACCGGAGAGCAACGTTGTAAGCAAACAACAGAAAGCTACAATATTACCTGTGCTATGAGGGTTGCATACCCATGGATGGAAGGGAGGAGGTCCTGTTGGTCGTTGAGCATTGAGATGTATGGAAAAATAAAAAGATGCATATATAAACCATATTATATGCCACAAGATACTAAAAAAAATAAGTTACGTATCAAACTTGACAAGAAAACACTTTGATGGTTGATAACTTGATTGAATGGGGAATGCGAGTGACAAGAAGGGCGTGGCCCGGACCATCAGGTAGGCAATCCAGCGACATTGATGGCTTAGTATACCTGACGCCTACTCTCGGTGAACGGACTATAGTCTTGCTTTCAGGGTTCTTGAATAGTCTCGCAAGTGATGTTGCATTCCCGGATGATCTTGCTTTCTATTTCCTAGCCCTGCTCACATACGGTCTTGGGCACGTTCTAAAGCAACCTTTCCAAGTGATCTCAAGTCATCATCAGAGACAGACAAGCTCCACAAGGCTTTCGAAACTGCCGTTTGCATTTTAATCTACACCCTAAACGTTTTTTTTCGATTCAAAACAGTATTCTCGAAGGTTCTGTAAAAATGTGTAACATCAGAAACTTATGCGCTTTGAGTTGCACATCGTCTTTTTTTATTTTGTAACCCAGCGTTTTCGGTAGGTTAGAAAACAAAAACAAGTAGACTCAAATGGACACCTGAAAAATTCGATGCACTTACTATGGTAATCACTGTGTGATTTCGTTTTTTTATTTTTTACGTTCATCTAAGTTTCATAAAAACTAAAGAAAAATTGTAAGAAAAAAATGGATCATGTCCGTAATATTGCGTCAATTTTTTAAAAGTGAATTCGTACCCCCCTTTAGAGGTGTTTATGTGTACAAAAATGTCAACTATTCGTGTGTACAAAATTTCACAAAAAAATAAAAATATATTTGACCTTTCCCGAAGGGCATGACTTCAATGTGTAAAAATTTACTCCTAAGTATTAATCAACGCACCGAAGATGTATACAGAATTATGAAAACCTTGTTAAACAAAAAAAAATTGGAATGAAGCTAAATAGATCTAGTTAGAGAGAAAAAGTTCGATTTTTTTTTTTTTTTTTTTTTTGAAAATTGCTCACTAATTGGCGGTGGCCTTACCTTCAGCACGTAGCAACACGTCATATCAAAAAATTCAGTGTTGCGTTTTTTTGTAAAGAAAATAACAAACCGTGGAAAATACGGCATTTTAAGTTGAGGTGAACTTTTTTTTCGAACATTCGCGGGAGCTTGGAAACCGAACCGTTGAAGTAGATGCTTTCGTTGTGATTTTGACAGCGAACCACACCACATATCCAAATTCGAATTGGCCACAACGATTGTTTTCCCCTCCCCGAAAAAGGTATAACTCACCTTTCAATGCTGTAAATTCGAGTTTTTATCGTAAGGTTTGAGAAATAGCTATCGAAAATTTGCTCCAAGTATTTAACGCGTGTACAGATTTCCCATTTCGTTCAAGTCACACTTTCCGGTTGACGTAAACTGAACGTGGTTTTCACTTTTACGTACGCTAAAAATTTTCCTGACTTGGATTGAACTTTTTTTTTGTCATAGTCGTTTTGATGTGAAAACACCTGGCCAGTTTTGTGTGTTGGAATGAGTTTTTCTATTTTGTTGATAACGTAGGTTTTTTTTTCTGCCGAGTGCGTTTGTAATTTTGTTAGATTGTTCGTCCCTCGTTTTGTGTAAAGTTTTTACCGACAAAATCCTTTCGCTTTTTTTTTTTGTAATTTCGCGTGATTGTTTCAGTCTGTGTTTATTTCAGTTTTTTCTTCAAAAAAAACCAGTTCGATGGTTGGCGACATTTTCAAACTCAAAAGCGGCGACGTACTGAAAACGATAGCAAATAGACGAGAACTAGATCGCGTAGATAGAATTGACAAAACCTATTGGGAGAAAATGGAGAAAACCGTCATTGTCCAGAATAGGTATAGAATTTGTACCGGTAGGTTTGGCCTAATCTTCGCGTAGAATTTCTTAACCCGTTTGAAAATTATTTTTTAAACAATCGTTAAAAGAGTGTCTTACTTCCATTACAATAGAACACACTCAAACTGTTTACTCTTTTTGCTGTTGACTAGAAATACTCTCTTTGGAAATTTATCTATAACAAAATATTTCCCGCTTTTTGTGCCGTTTTGTACGTCAACGTACTTAATCTACAAAAGTACTTGAGTGTTGAACATTTTATGGCAATAAGCTGAATCAGTTTATTGTTTTCCTTGAAACTTTCTAGTCCCGTAAATCAATTTTTAGCTAAACTCTTTCTACTCTTTCTCACAAATTTAATTTTTTTTCATTACAAAAAAAATATTTACACGGTAAATTTAGTGTTACAAGTGTAATCTATCTTCTAATCTGTTTAAGGTCTAAAGAAACTCTTAATCCTTAAGCTTGGTAAAAATTCTACTTCTCTATAGTGATTTATTGTTTTGTGATACAATTTTTGGTCGTTGAAGCGTTCGGACGGGTTTTCGTCCAGTTTTTCAATTGCCTTTCAAATTTTTATCGTTGTTGATTCGATTAATTCGAAAAAAATTTGTTAAGTTTCGTTGACTCTGCAAAGAACTTTTCCTCCCTTCATTTTTTGAAGTCTGAAATTATAAATCCACAATCAGATTCGCTGTCAGATTTTGAAAAAAATAAAAATAAAAAAAGGAGCTCAGTAGGAAGGCGCTCTTTTTTTTCGTCGTATGTGTTATTTCTGTATAACTCATGTACATAAAAAATGTTAATAATCAATAATGAATAATTATATATGGATTCTAAATTGTGTTGTTTATTGGGGACCAACCACCAGGATTTGGGCGAATAACGTGAGCGGTTTGTTGACAAGTATATTTAAAGGTAAAAACATGAAACGCTATCGACATTGACTTTCAACAATTGGTTGGTAACTTTTCAGTGATTGGCGGCTAATTGATGACTTGGGGTCCAGCCACTTGTGTCAGCCATGGGTTGTGGACGTCCCGGGAAATCCCACTCGTTTCGATTAAACCTGGAAATGAGCAATTTGGGTTGAGTCAAGAGGTTTTGAAGGGTCGGGCGTCGCTTTAAGATCTGGTGAAAGAGGGCGATGGTATTTGGCGATCGTAATCCGCTTGATCTGCAAAGGGTGAATGTAAATAGTTCTAAAGCGAAGGCCACGGGGCTCTTTAGGGTCCTTAGATGAGTAGAAAACGGTTTTTAGTCAGCAAAAACCTGGTCTGAGGGAGCAAAATTTGCAGAATTTAATTCTTCTCCCTAACAACAGTTTGTCTCCATAGCAACTGATGTTGCCAAGCAGTGTCGGTGTATTATTTCGTCGTCACCACAGCCAATGAGCTCCTTGAATGATTTATTAGAATTTTTTCCTGAACAGGTCGTGCTTCAAAAGTTACGCAACAGTGCATAAAACCCGTCTCTATTATTTACAGGGCCTTAGGAAAAATATAATATTTGAATTCCGAGGTCTAGAGGGGGTTCATGACGTGGGCTGCTTCGTCATCTTTTGATTGGCCGAGAGATCTCGTTCTTGCATCTGTGCAAGTTAGCCAACTTTGCTCTGCGAAAAGCCAACCCTGAAAATCGAGAATCGAGGTAGTCATCAGAGAAGGTCATTAAAAAATCTAGCATTGAGGTTATCATCAAAGAAGGTTATAAAAAAACGACCCAAGACAAGTGTTTTCTGATTCCGTTCAGATTAATTATTCAGCGCTCTGGCGGCTCTGTGCCCAACTACTCGACGCCTCCGCTTTCAGTTCAAAATCTTGAACATTGCTATAACAGTTCTGCACGTAATTATGCGGATTTTCGAACTGAAAATTCGTGTAGGGGGGTTTTAAAGGGTGCTGAATCCGAATAATTAGAAATGATGAATTCCGACCTTTTCAAGGAGCCCATTACTCCTATCTCATTTTGACCAATTTTCCAGGAGAGCCGAAACAGTTGTTTTCAATTATTTTCTCAGTTGTTACAGAGACGTTGGCGTTGATGTATGTCATTACGGTTTCACATTTGCTAAAACTACTCAAAAATTAATTTAAAATCGTTAACGAGAATCCGTTAGATGTGGGCAATTCAAACTTGCGGTTGATGAGATGTGTGAAGTTTGCAGATTTGAAACCCATGAGAAGTGTGGAATTCTCAGCATTTAATTCACCGCACAATAATTTGTAATGCATAAATTTAGCGTATTTTCAAAGAAAATTGTTCACTGGGACCAAGTGGCCCGGACCATCAGGTAGGCAATCCCGCGACATTGGTGGCTTAGTATACCTGAGGCCTGCTCTCTCGGTGAACGAAGTACATAATATTGTTAGGTTGCTAGTGGTGTTCATGGTTGCAGTCTAAAAAATATAAGTTATTCATTCGTCTCGAAATTTGACTGAAAGCTACTTGTTTAACATTGGTGTCAGAAGTTGTTGATTTTGAGCCCACACATGTTGACGCGGTCTCGTAGGCGAGCTCCTGCTGCTGAAGGAGCTGTTGTGGAGGCTTCTAACGAACGTCCGGAGCCTCCGTCTGCGGGTCCTTCACGGGAGGCCGACGGGGCACAGGGTACTCCGGAGCGAGGTGAGTCTTATTCTCGTGCCGAGGTGGAACGATTATGCGAAAACATGGAGGTCCACCTCGAGCAGCGTTTGGCTATAGCGCATGCTGAGATAGACAGTTTACGTACTGAGCTCAACACTGCCAGGAGTGCGTTTGAGAGTGAGTTAGTGTCACTGCAGCAAGAACTAGCTACGTTGCGGCAGAGTCATGAACAAACGAAGGTGCCGAAGTTCAATGGAGCGATTGATTGGCCAGCGTTCCACAAGCAGTTCGAAGGCCTAGCGCGAAAGCACAATTGGTCGGACGCCGTAAAGGCTGACAAGCTGCTTGCCTCACTGACCGGCGAAGCGGTCAAAGTACTCAATCTGGTTAGCGACCCAAATGACTACGGCCAGTTAGTTGCAGCCCTGACTGACAAATTTGGCGATGTTTGTTCCGCCCAGTCTTATGTTGCAGAGCTGAACTCGCGTACACAGCGGTTGAAGGAAGGTATCCGAGAATACCACTACGCCTTAAAGGAGTTGGCTGGCAAGGCGTGGACCGGGGACAGCCGACATATGGAAGGCCAACTGAACGCTCTGGGACCTGTTATCGAAGCTCACTGAGGGCCGACAAAGGGAATGGGACCAGAAGCTACCGCTAGCGCTGCTGGCCTATCGGGGGACGGAACAGGCAACGATAGGCTTTTCCCCCGCACGCCTGTTGTTCGGTAGAGAGCTCAATCTTCCCGTTCACTTACTCTATGGTAAGCCACCCCACGCGGAGAGCAGAACACAATTCGCAAGTGTGTTAGAGGATAACATGATGACAGTCCATGACCTAGCTCGACAAAGACTACTGAATGCAGCCGAAAAAACGAAGAAGAGATACGATGTCAAATGCAGGGATCCTCAGTTCGCTGCTGGAGACAAGGTATGGTGCTACAACCCACGAAGGGCAGTAGGGCGGTGCCCGAAGCTGGAGTCCCCATGGAATGGCCCATGCGAAGTGGTAAAAGCGATCTCCGACGTCGTTTTCCGGGTTAAGATGACGAATGGAAGGTATAGAGTCGTCCATGCAGACCGTCTTCGACTCTTTAAAGGAGGGGAATAGTGTTAGGTTGCTAGTGGTGTTCATGGTTGCAGTCTAAAAAATATAAGTTATTCATTCGTCTCGAAATTTGACTGAAAGCTACTTGTTTAACAATATGTAGCATATATTATATGCGTAACTGACCACCAGCCTTGTGTGCTGATTAGATATGCGTTATCAAAATTTACTTGAATTTCTCTTTAATGGTCCTTCCCACCGCTACCAGACTATTTTTAATCGAAAGGTCGTCGGATTTTACATGACATGTACATGACATTGTACATGACATTGTAGGTAGGTATTTTACATACCTGGGTACCAAACTCGAAACACCCAAAAAATGAGATACGCGTAATTGCTGTGGTGGCGATTTCCCGCCGTAGATTTAGGTTCTTATACTTAGATTTCTCAGATACTCAGTTACTTAGATACTCAGATTTAAGTTTTCAGTTCCTCATTGGATTTCGAAGATTGATTTCCATTAACTACAATATTAGATAACACTTTTTAATCCCCCCCCCCCCCCTCCACGAATGAAGAAAGTATCTCCATTCAACAATATCAGGTTCTAGCTGGTGCTGCTTACGTTTGTCTTCAGGGATCCTTTCCCTCATGATCTGAAGGCCTACCAATTTAGGTTGGAAAATTAGAACTTGGATTTTCAACTGTTGACTCGCCGTATTAGCGATGTGGACCACTGCGCGCCTATTTCTAAGCGTGGATGCGTTGTGGGTTGGCGCAACTGATTATGCCGCCCTGATAGATGTCAAATTTTGATTAAATCACCCCTCATAACAGAAACCTGAGAATTTCCTCTTATAGTGTCCGATTCTGTCGCCTTCAGTGTCAGCTTGTGTCAAATAGACAGCAACCACACAAAACCCGCCAAGTGGCGTTTTTATTGGTTCATCGCTCGTACTCACCCTCAGAAGAGAATGGCTTCGTATTTTCTATTGTAGTAGTCTTTCGAGTGGGTCGAGCGCCACGTGTTCGCCCAGTGAGGTGTGTGCAAAAGAGCGGAATTCTCGTCTGTGACTCTCGGAAGCCTGTTGAACCAAACATACGTTACAAACTGATTAGGAAGTCATTTTGATGACAAAAGAGTCAACTGAACACTCTTCATCACTGCTTTTGTGTGAAATTGCAAAATGCTTGTGAAGAGGATTATTTTCAGAGGTTTGGTCGTGACTTGAACAGTCTAATACACACAAGAACACATCAAAAAGTAAAACTCACGGGATTCCATGACGACCTGGCAGCCACCAATGTTCACAATTGACGCACACTTAAACTAAAACTCAACAACAAAATTTCTTCCACGTGTTCTTTAAACATTACAAAATTAACAAAAAAAAACATCAGACATTGACGAGGACAATAAAAAGAAGGTTTAGATGTTTTTTCTATGCAGGGGTTTAAGAGATCGGTCGAAGCAGGAGTAAAAGCTCTGCTGGTGCGCAGTCCTGACGTACGTGTCGCTCCTGGTTTCGCTCCTATAGCTAGTAACAAACAAATACACAAAGAGTCAACACAGGACAAGACTGAACAGGTACATCACAAGGACAAAATCACTAGATTTTAAAACAACTGAAGGTTGGCTAGGTTCAAGAAAATCTTATTGCTGATAAGGACAATGTCTTACACACTACAGAACCAATCGTGCATAGGGAAGGAATTGGAAACGAGACTTCAATGGCGTCTGACGTCACAACTTACAGGTAGGGATGGTAACGATATATCGATATATTCAAGTGAAAAGATTGCCGTCAACCTGTCCAGCCAAACCAAAAATTTGATACGAAAGGACCCAAGTCAGAATCAGTACCAAAAAATATTTTTTCATTCAATTTAAAAGAATGTATCGGGGAAAAGTCAATGGCCGACAAAACGGACACAAAACCTTCGATGGAAATTAATTGCCGTTCCTACTGCTGGATTAATATCGATCGATAGGCTCGACAATCGATAGTTTTGACACTTACGGGGGGGGGGGGGACTAGGTTCGTTCCAGGTTTGACCGACTGTTAATAGAAATCGACGGAGACATGCGCAGTTGAGAAAACTGCTGTTCCAGGTCGCTGGGTTGGCGAAAAGTCGCCGTCGTCGGCTGTTCCAGGGTTCAACTGCAGTCAGACGGAAGCCGACAGCTCGAATGAGTTCGGTAACCGGTAGGTAGGTAGGTAATAGTTCATGATATTGTCGGCCTTTGTGATAATATTATACTTTTTTAAATGTAATCGAGGGGCTTATTCTTCCCGCCGAAAAGCAAAACTATCGTCATTAAGCCCCCAACCCAAATTTGACATTATGAACCAAATTACTTTTTAATGCATTAAATAGAACTCCAAAGGTTTTTCCTGTCTTTTGTTCCAAATTTTATTCTAACTGCTCTCACCTGTAAGTTGTGGAATTGGGGTAGTAATTCCTTGTGTAGGTTCGGAGCGCCCTCTCGGCCCAAGTTTGCGGCCTGGGCTTCTCCGGAGGTTCGAGCCCCCTCATCCGCCTGTCGAGGTACTCGATGTAGTCATCGTAATAGTTGTGGTAGTAGTTGTACATGTAGTTGTACTGCAGGAAGATGGGCCGGGCCCAGTGGTTGTTCAGTTTCTTCTTGGGACCTCCCGTCACCTGGAGATTATTTTGACATTGTTACAAGCTTTGAAAATTCACAGAAATAATAATTATTTTGCCAATTATTGGTCAACGCCTTGAATACTTTGAAGCCATTACAACAGCTTAAAGTTCAGATGAGCGTTCAGACTCCTCTGACACGTTGCCAAAAAATTCCCACAGGTTTTGACAGCCGTCGAAATTGAAATGACAGCTTTGTTTCTAATAGCATCACTCTTCAGTTTGACAAGTAGTTGAAATTCATATGTTGGGTTACATCTCAATTTCAAAGAGAAGACGAGGTGCCTATTTTTACCTTCAAGGGAAACAAGTCGCTTGATGAATGTTAATTTTTTTTTAATTGAGAGCTTCTGATGGTGCTTGTGTTTTCCCACCTAATCACTGGTGTTATTTCAATTGGTCCAAATGGAAAGCACACCTCCCAAACCACACACATTCTAAATTCTAATCCCTCAATTCTGTATCTGTGTAGCTGCGGGTTGTCGGGGGTCAGCTCCTCTTTTTTTCTCCTCGACCGATGTGGTCAGAGGAAACTAGCCAATCTTAACATTGGCCGACGGCCCACAAGCCCCATAGTCTCCCATATGTCCCTTGTCACGAGGAACCTGCCTAATTGAAACAACCGCCGGCTAGTTTATTCGCTTTCTTTTGAACGGCTTTTTTCGTCTTCTTTTGTCATCTTCAAACCCGCCAACTACTTGACCGGGATCAGAGCGGGAAGGGCTGAGCACGATGTTATGCGAATTAGACACGCGTTTGAAACTTTGAAATCAAATTTACACGCATGTTGAAAAAGGCCAATATTGCGCTCTGTATTGTTGGAGCAATCAAGGGCTTACTGGGAGGATGACAGAAAGTCGTTGGAAGACAGGGAATTCTAACAGTGGGGATTATGAATTTCCAATAGGTATTCCTGGAGTTATCAGCTCCATTATAATACCAGGGGGCCACAAAGGTCTAAAGCCAGCCAACCCCCCGACCACTCCCACCACTGGCCTCAGTCCTCTTCTACTCACTTTCCCATTGTGAGGGGGGGGGGGGGGGGGGGGAGAGGCAGCCGTGTCGTACACCCCACCGCCATCTCAACATCCTGTCAACTGCTCCTTTCTTCTGGAAATTCTTGGAATAATACACCTGTTTTCGCGACGGAGGTTGACGACTCCGATCGGCCTCAAAATTTGACATTAACCGTTTCAAGAGGTATAGATTACAAAACCGAAATGTCTGTCCGCCGTCCAGGCCGTTTTGGGCAGTAGGCATTTTTTTAAAAATCTGAAATTTTGACAAAATACTCGGTTTACCATCTAGTTGTGTCCGCAAGGTTTTCAGCCCGATCGCCCAAACCCGTGGGGCGCTATGGGGCTAAAATGGGGCTACAGGAGGTTTTTTTGAAGGATTTTGGCTATGGGATCGAGTTAGGTGTCGTTTTTGTAGTATTTTTGGACGTAGAATCCATTTTGTGGGGCCCCGGAACGTTGATTTCACTGTGGCGATCTATGGGGCTTTCATGGGAGGCTACGAATAGGATTTTTGAAGGATTCCAGGCGGTCAAATATTTTTCAAGTAAAAAGCAAAGAATTTTTGAAAAAAAAAAAAAAAAAAAAATCCAAATTTTTTATTGACACGGAATTCAATTTTTGCACAAGTACTACTAAATCAAAGAATAATAAACCCTTGAATAAAATTTGTAGCGTTTTTAGGACCGATTTCAGATTTTTCCGACATCTAGAAGTGCCTTGTAGTTAATATGATATCCCTACTCCTCCTCCTCCTCATCAGGTTGCAGCTCCAATATAATAGAGATAGTATAACACCAAAAGAGACGTCCTTGGAGCCCGACATCACATTAGCCAATATCCACACCGAGATGTACCAAACCTTGCCCCCTGCTCACTTACCAGAGGGCAACCTCAGAACGAAGGCAAGGCGTCCATCCAGCCTACCAGGACGCCAGGACTATCAATCCAAGGCAGATTCAAGAGCGTGCGCTGCAGGGTGGCGTACAAGATGAAAACTGGCAGCGCGAGAACGCGCTTATCTAACAAGGGTTACATGCACAAAATGGATAAAGAATGAGCTGAGGTTAGTGGGCTGTGTCGGCGAGAAAGACGACGAAAGCAGAGCAGAGATGACGGTGCGGTAGATGTAGGAGTCGTAATTGTCTGCTGAAAGGAAACCAAAGTAAAGATTGGCGAAGAAAATTAATTTGCCGATTGGAGTTTAGGACGTTGCCCGGCCTTGGCAGAGAAGTCAAAGATTGCACGGCTTATAGGGAGTAACTGGGAGCATCAGGATAGGAGATGAGATGAGAGGCAGCCACGCTGGACCAGATTGCCTTTCGTCTCCTCCTGTCGGGGCGCTGCCTGCAGATAGCTCCAATGAGCTCATGCAGTAGCCACTTCGAAAAATGCACCAGGATGTGCTGACCACTTTGGTCTTGCAGCCGCGGGGTGCCAATTACTCCAGGAGACTCACCTTCGAATTCTACCCATCGGTGGCTTGGAGGTTGGAGATGCTGGTGGTCCCTGACTATCGGTTACAGAGTGGTTTAAGGGGTTTTTCCGTCAAACATACACCAACCGGTGGCCAACTATGGTTGTGCAGAGTGCAGCAGCAGAGGGGGGTCAGCGAAGTGTGCTTAGGAGCTTCCCAGCATGTGCCGTCCTGAAGGCCGGAGTGTCCCCTGATGGCCTGAAGTAGATATGCCTCCAGACCGTCTAGATAAAGAGCGTTCGCTGATTTTGCAACAAAGCCCTGGCAGGCAACTTGGGACTCCTGGTCGAGCAACAGCTCCTAGTGGCTCCTCCCAGGCCCTCTGGTCCCTCCCTAGCAAGGCGCAGTTGACCAGACCCACCCTCTAGTTGAAATCTAGTTGATAAGGCCGAAAGCCACACCCTATTCTAATGCTGTGACCACTCTAGAAAACTAATATGAATGCGAACTCACTCCCTAAATGTTTTTAACTTTTTACTTGTCAATCTTTCAACTGTCAAAACCCTGTTGTATTATTGGCCATATTCTGGAAAACGATTCTAATTCCCGCCGTTCTCACTTCGGTGTCAGGAGCTATCTTCAGATCGACCACAGAAGCCTTCTTGCCTGCTGGGGGTTTCGCCGCAGCGGCCGGAGCAGGCGTAGGCACTGGATCAGGTTCTGCAGCAGCGGACAGCCAATCGTCGTTGTCGTCAGCCATTATTATTCAACTGTAAAAACGACAATAAGAAAAAAAACAGTAATAAAGGGTGTCTACATTAACGTATTTACTTTTAAAAGTTTTTTTTTTTTAATTTTCGTGTAAAGTTTGTGGACGAATGGGACCCCGATAATCATGCAGGTTGGATGGTGTGCAAGAACCAAACGTAAAGAACTGAAGAACATTTTCTTAAAATTCCGCACAAGGGCGCTAGCGCTGGTAGTTTAGACGTTTTGGTCCGTTCCTCCTCCGTATCTAATTACCAACTGCATTGGCACAGTTGTCGCATTCTGCTGCACCGGTTCTAATTGGCCGACACCCCACTTCCCCAACATCGTACATGATTAGCGAGCAATCAGAAGAATCACAATCGCCAAAAACACCCCGCGACGGTAAAAAGCCAGTTGGGATCTTCCCATTTTTGGAAAACCTCCAAAAGATCGCGGGGCTCTTTTAAAGGGCACCGAACGCCTAAGGTGGTCGCCTTTTATTAAAACAGATAAATTGCTTTTCTTAGGGAGCTTTTTTTCTCTCTTCTTCTCCTTCTCCTTCTTCGCTTCAACTAATGGGACTAAATGGGTTGCGTAACTGGGCTCGTATTTCACGCTGATTGTTTCACCCTGCATCTGTAGGTACGAATGTTTTTTTTTTTTTTTTTTTTTTTTTTGTTCTGGCGCTCAAGTTAAATCAGCAACACATATTTTAAAGCTAAACAAATAATTTGACAAACGCCCAAGTCCCACTGACAAATCTATCCGCCAAAGCTCAATTCCGGGTGGGGGGGGGGGGGGGGGGGGAGAGAGAGAGAGAGAGAGAAGGTAAAAGTAGGGAAGCAATAAAATATGAGTGGGATGGTTAATTTTCAAAAAATCCTATTTAAATCCTAAAAAACGAAATGCCGTCCAATTTAAATATAAATCTTTCACTCGTGGGGCTAAATATTTTAAGGTCAGGACCCTCCCCAGGGTTCAGGTAATGGTACATTTTTTGTTACCTACAACGAATTACCGACTATTAGGGATTTTTTGAGCTTGTCGAAAATATCTATTGGATCTTTTTTTTTTTTTTGCCCCCGACGTACATCATGGCTGAACACTCATTTTTTTGGGATTTGAGAAGAAGAAAAAGTCAATAGCAAATGTGCTCGGGTGGTGCACGAATGTAAACGTATTTGGGCGCTTTATTTATTGTTGAGTGTATGTAAAATTGATAGTATATACTTACGAGAAAATAACACGAGGTGTATATCGAACTGAACGGACCGAGTGACTGCCTTGGGGACGTGGGAGCTTTGGCTCGACGTTCCTCTTCCTCCCCTCTTCCTTTTCTTCACCCCGCCTTCACCTTTTGGTTCTATTGTTTTGCGATTTGGATGGCACTGATCGCCTCCTGATCAAAGGTCCGCTACTATAAAGGGGCTTGGAAAACCCTTGACCCGGTGGGTACGTTGGCTGCGGGCACCGGGTCGGGTTCGGTGCCAAAATGGCGGCGACGAAAGTGGGGAGGTTTGTAAAGGTGCAACACGCCTTAATTACAGGGACGATTTGTTTGGAAATGGATTTCAAGAACAAATTGGGCGTAAAAAATACTGCTTATGTTGAGGATGGTATTTTTAAAGTAAGCGCTTCGAACATGCACGTCGTAAAATTTGTGTAGACGCAAGAGTAAGCCTTCAAGACCATGTAAACCAGTATCGACTCCATATAAATCTATAGAACCCCATCAAGACTCCATTTAGACCCAAGTAAACCACATTAAGCTCATTTAGACCCAAGAGAACCCAGTTAAGACTATGTAGATGTCGCAGGCGCTTACAAACTTTTTGGTGGTTTCAGACTTTTCTCGCACTATGCTCCCCGACCGCTAGAAGTGCCCTAGAATAAAGATGACCAAAATCGTGTCACCCTCCTCCTCCTCCTCCTTCTCCCCCACTTGCAGCTTTAATAAAGTAGGCTAGGGGGCCACTCCCTGCTGGCTAAAGCCAGCCAACCACCCGACCTCTCCCACCTGGCCTTTGACAACTTCTTCTCGCTTTTCAAAAATGAATAGTTCTTTTTAGAATAAGGGGGAGAGTCGCCGACGCGTCGCCCGACGGCGTACTGTGAGCTCCACAACCCTTCGAATCCGTCAAATATACTTGCTGACTGGTTTGCCCGTCTGATAGAAGTAAATGGTGTTTCTGATCTGAAAATGGCAGAATGGTCGAGTCTCTCAAACGGATCGGAGTTGATGAGAAGCACATCCGAATTATTGAGGCTCTGTCTTGGAACCAGAGGGCAGCGGTGAAGCTCCCAGATGGTTCAACGACGGATGAATTCGACATTCAGAGAGGGGTCCGATACGGCTGCATTCTATCTCTGTTGCTGTACAATATTTACGTGGAACAAGCATTTGCTTCCCTCCCTGAGGTGGAGCTTGGCATCAATGGTGTGTTCGTCAACAATATCCGGTATGCAGATGACACCATCCTTATAAGCTATAAATCGGCTATAAATAGCCGACTCTCAAGATGGCCTGCAGCAGCTCGTCAACATAGTGGCTGAGGAGAGCCTGTTGATTGGCCTAAGGGTCAACATCTCTAAGACCAAATGGATGGTGGTTGTGCGTGGCAACGAGTTCAATCAAATCATTCTTCTGTGATAAGCGTCTTAGCTTCAGCATTCGCTATCGTACGCTTCGCTGCTACATTTGGTTGGTCCTGCTCTACGGCGTTGAGACGTGGACAATTAAGATTGCCTCTGTGAATCGCCTGGAGGCTTTTGAGATGTGGTGCCTGCGAAGGATGTTTCGGATCTCGTGGGTCCAGAGGGTAAGGAACACTGAGGTTCTCCGCCGCGCCGGCCTTGAGGATCGTCAGCTCTTCAAGGATGTGAAAAGACGGAAGGTACCTCAGCCACGTCTTCAGAGGAGATCGTTACGCTTAGCGGTTGGTTCTGGAAGGGAAGATAGAGTGAAGACGCGGGATTGGCCGTAAACAACTCTCGTGGCTTCGGGACATCCGGAGATGGACAGGAATCCACAACTTCGCCGCTCTGAAGACTGGGAGCGATTGAGAGGACACTACGGGCTGTGTAGGAGAAGAAGGATTGGTCGCCAACGGATGGTTCACGTCTATGGCACCCACAGAAGAAGAAGATCTGACAATTTCAAGAATTGAACTTGTGCGAGAAATGACGGTTTTTTCAGGATTTCTCCCATAATCAGAGTCAACTACTCCTGAAAAAAAAAAAAAAAAAAATCATCAATTGAGACGCCAGGTGGAAAAAGGGCCTTCAGCGCTCGAAGGCCCTTTTTAATATTTTTGCAGTTTTGAACTCTTCTAAACGTCGAGAGTATGCTCACAAAATTTCAGATCGATATCTCGAAAACTCAATTGGATATCGATGTTATTCTGAAGAGAGATCTCGATTTCGAGAACGTTTCTTGCTCCTCGAATGGGTACACTACAGTGGTTTGGTTCATATATCCATTTTTTATTGTCTATGCGTTTTTGGTGTGCGGTAGTTTGAGGGAAGTAGCGGTGGAATTTTGTCCTTGAAATGAAATTAACTAGTCCCTATTAAACTGACACGAACCGAAGACTCGCAAATACTCTACCCAAGTGCCTACCCATCTAAAGGCGATCTTAGAATAACATCCGAACGGGTTATCTTACCGGCGTTTAGCCGTAAAATTAGCGTTAATTAGCGTAAAAATCTCTTTTTAACCGACGTGGTTCCGTTCAACACCGATGCCAAAAGTTGTACCGCGTTTTGGCGTTACGAAAATGTTCACAGTAATCCTTAGTGACGCTTTTTGACCCGCTTCTCGTCGCTAAGGAAAGCCTCGTTCATGATGAAGGACTAGACCGACTTTGTCCAAACTTCTTACTTACAAACCATCTACAATGCATCCCAAAATTTTCACAAAATTTGGTGCCTACCACTCGACTGGTGTTTAGGTCACTACACAGTCGTCAAACAGATTGGCAGTCATTTTTATAGAGATTAAATTTATCTATATTATTAAATAATAGATAAATTTTATCTTTAATTATTTAATCATAAAAACACAGGTTATTCTATTTTGTGGCTTTTAATACCTTTAAAGTGTGTCGAATCACTCAATTATCAGTAGTGAAAATTCGTCAGGTGGAAAAATGGCCTTCATTTTGAATTTTGCAAACTCGATTTTCGAGTTCATATTGACCGTAAATGTTATATCTTGGTATCATTTCGTTTAAAGAAAGGCCTGAATGAAAGTGTGCACTCATTCCATCAGAAAATACATACATTAAATTAAAACAGCAATCAAATGAAAACTTTGAAGGGCAATATCTCAAAACGCAAATCTGCCACAAGTGCCCTTTTTCCACTTGGCGCCTCAATTCCTATGCCCTGTCAATTCCTGTGGTCTGGAGTTGAGAATGGCTTCAATCTGCGTGGTGTTGAGGTTCTATTTTTTGTTCAAGCACAGAAAACAAATTTTTTTCGAAATAGGGTAAAATGACTTTCCAGCTAGATTCACGATCCTCCCCTCTGTGAGCCGTTTGGTTAATTCACGAATAGTTAACAACTGATAGGTTTGGTAATGAATGACACTGCTAGAAACCTCGGTGATGCCACCCAGACAGTTGAGTTCTTGTTTCCACCCCAGTTTTAAATTTCCGGTGTTCACATCCTGTCATAATTTTTAACGCAACCTTTCCCTCAACAAGCCATCAATTGAATTGAATAGATGAGCGCAACCTTTTTGTTATTACGATATATTTAATGAGCGAGAGAAACTAAGAAACAGTAGGTATCTAGCGACCAAACTATGCCACACAACACATCATCCACGTGATGCTCATTACGTAAACAACTGCACCCTAACGACCGATGCGTAATAAAACCTTATGCCGATCAGAGGTAACGAACGGCTCAGGCTGCAAAACTCGTTTTGGAGTCGTTGGAATCAGCCTGAAAAGCTCATTCCATAGACCCTTGTACCAACGAAATCGGACAAAAACTTCCGTCCCCCTTTTGAGGCCTCCTTAGTTACACATCAGAGATAAACAACTTTCGTCGTGAAGGACCTCCCGAAAACCGATGAAGGGGATGAGGGAGGGAAAATCAAGGTAGCCTATAACCACCCCCGGAACTCGCTGATGACAATGAGACCACCCTCATGAAAATCTTTTGAGCCGCTCGGGCGTGATGCCTCTGTACACAAACAAACAAAAAAAAAAAAAAAAAAAAAAAAAAAAAAAAAAAAAAAAAACATACATGTCGAAGAGGTGAGCGCACCTTTCCATTTTTTGGAAAAAGGTTGCGCTAAAAATGGAAAGGTGCGCTCACCTCTTCGACATTTTTGTTTGTTGGTTTCACAGCATCACGCCCGAGCGGCTCAACAGATTTTCATGAGGGTGGTCTCATTGTCATCAGCGAGTTCGGGGGGTGGTTATAGGCTACCTTGATTTTTCCTCCCTCATCCCCTTCATCGGTTTTCGGGAGGTCCTTCACGACGAAAGTTGTTTATCTCTGATGTGTAACTAAGGAGGCCTCAAAAGGGGTACGAAAGTTTTTGTCCGATTTCGTTGGTACAAGGGTCTATGGAATGAGCTTTTCAGGCTGATTCCAACGACTCCAAAACGATTTTTGCAGCCTGAGCCGTTCTGATCGGCATAAGGTTTTCTTACGCATCGGTCGTTAGGGTGCAGTTGTTTACGTAATTTTATCTAATTAAGAAACGCCTCATATCCGTCGTTAGGGTGCAGTTGTTTACGTAATGAGCATCACGTGGATATTTTTGATGTGTTTGGTCGCTAGATACCTACTGTTTCTTAGTTTCTCTCGCTTTTAAATATAAGATATTTAATAATGTTTTTTATTTATAATATTTTTACGATATTATCGTAATAACAGAAAGGTTGCGCTCATATATTCAATTCAATTGATGGCTTGTAATGAAGTATTTGGACTTTTTATTGAGGAGAAAAAATAATCCATATCTCGATGCTCGACCATTACAATGTAGATGTATCTTGGGACAAATTACAATTATGTTGCCATCGATCATTTTAAGCATAGTCGTCACGCGTACCACCCTTGAAACGTTGTTGGGAAATCCCCATCGTGCATTTCCTGGTTCAACCCGGCAAACCGTAAATTATCCCTAAACGGACGATCCCCTCCGACGTGAGTCCTACCAGCCCGAAATTTATTTCGAATAGCACTCAACGTATATTTCATGAGGACGTCTCGGGACGTTTCCGCGAGATATGTATTTGGCTCGGATTCCAGATAGCGAGAGGTGACGTTTTGTCTCCGACGACCGACCGTGTTTTCGAGGGAAACCATAGACGTCGAAACTCATTTTGAGTGGATTGCTCGTATTTTGGGCATGATGTTTCACAACACGCATTAGGACCCCCCCCCCCCCCCCCCCTCTAACGCGTTTATCTGCAGCCTTCCAACCAACTATCCTCCTGATTCAATTTGCACTTATAAATAACCCCTCCACCTCCCGCTCATGCCTTTTAAAATACTTTTTTTTAAATTATAACCCAAACAAACTCCCACACAATAAACCATTCATCATTTCCCTGCGGCAGGTGGCTAAATGGAATGTTTTAAATTTATTTCAAAGCTAATAATAACGACTGTAATCGTTCGTTATTAGGTTATAAATCATCCCAGACGGAAATACCTGCTCCTGTTTGTTTTATCGCGAATTCAGATTCGCCTTTGTTCTACGCTTGAAGCGTTTTGGTTTATTATTCTCTGAGTAATCAACCTTTTTTTAGCGTCTGAGGCTAAAAGGGTTATTAAATTAAAAGGTCAAATTTTGTCGTTAAAACGTAAAATTACTTTTTGATGTGTCGCTTTCAATTTGAGCGGTAAGGATTTTCTTAAAAATTTTGACAGTAAACCCAGTTCTGATTCTGGTTGTGTCGTCATGTTAGCTCTATCACCTTAACCCGTGGGGCTATCGGAGGGGTTAAAAAGTCGTAGAGTAGGGATGTCGTTTTAGAAGTATTTTTGGACGGAATTCATTTGAGGAGGGCCTCAGATCCGTCAAAACCGCGGGATTATAAATTTGTGGGACTATAAACGGGGCTTTCGGAGCTCATTGGACAAGGAGGTCGTTTTCGAAGTTATATTGGAAATGAAATCGATTTATGGAGGCACCAGACACGTCCGACCACTGTACGGGATGAACCCTTGAAACGCAATTTTCATGCTGCTGTAAGGCGTTGGTGTCGTTCCAAAATCGATTGTCAACTCGTTATCGCTTTTTCTTGCCCCACAGAGGTCACTAAGGGACCACGTCCAAGTGTTGCAAAAGATTTATTTAGAAGTGGACAGGTATTCCCAACTGTAAACAATTGAGTAGGTTTTTCTTTTCACTAATTGATGGTACCTACAGAACCTTTTTAGAGCAACTTTTCGAAATATGGAAGGTGCGCTCACCTCTTCGACATCCGTCGCTGCTCTGGAAAATGCTTCTTCTCAATTCCCTTCAATAATTGCAATTATTCCCGATTTTTCTTTGGAAAAACGTTCTGACTCCAGAAAGTGGTGGTTCATACAGCATGATCGATTACTGAGAAAATCCTATTTGGGGATTTCACAACCCTTACAGCGTAAAGAAGTCTTATGTTTACGGAAGTAACTACATTGAGGAGTATGTTCACCTGGGATTACAGAAGATCCGGCACAGAGTAGGCATGTAGGCTGGTAGGTAGGGAAATCCTTATCTGTGCTGATTTATACGCACGAAAAGAGCAGCTAATACACACAGGAGATATGCCGGATAATACCTTTTCTATGAATTACATCATTCTGAATAACTTCTTTATGTTCAAAATACGCAGAGGGAGAATGTAAGCTTTTTATTATGTGTGTCTACTCTCTGCATGTATGTGCTTCATTAATTTGGTCTTCAATAAATTCTCTAAAAGAGAAATCTACTCCTTAATAATTAAGAATTGGATCGGCCTCAAAATTTGACAATATCCGTTTCAAAAGGTCTAGATTCCAAAACCGAAATGTCTGTCCGCCGTCCGGGCCGGTTTGGGCAGTAGGAATTTTTTCTAAAGTCGGAAATTTTGACAAAATACTTGGTTTACCATCTAGTTGTGCCCGCAAGGTTTTCAGCCCGATCGCCTAAACCCGTGCTAAAATGGGGCTACGGGAGGCGTTTTGGTTTATTAATCTTGGAATAAAACACCTATGTTTTCGCAACGGGGGTCGACGACTCCGATCGGCCTCAAAATTTGACATTATCCGTTTTAAAAGGTCTACATTCAAAATCCGAAATGTCTGTCCGCCGTCCGGGCCGTTTTGGGCAGTAGGAATTTTTTTTAAATCTGAAATTTTGAGAAAATACTTGGTTTACCATCTAGTTGTGCCCGCAAGGTTTTCAGTCCGATCGCCCAAACCCGTGGGGCGCTATGGGGCTAAAATGGGGCTACGGGAGGGTTTTTTTTAAGGCTTTAGGCTATGGGATCGAGTTAGGTGTCGTTTTCGAAGTATTTTTGGACGTAGAATCCATTTTTTGGGATCCCGGAACGATCCGATTTCACTGTTGCGATCTATAGGGCTTTCATGGGGCTACAAATGGGATTTTTGAAGGATCGCAGGAGGTCAAATATTTTTCTAGTAAAAAATTAAAAATTAAAAAAAAATTTAAAAAAAAAGATTTTTCTAAACTTTTTTCATTGACAGAATTAAATTTCTGCACAAGTCACCTATATCAAAGAATAATAAACCCTAGTGTAAAATTTTTTTTTTTTTCGGAAAACCCTATCAGGACTGTTGGCATACAAGCGTGGCAGAACCCGTTCCACACCATGCAGAGTAGGAAAATCCCATACGACCTGTTGTAAATTTAAATACCTGTAGAATAGTTCAAATTATTTACTCTCCTATCCCATCCCTGCTTGTCATTCATCCCCCACACCCAAAAATCCATGAACTCTTGTGACCACTGAAGATGTTGGAGTTGAAAAACAGAACGTGGGGGCACTCGTCCGCGGACACCGTTGGCTCACTCGGCCCGGTTCAAATCCCAGAAAACCCGCGATAAGCAATAAACGAAAGACACCCACGAGACAGTAAAAATGGAACTTGAAGAGCTCGAGTGCGAAGACCTAAAGTAGACATCAAACAAGTTTCGAACGTCTTTATTCTCAATTAGATTCTGCCTCATCTCCTCGGGCTCCCCTCGCCAAAATAATTAGCACCTCCCCTGCAGTTTTTTGAACTTTCGAAAGCCAATTTACTCCCCCTCCTGACTGATTCACCTATTAATCGGCCTATTTCTGGCGACGGTATGTCTCCCCGAACACCCCCGGCTCACGTTTACTCCCCAACGCCCCCTTTCCACCCAATATAATTAGTGAGGCCGAACCGGTGAGATCTTTTGTTATATTTGTTGGCTGAGGCCGCGCTAGCCAAAGTTAGCCCCTAGACGTTAGTTAAGTTCCAAAGATAAAAATAATTATAGCTCATTAGGACTAGTCCAATATCTTTTCGGTGTGAACGTATTGTCAGGAGAGATGGGAGGAAAACTGCACAGTTCTGTACGGTTCAAATAGAGTCAACTCTCCAAGAGATGCTCTCCAGAGTGTCGTTGTAGTTAATTAAGCCAATAACCTACCACTATATTGTAACCTTGACAGCGTGGAGGTGAACAGATTTCATCAAAGGAAAATTGCCAAGGGCGCCAACTCCCAACATAACATACTTACTGCAGCAAACATTACCAGTCTCTTCAAGCAAACAGTGCAAACAAAGTCTCGTTCCGTTGAATTGACAATCCAGAGCCAATTCAAACAACAAACTCCACCAGGCGAGTGTTCAGACCCGGTGACTCACCTCATTTGTCCAATCTCCTCTTCTCACCTCTCGCAGTTATTTTTCCGCCGAATTCCCGAGAAGTCCCCCACTATTTCAACGTCTTATTCTTAGGCAGCTTTGAAGCTAACGGAATGAGACAGGTTGTTGACCAAAAAGGCGTCCAAACACCCAAATCTGTGAGCGTTAAATGAAAATACGAAAATAATGTAGAGTGGGCGTAGCGGTTCCAAGTCTACAAATCGATCGGTACTCTGTGGTTGAACCGGTCTTCGTAAACGTTGGCACATACGAACGTGGAGTCGCCCCTTCCCCACTCGCCAAAGTAGGTAAGTCCCACGGCCGAAATCAGTTTTATCGATTCGCGCTATCAGATTGAAATATATCGGATAGAACCAGAAGATATTGGCGTTATCGCACGTTTCAATTTGTTCGCTTCCGGCGCAGAAGCCCAGGAATTATGATCCAATGATTAATCAATTTTCACTAATTACAAGCAGTTATAATATAATGGATACATTACATCCAAGCTAACCGCACTCCGCAACTGGATTATACGAAAGTGGTCAGATCCTTCTTGAGTGGTTGAACTCAGTTTTTGAAAACCAACGCACACCGGAGTGGGGATCACAGCACCATCAGCCTGATGAGTCATGCACTTGGAAGAAGGAAAAGGAAGCGTCCACTCTACGGCACTCCACAAGACGTGCCCGAAAGCTTCCCTCCTTTTCAATAAATCCCTCCCTGCATTCGAACGCCAGCGACACCTCTGGGATTATCCTCGATACTAATAAGAGCCAAGGAGTTTGCCTTTACGTCCACAGATCGCGCCAGGTTACACCCACTACTGTCTTAATGCTAGATAAATATCTATGTCTATGTTGGGAGACGGCATCAGTCATCTGGACGCCGACTGGGGTGAGCAGGTTTTATTCCCAGAATATTCGCCAACTGCAAATGCCGAGAACTTCGAGACACAAAGCTGGACCTTACCGAGCGAGCACCTGGTAAAATAGTGACAAACGATACGCGCCCAGATTGCGTTACTCTCGGCAGTCTTTGTTAGGTAGCCCACCACCCCCTACGAAGTGAAGCTTCCTTTCCTTTCTTCCATGGTATACTCCGTTATCGGTAATGGCGGAGGAGTGAAGCTGAAATAGGGAGCACCCAGTTTGGCTTCTGAAGCGTGTTTGGAACAAGGGAAGCCCTCTTTGCCAAGCAAGTTCTCGTGCAGAAGTGTGACCAGCAATGCCCAGTGCCTGTTGACTTCGAGAAGGCTCTTGTGAAGAGCTGGAGAAAATGTATGTTTTGAATTCAAAGACTACAGATTGATAAGGAAGGAAGTTGATTTGTACTGGGAGCAGACGGACACGTTATCGAACAAGTGGCAGGATTCAATTACTTGAGCCAGTGGGTAATATGGAGAATTAATAGGTCAATGGAGAAAGAGCTGCGGAGTCGGATTGAGTTGGCAAGATCGGCATGTTACAATAAGCGTTGTGATTTGTGTCACCGGGATCCAAGTTTTCCCCAACGCTGGCGACTTGTCTGGTGTGAATACTCTTGTATGAAGTAGAGGCCTGGACACTGAAAGCCAAGGATGTAATCCGGCTGGAGGCTGTCGAGATGTGGCGAAGAGGACGCATGCTGAGTACTTCCTGGAGTTCCGAGACCCCGGGATGACAACATTCTCCAACGTAACTTCCTGAAACCGAAACGTCCGTACGACGTCCGGGCCGTTATGGGCAGTAGGAATTTTTTGAAAAATCTGAAATTTTGACAAAAAACTTGGTTTACCATCTAGTTGTGACCGCAAGGTTTTCAGCCCGATCGCCCAAACCCGTGGGGCGCTATGAAGCTAAAATGGGGCAACGGGAGAGGTTTTGAAGGTTTTCGGCTATGGGGTCGAGTTAGGTGTCGTTTTCGAAGTATTTTTGAACGTAGAATCTATTTTTGGGGATCCCTGAACGATCAGATTTCACTGTGACGATCTACAGAGCTTTAATGAGGCTACAAATGGGATTTTTGAAGGAACCCCGAAGGTAAAATATTTTCCGAGTGAAAAAAAAAAAAAAAAAAAAAAAATTTAAAGATTTTTTCCAATTTTTTTTTATTTACAGATTTCGTTTTCGGACAAGTAACCCATATCAAAGAATAATAAACCCTTGTGTAAAATTTGCAGCGTTTTTTATCGAGTGATTCTGTTCAAAGGACGCATGCGAATAGTTCGACTCAAAGACCATTTTTGAAGGTATGAGTAAATTTTTAGGAATTTTTTTTTCTTCGAAAAACAGCCCCATTGTGCGTCACTGATGATATTCCACAGCCAGGGAGCAAAATCTGAAATAACTCGTAGCTCAATTTTTGAAAACGTATTCTGCAGACTAAGCGTTCTTCCTTCTCATCGTGTAAATTTTTTGTATGTACATGCAACACCCTCAACAGTAAAACAACAGTTTTCTACCTCCTCACATCAAGTACGAGTCCCCCAACGCCCTCGCATCATCTTCTCAAACCCTCCATTGTAATCGGCAAATAAAAACACCAAAAAAACAGTCATAAGTACGCCCTATATTTACAATAATCGTTATAATACCATCAACAAGTCTATTCGTACATAAACTGTAAAGCTGAAATAACTTATCGATTCGAAAAAAATTCAAAAAATAAAAAGTACGCTGTAATGTATACTACAAGTTCGTAAAAATATTCAACACACCTAAAAGTAAAATAAAAATATATTTCTAACCGTACACGGTTCGCATTAGAATAAAATATCAAATACATTTTTTTCCTACAAGGGTTTCATTCTTGCCAACGGAACACTCTCGGTGATTTAAATGGGAGCCCGCAGTTGAGTAACCGGTGTTAAGTTCACAAGTAAAATTCACACAATTTCTTAACAATAACGTTGAGCACATCTTAATTTCACGAACTAAAGTAGTGACTTTTGACATCCAGTAACCTTAATTTTAACAAGCCGAACGCGTTGAGACAAGCCACAGCCATCAATGAGATTTGAACAAGCACCCAATTTTGAAAAATGGAAAAAGAAACAAAAACGAAATTCAAATAAAATTGAAAAATAAAAATAATAAATAATAAGGTATTAGCTAGAATTGTAAGTCTAAAAAAAGTCATAAATAATAAGTACGTTTCGTAAATATAACAGAAAATTTAGCGGAAATAAAACAGTAAAAAATTGCATGTTAACAATTATCAACCCCGAGAAACGAACTCAAAGGGCTGGTTTCACCAAGTGGTTCAGGCTGCGCATAAACTAAAGCCGATCTTAGCATTTAACTGCAGTAAGAGGCGCATTCCTGAAAACGCTAAGCTTAGATGAGGTAGGCTTAAGTCCCTGACCATCCAATGAAGCTAACTCCCAAATAGCGGAGTTGTAGGTGGGATTAATGGGGGGAGGGAAGAAATTGAACTGTGATTCAGGCCGTTCAGAAGTGTTCAGCGCCTGCGCACTAGGGCCTTTTGTAAGTGACATAGATGGTAGGACCTGGGCCCTCAAAATCACTCGGAGACAATTCTGGCAGTAGCATTCACGCAATGAGCTATATAAGCATTAATTTCTGTTTATTGTAATTGAAAGCTAGTTCCATGAAATGAATAATAACGCCCTGATAACGCAAAAAAGTTCCTATTTATCCTTCAGGACCTTAAGGTGGAAGGTTTGAAACCGAAAGGACGTTAAATGACGTCATTTACCGTCCCGAACCTGAAAGCAGACCTGACTACAGTTCTCCAAATATCCGTAGAAACCGACTGTATCGGTGAAACAATCAGCCATCTTGAAGGGCGGTTCAGATTAGCCAACCTTCGCTGACATGAAATCTGTACATTCGATGCCAGCGTCCATGGTGGCGTTGTGTTGCACTACTTTCGGAAGGTCAATTTTACCGCCAAAAGTTCAAACGCTGATTATTTTCATACTCTCTCCTGATTTCCGTAGAGGATTAAAAATTGTGCAGACAGTATAAAAACAAGTATTTTACTCTGCAGAATGGGACTCAACTGAAAAAACGGCGATTTTCAACTGTCCCTATATAGCTCATTCTTTCCTTCTCTGATCTCGTGGTGGTCACCCGAGTGTCGTTTGCAGAGCAGCTCTAGAATTCCAAACCGTTCTGAAGGTAGATTGTATAAATTAGAGTAGAGAGGGATTTCTCAGGGGGTTCAGGATGCCCTCAGCATGGAAGCCTAGTGGCTTGTTGTGCTCTGCCTGAGAGCCACGTTTCTAGTCCAAAATGCCCAGCCTATTCCCCTAGCAGGGGTCTTAAGGTTCTTGACTAGGTTATCGCCCTCAGGGAAGAAAATTCCCCAAGGAGGACTGCAGTGTCCCTTCGGACGGTGGGCCGCAACCTACCATCATTAAAACGGATCGGGACACAACTCACGCGACAAGTGCCCAATTTTGAACGATTTCAAGGGAAGTTTAAGCTAAACCAGCGACGGTGTAACTCGATTCATTCTTCGATACAAACATTTGAGCAAGACCGGTGAAACCAGCCCTAACACGAGATACTGCAAACTCCCAAGATTGTGGAAAAGCCTTAGTCCACGCTATGCCGAATGAGGCCGAGAATCGCCACGACGTCCACGTCAAGCGGCTCAATTATGACCCCAAACGTTTGTCGACTGAACTAAAGCCGACATGACCACACTGTGACCTTTGCTTCAACTCTTTTCAATCGGCATAGTATGCACGAAAAGTTCACTGTCAACTTTCGGTTGAGCCATTTGGCCGAAATCGTACAACAAACGCGAACAATTTTTTACCAACTTCGCAAAATAAACAGTGACTTGCTTTTTTTTTAAACTCAGACCACCATCTTGTTAATTTCCAGCACCTCAAACCCTAACAAAGGTGCTTATTCGACAACCCATCCCGCGCATTAGCCAAACGATTAATTTTTCCTAACGGTAACTTCAACATTCCAATTTAATGACTGTGAAAAATCCAAATGGACGTTAACTTGAACAAAGTTCGGGCGTTATAAAATCGGATAATGTTGCTATGTTGAAAAACACCGGAATGAACCCCGAGTTTCGACTCGGAGGTGATCAAATGCTTTGAGTAATACTGAAGGGGCTAGTGAAGCAGATTCGTGGATTACAGTAGAGTAAAAACCAAAGAAAAGTTCCGTCCATTGGAACCTACCACCATTTTCACTATTACCTTAAAGTTCCCTAAAAAATCTTGCATAAAAGAAAAAGGGCTAAAACAGAAAAAAAATGCCATTTTGTTCGATATTGAACTCGTTGCGAACCGTTGGCAGGCAAAACACGTAAAACATATCCACGAAACCAGCGCGGGAAAGATGGACGGAATTTTTCATTGGTACGCAGCAAAATAAAAGTAAAACCAACGATAGACTGTGAGACTCCCTTCGGTGGCCAACTTCATCGCCCCAAACCCAGCGGGGGGTATTTTTCGGCTGGCGGTCGAACCCATGTGGTTCCTACGGGGACTCAGGAGGGGGACTTAAATGTTAACAGTAATAAAATAGAATTTATCGCGCCTTCCCAGGTTTTCGTATTACAATATTTACATACAATTCGGCAAGGACTCGCTTCCTTCGGAGGGCGCTGCATTCAGTTGAACAACACGGAATTCGGATCTTCGTTATCTATTTGCTTGATGTACCTGAGGACGTCTTTTTTCGTGATGACTCCCAGCAAACGTCTGGAAATAAGTTAAACAGTAAAAATGACCAGAAAATTGGATTACAAGAAGTTCCTCAGAGCTGCTTTTGTGAGCTCGGACAGTTCTGTAACCCGCATGAATTGATTTTGCATTCAAAATTACTTTCAAACCCCCCCCCCCCCCCCGGCCAACGTCGTCGACAAGAAAGAAACAAGACCATTACCCGTGATGCGTCACTAGCGTCTGGCGGAGGCCGAGCTTGCGGAACATGTCGACGACAGTCTCCATCGGCGTTTGATCCGTGATGGTGATGGGCGCCATGTCGAGGATCTTCTTGCACTGCAGAGGCGGAGCCCCGCCGGGGTTGAGAGGTTGAGATGGCGTCGTGTTGAACAGGACCAAAGAGTCGTTCGTGATGCCTTCCATTCGCCTTCGGGCGTTTTCTACGAAACAAAATCAAAACCCTCAATCAGATAAAGATAAACGACGTCGAGAGCCAAAAAAGTGACGCCACTCACCTAAAGCGAGATTCAAATCCCTCCGCAGGACGAAACCGACCAAATACTGAGATTCTTTAGACACAACCACCGGAAACCCGTTGTGCTCTGTGTCTTTTAGAAGAACTTCAACGTCCTCAACGGTCATCGAGTCCTGTGTCAACACGCTCAACGGTTCGCTTCTCCTGCAACCATTCGACAATTAAAATAAAACGGACAAATCATCCACAATAACAAGGAAAGAACGTGCACCCAAATTTCGGGTTAAATCATCCTGTGCCATATTGTTAGAAGTAAAAGATGAATAATATTCATCTAAAGTTGTCCTGGTCGATTCGAAAAGTACGTGCGTGACGTCACCTACGGACCTTCCGGTTTGACGGCCAGGGTTGCCAACTAAGAAAACCACTTTTTCTGTAGAATGTTCCCTTAAATAATCTCTTGACATTTTTAGAACTAATTTAAATAAAAATAAAAATTTTTTCTGCTATTCAACTTAACCCACGAACGTATCAAAACAACAGCCGTCGTGTCACATTTAACCTTCGCTGTGGTTTTACCTCCAAAACCGATCCTTCAGTTTTTAAATTTTTTTTTTTAATGGTGGCCAACTTGGCAACATGTCAACCAATGAGGGTTTGATGGCTCGTTTCCGCCAAAAATTCAAATTGCTGTTTTTCCATAAATTCTATAAACTCGTACGAACTTGCATTAAATACAAATTTTGTGTTTTAACCCCACTTTCGGTGTTATTTGGAAGCCTTCTATCGATTAAAAAAATGATAATTTAGAAACACGTCCATTCCTTATTGGTAGCACTGTTGATCATACCGTAACTGATCTGCTTTCTGCGGGCACCTAAAAGCTGCAAAGATCAGAGAGGTCGGGGAGTCCAATAAATCGATTCAACGTCCAAAATTACTAAGATAACGACACCTCATTCAATCCCCACAGTAAACAGATCGATTTTTTATAAGCTCAGTCGTTTGGTGTACGACTCAAATACACAACAAATTTCAAATCATACGAGACGCCGAGATACAATGGAAAATAGCGACGATAGTAAGCAAAGAGCAGGAGAAATGGGCTGCAGCTAAGCTTACATACGAACCAATTGCATCCCAAGTACGACCTGAAAATGTTTCCAAGTAGAAGGAACAATTTTTCAATAATGGTGATTCCCAAAATGTCCACCCCCAGTGAGGGCTTACTTTGGCTGCATGACGTCTGCGGCAAGAGACGTGTGGGCAAATTCTTCTTTGCTGTCGAGGAAAGGGTACCCGTTGAGGTTGATGTGGGCGTCGTAGATTCCTGCTCGTCCCAAAGCGTCGCCGACCCACTTGCTGGCCATCGCAGCAGCCATGAGGGGCACGATGTACCGGACGCCGCCGGTCAGCTCGAACATGATGACGACCAAAGACACTGTCGAAAGAGACACCTCGTAACTTTGGATACACTCGGGGAGGGCGTAGTTCAACTAGACTCACCGGTCATTCGCGTGACGCCTCCGAGTACCGCCGCTGCCCCCACCATGGCGTACAAGCCGGGCGTAATGCAGTCGTCGCTGGTTGAACAGTCGGCGCTGAATATCCAAATGTGGGGGTAGTTGGAGGCGAGCGTCTGCATCCCGATGCCCACGATCCGCCCGACGATCCCTCCCAAGCACAACGACGGGATGAACAACCCGCATGGGACCTTCATGCCGAAAGTGAAGATGGTCGTGACGAATTTGAAAACCAGAGCGAGGACTAGAAGCCACACGGCTTGGTACACTCCGGGACCAGAAGATTCTCCTTGTGGCGTACTGCAAATAAACAACGCTGCAAATTTTACACAAGGGTTTATTCTTCTTTGATATAAGTTACTTGTGCAAAAATTTAATTCCGTCAATAAAAAAGTTTGGAGAAACAATTTTTTTTTTTAAAAACTTCAACATTTTTTTGTTCAACAAATTTTTGTTTTTTATTCGAAAAATATTTGACCTCCTGGAATCCTTCAAAAATCCCATTTGTAGCCCCATGAAAGCCCTATAAATCCCCACAGTGAAATCAGATCGTTCCGGGAACCCCAAAAATGGATTCTACGTCCGAAAATACTTCGAAAACGACACCTAACTCGGTCCAATAGCCAAAAGCCTTTAAAAAAACGCCTCCCGTAGCCCCATTTTAGCCCCATAGCGCCCCACGGGTTTAGGTGATCGGGCTGAAAACCTTGCGGGCACAACTAGATGGTAAACCAAGTATTTTGTCAAAATTTCCGACTTTAAAAAAAATTCCTACTGCCCAAAACGGCAGACATTTCGGTTTTGGAATCTACACCTTTTGAAACGGATATTGTCAAATTTTGACGCCGATTGGAGTCGTTGACCTCCGTCGCGATTACATAGGTGTATTATTCCAAGAATAATAAACCAAAATGTATATGTTCCAAACAAAAATAAAAATCCTTTTTCACTAGTAAAAATTATTTTACATCAGTAATTTTCTCTGTTCAGACACTTAATTTCTCATAGTTAATAATTAGCAGTGCAATTATTGCACTGAGTACTTTGTTTGTTACTATTTTAACCATGTTCGGCCGAATTTCTCCAAGTCTTTTACCTTTTTCTCAATCCCATTGGCATTGTAACGAATCAGTTGTGAATTAACTTCATGAGAATTTTTCCTTACGCAAAAAAGTTTCTTTTTCTGGATGTTGAGCCACAGACACGAAAATTTCTTCTTCTTCAACACTTTTCAGTTGGCATCACTACAAGAAAACACCCAAGGTTACATACCATAGACCATCGTCAACAGACGGCCCGCACTGGCTGAACAACAAGTAAATCAGCTGACTGGTGCTCATCCTGGTGTACCGGTTGGGATAAGCGATAACGGCGGTGACAGCAGTGACGACGAGAACCTCCGTAACGGGATACTGCCCCAGGCGAGACGTCTTCCGGTATCGGCACCACCAGAGGTTAGCTTTTATAAATACGGCCGCAATGATGCCCTGACAATAACAATCAAAAAGTTACACTCACACCGAACCGTTAAACTCGCTCAACGAATGCAAAACTTACTCCGATAATTCCGAGCGCAACGAAAGGAACAAGCTCGAAGAAGATCCACGGTTTGTTATATTCCACGTAGAATAGTACCGAATGTTCATTTCCGAACGGGTTGATGGACCGCAAAACGAAAGCGGCGACCAAAGCGCAGAAAAAGGACCTCCACAGCGTCTTCAGGGGAAAGTAGTAACTGACCTAGAAGTCAAATAAAACGTCAGTCGATGATAAAATTTATGCCGTTTAATGGCAAAACAGTCAAAATGGTACATATCAATGTGTTGCACGTACCTCCTCCAAACTGAAAAGGACACCACCGATCGGCGCTCCAAAAGCGACTGAGACGCCGGCGGCCGCCGCAGCTGACAGTATTTCTCTCTTTTTCGCTTCGTTCCTCCCGTATTTGGGAAATAAGTAGGACAATATGTTACCTGAGACAAAACATGAGGATGACACTTCCTCGAAAGGGGAATATTTCAATTCTGACGTTTAGAGTGCATACAACTAACCTATACAGCAGGCAATATGCACCATTGGGCCCTCTTTCCCCAAACTCAGACCAGCTGATACTGCGAGCATGATGCCAACTGATTTGATGATCAAAGTCCATTTCCCGAGATAACCTCTGATTATGAAGCCACTTAGAATGGTTTTGATCTGCAAAAGAAATTCGGTACATGCTGTGTAGTCTTCCTCACAATAAAACTTCACAAGCCTTTTTTTTTTTCTTATTTATTTATTCATTTATTTTCTTAAGAGACGGACAAGAGGATGCTGTCATCCCCTGAGTCACCGCGACCTGAGAGTCGATTGTGACGGAATTTGTCCATTGTCTAAAAGAAGACGATGGGCACATTCGCTTCTTTTAAGAAGTCGATTATGTCCTTGGTTGGGGCTTTCTCAACGTTGTAGGGTTCAAGGAACACCTGGTGAAGTGCCGGTGTCTAGTTACAGCTAAGGCAGGGCACTCGCAAAGCGTATGCTCTAGCGACTCTTCATCTTCTCGACAGATCTTGCTGAGGTGATAATTCAGTGGGCAGTGACCCATAAGAAGACTGGTAATCTGAGCCAGCTGCACCGGGAGGTGGTGGCCATGCTCGAAGATTGAAGGCAGGAGGATTGGGCTGCTGAGTCCCCTGGGAGACTCACTTGAGTTGTTCCCATCAGTTGCTAGGCGGATGGAGATGTGGGTCCCCCTAAACCAGGGCCAATCTGCTGATATCGGGTCACACGGACTTCCCTGGCTGCGTGTGGGGGAAACAAGGAGAGCACGGCACATGGCCTGCCCAGCATAAGAGGAAGCGGCCTGTCCTGGAAGCTGAAGTGTTCCCCGAAGGTTAAATCAGGACTGGAGCAAGTATGTTTCCTGCCCTTGTCACCACAAGGCGTTCGTTGCCTTTGCAGCGTCCACCTTCGAGTCCTAGCAGCAAAACCATTGGAATGACTCCCAATAGTCGCCCCACAGGGTTCTCTTGGGTCACCCAATTATAAGAGGTGGTCAAGCAGTAGCACAAACCCTTCCCCCCTCCCTCATCTATGCTTCTTTTCCTTCGGTCGTCGTGGCGCTCCCCCAAATTGCTAGTTCCGCAGAACTCACGCAGTAACCACTTTAAAAAAACGCTGCAAATTTTACACAAGGGTTTATTATTCTTTGATATAGGTTACTTGTGCAAAAATTATTTCCGTGTCAATGGAAGAAAATTAAGAAAAACATTTTTTTTAAATTTTTTTAAAGATTTTTCTTTCAAAACTTTTTTTCAAAAATTTATTTCTTACTCGAAAAATATTTGACCTCCTGGCATCCTTCAAAAATCCCATTTTTAGCCCCATGAAAGCCCCATAGATCGCCACAGTGAAATCGGATCGTTCCGGGACCCCCGAAAATGGATTCTACGTCCAAAAATACTTCGAAAACGACACCTAACTCAGCCCGCCACCTAGCTATGGGATCGCCCATAGCTAAAAGCCTTCAAAAAACCCCTCCCGTAGCCCCATAGCGCCACATAGGTGTGTTATTCCAAGAATAATAAACCAAAATTTGGCCCTGTTACTCCTACTCCTGCCTGGCCTTCAATGACTGAACCGCCTATAAACCATTCCAGCGCCCCGTCCTTCATCCAAGACGTTCCCTTCTCCCGAAAGGTAGTTTAAAATTGGTCGCAAGCTTACCTCAGGTATACCAGAACCGCAAGCGTACGGTGCAAACATCCTGACCAGCCCAGCAGCCAGTGACGCGAACATGAGGGCCCAAATTATGTAAAAAATGTACGACACGATGTACGCTCCGACGCCCTCTCTACTCTCTGTGAGAATTTCTGACCACATCATCCACTGAAAAAGAAAATTTGTTTAGAAAAGCACCAAACCATAAGTAAAGGAGGCTTTCGTCGTACGACATACTTGCGAACAATTGTTCAGTTTCGTGGAGGGCTTGTCCTGAAAGAGCTTGAGCTCGAAAGATGTCTCATTCCTAGACCAGCAGCACTGCTCTTGGTTTAACCAGAACGCTTGAGGACAAAGACCGTATTTCAGGTCGGACATCCAAGACGCGCCAATGTCAATAACACCGGCGACGGCTCCCGTGACGAGGCCGACCAGGAGGACGCACAACCAGCCAGACCAGGCGTCGTGCGCACCCCGAACAGTGTCCAAGATGGACTTCTGTTTCCTTTTGACGATGTACCTGAGGGGATGATAAGAAAAGAAAACACTCAATGACATTCAATGTAGACCATCTCATAATCACGTCACAAAATGTCCATTACAAACCTGTGGCGCATACGGTCCCGGGCGATGTCCCGCTGCCAGTCGATAGTGTGGAAATCGTCATACTGACCGATACCAGGAATGTCATCAGAATCTACAAACATGACACGATATTGACTACTGAACTCCATGTTATAACGACTAAAAAATTCCTCATTACAAAAAATCTTTACAAGAAAAAGTGCAAAACAAGATTGAATGAGGGTAGACGCACACTAAGTGAGGAGATTCAAAGTGCAAAACAAAGGAAGGTATTAGGAATCAGGACACAAAAGGTAACAATCCAAACAAGAATCACTTCTCGGTGGGATCTTATCACTTCTCAAATAAATTGCTTCAACAATGTCTTATTACGGTGTTGTGTAGAAGATGGGAGGCATATTCCACCAAACAGAAGAAAATTTCTTCTGTTTGGTGGAATAATATTTAATATTTGAAAAAAATACTACTTAGGGATGGGTATCGATATAACGACATTTCTAGAAAAATGACAGTATTTCTATGTCAGATATTCTGTCACATTTGATATATCACGGATCGATATTTTTATATCGATATTATTTCTAGTCCAAAACCATTTCCAGTCCCTTGGTGCTAGAGCCTTCTCTAACCTCATGAAACTAGGGATGGGATGTCATCATCGGTTGCATTATATCGATGCCGTAAAACATCGTTAATTTAAACATCGATGTTTCTCGATGTCGATGTTTCTGGTTCCAAACATCGATTTTGACATCGATGTCAGAATAATCAGCATTCCACTACCTAGGTAATAGTCATTTATGACTTTTATAAAAAGCTACTTCTTTTAGGAAATGATTATTTGTTGTACAAAATTATTGAGCAACTTATATTGGGATGATGTTATGGTGAGTTATACATATATAACGTTGCGGGCACAACTAGATGGTGAACCAAGTATTTTGTACAACGCAAAAACATGGGTGTATTATTCCAAGAATAATAAACCAAAAGACCTAAAATTTTTTGTAATCCACCCCTCAGCACAAGCTTGTGCTCAAAGAGGGGATTAGCATTGAGAACTGTAGAACTGTACCAGGTACAGTACGTACAATAGATCCTATTAAATACGTGTCCCACACAGCGACAACGAGCAGGAGTGGGGATTTCAGCCACTATTGATTCGATTTTGATGAAATTTTCAGGGAATCATTTTATCCGCCAGGGGCTTCTACGTCCAAAAATACTTGGAAAACGACACTAACTCTACCCCCTCGCCATTTTAGCCCCATATTTTTTCTTTGTTTTCATTATACCGGCCAGGGGATTCAAATGTCCTACCTACCTACATATTTATATGTAATAAATATGTAGGTAGGTCAATAATAATTATTGACCTACCCTCAATAATTATTATTGAGGGTGGACTTTACAAAGGGTGGAAAATACTTGGAAAACGACACTTAACTTTACCCCCTCGCCATTGTAGCCCCATATTTTTCCTGTGAGTTTTCAACTATGATTTGATTTCACCTAGCACTATGACAGGGTGGGATGGGGGGGGGGGGGGGGGGGGGGGGCATACTTCACTCGGCCGATCATTTTAACGGCCAGGGGACTCGCAATGCTCGGCCACCGACATAGGTAGTTCTATTATTATCAAGGGAAGGCTTTGCAAATTTGATTTCACTAGCACTATGACAGGGGGCCTTACTTTCTCCAAAAATACTTGGAAAACGACACTTAACTCTACCCCCTCGCCATTTTAGCCCCATATTTTTCCGGTGAGTTATCAACTATGATTTGATTTCACTAGCACTATGACAGGGTGGGAGGGGGGGCATACTTCACTCGGCCGATCATTTTATCAGCCAGGGGGGTTGATGTTGAAGGAGCAGTTGACCTTGATGCAGGGTTATGAACGTGTCCATCGATGCTATGCACCCCACTAGGGTTACTCAGCTGGGTGCGTAGGCGAGCAACTAACTATTGATGGCACCCCAGGGTTTCTTTCCTGTGAGTTGTCAAATTTGACACGTTGCCAAGGGGGGGGGGGGGGGGGGGGGGGGGGGTGGGGGGGGTTCTCGCTCGGCCGATCAATTTACCAGCCAGGGGAGGCTTTTTTCAAAACTTTTCAAATGACAGGGGGGGGTCTTGCTTCGCTCGGGCGATTATTTTATTAGCCAGAGGGGTCTTGCTTTGCTCGGCCACCAACATAGGTAGTTCTCCTATTATTGATGGTGGAGTTTTCAAATTTGATTTCACTAGCACTTTGACAGGGGGTCCTTACTCCCCCCCCCCCCCCCCCCCAAACAAGGATCTATATGTACGAGCGATCAAGCAAGACCCTTATAAATAATCTATATCACTAATATATATAATATTCTTGAAAATCTCGAGAAATTCAAAAATGCTCTACGTTCTGAGATAGGTTGAGCGCCCTCAAGGATTTTTTCCGTTTTCCCCTCCTTCAACCCCCTCCCTTCCAACGACACTTAACTCTACCCCCTCGCCATTTAGCCCCATATTTTTCCTGTGAATTTTCAACTTTGATTTGATTTCACTAGCACTATGACATGGTGGGAGGGGGGGCATACTTTACTCGGCCGATCATTTTAACGGCCAGGGGACTCGCTTTGCTCGGCCACCGACATATGTAGTTCTATTATTATCAAGAGAAGGCTTTTCAAATTTGATTTCACTAGCACTTGACAGGGGGGCCTTAATTTCACTAGCACTTGACAGGGGGGCCTTAATTTCCCCAAAAATACTTCCCCTTTCCCCAAAAATACTTGGAAAACGACACTTAACTCTACCCCCTCGCCATTTTAGCCCCATATTTTTCCTGTGAGTTTTCAACTTTGATTTGATTTCACTAGCACTATGACAGGTTGGGAGGGGGGGGGGGGGGCATACTTCACTCAGCCGATCATTTTAACGGCCAGGGGACTCGCTTTGCTCGGCCACCCACATAGGTAGTTCTATTATTATTGATGGTGGAAATTTGATTTCACTAGCACGTTGACAGGGGGTCTAATTTCGTATAGCCCCATGAAAGCTCCATAGGTCGTCTCCAAAAATACTTGGAAAACGACACTTAACTCTACCCCCTCGGCATTTTAGTCCCATAGCGCCCCACCGGGTTTTTTACTGTGAGTTTTGATTTGATTTCACTAGCACTTTGACTTACTTCGCTCAGCTAATAGACTAGCACTTTGACAAGGGGGCCTTACTTCGCTCGGCTAATCATTTTCGTACCATGATTCACCCAAATCACAGGCGGCAATATACAACCACAGTGGGCAATACATCCACAAGCGGCAATACACCCACTAGGGGGGGTCTGGGGGGCGGCAATTCACCCACAGGCGGCAATATACACTCACAGGCGGCAATACACCCACAGGTGGCAATACACCCACAAGCGGCAATTCACCCACATGTCTGCTTAAGCGATCGGCCTCGCGAAGCGAGGCGCCGGCCTCGCGTAGCGAGGCCCACGGGGGGTCTGGGGGGCGGAGCCCCCCAGCTGGGTGCGTAGGCGAGCAAAGCGAGCCGGAGCATCTAGTCCTATTAAATACGTGTCCCACACAGCGACAACGAGCAGATAACAGTCAAGGAGGTCAGGAAGGTGATGGGTCATGCAGAATCGAATGGGGCCTTCGATTATCAAAATCATATTATGTTATTTTGCATTCGAATGGCCCCCCCCCCCCCCCCCCCCCCCGTAGATGTTTACCTTACTGGAAAGGGTAAAAAATGTTTTTCATGTGTAATTTGCACGTACTTAGTGGGGAAAAATGTTCTCTTTCCACTAAGAAAAACATCGATGTTGCGAGGAATAACATCGATGATATCGATAACATCGATGTTCGATAATATCGAGATCCCTCAACATCGATGTTAAACATCGAACATCGAACCAAAACCATCGATGTTGAACATCGAACATCAAACCAAAAACATCGATATCGATGTCCATCCCTACTTGAAACAGAAGTAGAAGCCTCAAAGCGCAAAGAATTAGTGACAACCAAGCAACGAACCAATCGAGGAGAAGAAGAAGAAAGGAGATTTGAATTAGTTCCCTCGCGTACTTTGTTTGAACTAATCCAAGTTCTGCCTTTCAGTTTGTATTCCAACTTTTTGGTTTATTATTCTAGCAATAATACACCTATGTAATCGCGACTGAGGTCGACGACTCGGATCGGCCTCAAAATGTGACATTATCCGTTTCAAGAGGTTAAGATTCCAAAACCGAAATGTCCGTCCGCCGTCTGGGCCGTTTTGGGCAGTAGGAATTTTTTTTAAAGTCGGAAATTTTGACAAAATACTTGGTTTACTATCTATGGCCCGCAAGGTTTTCAGCCCGATCGCCCAAACCCGTGGGGCGCTATGGGGCTAAAATGGGGCTATGGGAGGTGTTTTCTAAGGCATTCGGCTATGGGATCGAGTTAGGTGTCGTTTTCGAAGTATTTGTGGACGTAGAATCCATTTTCGGGGATCCCGGAACGATCCTATTTCACTTTGACGATCTATGGGGCTTTCATGAGGCTACAAATGGGATTTTTGAAGGATCCCAGGACATGGGGGAAGGATTGGTCTGACATCACAAATTCGGGTTGCGAATTTCATTTATTTAGCTCTTGAAGGAAGAAAATACCAAGTTTAGGCCTTTCTGCTGCCTACAAAGATTACTAAGACAATGAGTGGATGCTTCAGCTAAATTTATATGAATCCTTCCATTCTGAAGGAGGCTTTCAGTTTTTGTGGGTGTGGAGTACTTTTAGGTAAGTTGTTGGTTGATTGCCTGAACTACCTACGCGTTTAAAAATTGTGGTAATACAGAAACATGTCTAACCTCTTTTTGCCGATTTTTAATGTACCCGTATACGATTCGTCCACGCGCAACATGTTCTGCAAAATTCGAATCTCTCAATTAGGTACGCAAACCTGCCGCCATCAACGAGTTACTAACCTTTGCTCTACTAAATCCACCCGAAGCGAACCCTCAAATGAATCTCAGGATGACATAATACCAACCGAAATTTTCCGAATAGTGCAATTCCTCTTCCCAGCTGACGTAGCCACGCCGTTTCAACGTTGACATCAGCATTTCAACGACTTATCACAACTGACAACGCCTCGATTAAAAAAAAAAAACCGCCCAATCACTTTGGCGAAAAAATCAAAACATTCCAACACACCGATAAACCCGTTGGGAGAAGGTCCGAATCACACTGGGGTCTGCTCCGAGTCAGATAACCTTATCTCTTCCACGAAAATTGTGTTGATCAAAAGTCTAATTGTTGGCGATTATGACCGCTTACTGTGCAATTTCCAAAGCTAATAATTATTCCCGCGCCACTCGAGGAATTATTATTTGAACCTCGTTATTTGTCAAATGATACGCAGCTATTTACAAACAAAAGGAGAAAATAGGAAGGTGTTAGAAGATAAGGTATGTTAGTCGATGACAAACGTCTTACCCTGCATTCCAGCAAAAGTAACGCCACCTTGAAAAATGAGAAAAAAATCCTTTTAAAAGGTCCCTTTAGGGGCGAATCAGGTTAGAAGTCAACAACGAAGGATGCGAGGGGAGTTTCTCAATAGGGAGACCTCCGATGGCTCCAAATCGATCCAACGTATTTGTTCTTCTAATAAACGTGATATTTTTTTGCGCGATTCTCTTATTTGACCGATTCTCCTTGTGAAGGTTGTTATGTTTTTGACCAGGTTGCACAAAACGCCTCCTGGGGGTAGCCCTGAGGACGTTATATTTGTGATGTGCAAGTGCAGGGCACTCAAAGATAATGTGGGAAGTTGTATCGTCAGCCTCCTCACAGTCTGCATATGACGTTACCCCAAAGGCTCTTATGGCTCTTATGCAAAGTCGGTAGGTAAGCCCACCAGGTGATAGGAGGGTCTGCTGTTTGAGAAGTCCAAGAACCACCGAACGCAAGACCGCACTACCCCCTCTTACCACGGTACAGCAGGTAAGTAAGCCCACCAACCATCTCAATTCCATGTTTCAGCTACAGCAGCTCTTAAAGTCTTGGGGTTTGGCCTGGCTGTGAGCGTGACCAATCTGTCGCCGCCTCCTGGTAGCTTGTGCTTACCCTGTTGGTGGCGCCTGTGAAGGAGTAAGTTGTTTCGATAATCCAACAGCCGCTCTGTACCGGGCCTATAAAATTTTAATAGTTTGCGAGCTCCTTCTTGCCGTAGTCTCAGCATGTTTGTTATCAGTACCTCTGGGCAGTGACAGTACAAAGATATTGATACAATATCGATAGTTTTGACCCGATATTAAATATCAAATTTTGATATCGATAAGATAGAGATATCAATATCAAAACCGGATCATATCAGATATCATCAAAAAGGCAGGGAGACCCTTGAACAAGCCCTGACCCTTAAAACCAAAACATGATCAAGCAGTGTTGACAGTTTGGGAAAAATGCAGTAGGAGAAGAGTGCAGTAACATCCCTAGCTAGGGCATAACGCAAAGTGTCGCAATCTGCAGACCTAGCAGGTGATGCCGATGCAGAGGAAGCACGAGCTCCAGGCTGGCTAGATGTGACTACATGACCTGGAGTGTCTTTCCTCGGAATGGAGCGCAGTGGTGAATCCAACATCAAACACGATGTGTCGTGAATGGTGTCGGTCCTCTCACAGCTCGCAGTTTTATTAGAAATCGGCTGACTGGGTTCTACAAACGAATTGTCGACAATGGAGGCCTGGTCAGCTGACCCAATCTTACGAAGGTCCGCTCTCCCGGCGCATACAAGCGAAATGTCGGAGATGCGTAATAATTGGCTCCGCTGTCCTGGCATCCTCAGCCGAAGTGTCGGCAGGGGATTCCCGGACAGCGGGACCAACCAAAAAGTCACTGGATTAAACATTGTAGTATTAATTGATCAGTGAAGGATAACCGGCGGCGAGGACCGGTCAGGGTCTGGGAAGAAGCTGGACTGCCCAATCTAGCCATCAGCCACGGTGCTTCCTGCGGCCCCGCTCGGGAAAACTAGCGGCGGGCAGGCGAATTGATCACATCGAGTGGGGCCCACAGCTCTCACAATACCCATCTCAAAACTGGTCAACAGCACAGAAAAACCCATCTACGGAATAACTTGAAATTTAGGGCCTGAGAGCAGGGCGTGACGTTCTTGTTATCGTCCGTTTTTGGTTGGTACGAGATGAATAAGTTAACCAACTGTGCAACGTGTAAAGCCGACCTCAAAGATCGAACGTCGGACCAAATCAAAACGACATAGTATGTACTACATCCTGTTAAGAATGCGGACCCTTCTGCCCACCTTTAATACAATTTCGGATCGATTTGGAACCGTTGGAACACCTCCCTATTGATAAAATCTTCAGGCATAACCTTGCACGATGGTAGCAATTGGCAAATGGGACTACTAAATAATCAAGGATGAAACAAGCTACATTTAAATTAGTAAATCCCATACAGCAAACAAGCCCACGTCATGCAAGTGAATTCCGGCAAAATCTGCCACAAAGGAAGTACATTCAGTTGTCGTTCACGTCCTTCGATGTCCCTGTTTTGACAATCACGTTACTCGTCCCAAAACAAGCACAATAGAGAAGTTGCAAGGTGAACGACACTTTTTGGGGAAAAATCCTCCGTGAACTACTCCGTATAGAAACGGGAGGTGGGAACCCAACCCGCTCGTTAAATAAAATTCCATTTTTGGGAACAAGTACCAAGGGTGTAAACTGTTGACAAAAGTTCGAGTCTAAGCTAACTGAGGCGACCTCACACTCATCATGCCTTGTCGTCGAACTGCTTACAACGAGTAGTTGCAACAACAATCCTGATTAAACCAGGATAATACAGAAAATTTCTAGAATTAGGCAGTGACGAATAATTCGTCCCTCAAGTTCTAACACCGCCTAATTAGTTATCAGCATTTTGTTATAATTTATTCGATACTAGCTGGGACACCCGTGCTTTGCACAAAATATCCAATTCCTGGCTATCACCTATCAGAAATGCAGCCCATGCTTCACTCGGAACACCAGTAGCAACCCGTCAACTCTTTCAACTCATAATTTTTCCAAGTAACAATGCTTGTATTGTATTGCATTCTTCGGGATAAAAAGTGTCCTTTGTCCGTCTCCTGGTTTTACGCTACCTACCAATTTTCTTCCAAATAGGTTCAGCCGTTCTTGAGTTATAAATAGTGTAACTAACACGACTTTCTTTTAAGTATGAGAAAGAACTGGTTTTGAGGGAGCAATTTCTTACATGAGGAAACAGAAACCAGTTTAGAGGGCGCAGACACCAGTTTCAAGAGTGGAGAAACCAGTTCAATTGATTTGAAATTCTGCTACGGACAAATCCAACCGTTCAAGAAAAAACCATAGATCAAGGACTTGTGTGGTCATGATGGACGCCTTATTGTCAATCTTCGCAACAGCTCATAAGGATATTTTCCATAATAATATTAAGTAGTATCCACTTATAAATAGTATTTCATCTCGGAATAGGTTTGGCAACCCTAGTTGTGGCAATGGGAGATGTGAGGTTGCCTCAAATAGGAGGAACTCGGACATCCGTCATCATTTTACATTCAGGCCATAAGAATAATCTTTCCTCGTTTTGTTCACTTGAGAATAGTTTACAGAGAAATTCTTTAAACAACTGACGACCAAGCAACTTCTCTATTTCCACCTTACGGGCAGTTAGTGTTAAATCGAAGCTAAAAACCCTTGTGAAAACCACTCAAGCCAGCAGGAGCTTACATGTGGCGGAGAAAATATCGTCAATACTGCGTTCGTTAACGTTTTGCTCGGACATCGTGCCTGTCGTTGTGATATCTACCATATCCTCGTCCGAACTCAGGGAAGTGGTTCTCAGCCCGCTGCCGTTTGATGCAACCTGAAATAAGTGAGGGAAACAGTAGTAACAGGATTGAGAGCAACAGTGGCAAAAAAATGTGTCATTCGTGTTTACGGGATGGGTTTTATTGAAGTGATATCAGAGCGGTAATAGGAATGTGTTGAGCAGGGAGAAATCAACAACGCAAAACTGACTCATCGTGACTGTAAACGCAGTCTGTTGAGAACAGTTCGTTTCAATATAAATTTTCTCTACCAGCCATTAAAGTTCAAAACGGATTTCTTCGGCACAAGCGGCCTATCACAGAAAAAGATACAACATTCATCGAAGTTCAATTCTCAAAGTGACGTTTGTAAGGGCAACGAAATATCTTATAATCGTAGAGGTTTCTGCTCAGAAGAAACATTTTATTAGCCATCATACATATTACGGTGTATAATTAGGGTGACCAGAGGTACAGTTTTGGAAGGGTTCTACTCGTGATGCCGAGGTCCTGCCATCTTCAAAACTCTTCGAAGGACCCATTCAAACGTCAACCACCTTACTGCTTCAAGCAACTCTGGGCTGAGGGTGGACTTAGGACCTCGAAACTGGCCCCAACGCTAGATTTGATTTGTTCATTTCTAACTAAACAATTTAGAACATCAGCAAAGGAGTCATCATTCTCCCTAACATCCAAATTGTAGGTTATTAAATAACCTATTAACCTATTAATTAAATTTTAATTGTTTTAAAAATGATTCCACAAGTTTCTTCTGGTTTGCGAGTGTATTTCTTGGATTTTTCAAGAATTTGTCTTTTTAATTCAATTTCGAGGTGATATTTTCGTCGACATTTACAAAATACGATAAGTAATTGTGTGCTATTTGTCATTCACCTGCGATTTTTATGTAATTGAAAGATCTTACTCTGACGGTAGTTGGGATGATAAAATAAATAAAATAAAAAGTCGGAAAGGCAAACAGATTGAGATATTTCTCAGAGTTTGTTGAAGTCATAGTATTTAATACAATGAAGAAGAAATACTAAAAATGTTCTAACTTTCGAGCACCTGCAATCGTTGTGCAGGTATTTACAATACCTAACAATCACATGGAAACAAGAGACATCATAAAATAAAATCTGTTGAGGAGGCCATCTCACACCAGCGGCCATGCTGGCCGCACTCGCTGCCAGTGTTAAGATGACTACGTTCTGTGCGGGCCAACGAACAACGAATACATCATCTTTTCGTTGTAATTGGCCAGTTATACAACCCAAACAATGCAACAAACCCGTGTTATTAACTTCAGTCCTCAACAACTTGATACTTAGGACGACGAATTCTAAGGTTAGTTATTTTTTATTCTTGATTAGTATGGCTTTTCGAGTTTTATTTCATCATTCCAACTATCGTCAGAGTAAGATATTTCAATTACATAAAAATCGCAGGTGAATGACAAATAGTCCTAGCAGGAAACCGGCTGTACCCTTGACCGAACTGGCAGAAAACGTATCGTCGTAACACCAGGTGACATTAAACATCACAAATTTGGTGGTGACAATCTTTTCTAGTTGTTTCCTGAGTTGTTCTGTACCTACATGTTGGATTTCTTTAAAATTTGTAGTTTTCCCCCCCAAAGCGGGTTTTGTACTTATATGAAACATTTTGAATACTGACCTTAATCCGCTTCAAAGTGCAATGCAGTTATAAAATTGAAAATAGAAAAATTTTTTGCTTTCATAATTTGTTAGAAGTTTTAATTACGACGGCTATTTTCGGTATGAAACAAAGTGATTCCTTTTTAATTTAAAACTTTTATTTTCCAAAAACAAATCTGGTCACCCTATTATGCTGAACAGTATGAGTAAGGAAGCAACAAATCGACAGTGAAAATGCAAATCCTCGAATCTTGGGGCAACACAAATTTTACGTAAGGTTTTATTTTCAAATCTGGAAGGCTCCAAACTATGTGAACGGCCACAGGGAAGGTTTGAAGAGGAATTGGCCCATTTCGAGGCACGAAGACCGAGTTTTACTTGAGGATCTCAAATCCTTATTTTCGAAAAAAAATCTCAACTTACGAGTTTTGGCATTTTCACGAAATATTTTAATGCTATGACAGAAAAAAAATAATCCAGGAACATGCTAAAGAAAACACAACTGCCACCAACCACCTAGGAAATGTCGCTACAAAGCTGCAAACCGCGTGTGCGATTATTAGTGAAAACCGGGAACTCACGTGAATGAAGAAGGGATTGATAATGCCCCAATCAGAGTCATAATAAGCGTCGTGCACAAAATGAGACATGTCTAGAAATGTTCACCAGCCTTTTTCCGAAATTAACACGAACATTTCCCGCACAGTGAGGTCCTCGAAGGGATCTGATTCGAAGCACATTGCAAGTTGGGTAAAAAAAAAAAAAACAATACGAGAGAAAAAATTACTGTGGGTAATAAACACGAAATTTCCTATTTTTGATGAACACGACGAGACTGTGTGATCGCAGAATCACGTTCCGTCAGTGACAATACGAGTCAACTGGCTGAGGGATCTGAGAGGGACGGATCGCAGACACTCACTGGGAGGCAGTCTGGTGATTCTGGCAGATTAACGACCTATTGATACTCCTCGCGTTCGCGTCCGGATATAAAATCATTTGCGGGTAAGGTCGAGGAGGCGGTTTGCCGGCGGAATCGGAACTAAAAGCCGATTAGCAGGACCTCGGTGGGGGATAATGGAACAGCCAGCATAGACACGCGTGTACTTATCGGCTTAGCGAAAATACTGCGAGCTTTAGTCACTATGGCGATCAAATCAATAATTATTCGTCAGTAATCAAATCCTAATGAACACACAAGAGGGAAATTTCTCCCAGTTAATGGGCGGACAGACAAGGCGGGCCGTCCTTCAGAACCAATAAACCCTCGAGGTGTTCTCAAAATCGTGCTCGCGGAGAGGTGCAACAAGCGGGGTCTCCGGTGGGCAGTTTCTGGGACTCTAGATGGCATTTACCACTCAACGACCTGAGAACCAACTGAGACAAGAGGGCCGAATGTAAATACCCAGGCGGAGGAGCGCCATGGACCCTCAAAAAAAGAGGAAAGAATGGGATTTGAGAAAAAAAAAAAGGAATAAAAAAAAAGTTCTCCCTTGATGGAAAAACAATAGATCATGGATATGTCTACAGGTGTTATTTTCTCCGTCAAGGGAGAACATAATATGTTCATACATTATATGAAGGTTAATAGTAGAAATTAACGCAGGAAGAGAAAACAAAATCTTCCAACACCTATTAAGTGTTGTCATAGATGAAAAGTAAACAAAATCGTCTCCGGGCTGTAAAAAGTTACATAATGTAACTTAATAATAATGTTACATAATAATAATATTATGACTCTCCTTTGACTCCTTTTGACATGGACGTATTATTAATGTGTCCAAGTCAAAAGGAGTCATTGTATTGATATTCTGAATCTGTACTCAGGCGTCCGATTTTGATCTAAATCGATTCTTTCACGACAATTTTTTGAGAAATCGGTAATAAACAAATCGGTCCCTAGGAAAATTGTACCTACCATTTCCTACAAAATATTTGAAAATGAACATTGGGCAGTGAATAATCGGTACAGTTGAACGTGACTTTGGCCTTTTTAGTTTTTCTTTTGGCGAGTGAGAAAAAGCATAATTGAAACCTTTTAAATTTGCTAGGGATCTCTTTTTAAATTATCAACCTCCAAAGATGAATGTTAATAAACAACTTGTCTAAGGCTAACTTTTTTAAACAATTTTTTTTGAAAAAACTATAATTTGCAACCATTTTTCTTGACATTTACATTAGTTGATGGCTCCAATCATTGATAAGGGAATTTAGGTAACAAAATTTCGATAATACTGTTCTGACAATACAGATTTTTCAATAATATCGGATTTCGGAAAGTCAGTTTTGCCAATAGTTACAATGCATGAGTAAGCCGGCGTTGATGTAACCCATCGACGGCACTTAAAAGGCGGTCTTCGACGTTATAATTAAGGATTGATCGCCGTTGACTATCACAGGAATCGACCGGCTTGTCGCACTTCCATTGGGCACTGAGTTGTCAAAACTCGTGATTCACAACATAGCCGACTGATGTCACGTTTGATGACAGTTTGATTTGCCTCCAAGACCACAAGCTTCACTGGAGCAAACGCCGATTTTGAGACTAGATTTGGGAGTGACAAGAGCAAAAATGAATACACGGCAGGCACGTTCGCTAAAGACTATCGAGAGCTCAACAGGTCGCCACTAGCGCACCTTCGATACCGGTCATCTTTCTACGCTGAAGGTGCACAATAGAGCGTAAAAAAGCTGCTAAAGACAACCTAACCGACTAAATTCACGCGAGATTGACGGCAAGCACCTTCCAACAGGTTGTTACTAAGTTACCGACAACAGACAACACTGGGGAATGGACACCGCACTCAATTTCCGCGTTGCCCTAATTATCAACGTCGGCCAAAGATAACGCAACAAGTCACCAACAACCGGAGTTCCCCAAGTAAAAACATTTCGACGAAACGAAAACAATACGAGCGAAACTTCCCCACTCAAACCCGGCGAAGGTTATAACAAAATGATTGGTTGACCAAAATTAATTACAACGGGGCGTATAATTCCAGTAAATTATTTCAAGCACGCTACCGCAATTCGTACGAAATTATCCTCTCGTTCAGCATCAGACATCCGGAGCGACCTGAGCCAGCGGAGGAAATCAGAAAGCAAGCAAGCATTTTTTATACAGCAGAGTGAAAATGGAAGATAAAGAGGACGCTACTGAAGCAAATGGATTTTTCGTCTTTTTACAAAAGGGGTAGAGTACGATCCTACCTTATCACCAACTGCTTGGTAGGTTGTAGGAGGGTTCATAGGAATGGAAGCATTCCCCTTCAAAGGATGTTTTTCCATGACTCCCGAAGTGTACAACGCTGGGGAGAAAAATCCGAATTAATTTTGAAAAACGTGATGAAAAAAAAAGTAGGAAGCACTTTTCCGTAGGAGCCAACTTTGGCCACAAGCAAGAAAAAAAAAAAAGTGAGTGTAGGGTGGGAGCATAAATGAACTTTCAGTGTGGGTAGGTATATAAATTCCTGCATCAAGGCATGTAACTGTCGTCGTCAGGGGCGGATAAACTGAAATAAGGCCTTAAAAAAAGGACTAACTGACTTGTGCACTTGCCCCTTTGTTGTAAGTGGATTGCAAAAAAGCGTGGAACTGGCCTTTTATTTTCAACGGAGCAAGTGTGGAAAGAAGTAACTTCCATCGTGATAATGCATTAGACCTAGTGAAGTTATCACAGGCATTGGCGCTCTCCAGCAGACAAGACTTGTCTAACACATAAGGGTGTTAGAAAGCATAGTTTGCACTGTAGCCACTAGATGGCAAGCAGTTCTCAATAACGAGCATGTCCCCTCTGCACTTGTTCACCTTAGTGTAGAATACAAATATTAAATTTTTCTAATGTTAAAAAAGAGTAAATTTGAACCTTTCTTTAAGGGGTTAAGGTGTGATTTGAAACATTTGGAAAAAACTTAAAAAGTGCCCCATGTTTAAACGACCAAAACACATCCCGTTTGCTGTTTTTTTTTTTTTTTTTTTTAATCGCATTTTATACTTAATGAAAATAAATCAAATCGTTGCCATCCATGGCAGGAAAATTCTTGTTGGTTTTTTCAGTCTCGCGAAAATTGTCTTTTCGTGAAATTCGCCGCAGAACAAGCCGACACAAAACGGCAATATGACAGCAACATGGCACAGGACTGAAGGAAGGGAATCTTGTTGAGAATGCGATGCATTTAGATGACCATAATATGTGGTTTTACATTATCAAACGCAACAAATAAGTGAGCTTCTGCACTTACCCAGGAAATAACTACTCATGTTTCAATGTCCACAAACGTCACACGTAAAGATTTGTCGTGTAATGAGGAAGCGGCGAAGATTACGTAATCACTCGCACGGGCGGTCGGACAGAAGTGTTTCAAGTCAATATTTTGCGATAGTGAATCGAAACAAGGTTGATGTTTATTAGGGGATTTGTTTACTTTCTACTTATAGACAAAACACATAGTTACAGATTGGGGTGAATAATGAACGAAACCTACCAGGTTGTAAAACGTCATTAGGATCAAGAATGAATGAGACGGTTTCACGTTCATCATTAACTGTCGCCGCTATTTGCAGTGGTATGTCAATTACAATTAAAACTTCTATTATCACATTAACAGACAATGAAAGGTCGCATAACAAATCACAATCTCTATCGCGAGAGCGAGGCAACAAGGACGACCTTGACGGACGCGTCAATGGAATGACTAGAGCAAGGTGAGGCAAGTTAGCTGAGGTAAGGCAAGAAAGGTCCACAACTATTTTGTAGAATACACAGATTCTCAGCCCTGTGAGTGAAAAGAGGCTTGAGACAGGCCGACAAATCAACTTCTGAAGGCGTGAAATCAGACGGTGTTAGTGAAACAAGCGGAAATCTACCAAACCACAATGTTTCACCCCAGTGGGCAAGCGATATAGCGAAGCCTGGCACACAAAATGACATTACACACAATTTAGTACAGTTAAATAATTCATAAAAATGCTCAAAATAATACCTCTACCTTAGCATAACCCGTCCAGTGGTGTTTTAATTCCGAAACAAATTCCATTCTTCATCCATTCCTGTGCAGTGCCAAAAAATCAATGAACGCAATTCTTCCAAAAGCTTCGACGGGTTGAAAAACATATCGATGAACATAAAAATAAAAAAACAAAATTTGATCCTCTTTCAAGCGTAACAGCCTAGATTGAAGGCAAAGGGGAAAATGTAGGGCAGCGTAAACATGACAGGAAGTGGCGGAGGTACTGATGTGGCCAATATCCGGGCAGCCTTCTCTAACGTATTGCACACAAAATGAAAACAACTCACCATTGTGACGGGCCTTTTGTTATGTAATGCGACGACATAAAAAAAAAATCTGCTAAGTTAGAACATTTTCGGAAATAAACCAAAATCCAGCTGTACGACACGGGGTGCCATCAATTTTTCAGGCAATGCTGCCAACACGATAGAGCGAAAAGGTCGCCCCCGCAGAGTTAAGTTTATCACGCATTAGGGGTAGGTGCTCATGTTATTTTGTAGTAACGTTACCTCGTCGTAGGTTACCAGAAAATAGCTAGTAAGTTTGGTTAGGGAGAGAGAACGAAATAGCTAGTATTTTGATCTGGTCAAGCGAGTCTCGCATTTTGGCGCTTTTTTGAAGGGTTTCGGCTATGGGGTCGAGTTAGTTGTTGTTTTCGAAGTATTTTTTGGACGTAGAATCCATTTTTGGGGGTCCCAGAACGATTCGATTTCATCGGGGGATCTATTGGGCTCATATGGGGCTACAAATAGGAATTTTTAAAGGATCCCAGGAGGTCAAATATTCTCCGAGTAATTTTGGATGCGTAATCCATTTTTCGAGGTCCCACATTCGTACAAACGAACGTTTTGTTTTTTTTCATGAATATATTTTTATTTACACAGAATAATTAATTATTAATACTTATTAACCTAACCTACCCTATATCGAAGATTAATAAACCCTTAGGTAAAATTTGCAGCGTTTTTCTTTTCTCAGCATTGGAAACTTGTACAGGTCGCATCGCTCAACCAAGTTTGGTACCTACGTAAGTCCGATTTCGTGTGTGGAAGTGTCTTGTGGGTGTCAAATTTCTATGATCCAAAAGGGAGGAATGTTCCTACCAAGTGAGGACGATCTCAATTAATAATTAACATCAATTCCCGTCAACATGATGAAATTTGGTGTGTGAGTGGAGTTTCAAGTCCAGATTGACTTATTAGTGTGGGGGTTCTACCGTTGACTGGGATTGAAGAGATGGGTGATTTGTTACGATTGGCCTGATTTCGACAAAATTTGGTATGCTGGTCAGGTTGATCTGAAGAAGAGTTTTATTTTCGGGGATTCATCTAATGCTAGTGTGCCCATTCGACTCCCACGCGGTGCACCGCGTTCCATGGAACTACCAAAAGGTGACACCATTTGGCTTATTAAATAATCAAATTTTGAGCTCCGAAACGGGTAAAACTAGATTTTACGTTCCAAATGAATTTTTTCACTATCACAACATTCCATATTGAAAACATGACCGCCAGGTCGCAACGACTGCCCTGCCATCTGGTCAGATCCCGTAGCCGGGGCTAAGCACCGCTCACAAAAGCACTCCTGGCCAGGTTTTCGAGCAGCCTCCGAATGACCTCACTAACCACCGCAGTCTATGGTCAGATATTTTCAACTTCATGTTCCTGGGAGACAGCCGTGTGAGTGAACGATCATTCATTGATGAAACTGATTTGAAAAACTCGTTGCAGCTTGTGATAGTTTTAGCATGGGCCGTGTATCATTACTAATATTCCTATCCTATAACTCGAGACACCACTAAATAGTTGAGTACCTAGTTATAGATAGAGGATCAAAGGTAAAACGGTTTTCTCGACTTGAAACCTCATTTTCGAGTCAGGGATAAATTTCCCATCAGAATGGTAAAGGGCCTTGGTGATGGGGTCACAGAGCATTGCTACTGATCTTTAGGTCGTTACTTACACTTAAGGCCCAAGCCCATGGAAGAAAAATACTGCAATGCCCCAACCCCTTTGTAGTCTCTTCAGCAAGCCAGTATACCTATCTAATAAAGAATAATAAAAAAAGCTTCTTTACCTTGTTGGGGCAAAAAGGGGAGCCCCATATTGATACTACATCCAAAATTACTTCGAAGACGACGCCTCATTTGACCTGCAGGCCAAAGCCCTTCAAAAGGTTATGAGCCCCGTGGGTCCCTGCGGTAAGGTCGGATGGGTTAAGAACCCCCCATAAGCGGACTCTACGTCCAAAAATTTCGACCACTAACCCTTTAGTATTTTACAGGAAATTCCAGTCCAACTTCCAATGTCAAACGAAACTTCTTAATCGTGCGGTTTTTATTACCAAGTTAATGGTCCGAAAATAGTTCATTAAAGTTGCACGCGATCAGTTCGCCCTGGTTGATGTGTCAATTCTTGAAGAGAAGAAAGTACATACCTACATACAGAATTTTTTATCAAAAGAAGGCGGTGAAACTTTTATAAGCCATTGGCTACGTTAACCAAGGGGGTGTCATAGGTATATTATAGCCATAAACATGAAATAAAATAGGTGATCCGTCACTGGTATATTCCACTTGGTGAGCTGTAGTATACCTCTACAATATTCTGGATTAATAAGGTAGGTAGGTAGGTATACAAGTTTACACATACTCGGGAGGACAATAAACCAGTAGGTGGAGCACCCACGAGTGCACTTCCTCGCAGTTTTCATTTTCATTTGCCAACATACTTACGCATGCATGTTGTGCTCTGTCAAAAATTGATACGTCCTTCCGGAGTGGAAACTTCTGAATGCACTTCTTGCTCTACCTGTCCCCCAGGATCTAGAATGCACCCGTTGGCAGTGCTCGCAACAACTTGCTGCTGGTTATTGTGCTCAGGAGCAGCTGATGTCTCGGAAGACGATACCGTGCCAGACGATCCACCGCATCATGTACGTAACGATCCTACTAAAGACTGACTCAAGAAGAAACTCCCTCTTGATCGTTACATTTGCCAAATATGTATGTTATAAACCTTAAACACTTTCTCTTTTTTTTCTTTTTTTTTTTTTTTCAGTTTGATATGACTCCGGAGGTGGTGCAAATTCTGAAAAATTTGGTAGAGTTGGACAGGGCATCCCTGAAAACCATCACGGAACTCCAAAACAGAGGTTTAAAGTCGTGTTTCGCTGATATTATTGTGGATGCTTACAACGTAAGTACAATCACTTTGGCACAAGAAGAGTCCGTAGTTCGTACATGATCAATTTCCTTTATTGCTTCAGTACAGCACAACTTTAGGTAACTGCTATGCCGAACACGGTCGACCCCTGTACGACGCTTTTCCCAGAAGGCTAACAGTTATTAATGATAAAATCGATCTTAAGCTCGACGAAATGGCCGAAAATTGGGCCACCAAGACATCCCAAGACGATCTTGAAGAGTACTGGAATCAATTTTGGGAAGACAGAAACAAGGTGTACCAGTACGCCACTCGCAAAGTAGATGACGCCTCAAGTTGCAATGATATAAACTCCGAGAATTGTGAGGCGTTCACCTCAAAGCATAAAGTTTTGATCGATGTACACTGGGATGTTATGGGAAGTTGTAACGTGGCAACGCCGAGAAAGTTATAGATATGTGGTTTTCTGTCAATACAAATCTCAGCCAGTGATTCAAGTAATTTCTTAGCCTTACTCCGTCCCAGGACGGACCTCCTAACCAGGACGTCGAAAAAGTCGATAAGTAACCAACCAACCTATCTGTGGAAGGAGCGTCCAGGCATAATATGCCTAATAATATAGCATAATAATATTATTATGCTATATAGTTTTCCCCATAACCCATTAATTCTTTTTAGCATGTGCCTAATTTGCTTAAGCCATGGGTTAAACACCTCAAAACGGAGGTTGAGTTGACTGAATGACGCAATGATAGATTTCCAAAGGAGTGAACTGTGTGAAATATGATTGTACACACTATTTCCACGATAAATGTATAAAATAAACTTGTACGAATAATGAAGAAAAATGTAAACTTTGGGAAAACGTTAGAGTTTGTCAAAAATGTTAGGACGGTGAAGGTTGAGTGGGGGCAGCCTCCGTCCACCCTCCTGGCCTTCACGGTCTGCATTCCACGCCCGTTCAAATAAAACTCGCCGGCTGAATTCGCTCAATTTCGGAATGAGTTGTTTCTGGGTTTCTTATTAAAATTCGGATCTCTAGGTAGGACAACGTAAAATCAAAATTCACTACCTGCATCAGGATTCCACCCTACCTGGGAACGGGGGGGGGGGGGGGGGGGCAAATAAAATGCGATAGGGAAAATGTTGGACTCTTACTGAACAATCCTTCATTCAATCCTACATCGACATGAATTGTGAAAAGCTGAAACCATGTGTCTACCGTCTAATTTTATAAGTGCGCAGCGACTTCTAGTTGTTTTGCATGAGCCCTTACGAATAGCCAGCTGTGTACGCAAGTGTCACTTACCGTACGCAAATGTCACCAGTTAATGGGGTGTACGCAAGTGTCATGACATGACGCATCTGCCTCTACATCTTTCCATTGCCTCGTCCCCTGGGTTGGGGGAGTTCGCCGTCCGATTGAACGCAGTAAATAATAATTACGCGGTCAACCATCCAATTATAACCATGCTCGACATTGTCTAACTTCGCAGAACGAGGGAAACGGTACCTAATTACCCCACGACGGACGGCCTTCGACGAAGTTCAGAACTGCAAAAGTATTAAAAAGGGCCATCGAGCTTAAAAAGACCCTGCATTTATATTGATCACTTAGAAGGGCTAATTGAAACAAAATTCAAAAAATTCAAAAATAATGTTGCTAATTGGTATCGATTCGTTAACGATGGGGAGGCCCCCAATTGGCCCTCGGTTTTCGCTCGGGATAGTTAAAAATGTAAATAAAACATTAATAAAGTTGAATAATTAATTATTAATTATTATTCATGTTAAAACATTATAAATGCTTACTCGGTTATTTATTATTTTTCTATAAAAATAATACTATACATACAGATTCAATAAACATCGAAGTGTAATAATTAATAATTATTCATGTCAAAACATTATAAATGCTAAACATTATAATATGTTAAACATTATAATACTATTAGTATTAGTATTAAAAATTATAATACTATTAGGAACTTGAGGCGCTGAATCGATTGTAATAGGAGTGCACACTGATGTTATTTCGAAAGCCTGAGGCGAGAACGACCTTTTTGGGCAATCAATTGGTCCACATTGTGAACTCCACAACTAGTGAAATCAAATTTGAAAACTCCACCATCAATAATACGCCTATGCAAATTGAAAAGTTTGAAAAATGCCTCCCCTGGCTGATAAAATGATCGGCCGAGCGAAGCAAGGTCCCCAGCCCTGTCAAAGTGCTAGTGAAATCAAATTTGAAAACTCCACCTTCAATAACATCTGGGAGGCACAACCCGCGTAATCCCTGAAAATGTCATCAAAATCGAATCAATATTGGCTGAAATCCCCACTCCTTCTCTTCTTTAGGGGTTGAAGGAGGGGAAAACGGAAAAATCCTTGAGGGCGCTCAACCTATCTCAGAACGTATCATTTTTGAATTTCTAGATTTTCAAGAATTATATATATATATAAGAGTCTCGATAAATAGCTCAATAAACAGTCTGTTAGAGTCTCAATAAATAGCTCACTGATGTTCGGCAGCCACGCAACTCAAGCCTCACCCCGCGCGAATTAAAACGATGAACTCGCCCCCTCCCCCTCGGTTTTTTTGAAATCCGACTTCGGAATGTGATTTGGCATAGATTTTAGCCCATTTGGCTCGCGGATACCATACCCAAAGACGACTCCTTACTGGGTATTTTTGAACCCGAAAAAACGTGGGACAAACGCAAAAAAAAAACGATTATTTCGACGGGGATTTCGACGAATTTCCCGGGCGAAATTCCGATTTTCGATTTGACCGACGTCTTCCTCCAGGTCTGATCTATACGGCTCGTATTTTTTCGTAATTTTTTCGACCCCCTAAACGGCCTTTGGCGCGAGTGGAGTAATTACGGTCGCTTTACGCGTGATGTGAAGTGACGACACAGACGAAAAAGATGTAAAATTAAAGCTGCAAAATTAAAATTAAATATGTACCTAATCCTTTAAAAAAAATTTAAAAATACGGGCATCATCATGTCCACTCACCGGTCAATTGAAAAAAAAACTGCACCGAAATTGACCGAGCCGTTTACCTTGCAGAGCTGCCGACAGACAGACAAACAAACAAGAACCATCCTCCTTTTATTAGGTATATATATATATAGAGAGAGAGAGAGATGATATTCCTTTGTAAACGACAAATTTTGCGGCGGAAAAAAGGTGTTTCATTCAGAGCGTACCTAATAAAATACAATGCATTATTTTTGAAATTCAGGTGAGTCATAGGTTTCTTCTATAAGCTCACTAAAGCCGGAGAATATATTTTTAAGCAGAAATAACTGCACTAAAAAGGTAACGCTAGTTGATTTTGTTCTACGTCGTAAACCAAAGATTTCAGTTAATTCGACTTGAAACGTACCTAAAACGGACGCCCGCTTTTGAAATTCCTCTTTTCAAACGACCAAAATTTAATGCCGCTCTGGCGGTTGTGAAATCGCACACACGTGTGCGTTGCAGCGATGATTAAATACCCGTTAAAAAAAACTGAACGAGTTTATCGCCCAAGACGTTTTTATTTATTTTTGTGACGAGTTAATAGCCCCAAAATTCTCAGCTTCGGCGGACATTTTCAGCTTCGGCTCGATTTGAGGCGCGAGCAAAGTTTTGCACCGTCCACAACACCGAACAGGACAGACACGAGAGCCCTGGAATGTCTTTGGGGGTGCGAGGAACATTGTTTCTCACTGCCAGCATCTTGCTGATGAATTACTGGGTGCTGAGTAATGGTGCTGAAGTCAAAGAACTCATCGAACTTCCACATTTCTACGCAAAGGTTGGAATTGTGGACACCGTCATTGAGTTGGTAGACCAAGACAGAGCCGCTTTGAAAACCATTGTGACCAATCAAGCTGTGACCGTACAGGACTTTTTGATGGCCCTTGTCCAAATAGCGTTCCAAGTAAGTAACCAACAGTTTATTTTATACATTGCAACCTTTCAACCTTCTGCTAATTTGGATTAATAAAATAATTTTTCGCGGTAATAACAGGAATCAGGAAAAAATGGAGGTGACTGCGCTCTAGAACAGTATCACATCGTAAAACATGATATCAGAAAAGTAATGAAAGAGCTGAATAAAATCGTCGACGAAAAGTCAGACGATTTGATCAATGAATGGACTAAGCGGATCGATAGAGTCGACATAACCGACCCCTACTTGGAAGATGCTTGGTCTCGCCGGGACGATTTGTACCAATTCATTACCAACACCCAATTTACAATGTCATACAACAAGGGAGTCAAATACTCAGGCTCCGATTTGCTTTTAATCGCACTTAACAAAGGCGCGAGGGCAATGTCAAAATGCAAGGCTAAGTACTGGGAAGGGAAAAAAGTCAAGTGAAAGGTAATCTGAAAATCTAAGTACCTACTAGTGGAGAATAAAGTTCGGATAGCATTTTCGTACATGAATTCATTTCCATTGGAAAAAGGTCGGTAGGTACCTAGTGCTAACAAGGAGAATTTCTATTGAATCCCATATAGCTACGATAATCTGACTGAAAAAAACTTGAAAACGAACAGCAAATTTTACTTTATTCTTATGCATAACTGCGCAAAAGAAATTATTAATAAATAAAAACCATTTAAAGCTCCAGGGTGTCCTGTCCAGTTGTAGCTGTGACAGTTGCCGATCACCCGCAGGTACCTATCAGCGGGACAACGTATTTTTCGCTATCTATGGTGGCAGAATTTTCCGACAGATTTCTCCTCTTCAGCAGGTTGTGAGCACCCTGCGGACTAAGTCTTTAATCGAGGGGTCAATTTCCTGTGCCGCAACGAGGAGTCGGCCGGGAATATCCAGCGTTATGGCAGCCACAGTACTACAGCTAAGTCCGTCAGCGTGTCCTATTTTACTTCCTGGCCTGTATCGGGGTTCGAAGTCGCACTCGCCTAGTCGGAACGTTCACCTTCTGATACGAGACGTCGGGCCCCTGACACAGCGGTCAGCGCCTTGAGGTCGGTTTCTAGATGAAATCGCTGTCCCATTAAATACCTAGGTACTCCTGGTCCAGGACTCAGTCCTGGAAGTGTCGTGTCACCCTCACGACGGCCAACAGCTGGCGTTCTGTGGTTGAGTATCTAGTTTTAGCCGGGTTTAGTTTGCGGCTTGCAAACGTGATGGGGCGTTCCTGGTCCTCCACCTGCTGGAGCAAGGCTGCCCCCAACGCACAGCCAGGAATCTGTAGCTAGGATAAAGCCTTTATCCAAAACAGTGCAGACCAGGAGAGGGTCCGATACCAGCGCCATCTTGAGTTCGTCGAACGCACCTTGTTCCATGGCCCCACACATAGGTAGGGCCTTCTTCCAGAGCTTGTTAAGGGCGCCGCAATGCCAGAATAATTCCTCTCGAATCGTCGATAATATCCAGCCATCCCCAGAAACGACTGCAGCTGCTTGTTGGCGGTGGAAACTCCTGAGGTTTTTAACCTTTTATCAATATAAACCCTGCATTTATATTGATCACTTAGAAGGGCTAATTGAAACAAAATTCAAAAAATTCAAAAATAATGTTGCTAATTGGTATTGATTCGTTAACGATGGGGAGGCCCCCAATTGGCCCCCAACTAGTTACATAGGTAGGTACCTAAATCTAGAGGAGAGTAAACAAATGCACAACACAATTTTCATCTGATTTCTGAGGGATTATGCACGTGGCTCGAGGTCCCACATGAATTTCAAAATGATTGCTTAATTGGTGGACTCAGCGCAAGCGCGATTGTGACATCCACCAAATACGTACATTTGGTTACCAAATTACCTACACAATTCGGCTGCGAATCGTGGTCTTTGAAGGAAGCTACGTGCTAGGTGAAGGAAAGGAAGCTGCGTGCTAAGTCGACTTGGCAGTGTACCTATTTTAATATCATTTTCAGTTCGACGTAGGTTGTACAAATGTCAGATTGGAACAACCAATGCAAAAAATAAATTTGAACCAAAGAAAATTTCTTAAGTATTTAATACGTCAACAAGGCATGTTACTGAATTTAAACACATTTCCTAATATTAGGAATGATATCATTCCTTTGTAAACGACAAATTTTGCGGCGGAAAAAAGGTGTTTCATTCAGAGCGTACCTAATAAAATACAATGCATTATTTTTGAAATTCAGGTGAGTAATGGGTTTCTTCTATAAGCTCACTAAAGCCGGAGAATATATTTTTAATCAGAAATAACTGCACTAAAAAGGTAACGCTAGTTGATTTTGTTCTATGTCGTTAACCAAAGATTTCAGTTAATTCGACTTGAAACGTAAAACGGACGCCTGCTTTTGAAATTCCTCTTTTCAAACGAGCAAAATTTAATGCCGCTCTGGCGGTTGTGAAATCGCACACACTTGTGAGTTGCAGTGATGATTAAATACCCGTTTAAAAAAAACTGAACGAGTTTATCGCCCAAGACGTTTTTATTTATTTTTGTGACGAGTTAATAGCCCCAAAAGCCTCAGCTTCGGCTCGATTTGAGGCGCGAGCAAAGTTTTGCACCGTCCACAACACCGAACAGGACAGACACGAGAGCCCTGGAATGTCTTCGGGGGTGCGAGGAACATTGTTTCTCACTGCCAGCATCTTGCTGATGAATTACTGGGTGCTGAGTAATGGTGCTGAAGTCAAGGAACTCATCGAACTTCCACATTTCTACGCAAAGGTTGGAATTGTGGACACCGTCATTGAGTTGGTAGACCAAGACAGAGCCGCTTTGAAAACCATTGTGACCAATCAAGCTGTGATCGTACAGGACTTTTTGATGGCCCTTGTCCAAATAGCGTTCCAAGTAAGTAACCAACAGTTTATTTTTTACATTGCAACCTTTCAACCTTCTGCTAATTTGGATTAATAAAATATATTTTCGCGGCTAATAACAGGAATCAGGAAAAAATGGAGGTGACTGCGCTCTAGAACAGTATCACATCGTAAAACATGATATCAAAAAAGTAATGAAAGAGCTGAATAAAATCGTCGATGAAAAGTCAGACGATTTGATCAATGAATGGACTAAGCGGATCGATAGAGTCGACATAACCGACCCCTACTTGGAAGATGCTTGGTCTCGCCGGGACGATTTGTACCAATTCATTACCAACACCCAATTGACAATGTCATGCAACAAGGGAGTCAAATGCTCAGGCTCCGATTTGCTTTTAAACGCATTTAACAAAGGCAAGAGGGCAATGTCAAATTGCAAGGCTAAGTACTGGGAAGGGAAAAAAGTCAAGTGAAAAGTAATATGAAAATCAAAGTACTTGTGGAGAATAAAGTTCGGATAGCATTTTCGTACATGAATTCTTTTCCATTGCCCTCAAACCTGAAAAACAAAGCTGAAAAAAGCTGGAAAAAGGTAGGTACCTAGTGCTAACAAGGAGAATTTCTATTGAATCCCATATAGCTACGATAATCTGACTGAAAAAAACTTGAAAACGAACAGAAAATTTTACTTTATTCTTATGCGTAACTGCGCAAAAGAAATTATTAATAAATAAAAACCATTTAAAGCTCCAGGGTGTCCTGTCCAGTTGTAGCTGTGACAGTTGCCGATCACCCGCAGGTACCTATCAGCGGGACAACGCATTTTTCGCTATCTATGGTGGCAGAATTTTCCGACAGATTTCTCCTCTTCAGCAGGTTGTGAGCACCCTGCGGACTAAGTCTTTAATCGAGGGGTCAATTTCCTGTGCCGCAACGAGGAGTCGGCCGGGAATATCCAGCGTTATGGCAGCCACAGTACTACAGCTAAGTCCGTCAGCGTGTCCTATTTTACTTCCTGGCCTGTATCGGTGTTCGAACTCGCACTCGCCTAGTCGGAACGTTCACCTTCTGATACGAGACGTCGCGACGTCTAATTAATTAATTCTTTTGTTTCTGCCCTCGAAGAATTTCTCCCTGACGTGCCTCCTTTGTCGAGCACAGTCTCCACACCATTGTGAGCACCGGTCTTTGCCTTACAGCGCTGCTCGTGCACGGGGGCTCCTGACAGCGGTCAGCGCCTTGAGGTCGGTTTCTAGATGAAATCGCTGTCCCATTAAATACCTACTCCTGGAAGTGTCGTGTCACCCTCACGACGGCCAACAGCTGGCGTTCTGTGGTTGAGTATCGAGTTTTAGCCGGGTTTAGTTTGCGGCTTGCAAACGTGATGGGGCGTTCCTGGTCCTCCACCTGCTGGAGCAAGGCTGCCCCCAAAGCACAGCCAGGAATCTGTAGCTAGGATAAAGCCTTTATCCAAAACAGTGCAGACCAGGAGAGGGTCCGATACCAGCGAAATCTTGAGTTCGTCGAACGCACCTTGTTGCTCCTGGCCCCACACATAGATAGGGTCCGCCCTTCTTCCACAGCTTGGTAAGCTGTCGATAATAACCAGCCATCCCCAGGATCGTCTGCAGCTGCTTGATGGTTGTTGGCGGTGGAAACTCCTGAGGTTTTTAACGTTAACTGCTGAGGGTTTTAACGGTTAACAGCTGAGGCTTTTTCCGGTTCAGTGCGAATCCCCTCTCTGGTGATGCGTGGTCCCAGATATCTTATCTCGGGTTGGAGAAATTCGCGCTTCACTGCCGCCTCAGTGCATGTGACGGAGGGCCTAGTGAACCCCTCGTCACATGTGCGGAGCTAGGGAAATCAACGTGGGGTCAATATGGACCCGGATTTTGGGGCGGCTGTGAAGGTGTTACGCATGCGTCGTTCAGCCGGGCCAAAACCTTCTTCAGGCTGTCCAGGTGGGAGTCCAAATCGGACGAGAAGACAGTGATGTAATCCACGTGCACCAAACAAACCTCGATAGTCAGTACAAAACCGCCATTGTTGAGGCTCTCGCGGAGGGGTCTTCTTCTTCGCCAGCATGACAGGCGCATATGCGAATATTCCACGGGCTGTTTGATGGTCGTAGGTATTACCCCATCAGCCAGCATTTTCATAAGCTGGTCTTCCACCTGGGGTCTCAAGGCATGAGGAATTGGGTGTGGCTTGACGTTGACTGATGGGCCCAGTTTCGATCTCGTGGTACACTTCCTGCTTGCAGCCCACGCCAGTTGGCCTCTGGAACACCACATCGGCCAGTCGCCAAGCCTCTAGAGCTGGCAGGGGGGACAAGCTGCCTGCCAGCCAGTCCAAAGTCAAAAACATGGTAAAACATGGTTAAACGCATTTCTCATTTTCGAATCAGAGCTAAACTTCCCATCAGAAGGGCCTTGGTGTTGGGGTCACAGAGCATTGCAACTGATATTTTATGTTTCTGGTCGTTAAAATTTAACGATGTATTTAATACATCTTCCACCCTTTAGCCCCAACCTCTAATTGCAATTAGTTACTACATGTAGCCTCTTCAGCAAGCCATTTTACCAATCTAATGAAAAATGATTCGAAAAATCTGTATTCTTTACGTAGTTGGGACACATATGGGATTCCCATATTGATTCTACAACCAAAATTACTTCAAAAACGACGCCTCATTTGACCTCCAGGTCAAGGTCCTTCAAAAGGTTATGAGCCCCGTGGGTCCCTATGGTAGGGTTTTGTTTTTAAAAAAAAGAAACATAAACGGACTCTAAGTCAAACAGTTTCAACCCCTAAACCTTTGGTATTTAAGTTACAGGAGATTAGATTTCAAATTCCGATGACAAACTAAACTTCTAAACTTAATCATGCGGTGTTTATTATCAAGTTAATAGTCCGAAAATGTTGCATTAAAGCCGCTCGCAAACAGTTCGCCCTGGTTGATGAGTCAATTCTTGAGAATTTTTTATCTAAAGGAGACGGTGAAACTTTTATAACCAAAGGGTGTCATAGGTTTATTAGCACCATAAACATGGAATAAAATAGGTGAAGTATAGATGATAGTAGTTTAATCTGTGGTCTGAATGCACTTCTGGCTCTACCAGTCCCCCAGGATCTAGAATGCACCCCTTGGCAGTGCTCGCAACAACTTGCTGCTTGTTATTGTGCTCAGGAGCAGCTGATGTCTCGGAAGACGATACCGTGCCAGACGATCCACCGCATCATGTAACGATCCTACTAAAGTTTGAATCAAGAAGAAACTCACTCTTGATCGTTACATTTGCCAAATATGTATGTTATAAACCTTAAACACTTTCTCTTTTTTTTCAGTTTGATATGACTCCGGAGGTGGTGCAAATTCTGAAAAATTTGGTAGAGTTGGACAGGGCATCCCTGAAAACCATCACGGCAATCCAAAACACACTTTTAAAGTCGTGTTTCGCTGATATTATTGTGGATGCATACAACGTAAGTGCAATCACTATGGTCCAAGAAGAGTCCGAAGTTCACACATGATGATCAATTTCCTTTATTGCTTCAGCACAGCTCCAAGGTTGGAAACTGCTTCGCCGAACGAGGTCGACCCCTCTACGACGCTTTTCCCATAGGGCTAACAGTCGTTAATGATAAAATCGATCTCAAGCTCAACGAAATGGCCGAAAATTGGGCCACCAAGACATCCCAAGACGATCTTGAAGACTACTGGAATCAATTTTGGGAAGACAGAAACAAGGTGTACCAGTACGCCACTCGCAAAGTAGATGACTCCTTAAGTTGCACTGATATAAACTCCGAGCATTGTGAGGGGTTCACCTCACTGCATAAGATTTTTAACGATGCACACGGGGACGTTGTAAAACATTGTAACGTGGCATAGCGAAGAATGTTATAGATACCTATGTGGTTTTCTGTCAATACAAAACGCAGCCATTGATTTAAATAATTTCATAGCCTTCCTCCGTCCTTCCTAAGACCATTGCCTTCCTCCATTCGTTTGAATGTCATTCCAATTTGGTTTATGAGATTGTATTTTCTGATTGAATGAGTGCACGCTTTCATTCAGGTCTTTCTTTAACCAAAATAATACCAAAATACCAACCAATAATACCAAAAAACCAATTTATTTAACCAAAATAATACCAAAACTTTCGCAAGCCACTGTACTGATGAGCAAGCATACAAGCTGATGCATCTACAGAAAAATCGGCGAGGTACGAATGACGGATTGAAACAACCAGGCAAACAAAAAACCTGAAACAAAGAAATAGGAACGTAAGTTTAACCCATGGGTTTATTTATAAGGCATGATACAGAATTTCAGAACATTTCCTAATCGTTCCTTTCTAAACGACAAATTTTGCGGTCGAAAATAGGTTATAAATATTATAATAAAAATTATTTCTGAGAGTAATAAAACACAATGCATTATGAGTTTGGTTAGGGAGAGAGAATGACTCCTCTGCTATTCAGCAGAGGAGTCGTTCTCTCTCCCTAACCAAACTCATTGGATTAGACCTCTGCACCATCGGCAAACAACCACAATGCATTATTTTTGAAATGCTGATGAGTCGTAGGGTTACCCATCAACAAAACCCGAGAATATACATATTTTTATGCAGAAATAACAGTTACGGCACTAAAAAGAAATGCGAGTTGATTTTGTTCTATGACGTAAACCGAAGATTTAGGTAAATTCGACTAGAAACGTGTAAAGCATGCCCGCTTTTGAAATAGATATTCCTCACTTCAAACGAGAAAATGCCGCTCTGGCGGTTTTGAAATCGTCCACACGCGTGAGCTACAATGAAGATTAAATATTCGTTAAAAACTGAACGAGTTTATAACCCAAGACGTTTTTATTCATTTTTGAGTCGAGTTTATCGTTGGTAATTTTCAGCTTTGACACGATTTTGCACCGTCCACAACACCGAACAGGACAGACACGAGAGCCCTGGAATGTCTTCGGGGGTGCGAGGAACATTGTTTCTCACTGCCAGCATCTTGCTGATGAATTACTGGGTGCTGAGTAATGGTGCTGAAGTCAAGGAACTCATCGAACTTCCACATTTCTACGCAAAGGTTGGAATTGTGGACACCGTCATTGAGTTGGTAGACCAAGACAGAGCCGCTTTGAAAACCATTGTGACCAATCAAGCTGTGACCATCCAGAACTTTTTGATGGCCCTTGTCCAAATAGCGTTCCAAGTAAGTAACCAACAGTTTATTTTTTATATTGCAACCTTTCAACCTTCTGTTAATTTGGATTAATAAAATAATTTTTCGCGGTAATAACAGGAATCAGGAAAAAATGGAGGTGACTGCGCTCTAGAACAATATCACAACGTAAAACATGGTATCAAAAAAGTAATGAAAGAGCTGAATAAATTCGTCGACGAAAAGTCAGACTATTTTATCAATGAATGGACTAAGCGGATCGATAGAGTCGACATAACCGACCCCTACTTGGAAGATTTTTGGTCTCGCCGGGACGATTTGTACCAATTCATTACCAACACCCAATTTACAATGTCATGCAACAAGGGAGACAAATGCTCAGGCTCCGATTTGCTATTTAACGCATACGACAAAGGCAACTTGGCAATGTCAAAATGCAAGGCTAAGTACTGGGAAGGGAAAAAAGTCAAGTGAAAAGTAATCTGAAAATATAAGGACTTGTTGAGAATAAAGTTCCTACAGCATTTTAGTACATGAATTCATTTCCATTGCCCTCAAATGTGAAAAACAAAGCTGGAAAAAGGTACATATTATGTTGCATTCTCCTTGGTAGCACTATAATATAGTGCTATATTATAGTGCTACCAAGGAGAAACTGACTGACTGACTGAAAACAACATGAAAACGAACCGCAAATTTTACTTTATTCGTAAGCATAACTGTGCAAAAAAAAAAAAAAAAATTAATTAATAAAAACCATTAAATGGTTTTTTAAATTTTAAACATGATTTTTTTAAATGTATATAGGCATACATGGATCCATGTATGCCTGTGTAAAAACCTCTTATCCATAAGAGGTTTTTACACATCCAAAATCACTTCGAAAACGACATCTCTTATGGCCAAAATCTCGGCTTCATTTTTACCTTCCATAACGTAAATACTTAGGTACGTAAAAACTCTTTAGCCTTTAGGCGCTAGGGGACATTTATCACAATTTGATGGGAGAGTTGACTTATAAGTCAACTCTCCCATCAAATTGCTATAGTGCTAGGCCACTCACACTAGGCCGGTTTCAAGCACTTTCGTTTAAATTTGACAGTGAGAATAATATAAGGAGTTGACTTTATGGCTAATAATTATATCCAATTATAGCATGGTATACTTAAGTACGTGCAGTATGCTTTTTCTCTGGGAGTACCTACCTACGTAACTTGGTTTGCCGGTGTGATGAAGTGTCAACGAACGTTTGGCTCACAGAGTAACAGAGAACAGATCTGGCTCCAACTGTAGTTTTAGTTCTCAAAAGTCCTGCACACTTTTGGGGTGCGCGTCTACGGACAACGCCTCCTCCTTAATAAGGTTCACTTTATAATAATATTTTATACAGTGATTTTATACAGTGATAATTATAATATAATAACAATCACTGCATAATATTATTATACAGTGATTGTAGACTGTTTGTTATTTTGAAGGAGCAAGCTATTTGTAACAGCTATTCCAAATATTATTTGGCCCACCCCCATCACTTATCAAACCTGACGTGATAAGACGCCAACGAAAAATTCGTAAGGTGCGTATTTTTTCGGTTATTAACAAAAATATGAATTGAATAGCAACATTTTGTGATGATTGGTCTTCCTAGTGAAATTCAAAACGTCACGTAGTTCCGCATTGATCCATAAATGTCCCAAATCTTGAAGCCGGCTGGTGGGTGGTAGAATTCTATTGAAATATCCGGAATGTCTTTACTTAAAAACGTATTTCAGTAATTTCTAGACAGTTTGCTGTGAATTTGTTTGCTGTGTATTCCAGTGATGAAATCTTTGATGTGACTATAATCTTAGTGCACCCCTACGTCAGGGTTTGTTTTGCTCATTTTTTTCCCAATGTTTACATTTGTTGTGGTCTATTTCTGCACATCCCACGTACGTCTTATTCATAAGTGTGGCCTTCAAGTTGTTTACCGGCTCCCCCCGGGGTTGATTTTTATTTTTCGCTGTCGCAGATTCTATTACGTCGCCAGAGGGCCGGTGTAAATACAAATATTTCCGCGAAGAAGGTGTCAGTCCAACGTACGAGCGCTAATAGATAACAACGTTTTGAAGATTTGGTTTTTTGCTGGAAAAAGTATGCTGCCGATAAGCAGGCGGGCGGTTTTCCTATGCCGGAGAGTGACGAACCACACCACGGTTGTCAGGTGAGTACATCTGGAAATTTTGTAATTAGCGAAACTGTACTGTATTTTGATATTAGCAGATTTTGTGGAACTATTTTTAGACCTTACCACCTTTACTATAAATAGCCATTAAAGTCCGCTCGAAAATTATGCATCTAAAACAGAATACGCATTACAATAATTTACAGGATTCCGCGCAGTTAACAATTTCGCCACTTCGAACCTGCACTTGCTGTCCTAAGTAGCGAAATCGCGTGTTTGTTTTAACGTCAAGTTTTGGATTCCCCAAGGAGCGGATCCAGGTGTTACTTAGGAGGCGGGAGATAATAATATTATATCTATACACTTAGAAGTGTATAATGTACACTTCAACAGAAGTCTTATGCTTCTTGCCAGGAGTCATCTTTAAGGTTCCCTTTCTAAGGTAGTTGCACCAAATAAGGCCACTGTAAGGTTTGAGGCCCCTATACAACCCAAACTACTGGGCCTAACAACTTGGAACCTGACATGCAGTAACTGTATGCCAATTTAGTGCCCACTGTTTTCTGATTTTTCGTGATTTTATACTAAGGCCCATATGCAGAGTCGGGCAGGTTTTAAAAGGAATCCTCAACCCTTTAGGCTTCCTTTAAAATAAAAAGAATCCTCAAACGACCGTCCCTTTTAAAAACGGTATGCAGAGAACCACTTTTACCGGAAAGGACTGAAAGTTTAAGGAAAGGATCGTTTAAGGGAAGATAGCTGCAGTAGCTCCACGCAGACAAAATTCGTGTGCATTGCGGGTTAAATAAACGAGTTTTTGCGCGCCAATGTTGTGGTTTCGAACTCCTTGACAAACATCGGGACAAGAAATTGTGACCAACACATATGATTGATTCCGGGAACTTGAAAAATTGATGAGTATTTTGAAAATACTATTTTCCATAAAGTGGTTTTGCTGTGCTTTGCTTACGGTTATTACGGAAAACGCAAAATATTCTCAAATCAACTTCCTCAGTTCTCTTTTTCTCGGGTGATCGACGTCGCGACGCTCTGCATGTCTGCTTTGCTGACGGTCTACCAACCTGACCATTTCCCCCAGTCGGAAGTCGGGCGGCCCGACGTCAGCGGAAAGTCAGCAAAATCGAGTTAGAATCAGCGCCTGCCGCCCAGAAATGTAGGGCCTACCTTCAGGCCGCATTCGGATAGTTGTCGTCCATCGACCGATCATCACCAGTCGATGCTGATTATAGTCCAACCGTCGAAATCGATCCCAGGTATCCTGGACCTCCACGAGCGTTTCCCGGATCCCCTGGACCTGTGAGACACTCTCCCGAGCCTTCTCCACGAATCGGACGTGGACTTCGTGTGGACACCACGGGGACTCAGGCGGCCTGAGTCAGGCCATCCCTACAACGGCGGCGCTCTCTCGTGCAAAGACAATTTGGAACCGCGATCGGTACTAGTTATTGATAAGTATTATAGGTAGTTGATAATATCTGTCAGTAATGTTACTATTTGTATAATAAATAATGCTTAGGGTGACAACCCTTGGGCTTTCCATTTTCCTGACTGCCTGGAGGAAAGAGAGAGTTGTTGGCATTAAATCAAATTTTGATGACTTATTTGATAATTGGTGCGTAGATTTGATTCCGCCGTTGCTGTAAATTAACAGCACACAAAAGCCGACACCGAGGACTAGCCCTCACTATTCCTCTCCCCAGACGCTAGTGACACCGAGGTTGACCCAACGCTATAGAATCTATCTGATAGTACAGGACCTGGTACTATCTGTGTACAGTGTGCTACATTAGATCTGACGGCGACTTATCGGTTCGCCGTTATTGGCAGTACCGAGGCATTTTATTAAAAATCTTAAATTTTGACAAAATAATCGGTTTACCATTTAGTTTTGTCCACAAGGTTTTCAGCACAATCGCCTAAATCCGTGGGGCGCTATGAGGCTAAAATGGGGCTACGGGAGGGTTTTTGGAAGGTTTTGGCTATGGGATCGAGTTAGGTGTCGTTTTCGAAGTATTTTTGGACGTATAATCCATTTCCGGGAGTCCCAGAACGATCTGATTTCACCGTAGGGCTTTCATGGGGCTACAAATGGGATTTTTTGAAGGATTCGAGGGAGGTCCAATAAGGTGCCAGTTTTCCGACGCATAATCCATTTTTTGAAAATTTAATCCAACATCTGTCCGAACATTGCATTAAATAGGCAATTAAAAATTTTAAAAAAAATTTATTTTTATTATTATTTTTTTTGAATAAAATTTATAAAAAATTTATAAATATTTAATATTTTCTTATTCACACAAATTTTGCACAATTTGATATAGGTTAATTATTAACCTTAATCAAAGAATGATAAAACCTTGGTAAAATTCGCAGCGTTTTTTGGAAATTTTGTATCGAACATTCGACAAAATCCATTATTTCCAGCAATAATTCTCGATGATGAAATAAAATCATCGAGAATCAAAAACAGTTGATGGTTCATCGTGATACAAAGCAAAACTAATCAGTCAACTCGGCTCCTTATAGTTGGAGGAACGTAAAAAGCTGGTCGCGACCAGCTTTTTACGTTCCTTTTAGTGGAGTCAATTTGTATGGGCATTTTGGAGGATTCCTTAAGAAATGCATTAAAGGAGCACCTCTGCATTCGAAATCAGCCAAAGGAATGATTAAGTGAAGAAGTCGAGGATTCCTAAAGTAAAAGGACCTATTGATAAAGGAAGCTGTTATCAGTGGAAAGGAAGGTTTCTGCATTGCGAATCGAATAAGAGGATCCGAAAAGGCCAACTTTAGGACTCCTTTTAAATCCTCGACGACTCTGCATATGGCCCTAAAATTTCGAAAACGTAAGGCCACACACCCCCAACTCATGGACCCCAATGAAGCCACCCGATGTTGCTAATATGGCGACCCCTAAAAAGGGACCAGGATCAAGTAAATTCAGAATAAATCACCAATTTTTTAAAATTTATTTTTGAAACCAACCACGTACATTATGACATTGTAAGCAAGTAGGTAGGTACTTCAGATGAATAAGTAAAATTCAATTAAATGTCACAATGCAGGCATCTGCATGCTAGGCCAGCGTATTCCTAATAAGGCCATCCTGGCCTCATTGGGGTACACACAACTTTCTCTCCTTCCTACTCTACTCATATAGATATGGTATATAGGCTGAGATCTCAGCCAGTTTCAAAGGATTTAGGTCCTTCAAATTCAATCCTGAAACGAAATCTACCTACAGTAAAAATGCTTCATTAAACTTACCAATTTCACCTCTCTTACGAAACAATATCGCCGTATTTACCTTATGGATGACGCACCTCAGAACTATAAAGCGGGAACTGGAACTCACACTTTCTGCTCTGGAATAATAACCAACAGGTTTGTTGAACAAACTTTTTTCCAGGTCTAACGGCGTCTGTCGACAGAAGTTGACAACTGTCGACTGCTGTCCCAATGCCTCCTGAATCGCAGTTGAGTTCTATCCAACAGCGCACTCGCTTACCTGGAACGCCAAACCGTCAACAAACTGTTCTAGCGTTACTTCACGGTGATTCACGTGACTGTAAATTTCATATTGTGTCGTTTTCGAAGTATTTTTGGTCGCAGAATCCATTCTTGGGGGTCCCGGAGCCATCTGATTTGAGGATCTTTGATTTTTCGGTGGAGCTACAAAATTTGCAGTCCATTGAAAGCCCCATAGATAATCTTCTGGAAGAGATGAGTGGACGCTCATCTCTTCCAGATGACAACTTGACACGCCGAGCACCAAAATAAAGTGAGAGGGTTATGAGAGAGGTTTCAACTGGGTAGGGTTGTCAAAGTCGACAGCTCCCAACTGAACTCATTCGAGCTGTCAGTTCCTGTCCGACTGCAGTTGAACTACAAATCGACCTGGAACAGCCGACCAAGCGACCTGGGACAGCAGTTATCTCAACTGCGCATGTCTCCGTCGATTTCTGTTAACAGTCCGTCAAACCTGGAACAAACCTAGTGTTGAGATAGTGCTTCCTCATGTTTTTCCCATACTGGCAACATTGAGTGACAATAATAGAGCTGCCATCTGTTGGATTACACTGAAAGTTTTTGAAATAAATGGGAGGTGGCCTTATTTGGTGCACCTACCTGAGTGTGTCCCTTTTGATGCAACCATGAGTAAAGTGTATATTAGGTGGCACCATTCTCTGTGCATCAGTAAGCTTTACGTTCACAGTTAGCCCAACTTTGTGTTACAGGCACGCTCAAGCTCCGCAAGTGGGTCAAGGTGGCCCGTTGAGCCCTTTGAAAAAGTACGTGTTTTCATCGTACCTCGAATTTTTGAAAAATTATGATCTCAAATTGGACGAAAAATCTGCAGCCATAAGGATCTACCGATTGTTTAAAGATGGATTCCGCGTAAGTGATCTAAAAAATAAATAAATAAACACGTTGCAGTTTTATCGTGTATTTTTTTTATTTTTTATTATTATTTTTATTTTTTTTCAGGATTTCTATATTGATCTGAAAGGATTCATTTTGATCAGGAAGAAATTACGTGAAAATTATTTCAAACTGGGATGTCTCACTCGTAGCGAGTTGGAGCTCAATATGAAAATGCCCAGTGATATGTACAGAGTGGCTCCTGTGTTGCTCATATCAGCTTTGCCGTTTGCCAACTACGTCATGTTTCCCCTTGCGTGAGTACTGCTCAAAATTTCTAAAAATCCACTGGCCATGCAGACTAATCATTTTAAGCTGTTGTTCTTCCAGGTACGTGTTTCCCCGGCAATTGCTCTGCAGGCATTTTTGGACGCTACAGCAGCGGATTCAGTATTCGGTGTATTATCAAAAGCGGCGGCTGTACTATTACAAACCCGTTTTCCGGGCGCTACAGTCCAAAACTAGTCTCATCAAAGGACACCCAACTTACAATCTCTGGCGTCAATGCGTCGCCCAACTGGGAAGCGGACTGCACCCGGGGACCATCAAAGTTGCCAACGTCCAACACTTGTTTGGCAAAGATGAAATTTACGCGTTGAAGAATTTGTCCACCACGCACGTTGTAAGTGTTACACGATGGTAACCTGTTCTGTCTTCTGATGAGGCTTATTTAGTTAATAATGTCCGTTTTTTTGCAGAGATGTTTGTTAAAAATGCACGACATGCACATGGGCTGGCGAAGGAAAAAGAGGCTCGAGGACCGAGCGAAGACGATTCACCACATGGATTTGGCCATCGTTCGCGAAGGCGGCGTCAAGGCTATGACTCAGGACGAAATAAGAACAGTAAGTTCGCCCAATACAGAGGTCCATACGACCTCACTCTAACGGCGATCCTTATGGTGAACATGCATCATCATGAGCAGTGCTTCTCAACCTGAGGGCGCGACCATCATCCTCTCACATAAAAAAGAGATGGGCTGACTTTTTTGGACAATCGAGAAAGAAAATAAGAAACAACAGAGCAAGGGACACATTTGAATAAGTTAACTTTTCACCCGAGGTTGTGTGTGCAACTGTAGTTCGGCTGTAAAGGCAGTTTGATTTGTTTTTGCTCGACGCTTGCATAAAAACTGTGATTTTTGTAAATTAATGCTCTGAATACGCATCACATTAACGTTCCCGTTTGCCAGTCAAGTTTCCAAGCCGCTTGTTTTTTTATTGAAATGAGGTAACCTATGTAGGATGAATGCAGTGAGACAGTGGGGATCCCAAAGACGATTGTTGCCGAAGTAGTATATTGCCACGATAAATTTGATGAAATAAACTTGTGGACCGGTTTTGTTGGGTTCATCAGTACGGTCTACAAGTTTATTTTATCATATTTATCGTCTTTGATTTTGTCAAACTTTGACATGAAATGAGGTTTTTATTTGCGTTCTTAAATTAAAAAATGTTTCCCTCCTTCGGTTCTCTTGTTTCTTTTTTTAATATTCGAGTGGGGGGGGTCCAAGTCTGGTTGGGGGAGACGTGAGCAAAAAAAAAAAAAGGTTGAGAAGCACTGATCTAGGGCGAATTGAATCTATAGGACCTATAGTATAGGTAAATCCCTGTGACCTGCGAAATAACCGCGGCGAGGATTCGTGGCCTTAGTCACATTAAATTTGAAGTAGTGGTGTGAAATAAATCGTTGTATAAATTTAGGGCGTTGGTCTAAGAAGGGCCCATGGGCGCATTGGTCCTTTTTCCGGAAATCGTTCTGATCGCATCCTTAGCTCCTCAAGAAGGTTACCACCAATTCTAAGGCTAATTGTGAAAAAACTAATAACTTCGACAGCCAAAATCTCAACACACTTTTGGCTTATTATAGGCCCTTCTTCCACCTACGCTCTCAATTTTTTAATCAGACCAATCAATTTTTTTCTTCAAAAACATCTATTATTCTTCGATCAATATTTACATTTCGTTTTCTTGTTGTTTTAATTTATTTTTTATGGTTTTGTTCATTTCATTTATTAATTTGAATTTATTTTTGGCAAGGATTGATTGATGAAGTCTATAATGTCCTACGATTTCCCCTCACTCAACTGAATAACTCACCACATTCATTTCCCAGGCTTGCTTCATTCGAGGCCTCAACCCCACCAACATGAACGCCGACGAGACCGTCCGGTGGCTCCAAGAGTGGCTCAAACTGTCGACAAACCTCCAAGATGACAGCTGGTCATTCATCCTCCACCTTCCAATCCTCACAGCTTACAACCACCCGTCAAACTGGGTGCTCATTCATTGACCCGAACGGAAATTTTCAGGTTATAACCTACATTATTGTCTCGACTGTGATAATCCTTATACTTTTGCACTTATTTGTTAGAGGTTCACCATGACCTTAGCGTTAGTGACCCGACCAGATTTCTGACTAGGCATTTCTCCATCTGGCTATTTGCCGCCCTGTTACTTCTGCTAACTGTTCATGAAAATCTAATTTTATTTGTATAAACCACATTAAAATTTAATGGAGTGCGAAGTACACTGTTCATTCGTGACACGTTTGTTTGCTAACATTTTCAGCTAAAACTTCATGATTCACAAAGCGGCATTTTTACCGCACATATTCTTTCGGCCTTGCGAAAGCAATGATTTGACCTATGTCACATAATATGTTATTATATTATATTAACAACAATATACCTGTGGTGAACCTTGCTCGTTCGTAAGGTTCTGTTTTGCTTAATACGGGCTAGAGTCCGAAGCTTGTACGATTAGTTCAGATGCGAGGATGCCATCGTGGCGCTGTGTTCTTCCGTAAAATTTAGTTTTCCTCACTCGTTCCTACTCGTACAGTTAAACTACTACACGTCTTAGTATTTTGGAAGTCCCTCAAGTTGAAAAAAGGAAAGAAAATCCACTTCCATTTTATGGCCTATCGGTGTTGCCATTTTGAATATTTTAAGTTATGAATGTAACCAAATCTTTCATGTTAGTATTTAAAATACTCTCATGTCTTTGATGTTACATTGTACGCTACGTTTAACTTTAAAGTTACCAACAATGAAGAGATGTAGTAGCCTAAGAGATATTTCTTGTGACGTTATTTTTAGTCAAAATAAACAATCTACGCTTTTTCCCAGTGTCGTTGCTTTATCTCCTTTTTCATTGTGCACCAAATGGAAACATTGTTGCTTTGTTTCAACCTGGGCTCAAATTGAACGCATTTACTGCCTGGGGCACAGGGTATTGCGTGACAGGTTCAGTGATGTCGTGGTTAGGGGCGGGTATCAAGGAAAAAGTATCGATGTACGTTTTTAACATTATCGATATTTCGATGTATCGACGTACAACATAGCGATATATTGATACCATTTGGATCCAATAAAAACACTAACTGGGGTTGGGGTTTAAAAAAAAGCAAACTTTACCACTATAAGGCTGAAAAAGTCGGAAAGCAAACTGAATCAGTGAATATACTTGGAACAATCAAAGTAAAGTAAACTGGGAAATTAACAAACAAACAAAAAAATCCCATAATATTATGGGATTTTTATATTATTTTTTTAATATTATACTAGGGGTCTATTGGGACTTGGAAAGTCCCAATCTAATAGGTCTGATTGGACATCGTTTATTAGGCCAAAGCCCCAACAAAGTGTGGCAAAATAGTACGCAATTAGTAGAACCTCTTCTTCCACTATTGATGGCGCTTGAAAAGCACGAAATGGCGACATCGCCGTCGAGATACTTTAACCAAGATTTAGAGATTCTAAAAGTGAGTAACAATCAGGAAAAACCGTAACTACGCAGTTGTTAACTCGGCAACGGCATTAGGGATGTCCAAATTGACGGCGAAGGAGGAGGTTTAGAAGAAAGGCGACAATTTTGCAATACCTAGGTAATCACAGGGACTTCCCGATTACAATGAGCCGCTTAACGTTGAAATTGGTCCCAGGGCTCAGAATTTCGGTCACTACCAAATTATACATTAAGATGATATAATATAAACCTATTATATTAATGAGCTCTTTGAGTGATGCACACACTGAACGTTTTTCAGTCAAAGCGAAGTTAACTGGGAAACGTACAAAAATCTCTTAATAATTATGAGATAATTATTATGTATTAATGTGCTGCTTGTAAAAAATCTAAAATGCAAAATTTGTATTTAATATTTATTGCCTCGGTGTGTTTGTTTAATAGACAAATAAATTGTATTAGCTGCCCGAGCCAATACAAGAAAATAAAGGGCGTTATCTATTTCGTTTGTCCTCCATGGTTAGCAACAAAGACAGCGCAATTAGAGCGAGTCTTTCATTTCCATCATGGCGTCTGTTATGATTTAATTGAGTTTTGTGGTGAAATTAACTCTGAAATTTCCATCATATTTTGATTCTAACGAGTAATAATAATTATCATTACCAGTTACTGGTAGAATGTCGGTAGCAGGTGGTAGCAGCGGCAATAAGTATGCTGAGCGAATAGCGAAACTGAAGGAGCTCCACCTGAAGAGGAATGAAGCCAGACAACTCAATCACAAAGAAGTACGTTCAATATTGTTCCTGCTTAGCAGATTTGACGGTTTAGAGTGAGACAGTTGTTCTCTGTTACTCTGTGGAGTGACACTATTTTCATTCGATTCGGCTGGGGGTTTCAAGGGCAGTTGAAGGGGTCATAGTTTTTCGAATAGGTGCAACACGGGGGGGGGGGGGGGGGGGGGGTTGCAGACGAGCAGTTTGGACTTGTTGATGCATTTCGGAATATCCCTAAGTTCATCTAGGTAAAGGAATTTGAAATTGTTGAAACAAAAATCGGCGTAATATCATTGGTAATGTGTAGTACGTGCACAAGGCGCTGGAAATGGCTCTGCCTGTATATTATGAAAAAACGTAGCCACCTGTGGGGTGTATTGCTGCTTGTGACCCGCTATGTCAATGTATGTTAACTATATTTTTACTTTAGTACTTGGGGACACCCCCAGATTTTTAATGTTATGATCGAGGATCAAACCAATGAAACACAGAATGTGTTTTTCGGTAATTCCGCCGAGGGGATCGACTCAGGGCGTGGAGTGGGGTTAGAAGGAGTTGCGGTTCCCGGCGGGTGGGTGGGGGGTACCATCAGGGTGTTGGGCTGGATATTTCTGTTGACTTTTGACTTACGGTATAAGCAACAACTGCAAACCAAATAACCTCTGTAAACACGATCACGTTTGCACTGTCAGGTAACTCACACTGGACTGCATGTTGTTTGAAAGGGCTGAGGATTGGAATTTCACTTTAAATGTAAATCAGCGCTCTCGGGGGGGGGGGGGGGGGGGCTGTCATCCCACTCAGGTATGAAATTCATACTATGAATTCTTCAGCAGTGCAGGGTAGTGGTTGACGGGGTGAGGGTACATGAAGGAGGGCGGAGAGGGTAGCAGGCAAGGTGGTAGAAGAACATGGTACGGTCTCTCGGGGGGGGGGGGGGGGGTGCTGTTGGGAAACAGTAGAGCAGGGGAGTGGTTGAGTGGGCGAGGGAACATGAAGGAGGGTTGAGAAGCAGGTATGCTTGGGCCTGGGTCGGACACGGGACGGACACATTTTCAAACCGCAAGACCCTTGGAAAAACACATTCTTTGTTAAAATATCAGCTCGTTTCCGTCAGCATCTCACTTCCACGAGACGTGATGTGCCAGTCGCCTTTTCGCTCCCTCTCACGTTAGCAAGTCATTACAAATTTATATTGTGGTGAGGATAAAAATTTGTCAATGCCCTTCCCTTTTCCACCCTTGTAAATGAATACACGATTTTTGTAACTTACGCACTCAAAAACTTAAGACCTCATTTGGAAGCATCAAGTCACTAGGTTTTAGCAGCTTGTTTTTAAGGGCTCTGGACCACTGTGGCAAAATAATAAAATTTCACCATTTTCAGGTTGTGGAAGAGGACAAGAGGAATAAACTGCCCAGCAATTGGGAGGCAAAGAAACGCAAAGCGGATTGGATATTGAACGAAGAAGCGGAAAAAGATATAGCTGCTGCCAATGGAGAAGATTACGACAGGTGAGACAACTATCGCATTGCTGTTCGCTACTAGCTCACTAGGTATTATTAACATGTTGTTTGTTAGGGTGAAACTTTTGAACATCAACGCGACGGAAGCTGAGCGACTGGAGTGGAAAAGGAAGAAGAAGAACCCGGATCAGGGATTTGCCGATTATGAACAAGCGACATTCCGACAGTATACGCGCCTCGTCAAAAACATCAAACCCGACATGAGGACTTACCAGGTGGGAAGTTATGGCCGTTCTTTCGATACGGGGAAACATTTTGACAAATTCTCCTTATTTTGCAGGATCAACGGGAAAAATTGGGCGAAGCCTTTTACGGCGGGCCGAACACGATCCTCCATGGGCTCCACAAAGACACCAAATCGGGCATTGACAAGATGGTAGAAGATTTGGAGAAACAGGTGAACAACCGCCTTCACTTTCGTTTTTTCCTTCTTACCTCGTCAGGATTTATCAATCTTCATGAATCTTTCCAGGTCTCCAAAAGGGAGAAATACAGCAGAAGGCGCACTCACAACGACGACGCCGATATCGATTACATCAACGACAGGAACATGAAATTCAACAAGAAGCTGGAGAGATTTTACGGCCAGTACACGACAGAAATCAAACAGAATTTGGAAAGAGGGACTGCCGTTTGAATTTTACGCATTTTCCCGTTCTGTGTTGTCTATGTGTCTTCAAAATTCTTGGTGTATTTTTATTATAAATACAAACTATTGTGGCAGCTATTTTGGTTCTGTAATGATACAATTAAATTGCCACCTCGCAGGTGCATTTTTACGTGCTGTCGAGTCTTTGGAGCATATTATGCTTCGTTCTATATGAACTATGTTATTAACATAGTTAATATAGAACGAAACAAGAGCAAATTATCTTGTGAGTACCTACCTACTTAACATTCTTGTGTTTGATGGAGTTTGTTGATCCTATCTATCGTATCGCATGGATCATACTATTATCGTCACTATTAATTATTGATTGACCACTCTGTTTTGGCTTAATTTGATCTGAACGGTCCTCTTTCGGACAAGCTGTTGGCCTGGTCTTTCTTGTCAAATCAGACCAACAATCAGGTTACCTGCCTCCTTGTACATTCACTGTATGGATGTTACACAGGAGAAAATATTCAAGTACATTTTACGTGAAGTATATTTTTCTGTGTCAAAGTTGATATACTTTTTAATAAATTTCTTAATTCACTGTGAATGATTTTTTTTTTCATATCTTAATAACGATGATGGGGAAGTTGGTGGTCAGTATTATTCACTTCACTGTATCTGCAATGCAGATACGAAACGTGAACACGTGTAGTAGGTAATGCAGAATCTTAGAATGCAGAGACATGTAGAATGTTATGTTCACGTTTGTGTTCACGTTTCAAATAAATTTTCCATCTCTATTGAATAGGGATGCACATTTATTTGAAACCAAATTTAAGTGGGCTGGATTGTTAGAATTTGTCTACCAATCACCTGAACTGTAACTGTAATAATTCTATAACACCTTTTGCATAGTAATAATAAAATGAGGTTGGGCTGAGATGTTCATTCATTTGCACAAGATTCATAAACACAAGAAAATTGAGAGATGAGAGTCGAGATGAACCAGGTAGTGGTGGTAATCTTCCAGTGTCCGCAATGAAATAATTAGGTACTCCTCGAGCAAAGATTGCCCTTGGTTGATTCTCCCTTAGATGTGTTGTTTTCTTAGGTGTTCTTTCTTCTTTAGGTGTTGTTTTCTCCTTCTCGTGGGTCTGCTGCGTGAGTACGATATGAAAGACAGAAAATAAACACCGCAATGTAAAGATTTCGCAAAAAAAAAAAAAAAATTGGTGGTTGGCATTTTGGAAAAAAAAATCAAAACTGGAGGTAAAAGAAATTGGTTTTAGTTTATTTCACTTGGATTAATACACCTATGTAATCGCGACGGAGATCGAAAATTCTGATTGGCCTCAAAATTTCACATACCTAATTCAAAGCAGCCCGCAAGACTTTCGGCCCGATCGCCCAAACTCGTGGGTCCTATGAGGCTAAAAAGGGGCTACGGGAGGGGTTTTCGAAGGGGTTTGGCTATGGAGCCTAGTTAGGTTCGTTTTCGATTTATTTTTGCTCGTTGAATCCGTTTTTTGGGGCCTCAGAACGATTCGATTTCACCGAGGGGGGGGGGGGGGGGGATTTATGAGGCTTTCCATTCATTTAATGGAATTTTTGAAGGATTTCAGGAAGTGTAATAAACTGTTGTTTTCCGAGTGATTTTGGACGCATACTTCATTTTTCGAGTCCCCACATCTGTCCAAACAATTCACCGAATTTTTTTTTTTTAATTTTTCAAAAATAGGTAGATAGGTACCAATTTTCTTAATGAAACAGAATCTATGTTTGCACAGTTTTTCTATATCAAGGATTAATAAACCCTTGTGTAAAATTTATTTGCATCCCTAGAGGTAGGATTTTTATGCTGAAACGTTCGGAAAAATCGACTTACAGAAAATTCGCTGTCCATTTTAATCGAAATCGCTGTGAGCCGTTTAGGGATAGAATATCGACGAGATTGTGCTAAGCGACAATCGATTGTTCAGGTTAATCGGTCGAAATAATGAATTTAGATTAAAAATAAATCAATCAGGGATTATCTCTCTGAGATTAAAAATAGATTTTTTCATTTTTTTTTTTTATTCATTCAAAAACGGAAGGAGAAATCTTGAAACGGTTCTTGGAGTGGAAAATTATGGTCAACGTCAACTTCTGTAAGGTAGTCAAATGTATTTAAGTATTAAGATTAAATCTTATTAGATTATTATTTCAATAAATTTGATTGAAATTAAGATTTATTATTAAATATTCAAGCGTGATTTAAATAAATACAGATATAACTGAAAATTTTTCAAACGTGTTATTTCATATCATTTTAGAGAATTCCCTTCTAGTAATCGATTTTCGGTTGTAAAAATCGATGTTGGCAAATCGATCAACTGTTAATGATTTTTTGATGAAACTGATTAAATATGTATCCCCAGAGCCGTTTGTGTTAAATTTGATGAGCGGGAAGTAGCAGTTAGCTCCCTGGGGGTTTCCCGCAGCTCTTGCTCGTCGTTTTGATGGCAGCCTTGTTCTCAGCGGAGGTCGCGCAACGTTGAAAATGTCCGATCCAGTCACCACAGAGTGCCGCCATTTCCCATCGTTTTAGGAGAGAAAGTGTTGTACCGTGAAGTTGTGTAGTTTTTTTCCGTTTAACAATGATGAGGTGATCAAATTTTTCCGGAGTATTCGGTGCCTCGTCGACTTCGCCCGGCAAAATATTATAATGGCCAAAGGAAATAACAATGTGAAGCCAAAGAGGTCGCATTTGTACAAGCCGTACGACTCAGCGAATGTGAGTAAAAAAAAGACATTTTTCAGCGCCTCGGCGCCAAACGATTGTGTAAGAAGCGGATGATTTATTGGCTTGGACGGTGATTGTAGTGATTTCGGTTTGTTTGGGCGGTTGGAAATTTCGATTTTGTCGGTTCGCGACGAGTTTTATCAACATACACACCTGTGGGAAGTTGTAATATCCCGATCGGTGCTGCAAATGGTGGAACCATGCTGAACGTTTTCTAACCTCGCCGATTCCTCCATGTTTGACTTTGACACAAAACTCGCAAAAAAATTTGGGAATCATTTCCTTCGCAGATTCCCGTTTGTTACGAACTGGTAGTTTGAGCTTTTGAGGGTTTGGTCGCTCCGGCGACCGTCCGTGAAGTTTCGGACAGAGTCCGAGATTCTGGGGACGATCCGGAATAAGGTCAACTATTTCGCGGAATCCCCACCTTGGATGACACAGTAATCTTGGGGGATTCCACCTGTTTGTTGGATTTCGTCTTGAAACGTCGTGTTTGTTCCACGACGGAGCCTCTTTTGGTAAAATCGCATTCTCGAGTTTTTCGATTTCGCCTCGGCCCGCTTCTGACGGGTCTCATGAGACCGTGACGCAATATGATGATGATGAATTTTGGGTACATTTGATCGGATCGTGTAACCACTTCTTTAAGTTAACGAGCTTGTTGATGTTGGATTTTGATTAAGATCGCTACCTGCAGCGTTAACATCTGGATGACAATTATTTTGATTTTAAGAAACCATCAAAACTAGCGAAAATACGCATTTTAACTGGAATGTTGACAAATTGATTGTACAACATTGCTCAGTTCTTACTGCGAAGGTGTAGTAGGTAGGCTTTAATGAAGCATGATCGTCTTATGTAGACGCAAATTTCACGGTAAATTTGTCTTTTTTATGTAGCAACTGTTACTGCGTTGGGTGCGCCAACAGGCCAGGAGGTCGCCCGTACTATGGGGAGGAACTCAAACGCCAGTGAGGATAACTATTGAGAGATGTTGCTCAACGATCTGTCATCCCCTACTGGGTTCATTGCTGCCTGCCGGGGCCGCTGCAAAGTCAGCTAAGCCCCGTATGTCCACGGGCTGGAGGCGTACCTGGTCCAGTCCTCCCTTTCACTGTCATGGAAAACCTCAGCCTCCAGGATGACTCTCTCCCTCGCAATTGCAGGACAACTCCTCAAGGATAGAATGATAGATACTTTAGGATTGCGCCGCCCTGATGTAAGCCGTCCTCGGAGCCCTGAGATCAGTTCTCCTGACCTGCATCCGCAGGAAGAAACCCTTGTGTATCACAAGGAGGTCGCTCGACATGAGGCCCCAGTTGCTGCCTACAAGGCGCGCCACCTTTGAATAGGCTAATGCTCTTGCAGAACCACCCTTGAGGCAACGCTCATCCGCTCTTTGAGCACGCCATTAGGTCAGAGGGGCCCCCCAGCCGAACGATAGGCGTCCGCACGAACCTGTCCTTTAGCATCATCAGCTCGCTATTGGCTGAAGAGATGGTGACCCCCCCCGCACCAGCCTTCACATATATGGGCAAGCTCTGCTCCACTGTGTCAAGGCCCACACCTTGGACTGCACCCAATTGCCCATCAAACTCCTGGTCCCCTAGCTCTGGGCTCAAGTCTGAACCCTGGGGGCAGTCTTTTCCACAACTACGTCGCGGTCGAATCTGTAAATTTGTCTTATTCGACAACTCTCATTAATTTAGAAATGGCAATACGTTCAACAACAGCTTCCTTTACCTGGCATCTCTGCGTGTCGCTAAAACCGTTCTGGTTCGTTTCAGTCGTCATTGGTGTCCCGGTTGACGAGCCAAGTGTCAGGGATTCTCCCACAACCGTCTTCGTGGCTGTCAAGATGGCTGACTCCGGCGGAACAGGACAATTTTAGGAGCGAGCAAGACTCGAGCGACCAACAACCACCACCGACTAAGAGATTGCGTTTAGTGGCGCCCTCTAACGACGTTGGGTCGCATCAGAACCACTTTCGCAACCGGATAGGTAACATTTACATCTCTGCGAGAGTGTGTCTGTGTGAGCAGCCATAACGTGTTTTTTTTTTTTTTTAATAATACCAGGAGAAGGAACTGATGTAGAACTGAGCCCCATCCTACGAAGCCGCTCAGATCAACCGGACGGTGTAGTTGCAGGACCGTCCGGGCTTCACCTTCGGGGGGCCAACTTCGTCGCGTCGACGCCGGCCGTTCAAGTACCAACGGAGCCCCCCGTCAAAGTGAATGGTAAGTGTTGATCAAATGTTCACGTCCTCGGCGCTGTTTATCGAGCCATTTCAAACTCCTTCGTATTTCAGGCGATGAAGGCAGTGACGGCAGTGAATCCACCAGCGGCTGTTCATCGCTTGTCCCGCAGGGTGAGCGCACTCTGACGGCTCCTTTCCCCGAAAACACTCCCAAAGCCTCGCCCGAGACACCCAAATTATCCCTAACGCCTAACAGCCTAAGTGAGTCCACGTTCATTCGATAATTAAACTCATTATGCCACTTGCCTGCTGACTATGTCGTCTTTTCAGGTGGACGGAGACTTTCGATTAAACCAAAAAATCGCACGATGGATCTATCAACGTCTCTTTCGAGAAGTAGGCCTTCATTCGACCCCTACGCCTTCAATAACCCTCTCAATAAGGTAACAGAGTGCTGGTTTTAGCATGATAAGGGAGAATGGGGCAGTTTCAACCAGTTTTGAACATAATGCTCCAGAGCTAATATTTTTAGTTCACTCAATGTGGACAATCCAACAACATTTTTATCGGTAAAACTTGGGGAGGATAAAAACCTCAACATTTTCTGACGTTTTTGATTTTTCGCTGATATCTTGAAAACTATGCGTCATATAAAAAAGATCAATCATTACACAATATGCTGAAACAATCACAAGCAGCTACGCGTTTAGTACTTGTGATCTTAATTTGTGGTTACAACTAAATGTCATTTTATTCCAGAGCTCCTCATCGTTCAATATGTCGATGAACCGTACGCTCAACGACTCCTCAACGTCGCCTTTCTACCGGGGACGAACGATGTACGGCGGGAACTCGAGTTGTAAAGAATCTCTTAGTTTATCTGTGACGTCACCACGTGTAGGGAGCCCGCGAGTCGTCAGCGTGAAACCAACGTCAACCCCGTCGAGGGACCGTGACACGATCAGCACGTCGGCACTTCGGATACTGAAAGCTCTGGAACAGTATTCCACTCCGGTAAGTTGGTGGAAAGAGGCACACGGCGTAAGGTTTGCCGTGATTTGACTTTATTATTATTATTTTTTTTTTTTTTTAAAGGTGTCCGACATGAAAAAAGTGCCCGTCCGAAGTGAGAGCGAACGGCGGAAAAGGAAAGCTCTCCCGCAGCCTTTCGAAGATCTCGTCATACCGTCGATGCCGGATCTGCTCCGGATAAAACGTAAAGAGAGGACAACGTCCGAGTCCTCGGCGTCATCAGCGGTTCCAACGGCGTCACCGGCTCCCACCCCCAAACCCTACCAGTTACCACCGCCTGTACAACCCCTTTCAATCAGGTATGGACCAACAATACCAGCAAGTGTTGTATTATTCTAAAGTGGAAACACCACTGTTGTTTTGTTTAAATGAAACAACCGGAACTTCAGTTAATAATATTTTATTGAGGAAAGAAACGCACGTAGTTTTAGCAACAACAATCTCGTTAGTTACAAACTTATTTCCAGCAACCACTTTATATAATTTTTGTTTTGTCAGAGATGATGTTCCTGAGCCGAAGCGAGTGATGAAAGGGAAAAACGTGGAAGAAATGACGTCGGAGCGGGTGGAAAAAGTCAACTTGCCATCGGTACCTCTTCCTATCACCAGCTTGCCCTCGTTCAATTTGCCAAGTCTTCCTAAAACTACCCCTACCCTCGTGACGACCCCGGCGCCCGCTCCTGTCGCTCGGACGGCCCCGAAAAGTGAGAAACCCGTCGAAACGAAAAACTACAAGTTCGCCCAACCCACGATCGAATCCTCCCTGGAGCCTGTCGTCAGCATCAAACCAACGATCAAATTCAGGGAGACGACGGACGCGGAAACGGCGTGGAAACCTCAAACGGTCGAAGTTAAAACGACAGTTACGCCGGATCCGCCTGCCTTAAAGCCTTTTTCCGCACCCCTTACGGTTAGTAAAATTGTTGCTTTGCCTTTTGTTATTTTCTCGTCTTTTAGTTTATTATTCTTGGAATAGTACACCTATTTTTTCGCGACGGGGGTCGACGACTCCGATCGGCCTCAAAATTTGACATTATCCATTTCAAGAGGTCTACATTCTAAATACGAAATGTCCGTCGGCCGTTTTGGGCAGTTGAAATTTTTTTTAAATCTGAAATTTTGGCAAAATACTTCGTTTACCATCTAGTTGTGCCCGCAAGGTTTTCATTCCGATCGCCCAAACCCGTGGGGCGCTACGTGGCTAAAATGGGGCTATGTGAGGTTTTTTTTTTTTTAAAGGCTTTTAGCTATGGAATCGAGTTAGGTGTCGTTTTCGAAGTATTTTTGGACGTAGAATCCATTTTCGGGGGTCCCGGAACGATCCGATTTCACTGTGGCGATCTATGGGGCTTTCATGGGGCTAAAAATGGGATTTTTGAAGGATCCCAGGAGGTTAAATATTTTTCGAGCAAAAAATAGAGAATTTTTGAAAAAAAACAAATTTGTTGAAAAAAAAAAATTTTTTTTTGAAAAAATCCAAAACAAAAAATTTCCAAAATTTTTTCCATTGACAAATAATTTTTGCTCAAGTAACCTATATCAAAGAATAGTAAACCGTTGTGTAAAATTTGCAGTGTTTTTCTGAAACGATAAGTGTAGTGGTATTCACAGCAGAGCTTAACATGAGATGTCGAATATAGAAAATTTTTGTAAACTTCAAAATCTTGAAGCCCACAACGACGGAGACACGGCAAATTTGGACGGAATTTAGGGCCAGTGTCACCAAACGGTCAAAGTTGAAAGTGGTTGGAAATGGGCTTCTTGTTTGGGGCTTCCAAGATGCTTCAGGTGGAGATTCTGATTTTGGCCAGGTGTAGTTTTCGAAGTAATTTTGTTGTTATAATCGATTTCTGGGGGTCTTACACCGTGAGGCGTTGAGAGCTTACTTGTGGGGATTTTAAATTTCGAACGTATTATTTACCTCGTGCTTTTTTTTCCCTTCTGTTTTCAGATGAATTTCCAGTCTTCTCCGACAACATTCCAACCGAAAGTGAAAAAGCCTGAAGAGAAACCGTCGACAGGGTTTCTCAAAACGTCGGTCGACAACAACGCCGGGAGCGTAGCGGATTTCCTGAGTAAAGACAAGCCTAAACCCAAAGAACCCGAAGCGCCCAAACCGCTCAGTGAATTGTTCAAGCAGCCCAGCGGGAGCTGGACGTGTCAACAGTGTCTGATCCCGAACAACGCAGACAAGGAGAAATGTTCGTGTTGTGAGTGTCCCAAAACGGACAAGAAAGAGCCGGAGAAGACGTGGTCATGTAGTAAATGTTCGGCAAAGAACAAGGAAGGTTTGGAGGTTTGTTCTTGCGGATTGAAAAAGGGGGAGAAGGAGAAGCCTGTGGAAAATTCTTGGGGTGATTTGGTTAAGGTTCCTTCTGACACCTGGGAGTGTCAAGCTTGTTTGGTGAGGAATAAGAACGCGGATGCGTCGTGCGTGTCGTGTTCGACGGCCAAATCCGGCGAAGCGAAGACCGAAACCAAAAAACCAGACCTGAGCTCGATGTTCAAAAAACCCGAAGGGGCTTGGGAGTGTTCGGCTTGTTTAGTGTCCAACAAATCCGACGTGGACGTTTGCGTTTCGTGCACAACGCCAAAGCCCGGCGCGTCCAAACCTGAACCCGCCAAAGCTGAACCAGAAACCAACTCGTGGGGGAATTTATTCAAAAAGACGGACAATTGGGAGTGTTCGGAGTGTTTGGTGTCGAACAAATCGTCGGACGCGTCGTGCGTTGCGTGCTCAGCGCGCAAACCCGGTGCTGCTTTTTCGTTTGGCATCCCTGCCACAACAACAACAACAACGTCTTCCCAACCCGCAACGTTTCAGTTTGGGATTCCAGCTCAAAAAGAGGACAAACCCTCTTCGAGTTTTGGGGGGTTCACTTTCGGAATTCCCAAACCCGAAGACAAGCCGAACGACAAGGCTGCATTCAGTTTTGGGGCAGCGCCACAAAAACGTCCTGAGCCCGAAGTTTTTGAAATAGCTGATGACGATACGGATCGGCCTCCGAGGAAGCGAGTCAGTTTTGGAGAACCGCTCGTCGAAGAAAGAACCATCGAAACCACCAAATCTCAGTTCTCCTTTGGTGACGCCAAAGCCACATTTACGTTCGGAGCTGCGAACCCAAAACCGACGATATTCGGAAGCACCAGTGACGCTGCGTCGTCATCCACTGACGCCAAATCCAGCACAGACAAGTTTGGCGCTATAGTCAGTTCGAATGTTAGTTCAAGCACCGACAAGACTGACAAACAAGAAACCAAACTGGCTCCGTTTACTTTTGGATCCGCGCCCCCCAAGCAGAACCCGTTTTCGACAGAGAAAAAGGCGGAAGTTGGTTTTGGAGCGCCAGCGAATCCGTTCCCTTCGAGTTCAGCGGAGACGTTTTCGTTCGGTTCGACGAACGCAGCGCCCAAAGTGGACACCTCCAAGGTCGACGGGCATGCAAACATTTTCGGCAAGAAGGAACCTCAAACTCTTTTCGGCATGCCAGCCCCCGCTGAAGCCAAAGCCTCCGGGTTCTTCAACTCGACGGAAAACAAACCGGGACTGTTCAATGTGGAGTCGACGGAAAAGAACGTTTTCGGAGGTGCGAAACCGTTCGGTGCTGCGAGTAATTCTGTCTTTGACATGAAGCCAGCAGTGAATAGCAACTTCAATGCGACACCAGTCGCCGCGGCGACTGTTTTTGGCAGTCAAACTGCTCCGATGAACAACGCTGAAAAGCCGGCTTTCGGCGCGGCGCCGAGCGCCCCATCAACGCCCTTCGTCTTCAAGGGGGCCGACTCGACGCCCAAACCCGGCGGTTTTGCTTTCAATCCGGCGCCAACTCCCGTTATGAACGCGGCCCCCATCTCTTTTGGCGGTTTCAACTCCGAACCGCCCAAATTCGGCGCTCCCCAGGCGAACGCTGTCAACAGCGCCCAGCCGATGTTCGGCGCTCCTTTGGCCACTCCGATGTTCAACAGTTCCGCCCCTTCCCCGTTTGCTTTTGGCTCTTCACAACCCGAGCAGCCTCCCCAGCCCGCCTTCGGATTCGGATCCGTACAACCTCAGGTCAGTACTCATCAAGCTTACCACCTGAACGTTCACCTCTCCAACAATCTGTAGCTCTTCAACGTCTTTTTGTTATTTCACAGGCGGCTGCAACACCTTTCAACTTCAACTCGATTTCAACGCCGACGCCTGCGCAACCCCCAACGTTCGACCCAAATGTGAAACCGACGTTCAATTTCACAGGAGGAGCCACACCAAATTTCGCGTAAGTAATCAAAATTCATTTCCACACAAACTTGGGAGTTTTACGCTGTTGGGGTCGTCTTGCCGAATTTCATCTTAATCGGGTCAATATTGAAGGGGATTCTGGGAAACTTTGTCTTCTGATTACAAGATTCACACAACACCAGACAAGAAATAGTTGAACTGAAAATTTTCACTTACTGGTCACACAAACGGCTTTTCTCCTGAACGACAGGCGCCAACTCCTCCGATGCCAACGAAACTTTGTGAGCAACTGAAATACCACTAGAGAGTCACAGATCGTGGTTGCCCTCCCACTCTTCTAGGAGAGGTTTTAAAGCGACTATGCCAACTGGACCCGGTCTCCCCTAACCTTTTCCGATTCAAACTTTTCTACGGATTTTATGAGAGCTGTAGTTGGCGTTTCCCCGAATTTCTTTTTAGTCTAGTCAATAAATAATTATAGAGGGAAATTCTTGGAACACAAAATTTGACTTCACAGCTTTGTTTGGACTAGTATGGAGGTGAATATATCAAAAGTCCTCACTCCTAGACCGTGAGCCGGAGGAGGGGAGGGGGATTAAAGGTCCCATTTTTCGGTTTTTCGCCTATAACTCGGGAACTAAGCGTCCTACAGAAAAAACCTCTCATACCAAAATGAAAGCTGACAAAGTTTGCTACAAGTTTTATCTAGTTCCCTTTGTCGATATCTTGCATAGTTTCCTAGATATCCGCTCTTGAAAATCAATAATTTGAAGAAAACTGTTTTTCGCCTCACATTTTTTGCTCTTTTTGACCAAATAACACTTCAACGACGCCCCCTAAAAAAACGGTGGCCATGGGGTTGTAGAGCATTAAATTTCCTTCAAGAATATATATAATTTTACTATTTTATCATTTTTTGTTCGGAAGTTATAGCCATTTTAGCGTTAAGCGTAAAATTTGAAGTTTAGCGACAACTTTCGATTTTCGAATTTTCCACTTTCTCACCATTCCCGCGATATGTATTGGCCAAAATATGGACCACTAACTACACAAAGTGCTTACTGTACGTCTAAATAGCACTGCCAAAGGGCCTTATGACCAGGTTCCTCACACATAATTTAAGAAGAAACAGGCATTTTAATGGAAAAATATCTTGATATAACCATGTTAATCTATATACGAATTTCCTAACATTTGAATATGCGTGTATATTTCAACACAGAATGTACGATTGCTTTGGTAAGGCATTGGGATAGTTTTTATAGATAACAACCATTCTATAAAAACGAAATATATTATTAAAAAAAGATTTTATAAATGAAGCCAATAAAAACAGAACCAACAGAATTACTTATTGTCTTGCTCTCTTGGGGTAGGAAGGACCTTCATCTTCGTCTTCCCCTTCTTCTTCTTCTTCCTCTTGTTCTTCATTGGATCCTTCTAGTGAAGTGAGTAGAGGATCTGCGTCTTCTTCTTCGTCCTCTGAATCGAGTTGAGGTCTTCCTTTGAGGCAGTTCCCTTCGCAATTTTGGCATGCAGGGGAATATTTCAGTGCTGCTCTCCTGCACCCGCATTTGGTGGTAGCACAGTCTTTCGTGCACTGACAGAAGATCATATCCAAGATCTCCTTCGTTGCCGCTGCCGCTTTCTGGACCTCATGCGATTTTAGGTAAAGTTTTGCAAAAGCGATCTTGCTTTTTCTGAATGTGGAAGATGTTGTATCGCATCCTGTAAAGTCGAAGGACGTTTAATGCACTAAAACCCCCATGACAGCCGTATTTTTCCATTACAATGCCTGTTTCTTCTTACATTGTGTGTGGGGAACCTGGTCAGAGGGCTCTTCAGCCTATATTGATAAATGAATATCTGCGCTATTTAGACGTACAGTAAGCACTTTGTTTAGTTAGTGGTCCATATTTTGGCCAATACATATCGCGGGAATGGTGAGAAAGTGGAAAATTCGAAAATCGAAAGTTGTCGCTAAACTTCAAATTTTACGCTTACCTAACGCTAAAATGGCTATAACTTCCGAACAAAAAATGATAAAATAGTAAAATTATATATATTCTTGAAGGAAATTTAATGCTCTACAACCCCATGGCCACCGTTTTTTTTAGGGGGTCGTTAAAGAGTTAGGTATTTGGTCAAAAAGAGCAAAAAATGTGAGGCGAAAAACAGTTTTCTTCAAATTATTGATTTTCAAGAGCGGATATCTAGGAAACTATGCAAGATATCGACAAAGTGAACTAGATAAAACTTGTAGCAATTTTTGTCAGCTTTCATTTCGGTATGAGAGGTTTTTTCTGTAGGACGCTTAGTTCCCGAGTTATAGGCGAAAACACGAAAAATGGGACCTTTAACCCCCCTCCCCTCCTCCGGCTCGCGGTCTAGGAGTGAGGACTTTTGATATATTCACCTCCATACTAGTCCAAACAAAACTGTGAAGTCAAATTTTGTGTTCCAAGAATTTCCCTCTATAGCCTTTTTTGAGCATTCGTTGACTGGACTATTTCAAACCTCCGGAACTCCTTTGAGGCCCCTAAGGGTAAATTGGCACTGCTTTTTTCGTTTCGTTTTTCTCTCTGGAGATTTTCACGATGTTTTTCGAGCATATCAATCCGAGCCCTACTCTTCGTGATGAAATTCGACGCGAAATAATGGGCGAGCCAAAAAATTGTCTATCTTCAGAGCGCTCTAGCAGCTGTCCTATTGAAGATAGAAAAAAACCTGACGATATATTCTTGTAGGAAATTTCGTCTACTTCAGTTTTGTACATAGTGGTATTGCCGCTAAAACGGACCGTTTCTGAGATAAATGCAGGAAAATGAAAAAAAGTCCTAGATTTTCGAGGTTTTTGGCGTTTCCTGAAGTCAGTTCACCTCTGGCGAGGGGGCAAACCCCAAATTCGGATTCATCGCATACAACGTCGTGTCATCACGTTTTGTCGTTCTAACCGGATTTGTTGTCCTTAAGTGTCTTGGAGCCAAAAAATTGTCTATCTTCAGAGCGCTCTAGCGGCTGTCCTATTGAAGATAGAAACAAACCTGACGATATATTCTTGTAGGAAATTTCGTCTACTTCAGTTTTGTACATAGTGGTATTTCCGCTAAAACGGACCGTTTCTGAGATAAATGCAGGAAAATGAAAAAAAGTCCTAGATTTTCGAGGTTTTTGGCGTTTCCTGAAGTCAGTTCACCTCTGGCGAGGGGGCAAACCCCAAATTCGGATTCATCGCATACAACGTCGTGTCATCACAGTCGTTTTGTCGTTCCAACCGGATATGTTGGATTCCCCCATTAAACTATATCTTCTTTTTTTTTCAGCGCACCCCCTTCGACGAGCTCCGAAGCGAAACCACCTCCGGACAGGAAAATCCGACGAGCGATACGGCGGAACGTCCCGAGATAAACCCCCTCCCCTATAAATTTTTAAAAAATTACAAATACCACGTAAGAAGGTGACTTTTTGATTTGTTTTGCTCTCCCGTTTGTCGCAGCTTTTTTTTGTTGTTGTTTTTTTTAATTTTTTTTTTTTTTAGGTAAACTTGAAAACTAATGAACCACTCAAAGACTGACACGTTTAAATAAATACGCACGTACTTCCGAGTCCGATGTTACCCGGTACAGAAAACTGACGTAACATAAATCTCCCCGGCGAAAACTATACGGAAACTTTGTACAATAAAAACGTAAGAATTTTTTTATTTTATTTTTCCGTCTTTTTGAAATAAAACGCTTAGAATAAAAAAAAAAAATCTCGACATTCAGTTTCACGCTTTAGAATTTATTTGTAGTATACGGACTAATACGCTTTGAAACTGAGACGACACTTGTATAATAAACTCATAAAATCATTAGGTGAACACTTTCGAGTAAACGCACTAGTTACAAGTCTAAAATTTAAACGCAGTTTTACCTCCCTGGGATTTAACGATGGGGAGATGTTCGGATTTTTTGCAAAATGGAAGAAGCTTGCGAAATTTGTACATACTAATATTGTAAATTTTCTTTCTCATCAATTTACGAGTTTGAGTGACGGAATGGTTGAAAATTTCCATACAATATTACTGTAATTACCAATACTATTGTAATTACCATTATAGGTTTTTTTTTATCAAGACTTTGTGAATATTCTCTTTTTTCGAAAATTTACTTTTTTTTCTTACTTCTGGTAGCAGTAAGGAATCAACGTTTTCTGAATCCTCAACTGAACGTTTTCTTTCCTTATCGCGTTTACTGCGTTTTTTTCTTCCGCTTGACTAAAGAGAATTTTCACAAGGTGTTGGCCCTAATTTGGCATTGACACAAAATTTGAAACTAAATCTGAAACCATTGCGTTGGCAGTTTTGTGTATTGTATATCTAAGGCTACTATAAATTAGGTACTTTCTAGTATATAAAAAAAAAGAAAAATTGCACACAATTTATGGCCTGGCCCATGGAATTCATGTGTGCGTATTTTATTATTTTTAACCCCAAAACAAGAGAGGGTTAAAATTCGAAAAACCGAACGAATTTTAAATATTTTTGTATAAAATGTTGAATTTAAATGTTGAATTTTTGCGCTAAAACGCGTTCAAGTGCCCCTGTGATATTCGGGTGGGCCAGGTTTTTTCAGGCAGGCTCACTCCTAAATAAGTGTATATAAACAAGTAAAAACGGTTGAAAAAAAAAGTCAAAAAGGGAAATTGTACATTGAATAGGTAATTTTTTTGGTTGTTTAATTTTTGATTTAAAAAATGAAAAAAAGGAGTTAGACTGCTTAGTGTGTGTATATAGTTGTTACGTTAGTTATACGAGAAAATTATAAAAAAAATTGCTAATGTTATAAGGGGTGTATTGGAGCGTGTTCGGATTTTGGGTTTTTTTAAAGTGGAAAAATAACCGGTCCGTTTGGTTTTTTTAATTTATTGCCGAAAAAAAAACTCTAGTCCGGAGGGAATAACCCCCTGTTTTTGGCGTGAAATCCGTCGTGAAAGAATTCAAATTTTCTGTTCGGGGGGAAAAAACAAAAATTTCGCCCTGAAATCCAAGTTGTCGTTTTTTCAACGCGATAACGAGTAAAATAACGTTCCTGTCGGCGTATTTTTAATTTGAAATTACAAATTTTTTTTTTTGTGCAAATTGCGACGAGTTTTGAACAATTCGAAAATTCGCGCCGCATTGACCGGCCGCCCAAGTCTGATTACAAAACACTTATTGCTAGTTATCACTAAAAACTGGAAGACTGTTAATTTTTTTTTTTTTTTTTTTTTTTTTTTTTTTTTTTTTAATTTAACTTGCCCATTTGATTTGATACCTAAAAGTTGAGGTCGATGCTGACGGATACATTTTTCCCCCCTGTGTTTTTCCCCCCACGCCATTACGTGTACATAATTGGTAATACTTTTTTCTGTGCTGTAGGACACGGTGAAAAGAATATGGTACTCCGTAAATATGCATCTGTTATATCTTCACACGATATATACCACTTTCCACCATTTGATGAAACAGTGTATTATAGCATATCTGTAAATAAACAATTTTTCATTAATGTACCGCATTTTGGAAGGTTATTTCATGGTCGGGGAGTTCCGCTGGGATTCTGGCGATCTGGCTGAGACAATCGTGTTGTCGTTTGATTGTCAATTTTGAAATTGGGCGCATGGTGACGTTGAAGTTTTTAAATTTGAAAATGGCCCTTATACTCGATGTAAATCGATTACAAGTGAATTTGGCATTAAAGGATGCATAATTAGCGTCTTTAGAGGTATTTAAAGTTACTGGGGGGGGGTGTTTCATAATTACCTATTGATCTATCCTTCAAATGTAAAGCGAAGAGGGTGGATGGTCTTGACGCCGTTGAATCATTATTGAAGCTCGTAGGAAGTTCTTTCGACGTTCAAGGTCGACGAAGGACTGGGAATGAAAAAGTTGAAAGGATTGAGGAATGCATAATTATTTTCTGTCTACAAACTTTTTAAAATGCGTTGACGGTCCCGGCAATGAACTTCCGGAGTCGCAGAGATGAACCATGCCCTTACTTAAATTGAAGGCGGTTCTTCGGGAACGGCGTCCTCGATCTTCGGAGATTTGCCTGGTTCCGAGTAGTTTTTTTAGGGGCTTAATAAACGCGGTTGACAGGTGATGATCGAGTCGAACCCACACTCACTTATGTAGCTGAAAGGTTGTGGTAAACGTGAGGTGTATTTTGTTTTGTGACAAGACTTGTCACTCAGTGTCGCGAACCGTCCCGTACTTGGGAATGGCTGAAGTTTTGCTCAGGCCGCGTTGTCCTGAGGAGCGCGAAGTGGGAATTGCCAGACTCATTGACTGAACGTCTTCTCAAACGTAAGTGGAGAGCCGGAGTAGGTACTGTGAGGCAGAATCTTAAAAATCTGTTCGAAAAAATCAAAAGAAGGGTCGCTTGTGTTTTGGACCCTCATTCTGGGAATATAGCACTCAGAAAAACCTTGACGGCTCACTCTTTTCGTCGAAATGCTCGAATTGAAGGTAATATTGAAAGTAATATAATGAATCAACATAAATAATAAATTTTCGAGTCATTGAGGCAGCATAATGTTAAAGCGATGCATAATATGAACCAACATGATGAATAAACATAAATTTATTAAAATATTGTTTATTTATAATAAATTTTATGAGCACTGCGATTTCGGACCGCTGAGCACTCAGTGAGCAGTCGGGCGTTGGTTTTGCGTCGGAGAAAACGGGACAGGGGGCGAAAACGGGGAATTTTCTTCGATGCGAAGTTAGTGATGGTCAACACGAACGATTTCGATAATCGATTACCTAAATGAAAAAACAACCAACACAGAACTACTGAAATACCAAACCTGAACGAGGGTGACACAGCTGTAAGTAGGTAGGTAAGTGAGATCTCGGATGTTACAAAATTTGGGCTTTTGAAGGATGTAATAAGGTAAATTAGGTGTCGTTTTCCAGGTAGGTAATGTTCAATCCATATTGAACATTCAATTCCCCTATCCTGACAAAAAAAAAAAAAAAAAAAATCAATTTTGCTCAATTTACTCACACCAAAGAATAATAAACCCTATAAAAACATTGATTTCAGATGTAGGGAGTTCTCCCTACGCGTAGGGAATTTCGGGAGTGGTTGAAGCGTAGGGATTCGCGAAACGTAGGGGTTTTCAGAAAAGGAGGTAAACACGCAAAATTATAATAATTTTGCTCAATGTTTCTTATTTTTATTTACATACCACTATCATCACAATGTTGATTCTATTCGCAACTCAACTGAGCTTTGATCTTTACTTAGGCAACTGACCAACAAAACTGTTTTCTTCATCTTTGTTACTCTAGGCCCAACAAAATCCACCAACCACGCCGCTTCTCCTGACTCGTTTTCATTTTCATTTTGCTCCCGAGGCTACCGAAGGTTTTCACTTTCGAGATCAAAAACATTTTCCAGAGCGCCTCGTTTCTGCGTTTCAGAGCCTCCTGAGCAAATTTGGTTCCGTGTCTGTCTGTCCGCGCTTTCTTGTTACAGCGATAAATTCCATCCAATTTGGGTCAAATGTTCAGGGATTGGGCAGGTTCGGACTATTGAGGTCTCATATAAATTGTATGACGATTGATCACCAACACAAATCCTCATACCGCACCAGCTGCTGAAGTGATCATTTTTGCTTTCTTCAACGTCTAAGGGCCATATGCAGAGACGTTCAGGATTTAAAAGGAATCCTAAAGTAGGCCTTTTCGGATCCTCTTATTCGATTCGCAATGCAGAAACCTTCCTTTCCACTGATAACAGCTTCCTTTATAAATAGGTCCTTTTACTTTAGGAATCCTCGACTTCTTCACTTAATCATTCCTTTGGCTGATTTCGAATGCAGAGGTGCTCCTTTAATGCATTTCTTAAGGAATCCTCCAAAATGCCCATACAAATTGACTCCACTAAAAGGAACGTAAAAAGCTGGTCGCGACCAGCTTTTTACGTTCCTCCAACTATAAGGAGCCGAGTTGACTGATTATTTTTGCTTTGTATCACGATGAACCATCAACTGTTTTTGATTCTCGATGATGAAATTTCACCATCGATAATTTATGATGGAAATAATGGATTTTGTCGAATATTCGATACAACTTTACCCATTTACCTAATGGACTAAAAAAAAATAATAAAAAATAAATAAAATAAATAAAAACGCTGCTAATTTTACACAAGGTTTTATTATTCTTTGATTAAGGTTAATAATTAACCTATATCAAATTGTGCAAAAATTATTTGTGTGACTAAGAAAATATTAAATATTTTATTAATTTTATAAAATAAAAAAACAATAACAATACCTAATAAAAACTTTTAAAAAAAATTCAATGTTCGGACAGATGTTGGATTTCAAAAAATGGATTAAGTATGCATCCAAAATAATTCGGAAAACTGACACCTTATTTGACCTTCCTCGAATCCTTCAAAAAATCCCATTTGTAGCCCCATGAAAGCCCTACAGATCCCCACGGACCCCCGGAAATGGATTCTACGTTCAAAAATATCCCGAAAACGACACCTAACTCGATCCCACAGCCAAAACCCTTCAAAAAACCCTCCCATTTTAGCCTCATAGCGCCCCACGGGTTAAGGCGATCGTGCTGAAAACCTTGTGGGTACAACTAAATAGTACTACCCATTATTTTGTCAAAATCCAAGATTTTTTATAAAATGCCTAGGTTCTGCCAATAACGGCGAACCGATAAGTCGCCGTCAGATCCTATGTAGCACACCTGTACCTACTGTACATTTATGGCGGAATCAAATCTACGCACCAATGATCAAATAAGTCATCAAATACCAACAACTCTCTCTTTCCTCCAGGCAGTTAGGAAAATGGAAAGCAGTTCCCAAGGGTTGTGACCCTAAGCGATATTTATTATACAAATAGTAACATTACTGACAGATATTATCAACTATAATACTTATCAATAACTAGTACCGATCGCGGTTCCAAATTGTCTTTGCACGAGAGAGCGCCGCCGTTCTCGGGATTGCCTGAGTCCCCATGGTGTCCACACGAAGTCCACGTCCGAATCGTGGAGAAGGTCTGGATCGTGGAGAAGGCTCGGGAGAGTGTCTCAGAGGTCCAGGGGATCCGGGAAACGCTCGAGGAGGTCCAGGAGACCTGGGATCGATTTCGACGGTTGGGCTATAATCAGCATCGACGGGTGATGATCGGTCGATGGACGATAACTATCCGAAGGCGGTCTGAAGGTAGGCCCTACTTTTCTGGGCGGCAGGCGCTGATTCTAACTCGATTTTGCCGACTTTCCGCTGACGTCGGGCCGCCCGACTTCCGACTGTGGGGAATGGTCAGGTCATTAGACCATCAGCAAAGCAGACATGCAAAGGGTCGCGACGTCGATCACCCGAGAAAAAGAGCACTGAGGAAGTTGATTTGAGAATATTTTGCGTTTTTCCGTAATAACCGTAAGCAAAGCACAGCAAAACAACTTTAAGGAAAATACTCATCTAAGTTCCCGGAATCAATCATCTGTGTTGGCACAGAGTAACAGAGGCGTTGGTCACAATTTCTTGTCCCGATATTTGTCAAGGAGTTTGAAACCACAACATTGGCGCGCAAAAACTCGTTGATTTAACCCGCAATGCACACGAATTTTGTCTGCGTGGAGCTACTGCAGCTATCTTCCCTCAAACGATCCTTTCCTTAAACTTTCAGTCCTTTCCGGTAAAAGTGGATCTCTGCATACCGTTTTTAAAAGGGACGGTCGTTTGAGGATTCTTTTTATTTTAAAGGACGCCTAAAGGGTTGAGGATTCCTTTTAAAACCTGGCCGACTCTGCATATGGCCCTAAGAAACGACAATAGAGAGTTCCTAAAGCCACTTTTTGCCTAACGGTGATGAGTTACGGTCGACGTAACATGAGATTTCGCGTATGTGCAGAAATAACGGTGATAACTTACGTCCTTATGCCTAACGTCGAACGTTATTGCCGTAAAGTTACGGCAATAAACTTACGGTCTTAAGGATACCGCCGTTAATTTCGAGCAATAGAACGTAAATAGCGGCACTTTAAATTTAGCGTGACTTTTGATAAGACCGTATCTCTGTTATGGTCTTATGTGAAGTTAGCTTTTCTTTGATTCTCCCTAGACAAATCCCTTATGGTGATAAAAATTAACGGTCGACGTATCTTGGATGTTTCTTTAGGAACTCTCTAATAATTATTAGAGAGTTCCTAAAGAAACATCCGAGTTAAGGAACTCTCTAATAATTATTAGAGAGTTCCTAAAGAAACATCCGAGTTACGTCGACCATTAATTTTTATCGCCGTAAGGGATTTGTCTAGGGAGAATCAAAGAAAAGCTAACTTCACATAAGACCGTAACAGAGATACGGTCTTATCAAAGTCACGCTAAATTTAAAGTGCCGCTATTTACCTTATATTGTTCGAAATTAAAGGCGTTATCCTTAAGACCGTAAGTTTATCGCCGTATCTTTACGGCAATAACGTTCGACGTTAGGCATAAGGACGTAAGTTATCGCCGTTATTTCTGCGCATGCGCGAAATATCGAGTTACGTCGACCGTAACTCATCACCGTTAGGCAAAAAGTGGCTTTAGGAACTCTCTAATAGGTATTATAATTATTGCCGTTCTTTAGAAGTCGAAAGCCAAAATTGATTCAATATTCATCAATTTGATCAATATGTATCAATCTGATCAATATTTCATATTCGATTGTATTATTGTAAATTTTAATACAAACGAAATTAAAGCGTAGGGAATTTTTGAACATGGTAGGGATTTTGTAGGGAAAAGTAGGGTTTTTTAAAACGGTGGGGAATTCTGAGGCAAGTTTTCTGGCATCACTGTTTTCGACTGAGAAACTGGCAACGCTGCCTTCCACTTCGGATCTACGATTGTCGTGCCCAAATATTTTGATTGCTAAGTCCTCGGTCGTTCTGTTATTTCTGCTGGTTCAATTTCTCTCTGGTTCTGTCACGCTTGAATTCCGAAAGATAAACGGATCGCCAGTGATTCATCGGTTATTCTAACAAGACAACAAGATTTCCTCGCTGTTGGGTAACAGTTTTTTGTAAGATTGTCCCTATTACGACTTTTCTATTGATTCTAAATTGCAAGTGCCTCATACAAATCGTAGGACTCCTGAACCGTTTACACGCTTCCGTGGTATATTCACTCCGACAGGATGAATTTAAATTACCTCCCTTATTTCCAGAATGAGGCAAATGTTCTCAGGGTCACTTCTAAGGACAACTCATTCTGATCACATCCGTTGGATTGGAACCTTGTGACTATTGCTATAATCTGCTGAGAGGTTTTGCGTTGTGGTTTTTCATTAAACTATTTTATCTTGTATGAGGATCTTACTGTGGATGTTATGTTACAGCTGTAGGACATGAATTATGATATCGCCCACCAAACAAAATTACGTGAGTTGATTTTATTTCATTGGAGCATAGAGTGTACGTGGTTGGTGGGGATGACAGATGGTACGGTTTTACTTTTGGTTTATTATTCTTGAAATAATACACCCATGTTTCAAAATTTGACATTATCCGTTTCAAGGGGTCCAGATTCCAAACCAAAACGTCCGTCCGCCGTCCGGGCCGTTTTGGGCAGTAGGCTTTTTTTTTAATCTGAAATTTTGACAAAATACTTGGTTTACCATCGAGTTGTGCCTGCAAGGTTTGCAGCCCAATAGCCCAAACCCGTGGGGCGCTATGGGGCTACGGGTGGGGTTTATTGAAGGCTTTTGACTATGGGATCGAGTTAGGGGTCGTTTTCGAAGTATTTTTGGACGTAAAATCCATTTTTGGGGGGTCCCAGAACGATCCGATTTCACTGTGGGGACTTATAGGGCTTTCATCGGGCTATAAATGGGATTTTTGAAGGATCTCTCGACGTCTAATATTAATATTTTCCAAGTAAAACAAAAATTCAAATTTTTAATTTTTGCACTTGTAACCTATATAAAAGAATAATAAACCCTTTTGTAAAATTTGCAGCATTTTTTTTTTTTTTTTTCACTCGGAAAATGTTTGATCTCCTGGGATCTCATTTGTCGACCCATGAAAGCTCCATAGATCCCCACAGTGAAATCTGATCGTTCAGGGACCCCCTAAAATGGATTCTACGTCGAAAAATACTTCGAAAACTACATCTTACTCGATCCCATAGCCCAAAGCCTTCAGAAAGCTCCTTCCGCAGACCTCTTGAAACGGATAAAGTCAAATTTTGAGGCCGATCGGAGTCGTCGACCCCCGTCGCGATTACATAGGTGTATTATTCCAAAAATGATTAACCAAAACCGTTGCCGTCCAGTCCTGCAATTGAAAACCTATTGATGTAGTGAGAATATGGGGAACATGAATAATATTTCGAAGTTGAACCACCCCCTTCAATATGAAGAAAATCAAAATTTTTATTTATTAAAAAATTAGTTGTGGGCGTAGAATCATCCTGTCCGACCTTCTAACACGGCAATCGTTTGTTAAATGAAATTGGTTTTTGATCTTGATAGGCCTTTCACATCAAACTTATTGTTTTTTGTTTTTTTGTTTTTTGAGCTTCATGCAGAGTTGGACACATTATTATCTATAGATAAGGTTGTGAATTAATTCACATCATGCTTTGTTTGTGAGTGTAAATCAAACATGAGTTTGATGATTGTTTCCTAAGGCTTCTTGTTCCTTGTATGTACTAGGTAGGTACCGAGTTTACGTCTCTTGTGATTTTAGGGAAGGAGGCCGTTTATTCGATGAAAGATGTTCGTCTGGAAGGGGCTCTCGGGTCCCAAAAGATCCTCGTTAACCCGTTGGTGCCCAGAAGCAACATTCATTATGACAAAGGGAAATACACGCTTGCCAACAGCACTTCGGGGGTGACTGAGTCGAGCGCCAGTCGACGGAACGATAAAGTGCATTACAATCCCAAATTTCTCAATCAGAACGTGTACTCGAAAGATAACGTTCATTACAATGTGAACTACTTGAGCGAAAACCCGTACGTGTCGACGACGATTCACGTAAACCCTAATTTCGTTCCGCGGGACGATCAGGCGTACAGTGCGTACAGTCGGACGTTTGAGAGTAGAAACAAGTACAAATATGTCAGGAAAGAGAGCGCTAGCGCCGCGCCGCCTGTCGTCACCGTCAAATCCGAACCGAAAACTGCTTCCAAGTACAAGCTCGTCTACAGCACCGCGCCGTCGGCGCCGGCTGCCCCTCCGGCGAAACCCGGATTCGTCATCCGGTCCAAATACTCCCTCAGGACCTGCCAATCGGCCAGTCAAGCCAACCCGTCGGCGAGGGTGCGGTACGATTTCAAAATCAGCCGGAACAAACTCGTTCGAAAGTCCGTCCTCCGCGGGAAGAAGCGGTTCAAGCGCCACGCCGGGTTTTCACTGCGGAACCTGTTCAAGAACCGAACGAGCAGCGAGTGCAGCATCTTCAAGAAGTTCAGTCGAACCAAAATAGTTCGCAGGTCTGTCCTTAGGGCGCACATCGACTCAAGAAAATTGCTACGCAAATCGCTCAACTCCTCCGTTTCACATTTATTGGCGATCAAACCGCTCATCAACTCCAAGTACAAATTGGTTCTTAAACGAACAAGCATAAAACCCAATACGAGCCTTACGAAGCAAAATGTCAACAAATCTCTCTTCAACAAATCAAAGAGGTGAGATACATTCATTGCCATCTTTGAAACCCATATACTTAGATAGTATTTTAATATTTTTGTGTTTTCAGGCGTAGATCCGCTATCGTCAAAATAACTTCAAAACTGCGCAAGAACAATCAACACTGCAGGTTTTACAATCGATTCGGTAGATGCAAAGGGAAAGACAGAGGAACTTGTAACCAATTGCATGACCCGCTCTACGTGTCAATTTGTAAAAAGTAAGTTTTGCTTTTGGTAAACCAAACGAAAAAAAATAATAAAAAAATAAAACAATAAATAATCAAAAAAAATAAAATAAATAAATAAATAAATAAAAAAAAATAAAAAATAAAAAAAAAATAAATTCTCTGAGTAATCTTTATGACGTCACTAAGTTGCCAAACGTGACGTAGTTCTGATTTTTATTTTGTTGTTCACATTCGCAGAGCACGCGAAAAAACTCGACATTTTTGGGCTCTTTAGTTTTCGCTCTATATCTCCTAAACTACGCATTTACAATCATTTACTCCAAATACACTTTCAAAGAGAACTAAATTTGTGACAATGGGGTCTGATTCTATGGCGGAAAAATAAGCAAGTTTGGCCGAAAATCTAGGTCGCACTTACCCCGCTGTACTTACCGAAAAATCAGAACTACAGGTTTTGTGAATTTAGCGATTTTTGGTCTGGTATGCATTCTGGTCAGCTAAAATTTAAATTGTTTTGCAGGCTTCCGTTCGGTGAGTGTTCGGACAAAAGTTGTCTGCTTTCTCACGACGTTCGCCCGGGCAAAATGCCAACTTGCTATCATTACCTCGCAGGGATCTGCAAACGGGACAAGTGCCCCTTCCTGCACATCAAAGTGAACCCGAAAGCTCCAATATGCGGGATGTTTCTCCAGGGATACTGCCCAGACGTGTACAATGTAAGTTGGCGGCGTTGCGTTGTGATTTGTGTGAACCACGAAGTAATGATTTTGGTTTATTATTCTTGGAATATTGCACCTATCTAATCGCGACGGAGGTCGACGACTCCGATCGGCCTCAAAGTTCGACATTATCCTTTTCAAGAGGTCTCGGTTCAAAAACCGAAATGTCCGTCCGCAGTACGCCGTCCGGGCCGTTTTGGGCAGTAGGATTTTTTTAAACTGAAATTTTGAAAAAATACTTGGTTTACCATCTAGTTGTGCCTGCAAGGTTTTCAGCCCGATCGCCCAAACCCGTGGGGTGCTATGGGCCTAAAATGGGGCTAAGGGAGAGTTTTTTAAGGCTTTTGGCTATGGGACCGAGTTAGGTGTCGTTTTCGAAGTATTTTTGGACGTAGAATCCATTTTTGGGGGTCCCGGAACGATCCGATTTCACTGTCGGAATCTATGGGGCTTTCACGGGGGTACAAATGGGATTTTTGAAGGATCCCAGGAGGTCAAATGTCAGAATATTTTTTTTTTTTTTTCGAGTGTCTCCCGGTTTGAAAATGTCCCTGTCCCAGGCCCAAGCATACCTGCTTCTCCACCCTCCTCCGCCCCCTCAACCACTCCTCTGCCATACCTTCTCCACCCACCTTCACCCGTTCAATCTCACCCTCCACCGATGAAGGATCTATACCTGAATGGTGGGAGAGTCCCCCCCCCCTCTCGGAGAACTCTAATTCTGTGTTTCGTTGGTTTGATCCTCAATCATAACACTAACAAATCTGGGGGTCTGGGGGTGTCCTCCATTACTAAAGTAAAAATATAGTTATTCATACCTACATAGTCACATGTGGCATTACACCGCACAGGCGGCAACGTTTAAAAAAAAATTTGTTGGTTTCAGTGTTTGAAGCGGCACGAGTACGTTTGTCCCATTTTCGCTGAAACGGGTTCCTGCCCCAAAGGTAAGTCTTGCGCTCACCCTCACCGAATCTCCACCGTCCACTCCAAACTCCTCGCCGCCCACCAGCGACCTCTGATGGCCAAAAACGCTCCTTCCCCCTCCGCCGGCTTCCTCGTTTCCGTCGACCCCGTCCCACCCCGCCAGGAGCCGTCCGAAGAGCCTCAGCCCTTCACCAGGTATTTCTCCATGCCGATCCCCACCAGCTCCCAGTTCCAGCCTCCTTCCAGCCCTTTGGATTCCTCCGTGGTAGACCCCGAGCTCGACCCCCAAAGTCAATAACTTTTCAATGTGTAAGTTACCTGTCAAAAATTGAATATTTCAAATTTGAGCATATTTTATTATCTGCCTGTCAAGGCAATGACTGCGATAGTTAGTTATTTTTCGACATAGATTTAATAAATAGTTGTATTTTTCAATCGAAAGATCATAGTGGCTCGTCCATGTTTGATGTGATATAGGTGTAGCCAAATTTCGTTGGTCGCACACTCCTTATGTTACGCCAAAAACATACTCAGCATTCTTATACCATACTTAGGGCCCAATTCGTATCGCATTTGAGCCTAGGAATTAGCATCCCTTTAATCATCTCGAATATAATTAATAAAAAAAATTCTCATACTTGTTGAATTTGACTTTTTGGGGTTTCTATTCCTCGTCCTGATATCCTTCTTACTTCACCGATGCAGAAAGTGAGCCAGAAAGCGACGACAAAATCAATTTGTGCTGTGAATTAAAAAAAAAAATTGAAAACCCGTGGTGGTTTGATATAAGGAACTGTCTCTCTTAGATAAGTATGAAATGTATTTGTGCAAAAATACAAATAAACGAATGTTGAACAATATGGTTGTTTCACTTTGCTTCCTTCGTCCGTCAATTTGGATGAGATGGGAAATCAGAGGGGGAAATTTAAAGTCAAATAATCATTTCGGGGAAGGTCAAAGAAATTTTCGCCAAATAAAAAGTGACGTTTTATTAAATGAAACAAAATATTTTTCGAGTAAAAAATTGACACAGAAATAATTTTTGCACAAGTAGCCTATAATATTGCTTTGATATTATCAAAGAATAATAAACTCTTGTGTAAAATTTTCAGCGTTTTTTCTTATTAGTCGCTCGATCCATGTCAGGTTTTCGACGAGCAAGGCGATAGTCATGTTATCAGACTCCTGAGTTTATGAAAACAAACGAGTTCACAGTGGAGAGTCAGGTGTATTGCTTCGACGGCTGAGGTTCAACCGTTTGGGGAGGCAGTTGTATTGCACGTTCGAGCGGCGATCGAAGTTCCCTTCACTTTTCGGCCGGCCGGGAGTCAGTTAACTTGCCCCCAATAAAATTTTGATGAAATGCATGGAGATGTAGCTCCAGCACTTCGCCAAAAATTTATGGTACCGTATACCACGTGCAGATGAAAAAATCGATAGCCACTCCTCCCTCTGAAACAGATTTAACTGGCTAAAATAATCCAGATACGTCCATGCACCAAAAGGTTTGTGCAGTTCACAGTGTGGCCAACTGTGGTACTAACTACACGAACTGGTACAAATAAATGATGCTTCAACTCGCTCTAGAAGCTATTTTTGGCACTCTCAAGTACTGGCAACATCCCAATAGGTGGGTACCTATTTGAGGAATGAGTAATTTGATTCAACCGAAAATATCTATCAACCTAATGATCCAAAAAACGATCACCTCATAGAAATTAACAATAATCATGTTCCATAAAGAGAAATATTATTGTTCGGGAGTATTTCAATAATTGAATTCAATTATTCAGATATGAATTTCATCAAGCATTTTAACCAATCAATCTTCTCGAAAGATGAACTTTTTCAACGTCAGAGGGTATCATACTTTTATTACCACCATAAACATGAATGAAGTTAATTAAGGGATCAGCAACAGTTACTGGGATCAGTGAAGCTGGACATCTACCTCAATTCTGATTTTTAAGGTACGTTGGGCCCAAAATGTTAGAAAAAAGTAAAGTGGGATCATTTGTGTTGACATTGTTCTCACAATCGGGGACAGGAGCCGATCCCGCAGTTGTACTTTGAAACGGTTTAAGAAATATCTTGCTCCAGAGATAATGCTGTCAAAATCTTATTTGTAAATTAAAATAAGAAAAAACTATCCACATGTCAAAACTTTTGTTCTGCATTGTCCTACCAGGATCCAAAATGCAACAATTAGCCGCGCTCGCAATCATTTGCTGCTGGCTATTTTGCGCAGATGCTGATGCCGTGAAAGAAGATTTTGACGACATTGACGATCCACCGCATCATGTAATGATCCTCATCACGTAGCACACTAATAGTCCAGTACGGCTAGGTTCAAAAAATGCGTTTTCAGGAGAGAAAAAAAGTAGGTTTTATAAGGGTAGTTTTATCTAAACCACTAATTCTCACCGTGTCTGTGTCTAACTAGGTAACTATCTATCTATCTAACTGACTAACAGAGTATGTCACGAGCAATAATTGGATTGACTACGTTTTGAAGTTTTTTGCTTCAACGTTTTGAAATTTTGAAGTTTGCTAAGACACGGGAGAAAATTGCATTCCTTCTCTCCAATGTCGGGGATATTCCTGTCTGTGTTTTCGAACATATTCTGGGGAATACGCCGATTGTTTACTGTCTCGGTGAAATGTTTACCTACCACTAGGGGGGGGGGGGGGGGGATCCCCCTGAGATGCGCGCGAATACGCGCATTTGCGCCCAACTTTCTTATTATAAAACCAATTTTAAGATTTTAAATCATGACCTACCTAAGTTAAGTTTTTTTTATTTTTTATTTTAAGTTTGATATCACTCCGGAGGTGGTACAAATAGTGACAAATTTGATAGAGCTGGATAGGGCAGCCCTAAAAACCATCATGGAAATCGAGACCACAGTCCTAAGGACTTCTTTCGCTGATATCATTATGGATGGCTATACTGTGAGTACCTACTTACACTTCATCTGGGCGATACGTACAAGTTCGTGTATGATAATTAATTGCACTTATTGCTTCAGCTCAACTCAACGTTCGGCGACTGCTTTGTCAAAGAAGGTCGTACCCACTACGACGACTGGCCCAGGAGGCTGACAGTCATTAATGATAAAATCGACTTTAGCCTCAACGCAATGACCGACAATTGGTTCAGCAATCATACCCAACATTATCTTGAAGCCTACTGGACACAATTTTGGGAAGACAGAAACAAGGTGTACCAGTACGCCACTCGCAAAGTCGATCTTGGCCTAGAGTGCTCCAATATTGCCTCCGATTCTTGTCTAGGGTTCAGCTCGCTGCATGTGGTTTTGTATAACTTGAACAAGGACGTTAGGGCTCATTGCGGACTTCCTCCCCCTAGTTTGGGGCGTTGTTGACAACAATCCCTGAAAATGTTGGATGTGGTTTTCTGTCAATACATAACGCGACCAGTGTTCAAGTCATTTCACAGCCTACCTCGAACCTTCCCAGGACGTCCAAATGTTACTTGTTACAAAATGTCTCGCAAAAAGCTACAGCCATAGATGACACTTGTTTTCGTAAATCCCTCATGGATTACGAATTAACCTAACATGTATGATAGTACTGTATATGGTATTACACAGTATAAGAAACAATTTATGGTATGGTATGGTTCCGCGAACCAGGCAGCATTCTGCCTCTAAAAGGTTTTGTGTAAAATGCCCTCCTCCACCCCTTATAGGCACACCCAAGTTCACATATCTGTGGTTATCTTTGTAACCAACACAGCTGTACAAACGTGATTATCTTCTATCCGTGCATCGTATGGGCCATTATGGCAGAAGGATGTGTTTTCGACATCGGTAATACCTACTCGGTTGACCATTTAATTGTGCCCGCGAGGTTTTCAGCCCGATTGTCCAAAAACCCGCGTTGCGTTATAATGAAATAACTCCCGAATAAAATTAATGATAAAATAAAATGATTGGGTATAATAAATAAACTAATTCCTGAATTTCTTTGTTTTTCACGTTCGACTGCAGTGCTATAATTATGAATTATTATAATTAGTATAATGAAGAATTAATTATTATAATGAATTCAAGATGGAAATTGCTGCATTTATTCTTCATAAGTACCTGGATTTTCATATATCTTTTCTCTTGACCCCTTAACGTATGCAAGCTGCCATTGCCTTCATACCACGGCGCAATGCTTCCATGAGCAAATCGGAGCCTGAGCATTTGACACGATGGTTGCATGGCTTTTGTTGGGTGTTGGTAATAAATTGGTACAATTCGTCTCGCTGATTCCAATAATCTTCCAAGAATCGGTCTTTTCTGTTGGCATGACCGATCCGCTTTGACCATTCTTTAATGAACTCGTCTGACGTTTCGTCGACTTTTTTATTCAGTTCTTCCGTTATGTTGCTGATTTTAGGTTTCATGACGTAATATTGTGATAGCGCGCAGTCCCTTCCTCTTATGCCCGATTGCTGTAATTGTTTGAAAAACTTCAATCATTCCGAAATTGCAGGAACTCAAAGTTGAAAAAAGAAACTGCTACTTACTTGACGCGTTACCATGACAAGCGACATCAACAGGTTCCGGACGGTCACAGCTTGATTGACCACAATAGTTTTCAACACGAGTCTATCTTGTTCTGCCAACTCAATGACGGCGTCCACAATCCCAACCTTCGCGTAGAAAAAAGGTAGAGGGTCTTTCTTGGGGTCAGCACCATTACTCAGCACCCAGCAATTCACCAGCAAGACGCTGACAGTCAACACTGCTCGTCGCACCCCTGAAGACATTGCAGAGCTCTCGTGACTGCACTGTTCGATGTTCGCTAACAATTTTCCCCCTGGAGATGGATTATTTATGGTTATTAAAATTTAATATGGATTTGTGGATAGTATGGTAACTAGCACTCTGGCAGAAGGTGTCGCTTCACTCGGCCGACCACTTTTTCAGCCAGGGGGCCTCGCTTTGCTCGGCCAACCACTTTGGACAGGGGGGGGGCTCGCTTCGCTTGCCCATTTGAATAATACCTCGGTCAAGTGAGTGGGTAGGATACAGAGAAAACGCCGACTCAATCGGGGACAGTGAACAACGAAGATAAGGATAGTTGCGCGAATTTGCGCTCAATGCGCTTATTGGACGTAAAATGGCTCGAGGAATCCAAATTCGAGAGAAAAATTACGGGTTCCCATTTATATTAAAATAAGAAAGTGTGCGCAAATGCGCCTACTTGCGAGCATCTCAGGGGTATCTTGACGCCCCCCCCCCCCCCCCCTATTAGTGCTAAACGGTTCACCGGGATGGTAGAAAAAAATCGGCGTATTTTTATCAATTACGGTTTCAGCTGAGAAGACTCGACATACCCACATAGATAGATAAATAGAATCTGCTGGTAAACACGGCGAGTGGTTGAAGAAGATTGTTGTGGGTGGAAAGATTCAAACAACTATGAGGAAAGAGTCAACATTTTCATCAACTACGGATAATTAATTATAGTTGTAAATAAAATAAAGGAGGAAAAAATTAAAAAGAAATTAAAATTAATTAAAAAATTGATATGAATAAAATATGTCATGGAAAATTAAATGGATATTAAATATGGAAATATCCATGGAGTTACAAGGAAGACTCGCTAACAATCAATGTGGATGGAAAGATTCAAACGGTCAACATCATCATCAACAGTGGATATTTAATTATGAATGTAAATAAAATAAGGCATTCTGGAAATCTTCGAAGCGAAGAGAAAACTATCAAGACTCAACTCACCAGAAAACAAACAATCCGAATGTTCGTACTAGGCGAAGCTGCTGAAGGTAAATCGACAAAGATGATGTAAATTAAAAGTAAACCAGTCAATTGAGTGAAATGAAAAGAACGGATAATGGCCCAATACGACCAACCTAAATTAGTAAATAGAAACCACGGTGGTAGTTCACGAATCTTTTGACAACTATTACAAAACATAATGAGAAATATTAATCGGACGGAGATACTAATTTGAATTCTGCATTCAAATTAACGATTTGGTTAAAAGCTTAATCAAAGCGTATTCATATTTTACAGATGTAGAAACATTGTTTCCCCTTCATTTGTTAAACTTGCTTTATTATATAATTTCTATTTCCAATACGGAACAATTGTCTGGGGACGCAAAATGCAGGAATTACTCGGGAATCCTTAAATCAATAGTTAACTACCTACATAGTAATCCATCCTCATGATTGTCTATAACGGGTGGATATCCAACGATTTAAAAGGCAGACAAATGACAATTTTCTTATAAAACCTGTATTTACAAATTATAATGTTTACAATTTTATGTACACATAAATACGTTCAACATCGCCAAATAATTTAAACCTAACCGCTACGTTTTTTTTAGTCTTCCGTTGCTCTTTTTTCACTTCTAAGTCTATGAATATTTGGTATAAAGAATAATGGACAATTTCAGAATATTTTGGGACAAAAAACAATTGAGTCGATTTTAAAACCTACGATTATTATCACAAAATCAGTATTTCCCTGCGTGTGAAGCCTTCGATTTCTCTCAACGTCGTTGTTGTGATGTTTGCAACCAAAAAAAAAAAATAAATAAAATTCACGCGTGCGTAGGCAAAATGTCTATCAGAATTTCACTAGGAAGTTTGAGCAAATCTACTTTAAATTGGTGAATGAATTTCAAGGCGTTGTAATGGGATTTTAAGCTGCACAATTTTTCCCACAAAAGCCAATTTCGAGCTATACAATACTACTAAGTGAAGCAGCTAAGGCATTTCAGCGGGAATATCGGTGGTTTCACCGTTGATTGAAAATTGCGTAAATTGTGTAACGTCCTAATTTTGTCTAATTAATTCCCTTTGAATCTATTCCAACTAGTTAAAAAGCTTCAGCACAGCTGTGCAAATATTGTCACGGGCATAATGAGCTCTGAAATTGAACCGAGCGACTATGTGGTAAATATTTCCACGAAATAGACCAGAAAAAAATGGAGTTTGCTGGATTGGGCTATTAAGGAATCTCGTTTATTAAAAAGAAAAAAAACTTCCAGCGTGAGCCCTCACTTTTCTTATCGAAACTGGACACTTCTAAGGCAGTACGAACTATACGCTAATGTCCAGTTTTGTATGATTTTGTAAAACGTTACTGTACATTACCACATAACCAGGCGATCACGAAAATGGCTGCCAATTACAAAAATATCGATAAGGACTCAACTATTTCGAGGAACAAACGCAGCACATTTTGGTGTTATTCTGGCCGTGGATGCAAATATTATCCTTGCGATTGCTTGTTTTTCCGTCGTCTTTTGGCTTTGCTCGTCGACAGAAGTTCGCAAGCTTGTTGGATCTCGTAGAATTTCTCCTGAGCTTCTCTCTTGGTTTCGGGGTCTTTGGCTTTGTCGGGGTGCCATTCTTTGGAGAGCTGCCGGCACCTGGAGTTGATCACGGTTTGGTTCGCTTCCAAATTCAGTCCCAAAACCTGCGGGAAAAAGCGGAAAGTGAAAAGTGAGGAAGGAGGTTGGTGCGACTGTTTGAGAATGTCAAATCGGTAATCAAAAATCGATTTTGGGATCGATTGTGAAATCGACGTCCAAAATTTCTTCGATATAACGATCTTGAAAAAAGCTCACAGTGTAGGCGTTCTGTTCCCCGTGCGGATCCAGCATTTCCACCGCCATCTTCCACATTTCTCCCCATCCGTGTTCCCGGGCGAAGGCGATCGTCTCGCTGAGAGATTGTCCCAATTGCGTCCACCATTTGGACGTGAAGAAATGGTGGAGCACTTCGCTTATCGGGATCTCTTCGCCGTCGGAGTCGGTGATCGTTCCGTTGAAGTAGAGGTTGCACCCCCACAAGCCCAAATAGAGGCAGCCGCACATCATCAGAATTGTGGTTCTCCTGAAAGTTAAAAAAAAAAGTCTCGTGAATTCGGCGCTTCCCGTGTTTAATAAGTGAATGATCGCGATAAGTAGTCGGTCAAGGTATGGTAGGTGTGAGGTTGCCTCAAATAACAGGGTCACGAACTTTCGTCATCAATTTTCATCCTTGTCACCCACTTCTTCCCGAGAACAAATGAGCAGCTTCCTGAGCCAAACTTCCCTCATTTTGCATTCCATGTTGAGAATAGTTTAAAGAGGAATTTTTCTAAGGAGATTTTCAATGAGCAAGTTCTCAATTGAATAAAACCGCTGCTTATATTGCACAAGGGATTGTTATTCTGTGGTACAAATTATCCAAAAATCAATTCCGTCAGCTAAAAAATCACAAACATGACAGGTGTGGACGTCGGACGTCGGACTAGTGGCCTAACGTACGAGGTGAGAACGTCGAACTAGTGGCCTACAGGTAAGACAAGAGTGGATGCTGAACTAGTGTCCTAACGTACGACAGGCGAGAACGTCGAACTAGCGGCCTAAAGGTAAGACAAGTGAGGATGCTGAACTAGTGGCCAAACGTGCGACAAGTGAGGACGCCGAACTAGTGGCCTAACGGTAAGACAAGAGAGGACGCCGAACTAGTGGCCTAACGTACGACAGGTGAGGACGCCGCACTAGCAGCCTAACACAAAAGAGGATAGCAAACTAGGTATGTATAAAATGTATAAAAGTGACACTCCCGTTAGTCTCCCTCCTTGACTACTAACGTTTTTGGGCAGTTAACTCACGGCTAAAGCATGTTCCATGCTAAAAAAAATCCTACTGCACAAAATGGTGTAGACGGAGGACTGATATTAAAAGTCAGTCCGAATGAAATTTTCATTTTTGGAATGTACTCATGCAAAAAAATTCATTTGTCCTTTTTTGAGACCGGTAAAAATTTTCGAAAACGATAAACCAAAATAAATGGGGAAAAGAGAGAATGAAATAATTTTTAATTTAATTTTTTATTGTTCAATGGCCACTTTTTACGGAGCTAATAGAATCCATTAGCATGTATATTACTGTCCAGCAGACCCACTGAAATATTCCGAAGAAAACTTCAAGCGCACAAAGATGGTTTTGGAGGTTGGGCGCTGGACCGCGAAGCACATTCGGCTTGCAAATTGTTTGTAGCCACCGTCCCATGCAGCTTTACAATTAGTGATCGCTCTCCGTGACCCTTCAGGCAAAGTTCGTATAAATGCTCCTGAAACCGTAGGTTTTTTTGTGGCAGGTTGTGTGGCGCTTTTCACAGCACAAAGAGAGGCCGATAGGGATAAAAGTTGACGGAAATCCGCATACGGGTGATTGTACGAAAAGTGGCATCAAGGAAATTTTGTCTACTTCGATTTTTAAAAGGGCTGCTCTCCGTTTAGAGTGCGTAGTTTCCGAGTTATACGCGTAAAACTAGACCAACCTCCAATTGTGGTAGAGAAAATTTGCAAACACCACAAGTATTCTTAGGTTATAATACACCTTGCTCAAAATGGTTACAGACCCCATAAACAACGGATACATTAACTCTTAGATAGAACAGTACAATTCCGTGTTTTAACGACACCATAAAACAGTAACGATCAATTTTCTTGCGTCGGTTGGGTCATGAGGCGCTCAGCTCTGGTACGGTCTATGCTAAAATAACACTGAACAAGAGCTACCTACCAAATGGAAATTGATATTGGAGAAGTTGCTACGTCAACGAATCTTCTTGAAAAAAAAAAAAAAAAAAAAAAAAAAATCCTCTGTATACTAGTCGCAGTATCTACATCACAACTACCTATCAGAACTTTGGTGCCCAACTCTACCAAAAAATAAACGAGCAGGTTAATTGAATTTCAAGCTCCGAGTAGTTTACAGCTGAAGTCATTCAAGAAGACACGTGGCCCTAGTAATCCCTCCATTAGGATTCTCCTCTCACCTGAGAATATTTTTCCTTCCTCTGATTTGTTGCCGCCACTGCTTGGATTTCCACTCGAAAGCGTAAGCCGACGCCATAATCATCCCCGTGAAGCTGACCTCTCCAGGATAATACTTGTAGAACGGGTACATGCCGTAGGCTCCGAGAAGAGGCCATTTGATGGAACCCTCTTCGTACCCTATGTTACCCACGCACCACACACCTGAAAACCCAAGTCATGTCAAGAGGCGTTCAGGAAACGAAACATTTTGGAAACTTGTTTTTTTGCTCACCTAAGGCACATCCGAGCGGCACGAATATGTACAGGCCGGTCCAACTTCGTCCAGCGAAATCATCTTTGGGTATTGCAGAATGGACGACAGAACCCCACAAATACGAAACGAATATCGTCCCGCAAAACCTCCAAGTTGAAAACGGCGGCTGATAACAAAGACATAAAATACGGAGATAACAAAAATGAACTGCACAATGTGTTCGCTATCGATGTAAACTAAGTATAACGTTAAATGTTATAAATTTGGCTAAAATGCAAAGATAAGTTTACAGTATTAAACCCAATACACCGAAAAATGCTAAAAGACAACACCTCTGATCCACAATTTGAACTTTCTCAACACAGCATAAAACGTTCGACGACAAAGGCGCCTGGTCAGCAGACCGTGGAAGCCAAATGGCGTAAAATAATGCCGAATTAGGAAGAGAGACGACTCCTCCCTGATGGTCTGACATTTTTATTGATAATAAACGAATTTATAATGCGAACCGATTTCGAGCTGATCGACTCCGCAACGTGAGCAGATTCTGCACTTGTCTTCAAATGGAAAATGATTCCGCAACGTCGTCATTCGCCCTTCGCTCTAACCTGTTTTCTTCCAATCCAAATTCTATTAGAACTGCCAGAAGAATGTATTGTAAATAAATGTAGTAGGTATGCTCAGTTCAAACAAAAAAGTGAGGTTTCCTCTTTTCATACAAAAACCTGAACTGTGGCTTCTTTTTCTTATCTTTCCAAAGTGTCGCTGTTTTTTTCACAACTTTATCTTTTCCACTACCTACCTTCAACTTAATGTAAGGTGGATGCGGCGAGATAGTGGGAATCCATCTTAAAAAAGACGATTTAAGACGAAATAGTCTATTTCCACGATAAAAATATATAAACTTGTAGACGCGTTTCGGTTGATTAGACCATGTATTGTACACTGAGAGAAAAGATTTTTTTAGTGGCTAGGTTAAATCCGAAATAACCTCGAAAAGAAATTGAAACCACCTAGAATCAATTGATTCAACCTAGAAAAAAATAGGTCCAGGTTAAAGTAACATAGAAAAATATTAATACAACCTAGACCCATATAGAAACAACCTAATCCGTTATTACCTGCCCTCTGAGCACAACCTGGAATAAAAAAGTGATAACCTAGACCAAATGTGAACTTCACATTTGGTCTAGGTTGACATTGTGAAGACCTAGAAAATATATTACCTACCTTTGACTTTTAAGTGGGGTAACCTAGAATCGAATGATTTGACCTTCCATATAATTCCCCTCCATTAAAGTCTCAGTTGTACAACTGAAAACAACCGAGAGATTTAAAAGGCGAGATTGTTACTTTAGGTAACAACCCAGAAGAAAAAGTTAGAATTTCAGTCTCGGTTAAAACTACCGTAGTACCACAAATAGGTTTAGGTTTAAACAACAGTGATTGTAATTCATTCAATAAATTCCAGGTTGTTTCTACGGTACGCTAAGCGGTCGCGGAGAGCGCCACTGTAGGCGGTGGGCGTTAATTCTCGTTGTCTTGGCACCCCTGCTATTTACCCGGTGGGGTTGAGGCCAAATCTCTGTCAAAATCTAATCATCTATTTTCTGTCACTATGTGCAGTCATATTATGACGTCACATTCAAATTTTTGTACTGAGTTGGAAACAGAGACATCCCAGAAAGATAGTTGAAGTTGACAGAACCAACCTGCAATGGAAGTGGAGCAAACCTAGAAAGAAAAGTGGACCACCTAGTAATTTATTAGGACCAACCTGAAAAGAATAGGAAGCTACCTAGAAATTTAACTGGTACAACAGGGATAGTAATTGAAACAACCTCGTAAATAAAGGGGCACAACCTAGAGAAAAAAGGGTTCTAGGTTAACGCGCCATGGCTGTAAATTGTTTGAGGTGGGGTGAGAACGTTTTCGTTTTAGGGTAAATCAACCGTCTATGAAAGTGAAAAACATTGAATGCCAGGGTGAGACAACCAAGACATTAATGTTTTTAACCTAGACTGTAAATGGATGGAGGCGGCGGCACACACCGTGAACTTAACCTAGAACTAAAGTGTGGGGGTGGCGCATTTTAAATCTTGGTTGTTTGCATTTTTAGGAAGGTAACTTCACCAGTATTTTCAATCTAGGTTAAATGATATTCAACCTAGACTAAATTGTTCCACCCTAGAATGAAAACCAAAAAAAATCTAGGTTGGCAGCATTTAACCTAGAAAAAAATCGAAAAATAACCTAGAATAGGCCTTTTTTTTCTCTCAGTGTACTGATGATGGTCTAATCAACCGAAACGCGTCTACAAGTTTATATATTTTTATCGTGGAAATAGACTATTTCGTCTTAAATCGTCTCTTTTTTACCTTCAACTCTTTTCTAGTCATAATAATCGTCCTTCTGCCCGTTTCATTGCTATTCGCCCCATCATGGTTAATGGACTAATGATACATATTCGTGGCTCAAGGTACAACAACCTACTCGCTAATGGTTTTTAGCAATTGTTGTGGGGGGGGGGGGGGGGGGGGTACATCGGTGTTCTCAGTTTCAAAGTCGTATCTGCTCAGGAAATGACTAAAAAACAACATACAATTATCGATTTATGGAATTTTTTGTGGATTTACTAGGTAGTGAAAAAATACGTAGTCGGACTTCGTGAGATACGGGATAGATCTATTCTAATGGATCTATCCATTCTTAGGACGTGGCATAATGGACAAGGCTACAGACACGAAGATCGTAGATCCCACCGTTCCGCCGGATTTCATTGTCGATTCAGGTAGTTTGTCATCTGAACCGCACGCCATTAGGGGCGAATTGGGGCCGGGGGTGAAAGTCGTCGAGAATCCCGAAGAAAGCAGAAAACGCGTCAGCTGTGGCGGAGTAGAGCACACCCGGGGGGGGGGGGGGGGGGGATTTCACTAGCGTCAAGGACATCGCGGTTCAACAGTTTTTTACGGTTCCAGAAGCCTCTGCGGCCCGCTGACCAGCACCATGACGTCAATAGTCTGCTTGAGTGTCCAAACGTCCCAATTATCACCGGACGGAGTTGCCTTAAAATCTTTCAGAAAAAACAACAAAAGCAAAACAAAAAACGATTTCTGACGCTTCGACAGCCCGTTCAGAGGCAGGAGAACCTCTTCTTCTGTCGTTTGAACACTTGACAATTCACTCACCGTTTTGTACAGCCGCATTTTATCTGACAGCCTTTTGAGAAAGTCCGCGTCGTGGTTGGCAGCTCTTGTGTATTCCGGGATGAAAAAAAGGTCCCTCAACCATCCACCGACGTACCCTCCGAGGGTGCACCACCACAGGAACCCCTGGATGTCCCTGCCCAGGTAGAAGTGGTGGAGGCCGAAAATCCCACCGAAAACCCACAGAAGGTAGGCGAGGAAAAGGGATTTTTTGGCCATCGCGATCCGGACGGATTTCGCGCAAAAAAAAGAAGTCCCTTCGCGTTTGTAAAAATGAAACGAAACGTTATTTTCCGTCACTAAACGTTGTTGTCACCTATCAAGACATTTCCGAACGCAAAATGGGTCAGACGGAACCCAAACATGAAACACCGGGTATAACGGCACTGGGGGAAATGTGTGCTAGTTTCTACTGGAGGTGAGTCAAGTTCATCCCACTACCTACGACGGGCTATCCCTGCCCGTTGTTTCTTCCCGTCATAGGCGTCTCAGTGGGTGCTATAAGGTCTATGAGGGTCCCTACGTGCCTCCTCGCACCAACCAGGGAGGAAGCCTCACGCCCACCCTCACGGCAACCAGTCGACATTTCACGAGGGACGTTGATCTTGGCGTTGCAACGTAAAACAAAATCTGCAAAATTTTCACAAGGGTTTATTATTTTTTGATGGAGGTAAATTTTGCAAAAATAAATTTACCTATGCCAAAAAAAAAAAAAAAAAAAATAGTAATAAAAAAAAAAAAATAAATAAAAAAAATTAAGAAATACCTACCCATAAAAAAGAAATTTTTTCGTCGGTACCTACCATGGACAGATTTGGGATCCCAAAAAAAGATTCTATTCTTTCAGGCCGATCAAAATGTTGACCTCAAGTGTAACCAAAACGTTCGCCAGAAGCACCCAATGCTAAACACCAGAAATGTATACCCTTGCAGACTCGGAAGCAATAAATTTTCCCGTGCAATGGTTCGACAGATTTGGGACCCCAAAAAATGGATTCTTATGGCTTTATCTTTCAGGCCGATCAAAATGTTCGACTTCCGTCGCGAATACAAGGTGAATTATTTTAAGAATAAAAAACAAAAAATCTAAACGTACTTCTCTTTATCTGTATACTTTCTATAGGTATTTGTTATTATAGGTAAATATAATTTGCTACGCAGTTAATATATTAATCATGTTCGTGGCTCAAATTATAACAAAAAAGGCACCTAAATTCACTCGATATCCGGATCCTCCCCCAGAAAAATTCGGTTGGTCGTTAGTCGGCTCCGTACAAGTTTCAACTTGCCAACCGCCCCCGGTTCGACAGCGCCACCTTCCTATGCAGCATTTCCACTCCCGCCTCTCCCGTCCCCTCCGTGTCTTTTTCTATGCACCACCTCATGCCGGTCTTGGGGAGTATTGACTGTTGTTTCCCATTCATTTCGGGGTTCAACCCCCTCAGCAGCACCATGAATGGACGTTCCCCTTTTCTTCGCCTCTCTCCATCATTTTTTTTTTTTTTTCACGCCAAAAATGGTGCATAACAGTCCGGGCAAATTGCCAAACGTGGAAATGATTCCACCGAAACAACTGTATAATAAATGAAGACCAAAATTTTTTCAGAAAAAATAATATTAATAATAACCAACGTGTGCAATTAACCAAAAATATTGCGTAAGGTGACCACGTAGTTGTTCCTGGACCACGTGGCCTTAGCGGATTCGCCAAGCTTTCGCTCCCCCCTCAATGATTTCACTTTTTCAGTCGATTCGGTCCGCGACTCAGCGTTGAAGCTGTCTATTTTTTTGTCAGAAGCCGAAAACGGTTAGGATCCAAATTTTACCAAATAAACGACGAACCTGAAACGCAAATAAATACACAAAAATGAGGAGTTCCATTTTTAAAGGTACGTACCTATGTACAAAACGCTAATAGCACAAAAATGTTTTGAAAAAAAAAAAAAAAAAAATCAACTTCTCAGGGTAAGAACCCAAAGGCGGTCAATTCTCTGAAATCATTAGAAGAATTTTCCATAAAAAATTTAAAAAAAAGGAAAAACGAAGAAGAGGAAGTTGAGAGTGAAAAGGAGGACACTGTGTGAACCGAAAAAACCTCTGCGTTGCCAAATTTGTTGGGCGAAATTCACTCAAGTGTCACTGAGGGCAATGCAGTGGCTTCATTCAACTCAATGTGTTGAATGACATTACATGTCGAGGGTCCAACAGCAACACCACGTACTGCGTTTTTAGCTACTTTTCAGGAGAGCCAAAAGAGTCTCATTGAAAATGAAGACAGTCCGTGGTGTTGCATCAAGTTCTGGTTTGACGTTTTTGTGATTTCTGCGCTATCTATTGAGAAATTATCCCTACTTATATTTTTACCTGATCCGCCGGGAGAATACGCTTCTAATGGTATCCTCAACTCATTTTGGCCAAAAATGACAGTCCAGAAGAGTCTCATTGAACACCTGATGAAAATGAAGACAGTCCGTGGTGTTGCATCGAGTTCTGGTTTGACATTTTTGGGATTTCTGCGCTATCTATTGAGAAATCATCCCAACTTATATTTTTACCTGATCCGCCGGGAGAATACGCTTCTATAGAAGCGATTATAATGGTATCCTCAACTCATTTTGGCCAAAAATGACAGTCCGTGGTGTTGCTGTTGGACCCTCGATGTCATTCTATTAAGAAAAAACAATAATAATAAAAAACCTGCAAGTTTACACAAGGGTTTATTTTTCAATGTAGCTAACTGAGCAAAAATTAATTCTGAGTCATTAAGAAAATATTTTTGAAAACATTTTCCTTTGCGATGTTCCTGGCAAGGAGAGTTAAAGTTATGGAAAAATTATTCGCCGTGCCCTATTGAAAAGCGCCAAGCGCATGGACCCAAAATAAACGATAATCTCAGAAACTTCGAAAATCGCCTAAATGGATAAATGGAAAAATTAGGCCCTTCAGACCCAAATGGCTTCAATTCATTTTACGGCCATGGAAGATAACAATAATAATTATCTTATCAAAATTATTTTGATTGAAAAATAATTGGAGATTAACCAGTTTCGTGATTGTAATAATAATTAGTATTACAATCACGAAATATTTATTATTGCTACAATCAAAGGGGGTTAATCTCCAATTTGTAAACATTTCAGCCCAATGAACTGACATCGAAAAGCAAAGTGTGAGTAGTGCGTTGTGATCCAGCATCTCCTTTATATTCACGCCCGGGATGTCCTTTTTCAAATTTCTGTCTAAACCTGGAAATGTTGATCTACTAACCCCTATGCTGGGCGGGGGGGGGGGGGGAGGGGGATCCAAGATTCTTACGCTTTGTAATGTTGTTTATCCTGTGATCCAGTCGGCAGAGATGGGCAAATTGTAATTTCCAAACTCTTGTTTCGAGCTTGTCACAATTTTTCCTGGCTCCACTCAAACCTCGAGAGCACTGCACAATTTGAAATATGCGAGCTCATTCGTCCGAATTCCTGTAAATCCGCTTGAAAAGTAACGTGACCAAAGCCTCCTGATTGTTACCATAAGTGAAACTCTGAAAATATTTGACCTCCTGGAATCCTTAAAAAAATCCCATTTGTAACACCATGAAAGCCCTATTGATGCCCACAATGAAATCTGATTGTTCCGGGACCCCCAAAAATACTTCGAAAACGACACCTAACTCGATCCCATGGCTAAAAGCCTTCAAAAAACCCTCCAGAAGCCCCATAGCGCCCCACGGGCTTGGGCGATCGGGCTGAAAACCTTGCGGGTACAACTAGATGAAAACCAAGTATTTTGTCAAAATTTCAGATTTCAAAAAAAAAAAAATCCTACCTACTGTCCAAAACGGCTCGGACGGCGTACGGACATTACGGTTTTGGAGTCTAGACCTCTTGAAACCGATAATATCAAATTTTGAGCCCGATCGGAGTCGTTGACCTCCGTCGCCATTAAAAAGGTGTATTATCCCAAGAATAATAAACCAAAAGTCATTTACCTCGAGCTCACTGGTAAAAAAGCTGTAAAATACATAATTTCGTACCATAAATCTCTGCGTTGGCCATTCACTTCGCCATTATATTCGGCCATTCACGTGAACCCAACAAACCGTTCACTACTATTAAACATCACCAAGGTATACTATTATCAAGGAAGGTTAGCACCAAATCTGTAATATCTGATCCTCCATTAGTCCATTCTAAGCGCCTATTTTCCTTTTCTTACCTTTTCTTTTTATGGTAGTTAACGGTTTTGATTTTTCGGTTGGCTATCATGGAAGACATCTTCAAATGATGGTAATAAAAGTGACCAAAATGTACAAACCGACTTTATTTAAAGTTGTTGGGTTCCACAAAAGACAAAATAAAAACAATTTTACAACAACCAATATTTACAATGAAAGCGGTGAAATTGAGTTGGGTAGGAAAACAAAACCAATGATGGGATGGTATAAATGAACTTGGGCACTTTTGATGAACCTGCATGCACCTTGAAAACTTCGGACACTTCGACCAAAAGTACGCAAAAAATACTTTTGGCGTTCGGGAAAAAATGTCAGTCTGGTCCGAAGGGATTGAGTTCCGAATCGGGTCGGCGCGGGTTTAAATGACTCGCCTAACTTCGAAAAACCTTTTCAGGTAGTAGACTTGTCCGATGGTCATCGTGATGAGGACGACGGCCTCGAAGACGGACCAGAGGACGACCCGGCTGTTGGTGGCCTCGTTGATGCCGTGGTGGATCCTGTCGCGGACGGTCATGTACTCTTGTTCGTGTTTGACTCCCGTGAGAGCTGTCGTCAGGTCCTGAAAATAAGAAAATGGGTGAGAAGGAGCATCACAGGCAAACTAATATTATTAAATAGTTCATATTATGAAGGGAACATTTAAATAAGAAAAGCGTCAAAATTTCACCCCTCTGTTCACAATAAAATGCAAACATGGCGTTCTTTTATGCGAGCAAGTGATTAAATCAATAATATTGGCTTAATCATCATATTATGAGCCTACGGCTGCCTCTATTGGCATTTTGTAGTTCCTTCCAGCCAAATTCCTTGGGCGCTGCAGAACTGTCACAGTCGTACGACAGTAGGGCACGTCGGATTCCGAAAAACGCTGGGTAAGGTAAGCATCCTTCGTCAACGCTACTTTTGGCCGAGGATGACGTTAGACATGAGGGAATGGAGTAAATCCTGCGCAATTTGTCAAAAATCCAGCGGATGGACATTTACACCCTGGGGCCAGTCCCAAAAACAAGAAGAGGGAACCCGTGTGTCCTCTTAGCCTCTGATATACTTTACGAAATCTCCAGAGGCTATGACCATTACCAACCAACAAAACAGATACTGTTGCTACAACACTGGTCGAACAAGTCTTCAGCACACATGGGATTCCGTCCACACTGACCAGGGGTGCAACTTCGAATCAAAGCAGATACAAGAAAATTTCTTGTATTTAATGATTTAACTTCGAATCAAAGCAGATACAAGAAAATTTCTTGTATTTAATGATTTAACTTCGAATCAAAGCAGAGACAAGAAAATTTCTTGTATTTAATGAGCCACCTCCTGGGGACCAAGCAGGTCGAGCCCTCCTGTGAGGAGGGCTGGTAGAACGCCAACCAAGTTCCTTACAAAGTTCGTGAATCAGAAGCAAAATGATAGGGACGGGCTTCTACCGCTCTTCCTACTGGTCTACAGGAGTGCGCCCTTTGTCAGGACCGGTTTCTCGCCAGCCGTGATGGTCGCGAGCTCCAGCTACCAGAAGACTTGTTAAGGCCTGTCGTGGGAAGAGCCACTCTTGGTTTCGTATGTGTTATTAGAGAGCACAATCAGGAAACCAGAGATCAGGGCTCATGGGGGTCCAGATGGCAACAGAAAGAACGTTTCGAACGTCGCGCAGAAAGACTTCAAGGCTGGGGATTGGGTGTGGCTACATGACCCAAAACGATCGGTGCACAGTGATCCGAAATCGCAAAAAAGCGTTTATAAATCAATACTGTGAACTGTGACTGGTGCTAGGCCATTCAAATTTTGATCAGTAATAATTACTGATTACGGACGGCGTTATGCAAAAACTTGTAAATCGACATAATTTGAAAAATGGAGTTTTTGGTATCGTTGGATTCGTCTCGTTGAGCCAAGAGTGTTTCTTGCAGAAAAAAGCGCCCTCTATTCAATTTCAGAGGAATTAAGCCCAATAATACTAAGCGACATTCATAATAATTGGAGTTTTGAAATACGCAATAACCGACCAAGCGCCGATTTCAAAATGCCTACTAACCGACAAAGTGGCGCTTGATAGGGGTTTGCAAAACGTACTTCGAGCGAAATTCGATTTTTTAAAAGTGACAACCGACAAATTGTGTTGATCGGCTGATTTTTTTTTTGGCATTTGAACCGGATAGCCGTAATCAGGACCCCAAAAAACATCGACGTGACAAGTTTCATCCAAATAAGTTGAAAACAACATGTCAAAATTGTTTTTCAAGCTTCCCCAAAAAGTGCATCTGTCGCTTTATAGGATTCTTTAAGAATAATGAATGAATTATTCATCTCACTAGTGATATAGTGATTCAGACAGCTTGTTAACTAAGGATTTTTGCGTAAACAAAGTGGGGCAATAAGGGGATATCTCCATTTTTGGGGTTACTTGATTCCGAGTAGGAAAACTGTGCTTTTCCGAATGATACAAGGATGACTTCGGTCCTTACGCTACTTGAATGATTTTGATGAGTCATTTAGGTCAGTGGTTCCCATACTTTTATAGGGCCCCCTCATCAAGACTCGGAGGAAACCCCCCGATCGGTAAGCAGAACAAATTTTCAGGCAAAATATCGTCGTTCTGCTGAACGCAACGAGCCTGGTGAACTCGGGAATAGTTGGCTTGAGGTGTTGCCGAGAACACACATACCCTGAATTATTCCGTTTTTTTTTAAAGTAGACTTTTTAGAGCGCTTTTTTGCGATTTCGGGCCAAGTGCGGGTGGTGCTGCCCGAGGCTCCAACCACTATGGACACAGAAAGGCCTTTGGGTCGTCGTGGAGAAGACGTCCTGTACCGGGTTCAGCTGGGGAAAGCCAAGAAGCTAGCTCATATGAAGGCACGATAGAAACGTTTCTCAAAAGGGGACGAGATTTTGGGTTCTGCCTCACCATCATGCTTTCTATATTACCTTAATCATGTTCTCCAACTTATTGTGGTCTCCTTCGGCTTCTTGGGTGCTGGGAGGCTCGCCGATTTCCATGTTGAACATGACGATTTTCGGCGTCATAGTGGACATCTGATTACTGAAACGTAAGTCAACGTTAGTTGAGCCAGTTTGTTTTTATAAAAGCACGTCAGCCCAATGTAATCGAACATATGTTAGCGCTGCAAGATCGTCCTACTTCCGCCCAACACACCGGGCTGTCCTTAAAACATACCTGAAACAATACGTGTATGCGCCGGCTTTGTGCGCCGAAAACGTGTACTTCCCGCTGCTCTCCCTCTCCCCCTGATAGATGATTTCACCGTCCGGATCCAAAATTTTGACGTCGATGTCCAAAAATCCACCTTCGGACGTCTCGAAGAGGAGCCCCATCTTGGTGCCCATTTCCACTCTGTCGAAGAAACATTCTTCCGAATGAGCGTCCACCGTGACGAAGTAGCTGGCGGAATAGTTGAAAACACTCAACAACACCGATATTACTAGAAACAGGCGCATTTTGAACGGCAAAATTGAAATAAATACGAAAACTCCCAACGCAGCATAAATGGTTATGTGGCACGAAATTGATAAGTGAAAGCTCGCGATATCACTTCCAGTGTTGCCAACAAAACGTCACCAACAACACCTTTGCAACGAGTTGTTTTATTCTGATTTCTTACGTTGAGTTTAAAACTCTACGACATTCTTCAACAAGTAAAATTTTTATTTTTCAGACTTTTAAAGGTCTGGTTTGAAGGGCCGTGGACTGGTTAGTTTGAGGAAACTCCGACCGGCTGCAGCACCTTTCAGAAGCTTAGCAGTTCACGTCAAATCCGCTAGGTGTCAGCACAGAAACAAACGTGATGAAAAAAAGGTTTTCTGATTTTTTCGCGGGGGAAGCTGCATAATCGATAGGATCTACCAACGATGCAATTGGTCGGAAAATTCATTTAAAAAAATGCTGCAAATTTTACACATGGGTTTATTATTCTTGGTGGTAGATGTTGGTAAATTGTGCAAAAATTAATTCCATGCCAATTAAAAAATTACCTATTTAAAAAAAGAAGAAGAAGAAGGGGGGGAAAAAAAAGGTTTGGACAGATTTGGGACCCTGAAAAAGGGATTCTACGTCCAAAAATACTTCGAAAACGACACCTAACTCGATCCCATAGCCAAAAGCCTTAAAAAAACCTCCTGTAATCCCATAGCGCCCCACGGGTTTGGGCGATCGGGCTAAAAACCTTCCGGGTACAACTAGATGGTAAACTAAGTATTTTGTCAAAATTTACGATTAAAAAAAAATATTCCTACGGCCTGGACGGCATGAAGGAACCACGAAACAATTGGATAGCATTGAAAATTTGTCGAATGACGGACTTTATGCTGCTAGGTTCCGGTTCAATTTGTCGCATTTTGGAATCGATTTTTGTGATCTGAACAAAGCCGAACGGCTCACAGCCGTTGTGACAAGCTCTAAGAGGGGGATTCACGATTTTGGAGAACATCCCTCAATAACGGAAAGCTATATATAAGCAGTTAATCAGCTATAGCGAACGACTTTCCTTGAGAGGGAACAAATCCCTTCTATTACCCTCGAACTTCCCCTTGTCGCTTGGGTCAGCACAATTTTTACTTCGTGACCCCCTCCGAACTTTTACAATTTTTGTCTCAAAGTTATAACCGCAATCTTTCACCTCTTTCGACGGTTTCGAGATTGGGGAGGAGGTTTTCGACGCAATAAAGGCCACGTGAACTTCAGTCACCAGGAAAAGGCGTGAGTGTCTATTGTTCTCCAAAGGGGAAAAGGGCATTAAAGTGAAAAAATGTGTTCAATTTTTATTGGAGGCCCCCTCGTGGGTGGGAGAATTACGACATGGGGATGTCAAGCCGGAAATGATAAGTTTTATATGAAAAAAAGAGGGTTTTTGTTATTTTTAAACCTCGAACATTCTACGGATGGGTATCGATATCCCGATATATATTGGTATATTGTTATCGATACCAATCGCCTGATGTTATCTGGGTATCGATATTGTTCCGCCGATATTACCGGAATTTTTACTTTAAATTGACATAAAAAACGGAAATTTTCCTTCCCATATAAATGAATGGGACCTTCAACTTGAGTCGACAACAACACCTGTCTTAACCTTTTTGCACTCACCTTTTCCAAATTTTCCACACTTAAGTAGGAACTTAATGTGAAAAATTGGCCTTTTAAAAGAGTATCGATCAGATACTGGGATGACGATCGACATTTTTTCACAAAAGTATCTGCATTTTTTAAAATTGATTATTTTTTACATCTCTACTTGAAGTTCCTCGCAAGACTTCCATTTAGGTAAGACCGATGAAGATGGATTCAAAAATTCCATTCCCCAAATGGGATTTCGTCTCCCCTTCAGTGGAAATACTAGGTTTAATTAAATCAGAAGAAAATTCATGGGAATGTGAAATTAATCATTTTCAAAGGCCAAGAAAAGATTTTCCCAAGTTTCCTTGAAAACAGGCCCCGCCGATTCGGCCAAATTAATTGTTCACTTCTCAAAGTGAAGGGAAATCTTTCTGGGGATGAAGCAGCTCCAAACAGAATTAATAATTATTAATCTGATTCAACTTTATCCTCGAGGAAAAGGAGTACTTTTAATCCGAAACGAAACACAATTAGTATAAGTTGAATTAAATGTCCTCGGATTTTCCTTGGAAGGAAAAAGCACAAGAGAAGACTTGGACAAATATTTTAAGAAGGACTTCTTAAAATCCGAATGAGGAAAAGTGGTTTTCCTTTAGGTGGTGGGGGGCCTGTGGGGAGCATTAATCATTTTTCTTTGGGTTGCCGAGACAATAATTGAGAGGCCTTTAATTATGTTAAAATATTCCATTAGTCTTAGGGATTGCGGAAAAGGGGGAAACCGGGGAGTAAGACGGTCCTCAAGCAAAGAAGTTTTCAGTAATTAATTGGAGAAAAGTATAACAGTCCTTCTGTGGAAAGAGCAAATCTGCATATCTCTAATTGAGGACAGGACGGTTAGGGAGGGGCTTCTTTTTGCCTGATCAAGATTAGATTGGTATACTTTTCGGGGAGTAAGAAAACGAGGTTTCCAAAGTCTTTTGTTAATTAGGAGTGATACTTTTTTTGTATACAGTTTTGGGTTTCAAAAAAATGGGGAGATTTACAATTGACGGTACTAGCGAATAATTATTGCAGAGGGGTTAATGAAGGAACATGGGATCGTTAAAGGAGATGGAAGAAAAATGTTGATGCTTTTGAGAAAAACGTTGTACTCATTACAATAAATTTGGGGAAACTAGGCAGTGAACTGGGGGAAAAAGTTGCTCCTAAAACGTGATTCCATTTGCCTCCATGATTGAAGCGTCCGAGTTCTGATTTGATTCTGAATGGCCAGAACTCATCTATAAACAAATATACCTAATTTGCATATTGTGCCCCTTCACTGATTTGGTCGCACTCCACTAGCTTGCGGATAGGAGGGACAGAACGGGCTTGCTTTGCTCGCTCACTTGCGTGTTTTTGCGTCCAGTCTGTCCCTGTCTGTTACTGGCCCGCATAATAAACGGCTCCTTGGGGAAGAAGTGAGTAACTATGGCTTGTTAGTCTCCTTTGTTTAGCCACCGAAAGTGTGACACCCAGTTTCCTGGGCCAAACTCACTCGTATGCCAACCAGTCCTTAATAATAATCCAGGACCATCCCTTTTTGCGTCTCCGAGGAAGGCGCGACTCCAAGTGCCATTTGGATCAGACTGTAAAAGATACACACAGTTGCGCCCAACGCAAAATGAGGGTTTCCTACTAGATAATATCTAGTATATTATATCTTCTGTCATACTAGTCATACTATTCTGTTATGCTGCCTAGTCATACTATGCGTTGTAATTCTATTCTATTTTCTATTTCTATTCTATTCTATTATACTTACTATTTTCTATTCAGACTACCTCGGTACTATGCGACTGCAGTCGTTTTTTCGAAAAATGTTTAAACTAAAGCATTGAAATGAATTGTGTAAAGAAAAGAATAGATGTCGTTAAGGAATAATATTCACTACAAGGAATAAGCACTTATTTTGATTTGTAATGTGCTCCCATAGGTCATGCAAAGTGTCAAACGGCTCTTCCATAAATGCCATTACTTGACAACGTCATATGGGAGCACGGGGTGAAAGTGGCCACTGGCTGTTTTGCGGCTGAGTTCATCATTGCTAGCGCCAGATTAGATAAAATTCATCTTCGGAGTGCAAACCTGACGAACAAGAAAAAAAAGTTGATCGGATTTGATAAGCAGTGATGGCATGAAGTTTTTGTAGACGTCTAGAGCAATTTTGGGCTTTAACTTAGGATCGCCTGGAGGGCTTATTTTTCGGCGAAATCGTCTGCCGTAATTTCCATTGTATTTTGCTTGAATCCACTTACGATTCCATTACATCAATTTTACTATTTTTCAAGAATAGAATCGTTTTTATTTAAGATTTGTTGGTTTTTGAAAGGTGCCCATTTTCTCCCGCACCCCTGGCCACTTACTCCTACTTGGTGGGAGGTAATGGTCCAAAAATTTGGCATGATATAATCGTGAATTATGAGCAGGCAAACAATTTATTGAAGCTAAGTCGGTGATTTTTGGAAAGCTGAGATCCCAGGGGTTCGAAGTACACCAAAATTGACGAAGCAAACTTGAAGGGGCCCAAGCAGTTTCAATACGAGTAAAAAGTGACCAGTTCCCAGCCCGTGCTTCACTACTTAAAAACTTATGACAGACTTGGCCCAGTTCTAATGAAACTCTGAGAAGTGGTGTATGCTAACCAACACAAATCTTGTGATTGTTGGGTTTCTCTAACCAAATAACTGAAGGCGTTTCAAGCCAGTTGGGATTATAGCATAACCCACTCACTTTTGGCGCAGTAGTCTACCTAAATATATATAAAAAATGAAAATGGAAAAATTTTCTGTCTTGTGTATTGATTTTTTGAACTTATTAAACTGAACAAAACTTTCTCGCAAGGATCTTAACAGCGTTCGGTATTGTTTCCGACGTTGTTCGATTAGAATGTTGTAACAAACACAATAGAGAGGGTTTTCAGGGAGGGTGTTGTGCACAACTTGTTTAAAAGCCCCCTCCACTCCTTCTGACTCTCTGAAACACTAGGGGTTTTTTGTCTGAGGCGTCCAAACCTTTCGCCCCCCCTTCCCCTTCCTCCGGCCGAGGGATGTAAAGAGCTTTTGTGACGGCTAATCCAAAAGTCGTGTAACGCCCGTGTCCCCTCTTCGGGAAACACCGTCGTCGCTGGGTCCTTCGGCCCCTGGTTTTCCCTCGGGGGAATTCTCCAAGAGAGGGGGGTATCCTTATTAAAAACAATTAATCCGAGGTTCAGCTTTCATTCGTTGTGTCAAAAGTGTCAGAACTGTTATATTAGTGATGAAAATGTTTTACTTTATCTGAAGACAAACGCAAAATCTCCCAAAAAACCAAATTGGCCGGTCATAAGGTGTTGCCTTAGCAAACAGTGTTCTGAAAACACCTAAAAATCTTGGGCTGTGACTTATTTGATTACATAAAGTTGAGACTCTTGAGATTCATCTTTAAAAGCATCCACGATCCCTCCAAAATCCCTTGTTACTTATCAAATCTTTTTGCCCTCGGCCCTTCCAGCCGTCTGAACAATCTCGTGCAGCTTCATGCGAGGACGAAGTCATATTGCGACTCTATTCGTATTGGTGGTGCGAGGATGTGGAACGCCCTCCCCGCCAGTATTCGCTCCATCACTTCCCTCGACCGTTTCACGAGTGCTGTCAAGGACCACTTTCGTACATGATTCCCCCCTCTTCTTCCTCTTCACCCCTCCTTATCTACTGTACTCATTTATCTCCCTCTTCATCCTCTCTCCTTCATCTCCTCCAAAACGTTTTGTTAACTATAGGTTTTAATATTAATTTCCATCCGAGGCGGGAGTTTAAACTCCTATTTGGGAATAAAGGTTTTTGAATTTGAATTTTTGAAAAACGGCAAAAAACCCTAATAAATGGATTAATTGACTAAAGCATCGTATACCCTGTTTTTTTGGGGTGCTGAAATCAATATCTGTAAAAAATTAAATTAGGAACCTACCAGTAGGTATAAATAGTCTGTACTCGCAGATTCCTGGAATGCTTGCTACGAAGGTAGGTAGGTATAAATATGATGATAAAAAATTCAATTACTCCTTTTTCCGCCCAAACATTACAGTGAAAACTCAGCATTGGTACCTAATATTTTGTCATCTATGTATATAAAACAATGATAATAATTATTGACCATTAACTGTTTAATTTTTAATGGTCAGCGTCTAACATAGGAACAATAAAATGGGAACAGTAAAATAGGAACATAGCATAATGCATACGAAGAAAAACAGAAGAACATTATTAATGTCTTCGTGAAACTCTGGTCTTTTATTCGTTTTTGGATCCGCCCAAAAGTTACACAATTAAGGATCTGATGAAACTTGGAGATAATTGAAAACATCTTCATTGGTGAGGATCCTGGAGCACTTGCATCTTTGTAGCGGGCCTCTTGAGTCAATATTCCAACAAGTAAAATGGTGGCAGCAATGATTGCCCGATAATTTAATGGCCCTTCCATGCGACAACATTTTGTGGACTGAATTGGGCATACATGCACAACATGCAGTACATGTACTACTTGTACAATTGCAGTTTCTTGGGGAAATGTCCAAACTTGGATCCTCAGCAGCCCCACAGTTGATTGCGTCCACCTAATTTTGAACCTGTAGCATCAGCTCACCCGTTATCATTAGTTATTTCAGCTGTTGTACGTGGATCTTCGAAAAATCTGCGGGAGGTATTTCCATTACTTGCTGTGCTTTCACCACATCGATCTTCAGTCCCTCAACTGCTTAATTATTATACGCTACACCAACCACAGCTTCTGCCGCACGGCTTCGTGGTCGCATCGTTCGAATGGTAGATTCGAACGTGGCGCTTCGCTGCGTTGTTGTTGTTGTCTTGCCACTTCATTAAATGAATAAACAAATTTTGTGTGTAGATGTTCTTCCGTACTTTGCGATCTGCGTTGAATTACCTGATCTCCACCGATATTCGATCGCCTACGCTTAAATTAAGCGGATTTTTTGTTATCACTACAGAAGAGAGAGAGATCTTTATCGCGTTGTTTTGGCCGGCACCGAGAAGGGATCGGGCTAGGGATGCAAAATCGGTGGTCAAAAATCGATTTTGACAATCGATTTTTAATCAGACGCGAAAATCGATTGTACCAATTAATCGGGCCAAAAAATCGATTTTTATTTAAAAATCGATTTTACGGACAAATAAAAAAATTATCATTCATTAAATTTTTTAATGATTAAAAAAACAGCATGTAATTAAATTAGCAGGTTATTAAATATTTTACCTACCGAAATTTAGGTGGTTTTTATTTAATGCAAATTATTAAAGAAAATATTGGAACTATAACTGTAAAAATAATAATTAGGTATTATAATACATAATTATTATTGTAAAACACCTTTTTCATAGTAAAAGTATAATTAGGAAGTTGGGGTGAGCCATGTTTAATAAAAAATCAAACAAATTACGTACAAGGTAGGCACTTGGACCACTACCCTTAGAAAAAGTAAATTTCGGGTACACTGTTCAAAAATAATAATTTGGAAAGAGTGTCGCCTTTCAACCTGTTGCGCTCCTAGGTGAGCATGAGACCTGCCTTAGAAAAAAGCCTCTCGCTCGGGACTGACGTAGACACCGAGGTTACGTGCAAGTTTGGGAGAGGCAGGTTACATGTTTCCCAGTAAGCGATGGGGCATTTTTTGAGGTTATGTTATATTATATCCTTCTTGTGGATCTGCTACATTGGTGCACAAAGAGTAGGTGCACAATACAGAAAACAAAAACCGATTTCGCAAAACCAGAAAATCGATTTTTGGATAAAAATCGGTACAATCAATCGATTGCAAAAAAATCGGAAATCGGAGGTCAAAAATCGATTTTTCGAAAATCGATTTGCATCCCTAGATCGGGCCCCGATCATCGGGGCTACATTAACTACGGTTTTGTCCTACTTTTATGTAGCCCCAATTCCTTCTCGGTGCCGGCCACAACGCACCGCATTTGCACAAATGCATATCTCATGAACGGCTGGACCTATTTCGAACAAACTTCTTGAAAACCATCCTCTTGAAACTTCTTGAAAACCATCTTTTTAAAACTTCTTGAAACCTTCATCGCGTTGTTTTGGCCGTCACCGAGAAGGGATCGAGGCTACATTAACTACGGTTTTGTCCTACTTTATGTAGCCCCGATCCCTTCTCGGTGCCGGCCACAACGCACCGCATTTGCACAAAATGCTTATCTCATGAACGGCTACACCTATTTCGTACAAACTTCTTGAAAACCATCTGCAATGCATCCCAAACATTCTCACACGGTTTGCGGAAAACACTCCCGAAAGTGCCCCCTTCGAAAAATAAATTCCCGGTGGTTGTTGTAGGCGGGAAAAATCCCCAGAAATAACATTATGACACACCGGGTAAAGTTCCCGCCTGACTTGGCGTGAAGGCAAAAGTTTTTTTCGGCGAAAATAGTTCAGTTGAAACAAGAAGTCTCATAACCTGGTCACGCAATACAGGACACTTTTGGCGGAATACAAGTGCTTGGCTGCTGCGAGTGGTGACCGATCTAGCTGAATGGCTTCTTCACAAACAGTTTTCGATTCAACAAATTCCAGGTTTTGCTTTGGAAAACTGCTATGGATGACAGCTCGGGCGACCATACCGTCTTCAAGTGTAACTGACTGTTATTATTCTGCTGCCCAAGTTGATGACGGTGTCTGCCAAATTCGAATTCTCTTCTTCAACTCTTTTCACCTCCTCTCTGATATCTTGACCAGCTAGATGATCTCATTTAATATTTAATCATTGTAATTATTTCCCTAATCGCCCCATTCATAGGACAACAGCCCAAAATTGCTACCTCCGAAACGAGCTTTCGTATCAGATTCAGACAGCCTTTTAAGCCTTCACCTGCGGGATTCAATGATGAAAACGTGATCACCCAAATTAAACGGGTCCATCAATTTGGTTCTCCTCATTTTTGAAATTTCTTCAACGAAGGACACCCCGGTGACCAATCAACATTAATTTTGGGCCTCGTGAAAAATCCTTCACCCTTCCAGCACACTCCCTTTAAATTTTCCCGGGAATAAATGGAAGTTGGAAATTGGCTGAGATTAGATCTAAAACGAAAGGTGCCTTTTTCCCGGCTCCGAAGACATCTAACGGGCCTCGAGTGATCAACGACTAACTACGACCCCCCCTTGCCCCTTTTCGGAGTGATCTACGACTTGTATTTATAAATCTGTCCAGTATGATCCGTGATCCATTACTTGTCTTTATTTTCACTTAACCCCTTCCGACCCCCAACCCCTCGAAGGAATATTAATTTCGACGTCAAAGCCAGACAGATCAACTTTGACTAATTGCCGCTGGAAGTAACTGAGACGAGGCTGTCCCTTCAGCCTGGGGACACTTCAATATCCCAGAAATGACTTCTGTTTAGCATCGTTAGTATGTAAAAATGAAGAAAATATTTAATATAAATAGCAAAAAAAAAAATAAAATAAATAAATAAACACTCAAGAGTTTATTATTATTTAGTTTAAATTGTGCAAAAATTAATTGTATGGTAATTAATATAAAAATAAAAATAATTATTAATTATTATAGTATTTAAAAAGTGAAAAATTAAAAAAAAACTATTTTGTCCTGTCCATTTATTTGAGTAGTGTTAGGAAGGGAAAGGAACCCCAAATTAAGATTCTACGTCCAAAATTACATCGAAAAGACACCTCATTCCAAAGCTTCGACATCTGTCCAAAGTCATTCAAAAACCTACTTGTATACTACCTACCTACTTGTGTATGGGGCTCCATTGACTCCTACCGTGTAGTTGGAGTCTGATACCCCCATAATACATTCTACGTCCAAAAATACTTCGAATGACACCGCATTCGACCACCTGGCCAAAGCGATTCGGATGCCCCATTTTTTAACGATCGGATACGCCGAATGGAGCAACTTTTTGGTGGTTTCATCGTGTAACCACGGAGATGATTTTTTTCATTTTTAATTTTTTTTTTACTCGAAGTCTTCTGATGGTTCTCCTCCTCGCGTTGCGGCATCAATAATGGGACAAGGGGGCCTCCCCTGCTGGCTACCACATCTGTTCGTGTTGGGGCTGTACTATGGTCGACAGCTCCAATATAATAAGGAGATGATGTAGATGAAAACTCATTTGAACAACATAAAAACAAACAATTATAATTTTTGTTCACCCGTAGGTAGGTACATACGTAGCAACATCGTCATCACCCCTTACTGGGGTGGGAGGAAAGCTCGGATTCTTTTAACTGGAGTGTGAATTTCGTACAATACTATCCTGCTCAATACCCTGCTCCGTACAATGGTAGAATGGCGGTGTAGGTGAGGAACCGACGGAACCTTTGTGAGGTTTAGCGGAGGTTTTCCCTTTTCCCCCGCCAATCCCTGGAATGCAATTATACCACCGGGAAAAGGGATCCAAGAACGGCGGTGTTAGAAAACCTTCGGTGCTGACAATTTATGAGTTGTATTGAGAAGGGACCCTAAACCACTGATTGAGTCCGGATCAAGAATGCAATAAACTCACTTCCAGACGGTATTCCCAGAACCCTCCGCTCCTTCCCCTACCGTCAGTCACATATCGGCATTTTATTTATGGGCCCGAAGAATCCCGGGAGTCCCATTGTGCTGCGGTTAAACTGATCTGAATTTCTGATTTTTTTTCATTTAATATGACTCTCAGGTCCTCGGTCGAGTCCGGTTTGTCTCAATCACAGAGCCCGTCGATCAATATTCATGTAAAACGCTCAATCTCCAACATATCTACAGGAAACTACCGGTAACGCTAAGCACAGGCATCAAACCTAGCCTGAACCTGGATATCGAAAAACGGTCTGCAAACGGCATACAAATAGTAAAAAATGTAACACAGAAATGAGTAATACGATTCTTACTAATTTTTTTCACATTTTCTCCAATGAAATTACTAAAATGACGAGAAACAGGCATCGAAATTGGTCTGAAGTAATCGAAAAAAGGTGAAACAAATATTACAAAATATAATGCGTACAGAAATGAGTAAACAAACTTGATGCCTTATATTATAATGATTCTTAGTTTTTTTCAAATTTTCTCTCACGAAATCACAAAACAAAGACTAAGCATTATTATGGATAAGACTCTTATCTATGGCTCTAAGACTCTTATTAATGATAACTTGATACGATTATCAATAAGTCTTATTATGGGCAGTCTTTAAGGTAGAACATCTCCTCAACTTGCTGTGTGTCGCTCGATTTTAATCAACCGCTCCATGCCCCTGCAAAATAATATGAAATCAAAATTTTGAAAATGGTTCTGAGAAGACGTTGCAGCAATGATATTATATGACTTTAAATATAACATTTAAAAGGAGGTCACCCTTCTGTTATAACTTCCTATCTCACCTTCTTCCCAAAATTTTGGAAACTATTAATGATTGAGACTTGATTTTGTTTTCCTGATGTACTACAACTGCTTGCCTACATTTGGAACGAAGGAAATTATTTTATCTAGTCCTCGGATGTATGGAATAAATAGTCAACATCAACAACACTTTTGTTGAAGACACGTCAGTTTACGTCTCAATTTCGGACGCCTTGAGCTATGCGGCAGGAGACTTCAGATGTTCATACCTCTGGTCAGAAGTTTTTTTTTTTTTTTTTTTTTTTTCGTGCTGTTTGGGTTTTCTAGCATGTACATAGATGGAGAATCTCCATTGGAGATAATAAAAAAGTTTTGAAAATGGCTGAAAAATGACCCCCCTTAATTTTATAAATCGTGTTTAATAATAACTACAATGTTGAAGGTCGTATTTCCAAGAGCTATAGTTGCTTTATAATTATTATAAAACGACGCAGTTCCTGGAAATACGACGTACAACATTGGAGTGCCACCGTCATTACTACATTCTCACTCACCCAATCCCACCCAGTTTTCCTTGAAACCCCCCAGCCTGGTCCCTACCTTAGGAAAAATATCGGTGTTGGTGCAGTACGATACGAACCAGTTTTGCAGCTCTTCGGAACAAAATGCGGTTTTCCCCCTGGAACACCAGAATGTTGGGTTGTCAGAGATGAGACGCCTATTAACCAACTACACCTACAGCAACCCTGGGCACCTTGTATGACATGTGTTAAGTCTGCCAGAGAGCGCCGACCCGGTTTTAACTCCCTTTTCTCTCTTACTTTGTTAATTACGAATCCCCGCGAAACATTACTCCCCGCGTTCAAAGTACCTACATGCGAGAAACACGGCGCTCCTGGTTTACCCGACCAGAAATGAGGGTACCTTCATAATTAGAAGGTACATTTGTTCCGGGCATGGCGACTTTCCCTTAAAAGGATGGTCAGCTGTTGGCGTACTTTGAAATTTTACCTCAAAAACGTCAACTATACGTTCTCCTAACGTATAACCATGACAAAATAATGTAATTATTAAGGATGCAGAAATATCTCTTTCGCTTGTATTTCTTACTGGAAATCTCGTTCTTAATATACATCAGATTAGTTACAGAGGTCCTCAGTCCATGTGTATGTTAGTATAAATGTAATCCACGCACACCTGGTCAGCGGGGTCCCCAAAAGACGGAATTCGAATATTCACGCAATTATTCATTCTCTGCTCCTGGGTCAGCAGACCAAAAAAGGTTCAACCTCGGGCATAGATAAGAGGGCAACGAAGCTGTTGATGCCCTCGCAAATCTCAGCAAGTCTCACTTTCACGTCCTGAAGCCTTTCTGGGGCGACTAGGAGTTTTCAAATGAAGATCTCCACATGGGAGAGAAGTAGCGGTTCTGTGGCATAGACTCCCTGGACAGAGGCGATACTTTTCATTTGAGACCTCCGAATCAAGCGTAGGTAAGCTACATGCTGACCTTGTGGTGGCTTCGGTATCACCTCCAAAAGATTAAGATGATCGGACCCAGAGGACAGTCATGTCTGCTATGCCATGCTGGAGTTGGCACTTGCAGTGTTTTATGTTTCTGGGGTATATTACGTGCTCGTCAAGATCAATTTGGAGGCCCTGCTGCGCTTCATAAAAGCTTGTTAAGTGGTGCGTGAGGACAGGCCAGTAATGGGACATTTCTAGGAAGAGGAAAGGATTACTGTCGAAGCCTTACATTTTACTACCTCGCGCGGATAATCCAAGGCAGACGAAGTCTTTGGAAACGAACGATCCAATCCAGAAAAGGCGTCCGAGTCTTTCCACAGATGTCATCGTGAAGAGTTTTCATCCGTGTCCAATCCGATCATGGTTGTTATGGATGGTAGCCATTTGGGCACTGTCAGGCAGGGTCTGCTGTGGTTTCTGCAAAAGCAAAAAGTCTGAAGTAAGTAGGGTAGCGTCAACCAGGGACTGCTATGGCTTGACTGACGAAACAACGCTGTCTGCGTATTGCCGCATTTGATGTTTTAGCAATAAAACCAGTCAAGTCCTTATTAGGTCCAGGATTGTTTTATAGCATTTCAGGCTCCGTCTTGACTTATCGACCTTCTTTGCAATCATATGAAAGTGTGGGGACTGAATGATGAGTGGGGATATCAGATGCCAAGCTAAGTATCGATACCATACTCTTATTAGTACTTGGAAGAAAAGTATCGATAATACCAGAGTATGTTAAGTATCAATACCCCAGTATCGATACCAATCTTTGAGATCACAAAAACTCGTCAATCATGTCGAAAAATACTTGATTCGTTATATTATGATGAATGATAAGATATGATAATACATATAATACTATGATGATATGACAAGTTTGTATAAGTACAAGTTAATATGGCAAGTTACCGATAGGTACTTAAGTACTTGTACAAAATAAAAAGACCGATGGACAGACGGAAAGACGAACCGACCTACAACAACTGTCCACCCACAACCAGAAATACTTGGTATCGAAAGAAAAGTATCGACCTATTCATATCGATATATATCAAATGTCCCTCATGATGTGTCGTTGAGGGGGGAATGGTGTGGGGCTTAGAGATTGCAGCTGCTATGTCTATGAAGTGGGGTCGTTACATTACTCTGCAGATGTTGCACTCACAGATCACCCCACTGTATCAGCTTAACCCTCTAAAATGCTAAAACAACAAAATTTTCCAAGAATATAATATTATTATAATTTAATGAACTGGACAATTTCTTCCTTACGCCATACACTTTTATAATTACATGAATTATTTAGTTGATACCTTGAAGTTATTATTAGGTTTGCCTTATTAAATAAAATTTTTCCTAAACAATATGTCCTACATGAAAAATAACTCAAATTGGTTGACGACTCATTTTGAAGGACGAATATGTTCGGGGACTACCACACTAATGAAAGCTACAGTAACTTTAAAAAAAAGGTGCAAATCAGATTATCCTCAGGCACGCGTCCCAGTTTTAAATGAGAAAGCACGTCATACAACCGTTCCCCTAAAAAAAAGTGATCGCACAATTTGAAATATCTCCGTTCTCGATCGTCCCTAACGATTCGCTGTTCATTCACGACAGCCGCCATACGTGGTTCACAATCTTTTTCAACCATCTTTAGATCGGGAGGGGGGGGGGGGGGGGTCGCCTTCCAATGTATCCGAGTTTGTAACGGTTTCCCCTGTAAACACGTATGTACTCATTGGGCTCAAAACCCGCTATTAACTTCCTAATATCATGAAATAACAAAAAGTCCCCATCGGATAAGTCGAGCCCGCGGGGGCGTATACCTCGCTGACATGAATGTTAATTTCGCCGTTAAGGGTAGCAAACCCCTCGGGCTAATACCATAATCGGTCTATCTGCCTTTTCTTTTAACATCCACCTTAGCCACCCTATAATAACCACCCTCTTTTTTTCAAGTAGAAACGAAAAAAATCCAGATGGAGCATTTACGTAGAACTATGACATTTTTAAGCTTGTAACTTGAAATCAACGTAAATTTCACAAACAACAATAATTATTGTTGTTAGAAAGTTGGAACTGCCTGGAAAGTTCTAACATACTAAATTTCAAAACTCGTTGGCACACTTTAGTGCAGCGATTCAACTAATATCATGTAAATATTAATACCCTGCTCTTCCTAATTGGCAGTTTTGCACGTCAAATTAGTCAATTTCGTCATTACAATCGGATCAACGCTCATTCAAACGCTCGTTCAAACGGTAATTTTATACAAGACCCCGGCCGGTTATTTACGACGAGATAATATGCGACGACCGGTCCCAACAAAAGGCCCATTAACATAATCAGACAATTATATTCCCTACTTTGTGTTTTCTTCTTGAGGTTAATTCACATTTCCATGAAATATCGCGAGGCGTTTCTGCGTGTCGTGACGGTAATTATTGCTTGTGATTGTTGGAGGAAAAGGAATACAAGTGCCTGAAATAGGAAAACGTTTGGGAAGACGGATATCGGAGGTGGGCAATTTTGAAAAACAAAATTTGTTGAAAGTAGGAAAATCGCCCGAAAGACAGAAACGAGACTATTGGGTGCTGCAATATCTTTAGTAGGGACTGTAGTAACCAACTGTTGGATTGTGACTATTAGACAATTTTTCACTAGTTTGACTAGTTTCACTAGTTTGACCTATTTCGTGAACTTTGACCATTTTGACAAATGACTATTTGATGCAAAAATGTCTGTAGTTTGAATTGTAGTTGGTTCAGTTTCAGTTGAACGCTCACATTTTTAGAAAAAGTATCAAAGAACCAAAGTGAAAACAGCGTTTTCCAGTTCATTATCTGGAAGTTGTCCCCGAAACTGTGCGTTGGAGCAGCTCGTAATAAGTTTCATTAAATTCAGAACAAAAAAAGTCAAGTATCGGTAGAGCCCAACGGAAGAACTAAACGAGAGACATAATAAGGGAAATTTTCTCGGCAACTTAGGCTCAAGATATCAAAAATTACTACAATTATTCTGACGTGACGCTGAAACCAGTTGTTATTGAGCAGAAACTGATTTGGAAGGAGCTGCCACCAGGTTTTACTAAGTGGAAACCGGTTTGGAGGGAACTGTCACCCGTTTCTACTGAGCAAAAACCGGATTTGAGGGAGCTGCCAGCCATTTTTACTGAGCAGAAACCAAATTGGAGGGAATAATTCCCTCCAATTATTGCCACCAGTTTTTACTAACTGGAAACCAGTTTGGAGGGAGCTCACGCCCGTTTTTAAGGTAAGCGCACACTACAGACGGGTCAGGACGCATTGCATCGATTTCATTCATAAAAAGGGTGGCCGGATGGGCGGACTGATGGAAAAATACGCCTCGAGAGCGATTTTTTGATGCGATGCCGCCCGACCCGTCTGTATACATTGTAGTGTGCGTTTACCTTGACTGAGCAGGAACCGGAATTGATGGAGCTGCCAGCCGGATTTACTGAGCAGGAACCGGAATTGATGGAGCTGCCAGCCGGATTTACTGAGCAGGAACCGGAATTGATGGAGCTGCCAGCCGGATTTACTGAGCAGAAACCGGCTCGGAGGGAGTTGCCACCAGTTTTTACTAAGCGCATGCCAGGTTTGGAGGGAGCTGGCACCGGTTTTGAATGTGCAGCAACCTACAACCGCAATTTTTAGTACAAGGCATCAAAGGATGGTTTTGTGGTTGTGGGAACGGGCTACCAGTGAGAGCATCGTAGGATTTTGACCAGGGGGTCAAGTGAGTTGTAGTTTCCGAAATATTTTTAGCCAAATTCAATTTGTAAGGTTCTCAGAACACGACCCACCCGTGGGATTCACAAATATTTCTCCTTTTAGTTTTGCCTGTCAAATAATTAAAACTCTCAGCATATTTTATAACTTCACATAATTGAAATTAAAAAAAAACAAAAAACGGCATGAGGATAAAACGCCAAAGGAAAGCCTACCGGTGGGGGAAGTCTGACACGGGCTGATTAATCAGATGCCGAGGGGTTTTCCGAGGTTTTCCCGATCAATCACTTCCGGTAATTTACAAATGTCAGCCCGTGTTTGCGAGCCCGAAGCCCCGACAACCCCCCCGGACTTTTCAAAGCCGGGCTCATACAGACGGAAAATTAAACTCGAATCAAATTTGTTATTTCCTCGAGTTGAGGGAGGAAGGGCGAAAAAAAGCCAGTGCCATGGATCGGTAGATATGGCGTTTTTCCCCCTTCTTCGCCCGTTCACAAAATCCGAAGGAACTCCTTTTTTTTCATCGTATAATATTTGAAGAGCGAATATTAATGTTGGAAACGAGGGGGAAAAAAGCGGGCATCGCATTTTCCCGCATTAAACCCCAGTTAATTGAATGTCCCGTATTTATTCATCGATACTCTGCCTTTTCAAGTGAAACAGTCCGTCAACGAGAATGACTTCATGTGTATTTATTCGCAAAGAGGAATACGGGCAAGGACGTTGAATAATTTTTCAAGTGTGCAAATGTTTCAAATATAAAACTCGTATATTAACCGACGGAAAGATGGATGACCTTTGCCGCAAATTAATATTTTAATAAGAGAAGCTGGAAAGTGGGAGGGGGGGGGGGGGAGCGGAATACTAACAATACTACGGAGGATGTAAATGAAGTTTTATAATTTAACGCTCTCTTTAATCCTGTTGTCTGTCCGCCGCTGAATTTCCCCACTTTTCCAAAAATCATCTTTCGGATAATACCTACTGCAAAGGTTAAAATGTCGCTCGAAGTCTGTCAATGAGCCTTCTACCGTGGGATTTTGTCTTCATACACTCGACCATCAAAAAATTCCTTATTTGAAGTGAGGATGCCCGATACTTCAAAAAGAATACAATTACGAAGGATATTTATTTAAAAATTATCAATACGATGTATACAAAAAGTGCCTAATCGATACGCTTCAGTATCCAGATGTGATAGGATTGATTTTTTATCCCACTCTGTCCAATCAATGTCCTTCCCGCTCACGCAGGTTCGGGGGTCCGACGCTCAGCGCGCTTCTTCTCCCGAGATCGGCTCATCGCCAGCCGACTCGGGAGGCCCCTCAACAAACTAAGGCAGCTGACATAGCCCGCTATTCACTGCGCTTTTACTTACCCAGTTATAATCGCAGTTATTTTCGATTTTCTCCTGCTCCTTCCGAGGATCTGCTGTGCTTAGAATAATATTCTCCAGCATATTATGCTGGATCATTCTCAGTGCCAGCAGATTGAAACAGATTGGGTCATGCCTCTGATGAATCTCCACCTGTACCTCTCCTCCTGCATCCTCCAAAAACACTGGCGGCGTAACCATGGATGCTGCACCAAACGCATTCCGAGATTCAAACCACAAACCTAATAATCAATTAAGAAAAACATTTCATGAAGGTGCACACCCAACACACACACCAGGTGGCAACAATTTCCATACAGAATTGAATTTTTGCACAAAGAAAGATAAAATGTGTAGCGTTCTTGTCCGACATTATTTTGTTTCGTCTTACCCGGTGCTATTTTTAGTAACTCGTTAACAAACTAACTATCATAATTAAACAACCATTACTCGCCGAAATGCGTTTTCGAAGTCGGGAGAACTTCACCATAATTACGCTTCGGGGCGGTTCCGTTCAGTGCCTTGCAAGATGGAACAATCAGAAGTCACGTCCATGATGTGTACTTCCTCCATTACTAATTAGCCTCTCTCGGGACAAGTCAAACGCATACAGCAACCGCGGGTTGTAAAACAAGAAGTTGGTAGGAGCCGGAAAGTTTTCTACACCACAAAAGAACTGCCAGTTGCCAGAGGCACCCTCTAATTAGACGTTGTAACACGAGCTTCAGGAAAGCTCAACGCGATTATGATTCTTATTACAACTTGTGCGTTGCCACGAGCTTTTTGAGAACTTTTTTCGTTCGGGGAGAACAACACGAAAAAGGACATTTTCGTGAGGCGGAGGAGCTTTGGATGAATAATTCATGGGAAGTTTGGGAGGAGACGTCAAAAAGGATTACAGGTTGTTTCTTCTTAAAAGCAAAACAACAAAGATATCCAAAACTTAATGATGAAAATTACTTCAACAATTGGCGTCTTTCATAATCACCAATCTGAAACGACGGCCCATATTTTCCCCCATAACCGCTATTTACCCAACTGATTAATGTCTTCAGATATAAAGCAAGCCTTAAGTGCGCCCTCGGTAATATTCACGACGAAGAAAGCATTATGGAAAACTTCTTGCTGCATAACCTCCCCCAAAAAAGGGGCAAACCTAGGAAAGAGAAATACTGTATAAATGTAGAACATCAAGCAAGTGAATTATGTTTCCGCCAGATTAGATTAATCCTCCGCCTGGGCCTCCTTACGTGCCAGGTTGGGGCGGGAGCCAGGAGGGAATAATTGGTACTTTCGTGGTGTTTCTCTTTATAGATTTCCCTCACGTACAACCTTTTCCCTCGCTCTGAGCTGTTTATCCATGAATATACTAACGAAACGGCCCAAATATATCAACGGTAATTTTGACAGCTTCCGGGGAAGCCCTTTTACATTCGATAGCGTAGAAAATGTGAAGTTGGAGTTAGGATGAAGGAAATATTTGAGGAGAAAGTTGTTAAAAAAAAAAAAAAAAAAAAAAAAATTACCCTAGGCATATTTTTATTTTGTTTAAATTGTGCAAAAATTTGATTCTACGTGAATAATTGTTATAAAATTAATTTTAAAAACGTACAATTGTCCAGTTGTAAGGCACAGAAGGATCCCAAAATGAATTCTTCTCTAAAATTACTTTGAAAACGATACTTTAGCCTTCGATCAAACACCCCGTTTGTAGCACCATGGAAACCTCATAAATCCTCGCTGACGAGTCAGATGGGTCTGAGACAGCCGTCCATCGATTCTACGTCCAAAATTACCGTGAAAACGAGACCCAACTCGACCTTCTGGCTAAAGTCCTTCAAAAGCCCCATTTGTCGCCCCATAGGGCCTCACGTGTCTGTGCGGTAGGTGAGTGTAGGTAGTCGAATGTGTCTGAGACCCTCATGGATGGGCTCTGCTTCCAAAAAGACTTAAAAAACGACACCTCATTGAACCTCCTGGCTAAGGTCCTTGAAAACCCCCATTTGTAGCCCCATAATCTCTCGCGGAGGAATCGGGTGGGTATGATCCCCCAAGAAATGGATTTTACATCCCAAATTACCCCGAAAACGACACCTTATTCGACTCTCTAGCTGAAGTCCTTGAAACCCCCCATTTGTAGCACCATAAATCCCCATAATGTAGTCCCATGAATCTGAGATTCACGTAAATGGATTCTACGTCCCAAATTTGCATGAAAACGACACCCAACTTTTCCTTCTGGGTTAGTTCTTCCAAAGCCCCATTGGTCACATAGAATGTGAATGTGTCTGAGACCCCTATTGATGGGTTCTGCTTCCGAAAATACTTGAAAAAGAATACCTTCATTAGACCCTATTGATGGGTTCTACTTCCAAAAATACTTGAAAAACGATATTTCATTAGACACTATAGCTAAAGTCCTTGAAAAACTCGATTTGGAACCCCATAAAAGCTCCTCAGATCGAATGGTGTAGTCGGATGGGTCGGAAACCTCCACAAATTAATCTTACGTCCGAAAATACTTCCTAAACGACTCCCCACTCAACCTCCCCTTCTCACAACCCTTCAAAAAACCGTCATTTAGCCCCATTGTAAGCCCTACGGTTATTGCGATCGGTCTGAAAAAATTTAGGAACCATTGATAAAAAAACCCGAATATTTTCTAAAAATTTAAGATTTAACAAAATTCCTACTTCGAAATAATTTTGATCAAAATAATTTAATTGATGAACATTTAATTTTCTTGCAATAACGACAATTTGTTTAATAGGTAATATAATAATAATATTTAATCAATTGCCTATTGTTTATGCTCTATTGATTATTGACAGAACGAAAAACCAAAGTTATGGGTTTTGGCTTGTATGCAAGTATCTGTCCTTATTCAACGAATCGCCCCTTGAATGTCTCCACTGGATGAACAAATCAACAGTGTAGGTACCAAGAGAAATATCAATAGGTATTGCTCCATCTCATAATATGGCATGGCAATATTATGCTCCACCGTGGGAAGGTCAAATACGGAAAAATACGCCTCTTATTCGTCAAAAAAAGGTCCCGTGAGTGGCCAATCCAATTTGCGGAGGTAGAAGCTCTTGTTTGGTATTTGGGAGAGAGAAAAAAAAGTTCCGGTGTTTGGTTTGTTTTGCATCTCCGAGAAAGTACTACCTGTTTCATAAGGATTCAAACGTCCCTGGGGGATGTCCTCGCCATTTCCTTCAACCCCCGCGGTTCCCACACGGTTTTTTTCCTCCCCCTCGAAAAAGAGTATAACATCCATTATTTTAAAATGGCTCTTTACTCTCACCGAGGGAAAAGTAAAGCAAATAACCCTGGAAAAGAAACTGAGGGCGGTTTCACTTCTTTTAGATCTTCCCTGTCCTTATTTGCATGCATCAATCCTCACTCCCTACTTTTTTTCCCCCTTCCTCAAGTCCTTTTTATTAGAACTCATACATCCCTCCTCTTCACCCCGCGCTTATATTATCATTTTCTGGATAATACTTTGAACCACCTTATAATAATAACCTCTTTTACACCTCGTAATATTCGCTCTTCTCGACGGGTATTTTATCCTTTTTTACATCTTTTATTTATGTTTCAGGCTCCTCGGAGACATATTTAATTTGCGGGTGTATAACAAAGGACGTAAAAGGTTACGGCGGGGAAAAAAAAAAAAAAAAACGACTGGGAGAAGGGTCTTTTCTCACTATTTCCCATCATCAATGTGTTTTTGTCAACAACATCCTCCCAAAAAATTGAACTACATAAAAGACCAAATTCACCCACGCAACACTGTAAAATAGGGTTAGATATATGAACAATTTAACTATATATTTTATATGCGAGTATATATTTTATACATTTTTCCTCATCAATTATAACAACGTTCTAAGGAATTATTGAGTTCATTAAATTTTAATGAATCCTGTTATCCTAACTGGGTGGGACACTTTGGACAAATGTTTGAATAAGTGTGAAAGTGTGAACATATAAATTTAATTTAATCCAGAATTTTGGAAGTTCACATGCTCTTAAACTAATACCTATATATTTTTTTAAATCTTCTTTAAATTTATGATTGTATTTATGTCAATATAATTGTTGTTTTGGTATTAATATTTATCAAAGCGATTAGGTATGGAATTAATTAGAAACGCCAAGTTCTGTGTATAATATACACGTTATATTATAACGTAAGTATGTTGGTATTTACCTATAGAATGGCCTTTGCTTCTATCACTGGAATCCTTCAAAAACCAGTAGTCATTTTTTAGCCCCTCAAAGGGCCGCACAGTGAGGCCGAACCTTCAAAAACCTCAAAAAGTATATGGAATTTGGCGTGATCACAAAATTCGTGATAAAATATTTAATATACCGCATGTCCTTTTACTTAAAATTGCTCCCCCCACCCCCGTAAAAACCCTCAAAACCCACATTTTTCAGTCTGGAAATCATACAAGGATTTTCACAAAGAGAGGAGAAAAGTTGTACAGCAGTAGATTTTGCGTCGATTGAACACCCTAAAATTGAAAATAGGAACCTACACAGTAACTAACAGCCTAACTACAACACAGTAAGATTGATGATGAACCCGCCTGCAGGTTCTGCAGAGATGAGGAGAAAGCGGATCACCTCATCTTTGAATGTGAGGCCCCGGAGCGCAGAAGGTATCAGAGGACCGAGGAGAGATACTGGCACATCAGAACTCCTACCATTGTAACTCCGAGAGCCAGCACAATGGGTCTACAGGCCTAGATGCAGGAAGTGGGGCGCCCTTCAGGAACCTACTTCCATACCTTCTCTGGTATTAATCTAATCTAATCCAGGTAAGATTGATGAATAAAATTGAAAACCCTAAAATTGATCATTTCTAGAAAAATATGAGTGTTCTGGTCGTCGAAAAACAACATTTTGGAGCAGAATCCTATCATTCCATCTCTGTGTATTATACCTTATAATAATAAACCAAAAATTCATTATTTTGACTTAAGCTCCAATTCATGATCTAAAATCTTTTCTGGAAATATCCCTGCTGAACCTCGATTCTGTGGATAATATACTGTTAAAATGATGAACCAGATGAAATCAGCATGTTCAAAAATTACAAAAAGGCGTGGCCGGATGACAACAGAACAACATCAAAATTGGTTGACCCCCATCTCATAATACAATGTCAATTTAAGAGAGTTGAATATCACTTCCATTTTCCGGGACAATTTGCATTCTGATTGCCTCCTATACGGGCTTCAAGCACATAAGACAGTTGAGCTGGTATGTTGGAAATTGTCAAGGAAGGGCGGGGTTTGTGAGGCCATGAGGGTGTATCGCCGTGTCCCGCCCGTTTCGGAAAGGAAGAACATCTCATTCCGTATTCCGGGCCCGTAATACCAATTATATTTTACGATAATGCCGACTACATGAATGTCTAGGGCCGGTTATTAGAGGGGAAGCATCGCACGACAGTTTCTCGCTATGGCAACTACCCCCTGGCGGTGTCGGAGTTTTGCATGCGACTTCACAATGGCAATGGGGAGAGGTACAATCAAGAAGGTGATGTTTGAGAATTGTTGCTATATCAACTGGGTGTTTGAGATTCAAACTATCCCTCGGAGTTCACTTTAATGTCTAGCCGAAGGTATCGAAGGCACAGGTTTACAAAAAGGGTCGTTCGTGAGAGAGAAAAGCACCTTTTTCCCCAACAAGGTTATGTACTCCTTTTTTGGGGGAAGCGGGATCGATGCGTCTGGGAACACATTGCAGCCCAGTAAATTTAGGATCAAGAAAACCCGTTTCCAGGGAAAACGTATAGACGCTTTTTTTCTAAACGGTTCTCGAGAAAGACCGACAAAAATCGAGGTCTTCTGGCCGCCATAAGTTTTCCCGGCAAAAATTTTGCCACCCTTCTTGATATTTAAAAAAACTATAAAATTGAATAAAAATTATTTTTTTAAAAGCTTCTACATCAGTGCCCTCCTTTTCCATCCTCTGGCGACTGTCCTAAAGTAAACGCGAAATCTATTCGAAGGCAGTACGCTTTTTAAGATATTGAGCAATGCCGCAAGTTCCAGCAACCGATCTTTGCATTTGATGGAGATTTGGAATTTGATGGGGCTTTGTAATCGAATTGGGGAAAAGAGCGGCTGAGCCTAGCTGTGAGCTGCAATCGATTTGGGCAAAGGAAAACCAGGGAGACCTGATTGAATTGGGAAAACGTTCGTTTCGGTTACTTTGAGTGCGAGGCCCTGGAGCGCAGAATATTAATATTCTATAAAAGTATTAATCTAATCTAATCTTGCCTGGCTCGGAGCAATGTATGAACGTGGAGATGTGGCCCTTGGAGAACATGTGGCCAGCATAATGAATGCTACCACTTTGGGCTTGGCCTTGGCGTGGAAAAATATCCGAACTAGGAGCTTCGGAAGCTTCGGAGCTTTCATTTCAGAACTTGATTTGTGTCTTCCCTTGTAGCAGGTTCCTTTGATGAAATTAAGTTCCGATTTGAGCCTCCTGCTACAAGTACAAGCCTTTTTCGCCTATTTAGGACATTTTATAGATTTTTGCAGTGGATATAATTTATTCTTCTGCGTAGGAGACACGACGATCGACGGATCAACCTCTCAGTTAATGACCGACACGTTGGCAGTACGTACTTTCACTTTTCCCCAATTCGATCGTCCCTCTCTCACAACCGTTATCTCAATTCGATTGCGTTTCAGCTCGGTTTTCCCCATTTCGAATACTACCTTGCATTTCTTCTTTCAACAGGTCCAACTGCGAATGTCTAAACCAACCGCACTTGGTAGCACCTCGGCGCACGGTGTTTCCTTGTGTTTTGAAATGTAAAAAGATGGTATTTTTCGATATTTAATTCAATAACACAATAAATAAATAAAACCATGGAATGTTCTAGTTCACTCATCCAAACATGAGTTGTAAATTCAAATTGAATCAACAATCAAGTTGAAAAATGGGGTTTTATGCCACCCTCAGACCACTGTGCGGCGTACGGACAATTTCGTTTTTGGAATCGAGACATCTCTTGTCAAATTTAGAGGCCGATCAGAATTTCCGACCGCGAGATTCCAAGAATAATGAACCAAAATGAGAGGTGCGCAGATGGCGCACCTCAACGACGATCGTACATTCAACTATAATGACCCTGGCAAGTGGCAATACAGTGTGTTCTGGTTAGTATCGATACCTTTTCACTAGAGTATCGATATTTATAAAAATTTATACTTTTTCACATCTCTAAACGGTAATCCACGCGGTGTTCAACTTGTATGCAATCTTCGACTGCCACTCTTAATTAAATCGTTACACTCCACATTAAAGATGGACCTTCGACTGTTCTCAGCACCGTCATAAAACATTCGTATAATTCAATGAATTTCTCAATCCTCAACGGAAAAGTTTCTTCGGGAACAAAAGGGAGATTGTAAGCGGCAGTCGGCAAATGATAGGCGAAGCCCGGCGGAGGGGGTCCTAATGTCCCCGTGTTTCAGGAAAAGACGGCAAAAGCAACTCCCTCACCTTTCGCCCCTTTCACCTCCTCCTTCCACTCCTTTCACCACCTTTCTTAGACTCTCCTCCCACCGCCGCTTCATTCTCTCGTTTCGAACTACCGTTTTGAAGTTTCTCGGTGAACAATCGTCTACTTCATCTTTCTCTTTCCGCCCTTCCCATCCCTTTCGCCGATCCCACTTCGTCTTTTCGTCTCCCGTCTTTCGCACACAAAACGGTCCCTTGAAAAGCCCGTAGAAGCGGAAAGGAGGATTGTATTATTCAAGGCGAAACCTCTTGTCTGATAAAATATAAGTTGTAAAGGAGGCAAAGCAACTTGCCGTTTACTAAGTTTATCTGGATCCACCAGGCAGGGGGATGGTAGGGGGCGCTCCAGGGTGGCTCCCTCACACCCCTATTGTTTAATTATTCCTGCAAGATGACGCGTTTCTCTCTCTGCCGGCTTCTTGCGTATTAAGTATGCGCCGACACCTACTTTCCATTGAGCCGTCCCAAGTTCGCTGTTTTAACCCCCCTCTCGCCCTTTTCCTTCTAAATAAGCATTGTTCCGCCTCCCAGACTTCTAGTATTGTTTGCAAGCTGTTTCTCCAAGTGTCTCAAACTCCGCCTTTTGTCTTCAAACGTACACTTACGTCTCTGCTTCCCTCCTTCTTCTCTTCAACCCCCCCGTTTCCCGTTTACAATGCAGCAGGGCTCCTTGATTTTCCTTCAAGCGGGCGAACACGACCGGCTTCCCATCTCATTTAGTAGGAGGTTCTTGAGTCCCTACTTTTGACTCTTGAGCTGGAAAACGATTTTCAGATGCCTTATTTGACGTAAGGGGGGAAAACCTGCTCCTTGAGACTTATTCGAGTTGTGCAAAAAGTTGAGCGGTTTCAGTGGCCAGAAGAAATTTCAATTTGAAGGTTACGCTGGTGCAGATGGGAGAGTGAATGTAAAAGCTTTGAAGTAACCAGATCCGATACAGTTTTTTTTTTTTTTTTTTTTTTTTTTTTTTTTTTTTTTTTTTTTTTAAATGCCAAGGAGGTTGTGTCCCTGTTAGGTGTTTGGCGGAGTTCTGAAGGCGCAGGCTCCATGTTCACGCCCCACAGTGGCCCAGAACGCTAATCTGGACTGGACTTACATGGACTGGGTATACCAAGTACGTACTTCTGAGAGCTCTTAGCAGGTAAAATTGATAAAAATCGGTCCACAATAATTATTATTAATACCTTCATCTTATTATATTGGAGTTACTATATTAAAGCTCCAACACGAGGAGGATGAGAAGGCACATCTTTATTAATTGGCACTTCCAGAAGTCGGAAAAATCTGACATTGATCTTAAAAAATCCAGTTTGGCGAGCATAGCGCGAGAAAAGTCTGAAACCACCAAAATAATAGTTGCTCCATGTGGCGTATCTGAGCTCCTAAAGTGGAAAAAAACGGGAAATTAAACTCTTTCTAAAAATTTGAAAAAAAAAAAAAAACCAAAAATCCGTTTTGGCGAGAAGATGACGAGAAAAATATGAAACCACCAAAAAGTTGCTCCGCGTGGCGCATCTAAGCTCCAAAAGTGGAGAAAAAAAAAAATCAAATCAGGGCTGGAGCAGTTGACAGGATATTGTGATGGTGGTGGGCCAAGGGGGTGTCCGAAGGCTACGCGGCTACCCCAATATCAAATGCGCTCATCCTCTGAGACTAAACGTTGCACTCTGGCCCAATACCATTGCTGAACCTTGGTTCTAAGTCATTGGGCTTCCGACGACCTTACACTTTCATTTGGCCCAAAGTCGTATCGCCTGAAGAGCAGAGGCTTGAACTCGCAAAATCCAAGGGCTGGAGAAATACTCGTTTTTCAACATTTTTTCGCGGGAATCGAATAATATAGCATAATCGTTTCTTGGAAATCACATTTCAATCTGTTCAAATGTGTTTAACCCTTTCGCGGCTGAGCCTTCGTGGGCACTGAACATAGAATGGACCCGCCTTGCCATATGTAATGATGTTATTTTATGTTGCCATATAATGTTGTATATATGTTGTTATTTTAAGGGTATGTGTAAACGATTCCAAAACATCGGTCCAACATATCGCCTCGCGTGATAGGTACCTCGTCTCTGGCCCAGGCAGGGCACTTCTTTTCGCTTGATATCTCGTCTCTGGCCCTGGCAGGTCACTTCTTTTCGCTTGATTTCTCGTTTCTAGTGCCAGGCAGGGCACTTCTCCTCAAGTTCTCGTCTCTGATCCAGAGGGGCCACTTCTTCTCGCGAGATATCTCGTCGCTGGTCGTGAAAGGGTTAATTTTAATCCAAATAACGTCCGATTTCTTCGCGCAGTGAAGGGATCTCCTCCTTTTCTGTTTTCTGGGCATACCTGAACGATCCAAACCCAAGTCATTTCTGCAAAATAAACAAATTGGCGGGTCACTTTTGTGCCTTGTTGGGCAATGCTGACCCAGCATACTTTTCATCCTTTCTGAAAGCGCTCCTTTGGGGGGTAAAGAAGTCGCAACCCCATTTTCACGTATAAAAAACCATTTTTTTCCCCTCTTTTAAAGTCCAGGGGGTTCAAGCACGTGCTTAATAGAGTAGAATAAGGTGCAAATGAGCTTGTTTAAATGTGGTTCTAGGCGGAAGTTTCCTCTCCTAATGGTCCCGTTAGAACCGACAATTTAATAACTTGTAAGACAAATGCTCCAACTTCAACCTCTCCCGACCCCTTTTTTTGCGCGGGGTTTTCCCTCGGAATGGGAAAAGGACCTTCGGTGAAAAATCCCTATGTGGGTAATTCGAGAGGCTTTAATGAAGTTGTATTTCTTCTTAGTGTACCTTCTGTCCGCGGGAGTTTTTTTCAAGAGAAATTTAATGGCGAATTAAAACGGCATTTTCTCAAGCCGTTTACTTACCGTATTCCGCTTGGAGTAAAAAAAATTCACGATGGATGACGTTTTTTTGGGAAAAGATTTTTCATTGTTAATCGCCTCGAAGCATTGAGTAAAACCCGCATTATTGGTAGTTTCCTGGCGTCCCTCGAATATATATTAGGGCGCTTAAAAAGAAATTTTCCTCCTTTTCCCCGTCTCATTGAAGAATTGTTACCGTGTTCGTGCAAATGGAGGCTGACTGAAAACCAAAACTAACAAGCCGTTTCCTTCCCACAACAGACTATCTGTACCGTAATCTCCACGTCCTGTTGAAGGAAATTAAACCCGGTGGATGCTCAAATTAAATGTTTGAGCCTTTGTAGCATGTTTTCGGAAGAAGGGGGAAAAAAAAAAAAAAGAATTAACGCTTCTCTCCTCGAAATGTGGATTAAAAACCTTTTACGTTGCAGGGTAATTAACGGCCCAGACAAGGTTGCCATTAAAAGAAGGCGGCACGTGTAATGGTGTCTTCAACCTTAGGTTTATTTTTAAACAGTTTGGTTTCATTTTTGTTTCAAGTCATTCAGAGTTCCAATGACCAGCATCTGGAGCGAACTGCTCAAAAACTCATCTCGTCAGAGATTAAGCTCCGAAAATGGAAATTGATCGGCCTCCGCAAGGATGAAGCGTCCATAGAGAAGAAAGCGCTGGACTGGAGCCCTCAGGGGTACTCAGGTCGAACGAGTTGGGAGGTCGTGGAGGGAGGTCAACACTTTGGCGAAGGATGGCGAAACTTTGTAGCGGCCCTATGCTCCTCTTAGGAGGCACAGGAAATAAGTCAAGTAAGTCAAGTCATTCAGATTTAAATGGGGTTTGTTCAGCGCGGTCATTTCACCGATTGGCCGGAATGAGTCACGACCAAGCTCGACTGTGACTGCTGTGGAGCACAGGACCAACTGGAGAATTGTCTAGGCAATAAATGATTCTAGGTGGAAATGTTGAGAGCAGAAGAGTTATCTTCACCGATGCGTTTAAACTCATGGGGGGATTAAAATACTGAAAGTTTCCGACCCTAAGAGGTGAGCAGGGGGTAGGGGGGCTGAAGATGGTCAGTTTTGGTTTATTATTCTTCAAATAATACACCTATGTAATCGCGACCGAGGTCGACGACTCCGATCGGCCTCAAAATTTGACATTATCCGTTTCAAAAGGTCTAGATTCCAAATCACGTTTTTCAGAACGTTTTCAGCTGTATCTCCGAGTTTACGAGTTCCAAATTTATTTTTTTCTCGTGAAAGCTGATTAAAGTTTCTATCGCAGGTATTCTGTGTGAGATTTTGATTTGAGCTTTGATAAGGGAGGGGCAGGCATGGCAGACAAATGACCAAATTTGGCCAAAACGTATTTTTGCGAATAACAATGGCACTTTTGTTGTCTCAACAGAAACACATTGTACCGTCCCTTATAAAAAACGCAGCAAATTTTACACAAATGTTTATTATTCTTTGATATGGGTTAGAGATCTTTCCACCTAACTTGCCCCAAGTTCACCCCAAGAGCTTCAAAGCAAGAGTGACCCCCTCCACTACTAAGCCACACCTCTCGAACCCCTACCTCGTTTTCCAGTGCCTCTCTTCCAGTTAAGATGGAAGGCCTTCCAACCAAAGTACACTGATTCCCGAATTGAGGTTCGGAGTAGGACTAGAGGGATTTCCATATGAAAAAAAGCAGAAATGATTTAATTTTTTAATGAAGTATGAATAACGTACGATCACAAATTAATTACAAGAGAAGAACATTGAAATGGGCTACTATAATTAGTACAATTATTATTATCACTAATAAATTTAGGTAAGCCGATGAATTCCATCCAATTCTTCCGGGGATTCGAAAATCGATTTCTTTCTTTTGCAGCCATTCTGTCATATCTTTTCATTGTCATATTTTCTGACACTTTCTAGTCCTGACATTTTCCCCAAATTAGATGAAATCCTTAATAATCGAGTATTCATTAAATAATCTGTTATTTAAAGAAAAAAAAAGTACATCTATCATCGACCCGTAGGCCTTTCTGTCGTGGGCACACGGTTTGGCCTCTTGGTTAGACACTTGCTCGTCATTGCCCCGAATCGGTCTGGAGGGGGGTGTTTGGCGAGTGGCGAGATGGAGGGGATCATTTCTGTTCGGCTCCCCTGAGGTTAACATGGGGCAAGTTAGGTGGAAAGATCTCTACTTGTGCAGAAATTTAATTCTGTCAATGAAAAAAATCAAAAAAATTTTTTTAGGAATTTTTTTTTTCTTTCAAAAATTCTCTATTTTTTACTCGAAAAATATTTAACATCCTGGGATTCTTCAAAAATCCCATTTTTAGCCCCATGAAAGCCCTATAGATCGCCACAGTAAAATCGGATCGTTTCGGGACCCCCGAAAATGGATTCTACGTTCAAAAATACTTCGAAAACGACACCTAACTCGATCCGATAGCCAAAAGCCTTCCCGTAGCCCCATTTTAGCCCCATAGCGCCCCCCGGGTTTGGGCGATCGGACTGAAAACCTTGCGGGCACAACTAGATGGTAAACCAAGTATTTTGTCAAAATTTCAGATTTAAAAAAAGATTCCTACTGCCCAAAACGGCCCGGACGGCGGACGGACATTTCGGATTTAGAATGTAGACCTCTTGAAACGGATAATGTCACATTTTGAGGCCGATCGGAGTCGTCGACCCCCGTCGCGAAAACATAGGTGTATTATTCCAAGAATAATAAACCAAAAGGTAAAAGGGAAATTTCCAGACACCTCAAAGTGATTTAAGGCCTGATATTGCCTGCTAAAACCATTAAGCAAATGTTTGCGAGATGAAAGAGTACGGTAATAAATTGTCCCTTTTTAACGGTTGAAAGTTGCGGTGGTTAAAGTTATCCCCAATTTCGTCTAATAACGGCTATTATTTTAATGTTAAGGGCTACCGGTCTTTTAACTGGGCTCAGGAGGCCATTTTCAGTGAGATGCAGGGACCGAAAATTCCCAAACAAAACGGAGAATATTCGGCGAAACGAAAGGTCGAACTATGAATAATGGATCCGTTAACAGGTCGAAAGGCTCCAGATGATAGATTAGGTGTTGGGACCGCTTAGTCTAATTGGGGGACCTGAGGATCTCAGGTGAAACGGACAAGAATCACCAGATGCTCCCCAAATGCCTCCTCCGGGGTCCCCTTAATCCCTTTACATATTCACAAGTCCTCCGTCCGGACTTCTTATTTTCTTGTTCTGTCCGTTTTTACTTTTATATTTTTTTTCCTGCCCTCAAAAGGCGGCGAGGAGTTTCGTCGAGAAGTTGAGGGCTACCTACGGAGAAAAGGCTTCGAGGCCCGATTCCGGACTAATGAGTCCGTCGGGTCGGCTTGAATAATTGATTAGATTGAAAGGGTATTGACAATTGTGAGCTCACCTGCTCTTTTTTATTGGGCTCAGGGCCGTTGAGCCGTTTTCCTACAATTTCTCAATCCCCCCAGTTACGCAACATTTCACTGCGAAATTCACTTCGCAAACAGTTTTTATTTTAGCATGATGGCTATGCCTCAAAATATACATTGATTGTCTCTTTTCTGTAGTTTCCAAACTACTAAGCCTAAAAAAAACGGATTTTGCTCCTTCAAAATTAATTTATGCTTCCTCAAAACCTATTTCTGCTCTCTCAAAACTAGTTTCCCCTCCCTCATAACCAGTTACTGTTCAGTAAAACGTTAAAAACTCCCCAAGCGAAAAATCGTTAAAGGCTGTACATCAAAGTTTTTTTTTTTTCAATATTGTTTACTTAATTTTATGTTATCATCCCTCGGGCGAAAAACAAGCCCGTCCTCCCCTTCCTGCAGGATTCTGAAGAGGTTTGCGTTAAACACAATGGGGAGTCCTTACAACCCCTAATGAGGTGTAGTTGGAGCCTCTCGAGCGGGTTAGTACGTCGGACCATTGTACAGCGACACGAGTACTTACAACGAGCGTTATGACCGTCAACAATGCGTTGAATACAAAATACGAGGCGAGTAAACAAGAAGGAAACACGGAAAGGGAGAATGAATAGAAATGAGAGGGATGTTTGTTATGAGGTCCTTATCAACATTTGACTATTTTGTAAACCAGTAATGTCCTAATGATTCATAAATCACGTTTATATGCGTTCAGAAAGTTTCACCTTCTTCCAAAATCGTATCACGAACAGGATTTTGGCAAGTGTGTTGTGAAGAGTCGAATATCACGAAAATGAGGAAGTAGCACGAGGGTAAACACCAGGTATCTGGGCTCCAATCTGATTGATCGGCTGGTTGCAACTTGGGTCATGATGTATGCAAGATGATATCTCACCAGGTATGTGAATACATCACGTGCTTCAAACCCATACGGCCCAGTTCGGTGAATGAGGATTTGCCAAATTGGGTGTGGGGGCAAATAGTGAGTGCTGAGATTATCATCGTGGGATTTTAATCCTTAAATATACATTTGTTAAATTTTGATGTCTTTTACTGTGTCCGGAGACATTTGTTACGAATGGATAACGACAAAACCAATTTAACTTAGTTGTGTTACCTGACGTAACATTTTTAATCTCTGGGACGTTTTATGAGACTCGTGGAAGGCTTCCAAGTGGTATAAGTGCTCTTGCAGGGTTGCTTGAGCTTAAATAGACTCTTGCAAGTCCCTTTGGTCGTACAAGAACTCTTGCTTCCAATCTCCGTAAGTACTCATGCAATTTGCCAAGCACCGTAAGTACTCTTGCAAGGTTTCCTACGCCTTAAAAGTACTCATGCGAGGTTTCCTGAGTCATGCATGTACTCTTCCAAGCTTCTAAGGACTCTTGAGAGATTCCTTCAGTCGTATAAATACTTTGGCAAAGCTTTCAATCTCTGTAAGTAAACTTGCAATGCTTCCAATCCCCATAAGTACTCTTGCAAGGTTTCTTAAGCTTTATAAGGACTCTTGCAAAGCTCCTTCAGTCGTATAAGTAGTCTTGCAAGGTCCGACCAGTCGTATAACCACTCATCATAGTCTTCCACTCCCCGTAAGTAGCTTCCCAACCTCTGTAAGTATTTTCGTAAGGTCTCCTAAGCCATAAAAGTACTCTTACAAATTATCCCAAGTAGGTAATACCTACTCTTTCAAGGGTATCTTAAGCTTTATAAGGACTCCTGCAAGGTTCCTCCAGTCATACAAGCACTCTTGCAAGGCTCCCAACTCCAGTAAGTACTGTAGCACGGTTCCGTAAGCTCTTCGAGCACTCTCAATAATTTGTCTCCTAATTATTAGGAATGGACGTGTTTCTCGATTTTTTTTTTTTTTTTTTTTTTTTTTTAATCGATAGAAGGCTTCCAAATAACACCGAAAATGGAGTTAATACAAAAATTTCATCATCAAAAATCATGAAAAAATATGAAAAACGCTGCAAATTTTACACAAGGGTTTATTATTCTTTGATATAGGTTATTTGTGCAGAAATTTAATTCTGTGTTAATGAAACAAATTTAAAAAAAATTTTAATTTTTTTTTCAAAAAAGATTTTTTTGATTTTGTTTTTTCAAAAAATGTGTTTTTTTTTTAAATTTTGTTTTGTTTTTTACTTGAAAAATATTTGACCTCCTGGGATCTTTCAAAAATCCCATTTGTAGCCCCATGAAAGCCCTATAGATCGCAACAGTGAAATCGGATCGCTGCGGGACCCCAAAAAATGGATTCTACGTCCAAAAATACTTCGAAAACGACACCTGACTCGATCCCATAGCCGAAAGCCTTCAAAAACCCCCTTCTGAAGCCCCATTTTAGTTCCATAGCGCCCCACGGGTTTGGGCGATTGGGCTGAAAACCTTGCGGGCACAACTAGATGGTAAACCGAGTATTTTGTCAAAATTTCAGATTTAAAAAAAAATTCCTACTGCCCAAAACGGCCTGGACGGCGGACGGACATTTCGGTTTTGGAATGAAGACCTCTTGAAACGGATAATGTCAAATTTTGAGCCCGATCGGAGTCGTCGACCCCCGTCGCGAAAACATAGGTGTATTACTCCAAGAATAATAAACCAAAATATGACAAATCGATCTGCACTTAGGTGTCTTTGGAGGGAAACTAGCCGTCAAACCGGAAGATCCGTATGTGACGTCACGCACGTCCTTTTTGAACGTAGAGAACAACTTTAGATGAATATTACCTCCGTGAAAGACTTTTTGTCACAAAAATGATGTATTTTTCTCTTTTTCACTTCCAACAACATCGCACTCCTGTGCTTTAACCCGAAATATGAGTGCAAGTTCATTCCTCATTGTCTCTCTCTCAGCAAAATACGTTTTTAGCTGATAGCGACCCTCCCATCCACACCTTGTTTCAACCCATTGTTGGCAATATGCTATCACATTGTTCATGAAAAAATAAACCTTGCTGAAACCTTTACAGTTCGAAATAAACTCTTATCGAATAAATACTTCACATTTGAGATTTTTCCCTAAACCGTGAAAACCGATACACCTTTTGATCACCCCACCAAGTTGAGCACTTTTGGGTGCCGAACACGGAAAAAATTTCGGCCATAGAGTTCAGCGAGAGTGAAAAAAATATTTCAAAAAAAAAAGCTCGACGTAAAACAGAAAGCGGTTGCTTTTCATGAAAGAAATGAATGATGGGGAAAACGTGTTTTATGCTAATTATACCGAGACGGAAATCCCGGCTGGGGTCTGGTCCACGGCGGGGTATTGATCAGATTTTTATAATGGATACAACATTTTGAAGCCTTCCCACCCATTTAAAATCAGCCCGAAACGTTTTCTTGTAAAAATTTCGCCTCCCCCCTGAAACACAGTCCCCCCTCCTCTTTTTTTTCCCCCATCTGGAATCCCATTTCACTCAACTCCGTCAAAAATAAAACTGGGCAAACACCGTAATGGAGGCTCCCGTATATATTTTATGAGGAGCTTTTTTCCCCGAACGACACATATTGCTTGAATTTATAAAAACCTGGTTAATTCTACATTAGAACCCCTCCCTTCCAATTTACTTCAAACTGTCCTTTTCCATTCAGTTTTTTTTTTTTTTTTCCTGGGCCGTTTTCAATTATAGATTCAACGTTTTGCGACCCTTCATTGGGCCGAGCAAAAACGGTTGGCCATGTATTTTTTGCCATCTTCATCAAATGAATCTATAACGAGGTAGGCATTTAAGCGTCAGTCCATTAATCTAATTGCCTCGCATTGTGTTTGTTAAAGTCACTTATATTGAAGCAACTGAAATTAGTTGTCTTCTAATATTATGCCTTCGGAAATAATTAATATTTGCCGTGGATCGTGTGACGAAGAAAAAATACGATTATTATGAAAAATTGATGCCTCTTAACTCCCTGGATTTCATGTGATGGACAATATGACATATGGTCTTCAACAATCGATATAATAAACAACCATTGAAGAAAGCAAATATTACAAATACGAAATAAAACCTTAATTGTAAGGGGTTGAAGTTACGTATTTGGGGGGAAGTAATTAATGTCCTTTGTAGTTCAAAGGGATCACAAACGGGCCGGAAATCGACGTATCTGACGGTCTCGGCGAATTGACGATTGATGTGGTTGAAGAAAGGAATTAAGGAAATAGGGAATGAGCTCTTTACGTAAATGAAGATAAAACTCACGCTCCGGTTATTGAAGTGGTTTGGGCGGAGGTTGACACAGCTTCTGGCAACCGACCGAAACGATGAGTGGGTCGTTGATCATTGGGTTCAAGCGACGTCGTTGATGCTGGTATTTGCCAGTAATTGTGACTGAGCAAACGTCATAGCACTGAAGTGAATTTGATGGTAATTGTGACCAACAAATTTTGGGTGAATCACAGCTTTTGTAGCCAATAACCCGAGGTGCGCGACAGTTAAAGGCTGGCTGAAGACTGAAGTAGTGGGGGCTGATGAGTCGCCCCGCTAATGAAGGAAGGAAGGAAGGAAGGCGGGCGGGAAGGAAAGTGTCGACGTCTTGAAGTTCACATCGGCGATCTTAACATACTCCCCTTTGAAATTTGGGGAAAACACAAATTTTAAACAAGGTTAACTTAAATGAATAGCCAAGGAAATGATACAAGGCTATCGACATTAGTCAAATGACATCGAGTAATCTAGACAAGATTGACAAACAATAACGCCATAAAGTGGCAAGATTAAACATGAAGAGTACAACTTATAGTGAGATAAAAATAACAAGGCTTGACATGGGTCCCTTAGAGGGGAAGCAGTTCAGGAGGGGATGATTTCGCAATCATCTTCTGAATTTTGGTTCAATGGGAGAAGGGGGGCCACTGTTGTGGCCGCTCTCTTAAAAATATCTCCGTTTGAGTTACGGAGAGTAAGTACCCTAACTATTCCGTCACTACCAGGATGGACCTGGTCGACTCGTGCAGTTTTCCAGGATAAAGGTGGGGCGTCCTTATCCCGAATCAGGACTAAATCATCTACCTTGAGACCGGGTGATTCAGTTGTCCACTTTACTCTTTTTTGTAAGGTGGATAGGTATTCCAGTGAGAAGCGCGTCCAGATTTCGTGGTACGCGCGTTTAAGAATTTGCCATCTTTTGAGATGGTTGATTCTTTGGTCAACTTCTGAGGGCTCGGGTAGGGCCAGTAATGGCGCCCCGACCAGAAAGTGCCCCGGAGAAAGATAATCCCAATCTTGAGGAGAATCAGAGAGAGGGCAAAGGGGGCGAGAATTCAAAATCGCCTCAACTTGTGCGAGCAAGGTTGAGAATTCCTCGTACGTTAAGGGTCTGTCACCAACGGACGACCGAATGAAATGTTTGGTGCTTTTAACAGCGCTCTCCCATAGCGCCCCAAAATGAGGACTATAGGGGGGATTGAAATGCCACTGAATACCGTGGTCGGAACCAAAGGATTGGAGCTCCGACTGTGTTTGTTGGTGGGTAAACCAGCGGTAAATCTCTGCGATTTCCCGGCTGGCCCCCAGGAAGTTGCTTCCATTGTCGGAATAAACGTCAGTAGGGAGACCGCGTCGTGAGGTGAACCTGGCAAATGCTGCCAGGAAACTTTTGGTCGTGAGGTCCGTGACGGCCTCGAGATGCACAGCTTTGACGGCCATGCAGACAAATACACAAAAATACATTTTTGTGATAACCGGCTTCCTAAGAAGGCTGGTTTTATGTTGAAATGGACCGGCAAAGTCCACGCCAACACGCAAAAAAGCACGAGTAGCGGTGATTCGGGCGCTAGGTAAATTGCCCATGAGTGGGAAATAGGCCGAGGCCCGAGAGGAAAAGCAGGTGACGCATTTGCGAGTGACAGTCCGTATAATGCGTCTGGCATTAGGAATCCAAACGCGGCGTTGGAGTAACGCTTGGAGAAGTGAGGGGGAAGGATGGAGGTAAGCCTGATGATAGTGCTGTACCATTAATATAGACAGCTTGGCTCTCTGTGGGAGCAGCACTGGATGTTGATGTGAATATTCTATAGGCGCATTGGACAATCTCCCCCCCACACGAATTAATCCCTGGTCATCTATGAATGGAGCCAGAGATCGGAACTGCTCCTGTACCTTGGCGAAATTATTACTATTATCATGAAGAAAGTGATAGGTCTGCGTGACCTTTGCGCAATGATTAAACGCTTGAATAATTTCGACTAAGAGAAACTCCCCGTGACGCTTAGTCTCCGGGTGTCTTTTGTTGTGGATGAGGCGTAGTATGCGAGCCGTAACCCTCAATAGGGTTCGGTAGTTTGAGAATCGGTTCATCCAGGCAACTAGATCTGGACTACCGCTGGTAGTTAGAAGGCTAACCTGAGGTTTAGAACGAATTTCGGGAATTTCCCCCGGCTCCTCTATGGAAGGCCATTCGTTGTCTGGTCGAGACAGGAACTCGGGTCCTGTAAACCATAAATTGTTATCTACTAATTGATGAGGAAGTACTCCCCTACTTCCAATGTCGCTCGGGTTCAGATTACCCGATATATGGCGCCAACATTGAAGGGGGTTCAAATCACGGATGACACTAACTCGGTTAGCTACAAAGACCTTCAAGTGCGAGGCAGGAACCTTTAGTATCCAACAAAGGGTGATCATCGAATCGGTAAAGAAAACAGGTTCGATTAAGGGAACGTTCAGCGTTTCCTTGAAGGGAATTAGAGAATCATACAATTTAGCAAGCAAAACTGCTGCTGTTAGTTCAAGTTTTGGAATAGTTAATGTGGACTTCACCGGAGCCACTTTGGTCTTGGAAGTCAGTAATTGTACGTCTATAATGCCGTCCCCGAAGGCTCTCAGGTAAATAGACGAACACATGGCTGCATTCGATGCGTCCGCGAAACCAATTATTTGGCAGTGAGTGACCTTGGGACGCACTACACATCGTGGAATTTTGATGTGAGAAAGAACTGGTAAGTTGTCGATGAGCTGACACCAAACCTTATGAATTTTGGGGGGCACTTGTTCGTCCCAGCCTAAGTTCTCCATCCAAATCTGTTGGATAAGAATTTTAAACGAAATGGTAAGCGCCGAGATTAGTCCAATTGGATCAAAAATCCGGGCCACAGTGGATAATACAATGCGTTTTGTCGCGGTCTTGTCGATTGGCGGTCGAACCTCGAAGGATAAAACGTCCTCCGTGGGTTCCCACCGCATACCAAGAATTTTTAGAGAAATGTTTGTAGGGTCGGTCAAATCTACTGGACCTGGAGATGATGGAGAAGAGGTGGCTTCCAATTTTAGGAAACGGGTATTTGCGATGAACGTTGACTCAGATAAATCCGGAACGTCATCGGCGACAAAAGGGAGACGGACCACGAACCGCCCATCAGGCGTTCGTTGCGATTCCTTTACAAAAATGTCCTCAGCGCGTTGCTCGTCTTCAGACAAAGTGTTAGTACGTTCTGGGATTCCCTCAATTTCCCAAAAACGCTGGAGATCGAAACATACATTATCGTCGGAGTGACTGGTAGAAAATAATGATGTTCCATGGGCGAATTTGGAGGGTTCTTTATCATGTAATTCGCCCATGATAATATCTCCAAAGATGGTGGGCAGAATTTTCGGTAATCCTGCTCCAATGGAAACGAATTGACCACAGACAATCTGTGGGTACAGATCCGCTCCGATCAGTATGTCAACCGTGGAAGGTTTGTGCCAATTTGGATCGGCTAGCTCAAACATGGTGAACTTGTTGCAAATTCTTTGCGGGACTGGGAAAGTAGGTAGAGCATTGGTGATACACCTTACTACTACCATTTCAGCGAGAAGGTTCTCTGTTGATTTAGGGTTTATGATTGCACATGTTGCAATCCCCTGGGCATTGTCGAACAGAACTCCACCTAGCGTGGAGATTTTTCGTGGCGTTTTGACCATTTTGAGGCCAAGGTTGTAGACAGCTCTTGACGTGACGTACGAGTACTGGGAACCCGAATCTAACACTGCTCGTAAACGAAGGGGTCTACCACGAACGTCTTTCACGTCCATCAGCAGCGTCGCCAGTATGACTTGCGACTCGAGTGCGGTGTCATCCTGGCGGGATGACTTCAGGGTAGCCCCGAACAAATTCGCACCTGACTTGGAGGGAGAAGGTTCGGGTTTATGAATAGGATTATGTGGAGCCCCCTTGACACACGTCAAGGAGTTGTGGCTACCATTACATAATCGGCAAAGCAGTTTCGATTTGCATTCGCGAGTAGAGTGTGTTGCTGACAGACATCCCCTACAGCCGTTAAATGACTTCAGAGCTTCGAATCGTTCTGGGGGAGTCATAAAGTGAAATTTTGGGCAGCTTAACAGCCCATGCGAATCGGAACAGATGAAGCACCGTGGAGCCGGTTTCTTAGGCTTCGAACTGTGGTCCCTTCCACCCGAGGGTTTAGAGGGCTCTGGAAAAGTTGTCATGAGGGAAGTCTTAGACTTATGACCCGCTTTGGGAGCACCTTGGCCCTTCGTCTGGGGCACAGGAGAGGGCTCCCCTTTCGATCCAAAACTTGCTGCTGGATCGGCGAGCTGAACGCTAATCTGCCTCTCACGTACAAACGTGGTAAGCTTAGCCATGGACGGGAATTCGTCCACCTTAAGGCGGAATTCGAAATCCTCACGTAACTGAGAAGGAAGATTTCGAACCGCAAGAGTAAATAAAATGAAGTCGCTCTCCCCAGAAATTTTCAAATTCTTAAATGCGGAAACTGTGTCCGAAATTTGGGAGAGGAACGATTGTAGATTATCGGGGTTTATTTTCCCGACGATTGGTTTAAATGACAGCAGCTTATTCAAATAAACTGCAGCAAGAACGCGTTTGTTTTCGTACGCGTCTGTCAGAGATTTCCAAGCCGTTGGGTATGTAGCATCACTGATTGGGAGTGTGCTGACCAATGACCTGGCTGGACCCTGAATCGCGGACAAAAGCTGATGAAACTTTTGTGTGTTTGAAAGCGAGGGATTTTCATGGACGAGTGAAATAAAAACATCTCGAAATGAAACCCATTCCTCGAACCGGCCCGAAAACTTGGGAACCGGCGTTTTGGGAAGAAAAGACGATGGGTTTGAATTACCCACGGTTGAGGCATTCATAGAAACATTTTGCTGTTGCGCAGGTTCTTTACTACAAAATTTTGTATAAAGTACGTGTGCCTGCATAAAAGCAGACCTAACTTTCTGGGACTGAGTCTTATGCGGCTCTCCGGGAAAAATGGAGATGACTTGTCTCGGTCCTAGCGTTGCAGGATCTAAGTCCTGAAAATCCGCATTCAAGTCAATTAGTGCTTCGGAGGCATCCTCAAATTGTGAGTAGTAACGGGCGAGTAGGGGAAACCTACCCTTAAAATTGTCTAGAGCAGTCGAATCGTCTTTGGACGTGACTGCAAGGTCGTAAATCGCCAGGATCTCCCTACTAGATTGGGACCACTTTCTGAGAAATGCGTCCTGTTTTCTTTGAAGGGCTTTAAATTCAGCACTGTCCCCATGTGCGGGGTCTTCTTTGGGAGCCATGTCTTTAGTGAAGCTACGTTCTACTAATTAATCCCTAACAGGAGGTTTGGTCAGAACAACGCTGAACCAATGAATTAGACGCGAAAAATCGCTACCCCGTAAAAGGGTGAATACGAGTTAGTCAGCGGGCCCGAATCTGGGTACCTATCAGCTGACGGTGGGAAGGTCAAGGCAGGGAGGCCTTGATTCTACCGCGAAGTTGAACTAAACGTTCGTGACGTCACTGGGAACGCGCAGACGGCACTCACCGAACGTGACGTCAGTCAAGACGAGGGTTCTCGAGAAGAAGGAGGGAAGCGGGGATCTAATTGAGACCTTGAGATTCAAGAGTGTTCCAGGGGGTGCTTATCGCCTAAGACAGGATGCAAGTTACCCCCTCCAGCGGTACCAAATGGGTTTCACACTGGACTCGACTGTCCCCCCGAAGGAACCCACGTACAGAGCAATAATTAAATACAATAAAATTGCGTGAAATCGCGCGGAGCAAGAGGCATAAACCAGACGCTCTGCTACCAATGTTAAAGTCACTTATATTGAAGCAACTGAAATTAGTTGTCTTCTAATATTATGCCTTCGGAAATAATTAATATTTGCCGTGGATCGTGTGACGAAGAAAAAATACGATTATTATGAAAAATTGATGCCTCTTAACTCCCTGGATTTCATGTGATGGACAATATGACATATGGTCTTCAACAATCGATATAATAAACAACCATTGAAGAAAGCAAATATTACAAATACGAAATAAAACCTTAATTGTAAGGGGTTGAAGTTACGTATTTGGGGGGAAGTAATTAATGTCCTTTGTAGTTCAAAGGGATCACAAACGGGCCGGAAATCGACGTATCTGACGGTCTCGGCGAATTGACGATTGATGTGGTTGAAGAAAGGAATTAAGGAAATAGGGAATGAGCTCTTTACGTAAATGAAGATAAAACTCACGCTCCGGTTATTGAAGTGGTTTGGGCGGAGGTTGACACAGCTTCTGGCAACCGACCGAAACGATGAGTGGGTCGTTGATCATTGGGTTCAAGCGACGTCGTTGATGCTGGTATTTGCCAGTAATTGTGACTGAGCAAACGTCATAGCACTGAAGTGAATTTGATGGTAATTGTGACCAACAAATTTTGGGTGAATCACAGCTTTTGTAGCCAATAACCCGAGGTGCGCGACAGTTAAAGGCTGGCTGAAGACTGAAGTAGTGGGGGCTGATGAGTCGCCCCGCTAATGAAGGAAGGAAGGAAGGAAGGCGGGCGGGAAGGAAAGTGTCGACGTCTTGAAGTTCACATCGGCGATCTTAACAGTGTTTCCTTCATTGAGCCTCGAAATTGGAGTAGTTTGGTTTACGCGGGTAGTTTTTTATCGCCGCCCTGATAGGGTAGTGACAACCTCAATTGTAGAACTATTAAGTTGAATTGGGTGTTAATTGGAGTGAACCTACTATTTACCGTAAAAAATATCCAGCGGAAGTTTTCTAGTCCGTTGTCCAGATGACGGGTCAGGATGTAAGCAGGTTTTTTTTTTCAGTTGTCGGTACTGAGTCAGCTAAGGCCCGTCTGGTTGGAGCTGTAAATGAAGAAAATAAATGGTTAACTAGAGCTAAAATAAATCTGTACGAAACGGAAGGATCTTGTTGGTGTGGAAATCGTGGGGTTGGATGAGACGCATCACGTTCATGAAACTGTTATCAATCTAGTGAGTCTGCTGACCAGGTGCTTTGCCAACGAAATCTTTGAAAAGTTGTGGATATTATTTCAAGGGCTGGTTGGATGCTGTTGTTATCGCATGTTCTCATTTCCAAGCAGGTTTTCATCACGTCCTATGCAAACTTCTCTTCTCAATTGAATGGTGGAATTGCTCATAATAGGGACGGTACCTTGAATAGGGACAGAACTGGCGGAACGAGATTAAAATCGCCCCTGGCGGCGTCCTATTACACTAAAATTCATGTTCATGGTGAAAGTCAACTCTTCTGGATGATAATGAAGAGTCAACAACAAAATAAGACGACGTTTTTCAACTCCCGCCGTCTGGGAGGTGATAACAGTGATAACGTGATAACGAAAAACTTCTCATGGTGATCGTATAAGGGGATCATCTGGTAAGTTGTCACCTGGATTTATTATTAGCCTCATAATTAACTAGAGGGAAGCCGTTGTCAGATTTCAAAAAAGTGAAACTAGCGAATTTTGGCAAGTGTTTTTTCCCAAAATGGCAATTTAGGGGTGTCCAGGTTCCTCAATAGGGACATAGCTGTTTTGGCCGATTTTCGATCAAAAACGTCATTTCAGGGTGCTTTAATGGGTTTATATAGACGAAATCTCGGTTTTGCCGAACGTAGTGAGCCCTCTCTTTGGACTCGTTTTGTTTTGAGTGGAAATAGGTAAGCCGGTGTTTGGGTCAATTTGCAAGTTTTCAGCCATGCCGAATCGAATGAGGACGTCTTCGGCCGTTGACTCGCTCATCTCTCCACAATGGATATGAATATAGCCACCACGTTGACGGTATTTACGTACCTACCACCTGTAAACCACTCACCATCATGTTTCTGTCTTTTCAACGCCATGGCTCCGAGGCTGCGCAACCCTGAGAGCTGTGATTTTGATAAGGATCTTAAAATGTAGGCTTTTCTAGGGCAACCCTTTGTATTTGTATGAAACATGTGATATGGAACCTGTGATTTTGATAAGGGTCTTAAAATGCAGTTTTTTTCTAGGGCGACCCTTTGTATTTATATGAAAACGTTCATTAAAATTTTTTGTTGTTGATGTTTTGAATCAAAAACTTGACTATTCTTTGTTATAAATTATCGGAAAATTAATTCTGCCAATAAAAAATTATTTGAAAAAATGAATAATGTCAACAAAAACTTGGCCCTTTGGACGTCAGCTTTTTGCTTTGAGCCTACAGTTGAAATTCAAGAAACATGGAACATCACGGTGAAAGAGAGATAACGCGTGAAAGAGAGATAACTCCAAATTTTCAACTTTTCAGGAGAGCAAAAAAAACTTGTCAGATGCTTCATTTATGCGGGTAGATAACTTCTTTTAGCATTTTACAGTCCTTTGTGTACCTTGTGTACCTACCTCTATTGTGTACCAATCAGATGACAGAAAGAATGATTGCGTTGGCTATAATAGCTACCTACCTAATCAGAAAAATCATTATTCATGTCAAAATGAGGGAGATAGGGTATGTGAAGTCAAGCTAAAACTTGGCACATACGGGATGTCACAACAAGATGTCTTCCTACCTTTTCGGACAAGACGCATCTCCTATCTACAGTCACATGGCACAACTTTACTATAAAACTTCCTAAAAGATGTGAACGAGAGATCAAACTTTTGCTAAAAACATGTAGGTACAAATTCGGGTTAACAGTAAAAGAAGATAGCTCTTATCACACCTTCTTCTTTGCCGTTTTGGTGTACCTAGGTGAAGTCACAAACCGTCGAATCTTGTAGATTAGTACAAAAAATCATCATTAGGAGCACTTTATTCAGTAGAGCCGATAATTTTACCCATGTAAGTGCAAAAAAACTCGATTTCGCCATAAATGGAGATACGCGGTATCACACTTTCACCGTATACTTAAAGCATGTCATTAACTGTGGGATTGAAACACATGTTGCGTGTTGGAAAAGGAACTGTCCAACGCCGAACTAGTGGCCTAACGGTGGGACAAGTGACGATGCCGCACTAGTGGCCTAACGTGTATTTATATATTACGTAATACATAAACGTGACAATGTCATTCCCGCGTCTTCCTCCCGGGCTAACGTTTTTCAGCAGTTAGGTCACGGCTAAAGCATGTTCCATGCTATAAATGAGTATTTCTACAGTGTTTGGACAGATGTGGGACCCCCCCAGAAAAATGATATTTACATCCAAAATACTTCGAAAACGACACCTAACTCGACCCCATAGTCGCAACACTCCAAAACCCCTCCCGTTGCCCCTTTTTAGCCCACAGAGCCCGACTGGGTTGGGCGATCGGGCTGAAAAGCTTGAAGCACAACCCTGCCGATCCAATGTGACCAAAATCAAACCAAATTAAATATAGTAGGATGCCAGCCAACCCCTAATCGTTCCGCCCTGGGCAGTCTGTGCGGCCTGGCGGCAACCTTTTCAAACTAGAGGAAACCCCGGACCATTAAAATTTAATAAGGTAAGGTAAAATTTAATTTAACAAGGTTGTTACTTATTTAATAAGGAACAACCAAATCAAGAGAAACTTATCACTCAAAACGACAAAACATGTTATTTGGTTTGATAATATTTTTTTTTGATAATAATTATTGATAATAATAATAATAATAATAATAATAATAATAATAATAATAATAATAATAATAATAATAATAATAATAATAATAATAATAATAATAATAATAATAATAATAATAATAATAATAATAATAATAATATGAAGAAGAAGAAGAAGAATATCATTTTTTCCCCCTGCACGTTTACTAATGAGGACGTTTGTATGCAAATAATAACGAATCTTTTGCGTGCTCGTCGATCAGATTTCATCTGGTGGAAGCTACCCTACAACGTATAAAATTCAAAACCTTCTCGTAATTTTTGCTCGTACTCATTGTTGCGATCCTCTCGTCGACAAAAAATAATCTTAATACTCGAACCGGAAAACGGGCCCGGGAACGCTCGAGACGTGTTTTCATGTAAATGAAGTTGAAGTTTTTTCTTAGGAGTGACGGCCTTATGAAGTTTTCGCAGTGTTTCTGATCGAGCCGTTTAGTAATGCGCATTAATTTCGAGAAAAAAAAAAAAATACCTACCGGTTCGTAGAAAATCTTTGAACGCAAATGAGAAAAAAAAACCGACACCGTTAGAGTTAACTTAGAACGTTTGCGTGAGCGGTTTGTTGAATATTGTCTTCAGGGAAAGTAATTAATTAATTAATTAATATATTGCAAAGTGCTGGGAATCGTTGGAGGGATGAATATAAAAAAATATAGTTGCAATGAAATTTCATCCTCAACCACATCGCCACTTTCATGTCCCCTTCAACCGAGTACCTACATCCACCAAACCTTTCCATCCGCCACGACTATGTTCTGCGCCAACAACAACTCATCCTTCTTCAACTTCAAGTGACCGCCATTAACCAGTGGATGACAACCACACCATTCTGTACTGTACCCTCTGATGAAGCCAACTTTACGGCGAAAATTTAGGAAGTTAGCGTTCATAATCTTTTTGTATTTCTAAAAAACCTTTATAAAAAATATAAATGAAAATTCTCAGTAATCTCCTGATCTTGGGATTCCGATTTTGTCGGCCCCCCTTTGACGGTTAAATTTATGCTGGAAAATTATCAGTTAACGAATTATAAAGCTCGGCTAATTGATTCTACGTTACACGTTGGAACCGCACATTCACATTCATTATTCATAAGCCACATAGTTAGGAGCTGCAGGTACATTAAGGTAGTTCTCCCCCTCTTTCGCTTTTATCTCGCGGAGTTAAAAGACTTCCTCAGGCCATTTGTTTCTTCGGACTTTTTTTTGTGGATCACGTGAAGCATGAAGGAACCAGGCCGCCGTCATCGTTGTTTTCCCGGTTGTATCGTCTGGAGTAATTGGAGTCTTTTATCTGGATGAGACCATCCAGTATGGCTGATAGTTTTAGAATTTGAAGAGGTGTTTTCCGTATTGTCACTACGGAAAGTAGTTATTCGCAAGAGCAGGGCTTTTCAAAGAGTGTCCGCCGGCTCTTTCCAGGTGGTCCGCAGGAACTACGAAAACTAGTTAATTGAGTGAAAAATGACAATTTAACGAAAATCTGAGGCCCTGAGATGCAAAACTCGTAATGCGAACCAAATTATTTTTCAGAAGACGCAAAACGGCAATAGTTTTATAGGAACGACTGTTTTCCTCGGGGTATTGCGATCTACTCCCGGCGAACGACTCCTTTTTTGGACAAAGTTAAAACGGCAGTTGACTCCAGGGGAGTGCAATCGACTCCCTTTAATTGGAATCAGCAAAAAACGGTGGTTGACTCCCGAGCACAAAGTTGCTGCCTTGGACAGGCCTGGAAAGCGTGGGGGTCATTCTGGCAAGCATTGAAACCCCCTAGCCAGCTTGGGACCAGCTCTGGAAAACTCGAGACCACCTTGGCAAGGCTTGGAGAACCTTAACCAGATCGGGACCAATTAAGGAAGCTTTGGATGGCTCTAAAAAGATTGAGACCACCTTGGCAAGCCTTGGAGAACCTTAGCCAGCATATATTAAGGATGAATTCGTCCGGGTATCGGGATATGATAATATCATGCTGCGACCTGTTGGATAATTTTAAATAGAGCAAAGTTTTGTGTCTGTCATGATTGTTGGTCAGGGGAGAGAAAGAGGAGGTGGAAGGTTATGGTGTTACATAGTTTTTCAATAGCTTCAGAGAGAATTGTATATGTTTTGTTTAGCCACATTGAATTTATTAGTAGTTGCCATTTAAATTGATGCTCTTATATCAAGCACATAAGCCACATACAAAGCATCCCCATTCTCACATCAAGCAAGCAACCTCATACAAAGCAAGCTCATGCTCATAATATGACCAGACACGGACTTACCTAATATTATTAGGTAAGTCCATGTCTGGTGTGGTAATCTTGTTTTTAATTTGTTGATTTGTTGGAAGTTTATTTAGTTGTTGAGTTTTGTTTTGTTAAGGTAGCAATTTGTTTTTTAGACACACCAACACTAGACTCCCTTCCTACTCTTTCCTTCTCTTCCGGTCTGGTAGTGAAATGCTACGTGCATAATTACACAGGTTTACAGAAAAAAAGGTCGATCTCAGGCGCCGCAGAAAAAACCATCAAACTCTATGTTTTTTGGGGTGCTGAATCCGAATCCGACCCCCGTTTTTTCCGGTCACGTCCAAAATTTTGAGATATTGCCGATTTTTCGTTTTTTCGACCTTTTTCCTTTTTGAAAATCACAGCTAAACGTGCGGATGTCCAAAAATTCCACAAAAACTCTCTTCTTACTGGAAATTTATCGCTGATTCCGAAAATATATATGAGTTGGTGTCTAAAACCACGAGAAATGTGTGATTTTGCCAAAAAATGTTGAAAAAACGTGGTTTTTTCAAAACCAAAGTAACGTTTTTTGATACTTTTTACCTTCTAGCGTGAAAACTAAGGCCGTTAATAAAATTTTTCCAACGAGGTTTTGTAGGTAGATTGTTTCTGCGTCGAATGGGACCAACCGTGATTCTTTACCTTCCATAATAAGGGAGCTATGATTTTTCAAAGTTTCTACCCATTTTGGCCATGTCGTAGAACATGAACTCCTGGAGTCGGCAATGCAACTTGATCACAACAAAACTTTGTTCCAAGGAATATATTGGACTCGGAGGCATCAATTCAGACCGACTCAAAGATGGTTTTATTCATCAAGAACTCACGGAATTGCACTTGAAGCCCTGAAAAACAAGCGCCCAGAAACTTTGAAAAATCATAGCTCCCTTATTATGGAAGGTATAGAATCACGGTTGGTCCCATTCGACGCAGAAACAATCTACCTACAAGACCTCGTTGGAAAAATTTTATTAACGGCCTTAGTTTTCACGCTAGAAGGTAAAAAGTATCAAAAAACGTGACTTTGGTTTTGAAAAAACCACGTTTTTTCAACATTTTTTGGCAAAATCACACATTTCTAGTGGTTTTAGACACCAACTCATATATATTTTCGGAATCAGCGATAAATTTCCAGTAAGAAGAGAGTTTTTGAGGTATCCGCACGTTTAGCTGTGACTTCCAAAACGGAAAAAGGTCGAAAAAACGAAAAATCGCCAATATCTTGAAAATTTGGACGTGACCGGAAAAAACGGGGGCCGGATTCGGATTCAGCACCCCAAAAAACATAGAGTTTCATGGTTTTTTCTGCGGCGCCTGAGATTGACCTTTTTTTTGTAAACCTGTGTTATTAATCTTCGAGTAAGTTTTGTTAAAAATGATTGTAGCCTTATGTTTCCTTCTATGACGTTTCCTTAGAAGTTTTTTTTTAAATTGACACAGGGCTAAATTTTTGCGCAAGTGACCTATATCGAAGAATAATAAACCCTTGTGTAAAATTTTCAGCGTTTTTATTGACAAGGAATCAATTTTCTCACAAAAGATTTGCAGCGTGTTTCTTCTTTTGTTCCCCGTTCTCCGTTTCCAAGGCCTTTGCAGGCATTTTTCGAAAAGACATTGTCAAAATCACTTATCCGACGAAGTAACAAACTCTCGCGTGCCTTGAACAGAACAGAAAACCGTCTTTCCACAACACGAACCGCATTTCACCCGCAGAATGGAATCAATGTTACACCAACACTTGACCACTATGAATCCTATTAAACCCCCCTCCTCGCATTCCGCCGCCACTTCTCGTTATTTCGCGACGGAATATACTCTATGTAGAAAAGGATCTTTTTTAGCGGAATATTATCTGAGCTCAACGAGCTCTCGACACGAATCGAGGAAAAAATAACAAACCATTCCCTTGTTTTCCTCCCCTTTTCTGACAGTACAACACGACATTTTCTTCTTCCACGCCAGGGACCGGCTCAAGGGTAAATTAAAACCACGCAAAATGCATCAAGTGTAAATTGTGTAATCGCTCTGGTAATTCTAATAATTACGACTGTTGGTATTGATGATAAATTTGTCTGAAATCGCAGAACCATTTTGTAACGAACTTTATACAGAATTGGGGTTCACAGTTGGAATAAAATAAAAGAACCGGAACAATCCGGATTATCATACATGAATAGGTTAATGCGGACACGAAAAAAAAGCCGAAACTAATAAGCCAATTACTTATACGGCTTTCGAGATGCCCAGTGATGAAGGGGTTTGGCCCTTAATGACGGGCTTGGAATGCAATGATACCCAACAGAAGCTACTTCAGTCAAATTACAGTGCTTGGAGTTTGTCAGGTTAGACGTCGCAGTCAAAGTCCACCTGCACCGAACTGTTTGGTATTACAAAGTTTCACAAATAAATTACTTTTTGAGGTTCCTTCTTTTTGAAGACAGAAGAAAGCTTATTATTAAATAATTAATTAATGATTAAATGATTTAATTAATAATTAAAGCTTATTATTAAATTAATAAATAATTAATATTAAACAAATTTTGTTTCCCAACTTTTCGGGTATTTTCGACTAAACTAGGGGCGGCTCTATACTATTGAAACGATATTAAATACCGTTTCAATAGTATAGATTATATCGGAGTATTGATAAATTTTATCAATACTCCGATATAATCAATGGTCAATGGAAAAAGAACGGACTGATTACTTTCCAACTTCTAAGGAAAGTATATTTTCCATCCATTCCAATCAATTTTCAATCCATTTTCTATAATATCGATATCTATGATTTGACAGTGTTAGTTTAATTCTTGATACTTTCTAACTGCTCAAGGAATAGTCCTAACCCCGAAGTGAAGCAAGGATTTCTGTTGCATGTCTAATTCAATTAAACCCCTTGACCATGGAGGAAAGAAATTTCCTTCCTCCATGCCCCTTGACATACTCAAACCCCCGTCACAGCGCGCAGCTTTTTTTTTTTGCCTCTGCCATTAACATTTGACCGTATAACCGAACGTCGCTGGCCTCTTCGCATAAAAACAAAAAACAAAAAACTAACGGCCTGATCGACCTTAATGGCCTTCCGAAGATCTTCCGATAAAGTCTTCCCCATTTCCCCGGACCACCGCCGGTTTGATTATCACCTCACGGGGTTACCTGGTTATTCACCTCGTGGTCTTCGAGATCCAGTTTTTTTATCGGGAGGACCCAAAAAAATCGGTGGTTTTTTGAGAGTTTTACATTACCGGTTTCCTTATCGAATGTTTTGGATCGAAGTGAACAACATAGGTTCAATCGGCTCCTCCCAAAACGAGTAATTGCCTCGGGCCGAAAGTTGTTTTGGTGTAATTAAAAAACTACCTATGCCTCAAACGCACCAAAAAATGTTGTCGGAGCTTCTCAAGTAATTTTTTTATAGGGGTGTTTTGTTTTCCAAAATTTCAGAAAAACGCAAAAAACCACCCCATGCCAAAACACTCAAAACGAACTTTTATGAAGTTACCGATTTTATCAGCTAGGGGAAGTGTTTCAAATCGCTATTTATAATTTAGTTGCATGGCCCCATTTGAAAAAAAAAAAAAAAATTTCAGGATTAAAATAATTTTAATAATCAGCTTCATTTATCGAATAAAAAAATTTATTTGACAGAAACAAACTTTTTCCGGCTCGTATGAAAAGTATAGATAGGATTACCTAATGATTAAAAAAAAAAAAAAAAAAAAAAAAAAAAAGTAAAATGAAAAAGCAGAGATCCAGAAACGGATGAACAGTCTGTTCGGAAAGACTGTAAAGTTTTAAGGTTAGACTTCAGTTTAGTCCTCAAATCTGTTTTCTGCATTGTTCAGAAGTGACACAAAACTTTCTACATTAATTAACATAATATGTTGACCATCGTTGGCCATACGTGTAAACGATGGGTGAGAATCCCGATATCGACCAATCACTGTTTGAATTTCACTTTTAATTTTCTGCCAAAGTTCAACCGACTCGAAATATGAAAATTTAGTTTTACTCTATTGCTGTTGAAACCCGAGCTGGAAATGGATTCTAACCAAAAAGAACGACACCTCACTCCTGTCAAAATCCGCCAAAAAATTGCTTTTTAACTGTTAATTCCAGTGTTGCCTCATCCCGACACTTACAACAACCTTTCAGCGCCTATTAAACCCAGAAATTCCACGGTGACCAAAATACAGTTGTCACCACTTTTTAACCCTTAACACAACAACTTGCTGACTCGCTATGTATGTAATTTAAATTTCAACCCGATTTTCCTTTAGGGAGCGGCATTGTTCCCCGAGAACCCCCCCCTCCCCCAAAAAAAGAGAGAAAAAAACGTGAAAATGACCAACAATGGCCCGAAAAGCATTTAAGCATTTTTTCATCTCTTCGCTTTTGAGTTGTTAGTGTCGGTTTTTTGGTAAGGCTTTTCGATTTCATGTGCCATAGTAGAAAAACGCTGCAAATTTTACACAAGGGTTTATTATTCTGTGATACGATATAGGTTACTTGTACAGACATTTAATTCTGTCGATAAAAAAAATTAAAAAAATTTTTTTTTTGGATTTTTATGTTTCAAAAAAAATTTTTTGGGGGGGGATTTTTTTTCTTCAAAAATGTGTTTTTTCAAAAATTCTTTAATTTTTACTCGAAAAATATTTAACTTCTTGGGATCCTTCAAAAATCCCATTTTTAGCCCCATGAAAGCCCTATAGATCGCCACAGTGAAATCGGATCGTTCCGGGACCGCCAAAAATGGATTCTACGTCCAAAAATACTTCGAAAACGACACCTAACTCGATCCCATAGCTAAAAGCCTTCAAAACACCCCTCCTGTAGCCCCATTTTAGCCCCATAGCGCCCCACGGGTTTGGGCGATCGGACTGAAAACCTTGCGGGCACAACTAGATGGTACTTAAACCAAGTATTTTGCCAAAATTTCAGATTTAAAAAAAAATTCCTACTGCCCAAAACGGCCCGGACGGCGTACGGCGGACGGCGGACGGCGGACGGACATTTCGGATTTTGAATGTAGACCTCTTGAAACGGATAATGTCAAGTTTTGAGGCCGATCCGAGTCGTCGACCTCCGTCGCGAAAACATAGGTGTATTATTCCAAGAATAATAAACCAAAATGAAAAATGTTCATGTTTCTACTTTAAATGTAGGCACTTATGCTTTCTCGTGTTTTACAAATAATATTAAAATAAATCTACAACTACAATAATTGATAAATTATTTATCAAACACCACAACTACAAATTTGTTTAAAACACTTCATATTTATTCAAGGATTTATTATTTTTCGGCATAAATGGTGCATAAATCAATAATTCAGAATTTAATTAGGTAGAGATATAATAACTCATTCTAATTAAATTCTAAATTTATTAATTATTGTACCGTATCAATGTGGATGGTAGATTATTTTTTAAAAATTGAAGAGAAAACTGAATTTCTTTACAATGTTCTGACTGATGTGGGACCCCAAAAAATGGGTTGTACTCCCAAAATCGAAAATGGAATCTCGAAATCTGGAAAATCGAATGGATTGTAAAACCCACGATCGAAAACGACACCCCACTCGAGCTCCTTCTTCTCCCATGAAAGCTCCACCAGTATGTTTTTATCCCCACATAGCTCCATAGGGTTTGAGCGAGTGGGCTAATAAGCTTGCTGAACTAAATGGAGTATTTCGTCAAAATTTCAGATTAAAGAAAAAGGCTACCTACTGCTCAAAACAACCTGGACTTTGAACAGACTTCAGTTTTGGAATCTAGACATATTGAAACGTATTAGGGACAAATTTTGAGACCTATCAAAAGTTTTGTCTCCCTTCCCGAAAACACAGGTTGATTATTCTGAGATTAATAAATTTGTCTCCACTCGAGTTCACGATTTACCCTGCAGGGGACGTTAGCATCGCGACGCCAAGTTGAGTTAACTAGACGACACCGGCGAGGAAGACTAAAGAGGTTGCGTGTCTTGGGGGACATGGCCGCCGCTAATTATAAGAGTAAAAACTATGGAGCTGGTTCTGCACTGCTGGGTCTGAAGGGACCGCCCACTCCACCCACGCCAACCGCCCCCCCCCTCCCCAACCTTGCAGGCGCCGCCCGCTCCGGTGCCACCTCCGGCCGGTGCTGCTCCTCTTTTTCGAGAGCGAAAACGGCCGGAAAATTCCCCTCTTCTAAAACCGCATTTTTTCTCGTAAACAAAGAAAGTACCTACATTGGACAACCGAAAAGCTCGGACATTTGGAAGTCAGATGTGGTCTCAGGATCAATTTAAAAGTGCTGAAAATTTTGTAAAATTTTACACTACGCATTTTTTGCGGATTTAATGCGATTAGTATAAATTGATTTTGTGAAAGAATTCTGCCAATTAAAAAATTAATAAAAAAAAAATAAAAAAATAAAAAAAATAAATAAAATTTTAAAAAATAAAATAAATAATACACGTTTAAAACAACGGTGCAAATTGTTCCTACATCAAGGGCAATGTACAAAATGATAAATTCTTTTATATAATGTTGGAGTTGGTGATAACCGATTGAATGAATATGGAGTGGAAATTTGTTGAGGTTCGGTCAATCTCCCTCCTAGCCCCATTTTAGCTCCACAGAGCCCCACAGATTCGGGTGATCGGGCTAAATCATGAGCCTGAAAAAATAATTTTTCATGAGTAATCAGCGCAAAATATTGAGAAAAAAAAAAAAAAACCCTGCTCCGACCAAATTATTGAAAAAAGAAAAGAAGATGACAAGAGTAACTGTTTCTAATATGTATTTATTATCAGATTAAGAGCTGTAATTGTCTGCAGGGTTATCAGGCCCATCAAAAAGTGAGCAGCCCATTTTTGCCCATATCATTCAGTGAAGCCCAGTACATAATTTTTTCTGCCCTGCTTTCTCTCTTCATTTAATTTTTAAAAGATGTCAGCCTGGGGCCCAAAATTTGGAGTGTGGGGGCTTTTGGTACGTAAAAAATTTCATACGGCGAACTATGGCTGTATGGAATATGTTACTGACCTATTAATATTCAATTTAACGGGGATTTTGCATCATTGTCAGAAAAGCCTTGTTCTAAGAAGAATAATCGTGAAATTCCCACATTTCGTTCGTTCAGTAGATCAATTTATATTCCTTTTTACTTCATCCGTGACGTCATTCCTCGTATGAGCCAACGTGCGGGAATGAGAGCCGTGACGTCACTTTAATATTTTGTTCCCTCCCGCTTTCCGGAATTTCGAGCTGAAAATCGGCATTCTGACATTTCAATCAATGCAGCGGACGAAGAGACGGTTTTCACCAAAAAATTATTCCGATGAAAATCGGCCAAATAACAGTAAGTTTTTGTTTATCCATCAGGCCCCTCGATGATAGAAAGAATAAAATTTATTCTTCGTTAAGAATCTACGATAACTTTGCCATATTAAGGTCTTTAAGAAAACAGAACCTCAACAAAATTTGTCGCTATTTAACCGGATTATTCTACCTATTTAAAGAACATAGTAATATTTGAGAGCGATAGGAATTGTTGACTCCGTCGCAAAAACATTATTTTACACAAAATGAAAAACCAGAAAGAGAAAAATAATCCCGATAGCGTTGCCTTGGTTTAGAATAAACTATTAAAATACTATTTACCATTAAATTTTTCAAAAAACGCACAAATTGTGAATTACAAGTTTAGAAGTTTTTTGGATCATGAAAACTTACTTTTCAGTCATTTCTGAATAATTTTTTCTTTAATATAAGGCAAGAGCCTCGGGAAAACAATTCGATTATTGGAAGTTACACTGTAGTTCTAATCGTGAGACAGAAAAAAGAGAGAGAGAAAAAAAAAACACGTTTAACTCCGTAACGCTTAAGGTCCTTTTAAATCCAATCCTCTTCCCCCCCTCCCCCTTCCGAAAAAAAGCTTTTAAAAAAACGGAAAAGAGAATAGAACTCCTGATAAGAGATAAGACGTTGGGAGAACCCGGGTAAAAGACCTGATAGACATTGAGGTAAATTGATTAGGAAGGTCAAACGCTGGTAATTGGCTCCTCCTACCGTCTTACCTCGCAAACCAATCGCCGGAGCTTCTTTCAATCAGGTCGGAAGTTTCTCTTGAAAAGGAGGAGGGAAAAACGGGAAAGTACGTTTTTAAATAATAACCCCCTCCGCCGGTTATCCCCTTTCGACTCCGAATGATCTGATTATCGAATAATTGAACTTTTTGTATAATGCGTCCTAATGGATAAACCATTAAGAAAAGGGAAGAGGATTTGATCAACTTGATCAACTTATTTATCTACATCCCCTTGGCCCTTTTTTCCAAGAGTAATGGCAAGAGCAGATTTCAGATATTCGTAATTGGATTGCTAACAGCTTTTTCGGGCTTCTTCTTTTAAAAGGAGCTTGCGAAACAGTGTTGTCCCTCTTTTATCTCTTGAAGATTCTTCCTCTTCCGTTCCACCTGCGTAACTTCTTTGTTGAAATGGAAACACTTTGATAAGTAGGATTACTTAAATTGACGCCGTTTGGAGCGTGCAATTGGCATTTTTCGATGTACATAGGGTTGGAGGGACTGTGATGGGCCAGGGTGGCTTTCCCGGGGTCCACACTCAACTTGTCGAGGGTTCGCGCTGGGGTCTACCGCGCGGGTACTTAACTGAAGATGTACCGATACGACACAGAATATTTTTTTATTTGTAAAAGCCAAAAGGGAGTGCAAACTCCAAAGCTGGTATACTTTAAAATACAATAACATTATTAGCGTTCAGACAGGTTTGACAGCAATGAAATACAAATAAAGATTAAAAAAACCCCACATGAACATACAGAAGCAGGTAAAAGAAAAAAGCATTACATCAAGTTTGAGGTCTCAGCACACGAAACAAATCAACGCATAGACTCAACGCACGCCCAGTCAATTCCTCCAAATTCCTTAAGAAACACAACTCAGCTCTAATAAGTTTGAGTTTCATCGTCCTGAGGAAAGCTTTATAAGGAGCTCTTGTCTCTCCTGGGGAAGAGCGTTGAACAGACGAGAACCCACCAACATTGCGTCACCCTGCTTAGCAGTACAGTAACTGAGGCGAGTGAAAGGAACGACAAGATCGCTCCGGACTGAGTGTTTGGTCGTCAACCCTATAGACCAGAAGAAGGCTCGGCAAATTGGTCCTCACAAGGTTCAAAACAGCCATGACGTACAAACCTGCCTACGTCAACAGGCCCAGACGAGCAAAGGAGCCTCTACAACTCTCGTTCCACGACAGATTGGCTAAGATAGCTCGCTTTTGCAGCCTGAAGTTATTGAGTGCATGGCTCGAATTTCCCCAGGCTATGACGCAGTATCTTGTTCTACTCGCGAAGCAGGCATGGTAAACTGAAAACAACACCCCTCTCTACCTTCGTATCGTGTTGATACACCGGGCGTGGCTTCGATGCCGCCTTCAATTCCTTCCTACCTTACCGCAAATATGGGAGCACCAGAAGGTCCTGGAGATGGAACCAGGAAGGTCCTGGGTCCCCCTGTCCAAGCCCACTCTTGCGAGGTTGGCCAAGACGTCACCAGGCGCTCTGGCCTGGTCCAGGGTTTCCCCCTTTCCCGCCAAAATAGAGTGATCCGATGATCTCAAAGGTGAGCCGTGAATACTAACGAGAGTGGGGCGCCTGTAGACCGACTGCGTGACATGTAGGGAAGGAGGTACCCCAATTTCAAAAATCCCAAAATATACCATCCTACCACATCGATTCACCCTTCATCAAGTCCTCAAACGTATTGAAAATAATGTTTTGAGCCGCTTCATCAAAACCGACGAGGGTCTGCTGACCAGGAACCCTAGAATTTGTTACCAAAGCTGAAGGGCCGGACAAATTTTTATTGGTTGAATATCTCATTATTCCGTATAAAATGTCAAGTATTTCAATTCAGTATTAAATACTTTAAGTAGGTATTTCAATTCAGGTATTTTTGTTCAAGAATTACAAATAGGTAGTTAAGTTTCAAGCAACATTCAATTTTTGTATTTAATTTCAAAAATTATTCAAGTATTTTAATTCTTGAAATGATTGAAATTGAAATACTTGAACACTTCAAGTCTAGAAACACTTCAACTGAAGTACCTAAATTATATAAATTATTAAAACACTGAATTCAGTGTTTCAAGTATTTTAATTTCAGCATTCAGTTTTGAGCCCAATTCAAGTATAATAATTGACATAATTTCATGTTTTTTTTGTTTTTTTTCGAGTAATTCAATTCAAGTATAATAAGTATATAAATTCAAGTTTTTTTAAATTTAAATTTAAATTATTGAATTTCATGAATTTAAATTTAAGTAATTGCATCGATTATTGAGTAGATCCTATTTCAATTCAAGTATTTACATTTCAAAAAAAGAATTTTAAATTATTTCAAGAATTATTCAATTTTAAGCATTATGCAAGTATTTAATTTCAACCATTATTCATTTTTAGCATTCAGTATTTAATATCTCAGCATTCAGTGTTCAATTCTTATTTGTTGAATATCCCAGAAATTACAAACTCGATGCCAACAAGACTGCCCACGACAACTTCACGCAAGTAGATTTCGAATAAAAAGCTATAATCTTAAAAACCTTGCTACACCTGTTCATTACTTTGCGAGCATGTCAACTCAAGTTCTAATGGCATCCATTTCGACAAAGTACATAGCAATTAGTGGTGAGGGAACGACTACGGTGGTCGAGAGCTTCAATTACCAAGTCGTAAAAACGTTCCCGCCATTGTTGCCCAAGAAATTTTTTTTTTGCGATTAGGATCTTGATTGGGTTGGATCCACCGGACCTGGAAAATAATCTGATTGGTCATGAAGTTCTTGTTGGGGTGCAGATTACATGGACGGTGGAATTGTGGTTCGGACGGAATTTTTCTTATTCAAATTCGCTCCCCCTAATCGGTTCTGTTTCTTGCCAAGTATAAACGTTGATCGTTAAATGTCTGCCACTTCCTTTTCATAAAGTTTAACCTCCAAAGTTATAAAGAACGGCTGGAAGGTTGTGAGGGTAAGGGGAAAATCCCGTTGAATCAAGTTCTATTTTAACAGAAGTTAAACAGCAGCTTGGCGAGGGAGGCCTAAACCGAGTAAAAGAGCGAAGCACCCGGAAAAAAAAAGCTTTTTTCCCAACCGCTTTATTTCCGGCTTTCTAATGAAGTTGCGAAAAAGAGCGTAGTTACTACCTTCTCCCTTTTTAGTCTCGTCGAAGAGGGTTGGGGGAGAGAAAAAGGTTGGAAATACAAAAAAAAAAAAAAAAAAAAAAAAAAATAAAAAAACCTCGCTCCGAACCAAAGACCACGAGAGGGCTGGCCTATTTAGAACAGCGACAACTTAATAGGAGCAACCGCTCTGTACTTGCCGGAGCTTTACTCGATACGACAATTTCCCGTTTCTGAAAACGACGGAACCAATTGAACCAACAGACAGAAAAAAGTTAACGAAAATACGACATTTTTGATCGAAAATAAAAATAAAACGCGAACCAAGTTTCTACTCTTTACGAAAAATCATCAAAACTTGAGTATGGTTTGATCAGCTGCCTGAAAAAAAAAGGTATTGGGGAATTAGTAACATACTCTGCGGACAAGCAATTTTTGGACTGAGGCACTCACTGTTGTCTATATCAAAATCTCGGCGAAATTGGTTCTTGATCATACAACGAGCCAACAAACACGAGTCAAAGTGAAGAAACTTGAAAGAAAATTGTATAATTTCCCAAGTTGAAAGCCGAACCGAAACGTGTAGGAACCAGTTTGGGGAGTGTAGGAATTTTCTTGGGAAGTCTAAGAACTAGTTTGAAGCGTCTATGGTCCCGTTTAGGAGCAGGTTTAGTTTAAATAGTCTAGGAACTGGTTTGGAGAGTCTAAGAGCGGGCTTGGAGTGGCCAGGAATCGGCTTGAAGAGTCAAGGAACCTGTTTTAAGGAGCGTAATTGGTTTGGATGGTTTTAGAACCAGAGAATAAAGACATCTCCACACTATGCCAATTGTCAATGCTAAACTAGCGCGGATGTCAGATTTGAGCAGTTGGAATTTTTTAAAATCAGAAATTGTGACAGAATACTCGGTTTACCATCTAGTTGTGCCCGCAAGGTTTTCAGCCCGGTCGCTCAAACCCGTCGGGCTCTGTGGGGCTAAAAAGGGGCTACGGGAGGGGGTTTTTGATGGTTTTCGGCTATGATATCGAGTGCGGTGTCGTTTTCTGACTATTTTTGCGCGGAGAATACATTTTTTGGGGTCCCAGAACCATCAGATTTCACCGAGAGGGTCTATGGGGCTTTCATGGGGCTACAAATGGAAGAATGCCGGGAAGTCGGATGAGGTGTAGTTTTCCGAGTTATTTTGGAGGCATAGTCCAATATTTCGGGTCACCCAACACACAAACATTTTAAAACTTAACGCAACAACTTAAAGTCAATTTTTTTTCATTTTCTTTCTTTGAATTTTTCTTGTAACGACAGAGAATTATCATTTCCTCAAATTAGCTAAAATTCGAACAAAAAGTGATAGAACTCTAAGAAATGAAACGTAGGAAGTGAGCAAGCCTTGTACGTACAAGTCACTCGACGTCTTTAAAACAACGCTGATTAACACGTCGACCGCCCGAGCGAAGACAGTTTAATTTGACTAGACCCAAAGTTTCTGAGCCTTTTTGTAATAGCGCAGAAGGAGGGGAAGCTTATAATTGCCTCGTCACTTTTCGAGGGCAGATGGAAGTTACCCGCCCACACTATCTTCCTCGTCAAACTTCCCCAGTTTTCCACCCCTCCGTGTTTTTTTTTCCGCGCTTTTAATACGAAGCCAAGATTTTTACTTTTCGTGCCGTGTTATTATCGCGGAGCCTCAATTTCCATAAACGCTCGATCATAATTTTTGTTAGGTCTACCTGCTGTAGAGCCCTTCAGGAATTAATTGACTTCTGTTTTGTTTTACAGAACGCACCACAAAGGCCATTGTTTTTAGTTGCTGCCATTGCTAACCAAAGCTCACTTTACAAAAAATTAAACCGCACTGTGGATTGCTCATCGTGACAGTTTTTCTTTATAAAACGGTAATTGATTTTTTTTTTTTAAAAGAATTATTCATGCATAATCTGCATGATCCATCGCTCTGTTCAGGACAGGAAACTCATCTGCTCGTTTCGTAGATTCGCTCGCCGAGATAACAAAATATGCGAGCGTACCGGAAAGCGTTTAGAGGGCGACGCGTCGTCGAGCGTAAACAAGTTGCTGACAATGGCGGTGGGAAATGGCTCGGTGATTACTGTTATGAAGGTTCGGACGGAGGACATCGTAGACAACCCAGAATTAGCCGGATATCAAAAAGGCAGATGTCGTGAGAGGGCCCCAGTGATTGTGCATGTTTTCCATTATCCCACGGGCTCAACGATGAGAGATAAAACTCGCCAACAGATTGATTTTTCTAAAAACAAAATAGCTCGGCACAGTCGGGGTTGCCTGCATTAAATGCAGGTGCATTCAGGCCCCGCAGTTTGAACCATATATGGGCCTGATGGCTGGCCCTCTCTCGGATCGCCTCATCAATGTTGGTTCGGAAAAGGTATTCCAACGAGCCCTGAAGTCTGGAGATGTTTTTACTGGTAATGCCACCTCGCATGAGTGCTCACAGGTACTCCCGCCTGATGGCGATTTCAAGCACTCATCCACTTGGGTTGCATCTCTGCTGGACACAGCTTCAGATGAAGATGGATGAGGCTGTAACAATTTGTCTTGGTTTGACCTTTTGTCTGTATGTTCCAAGATTGTCTTTGTATGACATCTCAGCAACACGATCAGTGTCATCCAGTCGGGCATTGGACGGTCCTTGGCCGACCTCCCCAGCAATGGTTTGAGGTTGCCCATTAGAGTGAAGTGGCTATCCTCTGGATTGACCTTTTACCCTTTCAGACGGTGTTTCCCTTCTTTTTCCCACTTGAAACATGCCCCCCTTGCCGCTGAAGTTCTCCAAACATAGCCATAATATGTGGCCGAACCATTTCTGGTAACCCTAAGCACAGTCCAAATGAACAACCTCATCGCCACAATCCTGCCAAATCTTGTAAAACCTCGAGGTCCTTACTTAATGCAAATTCCCAAGGCGCACCCATCCGGCAAACCCGCCAAACCCGAAACGATCCGGTGAAACGAAAAATGTTTCCAGATACCTAATTAAAATGTTCACCGCCCCAAACAACATTCCTGAATAGGGTGCTTCTCTCGCGATAACAACCATTATACATCTGCATAGATTATGCGGACGGTGCATTCGCTCGGGCGATGAACTGCTTCCACACCGGTAGCCCGTCGTGAACGCTGGTGGGAACAATAATGCAAATCGTACAAACAATTGAATATTATACAACTTCTTGAATAACTTGCACGGTATAGCCGACGTAGTAGGGTTGAGGTGAGAATAGGCCTACGTACACCTTCCTTATAATAATCAGTGTTGCCAGACAGACTGGCATCCTGTCATCCCGGCTTACCGTTAAAGGTTCTGGCAACATTGATAACAAGTCGATGAAAGCCGAACTTCCAATAGAATTGTTTCATAGTAGGGCACTTAAACGATTATTATAATAATCGTTTCATTTGGCACCTGAACGATTATTATAATAATACGTTAATAATTAACTCACAAACTGTTACCTGGCGAGAATAAAATGCATGCAGATACTGTAAATTATCTCCATTATTGCTCAATAAATAAAAAATAATAACATTAATATTATACGTAGATGTATAAAATGAAAAATACCTTAATAAATATGTAATATTTGAAATAGGAATTACATAAAGTTAAAAAACTCATCCTATAAAAAATACACCAAAATGTTTAATAGAAAAATGCAAAATTTTCATCTACCTATTTAGTGTAAATAATATATATTAAAATATATATGTATAAAATGAAAAATACTTTAAATAAAAAATAAATACAATTAAAAATCATAGAATAAAAAAAATAGGTACCCATGTGCGTAAAATAAAATAAACCAAAGTAGAAAAAATACCTATTAAAAATTAGATATAATTAAGCTCATTGGAACCATTCAATGGTTTTACAGTTTCGATGTCAGGGGCACATTTTCCTTGGGTACCATTCTGTATTGATTGGGGAGGCCGTTTTGTGATTGATGTTTATGGGGCGGAAGTCCGCATGTCAAAAACTACTGTTCTTTGAAATGAAAGTCCTTATTTGCATAACTGATGTTTTATAATTTTCAATTTTCATCCAGTTTTAAAAGGGTTTATGAGAGGACAATAGATGAAAGACGATTTCAAAATTTCAAAATACTCAAGTGGGGTAATAGTGGGCTAAATTCATCGTGATTCCTTCAATTTTGATCCTAGTTCAATAAAATTCGCAGAGGAAGTTCTATTCTATCGGAAACGAAAGTAAAGAACTCGATCTATTCAAAAATTGTTTCAGGAAGTCACTAAAACTGAAAACTGCGAAAACTCCCACCTCCTCTAGTCATTAGTCTAGATTAAATTTATGAATTTTAATAATTTGAATGATGGCTTCAATAACTACATTTACTTACTCACGTTTTTTAACATAGGTCCCGAAGCTCTGGGTTCAAGTAAAGTTTGCATCATTATACCAACGAAGGGCCCATTGGCCAAAATTCGTCTAACATACTCTTATCGAACGAACGCCAGAGAACTCTCTCGTGAACTTCGCCGGAGTACTAAAATACCTTCAGGGTCCCGATGACTTTCTCGGGACCGGCCTTTTTTTTTTACTTCCCCTTCCTCGTCCAGGGCGGGAACCGGTCCATTGGTTTTGGAACCTCCACCTGGCGGTAACCTCCCCCTAATCACCTGAAACGGGGCCTCCTTGATCGGAATCAGGGGATTCATTAGGCTCCGTTGTCAATCCCATCAAAGTTTTTGTGTTTTTTCGTTAAGGGAGAATTTGGGAAAGGTTTTTTTTTTCTTAAGAGTTCGGAGGATTTTTAATTGGGTCCTCTTCCGGTTCACGCCCTGTGAGGCCTACTTCTATAAATGAAAAATAAAAACAGCAATTGCGTTCATTCAAACTGTACCTATCAACCCCGTCCATCGTGACTTTCAATTTCCAACGTTGAGTCAAGGATTGCTGATGTAGAATTTTCCGTAGGGATGGAAGTGCAAGTAGCGATACAAGCTATAGCCACGATAATATTCCCCATTGCACCCGTTCAAACAGTTTCGAGTTTGCTCAGTCGGCTTTTTATTAGAGTTTTTCAGAGGATCTTTTAAAATGGAAGGCGGTGGAAACGGTTCATGGTTTGATCATTGCGCAAATAAAGTCGAGTTCGTTTTCTCCCCCTTTTCCCGTCAACCACTCGTTTGAAACGGCGCAGAAAAAAAAAGAGAACCGAAGCTTTTCATTTTGAATTCTCGCACTCCCCTTTGGATATTGAGAGCTCCTAAATAAAGCAGAGGCGAAAAGGAGATTCCACATCGTAATGATTGTTAGGAATCGTTGAATCTCAAACCTTTCAGCGGTTGGGGGAAAAGGGGGAGAAGGTTTCCTCGGGATTTATCAAAGATATTGCGCCTCCTTCACACGCCCTTCGCATCCCAATGACGTTTACCTCCGCTCATTTCAATACCAGCTCAATCAGTGCTGTTCAACTCCCCCTCCTTCAAGACCCTCTTCTCCTCTACACTACAACCGATCTTTCATAGTATTTTGCAAATCGTGTACAATTTTTATTTAACAGCTCGTTAAAATTTAACGTCAGTCGTTCTAATGAAGTAAATTGAAAAAAAAAAAAACCGGGCCTCGCCATTGTTTTTATGTCGTGGAAGAGCGATGGCGGAGAGGGAGATAGCAGCGGCGCGCAGCTAATCACATCCTTGTTTTTGTGGGCTTCGTGATGGTCGGAAAGGACTGGAAAAGGGGGAGAGTTTTCCCCGGAAAATAATTGCAGGTTAAAAAGGCATTGTGAAAGCTCTGCACCACCCCCAATTTCCATGTTAATGGCAGGTTTTAATTAGTTTTGTGGCTTAAAACCCGAAAACCCTCCCCACCAGGTCCGGAGGTTCTTTCGGGAAATAATAGCGGCCTCAGTCCCCTTCTCCCCCCTCTCACTCAAAACCACAATACACTTTATAATACATTATCAGACAATGACCCAACTTATGGAATGATCCGCTTTTCCTATTCAATTTGCATATTTTCCGCCCTCTCTTTTTCCCGCCCCTTTCCCGCTCCGGCGGGTTTTTAACGCCTCGATTGAAAAACAGTTTGGGGGCTCGAAAATATGACCTGAGCAGAGTTGATGAACCAATCCGCAACCCTGGCGGAAATCGCCGCTCCGCCGGTTTACCTGAGGCTGATTCGAGTTTAATCCTGAAAGATTGATTTTAAACCATTCGACCGGTAATGAAGTCGCGGAATCGCGAAACTCGGCTCATTTTCCCGACTTAACGCGGTTTTGTAATTTCTACACGGATATCCTACTCGTCTATTCAAGGATAATGATGGGTGTGGAGTGGTGAGGTTAGAGAACAAGAAATTTTCTTGATCTAAAAGATAATCTGCATTATCTGAATTTTGTAAAGACATTTTAGAAATTCAAGACGTTATAAACGCAGTAATAATTGAAAAAAAAAAATTATTAGTTGTAAGAATAGTTAATTTTATTTAAATTTAACAAAAATTATTAATAATTTATTATAAATTAATTTGAATAATTTCATCATTTAACATTGTAAAAAATTAGGAAGAGAACAAAAAGTCAATTATAGAATTACCTTTTAATATAAAATCGTTTATAGCCTCTACAATCCAGTTCCTAGACGCCTCAAACCAGTCCTCAACTCTCTCAACCCACTATTACACTCTCCAAACCTGGTTACTGACTCTCTAAAAACCAAACTTGCTACAAGTGTCTTCAAATGTATCATTGACTCTTCAAACTAGTTCATAGACTCTCCGAACCAGTTTCCTTCCTCTCTTAACCAAACCGGTCTCTATAGACTCTCCAGATCTATTCATAGACTCTCCATACCAGTTCTCAATTTGTTTTAAACCGGTTGGCTTCCATTGCGCCAATTCCATAACTCTATATTGATTTTAAAATATGATTTAAAAAGCCTGTACAGCGTTCGGACAGATGAGGGGCCTCATAAACGAAAATTAATCGCAAAACGACACCTTATTCGACCTCCTGGCATAAAAAAACGCTGCAAATTTTGCACAAGGGTTTATTATTCTTTGATATAGGTTACTTGTGCAAAAATTATTTCTGTCAATGGAATTTTTTTTTTTTTTAATTTTTCTCTTCAAAAATTCTTTATTTTTTACTCGAAAAATATTTAACCTCCTGGAATCCTTCAAAAATCCCATTTTCAGCCCCATGAAAGCCCTATAGATCGCCACAGTGAAATCGTATCGTTCCGGGACCCCCGAAAATGGATTCTACGTCCAAAAATACTTCGAAAACGACACCTAACTCGATCCCATAGATAGCCTTCAAAAACCCCCTCCCATAGCCCCATTTTAGCACCATAGCGCCCCATGGGTTTGAGCGATCGGACTGAAAACCTTGCGGGCACAACTAGATGGTAAACGAAGTATTTTGTAAAAATTTCAGTTTAAATTAAAAAAAAAAAAAAAATCCTACTGCCCAAAACGGCCCGGACGGCGGACGGACATTTCGGATTTAGAATGTAGACCTCTTGAAACGGATAATGTCAAATTTTGAGGCCGATCGGAGTCGTCGACCCCCGTCGCGAAAACAGGGGTATTATTCCAAGAATAATAAACCAAAAAAGGCCCATTTGTAGCCCCAAGGTTAAATCTGATGGTTCTGGGACCCGATAAAATGTATTTTGGATAAAGATATATTTAAAAATATGTATAAAACTTATGGATAAAAGGATAAAATAAATTGAACGACGCCAAACTCGATCTTAAAGACGAAAATATTCAAAACCCTAGATGGTGAAACGAGTCAAAATTTCAGATTTGTAGAAGAATTCCTTCTACCTACCCGAAATCAGCAAAAAATGGTATTTAAGAAAAAGATGCATATTATAATGGGAGGTGGTAAGAATATTTGTAATCTCACTCTTGGACATTTGTGAATAATTTCTTTTGGCTAAAAAGTTCTTAAAGGCTTTATCACCCCTGCAACACATTTTTCAATATCTTAATACGACCACTCAACCCCCTCGTCACCTCTTATCGCCATCCCGGTTGTATCGACCCTTCCGACGTCAACCCTTCTGCAATTCGCATTCAATTATATTTAATTCTCAATCTATAAAACGCATCTGCCGACCCCGAATTCGGCACGCTTCAAATTTACAATTCATTTGTATGTAAACTAGTGATACAGCTGATTGTCAAACCCCCCCAAACTTCGGAAGGGGACTAATTGGATGTTTATCGGGAACCCCCAACATGGTGCGAATGAGAAACAATAGTAGAAATAAAATTGAGATGAATTATTTCGGTCATCAAAAAGTCTGCAAGGTGTCCGCTGCGCTGCGAATATGACCGAAATCTTCACCTCCATAAACAGACATAATGATGCCGGTCATTCTTGGCGAGTTGTTTTTCTTTTCTACGTTAGTCATATAAGGGCGAAGCTCTCAATTAAACGAAACGTGAGTTCGTTGTCGTACCCGAGAAAGGTTTTAATGAGACGCCTGTCAGCGATGGCATGAAATTTGGAGGAAGAAAAAAAAGTTGATGGAAAAAGAAAAACGTCCAACTGGTTCAATTCACTTGTGGTACAGGTGCTCTTCGTCGTGACTTGACGAGATTAATTTTTTCGAAAATGGAAACTAAGTGCAATAACGAGTTGTTTAGACTACAAACCTAATAATTATGTATGTGTCTTCATAATTATTATGAGAACCGACACACAGTTCTTTGGCACATGGAAATTTTGGAAAAAAAAAAAAAAAATCCGTGAGGACCGATTCTCCGGAAACTTATGCTGATTATTACGTATATTATAATATAATGGGGACGCAAAGGAAGTCTCACTACGATATCGACAAAACGCTGCCAATTTTACACGAGGGTATTATTCGAGGGGGAAATGAATGTGGGACCCCCAAAAAATGAATTATGCGTCCAAAATTACTCGGGAAATATTAAATTACAAATTTTGACCTCCTGGGATCCTTCAAAAATCCCATTTGTAGCCCCATGAGAGCCCAATAGATCCCCACGGTGAAATCGAATCGTTCTCGGAACCCCAAAAATGGATTCTACGTTCAAAAATACTTCGAAAACGACACCTAACTCGATCCCATAGCCAAAAGCCTTCAAAAAACCCCTCCTGTAACTCCATTTTAGCACCATAGCGCTCCACGGGTTTGGGCGATCGGGCTCAAAACCTTCCGGGTACAACTAGATGGTAAACCGAGTATTTTCAGGTTAAAAAAAAAAAAAAAAAAAAAAAAAAATCCTACTGCTCCTAAACGGCTTGGACGGCGGATGTCCCTTTCGTTTTTGGATTATAGACATCTTGAAACGATGTCAAATTTTGAGGCCGATCAGAATTTTCAACCTCCGTCGCGATTACATAGGTGTATTATTCCAAGAACAATAAACCAAAAACGAGTAAAAACCTTGATTTTTTTTTGGTTTTTGAATATAAAGAGAGGAAGTAAGGAAAGAATTATTTTAGAGTTCTTGATTATTCGTGAGCCAAGCAATTTATTTCATGATATTTATGAATTTTAGTTAATTTGATAGATAATTGTATTTATTTATATTTATTCTTTTATTTTGATGCAACAATATTGTTTTAAATATAAAAAGAAATTCTCTTTGTAGGTACTTGAGTTCATTTAATAATTTTTAATTTCTATTTCATCATTAAAATTTCGGGTTTCCAAGCTGCTGAGCCCACCTGGTTCCTTGGCATCCAAGGGGCTTCAAAATTGTGGTTTTATATTTCCCATCTTCGTTGTGCCTATTGGCAGAAAAAAAAAAAAAAAAAAAAAAAAAAAAAAAAAAAAAAGCTATTTCCAACTCTGTGTCGTCAATTTGCAGATTGTTGAGCCAATATCCGCAAATAGCAGCCTTCGGACAAGTTAGTGTTGGCACGGAATAGTCTAGGGAACCGCATCTCGACTAATATTGTTTTCTGAAATAACTTCATTAATTGATTTTTGTTGTAGGCATTTATTAAAAATATTTGTGAGAAGTTCTCCTCTTGAATAAATATTTGAATTTTACTGTTTATGAAGACCCATGGTCCTTCATCACACCTCCTTTCGTGCTTCGCATCATTGGGGAGTGTTCCCCACAAACAGTAAACTAGGTGTAGTTTTTTTCAGGTTTTGGGCTCGTCTTCAAAAAATGTCCGCAGTGTGCGCCTGTTTTCTAACCTAAAATAGTAAATGGTCGCCAACGAGCCCATTTCGAATGACAAAAGCGAAAGGAATTACTTGGGGAGACGGCATGTCGCGTTGACTACGTGATCCAACAAGTTAAGGGGAGAACAAATGGTGAGGAGTAGAATTAATATTCGACAATACCGAAGGGAAGGAGGGAAGACCGTCATAATGAACGCACATACATTCGAGGGTTGTTAAAATAGTAACGCATACGGAAGTGATGGGGCGGATGAAGGGGGTGGTTTCTATACCGCACGAGGGAGGCGACATCGATGTGATAAATCGACTAAGATCTGGAGAGGAACGAGAGTTAGTGGTTGATTTATATGTAAGGTGTATTGGTATAATAATTATATGAATAGAACCAGAAAAATAACATTAAGGTCGCCGTATACAAATGAGCTCCAAGAATGACTAGGGGGGCCGTCCCCTGCCGGCACCGCCAGCCAAATCTCACTCATTGCGGCCTGAGGGGCAGTGGTTTCATGTTCATGTGTTCACTTTTTAGACATCCATATGAGACAACTACTCGTTTCTTATGTTTATTACACTGTTTTGCCTCAATGAAATTGAACATGTTCTACGAAGTCGATTAGGGTGTCGTTTTCGAAGTATTTTGGGATGAAGAATTCACTTTTGGGGTTTCCAGAACCACCTGACTTCACTGTGGGGATCTGAGGTGCTTTCACGGGGCATCAAATTTGGACTTATGGAGAATTGACGGGTCCCAGAACCATCAGATTTCACTGTGTGGATCTATGGGGCTTGCATGGGGCAACAAATGGGGTTTTTATCTGATTCCACTAGGTCGAAGGTGTCGCCAGGTGAAGCAGCTACAGTAGCTGCTACTAATGGAGCTTCGGAAAGAAGTCACGAGGTCGAATTATGTGTCGTTTACCGAGTAATGTTGAACATAAAATCATTTTTCGGGGTCCCTCATCTGTCTAAACACTACAAGAAAACTTTTTTTTTTTTTTTTTAAATAATTTTTATTGAGATTATTTATTTATTGAATTGGTTTTCACAATTTGTGCCAAGGGGTGATAATCCCGAATGAAGATGTTGCCGAGAAGAGTAGTCATGTTGCATACATCGATGGGAGCTTTGCTCTTGAAGAGATGCGAGCGAGGGCGAAAGCATGTGTGGCACATTTTGTCATCGGATCCCTTTCGCAAATGTAAAGGAGTAGACAATAGTCGTGCAGACTCTGGATTGACGCCCTCAACCTCCCCCTAAACCGGGCTAATATTCATCGGGTAATTCCCTTAAGAGCGTCGTTGTTTCTCCACCCTTGAAAACCATCGTAGTGTCGGGTCTCCAGGGACTCTCCATCGCCCCGAACACGCTATCTCCATCTTATCAATTACCCTCCACTGTTCATCAACCTCCCTTCGCCGTCAGTTTCCCTTTTATCCCGCACCAGACTATCGGTTCCTCTTTTCGGTGATGTTTTCCCTAGTTTACACTTTCCCCCCCTTTGCTGGGTTACAAGGGCTTCTTTCAAGGCCCTAAGGGCTGGACGTCCGAGAAGCTCTCAACTCTACACACCAGATGTCACTTAACACGTTCCGTTCATTTGACTCACTTTCGTCCTTTTTTTTCACGCGCCTCTTGCCAGATTCTACACAAACTTTTTTCCCTCCTCTGTCAACTGTAAAAGTAGCTTTTACATCCCCCTTATGCAAACACTTGAGATGGGTATCGATGTATCGATTTTTCAAAAACATCGATGTTTTTTCTTTCCCAAACATCTTTTTATTGTTTCAAGTTTTTGTTGTATTACGTAAAAATAATTAGATAGGTACTTTTATACCTAAAAAATGATACTTGTTTTTGAAGTTATAAACCTTCTATTTTTTATTTAATTTGATTTAATTTTTACGATTTTTGTAATCCATTATATTCAATTTTAGTCTTCATCACATTCATCCCCCAACAAACAAGGTTTGTTTTTTATTGGCCTGAATAATTTTTTTCCAATAAATTTATTGCTTCCTGGAGGATACTTGTTCAAACTCCCGTTACAAGGGGCTCATTGCCGTGTTAATAAATCCGATCTTTGTCCAGAAGACAGTCGTGTCCCATTGTTCCATTTGGAGCGTTTTTGTGGTGTACTGGTCAACCGGGGCTTTTTCATGTCAGGGCCGCAGTAGAGTTACGTCTTGCGAATTCGTACGTACAGGACGTTGGTTTAAAAATCGTATTGTTTGAGAAAAACGGTAAACTACGTTGGTTTGTTTCTTTTAAGGGGGTTGAGAATTTTTTGTAATAACATTACAAAATTGACAAATTTCGCAACCCCCTTAAAAGGTATTATGTTAAAAGAAAACATACTATGTTTTCCTACTTGAACTTGAGGTACAAATTTCAAGTTGATTCTTCAAGAAGAAAAAATCCTCTCCATGATAAAACATTGAACATGGACCCTAACAGTTCACTCGGAGTTGACATTCTCAAGAAACCATTCTGAGGTTTTAACCCATTTATTTGCCAATCGGAGAAAACAGAAACACATACACACATAAATAGAAAACTCGAAAACTCGGGATGTCACAAAGTTACTACCTGACAAAAGTCAGTATTCTCACATTAAAATCCATAACTAGGATACTTATTACTATATAATAATAGCCGCAACGGGATGTCGGTGCCAAATATTATTACAATCGAGTAAATTTACTCACTTGGACGACGGCGATCACCCGGGCAACGTAAAAACATAAGTTTCCCAACTTTTCCGGGAAGCCGGGTTTTCTTCTAATTTTTATCATTCTTATCAGTTGCGAAGCAGTGATGCCAGAACATTCAAAACTACACCAATTTGTTCATTTCGAATCGCAGAACCAGATGGCGTTTTGGTCGCTCGCCTAAATCTCACTGGGAAGCGGGTAGGGTTGCCAGACGTCCTGATTTATCAGGACATGTCCCGATTTTGAGGGCGTCCTGACCGTCCTGTCCTGATTTCTTTACTGTCCTGACTAAAAATTTAAGCGTCCTGATCAACGTCCTGATTTATTAATTCAGCTGGAGCACGAGCACCAGATTGCGAATAATCAGAAAAACAAAATCGGAAAATTGAACGTTGGGGTAGGTAACTCGTCGGCTGTCTGGTGTGTCCGGCATGGCTTCAAGCCGAGAGTTCTTAAGTTTCTTGTACTACGGTAGTAGTAGTACTACTACTCTACCTGCTCCTTCATTGTTCCAACTGCTCAAAAATAAAATTTATTTAAAAAATATTTAATATTTTCTCGTTGTGTTGTAATTTCTGTGATGTACGAGTGAGCTTTATTAGAAATTATCTTGAAGGTGTAAAATTTACACTGTAAATTGACTTGGAAATTTTCCATGTAGATTGCAGCCTAGCGCCCCTGTCAACCCCTGTGATGCAGAAGTGCCAATGAATTTTCCCAAATACATACATACTTTGGACGTGAAGTTACCTAGGATGTTTCCTTCTATCGAGTGATTCTATAGTGACTCGATTCCAGTCATATAAATATTATAAAATAATGGATTGCCTACTTTGAAAAAGTTCCTTTGATATAGAGTCATCAAATATTTTGTGATATTAAGGGCTTAAATCAATAATAAAAAGAGGTATGTGAAGAAAATGTGCTTGTCCTGATTTGTCCTGATTTCTGGGTGCTGTAGTCCTTGTTTTCTCGAAATGTATCTGGCAACCCTAGAAGCGGGAAATTTGACAAATGTTCGAAAAAATCTGTTGTCACAAAGTATCCCCACCTTACGGTAATCCGATTCAAGAGGTCTAGATTCAAAACACGAAATGTCCGTCCGCCGTACGTTTTCTTTTTGAGCAGTGGGATTTTTTTTTTTTTTTTTTTTTTTTTTAATCTGAAAAATTGACAAAATACTTGGTTTACCGTATAGTTGCGCACGCAAGGTTTTCAGCCCGATCGCGCAAACCCGTTAGGCTCTGTGGAGCTAAAAAAGGGCTACAAGAGGGCTTTTTTTAGGGTTTCGACTTTGGGTTCGAATTAGGTGTCGTTATCGAAGTATTTTTATACCTAGAAGCCAGTTTTGGGGATCCCAGAACGTTTCGATTTCACCGTAGGGATCTGTTGGGGTTTCATGGGGCTGCAAATAGGATTTTTAAAGGATCGCACGAGGTAAATATTTTCCGAGTAATTTTGGGCGCAAAATCCATTTTTCAAGTTCCCACATTTTTTTTTTTTTTTTCAAAAATATTTTTTTACTGTCAGAATTAATTTTTGCACGAGTAATTTGCAGCTTTTTTATTTTTCAACAAACGTGTCGAGGGATTCATTCAAATCATTCATTCAAATCACCCAAGTCCATTTTCCTTTCCATTTAGCAGATAATGGGCTACGAGAGGGTTTTTTTCAAGGTTTTCGGCTATAATGTCGAGTGGGGTGTCGTTTACGGCGTATTTGTGTACGTAGAACCCATTTTTGTGGGTCCGAGAATGATCCGATTTCCCCATGGGGCTTACAAATGGGTCTTTTGATGAATGCCCTGAGTCCGAATGAGGTGTCGTTTTCCGAGTAATTATGGACATAGAATCCATTGACAAATTTTGTCCAAACACTGAAATACCGTTTTTTTAAATTTTTAATTTTTTTCAATAATTTTTTTATTGACTTTTAGTATAATAATAATTATTATAGTAAAAGTCAATAAAAAAAATTATTGAAAAAATTATAATTATTATACTGAATGATAATAAATTATTCTAAAATGTAAATTTTTATACCTACCATAAAATAGTGTACCCACATGTGAAATTTGCAGCGTTTTCATTCATGAACTGATCAAGTTAGTAGTGGCAGGTAGGTAAATTGTAGAATGAATTCGTAATTTGCGGTTGAAACATCACAATTTGCGGAGGTGTTGGGTAACTTTCAATTTATTCGTTAATATCCTTATTAACATACTCAGACGTGGGGCTTCGCCAAACAGTGTTTTCTCTTAATACACCAGTACTTAATACACAGGCTCGCAAGTTGGCCGATGGAATAATTTGCTGGTTGAAAGGGCTCAACTCCCCTGTTTTTCGTCGGAGGGGCGGAGCGAATTCACACAGGTTTTGAGTGAGACATAATCCTGTGCAAAACCGCAGGATCGGGGGGAAGAAGGGGGAAAAAGATAAAAGTTATTATGAAATAACGTTCTGTTGACCAAATAATCCCTGGAGTGGGGAAAGGTTGGCATGGCGATGGCGGGGGAGGGAGAAATCTAATGAATATATTAGTATTCAGGGGCGTGCAGAGGATAATCTTTTTGGTCTTAACATAACTGAGAATTAGCATTGTTATCAGGGCCGACACTGCCCTGTGGTTCGCCTCCTTTCCCACAACTTTAACACTTATTACTCCCCCGCCTGGGCCCCCATCTGTATGCGGGTTCTAAAACGTGAAATCATTTCCCAGCGGTTGCCCGGGAGTATTATATGGAAAACCGCCCTGATAATTATACTGTATAAAGACGGGAGGGATAATTCGGGGGAGTTTGCAACTACGAACATCCGATTTCGGGGATTTTGAGACTTTTGAGGACGTTTGAAATGTTCCCGAGTCCCCGCCAGGCGGGATATTCAAGTTGTGGCGGTAAAGGGGGAGTCCGGTGATTGACTCGAAGGTCCAGAGATGGAGCCTGGTGGAAGGACCGGCTTGCCAGGTGCCGGCGCCTGGCGTCAGATGGCGTTCGAAGGAACGAACCGGCCGTCGCACAGTCCACATCGCAAAGCTATGCGCTAGCTGACCAAAATAGCAAAAAAAAAAAAAAAAAAAAATCGACTGACAAAACCACGTGGGTATTTTCCCGGAAATTTGATGGAATTGTGATTTATCTTTTTCGGAAGTTTGATGAATCACGGGATTCACATTCTATCAGAAATGCTTACGGAAAAGACTCTAGTAAAAGACTTACGTGGTTTCGCGAATTCACTGTCGAAATAATAGGTCGAAATGTGATTGGTATGAGTTGTCCGAAAAGAAACGGAAGGATGCAGACCTTGATCAGCCTGAAAACTAGCGCAGAAATCGTTCAAATTTTCCTATCGGTAAGTGAGGTCTGAAAATGATTCATTTCCATAAATGCATAATACCTATGCATTATATTATTTCACAGTGATGTGTTAAAAAAAGTAAAAGTTTGAGGACCGCAAATGGACATGAACGGAGGCTGTGATTTTAAACCTTCCTGATCAAAAGTTTGACAAAATTTAATTAAAGTTTTTAGACGCCAAAAATAGTATCAATTTTCTGAAAAAAAAATTTAAAACCGCAATTTTTAATTTTTAAATTTTTTCAGAAAATTGATACTTTTGAGTAGGTACCTAGTTCTTTTTGTCATCTTCAGAAAACTTAAATTTTATTATAGGTAAAATTTATATTCAGACTGAAGTCTGACCTATAACTGTTACAGTTATGTATATGATAGTTCTATCATCTCGACGTACTCACGGGATAAAATTCATTTTATTTAATTACATTTTATTTAATACAAGGATCTTCAATTACCGAAGCCATTCCTACCCAAGGATGCTCACTCCTACGATAGCTTGTGTTGCGAGGAAGTCACAGACAAAGAGCCAGAGCAACATGTACATGATTTTACAGCAACTGGTTGAAAATCGAGACAGCGTGATCGTAGAGATCCCCCTAGCCCCGCCTACCGACCCGAACGTTCTCGATGTTTGCACGGGGAGGGGGGGGGGGATGGTGAGCGCTCACTGCCCCGCCCCTTTCCTCATCGTTCTCGAGATGGCTCCCTTTCGGTCCATCTTTGAATATCGTTCTGTTGTGAGTTACGTTTTTAGTAAGAGTTGCATATTTAAATGATTTTTTTTTTTTTTTTTTACAGGCGTCAACGATTTTTGTTCCTATTATTTATTTAAAGAATTTCCTTGCAATGATGGGATTTATACAGTTTCATCTAATGATTAGATTGAAAATAATTACTTTTCTCAAATTGCTTCGTCATTCATTCATTTTTTCATGCAACTATTTTACACTGTCTACAGACTTCTTTATTGAAATTGTTTCTGACATAATGTGCTCTCAGTTGGCAGTGGCGCAGGATTTTTTTTTTTTTTTCAAGGCGGTGTCTTATACGACCCACTATAATCCCGAAAAGGTGATATCCTCGCAGAACAGGGGAGGGCTCTCGACAAAGGCGTAGATACAGTGTTAGTACATTGCAACCAATCAACGTGGGGGCCAGTGGAAAGGCGGGGGTGGAGGAAACATAATGTGAAGTATAATGCTCCGTCGTAAAGTTAAGCTCCCGTGGTATTATCTTGGAATAACATTGAAGAGAACCGAGTTAACCCCTCTTCGTCTCTTAACAATACACCCCCTCGGATTCGCTTTATGGGCTTACCTCCGGAAATCTATGAGTTTCTTACTCATCGACGAATAAAACATCATATCAATTATGGCACGTGACATCAACGTTTTTGAATGTTCAGCCTGGTTCAAGTGGATTTTCTTTACAATGTCTCTACAATTTGAATTATACCAAATCACTTCAAAATTTAAGTTTTTAATCATTCGTCGTGTATAGTTATAATAAACCTCTTCACAAGTTAACTTATTCAAAGAATAAAAACTTTATTAACGGAATAAATTAAACGTCAACAATGAAGCGAAACGAGTCCGCCAGGTATCAGAGGAAACCACATCCCGTATATATATTTAATTTCGGGTGCGAAAAAAAAAAAAAAAATTAATGGAGTTGACTTTTTAATTATGGGAATGAGAGGACACGTCCCAGAAAAAGACACAAACACAAAAATACTACAAAGAGTAACAGAGCTTTTCTGGCGTCGTAGCAGCCCCCGTCGGATTTCGGAGGGGTGAGGGGGTGTTTTTCAACCCTACAAAAAAATTAATTAACGACTCCAAGCGTCGGGTTTCGAGACAATAAGTACGGTTGAAGGGAGACCCCCGGACGGTATTGTCTTTTTGTCTCTGTTAGTCTGCTCTTCGGAGCAAAAAAAAAATACACGTTTGCAACAGTCAAAAAAGGTTTTTTTTTTCTCGTCTGAGTAGGGGGAGAGGAGAAAAATCCCGGGACCTCCGTGTTTTCCTACTTGGTAATGAGATAAAACTCTAACCCCGAGTCGCAGAAAAAAATTCTCAAACCCTTCTCACGAAAAACCCTATAGCCAGTGTAACTGTTGGTTGGAAAAGACAACTTTTTGGTGACAGGGGAAACTTTTTTTGTGTGCCATTTTTGTCATTTTTGACAAACCTGAGGGAGCGTTGCGTGTAGCGTATTCTAATTTCCTGAGAGTTCCTTCCTTGAAAAACGCTGGCTCGTCTGGGTTGATGGACGTTGAACCTGTGGGTGAAATTCGTATATGCGAGAAAGGGTTTCTACACTTTTATTTGAATTTAAAACAGTGTGAAACCACTACCTCATAAACGAAATCCTTCAAAAACCCCTTTAGGTGTCGTTTTCGAAGTATTTTCGGCCGTAGACTTCATTGTAGGGGCTCTCAGACTCATCCGAAAACACCGAGGGGGTCTGTGGGTGCTAAAAATGGGGCTTTCGAAGGACGTTGGCCAGAAAATGAGGCGTCGTTTACGAAATAATTTTGGGTGTCGAATTCATTGGGGGTTTGGTACCGACGCTTACACTACCGAGGTATACAAATTTATTTTTATTAAATAAAATATTTGTTTGTTAAACTGATACTTCAATAACATGGATTTTTTTTTTTTGCACAATGTACACACAAAATAACCAGCAGTTTTTTAACCCACCTCGTTGGGGTGTTGGTAAATATCGAATGTCGTTTGCGCCGGAAAAGTCATTCCGAGGCCTCGATAGAGACGAATGACACCATTGAAAAGGGATTACTTGGCCCCTGACTTGTGTTTACTTTCCCATGGACACCCCAGGGCTGATTTAAGGGGTTGGTCCACCCCCGTCGTTTCCTGATCCTCGACACGAGGCCCCGATCATCCCCCATTGTTCACAGAGAAGTTTCACTTTGGGAAAATCTCATTCGATTTATGCCCCTCCCACCCCTCCATTCGCGCCGCTAAGAGATTTAATCTGGCCGTATTATTTATAGCTTTGTTTCCAAGATGAACAGCGTCAAAGTCGGTTGCCAGATGTAATCTGGCTCACAAGTGGTAGCGAATGTAAGGATTAGCTTCTTGGCACGTCTTCGGATCTGTTCGAAATCCCAAACACAACGCTCAGTTCCATTATTGTTATAAGCTCTCGACGCTGAAATTGGGTTCTCATGGAAAAACCGCGTCAACTGTAGGTAAGACTTTCCAACTCTGCAGTGATCAGATCAGATCTCCCGTACGCCATCGCTCGCCTGCTTTTTTGGGGGGTAAAATGAACAATTTTGCGGCTGCTGGGGAAACTGTTTCAAGGTTGGACTGGGACTCTCTCAAATTCCTGGAAAACCTATTTGATACCAACAGCACACCACTGGTTTGCCGAGCTAATCACTAGTGAGTCAGCAGAAGCTGACTGGCGGAAGCCCGCCTTTTCCGATAAGTAAGGGTTACCAACATATAAGAGGACACATTGAGAAGGTTTCCAAGGCAAGGAGCTCAAATGGCGGCATTTTCAGAACCACTTCCGCATTTGCCCCATTTTCAAATTTACCCCAATAAACCCTACGTGTGGTTTTTTATTCTTATTTCAAATGCTAAAACCTTAATGAGTTGTAAACTCAATGAATTACCAGCGTTTGACGTTTGTACGGCCTTGTGCAGACCCTTTATATTATTTATTGGATTTTAAGCCAACATTATCAACACCTCCCCCACCTAAAGACCGAGCGAAGCGAGGTCCTTCTGTTCTCATGCTAGTGCATTGTGTCCAACCAGGTGGGAAAGTGACGTTTCTCATAATTCCCCTCCTCACCATTTAAAACCGGGAGTTATTACACGGCTTACAGGCCCGTGTCATGCGGTCAAACCGCCCGGAATGGAGTTTCTATGGAGGGTTACCGACCGAAATCAGGGGGTTGGGAAACAGTTTCGGGGGTTTTGGGAGGGAAGGGACTCCCAAGAAAACACGTCAATCATCCGAGAGCGAAATCATACATCTGTCGCGCAATATGCACCCTACGAGAGTACCTTTCAGAGCCGCCCCTTCGCCCTGCCAATCTTCCCATTCAAGCGTGACAGCCTGGAAACTGCCCGAATCGGAATTCGAATCGGAGTTTCACGTGAAATCCGGTCATCGCAAGCCTCACGTCGCAGTGGTCCAAAACCCAACAGAAATCATTTTTGACTTGAGAGTAGAGATGTCCAAATAAAATAACTCATAAAAAATTCTTACTGCGCAAAACGGCTCGGGCGGCGTACATTTCATTTTTGGAATCTAGACATCTAGAAACGGATAATGTCAAATATTGAGGCCGATCGAAGTCGTTGACCTCCGTCGCGACTACAAAGGTGTATTATTCCAAAAATGATAAACCAAAATAATTATTATTGCATTAACTAAGAACTCAAAATGTATAAAATAACAAAGTAATCAATGAATAAAATATTAAAGTGATTTTTGATGGCTGTGCGTATTCGAAGAAGCGCTAAACGAGAGGACTTGATTTTGAAAAAGAGAAGGTTACGGCTAGAACACTTTTCGAACAAATTTCGTTTATAGTCTGACATGAAAGTTTGCTTTTACACCAAACAAAACTTCGAGTTGAGTTATCTAGGGTGGGTGAAAAAGTACGAGGGATGAAAATCATGTTCGTGCAAGGGACGACTTGTATACGACCAACCTCGTTAAAAGAATAATTAACCCGTGGATCGAACTTCACCCCCTTCACCGCGTGCTTTTCCCAGTTTATGTCTAACACAACATCGAAACATCAAAAAAGCGTGCCTGTCAGGCTGGTGTTAGTAGCTTATTAAGGGATGGTAACAAGACGAGCCGGCAGGGTTATTTTTTTCCAACCACCCCCGCCTCCTCCGACAGGGAATTTTCGGAAGCTTTGATTAGCCGTTACACCGTGGCAAACCCCCAAGGGTGCCTCCGGGTTTACGTCATGCAAAGCTCCGGAGGGATATTTCAATCGAGTCGATACGGGATCGCGTGATGGCGCCTCTGATTGGGAATTTTTGAACAAGCCCTCGACAACCTAATAGATCAGCACATCACGAGACGTCCGAGGGCGAGAGGTTGTCTTGAAACACGTCATCTGATTGATTTAATCTCAGTACAACCCTTGCAATTTTCTGTATGAACCCGGTGGGAGTGTTTGGGGAATCACCAACGTGCTCTCTGTAACAAATATCAGTGACGGGAAGAAGGAAGTGCTTCCTCGCTAACCCGCAACTGTGTTCGCGCCCTGAAACAGGAGGGCTGCTCTTTCCCGACACGCCTTGACTAACAACCTCTTGGTCAGTCCTTCCTCTGGCTAGTACTCTACGACTCATTCCGGTTTGGCTTCAGGATCATGTCTGATCTCCTTATTTTTCAGGAAAGGAAGGAAAGGAAGAAACCCTGGGCTGAAGCAGAAGGCTTGGTGACACCTTTGCCATCTTTGCCATGGGAGCCCCCCCAATCTTCTACTTCGTCTACCCTTACTTTCTTCTTCATCTCAAGAGTCTTGATATTCCATTAATCTTGTTTGTCTCTTCAATCTTGATCTAACCTAACCTAACCTTCTTCATCTCATGTCTTTTGATCTTCCGCCGATGTTCTTCTTTGTTTCTGGAGTCTTGGTCTTCCCCTGACCTTCTTCATCTCATGTCTTTTGATCTTCCGCCAATGTTTTTCTTTGTATCTGGAGTCTTGGTCTTCCCCTGAACTTCTTCATCTCATGTCTTTTGACCTTCTTCTTTTGTTCTTCTTTGTTTCTGGAGTCTTGGTCTTCCCCTGACCTTCTTCATCTCTTGTCTTTTGATCTTCCGCCAATGTTCTTCTTTGTATCTGGAGTCTTGGTCTTCCCCTGAACTTCTTCATCTCATGTCTTTTGATCTTCCGCCAATGTTCTTCTTTGTATCTTGAGTTTTGGTCTTCCCCTGACCTACTTCATCTCATGATCTTTCACCAATCTTCTTCTTCGTCTATTTAGTCTTGATCTTCCCCTGACCTTCTTCTTCATCTTCTCATGAGTCTTCATCTTCCGCCAATCTTCTTTTTCGACTATTTAATCTTATTTTCCTATGACCTTCGTTTCATCGACTATCTGTTCCTCGTTCTGGGAGTGTTCTGGCATGGGCGCTGGATGTCGGCCTGCTGGCTCCCACCTGTCTGGCAGTCTCACCTGGCAATAATCTGCTCTATTCGCACCACCACAGGATCATACTTGCTACTTGAAGCAGGCAGGCACTTCATCAGCCCATAACCAGGCACTGAAAACCTGGTTGGTAAGGAATAACCGATCCATGATTTCCGGTTGTACATTAGTGTCGAACCTACTAGTTAGCACCCATGGGAGAACACTCCCAGATCAAGTAAAACGAAGCTTTTACGTTTAAAACCACAAAATGTCACAACATTGCAGACTTTAATTTGCACATTTCATCGCTCCAGCGGTACAGTCTGACGAAAAAAAAACCGACACAATCCCAATAAGCTTTCCCCTGGTTCAACATTGTTTTTCGTACCACCTTCAATTTAACCGTCCGCTCCCTGTTTTCCCCGAGGAAAATTCATCGGGAAATATGCCAAGAGACGCGACGATCGAACACGATGAAAACTCGGGTTATATTAAACGATGTATCAGCTTACAACATATAACCCACTCAGCCCGTTAGAGAACACACGCCATTAATTTGCCTCCGATATCTCTCACAACTTCGAGACCGATTTGACGTTTCCCGACGGTTTTCGACGCCGGACTCCATTACAGGCCATTAAATTGTATTCTGACGAAAAACCCTGCGGTTTATTCCTGTCTAATTTACATGCGCACCGTAAATTGATTCGCATAGTAATTTCGCCGGGTTTCATTAGAGGAACACGGTCGGGGACATGTCGGAAAATCAATTAGAGCGATGGTTCGATAAAACAGGATAATACACGCTCATCTCAATATTGAAAATATGCCCAGGCTCCATTTAGTTGTCCCATTTTTAGTCGAGCAATTCGAGGCCCATTCGTCACTTGACAAATTTTTCTGACAACTCTCACTATGACGAAAGAGAGAATAGCATGTCCTGATTGCCAGATTAGATTCGGGGTATTGTGTTTCATTCAATCGGTGTACAATCTAACACTTCTAAACGCGAAAGTAATTCAAGTAGTTTTGTTTCGTTTGTGCGTGCGGAGCATCTCGAGGGCTTTTTTTTTGTACTAATGAATCAGGAATGCTCGTTTACACCCACCTTCAATCTCGATGAAATCAGTGAAAAAAAAATGGTATAATTTCCCTGGCGGGCCGTGTAGTGCAAATTTCACTAAACGTAAAACACATGGATCACGACAGTTCATTTTAGATTGACCATTTTTGCTCAGTACGGTTTTCGTCAAATGGCGAATCAATAATGCGGAGTGAGGAAAATCCCCCACACTGCAAAAGGAGAAAAAGGGCAGCCAAACTGGTTCACCCGTGGTTCTCTAGAAAAACGGGCGAATTGAAGGGCAAGACCATCCAGGAAAACAATGTGATGGTAAAATTTTCAATGATTTTAAATTAAAAGAATATTATTTCTTATAAGCTGAAAGTAGCGTTTTAATCAGACTAAGGGTAGGAACATGACATCCGGAACATTTGAAAATAAAACACCTCTATAACATGTAACTATGTTATGACATTTTGCTGAATTTCAGAGCTCGCTATTATAAACGTAAAAAACAAGCCATCAATTGAATTGAATAGATGAGCGCAACCTTTTATTTAATGAGCGAGAGAAACTAAGAAACAGTAGGTATCTAGCGACCAAACTATGCCACACAACACATCAAAAGTATCCACGTGATGCTCATTACGTAAACAACTGCACCCTAACGACCGATGCGTAATAAAACCTTATGCCGATCAGAGGTAACGAACGGCTCAGGCTGCAAAAATCGTTTTGGAGTCGTTGGAATCAGCCTGAAAAGCTCATTCCATAGACCCTTGTACCAACGAAATCGGACAAAAACTTTCGTCCCCCTTTTGAGGCCTCCTTAGTTACACATCAGAGATAAACAACTTTCGTCGTGAAGGACCTCCCGAAAACCGATGAAGGGGATGAGGGAGGTAAAATCAAGGTAGCCTATAACCACCCCCCGAACTCGCTGATGACAATGAGACCACCCTCATGAAAATCTGTTGAGCCGCTCGGACGTGATGCTCTGTACACAAACAAAAAAAAAAAAAAACAAAAAAAAAAACAAGCCATCAATTGAATTGAATAGATGAGCGCAACCTTTTTGTTATTACGATATATTTAATGAGCGAGAGAAACTAAGAAACAGTAGGTATCTAGCGACCAAACTATGCCACACAACACATCATCCACGTGATGCTCATTACGTAAACAACTGCACCCTAACGACCGATGCGTAATAAAACCTTATGCCGATCAGAGGTAACGAACGGCTCAGGCTGCAAAAATCGTTTTGGAGTCGATGGAATCAGCCTAAAAAGCTCATTCCATAGACCCTTGTACCAACGAAATCGGACAAAAACTTTCGTCCCCCTATTGAGGCTTCCTTAGTTACACATCAGAGATAAACAACTTTCGTCGTGAAGTACCTCCCGAAAACCGATGAAAGGGATGAGGGAGGAAAAATCAAGGTAGCCTATAACCACCCCACGAACTCGCTGATCACAATGAGACCACCCTCATGAAAATCTGTTGAGCCGCTCGGGCGTGATGCTCTGTACACAAACAAACAAACAAAAAAACAAAAAAAAAAACATACATGTCGAGGAGGTGAGCGCACCTTTCCATTTTTTGGAAAAAGGTTGCACTAAAAAGTTTGAGAATACAGTAAGTCGGCGTTACACCAGCAGCAACAAACTGTAGCTGAGAAATATCTCCGGGAAAAACACCGTGTGTGGACCAGTGGCCGCCTTATCTGACCGCCATTCATCATCATTACATCGTAACGAGCTTTGGGGAAGAGAAAAATAGCAGAATGGGGAAGTTGCCGAGGGGGGGTGCTACTCCACAATACAACCATTAGGCCACCCCCTCGTCTTTATACGTGGGCCTTAGAAGGGTAGGTTTCTATGTGTTTACACCGAAAACCTCCCTCCGACACCTCCGAAAGTGATTAGGACGAAACGCTCGTTGGTCCATCGAGGTGGGAAGTCTGGATTGGTAACCTCGTCTAGCTTTAACGCAGGTTTTTACGGAGGTTATTCGGTTTGAAGGTGTTGGTAAGATGTGAAAAGTGAGATCCCCCCCAGCCGCCGCCCTCATTCCATACAGCCCCGCCGCTCCACCCCACTGGAAATGGCCCTCCTCACCATCTTCCCTCCTCTTCTTCTCCCACACTTCTTCTCTCTACAAGATGTGGACATACATGTCCACCGCTTTTATTCTTTAGTGCTGGTAAATTTAGCAAAAAATTAACTTTATTTCAAAATAAAATTATTAAAATTAAAAAATTAAAAAATATACTCTTCCGTATGGATTTGAGACCCCAAAAGTAGACTACGGTTCCAAAATTAATTGGAAAACGGCACTTCAATAATTGAAGGTTAATTATTAACCTCGCGATAACTTTCAAAAGCTCCATTTTTAGCCCCACGGATGCCCACGGTGAAATTTGATGACTCTGGGACACTCAAAAATGGATCCAACGTCTAAAAATACTTCGAAAACGACAAATAACTCGACCCCGTTGAAAAATCTCTTCAAAAACGCCTCTTGTAGCCCTTTTTTTTTAGCCCATAGAGGTTGAGCGATCAGATTGAAAACTTTGCGGGCACAACTAGACGGTAAACAGTTTGTTGTATAAAACGTAAACCTTCGTAAATATAAGGCTTTAATTCGCCAAACTTGGAGTATACATTTTGTTGAGATTACAAACGCACAAGTTAAATTAGAACTGGTAAAGCCACGTCAGCGGTTGCTAACTGGAGGAGCGTTCGTAGCAACAGGAGATTCACCTCATTCTCCCCCTGTTATTTTAAAACGTACTCCTTCAGATATGCCGGGGGTTTCTTGATTCTCTGTGATCGCCTAGCCTCCAGAGCTTCACCTGTACTAGGCGACGAGACTGTAGAGTCGTTGTCGGCCACCGGTTGTTCGGGCGCCAGGGGTGGAAGCGTTGTTTCAGGCAGCGTGGACTGTGAAGGTTCCGGAGATGTTTCTGGTAGCTGTTCCGATTCTGTTGACTCGTCAGCTTGCGGGGCCAGATGCTTCAAGGCAACAGTTGTTTCTTTACCATCCTGTTTTCTTATGAGTGCATACTCAGGATTAGCTTCAATAAGCTCTACCTCCTCAACCAGCGGACTGTACTTGGAGGCCCGTCCGTGAATCCTCATCAAAACCTTCCCAGGTCGAGTCAACCATGATGGGATCGCCGTTCCATTGGTTGAACGCCGGGCGTGCTGAAACATCCGTTCGTGGGGAGTACAGTTGATCGATGTGCAGAGGAGCGACCGGATTGCGTGAAGAGATTCTGGTAGGACTTCTTCCCAACGGGACGTGCTAAGACCACGGTTCTTCATTGCAAGGGACATTGTTTTCCATAGGATCCCATTGTAACGCTCCACAAGTCCATTCCCTTCGGGATTGTAAGGTGTGGATGAGCTTGTTGCAATTCCCTGCTGATGAAGGAAAGATGTCAAGTCTTTGGAGAGGAATGAAGTTCCCCGGTCTGAATGGATGTAGGCCGGGGTCCCAAAGATGGTGAAAAGATTATAAAGACACGCCTTTACTGTCCCCGAAGTCATATCCTGGCAAGGGTAAGCAAACGGGAACCGTGAAAACTCGTCTACTATGGTCAAAATGTAGTGGTTACCAGTGCTCGAAGGAATGGGACCCTTAAAATCCATGTTCAGCCTTTCAAAAGGGCGTGTTGCTTTGATGAGATGGGTGTTCTGAGGCCTATAGAATCGAGGTTTTAATTCGGAGCAAACATGGCATGCAGAAGTGATTTTTCTTACATCCTCCAAGGAGTATGGCAAGTTCTTTGCCCTAACCCAATGGAAAAACCGGGTGATCCCTGGGTGACACAGTGATTTGTGTAAGTCAAATAGGGAATCGTGGCTAATGGAGCCACATACCCTGGAGAAGGTGTCGGCCACAGTATTTAATTTCCCAGGACGATAAGCTATATCATAACTATAGCATGACATTTCTAACCTCCATCGTAGTATCTTGTCGTTTTTGATTTTGCTGGAATGCGTTTTCTTGAACATAAACGATAAGGCTTCCTGATCCGTAATCAACTTGAAGTGGTTGTTGGTTAAAAAGTGCTTCCACTTCCTCAAACACTCTATGATCGCTGTAGCTTCTTTCTCAATGGCTGGGTAACCTTGTTCTGTAGCATTTAGAGTTCGAGAAAAGAATGCAACCGGACGACCCTTCTGCGACAGAACTGCCGAGATGGCGATGTCGGATGCATCTGTTTCCACATCGAAAGGCACCTTTGGATCAAAACAGATCAGAAGCGATTTGGCAATTTCTCCCTTCAGTAGCTCGAAGGCAGCAACTGCTTCAGTTGATAGAGGAAATGTTGTAGTTTTGATCAGTGGGCGGATTTTGTCAGAAAATTTCGGAACCCATTTAGAATAATAGGCAAACATTCCTACTATTCTCTGAAGTGAATTTCTGTCTCTGGGAGGGGGAAGAGCCATCAATGGTTGCAACCGGTCAGGATCGGGTTTTACTGAGCCATTACTAATCAGGTGTCCTAGGAGTTTGATGGATGTGCAGGAGAATTTACATTTCTTCTCGTTTAGCTTGAGGTTGTACTTTTTAGCCACGTTGAGGAATGCCTCCAAATTCCTGTCGTGTTCATCCTTTGTCCTCCCCCCAATTGTAATGTCATCGATGTAACACCTCACCCCCTTTAACTGTTCAACATTGCAAATTTTATCAATGAACTTTTGGAAGGCTGGAACCCCATTTGTCACTCCGAACGGTAATCTAGTGAACTGGTACAACCCACCACAGGCTTCAAATGCAGTGAATGGCCTTTCCTTGGCGGAAATGGGAACCTGGTGGTATGCACTTTCTAAGTCGATTGTGCTAAAATAGCTGAACTGTGCAATGTCAGCTACAACCTCCTCAACGTTGGGTATTGGATAGGCATCGAGTTCAGTAAACCGATTTATTGTATTGGAATAGTCTATCACCATTCGTCTTTTGTGGCTGGTATTTTTAGTCACCAATACTTGGGCCCTCCACGGCGAAGAGCTTTCCTCAATGATGCCGGCTTTTAACAGTTTTGAGATTTCATCCTGAATAAATTTTGAGTCGTCCGCCGAATGTCTTCGTGATTTTGTGGCTATTGGCCTGATGTTAGGAGAAAGATTGTTGAATATATTTATAGGCTCCACGCGGGCCTGAGAAAATGAAGTGGAACCCGAAATGGAAAGAGGTGGATCGGGGCCCCCAAACTCTACATTAAGACTTGAGTGGCGCGTTAGGATGTCATGGCCAATAATTACGTCGGCACATAAGTTTGGTAGAATGGAAAACTTAGTCTTACAATATGTATGGTCTTGCAGTCCGATGTCAACTGTCACATATCCTTTCAGAGCAGATGAAAGCGATGTTGAAGCCATGGAGACCAACCCAAATTCAGGAAAGACTGTGAAACCATGCTTTGACGCATATGCTTCACAAATGTAGCTCCCAGAGCTCCCTGTATCAACTAGGCCCTGAGCGTGATATCCGTTAATTGTTATAGGTATGGTAGTTCTGGACAGAGATGCACTGGCGCCCTCAATGCTGGCAACGAAAGGGTCACTGAATGGTTCAGCCTGGCCAAGCGCCGCTGAAACTGTGGATCGTTTGGTTTGGTTGGGCTTCTGTGAACGGCAGACTCGAGAATAGTGGCCTAGCCTACTGCAATTCGTACATGTTGTTTCCCGAGCCGGGCAATGGGTCAGCTTTTTATGCCAAGTGCCTCCACAGAAGAAACATTTTTTTGAGGATTCGGAACGGGTAGCATTGCATTGAATGGTGCTAGCAGGGTCGGCTAGCGCATCTGTCGAAAGAGAATATTTTTCGGAATTCTTGACAGCAGTATCAATGGCGCGCGCTTGCGCAATGGCCTCATCTAACTCTAGGGTTTTATTTTCGAGAAGTCGCTGCCGAATGGCCGCCGATTGAAGTCCTGCAATGAATGAGTCCCTAATGTGGTCGTCCCTGTTTTGTTTGGCTGTGACCGGCTTGAACGAGCAGTCTTTGGCTAGCGCTTTCAGAACCCCAACATATTGGTCAATGGTCTCGCTTGACTTTTGTTTGCGAGTAGCTAGTTCATACCGCGCATAAATCTCGTTTTTAAGGGCTCCGAGAGTTGCAACGGCTGTGTTGTAATCGTCACATTCATTGATCAGTTCATAGACGTTAGAAGACAAAAAGTTTATCAGTACCTTGAGGCGGTCGCCATCTTCAACGTCGGCCTTTTCGAGGAAATTTTCGAATGTCCGTAGCCAATGATTCCATTCACGTTGGGATGTTGGACTGTCTGGTTCTGTGCTGAAGCGGTCAGGACGAAAAATTTTCTCCATGGCGAATTAAATTGTTGTATAAAACGTAAACCTTCGTAAATATAAGGCTTTAATTCGCCAAACTTGGAGTATACATTTTGTTGAGATTACAAACGCACAAGTTAAATTAGAACTGGTAAAGCCACGTCAGCGGTTGCTAACTGGAGGAGCGTTCGTAGCAACAGGAGATTCACCTCACAGTTGGATGGCACGATGGTTGCCAGAGTGCTTGAGGCTCGCCACGTTCCACAATCCGTCGACAGGGTGCGCCCTCTAGAGACAAGAGTTTGGGGCCACAGGGGCTCTCCCCATGGAAAGAAAGATGAGTTTACAATTTATTGTGTCAAGCAGGCAGTGCTGAGTGAGTCCTGGGTACGATACCGGCTCGGGGCTAGAGGAATTTTCGCTTTGAGCCAATGATTCGGGAGCGATTTGTTTCTAAAGCATTTCTAAAACGTAAGAGAATTTAGGGGTTTTCACCTCCAGTGGGCTGAAGGCGCACTAATGGGCGAGCAAGGCGAGCCCTCCCCGTCTGAGTAGGGGCCGAGCTGCTAGTGCTAGTGAATCTTAAATGCCCTCTCATGAGATGCGAAATTCTTTCAGCTAGCTCATCGATCATCTTCAGCATTGTTCCTCCCTTTATCCACTCATTCCACCTCTACGTAAGAGCTTTATACTTTTTCGCGTTCCACGCCTCCCTTCTCTGTGGCCCTTTAGCGACGAAACCGGGCCTCGACCTTCTTTCCATCCCCGGCAAATACGCCTGTTTGGAAGGTGGTCCATTGTTGTAAAACCCGGTTCCCCATTGGGAAGGTTTCCGGTTCCGTGGAGTTGCCGATTAATCTTATTCCTGGGATAATCCACACCGCTGGTGCCGCCGGAGAGGCCCCAATAAGTGATTCTACCGCCGGACAAACGTCTTACGTGTTCTAGCTAATCAATTACCCCAGTAACAAAAGTGTTGAACCTTTTGTCCCTTTTTGAACACAACGGAAGGAATTTTCGTCAGCTCAACCCTTGGGATATTAAATCAAGTCGTGTTTGGCTCAAATGGCTCGGCGTCAATGTCGCTACAACGTCGCCGATAAAAGGGATTTTCCCGAACACCGAAAGACCTTGTCAAGTGAAAAGCTGATAACCTGTTCGGAGGAAATTGAGCCCCTCAGGCAGGTTACACGTGTAAACCCTCCGTTTGATCACGCCTTTGAATTCGTCTCCTTCGGAGGGTTTCCCGACACGCGTTTTCCCTTCGCAACAGCGGTTCGGATTTTCACAGAGCATTCACACGGTTTCACGCCTTAAAGGTTCCTGGTAACCCCCGCGGGGCCCATTTCCAAGTCAAACGGGGAAATGGGGAGGGACCTTGAACACATCCGTCAATGTTAGAAATCCCGTGTTCCTACTTCCCTTCGACATGTTACATACATCTTACATGACGTATCCTTCAATCTGCTCCCGCAACCTATTCACGAATATACGATCGCCTGGCGTCAATTGGCACTTGAAAAAATTAGAGAAGAAGAGGAAGAGGGTTGATAGACGGTAAAGAAGTAGAAGAAAAATACTTAATAAGACGAATAGCGAAAAGAAAAAATAATTCATCCTTTTCAGTTCATCAGCCTCAGATCCTTCAGAGCCTCCTTTGATATTTCTCGACTTGTTGATTTCCAAATCGTCATTTCTGCTTTAGGCGAAGGAATTTTATACCTGGAATTTTCAATACACCCAATTCTTCATCTAGTTGTACGTATTCGCGACCGCAGCGCACCCACTCCCCCCACCAGTACCAACTCTGGTGGGCTGGCGAGAAGAGAAAGATAGTGGGATTTAAGGCATTTTTGGGGGTCCGATTATGGATTCTACAGGCCTTTCATGGATTTTTGAAGGATCCCAGAAGGTCAAATACTTTTCAAAGTAAATAAATTTAAAAAAGTAATTTTTTTCCAACATTTTTTAAATTAACACAGAGTTAATTTTCGCAAAATGTAACCAAAGAATGTTAAACCCTTGTGTAAAATTTGCAGCGTTTTCATCATCATCATCATCATCATCATCATCATCATCTTCAAGTCATTTTCTTCCCCCATTCATGACCATTTCATTACCGCCGTTGAATTCAATTTTTCCCATCTTTTTCTTAATTTTTTTTTCTTCTTCATTATTTGAACTCTCACTGCTCATACAAACTTAACCGAACGTAATAGAGAGTTCCTAAAGAAACATCCGAGTTACGTCGACCGTTAATTTTTATCACCGTAAGGGATTTGTCTAGGGAGAATCAAAGAAAAGCTAACTTCACATAAGACCGTAACAGAGATACGGTCTTATCAAAAGTCACGCTAAATTTAAAGTGCCGCTATTTAGGGGAGACCGGGGTAATACCGCCAGCTTGGGTAATACCGCCACTCCTCATTATTATTCAACGCCTTGAGTTATAAGGCTTATTGCAGGTGTTTTCTCATCTTTGAATCAGCTGTAGCGTTGGAAAATTGGCATGGCATCATTTGTTCGTTCATATCCGCTGTAGTGGTCATTGAAGTTTTTGACCCTCCTGAAGCTAGTATCGACGAGTTTTCAACATTGAGGTAAGTGCAGTTTTTCTTACTTTTGGCTCAATTTTTGGTTTTGACAGGGTAGAAAAATCGTTCAACTTTCGTTTCCATCCATAATTTATTGGTTTATACCCATAATTTTTGGATTAACGGTTGATTACGTAGAAAAAGCGTTTGGGGTAATACCGCCATGCCAATTTCAGGTTAATACCGCCATGGCGGTATTGCCCCATAGTTAAATAATAATTATTATGCATTATAAAATAATAATATTATTGTTTAATATTTATTATTATTAATATATTAGTATTATTTAATAATATTATCATTATAAATTATTCATCCCCTCGGATTTTAAAAACTAGTCCTGAAGTAGCTGTAGAGTAACTGAAGTAATTCAAATACTTTGACAAATAATTAACGTTCTTTTTTTTTATTTAATAGGAGAAGACATTGTTCGTGCACGACCAAGAACGACCAACAGGAGAGTTGGATGGAGTGAAGAGGAGCTGCAGAAGGCTATGAAAGCTGAAAACTTTTTAAAAGGAGTGACCTATTTTTGTGCAATGTTCATTTTATTCTTCAAATAAGTTCCTAAAAAAAATGTATGAAAGTTCCCAAAACGTTTAAGAATGTTGTAATATATTGAGATCCTGGAAAAAAAACCAAGTTCGTTACCGATATTTTTTTAAATTTTTTTATTGTTTCAATGGCATTGCTATGCCAATAATATTAAGGGTTAGAGTCACTTAATAAATATCTTTTGCAATTTCACTCATGCAAATAATGGAACTGGGAAGTTATTCAGGAAGGATATTTAAAAAAAATTGGGTATTCATTTCTTTTAGTGTGCTTGATTTCTCGTTCTATTCATGTGGCGGTATTACTCAACACCCCATGGCGGTATTTCCCCAGCTAGCTGGGGTAATACCGCCATTTCGAAGGTATTTGTAAATCGCTATTTACAGTTACCTAAGTAGCCAAGAAACCATCGAACTATTATGATTCACTAGGGAAGATATCATACGTTGATTTCCTTCAGAATTTGGAGCTCGAAACCGCCTAATTTAGCTGTTGTGGGTAGATTTCCTTAAGGTGGCGGTATTACCCCAGTCTCCCCTACGTTCTATTGCTCGAAATTAACGGCGGTATCCTTAAGACCGTAAGTTTATTGCCGTAACTTTACGGCAATAACGTTCGACGTTAGGCATAAGGACGTAAGTTATCACCGTTATTTCTGCGCATGCGCGAAATCTCGAGTTACGTCGACCGTAACTCATCACCGTTAGGCAAAAAGTGGCTTTAGGAACTCTCTAATTCCTCCCATTTTTTTTTTTTTTTTTTTTTTTTGGCATCGACCTTAAAAAAAATCCTACCCGATCTAATTTTTGCTTTATTTGCTTCATCCCCTTTATCAGCTCCTATACCTGGGATGTTAAAAGCTCGCTCTTCCAAACGCGATAGGAAAGTTTTTTTTTTCTAGTCACCCTCGACAAAACCCACTCGCCTAATAGTTTTCGTTCGGTGACAATAATTTTTTACGTGAGTGCTGGTTTTTTTTTTCGAGGGAGAGGCACCTCCGTAGCACCTGTAAAAATGGAATGCATGATCGGTTTTGAGCATTAAAGGCTCCCCCGTCTAACCCCACGGCTTTTATCAGATGTAACCCGATAAGGTATTAACATGTTGTAAAAAGGAGGATCGTCAAAAAATCCTCTACCCGAAAAAGCCTTCGGAGAGGGCGCTCTCGAAAGGTTGTGGCATTTTAATCCTCGGTAGCCCTTGGCGACACTTGGAACACTTGCAGACGGCGGGGGAGGGCCAAAAAAAAAAAAAAAAAAAAAAAATCCCGAGAAGTTGAAGGGTGTCTCAGATCCCAGGGCCGTATAGGGTTACTTAGGGTAATGACAACCTGGTAGGCAGCCAAAGTCTGAGGGATTATCTCTAATGTGGCACTGATCTTTTGTTAGAAGGCCCCTTTTTTGAGGCTCGACATCACGAACCCCCGTATTTAGTGAACGAGATTGATCTTACAAAGTTTTTACCGTCAGGCGGAAATATGAGACATAGCAACCATTAAATAACTGCCACAACAAACGTTCTGCTAGTGCCCACAACAATGCATTGTAACAATGTACAAGCAATCAAACCATGAAGAAACATGAAGAGTTACATCAAAACATCGATATGTCCGTGACGTCGCACAGTGGTTGAAACGCTATTCTATGAGCCCAAAAAGGGACAAAATAAAAATGCTTGAATCTAATCGCTGAATAAGCGGGGGGCAAAGTTAATACCTACATATCGATGGACAAAGGCTCTTTTCATCATATCGATAGACTGTAATCTTGGCTGAGTCGACAAAGATCAAGGTGCGATATCGCTTAAGAAAATGAGGAGCGACGAGCCCAGTGTTATATTTGAAATGAGTTGTGTGCCACAAGTCCTGGAGGCTAAAGCGGTTTCTCCTCGTTCGATATGTCCAGGATAGGTAAGTAAATTCAATAATTATAATTTTACTTGTTGAAATAGCTGCGGAAACATGAGACGAATTGCGGACTCATGGTAAGTAATGACCACTTCGGTTTCTCTGGACTGCCAAAAACGATATTGACCTTTATTGACCCTGAAATGGACGTATATCTTTTCCTGAACAGTAGCACTAAATGTCGAATCCAAAATGAACTGCATCTACCTGCCTTTAACTTAGTTTTATGCAAATTTGGTATACAAGGAATTAAAATTTCCATTTTTTTTTTACTTCACCTACTTTTAAGCTTGAATATTTCCTAAACAGTTGCAGATAGGCAAAAAATGAAGATGTACACTTTTGTAGCAAATGTTGTCAGCTTCATTTTTTATTTGACAGTTTTTTTTGTGAGGCCTACCGTTTCCGAGTTAAGAGCGAAAAACTAGCAAGGAAATAAATTAACGGTAAGATTACATTTCCTGTTTCAACTATTCAGGGTGTATCTCTTAGCCGCGGGTCTCTGTTTCAGATTTACGAAGTGGATGCCCGCGATCAAGGCTGTTTCGCGTTTGGCAAGAAGAAAGCCTTGTCACGTCCAAAACAAAGGCAGTTTGTGGGTTTTTGAAAGAAGCCAGTAATTTGAACACTTTCAGCGGTGAAGAACAACGAAAGGTATTGCAAATAATCACGAACTTGTGCGCCCAGTTCCAAGCCAAATGGATACAACAATGCCACCGTAACCATCATAAAATCACGAGTAAGTATGAAACCTGGTTGAGTGGAGAGATTACATTTTCTTTCTTGCCTCGGCCTTCGACCTCAACCGGTAGGCCAACAAAAACATTCAGTGTCAAACTTTTTGAAATTACCCACTGTTATATCGTGATATTATCTACCTACTTTGTGGTAAAATTTAAGTATCAGAGGACATACATTACGAGTTTCTACATTGTACATATGAGTTTGATTTACATTTCCTCGGATAACCTTTTTTTATTCTACCGCGAAGCCCCTTTCAATGCTAATAATATTAGGTCTGGCAAAACTCGGTACTCAGCTTTCTCAATAATGCGTTTAACGGCATTTCTGGAAACAATTTCAACAAACGAACTTCAGATTCTGGTTCTATGCACGAAAAAACCTCAGTATACCAAATTTCACGAGTTTACGACCCCTTTTGAGTTTTGGGCTCATAGAGTAGCGTTTTCAACCACTGTGCGTCGCCCTGAATTTATCAAAAACTGGCGTTTTTGTGACCTGGACTGTTCTGCTGATTTGGCTCCTCATCAATTATTTAGCTGACAAGACTCCGTGCACGTCATGACACGTACTCAGCTGACAAGGCTTCTCGTCAAGTACTCAGCTGACAAAGTCTGCTCGTGAAGTGCTCAGCTGACAAGGCTTCTCGTCAAGTACTCAGCTGACAAGGCTTCTCGACAACGCACGTACATTCATTGGGGTTTCAGACTTGTCCGTTCATGCAGAAGGGCTCTGAGATGCTTGTAAGGGGCTCCAAGTGGGGTGTTGAAAGGATTTGGCCAAGAAGTCGCGTGAGGTGTTGTTTTTCATGTAAATTTGAACGAAAAATTGAACAAAGGTGGTTTCAGATCAGTACAATCATAACCAAGGGCTACTTAAGGCTTGTAAGAGGCTGCGATTGGGATTTTGAAGGGTTTGGGCCATGAAGTTGAGTTGGGTGACGCTTTCGATGTAAATTTGAAATTCAATTTGATTTATTAGGGTTTAAGACCTGTCTGATCATGCCGTGAGTTCCATTTGTCTTTAAACGTGCTATAAGTGGGCGTACTGATGGGCATTGTCCAGAAGGTCAAGTGTGGTGTCATTTCCGAAGTAGTGGTGGAATCGATTTTTGAGATTGGCAGACCTGTTCGATCATACCGTGGGGTTCTGTTTGGCTTGAATCGTGCTATAAGTGGGGGTTTTGAAGAGTTTTTGTCCAGGAGGCTCTGTGCGGTGTCATTTCCGAAGTAGAGGTGGGCGTGAAATTGCGTTTGAGGGTGGCAGACCTGTCCGATCATACTGTTTGACTTGAAACGAGCTAGAAGTGAGAGTTTTGAAGGGTTTTGTCGCGGAAGTTCAGGTGTCATTAATTATATTTAAATTTAAATTTTCCAAAGTAATTGTGGACGTGAAATCGATTTATAAGGGGATTCATGAGGGACCTGGCCGATTATACCATTGGATTCTGTTTGACTTAAAACGTGTACAGTCCGAAGGAAGAGTATACTATAGTAGGCTAGCGCAAAAAAAAAAAAAAAGGTAAAAAAACACTTCTCCTGAACCCTACAACGCCCTAAAACCCGCATAAAGCATTGTGCTTCAGCCTGCCGGTTCATGGAGCCCACTAACCTGCCTCTACAAGGCAAACGTAACCTTCCCATGAAGTCGACAAAGGTCGAAGTGGTTGGTCAACCAAACCAAATTGTCTATGAGTTGTTGAGTCGCGCTTTTTGTGTAAATCCCATTTTTCCCCTGGCCACCACCTCACATACATGAGATTTATTTTATTTTGAAGTTAGCATAGTGATTCTGTGTGCCAAAATAAAAATAAAATCTGAACAAAATTTTAATGAATGGGAGGTAATTTTAATTAATTTTATTTAGTTATTGATTGAGTTTGAAACCATAGTAAACAATAATGAAAACGCTACCGGGTTTTTAAACTTTCTTCTTCTCAAAACTCAACATGTTAGCTGCCTTCCGTTCAAAGGTTTCAGACGATATTTACACAAGATGTTCAAAACGATCTTCCCTCCTGAAAAGTTGATTTTCAAGAAACTCGTTGGTGAGCTTAATATAGCAAAAGAAAAACAAGACGTCCCGCAGTTATATTTTTCTTGGTATTTTGAACTTTTCCTTTCGGGGTTCGCTTGTGTAATTTGAATCTTCCCATCCTTGGAAGTTGGTTGTTTCAGAAGTAATATTTCAAAAAGGATGGCGTTCCCGGCGTGCGTGGACGGTCCCGGATCCGGACTGAGGTTTTGAATATGAAAACAATATTCGAGTATTGGAGTCGACAAAGATTGCGGTTCAAGGGGGAGGGAAAAGTCGGGGGTGAAATTCTCATAAGTTTCGAATCTTCAAGAGACTCCGAGGGAGGTTCTCGACCTGGGGAATGAGGGATCGACGCCCGCTGTTGAATGAGAGTTGGATGGAAGGGCGAGAGGAGGGGGGTAACAAAAGTGGAAGTTGAGATTTGAATGCGAGGAAACCGCGTTGAGAAAGAGAAAGAGGGAGTTGCTTCGAGTAAGGTAAGCAAGCAATAAAGTCCTTTCTCTTTTCCGTCTTTCCCCGCATGAATGGCGAACTGAAATTTGAAGTTTATTCTAATTTATTCGTTTTGGAAAGCTCTCGTTGGAAAAGGGAAGGACTTCCCGGGGTATAGAATAGCGAATCGTGGAAGAGGAGGGGGTAGATTTGCTCTTTTCGAGACAGATTTAGCGCTCACCAAGTTTGAAGTCGTTCCCTTGAGTGGGGTTGTTTCAACCGTTGGCTCGCTGATGTGAGGCAGAACTGAATGAACTTTTTGAGCCATTTTCCAACAGCCTATTCGGTGTTTTTACAAATTACAATCATGCTGTCCATTCTGCAGCTACCTACTTACTTGAAACTGTTTACATCGAAATAATCAACTTGTCGACTATTCTGGGTTAGGAATCGAACCAGGCCCTCAAATTCAAATCCAATCCACCTGGTCAAGCAATTTGTAGCAAGCAAAACCAACACCACAAAAAAGTTTTCAACAAAATTTAAATTTGTAAGAAAAATATGAAAAATAATATTTCTTTTTAAGAAAATTGAATTCTTTAATCTCAATCGTTAAATTTTCACCACAGGTCGTTTCTTAAATCACGTATAAATTTAAAAATACGTAATGGCAACTTCACAAAACTGAAATTTATTTAGTAATGTAATCATAACATGCCGATGAGATTTCAATTTATCATGACTTCAGGTACCCCTTCAAATATCACTGTTAAGCAACAGGAGTGAAATAAAATTTTCCCAGTTAGATTTACAGACTAGTTGAGGAAATTTATAACAATGAAATTTTTTCCCTTCAGGGAAAAACATCAGATCATGGATATGTCTTTGGTATATAATTGCATGATTTAAAATCCATGATAAATATGATAAAATATGTTGTTGATGGGAGATTTTTCCCTGTCCCCCAGCCAAAAGACATATCCATGTCAAAATGTAAGAATTGATCATTTATAGATTTTGAATGAATAAATAAAAACACCCATATTTCCTGAAAAAAATTGTAATATTAAAAGAATCTGTATTTACTATTGAATAAATATATATTCACATATATATTCATTTACTATTGAATAAATAAATATTCAATAGTAGAAAAAGCAGAGAAGTCACCTTCATTGCCCATCCGTTCTCTTGGATCAGCAACTCTGCACCATCTGGCAGTCCCAATCTCGTTGAGATAGTGACCTAGAATAAATATTGCATCATTAGTAATCGTTAACAAAGTTTTGTGATTAATATGGTTGGAATTCACTTTTGTACCTATTTCCATGCCAATAGGTACCCTTCCATTTAGTGGCTTCTTTTCGTAGGAATACGTATTGTACATCCCACCATTTATGATTGTGCACACTAGCAATGACTTTGTTTAACCTAAATACTGGGGTGAATATTTTGTCGCGGGTGAAAATTTCGTCACGCAAATTTCTCCGTGACCCCCAGCCGAAAGACATATCCATGTCCATTATACGACGCAGACGGGAAAATGACCAAAACCTTCAAAAACGACCTTAAACCTCAGTTATAAAAGAAATAAGCCAGGCTGGCCAAGTCGTGATGCTATTCCCCTGTCTCTGCTGACTAAATTAATTGAGAAGTCGATGAACAGACTTCGTGAGGCTCTTGAGGCTTTAAGTGGCTTCTTGAAAACTCACCCTGCCTATGACCCTTTGCCTCGACAAGCCGTATCACTAACCTAAACACACGTGCTCCAAACAAAACAAGTGCTCTAAGTGTCACATCTGATGGCCCGTTGAGTGGTGGGGGATGGGAGCTGAGTCATCTAATGAAGTGCTGACGCCCTGAAAGGGAAGATTAACCCTCTTTTTCCCTCTGACGCCTCCGCTCATGGAGTTGGGACGGGTGGAGTTTGTACGTACGGAAAACTACAACGAGATTGAAATATCGAAAACGTGAAGACTTCGTTTGTTTTTTGGGCCTTTTGGCTAAACCGCCCATTGCTCCTTGTAACAGTAAACTGACCAGAGTCCACTGGAATCTGCCATCTTGAGTTGAGATTCGAGGTCAACGGACCATCCACAGGCTCAAGGTCGCTTGCAGAGCGAGAGGGAGCAACAGCTCGCCAGATCACCCTCCTCGGATTACTGAAATCACCCTCCCGCACTTATTAAGTGACTTCGAATGAAGGGAGTTGCCCTCCAGACCGATCATTTATTAGTTTCTGAAGAGAAATACCAACCGGATGAGTTTCACTGGCTGGGAAAGCAATAAAATAGAATAAGCCGGATAGATCCACAAGACTGAATATCTTTATTTGTATTGTCGGGAAGTTGGAGTTGTCGAAGACGATGGACTGGCCTCAAAATTTGACATTATCCGTTTCAAGAGGTCGGGATTCCAAAACCGAAATGTCCGTCCGCCTTCCGGGCCGGTTTGGGCAGTAGGAATTTTTTTTAAATCTGAAATTTTGACAAAATACTCGGTTTACCATCTAGTTGTGCCCGCAAGGTTTTCAGCCCAATCGCCCAATCCCGTGGGGTGCTATGGGGCTACGGGAGGGGTGTTTTGAAGGCTTTTGGCTATGGGATCGAGTTAGGTGTCGTTTTCGAAGTAATTTTGGACGTAGAATCCATTTTTGGGGGTCCCGGAACGATCCGATTTCACTGTTGCGGTCTATAGAGCTTTCATGGGGTACAAATCGGATTTTTGAAGGATCCCAGGACGTCAAATATTTGTAGCAGTTGCGGCCTGGCGAATAGGTGAGGAGCGTTTGTAGGAGGTTTTAAACGAAACAGTTTTTTGTGTCACCAGCGAGGTTGGGAATAACTTGATCTTTACAGATGCTCTTCCCTACGGAAAAATGTCGAACTCTCCAAGGCCCTTCATTTGTCATACAGGTACCCAAAAGGTTCAATAAAACATGAAGCCCTTTCAATCAGGATGTTTAAAACATTCACGGCTCCTTTTCCCTCAAAATTTGGAAACCTAAGTGACGGTTACGTATGCGGTAGTTCCAAAGCCAGGATTCAAATCCTGACCAATGTTTATATTTCGATATCGAATCGTTGAAATGTTATGTACATGCATGAATATGTTGGGAGGTGACGTTCAAAGCTCAGTTGTGAATAGATGACGCGTGTGGACGGTGCCGGAGACGGGTAAGTGGACGTTTCATGTTTTGCCCAGTCAGATAAAGTTCGCACTTAGTAATCAACCAGAGGGGGGGGGGGGGGGGTCTTGATTACAACGCAAAGTGTTGAGGAACCTTGAAATAGTAAAGCTGTTAGTCGAAAGTGCGCTTTCAAGAAGCTCCTCCGGGAGCGTCTAATTGGCTTCCCTAAGTGGTCTAAATGTTTGATAAACCTGTCCGTTGAGAGGTGACCGTCACCGTGTCAATGGCCGGTCCGTGGAAGTGTCAGTAATTAAACAGGTGGGCCCTGTGGAAACCTTAACTTTCTCGGGGGTCCAAGTTGGGGTCACTTCGGTAATTGCGAGTCCAGGGTGAATTGAATTATTCACGTTTTGCTGTCTGTGGGGGTCTCAACTTGGGAAGTGGCTGGTAGAAATGGTCATCCGACAATGATGACAGATTTTAACGCAGGAGGGAGTTTAGTTGAAAATTTAAACACCTTAGGGTTTTCCCTTAGGGGAACTGAACCCGAACAGTTGTGATGGCGTAGTAGAATTCCTAAGATGTTATTTAATTTAAAGTTGTGCATATCTACTCTACACTGAGAGAAAAGATTTTTTTAGTGGCTAGGTTAAATCCGAAATAACCTCGAAAAGAAATTGAAACCACCTAGAATCAATTGATTCAACCTAGAAAAAAATAGGTCCAGGTTAAAGTAACATCGAAAAATATTAATACAACCTAGACCCATATAGAAACAACCTAATCCGTTATTACCAGCCCTCTGACAACAACCTGGAATAAAAAAGTGTCAACCTAGAACAAATGTGAACTTCACATTTGGTCTAGGTTGACATTGTGAAGACCTAGAAAATATATTACCTAACTTTGACTTTTAAGTGGGGTAACCTAGAATCGAATGATTTGACCTTCCATATAATTCCCCTCCATTAAAGTCTCGGTTGTACAACTGAAAACGACCGAGAGATTTAAAAGGCGAGATTATTGCTTTAGGTAACAACCCAGAAGAAAAAGTTAGACTTTCTGTCTCGGTTAAAACTACCGTAGTACCACAAATAGTTTTAGGTTTAAACAACAGTGATTGTAAATCATTCAATAAATTCCAGGTTGTTTCTACAGTACGCTAAGCGGCCGCGGAGAGCGCCACTGTAGGCGGTGGGCGTTAATTCTCGTTGTCTTGGCACCCCTGCTATTTAGCCGGTGGGGTTGAGGCCAAATCTTTGTCAAATTATAATCATCTAATTTCTGTCACTATGTGCAGTCATATTATGACGTCACATTCAAATTTTCGTACTGAGTTGGAAACAGAGACAACCCAGAAAGATAGTTGAAGTTGATAGAAACAACCTGCAATGGAAGTGGAGCAAACCTAGTAAGAAAAGTGGACCACCTAGTAATTTATTAGGACCAACCTGAAAAGAATAGGAAGCTACCTATAAATTTAACTGGAACAACAGGGATAGTAATTGAAACAACCTCGTAAATAAAGGGGCACAACCTAGAGAAAAAAGGGTTCTAGGTTAACGCGCCATGGCTGTAAATTGTTTTAGGTGGGGTGAGAACGTTTTTGTTTTAGGGTAAATCAACCATCTATGAAAGTGAAAAACATTGAATACCAGGGTGAGACAACCAAGACATTAATGTTTTTAACCTAGACTGTAAATGGATGGAGGCGGCGGCACACACCGTGAACTTAACCTAGAACTAAAGTGTGGGGGTGGCGTATTTTAAATCTTGGTTGTTTGCATTTTTAGGAAGGTAACTTCACCAGTATTTTTAATCTAGGTTAAATTATATTCAACCTAGACTAAATTGTTCCACCCTAGAATGAAAACCAAAAAAAATCTAAGTTGGCAGCATTTAACCTAGAAAAAAATCGAAAAATAACCTAGAATAGGCCCTTTTTTTCTCTCAGTGTAAGTTCTCGGCCTCGAGGGTGTTTTTCGTTGCTTCTGGATACGATACTTCTTCCGGACCTCCAGTCAATTTCCACGCCAACAGGAGCTGCTAAGGGTCTTTGCTGCACGAAGGATGCTGGTTTGAAGGATTCTAAATTACCCAAGGCCAAGCCGGAAAACGCCGGAGCAAACGAAGGATCCACAGGGTCCTTGACCAACAATTTGATGATCCGCCCACTCTTGCCTGATGGCTCGCGAGTACAAAACGAGGATTTCGCCTCTAGAAGGGTTGGGAGCCCCTGATCTAGACGATTGTTGGAAATGGGGAGAAAACGAGGAGTCACTCTTGTACCTTCGACATCATCGGTGTAGTGGCAGATGCGTACGTGACACTTGCGTACACCTCCTTAACTGGTGGCATTTGCGTACGGTAAGTGACACTTGCGTACACAGCTGGCTATTCGTAAGGGCTCATTCAAAACAATATTATCAAAACAGTTCATGAACTAGAGGTCGCTGCGCACTTATAATCATCGTACCGGGAAGGGACGCTCTACAGGGATGCTCAGTGCGATCTAGTGGCCCACTCATTAAATGATAACGTCCTCCCCGCACTACGGCTAGATTCTTCGGGAGGGGAATTTTTCTCACAATGCTGTCGCGATAACTTCAAACCTGGTACTTCTTCGGTCACACCCGGTTTATTGAAGGTTATGGGTTCCGTATTAGACCCTCTTTCCTCCTTTTCCTTCTAATGAAATACACGAGCTATAAAAGGTGTACGTGTTTGCGGTCTGGTCGGGGGATAGTTTTTCCCTGTCTTATCCCGGAGTTGGGTCACGCTTCTGCTCCGTGTTGGCGGGCAAAAAGGTTTTTATGTTCTACCCCTCCCCGAACACTTGGACCTTCTTGGGCCTGGAAACACGCACAGCGGAGTAATTGAATCGGAAATCAATAAGTAATAATACTGTTAAACAAAGAGCTCTAAAGGAACAGGTCTAATAAGAAGCTCAATCTACCAGGCTGTTGTTGGGAACCCAACTCAAATTGTAATTTCCTCATAGCCCAAATTTCATTTTCAAACCAACTGACTCTCCCTTCGGTTCCGCTTCGACGGTTTTAAAGCCCGTTTTTATCAAGAGGATATTTGAAAAAGGGAGCCTGCCAAGAAACTGCTGTGTCGTGAAAACGCACGAGGTTTTTACACCATGTGTTACTTTATTTGAAACTTTTGTCGCGACAAGCCGACACTTGCACGCCCTCCGCTTCGGTCTTCCCCTTTTTATTGGATTTGCTCGTCGCTAAGGGAGTAGCGGAGTTTGAAACAGTGGAAAAGAGTTGAGAATGAGGATAGGCCGTTGATACTGCGCGAATGCATTAAAAATTTGACTTGAGTTCCAAGTGGTTTTATTCTGAGCTTCGACGGCGGCGTAAATACATACGTTTTATGACAACTACACCCCCGGATTATTTCCGGTACTAGTCCAATATGCGATCTCAGCTCACTCTCATAGATCAATATGCGATCTACGCAATAAGCGGGACGATGTGAATTAGCGAGCGATCGACGACGTTTGGCAGAACTGCAGGCAGACATGATGACGATGAATGATGTTGCACCTCGTCAACAAAATGTCGGTACACGAGTTCAAGGCTCATGGGTCTTCGGTGTGTGTCGCAACAGGTGGAATTTTGTATAGTCGAAAAAATGGATAGTCAAAATCGTCGTAAATCGATTTGTTGACTAGACACTTATGCGTAGGCAGCCACTTTCCACGAATCGATTTACCTAAGGCTGCCGGCAATCTGTTATGTCGGTGAAGAGGTACTTCCATGACGACTGTTTCCTGTTCAAATCAGAAACTGTAATCGTTTCTCTCCATAACATGAAATTGGTAATCTCCCCTAGTGGAGAGCGCTTTCTGGCATTTTGCACTTGTTGTTGGAGTTGCTTATGTTCGGAACAGTAGGCATAGAGTTAACAAACTATTGATAACTGCTGGGTAAGTAATCAACGAGATTGAATAAAGGATATCACATAGGGGAGACCGTTGTACCTTGGAACACTTTTCAGTTTTTTGGAGATAGTGCCTCGAAATTCGTCAATATTGCTCGGCTTTCGGTTTCAACACCTTACAGCAGTCTTGACTAATAGTTCTGTGTGCCAAAATTGTAATTCCTTGAAGCATAGGCGAAGCTATGAAGCAAAATCTGAAGGGTCGTTTTTGTTCCAATGTACAACAATGCTCGTGTACCTTGAAACGGGGTGTGTTGTACCTTGGAACGCTTGTTATTTTCGAGAAAAATGAAGAATATAGTGAACGACGACGTTTTTTTCTCTTAGTAACAGCAGTAAAAAACACCTTGAAAACGTTAAGAGAAGTAGGTAATAATTATTATAATTGTTCATCATCGTCTGAAATATAATTTTATCAGCATCCGAAGAAAAACCCTGAAACGTTACATAAAGAAGCTATAGAAACAATAGAAGATCTCGTTGGGTTATAGCTCAGACAGAAAATTGATGAATTTGATGGCAAATGTAGCGTTTCAAGGTACACGAGGTACCAACCCTTCCAGCCAAACATCAGTTCCAAGGTACGAGACCCTTTTTGTTCCAAGGTACAACATGGTCTCCCAATTTGCAAAAACGGAAAATACCCAAACCTGACATTTTTCTCATTGAAATTGGTCAGTAATTTGGTGTCTATATAGCATATAGAGCCATAACAGCTAACCATCGAACACTTATCTTCGAAAGCGTGGGATAAATGAGTCGAACTCTACGATCTCAAAAAGTTACTTTCTTATCACATTTGCCAATTCGACCCCCAATCGTTTTCGTGCATTGATGAAACTACATTGATAAGTTAGGCCTCCTCAGAGAAGAATTTAGGCGTACAAAGATCTGCTGGATAACAGAACCAGCCGGAGCTAATTCAAATGTTTCAAGGTACAATGTGATCAAGGTACAACGGTCTCCCCTACAACGATTCCACGTTTCGATGGGTGCCCCTGACCGCCCCACCAGGAGCTCTGGAAACGTTTTATACCTAGCCAGGCTTCTGGAGCTTTGAGCGTCCATCCCAGAGAGAATCTTGGAGCATCCATCCTGGAATCTTGGAGCATCCAACGCCGTGTCTTGTCTCTTCCCATTGGAGCTGGAACGTGGAATATGCCAGAACTCCAGAACTCTGCATAACATACCCCAATCGTACCCACATTTTCCCAACTACAAAGGTGACACAAAAAAGCTGTTTCATCAAAGAAAAATTGTTTTGTTAAAAAAATTTATTCATGTAGGTAACAGTTACTGTTCCACTTAACTGTTTTATTTAAAAACCGTTTCTCGTAAAAGGTGTTTCATTTTCCGACCGATTAGGCGGAGTGGCTTCTACAGTGACGGCGTTACATGTTTTTCTCAAGACTTTCCTAACTGTTTGACTGTACGTTTTAATTAACTGTTTCATTTAAAACCCGTCTCTTGTAAAAGCTGTTTTATTTTCCAACCAAAGTGGAGGCGGTGTTGTTTCTACAGGATGTTGTGCCTGACTTTTACGTGAACGAAAACACCAATTCAATACAAACCAGTAGCTGGTCTAGCTCAATGTATGCAGTTTTAAGTTCCGAAACTGACGAGCATTTTTGAACGGTGTTGTCTACCAGGTGCGTTTTATTTCACACCTGGTAGCTACTAACTTTCGAGTGGACCAGCTCCCGAGTGGACTTTATTTTGTAGTCACTGAATGTTAGGGGAACATTCCATAAGGACGATGTTTAATTTTTTTTTTAATTTTTGAAAGTGAAACTTTTATTACATCGTCCCAAATTTTTTGGTCTGTGTGTCGTTTCTTGTCCCGTCACGCTACCGTTGATTTTCGCTTACAACCGATTCGTTGCTGCGGAACTTCATCTTCGCCAGTTATAATCGTACAAAAATCGTTCACCATTCGTTGGAAAGCTCTCGATTTATCACGCATTTCTTTCTTACTTGTTCTTTGTCATTATGTCCCCATTTTATATTTATTGATGTTATTAATGGATGCAGTAAACAATGCCGCTTGTTTTGTTGTTATCAGGTGCCACATTAGAAATCAATTTGAGAAAACGCCAAAATAAAGCCGTGGGTAGAGATACAAGGGTAGGTGTATGAGTCGCAAATGGGGGGGGACTAGACATAAAAAACGAGTCCATCGATGCTACGTACCCCACTAGGGGAGCGAGCGAAGCGAGCCGGAGAGACTAGTGGGAAAAAAGTTTCACTTTTACCGTGGTTTCATAAAACCACACCCCAGTTTTTTTTTGTTTTTTTTTAAGACTCCTAACAGATTGACCGTGCATTTTTAAACCGTGCATATTTTTCCTTCGTTATAGGTATAAAAAAAATTTTGAATACATCGATTTTCCAAACCATCTGCCCGCTTGAATGGCAGTATTTGTACACGTGGAGTACGCGAACGATGGGAATCCGAAGCCACCGATCTAAGTGTGATTCTGTGTAGTGTTTGAGCAGATGGGAGAAGACCTCGCCGGGGAAAAGCCAACTCACGCGTTGAGTCAACGTCAATGTTGTGTTTGCTCGTGTCATATTAGACACATTAGACGTTTATGAGCGTCACATGTCGCTTTCCCGGGATTTCCTATTCCATTACGGGGGAAGGGATGTTCACCCCCATTCAGTCAGTGACTATTCGCCCGTTGTCATTTGAATATCAGCACTCGCTAGAGCGACTAATGACGTGTTTTGTCGTTTTGTCCCCATCACGTCGGAATTCACGTCAATCTCTCCAAACGCTAATGAATACGTCGTTCCTTCGATGACGTTTGGGTTTCAACTCGGAGTTTGCTTAGTGCCTCGAAAGGTTCATGGTTTAAGGGTATTAAATTTTGTCGCCCTGAAACCGAATCCGTCGGTTTTAAACGGTTCAACATCAAAGGGAGGAACCTTCGTCAAAATATGTCCACCCTTGTTGGTCCAGCGGGGAGGGTGTGGTCCTGTGGTCTGGCCTGGATTAGCTTTCTACGTGTCCCAACACGTACGCGGGGATTCTTCGAGTACGTGACACGACCAGGTAAACCGCAAACAGGACGTCCCACAATGGCCCGGGAATCCTCCAGTTTCAATGAGGCCACTAACTCAAATCCACAGCGAGGCAAATAAATGTGAAAAAAAAATGGGGGAAGGGTCCCAAGGAATAATATTTGACGAACACGACCTTGGTCACCGGGAGATGTTCCAGGTGTAGGAGGAATGCTTATGTCAACATCCAACTTGGCCGTCAGGAAAAACAGTCTTCTGGTAACTATTGATTTGAAAAATTTCCAACACCCCGACCTCACCTTTGAGCCTCACCGCCTCGCTCCGAACCGCAACGACAATAGGATGTTCAAAAACGCAACGTAGACCCTAAACCACCCGTAGTTGAACCTGTTACATGTTTTGTGAAAAAGTGTAAGAGTACCAAGAAGAAAGGGTGGTGTGTTTGACTTCACAGCTCCATCGCAAACCGGGCCTTCGTCAACTCAAACCAATTTTCAATTCTTATCAAACCTGAATCACCTCTTGCACCCTAAACCAGTTTTGAATCTCACTGCGTGATTTTAAATGTCTACTACTACTTCTCCACGGCGTTACAACCCATGTAGGGTTCGAGCCTGATAAGCTAACCGTCCTCATGCCTCCCAGATCATGGTCCGCCATCTGCGCGCGTTCAAACATCGCAGATCCTCTTCTAATCCATCGATCCAACGCAGCCTCGGCCGTCCACGCAGTCTTCTTCCTCCTGGTTGGTTGAGAAACAGCTTGCTGGCAGCTCTGTCGTGCGGCATCCTCTGGACATGTCCCACCCACCGGATCTTTGCGCGCTTTGCCTCGATGACTTTATGATTAGCTCCCTGTTGGTTCGTATTCTCAAGACTCCACCCTCGCAGATAGCTCCGTATATTCTTCTCAGCACTTTCCTTTCCAAACTTCTGACTTGGTTTTCCTCTCTTCTCGAGAGCGACCATGCCTCAGCCCCAACAGAACTACTGGTCGTACTACTGTACGGTATATTCGGACTTTAGAGGCTCTGCTGAGTAGTTTGCTTTTGAGAATTTTCTTTTGAAAGTAGCTTTAACTCTTGCTTGTATTTCGTCAGCTTGAGAGCAATTTCTACCACAATATCTTGCAAGCTCCCCTGCTAGATATTGTCCTCGTTCACACGCAAGCCCATCTCCCCAGCCGCATCTTCGAGTGTCCGGTATCCCTCTTCCAGGGGTTTTAACTGTTCTACGTGTCTACATTTCAGAAATTAAAGCCGCAGGAGGAGGGAGGAGGAGGAGGGTGACACGATTTTGGCCATCTTTATTCATAGGGCACTTCCAGATGTCGGAAAAATCTGAAATTGGTCCACCAAAAAGTACCTCCATGTGACGTATCTGAGCTCCTAAAATGGGGGAAAAACGGGAAATTAAACTTTTTCTAAAAATTTGAAAAAAAAAAAAAAAAAAACCAAAAATCCGTTTTGGCGAGTAGTTGACGAGAAAAATATGAAACCACGAAAAAGTTGCTCCTCGTGGAGCATCTAAGCTCCAAAAGTGGAGCAAAAATCATGGTTCGGAGCAGTTGACAGGGGAGTGGGATGTTGGTGGGCCAAGCAGTGACCGAACTACGCGGCTACCTCCCCCCCCCCCCCCCCCCCCAAATACAAAAATCGGTATTTTGCAAGAAAAAACTACACAATATGAGAAAACGAGTTGTTGGGTCTGAGGCTATGTGGGATACGGTCGGGGGTTGGCTGGCCTCCTAGTCACCGGTTTTGAAATGCTCTGCCTCATCTCAAATCTGATTTGAGCCGCCTCGTTTGCCCCAAACCGATTTTCCAAACCCATTGTGAACCACCTCTTTCACCCTAAACCAGTTATGAGCCTCACGGTTCAAATCATGATTTGAACAGTCTACATTACCCTAAACCGGGTTTGAACAACACTACCAACCTGATTTGAACTGCTTCCTGTTTGGGGTAAAGGAGGCGGTTTAGATCAGGTTTGGAAGGATTGGGGGACCGGTTTGTGCGATAGAAGTGGTTTAAATTAGGTTCGTGGTGAAGCATTGCAGTTCAAAACCGATTTGGGGTGATGTAGAAGGTTCAAATCAGGTAGTTGGGTCCAAAACTGGTTTCAGGTGAAATATTTGAACCACCTCTTGTCACCTCATAATGGTTTTATACCTCACTATCACACCACAAACCTGATCGCCTTGTGAACCCCTCGTGAAGCACCCTGGGTAGCGATAAACGAACTGGAACTAGACGGTCACTCCAACAAATCCGGAGGCCTGGTGACTAGAAGCCTTACTGGGAGGCCACGAGTAAACCTAAAACCTACAGCAAAAAATTGTTTTAAGGTTTTGCATGGTGGATTGTGTTGATGGTGAAAGGGAGAGAATGATGGTATTCCCTATTGATTTGAAAGAAGGATTTAACGACGGCCAAATGATTAATGGACTTTGGCGGAGGGAAGCTGCCAGTGTTGGTGAGTAGAGCAGTAATAAACCTTCCGTACCAGAGTGTTGGTGCTTAACGCCCAGCACGAGTGAGCGACATGCAGATGACAAATCATCTTTACACCAACACGGAGACAATTGAAGGACCATTAGGCTAATACAGACGTACCATTAGGTACCGCGTGAAAAAAAAAAAACTCGTATTTCAACGCAACACCGAAAATGAAAATGAAAATAAATTTCCCTCGACTTGAATAGGGCGGAGTTTGGGGATTTTCAGGGAACATCGTAACCCAGTTCTGGCCGTGTTATGAGGTATGAGGTTATGACAAGCGTTGAAAGTGATTAAGGATCCTCAGATTTATTGTGGTGGAGGTGATGTTTTGTGGAATTTCGAAAAGCGAGGGTGTTCAGGCTATGGCTATGGGTTTTTTAGGAATACTTACGAAAAGATAGCTAATGGGGTTCTTCGGCAATTTTCAAAAAACGCTGATAATTGTACACAAGGGTTTATTATTTTTGGGCATAAATTATCAAAACATTCCTGCTAAAAAAAAATTTAAAAAAAATTAATCTTGTTGCTGAAAAATAAAAGTAAATAAATAAATAGGTAAAAAAATAAAATCGGTATTCCTATTGGAGGAAACAATATTCCACTGTAGCGGGGATTGAACATAATAATATTATGTTCAATGTACATATTATGTATGTCCAAAAAATGGAATGTAAGAAAAAAAGTCCCCAATTCTTCCCAACGAGTAACTTCGGAAAAAAATCCCCGAACGACGGAAAACAAATTCCCGGAAAAAAATCCCGGCGAGCTCTAATTTTGCTTCAGAGCTAGTGCTGATGGCTCTCCACCTGACTGTGATCATGTTAAGGAGGGCCTGCTCCAAGAAATCTTCTTTAAAGGTTAATGAAGTTTTCCTCGCTTAAAGAATAATTCCAATTATTGGAATATATTCTATATATAGGCCAGTACATTAAAATCTCAAGCGAACGAGTAGTTTTAATTTTACGAAAATATTACGTCATGCATCGAACAATTTGCATCGAGCCGCCAGAGCACGCAGTGGTTGTTTTTACCAAACACGCTCGACGCAGCAACCCAGTTCAAGTCATTTCACGACTCCAGTAACTACAGATCGCTGAATGAATTCCTTGAAATGACTGACTTGGTTTGAGAGCATCCCATAAGAGTTTAATGGGTATTGATAGAAGATTTAACGCCAAAATGGCATGACGTGTAGCAAGGTTGGCTAACTTGCATCTAACGGACCAATCAGAAGCGGTGGAATTTGAGCGGCACATCTATTAGTATATCAATATTTCATTTTTCCAAACGGTCGGTTTTTTTCATCGGTTTTGACCTGTTTTCGCAACTGTAGAAAGATGACCTTTCCAGGAAAACATTAAAAATGAATCATAAATCCACGTCCAAAATTACTCCAACTCAATCGTCATCAAGCATTTGGGTTGACGAGGACGAGGTCTGATAAAAAATTTCAAGTTCTTGGGAGAGTCGCTGGAGGGAAATTCTGCGTAGAGAATCAAGTTCCCGATGTTTAATTGCTAAACTTTGAAAAATTGTAGCTCCCTTAGTTTTAATTTTTGAGAGTTGCGGTTGGTCTCTTTTCGTTCAGAAATGTCAAAGCTTTCAAAAGATACCCCCTTTTGGTTTATTATTCTTGGAATAATACACCTATGTTTTCGCGACGGGGGTCGACGACTCCGATCGGGCTCAAAATTTGACATTATCCGTTTCAAGAGGTCTACATTCTAAATCCGAAATGTCCGTCCGCCGTCCGCCGTCCGCCGTCCAGGCCGTTTTGGGCAGTAGGAATTTTTTTTTAAATCTGAAATTTCGGCAAAATACTCGGTTTACCATCTAGTTGTGCCCGCAAGGTTTTCAGTTCGATCGCCCAAACCCGTGGGGCGCTCTGGGGCTATAATGGGGCTACGGGAGGGGTTTTTGAAGGCTTTTAGCTATGGAATCGAGTTAGGTGTAGTTTTCGAAGTATTTTAGGACGTAGAATCCATTTTTTGGGGTCCCAGAACGATCCGATTTCACTGGGGCGATCTTTAGGGCATTCGTGGGGCTAAAAATGGGATTTTTGAAGGATCCCAGGATGTTAAATATTTTTCGAGTAAAAAATACAGAATTTTTGAAAAAACACATTTTTGAAGAAAAAAAATCCCCCCAAAAAATTTTTTTTGAGATAAAAATCCAAAAAAAAATTTTTTTTTAAATTTCTTCATTGACAGAATTAAATTTCTGCACAAGTAACGTATATCAAAGAATAATAAACCCTTGTGTAAAATTTGCAACGTTTTGAAAAAAAAAAAATCCCCCACCCCAAAAAAAATTTTTTTGAAATATAAAAATCCAAAAAAAAATTTTTAATTTTTTTTCATTGACAGAATTTCTGTACAAGTAACCTATATCAAAGAATAATAAACCCTTGTGTAAAATTTGCAGCGTTTTTTCCAGGACTTTTTGGAGCGAGTAGAGAGAGGAATATAAGAAAGAAGAAAAAAAAAACTAAAAATGTGATTTTCGCTCATTTGTTTGCAGTTTTTTGAGGTTTATGGTGGTTTAAAAAAGATTTAGACCAAATGTAAGTATATATTCGGAATCCACAGGAAATTTGCTAAAAGATGTGTATCTTTTGAAAAAGTTCAAGTGAAGTCGGTGATTGCTGAAAAATTCATTGTAAAGGAAGGTCAGAAAAAAAAAAAAAAAAACAAAAAAAAACAAGACCTTATTCGTTCCAACTAAAAAACGGCTATCATTTTCGGATTCAGCACCCTCAAAACCCCGAGAATAGGTAAAAAGAAGCCGGCAACTCGCAGTTCACTTTTTTTTAAAGACCAGTAGGTCAAAAAACATGCAGATTTTTTTTCGGATTGATCTTCCAAAATTGTCTAAATTCTGGCCTGTGAAGCCTCTAAGGCCACTTGAGCATCTTTAGGTCACCCCCTGAACCGATCGTCCTAAAGGATTGATCGTCCAAAGTTGGCCCAAAGCTGAATACCCGACAAGGCCCCTACAAACCTGAAAGGGACGAGAATAGGGACACGAAATTCACCAACGTAAATCCCATTGAAACGATACACAACTGCGTGAATTATACAGCATCTCCCGGTGTCATAGCTGGGTTTGCTTGTTCTCCCGCGGTGTTGACAACTTTCAACTAGGTAATCAATTGAACAGGCAAAACAGTTTACCACTAACAGAATTAACTGGTGGCGGGATTAGTTAGCAGTGTTAACCAGTGTTATCATTGACAAGTTGATGCCTTCATTATTGTTTCATCACTTCGACTGGATCGGCGGTTTTAATTGAAACCAGCCAAATTTGACAGCTTAATTAGGGGCTTAATCTTCTCTAGGAAATCCAATGCCGTCACCTGTCCATACATTTTTGTCTAATGTAACCGCACGACCGTGTAGTCAGAAAAAGAGAAAGGAGGCGATGATAATGGGAATATAAATGTTTCAAAATGGCCGAACGTCACTTCAGATGATATAATGGAGGACGGTGATATCCCATCCCAAAAAAAAGGGGGTCAAACCCCCAGGTGGCGTCGGCGAGATGAAAGCCCCTGTTTGCGCCGTGTAAACATCACTTTGACAGCTGTTAAACAGATAAACACCGAGCTTTGGGTTACAACAGCGAGATTTTGAGGTTTTTCGAAAGGCCCCGACATATCTCGTTTCTTTTTCGCCGCACTTTTCCGAGACATCCCCCCCCCCCCCCCCCTCTCCGTCAAGACGATGACTTTGCTGAGGTATCGTTTGCTGGCCTCTTCTCTTAAAAGTGTTTACATCTCTTAGGACAATCCCGATTTGTTTGTTTTCATGCCCCACCAAAGGTTAAGTACTGCTTCGGGGGAATCTTTTGGAAGCTATGTTCAACCGCAGAGTTAAAAACACCGACGACAAGCCTTGAAGAGTGTGAAGAACCAGCAGAAATCATGGCGTAACACCTCTCAGAAATTACAATTGACACTCTAGATTCCTACTTAATGTAAAAAATTATTTAGTAGGTAGAATTAATTAATTTATTAGAAAATTCAAAAATACTTTTACTGAGCTTTTACTCATGTCGATTCGTCCACGGACTATTTATTTAGATATTATTCAAAATTTGATCTATTTAATATTTTTCTTGCTAAAATGGGGCTACTTCGACATTACCACTACGCATCATGTTTGCTTTTCCCGTCTGCCTTTTTGTTCAGGATAGAAATTCACAATTATTACTCCTCCCCACCCCCCTCTACCACAAAAACCCTCTACTCTTCCCAACTTTAATTAACACGAAAATGAAGGAATATATACCGCGAAAAATGAAGAACACCCGGGGATTTATAAGGTTTTATTATTTTACCAAGAAAATAGAGGTAGGTGGGCTATGCGGGTATTTTTAATTAAATTAAAAAGATAACATATTGTCCTTTTCCACGTAATTAATAAGGCTCCTTGTTTCAAAGCCCGAGCCTTGGCGATGATGCCCCCGTCTTGTTTTCATAAGGGGAGCATTAGGGGGGATTTTTGTTTTCTTCTTTTTAATAAAAATTTTCCCCCGAGCGCCCGCCGGAATTTATAACTTTATAATTCTGCGGTAATATTCATGAGGCTCCCCCCCTTCCTCGGCTTGAAACGGTGGTTCCGCGGTGTTGGGAGAAGTTTTATTCCCGGGAAATAACGCGGCAGGTCGTGAAAGAGGGGGATTTTTCAGCGGAGTTTCAACTTTCTCGTACCTAATTTTATTTATGTGGGTTGGGAGAGTCTCAGTTGTAGGGGAGTGAAGTTGACATCTTTTGGTTTGCCAGGTTGGTCGTTTATTGTTTTTGTTGTATCCTTACCGCACTGAGAGAAAAGATTTTTTTAATGGCTAGGTTAAATCCGAAATAACCTCGAAAAGAAAATGAAACCACCTAGAATCAATTGATTCAACCTAGAAAAAAATAGGTCCAGGTTAAAGTATCATCGAAAAATATTAATACAACCTAGACCCATATAGAAACAACCTAACCCATTATTACCCGCCCTCTGACCACAACCTGGAATAAAAAAGTGTCAACCTAGAACAAATGTGAAGTTCACATTTGGTCTAGGTTGACATTGTGAAGACCTAGAAAATATATTACTCGGTGTGGGGTATTGTTGACCGTCATCGTTGAGGGTACCCTCAACAACCCTTATAACTAACAAAATATATTACCTACCTTTGACTTTTAAGTGGGGTAACCTAGAATTGAATGATTTGACCTTCCATATAATTCCACTCCATTAAGGTCTCTGTTGTACAACTGAAAACAACCGAGAGATTTAAAAGGCGAGATTGTTACTTTAGGTAACAACCCAGAAGAAAACTTTCAGTCTTGGTTAAAACTACCGTAGTACCACAAATAGTTTTAGGTTTAAACAACAGTGATTGTAATTCATTCAATAAATTCCAGGTTGTTTCTACAGTACGCTAAGCGGCCGCGGAGAGCGCCACTGTAGGCGGTGGGCGTTAATTCTCGTTGTCTTGGCAACCCTGCTATTTACCGGGTGGGGTTGAGGCCAAATCTTTGTCAAATTCTAATCATCTAATTTCTGTCACTATGTGCAGCATATTAAGACGTCACATTCAAATTTTTGTACTGAGTTGGAAACAGAGACAACCCAGAAAGATAGTTGAAGATGATAGAAACAACATGCAATGGACGTGGAGCAAACCTAGAAAGAAAAGTGGACCACCTAGTAATTTATTAAGACCAACCTGAAAGAATAGGAAGCTACCTAGAAATCTAACTGGAACAACAGGGATAGTAATTGAAACAACCTCGTAAATAAAGGGGCACAACCTAGAGAAAAAAAGGGTTCTAGGTTAATGCGACATGGCTGTAAATTGTTTGAGGTGGGGTGAGATCGTTTTTATTTAGGGTAAATCAACCGTCTATGAAAGTGAAAAACATTGAATACCAGGGTGAGACAACCAAGACATTAATGTTTTTAACCTAGACTGTAAATGGATGGAGGCGGCAGCACACACCGTGAACTAGAACTAAAGTTTGGGGGTGGCGCATTTTAAATCTTGGTTGTTTGCATTTTTAGGAAGGTAACTTCACCAGTATTTTCAATCTAGGTTAAATTATATTCAACCTAGACTAAATTGTTCCACCCTAGAATGAAAACCAAAAAAAATCTAGGTTGGCAGCATTTAACCTAGAAAAAAATCGAAAAATAACCTAGAATAGGCCCTTTTTTTCTCTCAGTGCGGGGGGCCTCAGGGCGACCCTGGTACTTGGATGGTTAATGAGCGATTGATCCGTCGGCAGTGCAGCTCTGGCCAAGGATTACATGAGCTGGCTCTAACTGTCCAACTGTTGCCGGGGCTAGGAATGGTCAAGTCAAATAAGTCAGGTCAAGACAACAGTTTGGACGAGAGAGGAAGCTCCAGGAGCAACCTCGTCAACCCTTGGATCGACAGAGAGACCAAATGATTTTGCCCATTGACCCAATGGGACGGTTAAGGTTCAGACGTGGCTCAAGTTCGGTCCCCTACACAGCTGAAGAAGTATCCTGAGCAAATGGAGTTTGCTAACGGGTTAGAGAGAGAATTGTAGAAGAAAACCAAGCCCAATTTTGAAACGCAGCATTGTTAGCCAGTGCAGGGTCCCGAGGAAGACGCAGCAGCATTGTGGGCAATTGTAGACATGGTAAGAAGACACGTCCTAGAAGATAGCCAGACTGACGGTCTTGTCTTGTCAACTCGGGCCCACCGTTGAACTTCGCCGGTGAAAATGATTAAATTCGAGACCAGTGGGATCTTTCTTATGAGAAGCTTATCTTTGCATCATGCGAAGCTTGGATGTCAGCCAGTGCCTGGTCAGTCATCCTTCCTTACTGATGAATCAGCGTCTGCTGTTATTTTTCCAGCGTCTGAAGAGGATTTAGGTTGAATCTATTCGAGCACAGGCTGTTTTTCCGTCCTTCTTAGTGAATCTTGAATGGAAGAGGAACGTTCCTTTAACATGCAAGCAACCCAAAGAGCCCGAATCGCTCTTGGACAGTAGCACTGCGTGTATGAAGACAAAGCCGGTCTATTCTGCTTCGCTAAAGTCGTATCCAGTACTTCGGGCATCGTTGACATCGATCACTCGAACGTCACAATATGTAAATTTTCGTCCGAAGCAAAATCACAGACGCTTCCAAGTTCCCCTTTTATAATGCTTGTTTGATTGTCTGCGCGAGCTTTATGAGTAATGCTGTTTACGCATCTGGTGTTAGAAGTGCGTTATTGCCTTTAGTACGTTTTACCACTCAAAACCCTCCCCTTCACCAGAGTGCGTTGGCATCCTCATAACCCTCCTTCCCGCTCCCGCGTTTACACCCTTTCGTGTAAAACCCGGCGGATAATAACCGTCGCACCTGTTCCACACCAGCGTTCCCCTTAAAGCGCAGGGTAAAGGGCCCACTTTAACGCCAACTTTACACACTAAATACAAGCGCGGAAGTGGAGGGGGAAAAGACAATTTGCATAAATACTCCGCGCCAAAGGGAAAAGGCCCTACATTTATACCCGTATGGGTGTATGTGCTGTTCAGAGGTCCCTCACCGCCCTTTCGAGCTTCCAGAACGGCACGGGGGGAGAGAGGAGACATCGACTCTAACTCAATCTGCCGACTAAGTTGGTTTTATAGCCCAATTTACATTTCACTACTTCCCTTCCTGCTGTATTCAGCTCGTCTTATGTATAGGATCTTTTTTTTGCCACCCATAGCCTACAACAAACTGTTCTTCTGGAATCACCCCATAAAACGTACTTCCACTGCACAATGCAGGGATTCAATCAAATACAAGCTCGATGGGGTTTTAACGTTTGAAGAGTTTCATATAAGGGAGCACTGGGTGAAAGTGGTCACTGCTTTCTTCAGCATTTTGGAATACTTCTAACCCCTGGAATCTCAACATTTCAAACAACACCGACTTAGCTTCAAGAAATTGTCTGCCTGCTCATAATTCATGATTCAGTGGGTGATTCCAAAAAAAAAAAACGGAAATCGGTGAGTACTCGCATCTGTAGCTTCCAAAAATTACCCAATCTTCTAACTTTTTTTTTTTTTTTGGTATAGCTCCACACGAAATGCTCTACCACTCTAAATACTTCTGAATTATTTCGGCTAATAAAGTAGGAGAAAATCGAGATTTACTACAGAAAACTCCACGACCTTCACGCGTACTCGAGACCTATGAGCAAGTTTGGAATCGATTTTAGATCCCATATCATGGATTTACAGTCAACGCCTTCTCCCCAAGTGATTAGGAGATTCCATATTTCAATAGTTTACTACGTTCAAGGGGTTATCAATTATCTAAATGCAGAACCACCCTCTAAAAGTTGCGTACTCATGATGACTCAAGACCGGCACAAGAAAAAAAGTTAGTTTTTCATTTCGCCTGAAGAGCGCGTTTTTAACTATTTCGATCTCCGAGCTAGTCCGTTCAGTAGCTCAACATCCCTGGAAGGGAAAATACAGCTCGTGGGGGATCTCCAGCAGCCAAAGATAAATTTTCACAGAGTTTACTGAGCTAAGTCATGTTTGTTGAGATACTTTTTTTCCAGACATTCACGCTTGTAAAATGAGTAATTCAAATTGTTTGATTAGATTGTAATCACCCGTAGAACACAAAACGGGTTCGTGTGGCGATGAAAGACCAGTTTACCCTTTTGGAAACACAGAGTTAGCTTGCCAGCCATTTTGAGATACTTTCTCATGACCGTCACACTCAAAACCTTCACGCGACCATCACGTTTTACCAAGTCAAACTTGTGAAGGTCATGAGGGATTAGTGAAGGTTTGGATGATTTAATAACCTATCTCATTGACTTGACCAAGTTATTGTAGTATACATGTACGTATATTGTATTATTACTAGGTAAAAGGCAAGACCATTGTGAAAAACTCATGACCTTCACTCAAGAGTTCATAACCTTCACACAAAAGTTCAAGACCATCACGAAAACTCAAGTCCTTCACGCCTAGCTTTCTCCATTTCAGTTGCAGAAATTGGCCTTCAAATCTAGTTTCTAACCCTAATTATATTTTATATTCGGTTAGTGGCTACGGATACTGAAAGTAATTGGGAATATATATTGAGTTCCTCAATAGTTATACCAACACCAATTCATGTGATGGTCTTGAGGAAAGCACATAAATCCGCCGTGGTTTTGTAGTGATATCTTTTTGGGGGCTACATAAAGTATCTCACCCTATATATTTTCGAAAACTAGGGCTTTCCCTGGACCGGAATCAATAACACTTCTAGAGAAAACGATCGAAAAATTTTCGGCCTAAACGAAACCCCAAATTTCCGTTTTTTGGAATCACCCCAGTAACTGTTGCATTTGCTTAGAGTAGTTGTTTTTCTAGTCTTGAATAATTGGTTGCTATTGATGGATGATCTGAGAGTTTTGGCTCCGGACCAAATTTTCAGAAAAACGTTCGGGATTGCAAATTCTAGTTGCCAAACGTGTTGCGTTTTCACCCCTCGGTCGACGTATTTATGAATTTTAATTCCAAAAATCAACTTTTTTCAGAAATAAAACAGTCGGTTTCTTGTATTTTGATTGAAAAGGGGATTGCAATTAATCAACGTGACTGTTTCGGGTGTTGAATTTGTCATACTCAGAGTGACCGTAAGGATAAAATTGATCTAATAATCACAACCAGGCGAGCCGCTTATAAGAAGCTTCCACCTGGGAAGACGTATGTGATAGTCTATTTCCGAATAAAACTAGTTGTTTTTGAGAGGTTTCATTCGTGATTGGTGCGGTGAGAGGAACATCCCACTTCGACTTCACACTTTGATGTTCCGAATTAGACGCCTCTTCCATCACGGACCTCAATGATTTACCGGTCCCCGTAACCATCTTCTTTCTTTAGTTTCGTTTTTCACTTCTTCAAAGCTTTGTAAACTTCCCGTGGCCGACTCAAAACATTCATCACGCCCTAATTATTAGTGGAGTGGGGGTACATTTTTACATACCCCTTCCACCGCCAGCTATATTTGTACCGGGGGATTAATATCGAGGTTTTTTGGTTTCCACCTGCTTGGCGGCCCTCAAAAGAAGCGAATGGCTTACAAACCGGCGGCGTCCCCGTAATTTGTTGCCGTCTTTGGCCCTCGTAAACAACCCTGCATGACGCTTTAAATCCTGTTAATTAATCACCGCAACAGCTTCCGGGAAGGACCCGACGAGTGAAATTCCAGTAACGTGGAATTAAATAAGACTTTTCCCGGTGTACACGCAAACTGGCAGTAATCTCATTCTAGTCAATTGCGACACGACGTCCGTTAGTTCCAACATCGCGAGTCTATATTAACACGCTGTCTATTGCCCACTTGAACACGAAAATTTGGTCGGGAGCCAAAACGAGGCCTTAAGAAGCCAAAGACCGCCGAACATCCCAAGTTCAGATTTAGATAGACTGTAATTGAAGGTGAGTAATTGCGATTGAAAGGCATCCGGTGAATGGAGAGGCCTGCAGAAAGGTTAACACTTAGACAATCGCTGCAAATTTCACACGAAGGCTACAATCGTCGCCTTAATGCCAAAACTGTACACCTTTGGAAAGATGACGGACCCAAAATAATTGATTCTTCCTCGGATTGTCCAAAAATACTTCGAAAACGCCTCACCACTCGACCCCCCCTTAAGCCCTTCAAAACCATTTGTAGCCCCACAAATGCTCCAAATAACCACACGGTGAAATCGGATTGTTCTGCGACCCCCTAAAAAGGATTCCACGTCAAAAAATACTTGGAACACGACACCTAACTCGACCCATCGCCGAAAAACTTCTCCGGTAGCCCCACGGTAGCCCCACAGAGCCACGGGCTGAAAAGCTTGTGGGCACAACTAAATGAAGAACCGAATATTTAGTCAACATTTCAGATTTCTAAAAAAAATTCCTACCTACAGCCCAAAACGACCATCGTTACAAATCGTAACCAAATGATGTTTTATTACTTAACGTTTTTTACGTTTTTATTCAAATAAATTGATTTTTATCAATGAAAAATGATTTTTTATTGTGATACAATTATTATTTTTTATTCTAATAAATAAAATAAGTACCAAATTCGATGTAGCAATTTACCTAAGTACCGATCGTTTTATACCTGTAATAAAATTCAATAAAATGAATTATCAATTTAAAGTAATGAAGGAATTATTCCTCATTATTTGAAATTCAAAATGTTTTAAAATCTGGAAAGAAAAATGAAGACAAAAAATTAATAATCCGTAAAAAAAAAAATAATTTTTTTTAAATAAAAAAATAAAAATAAATAAAAATTGGAAAATTAAAAAAAGAATTTTAAAACAAGGCCAAAAACATCTAAACACCTTAAAGATTAATCAAAATTAATTGAAAAATAAAAAAATTAACTAAAACAAAAATATTTAAAAAACGAAGAAAAATATTAAGAAACATATTAAGAAATATAATATATTTCTTCTTAATATTATTAAGAAAAATATTAAGAAAAAAATGATTTAAAAACCTTTAAAAAAAGTAACTAAATAAAAAATTCTCTTTTATTTGTATAGATGTGGGGCCCTCAAAAAATGGAGTCTACATCTGAAAATTCTTCAAAAACATTACACCTCTCGACTCCGTCCTAGACCCTTTCAAACCCGCCTCCTGTTGCTCCTTTTTAGCCCAACGGAGCCCGGAGGGTTCGAGTGATCGGGCTGAAAAGCTTGACGATACAACTAGATGGTAAACCGAGTACATAATATATTAATATATTATTATAAGAATATTATTCTTTATTTGTTTTCATTTTTGAAATCTACACAAAGAGATTTTTTGAGGTCGATCAAATTTTTTTTACCCTTGCTGCGAAAACATTGGTTGTTTATCCAGGAAGTAATAAACCAGAAAAATTGAGCCCACACGGTCGATAATAATTATCATTAAAAATTTCCATCATGACGACATAAATTCGAAGTACAAAAACAGCTCGTCAAATTCACAAATTTGCGAGTTTTCAGCTTATTATGCAACGTTATCGCCCTGAAAACAGAAAATAATCTCATTTGCGAATATAAGAGATTATAATTACGCATCGCGGATATTCGAAAAGGGGGGTCGCTATCGTTGACTCCCACGCATAATTAAAACTGATTAATAACTCACCTTATCCCCTCACCCCGAAAAAAATCCCCCTTCAAAACAAATTTAAACCCTGGATTCAATTTCGACATTTTCACGTCGCATTTTGTCCGTAATGTTGAAACTTGTCTCCTAGAAAGCACTACAATGTCACTTGGCTCGTTAATGCTCCGGTTTTACGGTTCCCCGACGGTAATAAACCGGCCCCAATAACACTGTTTCATCCGCCAAGGGGGGAAAAGGCGAGTTTCACGTTCGTTTTGAATGATGGTTCCCCCAACTGTTTTTCAGCCCTGCAAAAACATCAAAGACCCTTTTGATCCGGTCGCCGTCGATGAGACAGCTCGAAGAAACATTGAAGGTGATATTTCATGCAAAGGGAGTAAGCGGATAATTTTGAATAGCTAACAACTCGAGACAGTAAATAATTATTATTCATTTTTTGGGTTTGTGACTAATATTGAATTTATGGTCCAAAGAAAAATAAAATGATTTTTTTTAATTCAGTGTTAGGCCTAATGTGGGACCTGGAAAAATGGAATATGCGTCCAAAATTACTCGGAAACGACACCTCATTCAACTTCCTCGCATCCTTCAAAAGCCCCCATAGATTTCCACTGTGGAATCGAATGGTTTTTAAACCACCAAATTTGGATTCTACGTTCGAAAGTACTTCGAAAACGATACGAAACTCGACCCCACAGCCGAAAACCGTCGAAAACCCCTTCCTTAGCCTCTTTTTAGCCCTACAGAGCCCCATTGGTTCGGGCGATCGGGCTAAAAACCTCGCGGGTACAAGTAGACGGCAAATCAAGAATTTTGTAAAATTTTCAGTTAAAAAAAAATTTCCTACTGCACAAAAAGGCCAGACATTTCATTTTTGAAATGTACGCGTATAATAATATTATATTATAAATATTATTGTCATATTTTGAGGCCAATCAAAATTGTCTACCCACTTCTAGAATATGATGGTGTATACATCCTAGAATAATGAACAAAAACAATCACTTGAAGGGATGAGCGCCCCTTAAGTAATTAGCCCGAAATAAATATTTCACCATTCCGCTCATTTCTCCGAAGTTTCGGCTCACATTAAAAGTTTCCGCGGTGAGCAATTTTCTTTATTTCCATCATTCCTTTCTCCCCTCTCATTTCCTGACATTCGAGAAGACGGAACTTGGGGGTAGAATCTCATTTATGTCTCTGGTATTAAAGAAAGAAAAAAAAAAAAGTTTTCACAAATAAAATACACGAGAAGGGCGTATTGTCTCGGAAAAGTTTCGCGGTCGTGATGAGGGGGGGGGGGGGGGTTGCAGGAGGGAAGAATATTGCTTAAGGGATTTTTTTTTCAACCTAAAAAAAAGCGGCGGTGAGTAAATTTAAAATAATACCGTAAAAATTAAGTCCGCCTCTCGCCACTTTGGTGATTTTTTTTTTTTGTTAGACTCGTTTCATTAACAGAGCTTGTTCTGCTTATAATCTCAGGGGCTCTTTCTATCTAGCAAGCTTTAGGAAAACCTCGATTCCCTACCGGAGGGGGAAGAGGAGCATCAACCCATTGTTTCCCATAATAAAAACACTCGCCCTGGCCCGCGTTTCTGCGGGTAATTGTTCTGGCGGGCAAATTAAATAGCCATTGTTGGAGTTTTATCACCCGGTGTGAGGCTTCCCCTATTGTTTCGGTCGCCACTTTAGGTGCCGAGGGAGGAGCCATGGGTTATATTATACCGTCGTGGTTAACCGTTTACACGATTGGTCGTCACGGGGTGGTTGAGAGAGATGACCATTGAATCGGCGTTTATTGATATTTAAAATATATTATGTACCAATCCGTTTTTTAACATTCCTCCATTATTACATAATTTTTTCAAAATGAAGAGAAAAAAAATCTTGGAAAAAAATTTTAAAAAATTCTGAAACAATTCGTTTTTGTTTCAGATTTTTTTAAATTTTTTTTTTCCAAGATTTTTTTTCTTTTCGTTTTGAAAAAATTATGAGTTCATTCCAAATTTAAACAGCATAAAATTCGGCGAGGAAAGACCCCCTCAAACGTTTAGCTCGATTGAGCCGTTTGGCCGCAATCTATGGTTAAATTTTGCCAATTTTTCTCAAGTCGGCTGATAAATGGGGTACGTTCACGTTTCTTAGCCTCTATCTCAAAAACGGCGTACCCAGTCAAAAAAATTTTTGCCCAGTGAAAAAAATCGATAGACAGTGAAAAATCGATAATTTCGACCTTCTTTCGCTTATTTGGCTTTTTCTCCGGATCAACTTTGCCGACAAGAGGTCGTCCCTTTTCGCTTTCCGCATCATTTAATGTCACATAATGAAAGTTGATGTCCAAACCTAGTCCGAAACCTGCCTGGCACGGATCAAAAATGCCGCAACCAAATTGAAGGAAATGGTCGCTTTGTGGACGTGCCTCAAAACTAAGTCAGGAGGTTCACAACCAGTCTGAAGGGTAGTCAAACTGGTTTGAAGTATCTACTACAGAGCCAAATTGAAGAGCTTCAAAAGCAGTGTGAAGGGCTATGAAGCTCGTTTGATAACCTGTAGTGGATCTACAGACCTATAAAACTAGAAACATTACTCCTCTGCCGATGGTCTAAATTTTATATTTAGAAAAAGGCGAATCTATCGTGAGGGCTCGTTTCAAGCTGCGACGCTTGTCTTCTGCCCTATCAGGACTAGAATATATCGGACTAGTATATATACGAGTGTTAGCAATCATTTGGAGCTAGAAAGCTGGATCATTTTTTCTTCATTAAGAAACATTATATTTTGTGCTTAAATGTAGGGGCTCAAACGGAGGTAGGTGTCAAAATTGTGCATGTGCATGTGCAAACGTGATGTCTGGGTGCTGACGTCCTGGTTTGAAAATGAATCTGGCAACCCTGTGTGAGATTGATTAGCGACTGACGTTACCGGTTTTTATTTCAAAGCCCGAGGTCGGCGGTGTCGCTATCAGTCAGATTAAGCGAAATGCCAGCGTCCGTTCCCTTCCGGAGATCCTTTTGCTGCTGCAGAATTCCACTGCCCCGGCTCTTATCAAACGGAGGCGCTCCTTGCAATTAGCCGCAGCCGAAGAACAACGTGGCAAATCCAGTTTATCGACTCTCAACAAGGTACAAATTAGGTTTCGCGCGAGCAGGAAAGTAACGTCGTTCGAACCGAACGGAAAAAAAAACGACCAGTCAGAAGGCTGATTTCCGTGGTGGGAAATCTAAAAATGTGTAGAGAAGATTTGTCTTACACCACCGCGTAGGCGGCTAATCGGTCTTGTTCACAGCGAAGCTCTCCTCCGAACCCGATGCCAACATTTTCATCTCGTTCTAAATCGTCGACCCATTTAGGCGGGACAAACTCCCTCACCGGGACAATTAGCCCGGCCCAGCCCCGACCGCATAAATCACCGCATCTTTGAAACCCTTGCCAAGACTTCGAGCTACAAGATTTCAGGAGCCGAACGTCACGAATCGTCCGATACGATTCTCATCATAAGTTCTAAAAAAAAAAAAAAAAAAAAACAAATCACATTATTTTCATCAAATTATTTTCAATTCGACCTTATTGAAGCCTTTTGAGAACAAAGGGCAGAATGAAGAGCTATTGTCCGTAAAATGGGGCCACTTTTCATTGCTGATTCAACTTCTTTTTTTCGGCGACTCAACTTTTTTTTTTTTTTCAGGGTGTTGTGGGGTAATAGGAGGTGTATGAAATGACTAGACGTTCTTTGGTGGCCAAGCTTTCGGGTTATAATTAACCATCTTCAGGGCTCTACAAAGGAACAAACCTGCCGTTAGGGTCCAGATATCATTAAGCTGCACAGTGATTCTTAGAGTATAAATGTTACAAACCTTAAGTTACAGTGCGTTGTTACATTTCAGTTCCTCCGTCCCAGACGTCGACCACATGCCAGAGCGCCAGGGTAAATTTGCAAAAACTCCCTGGGTGGGTGGATGTCATGTTTTAATCTGTCGCTGTCATTGTACTATTTAACACTGCCATTTAACACGCGATCCATTTTTAGTACAATGACAGCGACAGATTAAAACATGACATCCACCCACCCAGGGAGTTTTTGCAAATTTACCCTGGCGCTCTGGCATGTGGTCGACGTCTGGGACGGAGGAACTGAAATGTAACAACGCACTGTAACTTAAGGTTTGTAACATTTATACTCTAAGAATCACTGTGCAGCTTAATGATATCTGGACCCTAACGGCAGGTTTGTTCCTTTGTAGAGCCCTGAAGATGGTTAATTATAACCCGAAAGCTTGGCCACCAAAGAACGTCTAGTCATTTCATACACCTCCTATTACCCCACAACACCCTGAAGGCCAGATAAGCCACGGAGGAAAGAACAACATGTCAACCAACTTTCTTTCTTTTTTTTTTTTTTAACTTCAAAATTATTTGGCTTTCTGGGATCCTTCAAAAATCCCATTTGTAGCCCACATGAAAGCCCTATAGATACTCACAGTGAAATCGGATCGTTCCGACCCTTGGGAAAGCAAAGTAGCTCCTTTTTAAAGATGAATAATTACTTAAACAAAATGAAAAGTTCACAAAATTTTGAATTTAAATTAAAATTATCGAAAATTAAATTTTTAGTCATCAATTAGAATTAATTAGGTATATAATTAAACAATTAAATGAATTTTGATCACTAAGGCCCTGAGGTATTGAGGGACTTCAATTGTAACCCCGGGCAATTAGATGTCACGACACTACTTGGCTCTCGTACTCCCTATTAATAAATTCGTAATTAGTAGAGCCGGGTTCCTCCATTGCACTATCCATCTCTCAAAGATGCTCAGTTTTTTTGTTTCATCAATCATCCGGTACGACGTTTCAGAGTAATTTGTCACCGGTCGAAACGACGCGCATTAGGGAAAAAAAGTCTTATTTTCAAGAATAAACGGGAGGAGTGTAACACATGAGACGAAACTCAAATTTTTTCCTGCAAAGGTCGTGCTTCAAAAGTTACCAAAACGGGTCCATATTGCAGAAACCCCGTTTCAATTATTTATAGGGCCTTAGGAAAAATAATATTTTGATATTTGAATTCCGAGGTCTGGAGAGGGTACATGACGTGGGCTGCTTCGTCGTCTTTTGATTGGCCGGGAGATCCCTCTCTCTCTCATCTACGCAAGTCAGCCAACTTTGCTACGCGAAAAGTCGACCCCAAAAATCGAAACTCGGGTTAATCATTATAGAAGGTCATTCGAAAATTTAGCATCGAGGTTATTATCAAAGAAGGCTATTCAAAAATCGACCTGGGCCGAGTGTTTTTATTCCGATTCGGTTCAGATTTATTATTTAGCGCTCTGGCGGCTCAGTGCCCAACTACTCGACGCCTGGCGAGGTGTGACGTCAAATATGCCCGGCGTTCATTTCAAAATCTCTAACATTTCGAAAACAGCTCAGCACGTACCTATACAGATTTTGGAACTAAAAATTGGGGTTTATCGGTTTTAAAGGGTGCTGAATCCGAATATGTTGTCAGAAATGCTGAATTCTGACCTTTTCAAGAAGCCCATTGTTAACTCTTAAAATTTAGTTAGACCAATGTAATGTAAAAACCCGAATTTCTGTAAGTAGATGTTTTATCAAATGATTGGTAAAGACTCGTTAAAGCTAAAAATTTTATGAATTAACGTTTTTTTTTAATTATTAAAAATCTTAACACTGCGTCATTTTCAGAAATTCAATAAAAATCAATAAAATGTCAGTTCGATTTTTTCAAAAACTGTAATAATTTTGTATAGGTACCATTATTAAATTTTATTATTAAAACCCCTATATCATTTAATACCAGATTTAAATACGTTTTTTCTTTCTCCTTTCCAGGGACGTGGACGTCAGAGACGCTGACATTCGATATCGTGAGCCACATGGTTGAGCGAGACGCCACCCCTGGGTTTGTAACTATTTGCTAGACAAATGTTTCTCTCTATAATTACACCAAAGGGGAGGGTGACACCGGAGGTCGGTCGAGCAAAGCCAACAGGAACCCTGCCAGGGAATCGTGTCTGCACCTCGGGCAAACATTTATTGTGCACTCGTGTCAACGTTTCATTTTATAGAACAGTGAAACATTTTTTTTTCCACGTTTCAGTAAGCTGATATTTTGCCATTGTTCTCAAAATAATGAACGTATATTTTCGCGGCGGTAATCGAAAATTTCGAACGGCCACAAAATCTGTCTTAAATTAAGGCTCTTAATACTTCCATGACGTGCAGATTAAAAAAAATCAAATATCCATCGCTCAGGCCGTTGTTAGCAGTTGGATTATTTTCAAATTTGAAATTTTGACAATGTACTCCATTGGTTTTTATATGTTGGTTGTTTCAGAATGCGGAAATACGCTACCTCTGCTACTGGCACATTATTTTTGGCATTGAATGATCAAAATATCGTTTGAAGTGGAAAAAAGGGTTTGGAACCAGACTACAGTTGAAACTTGAAAGCACCTCTCAAAACATTTGTTGCGTACTCTGGTTTGCGGATGTTGCAGGTGTACCTACATGCACAAAGTGAGTTCCTAGTTAATCATTATTTGTGTTATGTGCTTGGGGGAAGGCCTCCAGCGTAACTGGAGGTTTTTGAAAGAAGGTGAACGGAGTACCTGAATATCCTTGCCTAGGGCATAACCAAAGACATATATAATATATAGATAGGTTTGTTCCAGGTTTGACGGAATGTTAACAGAAATCGCCGGAGACATGCGCAGTTTAGAAACTGCTGTTCCAGGTCGATCGTAAGTTGGACGGAAACCGATAGCTCGAGTATGTGCGGTCGGGTTCTGTCGACAGCTGTCCAACTTCTGTCGACAGACGCAGTCAGACCTGGAACGAACCTGATATTATCTAACATAACAGGGCATAACACGATATGTCGTGATCTGCTGACCTAGGAGGCGATATCGATGCTGCAATGGAAGACCCGTGATCTCTAGACCGGCAGGAAGTGTTGTGATAGTCTGGCATGTGTTGGTCTCCAGAAGGGAGTCCAGGGCAATCTAATATTGAAGCTGAGATGTCAGCATCAACATTAGTTTTCCCTGGATCCGCAGTTGATGCAGGAATCTGAGGGCTGGCTTCCCTAGACTAATTGTCGCCAAGGAAGGCCAGGCCCGCTGACACCGTCTTACGAAAATCCGCTCTCCCGGCGATCACAGAGAAATTGTCCCCAATGGTTGCCCTGGCAACGGGCTGACCTGGCTTCACCAGACGAAATGTCGCCCAGGGTGGCTCGGTCCTCGGTCCCAATCGAAAATGCACTGCGCGTGGACATTCTTATAATGATGATAAGAATATTCTGAGGGCTCGAAGTTTCTGCATAACGGGCGACTGATTCCTTATATATTTCAGTATCGTTTTCTCAAAAGTGGCGAAGCAGCTTGCCCCCCCCCCCCCCCCCTTGTAGAAACTAAATTTTCAATACTAAGGACGTTTAGGGCGAGTGTGTTGGATAATTTGCGCCTAAGGGTTTTGTCTTTTTGGAGAGCTTAGAAAAGATAAGGTTCTTCCGACTCGGAGACCGTAAGTCTTGGCCCTTTCCTAATTAATAAGACCCCTTTAGAGTTGATAATTGATATTAATTGTCTCAAGCATCTCTTCCACCTCCAGGCCTTTAAATCCTCATTCTAAAGGGACGAAAGTCTGTCTTTTTTAATTCCCCTTTTTTTTCCCCTCCCGGGTTTTTATCCGCATCCCGAAGTGTCACTTTCTTCATCAGTTGTTAGCAAGTTCCTAACAGGAAGGGGCTCTTTTCACTTCGGCCGGGAAAAGCCCCAAGGAGAGTAAAAACTTGTTTCTTGATGAACAATTTAATAACGGTCGGGAAGGAGGAAAATGAGTCTCTTCGAACTTTTAGGTCGGCCCAGGGCGAAGGTTCTGAACACGGGTGAAACACGAGAAAGCACCTTACTTACAGTTCCCGGAGTATCAGGTTTATTATTTTGTGCGTCCTATTAACTTTTGACGTGTCACGGCCGAGTGAATGATTGATGAAGGTTCCAGCTTTATCCCCCTCTCCCGCCAAACCAGAAAACCCATTTTGTACGAACATCCCGAGCTAGTTTTGAAGTAAACTTTCTTACTGAAAGAACCCCCCACCCCCTCCTTTCTTAACGCCATATTCTATAACAAGAAAATTAAGGTGGAAACGAAGTTGGTAATGGAAAACAAATGTCTTGGCCTTTACCTCCTTTCTCCAGTCTCGCAAAATTAATTTACAGTTAGGAACATTAATATTCACTTGTTAGAATGAGGAAATATTTTCCTGGTAGTTTTCGGGGCGCCTTTAAACCGCAGGCGAAGGGAACTTGTAAAACAGGAAGGCTATAATTTTGGGGGGAAAAAACTCACTTGGGCGAAAAAAAATCCCGGGGCTTTATGGAGAAAGCTTCTTACCGTAGAAAATATCACTTAGCGTTTTCACTTTTACGACAGTTTCCCGAAACCTTTCGAGCTTCCAGCGTTGTCAAACTGGAGATTTTTTTTTTTTTTTTTTCATCTTGGTATCAGTCAGTTTTTTCTGTTGCACAACCGGTCACACTCTCATAATGTAATACTATCTGTTAGGGTTTAGGGGGGTGGATAAAACTCGGGAAAATGGTCACTTATCAGGCCTTAAATAATGGAAAAGAGGTGGCTCGGAGGCTGTAACACTGGGGGTCTCCCTGAGCTAGGAGATATGAGTCCCTAGATACACTGCTCACATGATAACGGCCGTGTTCAGCTTTGCTTTGGTGAGTAGCCTTGGGCTGAGAAAAAATCCTTCTTTAGTTTATAATCCCCAGAGTAATGAACGCGTGTTTTCGCGACGAGGGTAACAAAATTTAATTTTGATCCGCATTGAAATTAAATCTTACGACGAAAATTTCAAACTTATGATAGACAAGATTTCCCAATATTTAGAGAGAAACAACCTTTTTATTTTGTAAAAATTTACAAAAGGTGGTCTTACAGACCCAACAGTTTTTTTAGCCTCTTCATTAAAATTCAGGCCAAAAAAAAAAAAAAAAAAAAGACTAAATATCGGGAATTTTTGGAATAATTATTATAATAATTATAATATAAAATTATTATATAAATAATAATTATTATTTTTAAATAATTATTCCAAAAATTATATCTATAATTATTATTATTTTTATAATAATTATTCCAAAAAGTCCCAATATTTAAGTAGGTAGTCAGTTTTTTTTTTTTTTTTTTGCCTGAATTTTAATGAAGAGGCTAAAAAAACTGTTGGGTCTGGAAGCCCAACTTTTGTAAATTTTTACAAAATAAAAAGGTTGTTTCTCTCTAAATATTGGGAAATCTTGCCTATCATATGTTTGCAATTTTCGTCGTAAAATTTAATTTCAATTATTCTCCTATGTAATTGCGACGGAGGACGAAAATTCTGATCGCCCCCAAAATTTGACCGTATCGGTTTACCGTAGATTCCAAAAGCAAAATGTCCGTCCGCCGTCCGGGCCGTTTTGGGCAGTAGGATTTTTTTTTTTAAATCTTAAATTTTGACAAAATACTCGGTTTACCATCTAGTTGTGCCCGCAAGGTTTTCAGCCCGATCGCCCAAACCCGTGGGGCGCTACGGGCTTAAATGGAGCTACGGGAGGGGGTTTTGAAGGTTTTTAAACGACGGGGTTAGGTGTCGTATTCCAATTATTTTTGGACTTACAATCCGGAGAGTTTTGAAGGAAAAGAAAAGAGGACTGGAAAGGGATTTATTAACGAAAGCGAGACGATATTAAATATCAATGATCACATCATATCGAAGGCTTAATTACGAATAAATCCCTATCAAGGTCGCCTCAGGTGTCTGCGAGAAGAGGGGAGGTGTGGCATCTAGGCCGAGCAATATGATGCTCAGAATTGAAAACTAAAGGAAATTACGATTCTATCATCTGGAACGTGGTAAATTTCCCACATACGCTTCTTTTTTACTCGAGTAATTCACCAGTTTGTGTCAGACATATTTACAAAACCCATAAAATTACTATAACTCCAGCAACATATTTGTTGTTTGTTTTCTGCCTACTTTGGAATCCAAAGTTTGGATTTGGGTTTTGAGTAATAATAATAATTATTATTATTCGTTTAAATTTGTGCCGCAAGTACAATTGGTAAGTTGCAATGTTTGTCAAATTGTTTAAATACAAAGTGCCGACTATGGTGGGAACTTCTTCCGCTTTTTTCACGTGTTTGTATACGTTGTCAAATGTGCAATATAATTTGTGTGTAGGATTTACCAATAGCAAATTATGGATTATGATAACTGACTTGGGGAGGTATGTTATAAAAACGCCTCGTTTTTTACTTCAAAAAATGAAAGGAGTTCTAGGGTCTAGAATCGGCACGTATCGAAGAGGTCGAGCACTCAGTGGCTTCTCTTGGGGGAGAGTTCTCCCACATTACCGTCTACTAAGGTGCATTTCCGTCTACTAAGACATAATAAGGTGCACCACCCCAATTCTGCAATTATTAGAATTGAAGCAAAATTAAACGCGAAACGAAAATATCATCCAGACTCCATTTGCATCCAAAAATACAAATTGTATTTGGGGGTCCCTGAATGATGATTTTATTTGACCTTCTGCCATCTTTCAAAAATCCCATTTGTAGCCCCATGAAAGCCCTATAGATTCCCACCGTGAAATCGGATCGTTCCGGAACCTCAAAAACTGGATTCTACGTTCATAAATACTTCGAAGACGACACCTAACTCGATCCCACAGCCAAAACCCTTCAAAAAAACGCCTCCCGTTTTAGCCCCATAGCTGTAAATATCGGACATAGGAAATTTTTTGGGGTCACAGAACTATCGGATTTATGGGGCTCTCTTGGGGCAACAAATGGAGCTTTTGACAGATGTCGGGAGGTTAAATGAGGTGTCGTTTAACGAGTAATTTTGGACGCGTACCTAATCTGCTTTTCGGGGTCCCACGTCCGTCCAAACATTGTTCAGGACATAGTTTTCTTAATTTTTTTTTTTTTCAAATAACTTTTTTTGACATTGGTACCGAGAATTACAATTACATCAAAGAATGATTACATTTATTACATCACATTTATATTTTGCACAAATTATTTCAAAGATTGATAACCCTTGGGCGAAAAAAAGAAATGCTTCTTGGAAATATCTTGCCGGCCATGAGCCTAATTCAATCAGAATCAGTTAAATATTTCAGGAGATAATTCGGCAGAACCCAACTGTTTCCGACTCGAACGTTCCTGCCAAACTTACCTTGTTGATTGAAAGAAGGCCATCATTCAGAAGAGCCCACGGCGGCGCAATGAAATGTTTCGGATGTTGATACGAAAAGATAACATTAATAAATTAGTTGAGCGTTCTTTGCCGAAGCACCTGACGCCTATCCCGGGAGGCTCGCTGTATTTTATATCCGGGAGTAACAAATGTAGCAAGGCGGTAGGAAATGGATCTCTCAACGTATTTCTTGTTTAAATCCAATTAAGAAACTTGTCTCCTTTGCCTCGGAAGGAAAGGCAAAAGATGGGAGCGACGAGGGGGGGAAATGTTGTGCTGATAGGATGAACTGAGAAGAAGGGAAGGTTTTGAAGAGAGATTTAATAATGAAAGAGGGAAGTGTGAGGCACTTATCTTAAGGCTGGTAATAAATTATAGCTAGCAGGGGCGTTCACTTCCCAGGGGAAGGGTTTTACCAGGCGGGAACTGAGGCGACATGACGTTTCCCGGATCCGTGAAAATGGAGTGAGTTCGATTCAATTTCAACTACACAATCAATATTCAAGTTTATGCTCATCACTGTTGAAAGCGCATCACGGAATCTTAAAATCGGATTAAGATAGATGCCTCGCCAAGGGAGTCAAAGTCAAGATCTCTGGAGAGCAATGAAAAAATATATCACGCATAAAAATGTATTTTTCTCAACGCGGCAAGAAGTTTTGAGTGCTCAAATCGAAAGCACCTTGGGGGTTTGTTGATGCATGCGAATTTTTAAGTCCTGGAGGGTGTTTCAAAAAAAAATCTACGCTCAGGTATCCGAAGTTTCCCGAGGAGGGTGCGGGAGTGAAAATAAAAAGTCGACAAAAAATGAGCCTACGGGAAAAAAATTAAAGGATGAGAAAAGACTGTTATACACCCCTGGAGGGCTTAATTTTTGTGTCGTCGGATCCTTCCGGAGTTGAAATGGGAAGGGAAAAGACAGTGGGGAAAGACGAAAACTGCGAGGATTAATCTTAATTACGGTTTTTTATGGGGGCGAATGAGAGGGTACGGTAGAGAAGGGTGTCCTCCGTATAACATCCAACTAAAAGGGGGCGAACCCATTAGGATGACAGGAGATGACGATGGATGTTATAGTTGACTGAAAGGTTATTTTCTGGCAACACCACGTGAAACTTGGAAGTGGAACCCGCCAAATCGAAGACCAAAACCTACAATATTGTATCAAACTGCTGCAAGTTCTATACAATTTCGTTATATTGTTTGAGAATTGTGCAAAAACGCTGCAAATTTTACAGAAGGGTTTATCAGGCTCTAATATAGGTTAGTTGTGCAAAAATTAATTCTGGGTCATTAAGAAAATATTAAATATTTATTATTATTTTTTAAATTTAAAAAAATAATAATATAATAAATAATTTTTTTTTTTGTAACGTGTTCTGTAAGTGTGGGACCTCGAAAAAATGGATTCTGCGTCCAAAACGCCTATAGGCAACTATAGTTTGACATCCTGGGACCCTTCAAAAATCCCATTTGTAGTCCGATGAAAGCCACATAGTGAAATCGAATCGTTCTGAGACCCCCAAAAATGGATTCTACGTCCAAAAATACTTCGGAAGCGACACCTAACTCGACCTCATAGCCGAAAATCTTCGAAAACCCCTCCCGTGGCCCCATTTTAGCTCCATAGCGCCCCACGGGTTTAGCGATTGGACTGAAAACCTTGCGGGCACAACTAGATGATAAACCGAGTATTATGTAAAAATTTCATATTAAAAAAGAATTCCTACCGCCCAAAACGGCTCGGACGGCGGACGGACATTTCGTTTTTGGAATCTGGATCTCGTAAAACATTATAAGTGATTTATACTTTATATTATAATTTAATTATAATTTGAAAAGAGTGGCAAGACTTTGTCTGGTCCTGGGCTTTGGGAACTGCTGATGTTGGTGCACTGCCAGCGGGACTTCACCCACTGAAGGTGGTTCCCAGTATTTTTCGTTTGCGATGGGGATGCTCCAGATCTCATTGCTGAGGACCAGGACTCTGGCAGTGAGTACCTTCTGGCACAACGGTATATTACACAGCGTCCTGGGCGGGTTGCCTGCTCCAAATCCGCCACCTCAGTACTTCGTCCTGCATCCAAATGAACAGACACTCTACCAGCTCATTGGGTTGCTCGGGTCTTGCAAAGCTCGCTAGCCGCAATAGTTCAGCTGCAAATCATTCTGCTTTATCCTGCTTTCGAGCTCGGTCAATCACACTAAAGCGATTCTTCAACATAAAACTAGTGCAAGCTGAAGATGGACTGGGAACAATAGTCAACCTGTCCAACGGGTTGAACACATGTTAATAACTACTGAACAAGTACATTCTCCCCTTCCACTCAAACACAGTCTGTTAGACATTCGGGAGGTCTTCAGACTCTTCTTCTTCTCAATTTATGGACAGGCGATATTTTAATTACTTGATTCAGGGCTTGTGCTGTGCTTGTGGATTCTCAGCTTCTTCATCGGTTCTGATCGATCTTCTGGGGTCTCTCTGATCTGGAAAAGATGGTGTTAAATCCAATGAACCACTTCATTCGATCCGTCTCTTACGCTGTACAGCCACCAATGCTATTCCTCATACATGACGGTGGAATCACATGTGAGAATATACTGTCATACTGAGAAATCTGCCAACGTTAACGTGTATTGACATACTTTTCGTCTTACCAACACATTAACGTCATATGACCGACCCACAGTCTTTCATAGGATCCCGCCTAACAATATCCGAAGGGAAATTTAGCAGACGCTCCTAATCTATTAATCATACACATTCCCAATGCCACCCGAAAGCATCTGTGTATTGCGGTTTCTTTTGAGATTTGCCTGACTATTAGTTGGTACAATTAGCCCCCGCGTCAGGTGGTGTTAATCGCAGTCGTCTCACATCCGCCTAAATCAACAAGGGTTTTCCAAACGACTCTTGAATCACTTGGGAAATGCATTAGCACCGCCGGAAACCGTCTTTTTGGGAAAACAGTCTTGCACGGCAAATGTGTGAACTGGAGGTAATTAGCGGTGATATCAGTTGCCTGAACTTGGTTAACTCTCGGTAACACCAAAGAGTGGGGTGTGAAAGGGATTTAGGTTCGCCCAAGTTTCCTACTTGAATGAAATGCAATAACGATTGTTTATCGTTAATAACGTTAATTTGATTCTTAAAACGATAAAAATTACTCAATATTCTTACTAACAGGGGACTTTTTTTAGTGTAATATGGGTGGTTGAACCTAACGAGAAAATTAAACTTCGGAATCACGAAGACACGAACGGCGAGGTATAAAGACGCCGAAAGAAATGATTTTCTGTCAACAGATCCTCCCCATCTTAATTCTCTTCAACACTCCCTTCCCATCGGATCCCACAACGTCTTTATAACTCCCGTCCTCGCCCCTCCCGACATTTTCCCCAACTAATTTTCCAGTCTGTCACCTCAACAATAAAAAGTCGATTGCTTGATGTTTTATTTTCTTTCCCTCTCGTCTGGAAAAGATGAGCAGAGCAGGCAAACTTTTAGAGGTTTTTTTTTTCTTCTCTTTATCGCTCCTTCTCTCTCTTTCTCCTTTTTTTTTCACCCCCTACCCTCTCGACGGTCGTGATGAAGTAGGTATTAAACGGATCATGGTTGCTCGGGAAAATTACCGCCGTCACCGACAAACTCGTTACTCCCGGCCTAAAACCTTCTTGCCGTCGCATTATGAAAATAACCCTAGTAAAATTCGGTTCAATGACTGAAACTTTACGTGGATGGAAATAACTCCCCGAATGGACATGTTAATTTAGTACCCGTGGCATATTGAGTACCGTAATTTGGCCAAAGTATTGTAAACTCATTGTTCGGTCTTGATACCTTGCTGAAAGTTGAACCGAATCGTGCCAAAAAAAAAAAAAAAAAACGCTGCAAATTTTACACAAGGGTTTATTATTCTTTGATATACGTTACTTGTGCAGAAATTTAATTCTGTCAATGAAGAAATAAAAAAAAATTTTTTTTTTGGATTTTTATCTTAAAAATTTTTTTTTTTGGATTTTTTTCTTCAAAAATGTGTTTTTTCAAAAATTCTGTATTTTTTACTCGAATAATATTTAACATCCTGGGATCCTTCAAAAATCCCATTTTTAGCCCCATGAAAGCCCTAAAGATCGCCCCAGTGAAATCGGATCGTTCCGGGACCCCCAAAAATGGATTCTACGTCCAAAAATACTTCGAAAACGACACCTAACTCGATCCCATAGCTAAAAGCCTTAAAAAAAAACCCTCCCGTAGCCCCATTATAGCTAGGGTGGCCAGATGTACTGCTTTTTGCAGTACAGTACTGCTTTAAGGTAAGTGATACTGCTGTACACAGAGACCCTTGTGTACACCTGAAATGTACTGCTTTTTGAAACTAGTAGAGTTTTAGGCTCGCTACTTCCTGCCAACTTACTTACGCACTTGGCAATATCTTCCAAAGAATGATGGTACCCAGAAGCCCGGACCCTAAATTAGATAGAACACCTTTTATCAATTGGGAGAAGAAGAAGTTGGTTGGTGGAGCTATACGGTTTTTTATGATTTTCAAACGGGTTCTCTAGTTTTTAAATGCAGCCGAATAGTATTGATCTCTCGGTATGGATCTCCTTTATGGGATGTAGATTATATCATATAGTCATAATATTTTTGGTGCCAGTGGAAATGATTTAACCTAATGTGATGTTTTATTAGACATTGAAAAACTTTTTTTTTCTCTATCTATAGACAAAAAAATTTTAATGTCTAAAAATAATTTTGTCTATAGACAAAAAAAGGCTCTTGTACTATAGTAGGTACTATATACACGTAGACTATATATATATAGTATATCATACTATAATGTCCGACGACTATTTGTTTAATGTACTGCTTCCTCGAAAAAAATATCTGGCCACCCTAATTATAGCCCCAGAGCGCCCCACGGGTTTGGGCGATCGGACTGAAAACCTTGCGGGCATAACTAGATGGTAAACCAAGTATTTTGTCAAAATTTCAGATTTTTAAAAAAATTCCTACTGCCCAAAACGGCCTGGACGGCGTACGGCGTACGGCGGACGGACATTTCGGATTTAGAATGTAGACCTCTTGAAACGTATAAGTCAAATTTTGAGCCCGATCGGAGTCGTCGACCCCCGTCGCGAAAACATAGGTGTATTATTCCAAAAATAATAAACCAAAAGTGTGGACGCCGTTTTGGACCAAGTTTCCCAAATTCGACGTGCTGTGCCGCCTCAGTGAGCATACATAGGTATGAAAAAAAAGTAAACTATAAAAAAATGCTGCACATTTTACACAAGGGTTTTTTGTTCTTTTATGTAGGTGAATAGTGCAAACAAAAAAATTTCTTAGGTTGATTACCATAAGAAAATGGATTCAGGAGGAGAGTGTTGACAATTCAGAGCTCGCTTGCAGAATGAGATAAGTTCCACCTACTTTGCCCCCCCCCCCCCTTCCAACCCGCTCTACTACACTGCGCCCACTGACGTCCCCCTCGGCCTCCTGACTGCCTTCAACAGTGAGGGGGTGGTCGGCAGGAGAGCTTCGATGGTGAGGAGGGAGTGGGCAGAGCATGTCTTCAGAAGGGATGGGGACTGCATTAAAACATTTTTCCTGTACAACGTTCGGACAGATTAGAACCCCGAAAAATGGATTCTGCTTCGAAATTACCTAATCGGAAAACGACACCTCATTTGACTTCCTGGCGTCCTTTGAAAGCTCCATAGATCCCCACAGTGAAATTGGATGGTTCTGGAACCTCCGAAAATGGCTTCAATGGCCGAAAATACTTCGAAAATGACGCCTCACTCGATGTCATAGTCGAAAACCTCTCTCTAAGCCTCTTTTTAGCCCCAAAAACCTCTCTCGTAGCCTCTTTTTAGCCCCACGGAGTCCCAGAGGCTTGAGCGATCGGGCTGAAACGATACGGGGACAACTAGATGGTGAACCGAGTTGGGCACAATTTCATATTAAACAAAAAATCCTACGACCCAAATTTTGACATTTCATTTTTGCAATCAATGGGATTTATTACACAAGAGGGATCTCACAGTGTTAATAATTCAAACATAGGAAAATTTGATCCTCATCCAAATCATACATCCGCTATCCCTTTAGCACAATAAATTCGACATCTGAGACGATAGAAAACAATTTATAGCACAGCCCAACCCCATACCTTATTTCCAAAGCTCAGGAAAAGAGAAACGGGCAAAGGGGCGAAAAGGTTTTTTTTCCTATCAAATGATCACTTTGAGGGGACGAGATGGGTAAAGATGGGTCGGTTGTTTGTGGATCCGGGCCAACACTAACTACCCTGCAAGGTGTGTAGGGAGGATTTATTCGTTCAGAGCCCGCTACGCGTCATTACCTCCCAACTCGTCTCCTTCAAAGAGAAACTCCCAGCTCCTTCTGTCCGATTAACGGGATGACAAACGCTTCCATTCCCCACAACATATTATATTTAGACCGCAATCGGGATAAATCAAGACTTTTTTTTTCGGTAGGAGGAGAGAGAATTATTAGAGCCGGTTTCCTCTTTGGCCCAAATCCTCTCGAAAAACGCTAACTGTAGCCCCTCAGGAGTCCTATGGAGCCCCACAGTGGTTTTATGGTTCTGATACCACATTAAATTAAGTTCGAAAATACTTTGAAAACGACATCACACTCGACTTCCCCCCTAAAACCCTGCATCTGTGGAACCATCCCTATGGACACAAGGCACTACTCAGTCAATCCCCCCGAATTATCAAGAGACTCAGCTCTAATAAGTTGTATATTCACCGTCTTGGGAAAATACTTTAAAGAGAGCTCTCGCGTTGATTAGACGAACAACAACGGGTCACTGTGAGTCATTTCCAGGTCGCAACCACCCATGAGCATGAACGAGCGCAGAGGCCTCTCAGTAGGTGCGCCACCAGGGAGTGATGTTGGACTTTCTGGAGCAGAACGGCAGACAAAACAGCTAGTAGTCGGCCACCTGAACAGGCTGATGACTAAATTTGTCATTTAATGTTGGCGTCATTACGTCGATGAAAAGACGACTCCTCTTGAGCACCGCTGACGCAATCCTCCCAATATGAACCTGCTCCTGAATTGATGCTTTCCCTCTGGCCATGACAGTGATATAGATATTTCGAGACATTCACGAGTAGACGCGAGGCTCTATCGGTGTACCGGAGAATATGGCTCATGAATTATAAGCACCTTTTGGCATACAGTCTTGAAGGACGTGAAACCCCTAATGTCTTCCTACGTGTTTCCACCCAGACATGTGTTCCGTTTCAGGGCGTCTCTTCCCCCATTTGAAACGTTTCAGGTCGACTCGCGGGAGTTTCAATCTTGTACGGGGTGACGCGGCGGTTGTGATTGATAGTGCTCTAATATGAATGCGGATGCTGGGGAATTTAATGGCGCAAAATGGGAGTGACGGATGTAACTTACGTTCCCTTGGAAGGCTCGTATTTCCCGTCACATCCAAGTACAATGGTTCAATGGGATCATGAAATGAAAATGAGGGATTCGGTTGAATTAGGTTGAGGCGCTGTGATTATGAACCTACATGCAGTACTAGGTGGAAGAGATTTGAAAGTAGGATGATGTAGCAATGGAAATTGAACCCTGCGTAATTTTTTGACCTACCCAAGTGTTTAGACGTCACTACCATTGTTAAAATGTATTGTATGAAGGGTGGAAAGTCGAAGGCACTGTCCAAAGCACTGAGATTCCAGCTGCAGAAACGGAGGATCTGAGTATTCTAAGTACGGCAGATCCTCGGAAGGAGCGGGAGAAAACTGCCTTGCCTTGCACGAAGGGTCCTGTTGGGTCTGGTCTTCTGCAGCCGCAATTGTACCAAGGGGTGGTTCCCTGGCTTCCAAAATTGAATTTTCAAGTATGGACTCCTGGACAACAGGCCTTTGAGAAATTGCTATTTCCTCCCCGAAATATCGGCGGGGATTTCTGGATCTTTGGAAATAGGTCGAAATTTTCTACCAAGGGATGTCAAAAAAGTATCGATTCTCAGGAGAATCGATTCTTTTTTTAAAGGTATCGATACTTTTAAATCCTTTTTTTTCTTCCGATGTATCGGAGAATCGATTCAAAATTTCGAGAATCGGCCCGATTCTTTTTTATTAATGGACGAAAATTATTTTTGACAATCAAGACCACCAATCACCACTGCAACCACAATGGGACATGATGAGGTGAAAATACCTCAAGAATCAAGAAAACTCATCACTGCTTATCACAATCTAAGGACCCTCTCCATCATCCATGGTGGATAAAAAATGCCTCCTTTCAAAATTCGAAGTATCGATTTAAAAATCGACATTTTTATGAAAAATCGATACAATTTTCCTTCTAAATTTGAAAAAATATCGATTTTAAAATTGATACAATTTTTCTTTCAAAATTCGAAAAAGTCGATACGATGCTATTCGTCGAATAGTATTCGATTCTTTCCAAAAAGATCGATACGATTTAAATCGATTCTTTTTGAAGAATCTGACTCCCCTTTTCGACTCGAAAAGTGTTGTGATTACACATGACCGCTAATGCCCATTAATACGGGCTATGACAGCTGCCGGTGGAAGTTTTGGCGATGGGCCGATCTTGGGAGAAGTGGCGAGCGTCAGCGCGCTTGAGCTCAGTAGCGCGCTGAGCGTCAAACGCCCAAACCTCGGTGAGCGAGAAGGACATCGATTGGGCTGAGCGGGAATGTAGAGTTTCTCACCTTTTATACCATCTTTGACGTTCGTACTGCCTTTTGGATTTTACAAAAAAATACCTAAATATATTCCATTCTAGTCACAATTTGCTCGAACCCAAGACCATCGTCACAGTCAATTTTTTCTCCGACTATTTTAGCTCTTGAGTTTGATGTTCCTTCGAAGAATCCTCCATACCCCGTGGGGATCGGTTTCGGTGATATAAATCTACTTTTGTCACCCACCTACCCCTTTCCAGCCAGTTCCTGAGGGACGTCGAAGTCTCATCGGAAACTCCCCTCTCCTCTTTTTTTTTCTTCCCTGTCCAAACGGATTCCAGCCCCAAAGGTGGCTTCTAATTGAAAAAGCCTCCGCCATGTGTCACCCTCGAGACGGCTAAAGTGGGGTTGTGGTTCGACGGGAACAGCCGCCGTCAAACACGTTTCCGACAAATGGGATCATAACGGAGGGAACGGTTGTCGGGCGACGTACACGGAGAACCCGAGTAGACCGAAAACGGCCTTTATGGACGAGAGTAGTTGCTAGTGGAACTTGATACTGTCAACTTATTTATGTTTCAAGCGCAAACACTCATCACCGGAGGAAGGACGGTATATTAGCTGGAAGTAACCTTTCCCTCTAAGGCTTATTGCTGTAAAGCTACCTAATACCAACGCCCATAACACCTTATTTAGCTCCTTACTCACGTTTCTGTACAGATTTTCATGGAGTAGTGCTGTAAGATTAGTTTTAAACTAAATTATGGTGTCGGAGTTGGCAATATTGAGACGTGTTAGGAAAAGATTAGCTAAATATCGTTTTGACGGCAGGATTCAGTAGCGGATCTTCAGATTTTGGCGGGGTAGTTAGTGTCCGACAACGCCCCCTAGGGATGAGGGTTTGAACCCCCACAATCGATCTCACCATCAATTGTAACGGCAGAAGTCAGCCATCGATTTCGCTGTATGAGACTCAGCAGGCCAGGGGTAGGCTATATAAAATCAACTCTGAGAAAAATTCCAGCCCGAAACTGTGTTTTTACGAGCCGAACCATGGAAAATTAGGTCGTTCCTTCCGTGGGTTTTGGAAGTTTGACTTGAGTGGACGTCTCCAGTCTGGCAGAACCCCTCACAGAAAGATACTTCAACGCTTCAGGCATACCTGCAACCTCAGAAACCTACCCTGGAACTGTCATCTGCTCCAACGGTTGCGAGGACTAGAACGCTTGCATCTTCCCGCCAAAAGCGTCTTGGGGGCGTTAAACTTGCCAGTTGTTTTGATCTCACGTCGCTTCTGTCGTTAACAATATTGATTGCTCAACAGTTGTGGTTCATTAGGACAATCTTAAAACTACCAGTAAAGGGTGATGGGGACCCAAGTGAAAGAAAAAGTTACGTTGTTTCCCAGCCGGCTAAAAGCCCACCAATTTTATGAATTTTCACACGTGGGGGCCAAACACAAGTTCTGAGACGAGGGCATCACTTTGAAAAGGATGTTCAGAACGAGGATGTTTAGATAGTTTTTTCCCTCCGGAGGACAAGTGACGCATTAGGTTGGAAACACCAGCCCGTATAACCCGTGAACGCCAACTGGGAAACCTGCCCCGATCAGCCGTATTGATGACTTCCTTTGTCGACGCTAATAGGACTCAAAAAGTGCCTCAAAACGGGGGGCCATAACCTGTCACCACTTAGGGTGTTGAACGGGTAGGTGATGTGAGGGAGGCCACAGCTGTGAGGGATACGTCATCCAAACTGTCACATTTAGATAAACCGAAGCTTAGGAAGGTGATCATCCAGCCTGTAAACTACCGAGTTATCTCGGCTTGGGGCGACACTGTAAACTGGATACCAACCTTGGAGATAATTAGTTTTTTCAACGCTATACGGGTACTACCAACACCGGGGGGGCTCGCACAAGAGGCACTACCCTTGTACCGGAGGTACTAATAATTACACTTACAAATTGGAACCGCAGAATCGAAGAGAAGTCACCAAACAAAACTATCAATGGCGCTGAACACTGTGAGAAGATACATCGAATATTTAGAGAACACTTCCGATTGTCAGATCTTTCATCACAATGGCTGGCTAGCGAGAGCCACTCCCTATCACGACTTCAGAATTCCAAGAACAGGACTATAGTATTCCAAGAACAGGACTGTATACAGGGAGCAAAGGCAGCAGAGGACAGTACTGGGCAACTAGGGAAATTGAGCAGTTTTTTCACCGATTGTCTCTCATTAAAACTTTATAATTGGCTCAATTTTCAATATCTTTTCTTCGTAGTTGACAACAACCCTGCCCGAACAGCCCGGTCAAACCAAAACGAAAATAAGGCCGACTTGGAAAAAATATAGTCAAGTTCTAATTCTTTTATCTCTTCTTTTTTGGATGCTGAATCCGAATCTGAAGAGATCCATCAAATTTGGCTTTTGCGTTTTGAAATATTCGCAAAAAAATCCAAATCTGTGGCACGCTTTTCAGTTGTTTCCTTATAACTCTGAAACTGCGTTCGAATATTATATCGGATATTAATAGGTATTCTAAGAAGTATGTCCAGCCCTCCAATTCTGCTGTTTTCGCGATTTTCTCTTTTAGTTATGACGAAATAATTTATTTCTTTTTTTTAAATATAGATTGGGCTAGTTTTTATTGGACCAGGAGACATATTTATAATGTATCTTCAATTCATGGTGAACATTCATAGCTTAATTATTACAATACATTACAAATAAGTCACCTGTTCCAATAAAAACTTGCCCAACGAGAAAAGTATGACCATCTTTTGTGACTATCATATTATGATCATAGGCTGACTAAAACGAACATGCTTCCTTAGTAAATAATATTTACTAATTACTCAACGTTAATTTCAATTATTTATATTATATCAATTGTTTATAAATAAATTCAATTATAAATAATTGAAATTAACTGTTGAGTAATTAGCTTAACAAAATGTGTTCAATTTTAATCAACTAAAATAAACTCACCCTAACCACCTCATTAAAATAAACTGGATTTTAATGAAATATTGAGACGATGTTTGAAAGGTGAAAATTTTAAATTTTAATGTTTTAAGTAAGAGAAAAAAAGTTTAGGTATTTTTGAAGTAAATAAAATTGTGTATCCATGAAGACAAAATTTGTCATTTATTTAATAAAAATAATGATAGGACTAAGGAAAGGAATCTAGGAAATGTAGGAATCTACGAAATCTAGGAAACCAATGGAAATCAAGAAAATCCAAGGAGTGTAGGAATCAAAGGAATCAATCACAATATCAAATCAATAATCATTAAGAATTACTAGGAATAACAGTTATTAGGACTTAAGTTAATATTCAGCATCAACAAAGACACAAGGAAACTCGCATTAATGAAGTAAGGTTATTTCAATCTTGTAGTACCTAACTATAAGATTGAACTATAAGTATTTCTATTTTCTTATGTTAAAAAATAAATAATATTATTTAATAAGCCAGGGTGGCCAACTGAAGTAAAATGATACGCATAGATTCAAAATGACATCTACACGTCGTGTAAATTCCAAAAATGAAATGTGCAACACGCCGTTTAGGGCTGTGGGTAGGATTTTAGTTTTTTAATCTGAAATTTTTGAAGAAATACTCGGTTCACTATCTAGTTGTGCAGGTTTTTCAGCAACTGTCGTTGTCGAAGTATTTTTGGACGTACAATCCAGTTTCGGGGATCCCAGAACCGTCAGATTGCACCGTGGTGGAGCTTTCATTGGGCTACAGACGGAGCTTTTAAAGGATGTCGGGAGGTCGAATGAGGTGTAGTTTTCCGGGTAATTTGAGCGCATAACCATTTTTCGTCCAGCCCTCCAAAACACTTCACCGTCAAAATAATTTTTTATACCCGGATTAATATTGGGACAATTTATATCAAAGATTACTAAAGAGGGCGCCTTGTATGCTGCAAGAAGACGTAGACTTTATCGCCGCCTCGTTTACTTATTTGTTTACTCGAAGGACAAAAAATTATGCTTCTTACTTTGCTTTCAGCCCCTTATACGAGCTGTATATGAGCTGTTCCGGTTGACCACGGAACAGCGCTACCAGCAAGATCCTCTTGATGAATAGGCCACTTACCGGTTTGAAAAGGTCAAAGCCGCAAAGGAGCTTAAAATAGAGCACTGCATCAAACGCAAAATAGACGCGTGTGTTTTCTGAAGACATAATTAAGAACGGAGCGGGGAGGTTGAAAAAGAGTGCCGGCTTGACCTTCAAAGTACTTTTGCATTTGTAGATTCGTCGTGAACCGAGTCATTAATCATCGGTAAAAAGCCGCTCGCTGGCGATAAGTAGATACACGCATGCGGCCTCAGACTCCTGTTTCACTTGTATTGCTCTCTAGTTTATGGGGCTCCGGTTCGCCAAAAAGGTCTCACAGTTTTCAAACGTAAAGTGGATGAACCTTAAGTGGAAGCGTTAAGAACCTTTTCGGAAGTCGAGGAAATGTCAAGCGAAAAACGGCGTCTTCGGGGTGTTGGGATTTTTTTTTTTTTTTTCCAAGTCCCTCCCGGGGCGGAGTTTACACGGTTTCCAGTGACAACGTATTAAGTGGGATCGTTTGGAGTCGGCTCCTTTTTCGAACCGATAGCTTTATACAGAGAGCGCTTTAGATAGCGGTACAAGCCGTCCTATTTGTTTCACCGGTCCGTGCGATGCTCTTAGCGAGAGAAAACGAATTATAACTCCTAACTTGACCCGCGAGCGTTACGTTCGAATTCATTCAGGTTCTTAAGACACCCCGCAGTTGAGTGATAAGGCGAATTTTCCATCTGCGGTAAACCTGAATTATCGCGAGATTGAGAATTCGGACGCGGATTATTGGATATCGTCACTTAAGTTCTGTCACCACTTAATTGACATTTTGACGAAAATTATTATTACCGTAAAGTGGGGTGAATAGGCTCACTTTTTGAGTTTGAGAAGCTGTAAAATCTGAATCAATCAACATAGAGAAACCGTTCCAACGGCATTTCATGTGTTTTGGCGTCAATTTTCGATTCCTCACCTGTTCAAGAGTCATCCCTCTAAGGGAAAAACGTAAACACGTTTTTTATGCACTGAGCCGATTGGTCCACCAGGTGGTGTCAATAGGCTCACTCAATGTTTTTACATGAAAAAAAATATTTTTCTCGATTCTACCAACCAGTGGACCAATGGGCTCAGTGGTTTGAGGACAAAGACAGTTGGGCGACACCAAGGTTTTTTTTTTTCTTTTGTGAGAACAAGTGGGTTTTTGAAAATTTCAGTAATATTTAATATTACTCACTTTTAAGCTTGAATATCTCCAAAACTATTATAGGTACGCGAAAAACGAATAGGGCCACTTGTGTAGCAAATGTTGTGAGGTTCATTTTTCATATAGATGATATTTCTGTAGGACCGTCCTACTGTAGGACGTTTTCGAGTTAGGAGCGAAAATACGAAATAACCGACCTTCTTCGGCCTCCCCCACCCCCGCTCGCTTGTAGGGTCGTATTTTATCCTCCCATGGGTCTAAACACATCGGTGAAAAAAAATCGCTTCTGCTCTCAACATTAAATTTTCATGTTCAGAAGCGATTTCTTCATTCTAGGCGGAAATTTTCCACCTAGAATCATTTAATGCCTAGACTAACCATACTTTTGCGCAGCCTCCCGAAGGCTCAAACCTTGTTTTACGCCAACAACCGCCCGCTTGATTTCTTCCAGCGATTTTGACGCCAGGGTTCGGTTTATAGTCCCTCGGCATGGTGAGCCGATTCACCCCACTTTACAAATCGAGCGTGAGTTCAATTACAAAATCGGCCGCAGCCTCCAACAGCACTGTCGCACGGAATCGAAACTTTGACAGTATCATCCCAGAATGTTTACAAATCAGATAAGCCGGTTATAAACTTCATATCAGCAACCATTGTTGCTGTGCGGGCAAAGTTAGGACCGCTAACCAAAAACGCTGTTCCGGGTAGCCATAGTTACCAACACTAAAAACGCCAATGGACGTCGAAATAAATAACGATTGAGTTATAAATCGATACATTGATTCTTCCCCTATCGATTCCCGTTTTATTTTTTATTTTATCGTTATTAGTTCGCCGTATTTTTCAAATTACACGTTTTCGCAAAAAGTGAGCCTATTCACCACACTGAGCCTATTCACCCCACTTTACGGTATTTGATATCCGAAAATTAATTCTGTCAATGAAAAAAATTTATTTATTTTTTATTTTTGAAAAAATCAGATTTTACTTACTCGGAAAATATTTGACCTCTTGGGATCTTTCAAAAATCCCATTTGTAGCACCATGCATGCCTTGTAGATCCCCACTGTGAAATCCGAGGTTTCATTGATAAATATTTCAACCATTGTATAACGTCTCCTTTCTTCACATATCCTTGTAAGTAGGATGATTTATGGATAAGATGCCGCTTTATGTGAACGTTGAATGAATAATCATCATCTAAAGCTCGAGGTAATTGGCTCGCCTTTTCACGTTTTCGTTTTCGGTATTCCCGAGAACGATGCGCCGAAGATGGATCAGACATATTAGTGGGACTAGCAGGGGATCCACAACAATTACTGTAGTACAACTCGTCCTGATTTTCCCAACCGACCATCATATGATTTCTTTGCTATACACAATCTAGTATACACAATCATAACAAAACCACTTGTTTATAGGTTGCGTGACGTTATTTTTTCTTTGCGTAACAAAATTTCAGGTTGACCCGTCGACTAAGACATTTTCAATGTCAAAAAAAGTAAAAATAACGTAAATTTTCAGATTGTATAGTATCTAGTCCAAAAAGATATCCATCAGTTGTATTGTAAAACTCTTGGTGACGTTACATTATTTCCCCCTGACGTAGATATATTATGGATGGTATCCATGTCATGGTTAGATATTATCCAGGTCAAAATTCAACTTGCTAATCGTCTATGCACCTATTTTCACGTTTCGTTCTCAACTCAACGACAAATCGTAAACGTTTTTTTAGCTCATCCGCGAAACAGGGGGAGCGTTACAAAACCGGACAAGCTCTCAGAACTGAACCCGAGATAACGCAAAAAGGTTCGGGCTTTTATCTGTTTTCGAAAAAAAAAAAAAAAAAAAAAAAAAAAAAAAAAACATCTCAATGTTCCCGACGTTCGACTTTCAAAGAAACAAACTCATTCAAAACCATATTAGCCTATCAGCAACTCGTAAACATGTCTGTTCGCTTTCATCACGCCCTTTTGGGTCACGTCTTATTATTTTTGTTCGAGTCTCTTTGTTTTTGTACAGCTCGTACCATCCTTGAAATAGGAATCCCAACACGATGAAATATGTCCTGCCAGTTTTTCTCCCGCCGTTCCGGGTAAGATGCCATAATTTGTCAGGCTATCTTACCTAGAAAGGATCATCTATAATTATCTTACGATTGCTGGTTCAAATTGAGTGAGATATTGTCCGATGGCGGCCCCATTCATGTGAAGTGATTAATGGGAGTTTAAGAATCGAAATGGTGAAGATGAAGAAGGCGAAAGGGAAAAAGATCATGAAGATGATAGGAATTGAATAAAATTAAAATTCTGCAAATTTGGCATAAAGGTTAATTTTTGTTTCATATACATTATCAAAAAATTAATTCTGTCAATAAAACATTATTTTTACCAAATTAAAAATTTAAGAAAATGCTATATTCCTACAGATGTGGAACCCCTAAAAATGGAGTGGAACCCCTAAATAGGCGTCCAAAATTACTCGGAAAACGACACCTCATTCGACCCCCTGGCATTATTCAATAGCCATATTTTTAGCCCCATGAAAGCCGTCGTTTTCCGAGTAATTTTGGAAATTGGGTGTTTTCAAATTAATTAATTAAATAAATAAATAAATACAAAATTATTTTTTATTGATACAAAATTAATTTTTGCAAAAAGAAAAAATAGATCCTTGTGTAAAATTTGCACCGTTTTTATTTTATTTTATTTTTCATGGTGACTGTTGAGCAAATGTTGATAACATTACTTCCCCTTCAGGGGCCCTCCTCAAGCTACCTTTTCCTCATTAGAATCTCAACATTGAGGCTGAGAAGGTTAAATTGCCTTCGGTAATGTTCAGAGGTAATGAGACCGATTCATGAAATTCAAATCGACCCCTTTGCTCTTAATTCCTAAGAAAACCCGCACAGCTCCCTCCTAAAAGGGGGACATAGTGAAAAAGAAAGTCCTTGAAGCCTCACGATTTCACTCCTCCCCCTCTTTTTTTTTTTTTTTTTTTTTCAAAAAGGGCACTGGAACAATAAGGAAAATCCCCCACTTCGGGGCCCGCCGGGATTTTCTTCGGTTGTAACCGTTTTGTCCTCCCTGCCCGCCCGCCTCTCGAGCTAGAAGTGTTTGGCTTGTAAATCGGAGACATGCACCTGAGACAATGGACACGACCCGTGTGGTAATGTGGTCATGTGGTAACGTGGTAAAGTGGTAAAGGCGAGAAAGGGGGTTTCACTTCACACGCGGCAAACAAGTTGATGTAAGCCACTTCTTGCGTGGGTGATTTTCTTGCGCAATTATAGAAAGGAACCGAATTAATAGAAATCAACCGTTCCCCTTCATTAGTTTTGACGCAAGATCCGAGTAAATAGGACTACATAATGGCTGGGAAGGTAAACAATCCTTAATTGAACAATTTTGAGAACGATCCAAACGCAGATTTGCAGATACGTCCCTTTGTCAAAATGCCGACAAAATGCCAAAACTTAGTTTTAAAAATATTGAGCGTTCACTTCAACGTTCTAATACCTGAGCATTCTCAATGGTATACACTATTTGAACTATCGCTTGTTGATCTATTTTGCGTTGGTTCATTGATGGAATCTCGTCAATGACACTCCCTCGTGATGAATAACGTACTCATGTTGAGGTTCACGTTGTTAACAGATAAGAAAGGGGAAAGAGAAAGAGTAACAAAAAGGTGAAACGTGTGGGAGTGATGCATTGTCGTCTGGTGTACACCGGTGCCAACTTGTACCATCTCAAACTCCACAGATAAGCGATGTCGTCTCGTACGTTGGAGTATCTGAACCGCCTTGTACCTTTATACTTGAGTCTTCACTAATGGACAGGCGACAAATTAAACTAAGGGCAGTATTTCGGAAGTGGCGGGACGAGGGGGGTCCGAGACTCAGGAACCTACGACTTGAGTGGTTTTCTGCTTCAAGATTTTTTTTTTGTTGGGAGTTTCTTTTTTTTAAATCTTATTTTCTTCCTTTTTACGAGATGGTAGTTTTGAGTTTGCGTCGCTACACCCCCGCCGCCCTCGTAGGGTTTCTCGGGTTCCTTACAAGAGATACCCATTAGGGGAACATCTCGTTCTTTCGGGGTACCTGTCGTTTTCATGAGACTTTTTCGGGTGTCTCTCGAAACTCAACCGGAAGCTGCGGGATACCACTTGTGTTAACTAACACTAGTGTTGTACAGCTGATGTTAAACGTACAGTTGAAAAAGTCGGAAAATTAATAAAATATTCTAATTTTAAGTCGGCTGCTTGAAACGCCTTTAATTCAAATCGTTAACGGAAAAGCTACAATCCCGCGAGAGTAAGAATTTTTCTAAAAATCTGAAATTTTGACAAAATACTCGGTTTACCATCTACTTAGTTGTGCCCGCAAGGTTTTCTGCCCGATCGCCCAAACCCGTGGGGTGCTATGGGGCTAAAATGGGGCTACGGAAGGGTTTTTTGAAGGGTTTTGGCTGTGGGATCGAGTTAGGTGTCATTTTCGAAGTATTTTTGGACGTAGAATCCATTTTTTGGGACCCCGGAACGATCCGATTTCACTTTTGCGATATATAGGGCTTTCATGGGGTTACAAATGGGATTTTTGAAAGATCCCAGGAAGTCAAATATTTAATATTTTTCGAGTAAAAACAAAAAATTAAAAAAAAGTTAGAAAAAAATTAAATTCAAAAAATTTTGTTTTGAAAAATAAAAAAATAAAAAATTTTCAGTTTTTTTATTGACACAGAATTTAATTTCTGCACAAGTAACCTATATCAAAGAATAATAAACCCTTGTGAAAAATTTGCAGTTTTTTTTTTTAGCTGGGCTCAATTCAGTCTGTTGTACTTAACTCACAAACAAGCGACACTTCTATCTGGCGTAGTTTTTTCAAAAACTGCATTTAAAAATGTAAAAAACAGTGTGTACTTTGTCAACTTGCTGTTTCGCGTTGAATGAAAGAAGACAGCACCTCATAAACCTCATAAAACATGGAAAGAGCGGTTGAAAGTGAAATGTTAATTGAGATTTTGAAGTGCTATTTTTAACACTCATCCGTTGCTAGAAAACTGCTAGAATTTTCGTGAGACGTCTTCCTAGGCTAGGTGCCAGGAGGTGGCTCAACAAAAAAAAAGAAATAAGAGAAGAAAGAGAGAACCTCAAAGGGGGGGGTTCTTGAAGAAAATTTTCTCCCAGGCAAAGATCAAGCGAGACTGGCATTTCATAGTTAGGTTTATTTCTTTACCTTGAAAACAGGCTGAAAGAAATCCTCAGAGCGGCGTAGCGCAGAGCAAGCATCAGCTAATATCACAGCATTCGTACAACATTCTCCTTAATTGGGTGCACCCGTTCTAATTGATTCAATTTCCAATTTATACAACACACCTGAAACGTATGGACGAGATTAGAGTAAGATCACATGAGCCTTATGACTTTGGCTGCACAAAAAGTCAACAATTAGAGTAGTGTGTGCATCAACGCACGAAGGTAACATTAGTATGGTTAGTAATTAATTAAGATTTAATTCAGGGCCATGCCCTGCTTCATAAGAAAATGATCAAAGTATTTGAGTGCAATGGCACCACTGAGCCGGAGAAGATTCATCACGTAACTTGGCGAAATTAAGCCGACCAGAAGTGGCAGATCGTGAGGGGTGACTTGAGAGAGGGGGGTTAGAATCAAGGCGAAATCAAAATCCTCAAAACGAAGTTGCAAAACAGAAATCGCCAATCGAACAGCAACGGACGAGTGTTGCTAGAAAACTGCCGTTGCTAGAAAACGTTGCTAGAAAACTGATGAGCGAAAAACGGGTTTCATATTTGGATTCAGCAGACTGAAAACCCCCAACACCCTTTTTTTTGTTGGCCAGTGCATTACACCAAGCCCGGAAATCAGTTCTCTTCGACAATGGGCCTCACACCTGTCCAAACACAACGGAATAAAGATGTGTTTTTAATGTTATTTTATGAATCATTGTTAGTTTGATGTTTATTAATTTTAATTTTAACTTTTATTTTATTAATTTTAAAGTGAAACTTTTATTACATCGTCCCAAATTTTTTGGTCTGTGTGTCGTTTCTTGTCCCGTCACGCTACCGTTGATTTTCGCTTACAACCGATTCGTTGCTACGGAACTTCATCTTCGCCAGTTATAATCGTACAAAAATCGTTCACCATTCGTTGGAAAGCTCTCGATTTATCACACATTTCTTTCGTACTTGTTCTTTGTCATTATGTCCCCATTTTATATTTATTGATGTTATTAATGGATGCAGTAAACAATGCCGCTTGTTTTGTTGTTATCAGGTGCCACGTTAGAAATCAATTTGAGAAAACGCCAAAATGAAGCCGTGGGTAGAGATACAAGGGTAGGTGAATGAGTAGGAAATGGGGGGGGACTAGACATAAAAAACGTGTCCATCGATGCTACGTACCCCACTAGGGGAGCGAGCGAAGCGAGCCGGAGAGACTAGTGGGAAAAAAGTTTCACTTTTACCATGGTTTCATAAAACCACACCCCAGTTTTTTGTAATTTATTGTAATTTTTTACTTTTTAAAAAAATTTTAATGTTTTTTATTAATTTCCATTTTTTATTGATTTTCATTTTTATTTTAATTAATTTTAATTTTGTTCAAACTAATTTTTTATTTGCAGGATAAAATTTAATTCTCGCTCAATTTATATCAAAGCCTTGTTTTTTTCCTTCATTGGTGTTGTAGTATGGCAGCTGTATTTTCCATCAAACTGCCAATTTGTTGTGAGTCTCCTGGACAGTTCCCACCAGTTATAATTGAGTTAGCGATCGTATCGTAAAATGATTCCTCTCTTGTTATAACACCGCCGGTTATGAAGTTGGAAGTGTATGCTGAAACCCTCGTTCCAACTTTTCCGACGACGGGGTGCCCCCTCGTAATATTTTATTTATAACACTGAAACGTTAGGTATATGACAAGGGCAGAGTCATGTCACAAATTTATTATCGTCACTCTGACAAGCCTTCCGGGGCTCCGAGTGGATGTCTTGTCATCGGGTAGGATTTGCGGACCTCCGACATAATTCAACCAAAAATGTTGACCTCTTCCCTGAACTGTTGTGAATTTATTGCTCGTCACGGGTTCATTTTAACTTTCAACGTGTCGGCAGAGTTTGGATCCCACAACAGGTTGAGACGAGTGAATTGAAACGACCGAGTTTAATTACCTAACGAGATTTTTTTTTCAATTACATTCCTATTCTACTGAATTCACACAATTTGATCATTTGATCAGCCATCAACCTTAAAACCCCTTCGGCCTTAAATCCTCCTGCAAACGGGATGAAGCTCTTTTTCAGCCTATTTCCGATGATGCAACTGCACGACTGCACCCGCACCCATACATGTAAGTCGCTCTTTCGACACAATACCTACACTGACAAGGTTTCAATGCGATTTGCGGGCTCGGAGTGCACAAAAGAGAATCAAATTAGACCCCGGAAAGGAGACACCGTGTACTGAGCGTGTTTATTACATTAAATAATGGCCCAGTTTTTTTCTACTTCGCTATTTTGTGTAGTGAGTGTCAAAATTGACGAGTATATTGAATGGTTCAGGATCTGTCTTCTAATGTGGAACGTTGCTTTCCTCCGCCTTAACCCGTGGGGCTGCATGAGGGGGGGGGGGGGGGGGTGAAAGATTGCGGGGAGCCGAGTGGGTTGTCGTTTTCGAATGAACCGATGGTGGCGTGATTGGGCAAATTCGAATTCTCTCGTTAACGGGAACACCGCTTGCACTGCGGACTTCATCTTACACTGACTGTATTTATTTCGATGCACAAACGCAGTAACGTTTTGATGGGGGACCGAGGACCTGGCCTCCCCTGGCGACAATTCGTCTGAGAAGCCAGGTCAGCGGACTCGATTATTTTTTCACCGCCCAAGCAACCATTTTGACACTTCAACTGTGGTCGCCGGTCGGTCAGACCTAAGGAAGACAGTTTCAGCGGGCCCGGCGTCCCTTGGCGACAATTTGTCTTGGGAAGCCAGCCCTCTGATTCCCGTAATAACTGCGGATTCAGGGCGAACCAGTATTGTAGTTGACCCATCAACCTCAATACTGGATTTCCTTGAATTCCTTTCCCGAGGCCAACACATTCCAAGCCCACCAGCCTGGTGGTAGCGCGTTTTCCCAAACTGCTCCGATACAGCCTCTCAGGCCAGCAGATCGCGACATCTCGTGTTATGTCCTGATTAGGGGTATTCAAGCACTCCCTTCCTCTTCCTCCAAAGACACTGAGGGCGAAATCCCAGTTACGCTGGAGGCCTTCCCCCAAACAAACAACAAAAATATTGATATAACCAATTAGGAAAACAATACCTATTTGCACCTTCTACATCCATTCAGCAGGGTGCCCTACGCTACATACAATTAAAACATCGATGCATCGATGTTTTGAGAGAGACATTCTTGGAAAAAAGCCATTGGTTTCTGAGGTTTTTTTTTTTTTTTTTTTAGAAATCGATGTTTGGTTGATGATGTTTGAAACGATACAACGATGTCTAAACTTTTTGCCACCCAGACTTGAGGCGAGAAATGTGACTTAGAAGACGATTTTGGGATACATTCAGGGGTTTAAGGTACTTTCATAATCAAAGGGGTCGTATCGGAATTTTGAACATAAATCCGACGGTCGGGAGGATTTAATATCTAAATTAATCATCACCTGATCTGATATTGTTGTCTTTTAAGCCAAGTTACTCACTCGCTGATCCCGACTTTTGCTTTTGATGAAGACCATTAAGAGGGACTTTTTGTTGGAATGTTCAGGGACTTTTTTGTTGAAGGCGAGTTCAGATGAGGAGCGGATCAGGGACAGGCGTCAGAGAGGAGAGGATTTTATTCCTCACTAATTTCGTATAAAGTCAGTGATTCAGGGTATTCTCACTACCAGAGGGCCTGAACGGGGACCTAGAGTGTAAATGGGTAAGGGTGAATCTACGAAAAGTGCCATTTTCTTGTCCTGGCACAATATCTCTACTTCTGGGCATGATAGGAAAGCTTTTTTTTTTCCTATGTGTCTATAGGTACGGGCTCCATTCTTCCGTGTCAGTTGGGGTGTTTCAGTTTAATATTTCACAGGTAAAATCTGGGTTGAATGGTCAATTTTTCATTCATCTGGCCTGTCCCCATCATGAGGTAGTCAACTTTCAGCATGTACCCCACCTTAACGTGAGAAGGAAAAAATCAGCCAATATTTTTACTAGTGCCTATAAGCCTGTAGATTACAAGCATGTGTCTTTTGAATAATATTCAAAATATTATTTAATTAATGAAGGTTAGCAACTACTGTTGATAATCGTCCTGTCCCGAGCTTTCAATTCATTCATCTGGCTCCTGAAGTTCATGCTTGGTGAAGGGAAACAACAACTCGTGGGAACATTCTTGTGCTACAAGTGGCACCACTGAAGCCCGTGGCTTCAATCCCTCACCATGAGGTATCTTGTAGGCCTCCAAACAACAGCTCTAGGAAATATCAGGTGCGTGACTTTTTTCTGAGTCATTCTTCTGGTCATGGTTGTGGGTGTTCCAGTAGATCTATCAAAACGCTCGAAGTCCTATTTTGTACAAACACCTGCATAGATTATGATGAGCTCTTTGTTTTTTCTGTTTTACCTTTATCTACTTTTACAAGTGATTTATTGTAAAAAATTTCATTCATCTGGTCTTCATTCATCTGGCCAACAAACATTCTTGTGGCCAGATGAATGAATAGAGACCAGATGAATGAATATCACAGCAAAAGAAAGCCAGCAAATGACAGCACTGGAGTTTGCCTTTACTCAAGATTTTGACACTTTTCGTTAAAAAAATTTATACCATGGTTTCAATTCGCTGGATTTCTCTTTTAAATTCCGTCTACACTCTCATTTTTCATTCATCTGGTCTTAATCATTCATCTGGCTGTCAAACAACAGAACGATGAAAGTTGCTGCGTAGCCACTGATACACAATAATCACCAAGGTAATCTAAGTTTATTACCATAAAAAAAGTTCGGAATTTCTCGATTTTTAAATTTTCAAATGTGTGACCCCGAAAATGGCACTTTTCGTAGATTCACCCGTAAGCGAAGCGAGCCCCCCCCCCCCTTTCATAGTTTATTATTGTTTCAAGAGCTCAGTTTTTCTAGGAGCCCGTTCAGCAACATTTTATTCCTGGATTTTCATCTTTGATAAACCCCTAAAATGAAAAGATTTGGCAGCGATATTAATATCGCCGAATGACGAGCTTCTAGTTTTTCCCTCGCGTGTGAGTGGGCGGGGGTTGCGAACCGGATAAAATATTTGTGGGTAAATTTTTTTTTTCCCACCAACTCAAATCGTGGGGAGCAAAGTTGAGTGATTGGGACGGATTTGAAAGAACCATTTCATCACCTTTCTCTCTCCCTCTTAAAAAATCCCCCACCCCCTCACAAAAAAATTCCCCTAATCAAAACCCTTTTTGGAAATCGATCGATACTCCGGAGGCAGGACGACAAATGGAAGAAACGCCTGACAAATTGTGAAGCGTCCCTTTTTTTCGTGTGGTTTCCCCCTTCCCGCTTGTCAATTAAATGATGTTAAAAACTGGCCTTTAACAGAATGCATTTTTCCGATTTTTTCGCCGAAAAAAAAAGTGGCGAGAAGGGGAGAAAAATGCGTACTATACTTTTGATCATTCATGAAGGGAAAAATGACAAATTCATTATGCTGCATTGATGCGGGGTTGAGGTATTTCTGGATTCCTACCTTTTTTTCCAAACGGAAAAATACTCAAAAGTTGTCAAAATCCGTCATTTTTTTGTTTCGTCTGTACGCGGTTTTGACACGTTTAATTCAATGCTTTTTTCAGCGACTCCGCCCGTCAGTCGGCCTTCGTGAGCCCCCCAGGAGTGTTTTGCTAAAACGTGAATGAATAAATCAGTAGTCAAGGAATCACTGAATCAAATAGACTGACCTAAACGATCGAATTTGGTCCTTGGCGTGATATTTTTGCGAATGGAAAACCACCATAAATCAAAGACAGTCGCAGACCACCAAGATTGTTTCTCAATCTATAATAACAGGATACGATCACTCACAAAAATGAGGACGATAGCGGAAGCGATCGGGTTGTAAATCAGACATCACATTTCGCTTATACGAACCGATAAATCCGACGATTTTTCTTTCCATGTCTGACTTTTGACCGCAATAAATCGACAACCGATTGGGGAAGTTTTACAAGAAACTGAAAGCGGCGGTTTGTGAGAGGTGAAGGCGACAAGGGGGTGGGGGGGGGGGTCCAGTTTTTGAGTAAAAACGGCTTTCAAAAACAACGCGTTCTACAACGAAAGTTGCAGATGCGTTAAAAAAACGTGAGAGATAAAAAACGAAGTTGGCATCCTGAGAACCAAATTAAGTTTCACAACCGGAGTTCACGTTCTTGTACCCCCATAGGGGGGTTTCGGGGCTTTATCTTAACAGCCGTTTTTCGGGGACGGTTGCTGTTAGCCTGTTCGAAGAGCTCATGTTCTAACTCACTTCCTTTATCGACCGGTGGGATACTTTGGAAAAGAAAATGCGACTCCTTTGAGCCCAATTAAATGAACCCGCCGTCGATAATACGTTCCCGGGTTGGTATTCCTTTCGAATGCGACGACAAAGTGAATTTTTTCCAATTTTTGGACGTGCCTTCGCTTTCGCCTCTTATACTGGAAAGTCACCAAGATCGTCGCGATAGTACTGATTGGCAAAAGTGGATTCTCCGAGAGTTTCGTAATTTCGTGCGGCATAGACCTGTTCGCGATCTACCGTGTCCCAACCGTTTACTTAGCTTTAATGATTGGCAAAAGGTATATTAAATATACCTTTTGCCAATCATTAAAGCTAAGCTAAACGGTGTGTTTGTGCTCTAATTTTTCGATGTGTTTGTGCTCTATAAATACTTTGATTTGGACAATTACCTACACCTTGATAGGGTGTGGCCTAGGCCGTTGAACTGGATTGGCAATAATTTTGGCTTATTATTCTTGGAATAATACACCTATGTAGGCGCGACGGGGGTTGCAAATTCTGATCGCCCTCAAAATTTGTCAATATTCGTTTCTGGATTCGACTAAGTCGACTAAGACCAAGTCTTGGTTTCCATCTAGTTGTGGTCGCAAGGTTTTTAGCTCTATCGCTCAAACCCGTGGGGCTAAAAAGAGGCTAGTGGAGGAGTTTTTGAAGGGTTTCGGCTAAGGTGCTGCAAAAAAAAATCAATTTTTCAACTTTTCGGTTTTAGATTATTTTCGGAAAAATCATCGATTGATTAAAAATCGAAAATCAAAAAACGTTTCAATATACGTAAGAGTTTGGAAAAATAAGGATTTTCAGCTCGACTGTAAAGGGGCCTTTACACGAGCAATTTTTACCTGCAATAATTGCACAAATTCGAAAAGATTGCACTAGAAAAGTTGTACGCAACACAAGGCAATAATTGCGGTGAAAAATTTCCTCGTGTTGCATCAACATGTAGCGATGCAATAATTGCGTTTTGTTGTACAATAAAAAATTGCAGCAATTTTCCGAACCCCGTGGACTTCACTTCCAACACAACGCAACACCTTCCGAGCGTGTGTGGACCCAAAACTGTTGGCCAACACTCGGCAATTATTGCTTGCAATTTTTCAGGGCGAGAAAAATTGCATTGTGTTGCATGTCACATTTACACGAGCAACACTAAATCTGAGCAACACTTCTCGCACGCAATTATTGCAGGGAAAAATTGCTCGTGTAAAGGGGCCTTAAAATTTACCCGTAGTATTTAATAGGTACCATCCAAAGTCGACGGAGCCGCCTCCTGCCATACAACTTGGACAAACTTGGTTTTTGACATTTTATGTCTTTACTTTGGCACATGAAAATAAGAAACCGTCACGAAAAAGTGTCCACCAAAAACGTTACTGGTTAAGGCCTAGCAACGACTAAACTAAAGACATAAAATGTTATAATGTGTTGCAGACTCGTATGCAAGAGTGGTTTTGTTTGTGTATCACAGCATCACGCCCGAGCGGCTCAACAGATTTTCATGAGGGTGGTTTCATTGAATGAATGAATGAGAAGATTTATTTGTAAAAGCCTTCCGGCGATACAAGGTGGGTGGTTTCTTTGTGATCAGCGAGTTCGGGGGGTGGTTATGGTACCTTGATTTTTCCTCCCTCATCCCCTTCATCGGTTTTTTTTTTTAATAATTTTTTGTTTTATTGTTTCAATTTTTGGACAATTTTTCAAATGATTTTTACATTACTAATGGAAATTTTACTATTAACTTGTACAATGGTAACGAGCTCCAGCGCAGCTAATTGACCGCGAGAAGAGAGTAGAACCACTGTTTGAGCATCTTCCCCTCTAGTCAAGCACCCGCGGAGCTGAATGCCTTGGCTAGGGATGTTGAAAAAGTATCGATACTTAAAAGTATCGATACTTTTCAAAAAAAGTATCGATACATATCGATACTTTTTGTCCCCGATACATATCGTAGTATCGATACTTTTTTTCCGGTATCGGCGCCGATACTTTTTTTATCCCTCACATTTCATCAGATTCAAAACTTACGGCATATAGGCAGTTGACAGTACCTCTAACTTGACCAGCAATTTAAGAAAGTTGATGTAGGTACCTACCACCCCCTACTGGAGCTGCACCAGCTCTCATATCAGAAGAATCAGCCGTCCTCGATCAAGGGCGGACCACCAAAATGTTGGCCCAACCAACCAATCCAACTCACTCATCACAGTAGAAATTAGTGTGGCCACAGCTTCACCAAATGAGGGAATGTTCCCCTTTTTTCTACCTGTACCTACCCCCCCCCCCCCCCCCCAAAAGGCTTGGAGCAAGGTTTTCAGTCCGATCGTCCAAACCCGTGGGGCGCTATGGGGCTAAAATGGGGCAACTGAAAGTTTTTTTAAAAGGCGTTTGGCTATGGGTTCAAGTTGAGTGTCGTTTTCGAAGTATTTTTGGACGTAGAGTATATTTTTGGGGGTCCCAGAAGGATCCAATTTCACTTTGGGGATGTAAAGGGCTTTCGTGGGGCTACAAAAGGGATTTTTGAAGGATCTCAGGAGGTCAAATATTTTCTGAGTAAAAAAATAAAAAATATTAAAAATTAAAAGAAAAACTTTTTTTTCAAAAATTTTTCATTGAGACAGAATTAATTTTTGCACAATTAACCCATATCAAAGAATAATAAACCCTTGACCAAAAATTTGCAGGCGTTTTTGAAAAGTATCGATACTTCGATACCGATACTTTATTGAAAGAATCGTATCGATACTTTTAGATACTGTCTGGATGTATCGATACGATACTGTATCGATACTTTATAAGTATCAAACATCCCTAGCCTTGGCTCGACTTGGTTGAACCAAGAAAACAGCTGGTTTCATAGACCTTATGGGGGTAGAGCCGCAGGTCTAATACTTGAAGGCAAGCAGTGTCGTTGGTGCTTCCTCCGCTTGGGGCGTTCATCTGACTTTTCACTCATAGGATCGCGGACATTGATCCTCAGTTGCCAACTTCTCCATTTGTTGTTTACTTTCTGAAAGAGTTTTTTCTGTGATCAATTTACTTGAATTTTAGCATGTTTTAGTTTTATTGCCATTATTACTAGTGTTCTTCGTGTTTTCTGTGTTTTGTGTATCGGGTGTGTGAAATCGGCAATCAGAATGGCTTCATGCAGCAGTGGAATACAAGCACTGCTGCAGGCCCCGTTGTTTTTCTGTAAGTTCGCTGTTGGTAATTGTGAAAGTTGCTTATGAAGAATCTATAATATAATCTAATATTATTAGGACGACCCGATTTCATCGTTTATGGGGCTTTCGTGGGACCTCAAATGGAGCTTTTGAAGGATGTCAGAAGGTTAAGGTGTCGCTCTCCAAATAATTTTGGACGCATTTGTTGGGACCCCACATCGAACAGCAGTCCATGGCTAATAGCGTTTTTGTAAGCCTTCGCATTATATTCTATGAGCTTTCATTTCCTATGGTTCTTTCTTATCTATATGTTCGCTTTCACACGGAAGCCGATGACTCTCTAATGGGCAACTTGGTGTCTACCACGGCTTAGAACCATTGTGCAAAAAAATCACCGCAGGAGTTTCTCTTGGGTTGGACTTTTTTTTGCGCATTGTGTTCAACTATCCCCGAGACAGGAACACGTCCCTTCCTGATGGTGATATATGCATCGGGAGTAATTCAGGCGGTGGCCATACGCTAGGAAATCTTCATTCCGGGCGAGACAGTCCTCACAAGGCAGTCGGCGTCGCTAATTAACCGCGTGATTAATTATGCTAGTGAAGGATCACTTATATAGGAGTATCCGGCTAACTAACAGACACAATAGTATAATTGACTCGTGAATTATACATATCGTTTTCTTTGGGTATCCTGAGGATGGGGTTTGAGCGGGTTTATTATGCCTTGAGCGGGTTTTCCTGTTTGGAAAAGTGGATTATTATTTTCTGTGGGCGATCTTCGGGTGTCATCCGGGCATATTAATACGGCTGAAGGCCGAAGGACGAGGGGAATTAATAGGGTGTTAACGGCAGGAGGGAACGACGCGAAGCGACTTCTCGTGTCGTCCGGGGGTTCTCAGTAATACAAACATCCGGAGCAATCGGACGGGAAGGATATCCAGATCTTCATGGAAGAGGGAGGGGGGGGGGGTACACGTTGGTGAACCAGCTGACCATTATGACTCGTAGGTTGCAAGGACAAACCCAAAACCATCCAACGAAGACAACCGAGTAATGGGGGTCATTCCACGAAAGTCCACCACTTTTCTGGTCCAGTTTTTTCACGCCGATGGGGCTGATTTTTGGTTTATTCTTCTTGGAATAATACACCTTTGTAATCGCAACGGGGGTCGAGGACTCCGATCGGCCTCAAAATTTGACATTATCCGTTTCAAGAGTAGGCAATAGGAATTTTTTTAAAATCTGAAATTTTGACAAAATATTCGGTTTACCATCTAGTTGTGCCCGCAAGGTTTTCAGCCCGATCGCTCAAACCCGTGGGGGGCTAAAATGGTTTTTTTTAGGGCTTTTGGCTATTGCATCGAGTTAGGTGTCGTTTTCGAAGAATTTTGGACGTAGAATCCACTTTTTGGGGCCCCGGAACGATCCGATTTCACTGTTGCGATCTATAGGGCTTTCATGGGGCTAAAAATGGGACTTTTGAAAGATCCCAGGAGGTATGTAAAATATAAAAATGAAAAAAAAAAAAACCTCAAATTTTTGAAAAAAAAAAAAAAAAAAAATTGTCCACCTCTTGGAAGGCAATGGCGAACCACCAAGAGTATTTCGCCCAGGAAAACCTCTCATATTTGCCGTTTGGAGCCGGCGTTAAACAGTAGGTCCCTACTACCAAACAGGAATGTAAGGTCCTACTTTCTGAGGCTGGATGGGGTCATTAAATGGAATATATTTACGTGTGACAATAGTGGAGCTAAGGTCAACGATTGATTTGCCAACTGCCAGGATAGTGAACGGTAATAGAAATACGCACACATTTTCCAAGACTCCAAGTGGCCGCTTCATGGACTTTCTTTAACTCAAAACCGTACCGTTGCGAGGTTCAAACGGAATTTCCAGGAGAGTGAAGCAAAACCTGTGTGACAAGACTAAAATATGACCCCGTCCTTGCCATTTGCTTAAAGTTGTTTTCATGAAATAGGGGACCATTCTACACTTTCGAAAGAACGTGATTTTCACTTTTGAATGGTTTTCAAGTGAAAATGTCCTTAATTTTGCTCCTTGAAGTTGTCAGTTATCAAAAAAGAAAAAAAACCTTTCGATGGCGAAATACGCATCCTATTTGCCACAATTTATCTATTTATAACCCTTCGCGGAGACACTGGAAAGAGCTTTCCACACGCTGCATACCTCATCGTACCTTTGGCATCTACCAGAGAATTAATTGAGAAAATCAAGGTGCGACCACTGTGTTCAATCTTCCGGGAAATGACGAGAAAATGAGAATGAATGAGGTGGGGACACCCCCCCTTTCTTCCTTTGGATATTTTAAAAGGAGTTAATCCCATAGCCGTTGAGTTTTCTAATTGAGGCAAAGACTTTTCCTCCCCTCCAAGGAAAAGTCTTTCTGTTGGATCACCCGCTAATTCTTGTATCAATTAAGGATTTTTTTGTTCTTTTATGCTTTTTTCCCTTTGGCCAACAGTGAAGCGTTGAAGAAAAGACAGAGAGTTAAATGGTGGGGGAAAACAAAAAGAAAACCGGAGAGAGAAAAAGACTTGAAGCGTAATTGGCAGAAAAAAAAACTGAGGGGTTTTTTTTTTCTGGGGATCTTCAAACTGGCAAGTGCCGGAAAGGGGATGCATTGATAATCAGCTGAGGGCAGAGATACGCCCTTTTTGAAAAACTTCCAAAAACGACCCTTCTTTTCACTTCACTCCTGGGATAATAATTAACCCTCCGAAAAACCTCCCTTGCGGAGTCTTTTTTTTTTTTTTTTTTTTTTTTTTTTTTTTGTGTGGGTGTTTTAAACGAGCAAGAAAAACCTCTGCCAATTTGATCGGGAAGCGGAGGAAGGGGGACTCTCTTAATTACTTCATCTGGTAATGACAGGGAATGCAAAATCAGTGGTTAAACTTTAATGCGAAAACAGAAGAGGTATAAATCTTACAGACGTTGGACTATCAGGTTTTACCAACCAAAACTTCGTCTTCGAATTTCTACTGGCTCAAAAACAAGAAAGTTACAGCTGGGGCTACAGTTAAATTTAACCAATAGAAATTACCTATTTACATGTACATTCAAAATAAAAGTTTTCAGAATTGACTTGGTTTATTTACTCATTCATTTATTCGTTCAAACAGTATGCATTAATTCATTCGTTCATTCATACTCACAACAGTTGAGTGTGTCTTCAATAGCTTTTTTGTGGAAGACAGTTAATCCCAAAAGTGCCAATATTGGACGCCAACCCCCAAATAAACGTTAAACTTTCTGTTGCGATGGGAGAGCGAAGCGAGCTTATTTTCCCCTCTTCGTCACTTTGACCCGTGAGGCTATGAAAAGACGAATTGATCCTTAAGATGGGTTGAGTTTGACGTACAAGACTTTTTGACTTCCTTGTCATGGCGAAACTGAGCTTACTCAGTCTATCCGCTAGAGGGGGATGTCGGAGCTGTTCGATAGGGAAGCGTATGGGTGCGGGGTTAGATGGAACTAATTTATGTAGGAGCCGATGTAGAACAGTGAAGCTAATCTGGAGGCGGTTGGCAGACGCGAGATAACCGGAAGCTTGTCGGCCCCCGTGTCTGTCTAAGCTTCTCCATCCCTCCGCCATCTGATATCTCCAACACTTCCTAAATACACCCCCCCAGAGTCCCCATTAATGTTGTATGAAGTCCCCGGAGTTGAACGGTGATCGTCGGCCGTTGTGTGAGTTCTTGGCGGGGAAAGGCTTAGTTGGAGCATCAGCTCGTACAGGACTATCTGGCGAGGGGAACAGTTCGCCGTGTAACCGCAGGGACCGTCTTCTTATCGGGTCAATCCTCTTAAAGAGCCATTCCCGACCGCGATTCCCTCCTGTTATCACCGTGACGGCAAGTCGGATCCCTTTTCCGATCAATAAGCTAGTAACCACGTCCGCTGACCAGGCGCCTTTATTCAATATTGAAAATCAACTCAACAGCTGGGTAATTTTGCGCTCGGGGAAGCTTCCCAGGGCTTTAGTCGTCAAGGATTACCTCTGGGCTCACTGCGCTAGATGTTGGAGGCAGTGGTAGCGAGCAGTCCCAATAGAATTTTTCAATAATATCAATTTTTACTCAGAAATTCGTTTTTTTTTATTCCACAGACTCGACAAAATCGAAAATCGATTTTTTTTTCTGTCGATTTTTTTTGTCTTTCAAGATAGAATTCTGGATCAGTAAAAGTAGCATCATAGCTTTTCTGATAAAATAAAATAGAACCTTGTTGTGTCCCAGTCAAATCCAATGTTGGAAAACTCCACCAATGTGAATGTACACATGGAGGTCAAACGCTCATTTGATGAAATTTATTATATTTACCTAATTCTAGGAACAGAATGATCTATTTACTTAGTCGGGGCTGGTTTCACCAGAAAAGTACTCGTGAGATGACGATGACAAGACACAAGAATAAATTAATCTAAATTAATCTTTGTGGAAACCATTTTAGAAGAAGACTGCGAATTTAGAAGCTACTTGTAAAGGTTGTCAGAAAATAGGGAAATTTTGACGTAACGCCAGAAATGCAAAGGAGCCATGAAAACCGTCAGCGTTCCAAAATCTGATTGTGACCTCTCACTGACTCCTGACACCAGAAATCACCTAAGGATGCTTTAAAAGTTGAAGACGAAGGAGGTAACAACTGAAAATGTGAAGGAGGAAACCTGAACCCAGAGAACAAGGGCACTAATTTGACAGAATCGACACGTTTGCGTATTTCCAATCTGTACACCAGCGTACATTTTGGAGGGCAGATTCTGAAGCGCTTCACAAATCCTCCACCATTTCGGCTCCACCTCCCCAACTCTGGGCTGAATCAGTGTACAGTTTGGAAGCAGAAGCGCATTCAGAATCTTAAATAAGTATCTCCTAAAGAAAGTATATTTTGCTCTTGTTGAATCAGTGCTAACATACTGCTTGCCTATCTGGAGCAGCACGTACTTTTCGCACCTAGAACCAGTAATTAAGACTCAAAAAGCCATTATCCGAACAATTTGCAAGAGAGGGCGATACGAACATACCTCTCCCCTCTTCTCTGAATTGGGGGTTCTTCCTTTTCTGAAGCTTGTTCGGCTGAATGGCATTATACAAATAATTAAAACGAAACATTATACTTTACCTGTTCATAGCCAAAACACCAGATTTAAAAATGACAGTCGCATTGAATACCCTTTTTATCGAACCTCTTTTGCCCAAAATTCTTATATATATCAAGGTATAAAATGCTTTAATGCTCTACCCTCAAAGCTACGAGAAAAGCTATTACATTCAAAATTCAACAAGTATTTAAGAAAAGCCATTGTCAGTTTTCTATTATCTAATGATTACTTTTTCTAAGTGCCTGTCATTATATTGCTGCTTTATTTTAGAATGTACCTAATATACATTTTATATCATAATATCTTTTATCTCTGATAATATTGTTGTGTATTCTGTATTCTTAAATTCTCTGTATTAATTATTAATATGGCATACCTATCTATTGTATTGAGTGGGTCGACTGAGAACAAAAACTCATCCTCCAACACGAGCCTAGGCTCATATGGAGGATTAATTTTTCCAATAGCATTTAGGCACATAGGGGGGGCTGGAAAATGGGTACCCATTTCCTTGGTTCGTACTAGTTGATGTGCCCCGATGTATACAATAAACCTGTTCATGTTGGTGGGTAGTGTCAAACATTTACCCACCAAGTACTATTGAATGTATCTATGTTTTGTACTTGTAATGGAAATAAATAAATAAATAAATAAATAAATTCCACACCATCAACGACTTCGACCCCGCGTTGGGGCTCAAACGGTGTATAGATTGGAAATATGCGACCCGGTCATGCAACAATGCTCCAAATCCACTGAAGAAGTTGATAGAAAGATGCCGCCTACGTTCAGTGTTCAGCCGTTGAGTTCGACCCAGTTGAAATCGTTGCCAAAGAAGTTCCGCACGACCCTAACTGATACCGATTGTTGCATTTCTTGAAAATATCAATACGTCATGCCGCTAACAAAACTCGACATAACTTACCATCTGAACAAAAATTGCCTCATTCCGCTTGAAGGTCACGTGTCTTGAGCCCCTCGGAACATTTTCGCCTCCCGCAATGCGGTTAAGTGAGATTTTTATCGGATTAGCGACGCATCTGCGCGACGAACAATGGGCGACCCCCATTAGGATAATCAAAGTTGAAGCCGGTTGAAATGGAGCGCTTTTGGCGTTGACACAATGATTAAAAACGCAGTAAACGTGGGGAGTCAAACGAGATTTGGATTTTGTGGATTGTCACTTAGGATGAAAGCTTCTTTTCAAACATTGCACGTTTCCGATAGAACACCCAACTTGTGCAATTTTGTACAATGTAATAATTCCACGTTCTGAAAATTGCTTCGGTTCAATGTCGCAGAAACGTCTCTCCAAAACTTGCCACTTCCAAAGTATTTTTTTAACTAACTTATTTGTTTTTCAAATGTAGTGTTACCGCGAGTAAATAAGTGAAGTCCTCGTTATTGTTGTTTTTCTATCTTCAAACCGAAATTATCCACAACAACTCGCAGCAAACTTTGGTTAGCGGCGGCTTACGGACCTCGACTTAAACTATATAATTGGCTAAAAAGAAACCACAGGAAATGGACCACAAGGATTTAAGATTCTTTAAGTAGTAGGTATATGACACAGGTACAAGTTGTGTTAATAAATTATTTTACCAGCAGTGGGAATTAAAAAAAAAAATGCAACCGCACTTCTGGAGGCTGTTTAAACTGGAAACTCTAAAAATGGATTCTACACCTAAAAATATTTCGCAAACGACACCCAACTCAATCCCATAGCCAAAAACACTCAAAAGCCTCTCAGGCAGCCCGTTTTTTAAAACCCTTGAGTGAATTGTGTAGCGATTTTTTAAATTTTACTAATTAAAACCATTTATTAAAGAGTAATAATTATTATTGTTCATGCACGATTAAAAGTTTTGTGTTTTTGTTCTCTAGATTACGTTTTTTAGTTACCTACTATACTTCAATGTTGCTTCGGTAGTTTTTGTGCGTTCATTTCACAATAATTTTTTATTTCATTTTTTTTTATTTTAGTTTTTAAATTTTTTATTTTATTTCGTTTTTTTACGATTTCATTTGTTTAAGTATGTCTTGGACGGAGGATCCATTTTTCGTCGTTCCACATCTATATACAAACGCTGTACGGGAATACACTTTTTCCCATAGTTCATTTACTTATTAAAAACTTGCACAATTCGTCCCAAATAGAAATGATCCGTTGCGTAAAATTTCAATTTTTTATTTTTTTATTTTTTTAATTTTTTTCAGTTCTGTCTACTCTCGAGTTATTACGTGAGTTACTCAGGTATTACGAACAGGTAGCCCCTCAGGGACACATGATGGGGCGCGATTAAGGACGATGGGTGTTTAAGGGGGGGGGGGGGGGTACTAAATCCCCAGGTAAGGATTCCAAAAGGGTGACGGGGGTAAAACGCTTAACCCCGACGGGACAGGTAGAGGGGCGTGGTCAGGGCGGCCACGCCTTTTCAAAGGTGGAAGCCCGTGCGGGAAGGACACGCTCGTATCCGCCGACCCAGCGGCTAACGTTCGCTTAAAAAATTTAATAAAAAAAAAAAAAAAAAAAAAAAAAACCTTTTTTTTTGGCGAGAAACAGAAACGCGTGACGGACTCGACCGCAACGAATTTCTAATCCAAATAGCGGTTTTTGCGGGGTTTTCTTAAACTTAACGGAACCGAAGCAGATTGAAAGCCTGAGAGAGTATTAGGTTTAACCCTCTTCTCACTTTCTCGTAACCATCCTGTACCATCTTCATTCCATGAAAAAAAAAAAAAAAAAAAAAAAAAAACCTCTTCACCAGGAAGTTTCCCGGATTTCGTTCCCATTTTATTTATTTTTTTCCTGTCGCGGCGGGTTCTGACTTTTCTTGAAACCCTCGTTTTTTTCGTTGTTTCTCCCTCTTCCAAAAGATTTATCACTCAACGCGTTCTTGCGGGGACATTACCATTGCGGGTGGATGAGATAATGGAATTGCTTTACATAGCGACACACAGCCTTCCCCGAGTTGGAAAATTAAACTGTGCGCGTTTAAACGCCGGAAGTGCGTAGTTATGTTTTATTGGGTTAAAAGCTGCAAATTTTGCAAAAAAGGATTTTTTCTTTGACATAATTTGTTTTTTAATTGCATGTTTGGTGACGCGGTTTATTGCTTTAAAATCGATTTGTAGCCTCATTGAAGCCCCATTAAGACCTAAGGTGTAGTTAGTTGGATGTCGTATGAGACCCCCTAAAAAGATTCTACGTCAAAAAATACTCGGAAAACGACACCCCTATCGACCTGTTTGCGTCTAAAGCCTCTTGTAGCCCAAAATAAGCCCCGTAAGGCCCCACGCAGAAGCCCTATGGGTCTCAAACCCCCACAAATCGATTTCTCTGTTCAAAAATACTTCGAAAACGACGCCCTACTCGAGCTGTTGGCATACGTTCTTCGACAGCCACATTTGTAGCCCCAAAGAAGCCCTACGCAGAAGCCGGATGAGTCTGAAACCCCCCACAAATGAACTTCTCCGTGAAAAATACTTCAAAAACCCCAGTCGACCTGTTTGCGTAACATCTTCAAAAGAAGCCCAAAACAAGCCCCATACAGCCCCACGCAGAAGCCGGATGGGTTTGAAACCCCTATTAATGGACTTGTCTGTGAAAAATGCTTCGAAAACAACACCCCAGTCGACCTATTTGCGTAAATTCTTCAAAAGTAGCCCAAAACAAGCCTCATACAGCCCCACGCAGAAGCCGATGGGCCCAGAACCCCTATAAATGGGTTGCTCTGTTCAAAAATACTTCATAAACGACACCCCACTCGACCCCCAACTCCAACTTCTCCAAAAACCCCTTCTGTGGACAGCGTACGACGGACGGACATTTTATTTTTTGGAACCTGGAAAAATTTTATGAATTTCAAAATTGTCTAACTCCGTCGCCAATAATTGAATTATTCATGGTAGTAGTATTCTCACTTCTTACTGCTGTTCTGATTCGACAAAATTAATTGCAAAAATTTATGTTGGCTTGTGCTCGACCCTTTCAACCCAAGAGTACTACAAAAAGGTAAAACCTCTTATTTATGCGGTCCATTGCCACATGTCGATGGGAAAGGTCAGGACAGTGTAACCAGGTTGACTGTTCGGGAAGGTTGGAAGCAGTTTTTCCCACCTCGCCCCTTTGTCCTCCCACCCTTTTCCGGTTCGCCGTCGCACTTAGTTTTAAACAGAGAATAAATTTCCAACCCTCATTGCGGTTTTTCGATGGCGGTTCGGAAGGGAGCGAGGGGGAGTTTCTGAGGGAATTCCGAGAAAACCTTGGAGAACATTTGCACAGGAGGTCCTCCCCTAAAATGGGTAGAGTTTCCGCGTGTTTTTCCAACTTTTTTTTTCTGTTGCTCTCCTTCTACTTCGGTACTTGGAAAACTTCCATTTCCCCAGGTCGGTTGGAAATTAGTTTCGCTCTCGGTTGTCATGTAAGGGGGTCCCCCTTCTGCTCTTTTTTGTATTAGCCGAAAACACTGTCGAGGCCGAACCTGAAAACCGAGAAAAAGTTCTCTTTTTGAGGATGGAGGTTCCTCCATTGCGACGAATAATCTTGTAAGAAAATGAAAAACGCTGTATGAAAATTAAATTTTGGCCACTTTAAGAACCTTTGGTTAAAACGAAAAACGCTGTAAATTTGCCACAAGGGGTTTTTCTTCTTTGGTAAAATGTGGGTTTTATTGTGTTTAACCATTTTTGGTTCTCACAAGTGGGGCAGGAGCCGACCCCACAATGCGCCCAGATAATCACAGATAAAGTAAGATAGTCTTAGATAGTCTTGCTCCAGAGAAAGGATTCACATAAACTTGCGTTCAGAGGTGAATTGTCTGCCGACAAGCCAGGTATTACAACACTTGATTGATTTTTGGTCAAACATTGGTGTTCGGCCCGGATTCGAACCAGGCTGATCAGCGCTCCGACTGATTTGTAAACAGACGAAGCTCTGTCGCCTGAGCTCACTGGGCCACCCTGACCCCATTTTTCTTCTTTGGTATAAATTATCCAAAAATTAATTCTGCAATTAAACAATTTTTGAAAAAAATCAAAAATTACAAAAAAAATCTGTGTTTCTGGACAGTTTGGACAAATTTGGAACCACAAAAAATGGAACACTTTTGATTCGGCGGGACGCCCGTCCGTTCGCGTTCCAGGCCGTGTAGGCCTAATTACTTGATTGTCCATCTAGTTGTGCCCGCAAGGTTATCACCGGAATCTCTCAACCTCATGGGGCTCTGTGGGGCTTAAAAGACGGTACGCGAGGGTCTATTGACGGCTATGGGGTCGAGTTAGGTGTCCTCGTCGAAGAATTTTTGGACGTAAAATTCATATTTGAGAGTCCCAGAACGATTCAATTCCACCGCGGGGATCTGTGGGGCTTTCAGGCGGCTACATTTAAAGGGACTTCTGGAGGATGCCAGGAAGTCGAATGAGGGGTCGTTTTCCGAGTAATGTTGGACGCAGAATCCTTTTTTTTTTGGTTCCCATAATATGGGAGATATGTATTATCTCTCCAAACACTGTAAAGGAATGTTTTTTTTTTGTTTTTTTTCAAATAGGTAATTCTTCAATTTTATTTTATTTTTTAAATTAAAATTTTCCTTTAATTTTAATTTTATTTTTATTTTCATATTTTTTATTAATTTATATTATTAGGTAAATTTGGAGTTTTAATATATTTTAGCATGGAACATGCTTTAGCCGTGACCTATCAGCCCAAAAACGTTAGTCTGAGAAGGAGGCGCGAGAGTGTCACGTTTATAATATTCAGAGTGTCACGTTCATAATATATTATATTACGACGTAAAATATAAATATACGTTAGGCCACTAGTTCGGCAACCTCACTAGTCTTACTGTCAGGCCACTAGTTCAGCGTCCTCTCGTGTCTTACTGTCAGTCCACTATTTTAGCGTCAGACATCTCCAACAGGCAAAATGGATTCCAATCCCACGGTTAATAAAGCATGTTCCATGTTACTTGAATTTCAGCCGTGGGCATCCGGGGGTCTGGGGGCTCGCCTCCTAAAAACGGGGTTTAAAAAAAATTATACTATTATTTGTTGTCATAATTTATTTTAGCACAATGTAAAACTACCTACTAAAGGAAAATAACCCTTAGTGTACGCGTGGTTGGTACATATACGAATCTACGGGTCATAAACCGTATGATGACAAATTTTGAGACCGATACAATTTTTTGACCCCAGCCGGAATACATACATAGGAGTTGGTACTATTCTATACACCAAAAGGCGGTTGAAAAGAAAAGTCATGCTACATGCACAATTATTTACATAATTCATTTGATCATAAAAGTAGAGAGTAACATCCGTCAGGGGAGTATTCCACACAAAGACGTACTAGAAGCAGCACAATAGTTACAGTAGCCCTAATCATCCCAAACCATACAATTGTGTTTCCCTCCCCAGCTAGCAAAGTCTGTCACAACTTATTAATTGCCTCTTTTCACCCCCCCTCACGGCATCTGCAGTATCCCCGTATATTCTCATGTCCCCACCCAAAAAGTCCCACAATGTATGAGGCGCCCCGCAGAGGCCGCAGCTGCCTTCCGGCTGCCATCTTCGGGGGCCTAATGGTGTCATCACTGTATCCGTGTTAGCATAAATCAACACTCGGGGAGGGAACCTTTTGAAGGTGAGGACAATGGGGAGGAAAAGAGAGGAAGCCGTAAAAGAGAAAAGGAAAAAAAAAAGTAATATAACACGTTGTTCTTAATGGCACACAGCTTCAGTTACAACTAACAGTGTACGGTGTGAAGGAGGGCTCATGTCGTGTTCACTATTGCGCTTCTTCCGAAATATTTTCGAAAGTCGATTTTGCATGAAATTTAGAATAAAATAGCAATTTGCAATGAAAAAAAAAAAAAAAAAAAAAAAAATATCAAAAAAAAACCAACGCAGCAAAATTTTTTATAACTAGTAACTTAAGTTGCAGGAATACCTAATAAACTATCGAGAACATTTAATGTTCTCGATAGTTTATTAGGTATTCCTGCAACTTAAGTTACTTACTAGTTATAATTAGTTACTAGTTATAATTATAACTAGTTATGTCGACAAGGTTAATTAGGTATTGAAAATGTTATGCATGTTTAGTGTGTTATAATATTTTTAATTTAAGTTTAATTTTAATAATTATATTAAATAATTTCAAATATTATTTGAACATTTTTAATTAGGTATTAAAAAATAAAAATAAAACTAGACAGATGTGGGACCCCAAAAAATTGATTCTACATTACATCCATAATAACTCGGAAAACGACCTCTCATTCGACCTCCTGGCACTCTTAGAAATTCCCATTTGTAGCCCCACGAAAGGCGCATAGATCCTCACGGTGAAATCGGATATTCCCGGCGGGAATTTCCCGCAACCCCCAAAACTGGATTATGCTTCAGAATGTACATGCAAAAAAAAGACACCCAACTCGTCATCATGGCCGAAATCTTTAAGAAAGCCCTCCCGTGACCCCTTTTTAACCCCACAGAGACCCACAGGGCGATCGGGCTGAGAACCTTGCGGACACAACTAGACGAAGAACCGAGTATCTTGTCAAAATATCAGATTTTTGAAAAAAAACTCGCAGTGCCAAAAATTCTGTCAACACGAAGTTATTTTTTAAAAATTAAAAAAATCCATTCATTTACCTACAGAATTTAGATAGATGTGGGACCCCAAAAAAATGGATTCCTAAATCTATTCATGCTCTTTAGAAAAATACAGTTAAAAAAAGCGAAGCTTTTATCATTTTGCAAAATTCAGCTGCCAGTATAGTGTCCTACTAGATGCTCCGGCTCGCTTTGCTCGCCTACGCACCCTGACCCCCCGTAGGGCCTCGCTTCGCTCGGCCGGGGGAGTTCTCAAAGCAGACTGCTTAATCAGACATAAGGCCTCGCTCCGCTCGGCCGAGCGCTTATTCGGACAGGGGGGTCTGCGACCCCCCCTATTCGTAGCTAAAAGGTCGGAAAAAAACGAGCGGCGAGAGGGGGGGCGTCCGTATAAAATCTTCGCTTCAAAAATTTCCCCGCCTCCTCCACCGTTGTAAGGTCCCTGAAGCCCCACCCTTTCTGAGTACGTCTTTCCGACTTCCTTGACAGCGGCCGGGTTGGAAGAGCCAAACAAATATATATATCGCGAGACTCACTCACGGACTGACTCACGATTTTCAATGGGAGACTCCCCGAGCGGCGAGAGGGGGGGCGTCCGTATAAAATCTTCGCTTCAAAAAGTCTTATTGACAGAATGTCTGCACATTTTATACCATTGAATAAGACAGCCTACCTATACCATAAACCTTGAGAAAACGCTGCAAATTTTACACAAGGGTTTATTATTCTTTGATGTAGGTTACTTGTGCAGAAATTAACGTCTGTCAATGAAAAAAATGCAAAAAAAATTTTTTAGATTTTTACCTATAGGTATTTAAATTTTTTTTGTATGGATTTTTTGTTTCAAATATGTTTTTTTTTTTTTTTTCAAAATGTCTATTTTTTCCTCGAAAAATATTTTACGTCCTGGGATCCTTCAAAAATGCCATTTTTAGCCCCATGAATGCCCTGTAGATCGCCACAGTGAAATTTGATCGTTCCGGGACCCCCAAAAATGGATTCTACGTCCAAAAATACTTCGAAAACGACACCTAACTCGATTCCATAGCTAAAAGCCTTCAAAAAACCCCTCCCGTAGCCCCATTTTAGCCCCATAGCGCCCCACGGGTTTGGGCGATCGGGCTGAAAACCTTGCGGGCACAACTAGATGGTAAACCAAGTATTTTGTCAAAATTTCAGATTTAAAAAAAAAATCCATACTCCCAAAACCCGGCTCGGACGGCGGACGTCGTACGGCAGACGGACATTTCGGATTTTGAAACGGATTATGTCAAATTTTGATGCCGATCGGAGTCGTCGACCTCCGTCGCGAAAACATAGGTGTATTATTCCAAGAACAATAAACCAAAATCTTCATTTTTTTAAGAGAAAAAAAAAAAAAAAAAAACGCAATATGGAAAAACGAGTTGTTGGGTCTGTGGTCATGGCAGGTGGGATACGGTCGGGTGTTGGCTGGCGTAGCCAGCAGGGTTTGGCCCCTAGTCCATTCTTTTACAGAGTTTAGATAGATGTGGGACCCCAAAAAAAATGGAATCCTTAATCTATTCATGCTCTTTAGAAAAATACGGTTAAAAAAGGTATTATTGGCAGAATGTCTGCACATTTTATACCATTGAATAATACAGCCTATACCACATACCTTGAGAAACATTTCCTGCTTTTTAAAATTTGAAGAACAGTTCACTACGCGGCGGCATTTTCCCAAATATTTCACAACAACCCAAGCGTTAATATGACTGAAATGTTCGAAAGCTTCTCTTCTGCTGGCGGGAGGCTTATGCGGTCTACCGCTCGACCGATTGCAGTTTTCAACCTCTGCGCCATTCGGAGCCCGTTTCGCCGTTCTAAACCGCCTCTTGGATCTGACAAAAACCAATTAAATTATTTGTGGGGGCTCAACCGAGCGTGAAGAGGCGTTTGTCGCAAAGTATTTCCAATAGTTGAATTTTGTCGTGTTAGCAACGCCTGGATGAAGTTTGTGGAAAAATCCGTTCCCGTGCGGAAAAGTCTACCACGCCGTAGTGCGCAAAAGACAGTTTCAGTTATCGAGTGAGCCGCTAGATCGCGCTCACCATTCCTGGAAGGTTCATCTCTATGGTACGGGAATGGCTCCCCGCCTTCACTGGATGGTCTTCTCATGGTTGGAGAAACTTGGTGAACGTGATGCATTTAAATACTCTGCTAGAAACTACATCACACCTTGGTACACAACACTCTCGCAATTTGGTTTCAGTTCCCATAAAGTCATTACGAAATGGAGAGCATGTGGGGTTATGACGTCCCCATAGATAAGTCTTTGGTGTTTACAGATGTGTAACGCTGGGTGGTAAACATTAAACAACTCTATTGTTCGGGACAATGGCGTCGGCTGCCTTTAATAGGCCATTCTCCATGCACAGGGGTCCCCCTGAAAGTCCTCCCATAACCTCACGATCAAAAATAGCGGCGCCATATGGCGTAGGTGTTTTCACGGTTTTACGGCGTTCAGGGAGGCGGAAGACCCTTCAAACACCTACAAATCATTCGAAACCCTTCGAGGGGCGGAAAAAGCTTTTACTCCCAATGAACCCGATTGAATTAGGCCTAAATTAATAAGTGACCCCTCTCTGCCTGGTTGAGGCCATTTAGAGGGCCATTTGCGGTTACTTTCATATACGCAAAGTGATATTTTGGGGAGGACCCTCACACCGCACGGGGCTCGTTTAAGGGCCAATCTCACGATCGTTTTCTCCTCAGTCAATCGGTTGATTGGTTTTGTGACTCCACTTAGGAAACGAAATATAGACCGCTTTGGGGTCAAGAGACACTCGAAGAGACCCAAAACATAGTGATGAACATGAATGGAAAGGATAAGATGAGGATAATAATGCAGAACACGATTAGGAAAAACTTCGAGATCTAAGCGAACAAAGCAACACAAAAAAAGATGAAAAAAAAAAAAAGCAACAGGAAAAGGAGAAGAAGATGATAATATTATCTTCTTCTCCTTTTTCGGTTGCTTCTTATTATTATGACTATTATGATAAAGAAAAGAGAAAATAGATTGAAAAATGAAAATAAATAAATAAATAACCTAGAAAAAGGAGGGGAATATAATATTATTATTTTTCCCCTCCTTTTTCTAATAATGAAAGATATTTTGTTTCATTCAATATTTTCCTCTACATTCAACATTCAATATGTTCCTGAAATGAAATGGCCGCCGCACAGTGCGTTATTTCGGCTATGTCGGGGAAGGAAAATCATAGCATCTAAGCGATTCGACATATCAGGCTAAAAATCGGATCATTTATGTTTTCGGGTGTATAAAATCCAAAAATGAGGTCAAAAAGAAACCTGGGGATGATTTAATGCCTATTTTGATACGTTATTCGTTTTAAAATCAACTTTTCCTACTCAGAAATTGCCACATTGTTAGGGTAGACTCTGATTTGTCATCTTACTATCAAAATGCTTTTAAACGCGACTGTTAGCGTGGGGCGCTATGGGGCTAAAATGGGGCTACGGGGTGGTTTTTAAGGCTTTTGGCTATGGGATCGAGTTAGGTGTCGTTTTCGAAGTATTTTTGGACGTAGAATCCATTTTTCAGGGTCCCGGAACGATCCGAATATTCCTTCAACAGAGGAGGAAGAAGTGCGAAAATCGGACTATCATCAATCGTCAAGTTTGGGGAAGTGCATCGTTCTTCTCGTTCGTCCTTGAAGGTTTTGTAATCCATTTTCTTTTACTTTAGGTGTCCATGTAAACTTAATGTTCGATTTCCCTTTCCTTAAATGCTATAATAACGCACTGTGCGCCGTCCAGGCCGTTTTGATACGTGCGAGTGTTTTCTTGTGGAAAATTTGCAGCGTTTTTGGAATCTTCTCATTTTGAACCGAAAAATGACAAAATTTGAGGTCGATATGAATTTTTGATCCCCATCGCGAATAGGTGTAGCAGTCCGATAATAATAAACCAAAACGACCGTTTGGCTGATAAAACCCGTACAGATACGGAGCGCACCAGAAGTCGAAAAAAAAGAAAGATTTTTGACCTCTTCAGAGTCTTTTTGATTGATCACACTGTGGAGATGGGGATTTATTTGAGCTGATAGACTTCCAAGGTATTGACAGGAGGTGACGATGGGGTGAGGTCGCCTGCGGGTTAGCAGATAACGTCCGATAAGGCTCCAGAGTGGGGGGACAATGGCGATAGACACTACGGTCTGGAGGGAGGGGAGCTATCTCGCTCTCGCAGCGTCTCATTAGCGGAGCCTCTAATCACTCAGGAAAGACTTCCCATAGTGTCCGTTCGGCCACGGTTTTACGAAGGGGTATCTACACCCGCTCAGACATCAGTTCCTCCGGCAAGGCAACACTGTTATTCACAAACCCTCCGTTTGACCCTTCAACCCCTTCTGAGGTCCCATTGATGAACAGCTCCCTGGAGCCCTATTGTCTTGAAGGTGCCTCACAAATGTCTATTAGCTCTTCCTAATCCCTCACCTCTTCTAGCCATTTCTATGCCCCCACAACTGCCAAAGACCTGCCAGATCTAATTGGCCCAATCACCGATTCAATCAGAGAGTGTTCAACTTGGTTCATGAACTACTTTTCCAGGTTAATTTTGCCACAAGTACTTATAGAAAACTAGCCTGACTGTATCCGACTGACTGTGCGCAACAGGTGTTTTGGACGTAGAATTTAACGAAGAATCCGAATCCGCAATAAAAAAAAACGGAGGTTATACAATTTAAAAAAAGCCAAGTTGCGCGCAATTGCGCACGGTTGCGCGCGTCGTGCGGGATTTTAATAATATTAATATATATTATATCCTATAGGATATTAATATATATGATATCCTATAGGATATTAATATATATTATATCCTATAGGATATTAATATATATTATATCCTATAGGATTTTAATATATATTATATCCTATAGGATTTTAATATATATTATATCCTATAGGATTTGCGCACAGCTTATAATATATGCGCGCAACATATTATGTTGCGCGCAATTGCAACAGTTGCAGCAGTTGCTGGGATCGTTTCCAAAAAAATAGTCGTGATAGGAGGGGGGGGGGGGGGAGAGCTTTGCACTTTTTTGGGGGGTTTTTCGTTCGCGATAATTTTGATTTCGAATCGATGAATCCGGAATAATCAGATTGTCAAAATTCTACATAAAATTAAGTCAAAAGAGAGGGAGAAATAAAAAAAAAATAAAAAAATAAAATAAAAAATAGAAGGAAATTCCCTAAAGCTCTTATCTAAAATCTCTCTACAAATTTCTCTTATATTTTCAGTATCGTGAGGAAAAAGAAGTAGGTATATTAAACACGGGAAAGTGAGGTTTTGGGACATCGGCCAGGGCAAAACGGGCGGGGGGTGGCTGGTCCGGCGGCCGGGGGTTGGCCCTCTATTGTGATGTGCCTCAAAATTTCTTAACCACCGTTAAATTATGTTCCACCAAACATCGAATTGGACAAATTGAAAATCCAGCTTTGCAAGCAATCGGGATGAAGATTGGCAATAATAGTTTAGCCTTCGTGTTACTCTTCAAAAGCCATTTTCCCACCTTCCCAACAAATATTTTCACCCTTTTCCCTCGACCACATCTACCTCAAGATTGTATTAAGATAAGGAGGCATTCTTAGCCAATGGGAACTGAGGGCGTTACCATTTCTCCACAATTTACGGCCTTTTTTTTCAATTTCATAAATGGTGTTACTCGTCGACCTCCCCGCGACGGGATTTTTCTTTATGTAATACCCTTTGAAACACGCGATCCCTCATACTCGTTGATTTTTTTTTTCCGGAATCATAATAACGCGGTCGGAGGAATGTTAAAAGTACTTTAACAATCTCGTGGCTCGCCTCATTTGGCATGATAAAGCTTATGATAAATTGCTCCGGAGCCGACAGAATGGCCGACCACCATGAAAACCGAGTTTGCCTTATCTGGCTTGTGTGTTTTTCTTTTGAACCGGCGAGCTATTATGTACGTGAGCTACATTTCGGCGTGTATTTTCCTCGTTGAAATTGAAATCCGCCCGGTTGGGCTGAAAACCGCCTTAAAAAAAAAAAAAAAAAAAAACGGCGAAGGAGAATTGAAAGTCGAAAGCAACCGGAAAAAAGAGGTTATCGACTTTTTAAGGCGAATTATCATTTTTTGCGTATAATTGAGAGGCTCGGTCAACTAGTGGAAGTAATGAATATACAGCGGGTCCGCCAAGGTGCAAAAAAACATGCGAACTTCCGCATCGCAACTCGCTCAAGGAATTACACTTTTTGTGAGTATCACATCGCAATGGTCTGTTGAATTCAAGAGAGACATTCAACGTTAACGTCCTCGTTCGCATGCTGCAGGAAGAACTACCTACTTAACTGCCTCAAAACATGGCAGATTTTTCACCTGCTGTTTTTCCCCTTTTTCAAGCTTTCTTTTCAAATGCGTTAATTTAAAATAGAAAAACATACCTACAGATAATAAGAACACGAGGATAAAAAAGGACAAACAATCGTGAAGCTACAAATGGGATTTCTAAAGATTGCCAGGAGGTACAATGGATGGAGGTGTCGTTGTCGAAGTAATTGTGGACGTAGAATTCACTTATTGGGGTCCTACATCTGTCCAAACACTGCACAGATTTTTTTAAAAATATTTGTTTACTGTCAAAATTAATTTTGGCGCGATTTCTCAGAAAAGAATAATAAACCATTTTGTAAACATTGCAGCGTTTTCAGTAGGTACTAGTAAATTGGTCATTGGTCCTCAAAACCGGTCGTCAATCTGGTTTTAAATCCTCCACAACCGGTTTAGAGCCTGTTCCAACCGGTTCTACCCATTCAAACTAGTCGGCCTGATATTTTGACCTCCTTTGGTACTGATTCTTCCATTTTAGTCAGCTTTGGGGTTTTCTAAAGCTACGTACCTACATAGATTTTGCCTGCAGGTCGAGAGAGGTGACGTTTTCGAAGAAATTTCTCACGTAGATTTGGAATTTTAATTTTGGTCCTTTTAATTTTTCTAAAATTTTTAATTTTATTTCCAATTTTCCTTAGGAAAAAGAAAAACCTTCTTCCAGTTGTTAATTTATATAAATTACATGAAAGTCGCTGTGTGTAACCAAACCCGGCCTCCTTAATTAACCGTATTCGCTTTTACCCGTCAAATTAGTGGAAACAAAAAACTCTTCCTTATCTTATTTATTCTACTTCCAGAAAGGATTTTTACTCGAACGGCTGAGCTTATCGGCGAAATTATTTCTTGCACTGGAGAAGAAACACAAAAAACTACCAGAACGGATGTGAATTTTTTTTAGGGTGTTTTATTATGCTTTTTCTCCGTAATCTGAAATTCTCTCCCGCGTCGGGTTTTTAAGGAGAAATTACGGTGCCGTTTTGTAATTAATTAGATTTATAAAAAAAAAATGTGTGAGGCTTGTCTCCGGTTTGGGCTCACGGTTTCGGAACAGGTTCACGGTGTGCGAACAGTTTCGGGTCTCGAAGTTATGTTTTTACAGCTGTCATTGTTAGGAGGGGCAATTATTTTTACGGTTTTCTGAGATCGTGAGGAAAGAGGCCGTTAACGTTGTAAATCAGGGTTCGGTGCAGAGTTGAATAAGGCGAAAAAAAAGTGTGGGGCCTTCTTCTGATCTGGAGTATGAAATGGACTAAATGGGCGAAATGATTAATTATTAATTATTGCCGCATGTGGTTGTATTGCTACAAGTTATTAGGGAATGACATGGTACGTGTTGTATTGTCCTTTTAGTTTCCTCGGGGACACCCCCAGACCCCCGGATTGTCTCAGTTTTGATCAAGGATCATAGCAAGAAAACGTGGTACATGTTTTTCGGATAAAAATAATACGCTTGGATGATGTACGAAGAGACAGCCCGTCCATAATTTAACAATTACATAATATGTCGTTCTCGAGACGGCTCCCTATCGGTTCATCATTGAATATCATTCTCAACAGAATTTCCATTAATTAGACGAGAAATCACATATAAAACGTTTGATTACCTTAAGATAAAATTTTCGACATTCAGTCGTCATCAGTATCTGGCTCTCGCCTCAATTCATATCAATTCATCATTCTCAACAGAATGATATTCAATCCGATAGGGAGCCGTCTCGAGAACGATGTGGAAGGGGTGGGGCGTTGTAGACCCGTCATTGGGCAGTTGGTGGCGGGTTGGAATCCTCCCAACTCCACCATCGGGTACCTACTTGCAGGGCTGGTTGGATATCTGCGGTCATGCAATCACCCTTTTCAACCCCGTAAAAACGTGTACCATATTTAAATTGATGAGAGGATTCTTAAAGTAAATTGGATGTATTTGGGTCTTGAGGTATCAGTTCAGTTTGGGAATCCTTGCCCTACAGAAGTGTTCATCAGATCAGCCAATCCTTGAGAAAGCCTCAACATCATGCAGAAAGGTTCGGATGGCGTACAGAAGAGGGTCCCCCTTAATTAGGCGTCTGTGAAAGCGGCAAAAGATCCTTGTGATCCAAGTCTCCCTCCTTTTCAGAGTCGCCATTCCGAGGACGTCGTGAATCTCCATTCCCTCATCCCCCTGGCCACCCTGGACCACCATTACCTCATCCCCCTTCGGACTACCCCTTAACAGCGGATTAATGGCCTTCGGGAGCCGCCTGTCGCCGGGAAGGTGTTTTCTCAAAGGACGAAGGGATTCGCATACCAACACTGAACTGCATCACGAGTTTTGTGTCCCTCACGCACCCCCTCGCCGGTACCATAAACGGACACATCTGCATTTCTCAAGTTTTTTCGTCCACAATGTTTTTTTGTTTTTTTTTTACATTCAGCTAAAACTGCAAGCTCAACAAAGGCCCACCGACAAGCCTCATTTAGAGAGAAGGGGTTGCCAAGAACGACCCTCCACCTATTAAACATTAAACCTATTGAACTGCGAGAAAGTTGCGAATTTTACACGGTTTAAAATGGGATCCAAGTATACTGCGAAAACGACACCTAACTCGAGTTTTTGGTTTCCGCTAATTTTTCAGTCGGTGGTTTCAATACGTTTGTATAAAATTTAATTAACAATTTAAATAATTCACAAAAATTTGAGAATTATAAAAGGGTAAAAAAAAGTCGAATTTCTAGATAATTTCATAAAAGCAATTTGAAAAATTTGACAAGTTGAGAAATTAACCGCCAAGTGATCGGACTGTGAGGAACGTCTATCCACTCAACATGCGAAATTTCCTCGAAAAGGACAAGTCACTCCGGACGATTTTTGACATCCGAGAATTAGTTGAATCTCGTACGTAAATTGCTCAAGTCTTGTTGGAAAAAAATCAAATCAAATTGAAAACATTTGAGGCTGCTCAATTTCACTTATTCATTTTATCTATGTAGACCACTGTATTTCGTTATGAACAAATCCGTTAATTAAACTCTGAGTAATTCTGCTTCCGACGAAAGTTGCTTATCTCAGTGCCTCCCAGAGCCTCATTCCGTAAATCCTTCGTTGTTTCTTGTCCTACACACGTTCTGGGGTCGCTTAATTCCTTCCCGATTTAATTAAAACAAATAATCCGTCAAACCCTTATCACAGGCGAGGAAAGGATTTTAATTAATGCCGGAGCCTCTTCTGCGGGGGAAAAATAACCCAAAAAGGGACCCCAAGTTTTTCCGAAGGAGGTCCTGTCGCTAGGAAACGGGACAACTTGGTGGGCGGGGAGGTCTAAGTTTTAATCAAGGTCTTTTTGCCGATTTGGGACAAGCCCCCAATTAATCCCTAGGGGCTCCCCCTCCCTAAGGCCGATTCCAGGAAAGGGTGTGGGGGTTAATTAAGAATTTGCATGTAAACGAAGTCAGAGTCTAAGGGTTGGGATGGCATGAGTTACGGCCTTGTTCTCTCGGTTGTAATTTGTAAGTCCGACTGTAAGCACTGTAAGCAGCCTGTAAGCCTGGTTGGAGATATATTGCTGTCGCGATTCGGGTTTTATCTTAATTTCCGATTTATCCTTCTGCCTTCCGTATTTTGAATAAACTTGATTTGTCTGTTCGGTTCGCCAAATTACTCAAATTGAGTATTTGTACTCGTAGTGGTTGTAATTCTACATACAATGCGATCAATTTTCAGTGCTCTGAACAGGTTTTCATGCCTGTAGAGTACCCCCAGGTGCGTGTGTTGGGTGTGACAAGAGACTAGCCGGTGCGGACGTTTTTTTTTTTTTTTCTGCGATTAGGATAACGGTGCGAGGGAGTTTTGAAGTCTTCAATGTTAGCATGGACGAAACAGAGGCTTGCAAGGATTGTGAGGATTTTATGGTCAATGAAAGCTCCTCTACATTCATGTTGATATTTGAGTCCAGCCGCTACACGAATGGCTTTTCTCTGGCACGAGAACAATAAAGACGAAGTCGGAGAATGCCCCCAACTTATAATTAAGTCGCTCTGTTTTGAAAACTCGCGTAAAAAGCGGTTAGTAGAGCAGGCTTGGAAATCCTATCCGACAGGCGACGAAGAAGGAAGACATAACTGTTGAGGCGGGCAACGAGTGTGGGGCCTCCATGATAATTTTGGATCGAGTTCGTTTCCCAAAAACGTGTCATTTTGAGGGTTTTGAGCTTCGTGTAGCGAAGTACCTCCATGGTGTTTGTCTTGTCGACAACTTTTTCCTGGAGAACCAGCCTGAAACCGCATCCAACGAGACATTCATTTTGTTGCAGGGCGAGGTTTTTCCGGTCAACCCTTGATGGTTTTAAATGTTGCAAACGAGGGCGTTTCCTATTTGGACATTTAAATTAGAGGAGTTTCCACTCGTTTCCAACGTAATAATGTTATGTTATATTGACGGTACAGACACTGAGTATAGTTTTTTCTTCTTATTCTTAAGATGCATCCTAGGTTTACGATTTTTACGAAATTAGTAGTAAAAACGCTGCGAATTTTACACAGGGGTTTATTATTCTTTGATATAGGCGCAAAAATTAATTCTGTGTAAAAGAAACAAATTTTGGAGAAAAATGGGTGTTTTTTAGTTTTCATTTTTTACTCGGAAAATAATATTTTCAATATTATTTGACCACTTGGGGCCCTTCAAAAATCCCATTTTTAGCCCCATGAAAGTACAATAGATCCCCCACAATGGAATCTTATCGTTCCGAGACCCCCAAAAATGGATTTTACGACCAGAAATACTTCGAAAACGACACCTAACTCGATCCCATTGACAAAATCGTTCAAAAACTCCCTACCGTAGGGTTTGATCGATCGGGCTGAAAACCTCTCGGTCACAACTAGATGTTAAACAAAGTATTTTGTCAAAATTTCAGATTTTAACAAACATTCCTACTGCCCAAAACGGCCCGGACGGCGGATGGACATTTCGTTTCTGGAATGTAGACCTCTTGGAACGAATAATGTCAAATTTTGAGCCCGATGAGAATTTTCGACCCCCATGGCGATTATTCCAAGAACTTATTGTTAACCAAAATCATAACATCTGAAAACGTTGCAAATTTTACACAAGGGTTTATTATTCTTTGATATACGTTACTTGTGCAGAAATTTAATTCTGTCAATGAAAAAATTTATAAAATTTTTTTTTTTAGATTTTTATCTCAAAAAAAAATTTTTTTTTTTCAAAATTGTTTACTTTCAAAAATTCTTTATTTTTTTACCCGAAAAATATTTAACATCCTAGGATCCTTCAAAAATCCCATTTTTAGCCCCATGAAAGCCCTAAAGATCGCCCCAGTGAAATCGGATCGTTCCGGGACCCCAAAAAATGGATTCTACGTCCAAAAATACTTCTAAAACGACACCTAACTCGATCCCATCCTTCAGAAACTCCCTACCGTAGCCCCATTTTAGCCCCAAAGCGCCCCACGGGTTTGATCGATCGGGCTGAAAATCTCGCGGTCACAACTAGATGTTAAACCAAGTAGTTTGTCAAAATTTCAGATTTTAACAAAAATTCCTACTGCCCAAAACGGACGGCGGAAAACACGCATTTCGAAATTCGTTTAGGTGGGAAGAAGAATTGCTCTTCCGAGAGTTTTGCAGGAATGTCATATTTGTACGAATCCAGTGAGCACGACATTAGATTGTGTTTGGGGCCAGTTATGATCCAATCTGTTCTGGCCCTTACGTAGCTGATACACATGACGGTCTCTTTGCGGCCTTTGGCGTGGGTTCAATCTCACCATAATCTGCAGGGGTGGTGTGGCCTATGGTTTTTGGACTTCAACACTCTATTAGGACAGGTTCAACAAACCCTTGCTGGACCTAAGTGAAGTACGGGGTATTAGCTAGGATTTCATTTTATCGCGCTTGTCGTAGTTGCTGGTACAAGAGTCATCGCTACATACCCACTCAATATGCCATCTTCTTGTAACTTGTGGTGTTCAGATCATCAATAGTTGAGGGATGCAACATCTTTATCTCCTCTTCTGCCTCTTCTCTTATCTCGAAGTTTTCATATTGTCCGTGTTTACTTCTTCATGGTCACTATATTATGGGCCTCCGTGGTGGCCACCGACCGCAACGACAGGTACTCTGCTCCCTCTTCTTGTAGCCATTGTCCCATTGAGATTTGAACCATTTTGCAGTATTACCGGGGACGCTTCATCGACCATGTCCGCATCCAACACCCAGTCACATCCTATCACACAAACGGTGACAAGGACTTGGACACCGATTTAATATTAAATTTAGAGACACTAACCCACCTATGTTCACAAAATTCACCTCCTGAAGGGGTTCCAGGAAGGGGTTCAGCTCCTAGAATATCTTTATTTGATTGCACAAAACTCTGAAAGCCCGATGATTGAATTCTCACAGCAAATGAGTACACTTTGTCGTGTACGTCGCGCAATGAATACAAAGATAGAAATGTGCGGGGGAGTTAGGAAGAGGAAGAGACAATTTGACGGAAATACAACGCTGAATATTAACTCTCCTTGTCCAACACGTGTAGGGACTTTGACAAATTAAAACAGGCCCAGTCATTACCTCCTAATGGCCACAGAAGACTTGGGGTATTTCCCCAGAGGACATCCCCGAACGCGAAAGGAACACCGGAGAAAGGATGAGAGGGAATTAAAGTCTGTAGCCCTCCCCGTCGTTGGAGGAGTGTAAATTGCCGACATCAGAAGTGGGATGAGGAGGATCGACGTTGGACTATGTAGAGATGGATGAGAAGGGTGTTGATAGGCCAGAAAGGGGATTGCAACCAGTATGGGCGAAAATGTCCCGTAAAGACTACTCGTCCATCTCTACTCGACATCGGAAGTGGGATAGCAGGGGAAAAACTAAGGACCTCCACCGGTGATCGCTCCAGAGGGCGCCAGATGACAAAAGGATGTCATATCGACACTTGATTAAAACTTGGTGGTTTCGAGGGCGGAGAGCAAAACTGTTTTCGGCAACTCAGGTTAACCCGGGGACTCCCCCTAAACCACCTTCAGTTGATTAAAAGCGGTACACACGGACACAGAGACCCCCCCTTCTTCATCCCGCGTTTTGCCCTACAATTGACGACAAGGCGGAAAGACACGGGCGAGTTGTGTGACTTATGGGAGGATACTCCGAGGGCGAACATTGTCACGACTTTACCAAACTTCATCTTCTCTCCCGGCGTAATCCTCGGGGGAAAATTCTCCATAGGAATTCATTTTGAAGGAGGATCTTTCGTGTTGGTCGTCAAACCCAAGTACATCTTGAACCCTACGTGAAACATCCTGTCGTTTAAATAGATCTTAAAAATATTTATGTAGATGTAAATGTACATAATATGTACGCTGGCCCAGTTCAAGACCGGCTTAAGTGCAAATTTTGCGTTTTTCGGTTTTTGAGTCAGTCTTGCTCAATTTTTTGCGCTCTTTCTAATGGTATTTATACTTTTTTTTAAACTTTACCCAATCGCCGCCAGAGTGCACTTGCGACATTCCACACTGAACACAATCTCTCTGAACCCCAATGCAATAGTGGCTGATGTACAGTTTCGCGTTGACCTTGGAGATGAAAGGTGTGTTTTTCTGTGCAAGAGTGTCTCAACAGCACTCCACTACCCGATAGTCCCGGGTAAGACTGTCTCATCTGCCACTTAAGACTGTTTTACATGCAAAGATAAGGTTATTTCCATATTAGTGTACTTAATTGTGAAAACTGTCTTATCTGCACTCTTAAGTCTGTCTTACAGTGGGGAGCTCCAATCCACTAGTATTTATTTTCATGCAAGACAGTCGTTTTCTGGTTACAATTTTTAAAAAAAATTCTTTTTCAGTCTTTTTTCAAATTCACAGTCTTAACATTGGCATAATTTTATAATTTTTTAAATTTAATTTTGGTTTGTTTACTTTGAGCTGCAGATACTCGGCCTACCTTCATCATTAAGTCATGAGTAGCTGTTTTGATGCATTTTAGAAGAACTGCATAGAACTGCAATTTATGTACAAGAGAAAGTACCTGTATTAGCTTCTAACTGCCCAAACTATTTTAAGATTGCTTGTCACGTTCCTATTCATGTGTTCGATGCCAATTGTTTAGAAGACTGATTCAACTCACATATTCGGTGATACTTGTTATGGTTGGTGGAAAAATTGAATGATTTTACATTATTTTCTCAAAACTTCTATCATACTCCAATTAAAACAATTCCCAGATGGATTTGTAATTATTATTCAAATATTATTTACAAATAAGTCGCTCTTGCACGGTCTCAATTTTCAGACTAGCTCAACATATTCAGGACAATACTGTCTTATCTACTAATTAACTCTTTAATTACCGGACGGAAAAATCTCAAATTCGCAGGTAAGTATACCAAGACCATACTGAGTCAGTGGCCAAAGTTTCAAGGCGCTGGCTGCATTAGCTCCAGAGAAATTCAACATTGAATTTACAGGCTGAATCGTGAGGCCCAATTTCTTAGCCACATCTGTACGCAAGATAGAGATGCCTGCTCCTGAATCAACGAGCATACTACACTTCAACTGATTGATAACTGCTCTTACAAAATTTGTATCTATGTATTTAATATCAATTCCCCCCACGTTCGTACAATGTCTACATGTGGGGTCATCGTCGTTTGTGTAAATGCTGTTTTGCCTATAAGCTTCTGTTGACGTTCTGGACAGGCCACTTTGAAGTGCCCTGACTTTCTGCAGTAGAAGCACGTTGTACTTGCTGCGTGCTGACGAGGGACCTGTGACATTGCTTCCAATTGCATCGCCATGGTCAGAGCTTCATGGATGGTTGCTGGATTACTAAGGACTACTAGCCTTGCCAGGTCTCTGTCGGCCAAGGCTTCCACGAAAACCTCCACTGCTCGCAATGCTTTTTTAAACGCGCTTCCTGAAAAATTTGTGAATTTGCACTTAAGCCGGTCTTGAACTGGGCCAGCGATATTATATTATGTACATGTACTTTTTTTACCGTGAAAACTATTTGATTAATTTGAGACTCTCGATAGGTCAATTTTTTCTAGCTTGATTGAAATTATCATAACAAGCGAGTTATGCAAGTCGTTGAAGAACGCAAACTAGTGCCCTCTCACCAGTTTGGTTTCCGGCAGAAGCACTCAACAATAGACCAGGTACATCGAATAACGAACAAAATTGAGCCGGCACTAGAGGAGAAGCAAGTCTGCTCTGCAATATTTCTGGACGTATACGTATACGTTATAACGCAAGCATTAAATGCTTCAAATTTTGATAAAGTCTGGCATGAAGGGCTAAATTATAAACTACAAAAAATTCTACCTGCTAAATATGCAGAGTTGCTGCAGTCCTACCTAGCAGACCGGTTTTTCCGAATAAAACATGAAAATGCTTACTCAGAAGTGTATAGAATACACGCTGGAGTTCCACAAGGAAGTGTCCTTGGTCCACTCTTGTATGTCTTGTTTACCAGCGATATACCGGAAGGAGAGGAGACTACCATGGCCACGTTTGCAGACGACACAGCTCTGCTCGCAGTCGGTGAAACGAATCATGTAACAATCCCAAAACTTGGAAGATCCATCAATCAACTCCAAGACTGGAAATCAAAATGGAGACTCAAGATGAATGAAACGAAATCGGTCCATGTTGACTTCACCAATCGGAAGCTTGGTTATATTCCCGTTCTTCTTAATGGCAAAGTAATACATGCCAATGAAGCTAAGTACCTGGGCATGACCCTAGATGCAAAACTGCGTTGGAAGGCGCACATGAAGAAAAAGAAGACAGAACTGGTACTCAAGTTCAGAAAAATGTACTGGCTAATGGGTCGAAAATCAAAAATGTCGATCCAAAATAGATTAACGCTGTACAATCAAGTCCTCAAGTCAGCTTGGACTTATGGAGCGCAGCTGTGGGGCTGCACTGCTCAAAGCAACCGAGATATCATTCAAAGGTTCCAAAACAATGCAGTGAGGTGTATTGTTGATGCATACCGATACACTAGAAATGTCAGACTCCACAAAGAACTTCAAATCCCTACTACTGTACGGAATGAGGTGCACCTTGATTCAAGCCATAGCTCATCACAAGAGGCTACAAGTACACGTCAATGAAGAAGCGGTCCAGTTGCTCGACGTTGATGAGGTGCTCCGACGTCTCAAGAGAAAGAAGCCTCATGACCTGTTGGTGTGAGCGTGTTTTTCAATTTGGGTAGTTCAATTCAGTGAATTCCAAGTGCGGTTTACAAGAGTCACTTTTAGATACAATCACAATTCACAGAGACAAAAATATGTTGCTAATAAGAATTAACTTGGTGCAATAAATATTTTCTCGAAAGAAGAAGAAAAAAAAACCCCACAGGGTACTGCTTAGAGTCTTTGGCTAAAATTCAAGAAACATGGAACATGCTTTGCCTTGTAACGTTGCCAAGCAGAAAGAAATCAACAATGGGGGGTTCGCATTGATTTTTTTCAAATTTTTTCTGAAACTACTCCCTGAGAATGTAGGGAAAACAGTAGTCAACCGCCTGATATCGTTTCCAGAAAATTTAAATAATTTAACGAAAATTACGGCGTTTGAAAAACACGGCCATGGAGGGAGCGTGACGTCATTACCTCTTCAACCAACTCCGTAAGAAGATTGTTCCGCCCAGGGTTGCCACTCCACTACTCATCACAGAATAAAATTCAATTGAGCCGTGAATCCTTCTGATGAGGCTTCAAATTTCAAGTATTGTGTATTTTAATCTATATCTATAAAAATGAATCAGTATTTTGTTGGTGATCGCATAACTTGAGAACGGCTGGACCGATTTTGCTAATTTTGGTCTTGAATTATTTGTGGAAGTTCAGAGAAGGTTTATATATAATATAATATAATAATATAATAATGGAAAACCGCTATATTCCGCCGAAATTCCTCTCAAATTAATGCGACGATTCAAATGACGGGAAATGTTAAAAATCCGTACACCGTTAAAATCTCTCCTGTTGAAACATTCAGTATGGGATGTGTGGGATGTATGGGATGGTGTGTGGGATGTATGGGATGTGTGGGATGTATGGGACGTGTGGGATGTATGGGGTGTGTGGGATGTATGGTATGTATGGGATGTATGGGCTGCATATAATTGGTGATAGACGGGAATTTGATAGGTACTTCACTACGACAAACCAACAAGCGTTGTTACTATAAAAAATTAAGTTGACGGGTTGCCACGGGTGCATCATCGATAGGTGATGGGCGGGAATTTGATGTTTCGTGCGACGCACGAGTGTCCCAGCTATGAAATAATGAATTTTCAAAATCTTTAAAAGTGCAGCGAAGCGCGCCAGGTCAGCTAGTTAAAAGTTAATTATGTTTTCCGTCGTATCAAGTTGTAATTGCTATAAATTTATCATATAAGCTGACGACACTAGCGCTCCGGGTGAGAGATTCACTGGAACTGTGACGTCACTACCTCAAGAGTCACTGGTGGGAAACCCCAGCCGATTCAAACTGTGCGTTTCGTTTTTTCGTTATATCTCCTACAATGATTTTTTTTTTCGTTGGTATTGGAGTCTGTGCACGTTACTTTTTAGCCATATTATTGAATGGTAGTGAAGATTTCCAAATCTAAAATCAATGCGAACTCCCCATTGGCAATTGTTTGATAAAAAAAAGCTCCTTTGTTCTCCTAACCTCCTAATACTCGTTTGACTATTAGAGTTGTCAAGCAGAAAGAAATCAACAATAATTCTTTGATAAAAAATAGCTCCTTTGTTCTCCTAACCTCCTAATACTCGTGTGACACTTCTACGTCAGCCAGCTCGCGTCACGTTTTCGGGCAGTTAGCTCAAGGCTTACAAGGCTTAGCATGTTCCATGCTAAAATGTTCTCCGAGTTTGGAACGTAAATCGCTGTGTTCGATAATTACTTGTTCACGCATGACAAGGATGAATGGCATTTTAAGTTACGTTGCACTACAGATTTTACGTACGGTATTTTGCACTTTTTCGATGTGCATTTTCCCTTACAATTTCATTTCTCCAGCAGTCTGTTTATCAATTAAATCAACCTGTTCTCGACTGTTCATCTCTGGAAACCATTGTTTAAACGACGAGCCCCTTCTTGACAGATTTGAGTTTTTTCATGCCACGAAAAAATGTCCAACTGAGATATAAGATGTTAATGTTAGATTCTGACGAGGAACTGAGGACGCGCGATTGTAAACGAGAACAGAGCAAGAACAGAACATCGGGATAGATACAGCAACCTGAGCATTCATGCTGCAGCTTTCATGAAAGCTATATCAAACCACATACAAAAATAAAAATTGAAATTTTCAGAATAATCAACTCAAGTATTTGCGACGGGGTCAAACATTTTGAGCTACCTCAATAGTTTGATAAACCCTCATGTACAATTTGCAACGTTTTTCTTACCGTCTATATTTTAATTTATCATTAATTTAAATATCAAATTCAGATTATACACTGGCTTGAATTTTCTGGTAATTTCACAACAATTTCTTTCACCATCCTTCCAGCCCTTAAGATACTTCGAACTCAACCTGACTGTAAACAGGTTCCCCCATCAAGGAGACACCATCCAACCAAGCGACAAATTTTAATGATGACCAACTTCAAAGGAGGCCCGACGCACCTTTTGGATTAACACCTTCCACAGCCAATGATATTAACACCTGATATTCTGATATTGGAGAGCGCCGCTGTGTGAAAAAATGTTCCTTTTCTGTTCTCGTTGAGAATGCGTGTTCGATTTGGAAAAAAAAAAAAAAAAAAGGAAAAGAATATCGCCTTGTATAATTATGAGAAGTTTAGGTTACGGTTAGTATCAATGTATAGTATCATGAGGCTTATTTGATTCTTGGGCGTGTAGCTGGTTCATATTTAGGAGGTGGCGACGTTGTTACACCTGCTCATGATTGTTCTGGATTCAAATGCGCCCGTAAAACGTGGTGTACGTGTAACAGCATTAAGCAGAGCTTGTAGAAACCTCCAAGCGAAGGGATGAAGCCTGTTGTATGGATTTAATTAAAGTGTATATCAGAGTGAGAACATTAGCAAATAGGGGATTATGGAGGTTAAAGATAGTCTGGGCGAAGGGGGGGTTCTGACGAGTGATTGGTGGTTTATTAAGGGAATCTTCGGGGGATGAAAACCCCCTCCTTAAACCTCCTTAAGGGATGAGGATGAGAAAGGATGCTCGGATGGGTCCCGCCCTTCCAGTATGAATATTTCATGATCTCTTGCTTTCCCAACCCCCTCGGCGGTACCTCCTCTTCATTTACATATGATGAGTCTTGTGACTAAGGTGGATTCCACCATTCGACTACTATATCTTTTTCGGTGGTTTGATCATGTTGAATAGAAGGCTCAGTTAAAATAGCAAGTTTCATGGGGGCTTATTGTTTCTTTGGAGCGGATAGTTGTGGTCGTTGAACAGCTTTGACAAGCGTTGACGGAGCAGTGCTTTGCAACAACAGTGTGAGGTTTTCGGCAGTTCTTGGTTGGGAAGAGGGTTCTGCTGCTTTTCATCTTTCGCAGTGCGCCTCTGGGTCGCATGTCATGTTGCTAGGGCAGCCACGATGCCAGTCTCAAGGCTGCCAAGAGTCGTGGCGGTGATAATCTTGGGCTGACAGTTTTTAGACTGGGACTGGAGTATCTTTCTTCATTTGAGAGTCCTCTGGGAGGCGTATACTGAAGGCATTCACGTCACCCCTGTACTGGCAGGTGGGTCGAGCAAGCAGCGAGCTTGAACCTCCTCAGAGCTACAAGTACCTAATGAAGATTTAATGCGGGCTGAACTGTTCGCCTTGAACGTCTTTCCTGTCGGGCTGGCAGGAGCGCTCCTTGTGTACCCTGCATGCACAGGTCGAAGAGCAGGTCCAAAGCACTGATCGGGTGTTGAAGAGTTCTGCCGAGTACCTACAGACGCTTTCTGGTGAGGAACTCCAATTTCTGAGCAAGTCCAAGGATCTTCAACTACCTAAAAAAATAAAAAATAAAAATAAATAAAATCCAATCTCAAACTATTTGATTCCACAAACTTGAAAATTTGATTTTTTTCCCCCCCTCTACATTTTGAAAAGTTAGTACCTAATTCATAAAACGGCGAAGGGAACATGACGTTAAAAAAAAACAATAGAGGGGAAACTTATGGAAACAATATTCGTGAAAAAGTGTTGTGGTTTAAAATGTTGGGAAAGTGTACGTCTGGCTGAACTACAGGGATAAGGAGGGGGGGGGGGGGGGGAAACAGCCGGAAAGAGAGAAAGGATAAAATGCTCGGAGAGAGAAAAGGACGGAGATAAAATAAGGACGCCTCCGAGATCAGCGCCTGGTGAAATATAGATGTCGATAAAATATTGCTCGCAAACGCCTTTAGAATGGAGCCTGGGCGAAGTAGGGGGACTCGGTGTAATATTCCAAGGTGAAAGGCAAATCTTTATTCGCTTGAAGGTTTTTTTTTTTTCGTTCCCCCTTCTTCTCTTTTCTCTTTATAGTGCCTCGTGTAAATTGAATATAAAATATACTGTAGAAATGATGAATGCTTCGGTTCCTTTGAGTTGTTTTCTTTATCTTTTTTTTCTCTTCATAAGGGGGAGATTCTGTGCGTGTGGAATCTTGAAAGGTGGGATATTTATGTGTACAATGGTGTGAGATCAACCGAAAAATAATGGCAGACTCATGTATGAGGCAGCAAAGGTTGAGAACGTGCAGAAACGGTATTAGGGTGAGTGAACTTAACATAGGTGTACCTACAAAAAAGGCAATAACTAGATTTAAAAAAAAAAAAACGCTGCAAATTTTACTTATTGGTTCATTTTTGTGAATAAATTGTGTAAAAATTAATTCTGTCAAAAGAAACTTTTTTTTTTTAATTAGAAAATTTTAAAAGACTGTAATCCAGTTAAGAGCTCCATACATTCCTTACGTGACGTCGTATGGGTTGAAGACACTCATGAACGGGTTCCACGTCCAAATATTCTCAAAACGTTGGAAATTTTACGTTGAATTGAAACGTTGGTTTTTTTTTACTATTTTTGTTTTTAGGGTTTCTTATTCTTTGGTTTGGTGCAAAAATAATTTTAATAATAATCATTAGGTATTAAATAATGATTATTATTATTATTATTAATAATTAAATTTTAATTATTAAATAACAATTTTATTCATTAACTACTTATAAATAATAATTTTATTCACTCTAATACTATTTTAGTATTGCTATAATACCAATAAAACATTATTCTGTAATCTTGAACATTATTAAGAAAGATCCAATATCCCCAAAAATGAATTATACCTACCCATGTCCAAAATCACTAGGAAAACGATACCTCATTAAATGAGCTTTCTGAGTGATTCCGAGAGAAGAGGTCAAATTTTGACTCTACATCCTACGACTCCTAACTCAACCCTGTAGTCGAAAACCTTCACAAAACCCACCCATAGCCCCTTTTCAGCCCCTCGAAGCCCCCGATGGCATGAGCGATCGGATTGAAACACTTGCGAGCACAACTAGATGGAGAACCAGGTAGGTATCTATGACTCCTGTCATGAAAATAGGTTGATTATTCTGATTAAACCAAAATACACGGAGAAAACAAGTGCGCCTTCAACTATTCCTGTCTCGCCTAAACCCTCAGAGCTTTGGGGGGAATGCTTCCTCCCTCCCAATCTCTAGGCTCCACCCAGAAGGTTCATTCTGGGGTTGGCAGGCTCGTGGGGGGACGGTATGAGGCAAAGACTTGCGTGCATGTTTCAGGTGTTCTATGTCAATGGAGCGGGGCGTTACATTACTCGGTAGGCGTTACATTACATGACTCCATCTTTGACCCAGTTTACTCCCAACATAACGTACCGTCCGAACTTGTTATCCACCCAGTTCACAATAACGTCGTTTGCAAGCGAGGGCGGCCTAAGGGGACGAAGAACGTTCAATAAAGTGTCAACCAGGGGAGAGAAAATGTAATATTCTTCTCCAGATATAAATTGACATCGGGAGAAGTGGATTCTGATTTCATCCCCTGTCCACCCCCTCTTCTACCCCGAAGAAAAATCACAGTTACCACCCCCGTGTGACCCCTCCCCGATCCTTTTGCGCCCATAACGGAGTTTTCCACGTTCGCAGGAGAGAAAAAAAAAGAAGGTCCAGAACATAAATAATACATAGCCCCCTAGCCCCCAGAGTGGCTACGACAAGTTGCTATAGGATATCAAGAAAAAGGGATAAAAAAGAAATCCGAGATCGACAGCGGTAGGGGGGAAAGGTTTTTGAAGTGAGGAAGAAGTGGTGGGGGATAGGTTGGATTGGTACCCAATATGTTACCGCCCTCTTTTTCCGACTCTTTAAGTCAGGACATTACCAGTGGACACAGCTTCCCAGAACCAATATGCCTCTGATCCGTTCCCTTTTTATACACCCTCCAAAACCTCTGTCCCTTCATACAATTCCTTTTTGACCCAAACACATCTAAACTTTTTCTTTCTCGTTTAGGTGCCCAACCTTTTTTTTCCCACTTCCTGCTCCAAAAGTGTGATAGTGAGCTGTACAACACCAAATGCTTCGCTCGGCCCGTTTGGTAAGTGTAAACGCATCAACCTGTTTCCCAGATGCCAAAAAACCTCAAAAGCCCAGAACCCGCGTTTTCGTCATTCTCTTTCTCGTCTCTCTCTTTTTTTTCGAATCCAACGCCGGAGCGATTCTGACTCAATTTGGGTAAAAGCTTTGAGCAATCCAAAGAGGTTCGGGTAATTGGTTGGGTCCCCACGAAAAGGAAAAGGCTTCAGATAAGCCGGGACAGCTGCTGTCGCCATGTGACGACTCCTAAGCCCACATCAGATAGACAGACGCAATTCGCCTCTTTCCGTTTATCAAGTCGATGTGAAATCTCATGTAAGTCGAGAATTCGGCCAAGTGACGTTATTGCAAAGACCTCTACACCGGCGGAGGTCATCGCGTTGGAAGTTGCTCAATGAACGTTCTTCGTAGTTGATGATGATGATGATGACCGTTTCCATGAAAGTGGGTGGAAAGTTGTTGAGCGTCGGTAAAATAATACGAGAATATGCCAACGTTTCAAGAGATACATTCTCCTGTTATCAGGCTCTAATTAAATGAAGAAAAAAAAAAAGCAGCAATCAATAAAATAATTTTGGAGGACATTGGAACAGAGTTTAAAACGGATATTGAAACATATTGAAGATATTGAAGATTATTAGGATCTTTTTTTGGGGGGAACAAAATACCCTTCCGACTGGAACGTTGGGATCTGTGGGCTCCGCCAGGTGCTTTTGAAAAAATAAAGATAAAAATATAAAATAAAATACCTAAAATAAATAAGTGAATAAATAAAAAAATAATAGTAAGTAGGAGAATGAAAAACTTAAAAACAAATGAAAACTTTACAAATTTTACACAAGGGTTGATTATTCTTTGATAAAGGTTACTTGTGTAAAAATTATTTCTGTGTCAATAGAAAATATTATGGAAAAACATTTTTTTAAATTTTTTTTTTGGGATTTTTTTTTTTAACAAATTTTTTTTTCTAAAAATTCTATATTTTTTGCTCGAAAAATATTTAACCTCCTGGGATCCTTCAAAAATCCCATTTTTAGCCCCATGAAAACCTTATAGATCGCCACAGTGAGATCAAATCGTTTCGGGACCCCCGAAAATGGATTCTACGTCCATAAATACTTCGAAAACGACACCTAACTCGATCCCGTAGCTAAAAACCTTTAAAAAAAAAACCTCCCATAGCCCCATAGCGCCCCACGGGTTTGAGCGATGGGGCTGAAAACCTTGCGGGCACAACTAGATGGTTAACCATGTATTTTGTCAAAATGTCGAATTAAAAAAAAAATTCCTACTGCCCAAAGAGGCCCGGACGGCGGACGGCGTACGTCGGACGGTCATTTCGTATTTAGAATGTAGACCTCTTGAAATGGATAATGTCAAATTTTGAGGCCGATGGGAGTCGTCGACCCCCGTCGCGAAAACAGGCGTATTATCCCAAGAATAATAAACCAAAACTAATGAAAAACTTATTTTAAACCATATTAATAAATAAAAATTTTATTAAATAATTTCACTGAAAAATAAAAGGTTTCCCTGAAATTTGACGGTTTTTTTTTTTTTTTTTGTCACCAGCAAGTTGAATGAATTCCTCCGGAGTGTTTAGTTCGCATGAAAGGGGGAAAGGCACTGTATGGAAAGGGTGACGACCAATTAACCCTTTATTAACAATTCTCAGACACAAAACGCGCAATCTCGGCTCACCCTCCGTCTTAAAACCCTTCCTTTTATACCTCAGCTATCTAGCAAAGGGTTGAAGGGCGTTGGGGGAGCTGAAGGGGTAGTTAATTTCTCAAGTGAGAAAATTTTCTCCCCGCTCCGCGCGTTGGAGGACATAAATTACGCACGTCTCCGAGGTTCGGCTTTTATGAAAATAATTTAAAGGCCGAGGACAAATCGTTAATGATATTGCCCTTTTCCCCTTCGGAGCGAATACCAACTCGGAGAAACACTTGCTGCACTTTGGGAAACACCACCCGTTTCCCTCCTCTATTCACATGGTAATTTTCCTTGTGAGAAGGTTTTGTTAGGTCGTTGTAGAACACTCGCACCCCCCCAACTTCCTCTTCGCATCGGACCTTTCCCCTTCCAATTCGATTAAGGAGTTGGAAGCTAATCCCTGGAAACTCGTTATTATAAAGGGCTGGTACGACCCAACTGGCATTGGATAGCAGATGTGGATAGTGAAGCTATTAAGTGGACGATGGCGTATGCTAATTTACTACACTTGAAGAGCTCATGTACTCTTGTTGCACTTCAAAATATTACGTTGAAGCTTCTACACTCACGTTGGATAACAGTGTCCAGTATAGCGTGCCAATCTTTTTTTTTTTTCTTTTTTCAGACTGGTCCTATACTCTCCCCTCAGGACACGTACATGAGGGAATACAACATCGATCTGGTGGCTCTCAGGCCTTCCCGACAGTCCCCTCCAGTTAATTACAAGAACCAATGGAGTGCCCCAGTCATATTTCACGGATGGCTCACCGCTTGAACCGGCTAAATCTTCACGGGATTCCCTCTCCTCCCACCTTCAGGAACACTGTGCGCTTTTAATGGTAATCCGAAGAGTCCCCCCTCCCATTTGAAGTTTTTTTTCCCCCCTCACTTCAGCTTGTAAATAACCCTGGAATGTAAATCTTTGGACGGGATTTATCCTTTGGAAAGACACAGTAGCTGAGGGAAATAACTTGTGCTCGTTTTGTTGAAGGATATACCCAGCTGTCGACTAAAGTGGGGGTATTTAAAAATATTTACGTTTGCTGAAATAAATGTCCCTCAGAGAAGCAATAAACACGATTTATCCTAGCAGATTCCAACCGTACCAACTGAACAGTGTTCTAACAAAATTTGACTTTTCCATTTTCCACGAAAAAGGCTTTTTGACGATTTTCATCAAACGTTGCATTGAATGACGGTTTTACAAAATTTCTTAACTCAGAGACTTGAAAATTGACAGTTTTTTTTCCTACATACAAACAAAACACCCACACTTTGCCTTCAGCTCCCAACCACCGCGATGATCTCAAAAACCGATTTCACTTTGTCCTCACGCCATAAAAACCTCCCTCCTGTTGAAAAAGAGTCCTGTAAATTGTTTTACGGCCGAGTTTTATTAAGCTCAGATCTCATATCAGATAACCTAAAAGCATCTTAATTGTTGCGGAATCCATCGCGGCGCCCGAGCGGCGGGCGAGTCATCACAAAAATGCACGCGGTATAATTAGTTATTCGTGTTTTCGGTCATTTTATGCGGACTTTTACGACCGTACATTTGTTGAGGTTCGTTTCCACTAGTAACGCGAATTTGAGCTCATTGCGTCTAGTCACGTGAAGAAGATAACGAACCAATGTGACCGTGATTTTTTTTCCCGTGCCCGTGAAATGGACAATGTGGATAATATTGTCCAATTCCGTTAATGGGACGCCGAAAAAATGTATCCTATTCTCGATCAACCTCAGATCGTTTTATGTCCGGGTTAAACGCAAATTCTTTAACTACATTTTTTGCCACCACTGAACAAAGATTCAAAAGGACCCAACAGCATGCAAAGATGCTGATGGGACTCTTTTCATTGGAGAATTTTAGAATGACGGAGAAATCATCATCCACTGTCCAGACAGGACAGTCTTAGCTGGCAGTGCCGGCCCTTGCTGGGGTTACATTTGTTCTGGAGGCAGACCAACTCTTTGCAGCCTCGGATTCCGAAGAAACGTCCCTTTCATGTGCTGGGCGAAGCTTTGAGTCAGGGTCTTTTCAGGCCAAGCCACGCTGGGATGCGCTGGCCGATCTTGTCAGGCAGTGGCGGAAGGAGTGGGCCGCTGAGTCCGCGGTGAGCCTTCGATTTCTTCTTCTGGGGGTGATCCCAGATCATGAGGACCTCCCGGGAAATCTGGCAGGTCTGGTGGTCTGGCAGGAACTTGGTGTGCGAACCTGGCTGCATGACGAAGCGACCTGGAGGGCTCAGCGCAGCATTCGGATCCACCTGGCTTTTGCTAGGAAAAGGGCTTTCCTGGTGGCTGAGGTATTCCCAGGCAGCCTGATTTTGCCACGACGCTGATCTCCAACCCCCAAGGTCTACTTAGTCAGTATTGGAGGTCGTTCAATACTTCGAATCCATCATGGGCAACATCGTCGGATGAATCTGATGAAGAGCATTGAACGTCCGAGTGCTGCTCATCGTCTGTCTCAACCTGAAACAAAACTCTGTTTTATTTTTAAGTTTTGGTAGTTATTGGTGGTTTCTGCCAGCTCCCCACCCTTGTCCACATGCTAGTAATAAAAATGTGTGAAGTTGTGAAATTTGCTGTAAGAATGGTCTTACCAACAAGCCCGTACTTAGTCACATTTTCTTCCGTTCAATATAAAAAAGGGGTTTTCTCGACATTGGTTCTTTAACCTGTCCCGTGAGATAGGGGCTCACCTCCTTATTCCTAACCCTAAGCTATAGAAGCAATAATATGAGGAAGGAAGGACCCGGGCGAAGAAACAGCAATCTTGCCGGATCAAACCAGCCCTTTTTTTTCCTCCCTTGCGAAGGGTATTGGGGAAAGCCATTTAGCTACACAACTTCCCATAGATTAGGAGCCAACCTCGAAGATCCCCCAGTCCCGTTTCCAGGCGTTCACATCCATACCGCTATAGCCTTAGCGAGCTTTATCCCGGCGGGAACACCTGCGAGGGTGAGAACCGGAGTAGGTGATTTGCAGGGAAGCCAAATGCGGCCCTTCCCTGTGATTCCCCGATATCCGTTTCATTCAACACAATTGCAACACTGTCGGTATTTTCTTCTCGGGATTGGTCCCTACGTACAAAAAAAAAAAAACCTGCAAATTCAACACTAGGGTTTTATTAAGTAAAATATAATATAAGTCTAATACTATTTTGTATAAATTCAGAAAAAACAAGTCTACCATTTGTGTTTTGAAAGGAACTCTCAAATTTTGACTTTCGACTTTCATGAAGGGAACACTCAAAATAGGACTTTGTTTAGCGGTTGTTTATTGGATACCATTGAATGATTTTGAAGCTGTGAAATATGGCCCTTATCTTGTGCCACCTCAATGCTGCACAGATTATACAATAGGTACAATCTTGTATTATTGAGTGCATAATATGCACTCAATATATTATATGCTCATATATTATATGCTTCTTTATATATAAAGAATTACTTTTCAGAAAAAATAATTTTTTAGTTCGATAATTATTATCGAACATTCTACCTACCTACGGTAAAAGACGAATTGCGACACATGATTTCTGCCCATACCACTTAGCCTGGTGATTCTCACTTAGGGCCGGTTTTTGAAACCATAGTCAAAACGAGTGGTTTGGTGACCACCGTAAAACGCGATTTTACAGCCGCTATTTTGTCGGCGTTTTTAGAACCATAGTCAGCGTTCCGACAGCTGACCACGCCGCTAAAATTTTGGCGCCTTGAATATTTTCCCTAGGTGAAATTTTTTCGTCATTGCGGGTTTTGACAACTCATTTGTGAGGAAGGAGTTCACATTTCCCGCTTCTTCTGCCTTCAACATGTCATTATTTTGAGCGTTATTTGAGCGAAAAAAGTAAACAATTATCTCCATCTCTTTCTACCACTCCGCACCCTCCGCGCCGCGGAGTCCGCGGCGGGCCGTCTCGTCAGTCAGTTGTTCCTCGTCAACCAATGAAAGCGGTGATCACGGCTCCGTAAAAATTTGACCCCAGGGTCCTGCTGTGGTTACCGTTTCGTAAAAATAGCGGCCCGTAAAACGGTAACTAAGGTTCAAAAAACGCTTTTTCCGTTTTACAGCCGTCAGAGTCGTCTTTTACGGCCGTCAGAGTTAACTATGGTTTCAAAAACCGGCTCTTAGCCAGTTAATTCTCACTTATCCAGGTGATTCTTACTTAGCCAGTTATGGCAGATTATTAAAACAGGTCACCTAACCATCCCTAACCATTTCTAACCATCCCTAACCATCCAAAACCCCCTTAACCAACCCAAACCCCTCCTAACCATCCCTAACCATCTCTAAACATCCCTAACCATTCCTAACCATCGCAAACCCCCCTAACCATCCCTAACCATTCCTAAACATCCCAAACCCCCCTAACCATCCCTAACCATTCCTAAACATCCCAAACCCCCCTAACCATCCCTAACCATTCCTAACCATCCCAAACCCCCTAACCATCCCTAACCATTCCTAACCATCCCAAACCCCCCTAACCATCCCTAACCATTCCTAAACATCCCAAACCCCCCTAGCCATCCCTAACCATTCCTAACCATCCCAAACCCCCTAACCATCCCTAACCATTCCTAACCATCCCAAACCCCCCTAACCATCCCTAACCATCCCAAACCTTCCCTGACCATCCCTAACCTGGATAAGTGGGAATTACCTGGATAAGTGAGAATCGGATTTTTTCCTGAGAATACGATGGTAGGAGTCCTGCATATACGAGTGTATTTTCATTTTTTCAGGTATGTTCAAACGTAGTTTTGAGTATTTCATCATCGAGAACACGAATATTAGCAAATTTTTTCTGCGAATATTCGTATTTATACGTCCGAAAACACGAATATTCGTATTAACCTTCGTGGGTCCGACCTAGGGAACCCCGAAAATTATGTGTCGCAATTCGTCCCAAGCCCTACCTACCCAGTTTATTTGAAATTTAAAGGATATTTGGAAGTCATACGAGTAGCAAGCTAACGTATACCTCAGAAAACCAAACACCTTCGGAGAGGCTTTTAACAACAGGGCTTATTATTCTTTAGTAAAAATCCAGCAACAACTTTGTCAGGCCTACAATAACTTTGATTTTAATTTTTACGAGTTATACATTTTTTTAAATTTTAAATAATTGAGGCGTTTGCCATTAAAAACAGCCTATTCCACTTTTTTTTTTTTTTTTTTTTTTTTTAAATTAATTTTTCTGCCTAAATCACTAGCTCAGAGTCTGTTTCACACCCTGACACAGACGAAGGGATCCAGAAGGGATACACCTTAAAACAGCTCTTTCAACCACAACCATTTAATGGTTGCCCTCAGGATTCTAACCAGCTCATTCCAAGCTACCGTCTTCGGCCGCCGTAAAAACTTGAAAAACTTGGTGAAAAAAAGTTGAGAAACCCGTTTAACACAAATTCATCAGGAAAAAAGTGAAAAAAAGAGAGAGAGAAAAAAAAAACTCGTTTTGCAACAAAACCAGCTCACTCCTACATAATTAGTTGTATTAATCCCTTTGAAATTATGCTAGGGTAAAAATGAAAACCGAATCTAATTCTACGTCATTACCTATACCTACCTACAATTTAAAAAAAAATTCTTCGTTTTTTCTGCAAGGCATTCAAAAATGAAATGCGCTGTTTTTGATAGTAAACGCCTCAATTATTGTTTTACGTTTTATCCCGTTTAAAATTCAATCATCATTAAAAAAAAAAGCCAAGTTATCAATTTCAAATAATATCCAAAATTTTTCCGAAAACGACCTCACATTCGAGCTCCTGATATCCTGCCAAAGCAAAACAATAGTCGCAGAGATCCATGGTGAGGTCAAATGGGTATGGTACCCCACATAGGTAGTATACGTTCTCGTATTATGGTCCCAATACCCTGAGATAATTGAAAAATGACACACCACTCGATCCCATGGCCAAAAACTTTATAAATCCCACAAGCCAATCCATAGAACCCCATGGTGTAGTCGTATTACTCTGAGAGGCCCATAAATGGATTCTTCGATCAAAATTACCTCGAAAACGACAAACGGCAACGCATCCGATCTCCCGGCCAGAGTCCCCATTCGTAGCTCTGTAGGAGCCCCCTAAACAGTGCAATCAAATGGGTCTGATACCTCCATGAATGGATTCCACGTTCAAAAATACCAAGAAAACGACACCCTACACGATACAGAACTTCCTTTTTAGTCCCACCGAGCGAGGAGCGATCGGGATGAAAACCTAACTGAGTATACCGTCAACATTTCAGATTTGAAACAGGTCTTTTTCCCAAAAGGGTGGGCGGATTGCGTTTTTGGAACCCTGACGTCATGAAACAGAAAAGGAAACATTTTGAGGCCGCAAACAAACATCATCATTTTCAGAATATCAACTTCCATTGTTCGACAAACTGAGTCGAAATAAAATCCTCATTAAAATTGCTTAACGTTGAATTTTTTTATCAGGGTCATTGCGAATTTCCTTTTGAGAAGAATAAGACTGTCGGGGAATGTTCCCCTTCGGGCGGAGGAGCCCCTAAAAGAAATGGGGGGATCTCATTTTCAGTGCAAACAACGTACTCACCTTATAGGCCTCTTCCAGACATAATGTGAAGGGAAGTCTTTTATAAAAGAGGGCGATTGTTTTATAACAGAACGTAATTTAAGTCTCTTCCCCCACTCGGTGGCGCCTTGATCCCTAAGCGCCTACCCCTTTCGTGAAGGAGAAGAGGGGAAGCCGAGAGGGCTCCCGAGTAACAAGGAAAATAGCTTTATTTATTTATTTTTTACCCCCTTAACCGGCTTGACGGACTGACGTTTTGAAATGTCGGGCGCGAGACACCGCGGAATGGCGGTACAATTATGTGGCCCGGAGATGGAGGGGTTTACAATGCGGTTGAAGAAAACAGTTGGATGAGGTATAAGTGGAGGGGGGGGGGCAAAAAAATCGTCTCCTTTGGAGACAATAGCCCTCATCGAGGGGGGGGGGGGGGGGGGGATGTGGTGGGTAAAGGTTGTCAGGTAAATGCCGGCGCCAAGGGGGACTATCTCAAGCTTCTTAGCGGCCTCAGATTCACGATCCAGATTAAATGGCCGTCTAGTTGTCTTCAGCCCTGTGTCCACTTTTTGTCTAGGCCTGCCACATCTTGGTAAGGCCCTACGATAAGTTCTGGAATAAAAATCCGAAAATTCAGAAATATTTTTAGCAAATTTTGCTCAATTTCGACGACTCCGATCGGCCTTAAAATTTGACATTATCCGTTTCAAGAGGTCTAGATTCCACAACCGAAATGTTCGTCCACCGTCCGTGCCGTTTTGAGCAGTAGGAACTTTTTTTTTTTTTTTTTTTTTTTTTTTTTTCTCGTAATGTAACATTTATTTAAACGAGTAACAAGTAAAATCAAAAATCAAAAACAAACATAAACGAGGAACAAGGCCGCCCGCATTCGTTCGCCCTTCAGCCCGGCGTCTTATGCCCTTCTGGGCGCCGTCGTGCTCTGGTGACTCTGCGCGTTCTCAGCAGTCACTGGTCGTCAATGGTCGTCGTTTCCCCAGTGTTCCTCTACAACACCGGCCCCATCTTCTGTGCCAAGTGACCGTAGCCGCCGACGCGTATTCCGGAGTCGGAGGTTCACTGCCCGGATGAGAGCAATCTGGGTCTTTACTTTCACCCAACCCGACATTACGGAATATGGTCGGTCCCATTTCTCTGCCAGGGCGTGGGCCAAGCGTTTCAAGAAGCATCCAAATTCGGCCTGCACAGCCCCGTCGCATGAGATGACCAACGGCGTGAACGAACCCCTCAGGTCCTCAGCTGCCGCATCATATTTTGCATGTTTGGCCCTTGCTGCGGTGTTGGCTGTTGAGTCCCAGTCTCGAGAGGAGTAAGAGATGGCGTCGGCATTTACAATGCGGACGTCAAAAAACGCCGGTCTCTCACTCTCCCAGACTCCCTGGACTTTGATGTCGGCAACTAGGGCTGGGGAGGTTCCATCTGCCTCTTGTAAGACAGGCTCTATGGAAACCCCTCCCCAAGCCTGTTCAGCCAGTTTTGCACACGCGTCACGCAGGTTGTCATGGCCTCTTTTAATAAGCCCACCCTTCATGCAGTTCAGGGCGTGGATTACGCTGAAAGGCTCTTCCCCACACCCGTCACATCGTTTTGGTTACTTTTTTTTTTTTTTAATCTGCAATGTTGACAAAAAAACTTGGTTTACCATCTAGTTGTGCCCGCAAGGTTTTCAGCCAGATCGCCCAAACCCGTGGGGCGATCTGGGGCTAAAATGAGACTACAGGAGGGTTTTCTAGGCTTTTGGCTATGGGATCGAGTTACGTATCGTTTTCAAAGTATTTTTGGACGTAGAATCCATTTTTTAGGGTCCCGGAACGATCTGATTCCACTGTGGGGATTTATAGGGCTTTCATGGGGCTACAAAATTTGTAGGATCCCAGGAAGTCAAATATTTTTCGAGTAAAAACAAAAACTTTAAAAAAAAATTGAAAAACTTTCCAAAATTTTTTTTATTGACACAAATAAATTTTTGCACAACTAATAAAGCAAGAAGAAGAATAGTAAACCCTTGTGTAAAATTTGCTATGTTCCTCTTATGGTTTATTATTCGTGGAATTCGGAGGTCGAAGATTCTGATCGGCCTCAAAAATTGACTTTTTCCGTTTCAAAGTGTCTAGATTCCAAAACACTGCACGTTTTACACAATGGTTTATATTCCTTGATATAGCTTGCTAGTGCGAAAATTAATTCTGTCATTAAAAAAAAATTTCAAAATTTTTTCTCAAAATTAATTTTTTTGTTTTGAAAATTTTTTTTTTACTCCTGGGATCCTTCAAAAATCCCATTTGTAGCCCCATGAAAGCCCCACTGACCCTCACATTGAAATCGGATCGTTTCGGGACCCACAAAAATGGATTCTTCGTCCAAAAATACTTCGAAAACGACACCGAACTCGATACCATAGCCAAAACCACGCCCGGACGGCGGACGGACATTTCGGTTTTCAAATCCACACCCTTTGAAACGGATATTGTCATATTTTGAGGCCGATCGGAGTCGTCGACCTCCGCGGCGATTACATAGAATAATAAACCAAAAATACATCATTTTTGTGACAAAAAGTCTTTCACGTGCCTAGTTCATATTCATCTAAAGCTGTCCTGGTCGATTCAAAAAGTACGAGCGTGACGTCACCTGGGTGATTCCAAAAAAAAAAAAAAAAAAACACAAATTTGGGGTTTCGTTTAGGCCGAAAATTTTTCCATCGTTTTGTCTAGAAGTGTTATTGATTCCGGTCCAGGGAAAGCCCTAGTTTTCGAAAATATATAGGGTGAGATACTTTATGTAGCCCCCAAAAAGATATCACTTCAAAACCAAGACGGATTTATGTGCTTGCCTCAAGACCATCACATGAATTGGTGTTGGTATAACTATTGAGGAACTCAATATATATTCCCAATTACTTTCAAAACCCGTAGCCAGTAACCGAATATAAAATATAATTAGGGTTAGAAACTAGATTTGAAGGTCAATTTCTGCAACTGAAATGGAGAAAGCAAGGCGTGAAGGACTTGAGTTTTCGTGATGGTCTTGAACTTTTGTGTTCACACAAAAGGAAGGTTATGAACTCTTGAGTGAAGGTCATGAGTTTTTCACAATGGTCTTGCCTTTTACCTAGTAATAATACAATATACATACATACATACTACAATAACTTGGTCAAGTCAATGAGATAGGTTATTAAATCATCCAAACCTTCACTAATCCCTCATGACCTTCACAAGTTTGACTTGGTAAAACGTGATGGTCGCGTGAAGGTTTTGAGTGTGACGGTCATGAGAAAGTATCTCAAAATGGCTGGCAAGCTAATTCTGTTGTTCCAGAAGGGTAAACTGGGCTTTCATCGCCACACGAACCCGTTTTGTGTTCTACGGGTGATTACAATCTAATCAAACAATTTGAATTACTCATTTTACGAGCGTGAATGTCTGGAAAAAAAGTATCTCAACAAACATGACTTAGCTCAGTAAACTCTGTGAAAATTTTTCTTTGGCTGCTGGAGATCCCCCACGAGCCGTATTTTCCCTTCCAGGGATGTTGGGCTACTGAACGGACTAGCTCGGAGATCGAAATAGTTAAAAACGCGCTCTTCAGGCGAAATGAAAAACTAACTTTTTTTCTTGTGCCGGTCTTGAGTCATCATGAGTACGCAACTTTTAGAGGGTGGTTCTGCATTTAGATAACTGATAACCCCTTGAACGTAGTAAACTATTGAAATATGGAATCTCCTAATCACTTGGGGAGAAGGCATTGACTGTAAATCCATGATATGGGATCTAAAATCGATTCCAAACTTGCTCATAGGTCTTGAGTACGCGTGAAGGTCGTGGAGTTTTCTGTTGTAAATCTCGATTTTCTCCTAGTCCATTTGCCGAAATAATTCAGAAGTATTTACAGTGGTAGAGCATTTCGTGTGGAGCTATACAAAAAAAAAAGTTGGAAGATTGGGTAATTTTTGGAAGCTACAGAGGCGAGTACTCACCGATTTCCGTTTTTTTTTAGAATCACCCACCTACCGACCTTCCGGTTTGCGCCCAGGGTTGCCAACTCTGAAAATCACTTTCCGTTCACATACATTCATAACGATCATGTTATTTTACAATAAAGAATAAGTTGTGAGGTTGGTGTGCGGGTGTGTGTGGAAAAAGGTGGCTGTTGTAATCATCAACCACTTCGTAGATGCAACTTTTCAGGTGAGCTCGACGCCGCCAAAGATAAAATCGATACAGTTGTAATTGGATGAAAGGGATAAAATAGGAATTTACTGTGAGCCCAACTAGATATACGACTTTTTAGATGATGCTCAGTTTTTTGTCTGGGCAGCCAACCGGAAGCCATCCCCTCCAGGGGTCTTAAATGATTCAATGGGCCGTTTTTCCTCCCCTAATATGGGCCACCTCCGAAGGGTCCCTTGAGGCCAAATGTGTCTCGGGTCAGAAGACTTATGGCTTGGGGGGTATCTTGATTGGGGAGGAGGAGCCCAAAAAGGAATGTCATTCACTCGGTGGTAATCTCACATTTGAATCACACGTTTCAGGGGTTCCATTCATACCTACGAGAGGCACCTGTGGCAAAATGTGACCGAGTATCGACAGTGTTTACAAATTCGCTTGTGACGGGAACGTTCAGATCAGTCTGAGAATGAAAAGTCTTGTCCCAAGTTATTCAGATTAGTTTGCAGTTTGTTTGGGCCGTTCCTTTTGACGCAGGTTTGACATCTGCGAACGGATCAGGCATTCACATTCGAATTCTAGTGAACAAAACTCGCACGCTCGACGGCCAAGCAGGTGGGTGGTCTTAAGAACCTAAAATCCTACGACTTCAATCCAGCTGGGGTTCTTCAGAAGGTCGGAGTTGGCGCTATTTACGGTGTCCAATAGCGAATTTCACTCTACAATATATATGGAGTAAATTTAATGAAATCGATCTTGACAGCCAGGCCTCCTTTGCCGACAATTCGGTTGAGGAAGCTGAACTGTCAGGATAGATTTCGACGTGTGAGTTCATTTTCCAGGACCCCCATTGTGGACAATTCGACTGTGGGATCAGGAAGAGCTGCCTCAGAAGATTGGGTCCACTGGTCAGGCTAAGGAAGCCGCAGCAGCCTTCCCAATTTATACTGCAAGCCAAGGGCGAACTGGAACCAGCCGTGGCATATCGTGTATGGTTCCAACATCCCCTCGGTTCCCCTTCAGGAGCTCTGCACCATCACAAAACCTCGTCATATCGAGCAAGTCTGCTGAGTGCGACCCATACTGGGGTTGCATCTTCCTGTGTTACCAAGCACAATTCGTATTATGCCAAGGAAAGTTATGTTCCCATACACCCCTCCTGTTCCTTCAAAAACACCGGCGTGTTTCACGCCACAGGTCTTCCGCCAACCGCACAACACATAATTTAATTAACGTAAATTGTGTGGCACAAGCACAAGTAGGTCCACCTCCATCACCCGTTTTATGGGGTGTTCCAGTTGAGAACAGTGACATTTCATGAATGTACTGAATGAAAATATCAGGTCCTCAGATTGATTATCGAAGGGAATATTGAGGGCAAGCGGTCGATCGGGCGTCGGCAGAACTCCTGGCTGAAGGACCTTCGCGCGTGGTTTGGCTGTTCGTCGCTCGAGTTGTTTCGTGCCGCATCTTCAAGAGAAATATTAACCATCAAGATCGCCAACCTTCGGATGAAGAAGCTTCATAAGAAGAAGAAGGTCTAGCAGCGAAGCCAAACTAGTGTTGACGTGTCGTTTGGTCTTGCTTCCTTGTCAAAAGCCGAACCGAATTGTGCCAAATCCAACACAAAATAGACTGCCGAACCAGATTGAAGCAAAAATCACAGTGTGGACATGCCAATCGGCTTTAGTTCTTAAAAAAGAAAAAGGGACCTGGAGTCACAGCCACCCAGCATCATTCGGGATGGTGTGTTTGTGTCTTTCCGCTCATTGCCAGGCCCAGGATGTCGTGTGGATCCTTTGAGAAGGTCACAGCTCAACAAGGCACGGCAAATATGGATTCTCCTGGATTGCCGTCTTATACTCACCGCCAAAAAAAAAGGCGTTCACCCTTAAGAGTACGACGCGATCGAAATGAGCCCGAAAAAAAGGAAGAAAAACGCAACTAAGAGAAAAGTCCGTGTTGGAGCCTGACGAAGATTAGAAGGGAATTCCTTTGGGAGGCTCTGTCCCTCCTCTGAGCTCCCTTTCTGAGAGAAAAGAGTCCTTACCCGACAACCCCTCGACCCTCTCCCGGCAGACCGTTCCAGATTGGAATTAATGCGCTCGAACAATGCGAAGGGAACGAATAGATATTAATGACCCCTCCCGGAAGGCTTCAGGGGGGTTTTGGGGTTTTGCATGCGGCCAAGGTCCATTTGTCAGGTCCAACACTCCCTCGTCCCGCCCTTGAAAAACACCCCGTCTCGCCCTTTCGGAGGGGATGTCCTCTTTCTAATCTGTCTTCTTTAGGAGGAAGGCCTTCAGTTCTGAAACCGCTATCATCCCCCCACCATAACCTTCAACCCATCCTTCAAGATTTATACCAATCAGAAACAATACGAGAAAAATGGTTTTGTGACAAAAGAAAATCACCCCCATTTTGGGCCCACCCAGGATTTTTTTATCCCCCGTCCCGTAGATTTTTAATTGCTTCACCGTTCGGTAGGGTCATTCGTCTTTTATTTAACGACACATCGATTACGGGAGATTCCGCTAATCGATTAGGGACGCCGCTAATCGGCTCTCGGAGGCTCTCAATTATTAAGTCACTCACTTCAACCCCCCTCTGAAATGCCCTCTGGCTTTTATTTAAGCACCGTATTTTTCAATTTTAACAACAGTTTGTAGTCCGGGTGGAGGAAAAACCCCATTAAAACGCCGAACCAGAAGGGCGACGTACAGCAAGAAAAAAAGACAAGGGGGAGTTTTCCAACAAGGACTATTACAGTGGAAATTCATTCAACGGAAAAAGCTCTGGTTTAGAGCAAGGGTTTCCAACCTATTTTGGGAAAGAGACTTCTTCTTCCAAAAGGAACTGACATCATCATCATCACATAAATATCGTCAAGTCTATAGATTTAAAAAGACGGTTTTAGGCAAAAAAATACTACTTTTATCGTGCATGATATATCAATATATAATATACATTATATGATATTATCATGTAGTATATTTTATAAAATAATATACACTACAAGCAGACGCGTTTCGGTTGATTAGATCCTCATCAGTAGGCACTACATTAATTAGACTATCAGTATTTGTGTTGTGTTTTGGGGAAGGGCTCCAGCGTCACTGGGATTTAGCCCCTGGCGTCTTTGGTGAAGGGAGTGCGTGAATACCCCTATCTAGGGCAGAACGCGATGTAATGGTATCGAGGCAGCGATTGGAGACCCGCAATCTCCAGACTGACACCGTCGCGAAGTATCAAGTGCATACACGGAGTTTGAAGAAATCTTAAGTTCAACATACCTACACAAAAAATATTTCAAATATTTTTAAAAAAAGTTTAAATTAAAAAAAAAAACGCTGCAAATTTTACAGTTTATTATTCTTTTATATACGTTTCTTGTGCAGAAATTTAATTCTGTCAATGAAAAAAAAAAAAACATTAAAAAAATTTTTGTTTTGTTTTTTTCATAAATTTTTTTTTGAATTTTTTATTTTTTACTCGAAAAATATTTAACATCCTGTGATCCTTCAAAAATCCCATTTTTAGCCCCATGAAAGCCCTATAGATCGCCATAGTGAAATCGGATCGTTCCGGGACCCTCCAAAATGGATTCTACGTCCAAAAATACTTCGAAAACGACACCTAACTCGATCCCATAGCTAAGAGCCTTTAAAAAAAAACCTCCCGTAGCCCCATTTTAGCCCCATAGCGCCCCACGGGTTTGGGCGATCGGATTGAAAACCTTGCGGGCACAACTAGATGGTAAACCAAGTATTGTGTCAAAATTTCAGATTAAAAAAAAAAAAAAAAAAATCCTACTGCCCAAAACGGCCCGGACGGCGTACTGCGGACGGACATTTTGGATTTAGAATGTAGACCTCTTGAAACGGATAATGTCAAATTTTGAGGCCGATCGGAGTCGTCGACCTCCGTCGCGAAAACATAGGTGTATTATTCGAAGAATAATAAAAATAAATAAAAATAAAAAATTGAAAAATATTTTTAAACGAGTAAAAGTTAGTTCGGACATAAAAATACCATGAGTCATGCTTGTATTTGGACGATGACTGAAAGAATGGACGGTTTTTTCAGCAACCCGATATCCCTGAAAACAGACACAAACATGTCCAAATTTAGAGTATACGAGCAGGTCCAAATATAAATAAGATTTACTTCATATTTCATCTCATAGAGACACGTCCAAAGTCCTACTTCTGAAAATACTCTCATGATATGCCAATGAAGACGCTAACATTCATAGACATCAAAACCCGGATAGAAACTGACTGTAATTTCCAAATTCAAACCAGAATAACGGAACAAGAGTGCTCCATTGTCAACAACCGAAATAAAAAGTAGGACAAAGAATGAGCAGATGCGTTACAATGACCCTATTCTGTGTGTTTTCTACGATTTGGAGCCTAACATTGTTCAAGCTGTCGACGAGGATTTATCTCTGTTTGCAATAAGAAATGAGCGGGAAAAAAATTATTTGTATCATTTATTTGGTTGGGGGTCGAACGGAAAATTAAGGAGGTTTGGGGTGTGAATTCTTGAATTGTTAAGAAACGGTGAGATATTCCATTGTGGGGGAAAGAAAAGAAGGGAGACACAAACACCGCAAACGACTGAAAAGGGTTTACAATTTGTCGTCAAAAGCACGAAAAAAAAAAAAAAAAAGTATGAAATAAAAGGAACACGGGGGGGAAAATCGTGATGGGGAGGATGCAGATGAAGAGCAAACTATCCGATGTAGGTCCGAAAATCCGCCCCATTGTTGCCAGTTTTGAGGTCCCCCCTTTCCGAAATTGACGTGTTTGACCACCTGGGCCGTTTCCTATTATTTGTGCTCGGATTACTTCGACGGATCCTTCACAGGAGGACAAAAACCTTCGTGAGGGCAAAGGCGGCCCAAATCCAACAATTGGCATTGTCAATGCGGGAGGCCCTGTCCGATTTGTCAAATCGCGTGAAGCACTTGAGTGTTTGCCGATCGGATCACAGTTGGATTATGCGGATTCACCAAAAGGAGTGCTTGTGTTATCTAAATAGTCCATTCATATTAGACCAAACGGTGAAAATTTTACACTAGGGTTCATCTTTTCAATAGAATCAGATTCTATTGAATCTGATTTTACAAAAATTTACAAACCGTATTTCTTTACTTTATAGGACAGATGAGGGACCCCAAAAATTAATTCCACGTTCAAAATTACAACAAAAACATGATCTTGAAAACCGGCTTTTGCTCCGTTGACACTTCTGCATATCGAAAAACGGTTTTTGCTGCAACTTCGCAATCTGGGAAAACAGGTTTCTGCTTAGGTACATTGTCTGTGCTCGGCTTCGTATTCGAAAGGACAGACGATGGTGTTTAAAGCCACCAGCAAAACAAGTCATGTCGGGATCAACTTGAATAGAAAGAAGACTGGACTCAGACAGCCATTTTATTCAATAGGTGCCGAGTTTTCGCTTCCTAGACACCAGTTTGGAAGAATTATAAACCGGTTGCCGCTCAAAAGGAATTTGATTCTGCTGATTGAAAACTCGTTTCTCTCCCAGAAATAATACTCATGTCAGAATATAACATCAAATATCCAATTTGTAACCCCATAGACCCCCACAGTGAAATCGGATCGTTCTGGGACCCCCAAAAATGGATTCTACGTCCAAAAAACTTCGAAAACGACATCTAACTCGTCCCCATAGCCAAAACCCTAAAAAAAGCCCTCCTGTAGCCCCTTTTTAGCCCCACTGAGCCCTACAGGTTGGGCGATTGGGCTGAAACCCTGGCACAACTAGATGGTAAACAGAGTATTTTGTAAAAATTTCAGATTTAAAAATTGTCGTTTTTGGAATCTAGGGACCTGTCTTGAAACAGATAATGTCACATTTATGTAGAATAAGGGTGTTTCATTCCAAGAATAATAAACCAAAACTCCGAAAATATTAACTAGTAAGACACTGCAAACAACTCACAGCTTGACTGCTTCTCACAGGGTGTTCATTAACCTGACACGGGAAGGTTGCAAAGCGGTAGACAGCGTTCCGACGCTATCGTCCCGAAAAAGGTCTGTTGGACCTCAATTCTGACATAAGCGAAAAATGCCGTCGCTCGTTCGAAAAATATCAAACTATAATCGTCATCGGTGTCGTTTACCTTCAAAATGTATTGAACGGTCTGCTAAACTTTGCCTGGAGAACCCAACCGAAATCCCGATGTTTTCGTCCTGTTAACAACCGTGAAAGGAAGTTACAACTTGGTTATACCATTCATGTCACAACCGTCGCACGATAAATGCCGAACATAAATTTTCTATCCAGGTACGCCGCTTTATGCCATCGTAATGGGGGTCCTTTTAAAACGGTGGACGTCTCATTTCTCGTTTACAACTCACTTTGACGCATTTTTCACGGGAAAGAAAAAAAAAAGTTAATGCCCCTCAATGGGCAAACAGTAGCTGTAAGAACGCGGTTGTCATACGTGTGGTCGGTGATATATTTCGGGGTCTTTGTTTGAAGACAATTTTCGTCCTTTTCGGGGGTTTGAAAAAAACAGTTTTTATTGAGACCTAAGCGAGTTTTGGCCACCCGTGGAGTCGGACGTTTCTTGAATGATTTTCTCATTCAGGATGAGCCTACCTGAGTTTGATCCCCACCTACGCTTCATTCAATACCGTCAAGAGTTATGGTTGGGGTGTTATTTTTTGGAGATTTTTTTTTTTTTTTCGTGCGTCTATTCACACATCCTTCTTTCAATGGTTTCCATTATGCCGTTTTACGGTGTTGTGTGCCTTCTCACCCTTGTGACTCCCCGGAGATTAGACTGTAAGAAGGGACTCCATAAATCTCGCTGGACTCCCCAAGACGGATTATGTTTTGACAGACGTAATCACACACTTTCATTCCTCACGGAATTTAGCGTTGTACGAAATTTTCAGAATGCAAAAAAAAAAATAAATAAATAAATGAAACCTGTGAATTTTACTGTGGGTTTTTATTGTTTGGGGAAAATTATACAAAAATTAATTCTGTCAATGAAACTTTTGAAAAAAAAATCTATTCCCATAGGTGTTTGGGCCGATTTGGGACCCCCAAATATGAATTCTACATTCAAAGTTAATCGGATAACGTCACCTCATTTGACCTCCTGGGGTCCATCTAATGACCCATTAGAAGCCCCATGAAAGCTTCATAGTGTAATCAGATGGCCTTCGGAAACCCCTCCTGTAGCCTCCATTTTAGCCCCTTCGAACCCCGGGTTCGAGCGACCCACCTGAAAACCTTGCAGGCACTGCTAGATGGAAAATCGAGTATTTCGTCAAAATTTCAGGTTAAAAAAAAAATCTGCCGCCCAAAACATCGTGGACGGTGGACGGACGTTTAATTTTAGAAATCCACACATATTGAAACGTATGACAAATTTTGAGGCCGATCAAAATTTCTTAATCCCGTCAAGAAAACACACGTTAATATTTAACCTAATTTATTATTCTCAGAATAATTATTATCTGAGAATAATAAACCAAAAGGTTGTTTAGCGAGTTGGCGAAGGGGTGCGAAAAAGATGGCCGCGCCCGAAAAAAACTGGGGGATAATAAGCTGATGACTTATTGTTAAACAGAGCCATCACTCATCGAGGGTTTCCCCGGCGTCACCGCCAATCGCTACCACTAATTAAGGGAAGGTCTCAGGTCGTGAAAAATCGTCCATTATCCCAAACCCTTCCAGGAAGGGTCTTTTCCCGCCCCGAGTCTTCGTTTTCTCTTTAACCCCCAACGAAAGGGGAGTTTTTTTTTGTATTTTAATTTTTTCAGGGGTGTCAAGGGGTTGGAGCCCATTAGCAGGGTAAAAAAACAGTCCTTTTGTTCTTGTTTAATCAGTGTTGTTGGTGAAATCTTCATGAGAAGTTAAGGGAATCCTGCGAGTTACTAGGCCATCCCTAGTTCATCTTTGTAACGCTAGATACCGCTCACCCTTTTCATTAGGGACGTTACGATGCGTATCAATACTCGTTTTGACATGATAATATCAGAAAATATTATTTTCTGCCAAGTATCGTCACCGACAATTTTGAAAGTTTCATTACAAATATTGTAGGGAAAATATTGATATTGAAGTATATTTGTGGCGGGATACTCACCCCTAGACAGCAGGAATCCTCACCAAGTCCAGAACAAACTCAGCCTGAAAAGAGATAAGGTGGAAAGAACACCAGGCGGGGGCCTCCCCAACTCTATTTTCCCACGAACTTATTTATTCGATAACTACAATGAGTACTTAATCCCAATCCTCTCTACAACTTACCTCTACTTAATTACGATAAATGCAATGAGAAATCCCAGTTAGCTACTCTTCAACTACAAAACCCCACCGCAGCCCGTCAGCAAGCCCCCCCAAACCAGGATATTTGAATTAAAACTCACCGAGGATCAGCCAAAGCATCGGAAATGGGTTGCAGAACACACGACACGAACCGATATACCGCCACGACTGCTAAAAAAACGCTCCTTATTTTTCCGTCGGTGCGGCTCGGGCTGCCTTCCTTGTCCCCATTTCGAGGGTGACAAGGTAAGCAGTTTTCGAGCATCGTGCTCGGTGATCCGCTGCATTATTCACCCCATATTCGGAAAGAGTTCCGTCCAAACATTCCGTTCCTGGCTTTTCTCCCGGCTGGATGCTCGTGACAATATTTAACCTCAATGATTCGAAAATTCCATTACTGATATCGGTATTAAAATACCGGAAATATCGGAACATAATGTCGAGATTGATAAATAACCGTAGTTGTACGAAGACTGCACCAATGCAAGTAAAATTCAAAACCGAAAATAGAACAGCGAATAATAGAAGGAACCGAGAATAGGTCAGCGTCTGTTGTGGGGGTTTGGCCCCCTGGGACGCGCGCCTGAACGCAATCAACGTTAATTCTTAATGAGCAACTTGACTACACACGTGTTACGTATCACTAGAAACCACAATATTGTACTAGACTGGGGGGTCCACTCCCGGGTGGCTAAAGCCCGCCAACCCCCGGCCTCTCTCACCTGGCCTCAGACCCCTTCTACTCGCTTTTCTATAGTGAATCCTTTTTTTTTCTTAAAGAAATACTGGATGAAAGTGAAACGATCCATTAACATAATATGGTTGTCAACAGGGTGACAAGATCCTCCTGGAAAGATTGAGAGCCTCAAGGAAAAATTGAAGGAACCATCTCTGAACAACGATTGATTGTGTAGGTAGTTGTGTTCACTGAGAATGCAAACGACACGGCTGGGCGGAATTCCAGGGCACCATCTTCTGGTTCAGTTTTGGTAACATACCACCTTCCAAGTTCACCACATCTCGAAGGGGTCGCGCTGCAGTCGCAATCCCCCCGCCGTTCCAACACTGGGAACGCCGTTTGACACAGAGTGAGCTCTCCTCTCTATTCCTCCATTCAAGCAAGGTGGAGGTGCATTCGATTCTTTGTTGAATACGCTTGGCAGTGATTTGATTGCAACGATCTGCGCTCGTTTCGCGTATTCTTCAGAGAACGTTACAGTCTTACTGTCCAGTAATCAAAATTTGATCATTTCATGAGTTCTAAAACGCTCTCTTTGGATGGTTCATATTTGAGGTGATTGCACTTGTCTTGTGTTTCATGAATATAAAGAACTACAGAATTAATTTTTGAATAATTTATATCATAAAATAATAAACCCTCATGTAAAATTTGCAGCGTTTTGAAAACCTTTTTGAACTACTTATTAGGACATTCTGCCTTAGTTAATATTTAACCAGAATCTCCTAATGATTAGATAGATCTAAGGAGAGGTGCCAGACCATAGATAATTTATTATGTTCAACTCAAAACACCGAAAAATGGAGATAGGACTTTCATCCTTAGGACGGCAGTACACTTCTTGGTAGTTCATTTTGTACCAGATAATCTCCCTGTTTGCATGCTGCTCTTTTTTCCTGTTCGCATCTTGATAAACCGCCCGATTGGATTTTCTGGGGCAGCGGGGTTTTGTTGTCTGGGACGACCCGAGCAATTTATCATTTCATACGGTGGTTCTTCCCTCGTACAGAAAAAGAGACTTCAAAATTTACCTCGGGTGCAGTACAACATCCTTTTGATCCCTTATCTTTGCCCCAAGATGTTATAAGTTGTGTCTCGGGGATTGTCTTGGGCCAATTTATTACGGCAGCATCCTCCAAAGTAATGGACCCATTATGTTCACTGGGGGTTTTTCCTTTTTGGGTTTCCCCTTCCGAGCGCCACACTCCCGGAAACTAAATCTCCTTCGACCAATATTGGTTTTGCACTGTGGTACAAATCGTAAATCACTCGTTTAAAAAGAGGAAGGTCGGATGGGAAAACGATTGGCCCCTTTTTTTAACTGATCCCCGGGATCTGGCGGGACCCCCTTCTTGTCCTCCGCGGAACAATAAATATCATAACATCGAAAACCTTTGTGTCTCTTCCGAGCTTAAACGTTGGTTATCTTTTCTGGGGTTATCTCCGGGGTTATATATCGGTCACGAGCGGAAGACCCGCGCGGCTCGTCTAACACGGTATTGTTTGTTTCTGTTCGACCATGTTAAAGCTCTTCGGAACATACTTAATAATAAGGGAGGGCTTACGTCCTGCACTTGGCTTCGGGATCGTGTATGAGCCTGTACTTGGGCCGGATCGTGTTTTGCAGGCGGTCTTTCGGCGCCGGCATTCCAACCGTCGACATCGTCGAAACGAGCTCACGATCTTCCAGCTAAACGGAGAAAACCGTTCGGTATGATGTTCAGAGGGCGGATAGGCGGTTTTGACCGGCCCGGGCGATTCAATTTGACCGTCCCTAATAGCAAAGTGTATTATTCCAAGAATATCTAACTGAAACGGGATCCCATAACGCTCACACTCAAAAGGCTGGCTGATAATGGAGAAGGGACCGAGCAGTAGGCGATGGCGAGGAGGGCCGGAAACGACCAAAGCCACTCGGCTCAGTGCTCTGGCCAGATGCTTCTGCTCGCAAGCCATCAACATGGGATCCTCCTGAGTCACTCAGAGATTGCCTACGTACATTCAGATGTAGACACTATGATAAAAATGGGCAGAGGCTTCAGAAGAAGTTCAGAAAGGAATTGGCGAAAATCTCGATCCGTTTACACGTTATTTCAGGGCTCGATGAGGTCAAAAGAGTCATATTTGAACGCGTGTAGCATGTACACCTCCAGAACATCCAGCCTTTTCAACTTTGACCGCGGTGCCGAGGTATCTTGAAGGACTCATATAAATGACTTCAGATTTTGGTTCATTATTCTTGGAATAATACACCTATGTTTTCGCGACGGGGGTCGACGACTCCGATCGGCCTCAAAATTTGACATTATACATTCAAAATCCGAAATGTCCGTCCGCCGTTTTGGGCAGTAGGATTTTTTTTTAAATCTGAATTTTTGACAAAATACTCGGTTTACCATCTAGTTGTGCCCGCAAGGTTTTCAGCCCGATCGCCCAAACCCGTGGGGCGCTATGGGGCTAAAATGGGGCTACGGGAGGGTTTTTTAAAGGCTTTTAGCTATGGGATCGAGTTAGGTGTCGTTTTCGAAGTATTTTTGGACGTAGAATCCATTTTTGGGTCCGGGTCCCGGAACGATCCGATTTCACGGTGGCGATCTACCTACAGCTTTCATGGGGCTAAAAATGGGATTTTTGAAGGATCCCAGGAGGTTAAATATTTTTCGAGTAAAAAATAAAGAATTTTCGAAAAAAAAAATTTTTTGAAACAAAAAATCCAAAAAAAATTTTTTTTTGAAAAATAAAAATCAAATAATTTTTTTTTTTTTTCATTTTTTTCATTGACAATTGAATTTCTGCACTAATTCTATCTAAGAATAATAAACCTTTATGTAAAATTTGCAGCTTTTTTATTCCGTATTTCATTTTTTTTTTTTTTTAGTATTGGCTAGGTTTTTCGGTTTTCCGGTGGTCGAAAATTTGGATTGGCCTCAAAGTTTGACGTTATACGTTTCATGACCCGTAGATTGCAAAAATCAAAATTTGATTTAATGTCCGTCCGCCGTCCGAGCCAGTAGGATTATAATTTTTTTTAATCTGAAGTTTTGAAAAAGTAGGTACCTACCTACTCGGTTTACACGTTATGCCCGCAAGGTTCTCAATGGAGGGATTTTGGCTATGGGATCTAGTTAGGTGTCGTTTTCGAAGTATTTTTGGACGTAGAATCCATTTGTGGGGTGTCAGAACGATCCGATTTCACCGTGAGCATCTTTAGGACTTTCGTCGGTCTACAAAATTTGTACATTTAATGGAGCTGTTGAAAGTCATTAGTTTGACTCCATTCGCATCCTGTATTTCTGGAATCGAAGGGCTTTGGCCCATTCCTCAGCATTGGGCTCATGAGGGGCCCAGCTGACCAACTACTGCTGCTGCAGCAGGGCAAGCCTTGAACGCCATTTTGGATATGTGTACCTACCTACCTACCCCAAAACTCAGCAAGACTCCAAAGCGAGAAGATTTGCCGATTCGGGCATCGAAGTTCTCCGGCCATTTCCTTAACCTCTCCCACGTCGGCTCAGCTCAAAACGTCAGCTGGGAAATTATATCAAAAAATTTCACCAAATTGAATTTGGACTTCCTGCCAACAGTTTTCGCGTCAACCGGGAAAATCTACTCTCACAAATATATCCACCAGGAAATCTACAGCAGGTCGATGATACCACGCAACCCCTTCTGATTTTCCACGACCAACAACCTCGTTTTCGACTCCATTCTTCCGGAGCCGCGCGTCCCATTGGGCACGAGTTGCCGAGACCGTTTGTCGAATACATTTGTCGGCAATTCCCCTCAACTTACCGGGCATGGCGGGCCGCGGAATACATAATGTAGCGTGATAGGATCTTGCGTGACTCTCAAAGTCGGCATGTCTGATTAAACTGGAATTAATGGCTTTTGGCTTCCATTTCCCTCCCAACTGCTTTTTTCTTCGGACGAGAAGTGTGTATCCTGCTAGGGAACTAATGAGTGAGAATTTTTCAAAGGGAACAACCCAATTAACAAAGCGTGGTGTAATTAGGTTGAGCTGGACATTTCTCGGCGCACGCCAAAATATCGAATTTCAGCCGTTCTTTTCGTTTATTTCTGAATGTAAACCTGTTTTCACGAGGGGGAATAGGCCTTGGCCCTTACATCACATTGTGTAGGTAGATTGTTATCGAGCAATGCCAGTACGACAGTTTGGGCAGTTTTTCTGTGGGGCTAAAAAGGTGCTTCAAGTAAGCTTTTTGAAGGTTTTCGTCAAAAATGCAAAACACCTCAAGATTTCGGCACTTTTGTTGATTTATGTACCTATACAACTCGAAAAGTCGCTGGACACTAAATTAAAATATACAACATTAAATGTTTTCTATTTTACACTATAAATATTTTAATTAATAAATTTCGCCTGAATTTAAGATATTAACTGTAAAATATCTCACAGTTAATATCTTAAATTCAGGCGAAATTGGCGAAATTTATGAAATTGAGTGGTTTTGAGGGGGGGGGGGGGGGGGGGGGGGATAGCGTGACTAGTGGAGAGGTTCATTGGAGTTACGCTTCCAGTTATTCTTGTGTCCTGGCGATAGGCGGTGGCGGTTGTTCGAGAGGGTGCAGGCCAGAGTTAGATGGTTGGCGGGCGTACCTGTTACTAGTTAATAGGTTATTAAGTGTAGGTAGTTTACGCAATTTGTCATTATTATTATATTGCGTAGCTATGTTCAGCTCGGGGTGTACATAGTATGTGGCTATGGTAGAAACGTGGGGGGGGGGGGGGGGGGGGGGGACTCCTGAAGATGGTACTGTGTTACCGAAAGCTTGGAATAAGCAGCTACAATTAAAGCACATGAGGGACTGACTAACTGTCTCGACACTTTTCTAATTTTATGCATCATTCACAAGTATAGTTCTCAAGTCTAAGAATAAGAACACTCACATTCTGCAGCGTATTTGCGTCAGATCTATTGAATCGTGATTTCGTTCCAGGGTAGTTATTTAGCATGAAGTATTGTTTAACTAGCAGCTTCCAACATCCTGTCTGGGAGATTAAAGAGTGGCCAGACAAAGAACAAAGACTCATCTACGAGCCCTTAACGAGATGTATTTGAATAGACCGGATTTACTATCGGCAAGAAACTCAGGACGTGGACAAGCCGAGTTAAGAGTCGGCCGAGACGAGGAGAAACTAAAGAGAAGGTTTTTACCCTTTTGAAAATGTAATTAAGCCGCCGGTGGGGTTACAAAAGGTGCCTTCTCCGCCTATCGGTCTCCGGGACCCCGACCAAGAACTACCGCTACAAGATGGCGCCTCCTCGAAGGCGTCTTTTACTACGAACAACCACTCGGAAGGTATTTCTCGTAATTACCCCCCCACCGGTTTCAACAGCATTTTCTCTCTTCGGCCTCATCGAGGACTTTCCTCGGCCATTACAGGTGGCTACGAGACAACCTATGCCATGAAGCTCGACTAATCCCACGACATCCACGTTTGTTAATAGCTTAATTCAAATTTCTAGTTCATAGACTCCTGCGAAAAAAATATCAAAAAAACAATACACCAATTCGCTGAATACACCTTTCGCTGGAGAGGGTGAAAAATAGACTCAAATCTTCACTTTTGGTCAAGCTTTCGGTCCGGGCATTTCTGAATCCTTTTCCAACCTTCTGATGATTTCATAAACTCTCTCAGCAAAAATAGCCGAAAATTGAAAATTCATTTTTTTTTTTTCGCTCGAAAAATATTTTACCTCCTGGGATCCTTCAAAAATCCCATTTGTAGCTCCATGAAAACTCTATAGGTAAACTCTCCTAGATCCCCACAGTGAAATCTGAACGTTCAGGGACCCCAAAAAATGGATTCTACGTCCAAAAATACTTCGAAAACGACGCCTAACTGAACCCCATAGCCATAACCCTTAAAAAACCCTCCCGTAGCTCCATTTAAGCCCCATAGCGCCCCACAGGTTTAGGCGATCGGGCTGAAAGCCTTGCGGGCACAACTAGATGGTAAACCAAGTATTTTGTCAAAATTTCAGATTAAAAAAAAAAAAAAAAAAAAAAAAAAAATCGGTTTTGGAATCTATACCTCTTGAAACGGATAATGAGAAATTTTGAGGCCGATCGCGATTAAATAGGTGTATTATTTCCAAGTAAACCAAAAGGATACCTGAATAAGTGACGAACGTAAAAACGACAAAAACACGAGAAAACAGTCGCGAATTTAGTGTGGAACTTGCAACGCTAACGTCCCGGATTTTGGTTATACTTTATTTCGATGCCTCCAATTTTTTTCTATCTCTCCCAATTTCCAAGATCTGATTTATGAACCCATGCAAAATTGTGACCCCCAAATGGCGTCAGAATGAGTCGGCAGAGCTCCACCAGTTGGGACCAACATTGTTCATGTTTTCTCATTCAAATGCCTCCGCGTCGACAGGGCGAACTCATTTATCACGCGGAAATGAAAACAGCTCCCAATAGGTTTGGGATGATTCAAAGTAACATCCACGCATCGTGTCACTGCTAGGAATGTCACTTAGTCACTTCGCTCGACTAAAGACGGTATGGGAACAGGGAAAATATTTCTCCAACACTTGTTGTGTTGTGACTTGTAAAAGGTTGTCCAGTCACGCTTGCCGTGGACGCGCATAAAACGCCTGTTGAGAACTTTTTGAAATATGACACTTCCAAAGTATTACAACGCGAGGAATGAGACTTCAAGATTTTTACCACCGATGACAACTGTCTAGGGGGTTTTTGGTTTCTTTATCCCCCTACACGAACCCCCCCTCGTCCCCTTTGAACCTTTTCTTGCTCTCCAAAAGGTTGACTCTATTCATTGCGTTAACGACCTCCACCGGTTGAACACACCGGGTGGACCCAATACAAATATAAATAGTCCTGCGGTCCCTGGGCTCCCTCTCTTGCCTTTTCACTTTTTTTTTTTCTACATCACTCAAACTAGTGATAAATGACCTTTTACTGTAGGTGTCTGCGTGGCCCCGAGGAAACCGGAGCAAGAAGCCCGACCCTCCGCGCGCATTTCAGTATAATTTATTCTCCCTGTCCGTTCTTTTTCATTCATCTCCTAAGGTGAAAGGTCCGAAACGGCCCTAACAACAGGGCGAAGGACAGTAAGGAAAAAATACACTGCCGATAACTGCCAGTTCCGACAAAAACTGCTCTAATAGCTAATAATAGTTGCTTTTATATTATAAAACGTCAAATTTTAAATTTCGTTAGAGCAATAATTATTCAAGCGTCAAATGTTTACTATCTCGCAAATTACACCTGATAAGACTATTCAAATTAAAAACGCTACAAATGTCACAAAATGGTACAAATTATCCAAAAACTAATTCTGTCTATAAAAATTGGGGTATTTAACCCTTAAATGGTACGGTGGATCGCAGTGACACAAAAGGTACGGTTGGGACGGATCCAATCCATGTCACCTTATTCAACAAAAATAATAGCACTACATTAATGGATACTAACCTTTATTGAAAATGAAAAAAAAGGAATACAAATCAATTCTATGAAAAAAAAAAAAGTCATTCTTGTACCATAATTTTTACAGTATAAAAAATTCAATATTTATTGAAGCGGATACCACAATAAATAAGAAGTGAGAAAAATTTCCGTATTTAGTAAGGGATCAGTATAATCACTTAATTACACGATAGTATAATCAACTAATCAAATGATTTTAATTGTAATATTTTAATAAATCATAATATCATTTGGTCAAGCTCAAGACTGGTCTATCTAAAAAAACACAATTTTTCAGGAGAGCCATTTAAAGTGTTGGCTTTGCCCTTACTTAAATATATTCGATATATCCTCTACCCGCGCTATTCAAACAGGTTCAAATTTTGCACACACTATACCATTGGACTTTCATATTGATTCCCAGAGGATTTTCCCTCTTCTGAATTCTGTGACAATTTATGGACAAAATCCAAGATGATCGTCTCTTGCACCAAAAAATGTTCAGGTTTTTATAGATAATTCAAGCCAATATTTAGAACAAAACAACTAAAGAATTGTTGCGCAAAAGTGGGACATCACAGTTTGGCTCTGATACTGCAGGCAATATGAAATTTTCAGAGCAAGAGAGGGCTAACACAGGGTTAAACCTCTATTGCATGGAAAAATCCACTAGGAAATGATTTAACTCATCGATCTCAACTGAGCCATCATCACATTGTGATAGTACAGCTTTACTCAGAGAATGAGTTAGAAGTGTTACTCACCGATGGCATATCACATATCACATCACTCTTGCACAATAGATTCAAAGTTTCACCGGTGGGGGTGAAGAATCAACTGATGATAGCCCTGTTGCATCCACTCACAAGATGGCCCTAGAATGCACGCACGATCTAGCGGTGTTCCGTCCAGTTAAAGACGAAACGGTCTTGCACGATGAAAGTAGAGGTGATTTGGAGATGTTTCATACAAAAAACTCAAAATTTACTTTTTTTTTTTTTTTTTTTTTTTTTTTTTTTTTTTTTTTTTTTTTTTTTTTTTAGATAGACTGGTCTTGAAGTGGACTAACAATATATAATACATAATATAAATTATATTATAATAATATTATAATATAATTTATATTATTATATTTGGTTTGGTTGTATAGGTTCTTGAGGTTCGGTCAATAAATTGAACTTCTGCTTTCCAGACGTTTCGGGTATTTCTTGCAAAGTTCGTGAACGGTTGTGGGACCCCGAAAAATTGATTATGCGTCCAAAATTATTCAGAAAACGACACCCCACATGACACAATAATAAACCAAACGTGTATTACGTCCTCTCATGGACACCCTGTATGAAAAAATTGCAATTTAATAGACAAATAACGCAGCAGTAAAATTCAAAAAATGTTTGTTTATTCGTTTCGTTCGTTTAGTCATTCATTTACAATGCCAAAATTTTGCTGGTGACGTTTTGAAAGAAGACTTCGGCAGCTTCTTACGCTTCGCCTCATTTGAATCCTTTCGTACGTGTGAGGAACAGACGATTATGACAGATTGGGTTAGTCTAAGGCATAAAGGGGGTTCGGATATTCCCCTTTTTAAGAGTAAAAATCCCGCGTCTTGTGAGGTCCCGAGGAAACGACTCAATAGCTCGTGTCACAACAGTCAAACTCCGTCAAGATGGATGCCCACCAGGTGTTCTTAAAGGACCTTTTCTTGCCGCCCGAAAAAAACGGGGACAAAAGGACTTTTCCTACCGTCTCATCCGCCTTTATATCCCTTAATTCCTGTGCACACACCCCACTTCCAGATTTAACGACCTTCTTCAGGCCAATTGTGCGAACAGCGCCACGCTGGGTTTGCTCTCACCTAACGAAAATCCGAAGGGATCCCGTCCCTAAAAGGCTGAATGATTTTACAACAACTCGGGATTTTACAGCTTCTTCGGCCTTTTGAAAACCTCCCCTCATTCACCTTGACTTCTAAATAAACCCAAAGAAATACACGGAATTGGGCCAACGGCTTGAAATATGGGGCTATCTGGTCCTGCCACAATGACCGCAACGGGAGGTCTTGAATTCATATGATTTGAATAGCGAGGAAATATAAATCTTTGCTCATTGGAAGTTACAAGAAAATTGGTGACTTTTGGTTCAATATTCTTGGAACAATACATCAGATTCTATACGTTGTGAACTTTGACAATAGTAACTAATTAGTAACATTAGTAACCAACTGTGGTTTCTTGATGTGCAGATTTCCGAAATAAAATGTCAAAATCTGAAATTTAGACAAAGTTTTCGGTGCAACAACAGACCGATGGCTCAAACCCGTTGGGATCTGTAGGGCTACAACTGGGCTGCCGGAGGGGTTTTTGAAGGGTAAAAGGTAGCTAAAGAGAGTTTTACCTCAAGATTCATGGAGGAATTGAGAGGAGAGCTCACTCTGTGTTAAACCGCGTTCCCAAAACGCCAAACCAGTGGTGGTACGGCTGGGGGGATTGCGACTGCAGCGCGACCTCTGCGAGATGTAGTGAACTTTGAAGGTGGTAAGTAACCAAAACTGAACCAGAAGATGGCGCCCTGCGAATTCCGACGTGTCGTTTGCATTCACAGTGTACACAACTACACAATCAATTTCGTTTAACGAAATTCGTTATTCAGAGATGTTTCCTTCAGTTTTTCCTTTAATTGTAGTAGTACAACAGTGGAAGATAAATCCGTTTAGTGAGGAATTTGGGGCTTTCCTTCGTAAGAAGGGCGAGTGGCTCACTCTAGTCAGGTTTGAAGGTACTATGTGTAGTTCACTACGTTCCGTAGGGATAGCGCCACCGTCGACTATGGCACATGAACTCCTATTCAGTGAACTCTCCTCTCTATTACTACTTGCTCAAGATTTTTGACCTCTTGGGCCTGAGTCTGGCCGCCTGACATGACGGAGCGCTAATTTATTGATGAATCACTTTAACCCAGCTGCACTTGTATTCCCAACATTTCGGTGGTCTTCAACGGGATTCGAACCCGAGGCCTCAACAGTGGTTAACGCCCAAAACCACTCGGCTAATCCGGCCGCCCGGGGTTTTGATGTGTTTCGGCTATGGGGTCGAGTTTGGTGTTGGTTTTGAAGTATTTTTGAGAGTAAAATCCATTTTTGTGGGACCCAGAACGATCCGATCTCACCGTGGGGAACTATGAGGGCTTAATTGGCTCCATTAATGGAGCTTTTGAAGGATGGCGGGAGGTGGCATGATGTTTTTGAGTAATTTTGAAAGTGTGCCTAATCCATTTACCGGGGTCCCACATCTGTTCAAACAATGGAGGAAAATTTTATTTTTATTGTTTAATTTTTTAAACCACCGAATTACTTGTTGCACAATTTAAAAAAAATTAAAAAACAATGCTTCCTCTGCCCTGCAGACTCGGAAGCAAAATCAAACTTGTGTAAAATTTGCGGTTTTTTTTCTTCACTTTTTTCATTTTTCACTTTTCCTCAGGTTTGAGGGGTTTCACTTGGGCACCGTGGGAAGTATCACTTTGACAAATTAATCATTCTTTGACGTTCTCGTAAACAACGTGAAATTAGCATTTTAGCATTCGGTCACGTGTCGTTTTTGGTTCAACGTCGCGATGCAACTAAGTCGTACGTGATTGATGTTGGGCAAACACTGTTCGTAATCACAACGTCTCATTAAAGTTCGATCACTTTGAGACTCCCCTAGAGGCTAAGTGGTGGAAGTAACTACTATTCAACCCCCTGAATGGATGAGATAGGGCGCATTGCTACATTAAGTAGAAAATTCGTTGGGGAAAAACTCCGGTGGGGTCGTTTAAATAATGGGTGAGAAGATGTTGGAACGGTTTGGCCTTTTTTTTCCCCCTCCGATGTACATATACCAAAACTGAATATCTCCCGACAGCCCATTCACCTCCGTTTTGTCCCGTTTTCTTGATCGTGCTTTTTTGCCGTGTGCGGAAAGGCTTCCTCGAAAGAAAAGTTGTGGAAGCTATCAACAAAAGCTTGATTTATTGGGCGAATAGAATGTGTGTGTCAACAGCCGGAGGTTCTTCGCCGGAAACCCGAACTTTCTTTCCGGTGATCGGCCCCCTACCCGGGGGATCCGCCATTTCTCAGGAGGGCGAAATACGTCATAACCATACAAATACATCCGTTAACGGGTATACAAAAGTTGGCCGTGTGTCAACCTTTGGTATTTCAGGGCCGGAAGAAATTGCATCACAAATCACGGAATCAAAAACAGCAAGAGAAAATTGCAAGTCACTTTTTTTCTCCTTGAAACCGGTTTTTGTAGCGCATTAACTATTATAACCGGTTCTTTAGCTCTTCAGACAGTTTTGAAGGGCTTCGAACTGGCACTGCAGCTCCTCAAACACCTTTGTAGCACATCAAGCCATGTTTTATGGTGTTCCAACCCGATTCATAATTGGCCATATTACGGCTTTGGACTGATTTTGCTACCTATCATTCGATTGGCTTTATATGATATCGATCTGGTTCAATAGATCCGCTTTTAAGCTCCTCAAACTGGTTTTGTGAACTGACAATTGACTATATAGAACTCAAATTGCATTGCACTCAGCCGACGCTTTGAAAATTTAATGATGACATACTGTGAGGGCCACGAGGAAGCATCTGTGCCATGTCCTTGTCAGTGCCCGTTCCCCATTGAGTGTGGTGTGAGACCGGGCTGCGTACTCAGTCCGCAACTCTTTGCTTTATAGATCACCGAACTGGTTGGAGTTTTGCCCTGCGGGGCCAGTGTAGGAGACACAACCATCCCTGCACTTAGGTATGCGGATGACATTGTGATCATGGCTGAATCATCGCACGAGCTTCGAAGGAACATCTATGCGCTGCAGTGTTTCACGGCGAGATGGGGACTGACAGTCAACTTGGCCAAATCCAAGGTGATGGTGTTTCGGCGTGGAGGTAGACTGGGTGCAGGCGACGCATTTGTGTATGACGGTAACCCCATCGAGATTGTCAGAGACTATAAGTATCTCGGAGTCACTCTCACGAAGGGGCTGTCTTTCAGTCGGCACTTCGCTGAGCGTTCGGCATCTGCAAAGTTTAGCATCAATGGCGTACAGGTCGCTCCTCTCTCAGCCCTCCGTCCCACCTGGTGCAAAGTACCAAATCTTTCTTGCAGTATCGAGGGCCATTATGTGCTACGGGGCTCAGGTTACTGGACTCTTTCGGTCGGCAGGTGCTGAGCTACTTCATAAAGCGAATTTACAGCCACCTAAGGAGCACGCCCAACTACTTCATTCATGTGGAGACTGGGGTGGACCCAGTCATCTTGTACACTCTGGACTTGGCTTGGAGGTATGTGGTTGGGGCTTTGCGGATGCCAGCGAACAGGTTCCCCGGTTTAGTTGCTAGGAGGACGGTGGAGGTGGAGGGGTTCTGGTTTTCCGGAGCTCAAACGTCTAGCGCAGCATCACCAGTGCCGTTGCGACTTGGGGAGGCTTGAGGAGTGGCCGGAGCAATTGGAGGCGCTGGTGGATGGAGTGCGTCGGGACGGGCTGGAGGACATGCGGGCATCTGCTCTGCGATCCAGGAATCCTCTCTACCCGGCTCTGGATTTTGCCGTGAAGCCAGCAAGAGTGCTTGAGCTGGGGGAGCCATCACTCCCTATGTGGGTGCGGCGCTGGGTTCTGAAGTTCAGGGGTGCTTCCCCTGAATGATGGGGCTTACTTCAAGTCTGAGAGCCCCTGGAGGACTTGTTCTATCTGTAACTCAATTGAGGATGAGAACATCGAGCTTTTTTGGGCCGGTGTCCAGTCCTGGCCGAGCTCAGGGTGCGCTGCCTCGGCCACAGTGTGTTGGAGAGAGTCGGAATGGTGGAGCTCCTGAATAATGAGGACCGCTGGGTACAGTTGGCCCGGTTTGGCTGTCGTGCGTGGAATTATCGGTCGATGATGGTTGCAATTTAATTGGTAGCACGCAGTCTCAAAAATTTAAAAAGTGTAAAACAAAAAACCACAGATTTTCCTTTGAAGGCTCTGTCTGACGGCTAGGCTTTCCCGGCAGACGGACTACGGGTTCATGCCGTATGTATGTTTATTTAATTGTGGAATATTCCATCATCTGAGCAACACGTGCAAGCCATATTTTGTATTTATTAAAAATTATTAATTGTTATTGATGATATTCAACTATGTGATTCTAATCAATAATATTGTACATATTTTGCCTCTTTCCAAGTAAACATGTTTTCTTCTTCTTCCTTGTCAGTATATTTTTTGTCGTATTTTGTATATTTTTATATTTATTAATTTAATGTTGTTTTTAATTTTCAATGATTTTTGTTGTAATTTTTTTGTCCTTTTTCAAATCTCTTCCCCGTTCCCTTTTTCAAATCTCTTCCGTCCTTTCCAACCCCGTTGCGCCATTTGTACATCGCGGCAAAAATGAACACCACCAACCGCCTCACTCGGTGTCAGCGACGAACACAAATTAATTAAAAATGTTTCAATATGAGTAAAGTTTCGTTGTGGACTTTGCATGGTCGGCAATAACTCAGCAAATTATTCTCAAAAATTAGATTTGCGTCCAAATGCGCCGTGTGTTTAGCAAAATACATTATGCAAATAATTTGACATGTTGTGGCACTGCGAGGCAAATATCTGCTCAACACGCAAATAATGGAGATTTCTTTGGCACCGTTTCGCGAGCAACTCGGCAACGACAAATCATCCGACGGAGGAATAAAAAACTGACGGGAGCGACTCGGCATTCCCGGTCCGGCACACACGTCGCATATCCCACGAGCCAGTTATAACCTGACCGTGTCGTAAATCCGCCACATCCCCCCTTTTCTACATTCACGCCGGTATTAATTTCTCGCGGTACAAACTCGCGCCTTTAATTCATATTTCATCACGCGAAGCCCAAACGGAATACGTACCAAGAGACACAAACCCCATTAATAATCCATCCGTGAAAATTTACGTAATTTTTTCCCCCTTTCTCTCTCTCTCTTCCAACGTTTTTTTCTGCACATAGGTGGGAAACACTGTTTTATGTAAATACAATGTCTTCTGAATGATCTCAACACAAGAATTATGCCCATCGGAGCTACAAGCGTTACTCGGTATCGTAGGCGGCTCCTCCCATCAGCTGGTGTTTTCTCAGTCTTGAATTATTGATGATGAGGTGTTATCCTCGAGACCACAATAGATAAATCAGAGGTCTTAATGGTTTGGTCTCACACGTTTGAACGCCGTATGTGTACACGGACTGTAGGCGTTGACACAACAGAAGAAGTAACAAATTAAGTTAGAACCGTAGTGGAAATCTCTTTACGGAAAGGCATACAACACTATTCCAATATTTGTTTGAATGTCGCTTTAACAAATCAGATTGAGGTGGAAACTACTTGCTCAAAATCATCCCCCGAGATACTCCCTTATTTCTCTATCCTGCTTCCAGTTTAAACAATTTCCCAGGATGGATTTTATAATTGAGTTGCATATTTATCAAGGTGTGGGGCGGGGAGCTGTTGCTGGAGGTGGAAAGTTGGGGAACAACTTCTGGCTTTGAGAGATCTCAACGAAGATGCTAATCCGCCAAGTGGTCTCAATATTTGAATAGCTCGGGAAACGGGGTGGGAAATGATTATAATTTAATTAAAAACGACATCTCCACTGAAAAACGCTGCAAATTTTACACAAGGGTTGATTATTCTTTGGTATAGGTTACTCAAGCAAAAATTAATTCTGTGTCAATAAAAAATATTCTTGAAAAAAAAAGTGGGATCTCGGAAGATGGATTGATTATAACCATAATTATGCGTCCATAATTACTCGGAAAATATTTGACTTCCTGGGATCCTTAAAAAATTCCATTAAATGGAAAACAAATTTTGTAGCCACATGAGAGCCCAAAAGATCGCCACAGTGAAATTGAATCGTTCTGGGACCCCCAAAAATGGATTTTACGTTCAAAAATACTTCGAAAACGACACTTAACTTGACCCCATAGCCGAAACCCTTCAAAAAGCCCTCCTGTAGCCCCTTTTTAGCCCCGCAGAGCCCCTCGTACGTTCCCATTCTAACATAATATGTTAGAGTTATTATCTAGAGGCGTTTCGCAGAACCTACCGACCTAATTACGTTCATGAAAAAAGCACGTATGGTGCAGTTATTTACCCGTTCACCAGGGAAGTGTTCACTGTAATCAAATTTTTCCTCCTCTCGGATGTTGAAGTGCTTGGAACAAATCCGGGTCCTGCGATTGACGCTGAGGATCGTGGAAAACTTTCTGTCACCTCCTTTGCACTTCTTCACCCACCTGTCACCTAGCGCACACGTATTTAAGTGTATTTTTACGTTGAAATTTCCACAAACCAGCGTTTTGGAGTACTATGCAAGTTTGGGGGAAGAGAAAAAACCTCACTGTTGGGTTATGAATACCCAAGGCCGACCCAATCTACTGTCACTGTTGCACAGTGCATTGTTATGATAATAATGAAGATAACAATATTATCTTCTATTATATTATAATAGATGATAATAATGATGTGTAAATAATAGAATTAACGCAGTACTAAAGGGTGTAAACCGACGAAAAAGTCGAAACTCCCTTTGTTTACATTGGAAGTAACACTTCCCGCCAATTCGTTGGTTTGCAAATGGCCGCCATGGCTCGCGCATGCGCCTCTTCCTTTTTCCAAAATGAAAAGGTCTACTAATCACTGTTGTGTCCGCCGTAATAGGCCAAATCAAGCAAAATCGGCATTTACTTATAAAAATCACGACTTTCTTTCAGTATTTTGATAGGTTCTTGTATCAAGTTCAGTTCTCTTTCAGTTCTCGTTGAAGAAACAACTCGGATCGCGAGCAGTGTTTTGTAAACGTTGAGAGCTGTCAGTTGTTGCGTCAGTGGCCGAACGGCCGATGAGTTATTGCAGTGATCCTGAAATTGCTCCAAAATGTCTACCTTCAAGACCGTGGAGGAATGGACTCAGGCGGTGGTGAATGAGGTGGCCGCAAATCAACAGGTATTTTTAAAATTTTGCCTGAATAAGGACAACAAAATTGGGAAAGCAGAAACCGAAAGACTGTCGGCGTATGTTAAGGCGATTGTTGACCGGGTGACCGATCTGGCACTAAAACTAAATGTTACACATGGCAAATACCTGGAAGCGAAGGAGGGGCGGAACAAAATGTGTGACTCCTTGGAGTCGAATACGATTAATATTTTGGATCTTTTATCAAAAAATGAAGTAAAGCCACAAAAGCCTTCATTTGCTGAAAAAGTCAAATCCCGGTCAATTGAAAAGCCCTTGAGATCGGATAACAGTGTGGTGGTTTACCCAGTTGACAAAGCCTCGAAAAAAACTAGCACAGGATATAAAGAAAGACATGAAGGAGCTATTTGATCCAGTGGCTGAAGGGGTCCAAATAACTTCGGTCAGGGACATTGGGGAGAAGGGAGTTTTGATAAGAGCTACAGATAAAGTAAATCTTGCTGCCTTGTTGAACAACCAGAAAATTAAGGAAATTGGGCTTACAGTGTCACGACCAACAAAAAAATTGCCGCGTCTGGCGGTTTATGGTGCTCCACAGGACATAACAGAGGCACAAATTAAGGAAAGTTTAGTAAAATTGAACAAAATGGAAGAAAGGAAAGTTGATGAACAGTTAAAGATTGCATTCAAGTATGGACGAAGAGAGGCCTTTACTACAACTGTGGTCTTGGAAGTGGCGCCGGAAATGAGAAAAGAATTGCTGAGTTTGAGGACGCTGTATTTGGGATGGAGCTCATGCAGAGTGGAGGACTACGTAAGAATATCACGCTGCTTTCGATGTAATGGGTTTTCACATGTGCAAAAGACATGCAAAGAAACTGGTCCGACATGTGGGCATTGTTCGATGGCCCATGAAACAAAGGATTGCAATCAAAAAGATAAGCCTCCAACTTGCACGAACTGTAAAAAATTCAAGCTGGATTGTAATCATGCAGCCAACGACAGGAACTGCCCAAGCTACGCGAATGCTCTTCAGGGATTGATCAACAGGACTGATTATGGACTTTGAACATGATATTCTAGAACCTGGAGAAACCCTGACCGAATGTGCCAACGCCAATGAGCTTAGTGACTTTTTCTCAAGATCGAGCTTCTCACTCTTGACATTGAATATCCGCAGCATTCAGGCAAATTGGGACCAACTGATTTGCTACCTCGAGCAGATATTGAATAAACCCAAGGTCATCGTTCTTACGGAAGTTTGGTTCAACCCACATTGTGATTACTCAACGCTCTTCGGTCTTCCGGGCTACCACTGCTATTTCACAACCAGAACAGTAAATAAGGCGAGCGGTGTCATCATTTAAGAAAAAAGTGTTGGCCTACCTGAAGGAACAAGCAAACACAAATGTCATTATTCAAAAATTCAAGTTTTAAGGGGAATATTTATATCAGGGGTAAAAGTAGTCTTAGTTAAGTACCTACGTACCTAGTAGTAGTATAGTTGGACTGTAATTTTATATTTAGAATTACTTTTAGGACTTTGTAATTAAAATTGTAATAGTTATATACATTAATCGCATATACTTATATTGTAATTTATTGTTAGAATTACTTTTAGGGCTTTGAAATTAAAATTGTAGTAGTTATATACATTAATCGCATATACTTATATTGTACAACGAGAACTGTTCGAGTCGGGCCTGGACGGGTCGTAGACCTTTAGGCCGGTATCGAAAAGACTGGAATAGGGAAAGCTACATTGTTAAGTTCACGAAAAACAAATGTATGTATAAAAATTTTAAGTGAATAAATAAATAAATAAAAATAAATAAATAAGTTTCAAACAATGACTTGGCGTCAACGGTGAGGGTTGTTGGATTCTAATCCGTTCCCAGCGGCATGAGGTTGACTCCCAGCTGCCCGGGATGCTCATTTGTATTATTATTAATGGTGTTTATGGCCCAGTGTCATCGTCCTAATCTCGTTCCTCGGAACGTTCGGGGGTTTTTGTCCGGGCGGGAAACAACGAGCTGCGACATGTACACAAACAAAAACAACCGTAAGGCATCAAACCGCATCCTTTTGTGGCGGAGGCGAAAAATATAGGAAGCCCTTTTTGCCCCCTTGGAAAGCCCTTTGACTCCCGCTAATCCTGAAATATGTCCGAGGCTTTTTCAAGTCTGCAGGCCCCCCCCCCCCTTCCTCCGGTGTTTCACTAAACCTATTACAAAGGGGTGGGAAACGGGTCAGACTTTAGAGGAAACCCCGACAGCGGACGGTTGCTATAGAAAACGCGAACTTGACTTATCGACCGAGGAAGAGGATTATCGTTTTCATTGTCATTAAGTGGAGGGGGTGAAAGGGGCGCAGAACCCCCGCAGAGACACCCTTTTCCACCACTGACGAAATCTTTTCAACATTTATAACAGATATAGCCAGAAGAGACTCCCAACTGGGCTAACCATCGAATTCACAACTCTTCCGAACAAAGAGTACGTATCCGGCAAAAAAACGCCCCTGACGCCAATAAAAATTTATTGTTTTTTTTTTTTTTCGATCTTCCAAACGGAATAATATTATTATGCAAACACCTTTCCATACGTTAAAAATCGATTAACACACTGTTTTGAGGCCATCAGATAACCCAGTGTTCCACGCGGGTAGAAAAAAAAAAACCTTACGACAAAAACTGGACCAGTTTCCGAACGGGATCTTTAGTGTGATGTGATCTCCCCGTACAACCTGTAATTTAGATGTTTGCTCTTCACAAGTAATAACCCGTATAAAACTCTTATAAAAACGCCCCAAGCTTTACATAACATCTGCTTAGTCCGCTTTTGTTCGTTAAGAAACGTGTGTTTGCAAATGAGCGAAAAAAAACTATTCTATAAATGGGCAATCGATGAATTTTTGAGGGCGTGTTTTTCTGTGCTAAAACCTCGCCTAAAATGACGGCAAGAAAGGTGCATCCGCAATAAAAGTTATTTCGAGGAAAAGTCGTTCTGACGGATTAGCGTATTTTAATGAATTTCCGGGAGGCGGAACTGTTTTTCGCAGAACCATAAACGATATGCAGGTGTTCCAATTATTTAAGAGGCAACTTGAAATAATGAGGCGTTAATTGGCTTTTTGAAAAATTATTTCGTGACATGCACACTTTGCAAGAAATGCCATTAAATTTTATTGGTATTTTACATACTATTGGTTTTGCGTTTACATCTGTTTTGGTGATTGTGGTGAATCGGCACTCAATTTGTTACTGTTTTATGTTGTGCTGACATCAAAACAGTCTATCGCCAAACAGTCTACAACACACATTGTACAGTACACAGTACACATTGTGTAGATTCGAAAACCAATGGGGGCTCACTACTCTGGTGATGTGGCAGGTGTCATGAGGTTATTTAGCTTCTCATTACTGCTTTCTTCACCAGCAGAAATACACCCTATAATGTTATGGTTACGGGAAAATAATGCTCTTAGGGCCGGTTTCACCTCCTCGAGTTAGGCAAACCCACGAGTTAGCGAAAAAATTTACGTTTCACCAGCTGTTGTCTCCTAGTTACCAGGACGGTTAACTTCCACTTATTTAACTTGCGGATTTTCGGAAGTTATCTCGTTAACTTGAAGTTATGCTGTTGTGTGCTAAAACTGATTTTATGTCAATCTCTAACCTCAAAATAGCTAACTTGAACTTTAACATGAGGTTGGTGAAACCGGCCCTTAGAATACTCATAGGCGGAAAATCCCGATAAACAAAAATTTAAAAAATTAAAAATAGAGAAAAATTGAAAAAGGGGGGTAATCCGTATCCATAAAACATTAAAATATTATTTCATAATAATAATAACAAACTTTGTTGTTTGATAAAATTCAGATAATATCTGAATTTTATGGTTTAATATTTGAATTTTATTACCATATTATGGTTTTTCGTCAGGAGGTAGCTCGGACTCAGCAATCATGAAGTCTGAAAAAACGCAATCGAATTCTGCCATCAAACGAACGCCAACGGAGATGACAAAAAAAAAAAAAAAAAAAAAAAACGAAAACGCAGTTGTCATCTGGGAACGAGATAGTGAACAGTAGGACAAAAGAGGTACGTATTCATGAAAGAAAAAAAAAGGTGTGAACGCCTATTAGGGTGCTCTGCCACTAGAAGCGTATTCGAGAGGCGAGGCGCTTTGCGCAGCACAAGAGGCGACAGAACAAGCTGCAAAGAGCGGCAGGGGTCGTCCACTGCAAGCGCCTTCGCGCGTCAGGCTTCAAGCTTGTTTTCAATTTAAAAAAAAAAAAAAAACGAATTCCAGGAGTTTTTATATCAGCAGAGGAGTCATATTTCTTCCTAATCTCCACATCTGTTGTCAGCAGTACCTGTGCTTACCGGAAAACAACAGTGTTCCGTAACGCTGTGCCGTCTACCAAAACCAAAACCAAAATTTTGTATTAATTCAACTTTATTTTGTAAAAAAGGAGGCAAAAAAATGGTTAGCTGGTCCTCCTCTTGTGATAATTCCTTCGAATCACGTTCTTCTTCACCATTTCCCTGATTAAACGTTTAACATAGGTACCAGTTTCGGTTGTCTCGAGATTTTGAAAATGACGAACCAGAGGGAGGCTCGACCGTGAAGATTCGTTTTGGTTTATCAATCTTGGAATAACACCCCATCATGAACATACCTCGACCTCAAAAATTTACCTTGTGTTTCAGGATGTGTAGCTTTCAAAAATTAAAAAAAAAAACGTATAAAGATTTGAAACCATACTTAAAGCAAGAAAGTTTTTCCCTGAATGGAAAAAAACATAGGATCATAGATATGTCTTGTAATGTTCATCTCGGTAAGTAAAGTTCAGGCCCGCAGAAGCTACAAATGAAATATCAGATTGTAGGACAACGGTAATTGTTGTTAAGATGGTTACCGCTATTTTCATATTAACTTATTGGAGTGAAACTACCCTGAATAGTGATCCTATCTCAAAATGATGGATTCTCAGCCAACTAGATTCCCAACGGAGCCTTCATTCCAAATTTCAAGTCTCTACCACCACGGGAAGTGTCTCAAAAAGTGTGACATTTTTTTTTATACCCCAGATTCTGGACTGACCCCCTCCCCTAAAGATATAGTATAGATAATATCTGCCACAATTTCAGTTTTTTTGACATAGGTAGGTAGATAATATTATTATCTATGTCAAAAAACTGAAATTGTGGCAGAATGCACGGGCCGTTATCTGGTTGTGCCTGCAAGGGTTTCAGCCAGATCGCCCAAACCCGTGGGGCTCATTGGAGCTAAAAAGGGGTCGAGGGAGGGGTTTCAGCATTGAGGTTGAATACACTGAAATATCAGCCTGAACATTACAGGGGTGGACATGAGGGACATAATCTGTCCTCGGCATCTGATGCCCGAGTTAACCAGGGGCCGTGGCACCATCGGCATCATCCCCAGGCATCCGGGAGCGGTACCCAGGGTGGTAGGACAAGTGGTATTGAACTTAGATCCAACTTTTTCTTTGGATCTCCCGCTCGAAGCGCGTCGCCGCTCGTGTACGCACATTGCCGCATCGAACACGCTTCCAGTGGACGACACCGCATTAAATGTTCAAATTTTGAAACAATGTAGTTGGATCTGCAGCGCGAGTCGCTTGTGGCCGCCTGTTGCCGCGCGAAGCGCCTCGCCGCTCGTGTACGCCTGCAGTGGACGACCCCACTTAGTAACTGCTTGTACTTGGCCATTTGCGTACGTTGTCGCAGATGATGTATTTCATCTCCTATCATTTCCATTAATTCTGCGCTATTTCTTCTCTGGGGATTTTTTTCCGGGCCCCGTTTTCTTCGGGACTTCTTTTCCGGGGGTTTTTATTCCTGACTGTATCCTGTAACAGCCTGAGTTGTACCTACACTCCCTTTTCACTTGCACCAATCAACAATAATGTTTCACCATGGTACCATCCGGTGATTAATATCGCCGAAGGTTAAAACCTGTCAGGCTGTTTCCTGCTCACCAGAAACTAAGGATGTCCGCCAGTGGGGGGGCCGGCGTGGTGCCCTTTAGAATAACATGTTTACACAGTCACCTACTTCTAGTTCTTTTTCTCTTGTTCCGTTTTCTTTCCCTCTTTGTCTTCACACAAATCAGTGCCGTCCGATAAATTAGTCGCTCCGGGGGCCCCGACGGTGGCATCTGCTCCAGATTTGTCCTCTGCACGTAGCTGTTTGGGTGACTCCAATCGACAGAACGTGAGTTAATCACGAATGCAAACCCGCCCGAATTTATTTACTTTCCGAGTTTGGCACTAAAAGTAGTTTTCATGTCGCTCGGAAATTATCTCGAATTAAAATTCGTTACATCCCTTCGACACGCGGTTTCCTCGCTCAGTCGGTACTAATAATAGAAAATTTCCAACCTTCCGAACAATAATCTAATATAGCCTCTCAAGACCCGTAATTAGCACTCGTTACTTGCCGTGATACGAGCTCGATAAGACTCCCGAGGGAACATGAACCCACTCTGTTCCTATTAATATGCTAATAACTTATTAAAAATGCCGTTTTCGTTATTTTGTAGTTTTTTTTTCTTTTCATTTTTCCACGTGAACAAACTTGTTATTGTCAGAAATAGTAGAAGGGCGTGGCGGGTTTGGTGTCTATTGCGGAAGTAGGAGTACCTACCTTACCATGAGAATTTGTTTTTTTATTAAGTAAGTAACGTATTTATTAAGAGAAACGTATTCGTGGGAGATTGATATGGAACAAGTGATGATAATCAAGTGGACTGAATGAGTAAAAAATTCATAACAGTGTTTTTCGGTTCGATCTCTTTCTTTCCTTTGGGGAACGTTTTTCTCAACCTCCTCTCCGTTCTCAGGCAATCGACAACGACACAGTGTCGAATCGTGTGAGTCCTTCATTTCAGATCCGGGGCTTTGGGAACTACTGACAATTTGAATTAAATTCAAATTTTGTCTGTTGTTGGTTCAACGGGACGTCGCCAACGTACTTACGGTTTCTTCACTTTTATCGGACTGTTCTCTGGCTCTGGTTTGTCATTTATTGTGTTGTGTGATTGAGAGAATGTCTCTAGGATTACGCCCCTGGTTTCTTTGGTAGAAGAGGGAGGGAGTGCATGAATATCCCTCTCCAGGGAATAACGCGATGTAGTGTCAGGATCTGCTGACCTGGGTGGCGGTATCGATGCATAATTGGAGGATTCGCCATCTCCAGGTCGGCAAGAACTGTCGTGTCAACATCGATATCACTTGAAATCAGCGGGCTGGCGTCCACAAACGAATTGTCATCAATGGAAGCCGGGCCCGCAGACCCAGTCTTACGATGGTCCGATCTCCTGGCTACTACGATTGAGTTGTCAACAATAGTAGAGGTGTGGTGCTAATTGTTTAGCTGTTAAAATTTACATATTAACAAACAAAAAAAATTTATTAGAAAGTTAAACTCACGGAAACGTTAACGGTAAATTAACAGTTGAGGACAAGGCGGTTGGAATGTTTGGTGATCAACAGCTGGGTTCACATGGTCTGAAATCTGATTAGCGATCTGATTGGCTCTTCAGATCTGATCGCCCCACCCCGCCACCAGTCCATTCTTCAACATTAAATTTTATCGCCATCAACATTTGTTTGAAAGTTAAAGTCACGGAAACGGTAACGCTAAAATATTAGTTGAGGCGATCAGCTGAAATCCAAAATCAGGACACAACTTCATCAACGCTCAGTTTAATCTGTTAATTTTCAACAGTTTAGGTTAACAGTTAATTCCCGTTTGATCAACAGTTTATGAAAATGAGCAGAAACGCCCACCTCTAAACAATAGTGACCTGGGCAACGGACCCGTGCGAAATAATTGGTCCTGCTGGCCTGGCTTCTTTGGGTGAAGTGTCCCATATATGGATGCCCAGTCCTCATTCACTGCATTTAGACATTATTCGAATGAATGGTCAGTGAATGATAAATCGGTGGCGGGATGTGGACGGTCCGGGTCATGAGCGGTGAAGCCGCTCGCGGGAGAAGCGGAACCGCCCAATCGCGCCGCCGACAGTGGCGCTTCCTGTGGCCCCGTCTTGGGACCACTAGCGGCGGGCTGGCGAATTTAATGTGCGCCTCCATCTAGCCTGCTGGCTTCTATCTTTCACTGCGGCTTGGTTCCCTTAGTTTGTTTTGCGGACGAGATGAATCAAAGAGTCCTCGATATTTCCTTCAAAAGTCTCCTCCAGCCGTCAACTCAACACCTTGCTTGGCATGACCCCCAATAGATAGATAGATAGATAGATAGAAACGTGTTTATTCATTAGACACTTGATGTTTGTACATTAACAAGAGATACACATAAATTTGACAATGGGCTACGCCCGTCTGCCAGAGTTTGCATCTATTATTAGGCAAGTTATTGAATTCATCTTATTAAATATATTAAAGTGTAGGACAAGGCAACGGCGCCAATAACAAGAGTAAGGGGTCAACGAGGCGCTTGGTCCCAGTTAAATTGCTCGACCAGCTCCATCCTGTACCTCCATGCAGCCTGACAGAACCTGGCAAGCGGCAGCCAGTTTTCTCCATTCAGTATCCTAAGCAGGGTGTCCCTCGAGAGCTGGGGCCTCCCAAAGTACGGCAAGCGGAAATCCCCCAAAACAGGGCAAACCGCGACAAAGTGCTCCAGGTCCTCCGGAACCCCCATGTTGCAGAGCGAGCAGATCTGTGTGCGCCAATCCCCCTCGTGAAGCACACTATGAGGTCGGCTGTTGAGCCTCAGCAGGTCGCCACGAACTCTAAGCACCCAACGCAACATGAACATTGAGGCCTTCTGAGTTTTAACCCTTCAAAATCAAAATCGTCAAATCGACACACCGAACCCCCAAATCCAGGACTCTATAGATCCGATTCGTCGATGCCACCGCCCTGGCCTTTGTTGCCTCCAACCACGCATCCCGCACAGCCTGCTGCATCTCCTCCAGTTGCCCCCTCCACTCGTTCAGGCCCTCAAGGGAGCCGCCGAGAGCCACGCCGTGCTGTTCGCACAAGCTATTGAGCCCCCTGTACCAGTACAGATTCCGGGCAACAATCTCCCTGGCCACGATACGGGGGTATCGGCGCTCCGGCATACTCAAAACCTTCAGCAGATACTTACAGTGCAGTCGAAGAGTGAATACAAAAAGGGGGAAAACTGCAGTCTCGAGGTAGATGACATAGTCTGGGGTGCTTCTTGGCAGGCGAAAAATGCGTTTCACAAAAAACTTGAAAACCTGCTCAACCACCTGGTACCGCTGAAACCCCCACACCTGAGCGCCGTAGCACAACACTGACCGAGCCGCCGACTGAAACACCTCATACTTGGCCTGTATCGGGACACCCGCGAGCCCAAAGAGTGATCCATATCCGCTAGTTATACTCGTTCTAGCCGCTGCCGCTCTGTCCCGAAGATGCACGGCAAATGAGAGTCCCGAAGTCAGTGTGACGCCTAGGTATTTGTAAGAGCTAACGACCTCCACTGCAGCCCCACGGTTGGTCCACGCCTCACAGATCCTCAACTTCCCTCCCCTACGAAAGACCATGATCTTTGACTTGTCCAGATTTACCTGCAGCTCCATCTTCTCACAAAACACCTGTAGCGCGTTTATGTTACACTGGAGGTCCACCACTGATTCCGCAATAATCACAATATCGTCAGCGTACATGAGCAGATTGATGAATGTATCCCCAACACTGACTCCATGGGGTAGCACATCGCTCAAACCATCAATGAAGAGAGCAAACAGCAGGGGGCTGAGCAAGCAATCCTGTCTAACACCCTTCTCCACTCGAAAGGAGTCAGAAACGCACTCCTTGCCCCAAACAGCCGCTCTTCCCTCCGCATATAATGCTCTCAGCAATCGGATAAACTTCTGGCTCACGCCCAATGCATTCAACCTACCAAACAGTAAGTCGTGTCGCACACAATCAAATGCAGCTTTAAAGTCCACAAAGAACGCGTAAAATCTCTTGCTAGGCGAGTTGACCATGATGTGTGCCAGGCTGGTGAGGGTAAATATACAATCCGCTGTGCCAACTCAACACCTTGCTTGGCATGACCCCCAATAATTATTTAGGTCCCGCTTGCCACCTTTCTAAGTATCACCAACATATTATTAAGCAACAATATCTTAGCTGCACTTTTGGTATCAATCTTTTGGGTTCAATCCATTCTATCCAGGAGAGTTGAGGAGTCTGTTACGATCTTTGCCCTCCCCAGATACTCTTCAAAAGGGTTGAGCTCCAAGCTCCTCTTGTTTCTTCCCCTTCCAAAAACCGCAAGAAACCTCAAAGTCAACTCAACTATGATTACATGATATGTATGCGCATACATTGTACGAGACGTTCCAGAGAAACATTAATCAGAACGGAAACCTGGTTCACGCGGCCGTACCGCAATCGCTGATCCGTCTCGCTTTGAGCTAATCAACTTGGCTACCAAAAAGGTTATTGTTCCGCCGCCGGGCACAATATTAGATGATGGGGTACAACGTTGAAACAGTTGGAAACACCGCCAACCCTGTGTATTCACACCTATAATTCCTCGCCTGATTATGGCTTTGTGTCGGCGGGCCTCCGCTGTTCCGTTTATTGCTCAGAGTGTGGGAGGGGTTTCCATTGTTGTGTTGTCCCTATTGAATCAGCCACCAATAGATTGCCCGGTGTCGGCCTAACTAGGCAATGAAACACTAACCGCCGTCCATTCTGTTCCATTCGAAAACCGGGCATTACCCGCTGTTCAATTTACAGTCTGCCTGGGGGATCTGGGAGCGAAATTTTCTGGTGTGTATTGGAAGGAAAAATGATGAACAGAGAACGAAGGTGTTTCATAAATGATGTAACGAAGGAGTAGTCTTACTACATGTAGGCTTCTCGTTAAGTCTTACGGGGGGGGGGGGGGGGGGGTCATCGGGTTTTTTTTTGTTTTTTTTCGAAGTGTCCTGAATTGGGATGATTCATCAAGTGGTGAAAAGTTGGAATTGGTGTAGAGGGCGGAGGACATTCTCTGGTGTGTGAGGGCAGTATGAAAGTGGCATAACCGCAATCAACACGCAAGCCCATTGTTCGGTGTTTTCCCCCTTTCCCGGTCAAAGTTGGGAAGAATGTCCGAGATGAGTTTCAAACGTCGAAACGACTGTGGCGGGGGGGGTTTCCGGAAACGGACGACCGGAAAGTCGGCCGTTCGAAACCATTTGGAAAACCGGATGCTCGGGCCGGCCGAGTCCGTTTAACTCGACGACATCGGAATGACCGCCGGGGTTGGCCGCCTCTTTCACTCCTTTTTCCTGATAGGAGGTTATCAACTTCTTGGGGGTCTTCGCCAGTCGATTTTCGTCTCCCCGGGTTCGTTAGCCCGTTTCCTGGCAGCGAACAGTACACTATATAAAAAAACCTAGCAGATAGGATTAATTTGAAGTTGGTAAGAGCCTCTATTTTTAAATTTTAAAAATAAAAGCTCAAAAATAAAAATGTAATTGTTAAAAATATCACTTTTGGTTTATTATTCTTGGGATAATACACCTATGTTTTCGCGAAGGGGGTCGACGACTCCGATCGTGCTCAAAATTTGACATTATCCGTTTCAAGAGGTCTACATTCTTAATCCGAAATGTCCGTCCGCCGTTCGCCGTCCAGGCCGTTTTGGGCAGTAGGAATTTTTTTTAAATCTGAAATTTTGACAAAATTTCCCCCCGCAAGGTTTTCAGTCCGATCGCCCAAACCCGTGGGGCGCTATGGGGCTATAATGGGGCTACGGGACGGTTTTTTGAAGGCTTTTAGCTATGGGATCGAGTTAGGTGTCGTTTTCGAAGTATTTTTGGACGTAGAATCAATTTTTTAGGGTCCCGGAACGATCCGATTTCACTGGGGCGATCTTTAGGGCTTTCATGAGGCTAAAAATGGGACTTTGAAGGATCCCAGGATGTTAAATATTTTTCGAGTAAAAAATACAGAATTTTTGAAAAAACACATTTTTGAACAAAAAAATTCAAAAAAAGTTTTTGTTTTAATTTTTTCATTGACAGAATTACATTTCTGCCCAAGTAACGTATATCAAAGAATAATAAACCCTTCTGTAAAATTTGCAGCGTTTTTCATCTAGGTAGGTCATCACAAAATTTGTGATACATTTAATGTTATCTTAAAATATACAAGTTACGTTACCTAATATGTACACTAATATGTACACCTGCGAACAGTACACTATATAAAAAACCTAGCAGATAGGATTAATTTGAAGTTGGTAAGAGCCTCTGCTCTCCGAGCATGTGTTTAAGGAGGCTCTGGATGACTGGTATTCACGTCAATGGTATCCCTATCTCCAACCTCCGGTACGCAGATGATACAGTGCTCCTTGCTCATACTGCTGAGGAGTTGCAGTCTATCCTGGATCTGGTGGTGCAGGCGTGCGAGAGGTATGGCCTGAGACTTAATGTTGGCAAGACAAAGGCCATGTCAGTATCAAAGACAGGTCGGAAGCCGTGCGCCTTGGTTGTGGGGGCCCAGCATATTGAACAAGTGGCCCGTTTCAAGTATTTGGGTCAATGGTTGACGGAGGAATGGGCTTTGAGAGACGAGCTGAGGACCCGTATTGAGGTGGCACGCGGGGCCTTCAGTAACATGAAACGGGTGTTGTGCAGTCGGGTTTTGAGTTTTGCCTTGCGGTGGCGGATGGTTCAGTGCTACATTTTCTCCATTGTCCTCTATGGCGTGGAGTCTTGGACTCTGAAGGCGGCAGATATGAACCGGCTAGAAGCCTTTGAGATGTGGCATATCCGCAGGATGCTCAAGATTCCTTGGACCGCCAGGCTGCGCAACGACTTCATCTTGCAGTCTAATGGTTTGACCCGCGAGTTGTTGCACACTGTGAAGATCCGGAAGGTCGCCTATCTGGGGCATATCATGCGTAACCCGAAGTACCAGCTGCTGCAATCCATCATGATGGGGAAGATTTCCGGAAGAAGAGGCGTGGGACGAAAACGAGCTTCCTGGCTCCTCAACATTCGCCAGTGGACTGGGGTTCCACGAGCAGCAGATCTGTTCCAGTTGGCCAGAGATAGGGACAGATTCGGTGAAGTGATCGCCAACCTTCGCTAGCGGAGACGGCACCACAAGAAGAAGAGCCTCTATTTTTAAATTTTTAAAATAAAAGCTTAAAAATAAAAATTTCATTTGTGATGACCTACCTAGATGATGAAAAAGTGATATTTAATATCACTTTTTCATCTAGGTAGGTCATCACAAATGTTATCTTAAAATATACAAGCTACGTTACCTAATATGTGTTTCCACATCTCTATGTTTGTTATGTTTTGTTGTTTGGTCTTGGTTTGTTGTTTTCTATTGTTGCGCTTTCGTATTGTGATTTTTTGTTCTTGTATTGTTGTATGTTTTGTTTTGATTTTTGTCGGCTTTTTTCTAGTTAGTGATGGTTTCTGTTTGTTATTTATCTATGTAAGTATCATGTGATATCTACATGATAAGTAGATAATATCATATTATGACAGATAATATTATTATCTACTTGTACGTTGTGTACATTTCTACATGTTATCTAACCAACTTTGTTTGGTAGGTGCCTATCTGATTTTCCAAGCTCAATTGAGAATTTTCCAAACCTAATTGAAAATTTTGAAAAACGGCCTAAATTCACTGGACGGTTTCGGCCCTGACGATGACGTAATGTCGACCAACGAAGTCCTCATCATGTTCTGCCTTCAATCACCCACCAGTCCGCTAGGTGTGGAAAAATCGTCACGACTCCGCTAATGGTTTCCACTGACAGCTTCCAGAGCCTCATTTTCACCGTTTTCTGACGACTTCCCTCTCACTTTTTCCTCCTGAATGGAACACGCGTTGGCTTTAGGAGAAAAAAAGGAGTAACCTATTATGACTCCAGGACCCGGTGCCCGAACGACGACCTTTTCAAAAAACGGGAGTCCCGCGGCATTGTGTCAAAACCTCGGTTTTTCTATGGCCATCCCATTTGATAAATAGATACAGTACTTTCCACGGCAGGCGCGTTTTCTTTAGAAAATATAAATTCTCTCCCGTCTGTTTTGTGTTGAACGTCTCGTCTCGCTGCCGGTTCTCCCCGTGGATTTTTGTCCTCCTTTTTTTTTTCTTTGTTTATGATCTGAAAGGTTTTTTGATGCGGCTTACGACAAAACCCCCTCATCCTCCCCTATTGTGTCCCGCCGCCATGCCGTCATTTGTGGCCGCCATGGAACCGACGTTGTCTTGACTCATAAATTGTGTTTGAACCTTTTGTTGTAACTTTTCTCAATTTTTCATCCCCTCCGGTAACTCCACTTGTTTTCCTACGTATACATAAATTTCGTATGAACTTGTCTGCTTTACTGAAGCTGCAACACGAGGAGGAGGAGGAAGAAGAAAAGGAGGAGGAGAACGCGGAAAATCATCTTTATTTTAGGGTATTTCCGGTTGTCGAAATCTTAAGAAATGCAGTTTGAAACCACCGAAAAGTTGCTCCATGTGGCGTATCTGAGATCTGAAAGTGACCCAAAAAAATGTCTCAAAAAAATCCTTTGAAAAAACTCTTCTTACCGTCTTCTGATGACCTCATGACCGTATGAACGTTACTTGTTTGTTTCTAGTGAATCTATATCTGGTCGCAAGGCCGTGAAATCTGTTGCAAACGAGGTGTCCGACGAACGTGTTGGCAAACAAGAGATCGAATGGGTCGTTTGCGGTGGGGGTACATCTGACCGCTTGTCCGTATGTCCGTCCGTTGTCTTACTAATGAGCCCTCTACCGGGAAAGGTGGGCGTTAGATGCCCTGATTTCAGAGAAGTCTTCGAGAAGCCCTCCCATATCTTCCAGGGTTCCTCTTGACGGGCGATCAGCGTCGGACAGGGGAATAATTAATTTGACGACGTCGAAGTTTTTTTTTTTTTTTTTTTTTCGTGGACGAAATTTTCGGTGTTCCTCAACTCGTTTATAATTCCGTTTTCTATTTAAAAAATCGAGTCAGGTGGCGTCAGGTAATAAAAACGCTCACCCGCCTATCATAACACGAATACTAAGTGCCCTTAGAATGCACTTACGAAGACCATGAAAATGTAAATTGATTCAAACCGAACGTGTTCACCGAAATAATTTTACTGTTTCCTCAGAAAATAATAACTTTTTTATATATTTTTTTTTCTCCCACTTTTACGATTAGCGTACCGAAATGGAAAAAAAAAGTTCTCATTTTCATTTATCTCCAGTTGAAATCCAACGTGTAAAGCTGGGGAACCAGTGTCTCGTGATCAAGATAGTGATACCTCGTCAGTTTTTACGGCCCAACTCATAAATCATCAGTTTGAATTAGGGCAAGACTTTTATTAGTTGTATCACCTTCGGCTTTCATCCTGTCGTTATCCGCGGTGATCACTCTGTCCCGGAAGCTTGTATTCCGGTTTGGGTTCGACGGAATCTTTTCCGTTTTAGGGTCGTAAATGAAGTCTCACTGAGCGAAAACTAGTAAAAATCGTGAATTTTGTTTGGTTTCTAAATAAGTTTGGTCTTTTTAAAAATCTGACATTTTGACAAAATACTCGGGCTACAAATTTATATGTGCTTGCCAGGTTTTCAGCCCGGATGCCCAAACCCGTGGGGCTTTTTGGGGATAAAATGGATTTCGGGTATGATATCAAGTGGCGTGTCGTTTGCGAAGTATTTTCGGGCGTAGAATCGCTTTCCAGCTGCCCGCCAATACTTTCCGTTTTCATCCCCATTTCACTGGACTGAGTTTCGAACCAGACGAAGAGGTAATCGGAAAAAAACTCCCCGAAAAAAAAAATTCCTGCAGGGCGGAAAAAAAAAATCCCCAAAGAGAAAAATGTTAAAAATTGAAAAAATCTTGAACAAAACTATAGAAAGTTAGGGAATCTCTTTGTTTGGTTTATTATTCTTGGAATAATACACCTATGTAATCGCGACGGGGGTTGAAAATTCTGATCAGCCTCAAAATGTGACATTTTTCGTTTCAAGAGGTCTAGATTCCAAAAACGAAATGTCCGTCGGCCGTACCTTGTCCGGGCCGTTTTGGGCAGTAGGAATTTTTTTTTAAATCTGAAATGTTGACAAAATACTCGGTTCACCATCTAGTTGGGCCCGGAAGCAGCCCGATCGCTCAAACCAGTGGGGCGCTATGGGGCCAAAATGGGGCTGCGGGAGGGTTTTTTTTTTTTTATGGGGCTATGGGATCGAGGGAGGTGTCGTTTTCGAAGGATTTTTGGCCGTAGAATCAATTTTGGGGGTCCCGGATTGATCCGATTTCACTGTGGCGATCTATAGGGCTTTCATGGGGCTACAAATGGGATTTTTGAAGGATGCCAAGAGGTCAAATAATTTCCGAATGAAAAAAAAAAAAAAAATTGTTGAAAACATTTTTTTTAATAAAACATTAAATGTTGGAATTTTAGAAATTTTCTTTTTTTTTCAAAATTTTATTGATTGACAGAATTAATTTTCTCACAAGTACACACTGGATAGGTACACAGTTCCGATAAAAAATGAGATGAAGCCACTCATCTTTTGGACAATACAACATTAGACGTTGACAGAGTCATTGTAAACACCAGTCACCTGCTGCTTAGTGTTGACCCCCTACGACAACAAAATTTGTTATTGTGTATTAATACTTAAGTATCATCTTCTAATCATTTCCATTCAGTCAACGCTATTTGGGTGATTCCACGAAAACTGGAAATTTTTGATGTCCAAATATGAGTGAAAAATTCTTTCTTTGTTTATAGATTTTTTTGATTAGGCTTACTTTGAAGGTGGTTCAGATGAAGTTTAGCAACGAATTCAATCATACAAGTGCTCCGTGTAGCAAGAATAGAAAATTTTGTAAATTCGTAAGATGAGGGAATGAGGTAGGTATGAGAATGAGGAAAACAAATAAAATGAGACGCCAGATTGATTTTGAATGTATAATAAATTGACTCTAGCGTACATTGCGTTGGTCTACTCAATTAATGAAAAATAGGAAATATATTTAGGTAATATAATAAAATCGTAAGAATGTAGGATCATCCTCATTCTCTCATTCCGAACCTCATTCTCTCATTTACCTATGATTAACGTGAGAGAATGAGAATGAGAGAATGAGGTTTTTGGCTTCAAAATAGGATGCTATTGCACACATTGTTATTACTGCAATTTTCAAAAATCACATGGCACAAGCACTTAGCGACGCTCACTATGCGACTGATAATCAAAATTCTGAAACTTACCGCAACTAGTTTTATGAAAGATGAGAGAATGAGAATTCAAGTGCCGAAAGATAAAATTCTCCCACAAAACAGGACACCGACTGAAGAGGGAGGATATTTTGACAATGACGGTTTCTCGACGTGCAGACGCGATGTGTGGAAGTGTTGCTGACCCATTTTTCCCGTCCTACTAGGGGCATGAGGGACACACGACTTTCTCAAAATAATGTGAGAGAATGAGGTGACTACCTCCGTGACAGCCACATGATGTTGTCCTTACTCAACACGGTTCACTGTTAAAATTCGTATTCTCTAAAAAGTTGAAGGTGAAGAGCAGGTGAAAATAACGATACATTGGATTTTGGCGAAAATCTACTTGGTTCATCGTCAGTAGTTGTTGAAGTTGGAAACTCCGAGAAAGGGACACGTGAGAGAATGAGGATATCGAACTTCAAATTTGAAATTTCATACCTAAGATTTCAAGGAAAGGGATGAAATTTGATTCGAAATAAAGCTATCGTCTTCTCCCTTAAGCACAAAAAAATTTTTTTTTGAAAAATCAAATAGGAGAGCCATCGTGTTTGAAAGACCTAAAATTTCCAGTTTTCGTGGAATCACCCATTTCTTCTACGGGGATTTTTTTTCCGGGATCGGAAAATACTGGGGATTTTTTTTCCGGCGCCTTTTTTGGGGGGACTTTTTTCCGGGGATTTTTTTTCCGGGGACTTTTTTTCCTACAATCAGACGAAGATGAGGGTAACACTGAATCTTCTAGGCACTAACGAAATCCTCCTGATCCATCTGAATTGGGGAGCTGAATGGGGTTATGTCTGCGTGTTTTTCGAGGGCTGACATGACTTTTCCAAGGTTTGACACCTCTAAGCCCGATCCTGGTACCTGAAGGAGGCGTGACGTGTCGAATCCTTCGGATTCCCTGCGCCCTTTCAGCCACTCGTTGGAGCTGGATTTTTCATACAGAATTGCCGCTTCGATAGGTCCATTCAAGTTGTTTGTAGCGTCCTTTACGAGCGAACGCGCCTTTGAGTGGCAGCTCCAATTTGTTCGGGTGAAAAAAAAAAAAAAAAAAAAAAAAAAAAAAAAAGTGAGTGGTGCGTGAGTGGTGCTGGTATTCTTGTCAACCCCGTTTTTTTGAGGGGGTTTTTGAAAGAGACCCCGGTTGAACTCCAACAATCATATTTGGCTGGGCCATTTGAAAGGTGTCAGTGGGTTGTGAATGGATGCGTCCGCTGAAGAGCGTTTTGTCGGAGATCACGGATCTGTTCCAAGTTTTGGTTTATTATTCTTTGAATAATACACAGGTATTCGCGACGAGGGCCGAAAATTTTGATCAGCCTCAAAATTTGTCATTATAATAAATAAATAAATATATAAAAGGTTAATTAAAAATATTCTTATATTTTAGGGATATTTATTTCAATTGTCTATTTAATATTCAATTAGCATGACCGAGTTTCATGCCGCTGTGTCTTCTTACGGCTAGTGGTACCATACCAGCAATCTGGAAATCACATTTGAGATGCTGTTACAGTCAATCTCTGGAACACCTTTGTAGGAGAAGGAAGAAGTGTGGTGGGGCTGACGTTTTTCAGGCATCTGAGAGCTTCAGTGAGGTTTGAGATAAATATCAAAGAAATTGGTAAATAATTATTGTCGACACGTAAAACAAGGAAGAACAAAACGCAAGTTCCTTTACTGAACTTTATTCTTGGTGAAATCCAGATAAAATGTTGGTGATAAGTGGAAGTTGATGGTGTGAAGATTGTGGCGTAGCAAAATGTGCATAGTATTACATAATATGACACATTATTATTATGTACGATTGTTCAGTAGGTGTCCAGATACGGAAACACTATAAAAATGGGATATTTTGTGTTCACAGCTCTCCTTGATGACTCCTTGAAAAAAGCTTGTCTTGCGGTCTTCCCCCCCAAGAACCTTTTGGAGCGGCAGAACCGGCAAATTGACATTGCTCAACAATAATGTTCTTCAATATGAGGCGGTGTCGACAAATGCTCAAGTTGGGCTGTTGAAAGGCGTCCGAATAGTTCTCGACCTCTGTGCATTCTGCAAAGCGATTTGCATTTGGCTCTTATGGGTCAACTGCGAGCTCTCTGCTGAACGTTTGAAACCTCATTGGCTCTTCTTTGGGTCATTGGGCTTTCTGTTGGAGACTTTCAGCAGCCCGGGACGTTCTTCTCTGCGACAGTCGTCTGCTTCCTGGTTGGGGCTTTCAGCAGCGAGTGGGGTAGGTAGCTGCAGGTGTTTTTTAATTTTTATTTTTTTATTTTTTAAATTAAATTTATTTTTTGATTTTTGAAATTTAAGCTTTTTTGTAGTTTTTTATTTCTACACAAAACTTCATTATAATAAAACTTCAGGCGCAAATAGCCGAGTCAGTGATGCCAGATAATTTTGGGCTGTTTCCCCTAGATCGACTTCGAATATCCCTAGATTGAGACAAAAATCCGTAGATCAAGTTGGAAAATTCCCTGAAAAAATCAGTAGATTTTTTTTAAGCAAAAATTATTTAAAAAAAATTAGTAATGATATTATTGCCCCAAAAACTAAGGAGTGTTTGATATTATTACCTATTTATTGACTAAATTGAGATTATTTGGCGGGGTTTTTGTCTTCTGTCAGAAGATGTAGGTAGGTACCTACTCGTTTCAGTGAAAATTATCTCCATCTACTGCCTACACCTTATTATTTTTTATTTTTGGATTTTAATCTTTCAAAAAAAATTTTTTTGGTTTTTTTTTCAAAACTTTTTTTTCTTCAAAAATTCTTTATTTTTTACTCGAAAAATATTTAACCTCCTGGGATCCTTCAAAAATCCCATTTTTAGCCCCATGAAAGCCCTGTAGATCGCAACAGTGAAATCGGATCGTTTCGGGACCCCCAAAAATGGATTCTACGTCCAAAAATACTTCGAAAACGACACCTAACTCGATCCCATAGCCAAAAGCCTTTTTAAAAAACCCCTCCCGTAGCCCCATTTTAGCCCCATAGCGCCCCACGGGTTTGGGCGATCGGGCTGAAAACCTTGTGGGCACAACTAGATGCTAAACCGGGTATTTTGTCAAAATTTCAGATTTAAAAAAAAATCCTATGCCCAAAACGGCCGGGGCATTTCGGATTTAGAATGTAGACCTCTTGAAACGGATAATGTCAAATTTTGAGGCCGATCCGAGTCGGCGACCTCCGTCGCCAAAACATAGGTGTAGGTAGGTATTATTCCAAGAATAGGTAATAAAACAAAACAAAAAATGTTGAAAAAACATTTTTTGAAAAAAAAAAAATCAAAAAAGTTTGAGACGATGTAAAAAAAATTGTTTAATTTTTTTCATTGACGAAATAAATTTTTGCACAAGTAACCTACCTATATCAAAGAATAATAAACCCTTGTGTAAAATTTGCAGCTTTTTTTTTATTGTAAGGGCCCGAAATATGCGAAAATGGGCTGGACACGTTGGAATTCCCTAGAAATCGGAGAAATCCGTAGATCTGGCATCCCTGAGCCGAGTTGTTTATGCGCCTTTCAATAAAAAAATGATAAAAAACATAATTTTATATTTGGTATTTTTAGTTTTCTATTCTTCACTTTTTCAAAAATTTTGCATTACATTTTAGTACATTTAACCACTTTCTTACTTGAACGCTCCTCACCAGGTCCCATGATGTCTTCCACACCACTCGCTGGAAACTACAACTTGAAAGCCGTCAGCGTGATCCCATCCTACTGATGACGATGGCTAGTCGAAACTTTTATCGTAAGGAACTTTCATTGATTGTCATGTAAAATGTTTTATGTCATTTACCACTTCTCGTTAACGTAAATTATACTAGAACAGAAAAACAACAATATTATTATGAATGAATGATAAAATTAGATAAGTTTGACAGCAACAATATTCATACGCCATGAAAATTCATTACGTTAGGCCTTTTTGAACTTGAACAACTGTATCTAAACCCAGATGCATATTAATTGGTCGTGTCAGTGTCCGAGAAAGCCCCCAATTTGTCCTACTTGAAAAGGGTTTGGTCGTCAGTGTTTGAGCAGGGTCCGAAATGAGAAGGACGAAGGGCAAGGAAAATAGGGTGTTTCGCATAATACAAGTTATTCTCTTGTTAGTTTCTCGTAAAATGCAGATGACGAGGTGAGGCGCTATTCCCTTGTATCCTCCCTTGACGGAGTTTATTAGTATTCGATCAAGTTGTTATCCTGTTATACAGAATACTCCGCTCTTCCTAAAACTTGGGGTTCTGGGACTCCGGCGGTTGCTTGTCTATGCAAAACCTTTTTGATGCTCCCGCCCTCCCCAACTTGTACTCAACTTCCTCCACTCGAGGGCCTGTCCGTTATAATGTAGTCCCATCTCGAGGGGTTTTACATTATTTATTCCATCACTTTACACATGTAAAGCTTATAACTGAATTTCACAACGACGATTATTGTGTCAATATTGTGCAAAATTGTGATATTTTTTAAGAGTGACGTTTCATGTCATCTGGTGGATTGTTTATATCAATAAGCTGTATTCATTAAATTTACTTGGGTTTTATCTTATGGGATCGTATCGGGAGGGTGACTTCCAATGTAAATATTTGTCTTCAACGCGACCGCTGACCAATTTTTTTGTTCTTGTGGCCTGCGGCTTCACCGAAGGGTATGAATAAATAGGGTTCTCTCCGGTTCCTAGTGTTTATTCACTTGGCCAAGGGTCGAAAATGGAATTTTTTTTTTCCCTCTTCCCAAGCTCATTTCAATTTTCGATTGTCAAAGGGGGGAAAAGGAAAAGGATGAGTCCTCTTGAGTGACCGATCAGACGGAAGTGGCGATCTGGGTCTGATTGCGGTGACAGGGGGGAGATGAATCAGCTTGGAAAGCTCTAATCTCTTAATAAGTATTTGGCTTCTGGGAGGGTCAATATCGGCTTGCGAGATACCGATGTTTGCGATTGGGGTGAGAGATTTTCCGAGTCGGACAGCTCTTCCATCAGAGAATTCAACTTGATCTTCATTTATTGATGAATAGACGAGCACTGTGACGAACGACAACCAGAACCCGCACCTTGATTAGTAAAGCAATACTTTCAGCCCTTCGGCATTTTTTTTTTTTTTTTCCAGCGAAGTTGGGACGGCAAAGAGGTCTGTTTCAGCCCGGTCAAGCCAAGTTTGACGAGAGGTTTGACTACGTGCTTCGAGACATATCCCAGGGATCGGTGAGGAGTCAGCCTCAACCAACAACCCTTAATTAACTTGTCTTATCCTTCAACGGGTAGGCAGGCGGTGGAGGGATGAAGACTCCGTTTCCTGCAAGAATAAACACATTTTCCCCCGCACAACTTTTCACCTCCGACCTGGATCGAATTTTCCCCGATTGAAACTTGTAAAATCTCTCATCCCTGAGGAGCCTTTCGGCTTGAAAAAAAAAAAAATAAATAAAAAAAATAAAAAATAAAATAAAATAAAGCACTGCTCAAACGGCCTGGACGGCGGATGGACATTTGATTTTGGAAATCTAAACATCATCATGTAACATAGTATAATGGAATATTTAGGTGCTTGATCGACTCTGGAGGCACATCATCTCATATTCTTCCCGAACAAACATTTTTTCTATTCTATTAAATTGTATATTCCTCCGCCACAATTCCTTCAGGCTTTTCTCTCCATCAGGTTTTGAAGGCTCATTTTCCGAAGGACATCCATATTTTCCTTGCTAGCTTTCCAGTCCTTAATATCTTCGCCTCCTTCAATCTTGACCCATCCTTACATCGGTTGTCTGATTGAGTTCCATCGAAGACTCATACTGAGTGTTCTTTCTGTTCTTCTTCCTTCGCCTTCCCTGCGGCTTCTTCCTCAACCTCAATTGAGGTTGCTTAAGCATAATCCGGCTTGATCATCAAATTCATCAACTAGCCTGTACAGTTTCAACCCCATGTTCCATCAGCGACGTCTTGAGGCCAATGTCTGACTCTTCTTTATGTTCTTTGTCCTTCGCTGGGCCAGACTTGGACTGGGTCTCTGGCCGGCTCGACGGTGGGCTATTCTTGTTCCCCAGAAATGTCTTCAGTGGGGTGTCCCTTATTTTTCGAATTCTATTGTTTTGAACCCATTAATTAAAGTCGTAAAAATTCCTACATTTTTCTGAAATTGCATTTGTTCCTAGCCTCACTAGTTTGCCCGGTAGAGCGCGCCAAAGATTGAGTTAAAATAATATTTTACATATTATGTAAAACGTGAATTGAGGCGACTCACTGCTATGAAATTAATATAATTAGAAATTATTATTACTAAAATTACACTGATGACATATGAGGTTCATATGTCATCAGTGTAATTGTGAGCTACTGCATATTCTTAGGTTATTCATTAGATGTATACATGAAAATTTATTTCTAGATTTGCGTTATTCATAATATAATATAGTGTGAAATATAATATTTGGCATATTATGCCAAAATTGGTAACACATGCTAATTTTGGCATATATTTCATACCTTAGTCTCGCTTCGAAATGTACCGCTATTACAGCGCATGCGGATGAGTTCCAGTAGGTAGGATGAAACCCGGGTTCATGGATACCCTCGTGAATATGCATTCAGAGTTAAAAACCGAATAACGTGTCAGCATGAGTTGTTTGTAGAAAAATGTGGCTCCAGCTTTTTGAAATTTTAACCCAATCTAGCGGGCGAACGAATGCGCAAGAAAAAAAAGTTATAACAGAAAAATGAAGGAAGTTTAGTCTGCTTTAATCTAGTAAATAGTTACTTTTGCGCTAGTTTAATTTTTTCAATAATTGAAAAAACCTAATTATTATTTCTAATTTTATTATTATTTTTCTCATTTTCGGACTTCTATACTTTTAAAATCGATTTGGCATCTTGGACTGCCCTGACTGTTCAAGATCCCATCCGAATATAGCCCGCGAAGAACACTCCCGAAGGATTTCGCACGTGACAAAGTGTTTAAAGGCGAACAAGGGCAGTAAATAAACTCCACCGGGGAAGCTGAAGCTTCCTATAAAGAGCCGATTATCCTCCTACCGGTCACCCCGAAACGATCGGATGAATAGGACCCCGTAGGGAGGTAAAACCCGATTATGGCTCCCCGAGTTCAAACATATTGTCCGATTTGACCGTCTGGAGGTCGCACTTTTGTCCGAATCCTTCTTGAAAGGAAGGGCCCCCATAAAAGGGCCTATTTCAAGTTGATTTGCATCAGTTTCTTCCAAACTGAAAACCGCGTGTGGTCTACGTACCACGTCTTAATCTCCTACCGTCATTTACAGAATTTCAAAAAAAAAAAAAAAAAAACGGGCAGAGTCTACTACAGGATTACGAGACCACTCCGACAAAAGGACCTCTTTCCTTCGTAAATCCTATTTAATTTCGACAGCACATGTTTTTTATTCGAAAATATTTTAATCCGTTCTGTCTCCTCCGCCCGACTACTGGTCTTTACATCCATTAATTTTTATCTTCACATTTTTTCTTTCTCGTGAGTTTTTTCGATTTTTTTAACCTTTTTTCCTCCCATCTCGTTTTTCGGTTTTACTCGAATGGGTCCGCCGTCGCAGGAACTGATCTGTCTGAAGTGTCGGTTTGAAAATCCCTTTTGTCGCCACGGATCGTGAATAGGCTCCCAAACACGAAACGGTAGCATTTATTTAAATTTATTCGAAAATACCTGTCAAAACAGTTACACCCTGTTTTTGTGCCGATCGGTGTCAAGTTGAGTCGAATTAATTTGAATCAATCAGGCTTTTGTTCGTTCGTTGGCTTCTGTTTCTTGTGGAGGGTTATGTAGAAACACGTAAGGGACCTACGCGTGACGGGACGAATAGCTTCGAATTCGTATTTTCCATGATGAGAGAAATCTGGGAACATTTCTGTAATATTTAATGTGATTTGACCAAAAATACTAAAGATATCAATTATTATTAGGTCAAAATAGAAAATGCTTTTCGGCAGCGAACAAAAAGTAATTTCTCCCCGGCGGGGAATCGAACCCCGGTCTCCCGCGTGACAGGCGGGGATACTTACCACTATACTACCGAGGACACGTTTTGAGAGCTAACATAACCTCTATTCAACCTACTGGAAAAAATAAGAGACCGCTGACAAGGATCAACGTGAAATTTTTATCAAAATTTGATAAATTTTTTATTTAATACTATTACAGAAACGTCACAATGTGTCATGTTAAATTTTTACTATTTTTAGGAACGATGAAAATTTGACACAATAATTACCTTTGACTAGGGGGCCACACCCTGCTAGCTACGCCAGCCAACCCCCGACCGTATTCCACCAGGCCGACCCAACAACCCATTTGCCCATATTGTGTAGTTGTTTTGGTTAATTATTCTTGGAATAATACACCTATGTTTTCGCGACGGGAGTCGACGACTCCGATCGGGCTCAAAATTTGACATTATCCGTTTCAAGAGGTCTACATTAAAAATCCGAAATGTCCGTCCGCCGTACGGGCCGTTTTGGACAGTAGGAATTTTTTTTAAAAATCTGAAATTTCGACAAAATACTTGGTTTACCATCTAGTTGTGCCCGCAAGGTTTTCAGTCCGATCGCCCAAACCCGTGGGGCGCTATGGGGCTAAAATGGGCCTACAGGAGGGGTTTTTTGAAGGCTTTGAGCTATCGGATAGTTAGGTGTCGTTTTCGGAGTATTTTTGGACGTAGAATCCATTTTTGGGGGTCCCGGAACGATCTGATATCACTGTGGCGACCTACAGGGCTTTCATGGGGGTAAAAATGGGATTTTTGAAGGATCGCAGGAGGTTAAATATTTTTCGAGTAAAAAATACAGAATTGTTGAAAAAACACATTTTTGAACAAAAAAAAATCCAAAAAAAAATTTTTTTTGAGATAAAAATCCAAAAACATTTTTTTTTTTTTTAATTTTTTCATTGACAGAATTAAATTTCTGCACAAGCAACGTATATCAAAGAATAATAAACCCTTGTGTAAAATTTGCAGCGTTTTCTACATAAATTTTCGGAAAATGACTTTTTTACGCCTTTTCAAGTTTGTGTAACGCTGCAAAATCGTTATTTTTACCAATACACTCATGAAATGTTGCTACTTTGAAGAAGTACCTATACTTCTTCAAACAACTTAATGAAAATCTTAATGACCTAAAATTTTACGGGTTTGACATCATTTAGGAGCGAATCCAGATTTGCCGGACTGAGAAAGTTGTACTAGCTTAGGAACAGCCGAAAACCTAGATTCCAAAACCGAAATGTCCGTCCGCCGTCCGCCGTCCAGGCCGTTTTGGGCAGTAGGAATTTTTTTTAAATCTGAAATTTTGACAAAATACTTGGTTTACCATCTAGTTGTGCCCGCAAGGTTTTCAGTCCGATCGCCCAAACCCTTAGGGCGCTATGGGGCTATAATGGGGCTACGGGAGGTTTTTTTTTGAAGGCTTTTAGCTATGGGATCGAGTTAGGTGTAGTTTTCGAAGTATTTTTGGGCGTAGAATCCATTTTCTGGGGTCCCGGATCGATCCGATTTCACTGGGGCGATCTTTAGGGCTTTCATGGGGCTAAAAATGGGATTTTTGAAGGATCCTAGGATGTTGAATATTTTTCGAGTATAAAATAAAGAATTTTTGAAAATAAACATTTTTTATCTCAAAAAAATTTTTTTTTTAAATTTTTTCATTGACAGAATTAAATTTCTGCACAAGTAACGTATATCAAAGAATAATAAACCCTTGTGTAAAATTTGCAGCGTTTTCTACATAAATTTTCGGAAAATGACTTTTTTACGCCTTTTCTTTTTGTGTCTTATGAAGGGGGGGGGGGGGGAGGTAACCACGTCGGTCACCCCTCGGCCCACCTCCATCCCGATTCCCTGTCAACTGATCCAGTCCCTATTTTTTGACCACTTGTAGAGCAACTGATACGCCACAAGGAGCAACTTTTTGGTGGTTTCAGATTTTTCTCGTCAATGAAGAGAATTATTTATTTCAGATTTTTCCGACATCTAGAAGTGCAAAATAATAAAGATGAGCATTAAATGCTCAATAATAATAATAATAATAAAAAAAATTTTTCTTCCTCCTCCTCTACTTGGAGCTCTAATATTGTAGACTGGGGGGCCATTCCCTGCAGGCTACGCCAACCCCCGACCGTAGCCCACGAGGGGCTCATTGGGCTCAATGGGCTTAACGGAAGTAGAATTTGTTTAGGAATCCGAATTCAATAAAAAATATAGGGGCCCCCATGACATTCTATTAATCATCCTAATTATGAATGAACAACAACATTCCTTTCCTCGCCGTTTTCTTAATCATCATCATCTTTGCGATCAACCAACTTCTTCTCTTTCCTCCTTTTTCATCTGAGATGTCGATAAAGCGGATGTCTATTGGATTGTCTATAATGGTGATAGATTGTTCTTCGGTAAGTGGACAGCTTTCGAATTGGAACGGTTTTTTTTTCCCCAAGAGGGATACGCTCGCGGAATATACCTCGTCACTGGTGTATAAAGTATATTGGGTTAGAGTATTTACCGATAGGGTCGTCCCTCTGCGGGTTTCGATACGGTTCCGAGGGTACACACGTCCTTTCCAAAGGGCCTTCCCTGTTGACACATGCCCAACAGGCGGATATGAACGTCACCATGCCAACTGATGGTTTCGGACCTCCCCTCCTTCAAGACGGTTGTCACGGAGTTCTTACGGCGGGGGGAAAGCCCGAGGGGGGAAGTATTTTCGTCGGTGAAGGAAAAACGACGGCGGAATATCAATGCGGCATTTCCCTCGGCGATCCGCAGGACCCGAAAGTCCTCATTTATTTTTTCTCCGCCTTTTCCATCACTTGGGATTTTGATCTTCGAAGATGACTTGGAAAAGTCTTCTACTAGTTAAGAAAAAAATTAATTGATTAATAAACAAAAAATTTTAAAAAAGAAATAAAATAAAAAGCTGCATAAAATTTAAAAATCCACATATTTTATACATGGATTTATTATTCACGTGCAAAAATTAAATGTCATTAAAAAATTCAAAAAAATCCTATTATAGAGCGCTTGGAACCCCCCTAAGGATTATGCGTCCAAAAAGACTCGGAAAACGACTCCTTGTTCGACTGTCTGGCATCCTTCAAAGACCCATTAAATTTTGTAGCCCCATGAAAACCCCATAGATCCATACGGATGGTTCTAAGACCCTTGAAAATTGATTCTGCACAGCTTGAAACGTGAATGACTCATTTTGAGGTCGATTAAATTTTTGTTACTTCCGTCGAGAAAACTAAAATTCTAATCTCATTCATTAAAAAAAAAAAAGAAAAAAGAAAAAAAAAACCAAGCTCACGATTGTAACAGCTGCAATGATTTGAATCGAGTTACTTACTCGATTCAAATATTCATTCAAGACCGGAGGCAGAGTTATTAGGCGATCGGTCCGTACAGAAACCACCTCCGCGCCTGTTAAGACAGGTAGCCCTCGTAATTAGAAGGTAGCTGCGGAACTATCTCATTAGGTGGCCTCGCCAGGTCCCAATGGACTTGGGATGCCGTAAGCTCAAGATATACGAGAGGGCCGGACGGGGTGTTCCCTGAAATCAGAGCATCAGACCAACGCCTACCCATTCAAGTCCTGCAGTGGTCACCTCATTATCACTCTGCACTAAATTACGTCTTAGTCCACTCACACGCCACGTCTTCGCGTACCTTATGTTTCTTCTCGTTCCAAGAATTAACCATTTTTCAGAAGAATTTAAAATTCATCAAAAAACCAAACCGGGCGTTCAACTATAATATCAACTAAGAAGGCACCTAATTACTAACTTTCCAAAACACATGTTATACGCGAGTAAGACGTCCCCTGGGGAGAAAGCCCTACGTCCAAATATCACTCCCGAAGCTTCCTGATTATCATCCCGTCATTTGCAACCGTCCACCGTTATTAAACATGACGCAGGAGAAATACACCGAGCGTACTGCCATGACGTGATTATTAACATAACGAGGCGGTTATTAAAATTCTCCCTTTTATTTTTCGACGTTGAAGACTCTATTTGACACGGGGGTATCGCCCTCAAGTTTGACAGACTCGCCTCTGAATTAGGCCGGAACGAAGGAAGCCCCACGGCGACTTTATTGACGAGGAATTTTGGGCTGCTTCTACTCTTGGGTTTTTTTTTTGTCGATAGCAATAGGCGAGAGGGACCCCAAAAAATGGAACAAGGTCAAAGAAATGGAGAATTTTTCTGGAGCATAGTTTAGGTTAGTAGTGATATTTTAAAAACGCTGCAAATTTTACATAATGGTTTATTATTCTTTGATATAGGTTACTTGTGCAGAAATTTAATTCTGTGTCAATGAAAAAAATTTAAAGCAATTTTTTTGGACTTTTATTTTTCAAAAAAAATTTTTGTTTGATTTTTTTTTTTTTTTTTTTTTTTCACTTGAAAAATATTTTACCTCCTGGCATCTTTCAAAAATCCCATTTGTAGCCTCTTGAAAGCCCTATAGATCGCAACCTTGAAATCGGATCGTTCCGGGACCCCAAAAAATGGATTCTACGTCCAAAAATACTTCGAAAACGACACCTGACTCGATCGCATAGCCAAAAGCCTTTTTAAAAAACCTTCCGTAGCCCCATTTTAGCCCCATAGCGCCCTTTCGGCATTTTGAATTCAGCCCGCTCCCCATTAAAGCTAATCTGCCAGATCTGCAAGAGTGCACTCGCACAGAAAATTTACATTGCGCTGGAAAGATTTTTTTGTGGGTTTTGTTACGTTGGTGGCTGTGGGGAACTCTCACGCTCATCTGGTACTGCCAGCCAGTCAGAAATGGTCCAGACTGGAGGAGCGGGTCGCGCTACGGTCGCGGCGTGAGCTGAAACCCCTCTTCTCCCGTCTATGGTCCAGCATTTATTTCCGGAGACGATGGGAGTTTTTTAAATTCAAATTGATACCTTGCTGTTCATTTATCTCGTCATTACACGCAATGTCGATAAGCAGTGAGAGAATTGATTATGGGTTCGCTGGACAGGCCTACCATTGCCGACAATGGGCTTCTTGAAAAGGTCAGAATTCAGCATTTGAGACAACATAATCGGATTCAGCACCCTTTAAAACCCATAAACCCCAATTATTAGTTCGAAAATCCGTATAGGTAAATGCTGAGCTGTTTTCGAAATGTTAGAGATTTTGAAATGAACGCCGGGCATATTTGACGTCACACCTCGCCATGCTGGGCGTCGAGTAGTTGGCCACTGAGCCGCCAGAGCGCTAAATAATAAATCTGAACAGAATCGGAATAAAAACACTCGGCCCAGGTCGATTTTTGAATAACCTTCTTTGATAATTACCTCGATGCTCAATTTTCGAATGACCTTCAATAATGATTAACCCGATTTTCGATTTTTGGGGTCGACTTTTCGCGTAGCAAAGTTGGCTGACTTGCGTAGATGAGAGAGAGAGAGGGATCTCCCGGCCAATCAAAAGACGACGAAACAGCCCACGTCATGTACCCTCTCCAGACCTCGGAATTCAAAAATCATATTTTTCCTAATAACACAGGTCTACAAAAAAAGGTCACTTCGGACTCGAGAGGTTTCGGTGGTTGCTCTCCATGTTTTGGGGTCTGCTGAACACGAATCCGAAGCCCGTTTTGCGCCATCACGTCCAGTTTTTTTTGTACACCCTCGTTTATCCAGAAAAGCGAAAATGCCCTTAATTTCGACTATAAGTCGTCTGGTTTCTGTAGGTAATTTTTCTGGGCGCTCTGAGGTACGCTATACTTTAGATTTCTTTGCGCTGAATCGAATGAGACCAATTGCAAGTCGCTAAGATGATTACTTACGGAGATACGACCTCTAGAAGTCATTTTTTAGGTCGGAAAACGCTATTTTTTCCACTGTTTTTTGCACTTTTCTATTAATAAAGTAAAAAATAAGGGTCTGGGGGAATCGGCTCCAACTACAAAGTAAACTGTGGACATTCCTGCGTCAAATGCCGCCAACTGCACCTCTGTGAATGCAATAGCCGATTTTTGGCGATTTTTCAAAGATATGATAACTTTTACTCTCCCTTTTTCCCATTTCCAACTACAAAATTTTCTGGCTCATCTAAGTATTCATCCTAAGCGCTTAGACTTACGGTACCCTACAGCATTTTTCGCGCTGAATCGAATGAGACCATTTTCAAGCCGCTACAGTGCATAGTTTCGGAAATAGAAGCTGTGAAAATCATTTTTACAGTCAAAAAATTGTATTTTGCAACTGTTTTGCTCTATCTTATTCTGCAGAACAACATATATAGTAGGTAATAACATAATAAGCTACGGGAGAGACTTCTAATTACATAGCATATAGTACTTCATATCAAAATCTAGTCAAGTCCAAGTAAAATCACAATGTCGCACCCACTTACTCAACTGTTCAGGATTTTCTTCGGTTAGCAGCACTATGATTGTCTCGTTGAATGTTCCAACAGTAGTCTGCCATCATGTTCTCATCCCATCGACCCATCGACCCATCCCATCTGGTATCGAAATTCCATAGTTTTCAGGTCTTGGTGAAACCTCTCCCCTTGCTCTTCGCTGTAGTCCCCCAGGTTGTAAGTGAAGCGGTCTATGTGGCTGAAGAGGTGGTGAACTTTTATGCTCATGTTGCACCCAATTTGTTGAAATTTGATGAGCATATTTTCAACAAGTTCCTCGTAATTTTCTGCTTTTCGGGTGCCGAGGAAATTTTGTATTACTTCAACGAAGGACTTACAAGATTTGAGCTCACTACCTTCCAACGCATCAACAAATTCGGGATCCTTTATAAGTGCTCTAATATATTAGAGCGTATATATATATACGCGTTCCAACGCAAAATACAATTTTTTGACTGTAAAAATGATTTTCACAGCTTCTATTTCCGAAACTATGCACTGTAGCGGCTTGAAAATGGTCTCATTCGATTCAGCGCGAAAAATGCTGTAGGGTACCGTAAGTCTAAGCGCTTAGGATGAATACTTAGATGAGCCAGAAAATTTTGTAGTTGGAAATGGGAAAAAGGGAGAGTAAAAGTTATCATATCTTTGAAAAATCGCCAAAAATCGGCTATTGCATTCACAGAGGTGCAGTTGGCGGCATTTGACGCAGGAATGTCCACAGTTTACTTTGTAGTTGGAGCCGATTCCCCCAGACCCTTATTTTTTACTTTATTAATAGAAAAGTGCAAAAAAACAGTGGAAAAAATAGCGTTTTCCGACCTAAAAAATGACTTCTAGAGGTCGTATCTCCGTAAGTAATCATCTTAGCGACTTGCAATTGGTCTCATTCGATTCAGCGCAAAGAAATCTAAAGTATAGCGTACCTCAGAGCGCCCAGAAAAATTACCTACAGAAACCAGACGACTTATAGTCGAAATTAAGGGAATTTTCGCTTTTCTGGATAAACGAGGGTGTACAAAAAAAACTGGACGTGATGGCGCAAAACGGGCTTCGGATTCGTGTTCAGCAGACCCCAAAACATGGAGAGCAACCACCGAAACCTCTCGAGTCCGAAGTGACCTTTTTTTGTAGACCTGTGTAATTGAAAAGGGTTTTCTGCAATATGGACCCGTTTTCGTAACTTTTGAAGCACGACCTTTGCAGGAAAAACATTTTTTTTAATCATTAAAGGAGCTCATTCGGTCGTTCAAGCTGCAACAGCGGATCTCTTCTCGACTCCCGGGTCCGCTGGCCAGATCTTAATTGCCTACAAATCGGTTGTGGAAGCTGCAACAACGGATTTGGGAAAGACGGGATCAATCGGTCAGGCCGTCTTTGAAGACAATTGTTTGAGGCAGCTGTAACTATTGATGTCAGTTCCGTTGCAAACCCTGGACGAACTGATACTGGCCACGACTCCTCGTTTAGCGTATCAGCATCTTCACGGTTTCCTTCCGTAGACCTCGCACCTTGACAATTCACGTAAGCCTGACGAGTACGACAAATCGTACGATGACCTAGCTAGAGATGTTTCTATACTCCCTTCCTCTTCCTCCACAACACCGAGCGGCGAAATCGTGGATTCACGCCACCGGCCTTCTGCTACAACACAAAATTATATGTGTGCATGTTCTACTCTTATGAGAATAGATTATGCGCTGCTGAGATGAGAAATCTAAATTTGACGACGCGATGGGGGGGGGGGGGGGGGGGGGGTCCGTGTAATTAGCTGCTGTCTCGTTAGCAGGAGAATTAGCCCCCCCCCCCCCCCCTCGGGATGTTCGAAGTGGCGCTTCCCGCGGACCACGAGTGAACGAGGGGGACGAGCGAGCGGATTCATGTAGAAGAGTGGCGCCCACAACCGCCACAGTTACTGTAAACAAAACCAACATCTTTAATTTGCACGCTTTCAAGTAAAATAACACCAGCCTGTGACTGCCGGTAACGCCGTCTTTGCCACAAGAGGGCTTTCATGTCAGTCCTGCGCTCGATCCCCATAATACATGAAAAAAAAAGTTTCCTTTACAGGAAATACGGCAATAGTGCGGTCACATGGCGTGGGAGGATTCATCGGAATAATTAACAAGTTCTCAAAGCCGTATCAAAACTAACCTTTTGCATTTCATTTACATTTTACTCGGAAGAAAAGTGACTGAGAGGGTCCGTGGGATGTATAACGGAAGGGAAGGGGTAAGGCTCACTGCTCAACCCGATAAGACGGCGAGAATTAAATATGTATGATTTCAATTAGTCGCTAACAAGCCCCCAGAAAGGAGTGAAAAAACAACGATGAAAAGTAGTTAAAAACAGAGAGCAGAGGAAATATAGATGGAGTCTTCATTTTCCACTCGACAGACGCTCAAAATGAAAGGCTCAGCGTCGAAATTTCATTTTTTAACGGTTTCACATCAAATCGTCAAATTTGGGGTTGGCAAAGAAATTGTGATGGTGGAAATTCTTACGCTCACAATGTAAACACTTGTAATAAACTATGTTGATTTCAAAACGACTCAACTCCCAATAAAATGTTTTCCGTCGGTCACCAGCGAGGAATTAGCATAGTCAATGAGCCTGTTCTCGTAATTTGCCTTTGAATAAGTTGGGGTATCCGCGCTTCCGACCATTAATCCAACATGACGTTCAAGCGGAGCCAGAGAACCGTGTAATCTTGTGTATACATTCAAATTGAATATTCAAATCCTTTACTCCTTTCCCTTCACTTTTTTACTCGTCTCCGACTTCCAGCGTCTTCCAGGAGCAACAAAAATAAAAAAGCATAAAAAAATACGAAAGGACGTTTCAACTCGGGGTCCATTAGTGTGAAATGTTACAGTTATAACGTTTCATTTGAAGACCGTCCACAATTATCTTCATGGTGGTTTTTTACTATCTTCAGGGAGTAAATGGACCGACGTAATGGGTTTTTACATATAAATGAGAGCGTAAGTTGTAAAGGTTTTATTAGGAGTCTCTTTGCTAGAATCCAGGAAAACGATGTCAAATGACATTAATGTTAGGTAATGCGGCGCGGTAACTACTCATTGACAGGTGATTTGGTAACGTAAAAACGATAAATTCGAGAGTCCAGGGCTTAGTATAGACCAATTTTATTGTTTATTACTTAGAACCTCACTTGACACCCTTTCATTTTTTATAAACAAGTAAGTAAATCCAGCACCAAAAAAAAAAAAAAAAAAAAAAAAAAAGCTGCAAATTTTACGCAAAGTTTTATTATTCTTTGACATTGGTTACTTGTGCAAAAATTAATTCGATTAAAAAAAAAATTTTTTTATTCGGAAAATATTCGACTTCCTGGGATCCTTCAAAAATCCCATTTGTAGCCCCATAAAAGCCTTATAGATCCCCACAGTGTAATCGGATCGTTCGGGGACCCCCAACAATGGAGTCTTCTGGGTAGAATGACTAGTGGGGAGGTTCGTTTCGGGTTATACTTTTGATTCTTCTTATGTCCGGCAGCAGTCTATGGCGGTCATCCGAGGGAGTGCGCAGTTACAAGGTGGGCGGGTATACCTGTTATTAAGTGTAGGTAACTTATAAACATTTTTTTGTTATATAATGGTACTTAACTCAAATCGGGACGAAGGTCGAAAATTCTGATCGGCCTCATAATTTGAAATTTGCCGTCCGGGCCGTAGGATTTTTTTTTTTTTTTTTTTTTAATCTGAAATTTTGACAAAATACTCGGTTTACCATCTAGTTGTGACCGCAAGGTTTTCCGATCGCCCAAACCCGTTGGGTGCTGTGGGAGGTTTTTTTTTTAAAGGGTTTTGGCTACGGGATCGAGTTAGGCAGCCCCGTGGAGAGGGGGGGGGGGCACTGGACCCGTTGCCCCCGGGCCCGGCCTTCGTAGGGGGGCCCGGATTTTCTTGAGATTTTTTTTTTTTTTTTGTAAAAAAGGGGGTAGGAGAGGCAAAATGGGAAAAGGGACAGATCAATATAGGAAAAATGGGTACTTTTTTTTTTTTTTTTTTTTTTTTTTTTTTTTTTTTTTTTTTTTTTTTTTTTTTTTTTTTTTAGGGGCCCGATGAATTTTCATGACCCTTTTGGTTTATTATTCTTGGAATAATACACCTGTTTTCGCGACGGGGGTCGACGACTCCGATCGGGCTCAAAATTTGACATTATCCGTTTCAAGAGGTCTACATTCTAAATCCGAAATGTCCGTCCGCCGTACGCCGTCCGCCGTCCGCCGTCCGCCGTCCGCCGTCCGCCGTCCAGGCCGTTTTGGGCAGTAGGAATTTTTAAAAAAATCTGAAATTTCGGCAAAATACTTGGTTTACCATCTAGTTGTGCCCGCAAGGTTTTCAGTCCGATCGCCCAAACCCGTGGGGCGCTATGGGGCTATAATGGGGCTACGGGAGGGTTTTTTTGAAGGCTTTTAGCTATGGAATCGAGTTAGGTGTCGTTTTCGAAGTATTTTTGGACGTAGAATCCATTTTTTGGAGTCCCGGAACGATCCGATTTCACTGGGGCGATCTTTAGGGCATTCGTGGGGCGAAAAATGGGATTTTTGAAGGATTCCAGGATGTTAAATATTTTTCGAGTAAAAAATACAGAATTTTTGAAAAAACACATTTTTGAACAAAAAATCCAAAAAAAAAAATTTTTTGAGATAAAAATCCAAAAAAATTTTTTTTTTTAATTTCTTCATTGACAGAATTAAATTTCTGCACAAGTAACGTATGAGGTGGTTAGGGTGAGAAATGACTCCTCTGCTGAGTACTAAATTGTTTATTGGAATAAACAATTTAGTACTCAGCAGAGGAGTCATTTCTCACCCTAACCACCTCATTGGATTAGACCTCTGCACCGTCGGCAGACACCACACTGCAAGTAACGTATATCAAAGAATAATAAACCCTTGTGGAAAATTTGCAGCGTTTTTTTTTTCTTTTTTTTTTTTTTTTTAGGGGCCCGATGAATTTTCATAAGACTTTTTTTTTTCTTTTTTTTTTTAGGGGGCCCGATGAATTTTGCCCCCGGGCCCGGATTTTCTCTCCACGGCCCTGGAGTTAGGTAAGTGGTTTTAGAAGTTTTTTTGGACGTATAATCCATGTATGGGGGTCCCGGAACGATCTGATTTCACTGTGGGGATCTATAGGGCTTTCATGGGGCTACGAATGGGATTTTTGAAGGATGGTCAAATCCCTCCTTTGGAACAAGAATATCATAACTCAAAAAACGCAATTTTTCAGTACAGGCGTTTAAAGTTTTGAGTATTAAACTGCATTGCAGCTTCCTGAGACAAAATTGAGAGTCAGTTTCTTTTTCATGCATATCCTGAGGACCTGAGGAGTAATTGCAGGGGTTCACCACAACTAAGTAGCTCGATCACACCCTTAAATCAAAGCTTTCATCCTTTATTCAGATTTATGATAGTATTGCACGGAATTATTTGTCACAGTGGCCAATAAATGACTCGCTAACAATAAGGTCTTGTTACCAGAGCCCTGAAGATGGCACTATGCCCGCCGAAAGCTCGGAAGTAAAGCCTAATAGAGACTGACTCGTTCTCTCAGCAACATTCACCCTGCAACGAAACCAACCTGCTAAAAGTAAGATTCAATCATGCCGATTGAAATTAGTCGTCGAGACTACATGAATCCTTGTAAGGAGTATCGTACGAAGAAGCCATACACACTCAAAGATCTCCATTAAGAAAAATGAAGTGATAATGAATACATTCATAAGGACGAAATTGTACATTGTAGCTCATCCTGATAATAACTAGTTAGAATTATTACAAATTACGGGGAGGGGTAGAAGCCTGTGTGGACTTGTGAAGCAATTAGAGTTGAAACCAGACCGCCTTTCATGTGGGTCCGTAATTGGATGGGCGGAGTTGAAACGATTTTCATAATTCTGTTGAAATGATTATGACGAATAACTAAGAGGCCTCTGCCCTTTTTTGAATGGACGTGAAGAATATGGCCGGTTACTCATCACTAGGATTCGAGCGTATTTGCATTTCTTTTCCCAGTGTAGTAAACATTGAAAGGAGCCTTGTTTGAGTCTTTTCACTCTTCTGGGACCAACAGAATTTAAATTTATCGAGCCTATACATGCGTGAAACAGCAATCTTCAGAATAATCGCGTTTAAAAGCACATTCCAATGGTTTCCACACGAAACATACTATACTTTGTTTTTTAAAATTTCCCTTCTGCACAACCTCAATTTTGGAATGAAAAAATCGCGACATCCAGTGTGGAGGAATTGACAACACTAGTAACGGCATGGGCATGTATAAAATGTCATTTTCCGAAAACAATAAAGAAAAACGCTGCAAATTTTACACCAGGGTTTATTATTCTGTGATATAGGTTACTTGTACAGACATTTAATTCTGTCAATAAAAAAAATTTAAAAAATTTTTTTTTTTGGATTTTTATATTTCAAAAAAATTTTTTGGGGGGATTTTTTTTCAAAAATATGTTTTTTCAAAAATTCTTCAATTTTTACTCGAAAAATATTTAACTTCTTGGGATCCTTCAAAAATCCCATTTTTAGCCCCATGAAAGCCCTATAGAACGCCACAGTGAAATCGGATCGTTCCGGGACCCCCAAAAATGGATTCTACGTCCTAAAATACTTCGAAAACGACACCTAACTCGATCCCATAGCTAAAAGCCTTCAAAACACCCCTCCTGTAGCCCCATTTTAGCCCCATAGCGCCCCACGGGTTTGGGCGATCGGACTGAAAACCTTGCGGGCACAACTAGATGGTAAACCAAGTATTTTGCCAAAATTTCAGATTTTTAAAAAAATTCCTACTGCCCAAAACGGCCCGGACGGCGGACGGCGGACGGCGGACGGCGGACGGACATTTCGGATTTTGAATGTAGACCTCTTGAAACGGATAATGTCAAATTTTGAGGCCGATCGGAGTCGTCGACCCGTGTCGCGAAAACATAGGTGTATTATTCCAAGAATAATAAACCAAAATTTGGGCGGAAAATCTGTCCCTGCTTTTTTTCCACTCCGGGGACATTAATGGAGAAAGGATATTCAAAATGCCTTTCTGTGTTCTTCATGAAAGGTGAAAGTGGAAGAAGAATATGACATATTTACATTGTAAACTATTCATTTGGTTACAACAGCAACCGGAAAATAAAGCTGGTTAGTTAGTGTTACTCCATTAAATGGAGTAACTGCAACTGATGGAGTAAATGCAACACAAAATTTGTGTTCAGTTGCATGCTTCGTCGAGTTTACTGTTCAACTCCGTCTCACCTCATATTTTGGTACCTAAGTGTGTTCATTTAAATGATCATTTCATCTTGAGTGTTTTTAGTTGGAGGTTATGAGGCCTTGAAGCTTTTAAAAACAGTTTTCAATTAGAAGGTGACGTGTTTATTGGGTAAAAACAAAAATTCGTCAACTCCGGAGACTGTCAACTCCAGGGACATTGAGGGGGGGGGGGGGGGGGGCTTTGAGCCTAAGGCTGAAATTTGAGAAACATGGAACATGCTTCATTAATCATGGGATTGAAACCCATCTTGGGTGTTGGAACAGTAACAGTCCGACGCCACTATAGTGGTCTGACGGTAAGACAAGTGAGGATGCCAAACTAGTGCCCTATTGGTAAGAAAAGTGAGGATGCCGAACTAGTGGCCCAACGTTTATTTACATATTACGTAATATATAAACGCGACACTCCCGCGTGTTGGGCTAAAGCATGTTCCATGCTAGAAAAAGTCCTGAAAATTACGTTTCATTAAATGACGTCAAATTTTGACGTCTTAACGTCCTTCAAAAGCAACGAAGGTAGCCCCGAAGCATCAGATGGCGGCGATTCTCCGCAATATCACGGTGAGATCCGATGGGTATGAGACCCCTATGTATGGTGGAGGGGGGTATACAGTAAGATACTTCAAAAACGAAAAAACGACACCTAACTCATCAAAGAAATTAACTTAAAATTAACTTAACTTCTTTTTAGCCTCTAGGTGAATTTCAAAATTTTAGATCCATTTAATGGATCTCAAAGCCCTCATAAATAGATTTTACGTCCAAAACTACTTCGAAACGATTCCTCATCTCTACCTCCCGGCCCAAGTTCTTCAAAACCCCCCATATATAGGGATTTTCCAGCATGAAACAGAATCTGAAACATCTGATGTTTTTCGAGCGTATTTGGAGAATTTATCGAGCCCAACTCATCACGTTTTCAACCTCACGCGGCGCAGAATGATTTTTACGACGAATTTCCTTCGGTCGAGTTTTATTACAGGACTCTTTTTTGTTCTCCCGCAACTCCGAAGTGAATTTTTTGTCTTTCTCAACACCCCCCCTTTTCGCAACTTGCGAGGGGTGAGGGGGATCCTTGTCTGGCAATATCCCAGGAACAGAGATAAACTCGTGTTCAAGTTTTTATGCCTCAAACCTCCGAAGTAGGCAAGAAAATGGCGCCAGGAAGGTTCCGGAGGGGAAGAAAAAGTATTAGGAGCCAAAGAGGTGGGGAGGGAAGGTTTTTGAAGTTTAAAAACAAGATCTTTGCCGACTGTAATATCATCCTACCTTTCTCTTCCCTGGTACTTTTCTTTACAGGCTTTTTCAACTCCGCACGGGGTAGAGGGGGGGGGGGGGGGGAGTTTAATATAACTGCGGCAAAGTATATTAGAGACAAGAGGTCTAATTCCCACCGAACCTTATTCTTTTTCGTCTTCTTACCTCCTTCGTCTTTCTCCTAAATCTTCTACCAGTGCAAACACTCTTCCCTTCAAGTTTATTCATAAGATCTTCATTTCTGTTTGAAAATCCCGGCAATATCGAAAGTTTACTTTCAGTCCACTTAAGGTCTACGTTGATTTCCCACTTTTGCAAAATACTTCGAGAAAAAAACAACTTTCGAAGACCGTGTTGATTCGGAAGGTCCTCATATTTGACGAAAGATGGTCTCGAAAGATGGATTGAAAGATATGTCTCGGGCTCGATTCCTCCAGACAATACCCCATTGTTCTCTCCCCACGATATTGGATTTTTTCTTCTTTTGGGGGGGGGGGGGGGGGGGGCTCTTAACGGATTCGATAGTGGAAGCAGCGAGCAAACGAATTTGGGACATGGGGGAATTTGAAGGAGAAACGCAGCAAATTTTACACAAAAGTTAATTACACAGGTACACGTAAAACTTTTTTTTTTTTTTTTTTAACTGCCTCGCTGAATCTAAATCTGGTATCCAATTTGATATATTACGTACAGATTTTTGGCTTCATTGGGTTATACTTAGGAACCGGGTTAAAAATAAGTTTCATGTCATTGTGATTTGCTGGAAAATTTGCTGGAATTTAATTCTTATTTTTAAATTAAGTTTGAGTAATTGACCAACTACTCAACCGAAGAGAATTGACTGACTAATATATTAGTAATTATTGACAATTTTGACAAATAAATGACAAATTTGACAAAAGTTTGAAAAGAATCTCAAGAAACAAGAAATCCTAACCGGGACCTCATAGACAAATTGAAGAAAGTGACAAAAATTGACACATTGAAAATTGACCAACATTCTTGGGCCAATGATTCGCCGTTCCTTCTTCCACTGCTTCCCTTGGTGGGTTGCTCGTCGTATACTCCATTCAGCCCTCCCTCCCTATCGTCATGTTATTAGCATATAATAATGAACACAAAAATCTCCTCCTCCGTATCAAAAGGTAGTATTTATACAGTAAACCATTGCAACCTTTATTTTGGACCTGCGTTCGGTTAAACGATAAATTGGACGGCAGGGAACCAACCACTAAAACCTAGTTTTAAGTTATCAGGCATCCAAGTTTTTTCAAGTTTGTAATTCACCTGAATTATGATATAATATATATATTGTGTAAATGGACCAGTTAAAAGTTATACGTAGACAGCCCGTCAGAACACGGCAAATGTGGTGTGGTTCTCTTTTGCTGAAATAGGTTGGGCCATAGAATATCCGTTATCAGTGGTTAATATGGTTATCACTTATGGTTATCAGTGGCTCAGTGGTTTGAGCGTTGGACTACTGAGTCAAAGGTTGCTGGTTCGATCCCAGCAGCCGCAAGACATCTTCCTCATACTGATAATCACCTTTCGGAAGGCAATGTCAACCCACCGAAAGTATTCTGCCGTGGAAAACCTCTCAAATTTGCCGTTCGGAACCGGCGTTAAGCAGTAGGTCCCTACTACTTCTGTATTAGCTGGTCAACACGCTCAACAGATGTTAGTAGCGAGAGGTCGCCAACGCCCGATTACGGGTATGGCACCCAAAGAAGAAGATAGAATATCCAAGGAGAGGAACCAACCGCCTTGTTTCTCTTATCCGCTCACTCGTTTGGTTCTTTTTTGAAAAACAGATACTGCCTTTCCGGATTCTTAATTTTTTTCCAATTCGAATTTCGGAGGGAAAGCCTTATCGAAACAGTAGCTCCTTTTTGCTGAATGCGTAGACTGAACTAGCCCTTATCCTAGTATTCTTATCTCATTTTGCCGTTTTTTGTCGTTAGTTCCCTCCAGGTTAAAATGCCGTCGTATTAAAAGTCGGCTAAATTATAGCATATAAGTACCAATATTTATTTTACGGCTAAGAAGCCATATTTTGCAAGAAAACGTGAGGTGATGGAACATTTTGTCAATAATTGAACGATCATTGTTCCTCGATTCAGCACCCAAAAATCAGTAGTTGTGTAGGTAATTATTAAATGTTAGTTGTTAACTTATTGTTATCCTAAATTGTGTAAAAATTATTTTGTCAATAAACAAATTACTCATTAAAAATAATTTTCTAGTATCTTCGGGCGGATGTTGGACCCGAAAGATGGATTTTGCGTCCAAAGCTACACAGAAAACGTCACCTCATTCAACCCTTCAAAAGCCCCATAGATGCTCGCTGTGCAATTTAGTGGTTCTAGAACCCCAAAAAATGGGTTCGACGTCAAAAATACTTCGAAAACGACATCTAACTCGACCTCGTAGCCGAAACCCCTCGAAAACCCCTCCCGTAGCCCCTTTTTAGCCTCACGGAGCCCTACGGGTTTGAGCAATGGGACTGAAAACGTTGCGGAAACGACTAGAGGATGAACCGAGTATTTTGACAAATTTTCAAATTTAAAAATATTCCTCCTACTCGAAACGGCCTTGACGGCGGATTGTCAATTGATTTTTGGAATCTACTCACTTCGAAAAATATAAGGTCTAATATAATTGTGGCCTAGTTGGGTGATCCGCATCAACGCGGGGCATCTTGCGACTCCTAATTGGGACGAAATCGGCAACGGTTCCATCAGCTCATCACCTGCCCGTCACGAGTTCTTTCCCGCCAGGTCGATTGAGAAGCTTTTTTTTTTTTTTTTTCGGTAAAAGAGGAAAAAACTCCGAAAACTATAAATTAGATGCGGGCCCCCTCACTTGCTCCCTTTTTTTAACGTTAACCACATAAATTCACATTGCTGAATTTCTTGAAAGAGCTGTCGTCGTGAACGTTATCTTGCTCATTAAAAGTCTCAGGAAATGAGAAGCTCCGACTAACAGTTCACGACTATTTGTTAGAGCCGTCCATTAAAATTGTATTAGGTTTCGTCTGTTGCGTTTAAACTGTTTGTGGGGAATATTCTCCTCATTCCCGATTCTATAAGCTCAGCAAGTCGCCGGAGTTCGTTGCAGAAGGAGCTCATCATACCCATTGATGTTCCATCACCCCCAAGAGGCGACATCGCCGAGTTTGGGAACCGCTCGTTTAGAAAGAGATGATTCAGTGAGCACCACTCTTCCAACCTGTCTACTGGAGAGTCCCATCAATGTATCAGTCAAGTATGCCTGCTGTCGAAGCAGGTGGAAGGAAACATGGTAAGTGAAAGCTCACGAAAATGAACCTCCCCGACTTGTGACGTCGTCCTCAACGGGATGAAGTAGCAGGGTGAAACCACCGATCTCTCCCCCTTAGGACCCACTTCCTGCAGAATATTAATTAGTCAGAACCCGGTGTAATATGTGGTGTTTGAGAGATCGAGGGAAGGGCGGTTTTCGAGTGCTTTGTCAACAATCAAACCTAAAGGGATGGTCTTAATCAGAAACCTTACCCCTCCCTTCGTCTGCTTGCCGGGAAGACCTCTCCAAAAGCTTCAAAGTACCCTCCAACCCCCCCGACCATCACTCGACTTAGCCAGTCCATCCACGTAGATTCAATTCTCGTTTAGTTAATTTCGGAGGTTAAACTGCACCGATGGGAGGGGCTAACTGCTTTTCCTTCCCCCCCGAAATGAGCCCAACCGCTTTAGGGGTTTTCCACCCTTCTGACTTGGAGTTACACCGAACGGTACTATCCGTTAACATCTGAGCCTTCCATTCCTTTTGATAACCCCTACCCAACTACCTTACCCTTCCCTGCTGTTTCACTCCTGGTTAACTCCCAGCTGGGGATTTAGCTTTGGTTAAGGATGATTGCGCTTCTAATTTAGGCTCGTTTGTACAACCCTGCACTTGGACAAAACGTCTAGGTGTAAATTTTAATAATTGATGTGAGAGAAAAAACGCTGCAAATTTTACACAAGGGTTTATTATTCTTTGATATAGGTTAGTTGCGCAAAAATTATTTCTGAGTCAAAAGAAAAAATGTTGGAAAAAAAAATTTTTTTGATTTTTTTTTTTTTCAAAAAAATTTTTTTCGATTTTTTTTTTCAAAAAAATTGTTTTTTCAAAAACTCTTTATTCTTTACTCGAAAAATATTTAACCTCCTGGGATCCTTCAAAAATCCCATTTTTAGCCCCATGAAAGCCCTATAGATCGCAACAGTGAAATCGGATCGCTGCGGGACCCAAAAAAATGGATTCTACGTCCAAAAATACTTCGAAAACGACACCTGACTCGATCCCATAGCCAAAAGCCTTCAAAAACCACCTTCTGTAGCCCCATTTTAGCCCCATAGCGCCCCACGGGTTTGGGCGATCGGGCTGAAAACCTTGCGGGCACAACTAGATGGTAAACCGAGTATTTTGTCAAAATTTCAGATTTTTAAAAAAATTCCTACTGCCCAAAACGGCCTGGACGGCGGACGGCGGACGGCGTACGGACATTTCGGATTTAGAATGTAGACCACTTGAAACGGATAATGTCAAATTTTGAGCCCGATCGGAGTCGTCGACCCCCGTCGCGAAAACATAGGTGTATTATTCCAAGAATAATAAACCAAAACGGCCTAAAATACTGTTAAAGTTTAACAGTGTAATCCTGTAATGCTCTGCCAACAGTATTGATACTGTTAATGAGTGAATACTGTTATTGAAATGCTGCTCCCTGAGTATACTGCTAATGTGTGTGCTCATCAACAGTATTATACCGTTAGGTAGTACTGCAACTGACTAACTCTGTTATTGTCACCAAAACACTGTTAAAGTTGGACAAAACATGGCAAGGGGCGGCATTTTACTCAATAACCTTCTTATTCTGTTATTGCAATGAGTACAGCATATGAGAGCGCGTCTCAAAACAGCGCGCCATGCCTGAGGTATCACCACAGCGCGCTTTTTTTCTCCACCGAAAGAATGTGTGTCAAAACAGCGCGTGTCACAGCTAATCGAAGAAAATGGATAAGTCAAGTGAATTGACCTTGTCAGGGGGTCGTCCAGTGGAGTCGTCAGATGTAGGGGCTGTAGTCACACTTCGATGTCGTCAATGTTGCTGGTCGCGGGTGCGTGAGGTACCCCGGTTAGTTTCGTGCACTAGGCCAGAGACTGGGCTGATGCCCAATTTTTCCAAATTTGCAAGTATGGAGCCAATTCTCTGATTAATTAGTGTCAGTGTTATTTGTGTCAACAATTGGTACTGCCGAAGTCTGCATGAAGACTGTACAGTTGACAAAATTGGGCTGGGCATGCTTTAAACGTTCCATCCCCAAAGAAAAATTCGTGTGAGTTTCAAGACTTGTATACCTTTAGGGGTAGCACATGGAGGAATAGTCTATTCCTCCATGGGGGTAGCAAAAATGAGTATGCGGTCCTCTGCCCCATTGTCAGGAACACGAGATCGGCACTCATTTCGCACACGAAGAAGTCTGGCTTGCTATATCTGCCAAGTCGACTCGCGCTGTTTTGATACGCCAACATCTGGGGTCGCGCTCTCGTGATACCCTTTGCCCATTAATATAGACACGCGCTGTTTTGATACGCGCTCTCGTGAGAGCATCCCCCTGATGACTAAACAGGACCGAAGAGAACCTGATAAAATTGTTGAATGGAGATATTGTACTTTATTCGCAGACGGGTGTCCCGTTTTCTGATCTTTTGGACGAATGGGGGGAACCCAAGGACTTCTACGGACTCGTCCTCAGAACCCTCGAGTGATCCATCTTCCGTGGGAAGGTCGAAGGGAATCGAGGCGGCATCAAGGCTACGACAGCAGTGTCCAGCAGGCCTAAACCGTGCGTGTACTCCTAAATTTGATTGGGCAGAGTTGCGGTCCCTTGTTTATCTCGTGTGAAAGCGGTCACTCGCGATCTGCCGGTGCAGCACTTCCGTCTTCCGTTCGCTGACATTCAATCTGGTGTTGTGGCCAGAGTTCACCACGCCAAGGTCAAAACGGAAGCCCCCCCTTCAACACTTGACAGTATTTTTATCCCGCATACACGAGCCGTGCGATTTTGGTTTATTATTCTTGGAATAATACACCTATGTTTTCGCGACGCGGGTCGACGACTCCGATCGGCCTCAAAATTTGACATTATCCGTTTCAAGAGGTCTACATTCAAAATCCGAAATGTCCGTCCGCCGTCTGCCGTCCGCCGTCCGCCGTACGCCGTCCGGGCCGTTTTGGGCAGCAGGAATTTTTTTAAAAATCTTAAATTTTGACAAAATACTTGGTTTACCATCTAGTTGTGCCCGCAAGGTTTTCAGTCCGATCGCCCAAACCCGTGGGGCGCTCTGGGGCTATAATGGGGCTACGGGAGGGGTTTTTTGAAGGCTTTTAGCTATGGGATCGAGTTAGGTGTCGTTTTCGAAGTATTTTTGGACGTAGAATCCATTTTTTGGGGTCCCGGAACGATCCGATTTCACTGGGGCGATCTTTAGGGCTTTCATGGGGCTAAAAATGGGATTTTTGAAGGATCCCAGGATGTTAAATATTTTTTGAGTAAAAAATACAGAATTTTTGAAAAAACACATTTTTGAACAAAAAAATCAAAAAAAAAAAAATTTGTTTGAAATAAAAATAAAAAATTTTTTTTTTTTTTAATTTTTCCATTGACAGAATTTAATTTCTGCACAAGTAACCTATATCAAAGAATAATAAACCCTTGTGTAAAATTTGCAGCGTTTTTCATTTTCGCTCACTCGCCGCTCGCTCACAATATTGTAGATCCGTCGAATGAGATAATCGGGGCTCCTCGCCGCACATTAATTCTTCGTAAGTCGCTTGCGTCTAGTGGCCGGCGGAGAAAAAAAAAGAGGACGATACTCCGCTTCGAGACTTTTATTTTCTTATGACAGGTCCGCATGCAAACCGGCAGCCAAGATGCAGAATCACTTGTAACAATATTTCACTCGTCCGGATGGAATTTCGCTACCTCCGAAGCGCAAACGACGATGTTGCTTCAACACTATTCCACGACGAAAAGAAAAATAACACTCAATCGCAAGACTGCCGTTTTGAACGGACTCAGTCAAGTTAAATTTGCTTTTAGTTTATGTAATAGTATTTTAAGAAGAGATATTAACCCTCAAATGAACAAAAAATACACTGCCAATGCAATGCCACATGAGCTTCCCCGTGCCAGATTCAAAATGAGATGTGACTGTAACAAGAAAATTACGTTTGCGCATGCGCAGGGAGTACCACTTATGCAATCGTGATGAAACTGATAGGGGACCATCTAGGGCTAAAACCACACTATTCCTGAAAATATGATTGAAATCCGTTCAAAATAATTTTGAACCACAATTATTGTGGGAGTTATTGCTGTGGCAAGGAAATTACGTTCGCGCATGCGCTGAGCGTACCGCTGATTCAATCGTGATGTAACTGATAGGGCTATACCCACACAATCCTGAAAATTTCATTGAAATCCGATCAAAACTGTGGAAGTTATGGCTGTGGCGAGGAAATGCGGACAGACAGACACGGAACCAAATTTGTTCAGGAGGCTCTGAAACCCAAAACGTGAGTGGAAATTTTGATTTTGGAGATTTTTTTTTTTTTTTTTTTTTTTTTCATTTCGAAAGTGAAAACAATGCTTACTCTGCCTTGCAGACTCGGAAGCAAAATATCCTACTGCCTGCCTGAACAGTTTTTGGTATCTGCACACCTTGAAACGTATAAAGGACAAATTTTGTGAACGATTAAAGAATTTGAACCCAATGGAGACAACATTGGTAGATTACTCTGAAAATAACAAAATTTGTTATTTTTTAATAAGTTTTAATTTTTAATAAGAATTTTTTAATTTGTTAAATTTTACTTATTTAATAAGTAACTTCTCTTGTGGAGTACTTACACATGGTTTTCACATTTACTTAAATTACTTCTCTCTCTGTGTACTAGCATACAAATAATTCTGTTCTCTTCGATATTCAAACAACCATCGCCCTGTTCAAATCTGATCTCGCTCGCTCATAGTTAAAACACAGTCAAAACGCTCAGCCCTGATAGCCAAACCTACTCGGAAAACATCGCGGCGCTCAATATCCCTCGCTGTAAATCACAGGTGGACGACTCGCCAAAGAAAAAAGAAAAAAAAAAACTCGGAATAATCACTCAAACCATTCAACGTGTTCTGGAGGGGGGAAAAGCCTCTCGCCGGCCGGAAAAAAACAATGCAACTTCCCAGGGAAACCTGTGGTATCGGAAGTTTATATGGAGTAGATATGACTATCGGATTCGCTCTGTTGTTCCGTTGTTCACCACTCGGTTCAAAAGCTTCGGGGAAGGCAGGAACCGTTTTTTTTCGTTTTTTATTTACATCCATTGGAGCCCGATAGCACTTTTCGCGCCCCGTTGTGGGACATCGCTAATCAACAACCCTCCGTTTCGTATCTTCCATTGTTTTTCGCCCATATTGATTCCGCCCTGTTTTTATTCGCAATCGTTTTTTATCCCTCCCGGTACATTTCAGAGTGATTTTCCCCCCCTTCAGATGGGGCTTTTTTTTTTCTCTGTCGGGAAAAGGGGGAACGCGAAGCGTGATTTATCGCGTTGGGTGCGTTTGATTTTCCATCATTGAAAAACGGCAAATCAATTGTGTCGTCATTTTCCGGGGTGGATAATTGATGTGAGGCGAAACGGTAAAAAAAAAGCGAGCACGGTGATAAGGAGGTGTGTACCAATGATGATTTTTTACGGCATTCGCTGATAGATATCCGGTTTTCTACTGCTACTGCAACCTGCAGTCAGTGCACAGACCATAAAGTTCCAGGGCTTAAAGAATTACAGGAAGGGTAGAATTGAAGGGTACGGAAATTGCAATTATTTCAGTAATTTGTTTTCATGAGAACCAGTTGCAAGAAACCAAAAAACAGGCTTGATGGAGTCTAAAACCGGTTTGGATGGTTCAAATCTGATTCGATGGTGAGAAGGAGGGAGGGGGGGGGGGGGGGTTGAGCAGGCTAGGGAGGATTAAAAACCGGGTTTGGTGGCCTCGAAGCACCTTTAAAATGATTAAAACCCAGTTTGGGAGGGCTCAGAGTAGGTTTGGGGGATTGAAGACCAGTTCGGCTTAAAGCAGGTTTGGGGAGAGATTTTGTTGAAACCGGTTTTGTTGGGCTCAGAGCAGGATACGGTGGGTTAAAACACTGCAAATTTTACACTAGGGTTTATTATTCTTTGATGTAGGTTACTTGTGCAGATATTTAATTCTGTATCAATAGAAAAATTTTAGAGAAAACTTTTTTGGATTTTTTTTTTTTTTTTTTTTCAAAACATTTTTGTTTTTTACTTGACAAATATTTGACCTCCTGGGATCCTTCAAAAATCCCATTTGTAGCCCCATGAAAGCGCTATAGATCGCAACAGTGAAATCGGATCGTTCCGGGACCCCAAAAAATGGATTCTACGTTCAAAAATACTTCGGAAACGACACCTAACTCGATCCCATGCCAAAAGCTTTCAAAAAACCCCTCCCGTAGCCCCATATTAGCCCCATAGCGCCCCACGGGTTTGGGCGATCGGGCTAAAAACCTTGCGGGCACAACTAGACGGTAAACTGAGTATCTTTTCAAAATTTCAGATAAAAAAAAAATTCCTACTGCCCAAAACGGTCCGGACGACGTACGGCGGACGGACATTTCGGATTTAGAATGTAGACCTCTTGAAACGGATAATGTCAAATTTTGAGGCCTCCGTCGCGAAAACATAGGTGTATTGTTCCAAGAATAATAAACCAAAAACTGGTATTGTGGGAGGGGGGCCTCAAAGCAGGTTCGGGAGTACTAAAAACCGATTTAGGGGCTCACAGCAGGTTTGGAACGATTAAAAACCAGTTTGGGGGCTCAGAGCAGGATTGGGAGAATTTAAAACCTGTATGAGAGTGCTAGGAGCAGGTTTGGGGGGGGGGTTAAACACCGGTTTGGGGGCTCAGAGCAGGTTTGGGATAATTAAAAACCAGTTTGATAGGGCTAGGAGCAGGTTAGGGAGGATGAAATACTGGTTTTGGGAGGGCACATAATTTTGAACTCCCATGGAAAAAAGAAAGGAATTCCCACTTTCTTCCAGGAGGAACTCCATATGGCTAATATTTTTATTTTTATTTTTTCTGGATGAGCTTCAAAATTTGAAGCAGGAGCAGTGAGTTTTGGGCTCCAACGGTGTAATTCAAATTTTCAGGACACTTTCGAAATGTTCAATTTAGTATGAGAGTAGGGTAACTTAGGACGGACTCTCTCATTGGCCGTTCGTTGGCTGGACTCATGGCCACCAACAAAACAAAACCAAAAATAAGTTTCGTTACACACTTTCTCTTTTTCGTGGGAGTGCACTCTGGCGGATTAGCTTTTAACAAGTCATTTCCTCTGTTCAGACACTAATTTCTCATTGCTCATCGCACTTAGTAAGTACCTTGTATATTATTATTTTAACTGTGTTCGACCGAATTTCTCTATTGAAATTTAATCAAGAAATTTTATTTTATCTTGTTTTGTTTTTTGGAGTCCCACTTTGTACAGGCATATTTTTGGTCAGTTTTCAATGCCAAAATAAATTTTTGCAGAATTAACTTAAATAAAAAAATGATGAACCCTTGTGTAAAATTTGCAGCGTTGTGAAATCTACACGCCTTGAAACGAACAAATTTCGTAGGGGTTAAAATAAATAACCAAAGCAAAATATTGAGTTTAGTTGTTAAAATTAAAGTCTACGTAAAGTGAGAATTTAGTGACCTCAGGAACTTAATTCCAAATGGTTACGGTTTCCAAAAGTTCCCGTTGAAGACCAAACAATAGACGTGGCAAAGTTTCTTATGCGTTTTAAGCACATTCAGACAAATTGCCAGGCATTAGGGGCCAAGAACCGGGCAGGGAGAATGTTATTTCAGTACGTTTACCCCATTTCACTAAGCTACGAGTGTTTCCCTTCTCCGTTTCACGTTTCTCCGTCTCCGATCGGCCGTCGCCTCTAATTTATTTCGGACGTTTACCGTCTCGTAAGTGTAGACATTTGTCCCGGGGATGCTCCCATACCGAACACGACGACGGAGAGAGGGATATGATTTATGGGGGGATTCTCGCCCGTGTAACACGCAGGACCAACTATATTTACATCAGCGGGTATTAGGAATCCCAACAAACCCACGAACCCTCCCGTTTCTCAAACTCCACCGCCCTCCGTCTTCCCCCATTTTTTTTCCCGAAGTTTATATTTGGACTTAATAAATCGGTTGACAAGTGTTGACTCCCTTTTTTCGAAAACGGGCCCGCACCAGAAAACTGTTGTTTCTCGCGATGGATTTTGCCCGTCTCGGATTATTTTGCCAACTGATTGTGTCCGCGTCAGTCTCTTTCTTGCCGCTGCCTGTTTATTAGCTGATTAACGGCGTGTTTTATCGCGAAACTGGGTTGAAATGAAACCGTGACAAACAGCAGCAAGTGTTCGAGATCCTAAAGTATCACTGACCCCTGGCGACCCTCAGAAAATGCAACATTGCAAGAAAAGAAAAAAATAATAATAATAAATAAATAAATTTAAAAATGAAAAAGATGGAATGGGAAAATTAATGACGAAAATCGTAGTCAGTTCGCAATTCACTAATCGCTTAATATGCAAATATGTATATTATCAAGGTGTCCGTGCGAATATTATTCCTTTTTTATTTCGTTTCTTGTCTTTTCTTATTTCTTTTCCAGTATTGTTTTCTCTTAAATTTTTTCACGCTGAATCCTAATTTTGAATCGGATTTCAAAAACCCGGCATTCTGTATTTCTTTTTTAGGAAAAAAAAAAATGCCCTGGTGAAAAACTGTCGAAATTGGAGTTCTAATTATCATTGAAAATGAACTGAAACCAAGGAGTAATAATTACTGATAATTATTATCACTCCATAAATTATTTATGTTCCTAATAACCGCAAATTAACTTGAGTATGAAGGTGTTGAGACTGAACTGAGACTGTTTCATGTAAATAAAAATAATGAACATTTTCCATACTGGTTTATTATTGTTTTGTACAAATTGGACGAAAATAAATTCTGTCATTAATATTTTTTAACTTGAATAATTTCAAAAATCCATAAAATACATTATAATATATGTATTTTATGGATTTTACATGGATTTTATGGAAAAGAACATATTATGTACTTGTTTAGAGTTGAGACAGTTGAGGGACTCCCTAAAGTACTTCGAAAACGACTCCCCACTTGATCCCCTTTCGTAAATCCTTCAAAATCCTCCTCCTGGAGCCCCTTTTTAGCCTCATATAGCCCCACAGAATGCGTTCAGGGTGACAACATCGAAAACACAATAAGATTGACAACCAACACTCGACATTTTCAACCACCTAATCAACCACCAAAATTTGGTAACATGGCCGTTCAATTACGTGCAATAACCTGATTCCCTGTTTTCGGCAATCGCAGCGAAGGCCACAGCAAACGGAAGTATCCTCGATTAATTAAAAGATACCCTTGACGCTCTCAGGTCAACCTTGTTAACAACGTGATAATTTCTGATGTATAGCTTCCTCTCAATTTTTACGTTATTTTTATTCTAATCCTCTTTAGACTACAAGTAATTACGCAGTTTATCGAAGCATATCGCGGTGCGATATAATAGACAATGGGGATTTTTTCCCTCCCCTGTTGTTTTTACAGACGGCGATCTGCGATCTTTTTGAATTGTCAAACACAAAAGACATTCTCATCTGATAGGATAGTTTTTTTCTTCCTGCAAGGGAGAACACGTCGTTATGGAAATTTCATCTCCGGGAATTCCTCAAACTTTTTCCTTGTGCCTTTTGTGATTGTTCAGGGACTTTATGGATTGTCGACAGGTTGTAGCTGGTTACTGTGGGAAACCAAAATTTTATTAGCGAATGCCTTTCAATATCATTTTAGAGGATGAAACATCGAAAAATGACGACATAATTGATGTGCCCCCTCAAACTGGGTTTCCATCCTCCCAATCCCACTCTGAGCCCATCGAAACCGGTTTTTAATCCTCCCTAACCCGCTCTGAGCTCACCAAGACCTGTTTTAATCCTCCCTAACCCGCTCTGAGCTCACCCAGACCTGTTTTAATCCTCCCTAACCCGCTCTGAGCTCACCCAAACCTGTTTTAATCCTCCCTAATCCGCTCTGAGCTCACCCAGACCTGTTTTAATCCTCCCTAACCCGCTCTGAGCTCACCCAAACCTGTTTTAATCCTCCCTAATCCGCTCTGAGCTCACCCAAACCTGTTTTAATCCTCCCTAATCCGCTCTGAGCTCTCCAAAATGGGTTTTCATTCCTCCCTAACCTTCTTTGAGCTCTCCCAACCGGGTTATAGATCCTCCCCAACCCCAAATCGGTTTTCAAGGTCCCCAAAACTCCTAGAGCCCTCCTTAAACGGATTTCATCCCCCCTCCTTACATTGTAGGTGAAATCCATTTTTAGTGCCCCCACATCTGTACAATCACTGACCAGGATTACAGATTTTTTTTTTTTTCTCAATTTTTACTTAGTACATATTTTGAAAACAATTGACAGAATTATTTTTTATTAATCTAAGAATAATAAACACTTGTAAAATTTTTCAACTTTTGTTTAATTTCCACATCATAAATCACACAATAACGAATTTTGAGGCCAAAGAGTAAAAATTTTAATGATAATTTCAGAGCGATTGATACTGTATAATCTAATCTAATTGTTATTCATATTTATTAAATAAATATGGATAAAAATTAAAACGTGAATTCCAGGCTGGTCTAAAATGACAGATGACTGTTGGTTTGGAAAAGGCAGAGAGAAAGGCAACCTTGTCATGTTATGAAGTCGTGAACTTGACAGTCATACAATTTCTGTTGAGAGGTCGGGGGCGGTTGTCTGAATAATGAATCCTTGACCGCATAAATTGCTGAAAAGTTGGCACGACCCCTGCGTCATATGACTAGGCGGGAAACCCCTTGAAAAGGTCCTTTGGGAAAGGAAAAAGATTATTTGCATCAGGAGCAGAAGTTTCATTTAAATTTCAAATGGGAGGGAAGGAGGAACACCAGGCTGGGAGACCCACCGCGTCTTTTCTTGCTTTCTGCCAAGCCTTAATGAGTCCTTAACCTGTAATTATCCCTAAACTCAATTAGAATGCCCTGCCAGCCGGGGCCCTGCCAGGTCGCACCCCCCAGCCAGGGGTTCCGGACAAATCATGAATAATGGATATGATTTTTGTGTTGTTTGGATTAGCATTAGCGGTGTTGGGGCGAGGCGCCTTCGGTCAAACGGTTATAAATCACTCCCAAAAGGAGGAAGAAGCTCGGCGATCCACTTGGAAGTCGATTCGCGAGTTGGGCCCGTTTTCCGAGAGGGTTTTCTCTATCTGGACTCCCCGAGAGACCTCCCAGGCCGCAATTACCTTAGTACATGAATGTTTAACGAACCCTCGGAGTAAATCAAGTTTTTGTTCAAGAACCAGTAGCCCCCTTGAAGTACCTGCTTTGTATAAATTTAAAGGGTCCGTCTTCTCCGTTGAATTCACGCCTCTTCGTGGGGCTGTGTTGATACCAATTAAGTATTTACCACCAATCCAACGATTGTTTTTTAAATTAACCTATTGTTAGAGACCCACTAACGTATAAGACAATGGAGGAGGTAACCCTTAAGGGTTTTAAATTTAAACAACAATAAAAAAAAAACTTGGTTATTCTTTGATGTAGCTATATTGTGCATACATTAATTCTATGTCAATAGAAAATTATTTAAAAGAATTTGAAAAAAAAAAAAAAATCTGTTCAAAGTTTGGACAGGTGTGGGACCCCGAAAAAGGAATTATGTGTGTGAAATTACTCCGAAAACAACTCGATGTTAAACTGAGTATTTTGTCAAAAGTTCAGATTAAAAAAATTCTTACTGCCCAAAACGGCCTGGACGGCGGACAGACGTTTCCCGTTTGGGCGTGAAGATCGGTGGATCCATGTGGATCTACATTTCATAGTTTTCTTGAAGGGTAGTAGGTATGACAAATTTTGAGGCAGATCCAAATTTCCGACCCCCGTCGCAAATACATTTTACTTACTACAAAAATAATGAACCAAAACTCAGGCACCGCTGCTGTAACTAATCCGCCAGAGTGCGTGGCACTTAATATTCAGCAGTCATTTTCTCTCTTCTTGACGCGGAAAGTTCTTCTTGCAAAGTTCCCCGAAATCCGCGCCAAACTTAATTCCCTCTTCGCGGCCAGTGAAAAACGGGTTATTACGCCGCGGAACTAGCGAAGAAAAAGCGAATTAAAACAGAGAAGATCAGATAGCCGGGACTTGTGAACATCCACCGTCTATTTATTACCTCGTAAAATAAAGTAAAGTTCCGTGTAGCCTAAACATGTGATCCCCCTGATAATGCGGTCCTCTCCAGAACTCCCCCGACTAGTTAACCTGATCTCTTCTTTGTCTGTTTATTTTTCTTTTTTATGAATTAATTTGTAGTCATATATTATTTACTTCGTTCAAATACAGGCATTTCTCTATTATATCTCATCATTAGGAACCGGGATGAGCTTCAAAGGCAGTTTTTTCGCGATCCGTCCCGGTTTTAGCAATCCTTCCCTGGGCGAAGTCTCTCTTGTTTTCAATTCTTCCCCAGCTTGGCACCAACTTCGCAAGCCTTGGACGGGTCTGGAAAGCTTGGGACCATCATGGTAAACCTTGGAATCTCTTATCCAGCTTGGCACCGTACTGGCATGCCTTGGAAACCCTTAGCTTGGGACGAGCTCAGCAAGGCTCGGTCAGCTTTGGAAAGCTGTGAGAAGTAAGTAACTAATTGCGCTTTTCACATTCTCGGGGACGGGTTGCCAGTTAGTAAAAGAAGTCACGTCCAGTGGTCGTCACCGAAAGGAGAAGTCGAGGTCAGCGAGTCAGCCCCCTCCCAACCCTGCTGGTGGTGAAACCCCCCTAAATTTTCTCTCGCGTTTTGGAACTTGAGCTGAAAGCTCAAGGGAAGCAAATCTTTGTCTCACCCCGAGTAGGTATCGAACCCAGGACTGACACGTGCGGCGTAGCTTGACTTTCGATAAATTTAAAAACTCGTCGGGAAACCCGTTTGCGCGGATTTTCACGGGGTGGTTGGAGTCCCAGTGGTTGGCAGAGGTCTGAAGTCGATAGGAAAAACGCTACAAACAAAGAACCTGTATTGTTGTTGAGTGTCAGGACAGATTGGTACCCTGAAAAATTGGTAGCCCAAACCCTTCAAAATCCCTTCCCGCAGCCACCTTTTAGCCCTAAAGAGACCCAGGGGTTTGAGCAATCGGGCAGAAATCCTTGCTGAAGCACAATTGGTTGCTCCAAAGCGCACTGGACGACCCATATTAAGTTACTACCGGGAAAATTGTCCAAAACTTTGTTTTTGCTTAGACGTTTAGCCAGGGCCGTGCCACAGTCTGTCCTTCTTATAGCATACCATAGTTTATTCGTGTCAACCATGTCTTATGGTTTGGTACTATGGGGAGGCGCAGCTGGAGTAGACAAAATACTCCTTTTACAAAAAAAAGCTGTGCGGATACTTGCTCGAGCAAAATTCGATGACCATGCCAAGCCGATTTTCATTCAATTGGGACTGCTCACAGTAACTGTGTGCAAACCGCTTGATACACGTACAGGGAATAAACTGTTTATTCCCTGTACGTGTATCAAGCGGTTTGCCTTACACACAAAAAAAAAAAACTCCTTACACATTAGGGGGGACGTCCACGAATACAATACCCGGCAACGGGATCAACTGGACGTTCCATTTGCGAGGCTCGCTAGTACACAACGTACTCACGGTCACCAGGGGATCAATTTCTATAATCACCTCCCTACTGCCTGGCGTGATCTTCCTTTATCGAAATTCTCACATAATGTCCTCGAGGTTTTCAAAAAGGAGCCCTTTTACAAAATTGAGGAGTTTTATGATACGGTGTTCGTTTGACCTGTTTTTATTGTATCTATGTTTAAAATTTGACTTTTGTTTTTACTGTGTCTTTGTTTAAAATTTGACTAAATGTAATGTTGTTTTTACTGTTTATTCGTTTAAAATTTGACTAAATGTAGGCACTATTAGGGTTGCTTTTTTTTTTTTTTTTTTGTTTACTGATGACAAGTTGAATATTGACATGATTCTTCATTTATAACGATGTTTTGAAAATTAGTTGTAGTATTTGCTGACAATTGCAATGTCTGTACAAAAAGATGACTGCAAATAAAGAGAAGAAATTGAATTGAATTGAATTGAACTGAGTAATTTGTCAAAATGTAATATTTTAAAATAAAATCCTACTTCCTAAAACGGCCTGGACGGCGGCCCCCATTGATCGGTAACCATGCACGGGATTTCTCAGTGTGACTGCTTCCACGCATCCCTCAGAATACGACTGCTAGGGCACCTGAACATTACGGTCTCCACAAAAAACCGACCAGTACTTTGCCGTTAGAGGGTTAAGTTGAAGAATTTTCACGTTTAATCCATACCCCTCCCGATTTCCCTCCCGACAGGTCGTCCTTTTCTCCAGACTTGCTCCACGATTCACACGTTAGCCCTCCCACAACATCCTCATTTGTCACGCGTCCTGTCCGGCGGTTTCGCACCTTTTCTGTAACCCCATTGTCGGGGTTTTTTCTCCCCTCGCACTAATAGGATTTCCTCGACTCAGGAAGTCACAAGGGATGGACCCAAATCTTCTTGGGAGGTCCTCGTACGGACGTCATAACCCGTTCCTGGACACACAAAAGGAACCAATTTGTATTGGAGGGAAGTTGGTTCGACTTGGTGCATTTAGACGAACGAAACATGTCTAATTAAAACTCATTTTAACTATACTTTCCACGCCCGACAAGCTTGATCCTTGCGCCCCAACGCCCAAGACAGTGTGGTAGTTTATAGGGCCTTCAATGCACCAAACGGAAGACAAGCCGGTGGAGTTTGAGCGCTCAAGTTTATGTCGCAGACCCGCTCACACCTTGTAGGTGTATGTTAATGGCTCCGATTGGATCTCTTTTCTTATTAACTGCACACGGGGGCCTCCGGATTCTCCCAGTCTTTGTTTGGGGTCCCCCTTGAAGACGCATATGGACGGCCCAGGGTCAGACACGGCTGATTGTTCGGTGGCTGGCAAGTGAGGTTTTTACTCTTCCATGCACCTTCCAGACAATGCAGGACGCAGACCAATGCCTCGCGTAAAAACCTAAAAAAAGTAAAAGAAAAAAGTAGTTCCTTGACACGATTTTCATAGATTTGCATTGATGTTGATGATAGTGAGGGAATTTGACTTACATAAAATTATTGTGGTTAATTAACAAGTAGGACCTACTTGTACTGGATTGCTGTGCATAAATTGCGGACATCATCATTCATATCAACCAATTCGAAGGTTGATTGCTGAATTCGAGTTCGACTTAACAAAACGATTTCCTGCGTCGTAGAAAGCACGTTTGTAGCCTGCGTGCGGTTTGATCACAAGAAGCTCTGGCGGGGAGATATAAATTTAAAAGGTTGACAACTACTCCGAGACCTCCTCCCGAGATATGATGATACCAACATCTCGAGAGGAAGTGCAGACCTGCATGGAGGAATGCTGAGGGCGCGCGGTTCACTTTCCAAGATAAAACTGCTGAACATTACTTGACAATGAAATGCTCCTTTTCACGCTCTCGTGATGAGTGTGCGAATCCCACGTCACGGCTGCTGGATCGAAGTTCGTCTGGATTTTGTTAACAGGGCATTCCACGCCGAACTGTCAAGTCAAAACGCTGTAAATTTTACACAACGGTTTGGTGTAAATGATCTAAAAATTAATTCTATTCCAATAAAAAAATTATCTAGTTTTAATTAGGTATAAAAAAAAGTTATCTTGTAGGTGAAGTTTGTGAACAGATGAGGGACCCCAAAAAATGAATTATTCGTCAGAAATTACCCGGAAAACGACAACTCATTCGACTTCCTGCCAACCTTCAACATTAATGTACAAATTTTTTAGCCCCACGAATCGGTGAAATTCGATTGTTCTGAGACACCGAAAAATGGATTTTACGTCCGAAAATACTTCGAAAACGACACCCCGCTCGTTACTGTACCCGAAAACCTGCAAAAACCTCTCCCGCAGCCTCATTTTAGCCCCATAGTGCCCCACTGGTTAAGGCGATTAGGCTGAAAACGTTTCAGATACAACTAGATGATGGACTGAGTATTTTGCCAAAAGTTTAGATTTAAAAAAAAAAAAAAAAAAAAAAAAATCCCTCTGCGAAAATAATAAAACCAATCCTGAAAACAGTGACACGCTTACAACCCCGCATGATTTTGTATTCCTCGTCGTGACAAAACGCTTCACGTCCCCCCCCGCAGAAGCCAAAATTCAATATTTGTTTTCCATAAGTCTTCCCCCTTCGGCCGTTTCCAGATTCAATCAGAAAATCATCCCGCGAAAGCTGAAGTGGGCGGAATCCTTTTGTACCCAAAGCAGATAACAGGTCGAAATATAACAGAAGCAGCTGAAACCTGAGTCAACAGACGATTGTGTTCAAAAGCACATCCCCGCGGTATGTTAACATTTGTGTAAACGGCTCGAGCAATCGCACATATTTCATGTCCTTCCCGACGCCATTATCATAGTCACAATGAAAAGGGGGGCACGTCCCCCTTCCTCGGCCATCGCCTCTGTCTCATCATATTAAACCCTGGTTATACAGGGCTGGAGGGTCGTTAAGAAGCTGTGTCAACATAGACTACCGTAGTGGAGGGGGATTAGCGGTTTTCCTTTGTCCCGGAGAGGCCCCACAACGCCAGATGGGAATAGGTACCTTACAACAAAAGTGACGTAGCACTTCAAGTTATCAATCATTTTCTCTTTTGAGAGCTGCCCGTGACTTGGACGCTCAACCCGAGTTCCCAAGATCCACTTGAAGGACTTCTTTTTTACCACACAGAGACGAATAGTTTTTCGCTATCTACATTATGTTCATATGAACCCGATTTTGGTTTATTATTCTTGAAATAATACATCCATGTATTCGCAATTGTGATCGGCCTCTAAATTCGTCAATATTAAGGCTCGGATTTCGTGTTTTTTTTTTCTTTTTTCTTCTGAAGACCCAAAATAAAAGTTCGTTTTGAGTGTTTCAGCTCATTTGGAATCCTAAAAAAAAAACAAAAAAAAAAAAAAAATTTGCATGCTTTGCATGTTCTGGGGTTTTCCAGATTCTTTCCGGTTTTTTCCACGTTTCGTGTTTTTCCCAGCAATATTCCGATAATCAAAATAAGCTGATAATCAAACAATCGCCAAAATTAAGGTTGCAGTGGCTGCTCTAAAAAAGCCTTCAGTGGTGCAAAAATTAGCGTTTGGCAGCCATTTTCGGAAAGCTTCCAGAATAGATGACTTTCTTGTAAACGATTCGATATTTGATTGATAAACTACTTGTGAGGAGTGGAAAGGGCCTGTAGGGGAAAACATAAAGAAGAATCTGAAGTTCAGATTCTTCTTTATGTTTTCCCCTACAGATTCTGAACGCCGTACTGAGAGAAATACAGGATGGAAAACAGTTCAGCAATGTACATGATGATACATAAGGCAATCGGTAAAAGTGGACTGTATTTAATTTTTTATTTATAAATGTTTTGAAAACTAAATTTATACCGCAATGTGCAAGGTAAACAATAACGCTTATCGATAAGACATCATGGCCGATACAATATGGCGGACGGGACGGACAAGAGGGAAACCCGCGCTCAATTCAAATTACTCCGTGCATACTGAACAAGCAACTTCACATTTCTCAGGGAAAACATTTAGATGAGAGTGGAGGAAATTAATCTTGAACAAATTTGTTTCATGAGAGGCAAAACCAGTAAGAACCAACACACAATCGCCATTTTCGGTTAGCATAAGCAACCCGAACCAACATAACTGTCAGCGTGCTTAGTGACTATAGTCTACGGCTATACATCAATGACCCTGGCAATTGATGTATAGCCGTAAATTGAAATGTTCAATATGTTGAACATTTCATTTTACGTATTTTATTCATATTATGTATTTTGTCTCTCCTCTAAAGTCTTCCTTTTGCCAAGGAAACCACTCATCTAAAAGCTTTCAAGGTTGCTTTCTTTCCCCCTCCAAAATTCCATCAAACGCGGGATCTATCAGAATTTCACGAATTTGCGGGCCAATGACTCCCTCCATTATCTTGGGAATTTCGCTCTCAAATTTTTTAAGACTTCAACTCAGAGTTGAAACAGAGAGTTTAACCAATATGATTTATCGCAGTCAGGTGTACCGGAAAGGTGTACTAAGTCTTGAGGAATGTAATGTCCCTCGATCCCGACATATTCAAAATTTATCACTCACAAAGGTTCCGTATCTTCGATATAAGATCTAAAGTGAACTTATCGTGATGATTTTTGACGTCAGCACACACTTTGTTTTGATTTGAAGGTCTTCATCCCCTTCTTGTTGCTCAACTTTCTAGTGTCTCAGGTACATTCCTGGACTATTGGTACGGAGAATTTTCGCCGTTCATTTTCTCAGGTTATTTACGTCGTGAATATTCCTTCCGAAACCCCACACTACAACCCTGTATCAATTGGGACCCTTACCCCCTTCGAGGTTTGCCGTATACCCTTGGCCAGAAGCGACTGATGGGGGAGGGGGTATCAATTGTTTTTTTATGTAAATCGGCACCCACTTTACCAGTAAAAGAGTAACAAGCCTGTAGATGTTCCTTTTTTTTTCTACTTGGGGAACCTCCCATCCTGTTACTGGGTATGTAGATTTTTTTTTTCGACGTCGTCTCTCGAACTAGAAATTCGCTACCCTTTACAGGAGGTTCCCCGCAAAAATCGTGTCTCTTACGGAAAAAGGGACAAGTGGATATTTCCCCCCCCCCCCCCCCCCCCCCGCCCTTCTCCAGGAGATGCGACCTCTGGGGATAAAACACGGGACCTATTTCGGTTTTGTCTTTACAGCTTCCCGAAAGCTTCGTTCCTTTTTTTCGTTCTCTCAAATCCACTCCGGGATACTTATAGGAAGAAAAATCATTCAGACAAAAACTAACTATCAAAATTAACAATCAAATTTATGAATAATTCAGGCAAAAAAAAGGTAATTTGTAAGGAGAAAAAAACTCCACCTTAATTTTATGAAAATTTACCAAATTGAATGAGTTGGCGTTTACTACTCTACGAATTTTCGAAATCTTGACTCGGGGTGCCTCTCAAGCGAGTTCTAAATCTTCTGGAAGTGGGATATTTACATACCGCGTGAAAACCCGAGTCCTCTTGCTGATGACGTTCCCCCCGTTGGATTTATACGAACCTCTTATGAAATATCAACATAATGGATCACTGTTAAGCCGAGTTCCCCTCTCTTTTCTACCACTTTTTTTTTTTTTTTTCGTTCCCCCTACCCACTGTTGGAAAGCGAGAAGCGACTACCCAAATGAAGGGAGCCGGTTTTTTTTTTTTTTTTTTTTTTTTTTTAATTCTGAAAAAGTAGAAGTCTTTTAACGGAGTTGGTTCTGACAGTGGCGCTACACATGTATCGCGTAAATCATAAAAAAGTAGATTTTTTTTTTCGCCCAGCAGATCTGCCGCTGACTGGAGTCCATTTGTAACCGCGTTGGAGATCTCACTTTCCCTCCAGAACTCCTCCTGTATTTACATTGTATATCCGAACAGAGCTAGTAGCGAGATTTTTTAGACCCATTAATTTGTTTTAGCCTCGCTCCATTCGTTTTTCGCCATTTACCGTGTTTCGTGTAGTGTATGCAGTTTGAGTGGGATTCCTTTTGGACACCGAACTTCTGAGAACACATAAATTCTATGATAACATACTTTCTGAGAACATTCTTTTAAAAGCCGTGTTTGGGGTCGAAAGCTCTCCCGGAGGTGGTTATAAACCTCGTACAAAATTAAGCAAAAGTACATTTGACCGTCTCGTGAAAGAATTCGCTGACCTCTTATCGCCTCCTTGGAACAAGTGGGTTATATCACCATTTCGGCCCCGTATCTAACAACATCGCATTCTTTTCGTTTGCTAATTGTGCGTTCCAAGGTGAAGGCCGCAAAGGGCTTCGTGGAAGAGATCGAAAATGAATTATGCATGGGGGTTGGTTATATCGCAATTTTGTTGTTTGTGTCGTTGAAATTTTCGGCATATTCAACAGACTATTGAAACAGAGATTGGCAGATACTGAAATCAAGTTGGTTGATTACCACAATCCTAAACGACTACGTTCTATGGACTTAACTAGGAAAGACTGTTTTCCCTTTCAAGTAGGTCTATGAAAGGGGCTCCCAAATTCTACCTCTTAGCGGTCCTCCGGCGCTTCCAGTTGGTTCTCGAGTACTTAGGACAAAAAACAACAATAATATTGTTATTAAACCGTGTTGTACCGTCTAATAATATTTCCCTGAGGATATATTACACAGGTTTACAGAAAAAATGTCACTTTCAGGCGCCGCGGAAAAAACCATCAATCTTTATGTATTTTGGGGTGCTGAATCTGAATCTGACCCCCGTTTTTTCCACTCACGTCCAAATTTTCGAAATAATATAGGCGATTTTTCGTTTTTTCGACCTTTTTCCGTTTAGAAAATCACAGCTAAGCGTGCTGATGCCCAAAAATTCCACAAAAACTCTCTTCTTACTGGAAATTTATCGCTGATTCCGAAAATATATATGAGTTGGTGTGTAAAACCACGAGAAATGTGTGATTCTGCCAAAAAATGTTGAAAAAACGTGGGTGTTTCAAAACCAAAGTCACGTTTTTTGATACTTTTTACCTCCTACCGTAAATACTACGGCCGTTAAAATTTTTTCCCAACGAGATCTTGTAGGTAGATTGTTTCTGCGTCGAATGGGACCAACTGCTATTCTGTACCTTCCATAATAAGGGAGCTACGTATTTTCAAAGTTTCTACCCATTTTGGCCATGTCGTAGAATATGAACTCCTGGAGTCGGCAATGCAACTTGATCACAACAAAACTTTGTTCCGAGGAATATATTGGACTAGGAGGCATCAATTCAGACCGACTCAAAGATGGTTTTATTCATCAGGAACACCTTTATGAATGGAGTCTAGCGCTTGTCTTTCAGGGCTTCAAGTGCAAGTCCGTGCATTCTTGATGAATAAAACCTTCTTTGAGTCGGTCTGAATTGATGCCTCCGAGTCCAATATATTCGTCGGAACAAAGTTTTGTTGTGATCAAGTTGCATTGCCGACTCCAGGAGTTCATGTTCCACGATATGGCCAAAATGGGTAGAAACTTTGAAAAATCATAGCTCCCTTATTATGGAAGTTACAGAATAGCGGTTGGTCCCATTCGACGCAGAAACAATCTACCTACAAGACCTCGTTGGGAAAAAAATTTTAACGGCCGTAGTATTTACGGTAGGAGGTAAAAAGTATCAAAAAACGTGACTTTGGTTTTGAAAAACCCACGTTTTTTCAACATTTTTTGGCAAAATCACTCATTTCTCGTGGTTTTAGACACCAACTCATATATATTTTCGGAATCAGCGATAAATTTCCAGTAAGAAGAGAGTTTTTGTGGAATTTTTGGGCATCCGCACGTTTAGCTGCGATTTTCTGAACTGAAAAAGGCCGAAAAAACGAAAAATCGCAAATATCTTGAAAATTTGGACGTGACCGGGAAAAACGGAGGTCATATTCGGATTCAGCACCCCAAAATACATATAGATTAATGGTTTTTCCGCGGCGCCTGAAAGTGAGCTTTTTTTGTAAACCTGTGTTATATTTCGTATATATACGAGCAGGTGTACCAACTTTGACCTTCAGATGTTCGCTCCTGGATAAACTCTTGTCTTCTTCTTCATCGTCAAGACTGTTTTGGCCCCCATCGTTCATAGCTTTTCCTTTTACAGTTTGAACTCGAGTGGCCTCGTGACCACCCCCATAAACGCCGTATCGGAATCATCTAAAAAAAAAAAAAAAAAAAAAAAAAAAAAACACGGCTCAAATGCTTAACAACCCGCCCGAGAACAATGTTTCAAGCGCCAGCGCCATCAATAAAATTCTAATACCCCCGTAAAAACCGACAGGGGCGAAATGAGCGAACTATCCGAACAACCTTCTCTCTCGCCCCCTTCCCTAGCAATATTTAATGGTAATGAGAGGAAAAGTCACGAAAGGCGAAACCTCCCGACATGATTTATACGGTCGCACTTCCGCCCCGAGTGGCATGTCACATCGCCGGCAATAAGGTGTGAGGGGCGTCCCGATGCCAACGGAAAACATACTTGGGGTGAAGAGAAGTGTCTGGTTTCTTGGAAGATAAGCGTTTTCTTACAGCGATGCACTTACCGGTTCACGCGATCCGATCAGATTAGAGAGAATTACGGAAGACAAAAAACGTGTTCCAAGTTGGTGCGAAAGGCGCGAATCGATATGCTGCCCGTTTTCGCTAGTGGGGATTTTGGAGGATTTCACACCACTAGGGGAGGGTTTTTTGAAGGGTTTTGCCTATGGGGTCGAGTTAGGTGTCGTTTTTAAGTATTTTTGAGCGTATAATTCATTTTTGTGGGTCCCAAAACGATCCGATCACACCACATCGATGGGGTTTTCATGGCGCTACAAAATTTGAAGCCCAATGGTACTTTAAAGGGGGCTGATGGGAATTTGGGGCCCATTATCAATTTTTCCCATTTTTTCCCCCATTCTGACCAAACATTGTAGAGGAATTTTTCTCATATTTTTTATAATAATGTTTTACTGACCTTAAATGAACTTTTGCACAATTTCAAAACCTATGTCAATGAATAATAAACCCTCGTGTAAAATTTGCCGCGTTTTAAATTGTATTTAAGTTTTTATTTTAAAAAAGTGTCAAATTATTTTTAAATTTTTAATGAAATGTAAATTTTAATCTTGATGTTTGTAATTTGATAACGTCTTCACATAATCGAATAATTTTTCTGATTATCCATCTTCTTATTCTTCATCCTCTTCTTCTCCTTCTTGCAACCCCCGCAGGACAGAATTGATGAATATTACCCACAAACACGCTCAAGTTGTCACTTCAACACAACAAGAACAAGCAACACTTCGTTTCATCAACGGTTCCCAAGTGGAGGGCCCCCAGCTGTGAATTTTAATGAGAACAACACAACAGGAAACATAAAAATGTACCACTTTTCAAGCCTCCCACCTTTATTCCACTATTCGCACGTTGAGGCTCTCTGAGCAATTCATTAACGTATAATTAATTCATAGCCGGGGTGAGTGTTAATTTTGAGAACGGCTCTCAATCGTGATGCGGCTCGCTCTTTAACGGGTCATTTGAAATGCCAAGTACTTCAAGTCAGGGAACACTTGAACCGACAAACAATAAATTAGAAATTTTTCATGCAAACACGATCCAAATTAAAACTTGATTTATTTTTACGGCTAGCTAATAGTCGTTGAGGAATTGCCGAGAATTTTCGCCATGAACACATCGTACTCCTCCATCAACGAGGACGAAAACAGCAGGAAAGGATGTACTCAGAGACACCTCAATGTGGTTTGCCATATTCATGTTGAGGAAAGCAGAATATAATCAATAAGCATAATAGAGTTAGCATGTTTTTTTTTTCCTTCATTTTTTGAAACTACTTCCTGAGAAAATAAGGAAAACAGTAGTCAGCAGTCTGAAAACGCATACAGAAAATTTAAACGAGTAACAAGTAAAAACAAAACAAACATAAACAAGGAACAAGGCATTCGTTCGCCCTTCAGTCCGGCGTCTTAGGCCCTTCTGGGAGCCGTCGTACTCTGGTGACTGCTCGTTCTCAGCAGTCACTGGTCGTTAATGGTCGTCGTTTCCCCAGTACAGTGTTCCTCTACATGACCGGCCCCATCTTCTGTGCCAAGTGACCGTAGCCGCCGATAGTCCAGTCATTAGGCGTGGAATTCACAGTCGTCCCTCAAGGGGAAATTTTTTCGACTCAAGCCAAGTGCGCCCTCATCTGGACCTCCATCACCCTTATTCAGAGTCCAATGCTAGCCACCCTCCACTCAATGCAGGCTCCCCTCAACTTGAGTTAACTCAACTCACACTTGAGTCAAAATTGGCAGTCCTGATAGTGTAACCGTAGCAGAAGGTTATGATGTTTTTGTTATTTTTGAGGTTCCGCTCGGTCACGTTTCTCGTCTCTCGTTTTTCAAAATGCCAGGAAAGCGGCCAGTTTTCAGCCAGGAAGAAAAGGCCATGGTGCGGCAGTTGGTCCTCGGAAATAGACTCGTCCCGACTGTCCTGTTGTAGCTTTGAGGTTTTCTCACGAAGATTTCACTTTCTTCGTATCGTACGTACTGCTGGTGCCCTCCATAGCTAACCCTCATCAGTCCAAGGTTGACTGAGATGGGTAAAGGAACCAGGCGTTTCAGCACGAAATTTTCGTCCAACCACTCTCTGGTGTCGAGGATTTCCGCAGCCGTCCTCTCAAGGAGGATCTCGTTCTGGAATTTTGTTCACGGAATCCCATTTTCCTCACCACCGTGGGGCGAGGCGTGTACATCTATGGGGCTTTCATGGGATTTTTTTTAGGATCCTAGGAGGTCAAATGAGGTGTCGTTTTCCGAGTGACTTTGGACGTGTAGATAATCCATTTTTCGGGGTCCCACATCCGTCCACAAACTTTACAAGAAGAAACTACAAATAGGTAATTTAATTAAATTTTTTTATTGATAAAATATTAATTTTGGTTAATTTATAACCGGTGGGGGGGGGGGGGGGGGGGTTATCATAATATTCACCGTCCAAAATATCAAGGAAATCGAAGTATTCCATCACAGAACAACTACTTATCACACGTCTCCAAGAAAAATCAACCTGTGATGGGCTCAGATAACCTCAAAACGTCCCCTTAAGGGTGGTTTTCACGTACCTCGGCCTGAGGGCGGTTGGAACCCCGCTGAAGTCGAAAAAATACTCCACTTGGATGCCAAATTTGTCTATGAATAACGATCACAAGGGTCTGCTCGAGTGCCCCGCTGAGGGCTCGCGACTGTGAATAGCCTGAGGGCTGTCACGTCAACCCTTGAGAAGGCCCTCCACTCAGAACTTCCCGCCAGCCCTTGGTCAGCACACTGTGAATAGTCCGAGTGGCCCACGCCCCCTCAAGCGTTCCTTTAAGGGGTCCCTCCGATTCGAGTGACGACTGTGAATTCCACCCTAGGTGTCCAAAAGTAGTGAATCTAAGAAAAAATACCTGAAGAATTTTTCTCGACGGATCTATACGTTTTCGGGGGTGCTGAATCCGAAAATTTGGTTATCTACTAGATTCGGATATGGCTGCACCATGAAAATGGCGAAATTTTGGTCCTTTTTTTGGTTTTTTGCCTTTAACTCGGTAACCATGCGTCCTAGCGACATGACTACTCCATACAAAATTAAAGCTGATAAAATTTCCTAAAACATGAGACCAAAAACGCCTCGGTAGCTTTCTCCGTTTGGCCGCTAGAGCGTGCTGAAGTTTGACCATTTTTTCTAACTATGGCAAAATCTTCGTATTCCAGATTTCCGAAGCCTATTAAACACAATTAAATACCACAATCGGTCCCCCGAACCCGTTTTCGGTGGTAGCTCAGAAACTATTGGTCCGATTCCAAATTAATTTTTTTCTCGTGAAAGCTGATTAAGTTCTCCATCGCAGCTATTCCGTGTGAAATTTCGATTTGAGCTTTGATAAGGGAGGGGCGGGCACGGCAAAAAAAAGTGGCACATTGTGAATAAAAAATGATGCTTTGCATATTTCTGCCTATAACTCGGGAACGGTTTGTCCGATCTTACTTTTCTTTTTTTAATCACAAAGCTGATTAAATTTTAGTAAGGGTAACGAAAATACGCCGATTTGGCCGATTGTGGTATTTAATAGTGTTTAATAGGCTTCAGAAGTCTGGAATACGATGATTTTGGCATGGTTAGAAAAAATGGTCAAACTTCAGCACACTCTAGCGGCCAAACGGAGAAAGCTACCGAGGCGTATTTGGTCTCATTCTTTAGGAAATTTCGTCAGCTTTAATGTTGTATAGAGTAGTCATGTCGCTAGGACGCATGGTTTCCGAGTTAAAGGCAAAAACACCAAAAAAAGGACCGAAATTTCGTCATTTTCATGGTGAAGCCATATCCGAATCTAGTAGATAACAAAATTTTCGGATTCAGCACGCTTGAAAACGTATAGACCCGTAGAGAAAAATTCTTCTGGTATTTTTTCCGTTCCAAACTACCTAATGACTGGACTACGACGCGTATTCCGGAGTCGGAGGTTCACTGCCCGGATGAGCGCAATCTGGGAGTTTGAAAAACGAGTGCTACCAACCGAGCGTCTTCGATGGTGTTTTCTTGTCGGGACACTCGAAATTTGTATTCCATTTAATGGTATAAAAATCCTCGTAAACAACGCCGAAAGCTTAAAGTAACGGGGGATTGGTTCCGCCCAATGTTGCTTCTTCACTCGGTGCTCATCACAAAATAAAATTGGATCGCCGTGAATCCTTCTGAAAAGGCATTAAACTATAAGTATAGTGTATTATGAGTTATTTTTCTGCCAAGTTGCTTAAATTTGTCATAAAAACTGATGACACTAGCGCTCCCTTAGGGCTTATAAAAAATTTAAGCAGACACTGAAAACTATAACATGCCTTATAACTCCAAATGGTTTTATTACTCTTAAAACCACTTTTGTAGCTCTTGATGGCTTTATTACTCTGCATTCGGTCCTACCGGTCATCAAATCTGTTTTGTTAGCTCTTCAAAACGATTCTGTGCTCCTTCAATCCGACTTCATCCTCTGCGATTTCACGTTCAAAACAGTTTTCTTAAAAACTGTAACACTTATACTGATTTTTATTTTTCTGAGGATTAGATCTCGTTGTGCGTGATACATGGCATGGGGAAACAAGGCTTCAAGTGTACTCTAGTTATAGGTTAAACATGAAAAATCCTCACTCCCATGGGTGCGCCTACCTTGAGGTTGCTATGTTCCAAAAACGTTCATGATTTACCCTGACGTGTTTTCCTTGTTTTAAACATTTGAACCCCTCACAGTGATAGCAGGTATACTATCCCCTCTACTATCTACTACAGAAAACCCAGGCGCAATAGTAGTTTTGGGAGCACTTTGAAGGTCTGCCCCACTCACTTCCGGCTAGGAATTTTTTGAAACGTCCGCCAAACCACTGGGGATTTTTTTTTTTTTGTCCAATGTACATGCAACACAGTAACATGTCAGCTGTTGAGTGCAACGTGTTCCAAAAATTTTAGTTGCCGTTAAACCGTCTAACAGTTGCCTTCGCTGTTGAAAATAAGTAGTTTATTTTTTTAATAATTACAAAAAAAGGAGGCAATTATTGATCCTCACTTCTTAGGGTGTATGAAACCATCGAAGATCCGATAAATTTTCAGATAACGTTGTGGTAGTGTTTAGGCGTTGTAAATGTGGACCACATGATACATTGCATGGCTAACATACAGCAAGGGATTTCATTAAAAAAACATTCACTCCCTCGGAGTTTTTGAAGTTTTTGTCCACCAAGGGAGTGATTTGTATGATGAAAACGCTGCAAATTTTACACAAGGGTTAAAGTTTAACCCTTAAAGAATAATAAACTTTATTATTCTTTGATATAGGTTACTTGTGCAGAAATTTAATTCTGTGTCAATGAAAAAAACTTTTCGGATTTTTATATTTAATAAAAAATCGTTTTGGATTTTTTTCAATTTTTTTTTTTTTTTTTTTTGTTTGTTTTTACTTGAAAAATGTTTGACCTCCTGGAATCCATCAAAAATCTTATTTTTAGCCCCAAGAAAGCCCTATAGATCGCAACAGTGAAATCGGATCATTTCGGGACCCCAAAAAATTGATTCTACGTCCAAAAATACTTCGAAAACGACACCTAACTCGATCCCATAGCCAAAAGCTTTAAAAAAAAACCCTCCCATAGCGCCATTTTAGCCTCATAGCGCCCCACGTTTTGGGCGATCGGGCTGAAAACCTTGCGGGGCCGACTAGATGGTAGACCGAGTATTTTGTCTACGTTTCAGATTTAACAAAAATTCCTACTGCCCAAAACGGCCCGGACGGCGTACGGCGGACGGACATTTCGGATTTAGAATGTAGAATGTGAAACGGATAATGTCAAATTTTGAGGGCGATAGGAGTCGTCGACCTCCGTCGCGAAAACATAGGTGTATTATATTCCAAGAATAACAAACCAAAATAATTGTATTGCTAATAATAAGAATAATTATTATTGCAATCATTTCTAAACGTTAGTGAAGACTCCAGTTTGACTCCCTAGATTATAATTAATTAATTATTTAATTGTCATTACTTAATATCCCATTAATATCCGGAAAATATTGGTTTCAAGGCCTTTTTGAAACGTAAAAAGTTCACACCGTAATTGTGAAATGACCCATGTAGTTCATCACAGCATGGTTTTTTTAGTGTTCAATTCATTCACTCGCGCTATTTTTGAAGCCTTCGTTCCTCAAAGTGCTGTCGCCCCTGCAGACACTTAGCTCGCGCTTACACAGCTAGGAAACATCCCTTTCAGCTCAAAGGAGTTTCTCAACACTCCATTCAAATGTCTTGATATATAAAAACATAAAAACGTCATAAATTTCCTTGTCGGGAATTTAATCAAACACGCGAGATTCGCTGAACTCGTATCTTTTATTCATGGGAAGACATATTTCCTCGTGGAAAAAGGGGAAGGCCTAAAGACGTGTTGGAAAAAGAAGGTGCAGTGATATGGGGGTCAACGGTATTCATGGAGATATACCTCTTCTAGGGGAAGGTGGACGGTGTTGAAGGAGGGGCGTCATTCACCCTCCCCAGGGTCATGAACATTACGGACTTTGGGAGGATGCGGGAGGGCTTTTCTTCGTTGGATGCTCTGTGTGCCCAGAAGCCTTCCAGAGTGATGCAATCATCTTTTCCAAATGCTCTCCACATCAGTGTCCCCTTTTCTTCAACCTTTTACCCGACCCTATTCTATTATTCATGATCCGTCCGGATCTCCCTCCACAGCTTCGCCCATCCCCAGAGATATGACCCCGGGCGCATTTTCATTTTTCGGAGTTTTCCCCCGCCGCGGCGGAAAAGGGGGAGTTGACAGCTGTAAAAGTGGATACCACCAACACATACACATAATACACATTAGAAGTCGCAGTTGGAATCCCCAAGCACCCTTTTCATATGTAATACGTTGTCAGTGATGGAATTACCTCGCCGTGAAGTTTGTAGCTCAACTTGTCATCGAGATGAATTCCAAAGTCAAAAAGGCGAATCGATTGGACGATTCGGAATTACGATTTCATCCCGTAATGACCGCGCGAGGAGCTCATGGAAACCACAACCTCCCAAGTCCATCCATATCTGTCACGAAGGACTTCCACCATCATTATGCCCTTTTATTGAGGCCTAGTCAATATTCCTTTGACGGGGAAAAAGGGAGGCTCGTTTTTTTTTTCTTTAATGTCATAACTCTGCAAACCCTCCCCGGTGTAAAGGAATCTCGAGTATTGTCGCAGATGTCGTCGGGGGTGTGGTGGGGGGTGCCATTAGCGGCCGCATTAAAGATGTGATGGGGAGCCGTCTCGACCTGTTCGCTATAAGACGAGCTGCCCCCCAAACGTTGTCTGCCAAGAATTTTAATGAAACTGAATAAAATTGACGTCTAAAACAGTAAAATATGAGACGCAACGCACCTTTCAGAAAGCCCCCACCCCTCCGTTCCTGTCCAATAAATCGCCAATAAAAAATTCTGAAATGCATAAATCAGGGACCACGAGAATGATAAATACAATCATTTCGAAATAAATAAAATGACGGAACTAAATAAAATGACGGGTAACTGATTTTGGATCGTTTATAGCAAAGATTATTATTCTTTGTATAAAATTCAGCCGTGAAACAAATTTTGAGGCCGAACTACACAGCCCGTCCCGAATCCATAGGTGTATTATACCAATAATAATTAACCAAAATTAAGACAAATTTAAATGATAACAAGTAAATTTTAATAATCTTGCAAAGAAAAGTAATTTTTAATACTTGTCCTAGGAAAGTCCGTTATGCTCGTAAAATCATCCCGTGGTTTCCCTCGAAATTTATAATTTCCGGCTACGAATGAGGGGGGTCGGATCTTTTCCCCAAACCAGAGCAAACACATCGGCCAAAGCCCATTTGGCACCCCTCAAATGGCCCGTCCGACCGTACGGGGGTTAAAACCGACCCCTAACAAATCCATAAACACCCGGATCAGAGCGGCCGTTAATTTTTCTTCCGAGGATATTATCTTCCTCCCTATCGGTTATTTCTAAGATTAATATCAAAGAGCACTATAAACGGAGCACTAAAACTTGTCCTTCGGCCCTAATTCGGTACCGCTGTTAATGTTTTGATTCACAAAATAAACAATTAGCTCGCGGGCCCCCATAACCTTCGTTGAACGATTCTCCCTCGATGGGTTATTATCTGCCTCGTAAAACGCGTATTAAATAATAAGAGTAATAGGGGGTTTTATGGGGCGACATTTCCAAACAGGGTCCAAAGGAGTTGAACAGAGCCGCACATGAAATCTTGGCTTGTGTTGGTTTGCACCAGCCACCACCATTCTATTAGCATAGACCGCGACATTCCTTACTGGAGGGCCAGCCAACCCCCGACTTTTCCCTCCTGGCCTCACCTCCCAACAACTCGCTTTTGGCGGTTCCGGACTTTTCTCGTCATCAAATCGAGGAGACCAATTTTGTGAAATTGATAGAATTTTGGAGGTAAAATCGAGTTTTAACCCTTTCGGACTTCAGATACGCCACATGGAGCATCTTTATGGTGGTTTCAGATTTTTCTCGTCTTCTAAAGTAATTTTGGTATTTTTCACATTTTTGGAGCTCAGATACGCCACATGGAGCAAGTTTTTGGTGGTTTCAGACTTAACGTGAGGTGGATGCGGCGAGAGAGTGGGAATTCATCTTATAGAAAGAGGATTTCAGACGAAGTAGTTATTTCCAAGATGAATAAAATATCAACATGTAGACGCGTGTCGGTTGATTAGACCATCACAAGTATAATACTACAATAATAGTACAATAATTGTACTAATCAACCGAAACGCGTCTACAAGTTGTTATTTTATTTATCGTGGAAATAACTTCTTCGTCTGAAATCGGCTTTTTATAAGGTTTCAGACTTTTTTTTTTTTCGTCGTATTCTACGAAGCAAATGTTTGGTGTTTTTTTCCTAATTTTCCGACCACTTGAAGTATCCTAGAATAAAGATGGATCTCCTCCTCGTCCTCCTTCGCGGGCTTGAGCTTTAAAATGGATTGAGTTGCATTCAAATGTGGTTCAGTAGTCCAGTATATATACCTAGATATATCTAGGTGCAAAAAGTCCGTTTCCAGGGAAGCTTTATAGTGTTTGTTTTCCCAAAAACTCGAAAATGATACCCAACTCAAACTTTTATTTAAGCTTATTCGTGACTCGTCGCTTCCAGTTCCCGGTAAGATTTTGATTTTTTTTTTTTCTGCCCTCATATCTATTTTTCTCCTCAAAAAACGTATCCAACTACAAACCACAATTTGTCACTGGTCGGATATTAGGAGGGGCGCCCGTTTCCTTATTTATAGTCTCAAATCCGTCAAGGAGGCTTCCCGACGAACACCAACATCCCGCTACACATTATTTTACTGGTGCCTTAACACTGTGCGACACCGGAGGGATTTTCCTCCCCGGTAGGGATATTTTTAGATTTTTTTTTTTTTCGAAAAGGGGGGAAGGTTTTCAAATGAAACAACCCGGGCGATATGTTTGGACCCTTTCGACGTTAACTAGTTTTTACAACGTATTCCCAACGTGTTTTTACCGCTATAAATTCCTCCCGGGGTTTTTCCTCTTCATGGACATTGGATCCGTGAGATACGGGGTACCGTGCGCAGCCTGGGCCACCCCCACGCGTTCGTCGCTGTCCATCAACGTCAAGTCCGTGTATCGGCTGTCCTAACGACTTCCGTCCCTTTTGAAGGTAGCTAATCTGTCTTGCGAGTTAAACGGGCGACGTCTATTTGTCACAAAATTATTTTAACCTGTTGTAAATGACGCCTTCTTTTAGGCAGCTCAAAAAATCTCCCGTAATTATTATCTGTACCATTTCCGTCGCCTAACGCACCCCCCTTAACATATGTTTGGCCGAAGTAAATTAATTCCATGTGTTGGGCGTATACAGAAACCACCCGCTATGAGGTCGAGTCAGGTGTTGTTTTCAAAGTATTTTTGAACGCAGAATCCATTTTTGGGGGCCCACATAACCATCCGATTTCACTGTGGGGATCGATGAGGCTTTCATGGGGCTACAAATGGGGCTTTCAATGAAGGAGAGGAGGTCGAATGAGGTTAGTTTTCCGAGAAATGTTGGACGCATAATCCACTTTTCGGGGTCCCCCGTCGGTCCTAACACTCGACAGAATTAATTAAATTATATACTTCAATAATTTTTAAATTTATATACTTAACTTAATAATTGATTTAACTATATTTAACAATTTAATTATTCAATATTTAAATTGTTAAATAAATTGTTAAAATAAAAAATTAAATTGTTTATATTTGGTTCTAGTTGTTTGAATTTTAAATTTACATTTAAATTTTGTTTTGTTTTTATTCCTTAATAAAGTAATTTTTTCAATTTTACAAATAATTATTTTTTCTTAGTTCTTATTTATAATTAAATTATTCTTATTGACGGAGTTAATCTTTGGAAAATTTGTATCAACGAATGATAAATCCTCCAATACAATTTACAGCGTAGGTAAGCGTATCTACAGAAAAAGTCAGTCATCTTGAAGTTGACGAGCGGATGGTTATTTATTGACGGGGACTTTAACAGGAGTAATTAGAAGGCGCTGAAAAAGGCGAAAATCAAAGAGAGGGAAGGATGAAAAAGGCCGGCAAGGGGTACACGCCGAAACCTTTTCTGTGTATGGACTTCAAGAAGACAATGCATTCTTTTGAGGTTGGACTTTTTTCTTCAAAACACCATTGGAGAGTTTTGTGATTTTTTTTTTTTAATTTGAGGATAACCCTTTCGAGCAACACTGGAAGCCACCAGAGGCTTTTTTTTTTTTTTTTTTTTTTTCAAAAATTCGAATTATTTGTTTGTTTTTTTTTTTCTTTTTCTTTTTCGCGCCTTTTACAAGGTTGGGGGAATATTTTCGAGGCGGTCCGCAATGTTTTTGGGGGATCCACTTCCCGGGGCGTTGAAAAAATACGAAAAAAAAGGCCGGGAAGATTCATTGGAGGGCGCTTCGGATTCCCAAAAGAGGATTTTTGGGTACAACACGGCCGATTCGGACGAGGTCCTTTTCAACAGGTAACCGACCACAGTGAGAAACTGGCGAAGAGTAGGTGGGGAAGACAGGAGTTGAGGACTAATGAGAAACTGAAGAAGAAGAAGAAGAAGAAGAAGCTGCAAGTGAAGATGCTGGTAATGTTGTCGAAGGCTGCAATGACGACAGTTTTAGCAGAGAGAAGAAGAAAACTTCTACGAGATGGAAGAATATAAAAGTGACTTGAGAGAGAACTAAAGAGAGGCTGAAGAAGAAGAAAATGGTGATGATGAAGTCAAGGCGTGAGGAGAAGTAGCTGGGTATGAAGATGACTATTGCGGACAGTTTTCTACTCACAGAATATCATCAAAGACCATAGCTGAGTAGGAAGAAGAACACTACTAGGAGATGAAAGATTAGGGAGAAGAAGACTACTAGGAAATGGAAGAATAGGAAGAAGAACAAAATGAGGAATTAGGAGAAAACTAGAATGTAGAAGAACATGATACCTACTGAAGACGAGGAAGAAAAGGGGGAAAAAAAGTCTAAGAGGTTACAAAAGAAGACTAGTAATATGAGGAAGGAGAAGTAGAAGACTAACAGGCATAAGAAGAATAGGAAGAACATGAGTATGAAGAAGGAGATATGAAGTAAATGACTGCAATGTTGACAGTTTTAGTTTCTCAGAAAGCCATTCAACCTCATAGATAAGTGTGGGAAGAAAAATACTACTAGAAGGTAGACTAAGAAGAAGGTGATCATCGTGATTATTCATAATGAATGATGACGATTGCGAAGAAAAATAAGACGAAAGAACCATAAGAAACCAACAAAGATCTATTCACTATCTTTTTCGAGGTTTGCCAGAAAGATCAGATCTAATCCTCTACCTCGTTCGTCAGGACGTCCCCCCTGAAAGTGAAAAGAGGAAGACGCGTTAAAAACCCCAGTTCATGTTGGCGGTTCAAACTTTATCGCCGTGAATTTGAAGCGCGGGAATGTCACCGGGGTCGGACACTTGGACAGCTACGGAGGACAAACACGGGGGATTTGCGTTTTACGGTCGCCGACCGGCGTTTACGGTCTTACGGGGCGGCCACTTAACTCTTAATGTACGTCGGGGAGGGGAAGTGTCTGAGAGAAACCTGTTCCTTTGGGAAGGCGAGGCACCGTGATAAGGTAACTAGGCGACAAGAGTGTCTTTTTCCTGAGCAGGCTACCGATCTTTCTTGTAGCGGAGCTCATTTACGGGGTCAAGAAAGCCTATCAGAAGAGCAATTAACCGAGCTAGTTCTTGAAAGCTATGAAAACCGTTTTGATCTTATCTCTCGTCGAAAGGGAGGTTTGAAACGGAAAAACATGGTCTTTCGCTCTGCGTCTTGAAGTACACTCTTGGACCGTCGACTGGATTTGTCGCCGGTTTAAATGGAATGACAGAGTCGATCAAGAACATCACTGATTCCAACTCGGTAATTGAAGAGCAATGACAGACGGCTGTGATCGCATAGTTCTGACGTGTCCCACAGTTTACAAGCTCACAAATGGCACTGTAAGTACCGAACCTAAAGCAGCTGCTTCTAGTGTCCCTACGTGTCTCTGTTTTTCTGCCCAATATTAGTAATTGTGTGGGGTGTACGGACGTTACGACCCTTTTGGCATATCATGGTATAAACTTTTCATATTGTGTATTGAAACATGCTTGCAGGAAAAATTTTAAGACCGAACAATTACCGCCGTCAAGAAAACACTGCTGCAGGAGCAATCTGCTTTGGCAACTCCCTTTACATGGAAATTGCCGGGACGAATGAACCCTTTAGAACTAAAATACACTCGAAAAAAGGTGCTGGCGGCTAAGGAGGTTCCAGTTTCACCTGGAGGGGGAAAACAAAGTTAGAGGGAGGTTTCTCCCGCGGTTGTAACCTGTCTCCTTTTGTAACCCCCCCTCTTCCAGGCGACATCAACTTCTTCAGACGGTATGCCGAGGGGGTCGGCCGATTGTATGGAAATCGGTTTAGAAGTATCTTGAATTATAGAGCCAATTGTTGGGGGAAGCCCTTTTTCCCTTCTCGTGAGGCCTGCTAATTGAGTGTGGCGCCTCCTCCGGACACCTTGCGACTCCACCATCTTGAATCCAGACATCGATGAACGTCCACGCTGAGATAATTTATTTTAAAAAAGGGCATTGCCCATTGGGAAATATTATTATTATTCTTAGAATGTTTTTGCTCCGCGATCGACGTCAAAATTTGTTTCATGACGTGTAGATTTCAAAATCCTGCTGCATCCTGGAATGCAAGACGTTTGATGAGATTTCTCATTTAATGAGAAAAACCGTTTTAAAAAAGTGCTAAAGCATATCTGTGACTATTTTTGCTTGTTTTAAGTTTTTAAATAATGAATAATGAAAATAAAAATTGTTTGTGTCAATTTCATCAAGACCTCGTGAAGTGAGATTTTTCTCTTTACGCGTGAAAAACCAGGTTAAGTGCTAAGATAATCTTGTTCCCATGCGTTTGCACCTATCGAGGTTTCACTGTAATAAACCGTACTCTAAAATTGTCGTGTTTTTAAAATAAAAAAATTTTCAAGTGGAACTAACATTCATATTTATTTCTTTTGCAGTTCTTTTTTTCTTAAATGATTTTTCATTGACATAGTAGGTTCTTTACTGTTAATTTTCATTTGTTAAATTGTACATTTAACTAATTTATTTATAAATAATGGCTGGAAAATGGATTGTGGTTTTCTTTTTTCTTTCTCTCTTTTTTTTCGCGATGAAGAGGTTGGAGAAAGGTGAAAAGAGAGATGCTGGAGAGGTTTTATTTATGCAAAACCTTCGACCACTAGTGTGGTTATTGCCCGGGTCTTGCCGGAGTTCTTTCTCGGACGAAGCAAATTCGCACCGCATTTCCCCGCCCGCTCATTTTGGGGGAAGATAATTATGAAAGAAGGGTAAACGAAGGTCCTGTAGTGGCACCTCTTAGACTTCCCCTCAAGCCGGGTATTTAGTAGATGTCAGAAGCATGGGACCATTCTTCACGGGCTATGTAGATGCGTCTTGACCAAACCTTTTCCCAAGCCTTTTCCTGGGGGATCCTTTTCATTACAAGCTCCGCCCACCTACTTTTACCAACAAAAGACCGCCACCCCTAGAAAACCAACCATTTTTGCTTCACCCCCCTCCCCCTTGGAGCCCTTTTTCCCACAAATGAATTACGACCGCCTGCTCCTGGCACTGGGAGTTTCATACCACATTAATTACGGTTAATATCTGTTTCTAAAAGCTGTTATATCTGTTGTGTTTGTGTGTTTGTATTCTTCGGAGGGAAAGAGGCTGAAACAAATGGGCGAGGTCCCTCTTTACAAAACGGAATCAACAAAAGGACATCTTGGGGATGAAGGGTCCTCACTGGCCTCCACCCCTTTCTGTGACTAATGAAACAAACCATCGCTTGCATCATGAGGTCATTGTGCGTGGGAAATGGCCTATCCAGTCGAATATTAGTGTTCAGTGGTGGGAGTTAAACGAGGGAGTAATCATTTACAACTATTTAAAATTCCTACTGCCAACTTCATCTGTGCAGTTATAACTTTCTTGAAGAGGAAGTCACTTTCTCCTTTATAAATATGTAGGCAGAAAAGGGGAAGCATACGGTGGAGACGGCACAAACTCCTGTCTCAACCAGGTGTTTCATTCCAGGGGCTTTTAAGGGGCGACAAATGGAGCTTTTCAATTAGATTAGGCAGAGGGATGAATGAGGTGTCGTTTTCAAGTAATTTTGAAGGCCCCAGAGCCAACCATGAGGATCTACCTCACGGGGCTACGAATTGTGCTATTGTCGGACGAATGATTTTATTGGGATGTGGTTGAAGAGCGTGACCGTAAAATCTCCAGGCCTCCGCCAACCACCCGATGTTGTAGTTGGGGGGGATTCCTCCCCCCTCCGACTACCAACGGTGGGCCCTTTTTTCCCCACTCCTCCTACATCGTTCTCGAGACGGCTCCCTGTCGGTTCATCATTGAATATCGTTCTGTTATTATTAGAGATGATGAATTACGGATGGGCCGAATACTTGTACATCATCAAGCGTCCAATAATTGGTACGTACAATTATTGTCTCCTTATACTTATCCGAAAAACATGTAAAATGTTTCCTTACTGCTTGATCAAAACTGGGATAATCTGGGGGTCTGGGGGTTTCCCCCAGGTAAGACAATACAACATCTTCATAAATAACAAGCGGCAATACACTCACTGGCGGCAACCTTTTTTTTGTTTGTTGGTTTTTGGTACTGAAATCGCGACGGGGTCGATTTTGATAACCTAACAATTTGAAAGAGGTCCTCTTGTTTTACCTACTTTATTTTTAATATTTAATACTATATTCCAAGTTTTAATTAAATTAATTTAATTTAATTATATTAGATACCTACATACCTATCTAATTTTTAAAATTAATTTATTTTATTTTATTTTTGAAAAGTCTATTTTAAATCCGTTGAATTTGATTGTCAAGTTTTGTGAATTTTGAAAAAATCAAATTTTCAAATTCCAATTTTTTTTTTTAAATTGACCCCAGATTCCGTCCACCGTTCCGTCAATATCACGGACCAAGAATCTCTCACGGATTTGCCCTGACATCCCTCGTTATATGAATCGACACGAGAGGAAGTTTCCCATTCAATTAAATATCTTCCGAGAAACCCGCGGGGATATTAAACCCGATAAAAATTCAGTCACTCCTTCACTCTGGTGAACGACTGAAAAAACATTAGCATATTTTGGAGGACAGGAGTTTTCACTCGGCCTTTTTTTTTTTTTTTTTTTCGAACACCCCCTCCTGAACGAACATTTTTTTCACGTCAGCCTGCCATTTTGTACAAGTCAGGAAGAGAAGCGTCAAGAGGAAAATGAATTTGCATTTTTTTTATTTAAAAAAAAAAAAGAAAAAAAAAAGTGGGATGAAAGAGGAATAAGGTGATGAAGAGGGGGATTTTCACGAAGAGTTGTGTATATTTTTTCTACAGCTGTTGCTTTTGTGATTGGAATAAACAGTGGGACCCGAAGTTGAAGAGAAAGGCTTTGGAAGGGGTTGAGGAAAAGGGGGTTGGTTCGGGATTTTTCCCATTGGATCCCAGTTTCTATACCTCGAAACAGAGAGAGAAAAAAAAATAAAAGAGCGAAGAAAAAAAAAGGTTTGAGAAACAAGGGAAAAGCATTAGAGAGCACGGGGAGATGGTTGTTTATACTTACTTTTAACCCTCGGCCCAATAAGTGATACAATTGGACACTGTTCCTTTCTACCCTCCCTCTTTTCACACTCCGGTGTTCTTTGAGCCGACGTGACTTTCAAAAAAACGGGCTCGCTAATGAAGCCCCTATTCATCATGGTACAAAGTTTCGTGGTAGTTACGAAAGTACAGTGACCGAAAACATCACTACTAATTTGGAGTGTACACTGTCATAGTGACACAGTTTTGGTCTCTTTAATTCTAAAAATATTGATTTTTCAAATTTTCTTTTAAAAAAATTGGGGATTTTAATGTTTTATTTACAATTTAGAAAATAATTTTTGTAAACCTAAAATAGCCCAATTAACGGGTTTTTGGTCAAAGTGGTAATGAATCTTTCAAAGTGGTTAATGCCCATTCTCCAAGAATAATAAGTGGTTATTTTGAACCAATTCTCCAACTCTCAAAACAGGTTATTGCCCTTATGAACCCGTTCAACAACAGTTACTGTTCAAATTGGTTGTTGCTCTTTTGAACCGTTGAGCATTGTGCACGAGTGAGATGAGCGATTCTAATAATATTAGAATCATTATATTATGATGTTGGACTCACACCAACTTCACAGGTAAAGACTTCGGCCAAAAGGAAGAATGAGATGTCGTTTTTTAAGTAATTTTGGATGTGAAATACGTTCATGACACTTTCATGGTGCACTGAGAGAAAAAATTTTTTTAGTGGCTAGGTTAAATCCGAAATAACCTCGAAAAGAAATTGAAACCACCTAGAATCAATTGATTCAACCTAGAAAAAAATAGGTCCAGGTTAAAGTAACATCGAAAAATATTAATACAACCTAGACCCATATAGAAACAACCTAACCCGTTATTACCCGCCCTCTGACCACAACCTGGAATAAAAAAGTGTCAACCTAGACCAAATGTGAACTTCACATTTGGTCTAGGTTGACATTGTGAAGACCTAGAAAATATATTACCTACCTACCTTTGACTTTTAAGTGGGGTAACCTAGAATTGAATGATTTGACCTTCCATATAATTCCCTTCAATTAAAGTCTCGGTTGTACAACTGAAAACAACCGAGAGATTTAAAAGGCGAGATTGCTACTTTAGGTAACAACCCAGAAGAAAAAGTTAGACTTTCAGTCTCGGTTAAAACTACCGTAGTACTACAAATAGTTTTAGGTTTAAACGACAGTGATTGTAATTCATTAAATAAATTCCAGGTTGTTTCTACAGTACGCTAAGCGGCCGCGGAGAGCGCCACTGTAGGCGGTGGGCGTTAATTCTCGTTGTCTTGGCACCCCTGCTATTTAGCCGGTGGGGTTGAGGCCAAATATTTGTCAAATTCTAATCATTATATTTCTGCCACTATGTGCAGTCATATTATGACGTCACATTCAAATTTTCGTACTGAGTTGGAAACAGAGACAACCCAGAAAGATAGTTGAAGTTGATAGAAACAACCTGCAATGGAAGTGGAGCAAACCTAGAAAGAAAAGTGGACCACCTAGTAATTTATTAGGACCAACCTGAAAAGAATAGGAAGCTACCTAGAAATTTAACTGGAACAACAGGGATAGTAATTGAAACAACCTCGTAAATAAAGGGACACAACCTAGAGAAAAAAGGGTTCTAGGTTAACGCGCCATGGCTGTAAATTGTTTGAGGTGGGGTGAGAACGTTTTTGTTTTAGGGTAAATCAACCGTCTATGAAAGTGAAAAACATTGAATACCAGGGTGAGACAACCAAGACATTAATGTTTTTAACCTAGACTGTAAATGGATGGAGGCGGCGGCACACACCGTGAACTTAACCTAGAACTAAAGTGTGGGGGTGGCGCATTTTAAATCTTGGTTGTTTGCATTTTTAGGAAGGTAACTTCACCAGTATTTTCAATCTAGGTTAAATTATATTCAACCTAGACTAAATTGTTCCACCCTAGAATGAAAACCAAAAAAAAATCTAGGTTGGCAGCATTTAATCTAGAAAAAAATCGAAAAATAACCTAGAATAGGCCCTTTTTTTCTCTCAGTGTGTTGTTGGGTGTTTCACATCCAATATTACCTAACAAACGACATATCATTCTTCCTTTTGGCCGAAGTCATTAAAAAGCCGCATTTCTAGCCTCATAGAAGCCCCTTAGATCCCCTCGGAGGAGCCGGGTGGGCCTGAGACCTCTATTCTGCTCCCAGAAGTACGAAAACGACACCCCTAAGCCTAAATCCTTCAAAAAGCCCCCTTCCTCCTCTCGCCGAAGCCCCCTTTTAGCCCTATAGAGGCCCCCTTCTCCCTTTGGGTGATCGGACTGAAAAAAGGTTTTAACCTTCAGGGCGAAAAAAGGTGGAAAATTCGCGTATGTTGTTAAAATTCCGAGTATATTAACCAAAAACCGTACAGTTGTAAAAAATAGTGCCAGTTAAAAATTTAAATTTAGTCCTCTAGATTGGAGTCTTAACGAGAATACAAGAATTCCTCCAAACACTTTTTTTTTTTTTTCAAAACACCATTATTGTAATTTGGAAGAGTGATAAGGGAGGGTACGCTAAAAAAAATTCCTTTTTTGTCCGGGGTAGCTAATTATAAAAGTTGGTGCTCACCTGTTTATACAGTTGGGTGGGGGGGAGTGATGAGGGAAGGGATACTCATTAATTTATCAGGGAAAAGGCTACTAATGGCTGTTCAATGCGGTACCAACCCCCACTCCTAAACTCGCTGCGCTCAATCAATCAACCGTGCGTTGGCGGTGGATACGCAAAAAAAAAAAAAAAAAAAAAGCTTGAAAAAACCCTTCCTCCTATTTATCACTCTTGACGTATTTATACTCTCCATACAGGTAACCAAATTCACCAAATAAACCGGAAGAATTTACTCTGCTCGCCCCTGTAAAAACGTTCAGGCGATAAAGCCGTTATGAAAATTACCCGATAACGGGATTGTCTGTACGTGGCAAGTTTCGATATCAACACGACGCAAGGGAGTCGATGACACTTGAGAACTCTCCTTGTACGGGCTTGAGGCCTTTCGGGATGATTCACTGGGCCTGATGGAGGGTCCCGGAAGTACAACGGAAGCTCCACCTGTAAACACAGGACGCCGGAGGAAGCCTTCCCTGCATTCGGGATGACGGAGGAAGTCGACTCGTGATTGACAAGTCAATCGCTGTTTCGTGGGAAGCTTACCGTTTTTCGTATTGACCTCTTTCCCCGTATAAAAATCGCTGCAAATGTTACCTACACAAGGGTGTATTATTCATTAAAAAATAAAAAAATAAATAAATGAACAATGAAATCTATATTCCTGTCGATTGTTCAAACAGATATGAGAGCCTCTTTTGGGATAGCTACAAAATGATTTTCGGAAAACGACATCTCATTTGACCTCCTGGCATCTTTAACGTCGCTGTAGAAGCAACACCACCTGTCCCACTTCGGTCGGAAAATGAACCAGCTTTTACAAACTTTTTTTTTTTTTTTTTTTTTATGAAACAGTTAAATAAAACCGTTAAATGGAACAGATACATGAAGCAGTTACAAGAGACAACTTTTTAACGAAACAGTTTTTTCTTTTCTTTAATGAAACATTTTTTTGTGTCACCTGTGACGTTGGGAAGATGTGGGTTAGGCGGTGTTGCTTTCAAGCACCTTTCGTAGCCCCCATAGATCCAAACGGTGGGATCTGATGGTTCTGAGATCCCAAAAAAATGGATTATATGACCAGAAAAACCTCGAAAACGACACCTAACTCATCCCCATAGCCGAAACCTTTTCTGATAAGTTCCTACTAAATATTGAAAACTACTCAATTTAAAAAGGTCCACTAAAACAGTCCATGGCGTGTCGTTGCTGTCAACACTACCGACAGACAGGAACTGTACAATAAAAATTTTATTTTATGGCACCCCCAATATAATGTCATAATTTAATTATGACATTATATTGGGGGTGCCATCTCTGGTTAAGCGAATTTGGGGCACTCCATGCTGAAATAATATTTCCTATATTATAGGAATTCAGGGTAGTAGGTACACGATGCATGACATGAGAACTTTTGTCACTTTCAATTTCTAACATGGGACTTCTATGAGCCTGCTGATGGAATTTCGAACAGGGCTCGAAATATCGTTCCGTTTCATCGGAAAAGAAACGTTTTGGACCCGAACAATAAAAATTTTATTTAATACTGTTCCTTCAGATTTCATTCCACTTATTTTCTTATGGTCGTAATTTTATGTCCAAATTGCATAATGCATATATTATATGTATCATTCATTCGCGATATTTAAGGCCCAAAACGACGATGGGGAACGGAAAATTTCGTTCTCAGCCAGAACGGTTCCCTCCAAGAACGAACAATTAAGTTTGGTAAACCGTACTTTTTGAGTGAGCAGAACTTGCTGGGAGTAAATAAAGTTCACGTCTTGAACGTTCATTTAGGGAGCTTTTATTTTTTCGGGAACTTTATTTCGAGCCCTGGTTTCAAAGGGCCTTTGTTCTGGTGAAGTTCCATTTTGTACCTCCATGCTTGGTTGTCCGCGTTCGCACAGCAAGTTTTGGCCGTTCGGAATCGAATCGGGACTCGAACGCTACCAATTAAACTCTCCCCTCCACTTTTGGAACGGTCAGAACTGCGAACGAGTAGTCCCAACGAAGTGACCATCACGAGATCTCTGAAGAAAATGAATTGCGTGTGGGCGATATCTCACGATCCAGGAGGCTGTCGGAATCAGGTCTGGAAGTTCTAAAAAAAAAAAAAAAAAAAAAAAAAAAAAAACAGAACTACCGGAATCGATTCTGAACGCGTTCTGCGTTTGCTGAGCATGAGAACTTGAGGGTTTAATTCCTGGAAGGTACCCCCACTTTCGGCCTTGGCGAAAGGCCCTACTGATCATGCACCGGTTCGGAATTACCAGAATTAGGTACTCTGCGAACACACCTCGTAATAATCGGATTTTGGATGATTAATGCAAATTTTGCTTTTTTTTCTGAAGCTCCAAAACCTCCACAAAAGCTCGTTCCGAGTGTTTTCAGGTCATTTGTAACCCCCTCCCCCCAAATTTTCATGTTGGTTTTGTTCTTCAGATTTTTGTTGCAAGTTCGGTGCTCGTTCCGTGTTTTCCCATTGACAAAAAATTAACAAAAAATTACATTTATTGTAAAGCAAATTTTTAGGTAGGTATCCTTTTTACGTTTTGTTAACAAACACTAGTGACAGTTAGTTTTGTAACGAACTTTTCACACCGAAAAATGCAAGGTGCAAATGCAGAAGAATGCAGGAACAAGTCTGTCAACAATGAATAATTATACCTAATTATTGTAATGTGTAGTTAAATGATGCGCCTGTGAATAGACATGGATAATATCTTGGAATTGGCATGAATATGATGTCTTTTACGAGAGGGTCATTCAAAATTGTGACTCTTTTTTCTTTTTTCTTTTTTTTTTTAGCCCGGAAACGATTTCGTCTACTTTCCATTATGATAACACTTATCAGGTGTTGGAAGATATTGTGCTGGACATTTTCCATGATCTATTGTTTATCCCATCATGAGAGAAATTTTTTTTTTTCTAGGTCACGTTATTACTTTTTGTATTGTTTTACAATGAAACCTAACACCAGTTTCACTAGCATACTTACTAATTAGTGATACACTTCCTACATTACAATGATGAAAAGCAATTGATGCAATTGATTTATTGCAAATTTATTTAAGGACGCAACTTAGTTTTTTAAATTCATTCATGCCACAAAACACTCGACGAGCTAATTATTCAAACAATTGAGGCGCGCCGAAGTCAGTGATGAAGCCCTTAGTATGGTTGGCACCTTTTTTAAATGCATTTATTGATTCATGAATTTCATCAATTACTTTTTCAAGGTTTTTTTTTTTTTTTTTTCGTTCAAATACTCCTTACATTAAATGTTAAATGACGAATTTTGACGTACAATATAATATCCGTTAAACGGGGGTTTCTACTTCTACAAGTATTTATGGCAAACATGTAAGTTTTAATTCTTTAATTCTAAAGCGCATGTTTTGGCGTACTTTGGCCTGAGTATTTGCCTGTTGATCTACGAATCTACGGATAACCCAATTTGCAGCGTTTCCGCTCATTTTCGAGGAGACCCTGGAGGCCGTCAACCCTTTGACCCAGTGCTGCCAAATCTCGGATCTTCGGCGTGACAAAAATGTGCCACGTTCATCGTTAAAAACCTCCCGTTTCCGTACGACGAAATGACCTTCGGAACGATGAAAAAAAAAAAAGTCTCTTTCAGACTTCCGAAAACCCTCCGGGCCTCCTTCGAAAACCTCCTTTGTCGGACTCTCAAGATAACATCTTCACCTGGTGTCACCCCTTGCGGCCCGGTAATTGGTCAAAAAACGCCGTCAACTTGAGGCCCTTCATCGCCGGAGTCACACCGTTTTTAAACGCGAGGTTTGGATGGTTCAATCAAGATAGCGCAGAAAACTCATCGACGCCTCGGGAGCCGCAAACTCCGCATTTTTCTTACGCGGTCCGCATGTTCCGCGAACTTGTACTGACGGTTTTTACCGTCGTGATCAACCTTTTGATATTTCCAACTGCCCGAGACATTAACGGAGATAATTAACAAGTCCGTGCAAAAAGAATCGCAAGAGCGTTGCCGCCGCAAACCTTCATGAAATTTCGTATAACGCTTTAAAGAAAACGCAAATTTTACGAAAGGGTTCATAATGATTCTACATCAAAAGTTACTCGGAAAACGACACCTCATCCTCCAAAAGTCCCATTTTTTGCCCCATGAAAGTCCCATATATCCGCCGCGATGGAATGGGCTTCTTGAAAAGTTCAGAATTCGGTATTTCTGACAACATAATATTATTCGGATTCAGCACCCTTTAAAACCCATAAACCCCAATTTTTAGTTAGAAAATCCGTATAGGTACGTGCTGAGCTGTTTTCGAAATGTGAGAGATTTTGAAATGAACGCCGGGCATATTTGACGTCACACCTCGCCAAGCTGGGCGTCGAGTAGTTGGGCACTGAGCCGCCAGAGCGCTAAATAATAAATCTGAACAGAATCGGAATAAAAACACTCGGCCTGGGTCGATTTTTGAATAACCTTCTTTGATAATAACCTCGATGCTCAATTTTCGAATGACCGTCTATAATGATTAACCCGAGTTTCGATTTTTGGGGTCGACTTTTCGCGAAGAAATGTTGGCTGACTTGCGTAGATGAGAGAGAGAGGGATCTCCCGGCCAATCAAAAGGCGACGAAGCAGCCCACGTCATGTACCCTCTCCAGACCTCGGAATTCAAATATCATATTTTTTCCTAAGGCCCTATAAATAATTGAAACGGGTTTTCTGCAATATGGACCCGTTTTCGTAACTTTTGAAGCACGACCTTTGCAGGAAAAACATTTTATAAAATCATTAAAGGAGCTCATTGGATCGTTCTGGGAACTCCATAAGTGGATCCTTCGTCCAAAAAATACTTCAAAAACGACACCCCACAGAGCCCCACGTTTGAGCAATCGGACTTGCGGACACAACTAGAATTGGGCTGAGTAAATTGTCAAATATAAGATTTGAATAAACTCCTACTGCCCAAAACGGCAGGACGGCGGACGGCGTTCGGCATTTTTTTTTTATCTACATAATAATATTATGTAACATATTATGTTATGAGTTTTGTCGCAGAACTACTCGATACACTGTTCAGGATATTATCCTGAAACTTAAAATGACTAAATTTGCGGCCGATCAAAATTTTCGACCCACGCACAGTGTATCGAGTAGTTATGCGACAAAACTCTTAAAAGTGAAGTTTTGAATTGGCTCCGGTGGAATATGCCTTCTAATTAGTTGTTACCAGACGATAAATAACGATAATTAGGCCGATCGAAGGCGACCTTATCACTTCTGAACGTGTCAAAGTTGGGAGAGTCGGCTTGAAATGAAAAATAAACTGTCAAGGCAATGGCACACGCTTCCTCGTGCCAGGTTCAAAATGAACTTAGTTGTGACTGGAACAAGAAAATTACGTTCGCGCGTGCGCGCGCCACTGACGCAATCGTGATGAAACTGATAGGGGACCATCTAGAGCTATACCCACACAATTCCTGAAAATTTGATTGAAATCTGATCAAAATTGTGGGAGTTATTGCTGTGGCAAGGAAATGCGGACAGACAGACACGGAACCAAATTTGTTCAGGAGGCTCTGAAACGCAAAACTTGAGTAGAAATTTTGATTTTGGAGAATTTTTTTTTTTTTTTTTCATTTCGAAAGTGAAAACAATGCTTCTTCCTCAGCCTTGCAGACTCGGAAGCAATACGTTTCCATTAACATTAATATTTAATCTATTTAATACAGTCTAGTTCTCCACGTGAGGTATAAATTCTCCGACGATGGACACTCTTCCACAGGGTGAGTACATATCATTTGCAAAGAAAAGAAGAACTTAAAAAAATCAAATAGCTTCTGAGTCATTTTCAAACAAGCCTACCGAGTCCAACTTAATTTGCACTTTTTATCAAAAAATTGTAATTTCCTTCATCCGGTTTTAATTTTAAAGTGTTCATCAATGTATACTTAACAAGTTAAAAAAGAAAATTTCTTAACATTTATATTATGTAATGTTTTGCGTAAGTCTTATTTATATTAATTTTATATTAATGTTTTGCGTAAGTCTGCGGCAGTGATTTTGGTGGCATTTTTTTCTGCAGGTAAAAACTCGTCTACCCTTCATTAGTTAGACATATCCGTTTATATATGAACATTATAATATTATATTATATAGGTATAATATATATATTATATAGGTATCTAGCTTAGCAACTGTTATTTTCAGGTTACAGGGTAAAAAACGCACAGAAATTTCGATTCCCCCCCCCCCCCCCCCACCGTTTTACACACCAAGGAGTTGTTTGCGACCCTAACATGTGGGTATTTTCGAAATCTGTGTGAAATTTCCTAAAGGGATCAACCGGAAAAAAAGAGTTTTGTCCATCTCACCTCTGTTATCAATAGGTACCTACACTGCCACGTCGCAAATACATAAGATATTATTCGGAGAATAATGAATCCCAAAAGTGTTGCGTTCAAAATAATAATTATTGTAATGAATAATTCAATGCTGAGTGATTAGGTACCTAATCATTATTCACTCAAGTCTTGAAGCGTTCTTGAGCAAACATACGGCATAAGCCGTCCTCGACCTATTGCAGAACTATGAATTCCTGGCGCCATAAAGGGCTAAATGCACTTGTTGCCGTTAAAGTAAATGGCGTTGAAGCGAGGGTATTTCGAAAATATAATTGTGACGGACGGCTCCGCTCGTGCGTTTCCTGCGTTTTTCTGTAATTATCCTATAAGCGCTTTGAATTATAAAAGTTGTCCTGGGGACGTCCTTCGAGGCCTGGAGAATCCCTGAAGGAATCCTGCATCGTGTCAGCGTTAAATCAAACCATGCTGGGCCGTTGGTGCGAATGCCTGAGGATTCCAACGGAGATGATGTTGCAATAATTGCAACAACCAATTATTACCAATTATTGGTAGCTTGGTTTTGGCTGATCCGTGGAATTCCACGGTGGAAATTTTCTTACTCTTCCGGATCATCTTTCGCTTCAGTATTGTTCTTTCTCTAGGTTCAGAATGTGCTACACCTCCCTTCTGTTGTACAACAAGAGTGAACTAGTAAATGTGATGAGTGAACGCGGAAAACCCTCGATGTATACAATTTTTTCATTCAGTCAAATATTAAATTCTGCAACGAATCTCGTCGCGCTCGTTCAGCCAGAGTGGGTATACCCATTGTATACAAGGGACCTTCAAGTACTGCCTTGCCCATTTCCATCAGTTGTTCACAATGTTTCGACGCTTCAGCAGCAGGAAAGACAGATGTCGGCCGGTCGTTTGAGGATCGCGAAGCAAGCGACACCAGCCGCTCACCCTGAAGGTTCCGTAGCCATTGTGAGATTGCCAGATTGACGGTCTTGTTTCGTCAAGTTCTTTATCCGTCAACCCGGGCCCACCGTTAAATTTGGCAGCTGAAAATTATTGCTTCGAGACCGGGGGATTTTTCTTATGAGCTGCCGATCCTCCCTTTTCACCCCGGCCACAGGTCCTTCCTTCGAACCTCTTAATGAAATTAGGCCAATGAGCGTATATTTCAATTCATATCGTCTGTAGGGGAAAGGAGGGAGGCTTGACCCCCCCCCCCCCCACAAGACTTGACCGTCACTCAATAACTCCACTAGAGTCGCTAGAAAAAATCTTCTGAACGCAATACTGGTTACTCCTCGCAGGGTTCTACTTATGGCGGGCAGAAGTTATCAGTTATCGTCCTTATCAAACCGGTGATGGCAAGCAGCGTGTGACTCGAACAAACTTGTAAATTTTCATCCTCGCAGAATTTGTTTCATGTTCTTCCTCACAGGAATTTTGGAGGTCAAGTTCGAGGCAGAGGGGTCAAGTATTCAGGATAATATCAGTATATTATACTGTATCCTGCACATTCGGGATGCTTGACCCTCTTGAGATGCTATCAGAAATGTGAAAATTAACTTTAACGGCATGTTGTTGAACAGAATGACATATTTTCCAGCTCAATAACTGCAACAGTAAAGAGTAGAAAAATCGAAATCTGGGTAAAGACCCCATACTTCCCCGTACCAATTGTCTTTCAACTTGCCCTATTAAATTGATTTAACCTCTTCAGCAGAATAGAGAATTTGCCCTAACCGAGCATCGGACGCGGTACGCAGTAATATGATAATATTAAATATTATCATATTACTGCGAAATTTTTCATATTATGGTTTTATTATTGTATTAATATATTAGGTATATATTATTGTGTTAATATTATATATGAATATTATGCGGTTGAATCTGAGCTGATTTTTGGCGACGAGAGTGGTCTGCGCCGAAAGTCGTGGCTACGGGGTGAGCCGGATGAGTCACTTGCCTGCTTGGTGATCCACTCACGACTGATCATGATTCGTTTGTTCGAGTCCCTCCAGCCGCCTTTCCTACTGCTGAATTAGTGTCTGATGTTAATTTTTCAGAATGTGAAGAGGATTTTCTCCTTTGGTTAAAATCCCTTCTAACTGTACAATGTTCAGTATGTCATATTGGAGGTCTACATTCCAAAACCGAAATGTCCGTCCACCGTTCGCCTTATTACCTACGGGCCGTTTTGGGCAGTAGGAATTTTTTTTTAAATCTGAAATTTTGACAAAATACTTGGTTTACCATCTAGTTGTGCCCGCAAGGTTTTCAGCCCGATCGCCCAAACCCGTGGGGCGCTAGGGGGCTAAAAGGAGGCTACGGGAGGGTTTTTTGAAGGGTTTTGGCTACAGGAAAGGCTAAACATCGGAGGATCGTGGAACAAGCTTCATTAAATGAAGCAAATTTTGCTTTTAATAGGTCACCAAAACTTGCTTTTAATAGGTCACCAAAACCGAACAAAACGCCAGTGTTTATTTTTTTCACAACTATGTAATCTGTGCTTGTCAGGAGTTTCCGTAGCAACGGCGCGGTTGTGACAGGAAATGAATATAAAATTGCGTATGTAACGCTTTCCGGGGTCGGTTCCTGGGGTCGTTTTTGTTGTATTACTCTTAGAATAAGAGTAATACATAGGTACCTACACCTATGTATTCGCTTTTCAGCCCGTTCGCACAAACCCGGCTACTACATCTAGTGGGGTGTCGTTTTCGAGGTATTTTTGAACGTAGAATTCATTTTTACGGGTCCCAGAACCTTTCGATTCCACTGTGCGGATCTATGGGACTTTTGAAGGATGCCAGAAGGCTGGATAAGTGGTCGTTTTCCGAATAATGTTCAATGTGGAATTATTTTTTGCGGTCCCACATCGGCCCGAACCCCGTAAAAGAATACTGACTTTTTTCCCCAATTTTGTGAAAACAATTTATTTGGCAGAACTAATTTTTGGATCATTTATAAATACCAGATAATAATAAACACTTGTGTAAAATTTGCAGAGTTTTTGCGTCTTTTTTGACCAATAATTCAATATATGTCGAAAAATGTCAGGGTCTCCATCGAAAAAGTACTCTTTACATTCCTCTTCATAGAAGAATTCTCTTTTAACGTAGGAACTGATACCGAAGAAGTGCGGCGGTGAGTACACCGCTGCAGGAAGCGGGCGGTGGCGCCAGCCCCGTAGAGAGGGGGGGGGGGGGGGCACTGGACCCGTTGCCCCCGGGCCCGGCCTTCGTAGGGGGGCCCGGATTTTCTTGAGATTTTTTTTTTTTTTTTTTGTAAAAAAAGGGGGTAGGAGAGGCAAAATGGGAAAAGGGACAGATCAATATAGGAAAAATTTTCATACAACCTTTTTTTTGGGGGGGCCCGATGAATTTTCATACCTTTTTTTTTTTGGTTGGGGAGGGGGGGCGATGAATTTTCATGCCTTTTTTTTTTAATTTTTATTTTTAGGGGGCCCGATAAATTTTGCCCCCGGGCCCGGATTTTCTCTCCACGGCCCTGGGTGGCGCTGGCTGCCGAGCGTTGAATCTTTGACGCTCGATAAAGTAAAATAAATAAATAAACGGCTCTAAAAGTAAATACACACATCTTGGCGTGAACACCTGGTTAGTGCCAGTTGAGCTCGACGACCTGAATCCAGCCATAGCAAGAACTCAATTTCGAAAATTTGTCACTGGGTTTGTCCAACGTTGTTCCATTGTTGCTCGTATAATCGTTTTCCACGAGCGAGAATACGTCCTGTGGGAGAACGAACCTCGACAACACCTGAACTGTCGTCGGATGGCCTTGATACCGGAGATGGCAGCCTCGATATGCCGTCGAATTTCGCCCAAAAGGAAGAAGCCAGTTTTTAGCCAACAAAATAATTAGGTCCTCTTCCGCGGTTCATTTATTAACAACCAATTTCTCGCAACCTTCACGGGAAACTTTCGTTTTTGCAACATCTGCTCGGCCTCGCTGGTCCAGTGTCGCTTAACTTATTGTCCTCAGAATACTTTGTAGGTGAACGGTATAAAAACAATTTTTATATAACAAATATTTTATTTTTTTCCATTTGCAATGTTTTCACTTGCCTATAAGGACTACAATGTTACATACATGAATATACATAGAGTGAAACATATATTTGTTTACCGTCTATCTATACATACTGGGTTGTTCCAAATGAATAAAATTTAAATAGGAAAAGTGTTTTTTGAATTTCTTATTCTGCACTGGGGGAAACAGTGAACGAGTGACGGGGGAAGGGAGACGAAAATTTTGAACACGTCGAAAAATTACATCAACTTCTACGCCGTCTCGAAAAAAAAAAAATCCTGCTTCGACACTTATGACACATAATATTGCACATTCGGGGGAACACATCGATTGAAAACTTTTTGTCTAGTCACATTGCGTTCGATCATTTTCGGTACTGACTAGAATAACCTTAAAATGTGTCGTTTCCAACAGGCCAACATAAAAACACCCATTTTGGAATAAATTTTCATAAATTATCAATTTCCATAATCGTATAATACTGCAATTAACATAACTATCATATACACATCTCCTAATATTTACAAATTTTGACACACCCTTTTTGATACATTAGAAAAATTCGTTAGGTACCTAAATTCGTAATATCAATTTTTTTTATTCTTAAAGCTCATTACAATGGAATATACAATTTTTTTATTTTTTTCCGCAAAAAACGTCTATAATACAAACTCCTACAGACACGAATTTTTTTTTTTGTTTTTTTTCTTTTTTGTTTTTATTTATACACATAAATTTTTGGTGCTTGGAACAACCCAAACGGACGTATAGCAACAAAACACTAGGGCTTTTTACAAAACAACAATTTTTTGAGGGCGACGTTGAAATTTTGCAACACCTACATTTTTTTAGAGGGGGGTAAATAAATTTGAAATTTCTTTATACCTTGACTAGCCTCGCAAGTCTATTGCTTGATTGGGGGATTTTGGAATTCGCACTTTTCAAAAAACCGTTCAAAATTCTCCATAGCCAAAAAAAAAGTACGTATTTTAGACTGAGGTAGGATTTTTTAATGTCCAGAAATGGTCGCTCGTGTTCATGCCGAAACCATTTTCGAAAAAAAAACCGGCTCATCAAATTTTCGCTAATACATTATCAACCCCATGTATTCCTGTGGTTGGCTTTTTTTTTAACATTGCAGAATGAACGATAAAAATCTGTAGAAAAACCCAAAATTGTAGTAAAATCTGTAAAATCTACTGTAGATATAGTCAATATTTCGGACGTAACCAGGTTCTATTTTATATTTCTCGTATAGATAAAGTGGTTGTTTAAAATATATAATCTGCACTTATATAACGCTGTAAAAAAATATTGTTTGCGTATTTATTTCCGGATATAGTTAACTGTTGCAGGCTTGACGGTTTGAAAAGGCTGCAGCCCCCTTTTTGAAAAGAGAAAAAAAAAAAATGAAAAAAGGCGCAAAGGGCTCAGCCTTGTCAAATTCGCCAAACTGTTTTGATATATTTGAGCTGACAACGAAGCATGTTCAATCAAAAACAAAAACGGTGAAACAATCGGTACGAAACTGTTGGGAAATTGAAAGTTTCTGACGTGAATAGGAACTAATTCATCCAAAATACTCGAATTAGATAAAATTGATCGGAAATTTCAATAAATTATTCTGATCGTCTACCTACGAAAAGAAATTGTGCGCGAAGAAAATTTCCCAATCGAAATTTTCAATCTTTACGAAAATTTGTTTCAGCGTCCGATTCAAAAATGGGTCAGGAGACGCGTCTGTTCCGATTTTGCCAAACAGAAACGAGCTACGAATAAATCGCCGTATCACATGTACAACACTCTCGTCGCTTTGTTGATTTAAAAAATTGTACGTCCGGTACTTGGAGAAAATGACGGAAAAATTATTGAGTACAAAAAAGCTGTTAACTTTTCCAGCAAAATTGAACAATTTGTGTTGAAAAAAAATTTTGGGTTTTTAAATTTTAAAATTGCTATAAGGTTAATTTTTTAACCCACCTATTAAAAATGTTGTAATTTTCCAAAAAATGTCCATAATTTCAGAAAGACATTTTATAATCATTCATTATTCAGGCATCAAAGTATCCAATTGTTCAAATTTCATAAATCTATGTCCTTCCTGTTCAAGCCTACTTGCTGTTGGTGTTGAGATCCCCCCCCCCCCCCCCCCAAATGCATTCCTCTTTTAATGGAAACCCCTAAATGTTTCGTCGGACGAAGAATTCCGAAGCAAAATTCACGCCCCACTCACTCCTTCCCAACCGATCAAAACAGGGGAGAGCCCACCATATGGCCGAGCGAAGCGAACTCCCCTCCCTGTCCGCGAGCTAGTTATTTATGAAATTAAAAAAAAAGGATGCTTTTGAGGTTTAAAATTATAATTTATTAAAATTGTATATGAATATTTTTGGGGTAAAATTGTATAACAATCAAAAGTATTACCCGTTTAAAATTTTATATATATTTAATGAAGTTTAAAAATTTGGATACCTTTGAGGCCTAAACAATTTTCAAATAAAGTTACATTTTGCTCAACACGTTCAATTTTCTGGTAAATAAAAACAGCTATTCCCCAATTCTGTAACCCAGTTGTTAGCGGATTTTCATAAAACCAGCTATTATTTGCTTATTAATTGATTTTATGTCATGTTGAATGAAATAAAATTAATTAAGTGTATGGGTAGTTATCACAAACGAACCTAAGAAGAAATCACAAGATGGCGTGGTCAGGGTTGAGGGGGATCTTTGGGCTCCTGTTTCATCGACGACGACGGCGACGGAGCCGTCGGAGGCGTGAAGGGGGGCGAAGCGGCTGCTGCTGCGGCGGCGGCCGCGGCGACGACGGCGGCCATAGATTGGCTGCTGTGGGCGGCCATGCGGCTGTAGCTGTCGAGGAGGGCCGGGTCGTGGGCGTAGAGGCCGCGGTAGAGCTCGTGGTGGTGCCTGGGGACAATTGAAGGGGACGATGAGGGGTGAGCTAAGAGGAGTATCCGCGAAGGTGTCGTGAAGCAGTTTGCCGCATCTAACTGTTGGGTGTTGAAGAAGGGGTTCATGAAAGGCATTAATCAATACCCCCTTCCACAACATGCTCCCCGTATGTTGAACATTACTTGCTCACGACATCCTCACCGAGTCACGCCAGCGTGTCAGCAGAAACTATTTTTCGACGGAAGTGTCGAGCATCCTACCATCGATTGGTTGTTTAGTCGATTTGTTGAGGGAAATTTGTTAATTTTTTAAATCTCACCTTGGGTACGGGAGGGGTCCTCGGGTCGCCAAAGGTGACGGCATCTTCCCCCCTCCGCTCCGGCCCGTGTCTTCTTTGTTCGCCATGTCCGCCAAAGACCAGATCCGGGGTTTCGTCGGGTTCGGGGGCGTGCCCCCGGCCGGCGGCGAGGCAAACCTGGGGTAGCCAGAGGGCGGATGAAGGAAAAGGCATTCGGGGGAGTCCGGCCGGCTTTCTGACCATTCGGACCCGGTGTCGCCTCTTTCCCGCTCGCCGCCGGCGCCGCCCGACCTTTCGAATTCGAGCCGGTGACTCCCCCGGTCGCCGTCTTCGCTCGAGGCCGTGCCGGAGTCTTTGGAATCTGCAACATCCCAAAATAACAACACCACCCATTCAAAACATATTCTCCTCAAAATTTCGACTTTTTTTGGTCGACTATTTGAAAATAGAAAAGTAGAAAAAAACCAATAACGGTGCAAGTTTTACACAAGGATTTAATATTCATTAATGCCGGAAAAAACGGGATTTCTGGAAACTAAATTTTAGTATACTACTCATTAAATGAGTAGTAAATAAATTGATGAGAGAGAGAGAGATTACGTTGTTGAGATTACGTTTTTGAGGAATCTGTGAGCAGTTCAGAGGAACTTCCCATAATTATATATTATATAATACCCCGGATTTGACTTCTTTTTTTTTTTTTTTTTTTTTTTTTTTAGAATCACCCTTTATTCCTAACCCCCTTCAAAAATCCCTCCTTCTTCCCCACCAGCCACTAAAGGATCACCACGGAATAACCTGTTTGAGTATTCATAAATGTTGTTAAAACCTGATACACCCGAGGGGTAAACTGTGTATCCAACCATAACAAAGTCTAATAACAGATATGTGAGCGTCGGGAAAAGTTTAGAATAAATGGCAGGTTGGAGGGGGGGTGTATATTGAAGGCAAATATTTACCTCCAGCGCGAGGGCGGCAGTTTAGCCCCCATGAATAAAAATCGTCTTTTCAAAAGACTGAGAAAAGGGAATCCGAGAAGCAAACAAACGCCGTTGGGGCCGAGTCGGGTGGCTATCGATGCAAATTCGACACACGTCCCCGAAATCCTATTCTCTTCTCCCTCCGCTCTCCCCTTTTGTACGTAATTAAACGCAGACCTCTTTCCCTTCGGTCGTTTGACGATGAAAGGCGGATTCCGAGTCGATAAATCACGAAGCGTCGGTTTTAATCACGTTATTGTGGGCGTCGGAGTGTGAAAGGCCCTGAGGAAAAAGGGGATGCGAAACGTGCGAGATATGTTTTGCGTGAGGGGATGATGGAATCATAACGCCAATCCTCCCCTATTTTTTTCAGTGAAGGGCGGTTTCTTTCGGATAGTTTCTCCCTGTCAAATGCCCGGAGAATTCCCTCGTATACGATGGTATACCATGTCTGAATTTGATGAATAGACTGGGTGAACATCGGGTTTTATCGTCCTTTGCTGTGCTCTTGGAACTCAAACATATAAGTTTTATTACCTATGTACGTTTTTGGACATTTCCAGGACTTTTAACACTCTAAGACTCTTCAAAAACATTTTTTGGCATTTTTAATGTTAGGCAACAGACTTTTGGTTTATTATTCTTGGAATAATACACCTATGTTTTCGCGACAGAGGTCGACGACTCCGATCGGCCTCAAAATTTGACATTATCCGTTTCAAGAGTTCTAGATTCCAAAACGAAAATGTCTGTCCGCTGTAGGATTTTTTTTTTTTTTTTTAATCTGAAATGTTGACAAAATACTCGGTTTACCATCTAGTTGTGCCCGCAAGGTTTCAGCCCGATCGCCCAAACCCGTGGGGCGCTATGGGGCTAAAATCGGGCTACGGGAGGGTTCTTTTTGAAGGCTTTTGAATATGGGATCGAGTTAGGTGTCGTTATCGAAGTGTTTTTGGACGTAGAATCCATTTTTTGGGGTCCCGGAACGATCCGATTCCACTGTGACGATCTCTAGGGCTTTCTTGGGGCTACAAATTGGATTTTTGAAGGATCCCAGGAGGCCAAATCTTTTTCAAGTGAAAAAACCAAAAAAAAAAATTTTTTCTAAATGTTTTTCATGGACAGAATTAAATTTCTGCGCAAGTAACCTATATCAAAGAATAATAAACCCTAATGTAAAATTTGCAGCGTTTTTGATTTTTAATTTAATTTTTTTTTTTTTTTAAGTCATTTTGTAAACACATCTTTAATTTTCTAAGACATTTTGAAGTTAGAATTTGAGGCAGTTAATAGATTTATTTTTAGAACTATTTTAAACAAAGTATTAAGACAATTTTTAATGTACGAGTAGGTACTTTCAACACTTTTCAAAGACATTTTTGAGACAATTTTTAATGCGGTTTAAGAAAAAATTTCTGGCCATTTTTAAGGCAAGTGTATTACGTAGTGTTTGAATTTTTGTGATTCCACATGTGCGCGAGTTTGACGAACAGTTTACATTCAAAGACGACAGAGTGCGGGTCGATTATCTTGATTGTTCGACAGGTGGTGCGAATAGGTAGGTTACGCTAAAGGAAGCCCATGTTCGGTGTAGTTGTGGTGATTTTCAGATGTGTGGGTGTTGAACTTGAAGTAAGATGTTTTCGTCTGTTAGGGTTCTCGAGGGTTGGTCAATTAATGAACAACTTTTGCAGGCCGACGTTTCGACATATTTATATTTCATCTTCAAGGCTTGGAAAATCGTGATGTTGTATTACATTGAGGGCGACATATTCCCTTCTGCCATAACACATTAGATGGTATTCGGTTCACACAATAGGACAACCTTGAGAAAAAAAAAAGGGTTTAAACCTATTGTGTGAACCGAATGCCATCTAGTGTGCTATGGCAGAAGAGATTATGTCGTCCTCAATGTAATACAACATCACGATTTTCCAAGCCCTGAAGATGAAATTTAAATATTTCGGAACGTCGCCCTGAAAAAGATGTTCATTAATTGACCAACCCTCAAGAACCCTAACAGACGATATACACCACTGGTCGAGAACAACAACCCTTATAAGAGGTTTTCTTCAATGAGGTGGTTAGGGTGAGAAATGACTCCTCTGCTGAGTACTAAATTGTTTATTTTAATAATCAATTTAGTACTCAGCAGAGGAGTCATTTCTCACCCTAACCACCTCATTGGATTAGACCTCTGCACCGTCGGCAAACACCAAACTGAGGTTTTCTTCGTCAAAAATAGTTTTAGCGTCCTTTTGATGGTGATGGCCAACATGATTTTCCCACCTGGGAATTATTAAAATTTGTTAAAATAACATTTTAACGTTTTTTTTGTCATTTTGGTATAAAAAAAATTGACTAATATTCAATAATATTTGTATTTTGCCTAATTCTTGACTATATACATAATACCCATTTATATTATTATCGAAGATCAAAATTTACTTTTATGTTTAGTGTCACTTGGCATTCTTGTATAAAATTAAAAATGAAAATAAACTATTGAGGCAAATTTTCTTCAAACCAAATGAATTTAACTGACCTAACGGGACTTTCAACTGGCTACTAGTCGTAGAATCGCGGTCGATTGAAGCGTCGTTTTCAAAGTATTTTTCGAGGCATCACCCAAAAATTTACTGAAAACGGTCCAGCAGTACTCACCTAGATTGTCTTTATTTTCCGCGCTTTTCCTCCCCGACGACGTTTCCTCGTTGTTATTGTCTTCGTCGTCGACGCGGTTCCGGGGCTCCCACGTCATCTTGTTCTCTTTCTTCAGTCGTCGTCGAGCGTTGGCGAACCAGGTGGACACTTGCGTTAGCGTCATTTTGGTGATGATGGCCAACATGATTTTCTCACCTGAAAAACACGTTTGGGTGGAGTTATTTTAAACGATCCAAATTACATTTTACGTTTTTAGTAGTACATATATGTTGTTTTTGTACCTTTGGTCGGGTAGGGGTTTTTCTTGTGCTCGTTGAGCCACGCTTTGAGCGTCGACGTCGTCTCTCGCGTCGCGTTTTTCCGCCTGGCGCCGTTCAGGTCCATCCCGTACCTGCAACATCAGCAAAGACAATTCTCATTGGTAACAAAACATGTCAAATCCTATTTGGTTATCGGACTAGTCGCGACGGGGGGATCGAAAGCGCGACGAATTTTACGACCGAGTCGGATCCTGCCGGGTCGCGTGTGGCAGACGTACGTTTTCCACGGGCTCAGTTGCACAGTCAATATTTGCTTTTGCTCGGGACAAGCGTTTCTAAGCTGGAAATATTGCCGAGGGGGCGAGGGAGAAGGTTGATGTCACCGAGTTGAAGTTCGGTTGGCGCTTACGTCGCACAGTGGGACAATGAGTTTTTTTCTGGGCATTGAAGGGTGGTGGGGGTTATATGCGAAATATTGACCTGTAAGACCATTACTGACCCACGGAGGCACATTACAAATCAAAATACGTGCATATTCCGTTGTTCGACAACTACTCCTCTCTTGACAGAATAAATTTCAAAACGCTATTAAAAAAAAAAAAAAAAAAAAAAAAAATCAGAAAAAGGACGCATCGTACGCATCTGTAGAGTAGTTGCATAGTATGACAGAATAGTCAGAATAGAGATAGAAATATAAATGGAAATGGAAGTAGAATATAGAAATAGATAGGTAGTAGAATAGTAAAGAAATAATAAAAAATAGAATAGAATGACAAAGCACAGTATGGCAGAATTCAGTTCAATGTCCTAATTATTCAAGTTAAAAAAATTATCAACTTGTGCCAGACCACACTATCCTTCTTCTGAGGTGGAGTTACCTCGGTGTGTCATTAAATTTTGTTGTTTATGGTATTTCCCCCCTTTGATTTTTTGGGTATAGGAGGGTGTATTTGAAACCAGTAGTAGAATATTTTCTACTAGAATCGCTCGTAACATTGTCTTTCAAGAAATAAACGCATCTCGCCCTTCAGCTCGCCACCTTTGAAGACGATCTTTCAAAAATCTTTTTTAATTTATTTTAACAATAAATTCTTATTTCCCCTAAAAAATAAGAATTCAATTATTATTTTTACAAAAAATATATATTTAAGGAACATTTTTATTATATTAGATTAAAAAAAATTTTTTTTTTTCATATAAAAAAATGAAAATAAATTATATATACCTTAATTTATATTATTATATAAAATATTTATTTCAGGAACATTGTAAATATATACAAGTAATAAAGATATCTCACTGATTTATAAAAGTCAGATAATTTGTTTTGTGCCAAAAATCAAATATTTATTTTATAAATAAATTTTATTTTATTGAAAGAGATACCCTAATAACTCTAACCGGCCGCTCGATAAGGGATCTTCTTTCCTCATTTGAGGGGTTAAGCTCTCCAGGGAAAAAAAGGAAAACCTATGTACAGTCTCCATGTAGGGAGGGAATTCATTACTCATTCTTCGTTCAGCGCTTTCCAGGTTCGTTACGATACACGTTCAAAACAGACTCCAATCGATTTATTCGCTCGCAAAATTGATTCATTTCACCGTTTAGCACATTTCGCGAGACAGTAAGGAAATTTGTTGTATTTAAAAGCCGTCTCTTCCTCTTTCAATCTTTAATCGCCCCTCGACTGTTCCCCTCAACTTCAATTATTTACAGCTTGTCTCTCTCATTTTCATTACAGCCTTGGACTCTCCCCTCCCCTTCCAGACAACCATTTTAGTCGAACAAAACTTAATTAATCCGAGCAAAGTGCCTGTTGCCGTTTTAATGACAAATTTTCCGCCTTCGCTTTTCTAATGTGCGATTATACGGTTGCGACGCTATCGATCGAAAAAAGACAGAAAGACGGTTTCTCGAAAGACTTGCCGTTTTCGAAATACGTTAAGGTCGAATGGAGTATCGTTTTCAAAACTTTTTTAGACTTATACATTTTTTCTGGGTCTCCTACACACCGTGGGGATCGATGGGGGCTTTTTATTGACATTTAGCCCAGGAAAGTTAGTACTAATAAGGGACCTAGGTGAGAAAAAAATAGTACACACTCGTTTTAACACCTTTTGGGGGTCTCAAATAAAACCCATCGCAGTTTGCGACGGATTCTAGTCTGTGCTTCAAATGTGAGAGCCTAAAAATCTCGAATGTTCGCTCTTTTTTTCAGTATTTCGCTTATAACGCAAAAAGTACGCATCCTACAGAATATCTTATGTGACCTTTTCTAAAGAAGATTAAATTTAACGTCGAATGACTTTTGTTGCATTGAAATCAGTTCAGCCGTTCAGCCGCACTCGCTCGTCAAAGATTGGTGATTTTTGCAAACTTAGCTGAAAAGTTGACAAGCCTCAGAAAATTCCATCCACAACAAAATCTGAATCTTTTGAGAATTCAACTTTGGTTGGAGAAAGAACTGGGTGAATAAAGAAAAAAAACAAAATTTGTCCTCAATTATTTAAAATTCCTTGAGTTGAAATTCAGTTGATACCGCTCACTTTTGCTTCACAAAATGCTTGAAATTGAGAAAATTTGAGTTCAGACGAAGTTTTCTGCGTTGGACTGCCGTAGTGGAAATTTGGTGCTAAGAACCCTTTCGGTTTAAAATTCATATCTCGGCGCTGGAGCGTGCGAATTTCAAACAAAGCATCTGAGCGTATCCTACAAGTTTGGTCCTTAGACATTTTTCGATCGGTGCAGTCATTTGGGACCTGCAGGCGTTAGAAGTTGAGCGTTGTCAACTTATCAGCTGAGCTTGCAAAAATGGCCAATCTTTGACGAGCGATCGCGGCTGAACGGCTGGACCGATTTCAATGCAATTAACGCCATTCGACGCTAAATTTATTCTTCTTTAAAAAGGGAGCGAGTAAAATTTTCTGTAGGATGCGCACTTTTCGCGCTATAAGCGAAATACTGACAAAAAGAGCGAAAATTTCGAGGTTTTTAGGTTCTCACATCTGACGCACAGCCTGGAAACCGTCGCTAACTCAAATGGATCTTATTTGAGGCCCACAAAAGGGGTTAAAACTATTTCCAGCCGTGTACTATTTTGTCTCATCTTCAGCACTAATTGGTTACAAGTTTTTTTGATTTTCGAAAATATTCAAGTTTTTAAAATTTTTTTTTTCAAATTTAACTGATTTAAAATTAATTGTGTACAGTTAATGCATCACAATAATATACTCTTTTCTAAACATTTCTTCTCTTGTTTTTCCTAATAAAATGTTTCATTACAGTTGAAGGTAGGTATTTATATTTATTATTTTCTTTACAACTGAACACTCCAATAATTTTTCTCTTCCTTATCTGAAATTACAGGCCCTAAGGGGGATATACGTGATGGTTAAGTGGTCGTCAGGAGTTGGGAGAGGGGAGGAATTTATTCCTAAAACATCAGCACTTCTCATAATCCTTCAAGAGAGAAGCAGCGGAGAGGAGAGAAAAAAAAAAAGTAAAAGAAGAAGAACTTGGCGAAGGGTGGAAAACGAGTTTATTGAATTTACCAGCGCGGTGTCAACGGTTTTAATATCAGCTCTTTTTTTCTCCCCCACTGAATATTTTACGCTCCTCTTCGCTCGTTCCCACTTCCAGTCACCACCTCGGGAAGGCACTAAATGTAAATTTATTCTTAATATTTTACCGTGTTTCTTCGCGGGAGTTTCTCCAAAGGTTATGACGATCATTACACTGGTACTGGTGTCGACATGGCGCCCGTGCGTCGGGAGGCGAAAGAACAAGGAATTACATTACGGCGGATCTAGTGGCGATTTAGAGTTCAACTTGGACGGTTTTTTTTTTCCAACTTTCCATCACAAACTTCGCCGAAAGTTGAAGCGCCACGCGAGCAGCCGTTGTAAAATAAGGGATTGCCTCGACCCCCGAAATCCGTTAGATTCACAAGCGACCCTGGCGGTGGAAAGTAGTAATTTGCCTAAACGGTTATCCCCGAGAAACCGAGAAAGGGGGTTGGAATAACGTCGAGGGGGTAGTTTACTGGTTGGTTTAAGGGCCTCAAGTCAGCTTCCCCACTCTAAGTTTCATTAGAGGACGGAGATTAGAGGTGTAGTTTGGGGCTAAGTCCCTTCCCCTTCCAACTTGGAACTGACTTCCCCCCACCACCACATTTTACCCAACCGTAATATTCCCTGGCTTGCTTATCCTCCCGGCTCGGATTTACAAGTAGAATTTGAAGGAATGCCTCTTCCTCTAATAAAAATCCCCTTTCCCCTTAATTTTTTTTCTTCGTTTTCATTAACTCCCCACTTAAGCTCGCTTAGAAAAGAAAGGGTGGAGCGAGCCATTAAACTTGGAATTAAAATTCATCCTGTTCCGAGGTTACGATTATTCTTCACTCAACTTCTTCTGTTCCCTTATTTGGTTTTTCGTTAAAAACAAACACCCGACGGAATCCCTTCAGGCTTCGCCAGGGAGCAAGCCCCCTGGACCCCCGGTTGCTTTTTCAAGAAATGTGGACCTAGTCGCCTGACGATGAGACAAGTGAAGATGCCAAACTAGTGGCCTAACGTACAACAGGTAAGGTCGCCGAACTAGTGGCCTTACGATAAGACAAGTGAGGATACCGAACTAGTGGCCTAACGTACGACAGGAGGACGCCAAACTAGTGACCTAAAGTGACCCACGATTAAGGTGGGATTTGAACATTGAGAACGTCGTTAGTAGACTGATGAAGTGGCTGTTGGTACATTTGCCTAGAAATTCGCCACTTCCTTCCCTTCGATGCAAAACGTATATTTATTGTGCCATGGTGCAACGTATTTTGATGTTTGGGTTGGGTAGGCTTCGCTTAGGAGCTTACTGAAGCATTATTAAATAATAATAGAGCAAATTTTGCTGTATAGAAGCGACTAATTAAGGTGTTGTTAGATTTTTTTAAATCCCACAACTTGGGTTTAGGTAGACTTTAAAATACCATCTATTTATAAACTTATCGAAAGAGCTACAGTAGGGAACATTTATGGGTCATTCTCAGCAAAACGTAAATCTGGGCTTCCAGTGCAATTTCACCTATTTAAGTACCTCTTATTCTCAAAAAGTAATTTGTTTCCAAATGATATTTTCGCGCTCTACATGGTCCATATATTTATAAAATATAAACTCATTATTTCTATACAAAAATTTGAAAGTAATACTGAAAATGTCATTGGTTCACCATGTCCCCATCAAGGCCTTGCCCAGGATGATTGGTTACAGCAATTTCCGATAAACATTTACGTGATCTTTCCACCCAACAACTTTTTAAATAGATTGAGAAGATTACAAATCTTGAATTTTATCATTTTCAAACGATTGCTTCATTTTGAAATAAACTGCAATATACATGTCCCATCAAGATCGCGTCATTGGATCACTTTGAGGGGTTTCTTGAATGCTCGCTCACTACGACTTGTTTCTGAGAATCTGGATGAGCCACATCGTCAAGTTACTTCCCCGCGACGGTTCGCCGCCATTTTTTCAATTTTTCAGTTTACACCTGGACGCTGAGAGTGATGGGTTAGTGTGAAAACGTGGCCGTATTTTTCGTTCTTGTCATCAGTACGCCTCAACTTACACTTCGTAAGTCATAAGGTGTTTTTTGATGGATGGTTGCCATTAGTTTCGAGAAAAGTTCATTTCTTGAGAAGATATTATTAAAAAACACATGCTTTGTCATTGGGTCACCTGTCATTGGGTCACTAAGGTGGTTGGTTTACGTATAATGTGAACTGATGACAACTCAAGTGAACCAATGACCTCCTTGAAAAACGTAATTTTATTTAAATTAAAATCAAAATTCCAAAGTGACAGCGTCTTCCTCAAATGTTTTCAAAGGAGTTCGCATTAAATTTTAGGACCGTAGATGAGAACAGTAATTTTAGGTTTTTAATTACGTTGAATAAGAATTAAATTGGTTCATTCATTCTGGTCATCGGTTCACCTTTACATGTCATTGGTTCACTCACCCATTTTTTAAAATTATTTATAATTTAAAAAAAAAATTTGCTGGTGCGCTGCTGGTAACTTTTTTTCTTTGAGTATGGACAAAAAAACTGGGCCGAAAAAATGACATCAGAAATATTTACAAACAAGCACAATAGATTTACGTTTTGCTGAGAATGACCCTTATACAGATCTGAAGGATGAAAAGATTGCACTTTTTATCAGTGGTGCTCCTACTAGAGCCAGTATATCTATAGGTGGTACATACTCAAAGGCTAATAATTAGCTAATGACCAAAATTGCTATGATTACAGAAGCTCGCTGTTATTCGATGTACATCTGGGAAAATTGAGGGGCAAAAATACCTTGCAACCTTTTAAAACCATCCTTATGAAGCTTACTGGATGACAGTAAGAGGCTGATAAATGTTACATCATACTCAATCAGTGTGAGCCATAGCTAAAGCATTTCCAAAGAATATAATATAGAATTCTATTGAAAAAAAAAAAAAAAACAACAACAAAAAAACACATGTCTTTACTTAAATCAAATATTGTAAATATTGTATTATATAGGTACTTGTGACTCTCGGGCCGAGTGTCGTGACGTTTTCGAGTTATTTGTGGACCATCCAATTTGAATTATTTTTTCACAAAAAACAACCATAGTGTAAAATTTCTATTTTAATAACGTCGTGCTTGTGACACTTCCCAAAAATTAAACTTGTTTCGTTAAGTGCCAAATCATGAGCGACCTAACGATATTACGGTATATTCCACGTTTACAATCACATCAAATCTCAGCGTAAAAAGCGAATTAGCTTGACAGCCCCGTTTTCCAGGATCAAGAACCGTATTTTGCCGCCGAAGTGATTTTTGATTAATTTCCTCTAACGGGGGGGGGGGGGGGGGGCTTCGATTAAACGTACCAGTCAGACGATTCCGCTTGTTTTATTACTCCGGAGCACTAATGGGGGTTGTAGCTTAATGAACAGTAACACCCAGCCTCCCTCCGTACCGGTAAACACGAGCGAGAGCATGTTGGGAGCGGGTTATTTCGCAAATTGAAATGACTCGTTGGTGGGGAAAAGCGGGAGAAATTTTAATGGAATTATGTACAACTCCGAAGTTAGTGTTTATTGCGCTGCAGTGAAAAAGGCTGGCGACACTGTTTTCGGGTTAGGTCATTTTATTTTGTCGTCATTCGATAGCAAGCTTCATCAATTCACAAACGAACACAAATGTAAATAAAATGTTTCGTCTGAGTACATTGTTGCAGTACGATACACGAAACACGTTAAATTGCTTACGTATTATATGTATTTGCTAGTTAGCAAGGTGCTGTTTCAGTATGCGTTCTACCAGCCTGGTGTGATCTACCGGCCTCGTTCTACCCTTCCCCGGGCTGCATTCTACCTTAGGCCTGCGTTTGTTATTGTGTGTCGTTTGTGTTGAAACTTGAAACTTAAGTGAATTGATTCAGACGCAGAAGTAGTGAACCAAAGAAATCATGGAGCAAGAGTACTTGGCCCCTGGGTTTTTAGGCTTGAAAAACGGCAACGACTGTCGGTACTTTATGTCCCACAACGAGACACAGCAACCCATCTGCCATCATCGAATAGGAATCGAACGGGAATTGTGCACAAGGGCCCGAAATTCATTCCGACGAGTGGGCTGCTTATCGGTGCCTTCAAAGGCGAGGTTTTGTCCACAAGAAGGATTCAGATAGTAGAACGCACTCCGAAACAAAGTACATAGGTAGAATGCATACCAAAACGGAACCCGATGGGTAGAACGCATATCGAATCAGCACCGTTATCAATACTATCTATGATGAGCCTAAGATCGCTATTCCTCTCTTTTCAAACCTTCAAAATTCAAGATTCGACCGAGTAGGGGGCCAATTCGACGAGCTTCCGCCTCACCCATCCACCAAAAGCGCTCTGCGACAACTCCCTGGCCCGTTCAGGGACCCGGTTGAAGAGTAGCACCCCTCGGTAGCGCGAGACGATGGCGCTCCACACAGAGGTCAGCACGCAATCGCGTGAAATGGCCGTGCACATCTCCCCGGCGACGATAATCCGCGATGCGACGCCTGATCCTGGTCAGCAGAGCTAGGGCATACATGGCTGGCACAGTGAGCACGCGAGCACTCCTGAAGAGCGGCCTACAGTGGTCCCTGCGACCGGCGCGACCCAGAATACGGATGGCCGCCTTCTGCTAAAGAAAAACTCCCGCTGCACCGCTCGAGCGACCCCACAGCAGCACCCCATAGCTTGCACGCGATTCAAAGCAGGCGTAGTATACTCTACGGAGAATGGTGCGAGACACAGCCCTGGAAAACAGCTGGAACACCTCACGAGCCAGATCCCCCATCAGAGACCTGACATGCTAACGCCAGGTCAGAGCATTTTCCAACCTCATCCCCAGCAAGGTGAGAAAGGACCTGTCAGTGTGGCGGGCAGAGAACCTCAATCTCTGAGTTTTTGCAGCATTGAGCACCAGGCAGTTGGCCAGGCACCATGAGGCCACCACTCCCTCCATGTGCTCCGAGGCCCAACGAAGGCGCTCCACAGATGAGGCCCTGATCAGCGCCGAGGTATCATCAGCATACATGACGATCTGCACCAACACATCAGGAGGGAGACCAAAAGTCACACCCACCGGAAAATCATTATTGCCATGTCCGATTTGACTATGCAATAATTTTTTTGAACCTTTTTACTGAATAATAATTATTAAATTATTTAATTTTAATAATACTTAATTCAAGTTTTAATTTAATTTTTAGTTTTTTTTTTTTTACTTTTTAAAAACCCAATAATTGCTATCAACTAAACAGTCAAGTTACGTGGCAGAAAATATTCTCAAATAATAGATTAAATCTATTATTTGAGAATATTTTCTGCCACGTAACTTTTTTTAACAAATTTTGTTAAAAAAAAAAAAAAAAAAAAAAAAAAAAAAAAAAAGCGTTGGAATGAACGAAAATATCTCAAAGTTAAATAAGACGGTTAGAAGGGGGAGGAGAAAAGTTAAAAAGCTCAAGGAGGCTTAAGGGATGGGCTTCCATTACACAGATCTTACAGTAAAACAGTTTCTTGAGGGTTCGAATGAAAAGTGCAGCTTTTTATAAGGTTTAATTTGATTCGAGTCAGCGGATTTCTCGGAAGAAAAAAAAAGAGGGGGGGATTCGGATAAGAAAAAGAGGGCGGATGAGAAAAACAGCGAAAAAAAAATACTCTGGTGGAATTGGCAAGCTTGGATAAGTTGTATATATTACGGTTGGGTTAATTCCAGTATCGCTATTTTTATAATAATCAAATGAATAAGTTGTTTTTCAATACAGTAATGGCTATTGCGCGATTAAACTTGAATATTTCTCTTCGTTCTAGCTGAGGAGGACCATTTTGTGGATCAAGAGCGAAAAATAGCCCGAATCCTTTTCGTTTAATAAAATCAGAATATTCAAGAAAGTTTACTGGTTAAATTCCATGTTTCAAGACGTTTAGACTCCAAAAATCCAACGTCCGCCCTACGATGTCTGCCATCCGTCGTGGGTCGTAGGTCATGTGGGGAGTCGTTTTCTAATATTTCAGGACGTAGAATCGATTCATAGGCTCTCAGACCCATCCGACCATAACGTGGGGATCTTTGGAGCTTCTAAGGGGCTACTTTTGATCGACTTGGCCAGAAGGTCGAATGGGGTGTAGTAATTTTGGGCGAAGAATCCCTTCTTGGAGTTTTTTTTTTTTTTTCTATATTTTGTTTGCGAAAGAATCTTGAAGAGTGAAATGAAGTTTTAGATTTTGCGATAGTTGCTTTACCTCAAAGAGGATTTTTAACCCCTTAAAGTCTTGTTGGGAGTTGAAGTTGTCTTGTAGAAACAACTGTTTGAATCTAGAAGGAAACGAAAGGAATAGACTTGGAATTGTTCGGGATTACAAGAACATTTAATTCCCAAGTCCCAAAGCTAAATGGGACTCTCGGTAATCAAATGAGAAGGAAACAAACCTTCGGCTGGTACAACAGGGTTGTAGAGGTTTCGGTCTTAGAACGCGGAGGGCAGCTGAGGGCTCGAATCCAGGCAATTAGATGTAAGAGAGCGCTACAGGGGGTTAAACCCTTTTCCAGGAGTCCAGAAACACTGCTAGGGTGAGTTAGGGGTTTAGACGTCAAGGACGGTGTAGAGATGGGCGGTTAGTAGATGTTGGAGTAACCTACGTGAAACAGGGTTCGCGATAATCTGGTTTAGTTTTGAAGAGGTCTTTGGGAGTGATAATTACGAATGTACGGAGCCACAGAAGAGGTTTTTGAAGGACAGTCCGTGAGATGCAGTTTTCAAAGTTTTGGACGTGGACGGGGGCGAAGTTTTAATCAGTTTCGTGAATTTAACATTTAATGTTAAATTCAGCTGGACGAAACTGATTGAAAAGGAAATAACGAAAAACTTTCTCTGCAGAGAAAGCAGGTTCATGAACCTTGGCGAAAATAATTAAAGAAATAAAGTTGAGAAATGGAGATTTAAAAAAACCGCTTCAAATTTTACACAAGGGTTTATTATTATTTTGATTTGTCTACTTATTTATTATTAATTAATTATTAGTTTTAATTTACATATTATATTTTATTATAAATTATTCAAAAATAATAATTGAAAATTTTAAGTAATTACCTACCCACTACGTACGTTTTTTTTCATAATTAAAAAATAAATCAGTAATTTTGGACGATGCTTGGGCAGATTAGGAATTCCAAAAAATGGAAAACGACACCTCATGCAACCTCCTGGCATCCTTTAGAAGTTCATCGGGGTCCCAAATCCGTCCACAAAGTTTATAAGAAAAATTAAAAAAAAAAAACCTTTTTAATCAAATTAAAATTTTATATCGATGTAGAATTAATTTTTGCGCAGCTGATACCAATGAATTATACACCTTTGTATAAAATTTGCATAATTTTTTCAGCAAAATATGCACAGGCATGTACCCCCACACTACATCCTTCCAAGGTCCACGTTCCAGGGGACAAGTAAGGGGTAGTTTACCGTCTTAAAATTGGCTTAAACACTTTGTCCCCGCCCACTGTGCACGAGGAGTTTTCGGGAGGGTGAAGGCCCCTTCGGGGAGGGATTAAAGCGCGGAACCAGCCCTGGAGCGGGGGGGATTCTCGGGACTTAGGGACTACCTTGTTCTTGAAGGAGGGGGGAACGCTTGTGCTAGCAGTAGATTAGAGGAATTTACCAAACAGAGCAACTCGGTTTCGGTCTATCCGCCCCCGACTTTGCCCTAAGCCTCGAACACGGCGAAGTCGAAACAAGTCGACGAAATTAGCAACGACAAGTGCGTTCTGCGAGTCATACGTCGAAAGCGAACAAGCCTTTACTTACCAATTAATGCAAAGTACTAAAAAAAACACCCGCGACGGTAGAAATTCCTCCCAGAACCGAAAACTATCCGCTTCGAGTTGCCGAGCGAATAAAATAACCGTTAAAATTCCCCTCTAAGGTAAATTGCACCTGGGGTTCCGTACGGTTCGTGAAACGGGAATTCACCGTGCGGGTTCGACTCAGGCATGTTCGTTAGGTGTCGATTGGCAGGCGGCATACCTTTGAAAAAAAAAGGCAACTAATGATAATTTATGAAAGGGGGGAAAAAGATCAAATTAGTGTAGGTGTGACCGTACCAGTTGCACAATAAACATTATGCGATCTCAGCGCACTTCGACCTTCATGCGCGCATGCGCGAAATTATTTCTTGTTAGGGTGGTGGAACCAGTCTCATACACCAACCCAGTGTCATACACTTGCATCTTCAATTTCAAATAATAAGAGTTCACGGCGTTCTATTTGCTTCCCTCTGATTTAGGAAGTTTCCAGTGGGTCTATCTAACGGCCCTCATAAGAACTTGAAGCACTGAGGAAGGTTTTTTGTGGTTATTTGGTGTTTACCAAGGATACCTCGAGGTTCATTTGGTTCATGGCGTCGCCGTAGCGTTTTGGATAAGACGGTAAGCTCTACTTGCTTTCACTTTACCACACATTTTTATCTTACTGTAATCCTGTAGGGGCGATTTTTCATGTATTTGGACTCATAGAATTCATTTCCGCCGATAATTTTGTCAAAAGAATAGGTTTTTACTTGATTTGAGAGGGTGTACGATACTGGGGACCTGATAAACACCAATTCTCCAGTATCATACTATATATGTGTATAGGTGTATAATACTGGGAAAACCCGAAACTTTCAAAAAATCGCATTTTTGTTATTTTAGTTAGTTAGGACTTGAAATTTATCTCACAACCTTTGCTGGACATTGCAATCACAATGACCAGTATCACACAGGGGGTGTATGATACTGGGTCCAGGGGTGTACGACACTGGAACCTGCTGTTTGTGAAGAACCGGGAACGATTTTCGAAATTCTGAACTCTTGGGAGCTCCAACAAATGGTACATAAAGTATAATGTGCGTATATATTCTGTTCTTGATCCTTAAATTTCAACTAAAACGGATTTTTAAATGTTTTATGAGGTGTGTATGAAACTGGTTCTGAAGGGTGTATGACACTGGTGACACCCACTTTTCACCCTGTATGACTCTGGTGAAAAAAACTACTTTCGAAATAAACTAATTGTAATTCATAGGAACCAAATTTTGACATTTTCTTGGTTTCTACATTTTCTTAAAGAGTTGGTCTAACGATATCAACCTCTACAAAGCTCGTCAGACGACATCAGACCAATATATTGAGTAAAAACTGGAGATCTTCCACTAAAGCGTATGAGACTGGTTCCACCACCCTACAGTCATAAATTTTGTGATGACCTATTTGTCTGTACGGTAGGTGCACCAAATAAGGCCATAGTCCCCAATAGGGCCACCCCCTTGTATTTCAAAAACTTTCAGTGTAATCCAACAGATGGCAGCTCTATAATAGAATAATAATTATTGTCACTCTATAATACAATAATAATTATTGTCACTCGGTGTTGAATATGGGTAAACATGAGGAGGCACAATCTCAACACTAGTTATTCCAGAGCAGGAAGTGTGAGTTCCAGTTTCTGTTTTATTATAAAGCAGAACTATAATATTTCTGAGGTGCGTCATCCCTAAGGTGTTGCGATATTGCTTCGTGACAAAGGTGAAACTGTTAAGTTTTATGAAGCATTTTTACTGCCGATTTCGTTTTGGGGATTGACTTTGAAGTAAAACCATTGAAACTGGCTGATGGCCTTATTAGGAACACGGTAACCTTTTTGGGGTCTTCCTTGCAGTTTGGTTCGTTTTACTTTTATTAATTACTTGCTTACATAATATACGTGGTGTACAAAAATAAATGTTAAAAAATTGGCGATGATTTATTCTGAATTTACTTGATTGCCTGGTCCCTTTGTAGAGGCGGCCATATTAGGATCATCGGGTGGCCTTATTGGGGTCCATGTGTGTGTGGCCTTACTAACTTTTCGAAATCGTAGTAGGTATCTCTCAAAATAGTTCAAAAAGTCAGAAAACAGTTTTTGTGCACTACAATATGGCGCCCAACTGTAGGGTCTTTGTTCAAACCGTAAGGTGGCCTTATTTGGTGCACCTACCTTATATTGGGGTAGTTTTTGAACGCGAGGAAGCTATGTGCCATACTCCCTTTGGCAGTATATTTTAAAATTATTTTTTCGATTTAGGATACAAAACTGTTTTGAGTTGTCGGGCAAAAACTAACGCAACTTTCCCTTTGGGAGGGTCGAACAATAAAAAATCCGTAGTTTCTGTTAATTAGCGAAGGAACGCCCGCCCGTGAAACGCACCTTCTCTTGTCATTCGTATGGCCGATATATCTTCCGTATTTCCTAATGACGTCTGAGGATGTGGTTTTTTTTTTTTTTTTTTTTTTTGTATTAGAAATCACGCGATCCGGGAATGCCATAAAAAAAATTCAGCGGGAACTAGTTTATACTCAGGATGGAACTACATTTCACAATAGTAGTAGTCGTTTCACAATTTGACGCCCTTCTGTTTGTCTGCCATCTTTCTTTATTCAAGCAAAGATGTACAGTTGTTGAGGATAAATACGAGGGCAGCTGGTACCAAATGCGGGAACTACTGGGGGTGATGCGCGGTGCAACGAGGGGAGAAATGTCCAGGTGATGAATACTCGGAGCGAATACAATGTAAGCAGCGTTTGGAGATCGGCTTGGGGAAAGATGGGAGCTACCGCTCGATGTGGACCTGAATCGCATCTACAGCGCTATCCGAATATCACCGGTGACGAAACCTCCCCAAAAACTGAACTTCTCGTCAGTAAATATTGAACAATATCCGTCGACATCGATACCCTCTTTATTTTTTGTGTATTCGAATAACCGGAACGGTCTAAGTGCTTGTCGATTCGACTGGGTGTCGGGTGTTTGAGTTTTTGACGAGATAACATTTTATCTCGCCGGTGCTCCCTTGTGATCTTTTTATCGGAGGCTCAGGTGGGGCAGCCATAGTAAATAATAACCGAGACAATACGGGACACGATCAATTTTAAATCCGAATTAAATTTCCGAATTTCCGAAGATGTGAAGATTCCAACAACAACATGAAACGTTGACAAAATACTCGGTTTGCGATTCAATTCTGCCAACAGGGTTTTCAGCCAAATCGCACCCGATCCGTGGGGCGCTGTGAGGCTAAAATGAGGCCACGGGAGACGTTTTTGAAGGTTTTCGGCTTGGATAACGAGTGGGGTGTCGTTTTCGAAGTACTTTCGAACGTATAATCCAATTGTATGAGCCCCAAAACCATCCAATATCACCCGTGAGGACCTATGGGACCACAAATGGGGCTTTTGAAGGATGCCAGGAGGTCGAATGAGGTGTCGTTTTCGGGGTGGTTTTGGACGGATTACCAATTTTTTGGGATCTCACATCAGACACTATAAAAAACACTTTTTTTATTGACAAATTAATTTTTAACTTTTTGATCTTTTACACCAAAGGATGATAAACCCATGTAAAAATTGCTTTTGTTTAAAGGTTGCTTGACATGTTCCACTCCATAAAAACTAGGCCGTTCCCCCTTTTAAACACTCGAGAGTTAATTTGTTATTTGACGTGTTAAAAGGCTTGTTAATAACACAATCACCGACCAAACTCATTTCTCAAGAGGGCGGGAATTGATAACGAGATGTAACCCTTGAGACGAGAGTATTTTCGCGTTATCGGTTTACGTTAAGGAAAAACCTATTTTTCGCCCACTTCTGTTTTTTCAAAAGGTTAATGTGTTGGTTTAGTTAATTGAAAGGTGTGAACATGTTTTAGCGGTGGGTGATGAGCATGCTTCCGGGTTTTTATTAATTTTTTGAGCAAATAGTGCAAAACATGACCTAGCAGATTCACAAGTGCACGGGGTGGTTTACAAACTAATATTCAATTAATGGAACAAGCGACGTAGTTGGGAATGTAGAGTGGATGAGGTAGAAATAGCTCTGGAAATGAGATCTGGTGTCTCCTAACGATGGAAGTTAACATAATAAAATACAAGAGTCGGCTTCGGCATCAACTGAACTCCACCTTTCCCCCTAATGGAACCCCACCGTCTCTTTTTTTTTCGAGATAAGTTTTACCCCCACGGCGCTCAATTATAGCATAGGTGTTCCCCCCTTTGGGATGGTGGGATGATAAAAATTCTCGGGGCTAATGTGAATTCCCTGTTAAGCGCCAGAAAGACGGGGACAGGCCAGGGGATCATGCGCGCGCACACCGACATGCCTCCAGGTAGCTCTCCAATTAAGATAAGCTTAATAACAAGGAGGTGAAACACCGGGGCGATGGGGAGCTACCAAGTGACAACGTCGGGACAGAGTGGAAACGGGGATAAGATACAGTTATTGTCTTCGCGGCCCATTGAATAATTACCAGTGTCCTGGTTCTCCCTATCAGAGTCCTTACTAGGGACGTGGAATAACGAAATGTCCTCAGTGTACAGCTCACAATCGAGCCTTAAGAGCCATCTTGTACGAAATTCAACTTTTGTAACCTTCCGTGATGTATTTATAAGGGCGGAAAGTAACAGCCATTGGCGTCGGAGTCGGAGAATGTTCGATAATCCAGAGATGTGAAGTGAGTGAACGGTTGACTGGAAGTAAACAAGTCAAAGGTGTAAACTGAGCAAAGGCGCCTTCCACATTCGTCCATTGAGAGATGGATCGCCAATATACAGCCGCGCCCGCTGTAAAGAGCTTCTTAGGTTGTATCCAAGGCCATTTCTGGCCCATAACAACCTTTTGCATACCTTCTGCTCTCTTTCTTCCCCTAGGGGAAGTGCACCTCTGTTTCTTCAATCTTCTCTCTTCTTCCTTGTTCTTCAGCACTCCCCCAGGGGGAGTACAGCGGGCCCTCCTGTCCCCTCTGGCGTTAGCCGCACAATTCTGGTGCACCCAGGATGAACCAACGTGGAGGTGACGGGTTTTAATGGGGGTCTTGTTCAAATTTAGTGCCTCAAAATTCTTTGGGACAGGAGACATCGCAGCGGACCTACCTACTATTCCACCTCTTCTTGTAGCTTGTGGTGTTCGGGTCGTTGGTGGCAGCTTTCGGATCATGGGCGGTTGCTCTCTCCACGTTTACTTGTCCGGTGAGGGGCTAGTACTTCTAAAAAATTTCCTCCCCTCCCTACAACTAATAAGACTAGCCTAAGCAAAAATATAAATCTGAAGACACACTGAACTTGCACTCACATATCACAGACATTTTCCCTAAAATCCTCATTCACACACCTTTCATTCACTTCAAACATTCTATACCAGTGAGACGGGGGAAAACCCACCGGTGCCGCGCTCAACCCTTCCTAAAGTGGCCCTCCTGGTACCCATACAGCCTCAACCACGATCGTATCAGGTTCGTGATGAAGATGCCAACACACAGAAGAACTGTATTCATCAGTCACCAACGGACATGACCAGCCCAGTCCCGACACATCTTCCAAGAGGAGCACCAGAAAATCCGTTTCAGGGTCGCCACAACGGAAGCCACTCAAGACAACCTCGCCCACGAACAAGATGAGCAGAGCTGGCCGACTTATTAAGGGCCACTTTCACCAAAAAGCCGTACCGTGGGTTTAACTTACCGAAATCTTAACCTTAACCTGCCAACTTACCGAGACGTTAGAAAATTACGTTTCACCACTTCATTTCCGACGTTAACTTTAACGCAGAGGCTGTCGGTTACCGTTTCGGTAACTTAACGTGCAGTGTTGCCCAAAACAGCCATTTGTGTCCACATTTTAGTCCCCGGAGAAGAGAAACGCAGGGGACAGCAACAACGGTAACCTTGAAATTGACTTGTGATCTGATTGTTTTCATAATATGACATTCTTCGGTGTTTTGGATCTAACTTTGCCGTTCGTTCGCCGACAAGCGAGGGGAAATACAATATTTTGTGTAAATTCCTATTACTGATATTATGATTAAATCACGATATATACTACGAATTTCGTTGCCGTTGCCGTCATCATTCCAACCACCTGGATGATTATAGTTTACCTCATCAGAGCTACAAGCCCTCATAAAGTGTCGGTAAAAGTGCGATGAGTTTGCTGATCAGGTCCCACCCAGAATTTTGGCCAATTTTATGGAATTTGCCAACAGAAATTACTGGTGAACCAAACAAAAAAATACTGGCGGTAAGTTGTCTTTCTTCTCATGCTTTCACTGAATTTGGCAATAATTTCCCGGCTGCAAATCCCCCGTCAATTTCATCGTACACCCAAATTGTGAGAAAGTTTCCTTTAATGCCTCGCAGCCGTCTCAACTTACGTCTGTGACCACAAACATCACGTCTTTTGCCAATCTGCATCCGCGGCGGCCATTAAAAAAATAGGACTTACCGTCCCGTTAGCTCGGTAATCGGTGGGGCCTCGACCAGTTAACCTTAACGCGTGAGATACCGAGGGTTTGAGCTACCGGATGGGTAAGTCCACCGTCGTGAAAGGAAAATCGCTCTAAACTCTCGGTAACTCTGCCCGTTATCCTTAAACGTCCGGTAAGTGAGTTGGTGAAAGTGGCCCTAAGCCACCCAAACGACATATTATGTAGTCAACATTCTCTGGTTTGCGCAGTCTGGATTGCGACGAGCTTGCCTTGCTGCATGGCCTTCAACCGACAAGTTTAGCATGCCGTTTCCATTTGGGCCAAGCATGGTGGAAAGAAATCCAAACACCAGGTTTATCAAATGATTACGTGGTATTAGAGACGAAATGTGGTTTGTGGGGTATGCAGCTGGTTTTCTGGCGCTATCATAATATGATATTATTATGATTTAGGATCAGGCGGAGTATTCATCCCCAATGCTTGAATACACTAAATTTCTTCCCCTTGATTACATTGATGTACATTAACACTTTCTCATTCAAGTCTTGAATATTCTCGAGCAGCATTAAGTATGTTTGGCGAAATCATAGCAACAAAACTGCAACTGCAACCATGATTCCTTTGCGACTATGCACCAGCAGCTTTGTTTGTCGGTTCGCGTGATTCGAATTTAAGTGTTAAAGGAACGAAAACGTAAAAATGTCCACATCAATTTTCAATCTTCATTGCTTCAACGTGTGAGCCTTCAAATGACGTAATTGAATCGAGGATTACGTGGCAAATTCACAAGAAATAGTTGACTATCTCGGAAAAAAAGGGGCATAAAACGAGGGGAGACGTCTGCTATCACCTTCCTCCCTTCTGTTCCTGCTGTGCTCGTCCTCTCGACACAAAATCGATTTAGGTAGTCATGTGTGTAGTAGTGTGTAGTGTGTTGACCATCGACCTTACACGATTCCCGCATTTCGTATCGTCCGTTCCTGGTGGCGTCTATTATTCACGCATAAACCGAGCAGAGGGGAGAGATAGCCCCCTAAGGTTCCTCTCCCATCACTTTTTTTTTTTTTTTTTCTTTTTTCAATATATTTATTCCCTCACTCCTTCACGCCCCTCTGCCACTTAGGGTGTGTCCACAATCCCTGGCACCATTTTTTCCCCCTATGGTTTTTTTTTTTGGGAAACGTCCCCGTTATGAATTAGGGTGAGTTTTCAGAGGGAATTCTTTTTCAGATGGGTTTTTCCCACCGCCCCCATTTTCAAATCCTCACATTGTCGATCACGTCTACCCGTCTCTTTACTCAACAATTAACACCAACTGTTTTTTTCGGGTCGAAATTAAAAGCTCTTGGGTATAGACTTTTTCCCTCAACTTCCGCAGGAGTTTTTTTTTTTAGGAGGTTCCATCCGGCTTTGATTCTCGGCGAAAATCCCCCTCCTCCGCCTTTTACACAAAAACCCCTTTACCTGCTTGCCCCGGAGGACACTGGACCAGGCCAGGCCAAAGCAAATAGAGACCACCTGGAACAGCTTTGTCAAATCTCCGTGAATCTTATTAGAGTTGGCCATCCCGTTTTTTTTTCCCCCGAGGGTTTTCGCAGGGATTTCAAACGTTTTTGAAGGGTACTTCTCCCGAACACATTTGCCAAAGGACTTTACGGTTTGAGCCGATTTTACGACCGCCTCAGAACGCAAAAACGACGAGTCAATTTTAGGTACCTACGAAAAGGACGAGATCGGCAAAATACTATTCTACATAACATAACATAATAATATTATATAATATATTATAATATCATATTATGATATGTAGAATATTATTATGTTTCATCTGTTTGTAAGAAAATTTCTTTATATTTAATATAAAGAATACTAAACGGAAAATTGAAACACGGACTATAAATTATAGTAGCAGATGAGGTCCATTATAGTCTATAACGGTTTCAAGTGTGAACGGTTTCAAGTGGCGTTGCACTAAAAAGATATGTTCAGTGCGGACATAACATAGGCTGACGAGTCTGAAAGCTGAATGATGGCCATTGCCCTCCCTCTTCCATAGAATAGATCTATGAGAGCGAAGTAGAAGATGCTTTTGTGGAAGATCATAATAAGAATCGTGTCCGGCTAAAAAAACTTACTCCTGACTCAAAATTTGAGTTTGGGCTCGCCAGGAGTCAGTTTTTTTTTTTTTTCGATCACCATTTAATGGTGATCGAAACCTCTTAGTCCAGTAAAATAAGGAAAAGAAAACGGAATAATTTGGACCGAAGCGGAAATTGTTTTAATGCCTTCTAATGGTCCTAAATACACGGAATCTGAGTTTGCACCATCGCAGGTGGTGAGCTTAACTTTTGGCAGCCTAAAAACCGCGAAATTGTTGCTCTTTTTTCAGTTTTTCGCCTCTAACTCGGAAACTATCCATCCTACAGAAAACGTTATACGTTACAAAATGAAAGAGCATTAAATTCGCTATTCAAAGCACTACATATTCATCAAAATCGGTTCAGCAGTTTAGCCACAATCGTTCGTCAAAGATAGGCTATGTTTACCAACTTTCGTCAAAACCACATATAACTTCTAAACAACGGCCCAAATCGAATAGAACTTGGATCTCTAAAACTTTTTTCGATTGGAGCCGTTGTTTAGAAGTTACAGCGGTCTTACTGTGACCAACATGTGGTTTTGACGAAAGTTGGTAAAAATAGCCTATCTTTGACGAACGATTGTGGCTAAACCGCTGAACCGATTTTGATGATGATGGAGTGTTTTGAATAGCGAATTTAATGCTCTTTCATTTTGGAAGGTGTAACTTTTTCTGTAGGATGGATAGTTTCCGAGTTAGAGACGAAAAACCGAAAAAAGTGCGAATTTTAGGCTGCCAAAAGTGGTGCAAACTCAGATTCCGTGTATTTAGGTATTAGAAGGTATTAAAACGATTTCCGCTTCGGTCCGAATTATTCCTTTTTCTTTCCCATTTTCGGCCTTATTTTACTGGACTATCTGTAGGATTTTCCGCTTCGATTCATTCCAATAGTTAGCTATTCACAGCTAGCTGCGGACTTTGCCCCGACACCTGGTCGTTGGAGTTCATCGGCATCAGAATTTAACGATAAGATACGCGGAAAAGTAATACCAGTAGACAGACGATCTGAGGATAACTAAACTCGAATACATTTTAAAAAACAGAACGTGGGCAGAGAATGTGAATGGGACAGCTCTTATCGAATTGAGTATAAATGGTCGTGGAACCTTTTTCCCCGTATACATTTTTATCTCTCGGAGCTCCCCAAGTTCAGGAGACGGATTTTTAATGAGTTCGAAATTTAAACGGTATCAGGAGAATTTTTTTTCCTCTTGAAGAGGAATCGATTCATATAAAACGAAATAAAAAGCTCGTGGAAGTGATACAAGTCGGGGAATGGGGAAAAGATAAGGGAGAGCTGTGGTTTTCAAGTTGGTACAAGATACAGAGGTTGGGGGAGTCTCTTACAAGATGTCTACCGAATTAAGTATGTAAATGAAGAAGAAGCTATGGCCGGTTTATGGGATTGGAAAAGACCTAAAGAGAAACAAGAGTACTGCATTAGGTGCCGCCCAAGGTGGACATGTGTCCTCCCAAGGACACTAAGATCGTCGTCTTTAAGGCGGCGCAATTAAACAGGATTCAAACGGCTCGAATCGAACGAAAAAAAAAAAACGAAGTGTAATGAAAGAAAGTCAATTTCTTGGAAAAACTGCGTCTTCGTCGGCAGAATTGTCGCGCCGCTTTAATTGGTGTCTTGCAACAATTAGCAGGTTTTAACGCGTCGGCAATGTGTCTAATGGTGGGAAATCACGTCTGTTGGCACGTCTGATTACAGTTGGAAATAAAAAATAAAAAAAATTAAATTAAACTGCGGGTGTATTTTTATTGATATATTCGTAATCAAATTTATAAATCCCGAGTGACTTATTACGGATTTTTCCCAGTTGCCAGAATTTCTCAATGAATCACGAAACGTTCTCTTTTACGGCCATCTGTTCTCGTAAAAAAACGTCTATTTACAGAAAACTTTATTGATCCTAAACCGTACGGTTAAACTGACTCGTAAAATGTTTTGAGTGGCTCTCCCGCTTGGATGGTGCAAAGTGAGGATGAGTCGCGGGAGATTTGAAGCGTTTTGATGGAGGGGTTTTAAAAATTTTCCAAGTCGACGAAGTTTGAAAGTGTCGAAGAGGGGGGTGAAGAGGTGTTTGATGAGCAGACGGTCATCGACTGGACTCATCAAGTATGGGAGGCCAGGTCTCAAATTTTTAATAAGGACGTGGCGGTTGGGATTCGCAAGATGGTTCTTTGTGCGCCTTGTAAGGTCATGGGACACCGAATATCAACGGAACGATAGTCGTATCGATATGAGAGCTACCGATATATTGATATCGCAACCTCTACCCGAATCATAATATCCAATAATATCGGATCTCATTGCGAAGACGGTCCATAGATTTTTTTTTTTTTTTTTTCATAAAAATAATTTTGAACCTAATTTTTAAAGCACATTCAGACGGGATTATAGTGTAATAATTCAACCACATTATGATTCACTTGGAGGACATTCAGATGTTTTCCATGCTTTTATATAAATTTATAATTATCCCACTTCTGATATCTATACCACTAATTCTCACCGTGTCTGCTTGCTTGCGTGTGAGTGTGTCACAAACCAATTTCTCCTAAACGGTAAGCGATAAAAATACGGCGAATTTTTTTCTATTGGTTCGGGATCCTGTTTAAAATTTAGTAGGGGAGTTAAGCCCCTCCTGAGATGCGCGCGAGTAGGCGAATTTGCGCCCAACTTTCTTATTTTAAATGGAAACCCCTAATTTTTTTCTCGAATTTGGATTCCTCGGCCAATTTTACGTCCGATAAGCGCATTGCGCGAATTTTTTGGCGCGCGCGAGTTTTCGAAACTATTTTTTTTTAAATTATTCAGTCCTTAACAGCCGGATTCAGTTCGCGTTTCTTCTGTATCCTACCTAGAGATCCGAATTTTAATACGAAATCCCAAAAAAAAAACATTCCGATGATGAGCGAATTTAGACGGCTACTTTAATTTGAACGATTTCAAGAGATTCAGCGCGCACCTCGGGAGGGTGTCGAGAGAGTTCCAAGGACATCGGAAAGACGGAAAGGGTGGACGTCAGATCAGAACGGGAGATCGGGGGTGCCAGGGACCTTCGAAAGGTGGAGAGGCGAGAAAACTCTGTGGGGAGGGGAGGGAACTGGTTCATTCTACGCTAATTTCTGATATATTCTGGTGTGTGATGCCCGATTAAGTGGTCGGCCGAGCGAAGCGAGGCCCTATTTCTGAGTGCTAGTTGATTCAATAATATCAAACTGGTGAATTGATTTTATAATATCCCAATAATTGGGATGATTTTAATTTAATTTAATAATACCTAACTTCAGATATCGATTTAATAATATTCCAATTTTGCAATAGATTGAATAATATCCCACTTCTGTTTTTAAAGTAATATCATCGACTGGACTCATCAGGTGTGGGGGACCATTTTTAAATTAACGATCTCTTAATAACTCACCCGTTGAACGGGTAGGCGGCGAAGGCGGCGTCGTAAGGGTGGTAGACGGAAGGGTAGGGCCAACCCGGGGCTCCTGACGGTAGACCATCCTTCACTTCTAATCCCACTCCCTGAAACAAGCAAACACAATCATTGTAATTATTACATTTTCAACGTCCGTAAAAATGATTTGAAATTATGAAGAAAAAAAAAAAAACTTCACACATTTAGCGTCCTTTAACGAGCTAATTCCGTCAAATAACTGCCTCTTATTTAAAACTTTATATTATATCGTTTTTTGTTTTTATCTCGAGCGAGCGACACACGACACGAACGGACGCGAAAGGAAACAGCTGCATCAGATAATATAAAAGAGGGTGAATCCCCGCATAAAACCGGAGGCCGTTAGCGTCCCCAGAATAGCCCTTACGTCGCCTAATAAAATTAGCGGGGTAAAAATGATTTTACTCCTTTTTCCCAAAGCATTAAAAAGTCTTGAGAGCGTCAACACTAAAAACCAATGTTACGGTTTTTGAACGTGATTATTACGCGTATTTTGTCGTAAAGTGGCTTTCAGGCAGCCTCAAACAAGACCTGACGTCCATACAAAACCTCCGAAAAAAAAACTATGGGATTTTCCCGTCCAGACCGGGAACCTTCAAAAGACCATTTTTCAGCGCGTGGAATTATGACGTCAGTTATTAATAATTAGTTGACAAGAAGGGTCATTAATAACCTAATGAAAAGGGCCTGGGACTGACCTTGAGCCAAAAGAGAGCTTCCTCCTTTATCGCTCTTTATCCTTTCCCGAAAAGAAACCTCTAATGAAGCCAACTTCTATGGCCTTAACAAGACTTGACACGGCTACCAATGCCCGCAACATAAATCATGGTCGGTTTTTTTTTTTTTTTTCGCTTTTGTGAACCTCGTGAAATGGAACGCATTACATTCACCAATTACCGCCGGTGAGTTTTAAAAGGGACTCGAATTATTTGTTCAAACCCTTTTCAAAACGCTCCGGACAGCTCGATACCGAATTAACATCATTTTCTCGTATTGTTACGGGAGAACCGGGAGGTCTTTTTCTTTCTTTATTTTTATTTTATTTTTTGAATTTATTTATTTCTCATTCAGAATTATCAAAACATTCTTGGGAGTTCTCACGGGTTTTCCACTGCCGAGCTTGTCAAAGTGACAAGCAACAGGCGTTCTTATTTAGATTTGACCCACGTCGTAGATTTCATCAAGGCAAATGTACAGTCTGCCTATCAAATGATAATGTGATAACTTACGAGGAGTCAATACTACTTTTGGCTTGATGACTTGGCAAACTGAATGCACTTAATTGTCAAAAACTATCAAAATTCAGTCAGTAAGGAAGGGAGTTTGAAGACATCAAAAACTCAATGAAAAACGTCTTGTAAAAAAAAATTTCTCTAAAGCCATTTTTCAGCGCTACAGTAATATTTCTAAAGTAGGTAGGTGTAGTTTTTGGTGGCATGAACCGGTTTGAGAACGCGTAAAGGATTTTCTTTGAGCAGAAACCAGAGAAATCGGATCGTTCTGGGACCCCCAAAAATGGATTCTACGTCCAAAAATACTTCGTAAACGACACCTGACTCGACCCCATAGCCGAAATCCTTCAAAAACCCTTCCCGTAGCACCGTTATTTTAGCTCCACAGCGCCCTACGGGTTTGGACGATCGGGCTGAAAACTTTGCGGGCACAACTAGAAGGTAAACCAAGTATTTTGTCCTAATTTCAGACTTTTTTACAAATTCCTACTGCCCGAAACGGCTCCGACGGAGGACGGACAATTCGCTTTTGGAATATAGGACAACTAGACAACTTGAAACGGATAATGTAAAATTTTGCGACCGATCAGAAGAATAATTTAGCAATAGGAATATTGATGAGTAAAGGATAACACCGCATTAGGTACCACCAAAATGAACCAAATTAGTTTACTTACATACTGACACACTAGCGGCTAATAAATAAATAAATACCCGCAATGCTAACACTTCGCTGTCTGATTGCATACCTACTGAAGGTACAGACAGTGATGCCAATTGACTTCAACCAAAACCCCCTGCATCGCTGAAAAAAAACCCTAAAAATTATAAAAATCACCCCAAAAAAACCTAAAAATGTGCGAGTGAAAAGTATAAATAAAAGTAATGAATAAGTATACGTAGTTGGGACCACCAAAAATGAATTCCACGTCCAAACATCAAAAACAACACCTAACTCGACCCCATAGCCAAAAACCTCTCCCGTCGCCCCATTTTAGCCTCATAGCACCCCACAGGTTTGGGCGATCGGGCTGAAAACCTTGCTGGCACAACTAGATGGTAAACCTAGTATTTTGACAAAAGTTCAGACTTCCTGCACTGAGAGAAAAAAAAGGGCCTATTCTAGGTTATTTTTCGATTTTTTTCTAGGTTAAATGCTGCCAACCTAGATTTTTTTGGTTTTCATTCAAGGGTGGAACAATTTAGTCTAGGTTGAATATAATTTAACCTAGATTGAAAATACTGGAGAAGTTACCTTCCTAAAAATGCAAACAACCAAGATTTAAAATACGCCACCCCCACACTTTAGTTCTAGGTTAAGTTCACGGTGTGTGCCGCCGCCTCCATCCATTTACAGTCTAGGTTAAAAACATTAATGTCTTGGTTGTCTCACCCTGGTATTCAATGTTTTTCACTTTCATAGACGGTTGATTTACCCTAAAACAAAAACGTTCTCACCCCACCTCAAACAATTTACAGCCATGGCGCGTTAACCTAGAACCCTTTTTTCTCTAGGTTGTGTCCCTTTATTTACGAGGTTGTTTCAATTACTATCCCTGTTGTTCCAGTTAAATTTCTAGGTAGCTTCCTATTCTTTTCAGGTTGGTCCTAATAAATTACTAGGTGGTCCACTTTTCTTTCTAGGTTTGCTCCACTTCCATTGCAGGTTGTTTCTATCAACTTCAACTATCTTTCTGGGTTGTCTCTGTTTCCATCTCAGTACAAAAATTTGAATGTGACGTCATAATATGACTGCACATAGTGATAGAAATTAGATGATTAGAATTTGACAAAGATTTGGCCTCAACCCCACCGGCTAAATAGCAGGGGTGCCAAGACAACGAGAATTAACGCCCACCGCCTCCAGTGGCGCTCTCCGCGGCCGCTTAGCGTCTGTAGAAGCAACCTGGAGTTTATTGAATGAATTACAATCACTGTTGTTTAAACCTAAAACTATTTGTAGTACTACGGTAGTTTTAACTGAGACTGAAAGTCTAACTTTTTCTTCTGGGTTGTTACCTAAAGTAGCAATCTCGCCTTTTAAATCTCTCGGTTGTTTTCAGTTGTACAACCGAGACTTTAATGGAGGGGAATTATATGGAAGGTCAAATCATTCAATTCTAGGTTACCCCACTTAAAAGTCAAAGGTAGGTAATATATTTTCTAGGTCTTCACAATGTCAACCTAGACCAAATGTGAACTTCACATTTGGTCTAGGTTGACACTTTTTTATTCCAGGTTGTGGTCAGAGGGCGGGTAATAACGGGTCAGGTTGTTTCTATATGGGTCTAGGTTGTATTAATATTTTTCCATGTTACTTTAACCTGGACCTATTTTTTTCTAGGTTGAATCAATTGATTCTAGGTGGTTTCAATTTCTTTTCGAGGTTATTTCGGATTTAACCTAGCCACTAAAAAATCTTTTCTCTCAGTGTGTAATATAATGTCAAATTTTGAGGCCGATCAGAATTTTCGACCTCCATCGCGATTACGTAGGTGTATTATTCCAAGAAAAATAAGCGAAAAACTAGGTTATTAACTGGTTGCTTAATTAAATTTTGCAACCCAAACCTGCCAGAATAATATTCTGATATTATCATCTATCAATTCCTTCTCCTCGTTTCTTGTTAACATGATCGTAAATATGGGACAGCATGACGTGCGAAAACATTGTTTTCAGTAAGTAGGAGAAAAGTGGACGCAGGAAATACCATCGTTGAGGATGGTACCTAATCATCAGAATGCTTTGAATTAATTCGATGGAGATACGATATCCCAATTTAGTTTTGATTGTGTTATGAATTGAGAAAGCTCTCTCAACTACAACGTACGAAGTCGGAAGTGACAGTAGCGAGAGAGCGAAATTCCCAACGTTTTTGAACCTATGGTTCCCTCTAGCGACTGATATACGTCAACATCTTCTAAATGGCTACATTTCTATTTATGTTTATTCCCATTCCGTTATTTGCTTTCCTCCCAAAATTACCCCCGTGAAATGAAATCCCCCTAAAAAAAAAAAAAAAAACCCCTCGACAATATTCCCAGAAGTTTCCCTCTTTACAAAATACCCTGATTTGGCAACACTGGGTACAGACTGTACCGTACAGTAAATCATTGTTGAGGGGGGTCATTGTTTACTCAGCGAAAGGTTGGAGAAAACATACCTTGAACCCTGGAGGGACAATAATTCTCAGAAAAACAGAAATAGAATGATGAACCCTTCACAATTATTGTGAAGGGTTCATCATTCTATTTCTGTTTTTCTGAGAATGCGGACAAATCCCCGCCTAGCGCGTAGCTCAGGATTTTAAGACAATGGCTAAATTTCCGATTGTGGTTGCTTTTTAGTCGTTCAGTTACTAATATCGCCATTGTGCCGACAATAGTTGGGTTCGGGTGGAATTTTGATTGCTTTTCAGTCATTTAATCACCAAAATGGTCGTTATTAAGACAGTAGGTACCAAAACATATTTTAGTAAAACTTTGTTTGCTTTTTAATCATTTATTCGCTAATATGGTCGTCATAATGATAGTGGCAGGGTTTTAGTTGGGTTTGGGTTGCTTTTTCGTCGTTTAGTTGCTAATGTGGGTGTTTTCAAGACAGTAGGTAGATTTTAGTCAAAGTTCGCTCTGCTTTTATTCGTTTACTCGCGGAAATGGGCATTATTTCGACTTTAGTCAGCATTTAGTCGGAACTTGGTCGCTGTTCAGTAGTTCAGTCGCCACTCTTGAAGTTATAAGGGCATTAGCCGGATTTTGGTCAATTTGTTGTCGCTTTTTTAGTAATTTACTCGTCGTTAGGTTGTTATTAAGTCTGCAGCCAGATTTTTGTTCGACTTTGCCGCTTTCAAGTCCCTCAGACACTATTTATTATGGTCATTGGTCAGATCAGCGTGACTTTGCGTACAAAATTATATAAGTCTTATATTGAGTCCTTTGAGGGGCGTGTAAGTGCGTCCTGAATCTCCACAAGGTCACCTTTTCCATTGTCTTGTATATCGAACTGGTTCTACGGGAAACTTTACCTGCCAGCATACCCGGACATTCTGGCGTTGACGTTTGGAATTGGCCATCAATTACCGATCAAGTGGCGGGAGTTCATCCTCATTATAACCGCTTAATCAAGGTAAATAGGGAAGGGCGATCAATAAGAAACAGGCTGACGTGGTTGAATTCAATGGCTTCCCAATTAGCGGGCGATTTCCCTTCAATCCGAAACGTTATTACCTATCCACGCAACGTTAGGTAGGCTATATCTCTGACAGGGCCGTCACGGACAGCAGAACTCCCCCCTTTGGTGATCGTGCACGGAAACGCTATTGTTTGGTCGCTGAATTAACGGCGAGTGGTAACAGCGAATAGGACGTTTTCCAGGGTCAGCAAAGTCGAACAATATTTCAGTAAAGACGCAAAGTTGATGCTGAGTCCTTTGCTCATCGTTTTGTTCTTGTCAATCGTGACAACGTCCTGCGGCTCAGCATCTTGGCCGAACATGGTCCTGGCAACACGACGCCAACGCGGTGGTCACGATTTCAACCCAGAGCGTGTGTCCCAAAGGTGAACAACAGCTCGTTCGAACGAAAAATTTCCAACAATTTAACGGCCCTCCATTGTGATGAATCCTGAGTGAAATTACTGTTTACCGAAGCATCGTTTTTTTTTTTCCCCTAACGGGAGACCCCTTGGCCGAGCTGTATGTATAATTCATCGGGTTTATTCTCAGGGAGCACGCGAAAGGTGGCTATGCGCCGAGGTTAACGAAATGTTAGGTAAAAAGGGCTATTTAATTATAGTAAAAAGGAAACGATAATTACATGCAGGGAGAAGACCGTTTTCTTACTGGCGTTCCCATCGCGTTAGGGGAAGTCAATTAAGGGGCGATGCGTTGTATAACATCTTGTCAAACCGTTTTGGACCTCATAATTTTCATATTGATCCTCGAAATTATTTTCATTTCCAACTGGTTTGAGATAACTCCAAAACTTGCTTCTTCAAAGGTGCATCTAAAGCTTCTCCCAAATCTCAAAGCTGCTTCTTCCAATCTTCCAAAGATTCGAATCTTCAAAGCTGCTGCTTCCCAAGCTGCTTCTTCCATAGTTGCACCAGTTGTTCAAAGTTGCTTCTTGCCCCCAAAACTAGTTTCTGCTTGATCTGAACTAGTTTCTGCTTGATCTGGTTCAAAACCGGTTTCTGCTCGTCAAGCCTGCTGGTTCTTCCTCAAAACTGGTGTCGTTCAGAGCAACTAATGCTCCCTCCAAACGGCTTCTACCAGATAAAAACTTGAGTTAATTGGCCTCATATTATTAAGAGCTACCAATTCCTCTTATCAGCATGTCCCCTAGTTCGGATTACCAACCATTAGCGCAATGAGTATTTATCGTAGGTGCCCAGTGACAACTATCTTAGAACCCTATCATTAAGCGTAACATGCAATTTGCCTCGTGATTAAATATTTCGTGATATTTTCCGGGTGACTTCTGTTTGTAGTATTTATTTCCCCTCAATTTTTCTTCCTCCAAACTTGCTTCTCCTGTCGCTCGTCTATTCCGATGTTTCATGAATAACAAAAAAAAAAAAAGAAAAAAGGATCTCGTTGAAAACAGACTTCATCGGAGACGAAGAAACGGGAAGAAGATAGCTTTGTATTTCTGGCTCTGGGGTTTTTGTCGAGTCTGTCGGCGGCTCCTTGACGGTATCTCACACGATCTGGACATCCCTACCTGGGGGCCCTCCCGCGAGACTGATTTATCAAGTTCCCTCCCGGGAGACCTCCACTAAACGGGGAATTTTTTATTTTACCCTTTTTCCCTCCCAGTGAGAAAGGGCGACAGGTAGGAGTTTTGCGTCCTAATAGTCCATTCAAGGGTTGGGAGTCTGTCTCATTCAAATCGATGCGAGCGGCACCAAGTTCATTGATAAATTTTGTTTGTGTTGTTTTCATCTCATAGCTACGAAGCGTTTCAAGGCTTCTGTTCGCGGTGTTGCATAACACCAACATCTCCGGACATGCAGAACTTGCATTCGTGAGGCAATCGATGCACTGACAACCGCCCGTCGTCCTGACTACAAATCGCGATCGAGCGGCTCTCAGCGCGTTTTCCTGTATTATCGCCCTGAGGGGGTACGACTTGTCAAACATCAACTTTATCCCTGGCAAAAGCCCCAGTCGAGCTCGAATTTTGGCATTTTAATCTCGCCCTGGTAATTTGAATACCTTCGACCGCTACCTGAACAAACACGCGCGCCTGTCAAACGATAGCGTTCAAAGCTAGATGACACTGGACACCTACGAGAGACACGCTTTGTGCTTATGGTAATCCGAACTAGTGGACATCCTGATAGGAGGCAGCGATTGGTAGCTGTTTTATTAATACGAGGCCCATCAAGTCCACGCCTATTTTAATTATCACGGATGCACGCTTCTGCAAAGATCGAGACGATCTGAAAGGGTAATTTGGGAATATATTAACGAATAGAGGGAATTCACTACGCCGTACTGCTGATCCAGTGAAAATGTCTTCCAGTAAGCCGGATGAGCCACCATAGCAGCAATCCGGGTATCCTAGATCTCGATGGTGCCAACGGTTTGGAAGTGGACACCACGCGATTCCTCGCCAAGAGCAGTATTTCTACTCATCGGTTTCTACGTCTTCATGAACGGCTATTTTTCTAAGAATCCACAGGAAACCCTGGATCCGGTACGTGGGGGTATCTACCATTTTACTTAGACAGGTAAAACACTGGACTTTCAGCCAGTAAAACACTGCTAAGATCGCTCCCCCAGGGCAGCCTTCTGGCTTCGGTCCTCTTTCTAGAATCAAGAATCAAGAATCAAGAATTTTTTATTTGCCAAAGCCAAATAATGACAGAGCAAAAGTCAAAAGTTAGAACAAACATAATACGCTGACAGAGCCGATTATATTGACTGTAATAATGGGAATGACAGAGAAAATAGCATCAACTCGACTGCAGATGTACAAAACAATGAATGGCCGTGCACAAGACAATGACAAGAAAATACATGACAAGACAATGAAGACTAATTCACCACAGGCCATTTGATCTTGAAAAATTCCTCTAGAGAATATAATTCTTCTTTTACAAGGTGGGACTTCACGTACTTATAGAAGGATTTAGCTGGTAAATCCCGAACACGGTGGGGTAGGGAGTTGAACAGACGGGAGCCCACCTGTATTGGGTCGTTCTGTTGGGCATTAGAGAGGCGGGTGAAAGGGATGATGACATCACCCCGGGAGCGAGTATTATGCTGGTGCGAGTCAGCAACCATGGGCAGACACGAAGAATTGGACTTTACATGGTTTAACACAACCAATACATAAGTGCTAGGAATAGTAAGAATTCCTAAACGAGTGAAAGAGCCCCTACAACTCTGACCCCATGATAGATTGGCCATTATTCTGATGACTCGCTTTTGAAGTTTAAATATGGTTAAAGCATGATTGGAATTGCCCCAAGCGATGATACAATAGGAGGCTCTACTGGCAAAGCAAGCATGATAAACCGAAAGCAGGACCTGGTCGGACACTATTCCTTTCAATCTCCTAACCATGTAAATAACAGATGATAACTTAGGCGACAATACCTCAACATGTGAAAGCCACGAGAGACGATTATCCACCATCAAGCCCAGGAAATTTACCGATTGATCCAGGCGCCTGTTTAGACCCAATTCCAGAGTCTGGGTTTTACTTTTGTTTAAAATTAATTCATTGGCCGAGCACCAACTTTCGATAATCTTTGATCTGTTTAAAGAATCATGCCTAAGCTCAGTACATGAAGCTCCCCTCGCCAAGCTAGTTATATCATCAGCAAATAAAAATATTGTCTTCGAGTCTGGAAACTGATAAGCCAAATCACTGATAAACATAAGGAAAAAACATGGACCTAGGATACTAGGTACCTTGTTTGACACCACAGGGTATAGCTACTTCCTGGGAAACACAACCGTTGAAGTAAACCACCTGCGACCACCCTTCAAGAATGCTCTTGATGAACAAAACTGATTTATAAGTAAAACCATAGTGGTCGAGTTTTTTGAGAAGCAGGTCGTGCGGCACAAGATCAGAAGCCTTCGACAAATCGAAGAGGCTGAGCGAGGTGTGTTGTTTACTCTCTAATGCGGAGTAAGTATAACTGAGAAATCAGTGAGATCACAGCTGTGGAAGTACTACGGCCTTTGCGAAAGCCAAACTGCTGAGGATGGAGCACATATGTGCTCCAGGTATTCGGCCCCCCCCCCCCCCCCCCCTCCAAGCAAGGACGGCAAATCGTTCACCAGTATCAGAATCATGTTGCGGAGAATTTTAGGGCATTTGGTTGACCATGATATCATGGTCAACCAAATGCCCTAAAATTCTCCGCAACATGATTCTGATACTGGTGAACGATTTGCCGTCCTTGCTTGGAGGGGGGGGGGGGGGGGGCCGAATACCTGTGTGGTGAACTTTGCGGACGATGTATGTATGGCGGCTGCCCCCTCAAAAACTGAAGGTATCCTCATGCTCCAACAAAAGTTCCAGACTCTGAAAGAATGGACCCTATCCAATAAGCTCCTGCTCAATGAGGCCACGACGAACTGTATGCTGTTCACGGCTCTTCTGACTCAACTGACCGCATAGTGCTGGGCAACGCTAGCGTTCTCCTCCGGTACCAGGTTTCTAGGAGTGGCCATTGACGAAAACCTCACGTTCAAAAGCCACGTAACTGAGCTGAGGTATAAATTGAACTCGACCAGTTTCTGTCTGCGCCGACTTCGGCCAGTAACATCCATGAATGTTACTGGCCGAAGTAGCCTGCAGGCTAGTAATGCTCATGGCCTACCATGGCCTTTTTATGTCTAGAGCGAAGTATGGCATCCTTCCGTGGGGTTCAGGGGGCCAACCTCGAAACCATTTTCCAGGCCCAGAAGCGAGCAGTCGTGTTGGGCCTTTCGCCGAGTTCCACGTACAGAGGGGCGATTCAGATCGGAGGGCCTGCTGACTCTTCCATCTGTTTGGATCCTGGAGGTGGTGCTTTTCTTCTTGCGACATCGCGACAGGTTTGTCGAGGACCAGTTCGGCCACAACTTCAACACCAGATCGAGGGAATCTCTACTCTGGGTACCGAAACACAATTTGGAATTTTTCCAGAGGTCCATGTGCAGAAGTTTTTCCTCCCCATTGATTCTCCGTCACTGTACTTTTTTTTTTTTTTTTTTTTATGTACTTGTTGATTCGTGGATCTGGCTTCCCCAAACTGATGTTAATAGGATTCAGGCCACCGTTTGTGTGGGAGGCGCTGGTGATTATCCTCCGGGTGCATCTCATGTCGTGGTTTCGTCCTGGAATGATAGAAGTTCGATCAGAGGATTTTCATTGGATCTGACAATCTTTTGTCTTTTTGGCAGCTTTTGTCTGCTTTGTCTCCGTGGCAGCTCTTATTATCCTGGATCCTGGCAAAACTGCAGGGAACGACGACCTTCCGAAGGTTAGGCTGCAACGATCATAACATTTCCTCAACGAACGATTTCACTGCCTTCAGTAAAGAAGCCCTAAGTGACGCCTCAACATCAATTTCACCCGCCTTGGGTTCAATCCCCACAGTCAATACCCCACCGAGGTTTCTTGAAGTCACTGTATTCGGCCGGCATGAAAGTCCCCATCAACTTCTGGGTTTCACCATTTCGTCGTCCGTACAGAGGATCTTAGGCCGATACGTCTCCCAACACCATATTAGGCTTCCCGTTTCATAAATCCCAGACGCTTCGCTCTCTGGGGAGTGTTTGACAGAGTTAAGACGTTCCTCCCGGCGGACAGACGAAAAAAAAAAGTCTCCAGAAAAGGGTGGAGATGGTATATCCGTCGGGGCATTACTTTCTTAAGAAGTCTTAAGAGGAGTGGACAAACACACAGATTTATCATCGGCTGGGACAATGGGATCATGGGGACTCGGGGAGTCTAATCTGTCCCAAGGCCTGTCCCCCCCCCTCGACGGTCAAAGAAAGCAACACTATTCCAGGAGCCTAAGTCCCTTATAACACGTCTTATTTATGTCACATTTTTATGTCGTCCTGAGAGCCTTTTGTCACGCAAAAGGTGGAATTCCAGAAGCCAGGACTCCCCGCCTTGTAATGGAATATCACTGGGTGTTGGTTCGACCTTTTTTTTATTTACTCCGGTACTAACGGCATTGGTCTCGACTTCAAGGGCCATAATGTCCCTGCTTAAGTCCGCATCCGGTTTTGAAAACGGTCACGGCTTAAAGCTAACGACGTGACAAAAAGGACGTGGAACGTGCGGGTAGCAAATGGCAAGAGGCCCAAAGCGTGTGAATTGATGCGCTAAACCTGCCTTTAGAATATCTGTGCGACTTTGACTTGGCAATTGTTGGAGGGTTACTTCAAGTCATTCTTGTAATGCAGAGTCAATACTTGCTGCTGTGTATTTTGGAGGTTTTCAGGAACGAGGGAATTGAAACAGGTTTCGCAGGGTGCTCACTAGAAACGTCATAGTGGCTTCTTAAGGAAGGTTTTACTGGAAATTTTTAGATCAGGGATTCCCAAACTGATCGATATTGACCACCTGGGGTCTAACTCGGTTTCCCAGGGGTTGACAAAAACAAAAACTGATTTTGGGGGTCGACAAGATCTTGAACTAAATAAAGTAAACTCAGAATTGAATCTACTAGCGATAATAGAGTTTGAGGCACCAAGAAAATAAAACAAATTACTAGTGAATCTCTTATTAATATTATTCATGAGACCAGTAATTCGTTAGGACATTTATTTATTTAAATGCATTTCAAGGTTTTGTGAAAAATGATAAAAACTCGCTAATGATGTTCTTTACGTAAAAGTTTAAAAAAAGGTAATATTGCCTTATAACTACACCATTCCCCTCATTACGGTAGGTAGGTACCATAGTAAAAGTAGGGATAAGATAAGGTACATACAAACCTGTAGGTATGCTAATCCGAGGTAGGCATGCTTGACGTACTTGACAAAACTAGAGGTATGCTAGGTATGGTAACATTGATACGCTAATCTGGGTATGCGATTGCATACCATATAGATATGATAGATAAGATAGATAGATAATCTAAATATGCTAGCAAAGGAATGCTAACCTAAATTTAGTTTTAGCGTAACCTAAATATGCCAACCTGCAGGAGCCTTAAGATTCCACTCCGTGTTGTCATTATCTCGAAGGATTTGAGCGATTCACTGATCCCATCGGCTTAAGAGTGACCTTAAGACTCCACTCGGTATATTGTGGCCAGTTGAAACCGAACTTTATGATTCCACCCAGCCATGGTCATTGCTGATATTTGCTCCGTCCACACCTTCAGCTTAAGCTGAAGGTGTGGACTTCAATGGATTCAATTGAATCCATCGACACTGTTGTCAGACTTGGAAGTAGGCTTACAAAACGCACGTCGTCGAACTTGGCCTTCAGCACGATCATTCGCTTGCCGTTTCCATCTTTGCCAAGCTTGGTGAAGGTCTATGGATGGAAGACTGATTAAGTACCTACTGATTATCGAAACCGAACCTTTTGCCTCTCGCTTTTGAAGATTTGATTACAGAAAAACCAAAAGCGTCCGCGGGAGCCACTGAGTTTGTCAACTATTGAAAGAAAAATTACTACGACATATCCACCAAATCTATGGGCAGAGCTTAGTTCTGATGTCAGTAATACCTACTACTAACTGCTGTGAATCATTCCACCGACACGTAGGTGACTGTTTCAATCAGTCTCATCCAGATATCTACAATTTCACCGATACTCTGTTGAAATTCCAAAATGAATAAAAGTTAAACAGCAGACACGCCACTCATATATTTCATGATCCCAATACTACAGCTCGCAATACCGCACTCCAAAACCAAATAGAACTGTATGTCGCTCAACAAATATCTAGAGCCGAGCTAGTTGCGAATGTATCGAGGTTTTATGCTGAAACTGTTGGACATAAATAATGTTTTCATTAATGTTGTGTGAATAATTCAATTATTGAACCCAGACATGTTCCTAGTACACAGGACTCGAACGATATGAATTTTGTTAATAAACATTGCTAAATTTTATGTCCATTTCACGTAATACGTTTTCCATGTCCAGTCTGGGGTGGAATCTTAAGGTTACGCTGTGCTGCCTGCAGGAAGTCGAGATGGAATCTTAAGGTTCCACTAAGGCTGCTCTAATCCTTAATAACCTCACTGAGTGGAATCTTATGCCTATTATAAAGGTGCCTATTATAAAAATTTTAATATTAGTATTTAATACTAACGTAGATATGCATACTTACCTAGATATTGTTATGCGAAAGGTATCTAGAGGTCCCTAACCAACTCAGAGGTAGCCTACCTAACATCCTAGCAGAAACAGGTTGTCTTGAATTGCATACATAATATAATCACACCAGAGCAGCTGACTGTTATGTTTTGAAAAACTGACATTTTCATTGTTGGAATTTTTTGTGAAAGAATCTTTCAACATCTGATGTTGAATCAGACGTTAAATCTTATACAGTGTTTTTACAATACCTACGGATTTCCTAAACATTTTTACAGTTTTTTTTACGCCTCATTGACATTGTCAATTTTACATTATTTCCTTCTACCATCAACAGTATTTTTCATGATTAGGAACTGGCAACGCCGGTGAACCGTCGAGCTGGTGACACTGGTAACGCCCGTTTGGCCCGCCAGAGAGCTCTCATTCTCTGCGCACGGTCCCTCTAATTGTCCCTAATATCTCATCTTGTAGAACCAACATAATTAATAATTATCGACCACCGTCGGCGCGAAGTACGGAACACTAATCACCGCGTAGCATTACGCATACGGGCCCTGGGATCAGTTTCGAAAATGAAGCTGGCGGGGAGCCTGTAATTAGAAACAAATTGCTCAACAAAGGAGCATTACTGCAGTTCACGGGTGCCCGATTCTTCCTGGAATTAGCATTTTTCGTTTCCCAACGCCACCGCGCAGGAAAAAAAAAAAAAAAAAAAAAAAAAAACCGTTTGCATTTTTCGGTAAAAAAAGAACACTTTTTTTCTTTTGGTTTTAACGAATTGTTTTAATGAATTGCATTTAAGCAACGAGTATTACGAAACCAATGCGTGAAAATTCCAACCGGGAGTTAATAATTCATTTTCAAGAATCTGGGCTAGGTTACTACTTATACGGAAAAATGAGCAACGAATGTTGTTAAAAATGTGGATAATTAACCCTTACGTATTATACGTAAGTATAATACTTACGGATACTTAGCCGTACGCAAAGCCGCGCGCCGGACCCCCCACACGCCCCTGTGGACTTTTCGCGTTGATAAGTATCAAGTGTTGTTGAAACTTGTGTCTCATCTCGTGAGGACCTTTGATTGTCCCTCAGCATTAATTCCCACCTCAGTATTAAATCGTCTAAATGATACGGGGGGAGGGGGGGGGGGTCCACACATTCAATAAAAATGAACACCTACGCATCCCACGTATTTTAATACCTTTTTCATGTTCATTAATTCAGGCCGTATTTTTTTGTCATGACGAGTGAGAGTCAGAATTCCCATTAATAATTCCACTGCGATCTAACAGGATTTCCTCGAATGAAAGACTGTGACTGGGAAATATCCACAGTGCGTTCTGATCTATGTGGACAAAAAAAAAAAAAAAAAAAAAAACGCCGTTATTCCCGTAGAAACTATACTACCAGCACAATGATTTTTTTTTTTTGCTTCTGGGGAAATAAAAATAAAATAAAAAAACGCTCGCTCAGTGAATCGTTACCTTAGCAGTTTTCTGGAAACTCAAGAACTTCAGTTCACGGAACATTTATCTCTCCCGGCGAGTCATATTTTAATTAGGCCTTTGTTCCGTATAAAGGCAGATGTAGGAAGCTATGCATCGGTTGAGGTGAGACTTGCGGGAGCTCGAATGACACGCCGGCGGCTTCTATGTTCTTTTTATCACCCGAAAATATCTCTTTTGACCTTTCGGTTTTTTTTTGTTGTTTTTTTTTTTTCATAATGGATTCCAATTAACGATTTTAAATTAACGCCTGCCGTATGAATATCGCACGTGGCAAGTTCGGGGGGGGATGCCGCTTGATCCGCCACTGACGACACATGTTTCATATCGATATGAAATTCAATTTGACGGGTTTTAAAATTTCGTTTTGAAGTCTCCGCAGGGCTGAAAAAGGGACTATCAGATTTTAGAAGGTCATAAGCCAGGGGGGGGGGGGGGTGGTTTTCAGAGTAAAATCCACTTATGGGGCCTTTCAAACCCATCCGACCTCAGGGATTTATGGGGCTTTTACGGTGCCACAAACGGGCACGGCTTTTGGAGGACTTCGGCTGGAGGTCGAAAAAAGTGTCATTTTCTAATTAAATTTGGTTGTAGAATCTGTTTTTGAGCTCTCATATCTGCTATCACACTCAACATTTCAAACTGTGGTTTTAAATTTACATAATCACGTTTTTGCATTTTTTTTAGTACAAAATACTATCAAACCCTTGCGTCAAAATTTGTTGCTTTTTGTCTACTTTTGTATGAATTATATTAAGATACTCACAGACAGGTCAAGGGCTTGAATGTTAGACCTCAGGTCTTGGATAAGGCTGTGAGTCAAAGCATCTCTCTGAAAAAATAAGTTGATCTGTACAAATCTATTTTCGGTAAGAAATTTTTTTATACTGCCAATAGTAGTGATTTTTGAAAAAAAAAAAAAAAAAAAAAAAAAAAATTAGCAAGTTAGTTAAAAATTTGTGTAGTTTATTACTTTAGTTTTTTTTTTTTTTATAAATAAATATTTTGATATTGAGCTGCATTATGTAAATAAACAGGTATTTTGGGTCGTACGGCACAGTCAAAACGGTTGTGTTGCCTTGTAAAGGGTTAATTTGCCTTAATGGAGCCTAACGAGGTGCAAAGTTGTGTGAGAAGTTTCCAGGTTTAACCGTCTTCTTGATCCCTACAGCCCGTTTACTCGCTACTTGGGGAGTGTAAAATTAATATCGGTCCTCGTCAGCGGGCCCGCTGTATCCCCAACAAAGGAGGAAAAAAAATAACCCCGAGCGTGACTCGAGCTTTCCAAAGATGGCGGACGTGTCAGATAGGAAGACGGGGAGATAAGTGCGGCCGTATGTGTGCTAACACGCTCTTATCTTAGGAGGCTTGCCCCGTCCCAGACATCCCTCCTCCAAGGCCTGATATCATAGTAGGTGCGCCCTTCAGAGCACCCGACTTCCCTTTCAACGGAATTAAAAGACCGAAAGCCAGAGAAAAAAAAAAGCTGAGGATGATGCGAGCTTTTCATGGGAAATCTAGTGTTTTGTGACGTAGGAAGTTCATAACACTAATTCAGAACGTGTATGGACGTTTGTCACAAGCCACGGCAAGTGATAATTTGTCTACCGGCCACCCTGTCCCCTCCAACTAGTGGGGTTTTCGAAAGTAATTTCTAAAACTCGGGAGACGATTTCATTGCTCACTAATTACGGATATTCTGGGTTTTAAGGTATTTCCAACTTCCACGGAGTCAGATTGGAATTCCAACAATCGGGTTTTACGAATTTAAAATTTAAATACATCACCTGATCTGTTATTGCTGTATCATTAAATATTAAACTTGGGGTTAAGGACCATTTACTCACTTGCCGACCCGACTTTTTCTTTTGGTGCTGCCTAGACAGACGCCGAGACAGGCTTCAAGGAGGGGACGATTTTATTTTTCGCTAATTTCGAATACATAAACTGATTTTGGGTAATTTCATCACCAGTAGTGCAAGTTCGCTATCTGAGAAAGTGACCGAGCGAAGAGAGGCCCCTCTGCGTGCTTTTCTTTACGTTTTTCAGTACAAAGTCAGAAAATACCAACTCCTTAGTGCTCCAGTTCCAGCCCTGTGTTTACATAACTCTTTGATTTCTCTCCTCGAAAACGAGTTATGAAATCCTAAACCTCCTTTTTATCAGGAGAAAAAAATCTTTAAAAAACATATATGTCGCTGGGATGTCTAGTAGGGATTTGAAATGTTAATCGTATCGTAGGATGCATAATTCACGAGGGAATCGCGACTGGTGACGTATGGGAACGATATTTTCGTATACGGACGCCGTACGATTTGAGTGGGCCCCGTGCGGTGCACAGGACAACCCAGGAAGGGACTTCAAATTGGTTGTAATTCGTCGTTGAGGTTGCCAAACACGAAGTCTGCTAAACCGCAGTGCATCCGGTCAACACGTCCAATAGTGGGAACGTGCGAATGAACAGGGAACAATGAAAAGTGCACAGTGGGTGAAATCGTGAAGTGAAATTTCGGGGTACTTACGGCGGGGTAGAAAGGCGGTTGGTCCGGCGGGTTGAGGGAAGCTGCCGCGGCGGCGGCGGCGGCGGGAAAATACGCGGCGACGGCTTCGGGCGGATACGGCGACGGGTAGACGCCAAGAGGGGGGAGCCTCTGATAGGCCAACATGTCGTACTGGCAGCTGCAGACGGTATGGCCGGTCAAAGGGTCGGTGAATATGGGGCGGCCTGTGTCGCAGCAGCGGCCGGGCGGCGGCGGTCCGCTAGGCGGTCCTGGCGAGCGAGGCGAGCCGCTGTCTCGTCCTGGGCTACCCTACGGACAAACAAAGTCCCAATATCATATCTGTCGTCATATTGCAAACATCGTCGATCACTGCAGTTTCGCCTGTAGGTATTTAATGAGCTACTGCAACTCTGGATGATCCAGTGATGGGACTGGATTTCTAATTTTTTCAAAAAGGCAAAGATCGGTTAAAGCCCAGTCATATAGTACAATAAAATCGCAAACTAACGGGTAGTTTTGATTTTTTGATAATATCATGTTGTTTATGTTATAAAAAAAAAAAATTAATAATTATAATTATGTTACCTAATAACATGGTCCAAAAATTGTAAATTTGCGCAAGAACGTGTCGGTACATTGCATGACTGATGAGACAGCAATAGTGCCATTAGTCGTCGGAAAGGTCAAAAACCAAAAATTAATGTTGGCAACAATTTATTTGACGTGCCTGCCCCTCCCTTATTGAAACTCAAATCAAAACGAGGAATAAATACACATTCACATGAAATAGCTGCGATGGGAAATTTAATCAGCTTTCACGATAGAAAAAGAAATATGGAATCGGGCCAGTAGTTTCCGAGCTACAGCCTAAAACGTTCTGAAAAACGTGGTTTTTCGCTTACCGAGCGGTGTCCGATTGGGCGTTTTGGTTTAAATTCGTTTTCTCGGTTCTTGTTTGACTCACATAGGTAGTTCTACCAGTGCTCAAATGAAACCTAATTAGATTTCCTACAACTTCTCTCTAACAAACATCCTCGTAGAATAAGTATTTTGGCCGTAATTTTTGTCTGAAATTGATCAAAACTTAAAATCGAAATGTTTGAGATATATCGCCCACTTTCAAAAGGCTGAATCTAGACAACCGTAGGTAGAGCGCGGGTTGTGCTCAAATTCTTGCAAATTTCATCAAGGGGAGACCGGGGCAAGATGAACCCACGGCCATTTCGTATTTTGAGAAAGACGAAAATTCGTTTTTCCCTTCATTGTGTTATTAAGAAGAGAAGAGCTTTATTCTAATGTTGTTGATAACCTGCCACCATCAGTACAATGGATGCCGTGTGCACGTTACGTCCTTGAGACCTTGAAGTAATCTGTCAATTTTCAACTCTTCATTTTCACACGTAATAGTTTTAGGTTCCTGGTCAGCTGAACGCACTCGGGTCGCCGGTGAAACTTCCTACTTCCGAAGCCAATCTCTCCAAACGCCCCATTCAATGAGCTGTCAATCATTCTGAGCTAGTTTTCGAACAGCACTTGACGGGGTGGCGGGGAGGGGTTGCTCATAGTTGACCTTCATTTCCTAGGTCGCAGCACTTGTCATAGCTTGGTAGCTGAAGTCCCGGTTCTGTACCATCCGCTCACACACACAGGCAGAAACCTGATTTTATATATAAGATAGATGGTGGATTCGTTGGTAATACTTCTCTATGGTTCTCCCAGCATGTTTCTAAAGTAAGCACAAATAAACCTCAACCTAATAATGGATATGCCATTTTGAAAAAAATCATCACTTTTGAAGAGAGTGAAGTGAATGAATAGGAAGTGACAAAAAGGCAAGTGGCAAAATATGTGATTTCCGAGTTTCGAATTCAGATTAATGATGTTTTCTGGAAGTACCCTCCATCACACCCACCATCTGAACCCCCTATTAAGAAATTATCCTAATTTCCCATGCCAAAATGGTGAAATATCTCACACCCTACAGGCAACCGTCACTCCCTACTCCGTCACTCCCTACTATGTGGAAAAAGAGGGATATTGTAGGGAGTGTCAAAGTAGGTAGTGACGTTTTAGCCTTCCAGAGCCATTACAGAGTTGTAAACAAAAGGAACGAGCTATTCCAAAACATTATCAATGAATTCGCTAGAATTAGGTATACTTAGTGAGATTAAATTACACTTAGTGTAACCAAAATTGAGTTGAAGTAGGGAGTGAACGTCAAAAAAACCACGCTTCTGGCTTACCTCATGGCACCTCCAGTTGAACTGCTCTGAACACGTCAAGAAAATTTGCACCAACTATGCTGGAGCCATCTTGAATCAGGGTAGCCAACAGCGTTGAAGCCATCTTGCATCAGGGTAGCCAACAGCGTTGAAGCAACCCCAAAAATAGTGTCTTCCCGCCAGTTGGGGTCTATTTTAAACTGGATGTAGGGAGTGACAGTAAACAGTGACACTCTTGAAACGGAATTTATGGTGGCTTGTGTTGATCCCTTTTTTTTCAACAATGGATACTATGTCTTGACATTTATATCTTAATATAACTCGAATTTGAGCCTTGATGTAACATTTCACAATGTCATAGGTAATGAAAGTTGCTAACATCCACCCAGTGACAGCAGTAGGGAGTGACAAATCACCATTTGAGAATTTTACCCTGAATGTATTTGTTACCCTTTTACACACGGTGAGTATACATATTCATGCATAGATCACGATAAAAATTTAGGAGACCGCATTCAGGTGTGATTTGACCCCAATTTTACCCAGTGACGTAAATGTGACCGAAATTTTGAAATGACCGAGATATGCATAACAGGCCATCTTGCTTTGGACAACGTAAACCGTTTACGCTAACCACCACAAAATCGGCCAATCTATTGAACTAGGTAGTTTAATTTCCCGTCTACGCTTGGTGAATACGGCTCCTACAATTAAGCATAATGCGTGACTCAAGTGTCAAAAAAGTGAAAAGGTTGTTGTGTGTAGTTGTCTGTTCACACGGAAGCGAAAGTTGAAAATTACAGGGTTCGTAGCTAAGTAGTTCTTCGTGCAATTGTTGGATTAGCGACGCAGGGTTTATGATAATTCCAACATGTTCCTCATTAGACTTAGGAGTCGTCTCGATGATAATCGGTTTTTGCGGAGTTGTTCGAGAGGGGGGAAAGGCAGAAAAACGTTGACAGCCCACTTTCATAAAGTCCTCGGATCGTTTTCCGATTGAGCGTAACCTGGAAGCGGATTTGTGTCGGTGAGTCGTGTGAGTCGTCATAGCCCGGTGAGCACCGGCTAATTGGTGATGCTGGGAAATTAAACAAAGCTTTCATATACAAAGCTCGTTGCGCGGAATAACCGTTTTTTCTCAGGCACCTCCGATTACCCTGATTATCTTGTTAAACCTGTTATGTCCCGCAGAGTCCTCGATGCGTTTACACGCGTACGAATTGGGTCATTTCGATAACATCGGGTGGGGCAGTTAGCAAATTTTTAATCCCCGCGATTAATATTCTACGAAGACGTCGCCGTTCGAACTCCGGCGTTCCCCTCGATGAAAAAGGAAAGTCGATTCCACATAAGGTGAACAATGGCTCCAATGGCCGAACGTGGTCGACGTCGCGAATGAGGTGGCCATCTAAGGAATTAGCAGGTTCCTGTCTGTAGGTGTAGCTACTGGTAGTTGTCTTAGCAAACAATGGATTTGGCCTGGGCACAAAGGCCTATTTGAAATGCTCAACACCACCAGAAACATCGTGGTTATAAAACGTCTTGAAAACTTGAACGATTTGTTTTTCGATTTTAGACAATTTTGCGTCGATACTGTCACTGTCTGGGGATTTTGATAACCGTCCGTCCCTGGCGATATTTCGATAAGAATGACCATAAGTAGAGCTGTGGCGAAGTGAGCCTGCTACCCAAACCTCTTCACTTATGAATATGCAGGTCGACACCTTCGGTTTCCTTCTTCCCCCTCCACAGTCGGTGTCGTCATCCGGGACACGCACCTTTCGAGACGAACTGTGATCTTCGGTTAATTAACGGCTCTATTATATTAGGTTTGAGTTGGAAGGAGTGGAGGAAAAAAAAAAAGAAAAAGAAAATAAAAACACAATCGGACACTGACAAACAGTGTCCTGAAAGGAACTCATTTTTATCAAGTTATATGATAATTAACTGGGGCGTGATAATTGAATCAAAACGTTGAATAATCAGTGTTATAATATATGAGTGTGAATATCACGCGCAGAGCGTTTCAACAATTCTTGAAAAAGTTGTCAATATAAAATACGAAACGAGAGAAGAAGTGGGGCACTGGATGTAAACTGATGACGTAATACGTTTGGGAAGTTCTGAAAAAAAAAAAAATAAAAGGAAAAAAAATCAACTGCCGGAATCGATTCCGAACGAGTTGTGCGTTCCCAGAGCATCAGAACGTGAGATTTTAATTTCCTGGAAGCCGTTGTACCCCCACCCCGGCCCTTGTAAAAGACCCTACTGCGCATGCGCCGAACGGTTCGGAATTTTCAAAATTACTCTGCGAACGCAGCTTTGGGCTACCGTCAGCAGTTTACATGATACCAAAAAGAAATTATTTAAAAAAATAAATTCCATCATAAATAATCCTAATAAAATAATCCTACAGTTTCAAATTGTGACGATTCGCTCACAAAATGCTGATAATAATTTTGAAAAAGCTCTTTACGAGTCGACAAAGCGTCGGTTGCATGTTTCATTTCAGCATGTTTTGTTCGGTCTGACACAGGAAGTAATTGGTGTGCTCAGGTGATATCGCATGCAGGACGCCTTGTTGGGCCCACTTTGGGGAGTACTAGAAGGCCATGTGGCGCGCGCTAATTAAAAAGACAATCACGGGATGATGTCCTGTTCCACAGCGTCGTCGTTCGTGGAGTAGAAAATGAGTTGGGTTGCGTTTGGCAGTGTGTCGGAAAAAAGCCTATGCGGCGTGCGTTAAATGGCTTGCACCGGTTTATCGCCAGGAAGCCGCTAGATCTCGCTGCTCATCTCAGGCGTGGGAAAACGGGGACACCGCACTGTACTTTGAGGATGTGGAAATTTTGAACAAAAATTCCGCGAGGGTCAATGCCGATTCCACTAAATGTGGCGAAATCGAGTATTTTCTTTCTCTCTTAAGACGATTCTAAAGTATTACTGCTACGGGTAAAACAGAGTAGAGATCCATAAAAAAGATAGGAATACAATTAATTTTCGTAATAGACGATTAGCTCAGGAAAAATAATTTTTTCCAGATAACCCAAATGTCATTCCCCTGGCCTACACTATTTCTCCAAGTAACCACAGGTTTAGTTTAAGATTCCGGAAAATTGCAAAGGATCACTTAGCGGTCCTAAGCATCAAGTGGTCCGCTATGGACACCTTTGTCATCATAATTTTATATTCATTGTCTGCAAACGTATGCATCAAGAATAGTGTCTATTGTTTCGGATCATTCCCCTGTATAATGTTGCAATCCCAGTAAAGGGGAAAGCATTACAAAGGACTTCTTGAAAACAGAGCTTAGTAGCTCTGATACTCGAGAATTCTACTCAACTTCGACTCGAGGCCAGTTCGTGTCGTGAAACTGGTGGGAGTAGGCCAAATATCAGATTTTTGATGAGTACCTATTTTTATTGTGTCATCCCCCTGTTGTCCATAGCTTAGTTGTTTCGTATGATATCATTTTTCTTCTAGGGCCAATGTTTAGATTGTATAGTCATTGTATTTTGTATAGTCACCTAGACTAGATGCTAGAAAGCAGTTAAAAAATGAGTGTTTTGTCTTCCCACTATAGATCATTCCCCTGGATAGTCCACTGAGCGAATAACCTGGACTGCTGTTATAAAGGTTTCATTCTTCATGGGAAGAGAGCACTTAACCGTCAGAAAACATTCAATAAGTTGCCGACGACACTACAACATTACATGTTGAAATTTCGCTAGTCCAGAATTCGCCACTTTTGGTGGAATCAACCTAACACGTTTATTTCAAGGCTGTACGTTTTCTACATGCTTCTAAAATTGATGAGTTTAGTTTTTTGCTTCTATATTTTAGGATATATTATAATATAATGGATATTATCCATTTTTACTTGTTGTTGAGAAACTGCAAAAAACGTTTAGTGGCCCTAATAAAATTTAATGGTTTTCCCAAATCCCTGAACTTTTCTTATGTCTTCAAATGATGAAAATATAGAAGTTAGGAATTTTCTAATATTTTCTATGGGATGATAGAAATGATTTCTAACATTTTAAATGGGGATAAGTGCCCTTTTGATGAGAAATTGGGATAAGTGCAATTATTATTATTATTATTATTATTATTATTATTATTATTATTATTATTATTATTTGTCGTTCCTGACTTGTTAGTTTCTGGGACTGGTTAGTTTCAATGAAGGAAAAACGTCAATTCGATAAAAATCCAGAGCTGTTCCAAGTTAGGGGAACATTCCATATTATTATTTTATTTTATTTATTTATTTATTTTTTTTTTTTTATTTTTTTTTTATTTTTATTTTTTGCGAAAAGTTGCATTTCTCAAGTTTCGCTCTATTGTTTTTCCTGCGGCTTCACACTCGCACAAAGGTAGTAATTTACCGCTCGCGGGCGTAATTGGTTGATCCCTCGCGTCATGTCAGACAGTTTCGACACGGTTATAATTGCCGCTGTAAAATAGCCAACCCATGAATACCCAAAAGGCCCGTAATAAGAGGCATTTGACGGAACGGGACAAAAAAAAACTAAGTTTAATTAACAAAAAAAAAAAAAAAAAAGAAAAGTGCATTAAATATTTATTCCGACATTCGCTCTAAGTAGGAAGTCACGTGGAACAATAGCGAGAGCTCCCGCTGCACAATGTTCGTCCCCGTTTTTCAGTTGTTTTTTCTTCTGACAATTAAATGCGACGCATTCAACACGGCGGTAATAAATTATCGGGGAAGGTTTGTAGGAGGCCATTAATTAGTATGCATATAGCATAATGGTTTTCGAGTTCGCACCCCGGGAGGAGTCAGTCCCACATTAACCGTGAAAAATCGAAATTTATACGACCATCGCTTGTTCTTACATATGAGTAATATAATACGGGTACGATGATGATGAATGGTGTACGAATGCAATGAGGTTGCCGTTTTGTACGGGAACTGGGTCGAGTTATGTTCTCTTGGCGATTTTCCCGTGACGAAGTGGGAAAAACGATCTCGCGCAATTTTCCCGGTTTATACGTGTCGGGCGGGCAATATCGCGTACGGAAGAAATACCTAGTAATTACCGTCATCGACCGAAAACGAAAATTCAACACTTTCCCACTCAAACGAGCTGATTAGCCTGGCCGGTACCTGCCCGTTATCTTTTAGGTACCAATTGTGGGCAGAAAGCTGGTTTTTCGTCAGGTTTTAAGTTGTACAACGTCGATAACATCCTAATCGGCAGACAATTTCGTGTATTCGTGAGTCGACGTGTCGTCTGAGGCTTTTGACAGAAAAACTGCCCAAGTTAATTTTCAAAATTGAACCAAATCGGCCTCCAAAACGGCCGCCCGCCGTCGACGCCGAATTGAAAAGTGGGATTTCTTATGAATCTGAAATTTTGATGTTTTTTGATTTATTCTTGAAATTGGTCTCAAAATTTGACAATATAAGTTCCAAGACGCGTAAATTTCAGAAATATTGACAAAATACTCGGCGTACCGTCTAGTTGTGCCCGCGAGCCCGATCGCCAAAACTTGCACGGCTAAAATGGGCTCCGAGAGGGGTTTTTGAAGGGTTTCGGCTATGGGGTGGGGTTAGGTGTCGTTTTGAAGTATCGACGTAGAATTTTCGGGGACCCAGTACTATTCAATTTCACCGTGGGGATCTATGGGGCTTCCAAGAGGCAATAAATGGAGCTTTTAAAGGATGTCATGAGGTCGAATGAGGCATAGTTTTCCGTTTCCTCTCGGGCTCCCTCTTCTTCCTCATGTTCGTGCAAGGACCAGTTTCGCACCTCGAGTTCCTCCAACACGTCTCGCGGCTTCGTCCACTGCCAGCGCGCGCATTACCTGCTGCTGCAGACTTCTACAACGCTGCCCTGCTCCAAGTCCATCACCATGCCTTCCTCTTACAGCCGGACAACCTCCGATCCTTGAAAGTCAAACACCACCTTCCTTTTACGCATTCCGAGCTCGTTCGGATTTGCATACAGTTTACAAAAGGAGGAAGCTCCGTGTTAAAACGCGGTTACTCACGATTTCCCTATCAAAGACGACGCCCCCCCCCCCCCCCCCCACCTGCCGGCACCGGCGGTTTGATATCGTCTTTCCGATGACAAGACGAGAAACGTCGACGGTCCCCGTTTCGCGGAAGTGACTCAGTCTTGTGTCGACGGTTTTGTATGCCGCTGAAGGAGCGGGCACGTGCTCCGGGACTCAGACTTGCATGGGTCATTTCTTGGTTACCAATTGTGTGAAAAGAAAAAAAAAACTACGGCGGACTTCTCTCGAGCGCACTCTGGTGACCTGGATTTGCAATGAAAAAATCCCGAAAAAAGTTTCCGCCGAAGGATTAGTCGGGCACCGTGTTAATATTTGTTCCCGGTGCGGAAATGTGGTCCCCACTGCCGCCTGAGAGCCCTTACAATCCCATGTGGCTACATATATAAAGATTATCCCTTTTTGTCACGCCCGACCAAGGGCGGCAAGCCCCCCCCCCCCCTTCCCCTCAAGTCACTCTATTATAACTCTGGCTTTACTTCTCTCACACCGATACTCAACCCCTCTTCTGACTCTGTAAAGCTCTCACGCACTCCTAACCCAACGTCATATCGACCCCTCTGCTTTTCAACTGCGATTTTTTTTTTTTTTTTTTCTCTTCTCGAGCCGGGAGCAACTTTAATCCTATTCTGAACGTCAGAGCGCTGTTGTAGAGTTTTTGATGATTCATTTCAGACGAAAAGCACTGCAAATTTTACACAACGGTTTATCTATTCATTATCATTCATAAAGTTCATTTAACGTTTGGCATTCCGTTTCGAATTTTTTGCGTAACTTTACTTTTTTAAGCGTCGCTAATATTTGAGAGTACGGCGGTACTAAAGGCAACATTAAACCTAAATTGTTGGTAAAAATTGGCAAGATAGGTTTATAATGATAAAATTTATCATGTAATTTTTAGTTAGGTAATGAAAAAATGTATCAAAAACTATCTCTTGGGAATGAATATATATATATATATTTAATGTGAGAAATATTGTTTAGATTACTGTATTTCAGCTCATTTTGGGAGTGTAACGATCATCAACGTTCGAGCATTTTGATTTTTTAATATATATATATATTTGGTTTATTATTCTTGGAATGATACACCTACGTAATCGGCCTCAAAATTGGACGTCATTCGTTTCAAGAAGTCTGGATTCCAAAAATGAAATGTCCGTCCGCCGTCCGGGCCGTTTTGGGCAGTAGGATTTTTTTTTTTTTTTTTTTTTTTTTTTTTTTTTTTTTTAATCGGAAATTCTGACAAAATACTCCGTTTACCATCAAGTTGTGCCCGCAAGGTTTTCAGCCCAATCGCCCAAACCCGTGGGGCTCTGTGGGGCTAAAAAGGGCTACAGGAGGGCTTTTTTGAAGGGTTTCGGCTCTGGTGTCGTTTTCGAAGTATTTTTGGACGTAGAATCCATAATTGGGCGTCTCGGAACGATTCGATTTCTCCGTGGGGATCTTTTTGGCTCTCATGGGGCTACAAATGGGGAATCCCAGGAGGTCAAATATTTTCCGTATAATAATTCAATACCTACCAAATTTTAAAAAACGGTATACCTGTCAGGACAAGCAAGAGATCCCCTACAAATATTTCGAAAACGACACCTCATTCGATCTCCTGGTCCCTTTAAAAGTCCTATTTTTAGCCCCTTAGGAGCTCCACAGATCCTGATCGGAACCCCAATAAATGGATTCTACGCCCAAAAATACTTCGGAAACGACACCTCATCCTTTAATTGTCCCATTTGTAGTCCCATAAAACCCCTTGGAGTTATCGGATGGCTCTGAGTCGTCAACAAATGTAAGTACTCGGCGTCCATAATTACATCGAAAAAGACGCTTCATTTGACCTCCTGGTCAAAGTCCTTCAAAAGCCCCATTTGGAACCAAAAGTACTTCGAAAACGACGTCTTACTCGACGTTCTTACTGTAGTCCTTCAATAGCTCCATTTGTAGCCCCATCACGCCCACATCCGTGAAGGAAAAGGTACCCAGACGCTTCTGGCATGTCTGTCCAAGGGGTCTGTTCTTGCAGCTCCAGGGACCTCTGGACCAGATGACGTCGTCTCGTGCAATGGACCAGAGGAAACTGCACCTGCACCCCCTCCCCTATCCACCAGAACAAAGGACAGCGTAATCAAAAGGACGAAACTAATGAATCATAACGAAAATGGAATATGGTGACCCCTTTGATCTTCAATGTTCGTGCTCGGACTTGAGGAACCAACTTCTAGCTTGTCTCAGGCTCTGGTGCTCCCACTTCAGAAGCCATATCAAGGCATAAAGCGCAGTTGCATCTGGACACCTCTAGTCAAACCAGCACTACTCGCCCACTCTGCCTCTTCGGCAGCCCATTCACCGCCTGCAGTAAAGCCAGAAACCCTCGACATCTTGAGCCCAATCAATTCCCATTTTTTCCAACAACGGCGCGATTTGGCTCGCTCGAACTTTCAAATTCACCACCAAACACCAAAATCCTCCCTTTTACTTACACATTGTCCCAAACATTACTCGCCCCCGGTTGTTTCGACCGCCCACCTGGTGACCTTCACGCGACATTCCGCCGATGTTAAAAATGTCAAACATTTCGATTAAACTCATCACCTTACTAGATCGCCAAAAAAACCAACAAAAAATACCCGCAGTACCGTTTTTTGGACGTTTCGTGACGCGGGCCGTTTCGGGCGGAAGGCGTTTCCGAAAAAACGGAAGTTTTTTATATGTTAAAGGGGAAGGGAAATATTTTAATTGGACTCCCGAAAGACTCTTTGTCTCGTTATTTTTTACGTTAATTTATGGATTGAGTCCTCCCTTGGAACTTCCTGTTTATTGTTGTAATATATTTTAATGCTTGTTAAGCCCTCACCGGAACATAAACTTGAAGCTAACGACTATGTATACATTTGCTGCGTTGGGAAACGAAACTGAGTTGTTCTTAGATGTGCTAATTAGTTATTCTCTCCCGAAATAGCGTTTTATGAGTTTGGGAGTTTATTGCAGCGCGCGCCTAAATCGTTCTCGGATTTTTCTAATCTTATTGTTTCTAGTAATAATGTAATGAATCAATTTAGATTTCAGAAGGAATTTTAGTCTCATTATCGGCGTTTAGTTGCCAGACATGATAATTTTTTAGATGGTATTCATTTGTTGAATTATTGCGATAAAGGTCTCCCGGATATTGTGAAATGTTAAACGCCCGATAAAAAAAAAACCATTTCGATGAATATGACGAAATCTAGTTGTTTGTAGGTAATTACCCGGTAGAGCATTTCACGATGTGTTTTTTTTTTTTTTTTTTCTGCGTTTATAGCTACGTTGATGTCTAACAGTTGGTTTTGTTCTCGGCCTCCGATCCGCCCAATTAAGCGGGTTTTGGCCTAATTCCGCCGGAACACGCGAAGAAAGGCGGGCATGTGGATCTGGCGATTTGAGGAAGAAAAAAAAAAAGATGATATCTGGCTGTTTTGGTTTTCATCGAGGTGGGTGCTCGTTAACGGGTGAGGTCTTCTTAGGATGCCCCATGGGTTTGATTCAGTAGGTACCAGGGGCACTGAATACTCCCTGTTGGCTACGCCAGCCAACCCCCGCTCGTTCTACCCTGGCGCACAGTGGGGCGAAAACGAAAAAATGCGCTTATAAGTAGAATTTTTGAAAGTCGAGATTTGGTCCAAGTGATGGGAGAAAGTGGTTTGTTTGCCGTCAATGCCAATGCCAAACGGCTAAGTGATGATTAAACCGTTGAGATTTTTGTTGAATCATGTGAAAACAAGTAAAAAAGTTGATGAAATGTAAAACGGAAATCAATTCATTTTTAATATATATTTTTTATATATAAAAATTCTCATTTTTAAAATATATTTTTTATATATAAAATTTGTATCAAATGGATATGAACATTGAAAAACTTGGGTTACTACCTTACGATAAAATTTTCGACGTCATTCGTCAACAGTATCTGGCTCTCGCGGTGGCTTCCAGAATGTTGTCTTCAGAGAATGTTGTGGAAGACATTACGGGAACTGGTGAGGAGCGGGAAAACTGACTGGTAGGAAGGTAGGTGGTGGAAGAAGGTAGGTAGGAGAAAAGGTTGAATGTTGGATAAAATAAATTTAAAATAAGAATAAAAATAGAAAGTGTTTTAAATAAAGAAATAAAGTAAATAAATAATAAACATAAGTGTTGAAAGTAAAAATTAAAAAATTAAAAAATTAAAAAAAAAAAAAAGTTTTTGTGCGCAAATAAAAAACTGAGGAAAAAGGATAATGAGAACTGAATAAATGAAAAAATAAAAATTTTAAATTAAAATTTATATATAAAAAATATATATGGTCCAAGTTTTTTTTTTTTTTCAGTTTACATACTATAGTAAAAGTACAAATAATCAGTTTGCAGGATCAGAATGATGATTTTTCTCAACATAAAGAAATGTATAGTGTCAATTTTTTCATTTCACTGTACGGTTTTTGCGCATCCTTGCGCATCTTAATTTCCACGATTTATAGAGTAGCCTCTACCTATCTAGAAACAACTCCAACAATAGTTTGCTGCATCCACTCGCAACCTTAGGCTCCAGAGACGTATTTATCTTGAAAAAGTTAGTCATGTCATGAGTCATTTCTTGTGGAGGGGGGTTCTACAAACTTAATTCTATGTATTCATATACCATTCCATGCTTCAATATTGAGTAAAATACAATTTAGAAGGAAAAACCAGCGTTATTGGGCGTTTTTTGCCATTTGGCGAAATTTAGCCCATTTTTGAGCGAACATACCTCGGTACCTATTGGGTCAAAAATTACATTCAAGTAGTGCAAAATGTTCAGAATTTTGTGCTCCACAACGTTAATAGAAGGCTCCTTTTCGATATAAGTGATAGAAAAAAAGTTACAGTCAAAAAACTGAAAAAAGTCCGAAAAAATCGCGTTTTTTGGCCCCCCTGAACTTAGCACAAGTTTAATCAGTCCGAATTTTCTAGTATAGACCCTCTATATAGTCCCGAACAACCCCCAAAAGTTTCGGAATTATTCCGAACGAAAGGCCTTTTTTGAGATAATGACTGGACTATAGTTTTTGAATTTTCAACCCAAAGAAAACGTCGAACCGATCCAAAAATGATTCCATTGGATTCAGCATTGAAAAATACTTATAACTCCACAGCAATTTTTTTCGGATATCGATTTAGACAGTTTATTTTGAATTATAAGCGCATTTTTTCGTTTTCGCCCCACTGTGTGGCGGGGCGGTCGTGGCAGCCTGGCGGGGTCTCTTCCTGTTTAGAATGAAATGTGGTGGCAGTAAAAGGATTAATTTGAAAGGTGGAATCGATTTTGACCTCTCATTTTCAACTAATTTTTCCTTGGCACTGGAAACACCGCATGGACTGGCAGACAAACTCGGTATATTCCTTCATATTAAATATTAATGAAATTTTATGATATCATATCTTCAGCACAATCGTCATATTCCTTCAACCTTGCTGAGAGTTTCTTCTCTGAGGACGAATTTCTCGAAGAGGCGGAACCTGTTGACAGGCAGCTTTCTACATCAGGGTCACATTTCGGTGTTCGTGAATGAGGAGTGTTCCTCTTTACCTTCTTGAAAACTTTCCTATATCGAGGCATTTCAAAAACCAAAAAACTCGGCAACTCGATCGTCAAAACTTCAACTCGCGATCCAGCAGCGAAAATACGGCGAATGTTATCAATTGTTTATTTTTCTTCCCTTCGCGTAGTTTTCTAATAGGTGCCATCAATGGATTATCAGCCCTATTTCAACGGTGTCATTTCCAACTCGACGATAACCGACGAATGAATATTTTATGACGACGAAGATGAGGATCCAAAGTCGGGAGCGGGCAGATGGGTCCTTCAAACCCCCTCCGACATCCCCCTCTGGTACTTGTTTATGGGCGAAAGGCCTGATGTGCCCAACAACACGGGTTTTGCATATTAAACGGTCCCGGAGCCGGACAGAAACTGGCGAATGTCGAGAGAGGGGAAACCTTTTTTTTTTTTCAGTGACGGGTATTGTACGCCGAAAAGGATGGAACAGGAACGAACGTCGGTGAGGGAGTGATTTGGATGAGAATTTAAGGCAAATGCCCTTAGGAATTTTTTTTTTTATTTTTTAATCTGAAATGTTGTCAAAATACTCAGTTTCTTTATCTATACCTGCTTGCTCCCTGTGGCGTATCTTAGCTCCGATGAGTTGCCCAAAACAAGATTTAAAACTTTTTTTTAAATTTGAAAACAAAAATTAGCTACGGCGAGTAGATGACGCGAAAAATCTGAAATCATCAAAAGTTGCTAGATGTGGGGTATCTGAGCTTCAAAAGTCAAAAAGAGGTCGAAAAAAATCCGTTAACTTTCAGCCTGCATTTCTAAAAAAAAAAAAAAAAAAACTGGGAATGCGAGTAGAAGGGGTCTGAGGTCAGGTCTGATATGGTCAGTGGTTGGCTGGCTTGTCTACTTTACTGGGATATATGTATTGTCTTTATTCCGAATATATACCTACTGGTTGATAAATTTTGAAAAAGAAAAAAAAAAAATCCCTCGGGGTCTTGCCCGTTGGTTAAATCACGGAAAATGACCGAAAACCCCAAAACGTTGCTCTTTGTGGTGAATCTGAGCGCTCAAGCTGACTATTTTATTTGAATAAAAAATTGGACAAAAAGGACTCCTTGACGGGTTTTCAGGAGAAAATGTCTCCATTGTATTCAATACAAAAGGAGCACTTGGATTTTTCATAAAGGTTACTAAAGTGGTTTATGGGGAGTTCTCCTCGAGTTCGCGCGCGGCAGAAGTTTCCGAAATCAACTCGACGCCGCGTTCTCACTATCCAATCAATTCACTTAAAATTTTACTGTCCATTCCTTAGGTTATGGTGGACATGCCCTATAAATTTCAAGTCGCTACCTCCACATGAAAGAAAATGAAAAATTAGAAATCATTTTTAGGATTTTTTTTTTTTTTTTTTTTTTTTTTGTAAAGGAGAACGTAGGTAACTCAATTTGTAATCAACCCAATCGTTTCAAAATTTCACTCATTATTCTTCATCATATTACCCAAAGTCGTGACCAAGGGTTTCCCAAAATATCGATTTTTTTTTTGATTTTTTTGCATCATGTCAAACATGAGTATTGAAAACCGCAACTTTTTTTCAACTTCAGAAATTCGTCATCGTGCAGCAAATTGAAATTGGCCAAAATCCTTGGTTACGAACGTCCGTACACATTCCATAAACATCTAAAAATTTCACGCTGTACGATAAGTGGTTCTGGAGAAAATCCTTCCTTTACCCACAACAACTTTTCAGGAGAGCGATTTTTCTGAACGCAACGCTTTTCACTGTCACATTGTGTCTGCCATAGCTTGATTTCTTTCCCAAATCATAGAAACGGAAGTAGAAGTTGTTGTCTTGACGTTGTCTTGGAGATTCACCGCGAATCATTCACGTTTGTAGTTTAAATCAACGGTCGCTCTGATAGCTTGTGGTTTTCCGACTTTCTCGAGTCCGCGATTCAGTTCCCATTTGATTTCGGTTTTCGTTCAAATCTTCGGGATGCCGCCCCTAAACGGACGACGAAATTTCGAAAACAAAAACGAATCCCTCCTGTGCAAACGTCATTTCGGCTCCAAACTCGCTAATCGATCTGCTACTCCCGGGTTGAAGACGATACTGACGACGTCGACGGGCGATCATCTTTCGCGTCATCGTCTTCTTCAGCCTCGGAAAAAAAGATCGCCGACAATTTGAATGAATGCGAATCATTCCAGAGTTCGAAAACGATATTATTATATTACGACAACCCTGCCTACGCCGCTGGAGCGCATTAGCCGGGCGCGTACACTTGGGAGGTACCTGATTTCGACAATTTATTTGAGGGAGTTCCCGTAGTCCGATTTTGAAAAAAATTATTTTTAAATTCATGAAATATTGTAAAATTGAATCATAATTTTTTTTAAGTAAAAAAAAAAAACACAAGTAGGTAGGTAACTCGAGGAGAACTCCCCTCAAGTCGTCGAAAACTTTTGAAACTTTTGGATTAAAATAATTTCAATTGTTGAACGTACAGGGAGGCAATATTTCTGTTTGTTTTTTCCCCCACAATGAGAAATCTAAATTTTACATCAGATTTTCAAAAACCCGCCCGGAACACGGTCAAAATTGCGAGAAAAATGAGAAGAAAAATAATCCGAGAAATTGCAGCAACGTTCTTAGATTAGGTAGGTAGGTAGGTATTAAAATTCTTAGATTAATCTAAGAATTCTTACATTAATCTAAGAATTCTTAGATTAATATCAAAATTTGCTGAATTTTTCTGAATCATTTTCGCGAAGATGTCCACTCTCTGAATTCAAATTTGAAAGTGGATTTAAAAAGAAAAAAACTGGCTCCTCAAATTTCAGAACGTAGTCTTATTGACTGTTAAATGGTAGGACTTTCACATTTAAATTTTTATCTCTCACATTCAATTTTTGTTTAAATTTTCCCTCTATAGTCTTTCACGCCTAATCCAATTTTGATAAGGGATTTCCAAAAACAGCAAACATCCACAGTGAGGTCTGATTAGTTTGAGATCCTTTTTCAGCTCCTCACAACTGACGATGTAGTCGTTTGAGCTTGAGGCCCCTAATGAATTGAGTCTACGTCCTCAATTATTCGAAAATGGCACCTCATTCTACTTCCTGTCCCAAATCTATCAAAAACCCCATTTGTAGCCCCATAAGTTGTACATTTTTGGTCCGTTAAGTTTTAGCCCCATAAGTTGTACATTTGTACTCCTTTCTACACATTTCAACTTTTTTTCGAGCATGTTTCGAGCGCAACTTAAATTGTCTTTAAGGCAAAAATGACGGGAACACAACCACCACTCGGGGTACAGAACTAGGCTGGCGTAGCATGAATTTTGAAGAAAAAAATAATTTGGTCAGTAAAATATCGTTTAAACAAAATAGAGACATTTAAATGGAGTTTAATACCTAAATTATCTCGAAATCGACTAAATTATAGAAGAAAAAAAATCCTACTGCCCAATTTGCGTCACAATTTGATTTTTTGAATCTCCTCTTCTTGAAACCTAATTTTGACAAATTCTAAGGCCGATCCAAATTCCTGGCCCCATTTATAAGACGCTCAATTTAACACAAAATCTTTCCCGAACTTCTTTGCTTTCTGCATAACAAGAAATCAGCCTCCGGATTGAGAATATAACAGTATCAATGGAAACGCATAAGAAAACGTCGGTATTTCAAAAACTCAATAAACAACGCGGTCAAGGGAGTTGCAAAAACCGCTAATTTGCAAAAACTGTTTTCTCACGTACAACTTCGTACGCAGTCACATAACTTTTGCGATCGAGAAAATATGAGAAACGAACAAAAAAGTTCACATTAATTGAGTAACTGGGGTACCGAGTCTTCGGGAGAACGGACAAGGCGATTTCCAATTAAGAACTAAACAATACAAAAAGTCGCTCGTTATGGGTGGAGTTTCATAATTGAATGTAAACTAAGTCGAAGAACATGCATATTGAAGTTTTTTTTTCTCGCTCCGGCGTTGAGGTTATTTTACATCGAGTGTCACGCCATTGGGAGGCGTAAAGGGCCTATGGGAATATTTCGGTCGTAAAAAAAAAAAACGGTCTTTCTTTAGCGAGTCCGTGCGAGATCGTTTTTTCGTTGGGCCGAAAAAGGTTCAGAGACGAATGAGCAGTTCACAAATCGCCGTTTTTCACACCCCCCGAAGACACGAAAAGATGATGAGCGGGATTTGTTTTATCTGAGGTAGATTCCTCGTGAAAAGTTGACGGATTGAGTTGCGAGCCCGCGGAAATCGTTTCCAATTATAAAATGACCCTGTGGCGATTTAGTTGGTTCAAATTTTGAATGTAGTAAGTGATTCTTGCAGGAAATTGTCTCCTCTACAAGTTTGTTCTGGGTACAATTTACCGAAAAACACGTAGTTTTCGAGGTAAACTTGGAAAAACGAGTTACCAGCTTTTTTTAAATTTTGTCACGTTTTGAAGCGCAACAGTGGCGCTTCAGGTGGTCCAAATTTTGAATGTAGTATGTGATTCTTGCAGGAAATTGTCTCCTCTACAAGTTTGTTCTGGGTACAATTTACCGAAAAACACGTAGTTTTCGAGGTAAACTTGGAAAAACGAGTTACCAGCTTTTTTTAAAATTTTGTCACGTTTTGAAGCGCAACAGTGGCGCTTCAGGTGGTTCAAATTTTGAATGTAGTATGTGATTCTTGCAGGAAATTATCTCCTCTACAAGTTTGTTCTGGGTACAATTTACCGAAAAACACGTAGTTTTCGAGGTAAACTTGGAAAAACGAGTTACCAGCTTTTTTTTAATTTTGTCACGTTTTGAAGCGCAACAGTGGCGCTTCAGGTGGTCCAAATTTTGAATGTAGTATGTGATTCTTGCAGGAAATTGTCTCCTCTACAAGTTTGTTCTGAGTACAATTTACCGAAAAACACGTAGTTTTCGAGGTAAACTTGGAAAAACGAGTTACCAGCTTTTTTTTAATTTTGTCACGTTTTGAAGCGCAACAGTGGCGCTTCAGGTGGTCCAAATTTTGAATGTAGTATGTGATTCTTGCAGGAAATTGTCTCCTCTACAAGTTTGTTCTGGGTACAATTTACCGAAAAACACGTAGTTTTCGAGGTAAACTTGGAAAAACGAGTTACCAGCTTTTTTTAAAATTTTGTCACGTTTTGAAGCGCAACAGTGGCGCTTCAGGTGGTTCAAATTTTGAATGTAGTATGTGATTCTTGCAGGAAATTGTCTCCTCTACAAGTTTGTTCTGGGTACAATTTACCGAAAAACACGTAGTTTTCGAGGTAAACTTGGAAAAACGAGTTACCAGCTTTTTTTTAATTTTGTCACGTTTTGAAGCGCAACAGTGGCGCTTCAGGTGGTCCAAATTTTGAATGTAGTATGTGATTCTTGCAGGAAATTGTCTCCTCTACAAGTTTGTTCTGGGTACAATTTACCGAAAAACACGTAGTTTTCGAGGTAAACTTGGAAAAACGAGTTACCAGCTTTTTTTAAAATTTTGTCACGTTTTGAAGCGCAACAGTGGCGCTTCAGGTGGTCCAAATTTTGAATGTAGTATGTGATTCTTGCAGGAAATTGTCTCCTCTACAAGTTTGTTCTGGGTACAATTTACCGAAAAACACGTAGTTTTCGAGGTAAACTTGGAAAAACGAGTTACCAGCTTTTTTTAAAATTTTGTCACGTTTTGAAGCGCAACAGTGGCGCTTCAGGTGGTTCAAATTTTGAATGTAGTATGTGATTCTTGCAGGAAATTATCTCCTCTACAAGTTTGTTCTGGGTACAATTTACCGAAAAACACGTAGTTTTCGAGGTAAACTTGGAAAAACGAGTTACCAGCTTTTTTTTAATTTTGTCACGTTTTGAAGCGCAACAGTGGCGCTTCAGGTGGTCCAAATTTTGAATGTAGTATGTGATTCTTGCAGGAAATTGTCTCCTCTACAAGTTTGTTCTGAGTACAATTTACCGAAAAACACGTAGTTTTCGAGGTAAACTTGGAAAAACGAGTTACCAGCTTTTTTTTAATTTTGTCACGTTTTGAAGCGCAACAGTGGCGCTTCAGGTGGTCCAAATTTTGAATGTAGTATGTGATTCTTGCAGGAAATTGTCTCCTCTACAAGTTTGTTCTGGGTACAATTTACCGAAAAACACGTAGTTTTCGAGGTAAACTTGGAAAAACGAGTTACCAGCTTTTTTTAAAATTTTGTCACGTTTTGAAGCGCAACAGTGGCGCTTCAGGTGGTTCAAATTTTGAATGTAGTATGTGATTCTTGCAGGAAATTGTCTCCTCTACAAGTTTGTTCTGGGTACAATTTACCGAAAAACACGTAGTTTTCGAGGTAAACTTGGAAAAACGAGTTACCAGCTTTTTTTTAATTTTGTCACGTTTTGAAGCGCAACAGTGGCGCTTCAGGTGGTCCAAATTTTGAATGTAGTATGTGATTCTTGCAGGAAATTGTCTCCTCTACAAGTTTGTTCTGGGTACAATTTACCGAAAAACACGTAGTTTTCGAGGTAAACTTGGAAAAACGAGTTACCAGCTTTTTTTAAAATTTTGTCACGTTTTGAAGCGCAACAGTGGCGCTTCAGGTGGTCCAAATTTTGAATGTAGTATGTGATTCTTGCAGGAAATTGTCTCCTCTACAAGTTTGTTCTGGGTAAAATTTACCGAAAAACACGTAGTTTTCGAGGTAAACTTGAAAAAACGAGTTACCAGCTTTTTTAATTTTGTCACGTTTTGAAGCGCAACAGTGGCGCTTCAGGTGGTCCAAATTTTGAATGTAGTATGTGATTCTTGCAGGAAATTGTCTCCTCTACAAGTTTGTTCTGGGTAAAATTTACCGAAAAACACGTAGTTTTCGAGTTAAACTTGAAAAAACGAGTTACCAGCTTTTTTAAATTTTGTAGCGTTTTGAAGCGCAACAGTGGCGCTTCAGGTGGTTCAAATTTTGAATGTAGTATGTGATTCTTGCAGGAAATTTTATACTCTACAACTTTGTTCAGGGTACGTTCCGCCTTTAAACGCATAATTCTCGAGCTAAAGTGAAAAAACATTAACAACCTCCACAAATTAATTTTTCGCCATTTTCTAGGTTGTGTTTTTCTATTGACGAAAATTTTCATTTGTCGTTTACTGCGAAGTTCTTAGAAGTCAGTTCAGTCACATTGTCTTCAATGGGGGAAGACGACGGAAATGATTTGCCAAGTTTGCGGAGGGGGCTTAACCTCCGAACAAGAGGTGGTTTGTAGGGCCGCAGGGAGGTTTCTAAAGTGAAGGAGTTGATAGTTCGTAGGCTCTAAAGTGGTGGAAAGGGGGGGAGGGATAATGCAACGATGGGGCTGATTTCCTTATGACTTTTTTAAACTTAGAATATTTTTACAAGTTTACAGTACTTTTTTTAAATTTTATAAAGTAAGCAATTCTATAAATAAAAAATTGAAAAAATTAAAATACCTCAAATAATTAAAATTATCTGCCATTAAATAGGCCTAAGTTAAACTTTGAAATTATTTATGATTTTAAATTTTTATATAAATATCATTTTATATAAAAATTATTTTTATTTTATTTTTTTAATAGAAAATTGAACAACGTATGACACAATTCTTTGATGATGTTCTTTGTCACTTTTTTCCCCCTGTTTTTTAGTCAGCCACAAATTAGTGTACGTAAGTAACTACGTTATGACGTGTCAGCGTCTTCCCAAGCTCTCTCGAAACGTTATGAGCTATTTCAGCTGTCACCCGCACAAGGGGGGGCCATGTGTTATCCCCATAGACACGAAAACTTCTTGCGGACAAAAAATAAAAGGTCGTAATTTCAGTGGGAGCCGACAAATTTATAACCGGTCGTGTTCACAGGCTTTTTCGATTCGTTTTAATTATTGTGTGAACGAAAAATCTTCGAAATTATTCCCTAAACGGATGAAAACGGTCCGATTTGTCTCTCCCGGGCTTTCGAATTTTTCGATGGCACCTGGCGTCACCGGACTGGAACGGACCTCAGCCGGCAACGGACTTGGGGATTGTTTACGTTTCTTGACATTTTTGACGAGGAGAAAAAAAAATTAGGGTGAGTCCTCGAGAGACCCTTTTTCCAAGTGCCGGCGGTGACAGATTGACAGAACGAAACGAAGCGATTTGATCTTTTCTTTATTTTTTTCTTACGCTTTAGGAGCAAAATGTTTGTACGAGCGCCGACGCCAAGCAGGGTTCACATCCATGCGACAATCCGTCAATGCGTGAACGCGTCAGCAGTGGAGGGGATTCCGGCTAGACGTTCACAAGCGCCCGGCAAATTGTCATTGCGTTGCGCACAGCTGATCCGCGTTTATTCGTGTTTCGTTGATGCTATGGCGACCACTACAACCAGGATGCTTATCGCCATTATCATTGCGTCAGTCCGGTAAATCTGATTTACTGACCAGCCTCGAAAGTGTTTCTCCATCAAAACTAACTTCTTCCCGCCCGCTGGCATCGGCCAATCAGCAGACCGATCGCAATGACGGAATGATGCAATATCGCATTGCCGCATGGATGTGAACCCTGCTGCAGGGTGCATTTTGCACTCCTCGAAAATTGAAATTTTGACAAATTATTCGTTCTTTTCGTGCCTCGATGGTTTGGTCGCTATCATGAAATTTGATTAAAATCTCAAATTGAAGCATTTTGTGAACAAAGGGCTTAAATGCCAAAATAAATTATGACCAATAAAGTAATGTAATTAATAATTAAAAATAATACTTAATCAGTTAATTTAATAAATTTAAATACCTTAATAAATCACTACTATCATTGTTATGAATTATTAAGTTATTTAAATTAACTTCTTATTATTTTAAATGACTAATAATTATAATTATTAATTAATTTTTGATCAAAATTTATTCTGACATTTAGGACCTTTTTTGCTCACTAAAGGCTTCAATTGTTGACGAAATACTCGATACACATTCCAAATGAGTTAGTTGAGGGGGTTCGTTCTGAGGGTCGAGTAAAATGTTTTTTTTTTTTTTTTTTTTTTTTTCAAGTAAATTCCGAGTTATAAACAATTTAAGGGTCCATTTTTTGTATGTAAAATATGTAATAATAAACAATTATGAATATGATAAAATTAATGGAAATAATTTAAAATTATTTTAAACAAAGAGAAAGAAGGTTATGAGCATGTGATGTGAATTCAAATCTCACTAATGCACTTACGATCAATCTACAATAGGGGAAACGGGACAATAAATAATTTATTGATTAGGTAGTAAATGAAAAAAATAAACATTTTGAGCGCAATAGTGGCGCTGTTAGTGGTTCACATGTTGTATGCAGCTTGTGATTCTTGCAGAAAAATACAACTTTGTTCGGAGTGCTTTTGACCGTAAAACGCGTCGTTGTCGAGGTAAACTTAAAAAAAAAAAGGGTTGAGTAACCCACACAGAAAACGATTCTCAGTTTTGTCGCGTTTTGGAACGCAATAGCGGCGCTGTAAGTGGTTCAAAGGGCATTAAGTCCTCTACAACTTTGTTCTGAGTACGTTTGACCGTAAAACGCGACGTTTTTGAGGTAAACTCAATAAACGGGTTGAGTTACCAGCAGTAAACGTAGTTTTATTTTTGTCGTGTTTTGAAGGGCCAAAGAGGCTATGCATGTATTCTGGCCTCAATTGCAAGGTTTTGTTTAAATGTCAAGCCTATTCAATTAAAAATCATGATGAAATTGAAGTTGAACTAACTGTAAAAATCGAGATCGGGGTCGTTGCTATCGTCAAGCTTTCCGGGTTTTTTATCACTCCGTCAGGGCCATAGCGGCCAACACGGTAAAGCAATCGTCGGAGAAAATAATAAAGTTGAAAAAGTCCAAAATTGGTCCGAAAAAAAGATCCCACGTTTCACATCCCAGCCCGGGGAATAAAGCCAAAATGGTGAATTTTCGGGGTTGGGTGAATACTTGGGAACTTACCAATATTTAGAATGTCGAAACAATAAGAAACTTAGTAAAGAATGAGCTGTGGACCCCAAAAGAATTGCCAATAAATGTGAAACAAGAAACGAATGAAAATAATTTAGCGTTAAACTGAGACAGCGTTAAACTGGTTTTTAATCCTTATCTCAGAAATTGTTTGGTGATACGACAGCTTCATTTGACGACGAAAATCAAAACTGGTCGATACATCGCTTGAACATTGAGCAAAAAATGCTTCTGGCCGTTGCAAGATATTGGATGATATTTTCCATTTCAAGCATCGATATTATCCATTGTAAGTAGCGCTAATTCGCCAAGACAACAAAATTGGTAGTAGTAGTAGTCAACGTTTGGATGCCTCCTTCCTCATTTGCAGCAGCCAATGTGCGTTTTTTCCCTTACAAAAACATCATCTACAGATTGAAGCGACTTTTTACGGAAAATTTTCTATACCTACCTTAATTTTCCTCAATTTTCTAACCTCGGTTAACTTCTTCCTGATAGCCTCTCACATCATTATCTTAATTTTAATTTCAATCTTTTAACACCAATCAAACATTAATAACGTAATAATATGTATTATATAGTATTTCAGATGTAATATTACAGATAACAGATGAATATAGAGTATTTATCGTTTACGCAATAAATCTTCGCTTTAGAAGGAACAAAACTAGTTATACGACATTCAGCTGCTGAAATCTGAATGCATTGGACATAAAGGCCAAAATTTGTTGCAGAACGACGATATTCAATAATTGAAGTTTCAAGTCGAACAAGAACTATTCTTGTTCTACTGGCAGAATTGATGGCAAAACTAAAATTTCAACTGTCAAGAAATTTCGGAGGTCAAAAATTCTGATCGGCCTCAATATTAAGTATGTCAAATTTTGACATTGTACGTTTCAAGCGGTCTAGATTTCAAAAACGAAATGTCCGTCCGCCGTCCGGGCCGTTTTGGGCAGTAGGAATTTTTTTCAAATTCTGAAAATTTGCTAAAATACTCGGTTTTTGGTCTGGTTTTCAGCCCGATCGCCCTGTGTGGCTCTGTGGAGCTACAAGAGGGCTTTATTGAAGGGTTTCGTGCTCTGGGGTAGAGTTAGGTGTCGTTTTCGAGGTGTTTTTGGACGTAGAGTCCAATTTTGGGGGGTCCCCAGAACGATTCGATTCTACCGCGGGGGGCTACAAATGGAATGTCAAATATATTCCAAGTAATTTTGGACGCCTAATCCATTTTTCGAGGTCCCACATTTTGATTTTTTGTTTTGTTTTATTGAAACAGAATAAATTTTTGCACAATTAACCTCTATCAAAGAATAATAAACCCTTGCGTTTTTTAATTATTTATGCAGATTCAAAACATTCTTACGCGTAAAGGTTAAGGGATGTTGTGTTTGTTCCCTTAAGCGTGTAGTAAATGCAAATTTCAGGAGTGGGTTGATGCATTATAATTCTTACCGGAACCCTACAAATGAATGTACGTGGGAAAATTCTTCGAAAACGACACCCTGCCCGACCAGAGGCCCCGAAATCGTCCTGAAAGCCCCCACCTGTAGCCGCTGACGGCCTCACGGGCTGAAACGACCGGGACGAAAATCACGAAAGCCACCACAACATGAGCTGTTTTTTTTTTTTTTTTTTTTTTTTTCGGTCAAAACGGCGTTTAAAACCCAAAAAGCCGTAAATATTTTGATACGCCGCGTCAAGAAACAAAATTTCGAGGTTCGTAAAATCTGCGCGGTCCGAAGCGCGTAACACGGAAAACCAAAATCCCGCGGAAGATAACAAAAAATGACAAAAACAGCGTCAATTCAGCAATAACAATGCACATGCAGTGACATTTTTTAAACGTAAAAATGTTTTGATTTGGTGGTATTGCATCAATTTCAAAAGTTGAAACCGAAACCGATGCAAATTGTTGGCTATCGCGAAAGCAGCGTCAAATAATAAACCAAAACGATGCAAATGTTCCACAAAGGTTTACTATTGTTAGGTATAAGTTGTGCAAAAACTAATTCTAGAACAAAGAAACTGTTTAAAAAGGAAGAAGTAAAATTACTCAAAAAACGACAAATTTGAATTCCTGCCTTCCTTCAAAAGCCCCACTAAATTGTAGCACAAATTTTGAACCCCCCAGAGATCCTCATGGTGTAAACGGATCGTTCAGATACACCCAAATACGAATTCTGCGTCCAAAAATACTTCGAAAACGACCCCCAACTCGATCCAATAGCCAAACCCCTTCAAAAACCCCTCCCGTCGCCCCTTTTCAGCCCCACGGGATTGAGCGATTGGGCTCAACATTCGGCGGACCCAACTAGACTATTTTGTCAACATTTGAGATTTGTAAACAAAAATCCCTACCGCTCATAATAAAATAACGCTTCATTTTTGACGTTTTACGTGTCGTTTACTCAAAAACGACACATTTGAACTCCTGGCTTCCTTCAAAAGCCCCACTAAATTGTAGCACAAATTTTGAAGCCCCTCAGAGATCCTCATGGTGTAAACGGATCGTTCAGATACACCCGAATGCGAATTCTGCGTCAAAAAATACTTCGAAAACGACACCCAACTCGATCAAATGAGCCAAAAACCTTCAAATACCCCTCCCGTAGCCCCTTTTCAGCCCCAATGAGCCCCACGGGATTGGGATCAACATCCTGCGGACCCAACTAGACTATTTTGTCAACATATGAGATTTGTAAACAAAATTTCCAGCACTCATAATAAAATAACTTCATTTTTGACGTTTTACACATCGTGAAACGTGCGACAAAATTTTCGTCGCGTCGCTAATTGTGTTATTGTGGGAATAACAACAAAACGAGACCTGCGCGGTCTGTAGCGTGGAACACACAAAATTCCGAGGTGTCAACAAAGTCGAAAAAAAAAAAAAACGAAAACAGCGGAAATTCAGTGTTGACAATTTAGTGATTCTTGGAAATTTTTTTCGTTACGTGAAATGTTTTGAAAAATATTAAATACCTGATTGTTAGGCGACAAGGGCGGAGGGAAATGTGCCATAGCCGCAAGAAGACGGGAATTCGTTAGTTTCGGAGGTCCACATGATACATTATCGCGTCACAGCACTCAACACAGGCACTAAAGTTCCGAAGTTCGAAAAAAAAAAAATTGAAGTAGCGGAATGAAGTTCCCGGAGAATACTGGAGAAGTGTCTCCCCGAACGGCAAAAATCACACCCGTACCGTAGGTGTGGGCTCCCGTGAAAAAAGTGATTTTTCCTACAACTGGCAAACGGTAGGAGACTCCCCCACCAGGTCTTCTCTCTCCCCCACTTTCGAAATCGCTCCCCCCCACTACAAAAACGTCTTGGTCGGGGGGAGGGGGAGAGGTTTTTTAGGGTTGCGGGGAGCGAGCTTGCGTGTCCCCTTACTCCTCCTACGGTGCCATGCCACGCCTTCCGACCAATGGGACGGGGTTACGACGCAGGATCAATGGCTCCCGCACCCCCCCTGGCCGCCCCGCGGGGTCCGACCCAGGGGGACAAATTACACGACCCCCAGACACAGTTGACACCCTGTCCTGAGCCCTGTTAACACAAACCCACGACAACCCACCCCACACAGACACTCACATACCCCCCCACCCTTCCCCCCACTCTACATGTCTTTCTCTTCCCCTTCTTAGTAACATTCTCCTCTACTAAACTACCCCTCTTTGTTTATCATCCCTTACCCTCCTAACCCCCATCTGCTATATTATTATCAATTACCTTATACACTATGCTATTATGCCAATCTCCCCCCACCCTTACCACCAGATCTGCCTCCGGCCTTTTGAACGATTCTCAGCTGTTGAAATTTGTACGCATTTGACTAATAAAAGCGTTTGGGTGCGACCTAAATGGGCCCCGGATTAACAGGCCACCCACCCCCAACCTTTTTCAACTGGCCTCAGACCCCTTTTACTCGCTTTTTGATAATGTGTAGTTCTTTTCCCCTTAAGAAATTTGGAGCTCAGATGGGCCACAAGGAGCAACATTTTGATGCCTGAGAAGCTGGACAGCCGCAAGGTAGATGCGCTTTGCGATAAATTTTGCTTGGTTGAAATAGTGGATGACGGAGCCCCCCCCCCCCCCCCCACCCCCAAATCTCCGCAAGCAAGCCTCGCTAATTCAGCACCCGGAGTCCATGAGGTCCCCCCCCACCCCACAAGCTTGCACCCTTTTCCAACGACTCCGCGGAGTTCGCGCCTACCCCCTCGGGAACAACCTCCTCACTCCCACCTCCCCAACATCCTTTCAACTGGTCTTGATCCTTTTGTATGAACACTAATATAGTAGATAAGAATTGTACTCAATTTGATTTCTGAAAATTCATCAATGATAAATTAATTAATTAAATTACAAAATTATGTTTAGATTGTTTTGGATGCATCTGCGGTTCAGTCAAAGAATACGATGAACGCCAACGATTCACAAGATATTTTCCTTCCTATCAGAGTCGAATGGAATGAACCGAAAATGGTTTTTGTTATTGAAATGTCATCTGGGACAAAAACAATGTCACACGTTAAACCAAGGAATGGAAATGCACCCGAATTTCGAGTTAAATCATCCTGTATCATGTTGTTAGAAGTCAACAAGGGAAAAATACATCATTTTTGTGATCTTTCACGTAGTTTATCTAAATTCAAAAACCGATGTAGGTGACGTCACCTTCGATTTTCAACTTTTTTCTTGATTTTCTTGGCGGTTGGCACTAGTGACTCATTTTATTCGTGATATAAATTAACTTATTCGACTGAGACCGATCCTTCAGTTTTTAGTTTCTTAATGGTGGCCAACTCGTCGACCAATAGGAGCTGATTTCGGGTCTCCGCCAAAATTCAAATTGCAATTTTTGCATCAATTTTATAAATTCGTACAAACTTGCAGTTTGTGTTTTAACCCCATTTTCAGTATTATCTGGACGCCTTCTATCGATTAAAAAAATAATCCAGACCCGTTTCCATTCCTAATTGGAACAAAATATGACCTGAGATGAAGGGAATTAAACATATCAATGGATCAATTAGAACAATCTCTCGTAAATTTAAAAAAATGCGAATTTCACGCAAGAGTTGATTATGTTTTAAGATGTAGCGTTAATGAGAACGTGGTACTTATGTGAAAAATTTGGTTGGTCCGATTCAACGTTGCCCTCAGCCAGAGCTTTCAAGACAAAATTTAATGGAGCTCTAGATGGATGCCAGGAAGTCGAAAGAGGTGTCGTTTTCCGAATAATATTGGACGCATAATCCATTCGTCAGGGCCCCACATCCGTCCATACTCAAGAATGTTTAACAATTTTTCGTAATAGGTAATTAAATGTTTAAACATTTTAAAAACATTAGTGTTTTTACGACTTATATCAAAGATTATTAAAACCCTTGTGTCTTTTATTAATTTATTCTAACGTAATAAGTATGTTAAAATAAATGAATTATATTATTATTCACGGCTCCCACGAAGAAAAAACAAAACCTAAAAACTTTAAAAACTAAAAAAAAAAAAAATCCGAAATTTGAAAATTGTGTCAAAATATGACATGGTATTATCGTTTTTGTCCCTATAGCTCGAAATTTATGTACTTCAAGTTCTGAAACGTCGATAAGTTCATCGGCCACGTGCGACTATTTAATAGCTAAATACATTTACATGTAAGAAAATTACATTATTATTAGCTAAATATTCTTGCATGTAAGAAAATTACAAAAAATTACTTATAAGTACTTTTTTATTTTTTTTTAAATATTATTCTTGAAATAGTACATGGTAGGTACATGTATAGGTGCATAGTTTGGTTTTAATTTGGATTTAGTACTTTTTGGTTGAAATTTTAAAACGCTTATTTTCGATGGATAGAATACTTTTAGAGCTGAAACGACTTCATTTTCGTGAAGAACCATGTTTCTGGCAGTTCCCAATAGCCCGTTTAGTACCTTTTATTATACGCTCCAATACTCGGTTTATCATCTAGTTGTGCCCGCAAGATTTTCAGCCGATCCCCCGTGAGGCTCTTTGGGGCTAAAAAGAGGCTACGGGAGAGGTTTTTTAAGGCTACGTAAACGATTTGGGTGTCGTTTTCGTAGTAATTTTGGGTGTATTGGGGATCCAGAACCATTCCAATTTCACCGCAGGACTTTTGAAGGACGTAATGTCATAATAAACCTCATATGAGGTGTCGTTTCCGGAGGAAATTTTGACGCATAATTCATTTTTCGGGATGCCTCATCTGTCCAGACGTTGCACTTTAAAAAAAAAAGATTTTTCATTCTTGCAGCGGGTTTTTACTTCCAGTTGTGAATACTTTTGACTTCGACGCGAACGACAAAATCAAGACAGCAGGGGGGTGTAATGGCGTAATTGTTATTTACTGTGAAATTCCCTGGTTCAGTTTAGGGGTTCGAAGGGGGGGTTGAAACGGGGAGAAAAGCGATGCTTTTAATTAGGGTCGATCCCGCCCTCCGGAATCCCCCAACCCCCAAACAGTCTCTTCACTCTCTCAATCGACTCCAGAAGGGTGAAATCCCCCATTGGAGCGTCCACCCCCCTTTTTAAGTGCTCTCGTTCTACCACAACTGCTACCTTCACGTCCGTCAACTATCACGTTTTGATGGATTCAGAGTTGGCAAACAAAAAAAAAAAAAAAAAACGACTCGGAAATTTGTACACTTGACCAGAACTGAGCGTGTAAGCCGTTACGGGAGTTTCACGGCGGTAGTAAATTGTTACTGTCCTCATAATAGAATGACACAACAAGGGAAGGGAAAAAAGGACCTCAAGAAAAGAGCCCTCCCCTTAAATTTGTTCCCGCTCGGAGGAAAAACCGCCTCTCGGGGTTTTTCCCACAAACCCTCCCCTTTTTTCCGAGTCATCTGCACTTTTAGCCCCCTCACACGGGGGGAAGAAAAGGAGGGAAAGAGATAATTGTTTCGGAGTCTGGTCGGACTGGGAGTGGGAGAAAGAGGATTTTCAAAGAAAAAGTAGTTAGGGGGGGGGGGGGGGGGGGGGGGGGGGGGAGTCGAAGGGGAGAAAAGGACACTCGAAGATGGTATTGATTCACCCCCTTTTGCTCCTTTCTTCGCCACACAAGATTGCCTTTGTCACACTTCCCCCCCGTCTCCACCCCCCTTTTTTCCTTTTCCCGGAGTCTGCCCACAATCGACACCCCCCCCCCCCCCCCCCCCCCCACCTTTCGCGCCCTTTTTCCGCCCTCTGGGCGAAAAAGGACCTCGACGGAACAATATTGTTCAACAGTCAACACACTACCTAATAACCTGCTAGTAAACATTGAAAGAAGCTTTTTGGTAGTAGGTAATTTCACCTCTCGGGGACCAACAAACTGAATTTAAATTTATCGAACATATAAATGCATATTCAGATTTTGTATTTTAGGTAGATTGTTTTTCATGAAATTTCCCCAGAATTTGGGTCTCGACTAAGGGTTTTTTTAATTAGTGGGAAATTCGAGGTTGAAAATTCAGTGTTATGAAAATCCTTCTGAATGAAAAAAACAAAAACAAAAAAAAACAATAATTTTGCGTTTACATAGATTTTACACCGCATAAAGAGCAAATAGCTGCCCCCTCTCCTGGACTTGGGTACAAGGAAATGCCGATGGGAGTCTCGAGTAAATTGCAATTAAATTGTCGACCACATTTTTCCGGATCAAAAAAATTAAGCCAGAATAAAACCCTTAAAAAAGGGAGATTCAAAAATCCGAGACTTCGGAAAAATCGCCGTCACTGTCTCGTCTTGGGATTTGGTCAATGAAAAATCGTTAGAAATTCGCAAAATGTATACCTGCGTGGACAGATAAGAGACCCCGATTCTATGCCCAAAATTACTCTGCAAACGACGCTTCATTCGACACGGTGAGGGGCGATGGGTCTGAAACATACGTCGACGACACCCCACTCGACAGGAAAGACCTTGAAAAACCAGGTTTTGCGACAAGACTCAATAGAAGACATCTCAGACATTATCTTATCAGTACTCTCACTCCTCATAACAACCAAGACATCCCCATCCCAACCAAATTAACCGAACAGCCCATCCGAAGAGCTCATCGAAGCTGTAGCTATAGCTCTATAGAGGAGAAAATAAAAAAACTTTTGACTTTGACTTGACTTTGAATTTATAAAATTTATGGAAAAATTGCAATTTGAATTTTGGCGGAAACCCGAGGTCAGCTCCTATTGGTCGACGAGTTGGCCACCATTCAAAAACTAAAAACTGAAGGATCGGTCAGGTCGAATAAGTTAATTTATATCACGAATAAGTTGAGTCAATACGCACTATCACATTCACAACAAAGCAAACACGGCCATTTTCGCGTTACTCCTGTGTCGCTAGTGCCAAACACCAAAATAAATCAAGAAACAAATTGAAAATCGACCTGCACTCTGGTGACTTTGATTGGAAACCGGAACCAGTGTAGGTGACGTCACCGGTTTTTGAATCGGCCAGAACAACTTGAGATGATTATAAACCGCGAGCCCTCGCTTGTGTGGCTTAGATGGTGAAAGTTGAGTTGGGTGTCTTTCACCACCTGAGCATTTGCACTAACGTCCAGGTTAAAGCTCGGTTAAAAGGTGGAGGTGGCCCTAAACGCCTCTTCCGCAGATTGCCTGTGAAACTTCACCATTCATCAACTGGGTTCCCTGAGTTAAACGGTGCTCCTTCAGACGTTAACTCGATTGGTGAAACCGATCTAAGCATAAACCGTCAACGTTTGCGTTGAAGCCACTAGCGAGCGGTCTCATTCATACAGGAGGAACCGCTTCTAACGCACAGCTTCGAATTAGGAATGTGACAACTGGTAGTCTCCCCGCAAGCTCCTCGCTATCTGGCTTAACCTCCCCCCACCCCCTTCCCGCTACTTTTAACCGCCCTGTTCAACCACCCGTTCCTTCGAGAACACGATCTTCGGGAGAACATCCGATGTTGGGGCGTCTTCCCGTATCGCGTCACGTTTTTCGAGTCGGCCCTCTCGGCGAGTCCTTTTGATCCCTCTTGCGGACGCCCCCTTCTGGGTCCACTTCCAGCCTCGCCCCTCCGCGGAGCCCCCCCCCCCTTCACCGCTCGTGTTATCTCCGCGCATACCAGCCAAACCGCGCAGGTGAAAGTAATCCTAATTAAAAACCTGTAAAAAATTAAAAATAAAAAAAATACCCAAAAAATCTTTGCATTTCCTTAATATTTTCAAAATTCCGAAATCCATAAATTGACAAATATCCGTTGGAAGTGGAATCTCAACCGTTTGGCAACAACAGCGTTTCCTAGCAACAGCTCGATGTTTTGGGGAGGGGGAAGTGCTGTGAGCAAAACGGATCGTATGTCAGTTTTGAGCAAAATTCTGTTCAAATTTTAAAATTTGAATCCAACTCACAGTTTCGTTGTGTGACGGGCTCCTCAGGATGTGCATAGCCGGCCGTGAGGGGGTGTCATTCTTTCCGAGGCGTTTTAGGACGGATTGTGACGCGGAGCTGCGGAGCGCGGGAGTGGGGAGGGTGAAGAAGAGAAAAAAAAAACGCCAAAAGAGGGCGGGGAGCTCCGCGGCGAGGGGTGGTGGAGCCATGCGCAGACCCACCCGCCTGTTGGAGCGTCCTTCCCCAAAGATCGCAGCACTAACCGGAGATTCACCTTATGAGCGGGGTCAGGTGGGTCCGCAAGGACTCCGCGGAGTTTTGAAGACCTGACGTCTTGTGAATATCGGACGTTGCTAATCAGGCGTCAGTTATCTTTGGCTAATCCGAAATTATTTCCAATTCCCGTAATCCCCGTAATGTTTGAGGACAAGAAGGACAGAAGTAACCTCTAAAAGGAGCTTTGGTCAGTTATTGCCCCCATAATTCCTCACCCTTCGGGCTATTTTCGCCCTTTTTAGGGAGTGGAGAGTCCGGAGAGAAAAACCCTCTAAGCTCCTTATCGTTTTTCGAGGCTTACCCGTCACCAGATGCTTGGAATCAATATGTCCTCGGGACAAGGCGGGGGATATGACCCAAAGGGTGTCCGGCAAATAGGTTTCCTTTTTCTCCGAGTGGCACCCGGAAGCTTTCAAAGCCGGAACGGGATGGACATCGACTTGCGTGGATTCCACGTGTATGAAATAACTGATGTGCCTCGTCATTAACTCCACGTGAAAAGGACTCGCTGATCTCTGCTCTGTGACGCAAATTCGCTTAAATAAATTGATATTCTTCCTACGATTTTTCTTGCAATCGATTGATTGTAACGATTTTTTAATACCAACAGAACAACCCTTCCAAAGAGCTCATCGAAGCTAGAGGAGAAAATAAAAACTCTTGACTTTGGCTTTAAATATTTTGTCTTTCGTATTGAACCTACTCCGTGTATTCAACCGTATTCAACCTACTTACGCTTGGCCCTAATTTGGCCATACAATATACGCCACATTATGGTTTTATGGCTGCGATATTAAATATCAAAGTCAAAAGTTTTTTATTTTCTCCTCTAGCTTCGATGAGCTTATTGATGGGAAATAAAAAATAAAAATAAAAAACGCTGCAAATTTTACAAAAGGGTTTATTATTCTTTGATATAGGTTACTTGTGCAGAAATTTATGATTTAATTCTGTCGATGAAAAAAATTTAAAAAAAGAATTTCTGTCAATGAAAAAAATTTAAAAAAATAATTTTTTGAATTTTAATATTTCATTGTTTTTTTTCAGAAAATGTTTTTTCACATTTTTTTGTTTTTTACTTGAAAAATATTTGACCTCCTGGGATCCTTCAAAAATCTCATTTGTAGCCCCATGAAAGCCCTATAGATCGCAACAGTCAAATCGGATCGTTGCGGGACCCCTAAAAATGGATTCTACGTCCAAAAATACTTCGAAAACGACACCTGACTCGATCCCATAGCTAAAAGCCTTCAAAAAAACCCCTCCCGTAGCCCCATAGCGCCCCACGGGTTGGTGCGATCAGGCTGAAAACCTTGCGGGCACAACTAGATGGTAAACCGAGTATTTCGTCAAAATTCAGATTTTTAAAAAAATTCCTATAGGAATATACTGCCCAAAACGGCTTGGACGGCGGACGGACATTTCGGTTTTGGAATCTTGACCTCTTGAAACGGATAATGTCAAATTTTGAGGCCGATCGGAGTCGTCGACCTCCGTCGCGAAAACATTGGAGTACATATTTCCAAGAATAATAAACCAAAGAAAGTGTCCACGCGCATGCGCAGTACCTACCATTCCTCAGACTCCACGACCCAGACACTCCTCTTCACTTAAGCAGGGTTCACATCCAGCGGCAATCCGTCAATGCGTGAACGCGTCAGCAGTGGAGGGGACTGGCATTCCAGACATATATGTCTGGAATGCCAATCCCCTCCACTGCTTGTGAACGTATACGTTCACAAGCGTCCGGCAAATTGTCATTGCGTTGCACACAGCTGTTCCTTCTTTATTGTTGTTTTGTTGATGTTGCTATAGCCTAATATATGGCTGTAGCAACTTCAACAAAACCATATTATGGGGACAACAACAACCTGGATGCGTCAGTCCGGTAAAATATCTGATTTTTTGGATGTCAGCTTCGAAAGTGCTTCTTCCGTCAAAACTAACTTCTTCCCGCCCGCTGGCATCGGCCAATCAGCAGACCGAACGCAATGGCGCAATGATGCAATATCGCATTGCCGCATGGATGTGAAACTTGCTTTACTTGCTTTGTTCTTCGTAGTGTCCTCTCCACAAGCCCGACGTCCATGTTGACAACTGACTCCCTTTCCAGCCTTTATTTGAAAATACCCCCCCCCCCCCCCCCTACATGCCACCACCCGTCAACAAAGAGACACTGCCCACTTTCCCCTTTCCTTTTTCTTCCCACATGTTTGTCTCGCTCTCTTGGGAAACACAATCGAAAAGCTTTTGATAATACACGTGTCTCTGGAGCACGTCTGCCTTTACGGGGTGATAAGTTCCCTTCGCAGTCCTCCGCCACGAGAGAATTGATTAGTAGAGTTATTAAGAACAGTAATTGAAAAAGAGGGAGTCGGTTTCATACCTTAAGAACCTTTTACGGATGGAACCAAAGCTGTTCCGGTAATTTTTTTTTTAAACCTAATTATTTTAAGGTCAAAAGTTTTTTATTTGTCTCCGCTTCGATGAGCTCTTCGGATGGGCTGTTCTGTTAGTTTGGTTTAGATGGGATGTCTTGCATGTTGTGAGGAGTGAGAGTAGTGATACGGTTATGTCTGAGATGTCTGAGATTTCTTCTAAAGAGAAGAGTAGCTCAAGTCGTGCTTTCTCCTCATCGACAGCAGCGGCAGCAACAAAAACAACTTCACCAGCAGCAGCAGCAGCAGCAGCAGCACCACCACCACCACCACCACCACCACACCACAACAACAACACCAAAGACACCAACAACACCAAAGACACCAACAGCAGCACCAACAACACCAAAGACACCAACAGCAGCACCAACAACACCAAAGACACCAACAGCAGCACCAACGACAACAGCACCACCAACAGCAACAACAACGACTACAACAATGACTGCAACAGCAACACCAGCAGCTTCGCCATCAGCAGCAGTCAAGAACGGAAGTTCCTCCACAAAACCACCACAAGCCAGTAGTAAGCCTTTCTCCAAGAACAGGCCCTCCACCAATGACAAGCCAGCACTATTCCATTGCTCCCCAGCCAACAGCCCTTGCTGCGGAATTCACAGTTACCTACCTAGCCAACGTACACCATCACGGATCCAAAGACCAGAACCAAACCACCTTCAAAGCTCTTCGACCCTCGATGTAACTACACTTATCAACTCACTGCTCCAACCACTCGTACTGCTCATGAACCAACTGACTGCATTTATAAACAGCCTTCAAACACTACTCACCCAATACCAAAGTCAAAAGTTTTTTATTATCTCCTCTAGCTTCGATGAGCTCTTCGGATGGGTTGTTCTAGTTTGTTTAAGTTTGATTGGGATGGGATGTCTTGGATGTTGTGAGGAGTGAGAGTAGTGATACAATTATGTCTCAGATGACTCCTTTTGAGTCTTGTCGCAAAACCTGGTGGATCTGTTATTGCCGCGACGCATGGATTCATGTTCCCTTCAGCCTTCTCCACCAGTTTTGTGTATTGTCTCTTGAATTGTGGATAGTTGGAGGTCTTCCCGGAGCACGTCGTTTCTCACGTACCACGGGGCACCTGTTATGGAGCGGACGATCTTGTTTTGTTGTCGCTGAATCTGTTTTGTGGAAGTGTAGCAGGCTGTACCCCAGATCTCGCAGCCATAAGACTATATAGGTCTTATGAGAGCGTGTAAAGGAGCTTCTTGTTCTCCAAGCTCAGCATTGGCCAGCATAGATAGGAAGGTCCTCTTTTGGTTTATTATTCTTGGAATAATACACCTATGTTTTCGCGACGCGGGTCGACGACTCCGATCGGCCTCAAAATTTGACATTATCCGTTTCAAGAGGTCTACATTCAAAATCCGAAATGTCCGTCCGCCGTCCGCCGTCCGGGCCGTTTTGGGCAGTAGGAATTTTTTTAAAAATCTGAAATTTTGGCAAAATACTTGGTTTACCATCTAGTTGTGCCCGCAAGGTTTTCAGTCCGATCGCCCAAACCCGTGGGGCGCTATGGGGCTAAAATGGGGCTACAGGAGGGGTGTTTTGAAGGCTTTTAGCTATGGGATCGAGTTAGGTGTCGTTTTCGAAGTATTTTTGGACGTAGAATCCATTTTTGGGGGTCCCGGAACGATCCGATTTCACTGTGGCGTTCTATAGGGCTTTCATGGGGCTAAAAATGGGATTTTTGAAGGATCCCAAGAAGTTAAATATTTTTCGAGTAAAAATTAAAGAATTTTTGAAAAAACACATTTTTGAAAAAAAAAAATCCCCCCAAAAAATTTTTTTTGAAATATAAAAATCCAAAAAAAAATTTTTTCAATTTTTTTTATTGACAGAATTAAATGTCTGTACAAGTAACCTATATCACAGAATAATAAACCCTTGTGTAAAATTTGCAGCGTTTTCATACCGTCTCTGACGTTCTTGAAGTTAGACTACAGTCTAGGGTCAAACCTCGATATATCGAACCTCGGTATATATACCGAACTTGACTTTTCCGTGGAAGTAAACCACCACATAGAGCGACGTTGTCGACCGTTCCTGGCCTAAGCGTGAATGTGATGAGCGAGGACTTTGTTGGGTTGACCTTCACCTTCCATTTGTTGAGCCACTCCTCAGCTTTGCCATCTTCTCTTCAGGTGCCATCTTGCCTCCATGACGGTGTCTCCTGAAGCGAGTATTCCTGTGTCGTCTGCAAACTGGGCCAGAAGCGTGTCACACGTAAAGGGTAAAGGATGAACTCGCAAGCCCAATGCAGATGTCTCCTATCAATCCAGACGAGCTGAATTGGGCCATTAAAGGTTTAAAGAATAAGAAAGCTCCTGGATATGATTTGATAACAGCAGATTTGTTCAAGAACCTCCCCAGGAAGGGTCAAGCGTTCCTCCTGAACTTGTACAATGCACTCCTGCGCCTTGGGTACATGCCAGCAGTGTTGAAACATGCTGTGGTCATAGTTTTTCTGAAGCCCGGCAAACCTCACCAAGACCCGGCCAGCTATCGGCCAATCAGCTTGCTAACTCTGCTGGGGAAGCTGTACGAGAAGATTCTCAAGAGGTTAGAGTGCTCTTCAGGTGTCATCAACCATCCCGGACCATCAATTTGGGTTCAGAAGCGATCATTCAGCAACTATACAGGGTTGTTGACTACATCCTGCATGGCTATGAACCTCGTCCTTAAATAAAATGCCTTGGCGTTAACCGAACTCTTCCACCCTCTTCATCCTTTCGGACCTGCGACTTATTGGAGGGGTTGGCCCCAACTGACACGCGCCTCAAACACAATAGAAATGATTTATACGTGCGAGTGTTTTGTAAACACGTTAACCCACTAACGGTTGGAAATGACGTTTTTATTGCGTCGGGATATTGCGAGGTGAGGAACGTCGACGATTACGACGAGAAATCCACTTTTGGGCGTTTGGGATTTTAATGCATCTTAAAGGCAGGTGATTGTGAAGAGATGAACGGATGAAAACAAACAGCAATCCTTATCTGGGAGAGTGGAACCAAATGCAAATTCCCACTTTTTGTCACTTCTAATCCTCTCTCCGTCAACCTCCTTCTCCTACAGAGCCGGTTTATCTTCAACTTAATTAAAAGCTAACGAAGGAAAGTTGTCAGCGAACATGCGTAGCCTCTCGCGGTTTCCTACGTCGGCCGTCGAGCCTCCCAGGGGGTCTGGGGCAGGACCACCTGGGGGGCCACGTGGGGCCCATTAATACTCGTCCTGGCCAGAGCGGGGAAGGGGCTCCAGAATGACGTTTTTCGACTATTGTAAATGGTGTGAGAGGAAGACACAAAAAAAGCTAAAGGTGATCTATGTGTTGGACGGAACCCCCCAGGGAGACACCCCAAGTGACCTGAGGAACATCTTCGTCGAAAAACTCCACTTTTTTTTGGTATTTGGACCGAACTCGACCCCCTCGAGGGAAATGAAGAACGAGTGAGGTTATCCCTATTATGTCAACTAGTGTGAGCTACGCCATACAAACAGCTATCCGGTAAAATCATCTCTCACAAATGCTCCCATAAGTTATAAATTTAAATCTGCCGTTTCCAACGTTTGACGTGAAGGTCTGAATTGAATGTAAACCGTCCCCGAGTTAGTTACTGTTTTTCATTGTAAAAGGAATACAAACACATTTTAAACCCGTAAAAATGACTTATAATGAAATAACATGAAAATCCCGTATAGGTAAATCAAATATGTACCTCCAATATGTAACAAGAAAATAGATTTGGCAAAATTAAAACTCGTCTTAATCACACAGAGGAACTTTACGAATTTAAGGAAAAACGTATTTGCAGGGTTCACATGTGAACTTCGCAACTACAACAAGCCATCAATTGAATTGAATAGATGAGCGCAACCTTTTTGTTATTACGAGAGAAACTAAGAAACATTAGGTATCTAGCGACCAAACTATGCCACACAGCACATCAAAAATATCCACGTGATGCTCATTACGTAAACAACTGCACCCTAACGACCGATGCTTAAGAAAACCTTATGCCGATCAGAGGTAACGAACGGCTCAGGCTGCGAAAATCGTTTTGGAGTCGTTGGAATCAGCCTAAAAAGCTCATTCCATAGACCCTTGTACCAACGAAATCGGACAAAAACTTTCGTCCCCCTATTGAGGCCTCCTTAGTTACACATCAGAGATAAACAACTTTCGTCGTGAAGGACCTCCCGAAAACCGATGAAGGGGATGAGGGAGGAAAAATCAAGGTAGCCTATAACCACCCCACGAACTCGCTGATCACAATGAGACCACCCTCATGAAAATCTGTTGAGCCGCTCGGGCGTGATGCTCTGTACACAAACAAACAAACAAAAAAAAAAAAAACATACATGTCGAGGAGGTGAGCGCACCTTTCCATTTTTTGGAAAAAGGTTGCGCTAAAAATGTTCTGCTACGCAAAAATAAACTTGAATAAAGAAAGTCTACAGCTGGCCGTTATTTTGGTGTCTGCTCACTAAAATCCGGATTCTGCTCCCTGAAACGAGTGTCTGCTCCCTCAGAACCGGCTTTTCCTTCCCTCCAAGAAGGCCTCTGCTCCCTCGAAACCAGTTTATGCTTCTCTCAAACTGAGTCACTCTAAAAGAGTAAAAATTAACATGTGTTACATTCTTAGTTACCGCCGCTACTACCAAAACTAAAATTTTCTTCACTCTTGCTTGAACTCTCAACGAAACGCTCTTTCGTTTCTTTCTCTCGCAATTCACAACACACAGTAAATAACACACCTTAGGTACTACCACCAAGAGCACATTCTGGTCCAATGGCATCCCTTCTGTATCAATTTCGTATAAGTTCGTCGAGCCATCGGCCAAAAGCACGTCAGAGATCATTATTGCACCGAGGAGAATAAAACCCATTGCTGCTCACCGATCAACAGTAAGAACAACCGCTTTCACAACCTGCGCCGGCCTGATCAAGTGAACCTTTTGAGAATTTTCCCTAAGCTTTGAAAACGTCAAAGGTTTGTAAGGGGGAGGAGGAGCTTGAGGGGAAGTGATGAAACTCTACAGCAGTAGCCTATCAACCTACGGGTGACCTGCTTTGTTACAACCAAAAATAAAATTTTCTCCCTCTTAAATGTTTGTTTTTCTCTGAACCGCCAAGTGCGCATTCTAAGTAAAAAAGAGTCTGCGGCCTGAAAACCCGGGTTTTGCTTCCTCAACAAGCCTCTGGTTCCTGCTTTCTCTAAAAAGTAGCAACTCCGTCAAAACTAGTTCTTCGGTCATTCTATTTTAAATTGCCTGTTTTGGGGTCCTGTAGTGAGCAGCTTCGCAAAAACAAAGTGCTCCAAACAACCTGTCATTTCGTCACAAGCTACTTTATATTTCATATTTTAAGGATCAGTAACTGTGCAGCCGAGTTTTTCAACGATGAACTACTTTTTTTTGTGGAAACAACTCAAATAACAGCCTCATGAGTGTCACGACAAGTTTAAGCTGGATTGTACTTCTTGAGGGAATGGTACAAAAAACGTATCCGATTGCAACACTTGAGGATGCACAAAACTTCATTGTTAGCGTGTCATAAACGCATTCAAATACAATTTGGTGGGGGGGGGGGGGAGTGATATCGAGCCTTGAGAGCAAAAAGGGCCAATATGAAATTCAATTAAAAAAGCACTATATAATATATAATATATAAATATAATATATAATGATATAACACTATATAATATATAATAATATTATTATCACAATGTATAATAATATTATTACCACAATGTAATAATATTATAAACACTATAATATAGTGTTTATAATATTATAGTTTATTATAGAACCGGCGCCCGGATGGGCACAAGAGCATCTCCAACAACACCGAGGGATCTCCAGGCTCCCTGTTCCAGGCTTTTTCTGTTGGTTGCCGTTTCGTTGTTGTTGTTTCTTGTTTTTTGTTTTTGTTTTCGTTTTTGTTTTCGTTTTTGTTGGGGTTCTCTTCGCGAGATCTATCTACATATTATAGTTTATAGTTTATTATATATTATATTATAATATATAATAATATTATTATCACAATGTGATAATAATATTATTATATATTATATAGTGTTATATTAGTATATACAATATTTATATATTATATATTATATAGGGCTTTTTTAATTGAATTTCATATTGGCCCTTTTTGCTCTCAAGGCTCGATATAAACTCATGAGTGTCACGAAAAATTTTAAGTCTGGCACATAAATGTTCGATTAAAACCCTAAAATCAAGTCCTTATCCGATGGTGTCGTATTTCTCGTGACAGGGTACTCATGCAGCAACCCTAATTCAATTTTGCGGTCAGACATTGTAGTAATGTGAACTCATGAGATGTGACACTCCTGAGATTTTGAGCTAAATATGGCGCCCAGCAGCCTAGAAACATCATAATGAAAATCGAATGAAAGCGTCTTGAACCTGTTTCCACATAGAAACCAGGTGTAATTATTTCATATCGATAGCAGTTCCTATAGTTTCTTAACTTACGTGATACTCATGAGAGAGAATAAAAATACGCACCATGTTTTCTGATAAATCTCTATCTGATAAAAATTTGTCGTTGATTGTATAGCTCATAGTAAGGATACAGTGACACTCATGAGTTTTTTCCCCGTTTTTTCCTATATAATATTTTTCTACTGTGAACCAATGAAAGATTAAGCCAAACACATAGTCTTCATTGTTTCCTATGATGTCAAAGAATACGTTGCAATTTTTTTTCATTGATAAGAAAATATTACAGCAGTTTATTTCGGCAGGATACACTAAACAGGCAATTTAAAATATAATGACCGTCCTGTTTCGTTAACAACACACTGTTTAAAACAGCTTATATTGCTAGGATAAGATTATTTATTTATTTTTTTCAATGGGTTGCAGTTAAATGGTATATTAAATAATATTATACTATACATTTTGTAGTAAATTTTAGTGGTAGGGTTTGGGATTTATTAATCCTAGTTCTGCTTTCTGAAATTTGTAGCTCTATTTTTGGCTGTTTGGTTGTTCTCAGAAACTGTATTCTTATCTATAATTTATAATATTTATAGGTAAGAATGGAAATGGATGTCTGTGTGTATGTATGTATGTTTGTTCCAAACGAGTTTCTTCTTCGAGCCATCGATTCGAGATCTTCACGACAAGAAACGGTCAACAAGCAGCGTTGTACTAAGAAAAATCACGAGTTGATGGGTTGCTACGGGCGTTCCAAGTGAAGCATGGGTTGCATTACTGAGAGGGGGTTTTGCGGAATGACGAATTTCTCTCAGGCTCATCCCAGAGCGCTAAAATTTGGTACGCGCTCAGCTTCCTGAGGATCAATCGAAGTGAAACCTATATGGACAGGTAATTTTACGCTCTCTTACTGTACGGGCCTTTGATTCGAGATAGTTTGATACTTGTCGACAAGAAACGGGTCATCAAGGATGGACAGGTTGGATATGCTTGCGTTCCGAGTGAAGGATTGATGCATTATTGAACGAGAATTTGATATTTCATATAAAACCAAATAAAGTAATAATATGCACGAGAATAATTCTCGAGCATATTATTACTAGGTAATTATTACCTATTCTCCATTCACAATATCACAAAAATGACGTGTCTATAGATATGTAGTCCCTATAGGGACGGCCCAAGGAACTCTTTATTGATTGATAAAATATATAAAATACCAACCTACACTCGTTCAATGCGTTTGGTATCACAAATGAAATGACTCCAATGAGCTCAAATTAAACAATGGGAAACGGTCTAGTTACACATCAACCCTATTAGTTGAGCCCTTGTTCCCGCCACAGAAACTTCTAGCTTTCCCCAAAGTCTATCAATTCATTGGTGGATGCAAATCGTTTTCACTTTGCAGTGTTATTTGGAAATCTTCAACAATGAAAAAAAAAAAAAAAAAAAAAAAAAAATCAATGCGTTTCTGAAGTTGCTAGTCTTCGACGTGAGGTTTCCTCCCAATTTGTCTCTTTCAGTATTCGTTCGGTAGCGGAGGGCTCGACAAAAAGCCAAAACCATCCTTTTTACCCTCGTAGGGTGTCAGGACAAACACTCCCCAGCATCTTCCCGGCCTTCTACGACTTTTGTTCGGCTGTAGGGTTGACAATCCCCAAGAATAGGGAACTGTGCTGCTCGAGCGAGACATTGCGAAATCCTTTAATTATCTGCAGCTTGTTTCTCGCCGTACCATAACTCGCCCAGTTCGTCTGTCGTGAGACGAGCATTGCCTTCACGATCATTGACACGCTCTTAATTAGTAGTTTTTTTTCTATTCGGCTAATATATACCGAGAAATCCGTTTTCTTGTATAACTAGAACGGCGGAAGTTCCTGGAGGGATGAATGATTAGTTTCTTGGTTTATTTTTTTTTTTCTATTTTTTGCTTTTCATCCAATGTGACTGATTTATCGCCTGAATTGTAGATATGAGAGATAAAAAAAAAAAAGGAAACAAAGGCTTCAGGAATTGTAAAACCACCCAGTTCTCATAGGTTGCTCACATGGCTGTGAAGACATTATGTATGTACTATTCATAATCGTACCAGTTAGTTTGCTCGTATCACAACGGTGACTGACTATTAACAATTAGCAAGTTCATACGATTATTCATCGGGATGCAAATTGCGAGACTACGTGGGAGGTGTGTCGGAAATTGCAAAATGCATCGCCTTCACCTGGTTGGGGTCCTTCGAAGGTGTGTTTCCGACGTGTACGCCATCTAGCGGCGGCAGCCTCGACTGTACCGAAGGTGAGTGGAACTGGTTGGGACCCAAATCAGCTGGACTCCTCCCCCTTTTCATCGCAGATCCAATTCAAATTACGTTCGGGGCGCACAAGGGAGAGGAAACGAGGATACTAGTTGAGTTGAGATCGTGCGCAAGTGGGCTGCAATGACGCTTCGATAAGCTTCAGTATCCAAATTCGTTTGCGGGGCAATAATTGCCAGGTGAATGGCACTGTCCGACGGTATTGTATTGATGATGGTCTAATCAACCGAAACGCGTCTACAAGTGAATCGGCCAGTGGTGAAGGAAGAAAGGTGCAAAAAATGGATTTTTCAGGAGAAGCAAAAAACTTCTTAGACTAACAAAAGCACGTGATTTTGACCCAGTTTTTTCCCTTTTGGAAGGCCAATAATTGTGTTGTTCAAACATCAATGAACTGCCACAAAATTTTGAGGGGGATAACCAAAAAAAAAAAAAAAAAAATCAATTTTGGGACTTAGTGCCATTAAATGGTAAATTTTACCACTGTATGACCTGGGCATGAAGAAAATAAAGACGGAATATGATCCAAATACCTTTATTTTAACGAACGACACAGTGTATTGAATTAACTACTGAATATCAATTGGTTTTCGGGAGGTCCTTCACGACGAAAGTTGTTTATCTCTGATGTGTAACTAAGGAGGCCTCAAAAGGGGGACGAAAGTTTTTGTCCGATTTCGTTGGTACAAGGGTCTATGGAATGAGCTTTTTAGGCTGATTCCAACGACTCCAAAACGATTTTTGCAGCCTGAGTCGTTCGTTACCTCTGATCGGCATAAGGTTTTATTACGCATCGGTCGTTAGGGTGCAGTTGTTTACGTAATGAGCATCACGTGGATATTTTTGATGTGTTGTGTGGCATAGTTTGGTCGCTAGATACCTACTGTTTCTTAGTTTCTCTCGCTCATTAAATATATCGTAATAACAAAAAGGTTGCGCTCATCTATTCAATTCAATTGATGGCTTGAACAGCAGCGAACATGCCCGGGGAGACCCGACATCTGGTGGTGAAGGGCACTTAGTTTCTTTCTCCACGAAACGCTCGGTGGTGGAGACGAATATCTGACTTGCCGACGCGAGCACAAAATACTATGTAAATGGAAATAGCACCCTTTTCAAATTCAGAGGGGCCTTACTTCGCTCAGCTAATCATTTTATCGGTCAGGGGGCTCGCTTTGCTCGGCCGCCCACATAGGTAGTTATATTATTTCAAATTTGATTTCACTAGCACTTTGACAGTGGTGGGGGGGGGGGGGGGGGCCTTGCTTCGAATATCTGACATGCCGAATATCTGACATGCCGACGCGAGAACTTAGTTCCTTTCAGCCCCAGATGATGACTCTTGCCAAGAAAAACTCAAAACTCCAATAAAAAAAAATTTTAAAAATCGATTTCTTGCACTTAGTTCCCTTGACCACTGACCGATAAAATGATTAATGAATGATAAAATGAATTAACCCTGCATCAAGGTCAACTGCTCCTTCAACATCAACCCCCCTGGCTGATAAAATGATCGACCGAGCGAAGCAAGGCCCCCCCCCACCCCTGTCAAAGTGCTAGTGAAATCAAATTTGAAATAATATACTTACCTATGTGGGCGGCCGAGCAAAGCGAGCCCCTGGCCGATAAAATGCTTAGCTGAGCGAAGTAAGGCCCCCCTGAATTTGAAAAGGGTGCTATTTCCATTTACATAGTATTTTGTGCTGCTGAACGTTGAATCTGAGGTTTGTTAGGTACTGAAAATTTTGCCCGAAAAAAAAGTTTTCAAACCAGAATGTGTTTTTATGGAGGTTATTTGGTTGGGCGCGCGTAAGATTCGCAGAAATATCCCCCCCCCCCCCCGTACACCCGGCACCCTGATCCCCCCACCTCTCCACCGAGAACCGCAACTCCTAATCCCACCCCATGCCCCGAGTTGATCCCCTCCTCCCGCGAACCCGTGATAGTTATTGCTAGAACACTCGTCAATTTCACTTTTGGTTTATTATTCTTGGAACAATACACCTATGTTTTCGCGACGGGGGTCGACGACTCCGATCGGGCTCAAAATTTGACATTATCCGTTTCAAGTGGTCTACATTCTAAATCCGAAATGTCCGTCCGCCGTACGCCGTACGCCGTACGCCGTCCGCCGTCCAGGCCGTTTTGGGCAGTAGGAATTTTTTTTTAAATCTGAAATTTCGACAAAATACTTGGTTTACCATCTAGTTGTGCCCGCAAGGTTTTCAGTCCGATCGCCCAAACCCGTGGGGCGCTCTGGGGCTATAATGGGGCTACGGGAGGGGTTGTTTGAAGGCTTTTAGCTATGGGATCGAGTTAGGTGTCGTTTTCGAAGTGTTTTTGGACGTAGAATCCATTTTTGGGGGTCCCGGAACGATCCGATTTCACTGTGCCGATCTATAGGGCTTTCATGGGGCTAAAAATGGGATTTTTGAAGGATCCCAGGATGTTAAATATTTTTCGAGTAAAAAATACGGAATTTTTGAAAAAAACACATTTTTGAACAAAAAAATCAAAAAAAAAATTTTTTGAGATAAAAATCCAAAAAAAATAACTTTTTTTAAAATTTTTTCATTGACAGAATTAAATTTCTGCACAAGTAATGTATATCAAAGAATAATAAACCCTTGTGTAAAATTTGCAGCGTTTTTGAATGTAGAATAGGAATACACTTACATCGAATCCAAACCGCGTCTGAATCTTTTTTCTTTCCAAAATATGTCACCGTAAGGTTGAAATTTGCGTATTTGCTTCCACAACGGTACGTTTCCGATTCAAAGAGCATTGTTTCACATTCTTTCACAATTTCTTCTCCCATTTTCCCGCAGTCCTGTTTGGGACACCAATTTGTAGTAGGTAGGGTTGAATGAATGAATGTTCAATTCACACGGCTTCCTGTTTGACACACTCACAAATCCCACTTCTGATTGTGAAGTTTAGCGTAATTAAATGTGCTAACTGAATCATTTCCTGAAACGTTCAATTCGGCCGCCTTTTTTTTTTTTTTTTTTTTTGTTGTCCGCATCTGAATCCATGAAGGAAATTGAACCGTCGGAGTTTTGGAGCCCTTAAAGCACGTTTTTGAACCTATTGTCACTGAAACCAGAGCAACTACAAGGGCTCATTGTTCTTCGGGTCTGTGTATCTCGCTTTTGGATCACACCGCTTCACCTCTCGCCCGGCGTTGCCAGGATCGAAATGAATAAACATCGGATGGTTCTCCACAGCAGGGTCAGAGATTCGTGATGCTGAATGGTGAGGAGGGGGAGGGGAGATTTGCTTGGTAGATAATGGCTTGTCAAGGGAGCCCCAAGGAACGTATACCTACGTGTGGAAGGCGCCAAGTGTTAACACCTCCTTAGATCTCGTGTCCAGATAAAAAGGTCACATTTCCCATCCTTTTATTGGGCCCTGTTGTTGCTTGGGGTTCTCTCCCTTCTCCTCGCCCTTATTAGGAGCGAGGACGTGGGAGGAGAAAGTTCCACGACGACAAATTCAAAAACGGAAAAAACAATCTTCGGTCATTGGATGAGACTGTGTCATGACGATTTCCCATTAGCGGTGTCAGTCCTCGTGTCAGCCCTTTTGGTATTATTGGAAACGTCCGATTTGTGTTCGAGCTTCTCCCGTATTGTTGGCAGGTCGTCTCCCCCTTTTCCGGGGGTTTTGGGAACAAATCTGACAGCAGTCACGTCATCGGTTGACACCCCTTTTAATAAGACGGAGTTTACGGGTGTTGCACTCGCGGAGGGGTGCATCTGGCCGCTGCCGTGAATCAAATAACAGCAGGACGTAACTATTTACAATTCGACGAGTTTCGCGCAGTTGTCAACACGATGATGAGTCTGACGACTTGGGAAACACTGATGAACACAACAATTGTGTCCAGCTCACAATTATTGGTGTCCTGCAATCGTGAATGTTGACCGTTGTGCTTAAAGTTTAAAAGATTTTGACTGTTATATGATTTGATTTATTATTCTCTCCATTTCTTTGGGGCTACAAAGGTGGCTTCAGACGGGGTTTTGAAGGATTTAGGGAGGGTGGTCAAGTGAGGTGTCGTTTTCGAAGTATTTTCAGACGTCTTCTTTTTGGTTTATTATTCTTGGAATAATACACCTGTTTTCGCGACGGAGGTCGACGACTCGGATCGGCCTCAAAATTTGACAATATATCCCGTTTCAAGAGGTCTACATTCTAAATCCTAAATGTCCGTCCGCCGTCCGGGCCGTTTTGGGCAGTAGGCTTCTTTTTTTTTTTAATCTGAAATTTTGACAAAATAGTTGTGCCCGCAAGGTTTTCAGTTCGATCGCATAAACCCGTGGGGCGCTATGGGGCTAAAATGGGGCTACGGTAAGGGTTTTTTAAAGGCTTTTAGCTATGGGATCGAGTTAGGTGTCGTTTTCGAAGTATTTTTGGACGTAGAATCCATTTTTGAGGGTTCCGGAACGATCCGATTTCACTGTGGCGATCTACAGGGCTTTCATGGGACTAAAAATGGGATTTTTGAAGGATCCCAGGAGGTTAAATATTTTTCAAGTAAAAATTAAAGAATTTTTGAAAAAAAAAAAAAAAAAAAAAAAAATTAAAACGAAAAAATCCAAAAAATAATTTTTTTGAAATATAAAAATCCAAAAAAATTTTTTTTTTTTAAATATAAAAATCCAAAAAAAACTCAGAGACTTGGTGCAGTACAAACTTGAATTTGGGATTTCGGTAACGCTTTTTTCGGTTGTGTGCCAAAGTAAAGACATGAAAATGTCAAAAAGCTTGCAGACTCGTCTGCAACCACAGGAGACCATTTTCATGTCTTCGTCTTCCATATTATTCACCTTATTGTGTTTGTTGTTGACCTGGAGACGCTACTTAGTTACAAATTTCGTGATGCGATTTCGGTAACGCTTTTCATTACACTAAAAAGTAACGCTTTTTTCGGTTGTGTGCCAAAGTAAAGACATGAAAATGTCAAAAAAAATTTTAAATTTTTCCACTGACAGAATTAAATTTCTGCACAAGTAACGTATATCAAAGAATAATAAACCCTTGTGTAAAATTTGCAGCTTTTTTTTTTGTAGTCTCAAAGCCGTCCGACTACACTACGGAGGTCCTATAGGGCTACGAAAGGGGCCTTTAAAGTACTTAGGGCGAGAGGGCAAAGAATATTTCGTTTCTAAGTACAGTAGAATCTCGATAATTCGTAGGAAATGCCCGGTTCCTTGAAAAAATCGCGATAATTTGTATAAAACCCACGCATTTGGGTCCCCTTGATAATTCGTAGATTTTTCTCTTCTAGTCGTCAACGCTCTGTAATTCGTATTTCTCGTGCCGCGCATCTCTATAATTCGTGTTTTTTTATCTATTTGTCATTCACTTATTCATGATCGAGCTCTTCACTTTGATATTTTTGTCTGCTGAATGTTGGTTGTCTTCTTCTCAGCTAGCAACATGAGTCCCATGAAATACAAGTGCTTGTCTGTCGCCCAGAAAAAGGAAATGTATATACGTTCAGGATGGAAATACAACCTCAAACCACTCATTGATATTTTTAACGCCGACGAAACAGGGAAGAGCATGTGACTTCCTGAATGCGCACTAATTTCAGACGTAAAATCCATTTTCGGGAGTCGCAGAACCATCCGAGTTGGGGATACAGATGGGGCATTTGTCTGATGCCAGGATGTCGAAAGAGGTGTTGTTTTCGAAGAATTCTGTAGGTATTCCTACATAGAATCCCTTTATGGGAGTTTCAGACCCGGGCGTCACAAGAGGAGAAGTTTTCAAAGTAATTTTGGACGTGTAATCCATTTATGGAAGTTCCGTCACATCCGATTACTCCGTAAGGATCGGGTTCATATGAGGCTAAAAATGAGGATATTGAAAGACGTTGTGCAGGAGGTCACGTGGGGTGTCGTTTTCGATGTATTTTTGGACGAATCTATCTTTGAGCGTCACTTATCGGAGTAATTTTTTTCAACTTTTCATTATTTTTTTAACTAATTTTCTATCGACAGAATCAAATTTTTGCATAATTAAACACGAAAACATTCGTTTGTAAAATTGGAATTTTGTTTTCTTATCTTCCGACATCACTATCGCTATCCTTCGTCATTTTATCATTCCCTCCGAGTTTTTCAATCCACCAAACCTCGGTTCAAGATCATGTTTCGTCCTGGTCAACATTTATCAACTGATTTAACCGGCTACAGAATCCCTTTTCCTAATGAAACAAGGTGGTTTTAAATTAAAGTAAATGCTACAGGGTTGTTATGAATCCCCCCTTCTTCCCCTTCACAAAAAAATAAAACTCGAATGGAAATGGATCTCGTTGTGTTAAGTACCAAATCGTGTCTTTTCGAAAGTCGGCTCCTTCTTGTCCAAAAAAGAAGTCCGGACGAAAAAAAAAAAAAAAAACGAAAAAACTTTTGGAAGAATCGCTCTGCTTATGGAAAGCAAAGAGAGGAACGCCAAAAAGGTGAAAAAAAGACCGAGTGGGGAAAAATAAAAGGTCGGGAAGGGTTGAAAAATGCTCCGAGGAGCGGAAATTAAACTAAATTATTTGGTAGAGGTGTTGTAAGGAGTGGAAGGCAAAAAAAAAGGGGGGAACAAAGGCGGTCCGAAAGGTGGCGCGCATATAATTGGAGATGGCGCCAGAGTTTTACATTCAAGACGGGCAGCTCGGGAGGACTCTAACGACTGTAACACGAATGGTGGGTTTCTTGTGTATTTGAGTCTGTGGTGGGGGAGTTTGTTCTTTGATGGAGCGAAAGGGGTCGCCGATGAGGAATTTCTTCGTCGTTCTGCACAACCGTTTGATACGGCGCAGTGATGGTGCCAGAAATTGGCGAAAATTATTGACGATATCTGAAATTGAAAGAAGTTAAGAACGAAAATTATGGTTTTGAAAAGTCGATTTACTTCTCTGTATTCAGCTTTTTCGTTTTATTTTATCCATTAGAATAGTTGTGTTAATTTCTTTAAAAAAGGGAGAAGAAATCGTCGAGAAAGAATCGTCGTCGGCGATTTTGTAAAACAGAAATCCAACAGGGTTATGGATTATCGAATAGGAATCCAAAAGCATTATGGATTTTACACTATCGTGTCATTAAAACTCGTAGGATTTCGGAAGCATTTCTATAGAAATATATGGATTCTGCTCCGATTCGTTTGAGCGAGCCAACCAACCATTGTGACGTGCTGGACGCTGTTAATGGCTTTCTCATAATCCCGGAAACGCAGCCACACACATCTTTACGAAATCAAGGCATTTCTGCTCGAGCACCTGCAGGGTTCACTCTTTAGTTAACTGGCAAACCCGGATCGCTTCATGCAAGGCTTGTAAGCGCTAAAATAAGAAACGTAGCGCAGCCAACCACTCGTCGTGAATCTTCGTCAAGAGCAAGACTGCCTCGCCATAGCTATCTATACTGCTAAATGTCATCGTGTCTGTCTGTGTCCGCATCACGCCTAAATGGTAGCTCGAAAAAATGCGAGGGTTTCGCGTGTTCCAGGGACGGACATAAGGTAAACGCACCAGTAGTGGAAAGTGCGCCAGTAGTGGAAAGTTGTGGAAAGAAATGAATATAATAAGGTTTTGACGTCAGATTCGAGGTATCTTGAGGTTTATTATTGATCAGGGGGATGTCCCTGACAAACTGGAAAAATAAGAAGAAGAAGATGTCACACGTGGGATTGTGAGTGTTAAAAAGTGATCACGTGTTTAGTGGTTGTTACTGGGGCACAAGGTTTTTGCTGAAATCACTAAGGTAAGCAAGTTTCTGAATAAGGTTTGTGATACTTATTATTGACATATTTTTAGAATTTTTCGTTTTAACCTCATTGTTAGGACATGTTCTAGATGTTTATGTGCCGAAAACGGGTTTGTCATTAAATTAAGTTTGTATTTTTAACCTTTCCACTATAGGATCACAAATTTTGACATATGCGCCAGTAGTGGAAAGGCCTTTCCACTATTGGAGCAACGCCTTCTTTTAGAGTTGGGCGTTTTTTTGTATTCTAATTTCAATTGAATGGTGAAGCTATGGTTCTACTACAGTGTAAAACGACTTCTCTTCACGATGGCCAATTTGCTTTCCACTATTGGTACAGTGCTAAGTTTTGCTTCACTCTAACTTTTCTATTGTCTTTCAATAATTTCCAATCGTCTTGAAATGTTTGTCTGATAAACAGGGAGGGTCTCGTGATGGCCTAGTAAAAATCTTAAGAAGATTAGATGGAATGAATGGACCACATTTTCTGCAGAAAATATCCTGTGTTCCGTTAGTTTTTAGTGTCTCCTCTTTATTTTGTTGTATCTTGTAATCAGGCGTTTATCTTATTGTTCCCCAACTTTGATTGATTAAATTTCACACTGCTTATACTTAACCTGTTTCTGGTTTTGTTTCAGAAAGATGTCGCCTCCAGGTTTTCGATACCTATTTAAGAATTTTTGTTGTAAAACCAAGTGTAGGGTGAAGTGGGGCAAGATCGCCCCGAAAACCCAGTAGTTTGTCTTAGGCATTCCGTAAATAATTTCTAAAATGGGTTTTGCCATTAACTTTTCTTTCCTAGTCATCTTTAACTATCTATAGACATTTTCGTATAAAGTTTATCCAGTTAAGTACTCTCTTAGGTTCAGAAAAACACGAACTTCACAAAGACTTCCAAAGACGAACTTGCCCCGGCCTCTGGGGCAAGACCGTCCTCGATTTGACAAGATCGTTCACGATTTTTTGGGATTCCACTCACCCTTGATCGCATTTGGCCTGTTTTAAACCTGTTTCACACTTTTACTTTCTATTAAAGATATATCTGCCAATATGATAATATCATATCATATTAGATATTATCTAATAAATAATATTATCATATCATATCATACAATAATATAAAATCTTGAACGATCTTGCCCCAAATCGACGACGATCTTGCCCAGAGGCCGGGGCAAGTTCGCCTCTGGAAGTATTTTGGATCGTTCACGATTATCTTTATTGCAGAGCACGCAAAGCTTTCTAAAGCAAAGGTATGCGTGCTCAATAAGCCTAAACATTAATTAAAATTTAAAATAGCTCTGGGATAGGGAAGAATTTTCTCATTAATTGGCTGAAAATGCAAGGCGAACTTGCCCCGGTCATGACCGCAGGAAGTTTCTACAACGACAGAAATGCTGGTTTCTTGGTAGAATTTAAAACCTAACGATTTCTAGAAAGAAAAAAATGCAACGACATGCACACCTTGAAACTCGATTTGAAGTTCAGTCACACTACATTTTTTTGGCGCTCTACTCACTCGATCGTACCATATATTTGGACAAACCAGTTTTTCCAGCTGACAGAAGACATCTGGCAAATTTACATGTGATCAATAATAATGTTCTAGAGGAGTCAAGGCGATAAATAGAGGCAAAAGTCGATCCTGCCCCACTTCACCCGATCTTGCCTACTTACCAACTCGAATTGTGTAATACATTTTTTCCATAAGTGTTTTGTTTCCATAATATGGATATATTATTATTTTGTGATTGTTATTAAAATTTTATAGTGATTTTGAAGTTTATTTGTATGAATTTACTATATCCTTCAGCTAAATATGACTCGAAATTCCAGCCTTTCCACTTCAGGTACAAAATTTTCCAACTTAGGAACACACCACATTTTTGGCTTTCCACTATAGGTACATGACCAGCTTGTGGGGAAATCAAAATTTTAGCCAGAAAAGGTCCTTCTCAAGCAAATTTTTTATATGAAACTTGAAAAAGAAGGTTTGCTGAACGTCATGAGATCAAAGTAAGCCTCCTAACTCCAAGAGCAAAATTTTACAGCCGAAAATAGTGATAACTGTTCCTTAAGCTTTCCACTACTGGTGCGTTTACCTTAGGCTAGGTTTAGTTCTCCTAGTTTCTCGGGTTTCGCCGGAAATTAGATTTCGCCGCGATTCCAACGCTACCAAAACGATTTTTGTGGGACGAGCCATTCCCCACGAACTGGAAACTGCGCCCTAATTTTTTTTAGTACGGGAAAATCCGGTATTTTTTTCTCTTTTTGGCGGGAAATCGATCGCGTTTGTTCGTTGATAGTGATTGCCATAATACGAGCGCCTTATCCCGGTCAAGATTTGGGAGGCACTAGGTAGATTTAGTACAGATCACCGTGTGACGGTCATGTTTGAATTGATGATTGTTAGGACCGCTAGCTAGGATAGCTATTCAACCTAACTTTATCAGACCGTCTCGGGGTTCCTGTCTATCCTTGTGCAGGTTGAAGAGGTTCCTTGATTTCTTTGCCAGCCAAATCATAAGCCTTATCCTGTTCTGGGCCTACTCAGTACGATCACCGCCATTCTTCCGAAGTCTTCTTTCCTCCAAAAGAGCCAACATTGCCTTTGTCATCCAGGACCCGCTGTCTTCCCTCCACTGAGTCCACAGAAGCTCCTGTGAAACAGATGGCCTGAGTAGTAGAGCCCTGGAGAGAGACCCCGAAACCCGATTTCGGGTAATTTCAATTTTGGGTTTTTTAGACGCTTTCTACCACACGTGCGGCGGGCGAAATTTCCAAACTAACCCGAGTTTGGCGAGTGATTTTTTTTTACCCTCCCCGAAATCGCTGATCGGGCGTCGTCCCCCCTAATTATTTTGCATCCGGAGGGCCTCGAATAAAAAAGTTTTTTCGTGTCGCGCAATTTATAATTCCGGCCTTTTTCGGCCGGGCTGCCTCCCTGGTGTATCAAAAGCCCGTAAGTTACCCCGTTTTTTTTGTCGTTTCCCCTTCCTGTTCGGTTAATTCGATTGCCAAGCAGGGCATTTTTACCCTCCGAAACAGAAAAACGGGAGGGTGTGTCCGACGAGGGTTTTAAAACGTCAGGGGAAACGCCGGAAAGCGCACTTTTTACCCGAAAAGTTGAGTGCACCGGGATGCATTATGCATCCGGAATAAAAATGCATTCCGGTCAAGTTCGGAAATAATTCACGCGAAAAAGGTTTCCGGGGAGCTCCCGGGAGTGACAAGATTTTCCATGTTTTTCCCGAGGGTTTTTTTTCACTCGCGGGCCTTTTCCCGAAAATTTTCAATCGTTTTTACGCTTTCGTTCGGATGCTTCGTCCCACGCTTAGTCCGATAATTGGTGCCCCAAAATGTTTCCGGCCGGGGGGGAAACGTGGGACGTGAAAAATTAACGTCCGAGCTGTTTCTTACACGGGATCATCGAGTCTTTCGAAGGGATTGAACACTCTTTTCCACTTTGTACGGCCAGGTATCCGACCCAGGGAGGACATTCATTGGGCTGGTATTTACAATAAAACTACAACGTCGAAGCGCGTCGACAAGAGGAGACCCATCACGGAAAAATATCAACAGGTACCGTCGAACTGACCTTTTCCACCTGAACCCAACTTGTTGAAAGTAAACACTCGAAATTTTAACAATTTTAACGGTAGAAAATAAAAATAAAACAAAACAAAAAAAATTTTTAATTTTTTTAAATTTTTTTTAAATTTTTTTAATTTTTTCAATTTTTTTAATTTTTTTTATTGGAGCTGCTGCCCGAGGAGGAGAATGACCCGAATTTGGTTATCTATATTCTAGGATACTTCCAAGTATTGATTAAAAGTTTCAATACTTCGTTATATCAGAAGTATCGAGACGTCCCTGCATTTTACACAGAAGAAGCATATCAAGGCCGACTGAGCCAAGACGTGGCAAAATCCGTCATTTTTCTCAAATGCAATTGAGTATTGTCTGAAATTGTTTTTAAAAACTGCCCGATTGAAAGAAAACATGCATTTCCAGTTTTCAAAGTCGTTTCTCGAAATAATTTCGATAAGATTTATTTCAGCTGTGATTCAATTGAAACGTTGATCACACCATTGCAAGACTTTCATCTGTCCAAAACACTTGATGAGGCAGCCAACGACGAAGACCTCTACTTCCACATTTTACAAACTCCATTCGATAAAAAAACTTAATTCATGGCAAGAATGATTGAAACAGCAAATTTTTCAAGGAACCCTAAGCAAATATTTGTCACACGTTTGATCTTGGGTGATACCAACTCACGGACACAGGTTGCGTGATAAATTTGAAGTCACTTGTTTCGTCGTTAATAAACGAAAGGCCAATAACTTTAATGACATGCGAAGCATTAATTAGTTTGTGCTTCGAAATTAAGCTAACACATTGAGTAAATAGCTTTATATTCATTTCCTATAGTTTTTACGTACTGAAGCCAAACACGAATGTGAATAAGAGTTTTACAAACAAGAGCTCAAATGGGCCGTAAGGGCGATAAGATCAAGATGACAACGTAATTGATCAGTGAGGTTAATTTTTGATTGACCTAGCATGAAACAGACTGTGTATCTATTTTGTAATTATTTTCTGTGTAGTTGGTTTTGACGATCGATAAAAAGTGTTCTCTGTTGTGAAGCACAACAAAGATCTTTTTGAAAACAAAGAAAATTCCCTCGATAAATAGCGAGCACTATGACAAGTCTTGTGTATACGTTTTGTGGCCAGTGTTTTCCAATCGGATGGAAAACACGCCGTACAAAGTGAACCTATTGTCTACCGCGCTGACCCGAAGAATAGTCCCTCGTTTCGGGAAATTACTCGTTCCTTTGTCGTACATTAATAACATCGGTTTCATTGTGACAGGCCGCGGTGGGTTATTTTACGCCCGACGGGGTTTTCGACGGTTTCGCACTGAGACCTTTTTTTTTCCTCGCAGATCCGTATCGGGTCGAAGTCGGGTAGAAGTTCGACTGGTGGGGTCTACGTGTGCATCCTCTGTCACGTCGTAACTCCGGTTGCTCAGAAAGGTAGCGATTATCTTGTCTCGCGTTTTGCCGTCAAGATACTCGTAGAGGCGAATCATAGACTCGTACGAAGGTGGATTGAAACCGTATTATTTGTATTAACGATTTTATTTTTTCAACTATTCATTTGATTCAATTGGAACAAAATTGTTCAAATCTATTATTTTAATTTTTTAGTTTTTAACTTTTTTTCAAGTTTAATTAGAAATTTAACTTTTTAATTTAAATTTTTTATTGATAAATGATTAGTTGCATATAAATCTTTCAGTTTCTATTTGAAAACTTTACTTTATAGTTATCTATATATATTTTTTTTTTAAGTTTAACTTTTAGTTTTTTGTGTAGATTTCTGATTTTTTCAATTCTATTATTTTATAATTTTTTCAATTCTATTATTTTCATTTATTTATTTATTATTATTAATTTCATTTTATTTTTTTATTTTTTCAAAATTAAGCATTTTTAATTTCATACAATTTTATGCACTTTGACAAAAACTAGTAATGCAATTTATAACTGCATGCAATAAAAATATTTTTTATTAAAAAAAGTATTCCTAATTAATCCTTACGATTATGAAGTGTTTTTGATTCTTATTGAATTAATTTTTAAAATTTTGATTCATACCTACTGTTTTCTTTCGTAAAATTACTGGTTCAAATGGAATATTTCTACATGTCGACCACAATAATTGTGAATCCATCTAATCGTGTCTATGGATTAAATGCCGGCCGTTGGACAAGTGAGTGTCATCTTTACCTGTAACGGCGGTGGCTGCATGGCGGACGCGGTGACGGATGAGCTTTTTGCCCTCGTCGTGCCCGAGAAGCAAAACGGGGACTCCGTGATTAGATCTTAGGGATTTATAGAGTTTGTTGGCGGTGACTTATAATAGTCCGCGCCGAGTAGGCCTGATTGGCGATCTGATGCACTGCTGTAGCGTGAGCATTAAATAAATGATAAATGTTATAAATGCAATGTTCAACCTATTGGTTGAAAGAGTTACGTAACTAGTTCAAATTCCTCCCTGAAGAGCCATCTTTCCTACTTGGTCCTGTTTGAATCACCTTGCAGAGCCTTGTAAACCATGTCTGGAACGAAACAATTGCTTACGACCTCTTGCTAACTGGTGCTGAAAATGTTGGGAACAGCATTTCCCCCCCGAACATTTCGACTTCATTGAGAGTAATTTACCACATGCTTTTCTCAACAACAGTAAAGGATGAGTGGGAGGTTTATAAAGAACCCGGCGAGGGCCATAAGGGTTGAAAGTTGGAAGGGGGCTGAAGAAAAAGGCAAAGAGAGGAGTTTGGTGGGTTCATAGAGTGTAGAGAGATGGAATGGAGTTTTGGAGGAAGGCGACACAGTATGGCCGCGAAAATAGTACCAGGACCGAGCAACCACCTTCCAGGCTCTTTAAGCACAACAACTCCAAGCAATCACACCAGCAAAGTGTTGAAGACAACACGACAGTGTCAAGTTGCCAAGACTGTGATCAAGACATCAATCAATCACATTATAATAATATGTTTTGAGGTCTTGACTTCATGAACCAAGACCTCAAAACACAATGACATCAAGATTTAAGACATCAAGCCATCATCAAGCCATCAGGACATTAAAACATCAAGACACCTAGAAACCAGGGCATTAGAAGATCAAGTCACCAATACATTAAGACATCAAGACACCAAGACGCCGAGATACCAAGACAGCGAGACCGAGTTTGCATTAAATTTTAGGACAGCCTAAGGTCTAATCTGCGCACCAAGAGGATTTCAAATGGCACATCGACTCATACCATGGAAGACCGCTTCCTTCAGTTTGTACTCGTTACATCTTAGGTATACGCATAGCCAAGATCTGATGGTGCCAGAATGAGACACAATATCTACTGCAACCACCATCGTGAGTAGACTGCTTTGTTTCTTTTACTACTTCGTCGTGCACATTCTGGCAACAAGCAGTCTATACTTGCAGAGTGACCTGACTCCAAGGCATTGCCGGTTCCAGGACAGTCTAAAGAACATGCTCTGAGCACTTCAGCACCTGGCACCAAGAGGGATCTCAAGCAGTGCCAATGTCCGATTTGAACACTATCCACTCGGTACTTCAGCCAAGAACTGATATTTCCAGGACCTGCTCCTCATTCAGCATTCCTGTTGTGCTCAACCCATCCTCCCTGCCTTTCCACACTGACAACATCCATGACCACAGACCCCACTTTTCCACCCCTTTTGCGCGGAAAGTCAGTAATAAAGTATAGGCCCGCGAATAGGGGCGGGTATAACACCCCGGGATATGGCTCACTTGGCACCAATTACCCTTCCGAGTTGTACCGGAGAAGCCTGAATAGGTTATTACTGCGGGATGGTGCGGTTTTCTTTATCACCCCCGGAGCTCGAGAGGTAAGGACATAGTCCCTCTCTGCCGTAATACGGCGTTTGCCCTTGTTAAAACGAACAGTGAAAAAACGCCGCACTCGAGGGTGATAAAAAAAAAACTTGGGGAAAAGAGAAAAGCCACTGTGGAAGGCGAATTTTATTCAAACTTGTGAATTATTGCTCTCTTTTAGCTCCGTGTTACCCTCTCGCATAAAACTACTATAATGAAACGGAAGCGCGTAAGGGAGTGTAATGCAATTTTCGCACAGCATTGCGGCCTTTGCTCTTCCACAAAAGGTATTATGTTGATTTCAGTCGTCCAGAATAACCACAACATTGTAGAGTCACTTTCAACTTCCGAAGTCTCAGCGGATAGTTTCGATACAACAATGTGGTTGAATCTCTAAATACCACACCTGACCACGCTAGTCCAAAGCGCTGGCGGCGTGAGCGTGTTGACCAGATAATGTTTGAATCTGGCGGGATTCAAACCATCGAAAGAGCGCAGCTTAGGGCGTGGGGGCCTAACCCTCTGATCAGAGGGTTAAACGGTCAAAAGAGAGCTGCTTATAAGATGCCAAAAGGGTGAAAAGAACACCAATAAAGAGCCAAGAGAGCGCGAGTCAGAAGAAGCCAAGAGAGCACTGCTTAAACCTCGGATTAGAAAGTTGAACCCCTTCGCGGATGGAAAAGGCGCAATTCCTGATGTAGAAGTCACCAAAGACGCTCCTTCCGAGGCAACCCTACGTTTTGTGGTCGTGAACTGCCCAAATATGCAATCATTTTCCCATTTTCATCAGATTCCACACTCTACTTAAGTATGCGGAGGGAAGAACGTGTTTTAAGGGGAACGAGCAGAGGCGAATCCTGAGCTGGCATGCCAGCAGGCTGGGCAAGCACACAATTGAGTTCCCCCTCCCACTTCATCACCTTCGCTCATCTCTGAAATCCCCACGATAAACCTCAAAATCGCCTACTCTTTCTGAAGCAACTTTCACAATTACCAACAGCGTACTTACAGAAAAACAACTAGGCCAGCAGCAGTGCAGCAGTGTGTGTATTCCACAGCTGCATGAAGCCATTCTGATTGCCGATTTCACACACCCGATACACAAAATCAGTAGTTTAATCTGTGCACAAAATACAGAAAAAACGATGAACACTAGTAATAATGGCAATAAAACTAAAACAAGGTAAAATTCAAGTAAATTGATCACATAAAGAACTCTTTCAGTAAGTAAATAACTAATGGAGAAGTTGGCAACTGAAGATCAATGTCCGCGAGCCTATGAGTGAAAAATCAGATGAACGCCCCAAGCGGAGGAAGCACCAACGACACTGCTTGCCTTCCAGTATTAGACCTGCGGCTCTGCCCCCACAAGGTCTATGAAACCAGCTGTTTTCCTGGTTCAACCAAGTCGAGCCAAGGCATTCAGCTCCGCGGGTGCTTGACTAGGGGGGAAGATGCTCAAACGGTGGTTCTACTCTCTTCTCGCGGTCAATTAGCTGCGCTGGAGCTCGTTGCCATTGCTCACAAGAATGAGCTCCTACTTTGGGTAAAAGTTAATAGTAAAATTTCCATTACTAATGTAAAAATCATGAAACATTTTCCAAAAATTGAAACAATAAAACAAAAAATTATTTAAAAAAAAATTGGCTAGCACTGGGCAAGCAGTGCTTACCTTGCTTTGCCAGAGAATTCGCCCCTGGGAACGTGGACTTTGATTGGCCATCAGTATGTCCAATGACTGCACTGTATGAATATGGCGTGCTTTTGCGTGCCTAATGTCGGGCGTGTTCAACAATATATTTTAGATTCCCTCAAGTTTGAGAATTCTTGGGAGTCTGACGTTTCTCAAGAGCCGCTCAGGTGCCTCTTTTTCTGTTCTGGAAGCCCTAACGCCCCTTTTCGGGCAAAGTGCAATGACTTCAAAGCCTAGATGGGCTGCCATAGTGGGCCTTGGGTTTTCAGCAATCTTTTGACTCAGTCCAGGACAGGCATTCATGAATGCCTGTCCTGGACTGAGTACATCTGTACATGAATGTACAGATGTACCTTTCAGGCGAATCTGTGAATGGATCGGTTCACTTTCACCAAATGAGCAGTCCTGCTGGCCAACATGGGGTTTCCTCGTGCATCCTGCGGAAGAATCTCTTTGGTACCTCGTTTGACATGCTTGACCGAACCTCTTGGTGACTTAAACCTCAATAAAATTACTTCAAACTTGCTATTTCATTCTGCTCGCTCAATGCAGAGTCGTATAAGATGGCTACAAAATTGTTTCCCAGGCGGAGGACTGCAGGTGGCAAAATGCGAAAAAATTGGAGCTATACCCCAGTACGTAGAAGACTCAGTGAATCACAAAAGATACTCTACTCGTCAAAGGACTAAGCCAACCTTCCGACCTTGAGTCTGGCGAGGCAGCATCTCTTGGCTCAATGGACAAGAACACCCGTCCACACCCTGGGAGGACCTCCTCAAGTCACTGCAGACATAAATTGGGGCATTCAGCCTGTTCTAGTGCCTTGACGACGCCTTCCATGAGCTGAGCGACGTACGACAGCACCATCTGAGCCCATGCAGCGACCATCACTCTGCCTCCTGGACAAGAATAACTGTTCGCAGTTCAGGACGACTTCCTTGAGGTACTGTAAACGTGCAACGTACAGAGCTAAACCCCCCCCCCCCCCCCCCCCCATGCACAGCTTCCTGGACAAGAACAGCTACCCATAGCCCAGCCAGCTACGGGAGATCAACGTGTTTGCCCTGCATACCACCAAGCACGTTCAGCTACGTTAGGGCAATGGCCAGTGATTTTACTTCGAGTTTTATTTGTAAGGCGGACATCAGGAGCTCGAAACCGGATTCCAACCAGAGCCGATTTTATATTGAATCGTACACTTGTAAATTCGCCATTACCCGTACACATGTTGACGGATAAGATATGAAAAAGGGTCTCGGGAAAAGAAGGAGCTCCAAAATGAAATTCAATTATACTATACGGCTCTGATCCGGCAGAAGGTTGTGTGATAGGATGTCCGTTGATAGGGGGGATGTGGGCTTCGGACGGACGGTTTTTATTTTTCTTTCAGGCTTAGGGGGGTGCTCGTCCTCTCCCTAATTCTTACACGGTTCAGCCATTAGGAGGACGAGCTCTTCTTATCTCTTTGATGAAGTGATAAATAATCAACTGTTAGTGGCTTCCCCCAAACTCCCAAAAGGCCTTCGGAGGAAACCGCCTTTTGGAAACGCTTCGGGCTTTTATTATTTCGAGATAGGACTTGAACAGTTTGGATATCGTTAACAGTTTGAAGAATATACGAGGCTCCTGACCACGACATTTGTGTTGTATAATGAATTAGGTGCCCGTAGTACATGATCCATCATGTATGTAATTGATAGCGTGATATTGATGAAACGAGTTTTTTATTTTTTTTATTCAAATTTGGCTCGCTAAACAGTTTCGTATTTCACGAAAAAAATCAATCTCCGGTGATTTGTGCGGAGTCGCACGACCTTTTTTTGCGGTTGGCCTTTTTGGATCTCCGTGTCTTCGTCATATTCCGCGGGGTTTTCAACGGTGGCGGGGGTTTCCTGAGCAGGCGGTGCTCTCACCTTCCGTCAGGTGAGATCAGACAGTGCGGGCCTTCGCCAACAGATGGCTCTCGGGTTTAAAACGGGAATTCGACTCGGCCGACCGCTTCAGAGGCTCTTCGTGTCGCTATTATTCGGCGGTGGATGGATATCGAGAAAACACTGAACGAAAATGAGTGTGATTTTATTCTTTGGGGCTCAAAATTTGTGGTCATTTGACGGCAACACCTTATGACCTCTAAATCACTGTCGCTTTCGGTATAATGGTAGATGACGAATAATAAACACGAGAAAAATCCAAATTAGCAGCATTTTAGTTCATTATTTTCTGAATAGTGAATCCAAGTGATCGGGCCGGGTTCAAAAATAGGTTTTGACTCCCGTTACGAATTATTTTATTCCGCCTTAAAATGTTTTCATCTACGTGCTCGCCATTTTGGGCTCTAGGAATTTTTTTAAATCCAAATTTTCGACAAAGGATTATCCTTCTTCGTATCCACGAGGTTCTCACCCGATCGTTCAAACCCGTGGGGCTATGGGAAGGATTTTTGAACGATTCAAGATACGGAGCGAGTGGGGTGTCGTTCTCGAAGTATTTTCGGACGTAGAATCCCTTCATGGGGGCCTCAAACCGATTCGGAGGGATCTACGAAACGTCTTTGAGGCTACTTTGAACAGGAGGTCAAAGGTGGTGCTGATGATGGCGCTCAAGACTCCCCATTACTTCGTCCCCCTGGGTTGGGAGGTATCACCGTATTGGACGCAGAAAACAATTGTCTTGGTGACCCCGCCTCTCACGCGGTTTACATCGCTGGTGGAGAGAAACGGTTGTTTGCCCAAAACAGGTTACTTTATCGTTATTTACTTATCGTTCAAAAATCATATTAAATTTTATTAAAATTTAATAAAATTTAATATGATTTTTGAACGATAAATTGTATTTAATACAATTTTTTGTTAATTTGCATGAATTATTCTTATAAAAAATTATTCATTTTTTAAATAAATTTTATAAAAAAATAATAATAACACGCTGCTATAGCTGACCTTCTGAGATCCTTCAAAAATCACATTTGTAGCCTCATGAATGCTCTATAGATCTCCACAGTGAAGTCGATCGCTCAGGGACCCACAAAAATGGATTCTTCGTCCAAAATACTTCGAAAAATACACCTAACTCGACCCCACAGCCGACAAAACTGTAAAAAAATCTTCCGTAGACCCATTTTCGCCCGATAGCGCCCCACGGGTTTGAGTAATCGGACTGAAAACCTTGCGGGCACAACTAGATGGTAATCCAAGTTTTTGGTCAAAATTTCAGGTTTAAAAAAAAATCCTACCCTAAACGACCTGGACGGCGGACGGACATTTCGGTTTTGTAATCTTGAACCTCTTGAAACGGTGAAATGCCAAATTTTGAGGCCGATCGGAATCGTCGACCTTCATCGCGTTTACAAAGGTGTACCTATTATTCCAAGAATAATAAACCAAAATGATTTGAAATAATTGAAAATAAAAATAAAATGTAAGAACGAAATAAATAAGTACCTAAATTTAAAAATAAAATAAAATAAATTTACAAATGCTTTATTTTTTAATTAGTTCGGGGTTTAACATTTTCTCCTCTTTTGTTTTCTTTCTTTTAAAGTATTGTCTCAGTTGTGTGATTTTTTCCGTTGCAGAACAGGTGCATTTCCGAAAGGGAACCTATTCTTCGTCCGATGATATCCAGATCAGATAGAAACAATAGGAGGGAATGCGTCACTTGACTCCAACGAGGGGTTTGGGGGCATAATAAAGAAGCGAATTTACGACACCCTGCCCTCCACCCTCGAGTGTCTTCCCTGCGGCGTGAAAAGGAGATTGACAGTCGGGGGTCTGGGGAATATTTACATCAGTTGCCACTTTGACTCTTCCCCTCCCGTCATGCTCTGTTGTCTTGCCCGGTAGGAGGTCCGCCCCCCCGTGTATGTCCTTCGTGATGACAAAACCGAACACAACCCTCAAAGTTCGTATTTACTGTTGGAAATGGCCATTCGAGTGACAAATTAATGCGCAATTTTACCACAAATCCCCCACATTTCGAAAATTCATTAGAAGTGTTTCGACGTTACTGGAAACCCCCAATCCTCCTAATTCGCCAAAATCTCTCTCCTTCTGCCCACCTCAGACCTGCATTCGGTTCAAGCCTGTCATTTAAACCTCACAATTTTATTCGACATCTTCTCTCCCAAACGTTACGAGCCTCCTCAGCGAGTCTGTTTCAAGCTCATAATGAGCCCATCAGCTTCTTACAAAAAACAAACAAAAATCATTCGACACGACAAACTTCTCACGCGGTTTTATGTTTTTTTGAAAACTCATCCCGATGGGAGCGGAGTATTTGTCTCCCAGATCAATAAAATAACGTGATTTAACCCTTCAGTGATCATAAAGAAAAGGGGAAAAGTGAAACAACGGGTGGGTTGTTAATTGGCAAAAATTCGAAAAAAATCTCTAAAACACTACCTCCTGCTGATCCGTTTAACGGGCCGTTTTTTTTTTTTTTTTTTTTTTTTTTTTTTTTACTTTTGAAGAACTGAAATCATTTTATCGTCGCTCCTATTTACATAAGTTCTGACGCCTCCTGACACGATGACTCTCAGATAGAACATTTTACTTGTTCATTCTTCTATTTTATTGGCGGTATTTGAGCGGCCCCGAAACGATTCGAAAAAAAATCCTCCCGATTGCGTTTAATCTCGAAGGAAATGTAAAACGTTAAGCGGCGCTGTTTACATTGGAACGGATGCCAAAGCATTTAGTCTGATCTTGCTTTTACATTTGTACCGCCGTTTTATTCGGGTAGGAAAAAAAAAAACTCCTTTGACAACCGTCTGAAGGCGAGTTTTTCGGGATAAGATAGAAAGACTACAGCGCTAGGCACTTTACACCAAGCTCTTTAGCGGTCCTTTTAGCCTCGTTTTCTCTTCGCGGGTTAGAACTTACAGCCATATTCCTTTCTATTAAAAAACCATTAAGTATTATCAATTTTGCGTAGAAATTATGATTTATGAGTGAAAACGCTGCTAGTGGGGAAATTGCGTAAACTTACGATTTTAAATTTAACCCTACTATACCGTTGTATTGTAGGACCGTTATAGAAACACTGAAATCATTTTTTTTTTTTTTAAATTGTTGGAGGAGAGAAGAGCAAAAAACGAGTAGTGCAGTTCGAATTTTTGCGGGTCTGTCCGCGAGGCTGACTACGTCACTAAGGCAAATCTCTCACTTGGGGCGCTAGTGTCTGTAGAAGGAATTTAGGAAGGTTTATCATTTGATATAGTGAATAAATAATTCAGAATATATTATACTCATAGTCTTATTACATCAGATTGACGGTGATTTGATAGCGTTCGTTGTGATGGGCTGTCAGATGGCAACACTTCGTCACCAAACGACGTCACTGACCCAGCTGATCGATTCTACTCCCGCGTATTTTCAAAAGACATCACTTTCTCTAAATCATGATAATTTTTTGGAAGCGATTCCAGACGGCACTGTCGTTTTTGTTATTCTCGTAGGATGTACTTTCGAGAAAAAAAAAAAATTGAAAAAAAAATTGATGCAATTTCTCCATTTTACACAAGGATTAAATCCTTGTGTAAATTATTCTTTGACATAAATTATCCAGCATGCAAGCAGTTTCGACAAGAACACGACTAGTCAAAATAATGATGAAACGGAACAGTTCCATCTCAGAAGTTACTTCTTTTGCTTCCCGTAGTCTGCTCTTCTTCGTGAATCTTATCATGCGTTATCAATCCAGTTTCTGTGTTTTACATTATCCCAAGCTGTCTCTGTTGGTTCGAAAAAAATATAGCATTAAGCTCATCCAAACTTATCTGGCATTCATCCTGACTGTAAACATCAAGTAGAGAATGAAATTCAAATTTCTAGTATAGAGTGTAAACACGGTAAACAGTTTTTTTTTTCATATCCTGAAAAATCAGCTTTTTTTACTAATCGTGTTTTTTCCAGAAACCCCTCAATTTAAAATGTTCGACATTTAATTTTGAGCCAGAAACAAAATATTTAAAAAAAAAATCTGTAGCCTTCATTGATTGAACTGATGAGGGACCTCAAAAAATGGATGGACGCATCCTTCATTACTAGGACAATATTTGACCTCTTGGGATCCTTCAAAAGTCCCATTCGTAGCTCCGTGAAAGCCCTATAGATCCCCGCAGTGAAATCGGATCGTTCCGAGACCCCCAAAAATGGATTCTACGTCCAAAAATACTTCGAAAACGACACCCAACTCGATCCTATAGCCGAAACCCTTCAAAAATGCCCTCCCGCAGCCCCTTTTTAGCCCCACGCGGTTGGGCGATCGGGCTGAAAACCTTGCGGGCACAACTAGTTGGTGAACCGAGTATTTTGTCAAATTTTCAGGTTGTAAAAACATTCATACTGCCCAAAACGGCCTGGACGGCGGACGGACATTTCATTGTGGAATATATAAGTACCTCCTGAATCGGATTATTCCAAGAATATTAAACCAAAATTGCGAATAAAAAATTTCCTGTATACATACTGTTTGTACGAATCCACAGTTGGGTCCAAAATTACTCAACACCTCATTCGACTTCCTGCATCCTTCAGAAGCCCCACGGCAGCCCCATAGATCTCACGGTGAAACCTGACCCGCAAGAACTGTCTCAAAAGCCAGCCACCAGGTAGAGTTATCGGCTACACAACCCTCTTTCTGGGTGTAAATCCCGAATTCGACTTTTTTACTCCATCATGTCTAGCTTAAAAGCTTTTCTTTTCTTTTTTTCTTCGTCCCTTTACAATTTTAATTAACATTAAATATTTTTTCATTGTTTATTTTTTTTATTCCTAACGCCCTCTTACGTATTCACAATGATCTTTTCGCATTTTCGGAACGTAGTGCGACAGCCAAATTCATACGTATCATGTATGGCACAAAACATCGATGGAGAAATATCGAAGTCTCGTTGCCATCCCTATACGATGCTGAACGAAATCCTCCAACTTGTACTGAACGTATGCTGAAGCAGAGGACGTTCAGAAGAGCTCAAGTGGCACTTAAATCACTGGATGTTTGTTTACGAGTGCAGGAGCCCAATGAGTCTCCAAGGGGAGCCGGAGGGCCCCACAGAGCCCCTCAGGGGTTCTCCAGGACTCTTCCGAGCCCCCCCGGTGAGCTCGGGGACATGTGTTGGGGCCCTTTAGCACCGAGGCCTCCCACCCACATCGATCATACCCTCGAGGATAACATCTTCATACTCGGGTTATGCGGGCAACTCCCTCCACCAGGTTGGGCGTTTTATGGCATCGATTAGCGACTGCTTCGGATCGACTCGGCCATTTACGAGCGATATATTTGCCATGCAGCAAGCGATAGATATACGATTTCGTTTAGAATGAGCTCCTTGTAGGGCCTTCACTCGTCGCTACTAAGCTTCGCCAATTAATGAGCTCACAGTACAGGTTTAAGGCACACTTCAACACATGGAAGAACTATTAAACCCTTGTGTAAAATTTGCAGCGTTTTTCCGTTTTCCGGTCTATTCAACCGCGTCTCAAAAATCCTGGGTGGAAGTCGTGAAATGGTGCGCAATATTGAACCAAAACTGTATACCAACCTATGTGAATAGTGGTAGGGCAGATGTGTACAGGGGCGGAGCAATCGGTGAAAAAACCCTGCGGACACAACTTGAAGAGGATCCGAGTACTTTTATTAGCTGACATTTGGTACGAGATATCCTCTTGCTTGAGTGGAAATGTGGTCGGAGTTGTAAACGTCAACCTTCGGGGCCGTCTTGGTTTAAATGACGTCAAAGTGATGTATATCGCGCGTTCAGAGCCCGCAGACAATTAGAAAACCTAGAAAGGAGGACATGGTTTTGGACCGGGTTTTTTTGTGACTTTTTCTGAGTCTGCTGGCGCTCTGAGTGGCGACGCCGTCAGGACCTTTTGAGGGGGTAATATAACGCATTTGATGGGGAACATTTGTATTTGATTGAGGGAAGCTCTTAACACTCACCCTCGTTATAATGGCGCCCAATGGTTTCACAATTCACACACACTCAAATCATTGAACAAAAACGTCCTAGCGGAGCCTCGACCTGAAGAAAATCTCCGTACACATTGAATCCAACTAGGTTTGATCGAAGCGTAACTCCGTGCACGTTGTAAAACTTCCAAATGGAAGACATCGGGGTTGTTAATGTACCTACAACGTGTAATAATGTTTATTGGCCCTGCGTCAAGAGGACGGCGCCAGCCGATTTTTACGACCGTCCCAAGAGGAGGATCTGATACCTGAACCAGAATCGGACTGCGATCTGACTAATGAACAGGGTTATTATACCACCCTTAGATACATTGTGATATATCAGGTAAAGAAGTCTGGTTGTTCTGCCTTTTATTCGGATGTTTTTACTATTAGTTAACTCTAACAATGGTTTTCTCTTCAGATTAAACCATTTTTTTCATGGTGGGAGTGGTTTTGCTGTTATTCAGTTACTGCCTACTGCTCAAAACGGCCCGGACGGCGGACGGACATTTCGGTTTTGGAATCTAGACCTCTTGAAACGGATAATGTCAAATTTTGAGGCCGGTCGGAGCCGTCGCGATTACATAGGTGTATTATTCCAAGAATAATAGACTAAAAGTGCCAAAATTCGATGTTTTTTCGAATATCTCAAAACGCATGACCCGGATTTGTTGAATATTTTAAGATTTGGACAATTGGACCCCCCCACCAAAAAAGAAAGAAAACTCAAAATTTGAGTTTTAAGATTTGATCTCTTAATTTTCCCTACATTCCCACATAGCTCGGAATATGAGCGACACGTAACTCCACCTCATAGCTGAAATCCTTCAAAAACCCTTCCCGTAGCCCGACAGAGCCTCATGGGTTTGGGAGATCGGGCTGGTGAAACGAGTATTTTTTTCAAGCTTTCAGGTAAAAACAAATAATTGCCGCTTGTGATTTGGAAAGAGCATGCTACATAGTACACCCCCAGACCCCCGGAGTATATCAGTTGAAATCAAGGAACATAGCAAATGGTACATGTTATTCTGATAAGTATAAGGAGACAATTGGACGCTTGGTGATATACATGGATACGGCCCCTAATGTATCTACTTATTACAAAATTTGCAACTCTCAATAACAACATAACTCACACCCGAACGATACTCATGCAATGATGAAGCGATTGAGAGCCGTCTCGAGAATGATGTGGAAGGGGCGGGGTGAGAGTGAGGTGACTCACCATTTAAGAGACACCTCGTATAGGGTAAGTTACAAAAATTAGTATTTGCCTTGGAAAGATCGTGATAGTGTTTTGAATGCTGAATCGAACGAGACAAGCGGCAGATCCATAGATGTAATAGCCTCGGAGCTAGAGCGATATGAGTCATTTTTCATCATAATCCTCGGATTCGACCCATATTTTGCATATTTGGAGAGAGTAAAGCAACCATTATGTATGTTGACAAATTTCGAGACCGGCCCTGCCCGGAATCCTGCAGTCCCTCGCTCTGCCCTCTTTGAGTCTCTCCAACCAAGTTGCTTCAAAACCAACAGAGGGCAACCTGTCACTATGACCGCAGATCGATCATCTCTCATCCCTCATCCCTCATCCCACGACAAACGTGGGATTGTTACTTTGTACGAAATAACCCATTTTTTCGATCCCATCATTTGCACAATGCGGGGTGTGGGATCTTTAGAATGCCAATCACAACAATTTTGACGTCATGCCAAACAATTCAAGAACGATTGTACATCTGCCGCAAAATCTTATGACAACAAACCAAATGGTGTGGCGGGTTTTCTATTACAAGACGCCTTATTATGTCGAGCAAGGGACCTTCCAAAGGAACAAGTGTCTGTTGACAACTTTCCGTTCAACACAATGAAATCCCCCTTCGACCAATTTTCAACCTATTTTGGTTTCTTGGGTTGTTTCTGTGTTCGTACAACTTCTATGCGTGTGGGTTTTTTTTTGTTATTGTTGTCAGGTCCCTTTCCCCGACCGCGCCCGAAAAACGGTCAAAATCCGAACGCCAGCGGGAGGGTGAGAAACAGGAGTTGGACAATCTGGAGGGCGATAAATTTCCGTGTTTCCATTCTCTAGCGGGCGTAGCGAGAAAAAATGTCGTCGGAGATCACCGGGGGGTCACCAGTGCACTTCACTCCCTCCAGACTCGTTTCCTGGTACGTCTCAATAACGAGTCGACCTCCCGCGGTGAAAGTGGGGTGGTCTTCGTACGAAAAATGAGCAATTTTTTGTGCGTTGATGGATATTTTTAGCTAAGGGTTGTTTGTGTACAAGTTGTTTGCTTAAAACAAGCAAGGCTGTTAAACTCTCCTAGTCGAAGTTGAGGTCGAGCAGGTCTCCCCACGTATCCAAAGACCCATCTGAGAACATCGATGCTTTCTGGGAATTTTGGTTAGGAGTTAACTCCTTAACTTAATTCTTTTCAGTAAAGCAATAAATGGCACCCAAGAATCACCCCAATGACAACAAGCGCGGACGACATGGTGCACTGGGGATGTAGAGCGGCGCCTACCTTATCAGTAAGTACATGTAACAATAACAGATATAATTTAAGTTCTGTAGTTGTAGACCTGAAGATGGCACTTTGAAGCCGAAAGCTTGTCAATAAACAAGTCAAAGAAGCGGAACCCATACGCACAACCCATCGATCCCGGATACAATAAACCGGCTATGGGAATGGGACCAGAAGCTACCCCTGGCACTGCTGGCTTATCGGGGGACGGAACAGGCGACGATAGGCTTTTCCCCTGCACGCCTGTTGTTCGGTAGAGCTCAATCTTCCCGTTCACTTACTCTATGGTAAGCTACCCAGTGATTATGGTTACCTCTTATGTCCAGTTACGTCATTATGGTCTAGTGCAGAATGTCAGCCATAACCATCTTCATAACCTTCGGTATAACCTTCACTGCTCTAACTCCACATGTTCAATCTGTAGCACGTTTTCTTTCAACTCAATTATATTACTTATCTGTTGACTTTACAGTACCTACAAATAAAATAGTGCCATTTGTACTGCCTAGGGCCGGTTTTTGAAACCATAGTTAACTCTGACGGCCGTAAAAGACGACTCTGACGGCTGCAAAACGGAAAAAGCGTTTTTTGAACCTTAGTTACCGTTTTACGGGCCGCTATTTTTACGAAACGGTAACCACAGCAGGACCCTGGGGTCAAATTTTTACGGAGCCGTGACCACCGCTTTCATTGGTTGACGAAGAACAACTGACTGACGAGACGGCCCGCCGCGGACTCCGCGGCGCGGAGGGTGCGGAGTGGTAGAAAGAGATGGAGATAATTGTTTACTTTTTTCGCTCAAATAACGCTCAAAATAATGACATGTTGAAGGCAGAAGAAGCGGGAAATGTGAACTACTTCCTCACAAATGAGTTGTCAAAACCCGCAATGACGAAAAAATTTCACCTAGGGAAAATATTCAAGGCGCCAAAATTTTAGCGGCGTGGTCAGCTGTCGGAACGCTGACTATGGTTCTAAAAACGCCGACAAAATAGCAGCTGTAAAATCGCGTTTGACGGTGGTCACCAAACCACTCGTTTGCGGTGATTTGACTATGGTTTCAAAAACCGGCCCCTAGTCTGAGTGATGGGAGTATGGTGTTCTGCAAGACCCCACATGTGATTCAGGTTGCATGATTTCATCTGAGGTATGTGACGAATTTTATATATTGTTACCAGATAATATCATAAATAATTATATTACAAATTGATAGTAGAGGTAGGCATTAATATGCAAGTAGGGTAACTTTATATCACAGCACATTTAGTTTACATGTTTTTTGATCTCAAAATAGTCTCACTTCAGTTTTATCCTGGGCATTCTATTTACTATTGACTGTCTAATGCTGTTGGCCCATAATATGTTTGTCTAACGTCCTCTGGTATATTTCTGTAGCCCTGAGGATGGTTTATAAATAAACCGAAACGTTGGCCTAGACGAAGAGTTACCTTTGTTGACTGAACCTCAAGATCCCACAACATATTTCTGAGCCTAGCAGTCGATGTATTATTACCCAGCCTTGTATTATGGTTACCTACAGTCAAAAAAATACATGTTGTTATTCGTCTCGGCATTTCACTGAAAGTTAATGGTGGCAGCGGTGGGATATTGAGCCCACCGATGCTCACGCGGTCTTGGATGCGGGCCGCTCCTACTGCCCCTGCGATGGAGGCGTCTCCAACTCCCTCCCGGCGTCCAGAGCCTCTGTCAGCAAGCCCTTCGCAGAACGCGAACGGAGCACTGAGTGTGAGTGACCATAACACTGGAGCAAGGTGAGTCATATTCTCGACACGAGGTCGAACGTTTATGTGAGAACATGAAAATCCATCTCGAGCAGCGTTTAGCTGTCGCACATGCTGAACTAGACGATTTACTTACTGAACTCAACACTGCCAAGAGTGTTTTTGAGAATGAGTTACTGTCCCTGCAGCAGGAGATTGCTATGTTGCAGCAGAGTCAAGTACGAACAAAAGTACCGAAGTTCGATTGGGCGATCGATTGGGCAGCATACAAAAACAGTTCGAAGGCCTAGCGCCAAAGCGCAATTGGCCAGACACATTTGGCCAGGCTGATAACCTGCTTTCCTCGCTAACTGGCGAAGCGGTGAAAGTATTAAATCTGGTTGCAGACCCAAATGAGTACAGCCAGTTAGTTGTAGCTCTGACCGACAAATTTGGCGATATGATACAGGGCCTGTAACTACAGTAACTACAGGCGATCTCCGGCGTCGTTTTCCGGGTCAATATGACTAATGGAAGGTACAGGGTCGTCCATGCTGATCGTCTCAGCAGGGGGAAGATGTTAGGTTGATGAGCGAATGCAAAGTGATTATGGTTACCTACAGTAAAAAAAAAAAACATATTGTTATTCGTCTTGGCATTTCACTGAAAGTTACTTCTTTAACACTATTCTTTGCAGGTCCATCTCGGAGATGCGAAGCAAAAGATAGGCCTGCAGGCCTATGGGATCATGGTCTCTCTAAGATCCTGAACTCCTGAGCGATTCACCTTTACGAAATACCATTATCTTGGATTTCGGAAATTCACCTCAAGCTCTCACCGCACCCAGTAAACTTGGAGTGCATCAATATTAAGCTGGAAACCCCTGGCTCTCTCCACCGTGATAACAATGTCGTCAGCATACTTCAAGAGTCTGACATCTGCTGTGCCTACAGGGAGAAGATGTAAGGTACATCTCCGGAAGTTCCTTATACGTCCTAACATCGAACAAATAGGTGTACTACTATTATTACCTCCTTTTATGTGAAGTTTTTTTAGTTGCTTTTTATTGATACCACAACTATCAGGCATCGTTGAGCGATATTCCAAACCGGTTCATTATAGTATTGTATTACAATGTTGCCCATCTTCTGGATGAGGAGGGGGTGTCCAACAGGAAGAGAAGGCCGAATCGATGGTTATCTGGTTTCGTGTTGTGAGATTGTGACAATAAGATAGAAATTCGGTGTTTACATGTGTCCACGTATCCGACAGGCCAGATGGCTCAGGGCGGGGCCACCTGGCGCGCCTGATTGTTGGAAAATATTTCGAGCGACAGTTTTCGGTTTTTTTGATGGGATAGTGAATTTCGCTGATATAATTGCGGCTGTGTAGGCTTCGCGAGGTGGGCTTAGGCGTCAAGCCCAGTCGGGAGTCGGTGAGAGTAGCATTAACTGAGCTATAATACACCCCTAATATTTTGACAAGTTTTTACTCTGCCTCCTCATCCAAAGGCGTCATCCAACCGTTTCAATTCTCTCGAGGGAAAAGTAAACATTAGATTTTTATCTCGAACCGTTTAGTTAATTTACTGCTTGTCTGTGTGTTTCTCAGAAATGTAAATTTCGAAGGCCCAAAAGGGGGACACCAACTGCGTTACACCTGTTTTCACCCAAAGCCCACAGGACTGTAAAAAAATTTGAGCAACACCTACCGAAAGTGAATAGACGATTTGAATGGACTGAAGCAGCCGGGCTGGGCAAACAACGCGGTGAGCATTCATCAGCAGTTCGGCCAAACCAGATGTTTGCTGAGAGAACCTTGCATCTTCCACAACTTATACCTTGCCCACTATGAAATTTTAATTACTGGGTCAGCAAGCATTCACGGCCACTGTGCTCCTATGCGCACTTCCCGATGTTAAATTTTTAATTGGAGCAATCCTCGTTAGGGGTCCGCTCTTGAGGCGGCTCTTTGACGGCCCGATAAGAAGTTCAAAGAGGCCCTCGGGAATCCGCTGATCGGCAGGTTAATTAGAGCAATTAATCAGCTCAACGGTGCATCTCCGGTTATAATTTGCCAATGCCGCACTTTATCATAAACAGGGTCATCGACGACGTGAAAGGATGAAACCTCGTCGTCGTGAAAAAGTCGAATAGCCCAAACCCATTCGAAAATTAGCCTCTTATCGCCTCCTTTTTTTGACTATGATCGAACCCCATCATTAACACGCGGGTTTGAAGAATATCCCGAACCCCGAAGACGAATGGGAACACGAGGCGGAATTATGGGCGAGCAAATCCATTAAAATTATTGACGTTTTGTTGGTCCCATTCGACCACGCGCCTCCCCAACCCCATAAACATATATTTCTTTGAGTGTAGAGAAGTGGCTGCCCTACACCTACTTAACTTGTCCCAAAAGGCGCCCCACCGTCTTATTAATTATTTCCTGTTTCAGATTCCAGAGAATTTATTTCATCACAAAAAAAAAAAAAAAAAAAACCGAACCCAAAATACGCTGACAATAAACCAGTTTTTTTTTTCATCGTAATTTTTATTTATTTCATTCTTTTACGAAAACATCGGTAATGTTACAGTTTAATTTATACCTTAAGGTGAAAGGACGGCAGGAAATTTATGTCCCGGCCCCTGCATGAGGTCTTATTCGAAAATGGCAGGCTCCGTGATCTATTAAGGCGTTTGATTGTGATTTAAACCTACAGAAATACGCCGGTGCAGTATGAATGTTTTTATATTCAATATGTTTTATTCATGACGGTTTCGTCCCCCCGAACGGAGTCAAATAGATAATTTTGGATATTCAACGCTTTTGTGGAGAACGTGGGAAGGGAAGACGTCGTATGGCGATAACTGGATTTACAATTGACTCGATGCGTTTTTCAATGGGCTGCTTCGCAATTGGAGTTGTATTTGAATTTTGAACGCGTGACTTTGTCCGAGTGAAAACAACGAATGGTATTTTTGGTTTATTATTTTAGGAATGATAAACCTATGTATTCGTGTCGGAGGTCGACAATTTCGATCGGCCTCAAAATTTGTCATTATAATGGCAACGTATGAAAAGTATAAATACGTTTCAAGATGGGTCGATTTCCAGAAGGAAATGTTCGTCCGCAGCACAGAAGGCGTCCAGAAAGCCCCCAAAATGAAAGTGATCAAATTGTTGCTCCGAGTGCGGTAAACCACACAGACATCTGCGTTCTTCTGGAACAATTTAAAACAATAAAATACTCAGTTTACCATCTGGTTGTGCCCGCAAGGTTTTTAACCCGATCGCCCAACCTCGTGGGGATTTGTGGGGCTAAAAAGGAGCTACGGAATGGGTTTTCGAAGGGTTTCGGCTATGGGGTCGAGTTAGGTGTCGTTTACGAAGTATTTTCGAACGCAGAATCCATTTTTTGGCGATCCCATAACGATCCGATTTCCCCGCGGGGATCTACGAGGCTTTCTTAGGGCTCCAATTAGGTACAGATTTTGGAGAATGTCAGAAGGTAGAATGAGGTGTGTGAAGGCCAAAACAGGAAAAAAAAACTAAATAAAAACATTTAATGTTTTTATTTAGTTTTTTTTTTTTGTTTAAAAATAATTTTTTATTGACGTAATTAATTTTTGCACAATTCTTACTATATAAATGAAAATTAAACTTTTGTAAAATGTGCAGCGTTTTTCGTCATTAGAAATTAAAACAAATTGATCTGTTTGGTCCTTTGAATATTGTCCACGTTAACAAACACTAGTGTGATATGGTATAAGCTCCATTGTGAGGGTAGTAAATTTCATCAGGTTGACTGTGTACACTAGATAACTACGGTGAAATTGTGATGCGACAATCGTGTTATTGTACTGCACCGGTGTGCTATCAGATTCCCCACGGGGCTATCAGAGGCTCCAATCAAAACCGTCGCAAAGGGCCGGGGAAGGCTGCTGGATAATCGCGTGGGGTCCCCAGGGCTTCCTCGGGTCCTCAGGACCGGGAGTTGGGGGCCCCCATTGTCCAGAAAGGGGGGTTCCCTATTGTTCCCGAAGGTGCTTACCCCCTTCAAACACGCCTTCCTACTGTCTGCCTGGAGTTAATCTGGGATTCACGGGGAGATATCATCTCATCTCTTCCGGTACAGGCTGCAGGTCCTCCGGCCGATAGTAGTTATCAATAAGACACACAAGGATCCCTACGATGAGGTACGCTCGTATAAGCAATTGAAATCAACACTTCGGATTTTAACTGATTCATTAGTAAACCAGGTGTGGCGGTTCTGACTCTGCATACGATCAACACTCGGTACTGGGAACTGTTTTTCGTATGCATCAGTGCCACCAAGCTCTTCTCAATCTGGCCAAATTTGCGCGTGCAGGGCGACCCCCTCGTTCCCCACACAGGTTTGGGGTCCCCCCCTCCCCCACCCCTTGTGTGTGGCACTCTCGCCAGCCTGTCTGAGGTAGTACTGGCGGGAGGGTTTGGCGCGACGCGACGGCGTGAACCCTACTACTCCTACCGGCGAGACAGCCTGCCTTATGATGGAGGGAAGTACTTTCCTCAATTCAAATTACCATTCTCGGTGTGTTCATTATTATTTTAATGTCTTAATTGCGCAGAGCTGTTTTGAATCAATCCCGACGACCAGGCCTCCCTTGGCGACGTCTTGCCTCGAGAAGCTGAGTCAGCGATAGAATCCCGACGCCTGGATCCATTGCCCAGAACTCCTTCGTTGACAATCAAGGAAGCCATGGGGTGTTTCCAGGTAAGACTGGACCAGTGGGACAGGCCTCCTCTGACGACATTTCATTTCGAGGTAGCTGCAGCCACTGACAAACACACAAAGCCTAAATGTAGGGAATTTAACACCCAGCATCCGCAAAATGGTGTGTTCCCACAGTGAGGATTCTTCTGTCTGCCATTGGGAGGATCTTTGAACGTATGAAGCAGCTGAAAACCTGAGTTCAATTCACTCTGGGCTGAGGATGAGCTTAACTGCCCCACGCAACAATCGCGTATTGCGAATAAAAAATGTATTACTACAGCAGAGGAGTCATTCTTCCCCCTAATCTACAAATTGAAGAACGTGAGGGCGGATCGATTGATGATCGAATTCAAAGGAACGTGCGTCAAGAAGTTGGATTAGGTAGCTTGGGCTATCAGTATAGATTCGCCTCTGGCGATGATGTTGGGAATAACCTCCTCGACGGTGTCTCCTGGGTAACGCTAATGGCTCACGATCATGTCGGATTAAGGTTCAATCAAAAGTCATCAAAATTTGATGTTCAAGAGCCTATTGTGAAAACCAATTTCCGAGGTTAGGTAACCGTCAAAATTGTCGACACTTTTGCGATAAAAGCTAGATTTACTATTCAGTGTAAACGGTATCTACCAATTCGTCTAAGCTGTAGAGTGATCTCAAATGTTTCCTTTCCTTCTCTTTAAGTAAGAACAAGAATACTTATATCCAGAAAATGTTTCTCTTTTTTCCATATCAAACTCTCTTTACGCTTGTTCGGCTTCCCACTTACAGCACCCTCTAAAACCTTCCACTGTCCGAGACCGCGAACTTTAGGAGCTTTGTCATTCAAAACGTCAAACGGCGCCTGATTGATCGTCTTGGCCGTAAAAAAAAAAAACCGTCGCCCATCAAGTTCGAGACGCCACGCGAGGAGTCAGATGCGGAGATCCCAAAGTTGAGATTAGCCGTGAAACAATACACGGTAGCCTGTTAGGGATATTAATGTTGAATGTGACGTGCGAGGTTGATAGGGCCGCGTCCCACGTTGTTGGATCATGCATGGTGTAGGAATAAAAACTGATGGGTGAATTTTGTGTACCTGCATGTATTCCTAGATTTTGTAGTTGAGTAGTGTTGAGGGATTGGGAGAGATCTGAAGGCACCAACTCCATGTACCTACTTGATGCCACCAGCCAGGCCAACTTGGCTCCACCTTCTGTCATCTATGAAAGGCGGGGGAGGGGAGGCTTTCCATCGCGAGCGGAAGCATCTGTTCAACTGCTCCTTATTATTAGGAGGAAGTCCAAGGCCTGTGGAGATAACAATTGAGCGCTGCTGCTCGACCAGCCGCCGTCCTCGGTCAATTGCTGCCTGCTGGGGCTTCGTCGCCGCCAGGGCTTTCAGGACAGCAAACGCCCTGTTTCTCGACGGACTGTAGACAAACTTGCTCCAGTCCTTCTTCACACCGTCAAAAAACCCTGCACATGCTTTGCTGAGCCCTTGGAGCGCCACGCAATGTGCAGCAGATCGACAGCCAGCGCCAGGCTGAAGTCCTCGTCGCTGCTCAGTACCTAGCTGTGAGGTCGGGAACCACCATCTGCAACTGCTGATCCACAGATGGGAAGAACTCAAAGGCCTGACTCAGCAGCCCACTCCTCGGCGCTGGATGCCTTAATTTTTTGGTTCATCACTCCCTAAGTTGCCAAAGGTGTTTATAAGAATCACGTTACACCTAGTGACATGAAAACAGCATCACTGTAAGTTTTTGATTGACTCCCGTTCGAGTCATCACCCATGTTGAAACGTTCGAAATGTACAAACATACTGGATTACGTTTTTAAGAATAATTCCACGAAGCTTCGCATTCGGGTCACTGTTGACAAATCTCCATGACTACTAAAATCAACAGGTACGGCCCGCGAAATTGATCCGGGGCGATATCTATCCGCAATTGGTGGAAACTGTAAACCCCCCCATTCCGCTTCGCCACCAAACCGAAAACCGGGCATGTGCCGTGAGGTTTTGCGGTGAAAATGCGTACCACCCCGGGGAGGTTCGAGCTCACCTGGACGATACCGCCTCTTTGTGGTTCGCCGGATAACCTCTGGGATGCGCTGCTCGCCTCGTCCAAATTTTCTTCCCAGGAATCGCTTAATTTTTAAGCTAATAGAAAAGAAGTGCAGTTTATCGGAACGCAAAAGAATCGGTTAAAATCCCGGAATAAGTTACATTATTTAATTATGTTTGCAACGAACGTCCTCACCTGTCCACTAGTTCGGCATCCTCACTTGCTTTACCGTCAGGCCACTAGTTCGGCGTCCTCATCTGTCATATGTTAGGACACTAGTTCAGCGTCCTCACGTGTCTTATCGTTAGGCCACTTTTCGGCGTCCTCACCTGTCGTAAGTTAGGCCACTAGTTCGGCGTCGGACAGTTACTTTTCCAACATGCAAGAAGGGTTTCAATCCCACTGACAAATAAGCATTTCCCCTGTTTCTTGAATTTCAGCCGTAGGCTCTAAGCAAAAACGCTGCAAATTTTACACAAGGGTTTATTATTCTGTGATATAGGTTACTTGTAAAGACATTTAATTCTGTCAATAAAAAAAAATTAAAAAAATTTTTTTTGGATTTTTATATTTAAAAAAAATTTTTTTGGGGGGATTTTTTTTTTTTTCAAAAATGTGTTTTTTCAAAAATTCTTTAATTTTTAACTATTTAAATATTTAACTTCTTGGGATCCTTCAAAAATCCCATTTTTAGCCCCATGAAAGCCCTATAGAACGCCACAGTGAAATCGGATCGTTCCGGGACCCCCAAAAATGGATTCTACGTCCAAAAATACTTCGAAAACGACACCTAACTCGATCCCATAGCTAAAAGCCTTCAAAACACCCCTCCTGTAGCCCCATTTTAGCCCCATAGCGCCCCACGGGTTTGGGCGATCGGACTGAAAACCTTGCGGGCACAACTAGATGGTAAACCAAGTATTTTGCCAAAATTTCAGATTTTTAAAAAAATTCCTACTGCCCAAAACGGCCCGGACGGCGGACGGCGGACGGCGGACGGCGGACGGCGTACGGCGGACGGACATTTCGGATTTTGAATGTAGACCTCTTGAAACGGATAATGTCAAATTTTGAGGCCGATCGGAGTCGTCGACCCGCGTCGCGAAAACATAGGTGTATTATTCCAAGAATAATAAACCAAAAGCGTCCGTACAAAAGCATCCAGCGAAGCCCAAAGGGCCGTGTATTTTTGGTTTATTATTCTTGGAATAATACACCTATGTTTTCGCGACGGAGGTCGACGACTCCGATCGGCCTCAAAATTTGACATTATCCGTTTCAAGAGGTCTACATTCTAAATCCGAAATGTCCGTCCGCCGTCCGCCGTCCGCCGTCCGGGCCGTTTTGGGCAGTAGGAATTTTTTTAAAAATCTGAAATTTTGGCAAAATACTTGATTTACCATCTAGTTGTGCCCGCAAGGTTTTCGGTCCGATCGCCCAAACCCGTGGGGCGCTATGGGGCTAAAATGGGGCTACAGGAGGGGTGTTTTGAAGGCTTTTAGCTATGGGATCGAGTTAGGTGTCGTTTTCGAAGTATTTTTGGGCGTAGAATCCATTTTTGGGGGTCCCGGAACGATCCGATTTCACTGTGGCGATCTATAGGGCTTTCATGGGGCTAAAAATGGGATTTTTGAAGGATCCCAAGAAGTTAAATATTTTTCGAGTAAAAGTTAAAGAATTTTTGAAAAAACACATTTTTGAAAAAAAAATCCCCCCAAAAATTTTTTTTGAAATATAAAAATTCAAAAAAAAAATTTTTTTTAATTTTTTTATTGACAGAATTAAATGTCTATACAAGTAACGTATATCAAAGAATAATAAACCCTTGTGTAAAATTTGCAGCGTTTTTTTTTTTTCAAATTTTTTCGATCATTGTTGGCATGGAATTAATTTTTGTACAATTTTTCTACATCAAATACGAATAAACCCTTCTGTAACATTTGCAGCGTTTCAAAATCTAGAAATAATCTCGGGGTGTCTGAACATGAAGCTTTCAATGGAATCCCTGATAGTTAACTAGGTGTTGCGGTATTCGCACAACGGAGGCCCGCAAAGCGTATTTACCACATCAACGGAACGTGTTTCCTAAGGCGGTTAACGCAGAATAAGATCGTGAGAGACAATGACATTGTATTGAACGGGATTTTGCTGTGCAAGGATGTAAATTGTAGTTAAGTACACAAGTGGGCGGTGTGGGGGATTTTGAACGCAACGCAATAGTGTTTGAGAGGCGTTCGAAGCGGTTTATATCGATTCCGTCGTACACGGTGGATTAGTGTCCCCTACAGGGCCTGAGGCTTTACGGATAACCGAGCCCCGGTAACCAGGGGAGTGATTCCACAGGGAGCGAGGCGGATCCCGTCGCGAAGGACCACTTTCCCTTCAGCCCGTGTTTCTGCCTTGTTTCCTCGTCGGGCACCGCCAAGGTAACGTAAGCAGCTTTTCTCAGGCAACTGACGGATGTTCGGGCTGCCTACACGCCCTGAAGAGCTTTTGAAGTTTCGAACGTTTCAAAGCTGGTAATCAATTCACGGGTGAATCAAACGGAGGCATTTACATTGAAAAGTAAATAGTTCTTTTGTTCTCGACGCTAAGCGATTTGTTCGTCTTCGGGCTATTGTTCGGATATTAATGAACCGCATTGTGGGGGCTTCCCTTTCGAGAGGGGAAAATTACAATGACAAATGTTTTCGTCATTTCCTGAAGATGCCTCAGGTTGTGCACCACGTCGATGAGCACTATCGAGCATTAACGATTTAGGTAGACAATATTCGACTACAATTCAAAGGAGAATGAAAAGAAGTTTGCTCGTAAATATCGTTTGCAAAATTTGTTGTAGGTAGGTATATAGGTTATCCAAGCCCAATTGAGGGTTTTTCAATGGATTGAGAATTTTCCAAAATGAATAATTCAATTGTTGAATTGGGAATTTTCCAAGCTGATTGAGAACTTTTCATTTCAATATGAGAATTTTCAGTTCAAATTGAAATGAAAAATTCTCTACTCAGTTTGGAAAGTTCTCAATTCATTTTGTAAAATTCTCAATTAGGTTTGGAAAGTTCTAATGACAATGTGGAAAATCCTCAATTGAGCTTGAAAAACCACAACAAATACAACAAATAGATTTGTTGTAGATCTACACGCTAGCTGCCGTGCAGATTTCTTCATCCCGAGGTGCAATTTTTATTCAAATAAAAACGCTGCAAAACTACGCAATATACTCTTTTTATATAAATTATACGAAATATAATTTTAAAGAAAAGAAAAAGAGTTTTTGTGCAGTGTTTGGACGGATGTGGGACCCCGAAAAATGCGTCCACACCTGATTCAACATCATGAGACGTCTGGAGACAAATTTCGAGACCGAACAAAACTTTTGACTCCCATCGCGAAATATCTCTATTTTTTCACATTATGAAGACCAATAAAGAAAAATAGAATCTCCTCTCTCCTCAGTTCAATGTTCAACTTTGAAATCGACACATCGGTTCAGTTGAAATCGACGCCACTTCAAAACACCGCATTTTTCTTGCGGGTGAGGGTTGAGACATCTACTCAAGGTCTTCTTCGTCTATGCCTCTTCCGCCAGGAGTGCCTCAGCAACGAATTGCGGTCACCTTCCAGCTATCTTCAACGAAATCGATTTGAAAGGGGCGAAAAATGCTAGTTTTAGTTCGTAACACTGCTTTCAAGATATTCGAGGTACCTATATTTTCTGCTTTGTCCAGGACCTACGTGCTCTTCCACTCACGCCACTGGTTTTCAGTGTTCCTTGTGTTTCTTTCAGTATGAATGGTAATTTGAGTTTTTGTACTTCTCTTGCTGTAACAATAACTTTTGTATTTCTTACGGTTAATGTGATAGGTTCACTTAATTCTGTGAATGCAGCCCTGAAACAATCAGATATTCCCAGAACTTTTTCCTTCCCTCAAATAGCTTCTCATCCAATTAGTTGCCTCTTTCCGCTCCTTTCAAATTCGTGTTGAGGAGGAAAAAAGACAAAATATCTGTTTACTATATTCGCCTTTCTGCCGTAAAAAGGACAATCCATGTCGTTGTTGAGTTATCTTGGTTGTGTCAAGATGAATCGTTGTTTCTTCTTGGTACCATCAGATTCATCTTATTTCATTAAGTTGCTGTCCCCTTAGTTTGCTGAGATGATCACTTTTCTTCAGAATTTTCGCTATAATCTTCATTGTGTTGTTGGTTTTTAAGGTGGATTGTTGTGGTTGTCTATGTTTATGTTATCAACATGATAACATATTATGTTTTTGTTGGTGTTATCAAGGTTGGTCATTCTTTCTAGTTGATGTCAAGCTACCTTGCTGGTTGTTGTTGTTGTTGGTTGTTGTTGTTCATTCTTGGTTCTTGATAACAATTTGAAGTATCTTGTCAGGGTCGCGATGGTGAAGTAATGATACAAGTAAGGGGTTCGAATCTGTCTCGCCAAAAGACCGTTTCATTTTCACAGTTTCAGTTGAACTCCAAGACAAAATTTAATACAATTACAAAGTGGCAAAACATGTAATTCCGGTGTTACTATTTCATGCTGATAATGTATTATGTTTATGAGCTGTAAACTGATCAAGCAACTTAACATATCAACCGAATTTGGTCTTGGATGAGTCTGCGTCTGCTCTGAAGTTCAGTCGTGCTCAATAGGACCAATTGAAGGCCTAAGCAGCGGTGGGTACCAAAATCCTGAACAGCATGAAGGGGCACCACTAGCTATGAGGCTTCTCCTTTCTGTTTTGGGATTGCGATTCCCAAATTGTATTCCAGTGCTTTTTTTAAGTTCCTCACTGTTTTTGGCGTCGCTGACGATTTGTAGTCCTTGTAAATGCAAAGCTAACTTTAGTTTTTGTTTTGTCCTCAAAATGATTTGATTTTTCTTATTGTTGCCAAAGTAACTTTCTTTTGCATGTCAAAATGGTGAACTTTTCTTTTCGGTGTCAAGGTTATGTTTTTAACGTTATACATTGTTGTCAAAATAATTCACTGCTTCTTGTTTTAGTCAAGATGGTTTCCTTTTTCTGGTTGTTTTCGTCAATTGATAGCGCTTTCCTATTTTCGCCATCATAAGTTTCTTTTCCTTTCTGTCGTAAAACATTATTTGCTTGTCGTTTTCGTAATCAAAATTATTCATAGGTAGTTTAGTTATTGTTGACAGCTTTAAGGTTAGTCATTGAAGTCAAGATAGCCCAATGTTTTTTGATGTTGTTTACAAGGTTTCTGGATGTTGTAGTAAAAACAATTTGCTTTCTCTTATTGTTTTCAGGACAATTTATAGATTATTGCTGTTTTCCTGTCAATAGTTTCTTGTTCACGTCGCCTTGAATAAATGTTTCCAGTATTAGAAACGATTACTTTTCTTTTTTCATTGACGAGATAATTTACTGATTGCCTTTTTTTGCATTTACTGATTGTCTGATGTTGTTGTTCACGTGAGACAATTCCACTGTTTGGTAGCATCAATTCAGCAGGGTAATTGAAACTTCTCACCTTCGCCGACGGAAAGTTCAAATCAACTCCAAACAAAAAAAATAATTTATATTAAACAAAAATATTTTATTAACATTTCATAGAAGGATAATAAAAGCTGTCTATAATATTATGCTTTAGACTGTTCTTTGAAAGAAACATTGTAGTTCTACGATAGATTCTGTTTTGGTAATAACCAACTACACAGTGATTTTCAAACTTCAGAACGAACTGTGACATCTGTCATCTTCTATGTGCTCTTGAAATCTATTTTAAGTTTATTCCGAATATTAACCAAAAGTGACATTGCTTCTAACGCTATGAATGATAGAGAAAAGTACTGTAGGTCTAAACGTCGTCGTCAAGTACATAATAATTCTTAGTTGAAAAAAACGAAATCACACAGGGCAGGCTCTAATCTTTCGACACAGAGGCAGTTGACGGTTAAAAGTTTGGTAGTGACTGAGCGTCGTCGAATTTGAGGAGGCTTTTAGCAATTTATTACAATCTGTGTGTTATTCATTTATTTTTTACGCTCAAACTGACACTCCTCATTCACTGTAATATCCCTACATGTTACTTGCATCAAAACGTCACACTGAAACAAATCCGGCTAGTACGACAAGTTGTTCACTGGTATTTAGCATATCCGTATAATATTTAGGTAATTTGCACATTTCCCTACGAATACTATTTACAAAAAAAAAAAAAAAAAAAGTTATTACAAGCATTCGGTGCACTCATTTACGCGTTGACAATACCGAATTGCGACAGTATAAATTAGGTATTTCTTAGTGTATTCAGAAACACGAGTAAAAACACAATAAATAAACGGTGAATAAGTAAGGTTTTTTTTTTCTCTGCGCAACAAATAACAAGAAAAATAAACACAAAACAGCACAACCATAAACAATTAACGCTAGAAAAGATGTACTATTTTCAGTTGATAGAAATGTATGTACAGAGTTATAAAACATCAAGAAATTGTTCTACGTAAATTCAGAATATTTTCATTATTCGTATACTTGATTTTTTTTTAACGTTTTACAAACTAGTTGGAAAGGGGGAGAGAAAAAGTGATAGGGGTAGTGATTTTCGAAATGTACAATTTTACAACGTCTCTCGAATTTTTCATAGTTTCACTTTTCGAGAAGTTCTCGCTGTGCGACGATCACGACCGGTTACAGCGGGTCGCTGCTGAAACAGAAAAAAAAAATTGGTATTAAAAGATATTGAGGTATTGAGTATCGTATTGAGGGATAATTGTGGACATTGTTTAGAGGACGAAAAGTTTCAAAGAGAGCCCTTGAAAGTCAGATCGATGGATCCAACAAGGTCGATGCGGAGGTGTGAACGGTCGGGCTTTGAAACCGATAAAACGTTCTACAAAAGGAAGAAATAGATCTCGTGATGCGAGCAGACGGAGTAGGAGAAGAGGTAAAAAAAAAAAAAAAAAACCAAACTCTAAAACCCACCCAAAAAAAGATCTAAAACAAAAAACCGGACGTAAACGACAGCGGACAAAAACAAAGGGGACACCGAATAAAATCCCAACAAAAAGAAATCGTGGGGAGGGGGAGAGAAAAAAAAATAACGAAATTAAAGGTGGAAGTGAGAAGAGAGAAATTCCCTCCCCGAAAAAACGGCTTTGAAAAAAAGGCCACAGATAAGGAGCCGCTTCGACTAATGATCTGTAGAAACTTGAATGGAGGAGAAGTTGAGTGGAATACTTGAAGAGGGAAGATTACATCTAGGTCCACAACCTGGCTGAATGAAAGCCCTGTAGCGTGTCAAGAGTAGAAGAGTCAATGAATCGACAGTGAGGTAAAGGAGAAGGTGAAGGAGAAAATCACGTTTTATTGGGGATTTTTTTTTTTTTTTTTCGTCGTTCTTTGAAGCGGAGCATTTCAAACTTACGAGTATTTATACGACTTTGACGTCTTAGAATCCTCCGCTAAAAATCGGAGAAAATCCTTTTCCCGAAAAACGCCAGCTTTCCCCGTGCCAGGGGGTGAAATAATGGGAGAAAATCCGTGAGAGGGAAAAAAAAAAAAAAAATCCCTCAACTTCCCCTTCGCCTTAGAGCTAATTTATTCCCGCTCTGAGCCGTCGGGACGGATTTCCCTTCCGGGTGGATTTATCGTCGCCACGTACAACCCCCACGTGAGGACCGCATAGCCCCACGTAGCCTCCGAAACCAACCCTTATTTATAGAAGGGAGGTTCGTCCGAGAAAAATGGCCAATTTTTTAAGAGCACACTCGAACTGTGGGATTTTCGTTTCAACACAAAAACCATATTTTCACGTCTTATAATTTTTCTAAGTGTAATAGAACATTCAATAGATATAAACGAAACACTGCTAATTTTACAGGAACAATCATTATGTGTGCCAATGACATAAAAATGGAAAAAGCTAAAATGAAAACACGGTTGTACAGAAAGGAGGACCCCAAAAATGAACTCTGCGACGATTTGAAGCTCCGTAAAAGCCCCTTAAATCCCCACACTTTAGTCGGACGGGACTGAGACCACTGCAAATGGATTCCATGTTTGAAATTGCCTCGAAAACGTCAACTCTTTCGACCTCCTGGCCAAAGCCCTGCAATAGCCACATTTATAGCTCCCCGGTGGAGCCAGACGGGTCTCAGACCCCTCAAAATTATATCTTCATCCAAAAATTCTTCGGAAACGACACCTTTTTCGACCTCCTGGTCGTAGTCTTTCTAAAGGTCAATTTTCAGCGCCACAGATCCCACATGGATTCTCAAAGTGAAGTCGGAACGGTCTGACGATCCCTTCAATGAACTTCTCGACCAAAAATGATAAGAAAACCCCCACTCAACCCCCTACTCTGAATCTTTCACAACACCTATATCTCGTTTTACTCCTGGGTTTCTAAACCTAAAGGCAATCTGACTGAATACCCCGCAGCAACAACTAAATGAAGACCCGAGTAGATTGTCAAAATTTCAGATTTTTCAAAAAAAATCCCACTTCTCAAAATGGCGGAAAAATGTGATAAAATTTTGAGCTCAATCGAAAATGTCGAGCCCCTACGCTGTTTATTATTCAGGGAATAATAAACCAATAATAATCGATTTGAAAAACGTCGCGGGTCAGCGGACTCACGATCATGTTTCTCATGTAAGGAGGGACTTGAAAACAAGCAGACACGGCCGGGGAGGGGATTACAAGGGAGGAGTGTACGAGTTTTTCCCTTCAAGACGAACATGGACCGCATCGGTGGGGGGAGGGTCGGCCATCTTGTTCCCTCCCCACCGCCGCACCCCTCCCACTATCGAAGTTGGAAAGCCCCCCCCCTTCTCCCGCTCACCGACGAAGTCCCTCTCCACCAAGTCCGTTTCCAAAGTCCCGTTCCTGGAGCGCCATCCCGATTGCACAATCAAGTCCGCTGACGGAGGGCGTCAAGATCAAGTTCAAAATTCCAACGCCGTTATAACGTTCGTACAAAGTTCAACGAACCACAGTGAAAGTATCAAATTAGGGTGAGCCCATTACCGCTAGGTATACCCATTACCGTCTCGTTATGATTATGAGGCAGACATTTATGCGCCAAATAATATTCTTAAAAACGCCCGAAAATTCGGTTAAATATGCGCAAAACTACCCGTGAAATACGCACCAAAAAATTAAAAACGTGCAACAGTAGAAATGCAGTGGCAAATTAAAGTTTTTTTTTTTTTTTAAGTCGAATCCCATTCTTGGCTTAGTAGGTACATTCCGAACCAATTCAAATTCTTTACGGAAAGCAGGAGAGGAGTTTGAAAATAACCCGCGTTCGAACTATTGGTGGTACGATTGACCTTACGAAAGCACGAGTACAATGCTAGAATCACGGGGAAAAAATCCCCAGTATTTTCCAATCCCGGAAAAAAATCCCCGAAGAAAAAAATAGCAGAAATGACCGAAGATGGTACTTTTTGTCGTTGGAGGTCATAACTAGGCATTCGATGACTGGCTATTTACATTGATTAGGACAAGGAATGGGGACTTTTCGTGTTATCAGGGCGGTATAAGTCACTTCATGAATCTATGACAAAAACCAGAAAAATCGATTGTTCCAGCTTCTACTGTTTATTTCTTTATTTGACGAGGGGGAAATTTTCAAGTCCCCAATCTGAAGAATATAGTCAAAATCATGAAATTGATTTATTATCTCTTATTTTTTGAGTTTTCGTTGTCAAATCTTATCACGCCGGTGGTGGTTTAATTGATGTTTTCATGTCTGGGCCTCATCACATGTCCGTCCGCCGTCCAGACCGTTTTGCGTAGTAGGACTTTTTTTATCGTAAATTTTGATTAAACACTCGGTTGAGCATCTAGTTGTGTCCCGCAAGGTTTTCAGCCCGATCACCCAAACCCATAGTGGGGAGAAAAAGGGTCTTCGCGAGGGATTTTTGCAGGTTATCGAGTACGATTACGAGTGGGGTGTCGTTTTCGAAGTATTTTTGCACGTAGAATCCATTTTTGGGGGTCCCAGAACCATTCGATTTCCACGTGAGGGTCCAGGGGGCTTAAGTGGGACTACTAATTTTGGTTTTGAGTGATGCCAGAAAGTCGAATGAATAGTCGTTTTCCGAGTAATTTCGGACGCATAATCCATTTTTTTGGGTCCCACATTAGCACTCACACTAACGAAAAATTTAAAAAAAAAAAAAAAATTGGTTTTTTGCATATCAAAGTTAATAAAATGGCCCTTTTATACAATTTGCAGCGTTTTATAAAAATTATCTGATGGGTCATGATAATTTTCTTAAAATGTAGTATTTAATCCTAGGATAGACACATGGGGCCTTCTCGCGGCCCATTATGCAGACATATCATGCATTTTTTAAACGAAAATAGGCATTTTCTTGCGGTGATTTCAAAATGAGCATTTATAATAATAATATAATAATTTTTATATGATAATTGTTATTATCATTATTCTTATGCTCATTTCATAATAATATTATATATTATATTATTATACTATGCAAAATAAGGCATATTTTCGGGATTGGGAGGGCGTAAAATCACTCAGAATTTTTCGAAAATTTGGAAAAGAATAGAATAATATTCTAATGCATATTATGCATTTACATGTGAATCCGCCTCCTAGTTGTGATTTAAAAAGCACACGTCTAAATCCCCATAAAACGTCCCCCTTTTGGCCTTTGAGACAAATACAAAAATTTCAAACTTCAAAAATACAAATTTTGCCTACGCGACTCTACGCGATTTCATTTCCTCTTTGCTCTTCTTCTGATTGCACCCTTCAATGCCCCGAAAAACCATCATTGTGGTTATACTGTTCAAAATCCCCCACGTCATTTTTTGGCCTTTCGCGAAAAAATACAAAAATGTCAACCTTGTTTTCGGTTCAATTTCTAATTTCATCTAACTCACCTTCAGACGCCAACAGACGGAAAATATTCTCTATGCAGGAATTGGGGAACTTGGGGGAGTTTAGACGGGTGACACGAAGTCGCCACCGACGTGCGACGAGCTGCAATCCCAGAAAAGAGAAAAAAACTAATTTTAGTGCGTGCGAATTCAAAATTTTTCAAAACGAGCAGAAATTGTCAATTTGTATTCGAGCGAACGCCGTGATTGGTGGCGTCAATGAAACTGCCAGAGCGGATAAGGAAATCGGTAAATCGCTCTTGAAAGGACGTTTCTTCAAGGCGTTGAAGACACATTGGCAACAACAAATCCGAACAAAGCAGGAACTCCAAAGTGCATCGGTGGGAATCTGTTACGGGCGATACGTGAACGCTTTTATGGAAGTAGGAACTTTTTCAGGCGAGCGGCTCAAATGGGATATTGCCTTCTCCGGTGACGTTTGAAAGTCGTGTCTTCAGCAGAGGTGAGTTACACGAGGAGAAATATACCGCGAAGGAGGAGGTTTTGAAAAGGAAATTAAATCCGTTAAGTTCAAAAGTGTCGAAAAATAGAAGCACAGAGTTTATTCGTTGGAGTACTTAGTGTTCAAACGACTTTTTTTGTAGATGAGTTTATTTCATCAGTTCTTGGCTTTTGGTACTGTTTGACTTCTTCCTTCTACGTTCGTTCAACGCTTCAGAGCTTACGATTTATGTACAAAAGCAAGACGCCAGAACATTTACCTTTTGTAGAACGGTTTGAAGGCCGTTTCTTCACTATTGGACTGGTGATGGGTAGGTGGTTGGAGCGGACTGGGATCCTGCCTGGGGTAGTATCCCGTGGGAGGCCCCTGGTAAGGCTGGGGCGGTCCCTGGTACGTCGGGAGCTTCATATTCGGCGGCGTCTGGGGCGGCGTGTCCGTCTGCACTTCCGGATAACCCCCGAAATAACCGTAGCCCCCGCCTCCGGGCGGCGGCCTGTACGAAGGTGGGCCCCACGGTTGGGCCGGCGGCGGCGTCTTGCAGGCGGCCGTGTCCGCCAAAGACCAGATTTTGGGTTTGGTCGCCGGAACGGGGATGCCGCAGTCTTTGCCCAGCTCGTCTTTCATCATCATGTGGTGGTGAGGAGGGGGTCCGAGCATGTGTTGGTGGTGGGACATGTCGCCTCCTTTGCTCTCGTCGCTCATGTCGTCATCGTCGTCGAGCTCTTTCAGCCTGTGTTCAGCTTTGACATGCAGCACGGAATCTGCAACAGTCCGAAATCACATCATTTCACTTCTGGCAATTTCACTCATAAATACATCGGCAGCAGCCGTGGGCGTCAGTTTGGATGAATTTACTCGGTTTCTTCAATGATGGCGTTTCTTCAAAAAAATAGTCTTGCAAATCTTCAACAGCTCCCAGCGCTTTCGACATCCATCATGCAATTCCAAGACAAACTATACGTTCAAGAAAATTATGTGCACTTTGGTCCATCCCTAAAATCAGCTTTTAACGTAATGAATTTTCATTGTCGTCAAGTGTGCACAACTGCACCCCCGCAACTCCACCGTCGGAGTTTGTGTACTTTTACTTCGTTTTAATTGAACTTGCGTGCCGACTTCAATTAAAACTGTGCCCCAAGCCCGAATTACTCCCGCAGGCTAATGCGAAAGGGCCCTAATTAAATTTCCTTCGTGTTTCCTCATTTCATCGGAGGGATTTTCGAAACGTAAAAACTTCAAAAACCAATGATTTTTTTTTTTCTCGAAAAATTTTTTTCTCTTCTCGAAAATGGGATTTTTCCCCTCGCGATTAAAAAAGAAAAAAAAAAACTTAAGGGCCAACGGAATTTATAATGAGCGCCTGGAGGGGTTCATGAATATAGAAGTGATATCATAACTGGCTCATTAGCTAGTGAGCAAGTTCCCCCAAGATCGAGATAGTCGCAGTGAGACATAATTGAATTACAGGTAATTATGATGGTTGAGAATATCAATGCGAGCCGAATATTTTTCACAAGTTATAATTTACCGTGAAATTTTCAAAATTGTCATTCAAGTTTTGACGCGATGGGTTAGGGCGTCAATCAGAATTGTTTGCAGAAAGTCTACAGCGGGAGTTGATGCCTTTATAAATGCTAATATCGAGAGGGTTTGGAGATAGCACGTCTGCTGCCTTGCTGATTAAGACTCTCCCCCCATTGAAATCACGATTGGGTGGGAGATTTAGGGGATGAAAACGGCGGGAGTAAAATGATTTCATTAACAGCTGCCCCGATGGGTTTCCGATGGTAATAGATTTGGCTACGAGGGGTCTCCGATTGCCCTGAGGATTAGCGTTTTTTTTTTTCTTTTTGTTCACCCACTCTCTTTTCGGGGCCACTTAGGATATTGACACTGGAAGGGAGCGACCCTTCTAAGTGAAACCCCCGCAAAAGCAACCCCCTGTTGACTCAAAGTCACCTTAAGAGGCCGTATATTTCCCATTATGAGGGGCCATTTTTCCAGACGGCGAAACGCCCCGCAAAAGCAGCCTACCCAGACAGCCTGCCAAAGTCGTAAAGATATCCGCCATAAAGACAGACACTGTTGTATACAACGTTACTACACAGATTTATTCCCAATTGGTTACGACATTGCGCTCAATTTTTGTTGTTTCAAAGTTTTGTCACGATTTGAAGCAGTTAGACAAAAGGACGCTGATACGATTTATCGTTCAAAAATGCTCTGAAATCAGACCACAGCCGAGTCAGCCTTGGACTCATTTCCATACTTCGTACGCGTACATTGAAACAAGTCTGGAACTGTATGAACCAACTCAAGCCCCTTGCAGACACAATAGATTCGCCCTTGCGCAGTGCCCTAGTCACTTGGGCTTTGACGTAATGAAGCAGCTGGCACTCTTGCAAAGAAGGGTGCTTGTCTCCCAAGAGGTGCCATTCCTCAGGATGACAAAGAGGTTTCTACTAATGAAAAGTAGCGGCAAAGGAGAGCGCGCTGCACTGGAGAGCGAAACTATTCGTCAGATTCTACACGTAAAGAGCGAAGGAAAGCAACCTGGGGAGACGTCATATGGTCGGGAGACGTCAATGCTTGTGGCCTACTTTACAGGCCACTGCATGCTCCAGTATCACCTCCACAAGAGAGGGTTATCGGACACCGAGTCGTGCCTTAACTGCAACGCTGGACCGGAGTTGGCACGTCATGTGAACCGTCTCGGGGAGAGCACATTTGCCCTTCCTGCTGGACGTGAAATCCACTTTTGGGCAACCAGCAGCTGCGACTGGTTTCTACTCAGGCGTTCTAGCAGGCAATGGGTGTCGCTGCCTGCCGCCACCATCAGACCCACTAGGGCATATCATGACTCATGGACCTTCACGGCGTAGCTTGGAGCTCTCCACTTTCTGCAGGTTTTGACTAAACTGGAGCAGTTGAATGCAATTTGCACACCTCACAGAATAACATGAACCTGAGAATCATCTCTCATTCAAGATCGACGTCTAAAGTTGAAAAAGCATGTACACATACAAATGATAGAATGGTTTTTCAGCATTTTACTCCAAGCTGTCGCGACGATTTGTCACAAAATGTGCCCTTCCCCGTCGTTTCCTGTTCATTTCCAGAAGTGTCTGAGGTCAGAAGACCACTTTGAGGCGGATATGAGGGGAATGAGGGCTGCACGGCCCATAACCTCTTTCCTGAGAAGGGGATTCCAACCCAGAGAATCAACTTAGGAAATCCGCGATTTCACGAAAGGCATTGACAAGTTCCATAAAATTGTCTATTTGCGTATTAATATATTTTTCGGCCTATTTCCCCGCCGTTCGTACGATATCTGAATATCTAGTCAGCTTCTGGTTGTTAATAGACTAGGTAGCATTGGAAGGTGTTGGATATCAGAGATAAGGCCACGAAGTTGTAATATGCGTGGTTTATTATTGCTGGTCCGGTTTGTCGTATCTTAATTGCGGATCTGATACGGTAAGATGCAGGAGGTATTAGTAACGAATATAAGGGCCGGTAACGATGCGGAGGTAGGATCGTTTTTAACAGTTTATCGGGTAGGGTGAGAACCAGCCTGGCAGACGTGAAGGAGGTGGACTCGGTTTGGTGTCGAATGTAGTTAAAAAGGTATGAAGAACACAATGTGACAAATTTTGTTTGAAGTGAATTAAATAATGTCTCATCGTAGTGGAGGCATTGATAAAAACATGGTTCGCCACAACTTCGTTCAAAAGGTCGCTCCATCAATTCAACGTCCTTGACTTGCGCTCCGGGCAGCCTTGGCAGGATCGGTATGTGTGGAGCACCCGAGGCGAGAAAAACAGCTCGAAAGGTGACTAAAGACACAATTATTTAGAGAGAAGACGAATATAAAGTAAACTTAAGTGTGGGCCGGCCTTTGTGAGCGTGTACGGTGAATGTGGCTCGCCAGCTGTAGGAACAATGAGCCCCGGGTTCCCATTACGTCCCACAATAAAGACAACCATCGGCCACTACGGGACTCGGAAAATAAAAGGTTGATCGAGTAAAAAAATAAAAAAATAAAAAGACAGCAAATTTTACACGAGGGTTTGTTATTCTTTGGTGTAGATAAATTGGGCGAAAATTAATTCTAGACAAAAAATTTTACTTTAAAAATTTCTGTACAATGTTTTGACAGTGGGACCAGGAAAAAAAAAATGTATTGCATACTTGAAAAACGACACCTTATTTGCCCTCATGTCATCTTTTAACAATTCAGGGACCCCCAGTAATTCTACGCCAACAAATACTTAAAAAACAACACCAAACTCGACCCCATAGACGAAAACCTTCAGAAACCCCTCCCTTGCTCATTTTCAGCACCACAGAAATTTCTGTGGCACGGAACGGCTTGTAGGCCTACATTCCATTTTAAGCACCTTCACATCTTGAAACATTTCACTGACGAATCATTACATTACAATGACAAATTTTGAGGTCGATCTATATTTTTGACCCCCCGTCGCGAATATATGGGTGACCTAATCTAAAAATATTAAACCGAAAAACGCGTCCACACAAAATTGCATGGTCGACTGTAATAAAGAGAAAATTAATGAAAGAATAAAAATAAATAAATTAAAAAAAAAAAAAAACGACAAGGTGGACCCCCAAGGAATAATCTTAATGGCATCTCATGCGGTTGTGGCCATGCAGAAAACGCCAGAGACACCGCAACTCCAAACACAATTAATCTGTCCGGGAATGATGGATCGCCCATTGTGGGGACAATTATCCCATTAAAACTCCCCAGGAAAAAGACCATACGGGAAAAGTATATCATAAAATGGGGAAGTCCACGAAAAGGAAAAAAAAACTACCCGAGATGGTGCACACCGACGGAAGGAAGTCATAAAGTGGAATAACACCGTGTGGAAAAGGCGGCGAATGGACTGTAGCGGGTAGTTTATCTAGCTCAACAGACTAAAGACTGCACGGTATAGGAATCCAACAAGGGCTCGAACAAAGAAAAATAAGAAATAGTACGGCGAAGGAAAAAGAGAAAGGAATTCCAGACTTATCGCCCCGCAGAGTCTTTCTCCGCCTTGGACATAAATTATTCTCATTCCGCAAGTTTCAGGGAGTACAGCTCATTGTTTCTCGGGCAACTAATATGCCTTGTGCGAGGACATTATGCAAATAGGAGGAATTTCTGCACTTGATGCTATTTTTAGACAATTTGGTTTTTGTTTCAGTTGCTTTGGGCTTTTTAGTGTTTACGATGTGAATAGTAGAAACAAATTTTAAGAAATCGAGGGTTGGAAATGATTGGTGGAAAGCTGAAAATAGTTTTCATCTATTGGGCCCTAACGTGATGAATCTTGAGTTTGCACTATCGTGGGAGCTTAACTTTTGGGGGGCAAAAACCGCAGTTTTTATTTTTTTTTTTTCATTTTCTTGTTCTTTTTTGGTTTTTGTTCTGAAACACAACCAGCCCCCATCCCTTCCAAACTGGGTTTGACCTCTATAGTGGTATACTACTCCCTCTACATCGCTTATAAAAAAATATGCTTTTTTTTTAATCTGTTAAAAATGCCACTTTCAAACCCCCAAATTATCAATGATAACCAGGTTATCATATTTTTATGCCAACGGTTCAAAAACTTTAGAAAGCACATCGTATTCAATCTCATTGACCCCTTTGCTATCAATTGAAAGGAACTAACTATCCAGAAATGGCTTTAAAAGGTACGTACTACAACATTTGTGCTAATCTGTGCTAATGCAGACCCAACTATATTGGTAAGAACTAAAAAGAAGGAGAATAGATGCCCAGGTGGTCAACTTTGGGATTTTCGAAATTGGGTTCCCGGTCAGCGGACCAATTTTTAAACGATCTAAATTGCCTACTTCTGCTGGCCTAAAAATATGATAACTAGGTGATTTGGGATGATTCGGACGTTGAAATTGGGTGATAACTTTTAACCCATTTTTGAAATATCAGCACATTCCGTTTCGGCCAGACGGAACCAAATTGGCTCGATAAGGTAATCGTTCGACGCGGAATTTTCTTTTAAAAAAAGAACCGTAAAACGTTGTTTTGTCAGACTCTTCCTTCTAGGTGAAAATGGCCAATTGGCCATTACTTGGTTTTTAAAAACCAAAACCAAAAAATCGAATTTTTGCGCTACCAAGAGTAAAACTCACCTCTCACAATGATGCGAACACAATTCCTCATATTTGTGGGTATTTGAAGAGATTAAAACTACTTCTACTTTTCCGCCAATTATACCCCCCCCCCCCCCCCCCCAACACCGTTTTTACAGTGCTAGTGAGATAACGCTTACGGTATACCTTCATTAAATGAATTTTGCGTCTTTTCGCCGTTACCTACCCAAAATTCTTCACTTCAGCCCCCTCCCCCCCCCCCCTCCACCAATCTCGGTGCAATTTTCAACTTACGTGACTTGTTGCTAGAAAGCTTGAAATTCAATAGCGTCCGAAAGGAAATCTCCATTCCCCACCCACGCACGAAGCTTTATCGCCGCCGTTCGACTGATTTACGCCTTCAGGGACAACCCTATTTCTCCCCCTGCGAGCCACCCTCGTCGATTTTCTATTCGAATAAACGTCAACGGATTATTGATCACGTCAATATTCAATCCGACTCAATTGTGGTCACCCCCAATAAACGAGAAAAAGGCCGAAGGTTGTGGAATAAATCTCGTTAGGATGTTTTCGGGTTAGTAAATACCCGGTAATCCACTATAGACTTGTTCTTACCCATCCTGTGCGGGTCCTTCATTTTGTCGTCGTCGCAGTCGTCCTTGTCTTTGTCTTCCGAGTCGGACAGAACGGCGTCGTCGTCGTCGTCCGTCTTGTTCTTTGGCTCCCACGTCATTTTGTTTTCCTTTTTGAGTCGCCGCCTCGCGTTGGCGAACCACGTCGACACCTGAAGGATTCCACGGGGGAAAAAAATTAATTTTACACGCTATCAGCTTTTTAAAACGAAAAAAAAAAAAAAAAACACGTTCTATGAATAAAAATTGTCTTCAACGTCAAATTTAATAATTTCCTATTTTATCGCTTACATTTTCTGAAATTCGGAAAAAAACCAAACCTGGGTGAGAGTCATTTTGGTGATAATGGCTAACATGATCTTCTCCCCTTTGGTGGGGTAAGGGTTTTTCTTGTGTTCGTTGAGCCAAGCTTTGAGCGTGGCCGTTGATTCTCGGGTGGCGTTTTTCCGCCGCGCCGCCAGGTCGTATCCCGCGCCGTAACTGCAACAAAAATTTGAAATTGACAATTTTCAACTACCTCTTAAAGAAAAGCGTTTTTTTTGTTTTTTGTTTTTTTTTTGTCGGACGAAAATTTGGAAACTTTGAATAGCTTACAGAAATCACCAGTTTTTTGCAAATAGGTCTACTATAGTCAGTATTCAGTCTAAAAGTAAAGGGGTCTATGTACAAAACCGCAGGACAGATGAAGACTACAGACCCGCTTTTTAACCCGACGTCTCCGGGATTTTTTTCGAATAGTCTGTAGAGCGACAAAATTTGTAAACGTACCACAGCAAAATTTTCAAAAATTAATTCTGTCAATAAAAAATATTTTTGAAAAAAAAAAAAAAAAACTATGCAGCTACCTAAATTGTTTGAACAGATGTGGGACCTTGAAAAATGGATTACCTATGCGTCCAAAATTAGGTACCCAGAAAATATTTGACCTTCTGGGATCCTTCAAAAATCCCATTTGTAGCCCCATGAAAGCCCTATAGATCCCCAAAGTGAAATCGGATCGTTCCGAGACCTCCAAAAATGGATTCTACGTCCAAAAATACTTCGAAAACGACACCTAACTCGATCCCATAGCCAAAAGCCTTCACATAACCCCTCCCCTAGCCCCATTTTAGCCCCATAACGCCTAACGGGTTTGAGCGATCGGGCTGAAAAGCTAACGGGCACAACTAGATGGTAAATCGAGTATTTTGTCAAAATTTCAGATTTTTAAGAAAAATTCCTACTGCCCGAAGCGTCCCGGACGGCGTTCGGAGGACGGACATTTCGTTTTTGGAATCTATAGACATCTTGAAACGCATAATATTTTGAGGCCGATGAGAATTTTCGACCTCCGTCGCGATTACGTAGGTGTATTATTGCAAGAATAACAAACCAATAAGAAGAAGAAGAAGAAGAAGAAGAAGAAGAAGAAGAAGAAATCTTCCAGTCAAATCTTTGCAAAAAATAAAGGCAAAAACCATTAAGAAATGTCCCCTTCGTGCGAATGCACCAGGATGTCTTGACTAGTCAACAACCCGAAAACTGACTTAAGTATTAGAAAGGTGTGACATTTTAGGGACTGCTACACCATCGAAACCCCTTCCAAACTGGTTTTGTACCTTACCACAGCCCCTACATTAGCCCAAGCCTGTTGTCACCCTGTCGAAATCGGTTTTGAATCATGTCACTTTCTTCACATTGCCCCAATCATGTCGTCACCTCATTCAAACCGGTTTTGAAACCTTCATCACACTAAGCCTGTCCTCACCCCTTTCAAACCGGTGTTGAGCCCTACCAATCCCTCTACATCACCCCAAACCTGTCATCACTCCATTCAAACCAGATTTGACTCCAACCACTGCCCGTACATTGCCCCCAACCTGTCGTCACTTCATTGAAACCGGTTTTGATCCCTACCACTCTCAATAACTGTCATCACCACATTCAAACCGGTTTTGTCCCCTTCTTCACACTAAACGTGAACACGCTTAGAAAATTGTCACCCTTTTCAAACTGGTTTGACCCGTTCATCACACTAAGCCTCTTCTTAACCCTTTCAAACCGGTTTTGACCCCCCACCACTCCCCAAATTGCCCCAAACCTGTCCTCGCCCCATTCAATCTGGTTTCAACTCTTACCACACTCCCCTTCATTGCCCTGAGCCTGCCGTCACCTCATTGAAACCGGTTTGAGCCCTACGATTCCCCTTTAATCGCCACAAACTTGTAGTCACCCACATCCAAACCGAGTTTGACACTTACCATTTCTCTTGCATTGCCCAAAACCCGTCTTTATCACTTGAATTCAAACCGGTTCTGATCCCTTCATGCGCTCGAAATGAGCAGCGAGATCTATCGGTGTACTCACGCAACAGAAACCGTTTGCTCGCTTTGTGAAGAGTAGAAAAGTCCGATCCGATTGAAATTACCTCAAATTTACATTCTCGTCGTGCAGTGCCCTCTGAAATGTTCCTAGTGAGTCAATAGACTGAGACTGGACCGATCTTGAAATATCCCCGGCGTTCGATGTCGTGCAGGTTCGCCATAAACGACCTCTGGATTGCCCGTTAAAAAGCCGCGTAAATCCCCGCACAGTTTCCCCTCGCTTTTATTTTATTCCCTTTTCCTCTTTTTTTTCCCCCTATGAAAGAAAGCTAAGGGGATTAAACATGGCGGTCATTAAGTTTGTATTTAAACGCCAAAGCAGATAAAGCCGGAGGAGGTTTTTTTCGGTTGAAAAAAAAAGAGGGTGGATTGAAGAGGTAAGGCATACAAAAAGGGAAAAAAGGGGGGAAGATACACCGAAGAGCGAGATAAACAATCCATCCGACCATAAAACATGTTAGTAGTCATTAATCGGGATGGGGTTTTCGTGAAGGACGGGCGGGGTAATGGCGACGGGGGAGAAGCCCGTGGCGTTTTTGTCAACCATCTGCCGTAGTTGAGTTGACTTACGGCCTTTGGACATGAACTCTTTTCAAACTCGGGTTGAATGGGGAGGGAATGCGGTCTTGAAGGAGGGCGGGGGGTTTTCAACCTCGATAGTGAAAAAGAAAAAAAAAAAACCAACGAAGCGTGTGACAAACAGCCCTACACGAATCACCCATTCCGGCATGCGAACGTATTTTCAGTGTAATCCTACATTCGAGTAGGTTCTGTCTGATTATCATGAAGTCCGCCGAAATAATTTTTTTCGACATCCAAATTTCATTGGGCTCATCACTCTGCGTTCAGGGTCGTGCAAAATGTGCTGGAGGGGAGAATTCCTTCCAAAAACATTAAATGTTTTTGGAAGGAATTCTCGTAAATTTTACGATACTTCAAATAATTTCAATGACATAACGGAATGTTGAAACGGAATGAAATAATTTTGGGGAAGAAACTTTGTTTAAATATATATATATATATATTTGCTTGGAAAATACGACCAAAAAGACAAATTTGACGTATAAAAAAATTCATATTTGACCTCCCGGGAACCTTAAAAAATCCTATTTGTAGCCCCATGAAAGCCCTATAGATCCCCAAAAATGGAATCTACGTCCAAAAATACTTCGAAAATGTCACCTAACTCGATCCCATAGCCTAAAGCCTTCAAATAACCCCTCCCGTAGCCCCATTTTAGCCCCATAGCGCCCCACGGGTTTGGGCGATCGGGCTGAAAAGCTTGTGGGCACAACCAGATGGTAAACCGAGTAGGTATTATGTCAAAATTTCAGGTTTTTGAAAAAAGAATTCCAACTGCCCAAAACGGCTCGGACGGCGGACGGACATTATCTTCAAACGGATGTTCCAATTCAGCTTTTCGAGTTTTTAACCCAACCTTTGGCGCGCTCCAGCGGGTGAAAGAGTGGGGCTAGGAACAAAATTTGTATCACATTTTGTGAGATACAATGAAAGTGAAGGATATTTTGTCGGCGACCATCCAACTCCGCCATTGATCTACTCCGCCAGTGAAAGGAGCGTTACACACGTTTGTGCCATTTGATCCCTGGATTTCTTGATCACTACATCTCAGGATTTCGGAATTTCTGGATTTTATGGAGCTTTTTTTTTCTTTTTTTTTTTTGGATTTCTTAGATCTCTGGATTCCAGGATTTTCGAGATATCTCGTTGTTTTTTTTTTGTCCTCTAGATTTTTTGTGGGTTTCGTGGACTTCTGGACCACTGGAGCTCTAGTTCTGAAGCTCTATCAGTCTCTGAATCTTTGGATTTCTGGTTCTCAGGATCTCTGAACTTTCTGATCTCCAGATCCTTGAATCTCTGGATCTTTCACTGGATTTCAGGATCTCTCGAATTTGTGGATCTATGGGTTCCTGCAATTCTGGATTTTGGGATTTCTGTGCCAAAGGGTCAATGAAGCTAGTCACCTATTTCTCAAAACTGGGAACTGAGCAGGCGGAGATGGTAGTCCCCCCACATTGACCTGCTAACGCACCGCTGGCGTTGGGATGTTTTCACTTACGATTAACTGAACTTTGGCGGAGTTAGATCGTCGTTTTGCCTCCAATTACAACAAAATGCTGCTTGGGGACCAGAGTTGGGATTATTCGAATAAAAATTTAGTTGAACTAAAGTTGAAACTAAAAACTAATTAGTTTTTAGTTTCGAAACTGAAACTAAAAACTAATTTAGTTTTTAGTTTGACTTTCGAAACTAATTTTGGAACTAAATTAGTTTTAGTTTCAACTGTTGAAACTAAAACTAATTTAGTTCCACAAGTTAGTTTCGAAGTTGCGAATAAAAACTAAAGTAGTTTCATCTTTTATTCGTAGTTTCGGAACTAAAAATGAAACTAAATTTTTTTTCCTCGCAGACATTTTTTTTCCCCGCAATTTTTTTTCCTCCAGACATAATAAATGACTCATCACCCTAAATTCTTCGATACGTTTCTGAAAACGTTTGATTTTCCACTCAAAGTGGTGGGGAGGGGAGGAAACTTTAATCTATTCTTCTACGACCCTGAAAAAAAGAACTTGTTCGCACCCATCACCCACATTTCGTTGAAACACACACACGAACACACATCCCCTTCAAATCAGTAAAAAACGCGAGGAAAAAAAATTAGTTTCATTTTTAGTTCCGAAACTACGAATAAAAGATGAAACTACTTTAGTTTTTATTCGCAACTTCGAAACTAACTTTTGCAACTAAATTAGTTTCAGTTTCAACAGTTGAAAATGAAACTAATGTAGTTCCAAAAGTTAGTTTCGAAAGTCGAACTGAAACTAATAGTTTCAGTTTTTAGTTCCACTTCGGAACTAATTTAGTTTTAGTTTTTAGTTTTAGTTTCAGAACTACTTTTTGCCCAACTCTGTTGGGGACTACCAGTTCATCCTCACACTCAAGCTACATCCCCCATTCATAAAAAATAATTCTGAATTCAAATAGTTTAAATACCTCTTCACGCACCTTCACAAATTACCACCTCGGGTTCAACTCCCGTCATGTTTACGTTGCGCCCGCTGATGAGTCCCACCTAATGAAGGAAGTCTTTGGCCGGATGCTTCCCTCCCGAAAAAAAATGAAGGTCGCGTAATTACATTTTTTGAAAACTCATCGAGCTACCGCGCATAGCTAATAGACGTCTGATGGTTCCGTCGTTAATACCTCAATTTCAATGTCCAGCTGCTGAAACGCCTATCATTACTCTACGAGCCACATGGCCAGAGATTCGCCTCAGCGATTAAAAAAAAAACTATCATTGCAAAGGGAAATCAAACTTGAAAACCCACAACAAATTCTCACTCGGAGCCAACCAACGGGAAAAATGTTGCGAAAGGAATTTCAACCGAACGCTACGAAGCAATAAATTTCAAAATCGACGAGAAATAAATCAACTTTTGTAACCCCCCTTGATTTACAACTACAATGAAATAATCGTCATTGCAACTAATAGTCCAATCAGTCGGGGCCCGTTAAAAACCAAACAAAACGACCTCGGGATGTTTTTACGACTGTCGTACCCGCCTTCAGTGAGCCATTCACACGAAAAGGAACTGACTGGAAGATCGTATAATAAAATATGATAATCACCGCAATAAAACGGATTTTTAGTGTTGGCTAATTATGCGTATTTAATGGAACCGAGAGAGACGGCTGCTGCATTCGTGCGGTCTTTGTCTGGTTTATAATCTTTTTAGATGTAATTTTTTTTTCTCATAATTGAAGATAAGGCAAAAGAGGGGGGGGGGGGAAGGTGGAGGTAATGGCCGTGTTTATGAATGATTTTGATACGGCTTGAAGAGCAAGGCGTGCCGAATTGGGTGGAGAAATAAACGAATTTTAGAGGATCTTGAGAGAAAAAAAAGAGCAAATAGATTTTTTTTTAAACAGAAGACTTTCGTGGGTGGAAAGTTGTTGAGGTTCGGAGAAATAATACCTAATGTGTATTCCGACGTTTCAAGAGACGTTTCAACCAGGAAAATATAAAATAAAACCAAAATTTCAATGTGAGGAAAAGGGGAAACAAATTAATTATATATTCAACTTTTAAACAATAAATATAAATAAAATAAAACAAAAGGGACAAATGTCAAATTAATAGAATAAAAACGCTGCAAATTAAATTGTGCAATAATTAATTCGACACTTTTTTTTTTTTATATTTATTTTTTAAATCGACGCGTCATGAAACATAATAATATTATGTTGTGTTTTATGCAAGTCCTTTGTGCATAGGGCTCTGCCCTCAAAGCACTTAATATTTAAATAATAATAATAATAATAATAATAATGTTGTGTTTTATTTAATGTAAAATGTTGAGGCGAGAAAAATTTACGACCACCCTCGCAAATACGTAAGTGTATTATTGCAAGAATAGTAAACCAAATCGAATTATCTCCCGACCGCACAGCATATTTCTTGAGCCTTAGGGTAAAGTACCCTAACATGGTATAGTGCCTAATATAGCACTCCTCAAAATAACCAAAGTGATGAGGCGTAGCGTGATGGCAGTAACGTGAAATGCAAGCTACCCAAGCATGATCACCAGGTAGAGGGTCAACATTTTCAAGGGCCACCTGATGCAAGCAGCACAACACCTGATTCAAATGGCTGCCGCCTAAAGTTTTTTGGACCCGGGTGCAATCACCTGCTAATGACTAGTGGCGAGTAGTTTTTGATATTTTCAGCATGTCATTGAGTTTGTCTTTCGTCAAAGAACATCTTCCCTAAGTTAGTTTCAGTCTGAACGCACTTAGCACTTCATCAGCTCTGATTGTTGTCAACCCCCCAGTTTTCCTAATATGGCACCCTTCATAAGTGTTCTAGTTAATTAGTGATTTTCGTAATTTTTTTCAAGTCTGGCGTGTTTTCTTCATTGCACTACTAGATCTCGCAAGAAAAGTGCAATTAGAACAATTTTTTCAAGAAAAAAAAAAGACTGAAGTAACAGTTTCCTTTTCTTAATCATGGGGTACCTGTATCCTTTTCGTAATCCTTAATGGGGTACCTGTATCTAGAGATTATTAAAACCATATTCGGGGCAGAGTACTGATTTTTTCCTTATTTTTATGATCCTAAAGACGTCAAAACGTTTTATCAGAATGAGGGTGGTATTATCAAAATGAATATGGAACTGGTGCCATATTAGGAACCCCTTTTTTGGAGAGTGAAAAATGACTTTTATTGGAAAATAAATTCTTTCTCCGATTTGAAGCAATTTCCAGACACTCTGATTTCTAATACTGTTAAAGTAGGGGTATAACTATCACCAGTAATTTTGGTTTGGAAATTTGAGACAAGTAGGTGGTCCAAAATGTGATCCAAAAAAAGGTGTACCATATTAGGGAACTTTACCCTAAACTGGTTTTGGTGCACCTGATTCCCGTTTTAGAGCTCTTCAAATTGGAGACTACAGTTTTACAGCTCTTGAAACAGGTTTTATGGCTCTTCAAACTTTGTTTGTAGCTCATCAAACCAGGTTGGCCCTGCAAAATGGTTCCTGATTCTGCTCGTGAACCTCCTCACATGTGGCGGCACGTTTTTCCGCCTCATCAGAAATGAGGGTTTTGAAGGGCTTTGATCAAGGGGTCAAGGTGCCGTTTTCAAAGTAGCTTTTCCTCCCAGAATCCTGATAGACATCAAAATGTTAACACTTTTGAAGGTTTTTACCTAACGTACAAATCGCTTCACGCTATGTGACCCTTTAACGTAAAAAAATAAACCAAAACAGAAGAATAATTGCGTGATGGCGTATTTTGTATCCATCGATCAAACTCCCCTGCTCGCATTACGAGGGAGGGGCCAACCCGAAACCGCCTCAGATTACAATTTCCACAAAACGAAGTATTTATTATTCCTTAATAAGAGGAAGTTTTTTTTGTGTGCAGTGATTACGCCGTGGCACGTATAATGAACGAAAATTGCCTCACGCGTTGATTTGCGTTGCATGCGTAAAATAATTTGATTAGCTGTTACATTGAAAAACTTTTCTTTTTTTTTTTTTTTTTTTTTGCGTGTAAATTAGTCATGTGTATCATAACTTTATTGGACGGATAATTGAGTTTTTACGCATTGTTTTCAATGGCAATTAAACAACGATTGGGGTTTTCAAAGTGTCCAACTGAAGGGGACAGCTGACGGTGTTTCTTCCTGTCCCAGCCGGAGAAGACGTCCAGCCAGTGTGTTGGAAGGTCACGCAGGTGCCCGGATGATTATCGGTTACTTAATACACTCGGATCACACTTGGGATAAGGAAGTGTCCTTGGTGCTCTAGCGGTGAATAAAAATTCGTTTCGGGGGAAAACAGTGAACATTTTAACTCAACCACATTTCTAGTTTATCGTCAACGTTACTGTCGAGAATCTTTTGCTCGGGGAGTCACGAATCCACTGCAAAACTTCCCCCTTATCGCGCTGAAAACGTAAACTCTACGTGGCACACCTTCTGACCTCCGTCTCATATATAAACACGTCGAGGGCCGTAAAGTCCGCTCAACTTACACGAAGCCCCTTCACGATGCACCTGCTACAACCGGGAAATGTGTTTATGTTTTTTAGCGACAATAGGGCGAACCGGGTTGGAGAAACTAGGTTGGATTCTGGGTGGATAGAGAGAAAATACGGGAATGGTTCGGGTGCACAGTTATAAGAAATCCGCTAACGTCTGGATCCGACGATAGGAGCTCACGAAGCGCTACAGCAAAATATAGTATTTCAATTGAAATTTGTATTTTGGTTTATTATTCTTGGAATAATACACCTATGTTTTCGCGACGGGGGTCGACGACTCGGATCGGCCTCAAAATTTGACATTATCCGTTTCAAGAGGTCTACATGCTAAATCCGAAATGTCCGTCCGCCGTCCGCAATAGGAATTTTTTTTTTTAAATCTGAAATTTTGACAAAATACTCGGTTTACCATCTAGTTGTGCCCGCAAGGTTTTCAGTCCGATCGCCCTAACCCGTGGGGCGCTATGGGGCTACGGGAGGGTTTTTTTGAAGGCTCTTAGCTATGGGATCGAGTTAGGTGTCGTTTTCGAAGTATTTTTGGACGTAGAATCCATTTTTGGGGGTCCCGGAACGATCCGATTACACTGTGGCGATCTATAGGGCTTTCATGGGGCTAAAAATGGGATTTTTGAAGTATCCCAGGAGGTTAAATATTTTTCGAGTAAAAAATAAAGAATTATTGAAAAAAACAAAAAAAACAAAAAAACACATTTTTGAAGAAAAAAGAATCCCCCCAAAAAAATTTTTTTAATAGGTATAAAAATCCCCCCCCCCCCCCCCCCAAAAAAAAACTTCAAATTTTTTTCATTGACAGAATTAAATTTCTGTAGAAGTACCTAACCTATATCAAAGAATAATGTACCCTTGTGTAAAATTTGCAGCGTTTTTTTCTTCAGTTTTTGGCTTCTAGCTCCATCTCAGTGCATTTTTGGTGATTTAAGTCTCTATATACAAAAGTAGACAACAAAATGTCCAACTAATTTGATGTAGACAGTTTTTTTTTTTTTGTGGCACCAAGCGTATTCGAGCTACGAGAAGGCGAAAAAGATGGAAAATTGGCGATTCGAAAAATCTTTCACTTTTTTTTCCACATCAAAAATAGGGGGACTGTATCTCAGCGAAACGTTAATCGAATGAATTTAATTTGCTTCAAAATCGATTTCTAAAAAAAAAAAAAAAAAAAAAAAATACGAGCAATGGGTTAGAGTGGGAGAAAATTTAAGAAAAACAGAAAATAGGCGTATTTTGCGATTCTGCGCCGTTTTGTAACATCATTTTTCATTTTTTATTTTATATTGTTTAGGCTCATTAGGTAGTTATGAATCCAAGTTTTCGTCGTCCCTCCCCCCTCCCCTCCCATTGCCATTTCGAAAAAACAAAAAAACAAATCGGTAAAAATTTTCTGTACTGGCCAAATCCCGCGTTGGGCCTCTCCCGCGGGAGATTAGACGAAGCCAGCTTCACTTCCGATTTAAAAGAGGGGAAACTCGCTGTCCGCATCATAATCAGCCTCTTAAACAATTTTTCTTCAAATTAATCATCTTATCCAATTTCTTGTTATTATTGTTACTTCCTCACGCTAATCTTCGTCGCGTCCTGTGGTAACGAAGCGTCAGTTATTAGATACGGTAGCTCATTTCAGGCGTAATACGGGAGGCACTGTACTCATTTAGAGACGAATTTAAAATGAAGAACCCTCTAATTGTTGAAAAAAAAAACGGACGCGTCTGAGTGAAAATTTTGCGGGCTTGGATGCCCTTAAACGGTTGAATTAAAATAAAAATAATAAAAAATCGGGCATAAATTTTTTTAACTAGGTAAATGCTTTTCCAGTCACATGCAACTGTAGTTATAACATCGGGCGTGGTTTGTTTCTGGAGGGGTGACCGCAGGAAGCGAGGTTACCGATTATTGGATTACACTAACTATTATTTTCCAATAATAAATATAATTATTTTCGGAATCCAATCCTAACGCGATCTCCTCCCAACTCAGGCGGGCAATGGGGGAGCCATAATTGCAATCGTCAGAACGGGTGTCGATTCTCCTCGTAAGGACGGCTGACGACGAAAATCAATGCGAATGTTCCTGGTTTTATTTAATTTCGTTTCGTCATTTCAAAACGCCGTATCACACCGGTATCGTCACGGGTTTCGAATGAAGCCCCCATTAGAGACAATAGACATTAGACCCCGTTGTCGTCAAGGCGTGACGTCCAATAGTTTAATAACGACTCCCCGTTTAAAATATTATCAAATCAAAAGGACCCTTCTGCCTGTCGACTGTGTTTAATTTCGAAGTGTCAGGGGGTGGGGCTTTAAACCCGGAATTGGATTGCGCTAATCCGAACAACATATGCGCCCATCGACACCCGGAGCGTGATGAATTGAAAGATATTGGATGATACGGAACAGGCGTTAGGAAGGACACATGCAACAAAAATTAAGTTAGCAACTGGCTCAAATTCCACGTCTATTCTTAACTCGTTTTTTTCCCGAGTATTCCGCAATGATTCTAGGCATGTACTTTTAGAATCTAATCTCGCATCTACAACCTCCAAGGGGCACCCTCCCTCTCGGTCGTCCTGAGCATTAAAATTCCTCGACCTACCTTCACACTTGGCGGCAATAAAGAAACGAGCCTTGCAAATAATTCGAGTGCCGCGAAGTGCTTATGGAAATTGTCGGTTGGCTATTGTGCTGCTAAGGGCATTCCTATTAATTTAGGTGTTTCTTAAGTACTTATTTGAAGGATATTTTTATAACGGGAATGGTGTGGTTGGTGAATATTTGGGGTTTTGCGGAGAGTACAACGAGCATTGCAGGGTTTTAGTAGATATAAATTAAGCGGTTACGTCTCCAAACACCACTTGCATTTAGAGATGTTCCCTCATCAGATTCAAAATTATAAATGGCCAAGTTTGTTGTGTTTAATCGTACCTATGCATAGAGGGTTGTAAACCAGACGCTGGCAGAGTGGTTTTAGGATAAAGTTCGTCGGCGCGGTGGGGGATGTGGTTGTTGAGAAAGTTTCAGTTAGCGAGGTGAGAGACGAGAAGGGGCCCCCGCAAAATTACCGACAGTTTTCCCTCTTCCCTATTCGACGTCGACGCCGGGGAGGGGAAAACCCCCTTTTTCCCTCTTCGCCCGCTCGTGGTGGAAAGGGGAAAACACCCCGGGCCTAACTTACCACTTAGCCTCCTTCAACTTCAGCTTTCAAACATAACTTGTAGTTCCATTATAGCAAGAGCCCCCCCCCCCTACACCCTGCTCGTGACATTGTTAACTATATTGGAACGGTGGGTATAATATCCCCCTCCATCCCGCCGACCTCCTAACACACTATAACCATTCAAAACTTATCAAACTAAACCCATCCTCCTCACTACCTGTCACCCCTAACCATGCAGGAATTGCCGCATCAAAAAATGATTCAAAAACCACTGCCAACTTAACCAAAAATTTAATTACCTATATGTAAATAAAAAAATCATTTAATTGTACCAATAATTTAATATTATTTTTTTAAATAAATTTTCATTAAAATTATTTATAATTATTATAGGTAAATATTAAATATTATTTATAAAAATTATTTACCTATTATTATTCATAATAATTATGAATAAGTTTGAATAATTATAAACAATTTTCATTACATATAAATAATTTTAGATAAGTAATTTTTTAATAATTTTAATGAAAATTTATTATATTAAGAATAAACTTTACGCATGGTATAATGTTGGTAACTCCTACATGGATGGACTACCAAAAATGGCGTCTGTGTCGAAAATTATTTCGAAAACGACACCTCATCCGACTTCAGGTCCTTCAAAAGCTCCATTAATTGCCTCGAAGCTTCCCACGGTGTACTCTGATGGTCCTGAAACCCCTCTGAATGGATTCTAGGTCCAGAAATACTTCGACAATGACACCTCATTCAATCTTACGGGCAGTCGGAAGGGTTGAGACCTTCATGAATGGATTCTACGTCCTAAATTACTTCGAAAACCACATCTGCCCCGACCTTCAGGTTATAGTCCTTCAAAAGCACCATTTCTATCCCCATAGGAACCCCACAGTGTTATTGGTTCGTTCTGGAACCCCCAAAAATGAATTCTACGTCAACACATACTCCGAAAACGATACCCCACACAACCCTCTACCCCGAACCTCTCAATACTCCTCCTGTACTCTATTTGTAGCCCCACAGAGCCCCATGAATTAGGGCTCAATTAGATATTGTCAAAATTTGAGATATTTCATAACAACCAAGACATCCCATCCCAAACAAACTAATAGAACAGCCCATCCGAAGAGCTCATCAAGAGGAGACAAAATTTGTTTTATTTCATAAAAAACTTGACCTTTTGAATTATTTAGAAATTAAAAAAAGTAAAAATCATAATTACTCTAATGATCAAAATATTTGTACAGAAATGTTACCACACAGAAGAAATCAAAAATTGACCTTAACCTCAGAAAAAGATAAATTCGAGCAAAATTCATCTGTAATCAATCTCTGGAGTTAACAAATTATAAGGAAGTTCGAACTGCTGCTCTTTTGACAGCCACGTTTCCGATTACAAATAACACGGAAGTCGCTCGTTATTCACGACAGACTCAGCCCGCGTTATTTTATTCCGAGCAGATCGGTCACAATTTTCGTGATAAGGACGTTTCGAACGGTTGAAAAAAAAAAATCGTAGGAGTCGAAGCGGTTTTTTATGCGTCGAAAAGTCGAAATCGTGACGTAACTTGGGTGCCAAAGTGTCATCACGAACATCCGACAAAACTACGCCCGTAGCGAGGGGGAAGGAGGGGGGGTTTTGGGGCTCATTTCCATATTTATGTCATGCCTCAGCCTTCCCAACGGTTTGTGACCCCTAATAAATTTACATACGCGTATTAAACGGGCTCTACGGAAGGCTCGTGTTGTCATTTAGAGAATATCTCAGGTTCCTAGTTGGTATTACGAGTCAAGAGTTGGGGTTGGGGGAGATAAAAATTTTCGTCTTCGCGTAAACGTCGAGGGAAATTTGAAACTCATTCGCCCGTTTCTTCGAAAGGGGGCGTAGAAATTCACCTGTACGCGAGGGCCCTTAAATGGCGTGAAATTGGGGAGGGAGTCTTGTTCCTATGACTACCGTAGTCCCTTTGGATCGATGTCAACCACTTGCCAAAAGCTCGATACATCATTGATGTTCCTCCTCACTTGAAGACACTCCGACCAAACAAGATGGTTGACTTTCATTCATACGACACCCCCCTGACATCAATCAAAATGTGACAAATCACTGACTAGAGACTGAATTTCCTGAAAGGAGTGAAAATTGTCGATGTTTTCGTGGCGGGGTTAGAAAATTTCGATAGAGCTCAATTTAATTAATTATTTTTTTAAATTTTTAATTCATCTAATTCATTAAATTGAGCCCTATCAAAATTTTCTAACCCCGCCACGAAAACATCGACAATTTTCACTCCTTTTTGGGGGAAAATCCGTATAACATTGTGAATGAGCTTTTCCAACTCTGCGGTATAAAATGCTGGCGAACTAAATTTATCAACGTCGCTAAGTTTGAAACCGGTGAACATTAATTACGCCAATTAGGCGCACCTAGGCCTCCCCCCTCTCTTTCAAAATTTATCTAGTTATAAATCGAGAAGGGGTTTAGGCAAAAGTGGGGAGGGGGAGAAGTGATGTAGCACGTTAAACATGGCTCGCATAATAGGCTGGGGGGCGTCCTCCGTACGCTAATTGCTATATTTTATCAACAATGGGAGATGTGCTCAGTTGTAACCGGGTAAATTGAAGCTTTGCTCCCGCCGAGGGATAAAATTGATTCGCCGCCCTTCGGCGGAATAATCGCGCTGGCGGAAAATTGGGAGGGAGGATTGTTCTCTGCGGATTGTTCCCGGTTGTTGTTTGCGGGCTTTTGTCTTCGAGCGACATTGAAACAGTGCTAAAACGAGGCGGCTTATGCGGCCAGAGACTGGGATTTCAGATATAGTGAAAATACTCTCGTTATGATTGATTGTAGTCGAGACTCACGAGAACAGTAACGTAATTGGTTATTATAAAGTAGACATGAGCTAAATCAGCAGAGCAATGAGCGAAGAGCTGAATCAGCAGAGTAGTGAAGGGAGATGATCTCCTCAGCAAAGTAATGAGTGGGGAGTTCGAGCAGCGCAATAGTGAGTGAGGAGATCAATCAGCAGAGAATTGATCGATGCGTCACGTCATCGTTCGTTAGACGTTCTCAGATTTGTTGCCAGACTTATCTTATCGTATTTACTTATCCGCATGGAATGTAGATTCTGAGATTACTCTAATTTTCCTATTTTGTTCGTACACTTATCTATGTCTTCCCTTCAAATTGCTTCCACGGAGTAGTCGACAATCGCGAAAAAGTTCATTCAACACTCGCCTGACACTGTCACAACTCCCTGAACCAAATGAGATGTCTCGCCTGATATCGAGCTAAAGGAAGCGCAGGTGCGGGTAAGAAGTTAAGCAAAAAAACAATTTATTGACCCACCCCTCGTTCCCCTTCACGGTAAAACTGTTATCTCGGCCAAAGGGCACCGACATCGGTCACACGATACGACCGAAAAAAAAAAAAAAAAACGATATCCACTTCCGTCGGTGGCCCGAAAAATTGCTGACCGGAGTAAAAAGGGGCAATTAATTTTTTGACGACGAAGACGGAGATGTGAGAAAGTGTGCGTTTAATTTGATGGCTTATCAGGCGGCCAACACCTGACGGCTTGAAAATTAGTTCATCGCGAATTGCTCTCCGCAATGTAGGTTAAAATAAAATTCGTTGCAAAGTATATTTTTGTATTTATAAATTGAGGTTCTATATATATTAATATATTAATGATTAGGTAATGACTTGAGGGAATTTTGAACTGCTTCCCTCATACAGTGTTTTATTTGGGGAAGGGAGGAGTTATTAAATTAAATTCACACTGAAATTGAATTCTAATTATGAATTTAATTAAGTTATTACAAGAAGTCAGAAGGGGAAGGCCGAAAAATTTATTGGGCCTCAGGTGGGACTCGAACCCACAACCTTCGCATTACTAGTGCGACGCTCTACCAATTACGCCACTGAGACCAGCAGTCATGATAGAACATCGGAGATTGAAGGCTCAACCGTCCCCCTGCCCCCAACGCTTGATTCGGCCTTCTCATATTGTTGCTTATTTTCCCCTTCTGAACCCTGAAACTACTCCTCCTGGGGAATTAAGGGACCCCTAGGAAGAGGGACAAAAGTAGGATGTCTACTGGCTTCATATCAGATCAGGGTTCAGAAGGGGAAAATAAGCAACAATATGAGAAGGCCGAATCAAGCGTTGGGGGCAGGGGGACGGTTGAGCCTTCAATCTCCGATGTTCTATCATGACTGCTGGTCTCAGTGGCGTAATTGGTAGAGCGTCGCACTAGTAATGCGAAGGTTGTGGGTTCGAGTCCCACCTGAGGCCCAATAAATTTTTCGGCCTTCCCCTTCTGATTTCTTGTAATAACTTAATTAAATTCATAATTAGAATTCAATTTCAGTGTGAATTTAATTTAATAACTCCTCCCTTCCCCAAATATATTAATGATGTAATAGAGACCTTAATTTTTAAGCCAAATCACTTAAATTTTGCGGCTTTGAAACTCGGCCTTGCAAATTTTATTCTCACCCTCAGCGTAACAAAATTATTAAAACTTTTCCGGTGTTTTACTCACATGAGTAGCAAGTGAGCCATGATGCCATCGTAAATATCCCTATCGGGAAATATTCCGATTTTATGCAATTTAAAAGACGAGGGAATTAGAGGAGGCTTTTCTTCTTTTTTTCTGCATCGCCTGTTTCCCTCTTCGGCAATTATGAAACACAAAATCAAAAAGTATGATACCTTTTTTAAATTTATTAAAAGTGTATCAGCATGAACCGCCTGCTATCTCCCACACAGCTCGGTTAATGAGAGAAAAAAAAAAAGAAGATCAACCGAGCGTCATGATTCAGTTTGTAGTTGCCCAGCCAGGAATCATTTGAAAGGCTCATTTAAAAAACGTGAGAGGGAGGAATCTTCGTCAATATTGGACTAGGTAGACAGTGTTAAATACAAATTTTGTCGCTGAATTCCTTAAAAGAATTGTTATGATGGGAGCGGATTGGCCAATACAGGGATGGGGAAAAGAGTGGGTGTTAGGGTTTTTCAAAATTTTACAACAAAACATAGGTTGGAAACTAATATCAAACGTCAAAAGGAAGTTTGAAGGGCAGAAGCCAGTTCCTACACGGCGGAAACCTATTTTGAGGGCGCAGACGCCTGCTTCCACTGAGCAGAAATCGGTTGTGAGAGAGCAGGCTCCGGATCACTGTGAAAATCTTTCTGGATTTCTGATTCAGATCAAGTAACGGATCATTTTTCATGTTCCCTCTTATTTACCAAAAATTCAAATGCCGAGCTAAAGACTAAAATAACAAAAATGTGCATCCCTTGGGATACCCATTTACCTCCCCGAACTAAACTAATTCTCTGCCACATTATGACTCATGTTTTCGCTTTGTATCCACCCGTAACAGAAGAAAAAAACAACTACCGAGTCAATTCAATCTGTCGGAAGAAAAAACCTCGCTTTTGATTGGGAGCTTGATTGAAACTTCGTTTTTTTTTTACGCGATCCGTATAAAATCCCTTTCATTGGCGGATATTATTTCCTGTCTCAACCCCATAGAAATCCGGTAGCCTTCTCAAAACAACGGTTTTATTGCCGCTATAACCCCAGGTATTTCGACGAGTGAGTTGTTACCTACGATAAACTAACTGGGACACGAAAAAAAAAAGTTCTAAAAAAAATCCAATCAAACTTTCTTCCAATCAATCGCAACCTTATTTCATTTGTATGGTTTTACGCGACAATATTGTGAAACCACTATTGTTGGTAAGTTCTTGGACAAAGAAACTCCTGCGAGGTCTTTTGTGGGAATTGAAAGGACAGAATGTTTTCATGCTCGTTGCAAAGATTATACAACCAGTTCCAAAGCATTCCAGGTTTTATGAAATTATTGGCCGTTTCGCCATCGCGTTTCCATTTCTCAAAGTCGAAGCAATCGGTTCGAAATTGTCGCAAGACCTCCAAAGATTTAAGAGCGGTTTTTTTTTTCCTCCGGGGTTCCTTATCGGCGGAGTTGACGGAGGGATATCTGTTAACGGGCGGCGTTAATTGCATTAAACGCAGAATCCCGACTTTAGATATCGACCCTCGTCAGGGCCACCGTGGTGCTCCAGGCCTCTGTATTTGTCTCGTTAGAAAACCCTCTCCCCGAAGACCTTATTATCTAAATTAAATGCGCATCTGATTCCTACGTTTTATTCCGCGGGGGTAATTGCTTTTTTTTTACACGACCTGTTGATTTCTTGTCCTTCTTCCCGTCTAGATAAGTTTTTTTTTCCGGTTAATTACGAATTTTCATGATTTTTTTTAAATTGTTCATTATACCGAAAAGCTGAACACCGTTCAGGACATTGAAAAACCCAACAAGACACTTAACGTAGCTGCGAAGCATTTTAACGGGCTTAAAAGGCGTACAATTTCGAGAAGGTAAACACTTTATTTTTCATCAACTTCAATATTTTCCCCCCATTTTGTTCATGACGCTGTTCTCTTCTCTCACTGAAAATGAGACTTTGTTTCATAAACATCCCATCAGACAGCTGTGACAGAAGTAGCGTTGGGGGTTTCACGCAAAGATGAAATTATTCAATAAATGAAAATTGTTTAAAACGTTTTAATTCTTGAAGTTTTACAATGAAAAAAGATGTATTAAAAACCAAAAACCCGCTGCAAATTTTATGCAAGGGTTTATTATTCTTTGATATAAACTTTGAAAATTGCATTTATTGTCTTAATTATTTATTTAATAAATAATTAGGACAACAGATTTTTTAAACTGAATAAAAATTTTAAAAACTGCAAATTTTACACAATGAATTATTTTATATTTTAACTAAATTAAATTTTGAAAAAAAAATAATTTTGCCAATAAAATTTTTTGTTAATTACCTACTTGAATGAATTAAATAAAAAATAAATAAAATTAAAGATAAACTCCCGTACAGTGTTCGGACAGATTTGGAACCCCGAAAAATGGATTAAGCGTCCATAATTCCTCAGAAAACGGCGCCTTATTCGCCCTCATGACATCCTTCAAAAGCGTATGAAATCGAATGGTTCTGGGGCCAAAAAAAAAAAAAAATCTACAACCAAAAAATCCCGGAAACCCCCACTGTGCTGCTCACGGACATTTCATTTTCGGAATGTACACATCTTGAAACGTATATTGACAAATTTTGGGCCGATTAAAATTTTCGACCCCTTTCGCGAATGTATACATACATGTACGGTGTGTTACTCCGACAGTTCTTTCGGATTATTATTCTGCAACTGTTGAAGGACCCCAAAAAATACGTTAATTTTATATGTATCGATTTTTTTTTTTTTTTTTTTTTACATCTCTAATCGTCAGCCGAACCCATTAATACCTGTACATATTACATTTAAACAGCTCTATAAGGCACGTTGAATAAAATAATATTTTATGGTTATATTATAACTATTGTACGATAATTTTTGTCTCCCAAGTTAAAAAACGCCATTTTCGGAGCGTCCAGATGTTCAGCAGGGATTTGGCACGTTATACGATCCATAACCTTTTAGAGCTGGTTATAACTGGAGGGGAGAAAAAGAGCCTGATGATAATCTCATTTCAGAAAAGATAAAAGGCAAAGATTGGGGTAGTCTCATTTACTTGTTGGATTTCTCGGAGTAGTGTTTGCCAAGGCGAAAAAAAAGGGGTAAAAACTCCCCCTCCTTTCTCAAGTCTCTTAACCCATTCCCGAAAAGAGATTTCAGGAGAGTGGTTTAGAAGGGGCTTATTAAAGGTCCTTGGTAACCCCTTTGGCATCTCCGGTAGTCAAGGCAGGGGGGATGTTTATTAACGGATAAGGGTTGGTTCAACCCCTCGACGCTCTTCACCCTCCCTTTTACCCGCCGTTGTCTCTCCAGGCAACCCCCTTTTGCAATCAATACCCAAAAGGGGGTGGGGGTACCATTTTGTCTTGTGGCCCTGCGCGCGTCTTCTCTGTCACTAGTGACGTCACGGATCCTTTACACGAATCACCGTGTTCGTCTCAAGTGGGCCCGCGTCTCGATCCTTTTTATCTTCCACAAGCGAGCTTCAGACGATAAAAGAACCGTTTCAACTTCTGTTGGCGGTACAATTGAAAAGAATTGCGCCTGGTTTGTAACAATCGTTTGTTTTTCTTCTCATTATGAGCAGTGATGACAGATGGCGGGATATTTTAAGCTGGGAGGGATTTTTAAAATCGTGCTATTGAAAAGACTGAGCGTAATCTGCCCAAAAAAACGGACAATAACCAAGATTTTGAATCCTTTTTCGTCATTATTTAAAGTCTAAATTTCAGACCATAGTTGAGGTTTAAGTAGGGTTGGCTTTGGTCGTTATTTAGTCGTTTAACCATCAATATAGCCGTTATCATGAGAAGCTTTAAGCAAAGAACGTTTAAATTTCGTTACATTCTATTTTATTAAAATCCAGTCTCCTCGAAAATCGACACTCGAAAGAATCGATTCTTCTTTAAAAACCGCTGCAAATTTTACACAAGGATCATTGATATGTATATATCCAAAATTAATTTTATATCAATAAAAAGGACAAAATTTGTTAAACATTTGTTAATATTTTTGTTAAAATATTTAATATTTTAATTGTTCAAAAGTTTTTTTTTTTTTTTTTTTTTTTTCTTGTAAAGTTTGTGGACGGATGAGGGACCCCGATAAAATTCATAGATTTAATATAATGGGTTATGCTTCCAAAACTACTCGCAAAACGACACCTCATTCGATCTTCTGATATTCTTCAAAAGCTCGGTTTGCAGCCCCATGAAAGCCCATAGAACCCCACGGCCAAACCGGATCGTTTTAGGATCCAAAAAAAATGGATTCTACGTCCAAAAATCATTCGAAACGACACCTCAGTCGACCCCCTGGTCAATGAACTTCAAAAGCTCCAATTACAACCCCATAGAAGCCCCATAGAGCCCGACAGTGTAGTCGGATGGGTCTGAGGCCCTAATTTATAGATTATACGAGCCCAAATACATCAAAACGACATCTCATTCGAACTACTGGACAAAGTCCTTCAAAAGCCCCATTTACAGCCCCTAAGATCCCATTAGAGTATTGGGATGGGCCTGTGACCACCAAAAATGGCTTCTACTTCCAAAAATACTTCGAAAACGATACCTAACTCGATACCATAGCCTAAACCCTTCAAAAACCTCTTTGCTCCACAGAGTTCCACGGGTTTGAGCGATCGGGCAGAAAACCTTGCGCGCACAACTAGGCGATGAACCGATTAATTTTAAAAAATTTCAGATTAAACAAAAAAAAAAATCCTACGGCCCAAAACGACACGGACGGCGGACGGCGTACGTCGAATGGACATTTCGTTCTTGGAGTAGGTAATACGCGAAGGAGGTCGAAAATTCTGATCAGCCTCAAAATTTGACATTAGATATTTGTTTCGAGATGTCTAGATTCAAAAAACGAAATGACCGTCCGCCGTCCGAGCCGTTTTGGGCAGTAGGAAGTTTTTTTAAATCTGAAATTTTGACAAAATACTCGGTTCACCATCTAGTTGTGCCCGCAAGGTTTTCAGCCCAATCGCCCAATCCCGTGGGGCTAAAAAGAGGTTACGGGAAGGGTTATTCAGAGGTTTTGGCTTTGGAGTCGTGTTAGGTGTCGTTTTCGAAGTATTTTTGGACGTAGAATCCATTTTTTGGCGGTCCCAAAACGATCCGATTTCACTGTGGGCGATATACCTGTGGGGATTCAATGGGGCTACAAATGGGATTTTTGAAGGATCAAATATGGTGGTTTTCCGAAAAATTTTGGACACATAATCTGTTTTTCGAGGTCATCACACTGATTTTTTTTTTTTTTTTTATGATAGATTTAATTTGGTATTTGTCGGTTATCCGCCCGCATCGCTCCGCCCAGCCTAACGCCGACGCCCATCTCGATTATCAGCCCGCAAACTCAATGCATTTTTTGAAATCTATTCTTTTTAGTCAAATTCACACTACTACACACTATTACAGTGTAGCTACGTTTTTTTTTTCTCTTCTTATACTACCATTGCTCTCCCCATAGGACGTTCGTGTTATTTATTTCAAAAATATATTTTTTCATGGCCCTTTTCAAGGACGGATTGTTTCCCCAGATTTGATACACCATTCGTTGCCAATTTCAAGCTCTAAATAATTTAGAATTATTCTCCTTGTTTGCTGGGGTGATAATCGTGATGGGCGGCAGTTGGCTGGGCGGAGCGATGCGGGCGGATAACCGACAAGTGCCATTAATTTTGGCGCAAGTACTCTATATCAAAATTTAATAATAAACCCTTATGTAAAATTTGCAGCGTTTTGGAATCTACACATCTTGAAACGTATAATGACATTAAATTTTAATGTGGAGGCCAATCCAAATTTTCCACCTCCAACCCGAATTTGTTGGTGAATAATTTCCTGAAGAATAAACCAAAAATGAATTGGTACTTTTAGATAATATAAAAAAAAAATATCGATACTTTTGAAGTATCGGGCACCCCCAGGACGCGTTGAATTCCCACAACACAGCCATCAAACTGTCCGAAGTGACTCGGGAAAATGACACTGCGGCCATTTGTGATGAAAAAAAAGAAGCGGACCGTGAAAAAACACAATGGAATGGATACGGTTGTCGTACAAATGGCGAAACGGTAAAGGGTGTCAGTTGTGACTGAGGGGGGGTCCAGATTTATTTTTAAGTATGATGACCTCCCTCGTTAGTACGTCGGCGTCGCGGGTCAATATCTAGATCTGGTGACGTCAATATCTTGATAACGGACAGTCCGACAGTCATTTTGATGTAGTGTTCTGTAGGGGATTACCCCGCCCTGGCAAGTGCTTTCAAACTCTTTTAGTGCGTGGGCATCGTTGGCGTTATTGATGTGGTGGAGCTTCTTTTTGTTATAGCCAACTCCGCTGAATCCACCTCACTTTTTTCCGCTTACCACGCCGCAGGTCAGGGTCGGAATCAAAACCGCCACGATCCTGAATCCCAACCCTGGATCTATAATCTTGCTGGAACACTCCTCAATTAATGATTGCCTGACAGGCCAACTTTATTGCCGACTTATCAGCCACACTTTTATCCGTCGACTGTGCAGCTCACCTCCCAACGCCTAATCCATCTCCGTTGACAACTTCTTGCTTCATCATCGGGATAATATTGGAGGCTAATACTGTGGTAATTGTGTCTATAACACGGGGCTGATCCGAATCGAAGCTTGCTAATAGCGTGGGGAGCACTCAGGGCCGCTAATGGGCTTAAGATGCAACTGCACTGCACACTAGTCCTAATTGACAGCACCCTAATTGCCTTCTGGCGGATCCTCTTCAATTCCCCAACTTCCCACCCACTTTGGCACATTTCTTCTTTGTCAACCAATTAATTACCGGTGAAAGACTAAGCTTGACTTTTTTCGTTCAGGGTGGTTTTCCCGTCAATTTCCTCGCCAATGGTTTTATTCTGTTCGTCCAATTGTATCCCGATGGCTGACTGCTTAAGCCAGATTGAGCGTACAAGTTCAAAAGCGGTAAAATACTCACCCGTAGGCTGCCAGCGTGGGGTCGTAGGGGTAATAGCCGGACGAAGGTTGCAGGCCGCTGGCCCAGGGTGACATGTCGCCTGCTCCCGAGGTGTCTTTCAGCCCATACGGATTACTCTGTGAACAAAATCATACGTCAATTGGCATAATGTAAACTAGTTTGGAGAAAAGGGAAAGGGCCGAAAAGGTTTGGATTGCGATCCGGTTTGGAGAAGATGAACACTAGTATCGAAGGGCAATATACAGTTTGGAGGCCTTGAAAACAGATTGAGGTTAAGAACTGGATTGAAGGGAACGAAGGATTGAGAACAGGTTCTACGGAGTCAAACCGGTTTGGAGAATATCAACTCCGGTTTCAACAACAAATTTGGCGCTAGTAGAAACAGCCTTTTTGAGAGACATTGCCCGCACACACACAAAAAAAAAAAAAAAAAAAAACGGATTCGGGCCTCATTAAATGAGAATAAATTTTATTCTGAATATCTCTCTGAAGTATCTGAAGCCGAAGTTTCATTTTTTTTTTTTTTTTCTTTAATTGCATCCTTATCCATTTTCCGAAAGGGGTTTTCTACGATTGAAGCGTTGGGTTTATCGTAGCCCAGAAGCTTCCGGAAGTTTTTAAATTTTGTTCGGCAATCACGGTTTCATTTCTTGATGTTTATAGATGTACTCAACGTTGAAAGATTTTTTTTTTTTTTTTTTTTTTTGGCGTTTTAGAACATGGAGCGTTCCATTTGTACCATTCGGTTCAGCCCCGAAATATACTTCGAGCCAAACAAGTCAAACATATTTTAGAATGAGTAGTAGGAGGAGAACAGCATGACCCCGAAAAAGCCGTTTTGAAGCGAAGCTTTTATACGGACGCCCCCCCTCCCCCGCTAGGAACGCTCGCCACTCGGGGAGTCTCCCCGTGAAAATCGTGAGTCAGTCCTTAACGCGATATATATAGGGCACTATACTGGCAGCTGATGCGGACTCGGAGCGCCCGCACTCACTCCCGGTGTAGGTATGCAATAAAACTGATTTTGCAAAATGATATAAAGCTTCGCTTCCTTTTTCATTCTCCCGAGGAATGCAAATATTGTTTCCCTGGTTAGAATGACGTACTGATTTGTATCCATCTGAGCGGCGTTGAGAACTAGGCCAGTCAAAATCGACATTAAAAATCGCTAAATTCGCAACACGAGATGTATCTCTGATTTTTTAGTATGTTGTTCGGACTCATCAGGGTAGTGTATACCCAATTTTGCAACTTTCAAAAAGCTGTGCTTCACGCGTAGCACACGAAAAACCGCGATTTTTTCGGCCTTATTTCAGTTTTTGCTCTATATCTAATAAACTATGCATTGTCCGACGAAAACTACTATATGAGTTTTTAAATAGCATTAAATATGTGACAATTTAAGCCCAACTGAAGCTGTGTAGGTCAACTAGTTTCAGAGTTATGGCACTTTGAAAATAGGCAAATTTTTTCAAAATGTGAACATTTTAGTTGAAGACCTGAAGACAGCGGAAGCACGTTTTTCAGAACGTTTTCGGCTGTAGCTCAACAACTATAGGTCCGATTCCCAATTTCTTTTTTTCTCGTGAAAGCTAAATAAATTCCCCATCGCAGCTATTCTATGTGAAATTTTGATTTGAGCGTTGATAAGGGAGGGGCAGGCATGGCAAAGAAGTGGAAAATTTCGAACAAACCGTGTTTCTTTGCACATTTTTGCCTATAACCCGGGAACGGTTGGTCCGATCTTATTTTTCTTTTTTTTTAGGTGAAAGCTGATTAAATTTTAAAAAGCGTGGGGGCAATAAAATTTCGATCGGAGAAACAGTCTTGGAGGGAGAGAAGAAAATCATCCGAAAAACGTGGTTGTAGAGGGTCAAATAATATTTGAACAAGATATCATACCACCCTTTCCGACGAATACGAATGGCACTTTTATTGTTTCAATTGTTTCAAATTTGGAGGCCTTGAAAACAGGTTTAATGTGATCAAGTTGGAGGAAACAAACCGGTTCGGAGTGATCGAGCACAGGTTGTAAGGGGTCACTCCCAAAGTGTCTATCTCATACAGAGTACCCTATAAACCAAAATTGTGCGTCAATCCGCATAAAATAAAATGAAAAACAACTCCTAAGCGACTCACCAATATGAAGGTATAACTGGAAAGGGAATCAAAGACTGGGGAAAATCCCCGGCCCAATGAAAAAGAAGGGCGGTTTTGCGGGGGGCAGGAAATGTGATTTTGAGAGGTTCCCACCAGTAATTTATGAGGAAATGATGCTTCGGGACTCAACGGGGAGAATTTAAGGGGGTGTTGCCTCGGTAAATGCCCGTTCTTCCCGGTAATAAATCTAATGCTGTGGGTTCCTACCTAGGGGAGTAATTGCGGTTGGCAGGGGGCAAACCTCAGGATCAATCACTTCACGATTTCCCTATTAAATCACGCATCTCCGAAAACTGAATGAAGCTCGACGTTTAAGAAAGGTAAACATAGACCTAATTTGCTCGTCTTTTTCCCTCCCGAGCCAGTGTGAACCTCCGTGTAGAACCTATTGCATTTAAATGTTTATTCGCCCATTGTATTTTAATCGAACGTTATCTTCCTATTTAATTCGAACACCTCGGTGCCCTCAGACCGTTCCAGGCCGCCTTTTTTTCGCTCTGACGGGTATTTATTGGCAAGAGGTCCGTTTCACTTTATCTTCCGTTAGGAGACACAAGGAAATACAAACTTGATGTGGAAAACAGTGTCACTCCGCTTTATGGGATTTTAGATCGAAAGAAACGGTAAAACATTGGAAAAATTATATGGTCGGTTTTTGGACAAATGTTGACGTTTGTTTTAAAATTTAGTTTACATGTCGGAACCATGAAAAAATTAAGAACTCGAAGCACGGCAAAAAACAAAATTTTTTATTTAATAATATTGGGAACCAAAAGTTCAGAAGGTTGGCGAAACTGGTTGGGAACTCATTTGGAGGGGTCAAACGGCTGGGATAAGACGAGATCAGGTTTGAAGGGATCAAATTCCTTTTATTTGGAGACGTTAACTGAGGTTCGGAGGAGACAAACCGGTTTGGAGCGATTGAGAACAGGTTTGAAGGAGTCAGCTTGGAGAAGATTAACACCCAAGAATAATAACCAGTTTTGAGGCTTAGAAAACCAGTTTAAAAACGATGCAAATTTTACACAACGGTTTATTATTATTTGACATAGGTTACTTGTGCATAAATTTAATTCTGTCAATAAAAAAAAATTTTGGACAAAATTTTTTAGAATTTTTTTTTTTTTCAGTTTTTATTTTAAGTTTTTGTTTTTTTACTCGAAAAATATTTGACCTCCTGGGATCCTTCAAAAATCCCTTTTGTAGCCCCATGAAAGCGTTATAGATCGCCACAGTGAAATCAGATCGGTCTGGGGTCCCCATAAATGGATTCTACGTACAAAAATACTTCGAAAACGACACCTAACTCGATCCCACAGCCAAAAGCCTTAAAAAAAAACCTCCCGTAGCCTCATTTTAGCCCCATAGGGCCCCACGGGTTTGAGCGATCGGGCTGAAAACCTTGCGGGCACAACTAGATGGTAAACCGAGTATTTTGCCAAAATTTCAGGTTAAAAAAAAAAAAAAATGCCTACTGCCCAAAACGGCCCGGACGGCGTACGGCGTACTTCCAAGAATAATAAACCAAAAGCTGTCACTGTTCCAAAGGAGTCAGACAACGAGAGGTTCAGAACTGAAGGTTTGTCGGACTCATCGTCACGAATTTACTTTGAGAAGGAGATGAGACAAAATTTTATTTTATTTCATTTTCTCGTAAGTGGGGCCTAAAATTGTTACAATTTGGTATACTCGGTTATTCTTCCATGTAGCTACAAGTATTATTACAAGGTTTTTAGAGGGACTTTGTGGGCGAAAAGCACGAAGATGGGTTTATGAAGGGTTTTGGCCGATAGGTCGAGTGGGAGGGGGGGGGGGGTCGTAGCAATTTTGGGCATAGAATCCATTTTTAAGGGGCTTATAAACGGCTTTGGCCAGGAGGTTGAATAAGTTGTTATTTTCAAAGTAGTTCTGGGCGTACAATTCAGTTTTTGGGGGGTCTCAGTCCCTACGGGGCTGCAAATGGGGCTTTTGAAGTACACTGGCCAGAAGGACACATGAGGTGTCGTTTTCGAAGTAATTTTGGACGTAGAATCCATTTATTGGGGTCTCAGGCCCATTCCAATACTCTACCGTGATCTATAAGGTTTCTAAGGGGCTACAAATGGGGCTTTTGAAGGGCTTGGTCCAGAGGATCGAATAAGGTGTCGTTTTCGCAGTACTTTGGCTCGTAGAATTCATTATTGAGGGGTCTCAGACCCATCCAACTACACTGTCGGGTTCTAGAGGGCATCTTAGGGGCAACAAATGGGGCTTTTGAAGTACACTGGTCAGGAGGACAAATGGGGTGGCGTTTTCGATGTAAGTTTGGACGTAGAATCCATTTTTGGGGGTCCTCCTTCTACCAGAACGCTATAGGAACATACAGATTTTATATTTCATATTTTTGGAATTCCTTCGCACAAATTTTCACAAATTTGCAGCGTTTTTTTTCAAGGGGTTCAAAAGAAGTTTATATGTCAAAAACAACTATGAAGCATGGGTCTCAAGCGATGCGGAAACGAGGGGCTGCATCTATAAACGTGAAAAAGGGCCCTTAAAATCTCCACTCATCATTCACCGTAGACCAACATCATAATCGCTAATGTTTCTTCTTTCTCTGTCCCCCTCCTGGGAATACATTTATTTTTGACGTTTGGGGCATAAATCCTCCCACGGGACTCCCTCGCCACCTATTAGCCGGTGATTCACGGCGACAGGTGCGGACAGGGGCATATCCAAACAAACTAGAAACATCATATTTAATGTAGCAGAGTTATGCTCTATTTAATAATTTTGAGTTATGCCCTTTGTTTCTGACGGTTGAAAATAACTTGGCGGAGATTCTGGAGATCCCAAGTTAAAACTCGGCAGGTGCCAACTTGAGGACACCTGTTCCTGCGGGTGTTTATAGGGCAATAAAATATGATAATAAAACATCTGTAGGATTTAATCAGGACGACGAGAGCAACTTCCACGTTTGGCGATAAATCTCTCAACGGCGGAACAATGCCGGTAAGCAGGGCGATGATTTGAAGGATGAAATATGGGGGAGAGTCCGGTGGGGTTGTGCTCGATATTGAATACTGATCGAGGGATGAGTTGTAAAACCATGGTAACCCTGTGGCTCTCCCTCTAACGGGCAAAAGGGGCCAAAATGTATCGTCACTCAGGGAAGGGAGAGTTTTACAACTGGGCACCGCCAAAGTCGAGATCATTAATATGATTTAACAGGGTTACTCATCACTTTTGCCAAAACACTCTCAGGTTTGACCGCATCATTCGCTCTATAATTGTTTGTGCGAAACAATTATGCAACAATTTACAATAATCCCAATTTTCGAGCAGATTCGCCACAATGATGAATTATGAAAATATATAGAGACAAAATAAAAACTGACGGACATTGAGCAATTCTTGAAATACTCAGGAAACATTAGGGAGCGTAGGAGACACGATAGAGATTATACTCAATAATCTACATGTACTTTCCCGATTTAGTTCAAAAATAGGAATTTTAACGCAGAATGTGTACTCAAGGAGGAAATTATTTGGAAGTTGGGCATAAGGGGTGAGGTTTTTGAGTGATTCAGGATAGAGAGTCGAGTGGGGTGTCATTTTCGAAGTATTTTGGGATGCGCAGATCATTTATGGGGGTCTGAGACTCACCCGACTGCACTGTGATGATCTATTGGCCTACTAATTGCATTTTTGAATGAATTTGGGCAGGAGGTCGATCGACGTACCATTTTCGTACTATTTTTCGGGCATACAATTCGTTTCAGGGAATTCTCATCTGCCCAGAAACTAAACTCGTAGGTATATCGTATATTACGAGATACTCGTATCATTATGGTATTTGAAAATTTTCAATTATTTTTATTGGCATGGATCTGATCAATTTTGCCCATTTTAATTTAATTTAACATTATTTTATTCAAATTTAAATTTATTAATTTCTTCACTGACTTTTTTTGTACAAGAAATCTTTCATATTTTATGTAAATTTGGGAGCAGAAACCAGTTTCGAGGGAGAAGACAATAGTTTCTGGGAAATCCACCAGTTTGATCAAATTGAGAACACAATTTGATCAAACTGGTGAATATGTCATATTGACGGACACTTTCCAGGAGGTCCAATGAGGCTTATTTCCGGAGTAATTTTGAGCGTGGAATACATTAATGGTGGTCTGTTTACTGTCTTAGCGCCACTTTTTAATAATACAACTTTTTTCTTTTTGTTTTTAATTTTTTATTGACTCAAATTTCTGCCCAGTTTAGTACTCGTGAATAATAAACCCTTCCGTAAAATTTGCAGCGTTTAGTGACGATCGTGAACCTGCTGCAAATCACATCGGACTATCAATAAAGAACCTAATTTATGAAAATTATTGGGGTATTATGGTAATTTTGGCGCATTTGGTCGTAAATTATCTTGAAAGTGGGAGCGAAGTGACGTAATTTACAGATCGGGGACGATAGTGTGTAATTAATGGAATTTTCAGTTTTTTATGCTCGATGAAGGTTACATCGGACTAGTACAGGCAGCAAATAGATATACCATCAGATCTGCAGGTAATTCCTGTTGTTCACACTTGTGCTCAAGTTTGGCGTTTCGTGCATAAAATTCAGATTGTTCAAATGTATCCCTCAGCTCAATCCTCCCCAAAGTGAATTGAGAGGGCGCTGTAAGATCCAACAATGAACTTCTGTTCCCTCCTTGAGTCTGTTATGTACATAAGGAAGGTATAGGGCTTGTTTTATATAAGAGGGAGGCGACAAAGACCCCCGGCTTTTTTTTCCTCTCCCTTTTCTCCCGACATCGCTCGAGTTTTATGAAATCCTCTTCCGTGGGGAATCCCCTTCAAAAAAAAAGGAGAAGAAAATAAGGGGATGAAGACGAAGCGAAAACCGATGACGCCTTATTCACAAAGGCGTCTTCGGGAGTTCTGAACGTCTGACGAAATTCGGTATTGCGGGGATTCTCCGACAGAGTAATCGCCCGAAAGTGCAAAATGGTTCATCGCTCGCCCGCTAGATGGATTCCTCATTCAACTTACCGGCAAAAGCCCCATAGCTCCCCACGGTAAAGTCGTGTGGTTTCAAGGACCTCCAAAAATGGATTCTTCGTCCAAAAACCAAGGCCTGGACGGTGGACATTTAATTTTTTGACTCGACAGATCTTGAAACGAATGGGCTAATTTTGAGGTCGATCAAAATTTTCGACTTCTGTTGCGAGGTGTGTTATTCCAAGAATTAACCAAAATGGGATCAGGTTATGCTCACGCACAAAGCTGAAGGGAGAAGGGACCGAACGATTGGCGATGGTGAGGAGGGCCGGAAACGACTGAAGCCACTTGGCTCAGTGCTCTGGCCAGACTGCTACCCTCCATCGCGCGCCCACACCGCCATTTACTCCTACTCTAACCAGCACACCGACGCTAAAGGGTAGCATTCAGTAGTACCCACAGGAAAAGAGTAGTCTCATTAGTGTTAGTTATGTTTGTTAATGTAAATTTACGTATAAAGTATTTATACGGCTGAACCATTAGCTAACAAACTGAAAAACGAGCCAAACATATAGAATCTGAAACCTCTCAAGTTTCCACAACGTATGCTGCATGACTGATTACATGAGTTTCATTGGTTTGTTCCTCTATCATAACTAACAATCCGGAGATCTGAACATCCATTACAAGGGTAAAATATTGATAACCACATATACATAGTCACATGCGGCAATATAGCCCACAAGTGGCTACGTTTTTTTTCCCCAAGAAAAACAATCCTAACAACTTGCTGTATGATGGCTCCCATCATTTAGTGGACTCGAATAAGCATGAAACGACGCCAAAACCCAACGATGCGGTCCTGTGAAACGACCCTCACATTGTTATGACTGGAGGGGTTATAACGAAGTTTGGGTCAAATCAACTCGCCTGTTGCACCGAAAACAAACAGAATTTGATAAGGAACCCGACAGTTGAGAGGAAAGGGGAGTAGAGAGGGGGGAAAACGTATTAATTCGAGCTCGAAAAAGGGAATAAATGAGCCAGATAATCAAATGTGGGCGGGAATTCCAACCCCCGGGTTCTTATTCGAGAGGGTAAAATCACCCCTATTCGCGAGGGTGCGAAAATTGCTAGGGTTTTTCAACCCCCCAGGGCCACACACGCGCCCCCTTCAAAATGAATATATACTGCATTTTTCAATTTCCCCTCTCCTTTTCGTACCCTATTTTTTGAACCGCTTTCTCCACCCTTTTTTCCGCGTTCGCTCCCCCGAAGGGCTTTGACAACCCCGTGCAGTTGGTTTTTATACAGCTTTTCTATACAGGGCGTCGGACGGGGAGGGTTTTTATTGTATGAAAGGCTCACCCTTAGGAGGAAAACCATCCCTTCAGACCCCCACAGCCGATACGACACTCTTTCCATATGACCGATACTTTATTTTATACCTCCCCCTTTTTCCACCACTCGGTCCTCACTTTCGGTGCAATATCCTTTCTCCGGGGGTTGGAAGGCTCTTAGCTTAAATGGGCCACTCACTTGGGGTTCTGTTCCAAATGTTTACAATCAGAGTGCACACATTATGAGCGATATTCTGGAGAAAAAAAATCCTCAATAAAATGATTTCGTACGAAATGAACCAATTTTACGTCATTTTGGTTTAGTATTTTAGGAATAATACACCTATGTATTCGAATTGTGATCAAAGTATCTGAGCAGCCTCAAAATTTGTTCTAAAATGTTGCAAGATGTGTGGATTCTAAATTTGAAATGAGCCTCTACTGTCTTAGAATTTTTTTTTAAATTTGAAAATTTGACAAAATACTCAATTTGCCGTTTAGTTGTGTCTTTGTGGTTTGCAGTCCGATGGCGCCAACCAGTGGGGCTTTCTAGGGGCTAAAAACGGGCTACGGGAGGGTTTTTTGAAGGGTTTCGGTTATGTGGTCGCGTTAGGTGTCGTTGTCAATGTATGTTGGATGTAAATACCATTTTAGGGGGTCCTGAAGCGACGAGTTTCACCATTAGGGATCTATAGGGCTATCTTGAAGCTGACATTGGGGCTTCTGACGGATGCCAGGAGGTCAATGAGGTGTCATTTTCCGATTAATTTTGGGCGCATAATCCATGTTTTGTGTTCCGCATCTGTCAAAACAGGGGCAGATCTTCCTTATTTGAATAATTTATCATTGACATGGAATTAATTTTCGCGCAATTTTTTTTTTTAATCAAAAATAACAAACCCCTGTGTAAAATTTGCAGTTCTTTAAACTCCGCCAAAAAATAAAACCAGAAATTTCCTCAGGAACTTTCTCGCCGTTTCATCTGACAGCGGGAGTGACAAATCACGTTTCAACGAAATCCGATCCTGATACAGAAGCCACAATGCTTCGGTGTGCATCAAACCTGCACCCTGGCAAGCCCCTTGCCAACTAGGTCATGACTCATATTCATATCTCGTTCCGCTGGACGACAGTGAGTTCGATTCAATTAACTTGGTGAAGTGACAATTTAACGGATTTTTTTTTAAACGCTTTTAAGACGGAAAATGTTGTAGGCTAAGTAACACCCCCCCCCCCCCCCCCCAGACCACAAAATTTGCTTACAGCCTAAATTTAAAACTGATAAGAGTGAAACTGAAAGTAAAACTGATGAGGTTTCCAATTTCAACTGACAATTAGAAAAAATTATACCTACGTGTTTTTTTTTTTTTTTTTTTTTTTTAACGTATAGTCCAGTTCTTTTGTACCTACTTGAAAAAGGGGGTCGTGCTGGGAAAAGGTGAGGTACATAGTTCTGATTTTTTGGTATGTTGTTAGGACCCGTGCGAGTAGTCTTTGACCAAGTTATCAATTAAAAAAACCTTGTGCCGCCTTCAGCGAAACGACGATTTTTTCGGCCATTTTTCGGATTTTGCTAAAAAAGTCGGTGAAGGAAGCATCGTACGACCAAAGGCACCATATTCATTCTTAAACTAGATAATATTTGCTAAGATTTGAGACCAACTGCAGCCCTGTACAGTAAATAGTTTCTGAGATAACGGTTATTGAAAAATGGCAATTTTTTCCAAAATGGGCGAATTTTACGAAAAAGAAGTCCTTAAAAGGAACATTTTTAGTTGGAGCAACATGTGGTACATTCATAATCAGCGTCAGATTTCCTATAATAAGTATGGAGGTTTTCAGAGGTTGCTTCTAAAATATGGCCGTACGGTGCTTTGTTTGCACTGTGACGTTAATTTTCGTCGAAGATGGGGAAACGGGGCCCCACTTAATGAAAGTAAAAATGTTTCTTTTTTTATTGCCGCTTTTTACGGCAGTATTTCAAGACTTTCGATGTCATTTACGAAACAGTAATTAAAACTATTGCCGTTTGAAATTCCACGCTTTTCAAGAGCCGTTTGACCTCATTCATTCCGGATCGGAAAGGGACTTGATTATGTTGGCTCACTTCAACTTCTCCCCTCGATTCCATCCAAACCAGATAATGGCTCATAAATGGGGCCCCGTAGATCTTCCATCCCTTATTTCGGTGCGGGGAAAACGATGAGCTCACTTGGAAAGCCGGACGGGGGTGCAAATAAAGTGCTTGGGGTTGAAACACCCCCTTCGGCACTGAAGGGTGGAAATCTCGACAATTATACGCTTCAACCCCTTTTCGACCGAGTTGTGCGTATAATCCACTGATTTCCACCCGGCCAAACCCACTATTAACCCTTCCGATATTGCGCGAGGAGAAGTCGTAAATCGGGTTTTGAACTGAGCTAAGTTGCTGTACATACGCCAAAAAATTCGCCACTTCGATGCAAAAAGTGCACTTTATTTTGCCATGTGGCAAACTATTTTAATGGGGTTTCGGAATTTTTGGAAGTAGAATCCATTTATGGGGGTCTCAGAACGATCCGATTCGACCGTGAGGATCTAAAGGACTTTCACAGGGCTTCAAAATGTGTAGTTTGATGGAGCTTCCATTTAATGGAGCTTTTGACGGATGCCAGGCAGTCGAACTAGATGTCGCTTTCTTTGTAATGTCGGACGCATATATATTCCATTAAATCGAATTTTGTTGCCCAAACATCGTCAATTTTTTTTTTTACTTTTTTAAAAATTAATCAAGAATTAATTTTTGCAAAATTTACACAAACAATAATAAACCGTTTTAAAAGTTTTTAGGGCGGGATGAATCGTTTATTTACACACTTATTTGAATTCTCGCAGATCATGTAAGATTCAAAATTGTCAAAATTAACATTTAAAATTTTCAAAATCAATAATTCCAATAGTAAGCAATTAATAATGCCATCAATCCAACTCTTGCAGTTGGATTTAACGTTCGGTTTTCCTTTCATTGTTGTAATCACTAATAGGTACAAAGCGAATGAATAAAATATGAGGAATTAATGGGTTTCGTTGAGCAAATTCTGGGTGTACGACACGTGTGAGTGGCCCAGGGAGGAAACCCTGCAAAATTCATTTTCCCCCGTAGAGGTTTTCCCCGCTCCGGAGACCGATCTGTTTTCCGAACCTGAAAGTTCATTATTAAATCAACCCGGGTGGGGTATTTTCCGGGAGGTCGGAAACCCCTGGTTTGTAACGTTATTTTATTCCGACGCGTTTCGAGAGGGGGTTTTTTCGGAGGTTAAAAGGTTAGTTGCCGCGCGGCGACAGTCCCGACGTCAGTGAACCCGCCGGTTTCGTCAATGCCGAAGAATCTGGGACGCTTCCCTCGCCTTCTCAAATAATCCTTTCAAGTTTCACCCCTCAACGTTGACTTATCGAGTACTAGAAAACATCGCGAAATGATTAATGGCTTACCCGTTGTTCGCAACAGAACCGGATCCCGTTTCAATTAATTGCGGGTCTCACAGCTTCGAAGGGCGCCAAAGATAAAGCCTTGTATCCATTTAAGATAACCCGGACGGTTCTCTGCGTGGTCATATAAAGTTGATTTGAGCGCTTGTTCATGATTCCCCATCGCATTAATTCAAACATTTCAGGAATTCATTACAATTTATTTTTCATTATGATTCTCTGACTCAATTGACCCCAAATTTCAATGTCTGACAGCGATTCATGTCTTTTTGGGGCAGTGGGATTTTTTCCTTAAAATCTAAAAATTCGATGATATACTCCGTTTCTAGATGTACCTAGACTCTAGATTAAATTTTTTCCTCTTATGTTTCAAGCAGGGGTTGAAATTGAGTGATTTTTATTTTTGGGAATCGCTCAAAATCAAAATTTGAGTTTTATTTTTCACTCAGAAAATAATGATTATTTTTTGATTTTTATTTTTCTGCTCAGAAAATAATGATTATTTTTTGAGCGATATTTTTTCGCTCAAAAATAAAACTCAAAACGCTCTAGCTCCTAGGCTATTGCACCTACAGATCTGCGGTTGGTCTCATTCGATTCAGCGTTAAACATACTATAAGAAACCACCTTGATCACTTCAACAAAAGTATTATGGTGGCTTTGCTCTCTCCAAATATGCGAAATATGGGTCGAATCCGAGGATTTCGATGAAAAATAAAACTCAAAACGCTCTAGCTCCTAGACTATTGCACCTACAGATCTGCGGTTGGTCTCATTCGGTTCAGCGTTCAAAATAGTATATTTTTTAAGGATCCCAGGAGGTCAAATATTTTCCGAGAAATTTGTGCATATGCATAATCCATTTTTCGAGGTCCCACATTTTTTTCCAAAACTATATTTTATTGACACAGCATTAATTTGGGCACAAGTAACCTATAATATAGGTTATTGATAATATCAAATTGATCATAATATGATCAAAGAATCAATTGATATTATCAAAGAATAATAAACCCTTGTATAAAATTTGCAGCGTTTTCATTTTTCATCGAAATCCTCGGATTCGACCCATATCTTGCATATTTTAAGAGTAAAGCCACCATAATACTTTTGTTGAAGTGATCAAGGTGGTTTCTTATAGTATTTTTAACGCTGAATCGAATGGGACCAACCGCAGATCTGTAGGTGCAATAGCCTCGGAGCTAGAGCGTTTTGAGTTTTATTTTTTTTATCGAAATCGTCGAATTTGACCCATATTTTGCACATTTGGAGAGAGCAAAGCCACCATAATAATGTTTTTGAAGTGATCAAGGTGATTTCTTATAGTATTTTTAACGCTGAATCGAATGAGACCAACCGCAGATCTGTAGGTGCAATAGCCTAGGAGCTAGAGCGTTTTGAGTTTTATTTTTGAGCGAAAAAATATCGCTCAAAAAATAATCATTATTTTCTGAGCAGAAAAATAAAAATCAAAAAATAATCATTATTTTCTGAGTGAAAAATAAAACTCAAATTTTGATTTTGAGCGATTCCCAAAAATAAAAATCACTCAATTTCAACCCCTGGTTTCAAGACGTGTTTATCCTCAAAATGAAATGTCCGTCCGCCGCCTATGCGGTTTTTGACAGTAAAAATATTTGGAAAAACCTCAAATTTTGTCAAATAGGTACTAAGTTCTTCATCTAGTAGTGCACGCAAGGCTTTCAGCCCGATCGCTCAAACCTTTGAGGCCGCAAAGGGCTACGAGAGGGGTTTTTGCAGGTTTTCGGGTATGATATCGAGTGGGGTGTCGTTTTTTAAGTATTTTTGGATTCGCAATCCATTTTTTGGGGTCTCGGAACGATCAAATTTTACCGTGAGGATCTATGGGGTTCATGGGGCCAAAAACAAAACGCTGCAAATTTTACACAAGGGTTTATTATTCTTTGATATAGGTTACTTGTGCAGAAATTAAATTCTGTCAATGAAAAAATTAAAAAAAAATTTTTTTTTGATTTTTATTTCAAAAAAATTTTTTTTTTTGGATTTTTTTGTTCAAAAATGTGTTTTTTCAAAAATTCTGTATTTTTTACTCAAAAAATATTTAACATCCTGGGATCCTTCAAAAATCCCATTTTTAGCCCCATGAAAGCCCTAAAGATCGCCCCAGTGAAATCGGATCGTTCCGGGACCCCAAAAAATGGATTCTACGTCCAAAAATACTTCGAAAACGACACCTAACTCGATCCCATAGCTAAAAGCCTTAAAAAAACCCTCCCGTAGCCCCATTATAGCCCCAGAGCGCCCCACGGGTTTGGGCGATCGGACTGAAAACCTTGCGGGCACAACTAGATGGTAAACCAAGTATTTTGTCAAAATTTCAGATTTTTTAAAAAATTCATACTGCCCAAAACGGCCCGGACGGCGGACGGACATTTTGGTTTTGGAATGTAGACCTCTTGAAACGGATAATGTCAAATTTTGAGGCCGATCGGAGTCGTCGACCCGCGTCGCGAAAACATAGGTGTATTATTCCAAGAATAATAAACCAAAACGGGGAAAACAATTTTAATAATTAAATTAAATTTGTTTATCGATACATATGTATTTATTGGTTTTATGTACATATGGTTTTATTGTATTTATTGGCTAAAACTGGGCACAAACGCGATGTCACAACAAGATGTCTATCTACCTTCGACAAGACGTACCTACCTCCAATCTACAGACACAATGTCATGGCATAATTATTTAAAAACTTCCCAAAAGATGTGATCGAGAGATCAAACTTATGCTAAAAACATGTGCAAATCTGGTTTTACAGTAGGAGATGAGTTTTTATGACCATTAAATGTATGATCCGAACAAATTTTGTTTGTGTGTCGAATCTCACACAATATGAGATTCGACATACAAACAAAATTTGTTCGGATCGGCTTATTATTACAACAACAAAAAATCACAAGTTTATTTAGTAAAAGCCGATAATTTTACGCTTGAAGGGGGAAAACACGATTTCGCAAAAAAAAATGGAGATACGCGTTATCACACATTCACCGTCGATTTTTTATTTTTTTATTTTTAAATTCTGTCCCAATGCACAACCCAATTATTATGAAACCTATGCACAATTATTGTTCATTGGGTTTTTTATAATTATTTAGCATAAATTATTAAAACATTGGTGCAGAATTTGCAGCCTTTTTTTAATGTTTTTTTTTTTTTTTTTTTTTTTAATAAACGCGAAAGTATTTTTTTACGAAGAAGGAGGTACTCGACCCGGCTCGAATCCTTTAAAAGACTTTCAAAGGAATTACACTTGGTGTAATTCACTGTACGGAAAAATAGAAATGAACCCACAGGTAAAATTTACAGCCTTCTTTTTTTTCGCTTTTCACGATGCACGAACAATTTTTTTGCCGGAACAGCTTCCCTACGCGATGCGCAAAAGTCCTTAACAATTTGTGCACCTGGGTTTCGCTCGGCCCTCATCCATCATAACCGCATTTACAGACGGGGGCTGTCAGGGTTTTTCTCCCATCGGGGTCCCCCGATCCGCCCGCGTCGCGAAGGATCGCGAAATTATTGCTAGATAAGTCGGTCGCAAAAAAAACGAAGATAACACATTACATTCATCATAATTTGCCGTTTCTTTATCGGCCGGGGAGGGCACTTCAACCTTGGAGTTATGATGTACGGGGTGACACGGTGATGTACTTGACATGATTTACGCTTTGGAGCAACTCTGGGGGTTATTAGCGATCGGTTTGCAGAATTAAATTTGTACGTTACATAAAAAATTGCGTTTGAGTGATCCTTTATTAGCGAATGTTAATAACGACGGAAACAAGAGGATATACTCGTCGTACGCATATAATACACCCTTCAGGACGAAACCACCCCCAACAGACGTAAACAGAGACATTGCGCCTGCGCCGCCCCCTTTCCCCTTAAACGCCAACCCCTGGAGGGAAAAGCGTCATGGTTACCATCCTCCCGACCCCCTCTCGACAACAGGTATTACCAACCCACCTTTCGGACTACATTTTGAGCTTACAACCTTCTATTCCGTATTTTATTGCTTTCGCCGTTGGGTAATAATAAAAGGGCCCGGCAGGGGGTATACAAACACCACACCGCTGACGTAGGGTCCACCGCTAATCTGAATAAATCCGGTTTTTACGGCGAAAGAGGGGTAAAAATCCTTCTCATGAATTTCCTTTTAAAAGTAAATCCAATAAAGCCTTCAAAGGACCTTGTACACCTACTAAGTCAACAGACGCTGTAGTTTGAAACAAAATTTTGTTCAGAAATGCCAATTACCTACCAACAAACACTTCCTAATTCGAGGAGGAGCCACATCAGCAGAGTAGTGAGTGAGGGCCTGAATCAGCAGAGCAATGAGTAAGGAGCGACATCAGCCGAGTAGTGAGGGAGGGCCTGAATCAGCAGAGTAATGAGACTAGCATCTGGGGAGAGGAATAGTGAGGGCTAACGCGAGCGCTCACTCGACCCTCGGCGTTTAAGCGAACCAACATTATCAAGGAGTCTACAGCAGTGTTGTCATTCACGGATTTTTATCCGTATTTATACAGATTTTTGGGGGTCTGCACAGATCATCAAGAATGACATTCTTGTATACATTGTATACATTGTATCTGTCCTACGTATTTTGCTCTCTACATAATATTATGTTATATTTTCCATCATCTCGGAATTCCACTGTTTCCTCTCTTTCCCTTTTAGCCCGCTGATTAGGTAATTCAAATAATTTTCAATGTTGCTGAAGCCAATATCATAGTTTGTTTTCGCCGATTCTACCAATTATTTTATGGAATGTAGAAGCAATGAAATGTAGAAGCAAATTTTATTGCCGTTCAAATTTGTTAACCTCTGTCGCGAACACATTGGTCGATTATTCTGAGAATAATAAACCTCAAGGAAGGTAGGAAACTGTGATCAAGATTGATTAATAAAACGCTCGTTACTTAATTACAAAATTCAACCTCTATGAACACTGTTTATTTTCTATGGATTCTAACTCGTTACAATTTACAATAGAATGATATCTGCTATTTGATACAGAGGCAAGAACACTAAGTGTGGAAGTGTGGAAGATGAGACCCATAGAAAGTTTTGATGTAAAAAGTTGAAAGTTAAAAAAATTAAAAATTTTAAAGATAAACTTCTTAATTAAAAATCGATACTAAAAACTAAACATTTATAAACAATTAAAAAATAAAATAAAAAAATAAGAAAGTGAATATAAGAGCCATAAATGGCAAAAAATCAGCCTTTTTTCATTAAAATTATTAAAATCACACAAAATAAAAAAATAAAAAATAAAATAAATAAAAAATAAATTAAAAAAATATATATATATAAATTAAAAATTAAAGGTCGATTTTAGGAAAAAATGGTTGTAAGGACTTGAATTAAGTTCAAATTACAAATTTTGTAAACTCAAAAAAAAAAAATTGAAATATAAATGAAAAGTCAATTTCAAGAAAAATCGTTGTAAAGAGTCGCTTTTTCAAAACATTTTTTTTAAAGTAAGGTGTTTAAGACAAGTTGTTTAAACTTAAAATAATTAACTGCCAACTTATTAACGTTCAACTTGGAGTGGACTAACTGTTGTTAAAAAACTTCACCACCGGAGAGGTCGAATTTACATGAAATAATGAACCCTGGATGGGATATTAATCATTAGGCAACTAATGAGTAACCCAACACTCAAAAACGTGCGCCTTCGAGTGGTAGCCTAGTGCTCGAAAATCTCTTCCCGTGAATGTAGGTCTGATTTGATCGGGTTGCCGCACGTTGAATACGATTGTATCAGTAAAATTGGCGAACTCAAAATCTTGGAATCAAGCACGCTAAAAGCAACAGTAGGGGGTGATAAGATGGGTGGAAAGCACAGAGTAAAAGAGTATAGAAGGGTGCTCATCGAAAACGTTAGTTCGCTTAAACGCCGCGGACCGAGAGAGCGCTCGCCCTCACTATTCCTCTCCCCAGACGCTAGTGAGTAACGAGTAAGTAGCCACAACAGCAGAGCTGTGAGAGAGGGGCTGAATCAGCAGAGTAATGAGGGATGAGCCATACCAGACATATGTCTACGTATCTGCATGAAGTGTGTTTATTCGGACTTCTCAATGTATCAACAACCCTTCAACTTTCCTCTCTCCTCACAAATGTGTAAATCCTGATTAAAGCGGTTTCTGCACTCAAATTTAAATGTAGGGTCTTCAGCGGGCCCATGTGTTTGTTCACCCGTTCGATCGTCCATTTCCACTTCTTTTGAACCGCAGAGGCGCCAACTTCCTAACGACATACAGACGGGGCAGGAGGCTTACACGAGCTTTCCGCATACATTCGCACCTTTGGCTCGTCTGACCATCTAATTGACACCTATAACAAACTGAAAACCTTCCCCGGGAGTTTCTTACCCTTCCGGAGGCCTTCGCGAGTTTTTGTTCCTCCCGAGTTATCAGCGCCGGTCCACGTTCTCGAGCTGCCTCTTTCTCGCTCTGATTCCGATGCAGTTTTTTTTGTTGCCGCTTTGGAGCTTCAAAACGTCTCGGGCTTTTCTTTCAAAAGTGGCGCTTCCCCTCCCTGTTTAAGTCAAACCACTTCTTGTCATAAGTTGCGAGCCGAGAGCAAACGGTGCAATAAATAACGTCCTGCCGAGTGGTGCAAAATATAAATAGTGTATATATTGTGAACCAGCGTGTAATGGCATCACGACCCAACTCATTTTTCACGACTTTGCACAGGACAAAAGAATTGATTTCCATGACAAACAATTCCAGATGTACACCATTCATGCAGAATAAGCAGGCAAATACAAAATAATTTAATTATTCGAGATTAGTTTCTTTTAAATTTTTTGGGATGTTGCTTGAACTTCCAGTTCATTATTGACTGTAAAAATGCTGATCTAATGATAATAATAATTATACGAATATTAATAATATTATAATAATTGTCGTTTGATAATCAGCCAACATATCTCAATATTAAACCCGAAAAAAGCTGCAAATTTAACACAAGGGTGTATTATTCATTGATATAGTTTAATTGTGCAACAATAATTATTATTCTGTCAATAAGAACATATTTTTGAAAAAAATTAAAACAAAATCTTTTCTCTACCATGTTTGGACAGATGTTGAACCGCGAAAAATGAATTACTTATGCGTCCAAAATTACTCGGAAAACGACAGCTATCTTGACCTTCTTCGGATCCTCCATAGATCCCATTAAATGGGATTACAAATTTTGTAAGCCCTACGAAAGACCCATAAATGAAACCCACGGTGAAATCGGATCGATCTGGGACCCCAAAAAGTGGATTCTACGTCCTAAAACAGTTCGAAAACGACACCTATCTCAACGTTTTAGCCCCATAGAGCCCCACGGGTTTGAGCGATCGGGCTGAAAAACTTGCGGGCACAAGTAGATGGTAAATCGAGTATTCTGTCAAAATTTCAATTAAAAAAAAAATCCTATTGCCCAAATCCGTTTTTGGAAGCTACGTGTCTTGAAACGGATAATGAAGTGCGTCACTAGTTCGAGAAACTGGCCTCGACACGTTTTCTCCCCTATTCTTCAAATTTTAACGAAATTTAAAACAAATAAGTCACAGAAAATATAAACTATTGCACCGTGAGGGGTGCGTAGGGACCAGTGAGAATAGTGAGGTGAGTGTAGCGACCAGCGGGAAGGAAATTTATTTGCCGGCGGGGACTCCGGAGGGTGACAATTACCGGACCGGACAGGAAATATAACTCATCGGGTTCGGGACCAGCGTATCCCTTTCGCTCCCCCTCTATATACCTATGTTTTTTTGTTTTTTGTGTTTTCTTCTTTTTGGGTCTTTTGTTTTATTCGTTTTCTGCCGTGCTCTCTTGTGGTGCCTCTTTCCATTGAGAAAAAGGACTCCGAGGTTGGGAGTCTCCGATCCCTATCTGGGGTCCTTCCACTTGACACCTATCGGCCCCAACACCCTGAATATCAATTGACTTTTTCTCTTCCCCGCCACCACACCCGCTCCCATTTATTCCCTTCTTCGCTATTCGCCCTTTTTCCATACGCTCTTTACGCTGAGGTTTTCCCCTTTTTAGGGAGGGTGTTTTTTTTTTTTTCTTGCAGCGACGTCAGTGAAGTGGACGGCGGGGGAAAATCCGAGATTTTCCATCTTCGACTATCAGGTGGAAGGCGCCAGTGAGGGGCAACCTGAGGGCAACAGCGTCTCTGAGTTGAAACCCCCAACTTTTCCCGGATTTCCGTTCCCTCTTTCTACAAACCCCAGAAATCACCCATGCAAGAATAGTGAACCTAAAAAATTATCGCTTGAATTGAATGTGCCAAATTAATTCAAACTCCGTTTAAAATTTTGGCTTTGATTTGTTACTTTGAGTAACAACACCCGATATGCTTTTATTGCTTAGAGCCTACGGCTAAAATTCAAGCAACATGGAACATGCTAACCGTGGGATTGAAACCCATCTTGCGTGTCGGAAAAGTAACTGTCTAACGCAGAACTATTCGCCTGACGGGAGTGGTGTATCGTACGACAGGTGAGGACGGCGCACTAGTGGCCTAAGGGCGTTATCACACTGTCGTAAAAGACGTGATGGCCGTCGACGAGTGAGGGGAAAAAGGTAAATTTGGCGTCGAGTAGGGAAGAGACAACACTGGAGGATCAGCTGTTTGGCGAAGCCGCCGATTATCCGGCACCCTCTCCCCCCTCATCAATGAACGCCTGACGCCTCGCAATCCGTCGTGCAGTAAGGACAGTTTGTACTGCACGATGGGGTGTCACACGTCCGATGTTCATAAATGAGAGGGAGGGGGGGGGGGGGTATACCCGGCAGCTCCCACGTAATGACGTCATTGGCCTTGATTGTGACGTCAATGGCCGCTCGTAGGCCGGCACGGAGTTTCCGATGTCTGGAGGGAGTCTAATAACCCCATAACAGTAAGACAAGTGAGGAAGCCGAACTAGTGGCCTAACGTACGACTGGTGAGGACGCCGAACTAGTGCCCTAACGTTAAGACAAGAGACGTTGCTGAAATAGTGGCCTAACGTATATTTATATATTAAGTGTTTTATTTTTTAAATCGAAAGGAAATCAAATAAGCAAAGGTGTTGATAGATTTTCAATAGTCAAGGGGATTGAGCCAGTTTTAAGTATTATTCAAACTTTTTTAAATATTTTTGTTTCTACAGGATTTTAATTAAAAAATCACTCGCTCTTGTCTGTGGATCGTGCATTACATGGCAGGGGCTCTTTTTGCTAGTTTTCCCTCATCAGCGTAAAAATTCTATTTTAGCATCCGTCACAAATTGACATCGAAGGTGTCAAACCTACAGGAACAAAAACACAATCATTTGAGGGGCATGGGACCTTGTTTAATTTTCCAATGAGTTTTTTAATTTTTTTTTTTTTTTTTTCGTCCATCAAATGAGAAACTTTTAACTTTATCGACTACAACGGAAGGAAAAATTAAACGACCGATATAAAGCCGGAAAAAAAAGGAAGTTCCCCGAGAGATTCATATCGCTCAGGTATATTTACTCTTTAGGTAAAGTTGAACAACCCCCGCCCGCTTTCTTATTTTCAAGTTACTTTCTGTTTCTTTTTCGTCAACTCTCAACCTCGCCCTCCTCTTCGGACTGTTGAAACCAACTTTTAAGTGGATTTCCTTTCGGTTACGACGGAAACTCGCGTTCCCTCCAGTTGTTTGAGTCTTCAAGTTTTTTTCTCTTTTTTTTGGGGGGGGGGGGGGGGGGGGGGAGGCGAAGAAGTAGACGAAGAATTACCTCGTAACAGAGACTGACTATGGTGTAACCACGAAAAGAAACATAATATGTCATATTATGATATCGGTTATAAGAAGAACCCGAAAGTGAAATTGCATTGTCAACATTTCAATGGACGATGCAAAACTTGAAAATTTTGTCAGAAAATTTGTGTTTTATTTTTTGACCAACGCTCAAAATACCAAACCTTCAAATAATTATAAGTAGGTATACGATTTGTTTAAAGATCAATTAAGATTCACCGACTTTTGCATCATTTTCATCTCCTAATGCCTTTTCAATTGACCACTTCACACTTTTTTGTCTCGCCGACACTCACTTTGTCGGCTTTTCGACCCGAAAACCCCCGGAAATATGGGTCAATTGTTTCGCCAAACAAACAAACGCCGCGTTCACTTTCGCAATCACAAAGAGAGAAAAAGAGTGAACGGGGAAAATTAATAAACAAACACCTTCAATTGTGGGGCAGCTGGGAAAAAAAAGGAGCTGCGTTGTATGTTTTCGCGTTGCTGTTTGCGCGTTTGTCACAATAAACTCGAGGTAGGCGGCGCGGTGTCGAGTTACCAAAGAGCTTCCTTGTTTGTAAATTGTGATGTCACTTTTTTTTTGCAATCGCAGCGAGGAAAACAGAAGCGGAATGACAATAAACACGGACGACGGTTTTCCTGGTTTGGTTCCTGAGTTCAGTTTTGAGTGGAGCAAGAAAAATTCATGAAAATGGAACAAAAACTGGTTTGAGATGAAAATGTAGCTTTTCGAGCGCGGGATTCAGGAGTGCCGCTCAGTGTCAAATCCTCCCCTAATCCCTATTTGGTTTTGTGAGGTTCTAACGTGTTCTGCTGACATTCGTCTGGGATAATTATTGCTGTTCCGTGTTCTTCAACTCCTTACTGGCACACAGCCACTTTTCTCATGAAAATATGCACATTTTTAGACTTAAGTAGCGACACTCGCGATCCACCCCACTGTGCGGTGCTTCTTGCTGCACAAGTCGCTTTCGCAGAAGGTCTGTCATTGACCGTGTCACTCACATCCGTGTCTTTTTCACCCAGTACACAATCCCTGTGCCATTTGCACTCCGCCATTTCGCCATTGGCAACTATCGGTGACTTGAGCGGCTAATTAACACGCCATCCTTCCCGACACTTATTTTTTTACGTTTATTGTTTCTTTCCCCTCAACAGGCTCTTGTTTGTTGTCGGGGGTTTTTTCCACGCTTGGCAGGTTTTGATGTCCCAACAACACGAAGCCTCATTCTTTCACAACCTCTCGTAATAACTGTGAGCATAATGGGCAGATTTCCTCCCTGATAATTTTCACGATGAAGACCCTCAAAAAGGCTGGCAGGCTATGATGGTAATTGGTGTCCAAAAAGCGTCGTGCTTTACAATAAAATGTGGCTCGTTACAGCCAATTACAGGTTATTTCAACGTGGTGAAAAGTCCCAAAATTAGTCCAAACGTGAACAGTTCAATTTGTGAAGACACTCTCGACCCCTTTTTCACTCGGCCCCCCCCATCAACCCTCGTGAGCACATCTGGGACTAAATTAATATATTCATAAGACTTTGTCACCCTCCCATTCACACTCTGGAAAGTCTACTTCGACGAGGCAACTGCAATTCAGCAATCGTGTGTGCGTTGAGTGTCTGGATTTGGGTGTTCTTGTTCTAGGGATAGGCAATCGGTAAAAAAGTATCGATTTTTTTACATAAAATCGGAATCGGCTTCAAATAATCGATTCTCAAAAAATCGTTTCTCTCAAGAATCGATTTTTGCGAAAATCGGGTTTTTGGCGATTTTTCCTTTTTTTGGGGGATCAAACTCGATCATAAATAAATAAATCATAAGTAGGTAAATAAACCAATCAATAAGTAGGTAGGCAATTGTACATATATTTCTCATATATTCTGATACATTTCATACATATTTCTCAAGGAGTTCAAGGAGTGGTCATCTAATACATTGGATTATACCTACAATAGATTCGAAAAAAGTCTGAAAACTTCGCTCACTAGGGGTGGGTTGTATACATACGCAGCATACATAAACGCTTGCATACGAGTCTGCAACACATTGGGGCATTTTATGTCTTTAGTTCCCCCCCCCCCCCATTTCCTACCAATTTATTGTGTTTGTTGTTGACCAGGAGATTATTAACGCTATTTAGTTACAAATTTCGTGATGCGAAAAAGTAACATCAATAAGTTTACGGGTTGCCACGGGTAAAAAGTAACGCGTTTTTCGGTTGTGTGCCAAAGTAAAGACATAAAATGTCAAAAATATTCACAAGAACCACATTTCCTCTTGCACATCCTGCAAAAATAATAGTTTTGAGACGAGCTTCCCACCCAGTCTGTTCCTCGTCCCACAAAACACAAACTGAACCAACAGCGACGCGACAATCTAAACTCAATTTTGAAACCTCCCGTCGGGTTTCCGCTTCCAAACGATTTTTGAGAAACGATTCTTTGAAGCCGATTCAGTCAATTCAAAAAAACATCCATCATTATAAATAGGAGAAGGAAAATGATTCAAGGAGAACAATAATTTTCAAAATTGGCTAAAACCCAATTTTTTTTAACCTCTCTACCTCGATTAAATCCGGATTTAAAAAAAAAAATTTAAATCCCGATTTTGGGAAAAATCGGGATAAAAGTATCGATTCTCGATTTTATCGTATTAACAACAATCGATTCAAAAAAATCGATTTTTAGAAAAATCGGAAATCGATTGCGTATCCCTATCTTGTTCCAAACTCTCGCAAAATCCACCGGGAATCGAACCCGAGTGTTGAATAAACAAGCCATCAATTGAATTGAATAGATGAGCGCAACCTTTCTGTTATTACGATATATTTAATGAGCGAGAGAAACTAAGAAACAGTAGGTATCTAGCGACCAAACTATGCCACACAACACATCAAAAATATCCATTACGTTAACAACTGCACCCTAACGACCGATGCGTAAGAAAACCTTATGCCGATCAGAGGTAACGAACGGCTCAGGCTGCAAAAATCGTTTTGGAGTCGTTGGAATCAGCCTAAAAAGCTCATTCCATAGACCCTTGTACCAACGAAATCGGACAAAAACTTTCGTCCCCCTTTTGAGGCCTCCTTAGTTACACATCAGAAATAAACAACTTTCGTCGTGAAGGACCTCCCGAAAACCGATGAAGGGGATGAAGGAGGAAAAATCAAGGTAGCCTATAACCACCCCCCGAACTCGCTGATCACAATGAGACCACCCTCATGAAAATCTGTTGAGCCGCTCGGGCGTGATGCCGTGTACACAAACAAACAAACAAAAAAACATACATGTCGAAGAGGAGAGCGCACCTTTCCATTTTTTGGAAAAAGGTTGCGCTAAAAAGTGTGGAATCGTTTCTAGAGTTTTGTTTGAATTCAAAAGTGTTTTTTGTAAAGGGTGGAGAATGTGAATCGCAGTTTCTAGGTCGGTTTCCAGACATTCAAGACGTCAGAGATGTTGGGGTTTCTCCTCTGGAGGCGAAGGAGTTCAGAGTGAGTCGCCAAGATACTCCTACCAAGCCGCCGGAGTAGAGGATGCAAAGGAGTCGGAGCGTCGCAGCTCGCCCACCAATCTTCGTTCCAGCTGAGTGCCTGAAGAACCTTTGAAGAATCTCGAAGGATGATCTTGATTCTGAAGTCTACTGAAAGCCCATTGAAGTGCCTTGAAGGCTATTAGAAGGAGTTGGACGGATCTTGCAGGACCACAGAATGACGAAATGTTGAATGGAAATGCGATCGATTGTATACAACGTATACGACGACCAAGCAGTGGAATAATTAACAGAATCCAAAAAGCGCCATTTAACCTCGCAGTAGTTCCACCCCTTATGAATATTTCAGCGCGTCACCACGTCAAAATTTGCAGCGGGGGAACCCTCAAGGGAATTGTGATTGTGAAGAAAAGGGCCAAACAGCACTTCCCGTCGCCGGCTTAATTGATTAAGTGCTTCATGGAAAGCCCGGTCGTTGGATAGACCGGAAATGCATCCAAGTTCATCCTTTTCAAACTTTTCAAACTTGTCCAAACATAAACCCTCACAGTGTTGCCAAATCTCAACAAATTGCGCTAATTCACGCTTAATTGTCATCCGAAGTGACGTCCCCCTTTCTCATCAGATCCGATCGGTCTTCGACATCAATCGACGTCATCGAGTTATTCTCGAAACGCCACGACACAAATTTACATTGAGTAGGTATTAAAAGACCATAAACTCCTGACAAAAACCCCAACCCAGATCAGAAGTGGAATTTTTTTTCTCCCCCCCGACGAGGAATTTACGATTTGGTAAAAGTCCGAAGAAAAATCACGAGACAAGGGACAGAGACAAAAATCGGACTAATAAAAATACGGCTTTTTTTTTTTCTTCCGAAAGTCCTAATAAAAACTTATACGACGGGCGCCAAGTGGAAACAGACGGGTTTCAAAAGCCCCCTGCGGGACAACCAGTTGAGAATGTCATATCTCAAGTCCTATCTTGTTTGTGAAGTGATGAAGTGGTAATCCCGGGGTCCATTTCAATCAAATTTCATTACCTCATTTTTGAGGGAGATCGTAAATACGATGCGAGGTTTAAATTAGTTCAGGCGAGATTTAAATTTTGCGTCGATTGACTGAGGATTTCAGTTGGAGCATTTTTTTGAACTTGTTTACTCCAAATTGACCGAAAATTACGGTTCATACAACTTTTCAAGTTTCCTAATTAGCCACTCCATCCTGTTCATACACGTGTGAACATTGAAACGTCTGTTTTTTTTTCTCTTTTTGCGGAATATTTTATGGAAATTGTCAATCTGGACTTTACAATGACGGTAATGAGGTGAAATTCATTAGGTACGTGGTCAGTCACTGTGAAGGAGCTCATTTTCGCGAGGGCCTTGACCTTCAGGTGCCTCGTGCCGCGCCAAAAATGATATTTAAAAAATAATTAGGGGTAATAATTCACCGGAGGAAGGAGCAGTAATTCATTGTCGATATGCATAGTTGCAAGTGCGTATTTTTTTGGGAGGGAGAGCATCCAAAAGTAATTAGAGGCGTGGGATGCATAGTTAGGAACGTTACATGGCATTTCGCGAAGTATCCTCTGAGCAATGCGGTGATGTAATGATGGATTGAGTGATTTACATGATTGTGATCAGTGGAGTCATGAGGTGGTGATCTGAGTCTTGAGACGGTGCTCTGCTGAGCTGAACTGAGTCATAAGGCAGTGATCTGAGTCTTGAGACGGTGCTCTGCTGAGCTGAACTGAGTCATAAGGCAGTGATCTGAGTCATGAGGCGGTGCTCTACTGAGGCGATCTGAGCCATGAGGCGGTGCTGTGCTGAGGTGATCCGAGTCATGAGGCGGTGCTCTGCTGAGGTGATCTGAGTCATGAGGCGGTGCTGTGCTGAGGTGATCCGAGTCATGAGGCGGTGCTCTGCTGAGGTGATCTGAGTCATGAGGCGGTGCTGTGCTGAGGTGATCCGAGTCATGAGGTGGTGCTCTGCTGAGGTGATCTGAGTTATGAGGCGGTGCTGTGCTGAGGTGATCCGAGTCATGAGGTGGTGCTCTGCTGAGGTGATCTGAGTCATGAGGCGGTGCTCTGCTGAGGTGATCTGAGTTATGAGTCGGTGCTCTGCTGAGGTGATCCGAGTCATGAGGTGGTGCTCTGCTGAGGTGATCTGAGTCATGAGGCAGTGCTCTGCTGAGGTGATCTGAGTCTTGAGGCGGTGCTCTGCTGAGGTGATCTGAGTCATGAGGCGGTGCTGTGCTGAGGTGATCTGAGGGAAGAGGTTGTAGTCTAACAATGTGTTCTGAGTCATCAGGCGGTGCTCTGATAAGGTCATGTGAAGCATCTAGTTGGTGTCCTGCAGAGGTGATGATGCAGTGGTCAGCCTGACATGATTGTTGTGGATCATATTGCAGGGATGCCCCTGACGTAAGTGGCAGGTCTCGTTGTAGCGATGATGTGTTTAGACAGAAAAATATAACTTGTTCTTGTTCTCGTCCATTGACTATCGTCTAATCTTGTCCCGATTTGAAAAATACAATACCACTAACTTCGTAAAACGTTAAATAATTTATGATTAAAAAAAAGTAAGTTCAATGGAAGAGAAGCAATACGTGAGGCACCGAGTCGACGGACGCGGACGTTTGGGGAAATACGGCCCCCGACTCGGCCACATTGTCGCGGTCAACTGACTAACCAACTAAGCCGATGCTTTGGTGAACCGGCTTATTGACTTTCAAGATAAGGAACCTTCCCCTTTTCGAAGGTGTGAAACGAAAATAAACCCGCGAGTAAAAAAAAAAACACCGCCGAAACCCAAAGTGAAGAAGAAGATTGATAGGACGTAACGATGAATGCGGAGGTGTTGAAGGGATCGTCGGAGCTCATAATCGTTTATTTACAGACACCCGGTCGAAAACACATGGACGAGAATGCTAAACGGGACCTTGTGCCGTTCACCCCAAACTATTGTCAGTTTGTAAAATTTATCCATCCGACACTGTATCAGCTTCAAACATCACTAAAACATTGTAAATTACTGCCCCACCGTTAAATGACTTTTCAAAACCAACATCAAAATTCATCGCTTTTAATTTTCTCGTGTAATTGAACAGCAAAAAAAAGTGACTTCTTAACTAGACGTTCCTCCCAAGAATCAGCGGGAGATCGCTATCATTTCAAATATCCCCATTCATGCCGTAAATTACAAATCCATTTCCACGGTTTTGTGCATGAAGCGAAGCACAATTACCATAAAATATCAGCCTTTTTGCGTTTATCGTTCATTCAAAAAGGACTAATGGCGTGGTTTTGCGGGGCGAACAAACCAATTTAAAGGCAAATTTTTTTTATCGGTCATCTTTACTGGTTTGTTGTTGGTACATTCAGTTTTTTAATTTTCATAAAAATTAATGAGTCTCGTCGGTGTCAAAAAGCTGGTATCCAGAGGCTCGTGAAGTTAAATTTAACAATAATGGGAGGGCTCTTTTATCGCATATTAATTGCCCCTTAATGAGACAGGTCCGATTTTTTCAAGTCGGCGGTTAAGTGAAAAAAGAACCGGCACACATGGAGCCTTATGTGTGAATGAACTCGTGTTTTAGCTTGTAAGAAGCGTCAGATTAATAATTAAACGTTGAGAAATTAAAATCAGTAGCATGAAAATCGGGTTTTTAAAGAAGAAAAGGTTGAAAAATGAAATTAGGGTAATATTTTATAGTGAGAATTTGACACAATCATTGTTTTCCGTCATGGCAAAGGGGATTGTTTCATAATAATTAGAAAACTCCGGTAGCGAACACATGTCGAGCTCACGAAAGGGCCTGTTTGGTGGGAAGTGGGAAAATTTACATTTAGATGACTTTGGTCCTCCCCACTCTGCCGTCGCTGGTGTACCCCGCAACGCCCTGCCGTGAAACGCTTTTGTCCTGCGGTCCTATAAACCCAAATCCTCCGGGGTAATGAGTGGGAAAGGCGGGATCGTGAAATTTTCCCCGAGGTTGTCTCCGTTGTTTCACGTTTCCCCCCGAACGGTGTTGAATTCGGGTTGACGGTGTTTTCGGTGAATTAGGCCCTTCCGTCGGTAATGAGAGAAACGTTTAAATTTGATGGGAAATCCAAAGGATCTGAAGACTTGGGAAGAGGCTGAAAGTGACCACAAGTGATCAAAAGGGAAAATCGTAGTCCGATAAAAAACGAAGTCCGGAATAGTTGCGCCAGTTTGCGCGCGTCGCAAATTGCTCCCAATGGGCTTATTGAACGTAACATTGCCTCGGAAATCCAAATCCGACGAAAAATTTAGGGGTTTCCATTTGCGCGCATTTTTGGAGCATCTCAACCCAGGGAAAACGAAAACCAGACCCTAGAAAGAAAAAAACGCTGCAAAATCGAAAAATATTTGAACTTCTGGGATCCTAAAAAAAAAATAATTTTTAGGCCCATGAATGCTCTATAGATCCCCACAGTGAAGTCTGGGACCCCCAAAAATGGATTCTACGCCCAAAAATCTTCGAAAACGACACCTAACTCGACCCCATAGTCGACAACTTTTAAAAAACCCTGCCGTAGCCCCATTTTAGCCTCATAGCTACCCACGGGTTTGGGCAATCGGGCTGAAAACCTTGCTGGCACAATTACATAGTAAACCAAGTATTTTTTACCTTCTTTTTTTTTTCTTTTTTTTTTATCTCTCTATTTTCAGAAAAGTACATAAACAAAATGAAAACACAATACTTGAAAATTAGTTCCCCTAATGAGCCAAGCCCGCGCTAGGGGTAACGAGCCGCAATGAGCCATTTTTCCATTTCTTTAAATAATCATTATCCAAAATTTATCCTTACAATTTAATGAAATATACATTTTTGATTTTCTTCTCAAGTTCAATAATTTCACTATAAATTCCCTGTAATATGTTCACTTTAATCTTAAGCTACATTCACGCTATCAATTCTCATCCGTTTTAAGACCACTTTGCATATCCAAGAAATGCTTCTTCAACATCCTTTTTGTTTTTAGTTTTTCCGGGTTCGCTACTAGGTGGTTTTTAATTTCGAAAGGAAGGTTATTAAAGACTTTGATTCCCGAGTATAAATATGAGTTCAGGAGAGCTGATGTGCGAAACAATGGAACCGACATGTGACCCGTAGCTTGCGTTCTGGTGGTGACCTCATGCTCTGGGTGGGTAAACTTCTTTTCACGCAGCACTTGCTTCAAGCTTTGCATTTTCACCAATTTGTCCAGCCTGAGGATACCCAGCTGTGTGAACAACGGGTCAGTGTGCGCCAGATAACCACTTTTGGTCACGACTCGAAGAAGGATCTTCTGACAGGTGACAATCGGCTGCAATGACGTGGGATATGTTCCGGCCCATACTGGCAAGCCATAAAGTAATTGCGATTGCGCCAGCGAAAGGTACATCAACCTCATCAGTTTACGGTTCAGTATGTTACTCAGACATGAGAATACGTAAATTAACTTTCTCAGTCTTTTACAAACGTTGGAAATCTGTGTTTCCCACTTCATATTATTTTCAAAAATAACTCCCAAGTACTTAGCGTTCTCGCTTCTCTCCACTATTGGGCAGGAACAGCTTGCATGTTCACAGCCAGGAGAGTGCAGATGGAGGGTCACATTTTTGTCTGGCAGTGTCGAGGGAGACAGGCAGAAAGGGACAAAGTTAGTTTTGGTAATGTTGAGCGAAAGCTTATTCTCAATTAACCATGAATAAACTTTTTTGAGTCCATCCTCAGCCAGAGCGAAAGTGCTTGCCCAATTTTCAGACTCAAAGAATAGAGCAGTGTCGTCAGCAAAAAGTATTTTCTCACCACCTGTATCGATATGACCCAAGTCATTTACGTATATGATGAAGAAAATAGGGCCTAAAACTGTGCCTTGCGGGACTCCATATTCTTCATTACACATGTATGAGCCCAATGACCCGTTCAGCTTTACGCACTGGCTTCGAGATTGAAGATAACTAGCCATCCATTTAAATTCATTTCCCTCGATTCCTAGAGCTTTCATCTTTTGTAATTCTTCGCGGTTACATAGGTGCATACATAGAGGCATACAGGAGGCTTCAGACATACGTAGCCAGCCAGCCACAGACACGTTCTGAATTAGTTGTACAGATTAAATTGATACCACTGAAGATACGGCAGTGGGTTCCCTCAGGGCGCTCCACTTCTATTTAGGCCTGTATACCACCTGCGACCTCTCGGAGTTCACTACGGTAGAAGTTAAACAGCCCTCCAACCTGGTCCTGTTGTGCCAGGTTCTCTCCCTGGTCCACTGATCCCGGGCCAAGACACCTTTTGCGCTCCAGGGACTCACACTCGAAGAAGAGGTTGAACCACTGACTCCTCCTCATCTCCGCATAACCTACAGATGGATTCTTTATTTACTACCCCAATCCTGTTCAAGTCCTTTTGAATCTCTAGTGACCTGCGTACCGGGCATGAGAGCAATTTTGCTTCCACCCAGTTTGTCAAGAGTACGATTAAGTTAACGCTGAGTGATAATCAACGAATAGACATTTGTTTTTCACCAACCCCATTGAACTGTGAAGTTTTTAAAATTAATGGTAAATATCTAATAGGTCATTTTTCCAAATCGTATTGTCGAATAAAGACACCAACTCTTCCGTTAGCTTAGCCGAACCCTCATCGCCAGTCATAGGCCTTTTAACGTACAGTAATTTACTTGGCGATTAGGGTGGTGAAAGTTAATTTCATAATGTCGCCGGTTAATTTAACTCAATCAGAAGTTGGATGAAATTTTGGAAAACGTCAACGCCAAATTGTTTTGATATCAAAAATATCTTAGTCCGGTTCTAAAGGTGTTGACGCAGATGAATTGGGCCCTCTCAGGGTTTAGACCGGATTTTTAAGGACCTTTGAAGGATCGTGTGTAAAGTAAGAGTGGAGGCGTGCAGAGGCTAAGGACCGGTCCAGGAGGCGTTCGCCCGTGAAAAGTGGCGGTCCGTATCAAGTCACCAAAAACCACGTCATAGGGCTAGAACCGAAGAGACCAGTTGGGAACCATCACTGACGCAAAATGATAGGTCGAATTATACGATTGTTGTAAAATTAAAGAATGAAAATTTGGACTTACCAGTGGCGAGTAGAAGGCTGAACTGTCTATACTGGGGTAGGGGTTTTGGTCTGTGGAGGGGTAATGGGCGGAATACACTGGAGGACGGGGGTAGGACGACAAAGCGAGCCTGGCCGTCGTGTCGTACTGGCAGGAACAGACGGTCTGTCCGGACACGGGGTCGGCAAGTACCGGACGGCCCCCCTCGCAGCAGGGGGATGTTGGCGAAGGGCTGACCGCCCCTGTGCTGCCCCCGGGCGACACCGCAACCTGGGAACATGAGAAAACACGTGAGAACATTCACGACGACAAGACCCTGAAGATGCAGGAACAAGTAAAACGCGTTACAGGTACAACAGAACACTTGTAGCACACGATGGAGACACGCTCACTGCAGTGTAACATGTAACTATCAATCACGACAATAAAATCTTAATACCAAACTCTCCAATTCATCGTACAAACTCAAAACATCCATCAGATATTTCACAAGAAACTGCGCCTTTTTTTACACCCCTCGACAGATTTATACCTCCCATTCATAACTTCTTATCTGTACCGCTTTTGATGTTGATATCTCACTCTGGAATTTTTCCCCAGGAACAGTACCACGCATGCACTTTACGGCTGTTTACGGAAATGCAGAATTTTTGCACTTCTCACGAAGGACGAATTATTCTATTAACGTGGGCATACATTGACATAGATTTGGCGCACTTTTGCAAGAAATAAAATATTTAGAAAATTTCGTTTTGAGGTACCTAAGTAATAATTTGTATTTATTTATTTTTTTGAGCAATGTATAATTTGGGTTAATTATTTTTAAATACCTAATGAACGATTTCGCGACAGGGTGAACAATCTAAACCACTAATTCTCAACGCGTCTGTATGACATTGTATGTATGTATGTGTGTCACGAGCCTACTCCTCCTAAACGGTAAGCGATAAAAATACCGATTTTTTCTAGTCTGCCTCCCAGACATCTTCTGGTGGTAGGATTGAGAACCCCCCAAAAAATGCGCGCACTTGCGCCCAACTTTCTTATTTCAAACGAGAACCCCTAATTTTTGCCGCGAATTTGGATTCATCGGCCAATTTTACGTCCGATAAGCGCGTTGAGGGAACTTTTTGGCGAGCGCAAATTCTTGAAACTTAATTTCTTTCCAATTCTTCGGTCGTTAATCGTCCGATGGCGTCGGCTTTTCCTCCTTATCCAACCTAGAGATCCGAATTTTAATAAGAAATCCCGAAAAAACTCCCTCCGACGATGAGCAAATTCAGAAGGCGAGTTTAATTTGAATGATTTGAAGAGATCCGGCGCGTGTCTCGGGAGAGTGCCAGGGACCTCGGAACAATGGAAAGAACGGGGGGGGGGGGACCTTAGAAAGGTTGGGGGGCGGGGAAACTTTGTGGGGGGGGGGGGGGGCAGTTTTGGGATACGGTTCATTCTACGCTAATTTCGGATATATTCTGGTGTGTGAGAAGACGATTTCTTTCTCTATTCCCCGGCCAATTTTACGCCTGTTACATTTAGCGCATTGAGCGACTGTCACTTGGCCGAGCGAAGCGAGGCCCCCTGACCGAAAAAGTGGTGATGCCCGATAAAGTGGTCGAGTGAAGCGAGGCTTTAGGTCTGAGTGCTACTTTGTATTTAAATTTCACAGGTGTTCATTTTTTTTCTTTTAGTACCTAGTTTTATTGACATCTAAATTTTACGCCTAGGAACACTATTTTTTGGGATGAGAACCCGGTTTTGACCGGCGGCAACTCGTTTCAGGGTGCAGAAACCGGTTTTCACTGAGTAGGAACTTCATTGAGGATGCAGAAACCGGTTTTGAAGCGGCAGGAACTTGTTTGAGGGTGCAAAAACCTATTTTGAGGGGAAGAGAAGCTATTTGTGCAAAAATGGCTTTTTTAGGGACGGACTTAGGCGATTTTAGAGAAGCAGAAATCGGTTTTGACAAAGTGAAAACTTCTTTGAGAGTACAAAACCCGTTTTCAAAGGAAAGGACAGTCGTTTCGTGGGAAGCAGACACCAGCTTTCAGCGTGGAGAAACCAATTTGATCGATTTGAAGCACTGCTGCGACATAGGTACTGGTCTGGCAACCCCACGGGGGGCTCTACGGGGCTACGTAGAATCAATTTTCGGGGTCATTTTCTGCCCTCAAACTATACATGTAAGTATGCAGTTAGAAAGTAACCTTTTTTTGACCCCCGAGTAGTTAAAAATTGTCAAGTACCTATACGTTTATAACCTCCTCTTGCGGGAGTTTCTGTATAATTGAAAAAGTGGGGGAGAAATAACATTGGCAACAAATTGGATTAGTCAAGGTTGCATCAATGCGATCAAGTAATAGAGCATTAAATGTTGGTTAATTAGAGAGTAGAAAATGACGATTTGTGGAAAACCAAAAGAGATAAATAAAGTTCAATTTTGTGTTCAACGCCGTCAAAGCCCCCTAAATATAACACAGGTCCCCCGTCAATTTACCGGTGAAAGGCCCGTTTTCCATTCGGTCCCCCCCCCCCCCCCCCCCCATTTTCCAATTTTCCGCCCAAACTTACTGTCTGTACAGACGTCAGCTTTCTGTCAGTTTTTTTTTTTTTAACGACGAAGCCGACACCAGCTCGATAGGGATGATTGATCTGGTAAGCCCCGAGTTAAAACCATTAGCCGAATTATGCCACCTGCCCTGAGGTCGTTTGTTATTTTGGTCGATCGTGTCGAGTTGGAAGGAAAAAAAAAAAAAAAAAACGGCTCAAACGGCCCAATTTCATTTTGACTTCCCAATGGGATATTATTGAAATCAAACGCTCGATGTTCTTTACTTTCTCTCGTTAAATATTGAAAAGAATAAGTGACTGAATAAAAACTGAAAAAAAAAAAAAATTCTTCGTGGCGAAATACAAGACTCCCTTTCAGTGACTTTATACAGTGTCGTCCCAATGATCGGTTAACGACTGAAAGCTATTTTTTATTGTACAGTTTGACAGCGCGTGAAGAACTTGACCTGGCGTTATTAGCAATTCAACGGTTCCCCACTTCGACGCAATTAAAAAATCGTAGTCCCATAAAGGAACTCGTCCGTCCGAGTCCTATAAGTGCGATATGAAGAAAACACGGGTTTCTCGTGTTAGGAGTGGTGACGGTTTTTGAAATTGTTCCCCCCTTCGTGCTTGTAATTCGAGTTAGAAGGAGACCTTGTTAGAAAAGTCCGTTTACAATAAGAATAACACGTGTAAGTTATGGCGAGATTATGAGGGGAAAAGACAGGGGAAGTTGAAAGATGGAAAAAGAAATTGCTAGTGAAGAAATCGTTCATATATATTTATAAAAGGTGGTGCAGAAGTGTCCTGCTGTGAGCCCGTCAATCTGGAACTCCGTTTTAAGGCTTCGCGTCTTTCTTTCGTCCGCCAAGTTTGTATGAGGGTTTGACGTATCGGTCGCAAAAATTACGGGCTTATCCATGAGGGAAAAATAATAATTCTTCGGACGGTTCTGTGAAGTCTTGACTTGGAAGTTTGGCGAAAGAAATGATCACCGTTGATTCCCCTTTAGCTTGAGAGTTTTTTCGACTCCGAAAAGAAAACGGTGCACATGGACTATCACATCGGAACTGTTTTTGAATAGGATGAATATAATTTCCCCGTGAACGGGGAAAAAATGACGTTACCCTCTTGAGATCTCGTCGGAAGTGCCTTGAGAGCTCTCCAGTCGAGAGCCGTTGAATTTTCCCCTTTTCGCCTGCCTCCCTTCCCCCCTAATAAAGTAATTGTTTCGTTCCCAACAGGATAAAAAGGGGGAGGATGAACCCTCCAAAAGAAGAGGCCTCGTAGGCACCTCACAAAAACGTGAGTGGGAGTATAAAGGACCTTGTTTGAATGATCGATGCCCTTTGGACGGTTGGTGAGCGGGAAAGGCGTCTTCGGATTGGCTTAGAAGTGAAAGGGCGGGTGAAGGGGATTTGCTTTCACTATCTCTAGAAGAATTAATTTTCGAAAAAAAATTCTAACAAAATCTACTTACAAGGGAGGAAAAGGTATATTCACCACGAAAAATTAGCTCTAGGAGAAAACGCAAGTTTTACACGAGGGTTTATTATTCTTTGATTTAAATTTTCCAGAAATAATTTTTTTTTTTTAAGTTAAAAAACTTAAAATTAAATATGAAAATATTTTTAATCAAAAAATTAAAAATTGAAATAAAAATTCTGTAGAACAGAAAAAGCATTAACAGTGTTTGGACAGAGGTGGGACTCTGAAAGACTTGAAACACACTAGTAAGACCAAATATGTTAGTATTGGTCGATATCCCATTTGTATCGAATGTATCGATCCCGAATGTATCGAAATGTAGTCACTCAGTCTTTGTACAGATGTTTTTGTGAGTTCTAGTTGATAGTCCCATTCATTTATACGAGAATGAAATGTTAAAACTCCTCATTCATTTAAGGGGTAATTTTCAATGTGCCGAGTGGCTTGAGCGGTATTCTTTCACTACTTTCTCAAGTTGTTCAAAATTGCAATATTTCGATATATTTGAAAAAATTTAAATTTAATGCTTCTTTCGTGTCTACTTGTTTCTCTATTCTCCAAACACCATCCTACGTTTCGTCTTCCACACGTCCTTGAAAAACTGACCAAACCCATTCCTTCCCCCGGCTCGAAAGTTTGACTCACCCCTCCCACAGGAATCTTGACGGTAAATTGGATGAGAAATCTATATCTCAAAGTCAACCTCTTTCGACCCCCTGATTTTTCTCCCCTTTAAAAGCTCCCCCTTTTAAGGGCTATTTAAACATTAAGGGCGGTCATTAGAGCGTTAGGCCCCACCCCTGTTATTTTGTCATTTTCAGCAACAGTTTGCGTCATCATTCACGCATCCCACAACTTTTCTCACACATTAGAGAATAGGTTTTCAGTTTTTTTGCAAAAAAAAAAAAAAAAAAAAATGAAGCAACTGGAGTGTTAATACCGTGCTCGTTGCTTTCACCTTCGGTGATTTTTTTCCGTTTCTTTTATTCAAAACACTTTTTTATTGCGTTGTTTCAGTATGGAAAACTTCGCCATGACGCGTTCTCCTTCGCGAGCGTTTACAGGCGACTGATTTGTGAGTTTTATCGTGTGATAAGAGTTGAGTGAATTTTTTAAACTTTTATGAATCTCTAGACGTAGTTCTTACTAATTGAGAGCGAACGAGGAAAAAGAAGAGATCCTAGTTTATCCTCAGTTTCCTCTTTGTTACTCTCCGATGCTTTAAAAAATTAGCAAGTTTTTTTTTTTCCGACAGTTCCAAAAGCTCCGATATTTTCGACTGTTCCTCAGCTATTAAGTTGGTTCCACGTCACGGGTAGTTACTGCATACCCTCGGGCCGAGTGTCAGTTTTCCCAGCCTACTGGATCCGCAGGGTAATTAAATAACGTTGAAAAATTACCCGAAATTAACATAACTTCCTCTTGAGCCAGACTGTCTCCTGGGTTGGTAAGTTCGTTAGCCGCTAAACAAATACAGGAGAGGGGGAAGATAAATGTTATTTAGTGGATTTTATCTTGACAAATTAATAAGTTGTAAAAGTCTTTGTTTGGGCAATTGACGGATTTTTTGTGTTATGTTGTTGTTGCCTTCATTAAAACACCATTTCGTTAAATCAAGTTTTATTCATAAATTACCTTCGACCAAACTCGAAAATCTTGAACATAATTCATATGATTGTTGGAAAATTAGGGTGAACTAACTTGAGACTTTCCTTTTTAAAAAAGAAGATGAACCCAAACCCAGTAGCAGCATTGTAATTTCCCCAGTTTGTTACCCACATTATAACTCTTTCAGCGTATATTAATGAACAATTTTCCCTGTCGTCACCTCAACGGAGTGGCCTTTCTTCAGTAATTTCCGGATAGTTCGTAGCTGAGATCAATCGATTAGCATAGTGAAACCCGCCTTCGAATCACCACCGGAGTGGAACGTTTAAGTCATTATAAACGAGTTAGCCTGGCCGAGTAATACCGATCACGTCGAATTAGTAGTAATTTTCCATCCTGGGTGGGACCGAACCATTCGAGAAAAAAAAGGGTAAGAAAAACAGTCCACTTTGTACGGTGTAATGATTATTATTATGCACGGAGTTGTATTTTATTGCTGAAATATGTGTGGCAACCTGCCACAAGGATGCAAATACCACACACTGGGAAATTTTCAAAATTTGAATAAAAAATCGTAGTAGGTAGATACCTCACTTTAGGAATGAAAATCGACAAAATAAATATCTTAGTATTGAATGTTGGGCTAAAATATCGATAGTTCGAAGACAAAATTTCGATACTTGATATCAAAACGACACTTAACGATATATATGTATCTCGATATATCGAGATATAGATATCAATACCGATTTTCAAAAACCTTCTCTAAGTGGATCATAAGTTACAAACGGTATTATAAACGAAAAACTTGGTTATGTTCTTAGTTCATCATGATTTATGTACGTCAACCAATTACGTGAAAAATATAAATATTTTTCTATATTCCAGAGTTTTCATGTAGGTACAAACGAATTTTTAAATGGGGTTTCCAAAAAAAAATGGGGCCGTCTAGGGACCCCGAAGGAAGCGAAGCTTTATATCATAAAGTGTAGAATAGAAAAACTGAAGACTTGGGGAAATGAAAAAACCCGTGAGAGGATGGGACCAAAATGGTCTTAAAGAAATCAAAGAAAATGGAGAACACGCAAAAAAACGCAAGGCTTCGGCGGAGCTCTCTTGACACTTTCGTATAAAAAGTGCATGAGAAAGTCACAAAGAGAGCTCCGCCGAAGCCTAGCGGTTTTTTGCGTTCTCCATTTTCTTTGATTTCTTTAAGACCATTTTGGTCCCATCCTCTCACGGGTTTTTTCATTTCCCCAAGTCTTCAGTTTTTCAATTCTACACTTTATGATATAAAGCTTCGCTTCCTTCGGGGTCCCTAGACGGCCCCATTTTTTTTTCCCCGACATTTTTTCTTCGCATCAGCACCTCTGAGAGAAAGATCTATACACCGGCCATCTATCTCTGATAACACAGGCCGGCCTCGTGTATGTACATATCATGGAAGAAATAGAGGAAGGCCCAGTCAGCGTTAGAAGCCGTGCCCAAAAGCTCCCCTCCTTTTCAACGAATCCCCCCCATTTGTCCCACATTCGACTGCTAGCGACACCTCCACGAGTATCCTCGATACTAAATATCCAACAAGGAGTTTGCCTCCACGTCCACAGATCGCGCCACGGTAACCACTACCATCTTGCCGCTAAATTTCGAATGTTCACTATCTCCAATGTTGAATATCCAAATATTCAAAATTTGATTTCATTTAAGGAAAAATTTGGTTCATGTGATGAACCTTGGTTATTTTCGGCCAACCCGCCTATTGACATTTTTTATTTTTCACAAAATAAAAAAAGATTGTTTCTATCTCTCTCTAGGAGAATAATTAAGGAAAACAAGTAGGGAGAGTAAATGAAGTTCATCATTTCAAACGTAAGGCAAATGTATTTACAATTAGTAGGCAAGGTTAAAATTATTATTTTACAAATTACAATTACAATTATGTTACATACAGATATTTTACAAATTAAAAAAATGTTACAAATTACAGTAAATAAACCATAAACAAGTTCATCATTTCAAACGTAAGGCAAATGTATTTACAATTAGTAGGCAAGGTTACGATTATTATTTTACAAATGTTGAAATTTATTTACAATTATTTTAAAAATTACAATTACAATTATTTTACAAATTAAAAAAATGTTACAAATTACAGTAAATAAACAATGCATTTACATTAAATATAGGACAACATTTGTTACCTATATTAATTATTTATTTAATATTAGAAGGCAAGGGAGGAATCGGCTTCATTTGGCCATCTACCATGAAGGAAAGAATTCCCTCTCCATGGCCATCTATCCTAATACTACTTTTTTCAATTTTTTAATAGTACTTCTCTTGGCAGATTCAGGATCCCCCAATTTCCTATTTAGGGACCTGATCTCCCAAAATATTCTATATTTTAAGAATATTTTAATGAAATTCTCTTCTGATGCTAAACCACACAGGTTTATTGATCGCCCCTTCATTTTGAAATGTTCCTGGAACATCTGGGAAATTCCAGGACGATGTAGGACGGTATGAAATCGAGAGAAAAAAACCGCTTCCAAGTCCTTTAAAAACACGTAAGCAGCCTGCGTGGGAAGGCATAAATGACCAAACTCTTCACCTAAAACGTCACTGAAAGCTTTGAAATAGGTGAAGAGTTGATAATCTTCTGACAATATTTTGTCCCCCCTGAGCAATACGTTTTTACATTCGCCACAGTTATGGCGGTTCAAAAACTTTTTAATTATAAATCCACAACAATAATGAAAGGCATTCTCCTCAATCGATCCCATTGGCGCTGTCCCAACAGCCTCCTCCATCCAGTCTTCCTGCTCCTCATGACATTCATTGGTCGAGCTCTGGTAATTGTGTGTCGTTACTGGAGGTTTTAGATTGCTTACGCAGACCAAAATTTTCCCCAATTCATCCTCACAATTACCAGAGCTTGGAAGCTTAGACATTGACGAAAGAGACAATGACTTCAACCCACTTTCAAACTGATTGGGGGTTGGATGATCTGAACACCCGTGTTGCTGTCTAACTGTGGAGAATGAATTCTCAAGACAATCTTGGTTTAGTAACCTTGTCCTGACTTCATGAATTCCATAGTTAGCAACCAAGTGTTCACTCAAAATAAGTAAACACCGGATATTCAGTATCCAGCCCCGCAAGCAGTCTGGTTGACGTGAGCATTGAAGAAATTGTGCCTCCGTCAAGTGCCTAAGCATTTCCCGCAGAAAAGAGCCATGTCGCGAGTCAGGAGTTAGAGCGTGTCTGTACGATAACCTGTCATGCGATTTGGAACTATTGAACGAATCAAATAAATCATTCATATCCTGAACGAAAACTGCTGTTTGGAGAGAGTCTGCAGGGAGAATGCCTTTCAATTCGAGGACCATTAGAGCAGTGCTCATTGATCGAGACAAAACCTGAGTGGCTAACTTCACCTTCATTTTTCGGAAAGAATTTTTTTTGAAATCAACATGCTTCAACCCCAATTTTGGCAATAACCGGAGACGGAGTGGGTCATCATTCCTTACAGCAGACGAAATGTGGGCCCATTTGGCAATACCGCTTTTCCATTTCATGTTGTACTTCATTAAATTGTTTCTCATGGACTTAATGAGATGTGGGGAGTCCCACATGAAAAACACTTGTTCCCCTTTAAAGTGGAAATAAGGTTTTTCATGTGTGACCCCAGTTTTCTTTATTACACTCCTATTCTTTGCTCCTTGGTCGCATATGACGACCTTAACCTTCAATCCAACTGAAGACAACTGCTCCAAGCATTGGTATAGTGCAGCTTGAATGCCATCGGCACTCTCACTCCCAGAAGTGAACCAGTGGCCTACTATCTGTTTCCAATTGGTTACGGTTCCCTTCACCATAGCAACTAATGCCTGATCAGCAATGACATTCTTTCGTGAAAACCCTCCATCAACCAGGCCTGTGACTTTGTCTTCCTGGACATTATAATTAAGGTTTCTCTTCAATGATATTTCATCGAAGACGAGGGTGCATATTTTATTTTCCATGGGCCATCTAGGGACTTCATCTTTAAGAAAATTCAAGACATGGAGATGTACCCCAGTATTTAGAGGAATCCTAGCCTTGAAGCGACGTAAAGTAGACAGGCTTGGTAAATGAAGGACTTTTCTTAAGAATCTATATGAACGAGGTGAATGGAAAAAAATACTTAACGCGAAATCTTTCATCTCACCAGTCCACCTCCGGCCATGCTTACTTTTGGTATACATCTCAAGTTGAGCACAAAAAAATTTGTGAGCAATAGGTGAAAGATGATTGGCAGCCAATTTCGCCACCTCCTGTGATGTAAACGGCCTTATTTTCTTTGCTCGGCTCAACTTCCTCTTCAGCAGGCGGCAGTGCCTTTGAGACTGAAGCAACTTCTTACGTAGAGTTTCTTCTTTACGTAGAGTACTTCGTGAATTGTTTATCACACCTGGAAACATAAAATGTTGATTCAAATTTAGTAGGTATTGTGAGGTAGCCGGGATTGACGGTCTTGTTTTGTCAAGATTTGCTTTCGTCAACCCGGTGCCCACGTAAAATTTTGGCAGCTAAATTGTCTTTTTGGTTGCGACCGGGAGGATCTTTTACGTGCTGCCGATCCTCCTTTTACCCCGTCCCCAGGTCCCTCCTTCAAATCCCTTGATGGAATTAGGTTAACGAGAAACACAGTATTTCAATATACCTTTTATATTGATTGAAGATCTGATCAACCTAATCTCTCCACCAAGTAAAGGATTTGCCCTAACCGACGACCGGACGCGATCGCGAGCCTGTCGGAGGCAAATTCGGGATTTTTCAGAAAAGTGATTGGTAGGATCTGACCTGAGTGTTTGCGACGTGAGTGGCCGGTATCGAAGGTCCTTGGCTAAGTTACCATCGGGGCAGTGGAAGTGTTCCTTCCCGGACGGATTGTCGGTGACTGCCCCCGAGGTCCGTTTCTGTGTCTCCCTCCTGCCTTAAACCCAACTGCTGAATCAGCGACTCCCGCTGTCTTTGATTTGCGGTGTGAAGTGGGTTTTCACTTGGTTTGAAAACCACTTCTAACATCTCCCCCGCCTTCGGAAAAGGAGCGTCTCCGGCGCTTGATCTGTGATGGTTGACGTTCTTCTTGGAGTGAGCGTCTCTTGGAGTTGATTGCAGTGGACTTTATTTCATTGCGGCTATGGTTGTTTTGTGTTTTGGAGGTCGACTTTCCTTTTTTGTTGATGTATTTGCTTTTGTTGTTTGTTGCAGCTTCTGTCGTGTTGTTAGTCGCTTCGATTTTTCTGTTTGCTGATGGTCAGTTTCTTCTTCTTTTGGTTTTGTGGATTTCTGGTTTTCACTTTTGTGGGTCTCTGGGTTTTTCTTTTAACTTTCAGTGTCCATTCACTTTGGTTTACGCGTTCACGCGATGAGTTGAAATCCTACCTAATAAGTTGTGGAGAGTTTATATTTAATACATAATTTCCTATGTGGAGAGTCCCTAGTGCTTGTTCAAGTTTTGCAAATTGAAATGTTTTTTACGCAATTAGTTTCATTGAGTCTATCTTTTAGTTACATGTTATTTCAATTTATCCTTACTGTTAGTTGTACATTGATCTTGTTTGTGCTTTCATTTGACTTTCTTACTTAATACATTATCATTAAAATGTTGCAATATCTTAAAACGTTTCAATAATTACTTTTCTTTATATATATTTCTTCTTTCCTTCTTTTCTCTACCATAGGGAAAATTTTCTTGTCACTTAATTATTACTGTTACCATGCTAAATAATTTCACCCTTATTGTGTATTGAATGTTCATTTGTTGAACATTATTCATCTGTGTTAAATTTCAACCTTTGTTGTGTTCAACCTAAGTTTGTTGACGTGTTTGAATATGCCTGTTTTAGTGATATTCAAGTAAGTAAGTGAGTGAGTTGTGAGTGTTTGTATATTGCCATTAGAGGTTGGACGTAACTCATTAATGGTCGAGTTTATTGGATTAGCGCGCTTTAATCCGACAAATCAATCCATAATGTCAAAGGTCTTTCCATCTATGGACTTTGTTGTGAGCTGTATGTGCTATTCTGTTCTGGATGTATTCTAGTAATAATTGCTGTTATTACTGTTGGTGACATTGTTTAAATGATGGGTGTGATGATGTTCAATTGTTCCTATAATCCATCGAACAATAATTGTACTATTTAAGTAATTAGTAATTATTACTATTTAAGTTCAAATTTCAAATTTTAATGAGCTAAATTTGCCTAGTCTAATGCTTCATCGATTTTATCATTATGATTTACTATTATTATTTTTTATTTATTTTATTTATTTTGTATTTTTTATTTGTCCTTATCCCATATCTTATTTTATTAATATTAACATTGCTATTGTTATGTTTATTTTTCATCCATTCAATTCTTTTCGTTTTTCCTCAACTTATTTACTACATTGTATTCTTTTAGTTTGCTCTTACTTTAGTTGCTTATTATTAATGTTCTCTTTTCAAGTTTATTAATTTAATTCAGTCTCTTTTCAACATACCTAATTAATTTACTTATTCTTGAATTTCTTCATTTTTACTCATCATTTTCTTTTCTCGTAATTTTTATTTAATTCTTCATTAACTTATACATGACCACTTTTCTATCGTTTTATTTATGCCTTTTATTTCTTATTTATTTATTTATTTTTTTTTTTTTTTATTCCTTTTTTTTTTTTTTTTTTTTTTTCCTTACTGCTATCTTTATAAGTTGTTACAGTTTATTGATTTACTCCTATCTATGAATAGTCTCTTAATATGAAAGGAAATTTATTTTCTTCCTTGTCAATGCCCTTTTCTTTTTTATCTTTGCTTTTTTTTTTAATTATTATTTCTCTGTACCTATTCTATTATTTTTCTTTGCTTTTCTTTATTTATTCTTATCTTTATGTTCCATTCTTTTCAATGACTTATTTTCATTCATTACCTATTTTTTCTTCTCTTTAGTTTTCCCTTGCTTTGTCTTCAATATTCATTTTTCCTCTTATTTTCTTCAATATTTGCATTCCTTCTTTTATGTTTTGTTCACTGTGCTCGTTTCTTGATATTTCCTCTGATACCTCTTCAATGTTTACTCTTCTTTCTTTAATATTTCTTCTACATTCTCTTTTCTTTCTTTTTCTTTTTTTTTTTTTTTCATACATATCCTCTATGTCTTAGCAGTTTTTTTTTCTTTATTTATTTTTTATTACTAACTATTAATTCTTTTCGTTTATTTCATTGTTTAGAAGCCTTTATTTATTTCATTTTCGTCGTTGACAGAATCTGCTGCGCGTTTGTGTTGTTTCACTTCTTTAATTTTTATTTTTTTTCTGTCGATGTGCACAGTTTAATTTGAATGTCCTATTGAGTCTAGCTGATGGTTCTACTGTCCAGCCTCCAGCCGTTGCGCTACTTGAGGCCTACTTTCACACAAACGTTCCATCAGTTAGGTCAATACTGTTTTGTACCTCTTGCCAAAATGTAGTCTGTTTTTCCATTGGTTCTCAAAGTCTGTCTGCTCTCATTTGTCTTCTTTCATAATATGGCTTCATCTCTGATACATGGACTGCTATATCTTGTTGTCTTCCTGCATGTACCTTTTTTACCTTATATGTATCATTTCCTATTACTTTAATTATACGAAGAGGTCCTATCCAAATATTCTGAAATTTCTCAGGAATTCCTTTCTTGTATTGATGCTTTTTTATCATCACTTTATCACCTTCTTTGAACTTTAATTCCCTTCGTTTTTTATCGAATTGCTTCTTACTAGCATCATGGGCATTTTTGTGGGTCTGTTGCAACTGTTTCCACATCTTCTGTAATTGTGATATTCTTCTTGATTCATCTTGTGGTGTTTGTATTCCAATTCCATCTAGTGTCCTGTTCTGTCTTCCGAACATGAGGTAAAATGCTGTGTGGTTGGTCGTTTTTGAAATTATATTGTTTAGGGTAAAGTGGGGTAAATGTAAACAAAATTTCAATGTTTCCTGTTCAAGTTCTCCTCGACTCTTTATTTAACTCCAAATAAGTTAACAAACAGTTTCTTGTGAAACTATGGCATCTGCTGAGTCAGACCCCACCAAGTTTTTTACCATAATTACATTAGGGGCGAAACCAGAGCCTGTTTACATTTACCCCAGAGTGTTTACATTTACCCCAGAGGCTCGGGGGTAAATGTAAACAGGTATTTTTCAACGAGGCTTACCTAGGAAAAAACCGTGTTAGACACAGTCACATGGACCCATATAGAGACACCAGAATTCATTTGCGAGAGCGAAAAACAATGTTTACAATTACCCCAATCCACTGTTTACATTTTCCCCAATTGCATTTTCCAATCAACCCCCATAGGCTAAATTTTCAAATTTACGAGTTAAATGGTGCTGAAAGAATGAATAAACGTAAATTGTTAACAGTTTATTGCAAAGAACGAATTAAAAAATGAAAGAGATCGCATACAATGGACGTTTGCTGGGGGAAAAACCAGGATACGCCTCTTCAGAAATCCATCGGGGTTGGACAGTGGCCCCTTTAAAAACAATGAGCGGTGGTAAGGCATCACCACTAGCCGAAACACAGGCAAGAACTGTGGTCGATTCTCGACCTGGTCTGTCTGAGACCCTCTGGAGGGCTTTGCCTTTCCCTCTAATGCTCTGAGGCGAGTGGGATCATTGGCGAAGCCCGTCTCGTCAGCATTATGAACCAGGCTGACGCAGGTTTCGTCGCCGTGGTAAGTAACATACACCTTTTTAACAGTTGGTTCCAAAAAACTGGTAGACCACGAAAGGGTCGCGGGCCTTTTTCCTCGCCTTTTGCAAGGTGTTCCGGTTGTTTTTTTTTTTTTTTCAAGGTGAGTTGTGGGTTTCTTTTCATAAAAGAAAAGTACCAATCCTCACCGGCCATCCACCAACAAACCGCGTATGCTCGCCCTTGCTTCTCACGAACTCCTGGACGAGGTCCTTCAGCTCCTTCTTGTCGCATGGGAATCCCATTTGGGAGCGCGCGATCAGGCAAGCGACGAGTTTCTCCTCAGTGTCTTTCGTCAATTCGGGGTTGCGTCCGGGCTCCAACCGGTTGAAATCCGTTTTCCGGCCCTTGATGAGGTGGTATCACCGAAATGGGCACCCCATATGTCTCTTCTGCCTCTCTGTAGGGTTTGTTCTTGTTGGCCACGTCGAAAACGGCTTCTTCGAGGTCTCGTTGTGTGTAGGGTGGTGGGGGTTTTTTTCTCTCGTATTTACGAGGCATCCTGGAACAAGAACACCAAGTGTGGACTTCATTTGAAGGAATACCATTGAAACCAGCAAAAGATTGACAAATTTCGTTCAGAAGTCATCGAATTAACGTGGGAAATATGTGTTTACATTTACCCCAGAGGTCAAAAAACTATGGGGTAAATGTAAACACGCCATGGACAAGCCGGTAAAAGAGATGAAACGAAAATTGTCGACGCATCATCAACCTTAGATCCTCAATGAACAATAATAATAGTGGGACTCACTTACTTTCAATTAGGAGCGTAACAGCAGAGCGCGAACGGGGAACCAAAATCATTGACTAACAAAGTTTTGCGTAGGGTCGTAATCAGATGCTTATCACTCGACCATCAGCTGATCAGAATGCGCGGAAACTTCTCCAGTGTGGCCAATGTACAACATAGAGAAGGTTTTCAGGCCGTTTTAGTCCTTCAGTACGCCACGTTGGCGGTAATGTAACCTGTTTACATTTACCCCTAGTTTACATTTACCCCACCTGACCCTAATGCTGTTTGTGCTTCTGGGAGTAGTGATTCCCAATCTCCTTCATTTTCTTCAATGTACTGTCTGATGTATTTAATTACTTCAGCATTTTTTCTTTCTACTAATCCGTTTGATGCGGGATGATAAAAGCTGCTCTTTTTATGTTTTATTTGCATTTCATTTAGAAATGTTGAGAATGCTTCTGATTTAAACGCTGGGCCGTTATCACTGCTAATTTCTTTTGGAATACCCATAAATGAGAAATAGTTTCTTAATGCTTTTATTGTTTCTTCTGTGGATGCACTATCTGTTGGGTACAGTGCAATATACCTTGTCGTGAGGTCTGCTATTACGAGGATGTGTTTTCTTCTTTGGTTCCCTGCTGGGTATGGTCCCAAATAATCTATTTCTAACCATTCGCATGGCGATAGTGGTGGTTCCATTCTGTTCAGTTTCCCCGGTACTTTAGTAGTAGACCGTTTGTTCTTTTGGCAATTCTCACATGATTTTACATACATTTCCGCGTCTTTGGATAAACTTTCCCAGTGGTATTTTTCTTTTAGTTGTTTTATAGTGATATATGTTCCTGGATGTCCCGCTATTGATGAGCCATGTGTGGCTTTCAGTATTCCTTCTCTCCTGACATGAGGGATGTATAAGAGCTGTTTCTTTCCTTTAGGTGATAAGAATTTGTACCAAAGTATTTGTTGGTCATCCAATAAATATCTTCTTGACTGCCTTGTAATTAATCGAGATGTAGATTGTCCTTTTAGGGCTTTGCACATTTCTTGATAGTATGGATCATTCTTGAGGTCTTCCATAAATTTCATATCTGTGTGTTCTGTTGTAGAATTATTTACTGTCACGGCGTTTATTAGATCATCTCTCTGTAGGCTTGAGTATATTGGTTCTAATTCATTTTCATTCAATTCCATACCTGTTGGACATCTGCTTATTAGATCTGCTAAATTGTTCTTTTTTCCACTTACATGTTTAATGTTTAGTTGAAAATCTTCAAGTTTGACTAGCCATCTGAGAAGTCTGTCATTCTTGTCTCGAAATGTTTTTAAATCTGTTAATGAAAGGTGATCTGTTATCACTGTGATTGGCTTTAGGTGTATGTATGGTCGCCATTCATTTATAGCTGCAACGAGTCCCATTAGTTCAAGTTCTGATGCACTATAACAAGATTGAGTCTTGCTCAACTTGCGAGAGAAGTATTCGATGACGTGGAGTCGGTTATCTTCTTGTTTTTGGCATAAAATTGCTCCACTTCCTTTTGTGGATGTGTCAACGATTAAAATTGTCTCTCTGTCTTCCCTGAATGGTACTAGTATTGGGGCAGATGTGAGGAGCTGTTTTAGTCTCTCGAAACTTTTCTGATGTTCTGGTCCCCATTTGATGTTGCTGTATTTTCCTCGTTTGGCACCTTTTGTGAGATCTGTCAGTGGTGAGATTTCGTTTGCAAATTGCCTAATGTGTCTTCTGAAGAATTGGAATGCGCCGATAACTGATCTGAGTTCTTTTAGATTCTTAGGTGTTTCTAAAGCAGTTATGGCTGTTAGTTTGGATTCGTCAATCCTTATTCCATGTTTCCCAACTTTTCTTCCTAGTAGCGGGATTTCGTCATATACGAATTTGCATTTTTCTATTTTCAGTTTGAATTGATGTTTACGAAATCTTAGTAGTGCCTGTTCTAAATTATTGCATGCGTCTGCAAATGTGTCTGCGAAAGATGTTATGTCGTCGGCGTATACTGTTACTGATTTGTCTATCATTCCTCTCATTGCGTATTCGGTTGCTCGTGCAAATGCTGCTGGGCTGCATTTCAGTCCCTGGCTGAGTGTTTTAAACTCCCACAGAGTGTTGTATGGTCCTTCGAATGCTGTGTATTTCTGACTTTCTTTGGTTATTGGGATTTGATGGAAGGCATTTTTGAGATCGAAACTTGTGAGGTACTGTTTTCCTGCTAGTGTTCTGTGGATCTCGTCCACACTAGTGAGTGCTATTGCTGGAACCTCTATTAACTGATTAACTTTTCTGTAGTCAATCAATAGTCTCATTTCTTCGGTGTTCTTTTTTCTTATGAGAAATGCTGGTGCTCTATATTCACTGTTTGATTCCACTACGATACCTGCTTCTTTTAATTTCATAATTTCGTCATGGAGCCTTTCTTTTTCTTTGTTAGACCTTCTGTAATTTCTTGCAACTTGTGGCACATCTTTCATAATTGAAATTTTGAATTTTGGTACCTGAGCGATACTTATGTCTGATTCATGTTGAGCGAACACATCTTGATATCTCTTCAATATCTCTAAGATTTTGTTATGTTGTTCTGTTGTGAGCTTTGGATTGATGTCTACTGGGGTTGATTTAGGAGTCAGCAATCTTTCTTTTCCTGAGTCGTTATCCGGATTGATTTTGTCTTGGTGGGTCTTGCTCACTTGATCCATTCTACTTTCTTGTTTGTTTACATAATTTCGTTGTTGTTGTTGTTTTGGCTTCCATTGCTTTCCTGTTGTCATAGCCTTTAGTGCTTGTTGTGGGTTTACTTTCTTGATTGTTATTCCGTTAACTAATCTTTGATTTCCGTTCTTTGGTCGTAAATATTGATAGTGTCCTGTAGTCGAGTTTCCTTCGTATAACAAATGAATGGTCTTTCTGGTTTGCCTGTTTTTGAATTTGTAGAAATATGCATAGTTTTTATCTTCATGAAATATTATCAAATTTACTCCTGCTTGCTGTGCAACTGCTGCGATTGCATCGTCAACCCAATGTGTTCCTGGGCTAATGTTATCAAATGTAAGCTTTCTTAAAATTTTATCTATGTCTACTTTTATTTGTTCATGTTCTAATCCTTTCTTTAATGCCAATATGCCACAATGGCCGTTTCTTTTCACGTCAATTTTATCGTAGGCTGGTATTCTTATGGTTTCTGTTGAATTCGATCTGAGTGCCATTGGTAGCGTCAACGTGTTTTCATTCATATGATTTTTAGATGCCATGTAGATTTTAAATTTTGTTTTCTCATTTGGTTTTTGCATTATTAGTTCCTGATTTTTGTAGCATAAAATTGCTTCTCTTTTTATCATGAAATCTGATCCCAAAATTGCACATTTGCTGTCATTAATGTTGACCACGTAAAATTCATGTTCTTGAGTTATTTTTGAACCTTCAATGTTAAAATTTAAAGTAATTGTTCCTAAAACCTCGACTGAGTTTTCTCCAAATGCTAGGAGGTCTGATTTTGTTGATTTATACATTTCATTGATTTCTTTAATAAACCAATAAGAGATTACGCTTACTGATGCTCCTGAGTCCAAAAGACATTCTATTTTTGTGTTTTTTATTATTAGATTGACACATGGTTGATTAAATCCTATCTTGTAAACGACTGATGACCCTTTTGTCTTAGATTTTTCTTCAGATGACAATTCCGTTTGTTCCTTTTGATCATTTTGCCTACTTGCTTCAACTGTTGATAACCTTGGGGTTTCAGTACTGTGACTGGTTTGCTGGTTGTAATCAATGCATGGGTTTCCATTGTCTTGTTGATTGCAGCTGTAGTTTTTGTTGTAGTATACTTTATTTCCATTTTGTGGGGCTTCCACACTGGTTTGCTGGTTGTAATCAATGCATGGGTTTCCATTGTCTTGTCGATTGTAACTGTAGTTTTTGTTGTAGTATACTTTATTTCCATTTTGTGGGGCTTTCCATTGAGGGGTGTTATTTTTGTGTAAATAATAATAATTATTATTACCTCTTCCGCGGTACGGTATTTGAGGATTGAGCTGTTTCAAAATCAAGTTTCCCAAAACACTCGCCAAATTGTTTGGATGGTAGTTTTGACCGCGGTACGTTCCCCTGTAATTTTCCTGAATCTGCTGTCCGTCACTGTGATTTGGATTATAATTATTCTGATATTTGTCTTGGATAAGCTGTCCTTGACTATTTTGGTTATAATTGTTATAATTCTGTTGATATCGACCACGGAAAAAATAATTATTCCGTCCTTGCCCGCGAAATGAACCTCGTCCGCGATTTGAAGTTCTGTTTTGCAAATCCGCCTCCAAAACCGCGATCCGTGCGTGCAAAGGATGCTCTATCGGTGTATTCGGAATTTGTGGTACTGAAGATGACTGAGGGTTAGTTATGTTGTGATTAGTTCGTTTTTCCCCTGCTGAAAGTTGTAATAACGCCTCTACCTGGTATAATTTAGTTACCGCCTTTTCAAACTCGACTATACCCGCCAAACAGATACGGTATTCGTGGGGTAAGCCTGCCGCTAATATCCTAAGTTTTTCTGTACCTGACATAGATGGGGCAGCTTTCCATACTAAATTTCTAAGTCGGTTTATATACTGTTTTGTCGTTTCCGTGTTTGTCTTTTGTAAAGAGTAAAGTTCTGTCCTTGCCATTTCTATCAAACTAGGATCCTGAAATTCTTGTCTTAGTTGTATTTTAAAATCTTCCCATAAAGGTTTCAACGTCCCCGATTTTTCCGTTTCATCGTACCAAATCTGTGCATCCGCCAGAAAAAAACTCGGAATGCTACGCATAATTTCTGTGGTAGCCCATTTGTTGTATGCAGCCAATTTCTCCCAACTATTAATAAATTGATTAATGTCCTCGTGGGGTTGAGCCGAAAAATATTTATTACTTTTATTTCGCCCATTTAACTTACTGCAAACTTCAAATGCCTTACTTGTTTGAATTCACTGATTTTCCTTTAAATTTATCAATTCATTCCATTTGTTCACTAACTTTTAATTTTATCGATTTACCTATTTATTACTCTTATCCATTTATTCATTGTAATTTATCAGTTCACTCCATTTGTTCGCTAACTTTCAATTTCATTGATTTAACTCATTATTATTCCTATCTAGCCCATTTAATTTACTCTACTTACCAACCTTTATTTTATTTCGATCTTTTTACTTTAAAATTATTATTATTATTTTTATTATTTTTTAATTATAATAACTATTGCTATTTTTTATTTTGTTTACGTAAGAGTGTAGAGCCTAACGATTTCTGTCGCTGATGGAATTCACTATACCTAACGTGAGGATGAAGTTCCATTTGTGAGCGTTTTCTTTGACAATCGAGCTCTAAAGTCCTACGTAATGTTGGTCAACATTTTTATCAATAAAATTATTGTGGTTGTGTTGTTATGTCACGTCAGAATACTATTGGATGTAGAAATACTAGAGTGGTAGAATATACTATATAGGATAATACATTTACATACGCATAAAATAAACATACAAATAAATCAAATAATGGTACATGCACAATTTTATGGATCAATGATAAGTTGCTCTACGCTTTATTAATTATTCGAATCAACGTCTTGGAGTTTTCGTATTTTTGGTTCGGAAGGAAGAACGTACGACCTAGTTTCCTCAAGGATGAGCTGGCGAAGCGAGTTTCAGCTTTCCTCCTCCCATCAAGGAACTTGGAGAAACGGACCGTGCGACAGAAGGAGTTCTCTTACGATTTTATTAATTATACAAATGAACCAGTGACTTGTTTTATTTATTTTTATTTAATTTAAATTGTTGATACGAGAATTTATTACTTTTATATAAAAAAAATTGTAAACGTATAGGGCATGCAAAGTGATTTATAATATTTTCTTATTCGGTGAATTTATTTTAATATTTACTTTTATGGATGATTTTAGGGTTAGGGGCGGCACCAATAATTGGGAACCGAAGCCTCCACCAGGTGTGAGGTAGCCGGGATTGACGGTCTTGTTTTGTCAAGATTTGCTTTCGTCAACCCGGTGCCCACGTAAAATTTTGGCAGCTAAATTGTCTTTTTGGTTGCGACCGGGAGGATCTTTTACGTGCTGCCGATCCTCCTTTTACCCCGTCCCCAGGTCCCTCCTTCAAATCCCTTGATGGAATTAGGTTAACGAGAAACACAGTATTTCAATATACCTTTTATATTGATTGAAGATCTGATCAACCTAATCTCTCCACCAAGTAAAGGATTTGCCCTAACCGACGACCGGACGCGATCGCGAGCCTGTCGGAGGCAAATTCGGGATTTTTCAGAAAAGTGATTGGTAGGATCTGACCTGAGTGTTTGCGACGTGAGTGGCCGGTATCGAAGGTCCTTGGCTAAGTTACCATCGGGGCAGTGGAAGTGTTCCTTCCCGGACGGATTGTCGGTGACTGCCCCCGAGGTCCGTTTCTGTGTCTCCCTCCTGCCTTAAACCCAACTGCTGAATCAGCGACTCCCGCTGTCTTTGATTTGCGGTGTGAAGTGGGTTTTCACTTGGTTTGAAAACCACTTCTAACAGTATCATTAGCATTTTTCAGGTCCAAACCAAAAACAAAACCTTAGCATGTAGGTTGCGACTACGGATCGCAATCCCGCGGGATCCCGCGGTGATTTTCCAATCTGGCAAATGCGGGATTCTCAACGCGGGGTCCAGCAGGATTTATTTTGTTAAAAAAACAAAAACCAAAAACAGCTTTTTCTGTCTTGTGAACCACATTCACATTGCCAGTGATTCATATAAGTCCTCCTCATGCCTGTAGTTCACGATATTTTTGCTATTCTTGTGGTATCAGATTCTATAGATACTATCCTATCTATAGATCCTTCTGATGGCACACCCACCCAGCTGCAGAGCTCCATCGCACTCCCTTCAATGCATTTATTTCCTAATATTTGTTTGAATATTTTTAAACACACCTATGTAATCGTGAGTAGAAAATTCTGACAGGCCTCAAAATTTGACAGTATACGTTTCAGGATACGTTTCTATTGATTCCAAAAAAAAAAAAAAAAAAAAAAAAAAAAATGTCCAGAAACAGAAACCACACGTGATCTCGTGGGATTGGCTTAATCCTAAGGTGGTTTTTATGAGACAGGAATATTTAGCCAGTGCAATTAAAACGCAGCGAATTTCACCCAAGACTTGTGTACTTACCTATTGAGAGGCCGAATTGATTATACCTACTAGAATTATGTGAATCTACGAAGATACCTAGTATAAAGAAAAACCATCTTACCAACAGGAGAGCGCGAAGTTGAAAAATCTGAAGCAGGTGGGTACGGAGTTGAAATAAGTTGCACGTTCGATAAAGCAAGCCCCTCATCTGGAAATAAAAGACTGGAGTCAGAGCCAAATTCCAATTTACAATGTCAAAACTGCGAGTAGTAATTACTCACACGAGTTTACTTACCACTTGCAGGGTCAGCCAAATTTGATATATGTGGTGCAGGTGGGTATGCACTTGAAATATCTGAAGCAGGACGGTTCGGAGTAGAAATATGTGATGCCTTAAGCACGTTCGATGAAGCACCTTCTTCATCTGGAAATAAAATACTGTAGTCAGAGCCAACCCGTATTTTAAAATATCAAAGATCACACACAAGTTCACTTACCACTCGCAGGTGTAGCAAAAGTAGATGGTAGATTTTCCAATGAAAACGTTAGGGACCTTCGCGGAACGTTCCTCATCCCCGAATTGGATGATACAGGCGTCTGAGTCGTATTAATACTTGGGTTACCTACATCTTGTGAGAACGAATCAACTGGAAAAATAAAAAGATACATTAATTTATGAATAAATGACACATCCCCACCTTAGGTCGAAAAAAAAAAAAATGATAAAGAAATAAATACTCACTGTGGTCGGTCGACGGTTTCCTCGAATAATTGCGAATTGGAACTCTTGTATGTGGTGAGGCAGGGGAAAGAGTGCTTGGTTGATGTGGGAGAGGAATGTGAGGTGGGGATATTGAAAGAGTGATGATTGATGACTGAGGAAACAATTTAAAATCTGCGGAACTATCAAAAGGGGGTTCGTTCTTGAACTGACGGACAGAAGGAAAGGCGTAAGGAAAGATACTTTGAGTGTACGGGGTTAGTATACGGAAATCTCTGCTTTGGAAGTGAACGGAGCATACTCGCACATAACGTCGTATGTAGTCCTTAGAGCGTTCGTTCAGCTGAGGTTCATTGATAAAATCCAACCAGCTCTTTTGCCTGAAATGAATCCCCGTCTTTCAATTACTTCATACTTAGCGCGTGCACGACGAAAAGGCAACAATAATTGTTTCAATTAGGTACTGAAAGTGAAAATTATTAATAACTTACCTCTGCAGATCTGCTGGAGGAGAGTGAAGGGAAATGTTTTCAGCTTGGTTGACGGACCGGCCGCACCAAGTAACCGAACACTTAAGTTTCGTTTTGCTTGCCTCGAAAGGCAAGCTTGAAAGGGAATCACTTATCACTACTGGATACTAAACTAACTGATAATATTAATTGACTACTAATGACTAAAGGATGATAATACTACGCATAAATCGAATACTTAAGTCGGAGCAAGATAGAGCACGATCAAACAAACGAGGAAGACGCTTAGCGAAGTCGGGAAGTAGTAGAGATGTGTCGTTCCAAGTGGAACCGTTACGTGGTGCCTGCTTCAGAGGTGAGAATCGTGGAACCGGCTCCACGTGTTAAAAAAACAGAGTCCCGCGAAACAACTTCCTTCTTCCATGACAGATCCGGATTTGTTTATTATTATTATTATTGGAATAGTAGATATGTATTCGCGAGGGGGGGGGGGGGGGGGTGTAAAAAGTTTTACCGCCTCAAAATTTGATATTATTCGTTTCATGTCGCGAAATAAAATGTCCATCTGCTGTAGGTACGCCGCAGCGCGCTGTCCGACGTCCAGACCGTTTTAGGTAGAAGGGATTGTTTTTTTTTAAATTTTTTATTTATTTATTTATTTATTTTTTTTTTTTTATTCTGAAATGTTACTAAAACACTCGGTTTACCATAATATGGTAAACTGAGTATATATTATACCGCTAGGTTTTCAGCCCGAACGCTCAAACCCGTGGGGCTCAATTGGGTAAGCGGGAGGGGTTTTTGAAGGTTTTTGGCCATGGGGTCGAGTTAGCTTCGTTTTCGAGGTATTTTTGGACGTAGAATCCACTTTTGGGGGATCAAAAACTTTCCAAACACTAATCAGCAATGCAATTGTTTTAATATTGTTAAAATGATTTGTTATTCTTTGGTAGGTGTAATTGCTTGAAATTTGCGGCGATTATTATTTCTAGTTCCAAACTTCGATAGAGTGACAAACTTTAAGTCATGTTATGTTAGAATACCTACCTATAATTTCATCGCCCGCCAGAATAACGTGAAAGCCCGACTAGCGCTTTCACTACTCTAAAATAATTCTAACGACTGAACAAGCCAATCCCGACAGAAGAATTTATTGAACGAGAAGACAAGGATATCGACAACTCAAAAATATTTTGCAAGTCAGTTTAATCATTAACCGGCCGAAAAATAAATTGCATGAAGAAAAAAAAACTGGGGTGTGGTTTTATGAAACCACGGTAAAAGTGAAACTTTTTTCCCACTAGTCTCTCCGGCTCGCTTCGCTCGCTCCCCTAGTGGGGTACGTAGCATCGATGGACACGTTTTTTTATGTCTAGTCCCCCCCCCCATTTCCTACTCATTCACCTACCCTTGTATCTCTACCCACGGCTTCATTTTGGCGTTTTCTCAAATTGATTTCTAACGTGGCACCTGATAACAACAAAACAAGCGGCATTGTTTACTGCATCCATTGATAACATCAATAAATATAAAATGGGGACATAATGACAAAGAACAAGTACGAAAGAAATGTGTGATAAATCGAGAGCTTTCCAACGAATGGTGAACGATTTTTGTACGATTATAACTGGCGAAGATGAAGTTCCGTAGCAACGAATCGGTTGTAAGCGAAAATCAACGGTAGCGTGACGGGACAAGAAACGACACACAGACCAAAAAATTTGGGACGATGTAATAAAAGCTTCACTTTAAAAAGGATTCACGTCACTACCGCAACGACAAATTAGGTGAGTAGAATAACAAAGTCGCATCGACATTGTAACAAGTTTGGAGAGCGCTGATGTAGAATTTTAACTGAATTTTTATTTTTATTTTTATTTTAACTAACCCTCTCCTATCGTTTGAATCCGAATGTGATTCGAATTTAACTAGGCTATTTCTGGCTGGAGAGAGGATTTCGGGAGTGTCAGGTACCATAATATTTGGAATCATGGATGAAAATTTATGGAACCACCCATCTCTAGGAAGTCGAAAAACCGCAGGCCTGGCAAACGCCATCTTGACGGAGCTGCTTTCGAATATTCCCGAACCGCACATGCCGATAACTCCCGAACAACCTCAGCCGGACCCCACCTAGCGGGCTCCTGGTAAACTTACTAGTGACAAAGGATACCCGTTCAGAGTGCGTTACTCTCGGCAGTCTTTGGCGGGTAGCCCACTACCTCCTATGAACTGACAATTCCTCTTCCTTATTCCATGTGTACATATATATGCAACCTACACCGGGAGTGAGTGCGGGCGCTCTGAGTCCGCATCAGCTGCCAGTATAGTGCCCTATATATATCGCGTTAGAGACTGACTCACGATTTTCACGGGGAGACTCCCCGAGCGGCGAGCGTTCCTAGCGGGGGAGGGGGGGCGTCCGTATAAAAGCTTCGCTTCAAAACTTTCAATTGCCACATTTTAGCCCCATAGCGCCCCATGGGCTTGGAAGATCGGACTGAAAACCTTGCTCCAAGCCTCAGGGGGTAGGTACAGGTAGCAAAATTTCCCCGCCTCCTCCACCATTGTAAGGTCCACCCGTTCTGAGTACGTCTTTCCGGCTTCCTTGACAGCGGCCGGGTTGGAAGAGCCGTGATCAATCTGACTCACTCACGATTTTCACCGGGAGACTCCCCGAGCCGCGAGCGGGGGGCGTCCGTATAAAAGCTTCGCTTCAAAAATCGTAGTCCCGTTCTTCAATAAAGCAAAACATTAGGCAAAATTATGGAAAGTGAGTTTTGTAGTTGGTTTTTGAAATAAATGGCTCTCTAAGTGCATCCAGTAATATTCACTGCACATAATATTATGGGAAGCCAACACAGGTATTTATTTAAGAGCACCTTTGTTCCCTTGATTACACCCAAGTCATACGAAAAAATATAATTTTTTTTTTATTACTAAGTTCTTCACCTATTTAGATTACGATGAAGCTGTTTTGTGACGATTTGCTCGAAAATACTCACAATCCTAATGAATCGATTGACGTCAGCTGAGATCAACCGGAACCCATTCAAGGAAATCACAGTGTTTGACTGACCGGTTTGATACGATCGGAAACACTTGTGAAGCTATCAACAGTGTTTAACCGTCGTATCGTTTACCTTTTCCTAATTTTCCGGCCAGTTCGCCCCATTACAAATCGTTTTAAACGGCAATAACAACGCAAATTAGGATATCGGGAGATTGTCGATGTGGAAAATCGTTCGGCGTATTTTGGTTTTCATAAATCATCGCCGAACAAATTGACCCGAATGGCCGTAAGTTGTCGAGACGAATGCCATTTTGATTGGATTCGATTGACTTTACGTCCCCAGTTGCCGTTGCGAAGGGCCGAATCGATCGTACATATTTACGGAAAAGGGTTATCAGGCTTCGTTAAAACTTGATTTTAGTCACGCCACGAAATTGCTAATCGACTTTAGCGAGACACGGCAGTTCTTGAACTTGAATTATTGTCAACCTTGCGTTTCGCTGAAGGGGTTGTTTAGCTCGTTGATAGTGCGGTAGGCTGCTTGTGCTAATCGACCAGATTTTTGTTTTTCAACTTGTTAATATATTAATAGGCCTTAAACAGAACGAAATATCGGCATAAAACTACCTTTTGCCCTTCATCTTATCATATCCCCCCAACTCTACCGAAAATAGCGTTTCCCAAACGAATAGCGTCGTTCCCTTCACCAACTGAATCAGATTTTTTTTTTTTTCGTGGCGGGATAGATTTGAGGAAAAATTGCGAACTGAGATGCGAATTTGAGGCAGTAGTTCATCCTGAGAAAATTTTTTTCATTTGGTTCGTTTGCGTGATCTGTGACGGCTAACGATGCTCAAAGTATATCGATGCATCGAAATATCGATATTATTGCCGATCAAAAATGTTCCCCTCGACACACCGACACATTAATTTTTACAATACCCGATATTTTTTCTCCTGGAAAATTCAGAAAAAAGCCAACTGGTAGTCCAAGTTCGAAAACGGCGTTTTAAGGAAAATATTAGCGTCGTAGGTTTTATAAAGGTTCTTGTTTTTGAGCCACTGAAGCCGAATCTGAAGTTTGCCGCTTCAAAAAAGGACGGCTTCACAGGGCCGTGGAGAGAAAATCCGGGCCCGGGGGCAAAATTCATCGGGCCCCCTAAAAAAAAATAAAAAAAATAAAGGTTGTATGCAAATTCATCGGGCCCCCTAAAAAAGAAGAAAAAAAAAAGGTATGAAAATTCATCGGCCCCCTAAAAAAAAAAAAAAGGAAAATTTTTCCTATATTGATCTGTCCCTTTTCCCATTTTGCCTCTCCTACTTAACCCTTTTTTTACAAAAAAAAAAAAAAAATCTCAAGAAAATCCGGGCCCCCCCTACGAAGGCCGGGCCCGGGGGCAACGGGTCCAGTGCCCCCCCCCCCCCCCCCCTCTCTACGGGGCTGCGGCTTCACCTCGAAAGTAAAAAAAAACCTCAATATTTTAGGCCTTATTTCAGTTTTTTGCTAATATCTCGAAAATGCTGCGTTTTCCGTGAAAACACGCCGAATGCAAAATTAAAGTCGACAAAATTTCCAACAATATTAATATAATAAAGTTGAAGATTGGACCAATAGTAAGGTCGTTAGAGCGCGTTACATTTGAAATAAGAGCAAAAAACTGAAAAAAAGAAGAAAAAAATGCGTTTTTTTTTCGATTTTTGAAATGAAGGATGTCCTTTTTTGAAGTGGCAAACTTCAGATTCGGATTCACCCCCCCCCCCCCCCCAAAAAAAAAAAAGCTAGACTGGTATGTCAAAAGTTGAAGGCTGAAGTTTTGGCAATTTTACAGCAGAGCCGTTTGAAACTATGCCCGACCTATGGAAGCATGCATGTGCTCATTACAAATCAAAGAAAGATCTTTCCTAGAGGTTCATATTATTCTTTGTCCGACAACTATTCTTCCCTTGAAAGAATTCATTTTGATACCTTAATTTAATAATTTTTCAATTTTTTTTTTTTTTACGTTCATGCTCACATTAAGCCATAATCGCATAGTATGAGCATGTACGTAATATGTACATACATAACATAACATGAAATGCTATACATTGTATATAGTATACATGCTATGTAGTCGCATAGTACGACAGAATAGAATAGAATGGAATTGAATGACAACTCATAGTATGAGTATAGTATAGTATAGTATGACATAATTCACTTCGATGCTTAATTTAATAATTTTTCTAAATTTAATAATTTTTACATCACATACTCATCAACTTGCGCCAAACCACACTAACCTTCTATTTGCAGTTACGGCTATGCTTCTTTTGGAGTGGCTACGCCATTCGTCGTTTTTCAGTATTTCCTGCCGTTTTTAACTTAGCATATTTTGCCACAAAAACAGCTTGCTAAGACTTGTACAGCTAAAAAGGAAACCCCTAGCCGGTGCAGATCACTAGGATCGAGCGGGATTTTAACCTAGTGGGTTGGGGTTTTGAAGGGGTTTAATCCAGTTAGTCCCGGCAGGTATCGCTTTTGAAATAATTTCAATAATTATTATTTTCGACGCAGAATCAATTTACGGCGCTAATATAATAACTCCTATTTGTTAGTTGACATGCAGCAGTTCGAATTAAATTTAGTTCAAATTACAGCTGTTGGTAAATATTGTTAGGATGCCTTATTTATTAATTTGGGACCATTCAATTAGTGTTGGGCGCGTGCTGTGGTGTACCCTCCTCTGTATCATCCAATCAGTGAAAGGGAATGTGAAAGGAGCCTCTTGAAACCCTAATGTTTACAATTATCAAGAGACCAAGGGTAATTTAGGTGGTGAGGGAGGGGAGGTTCCAAATGTTGAGACATGATAAAAGACCGGTGTTTATGAAAGGAAGGGCCCGGGAGAGGGGGGACACTGACAGATATTTGACGTTGGTTTCACAAAGGCTTTTGACACAGTGGCACCCCACTTTGAACCCCGACGGTTTTCAACCCCCGGGGGCGAGTGCCCCCGGTCCCGTAATACACTGCCGTAGGATGATGGATAGGGCCCCTAACCCTCCTTTCTTGCACATCCATTACCAACAGAAGGAACACCCTGATGGGAGAGGGGAATTGTGACACATACGCACAACACTAGTAGACACTGTAGGGACCGCAATCTCCCCTTCACGTCACAATGGTTTAATTGATTCTTCCAGCCGGTCCCCGCAATATCAAACCAGATTAGAAGGCTCATCTCACCATGTCAAAACCGGCACAGCATTTGAATTTAAAATTTTTACACGAACCACGTCAAAATGGGGACTCTGTAGCCCAATGAATAAGGGACCACCCACCTTACCCAATTTCCGTTAGTCCTGATTTCTTTATAATATATAATAATAACATATTATATGTTTTAGGAACATTAGGAAGTAGTAAATCCAAATTGTCGTCAATCCCGTCCTTGTGCGTTCTTCGCAAACGTGAAAAAACCCGTCGATATTTTGCGGCTGTTTCAGTTTTTGGCCTATAGCTCATTCCCCGTGTAGTTTTGCTTAAACCATTCCATTTCCCGAATTGTAGAAGACAAAATTTCCCACAAATTTGGTCCTTTAACTGTTTTTGATTCGAGCAACAATAACGGAGATACGAGGGTGCAAAGAAGGGGTGAAATTTCGAGTTTCGCAAAATTTACTACTTCCTAATGGTCCTAAACAACATACTAAAAAATTTATTGAAAATTTAAAAACTTATTGAATTTTGTTTTAAAATACCTAAATTTGCCATTCGAACAGTAGAATGTGGTCAATTTCTAGATTCCAAGCGTAATCGAGTCAGAAAACTGTGCTCAAAAAAACAAAATTTGTACATTAAATTTTAATGTCGTGCTCTGCGGGGTTTCACTTATGTATCTTGCGAACTAATAGGGTTGTTAAAACCACATTCCTTTGTATCCAATGCGCTATAATTTAAGGTGGCCACAAGTCCTGTTTTTGCGTGGAATGTCCTGTTGCTCTGCGAGGACCCGCTTCTGTCGTGTTTCAGGCTACTACCAGCTTGTTCGGACTTTTTTTTTTTTAATAACTGTGTAAAAGTGGAAGTTTGTGGAAACGGGAATTTAGGCTGAGACAAAGGAAAATCGGGAGAGCACATCCTGGCTTTCTTCTCTCTATTCTGCTTTAAATTTGTTGTCAGTGAACTCTTCATTACTTTTGTCTTTTCTTTTTTATCTGCCGAAAATCGATGCACGATGCCTAAACGATGGATTGATAACAATGATGAGAGCGCCGACTACGCAGCGCACCACTAGCGCCTAGTGGGTGTGGCGAATGCGAAAGGAACTACGGATCTCTCGTGCTTCAGACGCCTGTGAAGTTGGCTTCATCAGAGGGCACAGTACAGAAATATATGGGACCAATAATTATACATAGAGGTACATAACACTAGAGCGTCTTGTTTTGAAGGTTCTAAAATCTGGTCACCTTAGTTATATTGTCTAGTCCTCTTTTTCCCCCCTGTACACCTTTTTTCAATGGCGATTTTCGTCAGCTTAGTCCTCTGTTTGAAGCTTCCATCGTGTCGACCAACCCAAAATCCTTAACTAATTTTCGGAAAAAAGCGAATTATCTCCCTTGTCCCTTGTGCTCTTCAACGAGCAACTTAACTTTACAAATCCATACGTTGTTAGTCAATTCTTGTTTATCGCCCCGGCGGGTGGCCGACACCTCATTACCCAGTTTTGACAGTATGTCAGAATCCCTTTTCCAACTAATCCGCCCAACAAAAGGTTTCAATATGTACAATGGAGGCCGTGTCTCTCTCCCCTAATAGAATTCAAATCTTTTCGTAATCCTTTTTTTCAAACGGGTCCGAAAAGAACGCGTCGTGTCAAACACGGGTTTTGATTGAATCACGACCCAATCAATTATCTTCAACGTATCTCGAATATCTCGCAGCGGCAGGCTACCGTTTTTCGGTATCTTTATCGCTTCGTGATGTCGAAAGACTCGGTTTTTAAATTTTTTCTTGACAACTTCAGCACGCAAACTGCCCAACTGACAAGGACCACCCGATATGCAGCCGATTCAGGTCGAGCGGATCGTTTTTCGCGGTTTTACACCTCCGCTGTGAGCGCGAACTAGATTCCGCCGTAAATCCCGGTCAAATTCTGATCGCGAATTTTTCACTGAAAGAAGGTGGAATTTTGACTGGTTTGGACTCCGGGGTAAAGCCCTGTCAAGTTCTGAAGGTAAAACTGGTTGGACTGGAATTTGGTTTATTATTTTTGGAATAATTATAATATCATTTATTAGCGACGGGGTCGACAATTTTTATCGGCCTCAAATTTCAAACTCAAATGTCGTTCCACCGTACGCCGTCCTGGTCATTTTTTCAGTAAGTTTTTATTTATTTTAAATTTTGACAAAATACTCGGTCTACCATCTAGTTGCGCCACAAGAATTTCAGCCCATACACCCAAACCCGTTGGGCTAAAAAGGAGCTATAGGGTCGAGTTAGGTGTCGATTTCGATGTATTTTTGGACGTAAAATCCATTTTTGGAGGTCCCAGATGAACCCGATTTCACCGCGGGGATCTAAGGGGCTTTTGCGGGGCTACGATTAAGTTTTCGTTTCCCGGTTAATTTTGGACGCGTAACTCATTTACGGGGGAACATCGTACAGAAAATTTTCTGTATTTTTTTAATTTTTTTTTTTTTTGACAGAATTTTTGCATAAATTTTCTATAACAAAGAATAATAAACCTATGCGTAAAATTTGCAGCGTTTTAACTGATTTTGACTTCAATTTTGACTCCACCGTAAATCCCGGTCAAATTCTGCACATACAATTTAGAATAAAATAAAGTAAAATGAGCGTAGCGTTTGGAGTCGAATTTTGACTGTCTTTGACTCCATCGTAAATCCTGGTTGAATTCTGAACGTAAAATGTTGACTAAAATAAAGAAAAATGAATACAATTCGATTTTTTCTTATAAGAAAAACAGTATGTATACAGATTTTGACTTGATTCAGAAATCTATCTTCAATAAGTAAAATTATGACTTATTAAAAAGATTTTCGTGACACACTTTTACGCGCTTAATTGAAAAAAAAAAAAAATCCTGGTTACGAGGCGGTTCCCTAATTAATTTTGACGGCACCTACCTCTGCCCGCTAATTTCATAACCATCGTAATTGGAGAACATTAATTTCGTAATTACGAAATTAATTTCACCTAACGTTAACTTTAACCGTTCTCGTACGAGGAAACGCGGTCGACCGGAAAGTTTCTCAGGTGGACGTCGTGATGAGAAAAACTCGGGCGTCGCACATTCATAGATTACCAGCAGGAACGTGTTCGGATCAGCACATTTCATCAGCTGACGCAGGAGCCGTCGGGCCTTTGGACGAGCTGAGCCATTCATGAGGTTTTTATCTTGGGAGATAATTTTTTCGCAGTCATCACGCCTTTGTTTTCACGGGCCGACAACCGCAGCGGTTTTCGCTGACCCAGTAGAGGTATGACTGAAGTGGTATCTTGGTAGCAAACGTTAGCTACAAGTTGCGTACTGGTAGAAGCCGCGAAAAAGTGGTTCAAGTCTATGAACCTTTTTTTTAATTTGGGCGATAGGTTGCTGCTCAGAAATGTTGTTTTTCGATAGTAATTATTTGCAGGGACTCTCTTATTTTTGTAAAAATTTTCGATTTTAGGGTGTTCGAATTCATTTACTACACTACTATTTTTGGAGCAATTTTCAATTGTACAGTGTACAATCGATGCGATGCAAAATTTAATGTTTTACAACTATTCTCTGCTTTCAAACTTCGTGAGAATTCTTGTTTGGCTTCCACACTGAAAAATATACTGAGAAACGGGGTTTTGAGGTTTATTGGAAAAAATTAGGGGAAGTAAAGAGCAATTTTAGGAGTGGGGACTTAGGGTACTTTCGTGATCTAATTCGCTATATTTTGGGGGGTTTCAGAGGTTTTTCAAAATGTGGTCGTTTCGCCCCTGTGCGGCGGATTTTTCGATGACGATCAAAGGTATGCGGAAATTATACAAGGTGACAGATTGATAGAGATGGGTTGAGCATAAAAAATGCAAAATCTAGATGTTAAGCTTTTTATTTTATTTTATTTTTTTATTTTTTTTTTTTTTTACAAAAAAAAATTAAAAATCATTTTTATGAAAATTGAAAAATGATTTTGCATAAATAATTCTGCTTAAATGTAAAATAATTTTGCATGAGCAATGCAAGATCTAAGTGTTTAGCCGTTTATTATAATTTTTTCAACAACAAAAACAAATGTAAATAATTTTTTCCAATTTTTCACGTTTTTAATGCGCAAGATCTGACTTTGGAGTCAAATTCTGGTGTCCTTACTGAACACCCAGAAAAAAAAAACACCGTGCACTTTTTCGATTTTTTTTTTTTTTTTTTTTTTCAGTATTTTTGATCCGTAAAATCGATGAAGGGCAATTTAATGAAGAGAACATTGTTAATGTCTTCGGATTCAGAGCCTGAATACAAATCAATCGTGGATTAAGGCTTAATTAATAGGGGGGCTCGCCACGGCGAAAAAGGCGATATCCAACTTTCCGACCCGCTGCTCTCCTTCCAGACAGCTCGAAGCGACCAAAACAGTATGGTTCTTTGTTCTTATACTTATCAGCTTGAGAATCCACATTAAACCGATCGGCCAGTTGCGTTTTTAATTTTTCGAATTTTCGCCACCTTTAGCGCCATTGTGGGGCGGACCAGCTCGTCCTCAAAATCCTTGTTTGCTATTAAAACGACTACAGGAATTTTTAATTTTTTTTATATTTAAAAATATACCTAAATTATTCCAACTCCGCATATAAGTGCAGGCAATTTCAATAGCTAAGTTCTAAACAATTGAAAAATTCGTTCCCGTTTTTTTCGAATTTCTCGTTCGCACAAGGCCCACTTCACCGTGGTATTAATTAATTCTACGCCGCTGCGTCGACAAAGCGCAGGACCTGGCGGCAGCCCGTCGGCTTCCTGCCCCGAGCCTTACGAATGTTCTTCACGTTAGGTACTCACAACTATTTACAGAATACAGCCGTTCATGAGTTCAGTCCTGATCAGCTGATTGACCCAATTCAAGAGTAAAAACGACGCAAATTTTAAAAAAGGATTGATTATTCTTAAATTGTCTTAAAATTAATTACTTACGTGTCAATAAAAATTATTTTAATTAATTAAAATTTAAAATAAACTAAAAGAATTTTCCAGTGCAGTGTTTTGACAGATGTTAGACCCCGAAAAAAGGATTGTGCGTCCAAAATTATTCGGAAAACGGCACCTCATTCGACTCTATACCTCATTATATCTTTCAAAAGCCCCATAAATCCTCAAGGTGAAATAGGATGGTTCTGGTACCTCCAAAAAATGGACTCTACGTCCAAAAATCCTTCGAAAACGTCACCTAACTCGACCCTATAGCCGAAAACTGTCCAAAAAAACCCTCCCGGTAGCACTTTTTTAGCCCCACGGGTTTGAGCGATCGGGCTGAAAAACTTGCGGAGACAACTAAGATCCTAACCGAGTATTTTGTCAAAATTTCAGATTTTTAAAAACGTCATGAAACGGACACATGATGCCTGTGTGATTCTAAGAATACTAATAAACAAAACCAAACAACAACAAAATTGTTGAACTAAATTTGAAAACTGTCCGATCAACATGGGATTCGTTATAGTAAGTCGTCAAAACTAATAAAATACAAAACAAAAAATGTACACTTTTTTCACAATTTTTAGGAAATTTTTTCCAAACCAACTTTAAATTTCTTTTAGCGATTGGTACAGTTGTACCTAAATTTTGTATCAGTTACGGCTGTTGACGGTTGTTGCGGACCAAGATGCAATGAACAGTACCTACCTTACGAAACTGCTAGTATGAACTCCCTTAAAATTTGTGTTTCCAAAAACAACAACATTGATGTATTTTACGTTTTTAAGATGCATCGATCAAGAAGCAGCGTAAAAAAATCTTATTTACTCCGATTGCATTGTTGACTTTGCTAATGGCCCGTAATAGATGTTTATGAGGGTTTTGTTTGTTCTATTTATTCAATGGGTTGTTTGAAATTTTGTAGACTTACTTGGGACGCTGGCGGCGACGATGTGTGGTAAGAATAACCGAATTGCGGGTATGTTGACATCGCCATTTGTTCACTTTTAGTCGTGAAAACAGTATAATTAACACCTGTCCTTCCTGATGAGCATTGTCCAGATGAGGCACAAGTGTCGCGGAGGGGGAGAATTTGATTTTTTGTGTATTTTGAACACTGGCACACGGTGGAAAATTTGTTGGTTTTTTTTCTTGTAGGGGGGTTGCCAAGGGGGAAGGTTATGGGGCAACGCACGGGTGTATTGAACCAACGACCGCAACAACGTACCGACAGCTCGGACTGAGAGCGACTGGCGGCGGTGTACGAGGGGGGTGGGAAGTTTGACTGCGCTCTAACGGCAGTCGTCGGAACTACGCGGCTCTTCGTTCCGGTACGTCGGTAATGCCCCACCAGGTTGTCTTTCGACCAATGAGAAGCCCTCCCTCGGGAACCCACCACGCCTCCTTTCGCCCGTCTTTCCCGGCGTGTTTTCAGTCACCCTACTTGGCTTGAGCCTTATCTTCTTTCCCCCTCTACCACCGCCATCCTCCCGATTAGACGAGAATTACGACCCTCCTAATTTCCAACAACAATATGATTATGTTAGGCATTATCGAAACTCATGTCACCATTAAGATACCTCGAGGCCTTTGAGCAAATCAGTTTCAATTCCTTTAGAGGCACTTCCAGATTCCGTCATATATTTCACCTTCGCCAGGTGGACGTTTTATCTTCGACAAATTGGTTCTCTCAATCATTAAACGTACCTACAGACGATGTTAAAAGTGCTTGTTATAAGCGTTTTTCAGAAAGGCCGAACCCACACGCTCTTTCGACGACTGGCTGAATATAAAAACATAACTGGCAGCAGTAGCTAAATCACCTATTGACACTTCGGAATGAACAGTAGTTAATCGCTCACACCAAAACTACAAAAGTTATTAACATTGTAGATGACATTGTTGACGAACTAGACTCACAAAACAGACGGAAGAATCGTTGAGCTGAGAACTAACTCTGAAAGCTTCTGCCTCACTTACAATGTTGTTCTCAAACTTTTTTTTTTTCTTTTTTTTACAAAATAACGGTCTTGTGTGCATATTTGTTTAGAAATACCTAGTGAATAAAGTGATCTTAATGCTCATTACGAAAGCAATCAGAGTAAACACATTACAAAGTTAACAGTCATCTAAATCTAAAAGTATTCCATGAAATACTTTTAGATTTAGATTTAGCACAATTGCAAGAATGCTAAATCATGCATGATACAACAATGTTGTACAATGTTGTATAATATACAAACATGTCATGACATGTCATGTAACACTAAAGCAAGCGAAAGTAGTAATCCTTGACTAAAAATTAGTCAATAATTTATTAATTATTAATAAATAAACTCAAAGGTTATTTCTCTTTTTCACTAAGTCATGAAGAAGTAAATTGTATATTATCATATCATATCAATATTCCTTCATGGAAATACAGTGAGCTGCTGTGGTTTTCCATTTTATTTCTTTCAGCGTTATTTTCCAGCATTCCGCGAGCCGACATCAACCCTCCCTTATTCATTCAATACACATTTTTTGTCAGTTGAAATCAAAGTAGTTTTCTCGATTAGATTTAAAATGTTCATAACTTGAAATGAAAAGGTTCATTTGAGAATGCCTTCCGGCTATACAAGGTCAGTCAATGCAGACAACCTTCAATAAGGAAAAGGTACCTACCTAGTCGCAATTTTCACACGAGGGTTTATAATTAGTTGGTATAAATAATTTTAAAAATTGGTAAAAATTGGAAAAATTAATCCCATGACATTAACAAATTAGGTAGGTACCTATTTTTAAGAAAGAAAAAAATGTATTCCGTACATGTAGACGGATGTGAGACCACAAAAAATGGATTATCATGGATTATCAAAATTACTTGCAAAACGATACCTCATACGACATCCTTCAAAAGCTCCATTTGAAGCCTCATGTTGAAAACGACGATTCTGGGGCTCCCGTAATAAATGGGTTCTACGTCTAAAAATACTTCGAAAACGACACCTAACTCGAGTCCATGTCAAAAAACCTTCGGAAATACCTCTCTTTAGCCCCACGGTTGTTACGATCGGGCTGAAAACCTTGCGAAGACACTTTGGATGGAAAACCAAAATTTCAGATTTGGAAAAACGCAACTGCCCAAAACGGCCTTAATAGACATTTGACCTTCACAATCTACTCATCTTGAAACGTATGATAAATTTTGAGGACGATCATCATTTTGTACCCCCGTCTCAAATATATAAGTGTACCTATCATTCCAAGAATGAATAACCTAAACATCACAGCATCTACAAGTTCTAACAAAACTGAATTATTTAGTGAGTAAACTTTACATCATTTTCTTACAGTATAAATAGACTTAAAATTCAGGGAATATTATGTCTGATTCATTATTATTTACACAAATTACGTAAAAATACTCAAGTATTTAATTTTAAAATAAAGAACTTTTGTTAATTAATAGTAATTTTCTGATTCCGCCCCTTTCCCGCGTTTTGAAACGGAGCTTCGTTTTAGTTGCGCCAGCTTGACGCCAGTAACACGATTGCGAATCTTCAATATTTTCGAGGACGTTTCAAATAAAATCCCTATTAAAACGAGGAATTCCCGGCGTCTACAGTTAAACACGGGGATTAACTTCCGAACTAAATGCAAATCCGGCGAAAGCGGTTTTAAGGGCGAGAAAATTTATGTAGCCTCATTTTGTCGCCGGGCGTCTGAAACCCCAAAAACTCGAGGGTTTTTTAAGGATGACGGGGGAGGGGGGATGCTTTAAATCAACAACTACCCACGTCGACGGCCATCTTCACTTCCCCCACCCTTCACCTCCTACCACCTTACATGAAAAATACAAAAGAACCGTGTTTTATGTAAATTGTGTAGCTGGTTTTTTTTCCCTCTTCCCCTTTTCCAAAGGGTCGGTTCACCCGAAGGGTTTATGCTAGTTGACGGTGACGTTAGGGGGGGGTCGGAATTACGATCGGAGGAAACTCGGCTCGTGAAAAAAACGTCAAGTTTTGGCATTGAGACAAGTATAGGACTTGTTGACATGGTCTTGGAGGGTCATTCATAATCCGTTTTCGACTATGGGGTCACGGTAGGTGTCGTTTTCAAAGTATTTTTGGACTTAGAATCCGTTTTAGGGGGTCCCAGAATCATCCGATTTCACCGTGCGGATTTATGAGGCTTTCATGGGGCTACAAATAGAGCTTTTGAAGTTTGTCAGCTGGTCAAATGAGGGGTCGTTTTCCGAGTAATTTTGAGGGAGTTTCGTCAATTTTTTGGGGTCCCCCATCTGTGCAAACACTGTACAAAGAGAATTTTTTTTAACTTTTATTTATCAAAATTCTTTTTATTCAAGTACATGGGATTAATTTTTACATAATTTAAGTACATTATTATAACACATAACTAGGTAAAAGAAAAATATTTGCTAAAATTTAAAACTAAAGAAATGTATACCTGAACCCCCACTAAATTGGATTCCATCGTCCAAAGTCCAACAAAATCAGATTCTCCGAGTTATAACCATGAAAATAGTACCTACACGGTATACACAGTTTTCCAGTATTATTTACCATTACGTGAGGGAAGTATGAATGGTCGTGAAATAGGGAGGGGCTTCCAGAGAAGAGCATAAATCCTGAGCCCTTTCTTTGGGGTGGGCCTCCAAAAGGTTTTCGGCACATCAATATTCGGCTTGTGTCACGTCATAACAGGTAGTGATTTGCCCACAATGGAATAAAAGGGCGCACGAGTCGTGTCTTCCCCGTGTAGGCAAAGTGAATCTCTTCTGTCTGTGAAATCACTTTCCGCCTTTTTCGTTTTCCCCTTCCTCCCTCTTGCCGTATAAAAAAAAACCTTTATAGATTCCAACCAATAGCCCTCCCCTTCGCAAAGCGTCACACGAAAGCTATTCGGTTCCCTCTTGCGATCACTTCTTCATGGCATATAACGCATTCAGATCGGTCGGGAAGGCGTTTTGTATGCGTGAGGCGGCTTCCAAACCGTGAGATCTTGGCACGTTTGATATTTTATGCCGTGTTTGAGCCACTCAGGGTGAATCATCTTTTATACGGAGCACCTGTTTTTTTTTTTTCTCCTTTCTGGTTATGAACGCTGGGCCCTCTGAACTGGGACCAGGTGAGATATTCGGTTTTTGGGAAGAGATGAGTAATTTTTGAGTTTATTAGAACAAGGGGAACCGGGTAGTTGATGACTGTCTGGAGAATTCATAACAAATCTCTAGTTGTGTCCAATGTTTGATAGAAAATACAATTGGTTTACAAGTACCGGCTGTTAAACGTTTTGTCGCACACAACGACAACCTTTTTTGGTTTCCTGAGCATCCTGCATCCCTACCATGGGTATGAATACTAAGTTTGAGAGCTATGATAATATGTAATACAAACTGTAGTGATTCCACCAGCCCATATGGAAAGAGGGAAATCGCCATCCGGACCAATGTAGGTCTCAAACACATAATCAGCAATAAGGTCTGATCCTATGTCGGAAAAATAAACAAGTTCTGCCGAAAATCTTTCCAGTGGCCCGAAATAAAAGGCACGGGTCGGTCACGAAAAGATATCTCTTCAGTGAAGCGAAACTCGCGAAGGAAAATACCTGATGGTATTCAAACTGTACCGGGAACCTTTCCAGAAAGGCGACAACTAATCCGCCAGAGCGCACTAGCACTGGAATGAGAAAAGAGACCTGATTTCGTGGTTTGTTCTGTTGGTCATCTTGGTTTTCGACGATCTTGCAATGATAATTGTACTTTAGAGTGACGCGAATCTGACGATTGTTTTGGCTGTTGCCGTCGAATTCGAATCGCTAGAACATTAAATGGTCAGTAAATTTTACCGACCATTCGACAACATTTACCGAAAAATCACGGAGCAGGAAGGAATATTTATTCCGTGGCGAAAAATAAAGGATGAAATTACAACAAAATGGAGGTTCCCCGCCAAGTGGTGGTTATCTACTTGAGCAACCTTAATCTAACCCGCTTCTGTCCTTGCATCCTCCCGTCCGTATTTTCATTGGTCAGTGAGTGGCCAATCACACAGCTTTCTACTCGGAAGCCGAGTTCGCGGTTCCGTTCAAAAAATTAACTTTTGGTGGCTCGAAAATTCAAATTGCACTGGACGGTCCCAAACCCCACTTTTTTCGTATCCTGACGTGAAGGTGACGGTGATGGAGCCTCTCCAACACCTGCATTGCTGACAAAATCCATGAAAACATCTTCAACCAGTTCTGGAAACGAATGATTTGACAGAAATTCAAGGGCATGCTTCTAGGAGATATTTCAGTAAAATCTCTCCTTGTGACGTACAACCAGATAGAGAACTTTGCCTGCCTGCACCCGCTGCTATAAGTTAGTGTCGTGATGAGACGAATCGTAGCACCTTTCCCCTCATACCGAACTAAAGAATGCGACGAAACGTTTGCCACCGCAAATAGATGGAGAACAGCTTTATTTAATTATGGTTTTTTTTTTTTTTTTTTTTTTTTTTTTTTTTTTTTATTACTTGTATAGTGTTTGGGTGGATGCGGGACCCCGATTGCACATCAAACCTACTCGGAAAACGTCACCTCAAGGCATCCTTCAAAAGCCCCATTGTTAGCCCCACAGGTGGAATCGGATGGTTCTGGGATCCCCAAAAATGGATGCTACGATCAAAAACTTCGAAAACGACACCCCACTCGACCTCATAGCCGAAAATCTTCAAAAAAAAAACCTTCCGCTGCCCCTTTATATCCCCACGGAGCTCCGCGGGATTGAGCGATCGGGCTGAAAAGCACGTGACCCCAACTAGAAGGAGAAGCGAGTATTTTGTCGAATTTCATATTTAAAAAAAAAAATTCTTCTGCCCATAACGGTCTGGACGGCCAACGGACTTTTTGTTTTTGTAAATGTCATGAAATGTTATGAAATGTGTTGTAAGGACAAATTTTGATGCCGATCAAAATTGTTGACCCCCGTCGCGAATACATAGGTTTATTACTTCAAGAAAAATAAACCAAAACGCTGCAAATTTTACACAAGGGTTTATTATTCTTTGATATACGTTAATTGTGAAGAAATTTAATTCTGTCAATGAAAAAATTAAAAAAAAAAAAATTTTTGGGTTTTAATCTAAAAAAAAATTTTTTTATTATTTTTTTTTTTCAAAAATGTTTCTTTTTCAAAAATCCTTTATTATTTACTCGAAAAATATTTAACATCCTGGGATCCTTCAAAAGTCCCATTTTTAGCCCCATGAAAGCCCTAAAGATCGTCCCAGTGAAATCGGATCGTTCCGGGACCCCAAAAAATGGATTCTACGTCCAAAAATACTTCGAAAACGACACCTAACTCGATCCCATAGCTCAAAGCCTTCAAAACACCCCTCCCGTAGCCCCATTATAGCCCCATAGCGCCCCACGGGTTTGGGCGATCGGACTGAAAACCTTGCGGGCACAACTAGATGGTAAACCAAGTATTTTGTCAAAATTTCAGATTTTTAAAAAAATTCCTACTGCCCAAAACGGCCTGGACGGCGGACGGCGGACGGCGGACGGACATTTCGGATTTAGAATGTAGACCTCTTGAAACGGATAATGTCAAATTTTGAGCCCGATCGGAGTCGTCGACCCGCGTCGCGAAAACATAGGTGTATTATTCCAAGAATAATAAACCAAAATCCCTCTTACAGCCCAAAACGGCTCGAAAGATCGACGGAAATCACTTTTTTCCACTCAACGCCAAAGAAGATAAATTTTGAGTTGTATCAGAGTGAGTGTAATAATTAACTTTGCTTAGGCTTAGTTAAAACTACAAAATCCCCAGTCGAAAACAATCACCGGATACGGTCGAGACATCAGCAAACTCGTCAATCAGTTCGGGGAGAGCCAAAATACCTCTAGACGATAAGTCCGGCCGATAGGCATTCTGTGGGAGACATCCCTTGAGTGGCCTCTTCACGGATAGTCGAGTTTTACTAATTAAGCGTGAAACTGAAACTCAGGTAGCCTCCGACCAACCGGCGTCAAACTGGGCATCTTCGGCCCGTAAACCATTTGGGCCCTTTTAAGACTTTTTTTGGACCTCGGGCGGAAATAATTTGTTCGGTTTGTTCGCCCATTCATGAAAGAAGAGAAACTTTTTTTTTGTCGAGGAGTAAAAAGAAATCGTTTAAGCCAAAAATCGGATGATGTTACTCTTGTTTGCACACTCATCACAATAGGTTTTCCGGTTGCACGGTCTGTTGGGCGCTTAGCCTGAGGATGACTTGGAGCCGTCAAATGAAGTCGTTTTTCTCGGTAATGTGCCGAAACGACGAGCTTCGGAAGTGGATTGGAATTCGACAAATTAGACGGTTTTCCTCATTTCGGGCTATTTTTTTATGGTCAACCATTTTTCTTGAATAAAAAACTTTCACCCTTTTTGATCGTGTTAGTTGGCCAGGCTGTGCCACAAGGACTTCTTGACGGTCAGCTATCCAGAAAGGCAGTGGCCGATGCTTCTCCAATCGCTGCATCGTCGTCTCTCGATCGTGCTACGCTCGTCATTGAGTAGGCTCGTCATTGAGACTCACGTAGTTTTCAACAAAATGGTCGAAGTAATTATGAAGATGTTAATGGCGAAGAACGATGCATTGATGAAGTCTTCTTTTATAAGCAAGTCTGGCTGAAAAGTGGGCTCGTCCATTTTCGCAAGTTGCTGCATGGGTTCGGGTGAAGCTGCAGTTCGCTGTCGTCCGGGCAATGTCATCCCGACTGCGGGGTACCAGAAGAAAGTTCCGGTGTCGGACTGGAAGACGGAGCGAGCCTCCAGTTCTGGGACGAGTAGTCGACGCGTCCACGCCGCCCATGGCCCTCATTTGGTGTTCCGCCATTTGCTGTTTTTGTTTCTTTTGTTGTTAGTTGTTATTTGGTTTATCATTCTTGTTGTTTGTTGTGTCATTCCCCTGGATCCACTTGCTCTGGGTGAATAAAAAAGTATTTTATGATTAGTTTTGCGAATTATTGATCTGTTTGATATCCTCCTTGGCTGTGCTGGCCTAAGTGCGTTGGGGTGTTCTTAGGAGGTGCTTCGGGTGAATAAAAACTACCCTTCCGTATGTGTCCCAAGCTTTCGACTGTATTCAGTCATCTTCACAGGGTTATGTACTGCAAAACAACAATATTGTGAGGTTCCGGCTATTTCTAGAAATATAGGTACATAATTCGGTTGACATGGTGCTAATTGAGGTGGTTAGGGTGAGAAATGACTCCTCTGCTGAGTACTAAATTGTTTATTGGAATAAACAATTGTAGCGTGGGGACCGGTTTCGAGCAACTAAGCTCATCTACAGCCCTGACAAGGTCCCCACGCTACAATTGTTTATTCCAATAAACAATTTAGTACTCAGCAGAGGAGTCATTTCTCACCCTAACCACCTCATTGGATTAGACCTCTGCACCGTCGGCAAACACCACACTGTGATGGTGCTAATTGTTACAGACCTTAGTTTATAATACACGATGACGTTACGAGCTCCTCGCCCCAGTCATCGGGCGCCGCCTGGGTTGTGGTGTCGGGCATAGGTTGTTGATTGCAAAATTTGCAATATTTAATAGATCTGGAAGGTAGTATGAAGTGGTAATGGGGTTTATGGTATATTATCGTTAAGAAATTTGGTAATGGGCATGTGGCCTTGTTTACCTTTGTGCTGGTGTGGCATATTGAATGATGGGGTAAAGTTACATTGCTGTTGGGTTATCGGATGCGGTGCGGCGGTTGGACGGGGTAGTTTTAGTGGAAAAATAAAATTAATTTATACATCGGCCCGCTGACCACCTTTAGTAACCGTCACAGCCATCAGAATGACATATCAAAAAACAGCACAATAACCTTCCCGTACAGCCACCCTCCCAAAGCCGAATCTCACGCTAACGTTCCCCCCTTCAAATTTGCACTCACTAATTTTCGTAATTCTGTATAAATTAATTTTATTTTTCCACTAAAACTACCCCGTCCAACCGCCGCACCGCATCCGATAACCCAACAGCAATGTAACTTCACCCCATCATTCAATATACGGTATATTGAATGATGGGGTGGTATGTTATATACCACACCAGCACAAAGGTAAACAAGGCCACATGCCCATTACCAAATTTCTTAACGATAATATACCATAAACCCCATTACCACTTCATACTACCTTCCAGATCTATTAAATATTGCAAATTTTGCAATCAACAACCTATGCCCGACACCACAACCCAGGCGGCGCCCGATGACTGGGGCGAGGAGCTCGTAACGTCATCGTGTATTATAAACTAAGGTCTGTAACAATTAGCACCATGTCAACCGAATTACCTATATTTCTAGAAATAGCCGGAACCTCACATTATTGTTGTTTTGCAGTACATAACCCTGTGAAGATGACTGAATACAGTCGAAAGCTTGGGACACATACGGAAGGGTAGTTTTTATTCACCCGAAGCACCTCCTAAGAACACCTCAACGCACTTAGATTAGTTTTGCTTCAATTACATTTCGTATTTTAGTCACCATCGACCTATTTTTATCGCGCTATAGTCGTGATGGCTAAAACGAATTGAAACCACCACTAATGTTTCGGTCCACAATGCGGCGTACGGTGTAAGGCATATGTTTTAAATCTATATTTCGAGGCCGATCAAAATTGTCGACCCTACTGTGAATGTGGAAATTCCGAATAAATTAATTTAATCTATTTACTTATACCTACGTACTTTAAAATGCTGTTCATTTTAGCATGATTTTTGTCTATGCTAATCGATGGCACTAAGTGCATTCATACAGGGCAGAGTTTAGCATTAAAATAGCTCGATTCCCACACCAACGTCCCTAAACCTCAGGTTATCTCACACTTATCTCACCCGGGAATCTCACCCTTAAATCAAAACCCTCCCTTTTCCCGGCCATCCCCCGTCGTTCCCCTCCGAGTTAAAATCATGCAATAAATAAATGAGAGCATTCCCGACCCCTCGCATGACGTACAACTCGGTTTTTCCCTATTATAATCCAGACCGTCTGTATATCATCCGCTGGAAACTGCCGTCCCACCTCTGTTGCATAAACACGCGATATTTTGATATTTATGTCGTTTTGTTTATTGTGAGGAGGGCCCCCGGGGGCTCCAAGCGCACGACCGGTAGTAATATCATAATTATGTTCGACTATGATGCCGAGTGCATAGGGCAGATGACAAAAAAAAAAAAAAAAAAGAGGATGCAGAAAGAAAACGAGAATTTATAAAGCGACTATGCGAACGCTCTCGATCCACGTAATTAACTGAGGGCATTTACGTGATTTATAGATACAAACCGTTCGATGCCCCATAGTCGGTTACAACGTGTTCGTCGACCGTTCACATTAATTTTTTTTTTCCCCCTCAACTCCTTTCATTCGAAGCAATAAAATTGCATGTTGAGTTTCAAAGATATTAAATCACAAAGTTATGAAGGGTTTGAGGTAGTTAGAAGGAAATGTGTGTTCCAGGTTGTCACGTCGTAGAAAAACATTACTTGATGCTGGTTTACCGCGTTTCCTCAGCGGAATCGCATCGATCAAATCAATGAGCAGGTGGTTGTCGGTAGTGAACCAACTATAGTGTCAATGTGGTAAGGAAATGTTTAGTTTGATACTTTGGAAGTTGTACTTTTTTCCGTTTTCGAATCGATCACGGTATCCGTAATAGTGAAGGAATTCACGCGTTTCGAAACGCCGTTCAGTAGTGAAACCCCAGAAATTGACCAATTGAACGGTTGGAATCCGCAAGTAATAAAAAATGCGGGAAAATAATATTTTAATAAAATATTAGCGATAAAGTTTATATTATAAACGTTCGCTCAAAAAGATCGTAGGTAACCGTTTATTATCTCGAAATCGTTTCAGCATTTTGTGCGGATATATCTTGTTGATACCCGTACTGGCCGGAACTTTGGTCCTTAATAACCTTATCGTCGAAGGAGCATTTTCCTTAAAAGATCACTGCTAATAAAGTCCTTGCAACAATAATGAGCTATATAAGCATTTTTTTCTGTTTATTGTAATTGAATGCTAGTTCCATGAAATGACTAATAACGCCCTGGTCCCCGATTTATCCTTCAGTTGGAAGGTTTGAATCCGAAAAGACGGCAAATGACGTCATTTACCGTCCTGAACCCAAAAGCAGACCTGACTACAGTTCTCCAAATATCCGTAGAAACCGACACAAACATAATCCGTAGAACTCGACTAACACATTATGTTTATTAAACTATCAGCCATCTTGAAGGGAGGTTCAGATTAGCCAACTTTCGCGGACATGAAATCTGTAGATTCGATGCCAGCGTCCATGGTGGCGTTGTGTTGTACTACTTTCGGAAGATCAATCTTACCGCCAAAAGTTCAAACGCTGATTATTTTCATACTCTCTCCTGATTTCCGTAGAGGATTAAAAATTGTGCAGACGGTATAAAAACAAGTATTTTACTCTACAGAATGGGATTCGACTGAAAAAACTGCGATTTTCAACCGTAGTTATATAGCCCATTGAACGATTATGATCTTATCCTGCTATCTTCAATTCGTTTTCCAGGCTTATTGAGTAGAACTCATAATCGACAGTTAATGTGTAAAAGACTTTTACTAAAAGTCCGTACCGTAAGTTTAATTTTTTCAATAATTGAAAAAAAATTATTTTTTTAAATTTTTTTCTCCCACTTATTACGGAGTTTTATACTTTTACTATCGATATAATATATCGTCTATATTATAGATATTGGTATAGGGGAAGACTTTAGTTCTACTCAGGAGATCTTATTTCCAAACGTTTGGTGTCTACAAGTCTCCAGGTCTTCTGTTTACCATTCCAACGGCTAATAGGTTTTGTGAACTGTTCTAAAGCCATCACAGGCCAAGGGGGTCATTCTCAGGAAAAAGTGGTAAACGAAGAAAAAAAAATTATTTTCAAATAATATCAAAAAGTGGAAATTAAACTGTGTAGGTGTGTTGGTCATCAACAAACACGCATAGCATAGTATTAATGTCCCTGGAGTTGACAGTCTCCGGAGTGGACGGATTTTTGTTTTTACCCAACAAAAAGGACGCCTTCTAATTGAAAACTGTTTTTCAAAGCTTCAATGCCTCGTAACCTCCAACTAAACAACACGCAAGATGAAATGATCATTTAAATGAACATACTTACCATACTACACAAATAACACCAACTAACCAGCTTTATTTTTCGGTTGCTGTTATAACCAAATGAAGAGGTTACATAATATGTAATGATATTATAAGAATATTCTTCTTCTTCCACTTTCACCTTTCATGAAGAACACAGAACGGCATTTTGATTATCCTTTTTCCGTGATCTTTAAATGTCCCCGGAGTCGAAAAAAAAGCAGGGGCAGACTTTCCGCCCAAATTTTTCATTATTGTTTTCGCAAAATGACATTTTATACATGCTCATGCCAAGTGTTGTCAATTCCTAACGCACTGGATGTCGCGATTTTTTCATTCCAAAATTGAGGTTTTGCAGAAGTCTTTCCTCTGTGTACAAAGGAAAAGGACGTCGACGGAGTGGACATTTTGTGCCTGAATCTGGGTATAACTTCTGCTAAACATCAGTTTTGGTACGTACTTAGGCGCCGAATGCTTATCTACCTTTCCTGAAGCCGCTACATAATTTTGAACGTCCAATCAATTTTCCTTGACAGGTAAAAATCAGAGGGACAGCGTTTACCACTTTTTCCTGAGAATGACCGAAAATTCGAAAATTCTGATCGGTCAAAATTAGACATTATTTGATTCAAGAGGTCTAGATTCAAAAAATGAAATGTCAGCCGGACGCCATGCTCCGTATGAGCCGTATTGAATTTTATTTCAATCTGAAATTCTGACAAAATACTCGGTTTATCATCTAGTTGTGCCTGCAAGGTTTTCAGCCCGATCGCCCAAACCCGTGGAGCGCTATGGGGCTACGGGAGGATGTTTTTGAAGATTTTCGGCTAAGGGGTCGAGTTAGGTGTCGTTTTCGAAGTATTTTTGGATGTATAATCCATTTTTGGGATCCCAGAACGATCCGATTTCACTGTGGGGATCCATAGGGCTTTAATGGGGCTACAAATGGGATCCTTTAATGTTTTCTTAGTAATTTTGGACGCCAAATTTCCCTTCGAAGAACACATCGAGGAATCGTCGATTCACGCTCGATTACGTTCTGTGTGATGTGAAGCTTTGATTACCGTAGACTGTGGAGATCGATCCAAAATTTATTACCTCGTCGGTAGTATCGGGATTAGGATCCAAAGAAAAATCTCATTCTTTTGCCGAGCTTTCGAAACCCTATATTTTCTTCCTCAGGGCCTACACAGAACAATTTTGTCACATTAGAGCATGCTCTACTCATACTGCAGTATATCTTTGAATAAATATTTGAATAACACGAGGCTGCTTACTGAGAATGAATTTATCGTGTAGACTTTACAACGATGTCAATAATTGACAATTATTGTGATATGAAACCAGGACACACTGCAGAAATTATAAACAGGTAAGTGTTTAAGAATTTAGGTAGGTTAAGTTCCTGAGTAAGAAAATTTAAGGTTTCGAAAGCTCGGCAAAAGAATGAGATTTTTCGTTGGATCCTAATTCCGATACTACCGACGAGGTAATAAATTTTGGATTACCTATTGAAGTTTTTATTTATTTGTTATTTTTTATTTTTGGCAAGTTTTCGTACTTTTTGATGGGATCCTTTCCCAAATTTTGAGAACGTAGATGACGCATTGGAAATGGCAGGTTCACTGACCGAACCACCAACTCAAAGCCCCAACTCTCACATTGTCAACTGTCCCACCCACATTCTTCGAAAGCTCATCCTCTAAGCTAATTTCGTGCCCGACTGAAAATAGCGTTTCTCAGAAAAGTGAAAATCAACAGTTTGGAATCCCCCTTAGCGGTTGACAATATAAACCAGACCAGGGGAGCTCGTTCTGACGTCCTTAAGATGTCCGAGTTAGGAAATTAGGGCTCATTATGTCGGGCTTTTGGGGGGCGTGGGCGAGCCCATGAGCAATTATCATTATCTACATGAGGAAGGCTTTTCACACATTATAGTCCAGTTTGTACCAACGTATCTGCCGTTTCACGCATTAGCCTTCCCCGAGATAAGATAATGCGACGCTGACGTTTGATATCAAGTGGCGCCTGTTTCTGCCATATCGGCTCGATTTGATCGCCGAATGAAAAAAATGGTTTGTCGTGCGGGAAAACAGACATTGGCCGACTTCAGCGAATATTTTGCGAACAAAGCACGGCTAAGACCACAACCGAGCTCAAGGACGCGATGAGATCTTTAACTGTTACGCTGAGGAAAGTGGAGTAGTTATTTTTGGTACATAAATCCCCCCAAAACAGTCCGGTTTGCTGGTGTTTACATTTTAATTGACGGGGTGCGTATTTGTATCACGTTATTGCATCCCTGAGTCCTGATATGGGATTCGACATTAGGATCAATTCACAGAGTAAAAACGGGCTATGACAGCTGCCAGCGGAAGTTTTGAGGGGCCGATCTCGGGAGAAGTGGCGAACGTCAGCACGCTAGAACGCAGTAGCGCGCTGAGCGTTGGTCTCCGAACCTGCCTGAGCGGGAAGGACATCGATTGGACTAAGTGGGAATGGAGAGTTTCCCACAGGAAGTTTCCAATTTATCTGGCAATTAACAAAAATAATTTCGACCCAAAAATCGATTTTGGGAAAAACAGTTTTTTGAAACTACACTGCGCATTAAATTCCAAAATCTTATATTAAAAAAAAAAAAAAATCCAACCTGGTGTAAATGGAATGGAATGGAATGGAATGTGTAAAGTGGGGTCCGCAGGGGTTCAACATGCTCCGGGCGCCTTCGCTCTCCGATTTTCCAATGTGAAGAAGATACAGAACTACTGCTCGATTTATCAGACCTTTCATCAGGTGTTTGGATACTAGGAGGATCAAGCAGTGAATCTAGAGATACCTGAGACTCCAAGTTCGATGGTCCATGTTCTCCAGGATCCAGGTTTTCAACAAGTAGGGGCTTGGAGTTTTCACTATATGCCATCTCGTCGAAAAAACCACACAAAAAAAACACCATAACGACCCGGAGGAATAGAATGTCTTTTTTTTAATACTCTTAGGTTTTGTCATTACGGGACAGTCATCACGGAGCAAAATATAAACAAAACGTAAAACAAACATCTCAACACAACCCTACTTAATAAACAACAAACCCTCTGATAAAAAGAACTATTTCGATAAGGTGTTGCTGTCTTCACTTTTCCCTGCCTTAGTAATGTTCAGTCCATGGCGGTAAGTGATTGCAGCCACTTTTGGGATCAAGAGATAACGTTTATGAGCGGGTTTCGTATCCTTTTCAGAAAAACGCTTCTCCTGAAAAATCGACTTTTTTCACACACAAAACCCGGTTATTACTACTGAACGATAAACTTATACTTAGACTTGTCTGAGAGTGTTGAAATTTTTACAGCAGGTTTTTAGTCTTATAATACGTCTTTTGACCAAAGAGAATTTAAAAAAAAATATTAGGAAGCTCCTGGCAATTTTTGAAAGTTAGAAAAAAATGATCGGTTTGTACACTCTGTTGTAAAATCGATTATATACATATCGATCATGCTATCAAAAGGTTCTTTGGTCAATCGACTCTTCACCATTTGATAGAACTGTGCTCAAAATTTCGCGGAAATGGGTTGAGTAGTTTAGGATTTATTGGGTCTCAAAGTTGGGCATTTTCATAGGGTACATAAATCCATATTTTTGTTACCCCCCTTAACAAAATAATAAGCACCAATCCTTTACTGTAAACGTTTATTAAACGTGATTTTTCATAATTAATTCATAATTAGGATACTTGTTTAGACGTATCTATCAAAGAAAAGACCTATCACCATCAACTAGTGAGCAGACACGTGTTCGAGGGAGCAGAAACAGGTTTTGAGAGAGCTTAGACTAGTTTTGCAAAGCAGACGCCTGTTATTAGTCAGCAGAAAGCTTTGTCTTATGTACTTCCAAGTTTGCGATGCTTGAGGGTACCGGGACAGGCCTTGACTATCCTGGAGGCTTGACCAAGACAGGATACCAGTTTGAAAGAAGTACAACCAGAATGTGGAGAAATTTAAGCCCAGTTTAAAGGGACAGCATTAGGTTTGGAAGGTTTGAAAACAGTTTGAAAGGTATGAAACTACGTAGTTTCAAATGAACAATAACCAGTTTTGACAGTTGAAAACTGGTTTTAGGGGACAAAAACAAGCTTGACGAGACGAAATATATGGAAGGATTTAATAGTGGTTTGAATGAGCGACAACTGGTATGGAGAGATTAATACCCAGTTTGTTGGGGTTAAAAACCCGTTGAACAGAGAATAACATGTTTGCAGGAGTTACACAGGTGTAAATAAACGGCAACTAGTTTGGAGGGGTTGAAACCCGGTTTGAAGAGACGGCAACAGGTTTAGGAAACCAGGTTAATTGATGTGAAATTCTGCTGTGTACAAAATTTCTTCGTTTTCACCGAAAAACAAACGATCGTGGATATGGTCTGTGTTGCTCACAGGTGCTCTCTTATATACATGGGCGGATAGGCGGTTTTGACCGGCCCGGGCGATTCAATTTGACCGGCCCTTCCCCCCCCCCCCCCCCCCTAGCCTTAACAGTTACCTATCCAAAGACCATCAAAGGAGGGGTTGTTCATATTTTGGAAAAACAAGCAAATGAATAGGAACGAGAATACACTTTATTAATTTTAATACCTAGGTGAACTTATACTTATTAATAAGTACTTAAGTGAAAAATGACAGCACCTATATTTAGAAAAAATAAAAGTGGTATGTGTGTTAGTTTGGTATACCAAACAGACGGTATACCGTCTATACAAACATAATAGCGACTGAAGCTAGGATGGATTGAATTTTTGCACATTTCTTCAGCTTCATTATCACAGCGTATTGATGAGGAGCATTTGGCTGGAGCACTGCACCGAGAGGCTTTGGGTGTTTCTGGCCCTCCTCGCCATCACCCCCTCCTCCCCTACTCATATTTGTCCCCTGCTTGTTCATTTCTTTCGAACTCTAGGCTCAACCTGTCCCATGGTAAGTTTACCTTTTACAGCTGTTTAAATTCAATTACTAGAAAAGTTTGTCATGTTAAGTGTTTGGACGGATGAAGGACCCAAAAATGATTACTCGGAAAATGAGTCCTCATTCGACTTTCTGGCATCCTTCAAAAGTCTGATGGATGCATTGAATGCCAAGGCGAAATCGGACGCTTCTGGGACCCCCAAAAATACTTTGAAAACGACACCTAACTCCTTCCCATAGATGAAACCCTTCAAAACCCCCTTATGTAGCCCTCTTTAGTTCCGCAGAGCATCGCTGGTTTGTGCGATTGGGCTGAAAACCGTGTGGGTACAACTTGAAGAAAAACCAAGTATTTTGTCAAAAGTTTCAGATTTTTGAGAAAAATTGCTACTGCTCAAAACGTCGTGGACATTTCAGTTTTGGAATCTGCTCATCTTAAAACGTAGATATAATGACAAATTTTGAGGACGATCAACATTTTGGACTTAGATAACACATAGTGTATTATTCAAAGAATATTTAACCAAAACGTGATCACATAACGCCCACAGACGAAACACTTGCTGATGAGGGAAAAGAGACCAAGCGGTAGGCGATGGCGAGGAGGGCGAGAAACGACTGAAGCCACTCGGCTCAGTGCTTTGGCCAGACGCACCTGCTCGCAAGCCATCAACATGAGATCCTCCAGATTGTTATCACTCAGAGTTAGCCTCAGCCTTGTTTTGATGATTTTCAATTTTGAAAAACAACTCTAACACTCAGCTTGGGTGGTAGAAAGCGGTAGGTAGGTACCTACCAAAAATGGGTGAATCAAGAAGAGAATTTCATACAATGAGGCCATGAGGATTTAAAACCTTGTATGCAAATTACGCATTAATTGCACTTGACATCCACCCTGCTAGGAACAGAGCCAACCAGATCGCCTTCATTGTGACTGAATTTTCCTTTTCGGTCTCGATTTCATATTTCGGGTAAGGTCAAATTTTGTTTCCAGCTTCGACCGACCCCTCAGGACCTTCGGCCCTTCGGGCGTCGCCCGATCGCCCGACCTGCCTATCCGCCCCTGCTTATATAACATCAAATTTGGAACTTAAATTTTTTGAAATGCAATTCCCTCGTTGTAATTGACGTAAATGTTTCATCTTGTGGCTGTATACAGTTAGATATACGATCATGTGCCAACGACACGAGCCAACGGCGGAGCGTCAGAAGCTGCGTCACACCTGAGGCCCTCATCGCCCGTATCGTCTTCAGTTGGAGTTTAATTAAATGGAAGCCGTGTCGTGCTCGTGTTGACGGCCCGCATTCGGGCCGATATCGCCGGGGGAATTTTATCCGGCGCCCTAATAGGAGGCCGTATTTTGACGGTAATCGCAAGGATGCTGCAGCTGGTTGGATGAAGAAAATCTCCCACTATGTTGTATTTGGAAGCTAATAAGATTACAAATAGTTTTTTTTTCTTTGACTCGAAAGGCGCGGCAGCAGGTAGAACCGTCTGAGGCGTTTCCATTGAAGAAAAGAGTCTTTTATTCTTTGAAAGGTAGCAAAACGCCGAAAGTGGGATAACCGCAGAACCACACCCACCCCCAACAAAAAAAACGTCTCTCTTTAGAGTAGAAAACACCCAGTCAAAAAAGGGGCTCGTTTTGGAAAATGTTGACATTATCGGCGGAAACGGAGAAGACCAATTTGTGGGAGGGTGTTTTCTCATCCTTCGATACTTTTACTACCTGAGTTATGACGTCTTCATGACGTATTAGGCCAATGACAGCCGTCGTAGGATTTTTACTCCGACGTAATTTCTCAATCCGATGGGCGATACGATATCCATGGTTTAGGAATGGAGTATATTACCTTGAACAGCAGGGAGGCACAGGCCATCATCCAATAAATTAAGGCGACTCCGTCGTAAGAGAAGGAATAACGATTGCCAGATATTATACATCACTTCTAAACGATATTCTTTATGTACTTTGTTCCAACGATATGGAGCGCTGGGGTTTTGGTTTGTTTAGGTCTCTCGACTCTCTTTTTTTTATCTCTTCGGAGCTCGGATCTTTCATTCATAAATATTCTCATTGATTGGTAAGGCCTTTTTCTCAATGGGCTCAGCCCTCGTTACTGCCGATCGCCTCAGTCGCCACTTATTTATCTTGATATTGGTCTCCCCGTGTTTCAAGAAGAGAAACCACCATGAAGTGACGAAAAGACGATGAAGCCGAAAAGAAGAAGAAGAAAGCGACGACGACGATGATGATTATGGGAACTGAACGCGACTCGGGAGAAATTTGCCTATCTGTGTTCCTCGATTTAATATTGAATAATTCAATATTCAATTATTGGTGTTGGGTTGGTTTTTTATGCAACTTTTGAATTCGGGAAACGTTCTCGTATATATATGTATTAAATAATATGTAATATGTAATTTATATATAGGATATATATTATATGTATTCTGACGAATTCTGACTGATGCCATTCGTGTGTTTCACAGGAACGAAGAAGTTGGAAGCAGTAATCGCCATTTTCTTGCGTTCAACGATCTCACTGGGAAATGCGGAACTTTTTTCGGAGGTTGACAAATAAATTATCAAGTTGAGTTTTTTTCGGGACATTTGATGTGATCAAATCAGGTTGGAATGCCGTCAAGCCTGAATAACTTTCACTTTGCAATTTGTTGCGACGATTTGCGTCATATACCTCTGATCGTATGATGCCAATAATAATTATACCTCCACCATTTCAACCATTTATAACACCAATTATTGGTGTTATAAATGGTTGAAATGGTGGAGGTTGAAAAGGGTCGTAGGAAAAAAAATCCCCGGAAAAAAAGTCCCCGAAGTGACCCCCCCGGAAAAAAGATCCCCGAGGTTGCCGGAAAAAAAATCCCCAGGAATACCATCCCCGAGCTTGAAGACTACTCGGAAAAAAATCCCCGTCAATATGAAAAAAAAAAAAAAAAAAAAAAAACAGGAAAAACACCATATCCCGGAACGATCCGATTTCACTGTGGCGATCTTTAGGGGTTTTCATGGGGCTAAAAATGGGATTTTTGAAGGATCTCCAGAAGTTAAATATTTTTCGAGTAAAAATTAAAGAATTTTTGAAAAAAACACATTTCTGAAGAAAAAAAAAATCCCCCCAAAAATGTATTTTTGAAATATAAAAAAAAATTTTTAATTTTTTTTATTGACAGAATTAAATGTCTGTACAAGCAACCTGTATCAAAGAATAATAAACCCTTGTGTAAAATTTGCAGCGTTTTTAAGAGCAGTGCAGAGAATTTGAATAATTCAAATTCTCTGCACTGCTCTTAATTACAATTATTGTAATTTTTATGTAGAGGAACCTTTTTGATGACAACATGATCCTCTGCCCCTCTGTGATAACAAGGCAAACAGCGAGCGTCCATCAACTAACTACGACTAACGCACAACTCGGGGATTTTTTTTCCGTTTCGGCAATTTCTTCTCTCGGGGATTTTTTTTCCTAGGACTGTGGCGGATTCGGGGACTTTTTTTCCTGGGATTTTTTTTCCGGGGACTTTTTTTCCGGGGTGGTTACTTCGGGCATTTTTTCCCACGGGGATTTTTTTTCCGCGAGCCGTTGAAAAGATGTATCGACGAGAGTTTTGACGAAAAAAATCTCCCTATTCCGAAGATCGCGATTGTCAAGTCTAAATTCGAATGGGAGGTTGACAAATAAAATAGTAATTATTCGATGATGAAAGAGCTCTCAATAGAGAGTTCCTAAAGCCACTTTTTGCCTAAAGGTGATGAGTTACGGTCGACGTAACTCGAGATTTCGCGCATGCGCAGAAATAACGGTGATAACTTACGTCCTTATGCCTAACGTCGAACGTTATTGCCGTAAAGTTACGGCAATCAGCTTACGGTCTTAAGGATATCGCCGTTAATTTCGAGCAATAGAACGTAAATAGCGGCACTTTAAATTTAGCGCGACTTTTGATAAGACCGTATCTCTGTTACGGTCTTATGTGAAGTTAGCTTTTCTTTGATTCTCCCTAGACAAATCCCTTACGGCGATAAAAATTAACGGTCGACGTATCTCGGATGTTTCTTTAGGAACTCTCTATTAAATGAAATAAATTTCACTAATGTCATTTTGGACTCATTCGTATCACAGGAACGAAGAAGTCAAAATCTCCAATCGCACAATTTTCGATACTGACGAAACGACGTTCAACGATCCCATTTGGAAACTCGACAATTTGTTAAGCGTTCGATCAAACTATAAATTTACTTTGTGTCATTTTCCACCAAAAAAAAAACTCCCAATTAATATGGCACCTTAAGGCTACATCAGGTTTGAACGCCCTCAAGCCACTGGGAGAAACTTGAACCGATTAAACCTAAATCGGAATATTTTAAATTTTCACGGTTGGTCGTTTTCCCATCCTCCGGTACGGGAGCTCCGCATTTTCAACTCTATAATTTTCTTCCTCTTTTTTTTTTAAATATTAAATATAATGAGCTTCTTATCTACAGAAAAATATAATAATGGTGGAAGCGAAGAGAAAAGAAGGAACTGGAGGACTGCATAATTATTTCCAGAGGCTTGCATACGCTTAGCATGTCAAAATATAGCCAAAGGGGTCCTTGGAGGGGGGTTGAAGGAGTTACGTATTCGGTAAGGGGCTCAAGGGGGTTAATAAGGTCGGTAGATGAAAATGTTTTCTCCCTGTGTAATTATACGGGCCGTACGCCGTCCTAATGTCCCGCCGTAACGCGTCGGACCTGATCTTGATCCGGAGAGATTTTTTTTCCCCCACTTTGGAATATGAACGGCGTTTGTGGCCCCTTTGAAAAATGATGTCAGCATTTTTGAGGAAAAAACGTTGTTTTAAATTTTAAGAAATGGAATTCAGTAGCGTTATAGTGTTGAACGAGTTTTGTTTCCCATTGGGTACCTCAGTGGAGGGAAATGGAGACCTTTTGAAATTCATGGCCGAAGGGTATCAAACTGGACCCCCTGCAGGCTGGAAACCGGAGACCACGTACGTTCTCTCACTCTGCCCTTTCTCAATCCTCAGCTCATTTGATATTCAGCAAGTACTGGAGCTTCTGAATTATGATGGCGAACGTGTGAAATGCGATATCTTCGTCGTGAGTTGCCACTCCGCCTCATTGTCGACGCCGTCATAATCGTATGCACCCAATACGTTAAAAATGGTATAATTTGCCTTGTTCAAATTGTGTATTTTTGTTAAACATATCCTGAAGGGATCGTTAAAATATTCGTCAACATCGAAAACTGTGTCGCTGTCGACTTCTTCACCCTGCGAAACAAACGCTCGTTCTTTATCTTCGAATTTCGGCTCGACGATCGCGATCTATGGACGTTCGATTTTCGTCGGAATCTCAGTCCTTCCTACCTGATGTTGCCGCCATAACAATTGGGAACCATTTTTGTGAGGAAAATGTCCAGAAGAAACTCAGTTTCATAATTTATTTATCAACCAAAAAAGTGTCGCATATCCCGACAGGATCGTTAACCCATCTAAAAAAACAGCCACTCGATCTATTGCGAATGCAAGGTAATTAATCGTGTTTTTGAGTTGCACCACCCTTGCATTCAACCTATTGTCCCCAACACAGGTGAAAATGTTGATGGATGAACGTGGGAGGGGGAGATTTCCTCCGACAAAAAAAAAAACTATTACAGCTTCGAGCTTTGAACACAACTCTTCACTCAGACTGAAGGGATAGCCTTTTATCAAATCAATTAAAACGAGCTCCCAACGTATATTTTTATTTTGAGAGGTGGAAAAACGTGGAAGGGAGGCGCTGGAAACAATAGGTTTGATGAGGAAATTAACGTTTTGCGAGAGGGACGAGAGGGGACGGAAGCACTCACCTGCTACAATGGTCAATTAGAACTTAAGCGTCATTTTTTTTTTTCTCAAACTCCGCAATACGGTCCACGGCAAGCAACGTACGGAAAAAAAGAAAGGAATCCAAATCGAGGACATTTCAGAGCAGCGTTGGTGTCCTTTTAAAAGCGTTTGTTCGTCCAGAACGTTTTCACCGTGCACTTGAGCGTAACGAGTCGGTCTTGCGTGTGCGATTTGCGGAGAGTACGATGTCCACTTAAGGAGACACCAGGCTGGATTGTGTCGTTGTGGGGGCACAATCTACTCTCAATAGGCCCAATGAGTGTGGCGAGCGAGTTGGTTGCGAGTATGAAAAAAAAAAATGTATGTATGCGAAAAGTCTTTTCGAACTGAAGAGAGCGTATAAAAAGAAAAAACGTTATGAAGACACATTTGCGTTCGTAGTTTACGAAAAAATTGAAGAACCGTAGGTTACTTTGTTCCAGGCGGCATACTTTTGGTCCAAAAACGTAAAAACTTCAAACGTGACGTAATCGGTTTATAGGGGCAGGAGCCCATATTAAAAAAAGCCAAAATCATGGCAACATCCTTGGCAACTGAAAAGTTAACAGCAGCAACATCTGCTTATTACCTCTTAGTGATAACAATTCGTGATAGCGATCAGCTGTTTTTTGTTATAATCTTTGCCTGGATACTTTTGGTGCTACAGGTGGTTGAGAAGGGCAGTGAAGTTGACTACAGTACCTCTCGTGTTGATAATTTAATGGAGATGAAAATTCATTACTGGATTTTCACATTCAAATGATTTTTGTCGTCATTTTTCACAAAATATTGGTGGAAGGTAATTTTGTACCAGGAAGGCAGGGTACTTTGGTCCAACTGTAAGGTTGGATAAGAACACGTTTTTCGCATAATTATGATTATTAGTGCAATAAATTGGTGGTAATTTGGATCTTTTTATTATTCCAAATGCCTAACAAACACAAGAGAAAGTTGGGGAGCAGGCTGTATCGCGATTACGAAACTATTTTTTTCTAGGTTGAATTTCCATTTTTTGGGAGTTTCTAACATTCATTTCTACATCAATTTAGTCCATTTCTAGCCAAATTTTCATTTTAAAAGTTGTGGGATTTTTGCAATGGAAGACAGAAATTTTGTTCTAAGTCACGGGTAGGTGTAATATACCACTTGGGCATATTATGTGTACAAGTTACCCTGCAAAAATAAGACTGTTTTACGAGCTGTGTTATATTAGCTTAAAGAATTAAAGTTTTACTCGTTCAAATTTTAACCATCTCATATTTTTCAATTTTTCCACTTGCTCCTGGATCAAACAAAGTGAGGGGAATCTCATACATTGGTCCAAATGCGAAAGTGAGTGTTTTTTCAAGGCAATTCGTGACTGGACCAAAGTATCCTAGCCCGTATGGAAGCTTTGTTCCAAACTTGAACAACAACAAAATTATACACAGAGGGCAGATATAATTTTTTTGAGGTCAGAAATCGATTCAGCAGGTCCTAATTAGTCGGAAATAGTCATTAGAGTGAGAATTTTCGCCTTGTAAAGGTGTGGAAATGAGCAATTTCTAAAAAAAATTGCACAAGTGGACCAAAGTAACCTACCTTTACGGAACATTAAATGTTCTGTAGGAGTTCTTCAATTGGGTCAATCTAAAGAAAGGTCGTCGTTGTTGGAATACAAAGGCAAATTCGACCGATTGTCGTCTAGTTGGAATTAGAAGGAAGACAAACTTTTCACACAACTAACCAGTTTTAGAAGCGGAAAAACTTGGAATTTCAAAATTCTCCTAATCTTTCAAATCTACATTGAAATCTATACTACTAATTATGACTATTATCATTCATGCTACTAACAGCTTCCACTCCAGTTTTATTTATTTATGTGAAAATATAAGCAGGAAAGACCAATAAACGGCTATCACCCTCATTAGCTCAAACATTTGATTTGGTGCGTCTCCAATGGTGTACATTACCAATATTTGACAACCGATCTTGAAGAAATAGCAATGTTTCATCTTCATCGCACGTCTAGTTTGCGCGAATCCCACTCTGACTCCTTCACGGTTGTGCCGATTTACAACTCGTAGAGAAACATCCCACCTATTCTCTCATTACCTGATCTATCAACGTTTACTGCCTTATTCTTAGGTTATGCTGATCGTAGAGCATGACTCAAAAATCTAAAGCGTGCTCGGCATAGTTAACGAGAGAATCGCGTAAACGTAAGCGAGAAATTTATCTTTCTTCGCCATTACATTCAAAGCTTTGTCCGACAAGTTGCAATCGATCGAGCGCGATTTGTTCAGGTCCGTTCGGGAACCGATGAACGAGACACCAATCAATGGAAAACGAATTTTAATCGAGTCTACTCATCAAAAATTCTTCATCCTTAATCTACATAGTACAGCTATATATAAATAAACGAATAAGTTGTTCAAGATACTCAAAAAATGAAATACCTATTCAAGATATCCTTATAATTGACAGAGACTTGAATTTGGATTTACGACGACCCCACTGATCAAAATTCATCGAATTTATGCGTACAATAACAATAATGCTCAATGATGTCGCGATAGCTACCTCACGCAATTTGACTTGCGTTGATGCCGCCTTTTCTCGTAACATCGAGCTTCATAAAACGCACGAATATATTCAATATAGAAGAAAAAAATAGAAATTAAAAATAAATAAATTTTTATAATAAACAATTGCATTAAAAGGGTAAATGGTTAAGGGAGTATTTAGGAATCAAATATTACAGAGATAAAATATATTTTTATTTCTAATATGTATATGTTATCGGCAAAGTGTAATAATCCAGGCATTTCAGGCAATGTGTAAAACTCTTGCCAGATTTCAAAAGAAATCAAAAGTAAGGGAAAGTATTGAACAAAACTAGATATGTACATTGTACGAAATGTAGTAGGTAAACTTACAGGTTACGTAGATAGTACGTTGTCAATAAGTCAACAGTGAAGTGCAAATTTACATCAATAGGTACGCTCAACCCACAAATCGCTTTTTGTTCGAACTTTCTGTAATACAAACGACACGTTTGTTTCACAATAGTGTTTAAAAATATAATAAATTGTAATTGGCTATTGCATCGTCCTAATTCTGACCTAAATTTTGAACCATCTGGCATAAATGAGTATTGAAAATTTTGATCTTTTCAAAGTGGTGTAATTGGCATAGGATGTGAAAACTGGCAAACGTTATCAAAAAGTTGTCCAACCTCTTGTTGAAAAAGTCATCCAGTCGTGAAAATTTGTTGTAAAAGTAGTCAAAATTGTCGAAAAAGTATTCCTAACTGTCAAAAGTTGTAAAAAGCTAGCTTATCTATTCCTCTTTACCCGAAGATTGTATGCAATGACTTGGGAAATTAAATAGTTAGTCACATTGACGGCCCACGTTTGTGATTAATCAATTTAGTTAAATAACTACGTTTTTAAATAATTCCGAATTTATATATCAGAATATATAAATACAAGTATAAATACTTGTGGTCTCCTACCTACCTACGTCCGCCATGAACTACTACATCCGCCATGAACAACACGTTCAGAACATTTTTTTTCCTTTTCGGCGGGATGTTTTGGTGAAGAACGCCATTGTGTTTTGTCAATAGAAATTTGAGTCAGTTCGTTGTGGTTTAATTGCAACTTTATTTATTCGACTTGCTTACTTTTGGTTTATTATTCTTGGAATAATACACCTATGTTTTCGCGACGGAGGTCGACGACTCGGATCGGCCTCAAAACTTGACATTATCCGTTTCAAGAGGTCTACATTCAAAATCCGAAATGTCCGTCCGCCGTCCGGGCCGTTTTGGGCAGTAGGAATTTTTTTTAAATCTGAAATTTTGGCAAAATACTTGGTTTACCATCTAGTTGTGCCCGCAAGGTTTTCAGTCCGATCGCCCAAACCCGTGGGGCGCTATGGGGCTAAAATGGGGCTAAAGGAGGGGTGTTTTGAAGGCTTTTAGCTATGGGATCGAGTTAGGTGTCGTTTTCGAAGTATTTTTGGACGTAGAATCCATTTTTGGGGGTCCCGGAACGATCCGATTTCACTGTGGCGATCTATAGGGCTTTCATGGGGCTAAAAATGGGATTTTTGAAGGATCCCAAGAAGTTAAATATTTTTCGTGTAAAAATTAAAGAATTTTTGATAAAAAAAAAAAAAACCCAACAATTTTTTTTTGAAATATAAAAATCCAAAAAAAAAAATTTTTTAATTTTTTTTATTGACAAAATTAAATGTCTGTACAAGTAACCTATATCAAAGAATAATAAACCCTTGTGTAAAATTTGCAGCGTTTTCGTTTATTCGACATGCCTTCGGACACGGAAGCCCTAGGGGACGATAAGCCGACAAAATCAGAAGTGGGATGACGAAATCTGACGCTCACGGGAAGAAGGAATGCAGTTTACCAGATCCTACATTGTTGGCTATTTTGGAGGCTCAAAATCGAAGGAATGAAGCTTTGATTCAACAGTTGCTTACATCAGCCCAACGCAAAACTCTACCATTGCCTACATTTGATCCTAAGGCTAATGGTGCCGACCCCCAGTCATGGATAGTAACAGCTGAGTGCTGCATTGGAGAAATTGACCAGGTTGGAGGACCATTGATTATTGCCATAAGCCAAGCAATGAAAGGCGACCACATACTTACGGATCGATATATTATATAAGATAATTATTTCGTAGATATTATAAACGAAATTTTGTATTTCAGTACCCACCGTGCTTTGTTAGCGTTCTAGTGATTTCAATGGGTCAATTTACACCTTATTTATATTATCCAAAAATTGCACCAAGTGATTCATCTGTACAACAGTGAAAAATGCCATAAACAACTCTTCATTTTTTACACGCAAACAAATTGTCTTTAGTTTGTTCCTCGTATCCTCAGGCCTACCTGATCAGTAAATCAGTCAGATCAGTGATGACGGGTATCATCAGCATGCAGATGTAACTGAACGTGGGAGTGTTTTAAGATGGCCGCTGAATAGGAATTTCGTTGTCGATTGATTTAACTTTTTAAAAGATGGATTTTTTGGATCGGCGACGACATCTTTTAGTTGACTGATGATCAGGTAGGCCTGAGTTCGTCACAAAACTTGATAAATTTTCATATGAATTAGCCTCCAGATAATTATTCACAAAAATTCAAATTTTACAGCTTTAGGTGTTTTTGGAACTTACCATTTCATTCCCGCATAATTTAAAAATTCGAACGTAACAATGTTTAAATATATGATTTTTTTTAAATGTCAGAAATCTTCAGAGATATTTAAGCGAGGAAGATTGTAATTAGGAGAATTCAGATTATCTTCAGGGTAGAAGCTCTACAGGTTAATCCCAACCTGTAAAGAGGTAGATGGGATAGAATGGAAGGGAGACTGTCAAAGGAAATACCGGGAGTTTTCCTCCCCCCCTCCATCCCTTTTTGTAATTTGCCAGTTGTTTTCCTAAGGAGATTGTCCTCCGAGGCGGGGTGTTGACTTTGCTCGGATCCTTTCCTTGTTCCCTCGCGCGGGCTGTTCACCCTTTAGGATTACAAGGATCAGAAGAGCGTTTTCCCCTTCTAAGCAGCCTTCATCTTCCTCCAATAAAACCGCTTCCCCACCTTACCGTCACCTGAAACACAACTTTACCCTAACTAATTAATATGGAAATTCAGAGCGTCTAACCCCCTTTCGTAATCACATAACGGGATTTGTCCATTTAGTTTTCCCACGTGTTTTTCATAGTTTACAACAAGGTACTTACAAAAGTTATTTTCAAGTGAATAAAAGAAATGACGCAATGTCTTGGTGAGGTTGGCAATCTGAACCGAGACGTGGAGGTATGTTATCTCTAAGATTGGCTAATTGTGGTGACTTGGGTTCCCCCTTTCGCGTGCAGTGATAAATTATCTTCGAGGGAATCGTCGAAGCAGTCGAATTGTTCTTCTCCAGAGGGGTTTCCACTTCCCCAAAATGCAATCAAACTAATTAATTACAACTCTCCTCCTCCTTTCTCACCAACTTATCAGGCGGGTTTCTCCCTTGGTAGGGGTGTGCACGAGCTGGAGCACGGGAGCTCTAATTTCAGATTTGAGAAACCCGTCGCGTCGTGCTGGATAGGAACGTTAGGCAACGGCCCAGCACGACCCTGGGATTGGTTTACAGTGGGAAATCACAACTATTATTTCGAGTGCTGGTGAGGAAATTGAAACTTTTAACGATAGGTAATAAACAATCGTCACCGGCCAACTTTCACCTTAGTTGAACCTTGGAGGGGATTTAAATTCCTGGACGTGGGAAATTTGCGACACTGAACCCCGTCAACTCCTGAGCCGAAGGTTCAATCTGACTGTCCGACTTCTTCCGCAGCCGAAGGATGGCGACCACTTCACCAAATCTCCATCTCGTGCGGGCTGAAATTCATCCGCTGCTCTAGCGATTCCTGTCTATTGACGAATGTTCAGCAGCCACAATGCTCTCCGTCGGCCCACTCCTCTGCGCCCAGCAATCTTGCCCGTCATGATGGTCTGCAGCAGTTCATATTTCGGGTTCTCCATAACGTGTCCCCGATTTGCAAATTTGCTACCTTTCGCGGCTTCGGTGGTCAGGATCTGGTAATCTCTCGTTTAAAACTGTTGTGCAGAATATAGCCGTTTCGCAGACGCGTCGTCCGAAAAAGTCAGGTTGGGCAAGTGAGTAACTGGGCATAAAACCCAAATTTAATAATGACAACAATAACCGTAACAGACGGAGCCGGTTGATGATTTATTTTGAATGTTTTAAAATAATTTTGAACCCGTTATGGAATCCTCTCGACCGTTGGAAAATAGCGAGGATTAACATCGTCTCCCGAGTCTTAGAAATTCTATGTCTAAGATTAGTTCAAAACGTCGCTCGTCGTAGAAATTCGTTCGTTCGAAATTTATAGTTAAAATTCGGATCGAAAGGGAGGCGACGCGACGGTGCAAACGCCATTTCAATCTCTGTAAAAACCGAAGATTGGAATAGTTGCGCCGATTCGCGAGCTTTCCAAATTGTGCTTGGGCGTATCCAAACAAAAATGGACGTCATTTTCGAATTCTCACCAAAAAACCCTAAAAATGTGGTTTTTAGCAACTCTGTAGGAGTTGGAATCAAACGAGATGCTGATTATCTAAAGCGACAAAATTCTGAATTTGAGCTATATTTCAGAGTTTCATTCAAACACGGCATTGCTCACGTTGTCTCAAAATTTGTCTCATTTAATGAGACTACTAAGAAAATTGCATTAGACGCGTTTGAACTTACAAAACAGTTTCAAGTGTTTTTTTTTTTTTTTTTTTTCTTTTTTGCATTCTCCCTGTCAATCGAGGCAAATGCTTAGGGGTGTTCGGGAGAGAGGAGCAGGAGCAGATTAATAAGTTCCTGTCATGTCCACAAGCGGTCATCAGGAGTGGACGATGGAAGGACAGGAGGGCCTGGCACGTCCCCCAGATGGTTGACGAGATTGTAATGACGGGAAAAACCGACGTCCCGCCCCCGTCCTGCCGTTGGCGCCCAGCAGCGAACCAATTTTTTTTTTCGTCTTTCTCCGGTCCGGACGATGTTCGGTTTTCTTACGGTAAACGCTTCCCGCCCAACGAGAATGGCCGAGGCGTCTAGCCATGTGAAAATCATTTTCTTTCCAGGTAAAATATCTTCGAAATTGCCTTCGAAGATGTTGTCGGAGGCTCCATTCAAAGTATCCGGTGGTGAACGAACAAAAACCTCACGCAGTCGCTCTTTCAGTACGTGAAACTATGCAAGCCCCTTTATATCTCTACACTTGAAAATAACAGTGCAGCTCTTCACCATTGTTCAGCATTTGTTCAGCACAATGCCTAGCTTGGTTTGGTAAAAATGACAAAAGACGGACTACTTCATTTCTGGGCATTTCATCTATCATTTTCTTTTCATGATGGTTCAGGACATTTCATTCATTTTTATTCGTCCATTCATTAAATCATTCATCATTCACTTCATTTTTCGTCATTCGTCATTCATTCTTCACTCATTTCTCACTTCATTTTTACGGACGGACATTTGATTTTCCGACTCCACACATCTTGAAACTTGTCTACTTAATGACAAATTTTGAGGCCGATAAAAATTGTCGAACCTGTCGCAAGTAAATTGATGAATTATTTCATGAATAGACAACCAAAACAAAACTGAAATAATTTTTTTTTTTATTGAAAAAATTAATCCAAAAGAGAAAATAAAAAACGTTGCAAATTTTTCGCAAGGGTTTATTATTCTTTCATATAGGGCACTTGTGCAAAAATTAATTCTGTCAGTAAAAATTTTTTTTTTAAATTTTATTTTACTCGAAAAATATTTGACCTCCTGGGATCCTTCAAAAATCCCATTTGAGCACCGTGAAAGCCCCGTAGATTCCCACGGTGAAATCGGATCGTTCCGGGATCCCCAAAAATGGATTCTTCGTCCAAAAATACTTCGAAAACGACACCTAACTCGATCCCATAGCTAAAAGCCTTCCAAAAAAACCTCCCGTAACCCCATTTTGACCCCATAGCGCCCCACGGGTTTGGGCGATCGGGCTGAAAACCTTGCGGGCACAACTAGATGGTAAACCAAGTATTTTGTCCAAATGTCAGATTTTAAAAAAAAATCCTGCTGCCCAAAACGGCCCGGACGGCGGACGGACATTTCGGATTTTGAAATCTAGACCTCTTGAAAAGAATACTGTCAAATTTTGAGGCCGATCCGAGTCGTCTACCTCCGTCGCGATATCAAAGGTGTATGTTTGGTATAAAAAATATACCAAAAATGAGAATTTATAATAAATTTAAAAAATAATGAATAACAATTTTGAAAAACGAATAAATACAAATTTAAAGAAAGTAATACCCGAATTAAGGTAAAAATAAATCATTTATTCAATTTACTTAATTATTAGAAAAATTGAATAAATTTAAATTAACGCTGCAACTTTTACACAAGGGCCAATATTCTTTGATGTCAAGTGTGCAGAAATTTTTTTAAAATTATTATTATTAATATTATTATTTATTATTATTATTTATTTTTTTTAAATTTATTTTTTTATTTTTTTTTTTGAAGTCATCTCAAACTAACAGAACAGCCCGTCCGAAGAGCTCATCGAAGCTAGAGGTGACAATAAAAAACGTTTGACCTTATTTGAAAAACGCTGCAAATTTTACACAAGGGTTTATTATTCTTTGATATAGGTTACTTGTGCAAAAATTATTTCTGTGTCGAAAGAAAATAATTTGGGAAAAACAATTTTTTGGATTTTTTTTTCAAAAAAAAATTTTTTGGTTTTTTTTTTTTCAAAAAAATTGTTTTTTCAAACATTCTTTATTCTTTACTCGAAAAATATTTAACCTCCTGGGATCCTTCAAAAATCCCATTTTTAGCCCCATGAAAGCCCTATAGATCCCAACAGTGAAATCAGATCGTTCCGGGACCCCAAAAAATGGATTCTACGTCCAAAAGTACCTCGAAAACGACACCTAACTCGATCCCATAGCCAAAATCCTTCAAAAAACCCCTCCCGTAGCCCCATTTTAGCCCCATAGCGCCCCACGGGTTTGGGCGATCGGACTGAAAACCTTGCGGGCACAACTAGATGGTAAACCAAGTATTTTGTCAAAATTTCAGATTTTTAAAAAAATTCCTACTGCCCAAAACGGCCCGGACGGCGGACGGCGTACGGCGGACGGACATTTCGGATTTTGAATGTAGAACTCTTGAAACGGATAATGCCAAATTTTGAGGCCGATCGGAGTCGTCGACCCGCGTCGCGAAAACATAGGTGTATTATTCCAAGAATAATAAACCAAAATGTCGTTTTAATTTTAATAATAATCTTGATAAGTGTTTGAACGGATGTGGTACACCGAAAAATGGATTGTACTTACAAAGCTACACGGAAAACGACCCTCATTCATTTTCTAGACTTCCTTCAAACGCCCCATACTTCCCTATGGTGAAATAGGATTGTTTTTGCCCCCCCCCCCCCCCCAACATGAATTCTACGTTTAAAAATACTTCAAATACGACAGCTCACTCGACCATATGGCCAACAATTGTCAAAAAGCCCGTGGCCCTTTTTAGCAGGCAGGGTTGATGTAAGTTATATAGTTTAATAAACGGTGATTCATATGAGTGAGTCATTATATAGTTTATGTACATGCTACTCAAGGCCGGATTGTTTGCTGACGCGGAAAACACATCATTTGGCTTAAATGCCATATCATTTATTACAGTTCAATTGAATTCAATCCCCGATTGAGCTCCCTGCGACCAGAGCTTTGCGGTCCTTTTATCTTCCCCTGGTATTGTTCCCATCTCCACCAATCACTTAATTATCTTTTCCTTCTTTTCAATTTTTTTCCTTCCTCCGTCCTCCTCCCAAGTAAATGAAAATAATGAAGATGACTAGATGATAGCCTTTTGTTCCTGATATCGGGCAGCCCGAATCCTTTTGGAAAAATGGTAATGAGGTTGTCCGTGAGGGGGGCGATTTGCATGGGAAACTCCACCCGTATCGGATACCAATTATTTCCGGCAATCGCAATAAGACACTTACAAACGGGAGAAAAAAAACTGATTTAAGAAAGAGACCTCTTAATTATCTCATTAAGGGTTTTCTTGGCGTTTTCTTCTCGTGTGATAGCTCTATCTGAGGTTTTGGGCTAAACAGCGCAGTGAAAATGAGCCTTTGACGTGCACGTGTTAACCTTCTGTTTATTCAAAATTGCCTATCGGACTCTCTCCCATCCTAATACAGCCCTCGTGTATCTCATCGTTGTTCGCAAAGCCGTAAAACTGTCGAACACTCCGGATATCAATTAAACGCCGTTGATTTATAATTCGTTCCCCTCTTCAACTCCCCGTAATTGAATCTAAAGAATGATAATGGGTTATGTGCTATCCCGCGATAGGGCTTGATTTTTGTTTTCTCCTATGAAGAGATTAATCAGGAAATCCGATTTCAGAAGCCCCAACCTCCGTACGGCTCAATCATGTTCGAACCGTTCATCAGATGAGATTACTCGCCAAACGCTGAACACGTCCAATCAGCATTTTATGGTTGCAGCCGAGTACAGTACGGCGTTCTCGTGAGAGATCCGAGTGATCGTGTCCACAAATAAACTGGCGCTTCAGGCTGTTGACGGTGAAAATACGTACCTTCTCAAACACAAAATTTGTGTGCAGTTAAAATAGTTGCTCTGGTGAACACTGTATTATTATTAGGGCTCGGATTTTGCATGTTTTTTTTTTTTCTGAAGCCCCAAACCTTCATGGATGTTCGTTTTGAGTGTTTTCAGACCATTTGCAACCCCAAAAAAAAAAAACGAAATTTATTTTGCATGTTTTGTCTTTTTTTGAGTCTTGCCGCAAAACCTGGAGGATCTCTGATTGTCGCGACGCATGAATTCATGTTCCCTTCGGCCTTCTCTACCAGTTTGGTGCATTGTGTAGTGATGGTGTCTTGTAGATAGCTATCCACCTATAGTTGGAGGTCTTCCCAGAGCGCGTCGTCAAATTGATGGTCCGGGATGACTGATGACACCTGAAGAGCACCTCCTAACCTCTTGAAGAGCTGATCGGCCGATAGCTTGGTGGTTCTTGCTGAGGTTTGCCTGGCTTCAGAACAACTACGACAACATCGTGTTTCCACACTGCTGGGATATACCCAAGGCGCAGGAGTGCGTTGTACAAGTTCAGTAAGAGGGTGATTCCACTAAAAGTGGCGAAATTCTGTCCAATTTCGGGGAGGGGAAAAAAGCATTTGGTACTGAACATCTTTCTCTACACCAGGCATTATTTCTTCTCTGGCGTGGACTAGTAGCTAGCTCAGGAAAAATGGTAACATGACCAATTTCTCAGTCCCCTGGCGTGTCCCCAGCCATAGGTTCACAACTTTTCGTAGCTACCACACAGTTACCCAGTTCAATATTTTGAAAACTGCAGACTCATATTCTCTCCATGTAGTCTAGTAACAAGCCCTTTACTGTCCTGATTTTTTAAGTGCTAGCTTTTAGAGTTATGCATAAAGAATGGTGTGTCCACGCGATTTCTTCTCATCCTCCTGCAAAATCTGGCAAGTGCTGTGGAGGAGACCCTATTGGTGTTGGGGAAATTTTGAAAACGCAGTTTGGCAGCTCTGATCCTCTACATTCTGTAGCAGCCTCACTCTCTGCTCAGTAATGTTTGTGATGGCCGAGGGTGAAGTCTTCTTGTTGAATTATATGTGAGTATTTTTATTCACTATCATCCCCCTGTTACCCATAACTTTGTTATTTTTGAATGTGTATTCTTTTTTCTGTCACTATTGCTTAGGTTAGCTGGTAAGCAACCTAGTCATAGTTTTGTCACATATTTACAAGCGCGCATGGAGGGGGGACATGGAAAAAACATATGATTTCTCATTCCCCTGTGTATCATTCCCCTGGTTTTTGAGGCTGTTAGGTATACAGGGTGTTACATTTAACGATGCCAAAAAAATTCCATGGATTCTGGAGCCCATTTCCGATCGAAAATGCCTTCTAGAGTTTTTTCGAAAACCGCTTCGTTTTCTCGTTATTTGCATTTTTGTTTTTTTTCAACAGCATGCATTGTTACTTCAGAAATGTGGCCATAACTTCCTTTAGAAGCATCGCATTGAAAATCCAATTACACCGTTGGAAAGGGCGTTAAATTTCCTATAAGATACACCTCCCTTTAGGGCCAGAAAGGTGGCTCAACGCGTTAAATGTAACACCCTGTATAGGGATTACTGTGCACCCCCCCCCCCCCCCCTCCCCACTATGTCAATAAGTTGAGCTGCTCGTATATGGGCTCCATTCAGGCATGGGCACTGAACACTCTGACACCAAAAAACCGTCCAGAATTCGTCGAAAAAATTATAAGATTTGCTCAATCGAAATTCGCCACTTTTAGTGGAACCACTCAAGAACGCGTTATCCTTCCTGGGGAGGTTCTTGTTCAAATCTGCTGTTATCCAAATTTGATATTAAGAATTGATTAAAGAATAAGATGATTTAAGTGTAACAAAGCTCCTGGATATGATTTAATCATAATTTTCTAACAAAAACATTTTTTTGCACACAGCCATTTTTGCTTAAAAAAAAAATATTGTCGAATCCCCAATATTATTAGTACGGTGTCAACTAACTTCAGTTGCTATATGCACTGAGAGAAAAGATTTTTTTATTGGCTAGGTTAAATCCGAAATAACCTCGAAAAGAAATTGAAACCACCTAGAATCAATTGATTCAACCTAGAAAAAAATAGGTCCAGGTTAAAGTAACATCGAAAAATATTAATACAACCTAGGCCCATATAGAAACAACCTAACCCGTTATTACCCGCCCTCTGACCACAACCTGGAATAAAAAAGTGTCAACCTAGACCAAAATTTGTCACATTTAATGTGAACTTCACATTTTGTCAAGGTTGACATTGTGAAGACCTAGAAAATATATTACCTACCTTTGACTTTTAAGTGGGGTAACCTAGAATTGAATGATTTGACCTTCCATATAATTCCCCTCCATTAAAGTCTCGGTTGTACAACTGAAAACAACCGAGAGATTTAAAAGGCGAGATTGCTACTTTAGGTAACAACCCAGAAAGTTAGACCTTCAGTCTCGGTTAAAACTACTGCAGTACTACAAATAGTTTTAGGTTTAAACAACAGTGATTGTAATTCATTCAATAAATTCCAGGTTGTTTCTACAGTACGCTAAGCGGCCGCGGAGAGCGCCACTGTAGGTGGTGGGCGTTAATTCTCGTTTTCTTGGCACCCCTGCTATTTAGCCGCTGGGGTTGAGGTCAAATCCTTGTCAAATTCTAATCGTATAATTTCTGTCACTATGTGCAGTCATATTATGACGTCACATTAAAATTTTTGTACTGAGTTGGAAACAGAGACAACCCAGAAAGATAGTTGAAGTTGATAGAAACAACCTACAATGGAAGTGGAGCAAACCTAGAAAGAAAAGTGGACCACCTAGTAATTTATTAGGACCAACCTGAAAAGAATAGGAAGCTACTTAGAAATTTAACTGGAACAACAGGGATAGTAATTGAAACAACCTCGTAAATAAAGGGACACAACCTAGAGAAAAAAGGGTTCTAGGTTAACGCGCCATGGCTGTAAATTGTTTGAAGTGGGGTGAGAACGTTTTTGTTTTAGGGTAAATCAACCGTCTATGAAAGTGAAAAACATTGAATACCAGGGTGAGACAACCAAGACATTAATGTTTTTAACCTAGACTGTAAATGGATGGAGGCGGCGGCATACACCGTGAACTTAACCTAGAACTAAAGTGTGGGGGTGGCGTATTTTAAATCTTGGTTGTTTGCATTTTTAGGAAGGTAACTTCTCCAGTATTTTCAATCTAGGTTAAATTATATTCAACCTAGACTAAATTGTTCCACCCTAGAATGAAAACCAAAAAAAAATCTAGGTTGGCAGCATTTAACCTAGAAAAAAATCGAAAAATAACCTAGAATATGCCCTTTTTTTCTCTCAGTGTGTATTTTTCCACGCAGAACGCAATTTTCACTTTTGAGACTTTAATTTCTTTCTATGGTGACGTGATAACTAATTAACGACTAAACAATCGACGCCTTCACAATTATTTGTTCTTTCCGGGATCTCCCGTCACCTCGACCAATCTACTTCATTTCCTCTTCGGTCTTTTCTTATTGCTTTCTCTCCCCTTCCATTCGCTCTCCAAGCTCGTAACATCCTGACATATCGGCCGATCTCCGCGGAGGCCCCACAGGGGTATTCAAATTACCTCATCTAGATAAATCCGGTGTTTTTATACCCCTGTACGGTTCTTATGAATGGATTCCGTGTTTTTTTTTCTTTGAGTTCCCACTTTTTACCTTTTGTTTCGTGCCTCGAAAGTGACCGGGTTCAGTTTTCAATTCATTAAGATATTCAAAGGGATTGAAGAGCTGACCGTAACTTTGTATTTGGCTTCGGACGAATTTAACGAAGGGAAAGGGATCCTTTGGGAGTTGGAGAGATAAATCAATCACTCAGATCAATTAGGGGTGGTTAGTTAACGAGATCTATTCCTAACAACGATGGCAGATAATGCAAATAGAAGATCCACTTGTTATACACATGCATAGTTAAATTTTAAATTTTGACGTGGATATGTCTTATGGCTGGGAATCAGGGGAAAATTTAATGTGGGTTTGTTATGAAAAAGACATTTTGTATTGAAAATGACGACGATGAAATTGGCGATTTGAAACAAAAATGACCATTTTCGACGATAGAAACAGTTTGTAGTGAAAATTATGATTTGCGATATTTAAAAAAAAAAAAAAAAAAAAAGTCAAAAGTTTTTAATTATTATCTCGCTTTGATGACCTCTTCGGATGGGCTGTTTTGTTAGTTTGGGATGTTTTGGTTGATGTAAGGAGATTTAAAAGATATAAATATTGACGAAATTTGAATGGTTATGGCAATGTTTGGTGAAATTGAGGAGATTCAACGAAAATTCCGATTTGTAGAGAAAACGAGACTTTCAGAACAAAAAGGCCTAGTTGTCGTGAAGATAGGGATTTGCGAAGAAAATTACGATTTCTAGTGAACGTTATGATTTCAGATGAAAAACTATTAGTAGTTTGTAATTTAATGACGAATATAGATGAAAATATGATTTAAAAAAAAAAAAATTTGATGATTGTAAAATCAAAAATGTAACAGTCAAAAATGTAAAATTTTACATTTTTAAATATCATTTAATAATATATTATGATTTGCAATGACAGAATGCGATTCGTATTGAAAACGACGAGTCTGTTTGAAAATGTTGACTTGGTGTGGAAACGATGATTTTGAATGAAAGACACAATTTGTAGTGAATAATAATATTATGGTATCGGTGAAAATGAGAACTGAAAATTGGCGATTTGAAGTGCAAATGACGGTCCCGAACGATAAAAGAACATTAAATGCTACAAAATCTTGATTTAAAAAAAAAACTACAAATTTTTTAGTTAACATGTTAAGTGCACTGATTTGCGTTGAAAAACATGATTTGTAGGGCATAATACTTTCCATCACAAACCCCAATTGTTCCCTTTAAATTTGGTCTTTCATCTAAAATCGTCATTTTCCGTACAAATCGCAAATGTCACTCAATTTTGTCATATTATGACAAAATTGGATAACAATAATCGCAATTATTGCGATTTTTAGTTGAAAGACAAAATTTAAAGGGAAAAATTAGGTTTGTGATAGAAAAGATGTATTGTAAACGACGACTCCAAGTGAAATTGGCAATTTGAAGCAAGTTGCCAATTTCACAATTTACAATTTTTTTTACAAAATTACAATTTTCAATTATAGAGACGGTTTGTAATTAAAATTATGATTTGAAATTTTAAAAAACACGCTTTTTAGAGAAAATGGCGAGATTTATCGAAAATAGTGATTTGTAGAGAAAATTATGAATTCAGATGTGAAACTGTTGGTACATGGCGAGTTTGGATAAAAATTCGATTTTTATTGAAAACCATAATTTGGACGATTTATTCTGCAAAATATGATTTGCGATGAAAGAATACGATTCGTGTCGAAAACGATGAATTTGGATGAAAATGTGAAAATGACGAGTTTTGAAGAAAAGACGATTTTGAGTGAAAAATATTATTTGCGATACGATTATATCCTCATTTTCATGCGAAGTGATCGGTTTTGCACAAATGTGCAATACAATGAAAATAACGGATTTGGATGCAAATGTTGATTTCGTCTGAGAAAGGACGATAAGCATCGAAAATCAATTGGCGATGTAAAGGACGACTTGTGGTGGATGGTGTAAATTTGAACTCTCAACCCCCTAAATGGTGCAGTTAGCTAGAAAATGAGTTTGGCAAATTTTTAGGCCGGTCGGACAAGTATAAATGGCGCCACATCGCATTTGAAGTTCGAAGAAACTGCAAATTTTTGGAACATTTTTAAGTTTTTCTTTTGTAACTCAAGTACCCTTTGGGCTAGAAACCTTTAATTGATCTCATTCTGTAGATAATTTGATTGCGACCAACTGTTATTTCAATACTGTTTTCGCTAAAACCAACAGAATCGCGGTTATTTGGAATTTTGTGGGTCAGGTCGTGATATTTTTAAGAAAATGTGACTTTTTACGCGTACTCCAAACATCGCCACGGCAGTCCATTGAATCGTATTCGAAACCTTCCCCTACATTGGCTTGGTTGCTATATGGAAATACGATGCTAGAATTGTATAAATAAGGAATGATTTCATGAAGTCATTGACGATTCATTTGAATCCCAGACCCAACTGTCGACTACGCCTCAACTTGTCGTCTTTCAACACTGACAAAAACCCACTCCGATCATAATGAGAACGGCATAATGTTCAATTACCTCCGCCCCGACCTCCTGTAACGGTTTTGTTCGTCGGGGTGGGTTTATGGACACGGCGAATTCCTCTTTGGATGTCTCGGTGCTCGTCTTTACGGCTTCATAAACCACGCGGATTGGCGCATCTTATTTAAATAATTTACGACGGCGATTAAGCCGGGTCGGGAGGGTATCCTTATGAAAATCGGAGGACGTCAAACTAGGCGACGGTTCGACGAAGAGACTCCCCGGAATGTCATTGATATCATTGCAAGGAACAAATTATCGGCCGTTCAAACAGAACTCACAACAGAATAGAAAACAGCACACACAAAAATAAAATAAAAAAAAAATAAAAAATCAAATTAAAATAATTAAATAAATTAAGGTAAATAATTATCTTGTCGAACCCCTTGGTTCATGCAGGCGTGCTAAATTTACTCACATTCACTAAAAATCATCTAAAATTCATAGTGCTCCTTTGAAGTTCAGATTGGCGATTTGGGCACATTTCACGAGACTCAAACACGCGGCCAGCCCCTAACGGATTCGTCCTTCTTATCCAAAGCAATTACCCAAAAACGATACCCGGGTGTTCCCCGTCTACCTGCAGTTAATGGCCCTATCAACAAATCGCGTCGACTTTCTCAGAGCGTCGTTTAATTGAGTCGGACAACAGTTACAAAATACGGTTCGTGCTGTTTGAAAGGGACCTCCTGTAGAAGCGATTTCCGTTTCAACACCGCTGGTTCACTCCAATTGAGACAAGTTGTGTTGACAAAATTAAATTCGAAAATTGGTATTTATCAAAGTGTGCAGCGAACTACTTCATGTAAAAACACACATAAATACTTGTGGTTTGTGTTATTAATATAAAATATTAAAACACCGTTTTCCTCCAGAAACCGTTCCAGACAATTATTGAGTTGCAAGTTTAACACAAACTGGGGGGAAAAAAAATTAAAAACAAGTCAACCTAACCTATTCTTTCCTGTGCAAAATTCCTCCCTCCATTTAGAAATGGCCTGTCGTGAACATTTCGACTACACACCGAGTAAGAAACTCGACGAAAAAGATTCTAGCGTGCGAGACCGAAGCCAGTAAACGAGAGAAGGGAATAGTTTCAGTATTTTACAATCGCTGCGCCGATTTTCAATAATTGAAAATTGGTAGATTTCTACATTTTTTTCTTCAAATTTACGACGTAAAGCGGCTATTTTCTTCAGATTTTGACAAAATTTGCTAGTTTAATGAATCTCATCAAATGAATCAATTTCTTTCTCACTTCATACTTTCACCCAATTCGGAACTAGAAGTTAATTTTTGTCAAAATCCGCAGTATCAAAGGAAGAACAGTGTATCGTGAACATATAGAACCAAACCGATTTGCGATATGTTGCAAATATCCAGCATAGCTACTGAAAAACCAGGTTGGGTAAAACCAATAAAGAAATAACTTTTTTTTAGTTTGTTTCATTTCTTTTTTTTTTTTTTTTGTTTTTGTTAATTAAGTTTAGAACAGCGCGTAGCAATCAATTCCAATTTTGAATCTATCCAGTTACATTACCCATCGGCCTAAATCGAGTATTGTTTCTAATTTTGTGGCCAGCTTTTTTTCATAAGCTGTACACGCCCCATATTTTCATTTATGAAATTGGAAAAAAATTTACTGGATACAAAATTTGTCTTACCTACTGAAGGAAAACTGCATCTACCAATCCGAAGGTACATATTGAGCTCGTGTTTAAAATATGTTGTTTTCAAAAGGCAAGTTTTAAACTGTGGCAACCCTGTTGTAAATGCTTCAAATCTTCTAAAAATGCTGTAAATATTACACAAAACGACAGGCAAATACTATAGTGCACTTGTTGAGATATCAAAAATCGACGGGAATCATTTTGAAAATTAAAACAAATTGAAAACTGCGTTGTTGTACAATAATTGGACAGATATGGGACCTCAAAAAATGGATTCTAAGGCCAAAATTACTCGGAAAACGAAACCACATTCGACCTCTAAGCGTCCTTCAAAAGCCCCCACGGTGAAATCGGATCGTTTGGGTCCGAAAACACTTCGAAAACGATACCTATCCCGACCCCGTGGCCGTGCACGCCAAAAGGCCTCCCGTAGCCCCATTTGTAGCCCCACAGACCCCAACGGAGAGAGAGCGGGCGGAAAACTTTGCGGACACAACTCCATGAAGAACTGAGAATTTTGTCACAAAGTGTTTTATTTACTAAAAATTCCTACTGCCCAAAACGGCCAGGGTGCCTGGACGGGATTATTTTTTTAAATTTACGCTTAATGAAACCGACCTAAATGCTTGACCGCGATGGTGGTTGATAGGTTGATTATTCTAATTTATATCACTAATAATGAACCAAAAGTGGTCCTAGAACTAAAATGTTTGAGAACACCTGCTTTAAAAGCAGCTCCCCGTAACCGTACAGGAAATACTTCAAATCATTTTTTTTTAATTTACTCGTTTAATAAACGTCGTATTCATTCGTTCAAAACACCTGTAGCGCGAGCTTCGCTGATAACATATTGTCTTATCAAGAGGAATTTGGTCTTATCAAACTCTGAACCTACCTTGTTCATGTTGTATAAATCCTGAGCTCCTGATGGTTGTTGTTGTTGTTGACACGAGCCCATAATAGGTGGGACGTCCTGCTCCCAGCAGTTCTCTTCCATCGCTCAGACCGAAAAAGACCGCCAAAACTGACAGGTTGTAAACACGTCACGGGGACATCGCGGGAGAGGGGGGAAAAGAAAATTCGAAAAAATTTCAAAAAAACGGTTTTTTGGAAAAAGTTAATTTTTACGATGTTTTATGTGGTGGTTAATTTTTTTAAATATTAGTGGGATTTTCCAGGTGTTTTTGTACGGTGAGGAAGCACCTTGTCTCGTGGCCGGTAGAGCACTGAAGGGAAGGCCCCGACTCTAGTTCCCCGCCTACCCCCCGCCCCCGATGAACCCGCCCCTCGGTGGGTCGGGGAGTGACGGGGGGGAAGCCTTCCTCCGCCTTTACCAATGTATAATTAAGCTTGAACCTGGTATTGCGCTCTATACATTGCTCTATCTCCGTCGCGCTCGTCACCCCTCTCCCCCCCCCCCCTACCATCCATCCCACGCCCACCGGCATCCCCCTTTTGGCATTTGCGCCCTATGACCGGCTTTTCCCCCCTTTGGACCCCCCCGAACACCCCCCCCCCCCCCCCCCGCAGATCTATCAAAACACCTGACCAACCGCAAAGTGATGCCCCTCTCAAAACCCCACCCCCGCCAAAAACTCCCGCTCGACTTTTTTAATTAGCCCCCCCCCCCCCTACAAGCCCCTTTAAAAAAAACCAAAACTTCGCCTAATTACACTTAACAATGCCCTTCGGGAAAAATACTCTTTTCTGCCATAATTGGTAACTTGAAGGATCTTGTATCGTTTAATCCACCTTTTGAGGAATAAAAAAAAATGCAACCCTTTTCCATAAAAATTTAATTGGTCTCCGTCAAAACAGCTTTCGACGTCCACTTAACGTGATTTTCATTACTTACTATTCATCAACTTTTTTTATTCTCGACAACAAATTTATAATAATATTACATAATTTGTATAATCATCATACATCATCATATCATACAATAATATAAAATTGTGTTGGCCGCCGTAAGCCGTGTGGTAGCCGTGTGGTTTGTTGGTACGGGATAACGCGTTCCCGAGTGAGTTTTTTCACTTTCCGCTCGCTGGCCGTTTAGGGGGTCGAAAAAATTACGAAAAAATACGAGCCGTATAGATCAGAACTGGAGGAAGACGTCGGTCAAATCGTAAATCCGAAATTCGCCCGGGAAATTCGTCGAAAATTCGTCGAAAAATCGTCTTTCTCCCGTTTGTCCTACGTTTTCCACTTTCAACTCGCGCCAAAGCCCGTTTAAGGGGTCGAAAAAATTACGAAAAAATACGAGCCGTATAGATCAGACCTGGAGGTAGACGTCGGTCAAATCGAAAATCCGAAATTCGCCCGGGAAATTCGTCGAAAATTCGTCGAAAAATCGTCTTTCTCGCGTTTGTCCCACGTTTTTTCGGGTTCAAAAATACCCAGTAAGGAGCCATTTTTTGGGTATGGTATCCGCGAGCCAAATGCGCGCCAAAATATGGCCAATCCGATTCCGAAGTCGGATTTCAAAAAAACCGAGGGGGAGGGCGTGATTTCACGGTGAGAAGACAATTGGATCGTTTTAATTCGCGCGGGGCCAGGGAAAATTCGTCGAAAAATCGTCTTTCCCCCGTTTGTCCTACGTTTTCCACTTTCAACTCGCGCCAAAGCCCGTTTAAGGGGTCGAAAAAATTACGAAAAAATACCAGCCGTATAGATCAGACCTGGAGGAAGACGTCGGTCAAATCGTAATTCGGAAATTCGCCCGGGTAATTCGCCGGAAATTCGTCGAAAAATCGTCTTTCTCGCGTTTGTCCCACGTTTTTTCGGGTTCAAAAATACCCAGTAAGGAGCCATTTTTTGGGTATGGTATCCGCGAGCCAAATGCGCGCCAAAATATGGGCAATCCGATTCCGAAGTCTGATTTCAAAAAAACCGAGGGGGAGGGGGCGATTTCACGGTGAGAAGACAATTGGATCGTTTTAATTCGCGCGGGGCCAGGGATCTTAGAAAATGGAGTGTCCAGGGAACTTTGATAGATGGAGAGGCCTTTATTTAAAAAAAGTTGAATTGAATTAAAAATAATAATTTCCTAAACGGTAAGCCCTAAAAATACGCCGATTTTTTCTATCGTCTCTGCTACGAATAGGAGGGGCCGAGCGGAGCGAGGCCTTATGTCTGAGTAGGGGTTTGAACGTGTCCATCGATGCTACGCACCCCACAGGCGGCAATACACCCCACAGGCGGCAATACACCCCACTAGGGGAGCGAGCGAAGCGAGCCAGAGAGACTAGTATATTATATTATATTATACATCTTCGAAATTGTGCATTTATACCCAATTTTATTGTGTACTCAGATATCATCAGTGTTTTGGCCATTTTATAGGAAGTGCGGAGCGCCCTAAAAATGTGGGAGAAAAGAGGAAAATTTAAACTTTCTTTTGATCTATTTCAAAACCGCTGCAAATTTGACGCAAGATAGTGCAAAAACGTAATATGTCGCATATTATGCGAAAGTTGTGCTTAAGAATGTTAGGTACCAAAGAAAATGTTCAAAAAATTAAAAACCTCTTAAATTTTGCATAGGGTTTACTATTTTTTGTAAAAGTAATAATTATTTTAAGGGTTTACTATTTGTTGTAAAAGTAATAATTACTTTTCGCACAGAATTATTCTGTCAGTTTGAAAAAGTAAAAAAAAAAAAAAAAAAAAAAAAAATCAATTCCCGTACCTACAACTTGGACAAAGGAGGTACCCCCGAAAAATTGTACTTCCAACATTACTCGACAACACGACGCCTCATTCGAGCTCTTGGCGTCAGGCAAAAGTCCCATTTGTAGCCGTCAAAAGCCCCTCCCGTAGCCCCTTTTTTAGCCCCAAAGAGCCCCACAGGTTTGGAGATCGGGTGGAAAAAACTTGCACGCACAACTACGCGGAGAACTAATATATAAGTATTTTCTCAAGTCGAAGGTAATGGTATTCCAAAGGAAAGGGAAACAGGCTCAGCACAGGTTTTGGTGTGGCGCAGAGGAATTAGAAAAGGTGTCCTCTTACACATACTTGGGCGTTGCGTTCTCCAGGTCGGGCGTCTTTGCCGAGCAGGCGCGGCACGCCGTCTCCAGAGGAACTGCCGCGTACAAGAATATCTGGCCAGTTATCTTCAAGTCTCAGGCGGCGGCTCCGGAGACTTGGTGCGGGTTGTTTTCGGGTGCTGTGGCCAGTACCTCTCTCTATGGTGCTGAGATCTGGGGCTTCTCTTATGCTGAGTGCTTGGAACGTGTCCAGGTGAGATCTTTCAAATCTCTTTTGGGACTGGCGTCTAATACCCCGGATTACGTAGTCAGATCGGAGCTGGGCCTTTGCCATATCAAGTTTTCGATTATAAAAGCCATGTTTGGATGGTGGTTCAAGCTGCTGAGCATGCCTCGGGAGAGGCTGCCAAGGGTGTGCTTCGAGAGACTTGTGGACATCTCACTGAACTTCCCGGACACAAAATACAACTGGGCCTTGCAGTTGAGGACCGCTCTTGGGGAGGCTGGCTGGGAGGACTTGTGGACCGAGCGAGGTGCGGCGACTCTGAGGAAGGCAAATCCGGAAGTCCTGGATTGCTTGCGTTCAAAATTACTAAGGGCGGATCTGGAGAGAGCGGCAGCCTCCTCATTCAACTAATGCCCAAGAGGCTCTTCCCGCCGCGTGGGTCAATGTGCGCCCTACCTCTCGGGTGACCTGCCGTTGTTCGCCAAGAGACTCTTATGCCAAGTAAGATGTGCAAACCCTAGGTACAGCAGGATAATACTCCACCGCATTACAAATCGCTTCGACAGCTCCGCATCGTGCTCCATATGCAACTCGAACAGCCCAGACTCTCTTTTCCATCTCATCGCTGCCTGTCCAGTGTACACGTATGAGCGTTTTAAATTCTTTGGGTTCCCCTCTTTTGATGAGAGCTACTTCTTCTCTTTGCTTCTCTTTGAGGACAAAGGCCTGGTCCGCAAGGTTGTTGGGTTTCTTCAAACGGTTCTTCGTCAAAGAGCTTTCACGATTAATGAGGGGTTCTTGGTAATCTAATGGTAGCCAATGTAGGCTTATTCGTGCTTTGTTTGCGCCACCACCTCCACCTCCGCCACTACTCGTTGTATTGACCTCCGTTGTTTTCATTTTCTCCTATTCTGTGCCCTTCAGACCGTATTTTCTCATTTATTTTCTCTGATTATGTTCCTAGAAGTTGTATTTTAATTTTTCTCTTCACCGCTATGCGAACTCCTTGTGAAAAACCACTGTTTAACACAATAAAGCATCTATCTATCTATCTATCTATCTATCTATCTATCTATAAGTATTTTGTCAAAAATTCATATTGAAAAAAGTCTACTGCCCGAAACGGCCTGGACGGCGTACGGACATTAAATGTTGATCTAATGGAAATCAAATTTTGATTTTTGAAATTTACACGCCATTAAACGACAAATTTTGAGTATTAAATACTCAAAATACATCAAATTTTGTATGAGGTACTTTGGCAGAAAATGGACCCCCCCAAAAAAATGGATTTCAAGACCAACATTACTTCCAAAACAACACCTCTGTTCAAAACCCTTCAAAGGCCCCATCGGTAGCGCTACGGATTCCCACCGTGTAGTCGGACGGCTTTGAGACCTTATTAAACGGACTTCACGACTTCAAATACTTCGGAAACGACACCCCACTCGACTATGTACCCTAAATCCATCACAAACCCCGCCAGCAGCCCCACAGAGCCCTAGTCGACACAACCCAACCGGTAATCGAGAATATTGTAAGCATTTTAGATTTTTAAGAAATCCCTAAATTATTCACTGAAAAAATTTGACTTTGATCAAAGCATAATCATAACCAGCTTGCACACAGGGGGGTCCACGCTTCGCTCGCCCATAAGTGCGCACTTGCACTTTATATACCCGGAATTGCCGTTCGCTCGTATAAAGGGACATCCATTGAGGTAGTGGTGTGAAGCCTAGCACGAGACATGAAAATCCCAAAATCTCATTTTAGGGCTAATTTTAGCATGCTAAAACCAATTGGGTTAAATTACGCTGCTCTGTACTATATCTTAAAAGCGCTTTCAAAGTGAAGACATCAACAACCGCCATTGTTAGGCTTTCGAGACTTGAACCATCATTTTTCTTCTCGGGAAAGAGTCTCGTACAGCCAGGTTTGTACCTACAAGCGACAACTCCTGACAAACTCGAGCCATTTCACTAACCTGGTTTAGTGGTTTCCTTTTGTCGGTTACGGCCGAACTTCCTCAGTTTGTCAACCGTCCTGCGGAAACATCTGAACATCCCCCCCGTGTGAAATGTTGAAGCAGGTGTAACTCTTGTTTCCGCCGGCCCCCATAAGCTTTACGAACGGTAAAAAGGTTTATTCATTTTTTTTTTCCAAGAAGCAATGTGGGAAACTGTCAAGGTACTGAGCCATAACCATGAGGATTCGGATAAGTCATAAATTTCGGGATTTCAGCCCACATCCGCACTTGCCCCTGACTTTTTGCTGGTATGTGGCAAGTGCAGATGCAACAGGAGACCCACCAAACTACTCTGCATTTTTTAAGAAAGTGCTCAATGGCCCGATGTAAAAGGAACGTAAAAGGGGGCTGCACTGTAGGATTTTTGCTGCTCCTGGAAATTTTTGAAAAGTCAAGTTTTGCTTGAACCCTCCAATAGCCAAATTATTTGGGTATTGGATTAACTTGATCTGTGTTTGATTATGATTACTTGATGAGTCACTACTTTTATCGTTTTTGACTCTTTTTTCTTGTTTTTTGGCCTACCCTGGTATCTGAGGCTTGAAAATCTATCAAATCTAGCTAATTCAAAATAAATATGGAGATGTCTAATTACAAATCTATAAAGTTTGAATATCTATAATTCAGTCAATATTGGTCAGGATTTAACATTTTAAAGAGTTCGAGTGCGATGTCCGAATAAGAGGCCTGTTTTCTTTGTGGACTTTTGACCAACCTTCGATCAATGTTCAGTTAGAATCTGGTAGCTGGAAGACAATTACTCTTTCCATGAAAATGAAGTTCGTTTGGTTTCCTAAGTGATTTACGTAAAAAAGCTGAGGTCCTTTCGATATTTTATTTTATTTTATTTTTTTTCTCTTAAGAAATGACATCCCGTGAAAATCAGCAAACAACTTTAAAAAAAAAAAAAAAAAAAAAAGTTCAATAAAAGATTTTTAAAAAAACGACCAGCTCTACAAATTTCCAGCTTGCTAACGGGATGGAAACCTTTGGAGACTATGACCTACAAAAAAACTAAAATTTGTGGCGAATTGTACACAAGAGCTTATTTTTCTTTTGCATCAAATATGCAAAAATGTTATTCAGACAATTACTTTTTTTTTAAAGCCATTAAAGTAAAAACAGTTTCTAATTACCTAATGAGTTCTAACTAGCAATTAAAAGTATTTATTCTTGCAACTATTTTATAAAATTAGGACCCAAAATTAGTTCAAAAACTTGATAGAGAAGAGAGGTAGGAAACTTTAGAGGAAATGGGAATAATATTATTTTTGTCGAATGGTATAATATTATTCCTGCTGCCACCGGAAGTCAAACTTTCTATTTTCCGGTGCGCACTTACCCCAACTCACCTTACCCGGAATTCCCTTCTTTCGGAGAATCACCCTTTTAGTTTCCATACTTTATACAACTGAGGACAGCATTTGAAAATTATCAAATTTTGCGAATAGATCGGCGTATTATTCTAAAAATAATTACGAACCATAAATTGTTGAATAACCGTCCTGCTTGGTAGCAATTCATAGGCAAAACAAATCGAAGGACACGTTTCATGTTCGTGTTTTCGACGGCCTACTGCCTGAAGAGCTCTATCGAGGCCCAGATGCGCCGATTAATAAAAGCCCATTTGTTAGCAGAATCCTCCAAGTTACTGCCGTGTTTACCTTCACCCGTTCTGACCCCGTGCCGGCGCGATGGGATTTTATGGACCGGCGAAGGGCCCCTCGAAACCGCAAAAGGTCCCCCTCCCGACCGACTTAACCAGGCTACCGTTATTGCCGCATATTTTCATGAAATCGATTAATAATAAGTATCATTACACGTTGCAGAGGGTACACCCTAAACACGGGTTCGCCCCAAGGAAAATGTCCTGCGGGAACCTATTAAAAAGGTAAAGCCCTCCGCCATTAACACCTTTATGGTCGATTCAGGGGGGAACTTTTTACGTGACATTCTATTACGGAAAATAGGGGTGAGCAGCGTTACAACCGTTAATTTCGTCCTATTTTACCTTGTAGCCACTTACGACTTTGTCAAATGATTATAGTGTCATAGACTGTGTAGGGGTTTATTATTCTTGGAATAATCAAGCTATGTAATCGCGCCGAAGGTCGAAAATTCAGATCGGCCTCAAAATTTGACATAATCCGTTTCAAGATGTCTACGTTCCAAAAACTGTACGCCGTTTTAGGCAGTTAATTTTTTTTTTTTTTTTTTTTTTTAAATCTGAAATTTTGACAAAATACTCGTTTATTATCTAGTTGTGCCCGCAAGGTTTTTAGCTCGATCGCTCACACCCGTGGGGCTCTGTGGGGCTACAAGTGGCCACGGGAGGGATTTTTAAAGTTTTTCGGTTATGATATCGAGTGGGGTGCCGGTTTCGAAGTATTTTTGGACGTAGAATCCATTTATGGAGATCCGAGACCAATCCAATAACACCGTGGGGATCTATGGGGCTTCCTTGGAGCTGCAAATGGGATTTTTGAAGGATCCCTCGAGGTTAAATAAGGTGTCGTTTTCCGAGTAATTTTGGACGCATAATCCTTTTTCTAGGTCCTACATCAGTCCAAACATACAGATTTTTTTTGTTTTTCAAATTTTTAAAAAAGTAGTTTTTTAATGACAGAATTATAATCTGAGAACTGCAATATATTGTAGAGAACTGTATATATACAAGAAGAGGCAGGAGAGTAGGGACGGTTGGTTGTATTCGCACTGATGATCAGGGGCGGATAGGAGGTTTTGACCGGCCCGGGCGATTCAATTTGACCCTACCCCGCCCCCACCACCACACACACCCAGTTACCTATCCAAAGATCTTACTTTTAATACCTAGGTGAACCTATGCTTAGGTGAAAGTGAAAAATAACAACGCCTATATTTAAAACAAATAAAAGTGGCGCTTGGTATGTGAATTAGGTGGTACCGTTTATGCAAACAAAATAGCGCTTCAAGCTAAGGTTGATTTTGTACATTTCATCAGTTAAGTACATAATCACAGCTTAGCAACAATAAAAAACGCTGCAAATTTTACACAAGGGTTTATTATTCTTTGATATACGTTACTTGTGCAGAAATTTAATTCTGTCAATAAAAAAATTAAATTTTTTTTTTTGGATTTTTTAGTTCAAAAATGTGTTTTTTCAAAAATTCTGTATTTTTTACTCGAAAAATATTTAACATCCTGGGATCCTTCAAAAATCCCATTTTTAGCCCCACGAATGCCCTAAAGATCGCCCCAGTGAAATAGGATCGTTCCGGGACCCCAAAAAATGGATTCTACGTCCAAAAATACTTCGAAAACGACACCTAACTCGATTCCCTAGCTAAAAGCCTTCAAAAAACCCTCCCGTAGCCCCATTATAGCCCCATAGCACCCCACGGGTTTGGGCGATCGGACTGAAAACCTTGCGGGCACAACTAGATGGTAAACCAAGTATTTTGCCGAAATTTCAGATTTTTTAAAAATTTCCTACTGCCCAAAACGGCCTGGACGGCGGACGGACATTTCGGATTTAGAATGTAGACCTCTTGAAACGGATAATGTCAAATTTTGAGCCCGATCGGAGTCGTCGACCCCCGTCGCGAAAACATAGGTGTATTATTCCAAGAATAATAAACCAAAAGAAGGCTCGCAAGAGGAGCATCTGGCTGGAGCATTGAGCCGAGAGGCTTTGGGCATTTCCGGCCCTCCTCACCTTCACTCCTCCACCCCTTCTCATGTATGTCCCCTGCTTGTTAATTTCTTTCGAATTCTAGGCTCATCCTCAGGCCCATGTTTTTTTTTTTGTTTTTTTTTTTCATGTCAAGTGTTTGGACGGATGAAGGACCCCAGAAAATCAATTATCAAGGTTACTCGAAAAATGAGTCCTTATTCGACTTCTTGGCATCCTTCAAAAGCTCCATGGATCCAAGGCACTGCTTTTGGGACTCCCAAAAATGGATTTTACGTCCAAAAGTAGTTCGGAAACGACACCTAACTCTTCAAAAAACCCTCCAGTAGCCCCTTTTTAGATCCATTGAGCCTCCAGCGGTTTGTGCGATCGGGTTGAACACCTTGCGAGTTCAACTAAAAGGAGACCCAAGTATGTATTTTGTCAAAAATTTCAGATTTTTGAAAGAATTCCTGAAGATTTGAATTTTCGAATGAATTCCTGAAGAATTGAATGGATTTATACTGCTCAAAACGTCCTGGACGGCGGACGGACATTTCAGTTTTGGAATCCACACATCTTGAAACGTAGATATAATTACAAATTTTGAGGACGATCAAAATTTTTTACCCCTGTTGCAAATACCAAAATGTATTATTCCAAGGATACTTAGCGAAAACGGGATCTCGCTCGGGATAACGCATGCTGATGACGGAGGAGTAGGCACCAAGCAGTAGGCGATGACGAGGAGGGCCGACAATGGCCAAAGCCCCTCGACTCAGTGCTCTGGCCAGACGCTCCTGCTTGAAAGCCAGAGATTGTCGTCACTCAGAGTAACTCTGACTGTTTGCCTCAGCCTTGTTTTGATAATTTTAAATTTTGAAAAACTCCTCCAACACTCGTCTTGGGTCTTGGAAAGCCTTAACAAAAGTTAGTTGAAAATAAAAAACGTCTTGCATACGTTGAGGCCATGAGGTTGTATTGTTTTAAAATCTTGTTGCACAAATTACGCATTTATTGAACTTGCAATCCACCCTATGAGGAACAAAGCCAACCAGATTCTTTTCTGTCTGAGTTTTTCTTTTCTGTCTCGAGTACTGTAGGAACACATTTTTCTCCAGCTTCGACCGGCCCCTCAGGACCGTCGGCCCTTCGGGCGACGCCCGATCGCCCGACCTGCCTATCCGCCCCAGCTGATGATCTGAACATTACAAGTTAAGAGAAGAGTTTAGTCTCCAGTAGTGCGAAATAAGACTGACAGCCAAGTTTTTAAAGAAAGAGCGTAATGAGAAGCCGGCGCAGAAGGATTGGGCCATAATTGGCTCGACAATCTAATGGCTCGGTAACGCTGGTTAACCTGTCCGGTGTCCAATAGAGGAAGAGACCTTCCACCTCCACTAGCTCCACCTGAAAAGCCCCAGGCATCACCTTTGTCGGTGCCTGGAAAACCTACCCTGGAACTATCACTCACATCATCCAACAGCGAGAACATGGACGCAACACCTTCAAGTCTCCGTCCTTCAAAACTCCAAATCAAATATTGTAGAAAAATCTCAGCACTTTGGTAAATGAATTACCCCCCGGGTCAATTTCCATGAGTTTTAGATTTTGGCTTCTGTGGGCAGAAAAGGGGATGAGTCCTTGCTGAGGTCAGCAGCCTACGGTTAGCCCCAGGGTTATCTCTGTGGTCTTTAATTAGAACCGATAGAGCTCAGGATGACTGGAGGGGGTGCAGGTAGGAACAATAGGCCTGAAGTCTTGATGGATGGTTGGGCCTCCTCCTTCCCCTAATGCTAATCGACTAATCGTGTACTTACCACCCTATTACCGGTTCCACTGTGGAACTTCCACGGACTTTTTAACCGTGGAAACGATACTCCCTCCCACAAGAGGCTTACAGTTCCCCTTTTGTCACCGGAGTTTTTGTACCTTTTTTCCTCCTCCCTCCGGGACCATCCTTGTGACTTCTTTTGTGTTTCGGTATTTTTGTTCCATTTTCCGCCCCGCCTTTTACACTGCTGGGGGTCATACCCCGGTAGACGCAGGCGATAAATAATTTTCTTATCTCGAGAACGTTTAGTATCCACGGTTGCCGTATTTAAATGTGTCTTGTGGAAGTTTATCGTGCTTGGAATACCAACGCAGTATATATAGTATATATAGTTCAGTCAATTATCAATAGTATTGGTATCATAATTGAAATTATGCTAAAAAATATGCTAAGGGATCGAAACCCATCTAATCATCAATAGTCGTTATAATAACAAAAATTGTGGAGATAATTTGTTAGTTTGTTCGTTTAATTTCCGACCGGAGATGAAAGGAAGCAATAATTAAACCATAATTATTATGGTTTATTATTCTTGGAATTAAACTCTTTTGTATATGCGTCAGTGTTCGAAAAAAAGAGACTCCCATTCTTGCAGAACCCGTTCTAAGTAAACAACAGAACCCTAATTGAAAACTGTAGGACGGTTATAGTTTCACCTTCATTTTTAAAATCGCACCCGGCCTCTTCAAACTAATTGATTGGGGAAAACAATTCATTCAATATCCTACCTCGGATTAAGAACCAGTAGGTCAACTGTTAACGTTTTGTTAATATTGAATTGAAAGTAAAGAAAAAACACTGCAAATTTCACACTTATGGTTTATTATTCTTTGATATAATTATACAAAAATGAATTATCTTAGTATCAATTTTAAAAAATTGCCTTCGCCAACTCCAGACACGCCACTGCTCTCCTAGTCGACGCAATTAAGCATGGGACGGACTTTCAACTGTTCAATTATGAAGACCAAGTCAGCCGAATCTTAAGGGGTGCTCGGAAGTCGCGCAAGGCGGAGCTGGACGCTAGAGGGGAGGCTCTACTTTCTGCTTTGCCTTCCCAGCAGCAACATACAGTTCAGCGAACCAGGTGTGCATCACAGTGGTTAACCATTGTTCCTTCTGCTGCTGACGATTGCGACCTTTCAGCCACTCAGTTCCAGGACGCTTTGGCAATTCGTTATGGGCTAGAACCCAAGGGCTTGCCGGAGCTGTGTGACGGCTGCGGGGAACGGATGCACCTCAATCATGCCCTTAACTGTAAGACTGGGGGGCAGGTAAAGCGAGGGCATGACCAAATAAGAGACGTCTGCGCCGGCATGGCAAGCATGGCTTGGAACGGCGTTTTGACTGAGCCGGTTCTCCGTGAAAGTGACGGCCGCAACCCAGCTCTCATCGCGGACTTGGTGGTTCCGGGGGCGTGGCATAGGGAGAGACTTGCGTTTTTCGACAATCGCGTAATCAACGCTGACGCAGATTCCTATGCCCGCCTCGACTGGCCCCAAGTTTCCCGTCATGCAGAAGCGGCCACACACACGAAATATGACAAAGCAGCGGAAGACACGAGAGCATCGTTCAATCCACTAGTCTGTCTGTTCATGCGATGGGTCACTTGGGACGGAGTTCCAGCGGTTCCTCAAGCAGCTTGCCACTGTTCTCTCGGAAAAGTGGTCTCGCCCGTACTCTAAAGTAGCTGCCTGGGTTCGGGTCAAGACTCAGTTTGCAGTGATCCGAGCCGTCGCCATGAGACTGCGGGGGACTCGGCGGAAGTTTCGTTGTCTGGGGTTGGAGGATGGCGCCGGACTCCAGGTTTGGGACCGCGAGTAAAGGCTGAACCTCCGGGTGACACCGAACCTTTCGGAAAACCACTACGAAGTCATCTGGGTCATTGGCGTTTTCGTTGTGGATGCGACACACGGGTTCTGGGTCGAATTTCTGTCGAATTGGCGGTAATTCTGTCTGCACATTACTTCAACCGAGAACTACCTACTTTCACCGGAAAGAACCAGCCAACAGATAAAGGCTCTTGTTGATGCGTGAGCGCTCGGACGTCAAGCAGTCCCGGAGAGATACTTCCATATCGATATCTGTTACTGTTGATCTACCGTATATCGAATAACCCTCAGTTCAATAAAATTTGGTTTATAATAAAAAAAAAATCATGTGATTATAGTTTTCGCGATCATGTTGCGCTCAAAATCCCACGTGACGTGACGTTCGTGACGTGGCGAAAACAAAATTTGTTTAATCCTGTTAATCATTATTAAACGATGAGATGATTTAAAAAAATTAATTTAATTACCAACCTATTTCAATCAGTTTGTTTTTTTCTTTTACGTTTGTGGACGGTTGTGGGGCCAAACACTTCCAAGCTTCCTTCAAATGTCCCATTTGTAGCCCCATGAAAGCCCCATAGATCCTCTCGGTGAAATCCAATCGTTCTGGGAACCCCAAAAATGGATTCTACGTCCAAAAATACTCCGAAAACGACACCCAACTCGACCTCATAGCCGAAACCCTTCAAAAAACCCTCCCGTAGCCCCTTGTAGCCCCACAGAGCCCCACGGGTTTGGGCGAAAAGGGCTCAAAACCTTGCGGGCACAACTAGATGGCAAACCGAGTTTTTTTTAAGTTCAGATTTTAAGATAAGTTCCTATTGCCCAAAACGGCCCGGACGGAAGACATACATTTCGTTTTTGAAATCTACGTGTTTTGAAACGGATAACGTGAAATTTTGAGGCCGATCAGAATTTTCTTCCTCCTTCGCGATTACATAGGTGTATTATTCCAAAAATAATAAACTAAAATTAAAGTCCAAACGACTTTATTTTTTAAACTATTCTTTACTCAATGTTAAAAGCATAACTGGCAAATTATTAGGATAATTTTATGATTTGAAACTATCAGTAAGTATCGATAGTTTTACGCTAATTACATGGAAACTATTTTTAGTCACGAATATGGGAGTGTCTGGAGAACATTTGCGGTGCAGACGCCAGCGCGCTCTTGCGCCGCTTTATGAAACTTCATCTCCTTCTCTTTCTTCCTGATATTAACCCAACACAGACCCCAGTAGCAAAATTTTAATAATTTGTTATCAAACACTGGCACACTTAATCGCGAAGATTCAATTCAGCCTGTGGATGCGGGGGAAGAGGCTTGATCCGAGAACCTACTACGTCAACGCGTCGTGCAAGTAAGGGGCAGCGATTTTGTGCCCTATGGTATTAACTTGGCGGGACCTAGCGGTGCATAGGCGAAGCACAGCTGGACACTTACCTGTTACATAATATAGCAACGATTCCCTCCAGCAACGGAATGAAAATTTCTTGCGTTTCGAATGAACCAGAAGAAATACTGCGGGTCCAATAAAATGCAATTCTTCTCCCTGCATGTGAGAGAGGAATTGAAAAAAATGCCGGTCTTGGGAAACATTGACAAGGGGAAACAAACGATCCTCATTGACTCGACAAACAGTGACCAATAGGGTTTTGGGAGGGCGGGGAGATGTGACAAAACCGAATAAAAGTTGAAACCGGGGAGAAGGAAGGGGGATTTGATAATTAAGTGCGGAACGGTGATTGTGTGTTTTGGTGGGTTCCAGAGGACAGTATATCCTGGGAACAAGGTTTCCCCCCGGTTCTATCCTTCCGAAAGCGCAATTGCGCTAACCAGGCTCTCGGCCGTTTATATTCACAGTTGGCCCTGCGGAACGGCTGAGGATTAGTATGGGGGTCGGCCTGCTGGCAGTGGGCATGATTTTACCGGGAATAGAGAGAAGACGAGACAAGACTAGGAGACGTCAGGAATTTATCAATGTCCGCGCAACCACAGGTCTTTACACTAGTATACTAATAAAAACCCGGTTTTGCTCTCGTCAACACTCAACCCCTTGAAAAAAACGCTGCAAATTTTTCACAAGGGTTTATTATTCTGTGATATAGGTTACTAGTACAGACATTTAATTCTGTCAATAAAAAAAATTTAAAAAAAAAATTTTTTTGGGGGATTTTTATATTTCAAAAAAAAATTTTGGGGGGATTTTTTTTTTTCTTTTCAAAAATGTGTTTTTTCAAAAATTCTTTGATTTTTACTCGAAAAATATTTAACTTCTTGGGATCCTTCAAAAATCCCATTTTTAGCCCCATGAAAGCCCTATAGATCGCCACAGTGAAATCGGATCGTTCCGGGACCCCCAAAAATGGATTCTACGTCCAAAAATACTTCGAAAACGACACCTAACTCGATCCCATAGCTAAAAGCCTTCAAAACACCCCTCCTGTAGCCCCATTTTAGCCCCATAGCGCCCCACGGGTTTGGGCGATCGGACTGAAAACCTTGCGGGCACAACTAGATGGCAAACCAAGTATTTTGCCAAAATTTCAGATTTTTAAAAAAATTCCAACTGCCCAAAACGGCCCGGAAGGCGGACGGCGGACGGCGGACGGACATTTCGGATTTTGGTTTATTATTCTTGGAATAATACACCTATGTTTTCGCGACGCGGGTCGACGACTCCGATCGGCCTCAAAATTTGACATTATCCGTTTCAAGAGGTCTACATTCAAAATCCGAAATGTCCGTCCGCCGTACGCCGTCCGCCGTCCGGGCCGTTTTGGGCAGTAGGAATTTTTTAAAAAATCTGAAATTTTGGCAAAATACTTGGTTTACCATCTAGTTGTGCCCGCAAGGTTTTCAGTCCGATCGCCCAAACCCGTGGGGCGCTATGGGGCTAAAATGGGGCTGCAGGAGGGGTGTTTTGAAGGCTTTTAGCTATGGGATCGAGTTAGGTGTCGTTTTCGAAGTATTTTTGGACGTAGAATCCATTTTTGGGGGTCCCGGAACGATCCGATTTCACTGTGGCGTTCTATAGGGCTTTCATGGGGTTAAAAATGGGATTTTTGAAGGATCCCAAGAAGTTAATTATTTTTCGAGTAAAAATTAAAAAATTTTTGAAATAACACATTTTTGAAAAAAAAAAAAATCCCCCCAAAAATTTTTTTTTGAAATATAAAAATCCAAAAAAAAATTTTTTTTTAATTTTTTTATTAACAGAATTAAATGTCAGTACAAGTAACCTATATCACAGAATAATAAACCCTTGTGTAAAATTTGCAGCGTTTTAATGTAGACCTCTTGAAACGGATAATGTCAAGTTTTGAGGCCGATCCGAGTCGTCGACCTCCGTCGCGAAAACATAGGTGTATTATTCCAAGAATAATAAACCAAAAACGGGGTTTTCTTACATCTACACCCCACCACTTACAGGTCTTGGCACTACAACACCAAACGGTGCAAATTTTACACTAGGGTTTATTATTCTTTGAAGTGCCTAGGTAAATAGGGTAAAAATGAATGTTATGTCAATAAAAAGTATTAACAAAAAGAAAAAAAAAATCCGTAGGGGAAGTTCTGCCCCCTTCAACCACTTTTTGCTCAAATTGATCTCCTGGCTCAGACGTTAAAAAACGCTGCAAATTTTACACAAGGGTTTATTATTCTTTGATATAGGTTACTTGTACAGAAATTTAATTCTGTCAATGAAAAAATTAAAAAAAAAATTTTTTTGAATTTTTATTTCAAAAAAAATTTTTTTTTTGGATTTTTTTGTTCAAAAATGTGTTTTTTCAAAAATTCTTTAGTTTTAACTCAAAAAATATTTAACATCCTGGGATCCTTCAAAAATCCCATTTTTAGCCCCATGAAAGCCCTAAAGATCACCCCAGTGAAATCGGATCGTTCCGGGACCCCAAAAAATGGATTCTACGTCCAAAAATACTTCGAAAACGACACCTAACTCGATCCCATAGCTAAAAGCCTTCAAAAAAACCCTCCCGTAGCCCCATTATAGCCCCAGAGCGCCCCACGGGTTTGGGCGATCGGACTGAAAACCTTGCGGGCACAACTAGATGGTAAACCAAGTATTTTGTCAAAATTTCAGATTTTCTAAAAAATTCCGACTGCCCACAACGGCCCGGACGGCGTACGGCGGACGGCGGACGGCGGACGGACATTTCGGATTTTGAATGTAGACCTCTTGAAACGGATTATGTCAAATTTTGAGGCCGATCGGAGTCGTCGACCCGCGTCGCGAAAACATAGGTGTATTATTCCAAGAATAATAAACCAAAACGGGGTTTTCTCACATCTACACCCCACCACTTACAGGTCTTGGCACTACAACACCAAACGGTGCAAATTTTACACTAGGGTTTATTATTCTTTGAAGTGCCTAGGTAAATAGGGTAAAAATGAATGTTATGTCAATAAAAAGTATTAACAAAAAGAAAAAAAATCCGTAGGGGAAGTTCGGCCCCCTTCAACCACTTTTTGCTTAAATTGATCTCCTAGCTCTGACGTTAAAAAAATTCAAGATTTTTATTTTTCTACATTAAGTTTGAATATCCCCCGAAATTTACAACTAAGTACTCAGACCAGCAAAAAAAGTCAGTAAGTTGCCGATTTTCGACTTTGAAAAAAAAAAAAAACGGGTGTGGTTTTATGAAACCACGGTAAAAGTGAAACTTTTTCCCACTAGTCTCTCCGGCTCGCTTCGCTCGCTCCCCTAGTGGGGTACGTAGCATCGATGGACACGTTTTTTATGTCTAGTCCCCCCCCCCCCCATTTCCTACTCATTCACCTACCCTTGTATCTCTACCCACGGCTTCATTTTGGCGTTTTCTCATATTGATTTCTAACGTGGCACCTGATAACAACAAAACAAGCGGCATTGTTTACTGCATCCATTAATAACATCAATAAATATAAAATGGGGACATAATGACAAAGAACAAGTACGAAAGAAATGTGTGATAAATCGAGAGCTTTCCAACGAATGGTGAACGATTTTTGTACGATTATAACTGGCGAAGATGAAGTTCCGTAGCAACGAATCGGTTGTAAGCGAAAATCAACGGTAGCGTGACGGGACAAGAAATGACACACAGACCAAAAAATTTGGGACGATGTAATAAAAGTTTCACTTTAAAATTTGATTGAATGTCCCCCATCGGTGGGGTACCTTCAACCATGCCGTGGGGCACTTTCAACCACCCACAAATTCCATTATTATTATAATAAAATAGGAGCTCGGTTTGATGATTTCACCCGTCATGAACGTTAATACTTGTGCAACAACTTAGGATGACCTATTCATAATTTTATAAGGACTTGAAGGAATAATTGATGCGATTATACACGGAAATTAATTTTTGAACTGTGTTTATTATATATAATAAACACAGTTTATATATTGTTTTAATGATAAGAAGACGTCTCTCTTTCATCACCACTAACGTGTTCTTCCTGACAAAACAACTGATGAAACTGACTTAGGCCCAATGGAACCCTAAAATTATCAGGCGATTTAGTCTATACTGAGGAAACAGAACCGCTGAAAATGCGGTTGAAGGCTCCCCACTCTCTTCTGGTTGAACCCGCCCCACCATCACATTTTGAACATCCTGGCACCTAAGCTGAAAGTTCCACGTGCAATCGAAAAAAACACCTCGGGGGCTTAAAACTAGAGTAAATACTTGGTCGAATGATGTATAGCACACGTCTCAATAAAATTTTCAGTGCACTTGGAATTTGAAATGAAAAAGTGGAATTTATGAACCTTGCTACCTCAAATCAGCTGGTTAGGGGGTCTGATCTTATAGTCACGCCCTCTAACTAGAAGACCCCCGGAGAAAAAAAAGCCCAATGCTAAAACCGGATTTTTTTCTTCAGATCTACACTCAACAATTTACAGGTCACACGACACTAACGAAAAACTAGTTTGTGCTCACATCTACTTTCAACCACAGTCGTACACTAATAAGAAAACTCCGGTTTTTCTCTCATCTACACTCTCAGCACCTCACCGTAACGCCCTGCAGGACTACACCCAGCCGCCCCTGTCAAAAGGGGTATGTAAGCCAAGGGAATGGGGGATATAAGCCCTCCTGTTTTCGGTTGATTGGGACCTTGTCGGTGGGTGTGGCTGCCTGTCTTCGATGAATTGGTTAGCTCTCGACCCTCAAACATTCCCTTATTCCTCCCTTTTGAAGAGGGAACGAGGAGAAAGGGCGAGGAAAGCATAGGGGGTTGTTTTCTCTCCTACCCCCTAACTTCCCACGGACTTGGCACCGATCCCGAAGTTTCCCCTCTCGAGTCCACACAATATACCACGAGTTGGTACTCGGGTAGGAACGCGAGGATAAAATCCGAGGCTTTGCCAAAATGTTTTCATTCGCTTGTTCGGTCGGGGAAACTGATGGAAAAAAAAAGGACGAATGTCCGAGCAGGTTAAGGACTGCCAAGTTGTAAAGAGCTGAAACTTTTCCATTATGAATTCTTGTTAGCTTACCAAAGGGTTAGGGAATATAACAATAATTATTAAGGATGCCTATACTAGTAGACTCCTAAATTGTCTTTAAAAAATATATATATAAGCATGGATAGATCCCGAAAAAAGGCACTCCGTAAATTTCTGAAAGATTCAGCTCTTTGATGTCACGTGACGAAATCAAGGTGCCCTGGTCAATCATGTCCGGGCCATTCGTGGCCCAAGATCCTACAGTGGATTGACGAAGGATGTCACTAGGTCTATCGCAGCGGTATTTTCGGAATTCAGGCACTCTGACGTCCTGTGACAGGGTGGTGCAGTAGGATCCGACACATTAAATGTTCAAATTATGAAAATGAGGAAATGGTGGACTGGTGGTGGTGAGGGGGTCGCGAACCCTCCTAATCTGTGCTATTGCTGGGTTAATATTCGCGACTATCGATAGATTTGATACTTTCGGCGTGAAACTATAAATAGTTATCAGTCAAAATGTCCTAAAAAATCAATTCGTATTTGACGTTTTTGCTCTTTAAATTTAGTTGTGAAATAATTTTAGAAATTCAAGTCGTGTAACCTTTTTTTACATTCATTTCAATAATATCGAAATATTATTGTACATATTACTGTAGTAATGTACCTACATATTTTGTAAATATTATGTACAAAACTGGTAAATCTCGAATGTAGGCTGCCCCCCCCCCCCTCCCCGACTAGTTTACAGCAGATGTTATTGGTTTTAGATTTCACTTGCTCAGGATACAACGCCATTGTACTTGTAGTTACATTATTTGTACTGTTGTTGGAAACTTCTTGAGGGTCAGTCAAATAAGACGAGATTTTTGCCGACGTTTCAAGAGATATATTCTCCTATCATCAGGGCCTAACGAAATGAAAAAAACATGAATTTAGACTTTGAATTTTACAATAATTGTCATCAATTATTGATGAAACTATATGATACGACACAATAGTGTACAAGTTTATACGATACGAAACAGTGACAAGTGTACATAGAACAAATGAATATGATATAAATAATTTGGAAGGTAAGTAGAGCAAAATCCTGTCATTGAGTGAGCAAGTTTAAAATATACAGAGGTACTTACAAGTGCAGGGACAAGGACAGTACACGATGTGAACCATCGCTGTCGTACAAATATACTAAATAATATGTAGGATACAGACATTCAGAAGGAACTGACAATTGTCGATGGTGGGAGGTTTTTTAGAAAGCGGCAAACAGAGCACAAAGGGTGCCGACTTTTTGAAAGGTTTGAGGGTTGGTTAGTGAGTAGGTAATTAAGGCGTTAACGGTTTTATGTCAGCGGTCTCCCTTTATGGATTAAGTCAGAGTAACAAATGTACACTTGTCACTGTTTCATATCGTATAAACTTGTACACTTTTGTGTCGTATCATATAGTTTCATCAATTGTTAAATTCAAAGTCTAAATTCGTGTTTTTTTCATTTCGTTAGGCCCTGATGTTAGGAGAATATATGGCTGTATACCAGTTGCGCCCCAATACCCATAAGTATATACCAGTTGCGCTCCAAAGGTGAATTTGCAACCTACCAGGTGCGCCCCGAGTTATGTCTTTTTCAGTATACCAGTTGCGCCCAGGGGGGAAAAATGCAAGAAATGCTATGTGCTGTACTTGTACAGCCTGTACAATATACTTTTTACGTACTGTGTTATAATCGGAGAATAACATTTTACATGCAGAAGCCTGTAATATACAGTCGTCGGAAGAGAGACATGCAATCATTCATCATTTTGCGTACATAGTGATGTTTTAGGGTTTTCACTAGTATGTAAGGGGTGATTTTCCCACATCTGTACTTCTCCAGCTGTAGTTCGACGTAAGTTTTCTTTAATTGTGTCGGAGGCCCAGAGTGAAAGCGGAAAAGGGCTATTGGAGTAAATATAATTTTCAAGAAGGTATTCCGAAAACGCGAAGACTCGCTTTTCAAGGGGCATCACAGGAAGCATGTCGAGTATGAATACGGCTATGAGTTCTATTCCAATGGTATCTTACCTACCTACCGCTATGAGTTCTGATGTTAGGTGCCTGGGGCGCAACTATAGGTCGACAACTTAAGGAATGACACCGTGCAGCGAACCTGGCGGCATCCCGAGAGTGAAATCTGTCCCCTTCCTAGGCACACCGCCGGGGCTCACGTCCCGCATTTTTCAAAAAATGGGCCTCCTGACCAGGCCGTTGGGCTTCTCGAACCCTCGAGAAGCCCCCTTCGAAGCGGAAAAACAAAATTTGTTTTACATTTAATGTAATGATACTGCTATAATATATATATACTGTACATCTATTAATTTCGTGAGGTGATAATTCTTTCTCAGAAGCCCCTTTTTTCTTCCACACATTTAAATGGGTACTTACCTGCCTATTAAAACAATACAATTTTTTCTTTTGTTAATACATCATAATCTTTTTTTTTTTTTTTTTTTTTTTTTTTTTTAATTGAATCTTCATGAAGGTACATAGGATCACTTTATGTACGGTCTGAAATACTCATAATTAGGCAAACTCGCCAAGCGGTCAGAGACCACGTGGTCGATGGGGGGAGAGGCCTGAGTTTTCGAATTACGCGCGCACCTTCCGAGCTTAAAGGGGTTACCTGGAAAGGGAAGGCAAACTTCCCCTCCGAAGGAGGCTCGGTGACTCCCCTAGTTATTCTCTAAGTTGTCGACCTATAGTATGTTGAATACGGGCGCAACTGGTACATTTGCAAAGACCAATTGGGGCGCAACTGGTATTACGGCATTAAGGGATTTTCTCACTCTGGGCGCAACTGGTAAACTCCCGGACCTGATGAGCAGTGTTGTCTGATGATCCACTTTCCCATCGCCATTGTTTATTTGCCTTATTTTTGTTTTCTACCTGGTAGGTGAGTTACATTCATTTTCACCATAGTTTCATCCGTTAACGAATGAATTCCTATTTTACTGTGCCTTATTATGTGATGTTCCCATTTTATTGTTCCATTATTGTTTATTTTTTTATAGACACCTAAAGCGTATCTATTGATGATTAATTTTTCATTTTAATGTTTGGACGGGGAAATAAATTATTTCTTTATCTTTTTATCGCATTTGGTTCAAAATGTATAATGTATAATGTATAATGTACCCTCTTAGCACGCATTCCTGGAATCTGCAGTAGGTATGTCATACTATTAATACTGGTAGTTACCTTATTCAGGGTAACTATTCAGCACCCAAAAAACAGGGGTATGAGGTGTTTTAGTCAATTAATCCCCTTATTAGGGGTTTTTGCAGTTTTGAAAGGAGCGAAACCGAGCAGCTTGAATGAACGCAGAGTTGGTTGCAGAGGTATTTTTCCTGCACTGTTCTTAGGGTTCATATACCTACATATTTCGGTATATTTTTTCTCAAAACCCCCAAATTATCGTCTGCAACCTCATCAAATTTATACAGAGCGGGTGGCCGAACGTGTTGAACAATTTTCGAAGGTGTAGTTTACAACTGTGCATGCGTGGGGCCGCCGTGTAAACGTATAAAACCCAAATACTTCTGAGTTGAAAGCGTATAAACGTTCATCCTCCTCCCCCGTAAGATCCACTTACCGTTGTAGGGTATTAATCGCCGTGAAGACAACACAATCCTTCTAATAACAGGTTGTTTGGATTGGCTGTGTGCGTTTCCCTTCCACCTCCATCAAGTCTCCATCGCCCAGTCCGGTCACGTAGAGAGAATTGAATGGAAATATCTGGCGCCCTCCGAGTGATGTAATGGCGGGAGAATTTCATCTTGAGGAAGCTGCTACCAGCTATCAAAGTTCGATCGACTTCGGTTAGAACATAATGTTATTCAATTGAATTCTTTCGCTTCCCAGCGGGTTATCTCTAACGATTTACAGCGGTTCTGCTGTTGATTTGATTCAAAAGTCCCCCCCCCCCGTGTAGGATTTTTTTACTGTTTTCAAGTCCCCCGACAAGCGTGAAGTTACGAGAAAAGCATTAGCGCGTTTCCCATTTTGTACTTTTTTGTGTTTTTTCAATTAGGGCGGAACATGTGCAAAACTGAACCGAGGGGTGAAAAGGAGTCAATCGGACGGAACGCGAGGAAAAGCTTTGTTGACAGGCAGAAAAGTACACGATTGGGTGGGGAGGAGGAACCGACTGAAAAATTGATGCCGCTGCGAGATACGAACTCCTGTTTTTTTATTTCCCGTTTTGTTTACCCGTAACCCCTCCGCCGGTCGTTTTTCAATGGACTATATCCGGGATACATTTTTAATTCGGGGGTAGCAAAGTGCTTTTGCGCACCTTCACCCCCTCTTACCCCTCCGAAAAAAAGGTGAGGGGTCGTTTTTTTTTTGCCGAAAAGAGGTTTGACATTACATTTACATTAATTCGGGAAAACCTACGCTTTTTCTCTCCATCCCCCTCGCGGAAAATTCGGAGCTTTGTAGTGAACTCGAGTCCCATTTTGGCTTATTCGCGTTTGCCCCTCCCCGGGGCAAACATTTCACAAATGTTTTTGTACACGACACACTGTTTCCCTCCCGTATCTCGACATCTCTTCTTTTGCTTCGCATTTTGTGAGAGGACGTGTACGCGAAAACGGCTCGCGTTAAGTTTTTAATTCATTTACAACCCCCCCCCCCCCCCCTCATCCTTCACCCCTTTTATCCGACTGTTGTTTTCCCCCGATAGGAATGAAACCGGCAAGCCCTGCTGCTGTTTTTCATTTCCACTTATACGGTATCTTCGGCTCTCATTGTTAACTCCGCTGTGTTTCATTACGCGAACTGGAAGGTTTTTTCGTAACATGGCCGAGCTCCGGGGAAATGTTTGTTAGTCAATGAGACGCCATTGAAGGTTCGAATAATACGGAAATACGATCAACATTCAGTGTGACACAGTTATCTTTTATATCCTTAAAAAAAAAAAAAAAAAAAAAAAAAAATGAACGTTTCTTTCAAACACCTCCAGACCCCCGGAGACTTTTTCTTAAAGACTTCGGCTTATGATTGAAACAAGCACATGCTTTGGCTAGCTCAATTTTCTGAACGCTCATTTGCTGATGCTAATTCTGATGCTTCAGGCTAATTAGCGAAATGCTGAGTTCCTGTAGTGTGCAGGACTACTATTAAAGTAGAAGAGCATTCAAAAGCGTCTATTTTTTCAAAGTAAGTCAACTAATTTTGGATCCATTTTTTAGGATTCACTAACTTAAAAAGAAAAATCGAAAAATGCTGTAATAGGTAATTAAATTAAAGTTAAATACACTGTGAAGACTGGGAGGTCGAAAATGTTCTTTTTATTGATATAGAATTAATTTTTACAATTTATAGCGGAAAATAACAAACCCTTGTGTAAAATTTGGGGCGTTTTTATAATCTAATAACAGTCATTAGATTACTAATTAATTCTTAAACCCTAAATAATTTATGTTTTAACTTAAACAAACATTTTGAACGCAAAGTAGAATTTTTTAGGCCCCACAATAATTTTTTAAACAGAAAAAAAGTTTATACCCAAAGTAAATAATAATTAAAAATTATTTTAAACAATTTAAAAAATATCACCACATAGGCCAGTCAAATTAGACACGAAAAATAGCCCCAACCTACATTAATTGTGGTAAACTTAATTTTTTTATATGTTGTTACGGCTCACCTAGATAGTATAAATCCAGATTTGCAACCCTCAAAAAGTTCGGCGTCAGGAGATACTGCCGAAAAACCACGAAATTTTTGCACTATTTTCAGTTTTTTGCCCAAAAAGCATCGAAGATAGCTTCTGACGAAGATCTATACCCTGATCACTTTTAAACTGCATAAAATTACCTACAATTTGAGTGGTATTGGAGCTCTGTAGCTTTAGTAGTTCCCTAGATACAGCCCTTAAAAGACGAGCTATTTTTTCCAAAAAGTGAAAATGTTAACTTTTGGTCTATTTCGGAGCGATTTATTGGCCAAAGTACTAATCCTACAAAAAACACATCGAAAAAAAAGTTGTAGTAAATATTATTACCTTCATTTTAAGACGTGATTGATGCCCGTAGATATGATAGTTTGCTCAAAAATGACCAAAAACCAAAATAAGTCAAAATAGTGTTTAGGGAGACGTTGCAATGAATGACTCTCATTCAATGCGAAATGTTTGGGCCCTCGTTTAAACTATTATAACAACGTGTTAGTGGTAATTAGTTCAGGTACGTGTCAGGTATCACGTGTGGGAGGGGGCTACAAACGTACATCCCCCCCCCCCCCCCCCCCCCCCCGACCACATTTGAACCCTATCTCATTTCCTCTCCTTTCCTACTCTGATTCCTTTAGTCTCGGTATGTTCCATTTTACGCAAAATGCATGTTTTAGCTTCTGAACATTCATTTGTACGTACGAAACGAATTTAAAACCAAGTAAGAAACGCCCAATCTGACATGTCTAGTGCACCGCACGAAGAGCGGAAGCACGTTTTTCAGAACGTTTTCGGTTGTAGCTCAGAAACTATTGGTCCGATTCCAAATTTCTTTTTTTCTCGTGAAAGCCGATTAAATTCCCCATCGCAGTTATTCTGTGTGAACTTTTAATTTGAGCTTTGATAAGGGAGGGGCGGGCACGGCAATAAAGTGGCAAACTGTGAATAACACATGATTCTTTGCACATTTCTGCCTATAACTCGGGAACGTTTTGTCCGATCTTACTTTTCTTTTTTTAATCACAAAGCTGATTAAATGTTATATAAGTAACGGCACATTGCATGTCTATTGAAACAACGAAAGTGACATTAGTATTCGTCGGAAAGTGTGGAAACAAGACGTATGACCATCTACGATCACGTTTTTCAGAACAATTTCTTCTTTCCCTCCCAAAATCAAAATTTCACACGGAATAACTGCGATGGGGAATTTAATCGGCTTTCACGAGAAAAAAAGAAATTTGGAATCGGACCAATAGTTTCCGAGCTACAACTAAAAACGTTCTGAAAAACGTGCTTCCGCTCTTCGCGCGGTGCACCAAACATGTCAGATTGGGCGTTTCTTACTTGGTTTCCAATTCGTTTCGTACGTACAAATGAATGTTCAGAAGCTAAAACATGCATTTTTCCGTAAAATTGTACATACCGAGACTAAAGGAATCAGAGTAGGAAAGGAGAGGAAATGAGATAGGGTTCAAATGTGGTCGGGGGGGGGGGGGGGGGGGGGGGATGTACGTTTGTAGCCCCCTCCCACACGTGATACCTGACACGTACCTGAACTAATTACCGCTAACACGTTGTTATAATAGTTTAAACGAAGGCCCAAACATTTCGCATTGAATGAGAGTCATTCATTGCAACGTCTCCCTAAACACTATTTTGACTTATTTTGGTTTTTGGTCATTTTTGAGCAAACTATCATACCTACGGGCATCACTCACGTCTTAAAATGAAGGTAATAATATTTACTACAACTTTCTTTTCGATGTGTTTTTTGTAGGATTAGTACTTTGGCCAATAAATCGCTCCGAAATAGACCAAAAGTTAACATTTTCACTTTTTGGAAAAAATAGCTCGTCTTTTAAGGGCTGTATCTAGGGAACTACTAAAGCTACAGAGCTCCAATACCACTCAAATTGTAGGTAATTTTATGCAGTTTAAAAGTGATCAGGGTATAGATCTTCGTCAGAAGCTATCTTCGATGCTTTTTGGGCAAAAAACTGAAAATAGTGCAAAAATTTCGTGGTTTTTCGGCAGTATCTCCTGACGCCGAACTTTTTGAGGGTTGCAAATCTGGATTTATACTATCTAGGTGAGCCGTAACAACATATAAAAAAATTAAGTTTACCACAATTAATGTAGGTTGGAATGTCTAATATGACTGGCCTACACATAATGAGCTCCTTTAATGATTTAAAAAAATGTTTTTCCTGCAAAGGTCGTGCTTCAAAAGTTACGAAAACGGGTCCATATTGCAGAAAACCCGTTTCAATTATTTATAGGGCCTTAGGAAAAACATGATATTTGAATTCAGAGGTCTGGAGAGGGTACATGACGTGGGCTGCTTCTTCGTCTTTTGATTGGCCAGGAGATCCCTCTCTCTCTCATCTACGCAAGTCAGCCAACTTTGCTAAGCGAAAAGTCGACCCCAAAAATCGAAAATCGGGTTAATCATTATCAAAATCATCATTCGAAAATTGAGCTTCGAGGTTATTATCAAAGAAGGTTATTCAAAAATCGACCCGGGCCGAGCGTTTTTATTCCGATTCTGTTCAGATTTATTATTTAGCGCTCTGGCAGCTCAGTGCTCAACTACTCGACGCCCAACCTGGCGAAGTGTGACGTCAAATATGCCCGGCGTTTATTTCAAAATCTCTTAACATTTCGAAAACAGCTTACCTCTATGGATTTTCGAACTAAAAATTGGGGTTTATGGGTTTTAAAGGGTGCTGAATCTGAATAATATTCAGATTCAGCACCCTTTAAACTACAACAACATATTATGTTGTCAGAAATGCTGAATTCTGACCTTTTCAAGAAGCCCATTGAAGCCTTTTGGGACCAAAAGGCCTAAATGTAAAAATTCCCAAAACTAGTTTTTGCCTTTTAATGTGTCGTTAGCACAATAAATGTTAATAATTCAACATTTGATACACCTGTGTAATCGGGACGGAAGTCGAAAAATTCTGATCGGCCTCAAAATTTGACATTATCCGTTTCTTGACACGTAGATTCATAAAACGAAATGTCCGTCCGCCGTCCGAGCCGTTTTGGGATTTAGGGTTTTTTCCCTTTTTTTTTTAATCCGAAATTTTGACCAAATACTCGGTTTAAACCCATGGGTTTGGGCTTGCGGGAGGGATTTTTGATGGGTTTCGGCTATCACTTTGAGTTAGGTGCTTTGCAGTTTAAGGGGCTTTCATGGGGCTATTTTTGAAGTATGCCAGAAGGTCAAATAAAGTGTCGGTTTCCCAGTAATTTTGGACACATAATCCATTTTTCGAGTCTGTCCAAACATTGTACAGAAATTATCCTATATCAATGAATGATAAACCCTTGTGTGAAATTTGCTGCGTTTTTTCTTCTGAAACTATTCCCGCTGTAGGTGTTATTCATAAGGCTGGCGTTACAATACTCTAATCCAACTTTTTACCAGAATAATTTTTAGTTGGCCTCCAGTTAGAAACGTGCCACTCCTATTTGCTAGAGCCTGAATGTCGTTTTGCACTTTGCTAAAACATAGTCATTTGCGTTTTAGGCACACACCTGAGCCAAATTCGTCTGAACATTTTACCTTGATTATATTGTTATAAAGTAAGTAATACATAGTATTTATTAGTTGAGGGTTTGAAAGGAAAATATAGAAGCCATTCGTAAGTTAACCGTTTCTGGTTAACTACAATACAAAATCCCTCCTGGACTTAGAACTTGGGCAAAATAGGGAATTTCGGCACTAAATTTTCGGTCCTTTGGTCTCAAAAGGCTGCAATTGTTATGTAATAATGTTTTTGAACCCAAAATAAATTAATAATCCGAAAATAAACGATTATTGAAAAAGTTAGGAGAAAAACGGTAAAATTCATTGCATTACCTATTCATTCACACAATCTTCCCTTGTCGACACCCCTTTCCCGTCCAGCACGAGCCTGTTTTGAGGGGGACCCGCCTTTCAAAAGACCCGCCAAAGCGGCCGCTTCCCACCCAATCGACGGGCTCAGTATCGATGCTTTTTAATCGATACTATCGCATCGTCCTCGAGCCCCTAACTTCGATTTCCAAGTCCTAACCTTCTCCGTAGGTAGGTTCCGTTTCGACAGTTTTGATCGCCAAGGTGCGGTTTGGATTTGTGCGATGTCCGAACCGACGAGTTTCACGCAAGAGGCGATTCGGGATTTTATGGTGTTCCGCGGCGGTAAAGTGACGAATCACGAGTTGGTAAAACATTTTAAGAAGTTCCTCACCAACCCAGCGACACAGGGTGAGTCGACAGACAACCTGGGCGTAACCTACTTTGTTTACTTTGACATTTGTCCATAAATTTTCATCAATTGCCACCTTGAAGAAGTCTATTAATCTTACAAAACCTCACTCCAACGTGTACTAAAACCCTCGATGAATCGCTTTTAAGGGATTAAACGTCAATCATCGCTTAACGCTGTGTTGACAATCATAACCTGACAACTTGTTGACTGTGCAAATCACAGTCCACAACCACAATATCAGCATATTGTCAGTATTTTGGCCTCGTCTATATTATTCCTCGTCCAACGGCTTCTGTGCCAGATGCGTACGGTTCTCACATTACGCGGTAACTGACCGTTAGCCTCATTCGCATTCTCCAAAAAAGGAGGCCTTCGTGTTTTCTCACATACGGCCGAAGGGAATGGCACGAAGTGAATGAATTCGCTACAGATTGACAGCACAGGCGAGGAAAATACCTTTGTTGAGATAAATGCGGTAGAAGTGGTTGTTGATAATCTGTAAAAACCAGGGCTATCCGACGGACATGTCCCACTTCGATAGGTGTCCCGAACGTCCCGTCCACTGTCATGTATGATGATCCTAAAATTTTGGTAGTTTTGGTCCAACTTTAAAGGCAAAAACCAACGTTTTTGTTCATTATTCGCGACGGGGATAAAATATTTCATGAACCTCCGATACAATAATATTGTAGATAATATACCTATTGTAATATTTACATTACATACTATATTTTAGTATCGACTATCTAGCTCTGTGGTTATCAGTGGCTCAGTGGTTGGAGCGTTGGGCTACTGAGTCAAAAGGTTGCTGGTACGATCCCAGTAGCCGCTAAACCGCTTCTTCCTCATTCTGATATCCACCTTTCGTAAGGCAGTGGCAACCCACCGAAAGTTTACTGCCGTGGATATCATCTCAAATTTGCCGTTCGGAACCGGCGTTGAACAGTAGGTCCCTACTGCATACTTCTGAAATAACTGGTCAACCCGCTCAACAGAAGTTAGTACATAGCGAGAGGTCGCCAACGCCCGATTATGTATCCATACATGGCCCATGGGCCATACAGTATGACGCCCAAAGAAGAAGATGATCTAGCTCCGGTGCCGAAAATCGCCATTTTCCGTCTTTTTGAGATTATAACCCAGTCTTTGGTACAAAATTTGTCTACTTCAATTTGTTATAATAATATTATAGTATCGTATTATGTTATAGCGACTTTTGTGCTAACCCGCTAACATGTGAAAAAAAAGCTGCAAATTTTACACAAAGGTTTATTATGCTTCGGAAAAAAAAATAAATTCTATAGGTACCTACCTATCAATAAAAAAAATTTAAATTAATTATTCAAAAAATTTGTATGTTTTTAGGACCGCAGAGTACGAATCCAAGGTTTTTCAACAAACAATGTACGGAACTTTTGACGCTTTTGGTTTATTATTCGTAAAATAATACACTTATGTACTCGCGACGGGGGTCGACAATTTTGATCGCCCTCAAAATTTGTCACTATACGTTTCATGACACGTAGATTCCTTAAATCAAATGTCCGACCCCCGTAGGCCGTCCAGGCCGTTTTGAGCAGTAGGAATTTGTTTAAAAATCTGATATTTTCACAATGGCCTTTATCATGGAAGTTTTTCAATTTTTTTTTCGAAAGTACATCCTAAGAGAATAACAAAAACGACAGTCAGCCGTCTGGAATCGCTTCCAAAAAAATATTATAATTTAGAGGAAGTGGTGACGTTTGAAAATACGCGGGAGTAGAATCGATCAGCTGGGTCAGTGACGTCGTTTGGTAACGAAGGTGCTACCAACCTCGGCGGGCTGCCGATTGTGTTACCAGTGTTGCCATCTGACAGCTCATCTCAACGAACGCTAAAGAATCACCGTCAATCTGATGTAATAAGACGTTTAACTATTAGTATAATATATTCTGAATTATTTATTCACTATATCAAATGATAAACCTTCGTAAATTCCTTCTACAAGCTGCAGACACTAGCGCTCCAGGTGAGAGCTTTGCCTTGTTTGTGACGTAGATTGGTCAAGTCAGCCTCACGGTCAGACCCGCGAAAATTCGAACTGCACAACTCGTTTTTTGCTCTTCTCTCCTCCAAAAATTAAAAAAAAAAATGATTTCAGTGTTTCTATAACATACTTATGCTTCGGTCCTACAATATAACGGTAGGGTTAAATTTAAAATCGGAAGTTAATTAAATAAGAATAAAGGCCCATTCTCGGTTTACCATCTATTTGTGCCCGCACGGTTTTCAGCCCGATCGCCCAAACCCGTGAAATTTTGTAAAAATTACAATAGTTAACAGTTTTCGTTGTCTGAAAAGCCGTGACGGACGTCGTTGGTAAATAAGTTCGCTAGTGAATTTTGGTGTCATTACCTATTGCTATTTTTGTATATCGACATAAACGCGAAACTTGCACGAATCACTAACTTTCAAGTCTTGAAATAGTAGGTATCTAAACCTTTTTGAAGTGTGAACTTCTATAGGCGCACCGCGTCGAAAACTTTGGCGGGGTGTGAATACGATTCTGCCGTCACGTCACGCTGTAGTATAATATACTACATGTGTATATGTTACAGTTATTACCCGAAATCAGTTAATTCTAGTTCTAACTAGTCAATTCTAGTTTTCACTAAGCCCCTCAGTGAGAACTAGTTGTGACTAGTCAGAACTAGAATTTACTGGGACCCTCACCGCTAGAACTAGAAGTCACTGATTTTTTTCAGTAAGAACTAGTTTTGACTGAAATTTATTAGGCAAAACTAGAATAACCTAGTGAAAAGCCGTTCTAAGAAGTGATTTTAAAAGTTAGTTACAACTAGTTTGGACTAGTGAATACTAGGAACACTGAAAAACAAGCCATCAATTGAATTGAATAGATGAGCGCAACCTTTCTGTTACTACGAAATATTACCGCGTCCTCATTGAAACTACGAATTACTTACGAATTACTTACTTACTTTGCTGGGTCGCATTTTTCGAGAGTCATCTCGGGATCGGACGAATCGTCGACGACGGAGGTGATTTTGATAGCCTATAACCACCCCCAGAACTCGCTGATCACAATGAGACCACCCCCATGAAAATCTGTTCAGCCGCTCGGGCGTGATGCTGTGATACACACCTTTTTTTTTTTTTTTTTTTTTGAAAGGTTGCGCTGAAAAGGTTTTTTATGAAGTATATTTCTAGTACCAAATGTAGTAGTAACGTACCAAAAAGTCTTTCAAAAAGCTTTATACGGGCTTATTTTGATTCCGGCGTGGTAGGCCCTGTTTTTCATGAATTGAACGAACTTCAAGCCGTGAGACCATTTAGTCGTTTTATTGTACAGTATCCACGAAGCAAGCATTCGCTCCACATCCTGGTTGGCGCGCTCCCTAGACCCTTGACTTTGTGAATGCCTTGGCTTGCCATGCACTATCTTCACCTCTGGCCATAGTACCTTCAGCTCATCAATGACGCAATCCACAAATTCCCTTCCATTGTCTGAATGGAGCAAAACGGGAGCTCCAAAGATCAAAAAACGCTGCAAATTTTACACAAGGGTTTATTATTCTGTGATATAGGTTACTTGTACAGACATTTAATTCTGTCAATAAAAAAAATTAAAAAGTTTTTTTTTTGGATTTTTATATTTCAAAAAAAATTTTTTGGGGGGATTTTTTTTTCAAAACTGTGTTTTTTCAAAAATTCTTTAATTTTTACTCGAAAAATATTTAACTTCTTGGGATCCTTCAAAAATCCCATTTTTAGCCCCATGAAAGCCCTATAGAACGCCACAGTGAAATCGGATCGTTCCGGGACCCCCAAAAATGGATTCTACGTCCAAAAATACTTCGAAAACGACACCTAACTCGATCCCATAGCTAAAAGCCTTCAAAACACCCCTCCTGTAGCCCCATTTTAGCCCCATAGCGCCCCACGGGTTTGGGCGATCGGACTGAAAACCTTGCGGGCACAACTAGATGGCAAACCAAGTATTTTGCCAAAATTTCAGATTTTTAAAAAAATTCCTACTGCCCAAAACGGCCCGGACGGCGGACGGCGGACGGCGGACGGACATTTCGGATTTTGAATGTAGACCTCTTGAAACGGATAATGTCAAATTTTGAGGCCGATCGGAGTCGTCGACCCGTGTCGCGAAAACATAGGTGTATTATTCCAAGAATAATAAACCAAAATGTCCAATACGGACGCCCTGACCTTTTTTAAAAAAAAAACGTTCTCTAGAACACATTGTGATACGCTCACTTCCACTGCCTAACAAAACACATACACGGGAAGACCGCAGTGATAAGTCTGAAGTGACCCCGAGTTCCTCATAATCAACATTGCGTCACCAACTAAGATGACTCACAACAAAGCCGCAGTAGCCGATCCTGGCTCTTGTCACATAAATGAATAGATCAGTGAATTCTAGTTTCAACTGACTCCATTAAACCAGCGGGGATTTCTAGTTTTAACTAGTGACTTCTAGTTTTCACGAAGGGGCTTAGAGAAAACTAGAATTGACTAGTTAAAACTAGTAATAACTGATTTCGGGTAATAACTGTAACATATATATTATATACACTTCTCCCGAGATGGGTTGGAGCTCCAAACCTTCTCCCACAGCCATCCCCGCCATCCCAGCGCATTGAGCGACTGTCACTTGGTGGTGATGCCCGATACAGTGGTCGGCCGAGCGAAAATCGTCATAGAAGTTTACACTTTTGTTTTTTAAATTTTGTATTTAAAAACCTGTTAATATTTAAACAGGTTTCTTGTTTTGTAATTTTTTTTTTTTTTTTTCAGAACAAATCTCCAACATTTCTAAAACAGTTCTGCACGTAACTATACAGATTTTCGAAATTTTGTTTAGGGAGGTTTTAATTTTGGTTTATTATTCTTGGAATAATACACCTATGTTTTCGCGACGCGGGTCGACGACTCCGATCGGGCTCAAAATTTGACATTATCCGTTTCAAGTGGTCTACATTCAAAATCCGAAATGTCCGTCCGCCGTACGCCGTACGCCGTCCGCCGTCCAGGCCGTTTTGGGCAGTAGGAATTTTTTAAAAAATCTGAAATTTTGACAAAATACTCGGTTTACCATCTAGTTGTGCCCGCAAGGTTTTCAGCCCGATCGCCCAAACCCGTGGGGCGCTCTGGGGCTAAAATGGGGCTACAGAAGGAGGTTTTTGAAGGCTTTTGGCTATGGGATCGAGTCAGGTGTCGTTTTCGAAGTATTTTTGGACGTAGAATCCATTTTTTGGGGTCCCGGAACGATCCGATTTCACTGTGGCGATCTATAGGGCTTTCATGGAGCTAAAAATGGGATTTTTGAAGGATCCCAAGAAGTTAAATATCTTTCGAGTAAAAATTAAAGAATTTTTGAAAAAACACATTTTTGAGAAAAAAAATCGCCTCAAAAAATTTTTTTGAAATATAAAAATCCAAAAAAAATTTTTTTTTTAATTTTTTTTATTGACAGAATTAAATTTCTGTACAAGTAACCTATATCAAAGAATAATAAACCCTTGTGTAAAATTTGCAGCGTTTTTGGTTTATTATTCTTGGAATAATACACCTATGTTTTCGCGACGCGGGTCGACGACTCCGATCGGGCTCAAAATTTGACATTATCCGTTTCAAGTGGTCTACATTCAAAATCCGAAATGTCCGTCCGCCGTACGCCGTACGCCGTACGCCGTACGCCGTACGCCGTCCGCCGTCCAGGCCGTTTTGGGCAGTAGGAATTTTTTAAAAAATCTGAAATTTTCACAAAATACTCGGTTTACCATCTAGTTGTGCCCGCAAGGTTTTCAGCCCGATCGCACAAACCCGTGGGGCGCTCTGGGGCTAAAATGGGGCTACAGAAGGTGGTTTTTGAAGGCTTTTGGCTATGGGATCGAGTCAGGTGTCGTTTTCGAAGTATTTTTGGACGTAGAATCCATTTTTTGGGGTCCCGGAACGATCCGATTTCACTGCGGCGATCTATAGGGCTTTCATGGAGCTAAAAATGGGATTTTTGATGGATCCCAAGAAGTTAAATATCTTTCGAGTAAAAATTAAAGAATTTTTTAAAAAACACATTTTTGAAAAAAAATCGCCTTAAAAAATTTTTTTTTGAAATATAAAAATCCAAAAAAAATTTTTCCACTGTTGCGATCTATAGGGCTTTCATGGGGCTATAAATGAGATTTTTGATGGATCCCAGGAGCTTAATTAAATATTTTTCGAGTAAAAAAAAATAAAGAATTTTTGAAAAAAAATAAAATAAAATAAAAATTTCCCAAAATTTTTTCCATTGACATAAATAATTTTTGCACAAATAACCTATATCAAAGAATAATAAACCCTTGTGTAAAATTTGCAGCGTTTTTTTTTTAGATCTGAAATTTTGTCAAAATACTTGGTTTACCATCTAGTTGTGCCCGCAAGGTTTTCAGCCCGATCGCCCAAACCCGCGGAGGGGTTTTTGAAGCTTTTCGGCTTTGGGATCGAGTTAGGTGTCGTTTTTCGAAGTATTTTTGAACGTAGAATCCATTTTCGGGGGTCCCAGAATGATTTCACTTTGTGGCTTTCATGGGGCTACAGTCGGGAGTTAAAGGATCCCAGGAGGTCAAATGAGGTGACGTTTTCCGAGTAAGTTTGGACGCAAAATCCATTTTTTGGTGGGTCACACATAGGGCGACGGCTCCTGTTATCGACACATTAAGGTGTTCTGTACAGAGTACTTTATTTATTCAGAACAAGGGATCTCAATTTTGGATTAGAACTATCCAAGAACCGATTTGAAGCGATTTTCCAGAATGCTTTGACTCCATTTACAACGGTTACCATGCTCCCATCAACTTTTGGCATTTTCTTGCATTGAAAAAAAAAAAAAAAGTTATATTGTTCGCGGGAGAAAATTCAAGACATGCAGGCAGATCAAAAGGTTCAAATGGGGCTCTCGCAGAGGCAAATCAAGTCGGTCGTCCGAAAAGCATCAAAAAGAGCGTCAGATGAAGACGAAGAGTGCTCCATTTGCTTGGACCCGTTCAAAAGTCGACAGCCTGTCTGGGAGCTCGGATGTTCCCACTGTTTCCACAAAGCCTGCATCTCCGCCTGGCTAAAAGGACACGTGACCTGCCCCTATTGCCGGGAAGACGTCAGGCTCCCGAAATCGTCGTCAAGGACCTCGGGACTGCCACTTGGTCAAAGGTCAAATTCCAGATCCCGATCTCCACGTTCTAGAATAAATTAGATGGAGAGGAATCTTTCAATTTTAGTAATACTAGCACTTAGACATAAGGCCTCGTTTCGCTCGTCCAACCGCTTGTTCGGACAGGGGGGCCTCGCTTGGCTTCGCCGGCCCCTTTTGGTTTATCAGATAGATAGATAGATAGATAGATAAATTGTTTATTAATCAATACAACAATTAAAACAATTTAAACTTTGAAAATAAACAATACGGCAATGGATATGATAACCGTCTGCCGGAGGTTTGACTCAAACATCTTTTTATTTATTTTTTTTTTTAGCTGACGAAATTCGATTCACTATTTAAACACAAATCTGTAGTAAATAGTCAATTCACCTAAAAAAATCGGAACCAACAAATCGATTAAAAAACGCTGCAAATTTTACACAAGGGTTTATTATTCTTTGATGTAGGTTACTTGTACAGAAATTTAATTCTGTCAATGAAAAATTTTTTGGGGGGATTTTTTTTCAAAAATGTTTTTTTCAAAAATTATGTGTTTTTTACTCGAAAAACATTTAACCTCCTGGGATTCTTCAAAAATCCCATTTTTAGCCCCATGAAAGCCCTATAGATCGCGACAGTGAAATCGGATCGTTCCGGGACCCCCAAAAATGGATTCTACGTCCAAAAATACTTCGAAAACGACACCTAACTCGATCCCATACCCCAAAGCCTTCAAAAAAACCCCACCCGTAGCCCCATTATAGCCCCATAGCGCCCGACGGGTTTGGGCGATCGGACTGAAAACCTTGCGGGCACAGCTAGATGGTAAACCAAGTATTTTGTCAAAATTTCAGATTTAAAAAAAAATTCCTACTGCTCAAAACGGCCTGGACGGCGGACGGCGGACGGACATTTCGGATTTAGAATGTAGACCTCTTGAAACGGATAATGTCAAATTTTGAGCCCGATCGGAGTCGTCGACCCCCGTCGCGAAAACATAGGTGTATTATTCCAAGAATAATAAACCAAAAAAAGAGGAACTACAATGGTTTCCTTCCTGAGGGTCGCCTGGTCTTTAAGTTTATGTCCAAGACTTAACTAAAATAAAATATTTAAATTAAAACCTAATAATTTTGTTGTTCGAAATTGAGTATTACCTACACTTCGATTTGCCATTTTAATCTGATCATAGACAATGAAGACAAAAGTAGTTGTGGCGCTCAGTGAACGCTTCCGACGTAAAATTTGGAGTGAAATCTGAATCCCCCAGAGGGTTACTATTTGTACAAAGAAAGATTGGCGCAAGTGCGCCCATTTGCGCCTGATAACCCTGTTCAGCAAGAAGGGGATAGCTTAGTTGTGTCTAAATGGCGCTCAGTGGGTGCTTCAGACGTATAATTTGGGGTTAAATCTGACTCCCCCAGAGAGTTACTATTTACAAAGAAAGATTGGCGCAAGTGCACACATTTGCGCCTGATCACTCTGCTCTGTTGGGGGGGATGGGGTGGGGAGTCAGGAAACAAATATTGCCGCCTGTGGGGTGTAGCTAGGTCCTAGGGAGAAGCTCTTCAGTGAGGTTTTCATTCTACTTGCTCTTGTTGTCGGCTTCCTGGCTCTTCTGGTCGTAGTTGGCAGCCAGTTCTTCAAGAGCCTGCAGCACCTCCTTCACCTCTTCCTTGGCGCACTCATTTTCCTGAGTGATCCGGTTCATCTCCTGTTGGAGCAGCTCGTAGTCGCGGCGAGTTGAAGTTATCAACTGCAAAGGCAACAGATCTTAACACATTGTCTCATGCGAAATAAGCCAGTTTTTGGAATATTTCATGAAGAAAAACCTCACATTTCAAGACAAATGTGGGCGAAAAGTGATGCTTCATTTCATAATCCCATAAATCCGCCATCGACCAAATCTCACCTCTTCTTGCTCCAACATTTGTTCCTTCAACTTTTTAATGTACTGAGACTGCTGGTTGATTTCTTCATCTTTCTCGTCCAGCTGCTGGTACAACCTTTCGCGCTCTTCTTCCAGCTTTTGCCTCTCCTCGTTGCTCAGGGAGCCCAACATGAGTGGCCGGCACTGGGAGAGCTAGAACATACGATTCTTATAAGATGGCGGAAAGCGATGCGGGGCATCCGATAAAACTCTAACTACAGACGATGCCCCGTGGACGGTCCTTGCACGAACAGGAATCTGGTGGACACTGCTACATCTTAATCATATCATATTAGGGGTATTTATGGTCTCCTTCGCTCTTCGAATTGTAAGAGCCTTTGCTGGTAGTAGCCGAGACGCTAATAAGTCCATCGGCGTTAAATCCCAGCAACCGAGGCGACTAGCAAGTGGCAACAATCTACCTGCTAAATTAGGGTAGAAAGTATCTCGACGGATTTACATGTTTTTCGGTGAGCTAAATCCGAATCTGAAGTTCAAAAAAAAATAAAAAATAAAAATCGGCTACACAACAAAAACCCTAAAAATGTCGGACTTTCTCGAAAACCGCTTAAAACTTGAAAAGTATGCATCTTAGCGTGTCCCGCACTATTTATCGAATGAAAGTAGACGAAATTTCCTTCAAAATGCACTGGTTACATTTAATGTTCGAGCACAGGGTACCGCCGCTAGAGCGCGCTGAAAAAGAGCGACTTTTTGGGACTAAACTAAATATACGTTACTTGTGCAGAAATTTAATTCTGTCAATGAAAAAATTGAAAATTTTTTTTTTATTTTTATCTCAAAAAAATTTTTTTTTGAATTTTTTTGTTCAAAAATGTGTTTTTTCAAAAATTCTGTATTTTTTACTCGAAAAATATTTAACATCCTGGGATCCTTCAAAAATCCCATTTTTAGCCCCACGAATGCCCTAAAGATCGCCCCAGTGAAGTCGGATCGTTCCGGGACCCCAAAAAATGGATTCTACGTCCAAAAATACTTCGAAAACGACACCTGACTCGATCCCATAGCTAAAAGCCTTCAAAAAACCCCTCCCGTAGCCCCATTATAGCCCCATAGCGCCCCACGGGTTTGGGTGATCGGACTGAAAACCTTGCGGGCACAACTAGATGGTAAACCAAGTATTTTGTCGAAATTTCAGATTTTTTAAAAATTTCCTACTGCCCAAAACGGCCTGGACGGCGTACGGCGGACGGCGGACGGACATTTCGGATTTAGAATGTAGACCACTTGAAACGGATAATGTCAAATTTTGCGCCCGATCGGAGTCGTCGACCCCCGTCGCGAAAACATAGGTGTATTATTCCAAGAATAATAAACCAAAATCGGAAAATTAGAACGAAAAAATTGAAATCGATTCCCATCTTCACACAGTACTGTAGCCAGGAATGTTTCAGCAAAAGGAAACCACAGTCCACAGTACATTGGCTCTTTTTTTGCGAACGTTTGGTTGGTAATTGCATTCAGTGATCTGTTGTTTAGACTGCTTTAAACTGGATGGGTTCAAAGCGTTAGCGGCGACTATTTTCACCAAGAAGAACCAGGCAGTGTGATCCTTACTGCATGTTATGTATCTCATGTGGATCCTATATATTATTATCTTTTTACATCGGGCGTAGCCGTTGCGATTGAATAAATAAATAAATAGCAAAAGAGAACCAGTCCACACAAAATCGGATTTTCAGGCACTGTTGACTCTGTGGGGGATGAAAAACGATAAAAAAAGTAAATGCCTTTTCAAAAATTTCAAAACGGGATTTATCGGAATTTTTATAGACTGTTAATTTTCAAGACTTCGTTTTTCTCGAAACTCCAAATTGCCGCTGGTTCCCTTTTGCCTAAAGCCTCTAGTTTTCCTCACACCATACTATCGCGTTAATACAATTTATTTTTTATTTTTTTTTTATTTTTTATTTTTTTTTTTTGGTCAAACCAAACTTTCATTTTTCCAATGTTGATTTTTAACATTTTAGACGAACTCATCACCCATTGTCTTTTGGTTTTATTTACAGAAGAGGCTCGAGTTCTATTCAAAGAATATGTCAACAATTTGGCGACGATCATCAGAGATTCCGATGTGAGTATAAATTTGAATAAAATTTGTTAAGATTTTTTATTTAAGGTAAAAAAACGTCTTTATTCTATTTTTTGACAAGAAACTCCTTGTGTTTTACATACCTCTATAGCTGTTGAAGTAGTAGTTTTTGGGACTGCTCTGAGACCTGATAAAGACTTGTCTCCAGATTGTGGATAATCTTATCAGGTGGAGTATATTGTTTTTTTGTTGTTTTTTTTTTTCAACCATTTGCGGTCAGTGCTCGGTGATTGATTGAAAGTGAAGGCTCTGGTTTATGTTGGCAACACCGTCCAGTGCAGAATGTAGCTGCTGTTGGCATCAGTACTACCTACTTTCCCTACTACTCAAAATTCAAGCAGGTGGTCTCCATATTGTGCTTCTGCTTATCCCCATTCTCAATCTACCAACATACAGAAGACACTATAAAACAACTCGAACAAACAATGTAATTAATGCAATTTACATACAATACAATAACAATTCAACTACCGATGGCCCGAATGGAATAAGGGTTGGTTTGTTCGTCTCCGGGGACTTTTTATTTTTTTTTCCCCAGAGTCTTTGTTTTGTGTCGATGGGGAATGAGGAGGTCAGACATTAGCATAGTGCGAGGTAACCCAGCAACCAATTACCTGTCTGGTACTATTGGGAGGCTGACGGGGGCTGACCGTTCCGGGATTAAGGCATCCCCCATTGTGATTAATGGAAGTTGACTATGATGAATTAACCCTTTCCTATTAAGACGTTTTATCGTGTGTGTTACCTAATTAGTAGCAGTTCCGAAAATCCCTCTGCTCCATCTTGAGCTTGACGGCCCCCGCGGCATGAGGCCAGAAATTTTCGGAACCTCTCGAAAGGTTGTGGGTTATTAATGGTGCTTTCTGATCGGGTTTCGTCCAGAGCGATAGACTTTATGATTTATGGATGCAGGAATGTACATCAACGGGGAGCGAGAATGAGCCATAGCGATACTAAGATCACTGCTACTTCTTGTACACAAACCTTGTAGAATAGCAATAATGCAATTAAGGACAAGATCCTGACGCTATCGTTGTTTTTATACAGTCGTACCGGAATCCCGATGAACACAATAGCATAAACGCGTCTACATCAAAACCTATTTGTAATTTATAGGATCAAAACCATCATAAAGTTAAGGAAATAAAACCATAGTTCTACAGTTCTAACTGCCTAACATTATTGTTTCAGGGCGCAAAACAGTTGGTGCTCAAGAAGAGGTACAGGACGCCATCCATTGACCAGGGATTCAACACATCAGGGTTGCCACCTACACCTTTGTCGCCAACAAGTCCTTTATCATCTTTGGAAACTCCTTCGCTCAATTTGCGTTACCAACCTGTGTACCAGTCGTCGTACGAATTGGACCTAGGTTCTCCTCATAGATCTCCTTACAGGAGGCTTTCTTCAGAATCGTTGTCGCCATCATACAGCCTGAGGTCTCCTGGAACACCGACGTCGTCGTACGCGGCGAGCCCGTTTCCGTCTTCGGGCTACCAACAGTTAGTTACTCCGCTTGGGTACGCCCCTCCGGTACACCACAGTCCGCTTCCTGCGTACCACCAAGAACCACCGATTGGAATACCGACTGGCCCCAGTGTGCCAAGTCCTAGCAGGATGGTTCCCCTGGCTCCCGTTCCTCTTGGCAAACAGAATTCGAGTCCAAGTCTGCCATCAATTCCAGCCGCCGTAGGCCTTCCATCTGTTCAGCCTCTGGGCATCCCTCACTCCTCATCCACGTCCAACATCACCATCCCTCAAACGTTCAGGCCTTCGCCGTCTCCACCCGTCCAACATCCCCCAGCTCGTCGGCAGTCCTCCAACGACTCGGTCTTCACAGATAGCCCTCCTGTGCGAGAGAACGACCCGCCTCCAGTACCACCAAGGAGACGCAGCAGCGACAAGAGTCTGACTAAGATGGACCTCAAGGAACTGGAAGACTTCAAGTCCAAGGGTACCTCGTCGTTGTCATCTGGACCCAGCACTCCCACGCAAGACGTGACACCAATGGACACCAAACCAGACGACAACAAAGTAAGTAACAGCTTGAAGGGCCTCAGGAAGGAACCGATTTACTTCTGCATTTTTGGTTGTTTGTCAATGACACTCAATTCTTCCCCAATTTATTGCCGAGCGAAACTGAGCTCCTGTTTAGATCCGGGGCGTTTACGGGGATGGGAAAGTTATTAAAAAAAATCAAATTTATATCGCACCTAAAAAATTCTATTTTCAAAAAAAAATCGCGCAACCAAAAATCCATTTTAGAAACAAGTGCTTTCGTCTTTTTGGCAAAACCTAAGAAAATAACGAGTTGGTAACATCCAAAAGTTACCTATACTTCATGCTATAGTAGGTAGTGGTTGAAGAGACAACTAAAACTTCTGTTTTAACTATGATATCTGTTTTTGGTGAATTTAGCCCTGAATGAGTAAATTGACCATTATGTTCCTTTTATCTATCAAATGAGCGTTTGTGCTTCCGTACGTAGGTATCCGTTCTGAGTGACCCAACGTAGGATCTGACTGGGCCACTAGGTAGTTCCATTTTCACCAGTTTTATGGGGGATCTGCGGCTGACTTTAATGACCCGAATTTTATCTCGGAGGAAAAGAAAACTGCTCGGTTAAAAATAAAAATGTCATTTTTCAGATTTAGATGTTTTTTGAACCTGAATCAGATGTTTTCTAACAGAAATGTTGCCCTGATCCTTGCTAAATTGCAAAAACCTCAATAATATTGATATCTAAATATAATATATCATATCATATCATATCATATCATATCATCATACAATAATATGAAATTGTGTTGGCCGACATGTGGTAGCCGTGTGGTAGCCGTGTGGTTTGTTGGTACGGGATAACGCGTTCCCGAGTGAGTTTTTTCACTTTCCGCTCGCTGGCCGTTTAGTGGGTCGAAAAAATTACGAAAAAATACGAGCCGTATAGATCAGAACTGGAGGAAGACGTCGGTCAAATCGTAAATCCGAAATTCGCCCGGGAAATTCGTCGAAAATTCGTCGAAAAATCGTCTTTCTCCCGTTTGTCCTACGTTTTCCACTTTCAACTCGCGCCAAAGCCCGTTTAAGGGGTCGAAAAAATTACGAAAAAATACCAGCCGTATAGATCAGACCTGGAGGTAGACGTCGGTCAAATCGAAAATCCGAAATTCGCCCGGGAAATTGGTCGAAAATTCGTCGAAAAATCGTCTTTCTCGCGTTTGTCCCACGTTTTTTCGAAGTCGGATTTCAAAAAAACCGAGGGGGAGGGGGCGATTTCACGGTGAGAAGACAATTGGATCGTTTTAATTTGCGCGGGGCCAGGGATCTTAGAAAACGGAGGGTCCAGGGAACTTTGATAGATGGAGAGGCCTTTATTTAAAAAAAAGTTGAATTGAATTAAAAATAATAATTTCCTAAACGGTAAGCCCGAAAAATACGCCGATTTTTTCTATCGTCTCTGCTACGAATAGGAGGGGCCGAGCGGAGCGAGGCCTTATGTCTGAGTAGGGGTTTGAACGTGTCCATCGATGCTACGCACCCCACAGGCGGCAATACACCCCACAGGCGGCAATACACCCCACTAGGGGAGCGAGCGAAGCGAGCCAGAGAGACTAGTTATATTATAACTTTTGGTTTATTTATCTTGGAATAATACTCCAATATTTTTGCGACGGAGGTCGGCGACTCGGTTTGGCCTCTAAATTTGACAATATCCGTTTCAAGAGATCTAGATTACAAAACCGAAATGTCCGTCCGCCATCCGGGCCGTTTTGGGCAGTAGGGATTTTTTTAAATCTGAAATTTTGACAAAATACTTGGTTTACCATCCAGTTGTGCCCGCAAGGTTTTCAGCCTGATCGCCCAAACCCGTGGGGCGCTATGGGGCTAAAATGGGGCTACCGGAGTGTTTTTTTCAAGGCTTTTGGCTATGGGATCAAGTTAGGTGTCGTTTTCGAAGTATTTTTGGACGTAGAATCCATTTTTGGGGGTCCCGCAACGATCCGATTTCACTGTGGGGATCTATAGGGCTTTCATGGGGCTACAAATGGGATTTTTGAAGGAGCCAAGGAGGTCAAATATTTTTCGAGTAAAAAAAAAAAATTTGAAAAAAAGTTTTCGAAGAAAATTAAAAAAAAAAATTTTTTCAATTTTTTTTTTATCGACCCAGTCCCTACTGGGTCGATAAAAAAAATTGAAAAATTTTTTTTTTAAATTTTCTTCAAAAACTTTTTTTCAAATTTTTTTTTTTATCAATAATAATACACAATGTTTTAGGGGGGTTATCAATGAATAATACACCCTTGTGTAAAATTTGCAGCGTTTTTATGTTATTGGCATGTAAATCGAAAAGTAAGCGGTTTAGCGCAAAAGTCACCATATAAAATAGACATTTCCTACAGTTTTGGAAGCGTAAAATTTCTTCCTGGGGCTAAACATAAAAAAGCTGGATTGGGACGTCACGTCTGACAACTACGAATCGCCCTCGATCGCCACGAATGGATACCCTAGTGAACTTGCACTTAGAATGAGAACCTTACAACTTGTTTGAGATGTTTTTGGAAAATCCGTTTTACCGAAAAATGCCGTTTTCCAGCTTTTGAGATTTTAACCCAATCTTTGGCGCGCTGTAGCGAGCGAACGAGTGAGGCTAGGAACAAATGTTTTGTGTGTAAAATGTAGAAAATTTTGTCTGCTTTAATTCAATAATATTGAAAGCGCATATATATTATATAGTGACTTTTGCGCTAAACCGCTTAATTTTCGAGTCATATCTCAAGAACTAAAAAAAAAAAAATAAAGTATTATGAGGTTTTTGTAATTTTGCAAAGGTTCTGGCCAAACTGTCTGGCCAAAGAGATTACGTTCTATCCAAAAATGTTCTCTTTTTTTCCTAAATGGATCAGGTGCCAGTGCGAGCGAATGAGCAAGCCTGCCTACTAATTCTTTAGAAAGCCTAAATCAATCTGTTGACCTTAGCGCTTCTTCCCTGTCCCCTCCAATATTTGCTCACTTTTTTTCAGCGAACCGAAAAGTTTCCCCCGACCTTTGTTTACGACCATGACCTAACGCCTAAGTTAGTCATCATGCATATTTTCATTCCCTGCCCCCACACAGCTCTGTATTTGTTTTACGACTCGAAAACCTTCAGTTTTGTTCGGGAGTTCGCCCAACTTGTCCGACATGTTCTTCTGGATTATCAGGTACCGTCAACGGGGTACATTTCGGCCTGCAATCTGAAGGGTGTTGATAAACGACGATTTGTTCGTAACTGATACCTAATCATCCCGCTTTTATCTCCCGTCGGAAATGTCTCTACAGGAACTGTTGACTCAGTTGTTTTGTTTGCCCTGAAAAAATAACAGTTCTCGTATCAATCATGACAGAATCGACCAGTTCTCTCTGCTCCGTAATTTACATCTTTGGACTAAAAAAAGCGGTGAGCCAGAATGCACGTCAAAACTTTACGATATTGTGAAGGAAAAATAGGAACTTGACTTGACCTCAATTTATAAGCTGTGATTTTTTCAAGGTGGCGCAACACTCATTGCTACCTTGACTTCAATGTTGTCGCAACATGTTGAAAGTTAGAACTTTTGAAATAACTTTTCCCCATGTCTTCCATGTCGGTATGTGATAACGTTGATGTAAGTACATACAAATCCAGATAGTTTCCATGCTCCGTCCGGTCACCCAAGGACAACTAACGAAATAGCATCACCATCTATGAAGCTTCTATGCTTTTGTTTTTTGTTTTTTTGTTTTTCATTACTTTTCAACGCTGGAACTCTCTGCAACCCCCTTTTGTTCGTCGGTAGGCAGCTAATTCCATTTCATCCTCACTTTACTCCTCAACAGTGAACACCGTCCCTCGCAGGGCTTGACAGGAGTTGATTAAATCCGCGGGCCCTGCGGCTTTAAATTAAAAGGCTTCGAAAGCCAATATAAAGTTAAAGTGAATCCAATATAAAGTTGGAGTAAACGCGAGGGTAGGAGAAAAAAAATCAACACACAAAAGCTTTTATGCGGTAGGAAACGGCAGAAATAGGTAGGATGTTTGGTTCATTCGCTTTCGGAGAACCTCTCACGTCAATGGTGAGCTAGATTTTCCGCGATTTTTTTTAACGTTTTAAAGTTGGATGCATATGGTTTTTTTTTCACGCGTCACCTGAGATCAAATGAAACTTTATTGAGCTTATTTAGCCTAAAACCTCTCGACTTTTTCCCTCGTGGAATATCCGTTTGATGCAAACAGGCTTGAAAACTCAATTTGAACCAGAACCGTTTGAAAAATCAATCAGATTGTCTCTCTGTTTCACTCATTTCATTCTTATTTATTTTACAGGAAAATGTATCCGAAGACAGCAAAATCAGCGTGAAAGAGAGGATGCAAAAATTTGACCGGATGGCGTCGGAAAGTGCACTGTTGAATAAAACGGTGTCCACGTCGTCCTTGAACACGAACCTGAGCAAAAAGCGGCAAGAAAAGGTAAGAGATTGAGTTTTCGGGAAAACCAGAGTTCGTTAATATCGAACCTAACTATCGATGTATCGATAATATCGGGTAAAACATTGATGTCAAATTATCGAACACTGAGAGCGAAGTATCGATGTCAACAGACTATCGCTAGCGTCTCTTCAGGGCTTTCAGCAGGCTCCTGGCTGTTTGGTTCTACCTTCAGCCACCCTCGAAGTCTGCGCGGGACAGGACTCCCTCAGGAAACTTCACAATCGGCCCCTCAAAGGCCCTGTTGGGAGCTGTTGCCTATCACTGCCTGCCGGTTGAAGGCAGCTGCAACGTCAACGAATGCCCTGTAGTTGAATAGTGGCTGGGATGCACCTGCTCTGCTGAGTCCTCTGGGTTGCCGCGTTATGCAGATCCAGGATCGCCGGCTGGGTAACAGGCGACTCATCCCCGAAAAATGGAAAGATGCTTCTAGCGCCGCTTGGGAAGCGGTGGTTCCATCCCAGAGAGTGGAGAGGAGGCATTGGTCGTTTCATCAATCCATTCCGATAAACGTAAATGCCCGTTCCCTGGGAGTTCTACTCCTAACTTATGTTACAAAGTGGTGAAGATTCCTCTTTACTTCCCACAGCTTTCCAGAGCTGTCCAAAGCTCTTCCAAATATCACTCAATGTTTCCAAAGCCTGCAAATGTGTTGCCAAGCTGGATAAGGGTTTCCTAGGCTTGCTAAGATGGTCCAAGCTTTCCTGACCTCTCCAAAGCATGCATAGAAGTGCCGAGCTGGATAACGGTTTCCAAGGCTTTCCAAGACGATTCCAAGCTTTCCAGACCTGACCAAGGCTTGCAAAGTTGGTACCAACCTGGGGATGAATTGAGAACAATAGAGACTTCGTCCAGGGATGGGTTGCCGAAAAGCTAATGGGGTCGCCATGACTTTTTCGATGGCGGGGATGGATCGCCGGTTCCCGCGCCGCCCAGCGCCGGTGTTTGTTTACAGGGAAGTTCCGATGGCAGTCTTATAAATAATTAAGAGGTCTTATGATCAGGCACCATCCAGAAAGAACTCAAATGTTGTTGTTGTTGCCTGAAGATACTCTACTTTTTTATCCTTTTTTTTTTTCGGTGAAAAAATAATCTCGAGGCAGAATCTTTTTCTTGCTTTTGTTAGTTGGCACCTGATTAGCTTCAGCGCTCAATTTATACGTGAAGCACTAGTTCAGCGGCCCCACAAGTGAATCGTGTGTACCGTCAATCCGTTAATCATCCTGGTCCGATCCTGTCTAGTACGGGGCCGTATGGAGGTGATCTCTGTCGGTATTCAGGAGGCGAACGAAGCGAATAGCAGGGCGCCGGTGGTGACCCTTGTACGGGCCAGTCTCGGACATTAATCAAACCCCTTAAAGCCTTCCCTATCAGCGACATCGTTTATTTTTTTCCGTAGGTTGGGGTCGGACAGGGTTGGAAAGACGCGCGGGCGGAAGGCGACCTCCCACAGAGCCCTGAGTCGTGAGTTGGTCGAGTCAAAGGGGGTTATACCTTTTCCAATAGACAATCCCGATAGAGAATGGACTCGGGTTGTCACTCGGTGTCTTCCAAAGTGGCACCAACCGCATCAAAATCATCTGCCTACGGGTGCATCCATCATTCCCTTTATTTACATACTGACGCCCTTCCCCCCTCCACCTGACATCTCTCAATTTTTCACGTCACCTGATGAGCTTCCCATTCTTCTTATTTGAAACAGAACGAACACCACAATCGCAGACTGTGGACGTAACTCGAAAATACTTCAAGAATCCATTTTTGTAGCCCCATGCAAGCCCCTTAGATCTCCAAGGTGAAATCGGATCGTTCTGGGACCCCAAAAATGGATTTTAGACCCAAAAATACTTCGACAACGACACCTAACTCGACCCCACAGCCGAAACCCCCTCCAGAAGCACCTTTTTATCCGAACGGGCTGAAAACCTTGCCGCCGGAACCATGGAACCATATACCATATAAAATTTGAATTTCATTACGTAAAGCATGCAAAGATTCTTCCGCTGTTGATGGAGTTACGTCCTTCCATCGTCCAGCAGTTCAACAGTTCTTTCCTAATTTTCCGCTGTTGTCAAATCTCCTTGCGGAATCGACAGCAATTAATTTGTTGTTGTTGACAAAAATGCTATTAGCGAGTGTTGGAATCCCGTGGGGTCGCCAGTACGTGCTGACTCGCTGCCCGGCGTTTTTACTGCACTAGCAAAAAAAAAAGGACCGAGAAAGAAACAACCGCTCACGTTTTCACTTGCACCCGAATTCGGTCATTTCCATCGTGTTCGAGTTGAAGTGATTTTGTGTCGGATTGCTCGCGATGGTCTTGACGAAGGTGAGTGACGAATTTTGGCGCCTCCCCTCCCTGCACTCGCAACAATAACCTCTTCAGCTCACACACGCCCTCGTCGAAGTCATTCGACCGGCACCACTTGAAAAATTGAGCCCCTCATATTCGGTCGCCTGGAGGGACGTCGTCGACGGCACGCGCCCATTTCCCAACGTCACGACGACTAATTGGCTTCTTTCATGTGGTTCTCTATCCCTCTTGTTGGAAACCCTTGAACAACCCGAAGCTAAACATTTTCGTCAATTCCAAAATTTAACAATTTCATCTGCTTTTGCTCATAGGTGGTTTTCATTTTGGGAGGGTCAGTGCGTACTAGTGGTAGGCAATTAGCGAGGAGAAATACATGAGGAGCAAATGTTTCCCCAGAGGGTCCTCTTTTCAACGTGTGGGAATTAACACCCTCGAAAGCCCTCAGTTCATACCGTATAATATGCACATACTCGTTTCCCCTCATAAGCCGCTATTTTGAGTGAAACTTACTTTACGATTCTCAACCCTGTTTTTTTGGTTCTTCCCTTTCCCGGAGTTCAAATGGAGAGATTGCTCACATTTCGTGTATTACACTGGTAAAAACAAAAAACAAAACACAAATATAAAAAACGCTGCAAATTTTACACAAGGGTTTATTATTCTTTGATATAGGTTACTTGTGCAAAAATTTAATTCTGTCAATGAAAAAAGTTTTGGAAAAACAATTTTTTCGGAATTTTTTAAATTTTTTTCAAAAATTCTTCATTTTTTACTCGAAAAATATTTAACCTCCTGGGATCCTTCAAAAATCCCATTTTTAGCCCCATGCAAGCCCTACAGATCGCCACAGTGAAATTGGATCGTTCCGGCACCCCCAAAAATGGATTCTACGTCCAAAAATACTTCGAAAACGAGACCTAACTCGATCCCATAGCCAAAAGCTTTCAAAAACCCCTCCCGTAGCCCCATTTTAGCCCCATAGCGCCCCACGGGTTTGGGCGATCGGGCTGAAAACCTTGCGGGCACAACTAGATGGTAAACCGAGTATTTTGTACAAATTTCAGATTTAAAAACGCTGCAAATTTTACACAAGGGTTTATTATTCTGTGATATAGGTTACTTGTACAGACATTTAATTGTCAATAAAAAAAAAATTTTAAAAAAATTTGAAGGGAAGTACACTGCCCAAAACGGCCCATGCAGCGGACAGACATTTCGGTTTTGGAATCTAGACCTCTTGAAAAGGATAATATCAAATTTTGAGGCCGATCGGAGTCGTCGACCTCTGTCGCGAAAAACGTTGTTGTCAGGTGTAGATTCCATCTATCCTACCACTTCTCCATGGTCATTCTCCGTTCTTCTTTCTTCACTGTTGCTGGCGCATTTTATCCTTTGCATGATTTCTTCTCCTTTCGTTCGCTAGGAGATCTATTGGGATTGCTCCAGCAATATTTTGCACTGCTGCGGCCGATAATGTTCTGTATGCACTGCATATGCGCAGTGCTCCTCTCCTCTGCACTGATTCCATCCTTTGCTTATACATTTGTAACCTCAGTGATTCTGACCAGATTTCAGCTCCATAAAGCTTAATGACGTCGGCTGTTCTATATTTATGAAAACGCTGCCAACTTTTTATAAAATTTAATAACAATAATAATAGAATAATACAATGATACATACACCCTTGCAGCGTTTTGTAATACTATCAGATCAGGCCTGGAGTCGGTTGCAATTATTCACAACTTCCTGTCCCCACGAAGGAAGGCCTTGTGCCATTCCCACTTGCGTCCAAGTTTCTTTCGTTGAAATTAGCATGAACCGCCCTTTCCATTGTTGATTGATTGAGGGCTCAGATGGATATCGAATCAAAGGGCTATCATGGGGGTTGATGCATTTCCGCCCGGCTGGAACACTTCGAGCCGCCCAGAAGTCCAGCCGGTTTCCCCCCCTCCTTTCGGTTATAAGCGGAACTTGATGAGCGAATCGTTAACACGGAATCGCGCTTCCACAAACTTGGCCATTACGCGGTCGTTAGATCTCCCCCACCCCCCCGTACCCCCTCCCAGAGGGGAAATGTCTGGGAAATGCGCCTGTAACGGATGAGGCCTCGAACCTTCGGGAGGGGTAAATTTCAAAGTCCGGGGAAAGGTCCGCGTAGGAACGGGATTTTGATTGATCGACAACCCCGCGTGGTGCAGCCCTCACATCTTTTGCCTGATTGTAAACCAATCCTGACATGACTGATGATTAAAGCTCGGATCAACGTGCAAACATTTATGGACAAAAATGCAAAATTTATGCCAAAACACGCAACAATTTGCGCAGGTAAGTCAAAGAATTTTTAACGGATATGTACGTAAAATGTCAAGAGTATTTCAACAAGAAACCCTTGACAAAGCTGATTAATAAAAAATTAAATTTGTTGATTAAAAAAATTAAAATTTTTTATATATATTATAGCAATTATTGCTTTTCATCTAAAATCTCTCAATCGAAGGTCTGGCTAAGTAAGGAAAGCAAGTTTTTTACAAATTGGTAGGTGTAATAATTTTTAAGTTTTATTTTCCAACTATGCGAAAATTAATAACTTGTAGGAAAATTAAAAAACAAAAATGTTACCATTATATCAACAGAATGCGTTATTTACATGCAATTATTTGCGTAATAATTTATTGTTGACATCCTGGTCTCCTGCTCTCTTTTGCAATTAGCTCTAGAGGCCCCATTTGGGTTTGAAAAATCGTGCAAATTTTACACATGGTTTTATTATTCTTTGATATAGGTAGGAAAATTTCCAATTTTCTATCAACGGAAAATTATTTTAACAAAAAAAAAAAATCCTGTGCAAGGTTTAAATATATGGGGGGACCGAAAAATAAATGATATGTATAAAATTACTCGGAAAACGACACCGCATTCAATCTCAAGACATCATTCAAAAACTCCATTTGTAACTCCATAGACCCTTAACACCGTCATGAACCGTACAATGACAAAATTAAATATTGAGGTGAATCAAAATAATTTTGATTCAATTTGATCAATTTGACAATTATTGTTGACCCACGTCGCGAAAACAGGTTGATTATTCCAAGAATTTGTTATAATACATCAAAATTCCATTGAACACAATACCACTATTTTAGTTTTTTAGAAAAGTATAGTATTTTAAAAAAGGGTTTGGTTTTAGTTTGTATCTAAAAAGTTGCCACAAATCCGCATTTTTAATTTTTTAAATTTTGTTGAATTTTACATTTTTAATTTATTTTTTAAAATCTTGTTTAAAATTTAAATTCTTCATAAAGAATTTTAAATTTTATTAAATAATTAGTAGTTGAATAAATTTTTGTTATCGTTCAAAATTTGAACATGCAATAAAAATACGCAAAACATGCAAACAAATTTCGTCGTTTTTTGGCTTGCTAATGGCTAGAGACCCCTCAATTGTACTTCTGTGGGGTTAGGGGCTTCGGAAAAAAACACCAAATCCAAGCCTTAATGATGATGGTTTTATTGGCCACAATATGAAGAAACTCCAGCGCGGAAATGGATAGGAGATAAAGTGGTAAACGGCGAGGTGGCACGCAAGGAAATATCGAATGTGGAGATGGCATCAGAAAAACGTCCGAGTACAGTGCAAAACACTTAAGATCATGAATAAATTTTCCCCTGGGGCTCCTCCACCGCCTTTTCCAACTCTCATTTTCCCCTTTCATGCGTCCGTGCGGAGAAACCCCAACGAGAAGGGACAGAACGAGGAAGTTGCGATCAACAAGTTTAAAATATTTGACAGGGCGGAAAAGAGAGGGAGAAACCTCGAGTTTAACTCGATTACGGAACCCCGAAAACCGAGTTGACTAGCGAACTCGGTAAATGTGTCGTGCGGCGGGGCAAAGTGTGGGGGACCTATCAGCCAAAGCACTCACTACCCTACTGAATATTTCCACACTTGTTTTCTAAGCCCCTTCGCCGCTGACGGTCTCACGGACGGATCCAAGAATTTCCGCTAGTCACCCCCTCTCGGTGAATTTCGGAATAGGTCGACATTTTAGATTGGGCAGGGACCTGTAGAGAGGGCATTAAATGACCTGAACTCAATTCAGTATGTTTGTGAGTTGGGAGTAGTTGACTAAAAACGCTGCAAATTTTACTCAAGGGTTTATTATTCTTTGATATAGGTTACTTGTGCAGAAATTGAGTTCTGTCAATGAAAAAAATTTAAACAATTTTTTTTTGGATTTTTATACTTATTTCAAAAAAGATTTTTCGGGGGATTTTTTTTATCAAATTTTTTTTTTTTTTTTCAAAAAGTCACTCGAAAAATAGTTAACCTCCTGGGATCCTTCAAAAATCCCACTTTTAGCCCCATGAAAGCCGTATAGATCACCACAGTGAAATCGGATCGAGATGAAAGGGTTTCGGCTATGGGGTCGAGTTAGGTGTCGTCTAGATTTGTGGAGAACGGCTACCAACCAGAGGAGAGACTCCGATGTTCACCTATCAGGTAATCAACGGAGTCTCACCTTGAACTTACGCCCGGACGACACATTGTTCACTGATATGGTACCGATGACTCTATTTGCCTTCTGGTGGTCGAGGTCCAATCCCTAATACAAGACTTATCACTACGACTGTAGGTCCATCAACAAGCCGGGTCGGCGGCCCCCAGCTCTCCCCCCTCAGTCGTAGATTGCTGTGGCTAGTTTAACGTTCTCAGCAAACGAAGACAATGTTTTTTTACCGGTCCACCAGATTTTGATCCCGGTTCGAGGTCCCAAGAGAGGCTCGTTCATGCGATCCCTCGATCTTGTGTGTTGAAGACGGATGTCTCGGCCGCCTTCGTCACGGGATCCTCTGCTAGGATTCACATAAACGTTCCAACGTTCAGAGGTGAATTGTCAACCGACAAGACAGGTATTACAACACATAATTGACTTTTGGTCAAACATTGGTGTTCTTCCCCGGATTCGAACCAGGCTGATCAGCGCTCCGACTGATTGTAAACAGGCGTCTCGCTGACGCCTTAGTCCACGGGGCTACCCTGTCCCCAACTAGGTGTCGTCTATGAACTGTACATATTCTTCTGATTCTTCTCACAGGACAAGAAGAGGCATACGAATATGACATTGTATGGTTCGTTGTTTTTTTTACTCGTATTGGTTGCTCCGCCTTCTTGGTGCCCGCTGACTGTAACCACATTATGCTCCTTCTTCTGATACATTGGAGTTTTCCTAAGACTGGTTCTTATTACTGCGGCACCAATAGGTGTTCCCTCTTCTTGCAGCTTGGGGATTTCTCATTACTGGTAATTGTCGATCGTAAGGGAGTGCTCAGGAAAAGGGATCAGCATGGTGCTTGAGCGCCCAAGTTCTAGTCGAATTGCTTGATGAAAATCGTTAGTGGTCCAGCGGGAATGCCCTAAGGGTGTAGATTCCCCAGGGTGGGCAAATTCGCAGTATGCGAGCGCTGGACACTGAAAAACGATGTGGGTGGCGGTTTCTTCAACCTCCTCACACATCCTGCAAAGTTTCCAGTGGAAACTTTCCACTATGCCTCCCCACGCTTCATGGCTTGAGCATCTCTTCTGAAGTCTTGATGTTGGGTTTGGCCCTCTGGCTGTGAGCGTGATCTGTCGCCATTTCTTGGTCCTTTGTGAAAACAACCACCTGTTGATGGCGCCTCTGAACCTAATCGTTGCAGGCACTGTTTGTGTCCCTTCTATACCACCGCCATTTCTACACCTTCCTTGCGTCGCTAGGCCTTTTGGACATCGTAAATTGTGAAACGCCGAGGGTGAGTTCGCACAGGGTTTTCGACTCCCAGCCCAACTATCGCCCCTACTTTTGAAACTGCTCCAACTACGTATCCCAACTCGGAAAGTCCCCTCGCCGGTAATACCCCGTACCGTTGATATACAAATCTATCCGCCCATTTCCTGCCCTACGACGTTAGCCCTTTAGGGGACACAAACTATTCATACACGCTACCAACACGGAACAGGGAAGGGCTTTCCAGAAAATTCGAAACTATTCATGATCCGAGGTGATGCGAGTACCTTTGTGCTAGAAATAGAAAACAATGACATGTCACAATGTGTGCCTTATCTCCACAATTCCCATTCGGATAATACTAAAAACCAAGATTTTTTTTCTGAGATAATTGTATTGCTCCTAGTAAATAACTCATTAACAATATTAATTTGAGTATAGGTGATTCAGTCCTGTCAAGTAGCAGCGTCCTCGTTGACGTGACATCTTAGCCAATTAAGATGGCGGACGGCTTGCCGTCTGATAGTCTCGATTTGGAGTTCATTAGCAATGTCGATTTAGCAGCACGTTGTTCTGGAATCTCTGAATCTCCGCTTTGATTGACCAGTGCTTCGTAAGTCCAGACTGGCTTGAGGACTGGGTTTTAGTTTGTTGATGATAGACAATTTGTCATTGATGTAAGCCGGTATGTAGTCGATTCGTTTGTCGGTGAAATTTACATAATATAATAATATTATTATACCGACTTGGTTTCATTCATTATAACTCGCCACTTTGCTGCAGCATGTCCGACATTTCCATTGCTGTATGCTGGATATTGATCGATGTAACTTGCTTACGGACTCTGTATTGTTTTCGCTTATGGCCGAGACAGCTGTGTCATCAGCAAAAGTGGCCGTGGTGTTCATGTCGATTTCTGGGATATCACTTGTGTATAGAACGTGCACAAGTGCGCTCACTCTCTTGTACGCCACCTTTTATCTTTTCTGGTTCTGAGTTGGCGTCTTCTTGTCGCATTTTGAAGTAGCGATCACTGAGGTATGATTGCAGCAGCTCAGCATACATGATTGCACTGAGAGAAAAGATTTTTTTAGTGGCTAGGTTAAATCCGAAATAACCTCGAAAAGAAATTGAAACCACCTAGAATCAATTGATTCAACCTAGAAAAAAATAGGTCCAGGTTAAAGTAACATCGAAAAATATTAATACAACCTAGACCCATATAGAAACAACCTAACCCGTTATTACCCGCCCTCTGACCACAACCTGGAATGAAAAAGTGTCAACCTAGACCAAATGTGAACTTCACATTTGGTCTGGGTTGACATTGTGAAGACCTAGAAAATATATTAACTACCTTTGACTTTTAAGTGGGGTAACCTAGAATTGAATGATTTGACCTTCCATATAATTCCCCTCCATTAAAGTCTCTGTTGTAGAACTGAAAACAACCGAGAGATTTAAAAGGCGAGATTGCTACTTTAGGTAACAACCCAGAAGAAAAAGTTAGACTTTCAGTCTCGGTTAAAACTACCATAGTACCACAAATAGTTTTAGGTTTAAACAACAGTGATTGTAATTCATTCAATAAATTCCAGGTTGTTTCTACAGTACGCTATGCGGCCGCGGAGAGCGCCACTGTAGGCAGTGGGCGTTAATTCTCGTTGTCTTGGCACCCCTGCTATTTAGCCGGTGGGGTTGAGGCCAAATCTTTGTCAAATTCTAATCATCTAATTTCTGTCACTATGTGCAGTCATATTATGACGTCACATTCAAATTTTTGTACTGAGTTGGAAACAGAGACAACCCAGAATGATAGTTGAAGTTGATAGAAACAACCTGCAATGGACGTGGAGCAAACCTAGAAAGAAAAGTGGACCACCTAGTAATTTATTAGAACCAACCTGAAAAGAATAGGAAGCTACCTAGAAATTTAACTGGAACAACAGGGATAGTAATTGAAACAACCTCGCAAATAAAGGGACACAACCTAGAGAAAAAAGGGTTCTAGGTTAACGCGCCATGGCTGTAAATTGTTTGAGGTGGGGTGAGAACGTTTTTGTTTTAGGGTAAATCAACCGTCTATGAAAGTGAAAAACATTGAATACCAGGGTGAGACAACCAAGACATTAATGTTTTTAACCTAGACTGTAAATGGATGGAGGCGGCGGCACACACCGTGAACTTAACCTAGAACTAAAGTGTGGGGGTGGCGTATTTTAAATCTTGGTTGTTTGCATTTTTAGGAAGGTAACTTCTCCATTATTTTCAATCTAGGTTAAATTATATTCAACCTAGACTAAATTGTTCCACCCTAGAATGAAAACCAAAAAAAATCTAGGTTGGCAGCATTTAACCTAGAAAAAAATCGAAAAATAACCTAGAATAGGCCCTTTTTTTCTCTCAGTGTGGCAGTGCGAAGTTTAAAATTGACTCCTTCATGCCACACCTTGTCAAAAACTTGAGTTACGTCTAGGAAAATGGCCGAACATACTTTTTTCTTATCTACAGCCTCCTCAGTTAGGTTTTTCTATAGATTTGATCAGTTGTTGAGTGTTTCTACCGAAAGCCAAACTTTTTTCGCGGAATCAGCTTTCGTTCTTCTATTCACGATAAAAATAAAATTAATTTTTTTTTTTTTTTTGGTCCCACGAGACGTTTCCTGGATTCGACACCGCGGGGAAACTCACTTCTTGCGCAACTCTCGTACGTTTTTGTTCTCTGCATAGGATTTCAACGTTTCGTCGGAACGCTCGAGGCGTTGACGTCGTTTCCTGTAGGAAGCCATACCTTACGATAGTGCCTCCAAACGGGAGAAATATCCCACTCAATTAACGGGAGGGAGAGCCCTCCTGGTTGTAGATTTATCGCTCGGTAAAAACCCGCCCTCCACAACTTCCCTCATTTCCCCAGTCAAACAAAACGTGATGAATGTTTTGAGCGGTTTTTAGCCTCAATGACTTCCGTCACTTACACGCTGGGAGGATCCGTAATAGTCATAACAGACCGTTCAAACTCGTAATGAGAGAGCTTGTAGTGGGCATTAAAAAAACCATATCCGACAAAATAAATCGATGTTTAAAAAACACCATTTATTCCGTGAAAGGTCATAAGGTCCACGTATGGACGTATTTTTCAAAAGCAAACACCTAACCAGTTCTTTCATTTTTGGGAGCCACATGTTCAAGCATCAATTCACCATTTTTTTCGAGCAATGGGCTCGAAGTGGGCTTTTAAAAACACCCCTTCGCACATTTTAATAAACCACTTTATGACCCTTTCACGCCCAGTCAAACTGACAGTTGAAAATCGCGTTGGCGAAAAAAAGAAAAATCCCGAAAAAACACGCGATACTTCAATTATACAAGTTCTCGTTGGGGGTCTGAAAAAGGCTTGCATATGCACAACGGGGTGCAGTATGGGAGGAGAATTTTTTTTCCGCGATGTTCGCGATTTCACGAGGGGCTCGAAGAGGGATGAAACGGTCAGTTGTCGGCGGTTTTTTTTTCTGCACTGAATGCGAGTCTTGTTTTGACGGCCGAATCCCCAGTAAATTTTTGCAGATTGTCCTCGGGGAGAGGAACAGTTTCGTTTCGTCGTTGTGACAGTCGCAGAGAAGTTTGAAGAGGGTTCAATGCTACTTGTGACGCAGATTGTTGGCGACAAGTCGATGACTAGATACAGTTCAAATTGAAATGGGTAGGCGTTTGTTAGTCGTAGCGTGAACAACTATGTTGAGGTCAAGTGCTGCATGGATTAGCGTTGGGAAACGTCTCTGGTTGTTCAAGACGGCGCCAAATTCTTTGGGCGTACCGGAACTTCCTGTCCCCTTCTCCAAAATATGAGAAAACGAGTTGTTGCGTCTGAGGCTGCTGAGATACGGTCGGGTGTTGGCTGGGGTTGGAAAGGGAGAGAAGGAAATGTTCTGAAAAACGGTGATCAAATTTCTGGTTTCCACCCATTCCGACGAATACTAATCGCACTTTTTGGTCTCCACAGAAATGCAATGAACCGTCCCTCATACAACATTTAATCAGCTTTCCCCTGAAAAAAAAGAGAATTAAGATCGGACTAACCGTTCCCGAGTTATTGGAAACAATGTGCAAAAAAACACGTTTTTGTCAAAATTCGTAATTTTTCCAAGCCTGCCCCTCCCTTATCAAAACTTGAATCGAAATTTCACATAGAATATGGGGAAATTATTAGCGATGGGGAATTTGTTAAGCTTTCACGAGAAAGAAAGAAAAATTTGGAATCGGGCCACTAGGTTCCGAGCTACAGCCGAAAACGGTCAGAAAACCGAGGTTTTCCGCTTAGAGGTGTCTGATTGGGAGTTTCTTGTTTTGGTTTAAATTCGTTTTCTCGATTGGTTAAGGTATTTTTTGAATTTCAGGTGCTCCCTGAACTCGTTATTTGATGCTCTACAACATAAACTGTGAGCCAATTCATTTACATTAGCCCCCCCCCCCCCCCCCCCCCCGACAATTTTTTCAAATTCAGAGATTTTGAAATTGGCGTAACTTTTGAATGATCACTGATAAATTCGTGACTAGCCATATTTTCTTAGAGAGAATTTAATGCTCTACAACTTTTACTTGTACAGCTTTTCTCTCATGTCAACCGTTCAGACGCCAATCGACAATGTTTTCCAGAAAACGTGAGGTAAAAATCTGATTTCCAAAGTTAACCGATTTTCCGAGGCGTATATCTCGAAAACGGTTCGTAATTTGGATAAAGTGTTTATAATCAAAGTTGTACAGAATTGTATCAACTTTCATTTACTATAGGGCAAGGTTCATCGGAAAAGGCACCGTTTCCGAAATATTCACGAAAAACCTGAAAAAGGGATCTTTGGAGACCCCCCTCCCTCCTAACGCTGCACCCCCACCCCCCAGGACTTTTAGTATGTTACTCAAGACACCTCCCCCAACGTGTGTACCAATTTTCGCTTTTACCCTATTTTTTTTCTACCTCAAATGCTTCGTTGCTTGGACTATAGTCGCCAGATGGTAAAAGACGAATTGCGACACATGATTTCTGCCCATACCTGGACTTATACCTGGGCAGTCTCGAAGACCTTTAGCTGTCAACGGGCTAATCCGATTTGACGAAGGCGAGCTGTTTATGACCTCTGCCAGAACCTACTTTTCAAACCAATGAATCAGGTACCTAATCAATCAGTGTTCAATCAGTTTGAATCAAGTGATTCTCACTTATCCAGGACATTCTCACTCATCCAGGTGATTCATACTTAGCCAGTTATGGCAGATTATTCCAACAGGATCACCTAACCAGTCAGTGCTTTCCATAAGTGTTTCTACGCCTTTCGGCTCTTACACGTTTCATTCTTTTCTTGGGGTTACTAGTTGTCGTTTTCACCCATATTTGCTTACCAAGGTGTTTTTTTTTTTTTTTTTTTTTTTTTTAGGATCACCTAACCATCCCTAACCCTCCCTAACCATTCCTAACCTTCCCTAACCATCTCTAACCATCCCTAACCCCCCTAACCATCCCTAACCATCTCTAACCATCCCAAACCCACCTAACCATCCCTAACCATCCCAAACCCCCCTAACCACTCCTAACCATCCCTAACCCTCCCAAACCATCCCTAACTATTCCTAACCCCCCTAACCATTTCTAACCATCTCTAACCATCCCAAACCATCTCTAACCATCCCTAACCATCTCTAACCATCCCTAACAATCTCTAACCATCCCAAACCCCCCTAACCACTCCTAACCATCCCTAACCCTCCCAAACCATCCCTAACCATCACTAACTATTCCTAACCCCACTAACCATTTCTAACCATCTCTAACCATCCCAAACCATCTCTAACCATCCCTAACCATCTCTAACCATCCCAAACCCCCCTAACCACTCCTAAGCATCCCTAACCCTCCCAAACCATCCCTAACCATCTCTAACTATTCCTAACCCCCCTAACCATTTCTAACCATCTCTAACCATCCCAAACCATCTCTAAACATCCCTAACCCCCCTAACCATCCCTAACCATCCCTAACCCTCCCTAACCATCCCAAACCATCCCTAACTATCTCTAACCATCCCTAACCATCTCTAACCATCTCTAACCCCCCTAACCATCCCTAACGCTCCCTAACCATCCCTAACCATCTCTAACCATCCCTAACCATTCCTAACCATCCCAAACCCCCCTAACCATCCCTAACCATCCCAAACCATCCCTGACCATCACTAACCTTGATAAGTGGGAATTACCTGGATAAGTGAGAATCGGATTTTTGGTTTATTATTCTTGGAATAATACACCTATGTTTTCGCGACGGGGGTCGACGACTCCGATCGGCCTCAAAATTTGACATTATCCGTTTCAAGAGGTCTACATTCAAAATCCGAAATGTCCGTCCGCCGTCCGGGCCGTTTTGGGCAGTAGGAATTTTTTAAAAAATCTGAAATTTTGGCAAAATACTTGGTTTACCATCTAGTTGTGCCCGCAAGGTTTTCAGTCCGATCGCCCAAACCCGTGGGGCGCTATGGGGCTAAAATGGGGCTACAGGAGAGGTGTTTTGAAGGCTTTTAGCTATGGGATCGTGTTAGGTGTCGTTTTCGAAGTATTTTTGGACGTAGAATCCATGTTTGGGGGTCCCGGAACGATCCGATTTCACTGTGGCTATAGGGCTTTCATGGGGCTAAAAATGGGATTTTTGAAGGATCCCAGGAAGTTAAATATTTTTCGAGTAAAAATTAAAAATTTTTTGAAAAAACACATTTTTGAAGAAAAAAATCCCCCAAAAAATTTTTTTTGAAATATAAAAATCCAAAAAATTTTTTTATTGACAGAATTAAATGTCTGTACAAGTAACCTATATCAAAGAATAATAAACCCTTGTGTAAAATTTGCAGCGTTTTTCCTGCGAATACGACGAGGGTATACGAGTGTATTTTCATTTTTTCTGGTATGTTCAAACGTAGTTTGAACCTATTTGAGTATTTCATCATCGAGAACACGAATATTCGCAAATGTTTTCGGCGAATATTCGTATTTAAGTATACGTCCGAAAATACGTATATTCGTATTTACAGTTGAGAATACGAATAAATTCGTATTCGTATTCGCAGGTTGGGTGTGCTTTGGGTGATATTCGTATTCGCAAATACGAGTACGAATACGCCCATCTTTGACATTAATAGGTTTGCTCCAGGTCTGACTGTGTCTGTCGACAGAGGTCCAACTTCTGTCGACAGAACCCGACCGCACGTACTCGAGCTATCGGTTTTCGTCCAACTTACGATCGACCTGGAACAGCAGTTTCTAAACTGCGCATGTCTCCGGCGATTTCTGTTAACATTCCGTCAAACCTGGAACAAACCTAATTTGACATTTATATATAACTAAAATATTAGCTATGTTAGTATGTTAGTGGGAGAATCGCTAGTAGGTAGTTTTCACCCCCATAGGAGTCACCCCTATATATAGGCCTACTCATAATATAGCTGTGCTTCGTGTAGGGGGCCTTGCTTATAGAGTGTCTCAAAGGGCCATCTCAGGTACTCGGAACGGTCATTTTTACGACCGTGCTAATAACGACTTCGAGTTCGAAGCGTAATCCGACCCTTCGTGGGTCCGACCTAGGGAACCCCGAAAATTATGTGTCGCAATTCGTCCCAAGCCTCAACAACTTGCTTTTAAAATCCCTAATGGTGAATAGACATGCTTTTAAGACGTTTTTGTATTCGGTAGAAGGCTTCCAAATAACGGTGAAAATAGAATCAAAGCTCTTATGTCAAGCTCGTATTTATCCATATAATTTGTGGAAAATTCGAAGTGGGAATTTGCGGCAGGATCAAGCGATCAGCTTTTGGGTTGACGTCACTTACGCGATTCGTCCCCTCCATTGGTCAGTGTTTTTTTCTGTTATAAGCAGAATGGTGTGGCTAACGCCGGTGGGGACAGGAGGGCCCGCTGTACTCCCCCTAGGGGAGTGCTGAAGATCGAGAAGAAAGAAGAAAGAATGAAGCAACATAAGTGCACTTCCCCTAGGGGAAGAAAGAGAGCAGAAGGAACGATAAAGGTTGTAATGGGCCAGAAATGGCCTTAGACACCAACCTAAGAAGCTCTGTACAGCGTGTTATAAGCCGTCAAACTCATGAGTTGCCCTCATCACGTCCCAGATGAATTCAAGTCGTTCAATACAACTTTTGATGAATGTCCTAAATTGAGGAGTTTGAAGAAGAGGACCTGAGGGCAGGGTAAGAGAGAGGGTCTGTAACTCGAAAGAACACCCCCCTGGTCTCACATTTAATGTAACATTTTAGTTGTCAAACGTAATGGTGGGCTTGAACGACGACAAAACTTAACGAAATAAGTTCGCCAATTCGACGGTTTTTACATTAGTTATATTCCAACAACATAACACATTACATTCTGACAATCTTTGTCAGTTATTCAATATTCGTTATTTCGTCAGTTATTCGTATCTCATAATATTATCTCTCTTGTCACCGACGATTTCTGTCGCCACGGCTGACCCAAACTGAGGACTCACGCTGCCAATATTATTCGAAAACCCTTTCTGTGGTACAACCCGATGCATAGTTTTGACCATCATTAAATTAAATTTTACCAAAACTACCCTCACTGCATGAGCTCACCAGCCTGGAAACAGTCATTTTTCGCAGAAACTCCACAAATGCTATTCACAATGTTCATTACCTTGTTGACAAATTTCGCCTATTTCGAAAATGCCACGTGGAAGATGAGAGGGGGTTGTGTATAACCGAAAAGCCGGAGAGGAGCCAAACCCTGGGGAAGCACATTTTATACGTCAGTCGCACTATAGATGGACGGTGAACAATTAAGCCCCCTGGTTTCGGTGGGTCTAACCGCTGCAATATATTCATGATAGTGTCACATGGTTCTCCCCCCAACCCCAAAACTACCCCTGGCTATCTCCCACACTAAAACAAAGCTCGACCTATCGGCGGTTGTTTCTGGAAAGCGAGGATCCGAAGCTTTAAACGGGTGAATAATGTAAATAGGTAGCGGAATCGAAGGGCTTTGGCCAGCAGCTTCCACTCCCCCTGGACAATCTGGATGTTCATGGGGTGGATTTGTGGGACCTGGAGGGGGTGTCGCTGCGCTGGCTTTCGTGTTCCCTCTAAACCTGTTTATTGGTTGGCCGAAGGATGGCCGTCGGATTTGTAGTTTTATTTCGGTTTCCTGTTTCGTCGGAAATGAGCAAATATTAGTTTTGGCGTGAACTGAAACCGGTGCTGGTTTTCGTTGAAGTGTGTACATTATGCAGTCGATGACAACAAAGAAATTATATATATGACCGACGGCTTTGCGTCTCCTGAAGCCATTAAAGCTGATGGTGTCTAAGGAGGGCTGGGTGGTTATATGCATCCCTAATGGTTGAGTGTTAGGTTACAAGATCCATATACCTTCAATTCTACGGCAGGTTGCTTCCTCCAGGTTCAGGGACTAGCTTCTTCTCACTTCTCACTAGCGTTTTGTGTGACCTGCCGCCTCCTCGAGAACGATCTTAACTTCGCGATTTGTTGTTGTCTGCGCTCACAATTAGAACAAACAGAGAGTCTCTGCCTACCAGCTTGGGTGATGGCGTTTTCTGGTGCGCTCAAAATTAGTAGTGGGGGGGGGGGATGGAGGAGTTATTAAATTCAAACTGAAATTTAAATTGAAATTCAAGTTATGAATTAATAAGCTATTTCAAGAAATCAGAAGGGGAAGGCCGAAAAAAATGTATTGGGGCCCCAGGTGGGACTCGAACCCACAAGCTCTGCATTACTAGTGCAACGCTCTAACCAACTAAGCCACCAGGACCACAGCTATGAAAGAGCGTTGGAGATTGAAGGCTCAAACTGTCCCCTGCCCCCAACACTTGATTCGGCCTTATCATATTGTTGCTTATTTCTCCCCCTCTGAACCTTGATCTGATGTGAAGCCAGGAGACATCCTACTTTTGTCCCTCATCCTAGGGGTCCCCTAATTCCCCAGGAGGAGTAATTTCATTTCAGGAATGACGTGAGGAGCTCACAAGTCTCTGGCTACCAGCTTGGGTGATGGCCAGCTTGGTGATTGCCAGTGGCATTTTCTGGTGATTGCCAGCTTGGGACAAACAGAGTCTCTCCTCTTCGAGACGATCTCAATCTTCGCGATTTGTTGTTGTCTGCGCTCACAATTAGAACAAACAGAGAGTCTCTGCCTACCGGAATCCCTTTTTCTGGTGATTCCCAGCTTGGGTAAGGGAAAGCCAGAGTCTTCTGCTCGATCACTGGAACAAGGTAGCTATCTCCTTTTAGGACAAATCCTTGGGATACGGACACAGTTTTACACTCCTGGAATGCTCTTTGGGCACTTTCAGACAACGAGAATTTGTCTTGCATCCAGAATTCCAGGCCTTCCTGGGAGGAGCACAAATGACTCTCGCCTGAAAATAGAAAAAAACCTATCTGCATCATGCAGACTGCAGGGCTTTTGTTTGGCGGGGGGGAGTCCCTGGGAATGGAGGATGGTGGTACCTGGTATATCGACCTTACATCGCCTATGGTCGTGAAAGGAGACCAGGGCGGGCAAGGAAACTAGGGAGGTGATCCTCAAATTCGTCGAGTGGGGAATGGGACCCGCTCGCAAGAGTGGGTGCACGCGATCTAGCGGTTGACTGAGGAACTGCTCCCGTCTTCCGCTATTTCCGAGTAGGTAGAGATCATACCGTATGTGAGTGATTTTACTCTTCTCACCACTTACGATTTTACGATTTTTAAACTGGTTTTTTACCTTCTTTTTAGGAGAGGGACGAAGACGACACCGGATCAGTGACTTTGGTGAGTAAAATTCTTTTCAATTTTAATAATAATTAATTAACTTAATTATTAAATTGTAATTCATTAATATAAATAAATACTGAAATAAAAAGGAAAAAACTAGTATAAAAAAATACGTAGGTAGGTACAATATTATATGTCTCTTAATATGTCTTATTTCTTAAAGAATATTTTTAAAAAAAGTTATGATAAACACACTAGTCGTCGACACCTTAAGGAAATTTTGACAGGTTTTTCTCTCTCCCACCCTCAAAATCGAGTTTTCCCACTTTTTCACTTTTTCGAGGTTCACACAAATCCCTTCTCTATACGATGCAATAGTAAACTTTATCAAAATTTGAGCTTAAATTGGAGAAAAATGAGTTTTTCGAAAGTGTGTTTTTGCACCAGTAGTCGACATAGGGAAAGAAGACTGTTTCAGTAGTCGACATGGGGTGTGCATCAGTTGGTCGCCCAAAAACCGCCATATATTTTTACTTTTGTTTTGGTTTTCGGTGATTATCACCCAGAAAGAAGCGTCTGGACGAAAAATCCATTCTATGCTTTTTTAAAGAGAACTCAATTCCGCGTCGAATGAGCGCCCTATCGATCCAATCCGGTTAAGCCGTCTGGCTGAAACCGAACGTCAAAGATGTGCAATGTTTTCCCAAAAGGGGGAAAAACCGAATTTTGAGCCACTTTTAACGCCCCAACAGTCACGAATCACCTAGTTGATATACTAATGGTAACTACTTAGTAATATTATTGAAATTATGTGGCTTGTAACGATTAGAAACCACCCTGTCGACTACTGACTCATCAGCAGATTACAGAATGATTCAGTTGTCGAGACCCCCTATCGACTACTGAAAATGAGCGTTTTTGTTTTGCATCCGTAGTCGGCATAGCCGGAAAACAGTAAAAAATCGTTGAAATTGCAAATATTTTGGATCAACATAAACTAGAAACATTAGGGAACACAGAAATTCAGGAATTGAATTTTTGCCTGCTCGCGAATGACACCACAGAGTAAAAGAGCTTGGATAAATTGATAACGATGATAAGAGCTCAAACTACACACCACACCACTAGCGCCCAGTGGGTGTGGCGAATGTAAACGGAACTACTGTCCCTTCGAGCTTCAGACGCCTGTGGGGAAAGATTACGGGTAATATTTTAGGGGTCCCTTTTTCGGTTTTTCCCGCTCGTTTCTATGGCAACTTCCCTTCAAACATTCAGAAGACATAGAAGGATCAAGAGCGCCACCCAGGAATGCAAATCTGTGTCCTTAAGCTTAGCTTTTCTCATTTTTCGAAAGGGGTGTCGACTATGGTTACTTTTACCCATAGAAAAGTTAAGCTACTTAAAAGAAAATAAAAAAATAATTTTGTTTAGGTACTTATTAATTTTTTTTAAACGAAAATCGACGTTAATTTTTTGATGAACAATAAACAATTCTTTAAAATTAATTCATTATTTTTTATTTATATAGTACCTATAATTAGTTTTATTGATTTCAACTTTAAACTGTTCACCAGATTGACGGCAAAACGCGAGATTGGCTGGTCAAATGTGCGCAAGGCGACTACCAGGCAATGGTGAAAATGGCAGCGGAGAATCCGAAACTAGTCAAATTCAAGGTGAGCCTCAATCCTTTTCCGACTACATTTTGAATTTGAAAGTTCGAAAATCTCGCCCGATCTCTTCGTCAATGGATCTTTTACACGTGTTGGGGCCCCTTGCCTGACCCGGGAACAGGTTCCTGGTTGGAAATCTTAATCGAATTACCAACCGAAGGGTTAATTATAGTGTAAAAAAATTTCATTATAATCGAAACGTTCGGAGAAGACCAATTTAAGGGGTTGACGAAAAATCGAAAATCGACACTCCCTTTATCTCGAAATTTAAAAGGTCCTAAATCCCAAGACCACACCTTGTTAGTAAATTAGTGAAAGGGGGCTGGTGCCTGACTCCAATGAGTATCCCTTATAAATCACGCTTTTTTTTAATCATATTTACTCAGGACGAATAATTAACACTGTGGGATACGTCGAATGGTTCGGTTTCAAATGAATTATCGCGACAGTGGCAATTACCAGGATAGGTAGTCATGTTTTCTGATAGAGGCCACAAGTTTTTTTCTCATTGGCTGATAAAATGATTGGGACGGTTGGTTGAGATGATTAGAAGTTCGTTTCTTGTTAACGAAAGAAAAAAAAATAACAAGCCATCAATCGATAAATCATTCTGGGCGAAGTGGGGAAAACCCCCGAATGTCAATTATATGAAATAATAAAGGGAGAAACCTTGGGACTTGGTAATGCAGCTACTGAAATATAATATTAGTATTTACACGTTTTTCTGTCTCCCCGCGTGGGGTTTGTTGTTACGAAGTGGAAAAAGGTGTAAACGGCTTGTAAACTTTCAATCGTTTCTTTTTGTATTGAAGGATAAACAGCGGCGAGTTATTTGAATATGGAAAGAGAAATCAGCGTGCTTTTTATGTGTTTTTTTACAATGTACACATTATTTTGCATGTTTAAAAGACGTGTATTCATCGTTTACTGGGTAATATATCTTCGTCAGAGAAAGTTGCCGGTAGAAAAATAATCGATGTTTAATTAAACTGTAATGTCCAAACCTTGTCTGAATATGAGAGAAATACGATCGACACGCCCCCCAAGTAAAAAATAATTTCACTTTACACGTATATTAACTTAAGTCTCCGGTATCAGTTTTAAATTAACCACCTCCCGTTAATGGTTATGACCCGAAGGGTATCGTGTAATGGTCTAATTAAATACCGTGTAGACCTCATCAAAACGTCCATTATCGTTACATTTCCGCGCTAATTTTTACCCTCGAGTATGAAAGTTGGGGGAGAGTTCGATCGTGCCCTGATCAGCGGGCCCGTTTTCGGGGGTTTGACCGGAGGAGGTTTTGATATTCGTAAAATACGGCCGCCCCGATAAATTTATTTTGACGCGAGGACATTTATTTTTGAGTAATAGGGTCGGAGTGAATAATCGCCCTTCCCTTTTCCTGTCACGCGGGAGTTTGAGATTTTGAAATAGTAAACCAGTTTACGACTCCGATCCAGACTGACTCCCAAGTAATTCTTCATGTGTCTTCCATTTGTATTCGGTTCAACCTGGTTCTGTATTTCTCGATTTGAAAACTGACTTTGTCTCAAATTTTAAAATGTAAAATTTCTAATTTCAAAGAAAATGAATAAAATTTATTTAATAGGCGTCTGGAGATGTTGAAAAATTGAAAAACCAACAATTTTATACACAATTTTCTTGTAACGTTTGTGGACTCATGTGTGACCTAGGAAAATTGATGTGTCCAAAATTACTCGGAAAACGACACCTCATTCGACCTTCTGATATCCTTCGCCAGTCCCATAGGATTACGGTGAGATCCTATGTGCCTGGGACCCCAAAAAATGGATTCTACGTCCAAAAATACTTGGAAAACGAAACCCCACTCGATATCTTAGCCGAAAACCATCCAAAACCCCTCCTGTAGCCCCTTTTTAGCCCCACAGAGCCCCACGGTTTGGGCGATCAGTAGCCGCAGCGAACCAATAAATTCAAGTTTCTAGGTTCAGTATTGAAAAATTTGTATTTAATGCAAATTGAGCCAGCAAAAGGTAACTCCTTTTCGCGATTTACATTAACACTGGAGCGCTGTAGTCGTTTCCAAAATGGCCGTTCATTCCCGGCAAGCTGCCTCAATCTCAAGAGGCGATATGGAGGATTTCTTCACAAAATCGCTCATAATTATTTTTTGGTACACCTAAACTCGATGTTGGCATGAAAAATCGATTACTAGATAATCGGACCAGAAGAAGAAGAATAAGAAATCTCTTATCACTCTTATCTCAGCTCTAACAAAATAATAATAATAAGTCCTTTCCGTATTTCTTTTCGGTTCCCTGATTCCTGTTTCCCTGATTCCCGTAACGGAATCCCGTTCCTATTTACCTAACGTTATGCTTAGGCTTAGTTATATATTCAAATACGCCAATTGTAATGTAGAGTTCCGGAATTTTTGCGAGGTGGGGGGCTGTGATCAATGCTGGCCACATAATTGTGTGTGGTGTTCGACTGCCAGAGGATGTCTGCACCAATAGTTATGCATTGGTTCGCACGTCGTGGAAGGAAGAATCAGCATAAAAGGAGAGGAAATTTTATCATTCCACTGTACATGTAAGGCCGGAGCGTCAGCGGAATGTAAGTAAGTCGTCGCCGTCTTACGTTATTGCAACAGGTGAGGTCCTACCAGACTAATAATCAATTCCAATTTCAATCGTTTTCCCCCAAGATCCAATGTTGTTCTGATTTTACAGTCCAAGAGCGTGTTTGGTTTATAGTTATGTTAAAAAGAGGCTTCCCTGTCCAGCTGGCCTTTCTGACCTCTGACTTTGTTCTCATTTTGACGAGGCACATTGTAAAACCTACTTCCTTCGATCCTGACTTAATAATATGTATTGTTCTCAAGACTGCAAAATCAAGAGGTCTCTTAGTTACTTTCCCGTTATCCCCCTCCCCCCCACTCGATTTTGGTTGCGTTTCGGCCGCTAAAGGTTTTTAATCATCACGAAACTATTCTCAACTCTCGAATAACAGGTTTATATGGCAATTACGAAAAACAAATACTCCATATATACTGTACACCCTGGGATACTTAAAAAATCCCGTTTGTAGCGCCATAGATTCCCACGGTGAAATCAGATCGTTCCGGGAACCCCAAAAATGGATTCTACGTCCAAAAATACCGAAAACGACACCTAAATCGATCCCATAGCCAAAACCCTTTTAAAAAACCCTCACGTAGCCCCATTTTAGCCCCATAGCGCCCCACGGGTTTGGGCGATCGAGCTGAAATCCTTGCGGGCACAACTAGATGGTAAACCAAGTATGTTGTCAAAATTTGAGTATGTAGGCAAAAAAATGCCTACTGCTAAAAACTGCTCAGACGGCTTAAAGGTAGGACATTTCAGTTTTGGAATCTAGACTGACCAACCGGCCACCCAGATTATAATTTCCAGCCAGTGAGGGCTTTTCAAAGAAAATTCGCTGGTTGGGTTAACGTTGCCTGACTAGATTTATTTTTAAACTGGAAGAAAACTGAATAAGAAAAATCCTTGTTTTGCCCTTGTTTTGCTTACCCTTTTTAAACTGGAAGAAAACTGAATAAGAAAAATCCTTGTTTTGCCCTTGTTTTGCTCCCGTACACACAGCAAAACGCCCCCCTGCATATTCGTCGTCAAGGTCCACACAAACGATTATTTTTCTTTTAGCGAAATTGCGAAATCAACCTCGAACTGCGTCTTTATTTCTTAACAAACTAATAATTAGTGAATTATTCTTCTTCAATTTCCAATTTTCGTACCCCGACATGGCTATAATTGGAAGAAAACTGAATAATTAGGTGCCGGGCGCTTCAAATTACATAGGGCAGGCGGGTGACTTGCCGTTTTTGAGTGAGTCTTCCGAGCGCCACCAGAGTTCGCATGCTTAATGTAAATCGCGATTACTGATGGTCTTAATTTTTCGGAGACAATTTAGACCATTAGCAGAGGAGTTGGGTGATTCCACGAAAACTGGAAATTTTTGATGTCCAAATATGAGTGAAAAATTCTTTCTTTGTTTATAGATTTTTTTGATTAGGCTTACTTTGAAGGTGGTTCAGATGAAGTTTAGCAACGAATTCAATCATACAAGTGCTCCGTTTAGCAAGAATGGAAAATTTTGTAAATTCGTAAGATGAGGGAATGAGGTAGGTATGAGAGAATGAAGAAAACAAATAAAATGAGACGCCAGATTGATTTTGAATGTATAATAAATTGACTCTCTCGTACATTGCGTTGGTCTACTCAATTAATGAAAAATAGGAAATATATTTAGGTAATATAATAAAATCGTAAGAATGTAGGATCATCCTCATTCTCTCATTCCGAACCTCATTCTCTCATTTACCTATGATTAACGTGAGAGAATGAGAATGAGAGAATGAGGTTTTTGGCTTCAAGATAGGATGCTATTGCACACATTGTTATTACTGAAATTTTCAAAAATCACATGGCACAAGCACTTAGCAACACTCACTATGCGACTGATAATCAAAATTCTGAAACTTACCGCAACTAGTTTTATGAAAGATGAGAGAATGAGAATTCAAGAGCCGAAAGATAAAATTCTCCCTCAAAACAGGACACCGACTGAAGAGGGAGGATATTTTGACAATGACGGTTTCTCGACGTGCAGACGCGATGTGTGGAAGTGTTGCTGACCCATTTTTCCGGTCCTACTAGGGGCATGGCGGACACACGACTTTCTCAAAATAATGTGAGAGAATGAGGTGACTACCTCCGTGACAGCCACATGATGTTGTCCTTACTCAACACGGTTCACTGTTAAAATCCGTATTCTCTAAAAAGTTGAAGGTGAAGAGCAGGTGAAAATAACGATACATTGGATTTTGGCGAAAATCTACTTGGTTCATCGTCAGTAGTTGTTGAAGTTGGGAACTCCGAGAAAGGGACACGTGAGAGAATGAGGATATCGAACTTCAAATTTGAAATTTCATACCTAAATTTTCAAGGAGAGGGATGAAACTTGATTCGAATTAAAGCTATCGTCTTCTCCCTTAAGCCCAAAAAAATTTTTTTTTGAAAAATCAAATAGGAGAGCCATCCTGTTTGAAAGACCTAAAATTTCCAGTTTTCGTGGAATCACCCAGTTATCTTTAATTCTTTACATATTACGTTGACTCTGAAGATGAATAAAAATAAAATTTAACATTTTGAGGTATTGTGATAGGTACTTTGGTCATTTTGAGAGAGAATCAATGGGATGATCCCCAAGAGGGCAATAGAGGAGTGTGGAAGGCCCAGTTGTGGCAATTAGCGCCAAGTGAGGAAGAGGGTGTGTGTGTGTGTGTGTGTGTGTGATCGGGAGTAGTACATACGAGGGGATGATTTGTGGTAGTGAGCCGGGGGGGGGGGGGGGGATTTGAATTTATTCCCCCGGTCAAATTTGCGTGAAGGGGGCGGGCGACGTCGAAGGTGGAAGGAGGAAAAGCAATAATAGGTGAGGTTAGCCCCCGACCGAAGGTTAGGCTACTGGTCCCATCGAGGGGGGCGGCCACTGTTCGGAGGATGGGAAGTGATGAATATGCAGGTCTGATGCCAATTGGCAGGGCTCTGCCCCCCCCCCCCCCCTCCACGCCATTCGGGGGATTCCCCTCTTCCAAGTTAGCCCTTTTGGTGAGGCTAATGAAATCAACACACCCCCTTTTCCACCCCCTTGGAGCCCCTAACCTTCCGCCCCTTTCCGGACGTTCCCTTGAGAATAATCAACTTACTGCCGTCATGTGGGTTTTAATTAATACTGCAGACCTCTCCCCCCCTACCGCCCCCCACCACCACCTCCTTCGTTCTGGCGCAAGTTAACCGAGGCCGACCCTCTCCATTCAAATTCTGACCATGAAACTAAACGCCGATAAAATAGTTCGCCTTTTTCCGTGCAGAATTAACACACTTTTTCGCTATCGAGGGGGGGGTTTGTATGTTAATGTAAAACGGCATATTTAAGGAGAAAATGCCAGAAAACGCTTCAAATTTTAAAACAGGGGGTTTGTTTTAATTTTGTCATTTCGAATAGAATTTAGGTAGGTACTTGAAAAAATAAACAAAAATAAACAATCGAAAATATAAAAACAGTTCCGGGCCCCCCCAAAATAATTTTTGTTAATCAATAATTATTATTGTTTTTACGTCCGAAAGGACTTCTAAAACAACCCCTCATTTTACTTTCTGGTGCCTTTAAAAGCCACATCGTCGCAATGGGCCCGGGAACCGAATGTCGACTAATACTTTTGTCTGAAAGAAATTCATAATTTGAAGCCATAGCAGTGCGTTTTGGGCTCCTACGGTGTACCTAATACAAATTTACAGGGCACTTGCGAAACTTTGAATCTGGAGGAAAGATAGCGCTTCCAATAAGTGCTCTCTGTTGGTCAGCCAATGAGCTAAAAGCACGAATTCAGAGAGATTCACGAGGTGAAATCGCAAGGAAAATAGTCGTTCAGATTTGTTCTGACGCTAGCTTGACGGGACAGACCATATTCATGTCACCAACATAACATAACCAAAAATAAAAATGATTTTTTTGTACACTTTCTACTTTTTGTACGAGTGCACTCTGGCGGATTAGTTAAAGTGTCACCGCGGGAAAATTCAAAACGCCAAATATTCACTAGTGATTTCCTCTGCTCAGACAGCTAATTTCTCAGTGCTAACTGTACTGAGTACTTAGTTCATTATTAGTTCAACTATGTTTGGCCGAATTTTCCCATTTCTCTGACCTTGTTCCCTAGCCCATTGAAACCAATTTGTGTGAATTTATCACAACTTTAGTAAGTATTTTGATGTATAAAAAATAAATATTTGATTTCTGGCACCAAATACATATTAATTAATCAACTATAGTACAGTTTTGTATATTATACAGAATTTAAATCATTATTAGGGATATGTAGTAAAGGGGCGTAGTTTTTGAGTCGCGAAAAAAAGAAAAAAGTGGCCAAAATTTCGTGAATTTTATGCTTCCAAATCTGAAGCACGACCTAGAAACCGACCCAAATTCACATAACCGTTTATCAAGAGGAATTCTTAGGGGCTACAGCACTATTTAGTTATTTACTCGTAGTTTTGATGTATTGTAATTCTCTGAGGTGTTACTTTTAAACATCCAATTGTTAAGATTTTCAAAGTAGTATGATGATATAAAGATAAATTATACCGTTTTACAATAAAACATTATGTAATAAATTGAAATTAAAGTCAGACTAAACAACCAGGCATTAAACTTTCCAAGAACTTAGTAATGATTTGTATCGAGGGTGTCAACGCCAATAATCATATCACCAATTGCGAAAAAAAATTATATCAATTCTTCCTGAAGTTTTTTTTTTTAGTTTTTCCTAAATCGGGTTTGACGCAATGCATCCCAAGAGGAGGAAGTTTCCACGGGGATTAAAGCTCGGGCTGGAGGGGTCGCAAGAAGTTGATAGACAGTGTGCGGGGAGGGGGGGGGGGGGGTGAAGCAAAAACGCCACTTGTCGTAGTGGCATCTGCCAGAACTACACTTTCTACCTACAGAACTACACATTTAACCAGGGTGCCTCATGATTTTTTTACTTAGCAACTTTTCTACTTAGAACGTTTAACTCATTAACCTCGACCGTGAATACCCCTACAATTTCATATTTCATCAATTAGAAAAGTGCAAAAATGAGCCAAAGAGCTTCTGTCAGTCTTAGCTCAGCCATGAGGTGGTGAATGTTTGTGAAACTTTCGGTTAAAATAATAAAATTATTATATCCATTTTTTGACAAATAGGTAGTAGTAAAAAGCCTCCGCCGGCCCCGCTCTCCTCCTTCCCCACGAGTCGCTCAGCGCAAGTAGGACCCCCTTCCCCTAGCTAGAGGAGCTGCTTCTCTCTCCCCCTTCGACGCTCTCGCTTTTTCCAAACTCGAAATGTTGTTAAAACCAATTAAATCGTGTGCCGCTACAAGGTTCACGTGTGACAAAATCTTTTTTTTTTTTGCTTCGTTTCTGCTTTTTTGCAGCGATTTCCATTTTCACCTGGGTACTAATTGGGCATCACTGGTTTTGGTTACTCTTCGATGTGAACTGTGTCAGGTATCCGACGGAGGCCCGGGCTATAAATCAAAACCCAAACTAGGTAGCGAAGGATTAAAATTTCTCGTTAGCTTGTAATTGGTGATGAGTAGTCCAAGCTTCTGATATCTCGTTTGGGAGGTGGAGCCGTACACTCCATCATCGTATCTTCGTCTCTCTTTACACTTCTTTTTCCTCTCGTCTCTTTCCAACTTGAATCAATTCAAGCTTTTTGCCTCTCCTCTTCCGTTTGGCTTCGGTTGTTGGTTTTTCTTTATCTTTCAAAGCTACGAGCTTGTAATGAGATTTCGGAGTTGGGGCCCCCGGTTAATTGGATGGCTTCGATTTATGAATGGAAACCCATTGATAACCTCCGAGCATAAAAACCTAACGGTCTTCATTTTGTCTTCACTAACCTCGACTTCACATTTGCAGGTGATCACGTTGTGTCCGCTGTCACTGAGTCTCTTTGGATTGACGTTGAATACAAACCCTCACTATTCTTGTTCTCAATAATCTCTTTCGACGCGGGAATCTATTCAAAATTGACCTGAGGTTACAAAATATCCCTTATTTATACCGGCGCCACCTTTCGACTTGGAGCAACATTTCACCTTCGTTCATTTTTATTGTCTCTCCCCATAATGGGAGCCACGAACGACAATGAATAGACTCGCTCCAGACGTTGGGGCTGAGTTAAGGACCCGGTCTGAAGGCGAGGTGTCGATTTTACAGGGTGTTGCTAAATAAAAAGAAAAAGAATAAAATACAAAAAAATTGCCCACGCGCGTCGTTCTCGAGTATTTGAATACGATTGTTGCACTGAAATGGACGACTTGAATTCCGAGTTTCACGCTGGTACAGAGAAACGTATTTCTGACGTGAGATGTTTTTCGACGTGGATTTGTCTCATGATGTAACGACGCCGAAGGTATTCTTGGAAGTGATGAACATTGTGTAATGAGGAGCCATTGACCAAAATTTAATGTCAACATTGATGAAATCTCCAAATTTCCGGTTTTTCGATATCTACCGCACGTACATTGTATATATATTTTTTTGATTTTAAGGTCCTCCAGCGTTCTAGTAAGTCTAGTAAGTACCTTAAACTTCAAAACTCAGAAATTCCTGTAACCGTTTCAGTCGTTTACAATCGACCTGAGTGTCTTCTCGTTAAACTGACAATTAATGAGTAGGGACAGACTCCGTCGAGGCAGGTTCTCTTTTTCGTCTTTTTCTACGTAAGCTAGTGACTAAGGGCCCCTCAACTGGTACGAATGTAGGCGAAAAAGGTTTTTTTTTGCTCTTATAAGTGTCCCGGGGTCTTTAGTGAATGTTCCTTTGGAGACACGTTTAGGGCGTTCCACCCCCAACCTCTTGTCTGGCTTTTTTTTCGAGTTTTTTTCTCCTGCCTCTTATTTGTACCATTAAGTTCGAATAAATTTATAAGGAAGGGAGACGGCAGTTGTTCTCTCCCTCTCGCCTCTCCTCCGGGCGACGTATCAAATTAATTAAAATAACTCGACACGCTAATGGATTAACGGCTGATAACAGCGGGGAAATATATGGGAGCCAAAGCGAGGCGGTAAAGATTACCAGGGGACAAAAAAGCACATGTGAATCAGCATCGTACATTTTAATGACTAAAAGTTGAATTACTGACAAATCATTACGCTATTAAATGAAATAATTGTACGCCAATTCGGACCATCTATCTTTTGATGGATACAAGGAAGTCGAATGAGGAGTCGTTTTCGGAGTAGTTTTGGCTGCGGAATTCATTTTTTGGGGTCCCACGTCTGTCCGAACGCTATACAAATTACAGATTTTTTTAAACGTTTAATTTTCTTGTAATAATGTTTTTATTGAATTATTTGTAGAACCCCTGCGTAAAATTTGCAGCGTTTTCAACTTTTCATTGGGGCACAGGTAAGTTGTGTATATATATGTTTCGAAGAAATAGCAGAATTTGGTAAATTGAGAAATCGCTGTTTCTGGCCATCGTCCTATCAGAATGAGCGCATTCAGTTATTTTCGTTCACTCTTGACGTGTCCATCCAGCATTTTGTCCTCTCGATTTAATTTGTCTGGGTAATATCAAACGGGAAACCAAACGGGTCTCGGTAATCTTAAATGGGTAATCTCTAACGGGTAGGTTTATCTCAAACACGTGAAATCTTACGTGTAATCTCAAACAGGAGCTAACAACGGAATCTCAATCAATCAACCTCTTAGAGGAATCAATAGGAATCTCAGTCAAACAATCTCTCAAAGTAAACAGAAGAAATTGCAATCAGTCAATCTCTGAAAGGAATCAAACGTAATCTCAATCAATCAATCTCGCAATCGACATGCACAAAATGTCTTCCTAATTGATTTCTAGGTTCATCATTAATTGTGTTATGTGTTTGGGGGAATGCCTCTAGCGTCATAACTAGGATTACGCCACAGTGTCTTTGAAAGAAGAGGAAGGGAGTACATGTATATCCCTGCCCAGGGCATAACACGATGTAGCGTCGTGATGTGCAGACCTGGGAGGCGGTATCGAGCATATTTGGAGGATCCGCTATCTCCAGGTTGGCCTGAGGGGAATCTGATGTCAAAGTTGAAGTGTCAATATTGATATCAGTTCGCTCTAAGCCCACAGTATTACTTGAAATCAACTGGCGTCTTCCACAAACGAATTGTCGTCAATGGAGGCTGGGCCTGCTGACCTAGTCTTACGAAGGTCCGATCTCCCAACTACTACGATTGAGTTGTTACCAATATTTGGTGACATTATGGAGCAATTATTGCTCCCGCTTACCTGGCTTCCTTGGGGGAAGTGTCGCCTAAGGCTGCCCCGTCCTCAGAGCCAACCAAAAAGTAGCCAACCTACACTGTGCACTCTTTATACAAAATAAACGGTCAGTGGATGATTAGGATCATCATCAGAATTAGGCGGTGGGGTTAGGGACCCTCCTCACGTGACTCCGACTCTCGAAGCCGCTTGCGGGAGAAGCTGGACCACCCAATCTCGCCGCCGACAGTGGCGCTTCCCATGGCCCGTGTCAGGACCACTAGCGGCGGGCTGGTGACTTTAATTATAGAGTGTACTCCATGCGGCCACAGGAATCTCAGTCAATCAATCTCTGATAGGAATCAAACAGAATCATAATCAATCAATCTCTCAATAATCTCATACGGGAATCAAACAGGAGTACAAAGAGGAAGTGAACATTTTGAATTTTCGAATAAGGTCGAATCATGGCAACAAACTATCAACAACTGAAGTCGACATGCCTGACACTCCATGTAAATCCTCGTGGTGATGTGCGATGTGGTGAAAGGCGGCCCAAACGTTCGGATTATTGCTAAATTGGAACCCCTGTAGATGTAGAAAGATGACATTGTAAAACGGAGTTTTCCTCTGTGTCGGACAGATCCGCACATGGAAAGGGGGGAAGGCTTGTCTTTGTTCGGGCTACAAATGTTGAAACTTGGCGGAGGAATGCGATCGAATTAAAACGTTACAAGGTTCCCTTCAAGGGGACGGTTGCGGTCTGTTTTAAGCTGTAGATCGAGGGCACATTACGATGGGCGACATCAGAAGTGGGATGGGGTGACAGAATTATGCGGTGCAAGAACACGATAGCCCCCCGAAGAGAGGCGATTGGTCAACTCGAGTGAGACGGGAATAGAAACTGCTCCTGAGGCAACGGAAAACGGGTAGAAAAGGGGGAACGAAAATAGGTGCGGAGAAAGCGAAGGGTAGGGAGAGAATTCGAGAAAAAAGGAACCATTATATCAAAAGGAGACGGACATTGGCACACCACCCCCTGGGATTCGGCCAAATAGCCGGCAATAATGTTGCCCACTGTGGCAACGAAAGGACTGACAGCCAGGAGTCTTCTCAGTGCTTTCCCAACTTGAAATACTGACGTCTCGTTATTTTCATCCCATTCAATCCCGCTGGAACAAGGTCGGCGGCAAATTGTTGGGATTTGAGCTTTGTTGGGAGTAACTCTCCTTCGGTACTGTAAATCTCGACCATTTATCACCGTCTCTAATGCAACTGCTTGTTTTATATAGTGAGCATTTTTTAGTTTGAATGTAAGTTGGGAAAACTAAAGAGAATTATCAACGTTTTTTATTTTTCACTTGATTGATTGCGTTCCTAGCGTACTTAGACCTTTTGCCCACTCGCACGATAGTCCAGTTCCCTGAGACCAAAAAAGGGGTTCACCTTACAAAAGGTGGGGTAGAAGATTTAATTTTTTTATTTCGTTTTAATGGGTATAAAGAGTAAAATATAAAAAATGTGACTAAATCTGGGCTCGGCACAACTTTTGGTAGCCGAAAAACCTCGAAATTTTCGGACATTTTTCGGTTTTTTCGCAATATCTCGAAAAGGAGTGGTTCTAGCGAAAAACAGTCCCTATGCAAAGTTGTAGAGCATTAAATTTCCTACAAATTTTATGTATAACGTTTTCTTCTACGACCAATAGAGAGCGAGCTACAGCATCTCAAAGATGGGCGATTTTTCTCAAAATGGTAAAAAAGCCAAGTAACGCCTTCTTTTGTGTGTGTTATTGCGACCCATGCATTCTTTGATTCTATTTTTGACTTATATTCTTGTCGAATAAGGTTCTCCAGACCCCCCCCCCCCCCCTCTCTCTCTCTGTAACCCCCTCAACCCCCCAACCCCCCGGCCCAAATTGATAACTGACGAGGAATGATTTGGCATATGGAAACCTTCACAGTCCAATGCAATGTGAGGAAAAGCACTTCAACCTATTCGCCGGGCTTTCGCATTGTTTTAAAGCTTCATCAGGGCCTAAAGTGAAACAAAACTGTGGTGCTTAGCAGAAAATTCGAAATAGGCGTTATTGTTATGAAAATGAAGTAGAATGATCTATAACTTTTCTGTGAGCCCCCCCCCCCCCCCCCTAACACACACAAAAGAAGGCGTTACTTGGCCTTTTTACCATTTTGAGAAAAATGGTCCATCTTTGAGATGCTGTAGCTCGCTCCCTATTGGTCGTAGAAGAAAACGTTATGTATAAAATGTGTAGGGAATCTAATGCTCTACAACTTTGCATAGGGACTGTTTTTCGCTAGAACCACTCCTTTCCGAGATATTGCGAAAACAACGAAAAATGTCCGAACATTTCGAGGTTTTTTGGCTACCAAAAGTTGTGCCGAGCCCTGATTTAGTCACATTTTTTATATTTTACTCTTTATACCCATTACAACGAAATAAAAAAAATTAAATCTTCTACCCCACCTTTTGTAAGGTGAAATCCTCTGGGAACTGGACTACGAGAAGAATTTGAAGGAGTAGGCACTTATTTGGCGGAAAAATAACGGGTTTTGAAGAAGCAGAACTCCTTTTAATGCCTTCTTCTTAATTTTCTCAATTTAAAAAACTAAAAAATTTGGAAAAATTTGTGAAAAATCCTCCCAAGTAAGTTATCTACCCACCTAAACCACATAGATCTTGCATTCCTTTCAGTGCCCTGATGTTCATGTGGTAGAGATGTGAAATCAGTAAAAAAATAATCGATTTTTTTTATTCGATTCAAAATAGAAAGTTTTGATGTAAAAAGTTGAAAGTTAAAAAAAAATTAAAAATTTGAAAAATAAACTACTTAACCAAAAATCGATACTGAAAACTAAACATTTATAAACAATTAAAAATAAAATTAAAGGTCGATTTCAGGAAAAAATGGTTGTAAGGACTTGAATTTGTAAACTCAAAAAAATTGAATTACTATAAATGAAAAATCAATTTTAAGAAAAATCGTTGAAAAGAGTCGCCTTTTCGATAATTTTTTTTTTTTTTTTTTTTTTTTTTTTTTTTTTTTTTTTTTTTAGTAAGGTGTTAGACAAGTTGCTTAAACTTAAAATAATTAACTGCCAACTTATTAACGTTCAACTTAGGGGTTTTATGATTGAAGAATAAAAAGCAAATTTTAAAGTTTTGAAATTTCGTTTCACTTTCTTAAACATTTCTTAAATGATGTGTTCTGAAAGGTCCAAAAAATTCGAAAAAATTCAAAAACTACGTATGTTGTATTGTATGTTCACTTTCAAATATTTTGTAGAAAATCATACAATTTATCCTGAGGTGGAAATAGACTGTTATTTTTTAAATTTTCGATTCTTTGAACAATGGTCATGATAATGAATCGAGTTATTCAACTGAATCGATCAATTCACTGACTACTTTTAACTTATTTTTGTTTCTCAAATCCCATTTCTTTTTTTTTCCTGTTTTTATGCGGGTCCATGGAAACTGGTTTTGAAGGAGCAGACGCTAATTTTTGGGAAGCCGACCCCGGTTTAGACGCTATTTTTTAGGGATGAAAACAGTTGGACGGAGTGCACAAATAGTTACTTTGACGCATGATTACTTCATCATATTTTATTGATACTGTCAAAAGCAGTCATGGACTGTAGCGAGGGACTAACCTACAGCTTACCTCTAAATGGAATTACGGGAAACAAAAGGCCTTCTTAAATATATCAGAGTAAAAACATTGTTTATATCTGGAAGTAGTGAGGAGCGGTTAAGAGCGATTTTCGGGGAATTTATTATAGCGCTATATGAGCGTCTCCTATGAGCTTCCCTGACTTTCGACAACTCGACTAATATAACAATGTTTTCGACACGATCGTATGAACAGAGTTTTCCTTTGTTTTTGGCGGATTGCGAATAACCGTTCAATTTTTCAGCGAGCTCTAGCAATCTTAAGTGTTGGTCCGATTTTCAACTGTGTAGGGAATTGTGTCTACTTGATGATCCGATTATGTGCAATATGTAGGGAATTGTGTCTACTTGAATTCTCCAAAATTTGGAGAATTTAATAGTGCGTTTCAATGAAAAACGCTTATTTATCAAGATATAAGCAAAAAATTAAATAAATAATAAAAATAAATAAAAAAAAGTCTAAAATTTCTACTTTTTTTGATTTTTGAGGTAAATCCGTCCTTTTGTGAGGGGGCAAACTTCAGATTCGGATTCAGCGGAAAAAACATTGAACCGTTATAAAACCTACTACCTACCGTATTGTTTTCAAGGATCAAGTCTACTGCAGATATTTATTGGTATCGCATCACGTAAATTTTTGCTCTCCCCTCCTCCCACCGTAGAAGACTTCCATTTCAATAGAGCTCAGGAAGTCGGGGGTGGAAGGATGAAAAGGTCTTGGTCTCGGTTGCAGTGGCGCCAGTATCCACTTTGCAGGCCCTCAGACCATTTCCCTCATCCGTCAGGGGCCCTAATTAGGTGGCCCTTACTACCGTCGCCGAACCCAGGATGTAAACAAACACCAATCACTTATGTTATTGAAACTCTTCTCTTGACTTCCTTTCTGACGACGCAAAAAGAAGAAAAAAAAAAATCTCGTCCGGTCTTCTGTGGTGTTGATGTTTGGCTGGCCGTTGTAGTGTTTAGAAATGATTGGCCTACCCTAAGGGGGTACAAATTAAGGTTTACCCCGTTTTCCAGTTTAATGCCATCTGATGGTAAAGCCCTTCTCTGGTTGAAATAGGTAACCAAATACCCTGCAGGACGGTAGGTTTACCTGAGAGGTTTTGCTCTAATCCCGTGAAGGTGTAATCTTCACTCTGTCCTTCCCGCCCCCACAGCTCCATCGTCGGCCTCCGGGAGTTTCCGTTGTAACCCCTCAGATACCATCTAGGAGTAAGACCCTGGCGCCTAAGAGGTTTAGGAGGTGACCCTTCCCCCTTTTGGCCGTGTCCCTGACTATCCTGTTACCCCTCGCGGCGCCCAGTCGTAAATTAGGTCCGTCAATCCTCTTCCCGGCGACAACGAGAATTTTCCCACAGCTCCCGGTCGTCGGGCGACATCTGTACCGTACGTGGTTACGACTCCGGCGTTACGAAAAAAAAGCGGCGTTCAGAAGTGGGATAATTTTATATTCCCAAAGTTTTTATCCCCACATCTTTATTGTACCGACTTTACTATGTTCAAACATGAGCAGCTAGAGCATAAACATGACGGACTCTTGTCTCAATTATTGTCCAGTCGAATATAATGTAGATTCTCAGACCATAGGCCAGACATGAACCCGTTGGTTGTGAACGCAACCACTATTTTTTTCGAACTTTTTAAACGATTATTTGAGCCTCATCAGGGGTGGCGCTTGAAACGAATTTTATGGCTTAAACCTTGGATAAAAAAATTGAATTATTTTATTGGCTAAAATTCTGGTAGTTCTGGTGTAGGGAAAAATAATACCCCCCCCCCCCCCCCTTCTAGTTTTTCTAAATTTCCGTCTTCATATTAAATATGACAAATTTTGTCGAAAAACGCTCCAAATTTTACTATGTGGTTTTTTATTCTCAATAAAAACGCTGCAAATTTTACACAAGGGTTTTTTATTCTTTGATGTGGATTAATGTGTAACAATTAATTCTGTCAAATATTTTTGAAAAAATTGATTTTTTTTTTTTTTTTTTTTTTTTTTCAGTACAATGTATGGACAGATGTGGGACCTCTAACAATGGAATATGCGTCCAAAATTACTCGGAAAACGACATCTTTTTTGACCTCCTCGGGTCCTTTGAAAATCCCATTTGGAGTCCCATGAAAGCCCCAGAGATCCCCACGGTGAAATCGGATCGCTCCGGGGCCCCCTATTAATGGATTCTTTTTTCAAAAATACTTCGAAAACGACACCTATTCGATCCCATAGTCAAAAACCTTCCAAAATCCCTTTCGAAGCCCCGTTTTAGCCCCATTGCGCCCCATGGGATGGGGCGATCGGGCTGAAAACTTTGCGGAGAAGCGAGCAACTTTCTGACTTGCCAGATTCAAGTGTGAATTCAGGACAAGATGGCAGAAATTCGGGCGAATGATTCTTTACTTTTCGTTTTTAAATCATGAATAAAAATCGTCTTGCTATATTTTGCATAATATTAAATATGCATAATATAAATTTTATTGATAGGTACATGAAGGCCTACTTAAAAGTTATGCGCTAGAATTTCCTTGTTTGTCCAGAAAACTTGTTCAAATTTAAAAAATTAAAATGGAGCAACGGGAGGGGTTTTTGAAGGTTTTCGGCTATGATATCGAGTGGAATGTCGTTTTCGCGGTATTTTGAACGCATAATACATTTTTGGGGCTTCCGTGGAATGCAGAACCATCAGATTTCATCTTGGGGGGGATCTGTGGGGCTTTCATGAGGCTACAAATGGGACTTTTGAAGGAGGATGTCAGGAGGTCGAATGAGGCGTCGTTGTTTCGAATAATTTTTGAGAACCCTCGTTTTTGGATCCCAAATCTACCCAAACGCTGTAGAAGATTTCGCATTTTATTTTATTATTTATTTTTTATTGTTTTTATCATTTTTTTATTGACAAATAATAATTGTTAATTAGTTATTTTAATACCAACATGAAGGGAAATTATATTCTGATTCCTAAAATTCGTGCTGTACCATCGCAAGCCAGTTTGTAAACAACTGCTGCATCGCTACGATCAATCGCTTGATCGTCCTTACGTCAGACAGCAAATGAAGCCATTAATCTTTTCATTTACGCAATTGACGGTTCATCAAGTAATCCAATTACCCTTAACCGAGAGATCGCGTGAGAAATCAATTCATCCGTGACCGGCTCGAATTCGGTGGAAACCCACATTCCAAGGCGTCAGGGAAACATTAAAACTTCGGGCTCCCATTAAAGTTTACAAACTCCGCCCCGATACGGGCCGAATGTGCGCTAATATTGGCCCATTAGGAGGAAAGAGAGTTAATCTTCTGTAAAAATCGCTATTACTAGTTCGTTGTACCTTATCAGGGATTATTCTGCCCTCGCAGGTTTTTTTTTTTTTTTTCGAGTTGCAGCGAAGGCAATCAGGTTGGGAATCGCCCCGCACCTATCATGAAGAAGACATAAAACTTTAATAAAGAAGACATTAGGAGGCCGTTCGCTTCAAAGCAATTCCGCAGCTACGGGTGTTACGGGCTCCTTTGAGAAATAATTGAGGAAATTACGGCGATTTGCATGACAGATAACGTTAAAAAAAAAAAGACGCGAAAATTAACGATTTTTTTGTTGTGAACTCGTCTCGTTTGCTTTTAATTTTATCGCTTCTTCACTTATTCTTCAGTAAAGCTCTGGCTACCGAATGTGATTAAAAGTCGTGATAAAAATCGTTCCTTCTCCAATTAGCATTAAGCGGTGGGCAATTTGTTGGGTGCGCACCGGAAAATCCCTGTGACTTTTTTTCGTCCCTAAAAGAGCGTTATTTTCGGGCTCATATTATGACAGCCTCTTCTGACACAGAAGCTGACCAGTTTAAATTGATTAATACGTTACCATTTCTCAAAACCCAACTCCTCGGTTAACCTAAGTGAGCAACCCCACACCTAACCATTAGTTCCCCCCAGCCACGCCCCCAGGTTTTGCCAGAGGCCTCCAGGAGTTGTAATTTGTTTGTCTAGTTAGTTGGTTCGAAAAAGACAGGAACACCCCCACAGAACGGGGCAACATGTGTCAAACCTTCACGGGGCCTTTTTCTCCGAGCCACTGAGGGTAATTATACCCAATTAACGAGCCTGTGGAGTAACACTGGGACAGATGATGCCCTTAGATGAGGTTCACAGCTCCTAACAAACTTGGCAATAAGTTAAAGTTCGGGTGAAATATTAGTTTTCGGAAGAACCCCCCCCCCCCCCCCCCCCCCCGAAAAAGGAGCATTGGGAAGGTTTCAAGGAACTGCTGCCTACAAATCCAGTAAGGTAATGAGGTAAGAGAGAGAAAAAAAAAAACAGTTGGAATTGGCTCAAAACTCTAAAAAACCTGAAATGCTTGCGGGCACAACTAGATGAAGAACCGAATATTTTTTCAAAATTAAAAAAAAAAAATCGTACTTCTGAAAAAGGTTCGGACGGCGGACGGAGGAGCATAATAAACCAAAAACCATCTTATGAAGAACTTGAGAAAACCATATATGGCCCACGCTATTCCACACAGGACACCCTTTGCACAATTTTTTGTTGTTATGTACTCATGTAAAAGGACAAGTTTTGACCCCGAAAACCGACTCAGAGAATGTTGAACCAAAAGCGGCGCACCCCGATTTTACGAATCCATGAATCAAAGAGATTTCAAGTTGTTTTTACAGCCCTTCAAAGAGAAACATGGAATACGCAATTTAACAGAGCTTCTTGGCCGATTGTATGATTCCCCAAAAGTGGCGTCTAGTTATAAATCTCTTTTAAAAGAAAGGGTTTCAGTTTATCCTTAACGAGGTGGAGATTTTCTTTGCTGAAGAAAGAAGCATTTCATTATTACGTTTGAAACATCAAATGACGGGACAGTGGGAGAAGATGACAAAAAGCGCATGTAAGAAAGGCTCGTTGAGGATTGAAGGAAGTTCCCAAGACGAGGGAAGACTAATGCTCGAGGATTTCGGGTCGGTATGAAGAAGGATGAGAAAAAGAGAAAAAAAAAAACCCCGAACAGTCCAAACGGAGACTGTCATGAGAATCTTTTTGATTTGGACGAGTGCACCAAGTTTTGCCATTGAGGGCGCGACGTTCAAAAGTAAAAAGATCGCGTCAATGACTTTTTCTCTCGCCGTTAATTAACCACAATGTATAGCTGAAATTTACGGCATAGTCCATACCTCCTCGTAGGGGCGATAATGTTTCCTTATCTTGTGGAGGTCTCTCGTTGCGGTAAAGTCTTCAACACATTCTCAGGTCCGAGGAGCCATTTGTCTTGAGCGGAGTTGGATACCGCTAATGAGAGGGTTTGATGGGGTTTTAGTTTGTCGGGTTGCATTGATTTAATGAGCGTTTTGTGTAACCGTCTTGGGCGTACTTTTCCATAGTGGGTCTCATTATGGTTCAAATTCTATAATGCAGAGAGTTGGGTTGATCAAAGCGCAAAAAATCTTTACATCGAAATGCGACATTTTCACAAATTTATCGTTCTAGTTATTCGATGTATCGCCTGATAGTGCCAATATTTCGAAATCAATCGAGGGTGTCTACGTAACGTTATTCTGGCCTGTTTCAACAGTGATTTGAATCAAAGATAGGTACCTTAATTATTAAGGTATTATTGTAGGTACCGAGCCTACAGACAGACCAATATCAGTTGCGTGAAAGTAGAGGGCTCACTGTGTTAGTCATGACAAAATGAATGGCAATTTGACGGCTTTAGGGTTTTTTACCTTACGCCACCACTTGCGGCATTGGATTGGAGGCAAGTGCCTCCCTGCCCGAGTGAGCCTGCTGAGCGAAGCGAGCCCCCCCCCCCCCCCCTGTCCGCCATTAGTTATGATTGAACCCTAGATTTCCATAAAAATTACGTCATGAGGTAATGGAGTCGACGCATCACTTTTTTTCTTATTAAATTTCCGTTTACGGGTTTTGCTCTCCAATACAAAAACGCTGCACATTTTACACAATGGGTTATTAATTCTGTTTGATTTAGAAAATATTTTTGAAAAAATTAAAAAAAAAATTCTGTACGATCTTTAGACTGATTTGAGACCTCGAAAAACGGATTTTGCGTCCAAAATTACCCTGAAAACAACACCTTATTTGACCTCCTCGCATCCTTCAAAAATCCCATTTGTAAGCCCCCATAATATGGGGCGCATATATCTTCACGGTGAACTCGGATCGTTCTGGGACCCCCGAAAATAGGTTCTGCGCCCGAAAATACTTCGAAAACGACACCTAACTCGACCCCATTGCCGAAAATCTTCAAAATCCCCTCCCGTAGCCACATTGTAGCCCCATAGCGCCCCACGGGTGGGGCCATCTTGCTGAAAACCTTGCGGGTACAACTAGATGGTAAACGGATACTTTTCAAAATTTCCAATTTAAAAAAAAAAAAAAAAAAAAAAAAAAAACCTACTGCCCAAACCGGTTAGGACGGAGGGGGCTTCTACGGAGTACGGTGGACTTTTTTGTTTTCTTTGTTTGTCTGGACTTTTTTTTTTTTTTTTTTTTTTTTGTCAAATTTTGAGGCCGATCATAATTTTTGGCCTCCGTCGCGATTATATAGGTGTATTATTCCAAGAATAATAAACCAAAAATGACGTTACACTAGCAAAGCCAATTTTCTTATCAATCATTATTAAATTATGATCATTAAATAATAAATTTTATTACTTAATGATTAAAAAATCGGTTTGACGTAAAGAAATATATTTTTTAATTTTAGGTTTAGATATTGTGAAAATAACATCGCTTCATCGATGTATATATTCAGGATATATCGTGAAGAGAAATATTGCCCAAACCCCAGTGAAAAACCTCGATATTTTATTTTATGAACATCCCTAGCAGAGGAGTGACCGAGCTCGTTTCAAACTTGGACCTTGTTTTGCTAGATTCGCTCATTTTAAAAGGTGCTGAGGACTTGATACGGTACCTCGTGCAATTTCCAGTGACTATCCGTGTTCTAGGGAGTACCCTTGTACCAGATGGAAACTACTGTCAAACTACTTGGCAACAACCGCTCCCGGAGGGGGCTAAGGAGGGAAATAGTGTCATCCCCTTCGGGCCAGAAGGGGAACTCAATCAGATGCTGATGAGGGAGCATGTTCGACCAGGATTACAAACAACCTTTGTACGTAACCCTATATCCTTTGTGCCCTAAACCCCAACCGAGTATACCCCCGCACGGGCGAAATGAAAGCCTACCTTGCCTTTGCCCTCAGACTGTAAGCAGGAGGGCCCCTAAACACATTGTACCCCCCTTCTTGTCCCATGAGTTTACCTTCGGGCTTCTGATGTAAGGACACGGTCCCACTCAGAGCCTCTTGTTTCCTCCTAGAATCTCATCGCCCTCATGTATTTTCCTCTCATTTCCTCTTTTTCTTCCACTTTCATCTCGATTTTCTTTCACATGAAGGGAAAAAGCTCATACTCGGTGAATGTTCTTTTTTTTTTATCATTTCCTGAATAATCTACCTGTTTTCATGGCGGAGGTCGAATTTGTCATTTTGTATTAAATTCAGTGGTTTTCATACTGACTAGGAATTGTGTTTAAGATTTGAAATGTTGATCATCTTCTTCGGTATCATTTTAAAATAATTTTGGACGACTCCTCGAGTGTGTACCCAGGGAATACCAACCTGGCTCGTCATAACCCAATTCCTACAACCACAAGCAGCTGATTCATTTTCGACACAACATCTTTGGAACTCGACCCATCACATTACAAACGACTACTTGTGAGTAGTCTCCCCCCGCAGTCAGTTCCCATTCAGATCTACTGACCAGGCCCAACTGCTCTGGTCCTTCTCATCAGGTCAGTTTTGCGTGGCTGATCTCAATTGGGTGACTTTCCCCTCACAATTCTTCAATTAGTTGTATGGTCCATGAATATTTTTGATTCTCAAGACTGTCTTCTTGGTGGTCCAAGGTTTTGTCAAAGCCCACTCAGACCCTCTTTGGTTCTAGAATGCGCCCCCTGCTCTGTCAAGTCAGGTAATGTGCCAGACCTTGATGGTGTGACAGAGTATCTCTGGATATCCAGCAATTCGTTGACTCGATCCAGGAAACAATGAGTCTAGTCCTGTAAGGAAGTACTTTGTTGTTTGGCAGGATCTTTCCATTAGTACCAAATCAGCGCTCCTGCAGGGCAACCAGTGGTATCCTCAAGTGTTCTGTGGGAGACCGTATTTGAGACCACTCTTGATGTGCTCCCCTAAGAGGAGGAGTTTGACGTTTCAAAGAGGCGTTGGTCAGGGCTGCATCCTGTCTTTGTTGGTGTTCATTTTCTTGCAGCAAGCGTTGGTGTGCCTCCCTGATGTGGAGCTTCGCAGGTGGTGTGTTTGTCAACAATATTCGGTATGCGTATGTTACCATCACTCAACGAGCAGTAGCGCGTCAACGTAGTGGCTGAGGCCTTTCATTGGTAAGTCTTGCTATACACCTCTGATACTTGGACAATGAAAATTGCTTCTGTGAATCGCCTGGAGCCATTGGAAGAACTGGGACGCTGAGGTTCGACACAAAGCAGACCTTGAAGATCGCGAGCTCTTTGAAAAGGCGAAAAACATGGTACCTCGGCCCGGTCCTCATCAACGCCTTCCAATGGTTTTGGAGAAGAAAATAGAGGGAGGTGGTATTGGCGCGAGCAGCTGCGGCTTTGGGACATCCAGAGATGGACAGGGCTTCACCGCTGGAGCGACTGGAGCAATACGAGCAGCGCAGAGAAGAAAAACGGATTGAACTTTCAGATGAAGTGGAGCAATACGAGCAGCGCAGAGAAGAAAAACTGAACTTTCAGATGAAGTGAGCACCGTTTTATCAGAACCGACGCTTCAAAATTTTAATAAACGTCTTGCCTATGCAAGGACTTTATGTACTCAGTTTATTCATCGTTAAAATCTGTACTAAATCTACATTGTGATCCTGTATGTTTCAATATTCTGTGGCCTCTGATGGGGAACAGGACGGCTTTAATTTATCACGTATCCATAAGCGATTTGAGTCTGAAATTAATGGTTGTGGCTAGTGTTTTTGATCTGTAGGCGGTGTGTAGGACCTGCAACGGAAATTCGCGGGTTATATATCGTTTTCCGTCGTTTAAAAGGCTTTGTTCCTCTAGTGAAAGGGGAAGAGGGGGGAGAAGGTTGTATTATTCAATAAAATACTCGTAAAAGGGAACGCCGGCAGTGGTGGAGGGGAGGTCTGAGGGTAAAGGATGTCCGGGGGTCTGGGGTCGAATGTAAATCTGCCTTGTCCAGATGTACTCCGCCCTATCCAGAAGGGGGTGTCCGAAGGGGAGTTTGTTTCGGATTTGTGGATTTGTCTGTTTTACCGTATAAAAATGAAGTGGGGGAAGTGGATTGTGTGACAACAACAGGTATCAGGGCTTGCGAGGACTTGAATTTGGTGATGAGTGATCCTCTTGAAGATTTTTCAAGGATGTCTTCACCTTGGAGTTTCTCCAACTCGAAATCGCGTTGCCCCATCCTGCGAAAACGGCGCCCTTCCAATCCTCAAATGGCTCAATTAGAAAAACCCACAAACCTCGTCAGTGAGACGGTTTTTTTTATCTCTCCAAGTAAGGTAGTAAAGTAAGACATCAGTGAAAGTGTTCCAGGTGATTGCTCGGAACGCAGTAACGACAAAGTGCATTAGGACCCTGATTCGAGCTCACGGACAAAATCATCTCCTTTAAAACCCGTACCTGGCGAGCCCGACATCAAACAAGGGTATTAATCAGGTCTCGTTGATCCCACTTGAACGAGAAGGCATTTTCTCACCGTTTTGGCCCCCGTGGATCCCGTCTTTCATTATATTTACATTTGTTTTCTCTTTTTTTCTCTCTCTCCTTCTGTTCTGAGATTCTGACGAAAAAGTCGCGGTTGCTACCGTCGGAGGTCTTTACGAGTGTCTGTAATTACGGGATCTCGTTTCTTCTTAACCTCAGACCTCAAACGACCTGATACGTCTTCATTTCGAGTGTTCCTACCAGTGGCATCGGCTCTTTGGGCTACGTTTGGAGTACCTCCAACTCAATACCACTTCACACCTTTTCAATTAGGTGGTGAATTCAACGATGAATCCGAATTCAATGTGCAATAATTTTATTCATTTCCAAAATCTTTCAAGGAATTTTTTTAAAAATCTGAAAATTTGACAAAATACTCGGTTTACCATCTAGTTGTGCCCGCAAGGTTTTCAGCCCGATCGCCCATACCTGTGGGGCGCTATGGGGCTTAAATGGGGCTACGGGAGGCGTTTTTTGAAGGCTTTTGGCTATGGAATCGAGTTAGGTGTCGTTTCCGAAGTATTTTTGGACGTAGAATCCATTTTTGGGGGTCCCGGAACGATCCGATTTCACTGTTGCGATCTATAGGGCTTTCATGGGGCTACAAATGAGATTTTTGATGGATCCCAGGAGGTCAAATATTTTTCAAGTAAAACACACAAAAAAAAGTGAAAAAATATTTTTTGAGAAAAAAATCCAAAAAATTTTTTTTGAAAATTTCAAAAAAAAAAAATTTGTTGACAGAAATAAATTTCTGCACAAGTAACCTATATCAATATCAAAGAATAATAAACCCTTGTGTAAAATTTGCAGCGTTTTTTTGTTTAATCTGAAATTTAGGCAAAACACTCGGTTTACCATCTAGTCGTGCCCGCAAGGTTTTCAGCCCAATCGCCCAAACCTCTGGGGCTCTTTTGTGTAAAAAGGGAGGGGTTTTTGAAGGTTTTCGGCTGTGTGGTCGAGTGGGATCACGCTTTCGAATTTTTTGGGGCTCCCCGAACCATCCGATTTCGCCCTCGCCATCTGTTTTGTGGGGCTACAAATGGAGCTTTTTAAGGACGTTAGGAGGTCGAATGAGATGTCGTTTTCCGGGCAATTTTGTACGCTTATTCCATTTTTCGGGTTGCTAATTCTGCACATCAAATGTATTAGGTATCTATAATATAGAGATATTATCATTTTTACAGGACACTTAACTCGAATATGATCTGATATTTCGAAAATGACAACCCACTCGACCTCGACAAACAAAAGGAAAGCTTTTGAGACCGATGGTACCTACATAATTTTTTCGCAAAAAAAAAAAAAAAAAAACAAAAACATGAGGATATACATAGGTAAACCAAGATAAATTGATATCACGCATGTGATCCCGTTATGATAAAAAGGCTCAAACAAGCAGATAAATTCCACTGATAACTTCTTACTTGTAATTCGGGACTGTTGTGAAAGTGATCCCTACCCCGTGTGACCCTATTTGGCGGGTAAATAAGATTTATCTCTTCAATATCCCTCCATATGGGGTACAAGGGCCTGTTGCATTCGGTCCCGGCCGAAGCGAAATCACAATGTTCGAGTCTGCGTCGAGTCGTGATTGTGGATCGTGTTTTCTTGTTAATTTGTATCTAAATAAACTGCTGAGGGCCTTTTTTGCGTTTTCAGGTTTCACGATTGCGGGTTTTGTTTTAGAAAGTGGATAATGTCCTCATACCGGTGTTTCATAAGAGGGTTTCCGATGGAGATTTCCCAGTGTCCCGGTGAAAAAGAAAAATTTAAATAGAAATAAAAACGGTTCTTGGAAGTGATTTTCAATTTTGACAATCATCAATTTACGTGTCCAATTTTTTTATTTTTTATAAATTTTTTTTAAATTGATAGAAGGCTTTGAAATAACACTGAACGTAAAATCAAAACGGTGATAGCACGTAGGATGAATTTAAAGAATTCATGAAAACTTGGAATTTAATCTGGTGGGAACAAGGGCGTTTGACGTTATTCTGCTTTGCTGCTCCCATTGGCTATTGATGTCAGGTCGTTCGCGGCAGGTTGGCCAACAAAATAACTTTCATTTTTTCCTAGTAAGTAATACGTGTAAAAGTACCTACTCGTTGAAAGATCCCGAAACTAGAACCCGGAAAAAAGTCCGCAGCCCTTCTAAAAACGCTGCAAATTTCATGCAAGGAATAATTTTTGGTTTCATTCTTTGATAAAAATTGTCAATAAAAAATGAGAAGCAAGAACATGCGCCTTCAGATCTCCGCCGAGCACGCAAAACAAATGTAATTCCCTAAGCAAACTCTCTAATAATTCTCTAAGAATTTCCATCTAACTTCTTTCGGAATTGGCCGTCTCTCGACTTGAATGAAGCAGCGAGAAAGCGAAATTGAAGAGCGTGCGACGGAGAAAAGAATATTAAAAACCGTGAAATCGCGGCGCATGCTAATCGCTCCCGAAAATATGTATCTTGACTGGAGGCCCCTCGAGGGCTTCGGCCATGTATTGTGTGGGCCCCCAGGCACGGAAGATCCCTAGTCACGAACCTTGTACACCCGAGCTGCCGATTAGAATATAGATTTTTTTCACCGGGGCGGAACATCGGGGGAAAAGGTTGTGGGCCGAAGGAGGCAGAAATGAAGATTTTCGACGATACGCATCAGAGCTCGAACATAACAGAAGCTCTTGACGGAGATAATTTTCGAAAAGGTTTCAAATAATCATGTAGCTTGATCACTTCCGTTTGTACAACACTTTGAACATACCAAATTTTCGTGGACGACAAAATACACCTCGGGATAACAACGCTGCAAACTGGATTACAGATCAGTTAATCTTGATAATCGAATCGTTTGAAAGTGATTGAAACTTGAAGTGATAGAACTAAAAGTTTCGCGAATACGTTGGTGTATTATTCCAACAATAACATGTAAACCATAATCGCCACTCCCGAAAAATCTCACTTCAAACCCTCTAAAAAGGATTTTACTCCCTAAAAACGCTGCAAATTTTACACAAGGATTTTTTTATTCTTTGATGTACGTTAATTGTGCAAAAATTAATTCTGTGCCATTTGCGTCCAAAATTACTCGGAAAACGACACCTTATTTGACCTCGTGGGATCCTTCAAAAACAGCCCCTTGAAAGCCCCGAAGACCCCGAAGGTGAAATCGGATCTTTCTGGGACCCCTAGAAATGGTTTCAACGTTCAAAATACTTCGAAAACGACACCTAACTCGACCCCATAGCCGAAAATCTTCAAAAACATCTCCCGTAGCCCCATTTTAACCCCATAGCGCCGAACGGGTTTGGGCGATTGGGCTGAAAACCTTGCGGGCACAACTAGATGATAAACCGAGTATTTTATCAAAAGTTAAAATTTAAAAAAAATCCTACTGCTCGAAACTTTATCATGCTGCTGCTCGAAATAACATAATATGTTATATTATAATATAATATATTATATTTTAGATTTTTTTTTATATTCGATTTTTTTTTTTTAATTTTTGATCAGTAGGATGTTATTTATATATTATATAAAATTTATTTAATAACATCCTACCGCTCGAAGATTTAAAAAAAAAAAAAAAAAAAAAAAAAAAAAGCCTACTGCTTGGGTTTGGGCGATCGGGCTGAAAACCTTGCAGGCACAACTAGATGGTAAACCGAGTATTTTATCAAAAGTTAAAATTAAAAAAACAATCCTACTGCTCGAAACTCTTGTGGAAAATTTAAATATTTATATATTATATAAAATTTATTTAATAACATCCTACCGCTCGAAGATTAAAAAAAAAGAAAAAAAAAAGCCTACTGCTCGGGTTTGGGCGATCGGGCTGAAAACCTTGCAGGCACAACTAGATGGTAAACCGAGTATTTTATCAAAAGTTAAAATTAAAAAAACAATCCTACTGCTCGAAACTCTTGTGGAAAATTTAAAGCATCATTCTCAAATTTTTATATATTTTGTCCCCCTCTCAGAACCTTGTTTTTCCTAGAGAAGGTATCCAATTAATACACAGAGCTGACTCACGTCCAACGCCCGAGCCCTCGAAAAAAGGGTTTGTACAAGAATGACAAGGAAATCCCACAAATTTAACCCCGGAGATTATTAAGACCACCGGTTGTCTCTGGAAAGACCGCACATATCACGCTCCGAGTCGCGCAGTTGAAAGATTATCTTCCCAAGGGGATATTTTCGTGGGACCTGTTTCCTCTCTGTTTATATTTACCCCGAGTAATTCCGAATCCCCATGGGGGCTTACACGGTTCTTCATTCAAACCTACCCCGGTCGGTTGAAATATGTCAACCAATAAAAATCACGAAAATATAAATAAATGTCGACAGGGGTTTTTATCTTGGACGAGAAGAAAAAAAAAATGATCTGAAAAGGGATTTTCGTGACGGAAATTAGTCCTTGCCAGAGCTGTTGAAAAGTGTAAAACTACTCACAGTTTCTAGTTTATTACATTTATTTTTGTACAGCCCCCAACGCGTAGGAATTTTGATGAAAATTCCAATTTAGAAGAGGAAGATCCGCGATGCAAATCACGCACATTTGAATGCAAAAGGTGGACAACATGAATCATAAAGGCTGACCACCTCCGGCGCAGAAAACCACTATATCTCCCTCGGAAACTTTGTTTTTACCGTAAATGACATCATAAACCCGGCCATGAGATATGAGGCTCCGGCGGGGAAAAAAAATTCCCGTTTCCAACGTAAATCACTCAAGTGCAAAGTGGGCTTGCGATGCAACAGAAGTGCACGAGAGATATCGCTTATGCAGGAGACGTTGGGAAGCTGAGGGTTAACGGGGTTAAATCAACGGGGCCGTTAAAATAAACGCTAAAAGGCACGAAAGCCTTAAATAAAAGCTTAAAAGGAGCTTCTAGGCTGTTTATCATCAGCGTGGGAGGTAAAGAGGAATTTGAGCGGGCAAACCTGGTAGAATGGAATTGATAACAGACAAATTATGCGGGGGATTAAGTGCATTTGTGCCAGATAGACATTCCGGGCCGTTGCAGTCAACAGTAGGGCGAACTACAGACGACCTTTTATTGTTCATCTATACCACTAATTGAGAACGTGTCTGTATGTGGATAGGTGTGTGTTTAGGCCTTCTCTAACATGGCACAGGTTTTTTATGGGGGTAAACTGGTTGAAGAGCTTGTCTGCGTGACCATAGAGATACCCCCGGTCAACGCGTACCACCCAAACGTCCAATGGAGGGCGCTCAATGCCCCGCCCCCTCCACATCGTTCTCGAGACGGCTCGCAATCGGTTCATCATTGAATATCGTTCTGTTGTTATTAAGAGTTGCTGATGTAATTGATAAATTATGGACTGGCTGTATCCTTGTAAATCATCAAGCGTTCAACTGCCTCTGGAAAACAAGTACCATCCTTACACTGATCCTTGATCAAAACTGAGATAATCGAGGGGTCTGGAGGTGTCCTACAGGTCCGACGATCTGTGCTACCCGGGAATTGACGTCGCACAGATCGTCGAGTGATGGTCAGTCGAAGGACGAAAACGATCCAACGTCGGTCCTACGTATGTGTGCTACTTGTACCCCTTGATGGGGTTATCACACTGTCGTAAAAGACATGATGGCTTTCTTATCGCGGGGACGACGACGTGGGAAAGAAGGTAAATTTGGCGTCGAGTAGGGAAAATACATCACTGTCGGAGGATCAACTGTTTGGCGAAGCCGCCATTATCTGACACCCCCCCTCTATGAACGCCTGACGCCTCGCAATCCGTCGTGCAGTGAGGACAGTTCTTACTGCACGACGGGGTGCCAGACGTCCGGCGTTCATAGATGAGGGGTGAAGAGGGTGTCGTATACCCGGCAGCTCCCACGTAATGACGTCATTAGCCGTGATTGTGACGTCAATGGCCGCTCGTCGGCTGGCTGGGTGTTTCCGACAGTCTGATAAACCCCATGAGGCTGAGATTTAGGTTTTATCTTTTCATTCAAAAGAACAATAATCTTTTGTGCACAGTTTCAGTCAAACCCAATATCTCTTTGTTGTTTGCTGAGACATAGCTGGTCAAAGTTTGCCATTTTTCGCCAAGTGAAAATTTACACGGTAGGATCATCTTCGCGAACGTAATCCAATATCCCTCAACAATTCACTTTTTACACCAAACATCTTTCGTGATTCTAGAACAAGGATAACACGTGTTAACTCTCGCGATTTTACTGGGGAGAGAAAAAAAGTTATTCAAGTCCCTAAGCCAGTTCCCTTCCCCAGTAGTCGAACGTTTTAACTGCGTCTAATCTTTCCCACTTAAACATAATCTCGCATCTTAGGAAACGACCTCTTTTTTTCCCTCCCGATAAAGAGCGGATTGAATATCCCCGGACAAATTGGTGCAATTTAGCTTTTTCGATCGAGTGTTTAAAAAAACTGTTATCTGTCGATTATTCTTTTTTTTCGGCGATTTTAAAAAGCGGGCTCCTATTACTCGGCGTTGGGAATCCTTTTTGATTTATCTCTTCATAAACATAATAGTGCTTCCCTAACCAAGTCAATTTGGCTTCGCGCTAATGCGACTAGTTTCTGATGGTTATTAATACTTTTATAATGCGCGTGTTTTTGATGTAAATAGAAACAGATTAGGGCCGCTTTGGTGGTCAACCAATTTGTACCTTTCTTGTTTTCCGGAAGTGATTGTAAAAGTTGCTGGCTGACTTGGACGTGAAATGCAGTTTGCATCGGAACGTGGTGGGGGATTGTCGTCTTTTCCCTTTTAGGATCTTCGTTTTTGCCTTCCCAAGAAAGCGGATTCCCAAGATGCTATCTCCTGGAGGGCGAGGACCCACGGAAAGGGTTTCCACCGGGAGGGTACACCACTTTATTACGTAGCGAATAAATACTCGCACTTCTTTTCTCCCCCCCCCCTCCCCTTCGTGTCTGCCCACTCTCCTATTGTCTTCGGAAGAAAAGAAATCGTGAGGGGGAAGATACTACAAAAGCTACTTCACACATTCACAAATCCAAAAGGAGCTATTGTAGATAAAGGTTTAAATGGGAGCTGTGGGATGGGAAACGAACTCCGTACACAGCTGCAAGCGATGTTATAGATTTTGTCTTGCACTAAACGTACGAGTCATGCTAAAACTAAGTCAAACGAAAACTTCAATTTTATTCCATTTACTCACACTTCCCTAAATTACCTGACCCTTGAAACATTCTGGTTTTCCTTCCCACTAATTAAACAGCCCTCCCGAGTATCTCCTCGGATCTCAATTGCGCTCAAGTTTCAACTTCTGCCTGTTTCTCAAGTTTTGCGAGCGAATATTTTGCGCGGAAGCTCGAAAATGAACCGAGTGATAAGGCTAATGGCCTTGAAAACACGGTTTTAATTAGTAACCCGACCCTTTTCGGCAGTTGGGAGTCTCGCGAGTAACACAATACTGTTCGCTACTGTTAGAAAAAAAAGAACACCAACAGGATTTCCGTTGAAAACTTGTTGGGCGTGTGTACAAGTATGAAATTATATATGTTGCAGTGTACGGTTCAGAAAAGCGTGTTAAGTTCGTTCGCTCTTGGGAGTTTCCTCGTTTGTTCTTTCTTAGAAATGTAGTTTATGTAATTTTTCATGTGCATCTTCACTGTGGACACCAAAATTTGGTGTCCACAGTGAAGATGCACATGAAAAATTTAATGAAGATGTAAAATAGATGGTGGGGCCGCATGGGCCAAACTCTACTGGCTTCGCTCGCCCGCCCCATTTCGTTCAATTTCGGGCCACGAGAGCGCCACTTTTGGGGGCGTGATCGGGAAGTCCAACTTCTCTCGCTAACTATAGAGCTGCTAATTACTCGGACTCCCCGATCGCGCTATCATTTAACGCTGGCCGACTATTCTTAACGTATTAAATACGTTCTTTGAAGTACCATAATGGTACAGTACCATTGGTATGGTAGGTTGCATCGCAAAAAGTACTATATCCACTTGAGTGAATTTTGTAGGGATGGGCGTTTCGGTTTCTTTTAAGAAATGAAACGAAACAGTTTTTTCGTAGAATGAAACTGTTTCGGGGAAACTGTTTCAAAATAACAGTTTCAGCGTCAATGCGTTTCGAAAGAACTGAAGCAGGCTTGCATAACAATAACAGAAACAGAAACCGAAACGGTTTCGTCGCGCCTCAGACTGCTTCCTGTTTCGGGGAAACTGTTTCAAAATAACAGTTTCAGCGTCAATGCGTTTCGAAAGAACTGAAGCAGGCTTGCACAACAATAACAGAAACAGAAACCGAAACCGTTTCGGTTTCTGTTTCTGTTATTGTTGTGCAATGTGTTTCGGCGAAACGGTTTCGTCGCGCCTCAGACTGCTTCTTGTTCTCCTCAGCTCAAGCTGTTGCGTTTTCTAAGGGGGTTTCTTTTCATTTCGTCTGGGTCTATTTTTAGTATTTTTATTTATTCTTTGTGGGCGTTTCAAGAACTTTGGAGAAGAGAAAGATTACCTACCGTAATATGGTAGTTTATAATTTAAAAAAAGAAAAGAATTGGGAGTAGGTACCTAGGTAACGAAAATAAAACTCCTGATCAGTCTCATTCAATTTATTTAAACACAGCACTTTTTCAAATTTAGGCATTATTCTCTCTATCAATATGACGGAATGGTTCTCGACTAGACAGAATAGAAAAATTTAATAGTGTTCTTTCTTTCGTATAAATTTTCGTTTTAACTTTCCGAGCCAACGATTTAACGATAACGATAACGATTTAACATGATAAGCTCAAGCTCGGGCAGCACCAAAATACCAACCCTGAGTTGCAGTTAGAACGACCCAAACATCCATAGAATTACAGTCGAAATCATTGCAACCACAGTACTTTGTCGTGATGAGGATAGTTTTACTTATATACCCTGCTGTGGTATGACGATCTGAAAAGTCTGTGGAAACAGGTAAAATCTGGAAGACAGCTGTTCTGTTGGCAACCTTGGTGGTTGCATGAAACGAAACCGAAACAGGGAAAAGAGCCGTTCCCGTTCGCAATGGCTACTCGTTTTTTTAAAACAGCTATTCCAGATTAAGTGAAACTGTTTCATCGTTTCTTCTCGTGAAACTGTTTCGTCGAAACTGTTTCGTCGAAACTGTTTCGCGTTTTTTTCCCATCCCTAGAATTTTGCAGGAAACGCAAAAATCTGTAGCACATTAATTTTAGCTCATAGGTTCGTACTTTTTTTTAATTGATCGTTTTTTTCTCCTCTATTGTGTGGCAAAACAGTTAGATAGTCGGTGGAAAACGTGATTATTCACGTCAAATTTTAAATTTGTAAACCATGGATAAAGTACGTTTTGACTGATACAAATGGATAGAGTACTTTTTGGCTGAAACATTTTTGGATAGAGTACCTTTAGGCTGAAAACGTCGGATCTATCAGATGAATAAACTGGAATTCGTATTTAATCAATGATAATAATTATCATTCGGAAAATTCCAATTATTGCCAACTCCACATGTTTTTTGTTTTTTTACCCGAAATAATTTCAATTATTGATCATTTCGGGCTCTTTTGCGAGCCTTACCTACCTGGAGCCTTCACCGTTGGTTCTGCCCAACATTAAAACCACCTTCATTGGGCTCAACGCCCCCGTTTACGTCGGAGTTTTTGGTTTCCTCGGTTTCCATAGTACCAATTATTTCCCTTTCAACAGAGGTTTCATCCGCACAACGAAAAATTCGGGCGAAAATTAACAAAAATTGCACAAAAAAACCGAGCGACGACAAATCATAGCGGGTAACTCTTGAATCTAGAGTCTTGATAACTGTTATCAAAACAAACAGGCAAGGTGTTGTTGTTGTATTTTTTTTAGGCCATCTCTTCACTGTGTTACTTCAATGACCGGAGGACGTTGTAGGCGGGTAATATTTTTAAAAATAATAAAAAACGAAGCCTGAACATGAAAACAAGCCTAGTGAGGCGGATGGAGTACCTTTTGGATGAAAATAGTGTAGAGGAAGTCGGATATGACTTGGCTTTAGTACTGTATGATTGATAAATGGATAGAGTACGTTTTGCTTGGAACACACCTCAACTGTTTAGTACTTTTTGGTTGAAAACTCGATTTTCATCGCTCATTTTTCAATGGATAGAGTACGTTTTGAGATGAAACGACTTCATTTTCGTGAAGAAACAGTCCCCCAAACCCGTAACCAACCATTAGTTCGAAATTGAAAAAAATGGCGTTTAGTACTTTTTGCGATGCAACCTCCTTTTCTTAAAAAAAAATTTCTAAAATTTTTTTATTGACACAGAATTAAATTTCTGCACAAGAAAACATCAAAGAATAATAAACCCTAGTGTAAACATTGTTGCGTTTTGACTTTTGCTACTGTGGAATAAATAAATAATTGAATAAATAAATAAATAAATAATCCACCCCAAAGTAACTGGGAGGGAGTCCTAAACTTCCGTTATGCCGCTCTAAGATTTTAATGAGCCCACGGGACGGACCTGGGGCGGTCCTGGTCCCCTCCCCCCCCCCCCCCCCCCCCCCACCCCTATTAAATTACTCCCTTCACTCTCCTCCAAAGACACCGGGGGCGAAATCCCGGGATCTGGTAAGCTTTTTGGTGTCAACTCCCCGCAACCCGGTAATCCTACCCTTATGTGGACGTCACCACCTCTACTAACAATGTCAACTCCCCACATAGACTAGACATGTCTAGTCTATGTGGGGAGTTGACATTGTTAGTAGAGGTTCATGTTTCAGTATACTTTATGTCTTATATAAAGAGAAAATGACTGAAATTCTAAAAATGGCTAAAATTTCCGAAGTGATAAACTTTGTCGTTGGACCTTCGTCACGCAGACGCTTCAGATGGCAGTTGGAATTTTTGAAAATTCGTAACTTTTAACAATATTCGGGTTTCCGTCAAGGATCAAAAAAGGACACTATTTCGTAAGCTAAAAAGAAGGAAAAAACTCGATTTAAATTTAAAATTTTAAGGAACGCGATTGGAATTGGATCACAACATCTCGTCTGGCTAAAAACGAGTTCATTTGTTACCACCTCAGAGGTCCATATCGGGAGTTGGAAAGGTTCACAAACTGATAATAACAACACGGGATTTCAATCATTGTTGTTCCCTTTTTGGGACGCCCTCGGGACACCCAGTTTAAAATTCTTCGGATGCCGTCGAGCCTCGAAGTCTTTTGTCCTCTGAAACTTTATCGCCGGGCGAATCGCATCGCCAGTCTCGGGCCCGACTTGATCGATCTATCGAAAAAGTGTATAAATGGCGTGGAGTTGAGAATTGTGCAATTGACCGTCCGATGCAGTTTGAATAAACGTCGTAAAACTTCTGCTTCAACGGGATTAATTGACGAGGCGCTAAAGGTCGATTAGTTCGATTGAGCCGTTAAAATAGAACTTTTCCCACCCTCCACGCCGATTTAAATAAATTATTCAATAAGAGAACAATTTGCAACCGAACGGGTGATTAGTGAAAGCCGATGACGCAAATCGAGTAACATGTAAAAACATCACTGAAAATCTCTACAATGAATGACACAGCATGGTTCATTAAAAATGTTTCGAATATATTTAGAAATAAAACATCCAGAGTTCAATTTTCAGAGTTGTTAATATTTGTGAAATTTACATTTAATGTTAATTCTATTGTGGTCTCACTTAATATTCTTTTAATTGTGGAACTGTTATAATTTCGATCGAGATACCACAACAAGGTTCTTTCTCTCGAACAACACCATCAAAAGAAAAAAAAGTGATTAGGCAAATAAGAACGTTTAGCTTGGCATACTTCCTTTTTCCAGTCGAGATTTTACATTCAGATAATCGCGAATTGTAAAATGACGAGTTTCCTCTCATGGCTCAGCGGCCCTTAATGACACAGGAACCATTTCCATTTCAAATGCGTTCAAAAAAATGGTTGTTCCGCAGTGCGAAACAAAAGATGTAATAGAGAAAATATTGTTGTCGCGGGGCGGGGTCGTAAATAACGGCATTAGTTTTGTTGATGTTTTTCGGGAGGATCAGCTCGGATCAAACTAAGCTCCCGGAGCGACTGTATTAAAAAGGCCAGTTTTTTTGTGGTCGTCAGGATTTATCAGCCATAACATCTTCATCGCGGGAAAGGATCGTACCTCATCGCCTCGTTAGCTGTTGGGTATGGCGAAATTTAGGGGGAAAAGAAAACACTTTAATTTTTTTTAAGAAGATGGGAATTGGATTACGTGTGACATTATGACTCTTTCGACCTGGTCAAATATGTCTCGTGATCATGCCGGGGGTGCTCAATGCTATCGAAGCTGGTATTATACATAGGTACCTACGGCATATCGACTTTTTTAGGATTGGGAAGGTTGTTGTTCTGTGCACATAATCCTATTATAACCTTCCCAATCCTTAAAAAGTCGACAAACAACGCATGCTGTTCGTTTTTGTTCGAGTCCATCCTTTTCTTTCGTTCTTCTTTCGCCGTTGTCTGGTCGTCTCTCAGCTTGTGTGTGTCACACAACACAATATAATACACCTATTACATATTATGATGAACCACAAAAATGCAAGTTTTCGGCTGGTAAACGTTTTTCAAACCCCTTCACTCAAACCGCTTGAACTTTCTCAAATCTTTCCTTTCTTGGGTTGAAACTTAGGTTTAAAGTAGTCTAAAAACCACCTCAATAACCTCAAAATCACTATCCCACAGAAAAAATTCAAATTCAAGAAAATGACAAATTCGATACGATTCAGTCGTCGAAAGCTCTCAGCATCTCATCGGTTTCGCCATCCAGATCAAAAAGGGTCCGTGACCAAAGCAGCTGCGCATAATAACGACGTTAATTCGGGCACGAAAACACGTGTCGGCAGTTAAGGCCCAAGTTTGGGTAACAAGTGATCCGGAGTGATACGAAGATGATTAGGTGGCCTGGTGATACCTACCAGGTCGAAAACTCGAAGAAAAAAGAAGATATTTCAACGGGAAGGGGCCGTAATGATAAATGCTTCTCAATTTATGGAAATGACTCTGAGGCGAATTACGGTTTTTCGTGAGAACACTTGAAAACCCCCTGGCGGAAATAATGGGAATCGGTGTGTTATTAAGATCAGAGGGAAAACACTATGAAAAAGTCATATCGTAAAAAAAAAACTGGTAAAGGTCGAAAATACTGTGTCGAGGACCCTCCTGGATGTAGACAAATGACCGTCAACATTACTATTAGAATAACTTTAAATTAAAAATGTTCCACGGGTGGAACTGAGTCAATTTTCAAAATTGTGAACGTGAGTTCCGGAAAAAACCGTAATTTACGGCGTTATCCTTCAAAAAGAGAAAAGAGAATTTCACCGGATTACCCCCGCCAAGAGGTGGGGAGTTGCTGGCCATATTTTTACCGGAACGTTGGAAAGTAGTGAGTGATTTATGAGTTATTTAGACACCGTATACTCACACGCCTTCTCAAGTGCTACCTACTAAAATATGTTCCTCGCATTCGGGATCCCCCAACCGCCTTCTTCCAATCCGTCTTTCCCTTCTTTCCGGCGTTGTCACTTCATTTAAATTCTGAACGTGTGGAGTCGGTTCGTTATACTTGTTTTTTTCCTTTCGTTTTTTAAAGCTCCAACGCCTTTGGTCCTGCTCAAGGGAAATTAAGTGGATGTAATCAAATACATTTAGATGGTGAACTTTCTGAGGTGTAACGCACAAAGCACCGCGAAATTCGTCTGTGGATATTTTTCCATTACAAGTCTGCATTAGCCTTCTGTTATTAATTCAATTGCTCCGGTCAGCCATCAATCCCGGTCGACTCTGGAGGGCAATGAGCAGGAAACGACTGGAGGTTTACCATGTGGCGCCCAACAAATTGGAACCCACCCATCGTTGACCCATTGATGTATGACTGCCTGAAGAAATCGTACACATTGTTCTCGGGGATGAGGAGGTTTTGGGACGAGAAAGAAAGTCCGTCGTTCGTAATGACAGCTGTTTTTTTGTTCAGTTTTCCACTTTCCATCAGGCCTTGGTTGTGTTTGGAATGTTTGGTACCTCTCCCCCCAAGTAAAACTCCGGTTCGGTAATTTCAAAATGGAACCAACGTGAAACGTCAAGCAGCTGCGGGGTAAAGAAACTGACGCATCCTGTCGTTGACAACGTCACCGAACCTCAGACGACGGTAGAAAAATTAAACACTCTCAGCACCGTTTTTCAACTCCTAAAACCGTTGGGCTTCAGAACAACCCCAATTATTCAAATAGTTTTAAAATTTTGCCCTGGAAAATCCCCCACATGTGATGGTGTTCCTAAATCAATATTAATGATTGTGTTGTGCGGTTCCTTGTTGTTGTCCTGGGCCCGCGCCAACAACTCGTGGGGCGTTGTGGGGCTACGGGAGGGAATTTTGAAGCTTTTCGGCTATGGGGTCGAGTTAGGTGTCGTTTTCGAAGTATTTTTGGACTTGGAATCAATTTTCTGGGGTCCCAGAACGAGATTTCACCGTGAAAATACGTGTGGGCTTTCACGGGGCTACAAATGGAATTTTTGAAGGATGTCAGAAGGTCAAATAAGGTGTCTTTTTCCGAGTAACTGTGGACGCATAATCCGTTTTTCGAGGTCCCACATCAGATGGACAGATTCTGTTCAAACATCTTACAGCTTTTATTTTATTTTTTTTTTTTCAACTTCATTCAGCTCGTCATTACTTCACAGTATTAATCGAGGTTGTGGCGTAATGACGAACTGTTTGTTTTTGAAACATATTTTCTACAAAAGCGTCGTTTTTCGTGAAACTAATATACCAGTCAGCTCAGGTTGACTCAAGTTATTTGAGAAAAGTTAAATTTAAACATGATTACGGTAACATACCGAAATGAAGGAGTGTGAAGAAATGATGTCTTGAAAAATTCGATCACATTTCACCGTTGACTTGTACTGACTTGTACTGAGCGCTACACACGATCAAACATCTACATCACGCTCAAACGACGACGTATCCACACGTTCAAACCAACCTTCAAACACACCATCAAGCTTCATCAACGTTCAGTACTATTCATGTTGCTTTCTTTTTTTTCTTCATGTTGCGTTCATTACAATAATAATTATTGTATTTCTTTTACAATAATAATTATTGTATTTCTTTTACAATAATAATTATTGTATTTCTTTTACAATAATAATTATTGTATTTCTTTGACACTACAATTATTGTAGTGTAAAAGAAAGCAAACATGAATTATTCATGTTTGCTTTCTTTTTGTTTCGTGAACGACGGGCACAGACTGTGAATCACAGAAACAAGCTCTGTGATTCACGGAAATGACCCCCATTACCACCGTTTTTCTTTGTGGTTTGAAGGTTTGATGTTTGAAGCGCACCCACACGATAAAACTTGTTTGTCAAACCTCATGTTTGCCGACAAATTTTCTGACATTGACAGAAAACCTTCAAACGTGTTCTCAAACCTTCAATCCTGACCCCCACACGGTCAAATAGGTTCGACAAACCATGTTTGTCAAACATGTTTGATCGTGTGTCCTTTACGTTTAGAGCATTTTTATTGAATTGTTTCAATCAAATATTGTATTTGCGCTGATAAATGGTCATGTGCCAGTTAGAGCGCAAAAATATCTACGATCAAAAAAAAAAGTAAGAATGATGGGGCCTAATACCACCAAATGTCGAGGACATTCTATTCGCTATCCGTGGAATGGCCCTTACATGACGGTTATTTTTATGTAACAAACGATCAACCAAGTTTATCAAATTTGAAATTTCGACCCCCAAAATGAATGATTCTTCAAATTGAGTCTGTCGGGGGAAGGCAAACTTCAAAATTTATGCTTCATTATGGTCAGAAAATTTGTTTCCAAAATGCGAATAGCGTTGAAATCGTCTGACAGGTTCCCCTTCAAATTGCTGCCAATTTTGAACGGTTTGGGACGGACCAGCGTCAGTATGAGCTATATTAGCATTTTTTCTGTTTATTGTAATTGAAAGCTAGTTCCATGAAATGACTAATAACGCCCTGATACCGCAAAAAAAGTCCCGATTTATCCTTCGGGACCTTAAAGAAGTTGGATGGTTTGAAACCGAAAGGACGGTAAATGTCGTCATTTACCGTCCAGAACCCTAAAGCAGACCTGCCTACAGTTCTCTAAATATCCGTAGAGACCGACTGTGTTGGTGAAGGCCTCTGCACCATCGGCAAACAACCACTTTATGAAATAAGTACCTAAATAGGTCCTACGTTTCCACCCACATTCATCGAAGCGATCAACATCATCATCACCAATATACTTATTTTTTCTCCATTGATTAAAAACTGTGGTTCGAATGAACACCTCCTCTTCGGGAGAAAAAAGTAACAGATTTGAAAAACGTCAATTTTAATGTTTTTGAAATAGGTAAAATATTTTATTTCAGTCAATGTTATTTGTCATTGTTATTATTACCTATTTTTAATTACTTTTTTAACGTCCTCCATCGCGATCAACTGGCAGGCGCTCGCCTCTCCCGGAACGAGCACCGAGCAAGGCGAACACCGAATGTGTGGAGGAGGTACCAGAATACCGAGCTATTCGCCTAGGTGCTCGGGGAGTTGCGCGGTGCTCGGCTCGCTCGGCGAGCACCCGCATGTGTGGAGCCGGCTTAACGTAAACAATTAGCCATCTTGAAGGGAGGTTCAGATTAACCAACCTTCGCGGACATGAAATCTGTACATTCGATGCCAGCGTCCATGGTGGCGTTGTGTTGTACTACTTTCGGAAGATCTATCTTACCGCCAAAAGTTCAAGCGCTGATTATTTTCATACTCTCTCCTGATTTCCGTAGAGGATTAAAAATTGTGCAGACGGTATAAAAACAAGTATTTTACTCTACAGAATGGGATTCTTCTGAAAACTGCGATTTTTCAACCGTCCTTATATAGCTTATTTCGGCATGATGAATTTTGGGACTTTTTCAAAGTTGAAAATGTTTGGGTGCCGTTCCAGGACATGGGAATTCGCTCAGACGTTGCTGAACAGGCGTGGCTGACCAAATTTCATCGTATAAACGTCAAATATTTGAAAAATGTCTTCTACGTCGACTATAATACACAAAAAACCACGAATAAAAATTATAAATAACACCCATCAATCAAAATTCTCTTTTCGACTTGTTTCGCATAATGAGACCCAGGCGATAACATCTCTTCCGGCGGTATATTATCCAGTAACCTGTTGGACCAACTTACAGTTGTTTCCATTTAGAAGAGAATTGCAAATTTTTTTTCCTACATTATTTTAATGCCCGAAATCCGCCGTTTGCCTCGTCGTAAATCAATACGGTCGACTTTCGCCGGTGCGTGAGACAGAAGCGGAACACCGCCGTTTCAACATGGTTATAATAATCCCATTTTTCAACGTGTCATCCCGCCCCGAAAAAAAAAGGTGCGAGCGGTGTGTTATCCTTCGGACCCCCCTTTTATGGCCTCAGAAACGTTGGTCGGGAATGAATGTACGCCGTAAATCATTTTCAAGTTGTTAATTATTTAATGTGCGCTGTGTGAGGTTGTAACGGGGCTTTTGTTGTTTCAGGTGAGTGGAAATTATCGGCGATCTGTAAGTATGAGGAATTTTTAGGGGACGTGTCCAATAAAACACCTTTTGTGGGGGAATCGTAGGGTTCGGTCTGAGCATGAGTCGTATTTATTGGATATCTTCGAGGCTGCTAACATCATACTCTATGGGGAATGAAAATACACAATCACACGAACTCATACGCAAAAAAGAACCAATCCAATCTTGGCGTAGCGAGACCAAATTTCTAACTGGGGCAGAAAATAAAGTACTCTTTCATATAGGACCGTATTACTCGTAATTTTCACTGACTAAGTGAGAAACAAGTTATTTGTGAAGAAGATCAGCCGACCAGCCAAACCCTTCCATTATTACTGACATCATATCGAGCTCAAAGTGCAACAAAGGTGCAACTTGGCACAGAAAGATTTGGACAGAGCTCAGTACAACCTTTCTAGACTTGAGACAGAGTGTCCGACTTTGGCCGAATTTTTAAAACCCTATGTAAAGTTAGTCTTTCTCTTCTTTTTCGAGCGCCCACGAAGTTTCAACTATAGGTCTGCCACAGAAACTTTGCGTCCGTGTGGCGCCCCCTGGGTGGCGGATCCGCGAACTAACGATCGAGTCTACCTTCCATTGTGAAACCTTGACACGGAACCTTGGAGCGGTGAGAAATTTGATGTTCGTGTAGTGGCTGCGCTGTGAACTTATGCTCTCAATGCACGAATTTCAAGCTGCATTCTTGTAAACATTGAAAGAAGCCTTTTGCTAGTATTTTCATTTCTCTGGGACCAACTCCATAAATTTATGGAGCATATAACTGCATACAACAGCGATCTTCAGCATAAACGCATATAAATGCATATTCTAGAGGTTTTCATCTAAATTGTTCGTTTTTCATCAAATTTTCCTAGAATTTGGGCCTCCATTAAGGTTTTTTTAAATTAGTGGGAATTAGGAGTTTAAAAATTTAGTTTTATCTATTAAATCCTTCTTAAATTCGAAAAAAAAAAAAGGTTTTTGGTCGCCTATGTACATACAGTCCGGTACCTAGCAATAATTTTGCCTTTAGATACATTTTTTCCTGCCCGCTTGGGTACTAGGTAACTAGGGAATGCCGTTTGGGGACTCGAGTAATTTTCGGGCACATTTTTCAGGATCAAACATATTAAGGCAGAATGCCAAACCTAGTGGTAAGTCGAAAAGGAAAATAATTGAGTTTCAAAACTCCGCAATTCACTGTCTGGTTTTATATGTGGTTATTGAATAATTATTAAAAATAAATAAAATTATAAATTCACAAAAGTATGTATACCTGTTTAGTATTTGAACAAATAAGTGGCCCCACAAATAGATTCTATGCCCAAAATGTCTCAAAACGACGCTTCATTCGACCTCCTGACGTTCTTCAAAAGCGACGTATGTAGCCCCATAGAAGCCACACACATCCACGGTGAGGTCCGGTGGTTCTGAGACCGCCATATACGGACGCTAAGTCCAAACATACTTCGAAAACGACACCAAATAGGCCTCACGTAGCCCCTTTTTAGCACCACAGAGCCTCTCGGTGTACTGGATGACTTTGAGGCCCCTAATAAATTGAGTCTACATCCAAAACTACTTCGCAAATTATATCTCATTCGATTTTCTGGTCCAAGTCCCCCAAAACCTCATTTATAAGTAGTCGAGTTTTTCGTTTCACTTTCCTGGTTGTAGATTTTTTCGTTTCACTTTCCTGTGTGTAGATTTTAACTGTGTTTTTGAGCATATTTAAGAGCATATCTATTGAGCATAAAAAATATGTTTTTCGAGCATATTTGGTGATTTTATCGAGCATAGCAATCCGAGCCCTACTAATAAGGTACGAAAGCGCCGCTGGAAAAGGTTCGGTGTTTCCGCGGGCAAGACGGTCGTGTCCCAAGTACAGTAAGAACAACTCCTTATCTGTATTCCTTTGATTGGGTTCATGACCAGTTCACCATCCGTCCTGATGTCAGCCAACACTCATCTTGAGGATCTTCAAGAAATTTGAGTGGCTCTCCATCAAAGGGATTCTCGGAGATATCTTGGGATGTGCAATAAGGATAAGAGATAGAGTTCGTCTAGGATGGTGTCCAAAGGGTCCGTCCAATGTTCTCCGTACTAGCAAAGAAGTAACCAATCCTGTTACTGTCCAAGCACTTGTGATCTTTAACGTGAAAATGTTTCTGAAAATTATGCAAATTGAAGAGATGATAATAATCCACAATTGCGAGAGTAATTAACCAAATTGGGAAAAAATGTAGTGAAAAATAGTGCACAAACGGGATAAACAGTGCAAAATGGTACGCAAAGGGACAAACTCCTCCTGCTTCCTATTTCTTTTTCGAACTTCCTCGTGGAAGTCAGGTTTCAGCGAAAGATCGGCCAGTAGTAAAACAAAAACAACCGTTCCAAAGATAGATGGAAATCCCCCTTAGGAAGCCATAAGTCACCTAGAAGGCGTCCGCAATTAGCCGACGTACCCGGCTGCGACACCTTCCAGGACCGGACCTCCAATTACATACAAGCTCAGATAGGGTCTTTTCATATCGCCAAGGGCCTTCGTAACCAGGAACCCTACAATGTCCCTTCTTTGGTTTGTCGTTTCCGATACGAATCTCCACCGTTACCGCTAAAGGTAGGAAGGCGTTTGTCAATTTCAAACGTGGAAGTTGTCAAGAGCCTCTTTGGAAAACCGTATCGGATCATCTCGTAAAGCTCGAACCTGAGACTGGGAACCAGCTCACAGTAGTTCAGCTTCTGACGACCACAATTCTCAACTACAAGTAACTTAGCGATCGAATCAGTGAAATTTCAACTTGCTATTAAATTATCATAATTAAAAAAGCCGCCTACACACCCTGTGACACCCTTTCGACCTCCCCTTGTGACTCCTTTTGTTCACATCCCCCATCCCAGGGGCATTTCGATGCCATATTGAGCCCATACGGAGTCAAGACAGGGCAATGCCGATTTGCATACAGACAGCTGCCACGTTGACCATTAAAACTTAGTTCACAGAAACACAGACGCACGTAAAAACATTTCATGTACAAAAACATGTATTCATCGTTAACTTGACTACTACTACCGCAATGGAATGGTAATTTCAAATTTCTTTCGGTTTCACGGAAAACTCAACTGACCGTCTTAGTTGTGAATTCTGCAAACACCAGCTGTCAGCAGAGTATGACGTCTGAAACTTATTTATTGCCGATCGAGCAAAAAAAGTTCGTCACCGAAAATTGTCAAAGTTGGGGGAAGAATTACAGCGTCATAAATATTGCATGACTCATAATATGACAAGCTATGATGAATTAGTTGACGGTGAACCTGCAGCAACATCCTCTCAAAGAAATACGCGAGTTCCTTATTTGTAGAGATGAACTCGGGATCAAAAGCCAGACGGACCAATCCAGAACTTCTTTTTCACGTGAATATAAAGAAGGCTTCTGCACTGAGGGTAAAAAGCTTAGCTTTTCTACTTAAAACTCATCAATAAAACTGCCTTTTGTTTTTCTCGAATCCATTACATTTCTCAAGGACTTCCTTCAACGAAGGTTTTTCAGTAGCGTTCGGGGTCGGAGCTCCGAGATGGTTCCGATAGCTCCAGAGGGGAGTCCGGGAGCTTTGAAAAAACATGTAAGACTTATAGGACATGTAAAACGCGAAAAAAAAACTCTTGTAAGACATATGTTCAGTTCGGCCGGTGTGCATCCGTCATTTCGTCTTAGGAGGCCCTCTCTTTTTACTAATGCAAATGTGGATTGCAATCACGATAAATCCCAAGGGCGACGTCACTTGTGAATTCATCTCAAATCTGTATAAATAAAGTTCGCGTCTGATTGATTTCTTGTTCTTTCGCTCGCTGTCAAGTCGAATTTGTTCATGGAGAAATATCTTCCAAAAGAGATTTTGGATTGTTATTTTGGTTTATTATTCTTGGAGTAATACACCTATGTAATCGAGACGGAGGTCGACAATTCTGATCGACTTTAAAATTTGACATTATTCGCTTCAAGAGGTCTAGATTACAAAAATGAAATGTCCGTCCGCCGTCCGGACCGTTTTGGGCAGTATGAAATTTTGACAAAATACTTAGTTTACCATCTAGTTGTGCCCGCAAGGTTTTCAGTTCGATCGCCCAAACCCGTGGGACTTTGTGGGACTATAAATGGGCTCCAGAAGGGATATTTTGAAGGGTTTCGGCTATGGGATCGAGTTAGGTGTCATTTTCGAAGTATTTTTGGACACATAATCCATTTTTCGAGCTCCCACATCTGTTCAATGTACAGATTTTTTTTTCTTTTTTCAAATTTCTTTTTCGATAATCGACGAGTATTCGACGAAAAATTTGTTTATTTATATTTTTTATCGCAATATCTCTAAATTTTCCATTTGGTCAATATTTTTAATTTTCAAATGTTTCTTTCTTCAAAACTTTCAATTTTTCCATTTGAATTTTTTTTTTTTGTTTGTAAATCTCAATAGGCGCCATAGTTTCATTTTTGGTTTATTATTCTTGGAATAATACACCTATGTTTTCGCGACGGGGGTCGACGACTCCGATCGGGCTCAAAATTTGACATTATCCGTTTCAAGAGGTCTACATTCTAAATCCAAAATGTCCGTCCGCCGTCCGCCGTCCAGGCCGTTTTGGGCAGTAGGAAATTTTTAAAAAATCGGAAATTTCGACAAAATACTTGGTTTACCATCTAGTTGTGCCCGCAAGGTTTTCAGTCCGATCGCCCAAACCCTAGGGGCGCTATGGGGCTATAATGGAGCTACGGGAGGGTTTTTTTGAAGGCTTTTAGCTATGGGATCGAGTTAGGTGTCGTTTTCGAAGTATTTTTGGAAGTAGAATCCATTTTTTGGGGTCCCGGAACGATCCTATTTCACTGGGGCGATCTTTAGGGCATTCGTGGGGCTAAAAATGGGATTTTTGAAGGATCCCAGGATGTTAAATATTTTTCGGGTAAAAAATACAGAATTTTTGAAAAAACACATTTTTGAACTAAAAAATCCAAAAAAAAATTTTTTTTTTTTAGATAAAAATCCAAAAAAATAATTTTTTTTAAATTTTTTTATTGACAGAATTAAATTTCTGCACAAGTAACGTATATCAAAGAATAATAAACCCTTGTGTAAAATTTTCAGCGTTTTTTAAGTCTAGTTTTTGAGTTAACCGTCCCTCACAAGCTCCATTTGTAGCACCAGAGAAGACTCACAGATCGCCACAGTGCATTGGGATGGGCCTGAGACTTCCATAAACGGATTTCCCGTCCAAAAATACTTGAAAACGACGCCCTACTCGACCACCTGGGCAAAGTTCTTCAAAACCCCATTTTTAGCCCTCATAGAAGCCCCTGTAGATCCTCTATGTGTTCGGATGGATTCTAAACCCCCGTAAATGAATTCTACGACCAAAAAAAAAAAAAAAAAAGTCCAAAATTGCACTTCATTCGACCATCCTCTGTGTAGCCCCTTTTTAGCCCCAACAGAGCCCCCCCACGATCGGGCTGAATACCTTTCGGAAACAACTTGACAGAGAACCGAGAATAACATACTTATTATGTATCACCAAAATTGCAGATATTTTCCTACTCCCTAAAACGGCGACGACGGCGGTCGGACATTTCATTTTTTGAAACTGCTGATAATTTAAAAAAATAATAATATGCATATATTATGCAGATTATTATCGTGCAAGCTCATGAATAAAAATAAACCGACAAATTTAGCGACCGATGAAAATTTTGGTTGTTTATTCTGAAAATAATTTACAAAAACTTCCTGATACCCACTGAGGGCATTCAAATAACCCGCATTATTATTATTTCAGCGAATTACTCTAATTAGAATCTGTTTGGAGGAAAAGGGGGTTAGGGCGAGGTGATTAATTGAGATCGAAGATGATGATTATTGATCGATGGAAGAGAGACCCAGGTACAAGCTTACAAGGCAAACAGACTCCCGCGTACACGTGCCAATTATCAGTTTCCCCTTGATTGATCGTAACCGCCATTGATACGATATTGATGGAGTAATTGCTTGATTAAATTAACCCCTAGCTCCTAGCAAGACACCTGTTTAACCTGCCCGGGAGATAACCAGGTTACAACCTACGTAATATTAGATTCAATAAATAGGGGACGGATATGGGCGAAGGGGCTAATCAGTTATTCCCGGGCCAAATCAGATCGTGTGTAGCCCCCCCGTTGTACTCGCGTATCTATCAATTTCGTATTCGACGACGTTTCATTAGCGGGTAACGACCGGAGGACGTCAGCAGCGTCAGATTACCTGAATATACGTAAATTATGTATTACGAGCCATCACTCTTGTTATCCGAGACGACACGGGCCCGGTGGTTTTCCGGATACAAGTGAACACAACTTTGACATCCTCGCGGAATGACAGTTGAAAAACAGTTCTTGGCCTCGCGTGAAAACCCCGGAATCAATTTTGGGAAAGAAATTATCATGTTTATGAGGATACCCCGTATGATAGCGTGTTGACTCCGTCGATGCTCAAGTTCCCCGTGATAATTAAGATCCCCAATTACTTACGCCTGATAATCACCCAGACCGCCGATTACTGACCAAGCCGCGTTTTCTTGTTCGCAGCCATCATTTTCTCGCGTCCTTTTCGACGTTGATTACACTGGTCTACAAAGTTGCCGGCATCTTTTGGTTTATTATTCTTGGAATAATACACCTATGTAATCGCGACGGAGGTTACAGCGTTTTCTTATAATATAAGAAAGCTTAAGATGCAACACCGCCTTTCCCTTTTTTCTCAAGTTTCTAGGAACCACAACAAAAAACTGATTTATTCAACGATTTCAATAAGATATTTTGTCTAATATTCAGACTTAGCAAAAAAATCCTTCTGGCCAAAACGGCCCGGACGGCGCACAGTGCGGCGACTTACGTAAAAACTGCGACATTGGCCAAAATTTGAAAGTCTTCCTAAGGGTTCCTAAGGCACTAAACTTTATTATTTAGACATTGGTGAATGTAGAAAACGTACTTTCGATCCCCAATAGTCATTCCGTAGGCTTTCAATGGAAGATGCTGAAAATCGTTGTTAAAATCTACAGTTTTCGGGAAAAGGCACGATGAGTTTATTGGGAATGGACCAACGTCCAATGGCATTTTATGCTAAAGATAATTAAACCACACATTTGTCATGGTATTACAGTATGCATGATGCGATGAAGAAAAAAAAACAACTGTCAAATGGATTTTCTCCAATCGAAAGAACTACAAAAAACACGGGTTTTCATTACTTTTTTTTTTGTGAAAATCGGCTCGTACAAAAAAATGTGCCAAAAAGCTCCAAAAAACGGGCTTCACAGGGGCCTCTTCTTGGTATAAATACGCAAGAATCAGAGCCCGGTTCGGCCCTTTTTGCCGGCTAGGTCTATTCATGTATGAACAAGTGTGGTTTGCAAGTACATAGGAGCGTCAAAATAAAGACGATGTTTGGTGTTACTGGCAGACAGCCCTGGACAGGGGATCCAGCTGAGAAGGAACAGGGAGTGTCCCCCCCCCCCCCCCCACCCGCGCAGTTCACTGAGCTCAGCAGATGAAGAGACGTCGCGTCGTCTTTAAATGTAAATCTGCTGAGCTCAGCGCGTTTCAACGCCGAGACATCAGAGGGGGCTATCAGGAGGACACTGAAGCCCACTGTCTTCTCCCCCACCCGGTACTTAATCTTTCCTTCGGCTGCTGATGGAGGGTTTTATTTTGACCTTTATTTCTCTCGTACCTTTCTTAGCTCTCGTTTCATTTCGGTTTTTGTCGCGATCCGTTTGGATGTTTCCACACTGAGAGAAAAAAAGGGCCTATTCTAGGTTATTTTTCGATTTTTTTCTAGGTTAAATGCTGCCAACCTAGATTTTTTTTTTTTTTTTGGTTTTCATTCTAGGGTGGAACAATTTAGTCTAGGTTGAATATAATTTAACCTAGATTGAAAATACTGGAGAAGTTACCTTCCTAAAAATGCAAACAACCAAGATTTAAAATACGCCAACCCCACACTTTAGTTCTAGGTTAAGTTCACGGTGTGTGCCGCCGCCTCCATCCATTTACAGTCTAGGTTAAAAACATTAATGTCTTGGTTGTCTCACCCTGGTATTCAATATTTATCACTTTCATAGACGGTTGATTTACCCTAAAACAAAAACGTTCTCACCCCACCTCAAACAATTTACACCCATGGCACGTTAACCTAGAACCCTTTTTTCTCTAGGTTGTGTCCCTTTATTTGCGAGGTTGTTTCAATTACTATCCCTGTTGTTCCAGTTAAATTTCTAGGTAGCTTCCTGTTCTTTTCAGGTTGGTTCTAATAAATTACTAGGTGGTCCACTTTTCTTTCTAGGTTTGCTCCACTTCCATTGCAGGTTGTTTCTATCAACTTCAACTATCTTTCTGAGTTGTCTCTGTTTCCAACTCAGTACAAAAATTTGAATGTGACGTCATAATATGACTGCACATAGTGACAGAAATTAGATGATTAGAATTTGACAAAGATTTGGCCTCAACCCCACCGGCTAAATAGCAGGGGTGCCAAGACAACGAGAATTAACGCCCACCGCCTACAGTGGCGCTCTCCACGGCCGCTTAGCGTACTGTAGAAACAACCTGGAATTTATTGAATGAATTACAATCACTGTTGTTTAAACCTAAAACTATTTGTGGTACTACGGTAGTTTTAACCGAGACTGAAAGTCTAACTTTTTCTTCTGGGTTGTTACCTAAAGTAGCAATCTCGCCTTTTAAATCTCGGTTGTTTTCAGTTGTACAACCGAGACTTTAATGGAGGGGAATTATATGGAAGGTCAAATCATTCAATTCTAGGTTACCCCACTTAAAAGTCAAAGGTAGGTAATATATTTTCTAGGTCTTCACAATGTCAACCTAGACCAAATGTAAAGTTCACATTTGGTCTAGCTTGACACTTTTTTATTCCAGGTTGTGGTCAGAGGGCGGGTAATAACGGGTTAGGTTGTTTCTATATGGGTCTAGGTTGTATTAATATTTTTCCATGTTACTTTAACCTGGACCTATTTTTTTCTAGGTTGAATCAATTGATTCTAGGTGGTTTCAATTTCTTTTCGAGGTTATTTCGGATTTAACCTAGCCACTAAAAAAATCTTTTCTCAGTGCACGATGCTGCGGACAAACCGTGAGTTTTTTCTCTTTTTGAAAAGTCCAACCGATCCACAAAAATGCGGACATTCTTAAAAAATGATTTTTTTTTTTTTAAAGCACCGGTGAAAGTCTCAGACAGGAGCAATGCTCTCTTGATACAGAAACTTAGAACCTTTTGTATACATTTGAAGAAAAGATGCAAAGATTGTGAGTCCAGAAGACCGATGTTTCTTGACAGGAACGAAGCATGGCTCGCACCTGAACATCATTGTAAGTGATTTTGAATAAAAACATTCTGATAGGTGCAAAGGAAGTTGCTATTTCTATGTATCCAAATAACATCGCAGACTCTTCGAGAACCAAAGATTCCATGGGTTCTATCGTCAACCCACCCACTTCTATCGCCATAAAGCCTTCACCATTCGATTCAGCACAAAAAATACATAACAGGTCGAGCATTGATTTTTTTTCTCCGCACTGGGAACAAGCGATGTCCAGTGAATCGGCCGTTTCGCAACATTGTGCGGCGGACGGACGTTACGTTTTTGGAATGTATATAGACCTCTTGAAACGGATAGATAATGTCGAATTTTGGGGCCGATCAGAATTTTCGACCTCCGTCGCGAAACACACAGGTCCATTCCAAGAATAATACACCAAAAATCGGGAGGTTTTGAAAGCTCGGATTCGAACAAGTTCGGACAAATTTGGATCGGATTTTTCAACTTGAGATTCATAACTGGCTTGAACCGCCTAATCGTAAAACTAAACGCTCTTCGCACAGGTGCACAAGTTTGAGACAGATGTTCCTTTTCCCGAAGGTAAACTTGGTATCGCCCTCGGGGGACACGTCGCGTATCACGTTACCTGCACGAGCGCCATATAACCGGCAATTTTCGACATTATCCCGCCAGATCTGTAATATTGAGATCTCCGGGGGATAATGAAATTTGAGTAACGAGCTGTGGAAGGGCAAATAATTTTGGGGTGGAAGAAGAATTATGAGATGAGGTGAAGTATGGTGGAAATTTGCACAGTACGAAGTGTGGATGAGTACGTCAAAAAATTTTTTCATGTGGGAGTAGAGCAAAGAATAATTTTTTTTTCCCCAAGTTAATTAGACGACATACACTCACTGTTTCTGGTAGAAACATCAATGAGCAACCTCAGCTTTCCCCTCTGTTCGTGTTTGTTGTAAAAGTACCAACTTTACTGAAACGTTGAATAGCTAATGAAGTTGAAGTTCCACCATTGTTCACGGAGGGGTTTTGGGGGTTTTCCCTTCGAACTTTGAAGGTCGGCGGATTTGAAAATTTATATATATTATTTAGTAACAAAAGTTGGGGGTTTGAGAGAGTGGGGGAGAAGGATAACAAGGGAGCCGTGTAACCCTGAGGTGCTCATAAAGAATATAGCAGTTAGAAGTGGGGGGTAGGTTAGGGGGGAACTCGCCCTCGGGGCAAGGGATGCTTGTACCCACGGCCAGGGTACATGTTCAGTAATTAGGGTCGGATTAACCCTCAACCTCGGGCCACGGTGTATCTTCCAACCTTTATACTCTGTTGTACCTTTAGGTTTCCGCCTTTGGGTCTTATTTATAATTTTATTCGTAAAAAAAATGGACCGAGAAGGTAGGAGTTAGATTTCATTATTGTACAGAAACTTCTATTATTATACTATGATTGGCTGCACATAAATCAATTTAGTATATCGATAGCAAAATTTGTATGTCCCATTTTTAGATTTAATCTAAAAACCATGTATGCATATTTTTGGAAATTTTACAGGGAACTGTAAAAACTTCTGACTAAAAATATAATCTGAAAAAACTTTTGAAAACATTACTTTCGTCAAAAATGGGACATACATGGTTATGCAAATTTACTGTCGATATGTACGTATAAAATAAAATCCATAAAGCCTTCTTTCCAACAGTAGGAGTACGAGATTTGTATATTCGATTTAATTAGGTAGAGAAGCAGGATGTATCCGATTTGTAAAAAACGTACAGAAAAGGAAAATATGTTAGATGAAGAAATTGATGAAGACAGAGTTATAATAAGATTGAAATAATATGAATAAAACTAAGTAATGCGGATGAGAGAAACAATTAAGGGAGAGCAGAAAAAATACTTTCTTTAATTGACGAGTGCTGATATATCCCATCGGACTGTCATGGCCATTTTATTGTATCAGGGATCGATGGGTTGTGCGTATGAAATTCCGCTCCCTTGACTTGTTTATTGAAAAGCTTTCTTCCTCATTGTGCCTTAATGGTCCTAAGCAACCAATAATAATTATTGTAAATCCAAGTTTCCGTCATTCTCGTCCGTTTGCTTTATTAACTTGCAATTATTGTAAGTTAATATTAGTTAATGCTTAATTTTCCTAAGCAACCTAATATTATACCAGTATAATGGTATAATATGTATACACTTTATGTATACATAAAACAAAAATTAGGACTTACAGGATTATTGTAAGGTGGACCCCATTTTTAGCCTCTATTCACTGAACCCTACACTGAGAGAAAAAAAGGGCCTATTCTAGGTTATTTTTCGATTTTTTTCTAGGTTAAATGCTGCCAACCTAGATTTTTTTTGGTTTTCATTCTAGACTGGAACAATTTAGTCTAGGTTGAATATAATTTAACCTAGATTGAAAATACTGGTGAAGTTACCTTCCTAAAAATGCAAACAACCAAGATTTAAAATACGCCACCCCCACGCTTTAGTTCTAGGTTAAGTTCACAGTGTGTGCCGCCGCCTCCATCCATTTACAGTCTAGGTTAAAAACCTTAATGTCTTGGTTGTCTCACCCTGGTATTCAATGTTTTTCACTTTCATAGACGGTTGATTTACCCTAAAACAAAAACGTTCTCACCCCACCTAAAACAATTTACAGCCATGGCGCGTTAACCTAGAACCCTTTTTTCTCTAGGTTGTGTCCCTTTATTTACGAGGTTGTTTCAATTACTATCCCTGTTGTTCCAGTTAAATTTCTAGGTAGCTTCCTATTCTTTTCAGGTTGGTCCTAATAAATTACTAGGTGGTCCACTTTTCTTTCTAGGATTGCTCCACTTCCATTGCAGGTTGTTTCTATCAACTTCAACTATCTTTCTGAGTTGTCTCTGTTTCCAACTCAGTTCAAAAATTTGAATGTGACGTCATAATATGACTGCACATAGTGACAGAAATTAGATGATTAGAATTTGACAAAATTTGGCCTCAACCTCACCGGCTAAATAGCAGGGGTGCCAAGACAACGAGAATTAACGCCCACCGCCTACAGTGGCGCTCTCAGCGGCCGCTTAGCGTACTGTAGAAACAACCTGGAATTTATTGAATGAATTACAATCACTGTTGTTTAAACCTAAAACTATTTGTAGTACTACGGTAGTTTTAACCAAGACTGAAAGTCTAACTTTTTCTTCTGGGTTGTTACCTAAAGTAGCAATCTCGCCTTTTAAATCTCTCGGTTGTTTTCAGTTGTACAACCGAGACTTTATTGGAGGGGAATTATATGGAAGGTCAAATCATTCAATTCTAGATTACCCCACTTAAAAGTCAAAGGTAGGTAATATATTTTCTAGGTCTTCACAATGTCAACCTAGACCAAATGTGAAGGTCACATTTGGTCTAGGTTGACACTTTTTTATTCCAGGTTGTGGTCAGAGGGCGGGTAATAACGGGTTAGGTTGTTTCTATATGGGTCTAGGTTGTATTAATATTTTTCGATGTTACTTTAACCTGGACCTATTTTTTTCTAGGTTGAATCAATTGATTCTAGGTGGTTTCAATTTCTTTTCGAGGTTATTTCGGATTTAACCTAGCAACTAAAAAAAAATCTTTTCTCTCAGTGTATAGGGGTTATGATTCTTTGATATGAATCCTGCAAAATTTAGATAAAAATTAATAAAATAAAACTACATTAAATGTTCTGCTCACTGATTGAACACATGTGGGACCTAAAGCTTGCGGACATAACGGTCAACCGAGTATTTTGCCGAAAGTTCAGATTTTTGTGAAATGTCGACTACTCAAAACGGCGTACGGACGTTGCTTTTTGAAATCTTCGCGTCATGAAACGTATAATGTCAAATTTTGAGGCCGATCAACATTTTCGACCCCCGAAGCGAATACATAGGTGTATTATTCCGAGTTTGAAGGCAGTTTGAGAGTTCGCGCGTTTTGGACGAAAATCGTCATTTCAGCGTGCTTTCCCAGAGAAGATTTTTAAATTATTTCAATTCATTGACTGCAGCTATTCGCCTAAATCGATCCCGTTCACCCGAGAACATGACGTGATGGGATTTTGGCGCTGTGACAGAGAAGGATAATGGAGGGGGACGTGCAATTGGCACGACCCCCCCGGAACCGCCCTTTTATTATCATGGTAATTGGCCCGAATGGCGAAAGTGGTGAACCTCCGACGTTCGTGGAAGGGATAGAGCGGAGGGAAGGTTAGTGCATTGATAATTAATTATTGGCGAACAAGAGGTAATAAATAAAGAGGTGATTAGCATAGCTGGGATGAGCATTGTTCCTGCGGGGGTCCGACATTCTGGCTCCGCCGTCCTCCCCTCCCTCCATCGTTCACCGCAATCCCTGATCGTCGCATCCTCTGGTTATCCCCATTGACCTTTTCGCATCCCCCCCCCCCCCTTCGATGACCTATTGGTGATCCTTTCACTGGCGATCTGGATTTTTTTTTTTTTTTTTTTCCAAGTCACTACTCTTAAATTATACTATCGACTCCTCGACATTTTGTATTCTTTGATATAAATTGTGCAATAATGTACGGGGATCTTGTAAAGGGTTTGCAATCCCGGGATCCCGCGCGAATTTCGCTAATTTGAAACCATGCAAATATTTCCTGATAGGCCGGTCAGCGGACACAAAAAACGGCTTTGGGCGGAAAAAATCGACACGTTCTGATTTTTTGATATGTTGTCAGGGATGGTGCCAGCATTGTATGACCAGGTTCGCAGCTTCGAAATCCTTGTGGTGAATGCTTGGTGCTCGGAAAACCGCGAAATGTTGGGACATGTTTCAGTTTTTGGCTTATACTATTTTGCATACTATTTTTAAGTGGACAAGATTCGCTACCATTTGAGCGCAACGGTAGCTTTGAAGGTCTTTCAAACATTGGCAATTTTTTCCAAAATGTTGGAAATCGTGGTTTTAGCCTTCTTCCGTTCCGAATATCGGCTAAAATATTCATCCCACGAGGGAAGTAATGAGAAATGAAAAAGTAGAGCAGTTTATTCAGCTCCAATTTAAGCACAACCGGAACATGTAGGATCATCCCACTTACCCCCGTCGAACCTGGGAGGACCTTTTGAGCAGCAGGGCTATTTTCGACAAAGCTAAGAAGCAAATTGGCTGATCCACCTTTGAGTGCAATTATGCTTTCATTTTTTAGGTTCATTGGTTAAATTTTCCCTTCGTGAGAGAAGTAGTGGTAAATAAACGCGTTTTCGTCGTTTTTAATAAATTTTTTCATTAAAAAAAAAAAAACTTCAAACCCGGATTCAGAAAAACTTTCGGGATTGCAATCTCTACTTGTACAGTGGACGGATATGGGACCCCGTAAAAAAGGATTACGCGTCCAGAATGACTCGGAAAATTACACCTCGTGCGACTTCCTGGCACCCTTCACAAACCCCATGGATCCCCGCAGTGAAATCAGATCGTTCTCTGACGTCAAAAATGGGGTTCAGCGTCAAAAATACCTCGAAAACGACACCTAACTCGACCCCATCGCCGAAACCCTTCAAAAACCCCAATCAATTGACTACGTTCTCGATTTTGTGCGTCGAAACTTTCGTCTATTTGACGTCGAAACTAACATATTATGAACTTCTCTTGCACAAATCAAGCATAGCAAATGTGTGGTTTTTTTTTTGGTTTTTTTCATATCATTTCGCTGGTGTCATTTATTTAATAAATCATACTCTCCCAATTTCGCAACTCATCACGTATAAATTATTGTCTACTGGTCTTCTTGGCGATTTATAGACAAATATATTTCGAACGCTAATTGTGTGGAGGGAACAAAAGGGGGTGACGAAACGAGGGGGAAAAAAGGACTCTATCCAAATATACGGCCCGAGTCTACCTGACGTGGTTTACGATAATGAAGAGGATTTAGTTTCTCGACGTCAACCCGCCAGGACCGAATTAACCTCGGAATGCCCTGTAAATCTTGGGATCCTGCTAATTGCTAACGTTGTCCAGCATTTTTGAAAACGGAAATCGTCAAATTTTGAAATTTACATCGTAAATGCGTTAAAAAAAAAAAAAAAAATTGTCGCGAGATAAATACGTTCTGCCAAAACCGATCATCCGCCCAATTTAAGCTCCAACTGTCCACATCCAAACGAGCCTTCTCGGTTTTTTTTTCTTTCCACGATATATAGCCACAAAATATATATAAAACGACAGATCCGTCTCTCCTCTCCCCTTGTAGTCAATTAGACCTCGAGGGACTTGGCACTAGACCACACACCCACGGTGGCGTTCGGTCAAAAAAAAAAAAAAAAAAAAAAAAAAATCACGTTCACATAAAAACTCGAGTTTGAAAGATAAACAGCCAGTGCGTCTTCCGAAGCCTTCCGAAGGGGGATATTTTATGGAGTTTTTCTGTCAAAATAATAAGGCTTGAAGCCGTCAGAAAGATAGATGTGAAAACAAGGTGATGGTGCGGACTTATATAGAACAAAAGTACGCGTTTTGGTGAGCAAGGCTGCATTTCGTTTTGAGATCAATGAAGTCCCTTTCGCGACCTAACCCTGCTGACCCCAGTTAAACACTGCTTGTCCATTCTAAGCTGTTTTCCAAGTCTTTCTCTCAACGGCGAACTTCACCTAATCAGACGTGATCTGCTCTAACGCGGAAGGCCCAGGATAAAATAATAGGCCCCCTCAGCCCGATAGTGATCTACCATCTCGACTCATTAGAAGATTCTCTATCTCCCTCTCCTTTTTTTCTTTTTTCTCTTCTCTCAGATCCCGTCTTTCGCGTGCTCTTCTTCGTCTCCCAATTAGCCTCATTAGGCCGCAAATCGACGCTAATTTGCCCCACTCTTAGGACGTCATTAATTCCTTAGATTATGAGAGATCATTTGACTCAAGATGCTCGTGGATTGGAAAACGTTTGAAATAGCGCGGGCAGGCGACCTAACCAAAATATCAGAGCAAAGATCTTTCATGACGTATAGCTTTTTGTATTTTTGTACTGTTTTTGTACAGTTGTAGGCTTTGACTTGTGAATGAAATGCAACAGCAAGCGATCCGTAAGTTCGTTCCTTTTTAGCCCCACAGAGCCCCACGGGATTTGAGCGATTGGGCGACGTAGAATCCATTTTTTGGGGTCCCAGAACCATCAGATTTCACGGCACGGATCTATGTGGCTTTCATGGGGCTACAGAAGGGAATTTTTAAGGATCCCAGGTGGTCAAATAACGTCTCGTTTTCCATGTAATTTTGGAGAATGATTTTTTTTTTTTTTTCCCTTAACATTTTTCCATTGACACAGAATTCATTTTTGCACAATTAACTTGTATAAAAGAATAATAAACCCTTGTGTAAAATTTGCAGCGTTTTTTATCTGACTTCGATGTTCTTTCTTCCAGAGTTTTCATCCTTACGTTCTTTGAAATAAATTCTTTGCGTAATCGATTGAGGCCAAACTGTACAACGCGTCGTGTCGCCTGGATGGCGCCATTTAACACCACGATGGCGTACAATGTTTTTTTATTGTGCCACTATTTTAATAGGCGTAGTTCCATTTTCCACACCTCCTTTTTTGCCCGCTGAAAACACCCGAAGCTTTTATCGCATTCCTCGTCGCGCTTTACTTCGCCCCGGCACACACTCGACGGCGGAGCCGACTCGGAAAAGGGAATGCACGATCATATCTGGTCCTTATTCCTCTTGTTCTTAACCGTCCTGAGGCGACCCTCCTAATCTGAAGAGGTATTGTCTCTATTCCTTTGGGGCCCTCCTGATATATGTCTTAATTGTATGCGAACTCGGTCCAATTAGGGGGAACGCAGGAGGGGTTAAATGACCACCAAAGAAGTATTCTGGACCAAATATGAAAGATACGGTTATTTCCTAATTTTTATTTTAATGTCAAAATTATAATATACTGTTCTCATCAAAAAGAGAATTTCTTATAAGCCTGGAAGCTCTTATCCAAATCGAATCAGTTTGTTGACATAATAAATTTCCGGAACCACAAAATTAATCATCCAAACTTCCAAAGAATTTCCATCTTTGACTAAACGGCGACGTGACACGTCCGTTGAACCTGAAGATTTATATCTTTATTTCAATATTCTTCAATTTTTTTTCTCTTTTCACACGCTCCGCATTAATATTTACAACGTTTTAATCACCCAGCTGCAATATGAAAGCGTCAACCGATCTCATCCCCACTTAGAGAAAAATTCCCTCTTTCGGGGACCGATAAATATTTAAAAGTTAATTGATTATTAATTGACAGTCCCGATTATTAATTGCGTGTTCGACAGGCGTTTTACTTCGGGGTTTTTTTTTTGTTCTTGCTCAATTTTCGGGCCATGGAAACGTGATTGCGGTTTTACGAGCATGACAGGGCTTTTACATATTACAAGGCCGGAAGGATCAAGTCACGATGTAACATGCGCCATGTGACCAGGATCGTTTAGCACAGCTGCAATGCTAATAGACAGGTTAGTGTTAAGAAGTTGCAATATTTTAAAAGCGCTGCAAATTATCCTCAAGAGTTTATTATGTAATCTTTGATAGGTGAGGATGAATGTTAATTAATACAAAATTATTGAATAATAAAATAATTAATATTAAATAATTGAAAATAATACAATTAATTTAATTTAATGAAAATTTAAAAATTAATTTATAAACAATAAAATGTATTAAATAATTTAAAATGTAAATACATCATAAAAATTTGTTGAATAATAAAAAATAAATATTAAATAAGCTAATAAAAATAATAAAATGTTTTATGATCAAAAATAATAAAATTAATAAATTATAAAAATTTATTGAATGATAAATATTATAAATTGTTAAATAATCAAATAATAAAAATATTATTAAATGATAAATACATGAACAAATAAATATAAAACCTGTACAATGTTTGGACTGCCTAAAATGGCAATTACGTAGGTGTATTATTCCGAGTATAATAAACCAAATAGATATGGTCCAAAATCTCGGAAAACGATTCCTCATTTGGTCTCATGACATCCTTCAAAAGTTCCATTTTTAGCCCCACGAATATCCCGTACATCCTCACGGTGGATTCGGACGGTTTAGGGACCCCGAAAAGTGGATTCTACGCCCAAAAGTACTTCGAAAACGACACCTGACTCGACCCCATAGCTTTTAAAATCCCCTTTTCATCCCCATAGAGCCCCATGGGTTTGGGCGATCGGGCTGGATACGCCCTCCTTTTGCTCAATACGGCCAGGACTTTTGATTCATAAACTCTTTGGTGGAAGGTCAAATTATGAGGCCGATCAAAATTTTCGTTCCCTGTCGCGAATACATTGGAGCATTATTGCAAGAGTAATGAACCAAAATGAAAAATAGTTACCTACTTTTACATCGTTTATTTTTTTATATGAATATTGTGAAGATATTGAACCGTGTTATATCATCTAGCCAGTTCTCGTATAGGACGTCATGCAAATCACACATTTAAATCAGTGTGAAAGGTGTTGTCAAGGGATACGGGGGGATATTTTTCATGAACGCCAAAGAAGGTGCTCTTTCCCCCCCGCAGAGACTTCGGAGGACTATCGCCGTATCAAGCTTGGCCTTATATCCCGTCCTTTTGACTCCGTGGAGATTTATAAGGCCTTCTTTGAACCGAGAGCTTTATTTCATATTTCTGGTTATTTTATAACAGTCAGGGCAGCTTCACGGGGAGATAACCCAGGAGGGAGGCAGTAGCGATGTTTAAGATACTCAAGTCGCATTCTTCGACCCCCAGTGCGGAGGCACCCTTTGTTTTTTCGTTTGTTTGTTGTTGTGTGTGGAGTGTTTTTTTTCTCTATTTTGCTCGCTCTGGCTTGATAAACTGGCCAAGGTGTGGTTCTGCCATTGTTTTAAGAACTAGGGGGGGAGAGAACGGGCATGACCACGACAGGAACGTGGTTTAAGCTCACGGGCTATTTGTAGGAATTGTGTGAGAACACGTACCGTTCGCTATTTCTCGCACTGCCTACTCCTGTTCCGACTTGATCGTGAGTGAGACGGATTTTCATTTGAAAAACCTTACAACCAAAAACAGTGTGGACATGGTATTTAGACGCTTTGTGCGGATATAAAAACGACACGTATTTTGAAGAAATAACAGATTTTTAAATGCAATCTATCAACGCTTATTGGAACGAAATCTACCCCAAAATTTAGGGTAACATTTAATGCTACACAATGGTTTATTATTATTTTGAGTTGTGTAAAAGTTAATTTATGTTAATAATTTTTTTAATTAATAATAAAACGGTATATTGGTATGTTTGGTTATAGGAGACCCAAAAAATAGGTTCAATGTCCCAAATTACATCGAAAAAGACTCCACCGAATAGCGCTCCACTCTCGCCAAATTATTTCACTAGCCCCATTTTCGGCCCCTAGAATCCTAATGTGTTACCGGAGGGGTCTGAAACCTCCGTAAATGAATTATACGTCCCAAAATACTTCGAAAACGTCACCTCATTCGACTTTTTGAACAAAATCCTTCAAAAGACCCATTTTGCACCATAGCAGCCCCATGGAGCCCTTTCAAATGGATTTCCCCTTCAAAAACACTTCGAAAAAGACAACCCCACTCAACCTCCTAGGCAAAGTCCTTCAAAAGCCTCATTTTTAGCTACCCGTAGAAGTCCCGTAGAACCCTAAAGTGTGATCGAACGAATCAGAGACCCAATAAATGGATTCTTAGTCTAAAATTACTTCGAGAACATCACTTCATTCGACCGCCACTCCCAAGTCCTTCATAAGCCCCATTTTTAGCCCTCATAGAAGCTCCAAAAAGCTCCAATATGTAACTGTTCGGTCTTAGACCCCCGAAAGTGGAATTTACGTTCGAAATCACTTCGAAAACGACATCACATTCGACTTCCTGGACAGTCTTTTTTAAGCCCCATTTTTAGCCCTCATGGAGCCATAAGTTATATTCGAACAGGTCTAAGACATACTTGAATGAATTCTACTTCAAAAACGACACCTCATTCGACATCCTCCCCAAATTCCTTGACAAGCCCATTTTCAGCCACGTGAGAAGGAAGCTCGAAATAGGCCGGTTGCGTGCTGCTATCTAGCTGAAGCCTCTTGTAGCTGACGACCTCCTACAGGTTGACGTCCACCTCATTTGACGGCATTGAAATGATACGTCAACGGAAATCATTGAAAAACGGCGAAACACTTAGGATTCTTCCAAACTAATTACGCAAACAGGAAATTGACGGTGATTCCTTTTTTTTCCCCGTCTCCGGCAATTAAATAAAAATCCTCTGTCATCAGCTGAGATAATAACGTGGTAATGGGCCAAGCGAACAGGTGCATCCAGCGATTCATCGGACGGAGATTTACGACGCGCGCGCGGTTCGTATTTTGCGGTTATGGACGAACGATTTTTATGAGCTTTTTTACTCCCCCCCCCTAACCGCATCTGGCGAAAAAAGAAAAGAAGAAACCAAAGTGGATTATCGCCGCAGCGGACAATGCACTTGGAAAAATTCTCAGAAATCGTTTGCATCTCGAATTTATGACACAATTATTATTTCTTCGAGACGGTCAAGCATACAAATGACGTTAAATGAGGCAATTCAAGGGCATTGTTTCGTGATATCAAGCCATTCGTCCGCACATTTACATATACGATGAAGAAATCTTTTCAACAATAAGCATTGTCTTTTAGGAGTATTTTCTGTCTTGAGGTAAAACTCCTCGTAATTCAAATTTTTAATACAGCTATGGAAACTTGAGGTCGTAATGAGGCTAAAATATGGGAAGCCATCCTTTTCAATCCATCAATACAGCAATCGAGGTGCACCGAAAAGCGCACACCATCGAACAAGCGCTAAACAAAACAAAGTATCGATGTATTCGAAAGCTCAAACGCTGGTGTACAGGTAAACTGGGCGAACTGATCTTGCTTATCACTAGTGAACTCCCCGAACGGGAATAAGGTGCCATTAATGGTACTGCTACTTGGCAGTTGTGCAGAACTACCGAACGAACGACTGAGCTTAGGACTTGGAAACCGTTGAAGACGTCGTCCAAACCAGGGCTCGAAATAAACTCCCTGAAACAATTAAAAGCTCCCTAAATGAACGTTCAAAATGGGAACTCTATTTATCAACTCCCAGTGCTTCGAAAAAGTGAGGTTTAGGCCAAAATCTTTCGTTCTTGACGGTAACCATTCTCGCTGGGAACGAAATTTTCCGTTCTTTATTTTGGTTTATTATTCTTGAAATATTACATCTATGTAATCGTAACAGAGGTCGACAACTGCGATCGGCCCCAAAATTTGACATTATCCGTTTCAAGAGGTCCAGATCCCAAAACCGAAATGGCCGTCCGACGTACTGCCGTTTTGAGCAGTACACTGAGAGAAAAGTTTTTTATAGTGGCTAGGTTAAATCCGAAATAGGATCCTAACCTCGAAAAAAAATTGAAACTACCTAGAATCAATTGATTCAACCTAGAAAAAAATAGGTCCAGGTTAATGTAACATAGAAAAATATTAATACAACCTAGACCCATACAGAAACAACCTAATCCGTTATTAGCCGCCCTCTGACCACAACCTATAATAAAATAGTGTCAACCTAGACCAAATGTAAAGACCTAGAAAATATATTAGGTACCTATGACGTTTAAGTGGGGTAACCTAGAATCGAATGATTTGACCTTCCATATAATTCCGCTCCATTAAAGTCTCCGTTGTACAACTGAAAACAACCTAGAGATTTAAAACACGAGATTGTTACTTTAGGTAAAGGTACCCTAGAAGAAAAAGTTTGACTTTCAGTCTCGGTTAAAACTACCGTAGTACCACAGTTGTTTCACATATTTTCGGGCTGATAAATTCAATAACGGTTACTTCAACCGGGAACATTAACAAACTCTGCCCCCATCATTTACGTCTTGGTTGAAACAACTCGGAATTTAATAATAACAATAAAATCTCGGTTATTTTACCAGAGTGTATTATTCTTCTCAGCCCTCACGACATTCCTCCTTTCCCCTATTTAGCAGCTCGGTGGATACAACTGAGAACGTATGCGTTTTCGGTTACCTCACAAATAGTTGTTTAGGTTTAAGCAACAGTGATCTTTAATTCATTCGATAAATTCCTGGTAGTTCCTACTGATGATTTGAATTTTTTTATATTTTAATTAGGTATCTACCTACCTTTTTTCCGAGATTACATCAGAAACAGTTGTTTAGGTTTAAACAACAGTGATATTTCACTTTACTTGGCCTTAACGTGATTGCATCATTGACTTCTAGCACTGAGAACTGTACATGCGATCTGTGTCTTTGTTCATTAAATGAACATTTTTCTGAATTAGAAACAAACTAATGATTAAAAAAAAAAACTAGCTTGTGGACAAATGCCACCCCCTCTTACAACGTAATAACAAACTTGATTTGGGAATCGTTAATTTTTGAAAACGTTATACATTCATTCATTCCTGAATTGCAAATCGCCAATATCGTCATTCTCGTGAGAATGCAGCTTCATTTGGGTGACGTGATTCACGAAAAAAAAAACCTTGAAAAAAATTCTCCTAGAACCTAGCAAGACCTAGAAAGAAAAGAGAGCCACCTAGAAATTTATTAGGGCCAACCGGGAATAGAAAGGAAGACAACCTAGCAAGAAAAGGGAGCCACCTAGAAATTTAATAGGACCAACCTGGAATGGAAGTAGAGCCAACCTAGAAAGAAAAGAGAGCCACCTAGAAATTTAATGGGACCAACCAGGAATGGAAACGGAGACAACCTAGTAAGAAAAGGAAACAACCTCGAAAATATAGGGGGACAACCTAGAGAAAAAAGGATTCTAGGTTAAAGCGCCATGGCTGTAAATTGTTTGTGGGGGGTGAGAACGTTTTCGTTTTAGGGTAAATCAACCGTCTGCGAAAGGGGAAAACATTGAATACCAGGGTGAGACAACCTAGACATTAATGTCCGTACATTTAAAGTACTCGGTACTTTTAACCTAGACTGTAAATGGATGGAGGCGGCGGCTCACACGGTAAACTTAACCTAGAACTAAAGTGGGGGGCGGCGCATTTTAAATCTCGGTGGTTTGCATTTTTAGGACGGTAACTTCACCAGTTTTTTCAATCTAGGTTAAATGATCTCCAACCTAGACTAAATTGTTCCACCCTAGAATGAAAAAAAAAAAAAAAAAATCTAGGTTGGCAGCACCTAACCTAGAAAAAAATCGAAAAATAACCTAGAATAGGCCCTTTTTTTCTCTCAGTGTAGGAAATTTTAAAAAAATCTGAAATGTTGACAAAATACTTGGTTTACCATCTAGTTGTGCCCGCAAGGTCTTTCGATTCTGTACCTCTCGTACTCCACTTGACAAGCGTGAAATTCTCCTGTTCCGCTGGTGCAATTAGCTCTGGATTTATCGCCTCGGCGGCCTAATCTCGGAACTCCGTCTGCGTTTAAATCAGATTTATTTGAAACCCCCGTGATTAATTTTGATGCGGAATGAAAGCCTATTTGGCGTGCGTTATCAGTGATGGAGTGCGCCTGGTAGGCTCTCCTCGGGGAATACGGAAAATTATTTATCGCCGTACATTTCTGATCCTCAAGTAGGTACGCGGAGTTGACTTCACACTGTTCCAACGTCGTGAAAAAGAAGTTTGATTTTATACGAGTTGTATTTTTTATTCTTGTCTCTCCCCGGGAAGGTCTCAAGTATAAAAAAAAAAATTCTCGGCTCGGACAGGACCCAATAAAACGCCGCGATTGACGTTAGGTCGTTTTGGGGTCGAAAAGGGACAAGAAGTGGTAATGAAGTTCTCACTTTTGGGTTGTCGAAAAACAATAAAAGTGTGATATGTGAACGATGCCGGTTGTCACGCAATAAACTCGGGAACAAGAATTACGCCTTTAATATCAGTGGCGTTTGTGGAAGAAAAAACGAAAATAAACAAGCGAAGTCTGTCAACGCTGTGACTTTTGTCAGATTTTATGAGTTCTAAATTGGGACTTGCCTCGAATTTGGATTTTGTTTTATTGATTTTAATTTTTTGTTTGTTTCATGTGCTGCGCTAACAGGACCCAAGTGTGAGTATGAAAGCATAATGTAAGGTGGATGCGGTGGAGTGGGAATTCATTTTCATACAAAAGACGATTTTCGATAGTCCATTACCATAATATCTCATGTCATTATTTGTTTATGATATTTTTTCATGTTGGCTTCGTCGTGTCCGTGATTCATCCTGCGTCCAATGGGATCTTCGTGTATGTGATCTTTCTGGAAAATATGAAATCACAACAGCAGGGCGTAAGTATTCACAATTATCTTTACAGTAATTTGTTGCGTGTAAAATTTTGGTCAAACAGGGAGGGGTGCAAATATCCTCTGGGTGACTCAGTGTGCGATACGTCTTGCTCAGGAAGTTATAGATCAGATGCGAGGGAGGTCCTGAGGACGCTGAGCTCTTATCGTGACCCAAGATCAGCTCGTATAATAAAGAAAACGACAATGAGAAGGACGGAATGGTAGCTGGAGCTACTGGCTCCATCTGGGCTCGGCCGGGGTCCCCAAATATCCATCTTTTCCTTAAGGTGGGACGTATCTCGGATCGCAGACACTAACTCACGGGGGTCCCTCCGCCTCATATCACGTCATAACATCCGAGAAGCTCCTGCTTTATATTCCACAACGTCCATCCAACTTCTCATTTGGTGGCGGGATCCTCCTTTCAGATAAACCACGTGCGAATACTCGGCGTCCCTTTTTCCCCTCCTTCCTCCAATTATTTTCTCCCCGTTTTGAGTTTGCTCACCGCATAAATCCCCTGAACTACCGTCTCCTGAGGTCTCGCCAATGGGTGAATGGAGTGTGTTATGTGAACACTGAAATATCAAGTCACGATTTAGAATGCCACCGTTTGGGTCTTATGAAAACTATTCCCCCGTCAAACGCTATTATTACGAATGAATAATAAACACCCCAAATTAATTAATTCTCATAATTATTCTTTTTCTCAAATCGGCTTCCAAACGAATAATTAACCAAATTAACGGCAAGTCCCGTTCGCGTGATGGAAGCAGGTGACACTAAGCTCACAGGTGAACCCAATTCCGGATCACTTTGGACCTCGAACATCCATAATCATAACCGTTCCGGCAGCTTGCTCCCCTTATTCGGGTGAAAATGTAAGAAACAAATAATTATAGCGGCATTGTAAATCGCTGCGAGTGAAAGAAAAGAAAAAACTGGCTGCAGGTGGGTTGGTTTTCTGTGAACAATTTTTTTATTGAGCTCAACGAATGTCCTCTAATTGGCAAAACATGGAATAACGAGGTGGACACATTTGTATCTTTTCTGAGTACAATCCAGCGTTTGAGCTTATTTGACTTCTGGTTTGTTCAGACTGCCCCCAAAAACTTCTCTATTTTTAACGTTCGAAATTTTTTTCGGCGGCTTTTATTCGCCCGTCAAGTGCCAAGCAAATACGATACGAAGCAATTACACACTTATCTTCACTATCTCCCTCGCTCAACATCGACAGATGTCATTTAGCATTATACGCCTCGTTCCGACCGATGAGTTTACCAAACGACTATAATTGGACGGAGCCAACATAAAATTAAGGTGGCGGTCGGCCGTACCGTGTGTTGCCAAGTTGTAAATTAGACGTGTAAATCGCTCTCTTAATGAACGATCGTTCCGTCTTCAGGATGCGAGCCTCTGCGTCGTAAATTTCCGACGATTTCGAAGTTGCGAACGTTAAGGATTCAAATGGTTCCTTCACATTTTTCACTTATGTTCAATTATGTGCAGGGGTGAATCCACAAACCATGCGGGGTGTGCGGAAATTGATTTCCCATTGAGTGAAATAGGTTTGAATTGCTTTGAAACCGTATGATTGGCTATTGAATTGGCTTTAAGAGCTTTAACACCGCGCAGTGCGTTATTTCGGCAATTTAGGGGAAGGACTACTGAGTCAAAGGTTGCTGGTTCGAAGACATCTTCCTCATACTGATAATCACCTTTCGGAAGGCAATGGCAACCCACCGAAAGTATTCTGCCGTGGAAAACCTCTCAAATTTGCCGTTCGGAACCGGCGTTAAGCAGTAGGTCCCTACTACTTCTGTATTAGCTGGTCAACACGCTCAACAGATGTTAGTAGCGAGAGGTCCCCAACGCCCGATTACGGGTATGGCACCCAAAGAAGAAGAAGAAGGGGAAGGAAAATCAACAAAGCGATTCGACATTCGGACTAAAAATCGGTACATTTATGTTTTCAGGTGTGTAGAATTCAAAAACGCTGCAAATTTTACACAAGGGTTTATTATTCTTTGATATAGGTTACCTACTTGTACAGAAATTTAATTCTATCAATGAAAAAAAATTAAAAAAAAATTTTTTTTTGGATTTTTATACATAGATATAAATCTAGAAAATACCTAAAAGTATAGGCAAAGAAAAAAATAAAGTATAAAAAAGTAAATGTGTATTTCAAAAAAAACTTTTTGGAGGAATTTTTTTTTTTCAAAAATTCTTTATTTTTTACTCGATAAATATTTAACCCCCTGGGATCCTTCAAAAAACCCATTTTTAGCCCCATGAATGCCCTATAGATCGCCACAGTGAAATCGGATCGTTCCGGGACCCCCAAAAATGGATTCTACGTCCAAAAATACTTCGAAAACGACCCTAACTCGATCCCATAGCTAAACGCCTTAAAAAAAAAAAGTAGCCCTATTTTAGCCCCATAGTGCACCGTTCTTCTCAGTCGTCCTTGAAGGTTTTGTAATCCATTTTCTTTTGCTTTAGGCATCCATGTACACATACATTGGGTCCGAAATGTTTTATTTCAACTTTCATTTTTCGATTTTCCTTCCCCTAAATTGCTAAAAATAACGCACTGCGCACCGGTTGAATAGGAATAGAACGAATTCGAAGAGCTATAAGGACAGTTTAATTACAGTAGAACTGGTTTGAAGAGCCATAAACCAAGTTTGAGGTTCTATAGAACCTGTCGACGTACCTGTTCCAAATAAAACGTGTTGAAAATGGGGCTAAAGATCTATAAAGCCAGTTTAAGAGTTATAGAACTTGTTCAAATATCTATGAAGCCAGTTGCTTAGATATTGAGCCATTTTGAACTTCCATAAAATCTTTTACAGAGCTATTGATCCTGTTATAAGAAAAACCACTTAGGAAGGTGCAAAACAGGTTTTGAAGCGCTATAAAGCCAGCTGACTAGTTGTAGGACTGGTTTATAGAGATGTGAAGCAGTCGAATCCACACTGAGAGAAAAAAAGGGCCTATTCTAGGTTATTTTTCGATTTTTTTCTAGGTTAAATGCTGCCAACCTAGATTTTTTTTGTTTTCATTCTAGGGTAGAACAATTTAGTCTAGGTTGAATATTTTTTAACCTAGATTGAAAATACTGGTGAAGTTACCGTCCTAAAAATGAAAACAACCAAGATTTAAAATGCGCCACCCCCACAATTTAGTTCTAGGTTAAGTTCACGGTGTGTGCCTCCGCCTCCATCCATTTACAGTCTAGGTTAAAAACATTAATGACTTGGTTGTCTCACCCTGGTATTCAATGTTTTTCACTTTCATAGATGGTTGATTTACCCTAAAACGAAAACGTTCTCACCCCACCTCAAACAATTTACAGCCATGGCGCGTTAACCTAGAACCCTTTTTTCTCAAGGTTGTGCCCCTTTAATTACGAGGTTGTTTCAATTACTATCCCTGTTGTACCAGTTAAATTTCTAGGTAGCTTCCTATTCTTTTCAGGTTGGTCCTAATAAATTACTAGGTGGGCCACTTTTCTTTCTAGGTTTGCTCCACTTCCATTGCAGGTTGGTTCTATCAACTTCAACTATCTTTCTGGGATGTCTCTGTTTCCAACTCAGTACAAAAAGTTGAATGTGACGTCATAATATGACTGCACATAGTGACAGAAAATAGATGATTAGAATTTGACAGAGATAGATGGTGGGGTTGAGGCCACCGGGTAAATAGCAGGAGAATTAACGCCCACCGACTACAGTGGCGCTCTCCGCGACCGCTTAGCGTACCGTAGAAACAACCTGGAATTTATTGAATGAATTACAATCACTGTTGTTTAAACCTAAACCTATTTATGGTACTACGTAGTTTTAACCGAGACTGAAAGTCTAACTTTTTCTTCTGGGTTGTTACCTAAAGTAACAATCTCGTCTTTTAAATCTCTCGGTTGTTTTCAGTTGTACAACCGAGACTTTAATGGAGGGGAATTATATGGAAGGTCAAATCATTCGATTCTAGGTTACCCCACTTAAAAGTCAAAGGTAGGTAATATATTTTCTAGGTCTTCACAATGTCAACCTAGACCAAATGTGAAGTTCACATTTATCTAGGTTGACACTTTTTTATTCCAGGTTGTGGTCAGAGGGCAGGTAATAACGGATTAGGTTGTTTCTATATGGGTCTAGGTTGTATTAATATTTTTCTATGTTACTTTAACCTGGACCTATTTTTTTCTAGGTTGAATCAATTGATTCTAGGTGGTTTCAATTTCCTTTCGAGGTTATTTCGGATTTAACCTAGCCACTAAAAAAATCTTTTCTCTCAGTGCATATGGGAACAATTTTAAAAGCTCTAAAGCCAGGTAAATAGTTAAAAGTAATGGTATGAAAAGCTGCAAAGCCGGTGGATGCGAATAGTACTGGTTTGAAGAGCTTTAAAGCCTTTTGAGTATATATAGAACTGATTTGTAGGGCTGTAGAGCCGTTTGAATAGCTGTTGAACTGCTTTGAATGCCCATAAAATCCCTCCCTTGTCATAAATCCACCCATTTACTCCAATAATTTCCTTCTACTCTGAACTGCATTCAATATAATGTGACGTTTGATTGACGGAAATTATTACGATTTGAAACGACACGATTTTACCTTAATCATTCATTTACATACATTTTATTCAAATTGCATAATTTCAACGAAATTGTTTTCTCATTCATTAGAAAACAACAGCCACTTAGGAAGATGCATTTTTCGCGTTTTTTGGAGTGAAAAAAAGCCTTTTCAACTGTAAAAATTCCGCCGTGCATCGGAAATGCATTCAAAGCGCACTTTTTGGTTGTTTCCAGGAGGGAGTTGAAAGGGAGTAAAAATTCGCTTGGGCGATAATGCAAAAATTATGTCGTGTTTTAATTAAAACCTCGGGGGTTGCTCTTGTTTGACCCGGAAAAGAGGGTGAGTCGCATTTTCCGGAGCGCTTTTATGAATTGATATTCAGTCCGGGTTAAAAGTCGAAAATTAACGAACATTCGGTCAAAGAGGGTGCAATGATGCCATTAACGTAGTGCGGTATGGGGGAATTGTTCCGACGTGTTCGGTTTTGGCGTGGGGGTAAAAAAAAAGTCCAATTTTCGTTGTCGGCCATATTGAAAGAAATGTGTGTAGTTACGTAGGTGTAAAATGGCTACCGGGTAGGAAAATGTGTTTTCTTATCCTTCAGGATCATCTCACGACGCATGAGGTCCATGAAGGCTTCTAAGGTTACCCCAAGACGAATCCCCTCAAGTCTTCTCAATTAAGTTTTGAGTACCCCTTCCCTACAGTCCAAACCGTGGGTGAGATACGACAATGAGATTATGACTCCCTTGGGGCCAAGGTACCAAGCTACCGACCTACAGATCCTATCTGTCCTGCCTTTGAAACCTTCTTTTGCCCCCCTTCTGCCATTAGACTATCGTTACATGTAGCGTTACATCATGTAAAGATTATTACAGGGGTGGGGCATACACGGAGCTGCTCCCATGTTTTTCAACTTCGGGAGCTTGTATATTTTTTTTCTTTTTTTTGTGTGTTCCTTACATTTTAATTTTTTTCAAGACTACCGACTTTTTTTTCTACCCAAGCAGATTACACGTCTCGCAGTCGTCGAACATGCGACTGGTTTCCCTCGAAAACCGCCGATGTCGCGTTTAGATAAACTTAACACCCAAACGCGGATAGGACCTGATGGATTAGATGGTAGTCAGATAGCGGTAGAGGCGTGTTACGCAAACTGCGCCATGTTAAGTTAGCTCGACGTAGGAGTAACTGACCCGTGTTGTACACCTGAAACACGGATGATTAAACTTGACGTCAAAAGGTAAAATGAAGAGACGCAAGAAATAAATTTAAAAGTATTGTTGCAATATTTACAAATACATCACCTATACGGCTCTTTTTCCATTCAGACAGCTGTAACAAATTTTGAACGTCCGCCCGGAAAAATAAAATAGGCTATTAATTCAATCCCAAGACGTTGCCGATAAGCATCTGATGCGAAATTGGGAATGCATCGATTAAAAAAAAAATAGTAATATATTTTCTGCTCGTCTGAAATTCTTCCCACACCGGAAGCCGTCCGACAGTCCGTAAGATGAACGAGGCGCCAGCCCAGTGGGTCCAGGTAACCGAAGAACCGATCCTTCCAACCTATCAAGATGGCCCAATCCGAGGACCCCCAGTGATACCAATCTCGCCCTTCGCCCAGCCTAATTTTATGACACCTAACGTCGTCTAATGGAAGGTATCCATTTCCATTATGGGGAGACTCCGGCGATTATTATCGAAATTAATGACGAATATGACGGTTTAATTAATCAACTCGGACCGCTCGGAGCCAGTGACATTTATTTTGGAGGGGTTTTACGTATATTTCCGTCGCTTTTGATTGCAGGCTGACAAGGGGGATCTCTACGGTACAAACTGATTTTGTTACTCCTTAAACGAGTTTTACATCAGTGCAAACCAATTTTGTATCTATTTATACCTACCCGTTTTGTAGCACTTCAAACCTGTTATGTGACGCCTCAAAGCGATTTTGAACCAGTTTCATCTTCCAACAGGTTATTCGAGTACCTTCTCAGCCAGTTTTTAAGTTAACCAGTTTTAAGCACTCCGAATCCGTTCTATAGCTCTCCAACCAGTTTTTATATATTTTCAAGAGTGTTATTCCAAAACCGAAATGTCTATCCGCCGTACGCCGTCCGCCGTCTGGGCCGTTTTGGGCAGTAGGAATTTTTTTTTAAATCTGAAATTTCGACAACATACTCGGTTTACCATCTAGTTGTGCCCGCAAGGTTTTCAGCCCGATCGCCCAAACCCGTGGGGCGCTATGGGGCTAAAATGGGGCTACGGGAGGGGTTTTGGAAGGTTTTTGGCTATGAGATCGAGTTAGGTGTCGTTTTCGAAGTATTTTTGGACGTAGTATCCATTTTCGGGGGCCCCGGACCGATCAGATTTCACTGTTGCGATCTATAGGGCTTTCATGGGGCTACAAATGGGATTTTGAAGGATCCCAGGTCAAATATTTTCAAGTAAAAAGCAAAAAAATTTTGAAAAACAAATTTTCGGAAACAAAAAATCCCCCCCAAAAAAATTTTTTTTTCTAAAATTTCTTGTTGACAAAATTAAATTTATACTCATGTAACCTATATCAAAGAATGATAAACCGTACTGTAAAATTTGCACCTTTTTTTAGCAACTTGTTTCATGGGTATTCAACCAGTTTTGTCAGTTTTGGGTCCTCAACCTGGTTGTGCTGATCTTCAACTGGGTTAATGGTTTTGTGAATAGGCTTTACAGCATCTTAACCTTGTTACGTGTTTACTTAAGCATGTTAAACGTGTTTACGAAACCGACACGAGTTGAACTCGATCATAGCTTCCAAACTGCCTCTATAGGTGTTAAGCTGGTTTTATACCTCCGTAAACTGGTTTCAAAGCTCTTCAACAGTTTTATAGCTTCTCAATCAGCTTTTTATTGGTCTTTAACTGGTTTTAAAGCATCTCAAAGTGGTTTTATTTCTCTTTAATTGGTTTTATAGCTCATCAAATAAGCTTCACCGTTCCTCAACCAGTTTTATAGCTCTTCAAACTGGTTTTATAGCCACTCAATGTGGTTTAATTGCTCTTCAAATACTATCACAGCTCTGTTAAGTCGTTGCATTGCTCTTTGTACAAGTTTTAATGTTCTTCGACCTGTTTTATAATGGATGAATGAAAAGCTAGAAGACAGCTTTACTCTTTAAACCGTGCAAATTTGACACTCTGGAATATTTCTGGATCCGTCCCTGCGCCCCCCTTGTTTTATTCAACTAACATTTTTTATAAATATCAATTATCCTAATATTCTTTGCATTTGTCTTTTTTTCCATGCGCTGCCAATTGGGTCTTCTTCCAGTACGTAAGTTGTTTTAATATCATTTACTCCACGTGTTTGATTCATGATCGGCCCTCGTACTAATGCTTGTCGTTACCGCTCGTTATTATGCAGGCTGGTCATCGGGTGGTACTAATTGTTTTGGTTACGTTAACTTTTGACACGGATAGCCTCTTAAGACAAGTGGCCCACCCTTTTCCGGCTCATTTATAAACACCGACTTCCGTACCGCAATTACCGCCTTTTTTTTACGGTCAATGAAACCGTTCCATTAGGTTGTCTTGTTTGAAAAGATTTCAAAAAACAAGTTTAAATCGCTTTTTCGTGTTTTGATAAATTGTACGTAAAGGATTCCCGGGAGGTTTTACACTGTCTAACAGTTCGATACGAAATAGCGCTTTCGATGCACTAATAGTAATTTATTCATACTGTTCGAGACGCCAATGGACAAAACACGTTTGTAATAAGAAAAACCAAACACGGCGTAACAGTTGTTTTGCATTTAATAAAAAAAGTCGATGGGGCTCGAAAACTGCGGCTTTTGTGTGAAGCCTACAAATGCTAAGGCCTGTAACGAAGCTGTTATTACCATACCGTGGAACATAAATAACAAGTGTAACCTTTCAACCTACCCAACAGGTAGCCCGTAACAACGTAAGGAATTGAAATTTATCGTTATGATATTCCAAATGGAATGAGAACTGCGAGGGGAGGGGAGGGATACATTTTCGATTCATCGACTATTAAAACCGTGTCCTAATCACCATAAATATTTTTTTCTCCCTTATTTGTATATCGTTAAATTGCTCCCGGAGCTACTGTGGGGGCTGAAGAATGTTCAACTCTAATTGGACGGCTTGAGGGCTTGTAGGTTCGTTACATAGCTCCAAACCGCAGCTTCGTTATGTATCACCTTCCCACTTTTTTCTCGTAATAAATTTATAATCATGTAATCATCCCAGAAACGGTAGCTCGACGGTTTATTTGCCAAAAAATAGGTGCAGGGTGGAGAAATTCGTCTTTTTGGATCTTGGGAGGGGAAAGATTGAACTTGCGTCCTCTACCAAACCGTGTCGCTATCTTCACGCATAATTCGTCGGCCAGTTGGCCTTTTGATCTCCTTTTAAAAACAATTAGGCAAATGCCTTTCTGGCGGGGTGCTGAGATAAATGCTCAAAAGGTTGAGTCAAAAAGTTCATTGGGATTTTTTACTTTGCGTTAAATTTTTTCTCGAAAAAAAGTGGATAAATTACCGAGACTACGTTTGTAATACCTTAGTACACGGTTTTAATGCTTGAGCGTGCAAATTGGCGCTTGGGTTGAGGATTTGCATACGGAAAGACGCATTTTAAAAATCCGACAGAACGTAATTATGATGTCAAGCAGATTCAAACACCTGGGTATGTTTTGTAGTGAATAAATAAATAAACTAAGCGGTAATCCGCCTTTGATTAATCAAGGTAGGGTGTGAAATGAAGAGGCGTTAGCGGCTAGGTTGGAATCTCGGTTCTAATCCCCGATTATTCACGGGGCCGGGTACAACTCACCACGTCAGAGTGTGTAAGTTCACACTGCATTTGTTAAGATGTCCGGGAAGATGGGAATCTGAAGTATGCCGAGGGGTGCCACATGGGGTTCAGGGTTGGAAGATAACGGGGACTTTCACCTGGAACTGGCAATGAGGAGGTTTCGGAGGTTCTCTAGTGGAAATCACGTTAAAAAAATGAAAGTGAAGAAGTAGTAGGCAAGTGAACAATCATCTGCCAAAATGGTTGGTTGACCTACAGCGAATTCAAACTTTTTGTGGCCAATGACAGCCTTTTCAGCATCACAGCATACCATTTCAGATTGACTATACCGTTATGGAGCGAAAAAAAAAACTGATAAAGCTCACCTTGCGACTTGTTTGCCTGGTTCAATGAATCGAATCTGCAGCTTCAACGTAACTTGGGGCCATCCCCCTAATAGCGACCCCTGCCTATCCCACCTCGCTTCACTCCCAACAACTCGCTTTCCGATAATGTTTTTTCTCTCTCTAAAATTAATACGCGATAAAAGTGAACGCGTTCATTTGGAAGGCAAAAACCCATTTTTGACCTTTTTTGACTTATTTTTGACCGGAGCTCAGATACGCCACATGGAGTGATTTCAGATTTTTCTCGTCATCTCTCTGCAGAACAAAATTTGTTTAATGTTTAATTTTTCAAACAGTTGTTTTTTCAAATTTATGGTTTTTGAAAATTCTGATCGGCCTCAAAATTTGAGATTTGTTTCAAGAGGTCTTGATTCCAAAAACGAAATGTCCGTCCGCCTTCCGAGCCCTTTTGAGCCCGAAGAACTATTTTAAATCTGAAAATTTGGCAAAAAACTTGGTTTACCCCCTAGTTGTGCCTGCAAGGTTTTCAGCCCGATCGCTCAAACCCGTGGGGCTCTTTGGGGCTATGGGAGGGCTTTTTTTGAAGGGTTTCGGCAATGGAGTCGCGTTATATTCGAGGTGTCGTTTTCGAGGTATATTCGGGCGTGGAATCCATTTTCGGGTGTCCTAGAACGATTCGCTTTCACCGTGGCGATCTATTGGGCTCTCATGAGACTGCAAATGGGATTTTTGAAGGATCCCAGGAGGTCAAATATTTAATATTTTCCGAGTAATTTTGGACGCATAATCCATTTTTCGAGGCTCCACATCTGTTCGAACAACGCACCTACAGATATTTTTATTTTTTTTATATTTTATTATTTTTTTTTTTCAAAAATATTTCTGTATTGACTCAGAATTAATTTTCGCACAAGTAACCTATATCAAAGAATAATAAGCCTTTGCGTAAAATTTGCAGCAGGTTTCAAACTTGTTTGAAACCTTTTTTGGCCAACTGTCAGAGCTACGATACGCCACATGGAGCAAATTCTCGGTGCTTTCAAATTCTTCTCTTAGGTCTACTACGTGGATCTACTATGCTCGTCAGTACAATTTTTTTTTTTTTTTTTTTTTACAAATTTTTCCGACTTCTAGAAGTAGATGATTCTCTTCCTCATCCTCCTACTCGTATTCCAGCTCCAATGTAGTAGGCCATGGAGGAATAGAGAGGAGAATTCACTAAATTTAGTGAATGTATAGGACTTCATGTGCCACAGTCGAAGGTGGCGCTATCCTTACGAAATGTAGTGAACTACACTTAGTACCTTCCAATCCCACCAGAGTGAGCCACTAGCCCTTCTTCCAAGGGAAAGCCCGGAACGCCTCACTTAGGTTTCCCTGGAGGAAGGTGCTACAGCAGTGCTACTACAATAAATTAAAGGAAAAATTGAAGGAACCCTCTCTGAATAACGAAATTGGATGTGTAGTTGTGTACACTGTGAATGCAAACGACACGTCGGAATTCGCAGGGCGCCATCTTCTGGTTCAGTTTTGGTAACATACCGCCTTCAAAGTTCACTACATCTCGTAGGGGTCGCGCTGCAATCGCAATCCCCTCGCCGGTCCATCACTGGGTTGGCGTTTTGGGAACACTGTTTAACACAGAGTGTGTTCTCCTCTCTATTCCTCCATGGTAGTAGGCTTAACCTTGGTGAAAACAAAGTCTAACAGATTATAATATTACAGAGAACATAATATTACAGATTATAATATTACAAATTTTGTTTCTATCAAGTTTACATAGCAGATCTACTATATTGAGCAGATTTGGTTTTCATAAAGTTTTACATATACATATAGCGCATATTAATATGTGCTTTTGTAGGGAAGGCGAATGTGTGAAGGCAAAACCTCGGCTGAAATATTTCATCAATTCCCCTTGTTGCCAGAACTCAATGAAGAAATGGAATAGGAGGAGGATTGGATGAAAGTGGCGTTCAAGAATAATATTATTGTGGTCACGCAGAAGGTTCAATGATATTTTGACGATGAGAATACCCAGCGGGTTCTTGTTGATATATTTAAAAAAAAAAAAAAAAAAAAAAAAAAGCTGAAACCTGAGTTTAAGAAAGTTTCCGAGTGTTTTGGCTGCAATAATCCTTATTCCTGGCTCAGCAATATCCAGGAAAATAGGTCATCGTTCAGAAATATTTAATCCGTTTGTTTCCTGCAGTCGGTTCTGATCGAACTAACCTTATTTAAGCTTAGCTTTTCTCCTTTTGTGGTGAAATCGTTTCTTCTTCGCAAATCTGAGCTTACTATACGCTAAGATCAGCTTCAAGTGGCAACTTAGACCGTTCGGTGAAACCGGGCCTTAATTTACCGAATTCGACAGGTAACTTGTGGGCGTCCTAAAAGGATTTCGGGTTGAGATAACGTTTCATAAGATTTCGGAGCCCTTAAGAGCCCGTCGCGGTTTAGGACTAGGCCGAGAGGGAACTCGAACTTGGACCCTTTACGGACTTTACGACTTCCTCGGATAATTAATAAAACCCGGACTCGCGAGCTTAGCGTGACTCAGCCGAGTAAACAAACAGTCGCCTCTTCAGAAACCCTCCGTGCTCGGAACACTATCGCTACCACACCAGTCAACAGCCCCTATAATTCGTTGAGTATCGTCAGGTTCAACTCCTTAAAAATGTTCGAATTTACACGGCGCACTTGGACGCGTTTCATTACAAGATCCCTCGTTAGTATTGAAACAGTTATGAGACCCAGTTTTGAAAGTGAGATTAAAAGGTGGGAAGGAAAAAAAATCGAGGAAACGCTCAAGATGAAAGCGATGAACGGAGGATATGTTCCGCTTATCACAAAACTCATTCGATGGTAACGTATTTTTTCTCCAGTTGTGGATGTTCTGTTATGCATATGAAAAAAGAGACGTAAGCGTTCCGGGACGGAGATTTTTTCGGATGTGGAAGAGTGCGCAGGAAGACTGTAGGATTTCCGATAAGGTCTTGTGCGATACGAGCTTCAACGGCGCCATGTCCGAAGATGTTTGGTGGGCATGTGGCACATTTGTTTCCCACAACTTACCTCTAAGGGTGCATCAGTTTCCTGAGGATACACAAAAACCTGTGTCCCCACCTTGTAACTGCCTGACGTTGGTGCCCAATTTATTTCAAAAATATTTTACGTTCCTAGGAGTTTCACATCTGTTTGCTCTTACTTGTCTATTAATTGAAGAGGAAATTGATTTACGTCTTTGTCAGAATGAGAGCAGAGGAAGTTTCTTCTGTTAATTGCTCTGCTGGATGCGCAGGACGAAAACCCAGTCAAATATCGTCAAAAGGTGATCAATAAAGACCACAATTAGGGGTGACGGGTGGGGACAATAACCGATATCGAGGGCCGCCAGTCAAGATGGCTATCTGGAAGCGGACTTGAGACAATGGGGAACCTGTGTGGCCTCCAGATTGAAACATCCTCGGACTCGAGAAGCAGGGTGGTCAGCAATATGGCACTTGATTATCTATGGAGGGGTCTGAAAGCAAATCTGAATGTATTGTAAACTACAGACGTTATTTTAATCAAGCGGGCAGTGTCGCTTATACCCAGAAATTTGCAACATCAAGCAGATTTGGCTTGAAGCCTTGCCCAGATTATCATTTACCTGCAGGCTGGAGTTCTCAAACTGTTATCCTCTGCCACATCAACTTTACCAATCTCTGTAAAATCTTTATTGCGTGACGATGGCCTTGATCAAATAGCTAGTGTGCTGTCTTCCAGTTGGGGTTTTGGGATTTAAAATGGGATTTTTTTTTTTACCCGCCACGTTTTACGCGGCAGTTTTCAATCTGAGCTCTCGTTAAGCAGGACTTGAATCCGTCAGGTGAAACATGTCCTACGGCACAACGTGGGCCTAACGAAAATAGCGTTCAAATCCATTCCAATGTTCCAACCAGAGTCCAACGTCTGCAGAATAAATAAATCCGTATATACTTCGGGAAGGGCATGTTCGGAAAATTCGGCTGTCATGTCGTCCATCTGGACTTAAATTCATCCCCGTGTCCGGTTCATTTGGTCTCGTGTAACCTGTCCGTCCCATCAATACAATTTGGCAGGTTTCGGACGTCTTATTTGCATATCCCCTCCTAATTCTCAAATATTCATTATAAAGCGGCAACCTGGGTTGGAGAATACAGAACTCTCTGCTTACTGCGGATTATGGCCGTGTTATTCTCTAAATTGAAAAAAAGTGGGCGGGAAATCCTGGTTTAAAAATTTAATTGTAAGGCTCTCGAGGAAATGGCTCTCTAAAACTGTGTGCTTGTTCAACTGCATCTTTCTTCCCCCCCCCCCCCCCCCTTAAGGCCCTCAACAAATAAAAAATCTCCCGGTATTTCTCATTGTTTGCTCTCTTGACAAATCTCGCACAAAGTTAAATGGGCTTAATTAAAAGTAAGTCTATTAATGGGAGGCTAAGGTTTTCCCTCGAGGGTTAGGACGAATGTTGGGGTGACTAATAGAAGGGCCAAAAGGACGTTATTAGAACTACACGGAAACGGCGTTAGACTTAGGTGTAGAGGTACATTTGTCCTGAGCCCTTAAAATCGGGACGGGGGCGGGAAGGCCCAGAGACGCGATATATTAGCGACAATTACCACCTTGGCCGGCATCTGTTTTGTTTAAGAGCTTTGAACGGAGGGATTTATATTGTTTAGGCTTAAGCCGGAGACCAAGTCGTGCCCCAAGAGAGAACAGATACATTGGTTTATTTGGGGTATTCGTATTTTATGATTGTATTTATTAGTTTTTAAAATTATTATTACAACTGATGTTTAAAAAAGTAAACTAGTACATTCAATGGGTTTATTCGTAACGACGTAACATCGTTACAAAAGCTTGAAATGACCAACTTCCAAGGATGTATGTCAAAGGAAACGTAGAAAAATGGAGCGATTTATGTTGAAAATGAAAATTTCTTCGATTTATGTCAAGTCGATATTCATCATGAGAAGTGAAAAATGAGTTCAACTGGTGCCGCAAAGAGATTTTTGAATTTTTTAACGTGATATAAATTTTTTATTACGAAAATATCATTAACTTTTTACACTAGGAAAAAATTTTACACTAGGGTTTATTATTCATTGATATAGGTTACTTGTGCAGAAATTAAATTCTGTAAACGAAGAATATTTAAAAAAAAATTTAATTTTTATATCTCAAAAAAAGTTTTTTTTTGGATTTTTTATTTTCAAAAATTATTTAGCTTTTACTCGAAAAATATTTAACCTACTGGGATCCTTCAAAAATCCCATTTTTAGCATCATGAAAGCCCTATAGATCGCCACAGTGGAATAGGATCGTTTCGGGACCCCCAAAAATGGATTCTACGTCCAAAAATACTTCGAAAACGACACCTAACTCGATCCCATAGCCAAAAGCCTTCAAAAAACCCCTCCCACAGCCCCATTTTAGCCCCATAGCGCCCCACGGGTTTGGGCGATCGGACTGAAAACCTTGCGGGCACAACTAGATGGTAAACCAAGTATTTTGTCAAAATTTCAGATTTAAGAAAAATTCCTACTGCGCAAACCGGCCCGGACGGCGGACGTACATTTCGGATTTTGAATGTAGACCTCTTGAAACGGATAATGTCAAATTTTGACGCCGATCGGAGTCGTCGACCCCCGTCGCGAAAACATAGGTGTATTATTCCAAGAATAATAAACCAAAATGATATTCTGAACGCACCAATTTTTAAAATGAATGAATTTTTAGTCGTTAATTTTTTTTTTTAAATGAACATGTTATAAAACGCTGCAAATTTTACACAAGGGTTTATTATTCTTTGATATAGGTTACTTGTGCAGAAATTGAATTCTGTCAATGAAAAAATTTAAAAAAAAAATTTTTTTTTTTTGATTTTTTTGTTCAAAATTGTGTTTTTCAAAAATTCTGTATTTTTTACTCAAAAAATATTTAACATCCTGGGATCCTTCAAAAATCCCATTTTTAGCCCCATGAAAGCCCTAAAGATCGCCCCAGTGAAATCGGATCGTTCCGGGACCCCAAAAAATGGATTCTACGTCCAAAAATACTTCGAAAACGACACCTAACTCGATCCCATAGCTAAAAGCCTTCAAAAAACCCCTCCCGTAGCCCCATTATAGCCCCATAGCGCCCCACGGGTTTGGGCGATCGGACTGAAAACCTTGCGGGCACAACTAGATGGTAAACCAAGTATTTTGCCAAAATTTCAGATTTTTAAAAAAATTCCTACTGCCCAAAACGGCCCGGACGGCGTACGGCGGACGGCGGACGGTTATTTCGGAATTTGAATGTAGACCTCTTGAAACGGATAATGTCAAATTTTGAGGCCGATCGGAGTCGTCGACCCCCGTCGCGAAAACATAGGTGTATTATTCCAAGAATAATCAACCAAAATGATGTTCTGAACGCACCAATTTTTAAAATGAATGAATTTTTAGTCGTTAATTTTGTTTTTTTAAATGAACATGTTATAAAAACTGCATAAGTTAAAAATCGATCATCTTTTCTTCTAACTTGAAGAAAGTCGTTTATTTTGTTACAAAATTTAATTTAACTACATAACTGTTTCCCCCAATAAATTTGCTGCTTTTTTAAAATTTGATTGTTAAAAAACTATATTTTGAAGCGTTTTTAGCGATTCGTTTTTTTTTTTTAATTTCTGCTGGTCCCAAGCCTGTTTTGTAAAATTCAATATGCGTTATAGTCGAAATGATCTGTTGTTTATTATAGATGGAATTAGACCGTCCTCGAGATAATGCAGAGTCTGAAAAAGCCGATGTCGCACGACAAAATCTCACTTTGTAATTGCAATTATGCAGGGTTGTTAAGGCGATAGGGTGACACACGCTGGAAGGGAAAGGAATGCGGTGTAAAGGTTGGAACTCCGTACTGAGGGTTTAAGCTCTGGCCACTAACTCATGTCTCGGGTCCTCCTAACAAATAAGCCTAGAAAGACGGTAGAAGAAGAGGAGGAAAAAAAAGGAAAGGGGAAGTTAGTGGGGGACAAGATTAGCCACCTTGATGCATTGCTCGCCTTCCCAGCCTGATCAATAACCAGCTCTTCAGGTTTCGCTGCCGCCTGGTTCGCGGAGGTCCCCACATGACGACAAGGAACGAAGAGAGAAGAAGAAGAGCAACAACATCCAAAACAAGGCAAATTACATTTTGTGTCGTTATCGTCAGAGAGACTAATTTGTAAAAGAGGTCAGAAGTGGGATCGAGTTCAATTCTCTCATCAACAAAAGACGTGCAAAATGAGGAATTAAACACGTGAGCTCAGTGTGAGAAAATGGGACTGCTGCTTTTTCGGATCCTGACGGAAATACTGTCCCCGTCTGTTTTTCCCACAAGAAGCCCTCACCGACGGTGGACACCTGCAGGATATCAGGCATTAGAAACGAGTCTTCGGAAGGCAATTAGAGCCCGACTTTCAGAGACCTAACGTATTCCTTCTCGATGAGCCTATCTGTTTAGCATCGGAGCAAGGACACAGGATGTCCCCGTGTCCATCAAAAGCCCATTACAGAAACCGAATGGGCATCAGGCGAGAACATAGTTGGTTTTAAATACAACCAACACAAATCCGATAGGGTCAAACCGGGTAATTGTCTCAGTGATAGACAGGGTATCAGTTTAACAGTTATGCGACGAAATTGAAGGGTCTCCTGACAGTTTGAAAGGGTCCCTTGTCCGAAAGGGTCACGCACAACAAGATCCCCCTGGCAATGTTAATGGTCAAGGTGACGTCACTGTTCGGACGTGTCGGGATGTTTAAGTTATACCACTGATAGGCCTTGTCATTGTGAATCTTAGCTACAAGGCGAGGACTAAGTAAGTCATGAGTGCTTCATGTCAATTTCAATATTGCCAACGTCAACGGCGATATCAACCCTGATCCCCCGAGTTGTACGTTGATTTGCCGCTGTAACATTCATAGAAACAACTCCCTGTCCTTCTCGCCCCACTTTTTGTGTACCCTAGAAGTGTAATTTTCGTTCGTATTCATCCAGAAGCGGGTCTTTAATTATTTGGTCATTACAGCCGCTGGTGGATTGATTGGTTGAAAAGCAGGTGATACACAATTAAAGAGGCACCTGCCTTTTTTTCGAAGGCAGTTACACTTTTCAAAAGTGTCCGCGGCGGTCCTTCGTACACAAATGCCAGGAGCATTTTATTCCTGATGGCATCTAATCTGGCGAAGCTTGAGCGTATTCTAATGGAAGAGCAACTGTAATTACACAACTGTGGAGGCATCTCTTACATCTGTTCCATTAGCTGTCCTTAAAAACCAAAAGGTCTTGCAATGGATTTACAGTTTTATCAATGTGAACCAAATCGTCCAAGTGCACTGAGAGAAAAAAAGGGCCTACTCTAGGTTATTTTTCGATTTTTTTTCTAGGTTAAATGCTGCCAACCTAGATTTTTTTTGGTTTTCATTCTAAGGTGGAACAATTTAGTCTAGGTTGAATATAATTTAACCTAGATTGAAAATACTGGTGAAGTTACCTTCCTAAAAATGCAAACAACCAAGATTTAAAATACGCCACCCCCACACTTTAGTTCTAGGTTAAGTTCACGGTGTGTGCCGCCGCCTCCATCCATTTACAGTCTAGGTTAAAAACATTAATGTCTTGGTTGTCTCACCCTGGTATTAAATGTTTTTCACTTTCATAGACGGTTGATTTACCCTAAAACAAAAACGTTGTCACCCCACCTCAAACAATTTACAGCCATGGCGAGTTAACCTAGAACCCTTTTTTCTCTAGGTTGTTCCCCTTTATTTACGAGGTTGTTTCATTTACTATTCCTGTTGTACCAGTTAAATTTCTAGGTAGCTTCCTATTCTTTTCAGGTTGGTCCTAATAAATTACTAGGTATCCACTTTTCTTTCTAGGTTTGCTCCACTTCCATTGCAGGTTGTTTCTATCAACTTCAACTATCTTTCTGGTTTGTCTCTGTTTCCAACTCAGTACCTACGAAAATTTGAATGTCACGTCATAATATGACTGCACATAGTGACAGAAATGAGATGATTAGAATTTGACAAAGATTTGGCCTCAACCCCACTGGCTGAATAGCAGGAGTGCCAAGACAACGAGAATTAACGCCCACCGCCTACAGTGGCGCTCTCCACGGCCGCTTAGTGTACTGTAGAAACAACCTGGAATTTATTGAATGAATTACAATCACTGTTGTTTAAACCTAAAACTATTTGTGGTACTACGCTAGTTTTATCCGAGACTGAAAGTCTAACATTTTCTTCTGGGTTGTTACCTAAAGTATCAATCTCGCCTTTTAAATCTCTCAGTTGTTTTCAGTTGTACAACCGAGACTTTAATGGAGGGGAATTATATGGAAGGTCAAATCATTCAATTCTAGGTTACCCCACTTAAAAGTCAAAGGTAGGTAATATATTTTCTAGGTCTTCACAATGTCAACCTAGACCAAATGTGAAGTTCACATTTGGTCTAGGTTGACACTTTTTTATTCCAGGTTGTGGTCAGAGGGCGGGTAATAACGGGTTAGGTTGTTTCTATATGGGTCTAGGTTGTATTAATATTTTTCGATGTTACTTTAACCTGGACCTATTTTTTTCTAGGTTGAATCAATTGATTCTAGGTGGTTTCAATTTCTTTTCGAGGTTATTTCGGATTTAACCTAGCCACTAAAAAAATCTTTTCTCTCAGTGTGGCGTTTTGTTTACCGCACCGCCTGAATCGTTAAGATTTTCCAGATAACCCAAAATCTTATTAAAAGTTTTTTAAAAATTATAATATTTTTTTTCCTTTTGCTGATCGCCGTCGACAGGGCCAAAACCTTCTTTTTGCTCCAATATTTACCTTAAAATTAGGTAGGAATTCTCGGCCCGTTTGCATCTTCACAGCCTAATTATGTTAATAGCGCTATCCGTAGATAAGGTAGCGACGTCAAAGAATTTTTTCCCGCGTGGAACTGAGAGGAAGGAAGAGGTTTCATGATATTATTAAATAATTGGGGGTTGGTAAGCGATCCCGAGGGCCCCTCGAGGTTGATGGGAAGATAGTCCTGGGCGAGGGAGGCGCGCCACCTGTGCCGACTGTATGGTGGAGTGTGGAATTACCGTCATAAAGGTCCATTGTAGTTGGAGATGGTATCTTTGTTCAAACAGCTTTTAGTGAGGGTGGGGAAAAATTCAAAATTCGAAGCGATGAGGATGGAGAAATTGTAAGTTAGGCTGATTGTCAAGTCTTTGTGATGAGGGCTGCAAAAACGTACCCGGTGTTGACGAGAGGTGACAAAGAGGTGGACGAGAGCTGGACGGGAGGAAGGAATGGCTTGAGAGTGGGCTGAATGGCTACAGATCGAATTCGCAGGTACGTTGGAGTTGGTGGTGAGTGGCGAGTCGAAGCAGGGACAAAACTGACGTTATGGCTTTCGTGGATTACAGTGGCAGAATGTGCAGTGAGATGAGGCCTGGAAAACCTTCGGCTTGACTATGTTTTTGATGAGGGACAATGTGCAGAATAGGGATAGTGCTCGGGGACAATAAAATAGTGGTAATAACAGCAACATGTCAACAAACCATTTGTAAACAAGAGATTGCCGGCAAAACACAATGCAAGATGGCGGAACCTCTGTGTTTATCAAAGGCGAAAGCTGCTCTCAGCAACTCAGTTCCCGTTTTAGGTGAGAAATTCGTGTAGTATTTACTTATTCTTTTGGTTATTTCTGCCGTATAGACATCAGGAAGGGTTGAAAAGAAAATTCGGGTACTGTCCAGTGTAGTTTGTGTATTCGTGTTTTTCTGGTGTGCGCCAATAGCAGCCATCAGTGAGCGGTAAGTGTTGTAACAACACTAAATACATTTCAAGCAATAACAGTTATTGCTTGAAATGTATTTAGTTATTGGGTTACTGAAACGTTCTACATCCTAAAATACTTCGAAAACGACACCCCACTCGACCCCATAGCCGAAACCCTTCAAGAAACCCTCCCGTAACCCCTTTTTAGTCCCATAGAGCCCCACGGGTTTGGGCGATCGATCGGGCTGAAAACCTTGCGGGCAAAACTAGACGGTAAACATTTTGGTAGTTTGTATTTTGTCAACATTTCGGATTAAAAAAAAATTCCTACTGCCCAAGACGGCACGGTCGACTGACGGACATTTCGTTTTTGGAATCACACAATGTATGTCATCTTGAAACGTACCTATTATTGTCAAATTTTGAGGCCGATCAGAATTTTCGACCTCTGTCGCGATAACATACACACCTATGGTAGGTGTATTATTACAAGAACTTATTATTACTGTGTACTATTACTTAGTGTATTATTACTGTCTCCAGGACCATAATACCGGTCATCTGTTACCTGTCTGGATCCCTTCAAGTCTTTCGTACCTAACTATTCTTTCGATATCATTATTAAATAATGATATCAAAAGAATAGTCAGGTATAAATTTTATATAATTACTGTAGATACTGGTTTATTTACTTAACGGTTATGAAATGTTTCTGGCAAACATAAACTCTTTTGGGGAGGGTTTTCCGCCGGATCGCTGCCAGCCACTTCTGTCTCTGTACTTGTTTACTAGTGTCAATTTTGCGTCCCTGGGTTTTTTCGGAAGGTAGCAAGAAACAGCGGATGCTGCTACTCCGACTTTGGCAGCCCACCACCGAACACGAAGAAACCATAATCTACTTTCAACAAACCAAACCAACGTTAGGATCACAGAGAACGGATCAAACGAAACAGCGCGCCGTGGCGAGAAAATTGAATCGTGATGACGTAAGTTACTTCATGGTGCTTACTGGGAACGACGATTTGTGCCGAATTATTCGTAAAATTGACGATAAACCCGTAATAAAACAACTTACTCTATTCAAAACAAGGGTTTTCTGCTGCTCGACAAGCAAACTAACCTGGCCCCGAGAAACCTTCCGTTTTGTTTACACTCGTGCACCATCCCTATTGAGTGAGAAACTAAAAAAGACGGTAGGCAGTCTCTTGTGCAAGATGAAAACTCCGAAGAAGACAGGAGAGGGCCAACAAGTTCGTTGAAGTGCTTCAGAATGATGAGCTGATATCATGTATGAACCACCTACCGTGCCTGATCCAAGTGATCCATCTGTTGATTTCAAGGACATCGTCGAAGAAGATGAAAGGCTATATCAGAAGGCCGTGGAAATCGTTCTGATAAATCGAGCCTGAAGCAGGTACTACCGAATTTCAAGGTGCATTACTGAAAAGGTCCGACTTTTAAGGTCGAGGGAGACGAAGAAGTGTACGAGGAGTCACTGGCAAGCGGAGATGATGGAGAAGACATATGAATGAGCAAACTAAGACGCAGAAGGGTTACAAGGCGGAGAGGCAGCACTCACTGCCCAGAGAAGGCAGGTGTGGAGGTTTAGCTGGGCAGCAAGCGGCAACCATTGATTTTGTGACCATTCTCCTCATACACGTTAGGATTGTCAACGTGCTTTCAATTTCCTTGCCCCTGCTGAGCGTGGAAACGTGAATACCTCTTCACATTTTTCTACATTTTAGGTACTTAACGGTTTTGCGTTGCTCTAAAGAGGTGCTTGAATGCTTTCGAAGCTCCAAGGGGGGATTGAAAGGCCGTTTGTTGTGAAGATGTTTACGAATGAAAAAAGAGGGAATATTTTAAATTGATAAACATCAGTTCGAGGTTTCAACCACACAATGACTATTGTATTTCCCCCCTCCTCGCGCGTCTTGCTGCTAAATAAAGCAGAGAAACTTGAAAAAGGCACGAAGAAGCTACCTTTTTCATGAAGATAAGCGATCTACCCTAAGAGTCTCCGTTACAAAGACATCAATTCGACCTCCGGTGATTATGCGTACAAAGCGAAACCGCCCCATCAGATAGGGATTCTGCAGTTTTGGGGCCAGCGCTCGAAATCAGGGTATCGGAAAATCAGGGGCACGGGCCGTGGAAGCGGATTAAACGCTTGTGAAACCGCCTGTGAAACACACAATTACAACCTTTTTACCTGGAACCACCCGGAAAATCACTTAAGATCCCTTTACTATGTTACACAAGCTGTTTCTCTTTGAACCACCGCCATTTGTGGTGTTTCAGCCGTGTAATTCAATCAAAACGTCGGCGTGTGTGTTGAAATTCGTACTTTTAAAACGAAAAACGTGTTTTTGCTACAAAGCTTCAATTTTGATTTACCGTCAAATCTCATCAAACATTTTTATGAATGGACGGTTGAAGACGGCTTGAAATCTGACGATGCGGCCCCATGTTGACTTGGATGTTCTCCGACTTTTTTCCCCCGAACGGACCCCAAGTTGTAAAACAACACAGGGGAATGCGAAGAAGCACCCGGGTTTCTTCGGATGACGAGATGAGAAGTCCAGATATCCCCCCTAACGCACAATTAAGTTGAGTCATTCCCTTAGTGAATCTTTAAAATGTGACGTTCCTTTTCTTGAATCGAAATCGTTAATTTGAAATAGATTTGGGTAAAAAAAAAAAAAGTGTCGTATTCAAATTTGACGTAAACTGTCCGGATCCCTGCGGGGTTTTATAGGCGCTGAGTGCTCCAATAGGCCCAAATATGATTTATTTGAATTCGCACCGTGGGAGGTGAGCTTAACTTTTGGTGGTGAAAAACCGTGATTTTTTCAAACCTGTTTCGGTTTTTGGCTCTTTTCACCCTGATGGAAGCGTCGACGAAAAAAGTTATATCGTTATATCGTTACAATTCAATAGAAACAAACCTGCCAATTTTCTCTGCCAGCACGGATAAAACTGTATATTTCTGTGCTGTGAATAAACTTATCAATATTAGTAACTAGGGAAGTTGTTTATTGGTTGTTCCGTTTCAAAAAATGATAAAAATATTACACATAGGTAGGTTATTACATATGTGTGTCTTAATTAAAAATTGTAAAATTAACGTGAAATTGCCGTAAACTAACGAATTCGATTAGGTTCAGTCTGAGGTATCATAAGAATTTTTTTTTTTTTTTTTTTTTTCGATCGATTTGGAGCCAATGGAACATTAGTTTCGTTTACTGAGTTAACATCCCCTCCTGTGTAAATAGACACCGTCTGTCAACCCTGGGTGACACCACGTTCATGTGTTTCCTGAAGAAGACTCCATCGCCTCGCCATCCATCTTCCCCACCATAAATTTCCTTCCTGATGATTAACAGCCGATTGTGGTAGCTCTCTCGCCGTTAATAGTTCCTCACCCTCCCAAAGTGTTCGTGTCGGGTTTTCTCTCGCGTTACTCGACTCTGGAGAAGTCACGTGAATCGCCCATCGAGGGGGACGTATCTGCCATGTGGTGGGCGTCAGTTTTCGACCATTGGAACGAGATAGCTTCAGGTTCGGAAAAATGTCTCCTCTGAAGCGAAGGTTTCATGCACTCTGGACCCCCAGGGTCCACCTCAAGTCACGGATTGGCCGTTTTATTGGCCCCCAATTGCCTTTGGAAGACTAAGGCCCCTCATCGTTTAATTTGTAACGACGCCAGGAAATTTATTGGCCGCCCCCGTGAAATTTATCGACCACTTTGAGCTCCCTCCCAACCGACGAAACTCGCGTTCGAGATGTTCGACGGGATAAGTCGGAGCGAAATGCCCCTTGCGGAAATTCCACCGTTTTCCCATATTTTGAAAGAGAGGAGAGGAGACGGGCACAAGCCGTAAAACCGCCGTAAAATTCCCCAAGTAAACGTTATGACTTCTTTTATGTGTTCTTTTGAAGTTGTTTTTAAGGGATTTCTGAAGGATTTTGAAAGTGCTAAATCCGAATCTGAGGTTCGTTTCCCACTTTTCCCCAAATCTATTGGTTTGGTTTCTCTGAACAACCAACCTGCTTTCGCGTCGGGAGTCAAAAGTTTTGAACGACCTCAAAAATTGAACTTTCATGTTTCTTGATGTATTGTTTCCAAAAATGAACTATAAAAAATACGATGCACATTTTACACAAGGGTTTATTATTCTTTGACCTTTTATTATTGCCCACAAATTAATTCTATGCCATTAAAAAAAAATTATTTTCACAAAAATTGAAAAAACCATTGCCGTTAAGTTTTTGGACAGATGTGGGACCCCGAAAAATGGATTATGCGAGCAAATTACTCGGAAAACGACTCCTCATTCGACCTCCTGATTCCCTTAAATAGCTCAATTTTTAGCCCCATTGGTCGCCTGGGTGAAATCAAATAGTTATAGAACCCCGAAAAATGGATTCTACGTCCAAAACTACTTTGAAAATGACACCTAACCCGACCCCGTGGCCGAAACCCTTGAAAACCCCCTCTCGTAGATAACGAAAAAAATTTTTTTTCTGTTTTTGACAAAATTACAACCGCAGGTGTTTCGTAATTTCGTCGGGGTCGAATGTTGGGAATTGAGGAGGATTTCGGGATTTTACCCATTACATTATCTACCCTACAGCTCGATGAAGTTTTGATTCTGCGACTCCAAGAACTGCCTGAGCGAGTCTGCTGAGAACGTTGAGTTGCTCCCAGATGATAAATCCGACGACTCGCTGGAGTTGAGTCCATCTTCAGCCTCGATCCCACTTCTGATAACGTCTTTGAAACCGACGAAGTGACCGAGAGAGGCCGATCAAAATTTGTTTACTCCCGTTACCAAAAAAATAGGTTGATAATTCTAAGAAATAATAAACCACAATTAATTGACCTAAATTTTTTCGCCTTATTCAATTCATCTCCAACTTTGTCACTTCTCGCCTGAAGTGCAACACGTGTTGATGCACAATGACAACTCGTCACTAAACCTCTTTTACTCCATCCGAGAACCCCTCTCGTATTCTACTAGATTTACTACGCATTTACGTTCCTCCTCTGTCAAATTTACTGGAAGCCGTTCAATTTCTCACCGAACGTGAACACCGATGGGATCCACGTGTGCTCGAGAAAATTACGTTGGCGTTCACCTCTGCTCCGTCTGCCTCTTAAATCCCTCTTGGGTTTGTCTATTAGGGTTTTAACGATGTCCGGAGGTGAACTTTTACTGGAAAGTGTTTCTGGTATTGAAACAGTATTTTTTATGAACTTTTTTATTGTTTCAGACTGCTTTGCACTGGGGCGCCAAACATGGGAACGAAGACGTCATCAAGTTGATTGCCGGAAAATATTCTGCTTACGTCAACGCTAGAACGGTAAGATACAGCTTCTCCCGGAAAACTTGGCTTTTTGGTGTGTTTATTTCATCGCTCACTCTCAAACTGTATTTGAATGTGATGGATCACGCGTGAACCGCACAGGGTGAAAAATTGCGCAAAAACCGTGAGGGGTGCAGGAGGCGGAATAAAGATTTTCCAGGGGGGGTAAAAATATATATTAAAAAAATCTCCTCCCTTCATGACTTGGCTCGTCTTACCATTCAAAAAATATGGTAAAAAGGGGAGCCAAAAAAAAAGAAGACTCTGAGTACATATTATGATAATGGCCTTCTTGCGCGGCGGGTGGAGGCAACGCGGTTTTGCATGTATAATTTATATTCCGTATAATGTTTTACCCCAGATCTGGTGTGATAAGGGAAACGGAGGGGAGAAAAAACGAAATTTTTAGGTTTACAGGCTTGTAGGAACACGACCCCCCGCCTGCCGCAAGGCGTAGTTTCGAAGATGCCGCTTATTAGGGGTGTAATTTTTTAAGTAGGTTAGGGAATTCATAATTAGTATCACTTAACCGCATTCTGACATAAATACTCCTTCGGCTCTCTCTTTTCAGTTGACGGCGAGAGGGTTTTGGGATTCGGCGTTCCCTAGAGGCATCCGAATCGCAGTTAAATTTAAAATTCTCACTTAGTAAATTCGACACCACACGAAAATAATTTAATAGGTTCCCCACGTCTGCCTTGAGCACACAATTTAACCCGAATGAAGAAATTCTTAAATGAAAAAAAAAAAAAAAAAAAAAAAAAATAGTGACTTCTTCAAATGTAAAAAACGCTGCTAATGAGCTCCTTGAATGATTTTTTAAATTTTTTTGTCATGGAAAGGTCATGCTTCAAAAGTTACGAAAATGGGTCAACATTGCAAAAAAAAAGCCAACCGCGAAAATCATCTGAGAAGGCCATTCAAAAAGCGATCATTGAGGTTAGCATCAACGAAGGTTATTCGAAAATCCACCCGGGCCGAGTGTTTTTAATCAGATTCCATTCAGATTGATTTTTCAGCGCTCTGGTGACTCTGTGCCAAACTACAGCGAGGCAAGGTGTGACGTCACGGGCTTTCAGTTCAGTTTTTTCTGTCATTCCCATTAATACAATTAATATAATTTGTAATCGTTAATATAATTTGTCATTCCCATTAATACAGTTAATATAATTTGTAATCGGCGCTAAAACCAGTCAGCGTCTGTATGTTCCAACTTATGGCCTTTGCTCTGTCAATTTTGGCTTTAGAAAATAAAAAAATTCTTGATTCAAAATCTCCAACGTTTCTAAAACAGTTCTCCATGTAAATATACGGATTTTCGAGCTAAAAGTTTGTGTAGGGGGGTTTTAAAGGGTGCCGAATCCGAGTACGTTGTTAGAAATGTTGGATTCCGACCTTCTCAAGGAGCCCATTTCATACTAGGATTTATTATTTTTTGGTAGATATAAATTATGTCAAACTTAATTCTGCCACAAAAATATATTTAAAAAAAAATTATTTCTATGAAGTCCCTATTTGAACTGTTGAGGGACCCCTTAAAATTGATTCTACGTCCAAAAATACTTCGAAAACGTCACCCCGCACAATTAGAAGGAGAACCGACCATGTTGTCAAAATTTCAGATTTGACGAAAATTTCTCTCTCCCCCCCCCCCCCCCCCCAAAAAAAGACGGAAACGGCGGATGGTCATTTTTTTCGGCATGTACACGTTATGAAACATAAGAAGGCCGACCAAAATTTTTTAAACCAGTCGCGAAAACCTAAGTTGTTTATTAAGGGAACCATAAACCGAAACATTTTCCATTTAATAGTGTCTTTTTGAAATTAAATAGAAGCTAATCACGAAAACCCTGCGAATGTTACACTAAGTTGGTTATTTTTTTGAAAAATGTTTCTCAAAATTAATTCTGTCAATAAAAAAGTGATTCTTTACAGTGTTGGGACAGCTTAGCTCCATAAATTTTTTCTCCGTCCAAAAATACCTCGAAAACGACACGTCATTCGACCTCCCATTCAAAATCCTTCTTATGATCCAATTGGAGCCCCTTGAGAAGCCCCATAGGTTCCCACGGTAGAATCGGGTGGTTCTTCGTCCGAAAATACTTTAAAAAAATAAAAAAGCGACATCTCATACGACCTCCTATCCACGGTCCTTCTAAAGCCACATTTGTAGCCCCATAGATCCTCAATGCGTCGTCGAATGGGTCTAAGACCCGTATAAATGGTTTGTACGTCCAACAATTCTTCAAAAACGACACCTCATTCGACCTCCTGTTCAAAGTTCTTCTGAGGCCTCATAGAAATCGCATAGTTGTCGGTGTTGTCGGACGGGACTGAGAACCCCATAACTGGATACAAATTTTCCGAAACATATTTTATTACGATCCGTTGGTAACGCTCTGTTTTTGACAAGATTACAACCGAAAGGGTGTTTCGTAATTTGGGAGACCAGTTTTGAAGAGAAGCGGTCTTTACACACCCACTTGATAGTAACTATCAACGAGTTTTTTCGACTTGGTTCTCAAAGTGTCATTTCCCACCGGAGTATGTTATTAACGTAATTTGAAACAAAGTGATGGAACGAGAGGTGTAAGAGGGGCCTAAAACCATTAGCACCAGCGCAGTGTGCTCAGCTGAGGGGTCGTAAAAATTGATTGAACTCGATCGCCCGGGCTAACGATGTAATTGGGACGGGAAAAACGGTTTATGGCGGTGAGATTCGATGAAACGGTTCGAGAGGTGCGTTTAAGGCCAGCAACTCATATAGTTCTGATGATGGGTTAGGCGAAGACTTGTTCGAAGAGAGACGCCGGAACGGTTTTTACACCATAGTTTGTCATAATCTCGCTCAAGGGTCAGACATATTGAAATGAGGTGTTTGGAGCGTCCAAACGGAAAATGGTCCGGACGAGGGGATGACATCAAGGGCTGACGGACGGAATCCCGAGAATGGAACGCAATTGAGCTCCGAACCAAATTCCTCATTTCAATCATCACATACTCAGCGGAAATTTCATATCTCTGTGTAATCGAGATGGATGAGGGAGCCCCTTCACTAACCGCGGATCGAAATTGGAACCAGATCGTCTTGAAATTAAAGGAATAGAAACGCTGTCAGAATCTGAGTGATATGAAGGGTCTTCATAGCATTTGAAGAGGAATTTTATTAGAATCTAAGGACCTTTGACTTGAACCCGACTTCAATTGTTCCTAGGAGAAATTTTTCTGGGATGACGATAGGAGATGGGCAGCCTAAAAGAACCTATCGTCGTCATCTAAAAATCGCGTTTTTTTTTTTTTTTTGTTTTTTTTTTTAAATTCTTGGTACCTACGTATATAATCTACTTGCGACGGGGGTCGAATATTTTTATCGGCCTCAAAATGTGTCCTTTCTTGATGTTTAGATTTCAAAAATGTCCGACAGTCATAACGTTTTTGACATCGGAAATTGCTTTACAACTCGAAATTTTGACTAAGTAACCTGTAGGGCTCTGTGGGGCTAAAAAAAGGGCTACGGGAGGGGCTTTTGAAGGTTTTCGGCGACGGGGTCTAGTTCGGTGTCGTTTCCCGAGCAATTTTTGACGCATAACCCATTTTTCTGGATCCCTCGATCTGTCCAAACATTGTCCAGTAAATTTCGTTTTTTTTTTTTAAATAATTTTTTATTGACATAGTTAATTAATTTGTATAAGTAATTATTTTTTCACTATCAAACTTGCAGCGTTTTTGCAACAGGGGTCGAAATTTCGATCTCGAGATCCATGTGAGAATCTGATGTCCTTTTTTTTTTTTTTTTTTTTTTTTTACACCGTATACGAGGCTTTAAGGCCATTCGTGCTTGGACAGCACAGTATGTATCCGATTTTTGACAATATGCTTTGCTTCAAGTTATGTGAAACGTTGATAACGCAATGATTTTGTTTTCTGTTGCATATGTTGCGGCTTCTGCAGAATGGGGTAAGTAAACAATGTACAGTTTGGTATCCGTGTTTGTTGAACTGAGACCCAGCAGACCAACTCTGACCCGAGTCTGCGAATTGAGACCAGCGACCATGAACGGGAACTGCTCGGTAAAGTCGCGCCCACAATTTTCGCCTAAACATTTAGAATAATTCATGTTTGATGAAGAGACCTCTGGAAAGTCGCAAGACTGGTTGTCATCTCCAAAGTCAGAGGCGATCCAAATTCAGCATCGGCATATAGACGTGCGGGTTGGATGTGTCAGGCAAGCTGTATAAAAGATGCTAAAGAAAGATTCGGGAGGCAGTGACCACTGCAGTATAGTTTCACCTGGAGAAACGCCACAATCGATTGTGCAAAAAGAGCTCAGTAAGTATCCATTAAATGGAAACGACGCGAGGGGCCGCACAGGGATCAATTCTTGGGCCAGACCTCTGAAACACCAACTCCTTGGTTGCATACCTGAAGGAGTCTTCCTCATAAGATACGCTGACGACCTAATTGAGATCATTACAGCCAGCACGAGTGAGTAGCTTAAATAAACCTGAATCAAGCAATGGTCCAGATAATGGACTGGATGAATTCCCATTCTCTGGTTTGCTATTCAAAAGACACAGATCGCATTACTGACAAATTAGCATCGAACAGACTCCACCAATAGTACAGTCTGTTCTGGCCTAAAAGGGTGTACTGGGTCTCAGTTCACCGCAAATATTTGGTATCAGTTTAATAATAATTTAATTGTATTATTATATTAATAATTAATATTGTTTAGTTTCCTATGCTTTGGCTGTAGGCTCATCTGAGGAATTTTAGAAAACAAATCTAGAAAGGAGTTTATTTCGAGAATCTGGCGTCAGGCTTTCTCCTGTGCGTTTTAACGGGCGTCAAAATATTAGTAAAACCCGTGTTGAGCCGAGCTGGGTATAAATGATACTCGGCTCGGACGCCGGCTAATTACTCGTCGATGGCGGAGAGGCGATGACAGTTTTCGACTCCCGCGCCTCACGGAAAAAATCTAAATTTAACTGTTAAATCGGGAGGTTGGTGGGGGGGGGGGGGGGGGGGTCTATTAATCTCAAAAAGAACGTGTCACTTTCGCCCTGTCACCCGTTATAACCCCAGTGATGCCTTCCCCGGCAGACCCCCTTCGACTTATAAATGTTCTCCGAAGAGGGTGGGACGTTTAAGATTCTGTTCGAGAAAGTTTGTCATTATTAACGGCACCCTCCGCCACCTCTTCCTCAGGAGACTGATTTTTCAGCATTTCTATTTCCGATGACAGAGAGATTTCTGACGTAATTTGGGAGAACGTTGGAAGGTTTTTTTTTTCGTTCCGTAATTTTTTTCTCGGGAACGGGATCTTATTTTAACATTGAAACCTGGTCAACGGGCCCACCGCTCTTGTGCCGTTTGGTGTTCGGTCACCGTAAAATCTTGGCACCCTCTGCGGTTTTCCCTTTGGCGTGAAAAGCTTTCTATACGGCCATAACCCAGTTCCAGAGTTAATAGTCCCTCCCGCCCACACAATACCCTCGCCATGTTCTCATATCCTGGTTTACAGCTCAGTTACAGATGTCGGGCTGGGTTGATTTTTCGAGGTGTTCGCTGACAATCGTTGTTTTACATTTAAGTTTTTTATATTAAAACTGGACGCTGTAAGAACGAATATGCTGCAAATTTTACACAAGGGCTTCTTATTGTCTGGTGTAAATTTTGCGAAAATTACATCTATTTCAATAAAAATTATTATTTTTCAGATAAAAACTTATTCAAATACTGCATCAGTCAAAAAACCCCATAGATCCCTACGGTGAAATTTGATAGTTCTGGGACGCCAAAAAATGGTTTCTACGTCCAAAAGCAGTTTGGAAACAATACCTAACTCGACCTAATTCGGAAAAAAATCGTCCACCATAATAAACCAAAATACAATACAACCACAAAGAGAGACTATCTTGGGGGAAAAATACTGGTGACGGGACACTTTGGGCTTGATGGCATCTTATCTTTCATCCGACCTATTTGGCCGGTTCCCCGCCTTACCTTCGACGAAGACGGATCTGCGGAGTTTCCCCTTCGGAGGCGGAGCATTTTGGGGGTGGCCGAGTCATCGTTTTTCGTCCGCCCCCCGCCAAAACCGGCTTTTAATTTCACGCCGCCCTTCCAGCAGGTGGGTGAGGGGGGATGACAGGTCCGCCCAAACATGCCTGGTAGGGATAGGGGACGATTTACGGATTTTCTCATCAAATCGATGTTGTCTACAATTTTCGATATTTATCCGAATCGATGCTTCCATCGTATCAAGCCATGAATATGTTATTACTTTTCGGTTCCAAGTGGAGCATAGCGGTGCTTGAGCTTTTGAACCAGTTTGAAAGCCGCAATTTCCAGTTCATTGTAGTCGTCGAGACAAAACTGAATGAAATCCTTTTTGGCTCGCACTTTTTTGGAAGATTTTGAGTTTCTCCTCATTAGTCTAGGCAACGAACGCTCAAAAACGTTTTGATGATTGGGGGGGGGGGGGGGGGTGTCCAAAGAAGGTCAGTTTTTTCGTATTTTCGCTCCTAACTCGAAAACGGTAGGTCCTACAGAAAAATCATCAATATAAAAAATAAAGCTCACCATATTTGCTACAAAAGTGTCCCTATTCATGTTTCGCGTAACTATAATAGTTTAGAATATATTCGAGCTTGAAAGGGAGTAACAACTCAAAAACCCCCTTTTTTCAATATCATCCAATATTATCGGTTACCAAGTATCGATACTTCCGATATGAAGAGATCGATTCAAACGTTAATGGTATCGAAAGAAAAGTATCGCTACCACGATGTATCGGAAGTAACATAATGTCCTTTGTTGTGGAGTGTATGCATTATACTAATTATAATTATAATTATAATTATAATTATAATTATAAATGCATAATAATTATTATTGTACTACATACTATTATGAAAAGCAGTGTGGATGGAGAACGATAATTTTGCTAATTGTTCAAACTTAGTGGATACATTTTGCAGAGTGTTCGAACTCCCATCGACTTCGCAACAGTGCTTTTCTTCCTCCTGTCGCGTTCGCGTTCGCGTTCACTTGAAAAGCATCATAAATCCAACGTCGCGATCAAACCGTATCAAATTGTTTCTCTTCTCGTCAAATAAGTGTTGATTGGAAGAGTTCGTTGGAACGCGTGTCTCCTCGAGGCGGGGGATACTTCGGACACGTGACGATCATCATCAACGACACGCGTCTTCCACTCCGCCCTGTTGATATTCTCGGCAGTGTCGCTTTTTCTCATAAACAAAGCCTTCACAGGCAGCATCACTTTGCCATTGGTACCCTTTTGTTCCCTCCCTCGCCGTTTCCCTTTTTGACGTCTATGAATTTACTAATGGCATTTCCCCTCGCGTCAAGGGGCCCCCACATTGTTGGGTTGTTTTGCTTTCGTAATCCCTTTGTTTGCCGCGCAGATGCCGCACATTTTGACGACCGTCGCTGAAGTCCCCCGGGTGCACTGACAGACATGAATATCTCAGGATTTCACTTTCTCGTTCAAAACGTGACGCACCTGGTCAGCTGCTTTTTTCAGTGGTGACGTAAAAGTGGTGATTTTTTAAGATCCTTTTTTTGTCAACGGCTGATCGCTCGAATCCCTTCGAAAGGGGCCAAAGACACGTTCGTGTTCCCAAAACGTAGCGTTTCCGACCTGCCGTCATCTTTGAGGCTTCAAATTAATTGGGTAACTCCTCTGTAAACTGCTCTAAGTGGTCTATTTATACTTGGAAAGAGCTTGAACTCGAATAAGAGTAATTTGGTGGGCCGCAACAGCTGTTCGAGTTGACTTGACGTCTGAGAAATTAGACGCGGTTTTATCTGGTGACTGGTGATAGCTGACTGACTATTAACTCTGATGTCGGAGGACGAACAGTTCGAGATGTTGGGAAAGGTGTTGGAATAGCTTCGGGCAGGCAGCATCGTTTTTCAATTGGAACGACGAGTGCTTTCAAGTTGTTGTAAAATCTTTTCTCTGCGCCTGAGAGTGTTAATGTACCCTGTGGCTGAACCAGTGGGGGGTGTGTTAAAAGGGAATCTCCCCCAAACAAACCCTCTTCTCCTCGTTACACAAACCCTGGATCTGCCTCTGAATCCTGAATGTCTGTTATATTGGAGCAGCAGGCGGAAGAGGAGGAGAACCATCTTTATTCCAGGTTACTTCCGGTCGTCGGAATAAGTTGAAAAAACACCAACAAATTTGTTTCGGTGAGTAGATGACGAGAAAAGTCTTAAACCACCAAAAAATTGCTCCATGTGGCGACCTGAGCTCTCAAAGTTGGCCAAAAAGGGTTTCAAACAAATTTTGAGAAATTCAGTTTCGCAAGCATAATATGAGAAAAGTCTGAAAACACCAAAAAGGTGCTTCATGTGGCGTATAAGAGCTCCGAAAGCTCTCAGCTCGCAAAGAAAAACCTTACATTGCGGGGTAGCGATTTGTTGGATCTGAGGCCAAGTGGGAATAGTCGCTGGTTGGCTGGCGAAGCCCCCTAGTCTTCTGTGTAAATAAAGCCGCAACACGAGTTGACATCTTACTTAGGATACTTCTAGTGGTTAAAGAAAAATATGAAAAAAATAAAATAAAATACAAAATAAATTTTGTCTCAGTAGGCGTGCTACGAGAAAAGACCGAAACCACCAAAAAGTAGCTCCGTTTGGCGTATATGAACGCATATACGCACGTTGGCAGAAACGGAAGAATTTATTCCGTTTATTATTTAGAATTTATTCCGTTTATTATTTATTTATTTAACTTTGGACTATAATTGAACCAACAAGAATGCATTTTGCACAATCGGATTGTGAAAATTGCTTTTCAAATTGGGCCAAAAGAGCGATAGAACGCAAAAAATAGATTTGGGAAAATCACCGCGAAGTTCTGCGTTTACCGCAATTTACGACTCTCAAATTCTTTTCCTTATAATATAAGGAAAAATATTATTTTTCATATCGTTCACATTCTCGCAAATTTTATGTATTTTATGAATATTTTCGGATAAAACCTTGATCAATTTTACGTTTACCTGTTCTTGAGATGAGGCGAGTGGGTAACTTAACCAGTGTTTTTACAAGGCCCCTTCAAAATCTGGGCTATCATCAACATTGGAAATGATTTTACCACCGGTAACGAAAACTCCATACTACCAACAATACGTTCTCACAATGCGTGATGTCTATGTGGGCTGTGGAAGGCGCTCGGTGATTGAACTCGCCTCGCCTGATAGAGCCAGGATTGGGAAGAAAAGGCTGCACGTCCGTGGGAAGAAAAAAAACGCTGCAAATTTTACACAAGGGTTTATTATTCTGTGATATAGGTTACTTGTACAGACATTTAATTCTGTCAATAAAAAAATTAAAAAAAATTTTTTTTTGGATTTTTATATTTCAAAAAAAATTTTTTGGGGGGATTTTTTTTTTCAAAAATGTGTTTTTTCAAAAATTCTTTAATTTTTACTCGAAAAATATTTAACTTCTTGGGATCCTTCAAAAATCCCATTTTTAGCCCCATGAAAGCCCTATAGAACGCCACAGTGAAATCGGATCGTTCCGGGACCCCCAAAAATGGGGTCTACGTCCAAAAATACTTCGAAAACGACACCTAACTCGATCCCATAGCTAAAAGCCTTCAAAACACCCCTCCTGTAGCCCCATTTTAGCCCCATAGCGCCCCACGGGTTTGGGCGATTGGACTGAAAACCTTGCGGGCACAACTAGATGGTAAACCAAGTATTTTGCCAAAATTTCAGATTTTTAAAAAAATTCCTACTGCCCAAAACGGCCCGGACCGCGGACGGACATTTCGGATTTTGAATGTAGACCTCTTGAAACGGATAATGTCAAATTTTGAGGCCGATCGGAGTCGTCGACCCGCGTCGCGAAAACATAGGTGTATTATTCCAAGAATAATAAACCAAAACGCTCTAAAAATGTATGTAATGAGCTCATCAATGGGTTCAAGTCCAACAAAATGGAATTTGTGGCAGACGATTTTGCCGAAAAATACCTACGTCCTCCAGGCCTACGGCTCAAAATTGCTCTAGACCTCTGCAGAAACAACAAATCAACACTGCTTATCCGAACAACTTTCTGCTTCTCGTCCTTCAGGTTGGCACTCCAAAGATGAATTTTGAATACCTAATCTGGCTCTTGCACTGATAAACACAACTGCAAAAACCGCCAGTGGCCACTTTCTCTCATGGCCACTTTAACCCCATGCACCCCCTACTTGACAGGGATTGGGTATTGAGTCGCCCTGCCGATGTTGCGCTGTTTCGCCGCCTTGGGCGTGACGTTCGCATTGACCGGTGGATCCATAAGTGTTTGTGATGCTAGCTGTTGGTTGAGTCCGTCATCACTATTTCGGTTCTGGTTGCGAGCGCTTTCGATGTGTCATCATCCCGGCCGTTTGTGTTATGCCTTCTTACTTTCACACGCTCGGGGTTGGCACCCAAAGAAAACATTAAATGGGCATGTAGCTACCGGTAATATTGCTGCCCTGATCGCTCTCTTGTACAATACAGATTTGCAGTTACAACTGATAGATCACTTACAAAACACAACGAAACAGTGTAATACTACGTGTATAAATCTCTCAACAGAAATACCTACTTGTACAGGAATCGTGGGACACGATAGGAAAGAACTTCAATATAGAAGGCCGTGTTGTAACAAATGTTACTCTGATTCACACTCGAACAAGCCTGTTTGAGCCGCCTCGACACATTTCCCTTTCTATAAGATGATTTCTCTTAGCAATATTTTCACGTCATCCTTCTTTTTTTCTTTCTTTTTATCCTCATATATTTATCTACTGCGATTAATTTCGTTCATTTATTTTCAGGGTTACACTCCACTTCACATCGCAATGCAGTATGGTCACGATGAGTGCTACAACCTCCTTGTTGAAGTTTACGGTTTGTCGAGTTTAATTTTCTTCGAGCAAGTTAATTGTCGAGCGTTTTTTTTTTTTTTCTTTCTAATCGTTCATTTCGACGTTTCAGGGGCGGATCCCAACGTGAGGGACTACAGCGGCAAAAAGCCTCGACAGTATCAGACCAACAAAGGGACTTCGGTGTCCGTCGACACTTTCCGAAGTGAGTACCGGACTTCATCAAGTGCTGGTGAAGTCAAACGCGACGCTTCCGTCAAACGTTCGCATTCCGTTGCCGTCAAAGGGCTCACCGTAAGAGTCAAAAACAAGACGAAAGGGAAAAGGACACACTCGTTCATTCATTCAATTATGAAATGAACGACAAATGGGAGATTGTAAACGTTAGGATAAGAGATGTTTCTCTAGCACAAATAGACGGCATTGCGCAAAAAAGATCCAGTTCACTTCACAAATCAAGTAAATTTACCTAAAAATTTTGGCATTTCTCAGAATGTTGAGACTTTTCCAAACTCCTTAAGGTCAGTAGGAGAGTAAGAGCGATGTCACCACATTTGGGGCTATGACAAATGGTTTCGTGTTGTAACCTGCGAGTAACCAACTGAAGGTTCCAACGGGGGCAAACCTTTTAGTGTACATACCTGGAGGGCTATGTCTTCAAGTTCAAGCGTGCAACCATGAGAGCGCCACCGTCGCTTTTGGTGCCCTGAAACAGCCAGTTCAATAATTGAATTATTGAATACGGCGTACGACCTCCCTCAAGACTTGTTTGTTGTTTGTAGTCCTATTAAGCTGAACTGTAAAAATGCTGCATCTCCCAGGTACAAAGTGTAGGCGCCAGGGCAGCCTTGGTGGACAGTCCTCCCTGGGGTGTTAACCCGTAGAGTTGGAAGCTGCCCGACTTTACGCTGCCCATAGGACCCAGATTCCCTTTCAAGCAGAGCTCTCGCAGTTACCACTTTAAAAAAAGTACAACGTGACAAAGAGGGCCAAGTTTAGAATTTAAAACAATTATGACGCAAAACCTCTTATGATCCACAGTTTTACCACCACCCTCATAATATCAATAGTAGTAATACCACAAATTTAGACATTAAATGTACAAAATTTGTACATTTAATGTCTAAATTTGTGGTATTACATTATTACATTTAATGTACATAAATGTACAAATTTTGTAATGTCAATTACCTACCATATTTACTAAACCTGCCCAAACTACCGTTTGGGTGTTGAAAGTTTATATGCTCACGATCCCGAAGTATTTTGAAAACCATGCCTCTATGAAGGAACGCTTCAAGCTTGTTTTGAGCCGCTATGGCCCTCCATGTTATGTTCACCCAAAGGGGCAAACAAAGCCCCAATCCTAAAGAATTCGGCTGTGAAGAATCCTGAAGAATTCACCCGTCATAGATATAATTTAATTCTTTTTCTATTCAGAATTCTAATGTTCTACGCAATCAGAAGGAAAACCTGCTCAATAAGTTTATTAAATTAATATTCACAATCAAAATTTAATGGCAATTTGTCGTTGCCACAGTAAGGCATAATATTATCTCATTTTTTTGGCGTTTTATATAAAACTAATTAAAAATGGTGTGAAGGCCTTAGAAGAGCATGAAAGAGAAAATGAAGTAAAAGTTGATAACGCATAATATGCGATGAGATAATTATCTCAACAGTGGTCACAGCAGAGCGGTAAATTGCACACATCTTGTAAACATGCATTGTACGCATACACATCTCCTTGTAAACATTCATTGTACGCATACACATCTCCTTGTAAACGTGCATTGAAACCCACTAAACACATGCATTGGAACTAAACACACTATGCACTATTGTAAACATGCCCATCTCCTTGTAAACATGCATTGGAAACCACTAAATCGGCTCTCCTGGAATATCTTCCCAAGTGAGATAGCCACGACGAATTATTACCTATTTTGTTTGGCCCCAGTTGCTACCTTTAGATGTTTACCCGAAGATTATAAAAAGAAACTGTGTCGCCATCTTCTCAGATGTGACTCCATATTTATATTTGAATTGGTTCATATCCGAAGATTTTTCTCTAACCTACTTAACTGGCAACGATGAAAATCCTCCTCTCTTCTCCACTTAATATTTCCTCCATAAATCCATTTTTCGATCCTTCTACCAAAAATGTTCGAAACCAGTTTTCGTTGCATGTTGCATTTTCTGTTCACCTCCGTCAGAGATTAAAGTGTACAATTTTTTCTTCTTTAGTCCTTGATGAAACAAAAAGAACGCTTTTGTGATATGAACATGTAGCACAATGATTACTTTTGTTACCCCCCAGGTATGTCGATGTTGAAGTATTGTAGTTTGGTGGCGGAATAGCTTGATTTTTCTTATTTTGGCCGCATGTTTTTCTTCATGGGGTTTTTTGCCATTAGGTTTTATCCGCTCTCGAACGTGGAGTAGCAAGCAACTGCTCTTTAGGAGAAATCGGAGCGAGCTGAAGAACTTTTCCCGAAAGTATTTCACAACTGCAGTTCGGACTCCGAAGAGAATTGACGTTAGAGGCGTTTACGAAGAGCGTAGAGGCACTCAAGTTTGAAATTGTATGACGGTCTCAATGAAACCGCTGCGATAATAGAAATTATCGACCTTTCTCCTGATTCAATTATTGATATTCGAATAAGATCGAAAAGTATCGCTAGTAAAAAATTGTTAAAATTAAATAATATGGGACGTGTAAAACCTTCTTCAAGATCAAATGAGCCTACGTTGAAGTTTGAAACAGAAAAAGAGTTTGCATGGTTTAGAAAAGGAATGTTTTAAAAGGGAAAATAGGAGATGCTATGTAAAATGAAATAGAAGTTTTTAAAATAAACTCAATACTTACTTACTTAAAATCTTGAAATAGGTTTCTACGAATGTCTCCCTTGAAATCCACGGCATTTTTACATTACATAGGCCATACAATACGTACATACCTAATAACAATTGTCAATAACTGACTAATGATATATTAGTGCAATTACTATTTTAAACATCAACAAAATTCTATGTTGAGAATATCAAATTAAAAATATCGATATTGAGAAATACCCGAAGAAGAACAATATGATCTAGACAACTGTTTTGTACTGGTACTGTTCACATTCTCCTCGATTTTTCGGACAGTTCCCCGTTAGCGGACATTCAGCCCAAAGGACCAAAATATTACGTAGATACGCATACTATGTCCGCTTGTGAGGAACTGTCCTAAAAATAAATTGTGAGGTTCAATGAATGGGCCTGTATTATGACAAAAAATGCTGTCATCACGATTGAAAATCGCCAGTCACACATACCTGACTGGCTCGTACTCACTTCTAATGCCTGGTGCTGCTCCCTAGTGGCAGAATCAACGAACTACTATCGGCCTATGCAGCTCATAAGGAGCGTCTGGGCTGCGTAGGCCGATACTGAGAGAAAATATCGATATTTTTGATCATCGATAATGTTGCAACGTCCGTAGGTTTCATTGGTCAATCATGGATAACTTCATTTGCTTAAAAACTGCCTTGTCTCGATTTAGTAAAAAGCCCTTAAATTTTTGTTGTTGTTTACCCGGAAACTTGTCTCAGTTATATGTTATATAAACCAATTTCTAGTCTAGAACTAGGCTTCCTTATAATATAATATAATTATATTACTTTGAACGAACAATTGCCAACTGTGATACTAAGTTGGCGCCGTATCGTTTGTTAAAATCTGTACAACATGTTTCGAAGTCATTTTTTAAGCCGTCATCGTAAAGTGATAATTTTTATGCATGTTTCTGTAACGCATCAGTAATATTGCTGCTTATGATGTGCATCAAATTTGATCCTAAATGTTACATTTGTTTGTAGGGCTTCAACTTTCTTACATGAGTGGGCAAGTAAAATGGTTTTGAAAACTTGTCTTATGGAATAATATTCTGGTCTAACTTGTAGTATTGTATTTGCATGTGGTGGTTTTGCAACAATATAGTCAATTTTCGATTGATGATTTGCCGTCTATTGACCTTTTTAATCCTTTAGTTGTTAGTTTCTCGAGGTGATTGCCGCATGGATTGTGCTACCAATAAGGTAACGATACATTCTTATGCATGTTTTCTCATTGCTTGCTGGTGGAGGTTTGCTGTTTTTTTTTTTTAAACCCCGTACCTTTTCTCGTAGCTGGAAGCGACCGCCGTTTTGCTGCCTGTAGGATTCGCGAGGGACGCCCCTTTCAAGTGCTGGGGCGAGGCTTTCAGCCAGGGCCTTCTCGGGCTGGACTTGCTTGTCGGCCAGTGGCAGGAGGACGTTTTGACTTTTTCCGATCTATGGCTCAGCAGTTGCGGATGCCGTTGGTGGTCCCTATATAATACCTCTCAGCTACGTTGGGACTTCCCGGCTAACCTGCGCCGCCTGTCACTGGCTGGCGATCCTGGCTGCTCATGGCGCGGAGGCTCTGAAGGCCCGGCAAAGCACGTCTTTCGGGAGAGGACCTTCCTGGAGGCAAAGGTTTTCCCTGGGTGTCAGGGAGGACTGGAGCAAGGATGCTGCCTTTGCACAAGGCCCCGGCAGACAATATTGGACATGGTTGGGGACGTCAGCTGGTGGAGCGACTCCCCACAGGCCTTGAAGTTCCTCCCCAAAATAAGTCTCGGTTGAGGAAACACTCCTGCTTGGGATGGAAAGCCTCCTCTCCTCATGAGTAGCAGGACATGGTGGATCTCTGGTTTCTGCCGGGGGGGGCCTGCTGAAAGCTTTATTTTTCCTTGTTACGTCACGTTTATAGGCAGTGTTGCTGTTTTCCAAATGCTTAAGAACAATCTACGACAAATCACTTTTTTAACATCACTATCTTGATTTTTTCCAGAAATCAAAGCGATGAAGAAACACGCAGGTATGTTTTCTTACTTTTGTTATCCACTTTTTGTCCATCATGTTTACTCACTTACCTCTTTTGTTGTTTGTTCTTTTTCAGCCGAAAAGGATCTTGGGTTTTTGCGGATTGGATCCCTGAATGTGAGAGTCAAAAGGACGACTGAGGCTTTCAGCCATTTCCTCGGAGTTGGCAACCCTGAAAAACTCCACAAGCACTGGGGTTCGGCAGATAATCTACACCAAGTCAGTTTGTAGAATATTCGTAGCTATTTTATCAGATTCATTTTAATTCAAATTTACACACCACGAAAAATTTGTTTCATGCATTAAGCTGTGGAAATAGTAAGTTTGGCTCATTTAACTGTGTTTTACGAGATCTATCGAGTCCAGCGTTGTCCTCAACTCTTGCCGATTTCAGGGCGACAGCAAGAGGATGCCTCCTCCGAAATTCGCTCCCATCAAGAAAAGAAAATCCAAACGGTCCCAGGACTTCGGCGTCCCCATACGAGCGCAAAGCCTCGTCGAAAAGCCAGCCAAATCCGGCGACCCCAACAACCAAGATTCCGACTCGGACACCGCTGCTGGTTTCGGATCTCAGTGGCAGTCGACTGTGTAAACTCCTTGTGTCGTTTTTAACTTGTCTGTTTTATGTAAAAATGCAATTCGATTGAATATAACGAACTCAATTCATATACTTTGCTAGTATTTGATTGATTCTCAAACGAATATAGGGAATCATCACCATTAAAAAAAAAGGAAATCGTGGCCTATTTTTTAAGAATAATTCTTATTTAACAATTATTGTTATTCACAGTTTGCACCTCATGTCAAGCACTGCATGCATACTTTTTTCATATAATTTTATTTTGTACCCTTCTTATTTGTGATATTTGTGATGTTTGAGCTACTCAATAATAATTCAAAAGCATTGAAGGCAGTCACCAAAAAACTACGTAAACACGTAATCTAATGTTTACATTAAACAAAATGAATCTCTAAATATTTGCTTTGTTCGGAGTGTCTACTTTATTAAAAATTTAGATCTAAAGGCTGGCATCAGAGAGCGCAATTCTGCCATCTTGAAATTCAGTCCGTTCTTAATGGCCAATATTCAGTACAGTAGATTCTAACGCTGTTTAAATTAATATTGAGTGTGATGTATAATGCTCAAATTTGTCACTTGAATGTTTTCCTATTGTTTGTATTTAAAAATTATTGTTTTGCGGTACTTTACATATTTAATGTCTTGTATGTATTTGGTAGACTCTTTTAGTATTTATTTTTTTATTGTGTACTTTTTCACGACAATAGATGAAAGGGGAATTAAAGTCAATGCACCGATTTGATTTTTATTTTTTATCAAATTGTGTCCTGGCGTGTTATTAAGTACATAACAGTTTGTACTGTGAACTAAGTTGACACGAAGAGCTCGACTCCTAACGCGTTGCTCCTTGAATTCCATCGTTTTATTGTCGTAGGTCATTTTCCGATCGTTTCCCACTCCGTGAGCCATCAAGTCGATACAGGCTCGTGACAGGCACCGGCCAGATCCGCCTGCCCGTTTTTATTTCGTTTTTACACCCACCTCCCGAAAGCCATGGAAGAATCAGACATTGTCAGTCAGGTAAAAAAACTTGTTAGTTTTTATGTTTTGTTTTTTTCGTGCTTTGAGCCTGACAGGTGTAGGCGTTCTCGTGTGCACAAACTTTTATAGGAAAAGCGCCAAGTCGATCGCACTCCGAATAAACGTTCAGGAAAAAATCATAACCTATCAAAACTTTTCTCCCCGAAGGAAAACACATTCAGACTTGTATATATACAAGTCTGAATGTGTTTTCCTTCGGGGAGAAAAATCAAGATATTATAATATCTTGATTGAACTGTACACAAATATTTGTTGAAAAAATTTGAGCTCATTGTAAATAATCTTTTTATACTTTTGACTGTGGTCTGGGAGAGCATAAACCTCAGTGGATGCTGCTTGTTATTTCCTCCTCAGCAATCAGATGATGCCTGTCAAAGTCATCATGACCAAGGCCTTACTGTAACATGCTCCCAGCCTTGTACTGATGATCTCATTTAGCAGTAGGCGGCTGTCACTTTTCATTCTTCAGATGTTGAAGGCTCATAATATGAGAATATTATTCTCATGAAGCTCTTATTATCTCCATCCTCCTTTCTTTCGCTGAGTTTTATTTATTTTTCCTTTTCTTCACCTCCTTTAGAGCTTCTTTAATGAAGCTAATGAGAGGTTTCTGTAACCCCTTTCTAGGCAAGTTTTTCGGGTGCAGGTTCGTCACTTAAACATTCTGTGATCTAAAGCTATGGTTATCAGTGGCTCAGTGGGTTGAGCGTTGGACTGCTGAGTCAAAGGTTGCTCGTTCGAGATCTTCCTTATATTGATAATCACCTTTTGGAAGGCAATGGCAACCCACCGAAAGCATTCTGCCGTGAAAAACTTTGCCGTTCGGAACCGGCGTTAAACAGTAGGTCCCGACTTCTGTAATAACTGGTCAGCACGCTCAATAGAAGTAGCGAGAGGTCGCCAACGCCCGATTATGTAATTACGAAACTCATTATGGAGTGCATGTTTACTTGACGGTTCACATGAGATTGAGGTCAGGTCGCTCTGCGCTCTAACCAGATGGGTACAGGGTTTGCTTTGGCTAATCCGTCATTCATTTCAGTTACTTATAACACGCAATCTCAGTTTGCAGTAGGCAGCAGCCACATTTCATTGGTCTTCTTTGGATTTTGAAGGCTCATCTTCATATTATTCTGTATCTTCTTCTGGAAAGCCCTCCAGGCGTTGACATCCCGTTTCATCCGAGTTGTCTGATGGATGGTTTCCTTCCGACTGATTCTCTCCGCAATTCGCTTCAGAAAGTTTAATTCTCAAATATAAACTCAACCACCCCTGATGCGATTGAAATTAGTAACGTACTGACGGTTCACCCCCAGAACTTGGCTTATTTAGTGAATAATGTAGCTTTTGTCGTGGAGTGAATAGATGAGACCTAACTTGTTCCACACGCCACGCTAATTTGCATAACCCAAGGAACTCGACTTGCCAGTGTCGACGAAGAAGGCTTACCAGATGGTTTGGACCTGTTAAAATCTTATCTGAAACGTGGTGCTGTGAGAATGTGGATACCGGCGGCGGACTCGAAGCATCTGAGGAGGGAAATTTATGAGTACAGAATTGTTGAAGCTGAGGTATGACTGATGGGACACTTGACAGTAGAAATAGTAATTTGGAGAACCTGGACATTGCAGGGGGTTGGCGTGTTTGACGTCCTCAAAACTAGGCTGGCGTCAAAATAATGCCGTGAAGACTTTCTGTTTAGCAAATTGAATCGAATAAAGTCCATGTAATGGAGGACGATATAATAAAGTAAAGTAATACTTGGAGGACGAAATCGAAAGGATTACACGCTAACTAGGAAAACAGAGATAAACTGCAAAAAGAGCTCCTAAAAAAATTTCCTTCAGGTTTCATCATCATTTAGAAATTTTTTGTAGGTAATCAACAATTATCGTTACATATAACGACTGATGAGCCCTTTTTAATGAAAATGAGCTGTATTATATACACGCTATGATAGCCTCCTGTGAAGCAATGCTGTGCGCTCCTGTGTACGCTGCCGATTTTTCGGCTCAAGGTTTACTGGACGATCTGAAGAATGGATACCATTAGGATGGCATGTCCTCTTAGGGACCAAATTGTAGCTACTGCCCCGAAGGGCAAGAGTTCTATCTAGTGGACATCTCAGCAGATTTGAACCAATTAACCGTGTGGGGGGGTTAAAGGCCAATGATTTCTTGGAGGCTAGATTAGATTAGATTAGACCCTAATACCAGAGAGGATATGGAATTGGGCGCCCGATTTCTTGCACCTAGGCCTGTAACAGGCCTACAGTAGACCCATTGTGCTGCCTCTCGCAGTTCACTACGGTAGGAGGTTTGTGTCTTGAAAGAGGTTCAATAGCCCTCCTACCAGGTCCTGTTGCGCCAGTATCTCTCCCAGGTACACTGATCCCAGAGCAAGACGCCTTTTGGCTCCACGGCCTCTCACTCGAAGATGCGGTGAGCCGCTGTCTCCTCCTCCTCTCTGCATAGCCTACAGCTGGGTTCTTCATTTATTACCCCTATCCTGTTTAAATGGTTCCTGATGGTCCTGTGTAGACGCCTACGAATCTCAGTAACTGTTGTGTCCGCCGTAAATCGAGACATGTTTTATCCCTTTTACAGTCTGGCCCAGCCCCATCCAGTATGTCCATGCTGCTGGTGTGGGGCTCTTTGCCATCTCCAGTTCAACTGGACCAGTTGTGCTGTGTTCTCTATCACTGGCATGCAAGCTCGCGGAAAAGCGCCTCCGTGGTACCTAAACTGGGTTCGGGTCCTGCCAGGGCGTCAGCTTTTTCGTTCCCTGGTATGCCAGCGTGTCCTGGGATCCATCTGAGAATATTCTAGGAGGCTCCATTGAGCAGTGGTCTTTGAGGAAGGAGTAGGGTAGCCTGGGAATAGGACATCCTCAAATAACACAGAATATGATGACCTCACAAATCAGGAGGATATGTCTGCCTGCTCTTCTACAGGGCGGAGGGGGTTAGTTCAGAATGCAGCTTATCATACGAGCGCGAGAGAAAGAAAATGTGTGAAATTTAATTTTCAATTTGAATTTATACAATTAATGCAAGTCACTAACGAGGATTACTGAATAAGAATTCAGTCATTACTAAAACTGTCCTTGAAGGTGAGAACCGCAATGAGGATACATTGTAACTATCATTAAACTGGTCCAAAACGAAGGTGGTGATGAAATATTAACACTTTTTAGCGCAACCTTTTTCCAAAAAATGGAAATCAGAATCAGAATCAGAATCAGAAAGCGTTTTATTTGCCATATTACACAGAGTGCTTTTGACAATGGTCACGGTTAATTAAAGTTAGGCCTGAAAATACAAAGTAAGATGGTAACATTAAATTTTAAACGTAAATTGATGAATTAAGGGCATGTACACGTTAAAGACGTTTCACTGGATTGATGTTGAGAAAAAAGTCTTCAAATGAGTACGGCACCATTTGTGACAGTCGGGATTTACATGAGATTCTAAATTTTGGCACAGGCTCTTCTCGGACAGATTTTGGAAGGGCATTAAAAAATTTTATTCCCCACCACGATGTAGAGGTTCTACTGACGTCCAAACGAGAGTGGGGCAACGAAAGCTGACTGGCACTTCGTGTATTGTGAGTGTGAGAGGCTGAGGGGAATGAGGTGATGTTTTTCCGCACATAGGTAAGGCAAGCGAGGATGTACAGGGCTGGTACTGTTAGTATTCCCAGCTCCTGAAAAGCATCTCTGCAGTCCTGCCGATAGTTTAGGCCCATGATAGCTCTGACAGCTCTCCTTTGACTGCTGAATACAAGGGCGCTGTGTGGCGAGTGGCCCCAGCAAAGGATGCAATATCCAGCCCTACTTTGAAAAACTGAATAGTAGGCAGCAAGAACGGCAGTCTTGGGAAGCTTGTCGGAAAGTCTTCGCAAAAGAAAGGAAACGCTATTTAAGGACGCGGCCAGCTGTTCACAGTGAGGCCTCCAACTCAGTTTCGGATCCAGTACAACACCCAACATTTTAACGGACTGAGGGTTACCAACACTCACTGCCAGCGATAAGTCCCTTAATCCAAAATAAATCACCTCCGTTTTTGAATCATTAACAGCGAGACGGTTTTTATGGAACCAATGTCGAATAGCGCCGACAGTACTATCTGCATTTTCTACCAGGGCAGCCAACGAAGAATCTGATGAAAGAACCGTTGAGTCATCCGCAAACATAACAGTCCTTTTATTTGAATGTTGAGGAAGATCATTTGAAAATATCAGGAAGAGAGTGGGTCCTAGAACGCTACCTTGAACTACGGATAAGTCTCCGATTTGTGACAATTCGGAGACAGCACCATTTAGGCGGACAGCTTGGACTCTATTGTGCAAGTAAGACTTAATCAAGGTTGCGGCTTCAGCGGAGAATTTGTACGATCGTAATTTTGCCAGCAACAGTTTATGAGGCACACAATCAAAACACTTTGAAACATCAACCATTGTTGCTGAAACATAGTGACCTCTTTCAAAATATTCACAAATTAGACTTGAAATACACAAAACTGCTTGCTCAGTCGTCCGTCCTGTTCTGAATCCGTACTGATCCGAGACAAATAGATTGTTGGTGAAAGGTGCGCTCACCTCTTCGACATGTATGTTTTTTTTTTTTTTTTTTTTTGTTTGTGTACAGAGCATCACGTCCGAGCGGCTCAACAGATTTTCATGAGGGTGGTCTCATTGTCATCAGCGAGTTCCGGGGGTGGTTATAGGCTACCTTGATTTTTCCTCCCTCATCCCTTTCATCGGTTTTCGGGAGGTACTTCACGACGAAAGATGTTTATCTCTGATGTGTAACTAAGGAGGCCTCAATAGGGGGACGAAAGTTTTTGTCCGATTTCGTTGGTACAAGGGTCTATGGAATGAGCTTTTTAGGCTGATTCCAACGACTCCAAAACGATTTTTGCAGCCTGAGCCGTTCGTTACCTCTGATCGCCATAAGGTTTTATTACGCATCGGTCGTTAGGGTGCAGTTGTTTACGTAATGAGCATCACGTGGATGATGTGTTGTGTGGCATAGTTTGGTCGCTAGATACCTACTGTTTCTTAGTTTCTCTCGCTCATTAAATATATCGTAATAACAAAAAGGTTGCGCTCATCTATTCAATTCAATTGATGGCTTTTTTAATATAAAGCCAACTTCATACTTTTCTAAAAATAGAAATAATATGAAACTTGTTCAAAATAAGAATTTCATGTCATTTCAATTTACAAAAAAAAAAACTTGTTTTCTTAATCGATAGAATTAAATTCTTATTTTGAACACGTTTTATATTATTTTCATTTTAAAAATGCCTTAGTATTAGGCCTTAGGTATTATGAAACTGGCTTTGTATTTTTTTTTTTTTTTTTTTTTTTTTTACTGTTAATATTTCATCACCACCATGGTTTTGAACCAGTTTAATGATACCTCACTGGACTTCCTTGTCAAAACTCTATTGTTTAAAGTGATAAATTCTCCATAAACATAAACTATAGCAAAAACAGAGTAGGTACAACAGCTAGAATCTGGGCACTTTTGAAACACTAAAGATGAAATGTTCAACCATTGGCACGAAGACATTTGATTATTTGGGAAATCATACGCCGGGCAAAATTGCAATTTTATCCTCAAGCAGTTGTTTCTGTGGAATTGTTTTCAACTTCTCAAATAGGATCCCTTCATTGACAAACCTTACCAGTGCAATGAAGACCAGACTGCAGCTCATGTGAGGCCCTCAGACGAAACTGAGAACGTCTGATGGGGAAAAGGTGTTCGCGTGTGGACCTGACAGTCAGCCGCCTCCGGAGGCGGCGGCGGCGTGCAGAAGGGAGGCGGTAGGTACGTTGTCTATCAAAAGTCGTATCAGATCTTCCCCCCCGCCTTCATCCCCCTTCGGGCCGCACGACCGGAGTTTAGTTCGTAACAAACCATCGCCATGTTTGTTACTGCCCCCAAACTCGGCGGAGTCGAGGATGAGTCCGAGGAAGAAGAGGTCGAAAGCAACATCAGCTTGCTTCAGGTAGGTACTGTGTAAAAACCACATATCGAGATCACTACTAAGTAGTCAAGTCTTGATCCACATCAACTTCAAGACACCCTAATTCGCAGTCACCCTCACTGTTTTCAAATCGTTAATTTTGAAAGCAATCTCCTTATTTCGGAAACAAAAATTTCGGGAAATTGAGATCACTTAGGTGTAGCTTACCTACCTATTACACACTGACATCTAAATTTGATGCATAGATCTACAATAGAAAGTCGCGAGCTCTTTTTCACGATTAAGTAATACCGAGCGCTGGATACGCTAAGCGTTACAACGTTTTTCACGATAACTTCCAAACGCGTGAAAAATGTTTTAGGGAGTGAAAGCGGGTATTTTTCATAGTCAGATACAGTTTGAAGTCAAACGTGGAAGTATCGAGTTCATGGACTTCCTTAAACGTTGTCCATGTTTCGTGGTGGGTGGAGTGGGGTATTTGCGTATGCTTTTTTCACTAGGTACCTAGTTCAACCTAGTACTTGATTTTCAGCCGTCACATTGCAGGTAATTCCAATCAAAACGTAGCTATCCAGGATGAATGGCAGCTGTACCGGTAGGTACTTCAGACCACGTTTTCATTTTTTTTTTTTTTTTTTTTTTAAGATATCTCGCTCTGTCTTTGTTCAATCGACTTGCCCTTTTAATATCTGTAGAAACCCTTTTTAAAAAATGGTAAAAGTGGTACAGTCATTACCCCGCCTGGGGGCAACGTTCTTTGTTACTCTGTGGGGCAACTTCAGACCACCCATGTTTTTTCATTCAAATAATTTGAAAATAAACAAAGATAATACAGATTCCCGCATCGGTTTTCCTGCAACTTTAGCGAATGCGCTACCTATTGGACCAACTAGAACTACATAGCTTCACTCTAGTGGCCGCTACAGCGGGAAGCGTGTGAAATCCGGCGCTGGTCTATGGTACCTACGTAAATAATAAACTAATACTTTAAAACAATGGTTGTTATCTGATGACACTTCCAGGTGATCAGTTCAGTTGAAATGGTTGAGTTGGACAACGTTTCCCCTTTTGGACGATAGGCCTCAAAGTCAGAAGGAAGATCTTCTAATTTGGATGTTTGCATTTTGGTTTAAGGATCAAGGTACTCAGGAATCGCAGCTCGTCATCCGAGATGATCCGATTCAGCGGTTTTGATATTGATAACTCGATATATCAATACCAAACGTCATATCGATACCAAATATCGAATCAAGACAAGACATACCTACTACGATATATCGATATTAGGGATGGGAAATCGGTAAGAAGTATCGATTTTTTGAATCGATTCAGAATCGGATGCTCCAAATCGATTTCCCAAAAAATCGCCATAAAAGTATCGATTTTTTGGAAAATCGATTCAAAAATCGGTCTTACAAAAAATAATGTTTTTTTAATGAGGGATAACGGTAGATATATTTAATGCAGGTAGGATTCAAGAAAAAATCGTTAAAAAAATTTATTGAAAATTAAAATTGCATTCGTTTTCAAAAATTTTGATAATAATCATTTAATCAGACGAGTAATCAGTTTCGCTGTCTGAAAAAGCCATGGCGGACGTCGCTGGTAACTAGTGAGTTTTGTTGTTATTAGCTATTATCATAATTTTTAATCGACCTAAGACTCGAAATTTGCTTGAATCACTTGAAATAATAAACTAATTTTCATAAATGACGAAAATCGATTCAAGATTTTTTTTAAATCAGTAGTAAAAAATCGATTCACGATTTTTACAAAAATCGGAAGTAAAAAATCGATTCACCTAAAAAATCGGAACCTGAAGATCGATTCAAAAAAATCGAAAAATCGGGGGGGGGGGGGGGGGGGAAATCGATTTTTCCCAAAAATCGGAAATCGATTCCCATCCCTAATCGATATACCACATCGCCCATCTCTGTTTGATTCAAATCGTAGGGAAGTGATTTCAAATCTGATTTGTCACAAATCAATTGTGTTTGGTGAAGAACAGTGAAGGTTTCCTGGGATTTTCATCGAATAATCTCCGACCATCTCAAACAGACACGCTATGCCTTATCGTACTGAATCCGAACGAACGTTTACGGTTTCATGAGCTTTGCTGGCACAGGTGAGTCATGCGTGATGGCGATGTTGAGAATCCAGTCGCTGTGATAAACCCAATATTATACCTCGATTTGATGTAAACGAGTTGGTTTATAGAAATTAAACTAAGTCGATTACGTCTGGGACAGTTCGCGCTAATTGAAGAACATAAAAATAAAAAATAAAAAAAAGTACAGGCTGCATTTTTGAACGGAATCCAACTGTAAGCCGCAGGTCAGTGAACTACTTACCTAAACCACGAGTACGACTAATACCTATCGCAAATGCCGCTGGAAAAACCTCTGACTCTCCATTACAAATCAAACATGATCGATGACGAGGTGAGTCGATTCGTTTGAAATTTATGGCCTCGAAAAACGGGATTGAAGTTGACTGAACTCCAAGTAAAACAGATGCACAGATCCAGAGTCAACCTATGATCGGAAGTCACGAAGGGGTCAGAACTTACCCGGCCAAAGAATTGACTTTAAAAACCGTATTCCGTCATAATATGACATATTATGTCTGGAAAGTTTTGGTCGGTGACTGATGGTGAAACATTTTGCGGGAAACGGACGTTATAAATAATGTGAATTCAGAGGGACCTTTACAATATCGTGGGAAATGGGTTTGTAAATCGAGCAGCAATTTGTTTAAAATTTGAATTTTTCTGCGTTTTGATGTTTCTTAGTAAAGATTTGCCCTTTGTACCTATTAGTTTTGTTTGCCTGAGTGAATCATTTTCATTCGATTTTTTTTTTTTTTTTTTTTTTTTTCAGAAACGGAGGGAAGAATGCGAAAGGAAGGCGCGGCGGGGGGAGATGGACCCCCGCCTGGAGTTCACTTTCCAGCTTCTCATAGACGCCACGGGCCTCCCCAGGTCCGAAATAATGGACAACGTTTTCGAAGGAAACATGGTGAAATTCCCACTTACGACATTGACATAAGTTAGGGGCCGTCAATTTCGACATCCGTTGATGAATGGGTTTTTCGTTGTAGCTGGACGAAATCAACGAGCTTTTCCTTCCTCACATGAGGAACAAGCTCATATGGTTTTATCAAGACGTGGAAGAAAAACCACCTGCCTCATCTCAAGAACTGGTAACGTAAAATCATTTTTCTGGTGTTTTTAGGGGTTAGGACGAAGTGGTGAGATCTACAGGACCTCTGGCTGTAAAAAGCCGACTTATAAGGGAATAAATTCCCTTAAAAACAAGTAGGTACCATTAAAATGAATTCCATCTACGCTCATTTAACAATATTCACCAATTTGGTCTCCAGAGCAAAGTTATCGGAGGGTTGAGGGCCATTCAAGGCGGCAAACCTCACTTTCACGTGTCGACAACCATCAAGAAGAAGTTGTTTTTGACAGACGGTTGGGAGACGCCCCTCACCGGCATTTGCATCTACATGTTTCGCCTGAACACCACGAAACAACTTCCCGAAGAAGGTTTTCAAAAGGTCAGAACTGGATTTTTGATTTCGCCCTCTTAAATTGGCTTTTTCTGCCAAAATGTTTTCCGTTTTCAGGATTTATTTTGCGGCGTCATCAACTCCGTCAACGTGGGGCTCGTCACCACCGTCCAACGAGTCATGGAGCACGTCTTCATGGAAGCCCTCTCGCAGCCTTCGATGGAATCCGAGGAAGAGGAAGTCGGTGGCGCCATCGTCAGGGATCAACTTCTTCCTGGGCTAAGATCGTTTTGCAGTGCCTTGAAAGGTGGAATCGCGTTGTTGTTTCTACTGGTTGGAGTCAAGCCCGGAACTAATTCGATAAAATTTGAACAGTTTGCGAGGACGTTTGCAAGGAGCCCAACATCTTCGACGATGGAATGAACCACATGGAAAGCGTTCAAACGTTTGACGACGCCAAGTCGTTTTTGACGCCGGAAAACATCGCTCTCTTGGAGGACCGATTGAAATTGTGGTTGCGTCGCATTCACGAAGTAATCCACATCCACTTCAGAAGCCCCCTCCCCCTCACCCCGTTAAATTAGTTTCAAAGCAGCAATTTGCCTTTTAGGTGATCATGGAAAGTGAACAATTGAGAAAAGAAAACGACACCAGCGGCCCCCAAGACGAGCTCGAGTATTGGAAAAAGCGGGACGCTCAATTTTCTCAAATAGTCGCCCAAATTCAAGCTCACGAGGTACACAAACTATCTTCCTTAACCAGCTTCTCAGAAACACTTCTTACAATTGGTTCATTACAGGTCACAATGACGATACAGTGCCTCCTGATGTGCAAGTCCAAAATGATGAAGCTATGGAAAGAAGCCGACGCCAGGATCACTTACTGCTACAACGAGGCCAGAGACAATGCCAAATATGTGCAAGCCATCGAAAAATCCTGTCACGCTCTTTATCTTTACGACCCGGTTCGTTACGAGAAAAATTGTTGACATTCTAAATCATCAAGTTTTTAAAATTGTTTGTTTGTATTTGTACCAAATCTTTAGGTGAGGATGAAGGGTTCCATTTTACGTCTTCTGCAAACAGTGAGGCTGATTCATAGTGTGTCTCAGTTTTACAACACTTCGGAAAGAACGTCGTCCCTTATGGTTAAGGTTAGGGCGTCGGTTGATCTCATAATCCAGAGCTCTACATCAACTTACGCCAAATTTCATATACCTATTATTTTTCAGATAACAAACCAAATGATTAAAAACTGCAAGCAGTACATCACCTGTCACGGGAAAGAGACGATTTGGTCGCAAGATCGGGCCGTCACGAGGGAGAAATTGGTTCACTGCGTCAAACTGAACAAGGCCTACCACGACTCGTACATTTATGTCAAGGAACATAATTACGTGCCCGACCAGCCGCCGCTCCAGTTTTCGGAAAATTACGTTTTCGGCAAGTTCGACACTTTCTGCCGCAGGTTGACAAAAATCATCTCGATGTTCAACCTGGTCGACGATTACAATTCGTTGTTTGAGTGCAGAATGGAAGGTAATAATTAATTTTTTTTTTTTTTTTTTTTTGCAGATGTCATCAAATAAAATAATTTCTTTAAATAATATTATGCAATTGTCTAAAAGTACAATTTCTGTTTCAGGTCTTCTCCTTGGAGAAGGTATGCAATTAAAACAAGTTTCTGATTCCCCAAAACTACTGTCTACTCCGTCAAAATAATTTTTGGCTTCCCCAAACGAGTGTCTTCTCTCTCATAACCGCTTCCAACTTCCTCAAACTAGTGTCTGCTCCTTCAAAACCGCTTCCTACTCTCTCAAACCAGTACCTCCTCCCCGCAAACCGGTTTCTGATCACTAATTGACATCCACGAGCGAAATCGAAGCCGAGATATCATTTTAACCTTTTATCTTGATTTCCAGAACTTGAAGACGTTATCAAGCACTTCAACGAAATCAAAAAAGGAATAACGTCGAAAACCTACGACTACCTCGACCACCGCAACCAGGAGTTCGACAACGACTTCGAAGAATTGATAGCCAACACGAACGCTTTGAAAGAGCGAATAGCTAACACGATCGAGGAAAACTATTCAGGAATTTGGGAAACTCTGCAGGGTGTCAAATTTTTAAATAGATTTGAAAAAGTGAGACATTTTGAAATATTGTGTTTTTTAAAATTATTTTTAACATTCAATAAAGATTACCAGTTTTCAAAATTTTTCCGTAACGTCCCGAAATTGCGACATAAAAAAGCGTTAAGCAACATAATCGCGAAAATCTGCAATTTTTTTTACAAAATAAAAAGGTTGTTTCTCTCATATGATTGGTCTGTTAGGAAGTTTTGCGGTTGGTTACAAGTTGAGAAAAAATTGATCGGTACAGGAGTTTGGTTCGGGTATACCTAAAGCAAAATTTGCTTCATTTAATGAAGCAAAAACGCTGCAAATTTTACACAAGGGTTTATTATTCTTTGATATAGGTTACTTGTGCAGAAATTTAATTCTGTCAATGAAGAAATTTTAAAAAAATTTTTTTGGATTTTTATCTCAAAAAAAATTTTTTTTTTGGATTTTTTTGTTCAAAAATGTGTTTTTTTTTTTCAAAAATTCTGTATTTTTTACTCGAAAAATATTTAACATCCTGGGATCCTTCAAAAATCCCATTTTTAGCCCCACGAATGCCCTAAAGATCGCCCCAGTGAAATCGGATCGTTCCGGGTCCCCAAAAAATGGATTCTACGTCAAAAAATACTTCGAAAACGACACCTAACTCGATTCCATAGCATAAAGCCTTCAAAAAAACCCTCCCGTAGCCCCATAGCGCCCCACGGGTTTGGGCGATCGGACTGAAAACCTTGCGGGCACAACTAGATGGTAAACCAAGTATTTTGTCGAAATTTCAGATTTTTTAAAAATTTCCTACTGCACAAAACGGCCTGGACGGCGGACGGCGTACGGACGGATCGGATTTAGAATGTAGACCTCTTGAAACGGATAATGTCAAATTTTGAGCCCGATCGGAGTCGTCGACCCCCGTCGCGAAAACATAGGTGTATTATGCCAAGAATAATAAACCAAAATGGCGTAAAATGATCATTATTAAATGATCTCACTGTAGAACCGTAGATTCGTTTTTGTTTAGGAGTATAATTGGTTGGGGTTTTTGTAGATTAGCGGGAAAATCCCGTTGAAACAGATGTCAGAGAAGTACACTAGGATCCTGAGGTTTTGTGATAGTCAACAAGATCGAGTTTTGAAGGTTTTTCGCAAGCAGAACAACCGGCCTCCCGTCCCGCGAGATTTTCCTCCTCTTTCAGGTGAGGAATTTGAAAGTTGAAGCTCACACCATCACAACGTCGTATCTTCTTGGTTGCAAGTAATTTTTATTTTCAGGGAAAATCAGCTGGGCGAGATCTTTGAAAGCGAATTTGAAAAGGTTGGTGGATTCCGTTTCGGAGCATCCACTTTTGAAGCCTTTGCCCGACACGGGCGAGCAACAGAGGAAATTCGCGTACATCACTCGAGTTCTAGACGAGTACGAGAGAGAAGTCGTCGACAAGTGGTTGAATTTGAACGTAAGTCCGTGATATATAAACTGGCAATGAGGACAGGCCGTACACCTTTGGTGATTGCAGGTGTGGGTGGCGGAGAACTGCCTGAGGAAGAGGTTGTTGGTTTTCAACGAGAAAGAAGGCGCTTTGGAAATTAATTTCGACTACAGGCTGAGGCTACTCATCCGCGAAGCGGAGTGTATGGCCAAAATCGGCCTGCCCGTTCCCATTCTGAACATGACCCTGTTGAACAACAAAGACCACTTCATCAAGATGGAAGATTCATTAAATGTACGTTTCTACCCGTTCACAGTTTATGTATTGACGTTTTATAACAAACTGTCCTCATTACAGGACATGCTGGGTAGGTTTTTGAAAACCGTCAGACGAGTGAAATTGGAAGTTCGGCCCTTGTTTCTTCCTCAACTCGTCCGATTGACAGCCCTGTTGAACCCAGCTTTGAGGGATCTGTCGTGGACGGACCCGGAATGGAAAACTTTTATCAACAAAACAAACGAAGCTATCGACAGTTTCGACATTTTGATCACGAGGTAATGTCAACAATTTTACCGATCTGGCTGGTGCAATAGTGTCCACTTAAAACCTCAAATGTAAATTTTACTCTTTCAGAGTCCATGATGTCTACGCCAACCGGATACTGTTTGTGCTGTCGAGCATACAAAACGTTAATTTGAACGTTCTGCCTCAAGGCAAGCCGTGGACCATCGAAGAATTCATTGAGAGAACTGACGAAAACTGTCGACACGCTGCTGTGGTATAATTTTACGCCGCCCCTACCAGAGTTGTGCGTTCAGCTCGTGAAATATATGAGCAATTTCGGTTGGTTTTAGGAACTGAACAGAAAGAGTTTGATGGTAGAAGAGGCCGTCGAAGAAATTTTGGAGCTTGTCCGAAAATCCGCTGAAGAGTTCAAGGCGATTGCTCCCAACGACGAAGTGGAATTTCTCTCTGAAGGTAATGGATGGGCTCTATTCACGTTCAAGCGGTATAGACATGTAAAATGGCAATGGAGCGATGGAAATCGATTTGAAATTGTTTAAATTGATTTGAAGGGTTCAGTTTTGGGGTTCCCGATTTTGAAGAAATTATGAATCAATTTTACTTCCTTGTCAATGATGATGATAGGCGAATTTTTACATGGCATAAAGGGGAACCTCAGCCCTGATTCAGTTTTGAGCAAGAGCAACCCCCTCGGCGCCCCTTCTTGCATTTGCAAGCACTCTGATTGGTCTCAAAATGTAGCAAATTTAGAAGTTTCGCTTGAAAAGTTTCGTTGGTGTCAATATCGAAAATGGGTTTAGGAGATAAATGAGCCCACGGTGGCACCGTGGCATTGCGATCCACTCCTGATGCGATTTACTCCCTTTTCAGACAAAGTCAAAACGCCGGTCGGCTCTGGGGAGTGCGATCGACTCCCTTTTTCGGACAAAGTGAAAACGACGGTTCAATCTCGAGCACAAAACAGCTGAGGAAGGCTTTGGACCACCTTGGTAATCCTTTAAAATCCAGCCAGCTTGGGACCAGCTTTGCAAGCCTTGAACGGCTCTGGAAAGCGTTGATGCGATCCTGACAAGCCTTAGAACCCTTAGATTGAATCCCCTTCACTTTTCTCGTCCAACAGGAGTCGATCGCACTTCCCCCGGTGGCACAGGCGCACCACGTTATGCTAGCAGTTCGGTGTCCTGCACCCCTGCCACACTGGAGCCCCCTGGCCACGGCTGGGATTCTACGGTCTTTGCAAAGGTTCGGTCTAGCTGCTTGCAGCAAGCGTGAGAGGATATGGGGGAGCCCTTCATAACAATAGAGAGAAGGTACAACACGAAATCATTATGAAGATCGAATTACATTGCTGATGAAATTCTAGTTGAAATCGAAGACAAACCAGAGACCCCAGAAGGTGGTCAGCAGCAACAGCAAGATTGGAGCATCGTGTCCGAATGTTTTGAGAATCCCTTTCAGCTGATTCAGTCCGGCGGCGGTCTTTCCAAGCCGATGCAGGTAACGTAGACAAATGTTCAAATGACGAGGAGATATTGACGGTACCAGTCAGATCTCCCGTTAAGTAAGATTCTCTGTGCAGGAAATGGTTCGCAACGCTGTGGGCGAAATGAGGCGGTATTACAGCCGGAAAGTTGTCGACGTCCTCATAAAAATCACTCGCTCGGCGTTAGAGGCGGTCCGCCGTCGCTTCACGATGCACGACGGTAATGAACAATTTCCAACATGTCTTTCAATACACATCTATTTCGTCGTAACTCGCATCGTCCTTCACAGGAAACACCCCCGTACTCATTATACACGCTCTCCTTTGCATTCCCAACGTCATCGTCAAACCGAGCTTAGACGAAGTGCAGGAGTGCCTTCTCACCATCGGCAAAACCATCACCAACGTTGCCAGAGGCGTCTCCCAATGGACTGGAGGGAAACCACCGGCTGTACGTCTTTTATTAAAAATTCATCTGGCACATTTTGATTAGTATTGATACTATATTTCTGCAAAATATTTTTGATTAGGTTACAATTTTTTGGCCTAAAATCATAAAACATGAATTAAGTTGACGTTACTGGAAGCGAACTTGTTTCGCATATTGGGAATGGATGTGCCACGAGTTTAATTTCTTAAGGGGCTGAGGGAGGGGGATTTCATAATCTTTTCGTATTATTCAACCGATTTTGTTGAAATTGGGCTCAAAATGGTCGACAGAGTGTTCCCCACGAAGTTATCCTTCCAATACTTGACCTTTCCTTGACCTTGCCATGACCGTCAAATTCAGCTCTTGACTAGTGACGTTACTGGTACGTTCAAATTACTTGGCACAAATTGCAATCACCGTCTTTGCACATCCATTCCATGTAACTATTTTCTAATTGGCCCAAATTTCGTTTAGCATTATTTCTACTTTTTTATAGTAATTTTTCTAGAGCAAACACTATTTGTTTTTTTATACTTGAGCTTCCTACTCTTTTTCCAATCACATATTTTGCTAATTATTTCTCTAAGAAAAGCTCCACAGCTTTAAAAGAAAACGCTCCTCTAAAAAGCCCCCAGTTCTTCCCATCGACTGCAATGATGTTTTTACCTTACAAGCTGCAAAGTTGCCAAAATACCCTCGCCGTGACCTGTTTTTTCTTCGATGTTTCTATTCCACAGAAAAGATCCAAAAAAGAATTGTTTTGGATCGGTAAATTAGTGAATAAAAAGTCTTCGACGTCTCTGACAAAAGTTGCTGACATGGTAAATTTGATTACAATTGAAAACCACAATACACAATTACATAAACAGGTGCTCACTCACGTCACGATTCAAACATGGTATCATCGTCCATGAATTTTGAAATGGGCTCTCTCTGTGAGGGCAACAAATACAGTAATGTCATGCAATCCTCCTGATACCGGAAGGACACTACACAGGTCACTACGCTTGAACATGACGCGCTGTACATTTTGCTTCGACTGGCAGGACATACTCAGAACAGGTACACAAACAAGGGATTTGTAGTTTCAAAGAGGTTTTTTTTCTTAATTTTTCTAGTTGAAACCACACCACGAAACGCGTCCACGACGTTTCCATCAGTTGTTGAACAGGGAAAGACAAGCAAATGGTAACTTGCAAATGTAACGTGTCGTATGGAAGATCCTTCCGTAGATGTCTTTCCTCCTCATCACCCATTTAAAAAAATGAACCATTACTTTAAATAAACATCTTGATCAAAAGTTGCTTGCTAGTTTGCATAACCCCAGATAAGGCCAATAGCCCAATGATGACCCCAGCAGGCAACTGAGATCATAGATGGTGCAACACTAGCTACAGTCGTACCAACATTCTTAGTATGCGTCTGCAACGACCCACCATTAGTGTGAAACTCGTCGATTTTAAATAACAAAATGGTGTATACTACGTGTAGCTGTAGAACTTTGCACACAAATTTAATTTCTCTCTTTGACTTTGAGACCTACCAATTAACTCTACTATTTTGCTCACTTTTAAACTTGAAAAACTAACCCCTCCCGCTAAACCAATAGTTCAATATTCATCCCCTTCAAGCTCCATTGGCGGACCCACCCTGTATACCTGACTGGTGCCTTAGCGCTCTCGGCATTTGCAATCTCCCATCCATAGGCTCTCAGTGTAGCCAAAACAAACACTGACTGGCATGTCTTCTGTAAATAACACATTTGTTCAATTATAGTGTGTATCATACACTTGTAACTAATGTACTTTTTTTCTGTTTCTTTCCCTGTCTTTGTCTAATGTCTTGTGAAACTGTGAAACACTCTTTTGTTGACACCTCATTTCATCTTCCTTCTGTGTACATACCCTCCGTCGCCAACACATTCGTTTTGTTTTCGTTTGGCCGATGTTTTGTTTCCGTTTCGTGTTTGCGTCTCTTGTCCGTTGTTTTTTGCCTCAATACCGAAACTCAGGCAAAAGGTGCGGGTTGGAAACGCCTGGGTCTCCACGGGGACCGGCCCGGACCCAAAGCGTTGGCTAACCTCGTCACCCGGCTAGATCAGGGCGAGACCAAGACGGAGGACGCCAAAGCCCGGAGGAAGAGGCTGTACAGGTTGGCGTCCAACGCCAAGCCGCCGTTTCCCCACCAGCCGAGGAATTTCCACAATCACATTATGGAGAACAAGGAGGTCGTCAAGACGTTGTCGCTGTTGTCGACTTGCATCATTCCCATCAAAATGGTCAGTAAGGCGTGCGCAGTTTCAATGTAAGCGTTGCTATCTCTACATCCAAGTTCACCTTTCAGGAACTGCAAAGATACCTAAATCAATGGAAGCCTTATAAAATGTTGTGGAGCTCAGACAGCATCTCAACGAAAAGGGACGTGCACAGTGTGAGCCTTCTTGATTGTGAAATGGCCCTTAGCAAGCACGTCGAGCTCGACAACAACATTCTGGCGGAAACTGACGTCTACATCGTGTCCCTCACAATAGCCGTCAACATCGGTAAGATTTCAGGGTGAATGTGGCAGATCCAGACTTCGACAGCGGGTGAACATTGTTTTGCATTCTAACGTTTTGCAGAACAACTGAAACTCGCTCTCACATTGGAGATAAAACAAAGCCAGCACAAAATCGGACAGATCATTCGTAAAAAGTACCAAAGGGAGATGGACTACGTGTATGCGGTAATGAGTGAAATGGAACGGAAATTGGACCGCCCCATAAGGGATTTGGACGACGTGCGGATGGTTATGGACAACCTGAAGAAGATTCGGGATCAAGAAGTCGACATTGAGCTCAAAATTGAGCCCATTGAGGTAAACGGTTATCTAACATTTATCGATACCTACTTTTGTTAAAGAAAAAATCGGAATACCTACCCATCAGAGCAATGTTTCGGAAATTTTATGATTTGGCCCAAAATTTGAAGCAGCAACACACTGTAGCACTCAATTTTGCTATTTCATTTTGCCACAACTAGTACGAGACGTACCTACACTAGTACAATAATGACGTTTTCTTTCTCACTGAATGAAAGTGGATCGCTAGGTGCATAAAAACGGTACCTACCTAGTGTAGAGCTCGCCTCACTCTCCTGAAATCTCAGTGGATTAACGGCAGTGCAAATGCGGCCGCTAGAGAGCAGACGAACCATTGTGGTGTCGCGTTGATTATGTTGTATTACTGATTTAGTTTTGAGATTGGCTACTTCTGACATGCTATGGTTCCCGGTAGGTACGTACCAACTGATTCTGTGTGCCTTGTGAGACCTGCTGGCCCTAGCGGTCTCCACCTTCTAACCGCTCCCAACGCCTTCCTATTGAGTAGGTACCTACTTAGCGTGGGTATTTCGGCACAACACATGTGTTCATGCTGTTCAAAGAGTTCCCCATTGCTGGGGGGCGATTGCTTGGATGTATAAAATCCTTGGTTTGCCATCTAGTTGTGCCCGCAAGGTTTTCAGCCCGATCGCCCAAACCCGTGGGGTGCTATGGGGCTAAAATGGGGCTACAGGAGGGTTTTTTTGAAAGCTTTTGGCTATGGGTCGAGTCAAGTGTCGTTTTCTAAGTATTTTTGGACGTAGAATCCATTTTTTGGGGTCCCACAATGATCCGATTTCACTGTTGTGATCTATAGGACTTTCATGTGGCTAAAAATGAGAGTTTTGATGGATCCCAGGAGATCAAATATTTTTCAAGTAAAAACCAAAAAAAAGCTGCAAATTTTACACACGGGTTTATTATTCTTTGATATAGGTCACTTGTGCAGAAATTTAATTCGGTGTCAATGAAAAAAAACGCTGCAAATTTTACACAAGGGTTTATTATTCTTTGATATAGGTTACTTGTACAGAAATTTAATTCTGTCAATAAAAAAAATTAAAAAAAATTTTTTTTTGGATTTTTATATTTCAAAAAAAATTTTTTGAGGCGATTTTTTTTCAAAAATGTGTTTTTTCAAAAATTCTTTAATTTTTACTCGAAAGATATTTAACTTCTTGGGATCCATCAAAAATCCCATTTTTAGCTCCATGAAAGCCCTATAGATCGCCACAGTGAAATCGGATCGTTCCGGGACCCCAAAAAATGGATTCTACGTCCAAAAATACTTCGAAAACGACACCTGACTCGATCCCATAGCCAAAAGCCTTCAAAAACCACCTTCTGTAGCCCCATTTTAGCCCCAGAGCGCCCCACGGGTTTGGGCGATCGGGCTGAAAACCTTGCGGGCACAACTAGATGGTAAACCGAGTATTTTGTCAAAATTTCAGATTTTTTAAAAAATTCCTACTGCCCAAAACGGCCTGGACGGCGGACGGCGGACGGCGTACGGCGTACGGCGGACGGACATTTCGGATTTTGAATGTAGACCACTTGAAACGGATAATGTCAAATTTTGAGCCCGATCGGAGTCGTCGACCCGCGTCGCGAAAACATAGGTGTATTATTCCAAGAATAATAAACCAAAAGTGTTAAAATAGTTTTTTTAATTTTTTTCAAACTTTTTTTGTTTTTCAAAAAAAAAAAAAAAGCTGCAAATTTTACACAAGGGTTTATTACTCTTTGATATAGGTTACTTGTGCAGAAATTTAATTCTGTCAATGAAAAAAAGTTTTAAATAATTTTTTTCAAAATATTTTGTTTTTTACTTGCAAAAATATTAGATCTCCTGGGATCCATCAAAATACTCAATTGTAGCCCCATGAAAGCCCTACAGATCGCAACAGTGAATTCGGATCGTTGCAGGACCCCGAAAAATGGCTTCTACGTCCAAAAATACTACGAAAACGACACCTGACTCGATCCCATAGCCAAAATCCTTCAATAAACCCCTCCCGTAGCCCCATAGCGCCCCACGGGTTTAGGCGATCGAGCTGAAAAACCTTGCGGGCACAACCAGATGGTAAACCGGGTATTTTATCAAAATTTCAGATTTGTAGACTCCTAGAAAAGAAATCCTACCGCCTAAAAGGGCTCGGACGGCGAGAGGGGCATTATATTTTTGAAACCTACCCATCTTGAAACGTGAAATGACAAATTTTGAGGCCGATTACAAATAAACTCCCGAGAATAACGAAACAAAATTTGTATTTAATACATTAACGGTTGAAAAAAAGCTCAACAAAATAGATGGAGAATCCCTCAATGAGATCAATTTGAGGCAAACTAAATAAACCAATCAGGAGGTTCCTCGAGTCCTCTGTTACTCTGTGGTTTGTAAGGTCCATGAATAGAGAATACCGCGAGTGAGAAACAATAATAATTATTATTCGTAAAAGATGAATTTTAATCATCAGTTCTTACCAAATAAGTCAACTACCTACGCGATTTTTCGTCTAAAACACGGCAACGCCACAAGTTTCTTCCAATTTGTTACTCTACCGAATGATAATATCACATTGTGCAATAAGTGGAGGCAATTTCAAATGAATTGAGCTGAAATTACATTTAAACTTAAAAAATACTCCAACACAACATCCCCGTCGAGATGCTGGGAGAAGACTGAGTGATGACGTGTGGACGGGCCACACCCTTCCCGGGAATTCGACCTGGCGTGTTGCACGAACCTCGCTGGCGTTCCTGTAAGGTCTACACGTGTAAGTCTACTGTGTGTAAGTCTACTGCGACTCAAACATAGACCTCTCAGAGATTCTGTGGTTCCGCGAGAGGGCTTCAACTTAGTAGGTAACAATGAATAAAAACAATAATGATGATTATTATTGTTAGTTAAGTACCTATACTAAATTTTTGACCCCCCTGGGACTCAAAATTGCCCTTAAGCATCTCATGATGCGAAAATTCCATGAATAAAGTGAATAGTGTTACTATTCTTTGATAGGTACCTATAGGTTAATTATGAAAAAATTACTTCTGTACCAAAGGAAATATCTTTGAGAAAATTAAAAATTAATTCTGCACCAAAGGAAATATTTTTGAAAAAATTTAAAATAGTTATTAGTTTAGACAGATGTGGGATCTAAAAAATAAAAAAAATAAAAATATAAAACGACCAAAATTACTCAGAAAACGGCACCTAGGTATTAAACACTTTTTGAAAAATCTGAAATTTTGACAAAATACTCGGCTTGCCATCTAATTGTGCCCGCAAGGTTTTCAGCCCGATCGCCCAAACCCGTGGGGCGCTATGGGGCTAAAATGGGGCTACGGGAGGGTTTTTTGAAGGTTTTCGGCTATGGGACCGAGTTAGGTGTCGTTATCGAAGTATTTCTGGACGTAGAATCCATTTTTTGGGGTCCCAGAACGATCCGATTTCACTGTGGGGATCTATTGGGCTTTCAGGTGGCTACAAATGGGATTTTTGAAGAATCCCAGGAGGTCAAAATTTGACGGAACACACAAATTACTCGGAACACTACACCTTATTTAATAAGGTGTAGTGTTCCGAGTAATTTTGGACGCAAAATATATTTCTTCGAGGTCCCACATCTGTCCGAACATTACAACTAGTACAGATTATGGTTTATTGCCTATTCTTGGAATAATACACCTTTGTAATCGCGACGGAGGTCGGCGACTCCGATCGGCCTCAAAATTTGACATTATCCGTTTCAAGAGGTTTAGATTCCATAACCAAAATGTCCGTCCGCCGTCCGGGCGGTTTTGGGCAGTACCTAGGATTTTTTTTGTATTTTCGGCTTGTCACATTTAAGAGTATCAGTTACTTTCCGGTACCTAGGACAAAGTAACAGATACAGAACAACACATCACTAACACACAATGTCATTCACTTCTCGTTGTCAGCTGTTATCACTGTTGTTTACAAATTTCGCCGGGAAGCCGCTGAATCCGATTTATACGAAAGAGCTTGAATAATCGGTAATTTAAATGTATTGTGTCTTCAGGAAGCCTTCAACATTCTCACTCGTTATGAGCTGCCGGTGGATAGAGAAATATTGGAACAGGTGAGTGAGACAGAATGACTTTGTATTGGTGGTTTTCAAGTTGAGAAGGCAGGTTTTGTATTTTGTTGATATTTTCTAGGTGGATAATTTGCGCTACACCTGGCAGCAGCTTCTCGGACGTTCGATGGAAGTCAACACGTTGTTATTGGCGATGCAGCCTCACTTCCAGGAAGAGCTGCAGGCCAACCTTACCAAATTCAGGGAGGACAGCGAGGATTACGTCGAACAGTACAGAACTTGCGGTCCGATGAGCCCGGGATTGTCGCCCCGTGAAGCGAGCGACCGCCTCATATTGTTCCAGGTAAGTAAATAAAAGTGAGCAACACTGCAAAACCAATTTTGAGCTTGCATTCTGATACCTGTCCATGTTTAGAACCGATTCGACGGCATGTGGAGGAAGTTGCAGACCTACCAAAGCGGCGAAGAGCTTTTCGGCCTTCCAACGACTGAAAGTCCGGAACTCGGTCAAATCCGGAAGGAGCTCAACCTTTTGCAAAAATTGTACAAGTTGTATAACGATGTAATCGACAGAGTGAGCAGCTACTACGATATCCCGTGGGGAGAAGTGAACATTGAGGATATCAACAATGAGCTCATGGAGTTCCAGAACAGGTGTCGCAAACTTCCCAAAGGCCTCAAGGTATACAACTAGGCGTTGAAATTCATCAACCTCGTCTACGCCTCTTAATGTGTTCATTATCGTCAGGAATGGCCAGCTTTCCATGCATTGAAACGTACGATTGACGAGTTCAACGATATGTGCCCGCTTCTCGAGCTGATGGCCAACAAAGCGATGAAGCCCAGACATTGGCAGCGGATTATGGAAGTGACCAAGCACCATTTCGATTTGGAAAGTGAGGGTTTCTGCCTGAAGAACATTTTGGCTGCTCCGCTTTTGAAATACAAGGAAGACATCGAGGTGAGTAACTCAACATGTGTTCTCAGAGAGTTTGCGTCTTCAATTACTCATGTAATTTTTCTTTAGGATATCTGTATATCTGCGATGAAAGAGAAGGATATTGAAGCAAAGTTGAGGCAAGTCACTAATGAGTGGTCTGTTCACGAGTTGACGTTTATGACTTTTAACAACCGGGGAGAACTTCTGCTGAGGGGTGACACCACAGCGGAAACCATCGGACAGCTCGAAGACAGCCTTATGGTTTTGGGATCGCTGTTATCGAACAGGTAGGTTGGTTACATTGAACGGGGTTTTCATGGTCGTTTAGATCAGGTAATTTTAACTTTCCACGATTTGAAATCTTGTTTGAAAAGAAGTACCTATCCTGAGTTTGCTTCATCGGAGGAGTTCTGCGTTTTTACAAGCAACCGAAAACCCTCGAAATTTTCGCACTTTCTTCCAGTTTTTCGCTTATAACTTCTAAACTAAGCACTTTTCCACAAATTCGTTCATGTAGTCGACGAAAGAGCATTAAATTCCGCGTCGATAGACCCCCTCAACTTTAAAATATTACCAATTTATAAGGTAGTAATCGTCAGTTGAAAACCGACACTTTTTCCACAAATGGAATTTAGCATATTAATACATTTAAAATTGGATGTGCTCTCCAGATTTACCGTTGGATTATCTAGAACTTTTATTCTGTAGGTTTGTTCATAGGAACAGCAGTTTGGAAGCTATAGACGAGTAAAAGACGATGGAAGGTAGGTACATAACATGAGCGAGAGTGTAAAAAAAAAGTGTTTTCAGCCGACGATTCCCTCATTATATTATAATTTATTAAATTGGTTATATTTTGAAGTTAAGGGGGTCAATCGACGCGGAATTTAATGCTCTTTCATCGACTAAATAGAATCATTAAATGATTCAACAAATTTTGTTGAATAGTGCTTAGTTTGGAAGTTATACTGAAAATCCGAAAAACGTTCTAAAATTTCGAGGTTTTTTGGCTGCTATAAAAACGCTGTCCTCCTAAGGTGGTGCAAATTTTGGATAGGTACTTGTTTTCAGACTTAACTGAAGGGATTACATTCACTTTCTCTGATCCTGGTCCGGGACCTATTTCCCTGGAATATAAGCGTTGATAAGCCGTTAGGTACCTCCCTAAATCATAAAATAACAATCGGTAGAATGTGCAGTATTCTTCTCTTTCTTCCTACTCACGACCCGGAGAAATTGAATCCAATCGGTGGAATTGACATCAACCCGATTCGACGATTGGAGCAGACCATGAATACCCTTTAAATGTATTGAGAGATACAAGCGCTCTCTGACAGTTTTGTTTTGCAGATACAACGCCCCATTTCGTAAACAAATCCAACAGTGGGTTTCGGATCTCAGCAACACGAACGAAATCCTCGAGCGGTGGCTCCTCGTTCAAAACCTCTGGGTATACTTGGAAGCCGTTTTCGTCGGCGGCGACATCGCCAAGCAGCTTCCCAAGGAGGCGAAGCGGTTCAGTAAAATCGACAAGTCTTGGCAGAAGATCATGCAAAGGGCTCACGAAACGCCAGGCGTCGTTTCGTGCTGTGTTGGCGACGACATGCTCAAACAACTCTTGCCGCACTTGCAGGAGCAGCTGGAACTGTGCCAGAAATCTTTGAGCGGGTAAGTATCGATAAGGCAGACTTCAAGATGATCCCTGACTATACAAACCTGATTTAGTTTCAATTTGTCACTCAACTTCCATTTCAGCTACCTCGAAAAGAAACGAATGATGTTCCCCCGTTTCTTCTTCGTATCCGACCCCGCCCTTTTGGAAATCCTCGGCCAAGCCTCTGACTCCCACACAATCCAAAACCACTTGCTCTCAATCTTCGACAACACCCGATACGTCAAATTTCACGACATCGAATACAACAAAATGACCGCCATCATTTCATCGGAAGGAGAAGTCATTCAAGTAATCTTCTCTTCATTCGTCTGAAATCAATTTTGTCCTTCTCTACCCACTAACCAAATTTTGCAGCTTGAACGACCTGTGCGAGCAGAAGGAAGCGTAGAAACATGGTTGACATCTTTGCTGCAATCGTCTCAAGCGTCTCTGCACGGGATCATTCGGAATACTAACACCGCCATTAATGATCCCAATTTCAACCTGCTCACGTTTCTGGACAAAATTCCTGCCCAAGTAAGTGCTGTGACGTTAGGATGGGGAACAACCAATTTTCCCAAAAAGTCAATTTTCTGGCTTGATACTCAGGGGTCGATTTTGGTTTATTATTCTCATGTCCAATTTATTTTCAACGATTAAAAAAACGAATACTTACGATTTTTTCTTGAAATTGTTGATTGGTATTTATTTCCGAATCGATTTATAAATTCTGTCCTTTCTTACTGATTCCTCATCACTAATGTGACTTCGACAGTCAACTCAAAATTAAACCCATTTCAGTGTATGATGATTAAAATAACAACCCCAATTGAAACCTCAATCCCTTAATAGGGCCACAGCTAAACACTAAACACTTCTCCACATGTTACGTACCTTTCAAAATCATTCTGATCCACTTTCAGATCGGGATTTTGGGGATCCAGATGGTTTGGACGAGAGACGCCGAAGCGGCGCTCCTTCAGGCCCGCAGTGACAAGAAGATGATGCCAGATACGAACAACAGGTTCCTGGAGCTTCTCAACACTTTGATCGACCAAACGACGAGGGACTTGACCAAACTGGAAAGAGTCAAATTCGAAACTCTCATCACCATTCACGTTCATCAGCGGGACATTTTCGACACTTTGGTCCGCTTGTGCGTGCGATCCGTCAACGATTTCGAGTGGTTGAAGCAGTGCAGGTTTTACTTTAAGGACGACCTCGACAAGACTTGGGTGTCTGTGACGGACGTGACGTTTACTTACCAGAACGAGTATCTTGGGTGTACGGACCGGCTTGTCATCACTCCTCTGACCGACAGGTAAGGAGGTGTTTAGTGCTGCAATGCGTTCAGAATGTTACCCTTGTTTTTTTTTTTACTCAGGTGTTACATAACTCTGGCACAAGCGCTTGCCATGAGCATGGGCGGTGCTCCTTGCGGCCCTGCTGGCACCGGAAAAACTGAAACCGTCAAAGACATGGGCAAAACGCTCGGAAAGTACGTTGTGGTCTTCAACTGCTCCGATCAAATGGACTACAGGGGCCTGGGAAGAATTTACAAAGGTACATAATAATATGTACCTCATTGTTATCATAATCGGTGAGTCTGCATACAGGTGATTCTCAAATGAACATGAACCACTTCTATGGTGTGATGGTCACGCAATAGGCCCGCCGTTTTGGGCAGTAGGTTTTTTTTTTTTAACTGAAATTTTGACAAAATACTCCTTTTACCATCTAGTTGTGCCCGCAAGGTTTTCAGTCCAATCGCTCAACCCCGTGGGGCTCTGTGGGGCTAAAAAGGCTACGGGAGGGGTTTTTTGAAGGGTTTCGGCTATGGGGCCGAGTTAGTGTTGTTTTCGAAGTATTTTTGGTCGCATTTTTTCGAGGTCACACCTCTGTCCAAACATTGTACAGAAATCTTTTCTTTTTTCCCCATTTTGGTTGCCCCATTCTCGGAATAATACACCTACCTATGTATTCGCTACGGAGATCGACGACTCCGATCGGCCTGGAAATTTGACATTATTTGCCGTTTTGGGCAGTAGGAATTTTTTTTTAAATCTGTAATTTTGACAAAATACTCGGTTTACCATCTAGTTGTGCCCGCAAGGTTTTCAGCCCGATCGCCCAAACCCGTGGGGCGCTATGGGGCTAAAATGGGGCTACGGAAGGGTTTTTTTTTTAAAGGCTTGTGGCTGTGGGATCGAGTCAGGTGTCGTTTTCGAAGTATTTTTGGGCGTAGAATCCATTTTTTGGGGTCCCGATTTCACTGTTGCGATCTATAGGGCTTTCATGGGGCTACAAATGAGATTTTTGATGGATCCCAGGAGGCCAAATATTTTTTCAAATTAAAAAAAAAAATTTGAAAACATTTTTTTTTTTAAATCCAATTTTTTTAAAATATAAAAATCCAATTTTTTTTTAAATATAAAAATCCAAAAAAAAAAAAAATTTTTATAATTTTTTTCATTGACAGAATTGAATTTCTGCACAATTAACCTATATCAAAGAATAATAAACCCTTGTGTAACATTTACAGCGTCTTTTGAATGTTATCTGTACAATTTTGAAAGCTACTTTCATTGCAGGATTGGCTCAGTCGGGCACTTGGGGATGTTTCGACGAATTCAACAGGATCGAGCTGCCTGTCCTGTCGGTCGCTGCGCAACAAGTTGCTGTCGTGCTCGCCGCCAAGAAAGAAAAGAAGAAACAGTTCCACTTCACGGACGGCGATCTCATCGACATGTTCCCCGAATTCGGCATCTTCATTACTATGGTGAGGGACTGGAGTGGGGGAATAGAACTGAACTGGAAGTTCACGTTTGTTTTTGTGGTTTAACAGAACCCTGGCTACGCCGGAAGGAAAGAGCTCCCGGAAAATTTGAAGATCCAATTCCGAACAGTTGCGATGATGGTGCCCGACCGGCAGATCATCATTCGAGTCAAACTCGCCAGTTGCGGCTTCCTTGAAAACATAACTCTCGCGAGGAAATTCTACACTTTGTACAAACTGTGCGAAGAGCAACTCACCAAACAGGTGACATATCTCGCCTGGAAGGTAACCTGTCACGGTGGAGTCTGAACCCGTTTTTGGTTCACAGGTCCATTACGATTTTGGCTTGAGAAACATTTTGTCCGTCTTGCGATCCCTCGGAGCCGCTAAAAGGGTCAACTGTAAGGACTCCGAGAGCACCATTGTCATGCGAGTCTTGAGAGATATGAACCTGTCCAAATTAATCGGTACGCTTAAAACATTAATAAAATTTGACAACGCAAACAACAACTCACGTGAACACGATTTTCAGATGAGGACGAGCCCCTTTTCATATCCCTGGTGGCGGATCTTTTCCCTAATCAAGCGTTGGAAAAAACGACCTATCCGGAACTCGATGCCGCCATTCAGGAATACCTGGATGAAACTAACCTCATCAACCATCCTCCTTGGGTTTTGAAAATCGTCCAAGTGAGTAAATTTTGGTACAAGAATTGTTTTACTAAGAAATTAATTTTCCATTTTTTTCGACGAGATATAAAAGGGATCTTCATGGTCTGGTAGTTTTGACGTTGAATCGTCGAAAGTGAAGTTTCAATTAGAGTGAATGCTGGTGATTCTCCGAAAAATGAAGTTTTCATGTTATTCGCCTTCAGTAGGCTGAAAAATGGTGGTATTTTCACACACAAAATTTCTACATATTCAGAATGATGTCCTCTACTTCTGGAGATAGTTTTATTAGTCAACCATTACGGGATATATTTTTAATGTGACATAATAGCACGCAAATGTAAGGACCGTCACGCGTATTCGGGAGGTGGAGTCAACTTACTAACAAGATTTCGTTTGTATTTCACCACATTACCGCTGCACCTATTTTTTTAAATCAAAGCATATAAGCTTCAGCTTCGAAAAAATACTGAAAATCGATTGTATTCAGCGGTAGGAATTAACAGCAGGTTGCTATAGTTCAGTATTCAGAAATTGGCGCGACCGTCACATCATTTTTAGTGCTACTTTGAACTGCTGGTAGATCACTCTCAAGAGGCAACTCTGCCTGGTTTCCGTCTGGCGTCAGTCAGCAACAATGTGGCAATGAAACAGCATAGTGCTCACGAGTTTTTCACGTTTCCCTGAAGCACAACGGCGATTTTAGCAAAATAAGTCACCGCTTTGTAGATACTTTCTGTTAAGACCGTCACACGTGTTACTATTTGTCACACGCTTTGAGCTGATATTTCCAAGTTAATAAACTATTACTTGAAGGGTTCGTGAATCAACTGGACCTCAACTAATGGTGAAGGGTGTCTTGGATTGTCTTGGCAGCCATATTGAAGTACTTTTGTAAAGACCGTCACAGTAAAGACCATCACATTCAGAAACGTTTTCTCTGTGCCGGTCTTTACTTCTGTGTGACGGTCTTTATCAAAAATTTGTTTCTCAGCTCTCAGCGAAATACAAATGCATGCATAGAACCTGTGAGGACTACCAAAACAAAGTCATACAGTTCAATACATAAGGTTACTTCGAGAGTGACTCAACATCCTATAAGAAATGGATAACTGACAAGCAAAACAGATCGAAAAATGGGAGGAGCTTCACTGTTTCTGTGACCAAAAGGGTCGAAGTAGAGACGACAAAGGGTAGGTATGCTGAAATCGACAATGTCCGGCGAGATCGTTCCGTACATGTCTCATGTTTATCGCAAATGCCACCAGATGTCGTTCTCCCAGAACTTGAGAGGCACTCACCATAAAAATTTGATGCTCCAAAATGAGTGCTTTGGTGCACTGGTGAGTGCCTCCGCATTTAATGCGCAATTGTCTCTACACATGGAGCTTTCTTCTACTCAACTGAAGAGCCGCGTTGATAACCTAATAGTAAGGTACATAGTATGTTCTGACTACCTGATTCATTCTCAAGTTTCTGCCTGTTTTTGTGAAGCTCAAAGCTTGTAGGCATAATTTTGCAACCTGTACTGCCTATTTCGAAGAAACAATGGTCTAAGTAGGTACCAACACAAAAGACTGAATGAATCATGAACTTACCAAACTAAGCCATTTTAATCAAGTCATATCGTTAAGGAAAGCACCAAATATGTAGGTACTGATACTGTTAAACTATTTTGCTACTGTATTTGTGATTAGAAGAAGAGGTGCAGATAAAAGGCTAGAGAGCTGATTATACTTGTGTTAGCTGCAATTAAGGAAAAAAGTAAAATTCTGTTTACTGTGATTTAGCAACAGTGATTTAAAGTTTAGTTTTGAGATTTTGATTGTGATACCAATTTTGTAGGTAGGTACCTAATGTTTTACAAAACACAAGTGCTCAAAGTTTAATAAACATTCGTTAACGTATTGATGATAACCATCAATATTTCACCTTCATCATTTATATTCTATGAAAAATAGCAAGCATTCTGAAAAAGCCCGTAAAGACCGTCACAGGGATTTAAAGACCGTCACAAGATAAAAATTTGATTATAAGCTGGTAGAATAAAAATAACAATACATGAATATAGTTCCCACCAGGTTTGCGCATGAATACAGTAGTTTTGGATCTTGATTAAAACATAAATGAGTCTCTAGTCATGATTATACTTACTTGTAGAAGAAATACGTGATTTATTTTGGAATTTTTTCCATAATTTTGTATAAAAACACATCCTACAGCACAAAAACTGATGAAATCCCCTTACTGACTTTTTTTTCTTCTATGTAGAATGATAATGGAAGCGTGGAGATCAAACTTAGCAAGCTTCTTGGAAATTTTTTAACTGACTTTGATAGTACGCGTGACGGTCTTTACAAAATATACTACCTAGGCAGAGAAAGCCCTCTGGTATAAATCGCAAAACCATCAAAGTATCTAACCATTCATCATACTGGTAAGTAAAGATGTTTTCCTAACCATAACAGTTATTACATCAAGGGAAACCAACAAAAAAAATTTGGGTTGCTTAGAACCCGAAAACTTCATTTTGCGGAGAATCACCCGCATGCGCATGCGCTCCGTCACTTTTTAAGATTCCACTTACCTCGGGCAGAAACAGCCCAATCCTATCTTTAAAAATGCTGCAAATTTTACACTTGGGTTTATTTTTGTTAAATATAGGTTACTTGTGCATAAATTTAATTCTTTGTCAATGAAAAAAATTGTAGAAAAAATTTCGGATTTTTTACTTGAAAAGTATTTGACCTCCTGGGATCCTTCAAAAATCCCATTTGTAGCCCTATAGATCGCAACAGTGAAAGCGGGTCGTTCCGGGACCCCAAAAAATGGATTCCACGTCCAAAAATACTTCGAAAACGACACCTAACTCGATCCCATAGCCAAAAGCCTTTAAAAAACCCTCCCGTAGCCCAATTTTAGCCCCATAGCGCCCCATGGGTTTGGGCGATCGGGCTGAAAACCTTGCGGGCACCACTAGATGGTAAACCGAGTATTTGGTCAAAATTTCAGATTTAAAAAAAAATTCTTACTGCCCAAAACAGCTCAGAGAGTGGACGGCGTTCGGCGGACGGACATTCCATTTTTGGAACCTGCGTGTCATGAAACGGATAATGTCAAATTTTGAGGTGGATTAGAATTTTCAACCTCTGACACGAATACATAGGTGTATTATTCCAATACTAAACCCAAACCAGAGGAGCCTCGTAGAATTCTCACTTAACCTGTCTTTGTCTATTTACGACGATTCATTGAGCGAAGCAGACCATTACTACCCTACAGTAAAGATACAATACCGATTGTTACCGATAATTTATAGTTATACGAAACGCAAAGAGTGCGTCACGGGATTATGACGCTCGGGCCCGAAGGAGCGGGAAAGACGACCTGCATACACACTCTGATGGCAGCGCTTACCAAAGTTGGCGATTCGCACAGGTAACTCCAACAACCAGTCGGCTATTGTTTGGCCAAACCCCGCCCTATTTTACCTTGTCAATCTTGCCCGTAGAGAAATGCGAATGAACCCCAAAGCCATAACAGCCGCTCAGATGTTTGGCCGACTGGACGTCGCCACAAACGATTGGACCGACGGGATTTTTTCGGCCCTTTGGAGAAAAACTTTAAAGCTAAAACGAGGTGATATTGTCAAACCAGTCGTTTTTTTTTTTTTACGACCAAAGCCAATTTTAACCATTCGAACCGCGCTTTCCAGGTGACCACGTTTGGCTCGTCCTCGACGGCCCCGTCGACAGTATATGGATTGAAAATTTGAATTCTGTCCTCGACGACAACAAAACTCTCACTCTCGCCAATGGAGATCGCCTAAGTATGGCGCCCACTTGCAAAATCATCTTCGAGCCGCACAACATCGACAACGCGTCTCCCGCTACAGTTTCAAGGAACGGAATGGTAAAGAAATTAAGATTATAATGAGTATATTTGAAAAGTGTTGGTCTAAAGCAAATATCACAGGTCTACATGAGCTCTTCGGGTTTGGACTGGGAACCTGTGATTGAGGCTTGGCTTCGAACGAGGAACGATCAGCAGCGCGAACTGCTTCATCAGCTGTTCTACGAATCTTTCCCGCTCGCTTACAATTGGTCCTCACAAAATTTAAAATTCGTCATGAAAGTTCTTCAATGCAACATCATTCAGCAAGTGGGTCATTCACTGATACGGCGAAATTTGCTTACTCAGAATTGGCTGATGAGAAAAACGTATATTGCAGATAGTGCTTCTTTTGAAATCGCTCATACCGTCAGAAGAAGCTGCTCAAGAACCAGTTGAAGAGAACAAATCATCTACTCAGTCGACACCAGAAAGTGAAACAGCGCCAAGTCAAGTTCCAGTTGTGAAAGCGTGCGTAAACCTTTAAAATTGCATTGTTGTGAATATCGTGGAAGTAATCATTTTTGCAATTTTCATTGCAGTGTAACTGATGAATATATTAGACGTGCTTACGTGTTTTCGCTGGTGTGGTCCATCGGGGCGTTTTTGGATCTCGCTGGAAGAGACAAATTCAGCAATTTTATGCGAACTAACCTCAAAAATCTCAGTCTGCCACGAATCGTCTCCGAACCGGATTCGTCCGTGTTTGACTGCGTCGTTTCCAAAGAAGGTGTGTTATCGAGTGAGTCGGATGTTGATTCTAGCGGGATAATTTTGGTTGGATGTTTTAGGGAAATGGGAGCCGTGGGTTCGGATGGTGCCGACGTACTCGTACCCTGAGAACACGACGCCGGATTTCAACTCTATTCTGGTTCCTATCGTGGAGAACGTGCGGACGGATTATTTGGTCAACAGCATTGCCAAACAGGGGAAAGCCGTTCTTTTGTTGGGGGAACAGGTGAGTTAGAAAACACTGCTGTAGGCCGTCTAAAAGTTTTCAATGTGGCGTGATTTATTATCTTGGCCCGGAGGATGACTCCCCAGCTGTATGGTGCGTCAACAGTTAGGCTCTACCGTTGATGCCTTTGGCTGGCAGCGTCGGGAAGTCGATGAGGCCTCCGTAGTATGTTTTGTGTATTTCGTGAAATCCAAGGGGCGTAAAGCAACATATGGTGGCTGCTGGTAGAGAGCCCCCCCCCCCCCCCAACACAGCAATACCACCTTCACTACTTCTTTGTTAGGAAGTAGGAAGGTGAAGATGATTGACAGCGATTTGGTGTTGAACAAGGCTGCTCTCAAGGGTCCGTTCTTGGTGTTTGACTGGTTCCATGGTGCACTCTGGGCGTGGGCCTCATCGCAGTCGTGACTGACGACTGAGTGGGGTTTATCTTAGTTGTGTTTCGTTTAGAGCTGCATGTTTTGGTAGATAGGTCAATCTGAGAGGGAGGTGGAGATGCAGGGGTCAAAGCTCGGCCACGTACTCGAGATGTAGCAGTAGGGCAAAGCTCGCCTTCTCAACTGCCAACGGCGACCTGACGCTGCTTAATAGTGTGGCCACCTGTTGTTTAGCTGGGGAGCCATTTTGTAGACTACCGCCAGCCAGTAAAGTACCAGGAGCAGATGTGCGTTGCCATCCCCTCAGTGGTTGTGTCATGAGAGGCCATGGCAGGCTACTCAATATTTGCACGCTTTGTGGGGATTAACTGGAGCCTCAGAACAGGCGGTCTTCTTGACATGTATAAGAGCCTCTTCCGGGGGGGGGGGGGGGGTGGCCTCCTGACGGGACCAAACCTCAGAAGGCTGAGGTTGGTCGTTATCATGGTGACCTAATCCCACCACTTTGCAGCCTGTAGGATTCTAGAGGGACGCCCTTTCTGGATGCTGGAACGAAGCTTTGAGCCTGGGCCTTCTGCTGCACCCATATTTTGCCCGTGCTTATCGGGAAATGGTAGGAGGAGTGGGCTACCAAGTCTCCTGGAAGACACACCTACGAGCTCGGCAGTTACTGAGCAGTCATGGGGATTTCATGGGGAGCTGGCCAACGATCCTGGCTGCGCCTAGTGCACCGACTGGGAGGGCTCAGCAATCCTGCCCAGCATTTGTCACAGAGAGCTTGCCTGACTGCATGAAGGTTGCTCTCCCCCAGGGTGGAAAGTCTCCCTCCCCGCTCTCACTAACTGGGCTGGGGAAGTGGAGCCAGGTGATAGGCTATTAGCCTGATGGCGCTCCACACGGATCAGAAGCTCTTCACGAGCAAGTTTAAGAAAAACTGAAACTTTGCGTTCCTAATAAAGATCATGTCATTTACTAGGGTTCGGCAAAAACTGTCATGATGAAGGCCTTCATGAAGAAATTAAACCCGGATCTATACCTCAATCGAGCTTTCAACTTTTCCTCGGCCACCAGCCCGTACCAGTTTCAAGTGAGTTCACAACTTATTATTTTTATACTTATTTCAATGAGCGATCCTTTGATTGTCTTCTTGCTTCGTAGAAAACGATCGAGAGCTACGTCGAAAAAAGGATGGGCAGCACTTTCGGCCCGTCGAGAGGCAAGAAAATGATCGTTTTCATCGACGACATCAACTTGCCTCAAATCAACGAATGGGGTGATCAGATAACCAACGAAATCGTCCGCCAGACAATGGACATGAACGGGTTTTACAGCCTCGAAAAACCCGGCGAGTTCACCACCATCGTCGACATGCAGTTTGTCGGAGCTATGGGACTTCCCGGTAAGAGACGGATCGCCTGTGGAAAATCGACGTCACCCTCTCACAACGTGTCTTGTTGTTTTAAGGTGGCGGCAGAAACGACATCCCGGCTCGGCTGAAAAGGCAGTTTTGCATGTTCAACTGCACCATCCCGTCGGACGCGTCCATCGACAAAATCTTCAAGATAGTCGGTGAAGGGCATTACAATTTAAAAAGGGGGTTCTCTCAGGACGTGAGGGTCCTCATCAAGAAAATTGTCCCGTTGACGAGGAAACTTTGGCAAATCACCCGAGTAAGTCTCAATCGTATCAATTTGTCAAGGCCCTTTTTACATTCTTTTATTTCATTTTTTTTAAGGCGACTCTTCTGCCAACGCCAGCCAAATTCCACTACGTTTTTAGCTTGCGCGATCTGTCGAGGATTTGGCAGGGTATGGTTGGGACGCTGTCAAACGTAATTGACAACGAAAGCACGCTGGTGCTGATCTGGAAAAACGAATGCACCCGAGTTTTTGCTGACAGGTCAACAAAGTTTTTTGAAAAAAAAAAAAAATACGTCAACAAACTTCGTATTACAATTTCACGTTGCTTCCAGGTTCACTCTGGAATCTGACAAGGAGTGGTTTGACAATAAACTGCTCGATTTGGTGGAAAGCGATTTGGGGCCAGAATACAGAAAAATGGCGCTACCAAATCCCCCTTTTGTCGACTTTATGAGGTGAGATGTGTACAAGTCTTGTCGATGTTATGGTGAAGACAGTGTTGACAGTTGTTTGATTCCGAAACGTTCCGGATTTGTGATTGATTATCCCAGTGGGTTGAGAGTAAGCTCAGAACGCAGAAGCCTCATGCTTGCTAGTACTACGCATTAGTGGAAGATCTCCAGTTTTCACTCAATATTTTGGTCTGATGTCGTCTGTCGAGCTTTGGAGAGGTTGATATCGTTAGACCAACTCTATAAGAAAATCTATAAACCAAGAAAATGTCAAAATTTGGTTCCTATGAATTACAATTAATTTATTTCGAAAGTAGGTTTTTTCGCCAGAGTCATACAGAGTGAAAAGTGGGTGTCACCAGTGTCATACACCCGTCGGAACCAGTTTCATACACACCTCATAAAACATTTAAAAATCCGTTTTAGTTGAAATTTAAGGATCAAGAACAATATAAACGCACATTATACTTTATGCACTGTTTATTGGAGCTCCCAGGAGTTCAGAATTTCGAAAAGCGTTCCCATGGAACTTTGGAAATTCTTCAGAAACAGCAGGTTCCAGTGTCGTACACCCCTGGACCCAGTATCATACACCCCCTGTGTGATACTGGTCATTGTGATTGCAATGTCGAGCAAAGGTTTTGAGATAAATTTCAAGTCCTACCTAACTAACTAATATAACAAAAATGTGATTTTTTGAAAGTTTCGGGTTTCCCCAGTATTATACGCCTGAGTATGATACTGGAGAATTGGTGGTTATCAGGTCCCCAGTATCTTAGACCCTCTCAAATCAAGTAAAAACCTAATCTTTTGACAAAATTATCGACGGAAATGAATTCTCCAAATACATGAAAAATCGCCCCTACAGGATTACAGTAAGATAAAAATGTGTGGTAAAGTGAAAGCAAGTAGAGCTTACCGTCTTATCCAAAATGCTACAGCGACGCCATGAAACGAATGAACCACGAGGTATCCTTGGTAAACACCAAATAACCACAAAAAAACCTTCCTCAGTGCTTCAAGTTCTCATGAGGGCCGTTAGATAGACCCACTGGAAACTTCCTAGTTCAGAGGGAAGCAAATAGACCGCCATGAACTCTTATTATTTGAAGTTAAAGATGCAAGTGTATGATACTGGGTGGGTATATGAGACTGGTTCCACCACCCTGCAGGAGCTAGAGCTCGTTGAAAACTATCCGATGACATATCCTCATTCTCTCCAATACAGTGACTGCATAAAGAAGACTAGTTGGTCGAAAATCAAAGTTGACTAGTGTATTTTGTAGGAAATGTAATGCTCTTTCATTTTGATAGTGGCAACATTTGCCGTAGAACGCATAGTTTCGGAGCTATAAGCAAGAAAACGAAAAAAGTGCCAGAATTTTGGTGTTATTTTGTGTTTTTTTTTTTTTTTTTTTTTTCGATGATCTCAATACGCATTAGCCGATTTTGTTGTGTCTCCTCAGATTCGAATTCAGCGCCCCAAAAACATAGAACAGGACTTGAAACTCAGACCGCATTTTTTTTTTTTTTTTTTTTTTTTTCACGTCGGCCTCATTTACACACAAGCTCTGGGCCTTCTCGTCTATTTTGAAATTTACTGTTTGTACACATTTTCATGGATATCTGAATTGTATAGCTTTTTTAAAGGTTTTGACCTTGGTTTGTTAAGGTTTGATTTTAATCACAATTTATATTGGGTGGGATGGTCTTCAGTGAGAAAATCCCTGCAAGCTGCACGGTTCCAAACTTGTTGATTCCAGAGACGCTCCCGAGCCGACGGGAGAAGAGGGCGAAGACACAGACATGGAACTGCCCAAAGTCTACGAGCCTGTGTGGGACCTGAACGAGCTCCAGGAGCGCCTGGACATGTTCTTGTCCCAATTCAACGAAATGGTTCGCGGGGCCGGCATGGACCTCGTGTTCTTCCCCGACGCCATGTGGCATCTTGTTAAAGTGAGTCCACCTTCGATGGGAACCCTTCACTAACAATTGTCACGCTTTTGTTGACCCAATATGGCTTCCAGGTGTCTCGCGTGATCCGACACCCCCGTGGAAACGTGATGCTGGTCGGCGTCGGCGGATCCGGCAAACAATCGCTCACCAAACTGGCTTCATTTATCGCCGGCTACAAAACATTTCAAATTTCACTCTCCAGGTCAGAATCATTATTTTGTTTCTTATTAAAATTACATTGATTAATTTTACTTTTATTTTTCAGATCCTACAACGTCGCCAACTTTTTGGAAGACCTCAAGTTCCTCTATAGGTCGTGTGGCGTCCAGGGGAAAGGGACGACGTTCATTTTCACCGACCTCGACATCAAAGAAGAGGTTTTTCTCGAGTATTTGAACAACATTCTGTCCTCCGGCAAGTTCAATAACAGCATTGCATCGGTGGTTATTGCCTGATTTCGTAACAGTCAGGAATGTTGATTTTTTTTCAGGTGTGATATCCAACCTTTTCAACCGCGACGAGCAGCAAGAAGTTATATCAGAATTGTCGCCCATTATGAGAAGGGAAAATAACAAAAGGACACTCAACAACGAATTAGTGATGGAATATTTCATCCAACGCACATGCCAGAACCTACACGTGACTTTCTGTTTTTCTCCTGTAAGTCTTTGAAGTGTTCAATTGTTCAAGCAGAACGAAATTAGTGACATTTTAATTGCGCTGCAGGTTGGAGAGAAGTTTAGGAGTCGAGCGATGCGGTTTCCGGCGTTGATATCCGGTTGTACGCTGGATTGGTTCCAACCGTGGCCTCGAGACGCTTTGGTGGCAGTTGCGAAGCATTTTCTGACTGACTTCACGATTGAATGTTCCAAAAAAGTGAAATTGGAGCTCGTTGACGCGTTGGGTTACATTCAACACATTGTGTCAAACACTTCCACGGAATATTTCCAAAGGTAAATACTATCTATCCGCTACGGCGAACAGAGTTGACGTCTGACGTGGACCGTTTTTCAGGTTTCGTCGGGCGACTCACGTCACGCCCAAGTCCTACCTGAATTTCATCGGGGCCTACAAAAAGATCTACGTCGAGAAACAGAAAGAACTCGGGGAAGGGGCCCAACGGATGGACACCGGCCTCATGAAACTCGAAGAGGCGTCCGTCTGCGTCGGCATCCTCAAGACGGAATTGGCCGAAATGGAACGGGAACTGGCCGTAGCGTCGAAGAAAGCCGAAGACGTCCTGTTGGAAGTCACCGACAGAGCGCACCAAGCAGAAAGCGTCAAGAATCAAGTCAGTTTTGACACTACAGTGACGTCATGGCTCCCTCGAAACCTACTTACCGGCGTTTTCTTTGAAAGGTTATGAAAGTCAAAGAAAAAGCCGAGGCTCTCGTTGAAGTTATCGCCAAAGAGAAAGCCATGGCAGAGATCAAACTCGAAGCTGCCAAACCTGCTTTGGAAGAAGCCGAAGCTGCTTTGAACACCATCAAACCCGCTCATATTGGTTTGTTTTTTCTATAGTCTCATGTTTTGTATTTTTCAATACCCTTTTGAAGAGTCCACTCCAAGAGAGATGTGAGACTTTTCAGAAAATGAATAAAGATTGGCAATACTTTCTCCTGATTGGTAACCTCAAAATCACAAAAAAAAAGTTTTGGCTGAAATCGCATTCAAAGTTCAGGACTACAATGCAAGAAGGATGACAATCAGTTTTTGAAAACACAAGAAAAATGAATGTCAGTAGCATCATGTTTCTGCGAAAGGTAGGAAGGTTATAAGTTGTAGGTCTCCCAGAAGAATATTGCGCTTTGACACTGCGGTCTGGTGGCCGCAAAAGGAAACGCCGATATGGCATCCTGAGCCGAGGCCCGAGCGAAGGGATTTCGAGTTTTTTCTGTTGGCAACATTGTTTGTTTTTACCGTATTTTCAACGATGGAAGAGAATAAAACAAAAATTTCTTGGGGAAAGCCATTGAGGAGTCAGGCAAGGAAAATTTTCTGCAACGTTGCGCAATTTTTCATTAAACTAGGTACTGTTCTACTATTTTTTTCAATTTTGAGGTATTCCTAATTCTTCCAGTAATAACTACGCAACAGCAAAACTATAAAATAAAAGTCGTTATGTAGGTTCTATTCAATCATGTGCAACTCAAAATTTTTCATTTACTGAAACCTTTTGTGGTGAGAAAAAGATAAGTGCTGCCACTTGGAAGGGAAAAACGAGAGGGAGCAGGGAAATTTCGTGCGAACAGTGGTTCAATTTTTGCCACCAGAATGCAGTGTTGGAGTGTAATATTCTTGTGGGAGACCTATAGTGCTACAAACACTGTTTGATTTGCAATATTTTTCCAATATTTTATTTACAGTGAGTCGGGTTAAGTGCCCTCCAAAAATTTGAAAGTTTCACTTCTGGTGGCAATGGAAATGTACCATTTATTGATAAAAATATTCCGATTTTCGCTGAAGTTTCCCAAAGCTCTTCTCTATCATGCTGTTCATTAACCACTACAAAATAAGAAACAATTTTTCAGAAACAAAAAACGTTTCCGAGTCAATTACGGAGCAAGTGCGTTACAGGCCTTGTGGGGCAAGTGCGTGAAAATTTTGCAGAATCTGTAGCTCTTTGAAATTTTAAATTCGGACCAAATTGACTGAATTACAGATTTTTAAACCTCAGAGATCAGTGTAGGCCAAAAAACGTGAAAAAAAAGTCAAACCGATATAAGTAATTTTTATTTCAAAATAAGTTTGAAAATTGCTCAGTGTCTTTTTTAAGCCACCGTTGATTAAATAATGATGAATAGAATGAACTGAAGGTATCACATGAAAATTAATAACGAACTTGAATCTAGAAAATCACATTCACAATCTTTTCAAGGTGGAAAACAAGTCTTACTCGTACTTGCTGCTTACTTAGGTGGAAATCAAGTCTTACTCTTATTTTGTCTTACTCTGACCATCTTCTTCTCCTTAGGAAAGTATGTGAAAATAAGTAAGAAACTAAATAGAGTTTGGGAGTTTGCTCCACAAACTGGACCATAATGAGAGCCAGCAGAAGTAACAAGTTGGGAGGCATCTTATCACATACAAATTCATCCAACAGCCAAATTATAAGTAGAAAACTTTATTTGTTTGCAACTTTAAATTTAACTCAATGTAGGGACATTGGACCATTAACACTTCACCAGACGAGGAAGTGCTGAGTAGTCTGCACTAGCCCCACCTGTCGCATCTACACTTGCCCCATAACAGCAGAAAGTCAGAGGCAAGTGCGGATTTGTGGTAAAATCCCAAAATTGCGATCTACCAGTACCCTCCCGCTTCAGATAGAAGAAGCCCACTTTGCGGGCAGAAGAAAATATAGGAAGACTACAGTCTGGAGACGCACACCTTTCATCGGAAGATTCAGACGCTGAAGTAGTAAATAATAGAAACCACGGAGCACGTGTAGATGGCCCCCGGGTTTTCGGTCTGATTAAAGGGAACGATTGTCGATATTTCCACGTTCCTGGACTACGATTGCTGGCAATAATACAGAACAGAAAAACTGGACGTATTTCTTGCCCCGCTGTCGGATATCAAGGATTTTTCAGACTAAGGTTAAAAAAAACTCTTATTTTAGGTGGTAGATCGCATACGAACCAGAAATTTGAGGGGTGTGGTTGGGCATAGATCACATAACCGAACCGGCACCGAAAAGCTTACTCTCATCTTTCTTGAAGTGGCCTTAACTTTTTTGTTTTGTTTGTGTTTGTTTTGCAGCAACCGTTCGTAAATTGGGGCGCCCTCCACACCTCATCATGAGGATCATGGACTGCGTGTTGATCTTCTTCCACAGGAAACTCCACCCAGTCATCGCCGACAGTGCTGCCCCCTGTCCGAAACCATCGTGGGCCGAATCTCTTAAGGTTTGTGCCGATCCACGTCTTTACCACTCGCCCTTTGAGCCTCACCCCCACCTGGACGGGGTTATCTCCAACACGGCAATGACGTATGACACAGTATTTTATTTTTATAAAACATATTACAAAATAGTGCTAAAACTTCACAGCCTCAAATGTACCAACTTCTCATTCAGAGAGACACGAGGGGGTCTTCGTACTCCCTCAATCTTGAAATCTCTCCTCGAACAGGTTTTTCAGGACATAATTTTGGAGGGTCTTTTTTTCCGTCTCCGAGAAGTAGCCATGAGATATCAAAAACAAAGTTTGTTCACAGCGAGGCTGCAGTTAGCAGATTGCAACAAACAATGCTGTTATTTAAAAAAAAAAACACATTAAAAACAAAAAGAATCAAAACATTAGAAGCCAATAATTTTGAACCACAATAAATTTTTTTTGTAACTTAGCTATTAAATCTATGATTTTAAAAGTTTAATAATATATTACAATTTTATGTCACACACTCTATTACACTAATAATTAAAGGCTTACAAGATTACGATGACATTTATATTGCTAGTTTGTATCGAATTTTATGAAAGTATGATTCCAATTGGGAAATGAGAAACCAATGAGGTTAGGAAGAAGGTCCCGAGCGGCCATTGACGTTAACTGCAAGATGGCCTCCCACTGACTCGGAACCCTTCATTTTGACCGATTGAAAAAAAGTTCAATATTTAATATTGAATGAAACCAGCAGTAAAATTCTTTTATTAGAGTGCCTAATTTTATAACAGGCTTGTAACACACGATTAAAATTCTTAATTATTTACATTATCACGATTTTCGTGGTAGAGTTTTTTTCGACGTCTAGATGAATAATGAACCTTATTTACTCGACAGCAAATTAGGCGGTCTGAAAATCATAAACATTGAAGAAAATTTGATTTACTTCGTGAAACAAGTTGAAATTGTACACAGAGAGAAGCTCTTAGAAAATCTACTATCTACACAAGTGATGTTTCCGTTTGAAAATTGTGAGAGAAAATCTACCAAAAAAAATGAATCACAATGCCAACAAAAGCTTAAATTGTCCAAATGAACGTTAATTGGCCCAATTAGGATTTTGATACAAAAATAAATTAATTGCTTGGCCTCGTTAGTGATACATTAACATGACGTTCAACGATGGTTTCTGGCCAATTGTTTTTTTCTTAAAATAGTTTAAACGAGTTAGGTTTGCTACAGTAATTAAATGGTGTTCTTTGTTGGTTAATGATATACTAAGGAGCTCTGTACTCAGTTTTGAAAAATTTCGGCTGGCCAAAAACATCCTGCAAACTTCAAGCTTTTAGATACTTAAATTTTTTCCATTTTCAACTACCGCTCTACTTGTCTGCTGACTACACGCAGTTTTTTGCCTTGTTTTTGTCCATATTGTCTTAACTTAATTAATAACAATGATTAAACATATCTAATTTTACACAACTCGAAGAAAATTTGGTACTTTCTAAACGCTCCGGATCAACGCACGCACCGAAAGTGGGGAAATTTTAAGTTTTGAGTGAAATGAGGGTATTCATGGTTCAGTTGGGGTTCGTACTGATCATTAGAAGTAATATACTAATGAACGTTACTGTGCACTGAACCTTCTCGATGTTTTGCATTAACAGGCAGAGTTCTGTTACTGGTGTTTATAGACCGTGCAAGTCTGATATCACAAATGATGCGGACGTAGTGTAATTTTCGTTTTGTAACCCGCGAGTAACCAACTGGTTGCAACTGAGGGGCAAACAAAGCTTCAATCGTTAGAGGTTGTGATTGTTAACTTATCAAACAATCAAAGTTTTGATTCAGAAATGTTCTACACAAATGAAAAAAAAAAAACTCTAATAATTATTTTAACAAACTAATCGGCAACAATTACCTAATTAATTATTGTATGATAAGTTATCTACTCCCTAACCCTTAAAATTGGGTGTTTGTTTGCCTTCACTTGCAGGCTATGACGTTTACCGTGAATCCTGCGAAAATATGTCGCTCATGAAGACAAGCGTTGCAAGTAGGTACCTATTTTGTAGTCAGTATTTTGCTTGAATTCCAGTACCAAAAAATCAAAGGCTACTACGGTGTTCAGAGAGGCCCCAAGACATCCTGACCACGAACTCGCTGTGGAACTGGGTGGGGAAAAAAGTTATACCTACTCTATATTAGATAGTTGCAATGCCTTTTTTGATGAGCGACATGTTTATAAAGGGGAAGGGAGGAGTTATTAAACTAAATTCATACTGAAATTAAATTTTAATTATGAATTTATTTCAAGAAATCAGAAGGGGAAGGCCGAAAAATTTATTGGGCCTCAGAAAGGGACTCGAACCCACAACCTCTGCATTACATGTGCAACGCCCTACCAATTGAGCCACTGAAGACCAGTAGCCATGATAGAGCATTGGAGATTAAAGGTTCAACTGTCTCCTGCCCCCAACGCTTGATTCGGCCTTCTCATATTTTTGCTTATTTTCCCCCTCTGAACCCTGATCTGATATGAAGCTTCATATCAGATCAAAATAAATAAGCAAAAATATGAGAAGGCCGAATCAAGCGTTGGGGGCAGGAGACAGTTGAACCTTTAATCTCCAATGCTCTATCATGGCTACTGGTCTTCAGTGGCTCAATTGGTAGGGCGTTGCACATGTAATGCAGAGGTTGTGGGTTCGAGTCCCACCTGAGGCCCAATAAATTTTTCGGCCTTCCCCTTCTGATTTCTTGAAATAAATTCATAATTAGAATTTAATTTCAGTATGAATTTAGTTTAATAACTCCTCCCTTCCCCCCAAATAAAACACTGTAGGAGGGAAGCAGTTCAAAATTCCCTCAAGTCATTCCAGTAATGTTTATAAAGGTGCCAGTCCTCTCAATGAGTGAATTCAAAGATTTCGTTTCGTGTATGTATTCAATAATAGAGTCCACTACAGTTAGCAAAAACCGATTTTTGTGGCGCTAAATCGGTGTTATGAAACACTGTGAGCCGTTTTGGGCAGGTTTTTTTTTAATAGTATTTAAATTTTGACAAAAGACTCGGTTCAACATCTAGTTGTGCCTCCAAGGTTGTCAGCCTGATCGCCCAAACCCGTGGGGCGCTGTGGGGCTACAGGAGGGGTTTTGGCTATGGGGTTGTTTTAGGTGTCGTTTTCGGAGAATTTTTGGACGTAGAATCCATTTTTTTGGGGTCCCGGAACGATCCGAGTTCACTGTGAAGATGATGTTATCGCCGCTGATTAGGAATGGAAATGCACCCGAATTTCGGGTTAAATCATCCTGTACATGTACTTAGTTAGAAGTCAAAAAGGGAAAATATATCACTTTTGTGACAAAAAGTCTTTCACGTAGTTTATAATCATTCTGAAGTGAGCTGTTCTGGCTGTTGTAGGTGACGTCACCTACGCCAGTTCCGGTTTCCAATCAAAGGCACCAGAGTGCAGGTCGATTTTCAAATTTTTTCTTGATTTTCTTGGTGTTTGCCACTAGTGACACGAGAGTAACGCGAAAATGGCCGTGTTCGCTTTGTTGCGAATGTGATCGTGCGTATTGACTCAACTTATTCGTGATATAAATTAACTTATTCGACCGATCCTTCAGTTTTTAGTTTTTTAATGGTGGCCAACTCGTCGACCAATAGGAGCTGACTTCGGGTTTCCGCCAAAATTCAAATTGCAATTTTTCCATAAATTTTTACGGACTTGCAGTATGTGTTTTAACCCCATTTTCAATATTATTTGGACGCCTTTTATCGATATAAAAAAATAATCCAGACACGTTTCCATTCCTAATTGATGGATCTGCCATCAACGACGAAAATGTTCAATCAACTTGAAATCGATAATGGATACCCATCCCTTCATCCAATTGCCTGCAACATCAAAGGTAAAAATCACGTAATTCAAATCTGAGATCTCTAAAAGACGTTAACGTTCTCGTTCAAATGGGTCGGTCTTCGACAAAGTGGCTTGTAATTTGATAACCATGAATACCCTGCTGTGGTGTCGTGTTACAATCATAAGTAGGTCGCGAACAAAGGTTTTGTATTCCGTGCGTCCTTTTTCCCAAAAATGCCTACAGATAAGTAGATTAGATAACATCAATATGAAATCCTATGGGAACCTTGAAATGAGTACAGTGATAAAAATAAACAATCCGAAAGTCTAAAAAAACAAAAAAACAAATGCAATCTTCTGTTGATTTTCACCACACACAAAAAAATTATGGCATTAAACTTGGCAAACGTTACTGTTAGAAATGTTGAACGCAACGTTAACTACCTGGCGTTCTCTATGGTATTTCAATGAGGCTAATAAAATCTACGTTACTGTCTCCTTCAGCAAAGGTGTATTTAATAGGCTCACAGGTATCGTTTAGCGATGATGAAATTATGGTTCAAACTTCTCAACCCAAAATTAAGTTTCACCAGATTGTCGGGCTTAGGTGGTGCGCTGACCAGAGATGGCTCAAAACAATAATTTTGGGTTAATTGTACAAAAAATGACAAGAGTACATACAAAATTTAATGATGACGTGCGGTGTTATAATTCCATGTCTTGGGCTTCGTCCTCACTGAAGTCCGACATGGAGCTTTCCGAGTCGGACGAGACGGCTTGTTGTTCTTGTTCTCTGAGGGCTTCTTCCGTCGCGTATTTTCTGACGTACTCGTGAACTTTTTTCCGATATTCGTCGGGCTTGTGGAGGTACATGGCGGCGGCGTCTCCGTTCAGGGGGTCGATGGGGTTGGGGTAAGTGAGCAGTTGGGGGAGGAAGGATTCGAAAATGTTGGACAAGTCGTAGAGTGCCGTCCAAGCTTGGTTGATAACGTCGAGGCAAACGGTGCCCGAGACTTCGTCTATGTTGGGGTGATAGACCTTGTTCATGAACCCGATCGACGGGGATTTGAAAGGGTAGAGCTCCGGAAGGTGTACGCGGACTTTCCATATCCCACCTTCGTAGGGAGTTCCTTTGGGGCCGTAGAATTTGACGCAAAACTCGTTCAAACCCCCCAATATCGTAACTTCGTGTTTGCTTTCGATCAATTTGATCACATCAGTGTCCATTCGACGTTTGCCAGCGCTCGGGGACGACATAACTGCAAAACAGCTGATCGCACTGACACGAAAACGGGGGGGAAGATATCTCCTTAGCTCGACCCTTTTTCACCCCTCACAAACTCATAATCCAAAACAAACCGTCGATTTCCGCACTTATCACAATCTGCGCACAGTCGGATCGCAACAAAAGAATTTGCGTGTCAGGGAAACGACGTAGTTATGACCATTATAGGTTAGGCCCCCTTATTCACTATTTAATCAATATTACATAGCTACCAGAAAGGTGGATTTTCGCCACATCTCTGGTACTCCGCACAGGGCGCACTGACGTTTTCTTCTTTCTGGTTCCACTCGGGGGCCCGAAACTACGCGAAAAGTCCACGAAAAACTCGAAAGGAAGCTCCGAAATTATATTTTTAGACACAATAAACACAGTACGAAACAGCAACAGGTCAACATATGATTTAATAAAGTGGAAGGGAGAAACATCTGGCGAAGGGAAGGATTTCGTCAACAAGAGCGATACCCAGGTGATTTCAAGGTCTTCCGCAAGGCGTCTCCGCCGTCGACGTTTTCCCCTCGGCGTGGGGAACAAATCCGATAGGGGTGACTCCGTGGGGTAGCCGACGTCGGGGAATTTTCCCCCGCGCGAGGGGTCGTTTCGAAGGGCTTGGGGGAAAATAACCTCAGTGGGTTCACTGCCAGATGTGACCCCCACTATTGTCGAGGGGGGAGCTTGCAAGGCTTCGGATCGATGAGGTTGACCCATTCGAGTCTGTGACGTCATGACCTGGCACTGGACGTCTCGGAGTAGGTATCGACTAGGGCGGATCTTTTAATTTGCCGATGAGAAAAAAAAGCTGCATATTTTACTCGAAGGTTTCATTATTATTATTTTTAATCTACTAAAATAAGATTTTTTTTTAAATTTAGGTAGGTAGTGGGGGTATTGCCGCTTGTGACTATGTAGGTAGGTAGGTATGGTTAACTACCTATATTTTTACCGTTTTACTGGGGGACACCCCCAGACCCCCGGATTATTAAATAAAACAGAATTTTTTTGTTTTGATCAAGGATAAAACCAACGGAACACAGAATTCGTTTTTTCGGTGATTCACAGAGGGCTGGTGAAATGAGAAGGTAATCAGTCATTCTGCCATACTTTCATTGACACACAATCAACTAAGTAAGGCTTCTGGTTTTTCAAGGATTTACTACCTTCTCTCTCCAACCCCAAGAACCCCCAGGGGCCGATCGAACAAACCCGAGGGGCTCTGTGCGTCTTAAAAAGGGGCTATGGAAGCGTTTTTTAAGAGTTTCCAGAGCTATGGGGTCGAGTTAAATTGTAGCACTTGTGTCAGCAGATCCAGAAACGCCTTATTTGAAATGGCGACACATGGTCAGCAGACGGTTTGTTTTATTTAAATCACAGCACCAGAAATGCCTAATTTGAAAAGGCGATGCAGGGTCAGCGGACCTTCGGACCCAACTAGATGGAGAACGGAGTATTTTGTCAAAAACATATACCTATTAAATAATTTAATTTAATAATTTAAAGCAAATTTTGAAATCTACACATCATGAAACATTAAATGACATGTCATTAAATTTTAATGACAAAATTTAACGTCGAGGCTGATTTACATTACTATTTTATCACTTTTTTTCGTAATATTTTGTTTTTTTCCAGTAATTATTTCCTTTTTGGTTTATTATTCTTGGAATAATACACCTATGTTTTCGCGACACGGGTCGACGACTCCGATCGGCCTCAAAATTTGACATTATCCGTTTCAAGAGGTCTACATTCAAAATCCGAAATGTCCGTCCGCCGTACGCCGTACGCCGTCCATGCCGTTTTGGGCAGTAGGAATTTTTTTTAAAATCTGAAATTTCGGCAAAATACTTGGTTTACCATCTAGTTGTGCCCGCAAGGTTTTCAGTCCGATCGCCCAAACCCGTGGGGCGCTATGGGGCTAAATGGGGCTACAGGAGGGGTGTTTTGAAGGCTTTTAGCTATGGGATCGAGTTTGGTGTCGTTTTCGAAGTATTTTTGGACGTAGAATCCATTTTTGGGGGACCCGGAACGATCCGATTTCACTGTGGCGTTCTATAGGGCTTTCATGGGGCTAAAAATGGGATTTTTGAAGGATCCCAAGAAGTTAAATATTTTTCGAGTAAAAATTAAAGAATTTTTGAAAAAACACATTTTTGAAAAAAAAATCCCCCCAAAAAATTTTTTTTGAGATAAAAATCCAAAAAAAAATTTTTTTAAATTTTTTTTATTGACAGAATTAAATGTCTGTACAAGTAACCTATATCACAGAATAATAAACCCTTGTGTAAAATTTGCAGCGTTTTTAATTCTACAGTTAAAAAAATATTTGTTTTTTTTTTCGTAAATTTGTAATTGTTTTATTTCCACCTACGAAGACCCGAAATTCTAATAATATTATGTAGACAGGTGCTGAAATAATGTTTTATTTACCTCATAAATCATAGAAGACCTATAATAATAATTATTATAATATATTCTAATATTCTAATATTATTATTATAATATATTCATTAGTCTAATATTATTAGAATCACTTCTTGTTACCACTTGGAACCCTAGAAAGGTTTCATTTTAATTATTAAAGCTTTTATCTTTCTAGCGTTCCAATTGGTGAGCCGACGTGATTCTAACAGGCCATCTTGGCGTCAGTTGTTATATCGTAGCTCTTTTCTTCCAGATGATGGCCAGCACGACGTTCCTCCTCCAACTACAAAACTACCCGAAAGATTGCATCACCAACGAGATGATCGACTTGCTCCAGCCGTATTTCAACATGGAGGACTACAACATGGAGACGGCCAAAAGGGTGTGCGGCGACGTAGCGGGACTCTTGTCTTGGACCAAAGCGATGGCCTTTTTCCACAGCGTCAACAAGGAAGTTCTCCCTTTGAAGGTGCGGTTGTAGAGTGGGAGAAGCGGGGTGGGTTTGGAGCGATTCTCTGACGTTGTGATTCCCAGGCGAACTTGGCGTTGCAAGAAGCCCGTTTGAAATTGGCGATGGACGATTTGGCCGCTGCCGAAAACGAGCTTGCCGCCCGGGAACAGGCGCTGGAAGACGTCAAAGCGCAATACGACGGCGCCGTAAGAGAAAAACAGCGGTTGACTGACGCGGCAAACAACTGCTTGCGAAAGATGACTGCCGCAACGGCACTCATCAACGGGCTGGGTGGTGAGAAAATCCGTTGGACCCAGCAGAGCAAGGAGTTCAAAGAGCAGCTCGGCAGGTATGTCGCAGTTCATTTCACAAATTTGATTGGTGCAAACGCTAAAAAATAAACTATCACAGGTTGGTCGGTGATGTCCTGCTGGCCACAGCGTTTCTGTCGTACTGCGGCCCGTACAATCAACAATTCCGTGCCAACCTGCTTGCCAGCTGGACAGAAATCCTCGAAGGTCACGTTATCCCGTACACCGTCAATTTGAACGTGATAAACATGCTTGTAGAGTCGTCGACGGTAAGTGAACGCTTTAGAAGTCAGATATTGGCTATTTTGGAATAGCCGCAAGCCTAGCATGGGGGCCTCGAAACCGTCTTGAACCCTTAATATCTGGCTTTTAAGTTGAAAGTGCTTGAAACTGGTGCCTTCACCCGTTTACCTCCTAGTCGATTTGAGGTAAAGGCGCGCGTCCTTGTGGATTGGCCCTAAAACAAAGAAGGTGCAAATTGTTGTGCCCAGCGCCCTCAATAGGGGGCGAGTTAGATGTAAAATAAATTAGGGTTACCAGGTGAAAAAGTTGGGCGCACTCGCGCCCAATCTCACCCAACCCTGTTGGAGGCGGTACGAAAAAAACTAATTCTATCGCTTATAAATAAGCCTGACGTACACCGTCCACCTCAGAGACGGCCTGAATTAGTAGTATGTACTAGAGTTCCCTATGATATCCTCACAATTATTATTTAGGTTTTGTTTTAGGTCTCCGAGTGGACGCTGCAGGGCCTCCCCAATGACGAGCTTTCCGTTCAAAACGCACTCATCGTCACCAAATCAAGTTCATACCCTCTTCTTATTGATCCTCAAACCCAGGCTAAAATGTGGATAAAAAACAAAGAAGCCACCAACGAACTACAGGTTGCAAAGTGTTACTGTTGTAATTTACCTACCCCTCGACTTTTTTTTTTTTTTTTTTTTTTTAAATTTCATAAGCGTGTTCTAGATCACTTCTCTCAACCACAAATATTTCCGGACGCATTTGGAGGACTGCCTGTCTCTGGGTCGTCCACTCCTCATTGAAGACGTCGGCGAGGAACTGGACCCGGTCATTGATAACGTCTTGGAAAAGAACTTCATCAAATCTGGTTCCATTGAAAAGGTAAAAAAAAACTCATTTGTGTCATTTTAGGTCCAGCATTGTCAGCAGTTTCAAAATTCGTCCTTATTAAAATTTTAATTGGTTTCACGATTTGCATATTAACAAAATTTGTTAATCAGCATTAAATTTTAATGCTATTATTATGAATTATTAACTAGACTAGCTACCTTCTCGTGACGTGACTGTTTTCAGGTGGTGGTCGGCGACAAAGAGACGGACGTCATGCCGGGGTTCATGCTGTACATCACGACCAAACTGCCCAATCCTGCGTACTCTCCAGAAATCAGCGCGAAGACGTCCATAATCGACTTTACTGTCACTATGCAAGGCCTTGAAGATCAACTTTTGGGTTGGTCAAATTTTCACCGCGTTTGACGAATTTGGTGCTTGTTCGTTAAAGGACCAGTTAGTGTAACAGTTTGAGAAACAGTTAGGGCCTCTTTCACCAACTAACAGCTCCGCAAATTTGACCGAGCTCCGCACGGATCCTCATACTAGCCGGTGCCCCCTCAGAGGTTTAACCTGGGCGTTAACGCTTAAACTCTCGCGAGTGATGGCGAAAGCGGCCCGTAGAAGACCAGTTAGAGGACGAGTTAGTGAACCAGTTAGAGGTCCAGTTAGGGCCGGTTTCACCAACCTCATGTTAAAGTTCAAGTTAGCTATTTTGAGGTTAGAGATTGACATAAAATCAGTTTTAGCCCACAAAAACATAACTTCAAGTTAACGAAATAACTTCCGAAAATCCGCAGGTTAAAAAAGTGGAAGTTAACCGTCCTGGTAACTAGGAGATAACAGCTGGTGAAACGTGAATTTTTTCGCTAACTCGTGGGTTAGCCTAACTCGAGGTGGTGAAACCGTCCCTTAATGTATCTATTGGAGGAGCAGTTAGTGTACCAGTTAGAAGAACTGTTAGTGTAAGAGCTAGTGTAACAGTTAGAGGACCAGTTAGGGCCAGTTTCACCACCTCGAGTTAGGCTAACCCACGAGTTAGAGAAAAAACTCACGTTTCACCAGCTGTTGTCTCCTAGTTACCAGGACAGTTAACTTCCACTTTTTTAACCTCCGGATTTTCGGAAGTTATCTCGTTAACTTGAAGTTATTTTGTTGTGTGGTAAAACTGATTTTATGTCAATCTCTAACCTCAAAATAGCTAACTTGAACTTTAACATGAGGTTGGTGAAACCTGCCCTTAGAAGAACAGTTCTTCTAACAGTTACTGTTAGTGTAAGAGCTAGTGTAACAGTTAGTGTTACAGTTAGAGAACCAGTTAGGGCCTCTTTAACCAACTAACAGCTCCGCAAATTCGACCGAGCTCCACACAGATCCTCATACTAATCGGTGTCCCCTCAGGGGTTTAACCTGGTCGTTAATGCTTAAACTCTCTCGAGCGGTGGTGAAAGCGGCCCTTAGTAGACCAGTTAGAAGACGAGTAACGAACCAGTTAGAGGTCCAGTTAATGTATTAGAGGAGCAGTTAGTGTACCAGTTAGAGGACGAGTTAGGGCCTATTTCACCAACTAACGGCTCCGCAAACTTACCGAGCTCCGCACGGATTCCCATGCTAATCGGTGCTCCCTCGGGGGTTTAACCTGGGCGTTAACGCTTAAACTCTCGGTATCTCGGGTGGTGAAAGTGGACCTTAGTGAATCAGTTAGAGGACCAGCTAATGTATCTGTTAGAGGGCCAGTTAGAAGAACTGTTAGTGTACGAGCTAGTGTAGCGTAGGACCGGTTAGTGTATCAGTTCAAGAACTAGTTAGTATAACAGTTACCACCAGTAGGTACCAGTTAGTGTAATTTTGAATTGTTGGGCAGGTCGTGTGATTCTGATGGAGAAATCGGAGCTGGAAAGTGAAAGAGTTGCTTTGTTCGAGTCCGTCATAAAGAACCAAAAGCGTATGAAGGAGCTCGAAAGTAACCTGCTGCACAGGCTCACGTCTTCTCAGGTAATTTCATGGCTGACACAAATTATAAATTAAGGCAGTGTTTGCGGTCGTCAACGAGGTCTTATTGTAGGGTTCTCTGGTTGACGATGAGGCTCTCATCGATGTACTGCAAGTAACCAAAGCCACTTCGGAAGAGGTCAACGCCAAGTTGGTCGTTTCCGAAGAGACAGAACAGAAGATCATGGTCGCTCGCGAGGAGTTCAGGGCCGTCGCCGGGCGCGGGTCCATCCTCTACTTCCTCATCGTCGAAATGAGCTACGTCAACATCATGTACCAAAATTCGTTGAAGCAGTTCTTGAACATATTCGACAGTTCGATCGTCAAGTGGGTTTCGCAGCGTGGCTCGTTTGCTATCGTAATGGTCAGTATGCCAATAACAACCTAACCGTCCGCAGGTCTCCCCGAAGCAAAGACACCGAAGAGCGGATTTACAACATCTTGATGTTCCTCACTTTCCAAGTGTGGACCTACACATTGAGAGGGCTTTACGAACGACACAAACCTCTTTTTACGTTGATGTTGGCCATGAAAATCGACCTGTACAACGGACACATAAAACACGAAGAGTTTCTGGCTTTTATAAAAGGTCAGTGTTCTGCAATTGCCGCTTTGATTATTCTCCGTCTTTGATTCGTTCCAAAAGCAATATCCGTATCCTCTTCAGATTCAGCACCACAAGGTTTCTTGTATACATGGAATAAAACTTCAACCACTTATTTCCCCCCCTCGTCTGCCTTATTTTCGCTACGCTTTGACTGTGCTAATAAAAACTTATGACATTGTCATAGGTGGCGCCTCTCTCGATCTCAACGCTGTGACGCCGAAACCGTTCAAATGGATTTTGGACATAACCTGGTTGAATTTGGTCGAAATAAACAAACTCCCAGCGTTCAGCACTCTTTTGACAAAGGTGCGTATTCTGTTGTTACTGACTACCCAATTTGATGCGTTTTCTGTTGGTTTTACTGTTCTGCTTGTTAAGATTAAACAAAGCGAAAAAGAGTGGAGAGTTTGGTACGAGAAGGAAAAACCGGAAGAGTCGGACATCCCAAGCGGCTACCAGAAGTCGTTGGACGTGTTTCGGAAGCTGCTCCTAATTAGGTCTTGGAGCCCGGACAGGACGTTGTCCCAAGCCAGAAATTACATTATAGGTGATGCCGAATCGCTGACGTAGTGGCACGTAGAGCACAGAGTCACGCCTTGAAAGATTTACATGAAGCTGTTACCTGAGTTAAATTCTTATTCATCTTCAGATTCTTTGGGGCCAGAGTACGGGGAAGCTTCCATTTTGGATTTGGAGTCTACGTGGAATGAATCCGAACCGAGGACTCCGTTGATCTGCATATTGTCCATCGGCTCTGACCCGTCCCCACAAATCTCTTCGTTGGCCAAACTCAACGACATAGGTTAGTTTCGGTCAGGGATAATAGAAACAGGGTAGGGGACAAGAGGTGCCGAGCTGGGGTTTCCCAAGGGTGGCCTACGTCATCAGTCGCCCACTTCTTCGTTGCTCCCTTCTCTTATAAGCAGGTATACCTGCCCTTTAAATTGGCCTTATTTCTCATTTTGTGTTCAACCAGTCAAAAGTGCATGTGCGTGGCCTATGAAAATGGTTTGTTGTTCGATTAGTGGGTGTCCCAATCACTATCGGAATAAGGAAAAACTTGGACTCATCTTCCATAAGTTTCCTAGGAACTGCGAAAAGAGGAAAAAATGGATTATCGCGTGTAAACGAGCTGATCGGTTCACCGTCTCGAATTCTTCCAGCATTTGTTCCAAACACTTCGATCAGAGGCCTTTTTCGTGATTTAAAAGACGAAGGATACATATTGTCTTCAAGGTGCAATCAAGATGTGATTGAAAGTTATTTCGCTCAAATTCGAGGTTTAGGAAGACATTATGACCATCCATTAGGTAGGTACAGAACGTAGTGTCTCAGAGAATAAAAGCCATCCTACTCAGCAAAAGAGCTGGTGTGGTGATCAAGAGCAAAAATTGCAAAATACATAGAAGAGGAGTGCGACACGTTGAGTGCTGAAGTTTTTAGTGGTGCGATGCAAACATCCACTGACGACATATCTACTCAAGATATCATGGAGAACGAAAATGAAGGGACGTCATCTACACAACTTGACAAAACTTCAATTTTGGAAGATGAAAGCTACGTATCTTTATTGCATGATATTCCCTCTCAGTCAATTACCGAATCAACGGAAAAGATGAAACCAGCAGTCAGGGAAGAGGATGACTTGCTGGAAATGATAGCTGGTTACTTAGTATATCGATTCAGAAAAAAATATCCGGACAAAGATTCATCGATCTACGGAGATTTTTCTGCTGAAGTACCTTCTTCCCAGAAAAATTGGATTGCAGCCATATCTAGAGGACACCTGATGAGGCCCAAAGAAGACTTTTTTTTAAATACATAGTTCAAAAAATGGAAGCTGTATTTATTGCATTTCATGGAGACAATGTCAATCGTGCTCCAAGAGTGTTTTCATCATTGGTAGACATAATTCAAAATAAACTTTCAGGTTTAGATGACTTTATTGTGACATGTTGTGTCAGGACGTTTGTTGATCGATTTTATACGAATGAACGTGCGGTTCATTCGTATAAAATCGATCAACAAACGTTCATTGGAAAAAAATTAGCCAAAAAAGGTGTGGTAGTAAAAACCGAAAAACTGGTAAAAAAAAATGAAACAACACAATTTTGACATAATAATTGTTGTATTCCTAATAATTTTGTGAAACTTGTAAAATAATTTAACTTGTATAATACAATTATATTGTCTTTTACTTTAACGTCACTTTCTATGGGTTTTAGAACTATAAGTTTTATACAATTAAATAAAGAATGTTTGATAAAACTTACTTCCTGATTAATGAACTTTTTCCCTCACACAACGCGTTATTATTATTCAAGTCAGCTCAATGTTAATGTGTCAGAGGTCGGGGGGTGTGAAAGGCCCATAGAATAATATGTTCGCACAATAAATCCCTTTAAATAAATGATAATAATAGTTAATTGACGCGGGGGCTAACATTTGTCCTGACAAGAGGGCGGAGAGCGTATTCGGTGGGCGACCTGTGACGTCACAGAGCCGAGCGCCTCGGGCCTTGTCCCCTACCCTGTTTCTATTATCCCTGGTTTCGGTGATTGTAAGTTTCCTTATTCGTCTCTTCAATGGAGTCCATCTTGTTTGCAGTGTTGAGAGCCGTGTCGATGGGTCAAGGCCAAGAAGTGACCGCTCGGAACCTAATGAACGACGCCATGAACAACGGAGGTTGGGTGCTCCTTCAGAACGTCCATCTGTCTCTGCCCTTTTGTTCCGAAGTTATGGATTTCATGGCCGACGCCGACACCATCGACCCTTCGTTCAGGCTGTGGTTGACCACAGAGGTTCACAACCAGTTCCCCATCGGTCTCCTTCAGGTCAGAAGACGGTCTCCAAATAAAGCCATGCAGCAATTTCTGGACGCTAAGATGTTATTATGCTTTGCAGATGGCGATCAAATTCACCAACGAACCGCCTCAAGGGATAAAAGCCAGTTTGAAACGGACTTATCAAAACATCACTCAAGTAACGAGGAGTGCATTCTCGATGATCCTGTCAATTAATTAGATCATGTGACTCCTCTGCTGAGAACCTTTTTCATCTACTGTAAATCCTTAATGTGTGTAAGCTCACAGTAGATGAGTGCCTGTCATCTTCTTGTCATCAGAATGGGTGAAGCAGAGGAGTCATACATTTCTCATCTGGGGGTCAACTTTAAAATCCCGGTATTTCGGTTTTTAGCCAGCAGAGGAGCATTTCACTTGTCAGAAGACGATGACTCCTCTGCTGAGAACCTTTTTCATCTACTATAAATCCTATGGCTACGTTTTAATGTGTGTAAGCTCACTGTAAATGAGTCGCCACTTCTTGTCATCAGAATGGGTGAAGCAGAGGAGTCATACATTTCTCAGTTGGGGGGTCAACTTTTAAAACCCCGTATTTCAGTTTTTACCCAGCAAAGGAGCATTTAACTTTTCAGAAGACGATGACTCCTCTGCTGAGAACCTTTTTCATCTACTATAAATCCTACGGCTACGTTTTAATGTGTGTGTGCTCACAGTAGATGAGTCGCCACTTGTCATCAGAATGGGCGAAGCAGAGGAGTCATACATTTCTCAGCTGGGGGTCAACTTTTAAATCCCCGTATTTCGACTTTTGGCCAGCAGAGGAGCATTTAACTTGTCAGAAGGTGATGACTCCTCTGCTGAGAACCTTTTACATAAACTATACATTTATAGTTTATGTTTTTGTGTTATGTTATGTGAGGATTTATCCTTAAGGGGCTACATTTTAGTGTGTACGAGTTCTCAGCAGGTGAGTCGCCACCTCTTCTCACCAGAGTGGGTAAATCTCGAGCAGAGGAGTCGGACATTCTCAGCTGGGGCGTCAACTGATTAAAACCCCGTATTTAGGTTTTCATCCAGGGTATACAACTTGTCAGCAGATGATGACTCATCTGCTGAGAACCCTATTGGTGGCCTTTAACCCTGTCTTAGCTTTAAGGCCTTTAGCCAGTCTTAATGTGCGTGAGTTATCAGCAGATGAGTCATTACTTGTGGGCATAAATTCTGAGCAGAGGTGTCGTAACTTTTCAAATACTATATTATAATTTCTCGATTCAACAAGTAGTCAACTTGTCAGCAGCTGAGTTGTCTTCTTTCAAAAAATTGAATTTCAAATTGCAGGATTTCCTCGACTATTCTTCTCAACCCCAATGGCCTCCTCTGCTGTACGCTGTCGCTTTCCTCCACACTATCGTCCAGGAGCGGCGTAAATTCGGGCCACTCGGGTGGAACATCCCGTACGAGTTCAATCAAGCTGATTTCGCCGCCAGCGTCCAATTCGTGCAAAACCATTTGGACGACATGGACCCCAAAAAGGTTATTAACTGCAGACTTGATTGCGCGATGTGTTTTATACTGAAAAGTGTTGTTTTGTTTGTCAAATTAGGGTATATCGTGGGCCACTGTGTGCTACATGTTGGGAGAAGTTCAGTACGGGGGACGAGTCACGGATGATTTCGACAAACGGCTCCTTACAACGTTCACGCAGGTACTGTTGGGTTTAGGTGTTGTTGACTCTGGCCGTGACTTCGGTCTCTTACCCGCCGTTTTGCCAGGTTTGGTTCTGCGACGTCCTCCTCAGGCCGGGGTTTGAGTTCTATCACGGATACAAAGTCCCCATCACGAGGAACATCCAAGGGTACATCGACTACATCAACAGCCTGCCACCGACGGATTCGCCCGAGGTGTTCGGGCTCCACTCGAATGCCGACATCACGTAAAAAAATTTATTTTTCAGTTGGCACCACTTTACGTACGATACTTTTCACAATTTTTTCTGTGCTCTTTTAAGATATCAGATCAACACCGCGAACGGCATTCTCGACACGATTCTGAACGTACAGCCGAAGGAAGGTGGGTCACAAGGTGGTGAAACGCGGGAAACTGTCGTGTACAGGCTGGCAAACGACATGCTCGAAAAGTTGCCCCAACAGTACAACGCGTTTGAGGTTGGTGCACTGTTGAACGCTTTGAACATGCTGTGACAGAGCAGGATCTCGAGAGTGCACTCAACCAACCATAACTAACCTCCGCCTGTCTTGAAGTTGGGAAATCTCCCAACAGTCCTCCTCCTGAATCCCGCCCTAAGACTCTCTTCGTTGCAGGTTAAAGACGCTCTGCAGCGGATGGGATCTTTACTCCCGATGAATATTTTCCTCCGCCAGGAGATCGACAGGATTCAAAGGGTCATCGGGGAAGTGAGGAAGACACTCGTGAACGTTAAACTCGCCATTGATGGCACTATCGTCATGTCGAATAACCTTAGAGCGTCGTTGGATTCGATGTACGACGCGAGGATCCCCGACGCCTGGCTGAAAGTGAGCATTGGAATTTACCCGCTTGAGTCCGTATTGGCAACACTCCAATCGTTGGTTTTCAGGTGTCTTGGGAATCAGCGACGTTGGGCTTCTGGTACACGGAGCTGCTGGAACGCGAGGCTCAATTTTGCCGATGGCTACTCAACGGGCGTCCTAATGTCTTCTGGATGACGGGATTTTTCAACCCGCAAGGGTTCCTAACTGCTATGCGTCAAGTAAGAACGATCCTGGAACGTCGTTGATCTGCCGGCTCTACTTCTCAACCCTGTTTTCTGTTTGCAGGAAGTAACCCGAGCTCACAGGGGTTGGGCGTTGGACTCCGTCGTCCTCCAGAACTTGGTCACCCGGCACAACAAAGAGGAAATAACCGACAATCCCCCCGAAGGCGTCTACGTCCACGGCCTCTTCCTCGAAGGCGCCTCTCTCGACCGCCGGTCGGGCAAACTCATCGAGTCCAAACTCAAAGTCCTCTACGAACAAATGCCCGTCATCTACATCTACGCCATCAACACAACCGCCGGCAAAGATCCCAAACTTTACGAGTGTCCCATATACAGGAAACCTCAACGGACAGACCAAAAATACGTCGGCTCCATAGACTTCGAGACAGACAACAATCCCAGACACTGGACGCTTAGAGGAGTCGCTTTATTGTGTGATATCAAATAAATACTGTCAGATCCAGAACACGGAACTGAATATTCTGTGTCAGGATCCTCCTTCCACTCTTGTACAAAACAACGAAACATAATATAAGGGGGATGCGGCGAGATAGTGGGAATCCATCTTAAAATACGATTTAAGACGAAATAGTCTATTTCCACGATAAAAAATATAACTTGTTATTGAAGACGGGTTTCGGTTGATTAGACCATCATCAGTACAATATTGTTACTTGGGGATTGTTACTTGGAAAGTATTTGACCTGGGATTTTTCAAAAATCCCTATTGCGGCCCCATGAAGCTCTACAGATCCCCACAGTGAAATCGGATCGTTCCGGGACCCCAAAAAATTGATTCTACGTCCAAAAATACTTCAAGAACGACACCTATAGGTTTATTATAATTCCATCCTATAGCCAAAAGCCTTCAAAATAGTGGTTTGATACTTCTAAAGTAGGTATCGATACAACTAAAAAGCATCAAAAAGTATACTTTTTATCGAAGTATCGATACTTTTTCAAACGACGTGACGAACCTGGTGCTTTTCCAGGATTTTGTGCTGGGGGCTTTCGGAGGGGGTTACCAGGTCGATGTGATCTCAACTGATTTTACAAAGGCCTTTGATAAGCTTCCTCATAGCGTGATTCTTCGTGTTCTGGCTGGCCTGGGGGTGTACGGTCCTTTGCTGGGATGGTTTGGCGATTACTTGTCTGATCGTGAGCTGACCGTTCGAATGAACGGCTCCCTCTCGCGTTCTTTCGCTGCCTCTTCGGGGGTTCCTCAGGGCTCGCACCTTGGCCCACTACTTTTCAACCTTGTTATGAATAGTGTCGGGGCTGCCCTCACTCAGTGTTCCCACCTTATCTATGCCGACGACCTCAAGATTTTTTGTCCCATCCGCAACTTGTCTGATTGTTCCCCCCTCCAGGACTGTCTCGACGCTTTGTCCCTTTGGTGTTGCCAAAACGGCCTTAAGCTAAACCCATCAAAGTGTTCGGTCACCACCTTCCACCGCACTGTCGAGCCTATCATTTGCAACTACCAACTCGACGGGGCTTCTCTTGTTCGTCAGTCCTCAGTTCGTGGGATCTTGCTTGACGCCCAGCTTACCTTCTCTGACCACGTATCCCAGGTCGCCCTGCGCGGTATGCGAGCCCTTGGGTTCCTTAGGCGAAACACGAGGGAATTTACCGAGGCCCCTGCTCTAGTGACCCTCTATCGCTCTCTCGTGCTGCCTGTCCTGGAGTATGGGTCGGTGGTGTGGAGCCCTTTCTATAGTTGTCACATTGAGCAGGTGGAGCGTGTGCACCGGGCATTCTTGCGGTACCTGGGCTATAAGTTGGGCATTCCTCGCACTGAGATTAACTACTCGGCTCTCTCTACTCGGTTCCATCTGCTGAGGCCTGTCGACCGCCGCCAGTCAGCTGATTTGGTTTTTCTCCACGCACTTCTTCACGGTCGCATCAATTCTCCCGAACTTCTCCGCTCACTGGGTCTGCGAGCCCCGCGCCCTTCGTCGCGTTTTGCCCACCCCTTCAACGTTCCCTTTTCGCCAACCAATTACCTCTACCACCGTACGCTTTGTCGCCTCCCCCGTCTTGCCAACCTTTTCACCTCCTCCCCACCATATCTTGACTTCTTCTCCTACTCTCCTACTCACCTCAAACGTACGCTCCACGAATTTTTCCTTTCTTCTTGTCTTCTTTATCTGTGTTACCGATCGCCATAAAGTTCATTTCATTTACTTCCATTTATTTGTAATTTAGGTCTCCATTCATAATTATATATGCATCGATTCGGTTGTGTTTCCATTAAATAGACAAATTTTGTCTACGATAATTAGTGATTTATGTGTTTCTGCCTACGAGTGTATGTATTACTTTTGTATAATTGGGCTCTGCCCGTTTCTCAATAAATAAATAAATAAATAAAAATAAAAAAATGCCTACAAATTTTACACAAGGGTTTATTACACTTTGATATACGTTGCTTGTGCGAAAATTAATTCTGTCAATTTATATATATATATATAACAAATTTTGAAAATATATTATATAAATATAATAGGCAATACTAAGGGTACTTAGGGCACCCTGTACAGACACAAGGGGTATTGTAGCGACCGACCGGGTGCTCCAAACGGGTGCTCCAAACCTCGGTTTTAAACAAACTTAAGGGGTATTGGGGCGACCGCGGGTGCTCCAAGCGGGTGCTCCAAACTTAGGTTTACACACAAAATTAAGGGGGACTGTAGCGACCGACTGGATGCTCCAAGTGGGTGCTCTAAACTGCTAGGTTTATAGAAATAAACAAAATTAAGGGGAGTTGTAGCGACCGACTGGGCGGAGGTGGGGGGGAATGCATTTTATCATCCAGGGGGCCTCGCTTCTCTCTGCCGTACGTTTTTCACCCAGGGGGGGCCTCGCTTTGCTTTGTTGACCATTTCCTCGAACCCTGGAGCCACGCTTCGCTCTGCCGTCCATTTTATCACCCAGCAAGGCCTCGATTTGCTCTGTGGGCCACTTCCTCGGATAAGGGGGGCCTCGCTTCGCTCAGTCGACCTAGGGCACGGGTAGAATAAAAACGGTGAAATAGGTGAAATTATCCAGGGGGCCTCGCTTCTCTCTGCCGTACGTTTTTCACCCAGGGGGGGCCTCGCTTTGCTTTGTTGACCATTTCCTCGAACCCTGGAGCCACGCTTCGCTCTGCCGTCCATTTTATCACCCAGGGAGGCCTCGATTTGCTCTGTGGGCCACTTCCTCGGATAAGGGGGGCCTCGCTTCGCTCAGTCGACCTAGGGCACGGGTAGAATAAAAACGGTGAAATAGGTGAAATTATCCAGGGGGCCTCGCTTCTCTCTGCAGTACGTTTTTCACCCAGGGGGGGCCTCGCTTTGCTTTGTTGACCATTTCCTCGAACCCTGGAGCCACGCTTCGCTCTGCCGTCCATTTTATCACCCAGCAAGGCCTCGATTTGCTCTGTGGGCCACTTCCTCGGATAAGGGGGGCCTCGCTTCGCTCAGTCGACCTAGGGCACGGGTAGAATAAAAACGGTGAAATAGGAGAAATTTCCCTGTTTTTCAATTTCTCAGAAAAAACCCACTTGGTACCTACCTACCTACCTAGGTACCTAGCGTTCTGAAAGCATGCTCTGAAAATAATGAAAAATCTATCAAATTTTTCCTAGGCTGATAGAGATTTAGGATTTTACGTCGAATATTATGTTATCATTATCATGGCATATTCCAACCACAGAGACCACTGCACCAGTTAGGTACCTCATGAGAAAAAAAAAAAAATCCTACCTACCTATCTTAGGTAGTAGATGTGTTGGAAAAATCCAAATGATCCTGGATATTTAGGTATGCAACTCCCTGAGAATACTGAGCCAGTTTTCTGAATTTTCGGATTGAACCTAGTTAGGTATCTCACGAAAAATTACCTATTGCAAGTAGGTAGGTAGTAGAAAAATTACAACTGCACTTGGATAGTTACGAAATCAACTCCAAGAGACCACTTAGTCAGTTTTTTGAAATTTTAATCAAGTAGGTAGGTAGTAGAAACCTACCTATCTATCTCAGAAAAATTACCTACCTACCAATCTCAAGTAGTAAATGTGTTGGAAAAATCCAAATGCTACTGGATAGTTAGGTAGGTATGCAACTCCCTGAGAATACTGAGCCAGTTTTTTGAATTTTCGGATTGAACCTAGGTATCTCACGAAAAATGGCCTATCGCAAGTAGGTAGGTAGTAGAAAAATTGCAACTGCACTTGGATAGTTACGAAATCAACTCCAAGAGACCACTTAGTCAGTTTTTTGAATTTTTAATCAAGTAGGTACCTATCTATCTCAGAAAAATTACCTACCTACCTATCTCAAGTAGTAGATGTGTTGGAAAAATCCAAATGCTACTGGATAGTTAGGTAGGTATGCAACTCCCTGAGAATACTGAGCCAGTTTTTTGAATTTTCGGATTGAACCTAGTTAGGTATCTCACGAAAAATGACCTATTGCAAGTAGGTAGGTAGTAGAAAAATTGCAACTGCACTTGGATAGTTACGAAATCAACTCCAAGAGACCACTTAGTCAGTTTTTTGAAATTTTAATCAAGTAGGTAGGTAGTAGAAACCTACCTATCTATCTCAGAAAAATTACCTACCTACCTATCTCAAGTAGGTAGTAGATGTGTTGGAAAAATCCAAATGCTACTGGATAGTTAGGTATGCAACTCCCTGAGAATACTGAGCCAGTTTTTTGAATTTTCGGATTGAACCTAGCTAGGTATCTCACGAAAAATTACCTATTGCAAGTAGGTAGGTAGTAGAAAAATTGCAACTGCACTTGGATAGTTACGAAATCAACTCCAAGAGACCACTTAGTCAGTTTTTGAATTTTTAATCAAGTAGGTACCTATCTATCTCAGAAAAATTACCTACCTACCTACCTATCTCAAGTAGTAGATGTGTTGGAAAAATCCAAATGCTCCTGGATAGTTAGCTATGCAACTCCCTGAGAATACTGAGCCAGTTTTTTGAATTTTCGGATTGAACCTAGCTAGGTATCTCACGAAAAATTAGGTAGGTAGTAGAAAAATTGCAACTGCACTTGGATGGTTACGAAATCAACTCCAAGAGACCACTTAGTCAGTTTTTTGAATTTTTAATCAAGTAGGTACCTATCTATCTCAGAAAAATTACCTACCTACCTATCTCAAGTAGTAGATGTGTTGGAAAAATCCAAACGCTCCTGGATAGTTAGGTATGCAACTCCCTGAGAATACTGAGCCAGTTTTTTGAATTTTCGGATTGAACCTAGTTTGGTATCTCACGAAAAATTACCTATTGCAAAGGGGTAGGTAGTAGAAAAATTTCTACTGCACTTGGATAGTTACGAAATCAACTCCAAGAGACCACTTAGTCAGTTTTTTGAATTTTTAATCAAGTAGGTTCCTATCTATCTCAGAAAAATTACCTACCTACCTATCTCATGTAGTAGATGTGTTGGAAAAATCCAAATGCTCCTGGATAGTTAGGTATGCAACTCCCAGAGACCACTGAGCCAGTTTTTTTTATTATCGGATTGAACCTAGCTAGGTAGGTATTTCACGAAAAATTACCTATTGCAAGTAGGTAGGTAGTAGAAAAATTGCATCTGCACTTGGATAGTTACGAAATCAACTCCAAGAGACCACTTAGTCAGTTTTTTTGAATTTTTAATCAAGTAGGTACCTATCTACCTCAGAAAAATTACCTACCTACCTATCTCAAGTAGGTAGTAGAAAAACGCTGCAAATTTCACACAATGGTTTATTATTGTTTGATAAAGGTTACTTTTCCAGAAATGTAATACTTTCAATAAGAATAATTAAAAAAAAAAAAAAAATTTGGATTTTATTTCAAAAAAGTTTTCAAACTTTTTTCGTTTTTAAAAATATTTGACTTCATGGTATCTATCAAAAATCTCATTTATTGGGCCTCCCTTCTCTCTGCCGCCTATTTTATCACCCAGGGGGGATCTCGCTTCGCCCTGTTGGCCACTTCCTCGGCAGGGGTGCCTCGCTTCGCTCTGCCATCCATTTCTCACCCAGGGGGTCTCGCTTTGCTCTGTTGACCCCTTCCACGGATAAGGGGGGGGGGGCCTCGCTACGCTTAGTCTACCTAGGGCACAGGTAGAATCAAAATGGTGAAATTTCCCTGCTTTTCAATTCTACATAAAATGCACTTGGTACCTAGCGTTTTGAAAGCATGTTCTGGAAGTGTTGAAAATTCTCTCAAAATTTTCCTAGGCTGATGGCTATTTTAGAGGATTTTACGTAGAATATTATGCTATCATTATCATGGCATGCTATCATTCCGGGCCGTTGTGGGCAGTAGGAATGTTTTTAAAAGTCTGAAATTTTGACAAAATATTCGGTCTACCATCTATATGCAGATGTACCTTGTGCCCGCAAGGTTTTCAGTCCGATCGCCCAAACCCGTGGGGCGCTATGGGGCTAAAACGTGGCTACGGGAGGGGTTTTTGAAGGCTTTTGGCTATGGGATCGAGTCAGGTGTCGTTTTTGAGGTATTTTGGACGTAGAATCCATTCTTCATACCAACTCACAGACCACTGAGTCAGTTTTTTAAATTGTTTGATCAAGCCCCTACATACTTGAAAAAAATAAATAACAAATAAATTAATTTAAAAAAAATACCTACCTACCTATCTATCTATTGCAAGTAGCAGATCTGTTGAAAAAATTCAAATGCGCCTGGATAGTTAGGTATGTATGCAACTCACAGAGACCACTGAGCCAGTTTTTGAATTTCTGGATCAAGTACCTACCTCATGAAAAGTTACCTTCCTAGGTAGGTACCCATCGCTACCTAGGGTCATTAAAAGCCACTACTTATGCCAAATATCTTTCGCTCTGTGAAATCTATAGTCACCACTAATAATTCAACCCTCAATTATAAAATACCCCCGCACCCATGGGTGAGAAAATGGTTGGCCAAGCGAAGCAAGGACCCCTGGTCTGTGGAAGTGGTGGCCAAGTGAAGCGAGGACCCCTGGGTGATAAAACAGACGGCCCAGCCAAGCAAAGCCCCGTGGGTGATAAAACGGATGGCTGAGCGAAGCAAGGCCCCCTGGGTATTAAAACGGATGGCCAAACGAAGCCCGCCCGCGCCCAACCAATCTCCTAGTGGAGTCCTGTGCGAGAACGGATTTTTTTCTCATCAAGTTGAAGGCATTATAAATATGGCGTGAACATTGGACATTGGACATTGCAGATTTGAATTGTATGCACCTTGAAAATAAAAATAACGAAGTTCGAAAGAAAAGGAATTTATATAGGTGATACAAATAAGGGGGCTTCGAGCGCATGTACGTGTTACAAATAAGGGGGTTTCGGGCACCCGGGGGCCTGGGTGCTCCAAAATCACTTGCACCAGAGGTCGCTCTAAACCCCCTTATAACGCTATTCGACCGCATATCCGTGTTACAAATAAGGGGGCTTCGGGCACCCGGGGGCCCGTGTGCTCCAAACCCCCTTGCGCCAGAGGTCGCTCTAGACCCCCTTATAACGCTATGTATATATATTTTCAAAATTTGTTTTTGGTTTGTTTTGGCATTTTGGTTTTCGCGAAGGAGGTCGACGACGATCGGCCTCAAAATTTGACATTTTCCGTTTCAAGAGGTCTTGATTCCAAAACCGAAATGTCCGTCCGCCATTCGCCGTACGGGCCGTTTTGAGCAGTAGGAATTTTTTTTAAAATCTTAAATTTTGACAAAATACTTGGTTTACCATCTAGTTGTGCCCGCAAGGTTTTCAGCCCGATCACCCAAACCCGTGGGGCACTGTGGGGCTAAAATGGGGCTACAGGAGGCTTTTTGGTTTATTATTTTTGGAATAATACACCTATGTTTTCGCGACGGGGGTCGACGACTCCGATCGGGCTCAAAATTTGACATTATCCGTTTCAAGAGGTCTACATTCTAAATACGCCAGGCCGTTTTGGGCAGTAGGACGTAGGCATATAGACGTGCATTCACTATTCCCCCGGGGAATTTCCCCGACTCGCATAGGTACTTCTCAATTTGTTCTCCCATGCGACAAAACAAACACCCGAAATTCACACAAATTTTTATTCTTTACTGCGAAGTACAAATTAATCTCCTTTCATAATAACTATACATACTCGGTAAATATTATTCTTTACACAAAAATTTATCACAATCAGTCGCAACGAAGCTTCAAAAACCCTAATAAATAATAATGACTTATTGGAAACCACCGATTTTCCGGACTTGGAATCGTGAACAAACAAAATGAAATAAGGAAAAAAAAAATACTCTTTACAAAAGTACAAAAGCTTAAGGACTTTAAACACATATTTACATTTAATATGGCAGCTCATTTTGAAATATCGGGGAGGAGAAGAAGTCAGGCGCAAAGCGAGCAGCATTTGCCGGGTTCAGTTCGTTGATTGAGGCACGTCAGTTGAGGGCAGTGGAGTCTCGTGCATTTGATTTGGGATTCCTGGAAGAAAACAAAATAGGCGTATAAATATGACTTGAGGTTGATTGAAAAAAAAAAAAAAAAAAAAAAAAAAGTTGAGTTAGGCAACTGATGTGGGGTATGAATTGGTAGACTGACTAGGCATTCGCAAGCTGTGCAGGGGTCGGCTTGCCATTCTTCGCCGTCGCTCCGTTTGCGCCCGTTGTCATCTCGACAGACCCCGCCGAGCGTCCTTATCCGTCTCCTGAGGTTGTTGACCGTCTTTTGGAGCCTTTTGACCATCCCTTCCAAAGCTTCCATACGCCCTTCGACGTTCCCCTCTTTCCCCGAATGTCTCCGGCTCCGGGAGTCGTTGTGGCAGTCTGGAAAACCCACCGACATCCGTCATCAAAGCGGCAACACAATCAACCTTGCGACCGTTGGAGACTCACCTGGACACTCGTACCAGAACCGCAAGTCCATTTTGGGTATGTCCGAGCAGCTGATGACTCCTCCCTCTTCGTTCAGTTTAGGCAGCAGGAACACGTTGCGGGTAACTTGACTGATGTTGTCGCCATTATCACACAACACCCGGCTCAGCGAAGTTTGCTTTATTTGAGTTAGTTGAGCTGGCGTGAAAGCTGATGGATTTTCAAACCAAAATCTGCAAAAGAAAATCACTTTCGATTCCCAACTATTGCTATCTGTACATACCGCTAATGCACTCGGATATTTGTATGGTTGCTATTTAATTAAGTCATAAGCGATAAAATTACGAATTCCTTCTGTCTCTTGACCATTGGCTCTTCCACTGGGTGAGATTGAGTGCAAATGAGCGCACTTGCGCCCAACTCTCTTTTTCTCACGGGGGCAACTCTATGTAGGGTAGGTGGGAGCAAACTCTGTACAGAAGTATGAGTGCGCCTGGGGCCGAGTTTACACTCCAAGGAGGACAAGTAGAAATGCACAGTTTACATCGGGAACCCATGATTTGGGCACAGCTTACATTCGCCCACGTCAACTATCTAGTAAGCTATATAATTCAAGATTTTGGTCATACCGTAAGAACCCAGGTAATTTTCCCAGAAAGTGCCAATCGCTGTCCACAATGGATTCTGACGCTGCATATCATATTTGGCGAATTAAAAAAAAAAATCGTCGAATATTCTGTCTAGTTCGATGTAACACCTCCAAACAATTTCAATTTTATTGAACAACATGCTTATCTGGGAAAATTCAATTTATGGTGCAAATGTCCTTCTCCCGCCATGTCCATAACCTTCCCAACATTGCTCTTGTTTCAGCAAACTTTCCCTCAACTTTTAAGGCGGTTAATCGGTTCAGAATTTTCTCTTCTTCAAGAATAAAGTCAAGCCATATTTTTAGGAATTGAAGGATAATGTGGGGAGAGCGACAAAGCTGTGTCCACAAGTTGGGTGTCTTTCTCCCGCCAACGTAGATTTTTCGAATTTTGGCGGACTTATGCCAGCTGACCGCCGTTTCTCACCTAAAGAGGGGGCACATGTCAGGTTTAGGAAGGTTGCTTTGTGGAAACCGTCCAGGCATTGTGAAAGTTTCACAGTGAAACCTTCAGTGAAGCAACAAGTTTTCTGTGGCGAGGTGGGTGAGAAAACGGTTTTCCTCCCGTCTGGATTCACCACGTGAGTTGCTAAATTTTATTTTTTTTCTTTGCTATTTTCTTGTAGAGCTTGTTAAGAGGTTTCTATTGATCTATGAATTTGCAAAAAAGCATTGAAATAATCCTCCCTAATAAAAACCGAGAAATGTCTGTCTGTCTGTCTCCCTTTTCACGCCTGAACGGAATGACCGATTCGCGTGCCGTTTATTGCGACCTGTTCCAAAAACCAGCGCGATGGTCATAGGCTACCTTGATTTTTCCTCCCTCATCCCCTTCATCGGTTTTCGGGTGCTCCTTCACGACGAAAGTTGTTTATCCCTGAGGTGTAACTAAGGAGGCCTCAAAAGTGGAACGAAAGTTTTTGTCTGATTTCGTTCGTACAAGGCTCTCTGGAATGAGCTTTTCACGCTGATTCCAATGAGTAAAAAACGATTTTTGTGCTATAACCCGTTCGCAAGTTATTCGAAGATCATCGGTAGGCGGGAGCGAGTATTTTTTGCGAACCTTCGATTTGTTTAATAGGTACTGGGTAATTTCATTTTGAGTTGATGGGCTGCATATAATTGTTGTTAGACGGGAATTTGATAATTCAGCATTGTTACTATGAAAAATTAAGTTGACGGGTTGCCACGGGTGCATCGTGAATAGGCGGTGGGTTTGATGTTTCGTGCGAAGCACGGGTGTCCCAGCTAGTATTTCATATTATGCTTTGTTAAATGAGAAAATTGGATGTTCATGCAAGAATCCCTTGTCTTTCTCCAGTCAACAACAAGAGGCGGAATCCAGACAGATGACGGGAGAAAGACAGCTGTGACTGGACAGCGATTGGCACTTTCTGGGAAAATGACCCACCCATTGAATAGAAAATCTTCAAAATTTGAAATGGTACATTTAACACCTGAAATAAAGTTAGATGAATGCTGTTTCACCAGCCACAGAAGTTCAACGTCAACGTTACGAAATGTTGTTCACTGCTTCCCCACAACAAATCAGCGAAGCAAAAATAAAGGGTGAGCAAAGGGGACCCTCCAAGCGGCCTGAATTTACTTAAACCAATAATCAAATACCTGTCGCCTTCTCGGATTCTTTTGAATTGCTCCGCTATGATACACGTAAACGTTGGACCGATTTTGGCTCCGTCCACCTGATCTTCTAGAATTCCTCCCACGAAGATGTCAATGTTCCCTGTGAACATTCAAACCAAAATTAAAAACCAACTAAAAGGGTGGAGGGTAATTTTTCTTCAGTCCAGTTGGCCAACCTGGATGCCCATAGAGCTCCTGTAACTTCCGTCTGACGTCTGCGTTGGTGATTTCGTTCCGCAAATCCTCGAAAGTCTCCGCCCCCTTTAACCCGCACCGGACTCTGTACTCGTTGTAAAAGGGGATCCCGTGATCCCGGGACCGCTGGACGTTCATTGACGCTAAATCCAAAGCGACGGCGTGGAAAGACGTGAACAAATGTTCCGTCAGTTGGTTGTTGAGGTTCTCGTGGGGCGTCTTCTTCTTCGCGGGGCTCATGAACATCCCGCGCATCAAAGGGTCGATCCCGCCTTCGTCCACAATCCGCCAGGGGGCGAAGAACGCTTTGCCAAGTGGGAGGTCACCCTGAAATCAATGTGAGATAGTTCGTCGTCGAAATTCTCTATAAGGTTGATGCACGCATTATGTGACGTTAAGAGTGCCCAATTATTTTTATTTCTAACTCACTTTTCGGAATTAAGGCATATATTAAGTAAGTACGCTCACTTCAAGTGGTTCACTCACTTCTGGAATGGTTTGAAACGACTCGTTCAACCGAGTCAAAATAGGGTTAATGAGAGTGTGGCCGAATCTGAAGGCGGCAGTTGCAAACTCGTTGGCAACACCGGGATCGACAGTTGGGTCGTATCCGGTGTACGAACCTAGTTTCTGCATCCCTGGGAAAACAAAAACGGATTAGCCGAGGAAGTACGAGGGAGGAGACAAGGAGGCAACATTGTACCTGAACGCCCGAGGACCAGAGGGAGCCAATGGGTGTAAGTGATGTGTTGCATTTCGGCGCCAATGATTTTTCTCGCTTCGTTAAAAATGGTGTCGCCGGTCCAATGGGGGTTGACGTGTTTGAGCTCGTCGGCGACCCGATTGTGCTCCCGCAGCCAGATGGTGTGCATCGCAAGAAGGCTGACTTGTTCGTTGACGCGGATGTCGCCGGCGAGGAAGCACCCGATGGCGCTTTCGGTCGGATCCCGGCGACAATCGACTTCCTGAGCTCCAGCAGTGGGTAGAAGCGGTTTGCCGGATTCGGTGATCACTCCGGTTCGGAGCAGGCCCAAGTCGGAGGAATAGTCTCTCAAAAGGATGCTGCGGTTTGTTGTAAACCCGTAAACCTGAAAAACTCGAAGAGTGAGCGAGCGTTTTTGAGATTGTGAGACAGGGTGATAAGATGAGTTTGGTTAGGGAGAGAGAACGACTCCTCTGCTGAATACTAAATTGTTTATTCAGGGTGATAAGACTCCGTCCCATCGTCTCATTACATTTAAGGCAGTAAGCCGTGACTAATCCTAGCGGCTTGAATGTTTGTCAACACTCCGTCCCGAAGGGGAAGGCCCCGCCTCGAGAAAAATGCAAGACTCCGTTCGAGCCAGGTATTGTTAGGGTCTTGGCTGAGCTTTTTTTTTTGCCTACTGTTCTTGAGGCCGTTTGAGAGGATGGGCATTGACATCCCGGAACCATTCCCAAATCACACCAAGGGAACCCGGTTTGTCCTCTTAGCCTTGGACAGGGCTTCTACCGCTCTTCCTGCTGGCGTGCAGTAGTGCACCCCATGGCACTGTCCCGTATGAGTTCTCCCTACGTAAGTACATGCAGAAAACCAGAGTGCGCTACAAGGGGTCATGCGGCAGCAGAAGGAGCGTTTCGACCATCAGACCCGGCAGAAGGAGTTCAAGACTGGGCACTGGGTTTGGGTACAAGATCCGAAATGAACCATTTGCAATGCCCGAAACTCCACAATGGATAGGCCTGTGGATTGTCAAGGAAAAGAAAACTGTTCTGTTCTGGGTTCAGGTGGGGAAAGTGAAAAGATGGTCCATGTCAACAGGCTGGCTCTCGCCGACGTAAAGGGGGTAGTGTGATGGCGCAAGGATAGCGCCTTTTGGTTTATTATTCTTGGAATAATTACATCTATGCAATCAATACGACTCCGATCGGCCTCAAAATTTGACATTATCCGTTTCAAAAGGTCTAGATTCCAAAACCGAAATGTCCGTCCGCCGTCCAAGTCGTTTTGGGCAGTAGGTTTTTTTCAATGCTATGGGGTAAAATGGGGCTACGGGAGGGTTTTTTGAAGGCTTTTTGCTATAGGATCGAGTTAGGTGTCGTTTGAGAAGTATTTTTGTGGGTCCCGGAACGATCCTATTCCACTGTGGGGATCTATAGGACTTTCATGTTGCTACAAATGGGATTTTTGAAGGATCCCAGGAGGTCAAATATTTTTCGAGTAAAAAAAAATTTTTGAAAAAAAAAATCCAAGAAATTTTTTTCCACAATGTTTTTTTTATTGACACAGAATTAAATTTTTGCACAAATAACCTATATCAAAGAATATTAAACCCTTGTGTCAAATTTGCAGCGTTTTGATTTTATTTTCTCCGGGTCGGAGTCTTGGATTTCACTTGACAGTGCAGCAATGTGTCTCACCTGAGAGCCATCTATGAACGCTGTCAATTGGTTGATCTGTTCCCGGGGCATGATTTTGTTGAAAAATACAGAAGTGATGCCCGAACCGCAGATGGCGCTCGAACGAATGAAATCCATGCACCGCCGAGTTTTAATTCTGTCATCTCCGTGGGGAACCTATTCACACAAGATTGTCAAAACACAGTTTTCCAGGTAGTGCCAGTAAGTACCAGTTTTACCTCCATTGGGAAACAAGGTGGAGACGCGTCGCAGCTCTTCTTGCAATCAAGCCCCTCCCAACTCTCTGCCGTGGTAGACGGTATGGCGTGGTCCAAATCGTGATCGAGGAACTGCCCCCACTGCATCACCATATGGGTGATTTCCGAGTCGGCCGTTATCGTCTCCGTTCTGATCAACGACGTCGACACGAGCCTCGCTGGTGGCAGTGCATGGCCGTTGTACAGCTTGTTTTTGTTCCAACCTGTTATAACAAACTCGTAAAATCGCCGTCATCGCATCACTACAGATAACCTCGTAATGCTCACCGACTGGCTGGCTGAAGCCGTTTTCGTACACGGGAGGCAGCATGCGCTTGAAGGCAGTGTGAGACGCGCCCCAGTACGGGTGCTGCAGGTTGTTACAAGTCCCGTCGACTGTCCGGTATTTTGTGTGGAAACACATGTCCGAACAATTGGCCACTTGGTGCTCCATACAACCCGACAAGCGGGCCACCAGCTGGATCTGATCAGGCGTCAAAATGTCTTCATAACGAAAATCTGCAAAACCAATCAAAAATTCACCGACTCAAAATAATTCCGTTATAACTCTGTTAATTTACCTTCCGCAGCGTCAACTTTGGCTCCAGCTGAAAGTTGTCGCCTGATGTTCAAAAGCGTATTTTCGTACAAATCAGCAGCTCGTACAGCGGCACGCGACGTAGCATCGGGATACCTGAACCACAAAAACCATCATTATCTACACTGCGATGCGAGCTAAGTTGGTAACTCTGCGTTGCCTCACCTAAATATCGTCATGAGATTTCCCGGGCTCTTCGTGATGTTCTTATGAAACAACGCCGCAATCGTGGAATTCACCGCCCTGTCAACGGACGTCTGCGCATCGTCAAAAGCTCTCAACACCACCGAATCGTCCACATCGTTATACCCTAAGCAAAACCCCGAATAAGCTTCCAACGGATCGGTTTCCACGATGGTAAAACTGTAAATTACCTCTCACTCGAAGTGTAGCTTCTATAGAAATCGTCCCATACTCATTGGTCGCCTTACATTGGTAAACCCCTTCATCTTCAACGCTCACGTTGTACAACCTGAGGCTCCCAGTAGGGAAAACCTTGTGACGTGAATCGTACACGATGGGTTCGCCATTTTTCGTCCATTCTTGAGCTGGAAATGGTTCTCCTTGGGTCTGCAAAAGAGTTTTACTTGTCAGAACTTGTTCGTTCGAAATTTCGTATTCGATTAAAAAAGTGCGAGGACAAGCACCATCAACGTTGGACCATAAAATATTTTCGCGCATTTGCACCAGATCTCAGAGCCCGAAAGGGTACAAATTAAATTTAGAAATCAAGGAAATTGATTCTGAGCTGAGTTTTTGCTGACGATTTCACTCACCTTACACGGAAATTCTATGGCTGACCCGAGCGAAGCAACGAGAGAATGAGGTGTGATGATGAAGACTGGGGCTCTGGGTCCGGTCGGCCTCACTCGAATCTCTCCACTGCTTTCAGCGGAGCCATGGATGCTTTGGGCCAGGCAAGTGTACAGACCGGAATCACCTTCTTCAGCGTTCTTGATGATCAGCTGGGTGTCTGCAATTGAGATCTTTGGAATCAATCCGAAGCGGGAAGGGAACGTTGAAATCGTTCAGACTTACTTTCGGCTTCCAATTTGATTTTCTTCGTTGGCTGAACGCTGCTTCCATCTTTGAACCAAGTGATCACCGGGTGAGGGTTCCCGTGAGCGATACAATGCAGTTTGACTTCAGTGCCGCGATTGACTGACTGGTTTTCAGGGAGAGTCACTATTCTCGGAGGAGCTAAACAAATGAACCTTGAAATTTACGTGTCACTGAAGTGTTACGTCAAAAACAAACAAAATTTACCATTCACTGTAAGTTTCGCCGGCGTATTCATGCTTCCTCCGTCTAAGAAGGTGACGACGCACCTGTACAACGCCGAGTCTTCCAACGAGACGTCATATATCGTCAGGGTCCCCTCAGGCGACTGGCGGGCTCTTGGGTTCGACAACGGCAAGTCATCTTTGGTCCATCCAATCGTAGGAGTGTCGTCCCCCGTCACCGAACACTCCAACTGAACGGTATCGCCTTCTTTGACGACTTGGTCGATGGGCCGCCTGTTGAATTGCGACCTGTCTGATGTGAGATCAACAAAACACATTCAGAGTTAATCCCTTACAAATACTCAAGTCCAACGAGTCAACTTACTTGGCTTGAAACTCGGAAGCATTTTGGCACCGTCGGATTTTTTCACGCCGTACGGCGACTCCGCTACGCATTCGTAAGTGCCCAAATCATTTTCACTCGTCGATGTGACTACCAGAGTGCCGTCGTCCTGTATAGAATATTTCGGGTTACTCTTGTCTATTTCATTACTAGAACAAAATTAATTCGATTGAACTCGCACTGATTACATCGACTAGAAGAGCGTCTACGAAAAGGTTATGTCTACCGAGGTTATGAGATAACCTTAAGGGGCCACCTTCCTGCCTAAGTTTGGTCTATGCGAATTTGAAAGGGGAACACTACTTTGAATATTTCGCTTTGTGCTGTTTGACCTCAACCCCAGTGATGGCGAGAGTCTCAAAGCCACATGTCGTATCCCACTTTAACCAAATTTTCAGAAGTTGACCAAAAAACTGATTCCAACCCTTGGTGCGGATAGTTTTTGATAAATTTTCATTCGTATTTCGATAATACCGACAGACCTCTGTTTTTAAACTATGCAAAATTGAAAATTACGCTACTTTACAAAATTTAGTGGTCTTGCATCCGGCCGAAGCTTGTCGTTTCTTACTAATCCAGAAAATGTAGGTTCAAAAAGCCCGATTCCGAGAAAAATGAAGCGATTCTCTGCATCCGAATTTGAGGTTTGCTCCCTCGCCAGAGATGAGCTAACTTCACGAAACGGCAAAAACCTCGGAAAATTATGGCCTTTTTTTTCAGTTCCCTGCATTTATCTCGAGAACAGTAGGTACGTTTTAGCGAAAATACCATTATGTATAAATTTAAAGTAGACAAAATATCCTACAAATATATATCATCAGGTTCATTTCTATCTTTAATAGGACGGCCGCTAGAGCGCTTTGAAGAAAGAACATTTTTTGGCTGCAAGTGAAAAAATGCAGGAAACACGAATTCACATAACTCTGGTTGAGTTCGTCATCACTGGCTGTTTTGGTAGAGGTGCCGAGCATAAAAAGACGATTTCAGACGAAGTAGTCTATTTCCACGATAAATAAAATAACAACTTGTAGACGCGTTTCGGTTTACTATACCATCATCAGTACAATACCTATTGCAGTACAATACGTATTGTACTGATGATGGTATAGTAAACCGAAACGCGTCTACAAGTTGTTATTTTATTTATCGTGGAAATAGACTACTTCGTCTGAAATCGTCTTTTTATAGGATGGATTCCCACTATTTCGCCGCATCTACCTTACGTTATGAGGTGCCGAGCGCTTTCGATGTGGAAACATCATCGTCTAGCCAATGAGTAATCAAATTTTGATGTGCTGAATATGTACCCAAGGACCGTTCCCCCCCCCCCCCATGATAAATGCCTTCCAAAGGTACCTAACTTATGCAAAATTTAACGCTGATTCCGAATATCACCGCACTTTTTCGATTGCGCCGCTTCCTACCTTCCGTTTTCTCAAAAACATGTAAAAAGTGTGGGAAAATCCCAGTTTTTCGTCATTTTTCTGCCTATTTCAAGAGATAAGAACAAACAATTAGGCCTGGAAAATATCTTTTGGTAATAACCTAAAGAACCGACAAGCTCCGGCCGACTGGACATCCATTTGAGCACCAACGCATTCTTATGCTGCCCCTTCCCCCTTCCAAAAGGCACCAAAATTCGGCAGGACTATGTCCGGGAGGGCTCAGTACTTCAAGAAATTCTTAATAGATGATTTGTGTTTTCCAACCTGTTGAGCATCCAGGTGACTCTCGGTTTGGGCTGCCCGTCAACTCGACAAGTGAATTTAGCAAGGCCTCCAAAATCCACTTGGATGTCGTGGGGCCCTTCGACAATCCTCGGACCGTCTGAAACCCAAAACTCCCGGTTTACATGAAGCTCGACGTTCGTCGCCTCTCAAGTCACCCAAGTCGACACTTACTGCAAATCAAATCGTTGAACTCCATTTCTACGACGGACTTGGCCTGGAGGTCGTCCGGGTACTGGCACGTGGCGGCGATTTGGATATGACTCATGTGATCCGTCATCATCTTTTTGAACCACATCAGGTTGCAATCGCAAACCAACGCGTTTCCATCCAACCTCCTGCAAATTTTAAAGTTTTTCATCTTTGCGTCAACACTTAAAAACCAACGTTAGACGAGAAATTTGCTTACAGTCTTTGTAGAGAAGGAAGACTCTCAAACGTTCCTTGATAAATGTGTTGCAATTTGTTCTCGTGCAAGAATCTAAAAAAAAATTCGAATGAGAGTTGGAAATAGGTACCAGTAACACATGACCTGAGGCTGCACTTACAGCCGGTGAAGTTTTTGCAGCTTTTCGAACGCTTTCGGGTCGATTCTTTCAATTTTGTTGTAATTCAGGTATCTGGAAGAACAAAAAACATTTGATAACTCTGATGACAAACAGATGGCATCACTAACACACACTAGCAAGAACTTACAGTTGTTCGAGGTTTAGCATCCCTTCCAACGCTCGCGCCGAGATTTCTCGAATTTTGTTTTTATGGAGAAACCTAATGACAACCCAAACATTCTCAACAAACTCTGGAATTGCATACAAACTCAACACAACCATAAAATTCTGCTTACAGATGACGGAGGTTGACGAGGCCCCGGAAAGTTCCATCGTGGAGAGTTTGGATCTGGTTATCATTTAGCAACCTGGAACACAAGCGGGCATACAAACGACGGGTTTAGTCTGCGTACGAATGTAAACATCGAGAATAGAAACTACCTTGTAGTGGTAGAGCCGGTTTGGGTAAACACATTTGAGACCTAGATAACACCAAAGCTTTTGCAGGAGAAGACTTTCTGAGCTGGAGCTCGAACAAATAAATAGGCACCGATTTTACGGCCATTTTTTTATGTCAAGGCGCTCCCGACAGTCGTGACAATCAGGTGATGTAAGAGTCTACGTGCAAGGTGATTTCACAGTGTAACCAACCTGGTCAGCGGATCCCATTCAGAGTACAATACTTACAACGTATTCAATTTCTTCAGGCGTTTCAAGGCTCCAGGTTCTATGCCCTTGATTTTGTTGAACCGCAAATCCCTGAAACAGAAAACGCAGAACAAATGAAGTGACGTCAAAACGATAATCTTATAAGTCTGCCTAAAGTGTTGTCGGAAAAACTGGAGGGTTTTCGAGTTTTTTTTTTTTCTTTCTTCTTCTTTTTTATGACCGAGAAAAGATAGGCAGATTTTTAAAAAACTACAGACTAAAACCGGTAGATTAACTCTATTCTCGGTAATCATGTAATATTTTCAAATGAAAGCCGAATATGCGGGAACGTCATCCAGAAGGGATAATAATTATTCCTTCAAACAACTACTATTGGACATACATACAAATAAATGCATCCCTTCTCAATGTTCAGAGACGAGAAAAAGAGCATAACGTAAAGTGAATGTCGCGAGATAGAGGGAATCCGTCTTAAAAGGGTCGATGTAGTCTGTTTCCACATTAATTTTTTTAAATTTTTATTTATTTATTTTTTATTTTTTTTTTAACCTAGCAGCCCAATATACATTTTATACACTTGAGGACTAGACCAACTGAAACCGGTTAACAACTATAAACAAGCCATCAATTGAATTGAATAGATGAGCGCAACCTTTTTGTTATTACGATATATTTAATGAGCGAGAGAAACTAAGAAACAGTAGGTATCTAGCGACCAAACTATGCCACACAACACATCATCCACGTGATGCTCATTACGTAAACAACTGCACCGACCGATGCGTAATAAAACCTTATGCCGATCAGAGGTAACGAACGGCTCAGGCTGCAAAAATCGTTTTGGAGTCGTTGGAATCAGCCTGAAAAGCTCATTCCATAGACCCTTGTACCAACGAAATCGGACAAAAACTTCCGTCCCCCTTTTGAGGCCTCCTTAGTTACACATCAGAGATAAACAACTTTCGTCGTGAAGGACCTCCCGAAAACCGATGAAGGGGATGAGGGAGGGAAAATCAAGGTAGCCTATAACCACCCCCGGAACTCGCTGATGACAATGAGACCACCCTCATGAAAATCTGTTGAGCCGCTCGGGCGTGATGCTCTGTACACAAACAAACAAACAAACAAAAAACATACATGTCGAAGAGGTGAGCGCAACTTTCCATTTTTTGGAAAAAGGTTGCGCTAAAAAATTATCGTGGAAATAATCTACTACATCGTCTAAAATCGTCTTTTCAAGAAAAAGCGATCCCTCGGACCTTCGTCTCATCTCTGAACATAGAGAATACATTAGGTATGCAACTGGAGCACAGAGTAGAGATGTTCTGTCATCATCCTTTCCCACATAGAGCATTTTATTCATTTTTCCTTATGTATGGTGTCAAGGCAGACGGTTTAACGGATCACACAGCAAAAATTTCAACCAGATTCCTTTCAAACAGTCATCATTAAATTGCGAAGAGATAAAATTATTTGTGTATCAAATTTTGATACACAAATAAAATTATCCCTTCGCAATGTTCAGGGACGAGTAAATGAGCTCACTCGACGATGATCTCTTTTTCTCGTCCTTCTCTCTGTTTAACGGATCACACAGAAGGTATTCCACGTCCCCTAAACAGTCTTAACATGTTTATTCGATTGACGTCACTCGGTTGGACGTAAAATTGGCGTTTCGGAGGCTCATCCCGTGGGAACCAAAAGGGACCAACTGCTCGTTCCAAAAAAAAAAAACAGATGTAACGAGTGGCTTTGTATGCGGGCAGTTTAGTACGTGGACCATTTTATTGTGTCTCCCAGTTTGGCTTTCGGCCGTGCGAGGGTTAAAAAACTTCCTCTTAACTGTGTGGTGCTTTAATTGGGAATATTGCCCTGGTAGTGGGATGATTCGACAAATCTCTCGAGAATCGTGAAGACTAATTAGGGGCTTGCTGCAGCCATGGCTAACCAGGTTTATCCAACTAAATTTTCCCACTAGGAAGTTGACTCCGTACTTTTTGAATTATCCCCCGGTTTCATTTCTCATTTCAATTATGAAACCGCAAATTACCTGAAGGTCCCCATCGCGATTCCCACCAGGATAAGATACTCCTGGATTGATGTCAAATCCTTCTAGATGTGATGACACGCCAGAATTTTTTTTTTTTCTTCATAAAAATTCCCCGCTGGTTCGTAAAAAAAAAGACAAAATGGCAGGAGCTCTATTACGAGGAAAATTTATAGTGAGAGAAAGACTGTCCTGAATACTGGATTACGCAAACTAATCTGAAAGACTGACAGCCGAGAGCATTTATTCCTGTCACCCGGGGCCTCTGATGGAGTCGTATCATAAGGAATTATGAATCTTTAATGAGCCCAGATGTATGTTGCCGTCGCCGCAGGATAGACAACGAGCGAGGATGAAAAAAATTCATCTAAAAATCAACCTAGAATATCCAAGGTGTGAACTCGTTTATAAGGATTGTGAATACCGAAATTACAGGTTTGTGATCGACCTGCGTTAAGAATAACTCAGGATACCTAGTATAAACTTGGAAATCGGTATAAGACACTAGCATAAACTAACCGACGATAATCTATTTGTACGTTGGTTATCAGCCAAATCCAGATGTGCACTTACAACTGCTAAGCTCCTGGTTCACTAAAATAAACATATAATCGCCCAAACTGAACTTGATTTCCCTCTTTGCAAATACTTTGGCTCACTTCCAGACGAGCGAGTGGCACTCGAATGACGTTTTGACCGCGTGCCAATGAAAAAGGATGCACTCTTGAAAACCCCCCTAACTTCTTAATGCCGTGCTGATTTGACTACGGTCCTATTTCGATAAGGAGGCAAAAACTGATGATGTCAACTAGACTTGGCTCGTCGACAACATTACTGCCACGTGCGGGATTCCCCTAACGGTTAAGCGCAGAGTTCAATAATCGTTTATCGTTAGATAAAAAAAATCAGGTTGGTGTCAATGGGCTCACAGTTTACCTGTTAAGAGCCCTCTTCGTTCAAACGTACGCTCCGTCACAAAAAGATACGCCGAAGGTACTAAAAAATGGCTGACGAAGTGTTCGTTGAGAAGGCTGAAGAGAAGCCACGTCAGCGAAGAGAATCCCACCCACCCCCTAGGTAGCCAAGGTAAAGAGTTGTTGAAAAGGACGACATGGCTATAACAAATGCCCACAAACATCCGCACAGCAAATTTCGTTTAAACGAAAGGAGTTGGTCAGATGGGACGTTTACACTATACCAGATGAAAGCGATGGTAGGGGAAAGTTGTGTACCTCCGGCCACAGTGTGGCGTTTGTGGCCACAGTGTGGCCGCCACACGCTCGTTTGGACTTGTGGGCAGTAAAAGACCTGCGGACACCATGGTGACATTTTCAACAACAATAAAGCAATACATCGTAACAACAACACTGCTGATTACTGCTTCTTCCTAATATCGGCTCCACCACCTCTTCTCTATTTTTTCATAAAATTGTTTATGTTTCTCTTGCATTTTTTGGGGTGCAGTTGAGGGCTTGATTCCTAGAAGCCAGCCCTCGCAAAAGGCACTAATGCGCAGGCACCGAATGGCGAGAACTAGGGTTGAACATCGATGTTCGATGTTATCGAAACATCGATGTTTTGGCTCCGATGTTCGATGTTTTTACCATCGATGTTTAGCTAGTCGATATTATCGGACATCGATGTTTTGGAGCCAACATCGATGTTTTAGTTCGTGGTTAGGTTTTCTGTCTTCAAATTTAGTTTTCATTGAAAGACAAAAACTACAAGGAAAAATGCTATGTGTGAGCCCATAGAGGCGCTTGAAATTTTCAAAATGAGAACATCACACGATGGAATTCTGGTCGCGCTTCATGCGGCAAACACCAAGACCAGGTCCAGGATAAGTAAAACGGAAAAAGAACAAGAAGGAAGGATCGATGACGCATACATGTCTTTGTTGTTGTTTTGTATTAATACAACTTAATTAAGTTGTTGTGTGTCGTCCTGATTTCTGCTGTCAATGTTTTTTTGTTATTTTTAGTGTTCAATTGCTTTGAGTCATGGAAAGGAAAAGTGTGTGGTGGAAATATTTTATTCCGGTTGTCAAAGGATCTGCAAAGTGCAATTTGTGTAACGTCTCAGTAACAACTTCGGGAAATACGAGCAATTTAAAATGCCACCAAAATAATGAAATAAAGTGCCGCAAAAGTAATGAAAAAATCTCGTTAACGAGCTTGGTGCGTCTAAGATCAATAATTTTACCCTTAGGTCCTCATGGTAAACAATAAGAATCGAGACTATAAAAATAATTCCGGCTATTTAAATAATTATACTTAGGAGATCGAAAAAAATTCATTTATTGAACATCGATGTTATATCGATGTTTTAGGGTCGATGTTTTTCTCACATCGATGTTGAACGTCCGATGTTGACATCGATGTACATATCGATGTTTTGCTCTCGATGTAATAACCCTGTCTCGCCGAGAACTGCTCTGCAAATTGGACGGTGTTATGCAAATACCAGGTAAGCGCCAAAATCACAAAATTGAGTTTTTGGTATGGCTGGATTCAGCTCGTTGATATCTTTCGAAGTGAAGAGGTTTCGCTCTCATATCTCAACTCCATCGGTTATTACGGCCATATGGTTTAACCGATGTCCGCCTAATCGATCATTTTAATTCTGCAAATACCAGTTAAACGCCAAATTCATCCCATTAGTCCTGAGATTTCCAGGTAACCGCCAAAAGTAGAAATTTAAAAACCAGTTAAACGCCAAAACATGCCACTCTAGTTTTGCAATAACCAGGTAAGCGCCAAATGATGTCGTTTACCTGTTGTTTGCATCTCTTCAGCTGGCTCTTACAGCTGCTGCAATCAACTGGTAAGCGACAAATTTCGGATCTTTTCCGTTATCGTCCCACCACCCGAAACCGTTTCGGGCGGTGGGACGATAACGGAAAAGGTCCCAAATTTCTTTGCGTTTTTCCCGTATCACCATTAAAAGTTGATAAGAAGTGTTGGTGTCCCATCTAATTTAAGTTCTTTGGAAGATAATATCTGGAGAGCTACTTCCTGCCTAGACACTTGACAATAATATCATATTATATATATATAATATTGTCAAGTGCGTAAGTAAGTAGGCAGGAAGTAGCTCTCCAAAAACTCTACTAGTTTCAAAAAGCAGTACCTACATTTCAGTTGTACACAAGGGTCTCTGTGTACAGCAGTATCACATACCTTAACCCTCTGTGTGTATACACCCTGTTAGCAGTACTGTCGTCGTTACTAGGGATCGCTAGGAAAATATTCGAAACTCCGAAACCCCGTACAACTTTTGTCGTCGGTTTAGAACGAAACTACGTCTGTTAAAACGAGCTTTTCACTCTGATTTCAACGAGTAGGTACATATCGATTTCGGTGCGATAACCCGTTCGCAAATTTTTCGAAGATCCTCGGTAGGCGGGTACGAGTATTTTTTGCGAGCCTTAGATTTGTACTAGGTAATTTAATTTTGAGTTGATGGGTTGCTATGGGCTGCATATACGGGTGATAGACGGGAAACCAACAAGCGTTGTTAGGTACTATGAAAAATTAAGTTGACAGGTTGCCACGGGTGCATCGGTTTATAGTTACGATCACACGTTGGAGTTTGTCGGGTTTAGCTAGCAATGGAAATAATTTTCCAAATTGAAGTAGGGAGGAACTTATAATCAAGAAGTTGCGTTATCTATCTGCATGGAACACTCAAGCGAGCGAAGCAAGCGTTTGCAACCGTAACACCAACCGGGGTGTCCAGGGAGCGATATTTATAGCCTTGGGACTTGGACTTTAAGCAGCATAGGGATGGGATCAGCTGAATAGCTCCAAAGTCTAATTCTATGCTATTCACTCTATGAAGCTGTAATTTGACATGTAGCCATCTAATTATTTACACTTTAAAGTCTTTAAAGCAGCATAGTGTCGGGATCAGCTGTGTGGCTCCTAAAGCTGATTTTTATGCTATTCACTCTATGAAGCTGTAATTTGGCGTGTGACCTCATTAGGACTAACACTTTTGGCACCATAGGGCCCAGATCAGTTGTGTGGCTCCTAAAGCTAATTTCTATGCTATTCACTCTATAAAGCTGTAATTTGGCATGTAGCCTCCTTAGGACTTACACTCCAGCATAAGATCGGAATCAGCTGAGTGGCTCCTAAAACGAATTTCTATGGAGGAAGAAAATTAACTTCTCATTTTTTTTCACTTCTATTTTGCAATTTCATCCTTTTACAGCAATGTCTGTCTGTGTGTTGTCGATTCGCGCCCGAACGGCTTGACCGATTTTGATGCAGGTTTTTTATTTTATTTTTATCTTTATTTTATTTCATTTATTATATCAACAAGATATCTAAGGGGTAAATCGGAAATTGAAAGCAATGGACGAAGAACGAAAAATGAACTTCTCATTTTGTTCACTTTTATTTAGCAATTTTATCCTTTTACATCAATGGCATCTGTGTCCTCATTCTAGCGCCCGTTGTATTCTAAACAACGGGCTTTCCTGCTAGTTAGGTATGTAATATTATTTCCAATATGTAACATTGTAGTGTTACATTTTGTAAATGTAAGACGACGAGAAAGTTAAGATAAAGTCGTACGCCTTAATAAACAAGTAAAACGTTTTAATTGTTTACAATCTGAAAATTTTATTTTTTTACAAAATGGCGTTTACCTGGATATTAAATGCTCGTAAATCTTCCTAAATCAAATTTCGATAAGCAGGTAAGCGACAAAATGGCGTTTACCTGGATATTGAATGTTCGTAAATCTTCCTAAATCAAATTTCAATAACGAGGTAAGCGACCAAATGGCGTTTACCCTTATTATTTGTTTACCCTTCTTTCCGAGTTTTTCAATTCTCAGGTAAGCTCAAAAAGGGCGCAAGGGCTCCTTTTTGAGTCTTCCTGACCAAAGAATCGTGTAGAGCACATCAACAAAACACCTAGAAACCATCTTTCACCAAGACAACCTGAATACAATTTCCATAACAGGCTGAACAGTCCCAATAACTTTAATCGCAGTTTCCCAAAAATCAACTTTTGTCGCTTACCTACCTGGTATTTGCATAACGCCGTCCAATTCACCTCACGCATTTTTGACTCCCTCCACTGGTTTGCCTGTAGGGTACCTACCTACCCGCACATCACCGTGTTGAGCCTACAGCCAGTATTTGTTTCACAAGACAATCAGTACCACTCATTTTATTGTGATCTGTCGGATAACATGGATCTATCAACACATTAACCATATTAACGGCAATTAAGCCAATTCATTGACGATTGTGATCTGAATGCTGCCCCACAAACTGCTCCGGATTTCTCTCCAGACGGATTTATGAGCCTCTTTTTCTTGATAAATGAACCATTGAAAGAGTCGTTTAAGGGGGAACCGGAGTGGGGTTTGGTGAGATTCGCAGATAAGAGATGGCGCCCCAGTCGCCCCGAATTAAACCCAATTTTCGCTCAAAAGTAGTTCCAAATTAGCAGAGCAACCAAACAATATTTTTTGAAACGGCCAACGGGAATCTCTTTACTATACTTATCAAAAAGAGGCCAACGTGCAACATTTTCGAAATTGCTTCTATTTAAATAAATATTTAATTTTGAATTTTAGCCAATTTTTGAATTTAGCTCATTATGAGGTGGAGGAAGAAATTCAGCTTATACCACCCTGAAGAACATCAAGAAATGAACATTATTCGCCGAAACTAATCATTTCATCAAAAAACGCGATCGGAATCCGGTTTCCAGAATTATGCTAGATTAGCGGAGTGAGTTGAAACGGGCCGTGAAGGGAGAGCTTGGTGACTCATCTCACCCCCCCCCCCCCCCCCCCCCTCCTCAATCACCACACTTACTCAAACCAACAAACACCAGGATGCCCTTTGTACCTGCGGCAAGTTTTTTATTTTTACATACTTTCTTTGATTCCTCTCTCACGCCTGGTGTTTCAGCTTGAGCCTATCAGAGGATTTGAAGCAGATGGCGATCGAAATTTTTAGGCTACCCTAAATTTTTGGTTTTCTATTTTCACGGGCGGCTACAGATATATTATATTAGGTGGATGATATCTTCTTTGTATGTAGTTGAATATTATTTTGAGAGGAAAAAATACAAAACTTAGAATTTTACCCAACATAATATCATAATATGATATTATATAATATCATAATATTATTATGATTTAGCTTTTTATTACAATATACTATTGTATAATATGACTTATTATACACTTAGTGTATAATAATTGAAATAATACTTACTAATAATAATTATTATTATTGTATTACAATAATTGTGCCTAATCTATCAAAGTCAAAAGTTTTTTATTTTCTCCACTAGCTTCGATGAGCTTTTTGGATGGGTTGTTCTGCCAGTTTGATTGGGATGGGATGTCCTGGTTGTTATGAGTGAGAGTAGTGATACGATTATGTCTGAGATGTCTTCTTTTGAGTCTTGTCGCAAAACCTGGTGGAGCTGTTATTGCCGCGATGCATGGATTCATGTTACCTTCGGCCTTCTCCACCAGTTTTGTGTATCCTAATCTATAATCTAATTTCTAAATTCTAAATGTCCGTCGGCCGTACGCCGTCCACCGTCCAGGCCGTTTTGGGCAGTAGGAATTTTTTTAAAAATCTGAAATTTTGGCAAAATACTTGGTTTACCATCTAGTGGTGCCCGCAAGGTTTTCAGTCCGATCGCTCAAACCCGTGCGGCGCTATGGGGCTATGGCAGCGGGTTTTTGAAGGCTTTTAGCTATGGGATCGAGTTAGGTGTCGTTTTCGAAGTATTTTTGGACGTAGAATCCATTTCCGGGGTCCCGGAACGATCCGATTTCACTGTGGCGATCTATAGGGCTTTCATGGGTCTAAAAATGGGGGTTTTGCAGGATCCCAGGTGATTGAATATTTTTCAAGCAAAAAATAGAGAATTTTTGAAAAAGAAATTTTTTTCTTTAATCCAAAAAATGTTTTTTCCAAAATTTGTTCCATTGGCACAGAAATAATTTTTGCACAAGTATTTCAAAGAATAGTAAACGCAAATTTGCAGCGTTTTCACTTTTTTCGTGTAGGTAAGTCCGAAACTATGCGTTCTGCGTAATTCACTATCATAAACGCTGCAAATTTTACATTAGGGTTTATTATTCTTTGATTTAGGTTACTTGTGAAGAAATTTAATTCTGTATCAAAACGAATTCATTTCACAAATTTTTGTTCTTTACTTGGAAAATATTTACTATTTATAGTAAAGTTTTATAAAACGTAATGTTAAAAAGTAATGTTTTATAAAACATTTGACCTGGGATTATTCAAAAATCCCATTTGCAGCCTCATGAAAGCCCTATAGATCGCCACAGTGAAATCGGATCGTTCCCGGACCCAAAAAAAATGTATTCTACGTCCAAAAATACTTAGAAACGACACCTAACTCGATCCCATAGCCAAAAGCCTACAAAACCTAGCGCGCACAAATGGATGGTAAACCAAGTAGGTACCTATTTTGTCAAAATTTCAGATTTAAAAAAAATTTCTACTGCCCAAAACGGCCCAAGACGGCGGACGGAAATTTCGGTTTTGGAATCTAGACCTCTTGAAACGGACAATGTCAAATTTTGAGGCCGATCGGAGTCGTCTACATCCGTCGCAAAAACATAGGTGTAATATTCCAAGAATAATAAACCAAAAGTGAGCGAGCATTAAATTTCCTATAAATTGCATTAGTCAATTTTGATAGAGATCCACGCTGAAAATTTCTGAGGGACTTTATAATTTTCATCATTGATTTGGACTTCAAAAAAATTTGATACCCTCCCCGAAATTGATAAGTTACTTAGGTATAAGTTTACTTTATAAGTAACTAATGGTGGATTTCACCACCTCGGCTTAAGGTTCGGCTTACCGGTAAGCCGAAGAATAAGAAAAAGATGCGTTTCACCACTCCCGCTTAGTCTTAATCCTCGGTTTACGGGGTGAGGTTAAGCCTCAGATTTTAGTCCCTACTCATCCACGTCTTAAGCGTTAAATCTGAGATTTACGCGTGTGTTGTAGTTGTTGTTACAATTTTCACCAACAACAGCAGTGCCCATTTCGTTGATATCGGATAATATCAAATATCATCTATCATAATATGATAGATCATAATATATTATTATGATAGTTGGATTTATTCATTATCATTTTCCCTCGAACGGTGTGATTTTCGCTTTTTCGACCAGAGTGTTAATTATTTCGTTCGTACTGCGTGTTTGGGAATGGCATACCGAAGAATTACATTCGAGGATGACGACGAGGAAATTGAGATGATTATTCAGTTGCAAAGGCGGCCGGGAGTCTTCAAACAGATCGAATTATGTTTCTCTTTTCGTCAACTGTTGGAAAAATTTGGGAAGAGTCCTCAATAAGATAATATACCCTAGTCCAATTTTTTTAATGACTAGTCCATTTATCGATTTATCCATTTATCGACTGAAATATGCAGAAACTTTGGAGATTCATTTGTAATTTAAGTGCCTTCGCCTTCCTATCTTTTGAATAATAAATTAAATTACCTGAAAAAAGTTAATTTTCTCAATTTATCAACCTTTTCCTTTGAATGCGAACTTATTCACAAAAATTCGCATTCAATAATTTTTGAAAATAAGAATAATCCGTGTTCTTCTCCCACTTCTTTTTGAGATTTCACACGAATTAAGACAGCGCATTACTTGGATTTTTCGAAAAATAATATCGATTATTCCTGCACCAAATTATATATTTCTGTACGATAATAATTTAATAATTTTAATTATTCTTGATTTTCATTGAAAACTTACACCGGCTATCTCATAATATAGTAAACTACAACACACGCTAGATACCTATATCTCAGAATAAACTTTGCGTGCTACACCCGCTTACTCAACCTTGCAAACACCAACGCCGGCTATCTCAGCTGAATTTTCATTATTATTTATTTTTCGATTTTTGGTTTATTATTCTTGGAATAATAGGTACACCTATGTTTAACGGAGGTCAACGACTCGGATCGGCCTCAAAATTTGAAATTATCCTTCTCAAGAGGTCTAGATTCTAAATCCGAAATGTCCGTCCGCCGTCCAGGCCGTTTTGGGCAGTAGGAATTTTTTTAAAAATCTGAAATTTTGACAAAATACTTGCGATGAAAGTCGGTCCAGGGATTCAGAAATCAGTTTTTAGGCTCTCCTTAAAAGCTGAGAAACATGAGATAGCAGATGTTGCCACTAACGTGACGATTTATCACGGCCTTATCACTTTTTTGTCACTGATTACCGAGTTTTCCGCGGGAACACGAGTCTGGGGCAACCTGTTCCAAAGCTAACCGAGGCTTAGGTAAGCGCCACCTTCAGTCTGATGGTGAAACGGAATCTTGCCTAAGTCGGACTTAACGTTAAATCCGAGATTTAGCTAAAACGAACTTTAAGCTACACTTGGTGAAATCCGGCATAAGTAACTGTTACTTTATTCGTTTTCTATAGTTGCAATCTTCAAAATTCCAGATTAGTCCCGAGTCTCTTTCTATCTTTTTTGCTTTTTTTTCATATGTTATTTATATTTATTTATTTATTTTATTATTATTATTATTATTTATAATGTGTGCATTTTTCAAACTGGATCTGTTTTGTTGAATTTTATGAATTTTACTTTTTATTACTTTGTTGGAAACAGGTTTTCTGTTATCTCTGGTGCGGTCAAAATAATTCAATATCGTCAGTGTAGAGCATTTAGCAACATTGAAACAAGCTGGATAAACGGTCCGAGAAAAAAAGAAAGGAAAAAAAGTCTGCATCTATGAAGGGGTGAAGTCCACCGAGGTTTCTCCGAACTTGCGCGCCCCAGCCCTCCTCGCCCTATTCCAGCCGAACTCTTATTCGGAGTGACTGATTTTGGCGGGAAACCGGATTCCGCCGCTATCTGAAGGTTTAAATTGAATTTGAAAATGCCTGCTAATTCCTTAGGTTCACTGCAAGGGCGGTATAAGCCAACTTTTGAATATTTCGATCAATTAATCACCGAAAATTCAGTAATAAAAATTGATTAATTTGTAATTAATGACTAAATCAATAATTAAAAAATAAATTCAACGTTGGCCTCTTCAGGATTGGAGACCTGAGCTCAAAACATTTTTCAGAATTGAAATTGATCAATTAGATGCCGAGTTAATTTGGATCTACTTTTGAGCATCTACCCTCTCTCTCGCACACTTGTTCGGCAAATCCACTCCGGTTCCCCCTTAAACGCGTCGAAAACGTTACAAGTAGTCCACGCTCGTAATTTAAAAGATGACTGCATTAAGCGGCAATCGGACGTGAAAAATTATTATCGGCCGTCACCATCAAAATTGCCGTCAGGCTGAATTATTTCATTTATACGCCGCTTCAAATAGATCTAAATAGGGCATCATCGATTGGTTTATTACCAACGGCAAGTGATTGGAATCGGTAGTAATGGGTTGAGTGGGAACTTTTTTTTTACACACGTGGACCACCCTTGGAGTCAATTGGCGAAGTTGCCATCTAGATCGAAAAACGCCAAACTTTCTTCAGACCGTACATTCTTCTCTTTCGACAGGACAGGATCAAGCGATACCGAACGTGCATGCCGAGGCGCCTATTAAGAAGAGGGAAGTAACAATCAAGAAGAGGGAAATTTTCTTCCCTTATGAATGTGGTTGAGGGGTTGGAGGGAACGGGTAAGTGTAAACGCTGCAACGAAAAGTTTTGAACGATTAGTTGGCGCAACTTTGATATCAGGCATTTTTATGCTTGGTATCGTTTTAACTTCACAGAAAGCATCATAAGTTGAAACCCTACACCACTCAGTAACTCATGAGTTAATGATGAGATTCTGAGCGTGAATATAGTGCACTATGTATATTCACGCTCAGAATCTGACCTGAACTGGCCCACATATTATACAGCCACGTGCCCGAGAATAATTGTTGTTTTTTTCCGGTAGAAGAAATCGCTCCCTCTCCGCGTACTCAAGTTGATTTAATCTTTTGAAAGTCAATCTCAATTCTCTCTTTCCCACGACCACTTTAAAGGCTGATGGGGGCGATGACAAGCGGTTTTGCAATTTACATTCGCCTCATCCCAGCACATTAATCACGTTCAAATCGATTCTCGCCCCCGAACTCTTTGTAAACGTTTCAATGAACGGAATTATTAAAATTTGCTTTAAATCACTGCCAACCTTCAACGCTTATGACAGCCGATGGCCAGTTCTGTCAAAATGATTACCCGATCCAGATAACATCAGCGCCCCATCCAGCCCACGAATGATTACACAATTACAATAAATCGTTCAAAATCGTGAGCAGAATTTCGAGCAACCGGTGGGCACAATCTCATAATTACCTAGTTATGCTGATGATACCGCTCGCTCATCCGTTAGTTAAAAACTAGCGACTTGAGGAAGTAATTCAATCAAAATGGGCACCATAAATTAGAATGAACTGACGAATAAAAAACAGTGTTTGTATAGGCGGAGATTATCAGCTCTTGAAAGACGTGGCTCACAATGGGAGTGACTCCACGCCGTACTTTGATTATAAATTCAATTTTTAACTTCTCTCTCTCGCTCAGTTTCTGGTTCGATCCCACTTCACCTCCTACATCCTCAGTCAAGGGTTAAAAGTGAAATGAAGGCGTCACACTGAGAATCAGGCGCGTGGGCGAAGGCCCTTATAAAGCTAAATTATGAATATGTATCCGATTCCAGGGTGCAAGCCAGTGCAATACGAAACCCCTCCAGATGAGTATCAGTGACTTATATGGCAAGGAATCCAGAAGCGGTGTCCCAAGCGGAAAAAACATCCAGTGATTGTTTGAAAAGGTTTAGTGAGGGTATTAAACATCGGGCCTTTGAGGATCATCAAGACATGGGAATCTTTGCGTAATAAACCTGCAACATTCTGATGTCTGTCTTTGATCTGCTGCGCTCCATCTGAGCACATTTTATTTTTTTAATGAAATACGACTTCCTTTTGTTTGGGTCAGATTTTAACGAGGATGGCGACACCTGGCCAATTGTCTCCAGCTCTTGGGAGGGAGAAATTTTTACAGCAGTTATCTGGTCGTCCTTCGAGAGGTTATTTATACGTCGGCAGTTGTACACGAAAGGTCAGCATTTCGAAGGGAACGTTGAGATAACTCCCAACAGTTCAGAACCCAGTTTTGTAAGCCGGCCGTGACTAATTGAGGTTTCACGATGACCATCTTGAAGGGCTGCAGGCCGAAACCGACGCACCAAAAAATGAAAAGACGAGAGGGTTTGCTCGCCAAAAGTCGGGGATGTTCACCGTAGAGTGGCTTCACGTTAGCGCGTGCAATAAAAAAGATGCGTCAAGCGGACACCTGGGCATCATAAAGGTGAGGCAAGCGAAGTATTCATTCTTATAAATAGAACGAGGGATACTCATAAAAATCTGAGAAACGATGACAGACAAAGCTGCAAAAAAAGGGTTTAAAGAGGTGAAAATCATCTACCAGGTTGTTCCCGCGATAACCACGCTACATGAGAGCACTTGGTAGAGTCCGAGCAAGGGACTGAAAAGAAAGCTTGGGTGTCGAGGCGGGTGACGACGGCAAGAATAACATGACAGAGCGTAAAATCACTGACCACGCCGCACTTCACAACACGTTCTGTCATAGATCAAAATTTCATGCCCAGTTTCCCCCAATACCCCCTTATTTGTTAATTTTTATTTCGCCTTACGTGATTTGTTATGATTTGAAGTGCAAGCGGTCCAATAATCTGCCCAACATGTTCCATTGAGGCATTTAATCATTTCTACACCCAAAATTACTTCGAAAATGGCCTCTCACGCGCTTCAAAACACCACCTGTTCTAACCCCATAGAGCCCCACGGGGAGGATGGTTCCCCCCATAACCCGATGCTGTATGCCAAATTACAAAAGACACTACAGTCGACCACCACCGTTGGCCAAACTCTTCCAAAAAAATCCATCCGTGGCCCTTTAGAAGCTTCAAAGAGGGTTTGAAAATTTGACAACATGGTAACGCAATGCACTATTTGAGGTTGTACGGGGATACTTTCAAGGATTTTGACAAGGAGTCGCGTAAAAACCGAAGTCATTCTGAACATAGAAGCCATTTTAATGTGACGATTAATCTATAGATGAGCATACTCGTCAATGTTTCATTCAAATTGAGTTTCTTTAAACAATTACCCAAGTACTTGTGATTCTCAACCAGGGCGTCTAAGGGCTCATCCACGAGAGACAACTCGTGATGAAGTTGTTTATTCAATAAATCACCCCTAACAGAAACAATTCGTATGTAACCGATGTCGCCGTTTGATTCGCTAACCCACGAGTACGTCCATTCGCTATTTATAGTCCATGTGCTTTGTCCAGCCTTATTAGGAATGCCACGATGGCGTAATCCTTCTGTGCGCACCCTCCGTTTTGATTCGCTCGGAGCGAACGTTTGAAAAAGGCGAGAAAACGGGCGATAGAGCCGAGCCGAAGAGGAATAATGGGATATGCAAATTTAGCAGCTTGCAAACCGACTTAACGTGTTGAAGGTTGACAGTAAGCCTAAAATACTGCTCGGAGCTGATCTGGTGCTTCACAGAAAAAACCTACCAATTACAGTAACTGTTAGTAGGTATATTTATACTACCGACTGATCATAGTGAGGTAATTGGAACTGAGCGCTGAGGGCGGAAGAGGAATATGATTTATATTATAAATCATTTGACAAATGTACAATGTTCCATTATTGTATTTCTTCAGAAGGAATGTCCCCATCGTGAAAAATATCGATGGGTTTTGAGAAATTATTACTTCGTAAATAACAAAAATTAAGCGTTGACGCCTGCATTGCCACCCCTTGACCCCGTCAGGAGGGATTCGCCCCACTGGACCCCCCAGGTTGTCTCTACTTCAAGCCTGACGGCTAAAATTTATAAAGCCTCGAAACAGGTTTCATCTCTTCAATCGTTATTACACGTGGGTTTGTTACTAAGGAGTCTTCATACTAAATTATTCGCTCTTCAATCGTTACCTACTTCAAGCCCTTTCAGAACATCTCACTTTTTTCCGTAACATGAAATCATATCGCTTTTGACATTTCATGTCTTTGCTATGGCACACAACCAAATTGTCGTTATGTCACGTTACGTTACGTAACGAAATATGCTCAATGATTACATTACATGAAATGTCCTAATGCGTTGCAGACTTGTATGCAAGCGTTTTGGGGGTATGAAATGTCAAAAAGAAAATTTCTATAAAAGTAGTACATTTTCCAAATTATAGAATATAGATATATACCTATATATACTAGAATATATATATACCAATGTAATATATTATATACATAGCGTTATAAGGGGGTCTAGAGCGACCTCTGGCGCAAGGGGGTTTGGAGCACACGGGCCCCGGGGTGCCCGAAGCCCCCTTATTTGTAACACGGATATGCGGTCGAATAGCGTTATAAGGGGGTTTAGAGCGACCTCTGGTGCAAGTGATTTTGGAGCACCCAGGCCCCCGGGTGCCCGAAACCCCCTTATTTGTAACACGTACATGCGCTCGAAGCCCCCTTATTTGTATCACCTATATAAATTCCTTTTCTTTCGAACTTCGTTATTTTTATTTTCAAGGTGCATACAATTCAAATCTGCAATGTCCAATGTCCAATGTTCACGCCATATTTATAATGCCTTCAACTTGATGAGAAAAAAATCCGTTCTCGCACAGGACTCCACTAGGAGATTGGTTGGGCGCGGGCGGGCTTCGTTTGGCCATCCGTTTTAATACCCAGGGGGCCTTGCTTCGCTCAGCCATCCGTTTTATCACCCACGGGGCTTTGCTTGGCTGGGCCGTCTGTTTTATCGCCCAGGGGTCCTCGCTTCACTTGGCCACCACTTCCACAGACCAGGGGTCCTTGCTTCGCTTGGCCAACCATTTTCTCACCCATGGGTGCGGGGGTATTTTATAATTGAGGGTTGAATTATTAGTGGTGACAATAGATTTCACAGAGCGAAAGATATTTGGCATAAGTAGGGGCTTTTAATGACCCTAGGTAGCGATGGGTACCTACCTAGGAAGGTAACTTTTCATGAGGTAGGTACTTGATCCAGAAATTCAAAAACTGGCTCAGTGGTCTCTGTGAGTTGCATACATACCTAACTATCCAGGCGCATTTGAATTTTTTCAACAGATCTGCTACTTGCAATAGATAGGTAGGTAGGTATTTTTTTAAATTAATTAATTTGTTATTTATTTTTTTCAAGTATGTAGGGACTTGATCAAACAATTTAAAAAACTGACTCAGTGGTCTGTGAGTTGGTATGAAGAATGGATTCTACGTCCAAAATACCTCAAAAACGACACCTGACTCGATTCCATAGCCAAAAGCCTTTAAAAAACCCTCCCGTAGACTCATTTTAGCTCCATAGGGACCCTAGCGCCCCACGGGTTTGGGCGATTGGGCTGAAAACCTTGCGGGCACAAGGTACATCTGCATATAGATGGTAGACCGAATATTTTGTCAAAATTTCAGACTTTTAAAAACATTCCTACTGCCCACAACGGCCCGGAATGATAGCATGCCATGATAATGATAGCATAATATTCTACGTAAAATCCTCTAAAATAGCCATCAGCCTAGGAAAATTTTGAGAGAATTTTCAACACTTCCAGAACATGCTTTCAAAACGCTAGGTACCAAGTGGATTTTATGTAGAATTGAAAAGCAGGGAAATTTCACCGTTTTGATTCTACCTGTGCCCTAGGTCGACTGAGCGAAGCGAGCCCCCCCCCCCCCCCCCCCCCCTTATCCGGGGAAGGGGTCAACAGAGCAAAGCGAGACCCCCTGGGTGAGAAATGGATGGCAGAGCGAAGCGAGGCACCCCTGCCGAGGAAGTGGCCAACAGAGCGAAGCGAGATCCCCCCTGGGTGATAAAATAGGCGGCAGAGAGAAGGGAGGCCCAATAAATGAGATTTTTGATAGATCCCAGGAGGTCAAATATTTTTAAAAACGAAAAAAGTTTGAAAACTTTTTGAAATAAAATCCAAACAATTTTTTTTTTTTAATTATTCTTATTGAAAGTATTACATTTCTGGAAAAGTAACCTTTATCAAACAATAATAAACCATTGTGTGAAATCTGCAGCGTTTTTCTACTACCTACCTACTTGAGATAGGTTGGTAGGTAATTTTTCTGAGGTAGATAGGTACCTACTTGATTAAAAATTCAAAAAACTGACTAAGTGGTCTCTTGGAGTTGATTTCGTAACTATCCAAGTGCAGTTGCAATTTTTCTACTACCTACCTACTTGCAATAGGCAATTTTTCGTGAGATACCTAGCTAGGTTCAATCCGAAAATTAAAAAAAAACTGGCTCAGTATTCTTAGGGAGTTGCATACCTAACTATCCAGGAGCATTTGGATTTTTCCAACACATCTACTACTTGAGATAGGTAGGTAAGTAATTTTTCTGAGATAGATAGGTACCTACTTGATTAAAAATTCAAAAAACTGACTAAGTGGTCTCTTGGAGTTGATTTCGTAACTATCCAAGTGCAGTTGCAATTTTTCTACTACCTACCTACTTGCAATAGGCAATTTTTCGTGAGATACCTAGCTAGGTTCAATCCGAAAATTCAAAAAAAACTGGCTCAGTATTCTCAGAGAGTTGCATACCTACCTAACTATCCAGGAGCATTTGGATTTTTCCAACACATCTACTACTTGAGATAGGTAGGTAAGTAATTTTTCTGAGATAGATAGGTACCTACTTGATTAAAAATTCAAAAAACTGACTAAGTGGTCTCTTGGAGTTGATTTCGTAACCATCCAAGTGCAGTTGCAATTTTTCTACTACCTACCTACTTGCAATAGGTAATTTTTCGTGAGATACCTAGCTAGGTTCAATCCAATAAAAACTGGCTCAGCGGTCTCTGGGAGTTTCATACCTACCTATCCAGGAGCATTTGGATTTTTCCAACACATCTACTACTTGAGATAGGTAGGTAGGTAATTTTTCTGAGATAGATAGGTACCTACTTGATTAAAAATTTAAAAAACTGACTAAGTGGTCTCTTGGAGTTGATTTCGTAACTATCCAAGTGCAGTTGCAATTTTTCTACTACCTACCTAATTTTTCGTGAGATACCTAGCTAGGTTCAATCCGAAAATTCAAAAAGCTGGCTCAGTATTCTCAGGGAGTTGCATACCTAACTATCCAGGAGCATTTGGATTTTTCCAACACATCTACTACTTGAGATAGGTAGGTAGGTAATTTTTCTGAGATAGATAGGTACCTACTTGATTAAAAATTCAAAAAACTGACTAAGTGGTCTCTTGGAGTTGATTTCGTAACCAACCAAGTGCAGTTGCAATTTTTCTACTACCTACCTACTTGCAATAGGTAATTTTTCGTGAGATACCTAGCTATGTTCAATCCAATAAAAACTGGCTCAGTGGTCTCTGGGAGTTGCATACCTAACTATCCAGGAGCATTTGGATTTTTCCAACACATCTACTACTTGAGATAGGTTGGTAGGTAATTTTTCTGAGATAGATAGGTACCTACCTACTTGATTAAAAATTCAAAAAACTGACTAATTGGTCTCTTGGAGTTGATTTCGTAACTATCCAAGTGCAGTTGCAATTTTTCTACTACCTACCTACTTGCAATAGGCAATTTTTCGTGAGATACCTAGCTAGGTTTAATCCGAAAATTCAAAAAAAAAAACTGGCTCAGTATTCTTAGTGAGTTGCATACCTAACTATCTAGGAGCATTTGGATTTTTCCAACACATCTACTACTTGAGATAGGTAGGTAAGTAATTTTTCTGAGATAGATAGGTACCTACTTGATTATAAATTCAAAAAACTGACTAAGTGGTCTCTTGGAGTTGATTTCGTAACTATCCAAGTGCAGTTGCAATTTTTCTACTACCTATCTACTTGCGATAGGCAATTTTTCGTGAGATACCTAGCTAGGTTCAATCCGAAAATTCAAAAAACTGGCTCAGTATTCTCAGAGAGTTGCATACCTACCTAACTATCCAGGAGCATTTGGATTTTTCCAACACATCTACTACTTGAGATAGGTAGTTAGGTAATTTTTCTGAGATAGATAGGTACCTACTTGATTAAAATTTCAAAAAACTGACTAAGTGGTCTCTTGGAGTTGATTTCGTAACTATCCAAGTGCAGTTGCAATTTTTCTACTACCTACCTACTTGCAATAGGCAATTTTTCGTGAGATACCTAGCTAGGTTCAATCCGATAATTAAAAAACTGGCTCAGTGGTCTCTGGGAGTTGCATACCTAAATATCCATGATCATTAGGATTTTTCCAACACATCTACTACTTAAGATAGGTAGTTAGGTAATTTTTCTGAGATAGATAGGTACCTACTTGATTATAAATTCAAAAAACTGACTAAGTGGTCTCTTGGAGTTGATTTCGTAACTATCCAAGTGCAGTTGCAATTTTTCTACTACCTATCTACTTGCGATAGGCAATTTTTCGTGAGATACCTAGCTAGGTTCAATCCGAAAATTCAAAAAACTGGCTCAGTATTCTCAGAGAGTTGCATACCTACCTAACTATCCAGGAGCATTTGGATTTTTCCAACACATCTACTACTTGAGATAGGTAGTTAGGTAATTTTTCTGAGATAGATAGGTACCTACTTGATTAAAATTTCAAAAAACTGACTAAGTGGTCTCTTGGAGTTGATTTCGTAACTATCCAAGTGCAGTTGCAATTTTTCTACTACCTACCTACTTGCAATAGGTAATTTTTCGTGAGATACCTAGCTAGGTTTAATCCGAAAATTCAAAAAAAAAAAAAACTGGCTCAGTATTCTTAGTGAGTTGCATACCTAACTATCTAGGAGCATTTGGATTTTTCCAACACATCTACTACTTGAGATAGGTAGGTAAGTAATTTTTCTGAGATAGATAGGTACCTACTTGATTATAAATTCAAAAAACTGACTAAGTGGTCTCTTGGAGTTGATTTCGTAACTATCCAAGTGCAGTTGCAATTTTTCTACTACCTATCTACTTGCGATAGGCAATTTTTCGTGAGATACCTAGCTAGGTTCAATCCGAAAATTCAAAAAACTGGCTCAGTATTCTCAGAGAGTTGCATACCTACCTAACTATCCAGGAGCATTTGGATTTTTCCAACACATCTACTACTTGAGATAGGTAGTTAGGTAATTTTTCTGAGATAGATAGGTACCTACTTGATTAAAATTTCAAAAAACTGACTAAGTGGTCTCTTGGAGTTGATTTCGTAACTATCCAAGTGCAGTTGCAATTTTTCTACTACCTACCTACTTGCAATAGGTAATTTTTCGTGAGATACCTAGCTAGGTTCAATCCGATAATTAAAAAACTGGCTCAGTGGTCTCTGGGAGTTGCATACCTAAATATCCATGATCATTAGGATTTTTCCAACACATCTACTACTTAAGATAGGTAGGTAGGGTTTTTTTTTAATGAGGTATCTAACTAGTTAAATCACAAAATTTAAAAACTGTTGCAGTGGTCTCTGTGATTGGAATATGCCATGATAATGATAACATAATATTCGACGTAAAATCCTAAATCTCTATCAGCCTAGGAAAAATTTGAGAGATTTTTCTGTCGGAGATGGTGTGTCCGCCATGACCGAAAGTGTCTATGAACCTCACTCAGACCGACTAACCTTCCTACGCCTAGACGCCGCCAAGAGACCTCTACGACCCTGAAGTTTGACGCTTGTCTTGTTCAAATAGTTTAACGTTTTAATAAAGTGTTTTCAACAACGAAGAAGCTATCCTGGTTCATCCAACGAGGTATGCGAGTAAGCGTTTAACGAAATTAACTCTCGATCTTTCGATACGTTAACGTCGGAGAGCCCAGTCGGGAGTCCGTCCTAATGGACGCCACCCTTTGCCCAACTAAGATACAAAATTATTTTCATTGCTCATCCAAACCGATCCAACGAATTCCGTTTTCCTTTTCACACTAAGCTACCCCATGGAAAACTAAACTAAGATGAGTTTGACACCACGTCATTCAAAAATGAAACGGAAGGAAGTTGGCTCTCGGGGTTGGAGCAAAGAAATTCCTGTCGTGGTGGAACGATAAAGAAAGTTGAGTTGAATCCCGGAGTTATGTTCCCGGAAATAATATCGAACTCAAATAAAGATCTAATTCGAAGAAATCCACGTTACAGACTAAGTTTTGAAGCATAAATATAGGTAATTGTGCGAAATCTCACTAAACAATGACAGCCAAGCTTTTGGTTTGTGATAAAGAAAGTGATTTGATCCAAGATGGACGATCACAATTTCGGGTTCGGTCTGGAGCTCGAACGGGTACTTGTTTTACCTATTTGCTTCAGGGATTCAATTCGTAATTCTTCGTAAATGTCGGAGTCATTCTCCGAAAGGCTCTCAAGTGCACTTGAATTTTAAATCAATTTAAAATTGAGCCGCTTCTAGTGAGTAGAAGTATAAAGAAGCGGATTTTACCGCTGGGAGTAGAACTAAGAAATAAAGAATATTTGCAAACATCACCCAACCTATTACAAAGATGCGGTGAGTAACTAAGATGGTACAATTTTTGTGCATAATGGTAGTGTTTGCGTACTCCCAAAAGACCGCATAGCTCATTTGCGGCTGAGCAATGAAAGAACACTAAGAATATAAAGAATACTAAGATTTTTCGGGCACGGCCGGATCGACGCATTTATTTACAGTCGCGTGGTGGACGGATCTCTTTTCTTTTCTAATTTAGTTAACAGGTTAGCCAAATTTGGGGAATGAAGTAAGTATCCCAATAGATCCAAAGTTGAACTAATCCTGACTTATGATTGAAGCCGTATGTAAATTTGATTATTTATAAGGAAGGGATTTGAGATCGTCACCCCGACGCACAATGATCAAATGCTTGCTTACCTCTCTGACACGAAGTTAACAGGATAGAAATAAAGAATAAGGAACTATGAAAATTTACGATTTGGAAACTGGAGCACAAATTACAGAGAATTCAAACAATTTATATAACATGATTTGTGATATATCACTAGGGATATAAAAATTTTGTTATGCCTATTTTTTATGAATAAACTTTAATCTATTTCTGCTTAAAAAAAAAAAAAAAAAAAAAAAAAAAAAAAATGGGGTTGCTTAGCAGGTTTGCATTAAACCTAACAATTCTCCATTCGAAGGTTTCTGAGAGTTATTGAAAATAAATTACCTACTTTAACTTAATTATGTAATAACAATAATTCCTGCTAGAGCAAACAAGAATCTAATAACGATAGTAGTGGGACACGACTGAAATCCAAAATTGCAATTCTCTCCTATTATTTTTGTGTGCAGAAAATTTGGTTAATGCTCTGCTAATTAGGGATCACGAAGTGTTATGTGCAACAGTATCCACTTGTGAAATCATCTACTAATCTTTGAACATTTCAGGTTTTTGAAATCCATCCTACCCATCCACTATTTACAATAATGAATGTCAATGAGCCTCAAAGGCGACGAAGAAAACTCTTTTCTAGATAAAGGGTACTAAGAAAAGTGAATGCAAATGAAGAAAGTCGTTCCTTGCCGAACGCAATAAAGTGAAGTCGTTCCTTGGGGAACACAATAAAGATACTTAAGTCGTTATTTTCAATAACGCAATAATGAAAAATTAATCTTTTTTTTAGGTTTTAATTCCTTGAATTTTCTTGTGAATGTATTGTGTTAAGGGTGAATATAAAGATCAATAAAATAAAGATTAACAAGGACACATGAACCTCTTAAGTTCACACAAAGAAAAATCGTTATTTTGGTATAGCGTGTTGTGTAAAGCACACTAAAATAATGTAAAATCTGTTTGAATGATTTTCATACAAAAGATGTGGTTCCTTGATTGGATGGAGTGGGGTGAACTTAATGGTTTAAATAAAGGATAATCACTCTGAATAATGAAAATGTGTTCCTAGTTCAAAATGGTTCACAATGGACTGAATTGACATGGAAACACCACATTAAGTTGGAAACTATGAAACTTGGTATGAGGTTTTGCTACATTAAGATATATTTGATGTACACTAATAAGAAATTTATTTTTGACCTCATGTTATTCCATTCTATGTAGTCTTGTGATCCTTCTTATTTCCTGATGCACTAAGATGGTGAAAAATAGAATTTTCTCATAATTCTCATGCAACTATAGAAGAGAGGTTGTGTGACAGTATTTCAGGAATGGGATCTAACGTTGGCTGCAATTGTTAGATTATGTATCCCCACTTGTGTTGCAGTTTTGTCGAAAAACTGAAGAAAATGGATTATAACGATCCAGACACTGAAGCTGATGAAGAAGGGATGACGGCACTAGAGAGGAGATTGCGCAGTGATCTGATGAAGGTCATCGATGGTCGCTTGCTGATCATGGAACAAAATATTTGCAAAGAGCTCAGAGAAAAGCATGACCATTTCATGGAACTGTTTGAGATTCAACGCACTCAAATTGACTCTCTTGCCTCGATTCTAGAAAATCTCAAAATCAGCACACACAAAGATTCCACAAATGCACACGAACCTGGCCTGGAGAACACTACAAAGACCATTCCTGAGTCTCAGGATCAAGAACAAAACAAAGATCACCATGAGTCACAACATGAGTTCACCATGGACAACTTGCGTTCTCCTGAGTCTGCTCAAGAACCCAAACGCTCTTGGAAAGATGAAAAACGCCCTGTCCCAGAAGACAACCATGGAAATAAAGGATTGTCCAAGCCTTGGATGAAACTTAGATTTCAAAGGTTTGAGCCTGTACTGGACCCAGGCACTGAATACTCACTCTGGCGTGACAAGATAAGGTCAGAAGTCATAGCAAACGATTGTCTCTGTGTCTTTGAAGAAAATGGGCTTTCACGTATGCAATACAGCGAAGAAGACAAAGTGAGTATGCGTTACAGTGTCAGAGCTTTCATAATAAGCCACTTGGGTAAATTCCATCACTCACTGGTCAAATATTGTCAAGACCCAATTGAAATGATGAAGTTGCTTGATCAAGCTGGGCAACCGATCAGTCAGTGGGGCTGGATTGACATCCAGGAACAGTTGAATCGCTTGAAGTATGAGCCCTCCAAGGAGTCAGTTCTTGAATTCATCACAAAGCATGAGGACTTGGTTGTTAAACTGAGGCGTCACACCGAAGTGAATGACGAACAAGTTCGTAAATCACTAATTCTTGCCATCAAGCCTGCAATGCCTCATATTGTAGATAGGATAAGAGCCTCTCCAGAACTGACTGTGGCTCAAATCAAAGCGTTGATGTTTGATCAAGAGGACTTTTGAAAGCAAATAAAGGAAAAACCACGAATGGACAAGGAAAGGCCATGTACACTGCCAGATCCCAGAAGAAGAAAAAGTTTCAAGGAAACACTGCCCACTTGACCAAGAAACATGGAAATGCGAGCAAGCTGCTCTGCAAAAAATGTGGGGTTAATGGGCACCGTCCATCAGATTGTTCCAATAAAGGATGGAAATGTTACAAATGCCAAAAATTCACAACGTCTCATGTTGCTTCAACTTGCCCTGTGAACTACAACCAAAGTAATGATAAAGAGAGCTCAAATCAGTCAAATGGTGACAAAGCTCCCAAGAAACCTCTGAAACGACTTGGCAGTGGCAAACATGCAGGTCTAAAGAGAGTTCCCATAAGAATGGCCAGGAAGGCAAAACGTGCAGTGGAACAGAATGGTCGGGCTCAGCTCGTGATGGAAGTTGATACTACTTCAACGACGTCTGTGTTGAAGTAGCGGCCCTAGCTCAACTTGATGGTAACTATAACAGCGATAATTCTATATCTCTTATTGCTGATACAGGTGCCACTTCACACATTGTTAATGACCTGAGATATCTTTCTAACGTTCGTGAATTAGCTAGACCTTTGAGGATTGCCTGTGCTAACTCCAACTCTGAGGCAGATTTGCTTATCTGCAAGGTTGGGGATGTAGTAATCCTAAATGAAGAGACTGGTAAGGTTTCCCGTCTGCGGGATGTCTTTCATGCTCCTGGGTTAGTTGAGAACCTCCTGTCTGTTAGGAAACTTGTATCTTCTGGTCTTTCGGCTGAATTCACGGCTAAGAGACTGTTGCTTAAAGACAACTCTACTGGCGAAATTGCCAAGACCGGTTATTTCTCTGGGAAAATTCTGGTGGTTGCGGTTTTGTATTCCGTCGCCATCCAGTGGGGTTTCTGCAAGGTAAAGATGGGAGGGAGAATGGGTGCCCAACATCTTAACCTAGCCAGACCAATAACAATTGACCAGAGAAATGCCCGGTTCAATAATGAAGCAACACCACATAAAGATGGAGTAGACATAATGATGAAAGATAACGTAAAGATTCACATAAGTGAATATAAAGATGTGACAACCAATAAAGATTTAATAAAGACAAAGACGCATAAAGTAGAAACAAAGACAATGAACAAAGACACTAGGACTGATGACACTAAGATTTCTAGGACACCACAATCAAGGCAAACTCTGATCACTAAGACATTAGGACAACAAAGAATGAGTTACTCTGAACAGAGAGACATAAACAAAGGAGGGAGAAAAAGAGCTGCATCGCTCATAAATCAACAACTCTACCCTTCGAACAACAGAAAGTGAAACTCAATCAAATTCACCAACTCCAGAAAATCGCATCGGAGGAACTGAGCTGTATGATTTCTTTGATGAAGGACATCTGAATGAAGATTTTGATGAAGCCAATGAAGAAGAAGCTCATATCATGTACACACTCCAGACAGAAATTTCTGCACATGGAAATGAACCTCTCACCTATACCAAGAAGCATTAAATAGTCCTGACCGGGAAAAATGGAAAGCTGCCATAGCTGAGGAATTCCAGGCATTGCAAAAATGTCATACCTGGAACCTAATTCCCAGAAAAGATGTGCCCAAAAATGTGAAGCTCATTCGAACTCGCTGGGTGCATCGCATTAAAACTGAGGCAGATGGAACTAAGCGCTACCTTAGCCGTTTGGTAGCAAAAGGTTTTGCTGACCAAAATGACTACGATCGGACAGAAATTTATGCCCCTGTCGCTCGCTTATCAGATGTTAGATTCCTGTTGATTCAAGCCAACAAATTTGATTTGGAGCTCACACAATTTGACGTGAAGACTGCCTTCTTGAATGGAAAACTTGAAAAGCCAGTTATCATTGAAACTCCTCAAGGGCTTGCTGAGTTTATGGGTAAGAACAAGCACTTCACGACAAACTTTGTGCGCGAATTGAAAAGAGCCTTGTACGGGTTGAAATTATCGCCAAAATGTTGGTTTTTGACATTTCAAGCAGCAATGGAAAGAATGGGATTTGAACCCTATGAATTTCAAAGGTGTATTTACACTTGGAAACATGGAAAAGAAATAGCCATACTTTTGCTGTATGTGGACGACATTCTCTTTGCTACTAACACGAAGAGCAAACTCACTGAAGTCACAAGAAAACTTAAGGAAGAATTTGAAATTCAGGAACTTGGTGAACCAAGAAAATTTCTTGGAATTGAGATCTTTCGAGACCGTCAGAAAAGGTGGTTGTATTTGCACCAAAACAAATTTGCGGAGCAGATTGTGAAAAATTACTGTACGTCTTCGGGAAAACCGGCGACTTCTCCTATGGTTCCGTTCAACCAGCTTAAAGCTGAAAGTTCACAGAAACTTTCATCTGAGGAACGAAAGAAGATTCCTTATAGGCAAATAATTGGAAGTCTTCTTTACCTACAAAGTGGTACAAGACCAGATTTGACGTTTGCAATCAACCTGCTCTCCAGATTTCAAAGCAATTTCGAACTTTAACACTGGAATAAAGTTCAGAGAATCATCTCATAGGTACCTGAAAGGTACAACAAGGATGGGGTTGCTATACAGGGGAAGGGATGACAACATAAGTTGCTATGTCGATGCATCTCTGGGCCTGAACGACCCTCTTGGACATTCAACTAGCGGTTTGGTGATAAAGCTTTTTGGAGATGTCTATCATTGGCGCACCAAGAAACAGACACATGTCGCGCTGTCGTCAGCTGAAGCAGAATACGCTGCTTTGAGCCTCGCATGCAGAGAACTCGCCAATGTCCGTACCATGGTGCATAATTTGGTTAGGATGCACATCACACCGACTATTTACGAAGACAATAAAGCTGCCATTGAGCTATCCAAGACTGACGAGACCAGTACTCTAAAACACCTAGTCCATCTTCCATACCACTATGTCCGAACTGAAGTCAGACAGAAATTGATATATATTGTTTGGATACCTTCTACTGAACAACTAGCTGACTTTTTCACAAAACGACTGGAACTTAACAAATTTCTAGGGTTTAGAAACAAACTGTTGTTTAACTTAAATCAATAGGACTGTAGACTACAAACTGCTTTCTCTTTTCCAGAACGTTTTAACTGAAACATAAAGAAGTCTCTACGGCTACCACTAAGAATTTGACGAAATCGTCGAATATACAACTAAGACTGATTATTTCAATCAGAACAAAGAATTAAATAAAGATTAACTTCCAAGAAGACACCAAGTATGTTCTACAGTTGGGTTCATCGTTGACGGGACTTGCTTGGCTCCTTTTCGTCATGCCTTCCACAGGAGGGAGTGTCGGAGATGGTGTGTCCGCCATGACCGAAAGTGTCTATGAACCTCACTCAGACCGACTAACCTTCCTACGCCTAGACGCCGCCAAGAGACCTCTACGACCCTGAAGTTTGACGCTTGTCTTGTTCAAATAGTTTAACGTTTTAATAAAGTGTTTTCAACAACGAAGAAGCTATCCTGGTTCATCCAACGAGGTATGCGAGTAAGCGTTTAACGAAATTAACTCTCGATCTTTCGATATTTTCATTATTTTCAGAGCATGCTTTCAGAACGCTAGGTACCAAGGTAGGTAGGTACCAAGTGGGTTTTCTGAGAAATTGAAAAGCAGGGAAATTTCACCTATTTCACCGTTTTTATTCTACCCGTGCCCTAGGTCGAATGAGCGAAGCGAGGCCCCCCTTATCCGAGGAAGTGGCCAACAGAGCAAATCGAGGCCTCCCTGGGTGATAAAATGGACGGCAGAGCGAAGCGTGGCTCCAGGGTTCGAGGAAATGGTCAACAAAGCAAAGCGAGGCCCCCCCCAGGGTGAAAAACGTACGGCAGAGAGAAGCGAGGCCCCCTGGATGATAAAATGCATTCCCCCCCCCCACCTCCGCCCAGTCGGTCGCTACAACTCCCCTTAATTTTGTTTATTTCTATAAACCTAGCAGTTTAGAGCACCCACTTGGAGCATCCGGTCGGTCGCTACAGTCCCCCTTAATTTTGTGTGAAAACCTAAGTTTGGAGCACCCGCTTGGAGCACCCGAGGTCGCCCCAATACCCCTTAAGTTTGTTTAAAACCGAGGTTTGGAGCACCCGTTTGGAGCACCCGGTCGGTCGCTACAATACCCCTTGTGTCTGTACAGGGTGCCCTAAGTACCCTTAGTATTGCCTAGGTATAGACTATCCCTTATCTTATTAAAAAATGCAAGGTAAAAATGAATAAAGCGTTTTTCGTCTCACTTTTGACGGGGGGACCCATCGCTAAAACCTGTTTCCAGGTAATAATAATGATAATAATAATAAAAGCCTAAAAAAAGGTTAAAATCTTTTCATTAACGATTTTTTATTATGTAGATGCTAAAATAAATTGCATTTATCTGCCAGTCTGCACTTACAGTAAATGTAATGATAAATTTTATAACTCCGCATAAGGCAAGTGATACAAATCGAAAAAAAAAAAAAAACGATTACCGAGGTAAGGGGCTCAAGAATACGTGATTGGCTCATACGGTTGAGTCACAAAGAAGGAAAAGTGTTGTTGTTGCGGTCGTTTGTCTTACCCCTAGAAGGCTGTGGCATTATGAATACGTTCCACCATAAGATGTGTTAGTTTACTACATCGATGGTTCCACCAGATCTACTATCTCATTGTATGTGATTTAAAATTCAGTTAACTACACCTTTTTAGATCCTAGACATACTGACTGGAGTTTCAGATCAATTTCTGAACTTTCCAGGTAAAATAGCGGCTCTCGATATTGTGGGAATAATATCAGAGGAAAAAATATCGGACGAGGTATCTATATTATAGATATTTTGGGCCTAACCTTAGGAACCTCAGGTGATATAACAATAATCTTGAAATCTGAACATGTTTGTCTCTTCTTTGTGATATCATCTCAAATTTTGGGCTCCATTGTTCTTGGTGATTGGGGTTGGGCAATCCGAGAAACGAATGATCCCGGAGCACATCACCGTTTTTGTGTGGGACCTGACGCAGAGGTTACCCCAGGGCGACCACGGACGCTCCCACAGGAACATGTGGCCCTCGGAACTGAAATCGGAGCGGGATGAAGGTGATTTGTGGATCACGATCTCGTAAGGGAAAAACTAGATTAAAATCGGAGGAGGGGCCGAGGGAGTACGAAAATGAAGAGCATTTCTCCCGCGTGCGTCTCCGGCGGGGTCGGTATCTCTTCCCGGTGATCTCGACTGACGCTGTTTTCGGCGGTGGCTTCGGTCTCGCGTTGTTCTTCATCTTGGTGGACAGGTCGGGTCTCTCATCGGGTTTTGAGAGCAAAAAAAGAAAAAAAAAAAACCTCCCGTTGGCCCCAATGAAACAATTCGTGATCGATGAGGCCACCGAAATTTCCCATCGTTGGGGGAAGAAAAAGAGCCATACTGGTAAGTGGTCCACTTATAAATCAATTGATAGGGCCAAAATACCCACCCGGCCACTTTGATGGATACAGTGGGGGTCAACTAGCTATTGAGCAAAACCTAGGACAAATTGAGGAGAATATGGCTCATCTATCTACATAGGGACCAAGCAAATTGTAAAGCAGGAGGTAATTTAATCGGCAAAATGAGTGACGTCGTGGACGAGACCTTACTAGACTCCTGACTAAAGCCCCTGCAAAGCCCCATCTGTGGCCCCCATAGAGCCCCCGGGATGATCGGATTGGTCTGGGAGCTTCATAAATCCAATGAAAATGGCACCTCACACGACTCCTAGGCTAAAGCCTTTCAAAAACCCCACCTGTGACCCCTTTTACAACCCCATAGAGTCTCTTGGTGTGGTCAGATAGGTCTGGGACCTCCATCAGTTCTACGTCCAGATTACATGGAAAATTACATCTCACACGCCTCCCTGGCTAACGCCCTTCAAAAACCCCACCAATCGCTCAATTAAAATAAATGCCCAATTGGCATTAAAAAATTGGCATACAAAATCGATTCTCAATTCTATCGAGTGAATGAAAATCAAAAGTTATTCCGAGTAAAAATCTATTTTCTTGAAAAATCGGGTATGGATCACATGGAATCACCATTACCGCACGCCGCTATCGTATAAACTACAAAATTCTCTACGAGCCCTTCAAAATAACCATACGAATATACAGAAATAAATCGTTAAAATATTTGTCTACTGTCCTCCAGAAGTCACGTTTAAACCACAATAAATTAGTACACGGCTCAAACTTGGTGTTGACCTCTTGTTCCGAGAATCCCAATTTGTTAATGTCCAAGATTTGGTTAGTCTCCCCCGTTCGCTCGATTTACTACTTTAATGGTCGAGCATTAGTGAAAAAATTAAGTAGGCTGGAGAGGAAGTTGGAACGGGGAGCTGACTTGGAACAAATGGGTTGAAACTGGAGGCTAATGGCGACCCGAAATAGCCCTTCGCATTTTCCACGATGATAAACGGCTCGCTATTTTTCCATTTTCAAAGGGGGGGGGGGGGGGGGGGGTCCCCGAGAAATGAAACCGAGTAGAAGTTCTTTTTTGAGTTTAATGGACTTGAATCAAGGCTGGGTTGTTCAATACGTTAGCGAGGGACTGTCCAATGTTACAGTGGTGCCAATCGAACGTATTTAATACGGAAGCTCCGGTAGGACGTTCGTTTGGCACCACTGTTAACATTGGACGGTCCCGCGCTAACGAGAGTATTGAACCCTGCCTTGATTCAAGCAAATTTTACTCAAGTGAAAACCGAAAGGAACGTCCCAGTTGATTGGTGAGTCTGGGCGGACGGCCTTTGAAGAAAAATAGAACTGGAGCCCCCCCCCCCCCCCCACTATCACCCTAAAGGGTTAAAAAAGATCTCGAAGGACCTGAAACCCCTTTGATATGAAACTAAATAAACCGCTCAGAAAAACAAACAGCACCGAAGGGTGCTGCAACATGCTTGTACAACTTCAAGATCCGATGAAGATATTTTTGCACTCAGAACTATTTTACCATGGTACTTGGTTTACTTAGTTTTTGCTAGGGATAAAGTGGCTCGAAGAGTTTGTAAAAGTGCAGCCACACTCCTCCGCTGCACTCTTGGCAATAAGATCGGGCTTGAGGCAGGAGGTACTGTACCACGGCCGTCTTATGATGTTTTCGAACAAGGACTGAATTCAAACGCTGTCTTCAAACGAACCAGACTGTTTTCCATGTTCTTTTTGAGCGCCAACTATACGCAAGCCCTATGAGCTCCAACACGAAGTATGCAATTCCCATCATCCGCTCTCTAAATGGGATCGACCACCACAGTTCCATCGATTAGTGCTGTCCATAATCAAAATAATGAATCTGTGTTTATTAAATAAACACAGTCAATTTTGACGAATAATGAATTTATTTCCTGTTTTAAACTGTTGAGCTTTTGAACTTGTATTGCTTAATTTTTCCCTTATCAAAGATTTGATTTTCAGTTGATTTCTGAGACACGTACCTACGATTTCTTTCGTTAATATACCTTGATTGTAATTTCGAACCTTACATCAGATAATGAGAAGTAAAGGATATTGTGATTGATTGATTTGATTGATATAATATTGCTAAGGGCCGGTTTTTGAAACCATAGTTAACTCTGACGGCCGTAAAAGACGACTCTGACGGCTGTAAAACGGAAAAAGCGTTTTTTGAACCTTAGTTACCGTTTTACGGGCCGCTATTTTTACGAAACGGTAACCACAGCAGGACCCTGGGGTCAAATTTTTACGGAGCCGTGACCACCGCTTTCATTGGTTGACGAGGAACAACTGACTGACGAGACGGCCCGCCGCGGACTCCGCGGCGCGGAGGGTGCGGAGTGGTAGAAAGAGATGGAGATAATTGTTTACTTTTTTCGCTCAAATAACGCTCAAAATAATGACATGTTGAAGGCAGAAGAAGCGGGAAATGTGAACTCCTTCCTCACAAATGAGTTGTCAAAACCCGCAATGACGAAAAAATTTCACCTAGGGAAAATATTCAAGGCGCCAAAATTTTAGCGGCGTGGTCAGCTGTCGGAACGCTGACTATGGTTCTAAAAACGCCGACAAAATAGCGGCTGTAAAATCGCGTTTGACGGTGGTCACCAAACCACTCGTTTGCGATGATTTGACTATGGTTTCAAAAACCGGCCCTAAACCAATCACAAGCGGCAACACACTTCTGGCAACGCATTTAACGGAGGCCGGCGGCAAGGTTAACCGACTTGGGCTTAAATATGGTTGAGTTCATTCAATGTTTTCAGTGGAGGTGGAGGTGAGCGATCGAAGCTGCCAATGTTTACAGCAAGAACCAGAACTCACAGAGGTATTTTTAACTTGAGAAATAGCGGTTCAGCCCTGCCTTGGGACTATCGAACATCGCGATCTGGGGGTCCGAGTGGCAGCAACAAGTGCGTCCAATTACCGGACGGCTACCCGTCTTCCTGTCCACGGGTTCAACTCCGGTCGAACTATTGGTGACCTCAAGCGGTTCGGGTTTCGCGGACAGTTGGCAGCAATTCCAAATTGGATCATGAGGATCTAACGTAGCAACAAAGTTTGGGAACCTCCGTTTTGCCCTGAGGCGGAAGCCCAAAATATACTGAAATGGCGCTCGGCTTCTCACAATATGTCAGCGGCTCCGACTCGTTAAGACCCCAGGATTATGAACAGACAGCTCCAGTTTGTTGAAGACGATCCTTCCCAACTATACTACCGTATAATGGGCCTACCCCATCCATTTAGGGGCCGCACAATCTTGTAAAATGCGGATTATTTTATCAGATTCCCCCTCAAGCTATCACGACCTGTCTAGTTATTTTTTCTGATATCCCTAACCTCTACCTACCGAGGCGTTTTTGCTCACCCCTCCGTTATTATAGTTATACGTTTGACTACGCCTGTCTATTTTAATGGGCTACTTTCAGGCTTTAGGTGTTTCCACAAAATTAATTCACAAAATAAATGGACCCCCGAAAGATATAAAACCTCCAGATATCTAGCTGTGAACTTTACGGCCCATCATATCCAATTTCTTTAATTCCGTCCCAAGTCTTAATTCAAAAATTTACCATAAGAATTGGGATATCAAAAGCGTAAAACCGACTGGTTGTGAAACCGATGGACGAACCATAAAGATGTGAATCCGGTACCATCCAGTCAAAATTACTTCAACTTTTTTCATCTTCTTTTTTTAAAATCAAAACCCCCTTCGGAGGATCCTGCTGTGAAAATGATGAGATCAAAGCTGTTAAGCTAAACGCCTTCACCGACGTCTTCAGTGATAGTTGAGCCATAGTTAGACCTTATTAGATCTAAAATTTTCTAGCTTAGTTAGTTACCTTATTAGCTTTTGAAAGTCGGAGAGCCCGAAAGACGATCTGCATAAACGCCGCCGTTGCACACCTTGGTTCGAACTTCATCTCCTAACACTTTTGTAGTATTAAATGTAAATTTTACTAGACCAGGGTGGCCGCCAAGCTGGGAAAAATTAATTCCCTGACTTTTCCCTGACTTTTCCCTGCAAAAATACCTAATTTCCAGACCCGAAATTATTCAAAATCTGAGATTTTAATAATTTAATTATTAATAATAATAATTTAATCTGACATTTTATTAATTCTGATAATTTTAATCGCTTGATTTTTTTTTTTTTTGTTATTGAAAGTTGATTAGAAAATACATAAATTTTTACACCAAACAATTAAAACCCAGGGAAAGTAGATAAGTAAACTGCGTTTTAAAAACTATTTATTTGACAAAAATAGTCCGAATGGCGCATTGGGCAAAAATTTCCGATGATGGCCATCACCTCACGATGTTTTTTTTTTTTCCCATGTGGCTTGTGAGAGCTCTCACACCCATGTTGCTAAGGGAAAACTTCGTTCGACAGTACTTACACTTCGCACTAAAAATATTATCTTCGACAGCCTCCAACCAATTGGCATAATATGCCAAGGAAATATTATGTTGGATCCTTCTGCCAACGCGGGTCGAATCTGGTATTCTTCCCCATCTTGGAGGAGACGCAATATAAATACACTGTCAAGGCAATGGCACATGAGCTTCCTCGTGCCAAGTTCAAAATGAACGTAACAACTGCGCAGGGAGTACCACTGATTCAATCGTGATGAAACTGATAGGGAACCATCTAGGGCTATACCCACACAATTCCTGAAAATTTGATTGAAATCCGATCAAAATTGGGAGTTATGGCTGTGGCAAGGAAATTACGTTCGCGCATGCGCTGAGCGTACCGCTGATTCAATCGTGATGAAACTGACAGGGTACCATATAGAGCTATACGCACACAATTCCTGAAAATTTGATTGAAATCCGATCAAAATTGAGAAAGTTATGCCTGTTTCAAGAATTTCACGTTAGCGCATGCGCAGAGCGTACCGCTGATTCAATTGTGATGAAATTCGTATGGGACCTCAAGGAGCCTTATCCGCATAATCCCTCAAAATTTGAGCTAAATGCATTCAAAATTGTGGAAATTATGGCTGTAACAAGGAAATGCGGACAGACCGACAGACCCACAGACCGACAGACACGGAACCAAATTTGTTCAGTAGGCTATGAAACGCAAAATGCGAGTGGAAATTTTGAATTTGGACAACAAACATTTTTTTTCTCCCGAAAGTGAACACAAGGCTTCCGCTGCTTCGCAGACTCGGAAGCAAAACAATAAAACAAAAATACCTATACGAAACGAGCGAACGAGTGGAACGAAAAAGGAACAACGCAGATAAACATACGAAGCAGGAGCAAGGTGCAACTCGGCAGTGTTGCAGTGCTGCCGCCTGCCGGTGCTCCCAACCCGGATTTCCCCATCATATGCTCAAAATTTTCCCTACTTCCCCATCAGTTTTTTAACGGATTTCCCGATAATTTCTCCCTACATTTTTTCTAGCTAAAAATAATTTTTGAGAAGCCAGATTCTGCGAATAAAAGCAGGGTTCGGGTACGTACCCGAACAGAAAAAAATATTTTTAATTAACTAGTAATGATTACAAGGACAGAGATCTCGAACCAAAATACCAAGTGAAAGATTGATAGGTTACTTCGTGGGTGAAGTGGAACATTCCATTATGAAGAGAGGGATATTGGTGCATGAAGTGGGACTTTTCTTCGAGTGAATGGGGATATTATATCTGTAACGGGAATTCAAACATTCATTGAACTTGTGCGGGCAACATGGATGAAGAGTGAGGGGAAAACAAACCCGGCAAAGTCGCTCCCACCAAAATTCAAAAATTACCATCATTTTCGGGACGGAAGAGAGGGACAAACTTGTCACCAAACAAAATTCGTATTTTAATACAATTTTTGATTTTTTTTTAATCAAAAATTTTTCCCTGACTTGTGACCGATTTCCCTGACTTTTCCCTGACTTTTCCTGAAATTTTTCATTCCCTGACTTTTCCAGGTTTTCCCTGACTTTTCCAGATGGCGGCCACCCTGTAGACTATACACGGCAAATCGCGTCGCTCGCCCAATCAACAAAATGTTTCAAGTTTATTGCCGATTACATGTTTTCGTCTTTTCAAAGTTGAATAACACATATTACACATTATGTAATATGCATGTGTGCTGCTGCTTTTTCTCTTTCGGTCATTATTGCACAGTCAACAACACCACACTTGCAAAATAAACATAATTTCTTCTTCATCTTCATCACTTGAAATAAGATATTGGGCTTAATTTGCACCCGATCTGACAGCTCAGTCGCATCTGTTATTTTAGCAAACTTTTAAAAAGACGAGCTACACTGGTCCCTCAGACCACCTGCGAGAAAATTGGGGCTATCTTGTACGATCACCTGAACTTGATTGGGTCTCTTGTCCGAACCGTTGATTACACCCCATTACCTCGAGGTGGGTTAAGATTTACGAGGATTCCTTCATTTTCAATTTCGAACGACAGGAATAGCCTTTTGCTACCGTAAAAATTAAGCAAAACCGCCAAAAAGCCAAAGACTTCCGTGCAAAGACATTCCACAATTTATGAGAGGACTAAACAACGCGGAGCCGAAAGGGGTATTCGGTGAACTTAAAAGGCCACAAGAATGTTTGGGTGAATGTTTTCTAATAACTTTTAACGAGCCAGCAATTCAAAACTCGATTGGAATTTAAGACGCCTTGCACTGAATTCGTCGGAACAGAAGAGGTCGCCCGAAAGTTTGGAACGGTGTCGGGATTTACGAGAATTGTCGATCTTTATCGGTCTCAAAACGTTGGGAGAAGGTAACACAACCTCCGAAACTGGTTTAAAAGCCGCGAACCAAATCGTTTTAGGGTCCCTGCACGGTAAGAGGATATTGTACCATAATGGCCAGGCTGGACGTGGGCCTCAGCTCTGGCTCCCAACCCAGGCCTGTTGTGGACAGGGAAGTACAGAACGTTGGAAGCCCAAAGTCCTTCTGTGAATGTGCTGTACGGAAGGAAGGGTTCAGTTATGCCAAAAGTCCACATTTGGCCCATTTTTATATGGGTAAATGTCACATTTAGCGCATGAAGGTTTTCGTTGATGGGGTTGAGTTACGTGTTGTTCTCGAGGTATTTTTGGAGGTAGAATCCATTTTTGGGAGTCCCAGAACCATCCGATTTTACCGTGGGGATCTAAGGGGTTAAAAATGAAAATTTTGATAGTGTCAGGAGGTCGAATGAGGTGTTGTTTTCCGAGTAATAATCCCTTTTTCCATTCGCCAGGCAGCAGCGACCTCCCCCGCCAGGACGGAAAGAGCGGGAGTTGGCTGGCAAAGCCAGGAGGGGTCCTCTAGTCCTAATAAAGTAAAATCGATTTTATTGTGTTAATCATTTGCGGTTGTCACAAGGGGCGGAGGTGACCCCATCTGGCTCTGATCGGGACTTTTACTTTTTACTCCATTCCTGGACCTGAGGACGGACCGAAGTGAATCTAGCCCGCTGCGGGACTCGAACCCACTACGTCAACCACTTCAATCGGCCGCGGTCTCGATTGAGCTACGACGACCAGGCAAGGGTGAAAGCTCGGACTGATCGGAAACAGCAGCAGCTCTCAAAGAAGCAAGGGATTTCCGACAGACGTAATTCTGGCTTTTCTGAGAGAAGCCATTCCATTATACAAACTGCAGAATTGTCTCCTACACGACAATTTCGACAAAATTAATACTGCTCCGTCAAATTTCCAAGCGAGAGCACCCTACGACGAATCGTGCCTCTGCGGTGTTAAAAGGATTAGATTTAACTTGTAAATATGTACCAGTAAATATTGACAAAGTTGTTTGCAAGCTGCATAATTTGATGGTTGACAATCATTTTTATGATGGGGAGGTAGAAAGTTCAAGAATAAATGCCGTCTGAACATTAAATGCCACATTTTGAAGCTCTGCCATGACAAACTCCCAATAATCCCGACACCTCATTCTCAGAATCTACAGAACTGCAACGTAAACACCCGCTCCTCCTGAAAGCACTTCCCTGGAAGGGACACCCCATTTGGAAAACGGACAACGGACCTTTCTGAAAGAACACGAGGCCTGTCGACCGGCCCATTGAAATCTAAGCATAACTCGTGTTGGGAGCCTTAAATCGTCATGAAACAAATGGAACTTGGTCCTGGGAAGAACAGCCCTTCTATTGTACTGTTCAGACCGTTAGTCGCATTGTTAAAAGTACCGAACATTCGGATCACTGCTGTTATTTCAACAAAGAACATCTCCAGTAATCACATTAGTGACCTATACAGTTTGAGGCAATCCGCTAATTTCAAGTTAGCATATCATTCTGTGAGCTAATAAAATTTCAACTTATCATTCCATCAAGCTCTGAAAATCGTGCAACCGAACCAACTTAATTGGCACGCTCCGCCGATCGAACCGCATCGTGATATCAAGATCACGTTTTTCCTTTCATTAAAAATAGACTGCGCTCGTCTCAGCGAAATTTTTAATACCCAATACCGCATTAATCAAAAAATCCCCCGCCAAAATTGCGCCCAACGTCATAATTGGAATGCACAACAAATTGGTTTGTCGAGAGCGCGGTTTTTTAATTGGGACATGAATCTCAGTTTTGTTTTACCTACACGAAAGATAATTTCTTGGGATTCAATTCCCAAACGCGGAGTTATCGCTCACGGGGTGATTAAAATATTTTGAGACTAACATAACAGATTTTTATCAACCATATTTAATTATTGAAATTATTATCGGGAGTTAGGTGATGGGCGATTTATCAATGTCCAGGAGCAGGCTAATCGAAAAAATTCTCCTGCGGGGAACCAGTAAAGGGTACAAGTTTGGTAGCTTGTCGAACAGTTTGGTGAAGTAGCCATTTGGTTGGGCCTCGTTAGTGCCAAGTCATTGTGGAATCATTCTCTGCTCTGTGGGTGGTCTTTGAGAGTGAAACAATCGAAGTTTTATTTGATGGTAATTCATTTTTGAAAATTAATTAGACAATATCAGTTGTAGATTTACCAATTTGGGATGGGTATCGATATATCGGTATAAGAATATCGGAAATATCGATTTCTACGATAAAAAAATATCAGCATATCGATATCCTCTACTCTTTTCGTTTATCGATATTTCATCACAATGTTTTTACGGAGGTTATTTGGTTTGATCATCAAACTTTGATGGTGTCCGTCCAGACTGGACGGTCCAGTGATCATCACTGAGTGATGGCCCCCGTTCCACCAAACACAGTTCCTTGCTGCTGGAGCATTCTAGCAACTATTCCCTTCTTTCCACTTCGATATAGAAGGAGAAGCCCAAGAAGAAGAAGAAGAATAAAAAGAAGACAGGAGATTTTTGATAGTTTACCAGTTTCCTGATAAATAGGAATAAAAAGCCCAAAAGGCGTCCCTCAGCAGTCATAATACAAAAACCAGATGGTGAACACATATCAAAAGCGGAATATACTTTTTTAAATTGAGCGATTTTCTCCCATTATCATCCCCATCCCTACCCTCTCTCTGCAATCCCTACCTACAACAAAATTTAATGTACCGAGTTAATTTAAGGTAACGAGTTATTTTTTGACATTGATAAATTTGAGAGAACGAAAATCGTCAGAAGAGCCTATTTCTCATTATGAGTTAGTTGTGCGTTTAGAATAAGCTCTCTCCCTCTTAGCATATCATGAACGGGTTTGGCACTCAACCAATCTCCGAGTCACTGTCTAATGTCTACGTTCAGACGCGCCAGGCCACGACCCTGTCAGGAGGTCTCGTCACTCCGTTCATTAGAGGTTGACGTCTGGAGAGCCTGCGGGATTCGGAAATGTCGGCAGAGACTAACTACAGGGAGTGGATTGGTATGCCAGAGGGAGGAGTAGATAAGTAGGTGGGTAGGTAGATATCGGCCTACCGACATATCGGTTGGGAAGGTGACATAGGTGCAAAGGTTATACGAACAGGCTCGAGATGCTCATAAGGAAAGGAAGAGAGGAAACAAAGAACACGGGAAATGGGGTGTTCCAAATAGGGTGTCCCCCGTCTGTTCTAAGCCAGCCCCACGAGCTAGGTTTCAAGTTTCAAACACCAACCTTAACAGGTACCACTGCGGTCCCCTGAAAGGCGTAGGATGTCTTGTCACACGCTGTCAGTACCGCTTCACCATTCAATTACGTCCACGTTGCCAGGATCGTACAAATCCGGCCTCGGAACGTCCCACCGACATCCGCCGATTGATCGATTGACTTGTCACATCACCGTCGAATCCCCCACGGCTGACAAATCGAATGTCGATCCACCTCGCGTTTTTCGACTATGTAAATCCCTACAAGTTTTTTCTTTCCGTGGGCGCCAGTTCCTTTTTCGCCTAAACTCCTTTTTCAGAACGACCTACACGGGACTGTTAGTGACGTCAATCAGATGTCAAAATATGATGGGTCAAATGAGTTCAAGAGTAAACAAACAAAGCGCCGGCCGGCCCATATCGGCTTTCAGAGTGCATTGGTACTTACTCAAGTTTTCCTAGTGGGGGCTCCAGCCACAAACAAGAAAAAACAATTCCTCGCAAAACACCGGCTTCCCGATTTCATTGCCGTCCTCCAGGCACGTTATTATTCAAAATCGCACTCCACACAAATCATCTTGATAAAGGGCTATCTCCCGCGAAATGGCCATGTATTAGGCTTCGGACACACAGGTAGTGTACCCCAACTTCCGTACGCGATTTACGGCGAACATTAGAAACTTGCCCCCGGGGGGTCGGATCCTCCTCTGATCGAACACGACCACATCCAACAGCTTTTTCCTCACACCGAAGACTGCACAACACTTCCCAAGTTGGGAATTCCGATACTTTCTGTTGAAACCGGCAGATGAAGACATCACGCGAATGAATCACAATGCGTTGTAATTAAACGCAGTCAAAAAAGCACTTAAATTTTCAAAAGAGGCGTTCAGCTAGATTAAATAATATTAAATAATATTAAATTTAGCTATATTGTAGCTTGATAAACTTCAAAAACTTCCAATACCCAGACCATGGAGGAAAGAAACCTTTCCTTCCTCCATGTACCCAGACGAAAACAACTACAACTGAGGTTAGGGATGTTGAAAAAGTATCGATACTTAAAAGTATCGATACTTTTCAAAAAACGTATCGATACTTTTTGTCCCCGATACATATCGTAGTATCGATACTTTTTTTCCGGTATCGGCGCCGATACTTTTTTTATCCCTCACATTTCATCAGATTCAAAACTTACGGCATTTAGGTAGTTGACAGTACCTCTAACTTGAGCAACAATAATTGAATTATTGAAGAAAGTTGATGTAGGTACCTACCACCACCTCCTGGAGGTGCACCAGCTCTCATATCAAAAGAATCAGCCGTCCTCGATCAAGGGCGGACCACCAAACTGTTGGCCCAACCAACCAACCCAACTCACTCATCACAGTAGAAATTAGGGAGGCCACAGCTACACCAAACGAGGGAAATGAGGGAGTAACCCATATCAAAGAATAATAGGCCTAAACCCTTGACTAAAAATTTGCAGGCGTTTTTGAAAAGTATCGATACTTCGATACCGATACTTTATTGAAAGTATCGAATCGATACTTTTAGATACTGTTTGGATGTATCGATACGATACTGTATCGATACTTTAGAAGTATCAAACATCCCTAACTGAGGTTTGCATTAAAATTTACATGTCTAGACACCTGTCATGGTTGTCACACCCTTTCTACCACTGTAGACCACCACTGTCGAATGCCAGGAGTTTAATCTGTGTGTCAGTGGATGTCAAATAGGATATCTAATGCTGGGAGGGATGGTTAGATTTTTCTGATCAAACCTCTCAGGGATTTTGGAAAAAGTTCTCCCTAACTACCAAAAAAACTGCCTTTTAAACTATTTCAGCCATTATAATATAATAGTAATATTTCACATAGGTATATGTGAAATATTACTATAATCTTATTGTTCAGGTGGCAGGGGAAAAACGCTGCAAATTTTACACAAGGGTTTATTATTCTTTGATATACCTACGTTACTTGTGCAGAAATTTAATTCTGTCAATGAAAAAATTTTAAAAAAAATGTATTTTGGATTTTCATCTCAAAAAAATTTTTTTTGGATTTTTTGTACAAAAATGTGTTTTTTCAAAAATTCTGTATTTTTTACTCGAAAAATATTTAACATCCTGGGATCCTTCAAAAATCCCATTATTAGCCCCATGAAAGCTCTAAAGATCGCCACAGTGAAATCGGATCGTTCCGGGACCCCAAAAAATGGATTCTACGTCCAAAAATACTTCGAAAACGACACCTAACTCGATCCCATAGCTAAAAGCCTTAAAAAAAACTCCCGTAGCCCCATTATAGCCCCATAGCGCCCCACGGGTTTGGGCTATCGGACTGAAAACCTTGCGGGCACAACTAGATGGTAAACCAAGTATTTTGTCAAAATTTCAGATTTTTAAAAAAATTCCTACTGCCCAAAACGGCCTGGACAGCGGACGGACATTTCGGATTTTGAATGTAGACCTCTTGAAACGGATAATGTCAAATTTTGAGGCCGATCGGAGTCGTCGACCCCCGTCGCGAAAACAGGTGTATTATTCCAAGAATAATAAACCAAAAGGGGGAAATTAGGGGTATTTTGAAAGCACAGGAGGGCGTTTTTCGTGAAGGCCTCTGGCGTCATTGTTTTTGTTGTCAATTTGTTCTGTGGACTTTTCAACGAAGAAACTTGTTGACTTGGAATCCAGTTTGGATGATACGGGAAATTTCCCGGGGAAGTAAAGACAACCTCTCATATCTACTCGTTCTTCATTCACTTCGTTTGAAATTTCAAAATGCCAGTAAACTTCGCCAAAATCGCGGCCTAACATTTCCGGAGGCTCACCTCTGAAAGGTCGATCTGCTTACAGCTTATAAATATAGCGAGCGACTTGATGTGACATTTCACGGGGTCATGAGGATCTGACTTTAGCTATTGTGCAATAATTTCACTCGATCGACAAGCCTGTAGCTAGTGTATAGGCACGCTTCTTGGGACATAACGTAGTGTACAGGTTTGACATTTACATTATGAAAAAGTAGGTACGAATTTTCCTTGAAGTTCCACTGAGTAAAAGTAGGTATGAAAAAGTAGGTACGAATTTTCCTTGAAGTTCCACTGAGTGACCTGCGTGGCACAAGATGACCCCGATCAGCTGTAATTGTAAGCTGTAATGGATAGTGCGTTCTGGGCCATTAGATTCAACCCTGTAATTTACCGACCTCTCATTACTAGGCTCTGCGGCTTTAAAGGGCACCGATTACTCGGAAGGTGTAGGCACCTTTCAGGCTCAGCCGTTCATTTGGATAAGGTGATGTGATACGAATATGATATAATTCAACCTTACAGTGGAATCTGGTTTGGCATTTTCTCGTAGGCGCTTTCACAAGTTGTCACGAAAAAGGGTCTGACACTGATCTTGTGGGGTCGTGAAACAGGTGTTTTAAAAGCCGATCTGGGGTATAATCCTGGTCGGATCAACATTCATTAGCTCAACCACTCTTATTTCCACAAGAGGGGGGGTGGGAGGAGGGAATTGCGTGGGTTCTAATAGGAATACCCACCCACTTGATGAAGCTCGAGCTTCATTGCAGCAATATTGTTCATTATCACTGCTTGGTCGTGCGTGCATTCCAAAGAAAACCCAACACCATCTCTTCTTTACGCTAAATTACGTGAGTAGGTAATAACTGCTGCTTGAACTTGGGTTGGTGCTGCTATCCGTCCCTTTTTCAACAAACATGACATGTCATCAATAGAAGACAATTGAGGGGCTTTTTACAAGAACCGAATAAGTCCAAAATAATGAATGAATTAATTAAATAAAATTAATGAATAAGTCCATAATAATTATGAAGCACCTTAAGGGGTTTAACTTAAGTGCTCTCCCTCTTCTGGTAACCACACGCTTCTTCATCTGGGAACGAAAAAGTCAGTTTTAGAACGAGCATATATCACGAGGTTGAGAGAACCCATCATAAATCCGGCCTCATTTGGCACATTAAAACCCGATTTTTACCCATTTACAAACTGACAAATGCAAAGATCATGATTTCATCTAGACTCTTGAAACGATTATGTCAAATTTTGAGGCCGATCAGAATTTTCGGCCCCCGTCGCGATTACAGAGATGTATTATTCCAAGAATTATAAAATGGATCGGCACAAAGCAAAATATTTGTCATCTATAGAACAGTTAAGCATCGGTTTTCGATTTCGATCAAAAGAACTGATCGAAGAGTATTTTTTGCAAAAAGAGTCGATTCGGTAAAACAAAATTTGTTTCACCGAATCGACTCTTTTTGCCATTTAATGGCAGCGGTAACTGAGGTACGTGTGTAGAAAAGCAAAACAAAATACTCCCATAACGTTGAAAGTACCTACCTTTTTTTTAAACCAATTTTATTTCTCCTGTTGTTGGATTGTGGGCAAAGTGTTCCGTCATATTTACTCAAGTTTGTCTGATTTTACAAACCTTAAGAATTACGAACGCTTCGTCACGTAGCCGACTCGTTTTTCTCGAGGTTTTTTTTTCGGCCAGTCGCGCCATTTTTTTGCCCTCCGGCGCCGTATTTATAGGGGTGGCGGTAGAGGTTATCAAGAAGGGAATTGCGGTTTTTTTTATTACTTCCCAGGATTCAATTTGGGGACTGGTACTCGTAAAAAAAATTGACCCAATTGCCGCTTAGATTCAGAATAAACGTAGGAGGGGTCTTGATCAAGACATCATCTGGACTCGAATCCACCACTGACCCTCAAATTACTGATTTTCGCTCTTTTGTTTCACGTGTCTCGGCTCGAATTTCTACTCGAGCGGCCACCCACGTTCAACTGAGCCACTCAGGCGTTACATATTCACAGCTTCCAGAAACACCTCGAGCGGTGAAGAGCCTGATGAAGTGATTACACTCAAAGATCATTACAAATTCGATCCAGCCTCACCCCGTCTATTTTTGGAGAAAAATAGAAAGCCCCCCCCCCAAAAAAAAAAACAAGGAAAACAATTTAGGGGTTTTGATAATTGAATTCGAGAATAAAGAGACCACACATATGCTGCCACTGACGGGCTATGCATTATGGAACAGCTCTTTCAGGAGGGTACTCTTTTAGGTACCGCCTCTCTGATTCCCAACAAACGTACCTAACGGATTTGTCGTTTCTCATTAACATTTCGCGTTTTTCTTATTTTTTTCGTGCGGTGTGTTTTGAAATGAATTCGTCAAGAAAAAAATAGAAGAATTTGTTTTCAAAAGCTGCCTGAGAATAACAAATGAGTCCATGCATCCACATTCATGAATGGGATTTCTACAAATTTCTCGTTTAAACCAACGGTGAACAAGGGTGAAAATTACAGATCTTTAGATGATTTAGTAAATTATCTATGATTTACGGTAATCTACGAATTGCGCAAGGGTTATCCAATTTTCTCGCAGTTTCTCTGTTTACCGTATTCCACGTTGGTCGCGTTTGAAATATTTCAACACGCATAATCTTAACAGAGCCACAAATAATTGTGTGTTTTTTCCGTCCTTTGGAGGTGCCTGAAATTTAGATGTGGGAATGAAATGTTTTGTCGTACGAATATTTTTTCTTGCCCGTGATGGATCATCACAACTGTGGAAGCTGCGGTCGTAAAGTTTGTTAACTAACTTATTGGCTTGAAAAAGCCTTTTGAACTCAAGCCAAAGGCTTTTTTTTTCTCCCGCATTTTTTGGATTTTTTTTTATTGAGGTTCATTCTCCCACAATCACATGACAAATTGCCCATTATCGGGACCCCAAACGGGTTCCCCAAAGGGTTTCCTTGGATCTATCGCCAAACTATGGCCCGCCGAGGAGTTTTGACCGTATTAAAAAGGCAAAAGGACAAAAAAAAAATTGCGCTCTTGTTTGCTCATGTATTATGTATGACGGGCTGTCCTTCGATATTCATTTTTTTTTTTTTTGGTTCTTTTCCGGTTAGTGAGGCGGTCGATTGGGATGAAATTGCTGTTGGGATTGGAAAACGGTCAATCTTCAGGAATAAAAAAAGGAGTAGGTACTAGCAGGGAGGCCTCGCTTCGCTTGGCGGGGAAGAAGCGGGTGTCGTTGGCTGAAGGTCCGAAAGTACATCCCAAATTAACTAAGAACTTGATACGAGATAGATTAATTTAAATTTTAAACTCATAGTATACCATAGTTTGGCGCAAAATTGGCTCCTTTGCGCCTAATCTTACCGCGTACAGTGGGAGGTGGCAGGGTTAGGGAGTCAGTAGAAAAAACCATACTTAATTGTATACCTATACTTAGTGTTTAGAGTGCAAAACCTGTGACATATCTTCCTATAAACCGAGAGCATTTCAATCAGACTATGCTTCAATCGTATTTTTGAAAACATCAGACCAGCAGAAATTCACAAAAGCAGATTTTGTTATGGAAAGTTTTGAAGTTCGAACAAAGGAAATAAACATCCTTCGCCCTTTCGTCATGTGACATGAGTTCTCCGGCTGTCACAACTCGGCGGAAACCGTCATAACTTCCACGGAACTCGAATAATGCGACTTTCATGCTTTTTGGCAGCCTTTTCCAATTAGGGTACAAAGCCCTGAACAGCCCACCACCTCCGTTGTCACGTTTTCATCTTCTATTCGCCTCCCCAAATCCGACTTGTTTTCGTCGAGCGAAAGGGCTGTTTTCATGAAAAACATCCCACGGAGAATTCACATTAGATACTCGTATTTAAATTTATCATAATTATGGAACGATGCGCACGATGGCTTAACGGATCTCGAAAGAATAACTTTTTAATTTACATAAATTATGTGACATAATACGTGGCCTGATGACCCAAAAAGTAACAAATCTCTTCCAACGTTCCAGGATAGGTTGTTTTGTCTTCACGTCCGCAGTAGACGATCTGCTATTCCATTGGTTGCTTTAGGAACTTCACGTACCATCGTCGCCTTTCCAAACAAGCATCCGAGATGGTCGAAGGTGAAAGGCTTTCTTGATCACCTTCGGATCACCTCAAACCCTGACAGCAGCTCAATGGAAAAGGGCGGGCTGTAGGGCATCACTGTCATGCCCAGAATGTTGAGATACGTTGAAAACTGCAAAACCCTCCATGGATCGAGGAAGAGGGAGGAGGAATTCCAGTTGCTCTATTTGCCAAACGAGGATTTGAACACTGCCACATCCGAACCACTAGAAATTGAAGGGTTGGCAAATAGAGCAGTCCTAGTTGTGACAGTGAACGATCATCGACCAAAGATGACGGCCCTGACCCAGGCTCACCAGATTCCGAAAACTCAAGCTTCAAAGCAAAATTCGTCAGCAGAAGCCCCCATATGGGATTTTTCCGGCAAGGATGAGGATGAGGTACAAGGGCCCTTGTGCCGATGGAAATAACTATTGATGCGGCATGTTGAATTCATCGTATAATATACGATGCCGCATCAAAATTGATATTATCAATTTTCACTTTGGGTCGTCAAGCCCGAGTAAAAAATTTGTGAAATATTTTAAAGTAATAAACAAAAAGTTATTTTTCCGCATATGCCTCTCTTCATGAGTCCAATAAAATTTAATTATATGAAACTTGGGATTCCTTTTAATCGAGTCTGTTCGATTCAACTGTTCGATCATTTCCAGAGTATTTTTAGTTTTAGAGCTCGCGTCGGAGGTTCCGGGAACGTGGACGTCGTGAATTTCGTCGCAGACTGGTGACTACACGTAACTACGGCTAAAAATAGGTATAATTTTTTTCTACACTCCGATAACTTCCTCGATGCACTTTCGAGAGATGAGTCATTTTCAGATATAGCGCACAGTGGAATTATAAAACGCTCATTTAGCCCGATTCACAACAGCGTGAATTTGAGCGGTGATGAATCGTAGGTGATAAATTTCTCGAAGCTCATCGGCGAAGCGTTAACTGCCCTCCAAATCGGCTCGCTCGCCCACTTTCGGTTCATAAAGTTCTTTTCGGAATGGCTTAATTTCGACTCGCGTGGCTGCCGCCGATAATTCATTTTTTAGACATTTCATTTCCATCGGAGGCTCCCAAAGGGCACGCGTTTACATGAGGCCGTAACTTCCGAGCTTTCATCTCCCTTTCATGAGATTCCCTCCCACGTAAATATGAACTCGCTAAACTGGGTGGTTCGCTGAATGATGGAACTTATCGGGAAAATGTACAGGCTACGCCAACCCTGCAACTCGAAGACTGCAGGTAACTTGAGAGAGTCACGTGGTAGATAGCAACCCTAAGAGGAAGGCCAGGGAATAGTTGGAAGTCCGTCGGAAACCCCGCGTTAAAATTGGATGCAATCATATCGCCCACCTACACCGTAAATTGTAAATTTTAGTGGGTCAAAATGATCCACGGTCAAGTTGAAAGGTTAAAACCTTTGAAATTGAAATTCAGGACACAAAAAAAAAAAAAAAAAAAAAAAATCAAGGCCCAGGTTGTGCTTTTAAGGAATTGTCTCGGGAGTGACACCGATACTAAAATCCTAACTCGTTAAAATTATGCACTAGTTGAGCACTTACAAGACGGTGGTGTTGGTTGAGACTTCGGGAACCTCCTGGAGGTGAGTATGCATGCACCGGACGGTCGTCTTGAAGCACATGCATCTCGAAGGACACGGCGGGTCGATGTCGCCTTCGGCCCTCGCAAGAGCGGCGAGGGCGAGGACCGTCATCCAAACACGCCGCATGTTCGAGGGGATGACCGGGTTGGATCTCAAAGGCCTACCGTCCACCAGCGACGCTGCCAGACAACTGAAATCCCGAAGCGAGAGGGTCTCCGGCAAGAAAACGTGGTGGCCTGTCAGGGAACTGTGTCGGCGTAGGAGGCCCGCCGCACATTGTTTTAAATCATCTACAGATTCTAGATATATATACTTGGTACTACCAAGCCACAAATTAGTACCTACCTACCTACCCATGTTCGAAAAAGTAGGCTCTCCTTATTGGTTACTCTAGCGGTTGACAATCGAGGGAAATCGCGAGTCGCCCACATCTAATTACTCAATAGGAAGTATTGTCAGGACGGCGTAATGCTAAATACCAGTTGAGCACCAAAACCTAGAAATTAAGTTTTGCCAACACTTTTTGGTGGGTCAAGTAGTGGTTTCGTTGACGTATCTCAAGTAGGCTTTCTACGCCAATCCGACGTTGCTCTAATCGGCCGCTTTCATTCAGTTAAAACTCAACGCCGTATTTACCTCATCAGCAGACCAATAACCATGCAGAGGGCTTCACAAAGCAGTTAAGCGCCAAAAGCAGAACCCTACAAAATTGCAATGTCCAGTTAGAGATCAATTCGTTCTTCCTTTGATCTAGTTCAGCTACTGCCCCTCCGTAAACCCAATTTCAACCATTTTGGGTAACGCGTTACCCCTATAGGTTCTCTAAAATGCGTTTTCACCCCCAAAACAGTTCGCTGGAGTTAGTAAACCCAAAAAACGTCGCTAAAAGGCCCACGGGTGGGGGTGCACCTTCCTGCAGTCCTTTCTTGACCTCACTGTTGCACACTGAGAGTCAAACTCCTTTTGAATCATAGATTCACTTAACCGACTTCTCGTTTTATCTTGACTAACCCACGAGCCAGAACGGTCTTAGGAATGAATTTAGAATGTCTTGAATTTTTTATTGTACGAAGACTTGAAAATCAAGTTAATTCTCATTAGCAATTTATTTTTGTCAACTTCACTAAGTCTCAGCTAGTTTAGAAAGGTGATAATCAAAAGGACTAATTTTTGCACTTGTTTTGTCTCATAACACCCATTTCTCATTATGTACTGCATATAGCCCACTGGTTTTTTGCTTTCCAAGTATTCTCCTTCGGGAAAATCACTCATCAAATTGAAAGAAACCACATACATAGTTCTTCCCAGAAAGAGATAGGCTTGAGTTTAAATTGATTTGGTGATGGTGATGATCAATCCCACTCATTACACCCCAAATTGCCCATTTTAGAAACGGTAATGAAAAAAAAAAAAAAAAAAAAAAACGGGCATTTTCAGGAAAATATTGAGCAAGTGTATCATTTTCATGGTGTTCCCGTCCTGATTTCTGAATCGTCTTGAGAAATGTTGATGTCTAATCCTAGAGTTGCTTAATAGATCATCATCATTAAATTTATTTAATTAGGAATTAAACAGGACCAGAAAATTCAAAACTTTGCACACAATACAATTTTTATTATCACTTTTTCTTTCTTTTTTTTTTTTTTTTTTTGCTGTACATTTTATGCTTGTCGTATTTACAAAATTCGAAACACTCAAATTACTGATTACAGTTCTTTTGGATTCTACGCGAAAACTAATTACAAAAATACCATAAGAGAAACTTAATACTTAATCTTTCTGCAAGCAGTACCTACTTGAACACTTCTCACATTTCAGCCATGTACATAAAAAACTAATGTCTAAATTAATCCCAGCCGTGAAATCTAAACGGAGATAAAGAAGTCCACGGAGTTTGTACTTCTACAGAATGTAAAAAAAAGGAAAATTTTATTTACAGTCGACTACGTTTATTGCAGAAAGTCTTCTGGTCAACAATGTACACTCGGACACTGCCAACATAATAACGACACCTGAGGAGATTGCCTTGGATGGACCATTCAGGCCATGTAGCAGCACCAGAAAAGCTGACTGAGCACGTTCTACAAGTTTCCCTAAAAAGTCTGTTCTTCAACCACATCAAAAAGAGATACAGTAGTCGCCGTTTATGCCGGTTTGTCGGTTACATCGGCCAAAAACGCCAGGAACGGAACGAACTGCGTTCCAGCACAAGGTTTTCGCCTGTTATACCGGCTGAATACGCCTGTTATAATATAACATAATATTATTAGGCCTATGGGCCAGATTGTTTGTGAATCGGAGGCTCATTTTGTGGACAAATAAGCATCAATGGTTACGTTGTTAGGTATCATTTCGACAGAAGTCTGTTTATTGTTGTCATAATGAGTCATTTTCTAACAATCTTCTGTCGATAAGGCAACTCAAAAACGAAAAAAAGAATTTAAAAAAAACTTGAGCCATCGACGTCATTAGGAGGGCTATTAAAGAGCAAGTAAACGATCATCACTTCACCCTCCAACAATTTGAAAAGGACTTGCTCCCTGGATTCCCTGTTTTCGAACCCTCATCTCCATTTTTTTTTTAAGATGTCGGTAAAATATTTGCTTTATTATTTTTTATTTTTTAATGTTATATGCGTATTGAAATAAAGATACTTTTTGTGAAAACTAATTTTGAAAATTGTTAATGTCCGTCGGCTATTCCGGCCAATAGGGATATTTAATGATTTGGCCGTTATATCCGATCGGCTATAACGGCCAAAAACCCTTGGAACGGAATTGGCCGATATAAGCGGCGACTACTGTATTACGAATTGCACCAGGATAGCCAGTTGAAGTGAAACTCATGAAAATGGTAAGTAGAGCTTCTAAAAAAAAGTAGGGTACAAAACCGTGAAATACAAAATAGTTCATTTTGTACCAATAATGTTTTTAAACTTAAGTGTGGAGGCCCATCAGAGTTTTAAAAACGTTTTCTTTGGTTGAAACAGTCTTGGAACTTAGATGACAGACATCCGAACGGGTCGTCCCAACATGGGCTTGTTGTTGAGGTTGTTGACGGCTTTCAACGCTTCCTCGGGTGACTTAAAGGACACACGGGCATCCCCCGTTGGCAGCCCGTTCTCGTCGAACCGGCGGATGACGTCTTCCGTGGAAACGTCGAACCCTTCGAAGAACCCGAGGATGTCGTCGATGTCGGCTCGATAATTGACGTTTTCCAAGGCGACGACGCACCCGGGACTGCCGAAGGTGTCGACTGCCTCGTTGTCGATGTACGGGCTTGCTGACCGGGTCGGCCTCTTCTGGTTCTCCGTATCTCGGGGCTGACCGCGGAAACCTGAGAAATAAAATACGACTGTTAGGCCGATCGGTGCATCCGTTCTTAATCGTCACGAAGTTGGTGAGCTAGTTTTGCTTGCTTCGAATCCACGAGCGCTGGAGTCTAATTCGCAGATCATCTTTCCAGGCGAATCCTAGCCAGCCAATCAGATTCCACCACACGTAACTAGCTCGCTACAAGTAAAACCAGCTCAACCGAATTGTCAAACCAAAAGGCGCGTCTACACTGTGCTGAAAGAATGTGTGCTGCTCTACGCGGGCTTAATTTGAGAAACGTGGATGGCATGACATACAAACTGTTTTGAAGTGTGGACTCCCTGCAAGACGCCGAGTGGCTAAATTGTTTGCTAAATCCTTTGCTTCAATTCGATTCAGCTTCCTTTGATCCAGAATAAGCCGCGTCAGGGTGGTTTCAGATTAAGGCAAATTTTGCCTTTCGGCCAAAGTCGAATCAGGCTCAACGAAATCCTCATAGGGGTCACTATGAGCACTTCACACCAATGGCATGATTCAGCTCAGGTTGAACAGCAAAGCCGAACTAGTGTGGGCGATTCGTTCAGCTTTGCCGAAAGGCAAATCGTGTCGACTCCAACCCACACAGCCCAGTGTCTACTGCTGTTTAATGTATACCTTCCAAATCGCCAAGAACTTCTTCTGTGATGAGCCATCTGGGCAAAGCCTTGGTGTCAGGAAACCACTTGAACCTACGCATTCAACTACTCTGATTCAAAATGTGATCTAGAGTTGGGAAAGCATATACTTTGTTGTTTGTTTTGAAACTCTTCTTCTTTGAGATAACTGAACGTGGAACCGTAAAAACCATTACACACTTTGTAGATCTGATTAATAGTGACATCTCGCACCAACATTTTGGTTAGATAAGATTATCGAGTCCTATCCAATGAAATTTACTTATTGTTCAGAAAGTGACGTTAAATGCTGATGATTTCGTCATGTTTTACATGCATGTGCATTTTAGTCATACTATGCTCTTCTTCATTTGACACCTTTCAGGTGCATACCCCCCGATCAAGGCGATAACGATTGCAGATACCTTTATACCCACCCGTTACAACGTATGCGGTACCAATTTGCCTCAGTGATTTTTTTCTTCTACCTAGTATTATTTAACTTGATGTTATTTGACAGCTTGATAATTACCGCCCGATTTACCCGTTTCATTTATTTATTTAGCAAACTGTGGTAACATTTATATCAATAACAATAGTGTCTGAAAGTCTTCCTCCTTGCAAAGAATTATCCCATGGAATTAAAACAACTAACTACTTAGAATTTTGGGCCGATCATTTTGGTTTATTATTCTTGGGATAATACACCTATGTTTTCGCGACGGGGGTCGACGACTCCGATCGGGCTCAAAATTTGACATTATCCGTTTCAAGTGGTCTACATTCTAAATCCGAAATGTCCGTCCGCCGTACGCCGTCCGCCGTCCGCCGTCCAGGCCGTTTTGGGCAGTAGGAATTTTTTTTAAATCTGAAATATTGGCAAAATACTTGGTTTACCATCTAGTTGTGCCCGCAAGGTTTTCAGTCCGATCGCCCAAACCCGTGGGGCGCTCTGGGGCTATAATGGGGCTACGGGAGGGGTTTTTTGAAGGCTTTTAGCTATGGGATCGAGTTAGGTGTCGTTTTCGAAGTATTTTTGGACGTAGAATCCATTTTTTGGGGTCCCGGAACGATCCGATTTCACTGTGGCGATCTACAGGGCTTTCATTGGGCTAAAAATGGGATTTTTGAAGGATCCCAGGATGTTAAATATTTTTCGAGTAAAAAATACAGAATTAAAAAAAAACACTTTTTTGAACAAAAAATCCAAAAAATATTTTTTTGAGAAAAATTCAAAAAAAAAATTTTTTTTAAATTTTTTCATTGACAGAATTAAATTTCTGCACAAGTAACGTATATCAAAGAATAATAAACCCTTGTGTAAAATTTGCAGCGTTTTTTTTTCAGCTATCATGAAAAACCAATAGGTACTTTTTCAAATTGGAGACACACCAATAAATAAGGCTGATGTGTAAATAAAATATGTATTTTAACTTCAAGGTAACTTAGTTAAAACTTCAAAAAGGGTTTGACGCTAAAAAGGGAGGGTATCTTATATCTGGCAAATGGATCAATACCTCTGGGAGGGTTCGTCTGGTCCATTCGATGGTCTGGGTCGGGCTGGAAGCGTCCTCCGTCTCTGAAGTTGCGTCGACGGTCTCTTGGGTCAGGTCTGTCACGGGGGTCCCTTCGGTCGCCTCTGGGGTCTCTTCTGTCTCTGGGGTCCCTCCTGTCGTGGCGTCTTTGGTCCCAGTCGTCGTCCTGCCGTCGGTTGAACCGGTTGGGGAAGCCTTCCATTGGCCCTCGGTCCATCATTGGGGGCCCATTTGGCATTGGGGGGCCGCCCATCATGGGGTCCATCATTTGCCCTGGCATTACTCCGCCGATCATGGAATTATCCTGAGGAGGACCGTTCATCATTGGCATCTGAGGGGGGCCGTCCCGAGGACCAAATCTTGGCCCTCTGTCCATGAATTGGCCTCGCATCATTGGACCTCTGTTGTCCAAGTTTGGGCGGTCCATTCTGGGAGGTCTGTCCATAGGATGCCGATCCATCATTGGTGGTCTATCCATCATCGGTCTATCTGGCCTGTCCATCATTGGAATATCTTGAGGTCTATCCATCGGCCCTCGGGGTGCCATCATAGGTCTATCCATCATAAGCCTGTCCATGGGCTGAGTACCAATTGGATCAGCAAGCAACGGTGCTCTCCTCGGGTCTCTGACTGGTGGTGAAATGGCCAGCCTGTCTTCAGGTAGACTGTCTGCTCGGTTAGGCATCCTCCTATCGTCGAGATCATCGTGTGGCTTGTCAAATCGCGACACCCTAGGGCCCCTCCTGCGGTCACGATCGCGATCACGTTCACGATCACGGTCACGATCGTCTTTCCTACCATTAGAAAGCCGGTCCTTCCTCGGGACTTTCTCCACTGTCACAAGACATCTCCCTAGATACGAATTGGTCTTCGTAACAGCTTTGTCTGCTTCCTCGTCACTTTCAAATGTGCATTCAATATCACAAGCTCCATCGTTGGTATCTCCAAGGAAATGAATACCACTTGGTGCAACTCCAACTTCAGAGAAGAAGTCATGAATGTCCCTATCAGAAGTATTTGTAGCTCCCTTGATAATAACAATGTTAGTTCTCATGATGTCTAAACTAGCGACAACCTTTTGCAAGTCAGTAGAATATGATGGTTGGGAACTTCTTTGCAATCTGGGATCAGCAGTTTCTCTCGGAGACATTTTAGCTGAATCTCTCACACGCCGACGGGGATCGTCTTCATTTTTGTGGTCCTTCCCAGGTTTGAAGTTATCAATAGCCGAATTGAAAATGTTCTCCCGCAGAGGTAAAACTTCAATAGTGGAGTTATGAAAGTCCTGTCCATTAAGAGCTAAGGCTCGAGGCATTTGATCAGGAGAACTGAATTTGATGTAAGCGATACCAGTGCGGTAGCCATGGGTATCGTTGATCATCTTGATTCCACTTTCAGGATGGATGGAGCACCCGCGAAATAATTGTTTGAGGTCACGGTAGGAGGTTTCATTGGGCAGGCCTCGGATTTCAATGCACTGCTCTTGAGGAAACGACATCTGTGGTGCTTGAGGTACTTGAGGGGTCTCCATGGTGGTCATCATTGGTGCAGCCATCCTCCACATGTCTGGCGGCATGGGGAATCCAGGTTGGGGAGGGTACATGCCCTGAGGGGGAAATCCTGGCATTGTGGGAGGCTGATTGTGAGGCTGGTTCATTGGGAAACCAGGGAATCCTGGCATAGGCATGTCTGACATCATGGGCGCTCTAGGTGGCATGATATTTGGGTTCATCATTGGTGGTATTTGCATCATTGGGTTCATTGCTGGATTTATAACGGGGCCCACTTGAGATGGAGCTGGTTGCATGTTTGTACTGCTGTATGCAGCAGCTTGCAAAGCTAAATTGGCTGTCATTGGGGAGCGAGAGGGTGACTCTTTGCCATTTTGCTGGAACTGTAGCAACATTTGAGGTATTGCAGGAGGATCGGGTATCTTTGGAGGGATATCAGCGGCCTTGTCGTTTTGAGGGTTTCTAGGTGAATCTTGAGGAGTTGCTGATTGGGGTGTTGGTGGTTTCTGGCCTGGTTGTTGACTGGGTTGCAGTTGTGCCTTAGGATCAGGCTTTGTTCCATCTTGCTTCTTGTCTGTATCACTCTCACGATTGTCCTTTTCTCGGGTGTCCCTCCTATCCCGCCCATACTTGTCTTTGTCCCGCCGTTTTCGGTCATACGATCGGCTTCTTCTCCTTCGATCCCGACTTCTATCTCTGCTTCTGTCTCTCCGCCGGCGATCTCTATCCCTGTCTCTTCTATCCCGCCTGTCCCTCGACCTATCCCTGGATCTATCCCTAGACCGACCCCTGCTCGATGACTTATCTCTGGACCTGCCCCGCCTATCCCTACTACTCGACCTGTCTCTGTCCCTTTTCCCATCGCGGCTGTCCCGCCTGGCTGGCTCGTCCTCTTTCTTGCCAACGTCAGTGGAATCCAGTTTCTTCTCATCAGCAGTTGTACCGGCAGCAGCATTGCTGGGGACAGCTGGCACTATAGGAGGCACCAGAGGAGTCTGCACAGGAGGAACGCTCATCAAGTTTTGCAGCTTCAGCGCCTGCTGTCTAGCCTGATCAATCACTCGCAGCATTTCTGTTCTCGAGCTGAGAAGTAATTTAATTTGCACCTAAAACACAATACATAAAAATTAGCTTAGTTGTCACCGTAATGAATAATGATGGATTCACTTGTCAGAAATTACCTCCTTAAGTTTTCCCCCATCCAGAAGCATCGCTTGTCTGGCGTCCTCGTCAGTACTGCAACAATTTGTATTATTATGGGCTGTGCTCAAAAGGTTCCTTTGCAAACAAGAAATTCTCAAAGAGATTCCAACTTCATTGGGAGAATTCGCCATCTTCTATCATGCAGGATAAAATTAAAAGTATTTCGGAAGCACAGTGGGATAGCCATTCCTGGGCACAGTCGCGCTGGAATAACGTTTGGGACTTTTCGTTAGTGGGCTCTAAAATGGATTGTATAACAAAGTAACACCCAAAAGGAAGGCGAGCCAAGTTGGACCGCCTGGTGACGCTCCCTTAAACACTCCATTCAAACACCCAATAGTCAAATCAATTTTTTTTAAACTTCATTTTCATCTAACGCTATTTTACTGGTTCATGAGTTTGAGGACCCTCAATCGGCACAAAATTAGCCCGAATTTTATTAAATTCCTATATGAGGGTTTTAGATCTAAAAAGGTAGACCTATTAGGTACTACCCTAACCTAGAAAGGTTTGATGTAGGATTGGGTAATTGACCACATAAGTCTGACGACACAACTGTCGGGATATGCCAAAGTTTTCCTTTATGACCTGCGAGTAACCCACTGCCGTCCTTCAGGATCTGATTGTGGTGGCGTGCCTACCAATTCACTTTGCAACGTAAGGTGCGCTTGCAGAGCAATTCTGACGATTTGGAATCGTTTAGAGTATGCGCCTTATGTTAGGGCCGAGAGTATGGGCCAGGATGCTGTGCGAACGTTGAACTCGTTCAGAATCATTCAATCAATAAACGCTATTAAAAATACTTTAGATCGGATTGTTAAACTTAGCTCCCCCAGTTTCACCTCAAAAATCATGAACATGACATTGTCCGTACTGTATTGAATAAAAATGGTTATCTTTTTTCTCTAATCAATAGCATCTTTGCCCAACGTACATCTGGCCTCAACAGACCACGAACACAATCCCGTAGACTTTACTCCACCTACCCCATATGAACGGGGAGTTTCTGAAAAACTTTCCAAAACTTTAGATTCCGATTCTGCTCAGCATGCCTTCAAAACAAAAACGCTGCAAATTTTACACAAGGGTTTATTATTCTATGATATAGGTTACTTGTACAGACATTTAAATCTGTCAATAAAAAAATTAAAAAAAATTTTTTTTTGGATTTTTATATTTCAAAAAAAAATTTTTGGGGGATTTTTTTTTCAAAAATTCTTTAATTTTTACTCGAAAAATATTTAACTTCTTGGGATCCTTCAAAAATCCCATTTTTAGCCCCATGAAAGTCCTACAGATCGCCACAGTGAAATCGGATCGTTCTGGGACCCCCAAAAATGGATTCTACGTCCAAAAATACTTCGAAAACGACACCTAACTCGATCCCATAGCTAAAAGCCTTCAAAACACCCCTCATGTAGCCCCATTTTAGCCCCAGAGCGCCCCACGGGTTTGGGCGATCGGACTGAAAACCTTGCGGGCACAACTAGATGGTAAACCAAGTATTTTGCCAAAATTTCAGATTTTTAAAAAAATTCCTACTGCCCAAAACGGCCCGGACGGCGGACGGACATTTCGGATTTTGAATGTAGACCTCTTGAAACGGATAATGTCAAGTTTTGAGGCCGATCCGAGTCGTCGACCTCCGTCGCGAAAACATAGGTGTATTATTCCAAGAATAATAAACCAAAAAACAAAAAAAAAAAAACTGTTGGAACTCTTTTACTAGAATCTAGGACCCCATCCCTCCCCGTCAAAAACGATGTAGTTTATGACATACCTTGTCAGCAAAGATGCCTCAAACTTTATATTGGCCACACTTCGAATTTTAAGGAAAAACGTGTCAATAGTCATGAAAAAGAGAGTTCTGGCCCAGTAAAACCCACATCTACTTGACCAAACTTGACCTAAGGAAGCAGGTCATGAATTTCAATTTGATGAGGCCAAGGTCATTGGTAAAGAACCCGTCCTTTTCAAAAGGGGGATGTTAGAGATGATTCATATTGAACGTAACAAAAATCAAACTTTTAATTTCAGGACGGATGTCCAACACCTAAATGTTACTCTGACTGAATCCATTTATGGAAATTTATAAAGGCCGCTGACATAACCCTGGATTGTTCGTTAAACGACCCCTAAAATCGGCTTCCATTGATGTCTACGTTCTCAAAGCCACCACCGTCGCCAATTGCCAGTTCTTTCCATATATAAGTACATATTCCCATATTGTAAATTTTTTGTATCAGTTGAACGACAACGACTGTTCACCTCGCGTGCTGCTCTTGTCCCTGAACTTACATGTAAGGATCTCTGTATTTTTAACTTGCACACTCCATGATAGAATTTTGCTCGACCTACCTTCCACACTTTCCCTACCAATGTAATATTTATTTCGCGTTCATTATTATGTTCTTGTTATTGCATGTTGGGGTGATGGGGAAAAAATAGGTTTTCCTCCCCGCCCCCCCCCCCCCCCCATTTATGTTTTTATTTTAATTCTTATTTTATTTCATTTATTTACAGGTATTTGTTTTTCATGTAATTTTTTTGTTTATTTTTTAATTTAATTAAATTATTTTCATTTATTCATTATATTCTTTTTGGATGGTTGCACACTTCACTTCATAGAACTCCATTATTATGAAATGGAAATCAAAAAAACTGACTTCAGTTCTATGACTTGAGTTCATTATATTCTATTTATTTATGATAAATAATTTATCTATCTCTTCTTTTTTGTTTTATTTATTTAATTTTTGGTTTTATTTTATAATTTTCTGGATAGTTAATTTCATCCCCCCCCCCCTCCTTTTTTTGGTCTGTTTATACTATATACACTTTGTACGGTGTAAGAAATACAGGTAAGACCTTTAAGGCAGGTCTTTCTTAAATTTGTTAAATATATTTAGTTTCTAGATATCCGAATATCTGAAGTATGTTTAAATATCCATTCAGGCCAGTCGCCAGAGGGTTTGACTCCCGCCCCTCTCTTATCAAAGCTCAAATCAAAATTTCACATGGTATAGCTGCAATGGGGAAGTGGCTTTCACGAGAAAAAAAAAAAAAAAAAAAAAAAAAAAAAATGGAATCGGTCCAATAGTTTCCAAGCTACAGCCGAAAATGTTCTGTAAAACGTGGTTTCCGCTTACCGAGCGGTGTGAGATTGAGCGTTTCTTATTTAGGTTTAAATTTGTTTTCCCGGTTGGTAGTAGTATTTTTTGAATTTCAGGTGCTCCCTTAATTCGTAATTTGGTGCTCTACGACATAAATCTTGAGCCAGTTACAGGGGTTGAAACTTGAGCGAACCCTATTTTTCAGCCAAGTTAGAAAAAATCGCCTATTTTTTACGTAGTGGCTAAATGGCTGAACCGATTCTAATGTGTAAGGTCAGAATTTTTTTTCGACGCAGGATTTTTCTTTGCGATGCTTAGTTTTCGAGTTATAGATGAAAAACTGGAAACTACCCGAAAGAATCGAGGTTTTTTGGACGCCAAACGTTCTCCCAGCCAAAATGCTATTACCATTTTTGATATTTTTTTCAGACCCATTACAACCGTTTAAAAAAAATAAAAGCTTCTACAACATTTCTTGCACGAGTTCAATCCCTTTCATTCCTCTGGCGACTGGCCTAATAATTAGGCAATTATACAATGGGCCAAGGAACAAGGTCAGAGAAATGGGAAAATTCGGCCGAACATAGTTGAACTTGTAATGAACAAAGTACTCAGTACCTACAGTTAGCACTGAGAAATTAGGTGTCTGAGCAGAGGAAATCACTAGTGAATATTTGGCGTTTTGAATTTTCCCGCGGTGGCACTTTTACTAATCCGCCAGAGTGCGCTAGCATAAGTAGTGTAAAAAAAAAAAAAAAAAAAAAAATGACAGCAGCCAATGAGAGAGTAGCGCCACTTTTCCCTCCAGATTCAAAGTTGAAATTTTCGAAAGTGCCCTGGAAATTTGTATTACACCGTAGGAGCCCAAAACTCACTGCTATGCCTTCAAATTATGAAGTTCTTTCAGAAAAAAGTATTAGTCGATGTTTGGTTCCCGGGCCCATTATTGTAAACTCTTCTGATGTCCTCCAAAATCATTTTTCAGATTACTGTCACTTTTTTTCATTTCATTAAGCCCTGATGACAAGAGAATAATATTCTCCGTTTCAAGAGATATATATATATTGCATCTCTTGAAACGACGGCACAATTCTCGTCTTATTTCTTCGACCCTCAACAACTTCTCACCCACATTAATCAATTTCCATCTTCCTGTAAAAATGCAAATGCAATTAGGGAGAAAGATGACTCCTCTGTTGGTGGTCTGTTATTTATTGATACAAACAAATCTAGCAAGGGGGCCGGTCGAGTTGCTAAGCACCTCTCCGTACAGTCCAGAATGTTCAACAGTTGAACATTTACTGTTCAAACCTGAGAAGGATGTTCAACTACTTATGTATTTCTGGCTGTAGATGAGCTCAAAACAGGTAACTACGCTAGATTTGTTTACTACTAGAAGTTTATAAACTTGATTTGAATGTAAATTATAAAATTTATAATTTAATGTATAATCAATTTCGCCCATCAGCAGTGGAGTCGTCTTTGTCCCTCATCTCCATATTGGATTGGACCTCTGCACCTTCGGCAACCAACCACTTCGAGTTTTTATTAAGGTGGATTATTTTATTACTAAGGGGTGGGTCATTTTTGGCTTTTGGTTCTTATTAATAAAATAAAAATTGTGATCGAAAAAAAGAAAAAAGAAAAAGAAAAATCGACCTTAACATTTGGCCTTATGTACTGTGAGAAAAGAGGTGGTAGCTCTTCTGCGTCAGGCACCCTCACACATTATATTATAATATATAATATAATAACTAGCTGGGACGCCCATGCTTTGCACGAACCATCGAATTCCCGTCCAACACCTATCAATAATGCAACCCATGGCTCACTCGGAACACTCGTCGCAGCCGTCAACTCGGAAAGAACAATTCGTATTTTTTTTTTTTAAAGTAACAACGCTTGTTGATACATTTCTCGTCGAGAAGTAACACACTAGGTAGGTAGGTACCTTGAATTGAAGGCTCGAAAAGAAACTCTTCTTCGAATAACTTCCGAACGGGCTATCGCACAGAAATCGTTTTGTACTCGTTGAAATCAGCGTTAAACGCTCGTTTTAACCAACGTAGTTCCGTTCAAAACAGACGCCAAAAGTAACGACGCTTTTTGAGGCCTACTATCTGTCAATTTGCCCACCTGCATGGAAATCAGTGCAGCCGTTTGGGTCTGATGTTGTTTATCTGGGTCCGTTTATGTCTGGGAACAAACATACAGACATCCATTTTATTAATAGAACTATCTGGGACACCCGTGCTTCGCACGAAATATATCTCACCTATCAATGCTTCACTCAGAACTCCCAAAGCAACCCGTCAACTCGTAATTTTTCTAGTTTACGACCTCCGAGTTGATGAATTCCCGTAACTAAATAGGTAGAAATTAAGTAAAAATAACTCATAATATTTCACAAGTAACGACGTGTCACAACAGGTTATCAAAACAAAAAAGGTTGTCCCTGTTATCCATACCTACCATATAATAGCGGGTTATTATGTTTTTGAAGATGACAAAAACGGTGCAAATTTTACACAAGGGTTTATTATTCTTTGATATTGTGCATATTGATTGTGAAAAAAATAATTCTATGTTAATAAGAATATATTTTTTTGAATAAACTTTTTTCTTCTTGTCTTTTTGTTTCTTTCATCACCTTATTAGACCTCCTGGGATCCTTCAAAAATCCCATTTGTAGCCCAATGTAAGCTCCATAGATCCCCACGGTGACATCGGATTGTTCTGGGACCACCAAATTCTACGTCCAGAAATACTCTGAAAACGACATCTAGCTCGACCCCATGGGGCCGTGCACGGCCTAAAACCATCGCAGACCCCTCCTAGAAGCTTTTGTACGAATAACGTCGTAGTACAGTCAGTTATATTGTTCGTAGGTATTCTCATAAGTATGCGTATCTATTTTTTGATGAGTTGTGTTATTCTACACTCACAACTAGGCCTCCAATATCGTTGAATTCAACCTCTTGAGTGACTGAAAACGATGGAAACTGGCCTTCTTTTCGCACAAAATGCCGTAGAATTGAAATGCTACGAAAATTTATCTTCCGACGTTTTTGGTCGTACAAAAATTTTTCATCAATCGTTGGAAAGCTATTGCTTTATCTATGAAAAAAAAAAAAAAAAAAAAAAAATGTATGCACACGAAGTTGCTAATGCCCCCCATTACACACCTCTGACAGGTACTGCCACCCTTCATATGCTGTCAAAAATCGATCGAATTTTAGTGCGAGGTTCGTTACCAATAATTGGTTTCAATTATTGAAAGCAAGTGAATCACGCGAGCGGCATGTTCTACGTTTAGCCGACAGGCGATCGTAGCATTTCACAATATCAGATTCTGTTATTTTTATAATAATAATTATTATAAAAAAATTATTATTATTATTTGTAAAATAGCTAGATCCCGCGATAATTGATGCCCTTCCTATATCAATAACTGTTCGGCATTTAGGAGAGATGAAAGGTTGTTCGACGTGCCAGACATGATGCTCCTCCAAGTTACAGATTCCATTCCTTCTACGTGTCGTTATTGACATGCTTAGGTAATGAATCCGATTCGGCGGGGATTTCAAAGCGTGATCATTTTCGACAATAATTATTATTGTCGAAATACGTCGTTTCATGTTGCTGGAGTTGTTCAATTAGGTGGTGATTTCGTTTCAAAGCTATTAGGTACCTATCTAATTTTATTACCGTGACCGAAGTGTAAGAATCGATATCGCTCATTGTTTACATCCAGGTGTTGAGACAGTTCGGAGTCTCAGGAAAAGGAGTCGACCTGGTTTTGAAATGGCAGAACATTGACAGGTTTCGAAAAATTTGCAACACGAGGGGTCTCTGATGAGAGAAAGAGGTGGAAAATGGAGGTTGGAAAGTGTGTATGACGTCATTCAAAATACCGGTCCTCTCCGTGGTAGGTTATGGATCTGAAAATTGCTGAATCAAGGGATATCACCATTATTTGAATGGGAACAATGTACCTATAAGCTAGAATCAAGGGCGCTGTGCAGTGTCACGAGAGGGGAACCTAACCCCGCTGGTTGAAGGATCGGCCAATCAAAACTACACGTGAGGCCTTCTCTGCAAACTCGGGCGGAGAAATGTACAAAATAGTTTTCGGCGAGGACATTCGTAGATAATCGTGAACAGATCGATACTGAAAAGATGGTTAGATGAAGTTTAAAGGCTGTGAAGTGGACGATTCCCGAAGGGGGGGGGGGGGGGGGGGGGGGTCGTGTAGTAGGTACCCCTCCGACAGGTCTTTCCTTCTAGGCGACAACCAGGTTTGACGTCATTGGGGCACAGATGCGTGCCCCTTCCCTGCACGGCAGTGCCAACGGGTCTTGAACGGCCCCAAGCCATTAAGGATGACTGTGGGGGATCTCAGACGAATGGACGGCGATCTGATTTTATCTATCCCTGACGGCAGTGGCATCTCACCTTCATGCAAATCCCTTTAGTGTTTGATCAGTCGCGCGAGCAGCAGAGGAGACATAACATGTGTTGTGGGCCTCTGTCCAACTGGCGTTGGATTCGAGGTTGATTGCCCGCATCCTGAAAGGCACGAGGAGAGTGACATCTCTAGGGCAAGCACTTTCAAAAAGAGCTTCTCCTAGCACGTCCATCTGTGATGACTATTTTTGCTTCCGAGTCTGCAAGGCAGAGGAAGCATTGTTTTCACTTTCGAAATGAAAAAAAAATGTGTTCTCCAAAATCAAAATTTCCACTCACGTTTTGCGTTTCAGAGCCTCTTGAACAAATTTGGTTCCGTGTCTGTCCGCATTTCCTTGCCACACCCATAACTCCCACAATTTTGATCGGATTTCAATCAAATTTTCAGGAATAGTGTGGGTTTAGCCCTAGATGGTCCCCTATCAGTTTCATCACGATTGCATCAGTGGTACTCCCTGCGCATGCGCGAACGTAATTTTCTTGTTACAGTCACAACCACGTTGATTTTGAACCTGGCACGAGGAAGTTCATGTGCCATTTGCATTGGCAGTGTATATATTTTTTTTTTACCAGTCAAGACCCTAGGAATTCCTCATATTTTCCAGTGTTTGCCATGTTGAATGGGGAAAAATCTAAATCTAAAAAAACAATTTTTTCCCCAAGTCTATATTAAGGGGGGAAACCGGCTACATGATAAATAACTTCTTGGGTCTCTCTTTATCTCTCCTTTTTTGTAGCTCTCCTCAAATTTTATCTCACCTCATAACTTTTTCGATGTTTCTCTTCATTGTTCGTGGATTTCAAACTTTCTTTCTCTTTTTTTCCTCGGCTGAGAGGCTGTTACTAGTGTTCATTTTTGGCTTTTAACTACTACATTCAGAGCAAAACATGAGCAACTAGGTATATTGTTTTTTTTTTTTTTTCGTTTGTTAATGAAACATTATTAGGAGAGTTAGGAATTTTTTAAAAACGGAGTTTATTTATACTGTTTTGATCATTTATCACTAAAAATTACTGAAATGCTAAACCATTAAATTTATGGGGGAGACCTTTTAGATCATGTCTGTCATGACAACATTACTACGCCTATTACTACCAACAGAAGTAGTAACCAGGTAAAGCAGAAACCAATAAAAAACGTTGCATGTTTTCCGTGATTACACAAATTTTTCCTGACCCCCTCGCCTTAGACATAGACATGTCAAAACGTTTAAACAATGCCGAATTTTGTGTTGTTTGGTGTCATTCTGACACAAATTTGATGAAGAATCCAAATTCATTTACAGACATTATAGCATACTTCGCTGATAGGATTTCGCTCCTTGAAGGATAATAATTATGACCCTTATAATCTATATCACTAGGGGAGGAAAGCCGTTAGCTGGTCGGTCGAGCTCCCGGCGTTGCCGATCCATGGTGTTGGACGAGGGGGATTTAGACCTGGGCAACCTGTCAAGAAAGCGTGGACAGAGTATGGGAGACCCAGGACGTAGGTACGCCCTCTTGCCGTTCGTGACCCAAAAAGGAAGTTTTTTAAAGTAGGATTAGAGTTTCATCATCAAATCATCCCAAGGTCCAGCTGTCCCCCACATGAGCCCAATTCAAATTCAAGTTTCATCTGCAGAGCATCCAGCTGGTCTTCTTCTCTTGACGTTTCCTTAGATGAAGACTGGAGAAGCATCATCATCGATGTAAACAACCGGACTACGTACATCCTTTCTGCTCATCACTCATTAATCTCATCCAAGGCGCGGGACCTAAAATTCCGTCTCTCATTTTCGCCATGATGTCAAAAACAGCAGAATCTCTCGTTGTGAACTTCGGGGAAGAGCAATTAAGCGTTGCATTTGTGAAATGGCACGGCTGTGTCACGGCTTTAGTGAGCAATCGTTCATAACAGTATTTGCCACTTGCAAAATGTCGAGCTGGTTCCTGCATCAAACAAGAGAACCAAAATAATCCACTTTTATTGTTTTAGGATTTTTCTCGCTCTGCCACCCCCCCCCCCCCCCCCCCCACTCCTGCGGATCATGGGCCCTCCCTTGAGACCAGCGAGGTTCAGGAATGCTGACGTCTGATTCCTCAGGCTCGTGTTCCTTGTCTGTTCATATTTCCATGGGAGGTTTCCACCTGGCAAGAGGTTTTGAAGATCCAGGTGGCAGCTGCAACTTCTACTCAAGTCGCTGTACTAGTAATATGCTATTCAGCCCAACAGTTTTCAAGGGTGGATTAATTGTAATCTTAATTTCAGAATTTGGGTGAAAAACAATCTGTGTATTAGGCAGTTATTCCATTTCAATTGAAAAATCCATTCATCCTCATCATAAATAATAATACTTTATTTAGAAAAACGTAAGTAATTACACCGATGGACAACTTTTCGATTATCCAGCAGAGATGAGCGATAGGACATCGATATTTGATATCGATATTAAGGGTCTTACCAATAAATAGAGATATCGATATCAAAACCTCTATATCGGAAGAAGAGCGGCAATGCTGCGAACCTATAACTTCCTCTGACCCTAGAGCGAAAACACTAACAGACAATGTTGAAAAAACACTCACACAGAGTCAACCACGCCCCCGGACCTATTCACTTACCTATCCTGAATTCCTTACGCATTACATTATGGCTCCCAACAAAAGTGTAATTGCTGTCAATTTCTAAAAATTCAGGCTCGAAGTTAATTGAAATGGTCAAATTTGTTACCAACTTCAGGTTCAGGAACCCGGGAATATATACGACGGACTCGTCTAAGGCCACGCCCGAGCTGAAAATATGGAAGGCACTGAGACCGCTGTTTGCATGTATCCGGTTGCTCGGCGAAAAATAGTCATGGCGACTTCAGTGCTGAATGAGAGGCTGTTCACCTTGTCCTGGATGATAGGGAAAGCCGCTTCACCCCATAACAGCTCATGCAGCGATCATTAATAACCCTTGGGAAGCCCGCACCAAACATTTCCCGTTTGACATGAACGTACAACACGTAGACAGCACCTAATAATGCTTCTATGTTAATAGCCCATATAATTTTCTCAAGAAAATGTTTCTATTTCTTAAAATAAATTCCTGATACTCCCCATAATCTTAAAAATAGGTACCAACTTTTTTAGGAGACAAAAAGCTGTTGGTTGAGATGAATAAATAAAAATATGAAATATAAATAAAAAATAAAATATAGTTAAATATACCTAATATAAATTATCAATTTTATTATTTAGACACTTTATCATTTTAGTTTTAGATATATTTAATATAAATAAAAATAAATAAATTGAATTTAAAAGTTGCTAATAAACATAAAATAAATACGAGCAATTTTTTTTAAATGCAGAAAATGCAATAAAAAGAAAATGTTGCGAGATTATAATGAGAATTTTTTAAATGCAGGAAATGCAATATTAAGACAATGAGCGAGATTATAATATAATAATATTATGACCAAAAATGATGCGAGATTATAATCGCGATAAGATATACCACTGTTTCAAAATATCGATAGATAGGGTTAGTATTCGATGCCCATCACTATAAGGTTTGTTCCAGGTTTGACGAACTGTTACAGAAATCGTCGAAGACATGCGCAGTTACGATAACTGCTGCTCCAGGTCGCTCGTCGGCGAAAAGCCGCCGTCACCGGCTGTTCCAGCTCGAAAGAGTGTGGTTGGGAGCTGTCGAACTTGATAACTGTACCCAGTTGAAACAACCCCCTCTCACAACCTTCTCACTGTAAATTGGAGCACGGTGTGTCTCGTTGTCCACTCATCTCCTCCAGATGATGATCAATGGGACTTTTGTGGGGGTACACATTTTTTAGCCCCACGAAAAACCCATAGATCCCCAAATCAGATGGTTCTGGGACCCCAAAAATGGATTCTACGACCAAAAATACTTCTAAAACGACACCGTACGAAATTTACAGTCACATGAATCACCGTGAAGTAACGCTACAACAGTTTGTCCAGGTCTGCCGGTGCACTGTTGGACAGAACTCAACAGCGATTCAGAAGGCATTGGGATAGCTGTCGACAGCTATCAACTCGTGTAACAAACCTATTATTCAGCATCATCGTCCCAATCGGCCCTCGTACGACGCCTGCATTCCTTCTACGTGATCGTTGAATTTTATGTGATTCCTACTGCGTGTAGGTTTCCTTCCGCATGCAGGCGACAGTATTTCTCAAGCGGTGTCACGCCCTAACTGACTCCGGTGTATTCTGTTTTGTTGAAATTCGAATATTCAACGTCTTCAATATAAAAAATACATTTTGAGTTCTCGAAAACTATCTCCTGAAAACGCTTTTGCTCCATCAAGCGAAGCGGGTGAAGTCAATTTGGTGATGTTTCCTCAGCACACGGGAGTGTTTTGTTAAACCGTCAACACGAATGACAAACATTTGTACGAAATACATTAAATTTTGCGTTCATTCAACACTCTTTGGGGGGAAAATTGAGAAGGCCGACTGCAAGAATTTTACGAACCTATTCCCGTACGATGAAGATAGGAATGCATTTGCAATTGGATTCAAGTTGAAGGTAATAAGATTGAAAACCACATCGATTTTACATTCATCCATTTCTTAGTAATACCCAACACCCACTTTAGTTCTTGCTCTTTAAACGCATGCTCGAAATTTACATTCCCTTCGTTATCTTAGACCTCGCAACCGATTGATTACTGGGAGAGTTTTGGAACACACCCTATTCTGCTGAAGATTGTTCAAGTACTCAAAACAACTGGATGAGAAGTAAGTCGAGAAAATGGAAAGTCGTGAGGTGCCTGCTAACAAAAGTGTAAATGCACAAACTGTGTCGAATATGACCGTTTCAATGTGTTAGCTTAGGATTTGTTCCCGCCCCTGTTGCGTGGAGGTTCTCTGCCAGAGTACAGCAGCACCATATTAAAAAATAAGTTGTTTATGACACCGTGGCGCTTTCTTCTCGCGACAGAGGGCTCCTTTGCGATTCGTTAGCTTACATTCATGCGCCTTACCATCTTCTTCTTAGGTATAACGCCGTTTGTTCAGTTGATTTCAAAATAGTATTGACGTCTTCAACAGATTCGGCTTGCAGGCGTGTACTGTCGTCAAATGAAAACAAATCATGGACAGACCCCCCTCGTACCTAATGTGTGTGAATTGCCCAGTACGTTCATCATGTCCTAAAAATGTATTCAGGATGAGCTGGCGCAATTTTCGTTCATTTTAACAGAAGGTACCGCGATTTTCATGTTGAACATAATCTAATGAATTGAGTTTGGAAAAAATCGAATCCTATTTTGGAAGTTTTACAATTGCTGATAAACACTCGGAAAGTGAAATCACCATAAAATAGGAACTAAACCTTTCGCGTTATAAAAACGGCTTGCAGTTAAAGTTCTACATATCAAGTTCTATTTATCCACACTATTCCTCTTTACGACGGAAAATTTTACGTCTTATCATTAGCGAATGATTATCTGGCCGTCCAGAAGACTTCATAGTGTTCTTTAATGTCCGTGACAGGGTTGCAATCACTCGAGTAAGAAGACGATCACCATATTTGTGGTGGTTCTCTCACACTCTAACTTAACAATAAATTATTTATAACTGATAGGTTTGTTGTTGTCCTCTGGCTTTGTTCCGAACTGTGCCGAATGGAGATTATTGATTTTCAAAACACATGGCATCGAAAAAAAAAGTATTGATGCCATACTCAAATCGATGGAACGAAAGTGACGGAGTGGCTAGCAATATTTTTTAGCCAAAAGCATTTCATGAAGTGGATATTTATCAAAAGATGTTCTGAATCATTTGTGTTGCTGGCCTTGACGTCATGACCACTAATGAGGGGCCCGACCAATAAGGGGCCCCGAGTTGACTATGGAGGGGCTGTGTTGACCAATAAGGAGGCCCGCGTTGGGGGTGTGATCTGAACCCTAACGTCTGATTCCACATCTTGCGGCAAGATTCCAAGTTCTACTAAGTAAGTAGTATAAATTAATGTGAACTAAGTATCAGAGTTGTGATCCCATTTGCAATGTTTGGAAGCCTTCTATTAAATAGAATATTTTATTTTTAAAAAATCTAAAAGCATGTCCATTCCTTACAGGGGTAACAGGGGAAACCCCTACTTTGTGTTAGGGATGGGTTTTGTTATGAGTAGATTTTCAAATTTTTGTAAGAAAGAAGAGATGACCAAGCTACCCTCCGCATCAAACACTCAATAAAATTATAAATATTGGTACTAAATGATTCTCAAAAAACGGGTAAACAAAATTGATTCTCGATCTGATCGAGTGGGTGAAAACTGATTAAAAAGTAAAAAATCTATTCTCTTGAAAAATTGGGTAGGCATCGATACCAGGTATTGGATACCTTTCCTTACGAAGCGAGCGTAGAAAGTTGATGAACTCCGAGTAAAAATTAGAAGAACTTGGACAGAAGGAACACGGTTACATGTATGTATAGCAGGTAGAAAGTCGAAGTAGGGTTGATGTACTGAAACTGAAGGAACAGGAATAGCTTGGTAGCAATAGGGGTTTCCCTTTGTCAAATGAATAACCAATCTGCATAATTTTAGCCCTTGAGTTCCCAGTTCACCGAGATGTCTTATATTTCGAAGGCACCTTGGCGCAGCGAGAGTGCACATGGTGACATCACTTATTCAGGTGAGACGATGATGATTTAGATACCTAACCGGATGTCTTTACTCGAGTAGCAGACGCGAGAACGAGTACAGGCAGAAGATAATACCGTTCGTTATGCAAACATAATGTGAGGTGCTTTTGGCCTATCCCCCACCATAAAGAAGCTACTTATAATCACGCTAATGGTTTATGTTTCTCTTGTAACCATGAGAGATTTCAGAATTCATTCAGTGAGATTTAAGCAGTGGTCATCTTAGTAACTTAACGCGAACTCGGCACATCAATGTAACACAAGGAGGACGCTCCCAAGTGAACACCAGGTGCGATACATTAATTCAGTAATATTATGAAACGATGGGGGGCAACCGCAATGTAGTACCGTTAACAGTACATCTTAATTGCCGGGCGGCAGTAACAGTTTTAAAATAACAGTTTAAAAAATAGAAACTTACCCAAGAGTTGAAACGAAGCCCTCACGACTTAATCTACCGAGCCAGGCAGGTTCAAACTGGTCCCGTAATAACCCGAACAGTGGAATCTCTTTGAGGTCATATTTACAAATGTGAAGAAGTCTTGGTTAGTACCTGAAAGCAATAAACGCATCGCCTTGCTCGCCTCCAACGATGTGAACGCCCCCCTCGGGGATGGATAAACCTTGGAAGTAGCTTCTAATGTCGCCGGCGTTCGCTGACCACGGCAAATTTTGCAGCCTGATGATCACGCTCATCTTGATCTACGATCTTCAACTTCCTAGTAGAGTCAAACAGTATAAACATGTGAAAAGGTACAAAAAGGCGGCTTCCCAGCCAAAACAAAATCAAAAGAGAAAAATTAAAAAGATCTAAGTTGCTTAGGGAATAGTCTACATAATATGTAATATGTCTACATATTATGCTGTAGGTCAGACTGGTCTCAGAGATGGCAAGAAGGCCTACCTAAAGACCAAGAGAAGACCAGTGAGTGTGGTATCTACTTCTGGGTGTGTACAGTTCAGGTAATTCGTCGCCATTTTGACAAAATATAAACATTTTCCAGTTGGCTCTTCGATAAAAGACTTGTGACTTAGTGACGCCACATCAACGGAGGACCAGGAGCAGATTGCTGTGGTTGTAGGTTGGACCAGCACAAGAATGGATCACGAAGGGCTTTATGTAGAATCTATTCTGCTTCGTGCTTTCCACAAAGTATGTCTAGAAAGTAAGTCCAATGAGGGGGTTTCCTTTTGAGGGAGTTTCAACGATGAAGTTTCATTTTGTCAAGTTGGCTATAGTGCCACGCCCACATCTCTCTCACGCCTCCTGGAAGTTCCTGTAGGCTTTTTATGCTGTGTGCAGAATGTGCGCGAGTGATGACTGAAACGGCCGATGTAGTAATTGTAGACATATTCCACATTTGTCTTGGGTGGAATGCAAACCTACCCCACTAAGGTGCACTTAAAGCAGGTAAAAACGTTCACATGATGAGTGCAGGATGTTCCAAGCAGCAACAACGGGTCGACGGTTTTTTTAAAGGCGAACCCACAACCCTGCTAAGTTATAAGAGTGGACTTACTTTCCAGACATACCAAACATAATTTGTGGCAGATACGGTAGGTTAAATCACGTCGGGTTCACCACTTTGAAGCCCCCCCCCCCCCCCCCCCCCCCCCCCCGGTGGTGGTGGTACGTGCAGTTTTGGGGAGTGATTGAAAACCAAGCTACTTATGTGACGCGAAATCGAATGGTGACTTAACAACTTGCTCCAAGATTGATAGCTACCTGATGGAAAGAAGAAGGAAGTTGGGAAACGGTTTTGCATCATAGTGGAAAACTGTTGGAAGTCAATTAGAAAGAAAAAAAATCAAGGGGGCGGTGAAGAGTTCTCTCTACACCCGATGCAAAACATTTCTCCCTCAAATGCTTATCTCTATACAGACGCCGTAGAACAGAGTTAAGCGCGTTTATGGTAGTACCTAAACTTATAAAAGACGATTTTAGACGATGCAGTCTTTTTCCACAATAAATTGTATACACTTGTAGACCGATTTTGGTTGCTTGGACCACCAGGATACAGAATGAGGAAGTTGTGAGTAGTTCTTATTAAAAAAAAATTGAAATGTGTCTTCTGATAGGCGGGGCATTAAAAAGGTATTTTAGGATTGTAATCATTCAGAATTTCCAAAGATTCTAATTGTGGACCTTTTTGACAAACCTGAGCTATCCCTACCTATATCATAATGATTCAATGATTTTCTTCGAACAAATAATTTTCAAAAGCTTCCCTACCCCTTCCCAACCTAACGCTCCTTCATTCTTTTGTGAACTACCTTCCGGTCTGCCCTTCATATTGAATCCTACAATCACATTTTAATATGTACACTCCTCCTTTATCTTCTAAGACTCTTTTACAACCCCTAATAATTTCTTGGTAGATTTTTTGTGTGAAGGTCATGTCATTTTGTGCCATTCCTGGTTTTGATTATCCGATTAGGCGACACCGCTTAAATGGATAAAACAGTACGGCGAGCAGTGGAGATCAGGTAGGTACTGCAGCAGCCCAATCCGCGTTGGATGAGAAGTCAACACAATGTCATGTCATGGACGATGATGCAGCAAGTGCTTGTTGCTCCACTTGAAACCCATCACGTGATTTCGACAAAACTTCCTTCCGTAAAAGGCTGGTTCACATCCCCCATCACAAAAGCTTCATCAAATTTTCCAGCTTGTTTTCCCACCCAGTATAAGTATACTACTGCTGTACTGGTTGAAGCAGCTAAGTAGACCCTCTTCTGAAACGGTTGAGTTTGGGAAAACGCTGCACATTTTACACAAGGATTTATTATTCTTCGATAGGTATAGGTTAATTGTGCAAAAATTAATTAATTTTTAATTATGAGGTATTCTGTGCCATTAAAATATATTTTTGAAAAAAAAAAAAAAAAAAAAATCTGTAGGTACAATGTTTGGACAGATGTGGGACCCCGAAAAAAAACGGATTTTGCGTCCAAACTTCCTCGGAAAACGACACCTTATTGGACCTCCTGGGATCTTTTAAAAATCAGTAGCACCGTGAAAGCCCCATAATATATTTATCCTCACGGTGAAATCGGATCGCTATGGGACCCTCGAAAATACACCCAAACATATTTCGAAAACGAAACCTATCTCGACCCCATAGCAGAAGCCCTTAAAACAACCCTCCCGTAGCCCCATAGCGCCCCACGGGTTCGGGCTGAAAACCATGCGAGCACAACTTGATGGTGAACCAAGTATTTTGTCAAAATTTCAGATTTTCAAAAAAAAAGAAGCCTACTACCTACCCAAGATGGCTCGGACGACGGACGGACATTTCATTTTTGGAATCTTGACGTATGATTGATTTGAATCTTGACGTACAATGTCACATTTTGAGAGCGATCAGAATTTTCGACCTTCGTCGCGATTACATAGGTGTATTATTCCAAGAATAATAAACCCAAAAGGATGGCAACGATACATCGATATTCTAAATCGATTTCAAAATTATTGATATTATCAATACCATTGGAACGTTTTGACAAAAATATTCCTTTTCACCCTGTTGGTTTAAAAAAAAAAAAAAAATGTATCAACATCCCTGAATGAGAAATGTTATTTTTCGCCGGTTTTGGTTGAAATTTGATTTAATTATTCTTCAACAACCTTTGAATTCATAAGGAACGTTTTCAAATTCACACAAGGCATTCACTTCGTACCTAGTTTTTGGAGATGAAGGGTTGCTGTATCGTGTTTCACGAATCACTGCGCGCTCTGGCGGCTCGATGCCCAACATTCGATGTGTGCCGAAGTGGATATGTTCCCCTTCACAATCTCAAACAATTTTTTAACAGCTCTGCGCGACTTAACGGATTTTTGAACAGAAAATGGTGTAAGGGGGTTTAAAGAGCGCTGAATCCGAATAATATTAAGTTGTTAGGTACCTATGCCAACATCAGTCAGTGATCTAGGCTTATCGCACGACGCAACTTCGAAGGATGCTGGGGATTCTGTAACCCCCCCCCCCCCCCCCAAGGTTCGACGAATAATACCAATGTACCATGTAAGTATCAGCCATAAAAAACGAATAGTAGTTGGTGGATTCTTTTCACTCGGTTTGAAGTTCTGACAACCTGATAACCCTGAGTGGCAGCTTGTCAAAACAGAATTTACCAACGAAGACCAGCTGTTCCAAAATCGTTCCAAACACGAGACTTCCATTTCTGTCACGATAACCCACGACCGTTTTACGCGCTAAAACGGGAGAAAAATCCTACTTTAATCGCAGGTTGGGCCAAAAGTAAGTAATAGCTTCGCTGGTCATTTGATGACGGGCGAGGTTTTCTGTTTCCAATCGTTGGCAACTGTTGACGGAGAAATTCCTGAGGAAACCTTGGTGACACAGAAAGTTCAGAAACGTCTCACCCGTATCGATCTGTGACACGATTGCGCCCAACTACCCGTTAAAATACCTCTATTGTTCACCTACCTCACTTGGAAGCAACTGTAAGGCCCAACTCACAACATTCCAAATTATTACCACGTCTACGTTGCATCAGCCGAAACCAACAACGAGGACGTAAAATGACGAATGGCGTCGGCGACCTCTCCGTAACCTTGAGGCGCCTCAACAAGTTCGAAGTAGGAAAATGATTGCGAGAAACTAACAAGTTGATACAATACAGAGACACTATAATAAACATAAATGTAACATCTTGGGTGAATGTAAGGTTTAGATCTAAATGAGCTACCAGACAAGCGGATTTCCTCCGAACAACCGCCTTCGAGCCACCGACACGAAAAATATTGCGAAACAAACTGACGGGCAGGCTTACCTATGGAAAATATACGCAATTAGCTGAAGGAACTCCCGAAATTCACTCTTACGCGGAAAAGCCTCTAGAATTCACGAGGATAATCTTGAGAACTCGGAAAATATTCCATAGCACAACACATTTCGAAAAGACGGGAGACCCAAATCCAATATGGCCGTGGAAAATGGGTTCAAGCGAAAATGGAGGGGAGTCGATCAATGACGTCACACAAAGTTATGTTTGGTAGGTAGGGATGGGTCATTCCAACTGGAACCGGTCCTTTTATCCACCACATAATAATAATTATTGTAATTAATTGTAATAATTACAATTAATTGTAATAATTATTATTACAATTAATGATTGTAATTATTACAATATTCAAGGTAACAAGCCGAAACATAAACAAGACATGAACAAGAAACCCGAAGGCCCGCATTTGAACCACTGCGTTTCTGCCCTGCTGCCTGGCGTCTTGTCTTTTGGGCGCCGCGCCGCCGTCCTTTTGTCACGGGTCCAAAACTCCCTCTCAGAGTCGTTCATGGCGTTATGCCATTCTGGACGCCGTCGTACTCTGGCCGACAATCATCAGAGAGGCATAATGGTCCCGTCCTCTAGGTCAAGGCAACGGACCCGTCGGCGACAGCCACGAAGGCGCATTGATACCGCCCTGACCACCTGTCTTCACTCTGACCCAACAGGTGACTTGGGACAGAGGCTTCGACCATTTTTCTGCCAGAGCTTCAGCCATTCTTTTCAGACCGGTCATACTCCCTGTGCAGGGACCCGTCACAGCTGACTACCAAAGGCGTTGTAATTGTAACAACTATTGTGTTTGTGACAGCCGATGATTACAATAGAGGCAGAGATGTGCTCGTGTCGCGACTTAGGTCCCTGATTAAACAATAGAAGAAGGAAGAACTTGGAAATGTTGGAATCTAGGTACATAGTATAATCAAATCTTTCATTTATAATTTTTGTAGTCATCATTGTGTTTACTGGAGACGGTCGGCCAGGAAATGGGTTTTTGAAATATAATAACGACAATTACCTGGTAATAAACCTAATAGGTTGTTGTAGCAATTTTTTATCGAAGGGATTATTTTACACTTCTGAAATGTTGATGAAATATTTTCCTCCTTGCTGCAGATGAAAAGTTGATGAAAAACTGATGAGTTGAGGAAACGTTTTCCTCCCGCATGGTTTTCAACCTGGCCCCACCAGATTCTGGGAAGACGTGGCGCTTTTGAAGGAGAAAATCAGACATGGAGTTAGTAATAATAATAAATTATTAAAAGTTAATTTTTTTAAATATTATCTATAAATAGATAAATTTAATATAAAAGAATGATGAACGCTTGCGTAAAATTTGCAACGTTTCATAATTTGTAACGGTGACAGATGAACTCCTGGAACGTCCCACTTCCAACATGGTGCTGTCCCTCCCATTTTTGGTGTTCTGTGCACCCCCACCTACAAGCTGACAATTTAGAAGACGACAAGAAAATTTATAAGACGGTCCCTCTCAGATGAATAATTAAGAGATAATTAAAAAGGAGTGTTCTCTTAAAAGAGAGATTTAAAAATAAATTAAATTTAGTCTGCAAGAATGTTGTGTTGGTTGCACTGTGCATTCCATGGTTTTGTTGTTGTCGCATAAAATTCATTGTGCTGTGTATATCTGTGAAAGACACAAAATGTGTTTGAATTTTGGGAACCATAGAAACGACCGTTTCGAAGCATATGTCGCCATAAACAGGTTTTAATAATTTCCAAACTAAAAACTACTGATTCAACACATCTCAAAATTGTTCGTATTTTTCTTTATTTTGGAATCAACCACTAGGATTTGATGAGCCCCTAAAAAATGCTCTGTGAGAGAACTCCGAACAAGAATAAGGCACCATCCTGAAGAAAGAGTTTTTTTTCTATTTTCAGTTTAGTTAGCTAAAGATGGCGGCCGAAGACAGATACTTTTACGAAGATGAAGTTTTTCGGATTAATAAAAAAGGGTATATCGAGTTCGGGACGGTCATGGAAAATTCCGAGCTTGTGTCGAGTGAAGATGAAGAGTCGGGAGAAGAAAGAATGAAGAAGGGTCACATCCGAGTCGCCTGGCATCCGACTGGTGCCGAAGAGGTCGTCCCAGAGCGAAAGGTAAATTGCCCCACAATCCTATTTTTTTTAAAATTAATTTTAGATCCATGAGTGTTTTCCGCGCGGGAATTCGGGGGGGTAGAGCTCTCGAAAGGATTCGGATTTGGGGATTCGCTCCCGGTTGTGTTTCTTGGGTTGAAGTCAAAACTCGTGACGGGAAAGGTTGAGTTTCGCAAGTGATTGATTCGGGTGTCACGAATCCGTGGTCAGTCCCGTTGGCAAGGCACGGTCTTCCCCTACATTATGCATGCTTTGAGATGATCGACTATTTCCACGTCTATGGTACTTTATCTGCTGGCCTTGTCTTCATCCGGATTCAATCGATTTCCGATGCCTCGAGGGGGGAGCTGCATTCCTGTCTACCTTCGTACTTTGCACACGATGCCTCTCCCGAATTTGATTGACACGAAGTGCTGCTCGTTCATGCATCGACCTGTTTATGCATGCATCATTCCGGGTTTACAGGGAACCCTTCTCAATGTTATGATACTATTATTGCATTTCGTCGCCAATTTTTCGCTCTACTAAATGTATCTACACTATGATCCCCCAGGTGGGACTGGCAGACCGATCGTTGATGCCAGGCGATGTCGTCCGACGGATGATCAAAGGGAAAGACACACAAAGAGGGTACTGTCGACACATGGAAGTCACAGCGTCCATTCAAATAGTCGGCACTAGGCACATCATCAACGGCATCAACAGCAAAAATCTTGAACCTATTGAGGTAATGAAAGCGCTGACAATTTTACACCCCGGCTTATCGTCTATATTTATGAAATCCAATGTTTGTGGCGGACTGGTTATTAAATAAATTTTATAATATAAATAACCAGTCCGCCAAGATATTATGTTCTTTGCATAAATTTTATTAGGTCAATAGAAAATAATTTTCAAAACGCTGCTAATTTTACAAAGGGTTTATTATTATTTTAAGTAGTGCCTCTGTGGGTAAATTGTGCAAAAATTAATTTCATATTTAATGAGTACCTAGGTAAAAATAATGAAAGTAATAAATTTTAAACAACGTTTGGACAGATGTAAGGCCACAAAAAATGGATTATGCCTTCAAAATTACTTGGAAAACGACACCTCAAAACGACTTCTTGATATCCCTCTAAAGCCCCTTGCGTAGCTTCACGAAAGCCCACGGTGAAATCGGATGGGTCCGAGACCTAAAAAAAATGGATTCCCCCTCCTAAATCCATTCCTTCCTTCAAAAGCCCCTCCAGAGATTATTACCCTACAGAGAGCTCCATGGGCTAGAGTGGTCGGTCAGAAAACTTGATGGAGAACCGAGCCTAATTTCCCAAAATTTTCGTTTTTGGACTTATTACATCATGAAACGTACCTGGAAACCTGCACATCTGAGAATAATCCAAAATCCGTTTCAGCGTTTACCAATTCGATCACTCAAGAAACTGTTTTCTTTTCTTTTTCCAGCGCTTGTGGCCGAATCTCGCGGTGTGTTTGGACTCGTGGGTGGGAGGCATCAAAGATGTACATTGCAGATTACATCTATCTCTTTGTGACGGTACCAAATGCATCGTCGGTGACCCGGAATCGACTGGGTTCGACGTTTTCGACGAAAAGAAGGATCCCGTAAGTGGATGCACCAATCCTTATTGTTCTAGAGTCATTTGAGCGATTGATGAAGTTTTTCTCTTCCTTTAGGATTCAGAATTCCCTCATCGTGGGGACTACTACAAAGGGCAGGTGCTTTATGGTCCAATGGGCCTTCTTAAAGAAATTGCGGAATGGCCTGATCCGCAGTCCAAGGAAAAACTAAAGATTAGCAAATCTAAACCGTGCAAAAATATTAAAGTAGTGGTTGAAGACGTTGAAATCCAATCTGTTGCTGTGTTGTGGCAGTGTCGAGCGTACTCTAAAGATGGCGCTGGGTCCGAGAAAGAACAACCTAAAATTATGATCACAGGAGATGATATTAAAAGGTAGGCTCTGGCATTTGGTAATTCATTTTCATCAGTTTGAATTTGTACTCAAGTTGCCTTCTTTTTTTTAGGCTGAAGTTACTCAGCGTGTTTGAACCCTGCACGCTTCAAGTGGGTGACAGACACATGTACGTAATCCGTGAAGGTGATGTAATTGCTACGAAAGATCAATGGAGGAGGGAGCAGAAAAGGCTCATACTGAAAAATCCCCGGACTGGGATTTTGAGCTCTAACCCCCTTCCGAAACGGGCAAAGGGCGATGAGGAGAAGGTGAAAGAGGTAGAACAAGAAAACGGTACGCTCGCCCTACCCAAAGCCGACGGTGAAGCTCTCTCTGATGGGAATGACACAGGTGAGTGGTGTTAATCGTTTTCATGGTCTGGTAGTTTTGATGTCGAATCGTCCAAAGACAAGTTTCGTGGAGAGCCAATGCGTTCGCGCTCTGGCACTTTCTACAATTCGATTTACCAAAGGCGAGGACAACTTCGTACAGGTCGTCAAAAGTAGCACTGCGATCGAAACCAAACTCTCACTTGCGATTTACGATGATTCAACCAGTAAATCGGACCGTGAATACCCCTAAGATTCTTGTTGCATCGTTTCATTTTTTCTTTTTTAGCTCAAGATGAATGGATAGATAGTTCAGACAATGAGTCGGAAACCGCCAGCGTTGCTAGTTCCACGGCCAGCGGTATGAGCAATTCAGGAGGAAAAAAAGCTCCCACTCTACCCGTTAGGACGTTAACCAAGGTACGTTTGAAGTGAAGTTGGTTAATAGAAGTTGTTTTGTCAGTGAATCTTCTTTTCTAATAGAGCCTCCATAAACTTCCTGTAATTTACAATGTAACGAGGAAAGCCTGGCTACGAACCCGCTCATTTATTTTTGGGAAGTACCAAGCATGTAGACCGATGACGTAAGTCTTAGTCGGTGCCATTGGAGGCGACCTCACACCGACCATGCCGAGTTGGATCCTGAGCTGAACTTCCCTCGTTTTGTATACTTTGAGAGTAGTTTTCGGATGGATTTTTTTCTAGACCCGTTGCTCTAGCAATTTCTAACAGGCTCTTCATTTTCAGGCTCTGCACAAAAAGAAGTTGAAGCGCACCGTGCAGAAGAAACAAATGCCCGCTATCAACCTGGAACCTGGCAGTCGTGTTGTTGTCGAAACAGTCAGCACAAGTTCGACTGCAGACGTTGTTTGGCAAGTGAGTGTCGCAACCATCTTCATTCTGAGGTCATCAAAAAAATTTTAAAACAAAATAAAATGAACGGGAACAGTCCGAAACCACCAAAACGTTACTCCTTGTGGCGTATCACGGCTCCGAAAGTTAGCCAAAAAAAGGATTTCACCTACAATGTGAAAAAGGGGGAATTGATCAATTCAGTTTGGGGAACACCGAAAAGTTGCTCCACGTGGCGTATCTTAGCTGTAGTAGTAAAAATATATTTCGCTTTCTAAATGAATCCTTTCACATTTCATAATGAACACATGATGAGAGCGCCCCGCCAGAGTGGAACCTGCGGCTTATTTTTGATTTTTGTCCAGGACGGTTCCGTGGAAGAAGGCATCCCGTCGACTGAACTCTACCCGATCCACCATCTCGATGACCAGGAGTTCTTCCCTGGGGATTTCGTTATTGAAAACGAAGAAGAAGCCTGCATGAGGGTGTACGGGGTCGTCCAGAGTGTCGACCACGCGGGCAGAACTGCCAGAGTCAAGTGGTTCAAAACCTACGCCTCTCAAGACAGCCCTAGGTTCGTATTAACCGCCTTTCTCTAAACGTCAGTTGACGTCGAGCAATAATAGCTTCTTTTTTCTCTCCAGTGTACTCAAGAAGTACCTCATTAACATCGCGCACGCGGGTAAAATGTCGGTCACGTGGTTCAAGAAGTACGCCTCTAAAGACTGTTCAAGGTATCGTTTCGCGCCGCCTCAACAATCCGGTAGATTGTCGTGAACCTAACTTACCCGGTCTCCTTTTAGGGCTTGGAAATACTTATCGAAAATCGTCCCTTCGCATAGGAAAGTGGCTTCCGTGAAACGGTTGAAGAGGCGAACTTCAAAACACGTTCCGAGGTATTTCCTGGCGCGTGCTGTTGATAGAGATCGAACCCCCTTCCAACCTGTTGCGATGGGGAACAACTTACCGAAACAAAATTTTTGTTCTCGAAAAATCGATTTTTCGATTCCATCGTCACTCTTTTAGAACTTAGTTTGTGTATAATTTTAACTAATTCTTTGAATTTCATTTTCGATTTTGATTCACATAAGAAAATCTACTACATGCATCAATTTTGTTACGAGAATGTCACTTATGCCGGATTTCACCAAGTGTAGCTTAAAGTTCGTTTTAGCTAAATCTCGGATTTAACGTTAAGTCCGACTTAGGGAAGATTCCGTTTCACCATTACACTGAAGGTGGCGCTTACCTAAGCCTCGGTTAGCTTTGGAACAGGTTGCCCCAGACTCGTGTTCCCGCGGAAAACTCGGTAATCAGTGACAAAAAAGTGATAAGGCCGTGATAAATCGTCACGTTAGTGGCAACATCTGCCTCATGTTTCTCAGGTTTTGAGGAGAGCCTAAAAACTGATTTTTGAATCCCTGAACCGACTTTTATCGCAAGTCAGAAGCTTAGGACAAGGAGGTCCCTAATGATTGATTTCAACGTAAAATACGCTGCAAATTTTACACAAGGGTTTATTATTCTTTGATATTGGTTACTTGTACAGAAATTTAATTCTGTCAATGAATAAAATTTAAAAATGTTGTATTTTTATATTACCTACAAAAAAATTTTTTTGGGGGGAATTTTTTTTCAAAAATGTTTTTTTTCAAAAATTCTTCATTTTTTTATCGAAAAAAATTTAACCTCCTGGGATCCTTCAATAATCCCATTTTTAGCCCCATGAAAGCCCTGTAGATCGCCACAGTGAAATCGGATCGTTCCGGGACCCCCAAAATTGGATTCTACGTCTAAAAATACTTCGAAAACGACACCTAACTCGATCCCATAGCTAAGAGCCTTCAAAAAAACCTTCCCGTAGCCCCATTTTAGCCCCATAGCGCCCCACGGGTTTGGGCGATCGGACTGAAAACCTTGCGGGCACAACTAGATGGTAAAGCGAGTATTTTGTCAAAATTTCAGATTAAAAAAAAAATTCCTACTGCCCAAAACGACCCGGACGGCGTACAGCGGACGGACATTTCGGATTTAAAATCTAGACCTCTTGAAAAGGATAATTTCAAATTTTGAGGCCGATCCGAGTCGTCGACCTCCGTCGCGAAAACATAGGTGTACGAAAAACGAAACGAAACAAGGTAATTTCACCCTGAATTTTCGTCCGACTGGCTGCTGCCGTCGCGGACGTCGTCAGCCGGACGGTAATTCGGTGCAGGAATAATCGATATTATTTTTCGAAAAATCCAAGTAATTCGTTGTGAAATCTCAAAAAGAAGTGGGAGAAGAACACGGATTATTCTTATTTTCAAAAATTATTGAATGCGAATTTTTTGTGAATAAGTTCGCATTCGAAGGAAAAGGTTGATAAATTGAGAAAAATTAACCTTTTTCAGGTAATTTAATTGATTATTCAAAAGATAGGAAGGCGAAGGCACTTAAATTACAAATGAATCTCCAAAGTGTCTGCATATTTCAGTCGATAAATGGATAAATCGATAAATGGACTAGTCATCAAAAAAATTGGACTAGGGTATATTATCTTATTGAGGACTCTTCCCAAATTTTTCCAACAGTTGACGAAAAGATAAACATAATTCAATCTGTTTGAAGACTCCCGGCCGCTTTTGCAACTGAATAATCATCTCAATTTCCTCTTCGTCATCCTCGAATGTAATTCTTCGGTATGCCATTCATAAACACGCAGTACGAACGAAATAATTAACACTGGTCGAAAAAGCGAAAATCACACCGTTCGAGGGAAAATGATAATGAATAAATACAAATATCATATCCGATATCAACGAAATGGGCACTGCTGTTGTTGGTGATAATTGTAACAACAACTACAACACACGCGGAAATCTCAGATTTAACGCTTAAGACGTGGATGAGTAGGGACTAAAATCTGAGGCTTAACCTCAGACCGTAAACCGAGGATTAAGACTAAGCGGGAGTGGTGAAACGCATCTTTTTCTTATTCTTCGGCTTACCAGTAAGCCGAACCTTAAGCCGAGGTGGTGAAATCCACCATTAGGAATTAAACTGGACTATGCCGCCATGATGCTGTTCAAAATGGCTATAAGGGTAAACCTTCATATCCTCGTTTCCTTTGCAGACCCACCTTGCTGTTGGAAAATGAAGTGAGCGTCTACGATCTCAAGGATCACCCCGATTTCCAATATCGCCCGGGCACGGTCGTCATCCGCGTGGCGAACTTCCAAGGCGAAGACGAAGACTGCACTGCGGGCCTCGTCCTCGACAACTATCCCGAAGGCCGAGTGCGGGTGTGGTGGGTGGAAGGCCACATTTCCATGTGTTGGCCCCAAGATCTGTACAAAGTCGGGAAATTCGATTCGGAAGGAGGGGATTTTTGGGACGATGCGACAAGCGACGATGGCGGGAGTTGGCAAACGGAGAGCGAGATGTCCGAAGACGAAAAGTAAGACCCGGGATTCGCTTTCGCACGTTTTGTAACCACAACCAAACTCGTTCGTACTCACCCACTCGTTTGTTCGCAGTAATCAAGATGAAGCCAACGATGACATACTGAAACCCAAACTCGCTGCAAATATTGAGAAAGCCCGAATAGCCATGTCGAGATTGGAAGAAATTTTCACGCAAAATCCCTCCCTCCAGACTACCGAAGTTATGAGGAAACTGTTGGAAGTGTACAAAGACTGCAGGTTCGTCATACCCGACAGTGTTGCATTGACGCTCCATTCGTTTACAGTATTTGACAATACTCGTATTTGCATGTTTTCAGGTACTTGGATAAGTTGATGGGAACTATGTTCTTCCACGAAAGTCATTTCCAAGGGCTCCTCGAACGGGTGCGAGAACGGGGTCGAACCAACGTTGCTCAAAGGGTTGCTGATCAGGTCAACCGGCTGTTTGCCACTTGCACTGAGACAGGTAAACCAATTTCTTAGCTCACTGAAAACGTCGTGCTCCACATTTTGTGATTGTAAATTTTGACTTGTAGAAGACAAATCTAACCCAGTGCCGATGTGTCTGGATGAGGTGACGATTTCAACCAATTCGACCGAAGAAAAAGGCCAGAAACGAGACCTTTCCGGGGAATTCCTCCGAGGAAGCCTGGCATCCTTGGAGGCTCGAGTCGTCTGCACTAGTACTCGACTCAACAACGGTAAGTGCCAATCAAGTTAAACCGAGAGCTAACCTTTGACAGGGTTACAAAACGAACGGTTTGTTCCAGGGGTGAATGCTGAAAATGGGAATGTAGAAAACGCCAAGACTGATACCTCTAACACCTCACAACCTGCGTGCTCAGCTAACGTGTGCGTCCGCCTCTGCTCTCTAATTTTAATCCAATTGGTGAAGGCTCACGCTGAAGTCATTCGGAGGTTCGGGGGAACCAACACGGGCTCTATGCCGAAGAATGCTGACAACGATTCGCCCGAAAGCCCCGTGCCGGACACTCCAGCGTCACCCACACCCTCGTTTACTCGTAAGTATCTTCTACGACATTCCCGACTACAATCTTCACCCCTATTTTCAACGAAGCCGTATTTTCTCCCCAGAAACGTACGGAATTTGCGAAAATGGTGAAATTAAGAGCGAAGAGATGGAGGCTGCTCCAAATGACGAGATCATCCAGCACAAAGTCAATTCAACTAAAGCCCCGTTGATCACCTCGTCGACTCCTTTGCCGAAGTGGGCGCCCTCTACGTTGGAGGTGGTTGAGGATAATGTTCTCCACGAGAAAGGCGGTAAGTCGAAAGCCTCATTAATGACGTCAATTTTGTAAAGGGTGCCCTAATAAGCGTTCATTCACCTCTTTCAGTGTTCTCCATCATGGACACCGCCCCCAACAGCCACAAATTCAAGCTGACGATGTTTCAGCCGACTGAGCCAAACACCTTCTTCAAAAGGGTCAGAGAGGAAATCAAACTTCTCAAGTCGTCACTCCCTGCCGGCACTTGGGTGACGACTTTTGAAGACCGAATGGTGAGTGAAAGTTATGAGATGTATTAGTTCGCTGCTACGAGATCTCTGGGAGGCCCATCTGCCTTGCAAAACAGCCTATAACTGCCTGGCAAACAAGAATTTTTTTTTTTCCTTAAGTTTTTTGGATTATGAAGTTCACTTCTACTCAATTTGTAGAAGACTTGATGGATTGTTTAATATTAAATGAAAGATTATACCTAATGTAGTTAATGACATTACAACTCTATTGTGGCTTCTGAAATTCCATTATGGAATGGGTCAGTGACTGGGAGGGTTCGGAAAATGATTCATTCAAGCTCGCTCCATTGAATATGCGAAACTGGCCCACAATAAAAACTCGATAACACCTAAAGCCTGGAGGTGATATGACTTGTTCCGAATCGGTTCAAAACGTGGACTGCGAGGAGTTATAAACGGTTCTCATCCTCTCCCTTTTCGGTTCTCCACCTACCGTGTTCAATCCTGAACAGGTCCAAGACTTTCTGTTCATACGAACCAGTGAGCAGCACCAAACCCCAAGTTCTGGAAACCAAAGGTATGGAGACTTACTCGATAAATACTTTATATTTCTATGTCGAGGACAAAACTATAGAAGTTGATCGCTAAATTAACTGGGAGTCATTGGTCAGTAATCGTTGCCAAATCTTCAAACTCTTGCATCAGTTTGAAGATGGAGATGAATCAAATCACAATATCGTACTTGTTTACAAATAGCCTCCGCAAAATTCAATGCGGCTGTAGGAAATTACCTAATTGCAGGCAGTGAATAATTCACTGTGAATTAATTAGATTGTGTGGATATCCCTTCTTGATGTTGAGCCTTTTTTGGGATTATTTTTTTGGAAAACCTTCTTGATGACGGAGCTTGTTCGCGTCAGTGCACCATATGGCGATATTCCTACCCAATGATGAAATTTGGTCGATTGAGTGAGATTGCCTACTGAATTCATGCATGACTTGTACCTACGAAGGCCCTATTAAAGCCTCAATCAATATTATTAAATCTTATATTAATATAAGATTTAATAATATAGCGTTCATCGCGCATAGAGTAGTAATTACTACTCTATGCGCGATGAACGCTATAATATAGCTAACTAACTATCAATCCACTAAAAGCATATTATGTTTTGTGGATTGATAGTTTCGATTTCTTATCCTTGTACGCTCTTTGTGGTTTGCATAGACAAGTAATTTAACCTTCTCTGTGTAAGTGTTGATATTACTTCTCCATGCGGATTAAATTTAGATGCGTACACACTAGTGGTTTGATTACTACTCAATGATTCATCATTACCCGCTGGTTCTCCATGTTTATTAACTGGTAGGATTACCACCCGCTTCATGTGTATAGCATGAATAAGTAATTGAATCCAAACCTGAGCGTTATCAGTACTCACTAATCTAAACAGGCGAAATTTTGGTGTTCGTTTGACTTTTGTCTGGATGAGGGTTTTCATAGAGCAGTAATCGAAATTGTAGCAATACGGCACAACAGCCATACAGTAGGTATCCATCCGCTACTGTCAAACCAGACCGAAACCGCGAAACGGACGGTTTTAGAACTTAGCGGCGGGTAAAACATGCTAGACGGAAACCACCCTCTCGGATGCGTGGCCTGGAACTGGCGGACTCGAGGCGGCTTTAACTTTTCCGGCACAATAATTATTTTATACATAATAATTACAATTATTGTAATCATTACGTTTTGGCGGTAAAGTGAAAACCGCCTCGAATCCGCGTGTTCTTTAACGATTTTGCCTCGCGGGATGAAAAATAGGTTCTTTTTCAACTTAATTTGCACCCCTCACTTGACATCTTGTATCAAGGCATTTTACCACTACAGAAAATTTAGCCCTGTTTTGTTTGCCGGTTGGGGTTTCGGCGGTTTTGGCTGTGTCGTTGGACGGGTTTGATCTCCATAGGATCTGGCTGCATTGAATCCATTATTCAGCAGTTATGAATGTAAACTAGTAAATTTTACTATCACCTCATTTCCATGATTGTTTGTCTACGCCTGACCGTACATTATCCCTTGCTAATCCTCAATTTAATCTTCTATCCAGGATTTGTTCTCGGTGATGATTCGGGGACCAGAAAAGACGCCTTACGAAGACGGCTTGTTTTTCTTCGACCTCCAACTCTCGCCGGACTACCCGCGAACTCCTCCTCATTGCCATTACATTTCCTACTGTTCCGACCGGTTGAACCCCAATCTATACGAAGAGGGTAAAGTGTGCGTTTCGCTGTTGGGCACTTGGGACGGCAAAGGGACCGAAGTATGGATGCCGACGTCCAACCTACTTCAAGTGATCGTGTCCATTCAAGGTAATTGACCATTGTGACGTTGGTTGTGCGACTGACTTCAGGTTATTGCAACGTTTTTGTTCTGCAGGGCTCATTCTGGTGGCAGAGCCGTATTTCAACGAGGCCAATTACGAGAAACAAAAAGGGTCACAGTTGGGCCGGGAAAATTCCAGGATGTACAACGAAATGGTGGTCTTGAAACTCGTCCAGGCGATGACCAAACTGGTCATGAGCCCCCACCAAGTATTCAAAGACGTCATCACCGCTCACTTCTGTTCCCACGCCGACAAGTAAGTAAAGGAGTTTATTTTCCCTGAACAAACCTGCAATTCGAGGGGTATTACGAGGAAACGTGAATTGTGTATAGGGAAAATAATACTTCCAAGTTATGGTGAGTGGATACCTTCCTAGCCGTACTTGCTTGGTGAGGTCTAAAGTCGGGTGAAATTAGGAAAACGCTGCAAATTTTACGCAATGGTTTATTATTCTTTGATATTGATATAGGGTAGGCCATAGCTGTTGTTGTGGAATTGAAAATGGTCATGGGTTGTTCCAGGTTGTGCAGTAGGTTAGAAAAATGGTTGGACGTCTCGGAGCAGTACAACGCGTGCAACCCACTGTCCCCCACGACCCCAACAACCTGTCGCCAAATCCTCAACGAAGTCAAACTGAGTGAGTTGCGCTCAGAGTCGTAAAATGCTCGGATCGGAGTGTTATATTGGGTATTTTAACCCCAATGAAACGGGGTCACAAAAAGGCTTGTAAAACTTTCATACGGCTCAAAAAACAAAATACAAACAAATAACTGAACAAAATACAAAAACACTGAAAAACAAATTTTTGAAAAACCGAAAAAAATAGGTAAATAAAAAAATGAAAAAAATTAAAAATTACAAAAAAATTGAAAAAACCTAAATAAAATAAAAATTAAATTAAAAAATAAAAATTACAAGAAAATCGAAATTCACGCACACACAAAAGTGAAATTACAAAATATTGATCAATTTCAATAAAATATTATATTAATTCGACGCTTGAGTAAAATTTAATATACTGTTTATTTAGGATACCTATTTAATATAGGACATTATCCTGTCACAAAAATGAAAATTAAAAAAATTAAAAATTAAATTAAAATTTAAAAAAAATTAAATTACAACAACAAAATCGAAGTCTACAAAAAAGTTGGAAATGACAACATATTGATCATTTTTAATAAAATATTTGAGATATTTATTCGACAATTGGGTAAGTACCCTGTTTTTATATATCCCACACACCGGTTATTTACCTTAACTCCCTGTACTTCCCAGGTTGTACATTTTCTCACAATGTACCAGCTTTTTAACTGCTATTTTGGAATTGCTATCCGAACCTGTTCTGTTTCAGTGCAAGACCAACCGGACATCGTCCTCCCTGAATTCCCGCTCCTTCCCGCCTCGAAAGGGTTCTGCCTCACTCTGCGGAAAACCCTCGTCACTTTCCGGCAGGTCCTCGCCGACCGGAGTTCGGCGTCCGATTCGACCCCGGCGAACGTCAGCTAGCCATTCGCTCAACCCGCCATTTAGCCACGAAAATGCGTTCCGTTCTTATCGTTCGTGGTGCATAGCTATCTTCCAAAGATTTACTACTCCCATCCGAAAAAAAAACTTCTCTTTTTGAAAACCCTTTTTTCAATTTAAAAATTCTACTTTGTCATTTCCTTCGGTACTATTTATTTTTCATAGCGATAATAATGATATTATTATTTAGGTAATTTATTAATTTTCTTTTTAAATTTTTAATTCATCCATTTTTTTGTTGGTTCTTTCAGAGCCCCTCCCATACTAAATATTCCACAACTTTGTTGACATACTTCGTACATTCTGGGTGCAAAAGGCCCTCATTCAAAAGCCAAAGGCTTTTATAGCTTGCGAAATTGTACTTAGCAATACCGCTGAAATTGCCCGGTGTTGCGACGTTCGCTGTTTCGATGACCCCAGAGGTGGCTCGTTAATTATTATTACTTTTTGTTTTCGTGCGAAATGTATCCCGAAACTCGTATTCTGCTCATAGTGTGAATCAACCAAAGTGTATTAGTACAATATCGTTCTATTATCCATATTTTTTGTTGTCGCTGTCATTAGAATAATCAGACTTGTGTCGGCTGAGCGGTTAAGGCCCAATCGTAGAAGGAAACTCTGTTTTTGCCCAGTTAGGTGTCTCGATTGGAAAATACAAGTGTTCTGGTGCTTTTTTTTCTCTGTTGTGGTGGTTATATTTTCGTTGAAATTCAGCTGTCGAAGTCTCGTTATTTCGTTCAGTGTTTTTTGTTTCCTTTTTTTCGGAGGCAAATTGTGATGGAAAACGCCGTTTTGGTGCACTGCTTTTTTCACTCGAGTGTTTCAGGAGTCGTTGAATTTGACATTGAAATAGAAAGGCGTATTTATGTACTTATTTTGTTTCGACCGTTTTGGTTTTTTTTATTTATTTTTACATATACAAAATAGTTTAATATGATGTTAATAAGCATTTTCATGACATTATTTATTGATTTGGTTCCTTGATATTTTGCGTGTTGTTGGTGGAGTTGACTGCTCCTGACAGTTTGCTTCTTGTTGTTGTGGCTATCTTCACGTCAAGGATAACAGCCTTTGCCGTGGTGGAGACATTGGGAAGTGGGAATATTTTGGGCTCCCTGTGGAGTCTTGCGCTTGATCAAATCACTGATTGAAAACAAAAACTGCTTAATTTGTTGCCTTAGTTGGGTTAGGGTCACCGATCTAGCTGAATTTATGAATAATTTAAAGTGAGTACCCCGACAGCCGACTAACTTAGCAGTTTTTAATGTGGGTGTGCGTCGTTTAAGAATTGTTCGTAGAATACAGGCCCTCCATAGGCTGTCACGAGAAGATAAAGATCGTGTTCAAATGTTCTTTTTCCATCAGGAACTGGCTTTTGCAAATTGAGTGATGTAAAGTCTCATTATGAGGGATGGGTAATCATAGGCCGAGGAGCACTTGAAGGGGGACAATCCTCATTTTTCGTTTGGCTCCTTTTTCTTCACTTTTTGGTCACATTACTCCTTTTGGAATAATACATCTATGCAATCGCGAGAGAAGTCGACGACTCCGATCGGCCTCAAAATTTGACATTATCCGTTTCAACAGGTCTAAAGTCCAAAATCGAAATGTCCGTCCGCCGTCCGGGCCGTTTTGGGCAGTAGGAATTTTTGTAAAAATCTGAAATTTTGACAAAATACTCGGTTTACCATCTAGTTGTGCCCGCAAGTTTTCAGCCCGATCGACCAAACCCGTGGGGCGTTATGGGGCTACAGGATGGGTTATTTGAAGGCTTTTGGCTATGGGATCGACTTAGGTGTCGTTTTCGAAGTATTTTTGGAGCGTAGAATCCATTTTTTGGGGTCCCGGAACGTTCCGATTTCACTGTGGGGATCTATAGGGCTTTCATGGAGCTACAAATGGGATTTTTGAAGGATCCCAGAAAGTAAAATATTTTCCGAGTAAAAAAAAAATTCTAAAATTTTTTTATTGGCACAGAATTAATATTTGGACAAGTAACCTACATTAAAGAATAATAAACCCTTGTGTAAAATTTGCAGCGTTTTTCTTATCTTTTTTCAGGGTTCATGGCGCTCCTCGGCCTGTAATCAGTACCAAAAGTATCAATGTTTAAATCGATTTAAAATGGAAATAAATAATCGATTGTGAAGAATAGATTTTGTTTACTGGAAATCGAATTTGAATGTTGGTTTTTCTTAAACTTCTTAGGCTCAAAAGTTCTAAAAAAAAGTTTTGTTTCGAAAGTGCCAAACATTTCAAATTCGGTTAAATGTCTAAACTAAAAAGAAAACTACGTTCCACTCTACTCAAGTGACCTGGCGTGATGGTTATTTGGTATTTCCGAATTGGAAACGAGTCTGAAACTGAGAACACATCATTAAATTGTTACCATAGCTGAAACCTCTTCTAAAAAATAGTTCTTGTGTATTTTGTCTCTTATCATAAAACAGATTTTTTTCACCTGCGACGTTCATTTAAAAAATTTTTAATATTCTCAGCAAATGTCATGGTTTTTTCATGGGGAAGGGGGCAGTCAATTTTGTTAAATTGAATTTCTCAAATATCTTTATAAAGAATCGATGTAGACAATTGGGGCCGAAAGCGTTTTTCGTTACAAAACGTCGATCTTTTGAAAAAGTTGGTGAATCATATCCCATCCCTGATGTCTTTTCATCATCACCGTATCGTATACACATGGTCTGTTCTGTACTCACCAGAGGCAAACACATGGGGAGGACTCAAAACAGTCCATAGTTCGACTGTTAGCTTCTCTTTGTTGCCCACACACGCTTCATCCGGTCGAGCAAATTATTGCGAGCCTTCAATTTAAGCTCAACGTGGATAGTTTGGTGAAACCAGCCCTTATTTCATTCAATGGCTCGATGCGAGATGAAATCACTCCTTACGGAGGTCATTTTTTAAACTCTTCATTAATGTTCCAATTTTGGGACCTTGATCAGTGGTATTTTGTGAGTGATTTTCTGGTCAGTGATTCGTATCGAAAAACAAGTTCCACCGGCCATTATGCTCCATTGCTCATCGACGTTGGCCCAACATGCCAAATAGTAGTAACTACGCACTTCACCCCCACCAACAACGCTGATATTACAACCCGATAGCTTTACTCAAATGTACCTACAATCCCTCATTCGTAATACTCGTGTGCGAGGAAAAGTGTAACAAGAGTAGGAAAGGGCGCTTATTCTGCTCTTTCAGGCGACAGTACCAACCTGAAGGAAGTGCCAGACGTACACTGATGGCAGAATAAGCCCTGTGATTACCTTCTTTTTTTTTAAACATTACCTAATAATTATTTCGTGTATTTTGAAGAAGCTACTTTGCTCAAGTAATGATTATTTATTTATTTAATTCTGTTTTTACTGAGTTGACGGAATTTCAGCACCGAACGAAACGTTTGACAAGTACCTGTCGGTGTGGCGGTGGGGCGCTAGTTCCGTCCTGTGGAGCTCTGGCGGCCGCTCCGGAACTAACGCCCCGACGTCATGAATTTCAATGCTGGTTGGCATCCTATAAACTATTTAGCTAATTGAATTTCTAGTTTTTATTGTATAAATGAATTTATATTTTGAAGATGCCATGCGCTTAACGACATTGTTAACATAGTGCAATTTTTCGTGCGTAAATTTTCGTTTCTGCGCTCTGCTGATTGAAAATCACCTGATGGTTGTATCAGTGCGGCCCAGAACGAATTAGAAAAAAATTATATTTATTTGTTGTTACTTTTTTTTCTCTCTTCCAGGCAGCAAAGCAGCGCGTTCTGCCTCGTTTTTATTACACATTTTCTGTACTAAGTTCAAGACTCGTCAAAGCACAATAAACAGTTATTGTTGATAGATAATGGCGTTTTTTTTTTATGCGAGCCTCTGTGTTTTATAATTTCTTCGTAACGATCGTGATTATTGTACGTTACCTATATACGTCATAACTTCAAACATTTGAGGATTTTTCAAACCAAAAACGTCTTGCCATATTATGCCATTTTGAAAGTAAACTCCACAATAGGTTTGCTCCAGGTTTGACGGAATGTTAACAGAAATCGCCGGAGACATGCGCAGTTTAAGAACTGGTGTTCCAGGTCGATCGTAGGTTGGACGGAAACCGACAGACGCAGTCAGACCTGGAACAAACCTATTATCAAGGAGTCTACAGCGGTGTTGTCATCCACGGATTTTTATCCTTATTTATACAGATTTTTGGGGGTCTGCATAGATCATCAAGAATGTATACGGATATATCCGTCTCTACTATTGTGTCATATTTTCCGTCATCTCGGAATTCCTCTCTTTCCCTTTGAGCCCGCTGACAAGATAATTCAATCGTTTTTCCAGGGCTGCTGAAGCCAAGGTAGACAGTGAATATCATAGTTTGTTTTCGCCGATTCTACCAATTATTGTATGGAATCTACACTCAATGAAATGTAGAAGCAAATTTTATTGCCGTTCAAATTTGTTAACTTCTGTCGCCTAGTGCTCGAACATCTCTTCCCGTGAATGTTTGGTAGGTATGTGATTTGATCGGGTTGCCGCACGTTGAACACGATTGTATTTGTAAAATTGGCGAAATCAAAATCTTGGAATCAAGCACGCTAAAAGCAACAGTTGTGATAAGATTGGTGGAAAGCACAGAGCATGGACTAGGTATCTGTCACGAAACAGAGGAAAACCGGCACGAACGCCTCACCACTGGTCAGAGTAGGAATGTCCACGAATATCGATAGTCTAAGATTAAACTCATGGTGGAGCTGCTTCATCTGGATGAGATGATTGAAGTTTGGCTCAATGGAGGAAAGCCGCAGTCTCAAATCGGGTTCGACGTTCAGTCTGCTTCTGTATTTATTTTTCACGTAAGCAAGGGACGAAAGACTGCTTTCGCAAAGATAGGTCGTTGCGAATTGGACCAATATTTGAACTGCCTCCATGTACAACTTTGGATACTCATTTTGAATTGCAAGCCATGTTTTTACAGGATGAAAAGATTGTCTGTGAGCTGCGTCATGTACAAATTCGATGAACTCTTCTTTGGCCTTTATCTCTGCTGGTGGGTTCTCGTTGAAAGCGTGCGGAGTTTTGATCCAGTCGAAGGAGCACTGGGAGAAATAGGAATCAAAATTGGATCAAGATTGGACTGAAGGAGGACCTGGTGTTCTTTCATTAGATCTTTAATTTCAGCATTAAAGGGCTTGTTTTCTCCCAAATACTCATGGAGGAGAGGGAATGTTTCTTCCAGTTCGTCATTCTCAAGATGTGAAGCGGGATTTTTTTTTTCAAAGATGTTTTTATCAAAAATTCTTTATTTTTTACTCGAAATATTTTAAAATATTTAACATCCTGGGATACTTCAAAAATCCCATTTTTACCCCCATGAAAGCCCTATGGATCGCCACAGTGAAATCGGATCGTTCCGGGACCCCCAAAAATGGATTCTACGTCCAAAAATACTTCGAAAACGACACCTTACTCGATCCCATAGCTAAAAGCCTTCAAATAACCTCTCCCGTAGACCCATAGCGCCCCACGGGTTTGGGCGATCGGGCTGAAAACCTTGCGGGCACAACTAGATGGTAAACCAAGTATTTTGTCAAAATTTCAGATTTTTAAAAAATTCCTACTGCCCAAAACGGCCCGGACGGCGGACGGACATTTCGGATTTAGAATGTAGACCTCTTGAAACGGATAGTCAAATTTTGAGGCCGATCGGAGTCGTCGACTCCGGATTTTCGTGTGCCCCAATATATTGACAAAACCAAAAGGTATCCACTACGAGCAGCCAAAGTAGGGGGGAAAGCACCCCTCCCTGTGGACACCCCCTCTACTCGGTAGGGCAGTAGCTCTGTCGCCCCCGAGTTCTGATGTTATTACCCGGGTATTTGGCATGGACATAGTCCATTTATAGCTTGGGGGTCAATCCCCTTCTTACGAGCAGCCGCCTCTATGGACCTGTAGGAGGTATTATCAAAAGCACCCCCCACGCCCATGAAGCAGCACTTTGAACATCGATGTTTGGTATTGAAAGTTCGATGTTTTGGAAAAACCATCCATGTTTTTGAAACATCGATAGGTACTCGTCCCTACTCGAGTTTGCTTAGTAAATATTTACCTGCAATCGTGTTTCCTCACAATATTCTCTTACTTTTTCATCACTAGGTGCTATTTGGGATTTTCGCAAAAGACCAAAATTTGTACAAACGGTTTATTACAATCAACAGAAGAAAAACAGGTTCATTGTATGGAATGCAGCGGCGAATCTGTGGTGGTGGCGTACTGTTCGTCCAGTATACGGAATTCGTAAGCGTATTTGTTCCTTTCTGTGGTGAGGCCAATTTGATGACACAGAACAGCCTGGAAGTGATAAAACGTGTCACAATCGGGAGTTAACGTTACTGTATTCTGTAGACTGGTTTACCCAACCTGAAAATAGACGATTTTCTTGACTTTGCAGTAGTTTTCAATTTGTTTGGCGAGCTGGGCCGCCCGATCCAAAATCCGTATGGCTTCGGTGACGACGTCGAGGCGCCGGGAGGCGTCGGCGGTGAGGACGTTGCACTCGGCGTAGAGAAACAAGGCGTCAGCAGTGTCGGAGAAACATCCGTGGGACAGGATGTCCAAAAGCGTCTTGTCGACCAGTTTGAGCGCTTGGGAACCCAGGCCCATGTCCACCTGGAATATCTCCCCGTTAGCTCACTGATCACTGCGGGGTGGTAGAAATTATGACGCCACCTACCTGAATATTAGCGATTTCCATGGTGATAAGCGATTTCCAATAGTCGATGTAGTGGTAACTCGCCAGCTCCAAAGCGCTAGTGAGCTTCATGACGGCGCCTTTTGGATGAGCTTTGGCGGCAAGGTGGAGCGCTCTTACGTGCGTCATCGGGTTGGAACAGTTAGTCAACACGGCCGTCGCTGCAGACAACGCCCCCTGACGATCCCCTTTCATAAGTAGGAGTTCGCTAAGCCTGACATGGAACAGTGAAGGACAAGGATGAGCAGCGAAAAATCTCCTTTTACTCATTTTCCATTCCTCTAGGTTGGACAGGATAAGGTTTTCAAGATTTCACAAAATAAACCTGTTGGTTTTTGACACACGTCAAGTCAAAAAATGTCTTAAGATGTAGACTATTGGTGCAACAACTTTAGTCAGACTTTGGGTGAAGGCGTGTGTCAATTGTAAATAAAAAAATAGAGAGTAATACCTCAAGAGGCTTTCTTGCCGATCCACAGTTGACAGCTGGTTGACAGCCAAATGGGCGTACTGCCAGTGCCCTTTGTGAAGTGACTCCGTGAAACACAACACGTTCTCCGCCCACAACCACCACTTGGAATCCGGAGCCCGTCGCTTCCCATGGTCGACCAACGCGTTTGCTAGCCCGTATTCGCCCTGCATCGTGAAATAATTCACCAGGCAGGTGACCGCCAGTATGAGGCCGTCGCCGTGCGTCGACGTTTGACATTTTTCCGTGTGGTCGAAATGGAGGAGCTGTTGAGCGGCCAAGGCGGCCAAGTCGCTGCGCCCGTACGTCGACCACAATGCGACGTGTATCCCCAAACTGCTTGAAAGCAAGTCCATTTGAGAGTGCTGCATGTTGATGACGTCACTTCGCCCCAACATCTAAATAAGAAGAATAAGTATGTATTATTACTCTGGGGAGCAGAGAGCGACACGTTCCGACAAAATCGTCTTACATCGAAAATACGTTCTGAGGACGAGGACTATGCCGGCCTCTTCCCTGCTAGTGTTGCAGGTCTAAGAAAAAACGCTGCAAATTTTACACAAGGGTTTATTATTCTTTGATATCTATAGGTTACTTGTGCAGAAATTTAATTCTGTTAATGAAAAAAATTTAAAAAAAAATTTTTTTTTTTTTTCAAAAAAGATTTTTTTGATTTCGTTTTTTCAAAAAATGTTTTTTTTTTCAAATTTTGTTTTGTTTTTAACTTGAAAAATATTTGACCTCCTGGGATCTTTCAAAAATCCCATTTGTAGCCCCATGAAAGCCCTATAGATCGCAACAGTGGAATTGGATCGCTGTGGGACCCCAAAAAAAGGATTCTACGTCCAAAGATACTTCGAAAACGACACCTGACTCGATCCCATAGCCGAAAGCCTTCAAAAACCCCGTTCTGTAGCCCCATAGCGCCCCACGGGTTTGGGCGATCGGACTGAAAACCTTGCGGGCACAACTAGATGGTAAACCAAGTATTTTGTCAAAATTTCAGATTTTTAAAAAAATTCCTACTGCCCAAAACGGCCTGGACGGCGGACGGACATTTCGGATTTTGAATGTAGGCCTCTTGAAACGGATAATGTCAAATTTTGAGGCCGATCGGAGTCGTCGACCCCCGTCGCGAAAACATAGGTGTATTATTCCAAGAATAATAAACCAAAATCGGATCCTAGATTGAAATCTGGCAATATTTGTTTGCTTTGGAACAAAAGCTGTGTACATTGAGGTGTTAACCGATTTGACCTTGGTCGGCTTTCTACAAGCTTTTCGCCGGTTTGAGGTACTCCCCACACCATTTACAATGGCATAAACTTCCTCGGAGCGGCTAACGAGCTCAGACGAATTCGGGATGTACTGGATCCGGCGATGCAGCGGCGGTCTGTTGTGGTTACTGAAGCAGCCGCTAGAGGGACAACCTGGAAGTTCATTCCACCGTCAGCACCATGTTTTGGGGGTTTGTGGGAAGCCGCTGTCAAACAAGCAAAGCCCCTTCACAAAAATTGCCTAAGGAACCAAGTTCCCACCTTGGAAACCTTCATGAACATAACAACCCAGGTTACTAAGAAAATGGGCAGCCAATGACATTAGGCTCCTCTCTGTTATTCCCTCAGAGCAGCTTCATCCAGCCATGGCGTCTGTATTACTGGAGAGCAAGGAAGAAAGCTTCCTAAGATCTGGGGATTATACTGGCAACCAGAGACCGACTTGATTCATTTTTCCTTGAGGCCAGTAGATAACGTTAGACCAAACGCCAACTGGCTTCGGAAATACTAAACTCAAAGCCAATGACGGCAATGTCGTGTTCACCTGCCGACAGCAGTTTTAACACTAGCACATTTCTTAATCTTTCGACCTCTATCCCTTCCAACACCTGGTCCAAAGCTTGAAAGCAGACGCATCTGCTCGCAATACAAAACTCGTCTAAATGGGACACCCCTGATGGACGACAGGCGCGAATCGGAGATAGCGTCCTCATGGTCGACGACAAATGGCCGCCGCTTTCAAATTGGGAAAAATAACGTCGGTTTATCCAAGAAACGACATCACCCGAGTTGCAGTTTAAGAACTCTCTCTCGGCCAGTTCGAAAATTGTGCCTGATGTGTGTGAAGCTCCCGATCCCACGTCAAAATTACCAGTCCCCTAAAATGCGACTCCCCTATGGCCCGTATTTAGAAACGTTACTTAATCGTAAGGCTTCCTTAAAACCCTTCCTTAACCGTGTTTGGTATTTACAAACCTTCCTTGACTCGGGCGCGTCCTTACATTTGAGGCAGCCTCGAAGCAAATCCTGACTTAAGCCTAAGGTAGGTCGCGACCAGCCTTAAGTGCGCCAAGGCTCCCTTAACGCGTGTTTGTGAGAGGTTAGTTCTTTAGAGGATGTGCGGGTTGTTGTTATGGAACAGTACAGTTTTCTCTAATATCTGTTTTATCGAAGAGAAATCACCGAACGAGGACCATGTAGAATCCTCGAGAGACGTTTGATGGTTTTTCACGTAAGATATCGGTAAGTACGTGCTACGTTCAACCAAAATTCACAACAGCCTCACCGAATGCAGCCGCCTCTTCTCATCGATGTTAGATCAACATTTTTATTAACATTTAAAATAAAAATGATAGTTACTATAAATGAATGTACCTACTAGGTTACGCCGTCTTTTGTCCCTGATTTACAAAAGGAATCTTCCACTCGCAGGTTTTAACCTTTGTTGATCAACGAGATGTCAATAAGAGGATGCTCCAAGCCCACTGTTGTGAAAATGCTAGCCGTTCTTCGAGTATACGCCACAGGAAAATTTCAGGTAAGAAAATCTTTATTGCCTTTTTCTGGAAGCAACAAGACTGCTACGCCCAGTACTATGTACTCGGGTCCTGGCCTTGTTCAGTAAAATTTTCTATAGGGGCCTAGTTGCAGTTTAGACACAATCGGCCTAACTTCTTTTGGTTTATTATTCTTTGAATACCTAACACACATTCGCGGCAGGGGCTGAAAATTTAGATCGACCTCTAAGAAATAAGTGGGGGTTTGGAAAAAAATCGGGTAAGTGGTCGAGTAGGGTGTCATTTTCGAGGTATGTATTTTCGGATGTAGATTGCATTAGTGGGGGGTGTAAAAATTTACTTGGTAACAATTTCAGCTTTTTTCTACTTTTACTAATGTTTACAACATTCAAGTGGGAGGATCCACCTCATGACAACTGAGGTCGAAAATTTTGTTCAGGTATCCCCAAGTTTCTACGTATGTTAAGAAGATTCTCTTCTTATGTTTCAGATCAGTACCTACTGGAGATATGTACGCGTAGCATGAGTCAACGAACACTTCACGTACTATATTCCATCCATGCAAGTCCGACACCGACGGAACTTCAAAAATCGTTTAAATCAGTATTTGGAAATCCATCATTAAATTTTGATGGATGTAATTTCAAAACCATTTGAAAAAAATTGGAGATGTTGACCTTGACAATAAAATAAGAATTACAACGATATCTGCAACAGTACTTTTTTTTATTGACCTTTCATACAGATCCTTCGAAAATGACGATTTGAGGTTAGTGCGATCGGGGATACAGCGTAAACAAGTCCGGATCGGGCTGAACCCTTGCCGACTAGATGGGGAACGGAGTACTTTAAGAACAAATCAGATTAAGAAAAAACCCGGCTGCCCAAAATACGGAAAGTCGGACGAAGGGCATTTCATTCACCTTTCGGATATCCGTCACTTGGTTGAACTGCTCTCATCCTCAATCTCTTCTTCGATTGCGACGCTTTCACACATTTTAGTTTGTATCTCATGGAATTATTTGGTCACTCTAACAAAATCTTAAAAGTTTACCGGCTCCGAAACACTTGACTTGTTGTTGTTGACAAGTTGTCAATGACAACGAAACGACAAAACAATATTGACAACCTAAAATTCCCGCAAAATTTACCCAAAACACGGGGATATTTTGCGGGAACGGCGTATTCAGCTGTCGGAAAAAGCCGAAAAGAGCCGAGAGCGGCCGATCTCACGCCTAGGGAGCACACTGGGGCGGTCCTTCCTTAACCTTAACTTAAGTCGCTTCCTTCCGTAAGTCTGAGATAAGGAAGCTTCGTAAATATGAAAATTTTTTAAGGGCGCCTTACCAGTTGAGGCGGCCTTACGTAAGGGAGCCTTAGATTTAAGTTAAGTCGACGTTTCTAAATACGGGCCTATGTGACACAGTCGCGAGTGGCCCCTCAAACAAACCTCAAACACTTGCGACGGAGGATCTCCTTTCTTCGCTGTATACTCTGCTAGCGTCTGCAGTCCGAATGAGGAAAGGTAGTTCAAATTCAACTCTTCGCACTTTGTGATTGACCGCTGAATAAGAATGTCCTGAAAGCAGTAACCCTCGTGTCAACCAATGAACAACGAAATCTGCAAAACTGCAAGAGTGAAAGTCATACCCTGTCGTCCGCTTGCAACTTGTAGAGCCAGGCTTGAGCGTGCTGAAGGCACACATTGTCGTTGGCTTCGTGAGCCAAAGTGATCGCTTCCGTTAAAGCGCACATCGCTTCGTTCCTGCAAAGTCACAATAAAGTAATTTGCTCGAAAACACCAACGAACGCGTTAAAATGGCAACTCACTTGTTGTTGAAGTGAGCTTGAAGTATGGCGAGGTTGAGAGCGGCGTAGCGGAGCCCTTTACAGCGAACGGCATCGTCTTCGTACGAACTGGGGACTTTACGGTCGAAATAGTGAAACAAACTGTCCACCGAGCCGCAGTATTCTTTGACCCGGAGGCAATTCAAGTAGCTCAAGTAGTGCTGAAAAATAAACGACGACGATAGAGTGAATAGCATCGAACGAGCGTCTCACAGTTGACAAGCGTTTCACGTACTGCTTCGGCTTGTTCAGGGTTGGTCGCTATGACGTCGCGCAACTTGTTTTGAAGTTCGGGAGGAGACAAAGCGCTTTGAGGGTCTTCTATGAGGTGCTTCGCCTGCTGCGCCATAAACAATTCCGCCTGCCTCCTCGACCAAAGACCGACTGGTGGAGGACTACCGTCAATCACACTGTTCGAACAATAACAGAAACAATTATTTTAAAAAATGCTGAAATTTTTACGTAAGGGTTTAATTTGATTCTGGCGATAGAATCATTTTTTAAAGTTTAGAAATTTGAAAAGAAACATACAAAAACATAAATAAAATAAAATAAAAATAAATAAATAAAAATAAAATTTTTTACATTTAATGTAAAACTGTACAGTGTTAAGATAGAAAAGAGACCCCCCATAAATGGAGTTCACGTCCAAATTTACTTCAAAAACGACACCTCATTTGACCTCCTCTCCCAAGTTCTTCAGATGCCCCAACATACCTGCCTCATTAAATAGATTACCACAGTGCATGTATCAGGATGACTCTGAGACACTCATAAATGGATTCAACGTCCAAAAATACTTCGAAAACGACACCCCACTCGACCCCCTATCCTAAATCCTTCAAAGACGCTTCCTGTAGCCCCTTTTTTCACCCCTGGTTGAGCAGACAGGCTGAAAACCTTGCAGACACAATTAGATGGCGAACAGTGTATTCAGTCAAGTCAGATTAAAATACCTAATTCCGCCGAGAGCTAGTGGAATACCGAAAAGTAGTGAATCAGCCAAACGTTATAGTAGGGGAGTGGTTGAGGGAACATGAAGGAGGGCGGAGAAGCAGATATGCTTGGGCCTGGGATGGATGGAAGGACGGACGGACGCATTTTCAAACCTCAAGACCCCCCTACTGACCAAAACGGCCAGAACTCGAAAGGAGTGTCTGGGGAACAGAACCGAGGCCTACTCCAGAGCGCTCTTGCGCATCTTTGTAAACCTACATTATTCTCCTTGGAGTGCTATTGGGTTTTCATTTAATGTTACAGCCCTCCCAAGTCTAATTTTGAAACACACTATAACTGCGATAGGTACGTACCTATCAATAAATCTATGGTAGATACTTCTGGGCTTCATATTTCGTGTTGCTGACACCCACATCCTCAAACATTGTTTCAACTTGTAATAATTAGTCCAGTAAAATTGGACCGGGGTACCATGACGCAATTCTCGGCAAACTGGAAATCGTTTTAACCCCTTCTATTTGGTCTGATAACAAGTATCCTGAGTTTGCACTTTCTCAGGAGGTAATTCAGGTGTTCAGCCGACGATTACTACCTTAAAGAAATCGGTAATATTTTAAAATTGAGGAAAGTAAACCGATTTCCAACTTGCAGGAAACTACTACAGGTCCATATTTTATTGAACTGCAGACTGAACGATAAGAGATAAGACAATGTCAAGATTTCTGCATTCGCCCAGCCTCGGGGATTTAGAGCTTGTTTCCAGGAAGGCAGAAGTACGGTTCTGAACCCCCCATAATCGCTCAGTAAACTGACCTGTAGATTATTCTGAGACACACCACACAACATACCAAAACAGCTCTACTGCTGATGGCACAATCTTACCCTAAAGGCGAATCATCTTTGGTCGGCGAGCGTAACGAGACGTCACCACAGATCGAACTCAAGTCCATCTCTTCGACGCTTTTCCTTCGAACGGGACGATTCTCTTTCGTCTCTTCGCAATCTTCACTGTCCGAAAAATCCTGAAAAACAAAACGAACGGTCCTGCAAATGCAAAAACGTTGATACACGTCAGCTCTAAGCTTGCTAATCGCAACCCTCACCTTAGTTTCATTTTGAATGACAGCTCGCTTCCCGCCCAAAATATAGCTCTGGTACGCTTTGTACGTGGCGACCATTTGAGAAAAGGACAATTTTTCGAAAAACAGTTGAACTCGCCTCAGGAACAGCCCTGCACAAAAATGAATATAACAGTTATGTTAACAATAAGTGATGTTCGGACCAGTCGTGGAGCCCCAATAAGATTTCAGCCTCTCATCGTGAGGATCTGTGGGGCATTCATGGGGGCTACAAATGTGACTTTTGAAGGAATGGGTTGTCGTTTCTCGAGTAATTTCGAACGCTCTTTTTTCTTTTTTTTTTTGGAATTCCACATCAGATGTGGGCAGATTCTGTACCTCGGTGGACTCGGATCGTTCTGGGACCCCCAAAAGTGGGGTCTACGTTCAAAACTACTACGAAAACGACACCTAACTCGATCCCAATAGCCGAAACCCTTAAAAACTCTCCCATAGCCCCACACAACCCCACGGGTTAGGGCGATCGGGCTGAAAACCTGCCGGCACAACTAGATGGTAATCCGAGTATTTTGTCAACATTTCAGGTTTGAAAAAAAAAAAAAAAAATCTTACGGCCCAAAACGTCTCGGACGGCGGAAGGACATTTCGTTTTTGGAATCTAGACATCTTGAAACGTATAATGTCAAATTTTGAGTCCGATTAGAATTTTTCTATCTCCGTCACGATTACATAGGTGTATTATCCCATGAATAATCAAACAAAAGTAATAAATCCTTGTGTAAAATTTGCAACTTTTTTTATTCAAAACTCAAAACTCGGGAGGGACCTTTTTTGAGAGAACCACCCACGTCATGTCATTAACCTGCCCATACTGACCGATTTTACTCGAGCGGTTGATCAGCTCGAATCCGTTGATTTCATTGTGGGGGAGGCGGTCAACGTTGGCGAGAACGTCCGGGCTGCAGCCGACGTCCCTTTCGAGCAACTCGTTGACTTTGACTTTGAAATTTTTGATCAGCAACGGCTGGATTTGATATTTGCCGGACTCGAGCAATTTGACGAGCTCGCCGAACTCCATGTCTGGGGACTGAAAAAGAGTCAGTGAAAAACACGGATGGGACTTGTGACGGGGGTGAATCTGGCACTGACCTGGATCAATTTGAGCATCAACATGCAGAAGTCCCTTCGGAAAATGGGTCGTTTGTCTCCGCTCGGCCAGAGCCGCCTGTGAGATGGGATGGTCTCTTTGACTGGAACAATCACCAACAATGACTATTTTCCCAAAACAACTCACACAAACAAACAACTGACTTACATTTGGACTTGAGAGCGCACATTTCATTGATCAAAACGACAACGCAGATCTTGTACGGAGTCACGTACTCCAAAACGCTGCTCTTCTTCACATCTTTGAAGGTCCAAATGTCATGAGATGAACTGCTCTCACTATTTACCATCTTGACGTCAGTTTGAACAACGCGGAATAGTTAAAGCCGGACACGGAATGCTAAGACCACTATAAATCAATAGATATCCGCCGACGTAAAATTTACGACATTTAATGTCGCTCCACCGACTCGGGCTACCACTGCAGTTCTATTTTACATAAAATTAGTAACTGTTAATTAATCGTCAATGTTTATCATAAAGAAGTTCTTTAAAAGAACTGAGTTGTTGTTGTTGTTGTTGTTGTTGTTCTCTACTTCTTCTGGCGCTCTCAAGAAGGGTGTGGCCATTTCTGATGTTGAGATGTGATGTGGTTGAAGGGGAAGTGATGAAGGAGAAGGGGGGGATTAAAAAAGGGGAAAGAAAAGAAAAGGAAAGGAAAGAAAAGAAAAAAAAAATAAATAAATAAATAAATAAAAAATAAAATAAAAAATAAAATAAAAATAAAAATTGAAAAAAAAAAATTAAAAAAAAAATAAATAAAAAAATAAAAAAAAAAAAAAAAAAAAAAATTAAAAAAATAAAAAATAAAAATAAATAAATAAATAAAAAAAAAAAATAAATAAATAAACAAAAATAAAAATTTCAGAGACGAATGTTTTTATTCTCTAGGAATTCAATTATTTGGTGAAGGGGGGATTGGTTGTCACGGAGGGCCGACTTCAATGTGCTCAGAACGAGTTGGCGGGGACTCAAGTTGGTTTCAGGGCCGCCCCGAACAATTCCTGATGCCAGGAGAGCCGGGGAAAGCATCGGGCACTCAACCAGCCAATGTTCGGGGTTTTGGACCAGCTCCCGCTCCTCTCCACACATCTCGCAGAATGGGTTATCCCGGACCCTCATTCGAAACCGGAATAGGTTGTCATGACTGTGGCCCAAGAGGAGACGATTGATGGAGGTAATTCTTCTAATGGAGCTACTCAAGTCATTCTGGAACCATGGCTCACCGAGCGGGTCGTCCACAATCTCCCGCGTCCACCCTCCCGCACCGGCGCAACTCCTGTAGTCATGAGTCCACTCATCATAGGACTGCCGCTGGAACAAACGCTTGAAGTCCGGGTGATAGGTGGCAGAGTTCGGTTGGACGGGGAGTCCAGCCACCGCAGACACTGCCTCATCGATCTTTTCGTTCATCGGTATTGACCGATGAGACGGTACCCAGCAGAAATTGATCTCTGCGGTCCGTAAGATCTCTGAGACGTCGCCCAACATCTCAGCGAAGACCGTAGGTGGAGAGTCACCCCAGCAGACACCCCTCAGGGCCCTCAAGCAGGCCTGCGAGTCAGACAGAACCAGTATGAGTTCCCATAAACTCTCACCGGACCACAGAGTAACAGAGAAGAAACAGAGAGGAAACTCCCTATACTCCCTGTGTTGGCAAAGTTTGGCCGTGAAGTCGGTGGAGGGGGGTGTTTGAGATGGACAGTGGCGCCCCCCAGGGGTGATTGCTCGCAACTCGCCGACGCACGGCCCCCTCCCCTCCCCCCGCTATCAGCCGATCCCCCCCCCCCCCCGCACTACCAGGCCTTTCCCGTTCGTTTTCAATAGGCCCATCATCACCGGAATCACCCACAGAAAAATAATTTTATAATTATTATTCCGATGGTGAGTTCCTGTGATGTGAGATCCATTGAAAACGAGTGGGAATGGCCTGGTAGTGGTGGGGGAGAAGGACGAGTGAAATAATAGCATCAGAATAATTGGCACAATAAGTAATTTCGCTTTATTTTCTCTTTTCTTCAATATCATAGTGTTCTAGATAGAGGGGGAATAAATTCAACAACGTTGGTGCGTATAAAAATATCTATTGAAGAATAAGGAACAAAAGAATGTACTGGTAGGTATAAAAATACAGATACTCAAACACATTACATACGTGAAGGAATTGCAAACATTATACATTTAATAAATTAATTCCTTACACTAATAAATTAAATTAGAAAGTGGGCATATCTCTTTACAGGAGTTCTTTTGGAAAATGGACTATAAAATACGGATTCCCACTACCTATCTCTGTGCATCAACAATGATAGAACTGATCTGAAATGATCTCTTACATTATGATAGATCAACTGAAAAAAAAAAAAAAAAAATTGGGGTTCAATTTACTGAGTAAGTTTAACGCCTGAAATAGATATCCTAAAGCAGGTTTGTAGTCACCTGTTACGCGTTATGGAGATTAGTTCGATAAACAGGATCTGTTCCTGGTCGACGGGGCATACGATGAACACCCTGTAGCCTGTAGCCGAACACTGTCGACTCGTCCGTGGGGCCTGTAGAGAAATTTAACACAAATATCAGTCATAATTGGTTATATCAGCAATAATTTCCAGCTTGCCTACTTCTGACCTAACCTATGCGGTTGTTTCAACAGGTGGGATTGATTTATCAGATAAGTTGATTATCAGATTCGAATGGCCTACTGCATAATAATAATAATAGTATTCTGAAAAAGTGTTAGCAACTTACCAAATCGTTGTCGATGCGGACTGTGAAATTGAGTGATCAAAAGTGAAGCTGTTGAAATAGCTTAGGAATGAAAACAATAATTTTACTGCTTTCGAGAGATCGAACTGATGAACTTGAACCTGAAGAAACCGATTAGCAATGAACAAAGTTTTTGAAATTGAGAACGAAGGAAAACGCGTGAAAAACTATAAAACAATGTTTGATGATGAAGCCTTTGTAACGGCCGTTACAAACCGCCCAGTTGTTGGTGTGGTACCATTATCTACGATGGAGACACTAATGGCGGACAATTCTGGACTGTGGGGTGCGACAGGGGCGCTCTCTGTTACTCTGTGGGTGAACCCTTGGGGTGACTTTGTGGCCACGCCCCTTTTCAAACTCTGGCCCTGAAATGGAGGGGAGTTTCCGCGGCACCGGACACAACGCATACAGAAGTAAACAAATAAGACAACGTGTTCTTCTTGTTCGAGATGCTCGTTGGTTGTCTGTTTTTTATTTGCTCTGAGGCTCACTTGAGACCAGCAACTATTCTGCTTCGTATTTCGTTGTTGGGTTGAAACTACTGTTCGTAACGTGTCATTGATTTCGTGAAAGGACTGACAAAATAAAATTAATCGGATTTATTGAATAAAATTGTATTTATTTGATTTCATGACGTGTAGATTTCAAAAAATTAAAATGTCCGTTTGCCGTTAGAGTCGTTTTGGGCATTAAATTCCGGGCATTAAATTCCAAGCATTAAATTAAATTCCATTAAATTCCAAGCATTAAATTCCATTAAATTAGCATTAAATTCCAAGCATAGCATTCCATAAATAAAGCATTAAATTCCAAGCATAGCATTCCATAAATTAGCATTAAATTCCATTAAATTCCAACCATTAAATTCCAAGAATTAAATTCCGGGCATTAAATTCCAAGCATTAAATTCCGTTTTGGGCATTAAATTCCAATTAAATTCGTTTTGGGCATTAAATTCCATTGGGGTGTGCATTAAATTCCAAGAATAATAAACCTAAAAAGTTTTTGGGTTTATTATTCTTGGAATAGGTAATACACTTACCTACGTAATCGTGACAAAGCACTGTGGGGAAAAAATTTTTATTGCAAAAAATTCTTTAAAAAAGGCAAAAAAAAAAAATAAGAATGGAAAAAACCGCTACCTAATTTTTGAATGTCGACATTTGCTCGAAGTGATGGTAGAAAATGATTTTTTGGCCGTCAATGCCCCTGCCAAACAGCTTAGTGATGAGATTTAATCTCATCACTAAGCTGTTTGATCAAATTTTGATCATGGGAAAACATGACATTGTAAAAAGTTGTACACATTAAGTAGTAAGTAATTTAATGGAAATCAATCCATCCTTATTACGTAGGTATGTTTTTTTTTGCGATGGTCCAAGTATTTTTTTTTCTCAGATACCATAGTAGAAGTACAATTTGTACTGTACAATGTGGAAAAATCTGTTTTCGGGACAAGTATGAATATTTTTTGCATCTTGAAGATTTTTTCGCGGGGAATTCGAATTTGAAGAGATTGGGACGATCTGACCAATCAGAAGGAAGTTTTTTTTTTGGTGGAAAGAGGAAAATGTTTGAGGCAAATGTAGATCTTGTACCAGCAGAAGGGCAAATGTGGCAGTTTTCGAGGTTCCATCTAACTCCAAAGCCACGGGTTTGTGTCTGTTCGAAGGATTTTTACGATTAGAAATGTAGCTACCTACAACAAAAACTACACTTGAGAAAAGAAGGGGAAGTTTGGAAGTTATTTCAGCCAATTAAGTGATCAATCGTTTAGGCGCTCGTTTGAGTGGCATGCGAATGTGTTATACCTACTGGTTAATGATGAACTGTGGTTCTAATCATGACAGTGACATCTGAGGATTGTATGACTTTGAAAACACAATTTTCCAACATTTTTAGAAAATCCCCTGGCTGCATTTCTCTCTAGTTGTGCCCGCAAGGTTCCAGCCTGATCTCTCAAACCCGTGTAGGTAACTCCACATTTCTTATATGGCTACGGCTTAATATGATTGATCCTTTTAACTGAGCCATAGTTTACCCCACCGCAACCTTTAGTTAGCTTTTCCACATCCATTACGTGGTGATGCAGCAGGGACAGTCAATTGGCGAAAAATGTTAGGTACCTACGTCCCAATCGTTACCTTTTTTCAATCACAAGCAGAGCGATTTTCGTTCATCTACAGATGTCATTAAAATTAGCCGCTGAACGACAGTAAATGTCAATCCTAACGGTTTTCGGTATCTTTGTTACCTCGCTTTTATACATAGTGACTCAAATAGGTAGGTACTCGTGAACGAGATGTTGATCGGCAAGGTTTATTGTTCCTGGTACAACTTAAAATGTAACTGTTCTTTGAATAGTCAATAGGGTATTCCAACGTTTGTTGCAAATGGCTCAAATCATTTTGGTTCGAGGGGAGGGGGATCAGGAATTATTTAATACTACGCCAGCCAACCCCCGACCGTATCCCGCCTGGCCACCAGACCCAACAACTCGTTTTCACCTAGTGTGCAGTTTATTTATTTTTCATTAAAAAAACAAATTTTTTGATTTTTGCTCCACTTTTTTTGTTTCATATTTTTCTCGTCATCTACTCGCCAAAACGGATTTTGGTTTATTATTCTTGGAATAATGTTTTCGCGACGGAGGTCGACGACTCGGATCGGCCTCAAAATTTGACATCCGTTTCAAAAGGTCTTCATTCTAAATCCGAAATGTCCGTACGCCGTCCGGGCCGTTTTGGGCATTAGGAATTTTTTTTTAAATCTGACATTTTGACAAAATACCTGGTTTACCATCTAGTTGTTCCCCCAAGGTTTTCAGCCCGATCGCTCAAACCCGTGGGGCGCTATGGGGCTAAAATGGGGCTACGGGAGGTTTTTTTTAAGGTTCTCGCCTATGGGATCGAGTTAGGTGTCGTTTTCGAAGTATTTTTGGACGTAAAAACCATTTTTGGGGGTCCCGGAACGATCCGATTTCACTGAGGCGATCTATGGGGCTTTCATGGGGCTACAAATGGGATTTTTGAAAAATCCCAGGAGGTCGAATATTTTTCAAGTAAAATAACAAAACAAAAAAAATCGAAAAAAGTTTTCGAAAAAAAACCCCAAAAAAAAATTTTTTGGAATACAAAAATCCAAAAAAAAATTTTAAAATTTTTTCATTGACAGAATTAAATTTCTGCACAAGTAACCTATATCAAAGAATAATAAACCCTAGTGTAAAATTTGCAGCGTTTTTGGTATTTTTTCAATTTTTTTTCAAGAAAAAGTTTGATTTCCCGTTTTTCCCCTTTCCCCACATGGCGTATTTCGTTTGCAGAGGACCGAATTTCTGACCGTTTTAATTCCTGGAAGCGTTCGAGTTCTGATTCAATTCCGAACGTACCTAGCTATATTCTTCTTCGTGAGGCTCCTCTTATTTTTTATAGGTACTCTACAATACCTACCTATCGTTTTCCCATTCATTTTCCACTACTACATCAATCAGAGAGTTCAAAAAAAGCCCCAGAAATAATATTATATTGGCATAATAATATATTGGGGACTTTTTTCCTAGGGAGGGGGACTTTTTTTCTGTGATTCACATTTCACCCCAGGTGATAATTTTGAACAAAGCCGGATGTTCGCGGATTGGGGTTTTGATGAAAAAGGTGTCGTTAAAATGATTCATTGAACTACTACAATGTAATTATAATTTAATGCTGCTTGCACCTATTCCAACGCGAGCTGTGATGAATCAGTGTTGATTCGTCTATTAACAGCGAAGAAATCAAAACATTTACTAGCGGCTGTTGGTTTTTTTGCTAATTAACTGCGAGTGGTGCTTGTTCTTTTGTCGATCCCGATACGACTAGTTTCTTCAACTCCATAACAGGTGACGTACGTATGCTCGTAGCTCACGTCCTCCTTCAAGGCAAGTACACACGACTGTAAACAGGGACAATCATGTTTTCTCCAACAACGCTCATCTGCATCATATTGCTCAACACTGAGAAAGTATGTGAAGGGAGAAAAGATGACATGAATGGAGTACATGCCACAAGCTACATATTAAGAGATAGTTATGAGAATATTGAATCCAGTAATAACCAGGACTCAAGTGAACAATCAATCCAAAAAGTACCGAAGACTAATCGAAAGGAACATGGGAAAATAATATACACCGGTCGAGGACTATTAGAAAATATTCAACCGGCCTTCAGCAATGACTGGGAAGATTTAGTTGAAGACATTTTATCTGCTGCAGCCAATACAAGCAAGCCACTTGCCCAGTTGAATCGTCAAATGTCCAAAAATGTAGCTCGGCCTAGGGAGAAAAAATGTAAAAAACAATCAACACAAAGGACAGAGGAAACAAGTGGAAACAAACCTCAAAAAATAACCCAAGCCAAGCGAGGAATGCTAGGCAAAATTCTTTCTGGTGCCAGCAAAGGGGTGGATGATATTCTCAAAACTGCTACAGCGACAGCTCAAAGCATTGTACCAGGTACGGCGAAATTACTTCAACATGTAGCTGCTGCTGCTAGTGGTGAGATTGACCATACATTAGAATTCATTGGAGATTCATTCAGATCCGCAACAGGAGCACTTCGACAAGCTACCATAGAGACGATAAAAATAGGCGGCCTACTGATCAGATCACCTATTCATTTTGTGGAACTAACGATCAATAAAGCGTGGGCAGTACAGAAATTCGGAACAGGCCTGACAAGTAAAATAATGAGCGACACTGCAAATTGGTTTCATATTTCGTGGGACGCCATCAAAGCGTTGGAATTCCCAGGAAAAAACCTGATTGTTATGTTACTTCCCCGGGGAGTTGTGTCAGTAGTGGACACTATCTCGAAGGAGATCATTTACATCATCAATAACACAAAAAATATGATATCATCAGCGACTTCTTACACTATGTATTTAACTTTGAAAGTTGTGTTCAAAGCAGTGCAGATTGCCGTAAATTCTTTCATTGGAAATTGTGTGAAGTTGCTCAAACTTAATTACATCCCCGTACATAAGAGCGGTATTGACGCTATCTACATGAAGGATGGTTATATTTGTGGCTTGGCTAATCTGGAGCCAACAGACAAAGTAGTTATAACCAGGAACGATAAAAAATTTCTTGTTATCCAAACTCAATGGCTCAGCAAAGATATTTTCCTTAAGTTGACTGGAGTGAAAGTTGTTAGCGAATATGCAATGGTTGGAACAGTATTTGAAAACGAGGTGATGAACATAAGAATCAACAATGTTACATCTACAATGATCGTTTCTTTCGAAGCGGGTACACTTCTCCGGTTCATCAGCATAAGCATAAGAGTTAAGGCAATTGAAGGATTGACGGTTCGTTTCGCAGCAAAAAAGAAGAACTCCTGGATGGAAGGCATTGAAGGCATGGCGGGAATTTTCGCTGATCGAGTGAGGGACGAGATGAACGGCATTTTCCAACGAGTTGAACAAGCGGTGTATAATTACTCTCTACCTTCATTACATTAATTTTGGAGGAAAATTTTTTAATAATGTCAATTTTTACCAGTGTAAGCTCCTCGGTGGCGTGTAGAAACTTACAATATTTTGACAGTTCAGCGCTAAAAAATACCCAACCGCTGAGGTCTTCTTCAGATTCCGCTGTAAATGAACCAGTAGTATTGGAAGAAATTATCGACAGTAAATCGAGAAAACCTCGTAGATTTTTGGTCAAAAAAATTTTTTTTTCTCTTATTGGGTAAAGGATATCAGTCAGCACATGTCTCTGTTGTCGTTGATCCTTTCTTACGAGTTATTTCGCGTTCAGGAAGGAATTAAAGTTACACGTAGGTAAGTCTGTATTCCAGGGAAGAAAGGGTCTCTTTCTTCCATGTCTGTATACCTACCTTTCAAAAGGGTTATCAAACTTCCTATGTTCATGACTTACTAGGTTTTCCAAGGCGTTACAAGGTTTCCCAGTGAAGAGAGTCCTGACTTATGGGTATTTCGACCATAGTCGTGAAGTGATTTACGAAGATTGCACTGTTTATAATTGTGTTTAGCGCCTTAACCATTTAGCACCTTAAACTTAAGACTGCAGTCCCTATTCAAGCTCTTATTCTATTATCATAACTCAGTTTTATTCCAACATTACAGTACCAAATCACCGCAAAGATGATTATAAACTCATTATCAGTTAAAACTAGGCTTCAAGTAGTGCTCACAGCTGTGAAATAGTTCCGGGACCCCCAAAAAGGGATTCTACGTCCAAAAATACTTCGAAAACGACACCTAACTCGATCCCATAGCCAATAACCCCTCCTCTAGCCCCATAGCACCCCATAGGTTTGGGCGATCGGGCTGAAAACCTTGCGGGCACAACTAGAATTTAAACCGAGTATTTTGTCAAAATTTCAGATTTTGCGAAAAATTCCTACTGCCCAAAACGGCTCGGACGGCGGATGGGCATTTCGGTTTTGGAATCTAAACCTCTTGAAACGGATAATGTCAAATTTTGAGGCCGATCGAAGTCGTCGACCTCCGTCGCGATTACATAGGTGTATTATTCCAAGGCTAATGAACCAAAAGGTTCTACCCGACAAAGTTTCGAACTGAGTGAACCTTATGATTCGTTTTCCTCCTAATTACGGTGGTAATTAAGAGCTCACGATTAAAATTAACCGGGTAACATCATCTACGGGAGCCCTGTAATATTTTACAACACGAACGAGCTCGCTAAGTCGGGTCTTGGCACACCTGAGATAACGTCGGAGGATTTCCCCTCAATTCTACGAGATTAATAATTCCAAATTAATCCGCTACGAATGGGCGAAGAATGAGGTTTGTATAATCCTTAATGCTATTAGACGATTCCTTAGAGCGTTAGCTTGCACAGGTCGATAAAGGAGAGGCGTACACAGTATTATGGAACTATCTAAGATATATTTATGGTACTAGGGTAAGGGGGGTTTATTTCGAAGATTAGGAAGTCAACGAATTTCGAGAGGAATCCTCTTAAAGGGGATTTCTGGGCCAATGACGTTCCGAGCGCAAGATAAGTATTCCCGCGAAAACAGGCATTCGAGTACTTCTAAGTAGCTTTAGGAAGCAGGGACTGAGCAGGGTTTAAATCAAGAAGGATTAAAATTTAATCCTGTCTGATTCAAGTGGGAAGTACCCGAAGTACCTGATTTAGAAAACTCTGCCATATTTGGGCGTTCGAAGAATTTTCAGCATCTACACGGAGGCATCTGCAATAATGAAATACCTGGTGAAATGTCCTCTGCCGGTAGTAGTCAGGTACCCTCTTTAAGCTTCTTACCTTTTTTGTGCTCTGTGCGACATTGAACTTGTGATCAGGCCCTTTGCTTCAACCTTGTTTTTAGAACTGACGAGGAGTGATAAAATACCTCGTTGCTCACATTAAAAATATATTTCATTCACAAGGATAATTTTCCACATAAGCCATATAAAAACGTAAACCAGGGATGCAGAGAATGGAATCGGAAAGAGTGTTTATTACTGTACAGAGATGGCTGTGCTGTGTCCCTTAGGGGTATTTATAACGCTTATAGCAGTGCATTTAAAATACATAAAAGGAATCCAAAGAAAAATAAAAGTGGAAAGAAGATTTAAATAAAAGAGTAGACACTTGGAAAGTCAAGTTTCTGCGCCTGTCATACATGACGTGTCTAGTTTAATTGTGCATATTATGTATGTTCTTCAAAAATTTCGTTGTTGTTGTTAATGTCTATGGGGTGTTGTGGGACTTTATCTGGCCGTATGGTGACGACGTCGTGCTCCTGGAAATCTTCGCCGTTGGATCGTTTGGCGAACAACATTCGCTGCTTTAGGGCCAAGGAGCGTTCATGAGGCCAATAGTGGTCTGGAGAGCGCGGTCGCTCGTGTCCAGCTTCGGTTGTACACTGCAGGAGGACTGCGGCGAGGACGAAGGCGACGAGGAGTGTCCGGTTCATCTCTCCTAAACACACAACGATCATCAATATACAGATACAGTAAGACAACCCTTATTCCTTTCAGCAACCCAAACCAAAAGAGTGCTAAGTAAAGGGCGCGTTCACAGTGCTGATTGCTGGTTAGCTCTTGCTGCAGTTTGAATACGGGAAACTTGTTTTGAAAGGCCTGGCCTGAACGGTTCAGGCTGAACCAAATCGAGCAAAATTTCTGGACGTCATTAAGTAACTACTTACCAAGTTTCCTAAATTCCACGCCCTAGCCGGCCTCATTCATCATAGTGTGGACGCGCTTTTATTAGTGATTGTTAGTGATTTCTTAATAATGCACACAAACGAACCCTGCACATCTGGTAGGTAAATTGGCTCACCAAAATTTTTCTCCACGTAGGTAGCTACTTCAACTTGAAGCGGGTTACGAATTGACTGTTCTGCGAGTTCACCTCTATTGGAGTTATAACGTATTCATGCTAGTTATCTCTTTGTAGTGTAGTTTTCCAAACGGTGCTTTGATCCAAAAAACATCATGAATATTTAATGAATCTTATGGAATCCCCTCTTGGTAAAATGTGGCACTTTCATGTAAACCACATCGATCCACTCGAATTTGGGTTCTTTTGCCTTGGGGAGAGTTATCGAACTCCGTTATTATACCTGCTCTTACCATAGCATAGGGCGAGTACCGTAACTTTCGACTACAAGATCATTATCGTGTTATCGATCAAAACAAAATGGGCGCTCACCGCTGTTTTCTCCTGTTTCCTATATACCAACATTAAATTTTCGTCGTTTCGTTTTCGGATTGTTCGGTAGTACCTACAGGAAACGGTAACCTGGATAGCTGCAAAAGAAAACCTGGATACCTGCAAAAAGATTTTTGGTCCAAAAACTGATTAGCTGCAACTGACACTGGCTCGACCTCTAAACGTGCAAGAGTAGTAGAGATCCCCCTTCGTTTTCAATCAATCAAACAATCAAACGAGAATCTGATCACGTTTCAACAGTGTATTGTTTGTTCAGATCAGGTTAAGTTGCGGTGTCGTGCGAGCAAAAATGTCTGTGAAAAGGAAGTGTTATGGGGTTGGACATAAGCACCAAAATGAAATTTCTGGTGGAAGCAGATGCTGGGAAATCCAGAGATGAGTTGGCCAAAACCTTCCTGTTGATTACAGAAGCAATAAGAAGGCATGGAAGAGGGCCACCGAACGTCACGATCTTACACTTCTCCAAGCCCTGCCCTACCTGGGGGCTGAATCCTGCCTTCATCGGTTTTACTTCGCCGAAGAACTTTCCTTCATTTGCCGCACTTGTACATGCTTCCCAGCTGCTCAAATAAGGCGATTTTGGTCTGAGATGACCGAGGTATGCGCTTGTTTTTTGTACCGTTTGAGGGAAGAGTTGGCACTGCGTTATTTATACATTTTGAAATTTGAATGCCGACATTTGGATCAGTCTCAACAATTAGGCCTATAGGCAATTCTACCCTACCGCCTCCTTGCTTCAGGTGCCTCATTCTGAAAATTCAACGCGGTAAGCTCGACTGTGAAGACCCCTAATATTTTCTAGAATAGGTGCATTTACTCTCCTAACAAAATTTATAGACAAGGTTAGATTTCTAAATCTAAAACAGCGAAATTGACTTGCCTGCAATCCAGATTGTGTAGGACCCTGCCTATTTTGTGCAATTTTTCCGCTTCTGGCGTGGCAGTCGAAGTCTCTAAACTAAATCACTGATCGTGTCTTGACGAAAAAAAAAGTTGAAGATTAGAAAAATAAAAGAAGATTAGCTTACTCGGGCTTAAATGAGATAACAAGTGCATTTAATAAATTCACCGTTAATATTCCTTTTTTGGCACTGATGTCGTTGAAATCAGCTTAACGACGCTTGCAAACTACTCTTAAACTCTCATATCTAACGAATTTTTTTTCTCTCCCTCGTCATTTTCGGAATCTTTGTTCTCTTACTTTTACGCTACCTATTTGACGGGGAAGCCGTTACAGTCGTGAACGGGAACTTGAACGGGGAGGTTTATGATTGTCCCCCCCCCCCCCCCTCAATAATCTTCACAAAGTTTCCGGCAAATGGGGTCAACTTCAATACGTTTATGTAAAACAGGAGCTATCCAGGGAGGTTTTATTAGGCCGTTATGAGAAGGCCTAAAACTCTGCCAACTCGGCGTTGGGGGGGATGAGAAGGAATTTGAAGGATTTTCAGCGCCTTCACGAAGGGTATTTCAGTTTTGCCGGTGCCACCCTGAAGGTGACATCGAGCCGGCTGTAGAGAAATCACATGAATCTCCAAGATTTATAGTAAATTCACGTAATATAACATTTATTTATTGCAAGTTTACTAGCATAGGTTTATTACGTTCTTTTCAATCTTTTAGTTAGTGACATTCGAATCCTCGTCCAAGTTTGGATTCCGGATCCCTTTCAGTGACCATGAAGGTCCAATTTTATTCATTTTATTCCTGAATCCTTTATGGATCCGCTGTCCAGTAGACCTCCTACCACCCCTTATAGTCTACCCCTTTACCTCACGGTTTTATAAACCAGTTATGGTTTCTTTCACCACGTATCCGCAGCCTTTCATCGACATTTGGATCACAAAACCATTTGTTTTGTGATATCAATTTAGCACATACCTTTTTAACTCTTGCGAGGCCGCATCGTCTCCCAGTGTCACTCCGATCACCCCCTTTTGATATCAATTTAGCACATACTCTTTTTAACTCTTGCGAGGCTGCATCGTCTCCCTGCGTCACTCCGATCGCGACACCAAACTACTCCTTAGTCAGTCTTACACACAGAGTAACAGAGAACAACTGACGCACGGTCTTACAGCAACTGACGCAACTTCTCCCGAAAAGCCGAGTCGCCATCTTTGTTGTTAGTTCACCAACTACCACCAGATCGCTCCCAACAACTAGTTTCTTTTCCCGCCTTTTCGGATTGCCTTTTGGCAACACCGGCTTCTCTACTATTCGAATTCAATTTTAGAGAATTTAAACAACAGAGGGGTCCCCAATCGATGAGGCATTCTTTGGCAAATGGGAAGGGCTTCAAACGAGCCTATTAGAGTTTTAATCGCCTGCTGGTAACGAGAGCATCAAAAGGTAGTCGTAATTACCTTCTTCGAGCCATTTTTTGTGCTCTGTACGACACTGAACTTGTGATTAGGCCCTTTGTATAACCTGTCTTTGTTGTTAACGACGGACGGGGATTGATAAAATAAAATCCCTCCTTGTTCACAATAGAAATGTATTTCATTCTCAATGACAATTTTCCATACGTGCCATTTAAATGCAAAGCAGGGATAATGAGCAGGGATAGTGTTTTTTTTTTTTTTTTTTTTTTTTTGTGTGTGTGTGTTTTTTTCAGATATCTACTCTGAGATAGGGCAAGAATATAATAAATAACATGGCTGTGCCCTAAATACCCTTCTTTGTAACGCAGAGAAGTTAATCGAAAATTTCTGTGAATATATTAAATGGTCAGTCTTGAATGCATTAGGTACCTACATTTTAATGTATTCAAGACTGATCCCGTGCAGAACGAAATAGGACGCCAGACTGACTCTCCACGAGTGACGAACTATAAGAATAATTCACTATTATTGTCCCGACTGATTCCAAATGTATGTTTTGACAAATTTTCCATCGCCCTTTAAACACGAGTAGATCCTGCAGGTTAAAAATTTGTGATGCAGAGAAACATCTTGTCGATTGCCTAATTTAGATGTTGGTGAAAACCGAACGTTACAGAACATGACTCTGGGACAAGACGTGTGTGATTGGCAGAAACTCACTACTTTACAAATGCCTACTCTTTGATTTACATATTCTTTCCGTTTTTATTCCTCTCATACTTTCTTTCGTGTATTTTAAACACATTTGGAATAACCTCTCTGCGTTATAAATATCCTTAAGGCACCGCTGAATATCTTCTCTCAGATCTATCTTCAGGACCATCTGGTGAAGGTGCGGGAGTTCCTAGATGAGGGTGTGTTCCTCAATTTGACATTGGATTGGTGTTGTGTGTAGGGCAGCGTTCCGAAGGTGCTATAGCACACTATAGGTCCATCAGACTGCCACTTGTAAGACTTACAACTGGCCCATAACTCTCACAATCCCACTTAGTTGGGTCACGTTAGCTTTCCCAGAGTTCATACTTGACCTGTCAAAGATCACCCATCGGTGCGCAGACATTGGTGGAGGCAGGAGCAAGCAGTATATCTTTGCTGGAGTTGTCCAGGTAGAATGATAATATCTGCAACCGCCTCGGTGCCGTCAATTCCCTGAGACCTTCGCCAGAGGGAACAGACAACAGTGCCATTTATAACGCACAGACGTTATTCCAAATTTAAAATACATGAAAGGAACTCAGACGGGAATAAAAACGCAAAGAAGATGTAAATCAAAGTGTGGGTATTGAGAAAGTAGGTGATTTTATGCCAGTCACACTTGTCTTGTGCATGCTTTTCTGCAAACATGAGGCGGGCGTGTGGGACATTATCCGAGCCACCAATGGGGGCCCTGAGGTGATCCTCTAACTTTTCGCTCTAGGATCTCTGTGCGAATCCTACGTGCCCATTGACGGCCATTGAAGATGGTAACAGCGTTGCCACGACGCATAGGATGTTCTGGATGCCTCCAAAGCCTCAAATGCCTCCCACGACGTCTAGCTTCGGTTGTGCTCAGCAGGAGTACTACGAGGGCGAAGGAGAAGAGGAGTGACAGTTTCATCACAGAGTTGACTGGGGAGGGGCTGTGTTGACCAATAGGGAGGCTGAGCCGCGCCGCGTTGGGGGTGAGTTCAACCCAAACAGCTGATTCCTCCTCCTGCCGCAAATTCAAACTTCAACTTTTCCACGAATAATATAAATTAATATGAAGTTTGATCCCATTTTCAATGTTATGAATAACGTAAAAGCCATCCATCAATGATAAAAAAATAATAATATAATAAAAAAAATAAATAAATAAAAGCACGTCCATTCTTTATTGTGGACATAATTTTGAACAAATACAGTTGAATCTCTTAGCGGTAAATTCGACAAATACAGTGAAAGTTGAGAATCCAATGTAAAAATGGCGGTGCCGTCAATTCCCTCTGACTTTCACCAGAGTTCTAACGACAGATCTCTGAAAGATTCAGCAGTGCCTTAAGGATATTTATAACGCAGAGAAGTTATTTAAAAATTTGGAATTTAATGTGTTTAAAATACATGAAAGGAATTCAGAGAGGAATAAATACGGAAAGAAGATAACATCCATTATATATATTCTTATTTATAAAGCAAAGAGTAAGCATTTGGAAAGTATACATTAGTACACTATAGTGATTTTGTGCCTGTCACACGTGTCTTGATGATAATAAAATAATCACAGTTCAACAAACAACATGTTTGAATGACGACAGGGTGTTGTGGGACGTTATCCGATCGCCGAATGGGCGTAGGGGCGATGATGTATTCCTCTGAATTCTCGCCCTAGGATCGCTTTGCGAACACTATGTGACCATTGATTTCCGTTGAGGATGGTAAAAGGGTAGGCACGAGCGAAATGACGGACTGGATAATCCCTCCAATTGCGTCGTCCTGCTTCTGCTGTGCTCTGCAGGAGTACAACGGTGAAGACGAAGGCGACGAGGAGTGCCTGGATCATCTCTCCTAAGTACATAATGATCATCAATATACAGACACAGTAGGACAATCTGGATTGACTGCAGCTATCCAAACACAGTTCGAAATGGCTTCCACACGTTCAGCATGATTTGGTTTCGCCTTGCTGATTCGCCAAAGACTAAACCGAATCGTGCCGAAAACAATAAGGAACTTTGGGTTAAATCATCCTGGGCCGTGTTCATAGAAGGGGGGGGGGGGGATATTCATCAAATGATGTTCTGAAGGATTTGAATTGCTGGCCTTGACGTCATGACCACTCATGAGGGGTCCAACCAATAAGGGGCCAAGTTGACTGACTGACTGCTGATTCCCTCGTCATTTTGCACATTCAAACTTCAGCTTATCCATAAATAATAGGTACCTATGTAATATCTATCTATCTTCTATACTAATATATAAAATTCTCTTTCTGTATGTATGTATGTATGTGCCCAGTAAACTGCCGAACGGCTGAACCAATTTCGCAGTGGGTGGGCGCAAATTGACCCGCGTGTTCCGACTTAGATAATAGGCTATGTTAGATTTCGTGAACTCTATTCCTTCATCGCGAACGGAACTTTCCTTCGCGACGAAAAGCCGCGTCAAATAGCGTCGTTTCTAGGGATTGCTAGGAAAATTTTCGAAACGCCGAAACCCGGTACAACTTTTGGCGTCGGGTTTGAACGAAACTACGTCGGTTAAAACGAGCTTTTCACTCTGATTTCAACGACTGCAAAACGATTTCTGTGCGATAACCCGTTCGCAAGTTATTCAGAGATCGTCGGTTGGTGGGTACGAGCATTTTTTGCGAGCCTTCGATTAGTTTGATAGGTAATTTCATTGTTGAGTTGATGGGTTGCTATGGGCTGCTTATGCTATGGGCTGGGGTGATAGACGAGAATTTGATACTTCGCAACGAGAAACGGGCTAAGAAAATTACAAGTCGACGGGTTGCTAAGGGTGTTTGCATCGGGGATGGACGGGAATGTGATATTTCGTGCGAAGCACGGGTGGGTGTCCCAGCTAGTTACTTATTAAATTAATATGAACGTGGGATGGACTCATATGTCTGAACATATGAGTACATTTTCAGTGTTATTTGGAAGCCTTCTATCGATTACAAAAAAATCTAGAAGCATGTTCATTCCTTATTGTGGACATAATTTTGAACGAATACAGTTGAAGGTTATCTCTTTGCTGCGTAGTTCTACAAATCCGTGAAGTGAGCGTTGAGAATCCAATGTAAATATGTCTGAGAACTATCAATCAATCAATCAATCAATCAATCAGTTTTTATTGCAAAAGCCAAACTGGCATAGCAATCGTCAATTACAATAAAATAGACTTAAAACTAAAACAAACAAATATAACACAGAGAAACTTAAAATTAAACAAAGGGCAATACTTGACAGACAAGACACAACAAACAACTCTTTTAAACATGGTATAAAAACAAACAAAAACGCGAGAAGACATTCAGTACCGATCCACATTAACATTATACTCAAGAAAATGGATTTCAAAAAACTCAGATACCGAGTACAGTTCAGCGTCAATTAATATGCCCTTCAATGTCTTCTCAAAAGCAATAAGGGGGAGGGCCTTTAACGAGTCTGGCAAGTGATTGAAGAGGCGAGCACCTATTTGAAAAGGGTTACACTTTAGAGAGGTAGTGAGGCGTACAGCAGGTAAGACTATATTATCGCGATACCGCGTTTCATATGTGTGGTGGTCGGAACCACGTACGAGTACACTCTCATTAATTTTTATAAATTTTAGACACTCATACACATAAGCACCATAAAGAGTTAGAGAGTTGATCTTCTTAAAACTACCCCGACAGCTCTCCAAGTACCCAAGGTTACATATTATGCGAATTGCTGCCTTCTGAAGTTTAAATACCTTATCACTGCCACTAGAGCCTCCCCACAGCAGAACCATGTACGAAGCGTGGCTCATGAAAAGGGCGAAATAAACCGATCGCAGTACTGGAAAAGAAACTGCTTTCGTCAAACGACGTAGAGCAAAGTTAGATGAAGCGAGCCTACTACATAAAGAATCAGTATGTTGAGCCCAGGACAGCCGACTGTCAATCTTGAGACCAAGGAAATTCATAGGGTCTCCTACTTTACCCTTAAGGGAGAATTTTAGATCCTGGGTCTTATCACAATTCAACCTAAGGCCATTAACCGCACACCACTTTTCAATAAGGTGGCTGGAGGAAGTGAGCTGTTGATCTACATCAACCGACCTTGGCCCATTCGAGAGGATCGTCATGTCGTCGGCAAACAAAAAGATATTTTCCCCTCTTTTGTCAAAGTTGAAGGCCAAGTCATTGATATACAACAGAAATAAGGTAGGCCCCAACACGGATCCCTGTTTGACACCACAACGGATTGGGGCAGGTGTCGATGCAGTACCATTGAAAAAAAATAACCTGTTGCCAGCCACTCAAGAATTGCTCAAAGAAACTTAAGGTAGTCTGGCAGAACCCATAATGAGCGAGTTTGCTAAGGAGGGAAACGTGAGGCACAAGATCGAAGGCCTTAGTCAAATCAAAGAGGCGAATGGCAGCCTGATTCTTACATTCAAGAGCTTCATATAAGTCCATTACTAGAGCACAAGCAGCATGCGTCGTACTTTTACCCGCCCGAAAACCAAACTGCTGAGGATGTAGGATACCCTCATCGTTCAAGAACACTCTCAGCTGGGAGAGGATTGACTGTTCAATAACCTTCACCATGATAGGCAATTTAGAAATTGGACGCCAATCGTTATATTGCTTAGAGCTCCCTTTTTTCGGAATTGGTGTTACAGCTGAAAACTTCAAACAGTCTGGGAAGCAACCCTTAGTGAAATAGAGGTTAATGAGGAAAGTTAATGGTTCAAGTAACTAAGGAGCCAGGGTCTTAATCATTTCAGTCGTAAGCCCAAAAAAGTCCATAGACTTGGTGTTTTTCAGACTACAAATCGTTTTATAAACTTCCTCCACTGATAGCTCGCGGAGAGCGAAACCTTTCACACTAGATGGAGCTGAATTCATGAACTCCTTTAACGCTCCCATGGGCGGAACAAGCTGACGTAGAATCTGCAAAACCTTGAGCATCCAGAGTTTGGTTTGAAGAATTACTGCCCCTTGACTTTCGACTCCGGCTGAGTTAACGACATTCCAAGTCGCTTTTACCTTATTAGGTGCCTCAGAGATGGAGGCATCATTGTGCTTTTTGATCAGTGCGTCAAGACCACGCCTGTACTCATTTCTGGAACGCCTCGCCAGCTCCAAAATGCTTTCAGAGCCTACCTCTTCCCTTCTCGGATTGAGGAACGTAAACACTACGAACGACCTCGCTTTTGCGCGAACCAAACCCTGAGAAGGAAAATAAGGAAATTTGAATTAACTGTACGTTCATTGTGACCCTGGGATCACTGGACTGGGGTGAGATCCCAGAGAAAATAATGTACCACGAGAGCTAGCAGAAGTCTGGGTGAGGTTTCCCATTTTACACGTCTGAAGCGTCCGAGTGGCCTCCTGGGTAGAGGCAGAAGGATTGTTTAGAGTGGGCTGGATACATCCATATAGTTCACTCTACAGGAAGGTCAGTCATAAGTTCCTGAGGGTTTGCCCGAGAAAACGGGCGGAAACTGGTTTGCTGCGGAATCCAACGACTCGGCTGGTTTTAATAGGAGTCTGGTTTCCCAGTATCAAAGCCAGCAGTCTCCAGAAAAGAGAGAAAGTGAAATGGGCCGGCGCATCCAAAACCCACTGACATCTTCGTGCAGGGAAGCGGCGACCCATACTGGCTTGGAAAGTTTGCGCAGCCACACAGACGCCATGTCCAAACTTGTTTCTGGGACGATTCGTTTCGGCGTTCGGCAAGGCTGCTCAATAGTTTGGCTTTGCCGCTCATCCTATGCCAAATTGCCAATCAACAGACATGTTTGGAGCACTCGTGTCTTCTCAGTGTCCATAACTCAGAATTAGAAGCGTTACACCGACATCTGCCATATTGTTGGAACAGTAACCTCTGTACGCTGGGATCATCAATAAATAATTGCCTCAAATTCTGCTAAAGCAGTATATACAGCCCGTTCCACTCAATAAAATATCAATTCCAGATGCGATATTGGCTTTTATCTCAGGACCAATACCTTCTACGGGGCAGGTTCCTCCGATCCCCTTCTTTTTCCAAATTACGACCAAACTCCCGTTTAATGTCTCGGAAGCACTCAGGATATTGGGCGAGCATCGGTTCCATGGAAATGCCTCCTTTGGTCCGAAGAAAGAAACTCGCATGAGCATCAGGCCATTTTTATCGCAAGGTGAACAACTGCTGTAACGTTCTGCGGCGGAAAAAAAGGAGATAGGGAAAAAGAGAAAGAGAGAGAGAGAGAGAAAAAAAAAAAAGACGGAAGGAAAACATCCTCGTGAATATGGCCGGGAGCACTTTCATAAATGAGAGATTTTCCTCACTTCGTTTGGGTCCTTCGAGCCGGATTCTTACATTATTGGGGAAACTCGCCCGTTGAAGGTGCGCTTAATCATATTTATGAAAACATGAGCTTCCGGTCTCGCTCTTGCCTTCATTAAGGGAAGTAGAAGACAGTTGACTCTTTTCTCATTTCACGTAATGCACATTGAGCTGAGGGTTCCACATGAGGAGATTGAGGTCAAAGTCTGTAAATAAATAGCTTTATAGTGAAGTTACGACAGCAAAGCCAAACGTCCTGTCAATATTGACTGATAATAAACGCTGAAATGGGCCACGTAAAAATCTTTTATTATAGTTATAACTATAAGCGTATACGCTTAAATTCGAGACTGCAGAGACAGATTTTAATTAGATGAAAGGAATAGCGTTCATCGGCTTTATTCGTATGATCGTTTTATTTAGGACGAAGAAACTAAGACAATAACAAAAAAATAATTGGATAATTCGCCGTTTATTGAGGTGAGGAGCTATTGAAGTGGTTTACCTACTAGCTTAAAGTACCTAGTGCAATTTTGGACAACCCTGAAACAACAGCACGAGACGAGGGCTTCATCTCACCGTTCTTATTAACACCGGTAACTTATTCAGGAACTCAAGTGCATCTTAAGTTGTGGTTCAAGAATGTTTCTGCCGATAACGTTCATCTGTCTCATATTTCTGACCGCTCAACGCGTCAACGGAGCTGAATCGGACCATGAGGACGGATTGGAAGCCGGATTCATTAGGATGACGGCGGAAAATGTGGAGCCCTCAACTCAAATTGAGCTGACGAACGGCGGAAACGAAGATGGAATAAGTGGAAACGCCCAGCGGGGGCTAATGACAGATTTAATAACTCAGGCCGGGCAAAAAATTGACGAGTTCGTCTCCGAATCGAAAACAACTGGGAAAGCATTGATGAATGCGGCGACTAGTGCGGCAGCTAATGCGGCAGACATAGCTTCAGGTATATCGGCAATGGTTTTGCCTAGTAGTTTAGGAAAATAGTATTTACAGTAACTGTAAGCACGCCGTCTCAAGCGGAAGCAACCGAACAGAAAATTCCACGCCCTAAACTACCGATATTGTCCAATAAAAAATATTAATTAATTAATTTATCATTTCCATTACAAATATAACCATAAAAAAGAGAAAAATTGCATTCTATAAATCCTAGTTGTGGGTAAGTGTTTAACACTTATCCACAATCAAGCATCAGTTTTGTTGGGGTTCCTCACTAGCACGGCCCGCACCCCCAAGGAGCCCCTTTGCACGTTCATGTTATTGGAAAAATTAATCCTCCATATTATATCATACATGAGCTCGTGTTGGAGGATGAGTTTTGGTCACAGGCGACCCAAACAAGACAAAGAGTACGGAAGTGATATTAATACTAAGAATTGAACATAATAGATACCTAATATGAAACAACAAGACAATGGAAGGTGCTTACGAAAAGTAATCATTTGTCAATGCATTTATTAAACACTAAATTTAAGAAATTAAACAAGTCCTGTTGAATTAAATTTTCTCATTCAATAAGTTTTTCCGCAGTTTTGAGGGGAGTGCAATTTTAATCCTTGATATTTGCACGAGTTCTGAGCAAAAGCAGTTCAGTAAAAAGGGTATTCAATCCGACAATGATGTTTGAATCTGATGTTTTGGGTGCGAATTGAAAGATTATAGTGTTTCATTCTTATTATTTGCTTAAATACCGTTCAGCTGAACAAGCTTGAGAAATGGGAGAATCCCTATAGTTCACGGAGAGCAGGCGCCAGGTATACTAAGCCACCAATGTCGCTGGATTGCCTACCTGATGGTCCGGGCCACGCCCTTCTTGTCAATCGCATTCCCCATTACTGGTATCACGTTATCAACCATCAAACTGTTTTCTTTCTGTTTGATACGCAACTTCTTTTTTTTAGTATCTAATGGCATAATATATATTTTATGGTAGTTATATATTATATAAACCATCTAATATGGTTTATATACGCACCTTTTTATTTTTTCATACCTCAATGCTCAACGACCAACAGGACTTCCTTCCTTCCATCCATAGGTATGCAACCCTCATAGCACAGGTAATATGCGTTGTAGCTTTATGTTGTTTGCTTACAACGTTGCTCTCCGCTATAGCTATAGGGGTGTTCATATCGCCTGCTCTTGTTTATGATTCTGATAATAGCTTTTTGGGTTTTTATAATAGGCTCCAGGTGAGAAAAGTACTTGCTACTCCAGACAGGAAAACAAGATGATAGTACTGAGTCTACAAGGGAAAAATATACTTGCTTAAATAGTTTCTTATTTAGGATTCTGGACAATTTATAAAAGGTATATAGCAATTTCCTCAGTTTTGAGTTAGTTTTATGGAAGTGGGCTAAAAATTTCAGTTGTATCTCAAATTACGTTCCGAGGTATTTGGCAGAATAGCTTTGCTAACGGGGCAGCACGCCTCGCAAGTCGTCCCATCGCATTCAAGCGAATGGCTGTGAATGTCACCCAGCTCAGGAAGATTCCGTGATCAATTCAAAGAGGCACAAAGGTAGTTTTATCTTCGTTCAGAGTCAGCTTATTATAAGACCCAGTTATATAGTGTTTCAAAGCATCATCCGCCTTTTTCCGTGTTTCACTCCATGAGCTGGATGAATAGTAGAATACCGTGTCGTCAGCACATAACAGAACCTTCCCCGGTAAATCAAGCTCAGATGTAATACAAATTGCAACAGGTCCAATGCCGTGCCTATCCGAGTATGAACCTAAATAGACTTTTTCGCTTTTGACACCATTCACTTGGACAATCTGCTTTCTGCCATCAAGTAACTTTTGAACCATTGTAGTGCAGTATCAACTACCTATGCCCAAATTATTAATTAATTTCAAAAGAAACTGTTATGCGAAGTGGTGTCAAAAGCTTTGGCCTGGTCTAAAAACTGCTGGGGGTTTGCGCCCTGCGTCCAAGGCTTCCATAATTGAATTATACAATTACTCAACTAACTGTTGTGACTTTACTTATTCTACGTGGGATAAACACTAACCAACCTGCAACTCAGTCCTTTCGGTGTGGTTATACATACCTGAAAGTATTTAGAGAATAGCAAGCGGCTCTGAAGAAGCTGAGGAGTACTAGCCCTGATGACACAATGTTCTATGCACACGTCAAAGCCCAAATGAAAACTAATTGTTTACCTCTCACGACATCGCTGTACAGGAATGTTTACAGCAGTTTAACAATAAGTATATCATTTAACATTTCTCTTAATGGCAAGTATCAAGTGGGGGCTCTTCATTTTGCACGGTTAATTGATGCTCTGACACCTGATCTGTACTGTTACGATGTGCCTAGTGTTCCCTTCCCCAATTATTTCTAACTATTTTCAAGTACCACGGTTTTGTGAGGGCGACAAGATTGGTATCAAGCTTCTGCCGATATATGGTGTTAATCAAATTTGCTTAAATTATGAGATTTTACTCAAAAGCGTGATTTGTATTTTACCGACAAATTTAAACTTTTATAATGATCTATAACTACTGCGACTACGGTGGTGGTTTATAAAAAAACTTGCAAATTTTACGCAAACTTGCATTTTCATCATTCTTAACCATCCAAAAATTAATTCTGTCATTAAAAACTATTTTAACACGTGTAAAGATATATTTACACAGTACAGTGTTAGCACAGATAAGGGACCCCAAAACCGCTGCAAATTTTACAAAAGGGTGTAGAAATTAATTCTTTGTCAATATAAAAGTATTTAACGACACTTCCTGGCATCCTTCAAAAGCCCGATTTAGAAGCCCGAAAACGGTGCCTTTCTTATAGCTAGACATTTTTTTTTTACCCCAAAGAAGAAACATTGCTGCAACGCCAAACGAACCATATACATTTTTACAACATTAAATGTTTTAGTAATTTTTACAAATTTTGTAGGTAGATTTAATCCACTTCATGATCGGCGAGTAGGTACATCAATCACGCTAGTTTTTACAGACAAAAAATATCAAACACTCAATTGCTATTCGAAATGAACAAGACATCAAACCACAGAGACATCGTAGATCGTTGTTTTTTTAAGAAGTCAAACAATGAAGACGTCGGTTAGGTTAATACATTGAATTGAGAAAATGAATGGGACTTTTTTTAAATCTTTGAATGGTGTTTTGTCTTTATCGTCGGTCATCGACTACAACGCTCCATTACATCTTGTCATAGATCCCATCCCCGCAAACTTGCGATACAATCGTCACTTTTTTTGCCATCTTCAAGTCTTTATTATCTTTACCACTAATTCAGAACGTGTCTGTGACCCGTCTGGATTCGTATGTCACAAGCGTTCTCCTCTTAAACGGTGAGCCCTAAAACTACCCCAATTTGGTTTATTATTCTTGCAATAATACACCTAAGTATTCGCGACGGGGTTCGAAAATTTTGATCGGCCTCCAAATTTGACGTTACCAGTTTCATGACGCACAGATTTCAAAAACCAAATGTCCTGGTGGGACATATTATGTACATATGTATAGATTTCGCTGAAGGAAGTAGATCATTGCATAAGAAGTAGATCGTTGATTAGGGATTTAATCAGTTCGATTTCTACAAATTGGCACCACAGGTAGTTTTGTAAATCACGTATAGGTAGCCTTAGAAATACTTAATGGAAACATGGCAACATGAGGAACTAACACCACCAAGTACACTTCAAGTACCCATGGTACCCATTCAAATACCACTGTTACGTAATGGGACTGAAATAATTAAATAAATCAACAGTACAGAACAATTAATCACGCGCCTTCGTCCTTGCCGCTGCCCGTTTGACATGATCCTTATTACACTCCACCCCCAAAAAACAGGTGATTTTTCGTTGATTCGGCCAAATAACTCACTGAAACTTGAGAAAAAAAATTAATTTCTTCACAAATCCTCTTTCTACATCTAATTAGACATGATATTCATTCTCACTTACCAAAAACATTAACTGGTAGATGTGGGCGGGAGAAGTTCTTGGGGTTATGAAAACGCCATGATAAAAACGATAACACTGATAAGGTAGGTATGTTGTTGTTGCAATTAAATTTTTTGTCCGGGTTTGAGACTGAAAGCTGGCTTGCCAAGGCTATTAGAAGCACAAGCGACCCTAAACTTTTTTTTTTTACGCAAATCACTACCTACATGGAGATGACAAAGGTGAAGTGGATGTTTTGATCCTAAATACACCCCCGATCCTAATTTGGCTATTCTACGGTACCCAACCTAATAAACTTATAAATTGGTTTATAATATAAACAATCTATAAGGGGTTTTCACGAGGAACACGATGAAGGGAGTCAGATTTAACCCAAAGCTTTTCTTGCTCATCAAAATCGGCGAAAACGTCGGATTTTTTTTTTTTTTTTTTTTTTTTTTTTCGAAAATGGGAAGAATCCATCTCGAATTTTGGATTAAAATTGAACTGACAAGAAAAACGTTTTTGGGGCAGTTATCACGGCAATTGTTTTTGTGTTTTAATATAGCCCATATTGTGGCGGCAAGCCCACCGGATCGTTAAAAAAAATCCCCGTACAAATCCGTTCAGCCGTTTAGGCGCCTATAAGACATGACACACACACAGAAACCCGATTTTATAGAAGTATGGATAGATAGATAGGTCAGCCGGGTGATAGGGGTATACAAATTTTAAATGCCTCAAAACCTCCCGATCTTTGGAATAGAGAGATGGAAACTTGGTCGCCCTAGAAACGGCATCCGTATTCCAAGTGATCGTATCCACTACTAGTGGACCACTAGGAACTCTCTAGTGACATTTTTTTTTTTGTGAAGCTATGTTATTTACATAAACTCCCAGGATCACGGACAAAGAGAGCACGTGGATTTAATTTTTGGATAACAACGAACTATATTGTGTCAGCCATGCAAAATCGCATTAAAATTATGCAAAATATTACCATGTCAGTGTCATCCTAATGCTTTTTTTCATTTTTTATTTATTATTTATTTTTTCTCGTGGTTATCTCTTTAAGTATTTTACTTACCATTTTTTCCCACTCTTTTTGTTTACGCTCAGCAGTTTTTCGTTGTTCGTGGGAATCACGAATATGTTTTACAAATCGTTCAATCGACGTTTTCATTACTCGACCTTTTTCTAACCCAAACCTCTTACGAATATTAATCGGCTTGGCATTTTTTACTCTTCCCGTTGGTTCGCTTTTTCTTGAAAGATCTCCCTGCTTATTCCTGTTTGAATCATTAGAAAGGCCTGATGTTGATGTGATGCTTTTGGCGCCTCCTCCTTTGCCGAAACCAAATGTACCTCCATCGGCACATTCAACGATCAAAAATGTGAGGCAGATGAGCGTTAACAAAGAAAACAGGATCACACGCATTATAAAACCACTTGCACTTGAGTAAACGTATTACGATTGTTTTCAAAACCTGACGCGATGAGTTTCTCACCTTCTGCTGTTTTGGGATGGACAAAGGAGGTGCCATTAACACAAATTGTGTTGAACAATACACTAGGCTGTCACCGACTCTAACGCCCGAGAAGGCAGCTTGAATTTCACGTCATAAAAGCATCATCATGCTTAATCTTATTACCTAGTGCCAACAAAACCCATGCATTCTTCCAATAGAGGGAAGAGAATCAAAATAATAACGGCAATTTTTTTTATTAGTTATGTAACTAAATAGACTTGTTTTAATCAGTTTAGTTCTTCTTAATAAGAGCCTCTTATTGTCATTATAACCAGTGGTGGTTTGTCCTTTAGGCCACGCCTTATTTGACCTCAAGGGATCCTTCAAAAATCCCATGAAAGCCCCACAGATCCCTACGGTGAAATCGGATCGTTTTCGGGCCCCCGAAAATGGATTCTACGTCCTACAGTACTTCGAAAACGACACCTAACACGACCCCATAGCCGAAAACCTTCAAAAAACCCTCCCGTTGCCCCATTATTGCCTCTTAGCGCCCCACGGGTTGGGGCAATCGGGCTGAATACCTTACTCAACTAGAAGGTAAGCCGAGTACTCGGAAATACTTATATTGTCAAAATTTCAGATTAAAGAAAATAAAACCCTACTGCCCAGAACGGCACGGACGGCGGACATCTTGAAACGTATAATATCAAATTTTGAGGTCAATCACAATTTTCGACCACCGTCACGATGACGGATAAAAAATAATGAACCGAAATTAGGAAATAGGGATATGAGCTATTTGGAACGGAACCAGAAAATGACGTTACGAGCTATAATACAGCTTGTGATGACAAACACGGGTTCCCAATTCGGATTCAGCACACTTGTAAACTCCAACCCCAAGTGAGCGTAGCTAATTCACTGATTCGTGGGGGGTATCAGTGGGGGGGCTCCGTGAGGTTTTACCACCTTCACAGAGTTCGCACCTACACTCTCGGAAACGCCCCTCTCTCATCTTCTAACATCCTCAACTGGTATTGCCCCTTCACGCCACCTCGCCCGTTTTAAAAATTAGATCAATGAATTATTTACATACTCTCCCAGGAGCACGGACAAAGAGAGCCCCGGGTTTTTGGATAATGATGCACTATAATTTGTCAGACATGCAAATTCGCTTAAAAATTAGGCAAAATATTACCATATTGGTGCCACCCTAATACGTTTTTCGCAGTTTGTGTAGTAAATGTGGATAGTACAATCTTATAATTAGCTCCCTATTCTTTTCCCACCACTTTTTCACCCTACGAATAAAATCACTGTCAGCTCTTACTCTTTCGCTTTTTCTTGGATGTTCTCCCTGCTTGTTCCTGTTTGAATCATTATAAAGGTCAGCTGTTGAAGCGCTGCTTTTGACGCCTCCTCCTTTGCCGAAACCTAATGTACCTCCATCGGCACATTCAAGATTCAAAAATGTGAGGCAGATGAGCATTGACAACGGAAACATGATCGCGCTCATTATTAAACTTGAGTAAACGTGTCAACGTTGAGGTTTACAACACGTGATGCGATGAGCTTCTCACCTGCAGTTGTTTTGGGATGGACTAAGGAGGTAAATAAAACTAATTTAAACTCTAATAGGTAGGTAAAACACATATTGCGTTGAACAATAGGCTGTCACCGACTCAACACCCGAGAAGGCAGCTTGAATTTCAGTAAAGGGAAGAGAATCAGAATAATAACGGCAATATTTTTTATTCGTTATGTAACTAAATAGACTTGTTTTCTGTTGGTAGTAGAGTTTTTCTAATGTCATTACGTCGGCAGAATTGCGGTGCAACTAGATGGTCAACACTAAAGACTAAAAAAAAAAAATCCTGCTCAAACCCGCTGGACGGTGGAAGGATATTAAAATTTAATTTTCTTGAAATTTAATATAGGGGGAATTCCACGTCAACGTGGTTAAACTCAAAAAATTCGAAATTAACCATTTTTGAATATGATGTACCCCTAGGTGGTAGAAAATGTCCCACCAATTTTCAGACCGATTCGTCGCGTTCTTGCCGCTGCACAGGAAGACAAAGTTGGCGAAAAAGGCCGGTTAGGGTTCACTTCGCCGGCTGCTACCCCACTTATACCGCCATAAAAAAAAAAAAAAAAAAAAATAATAATAATAATAATAAAATAAATAATAAAACCACCAGTGTTTCGGAAAGAGAAAAACTTCTTCTTTTCTGTGGTGAAACATGATTTTCAATCAAAATTATATTTCACTTCAAAAATCGAGTTTGAAAACTTAAAAAAGAGTTTTCTACTATTTGGGCATTTTTGATCTTTTTTTATTTTTTGCGTGATTCAAGGCACACACCTGTGGAACATGCAGTTAAAAGGGCATCTTGGGATACCAAGTCGTTAAGCGTTAGGAAAAAACATATCACTGATTTATGAGGACAAACACGTTTTTTCTCAATTTACTTCGTTTTTGGAATCTAAACATCTTGAAACGTATAAGGTAAAATTTTGAGGCTGAACAGAATTTTCGACCAAAAAGGAAGGAAATGGTCAGTTGAAGGAGAATGACAAGTTATGAAGCACTTGCCATTTTCCTTCATAATATTATTATATCAGCCATTTTAAGATATTAAGAAAAATAATAAAAAAACTATGAAGAAAGTAATAAGATTGTTATCATTTTTATTATCTTCGCTTAAAGAACGCATGGGTCGATTTGCCACTCGAATATTTGCTTAAGTACAATGATGATTTTATGGCAGTAAATTCAAGCACCCATCTCGGGTATCATTGGCGATAACAGCCTATTGTATTACACAAGGTATACCTTCACAAGGATAGTACCTCCTTTGTCCATCCTGGAAAGACTGCTAGGGAGAAGCTTCCCTATCTCATCATCCGTTAAGAACGTACTCTGCCCAGTGCTAGCGATTTTATAACGCGTACGATCATGATTTTATACGTGTTGTTAACGCACATCTGCCTCACATTTTTGAGCATTGAATACGTCGATGGAGGTACAACAGATTACAACGGAGTGAATTTCACACACAGCACGACAGCAGCGGGCCTTCCAAATATTACACAGAGGAGCAACCAGAGCCCTGCTGGACATCCAACGCAAATAATGCCGAAGAGGAAAAGAGGAACAGTACTCTCCGCTGGGCGAGCATTAGGTGATGTTTTGAAATCTACCTTCAATAAAATAGGCGACTTCGTGAATAAGACAGATGGATTGCTCAAACTCGTAGATACCACAATAAGCATTGGCAACAAGCTGATCACGACACCAAAGCGTTTGGCGGAAAGGGTGGCCGGTAAAAATTGGACAGTAGGGAAGGCCATCAAAGTATTGTCGTCTCCAGGAAAACACCTACTTTTTGTTATGATGTTGCCACGCAATATTGTGTCAGTCGTGGACAAAGTTTCCAAGGAAATGATGTACTTTGCTCTAAAAGCTGGAAAGCAGCTATCACCAGGAAACATTTATGCACTTTTTAAGAGTTTAAAGCTGGTGTTTCAAGGAGTGAACAAGGTGATAAAATCTATCACTGGTAATTGTATGACTATGCGCTCATCCTATAAGATATCTGTGAAGACCAGCGGTATAGATGCTATCTACACTTCCGGTGGTACACTTTGCGGTTTAAATAGTTTGAAACCTACAAGCAATGTGACTGTAACGAGGAATGACAAGAAATCCCTCATTATCGTAAGTCAGTGGACCATGAACAATGCTACCCTGAAGTTGGCTGATGTGAGAGTTGAAAGCGAATTTGCAGCAATGGGAACTGTGATAAAAAACGAGGAGTTGAATGTAAAAATCGACCGAGTTGTCGCTACAGGGGCTGTGTCTTTCGAAGGAAGCAGCCTTTTTAAGTTCGTCAACATAAATTTACGAATTGATCACTTAGAAGGATTAAAATTTCGTTTCCCCTCAAAACGGAAAAGCACCTGGATGGAAGCTATCGAAGCCATGGGAGGGATTTTAACCGATACAGTGAAAGACCAAATAAACACCATTTTCAAAAGTCTAGGTCAAGTGGTATATGATAATTACATTAAACCGGCTGGTTTGTCGTGAAGAAGAAAAGGCGGCATTGATGTTCACTTGGCGATTGTTTTATTTGAAGATGCAGGAGAACTGCAACATCTAGCAATCAAGGCGTTCAGATTCACTCTTCCCATTCTGGTTGTTGGACTTGATTCATAACATCATGCACTCAACCTCATTGCTCAACTGCAAATGTAGGTGCCCAATGAACTTGCTGGAGTTACATAATCACTTGGACTACCTGCAAGTAGTAATAAAAATTAATCAATCGAAATAACAATTATTGTGAGTTTTACAACATTTTCCCATCATTGCCTCATTTTAGGGGCTTCTTCGTCGTTTGTATGTTTTCTAAAAATCCTGGATATCATCCCAGGAGCGAAGGAGGGAAAAGTACCCAGTGCCCACGGTAAATAATATTGTGCTTTTATATATTTAAACAATCCAAAGTAGAAGGAAAAGTCGCCCGAGCTGCCATTTTGGCTGAAGGCAGAAGATCGACTGAGATATTACTGGCCAGGTATGACTTATCAAATCAATATTCACTGTGAGACTTAATGTTCATTAATGCCCGCACTAAATCAAGATCTTAGGTAATGGGCGTTTATTCAAGTTTGTGCGTTTATCAATCTCCTACCAAACGTCCACTAGCTGATGGGAGTTTTGGTAAGTAAAAACGTAGGTACCTACCACTAAAACCTCGTTAAAATCTCTCATGTAACCAGAGCAACTGTGGCTGATGTAAAGTGGACAGCTACTTGCGACAACAACAACAGAACAAACTTTCCTTGCGGAGCTGATGATGTCATCATGATGAGCGGCCCGGGAAATGATTTCGGGAGCAGGGGAAGGTTTTACACGTATTTCTGGCCGATCGCTATTACGTACTACCTCACATGAAAAAATTATTTTCCATAATACATTCACAGTCCTTGCCAAAAGATAAGTACAGTAGGTGTACGATAAAGCATAAAATATAAGTCGGGGTAATTGTGCACTATTGGGTGACCAACATCGATTTTCTTAAAAAACGGATATGTTGCTCTCCTAGCTGTTCGATTAACATAATATGTTAATTTCTATTGATAACCGACACTTTTTTTCTTTTAGATATTATCTAAAAGAAAAAAAGTGTCGGTTATCAATAGAAATTGAAATGCTCACATCAGTAATCGCCTGGATCGCTGTTATCGGTGCCCTCATTTTCGTGATTTTCAGTGAAGTTTTGAGCAATGAGTCCATCAAAAACTGGGAGTCCTGGCCGATTGCTTTGAAAATGGCGTGCAGTCTTTCTTTATAAACCGGGTATTGCCGTCTAAACATGTACTCGGCCAAGTAATGTTGTTTGCGATTACCATATCGCGGGACGTATAGCTCTGACTTCTCTCCACAGCCGTGGAAAAACTGAGCTTTAAGAAGATATAAACAACATAGCTTATCTGTGTTTCTTCTTTCACGAACAAGGGTCAATCCCTTTTCATTGTAAATCTCGGTTCTTTGCCGTTCCCCCCCTCCCCCCACCCATTTGAGAATCTGTCGCATTCGCCCGACGCCCACGGGCTAGGGATGCAAAATCGGTGGTCAAAAATCGATTTTGACAATCGATTTTAAATCGGACGCTAAAATCGATTGTACCAGTTAATCGGGCCAAAAAAATCGATTTTACGGACAAATAAAAAAAATATTCATTAAAAAAAAACAGCATGTAATTAAATTAGCAGGTAATTAAATATTTTACCTACCGAAATTTAGGTGGTTTTTATTTAATGCAAATTATTAAAGAAAATATTGGAACTGTAGGTTACTGTAATATTAATAATTATTATATACATAATATTATTGTAAGACACCTTTTTCATAGTAAAAGTATAATTAGGATGTTGGGGTGAGCCAAGTTTAATAAAAATTCAAACAAATTACGTACAAGGTAGGCACTTGGACCACTACACTTAGAAAAAGCAAATTTCGGGTAGGTACACTGTTCAAAAATAATAATTTGGAAAGAGTGTCGCCTTTCAACCTGTTGCGCTCTTAGGTGTGCATGAGACCTGCCTTAGAAAAAAGCCTCTCGCTCGGGACTGACGTAGACACCGAGGTTACGTACACGTACATGTACGTAAAAATGCCTATGCAAAAATTGCAAGTTTGGGAGAGGCAGGTTTCATGTTTCCCAGTAAGCGAGGGGGCATTTTTTGAGGTTATGTTGTTGAGGTTATGAGGTTATATCCTTCTTGTGGGTCTGCTGCTTAGGTACACAAAGAGTAGGTACAATACAGAAAACAAAAACCGATTTCGCAAAAACAAAAAATCGATTTCACCAAAAAAATCGATTTTTGGATAAAAATCGGTACAATCAATCGATTGCAAAAAAATCGGAAATCGGAGGTAAAAAATCGATTTTTCGATTTAATCGAAAATCGATTTGCATCCCTACCGCGGGCTGACGACTCATACACACCCCGCCCGATGACACCCCAAATTTCTAGTCAGAAGGGAATTGCGTCACACAAGTGGGTAGGAGTTTTGGGGCCGCCATCGGGCGGGGTGTGTTGAATAGTCAAACCTCAGCAGGGACCTCTTTTCTAAGTACCCACTATTTTAATGTGCTCTATCTCCTCTCAATTATTGATCATTTATTATAAATGCGACACTTTTTTCTTTTAGATGTGTTTATCAGACAGGTAGGAGAGCAACATATCCGATTTTTAAGAAAACCTAATAGTGCACAATTACCGTATAGATACAATAACTCAAAACGCCAAAAACCAGGTGAATTTCAATGAACTTCGGCCAATGTGTACAACTCTTTCCAGATCTCAAACTTTGCTTAAAAGCAATGTTTATAATAATTATAAACATCGCCTAAGCAACGTTTGAGATTATTACAATAGTTATTATTGTAAGGCATTGTATAGAATGGGGTGGGGGGGCTTCAGTATCGTACAACGCTGGACTGAAAAGATGAATCGACGAGTAACACTGGGACTTCGGCGTCACTATTGTCACAGAAAAGATCGCTGAAAAAGGTGCTTGGCGGACGCTGGAACGAGACGAAAATCGGAGGTTTTCCAAGCGGTGGGTAAACAAGTTAGCGATCAGGCGAGCGGTAAACAAGCGGGCCTTAACTTATTTACACTACCGACCAGTTGTTTGAGGGGGCGGAGGCTATAAAATCCCATTAGAAAAGCGGCGGGAACCTATCACTTAGCCCGGTCTTTTCTCCTGAAGAACACTGAAGCACTTCCCAGTCGCAGAAATCTTCCCATTCAGGTCTAGATTAGATGAGCATTAAATTTTGACACGAGCGTTTCACATGGTCAATGGCAGTCTTTAAAAGTACCTTCAAACCCGGTGGACCAATAATTGGACCAAATTAATAATTTAATATGGGATACCGAGAATTAGGAATTATGCTAAGGACGGAATCACTTGTTTGAGTGGTTGCAGGGTTGACGGATAAATTATATTTTTACGAAGTGGTTGTTTAAGGAGGGAATAAAATGTATTTATTATTTGGGCCGATCGGGTGGAACCCGTGCGGGCACAACTAGATGGTAAACCGAGTGATTTGTGAAAATTTCAGATTTAAAAAAAAAAAAAAAAAAATCCTACTGCCCACACGACGGACGAACATTTCGCTTTTGGAATCTAGACATATTGAAACGTAAAATTTACAGCCCAATCAGAATGTTCGACCACAGTCGAGATTACATAGGTGTATTATTTCAAGAATAACAAACCAAAAGAGAAGTTATTATTTTTTTGTTTCCATTCCTTCCATTAAATTAATGCCACTCGATAATAAGGATAAGTACAATGATGCTTTTACGACAGGAAATACAAACCGCCTACTCAGGCATTAGCGTCGATATCAGCCAATTGCATTGTTTTCAAAATACAAAATAGTACCTCTTTTGTCCATCCTGGAATAACTGCAAGGGAAAAGCTCATCACATCGGCCATTAAAAACATCAACCGTAGCACATTTAATTACGTGCAGGTACGTACTCTGCCAAGTGCATGTGACTTTATAACGAGTATGATCACGTTTTCGTTGTTAACGCTCATCTCCGTCTCATTTTTGAACGCAGAATATGCCGTAGGAGGTAAAACTCATTACAACAAAGGGATAGTCGTCACAAGCAGCACGTCAACAACAGGCCTTCCACATATCACACACTGGACCCAACAGGGACCTGAAGGACATCCAATGCAAATGACGACGAAGAAGAGAAGAGGAACAACAATCGCAGTTGGGCGAGGATTAATGAATTTTTTAAGGGGCGCCGTTCATAAAATAGGCAACGTCATAAAACAGACGGAAACCATATTGGACAAGTCTAAGAAACTGATCGAAGTTGTAATAAAACACACTGAGGATGCCATATTAATTGGCAGCAAGTTGATACAAGCACCAAAGCGTTTTGTAGCCTTCGTGGCCAACAGAAAGTGGGCAATCGACTTATTTGGTGTAAAATTGACAGACCAAATAGTGAAAGACACTGCTGAATGGTTCAAACTGTCGTGGGAAGCCATCAAGGTATTGTCGTCTCCAGGAAAAAGTCTACTTCTTATGTTGTTGCCTCACAATGTTGTATCAGTAGTGGACAAAGTTACTAAAGAAAGAATGCATATTGTTCATAAATCAGACAGAAAGGTATCATCAGGAACCTCTTACGCACTTTATGAGAGTTTAAAAGTAGTGTACCAAAGAGTGGAGGCAGCGATAGAATCTATCAGTGGTAATTGTATGACTCTGAAGTGTTCACCCTATAAGATACCTTTGGGGAGAAATGGTTTAGACGCTATCTATACTACAGGATGTCAACTTTGCGGTTTGAATAATTTGGAACCTACAAGCAAAGTTAAAGTAACGAGGAATGACCAGACATCCCTTATCGTCAAGACTCATTGGACCATGGAAGATGTAACCCTGAAGTTGACTGGAGTGAAGGTTGTAAGTAAATATGAAGCGATAGGAACTTTGGCTGAAAACGAGGTGTTGAACGTGAAAATCAACCAAGTTGACGCTAAAGGGACTGTGTCTTTCAAAGCAGGTAGCGTTCTGAAGTTCATCAGCATAAACATACGAGTCGATAACCTTGAAGGATTCACAGTTCATAATCCCCTAGACGAAAAAAGTACCTGGATGAAAACCGTTGAAGAAATGGCGGGGTCCTTCAGATATGTGTTGAGGGACAAAATAAACGAAATGTTCAAACGTATAGGTCAAATGGTGGACCTATGAAAATGTCAAAATATTGAATCATTGAGGTAATTTTGAGAAAGGAAGACATTGCAGGAGTACTGCAACATCTAGCAATCAACGCGTTGAGATTCACTCTGGCAGTTTGTTGGACTTGATTCTAGTTCTGCTTCATATCTTCAAGCGCTCAACCATATTAGGTACTGCAAATGTAGTTAACAAACTTGATGTAGGAAAACTTTCACTTGAACTACCGTCAATGTAATAAATCTTACTCAATCACAATTATTGTTAAATGCTACAATGTTCTAATAGATCTTGGCTCACCACAGGGGCTTCTTCTACGTTTTAAGTAGTATCTTTTTTGTATTAAAAAAAAAGAAAAAAAAAGCTGCCTCCTTCCACTTAGGGCCAATCCACATAAGGCGCTATGGCCCTGTTTCACAAAGAGGGACACTTTGATGTCCCCAGGCCACCAAACAGTAAATTTTTATCAGAATTTTTCATGAAATTCATTTTTATCTTGTGTCCAATGCTATCCACACTGTCGACAGTGGATCCATTGCTTTTTTGGGGGGAAAATATCCATTTTTATAATAAGAAATTCAACTACGACACTGAAATTCGTCATTTTGGCCACTGTTTCTTGGCCACACCCTGAAACTTCACAACTGCACTGTCAGTGCCAGCATTTGATTTTTTTTTTCTTTTTTCTTTTTGCTTTGCAGATTTTTTGAAAATTTCCTACTGCCCAAAACAGCTCGGACGGCGTACGGCGGACGGACATTTCGATTTTGGAATCTAGACCTCTTGAATTTATACGTTTGACATTACAATGTCCAAAGTTGTGGCAGATCAGAATTTTCGACCCCCGTCGCGAATACATAGGTGTATTATTCCAAGAACAATAAACCAAAATCGACGCTGCTCAAGATTATTGACATTGATGTAATGCCTTGGAAGTCCCATCCCTACAACTCACTAAGTAGTTGCATAGAATTCTCGCTAAGTTACCATGAAGATCTCTCCTGCACTGAGGAAAAAAAAAAACCGAACCACGCCTGTAAAAACATGTTTCATGTTAAAATGCGTGCGATTCAAATCTTCCTGTTATGCAGTCATCTAGTTGACTATGATTTTGGTGACAGGTGGTTGACGTATATCCTTGAGAAGAGGAAAAGTGGAACAGAACAAGTGCTTCATCACTCCACTCTTTCAAAGAAAACTGAGCAATGAAAAAATCAAGTCTATTTTGTTACCGAATGACAAAAAGGGTGTTATTTTATCATTTTGTTTCTCTTCGTTCTATTGACGAAATACATGGGTTGAATTGCCACTCGATAATTAGGTCAAGTGGAGGATGTCGTGAAATTCAAGCCGCCAATCCAATCCGCCTTTTCAGGCATCAGTGTCGATATCAGCCAATTATATTGCGATCCGCCTAGACAAAAATAGGAAATAGTACCACCTTTATTCAACCCAAAACTGCAGCGTGCAGTCTGCAGGTAAGAAGCAGTAACAACTTGTGAGCACGCACTCTGCCAAGTGCTTGTGATTTTATTACGAGTATGATTTTGTTTTCGTTGTTAACACTCATCTGCCTCACATTTTTGAACACTAAATACGTCTATGGAGGTGAAGAAGACAAAAGTGTGAATGTCACAAGCAGCACGTCAACAACACGCCTTCCACATATTACACACGGAAGCCAGCAGGAACCTGAAGATCATCCAATGCAAATAACCCCGAAGAATAAGAGAAGGGCAATAATCGCAGGTAAGAGAGCAGCAAGGGATAGTTTAACGAAATCCTTTAATAAAATAAGCAACTTCACGAAAAAGACGAAATCCTTATATGGGAAGACCAAGAGACTGATCAAGATTTTTGACTACGTGTTCCAAGGAGTGGAGGAAGCAATATACTCTATCCCTGGTAATTGTATGTCTCTGAAGTTTTCACCTTATAAGATACCTTTGAGGAAAAAAGGTTTAGACGCTATCTATACTACAGGATGTCAACTTTGCGGTTTGAATAATTTGGAACCTACAAGCAAAGTTAAAGTAACGAGGAATGACCAGACATCCCTTATTGTCGACACTCATTGGACCTTGGAAGATATTCCCCTAAAATTAACTGGAGTGAAAATTGAAAGTGAATATTCAGCGATTGGAAGGTTGATAGATATTAATGAGGTGTTGAGCGTGAAAATCAATCGAGTTGACGCTATAGGGACTGTGTCTTTCAAAGCTGGTACGATTCCAAGGTTCGTCAGCATAAACATACGAGTTGATGACCTTGAAGGATTAAAAGTTCGTTTTCCTATAGAAGATAAAAATACCTGGGTGAAAATTATCGAAGGCATGGCGGGGTCCTTCAGAAATGTAGTGAGGGACAAAACAAACGAAATTTTCGAACGTATAAGTCTAGTGGTGAATGATATTATGTTAAATCGTTAAATAAAGTATTTTGAGTAAGGAAGAGAAAGCTTAGATGTTTTATGTTGTTCCCCTATGTAATAAAACTGCAACATCTAGCAATCTTTGCGTGCAGATTCACATATCCCACTCTGGCAATTAGGTGGACTTAGTTCTGGTTCATAATGTCAAGTGCTCAACCACCACGTAGGTAGGTACTGCAAATGTACCTAATGAACTTGTCGCTACACTGTCACTTGAGGTCAACATGTAATAAACCTTACTCAATCGAAATTATTGTTGATGCCTCAATATATATTGTACACCTTGGCTCACCATAGGGGCTTCTTCAACGTGTTTGTACCTTTTTTGAATAGAAAATTTGAACGCAAGGGTTTATTATTCTATGATATATCTCTATCTGTATATAGATTACTTGTGCATAAATTAAATCTGTCAATAATTTTTTTTTTTTTTTTTCAAAATTAAAAAAAAGTTTCACTCGGAAAATATTTGACCTCCTGGTATGAGTGTGACAGTAACTGTCATCAACTGTTGATGTCCACCAGGGATCCTTCAAAAACCAAATTTAGCCCCATGAAATCGCTATAGATCCCCACAGTAGAATCGGATCGTTCCGGGGCCCCCAAAAATGGATTCTACGTCCAAAAATACTTCGAAAACGACACCGAACTCGACCCCATAGCCTAAACCCTTAAAAAAGCGCTCCTGTAGCCCCTTTTTAGCCCCACAGAGCCCCACGGGTTGAGGCGATCGGGCTGAAAACCTGCGGGCACAACTAGATGGTAAATCGAGTATTTTGTCCAAATTTCAGATTAAAAAAAAATTCCTTGGTACTCCCCAAAACAGCTCGTACGGCGGACGGACATTTCGCTTTAGGAATTAATCAGGAAGTGGTACGCACGTACCAGCTGCCTATGACGCTGGTGACAAGCGGTAATGTGTAACCTTGAGTACATTGGTGGAAGAGAATAACCAGTGCTTCTTCATTCTACTCTTTAAAGTTATTACGAAAACTGAACAATGAAGAAAGCAAATCTATTTGGTTACACAATGAATGAAAAAAAAGAAGTTATTACTTAGTTTTTCTATCGATTGAAGAAATGCATGGGTAGAATTGCCACTAGTAAATTAGGTTAAGTACAAGGATGCTTTTATGACGTGAAATTTAACCCGCCCTCTCAAGCATTGGTGTCGATGACAGTCCATTTTATTGTTTAACACAATTTAACATTTACTCCTTATATCAGCCAATTGAATAGTGTTCTGCCTTGGCAAAAATAGTGCCTTTGTCCATCCCAAAACTGCAGGTAAGGAGCTCATCCTATCAGCCGTAAAAAATCAGAGCAACAGTAACACATGAGCACACAGTGCATGAGATTTTATAACGAGTATGATCATGTTTTCTTTGATAACGCTCATTTGCCTCACATTGATCACTGAACACGTCGATGGAGGTAAAACGGGCGATAAAGGAGTGAATGCCACAAGCAGCACGACAATAATGGACCTTCGAAATATTACACACCGGAGCAAGCCTGCAGGACATACAATGCAAATTACGCCGACGAAGAAAGAAGGAAATATTCGCGTCGCTGGGCGAGGACATACAATGCAAATTACGCCGACGAAGAAAGAAGGAAATATTCGCGTCGCTGGGCGAGGATTAAGAAGTTATATGACGTCCGCCTATGATAAAGCAGCCAAATTCTTGAAAAATGTGAAGCAAGTAGCTAGAAACATTATACATGGTGGGACCAAGGTCGTCTTAGACTTATTTGGCAATACCTCTGAAGAGAACAACGATGTAGTAAAGCGCACTGAGGATGCCATCACAACAATGAAAATAGGCCGCCAGTTGATAAGATCACCGAAGCTATTTGTGCCATTAATGGTCAATGAAAAGTGGGCAGTAGACACATTCGGTGAACAATTGGCAGATCAAATAGTGAAAGACACAAAAAAATGGTTCAAATTGTCGTGGAATGCCGTCAAAGTATTGTCCTCCCCAGGAGAAAACCAGCTTGTTATGTTGTTTCCACACAATGTTGTGACAGTAGTGGACAAAGCTACAAAAGAAATAATATACATTGTTCATAAAGCAGACAGAAAGCCTGATAAACCAGGAGCCTCGTGGGCTATTTATAAGAGTCTAAAAGTAGTGTACCAATTAGTGGAGAAAACGATAAAATCCATCAGTGGTAATTGTATGACGCGGCACTATACACCCTACAAGATACCTTTGCGGAGAAGAGGTTTAGACGCTATCTACCCTACAAGAGGTAAACTTTGCGGTTTATTTAATCTGAAACCTACAAACAAAGTGACTGTAACGAGGAATGACAAGAAATTCTTAATTATTGAAACTCATTGGACCATGGAAGATGTTGACCTGAAGTTGACGGGAGTGAAAGTCGAAAGCCAATATAGAGCTATTGGAACGTTGTCAGATAACGAGGTGTTGAACGTGAAAATAAATCGAGTACACGCTAAAGGGACTGTGTCTTTCGAAGGAGGTAGCGTTCTGAAGTTCATCAGCATAAACATACGAGTTGATAACCTTGAAGGATTAAAAGTTCTGTTTCCCTTAGAAGAAAAAAGTACCTGGATGAAAACTATCGAAGAAATGGCGGGGTCCTTCAGAAATGTGTCGAATACCGAAATAAACGAAATTTTCCAAAGAATAAGTCAAATGGTGGATGATCATGATGTTGGATCGCCGAGTTATTTTATTAAGTAAAGAAGAAACGGCTCTGTTGATTCATGTTGTTCCAAGAACAATCAGAAGAATTGCAACATCTATCAGTCAACGCGTTCTCATACACTCATCTCACTCTGGCAGTTAGCCGAACTCAATTCAACATCTGGATCTCAACGTCAAGCGCTCAACCACATTACTACAAAATTTGCACGCAAGTTACATCGTCACTTGAACTACAATGTGAAATAAATATTATCCAATGGAAAGTATTGTGAATGTCCCAATATCTTTCTTCAATTGCACCACCATAGGGGCTCGCTTCACTCGTCCATTTGCGCGCACTTGCGCTCGATCCGATCTCACCTACGGGTGCCTGGGACACAAATGAGAGCAAGTTCACAGCTGGGTCAGGAGTTGTTTCTTACCTTTTAAACTTGAAAAGTGACACACCCAGTCACAGAGGATGAATGTACACACATCTTTTTCCTATTAGGAATCTGAATATTAGAATGAAAGTTATAAGATCTTCGACAAACTTGAGGCAATACATATAACCATGGGTGACACGTATTTTTATTCGATGTCTTATTACACACTCTAAAGGGTTAACGCAATGAACCAAATGACCGTTACGGCGTTTCAACTATGCACAAGAACGTAATTTACGTGGACTCCTCGTGTTGCTGCACCCTTTATTTATGTACGGTGGCACAGTGGGTGTTCCCTTTCCCAACTAATAGTCGACTTGGTGGGTAGTTGAGGGCAAAACTGTCACAACTCCCTAATATTTCAAAGCGGCGAAGGGAAAGGGGGTGACAACAAGAAAAGGCCTGCGAGCTAACTACTATATAACCCACTAAGTGATCCGGCTTCCACACTGGTATGTTGTGGTTGTCGGCTCAGTACGCCGACTGTTGCCGAGCAGTGCCTTCACGGATGGTAGAACGCCAACATTTGAACAAATAAAAATATGGATGACTAGGTGTTTATAAAATAAAATCCTTAAATTAATTTTATGCGTTTACTTTGCAATAAATATATAATTGAAGCTTTTCTTGAATGAACAACCACAAGGAATATCGATACTTACATTTTAAAAATGTAAACGAAGTTGCATAGGTAATAAAATGGGCTGAATTGAAGCACTGACAGGTAATAATTCTAATAGCTCTCTGAGTGTATATATACAAATATCGGTAACTGTTCGAATAGGTACCGCACAGTACTTTCTAGTTACGTGTAACAAGAATAAACATCAGAGATTAATTCGGGGATAAAATATAATGCATGCTGAAGAGCATCTCTACCCCGATAGTGACTAACCAGCTGCGAGAAAATAATAGGATGCTTTTAATACGCTTTGTAATTCCTTGACAGCAATTTACCGACGAAAATCGGTTTTTATGGATTGAAAGTCGATATTTTTGCGTCCTAAAAAAAATGAGATCCCTGGATGGAAAGCCATTTGAAAATAATGACGGCAAATTTATAGCGCACTGTTCTCGAACATTTGGGCTCGTTAAATGAATTTTTAGAAGTATATTTCTTCAACAACTCTCAGAAAGTAAATGTTGACTTTGAAACTCTATAATGCATCAAACAACGGATCAAACGCCAAAATGACGGAGCCTAATGCGTCAAAATGTATAACGATTTAATAGATGATAATATAATTTAAATGTTTCATGAACAAATGCGATGTATGATTTAGAGCGTTAAAGATTCAAATTATGGCCCATATTTTAACTTTTAGACGTCGTGGACGCGTGGAACAAAGCTTGCAAGTAGTACATAATATGTAGGTACTATGCAATATTATTGCATCTAACACATGAGCATTGAGCTATACAAGCAAGTTGAACACATATAGCAATATAATTTGGTGAAGATGACGCAAAACAGAACTGGACTCCTGAACAGCCCCACAAGTATGACAGCTAAACAAAACTTGGTTCAAACGTTAATTGTAAGAATAAAAATTGTTCCTGTACATACGCAATCATGATTTGGGGGCTGAACGTCATTTGGTCATAGGATCGTAACTGTTGACTGTTTTCGCTTACCAAAAATCGAATTTCATTGATGGAATTAAATGTTTGCACAATTGCAACAAAAGAATAATACCTAATACCTGGAAAATTTTCAACTTTTCTATCTATAATTGGAGACAATAATCAGATTATTATTTAGATTCTAAATATTAGATGTTTATTAAACTGTAGTTTAAGCATAACTATAAGTTTTAAGCAGATATATCTGCAGATCTCTGAAAAATCATTGATCTCCCAACCTAGGTGGTAATGATCCATAAATACAGCACTTTTTCAGATCCGTAATCTGGTGCTCGTAAAATACGAGACAATACGATTTTGATTTGACAAGAAAACTCTTTGTCCTTATGTGCCGATCCACACTGATGCCAATAAAATACGACCTCGAAAAATCAAGAAATCGCATTTTGATAATACTAATCAATTATTCAATTCATGATCTTACCGGCGAAAGGCCCTTAAGATCATTTTCAATTGCAACCATAACGAAAGGTGTAATAAAGTTTCTTTTACTGTTCCTGTTCCTTTGCGACGAGGGCCAGTAAATTCAATGGTATAGTGCCTCTTGCTTATCGTCATGTTCGTTTGATTTATGGTGATGAATTAAACCAAATCTGATCAACTGATCTGATGATTGGTCATCAGTTCATGTGCTTGGTTTTACCTGGTATCAACCGTAACACTAACCCTTGTACACACTTGAATGCCCACACAAGGCAAGTAGTGTTTTATCGATGACAATATGTTTTCAGTCATAACTTTTTTCTGTCTATTATTTAACACTGAATATACCGCTGGATGTAATACTGACAGCTTGGATGTAGATGTCACAAGCAGTGAAACTACCGAGGATGTCAGTAATGTGTCATGCACGAACAAGGAGGTATCTCAGGGGGATTCAATAGATAACAAGCTGTTGGTTGAAAAAATGGAATCCGGTGCCCAGTTAAGCGAGGAGGATTCCAACTATACGGCAAAGACAACTAAAAACCCTTCCGCCGGTAGCAGCAACTTAACCGAGGGCACTGAAAAAATGTTCAAAGATGCACCACAACACTCCAAAGATATAGTTCCAACTGCTACAGGAACGCTTACAAAAGTCACTGTAGCGTCAATGAAAATAGGCGACCATCTCATCACATCACCAAATCATTATGCGGAATTCTCTATCAATAAGGCGTGGGCAGTACAGAAACTCGGCGTAGGCCTGACAAATAAAATACAGAATGACACCGCAGATTGGTCCAAGTTGTCGTGGGAGGCCGTGAAAGTATTTGAATTCCCTGGAAAACCCTTGCTTGTTATGATGCACCCAAGCCAAGTCGTGGCAGTGGTGGACAAAGTTATAAAGGACGTAATGTACATGGTTAATGAAGCAGAAAGTCATCTGTCATCGGTGATCTCTTACGCAATTTATATGATTTTGAAAGTATTGTTCGAAATAATAGACGATTTCGTAAAATCTACCTTTGGCGACTGTATTATCCTGTCCCACCTCGGTGAGATGCCTGTGGATGCAAGCATTTTGAACATCCATATTGAGAGTGGTCACATTTGCGGTTTGTCTAATCTGGAACCGACGAACAAAGTGACTATAACAAGAAACGACCAAGAATTTCTAATCATCAAAACTCATTGGGTCATGAACAATATTCACGGAAATTTTCAAGGAGTTGAAGCCAACAGCAAATCGATTGGTACGGTGTTAAAAAACGAGACGATGAACTTCAAGATCAACCGTATCAACGCTACAGGGATCGTGTCTTTTGAAGCGGGTATGATCCTCAGATTCATTAGGATACGTCTAAGAGTTGATGAGATTGAAGGTTTGGAAGTTCATTTCCCCATTGAAGAGGAGACCGGTTGGATGGAAGCTATTGAAGAAATGGCAGGAGTGTTCTCCGATAATGTTAGGGACGAAATAAACAGCATCTTCAAATCTATAGAGAAAGCAGTGTCTCAGTACAGTACAGAATGAATAAAATGATTTTCAAGTAAAGGGATTTTGGGGATTGTTCTGAGCTGGCATCTCTTTGAGGTTAGACGTATGATGACTTCACCATATAGGAACCATACCTCTCAGTTCTGACAGAAAATGCAATTAACTTTCTTCCTACTTCCAATTCTCAATCAAGCTAATGCACAGAAGAATGCTTCCGACTGTCACAAAATCCCGTGGACTAACAAAATGTCTAATAAAAATTACTGAATTCATTGTGAATGTTTCAATTTCCTCACATATGTCCTAATTGCCGTACGCAGGTTTAGAAATTATGAACTGTTGCACAATGGGAATTTAAAAATACCAACATTTGCTAATAATATTAGTATGATTCACACTGTCCTAAAACAAAGATTTGTGAACGTTAATAATTTGTCTACTGAAGAAGATTCTCCTGTATGCGTTTCTTCGAGTGAAGTGAACCGTTCGAAAAAGAGTTCGTTCCAAGGATTTTGGTTGATATTGCTTTAAAATTATGGAAGACGTGCAATTGGATATGACCACCAAACTTGGCAATCTTAGACAGCGTGGCGTTTTGAGGGAACCGAAAAATGTCTCACCCCGAGGTGGGATCGATTCTAGAAGGCCTTCGATCGTCGGAATTGGTTCGTTCAAAATTTAATATTAAAATTCAACCCAAGAGGAAGCAGGTGTCTGTAAACAACGGAGATGCACTGAGAGAAAAAAAGGGCCTATTCTAGGTTATTTTTCGATTTTTTTCTAGGTTAAATGCTGCCAACCTAGATTTTTTTAGTTTTCATTCTAGGGTGGAACAATTTAGTCTAGGTTGAATATCATTTAACCTAGATTGAAAATACTGGTGAAGTTACCTTCCTAAAAATGCAAACAACCAAGATTTAAAATGCGCCACCCCCACTCTTTAGTTCTAGGTTAAGTTCACGGTGTGTGCCGCGGCGCGCCGCCTCCATCCATTTACAGTCTAGGTTAAAAACATTAATGTCTTGGTTGTCTCACCCTGGTATTCAATGTTTTTCACTTTCATAGACGGTTAATTTACCCTAAAACGAAAACGTTCTCACCCCACCTCAAACAATTTACAGCCATGGCGCATTAACCTAGAACCCTTTTTTCTTTAGGTTGTGCCCCTTTATTTACGAGGTTGTTTCAATTACTATCCCTGTTGCACCAGTTAAATTTCTAGGTAGCTACCTATTCTTTTCAGGTTGGTCCTAATAAATTACTAGGTGGTCCACTTTTCTTTCTAGGTTTGCTCCACTTCCATTGCAGGTTGGTTCTATCAACTTCAACTATCTTTCTGGGTTGTCTCTGTTTCCAACTCGGTACAAAAATTTGAATGTGACGTCATAATATGACTGCACATAGTGACAGAAATTAGATGATTAGAATTTGACAGAGATTTGGCCTCAACCCCACCGGGTAAATAGCAGGGGTGCCAAGAAAACGAGAATTAACGCCCACCGCCTACAGTGGCGCTCTCCACGGACACTTAGCGTACCGTAGAAACAACCTGGAATTTATTGAATGAATTACAATCACTGTTGTTTAAACCTAAAACTATTTGTGGTACTACGGTAGTTTTAACCGAGACTGAAAGTCTAACTTTTTCTTCTGGGTTGTTACCTAAAGTAACAATCTCGCCTTTTAAATCTCTCGGTTGTTTTCAGTTGTACAACCGAGACTTTAATGGAGGGGAATTATATGGAAGGTCAAATCATTCAATTCTAGGTTACCCCACTTAAAAGTCAAAGGTAGGTAATACATTTTCTAGGTCTTCACAATGTCAACCTAGACCAAATGTGAAGTTCACATTTGGTCTAGGTTGACACTTTTTTATTCCAGGTTGTGGTCAGAGGGCGGGTAATAACGGATTAGGTTGTTTTTATATGGGTCTAGGTTGTATTAATATTTTTCGATGTTACTTTAACCTGGACCTATTTTTTTCTAGGTTGAATCAATTGATTCTAGGTGTTTTCAATTTCTTTTCGAGGTTATTTTGGATTTAACCTAGCCACTAAAAAAATCTTTTCGCTCAGTGTGAAAATTGTTGAGCTTTGGTTTTTTTTTTTTTTTTTTTTTTTTTACCAGAAGTCGTATTGTGATATCCGTCTACTGCAAACCTCAGAAAGTAAGCTAAAGCTTTCTTTTCCACGTTGAAGGTTTGCAATAATTTGTTTGAATTCTCTAAAACTGAACCAGGTTCAGTTTTAGAGAATTCAAACAGGTCCTGTATCCTACTGTAGGTACCAGAACCTGATTAATGGACTGCCCTTACCATCAGAGTTTTCGTGATACTGTGAGACTGAAATCAGTAGAGATTTTGGAAATAAGTAAAATAAAATTATCCAACCGAAATAGCGATCGTTTGATTCTTGGACATGGGGGTAGGAGTTCCTTCAGAATATTTTCAAATTTTTTGAAAATCCACGCCATGACGGATGAGGACTAATGCAGAGAAGCCACTCCGGAAACAAATTAGCAACAACCCAGGTGCGAATGGAGGAATTTCACCGCCCTCAGACAAGCTGGTGGTGGATTTTAAGGGGTAAAAAGGTTTTTGATTATTCAGATTTTGATTGGTCCGGGCGGGAACGCTGAGAGGCCCTTGTCCGGCGCCCAGGGAGATTGTAGCGGCCTAATTCGCAAGCTATGACCATCAAAAAAGGCTCAGGGGTGCCAGAATGGTCGCGATGGCGATTTTTTCATCTTGTCCAACCTCCCCTCGTAACAGTTTTCCCTAAATATGTTTTTGATGTTTGCTACCGTCAAGGAAGCAGGAGCGGTAACCAACAATGAAGCCTTTGTATTCACACACCTTTTTTTTCTATTCCAGAAGAAGAAAAAAACTCAACGAAAGCCACTACATCTATGTAATTAGGGTTGGAATTTGTTTAGTAATTATTAAACTATCTGCAGATCTCACCGAACTTGACAAAAAAGTCATTGATCTCCAAACCAAGGTGTTGATGATCTATAAATAATGAACTTTTTCAGATCCATAATCAAACTATATGAAGCTCGTAAAAAACGAAACGATAAGATAACAAGAAAACTCTTTGTCCTTATGTGCCGATCCGCACATAAATCAATAAACATGACATTGAAAAACCAAGAAATTCATTTTGATAATAATCATCAATTATTCAATTCATTACCGGCGAAATTACATTAACGGCGAAAGGCCCTTAATATCATTCTGAGCCATGCCGGTAATTATCAAATGCAACAACGACGAAAAATGCAATAAAGATCTTTTTACTGTACCCTTTCCATTGTGGTGAGAACCAATTAATTTTGTGGTTTTTTCATTGTCATGTTCGTTTGATTTATGATGCTAAATCAATTTCAAACCAGGTCTGATGAAGTATTCCATTGATTATTCATTAGTTCTATATCGTGCTTGGTTTCAAGTGGTATCACCCGTAATACCGCTTATCCTTGCGCTTTAACGCGCGCACAGGGCAAATAGTGTTTTTCGGGGACATGTTTTCAGTCGCAACTCTCATCTGTCTTATATTTTTCAACACAGAACATACCGCTGGCCGTAAAACTGACGTAGATGCTTCGAGCAGGAAAACAACAGAGGATGTCAGTAACGTGTTACGCACGAACAAGAAGGCATCTCATGGGAAAGCAATAGAAAGCAAGATTCTTGCTCATTTGAAAAGGTTGATGAGAAAACATGCTGGGCGGGGGTTATTGGGAGGTATTATTACCACCGCCCAGCAAGGCGTGGAGGAAATGATCAAATCTACAGCAGAGACAACTAAAAACATTATCACCGGAAGCGAGAAGTTGACCAAGAACATACTCAACGATACTGGAAAAATGATCCACGAAGCAGCACAGTACTCCAAAGATTTAATGAAAACCGCTGCAGGAGCGATAAAAAAAGCCACAGTAACGTCACTGAAAATAGGCGGCCTGCTCATCACATCACCAATCCATTTTGCGGAATTCACAGTCAATAAGGCGTGGGCAGTACAGAAACTCGGCATTGGCCTGACAAGTAAAATAATGAGTGACACCGCAGACTGGTTCAAGTTGTCGTGGGAGGCCATTAAAGTGATTGAATTCCCTGGAAAACCCTTGCTGGTTATGATGCTTCCAGGCCAAGTCGTGTCAGTAGTGGACAAAGTTTCAAAGGGCGTAATTTACATGCTTAATAAAGCAGAAGGTCATCTGTCATCGATGGTCTCATACTCAATTTTTATGAGTTTGAAAGTATTATTCAAAGCAGTAGAAATTGCCGTAAAATTTACCCTTGGTAATTGCATCAAGTTGGTCAAACTCGATGAGATACCTGTGCGTAAAAGCGGCATTGACACAATTTACACTAAGGGTGGCAGTATTTGCGGTTTGTCTAATCTGGAACCTTCGCGCAAAGTGACTATAACCAGGAACGACGAGAAATTTCTAATCGTCAAAACTAATTGGATCATGAAAGATATTTACTTGAAGTTGAAAGGAGTTAAAGTAGACAGCGAATTTGCAATGGTTGGCACGGTGATAGAAAACGAGACGATGAACATAAAGATCAACAGTGTCAACGCTACAGGGCTCGTGTCTTTTGAAGCAGGTACTATTCTCAGATTCGTCGGCTTAAGCTTAAGAGTTGATCAGATCGATGGATTGAAAGTTCGTTTCCCCACTGAAAAGAAAACCAGTTGGATGGAAGGTATTGAAGGGATGGCAGGGGTGTTCTCCGATAATGTGAGGGAAGAAATGAACCATATTTTCGAAAGTGTAGAAGAAGCAGTGTATAAGTACACTCAAGTATCTATAAAGTGATTTTGGAGAAGAGGAGCTGGCGCTATGTTCGGTCTCTTTGAAGTCAGTGAATGAACCCCTATTTCTCAGAAAATTCAACTAAGTTCCTTAATCCAGTTGTCAACCTTATCAAGCTAATGCACTGAACTACATCACAATGGAATGGACTTTCACAGCATCCTACTGCCCAAAGAACTAATAACAACTTTAATAAAAACTACTGATTTTATTATGAATGTCTCAATTTCCTTATATACGAATTGACCTGTGTGAAAAAAACTCTAAGTGGATAGTTTTTCACAAAACTGCCATCCATTTGGCGAAGTCTACCTATACGTTTGAAAAAAGTGACTGAATTGTCATATCCCTCGCCCTACTCCCTTAATGTTACACCTTAATTTTAAATTCATTTATGTTCCTACATCCTAAATTCGCAACTACGTTATCTCCATTCGTCACCAAAGTGCTTCGACAGGATATTATTCAGGGAATATTATTTACATTAGACTTCTCAGCTGAAAAAAAGAATGCAATGAAAACGAGTCAGCAGACCATGTTTTTATTGACACTCAACCTCAACTTTATCTACTGATGCTATAAGGCAGGACAAATCTATTTTAATTTAATAACTGATCAGTGTTGAAACCAATTTGTACGCGTATCCAATTCGCCACGGCCCATATCTTCCTCGCGTTCAAATTCTACTCCGTTTTTCAGCCGAATTTTAATACTCGTATTTGGTGTATAAATACAATAAATTTCACATTAACGCATGCACTGAGTCTACCCCTTATATTGCAATTCATGTGGGACCTCCAGCTTCCTCCTGATGATCCTAAAACTTTTAACGAAATCGGATAAACATTGTGGCTATTAGGGCTGTAACAACGAAATTCAGTGAGTTTCACGTTAGCGCATGCGCTAAGTTTGCCGATAATTTAAACATACTGAAACTTATGACCTGAGACGGCCTTACCCGCATATTCTCTGAAAATTTGAGCGAAATTAGATCAGACGGACAGACAGACACGGAACCAAATTTGCTCAGAAGGTTCTGAGACTAAATGCAAGTGGAAATTTTAATTTTGGAGGACAAAAATGCAACCTTCGGTAGTATCAATATGCGCTTTTCGAACCTGAGACATTGCCCGAATTCAGCGGAAATGAGAAGAAAAACAAACTATTTAGACGAAACCCAAAGTACCAATTTATATGAGTTTATTCTGAAGGCCGCGGTTTGGTGCATTTACACACTCGATAAATTTAGAGTCTGCATGTCTCAGAGAGGTGAAAATACTACCAAAAGGCTTCTTTCACTGTTAACTACATGGGGGAAAAAATGTTCTCGAATCCGAACCCTATTCGTCACTATTGTAGGGACTTGGATCTTTTCCTATCATTTGTCTGAAACTTCCTTTGGTATAAGATCTATAGTAAATTGACAAACCCTGCAGTGTGGGGAATCATGCAGAGATTGACTTGGGGTGATATTTGGAATAATCCCTCCCCTCTCCCCATCCTTCCATTCCTGTCATCTTGCTGTTTGTAATCTAGGTACATATCACCGACAAGCGGCACCTAGCGGCGCTCGGGTGAAACGCAACCGACTTAAGCACTTGAGCATTGTAGAGTGGGGAACCTCCACTATTGGGATGGTTACCTATCCTTACCGCAATCACTTTACTTCAGAGGTAGACTGACTACTAAGTACAATAATATATTATATTAAAATGTGAGTACCAAAGACTAGCTCTGGAACCCATGAGTGAGTCATTTTGACTTCAAAGAGTGGTGGAGGGAAGAGAACTAAGCATCACCCCTTCCTCCTAGCCATTTCAGAGTTCCTTGTGCAGTGGGGGTAAGGAAGATTCTTCTTCGATCCCTCTGTGATAGAAAGATTTGAACGGGTATGCGTCAATGACTCACTGATGGAATAGAGTAGGTAGGGGAGTTTGATCATTTCGAGGTCTCCCTAATTTGTCCATAGTTTAAAAGTTCAGATTATCTGCCGCTTAAGAAGCAACACCACGTATCTAACTTTTGGCAACTTTTCAGGAGGAAGGAAAAACTGGTTTTAAACATGCATACCGGCAGGAGTTAGATACGTGGTGTTAACATTTAAGCGATTTTAGAGCTTTTGGCGGCGTTTTAACGAAACACCAATGTTACCATTCTACGCGGAGCGAAATTCTGCATCCAGTGATATAAAACCTCATTTTCGTCAAAAAGTTAGATATGTGGTGTTGCTTCTTAAGCGACCCTTAAAGTGCTTCTTAAGCGACCTTAAAGTGCAGATTCTGCACTTTTGCAAACTATGGACAAATTTAAAACGCTGCAAATTTTACACAAGGGTTTATTAGTCTTTGATATAGGTACGTTACTTGTGCAGAAATTTAATTCTGTCAATGAAAAAATTTAAAAATTTTTTTTTTTGATTTTTATCTCAAAAAAAAATTTTTTTTTTTTGGTTTTTTTTTTCTTTTCAAAAATGTTTATTTTCAAAAATTTTTTACTCGAAAAATATTTAACATCCTAGGATCCTTCAAAAATTCCATTTTTAGCCCCATGAAAGCCCTATAGATCACCCCAGTGAAATCGGATCGTTCCAGGACCCCAAAAAATGGATTCTACGTTCAAAAATACTTCGAAAACGACACCTAACTCGATCCCATAGCTAAAAGCCTTCAAAAAACCTCTCCCGTAGCCCCATTATAGCCCCATAGCGCCCCACGGGTTTGGGCGATCGGACTGAAAACCTTGCGGGCACAACTAGATGGTAAACCAAGTATTTTGTCAAAATTTCAGATTTTAAAAAAAATTCCTACTGCCCAAAACGGCCTGGACGGCGTACGGCGGACGGACATTTCGGATTTAGAATGAAGACCTCTTGAAACGGATAATGTCAAATTTTGAGCCCGATCGGAGTCGTCGACCCCCGTCGCGAAAACATAGGTGTATTATTCCAAGAATAATAAACCAAAATCACTGAATTAAGTAATATATTATAATACCTCAGAAAATGTTCATTGAGAAGATATAAGTTCAGTGAGTGAAACGTGGAAAAACGTCAAAATGACTCCGCACATGGAATAAAGGTGGTTTCAGGGCTAGATGTCCAAAAACGTGTTCTTGAATCGCTCCAGCTTGAAATTTGATCTTATGTCCCTTGAGCATCATGAAGTCTGCATCAAAAGTTGGTGGGCTATTTCCTGAATGGGCGAAGTGCGTCAGGAGAAATTTCATTTGCACTTGCCACCCGTTAAGCAAAGTGATAATGCTGGAAGGTGAAGTTCTCCTATTACTTACACTGCCGACCTAATATCAAGGAACGCCGTGAAAATCCCCTCCCGGGAAACATTACACCGCTGCGCAATGTCACGGCCTAACCAATTATACTTTACCGTTGGTGGAGGGGGGGGGGGGTAGAAGTGGGGAAGAGAATCGCAATGACGAAAACGGCAGTTGTCATATAGAGTTGGGAAATTACCAAGTTGTTTGGAAGGCCGGCTTCTGAGTGCTTCGCTTCTGAACTTGTAAACACACATTTAGCTTTGTAGTGCCACTCCGGTGGAACTGGGGATCCTTCTGCAAACTGGTTCATCTCACAAACACTCGCCACGGGAGGAATAATGGTAGAATGCATCTAGACCTGTTCCAACTTGGATGATTGCCTGAGGGACATTCACGAGATTAATTCCGTTGTGAAAACGTTCATTCAAAGTAGGCGTCAGTTTTGCATACTCACACTAAACGTTATAACCTGGTTCCTGAGTGGTGGTTTTGGAGTTGGTAGCTCTAGCTTTAGTGGGCAAGTAATATAAATTCCTACGAAAAAATTCTAGAGGGAACAGAGAAAGTTGGTAGTAACAAAGTCTGTTGAAAGAAAAAAAATGACGAAAAAAAAGGTAGAGGGAGATAGAAAGGCTTCTTACTTTGTGCACAATGAGGATGGAGGGGGCGTTATGAGGCCCAAGCAATATCGGTGGGACAAGAAACGTGAAAGCCCTCAACCTACGACAAGAAAAGAAGAATTATTATAAACAACCTTTCTTGTAAGTGAGTTGTGAACAGGTCAAAACTGTGCTGGTAGATGGCACAACCTGAAATCGGGTGGAATGCAAACCAGCAAGCCACTACAGCGCTCCGGGGTTGAGCTTTTCATAGCCGTCAGGGATATCGAGTAACTTATTATTTTTGAAAGAGTCATCGGGGATTCATTTTTGAAAAAATAACCACAGAATCACATTCAATACGGCATAGCGGGGTTCCGCCTGAGAACTCCTTGAAGTCTCCCAATTTTGACAGTAAAACCTTTCTTTTAGCTTCCGTAGGTTCTTACCAAGACACGACGTACATTATGTTCCGTTTTTCCTCTATTGGTCAATTAGATAGGTAATACTGATAATTTTCGAACTCAGTTATGATACATCACGTATCTATAGCACGTAGCAATACCTACTTCATTTTTTTTTTTAACAAAAAAATAAGTATTTAATGAGAATTGTTTTAAACTCGACCACCTACTCCACGTTTTCCAAAATTTGGAAAATTTAATGTATTCGCGTAATAAATACCTAACTGATCATCTTGTTCACCGTTCGTTTCTGGAATCTGTGTCATGAAACGGATAATATCAAATTTTGAGGCTCATCATTTCATGAATAATAAACCAAAACCATTCAAAACGACTTTATAAGTTTGTTAAATTAATATTTACAGCCAAATCCCTCACGATTCAGGTTTTGATTGCCCCATTCCAACCTTCATTTTGATTCTAGCAGGTTCTGAAAGGAAAACTTTGCCCTATAAACCATGTAAGTGACGTTAGATGGGTATAAATACGTTATCAGTAACTGATAACGTATTTATACCCATCTAACGTCACTTACATGGTTTACAGTACAACTGTTGTACTATACGGATTCGACAGTTATCCTTGCACAACCTGCAAGTAACCAACTGAAGGTTGCAACTGGCCCCGAACAAAGGCCCAGTAGTAAGTAGGAATGGGAATCGATTTCCGATTTTTTGGAAAAATCGATTTTTTGTTCCGATTTTTCGAATCGATCTTCAGGTTCCGATTTTTTAGGTGAATCGATTTTTTACTTCCGATTTTTGTAAAAATCGTGAATCGATTTTTTACTACTGATTTTAAAAAAAATCTTGAATCGATTTTCGTCATTTATAAAAATTAGTTTATTATTTCAAGTGATTCAAGCAAATTTCGAGTCCTAGGTCGATTAAAAATTATGATAATAGCTAATAACAACAAAACTCACTAGTTACCAGCGACGTCCGCCATGGCTTTTGGTTTATTATTCTTGGAATAATACACCTATGTTTTCGCGACGGAGGTCAACGACTCCGATCGGCCTAAAAATTTGGCATTATCCGTTTCAAGAGGTCTACATTCTAAATCCGAAATGTCCGTCCGCCGTCCAGGCAGTTTTGGGCAGTAGGAATTTTTTTAAAAATCTGAAATTTGGAAAAAATACTAAGTCTTGGTTTACCATGGTAGATGCATCTAGTTGTGCCCGCAAGGTTTTCAGTCCGATCTCCCAAACCCGTGGGGCGCTATGGGGCTAAAATGGGGATACGGGAGGGGTTTTTCGAAGGCTTTTGGCTATGGGGTTCGAGTTAGGTGTCGTTTTCGAAGTATTTTTGGACGTAGAATCCATTTTCGGGGTCCCGGAACGATCCGATTTCACTGTGGCGATCTGTAGGGCTTTCATGGGGCTAAAAATGGGAATTTTGAAGGATCCCATGAGGTTAACTTTTTTTAACGATTTTTTCTTGAATCCTACCTACATTAAATATATCTACCGTTATCACTCATTAAAAAAACTTTTTTTTTGTAAGACCGATTTTTGAATCGATTTTCCAAAAAATCGATACTTTTATGGCGATTTTTTTGGGAAATCGATTTGGAGCATCCGATTCTGAATCGATTCAAAAAATCGATACTTCTTACCGATTTCCCATCCCTAGTAGTAAGGGATTTGTTTGTTGGAAATGTCTATAAATCGGTTGAGTTTCATGAAATAATGTTCACAACTAAATCCTTCATAACTGAGCCCTAGTCTAGTTACTGTTCCGTTAAGATGGAAAAGTGTACACGTCAGCCATAGCTTGTCAATATCCAATCAAAGACTGATTGTCTTGAAATCAGGGTTAATGTTTTCTCAGTTTCTAACGAACCGTGTGATTTTCGAACCTCCTCACAATCTGAAATTGCCCCCAACCATCCCTGCATCTTATTCGTCGGGGTTTCCCTTCCTGGAATCGAGACAAGACCACCATTCGACCCTAATGGTAATTGCAGGGCTGCCTTTTTCCACGGAAAAGTCCCCTCCACCCGACGAATCCCTCGAATAATTTCCATGAATCCACGCTAATGGAATCATTACAGGAGGATGTTCCAGTGAATCCCGTCTATGTTTGTCGAGAGCTTTTCATTGTTTAATTTTTCGCGATGACGGACACAACTGCACCAGAGTGAAAATTTACCAACCCATTCTGTGAGGACAATGACTTCCAAAACTATGCAAAAGTGGTATCCAAACGAATCTGTTCTTTTTATATACTCAATTTTAGTAAAAAGATAAATTTTATCCCGTCGTGGTAAGTTATAAGGAATATTCCTAAGTTGAGTTGGGTGTTTGATAAAATAAGGCCACCCTAGGGTAGCACTGCCGATAAGTTCAGCAGCAGCTGGCGCTCAGGTATAGCAGGCATAAGGAATTGTAAATGGCCGACATCTGCTGTTTTGGGGAATTTATTCTCTTCTTGAGGGCGAGAAGGCTTCCCAAAGGTCATGCAGATTTGCATATCCTCCGTCAAACTTCTGTTGCGAACTTCTACATCCCAACTTTATTGCTTTCTTAACACTTCTGTTTCATGGAGTTATCGATGGAAGTTTCGCCCCCGGAGTGATATTCTTGGGCGCCGGGTGGCTCGTAATATTGTCTTTCCTCCGATAGAAAAAAAAGAAAGAAAAAAGAATCCACTGGGCCGTAGCCGTAAAATCGTCTACATCACAGTATTATGAATAATTTCGATTTGGGGAATAAACCAGCAATGTACCTGGCGTAGATACTTCCTCTCAAGTTGATTTGAGCTTAACAAGACAGCCCCGTTTCAGATCAAACGAAAAGCTCCTCACCGGAACTTGGTGGCTTGTAATTAAACAATTTGAAGGTGCAGGATGTCGAATCCCTTTGAAACGGTTCGAAGACGACAGGGCAGTAGAGTTCGTTGAGTTCTGTCAATCACGTCTACACAATTGTGTCACAGCATCGTGACATTCATTCTATTTTTAGCTTCTTGATACTTCACTATAGATTGGTGTCTGAATTCCTTTTTATCTTGTCAAAGTATTGCTCATTGTTTACTGTTGAACTACACGTTTCGCGATAACGCACAAGATGAACGTGAGAAATGATCTCTTTGAGGTCCTTCTTTCAGTGTATACGAGTACATCGAACTAGAAGTGGATGAGATGATTCGATTCTGAAATTCTGCAGAAGCGGTGCTGAGACCTTGAGGCCTGTGGCGCGGCATAATGCCAACCATATTATGTACTGCACGGTGTACATTGCCTACTAGGCAAAGTTAAAGGAGTTAAAGATTAAGGAATTTCATTCTTAGCCATAAAGAGGAAGGCAACACATACCAAGACTAGGCGTTGTATGCAATGCCTGGTTTTCGTACGTTGCCGGTTCCAAATCCTAATACCTATTTAAATTGGTACAAAAGTAATATCGTACGGGAATCGGAATCACACCTCACCAGCCAAATTCAAGCAGCCAGTTGAAGACAAAATTCACTCAGGTTTTACATTTTCATTAGTATTGTAGGTAGGTATTGTATTAGTATCGCGTTACAAACCACCGCTCAATGATTTTTCATGAAATGTCGGTGTTGCCAATTTTAAACAGAACCCCCAACCCAAAAATGTGTCAATGTTAAAATGAGTCCCATGGAGGAGGAAATCCCTTCATGAAAATTGTTGCCCAGGTTCGGCAAATAATCGAATTATATCGACTTACTATGGTGCGTAAGCAGGCGGAAGGTAAGGCGCGAGATACTCGTATCGACTAGTTGACAACCATCTTCGATAAAAACGGGTTTGACCCCTCTTCCTTCGACATCCTTCAGTCATCGGCAGTTTCAAGGTTCCGACCCTGTCTTTTGTGTCAGCCATTGAGAGTGGACAACCAGCGTATTGTAAAAATAAAATGCGTGCATAATCTGGACTTTAGGGCCCTGATAAAAGAATCGAAGAAAGGCGAGGTTATCGCGATCAAACGATCGAACCGTTGAGTTGGTCAGTGGCGGATTGTGAGGTGGGGGCCGTAACCTCCCCACTAACGCCCGCCACGGGTATTCACCATCCACCTGAGTACCACCTCAGAATAGGGATCTTCTTATTAAGCTCTGTAATGTTATCATCGCAGAACTTGATCTTCCTGGTCCTTTAGTTTGCGGATGACACAGTATTTTATTGCACAACGGACACAATGTATAAATATTTTCACCATAGTGGAAAAAGAGGAAGCGGGCCTAAATACGAGTGGATATCAAGTGGACGGATGATGTAGAATAAATTAATATTGCAAAGGCAACCATCGTTCCTTTCAGTTTAGAGCCTCGGAACGCGCCAGTAAATCTGAAGCTGACAATTTATGTCGCGGGCTGAGAATATGTAGGCTGCACAAACTGCAAAACCGCACTCCAAACTGAAGTGCCAAACAGCGCCAAGTATCTACACTGAGAGAAAAAAAGGGCCTATTCTAGGTTATTTTTCGATTTTTTTCTAGGTTAAATGCTGCCAACCTAGATTTTTTTTTTTTTCATTCTAGGGTGGAACAATTTAGTCTAGGTTGAATATCATTTAACCTAGATTGAAAATACTGGTGAAGTTACCGTCCTAAAATGCAAACAACCAAGATTTAAAATGCGCCACCCCCACACTTTAGTTCTAGGTTAAGTTCACGGTGTGTGCCGCCGCCTCCATCCATTTACATTCTAGGTTAAAAACATTAATGTCTTGGTTGTCTCACCCTGGTATTCAATGTTTTTCACTTTCATAGACGGTTGATTTACCCTAGAACGAAAACGTTCTCACCCCCTCTCAAACAATTTACAGCCATGGCGCGTTAACCTAGAACCCTTTTTTTCTCTAGGTTGTGCCCCTTTATTTACAAGGTTGTTTCAATTACTATGCCTGTTGTACCAGTTAAATTGTAGGTAGCTTCCTATTCTTTTCAGGTTGGTCCTAATAAATTACTAGGTGGTCCACTTTTCTTTCTAGGTTTGCTCCACTTCCATTGCAGGTTGGTTCTATCACTTCAACTATCTTTCTGGGTTGTCTCTGTTTCCAACTCAGTACAAAAATTTGAATGTGACGTCATAATATGACTGCTCATAGTAACAGAAAATAGAAGATTAGAATTTGACAGAGATTTGGCCTCAACCCCACCGGCTAAATAGCAGGGGTGCCAAGACAACGAGAATTAACGCCCACCGCCTACAGTGGCGCTCTCCGCGGCCGCTTAGCGTACTGTAGAAACAACCTGGAATTTATTGAATGAATTACAATCACTGTTGTTTAAACCTAAAACTATTTGTGGTACTACGGTAGTTTTAACCGAGACTGAAAGTCTAACTTTTTCTTCTGGGTTGTTACCTGAAGTAACAATCTGGCCTTTTAAATCTCTCGGTTGTTTTCAGTTGTACAACCGAGACTTTAATGGAGGGGAATTATATGGAAGGTCAAATCATTCGATTCTAGGTTACCCCACTTAAAAATCAAAGGTAGGTAATATATTTTCTAGGTCTTCACAATGTCAACCTAGACCAAAATTTCTTCACATTTAATGTGAAGTTCACATTTGGTCTAGGTTGACACTTTTTTATTCCAGGTTGTGGTCAGAGGGCGGGTAATAACGGATTAGGTTGTTTCTATATGGGTCTAGGTTGTATTAATATTTTTCGATGTTACTTTAACCTGGACCTATTTTTTCTAGGTTGAATCAATTGATTCTAGGTGGTTTCAATTTCTTTTCGAGGTTATTTCAGATTTAACCTAGCCACTAAAAAAATCTTTTCTCTCAGTGTAGGAATTCGTTTTGACTCTGACATGAAATGTAAAACCAAAACATTAAACACAAACGAAAAATTAACTTAGCTTCATTTTGCTTTTTCAAAACTGTCCCCGATCCTGAGTAGGAATTTTTGAAACTCGTCTACGCGGCCCTTGTGGAAACAGTGCTTACTTAGGCTACTTACTGTCTCCCAGTATTCACAAGACCAACTAGCAACCCATAGTGACATCCCATCCCAGAAAGCTATAACACTGGTCTACAACAACAAAAAATGACCCAGGAGCTGCCGGCTTCTTTTTTCCTTTTTAGGGAATTTCTAGGGGTTTTCGAGGGTGCTGAATCCGAAAATGATAGCCGTTTTTTTTACCTTCCTTTACACTGAATATTCCAGTAATCACCGACTTCACTCGAACTTATTCAAAAGACACCCATTTTATAGCGAATTTACTTTAGATTGTGAGTATATACCTACATTTAATCTAAAACCTTTATAAACTATCGAAAACCTCACAAAACTGCAAACAAATGAGCAAAAATCACAATTTTTACCTTTTGTTGTCTTACATTCCTCCCACTACTCGCTCTAAAAAGTCCTGGAAAATGAATCGGGGGGTAACGATTTGAAAGCTTAGACCTTTTGGAACAGAATGAGCCCAGCCGCGACTATCAAAAGTTGAAACTAAGGGAGCTACAATTCAAAGGCAACTAAAAATCGGGAACTTGATTCTCTACACAGAAATTGTCGAAATTTAGACTCATCTTCCAACACGAGCTCATAAAATTAAAGATTATTCCTAAGAAATACTAACACGTAGGTATGTACTATCAGTTAGTCAAAAATATTACAGTGTAAAACACCGACATTACCCATTAAATTCTTATAGTCGTAGGAAGTCTTATAGAATACCTATTCTGAATGTATTATTGTAACCATTTTTTGGAAAATAAACAATAATAAACAGAAACATCAGCTGGCAAACCTGCCAGTGACACCCGCTCAGCCACTAGAGCACTCTCATTTCACTACAGTGCACGACATCTTCGTTTCATCCCTGAGACACCATTAAATTGATCGATTAACGACTCACTCACGAATACCAAAGATTTGACGTTATCCCGTTTGTACGAGTAGACTGTGGAGATCGATCCCAAATTTATTACCTCGTCGGTAGTATCGGGATTAGGATCCAACGAAAAATCTCATTCTTTTGCCGAGCTTTCGAAACCTTATATATATATATATAGTAGCCTTGTGTGACTCAGATATAAACCTTATATATATATAAGGTTTATATCTGAGTCACACAAGGCTACTTACTCAGAATGAATTTATCGTGTAGACTTTACAACGATGTCAATTGTGATATGAAACCAGGACACACTGCAGAAATTATAAATTAAATTATATCTATCTGCAGTGTGTCCTGGTTTCATATCAAAATTGACATCATTGTAAAGTCTACACAGATAAATTCATTCTGAGTAAGTAGCCTTGTGTTATTCAGATATTTATTCAAAGTTATACTGCTCTCATGAGACAAAATTGTTCTGCACAGGCCCTGAGGAAGAAAAGATAAGGTTTCGAAAGCTCGTCAAAAGAATGAGATCATCCCGTTTACCTCACGTTTTGAAACTTCATTTTATACGAAAACGCCATCACCGGAAAACTCTTTGAAAAACATTTTCCCTCAACTGTGTTTATTTATCGTTCTGCTTACGTAACGGGTACCTATAGGAGGCAGTGTACTGTTTCGGATGGTTTGCTGTTAAATTAAAAAAAAAAAAAAAAAAAAAAAAAAAAACACCAAACAACGTGCCAAAGAATCACGTAGAAATTGAATGAATATCCCGCAGAAAACTTGTTGGGATTAAAATAACAATATGTTGACCCTGGTCAGGAGACCCGTAGAGTATTTGTAACACTTTAATGATGTTTATTGGAAGTGTTATTGTTTAAACGCGGAAGTGCACCATCCCAGCTAGTTGGAGATCCGTCACGTATTCTGCTAATCTCACTCTGTTTAAACACCAAAACCTCGAAACAAAGCGTAACTTGAATGTTATGATATCTAAACCTCGCCAGTTAAACAATAATTTCCTTTTTTCGGTTTACAACTCCGCTACCACCGGGGGAGGAGGCGAGGAGGGTTTATATAGAGTGGTGGGGACGACGATCCCGAATGGCATTTCGCATGTAACCGCAACAAGATGAAGGTGCAAACGTCCGACGACGCCAAAGTGAACAACGACGGGAAGCCCTACGATGTGCCGTGTCCATCGTCGACGACGGGCTCCCCGTACACCATCGACTACGAGATTCGGCCCGCTCCCCAGGCCAAGTACGTCAACTTGTCCAAACTGGTCCTCCTGATTTTGGCCATCATTGCTACGTTTTTGGTGAGTTCGCAGATGGTGACGCGTAACTGCTTCAGAGCAGTGTGCCATATTTTCAGCCTAGTTGTCTTAAGCCCGAGGAACTTTTATCAGCTTTAACAAATTTTCAACCATAGTTTTTCCTCCAGTTGGCCCCTCAAGGGCCAAAACAATATCATTTTACATTTCAACCGAAATTCAGAATAACCAACAAGAAAAAACTAAGATTTTTGTGATTGTAACGTTTTATTTTGAGATATATTTAAAAAAAAATAGCTCCACACAATGAAAATTTCAACTTCAGTTGCTAAAACTTGTGACTATGTTAAATCATGGATGTTACTTTGGATTGATTAACGGTGAGTTTAGAGTGATTCCGACTGTAAAAGAGGCCATCGTAATTTTTGGTTGCCAACCCCCAGTCCCCCCATAAGTCGACGTCACCCGGGAAAAGATCCGTTTTGATGGCCTTTGTCGACGATAAAAATTTAAAATTCAACGCTCCGTTAACTCCGTGAAGACGGCGAGCTCCGTCGTCGAAGAACAATGGGAATGCCACTTGTTGCATCCACGTAGAAAACGTGCAGAAAAATGGATGGTTGTGAAACAATATTATGATTTTTAAACCAAAACTTGCTCATTGGTTTTTTCGTCAGGCCAACAAACCGAAAGACAACTCACAACACTAAACATGATGTTTCTATTATACAAATCGCGATTCAACGAACGCAAAATGACGTGGAAAACGACATATCACTCTACTCCACTGCCATAATCCTTCAAAACAATACAACAGGTTCTTCAATGAGACATCTGCAAGTCGCCATAATGCTTAGCTTTTGAAATATGAGCGCTACATGTCGTAAATGGGGTAATTTGGCAATTTTCGAAAAAATAATGTTCAAATCATAAGCGTGTGAGAGTAACTTGAATGTAATTGTTTCCCCCTAAAAAGTCACTCCATGAATTTCTTGAAGAAAGTGCTTTTGAAAAAAACTAGTATGACGTCAAGGGTGTGGCCAATCACAGCGTTCCAAATCACGTTCTGAGGCGTGTGGACCTCATAGTGGATTGACAAAGGTATTTGTAGTAAGGTATTTACTCCTGTATTCGACAGCGCACCAGAAGTCGACACCGTCGTATAAAAACCGATAGGGACATGGTCTGATGTTGTGGTTGTCTTTGATCCGTCGAGGTATTCTGACCATGTTTTGGCCACCAGCGGAAATAAGTGATCAGTGAAACTTTGTAATTGGCTGGTCTCAATCCAGCTGAGTTAGACTGTCTCAAAACATCGTTTCACTCTAGAATAACTTGATTTTTGGCTTGCTCCTTTCAATTGAACTATTCTTCACTTTAGTTCATTCGGTTTACTTGAGTATCCCATCATATTTCAGCTTCTTTTAAGAAATTTCGACCACTGGTACAGATTTTAACCCTTTTCCGACAGCCCTCCAACTACAATATTGCCCGCCGGAGAGTGTCGAACTGCTTGTCATACGCAATCAACCATGTTTTTCCCAATTACCGCGGTTTTATATATCACAAGTGGCAATCTGTCGGAACGTTGATTTTTCCCTCTTTGGAATCAACGTTGGCTGGTTCCAGCTGTTTTGTAGATGGAAATCAGCACGTTATAAACTGTAGTGGCAATATTCTAGTTGGAGGCAAAGGGGGTGTCGACGGATGGAGCGTTCGTATTTTCACACAAGTTTTTTCTAATACTGAACGAAGAGTCTCCCCTTTTCACTCATACTATGTAAATTAGTTATTTAATATAGTTTTTTACAGCCATCGTTGGAACCACGTAAAACAAAGATGAAAGAAAATCCTCTAAAAACCCCGACGCGCTCTTTTGGCAGTGGGCTATGTAATACGAGAGCGAAATGAGAAATATTAGACAAAAACGTCTTTAGAACACCTTTTTCGATCATTTTGAGCCAAATTTCATCAAAATCGGTTGAATATTAAGACAGATAATTCAGAAAAACGAACATTTCTTCCATTTTCCTTAAATATTGTTTTAATACGCTAATATTCTGCCGATTTTGATGAATTTAGGCTTAAAATGTTCGAAAGATGTCCCCAGGAAGTTATTTATACAATATTTGACCTTTTTCACGTATCACGCAGCCCACTCTCGAAAAACGGCGTGAAAACATGGTCTTTCCTTTTCATAAATTGTCTTATTGCTTACATTTCTTTGACACTGAAAAAAGAACTTTTAATATTCATTTCTTAAAGCTAATCATAGTTTCTTTTTGAAAAGATAAAATTTGCCGTCGACTACTGCTACTAACTTACTACTGGTAAAATGCCGATTGATACATTATTTTTCATGACTTTTGAAAATAATTCGTCAAAAATTACTGAGTGTTAAAAAACGTAGGTATGTTTAAGGAAATTTGGATTTTTTTTAACTTACACTTGTGAATGATATTTTTTAAGTCAAGAAAAACAATATTTCAATGAACGTGTTCATGCCAATATTTTCCTGTAGATTTTCATCAGTAGGCAAGTTTGAAAATTTATTGTCAATCCCACGGGCGACTTACGGTTGGTCTCATTCTATTCAGTGCAAAAAAATCTGATCGAAGAAGAGGACGAATTGAAGTGGAAAAATATGAGAATTCAATAATTTGAGATCTAACAAAAATCTTCCGTGGGTGACCCCCCCCCCCCCCCCCCCCCTTCCATGCATTAACCAATTTTGGTCCCTCGTAAAACAGCAGGTATTGCCAAGGTCTTTAGTAATTCGATGGTTTATTTAATTCCATTTTTAAGTGCCCGCAATGCTAAAACAATTTGCACCGTTTACAACGACAACTATCAAATTTTTATTAGGTCACTTTACACCCAGTTAAGTTTATTTAAAATGCTAATGGTGCGACTTGCCATTTATGACCATGTCATCTACCAGGGGAAATGTCTGTTCTAGGCATGCCTGATTTTCGCGCGAGACCTATGGGGCCAAAAGAACGCCGAGAAGGTTGAACATCACCACGCTGCGCACGTAATGAGCCCGTCGCAGAACCGGTTTCCATTCGAGGATATCATGGACGACAACGACCCTTTTGAGATGATGGGCAGCGACGGAGGGAAATCCGACGAAGAGCCGCATTTGATAAAAAGGACCAAAGTGACTATCAAATTGACGCCGACAGACAGCGACGAGTTTCCAGGGCTTTTTGGGATGAATAGAATCGGGATGGGTGGCCCGCCACAAATGGACGATGGCTTTTTTGACGAAATTTTAAAAACTATGATGGCCGTGATGAACCGTCCGGAAGAGAGGAAGTCGTCTTTTGGGGATCTGCCGTTCTTCGACGGCCCCAACAACGGGAGGCCGTTGCATCCCAAGGTGATCATCGTCAGGAAACTCCCTTCGGGGCCGTCAGATAGCGACTTCATTCCAAACCTTTTTGCTCTACCTGCACCAAGTCCGAGCGAAAAGTACAAGCGTCCCTCGGAGCCATTTCCTTTTTTACCCATCAACAGAGCTGCCCATCCGGAGCACTCAGACAGGGACAGGGAAAGCGTCAGGGAATCCCTCATTTCTAAAATCATGAGAGACATCACTCTAGGTGGCCCTGGACGCCTGTTCGGCAAGCCCAGACACGCCCAGACTGCAGATCCTCAAGGGATGAGTGGAGCCGAAGGATGGCAGAAGTACAAATCGCTCGTTTCAAAACTCGCCCATGAAGTGGACAACATTTTGGAATCAACCTCATCCTTGAAGCAAACCGTCATTGAAGAATTAAATAAGATGAAAGAAGATAACCCAGACGCATTTGAAGAACCAAAGCCTGAAAATCCAATAAGAAATTTCCTCACCAACGCATTGGAATCTTTAAACAAGCTCGGCGATCCCCTGACCGAAGCCAGCGTCATCATTAAAACAGAAGACGGAGCTATGGATTTGATCAACAAAAGCGACAAAAAATCCCTCGACACCACCATTCAGTCATTCCTGGGCGAAATCAACGAACCCCTCGGCGGAGTCTTCAGCACGTCCACCGCCCTCACCAAAACCGCCGGCCAAGAAACCGCCCCCAAATCCGTCCTCCAAGGCATCGTCGCCGTCGCCTCAAAGATCGTCGATTTGGGCAAAACCGTCTACGACGAAATTTCCAAAGTGTCGTCTACCGTCAGCGACTTGCCCGAGGCCAAGCCGGCTTGCAGCATCCCCAGCCCACCAGAGCCTGTGGTAGATCTGAAATCGGACCTCGAACCCACTCAGCAGCCCAACGTTGAGTCGGAAAAGAACTTTTTCCAGGATCATTCTGATTCAGAGGAGAATACCGACTCAAAATGAAGTATTCTATAGAATTAGTGTAGTTTTCCCAGTTTTTTCAACGTAGATGACATAATTTGTTTGGGTTTGATTTCCCCTCATTTTCACTTCTGTATCATTGGATTTGTTAATCTCATATCTTTGGGCTTAGTTTAGGTACCTGTAGCATACTCTAGTATCAGTCCACGTGGAGCTTACTGTTGTGTGTTGTCAGTAGTTCTCAACGGTTCGTCATTCTAGATCTTAAGTTGTTTGTTTAATTTGTAAGTAAATTTCTTGAAATAAAAGTAAATGATTAAAATTGTTCCAATTCACTGTTTCCCATAGTGAAATTGTGATGCGAGAAATCGGCCTAGCCTTCAGGAGGAACGAAGACGAAAAAAAAGGACTACAATTTTATTTCTAAAAAAGAACCTACTTTGAGCTCTTCACTTGGATAGCATCTCTTTGACAGCCGTGCGAACAAGTTTGACAGTTTCCGCATCCTTTTGCTGTACAATTACTTGGGGCTTCTTGTGGCCGAAGAGGTCCACGTCCAAAATCCCGGTGCCTGCCTTGTGAGGCAGGCTGGTGTCCAATTTGATGGTTTCGGCCTCGTGCTTGACGCAGTTGAAGTCGATGGTGACCAAAGTGAAGAGAAGGTTGACGTCCATTCTGTAACATTGGCGTCCCACTTCGGGGGCCCTTTTGTAAACGGAGAGGCACCCAGATACTTTGCCCCAGAGGTGCGAGCAGTACTTGTTGACTGTAATGAACAATATCAAGTTAGGCCAGTTCACAAAATCGACCCCTTCCCACAAATCCCGAAAATTTCACTCACAAACGTTGAACTCCTGGATCTGCTTGCCGTCGATATAAAAAGCGGTGAGACCACTCGGCTTGCTCTTTCTGTTATACTCCTTGACGCAAACTGCAAAATGCAAACGGATCGTAGCAAATATCACACAGCCACTTGCAATAGCAGTTTTTAGTTACCTTCGTGACGTTGTCCTTTGAGTTTCAGCGAAGCGCACAGATTACAAGCCGTCTCGCCACATTCAAATTTCCCGGTGAACTCGGTCGTGTCGACTGGCTCGTCGGGGAAACTCATGAACTCATCGACGACTTCAAATAATTTTTTAAAATTTGTCAGTTCAAGTACATTGGAACCATAGTACGAGTACGCAGAGCAGTTCTAGACCATTCAGGGTGTATGTGCATTAGAGCCTTTTCAGAAGGTCTTGAGTGGGGTAGGGATAGGTTTCGATTTTTTTACTCAGAAAATTCATTCACCCGATAAAATCAAAAATCGATTTTTTATAATTCCAATTTCTTTTTTTTTCTTTTTTAAATAATAGAGCGACTTTTTAATGTAATTTTTCTAAAATAAAATTGTTCGATTTTTTTCCTTGAAGATAAAATTTATATTAAATAAATATTAAATTTTGGGAAGGGAGGAGTTATTAAATTAAATTCACACTGAAATTGAAATTCTAATTATGAATTTAAGTTATTTCAAGAAATCAGAAACTCCTGTAACACATTCCTGTAATAAATATTAAATAAAATTTAAAATAAAATAAAATTTATATTAAATTTTAATGTATCAGTTATAAAATTTATATTTAATGTATCAGTTAAGTTTCTCAGCCTTCAGACTGATGAAGTAAAATGCAACAACCTACTAGTGGCCTTATAAATATTATAGGAAAGCTCCACCATTCAGAATGCTCGCATGGAAAGGGTGCATTCCTCAAATTCTGATTCAATTCTGATCGGCCAGAACTACTCGGACTGGCTACATGAAAACATTGGCTCGGAACTAAGTCCATAAATTTAATAAAAACGTGTTGACTCATTTTCTTACTTGAAAGTTCTTCCTTAGTGAAGTCTTTCATTACATCTTTGTAAAACGGTACAGAGCCGCCCCAACACGTGCTAAGGATGACCAGCGTGATCAAAGCGATGAAATATTTGGCCATCTTCAGTCTGGAAAAGGACACGAGACAATTACAACAGATCCCACACAACAGTGGACCACAGGTTACAAAGTGAGATGTTCGCCACACCGCAAAAGTAAACTTATAGGCTGAATTAAGGTTCGTTAGTCGGGTGCCGCTTTATTGACTTTTCATTCCACCGTGTGTCAAGCTAATTAGGGGCCAAATAAAAAATTGCTAATTCGATATATTGGGCCAACATGTCAGTTGACGAAATCGTCGTGATTAAATAGATGGGAAATACCAAAATGGTCATGTCACTAGAGAAATAGTTGCCTTGACAAAGTTGATGTCAAGAACCGTCAAAGAGCGCTAAGCTTAGTAGTTTAATCTGTGGAGCTATTTGGTTTACTTCATCATCGCTTCCATCTTTGTCTTCTGCGTGACAGAACCCGATCCAGTCATGTACATCTGTGGACCGCTGTTGTCACACCCTACTTTCCTCGCTAATCTTGAATAATGAATACAAGGGTTCCGACTGGTGGATTAAACTTTCCCTCAAACACACCATTTTTCAAATCCTGCATCTCTTTTTAGGGGAGGCGACGGGGGGAAAAAAAACCACCCTTTCCACCAATTCGCCCTTGATATGTTTCGGGGGGACGTAAATGAATATGAATGACGTCACTGATCAAAGTGAGGAACGACAGGACCGGGCACTGAAGGCTGTCATATTTTTCCGAGCAATTTATTAGGATATAATTTACAGTGGATCACCAGGGGCCCTGTGAGTGATGTCGTCACATTTTGGATGCCGGAGGGGGGCTGGCCCTCAATCCTGAAAAACTCTTCAAATTGCATAACAAACTGTTGTGCGATTCCACCTACCTTTCTCAGTGCCACCCGTGATCAGGGATGTTTGGGCCAGTTCGGGTGTGTTCTTGTGTTCGTTAATACAATGTCATTCATTTTCAAAATTCAATATTCATTACTTTGCCGTTGGGCTCCTGACCCGCTCCCCAGCGGCTGACACACGAACTACGACCAGAATTGGGGAAGTTTGCTGCGGGGTGTCGGTAACATTGGCTCCCGTCCGTTTGTTTACAGCCTTGCACATTTTGAGTGATTTATGGGTGTGAGGAAGACTGGCTCAGTCTTCCTCACACCCATAAATACCTCCAGCCAGTTACCTAAGGATGATTTTGAGTGATGATTGCCGAAACTGTCACAGGGAGTGTCTTCTGAGCTCGTCTGAATGCGGCAGCAGCGATGAAGATTTTTAACTCTTCTCCTTCAACATTTCTACATTTTTTCAATTAAACAATTCAATTTGAAGTCAGCGTTCTGTTTCACAATTTGGTTTCCTTTGTAATCCTCTCTTATTATGATGATCTGAAATCAAGATACGTGTAGTTGTAAGAAAATCAGTTAAATCAATAGGTTTACCTGCAGAAGAGGCGGTTGGATTGCGGAGAGAAACTGTGTGCCGCTTCAAAAAGTTAAAGTCACTCGGAAAATGTCTCAAATCGGGAACATTCCCCGTCTTTTTGGTTCTCTCGTCGGCCACTAGGATCGGGTTTGGAGCCCAACGTCATAGCAGATAGACTCTTTATTCCCTTAAAACCGTTCAGCACGATCAGTACGATTTCTTGCGAACTAGATCAATCAAACTTTCGACATCAGGGGCGGAACACGTTACTTGAAGGTGTGAAAACCGCAAAAAAAAAAAAAAAAAATCCAATGGCGGTATCCTTGGCTTCTCCTACCAAAAATCAGTGTTTCTGGTCACCCTCATTACACCAAAACCAATTTTGGTCGAGAAAATGGTATTAGCAATTTGGATTCAAAGAAAATGGTAGTTATTTGATGCAGCGGTAAACATTTTACGTGTCACTTGACAATGGTTTTGGTTTGGTTTATTTTATTTTGTTCTTCGGACTGCAGCATAAAATATGCACCCTCGAAAATATATAATGTGAACATAAAACATTCATCCTGCCGTAAATGGAAATGTTATGGCATGAAACGGCGCTTGTGGGGGAGCTGAACAACTGGGTCTCCCGGAGCTTTTTATCCTGATTGTCTTTTCGGGGGAGTTTGACGGAGTTTGGAGCATTTCTAGGGAGCTTTTCTTTTTCCAGCTGATTAAAATTGAAAGAAAAATGTTCACAAAGTCTCTCGCGTCAGTACGTATTCTGAGGTCGACCAACTCGTGACGCGTCTAAAAGGTGAAGAATGCCGAGTCTTTCCTGGAGTCCGTCGGCGGGGTTCCGGGATGGGCATGTGACCTAGAAAGGGAAAGGATCAGCCTTGACATTCCCTTGATATTAGGCCTCCGTTGCCAGGAGACCAGCAGCCCATAGGAGCTTTGGAGCCCTCCGGCCTAATTCTCCGGGAGGCATGGACCTCACCACGGTGGACTCAGAGGGGGTGACACGAAAATAACAGTCTATAAGTTCCGCCTCTGCAAGAATATGTACTTGTTACAAACTCACTTTATTTTTTCCAATTACTCTTTTTTTATTACAAAAGCCTTTCGGTTTGAACTTGACAAAAAATACATACGTCATCTTTATTCATCCTTCAACATGTTTTCCTTAAAAAAAAACAACCCTCGAGGCCTGTTGGGGGGGGGGGGGGGGGGGGGGGGCTTGTGAGCGAAGCAAAACATTCTGAATGTGAAGCATTGAAAACTCGATGAATTCAAAAGAGCTCGTGTGTGATGGCTGTGGCGCTTCTAAGGGGGATCTTACAATAACACACTTTTCCGCAGGCTGATATGGGAGACGTTGTAAAAAGGATCTTTTGTGACTTCTGAAAGAAGGAATGGAAAAAAAAACCGCATGCAAATTAATTTGAGCCGGGACCGTCTAAAATAACACGATATCTCAACGAAACAATGCCAAACTCTTTAGGTACACGTGCCGTGAAATACTCAGTTTTTTTTTTAAATCTAAAGGGGTCTTCACGGTCGAGCTTACCGTGTTAAATGTCGAAAGTAGACAATTTCGTGAAATGTAAAATCATGAGGCATCCAACGGCGTTTTATCACAAAATAGTAGGGGGTTGAAGAAGGAGGAGACATTGTCCAAAAAATTGGTACTGTAACGGTACCTACTGTAACAAAAAGCTTGTAGAACATACCTTCAATCCGCCATTATTTACATTTAAAACTAAACAAACCCCTACCTGTCACCTTTTAACTAACTGTCAACTTACGTCATGTTAAAATCCGCCAAACGCTGTCCGCCCGTTCCGACAACATGGTGATCGCCATTCCCCACTGCGGTCCAAACGGCCAATCAGATTGCGTTCCATCGTTCCGTCCTTCCACTTTCCGACCTCATTCGGCCCATGTGAATCCACCTAAAAAGACAGCCACGTTAAAATTGGATTCGACCACTTGATATTCAGATTGATCTCGAATACAGTGGTATAAAAATGAATAAATGAATAGAAAAACTTTTGGCCAATTTTCTCATCTCTAGCACGTTAACACATGGCCCGAATGTGAAAACCCATATTAATAAACACAAACCACGTAAATGTGGTTTCACCACTGACACCACTGTACCCACTGACTGCCACCTCTGTATGATTCATCCTTACATCCGTCGACACCAACAGGCCAGCCAATAACGGTTTCCACAAGAAGACGGTTCAGCAATATGCAACGGGAAATAAAAAATATTACACCTCAACTGTACGGAAGCAATATGCTAGTATAAGGGCGGGATAAGGCGGGATGTCGGGTTCCCTTGCTCAACTGCCTACTTGCCGAAGCTATTGGTTTCGATTCGGTGGGAAATGACTGAGTGTTGCCTTTCATGGGAGAACATTTCCGAGGAAGTGAGCCGACCCTCCATCAAGACTTCCCCGCGGGTCCCGGGGAGTCGTAAACGGCGGAACATCTGGGCCGATGCCGGGGCCAAATCCCTTCGGAAAATCCCTTTAACTCCTTGTGATTTCCCTGCTTGCTAGGGGAGTTTCCAAACCGATTTTCCTCAAACATAACAGTAAGCTATGAGCCTTTAGGACCCTTTGGATGGTTTTGGAGGGAGGTGGCTACCATTTGCTTGGGAGACCTTCACCCCAACCCTTTGCCCCCCATTTGATTCGAAGTGCCTATCTTGAGCTTTGGATTCGGTATGTACTTAATGCGACAACAGGTTAGCTCGACTTCCTTCCCCAAAAGTCTCCGAACACCAAGTAGCCCCTCTGACCTGCCCCTAACTATGGTCGTTCCACTTTTGAGAATGCTGTCTTGATTCCGCTTATTGGCAACCTCTCCGCATTCCAGTAAAAAAGAAAAAACGACTCACCAAGATCCGCCAACGTAGCCTTTAGCCTCTCCTTCAAAGACGATAACTTTCGGGAGTAAAAAGTTACGCGACAGCCTTCATGATGGAAGAGGGACTAAGGCAAGTTTTCGCCCTCTTTTTCAAGGGAAAGTAAACAGGGGTTGAGAACGTCAAATTGAGCTGGCGCTACTGCCTTCCGTGGAATTAAATTCGACGAACAAACTCGTTCACGAACGCACACGAGGTTCGATGCTTCTTCATGAGAACCTCCAACTTGATCTTCCTAGTTACAAGGCTGCTGCATAGACAAGCAACGGGAAGAGAGGTGCTGCATGCCAGAACTTATCTGCCTGTACACGAAGAAAGCATGAATGACAACAAGCTATACAAAAAGTTATTACATACCGAGGAGTTATTACATACCTGGGAACTGAAGATCTGAATGCCACTTCCAAGTTCTAGAAAAACCATTCTGGGATGAGCCACTTTGAGATATGAAATCATCGCACACATTAGGCACACTACCTTGAAGCAAAAATGAAGTACGTAACAGACAATACGGAAAACAAGGCAGATTTTTGAAACTTAAATCAGACAACAGCCAAACGTGAAGATACCTAACAGCTCTGATAACAAGTAGGGATGGGAATCGATTTCCGATTTTTTGTTCCGATTTTTTGATTTTTTTGAATCGATCTTCAGGTTCCGATTTTTTAGGTTAATCGATTTTTTACTTTCGATTTTTGTAAAAATCGTGAATCGATTTTTTACTACTGATTTTTAAAAAAATCTTGAATCGATTTTCGTCATTTATAAAAATTAGTTTATTATTTCAAGTGATTCAAGCAAATTTCGAGTCCTAGGTCGATTGAAAATTATGATAATAGCTAATAACAACAAAACTCACTAGTTACCAGCGACGTCCGCCATGGCTTTTGGTTTATTATTCTTGGAATAATACACAGGTGTATTATTCCAAGAAAACATAGGTTATGTTTTCGCGACGGAGGTCGACGACTCCGATCGGCCTCAAAATTTGGCATTATCCGTTTCAAGAGGTCTACATTCTAAATCCGAAATGTCCGTCCGCCGTCCAGGCAGTTTTGGGCAGTAGGAATTTTTTTTTAAATCTGAAATTTTGACAAAATACTAAGTCTTGGTTTACCATGGTAGATGCATCTAGTTGTGCCCGCAAGGTTTTCAGTCCGATCGCCCAAACCCGTGGGGCGCTATGGGGCTAAAATGGGGATACGGGAGGGGGTTTTCGAAGGCTTTTGGCTATGGGATCGAGTTAGGTGTCGTTTTCGAAGTATTTTTGGACGTAGAATCCATTTTCGGGGTCACGGAACGATCCGATTTCACTGTGGCGATCTGTAGGGCTTTCATGGGGCTAAAAAAGGGAATTTTGAAGGATCCCAGGAGGTTAAATATGTTTAATGTAAAAAATAACGAATTTTTGAAAAAACCATTTTTTTGGAAAAAAAATCCAAAAAATTTTTTCTATGAAAAAAAAAAAAATCAAAAAAACAATTTTTTTCAAAATTTTTTATTGACAAAAATAATCTTTGCACAACTAACCTATATCAAAGAATAATAAACCCTTGTGTAAAATTTGCAGTGTTTTTCAGACAGCGAAACTGATTACTCGTCTGATTAAATGTTTATTATCGTAATTTTTGAAAACTAATGCAATTTTAATTTTCAATAAATTTTTTTTAACGATTTTTTCTTGAATCCTACCTACATTAAATATATCTACCGTTATCACTCATTAAAAAAACTTTTTTTTGTAAGACCGATTTTTGAATCGATTTTCCGAAAAATCGATACTTTTATGGCGATTTTTTTTGGGAAATCGATTTGGAGCATCCGATTCTGAATCGATTCAAAAAATCGATACTTCTTACCGATTTCCCATCCCTAATAACAAGTAGGGACGTTCTGATTAGGGACGGCAACGATGATATAGGTATAATATCGATATAGGTACATATTATGTAATATCGATAATAATAATATTATTAGGTTTGATATATCGATATATTTATTGGTAGGTATCGATAAACTTTCCGATTTATAATGAATAATATATTATGTAAAATTATATCGATATTATCGCGACTTTGTTATTACCTACTTTTTTTCAACGGCAAATCTCGAATATTGTGGGTTTTGTAACAAAACTTTTGTAGGCACCACATGAACAAGGCTTACATGCAAAAGAAAGATAGGTAGTTCTGAGGATGACGTGCTTACTAAGTACCTCAACGTCCCTGTCATGAACCTGCACCAGGAATCCCGGTCCAGGATCCGGTATTGGCATGGAATGATAATATCCTGTTATGAAGGTCATTTATCCAAACATTGTAATATAATCTTATTATAATATTAAATATTGTAAATTTTACATTATGTTTGGATAAACGGCCTCGAATTATACAATAGTGAAGCTTCTTTTAGCAATGCTGTATAATATAATGTAGGTAGGGGAGGCTGGGGAGGTGTAGGACAAAATTTACAAAATTTCCTCTACTAGTAGGTAACTAGTAAGTCTAAGATCTTAGACCATTTAATATAATTACAGTTACTGTAATAACAGAACGGTGGGGAGGTTTGGGACAACCATAAATTAAAGAAAAATAGCGTGAAAAAGTATTAGTATTGCATGAAAAAGGATATTACTTTATTATTGGCCACAGCGAACTGATAGGCAACCGAACGGATGAGTTTTCTGTTCAACCCATAAATATTTTTTATGGTATTTTTTAGGTATTTTTTCACGCTATGTTTTCAACAGAACAGTGATACCTACCGAATACTCTCTGTTGTCGAGGTTTTTCTCTCGTGTTTCACATTTTGTTACGAGCAAGCGTAACGCAATGCCTGATTTTGCTTGGCCGTTAATTTTCTTAACCCGCCATGTCCATCTTTTAACTCTTCCGTTTTTAGGATTATGTCGTCTATTGGGACCCTCTGATTCTTCATTTCGAACTTTCTGGGCATGTCTGAAATGAAGAAAACGAAATTTAAATATGTACCGCTTGAAAAATAAGGGATGGGGAGGTGTAGGACACACAACTTTCTTCGGTTAATGGTCCCACACCTCCCCTAACACAGAAAAAAAGAAAAACGATCGTACACTGTACCTATTGCATCAATATTCAAGACGAAATGAAATATTCAGGTTAATGTTCGTTGGGCCATTTGGATTAAAAAACAAAAAGGAACAATAATTCCGACTTGCGTTTCGAGTGCCATATCGATCGGTTAATTAATTATTGACGATTTCAGATGTGAAAACAAACAACCAGGTGCAAAAAAAAATAACCTCCAGAAAATGGCGGGAAACACGCTGAAGGGATTTCAATGGATCGAGTGTTTTAGTTAGCTATTAAATAGCCAATTAAAAACACTTGATTTTACTGCCCATGTCACAAACCTCCCCCAGTCTCCCCTACTGTTTTACAGCATTGCTGAAAGAAGCTTTCTATAATTCGGCTATAATTCTGCTAAATTCGATAATTTGCGGGTTTATTTCGCAGTTTCGAAATCAAATTTCGAAACTGCGAAATATCTACTTGCTACGGGGTTTTCTGGTACCGATGGGAGTAGGCAATCTCCCGCACCATATTAAGGTTGTGAGGGCGTTGCCTAACTCACTCCTGCCTGACACTGCCTTCGCCAACAGGACTCGCAAGAAGAAGAGATTGTTGTTGTCAAGTTTGAGGGAGCTGCTCTCGGGGGTCTCGCAGGCACTTACTACCAAAGTGTTTCAAAGAATTATAAATCAAAAGGGAATTTGACGAATAATAAATTCATGGGTGATCCAAAAGTAACTTTTTAACTATGAAAAATATCAGCCCTGGCGTCACTTTGTCTAAATGATCCCCTCTTTCAGAAATTCGTGGTTTTTTCTTCAACTCAGCATTTTGCTCAGATAAGAACTCGAACTCTTTCCGCTCAACGGATAGACGACAACATTTACTCGGTGAAAACAGCGAGAAAACGTTTACTTAAGCAGGGAACCTCACTTTTTCAAGAAGATCGTATAACGCGCAACTTCTTCCTTATGGAAGAGAAAAAAAAACCCTAAAGATTTCCAAATCTTTCCCCCCCCCCCCCCCCCCCCTTGACTAGCAAAAAAAGGGATCCAAGCTAAGAAAACCCCCCTTTGCCCCACATTTGCCCCACTTCCCGCTCGCCCTCTTTCGATAAATAATTCAGATCCCGTCGTCCTTTTTTTCCTCGGGTAATCCGAAAGCAGGAAGAGCGGAAACGGAAAGGAGCCGGGTTGTAGGATCAAACCAGAACGAAACCATTTTCGTTCGCGAGCAATTTGCGTGTACCTCCCTTCCAGCCCTGTGAAACATTTCCAACAGCGGATTTCCCCTTCGCCGTTGAAACAATCTACACAGCGATCTATAACAATCTGATTTTCTAGTTTAGAAAGTTTCCCCAGAGTCAGTTCACATTTCGAAGTTATAAACGAGCTCACCCTCTGAAAGCGGAAGCGTTGACGCTCAGCTTCAAAATCATCCGATGGTTCTAACTGAAACGAAAAGTGTCCAAAGTGCTTTTGGACTGTTGGTAAACGATATACGAATTAGGATCCAATGTAGAACACGATTCTCCAGCCTGTGATTTGGGGCGATAGGGCTAAATCCAAACACGGCTCCAGGGAGGGCCACTAATCCCGTCCTACGAATTTACTAGGCCCTCTCATCCCAAGCATGATTTACTCACTCCAACGCAAAACAACTTGTACCCGGAGATGAGCACATTCGGGAAACCCTCTTCCACCATTAATCTGCAGCAGCTCGCCTGGAAATCGAAGTGACTAATTATTTGAGTTAAGCTTCCAAGGCTCGAAATAGAAGGGAAATTGTCAAACTTTAGCTGTGAATTAAACAGTGATCCATCGAGGATGAATATTGTTAATAAAGCGAGTCCTAACTAAGGCAAATCTGCCAACAAGCAAAAAGTGCTAACTTCTCTGCCTTCCTCGTTGGTATTCAAATTATGTTAATGTACATTGTCAAAGCAAAATTTAATGCTCATTGAATGATTTCTTTTTAATTTTTTTTTTTTTTTTTTTTTTTTTTCCATGGAAATACCATCCTTCAAAAGTTACGAAAAGGGGTCAATACTGCAGAAAACCCTTCTCCATTATTTATAGGGTATTAGGCAAAATAAAGAACTTGAATTCCGGGGCCTGAGAGCGGTACGAGACGATCTAATTTCCATCCGTTTTTTTATAGGTCCGGGCGATGCATGTTAGCCAACCTGTTTACATTAAATTTTACATTAAATGTTAAATTAAATTTTAATGTAAAATCATTTGTGAAATTCATCATTTAACGTGGTTGGTTTTCATCAAATTCCATCACGTGAACAGGGTTGCTGTAACGATGCGTTTAGTAAAACCATCACTGCATGCTCTGGCGTTTCTGTGCCTTACGTTCGAAGTGTGCTGAATCCGTTTGTTGTTAGAAATGAAAAATTCCGAGCTTTTCAAGGAGTCCATTCGAACGGCTCTCTCGGATCTACCTTCCACGTGATAATGCGGTGTTTTCAACTTTCAATTATCTATAGGCATTGTACATTGCACCATCATGCTGATTGTGGTGGAAAGCAAAAACTCTAACTGGATCACTCGTATGAATTTCGAATTGAATGACTTCCACACATTCCATAATTCCATCACCAAGTCACATGATCATCATAGACAAAGATTACAAAAATGAAGAGGAATGAAAATCAAGTCAAATCAAGTTTTTTTTTTCCAATTCCAGGGAGTGATTTCAATGGTTTTTATGGAGAGGGGTGAATCCATTCTTAATCGAAATAAAGGCATTTTGAAAATATTGTTTTCTCCAAAAACCACAACAACTGCTGGAAAAGGTCCTAAAAGTTGTAGGAGGAGGTGGCATACTAAGCCATACCTACACTAAAGTAGGTGTACACACGCTTTTTCAAGGAGTTGCCGCAGGTTCCAATGACATGGCTGATGGTGAGGAGTCTACCCAGTAGGTAGCTGCCAAAGCCAGTGAAGGGTGTTAAAGCAAAAGGGTTGCCAGACTCATGGGCTAATTCTTTCTCAGGACATAGTAAAAAATATTCGTTTTCAGACGTATAGGATGTTCTATAAGCTGACTGTTAGAGCATGAGGATACTGGAGGAAGGGGCCTCCACGCCTCCACACTATTAACCCTTTTCCGACGATACCATGCGGCGCACAGGTGAACCGCAAGTGTTTCTGCTACAAACCCAGATTTCCATTCCCAGAGACTCAAGAATTCCAGCTCACCTACTGGTGTCAGGTGTCAGTGATTTTAACAATAACAGACTCTATGCTCCAAATAACATTCGCATTTCGAAAGAAACAGCTAAGTAGGTAACAACTTTTTTCGAAGCCCAACAAGGATTCATGACGAACATTAGCAATAATTGCTATTAACAATTATTTTTAATGCTTGGGGCCCGGAATTGTTCACCAGTCCACTTTATCAGCCTCTGCCAGCAGAGCGCTCTCACACAACAAATCGTGGTCTCCTCATATCATCAAATCTCTACCTATAAATTGAATGATTTGTCGGAACTGCGGTCCTTTACGACCTAGAAAAACCTATGCAAATGTGGTCACCCATGTTGCAAACGCCATAAAATGATGGCTCAGGCGACGCAGGGCAAAAAGCGGGTTGGCGGTAGGAACGGCAACTGGAGAACATCGTTTATTTGGCGACCTCGAGAGTTTATCACCTAAGATACACGTGCATATTTATGATATTGCCCTAGCGGCGGGAGCAAAACCTCGATACATGAATTATTTATTTCTTATTTACATGCTATTCTCCTGGCGCTCGATGGTTTGCTCCGGTAGTGTTGACTCTATTTGCTGCAACCAACCTTGTTACATTTGCTGGGATGTGGTAAATCGCACACAACAACGTCTAGGGTAAATGAAAAAGGCATGACTTATGAGGGAGCGGACGAGGCGCTACTGAGGTTATGTTGAAGCAGGTTCATCAAGCTCCAGATGAAAGCACCGGCGTCAATTTCTGCAATATATTGCAGTAAATATATTTACCTACTACGTCCAGAAGATGCTGGTAAGGAGTGGACATTTTCTCGACTCCGGGAAAATAATTTCTTTTCACGAAGTGAATAATTTCTCAAAGGATGAATGTTTGAAATGGAAAAAGTGGGTGGGAAAAGTCGTGGAAAGCAGATAGGAAAAGCCGCCTTGCATCAACTTGACCTCGTAAAATTGAGGTTGGCCTCAGACCTTAAGGAAGAATGACGCTTTCTCTACCTCCGTCTTCAAAGGAATAAGTGGAGACTCTTTTCTCTACGACCGTAAGAAATATTAATGAGGAACCCGACCGACTCTTTCACGAAACGAAGATCCTCGCCTTTTTTCGTAGCTTCTAATCCTCCCCCATCTTGGTTTTTTCTCTGAGGTCAAGATATATTATGTTAAAACGACGGGACCGAAAAAAAACACGGTGAAACGCCTGCACTATCCTTTTATAAGTTAAAAAAAAAAAAAAAAAAGTAGACGAAAATGGAATGCTGTATGTTTTATTCACCTACATCAAAAGGGTGAAATTCGTGTCAACGCATTCCGTAACAATAATATTTCGCCCACTCTGGGAAATGTAGGAATCTGAGTTACGTGCGTGGGTTTTCTCTCTGAATTAGGTATGCGGCATGCGAGGCAGTAGATAATGCATTTGAGTTAGGTACCTATTTCGATAATCTAAGTGGGACAGAGCCACAGATTAAACTACAGAGCACTGTGGTGGTGATAAATGAAACTATTTCAGGATTAGGATTTAATCCAGACAGTCCGTCTTTCCTTCCTTAGGTCAAACCCACGTTTCCCACTAGAACAGAGCCTATTCTACACAATAAAAAACTAAATTAATACCTATGGATTTTAAAACCTTTATCATCATCGGACAGAGCCCATAATAATGAAATGAATAAGGAAAATGTCGCGGCGGTACCTACAGAAAAGAAGGAGAAAACTTCGCAGATCGCCTTTCGGGTGTCAAAAGTAGTGTCACGGCTGGCCACTATGCGTCAGCACCAGTGGTCCGGGTGTGGTCGCGAGCCTCTCGTGAGCTTGCCATCCACCTCGTTATATCGAGCTGCCATTCCATCGATATATCGTTATGAGTGGTATACCAAATCTCAAAATCGATGTTTTGGACATGTTCCCTTTCCATATGGAATATTGAGATATGAGTTTGGTTTAGCAGTAGGTAGGTAATTTTCTCGGAGGGATGTTAAGGTGATTGTTTCCGACTAAAAAGCCAGAAAATTGATACCAACACTTCATAACCAAAATATAGAAAAAACTTGGGGGGGTCAATATTTGCACCGCTCCTCGTACATGAACCAAAATTTATACGATTAAACTCAGTAGTATTTGAGTTTATTTCCGTAGGTATCGGCTGAAACAGAGATGCATCCCTTGACTGGAATCTAACGTAGGTACCCCTCTCTCTTTTCTCTTTCCTTCTTGCTCTTCTGCCTCCGTAGTTGATCCGTTTATTTATTCAACTGATTATGTTTTGTTGGTGAAGTGGTGGTGGTGGTGAACCCCTTGAACCGCTGTTTTTGCCTAAGATTTTCTGTAGTTGTAATTAAACTTCAAAACCATGAGGGACAATAATATTATGCCCTATGTACCTACAATCAAATTTGTTATTATTATCATTATTATTATGTACACATTACATTACAGTACTGTAGTAACCGAATTTAGAAGAGCCCATTCATCAGATTTTGCTCTACATTAAATCAAATTTTGACGCTTACTCACTGGATCAGCCAGCCGTCCATTCTCCGGGTTTTTGCCGTCGAACATCCCCGTAAAAAAAAGCACACCACACTTTATGAAACTGGATTCCCGCTTTCCCCCATCACTATAAGAAAGTCAGTGTGAGTGCATTTAAATGCCGGTCGGTTTATTCGGACAAGTTCCTTAGAAAAACCAGGTCAGGACTTCCCCCCTCCAGCTTTTTCGTCTGGATCGTCTCAATATCGAAGCACCGCCGCTGAACCTTTTTTTTCCTATTTCCCTGAACCTCCGTGAATAACAAGTCAGGTAGATTTATTGGGATTTCCGCTTTTGCACTAAAAAGGACATTGGAACGGGACGAAAGGAATAAGAAAACTCTCAACCTAACAGTGAGCTACAGTAACTTATGTATGAGCAGAAACACACAGGCACTTACGAATGTATATTGATCGTGCACTTAGCATAATATGCATACCTATATTATAGGTATGCTAAGGTAATACATTACCTATCAAGTGTCGTTTCACTTGACCTGGGCAGCTATGGGGAATAATGGATTGTGTAAAATTTGCAGCGTTTTTATATTACCTAGGTACTTGTATTGCGACACAATCCAAAAGACCACTTAGTGGTAAGCACGTCCCTATTCGAAAAACGCTGCAAATTTTACACAAGGGTTTATTATTCTTTGATATACGTTACTTGTGCAGAAATTTAATTCTGTCAATGAAAAAATTAAAAAAATTTTTTTTTTGGATTTTTATCTCAAAAAAAATTTTTTTTTTGGATTTTTTTGTTCAAAAATGTGTCTTTTCAAAAATTCTGTATTTTTTACTCGAAAAATATTTAACATCCTGGGATCCTTCAAAAATCCCATTTTTAGCCCCACGAATGCCCTAAAGATCGCCCCAGTGAAATCGGATCGTTCCGGGACCCCAAAAAATGGATTCTACGTCCAAAAATACTTCGAAAACGACACCTAACTTGATCCCATAGCTAAAAGCCTTCAAAAAACCCCTCCCGTAGTTCATTATAGCCCCATAGCGCCCCACGGGTTTGGGCGATCGGACTGAAAACCTTGCGGGCTCAACTAGATGGTAAACCAAGTATTTTGTCGAAATTTCCGATTTTTTAAAAATTTCCTACTGCCCAAAACGGCCTGGACGGCGTACGGCGTACGGCGGACGGCCATTTCGGATTTAGAATGTAGACCTCTTGAAACGGATAATGCCAAATTTTGAGCCCGATCGGAGTCGTCGACCCCCGTCGCGAAAACATAGGTGTATTATTCCAAGAATAATAAACCAAAAAATCAACCAAAAACCCCTCCAGTTCCCCCGTTTTAGCCTCTAGTTTTAGTGTAGGCCTAGTAGTAGTAGTGTAGCCCTAGTTTTTAGAGTCCCACGGGTTGGAACCATCGCTTTGAGGCACAAGAGTAGATGGAGTACCAAATAGGTAGGTATAATTTTTTTATAGGTACCAACTTAGTCAATTTCAGTTTTAAGGCTTAAATAAAAATTCGTACGGCATTTTGTCATAATATCATTATAAGGATCAATTTTGAGGCCGATCAAAATTTTCGCCCTCGCCGTTAAAACATACCTACCAAGGTTGAGAATAAATAAATAAACCAAAACGACGAAGCAAGTAAAAAGTAAGTTGAGCTGGCAACCCATAGCTCCCAGCTGTTCTCTTCTTTCCTGCGCATGCGTAGTACGCATTGCGTACATGTACTGGTCCAAAGCGTCGTCTGGCCAGCCATGTTTACTAAACATCGTTGTAAGTTCTTTGTCCGAAGAGGCTGGGGCTGAAATCTTACAATTAAATCACAGCTCACTTTTTGTCAATGGTTGTTCAGTTTTAACCAGTGACGGTTTATCTAATCGTCGTAGATTTCGGAAACGTCTGTAGTCTTGATATGGTAAGTTAACCTGTTGCTTTCCACCTGTTGACGCCCTAAGTGATGAGCAATCATTCTTTTTTTCAACCCGTGAGAACAGTAACTGCAGTCATCATGACTAGGTATAACTGTTATAGTCATGATGACTGCACTGAATTCACTGATACAAGAAGAATCTTCTTGTATCTGATGCTCTTTTGTTGGGGAAATTTAGGGATGAAGTTGTCAGATTTTACTGTCCGTCCGCCGCACAGTGCGTTATTTGAGCAACTTTGAAAGATAAGGGTATTGAAAGTAATGCCGAAAACTTGAAAACGTACCGCTAAAAACTTCGAAAAATATCTTCAACAGTCGAGAAGTCATAGAAAATAGTGAATAGTACCGTTTATAGTACCGTTTGCTCGAAACCTGTAGGTACCTTATAATGGATATAGGTAGTAATTTTTTAAACAAACAGATAAGAGTCCGCCAGTGTACTGGGTTTTCGGTTTCATTTCAATATTATAGTTCCTTTTTAAATGAAGCCGATTATTCACCCACGGGGATTTTCAAGGGAATAGACTATGTTTTGCTCCATAACGATCGCGTTTTTGTGAAGCACTACCCCCCTAAAACCCTGGGAAAGTGTTAACTCTATTTCGACAAGAATGGTCTTTTGTATTTTTTTAAATCAACTCATTTATATCATGTTGTATGCACTAAAGGTTTGATAACGTTTGATTACTTCTTTCAATGAAATTATACTGCATGGATTCCAGCAAGGGTGGCTCTCAACTTCAGACTGATGGCAGTTCCTGCTTTGAAACAAGACAGCGAGCCAGCCAACTTTTCTTGCTCTTGAAGACACTGCAGAAGATGGCAACGATTTGAACTACCAGAGTCTATTAGACGCAGTATATACAAGAGGGCAAAGATTTGAACTACTATTGGACATAGAAAACATGTAGGTATCGGTAAGTAATGAGTCCATTCTTTCTTTGAACCGTTGATCTTTATTTCAGAATTATAAACCAGTCCAGAAGAGGAGGCTTTGTCGACTAGCAAAGACGAGTAAAATGAAGGAACAAGATGGCAACGATTTTAACCAAAAGTGGACACTGCAGACGCCTGCTGAGATGCTTACAAGATGTCTATGATATGATCTACCAGAGCCTATTGGACATGAGAAAGACAAGATGGCAACGATTTGAACTACCTACCAGAGCCTATTGGTCGTGGACAACATGTATCGATGAGGTGAGTGATGAGTCCATTCATTCTTTCATTCGTTGATCTTCGTTTCAGAATGTACCTGTCCAGAAGAGGTGGCTTTGTAGACTAGCTAAGACGAGTGGAATAAAGGGACAGTGTGACAACAGTTTGAACCAAAAAAGTACACTGCAGACGCTGAGATGCTGAGACAAGATGGCTATGATATGAACTACCAGAGCCAATAGACAACATGTGTCGATGATTAAGGTGAGTGATGACTCAATTCATTCTTTCATTCGTTGATCTTCGTTTCAGAATGTAATTGTCCAGAAGAGGTGGCTTTGTAGACTTGCAAAGACGAGTGGAATAAAGGGACAGTGTGAAAACATTTTGATCCAAAAAAAAAAAAAAGTACACTGCAGACGCCTGCTGAGATGCTGAGACAAGATGGCAGCAATTTGAACGATTTGGACATTGAAAAACCGTCCAGAAGAGGAGGTTTTGCACACCAAGATTGGCACCGCATGAAGAGAGAAGACATCAGTGTTTCGACATCAGATGACATCTGTCTGTTTGCAGTATTGCCCTCTTCGGTGCTCCATCCTGGTGAGTCTTGTTCTTGCTTGTTTTATGTTTAAAGCTTTTATTATTAATTCACCCACATTGAAACGGCTCAAATAATTTACAACCCAACGAAGCGTTGGGTTTTAAGCGTAGTGGAGTTCCAACGATCAGGCAACGAAATTCGTGCGTAATCATCCTAACCATATCTTCATCTCATAGACCAATTATGTTCGCTCCTAATTTTCTATACCTGCCTCCCAATATCTTTGTTATTAGGTGCGCACTTGTTCACGGCTGTATGCAACAGCCGAGCTCTACGTAGGGAAATGGTTTAGCAGTTCCCATGAGGGTATTCAACTGGGGCTGGATTTCGTGGATGAAGGTAAACACACTACCTACACTCCACTTGACCCGGTTTCATTTAACCCCCGCCCACCGCCACCTCCCTGAATTAGTTATTGAACGGAATGCAAAGTAAACTTGGGTTTCAGGAGTTCATTAACAAATTCAATTTTCACGGAGGTAAAAGTGGGCGACTTTATTGCGACGACTTTATTATTAACGGGGTTGAACCTTTAATACTACCGGTGGAAAGCGGAATAAGCAAAACAATTGCCTCAAGCCTTAACTGCTTTGCGTTTTCGCCCAATTCCCTCTGAAGGTCTGCGGGAAGCAAAAAACGGCTACGGATGGAAACTAATAAATTCCTTTTCTCGTTTCACTCCAAAAGTTGTAGTTCTTCCTCGGCCGGTTAACCCTTTTCTCAATGCAAAATGAATTGTTTAACGCTCTTGATTGCGACCTTCCGGAGTAATCAGGTTGGGCCGGGAATGGAAATGGGATTTCGCGGACTAATTGAAATGGTTTTAGGGAGCTCAGCAAACGTGATATTGGATCCCTAAATAACAGCTAGTCCTGACGTTACAGGCTTTTGGGAGAGATTTACGCTGGTCGTTTAATAAGCGCTGGCGAGAGAGCCTTCAATTATAATTGTGCTCAATTTGTTTTGGTGTTGCCCGGCCGATAATCAAATGGTGGCAGTGTGCGTCAGACAATGTTTATTGTGTGGAAGAACAGTCAAAATGGACTTGTTTGTGAATTTGTGGTCTGTTCCATGATGGAACTTCCATCAGAGCTCAGGTAGTCCGTTTGACCTGGTTCAAATACGGCATTTCCAGGAAAAAGAAAGTTTAGTAGGGGTTTTGACGGTTTTATAACTTTTTGGGGTCGCTGAATCCAAATCTGAACTTTACCACCTCAAAAAAGGACTCGAAAATGGAAAAAACCTCGAAATGTTTGATCTTTTTTCAGTTTTGGTTTATTATTCGTGGAATAATACACTTATGTAATCGCGACGGAGGTCGAAAATTTTGATCAGCCTCAAAATCTGACATAACACTAACTAATTTTGCTATTAGTGTGATTCCACGAAAAAAGGTTAGTTTTCGAGATTTAAGCAAAAAACTGAAAAAAAGGTCACACATTTCGAGGTTTTTTTCGATTTTTCTTTGAAGAGGCAAACTTCAGATTCGGATCCATCGACCTATCAAACTTGAACCGTTATAAAACCTACTGCGCTATTTTTTCTCGGAAAACTCTTGCCGGACTGAGCTCAGAACTCGGTTGAGATGAAAATTTCGAGACTTTGCAAACTCGGAAGATTCTCAGCAACTGGAAAATGGCCCTCCTTAATAATTTGATCTCCCGTAATAAATTAGCTATCCTTAAAAAAAGGTCCGGTGCCTTCTGAGCAGAAGCTCTCGTTTCCTCTTAGAAGAAAAATTAATTTAACGTAAACCCAGTTAAAAGTTCCATCAATCTCCGTTCGCTACTTTTTTCTACGTCATGAACTTTTTAATTTTTTTTTTCTTCGCTTTTCCCCGCGGACGGTGCAAGCCTTTGTGTAAGTCTCTCTAGCGGGATGAGGATGAATTATTGAAAGGCTAGCTTGATGTTGAAACAAGCCAACTAAACTTTTTTCAACTTCCTCTGTTGGGTTTCGTGCACGACTTTTTCGACTAGGAAAAATTGAATTTTATTTATGGATGAATGTTTTATTTGAAAAGTTTGTGTTGCGACAAGAGGAAGAAGTCTTTTAAGATGGGTAGTTTTTCGAAGGGTTTTTTTTTCTTCAATTCTCGACAGAAATCAGCTCATTTGTAAATGTTCTCCGTGGACAGTATCAAGAGGAGCAATTTCATTAGAGGAAGCTGAAGGTATGTGGGGAAAGAGCAATCACCAAAGGCTCAAAGGAATAACTCCGGACCTACTTGCGGGTACTGGAGGAATTCTGGTGGGGCCTTCAGAGATACAAACCCGGAACCCGAAGCCGACTGAAATGCTGCGGAAACGAAGAAAGGAATTTCCGCTTCTCCTCCCTATTCCAATGTCTTTAGCTGTCCCCTTCGCCAACCCTTTCTGGAAGTCTGACCACATGATCCGATCAAAAACCCCTGGCAGAATAGTCACCGTGCTTGTGCTAAGGTCAGAGCTAGTTTACCCCATTATTTCCCCTTAGTGCTTCAAGATGAGTGGATTCAAAAATTGGAATGCCCTTCCTCAACTTGAGTCGTTTATAGTTGTAGAATCTATGTATATAATAATTATATACAAAATTATTTACGAAATTATTATTATTATTAATAATTATATACGAAATTATTTCAAATTTCGATCAAATACTCGGTTAAAAAAAAACCAACTATTTCAGACAAAAAATACTACTTACGAAAAAGCATCTCTCGGACCAACCATTAATGGACGAAGCAGTTCAAGTCCCTCTCAGGCCTCGGAATTCTAATGTTTCATTTTTCCTACGGCCATTATTAATAATGGAGCTGGTTTTTATGCGATTTTAACCCGTTTTCGTTACCTTTGACGGACGACCTTTCCAGGAAAAAATATAAAAGAAATCATTCAAGGAGCTCATTATGTTTTGGCTCAATTTATGAATAAGTAAAAAACCCTGTGAAATTTGCTTCGTTTTCTTATGGATGTTTTTATTATGGGTTAGACAAAGGAAATTCCCGTTTTTTGGTGTCCCCAAGCTTGTTCCTAGCGTCGTAACAAACCCTTAGAGCCCTTTTAATTTTCCTCTAAACGCAAAAGGTTGAAATAACCTCGCAGTTCCAGGATTACCATCAGGCAAATGGGGAAGGTGGTTTGCTTATTTCGTCGGCTAATACAAAAGCTCTAAGCCAAAGCGAAGGTTCCCAAGCCATCCGGGGGATCCTCCCATAAAAGCTTTCAACCTCACCCTCAGCCTGAGGAACATCTCAAGCGTAAATCAGGCTGCGGGTTTATTTCGCTCGTCAGTGACGAGTGAAACGCGTGTAAAGCTTCAAAAAAGAACATGGCTGAGGAGGGGGGGAGGAAAAAAGAGGCAAAGAAAAGTTGAGAAATTAAAGGGGGCAAAGAAACGAACGGATGTCACCGGGGTGAAATCGCAAGGCTCGGTAAAAATGGGAATTTATGTTGGGTTCCCCTATTTCCCTCTGAAGACGTAAATACGGTGGTGCAAAGCCTCTGTAAATGAAACAATCGCGGAAAAGAAAGAGAACAACCTGCTCCCACCTGGTAAACCGAGATTTAAAGTTAAGCTCAAAGGTTTTTTTTCTGGTTACAAAAAAAGAGAGAGCACAAAATGGGCTGAAAAGGGGAGAGGAAGTTTAGGAAGGTTTTCGGGTCCTCAGGGGAAAGTTGTTTCTTATTTCTGTGGCAGAAGAGGTAGGTAATTGAGAAGTGTGTTGGCACTACAGGTTGTAGAGATAAAACCTTGTGGTTGTGTTCCCAAAGGGCGCCCCACCTCCCGCACCTAGGTCTGTAGACCCGTTGTGCTCCACAAGGAGTTCACTGCAGTAGGTCTGTCCCTCTAAAGAAGTTCTATAACCCTCCTACCAGGTCCGCTGCGCCAGTATCTCGTCCGGTCCACTGATCCCAGAGCATACCTTTTGTGCTCCAGGAGGTGAGCCACTGTCTCCTCCTCATCTCTGCATAGCCTAAAGCAGGCTACTTCATTTATTATCCCTATGCTGTTTAAATGTTCCTCGAAGCTCCCGCGTCCTGTGTCCCACGATGAGTTTCAGTTGTGTCTGCCGTAATTGGAGACATGAATTCGCCTTGTGTCCATGCTGTTGATGCGGGGTTATTTCCAGTTGCTGCGTTCTCGGCCTGATACTCAGACAGGGGGGTCCTCTAAGGTCCCCTGACTGGCCCCCTCCCGGACCCGTCTTAGAATAATCTCATTGTAGGCCCCGACGCGCCTGATGGTCTCCCAGCAGTCGAGTACCACTTTTGAATTGGTAGACATTGCCGCAAGTGACTTAAGAGCAGCTTGGCTAACCAAGAATATGTGGATCCACCTTCTTTCGAAGGTCCTCCTCGCAATCTCTGCAATGCAAACTTTTGTATAGCTACCCGAGCTCGGCCGGGTATACTGTAGCCCAGCGGGTCGGCGCTGCAGGCTGTGCGTTCCGAGTCGGCCTGTCACCCATCCTGGAGCCATCTGTGTGCCATTCTATATCCCTACACCCCACTCTCAGTGGACCCTTTTTCCATCCTCTCTGCCTGTTAAGACCACATTAAAGTTCCTTCAGTCCTGTAGAGGTTAGATAATGGAGGAGGTACCATGGCGCTAGTTTTTTAGTTTTTTTTATTTTTTTATGGCTTTATCGAAAAGCAGGGGATAAGAAGCCATCTTGTGGTTTTGGAAAAGGCTTGTTGAAATCCACCCTGGGCTCCCGTAGAACCCTTTTATTATTCTCGGACGAACCCCACAGAGCGTCATATTGACCCTTTCAAAGTCCGGATGTTTTACCAAGTCCCTTTTTCCACGTTCGCAAAACCCTCGAGATCTCTCTGGGGGAAGAGGAAGGAGCCAAGAGTCTAATTGAAAGAGGAAGGGCACCCTTTTCCTTTCAAACAAAAACTAAACCCGAAGGTGGATGTTGGGAAGGTTTGAGAGGGAGCACTTTTTCTAATGGAAGACGGGGGCGAGCTTGTGTGGGCTTGGGTTTGGAAAGCACGGAACTTCTACTTCAGGTCGCTGAAGAAAGTAATACGGAAAAGGGGCTTCCGGGTAATTCCTGAGGATGAATTTCAGGGTCGTTTCTTTTTAAACTGCCACCCTCCACGTAAAGGGGTTGGGACCGAAGAGAGAATTACGCCTTCACAATTACCTTCGTTGAGGTTATAACGCTCATCAAGCCTGCCAGGGCTGCCAACTCAAGTCCAGAATTACAGATTGGCTTTTGCGTAGCATCAGGTTTCGCCAGTTGGTAACGACGCCGCTTCTTTAAAACCCCAAGAAAATCATTTTAATTTTAAGTGAACGTTTTATACCACCATCCTCCTCAGCCTTGGATTGCCTCATCCCTTCAGCTTCTTTTAAGGTGGGATTGAGAAATTGGTAACAATCCCTGAAGGTGCTCATAATAATGATAAGGGTGGCCAACCGCCGAAGGAAAAAGCGGAGTTATTTTTCGTCCCTCGCTGAGAGTTTCGGAGTCGTTTAGCGGGAGGGGGAGGTCCTCTTGAGATTTTCCTGCCCGAAGGAGCCCGCGGAGGAATATTTCGGTGATTTATAACTGGGAATGTTTGCAGCGATAAGGGAGGAACAAGACTGAGGCGAGACATTTGTCTTCCTTTAAAAAAGGATGGGAACGGATTGATGGGAAAGCTGAAAGGCTCACCTGGTTGAGAGGGCGGACACCTAAAATATCCGTGATGTTGTCAAATCTGCATCCCAACATCTGATGTTCACTTGAAAATCGAGATGCAAGAGTTTATAAGTATAATGCTATAATTTTTTGGAAGAAGTGGGCACCAAAGATGTAAACCGATGGTGGGAACAACTAATTTTGGAGTGTTAATAATTATCCTTTTGGCTACAAGTTTTTATTTTTTATTTTTTATTTATTTATTTATTTATTTTTTTTGCTTTACAACTTATCCTTTTCGGTTTATTGGAATTTGAACCATTTATTTAAACGAGTAACAAGTAAAATAAAAAACAAACATAAACAAGGTTCAAGGCCGCCCGCATTCGCTCGCCCTTCAGCCCGGCGTCTTATGCCCTTCTGGGCGCCGTCGTGTTCTGGTGACTCTGCGCGTTCTCAGCAGTCACTGGTCGTCAATGGTCATTTTTTATTTATTTTTAACCAAGTTTGTTGAGGCCTACTTTCCGGGACCAGGTGGATAAAAGTCGTAGAAAGCCTTCAGGAAATGTAACGCTGATCACCAATATAATATAATATAGAATATAATATATTAGGTATATGATATTATCATATTATGATGGGTTTAAGGGCATGTTAAAATTTCTCATTCATATGGTGTTTTTTTAACTACCAAAAAACTTGGTTTGGAAGGTTTTTGGCTTTGGGTCGAGTTAGGTGTCGTTTTTAAAGTATTTTGGACGTACAATCAATTTCCCTCAACAGGTACCTCTGATCGCCCTTGGAAACAAACAGCCTCCTTTTTTAACCTGAACGTTTCAGAGTTGAAGTCAAACTTTAAAATTTCTAGTTCAAATTTTGTAGGAAACCTCTGCGAACTTCATTTTCTAACCAATTTTGCCACCTAAATTTACCAAGTTTTTTTTTCTATTCTCACAGAAACTCAAAATGCACCTGCGGCGAATCGTTGGAAGAACTCCGAGCAAAACGTACACTTTCCTGAGGATAATGAAATTTTTAATTTTGTATCCAATAAGCGTCTTAATTCGGAGTTTGAGGGCCAGCCAAAAGATGAATTACACTCCAAAATTAGTTGTTTCCTAAAAAATTACTTAGGCGTTATCGAAAAACGGTTCATCTTTTTGTTTTTCACATCCAAACTTTCTACGATGAAGTATGCGTGAGAGAAAATCGTTCTTGGCGGATTTGATCACGTAATATAATTATGAACGCAAGGGATTTCGAATAGATTGGTGATGCAAACCACTGGGCTGCTCCTTATAACTCATCGAATCGTTCAAACAAAACTACCACTCCCGAAAGCTGCTACTGATTCGCCCCACTTTTTCCAAGATTTACTATCACACGAAGAAAATGATCACGAAAAAAAAAACCCGGCCTAAATGCCCTAACTGCCTACCTATCACTTGACAAACCTGCTCCCGACAGGAAACTCATTCCCCCTTCGCGGCCCCTATCCCGGATTACAATTTGGCTACACTTCCAGCAGAGGGAGAAAAAAGACAAAGAAAAAAAGTTTGGATGCCTTCCAGTGATTGGCTCGACCTGAAGGCAGTAAAGTACCGGAGACTTCCCCGGGGCCCTCCAATTGTAAATTACCTTCTCGATAGAAGTAAGGAATTGGGAGAAGGTCACGCGTTGTTCAATTTAGGGGACTAAGCAGACTCGTGGGATAAGTTCGCTACCCTGACAATAGTTTGTCAACGAATCTCCTTGATAAAAAATCATCTGTAAACTGCTCTCAATATAGATGAAAAACGATTCCCATACTTATTTTCGGGGCTCCTTCGACCACTTTTTTTAAAACTTTTATTGCACCAAGATTACAAATATCAGCAATTTACAATAAGTAATCAATTATTGATGTTTATTAAATGACTTGTAAGAAGCTATAACACATAACAGCAATTTACAATAATCAATTATTGATGTTTACTAAATGACTTGCAAGAAGCTGTGACACATAACACGGCTTCTATGTGACTTGTTGTTTTGTGCGACTGACGCACTAGTAATCACTCACTGAGCTAACTTTCACAGGGCACCCCAGTCCCACAGGTCATGAGGTTTTGTTCTATTAAGTCTCCTGAGCAGGTTTATGACCATGCTCGGGCCAGATGGTGTCATCATCCTTATAACTATCTCTTATATCTTCTAATAGTCTTCTAATAATATAGCTGGCAGTGTGGAGAGTCGTAGATGTCTATTCTATCGTAGATGCTTCACTAGGAAATCATGCTCAGTTTGTGTCCTGAAACAGGCTACGCTTTGTTTTCTCGGCAGATTTCTAAGTATTGGGTCACTGATGAGTGGCTCCCAGCTTTTCCCTGCAGCCGCTCTCTTCTGCTCCTGACGGACGAGTTTCTTCTTGGCTTCAATAATTCGCTTGGCTGAGCTGTGGGGGAGGAGAGGGCTTGGCTGTGTCCTGTTAGAACCTCTTTGTGCAAGAGTATTCCCTTTCATTTGCCAATGTGAGGGGATCCACTGCAGCACTAGCTGAGTACCCCTCTCAATAAGCTGCTAAATTTCCCTACAGTACTCCAAGACCACAGCCACATCGGTAGCTCCATTTTGGGCGAGGGCGAGAATGGCAGCTTGAGAATCCACAAGGATCACAATCCGGAGGTCGTCACTTTCAAGCAGATGCTGTAATGCTCGCAATATGGCGTACACCTCCCTCTCAAAGTCGATAGCTGGCCAACCGGTTCTGATATTTCAAAATAAATGCATTACTCGGTTGTGCCTGCAAGGTTTTCAGCCCGATCGCCCAATCCGGTGAGGCTCTGTGGGGCTAAAAAGCAGCTCCAGGGTTTTTTTTTGCAGGGTTTCGGCTATGGGGTCGAGTTAGGTGTGGTTTTCGAAGTATTTTTGGACGTAGAAGCCATTTTTGGATGTCACATAACGATTCGATTTCACCGTGGGGATCTGCTGGGCTGTCGTGGGGCTTCAAAATTTGAAGGATAAAATATCTGGAGGTCAAATATTTTCCGAGTAATTTTGGACGCATAATACTATTTTCGAGGTCCCACATTTTTGGTTTTTCCAAAAATATTCTATTATTGACACAGAATTAATTTTTGCACGAGTAACCTGTATCAAAGAATAATCAACCCTTGTGTAAAATTTGCAGCTTTTTCTTCTGGGGATCTGGGACTGGGACTGAAGATTTCATGGGGTCCACCGGGGAGCCAGCCCGACCCTGCGGCAAAGTTCTTTCGCGGAGGCTATCGAGTTTTTTTTTTCCTAAGCAGGAGGAAATTGTTCATTTCGCGGTGAAACATCCTCAGTGCACCGTCCGGAGGCTGCCTTTTAACCGCCTACCCACCTGAAGATCCGGGGGTGTTATTCAACCCTGGAAAAGCGACGGTAAGGGGGTTGTTACGGCGTTAGAGGGTGCAAAAGGGCGGCGAGGGGTGCGGCGGGTATAGATTGCCACTCACGCACGCGCCACCCCCTTTCCCGTCTGAGTTCCTTCCCAACCCCATAGTACCGATCACGGCTCCGAGCCGGGTTATTCGGCCAGTACCAAATCTTCCCGCGTCGTAAGAACAAGTAGGGTTTTCCGCAAATTTCATCTCCCGCTGAGAAATTTCCCGCCCGTTGCGTGAAAGTTTCCGCCGTTCCGCTATGCGCGCGCTCCCGACCTTCCAGCTGGTCGTCCTCCTGGCTGCAGCTGCCGTCACTGCTAAACTTGAAGACGCAGGTTGGAAATTAGCTCAAAAAAATAAAATATAAACTCCCTCCGCTATCAACACAAAAAATTAACCATTTTAAAATTTAGGTTCCTAATTTTTCGTGCTTCGTTATTTTTTTTTTTTTTTTAATCAAAATTGTCATCGGATAAAAATAAAGTCATGGTCGTGACCATTGGAACCGCCGTGATTTTTTAAATTTAAGTATTTTCTTGTAGCATCATCTCGATGTAAACACCAGACGTCATCCCAAAACGTATGATTTCTCCCATTTTTGCAATTGTACCTCTTTTCATGGTTTTTGATGTGTTGAACCGAATGATACCTCAAGCCTGGAATACCCTTCGCTTTTATTTTACATTTTTGAAACTGAGCGTCAATAAAGTACTTGAGCCAGGAAGGTCACCTCTTCATTTTAATTGCAGCTGATCAAACCCGCTTCCGAGCAGTGTTTACTCTCATTCAACAGTTCACATCAAACCACTTCGAGTACCCCTTGGAGGACCCCTCCGAGCCCTAAGATTAAAAGAACTGCAAATTGGATTAGATTGTTAGTGATAGTCGAACATCGTTGTGAGGTTTTATGATATAACCCCAGTTCCTGCTCCCTAGAAACAAGTTTTTTGGTGACTGAAAACCGGTTTCTGCTCATTAAAGGACCCATGACCCAAACTTCTGCTTACAATTTCGTACACAACTTGCAGAATGTTTTCTGATCCTCTGAAGTTAAATCGCTGTCTCCATTGCGAGTCGAAAGTCGAGCAGCAGGCGCTGAACGCTGCAAATTTTATAAAAGGTTTTATTATTCTTCGATATTGGTTAATTGTGAAATAATTAATTCTGTAACTGAGAAAATATTTTTGAAAAAATTCAAAAAAACTTCTTTTTTTCTGTGCAATGTTTTGACAGATGTAGGACCTCGAAAAAAATGGATTTTTCGTCCAAAACTACTCGAAACTCGATGCCATAATATTATTTGACCTCCTGAGATCCTTCAAAAATCCAATTTGTAGCCCCATGAAAGCTCCATAGATCTCCAAGGTGAAATTGCATCGTTCTGGGACCCCTAAAAATTGATTCTACCTCCAAAAATATTTCGAAAACACTTGAAAACCCCTCCCGTAGCCCCATAGCGCCCCCACGGGTTTGGGCGATCGGGCTGAAAACCTTGCGTGTACAGCTAGATGGTCAACCGAGTATTTTGTCAAAATTTCAGATTTTAAAAGAATTCCTACTGTCTAAAACGGTTCGGACGGCGGACGGACATCTCGTTTTTTGGAATCTAGACCTCTTGAAACGTATAATGTCGAATTTTGAGACCGAATTTTCGACCTCCGTCGCGATTACGTAGGTGTATTATTCTTAGAATAATAAACCAAAAAATTGAAGAGAAGATAATATTTTACCAATTTTTGTATGACGCCATGGCATTTGAATGGCTCTGGTGTTAAGACGCGTAGGAACTCAACCTAATTACGGATGTATTGTGTGTACCTACGTGTGGGCGTGTAACTAAATCATCATTTGGTTTGTGGTGTGTTTGGCGGAATGCGGTGAGCGTCATCCTTCAATTGCGCCGCCAGGTGTTGTGGCGGAAAAGGGAGGGAGTGCAGGTGTATTTCCATCTGGATCATAACGCGAGACGTGTCCAGAGATCAGTGCAGCTGCAGTCAGACTTTGGACTGACTTGCCAGATGCATCTTGCCAACTTCTTTCACGAAACGCCATGATCGACTTTGGTTCTCCCAGATACGGAAAATGTGATAGGTTTTTCTTGGGCGAGATACTCTTGGTGGTTCGCTATTGCCTTCCGAGAGGTGATTTTCAGTATAAGGTGTCTAGCGGCTGCTGGGATCGAACCAGCAACCTTTGACTCAGCAGTCCGACGCTCAAACCACTGAGCCACTGATAACCACATTCAGAGATTAATAAACCTAAAATCCCTCATTGGTCACGTTCATAAGCCTAGCTTTTGCGGCCCCATAGAGAGCGTCCACTTCCACAGGAATTAATGAGCCTTCGGTAAAACCAAATCAACAGAAATTTCCCCGCGCAACGAATTTATAAAGCCCAATCCAAACCGAATCTACCTACCCTTACGCTCATCCTGTGCCCGAACAGTTTCACCACCCCCCCTCAGTATTGGCAATAATCGTATCGGAGAGGCGGTATTGTTCTGGAGCTAATAGGTAGGTGCCGGGGGCTACTAGAGGACGAGGACTGTAGGGCTTTTCCCTGCGGGTTTCCCTTGTAATTAATTCAACTCATCCTCCACTTCACCGAAACTCGATTCCTGGAGGTTCGAAGCAATAAGGGGCGATATCGAGGAAAATTACGCGCTTTGCAACACTACCCCAGTATCAAATTTCCTTCTGGACCAAGGAACATAATTATAAAAAAAAAATATTTGAGCAAAATTATTCTTCAGAAAGTTCCGATTTTTTTGTTTAACTTTACACAACATTATAAGCATTCCCTCCCTGAACGCAAAGCGATTGAGAAGTTTCATATTCCAAGCAACTTCACAGCAATTTCCCGTTCATTTTCTTGAGCTTCGTTGTGGAAAATCCACAACAGTTTAATAAAGAAACCGCTTCAAATACCGCAAAAGAGAAAGTTATTAGTGCGAAGAAGAAAAAAGAAGAAAACTACGTAATAGAAGGAACCCTTCGAACTAGCCTCAAACAATAGGATACCTTTGAGCCAACTTTGTACTTTCTTTGGGGCCAAAGTGTTGCTGTAGAGGGTTAAAGCATCGTGTAATTTATCAAGATGGAAAACTAAAAGTATTCTCTCAGAAAAAAAGACTTTTTTTGGCAAAAACCCCTTTTCTGGTGTTTCTCCGAAAAACTTGGTGTCAGGGCATCTAACCGACCCACTTAGCAGAGTAATGAAAGAAGTTTAAATCACGGGAGTAACACGCAAAGTTGACCCTTTCCCTGAGAGCTCGTCCTTTTAGACCGCATTTTTAGGGCGTTTTCTTGGGGGGAGTCTAAATTATGGGCGGATTTTCTCGGGGAAAAGCATCACGATTTTCAAGCGGCCGTTGCCAAACGTGTTTGCCAGCGGTGAGCTGAATTCCAACCGGTGATGGGAAAATGACCAAGAAATCATTTACGGAAATTTATTTGTTCACTATTCCATGATCGTTGAAGGACTAATCCATGGGTCTTATTAGTGAAGCACTCCAGTAATAATGAGATCTCAAAACATTTCTTACTGAGAAATTGATTCAAGGGTCGGAAAACTATGTACTATGAAAATTATGGAAAATTAACTGAAGTAGCCCATTTTTAAGGTACTTTTATGTTTTACATCAATTTTCAAGAAAGAGTAAGTACGAAGGAAATGCGAAGAAAAGATTTTCAAAAAGAGCAAAAGGATTGAAGAAAGTACTGGAAAAAACAGCGTTGCCGCCTGTCGGCTGTATGGCCTCTGGTGACTATGTAGGTTATCTATATTTTTACCTTCGTACTGGATGACAACCCCAGACCCGCGGATCAATAATGCTATGATCGAGTTTCAAACCGATGAAACTCAGACTGTGTTTTTCGGTGATTCCGCAAAGAGCTGTTGGAATACCTAAAAGTAATCATTCATTCAGCCATATTTAAATTAACACAAAGAACTAATGTTTCTGGTACTGCTAAATACTACACTTAATGACTTACAAGGCCTGTCGTAACAAAACTGAATGAGATCCATGTTAGCACATGCGCTGAAGCTGCCGCTAATCATGATGAAATTGATTGGGGGCTTAGGGTAGACCTTGCCCGGATATTCTCTGAGCGAATTTGATGGTTCGAGTTCTGCCACATTGAAGAATTCCTTATTAGCGCACGCTTAGAGGGCACTACTGATTCAATCATGGGACCTTAAGTGCCCCCACCTGCGTGATACCTGAAAATTTGAATGATTTCGGATCAAAATTGTGGAAGTTATGGCTGTAACAAGAAAATCCGGACTGACGGACCGACACAGAACCAATTTGCTTAGGAGGTCCTGAAACGTAAAATGCGAGTGGAATTTTTCTATTTGGAGAACAAAATTGTTTTCGACAGAGCTTCGAGCTAGGCTAGAGAAGGGGAAAAAAATTAATTCCCAATATTTATCGGGAAATATTGTCGGTTCCCATCACTGATTCCAACTTAGGGATGCTCAAAAAATATCGATATATCGAAATATCGATATTTTTCCACCGATATATCGATATTTTTGGCCGATATTTTTCCCACCGATATATCGATATTATTTTTGAAATATCGGGAACCGATATTTTTGAGAGAGACCAGACATAAATCCGAACACCAGCTAGAAATAGGGTCAAAGAACGTGTAGGTAACTTTACTGAAAGTACCTATTTCTAATCAAATACTATGTTTAATAGACCTCGGCTTTCAATAATTGAAATGAATTATTCCTTTCCTAATCCCTTTACCGAATTGGTTCACAATCACATGTGTGAAGAGTTAATAATGTACTTAATTAATGTTGGCGAGCAGATCCACGCAATTCATTTTAGTGCAATGTACAGAATGTTTTGTCTGAACATTATAAACTCTATGATTTTACAAATAATTACCTACTCATTACAAATTATTAAATAATCTTCAAATTTAAACAATCTTCAAACAATTTTAATCAAATTTAAAAATCTTTAAACGATTAATCTTTAAATCTTAACAATTAATGAAAAATCGTTAAATCTTTAATCTTCAAATCTTTAAACAATCGTTTTGTTTAAAAACAAATTTAAACCATTTCTTCAAATTTTTAAGAATTTATAACCTTAATTTATTTACTTGTAATCAAAAGTCGTGAAAGGCATGGATTTTTTAAAATTTGGACTAATATCCGATATATCGATATTTTTAAACGATATATCGAATATCGATATTTTTCTACGATATATCGACCTAGTAAAACGATATTTTTTAAAATTATCGATATATCGAATATCGATATTTTTCTTCAGTGTGGAATCCAACTGCGTTCACTTCAACTTGAAAAGTATAGATTATCATTATGGTTGTGAGTTTCTATTGAAAGCTCTGAGTTGAAACCAGTTGAGGCTATGAAAAGGTCCCATTCATACTCCTGGCGGGATTGTTCGTGATGAAGCTACCTACTTGAACGTTGAGTTGACGCGTCAACTTTCCTCATTACGCTCCACTCGTTACGGAACGCTCTCTACAGGCGAAGAGCGGGATTAACTTGTCTCTACCGCACTCTCGACTTCTTCCCGTTCGAAACAACCCGCTATGGCCCTCGGAGTCTGACAAAGAGGCTCAATCTTCAATACCTTTGAAGGCCCATTTGTTTCAAAAGGCTTGTTTGCTCCAGAATACCGCTTCCTACATGCGGCCGCTCTGAATAAAGATCCACCTTCATCGGACATTCGTATCGGCTTTCCTCCCTAAGAAAATTGATATTGCCGAGCTTCCTTTGGAGATGGGTTACGTTATATCCCTCTGGGGAGGCCTTTGTTTTTCTCTCAAGTATAACAATATGGTATCCAATCCAAAGAAAGCAGTTTTTTGTTTGTATATACAACGATTCAGGCGTAGCGTATAAAAATAAATATCCTTTGTGCATCTCTGCAGAAATTTGAAATGACAGGGTAGGAATTGAATCATAAAATTACCAGTGCAGTTTGGCAGTGCTGCCAACTGAACTTGAAATGGCTTTCTACTTTTGATAGCACTGATCAACACAATATTTATTTACTTATTTATATAAATAATATTTATTTAATACGATGTCATTACTCCACAAATTGAACTTACACTCATGACTGAGGTGGGTTGGCGTGTGGTAAATATTTTTACAAATAGGACTAATATTTTTAAATAATGTAACTAACTTTAAGACTCACAATATATTATTATTATTATGTATGATACTTATTATCAAACATCAGTGAGTTATGTTTCGTATAATCATTATTCAAAACATAACGATATAAATATAATTATATTATATTATTCACCTATTATGGTTTTCGAATAATATTATTATAGTAATACTAATCAACAATAGGGTTAATGCTCCAAATTACCTATCTACACTAATATATATAAGTTATCACGTGGAACACTAACTTTTTCAATTCGCTAGTAGATACAGGTACCTAGTTCGGAAACGAGGCGTTTTTTCTTCTTCCTTTTTATTCTTCATTCTTCTTCCTCTTCATCAAGTATTCGTAGTGCATTTTTCTACGGTGGGTCTTCGAAGAATCTTCGAGCTACCTCATTCACAACGTCCCCTCACTTCTCGATGGTTGGGCTCCAGAACCCTCTACATCCAGGGACATCACCCTTTTCCGGCCTCCGCTCAGTCTAAGAGATCTGCTGAGAGATCAAAACCATCAGCCATCGGTATAATTGACAGCCACTGCGAAACCCAGACCCCCATGACCTGGTCTAGGGCACGTTTCTGTCGGGTTTGCATGGATTTCAATATCTGATAGTTAAGCCGTTCTTCAGATTCGGTTCATTTCTTTTTACTGTACTTGTTGACTCTTTGAACCTGATGCTGGGTTTTCTTTTTGTTTATTTATCATTTTTCTTTCATTTTGGTTTATTATTCTTGGAATAATACACCTATGTTTTCGCGACGCGGGTCGACGACTCCGATCGGCCTCAAAATTTGACATTATCCGTTTCAAGAGGTCTACATTCAAAATCCGAAATGTCCGTCCGCCGTCCGCCGTCCGGGCCGTTTTGGGCAGTAGGAATTTTTTTAAAAATCTGAAATTTTGACAAAATACTTGGTTTACCATCTAGTTGTGCCCGCAAGGTTTTCAGTCCGATCGCCCAAACCCGTGGGGCGCTCTGGGGCTATAATGGGGCTACGGGAGGGGTTTTTTTGAAGGCTTTTAGCTATGGGATCGAGTTAGGTGTCGTTTTCGAAGTATTTTTGGACGTAGAATCCATTTTTCGGGGTCCCGGAACGATCCGATTTCACTGGGGCGATCTTTAGGGCTTTCATGGGGCTAAAAATGGGATTTTTGAAGGATCCCAGGATGTAAAATATTTTTTGAGTTAAAAATAAAGAATTTTTGAAAAAACACATTTTTGAACAAAAAAATCCCCCAAAAAAAAAAATTATGTTGAAATAAAAATCCAAAAAAAAATTTTTTTTTAATTTTTTCATTGACAGAATTTAATTTCTGCACAAGTAACCTATATCAAAGAATAATAAACCCTTGTGTAAAATTTGCAGCGTTTTTTGTTTATAATGTAATATTCCTTCGTAATATTCGTTTCGTTCACAAAAGTATTTCTGAGCTACATAGGATATTAAATTTCAGCTTAAATTTTGTTTGTTTAAATTAAGCTTTAGATTTCTGTTCATTTGTTGGTAGGTTTTTAGTTTCAATTTTGATGCTCGTATGTGTATGCTGAATGATCGTATGAGGTTGGATGTATCCGGGCCAATTGTTGTTTATAGGTCTGGAGTGGTATGTATGTATGCTGATTGATATCGGGAAAGGAAATGTTGTTGGCAGTTTCTCACGGCAAGTTCTGCTGTTAACTCCTGGTTCGGGCTTTTGCTAAATCTTGTCTCTTTATATCATCGTTTTAATAGTACTTATTTTGATTGCTCCATTCCTTTCCGAATGAGTAATAAAGGGGCTTAATGTAGGATGGGTATGTGCCATCATATTGTATCAAGCTGTACGTTAGCTGATGTACGTCGCAGGTTTCTGGGACTGCAGCTAATTACAACAATATGCACTCTCAATGCCTGTTCTGTTGATATGGAAAGTATGTCTGCCAGATGGAATTGTGCCGGCGTATATTTTCACACGCCTCAATTTTACATGAGAAACAGCCAGACAGGATTGAACGATTTGTTACACTCCACATCAGGGGGATATTGTTTCGATCAAAACCCTGCCACCCCTCATGGAGGAATCTGAAAATGTTGTAATCTCCCCGAAAAAAAAGAGGGAAAGGGGAGCGAAGTTGGGTGAAAAAAGAATTGAGAGGTCGTTGCCAATAAAAAAAAAATTACCGTGTAGCAAAAGTGAAAATTTCAGGATCTCCGTACGGGAAACGAGGAAAAGTACGGGATAACGTACCGTGCGAAGGGGCTCTCCCCCAGCGGAAACCGGATGCAAAGGGAATTGAGATTGATAGCAATCGAGGCAGTACCGGAAATGAAACAGGATGCAGCTAGTAGCAAAGGGTGACATGTCAGCTTGCAGAGGGGAAATGCGTCCCTTTGAGCAAAATGTTTTCCGACCCCCGTTCTTCCCTCATGTTAACCGCAGGGGGCCGCGATCCGCTAAAACGAAGCAAACCGCAGGCTTCGTTGGACTTCTTCTTTCCTGTCCTGGTTTCAATATTCCATTTGGCTTTTGTAAACCCTCCAAGTTAATATGTTCGGTCGAGTGAGCACTGTAGAAATCGTGGAAGATACATAAAAATCTCTGAAATGTGTCCGTTTTTCCATAATTTTTTACAATTTTACAGCATCAGCGTGAAGTATGGTGAGGCCAAATGGGTGCCTGGTTTCATCCAGAAATGTTCACTTGTTCAAATGCCTCGTTATTTTCACCCCCTGTTCCAAACTGTTCGATGAACCGTACAGGCTGCACTTGAATGAATTTGCAGTGGATAACTAACCGTAAAGTGCACGTGATGTGCATAGGGGAAATGAGTGCTAAGACGCGTGCTCCTGTGCGTACTCGGGCTCTGCTGGGCCCATACTTATTTTTAGGAAAAACTCTGCGAATTGCTCATGGATGCTAATACTGAATTTCGCTTCGCCAGCCAACCCCCGATTTTTCTCTCCCACTAACTCGCTTTCCTATAATGAAGTTTCTTTTGGTTTATTATTCTTGGAATAATACACCTATGTTTTCGCGACGGGGGTCGACGACTCCGATCGGCCTCAAAATTTGACATTATCCGTTTCAAGAGGTCTAGATTCCAAAACCGAAATGTCCGTCCGCCGTCCGGGCCGTTTTGGGCAGTAGGATTTTTTTTTTTTTAAATCTGACATTTTGACAAAATATTCGGTTTACCATCTAGTTGTGCCCGCAAGGTTTTCAGTCCGATCGCTCAAACCCGTGGGGCGCTATGGGGCTAAAATGGGGCTATGGGCGGGCGTTTTTGAAGGCTTTTAGCTATGGGATCGAGTTAGGTGTCGTTTTCGAAGTATTTTTGGACGTAGAATCCATTTTTGCTGGTCCCGGAACGATCCGATTTCACTGTGGCGATCTATAGGGCTTTCATGGGGCAAAAAAATGGGATTTTTGAAGGGTCGACGACTCCGACCGGCCTCAAAATTTGACATTATCCGTTTCAAGAGGTCTACATCCGAAATGTCCGTCCGCCGTCCGGGCCGTTTTGGGCAGTAGGAATTTTTTTTTTAAATCTGAAATTTTGACAAAATACTTGGTTTCCATCTAGTTGTGCCCGCAAGGTTTTCAGTCCGATCGCCCAAACCCGTGGGGCGCTATGGGGCTACGGGAGGTTTTTTTTTAAGGCTATGGGATCGAGTTAGGTGTCGTTTTCGAGGTATTTTTGGACGTAGAATCCATTTTTTGGGGTCCCGGAACGATCCGATTTCACTGTTGCGATCCATAGGGCTTTCATGGGGCTAAAAGTGGGATTTTTGAAGGATCCCAGGAGGTTCAATATTTTTCGAGTAAAAAATAAATAATTTTTGAAAAAAAAAAATCCAAAAAATATTTTTTCCCAAAATATTTTTTGTTGACAGAAATAATTTTTGCACATGCATCGTATATAAAAGAATAATAAACCCTTGTGTCAAATTTGCAGCGTTTTTCTTGAAAAAACTTCCTATAATATGGATAACGGTTTTTATGGATAACCTATATTATCTATTATAATAGATTTGGATTCAACGTGAAAAAATGTATCGAAAATGATACCGCCGAGTTATATTGGCCCCCTCCCTGTCACCCACTACCTGTCCTGAATCCACCTGACCTTAGGCACACATTTGTGGGTGGCTTACACATTTTTTTTTTTTTTTTCTAAGCCGACGTTTCGTGCATTTTATTCCCTTTGTCAGGACCTCAATTCAATTTTCAATTCAATTCAATTTATCCACAAATGTTTACAGATATACATTTACAATTCGTTCGTATTCCAAATTGTTTTAATTACATTCCCAATACTTAAGTCTAGGCCTATAGGTCAGGGACCTGTCCAGGCCTCATTCTCTCCCGATTAATGTGCGTTTATCTTAATGTATGTTATGTTAATTATTTCTAGGCAGTACAGCAACAGCTTTACATAGTGCTACCTCAATAAATCTTATAATAAAATTTGCAGAATTGTGCTGGCGTTTTCACTGTTTTTCAAATAATTCTTAGCTTCATTCTTGAAAGTACCGAAGTGTTTAGCTGTTTTCATTCTGTAGGGTTGCTGTTCAAAAATTTTTGGTGCTAGCCAGGGTAGTTGCCTAGTGAAGAAGTCATTATACGGCCGTGGAATGTCTGTTATTGCAGTCAAGTTTGCCCTAGTAGGTCTAATGTCCGGTTGCTTAACGAAATTGCCAATTTTTTTATAAACGTACAGCACTATTCTATATACATATGATATTCTAGGTTTCATTACATCTAACTTTCTGTATAGAGTCTCAACGGGTGTGTGTCCTCGCGATTTTGTAGCTATTCTCAAAACTGTGTTGACTGCCGTGTCCAGACATAGGAAATTGCTATGATACGCCCCTCCCCATACTAAAATTCCATATATTAGGAGACTATATACATACGCATAGTAGATCATTTTAAGAGTGTCACGTGCCATCCATTTTCTTAGGACAATAAAACAATGGAATGATTTTCTTATCCGTTTCACAAGGTCTTGTATGTGAAATTTCCATTTTAGGTGCTGATCAAGTAACACTCCTAGATACTTGATGAAAACCACTTTTTCTAGACCTTCACACTGGCACAACATACAGCTAGTGTTACAGCTGTCTTTATGCATAACTATTTTTGAATCAGATGGTTGCCCAGATGTATTAATAGAAAATGTTAAATATTTCGTTTTGGATAAATTGATCGTGAGGCTGTTCAGTTGGAACCAATTCACTAGTTTTCTCATAATTGTATGTGCGTTTTCATGGGCCTCGTCCCAAGTATTTCCTCTAATGATGATAGCCACGTCATCAGCAAAAGCGATAAACTTCCCTGGTATGTGCATTGAAAACATATCGTTGATGTGTATAAGGAACAATAAGGGGCCTATTACTGATCCTTGCGGAACTCCATAGTCTATGACTTCTGTTGAGCTTTGAACGCTTGAAGTTTTGACATATTGCCTCCTATTTGTGAGGTACGATCTGAACCATTTATGTCAACAATCCCTTGAAAGGTGAATGTCCCACTCTGTGATAGACCTGTGTGGCTAGATGTAGTTAGCAGGGGTTTTCCTAGAAGATAGTATCTGTAGAGCACTTCTGATTTAATCGTTTTACGCCCACACAATGTCCCCGACCCTAAAACCTCAACGGCGTTTTGGCTCGCTCTGGCTCCGATGAATAATGAAACCCATAACTAAATATAATATTGGAGGGGTTAGTTTCCCAAGGGGGTTCGAACAGTCGCACGTCATTTCCCAACCAGCACTTAATCCCTAATGGCGGGGTCCGCCCTTCCAAAACACATTTCGGGGGAAGAGGAAAGTAGGTCCTTGGGGACGGGGGAAAAACTCCTTCGGCCACAGAACCAATATCCCCGGGCTAAGAAACGATTTACCAATGGGTTGTTCACTGTATAAATCAATATAATCGACAATTCCTTCTAAAAAGGGCCACAAGCTTCCCCCAAGGTGTTTGAACGGTCGCCTTTTATAAAAGGAACCCCCCCTCCCCTTCTTCCTATTGGTCGAAGGCCGTCAGATAATAAAGGGAGAATTGAATGCATTCCGATGTGCGGCTTGTTCTTACAAGTCTTTATTACGGTCCCTGGAGAACGAGGTATTTATTGGATTTCGAATCGCTCCAATTGCGGCCAAGTTATGTCAATTTCAATTTGTGGAATGTTGAAGTTCCCAGTGAATTCAGACGCCTCGCAGGCGGGAAATGAAGTGGCGGGGATGGCCATTTCTTGACTGATTCAAGCAACACAAAAGCGCGAGCGTGGGCGCTGTTGCGGGAGATGTTGACGGGCATATACACTCCACGTTTTGGCAGATTTTCTTAGATCAAATTAAGTTGAAAGGGGTCAGTTCATCAACTTTGACGAATAGTTGCGTCGTATTCCATGACATGGAATACATTGTATTAATAAGTGCCCTGGTTCTATTTCGGGTGGTGTTGAATTAATATTGTTAATGTGTCAATAATTGACCCACAAGCATCTATTTATAGTATGGAGTTATTTAGTAAATATTTCCTCCAGGCAGGCAAATTGCATGTGGGTGACTCCACTTAAAGTGCCGAATTCTGTTATTCTTTCTTTCTTTTCTTGTGGCAACACCGCTTATTTTTGTGTTTATTTTGCATATTGCTCTTAGGTAACACTAATTGTGCAATTCCCTTTTCAGGTTAGTTTGGATTACGCCATCATTGGTCCTCGTGGGGATGCTCCTTTCTGAACACGTGAGATCTTACCCATTTATCGTTAAAATGTATTCATGGTCTGATATTCCCCAAATAACTTTTGAAATTCTCCATTACATTATCTAAACCTCGGAATATAAAAGGCGAGGATTCCGCTTGCGCTGGGAAAGAAAACAGCTTGTCGAAGCCCTGGAAATTTGGAGTTTTCTCAGCTCCAAGAGGAAACTTTCTTCAGAGTAGATAGCAAAGGGGAAAAAAAGAAAGTTTTACTTCCTCTTCCTGTTCCTACATTTTTTTTTCTTTTTCTGTCTCGATTTTTTCTCTATCCGGCCCCTTTCATTCGGTTCGAACCCTTGATTCAATGACGCGAAGGTTGGCCCAAGCCCAAAAGATCCTCCTTGTGAACATGTCTGAACCGGCTGGTCTGTGGACGGGTGTCAGGAAGTTTAGGGATGTTAGAGGTTGCGCAGATGGCGCCCTCGTGTTGTGTTTCTTCATTTGTACGTGACTTTGTTTGGCCGTCACGTTGCAATGACCAGCTGCAGATCGGTGATCCCCCTAGAAGGGTTTTCTCGTTGATTGATGCGGGTACCAGGAGATGTTCCTTTTCCTTAATCCCCACACTACAGGATTTTCACGTTTTTAGCAATATCTTCCCCCAAAAGCCTCATTTGAAGTTTTCCTATATAATCTTTGGTCCTGTGTTTTATTGGGTTTTCTTCCACAGAACCACCCTCGTACGTCAATCTTGTAAAAGAAAAAACCTTCCCCCTTTCAAACGTTTGCAATGTAAGCGGTTTACGACCCCTCCAGGAGTCCGTGCAGAATGTGAAGGGGAAAAGAACCAGTCAGGTTTCGAGTAAGGTCAGGAAAAATACGGGACTGGACGTTCATAACCCCGTCGCGCAAATCCAGCGCGTGGATGCCAGATGGCGGGATATTTACCGCTGGGAGGGATGGAAGGATTTGTCTGATGAGGCCTCCCAAAACGTTGGAGTTTTTGGATAGGTTCCTACTAAGTTTTCAAAAACCCCACTTGGAAATCCACAAAAACAGATTTAAATATTTTTTATTATATTGGAGCTGCAACGCGAGGGGAAACTATGCACAGAGTCGTCTCCCCACCCCCAGGACACCTTTTGGTTTATTATTCTTGGAATAATACACCTATGTTTTCGCGACGGGGGTCGACGACTCCGATCGGCCTCAAAATTTGACATTATCCGTTTCAAGAGGTCTAGATTCCAAAACCGAAATGTCCGTCCGCCGTCCGGGCCGTTTTGGGCAGTAGGATTTTTTTTTTTTTAAATCTGACATTTTGACAAAATATTCGGTTTACCATCTAGTTGTGCCCGCAAGGTTTTCAGTCCGATCGCTCAAACCCGTGGGGCGCTATGGGGCTAAAATGGGGCTATGGGCGGGCGTTTTTGAAGGCTTTTAGCTATGGGATCGAGTTAGGTGTCGTTTTCGAAGTATTTTTGGACGTAGAATCCATTTTTGCTGGTCCCGGAACGATCCGATTTCACTGTGGCGATCTATAGGGCTTTCATGGGGCAAAAAAATGGGATTTTTGAAGGGTCGACGACTCCGACCGGCCTCAAAATTTGACATTATCCGTTTCAAGAGGTCTACATCCGAAATGTCCGTCCGCCGTCCGGGCCGTTTTGGGCAGTAGGAATTTTTTTTTTAAATCTGAAATTTTGACAAAATACTTGGTTTCCATCTAGTTGTGCCCGCAAGGTTTTCAGTCCGATCGCTCAAACCCGTGGGGCGCTATGGGGCTAAAATGGGGCTATGGGAGGGCGTTTTGAAGGCTTTTAGCTATGGGATCGAGTTAGGTGTCGTTTTCGAAGTATTTTTGGACGTAGAATCCATTTTTGCTGGTCCCGGAACGATCCGATTTCACTGTGGCGATCTATAGGGCTTTCATGGGGCAAAAAAATGGGATTTTTGAAGGATCCCAGGAGATTAAATATTTTTCGAGTAAAAAATAAAGAATTGTTGAAAAAAAATTTCCTAAAAAAATTTTTTTTTTTTTTTTTTCGCAAATTGTTTCTATTGTCACAGAAATAATTTTTGCACAAGTAACCTATATCAAAGAATAATAAACCCTTGTGTAAAATTTGCAGCGTTTTTCTATAGGAATTTGGTTATCCAATATTTCTTTAAAATGCTAAACGAACATGGGAAAGCGAGTAGAAGGGGTCTGTGGCCAGGTGGGAGAGGTCGCGGGTTGGCTGGCTCTAGCCAGCAGGGGGTATGTGGCCCCCTAGTTATGCATGGGACGGCATTTGGTACTAGTGCATTGTAGGTCCTGGAAACTCGATTGTAATAAAATCGATTTCCGCCATTCGATAAGGAACGTTCCGATTAACTGTTCCGTGACTGAATTCGTGGCGGAATATCGAATGGCGGAAATCGATTTCAATGAGTTCCATCGCTAGGCACATGAAAAATTACCGCCCAACATACTGAAGGGAATTAAACCATACAAATTCTCATCCGCGACAATTTAAACAACATTATCACCCGAAAACACCCTCGTCGTTTATACAGGGGCGAACGAGGTGAAAAAAACCCACCCGAAATTACCATATTGTCGAGCACATTGAGTTTTTTGTTACTCCGGAAGAGGAACTTGTCTGTTTGACCCGGCGTAACCCAGCGGCCGTATTCAATTTCCATAAATCCATATATATTTCGGTAGGAAAACGAAAACGCGGGTTCGGGCGGACTGATGGTACGTATGCAGATGTGGGGGAAAAACCCAGGCGCGGGAAGTTACAAGAAATAGAAGAATCGTGGGGGAAGGTGGGTTTTTGTCGTGGATTCGTGTTTACGGGGATTTTTCACTGTCACAATCAGGTTTGGAGGGTTCACACTGAAAGAATAAAAATGAGTGGTATAGCAAAATGCAAATAGCCGAAGAAAAAACAAGAGGCTTCACCTTCCAAAAATGATGTTTTCGCGGTTAAACTTGTTAGGCTCTGAAGGGTTTTTAAAGTTGAGTACTTGAGCTGGAACGGAACTTGATGCTTGAACTTAATCGGGTGAAAGGGGTTTTATAAAACCGGCACTCGAGATGAAAATTGATAATTGAAGGAGACGCCAAGAGCTGATGGTGTTGGATGGGGGATGTACCAGGATGAAAGAGGCTGGCCGAGAGGGGAGTGTTAACGATTTATTGGCACCCTCTTTGTGGAGCGGTTTGCATCCATCGATTCATTATTTCCCGGTTGTTCATGAAACTGTAGTGAACTGGTATTGAAGGTACTTTTCGGAGGCAGAAACCCGAACTAGGTGAGTTTGTAGCCTGACGATCCAAGTAGTGTGGCAAGAACTTGTGCGGTTGCTCGAATATCGACTGTCATTTTTGTTCATTCCATCAGCATCTGATAATAATAATATTATGTTCTCCCATTATCAGATGCTGATAATAATAATATTATGTTCTCTCATTATCAGATGCTGATGGAATGAACAAAAATGACACATATTATGTGACAGGCGAACATAATATATCATCAGGTGACGATGAATATTCCGACATTTCAAGAGATATTATTTATTATTATCTTTTGACAATTTCAAAAGATTTAATGTCGGAATATTCCTCGTCTTGGCCGAACCTTAATAACTTTCCGCCCGCATTAAAAAACTACAAAGTAAATCTTCACGCTTATTATTTCTATGGATGTAATTTTAATATCTGTCAATTCATTAAAAACGGCCGTAATTTTAACCGCACTTATTATTAACTTGAAAAGATTCATCATTGAATATCCCGCTTCGATTGTTTACAGGAAAACTTTCCATAAGACATAGACAATGTTCAATGTAGTGGACGTCGCGAATACAAAGAGCTTGTGTATATCAAGAATAATCAACCGAAACGCTGCAAATTTTACAAAAGAGTTTGTTATTCTTTGTTATCAGTTAATTGGACAAAAAATAATTTTGTAGGCAGCACCGAGAAAATATTTTTGAAATAATTTAAAAAAAACCTTTTTCTGTACAATGTTTGGACAAAATTTGTGGGGACATGTGTTTGGACATTTAATGAGGGGGTCTTGAAAAGTGGATTGTGCGTCCAAAATTACTTCGAAAACGACACCTAACTCGACCCCATAGCCCTTCGAAAACCCCTCTCATACTCCCTTTTTAGCCCCACAGAGCCCCATGGTTTTGAGAGATGGGGGCTGAAAACCTTGCGGACACAACTACAAACCGTAGTATTTTGTCAAAATTTCAGATCAATTTCAGATTTGTCAAAAAATTCCTACTGCCCGAAATGGCTCGGGCGGCCGACGGACATTTCGGTTTTGGAATCTAGACATCTTGACACGGATAATGTCAAATTTTTGAGGCCGATCAGAATTTTCGACCTCCATCGTGAGTCGGTACCTATAGGTGTATTATTCCTTGGCATCTTTTTTAACCCCCTTTTTTGGTTTATTATTCTTGGAATAATACACCTATGTTTTCGCGACGGAGGTCGACGACTCGGATCGGCCTCAAAACTTGACATTATCCGTTTCAAGAGGTCTACATTCAAAATCCGAAATGTCCGTCCGCCGTCCGGGCCGTTTTGGGCAGTAGGAATTTTTTTTTAAATCTGAAATTTTGGCAAAATACTTGGTTTACCATCTAGTTGTGCCCGCAAGGTTTTCAGTCCGATCGCCCAAACCCGTGGGGCGCTATGGGGCTAAAATGGGGCTACAGGAGGGGTGTTTTGAAGGCTTTTAGCTATGGGATCGAGTTAGGTGTCGTTTTCGAAGTATTTTTGGACGTAGAATCCATTTTTGGGGGTCCCGGAACGATCCGATTTCACTGTGGCGATCTATAGGGCTTTCATGGGGCTAAAAATGGGATTTTTGAAGGATCCCAAGAAGTTAAATATTTTTCTAGTAAAAATTAAAGAATTTTTGAAAAAACACATTTTTGAAGAAAAAAAAACCCAAAAATTTTTTGAAATATAAAAATCCAAAAAAAAAAAAAATATTTTAATTTTTTTTATGGACAGAATTAAATGTCTGTACAAGTAACCTATATCAAAGAATAATAAACCCTTGTGTAAAATTTGCCGCGTTTTTGGATGTACATCTAACAAGATGGTACTGACAAGGCCCCAACCAGTAAGCTGTTCATGACTGGAGGCTACCAATAGCTCCCAAAGGTAGCCAACATCGCCCTTCCTTGATGCCTGAACAAATTGCATTGTTCGTGGTGTTTACTGAGGGGCGAAGAGCCAGTTATGAAAAAGAATATCATTCTAAACGGATGTAGGGGAAGAAATGATGTGGACAACTGGTCATGATGTGCTTTGAAGTAACAAGGTAGTAACAAGGTCCACGGATAAAAGCACGATAGTCCCCTAGTCAGCCGTTTTTCGTTGGGGAAAGTGAAGTTTCGATTTGAAAGGGAAAAAGGACAATGCAAGAGAAAAGGGCGGACGTGGAGTTGGCAAAGGTGGATGAAGTTGGTCAAGAAAGTGGCGTAACTTGCAAGAATAGTCCACCGACGTCAGGTCGATGGAGACAGGTGCCCCACCCTACTGAAAGGGTCTTGCTAGGGAATCGGGAAGAAAAAGGACGTCAATAGGATCGGCATTTTCCAAAGAAGGAGATAGCTACGGGAAGGAAACTCTTGCACAGATTTATCTGCATGGGTGTCCCCTGCATGGATTTATCTGCGTGGATATCACCCCCAGTGCATTCCGTCATTTCGGTCCAAGGGAGAAAACCCCCCAGCCATTCAGTCCAGTCATTAATATTATACCTCTGCCATCAACGGCGTGTTAGGAGGGAGAAAACTGCAAGTCACCCTAAATGAAAGCGTTTCGTATTGTTATTGCTGAGGATTGCGGGATCCATTAGGGTTTATTACCGCAGCTGGTGGATGCACCTTTATAAACCCCAGGGAGCGCACCCCACTTACATCAAGGGATTGAGAGAGGGTAAGAAATGATCGGCTGACGTCTTTTCCCGGGGTTTCGATGGTCGCAGCTCATCAACTGAATCGTTCTGCTGTTCAACCCGTTACTTGGTGTAGGTACTGACACAACAGTGTGGGTGTGTTCGCTAAGTATTTTTATGTGGTGTATTGTGTGGAGTTCCAATGACGCAATTTACACACTGCTGCTTGTGTTCTGAGGTTTGAGTACTTGGTCAGGTTAGTTTTCCCAGGGTCCGAATTTGATGTGTCGAGGATTCTGTCCGAGTATGCTGCAGGCAGGTGATGGCAAGGGGGGGGGGGGGGGGGGAGTGCCTTCATTGGAGGCTGCCCAGGTAGAATGTTCCTCCTCCCATGCCGTTGCCAATGGGCTCCTTGAAAGGTCGGAATTTTACATTTTCTAACATCATATTCGGACTCGCACCCTTTAAAACCCCCTGACACTAATTTTCAGTTCGAATAGCTGTAGTATACTTGGACCAATATAAAAATGGATCCAACTCGCGTTCCAATTCAAATGTTTCCTAAATTTTTCCTAATACGGCCCTATAAATAGGAAGAAGTTTTTTTGCGATATTAAATTGTTACATTTTAACAATTTCATGACTTTTGAAGGATGAACTTTCCAAGAAAAAAAAAAAAAAAAAAATCATTCTAGGAGCTCATTTCCTTGGAAACCGGATGATCCTGGGGAGGGTATGCATTTCCCTCGTCACTCCAGGTTAGTGCTGCAATTAATCGGGATCATAATCGATTAATCAATGTTCTCTGAAAAAATAAAAAAATAAAAATCTATATTTTTAATTTTTTAAACGATTAAATAAAATCGTGCAGGAAAAATACCTTGCGGAGGGGAAAAAGAGAAAATTTCTCTAAAACATTTAATGTCATTCCTGTTTTTCTCTAACATTTAATGTCATTCCTAAAACTCATCTGGTTCATACTTATCATCGACAAATTGGGATTAAAAAATATTTATTTAATCTATTCAATGAATAAAATTATTATTTTAGTTTAGTGTTCTTCGTCAGTTTCAAAGTGTAGGTGGGTTTGAAAAATGTGAAAATTTTTTATTTCTTCATTTTTAATTTTTAAAGAGGCTTGTCCTCTTTATCTGGCAGGAGGCAGCTTCGTAAATTTTGAATGGAATATCCATTCGACATGAAAATCCTCTCAGAAGGGGCTGATATGTTAGGGACACAAAGAAATAGAGAAGCTAGCTCTGTAAAAAAGTGCAGACTCTTGTTGCACGATCACGAAATTCTCTTGCGTGATTGATCCCGTACATAATATTTCTTATTACTCGGGTCCTTATTTTTTTGAAATACTTTTCTTAAACTTTATTATGCCCTAAATAATAGAAAAGAAGTAGACGCAACTCTATGATGATAACGTCATGTGGAGAAGGTTTGGCCTCAGCTTTCCCATGCGCCTTGCTGCTGCACTTAACAACTCCTTTTTGGTCTTGTCCTTTTGGAATGAATTCCCAATTCATTTTTCGCTTAATAAAACCCGCTGTGTGCAAGGTGATAGTCAACACAAGGATTTGAATGAGCCCTCATTGTCAGACATTGTTTCCATTAAGGTCTTGGATTCGCGAAGTGGTTCTGGAACTGAATAATAGACGTTTTTGTTCTCGAAAAGTTCTCTATTCTATGTAGGAGGATTTAAGATTGAACGAAGTAGGTTTCGCAGCAATTGTTTTGCCGTTTGCATTGTTAAAACTTGGACAAGAGTTCAGACAGAAGCAGTGAGGTGCGCCAGACGGTAAAGTCTTCCTGGACGAGGTGGATTTCACTATGTGGAAGAGGTTTTACGCCAACTCTCCCCATTTAATTTCTGCTCGCAAACCGTCAAGTTTGATTCAAGAGTCAGAAACGAGCGAGGTCGATTATAACTCTCCCCTCATCTTCCCTTCTTTTCTCAGACTTTCCGAACCTTCCCTCCGATTTCTGAATAATTTGTCTTTTCTCCTCCGACCGAGAAAAGCCCAGCACTTAGCGCTTTTCCCCGCCCGTCCGTCCCGATCGCGGTTTTGCGAGCCTTCCTGCTCCGCATACTAATTCGCCTCGATTCACTGGAGATCCTCCACTTTCAGGCTTGTAGCGATTCAACCCTTTCAGGAACAACAATGCCTACGCTGTAAGCACTGAACCAGACTCGATGTGATATTCAAAACGATCTTTGAAGGGCTACATTAACGCTACAGTAAAATAAAAACCGTGCTAACTCAGGTCATTCTTACATACCGAATATAACAGCTTCGATTGTGATTCCCAGACTGTGAAAAATTAAGAACTACTGTTAAAGTATCTTTGAAGGGCTATAGTAAATCTTCAGTAAATTAAACAACGTGGAAGTTCAGGTAATTCTTATTTACTGAATGAAACAACCTCAATAATCTAGCTTTCAACTCTAACTTTCAATCTTTAATTGTATTGAAGTAAACTTTGCCCTAGTTGTGCCCATAAGGTTTTCAGCCGCATCGCCCGAAAACGGGCTACGAGAGGGGTTTTGGAGGGTTTCAGCTATGGGGTCGAGTTAGGTGGCGTTTTAGAAGTATTTTTGGATGGAGAATTCATTTTTTGGGGATCCCAGACATCACTGTGGGGATCTGTGATGCTTTCATGGAGGTACAAAAAGGGATTTTTGAAGGATCCCTGGGGGGAAAATAAGGTGTCGTTTTCTTAGTAATTTTGGACGCATTATCCATTTTTCGTGGCCCCACATCTGTCCAAACGTTGTACAGATTTGGTTTTCAAATTTTTTCAAAATCTTTCTTTTAATCGCACCGAATCCATTTTTGCACAATAATTATTAACCCATATCAATGAATAAACTCTTGTGTAAAATTTGCAGCGTTTTGTTTTCTTTTTTTTTAATAAAACGGAAATAATTGGTGTAAAGCTGGAAATTAGTTTACGCGCTCTCAATGGCTGAGGTCCCAATTGTGAGGAATCTGAGTTTGCACCATCGTGGCTGGTGAGCTTGACTTTTGGTGACCTAAAAACGTCAATTTTCTTTTACTTTTTGAAGTTTGTGTCTAATTTCACCCAGAAAGAAGCGTCTGACAAACAAAGTTATACAATTCTTTTTTTAAGACGACAAAATGCTGCGACGAACCCTACCGATCCAATCCGGTTAAGTCGTCTGGCGGAAAACGAACTTCGAAGATGATCAATTTTTCCATAATGGGTTTGAAGTGAGTTACGAGCCAATTTCAACGCCCAAATTATCGTAAATCCTGTTTATCATACTTTCATCTCGTCTGAAGTAGGATCTTAAGAGCTGTTTCAAAATAGGACCGATTTTCCATGACAAATCAGAGTATCCTCACTTCATGCAGATACGTCAAACATGGAAAAGTCTGTCACCGCGCTGAATGGCTCTAATATGAGACGTATTTTTGACTCAGACCGCTCTACTGATTTGGCTTCTCATTAATTTCTCTGCTGATTTCAATCATCATCCACTCAGGTGACCAGACTCCTCATTCATTTCTTAACCAATTTGACAGGTCTTTTGTCCTCTTTTGCTACTCAAACTTCCATCTTGACGACGTCTACAGTAAGACAGCTTCAATTTCAGCCGGCACTAGTGGATGCGTCATTTCATCCCGCTGGTCGTGAGAGCGAGTTTTGACGACGTCGAAAAATAATTCAGGAAGTTTAAGGAAATTCGGCGATACTTTGAGTGGATGTTAACACAGGTCATCATCCAATCTTAGTTACCCAAAATGTTTATTGACTGACTTATGCACTTTTCGGTCTTAAAAAAATCTCATGAAATTTACACATTGATCCTTAGCCAAAAGTCATGGCAAAATGTAACTTTATCGCTCACCGTTGAAGTCTGTAAAAAACAAACATTCACACCTCTCAAATACCCGCCGAATTAGTGGTTGGGATTTCGTCCCTTAATTGTACATTTGTGTCTATGAGTCAAGAACGAAAATGCGCGAAACAAGTTTTAACTGGTACGTGGAAGCTTTTTTCCTGGGAATTTCCCCGGTGGGCCATTGAGCCCATGAGAGGTGCCCAACGTTAACCTAAATTAGAGGAAGAATGAATTGCTAAAGGCTTTCCGTACTGTCTCACCCCCATCCAAAGCCCTTAACCTGACCCTCGGCTCACCTCGAGTTCTTGTTTCAAAGTAAAGAAGTGGAGCAAGCTCGATTAATAGCTAATGTTTTAATCCGAGCGGAAAGGTGGAGACCATGGAGTTAGAATGTAATGGAATGAGTCAAAGGGGAGTTTCGGCGTTAATCCGAAAATCCTCCTAGTAGGGTCCGGACAAAAAAAAACTGCAAACCCCGGAGTGGACTCACCATTTGGCTCAGACTTTATACATTCGCAAGAAACGGCCCCATTTCGTCTTACCATCATCCTCACCACAAATACCTTCGTGCGAGTCACAAAGGAGGCAAAACGTCTGTGAATGTAATCCCTTTTGAGTGAGAAGCCTGCTGGTGGCCCAGTTAATGTTACCAACCAGCCCCAGAGAGCTATTTACTCCTTTAATTAAGACACTCTTGAAAGGATGCCGGGAGTTTCTCTCGGTTTGGGGCTCAGAGGTCTTGGAATAATAAATATAATGGAGGTCGTGTGGAGTTGAGACGTTGGGTTACAAATCCTGGCGGTTTCGAGCCTTGGTGCCTTCAAATATACCGCAAAGTCACCGCAACAGCGGCATACTTTGAATTCGTGAATGTGCCTGTGGTGATGTCTTCTTGCGCCTGCAATGCGCGGGAGTCAAGTGTTTGCGATCACAAAAACGCTCAGTTTTCACAATTTTAAGAGCCCTGAGAAGTTCCACGACTGATACGAATTAAATCGACTGTTTCACCGCATCTGGGTTTCTCGGTGGCTTCGACAATTTGCCGATCGACCCGGTACTTAAAGGGGAAGAACGAAAACGCTTCGCAACCCGCAAACTAAGATGGTAACAACCTGGCGGAGACAAAGTTTCCATTTGTCTGGTGATCCTAAGGCTTTCGCGTGCAACTCCCTTCTGCCCCCCTTTAAAAGCTAGTAAACGCCGAGTTGAATCGGCTACGGTGTCTTGCCAAAACCGCTGAAGTAAACTGGGTCATGAAACATTTTCCCGGCACCCGGAGGTCTGACAAGTTCGCAAAGTGGAGTTAAATGCACTTGTTGTGTTTGGCTCTAAGGGAAACTGATTGAGTGGGGAAGAAACTTGAGATTATAAGCGCATCCCGACTAATGAATTGTGAAGCTCGTTACCAGAGGAAGATGTATGGCGAAGAAATGTGAGATATTTCCTACGTGCTGCCTTCACTTGCAGTTTAACAACAAGTTTTCTTTGTGGCTACTGCTGTAGAAGGGGTTGTCAGCAAGATCCTGCTTGGGATTGCCACTAGGTGCCTGACTGTACCATCCTTTGCGGGAGCTTCAAGCTCTCATCAGCAACCAGGCACAAAACTGGCTGTTGTGACTGGAAGGGCAACCACCAAAGGCAAACGCTCATGAGGGCTCCAGGCATCTGCTCCAGTCCTTCCTCGCGTTCAACCCACCCCTGATTCCATCATTCATTCATAACTTGAGCCTCCAGGACGGCCCCAACCTTCGCTAATCCTGGACAGCTCTGAAGCACGTACCTGCCTGAGCCCGCGGGTTGCTTACCCGATGCAGGGTCATCGTCCTGTCTGCTTCATTCTCAATAATCCATAATGTACTGAAGGCCTGCTCGCCACTTTTTTCTTTGCATAACTTATCCGCTAAACACTGTCGTAAATCGCTGCGACTTGCTCCCAAAAACAACAGCAGTTGAAAATTCCGCCCTCCACAAGTTCTCCAAGTGCCCTGAAACTACTGATTGGTGCCATCCGTCGCTGTCAACCGACCTCTTATAACCAAGTTCGGCTCCCAAGTTTAGTGCAAGTTAGATTGCCAACGCTTTCCACTCGCTTTGTACTCTGAGCGCGCGATTCGTCAACTTTGACGGTGAAAACGGATCGTGCAGCCAAATTTCTTCCGTTAGGAGAGATTAGCTAGTCAGAGTAGGCGAGAAGCGAGGAAGTTCGGGGGTGTTGTTCATCTTGTGGAAATTATGGTCGGTGAAGCGATCGATCTGTTGATGAAAACTACTAAAGACGCCATTTCTCCTGCAAAGTCTTTGCAGCTAGACGGATTATTTGCGGAACGGGTAAAATTTAAAACGCTAGCCCTTATCAAGCTGTTTTTTTTTTTTTTTTTTGTTTTTTTTTTTTTTTTTTTGTGGCGAGGGGTGGAAACGTTTTCATGCAATGGGGTCATTCTAATTCGTACCAGACAACGTTGAACTCTTCTTTGGAGACATTCGAACTTGACACTATAGTATGCCTAGTTGTATTACCGTAGAACGGGGCAATTCTAATCATGAGGGGTAATTTTAATCAAACAGCTGTTTATCCACGTTAGCGATCGCCCTGCACGCTGGTGTCGGTTTTTTGAAACGAACAAAAAACGAATGTGTTCAGAAAAAGAATACGAATAAGAAGATCCCGCCGTATTTCCATTCCGAAAGGTTATGGGAAGGTTATGGCTGTTATCGTGTTTATCACATTTTTAGCACGTTGGTCGAACTCCGGAAAACTTCTTCTCCCCACAAGTTCATGGTAAGATTAGGTGAATTTCCACTATTGTCCCGTGTAACATATCTAATTAGGATGATCTCCTCAAATTTTCAATGCAATGCATGTATAGGTATTATGTACATGAACGATTTTCTAAAAAATGAGCGGAACCGGGGGTAATTTCAATCACCGTATCAACTCCTTCAAATTTCCATTTTCGCCGATAATTCCGACGTTTTCAGCGCGATTCCACTCGTTTAATGCAACAAAGTGATTTGCCATCATTAAAAATTTGGGTGCCGTGGAATAAAGAAAGACTTTTTCATTTGTGAGTCTGTAATGTGTGATATTGAGGGGATATTTTGTAAGATTTGGGTGCCGGGGAATGAAGGCAGACTTTTTCATTTGTAATTTTGTAATGTTGTGTGATATTGAGGCGTGGTATTTCGTAATTTTTTTTCGTATTTTTCTAAATGAGGGGTGATATTGGGTATTTTGAAAACAACAAGTCTGAATTTTCATTTTTTATTTATTTGTTTTCTCTAGCTGTGAGTTCATTGTGATGTGTAGACGTCTAGTCCTGCAAGGAGGTTTAAGTTTTAATAGTTTATTTATTGACGTTTATAAAGTTGGAAATAAAGACTAAAATTTTGCAATAATCAATGCATTTTTTTTTCAACCAACTTTTTCTTTTTTAAAAACCTGCTCTGGTGATTGAAAATGCCTCAGTACGCGCTTAAAATCGTTTTTAGGCCATTTTAGGGGGGTGATTAGAATTACCCCCAGGTGCGGGGTAAATCTAATCATGGTTCAACCAAAAAAATATATGGTTCAACCATGGTTTGAGGGGGTTTTGGAGGGTGGAAATTATAGCCAAGGAGTGAAGGATTATATATTTGAAATCACGTTTCTATAGGACAAAAATCAAGGAAGTTATGTTAAAAAAACCTCGAAAATTGATTAGAATTGCCCCGTTCTACGGTACTTTGGGACACTCTCGTTCTGGCTTTGTGGCCTCCTCATTTTCATGATTCTTCCTGTTCCATTTTTTTCCGTAGCCATCAATCGACATAGCTAGCCATCAATGACGGCCTCGTCTAAGTTATCCCAGAAGAGTCTGTCCAACATCGCTCCAAGGATTTTGCATAGCTGTGGGTGTCTGGATGGTCTGGCGACCCACGTCCACTCCGTTTAATTCACTTTGTGGTCAAAAGGGAGATCTCAGTGGGGGGGGGGGGGGAGCTCGCTCCACTTGCCCATTAGTCCGATTCTGAGGACTCTTGTACATGGAGCTGCTTCTTGAGGCCAGGTCACTCCATCTCCAACCACCCCCTTTCATGATGTCAGCGGTGCCCAATATGTGAAGGCTGAGTTCGAACCCCAGCTTGTTGTTGTCTATAATTTTTAAAAATTTCATAATAAAACCAATCCGATTTTTCAAAGGCGTGAGTCCGAGTGCTATCGCTATACGACCTTAAACAACAAGGATACAAATAGTTGTGCCCATTTGCTCTGGGTGCAAATAGTGATCTACGGGAGATTCACACCTAAAATTGGGGGTTCCTGTTCCAACTAAGAAAATCGGGCGCAAGTGCGCCAGTTTGCGCCCATTTGCGCCAGATCGTCGCAAATGGCCTAGTTAGAGCGGCAGGCGTTGGGAGGGAACCCCCCTGTAATGTTCTTACTGAACAGTGAAAAGCCTGTGGCATTCAGTGAGCCAGCCGCAAAGAACTGAATGACTAGTATACAATAAGCCCCAATGGTACCAATACCAGGGTTGTACAGGATATGGCATAACAACCGCCCAGTGATTTATACAGAATAACGATGATCAGTGGAGAGATTCTGTACAAACCTTTTTGATAGAATCCTAAATCACTTTTGCTCGTGGAAAACGCGTATCCCCATCCCATGATCCAGTGGAAATCCCATCTCTAAAAACAGTCGGCCACTGAAAAAGGAAAACGGAATAAGGATGTTTTCTCAAAGCAAACACGCGTGCAAGACAACGCCAAGTTACACATTATTTTCACCCTCTTATATTCTTCCAGAGTCTCACCCTCCTATGCTTTCTTATGATATATATTTCCGAGCGAGTTTCTTTTTTACCCCTCCACGCGGTGGCCCCGGGTTTATTACTGTTTTGAGATTCCAAACACATGGGGTCAGTTTTTACCCTCAGATGCCCTTTGGACCTTTCCCCTTTTGTACTTTTGGGTGGCCTCACCTCTGAAACAGTTTCTTTTCCACACTCACTTTCATCGCAATATTTCCCCCCTTTTTTTGTGCTATAAAATTTTCTTTGTGCTTTTTCTTTTGCAGTTATTGGAAGGTTTCATCGTTGATAGGCTGATAGTTAAGTGTGGGCTCTTTTGTTCCGTGGGATTAGTTCTGCTTGGGAGAACAATTTTCTCGGCAGCATAGTCAATTAATTGAGTAAAGAGTTTGTTGCAAAGTTCCCTTGAAAAAAAAAAAAAAAAAAAGAGAGAGAATGTAGCGGTGGAATTGGATTTAATAAGACTCTCCTTACCACTTTCCTTTTCCACCGAACCCTCTTAACAAGAGTTAAGGGAAAAGCCCTCAGCTGTGGAACGCGCCGAGTTCTGACTTGGAACAAAATACGTGTTGAAGGCCTTAAGAGGTTGGCGCAGCGTGGAGGTGAAGGTTGGGCCTTTCAAACGTCATTTTGCCACTTCGGACCCACCATTTAGAAATGAGATAAGAAAAATAAAAGCACGGAGAAGAGGAATTGTACTGGGCAACCCTCGCAGTTTGCTACACAATTTTCAAGGTTAAGTCTTGCCACTTCTCGGCCGGCACACCCTAAAACCCTTTATTGGCCAATCCGTTACCGCCGGCGTCCCGCAATTATAAATCAAACGAACGGCGAAGCTGAGAGAGAGAAAAAGAATTCGAGATTGTTAACATTCAGTGAACAGTTGGCGGGAAGTGGAAGCTTGTTAACATTAGTTTGTCTAACAGTCGGAGCTAAAACTTGGCTGGCTTTCGAACCCGAAGAAAACTGAACGCTAACTACTTTCACCTTTCCCTTCGGGGCCTTCAGGGAGTTTTTTTTTTTTTCTAATTTATGCGCCCACGAGAGAGGTTTTTCTCGTCCGAGTTTTTTTGTTCACTTGAGGGAATCGAGAGAAAGAGAAACAACGAAAACGGTAAAAATGGCGGGGGGAAAAATTAAAAAAAAAAACCCGCAACTAACCGTTGCCCATCTAAAACCGTTAATTGGCTTTTACTTGTTTAAATAATGCTTCCCCCGGCTATCTCGAGTTGAGAAAGTTTACGGCTACAATTACTGTGGGTAAGTAGCCCGCAGCTGGGAAGAACGTATTTTTACGGCCGTTTCGCAACCTCGTAAACATTTTGCGAACTCTGGTAATTCGACCTTGGACGTGAAACAATGCACGCTGCGAATAATTGGAGTAACGAGTGACGATTATTCTTGGGGATTTGATGATTTTACTGGGATTTCGTGTGGAATCAGTACTACTAACAGATCCTTCAATGTGTGGAAAAGAGTGGCAACAGCGCACAGAATATTTAACGAGCGACCGTGATAGACTTTTGAACAAACAACAGTTCACTTGTCATTTACTACTCGGCTGATTTCACTCTTTATTCTCTACTCTGCGGGTTTCACTCCTCATCCCTTAACTGCTGGTGGCCATTTTTGCTGGTGGGCCTATCCCCCCATAGCCGAAACCCTTCAAAAAACCCCTCCCCTAAACGGCTGAAGAACATTTCGTTTATGGAATCTGGACCGCTTGAAACTTTTTTTGTTAGACTCCGTCTAGACTAGTTTTGTTTGACCTCCGTCGCGATTACGTAGGTGCACTATTTCAAGAATAATAAACCAAAATCACTGAATTTAATTTTTGATTAATCGGGGCGTTTGTCAATCTCGAACGTGACCTCCGGAAATGCGAGGGTTGACGGGGCTATCTGGGGTTACAGGGCTACCAGCAACAGCGCTCGAAGGCTAGAGGTTATCTCCGCTGTAACAATTAACCTTTGGGTAACGACTTTCGACCCCGGAGGCTGCTGGCGACCTGTTGACCCCGTTCGGGCCCCCAACTTTGAAAACTGTTCTTCCCAGATTTATCCACACCCTGTGAAATTTACTACTTCGCACTGTTTCTCCATCCTTTGAGGCAAAATACTGTACACTCCTCGTTTTCATGGAGGTTCCCTTTTCTGAGCAACCCAATTTCATCAAAATCGGTTGATTAATTGATCGGGCAAGCTAATTCCGGAAAACAGCAGTATTTTTCGGTTTTTCTTAATTTTGGTTTATTTTTCCTGGAATAATACACCTATGTAATCGCGACGGAGGTAAAAATTCTGATCAGCCTCAAAATTTGACATTATACGTTTCAAAAGGTCTAGATCCCGAAATATCCGTCCGCCGACCGAGCCGTTTCGGGCAGTAGGAATTTTTTTTTAAATCTGAAATTTTGACAAAATACTCGGTTTACCTGCAAGGTTTTCAGCCCGATCGCCTAAACCCCTGGGGCGCTATGGGGCTTCGGGAAGTTTTTTTTTAAAAAGGTTTTCGGCTATGGGGACGAGTAGTAACAACAACTGTTGTTGTATTCGAAGTATTTTTGGACGTAGAATCCATTTTAGGGGGCCCCAGAACGATCTGATGTCACTGTGGGTATCAATGGGGCTTTGAAGGATCCTAGGAGGTCAAATGAGGTGACGTTTTCCGAGTAATTCAGAACGCAAACCCCTTTTTTAAGGTCCCTCATCTATCTAAACATTGTACCTACCTACCTAAATTTTATTTTTTATTTTTTATTTTTAAATAGGTATTTTCTTAATGAAACAGAATTAATTTTTGAACAACTAATTTATATACAACAATAATAATTACTTGTATTAGTTCGTTTCCAATGCTTTCTCATTTTTTAAGTACTAACTAATTTCCTCCGAAGCCCTGATGAAGGCAGTACATTTGCCGAAAGCTCGGCGCTAGAGGACATGTTTGAGTTGACCTAATGTCCGATAAATTGACAACTTAGACCTTACCTGCACAATCGCTGAAAATCTGACCGAAATTGACTGTAACGACAAAATTACGTTCGTGCATGCGCAGGGCGTACCGCTTATTCAATCACGATGAAACTGATTGGGGACCATCTTGGGCTACACCCAAACAATTCCTGAAAATTTGATTGAAATCCGTTCAAAATTGTGGAAGCTATGGCTGTGGCATAGAAATATGGCTGGACCGACAGACAGACACGAAACTAAATTTGTTCAGGAGGCCGCAACACGCGAGTAGACATTTTGATTTTGGAGCACAACAAATTTTTTCATCTCGAAAGAAAACAATGCTTCGCTGCCTTGCAGACTCGGAAGCAAAACTGCATGATAACGTGATCCTTCTTCTTCCAAATGCAGAACCGTCCCTGAAGAGTGAATGGAACTTTGGTCTATTCTCACTAGTTCTATGTCGGATACGGATGAGTCTTGTATTATAAGATGTTTAATGCTCATCATGCACCTGCAGATTCACATATGTGAATTTGCAGGTGCACAAATCCGAATCGTGGGTATTTTTCCTCTAAATCCAGCAATTAGGAAAATCCGCGCATTTCCAATTCCAACTAAAACCGCACGGTGGAGCTGCGGAAGGCAAACAACATTTAGCGGTCTGGTTTGGAGTGACCGACGTTGTAGGTACGTGGGGGCTTTGATGGGTCAACTCCGATGCCCCTAAATATTTGATCGGAGGGGGATACTCGGGGGAGGTTCTGGAAAGGGTTCGGGATGGCCGGCGCGTTTCCGGTGGAACTCCTCCCTCGCTTTCCCGACTCGCCGTTTCCCCCCCTCCGTTTTCCACCACTTTTCTCGATGAATTTCTCATTATCCGCCTTTCCCCGTCTCCCGGCTCATCCTTTTCAATCTTCCGCGCGGACTCTCCAAGCTTGGGCTCCCAGGGGTTTTGAAATATACGAGGAATTGTTGATGGGAGGGGAGTGTCCAGGATGTAGGAATCACTGGAGAGAACAGTTATCGAACCATTACGTGTGCACAGTCCAACGATGTCTGGGGCAATCAGCGTTTTTGGTTTATTTTTCTTGGAATTATACACCTATGTTTTCGCGACGGAGGTCGAAAATTTTGATCGGCCTCATTATACGTTTCAAGAGCTCTAGATTCCAAAAACGAAATGCCCGTCCGCCGTCCGAGCCGTTTTGGGCAGTAGGAATTTTTTAATTCTAAAATTTTGATAAAATACTCGGTTTTACCATCTAGTTGTGCCCGCAAGGTTTTCAGCCCGATCGCCCAAAATCCTGGGGCGCTATTTATGGGGTGAGGAGTTTTTGAAGGGTTTCGGCTATGGGGTCACGCTTAGTGTCGTTTTCGAGGTTTTTGTGGACGTAGAATCCATTTTGGGGCGTCCCAGAACGATGTGATTTCACCGTGGGGATCTATGGGGCTTTCATGGGGCTACAAATGGGATTTTTGGAGGATCCGAGGGAGGCCTAATAAGCTGTCGTTTACCGAGTAATTTTTGACGCCAAATCAATTTTTCGAGGTCCCACTTCTGTCCGAACATTGACAGATTTTTAAAAAACAATTTTAAAATATCCACCATCGGCAAACAACCACTTTGTGATACACACATACCTATTCTTATTCACCCAGAATTAATTTTTGTACAATTATTGTACAAAAATGCAACTATTAACCTATATCAAAGAATATAAACCCTTATGTAAAATCTGCAGCGTTTCTCTCCAATCTCTTACTCTCGGGAAAGCCAAGGCTCAGCCAAGTTGCTGAGTCTGTGGCTATGACTTAATTATGTACATTTTATACTCACCATAAACCCCTTTGATGACGTAATCACTCTCTTAAAACTAATTGACCTATTCAATTAAAGTAAAGACGCAATGAAATTTTAAACTCATCATAAACCCTCACAATCGTGGGAAACCATTCGTTCAAAATTTATTATGAAATTCATTGTGAGAGTTAGTTGGGACTCAAATGCCATCTGTATTGGACTCAAAAAAACGCTGAAAATTTTACACAAGGGTTTATTATTCTTTGATATAGGTTACTTGTGCAAAAATTAATTCTGTGTCAATAAAAAAATTTTTACTCGGAAAATATTTGACCTCCTGGGATTCTTCAAAAATCCCATTTTTTGCACCATGAAGGCCCGATAGATTCCTACAGTGAAATCGGATCGTTCAGGGACCCCCAAAAATTGATTTTACGTCAAAAAATACTTCGTAAACGACACCTATCTCGACACCAATATCCGAACAACTTCAAACCCCCCCCCCTCCCCCCCCCCCCGTTGCCCCATTTTAGCCCTATAGCGCCCCGCGGGTTTGGGCGATCGGGCTGAAAATCTTGCGGGCACAAGTAGATAGTAAACCAAGTATTTTGTCAAATTTTGAAGTCTATCAGAATTGTCGACCCCCGTCGCGATTACATAGGTGCATTATTATTCCGAGAATAAGAAACCAAAGAGGAGATACAGATAATTGCTCCTATTTGTGCCCAGAATATGAGTCAGATAAGAAAAAGGTTAGGCTCATGTGCGCCCATTAGCGCCAGATCTCACCTTCCCCAGTAGGAGGAGAGATTGGGAGTTAGCTGGAAAACACGACGCGTGATAAATTACACATCGCGTAATTTATCGCTTACCGCTAAGTGTGAAATGCACATATATAACCGTAGAGACTGTCTGAATTAGTAGTATAGATCTATATATCCGGTAAGCGTGATCTACTATAACAAGGATGCCCTATAAATAGCTGAGATGGGACGGGTTTCGCATATTTAGTTGCAATAACTACTTCCAGGTCACGCGCTAGCTAGGAATCTCTATTCATAGCGTAGACCTGAACCTCCTTGTCTTTGGGGATTTGGCGATGGCATATTGATCTCGTTGAACAACGATGAGCCAACTTGGTTTTCAAATTGAAGCAGCCGTTTGAGGGGTTTAGCGGTTCCGCAAGGAGGATCTCATGCGAGGTGTCAGGATAATTACATTGCTGGGCTCCCTGACCTCGTGGCGAGGACCACATCCTGGGGGAGTGCGGTTTCTCATGCCCAGCCGCATTCCCGGCGTTCCTTCTTAGCCCCTTCGTCCCGCTATGCACCAAACTACGTTTTATTCGATCGCCTCACGAGGTGCTATGCATCAATTTCCGTCACGGGATGATTGATGATCCTCCTGCATGCGAGTACGTTCTGCAAACAGCATTTCGTCCCGAAATTTCGTCCCCCACCCTCAGTGCTAAATACCGCCACCGTCGGAAGTGGCAGGAACATTAACAAGAGTTTACGAACTTTCCGACTTGGTAAAGTTCTCCCAAATAATACCCGAAATGAGAGAAATTCGATAGGAGGAGCAAAGCGAGAAAAGTGTGATGAAGGGTCTTCTCATTTCGGCACGTTTCGCCTTTTGAGAGACACACTGAACTAATTTCCAACAATTACCAACTGAGATGGAGTTCCTCCAAATATGAAATTATGCTTCACTAGCCCCTTTTCATTCCAAGTTGGCCTTCATTCAAATTGGACGCGGTGTTCATCAAAATCTGATTTGGTTTTGTAGCCGGTTGTAAAGGAGAAACTTACGGCAAAAGATACCAAATTTCCAGAGGTACCTTTTCGAAGTCTTCTTCCGGTCTTGACAGCTCCTCCCGGAGAATACTTGTTAAGCATATTAAAACCGCGCTTTCTACATTATAAAACGGTTTACTTTCTGGGATGAAACCCTGTCTTGAGAAGGGTTTACTCAAGCCAAGCGAAGAAACGGGGTTTATTGGGCATGAAAGCTTGGGGAAGATCAAACTAGGCGTGAATTTCTACTGTTCGCTGGTTGGAAGAATGACCTTGACTCATTCATGACGGGGGACGCCAAAAAGGGAAATATCATGAATTTGGCACACACTGTCATGCAATTTTAATGCCAACCCAGTTTGGAAGAGAAAAGTGGGAATAATTAAGTGAGACCAAAGACTGGGGCATTAAATCCACTCCCATTTTCACTGTTTATTCGTGCAGGGGGGCCATTCATACTCCTCTTTTCATGAGAACACCTTCCATCCCCTTCCCGAGGACCGTGTCCCGCTACATTGAGCCTTAACGCTAGGGCTACCCCGTTTTGCCGGTCGGACGCGCCTTTTACACGGGGAAAAGTACCCCGGTCGAAAGGGGTAACCGGGGAAAAGTCGTTTCTTTTGTCGTCGGCCGTGGAAAATGTGAATGGCGGTGGAGGGTGTTGAATGAGAGAGGGGTAGTTACGGTAAGATGGTCAAGGATGTGGCGACGATGGAGACGTCAGGGTTGTGGCGTTGCATGAGCAGTGGTGACTTCTGATCTGAAAATCCAGAGGTGCATTGAGTTCATGTGTCTCTTTTCTCAGCTGTAGCAAACGCAACATTACAGAGGACCCTGGCATCCAAGTTGGCCCGCCTGGTGACGCCTTTAGGAAACATTTGTGTCAAGTTATTGAGGAGGGCTCGCCCCCTTCCAGGGCTTAGCCTCTCCTGCCGTCTGCAAGCATCAATTTCCTTAGCTGGGGCATGGATAATCCCCACTTATGAGAGTAACAGTGCTCGGTCGAGATGTTAGTTACTATCACCTCGACCGAGCTCGAATCCAACACCAACTGTGGAGGACAGCCAGTGGCAGTTCACGGTTGGTCAAGACCTGCCGTCGCTTGCCTGTGGTAGCGTGGGCTCCCCCTCGCCCGAGGATTACTGGATTTGGAGGGTGGTAGCTCCACGCACTCCATGGCCGCTCCAGTCAGAGGCCCGAGAAGGACCAATGTCGCGTCCCCTCTACCGCTTCACATTTCTCCAACACCTAGATGATGGCTCGAACATTACAGTGGTAGGCATGAAGGAGGAGTGCTGCGTCGACCAGGGAGTGAGGAGGACTGTTAGGAGAACCTGCTTTGTTGCCACTATGACAAAAAAAAAAAAAAAAAAAAAAAAAAAAACGGCATTGATAGAAAAAAATAGCTCCTACGAATGGGTGCCGCCAGTCTCGCCGGAGCTAGCGCGCCATGGCGCACAGTGGGGCAAAGCCGGAAAAAACCCTCAAAAACGAAAATTAGTTTTGCGAACTTTTTCCGATGGTTTATATATGTTGAATAGTTGTAGAATGCATCCCTGTAGCCGTTTTCCTGGAAGAATTTATTTTCAGCTTGGACTGAGGGGTACAATGTGGAGTTTTTTGAGACTTCGAAAATAGGCACTTATAAACATAAAGTTTGGAGTATTCGTGTGTGTTCATTTTTGAAGATAGAAATCTGAAATTTTTTGGGCGTGTTCCTGATATATTAAAGAAAATTAAGAACCTTCAATCCGCTTGAAATACCATGCTCTTCCTGATATATTAAAGAAAATTAAGAACCTTCAATCCGCTTGAAATACCATGCTCTTCATGGGGGGCTCAATCATTTAGTAATTAATCGTGTTTTAACGAGTAATCTCGGGTTTCTAAACTTTCAAAAAATGCTCCACCGTGCTCCGCTCTGGCAGGGCAATTTTTCGATTGTAGACACCCTAGGGAAGCTCTTGTAAAAATTTCAGCTGCAATCATTTGCAATTCTGGACGCAGGATTGATTTTAGTGTAAAAAACATGGCCGATTCAGCCGCTTTCGGCGAGATAAACGAGCTTGATCAAATATAAGGTGCCTACTCCGTAGCTGGAGGTTTACGGTAGAAAATTTGATCCTTTCACATAAGATGTCATTCCCAGACCATTCATTTAGTCAGTTCAATATCCTAAGTGATCGCCGCAACAATGCCAGGGCTCATAATTCAATATCGCGAATTATGCGAGGTTTTGCTCAACGGTGCGAATTTGGACCGTTTCGTTGCAGGTAAATAGGCTGATTTTATCAGGATTTGTCATTAACAAATAATGTAGAACGGCTTATCTCAAGTCAGGTTGTTCAAGCAAGTATTTATCATTGTACCAAATCTCTGAATGATTCACAAATAATTAAAAAAATCATTATTATTCAATTTCAGAAAAATTTGGCGAGAGGTTGAATGAAACTAAATTGAACTAGATCCTAGTGACTTCTGACCCAGTGGTTAATAATACAAAAATTAAATATAATAATACAAATATAAATAATAATAGAAGCATAAATAATATAATAATACAAGTATAAATATAAATAAATATAATAAATATAAATAATAATGATGATTTAATTTAATAATTTTAAATAAATTAGATTAAATAAATTTTAAATAAATAATAAATTTTATTTTCACTAATATTACAAGCAGAGGCTGATTTCATTTGTTGTTTTTCGACTACTTTCATTCTATCATCATTTTTCTGGTCAATCTTGTATAACAGAAGTCAATTCAACTACCCTGACTAAGCAGTACCTACTATTCTCATTAATTATATATATAAGTTAAAATGTACTTAAAATTTTTCTCAAGAGATTGTGTACAATTATTTGGACATTGGAGAGTTCTCTCTTCTACTCAGCACCCCAGAAACTAAATTTTAATGTTCTACCTTCTACTTTTAGAGCATATTGCGATTGACCCACTACAGGTCAATTGACCCCGGGCTATCCTATATATTATATCATATATATATATAATCCTATGAAATTTAATATTTATAATCGATTGGTGACATTGCCAGCTTTGTACCTCATAATGGAGTTGAATTATAGTGAGTCGGTGGGTCAATTGACCCATGTGAATTCGGTCAATGTGACCCACTGACTACGTACAATGCGTAGTGAGACTCAAAGACCACGTGTGATTTTTTTCAGATTTTTAAAGGTGTATCTAGAGTTTTTACAGGGTTTTTTTTTTTTCCGAAAACAGCCGTTTTGCCCCACTGTGTGGCGCCTCTTTTCGGCAGCTTTTGAAACTATTTCTGGTCGCTTTCGAATTTCTCCGGCAAACTTTCAATTTGTTAATCCAAATAGTGAATCTTCTCTCTGCTCTGGGCTGTTGACAGTTGTGTCAACTCATCGGACTATAATTTTTGGGCGTAGCTCCTGCTGCTATGTATTTATGTACCGCATAATTGTTCCAGAGCTGTGAATCACGGCCGCCTTGACAAGCGAAACAGAAATGATGGATAATTATTGGGCCGTAGGGGGGACGAGCCCTAACGAGCAGCCCGCAACCAGTAGGCAACCGTTACCTGTCCATAACCACCTCAAACCTCTGAACCGCTCCCCTTGTGAGTTATGTCGGTTATGAATTACATTCTCGCAATATATCAGTGGGCGGTTACAAGTGGTACAACGCGAATAGTTATCAACGCTTGGTTTGCTGACGAATGTTGGACTCAATTAACGAGAATTACTCCGTTCTCGGATCTATAATTTCATTAGCTGCTTTCACCGCTCAGTGTTAGGGATGCAATCGAATATCGATATATAGTATACATCTATATTTAGTCTCAATACATCGAAATTAGTGATAAAAACATATTGATATTGATATTATTTGAAAAACAATTTTACACAAGCATTTATTATTCTTTGATATAGTTTAATTGTGCAAAAAATATTGGCAAACAATTTTTTTTTTTTTTCTGTAAAATGTTTGACAGGTGTGGGAAAAATGGATTATGCTTGCAAAATTCCTCGGAAAACGGCATCTTATTTGACCTCCTGGGAATCTTCAAAAATCACTTTGTAGCCTCATGAAAGCTCCATAGAACCTCACGGTGAAATCGGATCGTTCTTGGACCCCCAAAATGGATTTTAATTTCAAAAGTTCTTTGAAAACGACACCTAACTCGACCCCATAGCCGAAACCCTTCGAAAAAACCCTCCCGTTGCCCCTTTGCGCTCCACTGGTTTGGGCGATCGGGATGAAAAACTTGCGGGCACAACTAGATGGTGAACCGAGTAGTTTGTCGAAATTGCAGATTTTTTAAAAGAATTCCTATTGCCCAAGACGGGCATTTCGTGTTTGTAATCTGGACATCTTGATACGCATAATGACAAATTTTGAGGCCGATCAGAATTTTTGACCTCCATCGCGATTACATAGGTGTATTATTCCAAGAAAAATAAACCAAAAAGTGACTATCAACTTTTTACAGACCAGCTTAGAAATATCGATATTTGACTAGGTACCGATATGAGAACCCTACGTTGCCAGTTTCGTGATCCACTTTCCCCCCATGAGTGTATTGACAGTTTACAGTCGTACGAGCACCCCCCTGTACCAGTCGTTCACACCAAACAAAAACGAAGTGAAAATTCAGAATAATTCAAAGGCAGTAGACGTGTTATGGGTGTCAAAAGGTGCACGAGGTGAATTTCCCGTGCATTGGGGAGAGCACCCCTACCAACCGAGGACAAAAAAACACCCTAAGACGATTTAGGGGAGGCATAGTGAGCTGAAAACGTGAAAAGCTCAAAAATACGGGGGGCGGAAGTTTTTTTTGACGAAAATAAAAAGTAAAGAGCCTGTTCGAGCTTTGAAGGATCAACTCGGCGCTGAGTGAAAGTACCAGGGGAAGGTGAAATGTTCGAGTTGCAACCCTCTATACTTTCGCACTCAAAATGATACAGAAATAAATAATTCAGGCGGAATGACGCATAGGGGGCGCCACCATCGGAAGTTTGGGGAAGCTCATCGAATCCCCCCCCGCTCCTCTTTATTTCGTCGGGCGGTTTAAATAAGTAAACACTTTGTAGGAGGGTGAGGCACCCCGGGAGGGACCCTTCAATTTATCATCCCCTCAGGGTTTTTCATCCCCCGACGGAAAATGTCACCCGGGCGGGGAATTTCAAATTGAAATTATCAACACGTCCTGTGATACGGTCGCTTCGTGAAATATTTTGACGGAAAGGGAGGGAGCGGAAACGAGCGCTATAAAGTGAGAGTTGTGAGCTTTTAAGCAAACAAACGATAATTTGAAAGAACGAGGAGAAATTTTAATTTGGCGCTCGAGATTATACCTCGCCCTGTCACGTTCAGTTTTTTTTTTTTATTCATTAAAAAAAAGCTTTCGGTTTGTTGAATGCTCTACTTTCGTCGGAAGCGTATGGGATCCATGTCCAATCTTTTATATAAATTACTACGGAAAGGAAACATTGCTAAACTTATATAGCTACGTGCAACGTGTTAACCACTGTAATTGAGATAATCTCAGTTTGTGGATGTGTCACTGAAAGCGTTAAAATTGTGGGTTTCATTGGCTGGGGAGCAAATGGGTGCACTTATGTTCAGTTTCCTCATTTCTAAGGTTTGTTGTAACGTTCTCCCATTTTTTCTTTACTCTGGTTCTATTGAGATGGCGCTTGCGCTTGCGCCTTCCTTTGAAAGTTTCAAAGTGAAACTGTCATCTAAATCACTGGTTCAGAACGTTTCTGTATGTATGTAGGTATGTTACACGCTAAACGTAACGAGCAAAGTGAGCACTTCTGGGCATCTTCGGGGGCTCGGGATAGGCAGTGTCCAATGTCGAATAATATTCAATATGCAACCTTTGACTCAGCAGTACAACGCTCAAACCACTCATAATAATAATATTATTATCCTAGCAGCTGCTAGACATCTTCTTTACACCGATAATCACCTTTTGGAAGGCAATGGCAAACCACTGAAAGTATTCTGCCGTGAAAACCTCTCCAATTTACCGTTCGGAGCCGGTGTTGTACACAGTAGGTCCCTACTACTTCTGTAATAACTGGTCAACACGCTCAACAGAAGTTAGTAGCAGCGAGAGGTCGCCAACGCCTGATTACGGGTATAACACTGAATGAAGAAGAAGAATCTTCTCTGATGAAGAACGTAGAATAGCAAAAATTTGGGTGTTCATTTCTGTTTCCGATTTTTATAATGCTGCCAAATTGATGAATTACATTATTCAAAATGATGTTTGAATATTATTCAAAATAAATAAATAGTGATAATTTAAGTCAGATGAAAGAATATATCATAAATGTGGTGATTAAATCTAACAAATAAATTTCTTTGTTAGAATGTGAAAAAGAAGAAAAGTAATTTTCTTTCCTAATTAACACTGGAAATCACGTAATACTGGGCTCATTTCTGTTGAAACCCTTGTTAACAGCCGCTGCTTTTAAACTGCTTTTGGTTTATTATTCTTGGAATAATACACCTATGTTTTCGCGACGCGGGTCGACGACTCCGATCGGCCTCAAATTTTGACATGATCCGTTTCAAGAGGTCTACATTCAAAATCCGAAATGTCCGTCCGCCGTCCGGGCCGTTTTGGGCAGTAGGAATTTTTTTAAAAATCTGAAATTTTGACAAAATACTTGGTTTACCATCTAGTTGTGCCCGCAAGGTTTTCAGTCCGATAGCCCAAACCCGTGGGGCGCTCTGGGGCTATAATGGGGCTACGGGAGGGTTTTTTTGAAGGCTTTTAGCTATGGGATCGAGATAGGTGTCGTTTTCGAAGTATTTTTGGACGTAGAATCCATTTTTTGGGGTCCCGGAACGATCCGATTTCACTGGGGCGATCTTTAGGGCTTTCATGGGGCTAAAAATGGGATTTTTGAAGGATCCCAGGATGTTAAATATTTTTTGAGTTAAAAATAAAGAATTTTAAAAAAACACATTTTTGAACAAAAAATCCAAAAAAAAAAATTTTTTTAAATAAAAATCCAAAAAATTTTTTTTTTTTATTTTTTCATTGACAGAATTTAATTTCTGCACAAGTAACCTATATCAAAGAATAATAAACCCTTGTGTAAAATTTGCAGCGTTTTTTTTTTTTTTTTTTTTTTTTTGTAAGATGACAAATCAGAGTCTACCCTAAAAATGTGTAAATTTTTGAGTCAGAAATGCTGATTGTAAAACCAATAACGTCTACTAAATCATCACCTGGCTTTTTTTAACCTCATTTTTGGATTCTACACATTCAAAAACATCAGTCTACCGATTTTCAGCCCGATATGTCAAATCGCTTGGATGCAATGATTTTCCTTCCCTTAAATTGCTCAAATAACGCATTGTGCGACGTGCTCCCCCTCTAAGCGTGTCGAATGGCCGAGCGAAGCGAGGCCCCCGTTTAGCACGCTAGTAGATAACTCTACAAATCCCCAATCTCGCTTAATTGAATTTTTACAGTTTTTATTCCTCCCGTGTTTCACATGTTCAGCATTACTCCTCGATGCAAGATCCGTTTTCGTTTTATATTTTTATTTTTATTTTCTTAAAAATAACTGTATGTAAACGAGTGACAAGTAAAAACAAAAACTTAAACAAGGAACAAGGCCGCCTGCATTCGTTTGCCCTTCTAGGCCGTTTTCGTTGTCAATTCCTCGCCTGTGACGTCACTTTTACAACCTCGTCTGTAACCTCCTCCCAAAACTTTTTCTTTCCCGCCCGGAGAGTGCAGGGGGACGAAGCAAGGAAAGGGAAAACGTACCCCTCAATTAAATTAAGGCCTTTGGAGAAAAAGGGGTTTTTGGTATTCAGAACTCGGAGAGAGGGCCTGAAATGAAGTCGAGGGTTAGCTTACAAGTCAACGGCGTCATTTGAATATTGCACTCATCAGTCGCAACTTCGGGTCATTCCTCCCGGTTCCCAACATCTTTCTCAACCGTGTTGGATGAGAATGGTGAAAAACAACAACAAATTGGGAATTTTTCGCACCGTTACTGTAACGCTCGTGAAGTTCTCGTGTAGACCTTCATTGAAAATCCCGAATGGAGGCAATTTCCCAGCCCGAACCTTTTCAACACCGCTCATTCAACAACTCTCATTGAGAAAAGGCTTTCCGCCATGGAGAACTGCTGGAGTGCTGCCAGGTAGTCAAATGCTCCTAACAAAAAGGGAGTAAAGCTCTTTCGCCTTCCGAATTTTCCGCACGAACCTACGAAACGGTTTCCTCTCAATTTCACCGTTTGGTTTCGAAATTAGCGGACGTGAAAGCGTAGGGTTGGCAACACTGCTGGACAGATTCTTCTGCTTCATCATGTGACTCGCTAAAGGATTCAGGCTCCTTGTATGCAATGAAATAAGGGTTATCTTCACTTCCACGGGTGCTTAACAAATTATTCAACGCCATGAATGTTTTAAGACGTTTGAAACTTGACGTTAATGCGATTAATGAATAGTTTATAAGGTTGATGCGTCTTCGGGTTTGAGAAAAAGAAGTGGGGGAGCATAATTGATGAAAGGCCGATACGGAAGAGGGTGCACGAAGCCTGCTGGGGTTGAGCAAACAGGGAAAAAAGGAAAAAAAATCCAGAGGGAAGGAAGGCGCACCCACCTCATTAGCAATGTATTGAATCTTCAGGGCGATTTATCATGGTTTCAGGTCTGAGAAGGGCCCAGGAAAAGGATGCATTGTGCACGCGTTATCTTTCATCGCCTCGCAGTCGTTGGGGGAGGCCAGAGAAGTGGAATGGTGGCGAAGAGCCCCTAGTTTGAAACTCGTCGATACGGGGCGATTCTTTTTCAAGTGCAGTCTCTTCTTTTCAAGAAAAGAATAAGATTATTCTCGAGGTAATCAACCTTTTGTCCTCTAGAGTTTGAGATTGAAGGTTCCTGGTCAGCAGGGCCTCTGGGGTTTGAGCGGGGAATGGATGTTACTGGTGAGAAGCTTCACTATAGTTTGGGGAGGCGATTCCTGGTCAGCAGGCTCACTATGGTCAGCCATTTTTAAGTTTTTACAGTACACTCCTTGGATATCCTGTGTATGGCACCCTGGTTAACGAATGTTAAAGGTGTACCTACCTACATGCACAAAATGAGTCCCTAATTATTTAATAGGTTTATCATTTATTGTCCTGTGTGTTTGGTGGAAGGCCTCCAGCGTCACTGAGATTTCGCCCCCGGTGTCTTTGAAGGAAGAACCTGAATACCCCTGCCCAGGGCAGATCTGCCGATCTGGAAGGCAGTATCGTAGCAGAAAAGGGAGACCCGCGATCTCCAGACCCGGCAGGAAGTTTTGTGGTGGTCTGAAATGGGTTGATCTCTGGAAGGGAGTCCACGGGAATCTAATATTGAAATTGGCTGAGACGGACTTCCTCTGACAAATCGTCGCCAAGGGAGGCCGGGCAGTGCTGACACCGTCTCACAAAAATCCGCTCTCCCAGGGACTGCATGAATTGTCAACAGTGGTTACCCAGGCTACAGATTCGTGCGTAAAAATTGGGTCCACTGAATTGGCATCTCCAGGCGAAGTGTTGTCAGGGGATGCCTGGTCCTCCGGCCCAATCGAATGTAAAATGTGCAATGACATTTCAATTTAATATTGAAATAAACGGTCGGGGAAATTAGGACCTCCTATTCCCACTGCCGACGATGGTGGCGCTTCCCATGGCCCGCGAGTGAACTACGAGTGGCGGGCAAATTTACACTAAACTCTAGTGTAGACTTTAGTGACTAGAGTGTGGCCCTTGCGGCTACATCCAGGATACGTGTTGGATGGATGTTGGTGTCGCAGCTTCTATTTTGGGTATAAAAATCTTGAATTGCTACAGTAGACATCAAGAATCCCTGCGGCTGCAGCGCCAAAAACGTCCCATTCGCTTCAACGTGCCCGAAAAAAACATCAAAATCGACACCAAACACCCATAATGCAGCTGAATTGAAAGTGGTGACCGCTACTACAGCCGGTACAGTAGCTGAATGACGCCGCAACGTCACCGAATCCACAAAGAGAATTCTGCATGTCTATCGAGTCTCAAGTGGAAGTTTCATACTATTTTCAGACCCAAAATTGGGTAGAGTAAAAGGCCGCTGCAGCGACACCAACATTTTTCCAGTGTACAGGGCCGTGGAGAGAAAATCCGGGCCCGGGGGCAAAATTTTTCGGGCCCCCTAAAAAAAAAAAAAAAAAAAAAAAAAAAAAGTATGAAAATTTATCGGGCCCCCTAAAAAAAAATATAAAAAAGTATGAAAATTTGTCCTATATTGATCTGTCCCTTTTCCCATTTTGCCTCTCCTACCCCCTTTTTTTACAAAAAAAAAAAAAAAAAAAAATTCTCAAGAAAATCCGGGCCCGCCTACGAAGGCCGGGCCCGGGGGCAACGGGTCCAGTGCCCCCCCCCCCTCTCTACGGGGCTGCCAGTGTATTCCGGGTGCCTAAGGAGTCTACTGTAAAAGTGTCAGATTTTAGACTCAAAACTACGGTTAGTTGCGTGGAACAAGAAAACAATTTGTTGTTATTTAGTTAACTTCGCCCAACTCTAGTTAACTAGCCCCAGGCCAGGCCCATTCTCAGGAGATCAGACAAGAGGTCACTGGGCCCTTCGGCCTAGGTTTTCATCCTTTCCGCCGTCGAGCGCAAGCGAGACCATATCAACACATGGGAAGAAGCAATCCACGGGGGTGGATGAAGAAGCACTTCCATTCGCCGATGTTCTTTACAGAGTGACGTATGTACGGGAGCCACTCCTACCCACATTGGCTTCACTAAAATCGCAACAATTGCACCAGTTACCAAGGAACAGAAAGTGAAAAGAACAACTTCCCACGATACCGGTTCATTCTCTTTGTAAGACGATCAAAAGGCCTGAAAAAACATCTAGAGTTGAAACAGCCACAGAGGCTACAATGAGACCACAAAGGAATCTGAACAAAAGGAATCAATAGCAAAGAGAAAATAACTTTCTTTGTTAGCCAAAACCTGCTTCAAGGAATTTATTATCGAACGTTTAGTTTGAGTTAAAGGGAAACATAATTCCAAATTGAAAGGGAGCGCCATCGAGGGAAATACGATATTGATTCTGCACAATCACTGGAGGTGAAGATTGAAAAAAGAGACGGAGATGACAGATGAAGGAAATATGAGGAAAATAATGCAGTTTTACCCCATCGGTTTTCTTACGGGGTTGTTCTTTTGTGGATTCGACAAGGTTTCTTTATGAGTATTCCACTTTTTGATGAGTTTCTCCCCTCGGTTGATGTCTAGGGAGATTAGTGAGGCGCTCCCTACTACCAATAATGCAACCCCTCGAGGGTTATTGAGAGTGGATTTTGTTGATCATACTTTTATTCGTGGTTTAGAATGAAAATCATTTACCTAGCAGAGTCTCGTGCATATTAACCCTCCACATTTGACATCGCTTCGTTCGCGATGTTGTTTGCTCTAATAATTTCGTCCTTTCTCTGTCCCCCGGCACGATGGGTTCATTAGACAAACACGGCAGACCCTCCCCATTACTTGTACTTCTCCCGAGTTTGGCTCAATTAGAAAATGTTTACTTTTTCAACAAAAAACGAGAGAAAAAAAAAAAAAAAAAAACTTGCGACTTCCTTATTCGCGACAACTGCATTTCCTCCCTCATTTTTGCCTACGACGATTTCAATTTCCGCCCGACTCCCAACGTCTCCGGCTCTAACGATGACGTCACTCTGGCATCGCTTTATGCTTGGCTAGCAGGGGTGCCCAACTCTGCCATGACTACCTTTTTTCCGGTAATTGCTCTCCCTATCCCATCAGATTCCTCCTTGCAACTTCCTAAGTTTTTTTTTTTCTCGACATTTTATAATTTCATGAAGTTCCGTCTTGAGAGGAAGAATCTTTTTAATAAATTACGCGAACAGAATTGCTCAAGTTTTAGTTGTGTGTCTTATCGCATGTAACTGATTCAACCCTCTGAGGAGCCTTTATAAAGGAATGAAACACGGCCATGAAGGAAAAAATTTAAAACCCCCTCTCTCCATATCAACCAAGTGTAATTGCTCGTGTCCAGCATACGTCAGAGGGAAAAGCGTTATGGGGTTTCCAGCTTGGATAAAAAAGAAGAATTATACAAGTCGTGGGAATCATTTAGCCTTGTCCTGCCGGGTCCGATGGGTCTTTCGCGATAAGCTTTGACTCAAATGAAAAACCCTCCCCCTTTGTTTTATCTATGGCGTAAATTACTTGGGGGCTTCAACGGAAAAAGGAGGGTGGAAACTGTAAGTAATTCAAACGACTAACCCAGTTTGAGCGGAAATTTGTCGATTCAATTATTGAAACAGTGTTACCAACTACCAACGTAGTTGTTGGTTGTCGAGCTGGTATTACCGTTCGAACAAATCGAAAGTTTCAACAATCCATGTCTCTTTTCCAAAGATTGAGAGGTTTTAAGGCATTTGACCTAGGTGTCAAATGGGCGAGTGAAGCGAGAAGTGGTCGGCCGAGCGAAGCGAGCCCCCCTGTCAGAGTGCTAGTCTATGCCACTAATTCTCATCGTGTCTCTGGCTGAGTGTGTCACAGGCCTTCTTCTCCTAAACGGTAAGCGATAAAAATACGGCGATTTTTTCTATCGTCTCGGCAGACCGTTTAAATTCCAATAGGGGGTGGTGGGGGGGTTGAGAACCCCCTGAGATGCGCGCGAGTAGGCGAATTTGAGCCCAAATTTCTTATTTTAAATGGGAACTCCTAATTTTTTCTCGAATTCCGATTCCTCGGCCAATTTTACGTCCGATAAGCGGGTTGCGCAAATTTTTTGGTACGCGGGAATTCGTGAAACTCATTTTTTTAAAATTCTTCCGTCGTTAACTGACGGATCGAGTTCGCATTTCGTCTTTATCCTACCTAGAGATCCGAATTTTAATACGTAATCCCGAAAAAAACTCATTACAACAATGAGCGAATTTAGACGGCGAGTTTAATTTGAACGATTTCAAGAGATTCGGATCGCGCCTCAGGAGGGAGGCGAGAGAGTTGTAGGGACATCGGAAAGGCGGAAAGGGTGAACGTCAGATCAGAACGGGAGATCGGGGGTTCCAGGAACCTTACAAAGGTGGAGGAGGCGGGGAAACTTTATGGGGGGGGGGGGGGGGAGTTTTGGGCTGCGGTTCATTCTGCGCTAATTTCGGATAGGTATATTCTGGTTTGTGTGAAGACGATTGCTCTCTATTCCCTGGCCAGTTTTACGCCCGTTAAGCTTCGGTTTCCTAGGAATGCGGTGCCGTTTTGTGACGACCGTAGGTGAACGGCCGGAAGACGTGGTGGGGGGTGATGGTAACGGGGAACGTACTGACGCCCGTTCAGTGCTGTAAAGCATATTTTTGTGCTGTAAAGCATATTGTGCTGTAAATCCCGTTCAGTGCTGTAAAGCATATTTTTGATTGAGCCCGATGCTCTTTGATTATGTCCTGAACTTCATAAAGGATGACATAACTTCAACGCCTTCAACAGAAACCGAACTCCAATTTCTCCTGAGCAAAAACTCTGCGTACCTATTTAATTATGATCAGTATTATTTACACTTCATTATCACTACCTAATTATATTCAGTATTGTATTTATTCATTCAATTTATTTATTTATTTTTGTATTTTTTAACCAGATCCCTTCCTTCAAGCCTGATGGGTTAAAAACACGTGTAAAGGTGTGATTAAACAGCGAAATAGTTCTTACTTATAAAGAATTTTATTAAGATAAAAAATTCCATTTAATTACAGAGATTCAATATTCACAATTAAAATTTACAAATTTACATAAGAAGGCTGGTCGGATTCTCGAGTGAAATAAGCAAGTCATTATTTCAAAATGAATGCTCGTTTTAATTTATTTGTAAATAATTTAATGCTGATTTTATTATTATTAGATATTATTATTGCCACATTATGACTTAAAATTTTGGGCTTCACGTATTTTGTGTTATTATTGCCTCTAGGAAAAATAAAACCCAATTTCCTTCCACAGGGACAATTTGAGTTGAGTGTTCCATTTGTGTTGATGCCAATTGTACAAACACTCGCGATTTCTAACGAAATCAATGAGAATTTCGTCCTCTTCCGATGAGAAACTCATTGCAAAGTATTGCAACTGTTGGGCTCCGCTCGAGCGCCCGTAATTGTATCTGGGTCACCGTTTGTTTACCTGACGGAGGGCCCTACCGTCCTTAGGAAACCACACCCATCTCCCAAAATGGCCTAGGTCATTCACCGTCCCTTTACGCCTGTCACATATCGGCACCGCATTCCTAGGAAACCGAAGCTTTAAATTTAGCGCATTGAACGACTGTCACTTGGTGGTGATGCCCGATAAAGTGGTCGGCCGAGCGAAGCGAGGCCTTATGTCTGAGTGCTAGTATCCAATATTATCTGAAGTATTATCGTCACTGGTGATGTTGTTCGACAACTGTTGGCAGCACTGTTTCCTACCCGAATTTCCCTCACAACTGTATAATATGATGCCATTAGCAAACATTTCCCCCCCCAGCACTACACGATGTTTGCATTAAATCCTACTCGGCCCTACAAGCTGTGATACACCTTACGACGGCCTACAAAAGTTTTGATGAGTGATTACTCATGCATGGAAAGGAAAGGCCCAGACTTAATCCCACGAAGCAACAAATGTGATTTACACAAAGGGGATGGCGATGGCGCTGAGGACGACGCGGGGTAGGTTATTAACTCTCGGAAAAATTACATCCTATTTTTTTCGCGCGTTTTTTATCTTAACTTTGCCCCTTTTTTTCCATAGGTACCCCTTTCCTCTGAATACATTTTCTCTTTACGTTCTCCGTTTCCCACGCTATTTTAATTACGTTCTCGCAGAAAGGTTATGAAACTTTTTTCTGGAGGGGGAAAAAATACCAAGTAGAAAACGTGTCTTTTCAAAATTACCACCCGGTTTCGAGGAAATATCAAAACGTGAACCAATGTGGTTGAAAATGCGATGCACGAATGAAAACGTTAAATTAATATTCGGCGTTACCTTCGCTTTTTACGGTCAACAGAGGTTTCATTTTAGCGTCATTTGACATCACCGTTTGACGTGGCAGCAGTGTGTGAGGCAAATTTATTAGCGGTGAAAGCCAACGTGTAAATTTTGGAGCCGCTTTTGGTTCGTGTAGCACTTTAGGTTGGAAGCTGTGACGCGTCCTTTTCCCATTTAAATCGCAGTGAAAGTATTGTAACTTGCATACCTTTTTACGGGGAGTATCCCGAAGTGAGGGTACATAATGCATCATTTCATGTTGAGGCAATTACAAATTGAATTTCCAGACGAGCTTGCGAGTTTGTGAATTTATATTGAAATATTACCGAGATGAAAAGGGACGAGGGGGCTGAAGAAAAAACAGAATGGGGAATACGGGTCGGAGGGGTGATATCTTATTAGGCTGTTAGAAACCCCCTGGAAACCGTGACAGTGAGGAGACACAAGGTTTGTCCTGGAAAACATTCGTAATTCTTGTAATAAGGACCGGCCGTTTCAATTCAAAGTTTCACCTGATAGGAAGACCGTGTTAACCAACTGCAACTTTGATCGCTCGACCGCTGCACGTTCTTAACAAAAGGAAAAGAATTTAATTGGCCCTCGCGAGCATAAAGGATTATTTCTCGCGGTTGGGGTTATCTTTACATTTCCCTTGGGATCTGATAAAAGAGAGAACAAAAAAAAAAAAAAAAATCCAAGAACAGCGAAGGTTGCTATTACCCCTAGAGAACTTTCCATGAGTGATTAGTGTCTGTCTAACGGATGAAAAGGGATATTGTAGCAGTAGAGTGGTTCTTGATTATTCTTTAGAAGAGCTCTATTGATTCGTAGAGCATTTGCGAGAACTCAACGATCTTTTGGAAATGTTTCACTCAAAGAAGAAAATGGTGATCTTCAAAACAATCTTGATGAAAAGGTTCTCCCGGCTCCTCCCGACAGTCTATATTAAATATAGACTATAAATTTTATAGCTCAGCTGCGATACGAGCTTGAAAGTACATTTTTCACATCCGCGTGTGGAATTTACTGGAAACTTGAGAGACTATAATATCTTTCTACTTACTTAAATATATTCAATATTATATTTATATTCAATATAATATCATCCCATGCAGTATTTCAGTTGCAAACCTTTGACATTTGAGTACTTAGCGCTCCTTGCGGCATAAGCTCGATTTAGTTACAAAAGAACTCGAATCATTCGTAACGGATCGTATTATATAGGCGGGACATCTGCTACTGACGGCGTTACGATTGCGAATGCTACGATTGCGAACGCTTCGTTTTTTCTACCTGGGGGCCTGCGACGTTGCCTTTCAGTGATCAGTTGACCACCAGGGATATCGAACGACAGGTTCTCAGAGAAAATTGTAAGAGAAAATCAGGTGATTATTTGTGTACGAGGTCAGCAAAAATTATGAGACTTGAAATTATGAAAGAAAATTTGACCCCCCTCCAACATAGCGATACCAAAGCTGTCGGAAAAGCTTTCCTTGAAAAAAAAAAAAAAAAAAAATCAATAGTGACGAGGGAGATTTCATTCACATTTCCCCAAATAATAACCTCGCATGCATAACACTGCGCAAGAATTTTGTCATGCTTGTTGAATCAGAGCACATTTTCGCGGACGGGACTTTTTATTACGCTCCTCAACATTTCACTCAAATGTACACGATTCAAGGCCTCAAAAACAATTTTTATCTCCCACTCGTGTACATATTTTTGCCCGATAAGAAAGAGGAAAGATACAAGCTGATGTGGGAGTATCTGAAGGATCAGATCCTTCAGCACAGATTCTGCACAGATTCTGTGCAGTGCTTACGTAGGTAGATCATGCTTACATAAAACTTATACAAATTTAATGAGGTGGTTAGGGTGGGAGGGCCAGGACTCCGTCCCGTCCCCTCATTAGTCAGTGGCATCGGCTTAGGAAAATTATAAGATTCCGTCCCGACCCACCTGAGTCGGCTTAGAAAAAATGAAGGACTCCGTCCGAAGAGGCTAAAGAGAAAGTAAGGACTCCGTCCGAAGAGGCTAAGGAGAAAGTAAGGACTCCGTCCCTTCAACATCTGTCTTTGAAACTTGATTTTTATAAAAAATAGAAGCATTAAAAATAATGCCATGTCACGAAAAAAAAACCCAAGAAAGTCACTTACTTATTAGGTCATAGTAAAAAAAAAAAACAAGAAAGTCACATATTAGGTAATACATAGTACACGTATCAATGGTGCAAGGAATCGCCATAAAATTTAGCCACGGCGGAGACAAAGTTCGCTCTAGAAATGGCGTGCGATTTGTAAAAGTCAATTTGAATTTGCACTGCGCTTTGGCGAGTTACAGTACGGCGGTCATGGAATACATGATTCAATGAAATGCTGTTCAATTTGATGTACACTTCATTCTGGAGTTTTGTTAATGTGTCGGTGAAACGGAAAATGTCGGGATGCGAACTATTGAAACTATCTCCTAGGTGACGATGGAATGATTCGCAGCAGTTAGTTGTTCTATTTACATCGGAAGTTTGTTCAGCCCATAAGTGCGGGGGATTTACACTTGTTTATTCTTGAAGCCAGTAGCAGGTTTGTTGACGCCAATCCCAAATTTCTCCCATCGCAGCCCCTGGACGGAGTCCTCACAAATTACTTGGCCGATCGTAATCCTACCGGACGGAGTCCTCAAAAAGTTTTAAGCCGGTGTGACGTGGAATCGATTAGCGTCCCTGATTTAATAGGGGGGCGGGACGGAGTCCTAAGCCTCCCGTTAGGGTGAGAAATGACTCCTCTGCTGAGTACTAAATTGTTTATTTAAATAAACAATTTAGTACTCAGCAGAGGAGTCATTTCTCACCCTAACCACCTCATTGGATTAGACCTCTGCACCGTCGGCAAACACCACACTGTTATAACATTTGTATAAATACAAATTTGCCCAGACCTTGATAATGGCTTGAATTTTGCCCAATATGTTTACGATACGTATATTGGGCCGGCCTGTTCTTTCCCAACGAATTTATGGGCCGCCTATTTTCGCGCGACTATTTCCTTCTTTTTTTCTTCTCTGCATTCTGATCCATATGTGTACACCTCTATGATTCCGTGCCACGTATTGGCAACGTCGCGTTCGCAATCCTCCACTTTTTCGGATTAAAGAGGGTCGGTTCGCAATCGTATACTTTCCTACCGTTCGCAATCGAACGAATTGAAAATTGACATTGAAACTACCGACCATGAATGTTAAAATGGGTAGAAAATTTCATTCAACGGTCAACATCATCAACAGTTGAAATTGCATGTTAAAAAAGAAAATAATAATAATAAAAAATCCTAATGCTCAAAGTACGTACAGTGACATTAAATGAAATTTTCATTACTTATTAGGATTTTTTTTTTTTACTTTTCTTGCAGACAGGTTTCTAATTCAGAGAAAAGTAAATAATAATAATTACCAAATAATAATAATAATAATAATAATAATTATTATTATTATTATAATTATTATTATGAGAGACCTTTGAGACGAGGCCTTTTCGTTTCCTCCAATCGGTGGTGGGACTTTATTGCACTCTGACAGTTGTCAGTCCTTTTCACGGAGAGCAGTGCTACCAATGTTGCAAGCACGATGTGATCCCGCCTGTGTTACAATTTTTGCTTAGTTCGAAAATAATTCCTTGCACCTAAGTAAAAATGTTTGCTGGGAAGGCCAGGTGCACCTAACGCGTTATTGAACGCCGCTCAGTAGGTGAGTTTTTTCCCCTTGAAGGGGGGCGCTGTTGGAAAAACCTAGGCCAAAGCAATATCTGGTTACAAGTGGAAGCCGCTCTGTGGGAGTCGATTTCCGTTCGGATCTGCAGGCCTTCACGGGATCGGAATCCCTTGACAGTTTGGAATTACAGATATTCGATTAGGTGAAGGCGTCGAGCGGGTGGCGCAAGTAGGTCATTGAGGTGTGCAGGTGGCCTGTGATTTGAGGTTATGCCGTGTTTTGTTATAACTTCTATTCATGAATCTCAAACGTGATTCGATTTGCATGGTGTTCAATCCTCCCCTCAGCCGGAAATCCCGCAAAATCCCCACTAGAGTGCAGTAAGATGGGGTTCGGCCCTCTTTAGTCCTTTAGGCCTCGCTCGGACCCCGAGGGACGACGGATAACTGTAAAATTGTTTTGTTCACGTCGTTACATCCTCCCTCTATCCTTTTTGGATTATAATTCTCCAGAGGGAGCTGTTTCGTGAGGGATCAGTGGGCCTTGTACAGGCATCCGGTGTTTAGGATTAATTGTCCTAATATGTCGGGCAACGAGGGTTTCCCAAAATGAAATACAGCTTGTGTGCTATGTAGCCTCTAATTTTCTGTGGGATGTACATGTACAGGCCTACTTCGAGGTTGAATGCTGGTATTTACCTCCACTTCATATTTGTTTCAATGGGAGGACTACACTGAACTCGGAGAGTGAGTGTCCTGCGTATCTAAGTGTGTTTGTGTGTGCTCCTACATTTTTCAATAGATTATTGTTGTGTGTTGAACAGAGATCTGCAGGCACAAAAACCTGTTCGCGCGGCCGCTTGTTTTGGGCGGATGTTTGTTGTAGTGTGGGTTAGGTTTCCCAGGACGATGCTTGAGTCGTCAAGGTCGATTGCCCCTGGGTCAGGGGCTGCCGCACCAGATGTGATGGTCGAGGTGGTGGACGTTCTGTGTACCATCAGAGCGGTCCAGATAGCGCCTTCTGACTTCGCCTTGATAACCCCATTTTTTTCGAGTTTCATAATATGAATACATTTCATAAATTATGCTATACAACCTCCTGGGGCTTTCGGCAGGGAGCGCCACCAGGCGGACCAACTTTGCTACTGCCAGGCTCCACCACCTGCCTCCCATTGCGAGGATGGGAAGGGGTGGCTTTCCATCCCAAGCCGGAGCATCAGAGAGAGATTCTGCTCAACTGTGCCTTATTATGAGAGGAACTCCGTGGATTTTGGGGATAACTGTTGGAAGCTGTTGCTCAACCTGCTGTCATCCCCAAACGGTTCATTGCTCCCGGGGCCCTTATGGCAGCACTGACGGGCTGGAAACTTACCTTGTCCAGTCCTGCTTGGCCTCCAGGTCGGCCCTCTCCCTTTCAAATGCTGGGCAGCTTCGGAGCACATGCTTTACTGAGTCCTTGGGGCCATGTGGCAGGCAGTGCAGGTTACCCAGAAAGGCTGCTTAGTACTTCCAGCTTCTTTATGCTGATTCCAGGTACAGAGTTGCCAACGTGTTGGTTATTTCCCTCAAGTTCCATTCAGAAGGTGGTTTCTTGACATCACTGCCTGCTGAATCCTTGTTGTTCCCACCTACCAAATATATATAAGCCTCTAAACTTCTCCCACCCTCTTCGTGATTGTGTTTTTGCCGGTCAACATGTTTGTAACGGCTGCAATCTCGTCAACCAACGATTTAATCAACCGGAGCGACCGGGCGCCATAATCCCCCGCCGTTATTGCTGAATAAACCCGGCAGTAACATCCATCCAGTCACCCCGACATGAAACTTTTCGAAACAGGTAGCCCCGCTCTGCTCCCCTCTCACGTTTACGATCATGGAGAGTCAATAGGTCCGTGTTTACGAGGTATCAGCATAGCAGAGCGGGTAGGGAATGTTTGTCAGAGTGCCTAGCATTTTAAGGAGAGAATTGAGAGAAACATGAAATAAAATCTTGTTACTTTCACTGTCATTATAATACTGAAAATTTACTTGTCAGCTCTGTTGGACGTCATTCCAGTTGTCGGGATAGCTTATTAAATAAATTTTATTACATGGCGGACAAGTCCATTGTTTATTGAAATGATGATTGATGAGATAATTTTGGTGCCAGATGGGAATTTGAACCAAGTCGATAACCCATGCAAACATGTGACACCTGTCACAGGTATTGACTTCGGTACAGGAGCTCTGTTCCTCCCCAAAGTAGGATATTTTATGGAAGTATTTTGCCCAATTGTGTTACAATGAGAGAACGAGCTGATAAATGTCCAAAGCTGATCCGATGCACTGATTCTATTTCAATCGTGCGGCCGCCTGGCGGTTTTCACAGGCCAACCAATCACTGACCCTGAAGTTAACCCTGATGTGCTCCCCCTGACTGGGAATGACCCGAGGGTCAGATGAATATTCACGGCACACGGGGCAACGGTTGCCCCAGGCCTATTGAAAGTGGGTTGACCTCGCCCGGTCAACATAATCAATCTAGATTTGCACTATTGAATTTCTTGTAAGACTCCTGTCGTTACATGATGAGAGGAACGTGCAGCATGATAATAGTAACTATTTGAATAACTGTTATTCTCCTTCATCAGAGAACTCTTCTTTTAGTAGAAGTTGCAGTTGAAGTTGATTGAGTAATGAAGAAAATGGCGGGGAGCCAAGGGTCGCCGAAGATCCCTTTTACAGTAAAGTTTCCCTTTTTGACGGGGAAAAACAAAGCACGACATTTATACACCGTGTTATCCCATTAAGACCGGCCCATATTTCAGAAAAAAACACGTCCGTGGCGTGGAGCTACCTGAAATAAATGATGAATTTCATCCCAAACGACGGGACCCGTGGAGGGGATGCTTACGAAGCAATAAATCCTCAGCCCCGGGAAGAATTCATAAAACGAGGCATTACTTACTGCGGAAAACCTTAATGGCCACCTTTCGGGATATTTCCAAGGACCCCCCCGACCCGGGAAAAATGTAACCCCCTTCACACCGAAATGCCTCCTGGCAAGGATTAATTACCGACCGCATGGAAAATAACGTTGCCCTCGTCAACGTTAATATCCTTTTTTTACAATGTCACATTTATAAAAGCAGACGTTTTCGCGTGTTGGGTGACAATCATTACGTGTTTACCGTCATTACAGTTTGACGTCATTTACTATCGCCAACACGAGGAGGAACAGCTTTTGGGCGCCTTGGGATTCCACCTCGGTAGGAATCCTCTTTGGGTTCAGTCAATGCAGACACGGTTTTCCACTGGTTGACAAATGCAGTGATCGTATCTGAATCCGTTCGGTGTGTTACTTTGCTATGCCGTCATTTAAAGTGGAAATTATGAAAAGTGAACCTGGCAGGTGCATGTTACTAGCAGGGGTCTATTGCTGGTTGGTTTGCCTTTGTCCTTTTGTTGGAATTTTTTCTAAACCTTACGGTTTGGCTCGTGTCTTTTTGTTTGACTCTTGTCTCAACATTTCGGTTAGCCGCAGGATTCCACTCAGTTGGGCTCTTGTTCCCCAGTTCCTGTCTCCCAGTCTGGTTCAGCCTTTTCGTCAGTTTGGCTCAGTTGGGCTCATGTTTCTACTTCTCGATCTGTTGGGCTCTTCCTGTTAGACTCACGTTCCAACCTGGAGTGGAGTTCCAATAGATGGTGTGGAATCCCAAGATATTCCTAAGCCGGTGCAGCTCATAAAGAGTGGTGGAATTCGTAGCCGCCCCAGCTTCTTGCACGGGTAGATTCGTTCAAAGTGTGAGGCGCTAGCCGTTTAATACAATTCCCCATACTGCCATTTGATTTTTGAAATTTAAGCTTCGTGATTGTGCATCGTATAAAGATAGATTTTCAGGCCAATGGGGGTCTGGAACCGTGTCTTGATCTTTATTTTTCCGAGAAAGTACTTCACGTCAGGATGTGAGAAACGTTGGTTTTGGGTCCCTCCAGTGCAATTTGAATTTTTTGTGAGCCACCAAAAATTAATATTTTGAATGGAACCACGAACTCGGATTCCCAGTAGAAAGCTGTGTGATTGGCCACTCACTGACCAATGAAAAATCGGATTGGAGGCTGCAAGCTCACAAGCGGGTAATCTCAGCGCAGGTTATTCAAGTAGATAACCACCGCTCAGGAAACCATCTTTATTCTAGGGTACTTATAGCTGTCTGAAAATTCGAAATTGATTTTAAAAAACGCTGCAAATTTTACACAAGGGTTTATTATTCTTTGATATACGGTACTTGCAGAAATTTAATTCTGTCAATGAAAAAATTAAAAAAAATTTTTTTGATTTTTATCTAAAAAAATTTTTTTTGGGATTTCTTTTTTTTTTTCAAAAATGTTTATTTTCAAAAATTCTTTATTTTTTACTCGAAAAATATTTAACATCCTAGGATCCTTCAAAAATCCCATTTTTAGCCCCATGAAAGCCCTAAAGATCGCCCCAGTGAAATCGGATCGTTCCGGGACCCCAAAAAATGGATTCTACGTCCAAAAATACTTCGAAAACGACACCTAACTCGATACCATAGGTAAAAGCCTTTAAAAAAAAAAGCTGCAAATTTTACACAAGGGTTTATTATTCTTTGATATAGGTTACTTGTACAGACATTTAATTCTGTCAATAAAAAAAATTAAAAAAACATTTTTTTTTGGATTTTTATATTTCAAAAAAAAATTTTTGGGGTTTTTTTTTTTTCAAAAATGTGTTTTTTCCAAAAATTATTTAATTTTTACTCGAAAAATATTAAACTTCTTGGGATCCTTCAAAAATCCCATTTTTAGCCCCATGAAAGCCCTATAGATCGCCACAGTGAAATCGGATCGTTCCGGGACCCCCAAAAATGGATTCTACGTCCAAAAATACTTCGAAAACGACACCTAACTCGATCCCATAGCTAAAAGCCTTCAAAACACCCCTCCTGTAGCCCCATAGCGCCCCACGGGTTTGGGCGATCGGACTGAAAACCTTGCGGGCACAACTAGATGGTAAACCAAGTATTTTGCCAAAATTTCAGATTTTTAAAAAAAATGCCTACTGCCCAAAACGGCCCGGACGGCGGACGGCGGACAGACATTTCGGATTTTGAATGTAGACCTCTTGAAACGGATAATGTCAAGTTTTGAGGCCGATCCGAGTCGTCGACCTCCGTCGCGAAAACATAGGTGTATTATTCCAAGAATAATAAACCAAAAAACCCTCCCGTAGCCCCATTATAGCCCCATAGCGCCCCACGGGTTTGGGCGATCGAGCTGAAAACCTTGCGGGCACAACTAGATGGTAAACCAAGTATTTTGTCAAAATTTCAGATTTAAAAAAAAAATTCCTACTGCCCAAATCGGCCTGGACGGCGGACGGACATTTCGGATTTAGAATGTAGACGTCTTGAAACGGATAATGTCAAATTTTGAGCCCGATCGCGAAAACATAGGTGTATTATGCCAAGAATAATAAACCAAAATTCAGCGTGGCGAGCATAGTTCGAGAAAAGTCTGAAAACACCAAAAGTGGTCAAAAAATAGGGCCTGGAGCAGTTGACAGGATGTTGGGATGGCGATTGGCCGAGGGGTGTCTGACGGCGTCGCGGATGCCCCCCCCCCCCCCCCCCCCCCAGTCCATAATTAACCGACACCTAACGATTTTCACAATCGTTCTTCAAACTAATGATTTATTGACAACAAACGACAATACACACATCCCATCCCGCTCCCCTCGCTGTTTTTAGTAAATCGTAAATCTGGATAAAGTAATAATTTTAAATCCTGGTGTTTCTTCCGTAGCTTTCAGCTCGTTCGCACCGCGGAGGTTTTCAGGAGCGTTGACTTGGAGTCCCATTTTCAAGTAATGAACTGCCCAACGACTGTGGAACAATCCAGCTTTAAATTCTCAGTCCCGAGTTGTTGAAGTGTCCTATAAAGAACAAACGTCGCCCATGTTCCTGAATACGGTCTGCATTCAGCAGAACCCACAAGTTGTAGCCCACAACCGCTAATTGTGCATTCACCGAATGTTACTGCATTCACTGCCTCCTGTGGACAGTTATATTTCGAATTTGTCCGTCACCAACCCTCCCTAACAGGATTTAATTTGACTATAATTAATTTCTGACCTCATTCCCCTAACTGGCCCTATAATGGCATTTTCGCTCTCATATAATTACCTTTGGGAGGGTCAACGTGAAGCTCGAATGAACAGGTGGCTACCAAAACGTTCTATTCTAACCAAATGGTTATCGTTGGCTGTTGAGGCGTTAGCCACACAACACCTCAGGCGGATTATCTAATAAGGTTCAGGGAACATTACACCTCATTATTCTTCGATTCGGAAGTTTGGTGGAATAAGGTAAGAGGAAGGATCGAGAATAGGGAATAGAGGCTGAGTGAGCTCCCGGAGTAACAAATTATGTAGGATGCACGTGACTGACATGTGGAGGTAGCTCTGCTTCGTAGGTTGTCTTGGTTAACATTGGGTGGTTTTGGTATGTTTGAGTAATGCCGCAGGATTCTTGATGAGGAATAGATACCCGCGGTGGGTCCTGGAATTGGTCTTCTGCTGTAGTAAGGAATGAAGTACGGAGGGAAATTATTGGATCAATTAAGTCGTTTAGAAGTGAAGAAGGGTGAAGTCGGTCGATCGTGAAATCTGCTTGGCTGGGCGGGATGGGCATTGCCACCGAATTAAACAGCCAACTGGCCGCAAAGTGTGGATCTTCACTTATCAGGAGCGGTTCGAAGAGGGAGACTGGATTGTTGGGCCGTTGAAGGCCGGAGGGGAAGTCTGTGGTCGTGCAAAGAGGGGGTGGATTTTAGTAGGAAATCCCAAAGCCCTTATGACCCTTCCTCGGTATTCCTTGGGGTCTGACTCCCCCCTTAAAGGCTCCCGGCTTCTACGCCCCCTTTAGAAGACCTTTTGTCAGGCTAGGTCGACCTGAGTAGAAAATGGCGTAAGGTCCTGTCCGGTGTCGGGGGCTTTTCCGATAAGTTTGTGACGAGGTTTTGGGCTCAGAGGGGATATCGTAGAAAGGGAGCCATCCCAAGCTTGCTGATCCCCAGCCAAACCTTCAACATCAAGCGCTGAGTGATTTTAGGGGTGTGTGAGCGACGAACTTCAGACACTGGCCTTGTATCCGCAGACTTTCAACTTCAAAAGCAATCATTTCGACCAGTTAGCATTTAGTGGCTTATCTCGTGTATTTCTAATGTAAGACTACTTGAAACTCACGCCTTAAACTTAGGTATGTAGCCATCTCAATCTCAATCTCAACTGCCAGTATTAGACATTCCTTTCTTATACGCCTGCTGATTTCTGGAATCGGAGTGTAAAAAGACATAAGCGTCATAGTCACAGGTTTTTTCATAAAATAGCCATTTTTGTCAAAAAGGAAATGCAACTTTCCAGAATAAACGTTATGAAGCTGACATTTCCAATTTTCACCATAATATGGTAATATATTAATAATATGGTAATATATTATACGCCTAGAAATAGCCATGCTCTGTCGGAAACTGGTTGAGGTAATAGTTCACTGCGCGATGCTTTTTCTCAGGCCTCGATGTAAGAGCCTGTCCGTCCATCGTCTTGCGCTCTCCAAAAGGCTTACCACTTCCTCAGTGGTTTCTCCCTTTGTTAATTTTTTACTGTGTTAGGTGGGTCGTCTCTTCTCTGAATATTCTTTCTCCTTCCTCCTGCAAGCAATTGAATTGGCCGTACCAGAGCTGCCCTCAGGGCATCCATTCGCTTCTGGAACCGCTGGGCTTCGGCCCATACCTCAACACTGTTATCATTACCGCTTCGGCTGTTCTCATGAAGAGCTTGGGTTTGGCAGGAGTTGGGCCACCTAAGTTAGACCTGAGCTCAGCTTACCGACTAATTCTGCTGCCTTGTCCGCCACTTTGAAGATGAGCTGTATCTTATTAGTCAGTGTTCAAGACTCAGCAGTGTCGACATTGGCTCAATACAGTAATTCTACTTTCCATAACCAACTTGGTTGCTTGTATTTCAAACAATACAATTGTCAATGTTAGATACTCGGCAGGCGTTCATTAATGGAAAACTTGCATCACGAAACTATGGGTATTACCCACGCGGAAATACGCTTCATATTCCACCCTGACTGTTGTTATAGCCAGGGAAAACGTATTGCTACGGCAACGGAAGGGATGGGAGAATCAGGTTTGTTAGCTATCCATTTCCGAACTCCGTATCTACGTGCGAGCTGCTAATTTGAAGTGAAACTTGATGATATCCACCGCGATATTCACTCACCACTCCTCGCTTCGCTTAGTTGGATTTTCCTTCCAACGCAGTACCCTCTCATTTCGACCTTTTGTCGGTTTCATCGGGATTCGACTGAAAATGACAAAGCTTGATGGCTTTTCCTCGTTTCTCAATTACCTCAGGGGGACAACTTTGGTTCGTCCACTTCCATGTGTTGGAAGTTGAAACCCGTTGTAATATTGAAGCGAAATTTCTCCATTGTGAGGGAGGTTGGAATGCTTAGAATTGACATTCTACACATAGTGATGTCTAGTTATTATGCGCTAAGGATAACGGGCGAGGCCGATGCCTAACGAATGAGCCGTTTTGGCAAATATACAGCGCGAGGAATATCCCCGATAAATATCATCCACCTGGGCAAACCCTCACCTGCAGCAATAACGTTTCGACTAACGGCGGCAGACGCAGATTTAACGCTAAAAAAAACCCTACCCTACTCACAGGCCAACATTAACGGCCGCGAATCGACTGGGGCGCCCCCTCGTGAGTTATCTGGAAACTATTTTATCTCTGTGAAGTGTATAAAAGGAATACTGTGGACCGCGCCTCTCCGCCACAATAATGGCGCGACCCGGGCCATTAACGGTATCGTAAAATTGAAGTGGAGGGGAGAGGAAAGGGCCGTATGGGATTTTGCGAGGATTCACCCGCGTAAAAGTGTGGTTTTAGTGTTTTCTAAGTGGGCCTTTTGTGGCATTGATCGCCTCAGCGGCACACACCAGTCAATGGTCTCAAAATTGATAAGTGGAATCTACTGTAAGGATTGTTAAGATAAAATTGATTTATTAGTGCACAGTGGTAGAAAGTAGCCAGGAAAAAAAAAAGAATAATAAAATAATATATGAAAATGGTGAAATTAATAAAACATGAAAAATAACAATAATAAAAAATATAAAAAATAGTTCAAACCGCTGCAATTAGCGTGATAAATCCTATTTGGATAACCGATTTTGGTTAAGGTTTATCCTGTTACCTATTCTCTTAATAATCAATCTATGTTATCGTGTGTGAGTTTTGGGGGGGGAATACAAATTCTGATCGGATCCTAAAATTAAATGTTGTTCTTTCATTTTTCATGGCGCGGCGATTCCGAAAATGAAAATTTCAAGATTTCAAGTGCGCCCGCCGTCCAGTAGAATTTTTTTAATCTGAAATTTTGCCAAAATACTCATTTTTACATTAATTTTAAAACTAAATTTAAACTAAGTTTTTTTTTGTAAATTTGCGGACGAGCGTGGAGTGGAACGAGCCGAGGTGCAACTCACCTCCTCAATTACTGCGAGGCAGAGGAGAACGGCGATGCAAATTGCTCTATGGAAATATATATTGCGGGGAAAAAGGTCGGTAAAGGTTGTTTCTGGTTAATGAAAATCAAATTTAAAAAGTAATTCAGCGACTCGTTTCATCAGTACATTTTTTGTTTTAAAAACAAGGCAATCTGGCAAAAACTCCACACTTTATTTCACACCAGAGAGTAGGTACTGATTCCCAATAATTGGTAATTCGTACTCTCTGGTGTGAAAATGACCGTGGATGAAGCCGACATCGATTTATTCATTTATGCTCCTCCGCAGGCCCTAGTGATTTTTTTTTTTTTTTTTTTTTTTTTTTTAGGGAAAAATTGTTTCAGAACTCATCTGACCTTCAACACCCATAACTGAATTGTGATAATTTTCAGTGATGTGGTTTTTGGACACTTCCAGAGAGTGGAACTAAATTTAAACTAAGTTTTTTTTTGTAAATTTGCGGACGAGCGTGGAGTGGAACGAGCCGAGGTGCAACTCACCTCCTCAATTACTGCGAGGCAGAGGAGAGCGGCGATGCAAATTACTCTATGGAAATATATATTGCGGGGAAAAAGGTCGGTAAAGGTTGTTTCTGGTTAATGAAAATCAAATTTAAAAAGTAATTCAGCGACTCGTTTCATCAGTACATTTTTGGTTTATTATTCTTGGAATAATACACCTATGTTTTCGCGACGGGGGTCGACGACTCCGATCGGGCTCAAAATTTGACACTATCCGTTTCAAGAGGTCTACATTCTAAATCCGAAATGTCCGTCCGCCGTCCGCCGTCCTTTTTGGGCAGTAGGAATTTTTTTAAAAATCTGAAATTTCGGCAAAATACTTGGTTTACCATCTAGTTGTGCCCGCAAGGTTTTCAGTCCGATCGCCCAAACCCGTGGGGCGCTATGGGGCTATAATGGGGCTACGGGAGGGGTTTATTGAAGGCTTTTAGCTATGGGATCGAGTTAGGTGTCGTTTTCGAAGTATTTTTGGACGTAGAATCCATTTTTTGGGGTCCCGGAACGATCCGATTTCACTGGGGCGATGTTTAGGGCATTCGTGGGGCTAAAAATGGGATTTTTGAAGGATCCCAGGATGTTAAATATTTTTCGAGTAAAAAATACAGTTTTTGAAAAAACACATTTTTGAACAAAAAAATCCAAAAAAAAATTTTTTTTTTGAGATAAAAATTTTTTTTTTTAAATTTTTTCATTGACAGAATTAAATTTCTGCACAAGTAACGAATATCAAAGAATAATAAACCCTTGTGTAAAATTTGCAGCGTTTTGTTTTAAAAACAAGGCAATCTGGCAAAAACTCCACACTTTATTTCACACCAGAGAGTAGGTACTGATTCCCAATAATTGGTAATTCGTACTCTCTGGTGTGAAAATTACCTATTTGCTTAATTTTGGAAGCGTGGATGAAGCCGACATCGATTTATTCATTTATGCTCCTCCGCAGGCCCTAGTGAATTTTTTTTTTTTTTTTTTTTTTTTTTTTTTTTTTAGGGAAAAATTGTTCCAGAACTCATCTGACCTTCAACACCCATAACTGAATTGTGATAATTTTCAGTGATGTGGTTTTTGGACACTTCCAGAGAGTGGAACAATCATTCTCTCCCAAGACCAATCCTTTCTTGAACTTGATTCAACATCAAACCGGGAGAGTCTCAAGATGGGTGACTGTCACTTCTCATCTTCACCCTTCGATAAACCCCATTAACGTAATGCTTCGGTTGATTGAAGGATCCGCCTCCGTTGATTCCCTTGTCTTTATTAATTATTCAGGATTTTCAATCGACGTTTCCTTCCGCCTGCTGTTTCTCTCCTAATGCTTCCTTCCTTCGCCTTTTGATTGTTTCTCCACGTTCCGGATGAAGAGCTCACGAATTATCGATCCTGTCAGTCGGCCAACCCTTCCAATCAACGCGATTCCTGATGGCGATAAAATAGGAAAGTTGCTTGGTCGACGAATCTTCTTGGAAGAAGTTCCTTTGTTGGGTGTTCTTGATGTAGAATGAATTCTCGTTTGTGTGTGAGAAGAGTGGTTCAATGAGGGATGCGATGTCCGCGAAGAGTTTCATCCCACTGCGTTGTATTAACTTTCTATACCTACTATATTAAAGCCGCAACCTAAAATTGGAAAACCACCAAAAATTTGCACCATGTGGCTGGCGTATCTGAAGAGGTAAAAGTCGATTTTACCTTCAACATCACTTTCGCTACCGTAGCGCTACGTTTTTACATTGATCACATGAAGAGAGCGGCCAGGGCGGAACGAGCGGGGTTTGGCTGGCCCCCTAGTTTTGCATGATGGTCGTTCATTTTTCTTAAGATTCCTATCAGAGAATAGTTTCTCAACGTTTGGTGAAGCTGTTTTTCGAATGCCGCGCTCCCCGTGTTTGACCTAGCAACTATCGGTGGGTCATCTAAGAGCTATTACCTCAAGTGTGCGTTTTGTACTGGCACTGGATGCTTGTAAAGGCTTATTAAAAGGAGTTCTTCGCGTGCTCAGATGAAAAAGCTCGAGGAGTGTATATCCGCATCCATTGGAGGAGGGGGAAAAAAACGAACCCACCTCTCCAGTCTCCACAACCCTCTCATGGCCCGCTTTAACGACAACACGTAGGTTCCCACCTTATTAATATTTCCCTCGCGTCTCGGATAGGCTAGACTTCCCAGCGTGATTGTACCGCATCCTGAGGAGAACCTACCTGGTAGGGGATCGTTCGCGAAGGGGAAAGGCATGTTGGAACACGAAGAATGCGTGATTGCGCCCTTTTATTTACCCGGAAAAACGGGAAGGTGAGGAGGATTTTCTTCGCGTCCTCGCAAAAGGAAAAAAAAAATCCTCCCAAAGAGGAAAAACACCGGAGATTCTTGATTTTTTCCCCGAACTCTTCGTTTCTGGAATCAATGAAAATTCCAGACCCTGAAATAAGCACACTATCACAAAAATCTCCCTCGAGGTCCTCAAACCTCGCAGAAATTTCCCGCCTCTCGAAAGTTTGTCTATAATTCATGTTGTATTTGCATTCAGAATGTCAGCTTTGTTTCTGGCCGGGTCACATTTCCATATCCCATCAACTTCTCTCTCAGCGTGTATTAACATTCATAAACTCCAACCGTTTGACAAACCCTAGCTTTCAGTTTAACGCTGCGCAGGATACATTTCAGGCGGACCTTCTAAATTCATTATTCGACCACTTTGGATAGGATGCTCTGGGTGATTGTGATGCCTATGCAGGTCGGTGTGTACGCTGGCGGTGCTGGGTTTAATTACAATATTGTCGCATGCCCCTCAAAGAGGCAACGGATTTGTATCTCACAGGACCAGTCAGCCTCTGGTGCTGAGGCAACTGTATCGCATCTGGCAAATGAAATTAGGCTGACCCCTCCTGAAAAGAATTGAAGAGAAAATGTGATTGAGGCCTCCCAGAAATTGGCGAATGGGAACTCTGAGTGATCCTAAGTGGGAGCTCAGGTGGTCTGCGGTTAATCCATAGTTGTGGCTAATCATTTTACCGTGGAGCCAAGTATGGGATCTTTACTCAACTCGGGTATATTCTGTGGAAGTGAACCTAAATTTAGTTTTATGGTTGCTAGTTGTGTCCAAGTTCTGCTGCTCTGTGTGTTCCAAGAAAGGTTTATCAGGTTGCCGGAGTGGCTTCCTGGGTGAACAGCCCAACAGGAGTTGAAGACAGACGACTTGCAGGTCACTTCAACCTGTCACAGTCTTTGGATGTGAAGCCATTAGTTCCTATTGTTTTGCACGCTTGACCAGTAATTGGTCAACAACTGTTGTCGTCCCTAACTGGCGCTGCTGTCGCCTGCTTCAGGATACAACTGCAAAAGCAGCGTCCTGCTTCTAGTCAGGCTGGAAACAAACCTTCCGCGCAAATGTTGAGGAGCTCCGAAGCACATGCTTCACCGAGTCCTCTGCGTCACTGCACCACGCGCCGTTCGCCAGTACCAGTTAGTTCAAGTTTCCAGAATGGATGGGAAAAGCCCAAGAGTGGTGGATTCGGCGGCACATCCCTACTAACATTGGCCAACAAGCACGGTCTTGGGCCAGGACCTGATCTAGGAGGAACCACCAATGCTTGGATAGTGACGAGCAATGATGTGGTCATGAACGTCCAACTGGTGAACAGACGAAAATCACCCCAATCACTTGGTCTGGCGAGGACAGGCCTACAGGGCAGTTGTGACCACCTTCAAAATGCCCCCTTCCCTACAAAACACCTAATTAGTCGTTTGTTGTCGTTACCTGTCGTTATCAGGTTCTATCACAAAACGTTCAAATGATAGAAGATGGTGGCGTCAATTTCCATTTGCCTCTACATCAAACCTTAGCAGGGTTGTGACTAATGCAGCGTCAGTATGGCCGTAAACGATGTCGGCATGAACTTCGGGCGGTAATGAAGACGGAAAGGGCGGAAGGGTGACAGGCCGTGACGGAGCCGAGGGTGAAGCGAAGGGTTGTGGAGTGACGTGGGTGAGTGTCGTGACGCGGGTAAATTAAGTTGCAGAAGGGTGTGTAATGAGAGGGACGAGAGGTGGAAGAGGATCACCCACGTCTTGTTTGTACTTGTATTTCTACTTTTTGCAAGACATGAAGCAGCTTGGAGAGTCAGCGGACCCAGTTTAAACCCCCAGCCCCATTACCCTTTCAAGATGGCTCTTCAAGGGGGCCAGAATTATGCTATGAAATAAAAGCCTGAAAATTCCCCCTTTTGTTCCAACTCCCCAGTGAATCAAGAGGAAGCTAAGAATGTAACTTTGGCGACTTGTTCACTGCTCGGTGGGGACAATGGTTTAGTTGACTCAAGTTAGAATAAAGCCCGCATCCTAATTCCCGGCCTGGAATACATTAGTCTAATGAATCAAGTCCTATCGGTTTAAAGGAGGCCTTACTCGGAATATTCACGAGGTCACGTCAAGAAAAAGGGGACATTTTCTCGACTGGGTAGAGGTAAAACTAGTTTCACGTGGAAAATTGCATTAGTGCAGCATTGAGGGTTTTTTTTTTTTTTTTTTTTTTTTGTCCTTGGTGGAACTTATAAATTGAGAGAGAAAAATCCATAGTGCTTCGGAAAAATCAAAGAGCGAAACAGCAATAATTGCAATCTCATTTGCATGATTTCGGGGTTGGAGTCGTTTGAGAGGCAAATGAAAGAATCACAAGTTCTGTTGAAGAGCGTACAAGTTTCCCTCCTTTCAAGGGTGGCTCTTTGAAAACACTAAGTGGCGAGTTTGTGTTTTGAGGGGGGCAGGTGGAGTCAGGCGAAAAGAGCACTCGTGCTTTGATGTTTGAAGACGTGCACAACACTGGTGCTCGCCTTTGCGTTCCTCTTTTCCTTCTAGCAAGCAGACGGTTACTCACTTCTTCATTAGCGTTGCTTCTTCGACAATGTCACCGCTGAATGAAACTATTCATACAACCGGGTAGTGATGTTCCTTCCCGTCTTCAGCTCCACATAGCAGACATGCAACTGGGCTTCCCCTCCTCCAACTTCTACCAACTTCCGCTCGAGACGCTTCTTCCCCTTTTGATTTAGGAGGGCATTAATTGCCTCTGCCCGGCAGTTATGGCGAGTGGTAGGGAACAGAGGAAGTTAGCACTTCAACCTCCTCCTACACCTCCAGACCTTTTCCGGGGGGTTCCCCAGCGGTGAAGACAGGTAGAGTTCATGGACGTCGGTGAGATGGATGCACCGTCTGGTCAAGTCCGTTCTTGGAGTTGTCAGATCCCATTTTAAGAAAGGGGGAATAAGAATCAAGAATCAAGAATCAAGAATTTTTTTATTTGCCAAAGCCAAATAATGACAGAGCAAAAGTCAAAAGTTAGAACATACAGAATAAGCTGACTGGTTATAGGGCCGATTATATTGACTGTAATAATGGGAATGACAGAGAAAATAGCATCAACTCGACTGCAAATGTACAAAACAATGAATGGCCGCGCACAAGACAATGACAAGAAAATACATGACAAGACAATGAAGACTAATTCACCACAGGCCATTTGATCTTGAAAAATTCCTCTAGAGAATATAATTCTTCTTTTACCAGGTGGGACTTCACGTACTTATAGAAGGATTTAGCTGGTAAATCCCGAACATGGTGGGGTAGGGAGTTGAACAGACGGGAGCCCACCTGTATTGGGTCGTTCTGTTGGGCATTAGAGAGGCGGGTGAAAGGGATGATGACATCACCCCGGGAGCGAGTATTATGCTGGTGCGAGTCAGCAACCATGGGCAGACACGAAGAATTGGACTTTACATGGTTTAACACAACCAATACATAAGTGCTAGGAATAGTAAGAATTCCTAAGCGAGTGAAAGAGCCCCTACAACTCTGACCCCATGATAGATTGGCCATTATTCTGATGACTCGCTTTTGAAGTTTAAATATGGTTAAAGCATGATTGGAATTGCCCCAAGCGATGATACAATAGGAGGCTCTACTGGCAAAGCAAGCATGATAAACCGAAAGCAGGACCTGGTCGGACACTATTCCTTTCAATCTCCTAACCATGTAAATAACGGATGATAACTTAGGCGACAATACCTCAACATGTGAAAGCCACGAGAGACGATTATCCACCATCAAGCCCAGGAAATTTACCGATTGGTCCAGGCGCCTGTTTAGACCCAATTCCAGAGTCTGGGTTTTACTTTTGTTTAAAATTAATTCATTGGCCGAGCACCAACTTTCGATAATCTTTGATCTGTTTAAAGAATCATGCCTAAGCTCAGTACATGAAGCTCCCCTCGCCAAGCTAGTTGTATCATCAGCAAATAAGAATATTGTCTTCGAGTCTGGAAACTGATAAGCCAAGTCATTGATAAACATAAGAAAAAAACATGGACCTAGGATACTACCTTGTTTGACACCACAGGGTATAGCTACTTCCTGGGAAACACAACCGTTGAAGTAAACCACCTGCGACCACCCTTCAAGAAAGCTCTTGATAAGGTAAAAGTTGATATTAAACACAGAAGATGTTTTGACTCTCTATTGTGACAATCAACCCTTAACCTAACCCTTCCCTAAAGTCCTCCTCAGGTACCTTCCGAAGTCCGATGAACGAAGGGTCGATCTTCTTCCGGTGAGATGTTGAGAAGAGGCGGGCTGAGCAGACCAGACGGGGCTAATCGTCTTCGGATCAGAAGTTTCCACGGGTCGGAGTACGGTGTAACAACGGCCAATTGTTACCGACGAACGATGGTTGACTAAAGATGACCAAAACGGCGTTCCGTCGTCTTTTAATTCCAACAATCGTACCCGGCGCCTCCACCATAATGGTCATACATAATGTCTGACATAATGTCAGATCCCATTTTAAGAAAGGGGGAATAAGGTAAAAGTTGATATTAAACACAGAAGATGGTTGACTAAAGATGACCAAAACGGCGTTCCGTCGTCTTTTAATTCCAACAATCGTACCCGGCGCCTCCACCATAATGGTCATACATAATGTCAGACATAATGTCAGATCCCATTTTAAGAAAGGGGGAATAAGGTAAAAGTTGATATTAAACACAGAAGATGTTTTGACTCTCTATTGTGACAATCAACCCTTAACCTAACCCTTCCCTAAAGTCCTCCTCAGGTACCTTCCGAAGTCCGATGAACGAAGGGTCGATCTTCTTCCGGTGAGATGTTGAGAAGAGGCGGGCTGAGCAGACCAGACGGGGCTAATCGTCTTCGGATCAGAAGTTTCCACGGGTCGGAGTACGGTGTAACAACGGCCAATTGTTACCGACGAACGATGGTTGACTAAAGATGACCAAAACGGCGTTCCGTCGTCTTTTAATTCCTCGGTCGGAGGTGGGGTTAACGATGAGGCCGGTTCCCTCGCGCCGAACATCGGGCGGTCCGAAATGAGGCTGCTGCTGAGGTCGGCAGTCCTCACGTTGGAGCCGACAGAGTAGAGAACCGTCATGCTCTTTTCCAAATTTCACTACCTCTAGAAGTACCCTAGAATGAAGGCGCGATCTGGGCTTGAGTGTAGTAGAATAGTGCACCCACCTCCTGTCTCCGCCAGCCAAGCCCCGCTCGTTCTGCCCTGTCAGAGCGGTCGTTGCAGCCTGACAAATCTCAAGTTCATATTAATAATTAATCACATAAGTAAGTAATTATTACTGGGTTGAATTTGGAATGTTTAGTTAACGTCACGCATGCAACTCAGCTCCTCATTTGTCGGTGATTTGACAAACTCACGAGTTGATGTCACGGTCAGGAATTCAAACCGTGCAGGACAACTTTTGATGAACGTCAACGTGAAAAAAGTTGTGAAAAAATGATCCTCTGATCTCCAACCCTGGCGACTCAGCCCCTTTAGAACCGGGTTTTGCAGCACTTATTTGAAAAAGGGGTCTGAAAAGGATCTGATCATATTATGAAAATTCTACTGGATGAATCCTCGGGATAATTTGTCCCGGAACTTCTATTTATAACTTACCTTTGATGTTTGTTTCAGATGTGAAAGGTGGAGTGGGCTGTCCGGCGCCACAACTGTCACTCCGCGGCGTCAAAGTTGTGGCGCGTCCAAAATCCGCCCCGGACTACAACGAGCTTGGAGAAGTGAAATTCATTGCCGAACTTCCTGCCCCGTCGCCCTTTTCGATAGAGCGGAGAATGTGCAAAATCAAGTGCATCAGCGGCCACTGGGTCGGCCCTCTCTGCCAACCCGACTCAGGTTAGTAACACATCGAAATTATAGTTTTTGACCAAGACAACTAACGCCGTCGAGTACACCGTTGACAATGCCGGAGTGACAAAAATCCTGACAATACGCCCTTAACACCCTCCCTTAAATGGAACCACCCTTGATGGAGTCCCCTTTCAAATCTCCGTGTTTTTCCGGGGAAAGGGGCCGTTTTATGCCCGTACAATGGGAAACATCCCTCGCCTTTCAACCCGACTTCCTAATTGTTCAAAATCGGACCTCCTCCCTGAAAGATCGAGAAAATGGGGGGCCCCTCTCCGGAAAAGGGTCGGCCCTTTTCTTGTTTTCCCATTTTGAGGGTGCAAACAATGGGGAGGATCTCTTCCAAAGCCGAGTCCTGTTAGTTCCTGGAGAATTCAGCTTCGGTACGTCTTTTTTGGATAAGTAAGCATTAAAGCATAATGAAAGCGGAGGAGTCGACTTTCCGTCTTGAAGGGGGGCGAAAATACATAATGCCTTTTTTGAATAGCTTCGTTTTTAATTGTAGTCTTTCTCTTGTTGGTTACTTCCTCCCTACCTCGTTAGCATTATTATTATTATTTTTTTTTACTCTGAATCATCAACCTGTATTCGGGCGTCGAAAATTACTTTTCTGTTGCATGATGTGAAAATTCGAAAAGCGAAAACCGGACGGTTTTCAGAGCTTTTCTGGAAGGTTGTAGTCCTACAACATTCCTGAATGTTCTTTAAAATCGGAAAATTGTGACTATTCACTCGGTTATTGATCAGATGCATCAGTTCTGTTTGTTTCCGCTTGGATAACTCCGAAATACGTTCTAAATTTCGCATGAAGATGAATGCGATTGAAACCCTCCAATTAATCAAGCAATGGTGGCTGAACTGGTTTGCTCGAAGTTCTTGCTAACATCATGGTTTGACCGGCTAAAAGTGGGGATTTCCTTCCAGAGTCAGCCAAAGGCGTTCTAATCATAACACCAGGCAAAGTGAAGGAGGGAGCTGCTCAATTCATGAAGACACTATAAACCGTATTCTTTACCCCTTCCCCCCCCCCCCCCTACCCTTTGAGATTCCTTTCTCATTGATCAACTAGGGATAAATATCTAAAGAAAACTATAATCAGTACCATCGATAAGTCAATGGAACAATATCGTTAGTACCGATGTATCTGGGGGGGGGGGTTATCGATATATCGCCCTCAAGAAATTCGTTCGTAAAACCAAATTCGTAAAACTCGTCATTAAAATAATTACAAAATAAATTTTCTCGCTAAATTCGTACAACTGCTAGAAAAATAACCGCTTCAAATTCACCAACGACGGAAACAGGTTTTGCTGTTGTTGATGTTGAACTCTGGTTTAACTGGCGCTCTCTTAGAGGGTGTGGTCACAAGTAAAGGTGGCTGTAGGGAAATTACATTATTATTGGTGATTTGATAAAATAAAGTATCTGGAGAAGTTGGTCCACTCCGGTGAGACGAAACACATCTGGTAGCCAACCCGTGAGAGGATGTTCACAAATTCGATTCATTCAACATCAAAATTTCAACATGCAAACTATTTATTCAAACTTGAGACACCGAGCTAGGCCAGCTCTGGAATTCTATTGAATTGACGTTCTTCTTTCATTGAAACTAACCAGTCACAAACTAACATGTTTCGTTGTTGGTGAATTTGAAGCATTTGGCCTGTTGCTGTTGTAGATCTAATATTTGTCCTGGCGTTCCTTGTTTGTTTTGATGTTGTTGTTGGTCCAGCACATTATGATGTTGTTATTTATTCATAAAAATGAATAAATAAATAAAATAAAAATATTAAAAATGGAACACTCATCTAAATAAAGTAGACTTATTAAACGAATTAATAATAAAAATATTATTAATTCGTTTAATACGTCTACTTTATTTAAATGAGTGTTCAATTTTTATCATTTTTATTTTATTTATTTATTCATTTTTATGTCCAGCGGACAGAGTGGCACCTATTTTTGAATATTGATAATATTGATATTATTATTATGACATATCACATTGTGATTTAATTTCTGATGTTTCTTCAATATTTTATTATATCCCTTATTATTTTTATTTGGCCACGAATTCATTTTATTTCAAACGTTTCCGTGGTTTGCAATCCATTTTTTTGTTTTTTCAAAATACAACATATTCCTTCTTTTTTTCAAAATGCAACATAATATGTGGATATTATCCATTTTCTACATGGCTGTAATTCAGCAGGTATTAGTGAAATTAATTCGGTGTTCGGGCAGTCGGATCACAGAATTTTTCTCTAATATTTGCTCATGTTGATTTTTTTCACAACAATAATCACTAAGCACAAACAGTTTTTTTGTCCCCTTGAAAAAATTTTCATTTTGGATATGAATATACCCCCAATCCCTCCCTAGTTCTTAATGCCACCCCAATCCCCAATCTTCCTTTTCGATGATTAAATCGAGCAAAAAATTGCAATTCGGTCCAACTGGAGTTGTGAAGATGATTTGATAAGCTTGGAAGATACTTCTGCTAATCTACACGTCAGAGTGATGTGCCATCTTGGATTCATTACTTACCCTTTATTGCCTTTTTCTTCCTCCGTCACGAATTTCCTCTTGGTCTCTCCCTTCTGAATCCACTCCATCACTTTCTCCAGAACCCCCTTGAAGTTGGTGTCCCTGGGGGCAAAATACCCCGCCCGCTCAGATGCACGTCTTTTAATAACGTCCCCTCCCCCCTTTGCCTTAGTTTGGACGTTTATAGAAAAAACATTTGTCTCCTCCGCTTCCTCCCTTTGGGAGGAGGTCAAAGTCCGCCGAAAAACAGATCCCGCGCCCTGGAGCTGTGAAGAGCCTTATGAAAACAATTTGTCTGAAAAAACAGTTCCCAGTGCAGCTGGGAAACGGAACAGGCCACTGAATCAATCTCCAACCCCATTCAGCCCTTTCGGCCCCTCAATCGCTCCCAATTCTTTTGCTGGTCCCTTCAGATCCCCTACAATAAACAGGAAATGAAAACGACGCTACGCATCAGTCCTTTGAGTAGTGCTTCAAGTCAAATATTGAACATCCTCAAGCCGGGGAGAGTTTGCGTAACACTCAGGGTTTTGAGAATTTGTGCCAAAACGCGAACATCACTCATTGATTTCAACACAAATCAACCAAGTCGGAAATCCACTCCACTTTGAACTTCCACACTCGAAATGTCCCTCTTTATTAGACGGCCAACTTCGCCCAAGTGGAAAAGCTACTCTTCGAGTTTCCCCTCAAGAAATTGCAAACCCTCCGATCCGTTTCGGGCTTTGATCCGGAGCCAAGTACGATCCCATTGTGCTCACTTGAAACTTCATAAAGATCCAACTTTGATCTCTTTGACACATGAAGTCATTACGAGAGCGTTTCATTCAAGTGTTGTCGAAACAGCTCCGTTCGAGTACTTACATTTCTCTCAACTTTCCTTATTGGACTTTCTCTTTTGGGAGACTTTTTCTTGGTAGTTCTTTTTTTCTTTTGGCTCGTTCTCTGATTTCACGTGAACCAATTGGATGCTGGGCATGGAATTAATTGACGGAGAGGTGGAAATGGTTTTGATCGCAACTATTGGACCCAAATGTGAGAAATCTGAGTTTGCACCTTCGCGGGAGGTGAGCTTAACTTTTGGTGGCCCAAAAACCGTGATTTTTTCATACTTATTTCGGTTTTTGGCCATTTTCATCCAGAAGGATGCGCCTGACAAAAAAAGTTATACCATTCATTTTTCAAGAGGACAAAATTCTGCGTCGAATGAGTACCCTACCGACTCAATTCGGTCAAGCCGTAGGGCCGAGACCGAACGTCAAAGCAGTGGTTTTGTTCCCAAAATTGGTTAAAAGTGAGTCATGAGCCATTTTCAACGCCGAAATCATCACCAATCATAGCGACCTGAAGTAATTTGATTCACCAACAGGTTTGACCCAATTATTTTGGAAGTACAACATCAAGACCCTCAGAGATGCCATGAAAAAGCGGACCCTCCTGTGCTGAACGTCGATGAACTGAAGAACCAAGTTGAACTTGGAAAACAAGACGCTCTCATAAGACCCTGGCTATAAACCATATTATGGTCTTATGGCTGCGAGATCTGGAGCACTATAACACTTCCACAGAACAGATTCAAAGACAACAGAACAAGATCGTCCGGTCCATCATAGGCTATGATTCATAGCGCCCCGTGGTACGTAAGAAACGACGTTCTCCGGGAAGACCTCCATCTCCCTACAATACAAGAGACTATCAAAACACAATACACGAAACTGGTGGAGAAGGCCGAATGAAATACGAATCCATGCGTCACGGCCATTGCAGATCCACCGGGTTTTGCGGCAAGACTCAAAAGAAGACATTTCAGACATCGCTAACTAACTTACAGCTACAACATCTGCTCATAGAAACTGCAGGAGATCAATAAAATCTTCATTTACTTGGCGAAACGTCGTGTCAATCATTAGTGAATGATAAAAAAAAATAAAAAAATCACGGTAGTAATTTGGACTCCGAGACAAATGTAAAAGAGATCCAAGTATGGCAGCATCATAACTTTCACAAGTGTTTTTTCCCTCACTACATCACGAAATGCGAACGGGGAGGGAGGATAATGCGGCGAAGGGGGGAAAATGAAAAGAACGGCCGACACAATTCCCAGGGTGACTTTTCCCAAGTAATATTCTGGACTATATGAACTCCTTTTCCAAAGCAGTAAACATGGTGTAGGACACCGCCGCAACTGAAATTTACGAGGTCGCATAAGTATGAATTCCTGACTTTTTTTTCTCTCGGAGGCGTAATGAAATTGAAAACTCGGGATTTCCTCTTTTATTAGAATCCTTCAACTTTACGGTTTGTTATGAAAACCAAGTTGGATGCGTTCAAAAACTGATGTGGTTCTGGGAGGTCCTCTGGGAAACGAGAGGGAGGCTAATGATCCTCCCCTACTGATTAATGTATTGTCAGTAGGAAAGTATTCACCGAGCTTTGGGAGCTCGCCAATAGAGTGCGTTCCTTCCCAAACGAAAAGAGAGGGTCGTTAGGTAGCTGGAACCCTCGAGGTTTCACAACGGTTAACCGATACACTCAGTCAACGTCAGGTTTACGAAGACCTCTCGAGGATAGTTTACAGGTAACGTGTGGATTTTGATTGACGTGACAATTCAAACTGGCAGCTCGGCTCGATAACACTATTGCAGTATCGATACTTTTGGTTTATTATTCTTGGAATAGTACGCCTATGTAATCGCGACGGAGGTCGAAAATTCTGATCGGCTTCAAAATTTGACATTATTCGTTTCAAGAGGTCTAGATTCCAAAAACAAAATGGCCGTCCGGGCCGTTTTGGGCAATAGGAATTTTTTTTTTAAATTTAAAAAAAAATTCCTATTGCCCAAAACGGCCCAGATATAATCTGAAATTTTGACAAAATACATGGTTTACCATCTAGTTGTGCCCGCAAGGCTTGCAGCCGGATCGCCCAAACCCGTGGGGCTCTGTGGGCTAAAAAGGGGCTACGGGAGGGCTTTTTTGATGGGTTTCGGCTATGGGGTCGAGTTAGGTGTCGTTTTCGAAGTATATTTTGACGTAGAATCCATTTTCGGGGCTCCCAGAGCGATTCGATTTCACCGTGGGGATCTACAGGGCTTTCATGGGGCTACAAATGAGATGTTTGAAGGATCCCATATTTTCCGAGTAATTTCGGACGCATAATTATGCATAATTATTATAAAGTCCCACTATTATTTCAAAGTCCCACATCTGTTCGAACATTGTAAAGATTTTTTTTTTTTTTTTTTTTTTTTTGCCACAAAATTAATTTTTGTACAACTATCCTATAGGTACCTACCAAAGAAAGTAAAAATTGTGCAAAATGTGCAGCGTTTTTTCGTTTCTGTCCTGACGTTTGTATCGATACTTCTCTTGTCATACTGTCCAACGCATATAATTTGTTGGTTAATAATTGTGTTCTATTTTCGCAGGAGGATCCACTGGAGTGCACATAGACTCCAAGCTGATGGGTGAGTGCTTGACGTTGTTGACGCTCTACAAATTATTGTTTGCGCTAATTGAAATACTCTCAACAATCGCAGCTTCGTGAGTGTTATTGTTGGCATTACTAAGACGTACTTGAAACCTGAACGATAACCATTGACACTACACCACCTACTAGAAATGTACGTATGTATTTGGTACTCAACATTGCGAGGCACCGAAACGGAGCAACCCCGCTATAATAACATTACTTCACGGAGTTCGGAGCCTACTAGAATGCTTTGTTCGGACTCATCCCGGAAAAGCTCATTCGCGGGGAGAGAAAATTGCGTTGCAGGGAACAGAGGGAGCGAACAATTATTGTCTAAGGGGGCTCGCCAACGTCGAAAATGAAATTATCCGTGAAAACTGAGTTTGTAATCATTTTGACAAGGGAAAAGAGGCGGTTTCGCAGGCGAGGGTGGAGTCGGAGTGCCGCGAGGAAAACGGAAGATTAAGGAAGCCATCCGGGAGAGCTTAAGGACCAACTTTTAACCCTCAGCTTTACATCAGTGCACCCTTCCCTGCTCGACCTTCATCCAATATTTGGTTGAGATAATTCAACGCAGAACATTAAAAAAAAAAATTAATCACCCCCGAATCAAACATCACGTTGTATGAATTCGTATTGAGAAGAAAATAAAGAAAAAAGAAAAAGAAAAAAGGAAAAACCGCTGCAAATTATTATTACCTGCACGGTCCTTAGCATGCGTCCAAAATTCCACGGAAAACGACACCTTATTTCAACTCCTGGGATCCTTCAAAAATCCCATTTGTAGCCCCATGACGGCCCCATAGATCCCCACGGGGGAATCGGATGGCTCTGGGACCCCCCAAAAATGGATTTTACGTCCAAAAATACTTCGAAAACGACACTGCACTCGATATCATACTTCAACACCCCTCAAATTTCAAACACGTTTGTGGAGATGTAGGAGAAAGATCGATTTTTTAATTCGGTTAGAAATCGAAACTAAAAATTGATTTCAAGGAAAATCGTTGGTTAAGAATCGAATTTTCTAAAAATCTTTTTAAAAAAAGCAAACATTGGTCACGCAACTGCCTACGACGTTCATTTTAAAATATTGTGAAGAAAGTCCATCAATTTTGGTTTATTATTCTTGGAATAATACACATGTACTCGGATCGGAGGTCGAAAATTCTTATCGGCCTCAAAATTTGACATTATCCGTTTCCGGAGATTCCAAAACCGAAATGTCCGTCCTCCGTCCGACCCGTTTTGGGCAGTAAGAATTTTTTTAAAGAAAATCTGACATTTTGACAAAATGTCAAACCATCTAGTTGTGCCCGCGAGGTTTGCAGCCCGATCGGCCAACCCGTGGGGCTTTGTGGGGCTAAAAATGAGCTACAGAAGGGTCTTTTTGTAGGGTTTCTGCTATGGAGTCGAGTAATGTGTCGTTTTCGAAGTATTTTTGGTCGTAGAATTCATTTTTGGTGGTCCCGGAACGATTCGATTTCACTGTGGGGATCTATTGAGCTCTCATGGAATTTTTGAAGCATCCCTGGAGGACATCAATTTTCCGAATAATTTTGGACGCATAACCTTTTTGTTTTTGAGGTCCCAACAATCTGTCCGAACAATGTACTGAATGTTTAAAGAAAAATAGGTCGTTTTTTATTGGCCCAGAATTAATTTTCGCACAAGTAACCTGTATCAAAGAATAATCAACCATTGTGTAAAGTTCATTTTCATAGGGGAAATGGCCTATCCCCCCCCCCCCCCCCCCATATTTAAAAATGATTTATTCAGATTAAAATCGGACAGTTGAGTATCGATTCAGGAAATTGATGTTTTGAAAAATAGGTAAATTGTTCTCCATCTTTTATGCGTGGCGATGGAGAACAAGCAAAAATTCAAAGCGTTGATACTGAGAGATGAAGAATGTTTTTGGCTACCTACTTGATTTTTTCCTTTTTCCCCCTAAATCCTTTTTTTCCAAATCCCATTATTTTTCCCCTCTTTGTTGAGGGTCTATGGCTGCTATTCCAATACCGTAGACCCAAGTTTGAATCAATTGAAAAAGAAAAAAAAAATCCGTTGTTGATATTCGTCGGTCTACAGAGAACCCAAAAGAACACAATAGCTACAATGGAAATCCGCTACATTTGAGAAAAGAGAGGACTTGTAAAGGAATCGCGACGCCGGAATGGCCAACTGCCTTTGACAGCCTGTTTGTATGCATTGTGACTCAAGACAAAAGGCGGAGAACCAGGTTATTGGTTTCCGAAGGCTCCCCAATCAGCCGAAAGAACAATGAAGTTCGCTTGTAAGCCGTGCATTTTCACTCAAGGGCTCCAAAAGCTCGATTCGGGTCTTGCGGTTGGACCTCGAAAAGTTCGAACCGGTTTCCATCACGGTTTTCCTCAAAAAGGCTCGCAATCTACATGGCTGAATGAGTTTCCGCACAGCAAGTTTCAATGAGAACTCGTGCTGATTGAACGCATCAAGAAATCCAATAAGCTCCTCGTTGACGGTTTCCAATAAATTCAAGCCGATAGCAAAAAGACTCAAAATTGGATTCACAATTCACCTGATCAAACGTATTGAGTTGGCGCCATTTAGTGAATAATTTCTGCGGAGTTCGGCTGAAACATACAACTCAAATGTAATTATGTAATTCTTCTTTGTGTACAACTACATCTGATGTGGGATATTTTCCATATTAACCGGGAAATATTCATTTTGGCATTTCAAAGCGCGTTTTAGACAGAATATTACTCGGCGCGAAGGGAAAATATAATTATGATCCTTTGATAATTTATGTTCCCGCGTTAACAACCACGCACACGGTCATTATACATGTTATACCCTCTTAATGAACTAAGTTGTAGGTAAAATCCACGTTGAAAGCGGTCGTTGCCATAAGCGGGTTCGCATTTGCCATTTTAGTTGGTTGGATGCACGTCGGCCGGGCATAGAGGGTTGAATAATTTAACTAGTCAGGCCGTATTTCCATGGCGAAATACCCCCGCAATGGCCTGCAGTTTCAACCGGCGGGGGCGTATTAGGCAAAGGTAAATCCGTCCTGGAAGGCTACACAACTACAATATCTGAGTTGCCAATTTACAAAAAGCTTCAATTCGGCCGATTTGAAACTAATTTTTCAAAAGAAAATTTGCTGCGTTTATCTTCATGAACTCCGTGAAATTCTTACTGGTAGGAACGATCTGCACAAACATGCCCGAAGGAATACCCCACTTTCACGTCGACTCGGGAAAACTTTCTCTTCCGCTATCATCTTCAACGTTCTAAAAGCTCACGCAGGAATATGCAGGATGGCCCCGAGGTTGAAATGAACTTTTCAGGTGAGTGAATAAAGCGAGGGACGGTCGGAGAGGGGGACCTGAGCGTGCCAACTTAATCATCATTCGCGGGTGAAGTTAATCAGGAAGTAGACTTGGGGAAGTGCAGGTTTCCGTTCTTGAGAGTTCAAAAGCCCGTTTATGTGGTGGCGTGGGAGGGAATGAAGTTTTAGAGAGACACGCATGCGCGTTATGCTCGGAAATAAGGAGAGCGTTCTATAGCCAGGTTGTATCGTCCAATCTTAAGAATGAGAAATCAAAACGTGTTTAGAATGGGGGGAATATGTAACTGATGGCATTTCCTTTTTTTTAAATCCCCGTACAAATCCGTTCAGCCGTTTAGGCGCCTAGAAGGCACGACAGACTGACACACAGAAACCTAATTTTATAGAAGTATAGATAGATAGTATAATATACTATCTATATATACTTCTATTGTAATATAATATTATTATATTACAATGAAATATTGTATTAGTATAATGGGGCATTCTTGTAGGCAGTGTGTAATGGCTCGACAGTCTGTATAATACCTAAGAGGCCTCAGTCATTAGGATATATTCTACATTATAGAATGACTATTCAATGTGTTTCTCACACTGCAGTGTGAGAAACAAATTGATTGGCCGTTGATCATGATTAGCCGTTTTAGCGATTCTATAGAATGACTACGCAATGCCTCGTAGGCATTATATATAAGGGTGGATTTCACACATTGACTATATCATATGTATATGCTTGCACAACAAGGGGACAAACTCTAATTCTGTGATTTAGTAAACCAACCAATCTGGGCTCCACGTGTTGACAATTACCGCGTGTTAATATAAATCATTGGATTTCTGGTAGAGGCCAGCCAGCCTCAACCGCGGGGCACCGATAAATTCAGTGTTTAGATTTATTTTTCGCAGAATTATCAACCTATTCGAGACGGAGGCTAAACTTTTTTATTGGTCGATTCCATAAATGAAATGTCCGTCCACCGTCCTCGACGTTTTGGTCAGTAGCAATTTCTTCTTTAAATCTGAATTTCTCTAAGGTTTTAAGAGACTTCTTCTAAGCCTATAAGGTTTTCTTTAACGGAGCAACGTGCTTTTGACATTTCAAGATGATACTGAGTTACACCTCACATCTAAACAAAACAACATCTTATCAAATCACATTCTTCTTCTTCTTCTCTTTCGTGAACTTTGTTGACGCTAATCAAAGACATTGTGTCTTGGCGATGGGGTTTGTAGAAATCACAAATTATCGCCTCGTTTCCTACCAAAATCCATTCAAAATCCCCAGTCCGGTTTCCAGTTTCTGCCGCATTTGACGTGAAGGGTGCATTGCACGATCCCTGTAAGTAGTCAAGATGATCAAGCCAATTTCCGCCCCCTCCCAGGACATGGTTATCTTCCCGTATTTGGTGTGGGGCAAGTACCCTGAGTAGAAATATAGAAATCCCTACCAAATTTGAAGGGTTAGATGCCTTTAAAGTAGGTAGGTACCAAACAAGTTTGGAGTGATCGTGATATCATGGCATTTTCTTCTGCTCATATCTATTGATCAAACCCAGAGGAAGGGTACGCTTTCTGCCAATCTATCCGGCGACCCAACAGAAAAGAGGAAAGTTTAGTGGTACGGTTCTGTCTGTTCCTTGGGTCGCAGCATCAGAATCCAGGGTTTTCCGATAAACATTTTGCCCGGAATCCTGTCAAAATTGCAAAAACCTCAACTTTGGCACTTTTGTTCTGACAGGTAACCTAAAAAGTAAGCGGTTTAGCGCAAAAGTCACTTAATACTAAAATTTAGTACATTCATTCAGCACCAAGATCATGTTGTCAACAGCTCTGACAAAACCAACACGTTCTTGTACAGCTTAACGTCCTGTTCATTTCCACTCAAACCGACTTAGTTCCAATTATGTTCGCTACACGTGTTCAGCCTTACAACATTCACAAATGCGTCTGGGCAGACACCCTACACTGAAAACTTTTCACCCTTCCCGGTGCAGCTTTCGGGCAAAAGTTTAACTGCTGGGGTGTGGGGGAGTGTTCGATTACAAAGCAGAACATTTTAGGGTCGAGATTAAGTTCGATTCTGTAGGTATCCTATCCCCCCTTTTCATGATCCACCCCAGAGGAATTCCGCTGTGAGTAACACCTTAAGTAATTTCTCCGAAAAGAGGGAGGGCGCCAAACCCTCAGCGGATCTCCCTATGAGTTATTCATATTTTTAATTAACTTTGCCCACCGCCGTTAACCAATTCCCACGAAGTTATTCAAAATAATAACCGAATTAATCTCGGGGGATGAAGATAAGAAAATTGGTAATTTCAACACTCTCGGCCACATTTGAATGGAAATTGGTTAACTCCCCAGGTTTTCAAATTGCAAGCAAATGAGCATAATTCTAAAATTTGGCAGAGTTCACAAAATTTGTTCATGTACGAGTTGGAGAAAATCTACTCATATCTGCAACAGTATCAAGTCTACAGCAAGCCAGTCGTTTCATGTTAATTCAGCCGGACGACGCCCCTTTTATTCCCCAGTACTGCGCTCCATTTCTATTCCAAAACCTTCGTGAATGGCCTCCATTTTCCACAGCATAAACAAACAATAGAAACAGTCCAGCGGGGCCGTGTCGAGTCGAGCGTGGATTTTTTTCCCCCCCTCTCGCGGAAATCCGGTGAATTATGAGGTTATAGGCCGACAGCGGAGGCGGCGGTGCCGGAAAGGCTAATGCAAAAAGTTTTGGCTATCAACCAACATTATTTTTTTTACTGCGAGTTACGTGATTTTTCTCTCTTCACGTATGAAAGTGGTGAAACAGATCGCAATAATTTTTATTTTTCGACACAATACAAGGCTTGTCATCATATCATATACAATAATATAAAATCGTGTGTGAGTCGAATAACGACGTTCCCGATTGAGTTTTTTCACTTTCCACTTGCGCCAAAGGCCATTTAGGGGGGGGGGGGGGTCGAAAAAATACGAGCCGTATAGATCAGACCTGGAGGAAGACGTCGGTCAAATCGTAAATCGGAAATTAGCCCGGGAAATTCGTCGAAATAAATTGTCTTTCTCGCGTTTGTCCGTTTCGGGTTCAAAACTACCCAGTAAGGAGCCGTTTTTTGGGTATGGTATCCGCGAGCCAAATGCGCTTTAATCTATGGCGAATCCGATTCCGAAGTCGGATTTAAAGAAAACCGAGGGGGAGGGGTGACAAGACAATAATACCGTTTTAATTCGTGCGGGGTCTGCAGTCCTCCGCCCATCCACCTCAATCACTACCCCCCCACCCTTCCAGCACCCTTTTCAAATTCAGGGGGGGCCTTACTTCGCTCAGCTAATCATTTTATCGGCCAGGGGATTCTACGTCCAAAAATACTTCGAAATGACACTTAACTCTACCCCCTCCTCATTTTAGCCCCATAGCGCCCCGCGGGTTTTTTTCCTGTGGGTTTTAAAATTTAATTTGATTTCACTAGCACTTTGACAGAGAGGGGGGAGGCTTTCCTCGCTCGGCTGATCATTTTATCAGCCAGTGGGGGCTCGCTTTGGTCGGCCACCCACATAGGTAGTTATGTTACTATTATTATTATTAATTCGCGCGGGGTCTGCAGGCGGGTGATTTGAGGAACACGCGGCCTGCCAGGCCGCAGCGACCGCCCCGCCAGGGCGGAACGATGGGGGTTGGCTGGCGAAGAAACAATAATTGGATCGTTTTAATTCGCGCGGGGTCTGCAGGCGGGTGAAAACTCCGTTTGGAACTTTTTATTCTGGTGTGTGATGCCCGATGCCCGTGTTCCATATAATAACACGCGGGACCTTAATAAGTTCAGATAGTGTCCCGAAAGTGTCCCACGAGTGTGAATTTTGGAACTTTTTATGAGGGGAGGGAAGTTTTCCTTGATGTTGGGGTTCCAACGTGTCCATCGATGCTACTCATCCACTAGCAAGCGAAGCGATCCGGAGAGACTATTAATATGATATTATTTTGTATAACAATGATGTACTCTCACCGATTCATTTTGTTATGAATCTCCGTTCGCTTCTGAAACCCAAGTTATAGGGATGTCTGGGGTGTGCACTATCTTTCCCTACTAGAAAAAGGCTTAGATCAGGAGGCGGCAGGATAAAAACCCTTAATGATAATAATTATTATTGTATAGCCTAATTCGCAAGCTTATCGACAAGCCCACCGACAGAGACCATTTGAATTAGTGGTATAAATCGTTTAGTTTTTAAGTGTCTTGAAATCTAACGGGGAACAAAGACAGTTTGATGGATTCAGCGTATTCAATACCTTTGTTCGGATTAAAAGCAATATTTACTCAACCTTCATCGAGAGTCAATATCAAGGAGAAGTAAATAAACCTGAGCTGCAACTGGTTCTTCCAGTTGAACACAAAACTAGCGAACTTACCGATCATGAAGTGGCAACTGTTTGTGGTGATTTCTTGTGCCGTGTCGGCTTCCGCCGAGCCGTTCATTTTCAGCACGTTGATGTCCATCGGTCTAGTGACGAACGCGAGTGATTCGCTGGTGAACAATTTGATGAGAATACGAGAGAAAACTGCCGCCTTAAACGAGGACATTGAGAAAATCGCTCCGGCGGGGGTCGTGGGCAAATTGGCGAGCAGCGTCATCTCTTCGACGTCGAACGTGACCGCCGGAGCGATCAATACGGCGACTCACGTCATCGACGTTTCGGCCAAAGACATGGCGGCCTGGGTGAGGAACATGAGCTTCAGTTATTTTGAAAAAGGGACGGACTTGGTTATGAACAAGTTCCAGAAGTATGTGTTGAGTCACAACATGGACAATATGACCCTGCCGCCGATTGACACTAAAATCTCCGGCGTACATATCATAGCGTCAGGCGGGTATTTCACCTCGTTCGCTTCTTTGCACAAGGAGAGAAACGTCAACGTTACCATCCAAGGGGACAAAGGCATCAGCATCCGAATCCCCCTGAGCCTCTTCGTCCTCAACACCGGCTACACCCAATTTACTGCCAAGTTTCTCTTCATGTCAATGTCCGGCGGTTTCCAGGTTCTAGTAAAAAAGAACGAAATCGACGTCCTCCTGAGACTAAAAGCCACTGACACCTGCGCCCTGAACGTCGATCGAGTCGAAGTCACCACCATGGACGGGATTTCCATCAAATTCCGAACTGGATGCAACTCCTGCAGCTCGATGATCGGGCGAGTGTCTTCAGGACTGGCCAACTTCTTGAAAAAAACCCTGATGAAGCAAGTGCAAGAAGGAATTAACAAAGGCATTCAAGATGTACTGAAATCCGACAAGTTAATTTGTGCTCATTTCATAAAATCTACTTAACCAGTTTGATTCTGTATACATGAAGAAATAAAACCGATGACTCAGTAAGCGTTGTCTTCCCTTGCATTGCAACTCTTTGAGGATTTGGTAGGAACATTCAGAAAAACCATCAGTTGGTAATAATTTTTATTGCAAGTAGTGTTATTACTAGTTGGCATTTATGACACGAATTTTGAACAAATGGAAGAGTCTTCTTTCAGGACAGACGTGATGGCAGAGTCGATGGCGCTCTGGACCTTAGATTTGATTTGTCCTTTGATGGCGTTGATGATGAGGGAGCTGGCTTTTTCCAACACCCATTCGCTCTTCTTGCCGACGTTGGAGAAGTCGATGTCGTAGCCGGCGAGGACGGCGACTTCGACTTTCTCGACGTTAAGGGCGCACGTGAATCCTGGAGTGAGCCTGAGGTGGAGGATGAAACTGTCGTTTTTGATGTGGACTTGTATGGAGCCTCCCATTTTCATTCCGAGCACGGAGACGTTGAATTGGCCGTAGCCGATGTCGATGGCGTCAAGCTTAAGGGGGATGTCGATCTTGAGGGAGGCGCCGATCGCAGAGACGTTGGCTTTACCGTCTTGGACGATGGTAGTCACGTCCTTGAAGTAGCCTTTGGTGGCGTTGAAAGAGATTGGGCCTTTTTTCTGGCCGATGTCTGGGATGCTTATGACGTTCTTACCGGTCTTCTTGACGATGGCTTTGACCTGGCTGAGCAACATGGAAATTCCATTGTTGACGGCAGCCGTGGACAAGTTCTTGACAAGGTTGACTCCCGCTTTTGTCACGTTCTTTGCCGTATCCGTTGCCAGCTCGGTTGTCTTCTTGACGGTATTGATGGCTGTGTTTGTCGTTGTTTTTATACCTGAGATAGCCGTCTGTCTTATTGCGTTATTCGTCTCCTGCAGCTTCGAAAAAAACCCGCCTGACGCAGCCCCCACAATGCACACGACCAAAAACAGTAGGAATTTCATCTTCACCTTCCTCTTGTTACTGAAATGGCCGATCCAACTTTCATTGTGATCTTTTATACAGTTTAAGGTTTATTCAAGTGTTACGCGTTTGTTTTCACGCTCGGACGTAAATAATAGGTTCAAATATTTACTTTGCGCACATTACATATTGCAGTTTGTTGACTTGTCTGTAGAAAAACAACCTTCAATGGTTTAACCAAGGCCTCGTTCAATCGCCAATTGTTTGGAAAATCCATTTAAGATTATCCTCATTTATTCTCTGAATAGAAGGATTCAATTTGTAAGTCTAAAATGGTACGATTTTTGTTGTCTTTTGTTTCAATGTCAATCCACAATGTGCTAGGTTAACAAATCTTCAGGGAAAAAAATCCTCTGTTAACTGATCTCAATATAGAATGAACAACGAGGGAATTTCGTCTCAGGGACCGCTTGTTTATTTTTGGGGAAAGTATCAAGTAGGTAAACTGATGACGTATAGGGTTAGTGAATGAGAGGCGACCTCAAATGTACATTGTTACAACCTGAATACATCCATCAGCCCAAATTTACGTCATCAGTTTAACATCCATTACGTCATCACCTGAATACATCCATCACTCAAATTTACGTCATCAGTTTACCTGCCTGGCACCCTCCAAAAATAAACTACGCGAGTTCCAGAGACGAACGTCACTCGTTTTGTACTGTATAGTGAGTTGGCAAATTAATTTTGACATGGGTTTTATCAATTGTCTGACAATTTTTTGCATGACGCTCTCACAGATGTATAGAGGGAGAAATTGGCAGCGTGAGACGTGTCAGATTAACTAAAAGCTTTTCGAAAAGTGGTGTACGGTTCTTGTACATACTTTGTAATGAAAAATGGCAAAGATGAAGTTCCATAGTTACAAAGTTGTTGTGAGGGAAAACCATCAGAAAACGGTCCCCCAAGGATGAGGTGGGTAGTATCACATTTTTGATTCTCATTATATTTTAACACAGAATGTGTTTTTACAGAGGTTTTATGGTTTGAAGTTGTCCATTGACACTTAGCCCCCCCCCCCTCTTCCATCGGTTGCACCTCTCATCTGTATCGAGCGCCCGCTGCGCCACACAACTTCCTTCCTCTCCCTCTCTCCCGCTAATTAGGCTATTATACCCCCGGCACCATTGCACACCGTTAACAGCTGCTACTCCCCACGGCGCGCCCACTCCACCATTTACTTCCTTCCTTTCATGCACTCCCTCTCTCAAGTGTAGCGGTACTGGAAGCGTTAGTTTTGTGTGTGTGTTAATGTGGATTGAAGTTATTACGGATGAATGACTTACTTTTTGGAATCAATAATAGGTTTTGGGGGTAGAATAATTATTATTCTACCCCCCAAAAAACACATTCTGTGTTTCAATGGTTTCGTCTTCGATCATAACATTAACAGTTCAGGGGTCTGGGGGAAGATTTATTGTGATTACATGAACTTATACTATAATATTGTTCAATAATTGGACAATAAGTATAAGTTTTATAATAGGTCAGTAAGTATAAGTTTTATTATCATCATCATATTATTTTATTATTTTATTATTATCATCATAACTGTTTTTGAAGAAAAAAAGATTAATATATTTTTAACATTTTTTCACACCCCTACTGATCTATTCAACATGGTGGATTTAACCCTTTCAAAACCTCAACAACTTTTCCCTCTGGGTCAGCATTTTTCATCCGCCCGATCTCCCCATTTAGGTGATGTGTCTTCCTCGGGAGAGGACACCCATACTATTTATAAAGGGCAAGCTGGCAACCCTGAAAGTAATGAGCCGTATTCTTCACTCGTAATGTCGGCTCATATTTTTTCAGCGGGGCGAATCCCGAGGTTTCCCTCAATTTCAGTGAGAAGAGAAGCAGTTGAAGTCTCTTGAACTTTCGTATTTTGCGTTTGTAACCTGGATCGGCTTGGTAACGGCAGATTGCTCAACCTGACTGAGGCAGGTTAGCCTCTTGTTTCCGGGCAGTTGACTTCACCTGCACAATCCGCAGGGGTTCAACAAGTTCTAAGCTTCTAATATCCGTAATTTACCGAGCCATTTGAGGGAAGAAACGAGACCGGGATCTCTGCTGCCTGGGGCCTTTTTAGTGGTCCCTCGAGGCGCCGATTGTTTCATGAGGGGGGGGGGGGGGTATCGCTAAGGTGGGAGAAGGGGAAGGGGATAACATGTGTTTACAATTTATGTACTCCACCTGGGGAGCCCTATTGTGGGATAGTTGGGAGATTTGTAGCTGAATACAGTTGATTGGTCCCCTCAGGGTTACAACTGTCAACTTCACCCCTGCAATAAAAACAAAGTTAGTTCCCCCGTCCCTCGCTACCTCTCGTCTACGCCAAAAGGTTTCCTACCCCACACCAAATCTGATTCCTGGTTCCTCCCCTATTGCTTGGGGGTTGACACGTGTTACGTCTTTATCGCGCCATTTCGGTTCACTCCAAACCGATAGATGTCTCGATAAAGTAACATTATTTGTACGAGGTCTTCATCTGCGTTGCGTTACACCTCTTGAGCCATTAAAACGATGCAGTACGGTGATATCGTTAGTATGTTGGGGTTGCTCCTTTGACGTAACTACTACCGTATGAAAATTGAACCTATCAATTAATGCATATGCAGATTGATCTACCTAATTAGTGAAGTTGCAGAAGGACTGTTGCAGGGAAAACAGGGGAGTCACTCCGATGGTTAATAATATAAACCATATGAATTTGTATAATTTAAACAAATTATGTTTTAAATGGTTATAGAATACGCCTCTATAGCCGTTGTCCTGGAAGAATTTATTTTCAGTTAGAGAGAGGAGTACAAAGTGGTATTTTCTAGGCTTCTAAAATAGGAACTTATGAACATAAACTTCGGAAAATTCGTGGGTGTTCATTTTTGAAGATAGAAATCTGAAATTATTTGGGTGTATTCATAGGGTGGCCAGATATTTTTTTCGAGGAAGCAGTACATTCAACAAAATTTGGATTTAATAGTCGTCGGACACTATTGTATAATATACTATGTATATAGTACCTGCTACAGTACAAGAGCCTTTTTTTGTCTATAGACTTATTATTATCTATCTATACTAATATATAAAATTCTCTTTCTGTATGTATGTATGTATGTATGTATGTGCCCAGTAAACTGCCGAACGGCTGAACCAATTTCGCAGTGGGTGGGCGCAAATTGACCCGCGTGTTCCGACTTAGATAATAGGCTATGTTAGATTTCGTGAACTCTATTCCTTCGTCGCGAACGGAACTTTCCTTCGCGACGAAAAGCCGCGTCAAATAGCGTCGTTTCTAGGGATTGCTAGGAAAATTTTCGAAACGCCGAAACCCGGTACAACTTTTGGCGTCGGGTTTGAACGAAACTACGTCGGTTAAAACGAGCTTTTCACTCTGATTTCAACGACTGCAAAACGATTTCTGTGCGATAACCCGTTCGCAAGTTATTCAGAGATCGTCGGTTGGTGGGTACGAGCATTTTTTGCGAGCCTTCGATTAGTTTGATAGGTAATTTCATTGTTGAGTTGATGGGTTGCTATGGGCTGCTTATGCTATGGGCTGGGGTGATAGACGAGAATTTGATACTTCGCAACGAGAAACGGGCTAAGAAAATTACAAGTCGACGGGTTGCTAAGGGTGTTTGCATCGGGGATGGACGGGAATGTGATATTTCGTGCGAAGCACGGGTGGGTGTCCCAGCTAGTTAGACATTAAATTTTTTTTGTCTATAGATAGAGAAAAAACATTTTCAATGTCTAATAAAACATCACATTAGGTTAAATCATTGCCACTGGCCACAAAAATGTTATGACTATATGATATAGTCTACATCTCATAAAGCAGAGAGACCATACCGAGAGATCAATACTATTCGTCTGATTTTAAAAACTAGAGAACCCGCTTGAAAATCATAAAAACCGTAGCTCCACCAACCAACTTCTTCTTCCCATAATTGATAAGAGGTGTTGCTCTTCTATCTAATTGAAAAATAAAAATTGATCTAATTTAGGGTCCGGGCGTCTGGGCACCATCATTCTTTGGAAGATATTGCTAAGTGCGTAAGTAAGTTGGTAGGAAGTGTAAGCAACCTCGTGGGTAGCGACAGTCAGCTACTTACATATATGGCGTGTTTCTCCTGGGAAGCTGAAAAATTATCCCAATTCCACCTGTCCAATCTCGAATTAAAATAAATATACTATGGCCGGCTCCTGGCTCTCTCTGTCTCATCTCAATCCCATGCAATCCCACTTGGTATTTGGGGTGAATGATTTCGCAGATTTCAACAATGTTATATATTTGACAAAAAAAAAGAAGGGAAATCCCGATACAAAATTAGGGAGATACTGTTGGGGAACGGAATATAACCCTTGGGGCTCGAATACCCAACGATTGCTAATAAGTGGGTTGGTTCCGGCTATTAACTGGGGACAAATGTTCCGTTTTTGGGTCGTCTGATAACTTGGGACAAATGTTCCGTTTTTGGGTCGAACGACAACTTGGGACAAATGTTCCGTTTTTGGGTCGAACGACAACTTGGGACAAATGTTCCATTTTTGGGTCGAACGACAACTTGGGACAAATGTTCCGTTTTTGGGTCGAACGACAACTTGGGCCCAAGTAACACGTCGGGAGCAAGAACAAGCGCCGGGAACGTCCCACCACTGTACCGTGAACCAATCCACCAAAATAACAAAATAACGAATGAAACATATACAAAATATGAACGCAAAAAATAAAAAGGGGAAAAGCTCTAACTATTACTGTCAGCTGGATTGAAATACGGGCAAATGGTCTTGGAAAAAGGTCAACAAATTTAGCGATTTTAACCTGATAGCCTTAGTTTCTTCGGGGTCGTCCTGACGACGGGGAGCTTGATATCCCCAGCAGAGGCGCCGAATCACAAAGCTGCACGGGTGAAGTCGCCTGCTAGCTCCAGGCTCTCCGGGGTCGTCCTGACGACGGGGAGCTTGGTATCCCCAGCAGAGGCGCCGAATCACAGAGCCGCATAGGCGACGTCGCTCTTGAAGATCCGCGGGTCCCGTAGGTATCCGCAGGCAAAGACGAGGGGAGGAGAAGTTCCAGGGAACTTCGCGCAACTGGGGGAAAAACGCGCCGAAAATAACGTAAAAGTCTCTCGCGAAGGCCTCGAAATTGGCTCGGAGGCATAGACACTTTATAGTCACTCACAACTGGGTTTTAGCACTACTGAGAACAACGACTTATAGCTGAAGCGCCCGTTTCGTCAGAAATGCTGAGGTGACTGGTGGGAAACGGGAGCTGCTTTTAGGTACGTTGCGATGTTATAGGCGTAGAACACTTTACCGTCACTCACAACTGGGTATCATAAAAGAAAAGTTTCTGATTGGGACGAACGACCCGATGGTTGGGGAAAAAACGAAGCCCAGGGGGAGTGCGGTCCCACCTTAACAGCCCGGTGGCTGACGACCGACTGAGGGCCCGAGCTGAGGTCCTCGGGGTCCCCGCCCTCCGCCTAGGTGGCGCCACAGTCGAGGATGCCAGACTCCCTCCCAGCGTGGTAGGGCTGCTTCCCGCCCCAGGTTGCCAGCTGCAGGGCGGTTCTTCCCGCCCTCTTACAGAAGTACCGAGCATATGCAGGGGGCTATGCAAACTCTACTAGTTTCAAAAAGCAGTACATCTGGTACTGTTCAGTGTACACAAGGGTCTCTGTGTACAGCAGTATAACATACCTTAAAGCAGTACTGTACTGCAAAAAGCAGTACATCTGGCCACCCACATACACATACATACATGAGTACATGATGTACGAGGGCCACCTCAAAAGTAAGGTTCCCTATTTTCTAACTCTGGTGGAAATCTTCCTAAAATCGGGAAATTTTGAGGGAATGTTTGTCGGGGTGTAGTGGCTACGCGCAATTTTGCGAACAAGCAGGGACGACGAGGAGCGTTGTGGGCGGCATTCGACAGCTGGAAACGAGCAAACTGTTGACGTCATCATGCTAATTCTCAAAGACCATCGACGAGTAATGATAGATGAAATCACCACAATTCTGCGTTTCTAAACTTTAAAAAATAAGTTCCACCGATCTCGGCTCAGGCTGGACAATTTCTCGATTCGAAACAGTTAAGGAAGCTCTTGTATACATTTAAGCAGCAAAAATCTGCAAATCTGGACGCAGAATTAAGTTTAGTGAGAAAAACCTGCTGAATTCACCTGCTTACGGCGAGATGAACGAGCTGAAAATTTCAACTACATTTAATGTAGTTGAAATATATGAATGAGAAGTTTCAATTTATCATCGAATTTCTTGCGATATTTTCCCTTTATCGATTTATCTTTTTCGATGTCAGACATCGATAGATTAATTGTCGATAACCCCCACCAGTACCCTGTACTGTCTTATTTTATGGCCGTTGAGTGGCATAATATTATGGTGAACTCCAATTCTGAGATGTTGAAATAGCTCAATGTTGAAACAGGCGGCCTACCAACCTCATTCAATTGTGGTTCGAATCAACCGTGAGATTGCCCAACGTGGAGGGTTCAGAGTGGTGGGTGAGCTCTGCTGCCCTCAGCATCCCCCAGCGGATTCATTGCCTTCCCCCGGTGAATTATCGGGGTTTAATTGGCGCTCGGAGTCGGGCCAGGGGCCGGCGGTCGTGTTGAAAGGGATGCGTGCAAAGTGGTCTTCGGCTGAAAGCGGATCCTGCGTTGGGGGGTGAGGGTCACCCGGGAATGGCCACACGGCTGCCAACGTTCGTTACAGAGCGGTAGTTACAGCTCTAACATTTGTACCTGAGTAATTGTGTACTCGGGCGGTTTGATTACTCATGGATGCTCTTCGTTTAGATGGAATTGCCGTTTGAATCTCTTCAATATCTGGCAACACTGCTCAACGCCCCTCCACGCTATGAATACATACACCAAACTGTTTCTCACGGGACAGTGCGTTGGTTTCTCAAGACCCGCCGTTATCCCCGACTCCTTTTTTTTTCGCTTTTGCTTCTTTTTTTTTATACCACTTTTCGCCAAGGCCCACCGGATATTTTCCCAGCCATAATTCTCCACGGCAATATCCTGAGTGGGAAGGTTTCCTCTTGAATAGCAATCAACTCTGACATCGTGGTGACAAATCTCCTTCCCGTTTTGGCCCCCTCGGGAGCTTTTTCCCTCTTATGCAGAGTCTCCCAGAAGGTATTCTTCGCCTTTTGGGAGCTGACGACACCGCAATTATTGAACCGTCCAAGACGTTGCTACGCCCGGGTGTATTTTGTCATTGTAACCTTTGGGGAAAATCCCCTGGTTAGAAGAAGAAAGGGAACCTAAGAAAGGGCTGCAAAAACAGTTCAAACAGTCGACCACCAGATCTCGCCCATCAGATTGCGACGCGGGAAAAACGCTGCACATTTTACGCAAGCGTTTATTTTTCGTTACCGGAGGTTGGGTGGTGGCACATATTATCGTCATGCTCCTATTATTGACAGTTCCCCTTAAATACATGAACTGTAGGAGCATGTCAATAATACCCTAAATTGTGCAAAAATGAATTTTATGTCAATAAAAAAAAATGAAAACGGGATTTCGAAAAATTTGTTTGCTAGAATGTTTCGGGACCCATTCAAATATTTAAAAAAAAATAAATGTGAAGAATGTTTTTCAGAATTTTTTCGGCTGTAGCTCAGAAACTAATGGTCACATTCCTAATAATTAGGAAAAGAAATTATTTCTTTTTTTCTCGTGAAAGCTGATTGAATTCCCCATCGTAACTTTTCTATTGAAATTTTGATTTGAGCTTTAATAAAGAGTGGGGCAGGCGTGGCAAGAAAACGGTTTTTGCCAAAACGTAGTTTTCCGCCTACCGAGCGCTGGAGGATCCAAAACCAGGCATCTTTGAGGGGCTGTAGCTCAAAATGTCGCAAATTTGATTTACATTAAACCGTCTATTGATGGTCTCTTCGAAAAAGTGCATACTTATTGAGCTATTATAAAAATAAAATAAAATAAAAAAGTACATACAAAGAAATCGGGGTTTTTCGGCTACCACGCCCCTTTCACACGTTTTCATACTCGCAAATCTGGATTCTTACTCCCAGTAGAGGCCCTAACAACATATTAAAAAAAAATGGCTACTATCTCTATTAATGCACCAGTTCGACTTTTTTTCTTCTTTTTGGTGCATGGCTGGACAAGCAGTCCCTCGCTCAGGAGTGTTTCCGAACATTTTTGACGTTGTTGGACCAAAAGTTACATTATTTGTGCTCTCTGAACGCGGAATTAGATGCTCTACAACTTCCATTCAATGATTTTTTACGTCGGAGTTGCCATTTTCGGTCAGCAGACATTTAAACTTGAAGTTATCTTGATTTTTCGCAAAGTTGGAATAATCGACATTCTTTGACGGCCCGTCGCGTCCTTACGGCTGGGTCAATTTCATCGTTAAGGTAGCTCATTCGACGCAGAATTTTGTGCTCCTTAAGTTACTATATTGAACACTTTCACCCATAACGCACCCTTTCAAAGTTATCCTTAAAAAACCAAAAACAGTGCCGAAATTTCGAGGTTTTTTGGCGATTTTGATGGTGAGCCTCCCAGTACTACGTTGGCAGGGCATTACGCTGCTTGAAGTCCTGCCCATGCCACACCTTTTCAAATGCCGGAGCAACATCCAGAAATATAGCATAACAGACCTTTTTTCTTTATTTTTCAATGTGTTTTTCCTTTCGGTGGCTGTAACCGCTACTCCACTATTCTAAGTACAATTCAAGTTCGAGTTTTGTGGTTTTCCTGAAATGTGATATGAACTTGAGAAGTTGGCAACTGTTCCGGTTCATCTCACCAAAAGTCAATACCACCTACTGTTTCCGAATAACCGAACCAATAAACCAAACAGAAAACCTCAAGAACTCCTACGGGCGAAATCGCGCAATTAATTTCGCCCGAACTCGAACGCTCCCGGTTCGTTCAATTTCAAAACTGCCGCGGTTCGAAACTTGAAAACACTACCTGTACGAACTTTGCGAGCGTGCGAGGGGGAGTTGGTAAATGGAGTTGGTCCGGAGAAATACAATTCTGCGCTGGACAGTTGGCGGTGAAGGTGAACCGCCGCTCTAACAACTTCGTCACCGCAGTCCCTTCAACCGCCTACGGCCTCACCTCGACATGCAGTCCGGATTACCTTACACTACGATAAACTCGTTGAATTCAGCCAATCGTTGTCGCCTCGGGTATTTTTTCTTGGACGGTTAAGTTGGCACTATTGCCGCCATTAACATAGTTTACTAAAAAAAAAAAAAAAAAAAAAAAACGGAGACGTTCAGTGCACTAAACTTCACCACCCGCTCCTTCACAAAGGCATCGAAGCGTGGAACAGGATGATCGATTCCCTTATATCGATTGTAGCACATTGTCTCCGATTACAGTGTTGCCAATCCAATGAGCTTATGAGAACTCTGTAGGTTTGTGTTGATCGTACCTACTCGTTCTAATTTGGCGCTCCGAGGACTGACTAAAATTACCTAGCAGAATCAATTCGGGACCGGAAATGTTATGAGTAGGGCTCGGATTAGGGCATATTTGCATATTATGTTGGCGATATGCCCAAGCTACAAATATCCCAAATACACCTTTTTGAAGCGAATTAGTTGTTCCAAATTTAAATTTATAGAGCATATAAATGCATATTTCGGCACTTTCTTTTTTAAGAGCATATTTGGGGTGTTTTTGGCAAAAAGTCTATTTTTTGAAGGCAGGGAAACGCCTCCAGGTGTTGTACCCAAAGATGATACAATGTATCAGTGACATGTCATGTCACTTGTTTGGCCCACGCTCTTCATCGAGTATCAGAAGCGCTGAGTGATCAATCCCCGGGGGTGAACAGCCTAATTTCGTCAGTAAAAAGAATTTTCGTCAAGGCACCTAGCTGAGTGAGGGCCTTCCATCAAGAGAACCCCCGTATCCCTCTGCCACCAGAGCCCATCCTGACTAGATGGGGAACGTGGATTTCTGCGGCATTATACTATGCTGACCACCTGCAAGCAGTAAAAAAAGTGAGTGTCCAAAGCAACCTCCTGCTGTTTTCCCTCATTCTACTCGAGTCTGTTTCAAAGTCGAGTTCGTTCTTTTTCGGAACCCTGGCTGGTCAACTGCAGTCGAGCTGGCAAACGTGTTGAACGGCAACTCATCTGAAGCACTCCGAATTCACCCCTACTGATATTGCATCTTGCAAGTATTTACCACTCAATTCCGTAATGTAGAGCAGTCTTTCCCACGTGACTCAAGAAAATCATTCAAGCCTGAGAATTTGGAAAAAATAAATAAATTTTAGTTTTACAAGCTATTTTATTTACCTACTGACTGATATTATGTGCCTACGCGCTAAGAATGTAAATCCGAAAGAAAATAGTAATATAAGGTCAAAAATTTTGACTTTATTTAATAAAGTGTACATATGAGTGAGTTACGCATGTTTCTTCCTTCACCCCATACTTTCTATAATTTTGTTGAGTCGGTGACGTAATTGCGCTTTGAAAAATGGAGGCTAAAAGCTAGTTTTACAGCATCCATTAAATTTTCAAGGGCATATCTATGGGTTTTTCGTGCATGTTTATGGGCATATCGGGGTGGTTTTCAGGGCATATTCGGGGATTTTATAGAGCATATCGATCCGAGCCCTAGTTATGAGTATGATAAGACTTGGAAAAAATCAGCGAAAAAGCGGAAAACTTGAACACAAAACCTAGCGTGTCAAAGAAAGACATTTTCATGTCATTCGAGCTGCATCGACGATCTTCTTATCGTTCTAATCAGTTGCATATAAATTATTATTAGCCTGTCTCGACTAGGGCCATGGTGGACTTGCCAAAGATAAGTGAGTGATAAGCCCACAAACAAATCGATTATTGTGAGATCAATATTGGTTTTTAGGTCTAGGGACAGCAAACGGGTGCCTTACTTACCTCATTGCCAGCAGTTACCTAATTGATAAAGTTGGGTGCTGATTACCTAGCCGTTACCTAGCAGTTAGCGCTAACTGGTAATATTACTTCAAATATGATAACTAGTTTGTGATGCATTGAAAGTGGCTCATAATTTATTTTTTATGCTTTTTACCCATTTTGGAAACAATTGCTCATCTTCAACGTTCGGTTTCAGCCAGACGGCTTAACCGAATTCGGTCGTTAGGGTCCTCGCTCGACGCAGAATTTTGTCCACTTTATGAAAGATTTTATTAACGTTTTTTTGTCAGTGTCTTCTGGGTAATAATTGACAAAAACCAAAAAAGTATTGAAAAATCGCGGTTTTCCAACCAATAATTAAGCTCACCTCGCTCTATCGTGCAATTTCAGATTTCCCACATTCGGGCCTATTTTGAGGGATTGAAACCACTTACTGAAGTACTATAATGTGATAATAGTTTAAACGGTCTAGTTCAATTCGTAATTTGTCTTTCAGATGACAGCAGTGCGAGGTTCCAACCACTCCTGAGGAGCTGTCGAATCGAAAGAAAACCTCTTCATCTCATCATCACGTACAGAAACATCACTATAACCGTGAGTTTGAAGGTTCTCAAAGTCTTCGAGAAGTTCGCAGTGAAATTGTGAAAGTTTGAATTGAACCCCCACCTTCGGGGGTGATAATCCGAAAGAAACTTCTGGTGAAATCATTCGTCGCTAATTAAGTAGTTCTTGAAAGCGAGCGGCGAGGAACTATGTCCGTGAATCCACTTAATTGTGACTCCAAGATCTCTGAGCTTTTCAAGTCTCTCGAAAAAAAAAACCCCTCTCGATTAAACACTGAATCCCTTAATTGCGAATTTAATTTGATTTTCGTTCCACCCGAGGAAAAGGGAGTCTTGAGGAAAAGGGTGAAACCGGGGAAAGTGAAAGAGAAAAGGGGGAGAAAACATTTTGAAGTGAATTCATTTAAAATAGTGCTGACGCCTTCGCCTTTTGTTTGGCCTCGCAGCGTTTTAATTTTAGAGCTTAGCCCCCCCTTAAGAGTTTTCGGCACCTCTTTTAAGCCCTCACAAAGCTTTTTCCGTCGGTAACCCCCAAAAAGGGGGTTAAAGGTCAGGTTATTGGGGTGCAGTCCCCCCCAAAACAGCTTTTTTAGACAAATAAAAAGTTGAACAAAGAGATGGGATTGGGGTAAGTTTAATTAGACCTATAAAGTAGGGAACCAATTGAGTTCTCAGGAGGATCTCGTTTTATTGGGTTGTAGGGGAGGACGGTTTAGTGCTTTGCTCTCTTGAAAAACAAACGATTGGGAGCCCCTTTGTTTCATATGAGACTGAAAACTGCCTACGGTTGGATTTTGTGTTTGACCGAATAGCTTTGGGCGGCTGATTGTTTGGAGATAGTTGGATGGTTCGGGCTTTTTGCTGTTTGTAAAGGTAAATCTGAATCTTCTGGATCTCTAGATTTCGGGATTTTAGTGCCAAAGGTTCAGTGAAGACAGTCATTTATTTCACTCTCCTTCTAACCCCCAGTCGAGAAGATGACGTCAAGGGCAAACGGATCACTGGAACTGAGCCTGCGGAGATGGGTTGTTTTCACTCGCAATTAGATGAACTTTGGCGGAGTTGGATAGCCCCTTTGCTGACTTCTGCCTCACTTTCAAAGTCTCATTCGGATCCGAGTCAAACGTGTTCCAATGGTCCATTATTAGAATCCAGTTGAAGAGACAGGGCGGGTCGCCTGGACCGGCGAATTATTTATTTACTTACACATTTTATTTATTTATTTGTTACGATACGGGACAAGTCCAGTTGCAAAACAACGGCGAACGCACCGAAGCGGAAATCATATAAGTCCAGTCATTGGGTAGTTTGGAATGGAAAATTTCCATTATTTAATAATACCTGAAGAATGGGGGGTGCTGAATACGAACATTTCGTTTTCTACTAGATTCGGATTTGGCTTCACCTATAACTCGGGAACCATGCCTCCTAACAACATAACTACTCTATACAAAATTAAAGCAGATTAAATTTCCGTAAACATGAGAACGCCTCGCTTGCTTCTTCCGTTTGGCCGCTAGAGGGCGCTGGAGTTTGACCATTTTTCAAACTTAGTCAAAATCTTCGTGACTTCCGAAGTTTGTTTGGTGGGGGGGGGGGGGGGGGGATGAAATAAGTTTGCAACGCGGGGTAAGCACCTCTGAGGTAGATGGGCCACGTAGTTAGTAACTAACTGTTGAGGAAAAACGCTGCAAATTTTACACAAGGGTTTATTATTCTTTGATAAAGGTTACTAGTGCAAAAATTTAATTCTGTCAATAAGAAAAATTTAGGGAAAAAAGTTTTTTTGGTTTTTTTTTAATTCTTCGTTTTTTACTCGAAAAATATTTAACCTCTGGCATCCTTCAAAAATCCCATTTTTAGCCCCATGAAGGCCCTGTAGATCGCCACAGTGAAATCGGATCGTTCCGGTACTCCCAAAAATGGATTCTACGTCCAAAAATACTTCGAAAACGTCACCTAACTCTATCAGATAGCTCAAAGCCTTCAAAACCCCCTCCTATAGCCCCATTTTAGCCCCATAGCGCCCCACGGGTTTGGGCGATCGGACTGAAAACCTTGCGGGCACAACTAGATGGTAAACCAAGTATTTTGTCGACATTTCAGATTTAAAAAAAATTCCTACTGCCCAAAACGGCCCGGACGGCGGACGGACATTTCGGATTTTGAATGTAGACCTTTTGAAACGGATAATGTCAAATTGTGAGGCCGATCGGAGTCGTCGACCTCCGTCGCGAAAATATAGGTGTATTATTCCAAGAATAATAAACCAAAAGGGACAGAAAATGGACGATGGAGTTTAGGCGGGGGGCTCTGAGACCGATCTGGGTCAGAAGATTGGACGCGTCAATCCAGCCAGTGAAGAGGCCATGAAGGAAGACCATAGCAGCCAGTCCGTCGATCGGTTGGCCCCAAAAGCTTCAGGTCACTTGAGAGGGTACCATAGTGCGACAGGGCGACATTTAGGGATGGTGGAGAGAGAACAATTGGGCCAGTAGTTCAGGTTTTCAACTGGTCGCCCTTCTTGAAGACAGGAGTGATGAACGAAGCCTTCCAGGCACCAGGGAACAATCTAGCTGACATTATGTGAACCTGCACGATATCAAGAAGGACTCTGTACGTCTTTGGCTATGCCTCTCCTGCCAGTTGCAAGCAACGTGACATCCCCCACATGAAGTGGGACCCTTGTACTTGTTCGCATGAAGCAACCACAAGTGAGGCCGAGTGTTCTTGCGCACTCCACGAGCTAAGTGGGCTGGTATCCGAGTTTATAACAAAATTCACATACCGCCGGTACGCATACGCATGTGCGCCCATAGTTTACCTCGTCCATCCACGACCAACCTCCAATCCAGGGGTACAGCCTCCGTCTGCCTGGCTACCAATGCGGGTGCTCGCCCGCGCTGGGGCCCACTGGGACGGTTGGCGACCAGAGGGTTGCCATTCCCTGCCCGTTACCCGCCCAGGTGGCAGCGATTCCTTTCAATAGGGTGTGTTCCCATAGATGAATCTCCCTTAAAAGAGGGTCGCCGGAGTTGTCCTGGGTCTCGCACTTGTAATACAGCAAAGAGCACTCTCAGTCAGTACTGGAAATCCAGCTGACAGTGAGGAGTTGAATAGGGAATTCATCATCAGGAAGGAGTAATGCATTGAGTCCTCACGTCTATTCTAGTAGTTCTAAACAGTTCACAGCCCTGAGTGAACCGATTGATACCTGTGATTGGTATCGATTGTATGTAAACTCGAAACGACCATGCTAAAACCCACAGAACCTGCAACCTGCAATACACCCAATGCGGGCACCGTAATTTAAGAAAATGAAAACAGCGCGACTAATTTCAATCCTCTCCTCCCTTCTATTACTCCCTCTCCTGCATGTAAATCAATGTACAGGCAATTTTTCACTCAAATTTTTTTTACTCGTTTCACCTTCGACCCTCTCCGTCATTTCATTTTGTCGTTGGACAGTGATTGACGTGAAGTGGTCATAAAGCGTCAGATAGGAGGGGCGAGAGGTCACTTCCCCGGGTATGTACGGTCCCCCCATTGTGAAGGCTCACAAAAGGATGCGGACATTTTTTTCTTTTTTTTCGAGGGAGCGAGATCAGGTGGAGGGACATCGTGTTTTGTCGACGAGAAGGACAGGTGTAGGAAAGGGGATGCGATACCGGTGGTCAAGGGGAAACTTCCGACTGTGATGGATGTATAGGAGTTGGTATGACCTGCGTTGCCCTACGGTGACACACGGTTTTGAAAAATGGATTAATCGCATCTTCAAGACTACCAACGTGAAATGCTCAGCTAGTGTTGAAAAATGGATTAATGGCGTCTTCAAGACTACCAACGTGAAGCGCTCAGCTGGTGTCATTTTTTATATAATGAACACTCAAGACCACCCATAAAGTGAGAAGTTCAACTGAAAAGCATCACACGACCAACCTAAACACTCAGCCTAAAGGGACTTTTCTTTCCTACAGTGATGATAATCACGAGAAAAGGGTGTGAGAAGGACGAGATGGACCCTCGCTGTGTATCGGCCTCTAAAAGATTTGTCTCGGGACGGGCCTCTGAAGATATTGGCCTCAGGCTCCTTCTCGGGGGGGGGGGGGGGGGGGGATAAAAGAGACGAACAGAGGAAACAAAAAAGGAAGGGGGAAGTGGGTGACAAAAGAAGAATAGAGACGGCAGAAAAAGGGGGAAAATCGCGAAAAGGAGGAAAAAAGAGGTCTCGAAATTATACAATTTTCTCAGATGAAGATAGAGTATGGGGGAAAAGGTTGATACGACGGGGGCATCGACGTGAAAGGGGTGGAATCCACTTTTTCCTTTCCCGCGGTCACCTTGGGTCAAAACTGTTTAAAACTACTAGTTACTAGGAATCTGAAGGTAGACTTCACCTCATGGAAGAAAGGAAAGGAAGCCTCACTTCTGTGTCAAACGGCGATCCCAAAACGCCAGCCCGTTGGTGGAACGGTGGGTGGATTGCGACAGCAGCGCGACCCCTACGAGATGTAGTGAAATTTGATGGTGGTTTGTTACCAAAACTGAACCAGAAGAGGCGTGGAGGTAGAAAATTCTGAACGGCCTCAAAATTTGACATTATACATTATACAGAGCCGTTTTGGGCAGTAGGCATTTTTTTTTAAAGCTGAAATTTTGACAAAATACTCGGTTTACCATTTAGTTGTGCCCACAAGGTTTTCAGCTCAATCGCCCAACCCCAAGGGGCTTTGTGGGGCTAAAATGGGGTTAAGCGAGTGGTTTTTTTACTGTTTTAGGCTATGAGGTCGAGTTAGGTGTCATTTTCGAAGTATATTTGGACGTAGATTCGATTTTTGGTGGTCCCGGAACGATTCAATTTCACCGTAGAAATATTCCAGTTTTTATCACACTTTCTGCACTTTTTATCAGCTAAGAATGAAAGCGTGGAGGAAAGGAAAGGAGATCTTACTAGATAGGACCTCATGTGCCGAAATCGATAGTGGCGCTATCCCTATGAGATGTAGTGAATTCAGGTTAAAGGTGCAATAGGCCCTGCTCCAGGTTAAGTGGCCGCGGTCCTCAGGGGGTCAAACTCCTAGGAGTGAGGCTTCCTTTCCTTTCTACCATGGAATGAAAGTTAGGCCTGGAAAAATTCTTTAGGCCTTGAATCTTATAAAGGGCGTTTATTTTTATTTTTAAAAAGCTCTGAAATTGAACTTGAGTCACAATCCTGATTCCGGGGGGGGGGGGGGGGGGGGAGGGAGGCCACCGCCGTGACGAAACGATTGTGCCCCTTGGTCATGAATCGGGAGTTTGACCCCTGGGCCCATCGAACCTCAATTCACTGCATCTCGTTGGGATAGCGCCACCGTCGATTTCAGCACATGAGGTCCTATCTAGTGAGTTCTCCTTTCCTTTCCTCTATGGCTTCACCTATAAAAAGGTGCGCAGCGGCGATACCAGTAATAACATACTCAATCCTTGGCATTTAGCCTCCTCCTTTGAAGTCTTCTACGTGGAGTTTTAGATTTTAGGCGGCCGGCTCAGGGCAGTTGTTCTGGGCGTTAGTCACTTGGTGGTGCAGAGAGGGTGTTGAAAGGAATGAGGGGCGTGATGGTTTCTGATGAGACCACAGGTTCGAATCCCGTCGAATGCCGAGTTATGGGTGGGTGGTCACTTGAGTATTCGATGTAGTACATGCTATAATCTAAAGTAGCTGAGAATAAAAACTTACGTACTCGTTGAATACTAAAACAACCACCCAGCTGTAAGACATCCCTGTAAGAGTTGTTATCACAGCGTTAGCCGGTAAGACCCCGCACTATAAACAAACCTAGATACTACTTCTGAAGAATGGGGATTTGAAAACGTTCCAGTAACATCATAGGATTCGTGAGGGAACGGTAACGGTAATGAGCTCGGTAGATGGTAAGCAGATACTCCCCGGGGGTGAAACGACGGCCGTAAACTCCGTTCGATGGGAAACGATAAGACCCCCGAGAATCGGATTCGGGGTTGAGTGAGATATCGCGGATATCTGAGGGAGGAAACCCGTCGTATACGACCGGCGAGGGGATGGGATTCCTGCGGGTGTATCCATTAGGAGATATACGCACCACGCTTGGATATACCCACCTGCCAGGAGTGATTGACGCAAGTGTACAAGTATGATGGCTCTGCCAATCCCAAACCTCCGAATTCGTTCCCAATCACTTTTCATCCAGATTTCCTTTCGGCCGAGATAAGTGACAGACTGGAGGAGCCAGAGTTTGTGATGGAGGTGTTGACAGAATCCTTGACAGTGGACCCACCCGGAAAGATTTCCAATTTCCCGATCCTCAAATCTTTACTTTCCCCCTTTTTCCAGGACATACCGCAATGAGCCTCTGGATATGAAAACTCCCCAGAGATCCGTCCCCCACTGGTGACCTCCCCCAAAAGGCAAACAGGGCGAGTGTAACGTCCCCCTTTTCGGGGGATTATCATTGCAAATTTCAATCCCCCTCTCCAACCGTACGATTGTCAACCCTCATTCGACCTCTCCCGTTCAGTCTAACCCCATCTGCCTCGAGGCCGATTTTGATAAGATAAATCGCTCCGAGGCACAACGTCTTCGGATTGGATTAAAGTTGGAAAGGGCGGTGAAGACGAGACAAAGGGTAGAGGAGGGGTGGAGGGATTTACTCGGAGCCATCTCAGTACGCGCTGGGAATCGAACTCTCTCCAAGGGGGTATTTCATTCTCCGTGGGCTCGAATTGAAGCAGTTAGGTGCAAAAGAAGGCAAAGCAAAGAAAATCCACTGTCCGTCATGGACTTTATTGGCTTGGATTGGGAACTTGCCAGGCCCTAATGCCCAAATACTTACCGCAGACGTTTAAAATAGCTACAACTAAAAAACTAAACAATAATTGTTGAGGAGTTTGAGTCAAATATGAGGAAAACGAGAAAAACGTGTTATAAGCCAATGATGTTATTTTTAATATATTTCTATATTGTGATAATAAAGATCAAAATCTTTTGAAACTGAACTAATTTAGATTTAGTGTAAATAAGTTCAGTTTCAAATCATTTGGAAGGAGATTTGAAATTTCGGTTTTATGTAATTTTTGAAACGAAACGTTGGGTTTGGTACTTTTGGTTTATTATTCTTGGGATCATACACCTACCGAGGTCGAAAATTCAGATGGGTCTCAAAATTTGACATTGTCCGTTTCAAGATGTCTAAAATTCAAACACGAAGTTTCCGTCCGCCGCGCAGTAATTTTAATGTGGAATCTCATGCTGGTATGGATTTTGAGAAGAAAAAATTATATCCGGTAGAATTCAGTGATTGCAGCTAAAAATTAAGGAACTTCATTAAAGAACGCTGCAAATTTTACACAAGGGTTTATTCAGCGCCGGATTAACCTCTCGTGGGCCCCGGGGCTGAGACTTAAAAATGGCCCCTATATATATGTACATATAGGTAAACATATATATTATATATGAAAGTGGATCCTCTGGCAGGATTATCACGTAAAAACCACTAGAAAATCGCGTCTGTCGCTTCACAACCAAAAACTGGGTCAAAACAGTAATAAAACTCCGAATGCAGGGCAATCTATTTTTACAAGTAAAGTACTAAAGTAAAGACAAAAACAGTTTCTTTTTACAATAAATAAAAATGCTGCAAATTTAACACTATAGTGTTAATAAGAATAATAAACCCTATAGGGTTTATTATTCTTTGATATAGGTTACTTGTGCAGAAATTTATTTCTGTCAATGAGAAAATCTCAAGAAAAAGTTTTTTTTTTTATTTTTCGAAAATATCCTTTTTTTCGAAACTTTTTTGTTTTACTTGAAAAATATTTGATCTCCTGGGATCCTTCAAAAATCCCGTTTGTAGCCCCATGAAAGCCCTATAGATCGTAACAGTGGAATTGGATCGTTCTGGGACCCCCAAAAATGGATTTTACGTCCAAAAATACTTCGAAAACGACACCTGGCTCGATCCCATAGCCAAAAGCCTTAAAAAAAAAAACTTTTCCCACAGCCCCATTTTAGCCCCATAGCGCCCCACGGGTTTGGGCGATTGGGCTGAAAACCTGGCGGGCACAACTAGATGGTAAAATTTCAGATTAAAAAAAAAAAAATTCCTTCTGCCCAAAACGGCCCGGACGGCAGCTGCCGTCATTCTAGATGACGGACGTCTTTGTATGCGTGTTCAATTTCAGTGTGTGTCATTGTATGTGTGTTCAGATTTTATTTTTACATAGGCTGGTCGTGTTAGTTTTAGGGAGGGGAGGAAATTTTGTAGAAGTACTCGCCTCCACCAGACAAGTAAACGTGGAGAGAGCAACCACCCATGATCCGAAAACTACAAGTTACGAGAAGCGGTAGAAGAGTAGGTATGGTCTGCTGCATTCCGCAGCCACCAACCACCCGAACACCACAAGTTTCAAGAAGAGGTGAAATAGTAGGTAGGTCTTGCTCCAGAGAAAAGATTCACATAAACTTGCGTTCAGAGGTGAATTGTCTGCCGACAAGCCAGGTATTACAACACTTGATTGATTTTCGGTCAAACATTGGTGTTCGGCCCGGATTCGAACCAGGCTGATCAGCGCTCCGACTGATTTGTAAACAGACGAAGCTCTGTCGCCTTAGCTCACTGGGCCACCCTGACCCTGGAGCAAGACTATCTAAGACTCTCTTACCTTATCTGTGATTATCTTGGCGCATTGTGGGGTCGGCTCCTGCCCCACTTGTGAGAACCAAAAATGGTTAAATACAATAAAACCCACATTTTAGTAGGTAGGTCTGCTGCGATGACTCCTGTCCCAAAGAATTTCGAGCCAATTTACATGATAAGACCTCCTTTAAAACCAGGCGCCTCCACATTGGTCCAACCCAGGTACGCCAGAATGGTGTGGCCGGAGGGGACAGGAGGGCCCACTGTACTCCCCCTAGGGGAGATCTGAAGAACAAGGTAGAAGAAAGAAGATGAAATCTTAAGCATGCTTATGCTTAAATTTTAAGCAATGATAAGCACTACCTCTGGGGGAAGAAAGAGAGCAGAAGGTATGAGAAAGTTTGTGATGGGCCAGAAATGGCCTTAGACACAACCTAAGAAGCTCTGTACAGCGGATGGCGGACAGTGGACTGCAGACGGCAGACGGACATTTTGGTTTTGGAATATAGACCTGTTGAAACGGATAATGTCAAATTTTGAGGCCAATCGGATTCGTCGACCTCCAAGAATAATAAACCAAAAATTTAACAAATTATTTTTGTTTTTATGAACCAAATGCGGTACAGAGTCCAACCCGCTAAGCAAACTCTGAACCACCGCTACAGTGTGGAAAATCCGTGAGGTCTATAACTCGCGTAGGGAGTGTAGACATAGACGACTCCATGAGGTTTTCCGGTTTTCGAGTAAGTAGTAATATAAGGAAGGTAGTGGAAGACTTAGTGGAAGGTAGGTAACTTGAAACTTTCCGTTCACCTTCCTCTTTTTCAGTAAAACAATTTTTTGGATATCATCATAGGAATAAGGAAAAACGGTTTGTTAATTTTTACCACAAAAAAAAAAAAAAAAAAAAAATCAACGGTGGCGAAGTGGCCCCCTTTGGGTGTGCGCCCCGGGGCTATAGCCCCCCTAGCCCCCCCGTTAATCCGGGCCTGGGTTTATTATTCTTTTATATACGTTACTTGTGCAGAAATTTAATTCTGTCAATGAAAAAATAAAAAATTTTTTTTTTGGATTTTTTGTTCAAAAATGTGTCTTTTTCAAAAATGCTATTTTTTACTCGTAAAATATTTAACATCCTGGGATCCTTCAAAAATCCCATTTTTAGCCCCACGAATGCCCTAAAGATCGGCCCAGTGAAATCGGATCGTTCCGGGACCCCAAAAAATGGATTCTTCGTCCAAAAATACTTCGAAAACGACACCTAACTCGATCCCATAGCTAAAAGCCTTCAAAAAAAACCCTCCCGTAGCCCCATTATAGCCCCATAGCGCCCCACGGGTTTGGGCGATCGGATTGAAAACCTTGCGGGCACAACTAGATGGTAAACCAAGTATTTTGCCGAACTTTCAGATTTTAAAAAAAATTCCTACTGCCCAAAACGGCCTGGACGGCGTACGGCGGACGGACATTTCGGATTTAGAATGTAGACCTCTTGAAACGGATAAATGATCAAAATTATTAATATTATTATTATTATTATGAGGCCGATCGGAGTCGTCGACCCCCGTCGCGAAAACATAGGTGTATTATTCCAAGAATAATAAACCAAAAAACAAGCGTTCATAAATGTTTTTCGCGCTATCACCTCATGAAATGCTTTTGTAGTATGTATCTCTAATAGGCAGGACGTTTTTCTAATGTTTAGCACGTTTTTCTTGGTATTTAGCTTAGAAAATGTGCTCGCGTTACGTGTCGTTCTCATACTGATGGCTAAAACTCATAACCCTTGATGTATTCTGCGACCAGAAATTACCGGAATTGCATGGGCACCAAGTTATCGATGTTTTCGTGGTCAAGACCAAAATATTACTCAGTGGTCACAAACCTTAACTAGATCTTGACCTCCTTGTTCAAGATGAGACCATTAGGCTCTTGTCAACTCAGCAGAGATGAGTTTCAATGTAAGCTATCGCGAGTTGCGTGCCGTATTGATTAATAAAACTAATTTGGAGGAGTGGCTGGAATCTTCAGCGGCAGTGAGGAATTCTTTCGTACGAAAGCTGATCAGGTAGGTAGCTGTAAACAAGGGGGTAAAAAAGTTTTTTTTTTTCTTTTTTTTATCCACCCTCCCTATGTTAATTGAGATAAAAAAATTTACTGAAAAAGAGGAAAGGTGGTACACGTGTGGAAGAATGGTGCTTTTTGGGGGGGAAAAAAATTTCTGTAAGAAAACACTCACAAAGGGTTGTTCATACTCGTAAAAACAGCTGAATAAGCTGAAAGCCAATGAGTATAACCTTTAAAATGGTGAATTATGGCAATAAAACATTTTATTGCAAAAACTGACATGAAATTCGGATTCTACGCCTCGAAAAACATGTGTACCAAGTTTTATTGAAATACTCCGATGAGAAGGGGTTTTTGCCGCTTTTGGGGGGTTTTGCACCACTTTGCGCCGTCCGAGCCGTTGTGGGCAGTAGGATTTTTTTTTTTTTTTTTTTCTGAAGTTTTTTCTTCAAGTCTGAAAACTTGATAAAATACTCGGTTTACCGTCTAGGTTTTCAGCCCGATCGCCCAAACCCGTGGGGTTCTCTGGGCTGCAGGAGGACTTTTTTTTCCAAGGGTTTCGGCTATGGGGTCGAGTTTTGTGTCGGTTTTTAAAGTATTTTTGGACGTAGTATCCATTTTTTGGGGTCCCAGAACGATTCGATTTCGCCGTGGGGATCTATTGGGCTTTCATGGAGCTACAAATGGGAGTTTTATCGGATCCCAGGAAGTCAAACGTTTTCCTAGTAATTTTGGACGCATCATCCATTTTTCGAGGTCCCACCTATCTCTCTCTTTTTTTCTTTCTTCAATCGAAACAGTTAATTAAAACCTAAATCAAAGAATAATTATTATTATAAACCCTTGTGTAAAATTTGCAGCGGTTTGTTATCAAACGATGTGGATTTATTATTGTGCCGTTTGAAACAAAATATCGCTTCCCGGTAAAATGAGAGGCTGTTGATTCACCTATAATTAAAAATCTTCTCATTTTAGTTCGCGGGATTCACAAAGTCCTAACTCCCTTCGCGTTTCTCTTTTTGTAGGTAGGAGTATTTCTTCCAATAAAAATACTGGAAAACAAATTCAAAGTAGGTATTATCATTTATTTATAAAATGCTAGTCTCATCAAATTCATGGAACTTTGTGTTCTAAACAAAAAGCTTCGTTTGGTTTACTTTTAAGTAGATAGTCAGTCGGGATAACAACTGATGTGGTGTCCTGGGGATGCTATGGGCCGAAAGTCCTTCTCGTGGACTCAATTTACATGATATGCCGCCTTCTGGCACCAAATTTGAACAGTCCTTGGTTCGAGGCCAATATTGACTCCTACCTCAGCACAACAATGCTATTCAATCAATAGGTCCAAGACTAACAGGAACGCTATGACCCCGCAGGGTTCGATAGGGCATAACCCCAACTGTCCGACTTGCAGCTTCAACTTTCAACTCAAGCATGAGCATTGATTTACTGTAGGTTTTACACTTGTTACCACGGTATAACGCGAAAATATTCTTGGAACTGGAAAAATCTGCGATGAGGGCTAATAAAGTGTCTTCGGAGCAGTAGCTGAGGCCAATAATTTTCTCAAGCAGAAAATACAAAGCATTGGCTCGATGAAACGAATTTTCCGCCTGCAAAACGGCCTAAGACGTATAACAGGAGGATAGTTTTATTTAAGGAATGGATTTATTGCATTTTGTCGCTAACACTGAACTTGAACTGTATTTTCAAGGGGACGACGAATCAAGAGCGAATGCTCTGCCGCAAAATCACATGACCCACATGCCACGTCATGCCATGTGTCATGTCTGCACATTCTACGAGAAGGTTTTGACCAAAATCCAATTGACACGTTGACACCAGACGCAGCCAAACGAAAAACGGCCAATGAGAACTGATCGAAGACATCTCGTGGTCAGTCATCACCGGAAATGCCAGGAAACCAGACTCCCCGAACGTTCCTCGGCAACCATTCATTTTTGGTAATCTCGAATTGCCTCCGACGGCCTCCCATTTTGCGTCTTCTGCTTGCTTGGGCCAGCTGGATTGACCGCCTGGACGGCTGGAGTTTTGATGGCAGGACTAATTGTAAGATCTGAAGTCAGAGATAGCCGGTATGACGTCTTATTCTTTGAATTTTGTCTCCGTTCCGTCACGGTTGCTTTGAGCAGTGCAGCCTCACAGCTCCCCTACGTAAGTCTGGACTGGCTTGAGGACTTGATTGTACAGCGTTAATTTGTTCTGGTTAGACATTTTCCTGCTTGGGGCTCCGTAACCGGGTTTCCGGTATCAATCTACAATCTACGCCTCTTCTGAAGGCGATCAGTAAAACGCAGATTTCAAGGTGGTGAGATGGTAGATGTGGCTGTCGATTCATACACCAGAGAACAGCTCACCAACGCTCCGCAGCCTGATGGAATTGGCGGTCTGCTGCACAATGTATGCACATCAGCAAGCCGTACATGGTCCGCACCATCATCTCGTGATGAGCATTATATCAAACAACTGTGGCTTTCATTCCCTGATAGGTACAATTCGTTAACCTCATCCAGCCTCACATTCACGTATTAGTGTAAATCGTAGATACTTGCTTATGCATTTTTTTGGCGGAAATTCCCCTCCACCGGATATGCTCTGAGGTGAATATTCCCCGTTAAGACGGCCTAGGACCTCTTTTGAGCCTAATGGATGCCGGATCAGCCTTCCCATCGGCTCCACCCGTACCATGCCATTCTCTTCCTATTAATCATTTACTTCCTCCCGCTTCCTGGTGATTAATTAACCCAAAAGACGGAGGTAAAGTTACTCTTGTACGACAAGTCGAATTTGTCTTCATCCCAGTTCCTTCCCAGTATTTAACCGCTTTACCAACCAAACGTGGGATCCACTGACCGCACTTTTGATGTGTAGACAAGGTGTTGTAACGGAAATATTTATGGTGTTCACTGACGAGAGGCTTCAGTTCAAACCGTCACGAGAGAGCAAATATTTGAAAACTCAAAGGAATATGAAGCCGTTTCTCTCCCTCGCTCTCACTTTGAGCAAATTTCTGGGCGTTGAGTGACACGTAGTTTCCGGTCTGTTTAATTTCAACCACCAAACTAATCTGAGCCTCCCGGCTTGTTGTGTTGAGTTTGTTGCTTGAATTTTGCGCGCCCCTGTGAACCGATGGTTCTTCTCTTCGGAGACACCGCAATCGGGTAATATATTCCGCAGCTCATCACCAGATTCTTATTCTTACCACAATAAGTCATCTGCAAAACACGGTAGCGGAATTGCGAATTGCATTATGGAAATCGTTGGGTGAAATGGGTTTGATTGCTTCTTTTAAGATCTACGCCTTGAAAAGTAAATTTACGCAGTTGCCTGATACTAATTGTAGTGGCCCCTACTCTATTTGGTCGATATCAGAGATTCAATCCAGTTTTTGGTTGACGTTGGGGCCACTAGAAGTCGCATTTCAAATCGACATGGGTCCGAGGTGACTTTGTTCCAAATTTTGACCCTCAGCGTCGTCCCTAGCAAAGCAAATCCAGCATGTTGAATCGGACATGCATCCTTCTCCAACGCAAACTTGGTCCCAGCGCAACTTTCCGCCAGCCGCACAAGGCCAATTTAAAATCAAATTCAAATCTAGGTAGGTACAAAGGCTCTTGTTGGTACCCAAAAGAAGCCTGGGATTGAGTTCAGTGGACCGATGAACCCCACTAGAACGAGAATTTTGTCAAAATATCAGTTTCATCCTGCTAATCAAGTTGCTAATCCGCTGACGTGATTCAAACAAAAAACCACTCAACACACCATTTGCTGTGTAAAACGCTTTGATGCTTTACAGGCCATGATTGTTTCTTCGTTCACCCCAACAAATTTCCCTATTACGGTGCTAATCCCTCCCCCACAAAAACCTCCCCAAAATGAAATGAAAACTCCAACCAATCCGGAACGTGAGCGGGCGAGAACGTTGGGTTATACGAGAGATGATTCGGTGAGATATGAGGCGGACTTGAACATAAAAACCATGTCGAGATCTGATTAGGCCGAAGCTCGAGCCCAAATTACTCCTCTCACGACCCAGCGGGGATGAAATGTACTCAAAATTGCGTGGGGGGCGGGAAGGACGTTATGCCCCTTTTTGTGCGCCCTTTTATGAATGTGCCCACATGAAGGGGCTCTGAAACTCCAGAAGAAACCTTCGGGGAATAGAAACAAGATTACACGGACTGCAATACGACCACGTAGTCAGATAGTTTATATCGTTTTTCAGAGAGACATGCAGAATCCATTAATACGGAAATCTCGTCCACCGCTGAGCCCATTGGCCTTTTGGTAGGAACGAACGATGTAAGCTGGAGCGAAATTCGTATTAACTGGTAGGGAGGTTTTGCAGGGACATTTTGCTGCTCCCCGGGCCCAGTCAAGGTCACCTAAGCGAGGCATCATAATATGCCTCTGCCTCTCTGCCAATCCAGAAACCAACAACAGGTCTTCGTCTGCTGGTCCTCCAATAGATGGTACAATCCAGGATGGGCACCAGAGACTGCCCCTTTCACTCTTCCTCATAGCCATGATCATCGATTGGACGCTCCAGGGTGACATTCCTCAATAGATTGAGCGTATCCCTTGCTCTTGATCCGGAGATCCTGATGTTCAGTCTCGTATAACCCTGACCAGGACGTTTTTGCACTGCTATCTCTCTCCTTCCACCCATTTGAAGATTTCGTTTGATAAAAAGCTCCTGGTCGCCTCCATAAAGTGTGCAGCACCAGACATGCCGACCCTTTGCCAGGTCATCCTTCGTTGTACCCAATGCCTTGATGATGTCTGCCTGACTGTCTGACGGCTCACAGTGCCCCCCAATGACGCTTAAACTGGCCGATCGGTTTGATGTTCATTCTTTAGCTGATATATATATATATGAACAAAGAACCATACTGGTTTTGTCTCTTCGAGCTGTCTGGAGGAAAGCAGAGGGGCAGATAGTTGAAAATCGGCGATTTTCACCAGTACAGTTTTTTGCCAGGGCGAGCCCCACAATATGTCATATTATTGAAGCCTTAAACCACGATTGATATGTATTCAGGCTATGTATCCGAATACATTAAAAATATTATCTTTATTAAATTGGCCTTCATTGAATTTACAGATCAAAAATACTGAAAAAAATCTGAAAATCGAAAAAAGTCGCGATGTTCACCGAAGTGCACGAAGTTTTTTCTTTCTGTGGGTTCAGTAAGGACCCCAGAATGTGACTCAAAAGTCAGATCGTGCGCAAATTTGCGCACTAAAAACGTGAAAATAAGGAAAAAAATATTTTAAATTTTTTTTGTTAAAAAATGATAATAATAGGCTGGAAATTTAGATTTTTCTTTGTTTATGTAAAATTATTTTTAATTTTACCAGAATTATTTATGCAACAAAATCATTTTCCAATTTTTATGCAAATTATTTTACATTTTATTTCTTTGTTTAAAAAAATGATAATAAACAGGTAAACATTTAGATTTTTCATGCTAAATCCATCTCAGTCTGACGTTGAATAATTTTCGCCACCTTTTAGTGTCATCGGCTTCACTGTGCGGAGTCTTTTATGCGCCACAGGTGCTGACGACGTTGACTTCCGTCATGACCGCGCAGCTCTAATATCCAGTCTTGGCCCCAAAATGCCCGAACCAGTTCTACCATCCATTGCAGATCCGTCGGTATATGTTTGATTTAGAATAATTTACGTACAACTTCCCACCAACCCCCTTCTGACGTCCTCGCACGTGAAAACGAATTGCGTTGCGTTTTAACAGCACCACCCCAACTGCTACATGCATATCGTCCATGTTAACAGGGCTCCTGGGAGCTCGGAGTCACATACCCACAAGGCTCCACGTTCAATTCCTTTTTCGGCGACAGCCCAAAACGAACGAGGGGAAGTTCCACTCGAGGGAGGGCGCGCTTTTGCATTTAAACCGCCTTTTTGGCGCTCGGGAGGTTTCCAGCGAGGGGTATATTATAACTAAGGGTGAGACCTCCCATACCTTGACCTACCCTTTCCCGAGAACCCTTTCCACGAACTGTTTTCACTAATGAAATCCCCAAGGAAAATCTGTTGCCCTCAGTAAATTTCCTTCGGGTGGTTTACGAGGGGCGCAGTAGTTCCAAAAGGGATAAGAGAATTGTTCCTAGTTGGACGGTGCACACGTTCATTTCATTCTTCTCGTCCCTAGGAAATTAACTGGATGTTTAAATCACGAACGAAGGGCTTGAGGGCCTCATAATATGAAAATGAGGGGTATAATAGCTCTGAGATCGCAAATCCTAACGATTTATAACTCTTTTACTAGGCAGTTCGAATTGCTTGGGTCGTAAATTTTCTCCCACGTTTTATTTATTCTGTCAATACCGAATTGGCTTCGTGCCTTGGGGGGTGTTGGTGCCTACGTTTCGCCGTGACACGATTGTACATTTCCGGAATCACAGAATATATCAACTTCGTGCGGGTCACGCGGTCACCCCGGATTTATAATTTATTCACTGAGGGTCGGAGGGATTGAGAGGGTTTGAGTTCAGCATCCGTCTTTCTGAAGAGGGTACGGCATTTCTTCATTTGTTCCTCCGATCCGGGAAAATCCCTCCCGGACTTGTGGTCAACAACAGACGGCTTGTTCGAGCCTGTAACCCTCTGGGTCAACACCACCTGATCAATCACGGAGTAAAGCCGGCAGATCGACGTCCGAGAGAGATCAGGTAATTAATGTCACTTTCCAAGGTTCAGCCTTTTACGACTGGAAGGCGTCCTTCAAGGCCTTCTCGTCAGAAAATAATGAAATTTTCCTCTATAAAATTTTCCTCTCCTTTAACTTCGCTTCAAAGGCGATATCCATTACACTCTGAATCACTCAGCAGCCCTAATTCCGGGAAATCACTCTTTGAAATGGTCTAGCTTTTCAGATTACAGAAGAATTGGGGGGGAGGGGGGGGGGGCACAAAAAAGAGGAAAAAGTTGTTTCTTCTGAATTAAAACCAAAAAGAAAAAACCTCTGCGTGTCATCAGGATCGGGAAAAGGAGTTTTTAGCTCGGGCTGAAACTTGGACGAGTTATAACTGAGCCGAGTTTACTTTGAGACAAGTTGTTCGGAGTCCTAAAAGAGGTTTTGATTACTTATTCAGAGGCCTCAAGACAAGTGTATTAGAGCGTTCTGAATGAGTTCGCTCCTCCCTCTGTCAATTTACTGACTCAGGTTCCCAGTTTATTATTAAAATGCTTATAAAGCAGGTTTCTTTTGCTTCTTTTAACAGAAAGTGTAATGTCGGAAAGTACTGACCGACTTTACAAAAAAGCTACGAGTTGTACGTAGTGTTAAGTGAGTTTTACGTCGAAATTTTTGACCGGGATTCGAACCCGTCGCCTCATCAGAATGCAGCGCGAAGTAACTATCGCCCAACATCACTCGGCTTATCCGGCCACTTGCGAGTTGCACAGTTGACTAAGTGACTAATGTGTTCTAAGTTCAAAATTACATGAAACTACTCCTTTCAAGACTAAATTTTGTTGTTTTGACGGAATAGTATCTGGACAGTGAGGAGAGTCATTTGAGCGCACTTGCGCCCATTCTGGCGCCACCCAGTGACGGACGAGCTGAGGCCTGAACTGGAACTGACTGCGATTTGTGAATTCAAACTAGCAAACTGAGTGATGCACGTTCGAACTTCCCAACTTTCCCTTTCTTTGCCTCTCTCCAGTTCATCACGAGCTTTGTTGAGAACTGTTCGCCCTGATCTCATATGGTGGTTTCTATTGAACTTTTTTCCAGCCACTGCAGGGTTGTCGCCAGTCGTCAACCCTTGCTCCTCTCAGATTGTGTGACCCGGGTGGGAGCTCCGACAGCTTTCCGCTTCTTTGATTCTTATCTGCTTGACAGGCAGCAGCAGGTGTACTGGAGCTGCTACTGTCTTCATTGTCATCTGCTTGGTCCTTATCCCCCTCAACCTCCAATACCTTCGCCAAGTGCGCTCTCCTGCTCTGCCCCGAAAGCCACCTCTGTTTCTTTCTTCTGTCCAATGTCCTTGGACATGACTATGGCAGTCACAAAGGGTGCTCCTGACTCCCAGTCATCACTCTCATTCAACACCTAAACTCGCTCTGAGGTCATCGTGGACTTACAATGAACGTACAAACGCACCATCCTCGTTTCCTCCATAGTATCAAGCTACTGGATGTCCGCAAGTAAGTTGCCATGCACGGCCTGGAACTGCGTACATTTTGTTGACGACTACTTGTTTCCTTGGTCTCAGCAGGTCAAAAAACTTGATAAACGTCACCATACATCTGATTTTGGGCAATGCATGGCGGCCGATGCTACTTGGTCTTGGACAGGTTGCACTTGGTCTTTGGCACATTGATCCGCAGGCCACACAGGCGGCACACATGGAGCTCTCTACTGGAGAATGTGCCTGGGGATCATCTGCATACTTATAACTACACAAGACCAATAAATCCGAGCGAAATCAAGTTTGCGACGTGCTCGAACATACACACGAAACTCTAAAGGACAAGTTTTCTATTGAATTTGGATAGCATGATTTTCTGACGACTAGAAATGAGATTCACTTGGGAGTTGTGAAAGAGGGCGAGCATTCGTGAAGTTAAGGAAAAGGTATTGTGTCTGGGTGGGTTGCCTCCGCCACCTTTTCATTGCCGACCGGACGACCACGTAGGGCCCGACGTCACGTCCTTAGGCGCCGACAGCCGGTGCATACATTTTCATAAACCCAGGAAGGCGCCGCAGTAAGTAGATTTTATCGGAAAGTGAGAGAAATAATTTTGCCCTCTGGAGGAATTCCGGAGCGGATTTAGTTATAATGAGAACTGAAATGCTATGTGATGGGGGGGGGGGGGGGGGGGGATGAATGCTCTGCAGTGGGTAGCTTGATTGGAACAGATGTTGGTTATTGCTTGGTTGTGTTGTACCGTTCTTTGGAGGCGGCTGCAGTTTGCTTAACGGGACTCCAAACATGAGTGCAGAGCCAACAAAATCCCGAGGAGGGCGAGAAAAGACAAACACTCTTGGACGCTTTCGGGTCATCACTTCAGGGACGCCAGGTGAGGGGAAAAAGAATGTGGTTTTCCTCGAAATGCTTGAGACGGACACTCGAGATGGAAAAGGGGGAAGAGTTACAAGTGGAAGTTCATGTCTCGATGTCAACCTCAAACTTCCCCTTCCGAACCAGACCCTTCCCCTCGACTATAGTTAGACTTGTCCCTTCTTATCCCCCGTTCCTGCTGTTGACAAGGAAGCATGGCCTTCTATTCACCTTCACTCCAAAGGTACACAGAGAAATGCCTCTTGACCCTCCACGTCCCAACATCACATTCCCTGATACCGCACTCTTACAATATAGTAGGTCAGTACAGTGCATCTTTCACTCCCTCGAGATTCATTGTGACCTTACTTCGCCCTATGCTTTCTCCGTACCAAGTTACAATGGATCCTTTCGAGGCCACACATCTCACAAGACATTTACAAGGACCCAAACCCAGTCAGACTTTCGCAAAGAGACAGTGGGTATTGTTAGATAGTTAGAACAGGTTTGAATTTAGAAATTATAATCAGTTTCTGTTCAAGTATCGAAGTGTTGGTACAACTTGAAACATTTATATTAGAAGGGGGATTTGGGACGTAATTAATTGAAACCTCTCGAAACGAAGAAGTCATTAGGTTTGTTCCAACAGAAGGAAGGAGATGGAAGGAAGTGGAAGAAACCAACTGGCGCATGCGCAGTAACTAAACGGTAACTGAACGGCTGTTCCATCACGTCAAACCTTCCGAAAGTTGACGTCGACGGCTGTTCCATCAGAGGAAGGGAAGTTAACAGCGGTTGGAAGGAAATGAACCTCGATGAGAGGCAAGGTTCGAAAACCGTTCAAATGGAAACCTCATCGAATTGAAACCTACCACGTAACCTGCTCAGACAAAAACGTCAGTCACGGAAGTCGGAGCGCCATTTCGTCGCTTCAAATTGGTTTACGTTTTTATTTCATTCGCTTTAAAATTCGTCGTTTCAAATGGAAGAGGCCGCGATTGTGAATTTTTTTCTGGATGATCCCGTGCTCCCGGAAAACCTGATCGCTGACGACCTAGTTGACGACGAGTTATTAGAGGACCTGTTGATGGAAGAAACTGAGGAAAACCGAAGGTAATGAACGTTTGGCGGACTCGTAGCTTACCTATACCTGTTTGAAACGTTGAATCTAGGAAACCCCCTTGAATCTTTAGGATGAAAGCTTACTCAAACCACACACGATTACGATTTGTTCGCCGTTTGAAATCTTATGAAGTCAAGTTATTCCGTTTGAGTAAGTGTTTTTGAATGTATTTGAGTGTAGGTAGGTATTCGTTTTACCGGATAGTACCGTATTCTGTTTTGGTACTAAGAAATCCTACCTGAGCCTCGAGTTTTTTTAAAAAAATTCCCAAGTTTTTGTTAAAAAGTAAGGGAGTTGCTCGTAATTCCGTAATTACAAAATAATAATTGTAATTCCGTAATTACAAATATAGGTAATAATTGTAATTCTTTAATTACGCATAATACGCCCACTTAGGCGCATGAGGTAAGTAGTCAATTCTACTCACATAATCTGTTCTGCAAAGTAATTGTTGGTTCTCTTATCGCAGGCCGAAAAATGAATTTTATTTGGAGACGGTCGGTGAATACTCGGACCAGCAATTCCGGGAACATTTTCGCATCAGCCGGAGAGTGGCGGAGGGGTTTACCGCCCGTTTCGCGGCCAGCTGATTTTACTCCGGCCAAAGTGGACGTTACGGTCGGCTGTCACCGTACGAACAAGTAAGTATGAACGGCGCTCAACCGTACTGTGGTGTAATGCATACTGTATAATATACCTATATTACATTATATTCCTCTCATGGAAGAAGGGCTGTAAGCAACTCAGCGCCATCACACACATTGAGATCGTTCTGCCGAAAATATCCCATCATGATCTGTAGTGTTATTCTTTTCATATGGAAGACCCCATTTGTAACTGGAGGATCTAATTTAATATGTCTACTTTTTAGGTCCTGATTTTTTGCTGGTTTGCTGGCCACCAAACGGCCAGCTACAGAGATGTTGCTGACCGCTATAACATAACCATCAGCTCGCTGTACCGCGTGAACATGCGGCTGATACAGTTCATAAGTAGTCTAGCCGACGAATTTATTACGTAAGTTACCCTAAGCTGTAGAATCAAAGTTTCTAGACTATAATGCCTGGCACAAACCCTGTACAGTTAGTTACTGAGGGTATAATTACATGAAGTGCTATGAAAATTTAATTTGTGTCATTTTGTAGATGGCCATCAGTTCAGGAGCGGGCCGTCATTGAAGCATCATTCAGGGCCAAAGGTTTTCCCGAGGTAATCGGTGCGGTGGATGGCACCCACGTAAAATTGGACAAGCCCACCTCTGATCCCGACGCTTACTGCAACAGGAAAAAATATTTCTCCATGCAGGTACCCTCTCAGCCTACGTGATTTATGTACAGTTTTTTCAGGGGGTGTCTCGTTTAATTGGGTCTTTCTCTGGGATGTACATTTGGTCCTCCCTAGACCTGTCGACTCATTGTGCTGCCTCTCGGAAGCTACTGCAGTAGGAGGTCTTCTTGTAGGAGCTATTATAGCTATTATAATAATAGTGTTTCGTGGACAGAATATCAATTGGTACTGATCCACGTATTTCAAGAAGTTGTGCTTATCATTATTTTACCAAAGTATGGTTCCTAATGTGTTGCGCTCTCATTTGACAGGTGCAAGCTGTCTGTGACCATAATACGAGAGTCAGAGACCTGTTTATCGGATTTCCCGGTTCTGCCCATGACGCACGAGTGTTCCGGCGCTCCGACCTGGGGCAGAACTTGCGACAGATGTGTGGGTCTCACATAATCCTCGGTGACAGCGCATATCCATGCCTCAGGAATCTGATCACGCCATTCAAAGACTGTGGGCAGCTCACGCAAGCCCACAAAACGTTCAACAAAAAATTGAGTTCTTGACGATCAGTGATCGAACACGTTTTCGGCATCTTAAAACAACGTTTTCGGCAGCTATATCACTTCAAACTGAGAAACATGCGAACCATCGCCCATTTTATACGGGCGTGCTGTGTCCTCCACAACATGATGGTAGACGACGACCCCACTTCGTCTTCATTCGAACCCCCAAGTCAGGAAGAAGAACACTCCGAAGAAGAACCCGGCAGTGTCGACCCAAATGAGGCATCTCCAGACACCAGGGAGGGTATTGCCTACCGAGAGTTCCTCTTGCGAACGATTGTGAGGAGAGTTTAAAGGAAACTGCTGCCTGTATAGAAATGCATTTACGTTTATTGAACAAATATAAAAATAAAACTGTCCTTTACGTTGCTCACAAGCTATCCCTCTCCAAACGAGGTATTTCTTAATTTTAAATCGCCCGTTTAAATATTCGCTACTCGTAACACCAAATGGGTACTTGGAATCTTACACTAAATCACGTGCATTTAAAAAAACGGTAACATAATGGCAAATTGCGAATTAACAGTAACTTAAATCAATTGTACGCTAAATTGGTATTGCATCCAAAAGACAAGGTAACTTAAGAACGACAAAAAAGGTAATAAATAAGTGACAAAAAACCTACATCCACTCGTAACACCAAATGGGTAGTCAGGTACTTGGAATCTTACACTAAATCACATGCATCTAAAATAAACGGTAACATGAACGTTTTTTGTTCTCATTCATCCCATTAGTCGTAAGTGATGAGAGGACTTCTTCTTCTTGATCCAAATGTTTTTCACTGGTGAGAGAATTTGAGTGTCCTGGAAATACATGACAACCACCGTTAGCCATCTTAGAATAAGCGCAGTTAAGTAAAGTTGTCATAAGTCAAGTCATGCGAATAACAGACAAACATATAACAATAAAATAGAAATGTAAATCACCTGATTCGGGTTTGGATACTGCAGAGAGGTGAACAGACGAAGCGGTCTCGAGAGGGAAAGAAGTGCTGAAGTTGATCGAAGTGTAATTGGCCGCATTGTGGAGCTGCGCAGCCGGCCTTACACTTTGCGGGGTGTAGGTGGCGCTGTACGCTGCTTCATTAGCTGGAAAATGCCAAAAACAGTTGTCATGAATTTTGGTGTTCTGGAAATACATGCTAACCACTGTTAGTGATGTTAGGATAAGTGCAGTTAAGCTAAGCAGCTTAGCTTAGTTAAGTGAAGTTGTCATAAATCAAGTCATGGGAATAACATAGACGTACATAATATGTATTCTTATATTATAAGAATAACGTAGAAATCTAAATCACCTGATTCGGGTTTGGATACTGCAGAGCTGCGGACAGTCGAAGTAGTCTCGGTCAGGAACGAAGTGCTGAAGTTGGCCGCCTGAGTCGAAGCAGCTTGCGCAGGTGTGTAGGCCTTGGCGGAGGACTGAGCCGCTTTGTGGGGCTGTGCAGATGGCCTTATACATTGTGGGGTGTAGGTGGCACTGTACGCAGCTTTATTAGCTGGAAATTTCAAAAATAGTTGTCATGAATTTTGGTGTCCTGGAAATACATGGCAACCACAGTTGGTGATCTTAGGATAAGTGCAGTTAAGCTAAGCTTAGTTAAGTAAAGTTGTCATAAGTCAAGTCATGGGAATAACATAGACATAGGTACATAATAATTATAAGAATAAAATAGAAATCTAAATCACCTGATTTGGGTTTGGCTACTGCAGAGCTGCAGACAGTCGAAACAGTCTCGGTCAGGAACGAAGGGCTGAAGTTGGCCGCCTGAGTCGAAGCAGCTTGCGCAGGCGTATAGGCCTTGGGGGTGTACTGAGCCGCTTTGAGGGGCTGCGCTGCCGGCCTTATACTTTGTGGGGTGTAGGTGGCGCTGTACGCAGCATTATTAGCTGGAAAATGTCAAAAACAGTTGTCATGATACAGAAAACAGGCGGTACACTAAACCATTATGGCACATATAAAAGGCACTCGCCTGTGCAACTGCAAGCCAGAATGATTTTACGAGAATCAAGCATAATATTTACGCCTTGAAATGAATAGTTATTTTTCATTTCAAGGAAGGCAATATAATATTATGCGTCACAATATAATATTATTTCCCCACAGCTCGGCGATGTTCGCAAGTACAATCCCGATCCTTGGTACGGACAACTTCACAATTAATAGCCTCGTATTTCTATTTTGAGTCTACCGAATTGATATTTGAGGGGAGACTCCTAGGACCACTGGGATGCACTGCATACAATGACCACAGCTACGCCACGTACCTACCTTCAAAAACCCCTCCCCTAGCCCCATGGGTTTGAGCGATAGGGCTGAAAACCTTGCGTGCACACCTACATGGTAAACCGAGGGTTGTCAAAATTTCAGCTTTACAACAAAATCCTGCTGCCCACAACGGCCGACGGACATTTCGATAATGGCATCTAGACATCTTGAAACGGATAATGTCAAATTTTGAGGCCGATCTGAATTTTAGACCTCCGTCGCAATTACATACGGGTATTATTCTTATGATAATAATAAAGCAAAAGCTGCTTACTTTCACTCGCACGCAGTTCATTTCCTCTTGCCCTTACGATTTTCCCAGGAAACGACATGAACTCATATAATACATCTGAAAAATTTAGGAAGTCAAACTCAGTAGGTAGCTACTTCAAATCATCGTGCACATTTTCAGAATAAATTATTATTGATTTACCATCATCGTCGGACATCGTAGCCGTAGTGTGAACTTCCCTGTGAAATCAGAAACACTTTTCAGAGTTTTTTTAACACTTTTCTCAACACTTTCGAACACTTTTCACTGCAATTCAACGGGGGAAAAAAATTGTTCGTCAGCACGCGGTGGAAGACCGATTTTTTTTTTTTTTTTGTCTTCCACCATGATCATGACGAACACACTTCGAAATTAAAGTCACACTAGTAACGCGAAATGAAAAGTCGAAGGCAAAAGTGTTCCAACCGCAGTTAACAGCGGTTAACAGATTTCGGAAGGTGATCGAGAAGGCACTGGAATGCAGTTGAACGTTAACGAACGGCAGGCCCTTCTGTTGGAACAAACCTATTGTTTGCAAGCCAGTTGAAGGAAGCTGGAATTAGGGGTGGGATATCGATATCGAAGATGGCCGTTTACAAGCACCAGCCCTAATAATTATTACATTGGCCGTGAATTCTCTGCCATTATCTGCCTGAAATCAAGAAAAACGTTCAGGAGCAGGTATCAAAATTCAATGTAAAGGCTTTGTGGGTCGGCCTGTAAGTTACTACTTGACTGCGGTTGAGTCCGTCATCACTGGTGACCCAGCACTAAAACAGCCAGTGGTGATGGACACAACCAGTATTGAGGAGCACATTAGCTACTTCGTCCGCTCTTTTAGTGACTAAAACAAACTGTTAGGGCCTAATTATTAGCGATGGTATCTAAAATTTTGTTGTGTGTCTTTCTTTCTTCTTTGTGGGTTTCACTTATTATTGTTCTTGTTCCTTGGCTTCAGGAGAACCTTACTGGGCGGTAAACCTCAAAATAATCTCCTTCGCTGAGAACGTTGCTCTGTGGACAGGAGAAATTCCTCTCACGACGGTTCACTCATTTCATCAGAGAAATTGGCAAAAATAAAAATAATGCAATAGGGTACTTGAATACCTTAAAGTATTGGTTCTCTCTCTCTCTTTTCAAAATGGTTGGTTATCTTCCTTTTCCCCTTGCCAAACGCCGTTTCTTCCGTACTTTTACCTTCTTGCCATTACATGAAATGGGTCACTCTTTTGCTGCCCGATTCCGCGGCGTAATCGTCAATTTTCGACTCATTTCACGGTTGGGTCAGCCTTCCTGACCATTTCATGAAAATTCTGACCATTCTGCGGAATAAGTCATTTCAGAGATGGGACCGTAACATCGATATTTTCCTTGCGAATATTTACATATCGATATTCCACGTGCAATAATATCGGGATATCAAAGACTGACATTATCGGTGAAAATTGTATTTTGGAGAATTTATTTAGGAATGCAATTAAGGAGCTGCTCTGCATTCAGCCATAAAAGGGTTTCGGAAAGTTTTGGAGAGATCTTTAGTAAACAGAGCCCTCGATATAGGAAGCTGTTGTCAGTTGACAGGTTGCTGCATAAGAGGAGATTAAAAAAGGTCTCTCATCAAGAGCAACCGACAGTTGTTGTGCAAAAACTGATTTTTTTCTGGTTGCTGGAATTTGTTGGTTGGTACTGATCAACGGACATTCTACTGTATATCTACGGATTTTCTTAGCATTTTTAAAATTTTTGTTGAAAAGGAAAATTTTACAGTATTCTACGGCGTTTTTCTGCCACCTACAGTATTCTAATGATTAGTACCTGGCAACGCTGACTATGGTTCAGATTTGCCTCTCGGCGTAAACCGAATCTTGGTGGGGAAGCTCACGATAGCACCGTCGTGTCCTGCTTGACAACTTTTTAGTGATTTCCGAAATGAAAAGACAACGTACTTATTGAGATATCGGAAGCATCGGTCAATTCATATCAGCTTTAATGTGTATCTACACCAAGCCCCAATTAAAAATAAAATTAAAAAAATTGCTATAAAAAAATAAAATAAAAAAGTTGAAGAAAATTAACAGTTTTATAAAAAATGTAAAAAATTCTCTCTGTTCGTACCTTGGCAGAGTGGGTTTTTCGTGTTCATTAGTCAATGTTTTCCCTCCGCCGAATTAATGAAGCTTTGCCCCCGAGACTCGCCAGCTGTAAAATACTCCATTGTTGGCACAAAAAAATGTTCGAAGCTCGCCGACTTAGGACTTGATGAAACGTTACAACTTGAAGCTCGGCTTCTAATTAATGTCGCTGAAAGAATTTAATTATTTGGGGGCCGTCGACGGAGGAAAACTCTCTGGGAATTGCTGGGAGGGAGGGGGGTACGAATTATGGTCGGAGTCGAGGACATGTATGTTTCATTCAAAAGTTGCAGCCGTTTTAAGCGTTGGGTGGAACTTTGTTGTGTGGATAATTATGACCAATGCAGTGTCAGAGTTCAGCAGTTTAGAATGGTGAACCTGGTGAGGATGTATCCGTGCGGGCACAACTCGTGAGGAGATGCACGAAATAACTTTATAGGTAGTGCACATCACTTGCTGACGAACAAGATTTTTGTTCTACGAGGGCTGAGTACACTGACGACCTAAAGTGTAAAATGATGTATTTTCCGTGGTTCAACAGTTGAAAGCCCTGATCTCCTGCTTCACTGCTAACTTACGGCCAACTCCAAAAACGTCACGTCCGTCCGCCATCCGAGCCGTTTTGGGCTGTAGGATTTTTTTTTTTTTTAATCTCACAATTTGACAAAATACTCGGTTTACCATCTAGTTGTGCCCGCAAGGTTTTCAGCCCGATCGCCCAAACCCGTGGGGCGCTATGGGGCTAAAATGGGGCTACTGGTTTTAAAAAATGGGGTTGAGTTAGGTGTCGTTTTCGAAGTATGTATTTTTGAACGTAGATTCCATTTTTTGGGGTCCCTGAACGATCCGATTTCACTTTGGTAATCTACGGAGCTTTCATGGGGCTACAAATGGGATTTTTGAATGAATCGTTTCCGAGTAAAAAAAAAAAAATAATTTTTTTCTTTTCAAATATTATTCAAATATATTCAAATATTATTCAAAAAAATGAATGAATCGTTTCCGAGTAAAAAAAAATAATAATAATTTTTTTCTTTTCAAATATTTTTATCCGCACAGATTTAATTTTCGAACAAGAACATTTTACCTATATCAATAAATAAAACCTTGAGTACAATTTGCAGCGTTAAAAAAAATTTAATTATACCTTTTTAAATTGTTTTTCCTCTGTTTCCGGCAATTTTTTTTTTTTTTTTTTTAGGAATTTTTAATTTTTATTGATTTAACGTTAAATCTTTCATTTAATTTTCAAAGTTTTTGTTTATTTTTCGTCCTGGGAACTACATTTGACTGAAATACGTCAAACCCTATTTACATGCCATTCAGAAGACATTCCATTGCAATGCAGATGGACCTTCAATATTCTTGTCATTACTGACTTGATCCGCTGTGATGATTGCCACCATCCAACAACTATGCCTTTCCAGAGAGCTCTCAATTACCCTCATGTCCATAATCATGTCCATTTTCCGTCTTCACTGGCTGTAGACTGTGTAACTAAGGGGTTTCAGGAATGTTACCCCGCTGGCGCCCTCTGCTGTCTACCCTACGATAAACTCCTATAGGGTCGAGCATCGAAAGCTTTCACCGGGATTATCCGCTCAACCGGAACTCAACAAACTTTCTAACGGGTATTACCATGATAATTGGAAAAATGAACTTATTCCCGACTTTCTTCGTTCCCCCCCTTTTTTTTTCTCCGATAGGTAATTTTTTCTGTCAGCCCTCGACGTTCGCTTCACTTTCAACAATGCAAGCTGTAATTATCGTTGTAAACAAGCCGGAGGGAGGATATCGTTTTTAAAAACTTTTTTTTACCCCCAAAGAATGCTGAATTGGTTCTCCATCAGACACAAAGACTTGCAAACTTTGAACGTCGCTACCATCAAGGTTTTTTTCTGCGGAGTTGTTCCACAGCTTCCATTTTATCTGTTTTTCCCCCCAGAGGAGTTTTTTTTTTTTTTACAAAAGATTTTGCCGGAACAATACGATGGAGTTCAGTGTTTGAAGGTTTTTACAAATTATTCTGTACCCATCATTGTTGGTGTTAGATCCTAGATACGCTGGATGATGTTTTCGATTTATTTTTGAACTTTCCAGAAGAAAAATGATATCGATGAATCGAAGGAAAAAATATCGATTTATCGAGAGGAAAATAGCGATACATCGAAACATTTTGAGCATCCCTACCGATCACTCTTCGACTGATTTCATCTTTTTTTTCTCCTGAAATCTCCTTAACCACTTCAAGGAACTTCTCTACCTTGTTTGGGCGTTAACTAGTCCTCGTCAAGAGGTTTGAAGCGTTAGGTTAATTCGGCCCTCCTGAAAGCGACTCTCCGGGAAACCAGCTAACCTCAATTCTCAGAGGAGGATTATTTATTCAATCAACCCAAATTCGGCTCGAGGATACAACTTGTCGGGCGCGGATCCTTCTCAAGCCTCCGAGGTTTCCAGGTGAATAATGAAGGAATCAGTTTACCTCGAAAGCAGTTAAGGTCAACATTTCGCTTCCTTCAAACTTGGGAGGATTGATCGGGTAAATTCATTTAGGGAACCCGAGGGTTGAACCTAATTGCCGGTGACGCTCTGGCTGCTTGAGGTAGGTAATGCATTCGGATGAGATTTTCTGAGATGGATTTCCGTAGCTCCTTCGCAGAATATATTTTATGTACGTTAAAAGTGAAATGCAGCGAGAAAGAGGCTTAGTTGAACGCTGGAGATTTATTATCTGCTAGGGCGTTGAGGAGAACAAGGAAATGCTCTCAGGGCTGAGCAAAGTGTGTCGTATAGGATTTTTTAGGCCTTCACCCATATATGAAGTACGAATATTCGTTTCTATTCTGGTTCACAGAGCTGCTGCACAGTTTATAAATATCCTTCTTTTTTTTTCACTCTCAATTCCCGTTAAAACGGGCTTGCTATCCATCTCCCAAAGTGTCCGATCGCCTCGGTCCATTTGAATCGCTTTATTCCGTGCCGCCCCGTAACACGCAAATGGCTAATTTCGCGGGTGTGAACTTTCATTTTCGTTCCCGCTATGTTGTCGAGCCGAAAACCGCATTCAAACCCTCGATGGGAAGAGCATTAGGGGAGACCCAATTTCAGGGACGGTGATTCCTTTTGTTCATTTTTCGCGGGATTCCATTGTGACCAATTCTGTAAAGAACACCGATCCGGCTCTGAACTGGGTGTATTCCCTATTGGTCGATATGGCTACCACGGGAGCAGACAGGTGCGTGGATTCTCAAGTGGGAGTCAACCGGCATTCACGAATAGATTATCCTCAAAAACAAGCCATATAGTTGAGTGGTGGGAGGGGGGGGGGCTCTCGTGGCGAAGGTCAAGTAGTGCACAAGGTCAAAAGATCGAATACACGTTCCTCTCTAGGGAGTCCTCTAGCAGGGCAAACATTTCTGGTGGACGTCATTTCCATCTACTGACCTTCCATACCCGATTCGCAACAAATGTGAGTGTATCTATAGTTTGGAGTGCTGAGCTGCTTGCAGAGACTAAAAAAACTATTGAACTATCAAGGTCAGACCTCGTTGAGTCTCTCCCTTGGTTGGTGACTGTTCCTACAAAATGCATGTGGGAACACCTCCAGACTCCCGGATTATCTCAGTTATGATCAAGGATCATAGCAAGGAAACATGGTACTTGTTTTTCGGAGAAGTGTAAGGAGACAAATGGACGCTTGATTATGTAGGATACAGTGCAAACCATAATTTATCAATTTCACAATGCGAAATGTTGCATGTCATGCAACTCTCAATAACAATATAACTCACTGATGATCCGATTGGGAGCCGTCTCGAGAACGATGTGGAAGGGGCGTTGAGCCACCGTTGCCGTGGCAGGGGGATCCCCCCCCCCCCCAACATCGGGAACGTTCGGTGGTAGGCGGTGGCCGGGGGATCTCTACGGTTACATGTACCACGTTAAAAATCCGGCATTTTTTAACTAATTCAACGACACTGAGCAAACGTCACAATAACAAAGTTTGCTGGCGAGTTGGCACTTGAGAAGTCGAGTTGATTTTTTTCCCCCACGACTTGCGTGAAGTGGAGATGTTGCACGGGAAATGGAGCTCACGTGTATTTTTTTTTTTTTTTTTTTTCATCGGAGTGAGAGGATACGAGAAACTCATGTTTCTTTCATAGGTTGGCAGCCAAAAGGCACTGAGAAAAGTTGAAAATGTCGAGGGAAAAGGGGGAAAAGCTGATAGGTGGAAACAGGTCGTGTCATGAACGGGGGCGACGAGCGGGGAAATTGTCTGGCGAGGGGTGCTGTGGATATTGTGGCCCGGGACGGTAGATAGTTAGAGTTTTCCACGAGGTCTTATTTGCGGACTCGTCAGATGTCACACTGATTTTTTTTCTCCTGTTTCTGCCTTTGATCTTCGATCCCACTGTTCGGGATAAAAAAAAAGAAGCGGAACGACGTAACTCTCCTGACGGTACTTCCAAAGGGACCCAGTTCCGAGTTGCCGGTTGAATGCGAGGCGCTTGACAAGAGGGATTCAGAAGGCGGTGGAAAACAGGAGACGTCAGAAGGGTGTTTTGGAGCTGCTTTTTGCACTCACTTGAAATCCGCTTTCTGCTCTCTATCAAGTCGCAGCAATTCACGTTGAAACTATCTGAAAATGTAACAAGTACCGTAACAAGCTACGATCGCCACTGGCAACATTGAAAATAGCGATGATTTTTCCTTCGATGAAAAGGGCCAATAGAGTCCATAGGCGTTGAAAGCCGATGAAAAGGGCCCCAATGGCAGAAAAGGGACTCGAGTTCGCAGGCTGTTGGGTGTCCTTGTAATGCAATGCTGTTCACGGGCTCATAAATCAGGCGGGCGAAGGTTTCCCAAAGTTATTCGGGAAACCTCCCCGAGCTCCTTGTGCCCTTTTAACAATGATCTTTCCCCACCCCTCCAACGAACCAGTGATTTAATGGTATTATGTATACCGAACCTCCTTGTTTTCCGCATAAAGTTGTTGTTTATTCGGAAAAATTATAATAGAAGAAACTTGCTCGCAATTTAAACGGTGTTGTGGGCTTCAGAACCTTCTGCTTCTTTAGACTTTCTCCCAGATCATTCCCTCCAAACATTGGGGAGAATATGGAGTTTGCGCCTTCGGATCTCTGCCAGACACATTGAATGGTTTAAATCTATAAACGCCACTTCACATTTACTAAAAAAAACACCCTACTCGGGTTTTGTTGTTACAAAAAGTACGAAATATTTGCAATGCAGAAACAGCTATCGAAGCTTCTGTATAATCACCCCATGAAAGCCGAGCTATTCCACCTGTCGAACAGATTGAATGGCCCGATAACCGTTGAGAGGGCGGCCGTTTAATTAGGACTTGTCACCTGAGGTCCTCAGGCACGCTCTCATAATCCTCGCATCACTCTCACGTAGGCTGATTGGTTTCTGGGGTCCAGCACGCCAAACTGCGCACAACTGTCGACTTCCCTCAACTGAATTGCCACAATTGGGCGGATTCAGCTTGGGCACAGGCCATCAAGAGAAAAACAAAACTGTAGAGGTGCGTACAAACCCTGATCCGCAAATATCCTGGTTTATGCCCCGGCAGGGTTTTGGCGGAAATCCCGAAGGATTGGCGACAGTATGTAAAAGACCCAGATCGTGTCGCGATCTCGAAGAAATACCGGGGGAATACTGAAGAGAGGATCTATTTCACCCTCATCGATATTACGGATGTTCAAGTGGTACTTCCAGTTCGGCTCTGACAGAAGAAAACACACTTTCGGGGAGATGGAGGAGCATCGAGTTCCGCACTTCAGATCTATTTTTGAGGTTTTTGTCTACATTACTCGCTTCTTCCCCACCTAATGAGCATTGCGAGACCCAGGCGTCCTCATAGTCCAGTAAATCGGTGTTCGAAACCCCTGTTTCCAGGAAAAAAATGTAGAAGAAGGTTTGACAACCTTTATCTATGTTTTTTTGGGTCGCTGAATCCGAATCTGAGCTTTGCCACCTCGCCAGACGCGAGCTTAACTCAGGAAACGCGAAAAACACGTAATTGTTCGGACTTTTTTCAGTTTTTTGGCTGTAACTCGGAATCTAAGCGTTTTTACGACTTGCACACCCGATAACAAATTGAAGTAGAGTAAATTTCCTACAAAATTCATGTATAAACTTTTAATGTAGGACCAACCATAACGCCGCTAGCGCGGTTTGAAAAAACCCTATTTTTTCGCTCTCCGTTGAAAAAGTTTAAAACGCAAATCTAATTGGGCGCAGGCGCCCTTTTATCAATTTCTCACGGCTAAATCCGAATATTACATGAATACCTACTATTTATACCAAGGTCATATTGAACGAATTGCCGAATGTCAGTGATGTTATGGCCCACCCTATTTCCAAAAAAAAAACTGTAACTCTTCATTACGCGGTAAGCAGGTGCGATGATGTGACATTAATAAATTCACTTTATAATTATTACTGAAGTAAATAAATCAATTAATAAAAGCTTCGAACGTCATTGAAGTGTCGTGTCATGAATCCTGTCCAACGCCCACAACAAAAGCAGGTTCATAGACATGCTCAGACAGAAATTCACTGCAGCCAAAATCGACACCGATCAAGCCGAAGATGCTGATACTCTCATTGTAAAAACAGCCCAACTCCTAGCTAAAAAATATTCTCGCTAGCGGCGTTATTGTTGGTTCTACATTAAAAGTTTATATATGAATTTTGTAGGAAATTCACTCTACTTTAATTTGTTGTAGGGTGTGCAAGTCGTAAAAACGCTTAGATTCCGAGTTACAGCCCAAAAACTGAAAAAAGTCCGAAAAATTGCGTGTCAAGGCAATTACGTGGCGAGGTGGCAAAGCTCAGATTCGGATTCAGCGTCCCAAAAAACATAAATAAAGGTTGTCAAACCTTCTTCCACATTTTTTTCCTGGCCAAACCACCGATTTACTGGACTATTAGGCTTGCCAAGTCAGGCGGGGTCATATTTTCTCTACCCCCTCACATCCCCTACAGTCAGTATTCACCATGGATGCCATACCTTTTCTTGAATGATGCAGGGCTGCTTTCGTCGTTTACAGGCCAGCTTGAGAATAGTTTCTTTCTTTGCAAAGGTGAAAGAGTTCTCTGACCCTCGGAGCAGCATCTCAAAAACCTGAGCTTGATTGCCTTGCCCGAACTCCATCTCTCATAATCCCGCTCTGGAGAATCATGCAGCACGCATAGGGCAGCCCCCGTAGATGAAGCAAGAGCCAAAGCTGCAGCTCTGTAGTTCCGTTAGTCAGGGCCATGCTATCAAATGGGACTTGTACCCCGACGGGTTAGATGCCCCCTCAGACTTGTTCCATTGCTGGCCGGGTTCTTGTAGCTGGCTGCTGGATCTTCCTCAGGCTGCTGCTGCAGCTCGCTCATCTTTATCTGACCTGTGCTAAACTCCTGTCTGAATGCGACCACTTCAGGCACATCCCTTGCTTTCTTGATTCTTGTGTTGCGTCAAGTGCCGCGACGGGTGACCCTGGGACTCGTCGACACCGCGGTATGGAGACTTCTGTACGTTTTCGCCCTAAGTACAAGCGAGTGCGCCAAATCGGCTTACGGTACTGCGTATTGGTTTAAGTTTAGATATGGACCGCTACCCTTTTCATCTATGTATTTGTTCAAGAAAGCAATCCTTAAATAGACCCTGGAAACGAAGTTTTGGTGTTTCTCCTGACCTTGCCCACAGGTCTCTACAAACACCCGAATCGTTTCGCTTCGAAATCGAACCCCCAAACCCAATTTCGTCTCTTCGGAGGTTTCACAAATCAACTTTTCCCTCGACCTATCGCGTGTGCCCCGCCGAATTGCTTCATCCCTCTGCACCCCCCGACGACCATTAGTCCTAATGGGATTCTCGTCCACCTCATCAATCCCACCCATGCGATGACACCCAGTTGGACGGCGTCCAGGGGACGGCTCGGGGTCTCCGGACGCTCCTAACTTCGTTGGGATCCCCCCTCGTCGAATTTTCATCCCGGTAATGGCCCTGGTATGGTTTTCCCGAATCGTGCAAATCACAAAATCAAAATACAAAAGGGGGAGTTTGATTAATTCACTTGATCCCCCTTTTCACAATTAAGACGCTTCAGGAGAGCGCCGCTTGATTAATCCCCGTCTCGAGTCTAAAACCCTCAAAGGTCTTCGGCCAACCAAAACTTGAATATTCCGATTAAAAAAAGTCGGGCGAAAGAAAGACTGCGTTATCTCGTGAGCCCACCACATTTCTCAAAGCCTTCCATAAAATAGATAGACCCCCGAAGACATTTACTGATGATCATTTAGAGGGTATATTATACCTCCTGATTTACTCCATCATATTCCTCCTCTTTCCACTCCCATTTTTCCACGTATGATAAAGAACCGCGTCGTCCATCACCAGCCTACCGTTCTAAAAAGAGGGGGATAAAACGTGAAGAATATGCTGTGTTTAAGAGTGGGGATGAGAGATATGCGCGAAGGGACACGTCTGCCAAGTTCACGTACAATGTGGAAATCCGAAAAAGGCGAAATTTTTAGATGGCGTAACACTTGAGCGGAAAATAAATTCTTTGGAAGGATTTCTCATCAAAATAATGTTCTCTTCCCCAAGCGAGCTGGCAAAAGCCATTAATATGTACCCTCCGATGTTACTGAGCGGGCGAATCAACTTCGCGCCTTAAGGGTGTCTGGAAGTTGGAAGCCCTAGGTTCAGTTTCCCCTACCCTACTAGGGACAGCGCAATTTGTTCCTTAAGACGCACAGGGGAGGAACTTTTTACTGTCGGATGCATTCAGGAGAGATGCCTTCTGATAAAACTTCAAATCCATTAGACCTCTCTGTGTACTGTCTGTGTTTGTCTATTCAACGGTCCTGAAAGCTTTCATCTCAGAATTGTGACAAGAGGAAGAAAAGGAAAGATGACGGGGACGATAAACCCTTGAAAGGAGTCGTTCCGTGGGACAATGACATGGGTAGTTCTGTGTGTACGTGGGCAACAGGAACTTTCATGGCTCACAAATCACCATGCTTCAGAAAAATTTGCAAACAATGTTCAGTATGCCCTTCCATCTTGGGGGTGACCACTAAATGAAAAGAGCTTTGGACTGTAAAGGGTATTTTTCATAAGACTGGCCTCTCAAGAGAGACGAGTGATATGCAAATATTTGGTGGCCTTCGTATAGCTCACCGACCGGCATCATTCCCATAAAATGAGGGTTTTGACCCAAACTGGACGTAGCGTACCTAAATGTGAACGAGCATTTAGTGGTGGCAATCCGTTGAGGTCTGACTGTGGTGGTAAGCAGTGACATAACCGCCCTGCTTACTTGACTGCCTGGCGTAAAAGGTGATGTGTCTCTGGAAGTGAAGCGGCTAGAGACTTCAGAAAATAAACTATTTCCAAAGAGACCTACTATCAATACTGTTTTGCACGTGAAAATGAGAGCAGTGTGGCCTGGTGTTTGGATCTGGTTTCGCGATATCAAAGCCAGAGATGCAAGAACTCCAGAAATCTGAATCAGGACTGAGTCCCCTAAATTAGAGAGCTATTCGGGCTCTGGGTCCCACTTTAGGAGAATGCCAAGCGCTGCAATGAATTAACACGCGATGTATATTCTGGGCGTGGGGGTTCCCCCTAGTACAGCCGCTAGAGAAGGGCGAATTGGCCAGAGACACCGCGCTGTTAAGCCCGTTAATATGAACGGGATGAACGATGTCTAGACTCTTTATGACATGGTGAGTAAGTAGTGAAAAGCTTCGTCTAACCATATCCTTCAATATTATGTTTCCATCTCAGCACCAACACCTGAGTCCAACCATACCAGCAGGCAGGATGGAACCCCCTTCACCAAAGATTACTTGCTCATCATTCGTCACTGCGACCCCCTTGAGGATGGATCTATTGTGACTTACTCCTTGGACGAATCTTCTTCCTTTGTGAAGCCATTGTTGCTTGTGCATCAATGGGGTTCAGTGCCGAAATCAGTGTTTGCTAAAGTTTTCATGACAGTAGCAACACTCGTCTGTCTCTCATTTCCTCATCAGGTGGTAACTGAGTGGGCAGTGGTGATGATTCAGGTTTCCCTTCTTCAGACAGTAGGGCCTTGCCCTTTGGTTCCGCTATCACGTCTGTTGGACTAAGTGAGGTCTGGGCCTTTTCATAGACACAATTGCCATCATCCAGATCTTAGGGTCTGTTGCCCACAGCTCTCAAGACTTGAGTCACTTAGTGCCCTTGAAGCACTTCCATACCATGCCGCCTGACTGTCTCTTCTGAGTTAATCAAATCAGAGGAGAAAATTTCCCGACTGACTCTTTGCTGCCTTGAGTCCTTTCTTTGGCCATAAGTTGAAAGGGCGAGTACGTCCGGTTGGAAAATTTTTCCAACCGGACGTACTCGCCCTTAATATTAAATATTAAATTTTAATATTGGCCTGGGTTCCTAGCGATTCGACCATTGGGGCTATTCACCTATAATCCTCATAGGCCAGTAGCCAGAGGATTGATAGGGGAGGCACGCGTGCATATGGCTAAACGGCTGAACCGATTCTAATGTATAAGGAAGTCATTTGACGCAGACTTTTATGCTCTCCAACTTGGAAGGTTTTCTCTGCGACGCTTAGCTATCGAGTTATAAGTGAAAAAATCGAGGTTTTTGGCCGCCAAAAGTTCTCCCAGAAAATATTTCGCTACTGTTGTTGATATTTTGTTGTCCAGACCCATAACAACAATTTAAAAAAAAGCTTCTACACCATATCTTTACGAGTCAAACCCTCTGCCGACAGGCCTATGATGAGCTTTGCTCGTGCAGCGCCCTTGAGTTCAATTGCTCTGAACTGATTGTAGCGACAGCCCAGGTAGTGTTAGAGCCACTGGCCTCAACGTAATTTACCTACAGTAAATAATCCGTTTCTGCCGCAGGGTATCTGACCACTAGGCCTGAGGATTGCTAATTTGCCGTAACTCAGTCGCCTAATCGAGCGGTCAGGTCTCTCGTAATTTCCTATCACTCGGTTTAACTATCCTGATTCCGACGAGCCAACGCTATTCACCAGGAAGTGCTCAAGATTAGCTTAATTGCGAATGTCGTTTTGGCTGCGATGTATCCTCCCCCCAAAAGACCTCCATTAGCATTTTATCTTCAGTTAATTCCTGGCTGACTCCGAAACAATCAACGACCCATCAACCCCGAACGAAATTGTTCAGACCAGATGAAGGGGGCTGAACCCTAGTTGTTTTGCAACCGCCATGAAGAACCACTAGGACATCTGGTGTAACAACGCAACCCACATAAAGTTGCCAACTTGGTTGACAATATGGAAATCCCAACGAACCTGTTTGCAATAGACGGCAGCTCTTGGGGAAATAGAGCTTAGGTGGAGGCAAATAAAAGTGACAACATTGGAATAGTTGAAAATCAATCTTTTGCAATGAAACCTTTTTTCTCAATCGCAAAAAAATTTTTTCATGGGATGAAACTCTATAAGAAATGGATCCGATGGACCGGAAAAAAGTAGAACGTCCCCGGAAACAAACATCACTTTCCGATGTCGGTTGGTGACAGGGTGGAGTGCGGGAGCTGGGAAAATAAAGGGAAAAATATAACGCTCGTCATTCAATTTTTTTCCTGGTTCTGAGAGGAGCCCGATAAACTTGGGAGACTATTCACTTTGTTTACCGGAATGACAAATGCGGGTTGGTGGAGAGCCGATTCCTTCTGACAGGTCCCGGGTCGACGGAGACCCCCAAAGGTGGAAATACAATTCAGAGCAGTTATGAGAAAAAGGAGCTTTTCAATTGAAAAATTTTCTCACAAAATATTGCGTTAAGATGGGAAAATCATGGAAGATCCAGTGGAGGTTGTCTTTTGGGGTCACTGCAGACCCCATGGCATTTCGCGGAGCGAGCAGCGATAGCAAAGGTGGGAATTCAGGTGTTTTTTTGGTCACAGTATACAATTCAAAGAATTCAATGCTGTGTTTAGGAGCGGGACGGACGGAAGAGATGCCCGTGGACAAGAACAACGGTGCTTTATGAAGCTGATTGGCCTGCCCCAAACACCTTTCCCTACCTCGAGGGTGAAGCAGACACAATCTACACTTCATAGCTTCTGGTTGGCACGAAACTATGTACTGAATGGGCTGAAGATGCCAGTTGTCTTGCCCGTATGGCGTAAATTTTACCCCCAAAGACGTTGCTTCGAACCTCAACTGTGACATAACCAACCAGGACAATAGAGAGTTCCTAAAGAAACATCCGAGATACGTCGACCGTTAATTTTTATCACCGTAAGGGATTTGTCTAGGGAGAATCAAAGAAAAGCTAACTTCACATAAGACCGAAACAGAGATACGGTCTTATCAAAAGTCACGCTAAATTTAAAGTGCCGCTATTTACGTTCTATTGCTCGAAATTAACGGCGGTATCCTTAAGACCGTAAGTTTATTGCCGTAACTTTACGGCAATAACGTTCGACGTTAGGCATAAGGACGTAAGTTATCACCGTTATTTCTGCACATGTATACGCGAAATCTCGTGTTACGTAGACCGTAACTCATCACCGTTAGGCAAAAAGTGGCTTTAGGAACTCTATTTAAAAGGACTGAGATGATGCACTTTGTGGAGGGTGTCTGCATGCGCAGGATTAGCCGTATGAGATTGCCTTGCAATCCCTCAACCCTACAAGTTTGTCTGCTGTCTGTAGAATTGTATCTTATTGATTTGAGTGTCCGATCCATACGACCACCGGTCTGCGTCGTCTAACCTAGATTTAGATAATGAGTTTATTTCTAATGCTGAAGTTTTGGTTGGTGATGAGTGGTCTCACCTGTCGGATTTTGTAGCGGATTCTTGATTGTATTACCTTTGGTCTGAGGTAAGCTGGCTTGAAAAGAGGGTTAATTTCTGAGTATGTAAAAAAACCAACTCCATTGACATAGAAGAGCAGCTGCAAACGCCTTGGCTTGCTCTCCAAGGATTACGGGCGCAGCCAAGGTAGACGCGGTTGAAGCCTTTTGCAGACCTCTCAAAAAAAAAAAAAATGTTTTTTAGACATCATACCTACTATACGAAATATAGCCCCTGTTCAAAAATGAGGTCTGTAGGAGGGAAAAATCCTTTGCTTCGTTCCTCGCGGCTATAATTAAATCAACAAATTTTGTTGCGCTTTACCCACCATATTATCCTCTGCTCATTCCACCTCCGATAAATTCTACATACGCAAGAAATTCACTTCCTCTCTTCAGGTTATTCGTGACCCCACCCTTCTTCCCCGCCGTATAACTCTCACCGCCCCCACTATGGTAAAATATTTAAATGCTAATCACGGACCGCCGACCCTCCGATACGGCCGTGCAAAGCTCGCCATGCAAATCTATTCACTGAGCCCTCTCCCAGATAAAAGGCGGGAATCGGCAAAAACCGGAAAAAGGGAATAGTGGAACAGCATACCAACAAAAAAAAATCACTCTTGTGCCGTCCATTCTTCATCCATTGTTTCGTAACGTCACTAATTGGGTCTTCTTTCCATTCATTTCGCAAATTAAATTGCTACGACCGTTTTAGACTCTTTAATTTCACGGAGGAATGAGTGCGAGTGATAATGGGACATCCAGGGGCCACAGATAGGTCCGTTGAAAAGGAAAATAAAACTAGTAATGTTTTTTCTCTCACTTAGCGTACCTGCTTTTATCCCTTTTTTCCACCTCTCGTTCTATTCGTTGGCTTAATTATTCAAATAAACCGTTTGATTACGCCACTCGTTGCCATGTTGATTTAACTCGTAATGTGGATTAGTGAGGAAAGGGTTGTTGAACAAGTGCTGATTTCTGACGAATGGCTTCGGCAAATGTGTGTAGTGAATTTTTAAGTGATACATTTACGAACGTTCGTTTTATTCAAAACTTATCGTTCATTATTAATGGAATAATACACCTATGTATTCGCGTCGGAGGTCGAACATTTTGATAGGCCTCAAAATTTGTCATTATACGTTTCAGGAGGTGTAGATTCCACAAACGAAATGGACATCTGCCGTACGCCGTTTTAGGCAGCAGGATTTTTTTTTTTTTTTTTTTTTTAAATCTGAAATGTTGACAACAACTTGGTTTACCGTCTAGTTGTGCCCACAAGGTTTGCAGCCCGATCCCGACCCGGTGGGGCTGAAAAGAGGCCTCGGGAGGGGTTTTTGCAGGTTTTTGGTTATGATAATATCAATATTATTGAGTGGGGTGTAGTTTTCGAAGTATTTTTGGAGGTAAAATACATTTTTGGGGTCCCAGAACCATCGGAATTCATGGTGGAAGTCGAATGAGGTGCCGTTTTCTGAGTAACTTTGAACGCATAATTCATTCAGGGTCCCAAATCCGCCCAAACATTTTAAAGGAAATTTTTAAAACCTTTTAAATTCTTAACTTGATTTTTTTTATTGATATAAGTAGAATTAATTTTTAAGGTAGGTACCTATCTACTTACATAAAAGAATAAAAAACCCCTTGTGTAAAATTTGCAGCGGTGGCTTTTTTCTTTTCTTTTTTGGGGGTATTATACATTGATAGACGACCGTGAATTCGTTCCCACAGACGTTAACTCACGCGCAAGAGGTATAAATGGGCGCATTGACGCAGAACGCATCGCGAAATCGGGAGTCGCATAGTGGATCCCATTTCCATTTTCTCCCCTCCTCTTATCAAATCAGGAAACGTCAAGGGAGCAATCGAGCGCGAGCGTAAGATAATCTGACGAACCCTGCCGCATTATTTGTTGAGAGGTATGGGTGAAAAAATGGTTGGGAAAGTGTGGACAGGTTTGATTTAGATATTGCAGGATAAATTTGCTATCAAGAGTTGACGTTTTTTGGTTGCCCTGAGACCAAGGAACTTGCAGCTGCTCTTGCGGAGCAGCTTTTCTGTCTGTAGAGTGGGGTCAATACCTGGGATGCGTCCCACTCTTCGAGGTTGTATAATATACAGGTTGGATATTATCCCGAGCAAAAAGCTCGTAGTATGCTTATTATTGAAGTGAGACAACCTCACGCAAACCCGACCTTGGCAGACTGGAGAGCCTAGGATTTTTTTTTTTTTTTTTTTTTTTATTTCTACGTTTTGCTGCTGATGGAAAAGACTACCCCAAAAGTGAGGGGAAATCGGTGATTTCCACCTCCCGAAGCCTTCCCGACTTGTCACCGCCACACATCCCACCCTCGGAAAGCGCGAATTAATCCGAATCCTTGTTTGTCATCGGGGTACCCCGGAGGAAGGGTTGGAGTGGCGCGGTCTGTTCTGTTTGGGTTAATGACTTGCCATTGTCTACCCTCCTCCATCCCTTGGTTTTGAATTGCTAATGGGACAGAAAAGGTTCCGGGGCCGCTTCAAAATCTCTCCAATTACAATCCCATCAGGTTTCAAGTGGGTGGATTTGAATTCTGCGTCGGGCACCGCAAGAACCCACCTGGCCTGCTTTATTATACGCGATCAAGGGGTGATCTCCCCCTTCCAAGTTATTTTCAAACAGAAATCAAACTCAAAACAAAAGAAGACAAAAAAAAAGTGAAAATCCGCCTTTATTAAAAGATTCACGGAGCTTGTTTTAATTGAAGAAGTTCTTTTATTATTATTTTTTCCCCCATCTTGAAGGACCCCATCCCTTGTTTCAATCTTCATCATGAATTTATTTATGTGAAACCTTCTTCGAAACAGTTCCCCGCAGTATTGGGTCAGATCATTCGAATTTATTTACCATTTGTTGCCCCTTCCATCGCCCATTCCAGGAGCTAGGGCGAAGCTTCGAGCCTGGGTTTCCACCGGTCGGAGTAGTGAGCTGCAGAGTCCAGAGACTCTCCTTGTCTTGTGCTATGGAAGGTTGGTAAATCTACATTGATAGGAGGTGGCCAGAAAAGCTTTGCTCTGCTCAGTGAGAACCTGCTCTTTCCCTACCAGACTGACCATTCAGATTATCCGTCTTCCTTGTCGACATAGGCTTCTCAACCGTTATGGTATGCGGCACCAAACTGGAAGAATTGATTCCGTTAGAACTATTGTATGGAAATCGGACAGTGCTCGTGTCTCTGCTTCTCCAGTGCTTCATCAGTACCTGGTCCCTGCTTCTAGCTTCGAAATGGTTCTTGGAGGACTTGGGACGTCCTTGAGGGGCTGAAAATCAAATCCTTGATGCTGAAAATACTGACAAATAAGATTGACTGAGCGAGCGACGTAAGCAAAGACACAAGAAACCAACGCTTCACTTCAATTTTGACTCACTTGACAAAAGTCTTTGGCTTGTTTTTGGACTGAATGTGAAGTCAAGTCGAAAAGACCCAGTTCCTAACCTTGAAACGCCGGAAAATAAATGATATGGCTGTGGTTGCTGAAAACAAGTGGGTCGGGAAACAGCTCAAACTACGCTTTTCCTACTTTGACACCTCGCTCCAGTTTCTTTTTTTTCAACCTCGAAAATGAAAAGAACCCCGACTCCCATATTTACTAGAGGACCCCCTTCACACACAAGGAGCACGTAACTACTAGGTGGGAAAAACCCCAAGAAAAACTTCTTTGTGAGAGGAAAAGCCGTTTTGTCTCTCTCGCGCCCTCTCCACACTGCTCTGCCCTAGTTTTTCGAGTTCTTTTAGCTCTCTCCGAGGACACCCCTTCCTTTTCTGATTGTTTTCACGGGCTTGGCTGACTCCCTCGCGCGGAAAAAGGGATTGACATTTTGATAAAGTGCTGCTACCCGTCGGCCAGGGGTCCTTGTACGGCTTAAGGGCTGTAGGAGGAAAAGGGAAGCTAAACTCATTGTCTTGGTGTCCCACAAACTCAATTCAAACCCGTGATGACGGTCCTGCTCACTGCGTTTCTACCTTCAGAAAAATTATCTTGCGAAACGAAATTGTAACTTTCTACAATATTGCTTTTGAATTTTGTTTCAGACGAACAACGACACCTTCCCGCACAATTCCGAAGTGGACGCCAGATGTCGTGAACCCCTCGGCCTGTACAAATTGTTGGGCGACTCCAAACTAGTGTGCAACAATGGCGCCTGGAGCTCCAAACTCCCCTCATGCATACCAACCACCGTCCTCACAAATTACACTGGTAAACGACGACAAACGTTGCAAATATATACAATAGACCTTCAAAGAAATATATGTAATGTATTGAAAATATTTTCAAGTGAATATACGTTCCTTGAAAATATTTTCGATGTCGGACGCAAAACGAGGTAAAGCTCTGATGGCTAGTTAAATTTTGAGAAGAAGGCTACCAAGATGTAGTGATGATGAATGTCCGGGTCCCTGCTGTCTGAAGCAACCTCAAACCTACCGCCATCGAGCAGAAAGGCCAACACTAAGATCAGGCTCCTGAGCCAGATTCTCGATTTGTGTTTAATATAACGAGCACTCTGACAGAGAGGCCATTTTATTGTCACGGAGGGGGGGGGGGGGTGCTCTTCGTTCGGCCGACCACTTTCTCAGACAGAGGGGGACCCGCTTCGCTCGCCCATTTGAATAAGTTAAGTGATGATTTATACTAATTTCAAATGCGTAAATACCTCCCGATCTTTTGAATTCTAATCCGACCACGTGGAAGCTTGAAAATACCTAAAATCGTTGCAAAATGTCTCGCCTGAGTTGGGAGACCTTCACAAACCTCACCCGTCTCAAGTCGGGGCAAAAAGCAGACGCTCGCCCAATCCCCTCACGCCAATGAGGATACCTAAAATTTGTTTTCACTCTTCTCACCGACAAAACCTCTCTATTGTCGGAATTCGTTTGTTCGAAATTTAGTATTAAAATTTGGATTGCTAGGTAGGATTCAGTTGAAACATCAAAGATAGGAGGAGTTGCACGGATTTGCGCTCATCGAAAATTGAAAGAGACGGCCTGAAGTAGTGGTATATGGGGCATTCCACGTCAAAGGTTGAACTCAAAAAAATAAAGTTCTTCGAAATCAACCATTTTTGGGTATGTTGTACCCCTAGGTGAGAAAAAATTTCTCAGAAATTTGGAGACCGATTCGTCGCATTTTCGTCGCTCCACAGGCAGTCAAAGTTAGCAAAATAGGCAGGTGTGGGTTCACTTCGCCGGCTGCTACCGCCCTTATTCCGCCATCAAAAAAATAACATCGCCAGTGTTTTGGAAAGAGAAAAACCTCCTCTTTTCTGTGGTGTAATCGTATTTTCAATCAAAATTTTACTTCACTTTGAAAATCGAGTTAGAAAACTTAAAAATAAGTTTTCTCCAATTTGGGCATTTTTAATTTTTTTAATTTTTGGCTTAATTTCAAGGTATACACCTGTAGAACATCCAGTTAAAAGGGAATCATGGGATGCAAAGTCGTTAAGTGTCAGCAAACAAAAGATATCACTAATACATGAGGAAAAACGTGTTTTTCTCCTTTTTACCGGGTTTTCCGCGGTTGCATGGCCTCGCATCCATTCTCTACGAGAACACAGACTATAATGTACTTCATATGCCACTCATAAGCTTTTCCAGTAGGTTTCAGTATTTTTCTGTTTCAAAAACTGTTTCAACTCTTACAATTCAAATTGTCCCAATTTGTAGGCAGTTTAACACTTTCTATTCGATCCACATTCCTTTAGTTACCTACTATATTTGGGGGAGATGGTGAGAACACATGAAAACAGATGTATTGGATTTACTACCTACACGTTTATTTTACAAAATTTACTTAAGGAAGATTCACTCGTTATTTTCAAGGTAAGACCATCTGGATTCGGCAGATATGCATGATAGTCCTTGGTACCATGAATTGTAAAAGAGCGACTGAACCGCTTCTGGAGGGCTAGTCTTTGGATGTCCACCTGTTTTTTGCTGCACCTGAATCCTACTGGGAAAGCTTATGAGTGGCAGATGAAGTCCATTATAGTCTTTGTTCTCGTAGAGAAAGGATGCGAGGCAGTGCAACCGCGGAAAACCCGGTAAAAAGGAGAAAAAACGCGTTTTTCCTCATATATTAGTGATATCTTTTGTTTGCTGACACTTAACGACTTTGTATCCCATGATTCCCTTTTAACTGGATGTTCTACAGGTGTATACCTTGAAATTAAGCCAAAAAACGCTGCAAATTTTACACAAGGGTTTATTCTTCTTTGATATACGTTACTTGTGCAGAAATTTAATTCTGTCAATAAAAAAATTTAAAAAATTTTTTTTTTTGGATTTTAATCTAAAAAAATTTTTTATTATTTTTTTTTTCAAAAATGTTTCTTTTTCAAAAATTCTTTATTTTTTACTCGAAAAATATTTAACATCCTGGGATCCTTCAAAAATCCCATTTTTAGCACCATGAAAGCCCTAAAGATCGTCCCAGTGAAATCGGATCGTTCCGGGACCCCAAAAAATGGATTCTACGTCCAAAAATACTTCGAAAACGACACCTAACTCGATCCCATAGCTCAAAGCCTTCAAAACACCCCTCCCGTAGCCCCATTATAGCCCCATAGCGCCCCACGGGTTTGGGCGATCGGACTGAAAACCTTGCGGGCACAACTAGATGGTAAACCAAGTAGTTTGTCAAAATTTCAGATTTTTAAAAAAATTCCTACTGCCCAAAACGGCCTGGACGGCGGACGGACATTTCGGATTTAGAATGTAGACCTCTTGAAACGGATAATGTCAAATTTTGAGCCCGATCGGAGTCGTCGACCCGCGTCGCGAAAACATAGGTGTATTATTCCAAGAATAATAAACCAAAATTAAAAAAATTAGAAATGCCCAAATTGGAGAAAACTTATTTTTAAGTTTTCAAACTCGATTTTAAGAGTGAAGTAAAGTTTTGATTCAAAAAACGATTACACCTCAGAAAAGAGGAGGTTTTTCTCTTTCCAAAACACTGGCGATGTTATTTTTGGTGGCGGAATAAGGGCGGTAGCAGCCGGCGAAGTGAACCCACACCTGCCTATTTTGTTAAATTTGACTGCCTGTGGAGCGACGAAAATGCGACGAATCGGTCTCCAAATTTCTGGGAATTTTTTTCTCACCTAGGGGTACAACATACCTAAAAATGGTCGTTTTCGAAGAACTTTATTTTAATCTATACCATTAGATTAGATTATAATATTTATTTTATAATCATGATTATAATCATATTATGATGGATGGATGATGATATTATATAATACAAAAAGTGGTGTATATTATATTGACATTAGTTCCTACACAACTTAACGTTCATTGACCATGAATAGGATTGGATTATACGTGGGTTTATTATTATTAGTAATCAATAATTTGATCATTTAGCATATAGATGAGTTCCAAGTTAATTTAAATGGTCAACAGGGATTTCCAATTAAGAGATAAGCTTGTGGGAGGTGCAACTGGCAAAACCGTGATTGATTTATGATATGAATGAACGGTGCAATAAGCAAATTTAATTCGGTTTGCACGACGGTGCATCATTAATTTCACACGTAATTTTATTGGGTTTGGCGTTTCATTAATTGCATCGGAGAAAATCCTCAATTAAATGAAACCCCGAGCCTGTTATAGTGATGAGTACCTACATATGTGCAGGTAGAGTATATAGTTCTCATAAATGGTCGAGAAACGAGGTGAAGCGGCGGTTTTGTTCTTGACAGGGGTAGAAATGGATTACCCCCCATTGTATAAATGGAATCGTTGTCGCCCCATGGCCCTTCCCAGCTTCTGTGTTTTGCGATATTGCAATGACCTAAATACCTGTATAGTTGTGGACTGTCGAAACGGAGGGAGAGGAGGAATGCGAGGGAGGTTGCAAATCAATTCCTCGGCCGTTTGCACGGGGCCGCCTCCCCAAGGGGTATTATGCAGGAAGGATTTGTTCAGTGGAAAACAAGGTCCATTCAGGCGTCGCGAATTAGCACAACATGGTAATTAGTGATGATTGTGATTGTTGTGTACCCTCGCCTGATCCTCATAATGCATCCAATTGTGTCGAACACTTTGCTTCAGTTCATCCTGGAAACTGTAATGTTTTATTGTTCACAAAATCGTCACAGGGATTATTAAAAAACGTGAAAAATGAAGAGGTGGGTGTCATTTCCTGTACCACATTTGGAAAGTGTTCCTCCTTTTGATTTTCTTTTGTAGTTGTAAGACTCCATAGAGCAAAGCTTCTGCGGTTGGGGGGCAACTACACAAATTTAAAGAAAAATTAAATTAAAGACCAGTTTAACTTAACCTCTGTCGGCCCTACGAACAAATGTCTCACTCACCCTGGGACGTATATGTCTACGGGGATGATCCGATCACATCCGCGAACTGTGGAGTATGAGTAGTGATAATACCCTCCGCCGTTAGCGCAGGAGCCCATGGATATGACCCACTTCGGGTCGGGCATTTGGTCGTAGACTTTTCTCAAAGCCGGCGCCATTTTGTTGGTGACGGTGCCTGCCACGATGATGCAGTCAGCTTGTCTGGGGGACGCTCTGAACACGACGCCGAACCTGGTGGATTGAAATATTCTCTTAGAATCGGCAAGAATTGTATTTACAGTTTGAAGACGGAGCAACAGCTATTAAATAGGTAACAAATTTTGTTACCTGTCCATGTCGTATCTAGGGGAGGCCATGTGCATCATTTCGACGGCGCAACACGCCAAGCCGAATGTCAACGGCCATATGCTGCCCTTGTGCCCCCAGTTGAGGAGGTCGTCGAGCCGAACTAACGCGAATTCCACGAGGTTCTTCGGTTTGGGGAAAGGCGAATACGGTTGGCGTTTACGTTTGACTTTGGAAACCGGCGACGAAACCTCAGCCACTTCCACCTGGTCGTCACAGTCTTCCGGAGATTTCCGCTTCCCCCAGAAGAAGCGTAGGGTAGAAATTGAGGGTATGAACGCCTTTAGACGAATTAGTGATATAGATACACAAACGCGCTGTGGTTTTTTGATAATTTTCTCTAAATGAATGAAAAGCTTACCTTTGGAAATTGTGATATCTTGTTTCCTCCTATCATTCTCATTAGTAGGTATCAGCTTCTTCTTGCTAGTTTTCCTTCACAAAACAAACGTGATTTGTGTAAAACAGGGCTGCCACGTCGCCCCAACTTTTGGTGAAAAAAACGTGAAACTGTTTCGACGAAACTCATTTGAAAAACGATGAAACAGTTTCATATAACGTGCTGTTCAACAAACAGCTGTTCAAAAAAACGTAAGGCCAGAAACGAACGAGTAGTTCTCCCGTTTCGGTTTCAGTTCTTTCCAGCAAGCCAGCTTCAGTTCTTTTGAAACGTATCTTATGACATAAGATTGTGGTCTTCCTCGGAACAAGACTGTAATAACTCAAAAAAGACAATTATTCAGTGGAGCCAGCAAAGAGCAAAGATTTGGACGAGTATTAAACTACATTGTAGCTTCCTAAGACAAGATTGAGAGGCAGTTTCTTTGTTATGCTTATAAGCATAAATGTTTAGGACCGTAGGAAACTAACTGCGCGGTTCACCTGTACAGAGTAGCTTGATCACACCCTTAAGTGAGAACTTTGATCCCCTATTCCGAGGTATCGTAGTACCTATTTTGAAAAATTATTGGTCACAGACTGTGACGTTCAGTCAAGATTATGATATCTCTAAATTATTATTCATTTTATTAGGTATTACCAATGTAATGTGTATTATCAATGTAATTGAGGCTGAAACTGTTATTTTGAAACGGTTTCGCCGAAACAGTTTCAAAACCAGATAAAACTGTTTCGTTTCATTTCTTGAAAGAAACCAAAACGCTCATCCCTACCCACACTGGCACAAGCTAACAGCTGAAAAGGCGTTGCCAGTTGAACGTGGCACTTTGAATCTATCTTGTAAAGCAGGTCTAAATAGTTACCAAAGTTGAGTTGGTATGGAGACGGAAATCCAATTAGAAACGAGGCGGAACCAGGTTGCCAGTAACGTGAAAAGAATGGGCGGATTCGAGGCGGTTTTGTCTTTTTTTGTCGAATTTTTACCGTGATTGGTTACAAAATAATTATTAAAATTTACTAACTATTTTGTAGAAAATATTTGGATTTTTCCTGGTGGGAGATTGTGTAGGTACCTCCCGTCTTTGTTATTAACGATGACAGGTTTAATTACCGACTAAATTCGCGGCTCGTATCGGTTAATTTTTATAATTCAGCGATTCCCAATCGTTGACCCTTCACTAATTTTATCCCCCCTCTAAAAAACGCATTCCTTCAATAATTTCAATCCCCAAAGAACAAAGAGCCTTTAATTTGATGAAAACCGTTTCCCCCTATCGACTACACCACATTTCCCCGGCCACTGCAACGCTCTGATGCACTGCATAATGTAATTTACCTTTTGGAGTTGGGGGGGGGGGGGGGGGGGGAGACCAAACAATGGGAGAATTTGCTCCGTTTTCACCCGTGAAATTCATTATCAATGAATCAAATGCCCTCTCGCGGTGCCATAATGAGGTGGACGACCCGGCTCAAATTAGACTGTTAAGAGGGGTTGTGTGTCGAATGCATTTAATCAAATATTTTGGGTACCATTTGGGTAAATTTGAAAAAGGCGCCCAGATGGAATAATCCTGAAGGTTTCCCGAAAGCAACTCTAAGGTCACAGAGTACATTTGCATCTCATTCTTTCATCTTTCACCCGCCAGAAGCCCTTTTTCATGCATGATATTTTTTTCTCCCATCTTCGAATATACTCTCCAAGATGAACCAAATTGATAAAATGAAAGGGGGGGTCGCAAATACGAAGGAGCGAGATTCGACCGTATTTCTCCTTTGATGTAAAATTCCCTCGAAGACAATGGCGGACGTGGGTTGTTACACATCACTATACCCCGCTCGACACCGTGAAATATTGACGGGTATTCAGGCAGCATCTACTTCCTCTGAAATATTCATAAAGGACCTTCCCGATAACGCGGTTATTCCTGAGGCGCGTGCTTCACCTTCAAGTTACCTATGTCGATAGCTTCTCAATGCGGATTTGTTGCTTCTGGATAGTCACACAAAATTGTCAGTACCGATTTCGTAGAAACTCCTGCAGTGGTTCCAACTCTACAAATGATTAACGCTTCGTGCTGTAGGTGTCGCACCCTATTCCCTCTTCCCGATACGCCCCCGTCGATGGGTTCGAGATGTGCCCCTCTTGTATCCCTGAAAATAGTAAATTATTTTGATCTACTAGAACACCAGCAAAATTAGGACACACATTAATAAATTTGTATACAATGGTTCTTTGTTCTGTAATACAGGTAATTTTTCCTGTACAATGTTTAGACGGATGTGGGACCCCGAAAAATGTATTATGCGTCCAAAGTTACTCGGAAAACGACACCTCATTCAACCTCCTGGCATCCTTCAAACCTCCATTTGTAGCTCCACGAAAGCCCATAGGACACACGGTGTCCCCAGGGGGTAGTGATGTGTTGTGACAGCTTTTTCCTGTCACAGGAACAAAGTGTTCCTGCTCCTTCTCAGTACCTGATACTTGTACCTGATACTTGTCACATAATGTTCCAAGGAGCAACCTCGGGATTCATGTTACTTTGTTACCGTTCCGAGGACTAGTAGCCATCGTCCCACTTCCCTTCCTCCCACTCTCATGGTGCGTTGTGCCTGGAAGGGAGCGGGCCTCTTCTAGGAAAAATTTGTTTTTTTTTTTAGCCTTCTCCCTTGGACTTTGAGTTCGTTTTCTCTCTAATTGCTCCTAAATAAAATTTATTTAATGAAATCTTTGTGTATGAATTATTGACATTCATTTCAATTATTAAAATTCATTTAATGAAATCTTTGTGTATGAATTATTAACAAATACAGATTATAAAATATAGGTATCTACCTCAGGTAGGCTACCTGCCAATCATAATGGTGTGATACAATTATTTACCCAAGACATATCCATGATCTGATGTTTTTCCCTGAAGGGGAAAAAGTTGACATGTTTTTCTAATTTGAAATCGAGTGACTCGCTTAGCTATTATCATTCAAGTAAAATAGCTTCATTTTTCATCCTGGAGCTCATCAATGTTTTTGCTAACCAACCTAAGTAATTATGGTATTTTCAATCAACAGTCCCTACCTGCTTTTAAATACGTAATACCTACCTAGGTACCTTACCTTCTCTGTTCTTTCGCATAGATATAAATTTTTTTATAAATTTATAATTTTTTTTTTTATAGGTACTTAGGTTAGGTAGGTACCTACCCAACTTCTAGGCTTTGTGTTCCCACAGCTAGGACTTTTCCAGCGTAGGTACAACCTACTTGAAGATTTCTGACCCCTCTTAACTAAACAAGCACAATAAAACTGCTGCATACCAGAGTAGGTATCCGTGCCAACCAAAACGCTGAGTCTTCAGAGAAGAACAAGATACGTTTGGGGAAGTGTGGAGAGGGAAGCCAAAGGTGGAGAGGATGGAGACGGTGGGCGGGGGTACCTATGGCAGGCGGGGGGAGTTCTCGTGGGTAGGTGAGGCTGGCAGGCGTGGAACAACAAGGAGCATCGAGTAACTAGGTACAACTAGGTACATCGAATCCCCGATGTTACAAGAGGTGACAGTGACGTAAAACGTGACACAGTGGAACATGGCCCGTGTAATCACAGGAGCAGGCAGGAACAACTTGAGGACCAAGTTGTGACTGGCGTATCAGGTACTTTCGGGTTGTCACATTTAAGAGTATCAGCTACTTTCCGGTACCTAGTACAAAGTAACAGATTGATACAGAACAACACATCACTACCAGGGGGTAATCGGATCGTTATGGAACCCCCAAAAATGTTACGTCCAATAATACTTCGAATACGACACCCAACTCGACCACATACCCAAAAACCTTTTTTTTAAAACCCTCTAATTGCCCCACGGGTTTGGGCGATCGGGCTGAAAACCTTGTGGCCACAACTAGATGGCGAACTGACTACTTTGTCAAAATTTTAAATTTTCAAAAAATTTCTACTGCGCCAAACAGCCCGGACGACGAACAAACATTTGGTTTTCCAACCTAGGCGTCATGAAACGTAGGTTTTCATTCCCGTCGCGAATACTTAGGTTCAATCAAATCAAATATAGGAACTCTACCTCACTACTTCAAAAACACCTGATTCGGGGCCTGTTTCTACAAATCCAAAACCATCTGCCTCCTCACAGGCTCGTCAAAAGACTTAATATCAGGTAGCGCGTCGAAATTCACCGTTGAATATCAGATTCCCCCTCGTGAAATTAAAGATTCTCCCCGGAACACAATATCGTTGTGACGAGGAAATCTCATTGTCAGGCTATTGTTATTCGAACGAGCTGGAAATTGAAACGGTGATTCCCTTTAATATCTTCGACCCAATCGTTATTTCCCCCTTTTCCCGAGTCCGCTCCCCGCCGGAGGATGGGGATTGGAAATTCTATTTATTCCTTGCACGCTGACCACAAAAAGAGAAGCGTCGATTGGACGGAAATTTCCTCGAAAACCGTTCCCTTGCCAACTGTTCAATTTGGCTGACATTCAATTCAGAGTTTTCCAGAGTTCAACAAATACCTACCTACACATGTGTACTTGTAAGATATGCCATCGTTTCTACCTCTCGAATTTAAAATATTAACAATTCATTAGCGTTATGCACGAGTTTTACCCCCTTCCCGCTCGAGTCAATAGGGAGTCCGACAGATTTAGCAGTAGAATGTTGTAAGCATTGTAGAATGTTTCGCATTCCGCGGGTACAGCGCGTGTGGAACACGGAGGTTCTGCCGGTCGGTACCGGTTCAATAATTATTATTTATTGTTATTTATAACATATTATGTGACATTTCCTATCTAAAACGTTTGCTTAGTTTAAATGTTACCAATAACATTCAATGTAAATTTTACATGAAATTAATATACCTATTAAAGATTTATACTTAAACATGTAACTATATACATGGTTATATACATATATGGGTACATCGTCTGGACGTCCTGTTTTTTTATTTTCAGAAGTTGGTCGTCTTAGTGTAGGGTTAGAGCATGCTCTCTACTATGAAAACGGGTTAAATATAATAATATAATAATAATATATTATATTTCATATTATGAAATTTATTATATACATATAAATTTATTATATTTATATTAAATTTATAAAATAAACTTTTAGTCATAGGTTGGACAAATTAAACAAATAAACCACAATAAAAAATACCTTGAAACGTTTCGCTTAGTGCGTCTTCAGTCTATGACCTCCTCCAGCTGATCGTCGCCGCTTTTAGACGCGGGAAAAAGGTGGCGGGAACCCGCGATGTCGTGACGTCACGATGGAAGGGGAGGAAGCCGAAAGAGCGGGGTAGGTGGGTAGGATTATAAGAATTAAAAGGATTATTAAAAATTAAAAATATAAAAAATAAAATAATAAAAATAAAAAATAAAAAATAGAAAATAAAAAATTAAAATTAGTAGGGGAAACAAAGCTAAAAAACGAAAATATGGGAAAAAATAAATAATCAGCGTAATGAACTGAAATGAAAAAATGATATGACAAAATTATTAAAATCAAAAAATAAAAATAAATGTTGAAAAATTTTTTGGGCTTAGGCGGGGCGAGACTCAGTCGTTGCGGTTGAGCCCCGGTGGACGGAGGGCTCCCAGGACCCAAATATGGGCTTGCTCCGTGAGATGGAGCTTGACCACTGAGGCAGAGTCCGGAAGCTTGTTGAGCACGCGAATACGGAAGCAGTCGTCAAAAGACAGTCCATGGGTCAGTCCATTAAATTTATTATATATGAAATATATTATGCTGGAGCTTACCTAAAATGTAGGTAAGCAACTATCAAAACGTTCCAAGTGCCAAAGTCTGCCGAAAATGGGATTTTCGTTGATTTAATAGATTTGTACAAAAAATTTCAGATCGATTGAATAACTCCGAACGCTTCCAAAATGAGGTTGAAACCAAAACGTTTCATGCGCCACCTCCAGTTGAACACATAAATTATGAAGTCATTATTTTTCAGGTACTTGCATGGAGCTTTCTCAGGATCATCTGATATATTTTTTATATGGTGGTTCCTTTTGTTATACTGCAGAAGTTTAAGTTACGGTGGAAGCGAGTTTTTTTTTAAAGGTGGGATTTAACGATTCAAGTTTTTCCGCTCTCCTGAAATATTTTCCTTGATGGTACTTGGAACGTTTTGATGGTTGCACCCTGATAGAAGCTCGCCCGCTCGTCTCCGTCTAATAATAAAAATTATATAACATTTAATGTTATATACAGAAGTTCTAATCAGAATTTTATTTTTTTTATGAAAATAATTATTTTAGGAACATTAGTTTTCTACCAATATTTCTAAAATATTTTATTTTTTATAAAAATAATTATACTAAGAACATTTTTGTTTTTTCTACAAATTTTCGCTTTTTACAGAAGAAACCAGTTTTTTACGAAGTCCCGATGAAGCCAATTAAGACAAAACGAAACATTTAATTTCTGAATTCAAACCAGTATAACTACGTGTGTTTGAATTCTCTGAAATCTTTCTATACTTGAAGGATTGCAAATTTTTCCAGCTGATCTTGCGAGTCTCCATAATTTTGCACGGAGTTTTCAAATTTAATACACCTATGTAACCGCGACGGAGTCGTTTTCGAAGTATTTTTGGACGTAAAATCCATTTTCGGGGGTCCCAGAACGATTCGAATTCACCGCGGGGACCTGTTGGGCTCCTATGGGGCAATGCAGAAATTTCTGAAGGATCCCAGGAGTTCAAATATTTTTCTAGTAATTTTAGACTCATAATCCATTTTTCGAGGAACATCTGTTCAAACAATGTTCAGATTTTTTTTTTTTTTTTTTTTTTTTTTCAAATTTTTTTATTGACAAAATTATTTTTTGAACAAGCAACCTTTATAAAAAAAATAATAAACGCTTGTGTAAAATTTACAGCGTTTTCAACCTACTGTGAGTGGCCTGCATCGTCCTGGCACCGCTTGTAAGACCCCAAGATTGGAAAATTTATCCCCGAGATTTTCCTCCACCGCCGCCCTCGGAACAGTGTACACGTCGAAGGCATTTTCTGCTTCACGCTTTACCCCGAGGCTCGGTTGCATGAAGCTTCAAATGAAGTAGATATTGATTTCCTGCCAGCCTTTGAAACAATGGAACATCTCGCCTTTGATGGTAATAAACTGGTTCACAATCGGTGTTTCCCTACGGAACAAAAGCCCCCCCCCCCCCCCTGTTTATTATGGTCTGAAGATAAGAACAATACCAGCCGGGGTAGGCTCATTCTGCCGATTAATTTTGACGAGCGAGAACGCTGAAGACAAGGTGTTCATTTGATCGTTTGGGAAGATTGATTGGTATCCAAGTTACGGCTTTTTTTGAATAGTTTAAAAAAACCTGCATCAACTGGTCAGCGAGGACATCATGGCGGGGACGTCACCCCCACGTGTGCAAATACCTCTTAACATCCTAAACAAACGGAACCCTCCCAACCGATGTTTGATTTAGGGTAAGAGTGTTGGTGCAAGGCGTTGAGTAATAATACAAACAGTATTAAGTTCAGCTTTGTCCTTGAGGCTTGAGTTTATATTTCGGCCATGTAGTTTTTCTATTGGGTGAACAAACACCGGGCGCCCTCCTTGTATTCGGCTTTTGTGTGGATTTATTGCTTCGCTTTGTTGGAGGTCAATGTAGAATCCGTAGAGCTTAGGAACACAATCCTTTTAGTACGGAATTAGTACTTAAGTATTCAGCAATGCGGATCAACCTACTACACTCATTTCTATGAATGCTGAGCAAACGTAATTCATTATTCATCCCAAACTGTGCACGTTGGTACAACTGTTAGCTCGCATATTTCTTTCCTGTGGCAGACCATTTTCTCTGCCTTTACGGGCTTCACAAACATTAACATCCCCTTCCCTTTACACCTTGCTGCGGTTTCCATTCATTGCTCCCGCCCCAGAAGGTTTCTCGGCCTCCGAAATTAGTTTTCTTCGGGCTGCAGAGGGCGGTTTCAACGATGGCCACGTCGGCTTGTTACGCGAGGGCAACTTTATTAGGAGGGTTGCAAGGTCCAGATATGATTATACCGAAAGTTTTGCGAAAGGTCGAGCTCGCCCTGGTTTTCCCCCTTCAGGTCCGGGAGGCGGAGTAATTTTAAGGGCTAAGCAGGACTTCACCACTGACCCCGGCATTCTCCTGGTGTGCCATCCACAGCTGTGGGATGTTAGCCAGGTCGCTTCTTCCTCAGAAATGAGGGTTTTCTGAGGGTGGATGTAACATCCAGGATGTTCACTACATTGAAAGTGATATCTTGTCGCGTACGACGCAGCCGTGTCTCCTCCATATTATCCACTCCAAAGGTTACCTTCTTATCCTCTAAATGGGGCTCTAAAGAGACTGTGCACCGGACTGAAATGAGAGCTGTCTAGCTGCTGGTATAAAGATTTTCCTAAGTATCCAACAATTTTATTAAGAAGATAGAAAATAAATAATTTTAAAAATAAGAATAAATGAAAATACACTGACAAGTGGTACATGGCACGAAGCTTCCTCGCGTTTGATTTTAGCTCACTCAGCTGGTCACGGAAAAGCCAATCATTTGAGTCGTCTCTTGTACTCCCCGAAGGGCTCCATCTCAAATTGGTCCAAAGGTGAACCGGAGAGATTTCAGCAGTGTACAGATTTTGAACAGTTTTACATTGCCTACATATAGTGGCGATGCGGTACTGCTTCAAGTTCGTTGCTGTGAAAGACACTGCACCTCATTCTTTGGATATCTAACCTCCATGGAATTTTGACTCGAGATTTTTAAAAAATCGATGGCTGCGTAAACAAACCGACCTAACAACTAACTTTAAATTTTAAATTTTATTTAATGTTTTTTATTTTAATTGCGGAGGACAAAACTTTTTTCGATCTCGACAGTGAGAACAATGCTTCGGAAGCAAACTTTATCATTGATTAAAATGTATTTTGGCATTTAGGTCCTTTGGTTTCAAAAGGCTTCAATTATTCAACTAGCTTCTGTATCATTTTGCAGCAATAAACGTAATTGAGGACACCAAAAACTATTAAAATCAAAATGAAATTGAAGCTAAGATTGACACTGCATTAAAACTATGACTAATAATTTTCTGTTCCCCACTCCCAACAGGACTATGTTCTTGCACCTGGTACAAGGAAGACGGAGACATTTTGGTCGGGGATTTTTCCCCCCGGCTAAGACCAACCCCGGGGATTTTTTTTTCGGGGATATTTTTTCCTACAATACTTTGAACTAGATTGTGGTGGTGGATAGATTGTCTTCGCTCTAAAAGCGCAATAATGGTTTTTAACAGGTTGTGTAGCCACCCTGCCAATGTCGCTCCCTTTCTCCGCCTTTGGCGTGGCAGGCGAACTCCACGATCCCCTTAGAGTTTTACTTTCTTGACATTGGAACGCGTTTGGCGGTAACCAAACTTAGGCAGGAAGACGAGCGGTATCTCAACGGGATGTCATTGGCTCCTAAGTCATCCGGCGGATCGAATATCTCGCTTCGCTTCCATCTCTCCCAAATCTCCAAGTCAACTTTGTGCACTTCCCGTCGTAAACTTCCCCCCGTCCTGACCGCGCAACGTCGAAATCTAATTTCCTCAATAGACCACCATAACCCCCACCCCTGCGTCATATGATGCTTCGCCACTCCTTCCAATCCACAAATCCCGTTCGGTAACCATTCGATCACACTCACCATTTTTTCCCTTTCACAACCTCCTTCCTTCACCTACCTGTAATATACGTATAGCTGACGGGGCTTCAGACCTTCCATTACCGCTTATAAGACTTTTATGCCGGTCTATTCGGGCGATACGAAAATTATACAGTTGACGTTCCCTCTCAACTCCCCATCATCTTTGGAATACGTTGACAGAAGCGATTACCGTTGAGACTGAAATAGTGACCGAATTGACTTGGAACTCGTAAAATATTCATGTATTTACCATATTATTCCTCGATAGTTTAGGAAAGGGTTTGTATACGCCAGCCAACCCCCGTCGTTCCGCCCTGGCGGGCCGCTTTTCTCGAGCGTTTGAGAGCTGCGACTTCTCTACAATTTGTGTTTCCCGTGATCATTAACTTTTGAGCCTCGACCAAATACAGGGATGACGATGCTTTGGAAATGCGATTTCAAATTTGGATTCAGCGTGAACATTTGTGTTGGAAAATGACTATTGGGAGACATTTCATGTTCACCGTTCTCACGCTGAATCCAAATTTGAAATCGCATTTCCAATACACAGTCATACTGTATTTAATTCCTGAATAATGTAAGAAGATAAGAAGGGTTAAGGGGGGTAGGGTGGGTATTGGGGGGGGGGGGGGGTTAAGGAGGAGGAGGAGTCAGCTGCATAGCCTTCATACACCCCTCGTCCCATAGCAACCTCAACATCCAGTCAACTGCTCCAAACCCTGATTTTTGCTCCACTTTAGGAGCGTAGATGCGCCCCGTGGAGCAATTTTTTGGTGGTTTCGTATTTTTCTCGTCATCTACTCGTCAAAACAGATTTTTGATTTTTTTTTTTTTTCAAATTTTTGGAAAAGTTTAATTTTTCCGTTGCGACATCTAGAAGTGCCTTAGAATAAAAATGAGCTTTCTCCTCGTTCTCCTCCTCCTCCTCGGACTGGAGCTCCTATATAATAGATTGAGAGGCTCGAATTTCAAAATTTTGTTTATTGTTTGCAGAAGATTCGCCGCCAACGATCCTGGTGAGGCTGCCGTCGGGTTCCGCGTCCTCCGAGCCGAACGGCATCCTCGCCGTGTTTCCCGGGTCGATCCTCCACCTGGAGTGCCTTTTCTCCAGGAGAGTCGGCAACCCCGAGTGGTCCTGGACGTCAAAATACAGAAGCTACCTTACAGGTGAGTATTTCGAATTTCTAGCATCACATTATAATATAATCATATTATGATGCTAGAGCTTCTAAAGGTCGTTGAATCCGAATATGGTTCACCCTTTTTTCACATCAATTTTCAGTTGGAAGATGAGTATATTTATGCGCAGAGCTGTTATGTAGGTTTGAGATTTTGAGTTGAAATGGGAAAATATTATGTCACGTTGATCGTTGGGCACCTCCAGAGCGCGCAATGATATTTTTACTGATCGACGCGGCAACACTGTTTACATGTATCACTTCACATATCCAAGAACTATGGATCGCTAACGTGTATTCCTTGTGTTGCCTGACGAGATTTTGAGTCAAAATTTGAGAACGTTCCGTATGAATGTGAATGTCGTTGACAAATGCTTCATCATTTGATGTCGCTAAAAACGTCCTGACACGTAGCAAGGTTGGTTGACTTTCACCTCCTGGACCATTAAAAAATGGGTGAAAATCAGAACGTTACGTCCCGCCCTCAAGCACCGGAATTCAAATGTTCTATTTTTCCTAAGGCCCTAAATAATGGAGACGGGTTTTCTGTGATGCTGGAACGTCTTCGTAACTTCAGAAGGATGACTTTCTATAAAAAGAAAGAAAATAATTCAAGGAGCTCATTGTCAGGTTCCCAGGGTCAGAGTGGCCTCCAACGCTTCCTCACTGAAAATCCCCCGTAAAGGTTCTTTTTACGTCGGTACCAATAGATGCTTTTATGTGAACTAATCGTTACAGAAAGGTCCTTTCATATAGCTTTTTATCGCACGCATTGAACAAGTTATCCAATTTTGAGGTTCAACAATCGAGGCTTCAGACTCAATCAGCCGGCTCTCGTAAGAATTCCCCTTATCTCCTTTCCCTCCCACCTCATACCCTAACGGTATTAGGTCAGTTAAATAACGGAGGAAGAAAAGGCATAAACTTAGACCCTCACATCTTATCGTTTCCAAGTGATCTCCTTCAAATTGCCGACGGGGAAGATCCCCTGTAATGAAACGACGGAACTAAACCACAAAAACCACATAAGGTCTCCTTTAGGGGGGATGAACCTACCGTGTTAGGGTTGCCCATAACCTCGAAAACGTATGTTGTCAAATTATTGTCCCTGTGCAGAAAGAGGGGCCAAGTAATATCAAAGTAACAACAAACAAAAACGCTGCAAATTTTACACAAGGGTTTATTATTCTGTGATATAAGTTACTTGTACAGACATTTAATTCTGTCAATAAAAATATAAAAAAATAAATTTTTTTGGATTTTTATATTTCAAAAAATAAATTTTTGGGGGATTTTTTTTTTTTCAAAAATGTGTTTTTTCAAAAATTCTTTAATTTTTACTCGAAAAATATTTAACTTCTTGGGATCCTTCAATAATCCCATTTTTAGCCCCATGAAAGTCCTATAGATCGCCACAGTGAAATCGGATCGTTCTGGGACCCCCAAAAATGGATTCTACGTCCAAAAATACTTCGAAAACGACACCTAACTCGATCCCATAGCTAAAAGCCTTCAAAACACCCCTCATGTAGCCCCATTTTAGCCCCATAGCGCCCCACGGGTTTGGGCGATCGGACTGAAAACCTTGCGGGCACAACTAGATGGTAAACCAAGTATTTTGCCAAAATTTCAGATTTTAAAAAAAACTCCTACTGCCCAAAACGGCCCGGACGGCGGACAGCGGACGGCGGACGGCGGACGGACATTTCGGATTTTGAATGTAGACCTCTTGAAACGGATAATGTCAAATTTTGAGCCCGATCGGAGTCGTCGACCCCTGTCGCGAAAACATAGGTGTATTATTCCAAGAATAATAAACCAAAAGTGGGGCTGTTATCACTGATGGTTTAATGTATTTTTCTAAAACCTAGGTGTTTCTCCGACTTTAAAGTAAATTTAATTCTAGCGGCTGTGGTGTTCGGAAAATCACATCGACTGGAGCACTGCTCTTCGAATATTGTCGTACATTGGTAGTGAGAGTTCCATGAGAATCCTCTGGTTTTTACCGTCGAATCGTTATAAATAGAACGAAAAGTTCCGCTCCTTGCGGCATGAAGATTAATCTATTTTGATGAGCTCGGTGCTAAAAAGCACACAAAGGATCGGTTATCGCCGAGATAAAGCTGCTTTGAAAAACTGCCGCTGTGATCACCGCGCTATAGCGTATACTTAGACTTTACGTCGCTGTCGGCCCGTGGTAAATCGAATTTTGGGAAATATAGTGCATCCCTAATCTTGACTTTGGACGGTTTGACGTCAAAACTACAGTCGTGTAACTATAGGTCTGCCACAGAAAGTTTCCGTCCGTGTGGCGCCCCCTAGGTGGCGGATCCGCGAACTAACGATCGAGTCTACCTTCCATTGTAAAACCTTGACACGGAAATTGGAGCGGTGAGAAATTTGATGTTCGTGTAGTGGCTGTGCCCTCAAGTTCTTCCTCCCGAGGAGGGAAATCATGTCACTTGTGAGGGAAGAAATTCCCGAAAAATTATCGTACGCAGGAGAATCTGCTTGATGATAAGCGATGATAAGAGATAACTAGTTCTATTTTCTCCAGAAGAATGCGCCAAAGGACGCAAACTCTCTGTGGCAGACCTATAGACCATGAAGACCATTTTGATCTCCGGAGTCGACAAAATGCATATCTCAGGGCAACCAAAGTAGCTATGACGGCTGTTTCTTCAGCAAGCGCCAACATCCGAAAACGTGGATTTAAATAAATTAATTTAATTAAATAAATGTTCAAAATCATTGTCATCAGATTGAAATAAAAAGGTCGTACGAATAGTCAGGAGAAGAGCACTAAGAGGCACTAAGTCGCGGTCGTTTTGGTCAGAAATGTTCCAAATTGGTTGACAACGTTGTTTTATGGTTTTGAAATTTTGAAGCATAAACTAACACATCAAAGAGTGCATAGCCGAAGTTTCAGTTACCTGTGAATTTCTCTGCTGAAGTTGGCCCGATTCTGAGACACTCCTAACTTGGATAGAGTTTTTTTTTCAGAATCTGACTTTATGACTTAGTGCCTTTCTCCTTGACCGACCTATGATGTTGGTAATAACAGTAGCTGTTACTGGAAGAGTCCTCTTACTCTCCATTTACAACGATTTGATGAGTGACGAGGACAGTAAATACCCCTATCATCTTCTTCGAGGTTGTTAGTGCCCTTTGAGATTTTAATCGTCGAAAGTCAAAATCGTGAAATCGGCAAATGAAGTTTGAAGCGTCTTTTGCTCTAGCCGAGTAACCTCCATTCGCAAATCTGTTATTTCTGCCCTGTCTTTCTCATCTTTTCTCCCTAAATCTCTTCAAGTCCCGTTTCCACGCTATAAAATACAATTAGAAAGCCCGAGAGGGAAAAAAATCTTCAAAGCCTCTTACAATGGGGCGAACACAATACAGAAAGGAAAGACTTGTTCTTTCTGATTGGTCTAGGAACAGTTTATCTGGCAACCACCTGTTGGTTTTTTCTATTCACTCCCTTGTTGGAGCTGCTTTCGGATGGACAAAACATCAAGGGCAACGATAAGAAGTCAATCGTGTTAATTTGATTCTAATTTTTTCAATTTTGATTTTACTCTTTTTCGCGTTTCTCAACGCTCGGTAATTTACGTGAGATGATTCCACGTCGTTATTGGAGAATAATCTAATTTCCTTTGTACCGATCTCCATTTCTATGATGGCGTAGTCGATGTGAGAAGTATGGAAATGAGGGGTTTGACTATTCTGGGGAATGAATTTGGTTCGACCTTATTAGCAATTGTATTTAAACGTTCACAGAATCTAATTTAGATTAAGGTCGTCGATAGGCTCAACTACCGCACTGGAATAGAATGCGGTGGCCTGAATATTCTTCAATAGGGTGGAAGAGACTTCCATGATTAAGGCAGGCCATACGGTCTCCAAGTGTTCGCGTGAACCGAACAGAAAGGAAGGACTCCATTGTCCCCGGCGGTTATCCTTTTAATTAATCAGCTCCGTCTTAATTAAGGTGGCCCATACCCCTCCCGCCGTCCCTGTTCCTGGCCCTTCCCCAACTCACGCCTTTGCCACCTACTACCCTATTTCCTTTGGGTAGGCGTTTCACCCGTTAACTTCAGTGGGTTTCCTCGTCGCTGAGGGCTTACAGGAAACACGTTTTTGCTCGGGACAAAAAGCTCGAAGGTAAAATCGATCCTTACGAGAGAAAAAACGCTCATAATTCTAGTTAATCAACACTAAGCCAATTCCTGAACTGTTTAATTAGAAACACTCCGTTAAAATCACTCAGATTAAGCATCAATCACTGTTGGCAAAAAATGCATTTTTTTTTTTATGAGATTGATGAACTGCAAAACAACCAATTTTGATTCATTCATCTTCATTCAACAATCAAGCGGTGGGTATGGTTTGAGGTAGCGGGGGTTGACGGTCTTATTTTGTCAAGTATTGTTAATTGAGATCCCAAGCCCATAATGTGTGATAACCCCATAATAACCTCTCCACCAAATTGGGAATTTTCTAGGGATGGGAATCGATTTCCGATTTTTTGGGAAAATCGATTTTTTGTTCCGATTTTTCGATTTTTTTGAATCGATCTTCGGGTTCCGATTTTTAAGGTGAATCGATTTTTTAGTTCCGATTTTTGTAAAAATCGTGAATCGATTTTTTACTACTGATTTTTTAAAAAATCTTGAATCGATTTTCGTCATTTATAAAAATTAGTTTATTATTTCAAGTTATTCAAGCAAATTTCGAGTCTTAGGTCGATTAAAAATTATGATGATAGCTAATAACAACAAAACTCACTAGTTACCAGCGACGTCCGCCATGGCTTTTTCAGACAGCAAAACTGATTACTCGTCTGATTAAATGTTTATTATCAAAATTTTTGAAAACTAATGCAATTTTAATTTTCAATAAATTTTTTTAACGATTTTTTCTTGAATCCTACCGACTTTGAATATATCTACCGTTATCACTCATTAAAAAAACTTTTTTTTTGTAAGACTGATTTTTGAATCGATTTTCCAAAAAATCGATACTTTTATGGCGATTTTTTTGGGAAATCGATTTGGAGCATCCGATTCTGAATCGATTCAAAACATCGATACTTCTTACCGATTTCCCATCCCTAGAATTTTCCTTACCTGATAACATGACGCGATCGCGAGCCTGTCGGAGGCAAATTCGGGATTTTTGCCAAATATGACTTCGATTGGATCTGACCTTGTGTTGCTACCGAGATCCTTGGCTGCGGAATTCGGGGATGAGCCGTTTCACTTGATAGCTTGTAGAACTCACGACGACCGGTCCGGGAGTTTTCTTTGTTTGTCTCCCTCGTGACTTACTTCCGACTGCTGATTCAGCTTTGCTTTTAGTGAGTGTGAAGAGGATTTTTCCTTGGGTTAAAATCCCTTCTAACAGTTCACAGCGACTATCCACTTGTCCCTTCGCTCTTGGTAACATTTAGACTGATATTGGAAAAATAAAAGCTCCGCAGTTTGGCGTTTCTGAGCGCTAGCAGTTTCCAACATTCTTTCGTTCATCACCGGAGTGCTCGCTTCAAATTCGGTCTAATAATTTGAAAAAATTGCACCTAATAGATTTTGTTCGCTTGCAACAGGATGGTGACATTAAATTTTATCGGGAAAATCTCCGAAAAATTTTAGTTTGTCGCTTTTAACGAATTTCAAATTTCTATTCCTGACTATTTCAACATCGTTTTCTCACACAGTTTCTCACGCTCAGTCCATTTTTGAAATAAGATTTGAAAAAAAAAAAAAAAAAAAAAACTTTTTCTAGGAGAAAGATCAATAAACACAGTTAAGTGGCGTTCCGTCCTTTAGGCCACTATGGGCTGTGCCCCGGCTAATTTCGGGACGGACGGAGGAAACCCCATTTTATTTTGCGTGAATAAACTCGCAAATCGCATCGATTCGTTCGAAAGGAAGGAATCGTACTATCCAGCAACGCTCCCGCGTACTGACGGGCTCCCGCAAGGGTGGATAAAACCTATCTGCACCTATCTGCACTATCCCTGCGCTATCTGCCACAGGCACTCAGTTCTGTAAAATTCTGACAGATAGCGCTGTCAACAGTCAGTTGAACCTACGAGAAGGCATGGCAGTAGAAGTGCACAATCTGTACACAGGTGTCCACAATAATTTTTTGAAATCATTTTTTATTGACGTGAAAATGATTTTGGGCTTAATTATTTTAAAAAACTTTACTTTCGAGTTGTGTAAAATTTGTAGGATTTTATAGTGTCTACAAGTATTTTAGTCGGAGTTATCAAACACCAATTCCGATCCCGTAAAATTGAAATGCTTGGCTAGAATCATGCCAAATAGCCTTTCTGTCAATAAACTTCTGCCAATTTCGGTAAAGGTTGAACTTGAATTCGATCTTAGCCGAATTTAGGGCCGGCTGGACGTGAACAATTGCGAAGGAAACTTGAACAGGAAGTGAGAAGGTGGTGGGTTCTATTCCTTCCTGATAGGGGAGGGCAAAAAAAAAAAAAAAAAAAAAAAGGTCGAAAAGGATTAGAAGGTTTCCCCTCCTCCTTCTTTTCCCTTCAGATCTCTATCTCTTTTATCGATCCTACGGTATTTATACTGCCTTTTCCTTCCGCGGCGACATGGCCAGAGAGCGGATAACCCTTTTAGAGCGAAGAATAGATGGGGGACCCCTGCCTTACATTCTATGAATATCTAATCGATAGGTTATGCGGGGCTGATTGGCTTCCGTGGGCTCCCAAGATCAAACATAATCTCCTTTTATAGGCTCTAGCCTTAAGCCTAGACATGATGAAATAAGGTCCCTTGGGGCGACATTTTCTAGTATAAGCTCGTCTCTAGCACATTGCAGTCTTCCACGAAACCTCTCATTTGCATATGTATAGTCCCCGAGGGTACTCAACACCAGGTAAAATTGACGTTTGATGGCATACTGTTGTATTCAAAGTGGCGAAGGGTTGCTGATCCGCTTCACTCTGACATTGCGGTCCTTGTTGATGTACCCGAGGCTGTCCTGAAGGTTCCTGATCTTGTCCTGGGCCTGACACAAATTCACGCTGAGCGAAGATATTTGATTTTCCAACCTTTGCCGTATTTCGTCTCTCTCTTTTTCCGCCGCATTTTCGTCCGCTTTGGTTTTGGCCAAATCCTTTTCCAACACTGTCAACCTCTTGAGATGTACTTTCCTGGCGTTCATCAGGGTGTTTTTGTTGGATGATATTTGCCTCGCGCATTCCTCTCGGAGCGTTTCAAGTCTTGCCGACAGGTCTCGGACTTCCCCAGATTTTATGCTGATTTTAATTTCTTTGTCGCTGTTCAGCTCTTCCAAGTCTTTAATTTTGGCTCTGAGGGAATAATTTTCCGCTTTGGCTACAGTTCTTTCCTCTTGATTGCTATCAATGGTTTCTCTCAGGTCAGTTTTTTCCTTGTCAATACGGGATTTCATATTCCTCATTTCTGATAATTTTGCTTTGAGTTCCTCATTCCTGCTTGTTAGATGACTTATTTCGTTTCGTAGAGTTTCTGCCTTTTTGTCTGCACGATATTTTTTATCTCTGTTGACCATTATGCTCTCATTGAGCCTGGCAACGGAATCAGCTAATGGACCGAGTTCAAACACTTGAAGGTGGAATTGCTCCCGCGCTTGGTCCATACTCAACGCTATTTGCTCGCTGAGTCTTTCATTCTCTGATTCCAGTGTTCCTAATTTTCTGCTTTGTTCTTCGGCAAGTTGTTCCGTTTCCAAGTACAACTGCCGCGTATTGACGACAGCTTCGAGCTGCTGCTTGAGTATCCGTCTTGCTTCTTCCACGTCTTCCAAACTTTCACTGTGTTTCTGCTTTGTAGCCGCTAACTGACTTTCCATTTCGACGATCTTGTCCTTGGAACTCGAGTACTTGATTTTGTCAAATTCTGCCTCTTTGATCCGCAAAATTAAATCGGCAGCTTTTTGCTCGGCCTTTTCACAGCGCTGGTGTTGGTCTACGGCGTCTTTGATGGCACTCTCAAGCTCAACTCTGGCTGCGGACACCTCTTCCATTTTTGCGTTATAGTCTTCTTTTAGTTTGGAGTATTTTTCTTTCAAGACGTTTATTTGATGGTTGATCGCTTGGTTTTGTCGAGATGCGGAATCCGGGAATCTTTCAGGAAAGTTGACGGTTGGTGGTGTGGTGACGTCAGATATTGATGACGGGCGGGAGCGGTAGTTTTCGGTTTGGGGAGGCCCGTTTTGGGAAGATGACTGAGAACCCAAATAGTTAGCGGGTTGGGGTGAATCGCTTCGAATTGTTTTTTGGGATGATGACCGAGAACGCAAATACGCTGGTGGTGGTGAATGTGACGACGGTCGAGAGTTTGGTTTGGATGAAACTCGCACTTTGTCTGGAGCTCTGGATCGCGACGTAGATGCTTGCTCAGTATGTGCGCAATTATAAAGGTATGATCTGTTTTGACGAGTCTTATTGTAAATGTACTCATCTGATGGGGTGAACTGTGAATCCTTGCTCTTTGGAGAACTGGAAAATCCCGATGACACCAAGTGACTTGATATCGGAGCCATCAGGTTGTGGATGAACCCCGACGGGCTTTTGCTCCTTTGGGACTCGTCTGTGCTGTGAGCTGAGCTCGATCTTGGCGAAGTGGCCACAAAACCTGGGTGACATGTGACTTTTTGGTTTTGGTCTTTTCTCGACAGCCTGATGATGTGTTCAGAGCTGTGCGTTCTTCTCAACGCCATGTTGGGGGTGTTGCGATGTAATTTGGAATATTCTCTTTTAGCGAAAGACGTGTGCTCTGCATGGAAGTTGTTTTATGATTTTGGGGTATCTTGGTGTTGACCGTAACCGTGTTGCGTGGTAGGACGGATTTCAAGATTGTCACTTGAAAACGACGATAATAAAAATCAGCATTCAAGTGCACTCAATGTGTTGATTTCATGCTTGATTCATGAGACCTCCTGTATGTATGAGTGTTCTTGACGCTTCCTCAACCGTCTGATGGCTTTGCTTTCTTTGGTAAACTCGTCCCATTCAAAACGAGCCCTCTTCAGGTTTAAACGACAAAACATCATCTCACCGCTTCTCTACCGGAGGGTGAAAATTTAACTTTCCGTCATACCGCAGGCCTTTTCATTCCGCGTGCGTTCCGAGAGAATGAGCGAAGATATGCCAAGCAATTACGACTTCCCGGAGAGGGTTGGCTTTTCCCGGCTTAGAATTATCTGGGGGGAAAAGGCAAGCTAGGGGGCACGTGGCTTGGGGCAAATAGGAATCCATTAGGAAGAAACGAGCTAGAGGATGAGAAAGGGGATGCATTAGGTGAAGAAAAAGCTCGCTGCCCTCACCTAAAGCAGGGCCCCTTCTGTTAATACGTTGATATACTATCGGCTTTGTGTATAATATCCCCTTGGATATCATTAACAGGCCATTTGGCCTTGAAATTTGCATGAAAGTTTGTTCCCCATCGTTGCATGAGTAGGTAAAGAATGTACGTCCTGTGGACACTTTTGGACTTTGACCCCGGGCGGCCTCCCCCCCCCCCCTCGCACCGCCCACTTCGCCCCCTGCTCCCCTCTGCCGACCCAGCCGCCCACCTCACCAGCCTCTGCCGCCCCTGAACCACCCCCCCCCACCCAACCCCAACAGCTGATCATGTTCAATCCTGCTCTGCTCACCCCTAATACTTGCATACCTATGCTCTGTCCTGTCCTTGCATGCTGTGCTCACCCGTAATACTTGCATACCTATGCTCTGCCCTCTCCTTGCATGCTCATTCCTGCCCTTCTGATTTAAAAAAATGAATTAAATTAAAAAAGCAATTAAATAAATAAAAAAATAAATAAATAAATAAAAAATAAATAAATAAAATATTAAAAATAGGTAAAAGAAAAAAAATTGAAAATAACAATATAAAAAAATTTAAAAAAATATAAAAAAATAAAAATTTTAAAATCATAAAAATAGGTAAAATAGAAAATAGAAATAAAAAAATAAAATGATAAAATGTTTTTATTTTACTTCAGCTTTTTATATATGGGCTACCATCATTTTCACAGGATATAAGGGTAAAATAATTGGAATACAAATTTTAATTTAACAAACTCTTCTTTATTGTTTAAAGTACAACATTTTCTTTATTCTATGAATACAAATGATAAATCTCAAACAAAAATTAATTCGTGACGTCCGCGATGAATCCCTTGATAGATGATCCCAACTCTATTGTAGTTGGGATTTTGATTGTAAATCTCCATCTCTTGCGCGGTGAGGGCGAAGATGAATCTTTTCGGTAGAAAAATTTTTGGTGGATACGGTGTCAAGTAGGAATTCCCGGCGAGGCGGTTGCTGATGTGTACCACAAGAACCGGTGACTTCTTACCGATGAAAATTTCAAATTTATCAATGTCGTAGGTTATTCCCACTTGTAGATCCGAAAGATTTCCAATCTTTTTCCACGCGTTATTGAACGCGTTCAAATGATGAGCCAGATTCAACTGAAACGAAATGAAAAAGTTTTAATTCGCGATCCAAATTTGGACCTACACACATAGTTAGGTAAGTAGGTAAGGTAGGTACTTACATAATGAAAATCGTAGGTTTCAGGAGAATATGATCTCGTGTCTCCCTGCCAACAGGCCTCGATAGACGAGGTTGATTGACCATTTTTGTTGTCCATTGTCATAGGCGTACGCAAGGGGGGGCTAGGGGGGGCCCGGGCCCCCCCCTAGACAAACGAAAAAATATATACACTTTCAGATAAAAAGAAAGAAAAAGAGGAAGTAGTGGTTGAAAAATTCGCAGAGAACCCAAGGCGGCTCATGTTGTAAATTGGGTGAAAAAAAAAATCAACTTGTCATTGCTGGGTACTTATGTTGTGTACATTTTGTGTAAACATTTAATGTTTTATATTAAGAGGGGAAAAAAGTGAACTACAACACTTGATTTTGTAAAAATGATTTGAATGTTATTTTGTATTATTACTCAAGCTGTGTAAGTAATTATTATTTACGATATAGGGTATCTATCACACCATACTGAAAACAATATTTTGAAAAAAACCAAAAAAATATTTTGAAATCCCCCCCAAAATCTTTATAATATGGAACATTATTCCATTCAGTATTAGTTGGAGGGTTGATATGAATAGTTTTCGGATCAAAAAGTCATCAACTTGACTCGTACTGTAGACCTGACTCGTGCAGTATACCTTTCTCGATTTTGGAAAATTGTGAGTTTACGGGAGTATTAAACCTAAAGGTTTAATACTTTAGTATTAATTATATTAAATATATTTACGGAGAATCGTAGCCGACTCATTTTGCACGTGAAAAAATTCGTTAGACATCGAATTTGTTCAGTTTTTACTCAGCTATAAGAAAGAAATTTTATCTTTCTGCGGAAAAAATCTAGACACAGGTTTAAACAAGTTTTTAGCGGATTTTGAAGCAAAAAACCATGATTTTTGTGCATTTAATTCAACATAAGTAGAGCTTGGGCTAGCTAAGGTAGGTATGCGACTATTTTTCCTGGGTACCCTATGTAGTAATTTTCAATTTTATGGTGTTCAATCGACGCAAAATTTATTGCTCTACAACATTTCTTTATACATAAAGAAAAGTTGTAGAGCAATAAATTTGGCGTCGATTGAACACCCTAACATTGAAAATTACTACAAAAATGTTTGTACATGTACAAACTTCGGGAGAATCCTTACTTGGCTCTCACACTGGAAAATGTACTGAAAACATGTTTTTGGTTTATTATTCTTGGAATAATACACCTATGTTTTCGCGACGGGGGTCGACGACTCCGATCGGGCTCAAAATTTGACATTATCCGTTTCAAGAGGTCTACATTCTAAATCCGAAATGTCCGTCCGCCGTCCAGGCCGTTTTGGGCAGTAGGAATTTTTTTTTAAATCTGAAATTTTTACAAAATACTCGGTTTACCATCTAGTTGTGCCCGCAAGGTTTTCAGTCCGATCGCCCAAACCCGTGGGGCGCTATGGGGCTATAATGGGGCTACGGGAGGGGTTTATTGAGGGCTTTTAGCTATGGGATCGAGTTAGGTGTCGTTTTCGAAGTATTTTTGGACGTAAAATCCATTTTTTGGGGTCCCGGAACGATCCGATTTCACTGGGGCGATGTTTAGGGCATTCGTGGGGCTAAAAATGGGATTTTTGAAGGATCCCAGGATGTTAAATATTTTTCGAGTAAAAAATACAGAGTTTTTGAAAAAACACATCTTTGAACAAAAAAAAACCAAAAAAAAAGTTTTTTTTAATTTTTTCATTGACAGAATTAAATTTCTGCACAAGTAACGTATATCAAAGAATAATAAACCCTTGTGTAAAATTTGCAGCGTTTTTTAAAAGGTATTTTGGGAAAAAACGGCTCAGAATCCATTTTAGGTACAGGGACATGGGGTACATTCGTGATCAACGTCAAATTTACGAATACCTACTATAAGTATGGGGGTTTCAGAGTTGTTTTTTTCCCCCAAAATATGGCCGTTTTGCACCACCGTGCGTCGTCTGCCGTCCGGGGCGTTTTGGGCAGTAAGAATTTTTTTAAGAATCTGAAATTTTGACAACATACGTGGTTTACCATCCGATTTCACTGTGAGGATCTGTAGGGCTTTTATGGGGCTACAAATGGGATTTTTGAAGGATACCAAGAGATCAAAAATTGATCTCTTTATAAAATACATTATAAATGCTAAACATTATAATATGTTAAACATTATAATACTATTAGTATTAGTATTAAAAATTATAATACTATTAGGAACTTGAGGCGCTGAATCGATTGTAATAGGAGTGCACACTGATGTTATTTCGAAAGCCTGAGGCGTGAACGACCTTTTTGGGCAATCAATTGGTCCACATTGTGAACTCCACAACTAGTGAAATCAAATTTGAAAACTCCACCATCAATAATACGCCTATGCAAATTGAAAAGTTTGACAAATGCCTCCCCTGGCTGATAAAATGATCGGCCGAGCGAAGCAAGGCCCCCAGCCCTGTCAAAGTGCTAGTGAAATCAAATTTGAAAACTCCACCTTCAATATCATCTGGGAGGCACAACCCGCGTAATCCCTGAAAATGTCATCAAAATCGAATCAATATTGGCTGAAATCCCCACTCCTTCTCTTCTTTAGGGATGGAGAGGGGGTTGAAGGAGGGGAAAACGGAAAAATCCTTGAGGGCGCTCAACCTATCTCAGAACGTATCATTTTTGAATTTCTAGAGATTTTCAAGAATTATATATATATAAGAGTCTCAATAAATAGCTCAATAAACAGTCTGTTAGAGTCTCAATAAATAGCTCACTGATGTTCGGCAGCCACGCAACTCAAGCCTCACCCCGCGCGAATTAAAACGATGAACTCGCTTCTCACCGTGAACTCGCCCCCTCCCCCTCGGTTTTTATGAAATCCGACTTCGGAATGTGATTTGGCATAGATTGTAGCCCATTTGGCTCGCGGATACCATACCCAAAAAACGACTCCTTACTGGGTATTATTGAACCCGAAAAAACGTGGGACAAACGCGAAAAAAACGATTATTCCGACGGGGATTTCGACGAATTTCCCGGGCGAAATTCCGATTTTCGATTTGACCGACGTCTTCCTCCAGGTCTGATCTATACGGCTCGTATTTTTTCGTAATTTTTTCGACCCCCTAAACAGCCTTTGGCGCGAGTGGAGTAATTACGGTCGCTTTACGCGTGATGTGAAGTGACGACACACAGACGAAAAAGATGTAAAATTAAAGCTGTAAAATTAAAATTAAATATGTACCTAATTCTTTTAAAAAAATTTAAAAATACGGGCATCATCATGTCCACTCACCGGTCAATTGAAAAAAAAACTGCACCGAAATTGACCGAGCCGTTTACCTTGCAGAGCTGCCGACAGACAGACAAACAAACAAGAACCATCCTCCTTTTATTAGGTAGAGATAGAGAAGAGAAGATATTTAATATTTTCCGATTTCCGATTAAAAAAAAAGTAACAAAAGATTTTGAAAAAAAAAAAATAATAGATAATAATAATAATTTTTTTAACTCTTTTTTTTTTTGACACAGAATTAATTTTCGCACAAGTAACCCATATCACAGAATAATACACCCTTGTGTAAAATTTGCAGCGTTTTTAATTTTAATTTAACTAGGTAAGTACCCTTGCTGGCAGCATGTCTACCTGCAATATTTTTGAGCCCCCCCCTAAAGGAAGACCTGCGTACGCCCATGTCCATTGTACTCTTCAATATCTTCGTCACTTATTTGATTATTAAAGCGTGACGGAAGAAAGATCTCAATGGAATCCTGTCCCGAACGATTGACTCTTGCTACGAGAGTCTGTCCAAATTTGGTATCAATTCTTCTCAAGTCCAACACCTCGTAAACATCGCCGATTTTCAGTGCGGACAATCTTTGGATTGGTGCGGACTGGCGATTGGCTCTGTTTAACTGTTGGGCAAACAGGTAATGGCTCATCTACAAACACAAAAACGGGACAGTTAGTATTCAAGAAATTTAAATAGGGACTTTTAGTTGTTATTAATTGATAGGTATTAGTTTAAAAGTAATTTAAATCATCACTTACTTACTGTGATAACGGTGAGTAGCGCGGCAGGTTCGGGAGAGGAAGTTCACTGCTCGAGTGACTGGCGAGGACTGAGCTGTCCGCGTCTTTCCCTACCCCCACTCCTGTCCACGCAGGCGCAGCCTGCATATTCGTGTTCAATCCGGCTCACGCTCCGAGACTTCAGTGACGTCACAAGCGCATGTCTCGGCAGGCGCGTCAGCCCCCACCACCCAACAGCTGTTCGTTCATGTTCAATCCTGCTCACACCCCTAGACTTCAATGACGTCACAAGATCCTGTCCGAACAGGCGCCTCCACCTACCTCCCTTTTTGTATGTGACGTCAGACACGCATGTTCAAACATGTACACATCATTTTGTGACGTCACGCATCACGTTTTGACCACGTTTAGGCCACGCCCCTCTCACGTATCGGTGAGTTCTGATTGGTGCATTTACAGGTCACGTGACCTTGACCACGCCCCTCCCACCAGATTGCCCATGACGTCACACGCTCACGTTCAAACCTGTGAGCTATGAGGGGCAAGTTACCTCCTTCTCTTGTGGGACCCTCGGTAGGTGAGTGGTTAGCATACCTGACTCACGTGCTGGGGGTTGGGGGTTCGATTCCCACCGCCTCAACCACTGGAACAGTCTTTATAAAGACTTGTCAACACTGGATGTTGATCCGTGCTGGCCACGAGTTTTAAATCTAGATATAAGTTATCAACACTGGTTGTTGATACGTGCTGGGCACGAGTTTTATCCCTAGATATAAGGAACCAAAATGTGCCGAGGAAAAAAATTTTTTTTGTAAAATTAAAAAAAAAACCTTTTTAATTGTTTTATTTTATATTTATTATTAGTAGGTATTTATTTTTTCCTATTTTTAATTTTAATTTTGTTTTCTTAATTTTTATTTCATTTTTTACATTTATTTATTCAAATTTTGGTTTTTTAATTTTATTTTTTATTTTGAAGTTTATCTTTTTACATTTATTTATTTTTATTTGATTTTTTTTTTTAAATTTGTACCTATTCTTTATTTTCATTTTCATTTTTTTTTTTTTTTTTTTTCATATATTTTATTTTATTATTTTTTTCATTAGGTCTATATTATATTTTGTTTATTTTATTTTATTTTCAATTTTTAATTTGAACACTCACAAAGGTACCTATCCCAGAAGGTCTCACGCGCGTCCAAGGTCTCCCACCCACCCGCTCACCAGTCGCATTCCAGACGACGCGCCATCAAATTCAGGTTTCGGCAGGTTCCTCGGGTGAGCGGCAGGTCCCCGCTTGCCGCTCATGTATCGGCCTCATTCTTGCTTGGTCCTTCACGCCGTGAACATCGCTCCTCGCAACGTACCTACCTTCTAATTAATCATTTTCACACATCTCTTCATATTATTCACACCGTTCTCATCGATTCATCGCTTCATTCTTCATCAGTAATATCATTTAAATTGCATCTCATCCCCATTATTTATTTTTTTATTTATTTTTTTTTGTTCATTCATTGTTTGTTTAGGCATTCTGTAAATTTAGGTAGGTAGGTTAGGCTAAGGATTTGTTCAATTTAGGTTAGATAGTTTATGAATTAATTTAGATTAGGTGTTCTGTAGAATTTAGGTAGATTAGATTAGGATAAGGAATAGGTAGTTCATTAGTTAGATTAGGTTTTTAGGTAGGTAGATTAGTTTAGGATAAGGCTTCGTTCAATTTAGGTTAGATAGTTTATATTTGTTTCGTTAGTTAGTTAGTTAGTTAGTTAGCTACTTTTTTTGTTCTCAACAAAAGTTAATTTTCTTTTCTTTTTTTCTTCTTTCGTTCTTGTTCAAGGGCTTTTTTTCTCTCGACGTTTTTTCTTTCTTTTTTAATTTTTTCACTCGACAAAAGTTACTTTTCTTTCGTTCTTGCTCAAGGATTTTATTTTTTCTCCGAAGTTTTCTTTCTTTCTTAATTTTTCTCCCGTTAGAAGTTTGAATTTAATTTTTTTTTTTTTTTTTTTTTTTTTTTTTTTTCATTTATTTATTTACTCCTTCTTTTTTTCCCCCCCCAAAATGGCTTCCACTTCCAAAATGTGTAATTTCTGTGGGATGCAATTTCCAAGTTCAAATCTAACGAGACAACATGAGGAAAGATGCCAGTATCTTCACGATTCAAACGACGAATATTTTGAAAATGTGCCTTCGCCGAAAAGACAGCGGCTCTCCTCGCCACCCCCACCAGCACCTCAATGGGATAATGTGAGCTCGTTCAACTTTTTAGCAAACTGTTTATGCTCGTTTTGCGGTCAACACTTTCCAACCCCACAGCTTACCGCCCAGCATGAGATAATACATAAAAAATGTGAATGCGCTAAATGCGGTCAAGTATTTAGTACGAATTTGGAGAAAAATTTGCACGAGACAGAATGTCGAGTGGAATTATTATGTACAAGCTGTGGAGGATATTATCGAACGATCGCTCTATTTGACGCACATCGGAAATATTGCTCGAAATCCCCAGTAAATACTCCTAATCAAAGGGAGCCGCACGTTGGACAATTATTAGCTCCCGCTCCAAATGATGATCAAATTTTACCTTACGAAAGCGCATTCACCAATCGTATTGCTTCGTATTTTATTCAGTCGGACTACGCTCTAGATTTACCCATGTTCCTACATCACATCCGGTCAAAAATTTTAAGAATTTTGAATAACGCTCTTACCGAACATGGGTCCATCAAATTTAATTTTTTCGTCGATTGCTTACTCGTTAATGTAGTTGGTGACCAGTTAGAAGGGAACTTGAAGACTAGTTTTGAAATTTTACTCCATAACGAACATCTTAATCACCAATTGAATAGAATGTTTGAGAAATTAAATACTGAGTTATGCCAGTTAGAAGCTAAAGGAAGTGGTTGGAGACTAGATACGATACTCGGTCTACGATTGAAAATTTGTAAATACTCACCCCTACGTGCCGGTTGCGACATCAAGTTCCCTTCTTCGATTTCAAATCGAAAGGCCTGCTTCAACGTCCCAGGAGGAGACAATCAATGTTTTAAATACGCAGTTTTAGCAAAGTTTGTTGATATCCGTCGTTTTAATCATAAAAGACCCTCCTCCTACCTTATGCATGAACATAAATATGATTTTAGCCGCATTAATTTTCCCGTATCACTTCATGACATTCGGACCTTTGAAAAGAGAAACAATATAACGATAGCTGTTTTTGCTTTGGAAAATAATATAGTCCGCCCGCTTAAGCCAGTTCGGCATGAACAAGAAGACCATAGAGACTTACTCATGCTGGAGGAGGGTGAAAAACGACACTATGTGTGGATCAAAGATTTTAACAAACTCGTCCACTCTCAAATAACCGCGAATCATAGGAAAGTGAACGTATGCAAATGGTGTCTGTGGTATAAGCAAACCGATCCGCTATCGGGAGATGTCAAAGCACACGATAATCAATGCAATACGAATGCCCCGGTAGCGGTGCGAATGCCCACGAATGGTGATAAAATTAAATTCAATGAAGTTCAGAAGGTTTTAAAAGTACCCTATGTCGTATATGCAGATTTTGAAGCACTCCTTAAGGAAATAAACTCATGTTCTCCGAATCCCCAAACTTCTTATACAGAAAAAAAGCATCAGCACATACCCATTTCCGCCTGCGCGTATCTGCATATCGACCCAAATTTTGAAAGCATTAGTCAGCGTCTGAGTGACAAGATTTTATTTGAATATCGAGGGGAAGACGTAGTAGAGAAATTATTAATACATCTAGAGAGTATCGCAAATGAGGTAGAATTAATTTATAAACGAAATTTAAGAATGTCTCCGCTGACTGATTGGGAAATATTTAATTTTAACAACGCAACTAAATGTTATTTATGCGATCAAAATTTTACTACTCAGGATCCAAAGGTTAGAGACCATTGTCATATTTTAGGTGGGTACCGCGGTGCGGCTCACCAATCGTGCAATTTAAATTTTAAGAAACCAAACTTTTTACCCGTATTTTTTCACAACCTATCATCCTATGATGCGCAATTTTTAATCCCTAAACTTAATTTTAATAATAAGCGGATCGAGGTTATAGCTTCAAATACAGAAAAATACATCAGTTTTAAAAAATATACCAGTAATCGTTTTAGCATCAGATTTTTAGATTCTTACAGATTTTTAACCTCCAGTCTTGATAGTCTCGCCAAGAATTTAACTAATTTTAATATTTTATCGAAATTTTTTACGGATCCTGAGCAATTGGTGCTAGTTAAACAAAAGGGTGTATATCCCTACGAATATATGAATTCGGCCGACCGCTTCGAAGATAATAGATTGCCACCCAAAGATACATTTTATAGTCACCTTCGTCACGAAGGGATTTCGGATGAAGAGTACGCGAGAGCTCAGCAAGTGTGGACAACCTTTGAATGCGAAAATCTCGGCCAATACCACATGTTGTACAACAAAATTGACACCCTCCTCCTCGGGGACATATTTGAAAGTTTCCGCGCTACGACTTTGGAATCACACAAATTGGACCCAGCTCAATTTTATACGACGCCGCAAATGACCTGGTGCGCGATGCTACGGCAAACTAAAGTTGAAATCGGACAACTGACGGATTATAATATGTTATTAATGTTTGAAAAAGGAATAAGAGGTGGCCTTTGCCAAGTCTCTAAACGGTATGCCCAAGCCAATAACCCTCTGATCCCCGGATACGATCCTGCAAAAGAAACGACGTACATCACATATCAAGATTGCAACGCATTATACGCCACTGTCATGACGAAACACTTACCGATCGGAGAATTTCAATGGGTTGATCCAAATGATGTGCCACCGCTAGCAAGTTTAAACGAAGATGACCCATATGGATACATATTAGACATAAATTTGGAATATCCCGAAGAGCTGCACGACGAGCACAATGATCTCCCCTTCTTTCCAGAAAAGTTGAAGGAAGTAAATAACAAGCTGGTGGCACATTTGGGTCCCCGAAAGAACTATGTTTCCCATTATATGGCCCTGAAGCAGGCGGAGACCTACGGGTTGATTTCAGATAGAAATCCGATTAAGATTAACAGGGCCATAAGGTTCAAGCAGGCGGACTTTCTCAAATCGTACATAGAACTAAACAATAATCTCCGAAAAGCCGCGAAATCTGATTTTGAGAAAGATTTATTCTAACTATACAACAATGCAATTTATGGTAAAACTTGCGAACAAATTAGGAATCGGAAAGACATTAGACTGGTCACCAACTACCGACAGGCGGAGAAACTCATAGCCAAGTCAAATTTTAAAGACTTCGATATTTTAGATCAAAACTTTTTAGCTATTCAAATGGGTAGGACAGAAATTTTATTTGACAAGCCAATTTTTATCGGACAAGCTGTGCTTGATCTGTCCAAGACGATAATGTATGACTACCTTTATGGAGTCATGAAGCCCAAGTATCCTGGAGATAAGTTGAATCTCCTTTATATGGATACCGACAGTTTTATTATGGAGATAAAGACGAACGATTTTTACCAAGATATGGACGGATACATGAAAAATGCACATTTGGATACGTCTAACTACCCACCCAACCACTTCCTGTACTCGAATCAGAATAAAAAAGCTCTCGGAAAGTTCAAAGATGAAAACGCAGGAAAAACTGTTAAACGCTTTGTGGGTCTTAGACCAAAGATGTACGCACTGGAAGTACATACAGACCAGGCCAGTGAGAATGACAAGTTCAAAAAGGTCAAAGGTATCCAACGTGCTGTCGTTTTGAAGAAAATTACCTTCGACGACTACGTCAATTGTTTAAATCTAGAGCGTGATGAAAATGGGGTCATCAAAGTCCGAAGAGACTTGTGCACCGGCATCCGTTCAAAAAAGCATCATTTGTTCACCATGTCGCTCAACAAAGTATCGCTCTCACCGTTTGATGACAAACGACATATCATGACTGACAACATTCACACGTTAGCTTTAAATCACACATTCCTTGTAGAATGTGAGGATGCCGGTGATGACGACATATTTTATTAGCTAATTTTAATTCTATCAATTCTAGTCATTTTAATTCTATAAATTCTAGTCATTTTAATTCTATAAATTCTAGTCATTTTAATTCTATCAATCTAGTCATTTTAATTCTATCAATTCTAGTCATTTTAATTCTATCAATTCTAGTCATTTTAACTCTACCAATTATTTTAGTGTGAATAATGATATTATTCACACATTATGTCCCTTCCAAGAATCCGAAAAGTCCCCACGGGGACATTAGTAGTGAGGTTGGGACTGTAAAACAACGTGCTGGTGGGGGGTGGAACTCGACTATAAAAGGACAGTTTACACGAAGAATTTCATCAGTATCCAATATGCGTCTGCTGCAACAACATGTCAAACTACCCATTTTGGACGTGTCCAAAAGTTCAGGATGGCATGAAAAGCGCCTCAAACACAGTGCACTACTTCCAAATAGTATTCGCTGCATCATCTGCGCCACCTCAAATGGCGGTAAAACCAATTTAATACTTAACCTTCTATACTCCTCAGAAGGGTTAAAATTTGAAAATATCTACATATTCTCGAGAACTCTACAACAACCGCAATATCGACAACTCGCCGATATAATTTCCCGGCTGGAGGGTATTGGACTCTATACGTGTGATAATAGTGTGGATATTCCATTGCCAAAGGATCTTAAACCAAATTCGATAGTGATTTTTGACGACGTAGCGTGTGATAAGCAGGATCGTATCCGATTGTACTTCAGTATGGGTCGTCATTATCAGATCGATAGCTTCTATCTGGGCCAAAGCTATTGTAGAATCCCAAAACATCTGATTCGAGACTGCGCGAACCTTATAGTAGCATTCAGACAAGACGTTTTGAACCTGAAGAAAATTTACAATGACCACGTCAATATCGACATGACTTTTGAAAAATTCAAGGAAATTTGCTCCATCTGTTGGGAAACCAACCAATTTGGATTCATCGTCATCGACAAGGAATGTTCCATCGACAATGGACGATATCGACAAGGCTTTGACAACTTCATCATAATATAGAGTGTGAATAATGTGTCCCTTCCAAGAATCCGAAAAATCCCCAAGGGGAACTTAGTAGTGAGGTTGGGAGATGAGCTCAGTGTATATTTGGGGGACAGTTCGGGCTCATAGAGCTGGGATTGTCTGTTAACTCTATATACAACAGTAAATCAGAAGGAGGGTATGAGAATGGTTTTAGGTAGGTTCTTGGAGGTTGCGATTGGCGGTGTGGACATGACCAGGCGAAGAAGGGTGAAAACCCGACCCCTGCCGATGCATCTACACCTTGTCGCGGTGGTAGGGCTTTTTTTACTAAGATAGATGCTAAATGTTTTTTTCTCAACGTCGTCGTCGTCAAGATCAAGATGGCTGAGGTAAGTTTGGTATATAAGTAACTCACATTCTCAGTAGTAGTATCAGTTTGTTCTCAACCATGGAACGAATAACATCTCTCGATCAACAGCTCGCACAAGTGCGAAGAAACATCAAGAGAAAGTACGATGAACTCAGGAGAAGTCAAGAGGATACGTTAGAGGGGCGGAAAATCAAGTATCAACCGATACGTGATCCTCTACAACAATTAGTCAAGCAGACTAGAGTCAACAACACCAAGAAGAAGGAATTTGAAGAAGAGGAAGAAAACTTGGAGGATTATGATGAAGAAGGAGACGGTGATGAAGAAAATTCACCATCTCAAAATTTTCATACTCCAAATTTCAAGTTTCCCAAAGTGTTGAATTTATTCTCGCAACTTCCGACCAACATGACTTCGAGTGGGGAAACTAGTCCAGGTGGAACTTCAAAAATCAAGATAACCAAGAAAAGAAATCGGAGACAACCTTACGCGATTAGCCCAGCTTATGGCTCGATTGCTGCAAGGCTTGAGGATCTAGGAGAAACCTCCAAGGAGGAATCTGATGAACGTCCAATCGTACAGTTATTGGAAAATGTTGACAATGAAGAAGGAAAAGAAGAGGAAGGAGAAAAAGAGGAATTAGTTGAAGAAGAAAAAGAAGAATTAGTTGAAGAAGATGACAAAGAAGGTGAAGAAGGAGCTGTCGGAGGCGTTGTGGCTCCATATGGAGAGGTTTCGTCCGAATATGTGGAAAAAAGGATGAAAAACGATCCTCAATGTGACAACAAATATGGAGTCAAATTCGACGGTCGCAACTTCACAATTGGCGATTCATTTCTCACCATTGAAGACGACATCATTAAAATCGGACAACATACGAATATTAACGCCACCAAGGGGATTCTAGAACTATTGTTCATGAAGAAACCAAATCCCAATTACATCAAGGAACACGATAAATTAATGTACAAGAAAATCGTTACAAGTACGAAACTTCATAGGAAAAAATATAGTATGAATGAACAGTACAACAGTGATCCAAAAAATAGTAAATGGCTACTGATTATGCAAACTTTGAGTATCAAACAGCCGGAAAAACTTAAATTGACGTCCAAACCAGGAAGCCGGGATTCCAATAAAAGTCAAGGCTCAAGACCAAACAGTGGAGAATTCAAACAGTCGAGTCTTGGATTGAGACCGCCCAGTCGAGATTCATGTTAAGTCTGCAGAATAAGGTTGCTTCTTCCTACATTTAGGAGAAGTGGGTATGTGGGAGTGGGCATCATGCTCCGGGAACCTTTTCATAATATAAAAGCAGACTCGTCAAGTCAGAATCACTCAGTTTCATAATGGACACCGTCAAGGAAGGGATAGTTGGCGAACTCCATCGACCCGCTCGGAAGAATTATTCGCGCCGACGAGTCATAATTAAAGGAATCGACGATTTGTGGCAAGCAGATTTACTCGAACTACAACCTTACGCTGCGCAGAACCGAGGACAACGATACATTCTCATCGTCATTGATTGTTTGTCAAAATTCGTATGGTACTCTGGACTTAAATCTAAAACTGCTAAAGACGTGGCAGAGGGTTTTGAAAGTATTCTCATCCAAGGGTATCCTAGAAAACCGCGTCATCTTCAAACGGACAAGGGAAAAGAATTCTACAACGGGACTATGAAGAGACTTCTCGAAAAGTACAACATCAACTTGTACTCGACGGGGAGCATTTTGAAAGCGTGTATAGTCGAGCGAGTCATCCGAACTTTGAAAACTTGGCTTTGGAAAGAATTTGGAATTCGAGGTAGATACAAGTGGATCGATATTTTCTCGTCCAAGATCGTCGACAAGTATAATCGACGTATTCATAGAAGCATTGGAATGGCACCGGTGGACGTGGAAGGGGAGCCGGAAGAAGCGAGAGCCTTAGCGAAGCTCTACTCAACCCCTCAACCCAGAGGAAATAGATTACCTAAATTTCACGTTGGCGATTACGTCCGAGTCTCGAAGAGGAAAGGAGATTTTGAAAAAGGTTATACACCATCGTGGTCGACACAAATCTTCGAAATCTCTAAAGTGAAGAAGACTCAACCACCAATGTACATCCTAATGGAGCGAGACACTCGCGAAGAAATCAAAGAAGGCTTCTACGAAGAAGAACTTCAACTGACCAAATATCCCGATACGTATTTGGTTGAAAAAATAATAAAAAAACGCGGGAACAAGGCCTACGTGAAATGGTTGGGATTTGATTCCCGATACAACAGTTGGGATCATCTATCAAGGGATTCATCGCGGACGTCACGAATTAATTTTTGTTTGAGATTTATCATTTGTATTCATAGAATAAAGAAAATGTTGTACTTTAAACAATAAAGAAGAGTTTGTTAAATTAAAATTTGTATTCCAATTATTTTACCCTTATATCCTGTGAAAATGATGGTAGCCCATATATAAAAAGCTGAAGTAAAATAAAAACATTTTATCATTTTATTTTTTTATTTCTATTTTCTATTTTACCTATTTTTATGATTTTAAAATTTTTATTTTTTTATATTTTTTTAAATTTTTTTATATTGTTATTTTCAATTTTTTTTCTTTTACCTATTTTTAATATTTTATTTATTTATTTTTTATTTATTTATTTTTTTATTTATTTAATTACTTTTTTAATTTAATTCATTTTTTTAAATCAGAAGGGCAGGAATGAGCATGCAAGGAGAGGGCAGAGCATAGGTATGCAAGTATTAGGGGTGAGCAGAGCATGCAAGGACAGGACAGAGCATAGGTATGCAAGTATTAGGGGTGAGCAGAGCAGGTTTTAACATGATCAGCTGTTGGGGTGGGGGGGGGGGTCCAGGGGCGGCAGAGGCTGGTGAGGTGGGCGGCGGGAGGGGAGGCGGCAGGTGGGGGCAGGGGGCGAAGTGGGCGCGGCGAGGGGGGGGGGGGGAGGCCGCCCGGGGTCAAAGTCCAAAAGTGTCCACAGGACGTACATTCTTTACCTACGACGTGGAATAACGCGTGGAAAAAGATTGGAAATCTTTCGGATCTACAAGTGGGAATAACCTACGACATTGATAAATTTGAAATTTTCACCGGTAAGAAGTCACCGGTTCTTGTGGTACACATCAGCAACCGCCTCGCCGGGAATTCCTACTTGACACCGTATCCACCAAAAATTTTTCTACCGAAAAGATTCATCTTCGCCCTCACCGCGCAAGAGATGGAGATTTACAATCAAAATCCCAACTACAATAGAGTTGGGATCATCTATCAAGGGATTCATCGCGGACGTCACGAATTAATTTTTGTTTGAGATTTATCATTTGTATTCATAGAATAAAGAAAATGTTGTACTTTAAACAATAAAGAAGAGTTTGTTAAATTAAAATTTGTATTCTAATTATTTTACCCTTATATCCTGTGAAAATGATGGTAGCCCATATATAAAAAGCTGAAGTAAAATAAAAACATTTTATCATTTTATTTTTTTATTTCTATTTTCTATTTTACCTATTTTTATGATTTTAAAATTTTTATTTTTTTATATTTTTTTAAATTTTTTTATATTGTTATTTTCAATTTTTTTTTTTTAACCTATTTTTAATATTTTATTTATTTATTTATTTTTATTTTTTATTTAATTATTAAATTAATTTTTTTAAATCAGAAGGGCAGGAATGAGCATGCAAGGAGAGGGCAGAGCATAGGTATGCAAGTATTACGGGTGAGCACAGCATGCAAGGACAGGACAGAGCATAGGTATGCAAGTATTAGGGGTGAGCAGAGCAGGATTGAACATGATCAGCTGTTGGGGTTGGGTGGGGGGGGGGGGGGGGGTGGTTCAGGGGCGGCAGAGGCTGGTGAGGTGGGCGGCTGGGTCGGCAGAGGGGAGCAGGGGGCGAAGTGGGCGGTGCGAGGGGGGGGGGGGGGGGGAGGCCGCCCGGGGTCAAAGTCCAAAAGTGTCCACAGGACGTACATTCTTTACCTACTTGCATGTGCAAACGACGACATTTACAGAAGATTTTCTCCCTCATACTACCTCACCATAGCCCCACAGAGCGTAAACATTGCCCAGTTCAATTTACAGTCGTGACGGCATATTCGTTTCTGTTATCGGGAAAAGTCATTTGTTGATGGGTGTCGTGGAGAGACGGCAAGTTCAATACCAAATAATTATCAACCAATCAGAGAGCAGGTCGGGCGAATGGGAATTCTGTGAGGGTCGTATCCTTCGACGGGTGAGTAATTACTGTTCCGATACGAGTTTGGCTCAAACATGCGGGATGCAAACAGGCTTTTCGTCGAATTGGAAATCCGTTGGAGATGACGAACAGGACCGGGAACTGGGGAGGTCCCGAGGGAAAAGGGATGTCGGAGCCATCAAGTCGCCACAATCAGTCTTGTCTGATGCTTTCTGGGAAGGCCCTCCTGGTCTCCAAACGGTGAGAGTTTGGCGGATTCATTATACCTAGAGCTCTGGCGGTGGGGGAAGATTTGGCGATTTCCTGTCAACCAGGAATTCTCTCCCTTTCCGCCACTCACGGTAACAAATTACTCTCAGAACAGGACCTCATTAATTTTAATGCACTCATCAGTTTAACGCTACCCGGGCAAATCGATTTGCAGAGGGCATGTGATGAGCCACGAATGCCATCACCTACCGAATTGTCTGAACCGACTTTAGTCAGAGAGTGCCGGAGGTAATGGAGTTTCAGAGATAATAGTAAAACTTTGAAACACCGATATATATAGTCGTTAGTTGTTTACATAATGGTGCATAATTATTTTAGAATGATTCGTGCATCTTGCTGGGGTAATTTGGCATGAAGTGCCGTTTGGCTTCGTGTAATGTAACGACCCCATTGTATAGAAATAAGTGAACAATGAAGAACACAGGTAACCTTCTGGGGAGCCCCCCCCCCCCCCCCCAGCACTACGGGTTTAGCCTAAACAACAGTAGTTGAAGGCTCAATATCAAACCATACTGGACCACTGAACAACGTAACACCTAGGTAGGCATCTTCCCACTTAATTTTTGGGGCATGGTGTGTCCCCTGGTGGTCATAATACAATACACGTATCATGCTAAACCCATCACGAGCGGCAATGCTGTTTTATAAATTGTCCCCCGTGTTACCTGAAGTCCGAGGGAAGCATGCAGTGTGTTGGAAAGGCAGACTAGTAAAACCGTAGGGGCACCTGCCCTTTATTTATTGATGAGAATCCATCAGGGCCGGCACCATGTGTCCTCCCTCCCAACTAAAGGCCGGTCTTGTTTACCCGGTGTAGCCCGAAACCTCATTCAGTACCCTTCCACGGGATTGATACATAGCACTTACAACCCGGCAATCAATCTTGATGTAGTGGCTAACCCCTAACTTGATAGCCCTCTCCCAACGAGCGGGTCGTATTGGGCCAACGTAAACACGGGGGACAGCGTTGGCTCTGGTGAATAGATTTGCCGACTTCATCGGCGGTAGGACTTTACACCGCAAATGAGAAGAGCACGAGTTATTAACAGGTTCCATCGTGTTCTGCAACACAACGTTTCCAATTCACGGGACTTTCCCCCAAGAGACTCTGATGCTGGCACGCGAGAAATACTTCAGTCTGGAAACGTGAATTCTATGGATATTTTACCTTTCATACTCCAGCTTCTTCGGGTGCTTCAGGATCCTACTGAGATCACGCTTCTTTTCTGAGATTGCACCCACTTCACGCCATTTACTGAAACATTCTCACCAGGGCGTACTTGTCACCCTCATGGCCAGTACGCAAAGGTACGAGGCAGCGCATGAGTCATCCTGAGGCGAGGCGTGCGAACAGGTGTTGACGAGGAAAACGTCCCGAGCTATGCGTTGATGGATCAGGTGGAAAGGTCGTTACAGGGACTTCCGCTGGAGGGGGGAAAAGACCCAGACTCCAATCCTCTCATTATACCATCTGGTGTGAATGAAATCCATGTCTGCAGACACTCCAATCAGTTTTCATTCTAGAGTGTGTGTCTAACCCATGTTCGTTGCTGGTGGCAAGGGTGAGTCCCACCCTAGGCAGTGGTCTCAGAATGGTCGTGTGTCCTACCCATCGTGTCCAACCTGCTCGGTTGGTATCCGAGTTTCAGCCGAAAACGTCCTGAAAAGCGAGGTTGAACAAAACTTAAAAACGAAATTTTTTGGAAAAATCGCCTATTTTCAAATGGCTGTATCTTGGCAACCGTAAGTCGTACTGAGCTCGCGTTATACTCAAATTCTTGAAAATTTAATTTACTTTAAAATAGGTACGAATAAAAAAGGCGTTAAAACGCTTGGTTTAGGAGATACAACCAAAAAACCAAAACAACTGCGAAATTTCGCGGTTTTTCGAGCTGCTTACAAAGTTCTCGACGGTTTTTTTAGCTGCAAAATTGGGTACATGCTCCTGATAACAACCCAAACAGCATATCAATCAATTAAAACTACCCGAGAGTTTGCGATTTTAGTCATTTTTAGTGAACTATTAGTGGTATAGATATGACTGGCCTAATAGTATTACAGGAAGCTTTAAAAAAAAATAATTCTTTTGGCTTTCCTGAACAATTTGGTGTTTTTGAGTTGTGTCACTTTTCTTGCGGGCCTTCGCATAATATTATATTATATTATAATTATGTCGCTGCTTACCAAGTCAATCACCCCAAGAAACACCAGTCCTCAACTGACGGGAAAGCCTCATAATGTTAAAAAAAGAGATTTAGATCAAGCCTTTACTCTCTAAAAAATATACTTTTTGCCAATCAACAAATATAGCAGTAACGTTCATCTCGAAGATCCGTCCCTTCATTAAATTCCTTCGTCCGCAAAAAAGTTCAAACTGGTGGGGGAACCTGATGACCGATTTCAAGCGCCCTTTCAGTTCCGAACTCGACAACCTTTGAGAGGGCGGGAAATCGAGTCGCTGGGAAACTTTCTTCATTTCCAAAGTCCGCAGAGCCCTAACGACCTCGAGCGGGTGCCATTCTTTCGTCATACAAGCTTTTCCCATACAAAAGTTGGCGCAGGAAAAAAATCACTTTGGAGCCCAGCCATGATCTGAGGAGAATAAAACAGTTTTGTCGCTGATTTTCGGCGAGGGGATAAAATTCTTTCAAATACGGCTCAGAAATATCAGTTTGAAAATCCCCTGTACACATTACGCCCCTCTCGTAAGTTTGTTTATAACCTCTGTATGGAATTTAAAGCCCTTCTAAATTGAATAGGGGTTGTGCGAAGGTGACAGTTATAAACGACGTGGGCTGCACAAAAGGTATCGCAACATTCCTAAACGAGGAGGGCGCAAACGGAAAGATTTTGCCTTCGGAAGACCACCTTCCAGGAAAAGGGGACCATTTTTGAAAGGAACCCAATCTTGCGTGGGAGTATAAGCTCTGGAAAACGCCTCGGGATTGATGGTGTAACCATACCAGGCCGTATTGTAGCTCTATTGATGGAAGCCCCGACGTTTTCTCTTCCCTCCCCGTGTCAGAATAAATCGCAGGAGCTTTGCAAAGCTAGAAATGTGGCCAATGACATAATAGGCGCATTTATCCTGTTCCCCCTAGTTTGTGTACTGTGCATGATAAACGCCCTCCCGGGAGATACGCCAGTGCAGGTGATACCTTGGAATGGGATGCATTTTATCACAAGACTCGTTTTTTCGCTTCAGTTTTTTTTATACAATGCTGTCCAAAACTTGGCGTGTAGATTCTGCATCAGGATAGTGTCACGGAGAAAAACGTATATCACAACTACGAAAAGGAAGCTCTAACGAAAAAAACTTTGGTACTTAACTCTACTCGTTAATTGAAAATAATTAATTTTCTTTTATCATCCCGAGGAAAAATCATAAAACGAAATTATAACTGAGCGAAAAAGGCCTTTTTTTCTTTCTCTCTCGGGGAGTATCCGGCGAAAGCCGAGTTTTTCGGTATCGTGAGAATTTTCCCGAGACGAGAAAACTCCGGAGATCGTCCAGGATGACTAAAAAAAGGGTGAAGATAAGGGGCCCCAAAGAGTTCAGAAGCTGAAGGGGGTCCCGAGGGAATTGTTTTAAAAGTCTAATCTAATGGAACTCCCCGGCTGCCACCGGGTCCCATAAACTTGAAAGAAGTTGGTGACGGTTTTTTTTTTTCTTTGGGACTTATTAAAATTGTAATTTAGTGTGTGTGATGAGAATTTTTTCCCTCGTTATGGAAGAGGAAAACGGGTTTATTGAATCTTGTCTTCACGAATGTCACTGATGGGGGAAATTTCCAGGGCGTGTATGTTGAAACCGGGTTAGTCCCTCTTAAAAAAATACTACAAGTTCACTATTTGACATCCAAACATGAACTGAGATTTCATGACACTTTTGCCAGGGTACTGGCTTGATCGGCTGGAGTGTAACGTAACGACCCCATTCCATAGACATAGAGGAGCTGGAACTTGCTTGTGAGGGTCAATAACTTGTCATGAACAAGCTCTGCAGGTCTATGGTGTCAATACAGTTGAAGGCGTGATTTGCACACTTCACTAAGAAAGTTTGTGTACACACATGTACGGGGTGCGGCAGAGAAACTTGCTGATTTGAATTGGTCGCCAATGACGAGGCGCTGTCTGAACGTGGGACGGGACTCCTAAAGAGGGTCTCCGTGAAGTGGGGGGGGGGGGGGGGGGGGGCAGTAAATTTTCATTTAGCTAAAGCATGGTGAAGGGGTTTTGAAGAGGATTTTGGGAAGTCTTGTTGATCCTGGTGGTTTGTTGATATCAAGTGCGTACCTGCCTCTGGTAATGAAACCACATTGGAGTCCATACATGCCATACCATTCCGGCGAGGGGAACGCTTTCTCCAACGAGGGGCAATAAATCCGAATATTAGCCTCTCGTCCTCGGAACCCTCCCTGCGTTTCCTCCCCGCGTTTTCGTGTGCCAATTAAGTGTTGTAGGGTTTAAACGTTATTTGTGGTTTTCGGGTTTCGTTGGGGAAAAGCCCCCTCTGGTTTTGGAGGGACTAGTGAGCGTATAATTTACGTTGGAAACAACGTTGTCGTTTTACCGTTACCTTCAGCGTTCTCTATTGCGATCATGTATTTTGTTGAAATTTAATGGGTGCTTTTAGTTTATTATTCTTGAAATAACCTTTGCAATCGCGACGGAGGTCTACAATTTTGATCGGCCTCAAAATTTGACATTATACGCTTCAAGATGTCTTAATTCCAAAAACGAAATGTCCGTCCGCCGTCCGACCCGTTTGAGCAGTAGGATTTTTTTTTTTTTTTTTTTTTTTTTAATCTGAAATTTTGACAAAATACTCGGTTCACCACCAACTTGTGTTCCGCAAGGTTTTCAGTCCGATCGCCAAACCCGTGGGGCGCTATGGGGCTAAAATGGGGCTACGGGAGGTTTTTTAAAAAAGGTTTTGAGGATTTTGGGTCCAGTTAGGTGTCGTTTTTGAAGTATTTTTGGACGTAGAATCCATTTTATGGGGTCTCTGAACGATCAAATCTCACTGTGGGGATCTACAGAGCTTTCATGGGACCACAAAAGGGATTCTTGAACGATCCCTGGAGGTCAAATAAGGTGTCGTTTTCCGAGGAATGTTTGACGCATAATCCATCAAACAATGTACAGATCTTTTTTTTTTTTTTTTTTTCAAAAATATTTTCATAAAAAAATATATAGAAAAAAATTAATAGGTTAATTATTACCTAACCTATTAAACCTTAAATTTTGACCTACAGGGATCCTTCAAAAAGTCCCATCTCTGGCCCCGTGAAAGCCCCACAGATCCCCGCAGTGAAAATGGATCAGTCTGGGACCCCCAAAAATTGACTCTTACGTCCAAAAATGATTTGAAAACAACACATAACTCGACCCCATAGCCGAAAACCTTTAAAAAAAAAAACCTCCCGTACCCAATTTTAGTCCACGGGTTTGGGCGATCGGGCTGAAATCCTTACGGGCACAACTAGATGGTAAACCGAGTATTTTGTCAAAATTTCAGATTATAAAAAATATCCTTCTGCCCAAAACGGCTCGGACGGCTTACGGCGGACGGACACATCTTGAAACGTTGAGAATGTTCGAAATGTGCAAAATTTAAAATTAGATGTGTTAAACTTTCAGCGTTTTTTTTCTTCTTATAAACTGATAAAAATCAAAGTTTGCTTAAATTTTTCATTCCCAATATTCTTGGTTCGTTCAAACATTGACTTTATAACGCCGCAGTGCCCTCGAAACTCGCTTCTCATTAAATCCTGTATTTTACGCGTTTCCTCTTACTATTGAGAGCGTATTTAGCAAGGCAATTTGAATATCACATCGCTTTATCATGATCTTGTAGCCCATCTACTCGGAAAATGAGGCCAACCGTTCCAGGTGGAATTAGGTACCTACCTGCTCATTTAAAATTCATAACGTCAGGTACCAGAGGAAACGGGGTGCTCGCGATAGTCGAGGGCGAGAACTTCTCCATGAAAAGGTCGTTAGCGGGATTTTTTTTTTTTTTTTTTTTTTCCTTCTTTCGGGAAAGGCTATGAATAATTACTCAAAAGGGTGAGGGGTGAGGCGCTCTTCCATTAACCGCCATAACAAGTTTATGGGGAGAGCTCTTAATCACCCGAGTTCTTTAGGAAGCAATAGGTTTAAAGTCATGCTATCTAGCGTTGTTGAATAGGACATCCATTAAATGTTAAAACAGCGGACACGCTTGTTTGAAATCAACCGCCAAAAAATGCGTTTTATTGTAATTCAATCGTTACACTCGTTGCTGTAACACGAAAAACAAGTAGGGTTGCCGTCCAGGCGGTGGAGAACTTCGGTGCAGGTTGAGTTGAACACGGACGTAAAGCAAAATCTGACAGGCGAAAACCGTCCGTCGTCCCATTTGATCGTGTGACATCTTGACGAAGAGCAGCTGACGGAAAACTCTTTCGCGACTGGCTCGCCGCATTCGACCAATCCGGCTTTCCTGATGGGGGAAAAAAATCTCAAGGGTGGAAGTTTTCAAAATTGTTTCGTGGCTTGACAAAAAAAAAAAAAATGTCTGCCAGTTCATTGTGCTCAAAAGAGCCTCTTCCGGGAAAGTTGTGGGGTAGTTTGGGTTTCTTTCATTCCTTTTTTTTTTTTTTTTTTTTTTTTTTTTGGGGCGCTGAATCCGAATCTGAGATTTCGTCGCTTATGCGGCAACACCAGCTATCTCGGTTTTTGGTCATTTTCGGGTTTTGACGGTTCCTCAGTCGATTTTTTGCGAAGAATCGATCGGTGAAGCCAGATTTTCGATATATCGAATATATCGATATATCGATATATTAAACTGTTTTCGCGCTATCTGGCCATTTGATAACACCAGCTATCTCGTCTCTTACGACTCTTAAGGCAACACCAGCTAACTCGAATTCCGTTTTTAGGCTCTTATGAAAAATCGTGATAATCGAGAATCTCGATTCGAGATAGCTGGTATTGCCGCGAGATGTTGCTGCGATATTGCAGTCGAGATAGCGCCAGATTTTCGATATATCACTGATTTCGCGCTATCAGGCCATTTGATAACACAAGCTAAAGTTTTTAGGCTCTCCTGAAAAATCGTGAAAATCGAGATAACTGGTGTTGCCGCATAAGCGACGGTTTGCTATAAAATTTCGTGACGCAAAACTGAAAAAAAAAAAAAGAAAATGCAAAAAGGTCAAAATCTCATTTTTCTTTTTCTCTATATATTTTTGCCCAAAATAATCGAAAAGTTGAAAAAATCGATTTTTGCAACACTCTTGACGCCCAGATTACTCTCGGCAGTCTTTGCCGGGTAGACCACCACCCCCTACGAAGTGAAACTTCCTTTTTCTTCTTCCATGTGAGTGGGCTAGAGATTTTCCCGCTCTTACACTTTTGGTTCTCCAGGAGTCGATCGTCCGTCCCCCACTACAAGACGGAATTATATTTTCACAAAATTAAAATACGTCATTTTGAAGAACCTTGTTAATGAAGTTTTTATTGTATGTACATTAAGTACCGTTTTTGATAGGGTGAAGGGGGTTTCTGCAGGGACCACGCAAATTCAATTCAGCCGTTAACTGATGAAACAGTTTATCGCCTCTCCGGAAAAGTTGCGTGAATGTCAATTACGTGGTGTTTGAACTTACGTGACGATATCTCACCTGGCAATTGCAGGGTCGGGCCAGTTGTGGTCCAAACCTTGGTTCTTCAGTTTCTCTTTCGTAAGGCCGCACCGGTAGCAGTTCAGCGAGGAAACTGTCGGCCATGCGACCCACGCGAACATCAAAACTACAAGGAGACCCTCGCTCAAGCTGTTCAGAGTCATGCTGGAACTGAAAGAGCCCGAGGAGGCGAATGGAGTGTGATTGTTTTCGTTGCAAATGGACGGTAGAGCTGGGCGCCATTGGAAAACATATGTTTTTGGCAATTATAATGGTCGGAGTAGTTTTTTACTGTTGTTAGCATTTGAATTTTGACTTCTTTAACCTTGAATTTTCTTCCTTTTGTTGCAGGCTGGGCGATAGCTCCTGAAGAGAGGGATTGGAAATACCGCCTCTCGATTTATTACACGAAGCCTCAGGACTCGGGTGTGTTCACGTGCGCGACGCCGAAAGGGCTCACGAACAGCCTCAACGTCATCATTACCGGTATGTTTGTCTCGTTGGGGGGTTTGGCCTGTTCGATCCAATTTATTAAACGCGGTTGAATGTTTCAGATGCTCAGTGCGAGAGGATAGACGCCGAGTCGTTGAGGCCCAACCACCGACACTTGAGGGTGCGGTCGGAAGGTACCAAGTTGGGGCAAAGCGTTCATTTCCACTGCCCGACTGGGTTCTGGCTGAATGGGACGGCCAACCTGACGTGCAGAGCGAACGGTGAGATGGAAAACAGAGCTTGGTGGACTAGTTGGATAGGCTGGAAATTAGTAATATGCTTGGAGGAAAAGTCTTGGAAAAAGCTATTTTTCGGTAGGTCACTTTACAGGTAAGTGTCCACCAAACGTGGACGACACTCATCCCGAGACCAGTCTCAGGGGGTTGTCCACTTGAGATCGTTTTTGCTCTCGAAACGGGAGAGTCGATAGCCACAGAATTCTCAAAACCTGGAACATTTTCTTCCCACTTGGGAGTCCATGGTGAGCCAGGTTCTTGAGACACAATAGCCACAGCAGTCATATTTTAACCTGCCATGGAATTGCGGTGATCCCTTTCTCTAATTTATTTATTTATTTTTCAATATTGGGGTATTATTGCCTTCTAGATAGGGTATTTTTTCCTACACAATTGCTAAAAAGCGAAAAAAAAGGAGTTGTCGGAGGAAATGGGTGGTTAGACGGAATGAATTAGGAGTTTTTTCCGCACTCATGAATGAGTTTGGGTTAGAAGATGCCCAGCAGTTTAAAAATTTTAATCGGATATCTGCATTGCAATTTAAACTGATTCTGGATTTAGAGAAACACCAGATTGTCTAGCAAGATAGAAAATTTCGTGAAGCAATTTCAGTTCATGACAGTTTAATGGTCAGATGAATGATCAATTTAATTGTCAGTTACATCGTTTATTTTTTCTCTCTTTTTAATCGCTTTAATTGTCCGTTTATTCATCTAAGTGTCAGTCCTTTAAGAGTCCCACTCATTTTTATAGACAATAATAAATAAAATAATCAGAAAACACGCTGGCACGTGAACACCGGATGGTATTGGAACGGGCACACGCGTGAAAGTTTCCGACAGTCACAAAAATGTTCTAGCAGGGTCAGAAATGGGAGACTCGGGAGATGGAATACCTTTGTCCACTTGTGATCAGACCTGTGGGGTTTTGTATCCGTTACTACTCTCAGGCCTGTGTGCATTTCTCGAGTCGGTTTTGACTTAACCGCCCCAGCCAGAAACCCTGCGGCCCTCCCCATGCTCTGCTGGTTTAGCCGTGACAGGAGTCGTTGAATGCGTGGTTTGCTCACCACCGGTGACTTGTCATTCAACTCAACTGTTGGTCACTGTTGCTACCCCACCCACGACAGTTTCATCATCGGCTGATGACATTGGTGAGACTGCAAGGCTGTGGTGTCGTTATTTCCCCTGCCTCTTCACCCACTTTCCAGTTGCATGCCAAGTCAAGTTCTTCTCTCTCATCATTTTCAATGTCTGATGACTCACTCCTCATGGATTCCTCTGCTACCATTCAGCGTTGGCATCTTCTCAGGAATTTTCCCGTTTTTCACGGTGATCAGGTCTCGGCAATCTTTTCCACAATGGTGTCCTCGAGATCGGCCGTCCTCCACGTTGAAACACATCAGCCGCAGGTTCCTTTTGATCATTGTTCTAAAGAACTTGATCATTTTTCGACCAGCTCCGTGTTCCAGCTCCTGGGCAGCCTTGTCGGAGTTTTCATCCACCATTGTCATTTTCAATCAGAGAGCTGTAAACTTTTGCCCGTTAAACACTCCTGATGACCTTCACTGTCGCCCGATAAAGGACTATCGCCTGAGTTACATTATAACTTGATAAAGACGAGTTCACGTCTTGCAAGAACACGTTATCTTATCGGTGTAGCACCTGCGGCACCCTCGGAGGCAGAATAGGAAAAGACAGATCCCCACCCCCTCACCGCCAAACTTCCTAAGAAGATCCCAAACTTCCTGAGCCCCCATTTAATTACCCCGCCAGGGCGCGCCCGATGAAGAGTTGAAAAGGCTGGAGTGGGGGAACGTGCCATAGTGTTTATCCAGCTTTTCGAACTCAGACAAACTGCGAAGTGGTCGGAGATGTTCGGGAAGTAGGCTCTACTAAATTACATTTGTTTCTTGTGTAGGTTTGAGCTCAATGGCTAACCTCATGCTGGACACATATGAAACAATGTCCCTGACGGAAAGTCTACAATCATTGTTATTTGAGCTTCTAAACCGGTTGAAGTGCTACACCACCGATTATGAAACAGGGTTGAACGATTATAAAGCCGGATCGTGGAGCTATATTGCTAGTATGAGGTTCTATGATACCAGTTGAAGAGCTATAGAACCGGTTTGATGGGTTCTACACCTGATTCAGGAGCTATACAGCCGGTTTGAAGTTCTATAAAACGGGATTAGAAGCTATAGATCAGGTTTGGACATCTATAAAACCGGTTTGAGTTGATTCAAAACTGGTTGAATAGCTCTGGAGGTATCACATGGATTTTGAAATTGATGTATTTTGGCAGGAGTTCGGTTTGAATTTTACGGCAGACATTTTTTTCACACGTTTTTCTCTATCTATACTTAAATACACTCAAAAGAGAGGAAACCAAAACCAAAAAAGTATGTGAACATTATCGGGCAAAAAAGAAAAAGGAAGCTGTGAGTAAACTAGCTCTTATTCTTGGTGACATAAATATGATCTGAAAGGTCTCCCAGTAAGGTACATATTTGTCCCACCCAAATGGGTTTAAGCTGAAATTTTGATCATTTTCCCACTCAGGTGAGACGTTACAGAACAAAGACAAAAAACAAGTACAATGGCACAAAGATTAAAAAAACTCACTCAACAAAGAGCACGCTCCGTGTTCCCACACTCACTTCACATGGTATAATTAAATGGATATTTACGCTTCAAGAATTAAGCCACGTGTTTTCAACAAGCCTAGCCAACATTAAAACTTCCAAGTTTCCCTTGGGGCGCCCCCGTTTTTCCCCCCGGTGTATTTTTCTTTGTGGGTCGAGTTTTCGCTTGTTCGCCGAGTTGAGCCCTTCCCTCCGATCCATCTCGACCCGCAAACAATCCATACCGCCACGAAGGAGCTCTCCAACGCGAACCTTCGGATTTCGCGGTTTATACAAAAAGAGGAGAAAGTGGAAGGTTGCCAGACATGGAAGGGAAATGCCGAAGTTTTTTCAATTTCAAGCTTTTTTCGCAAAACAGCTGTAAACCAGAAAATTCTTAAACGCCTACGGGCTTTGCTCATTATAATATAATATAATATAATATTATTATATTACATTGTGACCCTCATAAGTTGGTTCACGTTCGAACTATCTCGAAACGCTCACTTCAATGTGAACAGGGAAAGCTCCATTTGCTCACCCTTTTGCGCGCAATTGCGCCCAATAAAAGCCTGACTCTAGCCCGCCTCAGAACGGCCAAGATCCATACAAGGCTGAGTGTCGATGGTTCAATAGAAACGGTCTGTCTATGATTGAGTCGAAGTCTGTCACTATGTATTTTGGCCTGCGTTCGTTGACAACGATTTCCTCGAATCCCTCAAGTGCTAAATTGTTGGGTGTGCATCTCGATCCTAGATTGAATTGAGGAGCCATTTCGAGGCCACCGTCTGTGCTCTCAACAGTGCCACGTTTCTTCTGCGTCAATTGTCAAAATTTATTTAATAAGCTACGGAGGGAGGCTGTCCTGGCGGCCTAATATGCCTGCTTTCATTCCAAGGCTACATACGCGATCAAATGCTGGGGACATGCCCTTTCAGCATCACTGGTGTTTGGGGCTCAGAGGAGAGTTATTCGCGTAGTCGGAGGCCTATCGTTCCGTGAGGACTGTCGTCAGGCTTTCAGGGATCTAAATGTCCCAGCCTCGTACATTCTTGAATGCTTGTTGTACGCATATGAAAATGCTGGGACATTCGTCGTCGCATACCACAATTACAATATACGGAATGCCTCCAATTCTGTATAATGTTTGATCAGATGTGGGACCTCAAAAATGGATCATGCATTACACGGAAAACGACACCTTATTTCAACTCCTGGGATCCTTCAAAAATCCCATTTGTAGCCCCATGACGGCCCCATAGATCCCCACGGTGATATCGGATCGTTCTGGGACCCCCAAAAATGGGTTCTACGTCCAAAAATACTTCGAAAACGACCCCTAACTCTAACCCACAGCCAAACCCCTTTAAAAACCCCTCCCGTAGCCCGTTTTAGCGCCACAGAACCCTACGGGTTTGGGCGATCGGGATCGGAAAACCTTGCGGGCACAACTAGATGGTAAACCGAGTATTTTCTCAAAATTGAAAATTACAAAAAAAAAATCCTGCTGCCCAAAAGGCTCGGACGGTGGGCGTTCATTTCTCTTTTGAATGTACGTGTCTTGAAACGGATAACGTCAAATTTTGAGGCCGTTCAGAGTTTTCGACCTCCGTCGAGATTCCAAGAATAATAAACTAAAAGCAGTGCAGAAAGCTGTCTCCAATGAATCATCGCACGATTGACATACTGAGTGACGGGTTGAACTGGGTGCTTCGGAAGCTTTGGCCCAGATATAATATTGGTCTCCAGAATCGCGTTACTTCGCCACATCCCCGAAGCTCCCAAAGCCCCAAGTATAAGGGATAATGCTCATATTTGACGAAACGACGTTCTGGGAACAGAGGTGTCTTTCTGCCTCTCCCCCGACATCGCGAATGGCTGCTCAGAGGCCCGAGGTCGTAAATCCACAGCAATAACCGAGGCAGGACGGCGAGGCTGTTGTGGCACCCCGGCTCCTTCCCCCCCGCGTCGCGACTGAAGAGTAAACCGCATTTCTTCACTGTCACGAGCGTCCATTGACCCCCTTTTTTTCATAATCCAGGATTTATGGATCCCGAAATCCTCCCTTCCAAGGCCCGATGTACTTCTAAACGCTAGCGACAGTCGTGTAGGTCGTTGAAGGTATCGCAGGGTTGGAGGCTTCTCTGAAATATGAAGGTATAACTGAAATATTATGAAGGATCCTGAAATATGGAGGAATTGACGTGTTCCTGAGATATGGAGTTAGCAATATCGTTCTTAGTGCTCCCTGGACTGCCAGTTCTCATAAAACCTTTACAGCTTCAATATAAAACATTATTAAATTTCTCGCAACTCAGTCAGGATGAGCTCAAGAATTTCCTCGAACCGTGATTGCTCAGCTTTACCCTCAATAAAATGTGAAAAGAGTCAAAACCGGGTTGGCCGGCAATTGAAGAGGGAAAACTCTAACCTAATCGCTTGGGTACTCCCTTTTAATTGCTTCGCAATTAATGAATTAGTTGTAATGAGAAGAGATTACCCTTACATAAAGACGGGGTTTGAGAGGGTGATTTCTATGGAGAGCTGTGATATCTGCCGAAAAGAGGCCCCGCCGTTCGGGTATATTGGATTTTATAGCCCTCTCAGACCCTCTTAATAAGGCTTCTTAATTAAGTCCCCTTCAACAGTTTTATTTCTTTTAATTAGAATTCTGAAAAAAAGGGGACATTCCCAGGATCCTTCGGACTTTTTTCCACTTAATCGTTGGGCGTCACAAATGTGATATTGTGTGATTCCTTTTCAATAACTGTAATACCCATCACTCAGTGAGGTTTGAAGTAGAAGATCAATTCAAAGAACATGCTTTTTCCAGGTTTGGACCTCATTTTCGAATATGGGCTAAATTCCATCATAATAGTAAATGCCGAGGTACGAGTTGCGCCTTCAGCTGCTCCTGGCTCGCCTGAACCTGCAACTATGGAGGAGAATGCTCTCCCTCTCCAGGGGGAACTATCGTGATTGGTTCTTGTCTATTTAGTTCTACTACACGGAAGACGTCGAACAGTCCCGCTTCTTTGATGTCAAGTGTTTCCTCTGTCGTTGTATCTGCGTTGTTATGGCTCAAGGAACCTCTTGAGGAAGTGCCGAAATCTTAATGAGGCTAAAACCGGGCATGTTCAAGATACATGCTCCCCTTGCTCCTCGTCTTCAAGGCAGAGGCGACAGTCGACAGTAACTGTTAGTGTCACTTGTCTTGGTGGCCAGTGCCTAGTAAGGAAACGGGTGATAATCCTCAAGTCACTAGTCAGGCACAGTGCTTTGAAGCCTTCTTCCCTTCTGGCTTGCGTGATGTCCCTTAAGGCGGCTACTTGATTTTCTCCCTTTGGATCAGCTAGTGGACCAAGTGACTCTTTGAAAGTCCTATGATGGACTCGGGTCCAGTGCGCAGTTCTGCTATCTTCTTCGCAAGGCTGTCAGCCATTCATTGCCTTCAAAGCCCCTCTGCGCCAGTAGCTCACTATATTCCGTCAGTTGTGCACCACAGTAGCTTCAAGGACCTGAACGCACTTTATTAAAATGAAAAGCGATGACGATAGAAATATTCTCCAGTTTTTCAATCATTTTAAAACTGGACAGACCCTGCAATCAAGCACTCATCAGAATAACTTAACGGATTTCATCGCGAATTTTCCGATTTATTAGAGAACGAATTCAATTGCAGTCAATCTCGCTAATGAAATCCGTTCAATTAACAATCCCGGAAGAGAGGTCGATAAAACGGGATATAATCAAGGGGTTGACCTTCCTATGATATTGGAGGAGAGAAAACAGAGTGAAATCTGCGGTCGGAGAGAGCAGAAACTAATCAAGTGGCCGGTCGGTTCGAGCTGGCAATAAGAGTACATTAGATCTGCTAACAGACCTAATGAACCTCCTCCCGCCATCTCTTTCAACACTGGCTTTCCGATTAGAAGCTTTGAATCACTGAATCAATCGGCCGGCAATGGATCTCCGGTCGGGGACGACGGGACTTCGGACAATCATCGCCTTGATTGACCTACTTTGAGGTCCCGACGACGGACCTTTTTCATCCAGGCCAATCTGAGAGCTGAAAGCCTAACTCCAATTGAGTCGTGTTCAATTTCACACTGCAGCATTCAAGACATCGAAGAGACTGTTTAATTCCCACTATGTGAACCTCCTCGTCATTGAGGCGTCCACGAAATTGCAAGACGAACAGCAAAACATTCTCCAGCCTTCCAGACCTTTTCCCCCCAGCCATTCAGCCAATCTACAATTACACAGAAGCGAGCGTAATTTATTCAGAAGTACAAAAAAAAAGGTAAAACGTTCATCAGAGTCTTTTGTCTGTTAAACCTTTTCCCCCTCTAGCGAGTGACTGCATCCATTTTCAACGGATGTAGCATTCGGAAAATGTTCTGAGACGCTAATCCCGTCCTTCTCTTTTTTACTCTTTACGGAAAAAGAGGGCACTTCAAGGGAAATAATGGTTTTCCTTAACGAAGAATTACGCCGTACAAAATGAATGGGCCGTTTTCCCTTGAGATCTTTTTTTTATTTAGACCCGAGGCTACTTGAGCAACTTAATGATTCAAGTGAGCAATTTGGGAACAAAATGAAAGTGACATTTGGAAATTCACGACCGAACTCCTGTAGACTGAGGATCTAGTTGGTTTTTTACGGATGTTTCATGGCTTACATCGATTTTAGTCAGCCTATGAATCTGTGTAATTCATTGAGATTTATGTCACAAGCATAATATGCTCTTCTCGAGCTCTACCCCGTCTTGGGCTGGATGGGAATAGGCGCAAATGCGCGCACTAGCGCCCTAATTTCTTCTTTTAAATGGTAATGAAATACCGCCTGACGCAAATGGGCGCAAATGCGCGCACTGGCGCCCTAATATCTTCTTTTAAATTGTAATGAAATACGCAAATGGGCGCAACTATTTGTATCTTCGGGAAGGATAGACCAATTGGGTGGTTGAACCTGATCCGGGCGTCCTGTATAATATACATATTATGGCGTGCTAGGGACAGGCAGGGTTGAATCAATGCAAGTGCTCGCAAATGGGCGAACAAAATGAGCCCTCCCTGTGCGTTTATTTTTTCTCTGAATAATGATCCTCTTTTCGCCAAAGAGGTCGACAATTTTGATTGTCCTCAAACTTTTTACTTACCATAATAAACTGTTCTCCACGTCTGTGTTCTTTCTGTCCTCATGGTCAGAAAAAAATCATAATCAACGAACAACGGTTTTGATTTCCTTCTGTTATACTAGCAAATATTATAATACAATTTGAAATTTTGATATCCTTCTATTAGCAAATTTTAGAAAATATCTTAGAATATTTTCTCCTTTGTTCGAAAAATTCATTCCGCGAATTTGCGATTATTGGGTCTGAAAAAATAAAGTATAAATATGATAAAAGTATAAATATGAAAACCGAAATGTCCATCCGCCGTCCGGGCCGTTTTGGGAAGTAGGAATTTTTTTTAATCTGAAATTTTGACAAAATACTTGGTTTACCATCTACTTGTGCCCGCAAGGTTTTCAGCCCGATCGCCCAAACCCGTGGGGCTAAAATGGGGCTACGGGAGGGGTTTTTTGGGGTTTTTTTTTTGGGAGGCGTTTTGGGTTTTTTGGCTATGGGATCGAGTTAGGTGTCGTTTTCAAAGTATTTTTGGACGTAGAATCCATTTTTGGGGGTCCCGGAACGATCCGATTTCACTGTGGCGATCTATAGGGCTTTCATGGGGCTATAAAGGATTTTTGAAGGATCCCAGAAGGTCAAATATTTTTCGAGTAAAAAACAAAAAGTTTTGAAAAACAAAATTTTGAAAAAAAAAAATTAAAAAACTACAAAATTTTTTTTCATTGACACAGAATTAAATATTTGCGCAAGTAACCTTTATCAAAGAATAATAAACCCTTGTGTAAAATTTGCAGCGTTTTAAAAATCGAAACTGGTATTTATTTTTCACTCTATCGATTTTTTTTTTATTGTCGACATGCAGGTTTCAGCTTGTGTTGCTGTGCGAAATTCCTGTTAGTTTAATGTTGGGTGCTAACGCAAAGAAATTATCCCGAGTGAAGGGTTCGAATTAGCAACTCGCGAACTTGGTTCAGCCCTAATATAGATAGTTATTACCCCTCGACGCCTGCCACCCCTCGACACACTGGAAATTACTTTGAAAAGCCATCCAAGTAAGAACCTCTGTGGGTTGAGGGCAAAGTTTCGAGCGGACTGCGAAGGGGGTCGATTAGTTAGCGCGGACATGATGAGGGAACTAATATCGGCGATAAAGGATGAGAAGGGAGGGAGGTTTTACGTCTTGAAAGAGGTTATCGATCACGGGCCAAGTGTTGTGGACGTTCAAAGAGTGCTCGAGAACCCATTAGCGATTTCCTGTCAAAGACAATTCCCAAAATCCTAAAAACGCCTTCACAATCCTCACACGTTCAATGAAAATGCGATAAGTGAGGGAAAACCCCCCTAAGACGTTCTACGAGCTAGAAATCTCCGTGTTTCACCTCAAACCCTCAAGAAGAAGTTAGAGCCAATTACAAGCTTATCCTTTTTCCCCTATTACAAACGACGAAAAACACCAGGCGAAACACGAACCTTGTCTGCCCCGTAGGAAAAGCTGGCATCAGCCATACGACACAGCTTAGCCTCAGCTCAGGGTTTCATCTGAAAGCTAAGAGGATAACAAAAGTAGTCCCCTAAGGACTTTACAGGACCTATTTCACCCCCTAATTCTCTGGAAAACCCTACACAACCCTCTGTGAAAAAGGTCGTATCCGAAAAACGAATCTTATACTCTTTCCTTCTATTAACTCCATGGGGGTCCCTTTTCTTTCTTTTTTTTACTTTCTCTTTAAGATGAAACTGAGAAAGGAGAAAATAGGCGAAAAAAAGGGAACTCGGGGACGGCTGGCGTAATGTTTTTACGAGGCGTAAAGTCTTCGCAGTGCTTAGGCAAAGTGTTTTCTTAAAGTGGGGACGCGAAGGGTTCAGAACTACGTGCTCTACTTTCTTATAAGGTATTTTCTGTCCTCTTTTTCACACTGTTACAGTCATTTCCATTGTCGTTTTTTTTTGTTCCTTTACCAGAAATTGCAGCCGTCCGGCCCCGTCATGTTCATTAGTGAAGTTTCTCGACTTGGAAACATCTCGGTGTTTCTTCGAAAGAGCTCATTACAAAAAAATTATTGGTTTGTTGTTCGCTGAATCCGCCTCTGGGGGGCGGTAAAGGGTGTTCGAGTGAGGTATTTCAAAGATTTTTTCGAGTAGAGGAGGTGTCGTTGTTGGAGCGGTTTGAAAGGATAGTTGCTTTATGATGTATAAGTAAGAACTCAACATGAAGCTCTTTTAGGCTTCTGAGGGGATTGAAGGGACTTTGAATGTAGAGTCGAGTGAGGTGTCGTTTTTGAGGGAATTTTTGTCGTAGAATTTGTACAGTAGGTGTTTCAAACCCGTCCAACCACTGTGTGAGGCTCTGTGAGGCTTCCGAGGTGCTTCAGATGAAGTATTTACGGGTTTGTAACACACAGGGGTAAAGTGAAGTGCCACTTTCGAAGCTATTTTCATCCACAATGTGAGGCTATAAGCGGCTTTTTTTTTTTTTTAAGGGTTTTGACCTTTGAAACGACCTGTGGGACACCTTCGTCGGTGACAATCCAATGATCGGGTGTTGGACGTGTCCCTACTAGTTTGTGTTTTACTAATAGGACTTTTGTGGTGTGTTTGGCGGAATGCATTCAGCACGTTGTCTATGCTTAATAAGCATTGCTTATGCCTAGAAGCTTACCAGGGGCATAACAGAGACCCTGGAAGTCCACCCCCCCAAGTTGTTTTTACCCTACAAACACGACACCTTCTAATTGAAAACTGTTTTTCAAAGCTTCAATGCCTCATAACCTCAAACTAAACAACACGCAAGATGAAATGATAATTTAAATGAACATACTTACCAAAATTTGAGGTGAGAAGCAGTTGAACAGTGAACTCGACGACTGGAGTAACACTAACTAACCAGTTTTATTTTCTGGTTGCTTTTATAACCAAATGAAGAGGTTACATATTCGTCTTCCATTTTCACCTTTCATGAAGACACAGAACGGCATTTTTAATATCCTTTCTCCGTGATCTTCAAATGTCCCCGGAGTGGAAAAAAAGCAGGGACAGACTTTCCGCCCAAATTTTTCATTATTGTTTTCCAAAAATGACATTTTATACATGATCATGCCGTTACTAGTGTTGTCAATTCCTACCACACTGGGTGTCGCGATTTGTTCATTCCAAAATTGAGGTTCTGCAGAAGTTTTTCCTCTGGGTACAAAGGAAAAGAATGTCGACGGAGTGGACATTTGGTGCCTGAATCTGGGTATAACTTCTGCTAAACATCAGTTTTGGTACGTACTTCAGGTGCCAAATGCTTATCTACCTTTCCTGAAGCCGCCACACAATTTTGAACGTCTTATCAATTTTCCTTGTCAGGTAAAAATCACGGGGACAGCGTTACCACTTTTTCCTGACCCACTGATGTTAAACGTCTACGGCAGTTAGAGAAGAATTGACGTGGGAGTTATGAAGAGAAGTCTTATAATCCATAATAGTAATTTGTAAAGATGAAGGGCTTCTACTCCTTGATTTTTATAGCTTTCACGTAGAGTTTTATGGTCCCAACGACGGAGGGTTTCCGTCATGAAACCGCCCTACAACTCAATTAAAAGTCTCATTTGCTCTGTTGGCGCAGACCTCTAGTCAGCACCAAATTAATTATAACAAACGCTCCCACTTTATCCACTATAATGGCTTTTCCCTCCTTCTGGGGGAAGGTTATTTTCCCACGGAAAGGCCCCTCTTGTAATCGTCATTAGCCGTTAAGTTAACATCAAACTGATGAGGAATTCCGGAAGGCCTCGGGGACCTTAAGAGCAATTGTAAATCTCCCGTAGGGCTTTTCACGAGACACAAAAAAAAAAAAAAAAAAAAAAAAAATACAGGACAGTTTTATCCTGAAGGGAGGACTTGAGGACCGTTCTGGAGGCGCCAAATTCACGTCAAAAGCCCGCCAATATTAAGGGTTCAAGTAGTTCCCAGGATTTGTCCTGGGATGTTGACGATTTATTTTCTTAGCACATTTCCTTCAAATGGAGGTTTGTTCCAATTAGAAGGAATTGTTCTCAAAGGCGTCTCTCAGGTAGCAAGCTAATTTCACGGGTAGACAGGAAACGCCAGACGGTAATATTGCTCGAAGGGATGTCCCGGAAGGGGAGGGGTGTGCCCTTGATCTTGCCGGAGTCTGAGTAATCAACTTTCGGGAGGGGAAAACGCAAAAGGAAGCCAAAACCCCCTCCCGAGGACAAAAGAGGGATATTGTCGGGGGACAGGCTGCAGCGGGGAGGACTTGACAGATTAACCGCAAGGTACAACCCTTCCCTGGTTTAAGGAAATTGAAACCTTGTCCCCCCTCGGGGCGAGTCTCTCAAGGTGAATCCCACTACCACTATTCTATCCCCTACCCCAATATACACCCTTCATCACCCTTACAACGTATCCTCTGTATCCAATACCTCCCTTCATCATCACCTTCCACAATTTCCTCGTGTCTTTGAAAGGACCCCTTCTGTCTTCTCTCGTCCTCTGAATGCAAATCGGTGCCGTTGTTTAGGTACATAGTTTAATTTCCTTTGGAAAGGCCCATACCTTAACTGATTGAAGTTGCTGTTTATCAAGTGGTGTAATCGATTTATGGTCTTTTCCGACCGCAGTAGTACGATGATCGATTATAATTATTAAAGACCCAAACCTAAGTGACAACGATTGGTAACGGGTAACTCGCCAGATGGCTGGTACGATCGGTCTATTCATGCCGTTGCAATGTATCGATGGTACTTGGCCTGCATGTTATGCTTATTATGGTTGATGATCGTGTTATCCCTATGCGATTCAAGTGAAATCACTGGAGGGCAAAGCTGGTTATCAACCCTACCAGCCTTCTTAGTTACATGCGTTTTAGCTTGAGTCAGCATTCTTGTTGTTGGGTTTTGCCACCATGCGCTTACTGTGAGCGTGACCTTCGAGGAGTTGCCATCTTTTGGGGGTTTGTAATGACATCCTCCTGTTGATGTCGCCACTGTATCAAAGGCTCTGGGCCAGTGATGGGAGCCCTCTCTGGCCAGAGCGTCAGCATGTTCGTTGTCTGGTATGCATCTAAGCCCTGGCACCCACTCCAGGGAGACCCTGTTTGCCAGGGTGTTGATTTTTGCTCGCAGTTTTGTATACAAGAGTGGTATACCACTCTGATACCACTCTCGAGATGGACGGAGTGGACATGGGCTCCAATGGGCCCCGTCTCAAGCTCTCCCTTGCGCCTGCACTGAGAGAAAAGATTTTTTTAGTGGCTAGGTTAAATCTGAAATAACCTCGAAAAGAAATTGAAACCACCTAGAATCAATTGATTCAACCTAGAAAAAAATAGGTCCAGGTTAAAGTAACATCGAAAAATATTAATACAATCTAGACCCATATAGAAACAACCTAACCCATTATTACCCGCCCTCTGATCACAACCTGGAATAAAAAAGTGTCAACCTAGACCAAATGTGAACTTCACATTTGGTCTAAGTTTGTCATTGTGAAGACCTAGAAAATATATTACCTACCTTTGACTTTTAAGTGGGGTAACCTAGAATTGAATGATTTGACCTTCCATATAATTCCCCTCCATTAAAGTCTCGGTTGTACAACTTAAAACAACCGAGAGATTTAAAAGGCGAGATTGCTACTTTAGGTAACAACCCAGAAGAAAAAGTTAGACTTTCAGTCTCGGTTAAAACTACCGTAGTACTACAAATAGTTTTAGGTTTAAACAACATTGATTGTAATTCATTCAATAAATTCCAGGTTGTTTCTACAGTATGCTAAGCGGCCGGGGAGAGCGCCACTGTAGGCGGTGGGCGTTAATTCTCGTTGTCTTGGCACCCCTGCTATTTAGCCGGTGGGGTTGAGGCCAAATCTTTGTCAAATTCTAATCATCTAATTTCTGTCACTATGTGCAGTCATATTATGACGTCACATTCAAATTTTTGTACTGAATTGGAAACACAGACAACCCAGATAGATAGTTGAAGTTGATAGAAACAACCTGCAATGGAAGTGGAGCAAACCTAGAAAGAAAAGTGGACCACCTAGTAATTTATTAGGACCAACCTGAAAAGAATAGGAAGCTACCTAGAAATTTAACTGGAACAACAGGGATAGTAATTGAAACTACCTCGTAAATAAAGGGACACAACCTAGAGAAAAAAGGGTTCTAGGTTAACGCGCCATGGCTGTAAATTGTTTGAGGTGGGGTGAGAACGTTTTTGTTTTAGGGTAAATCAACCGTCTATGAAAGTGAAAAACATTGAATACCAGGGTGAGACAACCAAGACATTAATGTTTTTAACCTAGACTGTAAATGGATGGAGGCGGCGGCACACACTGTGAACTTAACCTAGAATTAAAGTGTGGGGGTGGCGTATTTTAAATCTTGGTTGTTTGCATTTTTAGGAAGGTAACTTCACCAGTATTTTCAATCTAGGTTAAATTATATTCAACCTAGACTAAATTGTTCCACCCTAGAATGAAAACCAAAAAAAATCTAGGTTGGCAGCATTTAACCTAGAAAAAAATCGAAAAATAACCTAGAATAGGCCCTTTTTTTCTCTCAGTGTGGGTTGTTCGTGATTACTTCGGCCTGGAAGATCAAGCCGTGCCATTTAGAATGAAACGTTGTTGATGTGCGTGAAATCGCGGTACAATTGAAAATTTGACTGAGATCCTGTCCAATTAACCTGTGGAAGTTGGCGGCTCTAGGTACAAACGCTGATTGGAGAACCGTGAAAGGTCTGAGCCAATTCCGATATAGTCTAACCCTCTCGCCAGTCGCAAAATTATTATTAGCTGAGTTGGCTCCGTTTGCAATCAGCCGTACGAGTGAACCCCCAAAAGTTACCTTTGAATTAGGTTCCCCTTCCTCCGAACGTTATCCACCCAACCGTACGTTCAGAGCCGTAACTGCGGACCTAAACCCGTAGCAAAGTATTTGGGGCAAACGAAGAATCCGAGCCCTTGATAAAGGGCTGTTTGATGTTTGTCGTTAGCGAGGCGTGGACTCCGAGGGGGGTCGTTAACTTTCTTTTTTCCGTTAGGAGAATCGGCCCTTAAATGCCACCTTTAATAGGGTCATCCTTTATTTAATGATGGAAAGCAGGTCATATTTCTCGGTGATGAACGTGGGTAATGACTCCTGAGAGAATTCGACCTAGTCAAGCTTTATGTCTGGTGGGCGTCTTTTTCATGGGATTTTGCGAGAGAACTTGCAATGGAACCTTCTGGTTCCAGGGTGCGTGGGAAGGTATTCGTGCCCATCTCCATACATATTCTCATCAAACTATGCGTCCGGTAATTTGTAAACTCTTCAGCGTCGCAATTAAGTTCGATTCTCTCTCTGCTTTATTTCTCGGCGGTTTCACATTGTGGTGAAATACCGGTCTCCGTTCTTTAACTGCAGTAACTGAGCCTCACCCACACGCTGCTTGGTGGCGCTTCATCTTCAGTTGTTTTACCAGCGTGGACGCGCTTCTCCTTTTTCAGCACGACTGAACCCATGGGTCTGGCAGAACCTATATATCGTTTTTATCCAAGCTCTACATGGCCAATTTTTGACCTACACATCTTGTCCAGACACTTCCAAGTCTTCGCCACCGTTTGTTTGGGAGGATATGACGTGAGAGGCTGAGAAAGGTTTCCCACATTGTCTGTTGGGATCGTCCGAAAGGCTTCCTGTTTCTACAGCCTTCAATATTGATTTCACCGCTCCTCTCGATAATCTCCTACTAGAGCCTGCTGGAGCCCTTGAAGGTGAAATCACTGTACCCATTGCACTCAGAATTCAAAGTCGTTCTCCTCAGAATGTGGGCGTGCTGCTCCATTATAATAATTTGCATTACTTAGGGCCGGTTTTTGAAACCATAGTCAAATCACCGCAAACGAGTGGTTTGGTGACCACCGTCAAACGCGATTTTACAGCCGCTATTTTGACGGCGTTTTTAGAACCATAGTCAGCGTTCCGACAGCTGACCACGCCGTAAAATTTTGGCGCCTTGAATATTTTCCCTAGGTGAACTTTTTTCGTCATTGCGGGTTTTGTCAACTCATTTGTGAGGAAGGAGAACACATTTCCCGCTTCTTCTGCCTTCAACATGTCATTATTTTGGGCGTTATTTGAGCGAAAAAAAGTAAACAATTATCTCCTTCTCTTTCTACCACTCCCCACCCTCCGCGGCACGGAGTCCGCGGCGCGCCGTCTCGTCAGTCAGTTGTTCCTCGTCAAGCAATGAAAGCGGTGGTCACGGCTCCGTAAAAATTTGACCCCAGGGTCCTGCCGTGGTTACCGTTTCGTAAAAATAGCGGCCCGTAAAACGGTAACTAAGGTTCAAAAAACGCTTTTTCCGTTTTACGGCCGTCAGAGTTAACTATGGTTTCAAAAACCGGCCCCTACTTGTTCATTTATTAGTCTGGTGTTGTTGTGGAGAGAAGGAATTTCTTCCCCAGGTGATCCACCAACTTATGCCCAAATTTCATTCAGTTAGAGTCTGATGACGTCTTTCTCCCAAAATTCGTCTGTTTTTTTTTTTGTTTTGTTTTTTTTTCACGATCAATAGGAGACAGGTTAGCCCTGAGAACTAAGGCGGTAGTGTTTCGGCTGTTTAAAATCCCGTCGGAGCTCTGATCAGCCTGGTTCGAATCCGAGAACGAAGAACAATGGTTGACTTGAATCAATCACGTGTTGTAATGCCTGTCTTGTCTGACAGTCAGTTCACGTTCATATGAATCCTTGGAGTAACTCCCTTACGAAAGCAGCCAAGGCGTCTGTCAACAAAATTTACCTACATTGTAAACAACTCCTCTTGGAAGTCCTCAGATGAGGAGAATTTTTCTGGTAGACCCGTCAAAACATGCCTTCGTTTGCTGAGAAGGTTGAACTAGCCACGCAATCTGCAGCCGTGGGGCCCAAAAGCTAAGCAGTATTGGCCCCCCTAACCTTCGCCCAGCTGAGGAGTCAGCCCTGGGGTGGGAGCTAATTCACATTTTGCTTCCGAGTCTACAAATTGCGGAAGCACTGTTTTCACTTTTGGAATCGAAAAACTTGTGATTCCATAATGGCATGACTTCCACAATGTTGATCCGAATTTGGACAAATTCTCAGGGATTATGTGGGTACTTGAGGTCTCATATGAATTTCATGATGGTTGAATCAGCGATACGCTCTGCGCATGCGCGAACATAATTTTCTAGTTAAATTCTGTAAATTTTGTTATGATCTTGCAATCCAATTTGGCTGTATATAGGGATATTCTTTGAACGCGTGGAAGCTATGTGCCATGTCCCACTTTGCAATGTATTTACATGTTACTTGCGTGGTGGCTAATTGCGCTTTCTTTCGCACTCATCAACAGGGTTTACTTCAAGTATCATAATGCCACTGATCAAGAGAAAATATCGGACGCAAGCGATAACTTAAATCTACCAGAAAAACGGTGATATGCGTGAATCTGCCAGATTTCATCCCGCTAACGAACAGATCGGGCACAGATCACACAAAAGCTCTGCTGATTAGTTTTTCACCATCTCATCGCACGCCAGATGTAATGAAAGCTGAATCCGACGTCCATTTCACCCCAACACTGAGCCAGTTAACACAACATTTCTAAAGCGTCAATCCACAATAGTACGTCAAAGAATAAATCGAACTAATTGAGAAACTGTTACAGGACCAGATTGACCTAATTAACTCTGGCCTTTGTTCTACGGATGCTCTTCAGCGCCAACATTAGAATTGATGAAATTCAACCCTCTCTGATCATGACAGGTTCTGAACTCAGAAACAGTCGTTGTTTAAGCTGTCAATGTTAAACTTGTTAAAACAGTCAATGTATTTCCCATGAGCAGAGTGCTAATCTCCGAATAGTATCATTGCAATAGAAAATTGAATCATTCATTGTACTTCAATTTAACCCAATTTAAATTCTGAGAAAACGGGAAATGATAGCATTTAAGTATGATAACTGAATTAGCTTGAAGCTCTCAACAACACCCCATTTGTCATAGTTACTAGGGTTGCTTTTTGAGTTGACAGAGACTAAATGTTTGTCAACTCAAAAGGCAACCCACAAACGAGTCAAAAGGCCCCTGAGAACCCGCTCTTGAATAACACGATTAAATTTATCCTCCCTTAACGTTTTTCACGTTACTGTATAAATTGCCAAGTTACTCGTTTACGTCTCAAGGACAAATAATCAAAGTGGACGGATAAAAATCCTACGAGGTGAAAAAGGAACCTAGAGCCAAAAGGGTGAGGACAGGAGAAAAAGTTGGAAGTTGCATTGAAAAGAAAACCCCTTAGGATAAAAAAAAAAAAACGTGGAAAAAGTCTGAAAAGAACTCTGGAAAGGAACAAGGAGAGGAAAAAAGGTTTTTCCGAGGGATTAGTGAGAAGTAAATAAACTTAGGGAACTAACCGTTCGCCCTTAACCCCCTTAAACCCCCCGTGCCGCCCTTAACACTGATTAAGGGGGTGTTTGTCCCCTCAATCACTAATACATTTGTTGGGCGAGAGTAATTGGAGACCTAGTCTTCCATCTTTCTCTCTTTTTCCCTTAATCACGGGGCGGCCCTTTTTCCCCGTTAGCGAAAGGAAATCCAGGAGATGGGATTGTTTGTTTGGAAGATTGAATTGAGCTGGGAGAGGAAATCGGTACGGAGACATGGAGATGAGAAGACGAATTTCTTTATTCTAACTCGAAATTTAAAAATAATCCGCCTATGTGAGAAATAGACGATTAAAAGGATGGAGGTTCAATTGATGATTCAGGATGTGGAAAATCAAAACCGTTTGTTTGGGTCTGTGAGGTCGGAGAGGACAGGAACCGGCTCAAAGGGAAAAGTGGAAGACTGTTTTGTACAATTTTTTTTTTCTCCCTGGCCAAAACCTTCAAAACATGTTTACATGCACGAAAAACCGGGTGACTCGTGGTCTTTATCGGACTGATCAACTCCGCCGAACGATTAGTTGGTAGGGCAAAAGGGCATCTTCATCTCCACCGAGCCAGAGTTCCAAGCTTATCCTAAACTCAGTGGATAGCAACGATGTGAAATCTATCGTCTCTCTGTCGGGCAAGGACCTGGGTGAAGCTGTTCCTGACCTCAAATTCAACCTGCCATTCAACCCTCTGTCGCCGCCTTTTTGTGAAATCAGCAATTTTGTAGAAAGCCTAGCCTTATTATTGCCTTATTACAAAAAACCTGAATACGAATAGGAAATAATCTGAATAAGAAATAGCACACTTTTTACAAGAAGGATGATTTCACAAAAAGGCTGCTTCACCTCCAACATTATTAACCGATCGTTCAATAGATAGAGAGAGAGAGAGAGAAACGATAAAATGAACAATTTTATGAAAATGTATTGAACCCTGTGACTTAATTGAAGATGTAGAGCCTATTGAATGAGCCTTTTGAATGGATTTAAAGGGGATCCAAACCTGTCTTGCCACTAAATCAACTCAGTAATTAACAAAATATCAAACCCATACGTAATCGAATTTGCAACGTTTTTAATAACGCTTTAATTGCCAGGATCAACACCTCAAAATAACGAATGCCGTTCACGGGATCCCGAAACGAATCCGAAAGGTTTGGGGGACAAGACGATTTTATTGCGACCCGGCACGTTTGAACCCCAATTTATTGGCAATTTGGAGCTCCAGGAGGGTAAATGGGTGGGGGGGGGGGGGGGGGGTCGTTTTGAAAATTGCGTGCATCTTTTTTAAGGCCACTTTCTTTACGGCTTTATTCAAATGACTTCCACGTTATACGTAAACTGCCGAGGGGGACGAGGGAAAAAAAGGTACAATATTGCAAGGGGTAAAATGAAAGTGGGGAAGGCGGAATTTCTAATGCCATTATATCTGATACTTGAGAAAGGTGTTGAGAAACGGGTTCACTTTGGAGGGGCAATAATTATAAATTAGGTAGATGCACTTGTGATAGGGCGAATTGGAGTTTTTTAAAATAAAGATCATCAAAGGTCAAATTTAAAAACGCTGCAAATTTTACGCAAGGGTTTATTATTCTTTGATATATTTTGAAAAAAAAAAAAAAAAAAAAATCTGTTCATTGTTTGAAAATATTTGACGTCCTGGGTTCCTTCAAAAATCCCATTTGTAGCCCCATGAAAGCCCTACGGATCCCCACAGTAAAATCGGATCGTTCTGGGACCCCAAAAAAATGGATTCTACGTCCGAAAATACTTCGAAAACGATACCTAACTCGCCCCCTTCAAAAACCGAACGTTCGACACCCCCCCCCCCCCCCCCCGTAGCCAACAGGTTTTAGCGATCGAGCTGAAAACCTTGCGGGCTCAACTAGATGGTAAACGGAGTATTTTGTCAAAATTACAGTTAAAAAAAAAATCCTACTTCCCGAACGGCTTGGACGGCGTACGGAGGACGGACATTAGGTTTTTGGAATCTAGACCTCTTGAAACGAATAATGTTAAATTTTGAGGCCGATCAGAATTTTCGACCCCCGTTGCGATTACATAGGTGAATTTTTCCAAGCATAACACGCTTAACGCATGTATTAGATTTCAATAACAATCATCGAACATTTTCCAGTAATTTTTTGCTTCTGAGTCGGAAGCATTGTTTTCACTTTCGAAATGAAAAAAATTTCTGTGCTCCAAAATCAAACTTTCCACTCGCGTTTTGTGGCCTCCTGAACGAATTTGGTTTCGTGTCTGTCTGTCATTCCGTCCGTCCATATTTCCTTGCCACAGCTACAACTCGATTGGATTTCAATCAAATTTTCAATTTCAATCACGATGCAAAGCTTATTACTGAACCATTCGGTAAAAGATGTTTCCCCTCAAAAAAAGGCTTTGACGCTCCAGTTTGTGGGGGAAAAAAGAATCTTCGTAATATCAAAAGCGATTAAAAATATGCGAAGCCTTTGAAATCAAACTTGAAAGGAGAGGTTTTAATCGTCATTATCTACTCAACTACTGCCCTCGATTCCAAACTACCTCAAAAGCTTTCTTGGTTACACACTGTGTAATACACTGCCTTCAGTCGATCCTAACTTGAGATTGATTTCAATTCGACGACGCAAGTTCATTAAACGCGTAGGCCTATTTGTGTTCGATTTTTTTTTCCCCCGAAATAATTCTTGAATTGCAATTCGAAAATGTCAATAGCATCCAATCTTTGGACCGTTTCCGCGCTGCCGTTTCCCTCAAAACTAATCAAACGTTCTTTCCGCCAACTCGGGGAAATTCTCTGGAAAATTTGTGCGGGCAAAAAAAAAAAAAAAAAAAAATCATCGGATCGAATCACCGTAAGATGAGGATCCCTCTCGGAGGGTCTTCTTTTATCATATAGATGGGAAAAAGGTTCGTCGGACTTGGTTGTCGCCCTCGACAAGTAGTTTGATTTGAAACTCAATCTCATCTGAAACGCAGCGATGAAAATCCTTCTGGGATCCGACAACCCCCTCCACCTTTTTCTGTCACTTCAGGGATGTGTCCCCATTTTCCCTATTTGAACGCTGGTTTTTCCCCCATTTTTCTGTGTCTAGTTGTCACATTCTAACACAGTTGTGTGCCGATGGCCAACGCAGAGTTTTAAAACTTTAATTGGAAAGCTGTTAGCTCTATTGTTATTTTTCATTATTCCATGCGCCTATACGGTTTCAAGCTCTTTCAAACCCAAAACCCGGACGATATAAATTACTTCTGAGACATTAATCTCTTTCCAAATCCCATTTCGCGAGGATGAAATTTATGAACCTCCCTATTAAAACAATGGGTGGGAGAGCGGGGGAGTTTATTTACCTCGAAAAAGGCCTTTTCCTCCGTTTCAAAGTATTGACAATGACTTTTCTCCGGAAAGTGGGTGAAACCTCATAATTGAATTTCTCTCGCGGAGCCTTTTCTATTCGAGAGCTGCTGACCTCAAATGGTTGAAATGGTGGGGGAAAAAAGCTGAAGAAGCTCGAAAGATAAGGCTCGTGTAGGTAAAAGTGCTCGGAACAAATGGCCCCCCAGCATTAGCATTTGTGTCCTGATAGCTCAATGCATATCTCCCTTTTATATTGCGTGCAATTCGTTTTTTCGGCAGGAAAAGTCGTGAAGAGGAAGTTCACGCGATATTAGAGCCATATCAAACCGTTTTCACCGCCTCGACTAATCCGTAAACCCCCTTAAATGGATAGCGGTGATTCTCGCCGAATGTTGCAATCTTGGAACATTCACGAGACTTGAGAGTGTAGCTGTTTTTTTAGGACCTCTAAAGTGGGAAAACTCTTGGTGTTTTCGATTGGTCGACAGTTCAGGCGGTGGGGTATACCTCACCGGGACGACTTGTCGTGCGGGTTTGTTGGTGATCCGGTCTGTGGCGGCTCCTGCCCTGAAACCCCTGGGAGGTTCACTTCATGTGGGAGGGATGATTTTATGGCAAATTCGAATGTCAGCCGAACGTCATGCTACTATGCTATTTAATGCTCTTTTATCTGATCCTGATTATTTATTTCTGAATTATTTAATAATGCTTCAGCCCACAGAAGAAGAAAAGGAAGTTTCACTTCATAGGGGGTGGTGGGCTAACAGACAAAGACTGCCGAGAGGAGGCGTGTCCTTCGTCACTAGGAAGTTGACGAGGTGCCCGCTAGGTAGAGTCCGGCTTTAATGGTTCGGAAGTTCTCGGCATTTGCGATTCATGAATATTGGGAGAATAAAGCCTGCTCCCTCTTGACGGCGTCGGCCAGGCTCCAGGCGCTGCTACCCCCCAACCTCCCATAGATGGGTCGCTTGTAGTTCATTACTCTCTGTGAAAAATGCACAAAGGGCTGACCGAAAAATAGCGTTTTTTTTTTTTTTTTTTTTTTGCTGAGTTTAGAGAGGGGAGTGCTGTAACATTAAATGTTATTAAATTTTAATAATTAAATGCTATATCATAAAAATAATTATTATTATGCCCTCTCCGAGCCACGAGGTTGCTTCTGCAGATGAAAGGGGGAAGAATGGAACAGATATACAGTGATATTGTAGGGTCAGGGTGGCCCAGTGAGCTAAGGCGACAGAGCTTCGTCTGTTTACAAATCAGTCGGAGCGCTGATCAGCCTGGTTCGAATCCGGGCCGAACACCAATGTTTGACCAAAAATCAATCAAGTGTTGTAATACCTGACTTGTCGGCAGACAATTCACCTCTGAACGCAAGTTTATGTGAATCCTTTCTCTGGAGCAAGACTATCTAAGACACTCTTACTTTATCAGTGATTATCTGGGCGCATTGTGGGGTCGGCTTCTGCCCCACTTGTGAGAACCATAAATGGTTAAACACAATAAAACCCACATTACAGTGATATTGTACTAATGAACAGGTAGCTGAACTCTTGAAGCAGTTACGACTAACGCATTCGCAAACGCTTGGCTCACTTTCATCGCTATACCTACACTCCTGTGCGAGATCAGTTAAAAGGGCCGCATCCTCATTCCCCAATCCCCCATGAGGATCACTTTTCTTTAAGAAAAACTATTCATTATCAAAAAGCGTGTGTTTGAAATCTGACATTCTGATTAACGTTCATTAAGCCAGTAGACCTATCAGCGGTCTGCTTTCATTGTTGCTTCCTCAAAAGGCTTTTCACGTCATAATTTGCCTTCGGGTTGAGTACAATTTCTAGGCTGGTCAGACAGGTGTTCAGGCCCTGTCAGGCGTACCATTCACAGCTTTTGGACATCTTCGAAGAGGAAACAGGATACGGCCCCCGGAGGCAGCTGAAGGCCGCTTTTGTTCCTAGGCCCCCCTAAAACCACCCGGAGCTCGAACTACATTACAAAGTCATTCAACCTGGAGGCCTCCCTTATAAACCCCTCACCATCACTTTACCAACTATGGCCACCAAACTACACCAACTTCCCTTTTACCCGATCAACTTCCTCCAGGGCTGGGCGTATTTTCCGAAGTTTGAAACGTAATGATCCTGAACCTCTCCGGTTGCGCGACATCGAATTTGTTTGAGTGTTCCCGTATGGAAAACGATCTGCCCTGCAATATCCTCATCCAATTTTCCAGAGTTTCCCGGTCCAGTCAATTTTCAGATTTTTCAAGTCGACTGTGAACCCCCGGTAGATTCTTAATCCCATACAGTCGTTCAAACCCGGAAGGAACGAGGTTAACGGGTTAAGATGTATTCGGGGTGAGCTCGGTGAAGCGAATAATAAAACGAAGCAATGAGGTGGCCCGTGGAAGACCCGATGGGACCCTTCAAGACCAATGGGTCTAGTGTCCCTGGACCCCTTCGACTCCACCCTGGGAATACCCTTCCTACTTGCCATCATCCTCCAAGAAACCCCTATCACCATTTGCTTGACCGTTGGCTTGTCGTAACGACGGAGGAAACAGTTTCACGAGGCAGAATCACCTATTTCGCTATTCTGCTCCGGTGAGGCCATAATAAAATTTTATTCCCGTCAGTATTGTGTCCCCGTCCAACTACTACATGACACATCAACGAATAAAGCATCTTCACGGTTGAGCTTACCATGTTAGATGCATTTCAAAATCATGGCCTTTTCCTAAGGAAATGTACATACGAACTAGGAGAAGACAGCTGACGATGAGAGGCCAGGTTTGCGGTTACCAAACCTCGCCCTATGCTATGGTATGCACAAGTAGCTCGGTTAATGTTGGAGTTTGATAACATACTTACAATATCGTTAACTGTTCTTGAGTAGCTTAAAATCTATCAATTCAACGACTTAGACCTCCAGCGTACCAGTGAGGATTCTGAGGGAAAAACGCCATCAGAAAGTATCTGGGAGGTATTGATTGTCTCTAAAGGGGGACGAGCCCCGATGGCCGATGGGCCTATTTCTCTCTCTTTCCCACCCTCTTTCTCGCCCGCTTCGCTTCCTATTTTCTCTCTCAAAAAAGGTTTTTTTTTCTGTCGGAGCCGACCACTAGGCCGGTGAGTCCTTTTGGGCCAGTAATTCGACAATACACTTTTCTTCTGTCCGTCTTCACGTCCTTTTGGAAGGAAAAGCCCTTCGTGTTCTTCAAATTGTAGCGAGCTTTGTACTCGCGTTTGGTACCTGAGTTCTGTCAGTAGCCATGGGCGGTAAGAAAGAAAAAAGGACAATAATTGTGAAGAGCTAAAATTAAGATCTATCATGAAAATTATTTCTCGAAATTCAGAATTTGTAGTTAACCGCGAAGGAGGTCGACAATCCAGATCGGCCTCAGAATTTGACAATATACGTTTCAAGATGCCCAGATTTCAAAAACGAAATGCCCTTTTGGGCAGTAGGATTTTTTTTTAATTTGAAAATTTGACACCATAGGTACTTGGTTACCATCTAGTTGTGCCCGCAAGGTTTTCAGCCCGATCGCCCAAACCCGAGGGGCTAAAAAAGGGGCTCCGGGAGGGGTTTTTAAGGGTTTCGGCTATGGGGTCGAGTGAGGCGTCGTTTTCGAGGTATTCTTGAACGTAGAATCCATTTTCGGGGGCCCCAGAACGATTCGATCTCACCGGAGAGTAATTTTGGACGCATAATCCATTTTTCGAGGTCCCACATCTGTTCGAACTATGTACAAATTTTATTTATTTTTTTATTTTTTATTTTTTCAAAATTTTTTTATGGGCACAGGAAATATTTTTCGCACAAGTAGCTACATCAAAGAATAATAAACCCTTGTGTAAAATTTGCAGCGTTTATGTATATTTGCAAAGTAGCGCTGCCCCCCCCCCCCTACCCCGGCAAAATCCTGCCTACGCCCATGTCAGTAGCAGATCTGGAGAGAACTAATTGCCGGACGTAAGTCTCGTAACGCAGGCATCTTGTTGGATATAAATCCGGACAAAAGGCCAAGGCGGAGAATCAGAGAAGTCTTGTAGCCATGTCCGCGTCTGGAACTTCTACGTTACCGCTCGAAGTTTTCCCCCCAACATGGAATTCATTTGTCTCAACCAATCAGAACAGGGCGGCACACGGAGGCAACTGTCAAGAACTATTGTTCCCGTTGTCGTCCCTTCAAGTCGAATTTCTGGACCTGACAGAGTCGGCATACGTGTTTCGGGCCCCGCCCCCCTTTGAAACGGATTTACTCTCCAACTGGCACGTACAACAACGTATATTTCATCAGAAAGGTCAGATCCCTTTTTCGTGTCTACAAGAATGTTTCTGAGGGAGGGAGGGAGGGAAGCGTTCAATAATCATCATGCCTTGAAGGAAGCTTCCCACGACGCGTTCGGCGCGGTGGGTCGGTTAACTTCTTGGGTTTGATGGTTGATAACCGTCTTTCATGGCTGTCGCACATTGAGGCGCTTTTGCCAAAATTGTCGTCCTGCATCTACATGATTAGGGGATTGAGGGGCGTTGTGTCTGATGGAGTTCTTCGTTCGGTATACCATGCATGCTTTGCAAGCAGGGCCAGTTACTGTATCATTGCATGGGGAAATTCCAGCCATGCCATCAGGGTCTTCAGGCTCCAGAAGCGGGTAATCAGGATAATTGCCGGTCTCTCTTGGAATGAAAGTTGTCGGGGCATTTTTGTGCGTCTGGGTATTCTAACCATTCCCAGTTCCTATGTTTTGGCGGCTCTGAACACAGTCAAGTCATGCTTGTCAACCCTCCCCATGGTTTCCGATGTCCACGAGCATTACACCCGCTCCCGAGGGAACCTTGCCATTCCATTTACCCGTCTCAGTGTGGCCTTGAGGAATAACCCAATTCAAGTAGGTTCTCGTCTTTTCAATGCCCTGCCAAATCATATACAACAGCTCCCTGATAGATCCTTCAATAACGTAATAAAATCACATCTTCTCAAAGCCGAACTCTACTCTTTGGAGGAGTTTTTCGGTATTTCATGGAGCGATGTGTCTTGAGTTGAGTGGATCGTGGATGGGGAAGCCTTATCTCGCTGCCAACTTGTAATTTGCCGCACACCTGGTGTCATATTTATATTTAAGTCCTGAGGTGTTTTAGTTTGTTTTTGATTACCTAACCATATGACCACACCCATCATGTACCTACCATTGTTTGCAATCATGTTTGCTTTGTAAATACCATGCAAATGCCTGATGCGTTTCGTGTTGATAATTACGTTTGTACCAACTCATGTTTTGACGTTTGCTGTGTCATTTTTGGCCTCTGCAAATAAAAGCCTTGATTGATTGGTTTCTCCATCCATGCCTCGATACCGCGTCTCAGGTCAGCAGATCATGTTATGTCCTGGGCAGGGATATTCAGCTACTCCAGTCCTTTTCCTCCACAGGTACCGGGGGCTTAATCCCAGTAAGGCAGGAGGCATTCTCCCAAACACACAACACACTTAATGAGAGACTCATTTTGTGCATGTAGGTACACCTTCTACACCCGATATGCATGGTGCCCTACAAACTGGTGACCCCGACGTGATTTGAACACTTGCTTTTATGCAAGGGAAGTACTGTGTAACGTCGCCATGTTGTCTTTTGCAGTCTGTTGGTTTGATGAGCAGGTCGAGTGGCGTGGTGTTGCTCCAAGCATTGCACTATCGGTTGCAGGTTCAAGGAAGGACCGATGGGATGTTTATTTGTTGAGATGAGTCGCTTTTGGTGTATGGTCGTACGTCTGATCGACTCGTCGTTAGCAGTTGGATGGTGTATGATGCTTGAGGTTGCGCCAGTGTCTGTGAGGAACGAAATTCAGAGGCAGTGGGCGACAGTGACAGTGGTGGAACTGTAGTTATGATGAGGGCTTGATGGACGTCTTTGAAGAGTTGTATCATCCATGCCCGTGATGCCGTAGGTCATCCAATGAGGTTTGGAACTTATGATAGTCTGCTGTTGGTTCCTTTGGTGTTGTGATCCATTGATCCATGGATCACAACACCAAAGGAACCAACTGCAGACTTTTCCAGTGCACTGGAATGTTGCAGATCCCGGAGAGAGACGCCTGGAGTTCGTCTTCTTGATGATTTGTCAGTGAGACAGATCGTTGCAGGATAGAATGGGTTAAAGAAGTGTGCTCCAATTGAATGCAATGTGGCCATACGATCAATGTGTCGTTATTTGTTAGAGCGTGGCTTGACCATTTATGCACATTGCCGCACCCGTGCAGTACGAAATCCAAGGCTGCAGATGTCATTGAAAGTTTGAACGTTGACAGTTGACTTTTTCGTAGAGAAAGCCCCAACTTTTATGATTTTTACATCTGTTTTTTGGTATCAGATTCAACCAATAGCCACAGCTGACCAACCTAAAGATGAGCCGTTTCGACATAATCCAGTGTCGTTCGTTGAAACTAACGGGAAAAGTTACCAAGTTGGCGTGAAGGGGGGGTGTGGGGCTCGGAAACTTGGAAGATTGATGAGATGCGATTTATTTCGTCGAGCCCGAATAGGCTCCGAAGCTGTCGGCTCACATACGGCATTAAAGCACGCATTAAGCACACGGGTATCCCTGAGCGTGCAGTCAGGCGCGTCGCGATAACTCAAAACGTCCGGAGGGATGAATACGCGAGGGAGGCAGTAAGAAAGGAAACCCCCAACAGGGTCGGTCGGGGAGCCGTGCAATTTTAATTTGAAGCGGGGTTTTTTTTTTTTTTTTTTTTTCAAGTGTAAGGAAAAAAATTCACGCTTCGAGAGACTAAGCCGAGGTCGTTTGTCGTGTTCGTGTTTTTAGAAAAGTTCAAGCTGCAGAGGGGGGTCGAACGGGGTGTATTTAGCAGTATGAGGGTGGGTAATACATCACCCCCATAAACTAGACCACTAACTAGGTGCCTCACGCAGACGCGGTCGGATCTTCTGTTACATCTTCTCCGATTTATTTTTCGCCTCTTGGAAGCCGCATCTTCTGAGACTTCCACTTCGAGACAATCCCATGTATTAATTATGAGGATTTCTCTTTCCCACTAGAAGAAACCTAATTGGGTGGCTGAGGCTTCCCTTTTGGGTCCGCCTTCACCGGGAAGGGATCTCAAAGGGAAACCTTCTTCGAGACAAGTCCCACCCCCTGATTTATCTCTTTAATTAGAGGTGACGTCCGGACGTTTAACAGATGTTTTGTCGGGGGCCTGCGCCAAAGCCCTTCCTTATTCGACGGGAGAAAGTGGAGGTATAAATAAAATGTAAGTGGCAAAAAAGAGGGGAATTTGGAGAGGGGGGGCACAAGTGGCAATAAGACAGTGCCTAAAAGAGAGGGAGGGGAGATTCGTTTTCAAGAACCGCCATGACTGCCTAGATTGAAGGACTCAGGATCCTAAAAGATTGCTCCTTGTGTGTCCACCAGTTCCCAACACAAAACAATTGATTTTTGTGCGATAAGTCTTGAAAATAATTTCTGAACATTTTTCGAGGATACCATCCGCAGACATCATCTGCAATGACCTCCGGCTCCCCCAAAGGCAGTTTTGAGGATTTATTGGCAACATCGAGAGCCAAAAGTTTGCTAAGAAGCTTAAAAGAGACCTTCTGGCAAAGTTCACAGTCACCCTTAAAATGAAGTTATCTTTCCCAAAAAGAACAAGAGAAGCGGGGGAGGAGCCGGGCTTAGTGACGTCATCCTATCCCACTTCTGATCCGGCGAGGGTACTGACAGCGTCAGTTTGACACCCTCTTGCACTTACCGACCCATTAGAGGACTCCCCCTAGTCTGAGCTAACTTTATAAATGTCAAGAATCATATATATGGGCCTTTTACAGTGACCGAACCTCACTAAAACGCCCCTTTGCGGCGTTCTTTTGCTGGCTGCTTCGGGTGATGGCTACACCGAGAGCAGTAATTTTTCAAATACTAGCTCAACTAAAGTCAATTCAAAAATTGTCAAATAATGTGAGAACGGAAAAAGAAGAGGGTGTATTGTTTTTACGTGGTTCATGTATTACCGTATGATTAGGTTAGATTAGACCAAGGATCGAAGCAAAGAACATGGTAAGTTCGCCACTTTAGACCAATTCCAATCAGCCTAGTAAAATGCCTAGGCTCAAGTTGTTTTTGTGAGGTGTGCAAATTCCGCCTTGAACTGCGCCTGTTTCAATCCTCCACAGCTTGGAAGGGCTCTCCCACTTCAGGCTCCGCCCTGAAGGTCCAGCACGTGATTACTGTGAAGGAACGGAACGCCATGGAGCTTACAAGTGCTCTTCCTTGGAGGCTCGTTACATTACGTTACATATCTTTGCAGACAATATCAACGGAAACAGCCCAAAATATCGCAGTTATCGTATTATGACCGCCGAGTTCCCTCGAGGATTTAACAGCGATCCAACATTGTTTCAAACTTACCCGTATAAATCTCACCCTTGGTAACTTTTGTCAGTTCGGCTCCTTTTAAGAAGTTAAACCCCTTCGATATCTTTAAAATACTAGTCGCCGTCTGGTGTCTTTGGATTGGGTCGTTCTTTCCCCCTCGAGCGACAAGGTCGAAGCTTAAGTACTTTAAGGGTACCCACAATGTGAAAGGCTTATCAGATGGTTCAGTCAAACTGTGCGAAAGTCGACGCAAACAGTTGGGACAGTTGCTAGTTACTGGGAGATTTATAACGTTTGTCTGGAAATTTAAGGAGAATAACTCTTCAAAGATTTTCTCTGATAGGTCTTCGAACCTTTCGATAAATTTCAAGGAAAAATCCCCAAGAAGGTTCCTCTACGTACAGCATAGTGCAAAGACGGATCGGAAGATAGCGTGTTCAATTCACGTCGGGGTCACCAGTTAACTGAACCCAATAATTCAAAACAATTATTGTTTCTTGTATCTTGGAGTGGTGGAGTTCTTAGGGTTTTTTGACAATTTAAATGGGTTTTGTGTGTTGTGCGAGATCCTCGTCAGGGACGTCCCCGATTCCCTCGGTTGGAGCCGCCCAGGTCAGTTTTAAAGGCGTCTGAATTCCTCAAGACTGGGCTGCCTTTCTCTGGAACAGACGTGAAGATGTCCTCAGATTCCATCTCTAATGTTTGGAGTGTCAATATCTTACGCAATATAGTAAAGGTCGCAAAACGAAATGCATAAATTGAGAAAACTGTCGCGCAGGTAACATCATGGGAGTCATCCCCACACTGACTTTACCTTAGGGGGAAGGGGCGGCGTCCAGTTTTTCCTCAGAACTGAGAGCGATCTGACGGATCATTAGATGATTGAGATAGACATAGACTACTGTGCACTATGAGTGGAATTTTGCGACTTTGTTCATTTTTTTACATGGTACATGTTTTACGGTTTATCTGGTTGATTCGTGAATGCGTGAGCGTAAAATCCTCCCAGCCCCCGCCAACCATCTGATGTTGGAGTTGGGGGTGATTTCTCCCTGCCAACGGCGCTCAATGCCCCGCCCCTTCCAATCGTTCTCGAGACGGCTCCCATTCGGTTTATCATTGATTAACGTTCTGTTGTGAGTTATGTTGTTACTGATTGCACATCTTCAAGCGTCCAATTGTCTCCTTATACTCATCCGAAAAACATGCACCATATTTCCTTGCTATGATCCTTGAACACTGAGATGATCAAAATTTGCAGCGATTTTTTTTTTTTTTTTTTTCAAATCTTGAAACCGCCGTTTTGTCTAGGCAAATCGTCGATCACTTAATCATCCTCTGATCATCAACTGCTTCTGTGTGGATAATTGGGAACCAGATGGATCGGGAAGCTTCGTAGCCTCCGTTAACCAAAGTTAAGATACGATATTTTCTCGGTCCATTTAGGTTCACTCCTGCTCTCAACTCGATTTTACTTTAGAGGAGGATTTATTAAAAGAGCCATTTTTAAGTTCCGCACGATCCGAATTTCTGCAGCGCCTAAGGAATATTTACTAGGTTTTAGAACACTAAAAAGCTCTTGCCGTAATCAGTTATTTCAATTCGCTTTCCTCCAGAAATCTGCCCGTAAAAAACGTCGTCTTTTTTGTGAAAGCCGGTGACACGCGTTTATTTTCTCCCGTCCAGGAAAATTTATTAGGTGGTGTTATAAAAGAGTGAGGGATTATGAAAAATGGGATATTACGCGTTATCCGGGAGGCGCGAAAATGGCGTTTGTGCTCGGGTTGGCTCAGAATCTAAAAGAGCGAGCGATACGGTGAGTTATATCGAGTTTGCTTAGCGACGAAGTAAAGGAGTTTCTCCCTCGTCTATAGGGGATATTCACGAAGCTGGTGGCTCAAGAGGGGAAGCGTAAAAGTGGGGTTGAAAAGAGAAAACAGAAGGGGTCGCGCGTACTTCAGTAAGGTGTCTTGGTTAGAAACCTGAGTTCACACCAAAAAAATTGAGATTTCGGAATAACTTCGAATACCCCAAAACTCGTATCAAAAACACCAAACGCGCCCACCATTACGTCGTCTCCACAGCAATTAACTTAACAACCCTCCCCCTAAGGCTATGTGGAAAAGGCCGTTTTGGGCTGTTGTTGGTAGAGGGCGCTCCAATATATTAGAGACTCTGCCGGGTTAAATCTCGGAACTAAACGGAAACTCCGACTTGTGTTTACGAGACCAGATGTTCCATCCTAAACTTCGTCGGGTGTGAATGTCGCTTAAAACGGTCAACTTGGTCATCCTTTTTATGTAATGAGCACCAAACCAACTAGCTCCAAACAGAATGGGAACACTCGGTGAAACAAGTTCAAATCCACTCCTCAAGATGATACAGGACCAGTACTGTCTCAACTAGAAAAATAGTATAAGTAGAAAGTAAGAATTGTTATCAAATTGAAAGTTTAAGTAAATGACGCAATGCCAAATCGATTCTTGTAATCCATTCAATCATAACTGATGTAAGGAGTTGGTCATTGAGGATTGTTGATCCTGTTGTAGTGGTTGTTTATCTTCTCATGTATTCTCAGGTGTTCGGGTCCCCTCGTGTATGTTTTTGTAGCTGGATTTGAATAATACATTTATTTGAATAATCCATTCTTTTGAATCTACCCCAATACATAATAATATTATTAACACAGGACTTAGTTTGGCTCAGTGCTGCCAACTACGCAGTATGAAAGCGATCAATGGAGTTTTGGTTTAGGTCAGTGTTGTCAGGTGTACGGTAATTACCGTTTTGTACGGTAATTCAGGACTCTGTACGATGTACGGTATCACCTGTAAGGTATCGCCATTTTGTACGGTAATTTAGGATTGAGCCCATGGAGGAAAGAAATTTTTCCTTCCTCCATGGATTGAGCCTTTCTTCCTGGCGTTTTCAAAGATTTTAAGGAAAAAACACTCCATCCGTACAAGAAAATAATAAGAAATTTGATTAATGGCGGGCATTTGGAATCCTCTTCAAAGAGTTAAAAAACGTATAGGTAGTAATAAACCTTTTATTTAAGAAAAAACATTTACTTAAATCTAACCTAATCACAGAAAGGGACCTTCCCCAGGAAAAGAATTTTGAAATGAAAGTAACCATAAGGACAGTATGTACAATGAACATGTACTGTACATGTTCATTGTACATATGAGATCGGGACCTTCCACAGGAACTTGAAAGAAAGATTGAGAGCAAAGTTTTCCAATTCAGTGTTTTTATGGGTTTTATAGATTTGGTTTATTATTCTTGAAATAATACACCTATGTTTTCGCGACGGAGGTCGACGACTTCGATCGGCCTCAAAATTTGAAATTATCAGTTTCAAGAGGTCTACATTCTAAATCCGAAATGTCTGTCCGCCGTATGCTGTCCGCCGTCCGGGCCGTTTCGGGCAATAAGAATTTTTTTAAAATCTGAAATTTTGACAAAATACTCCGTTACCATCAAGTTATTCCCGCAAGGTTTTCAGCCCGATCGCCCAAACCCGTGGGGTGCTATGGGGCTAAAAGGGGGTTACAGAAGGTGTTTTTTTTTTTTTTAAGGCTATTGAATCGAGTCAGGTGTCGTTATCGAAGTATTTTTGGACGTAGAATCCATTTTTTGGAGTCCCGCAACGATCCGATTTCACTGTTGCGATCTATAGGGCTTTCATGGGGCTACAAATGAGATTTTTGATGGATCCCAAGAGGTCAAATATTTTTCAAGTACCTAGGTAAAAAACAAAACAAAATTTGAGAAAAAAAAATTTAAAAAAAAATTGTTGAAACCTTTTTTTTAAATTTTTTTTTTTTTTTTTTTTTTCATTGACAGAATTAAATTTTTGCACAAGTAACCTATATCAAAGAATAATGAACCCTTGTGTAAAATTTGCAGCGTTTTTGCAATGACATAATGCGTACGGTAATTTTTGGAGAAAAAAGGTAATGCGTACTGTAATTTTGGGGAAAAAAGGTAATTTCGAGAGGCTCGTACGGTAACTCAACCTTGCAGACCTGACAACACTGCTCTTGAAACTGATAATTTCAAATAATACCTAAACTTTAGGTATTATTCTTGGAACAATACACCTATGGAGGTCAACAATTCTGATCGGCCTCAAAATTTGACATTAGGTACACGTTTCAAGTTGACATCTTGTATATATATTGTGTAGAGTCCAAAACCGATATGTCCGTCCGGCGGCTTCCGCTGCACATTGACCAAGATGGGCCTAGCTCGGCTTGGTCTCAAATTGTCGCGCATTTAGTTTCTTTAAAAGTGTTATTGGAGTCAATCATGGAAAAAAATACGTAGTTTATGAGATATTAATCAAAAACTGAGAAGAGTAAAAACATTTCGCAATTTTTCGCTTGCTACCTAAAGTACACACCATTTAGAGAAATTGACTGGCCTATTGAGAACAGCATCTTGAACGTAACAGGGTAAAATACTGTAACAAACCTGTTTACTTGAACGTAGTGCTTCTGTTTACAAATACAAATTTGAAGAAAGATACATTTTGAAGTATCAGACTTGACGAATTTCGTAGAAATCGAGCAATTTCGTAAATCAGGTAAGTCTGTAGAAGGAATTCGATGCACTGGGAACTCACTTTCCCCCTGAAAAAAATAAACCTCCCGAACTCCCACTGGTGAGAAGCGGTTTACGATCTGTTTCTGCTGGTGTCTCCGGGGTCCTCCAGAATTTCGGGAGCCGTCTGGCAAAAGAGGAGATTTACTCTCTCAAGAGGCCTCAGGAACTCATATTTTAGAGTCATTCCGAGGGAAAAGGTGCACCAGCCCCCCGCTTTCCACGGGTATTTATAGTCCCCTTTCCATGTTTATTGTACCGCTGTTTACGATGTTTATAGTGGTATAAAAGGAAAGTTTCTTACGTAAGAAAACCGGCTTCCCAGTGTTCTGTTTTTCGTATCTATATTTCCTCTTTTCTCTTCCTTTATCACTGAGCGCCCGCTGTCTCTTTCCCAAACGGCCCTTGAGTCTGTATACTCCATTTTCTCCGGCGTTACAGAGAAATGTGAAGTAATTCTTTCCTCATGACCGTCATCCGTCTAGGTCCGACCCAGACAAATTAAATTTTACGATTTCTCCTTCAGGGGTTCCTTTTCTTCTTTTATTCGTGCTTCTCATAAACAGGGCTTTTTTCTTTTTGTATCGGCAGCGAATCTCATTTCTCATTTTATTCCATTCGTGCCAAACCTAATGGCACTGATGTAGCGGTTTGAATGGTTAAAAATTGGTTGAATGAGAAAGCTTTTGTGAAGGAATATAATGATGGCATCTTTTTTCATTGTGCCTGAGAAAACAGTTTTGTTCTCTTGAACCATGTTGTGTGTGTCTCGTGATTTTCATAAAAGCATCTCCTCTTTGTGGTGAAGGCTTTGCTCTTATGAAATTTCATGTTTTAGCGTGGGGCAAGATTTTTCTCTGGGTGGTGAGGGCGAACGTGAAAGAGCGGATTGCCTCCTCCTGGCTCCATCTCTCACCATCATCTCCCTCTCCTGTTAACCCCCACCGTCTTCCACGAGTTGGTGAGCACCTGGTCAGGTGACGTCATGACCCCCTCCCCCTCATAGATCAACTAACCGACTACCATATCCTCACTCTTGCAAAAAAAAAAAAAAAAAAAAAATCAACTACAAGTATCGGCCTCATGCACTTTGATTCAACCTAATTTTTTTATTTTTACAGGTAGATGGTCGGGAGCGATACCCTCCTGCGAGCCGATCCAGTGCCAGAAGCTCGAGCCTGAAGACCCTCGACTCATCTTGTCGCCGCACAACACAACGTTCGGCTCCCGGGTGTTCTTCTCCTGCCCGTGGGGCTACAGGCTGACGGGGGCGCCGGGGATCGAGTGCCATTTGGACTCGACGTGGTCGGCGGACGTTCCAGTCTGCACAGGTGAGACCGAGGAATCGAAAAGAAAAAGAAGAAAAGAAAAAAAAAGAAAAAGAATTTGACTGACAAACCCTGTCACACTATGCACTCCCAAGTTTCGATTTTGCTGATCGGCTTCGCCACTCATAAGTAACTTTTCCCTTGAGTGCCTCAGCGGAGGATGGAAGGCCCAGTTTTATGGCGAAGATGGAAAGGGCGGGGAAAAAAAAAAAAAAAAAAAAAAAAGGCGCTAAAAGGTTGAGAAAGCTATGGGGAAGGGATGAAGCGACGTCAGCGAGCTGAACCTAAAGACAGATGGGCCCATCTCTTAGCCATACATCTCCCACATCAGGCCTACCAACCCCGCCCGATCGAGGTGTTTTCAGTATTCCACCCTCAGGGCGCCGGTTGAAGAGATATGTGTTGAAACGGGGTAGGAATGAAATATTAGATATTTACGCCACATCATCGGCCGCCTCAGGGATTGTTTTTCTTCTTCGCTCTTCTTGGAAATACGTTTTTCTGACTGAGATTCATATCAGTGTAACACGCATGGGGCTTTTATTTCCTTCTTTTTTTTTCAAACAACAATTTACTGTATCACGAACTGTTTTGTTAGTTAAAGGAGAATTGGATTTTGGTAATCATCAGAAGAATTGGACGCGTTCTATTTCCTTTTCGAATTTCGAATTCCCCGCATCGGTCTGTAGCGGCTGAGCTCCTCAATCTTGTTGGGTGGCGCTTACTGTGAGCATGATCTTCGATCTGTCGCCATCTCCTGGAGCATTCTTTCACCTGTTGATGGCGCCTCTGAAGGGCATTCTTGATAATCCAACCGTCGGCTCCTGGCCTACAAAAGGGGGTTGGCCAAATTGTCAGCATGTTCGTTACTGGCGAGTCCTCCGTGACGGAACCCACTCCATGGTGACTTTTCGATTCGCCCAGTTGTTGAGGGTCTCCAAGCAGGGTCTCCCATACCTCAAGTGACGTGCACAGTGAACCTCCAAATAAACTCAACGTACGCGAATCTTTGCGTGATGACGACCAGAGTGCTGAGCCGGTTTTCGCGCCGCATTTCTAGTATCAAATTATTCTGGATTAGGAATCAGAGTTTTGGCCTCATTTTTAGAGTTATCATAACGTAATATAACATACTTCATTGTTGAGAAAACATCTATTCCTTATTGGCATTCCTTGCAACATGCTATGAATCTGGTCCTCTTTGGATGTTACCCTAGACAACAATGCTGACTCGTTGAACTTTCGGCGTGAGTGTAATTAGAGGACTTTGGAATTTAACTGCAAGGGACAGACTTGGGGTGATCCGTGAGGGTCTACCAGTAAGGACAGGGCGAGGGTTTTCGAATTGGATTAGAGAAGAAGCTATAGATTGAGTCTCATCATTATTCCAAGGCTTCCGCCGTTGTCTTGGGGTAACGTTGTTAGCTCGGGGATCACCCGAGTGGCAATCCACTTGAAAACACAAAGGAGGAATCTTGGTTAACTTGGGGTCGTATTGAACGTTTGACGGACACGACGGGTTTATTCTTGGCAAATTCGCCAACCGCTTGGGGGAGCTCACCAGAACGGAAACGGTGTCACGGTGTACACGATACATTCACCCGAGAGAGGAACGATATTTTACCAGAACTATATTTCATAAGAAGCTTCAGACCGGAGGGGGGCATTGTGAAAGTTCCCACAGGAGAAGGTCGCTGGTGGGGTATGAGTAATACTTCCTGAGAGGAAAATCCTTTGAGCGGATTCGAGAACCCGAAGACAAATTGTCGGAAGATTATGATGGGTGATCGGTGGCTTTGATAAATCACCTCAGCAAATGTGTTGAGTGTAGCAAGATCGGCATTACAACTTATACGAGGGATTACTTAACACTTCTTGTTTTGTTGCCAAACACTCAAAATTACGTTAAATTTCTCCTAGGAACGAAAAATCACTTATTTCAACTAAAAACATAATCCAATTCTCATTAGAATACACCATGAAACAAAAGCGTGGGGACCAGGACAAAAAAGTCCAAAGAGGGCAAAAGGGGTAAGTTTGCCCATAAATTATTAAACCTTCCTAAAACAGCCTTTCCCCTCTAATTATCCCCTCCCCTTCTTTACCACCGCAGGAGTTGTTGCTGTGGATAAAAATTAGAGAATGAAAAGCTCTGGAAGGGGACCTTTTAAGTACAGAACGGGAGAGGCTTCGTCAAATATTGTCTTTTCCCTCAAAACTTTATTTTTTGTTTTTTTGTGCACCTCTTCCCCCGCTTTTTTGCTACAGGACTTTCCGCCTCCGAAAACGAGGTCATTAACTTCCAGTTAATCTAAGTGCCGAACGAAAGTTCCAATAAACGCCCTTTCATTCCTCTCGATGTAGGTTTAATATCCGGAGTGCCAATATTAATTTTTTCCCCAGTAGAAAGATAATTATCTGCTTTTAGGAAGCGTTTGATATTTCATGTTCAACCTAAGTGAGTCTGATGTAAAGGGGGTTGCAAAATTAGAGCTCTGAAATGAAATGGTTAGAAATTGGAGAGGATTTTTCTGGATCAAACAAGCTTTGCTTCAATAGGGATAGCTGCATCGAAGTAATTACCTGAGTCTTCTGCTAGAAATATCGGCGCCCTTACCAGAAAGCCCAAACACTGCGGAGCGTTTGCCACCAGAGACAGCAGTTCCTGCTGGGTCTCCTTCACCTCGAATGGGTTGGATCTTGGTTGCATTGCTGCTTGCCCAACGGTTTTTGTGAAGATGGCACCCCACGCTTCTTCCCCAAACTGTTTCACGCTCTAGAACGTACGGGCAGGGACAGCAAACTGATCGGTCATGACTGCGATGCTATTCAACAGCGTAGGTCTACCACCTTGGCTCACACGGCTTATGATGGTAACACTTTAAGGTACCAGAGTTGGCCTGGAAAATTCTTTGAGTTTCCATTCTTTGTTCTCGAAAATAGAGATTCTTGTGTTGATCAGTCATTAGTGAATGCTCTTACAGGCTTCTCGCTTGTCACCCTTTCTTGAAACCCTGTGTAATCCGTTTTGTTGTCAGTTCAAGTTCATCACTACGCCACCCGATAATTACGTCTGAAAAGCGCCCTCTGTGAAGCGATACGGAAACGACTATAAGATCTTTCAAGCGGAACGATAATGTCTGCTTGTGAAAGCTGACACGTTTCGGATTATGTTGGGGAGATCCTACTAAGGGGAGTGTATTGTTACTGTAGTTGAACAAAGTACGCGAAATAATTACGATTCGAGATTCCCCCCCCCCACCGTTTGGGTATCAAAGCTGCGCGTGTCCTTTGTTCGCCCTCTTTGACAGTTTTCCCGGTAGGTGGCTCTAGCGGGTTGGTAGATAACGTTGAAGGGTTTCTCGAGACTCGAATGAGAACGCTCTGGCGGCTGATTTTGGGTTGACGGCGTTTCCCATCAAAAACCCCGGAGTGCAGATCGGTTTTGGTTTATTATTCTTGGAATAATACACCTATGTTATCGCGACGGAGGTCGAAAATTCTGATCGGCCTCAAAATTGGACATCTGTTCAAGATATTCCAAAATCAAAATATCCGTCGCCATTTCGGGCATTAGCAATTTTTCTAAAACTCTGAAAATTTGACAAAATACACGATTTACCATCTAGTTGTGCCCGCAAGGTTTTCAGCCCGATCGCCCAAATTGGTGGGGCTTCAAAGGGGATACGGGAGAAGTTTTTGATTATTTTCGCCTACGGGATCGAGTTTGGTGTAGTTTTTGAAGTATTTTTGGACGTAGAATCAATTTTTAGGGGTCCCTGAACGATCCGATTACACCGTGGGGTAGGGTTGAACATCGATGTTCGATGTTATCGAAACATCGATGTTTTGGCTCCGATGTTCGATGTTTTTACCATCGATGTTTAGCTAGTCGATATTATCGGACATCGATGTTTTGGACCCAACATCGATGTTTTAGTTCGTGGTTGGTAAGATTTTTTTTTTTTTTTTTTTTAGGGAGCTTGAGGCGCTGAATCGATTGTAATAGGAGCATACTCGTCTGTCGTATCGGGATTTGGTTCAATCGAATTTCACCACTCTTTCGCCGAGCTTTCGAAAATTATATTTTCTTCTTCAGGGCTCAGAGGGAGGTTATCGTGTGGATCTCACAACGATGTCAAACATGAGTAGGTATGAACCGGGAAACATCAATCTTTCGAATAATGTTAAAGAAAATCTATTGGTTGAGTGGGGAAAATAATATTAAAATTGAAACATCATTAAAATTTGACAACTGTGGAGCAACTACGTGATAAGAGATAACAAATAATATAAATAGGTATAATTTTTTTTTATTTCGAAAATATAATTTTCGAAAGCTCGGCGAAAGAGTGGTGAAATTCGTTTGACCCAAATCCCGATACGACAGACGAGTTAATACATTCGGGTCGATCTCCACAGTCTGCAATAGGAGCATACTAATGGTATTTCAAAAGCCTGAGGCGAGAACGACCTAGCTGGATCTACCCTTGATAGAGGGATAATCAAGGGCAGATTTTTCAAGGCAAACATAATGAAAAAAATGTCGTAAGCTCGCGAGCTGGTGCGTCTAAGATCAATTTTTTTACCGTTAGGACCTCATGGTAAACAATAAGAATCGAGACTATAAAAATAATTCTGGCTATTTAAATAATTGTACTTAGAGATCGAACAAGAATTCACGATTAAATTTATTGAACATCGATGTTTTTGGGCCGATGTTTTTCTCACATCGATGTTGAACGTCCGATGTTGACATCGATGTACATATCGATGTTTTGCTCTCGATGTAATAACCCTACCGTGGAGATCTATGGGGGGGCTACAAACGGGATTTTTGAAGGATCCCAGGAGGTCAAGTAAGGTGCGTTTTCCGAGTAAGTTTGGACGCATAATTCATACAATTCATCTTTCAAGGTCCCACATCCGTCCAAACATTGTGAAATTTTTTTTTTTTTTTTTTTTACAAAATTTGTAAAAAAATATTTAATATTTTCTCAATGACACAATATAAATTTTTGCGCAATTATCCTATATCAAAGAATAATTAACCCTTGTGTAAAATTTGCCGCGTTTTCCCTTTTTTTCTCGTTTTTCTATGTGATTGCCGCTAGTGACATTGGAGTCACGAAATGGCTGTGTTCGCTTAGTTGTGAATGTGATCGTGTACAGTAAACGTATATCGACTTGATTTTATGTAGTTATCCCTTGCCTTCAGTTTTTAATTTTTTTGATAGTGGACAACTTGGAAAATCATCGACCATTAGGAGCTGATCGGTGGTTTCCGCCGACAAATTGCGATTTTTCCAAGAATTCTATAAATTAAGACGAACTTGCAATTTGTGTTTTAACTTTTTTTTTTTTTTTTTTTAAGCCTATCGATAAAAAATTATAATCTAGAAACAGGTCCGTTCCTAATTGGCTTCAAGTGTGAGTAATCACTGTTTCCACTGGAGAAAATTCTCTCAACTTCTTGGTTCGGCAGTTGATTAATCTGAGAATAATAAAACAAACCAAAAACTGAGTTAAAACCGCCATATTTGATCCCTTCGGATGATGCGTGAATTTCAAATTGCGGTCGTCACCCACTTGATATTCCACATCATCGCTAAACAGCCACTGCCCCTCACAATACCTCTAACGATACCCTCCCGTTGTAGTCTCAAAGCTTTGATCTCAAAGGGAGTATACACCTACAATATTCATGTGACGGTAAAGGTGGTTTTGGTTGGGGAGTGGCTTTCGAGGAGGTGTTTGGCCCTCGGGCGTTACAATCACGATGGCATCATCATGAAATCATCCGGGGCCCGCACTAGGTATAAATATCTCTGAAGGTTGATTCTTGAAGATGTTCAAGTTTTTGCTTGGAAAGATGCGTTGTTGGCTGACGGCAGTCTTGAAATGTTGACTTGAGTGGCTACGTTGGCATGACTCCGTCTCACTTTTACGCTGTTTTGCTGGCTTGGCTCCCGCGTTGATCGCTTCCACGTGAGTTTATTGGAGGAACACAATGCTGCTGAGGTTACCTTCACAACTAGCTGACTCGGTGTTTGCACTAACGGGCCAAAACTCACTTCGTGTGTGACGTTCTTCGGGGGGGTTGGGGGATTCAGAGAGAGTTAAGGATCGACCACAGGTTGCGATGGGGTCTGAAGGGGTTACGTCCCCTTAGAGGGCCGCGCAAAATAAATAGGTGGAGGGAGTAGGGTGCTGAGGCTGTAATTGCATGAAGAGGTCTTGTTAGCTGTTTGAAGGGGAAAAGTGCTGAATGGTAGTAAAGTCTCAGATCGACAAAGATATGTGAAGTAAGGGCGAAACTGCAGCAATAACTTCACTTTCAGATTTTTAAATGAACAAAAATGAGAAAATGTCCCAAATTCAATCCAATGGATCATATCCTTATCCGACCTTTTCCCTTATTAACCTTCTTCTGTTATTAGATTTCCTCGAGGGAGAGAGGAAACCTAACAATCCTCGACCGAAGTTCGATTCCCCCGCGGCGCCGCCGACGAGTAAAACGATTTCCACTTTGCCCCAAATACGGGGGTTTTCTCTTCCGATGGGGATTTCCCTGGAGGAGGCGGCATTTCATTAGCGGGTGGGAACTTTGGCGGGATTGGTTACCGAACCGACAAGAACTCGGAGACGGGGTTGGAATGATCATTTTTTGTGCGGTGAAACTACTCGCTAAAGGTATGTCACAAAAAGAGGATGTATAACTTCAGCGCTGTACTTAATAGCGGTAGGTGCAGTAGAGGCTGGAGCGGTAGTGAGCCAGGCGTTAGGGGACTCTTGAAGGATGGATGATGTTGGATGAAACCGGGTTCCATTGGTGCCCTCAATATGGAAGGAGGGCGCTGTTTTCAAAGACGAGTGTGTGGGACGTGCAATGCTCCTTAAATTGGAGCGCCCTCCACTCCCGGTAACGGAATTTTGGCTTGGAAGTCGTTGCACTTGTCGAGTTCGAAGGATGATCACTGCGGGTCGCGGCCTCGAGTGCACAGCTCGCGCAAGCGAAATTTCGGGGCAGCACGTGGCGAGAAAAACGATTGATCGGAAAAACAGCAGGTCGGAGGATGATAAGCGTTAAAAATCGAACGGGCCGCAACTGCCAGCCAAAGCAGGGCCGAAAATCCAATTCTTGATGGTGAAAATCCAGTTCTTAGGGGCTAAAAATCTGATTCTTGAAGGGCTGAAAATCCCATTCTTGATGGTGAACATACTTTGGGGCTGAAAATGTTTGCTAAAAAGTTAGTAAAAATGTACTGGGACGCTTTCTGGTGACGATAGGTAATATCGTCATATCATGAAAATCAACTAAAAATACATATAGCTCGGTTAGAGCCTACTTGATTCCAGAAAAATAACCGTAAAATTTCATTCTTATTTAATATTTAGTACACTGGTTTTTCGTGGGAGGAAAATTGAGCAGGGAGCGTGATAACCGTTCACTGATTCTGATGGTTTCCCACGGTACAGTTTTTTAAATTAGTTTTTTTTTTTTTTTTTTTGACAACGCTCAATTTGTATAAATAATAATAAACCCTTGTGTAGAATTTTCAGCGTTTTTATCAGCCTGAGTCGTTGACGTCTCGCCAAAAAATTGCTATCGCACTCGGCTGTTATAACGCACAAATATGATACCTACCCGGACGTGCCGATTCCACGGTGGAGTTGAGAACCAGACCGCAAAACGTGCCGATACTGCCATCCCGGGGCTTAACCTCCATCTGATCTGCGATTACCTTCGACGCCTAATATGCAATATTGCCGAGAGCTTTCCGATATCGCTGGCGGCTACGGGGTTAGTCGAAGGTTGGCGACAATGCGCCAATCGATTGACGATAGTCAGAATTTGATACCTGCGAAGGGGATGATCAATAGGGAAATGTATTCTCCGTCATGCATATCAATGGCCAATTTTTCGCGCGGGTAACTAAACCGAAGATTATGTTGTGGGTATCGGTGACCCTAAAGGCGTAAATCCTTCCGAAAAAGAAACCTTGTTATGAAGCGATCGCTTGAGCAAGCAGCTTTTAAAACGGTTAGCGGTAAATTCGTTCATCTCGAGGGGATAACCTGCCAGAGCTCTTTGTAAAGGGATTCTGAAAACCGCCTTAACCCGCGCAAAATTCGGGTCCCGAAAAAAAGGCGTGTTCGGGGCCCGAACTTCGGGCTGGTGAAGGTGATACGGAAAAAAATCCTGTCAGGGTAAAGCAGAAAGGATTATACGGTGTAATGAGACGTGAAGTGGTTCACGGTTCACGATTTTCCACTTCGGCTAAGGGAATAAAAATCCCACCTTGATCTTGAGGGGTTTTATTTTTGGCCACACCTCAACCCTCCATCCATTTCCCAATCATTTTATTAAATACCTGACTCACAGAAAGAATTGTCCAACCGATAAAAATTTCAATCTTTTGTCTTCTTTCGAACGGGCTCTTTTTCCTCCTCGCTTTTCTACAGTTTGATGCTGCTGTAGTTTGAATCCTTTCATATCGATAGGAGCCCGTACGGTGGAAACCGTCAATATTTGACAAAGCTATCTGGGAAAAACAGAATTCTCGACTGGATTAACGAGAAAAATGGATTCCCATCCGTATCAAGTCTCTGTTGACGAAATCCTGTCGAGCTTGGAAAAATTCCCTTTGGAATTCCCGAATATATGCCGAAATTTTAAAAAATCCCTTCTCTACTGTCAATTTCAGTTTGTCACAGTATCAGCTCTGGAATTCGAGCTAAATTGTTCAAATTCCTGCGTGGATGGGCATATTGCGAGTCGGGCAACCTTTGTTGGAGCTCTGACAGCGTGGCGGCATTTACTGTGAATGTCTCGATATCTCATTTGGTTGGGACCGACAAAAGCCGAACTGACTTCAAAGCTTTCAACTTCGGTAGATTACATCCCGTACAACCCCTTCCTTACTGCCGTCTCGCCCCCAGACATCAATCCATTTGAACCGCGTACCTGCCAGGGATTTCGCAAAGATGGTAGGGGTGTTTCAAATATAGAATTGTAGATACAAGTAATCGGTTATTGGTACTAAGTCTCCTGAAATAGCGGTGGTAACGTAACTAAAAGGATGTAGTGTCTACAGGAACACAGGCTCAAGATAGAGAATAGGTTCTGCCTTGATAACCACAAGTATCCTTTTTTTTTTTTTTTTTTTTTTTTTTGAAAAGAAAATGTCTGCAACATGTTTCAACAAATGATCAACATGTTTCGCCCACTCTTTACTACCTCTGTGGTCTCGCCGGAGGAGCACCACTAGCGCTCTCTCTTTCTTGGAGTCCAGTCAACCCATTGTTAGACGTGGGAGTGTTCTGTGTTGGGGGGGGGGGGGGGGGGGGAGGGTTGCTGAATCCGAATCTGAAGAGATCCAACAAATTCGGCTAATACGTTTTGAGATATTCGCAAAAAACATCTTTTTTTTTTTTTTTTTTTTCAGTTTGTTTACTCCGAAACTATGCGTTCAATAGCAAATGTCGCCTGTATCAAAACGAAAGATCACCAACTTTCCTAAAAAACGCTGCAAATTTTACACAAGGGTTTGCTAGTTGCGCAAAAATTATTTCTATGTCAAAAGAAAAAATGTTGAAAAAAAACATTTTTGGATTTTTTTTTTTTTCAAAAAAATTGTTTTTTCAAAAATTCTTTATTCTTTACTCAAAAAATATTTAACCTCCTGGGATCCTTCAAAAATCCCATTTTTAGCTCCATGAAAGCCCTATAGATCGCAACAGTGAAATCAGATCGCTGCGGGACCCCAAAAAATGGATTCTACGTCCAAAAATACTTCGAAAACGACACCTGACTCGATCCCATAGCCAAAAGCCTTCAAAAACCCCCTTCTGTAGCCCCATTTTAGCCCCATAGCGCCCCACGGGTTTGGGCGATCGGGCTGAAAACCTTGCGGGCACAACTAGATGGTAAACAGAGTATTTTCTCAAAATTTCAGATTTAAAAAAAAAAAATTCCTACTGCCCAAAACGGCCTGGACATTTCGGTTTTGGACTCTAGACCACATGAAACGGATAATGTCAAATTTTGAGGCCGATCGGAGTCGTCGACCCCCGTCGCGAAAACATAGGTGTATTATTCCAAGAATAATAAACCAAAATGCACCAGTTCACTTTTATTTCTGCCCCACTAGTACCTATAATAGCTAGAGCAGGTTGACAACTTATCGAATTTCCCCACCTCCGTCAAAACTTACTTTTACTTCCTTTCTCGTAGAAGACGACTTTCGATTATGAGCCTTCAATTTATACCTGAGCCGTGAAGTCGCAGAGGTGGCACCCGTACTTTTTATAAAAACACAGTTGGCCATAAGAGGCCTCCGAAAAGTTCCTCCCCCACAATCCACTTGGAAAAAGCGTGGAATTCATAGCGTATTCATAAAAACACACGATTTAACACACTGCCCTGCACTGCATGGCCTTTTGCGAGCGTGGTGAGTGGGGAGTAAGGACGTTGCTGTACCTCTGGCCAGTTTTTGACAAATTGTTTTTTCGATATCAGAATAGTCATAATTTCCAAATTTCTCATCATTTTCTCAAAAACTAACTATATGGCTACCAAACTCCGAAAAAAAAAGTCAAAATAGGTACCAGTTACTCTTCCCCTGGGAGCAATTTAGGAAAAAATGGAAAACCGGTCAGAGGTGCAACCACAACATGTTCCTCTGGCCAGACGTTACAATTTGTTGCCTGGGACAGTGAATTCATGGCGGACACAATTCTTTTGTGACATGGTTGGGGGTAGTAATAGCAATCGGCCAGAGGTACAGCACCTACCTTGACTCTCAGGAATCAAACCTTGATACTCTCAACTCCTTTCGAATTGACTCCAGCAGATTTGTTAAGTAGTAGCTCCACCCCTAATGGTGGCAGAAGACTCTCAGAATAACAAAGAGCAAGAGAAGACTCCCCGTAGTGTGCTGGCAGCACTGGTTCATTGCTAACAATCAAAATGGGGCGTCTGAGTTATCAATCATCAAAGCTGAGTGACGCCTCATGAAACGCCTATTCCATCTCTCCAAAGTCTACCATCAGACCCCCCATCCCCGAAGATCCTCTGGCCAAGTCAACCGACTCCATTTCCCAAGTGCTAACAACTCTCAGGCTTCCCAACTATTTCCACAGACTCCCCCCCCCCCCCCCTCAACCAGACGTAACCCTATTGTTCGAATTTAAAGGAGTCGGGCGACAAAAGGAGGCCTATCAGAATCTGGGGAATCCATCTGTCGTGAAATGGCGTTCTGGGAAGTCCTAACTGCCAACACTGGGGACACCGACATTACCCGGCTTCAATCACGTGTTAATCCATTGAAAAGTTTTCAATGGATTCTGACTCTCCTCGTGAAGATGTGTTGATCGCACTTACCTTCTTCAAAGGCTCTTCTAACGGAAATTGAAATTCGATTCAGCTCCGCTCAAAGTGACTCACGCAAGCAAGTAATCACATGAGTTGACAAATTGATCCAGGACGCGAGTTTATTTGATTCTTAGCGTCAGTGAAACTGATTACAGGAATAGTACGTACAATATGGCACCTATGAATGAGCAACGGTTCCCCTATTCTGTTTCAAGGCTCATTACCCACCCTATACAGGTTACGCAGCCAGCAGTGTTGAACGGTATTATAATACGGTCATCCCGATAAGACTACTAAATCCCCCTAATTCATCAGCTGAAAGATAAGTAACCCAGTTGAGTAGGAGGACAATAACTTGATTGATCGTGTTGGTGAAAAGGACGCCTGACGCCCACTCTGTTCCCATCTTCCTCTTGATTGGAGATTCCCCCATCCTTTTCCGGGGTTCACCCGATATCCCACATAATGTCCCCCTCCCGATACCCCCCTCATACACTCTGGACCATCACTAACCACCCCTAACCATCTCGAATTTCTGATAACCTTCCATCAGGAGGGAGATCCTCGCGCCATATTCGGCCCAGCCCAGTGAACCCTTAATAGAATCTGGTAAACACAAACTTCCCTTTTCGTCAATTAGGCCCGTCCAAGCTGACGGTTTTCCCTTGATGAACTCCAGAATGATCTATGAGGCCTCCCAAGCAGCATGATATCCCATGAATTGTCTACTGAGATTAATCGTTAATATCCATCAATGACTTTGCCCAACTTGTCGCATGAAACTGGGCCACAGATTAATTACCGTTTGTCACCCACAAGTTTTGGTCCATCACAGGTGGCACATGAAGAGAAGATAACCAATACACGGCTATTTTGAAAGGGACAACACTACGTTTGTTCCTGGAGTGTGAGTGTAAGTTGAGTGTGAGTGTGAGGGTTTGTAAGTGTGGATGTGAGGTTGCTCATGCTGCTGGAATGGATGGAGACGTGGTATACTTACGCGTTTCCTTGGAGTGACGGAAAACACTGTCGGCCACAGCACCAAGGTAAACAAAATAGAGACATCCAACACTCAAGTAAACAATATCTGAAGTCAGGTTATAAGAGATGTGGCCAGGTTACACAGGTTATCAAGCGAGTTGTAGAGGGGGTAACTCACACTCACATACTCACAGTCCCAAATGTGAGCACCTTACATGGCCTCATTCTCACACTCCTGGAACAGCAAATTCGATCCTCACACTTCCTCACATGTCACTCCAGGAAGCGTGAGTTGGTGGCCAATGAAACTAGCACTGCGCCAGTTGCTCACTTTTACTCTGTGGCTTTTACTACTGGGTGCTGAATAAAACTTCTTAAGATTGCCTATTTCTAACAATGTAGGTGAATGAGGTGGTTAGGGTGAGAAATGACTCCTCTGCTGAGTACTAAATTGTTTATTTAAATAAACAATTCTCACCCTAACCACCTCATTGGATTAGACCTCTGCACCGTTGGCAAACACCACACAATGTAGGTGAACTTGATGTTTACCGCATTTTCATTCACGTTAGAGAAGGTTGTTTTGCACGTGGAAGTAATTCTTTCAGTTGCCACCCCTTTGGTGTAGTAATAAACTTTTAGCCAAGACAAGGAAAAAATGGAAGAACAAAATAAAAAGCTCAAAACGGTTTCCGGTATTATGGAGGGGGGAAACTTTTTGAATACAGGCGACAGTACGGGTTGTAGCCCCATCCGCTCTCACCGTCTTTCCGGGCGATAAACCCCGCGAGAAGGGAAGATCCCACCTTACGGGGCTACCAACCGTTATGATTTATACGCGATGTTGCTTGGGAGCTTCCCGACCACGATTGGGACTTATTCTTCGTCCGGACATTAATCACGGGGAGGAACGAGTTTCCAAAGTTGAGTCTGGTTTTCAAGCAATTCGTTCGGAGGAACAAGGAAACTTTTTTCCCCCTGGTGATGTCATGAAAATTTGAACCTTTTGAAATGTAACAGGCCTTTGCCTTTAATAGGTTGTGAGAATTTGACTTGTATACCAAGATGATAATCCGGGCTTCAATTAGGTTCCTGAGCTACCATGTTAAGTCTGGGAACGAGTCTGCAAGGTTTTCAGTGGAATAATGGAGCTGAGCAGCAAGAGGTTGCGCGCCTTGCAGGGAGCAACCGGAGCCTCAGGCCGAGTGATCTCCTTGTAATATATAAGGGCTTTTTCCTGAGGATCCTCCTTTATGCTGTCGAGGGGATCTTTGACCTTCTGAAAAGAACTGATCTCGGGAGAATGAGATCAGTGCAGAGGACGGCCTTCAGGCTGGTGCGCACCAATAGGACAGTCTCCAGTGCAGAGTTTCGGGTTCTCCCTGTTGAGGAGGAGGCCGCCTGCCGTTTTGCGTCTGTAGACCTCGCGAGGGACGTCACTTTCACGTGATGGGGAAGCTTTGAGCCTGGGGATTCTTTGGCCAGATTGGCCAGGTGTGCTGGTCATATTTGAAGGCCTGTGCCTGAATGAGGTGTGAGCTGCTGAGTCACCGTTCTTCCTATCTGTGGCTCAGCAGCTGTGGATGCAGTGGGGTGGTCCCTGATCTTAACGGTGAATTATGAATGCGCCGGTACCTACAATATGGCCGGTCGAGAGTGGTATGGATCTTGCAGTACAGATACATACCTACAATCTAACTTTTGATTTCAGTTGGAATTGAACTAACAAGTCTTTTTTTTAACGCTGCAAAGGTTACACAAGGGTGTATAATACCTAATTATTCTTTGAAAGATAACTATAATTACATTGTAAAAAAACAGTGAATTCCTGTACAGTGTTTGGACAGATAAGGGAGCCTGAAACATGGATTCTGCATTCAAAAATACTTGGAAAACGACACCTTCTTCGACCCCATAGCAGAAAACCTTCAGTCCCATGGGTTAGAGCGATTAGGTAACAAACCTGTGATATGTGTGTCATCGTATGAGTGTTCAAGTTTTCAGTGTGCGTCATGGTATGTATGTTCAGATTTTTATGTTTTGTCTAGGGTACCTAGTCGTGTTGGTTTTAGGGAGGGGAGGAAATTTTTAGAAATACTCGCCCTCCACCAGACAAGCAACACGTGGAGAGGGCAACCACACATGATCCAAAAACTGCAAGCTACGAGAAGAGGCAGAAGAGTAGGTACGGTCTGATGCATTCCACAACCACCGACGACCCGAGCACTGCAAGCTATAAGAAGAGGTGGAATAGTAGGTAGGTCAGTTGCGATGACTCCCAAAGAAAGTTTAACAAGACCCCCATTAAAAGCTGGCACCTCCACGTTGGTCCATCCCCAGCGCACCAGAATGGTGCGGCTAAAGCCGGAGGGGACAGGAGGGCCCGCTGTACTCCCCCTAGGACCAAGAAAGAAGAAAGAAGATTGAAGAAACATAAGTGCACTTCCCCTGGAGGAAGAAAGCGAGCAGAAGGTACGAGAAAGGTTGTAATGGGCCAGAAATGGCCTTGGACACAACCTGAGATGCTCGGTACAGCGGGTTAGAGCGATCAATTATCAAATTTATTTCAAAATTATCAATCAAAACTACTCTTGTTTCAACGATTTGAAATGATTTTTGTCACAGAAATCAACCACTCCGACTTTTCGAGCTCTACGTACAGAGCGAAACCAGAAATTTATATGTTCGTCCATTTCCTATTGTCCCTCATTCGGCGACTTCCCTACCTCTGCTGACCATTTCGTTTTCTCCACTATAAATTAAATGGGCCACGTCACGAGTGCATTTCAAAGGGTGTTTACTGTCTCAGGAAAAACGCTATCTTTGTTGGAAATTCCCCCACGTTCTTCCATTTTGTGTTCGTTCGTTCGCGGCGGTGCGGAAGATTTCCAACGTGGCTTTTTCGCTCGGGGGATTTATTTTCGCTTAAAATATATCATCCAATAAAAGTGTTATCCTGTTTTGCTTTTGAGAACCGTCTCAAACTGTGACCTATTTCGAGAGCGACTGTCAAGTCAGCTGGAATTCAATTTGTAGACTAGAAACTTGAGATCTTGGTGTGTAATTTATAGATATTGCATGTGTCTGGGTGTAGATTTATCGCGTTCGTTTATGAACTGGGTTTTAGTGTGTTTCCGTTTTTTCGTGGGAAAATTGTGTGCCTGGCCACTACACTCACTTATCATCTCTCGATATCATACCGGAATTTCAAGTACAGAAGAAGGGAAAGCCTTGGTTCGATCCCCATTCCCATGACATTTCCCCTCTGGCACGTAGAGGAGTCTTTGGAGTGGAAGAGAGATATCGATCGTAATTTGTATTCATACACGTTCCCCCTCCCTCAAAAAAATTTTGCGATTTGGCGTCAGGTATAATCCACATCATTCCGGTGGGGTCTTGCCAGACGTGCCCTTCACCTTCCGACGTTCTTATGGGTCCCCACAGACGTAAGATAACTTTTTTTCCCAGGCCGAGTTTCTACATGTTTCCGAAGGGGAGATTTATTGACTTGCTCCAACTCGCAGAGCCGTAAAATGTGTTTTAAGAAATCTGAAAATTGGTTTACATGTGGTTTTATTATTTGTTTTAGAGCTGATCATAGTTGCCGGAAGTTTGGACAGGTCTGTGAGCCGTGCGATTTACGCCATAAGGGAAATTTATTCTCGAAGTTCTACCGATTCAATCTGAAAAAGTTGAAAACAAAATTGGTTGACTATGACTGAAGTTAGAAGTTAGTTAGGGACGTAAGTATTAAATTTTGACACGGCCATTAATTATTGACGTTACGAGCCGTGGAATGACAACATCGCTTTTCAGAGATTATTTCGAACCATTTTTGAGTAAAATGTAAAATTTAGATTAATTTAGATTCAAAATTAAAATGTAGGAATGAGCTCCTTGAATGGTTTTTTTAAAATAGAGTTTCCTGAGAAGGTTCATTCTTCAAAAGTTAATAAAACGGTCAGAATTGCAAAAAAAAAAAAAAAAAAAACTATTAAGAGGGAACTAGGAAAAATGAGTTTGAATTCCATGGCCTGAGAGCGGGGCGTGACGTTCTAATTTTCACTCGTTTTCTATTGGTCTGGAAGATGCAAGTTAGCCAACCTTTGTAAATGTTTTAATAATTATTAATGTAAAATTATTATTATTTGCCAACCACCTTCAAATTCTTACGACCATTCTCAAATTCTCGACGGTCAACACAAGGAAATCATTTAGCGATCAATAGTGTTGGAGACGTGAAGTGATGGGCACAGGGTTGAACAGTTGTGCGGGCTTAGTGAAAACATCACTACGAGCTCTGGCGGCACTACGCCCACAATTCGATGCATGACCTATTATTAATCATTTTTCCCCCAGACTTGGCTAAAATGTGCGTTCTGATATCTATAAAGGTCGTACTAGGATCACCCTGAACCCTTCGACAACGTCTGGGGAAGTGAATTCGTACGAGTGATTGCAGCGCAGAAACAGGTCACAGTACTTGTCCATGATTTGTTGAGTTGTGCACGCAAACCGCTCATTCTTGATTATTGATGATTATTGACATTAGTTATCTCCGCTGAGCCAACAGGTGTAATATCATCCCGTTCCAATCAATTAAAGGCAAGTCCCTTGACCAGTTTGAGATGTCACTTTACATACCGTACGGCCCTTAGAGGCCATCCAGAATTGCATGATCAAAGCACCTTAATTGACTACCTATATCACCATTAAGGCCCTTCATCACCTTCAGAGTACACTGTACATATTGCATTGCATCGCGTTATCGTGCACCGGACACATTACCGCATGGACAGACAGCTGGCATCTGGCCTTGGAAGATCAAGTTGACGATACTATTTTCGGAAGGAAACCCTTAAGCCGAGTCGGTCAGCGCTAAAAAATTGGCGCTTGCCTTCTTGCCAAACATCGTTATTGAATTACCGACTTGTGGCTCCCGTTACTCTTTTCAAACTCATTACTTTCGAGAGACGTAAACGAAAGGCGTCCCTGGAAAGGGGGGTGACGTTGATTGAACACTCGTCAATATCAGTCGGCTAAAAATGATGGATCCTTCCGCAATATAAATTCGTTACTAGGGCACCCTTTCCAAGGGACGGGATCATCTCCGAAATGAAAACGTCACGAATCATTCCCCTTTCATCATTCAACGTAATGACTCCAATGCATCGGTGTCATGCCGAAGAGCCGTCGCTCAATGAAAAAGAGGTCGTTTCGAAACGAAATCCGCGAGCTGCGGTAACCACAAAGGAAGGTTATGAACACTGCGGTGGCGGTTTTTCCAAACTCTGCATCGAGTAGAGATACAAGGTTGTTCCAGGTCTAACTGCGTCTGTTAACAAAAGTTGACAGCTGTCGACAGCAGTCCCAATGCCTTCTGAATCGCTGTTGAGTTCTGTCCAACAGCCCATCTGCTGACATGGAACGCTATCTGTCAACAAACCAAGTCACGTGAATCACCTTGAAGTAATGCTACACAATTTAATTACTTCATGGTGATTCACGTGACAGTAAATTTCAAATGGAAAAATCCAAGTGATAATTTTTGGTTTATTTTATTCAGAATAATCAACCTTTTTCAAGAGAGGAGTATCATATGGGCGGTAATGAGTCATTTAATGTGTTTGAGGGTATTTACGAGGGCTTCGGGAGGTCGTGATTACAACTTGACGCGCCGAGCACCAAAATAAAGTGAGAAGGTTATGAGAGAGGTTTCAACTGGCTAGGGTTACCCTAGTCGACAGAACCCAACCGAACTCATTCGAGCTGTCCGTTTTCGGCGGACAGCAGTTGAACTGCCGTCGACCTACAAATCGACCTGGAACAGCCGGCGACGGAGACTTTTCGCCGACCCAGCGACCTGGAACAGCAGTTTTCTCAACTGCGCATGTCTCCGTCGATTTCTGTTAACAGTCCGTCAAAGCTGGAACAAACCTAATATGTTACAATCTGATAGTGACAGAGAGATATTTCGGTTATAATTCAACAGTGACGGTGAGGTTTGTGACGTCACATCTGAGAAGGTGGGAGCAATGTTACCCGAAATAAGTGAGCAATGGCTCGCTCCAAGTCTAAAAGTGGTTCTGAATTAGTGGTAGACTACCTATAAATTTCTTTTTTATAGCAATATACACGAATATACTCGTGATTCAGCTTCTTGATTCATTAAGGTATTCGTTTTGACGTTTATTTTTTAAATTGATTCATGCTCCAGTGAAAAATGAACAAAACTAAAGCTTTCTACGAGTAGAACTAAATCCTCCTCTCAACGAAATGGACTGAAACGGTTTCATTGCCTTGGCGTCACAATTCTCTTTCCTTTTGGGCCGAAATCATGTCTCGTTAGTCATTTGAATGAGACGATTTTGCAAAGCCGACAGCTCCCAAATGAAATACGCGGTCGTGCTCGATTAGGTCGGGCAATTCAATAGATCCGTTACATTGGGCACAGCCGAGAGGCTCATTAATTTTACAGATTCCTCCGCAACAGTACACCCCCCAAAAAAACTTGTGTTGTTGAAATATTCCAGAAAATCCCAAAAAAAGTCGGGAGCTGGTGGCTTGTTAGTGGAAGAAAAAACTTGTACTTTTCTTCTCTCGCCAGAGAAGAAAATTCTAGGCTCCTCGCACAAATAAGATATCCGACTTATACTCAGTGGGCAGTGAAATAGGACAGCCTGCCCCTTCGGCCTTCACTTGATCCGGGAAATTGGTCCCTACCGGGCGCTGCTCCCCTATAAATCTCTTATCCCGAAATTTATGCTCCTACAGATTCATAACGTGCTCCCGATTTATTTCCTCTAGGGTTTTGCGAGTTTTTGTATTCGCGAGATTTTCCCTTTATCGGGGTGGGTTGTTCTTCGTAAACGAAGGAAAAACCCCGCGGAGTAAGTCTTTATTGACAACCGGGCGGCGTTTGGTGGAGCTGATATTCACGAGCTTTCCTCTTGGCTTAGCTTTGGTCGAATGATCGAATCGCCAAATTGATTTGAAACGAAACCATCTCGTTTAGTTATGTATTTATTATGTCTTTCTGTATTTCAGTTAGCTCAAGGGGCTTCAAAGGGTTAGAACGCTCCTGGGCAGTCTGTGGGAATACAGGTTCCAAATCACTGTTGTGAGAGAAAGAAGGTTCTTGGATAGCGGTAGGAAGGAATTAAATTGCAAGGAACTTTATCCTAATAGCGATAGCCCTAGCTGGCCACAGTTGACCTACGTGCCGATAGGTGTTGCTCATAACAAATGGGTTATCAATGTGGCGAACGATCAACAACCACACACTTGAATTTAGGTACACACCCACACGCTGGTAAATTAAATACACCCGTGTTGAGTCAAGATCCTATGGATGGTTTTAAGAGAGAACTTGGAGGCTACCTCCTGCTGAGTTCGCCAGCCGACCCGTGCTCGTTCCGCCCTGGCAGGGCTGTCATTGCAGCCTGGCTGGCCCCTCGTTCCACCCTGAGGGACGCCAGCAGAACAAACCTGGTGAGTTTCTGACCATCTGACTTTGACTTATTCTGTTGCAGCCGTGAGATGTCCTCCTCCAAAGGTTCCAGAGAAAGGTCGGCTGGTTGAGGATGAGAACGGTGGCGAGTACGGGGTCGGATCTGTCGTTCAGTTCTCCTGCGAAGTCAGACACTCCCTGCTCGGCGAAGGCAGCATCGTCTGCACAGATTCCGGCGAATGGTCTCAACCCCCTCCAGTCTGTAAGTGACGCACCAACCCATAAGAACCTATTCCGCCGTCAACCCCTAATCACTACTTCTGTCCTCAGGCCGGGCGCACTGCGACTACCCCGGAGAACCCGCCAACGGGAGGATCATCCCCTTGAAATTCACCTACGAGCCTGGCGACCGACTCAAAGTGACCTGCCACCCTGGCTTTGTCACCAGACTGGAAGCCAAACCCGTCTGCAAGCCGGATGGTTCCTGGAGCCAACCCATCCCAGAGTGCCGAAACTACCGCGACGTGTAAAGAACTTCCCCCACTTTCTAACCACAGCAGGCTGTAGAGTGACTCGTGAGATCAAATGTTCCAAATTGCTACAGTGTTATCCCTTATTAACTCACCCACAATACTGTAGTTCATGTCCATAGCAGCATTCTGTCACTCGAGTACTCTACTTCCGCGTCGAATTTCAGCCGAAGTAAAATCCTAAGAAACTTTTTTTTCTACTTTGTAAGTTAAGTCAATAGAAACGAAGTTGAAACCCCCTAGAAACTGTGCGGTTCGCAGATTTATTTATTGTTTCCACTTATAGCATTTGTGACAACCCTAACAATAAAACTACGCCGGCCTACATTTCAGGATCAGAGCTGCGGGTTCATCGATCTAGCTTTTATATCTGTACACAACCAATCTCAGTTTGTCAAGCTTATTTCCTGCTTTCAGAGAGTATGTTAGGATTTATATGACCATTCTTTTGAGCTGCTTATAAGGGGTTAGTAATAATTACGAGTCATGAGTGTTCAGGTTAGTGTAATTTTTTAGACCGCAAAGCTGACGTCAGGGCTAAAAGTAACCAACCAGAAGTTGCAATAAAAAGCGTGAATATTCCCGGCCAAATCCTTAACGAATGAGGCGATGTTTGTCCTTAATGACTGTAAAGTTGTTAAACTTATCAAGCCAAGTTATTAAACTTATTAAGCTCTGATTATTTAATTGGTTGTTAACATTTTAGTGTTTTGCTTGAATCTGATGGAAGCCACTTTGAATCACTTAAAGTTTGATCAATTAGGTAACATTAACAACCAAATGTATTATGATTGTGGCTTCGGTTGGTTACTTGACGGTAATGGTCCGAAACTGTTGTTTCTATCACCTTTTTCGTCACGGCTTGCAGGGTTTAGATCATGCTCCATCTTTGAATTGTTGTTTGCTACCTTAAATGCTCATTATCGTTGTTTGGTTATTGTTAGGGTTGTAAGTGTACGGTGAGAATATTAAAAGGATCGTAGACGTGGGGTGAGGGCTGCCTTCACCGGCTGGCCTTCATCGCGGTCTGGCGACTGTTAATTCATACTTGGAATGGGTTGTGGCAGTAGCGGAGACGGTTGGTATCAATATCATTAATCCTTGAAAGTGGTACCGAAGGTACCATGGGCGAAGATTCACGTGTGCGATCTGTGTTTCTTGAAAATGTTGAGTGAAAATGTGATGGTATAGCGTTTGTGTGGAGTGTCTATTGAGGGCGCTCTGGTGGACGCATGAGTGAACTGCGGGAACTAACCCCGTTAGCACCAGTTAGTTGGGGGTTTAGGAAGTGGGTTTTCACCTGTTTCCAAAAAGGATTTCCCGCTTTTAGTCCTTAAAATTTTGACATAGGACTCGTTCAAAAATGCGAATCGTGCCCGCTATTGTGTAACAATTTTTCTGCTGCAATTCACACACAGTGGTCCAAAATCGAAAAAACATGAACTTAATTCAATTTCTCAAAAAGTAATACATACTTATTTTAGCTCAAAAGTTTTTTGCGAGGTAGCCTAATCTGAGAGGGTCTCTTGTAAAAGCAAACCATTTGTTGTTTTAGTTCTAGTAGTAATACTTGTATGTATTTGCAAAACCCTACTTTTCACCTTGGTAAATGAGAGCTGTAGGTTCGCCCAGTGAAGTGGGTGTTGGGCGTGTACCAACATGATTATAGTGTATCCCTAATTGCTTCTCTGAATTAACATTATAATTTGTTTGGTGTGTTTGAGGGAATGCCGCTGGCGTCATAATTAGAATTTCGCCCTCGTTGTTTGGGGAGGAGGATGAGTGATGTGTATGAACATCTCGAGTTAACCACTAGGCATCGCGCGAAGTTATGTTGTGGTCTACGGACTATGTCGATACAGTTTTGGAGGAAGCATGAGCAACAGGATGGCTGGAAGAGTCGAGTGTCCTGTAGTGTTTCTTTCCTCGGAATGGGGCTGTGGTGAATCCAATATCAAACACGAAGAGTGGATGGTATTGGTTCACCCACAGCTCACAGTTAAATTGAAATTTGGTGGACTGGCTTCGCCTACCGACTTGCCTGCGAGGGAGGCCTGGACAGCGGGTCCAATCAGAAAGCCACTGCGTGATAAATGCATAATTAAAACGATCAGTGAAGGATACCTGACGGTGAGATAAGGGACGGTCCGGGTCATGGGAGGTGAAGCCTCCCCCCCGAGATGCCTGATCCCGGCGTAGCGCCTGGGGGCTGGTGAATTTAGAACAATAGATTTCGGCTCAAGGGTGCCTCAATAGCTTCAAGAAGTTCTATTTCTGCTCAATATTGAAAAGAGGTTTCAATATTGAGAGGAGGAATAAAAGACGCCCTGACGTAAAACGATTCATTTTCTCAAAAATTTATTACCTATCTAACAAAATTAATAATGGGAAAAAATATTCTCAAACACAAAACGTGTAGTTTCTTCCTCATAACTTTCATTGACATTGTACCCGACTGACTAGTGAGAAACAAGTGTTTTTTTTTTGTTTTTTTGGTGAATAATAACAGCCGACCTGCAAACCCTCCCTCCCATGATTAGCGTACTGACATCATATCGAGCTCAAAGTGTAGCACAGTGCAACTTTTTGCGGAAAGATTTGGACAGATAATGCTTCTCCTGGCTCAGGACAACCTTTCTAGACTAAAGACAGGGTGTCCGCCTTTGTCCGAATTTAAAAACTATGTGAAGTTAGCATTTCTCATTTTGACGAGCGCCAACGAAGTTTCAACTAAAACACCACTTCTTTGAATCTTAATGATGGATTGATTAGCTCCAAGATGTTGGGAATGAACCTTGATAAGTCCCGAGTCCAATTGAGTTCATTTTTTTTCGATTTTTGACCACTATGCGCCATAGTGAAGGGCTTGTATTGAACCGTCAAATTTACACCCTCTCAGCTAAACTCACAAAATCACCAAACTTCTCCCCCAACCGTGTACATTTTTGTAAATTAGATTGCTTTGTGCCCCTTCCCCCTTTTGAATAACCAGAGATTTGATCTGTGCTTACGAACCCTTGTAAAAACTGAAACAAAGTATGTATTTTAATATTAATTACAAAGAATTATTTAGCAAAAATGCATTACCTACTTTATAAAGCACGCCATATTTTCGTGCGCTCCGTGGCTTGTATAGTGGCAAATTGAAACAAAAATGATTGTATAAAATATGTAAATAAAAAACTTTTGTATTGAACAGTTATTTTGTAATAGACTAACTCAATGGTGAATCTTTCGTAGCATAACCGAACTTGTAAATATTGTAACATATTTGGGAAGAAAAATTAAAAATAATTAAATCGTCGTGTAGTTGTTTGTTCTCTTTCATCCTACGTGCAGTATCAACTCGGTGTTCACATTCACCTAATATCAAAATGTTTGCTCTATTCTTCCCTTTTTTTTGGAAACTTAAGGTAGACCGAGAAGGGGACTTATTTGTCGAAACAATGTTTGCTCTTTTTATTGATTTAGGGCGAGATCAAACACCGCGTATGCTTCCCACAGTTCTAATGTGGTTAAAAGAAAGCAACAGTGGAATAATATTGTCGGAACGGAATTTTTTTTTTCTTCGAATGAAGCAGGTAGGGAGGCCCTTTGTAGATACAATATAAACATGCCTTACAGAAGGTTTTGGGGAGTGTGGGCGAATTTTCGATACTACAAACTCCGTGCAATAAAAAGTTACTCAGATAAGGCGGACAAAAGAAACTGGGAGCGGTGGTAATTTTCTTCAGAATTTTCAACGGAAAACTTCGGAGTCACGTGCGGTATCAAGTTTAATTAAAGAAGTGAGATTGGAAAGGTGGGATGGCAAATGAGGGGACGTGCAAGTTTGAATCACGTATTCCTATCAGTAAGTAGAAGTGCCTATCGGCGAGCGCGGTTGGGGAAGTTGGCAGATATTTAGAAATCAGGTTATTTACCTTGTACGGCTAAATTTCACTCAGGAGGGGTTGCCATAATTCCTTAATACCATCGGCGGTTAAGTGAACCAATCTGTGCCCTTTCTAATCCTTTGCAAGCACTTCCGGGGTCGAGCCCTTCCGCCCAGACGTCTTGACCCTTACGGTATTGGACTTGAGGATATAGATATTACCACACGGTCGAGATGTTACGGGAGGAGATAGATTAGCACACGGTTGAACGGGCGAAGTGAAATCTCCATCCAGGCGAGTCGCCCCCTTCAGAATCGTTGGCCTCTCTGGATGGAGCCCGCTGGCCAGGAACCCGAGATAATCTAAGGGGTTGGGTGGATCGGGGAACATCAAGAGTACCTAATATAACGTTTTTTTGTGTTTGTTTATTTATTTATGTTTTTGCTCCAATCTGGTGCAGATTCCTACGAGCTCGTATCCGCCACGGATGCATCTCCATGGTGTTACTGCTCGTTGCCTGCTTGCTCGTTTGCTCTAGAAAGTATGACATTTGTTGTAGCATAAATTACGCCTCACAACGACGAGAGTGAGGCGGGGAAATGGGGCTCCTAGGGAAATAAAAAACCCTGTAAGACCACCCCATGTAAGTACAGTAAATACGCCATTTCTGGGGCGAGTATTGCTTAGACGAGGCCCCATCCAAGTCGCAATAATAATAAAAACCCTTTTACCCGAGTTACCTTTCCCAACTCGAAACGGTGTAGGGCGAAAACCCCACCATAGTTTTTTTTTCTCCTTTTCCAACGTTTCCACCATTGAATTGTATGACTTGCCGTCCCCGGATCACCCGGCAAACGGTTGTGGGTTCCATTCAGCCGATTACATCTGCTGTTTCCCTTTTGAACCGTCACAACACCCACCAGAAGTCTTGCAACGTGAAATGGATTTTAATAACGACTAGTGGATCGAAAAGTGAATTGGAGGCTGAGGTTTAACGTTGGAAATGTAGAGCTGAAAACCTTGCGGGCACAACTAGATAGTAAACCGAATATTTTGTCAACATTTCAGATTTTTTAAAGATTCCCCGCTAAGCCTTAAACCACTTTTGGTTTGTATTCAGGATAGGTATGTATCCGATGCCATTAAAAATATTCTCTTCATTAAATTGGCCGTCATCGATTTTAAGGATCAAAAAAGCTAAAAAAAAAAAATCAGAAAATCGAAGAAAAAAAGTCGCGGTAATCACCGAACTACACGGAGATCGTGCGCAAGTGTGTGCATTAAAGACGTGTAAAAGAGGAAAAAATTATTTTAAATTTTATTTTGGTTTATTATTCTTGGAATAATACACCTATGTTTTCGCGACGCGGGTCGATGACTCCGATCGGGCTCAAAATTTGACATTATCCGTTTCAAGTGGTCTACATTCTAAATCCGAAATGTCCGTCCGCCGTACGCCGTACGCCGTACGCCGTCCAGGCCGTTTTGGGCAGTAGGAATTTTTTAAAAAATCTGAAATTTTGACAAAATACTCGGTTTACCATCTAGTTGTGCCCGCAAGGTTTTCAGCCCGATCGCCCAAACCCGTGGGGCGCTCTGGGGCTAAAATGGGGCTACAGAAGGTGGTTTTTGAAGGCTTTTGGCTATGGGATCGAGTCAGGTGTCGTTTTCGAAGTATTTTTGGACGTAGAATCCAGTTTTTGGGGTCCCGGAACGATCCGATTTCACTGTGGTGATCTATAGGGCTTTCATGGGGCTAAAAATGGGATTTTTGAAGGATCCCAAGAAATTAAATATCTTTCGAGTAAAAATTAAAGAATTTTTGAAAAAACACATTTTTGAAAAAAAAATCGCCTCAAAAAATTTTTTTTGAAATACAAAAATCCAAAAAAAAAATTTTTTTAAATTTTTTTTATTGACAGAATTAAATTTCTGTACAAGTAACCTATATCAAAGAATAATAAACCCTTGTGTAAAATTTGCAGCGTTTTTGTTAAAAAAATTATGATAGGTAAGTAAATTTCTAAACATTTAAATTTTACATTGTTTATGCAAAATTATTTTAAATTTAAGCAGAATTATTAAATTTATTAGCAAAATTATTTTTCAATTTTCATGCAAATTATTTTAAAGTTTTGTAAAAAAAAATGACAAACAGCTAAACATTTATATTTTGCATTTTTGTATGCTAAACCCTTCTCTATCTGTACCTTGAATAATTTCCGCCACCTATTATTCGTATATATCCACTGAGTGCGGACGAACATTTGATTTTTGAAATCTACATACTATGTAATCTATACATAGATTACCAACATGTTGGTACCGTAAGTACGAGTCATGAGACGGGACCTTTTGTCAAATTGTCGTTCTTCGTTGCGGATACATGCATTATTCCAAAAAGGAGCGAGCGAGTTTTACAGCTCACCTCCTCAATAATAAATCCACGCTTCCAAGCCGTACCGCGTTCTTTTCTTTGATCCTCCTCGGTCAAAACTGATGCGTGGGTCTGGAGGATCCCCTGTCGTAGGATTTCTCTCTCTCTCTCGTCGTGGTAGGTCAGAGTAACCCCACAAATCACAGCTGACGTATGCGGGGGTTTCTCCCGCTTTTCGAGTTATAGCCACCACCCCCTGGGTTTCGTATATCAACCGCAGCTTTTCACAAAATACATAAAGTGGAAATGTGAAGGGCAGGTCAAGTGTTGTCTGGAGCATGCACGAACCGCTCAAAACCCCCGAATCTCAAATTGTTGTCCGCCTTTTGATTGGGTTCGTTGAACTTTCTCCCCCACGTTCCAATATCCACCCCCAAAAGTACAAGTCTTGTTCTAATCTGTTTAAATCCGGTTCCTTTTTGGAGTCGGGGGGGTTGAGGAAGGGACAAACTTGAAACATCGCCAGAACGGCATCACAAGAGTTCGATAAGACTATTATGCTTGGCAAGGTCTAATCTCCAAGTATTCCCCTTCCCTGTTACCACCATTATTCTAATTGGGTACGTCTGATCGAAATGGACAATCCCTATCGATCTGATTTGCAATGCCGGGAGGGCTGATTGAGTGTAATGTGGCGTGTAGCGTGATTGAGTCGATTGTCCAAGAAGCGCTTCCGCCTTTGTTTATGCTAAGGCCCTTAGCCTAAGGGACCCTTAGTAAGACTTAGGTACTTAGATACTTAGACTTAGTGTCCAAACGTTGATTTTTTAATTCCAACTATGCAATTATTTGAACCTGCTGTGAGAGCGTCTCTTAAATACCCAGTCACGGATCCAATTTCAATTCTATCAAGTATCTTTCAGTCTTTCCTCGTCAAACTTGATTTTCACTCGGTGAACAGGCGCTCTGAATCGTACAAAAGGGTGTCACACAACCGTTGAAAACGAAATGAGTTTGTACGGGGAGGAGGTTACTTTGAAGGCCGTAGTTCTGAAGTGCCATTCAAAGATCCTAATTCACTTTGAAGATTGTTCATCCGGACAAAAGCAAAGAAGACTTCAATCCTACCCCCTTTATAGAATTCTGACCCCCTCACTTTACAAGCACGTACAATGAACTCACACACATGACAATGGGCGTTTTCCCGTTTCCCGCAGCTTCAGGGAACTTGATAAAGTTCGTTTCAATCGTCAAACAAAGCCCCCCCCCCCCCCCCCCCCACAACGAACGTGAAAATGCCGTCAAAAACTTGATGGTGAAATCTGAAAAACTGCCACTGAAGAGCGTAAATGGATTAATAACGCCAACACTGCTTCTCGAGAGTAAGAGAGAAACAATAATAACGACTAAAATTATTGCACACATTTTTTATTGGACATAGGCTTGCTGCTACAATTTTTCTCGAGACAATAAAAACTTGAAAATAGAAATAAGTTGATTTAATTAATTTAAATAATGTAGGTAGTAATTCAAAACAACTATTGCTGTGAATTTTTGAATTATTCAAATTAATTAAATTAACTGATCATTATTTTTAAGTAGGTAATAATTAAATTAATTCATTGATTAACATATATTTCGGCATTTAGATCTGTTGGTCCCAAATGGCTTCATTAATAATTAATGAAAAATTCGGTGAATCATTAATAATTATTATTAATGATTCACCGAATTTTCAGGCCCTCACACAATTTGATTTTTCGACTTTGGTCAACTATGGTTGACCTACTTGGCTACTTTTATACATTTTTCAGATCAAGGTTTGTCACTATTTTGTCACTGACACATTTAATTTATTCCCGATTATTATTCAGACCCTCACAATAGGGTAAAAAGATGCTGCACTACCGTTGTGAATACTGGTAGGTATTCAGATCGCGTCCTCGATCGAATGTTCCCGCCAAATCAGTTGAGTTGACTCATCGTGCGCGGAATCGGGAGGTTTTTAATTATTCATTCATTTTTTCAGTCTTGATGTTAACAGGTTGATGTAAACTGTTGTTACCCACTTATATCACGCCTGCAGTCCCGCACATGCCTGTAGTTTACCCCATGTGAGTGTTTTTTGTTATTTTTAATTTCCTCGCATCTGTTTTGTAGGGATTTGAAGATGTGTTAGCGGTGGAATCTCTCTGGATTATTGTTGAGTTCTAATCAACCAAACAGTGGTTAGTTTACAGGACCACTATTCAGGCCCTCAACTCCACCTTATTTTCACAAAGTGAGGGCCTGATAGGATGTTGCGGCCCTGAAAATGTGTAGCTCATTTAAATGTAGACTGTTCTGAGAAGATTTGACTGCTGTTGTGAGTTCTGGTTCTGGAGAATACAGCAGTGATGATGGAATATTTCGTCAGATTAGGTGCACTACCACGTTATTCAGTCCCGCCCATGAGTCAGTCCCTCATCAGTGAAATTAGGATTCTGATTTTAAAATCAGAAATTTAGGATATTTTTTCCGATTTTTTCGAATTTCAACTCAAAGCAGTGGACCTTATAGCTTGCTACGAAAAAGTGGTCAAAAATGTAACGAATGTACCGAATGTAACCTGTAACAGATTTAGTGAAATAATACCCGACTTTCCTGACTTTCGGAGAATCACCCACCTACCAATATAGGTAAGTAATAAAAGCGTTACAACCCTTATTCAAAAAAAATCTAAACCGAAGCCCCTGGATCATCTTCCATCCAGCAACTCCACGCTTCACTAGTTCTGTGCTCGAGCTAACTGGATTAACTTCGATGCAGCCACCACATCGTCCACGATAAATTTAATATCGGGCTATCCTGTCATACGCGTAACAGGATGTGGGCAAACCGTGTATATTGAAATCAGGCGTTGTTGAGGAGAGCGTTGAAACGGAATTTAAATTGAATCAGATCAACAGGCGGAATTAATCCGGCCAAACCCCCCGCTTTTCAAAGTTATGTACCGTTGAACGAGTCTTCGAATATGCGAAAACTGGGTGGAAACTTGGTCGAGGTCGATCATCGCTTGAGGGGGCCAATTATTCGAAATTTCGAGGTCAGCGGAGGATTGAAATTTCGATTTAACGTTGAAGTGAAGCTACAATGTAGCATTTACAGCCACTCAACGGAATTTAATTCAATTAATAATTAATTGAATTAATTCGGTTGAATTTAATTACCTATATTAAATTATTTAATGCTAAACGAATTGGCAGCCACAAACTACTGTCAAGGCCCTTCAAACAAAAGGGTAGCCAAGGAAAAAAGTCGTACCTACAGAGAAGGTCCGGTACGCGTGTCGTATGCGACCTACATTGACCTACCGACCTACACGTTCGAATCAACCGTGTCGTATGCGACCTACGGTGATGTTGAAGGGGCTGTATGCGACCTACGAGTAACAAAAGTAGTGTTTACAACGAATCCTCATCTTTAACCTGCTGGATAAGATTGGATAAGATAGGAGAACAAAGATTAATGCAAACGAGATCATCAATAACGCAAGTACAATAGAGGGCGCCTGTTAGCGAGTGAACGGAGAAGAAGAAACGAATATGATGAGGGCAATGACGATGACGTCTCTGATCAGTTGTCTTCAGACGAAGAAGAGCCAACTAGTAATGGGAACAACAGTAATTATGGACAGAGAGTGCAAGGACCCTGGATTTTCGGCATGTGATGCAGGCACGATGACATCCTAGAAAGGAGATTCTTCATTTTTGAAAAAAGAGATCGCGCGACCCTGCTCCCGAAGATTAAAAGTGAAATTGCTCCAGGATCTCTGATTATTTCGGACCAGTGGGCTGCCTACAAAAAATTACAATAACAAAAAAAAAAAATTAATAATAAAAAAAAATTAAAAAAAATTAATAATTAATAATTAATTATTATTATTAATTATTAATTATTATAATATATTATAATATAATATATAAATAATAATAATATTATAATATAAATTATAATATAGGTACCTAATATAATATACAATATTATTGTATATTATACAAAGCAGAGTTGGGATTATTCGAATAAAAATTTAGTTGAACTAAAGTTGAAACTAAAAACTAATTAGTTTTTAGTTTCGAAAGTGAAACTAAAAACTAATTTAGTTTTTAGTTTGACTTTCGAAACTAATTTTGGAACTAAATTAGTTTTAGTTTCAACTGTTGAAACTAAAACTAATTTAGTTCCACAAGTTAGTTTCGAAGTTGCGAATAAAAACTAAAGTAGTTTCATCTTTTATTCGTAGTTTCGGAACTAAAAATGAAACTAAATTTTTTTTCCTCGCAGACATTTTTTTTCCTCGCAATTTTTTTTCCTCCAGACATAATAAATGACTCATCACCCTAAATTCTTGGATACGTTTCTGAAAACGTTTGATGTTCCCCTCAAAGTGCTGGGGAGGGGAGGAAACTTTAATCTATTCTTCTACGACCCTGAAAAAAAGAACTTGTTCGCACCCATCACCCACATTTCGTTGAAACACACACACGAACACACATCCCCTTCAAATCAGTAAAAAACGCGAGGAAAAAAATTAGTTTCATTTTTAGTTCCGAAACTACGAATAAAAGATGAAACTACTTTAGTTTTTATTCGCAACTTCGAAACTAACTTTTGCAACTAAATTAGTTTCAGTTTCAACAGTTGAAAATGAAACTAATGTAGTTCCAGAAGTTAGTTTCGAAAGTCGAACTGAAACTAATAGTTTCAGTTTTTAGTTCCACTTCGGAGCTAATTTAGTTTTAGTTTTTAGTTTTAGTTTCAGAACTACTTTTTGTCCAACTCTGATACAAAGGACATCACTTATGACGGAATGACCCCTCTCAACCCCTGCCAGAACGAGGATCTTCTCACTCGGAAGTAATTTATGGAATTGGTGAGTTAGGTAGGTACTTTCTTTTCTAATTTTCTATTTTTGCCCTTTTTTGTCAGATGTAGGTCGCACGTTGGAAGTGTAGGTCCCGTCCAGAAATGTAGGTCGCATACTGCCCCTTCGTAGCCCATGTAGGTCGCATACGACACGCGTACCGAAGGTCCTAAACAGACTGCACATGCCTAGCAATACAATCCCTGATGCCTAGAGTAAGTTTAGATACCTACCGACCGAAGTTTAGTTGTAATATTAGAAATAATCAAAAGTAGGTCCTACTTACTTACGGTATTTTTTTATAACGATATTTATAATCCGATATCCCTATTAGCAGATTCTCCCGACATTGAAAAGAGTTTTGATTCGATATTAAATATTTAAAAATTTAAAAAAATGTCTGACCAGGTAGGTACCTACCTACATATTTTCAGCAAAATCATATGCGATTATCCCATCCTGAATAGATTGTTATATTTTAATTAGGTATTAAAACGTACCGCAATACATTTACCGAGTAATTTTGGACGCATAATCCATTTCTGGGGGTCATAGATCTGTCCAAAATTGTACAGGACATTTTTTCTTTATTTATTTTATGTAGGGTAACCCTACTAGGGTTCTAGAACAGGAAAATGGCGTCATTGTGGACTTTCGCCCATTTAAAAAACCGATTCAAATAATATAATATATTATGAATATTATGTAGGTACCTACTTACTACTAATAACGTGATGGTGCATTGATCAAAGACATTAGAGCAATGAAGAGTATAAACACGAATGCGGATAGGAATCCATGTCACTGTAGAATAATTACTAAGAGTAGAATAATAATTACCTATTATTAGTAGTATTCTTGTCGGAGAGAAGTTTATTTTTTATTTTTTTTTAAATTTTTGATGAGGTCTTTCATTGTCAGCTTATCATCTCAAGCTTTGTGTCGCTTTTATATAGGTAGGTTGGATCTGAAAATAATATTAAATATTATTTTCAGATCCAACCAAATTTTGGTTTAGGTGAAAGCTCCTGGTTTGCGAATTCGTAGGGACTGCAGCAGAACGCCCTTCCGATAAGACTTAAAAGACTTCCTTACGCAGTTGTTGAATACTCTTCTTACTATAGCAAGAAATTTAAATAAATAAAGTAAATAAATTTTATTACCTACGAATTTAATTCATCAGCGACTGCGTAAAGGAACGCTTGGGAAAGAGTCGTCGATAACTGGATGGGGTTACTGGATGCTCCCGTGACGTTAAGCACTGCTGCAACGCGAAACTCCCCGCTCATTTTCCATGCCTTCCATCGAGGGAATTTTTCCCCGTGAGCGACATTCTGTGGCCTATACGAAAGTTCCGCAACGGAACTCGCAGCTAACAAAATGGGAAAATAAATTATATACTAAAAATTTGTATCAGAAGTTCGTACAAAAACGGGTTGTAGTACGAAGAGTTAAGAAGAATCGCTGCGTGAAAATCCACTAGAGGGGACAAAGGGAAATTTCGTGTGAGTCAACGGGGAAATTTCGCTCAGTTTTTTACATCCATGCGCATTTGCGTTCGGTGTTTGGCGTTTTCAGATATCTTCCGCTGAACTCTTTGTAGATTTCATTTCAAGATCACGTTTTTTCACTCAATTTCGGGGCATCATTTTTCGTAATGAGCGGCGAAGAAGAACTTCAAGATTTGCCGTATCGGGCAGAGTATGCCAAGAGCGGCCGGGCGTCGTGCAAAGGATGCAAAACCAAGATTGAAAAAGATGTGCTGCGGCTCGCCGTTATGGTCCAGGTAAATAACTTGTAGCAATGAAAGATTTGATGAATAAAAGTATAGGTCAATAGTTGATGGTGTTTTGAGCCATTCTGCTGTGTATGTGGTTTTTGAGCACTACAGCTGTTAGTATGCTTTATTGGTGCCTTGTACGGATGAGGTACCGCTTTTACCGCATAAAATTTATGCATTCAATGCTGCTTGGGCTGGAGCTCTCTGTTACTGTGTTCTGTGGGCTGGAGGGAGTTATGTAGACATGACATAAAGTTGATTTTGTGGGAATGATAATTTTGACCTCATGTCTACGGTCAAACTCATTGCTTCGACCCGGGCCACTGTTACCCATTTCCGTCCGATATTGTTATTTGAGGTGGCGATATAAAAACATCCACCACAGTGAGCAAGTCATAAGGTGTCTTAGAAGTTGGAAAACAACGTGGTACTGTCTGATTTTAGTCGCCCATGTTCGACGGCAAGCAGCCCCACTGGTACCACTTCACGTGTTTCTTCGGCAAGCAGAGGCCAAAATCGGTAGGCGACATCGGACACTTTGGCGCCTTACGTTGGGAAGATCAAGAAAAAATCAAAGAGAAAGTCGGTAAGTTTCAGTTCAGTATTCCCTGATTTCTGAGTTAGGAATGGTCTAGGACAGGCTTAAGAATATCTTGTAACCACGGTTGAAGAAAAAAAAAAAAAAAATCAAAGTAACCGATTCATTTTATTCGCTCACATTTTTCTCTTTCTTCATTTCTAGAAGCCGTGAATGCCGCCGGCAGTGAACCTCCCGCTAAAGGGAAAGGGAAATCCAAAAAACGGGCCGCTCCAGAAAATGGCGGCTCAATGAAAGATTTCTTGGTGGAATACGCCAAATCCTCCCGAGCTATGTGCCGGGGTTGTGAAATCAAACTCGCCAAGGTAGGTACCCTGAAATTTCCAAGTACTCATGGACAACAATGGGGAGTTTGCATCATTTTCAGAAATATTTTCACGTGAAAGAACTTGTTCCAACAAGAACAAAGGCGAAATTAATTCCGATGCAAATTGCCCATTTGTTGTTCTTGGAAAATCGACTTTCTGAATTGAATCTCTGATGGTTGCTTTTATCTAAATTGATTTTTCATCTTTTTTTTTTTTTTTTTTCGAGAAATCGGTTCAAACGAACCCGTTATTTACCCCATGGAAAAAGCCTACGAGCCTACCTAATATTTTATAATTTATTGTACCTACCATTTTTTTTTTTTTTTTTTTCGATTCGAACATTACACACTTAGGGATGGGTATCGATATCCGATAAATAAAAAAAATTAACAAATTTGTTTAGGTACTCAGAATGTTTTATGATTTTTTTTTTGTTTTGTTTGTTTTTTCATATTTTAAGATATAATTTTAGATCAGTAAAGCCTCACATTCTCCTCAAAACTGATGAAGTGAAATAGAACCACCTAGTGGCCGAGTCAAATCCAACGTAGGGAAACTCCGCCAATCTGATTGCACACATGGAGCGGAAGCGTCAAACGCTCATGTTAAATTTATTGTTTAAGTACTTATTACGAGGAACGGAACGATCAGTTTACGCACTCTCGGCTTCTGGTTTCACTAAGGAGTAAAACCGAGATAATATTAAACGGCCATTTTAATTGTTTCTGCCTTCGCCGTCTCAGTTTTAAATTTAGATGAGCAGCGATTTTTAATAACGATACCCATCCGTTGTCTAACCGCCAAATACACCTCGTCCAAATTTTTTCACGTTGTTTCAGTTTGAAAACCCAGAGCATTGTCCGAAAAAATCGTCCCATCCTCCCTTTTTGCAGCCTCCACGCCAATTTTCAGTTTAAAACTTTTCAACTCACCAATTCGAGGATTGTTTCAGAAAATGGCGGAATTCCAAAACTTTTTGAAATCTCTTTTTAATTAAAATACTGCTATCTTCTAACAAGCTTTTATTACGAAATTTTCATCTCTAAATAATGAAGGTTTATATGTATGTATTTTAGAACAAAGACAACCGATTATTCCAAAACAATTTTTTAGGTTTTTTATTTTATTTATTTATTTTGAATTGATCATAAAATCGATGCCGTTTACCATCCAAATTATGACATTCACCGTGTACAGGGTGAGGTTCGCATATCGAAAAAAGATTTCGAATCCGCCGAAGCCAAGCGATACGGCGGCTTGGACAGATGGCACCACTTGGAGTGTTTCGCTAAACAGAGGGAAGAATTGGCATTTTTCGTTTGCGGGGATCAACTCGGTGGGTTCAGCGCCCTCCAGCCCGATGACCAGAAAGCCGTTAAGGAGGCTCTACCAGCAATGTCTAACAAGTGAGTTCAGTCATTTGCATCGAATCGTTCAAGTATTTCACTGTCTGTGCTAACTGTGGATGTGTTTTAGAAATGGCGCCGTAAAAGTGAAAGATGAAGTCGATGGTCCTTCCGCTGAAAAAAAGATGAAATTGGAAAAGCCCGATAAATCCAGTGTCAAAGAGGTTGAGGCCATGAAGAAACAAAATAAGCAGATGTTCAAATATCGTGATGCATTGAAGTCACTCAAAACGACAGAGTTGTCGAAGATCCTCATCCACAATGGTCAACACGACGCTTCTGGGACTGAAAGGGTACGAATCGTGCGACTTAGCAAAATTGTCTTAGTTGGTAATTTCATAGCTTTTTTTTACTGTTCACAGAAACTGGATCGAGTGTCGGACATCATGACATTCGGCGCTTTGACTCCTTGCCCGACGTGTAAAAACGGCCAGTTGGTGTACCGCGACGGCAAAGGCTATTGCTGCACGGGTGATATCAGTGAGTGGTCGAAGTGCACTTACAGCGACAGGAAACCCAAAAGAGTTCCTTGCAAAATTCCTGAAGACTTGCTCGGCTACGATTTTCTGTGAGTGTGAAATGAATCAAAATGGATATTTTTCGATAACTAGCACAAGTACAGAGCTTGCTTCGCTCGACCACCAATTAAAAATGATTTAAAATAATTCACCGGTTACCGTCCAGGAGCAGAATGTGTGTGAATACAAACTAACATAGAGGCCGTCATTAGTGGCTTAGATGTTACGACATAGGGCGAGTATCTTTGTGACTATTCGACTCATACCAGAGCCTTTTGATCGTTGTTAGTTGAAAAGGGGTTAATTGACAAACTCCCTGTTCTACCACAATCAAAAGGCTGTGATATTTATCTCTTTAAGGCTCTGATATCTACAATGAAAAGGGGTTGATTGAGTAATCACCTTTTCATTTGCAGGGAGAAGTACAAATGTAAAGTTCAGGAAAGAATATTACCAACAGCCGCCCCTACAGTACCCGTGAAACCTGAAAATAGCGCCAGCGGGTAAGCCAATTCGCTCTACGCTTTCTGAACACCCTACAAAACAGGTTGAACTGACTTCAATACAATTTCCTTATGTCTAGAAGTGGAGCTAAGGTTGACAGGTTCGCTCCCTTCCGTGGCATGAACTTTTACGTCATCGGGCGGCTCAAAACGCCCAAAGACGAGCTCAAAACCTCCATCGTCAAATGGGGCGGGAAACTGGTGGACAAATTGACGTCCGACGTCGTCGCCGTGATATCCACGCAAGGCAAGTTTCTTCAAGTGCGTATGAACTTCTTGCGAATCGCCGCTTTTGCTCAGCGCTTTTTTTTTCTGATTACAGCCAAAGTTGATGATATGGGAGACAAAATGTGCGACGTACAGCAGCTCGATATCCACGTTGTGCCCGAATCATTCATCGAAGCCTGCAAAGACGGCAACGCTATCGATAAAATCAAAGAGATGTCCATCAGCCCGTGGGGTTCAGACGTTAGTCACCTACAGTTTTCTAGTTACGGTTTTTATTTTGTATTTTCCAAATTTTGTATTTTCCCCTTTTTTTCAGCCTAAGACTAGAGTAGACGCTAATATCGCCAAGTCCATGAGCCAATCCAAATCAAAGAGTGAGTTAAACGTATAATCATCCTGTGAAAATCTCGCAGCTAGTGTGGACCTTACAGTGAAAGCTTTTTTCCCCTACTAGCTCTTTGATACAGTGGTAACCTTTTCGTAGGCACCTTTGAAAGAAAAAGCGCTTCCAAGGTGACGTTGAAAGTGAAAGACGGATCAGCTGTAGACCCTGACTCGAAGCTCGAAGACGTGGCGCACGTTTACAAGGATAGTGAGGGACTGTGGAACGCCATTCTGAACAACACGAACGTTCAAACCAACAAGAACAGCTTCTACAAAATACAACTGCTCGAAGCCGACAAATCCAAATCGTAAGTTGGCTCCAATCAATGATGCAATTATTTTGTCCACGCGCATAATCAACGTATTTTTCAGCTACTGGGTGTTTCGGGCTTGGGGCAGAATCGGGACCACAATCGGTGGCAATAAAGTGGAACCGTGTACGAGTCTCTCCAAAGCGAAAAAAACCTTCGCCAACGTCTACTACGAACATACCAACAACCAGTGGGAAGATCGTCACAATTTCGTCAAACGCCCGGGCGCCTACCACCCTGTGGACATTGACTACGGTGATGTAAGTACACAGCAAAGTATCCGTCACATCGGTGTAAATTCTCGTCTAATTACGTCACTTTGTCAACTTCTCAGGATGTGGCGCTCCGCACTGAGTCGGACATACCGTCAAAACTGAGCAAACCTGTCCAAGATCTGATCACCATGTTATTCGACGTAGCCGTGATGAAGAGAGTTATGATGGAATTCGAGGTTTGTGAGCTCACTGTTATCTGAATATGTAGGGAGATTTTGACATTGTTCAACATTTGTAAACGACAACACTTAACATGGTCCGCTTTGCCTCCAAGAGCGCGTTGAAACCCGATCAAATTTTTCACTTGTGTCCGACTATTTTCCTCTGCTTTCCATTTTGGCTTATTATTCTTACCCCTACGTTATCGCGACGAGGGTCGACGATTCTGATCGGCCTCAAAATTTTACATTATTCGTTTCAAGAGGTCTCGATTCCAAAAACGAAATGTCCGTCCGACATACGCCGTCCGAACCTGTTGGGCAGTAGGAATTTGTTTAAATCTGAAATTTTGACAAAATACTCCGTTTACCATCTAGTTGTCATCTAGCCCGATCGCCCAATCCCGTGGGGCGCTATGGGGCTAAAAAGAGGCTGAAGAAGGGCTATTTTGAAGGGTTTCGATTATGGGGTCAAGTTTCAAGGTGTCGTTTTTAGAGTATTTTTGAACGTAGAATCCGTTTTTGGGGGTCCCAGAACGATTAGATTTCACCGTGGGGATCTATTGGGCCCTCATGGGGCCAGAAATGGAATTTTGAAGGATCCCAGTAGGTTTTTTTTTTTTAATAAATATTTTGTTATTGACACAGAAATATTTTTTTCACAAGTAACTTATTTCAAAAAATAATAAACCCTTGTGTAAAATTAGCAGGAATTTTTAAATAACATTTTTCGATAGGACCCGCCGTTTTGGAGGTACCTAGAGCAGTTTGAGGAGCGAAAGTGATTTTTCGAAAAAGGTGTAAAACATCGCTCTTTTACAAATCGCTCTAGCTCCTGACGTACTGGGTCTACAATCAACTTCGATCAGTGAATTTCATGGGAAATTTAATTTTCTTTCACTTTGATACTAGTAACTTTTGCCGTAGGACGCATAGTTTCGGAGTTATAAGCAAAAAACGCATCTCAGATATTTATTGGATTTCTTCAGATTCGGATTCAGCACCCCAAAAACCTGTATAATAAGACCAAAAAATCCAACCAAATATTTTATTCCACGTCCTGATACTATACGCATTGACCGGACTATTACTATTATTTTGAAACTGCCTGATCGCAGCGTTACTGTCAACGACACTCATGAGGTCTATTAATTTTCAGCTCGATTTGGAAAAGATGCCGCTCGGCAAACTGAGCAAAAGTCAGATTCAGAAGGCGTACAGCGTTTTGGCCGAACTTCAGCAAAAAGATGGCGACATCAAGCCCACGATGGTCATCGATTCGACGAACAAGTTCTACACGCTGATCCCGCACGACTTCGGTTTGGACGCGCCGCCGCTTCTCAACAACAAGGAAATTATTCAGGTGAGCGTGACGTTCCCCGAGTTCTCCCGGGATTTGGGACTCTCGGATGATTTCGGAATTTGTTGCAGGCGAAATTAGAAATGCTGGAGAGTCTGATGGAGATGCAAATCGCGTACAGCATGTTGAAAGACAGTCACGGCGAGGGTGACGACGAGATGCACCCTATTGACGCCCATTACGCCAAACTCAACACAGACATATCCGTTCTGGAGAAAGACGACGAGGAATTCAAGGACATTCTCACATACGTCAAGAACACTCATGCAGCCACCCACTCCAACTACTCGCTCGACGTTTTGGACGTAAGCTCCGTCAAACCTGTTCTTGTCTTCTTTGTTGCACAGTGTGCTCAATTTTGAGTTTCCAGGTGTTCAAAGTCAAGCGGAGCGGAGAAAGTCGCAGGTTCAAACCATTCGAAAAACTTCACAACAAGAAGCTTCTGTGGCACGGTTCCAGGCTTACCAACTTTGCGGGAATCCTCTCCCAGGTAATAGGAGAGAAGTTTTGATTATAACTATTGATTAAAAAAAAACATCGTAAAATCCTCACTTTGGTTTTTGGAAGTTTGTTTTGCACAAATTTATAAAAATTATTCTTGTTGGCATAATGTGAGTTTTCTCATTTAGTAATGATGGGTGCCTTGTTTTAGGGATTGCGGATCGCTCCACCAGAGGCGCCAGTTACCGGTTACATGTTCGGGAAGGGCGTGTATTTTGCCGACATGGTGTCAAAATCCGCCAACTACTGCATGACATCCTCTTCCAACCCGCAAGGGCTCCTGCTCCTCTGCCAAGTGGCTCTCGGCGACATGTAAGCGTCAAATTGTGCGTCCGACGCGGTCCATATTCGGGTGATTTAACGCGAGGGGTATTTTTGCAGGTACGAGAGGACCAAAGCGGATTACATCGAGAAGCTCCCGCCGGGAAAACACAGTTGCAAAGGTGTCGGCGCCACTTGCCCGGACCCGGCCGGTTCAAAAATGACGAAAGACGGCGTCGAAATACCCTGTGGCAAACCCGTTCCTGGGCTCGATCGATCTCAGACGTCACTCTTGTACAACGAGTATCCTTTTACTTGAACTCACTCCTGTTTTCGCACAAGGATGTCTCAGGCCGCCTTGGAGTTCTCCTTTAATTTGGGAAACACTTCCCCCCCCTTTCGAATTCTTTTTCTTTCCTTTATTTTCCTCTTTTTCTATCCTATTTATAGAAAAATTGAGTCCATTTGATAGTTACGTACAAGCCATGCACATCTTCCATTCCTTAAGTCCGTGCTGCGTGGTAGTGATGGGGAGTCCCCCCCTTTGCATCTGCCCTTTTTTTCTATCAAATCCCATTCCTTTTTCGTCCTCTTTTGAACCCTCGGCCTGATGTCTTTACTAGGAAGGTGCCTGAAAAAATGAACATTTTCCGTAACGAAAACCGGGTTTTTAAATTTATCTTGGACCGCCCTTATTTTCCTCAACGCCACCCTCAGATACATCGTGTACGACGTCGCTCAGGTCAAGGCTCAGTACCTCGTGAGGACCAAATTCAATTACAAGCACTGATCCTTGTGATTTTTTCATTTTTTAAATTTTAATTTAAGCATTCCCTATCTTAATGGTTTCAACTCCTGTGAATCTTCATACCGGTATTTGAATGACTGTCGATTGTACCTGTTTGTAAATGTCCTACTTGTAATTATTCATCACGTCATTCCTATGCGTTTATAAAAATAAAAACTGTTTGTTCGTTCGACGTGTTCATGTTGTCCCTGCTTGTAGACCTGTGAGGTACTGTAGGTTGGGAGGGGTACTTTGTTCGTCGTTATGTCATCATCCATTGATTGAAAGTGAAACGCTGCAGATTGGATTAATCCTATGACTGGTCATAGCCATAGTGTAAAATTACTGCCGCACGTACCATTGTAGTTGGAAAAGTATCATAAAATAGTGGCAGTGGAAAAGAGTGGCAGAGGAGCTCGTGCTCAGGCTGTGAGGCACAACAGACGGAAGCCATATATAAATATAAAAATCCGAAAAAATTTTGTTTTAAAATTTTTTTCATTGACAGAATTAAATTTCTGCACAAGTAACCTATATCAAAGAATAATAAACCCTTGTGTAAAATTTGCAGCCTTTTACAACTAATATACAACTAGTTGAAGAGCACAGGGGAAAAACGTGTTAACTCTGTTTTTCCAAACTTTTCAGGAGGGCAAATTTACTATTTCAAGATTCACTATTCGATCATTTGTCACCCGAAAATAATGTTTCTTTACATTTTAGAATCTCTAGTAGGTAGGCTAAGTAACACCTGATTGTGAAAAATCATTCATTAAAAAAATTCTGGAACAAAATACAGTCAGAAGTGCACTTTTTACGGGGGAAATACGTGATATTAAGGCTTGTGGACAGCCTGGCGTTAACACGTTGCACCGCATTACCCTTACATTGTAAGTGTGCATTATCAGCTTCAGCCTGTTTTGTACCATCTTGAGTCTGGCGGTTCTCATCACCATTATCACATTCATTCGTAAGAATTGGGTGGTCATCAATAAATACGATAAATCAGGAACTGCAGCCCTTTTCGGGTGCTTATCGAGGGCCGTATGCTCTCTTAAAAGGCAACAGATTCGAAAGGTTACAAAACAAGTATAGTCAAAGAACTATTTACGAAACTAAGAAAGTAATCAAAGTCTTGGTACTCCTGCTGGCCATGTCTTACTTGATGTCAACTGTGGAATTTTGGCAACTGACATGGATGCATCAGTATATTTCGTTATCAAATAGAACTGAATTTTTTATCAAGTTGGAGTAGTAACAAATAATATTTGTCAGAGTCTGCAGAGTGGGTAACATTTTTCTGTTTTTCCAAAACTTTTCTGGTGGAGGGAAAATTTACTACCTATTTCAAGATTCACTATTCGATCATTTGTCACCAGTAAAATAATGTTTCTTTACATTTTAGAAGCTCTAGTAGGTAGGCGAAGTGACATAAACACCTAACTGTGAAAAATCATTCATTTACAAAATTCTGGAACAAAATACTGTATGAAGTGCACTTTTTACGGGGGAAGAACGTGTTATTAAGCTTGTGGGCAGCCGGGAGTTAACACGTTCTTTCACAGAAGCGCCCCGATAAGCACGTTCTTCCCCTGTATAGGAATATTTCACCCATTTGAACTCGTTTTTCCCCGGAAATAGCACCACCAACGGATTTCTCGCATGCCGCAAATTTGGCCAAACCTTAAGGAACCATAGGTACCTATAAATCGACCAAAAACCGAGTTAACACGTTTTCCCCTGTGCTCTTCAGTTGTAACAAGCCATCAATTGAATTGAATAGATGAGCGCAACCTTTTTGTTATTACGATATATTTAATGAGCGAGAGAAACTAAGAAACAGTAGGTATCTAGCGACCAAACTATGCCACACAACACATCATCCACGTGATGCTCATTACGTAATCAACTGCACCCTAACGACCGATGCGTAATAAAACCTTATGCCGATCAGAGGTAACGAACGGCTCAGGCTGCAAAAATCGTTTTGGAGTCGTTGGAATCAGCCTGAAAAGCTCATTCCATAGACCCTTGTACCAACGAAATCGGACAAAAACTTTCGTCCCCCTTTTGAGGCCTCCTTAGTTACACATCAGAGATAAACAACTTTCGTCGTGAAGGACCTCCCGAAAACCGATGAAGGGGATGAGGGAGGAAAAATCAAGGTAGCCTATAACCACCCCCGAACTCGCTGATGACAATGAGACCACCCTCATGAAAATCTGTTGAGCCGCTCGGGCGTGATGCTCTGTACACAAAAAAACAAAAAAAAAACATACATGTCGAAGAGGTGAGCGCACCTTTCCATTTTTTGGAAAAAGGTTGCGCTAAAAACATACATGTCGAAGAGGTGAGCGCACCTTTCCATTTTTTGGAAAAAAGTTGCGCTAAAAATCTGAAATTTTGACAAAATACTTAGTTTACCATCTAGTTGTGCCCGCAAGGTTTTCAGGTATCCGTTACTAAATTAGGTAAAAATTCGACCATTACTGTCGAAATAACAGGATTTATCGTAACTTCTAGATTTATAGATAACTTATTAGTTATCTACTATAGTCATAGTAAGACAGGTAAGTAGGACGCTATTAATTAGGTTTGTTAATTTTAATTTTTTAAACTATCAATTTTTTTGGGAAACGAAGAATCCTCAGTGAATGTACGCTCCTACGAGCAACCCAAAGATGAATCAAATCTAATTAAATTTCACCTCTAATTAAATGACAGTAGTATTTCGGTGCTGCGACGTGGTAGCCAACTCTGTAACTATGAGGGGGGCATTAAAATTTAATTTTAATGCCCCATTAAATTTTAATGTTGGGCTAAATTTTAAGAGGGAAACACGCATGGGAATCGTGTTGTTGGCTACACTGTCATATGGCGTAGAGCTTGCAGAACTCGCCGTGAGGTCCATGTTGCAGTTTGTGTACGTTTGGGTGGGGGCGGCTCCTTCCTGTTTACAACCGTTTTATGAGAAATCGAAACCGTCCGTTAGGCACTAGTTCGGAAGCGTTGTGGTGTAAAGCGTAGTGTGAAGGATTGAAATTTGGTCGTGGTAGGAAATTATGGCCGCGGCGCCTTCAACACCGACTCTCAGCTCGGAGCTCAAAGCGCTGATTCAGCAGAGGAACGTCCTCACGTCCCGATCCAAATCCAGAGGTGAGTTGGTGGTGAAATGGGTTGTGCAGCGTTTTTGAACGCAGAAGCTCAAGGAAAATTCTCACAGGTTGATTTTTTGTGGTCGGCTCATGATCGGTTTTCTTGCAGTCATAAGCGCGTTGGATCAGCAGATCACTGAAGATCATGCGTCTCGGCAGAACGAGCTAAAAGCAAAGGCCATCGAGGAAATCTTCACTACGGAGGTGTCTTATTTGAACCAACTGGAAGTCGCTATGAAGGTACTGCCAAGTGATCCCATTTTATTATGTTAGAAACATTGAATTTGGTCCCGAAAACACACCACAAATGTTTGTGGGTGACCCCGACGTGATGGAGTCACAGGCTACACAACTGGCAGTGCCTAATGATGGAACATACGAATGCAGAAGCAAAGCCGGCATTTGATTATTGAAATCATTCGCTTACGTTTTCAGTAACTGCTTGGCAACTGGCGGCATCTCACGATGTTCTCATTAAATGAAACAAATTTTGTATCTGAGAGCTCACATTTCTACTTGCTGTTGACTCTGAACTCTGAATTGGTTAAATTTATACGAGTAAACGGTCCCCTTTCCCCCCTTCCATAGCGTGTCACGCCTGAAAATCGCACACGTTTGATTTCGAGCGTCGGTCGTGGGCTCTCCACATTTCGGATGACAGGAGGCGAACTCTTGTCGAAACGAGGTAGTGGCGGGTGTCAGGATTCTAACGGGTGGAGGATTATGTTGCATAATTTTTACGAAGTAAACGCGATGGAGAATTTTAAAAAGAGCAACTGTACGGCCAAGATTTAAGATTTGAAAAACGATGCAAATTTTACACTACGGTTTATTAATTTTTGGTATAAATTCTTCAAAAATCAATTCTGTCAAAGAATTATTTAAGAAGAAGTACCAGGCCCTATTTCAATAGAAATGAAAAAAATGAAATCAACATCCAAAATTACTTGGAAAACGAAACCTCTTTCGACCTTCTTATATCCTTCAAAAGCTCGATTTGTAGCCCCATGAAAACCCCACATTTTTATTATTATTATTTGTAGAGGGGTTTCCCCTCACTCCTAGATCCATGGGAGGGCCCGGTGCCAATTATGTCTATGATAGCTCGTTGCAACCAGTAGAGCCTGCTGTCGATTACGAGGTTATGTGGCTCCCTGAAGCTCTTTTCCTCAAGCCGTACAAATGGGTACACGACTTCACTCATACGTATCTTTTTCAGTTTTTCCGAACTCCCATTCTCGAATCCAATCTGAAGATGCCAGACGGGTTGAAGACCCTTTTTGACGATTTGGAGTCACTCTACAAAGTGAACGGGGAGCTGCTGAACGAGCTGAGGAAACACGGTGAAAACGTCGCCAAAGCTTTCATCACAGTCGCTCCCTACTTCAAGTTGTACTCGGTTTACGCGTATGATTATCGACAAGGCATCGCTGTTCTTCAGGTAGGTTTTTACCTTGCTGGTGAATACCGTTACTTGCTGTCTGCTTCAAAACGACTGTTCTTTACCAGCAAATCCCCAAATCACACATCAAGTTAGACGTTCTCATCAAGCGGCAAGAGTCTCGTCCAGAGGTTGCCATGAAGTTGGGTTCTCTGCTCATCGCTCCGATTCAACGCGTTCCCCGATATCGCCTGCTGCTCAAGGAGCTCATCAGTCACACGCCGCCGACCAGCCCTCAGTACGAAAGCATCCTTGGTGAGGACCGGATATGCATCTGTGTTTTTCCTGAAGAAGGACGTTATGTTTATAGTGTGTTTGGTTTCAGAAGCGATAAAGTTGATTGAGACGGCGACAGAGCATATCAACAGTCTGGTGTGTGAACAGGAGAATATGCAGAGGATAATTGATTTACAGAAAAGCCTTTGCGGAGGTCGTCCAACTTTGGTGTATCCTGGAAGGAAGCTCATCAAGGAAGGCGTACTGATGAAAGTAAGCGCTCGTGAAGTGAAATGTCCTCCCTAAACACGACCAACCAAATTAACATTTTTAATCCTACAGGTATCGAAAAAAGGGAAAAAACCTCAACCCCGCTACTTTGTCCTGATGAGCGACGTTTTGATGTACTGCAAGATGACCGGCGTCCCTTTGGGTGAACACAATTCTCTCCGGTGCTCTTGCGTGCTGCCTTTGAGGAAGTGCTCAGTTAAACACGTTTTGGCTGACAAGGTGTTCAGCGTAAGTTGCCTCACCCTGTCCCTCATATTGTACTCCGACGAGCCCTACGTGTCCGACAGATGGGTCACCGCTCTCAATCTCGCCATTGAACAGGTATTTTAAACAAATTGTTTAAACAGTGGCTGATCCATGTTACCCATTTCTATCTTGGAGTCATTTTGCTTGTTTCTCGTTGCAGGAAGAGCTCGGACGCCAGACGCTCCATCGCCGGGGCAGCTCCAGACAGCCTTTGAGGAAAAAAGAAATCAATTTGATTACTGAGACGTTGACTCCGCGTAAGCGCAAAAAAGAGCAGGCAAGTTGGACCCAAACCCTGAGAAAATAGACAGTTCCTAAAGCTCCTAGATGCAAAAGATAATAGCAACCTAGAATAAGAGCATTTCCACATTTATCAACACATTAATATCGGCTAGAGGGACCCGTCGAGCTGTGACCAGCATGTACTTTGTTTTTATCCTCATTTACCTTCAGGACAACCAGGCCACTTTTGCTTTCCAATTCGTTGAAGACTTCCTTCTTGGCTCTTAGCTTTCTACACATTATGCCCAACCCTTCGGCAACTCTCTGGAAATTGAACGGGGCAAGGTTTTCGAAGAAAGCACAACAAAATACGCTAGAAAAATGTTTTCTAAAAATTTAAAGAATGCATTTTTATAGAAATAGAACGTCAAAACTCTCTTACTCTACTCTACTGTAGCTGAAAATTGGGGCAAGTGTAAACGAGTAAATTTCTCTCCAGATGGAAGTATTCTCATCAAACTTGAAGAAGTTGCTGAAGAGCACATCAAGCAACTACAAAAGATACACTTATACTGAAATTGTGTCGATTCCTTCTGAGGGGGGTTGTGGGGATCGTCCACACCGGCGGAAGTCAAACTTTGAACCAGACCAAACCCTTGTGACGGAGGACGAGAATGGCTTCCCGCTTCGCACTTATTGAGCGGATACTTTGGGGTACTTTCAACAGAGTTTATAGGTCGACAACTTAAGGAATGACACCGTGCAGCGAACCTGGCGGCATCTCGAGAGTGAAATCTGTCCCCTTCCTATGCACACCGCCGGGGCTCACGTCCCGCATTATTCAAAAAATTGGCCTCCTGACCAGGCCGATGGGCTTCTCGAACCCTTTCTCTTATCATTGTCATTATAGCGCTTCGAAGCGATACTCCTATAATAATACTGTACATCTATTAATTTTGTGATGTGATCATTCTTTCTCAGAAGCCCCTTTTTTTCTTCCACACACTTAAATAGGTACCTGCCTATTAAAACCAGGCAATACAATTTTTTTCTTTTGTTAATACATAATCTGTGTTTTTTTTTTGTTTTTTTTTAAATTGAATCTTCATGAAGGTACATAGGATCAATTTTGACCCCTCCTTGTGTACGGTCTGAAATACTCATAATAATTATGAGTATTTCAGACCGTACACAAGGAGGGGTCAAAATTATTAGGCACACTAATTATTAGGCACACTCGCCAAGCGGTCAGAGATCCTGAGGCCTGAGTTTTCGAATTATGCGGGCACCTTCCAAGCTTAAAGGGGTTACCTGGAAAGGGAAGTCTAACTTCCCCTCCGAAGGAGGCTCGGTGACTCCCCTAGTTATTCTCTAAGTTGTCGACCTATAGTTGAAATCCCCGACTACAGGAGCGCTAATGTCACTGGTTTCCACATGCCCCTTGTTGACACTTACCCCAGTCTACGTTTCATTTAGGAGGGTTATATCCCTGTAATTTTGATATGAAGCTTTGTAATCTTGCTAAAAGATTGACACTAATAGACCACTTGAGTTCTGACACTAATAGACCAGAGCTTGAAGAGTTCTGCTACCACTTCTTCATACTGCTGAGAAAATCGATGACTCGTGAAAACGTAAGAATGATTTACAGTACAGTATGTCCTATAACTCTTACCATGTTCATTTGTACAGGAAGACATTGACGACATCTGCCTCCCGTTTCACAGCCCGTGGAAGAGAAACAGGATGGCTTCCTGCTCAGTCCCTGCTCAAGTAATTCACTTTTTATCATCACTAACTCGACTAAAGGCGGCTCCACCCATGCGGTGCTCGGCGAGTACCTCGCCTATGCTCGCCTGTTTCCTAGTAGTGTGGAGGGGTGCTCGCTTCAACATTGAACGTCTGCAGCTCGATATATGTTTAAATTGCCTAAAGTTCATTGTTAAATACACATTCGATTGAAATTTACAATTTTTTTGCACTTACTATCCAGTAACTGAGTGAACTGAGTTCTATCATTGCCTGGTCATGTGAGTGTTTCCGAACATTAAATAAATAAATTTTATTCACTTTAAATTTACGTTTGACCAAAACATTCTTTAAAAAAATTGGTTTCGTGAGTAATTGAAGGTAGCCAGCACTAATCACGACAACAGCTGATGCAATAGTCACAACACCGTCCTCACAATGAGCAACTGGCAGGTTGCTCGCCTCTCCCAGTACGAGCACTGTGCTTGGCAAACTCCAAATGTGTGGAGGAGGGAGCCGAATACCGAGCTACTTCCCTAAGTACTCGGGGATTTGCTCTGTGCTCGGCGAGCACCGCACGTGTAGAGCCGCCCTTATCACTTGACCATCACACTTTTAACATCCCTCTTTTTCAGGGCTCAGCTCCTCTGCCAGAAGCCTCAAGACGGTCCGGGTACCTCTCGTCGATCAAGAAAGCCCTTTCCAATTTCGGCCAGTCCATCCAAAAATACTGGGTACCCATCTACACCGGGCGGGAAGCTCCTGCTGGTCGCCGCTTGACGCATTGAAGCCACTTATTCGTATACGTCAAATACACAAGGCTAAAAAGTTATTGAAAGTAGATTTTAAGATTTGTCGGCTACCTCTGAATCCTAATGATGGTTGTAGCTTTTAAAATAATGTTTGTATGTCTTCGTATGTCATAGTCTGTAAGTAAGTGCGCTTTTTTGACTGTAGGATGTTGAAAATGTCATGATTCCACCAATTTTAAATACCAAAAATTTGTACTCGAAAAGATCAAGTTGTTGCATTTGTTTTGTGCCAAAAGTGTTTCTACGAGTGCTACTTCTCGTACTACGGTTGTGTTTTGTCAATTTTCGAGTTATGGCACAAATTCGTTCGTATGCCGTCTTTATTGCTCCAACTCCATTTCTTTGGTGATCGTCCCTAATCCCGTTTCCTTCCAATGCTGCCGTTCTCCTTCCTATGCATGTTACTTAGTTAAGGTTAGGAATCTCTCCAGTGGTAGATTCGTTCATTGCTAGTTTCAACGTATTGTCTAAGTTACGAAACGCCCATGTGGTTTTGTTGAATTTCTTTGAGGTTATCTGTGATTTACTTTATCAATGTTGACAATGTTGCATTTTTTTGTATCTTTTCAATCTCTTTCGCGAATGGGGTTAATCATAGTTTTTAAAGTTGAATTTTGTAATGTCTAAAAGCATGTTGATGTTGTCGCACTGCCGGTTTTTTATGTGAACGAAAATGTCAATTCATGAGACTCGCTTTTGATCAATTAGTTTCTTAGTGATTATTACATTTTCCTTGAATAAAATAATGAAATGTCGATCATTTTTGCGTCATTCAGAGTGCCTTTGGTCCCCAACGAACTGTTTGGCCACATTTGCTTGTTGCTGCCACTGTCAGGAATCGTAACTTGAAAATGTGGAAGTTATTAGAAAAAACTACGCTTGTTATCTGAAACGTGTGGGTCAACCTTCCCTGAGACAATGAAGCACACCCCCCTTCCACCTCCAGGAATTCACATTTGGTTTATCATTCTAGAAATAATGCAACTATGTTATCGCGACGGAGGTCGCAAAATTCAGATCGGCCTCAAAATTTTAGTATTGTCCGTTTCAAAACACGTAGCTTTCAAAAACGAAAGTCCGTCCGTCGCACAGAGGGGACAATGACCTCAAAAGGTGGCGGAAATTATTCTTGGCAAATAAGTGACTGAAAAATGTGTATTTGGCATAGAAAAACACAAATAAACTCGAGCATAACAAAACACAAAAAATGCCTCAATATGCCTGATTGCCCGATCGCCTGATATGCCTCAAAGAGGAAATCATGGGGTCTGAAGTAATAAGTAAGTGGTTCAAAATGTCATAAGTGGTCGGAAGTTATGGCGGTTTCGAGCTATGACAGACAAAACTAATTTAAAAAAACTAATAAACTAAAAATAAAAACATTCAGTAAAAAATTCAAAAACGAATAATTGGCAAAAATAGGCAAGATTTTATTTTTTTACACATTCTGCAGTTCCCCCAGAATACGAGAAAAATAATGGCGTTACTGGTTCATGTGGAGTCAAGCGTCGTTTTCACCTGTTTTCACGAAGAGAACGCAGGAGAAAACCACTCAAGTTTTCCAAGTCAGTAAACAAACAGTGGCTCACCCTAGCGAAATAAGTGCGAACTGATAAAAAATGCCACCTCCAAAATGATATCCAGCAGATAGCGTTGCAGGCGCAGGCGTGAAGGGCTGGACGCGATTTCCTATGAAGAGGAATCTCCTTTTCTTTCCTCCATGCCCCCCATGGAGTTCCCCCAACTGATACTTCCCCCCTCCCGTCCTTAGCCCCCAGGGGCTCGCAGATTGCGTAGCTAGTTTTCTCAAGTTCTCAGCAAACGTAGGCATGTTTATACCGGTCCACCAGAAAATTTGTATCCCAGTCTGAGGCCCCAAGAGGCGTTGTTTATGGTGTAAACTTTGTTCCTCAGATCTTGTGTGTTGAAGACAGGGGCGGATAGGTGGTTTTGACCGGCCCTCCCCCCACCCCTACCAATCTGCAGTTACTTGTCCAAAGACCAACAAAGAAGGGCGTTTTTATAATTTGGAAATACGAGCAAATGAATAGAAACGAGAAACCACTTTATTATGCTTAATACCTGGGTGAACTTAATACTTAGGTGAACGAGAAAAATAACCGCCTTTATTTAGAAAAAAAGAAGAAATAAGTGTGGCGCTTTCTATTTGAATTAGTAACTAATTTGTAACCAAGCAGTTGTTGGTAGCGTTGTACAAACAAAATCGCGCTTCAACGATTTAAAAAAAATAAGGCTGCAAGAGGAGCATCTGGCTGGAGCTCTGTGCCAGGAGGCTTTGGACGTTTCTGGTCCTCCTCGCCATCTTCCCTCCACCCCACACATATAGCTCTAGACAAATTGGAAACAGTTCAGAAGTGAAAAACTCTAAAACTGCAGTTTGGCGACTTTGGCATGGTGCCGACGATATCTGTTTAAATTTAATTATTTCAAAAGAGTTTTCTAAATTTTCATGTTAAAGTGTTTGGACGGATGAAGGACCCTGGAAGATGAAAATTCATGATAATTTTATATATGAATATTTTTATATTCATGATAATTTTATCAAGAATACTCGGGAAATGAGTCCTCATTCAACTTCCTGGCATCCTTCAAAAGCCCCATGGATCCCCCCCGATGAAATCGAATGCTTCTGGGACCCCCAAAAATGGATTTAACGTATAAAAATCATTCGAAAACGACACCTAACTCGATACCATAGCCGAAACCCTTCAAAATTCCCTCTTGTAGCCCCTTTTTAGTTCCAGAGCCTCCACGGGTTTGTAAGATCGGACTGAAAACCTTGCGGGTACGTACAACTTCGCGAGAGCAAAGTATTTTATCAAAAATTTCGGATTTTTATAAATTCCTACAGCACCAAACGGCGTCGACGGAGGGATGAACATTTCAGTTTTTGAATCTACCTACACATTTTGAAACTTAGATATAATGACAAACTTTGAGGACAATACAAATTTGTTACTCCCGTTGCAAATACCAATGTGTATTATTCCAAAGATATTTAACCAAAACGGGATTGCATAACGCTCTCTGATGAGCGAGAAGTGGCTAAGCGATAGGCGATGGCGAGGAGGGCTGAAGCCACTTGGCTCAATGCTCCGGACAGACGCTCCTGCTCACAAGCCATCAACATGAGATCCTCCAGATTGTTATCACTCAGAGTTTGCCTCAGCCTTGTTTTGAGCCTAGACTTGGGTTGTAGAAAGTGTAGCGGATCGCCACAAGGGAGGAAATCCTCCAGTTATGAAATCGGCCGACAGCCACCCCACGAAGTATGCAAGCGGCCCGCGGGAGGCGCCAGCGCCTAGGGGGTTTCTGAGCGGAACCCCGGGGGCACGTCTATTCCCGATACCAAGATCGGATGACTAAATAGACGGGTCCCCTAGATGATTCCGCCCCCTCATCCTTATGCTTGTGATCCCCATTCTGCCTATCGTAGATATGGATATCAATCGCACAATTTTTGACGAGACCGCTTGCCAGGAATCCTCCTCTGAAGACATTTCAGTTGAGGAAGCCGGCTCAGCGGACTCAAAATTAAATTCACGCGGGGTACTTGCCCAGGCCGATCCTACCGACAATTCGCTCGGATCAGCCGGGAAATTTACCCCTCGTCAGGAGCAATCTGATTCTGATGCCACTCCTACTGACACTTCGCTCGGTGTAGCTCAGAAGCTGATTGTCTCAGGTATAGATCTGGGCCGCGGTTCTGATGGAGGCAATTTATTGTCTTCAGATGATCCTGCGACCAGACTCATTTCCGGGAACGAACGCGACCCAATTAGGCTAAATCCGTTTGGTCAAATTGGGGACTGCGAAATTCCCCAAATTGCCCCGACACTATTTACTGGACAAGCTGATCACAACAAATTGTGTCAAGCCCCAGATAGATGTGTTTGCGCACTCCCCTCCTCATCCTCCACAAACACAGGGAGCGAAATCCTGGTCACGCCAGAGGCCTTCTCCCAAACACACAAAACAACCAATAGGGACAATATAACCAATTTAGGTACACAAATTGCTCATGTAGGTACACCTTCCACACCCGGTATGGAGGATCTACCTACAACTGGTGACCCCGACGTGATCATGGAGCCTTTGCTTCAGCCTCAGGGTCAACCTACAACTGGTGACCCCAACTTGAACATGGAGCCTTTGCTTCAGCCTCAGGGTCTACCTACAACTGGTGACCCCCTCCAGAAGACGCAGTCTTCACTTCAGTCGCGGCATGAAGGTGGCATGAATTTAAATTCAAATTCCCCCACCAACATTCAGACATCTTCTCTAATTAATATCCCGCAAAATGGAACATTCTTTCCCACGGTCCTTAGATATGAGAATCAACGTCAAATGAATCTTGGGTCGTCCCCCCAAGTGACCACAAGTCAGAACGGAGTTTCTGCACCATGGCTACCGGGCCATGGAATTGATATTACTCAACGTCAGAACAACATGTTTTCGACGCCATTTTTTGAGGCTAACTCAAATCTCCCCAATTCTCTCAATAATGTAACAGATCATATGTTACCAAGCAGGCCCTTGATGATTACATCATCAGATGTTAATCAGGGACCAGCACCCTTTTCTTTTCCGGCTTCTTCAAGCCAAAATTCTGCGCCTAGCACGCAGACAGTCCTAGACCTGCTACTCTCACAGGTCCCTAGGCTCGCTAATTCCTCCAGGAGAAGGACAACTCTCCCCGCATTTACACCCGACAATTTTGAAGGGTGGTTCAGGCAGGTCATGGCAGCTTTCGAGGCAGAAGACATCACATCACAAAAATGGATGTTTAGGGACGTCAAGTCCATTCTCCCTTCCGAAACACTCGACCTCATCAGCCATATCAATGCGGACGACAATAATCCACTGGAACAACTATATGTTGTAATGTCCCACGTTTACGGGATGACCAGTGAAAGCCGCATGACCACATTTATGCACGGTATGCCTTATGACGCCACGTCATTACCCTCAACATTATATAGGCGGTTACAAATCCTTGCGGGCAACTACGTTAGTCCACTCATGCTTAAGCATGCATGGTTGTCGAGGCTACCAGATCATCTTCGCATGATCGCCAGCACTGCACCGGACTTTGGGTCGATGCTCACGATGACTGACCGCGCTTTTAATGCACTCTCTATCAAACACTTAACAGCAGGAGTTTCGCAAGCAAGTGAACCCCAAAACACCGAAAAGAAGGTTAGCAAACCTCGAAAAATTTCGGTCCCTAAAAAAGGACAGGAGACTGAAAAACCTAAAACAGGCTCCACAGTCACTGTCGACAAACCTTCGCGGCCTACCTTCACGTTAAATAACGAAGGTATTTGTTGGTACCATGCTACCTACAAAGAAAAGGCCCAGAAATGCTACGAAGGCTGTAAAATGTCTTTAAACTGATTGCGCTGAATAATTTTTACTCGGGAAAAATTATTGAACGCGCCAAATCTCACCCGAGGCTCTTCTTAACATGTAAGAGCTCCAACACGGACTATCTTGTGGACACGGGCGCAAATCTTTCAATTTGTACTACAAAAGGTAGAACCTGCAAGCCTTCTCCAGACATTCTGCTCGCAGCAGCTAATGGAGAACGAATTCCGACCTTCGGGTTACACACGTTGACCCTGGATTTTGAAGGTCTGGACAAAATTACACATCAGTTCGTCGCTGCCGATCTCCAACAAGGAGTTATCGGGATGGATATCCTCACTAAATTCGGAATTTCCATCGACGCTAAAAACCGCACCGTAACAATGGCAAATAAAGTTGCAAAATGCGAGATACTTTCAACGTCGACCGCCAATGATGAGCGTCACAACGATCGACTGCCTACAACGGACCGTTCCGTCGAGGAACTGCTTCAAACCATTTCTTTTCCCCCGGAGTTCAAATCAATGATAACAGCTTACCTCAAAGGGATTGCCACCCTAGGGAACAAATGGAAGGACACTTCTGTCTCCCATCAGATTATTACATCAGGTCCGCCCTGTGCGGCGCGGGCACGCCCGTTACCGCCAAATAAACTTGCTCTCGCGAAGGAAGCGATGCAGGAGATGGTGCGCGACGGCATTGCTCGCCCTGGGAAAGGCTCATGGGCCTCCCCACTGCACATTGTCAACAAACCTGACGGGTCGCTCAGACTCTGCGGAGACTACCGAGCGTTAAACAGCAAAACAAAGGTCGACAAATACAACGTCCCTCACCTACTTTCTTTCAACCAAAATTTGTTTAACTGTACAATTTTCTCCACAATGGACATTAGCCGTGCATATCATCATGTGCCTATCCATAAGGATGACATCGAAAAAACGGCAATAATTACACCATTCGGGATGTACGAGTTTTTGCGGATGAGTTTCGGTTTAAGCGCCGCCGCGCAGAGTTTCCAAAGGTATATAGATGCCATCTTCAGGGACATCAACTTTGTCTTCATTTATCTCGACGATATCTTAATCGCATCAAAGTCCCTCGAAGAGCATAAGCGACACGTCAAGATCGTACTCGACCGTCTCCTAGAAAATGGCCTAAAATTAAAGCTGGAGAAATGCCACTTTGCTCAGCCTGAGGTCAAATTTCTCGGCTTCACCGTCTCGGCCGCAGGGATGAAACCCTTACCCGATAAAGTACAGGCCATTACGGCGTACAAACAACCAAGCAACATTCTGGAGCTCCGGCGATTCCTTGGGATGCTAAACTTCTACAGGAAGTCTCTCCCAGGAATCGCTGGGGTCCTCCGACCCCTCAATATGCTTCTTTCCACGTCTAAGAAAAATGATAAGACACCCATAGAATGGACGGAGCCGAGGATACAGGCTTTCGAAAAAGCCAAGACAATTTTGGCTACAGCCACAAACCTCGCCCACCCGTCCCCCTCCGCTCCTCTACGTTTGTGCACTGATGCAAGTGATTTACACGTCGGCGGGGTCGTAGAACAGATCGTAGACGGAGTAGCACAACCTTTGGGATTTTTCTCAAAGGCCCTTTCACCAACACAGCAAAACTATAGCACTTTCGACAGAGAGTTGCTCGCCGTCTACCTTTCTATGAGACATTTCTTCGATGTCATAGAAGGAAGGCAGGTCTACGTAGTTACAGACCACAAACCCCTCACAACCTGCCTAACACAAAAAACTGCACATCTCAACCCCGCCAGACTGAGATGGATGCTCTTCATTTCGCAGGTTACCTCGGATATACGATACATTAAGGGGGAGGAAAATCTCGTGGCAGATGCCCTCTCCCGATGTGAAACGTTGCCCGAGGCTACAGACGAAGTGGGGGCATTAGATTTGTCCATTCAAGCAAATCTAGCGGAAGCACAAAAGGCAGAGCCACCCAAAAGCGAAGTAAGCGAAAAACTTACGAAACTAAAACCCCAACCAGGGGCACAAGCTATTTGGGTGGATCTCTCCACCGGGTTTCCTAGACCTTATGTCCCTCCATCCTTGAGGAGAACAATTTTGGACCAAATCCACAGGCTAGGACACCCAGGTGTGAAAACCACCGTCGCCAAAGTGAAGGAGAGGTATTTTTGGCCATCCCTGGTAAAAGATTGCACGCAGTGGGCAAAATCTTGCCAGGGTTGCCAAAAATCGAAAGTGTCCCGTCACACAGTGCCTCCCTTCACGTCTTTCCCACCCTCGGATGCATTTCAACATCTCCACCTCGACCTGGTCGGCCCCTTCCCTTTACAAAGGGGGAAAGACCATCTGCTGACCATGGTCGATAGGGCGACGGGTTGGATCGAAGCCTCCCCTATTGCGGGCATTTCTGCCATCACAGTAGCGAGAAACATCTACGAACAGTGGATATGCAGATACGGTGCCCCAAGTCGAATAACGACTGACAGGGGAAGACAGTTCGAGTGCGAACTCTTTAAACACCTCACCGACATGCTAGGGGCACACCATATTATGACCCTGGCATATCACCCTCAGGCCAATGGATTTGTCGAACGACGGCATAGGGCCTTGAAGGATGCCATGATGTGCCAGGGCGACAGTTCTCCTTGGATAGACAGGCTTCCGGCAGCTTTGCTGGGTCTGCGAACGGCCATCGACGACGAAGGTCTGACACCGTTCGAAAAGACTTTCAAATCGAAAGTCCGACTGCCAGGAGACATGTTTTCCCCCCCTACATCGGTGTCGACTGAACACATCCAAAACATTCGCAACGCGTTGCATCACAACACACAAGCGAAGTTTTATGTCCCAAGAGACCTAAACGAGGCCGAATTTGTATTCCTGAGAACGGAAACAATCCGAGCCAATTTAATTCCCCCCTATACGGGGCCATACAAAGTGCTGGACAGGTTCCCTTCGGGAATGACTATAGAGAAAAATGGTGTTCAACTGAAAGTCCCTCTAGCAAGAGTGAAACCGGCTCACATAGAGAAGGACAAAACAGATGGTAACACGAACTCCATCCCTTCTCCTACAATCCCGACAGGCAGTCCTAACACACCCACGCACTGTGTAAATCCTCCGAAAATCCCAGGGTTGTACACTAACACTCACAATGCCAACCCTTCTCCGACAACCTCAAGGGGCAACCCGACCCCACCCACGCACTGTGTAAATCCCCCGAAAAACCCGGGGTTGAACACTAACACACACAGTGACACCCCTACCCGTAGGTCAACTCGAGTTGTTAAAAAACAAACTCCCTACATAGGGGAAATTTCCAAACCAATTAGGAAGTCAGCTCCCCAAAGGAAGGAAATTTCCACCCCAATGAAAACCACAAAATTAGTCACGAAATCGATTTCTCAACCTATCGAGAAATCAACTACTCATAAGGAGACAATTTCGCCTCCAATTCCCAGCATGAATCCTGTGAACAACAAAACCCCCCACGCGAAGGACATTCCCAAAACCGTGGGTTCATCTCTAATCAAGAAATATTATCCAGATTTGGCTGTGATGCTACACGATCTGGCCAGAGAGGAAATTTCGGATCCTACAGCCATAAATCACAAAAGCAACAAATGTCACAGTCCAAACAGCAATCCAACGGTTAAATCCAAAACATTTTCCTATAAAGACGCCTTGACTGGCCCCTCGGAGGCACACAAAAAGGTCGTCTCCCTACTCCAAGTGGACGGAGCTTCAGGTACAACACCTTCGCAATTTCCACATCAGTTGTCCTCAGTCACAAATCCACCAGCGCCTTCCGGGAAAAAGAAGAACAAACGGGGTAAACGGAAGAAATCTTCCAAGCTTCCACCTCCACTTCCACAGTTAATGTCAATTGACATACCAACCCCGGCTACAGCCGCTCGCCCGATACCGCCGACGGCACACTCCGCTCGCCCATCAGCGCCCTCGGCACCTGTTGCCCGTCCCATGGCGCAGCCACCTCCAGCTGACAACCAGCCACCTGCAGCTCACGAAGAGCCTCAGCAGCCGTCGTCATCTCGGCAGCAGCCACACCAAAAACGGCAACGCAAATATTATCCCGCCCCTTAATCACATGGGCTTACTCTTAGCGCCTTCTGCGCCTTAAATTCCCTCTGCCAGCCATGATGGCAAGGAACAATGTCTTACAAATTTTTTCAACTATAACATATATATCATACTCATATTTTAATACTTACCCCTTACTCCGGGGGGCTTAATATACGCGTTTATTTACTCTTTAGCACTTCGTGCTGTCACGACTGTTCGGGTCGTCGAAAATTTTTTTCTCAAGGCGCCTTACCTACTTTCGGAGCTTTCTTCAGTCAATTCTCTCCGCCTGCCAGCCGATTTCGGGGGGAGCCATGTAGCGGATCGCCACAAGGGAGGAAATCCTCCAGTTATGAAATCGGCCGACAGCCACCCCACGAAGTATGCAAGCGGCCCGCGGGAGGCGCCAGCGCCTAGGGGGTTTCTGAGCGGAACCCCGGGGGCACGTCTATTCCCGATACCAAGATCGGATGACTAAATAGACGGGTCCCCTAGATGATTCCGCCCCCTCATCCTTATGCTTGTGATCCCCATTCTGCCTATCGTAGATATGGATATCAATCGCACAATTTTTGACGAGACCGCTTGCCAGGAATCCTCCTCTGAAGACATTTCAGTTGAGGAAGCCGGCTCAGCGGACTCAAAATTAAATTCACGCGGGGTACTTGCCCAGGCCGATCCTACCGACAATTCGCTCGGATCAGCCGGGAAATTTACCCCTCGTCAGGAGCAATCTGATTCTGATGCCACTCCTACTGACACTTCGCTCGGTGTAGCTCAGAAGCTGATTGTCTCAGGTATAGATCTGGGCCGCGGTTCTGATGGAGGCAATTTATTGTCTTCAGATGATCCTGCGACCAGACTCATTTCCGGGAACGAACGCGACCCAATTAGGCTAAATCCGTTTGGTCAAATTGGGGACTGCGAAATTCCCCAAATTGCCCCGACACTATTTACTGGACAAGCTGATCACAACAAATTGTGTCAAGCCCCAGATAGATGTGTTTGCGCACTCCCCTCCTCATCCTCCACAAACACAGGGAGCGAAATCCTGGTCACGCCAGAGGCCTTCTCCCAAACACACAAAACAACCAATAGGGACAATATAACCAATTTAGGTACACAAATTGCTCATGTAGGTACACCTTCCACACTCGGTATGGAGGATCTACCTACAGAAAGCGTTACCAAAAATTCGTAAATTAAAAAGAGACTCGCATACGATGAGGCCATGAGGTTGTACTGATTTAAAACCATGTACCTAGCACCAATTACGATTTTATTGCACTGGCCATCCTCCCTACGAGTAACAAAGCCAACCAGATCGCAGTCTTTTTTTTTTGTGCCTAATCGGTGCCTCCTCTAGGGTTTAACTTGGGCGTTAACGCTTAAACTCTCGGTAACTCGGGTGGTGAAAGTGGGCCTGAGTAGTTCCTTTTGGTCTCGAGTAGGACCTACATATTTTATTTTAGGTAGGACACAATTTTTTCCCAGCTTCGACCGGCCCCACAGGACCTTCGGCCCTTCGGGCGTCGCCCGATCGCCCGACCTGCCTATCCGCCCCTGGTTGAAGACTTTATGCCTCGGCCGCCTTCGCCACGGGAGCCTCTGCTAGGAATCACATAAACGTTCAAAAGTTCAGAGGTGAATCGTCAACCGACAAGAACCGACTTGTCAACCGACAAGAAAAGAGGTATTGACATGATTGGCTTCTGGTCAAAAACTGGTGTTTGTCCCTGGATTCGAACCAGGCTGATCACCGCTCCGACTGATTGTAAACGCCCTAGTCCACGTGGCCACCCTGTCCCCCCCAACCCAAGACCCGTCAATTTCCAATCGGCGTTGCTCAAGACCCCAGATCCGCGTTGTGTGCCATGGTCGCTTGGCATTTTCAACCGCTCAGTCCGAAGTCGCCCTTTCCCGATCCTCCAAAGCGCCTTTTTCTGCCGCATCATCCTTTTTAAGGGACTTCTGGGAGCTGTTTAACCGACAAAGCCCGGTTGTTACACATTTGCCCCTTTAGGCGGTTTGAGCAATCTGTTTGTTGACGTTTTAAGGCCGCGCGAACTTTCCAGTTCGATAATCCATCGAATTTCTCGCGTTACCTAACAAATGGGACTCGCGCTGACCCTGTTTTGAAATTATAAATGTATTTTTTCCAGGTTCCTATTTAGGTTCTGAAAATAAACGTTACGTTTCGTAACCTTCTCACCTGTTTGAGCTCTTCCGCGGGTCATCGAAGATATTCGCAGGTCTTGCAGGAAGTTCTTCCAAGGCCTTCACAATGTGCTCATCTGGAGGTTCTTCACCTCCAAAGCGGTTTACAACCAACCGGTTTCCCTCAATTCAAATTCGCGATTGATGCCCTACCTTCCCGCCTCAAAAAAAAAAAAAAAAAAAAAAACCTTATAAATAAAAGTGTCTCGTAAGTTTTCACGTTCATTTCGATTCTTAGGGTGTGCACTACAAAGAAAAGAAAAAAGACTGCGAGTTTTGTAAATTTTATTCGACTAATTTACATTATATGGCTCTCTATCATTTGTATTTTTTTCAACTTAAAAATTATCACTAAACAATATTCTCTTTAAATCCACGTCACTTTTTCAACCACGTAAATACATGCCCGCAACATGTACAAATACACCGTAACTAATCTCACTCTGACTTGAAACTGTACAACCGCCCCATTTTAACGAGGAAAAAAAAAACATACGCTCACTAAATATGTACAAGGTCATCGTAAATCGCTAAAATCTAATTATTCACTAACAAAACCTTAAAATATACGCTTTTCCGCGTGTGCGTAGGTTCTCTTCAAAATTTCAACAAAAAAAACAACAAAAATCTAATAAATAAATACCGGTGTTTCTGAATCCCTCAAATTCACACTTAGGTACGGGATTTCGCTCTCGGAAAGTGTACTCACAAAAAAAGAGCACCAAGTGAGTAAGAACACACAAAGTACATCACAATGTTCCATTTTCACAGATTTAGTCGTTTTGTACTTTTACAAAATAACTCCTCAAAAAAATATACGGATTCTGATAAGCTCTATAAAAACTTCAATTGCGTGATAAATTAGTGGAATGCATTTGATAAATACAAAAATTTGGCCGTTGAACTTACCGTAAATTTCCACCATTTTATCCTAAAACGGTAAGTTCAGCAGCTTCACTTGAACTTATAACTACGCCTAAGTACGCTATGCGCGACACTTTTTACATAACTAAAATTGCAATGGCAGAAACCAATAGTGGGCCCACACGTATCGTATTTACAAATTTCGTGCTAATTTAAAAATGCAAACCAGTATTTGGATTCTGGTTGGTTTTGGGGTGCTGGGTTTGAAATGTTGGTCCTTTGATAATACTGGTCTGCCGAAAAGGCACCACAAGAAAGGCACTCACTTAATCTAAGTTTGATCTTTTTTGGTTCTTAAGTACAAAATTTAATCGGAGACGTTTTCTGGAATGGGTGGGAAAGGAAATGGGATGTTGAGAGTGCGGGCACACTGGGAAAAACAGTGTTGCCAGAGGCTCAGGCCACAACCAGGTACGGGCTTGAAGTGCCCGAAAAATACTGAAGTAACGGGTGAACCGCTTTGAGTATTGCTCTTCGTGAAAGAGTCCACTGCGTTTAGAAAAATAATAATCATATGACACATATTTACAAGATCTAGTCTACGGGACGGTGCAAGTCAGCCGGGAGGCTGTGTGGTTTTGACCTCTTCTTGATAACTAGTTGTTCCCACCGTCCACAGGGGCTTTTAATTTGGGACCATTGAAATGTGGCTAATCCAAGTTGGTTCAAACAATACCGGATGAGTTTAAGGTGGGAAGTTGGCCAAACTCAACTCGCTCTGGACGGAGAAATCGGAACTAGTTTTCCAGATTGTGGGAAATTGGTTCGGATTTTCACCGTTGTCGGAGGGAAATGTCCATATGATCGTCGTCTCCCGTTGGTTGGAACCCCGAAGTGGGAAAACTACCTTTACCAGAGCGGCGAAGAGCAGAACTCTTCTCTAAGAACAAAACCGAAGTGACTTTTTTTTTCAAGCTCACAGATGAGTGACGACCACTTCGTCGTCGATGTCGTCCTTCTCGTCGTCGGTCTCTTCGACCGGCGGCGGGGTCTGGACGGCTTTGGATTCGGCGGCTTTGGCGGCAATCTCGGCCTGTTTCTTCATCCTCAACTTCTTCCTCTTGTGGAGGATCTCGACGGCGATGTAGCCGACGAACCCGATGAGCAGCACGGTGAACATGACGTACAGCTTCATCCGGGCGCACAGATGCGTCGAGTAAGCATATGCGACGACGAAGCCTGCGCTTTCCCAAAGACGGTAGTTACTGAAGGCGGCCTCCTTATTCCTCCTGAAGAGAGTACCGTACAGACCTGCAACGGAAAATTTTAACATTATTATTTTACATTGTTATTTATTTTAATCTAATCTTGCCTTTACCATTTATTCAGACGGTTTCTATATGCGCTTCTACGATGTCACACGCTTATTCTGCGGCGCTCCTACTGACTCCCTGACTTCACCTGGGTGGGGTGAGATCTGGCGCAAAGCGCGCAACTGAGCGCACTTGCGCGCAACTTTCATATTTCAACAGGAAACTCCCAATTTTGGTTTATTATTCTTGGAATAATACACCTATGTTTTCGCGACGTAGGTCGACGACTCGGATCGGCCTCAAAATTTGAAATTATCCGTTTCAAGACGTCTACATTCTAAATCCGAAATGTCTGTCCGCCGTATGCTGTCCGCCGTCCGGGCCGTTTTGGACCGTAGGGATTTTTGTAAAAATCTGAAATTTTGACAAAATACTTGGTTTACCACCTAGTTGTGCCAGCAAGGTTTTCAGCCCGATCGCCCAAACCCGTGGGGCGCTATGGGCTAAAATGGGGCTATGGGAGGTTTTTTTGAAGGATTTTGGCTATGGGATCGAGTTAGGTGTCGTTTTCGAAGTATTTTTGGACGTGGAATCCATTATGGGGGGTCCCGGAACGATCCGCGGCGATCACTGTGGCGATCTATAAGGCTTTTATGGGGCTAAAAATGGGATTTTTGAACGATCCCAGGAGGTTAAATATTTTTCGTAAAAAAGTAAAAAATAAAGAATTCTTGAAAAACGTTTTTGAAAAAAAATGAATAGGTACCTAAATAAATAAAAATAAAATTATTTTTTAGAATTATAAAAATCCAAAAAAAAAACCTTTTTTCAAATTTTTTTCATTAACAGAATTAATATTCTGCACAAGTAATGTATATCAAAGAATAATAAACCCTTGTGTAAAATTTGCAGCGTTTTTCTTTTTATGACGTTGACTCCCTCAAAATGTGTACAGTCCGTTTGGGTCGGTTAACTCTAATAAAAAAACCTTCCCACCGGATTACAATCACGTTTTGCGCCTAACATCGCCATTGTTCATCCGGAAGGTCTACCACGTTCTCATCACTTCTTTCCTTGATCTTGGCGCGATCATCACACTGTACGACAATAGTTTGTGTATCAAGATCGTCAATTAAAACCCCCCCTCGTGAGAAATTCGCCGGGTTGAGATTATTTTTTTTCTTGATGTCCGACTCTGAACTGGATCGGCGTGGAGGCTCTTCAAGGAGATTGCCAACTTTTGAGCGGCAGGATTTTTTACGGATTTTTCAAAATGCCAGACCAACTCCGATCAATCAAGCGCACCTGTTGCCGCAAGTTGGCCGTTCAGACAAATAGTTTCCCCGTAACTCATCCGCCCCAATAAATCCGCTCTGACCCCACAACACCGGAAGGGTCATATTTTCACCGGCGCCAAATGTAATCTTCCACGTCTATAAATCAAAATACGATTCGACCGCTTGCATCTAACGGGAATTAGAAAACCAAAACACGGCTAATAAACCAGTACCATCCTGACGAATAAATCTTTGTCGACCTTCTCAAAATTAAATACCGCACGGAGGTTCTCGCTTCCCGGCCTGGCTAGACGGATGGAGGCCTCTCAAATCGATTTCTCATCTATGATCTGAGAAACAATTTTTTTTTTTCACCCCTTAAATGGTCTTCCGTGAAGTGGGTCAGTGCATTTGCAAGCCTGACTCCCTCATAGGCTACTACGACTCACTTTTCTTGACTGCCGTCAATTAGTATAATTCTGCGAAAGACATTTAAATTTCTGGTTTTCAATGAATTATACAAATTCATATGCAAATGAAGTCAACGTTTTGACTTCCCTTCAAACGTTATTTGGGAGCGCTCTATCGATTAAAAAACAAAAATGTCGAGCTTTTGGACGTAGAGAGTGGTTTGGTTTTCTTGATAATCTTAGCTCAAGTTAACTTTTGAGTATACAAAACTGCGGAGGTTTGCCCTCTGCGGCTGTATTGCCAGCCCGCCGGATATACATCGTAGGAGGGACGCCCCTTCTCCCAACGGCCGTCCAGCCTTCCAGTTGGAAGACGGGAGGAATTTAATATTTTAATTTGCCATTTACTGTTCATCTTTTCTGACATTACATAATGTCGCAGCGCAGTAAATTAAATGAAATTAATCCTGACGGCCAGGACTCCTTTGCCTACAATTCAATTGAGTAAGCTGAACGGTCAGGTGAATTTTCGACGTGTGAGTCTGTTGCCCAGGACCCCATTGTCGACCTCTTGACTGTGGGATCTGGAAGAGCGGCCTCACAGAAGATTGGGTCTGCTGATCAGGCCTCCTTTGCTGACAATTCGGTTAAGGAAACTGCAGCAGCCTTCCCAATTTATACTGCAAGCTCAGGGCGAACTGGAACTGGCCACAGGGTTCCAGCATCCCCTCGGTTGCCTTCAGGGAGCTTTGCACCTTCACAACACCTCGTCATATCGAGCAGGCCAGATGAGTACAAGCATCCCCATACTGTGGCTGCATGTTCCTCTTGTGTAGATCACGTCAAATTCGTGTTATGCCCAGGAAGGCAATGCTCCCATACTCCCTTCCTGCTCCTCCAAAAACAACCAGAGAAGAATCCATAGAATCCATTTTTAGGAAGGATCCATTTGAAGGATGACAGAAGGTCGAATGAGGTGTCGTTTTCCAAGTAATTTCCAAACACTAAAAGAGATTTTTGGTTTTCTTTAATATTTTTTGCATGCTTTTAGGAATTGACAAGAATAGGTACCTACCTAAAAAAATTCTTTATTAAATAAAAAAAACTTTTTTTTAGTAGGATTTTCTTTTTTATTTATTTATATGTTCGAACAGATGTGGGGGCCTCTAAAATTACTTGGAAAACGAAAGCTTTTTTGACTTCCCTCGGATCTTCCAAAAATGCCATTTGTAGCCCCATGAAAGCCCCCCCAGATCCCCACAGTGAAATCGGATCGTTCTGGGGCCCCCGAAAATGGATTCTACGTCCAAACATACTTTGAAAACGACACCAAACTCGATCCCATAGCCAAAAACCTTCAAACACGCCTCCCGTAGCCCCAATTTAGCCCCATAGCGCCCCACGGGTTTGAGCGATCGGGCTGAAAACCTTGCGGGCGCAACTAGATGGTAAACCGAGTATTTTTGTCAACATTTCAGATAAAAAAACCAACAACAACAACTGCCCAAAACGGCTTGAACGGCGTAAGGACATTTTGTTTTTTTGAATTTAGACCTCTTGAAACGTTATAACGTCAAATTTTGAGGCCGATCAGAATTTTCGACCCCCATCGGAATTATTATTCCAAGAACAATAAACCAAAATTACCAGTTTTTAGGCCGATCAAAATTGTCGGCCGCCGCAACGAAAACATAAGTTGAATAAAACAAAAAGACCTCGTTTTGCTCTTTAATAACGTCCCAGTGAAAAATTGTCATTAACGCAAAACAATGCCTCAATTTTGACGGGAAAACCAAAGTGATTGTCGGAAAGGTAGTGTTGATACAGCGATTCCGGTCGATGAATGGCGGTCACGGTCCGGCGATCCTTTCCGAAACTCGTGAGGCTTCCGAAGTTTTGAAGAGAACGACCATCATTTTTTTTTACGGGTAGCAATCTTGGCGGGCTCGAGGGAACGTGACTGCCGGAAACAACTGAACCTCCATAACGCTGTATCTACACCCGCGAAAATGAAAAACTGGAGAAACACCTTCGTCGACGATCAGAGTCAATGACAAAATCGATCTCATGATCTGTTTTTCAGGAAAGGAATAATTAAAAGTTAATTAAATAATTAAGACCTCAAAACTCAATCTCGCGAGAAAAAAAGAGTCCAGTAGGTTCGACGAAAACACATGTCACGTTGTCGAGCGAACATTATAATTTACTTCACGCCACATAAATTAAATATAGCGAAATTTGCGAGCGGGTATTGAAGTATCCTTCGAAAGTTCCTCGAACCTGTTTTGAGAGGGCAAGTGAACCAGAACTTGTTTTTTGAAAATCGCCCCTGTATAAAACTGTTGAAGTGATTGAGAAAATTTGAAGTTTGATAGCAAAATAATGCTAACGCTGGGAGCCAACATTGTCGACGGCTATTATTTGGTCGTTAGCGGGTTCTCGAAGAGCGAAATAAACCTGCACAATGGAGAGTGTCATATCCCAAGGATCAGCGGCTGTTATACCGGTTCCAGAAGGTCACTGGAGGGAGGATTGTAGGCGTGCGGGTTTGCAAAGGGGTGGATTCCTCGGCCGGGGGGGTTCTCAACCGGTATGCGGAAAGCTCAAACCGATTGAGCAGACAGCGGAGCGATTTCAGTGAATCCTCAGCACGACCAGACGCCAAATTGCGTATTCCACTTGCAAACCTTTTTGTTCTCAGGTTTCTCGACGTTGCGTAAACATTTTGTTGGAACTTCCTTTTTGCACATTCGACCTCCTGCCGATTGGCGATACTTTCTTGACTCTGGCCAGCCCCGAGGGAGAGAAAGTGGGGCCTCAAAGTTTGCAAGGTTCGTTAGGAGTTGATAATTGGGGCCGCAATCACTCACAGAATCGATTAACGGATAGGACATGGGACGGATTGTCGAAATGCTAACTCAGTTCAGCAGACCAGGATCCTCGAGCGTTCCGCAACTTCATCAAGATTGAGATTATTTTTTATTCGGTTTCAAATAAAATGCTGCTTGGCCCATGCTTGAAAAAAAGAGCGGCAATATTCGACTTAGGCCAAGCGGCAAACCTCAACTAGTGTGAACGCGTTCGGCCTTGCTTCCTTGCCAGCTTTATGGCAATAAAAATTAATCTCGAGGAACCTCTATTTCTTAGAGGCACATGACTATAGAACACTGCCCACTGCGTATTTAGAATGATGCAACAAGTGAGGGGGGTTCAGCGAGAACTTTTTTTTCGGCCTTTTTTGGGGAGAGAAGAGGATTAGAGTCTTCCTTTTAGGAAGGAAGGATCCAGTCTACGCGAATGGTAGACTGCAGGGAAAACGTGTGATACCGCAGGGCTCTGGAAATTTTCAATTGCTCATTTTGAAGTGAGGCCCTGATTCGCGGACCCCTGCACTGGGTCACTTAGAGGCGAATATCCTCCAAGGGGAGTGGTCATCTTGGGATAAACGAGAAAGCCCGTCCTGTTTCTCGACCCCGCCCATCCTTTCCATCCCAGAATCGAACCGCACTACTCCCTACCATTACAATTTATCCCCCCATCGAAAAAAAAACAAAAACAGGTTCGTTCTTGCGCGTGAGTTCGACTGTAATTAGCGCCTCCGGGAGCGGAGATGTGAACGGTGGGGCGTCCATTTCGCGAATCTGGGTTGTCCCCCCTTCCCTTCGTTATACAACGCGGGAGGACCATTCGAAACACAGGTATACGACCTGTCAAGCGTACCCACGTCAAGACGACGCCCAATCCATATCTGATAAACATCTTCGTCGTAAAAAAGTGGAAAAAACCTTCTGGGCTCCCCTCGCTAAATTCTGCGACCCCCTACGTCACGGTGTTGCTGCACAAAAACAAAGGTGGGGTCTGACAAAGAGACAGCTGGAAACCCGAGACCGCCACCCAAGGACGAATACAGCCAGAGAAAGGAATCGCTCTTATAAATTTATTCTCGATAAAAAAAAGAAAGTACACTGTGCTCGCTTGATAAATACGTGTCCCCACATTCCATACAACGCCCACATCTGCGTCTCATGCCCTTGATCCCATAGACGTCAGAGCACAGTCGAACATCCTGGAGCAAAGAACAGCGCAAAGAACGAGGAAACTTAGGAGGAGCCGATCGTTAGAAACCTATTGACCTTGACTTTCGCACTCAGCGCAATTGATGCTTGGCGAAGAAAAAAAGACCTCCCGTGAGAAGCCTTTTGAGATCTTGAAACATAGTGATTAGGGATCCGCAGTAATGCTTATCCCACAGCGTAGTTAATTTGAAACGTCAAGGTGGTCAAATGGAGTTTGAAGCTGTGGCCCAACATTTGTAGTTCATCGAACCCTAAAATTGATCCTGAAACCCCCAGTATCAAGACAACTCCCGTGGTCACTCACCGTTGACTTGCGTCTGCCAAACGGCGTCGCCGACTCCCCAGAGGCCGGACATGCCGAAGAAGACGAGAGGCGAGTTGGGGTGAGGCCTCCAGTAGAGCATGATGATGACCAGGCAGGCGTGAACCATGCAGCCGAGCGCCATTATGGGGAATCTTCCGACGTACTTCATCATCGTGCCGAAGACGAGGGAGCAGATGGCGTTGACGACACCGAAGCAGATCATGACGTAGCCGACGTTCGAGACTCCCAGGGCGCAGGAGACGTACGCCTGAAAATATGAAATCATAAATTAACAAATTCTTGGGGCAAAGCAGCTTCAGCTGTGCTCCTCAGTCATGCCAAACGGCTCATAAAAATTCTTTGGATTTATTGCATGACATAAAACAAAGGGTCAAGCAGTAAATCGCCGACTCATAGATGGGTCTTTCAATTCCACCCACCTTCACAGTGAGCTTCATGTGGAACTTTTGCAAGGCTACAAGAGAAGTTTTTGAAGGGTTTGGGGAAGAGAATCAAGTTGTCGTATTTGTATCTTTAGGCGTAGAATCGAATATAGCTATAGGTTTTGGTTTATTATTCTTGGAATAATACACCTATGTTTTCGCGACAGAGGTCGACGACTCCGATCGGGCTCAAAATTTGACATTATCCGTTTCAAGTGGTCTACATTCTAAATCCGAAATGTCCGTCCGCCGTACGCCGTACGCCGTCCGCCGTCCAGGCCGTTTTGGGCAGTAGGAAATTTTTAAAAAATCTGAAATTTCGACAAAATACTTGGTTTACCATCTAGTTGTGCCCGCAAGGTTTTCAGTCCGATCGCCCAAACCCGTGGGGCGCTATGGGGCTATAATGGGGCTACGGGAGGGGTTTTTTGAAGGCTTTTAGCTATGGGATCGAGTTAGGTGTCGTTTTCGAAGTATTTTTGGACGTAGAATCCATTTTTTGGGGTCCCGGAACGATCCGATTTCACTGGGGCGATGTTTAGGGCATTCGTGGGGCTAAAAATGGGATTTTTGAAGGATCCCAGGATGTTAAATATTTTTCGAGTAAAAAATACGGAATTTTGGAAAAGAACACATTTTTGAACAAAAAAATCCAAAAAAAATTTTTTTTGAAATAAAAATCCAAAAAAATTTTTTTTTTTTAATTTTTTCATTCATAGAATTAAATTTCTGTACAAGTAACGTATATCAAAGAATAATAAACCCTTGTGTAAAATTTGCAGCGTTTTACCCACGGGCTTGAGTGAGGTATCGTTTTCGGAGATTATTATTCCAGAATCAATAAGGAGTACCTGTACCTATCTCTCTACAAAGATATTTGATTATTAAGAATGCTAAACCCAGTTGTTTCTTCAATAACTAGACCCAACTCTACACCAGTGCGCTCGAGATGGGCTGTTCCAAGTAGATCTGTTACTTGGAACCTAATCCAAAAGAATCGTACCTTGTACAGTGACAACTCACCTTCATTTCAATGAATGGGAAAACGATACTGAAAAATAAAATAAAAGAAATTCAAGATAAAATTGCGATAAACTAGGAATGTCGCGGTGATTTCCCGATTTTGATGGTTTTTTTGGTTTATTATTCTTGGAATAATACACCTATGTTTTCGCGACGCGGGTCGACGACTCCGATCGGCCTCAAAATTTGACATTATCCGTTTCAAGAGGTCTACATTCAAAATCCGAAATGTCCGTCCGCCGTCCGCCGTCCGGGCCGTTTTGGGCAGTAGGAATTTTTTTTTAAATCTGAAATTTTGACAAAATACTTGGTTTACCATCTAGTTGTGCCCGCAAGGTTTTCAGTCCGATCGCCCAAACCCGTGGGGCGCTCTGGGGCTATAATGGGGCTACGGGAGGGGTTTTTTGAAGGCTTTTAGCTATGGGATCGAGTTAGGTGTCGTTTTCGAAGTATTTTTGGACGTAGAATCCATTTTTTGGGGTCCCGGAACGATCCGATTTCACTGGGGCGATCTTTAGGGCTTTCATGGGGCTAAAAATGGGATTTTTGAAGGATCCCAGGATGTTAAATATTTTTTGAGTAAAAAATACAGAATTTTTGAAAAAACACATTTTTGAACAAAAAAATCAAAAAAAAAATTTTTTTGGAATAAAAAATCCAAAAAAATTTTTTTTTTTTAAATTTTTTCATTGACAGAATTTAATTTCTGCACAAGTAACCTATATCAAAGAATAATAAACCCTTGTGTAAAATTTGCAGCGTTTTTTTTTTTTTTCATCCGATTAAAGAGTCAGATTCCTCGAAAACAGAAAGATTCTCGCAGACACTACTCCAAATAGCCTTCTTGTCGGTTCAATTTTAATCCACAATTTGATGTAGATTCATTCACTATCGCTCAGATTTTTCGGCTTAGCGTATACGCTAAACCGAGCTACTTTTTGGTGGTTTCGGAATGTTTTTTTCTTTTCCGACTTTTAGAAGTATTTTCGAAACGGGTCAACAAGCGTTGTTACTAACAAAAATTACGAGTTGTTAGAACTTTACGAGTTGACGGGCTGCTAAGGGTGTTCCGGGTGAAGCATGGTTTGCATTATTGATAGGTAGTGGACGGGAGTTTTACGAAGTACGCGAAGTCCCAGCTAGTTTTAAAATAAAGATGACGCGATCTGTGTCACTGTTGTCCTCCTCTCCGTGTTGGGGGCTTTGATATAACAGGAATGGCACCTTTAGAACTGTAAGAACACACTTTGTAGTTGTAGTTACATGAAAGGGTTTCAGTTCCAACTGGGGCTATGACGACCATCCCAAACGACTGGAGACATCTGAAGGTGAAACAGCAACACCAGGGACTCATTTCTTATAGGGTTTGGCGAAAAGGATTTCCACAGTGTGTACTTGAGAAATTACTAGTGAACCTTCTGGGTGGAGCCAGGAGTCAGGGAGTGGGAGAGCACTCCAGGCTATGTGGACTTAGCCATTACGAAGCCTTGAAGGGGACACCAAAATAATTGTAATCCGGGAAAGAAAACCTCATTCACATTGCCAACATCTTTTTAAATTAACATTTCTACTGTCCAGCCGCCTCCAGAAAGGATGTTCAAAAGCGTTGAGAAGGATTCGCATAATGATGTGGGGATGTTGAATGAGCAAAAACGCTACACGGGGATTCGTTCGCTCATTCAAGATAGCCCAAGGACGGTTCTGTCAGTGCAAATGAATATTCCAGCGCTTCGTTATCATCCGAGGGAAACCGTGATACATCACGTGGGAACAATTACCTCAACTGGACGTATTTCATTTCGTACCATCCGGCAAACTCGGGTAGATTTCCCAAATGCACACATAGGTTCCATTACGTTGTTTAGTTGAAGATATTGAACGAGACGTTGAATATCAAAACGGTCCGATAATCAACACTTCCGGAAAATGCTCAGATTACACAAGGAGTCAATTAAAGAGAGCGAACCCATCAAATCAGAGCGTGATTGAGCAGAGAAGAATGCAGTACCGTAATAAAAGTCAATCAAGCGAAACGACCAAAACACACGTTTGGTCTAGATTCTAATTCTTACCCAATCAAAAGAAGAAAGAAAATCCATACTCAATACCTCCTCATGTTTCTTTCATCTTTCATCCAGGTCACTGGAAAATCTATCCCTGAAATAATTTGCCAATCGCCCATTGTGATCGCCTCGGTGGCGTCATCGTCCGATCCGGTCAGCATTAGTTGTATGCTTTGTGCGTGCCCCGGAACTCGGTCGTGGCATCCTCAACCTTGTGGTCTTCGTCCTTTCGCGACCTTGCCGATCATATTGATACCGGCCTTATCTTCACAAGTGCAGCAGCCCATTAAAAAACAAAAAAATTAATGAATCTGAACTTGCGAGGCGGAATAGACCAGCCACAGTTTCTCCCTGCGTTTTGGTTTTATCGGACGATACGAATTATTAGCGCACGAAAAATACAATTCACAGCTTTTTGGTTTATCATTCGCCGAATTTACTCAACTATTTTGATTCGCCAGGAGTAGGAAATATGGTTTGTTATTCTCAGAGTAATCAACCTGTATTTGGTGACGGGGATCAAAATGTTTTATCGCCCTCAAAATTTTTTCCTTCTAGGAACGTTTCAAGATGGGTAAACGCAACAATGAAATGTCCATCACCCGTACAGGCCGTTTTAGGTAGGGTGGTGGAACCAGTCTCCTACACATTAGTGGAAGATCTCCAGTTTTTACTCAATATTTTGGTCTGATGTCGTCTGACGAGCTTTGGAGAGGTTGATATCGTTAGACCAACTCTAGAAACCAAGAAAATGTCAAAATTTGGTTCCTATGAATTACAATAATTGTAATTCATAGGAACCAAATTTTGACATTTTGACATTAATTATTAATTTATTTCGAGAGTAGGTTTTTTCAACAGAGTCATACAGGGTGAAAAGTGGTTGTCACCAGTGTCATACACCCTTTGGAACCAGTTTCATACACATCTCATAAAACATTTAAAAATCCGTTTAAGTTGAAATTTAATGATCAAGAACAGAATATAAACGCACATTATACTTTATGTACCGTTTATTGGAGCTCCCAGGAGTTCGGAATTTCGAAAATCGTCCCCATACACCCCCTGCATAATACTGGTCATTGTGATTGCAATGTCCAGCAAAGGTTGTGAGATAAATTTCAAGTCCTAACTAAAATAACAAAAATGCTTTTTTTTGTTGAAAGTTTCGGGTTTCCCCAGTATTATACACCTGGGTATGATACTGGAGAATTGGTTGTTATCAGGTCCCCAGTATCGTACACCCTCTCCAATCAAGTAAAAACCTATTCTTTTGACAAAATTATCGACGGAAATGAACTCTACGAGTCCAAATACATGAAAAATCGCCCATACAGGATTACAGTAAGATAAAAATGTGTGGTAAGTAAAGTGAAAGCAAGACTTGCTTAGTAGAGCTTACAAAATGCTACGGCGACGCCATGAAACGAATGAACCACGAGGTATCCTTGGTAAACACCAAATAACAACAACAAAAAACCTTCCTCAGTGCTTCAAGTTCTCATGAGGGCCGTTAGATAGACCCACTGGAAACTTCCTAGTTCAGAGGGAAGCAAAATTTGCTTCAAATAATAAGAGTCCAGGCGGTCTATTTAATGGACCGCCTGGACTCTTATTATTTGAAGTTGAAGATGCAAGTGTATGACACTGGGTGGGTGTATGAGACTGGTTTCACCACCCTAGTAGAATTTTTTTGTTCAAATCTGAAATTTTGTCAAAATACTCGGTTCTCCTCGTTGTGCCCACAAGGTTTTTCACCCGATCACTCAAACCCGTGGGGTTCTGTTGGGCTGAAAAGGGGCTAAGTGAAGGGTTTTTGAAGGTTTTCTATCGCTCTACTTTGAAGGTTTTCTATATCTATAACTATACATTGTATATATTTACTTTTTCTCTTCGCTATTTTTTGCAGGTTTTGCTTACCTGCAAAACTTTATTTCAGTTCACCAGGTAATTTAGACGGATATTTAGAATACGACACCCTGGACGTGAACTTTTGGGAGTTGCTGCATCCCACAGTTATTTTCGACATGAACTGAAATATAATTAATCGTCTACATAATATGGCATATTATGTAGCATGACAATTGAAGATTATAGATATATCTAATACTATTTATAGGCTTAACATGTCACGTTAAGTCAAGATTCAAACTCGGACGGGTGTCACCGTCAGCTTTTGAAATTTTCGCCATTGTGCCCGCAAGGTTTTGAATCCTCTATAAATTCTGAACCTATCATCGATCCACCCGACTACTTCACAACTTACAGGTTTCAATACGCCTCCCAAGTAATCTTTCTCAGACTTTTCACACTCCCTTGAAGGCTCAACAAACTTTTTTTCTCCATCAACGGCCACTCCGAACCTGTCGGACGAAGAGAGGACAGTTTCATCTGGAGAGGGCGGTCATTATTCGCATAGCTCGAGTTTTGCATAATGATCTAAACAAGTTGAAATAACATACTCCCTTTAATTGGCTTTAATTTCCCATTCGCTCCCGTTACGAGCCGATTATGACAATCATTGGGAAGGAGCCGAAGAGTGAAAAGTGTGTTTGGTTCAATCCGCTTCAATCCAGATTTGTCTTGGACAAAAAAAGTTGAGAAGTCCGTAAAAGCTTTTTTTTTAAAGTTAATAACTGGGTTGCTGCCGATGAGAAAATTCTACACGAAGGGCTTTGTTTACGCTCCAATTTTGATAAGATCTCCAATCATCCAAGCCGCGAATGAATATTTTAAGAACTGATCCGTAATTATCAAACGTTTTGAGGAACTACTGAAATCGCCATCACGTGAATTCAATACAGGATTACATGCAAATCAAAGTTAGCTTCAAGTTCTTTGTTCATACATAATAACCTTGTTTTGGAATAACAGTGTTCACTCGACGGAAAAGAGGGGCATTTCAGTTGACGACCTTCCATCAATTTGGCAAGTATCCGGCAACTAAGGAAAAAGACCGAACCCAAGGGCTATTGTTGTGTCAAAAAGCTACCCTCACAACAGATTATTTGCCTTTAATTCGAACTTTTTTTTTTTTTTTAGTTTGGTGTAGTTTCAGGGGGGAAAACAAAAGATTAATTCCGAGGAAGTCGGCGTGTGAGAAGGCCGTCAGTTATCATCATGGGAATCCGCTCGCAAGGTATAAATAGGGGAAAATAGTTTCCACCATCATGGCGGGCATGGAGCTTCCACTTGAGAAGGTTATAGTTCGAATTCCAGGGTTCCTCGTCGTCAAACGGCGGAGAGGCGGATAAATTGCATAATTGGAGCTTAATGTGTTTTCGAAACGCAATGTTAAAGAGTAAAACGCTGCAAATTTTACACAAGGGTTTATTATTCTTTGATATAGGTTAGTTGCACAAAAATTATTTCTGTGTCAAAAGAAAAAATGTTAGAAAAAAAATTTTTGGATTTTTTTTTTTCGAAAAAAATTGTTTTTTTCACAAATTCTTTATTCTTTACTCGAAAAATATTTAACCTCCTGGGATCCTTCAAAAATCCCATTTTTAGCCCCATGAAAGCCCTATAGATCGCAACAGTGAAATCGGATCGCTGCGGGACCCCAAAAAATGGATTCTACGTCCAAAAATACTTCGAAAACGACACCTGACTCGATCCCACAGCCAAAAGCCTTCAAAAACCACCTTCTGTAGCCCCATTTTAGCCCCATAGCGCCCCACGGGTTTGGGCGATCGGGCTGAAAACCTTGCGGGCACAACTAGATGGTAAACCGAGTATTTTGTCAAAATTTCAGATTTAAAAAAAAATTCTTACTGCCCAAAACGGCCTGGACGGCGGACGGTCATTTCGGTTTTGGAATCTAGACCACTTGAAACGAATAATGTCAAATTTTGAGGCCGATCGGAGTCGTCGACCCCCGTCGCGAAAACATAGGTGTATTATTCCAAGAATAATAAACCAAAAAAGTGTCTAGGAACAAATGGTTTGATGGGGCGTGCCAATTGCGCCTTCAACCACAATCTTGAAAGGAAGAAACGCAGCAAATTTTACACAAGGGTTGTTACTTTCGCTTCGAAAATTGTTGACCTCCTGGCATCCTTCAAAAATCCCACTTGTAGCCCCCATGAAAGCACTATACATCCCCACAGTGAAATCGGATCGTTCCGGGAGCCCCAAAAATGGATTCTACGTCCGAAAATACTTCGAAAACGACACCTAACTCGCTCCCATAGCCAAAAGCCTTCAAAAAAAAAAACCTCCCGTAGCCCCATTTTAGCCCCATAGAGCCCCACGGGTTTGGGCGATCGCAATCCCGTCTTGGATAACCGATCCCCCAAGGGCATGTACCCAAACAATCAGACCCAGAGCAACCTACGCGTCTTAGCGAATTCGTAGAGCAGGATGGGAATCATCTGGAAATGGACATTGTTGTGTCAACGGAAGGCGAGGAAGACATTTTCCTGGCTGCTGAGGACATGCCAGAGGGAGAGCTGAGTGAAGTAGTCAAGATGAAGCCAGTTTGACGCGATGAAAGCTTGGACGTGAAGAACTTTCTTGCTCCGAGTGTCTTTACTGCAGTACATACAGGCTGTAGCAGGCATCAGCATCTTGATGGGACGACTTCGATGTGATGTCAAGAATAGAAGGAATAGTTAGCAATGAACGGTGGAAGCAAGATTGGACTGGAGAAAGTGTATGACGGATCGCCAAGTGAAGAAGATTGAAGCATAAAATAAGAGAAGAATGACAACACAACTGCCTGCCTTGGGATTTTGTCTTTTGTGTAGGAGGTTCATACGCCACGTCCGTGTCACAATACGTTTCGGGATACGATTGACGTATCAAAATGCTCCAGCCGGTACGTGTCTCTTGCGTTCAAACCATAAACGTCCGCAAACGACACACGACACGCCGAGACGTTCGTCGATAAAGATTTTACACGGAGGCTTTAGGCATCTTCTGCATTTTCTTGCGCTTCGACGGCTTTACGATTATGTTTTTTACTATTTACAGTCCCAAAATGGACTTAAATTACCGCGAATAAGTTCAAGACGTAAGGACACTTTTGAGGCCCTTCAAAACACTACTCCACCAACGAACAAACCGATAAACAATAAAACTGCCCAAAGACTGGTAGTAAATTTCAAAGTTAATGACGGGGTAAACACGGATTTAAACTAGGTCTACAGGCTCAATGTCACAAAAACAAGAGTACATTGGGTATGAGGAATGTTGACATTAACGATAACGGGCGCGCCCTAGGCTACTGTTTTATCACAAGGTTTGAATAGATATATGATTTTGAGGGTTAGCCTTAGGATCACTATCTCAGAACACCAAATACATATTTGAAGAGACACAATGACTACGATATTCCCCTTTGAAGCTAATATTTTTTGTTGAAAAGACCGGAGGGTTTAGTTTGAGAAAAGCAGTCAGAGCGATAAGGGAAACTGTTAGGCGATATTTTAGGTTGTGTAACTGGTAATGTATTCACCTGGGTGAAGTCGGCACCGATGAACGCCTGCTCCATTCCGATCCACACTGTGATAGGGATGAGCAGCTGCTGGTAGGGTTTCTTGAGGTGGTAAGCAGTGGCTGACAGGAGTTGGATGCCGCTGAGCTCGGCAGAGTCTCCTTTCCTCTGTTTCTCACCATACCTGCGACAAAAAGAAATGATGAGCGATGGGCTGCAGGCGCCTGAAGAACCTGTTTCACTGATTTGAAGGCGAAATTGAGGAAGACGGCCGGGAGGATTAGCTTGTCAGTTGGCGATAAAAAAAAAGAAGCCAAAAAGCAGGTTCTGAGGCTTTGTAGGCACGTCAACATCGCTTGATCACCGAATGATCACCAGAAGTCACTTAGCGAATTCCCGAGCGTTCGCGTCATTTTCAACTTCAAAGCCACCTCCTTCCATCAAAGTGTGTTCATTTCAATCGGCCGCGATAAACGAATTTTAATGGCGAAAGTGAGGCCACCATTAAGAAATGTTGTGTACGTTGAAAACTTGAAAATTTATGAAATACCAGTTTAAACAAATTATGTAAATTTAGAAATAAATCAATCGAAAGTCTACAAATTTTCTCACTCAAGGGAAAGTCCATTTAAGGATGAAACATTACAAGACAATATTTCATTAGTAAGTAAATTGACAATTTTTTTGCACGATTTCATGCATAAAATCGTCATAAACCAAAACTCAACCTTCACTGATTGGCCTATATAGTTTGTTTACGGCGGAAATAGGCGGACACGCAATCGGCAATTAGTCCCTGAAAATAAAAAACCGAGTTGATTGATTTTCGAGTCCGGTTGTCTCTTGACTTGATTAATTAGAGGCACCGCATTCTGGGATATTCCATTAACAATTAAGAAAGTTAGCGGAGGTCCGTCAAAAGAGGTGATGTATGTGTCGGGCTAACGAGGCAGACAAATTGGAAATTACTCTGAAGGATTATTATCCGTGACGTGGAAGAGTTAGCGGTTTTGAAGGACAAATGGCAAATTGTAGTGTTTCGTGGCGAAAAAAAAAAAAAAATAAAAAAAATAAATAATTAATTTAAAAAAAAAAAAAATAAATAACAGCAACAATAAGTACCTACTCGTTTTAAGTAGCAACTTTCCATTGACACAGAGTCATTTTAGTGTAGCTACAAATATCGACAATAAGGAATGGACGTTGTGGGGAATCCAAACACAAGCGTTGAAGAGGTAAGAAGTTCAGGAGACGGCAACAGTGGGGCGAAAACGCAAAAACGCGCTTCTAATTCAAAATCAACTGTCTAAATCGATATCCTGAATCCAATGGAATAATTTTGGATCGAGTTGACGTCTTCTTTGGGTTGAAAATTCAAAAATTAGGGCAATACCGTGAAGTATTTGCAAACAAAATTATATTTTCCTTGTTGCCAGAAATCGTAAGTTTGCTTCGTTAACCAGTTGAATTAAATTTTAAACATTATTTACGAATCATTAATTAAAGACATGAAAATGTCAAAAAAAAGATTGATTTCCACTTCAACATTTTTACAACTTTTTACATGTTTTCTCATGATTGAACGAAAATCTCAACGGTTTACTCATCACTTAGCCGTTTAGCGTTGTCATTGACGAAAAAAAAAAAAAAAAAAAAAAAAATCCTACCAACACTTTGACCAAATTTTGACATTCAAAAATTGACTTATAAAGCGGGTTTTTGCTTCACTGTGCACCGGGCCGCTCACGCTCCAAAAACCGTACCACTCTAAAAAATATTCAGAGGCAGAGGATACGAATACATATAATTTATTTCGAGGAGAGATCTCGGAAATGTCCGCCGGTTGTCGCGGTCAATAAGACGACCTATAAAGGTGTCAGAAAAGATCTCAATCTGGTAAGGAGGCGCCGAAAAGGATTTTACGGCCCACGCCGCGAACGGTACCTGGAATCACCTCGTTCATAAGAAATTTCTCGGCGCGGGGAAAAAAAAAAAAAAAAAAAAATCTCAAAATTATGTGAGGTTGTAAGGCGATTCGGAGGATGGCTTCCTGGGGGGAGCGGAATGGCTTCATTTCTGACGAATATTCCCGAACCAATTCAATATCAGCCTTATAAACTTGGTTTGATCCGGTCTTGAGACGAGGACTTCCCCAGTAATAAAACCGAGTGGGACATTGAAGTTTTCAGCAAGGCCCGACGATATTGACGTCAAACGGTGACAAGTGACCTTTTAAGGAGATTCAAAGGTTGGCATTCTGTGTTAAATGCGACTCTGCCATCGCGAGGATACAAAAGCGCCACTATATTTAATGAAGCCAGAAGGCTAAAATTATTCTGATCTCGTGCAGATGAGGTGAGCGCATTCGCGTGACTCCCCAACGTTCATTATCAACATTAATATGAAAATATAAGCGCACGAAAATGTTGTTTCGAGGTATCTTGTTAACGATGAGTCCATTACCGTACAAATAGAGGAGTTTCTGTTTGACCGAGCATTGAAGATCATTCAGGACGTGGAGCATCCCCCCCTTCAAATCTCCCTCTGTGTCTTCTTGAGACCCAGAACAAGCCACACAATGAAAATTACCTGAAAACCCGTGGATGTGGAAACGTGTCGACCAATGATCGATAAAGTGTATTATTATACCCGATTGGCTCCCATTACTGGTTGTGCGAGGAGGACGAGGAAGACTGCAAACGACTTGACGTCAGGTCTTTTGTTCCATTGAGGAACCCAGGATCAGCTGACTCCTAATCGCTCATTGTTCGGCAGCTATGAATGGAGGACCCACTTCGTTTGAACTGGGCTCATTTCGCTCGCCGGTTGAACAGGAGGAATCACTCATTTTTCTCGCATTCATTAACCGTCTCAAGCGGTGTTTGCACTGTTAATTTTTTTCCCCCTCGGGCTGAAATCCGGGAGAGCGTCCGGTCGAAATCCCCGCCTGTGACTATCAGTTTCTGGCATCTTTGCCAAGTTATTACCCGCCAATTTCCACCAAGTTAATGCAAAAACGAATAGAGGGGTAAGTTGACGATGCATGAGGGCAATTTGCATAAATCAAAGCTTTGTTGGAGTCTCAATCTCAACCAATAGTACGCGGACAAGTGGGCCCTTGCTTCGCTGAGCCATTCAAAGCAAGTGGATGAGCGACGGAGAGCGACGAGGCGCAAGTGCGCCCACTCGACCCTACTGGCCTGCTTTAGGGAAATTCGGAATAAACTTCAAGTTTTCTGCGTTTAATGTACTGAAAACTGAAATTTTGTGACAAAATTTGTCTTTTAAACCAAGCGTAGAGAGGATGGCACGATTCAAGCACCATCTCATACCGAACCCAAATACGTCAAGAAGGAAATTAGGAAGTTTCAGTATCATGTTAGTCAGTTAATCAGTGAGGAAATAACGCGCAAGTGTACCCATTCGAGCTCATTTGCGCCGTTTCTCGCTCCACCGAGTTGGGGGGTGCGATAGGAAAAACCCCATAATTTCGTCTGACAGTTTAAGCGCCATAACCGTGACATACAAACCGACATAATTTCACTGTCTGAATTAATCCACATTGTGTTGATAAGAATTAGTAGTATACCACCTTTTCCATTGTTATGCTCCTTTGCGCCGTCTCCCCCACCGTTTGAAACCCTGCCGAGCTGGTTGCGCCTCCTTAGGACACCCCCTCCCCCAACCTTCCAGACATCCTTTCAAATGGTCTTGCTCCTATTTTTTTCAACACTTTTTGGTTCAAATTGGCTGCAATGAGCAATTTTTTGGTGGTTTCAGACTTTTCTCATGTACTCGCGGAGCTGAATTTTTAGATCATTTCAAATGTCAACTCCAACCCCGTATTACTGAATTTAAAGTTGACATTACACACACCCACCACTGACATCCGCACGAAGCGAGGCTCCTCCCTGTATACATCTGGCTCCTCCCTGTACGGATGCTCGTAAACAAAAAGAAAACTTCCCACTTAATTTTTTTCTTTTTTATCGGGGTGACTTCCATACAAGGAATCTTTTTCATCAGTCACTTATGCGATATGAACTATGAAAAAGTGAGAGAGAGTTTAAAAAAACCACCTCTTTAAAAGCTTTGAAAAGGTACAATGAAGTGTGATAGATGGCTGAAGTGTCAAGAAACAATGCCAACGAACTCGGCTTTTGTTCTGTTCATAACTCGAAGAGCGAACTTTACCCACACCTCAATAACAAAGTTTATAGTTGAATCAATCGCTAAAAAAAAAAGTACTGTTTTTCATTCAACTCCTCAAGAAAATTACGCCAACAACCGGGCCACGGACCCGTAAAAGGCAACTCATCAAGGATCCGCTGAACCTATCGTCACAAGCCAAATGACTCGAGTCATTTTGATTTGAGAGAGAGCCAAATTTGCGACAAGGACTAAAACTTTGTGCAACATCCTCAACCGAAGGTGAGCAAGTCCGGACCTCATCTGACCTCAACCGGCATTTTTAGCGAGCCCGTAGATTATAATTATCCGCTAATTTTTTTTTTACAAACTTTTTGTGGCGTCTGAAGCTCCTGAGTGATTTAATATCGGGAAAAGAACGTTTTTACAAATTGTTTTCGTGGAGGGAGGTGGGGGGGGGGGGACCTTCGCGACGCAAAACCCGTGTCGCATCAAGTAAGGTCGTGTTTTGTTCATACAAATTTGTTTATCCGAACACTTTCGGACGGTGGGGTAGAGTACATTCGACCAAAACAAACCGAAATTCCAAAGGCAGGCGAGGGCGCCTTAAAAAACCACAAAAAAATTAAAAACCGGACGAGGTGGAAAGTTTTCTTGGTAGGTCCAGCTACTTTGTGCTACTTCTTGCCCCAAACACCTTCGGTGTCTTCGGCGTCTTCAGTTGCTTCCTCCTCAACTGCTTCTTCACAACGTCCGCATCCGTAATTTTTTTTTTCGAAATGAGAGTTTTGTCTCGCCTCGAAAATCTAGCCAGCCAATTTTAATCCGTCAGGATCAATTTCGTCTGGAGTTTCAATTTAAGTGGGCGTTCCCGACCGATGTTCGCTTCATATTACGTTTCCGTTATCTAGATGGACGAATATTATCAACCCGATCGAGGCAATTCATATGCAAATTGGGGCCGTTTGATGTAACGAAGTGCAAGCAAAAATGTTCGTAGATTGCAGCGTTACGATCGAGTAGCAGGTTAACGACCGGAAAAGTTGCAAATTGCTCGAGTGCTGCCCATTGGCGCCGTTTGAAGGAGTGGGATTTTTTTCTGTTATTTGGTTCGGTTTCACTTCTAGTTCCGCAAGAGTGGGGTGTCGTTCAGTGATTTCGGACGAGAAATTGATATTATATCGATTCCCAGATGTTTATGACTCGATTGGATTTTTGGTCTTCTACTAGGTGGGGTTTTTGACGGACATCGGCCAGAAAAGTCGTCGAATTTTCGATACTTCTGGGATTTCGAGACACGTTCAATCACCCTTTACATGGTCTCTGGTATCAGTAGAGTAGTGCCTCTATCTTCATTTATTTAGCAGAAAACAGAATTCATCATCTGGCGACCCCAGCCAAGCCAACATACTCCAACATATTCCGAAAATCCCAAATTCTCAATTTGGTGGAGACGTTAGACTAGAGATCACAAGTAAGAGACACTCAAAGTCAATAAACAGAATTCCGAATTCATTTCTGAGTTGATAGCTCGTATCGTTCGTTCCGGTAAAGCTTTCATGGCCGGCGGTTTTCAAGGAGTGCGACGGTCTTGTGCCAATAAAAATGACTGGTAGTTTCTTTCTCTCTGTTTATTGGTCATCGGTCAAGCTTTCGGCTACACGCCATCTTCAGATTTACAAAATGGATAACACGCTAAGGTTACAAGAGAATATAGCAGCATAAGTCTACCTAGTTATAACGATAGGTACATACTTCGTTTGTTGTGAAATGTTGTCCTCATCCGACAATCCACCCGCCGCTCCTCCTGCCTGTCCTAACCCCCAACCCAAGGAACCCCCTGGGGCTGGCCAGGGGGTTGCTCCATCCATTTTACAGTTCCTGAAGATGGCGTGTAGCCGAAAGCTTGACCAATCACCAATAAACAGAGAGAAAGAAACTCCCAGCCGTTTTTGATGGCAAAAGACCGTCGCACTCCTTGAAAACCACCGGCCATGAATCCAAATGGCTAAAAGAGAAGAAATCTCACTCGCCTAATTCCATCAAGGGGTTTGAAAGAAAGAACCTGGGACAGAGTAAAACGCTGCCAATTTTACACAAGGGTTAATTATTCATTGAAATAGGTTAATCGTGTAAAAATTATTTCTATGTACCAAATAAAAACATATTTTTTGAAAAAAAAAAAAAAACATTTTTTGAACAAAAAAAAAAAAAAAAAAAAAAATTTAAAAAACTACCTAAGTAAATTGTTTGGACAGATGAGGGACCTTGAAAAATGGATTATGCGTCAAAAAATCAACGGAAAACGACATCTCATTAGACCTCCTGTGATCCTTCAAACGTCTCGTTTGTAGCTTCATGAAAGTCCCATAGATCCCCGCGGTAAAATCGGATCGTTCTGGATTCCCCAAAAATGGATTTTACGTCCAAAAATACTTCGAAAACGACACCTAACTCGACCCCATAGCCGAAACCCTTTAAAAAACCCTTCGGTAGCCCCATTGTAGCCCCACGGGTTTGAGCGATCGGGCTGAAAACCTTGCGGGCACAACTAGATGGTAAACCAAGTATTTTGTCAAAATTTCAGATTAAAAAAAAAAAAAAAAAAAAAAAAAAAATCCAACTGCCCAAAACGGCGGACAGGCTATGTTGTTATGTTGAGACGATGATGTAAAATTTTAAGGCCGATCAGAATAATAAACCCAAAGTCTTTATGTCAAACTCTCACAAGTCTTTATATCAAACTCTCACAAGTTTGTTTCAACGCAAATGACCATCCATCTAAAACGCCATCACACTTTTTTATTTCGTTGTCAACTTTTGGCGAATTTTTGCGTGATCCAAGAGAGCTCATCAACCCCAGTCAGCTAATTACCCGACGCAAAAGAGCTTAATTATAACCTGCGGTTTTTCCGCTGTTCCACTCTGCTGTACCGGGCGATTGAAATCGATTTATCATTGTCTGAGCCCTGTTCATTACAACTACGTCTCACGGCTCGTCTTCTTTTTTTCCCCGAGACTTATCTCACTTGGAAGGAGATTTGTTTGAAGATATGGAATTAAAAAAAAACAAAAACAATCAGAAGCCGTGCAGGAAGTTTTGCTTCCCGTGTGATTCGGGAAGATCGCAGAAGTTTCCGAGCTTGAAGGGTTCCGGACTAGGCAAATTTTTGCCGTTTACCGTTAATTCGTTATCTTAACGTGTCGAATACAAGATGAGCGTACTTTAGAAAACCAGGTTCAGGCCAGTTTAGAAAGCTTGCTACTCCCAACTTGAAATCCGTCGCTTGGAAATTTCGCAACTTCAAAAACTCCTTCAGGCCAAGAACAGTTAGGCGAAGTTGAAATACCGCACTGTTTACGGGGCGAGAGGCCCAGACGTTGGAATAATCAATATTCATGAATCTCCCACCACCTGTAAGGAAGCGTACGAGGCGTAAACAAGGAACCGATTCGGACTCAGGTGACGCAGATGGGGCTGAGTGAAGGTGGGTGGTGACCGTGGAAAATCTGAAGCCCTTATAACGGTTAAAAGCTATAAACTTGGGTGTATTTTGCAGGCAGCCAATTTATAACATACGAGTCACTTTATAACAATAGGATTGTTCTTTTTGCGTCACAGTGATTATCACCAGGACTTCGGACGCGTCTAGAACATGCCCAAGGACGAGACCTCTTCATTTTTCCTTTTTCTTTTTTCCGATTGTCTCCTGAGGCCCTCATTCGCGTTTTTTCCCCCTGTGTTCTCGGTCCGGTGAGCAAGGGCTCTCATCAAACTACAGGTCTGAGATACCAGAATCCCGAGAAAATAACCGACGGGTCGACTTAATAGAGATTGAGGATGGTTCAATCAAAAAGTCATTGGGCTTTCGATGACGCCGCAAAAAACGCATCCACAGGTGGTTCTGACTGATCGGCGGAAGATTGGCCCCAAGTGTCACAATTTAATTGAAAACTGAGTCAATCGGAATGCTCGACGAAGAATCCGGGTGTTGCCATCACAACAATTTTTACGGCCGGTTGTTTCGTTCACAATTCAAGTGTTGTGGTCATGATGGGAACAAAGAACTTGAACCGCCAGTACAAATTTCGTTTCTGGCAGCAAACGTTGCGGGGGTTTCTGCACGGCGGACACATCAGCTGCTCAGTTGCATCACCTCAGGAATGCAGTGCAAACGACGAGAATTCTCAACAGTTTCTACAAGGCTCCTGGTCAACAATTAACGGGACGTTTTTAGTTCTTATTGTCGCGGGTGGACATTGTTCAAAACATTCGTCGAGCAGCGTCTTTGAGAATTAATGAGCAATTAATGTGGGAGCGATAAAAACGCTACGTCGTCGAAGAATGCTGCAAACTGGATTACAAATGAAGATACGGGGAGAAAAACAACCTTAGTCCACCAAAACTCACCATGGGAAAAATTAAAATTGTAATTAAATTCACTGAAAAGCCCCATTGAAAAAGTAAAATCAAATAAAATTATATATATATAAAAATTCGTATTATTAAGTACTTATCTGTGACGAGTATTTTCATGAGAAAAACGCTACACATTTTACACAAGGTTTTTTTTCTGTGGCAGAAAAAGTGTACAATTAATTTTGTGTCAATAAAAACTATTTTTAAATGATTAAAAATTGAAAAAAAAAAAACAAACAAAAAACGGCCCTTTGGGCTTCTCCAGGATTGGACCCCCGGATGCTTTTTCTTTGAAGCCTAAGGCTAAAATTCAAGAAACATGTAACATCCTTTATTAACAGAATATGTATATCCTAAATATATATATATCCTATATAAATATATTAAGGATCAAATATCCGATAAAACTTGAAACATTCCCGTCTCCCTTCCCGGCTAAAGTTTTTGGGCAGTTAGGTCACGGCTAACAACTGTATTCACGTACAGTGTCGACTGATGAGGGACCCCCGAAAAATGGAATCTACGTCCAAAATTACTCGGAAAACGATACGTTCTGACATGGGGGACAGAAGAGTGGGCTCTAATACGGGATGAGCAGCGGAAAATTAGGCGCGAACCTTCACTCTGCTCCCTTGCATCAAAAAGAAAACTCGCCGCAACCCAAAAATTACCTGCGGTGAAGCAAAAAGGGAACATTAGGCGAAAAAAATTAATACACAAGTTAGTCACATAACACGTTCGTCAAAATCCAATATAACACAAAATTTGTGTTTTAATATAATTTTATATTTAATATAAAATTTATACTTCTGACAATAACTTAGTATTTACTCCTGTAGGTTGCCTGTAGTGTACCTCATTAGCTGGTCAACCAGAAATTGCTGCTGTTTCCTAGTATGGAATTTTGGCAACAAATAAGTGCAGTGAGAGGCCATGTACTTCGACAGGCACTCTGAAAACCAAGATTCTTGCATTTCCACCTTGTATTTATTATTAAGCACACACACAAAAAAACTGTTGAAAAGCGAGTAGAAGAGGTCTGAGGCCAGGTGGGAGAGGTCGAGGGATGGTCGGTGGTAGCGCTCGAACTAACGGCCTTGATTGACCAGCCTGCGCCGAAGGGCGATGGAAAACTCGGGACAAACCATTCCGAGGAAAGGAAGACGCGGCCCTGCCACCGTTTACGACCTTGCTCACCACCAATTGACAAAGGAAAACTCGGACCAATTCATTTAATGACCAAAATGGCAAAAGGAACGGACGGACGTTTCATTTTTGGAATCTAGAAACGTATACCGTAACGTATCGTCCTCCGTCGCGATTACATTGCTGTATTGTTCTAAGAATAATAAACTAAACGCTGCAAATTTTACACAAGGGTTTATTATTATACATTTTTGGGGGATTTTTTTTTTTTTTTTCAAAAATACTTTCTTATTGACACAGAATTATTTTAAAAAGCGAAATTAACCTATGTATATCAAAGAATAATAAAATGTAAAATTTGCAGAGTTTTAAAAGTTGAAGTTGTCGATTTCGAGATGAACGAATCCTCGCTGAGATCGCATTACGTTCTCTGTGTACTTCATCGTTATCGTTCACGAACTAAATGACTCTGGACCAACTTTTCCTTTCTGACACCCCTCGTTATCTTACGTTAAATTACTTTAGAGGGGGGCCGAGTTTACCTTTTCGAAAACGGTCTGAACTGCGAACCCTTGGATTTGGGCCGACACCTCCTCCGCCTCAGGGGTTGAGGTCACAGAACTCCACAACCGCGGCATCACCGTGCAGGGAAGAGGCGACGCTCCAACGCTATTACCCTGGTTGCTCAATTCCAAAGCGACCCCTATTGGCGGGTAGGGGAACTACGCTCGGGCTTATGGTATACAGCAGGATTCCCTACAAACGCAAAAGCTCGATTTTGATTAGTTCGTGTGGCTCGAGGTCGGCCGCTGAGTAGTCGGTACTAATTATACGTTCGGTCCTTCGCGATTCGTCAGAGGCGATTCGCAAAATTAGGTGGTAGAAATTTGAACGCTCCCGTTAGACCCCCTCGCTTCTGGAGAGGCAAATCTTGATTGATGAAGCTCCATCCGAAATTACCCGGGGAAGGATCGGGTTTCCAAAACGAGGCAGAAACATCGACGCCAGGTTTTTTTTTTTTTTTTTTTTTTTTTCGTTGATCAACATTAATTAAAAGCGAGCATGAGGAATAAAACGCAGCTCCCGTCCTTGGCAGGATCGCACTGTCCACAATGCCATTCTCGTCCTGTCTCCTTCTTTTTCTCCGCTAATGGTCTCAGAGGCCGCTGTAGAAATGCAGTGACCAGCAAGGAAGAGGCGTTCGCGGATGACCTTCTTAATGCCGTTAGATATTCTATGTTGAATAAACGGGTTCATTAAACTGGGGTTTTTTTTAAACAGGAAATGGTGATGAGTTCATTTGGTGAAAATGGTTGAGCAATCAGGATGTGCACTCCCAAGAAACATGTGTAGGAACTGAACCCGATACGGGTAGGCACCCTACTTTTTACGTTCCTGCGTGAGGTAGTTTTCCTGGTTTTATTTAAATTGAGTGTAATGTGTTTGGCAGAGATCTGAAGGCGCAAACTCCACTGGGACGTTCAATGAATCAAAGTAGCACCTCGAATTCTCTTCGCCGGAGGTAGCGAACAATGACACGCCTCCAGAGCTCCTGGTGAGGCGGTCTTGAATACGGCTCACGATCGCCGCCGTAGACCTCTGGGACTCAGCCTTTTGAAGGAGAATCATGTGAAAGTGAGAAATACGAGGGCATGGAAGAAAGGAAAAGAAGCCTCACTCCTGTGTTGAACGGCGTTCCCAAAACGCCAAACAGGTGGTGGAACGGTGGGGGCGACTGCAGCTCGACCCCTACGAAATATAGTGAACTTTGAAGATGGTTAGTTGCCAAAACTGAACCAGAAGATTCGAAACGAAGGTCGAAAATTCTAACAGCCTCAACATTCGTCTATAAACTAAATACCAAAAACGTAATGTTCGTCTGCTGTCCACGCCGTTGGGGCAGTAGGTTTTTTTTAACCCTGAAATTTTGGCAAAATAGGTACTCGGTTTACCATTTAGTTATGCTCGCAAGGTTTTCAGCCCGATCGCCCAACCCTGAGGGGCTCTGTGGGGTTAAGGGAGTGGGTTTTGAAGGTTTTAGGCTATGGGGTCGAGTTAGGTGTCGTTTTCGAAGTATTTTTGGACGTAAAATCCATTTATGGGGGTCCCAGAACGATTCGATTTCACCGAGGGGATCTAAGGGGCTTTCATGGGAAAAATGTGGAAAAAATCCTGTTTTTTGTCATTCTTTCAGCACTTTTGGTTTATTATTCTTGGAATAATACACCTATGTTTTCGCGACGGGGGTCGACGACTCCGATCGGGTTCAAAATTTGACATTATCCGTTTCAAGTGGTCTACATTCTAAATCCGAAATGTCCGTCCGGCGCACGCCGTACGCCGTCCGCCGTCCAGGCCGTTTTGGGCAGTAGGCATTTTTTTAAAAATCTGAAATTTCGACAAAATACTTGGTTTACCATCTAGTTGTGCCCGCAAGGTTTTCAGTCCGATCGCCCAAACCCGTGGGGCGCTCTGGGGCTATAATGGGGCTACGGGAGGGTTTTTTTTTAAGGCATTTAGCTATTGGATCGAGTTAGGTGTCGTTTTCGAAGTATTTTTGGACGTAGAATCCATTTTTTGGGGTCCCGGAACGATCCGATTTCACTGTGCCGATCTATAGGGCTCTCATGGGGCTAAAAATGGGATTTTTGAAGGATCCCAGGATGTTAAATATTTTTCGAGTAAAAAATACGGAATTTTTGAAAAAACCACATTTTTGAACAAAATAATCCAAAAAAAATTGTTTGAGATAAAAATCCAAAAATAAAAATGTTTTTAAAAATTTTTTCATTGACAGAATAAAATTTCTGCACAAGTAATGTATATCAAAGAATAATAAACCCTTGTGTAAAATTTGCAGCGTTTTTATAAGCTAAGAGTAAGGCCTGGGAAAATTCTTTAGGGCCCGAATCTTGTAAAGGTCGTTGGCAACGAACGACTCGTTGCTCCTCATCGAATGAGACCGAACGCAGCTCTGGCGCAAAGCTTGATTTTTCACAAAATAAAACCACCCAAAATTGTTTTTCCTCCTGGGATGGCCTAGGGATGTTTCCAAACTAGGTTTCCATGAGGTCCTATCTAGTGAGTTCTCCTTTCCTTTCCTCCATGCACGAGAGGGTAGCACCAAACCTGCCGAGAAGGGTCGCAATAGAAAAGATGCGTCGCTCAGCGGCGCAAACCAGTTTACACTACTAAATCGATCGTTAGTGGAGCTGAAACTGCTAAAATATGTTCGAGGAAAAAGTGGGTCTTATCACAGGCTTCAGCGCTGCATAAATTCACCAAACGAATCGCCCTAACGAAAGTGGGGACGACACGGTAATTGCCGACTTGAACGGTCACGATGCCCAATTTGCGAGAGGCTAAACCCTTCAAGGCTCTCACACGAGTATCGACAGCTACGAGCCAAACAAAGTTGACCTTCTAGCCAAAAACCGCCTTCGAATTCTCATTCCCGATGCGCCTCCCATCGGCGAATTTAATCAATCGTCTCGCGAAGGATCCCACCTGAGCACGTAACATGAGCTTCGGGCAATTTATTTCTCATCAGGGCAAAAGAAGTGAGCTTCACTAATGTGCACAATTCAAGGCTGGTGGAGCTCCATCGCCACGTACTTTTCATCACGACCATGTTTTCCGTAAATGAGCGGATAACACCAAATAATTGTCATAATTGGGGAATAACTCAGGACAATTCCAAACAAATATCCCATCGGGTTTTCCCTAAAGTGGGTGAAAGATGTTAGCGGGTCAGTCAGACGTTTGGGCAAGTGATCTTGGCCTTGAGCAGCCTCCGTGGCTAATCCATCGGACTCGGGAAGACTTCCTGGCCGGCCCAGAACTAGGAAACAATGACCCGAGGAAATAGAGAGGAAGGAGCAGTCACTGCGAAAAAAAACCTGACACGAAGAAAGACACGCCTGTAGGCCACTTGTGCGTCGAATTTCAAAACTGGTATCTCACGGAGCTCTCTCCAATCTGCGCATCATCCACTGCCTAATGGACCATGAGTTGCGCAAGATCCTTATTCGAAGATCTCTTCGAAATGGAGTGATGGACACAGCATTTGCCGGGGCTTGCTGGCGGATTAATTGGGCAAAACCGGGGATGTCGTAATTGGGCTTAATAAGCCCATTTCCAACGACGAGCCGGAAAATCCCGATCTTCTATTCCCATCAGGACGTCAGGACGTGGCACATCTTCGGTTCAAGGATTGCGATTCACAGGGGGGGGGGGGGGGGGGGGGCAAACTGTGCTCGTTAGCTCGTTCATATTTGCGCATTTTCTGAAAGCGGAAGCTCTGTAAAGCGGAAGGTCTCGCGATTGTTGGTTTTTAGCGACGACCGAGCGACATCCGCCAGTTTTGATCAGAGGAAGTTTTGGAGGTTTCGAAGCTTCACGCCTGGGAGAGAATGTGGCTACCACATTCTTGCGAGTGCTTAACGAGTTTTCAGCCCTGGGCGATCATTTTCGCACTATTTATAGGGCGACTTCTGAAAGCAGAACCCGGAATGGACTTCGAGAAGCGAAAATAAGAAAACAAGCCGCAACTGTGATTTGCATGGGCTCATTACCATTACCGATCAGGGTTGCGAATCCATTTCAATTGAAAACCGTCGGCCTTTGAGTTGCGGTCTGTTTGTTCTGAGCTCCCGGATTCGCACTACGTTTATTTACAACTGATGGCGGCCATAAATCCTCCGGGTTGATGCTGAAGAAATAGCTGGAGAATCCAGATGCAAAACGATAGCGTCTTCAGCAGTCAAAAGTAGCAGTGTTTTCATAGCTACTGACATCAAAAGCTTCAGTATCTCATCATTCAATCTGGGTCGACGAACCCGGACACGCTCAAGCCCGAACAGACACGATCAGATTGTTCCGTACGTGTTAGTTGAAAAAAAAAAAAAAAAAAAAAAAAATCTAGGCAGCGGGTTTCTATGGGACCTAAATTCATACCGATTTCGTCGAATTTTTACAGGCCGTTTCTTCTGGCCCAAACGGAAAGCAGTGATATAATGACGGGACCCAAAACGGACCTGTTTGGGACAAACATTCGAGGAAGGGATAAGGGCAAGAGGTTAGTTAGGCAACGAAACAGACGATGCGAGGTCGAAATGTTTTCGCCAACGTTTAGAAAAAAACGTCGACCCTTCGTACTCGACCCGGTGATGTAACTCGGGTCAAAAGGTGGTCACCATGAGGCCACATGAGACCGTCGGAGCCTCGACCAGGATTTGAAATCTCACTACAAATCCAATAGCTCGAGGCAGGAAATTTTTCGATAAGGTTCAGGATGTGCTGATTCCAAAAAGGCTATAAATGCGGCGGAAAGCAGAAACTCAGTATGGGAGAAACATTCCATCCCCAGAAGGCCAAATATGTACATGGAGGTGAGAACAGGAGCCGCTGTTATGGTGGCATCTTATTCTGCTTCATGATGAATCCGTCCCAATTAGACGTACCTACAAGTATGTTTCTCAAAAAACTAGTTTTTCCAAAACGGTTTCTGAGCTAAATGCTCAACAGTCATTTGGTTCTGTAGATGGGCTTTGAAGCTCAAAACCGGACCCCTCGCTGATAGTACTTGTTCATAGTTAATCAACAATTTCATCAGTAGCATCTCCCTTACCTCATTATCTTTAAAGAGGGCCAAACGAGAAAATTTCACAAAGAAATTTTGTGTGCAAAATGAGGATTTAACATCTCTAACCGACCAAAAACAAACCCCCCAAAGTTTCGTTTCGACACGAATTTTTGCAAGGTCCAACCTACCTGACGACTGGACTATTTCGCTGATTCACTTGAATTGAATCGAAACCACCAACATTTTGCGCCTCTGCCACCAGAGCTCATCTCGTGCAAGATCCCTATTTGCAGTTACTGATTTTTTTTTTTCTCAAACAAATTTCATAAAATTGATTTGTGTTTTGTTTTCTAGTAATGTAATATTTTCAAAAAATGCATTCTCTTTACAGATCACTCATTTTTCCTTTTCCTAGAATGACGCTGGTAAACATCTTTGTGGATTTTTTCTCGAGAAATACAAACTTAGTGGCGACGGCCTTCAACACGGTTGTGCCTGAGCATCGCATTGGGCTCATCATAGTTTTTTCCTCCCGGGAACAAAAGACAGATTCGACGACAGGTCTGGGGCGTGAGTTGTCACAAATGGAATAACTCGGCTCAAAACTTGGTGTTCCTGATTTTGGTTTGTGAACCGCTGAATAGTTTCTGGGTTCGTCAAAAGCGTTTCAACTTGGAACATGCTATAGCCGCGACGTAACTGCCCAAAAACGTTAGTCCGGGAGGGAGACGCGGGAGGGTCACGTTTACATATTACAATATATATTACATATAACACGCTGCAAATTTTACACAAGGGTTTATTATTCTTTGATATACCTAGGTTACTTGTGCAAAAATTATTTCTGTGTCAAAAGAAAATAATTTGGAAAAAAAATTGTTTTGGATTTTTTTTCAAAAAAATTGTTTTTTCAAACATTCTTTATTCTTTACTCAAAAAATATTTAACCTCCTGGGATCCTTCAAAAATCCCATTTGTAGCCCCATGAAAGCCCTATAGATCGCAACAGTGAAATCTGATCGTTCCGGGACCCCAAAAAATGGATTCTACGTCCAAAAATACCTCGAAAACAACACCTAACTCGATCCCATAGCCAAAAGCCTTCAAAAAAACCCCTCCCGTAGCCCCATTTCAGCCCCATAGCGCCCCACGGGTTTGGGCGATCGGACTGAAAACCTTGTGAGCACAATTAGATGGTAAACCAAGTATTTTGTCAAAATTTCAGATTTAAAAAAAAATTCCTACTGCCCAAAACGGCCCGGACGGCGGACGGACATTTCGGATTTTGAATGTAGACCTATTGAAACGGATAATGTCAAATTTTGAGGGCGATCGGAGTCGTCGACCCCCGTCGCGAAAACAGGTGTATTATTCCAAGAATAATAAACCAAAAATACGTTAGGCCACTAGTTCGTCATCCTCACTTGTCTTACCGTTAGACCACTAGTTCGGCGTCCTGTCGAACGTTAGGCCACTAGGCATCGTCACTTGTCTCACCGGCAGGCCACTAGTTCGACATCGGACTATGGATACTTTTCCAACACGCAAGATGGGTTTCAATCCCATGTTCAATGGTCCATGTTTCAAGAATTTCAGCTGCAGGCTCTAAATAAAAGGATCTGGGGGTCTAGGGGCTTGCCCACTGGCGAGGCCCAAAGGTCCGATGTTATTTTCATCGTGGATTTTTTTTTGTCGAACCGTACGAATTTCGCGTGGTCAAATTCGTCGACCGTCTTGTGTCAATCAGGTGCCTTGCGGTCCTCAACCGAAGGATATAACACCATCATCAGGCAAGTAGGTGAAGCTTTCTTCGGGGCCGTAACCGGTTCGAACCGGTTAATACCGACGGCACGGCCCAGCGGTGGGCTCACCTCTTCGACACCATCCCGACCTACGAGATTCGCAGAAAAAAAGAACGATTTTATTCAACGCGGCAATTAAAGAGGATTCAAGGGAGTAAACTGAGATGTCAATTCGTCCCAAATGGTAAGTTTAGCGTCCCTGTATCAGTTTTTTAATTCTACACACGAACCGTTGAGTACAGCCGTGTAATGATCTGAATCGCAATTATTTGTCGCGGTCACCGGAGCAGAGTCCTTGATGACGACAATGTAGCGCGTAGGCGACGATACCCTCTATTTACACATTACCTTACGTAACCGCAATACACTACCGTTCAGTATCGGAAGAAGCCCGATGTTGAATGGAAATGAAGCACGTGGGATGTTTTCAGTGCCCCCCCCCCCCCCCCCTCAATGAGGATTTTTCCGTGGATTGGCCAAGTTGTTTACACGTTTTTGTGCTGTCCGAGCGCAGCACGATAGTAAAAGTCTCGTAGAATGAGACGTGTTTGTAAATATTGGCACGAACCGTCGGTTCAACGTGGAGAAAGTTTCGCAGTTTTCTCTGCAGATCGTTCGTCAAGTGGGGGTTGTGACAGAGGGTTGAGGGGGATGATCGGAGTGGGGCCGAACGGACTTTCACTGAAGACTTTGAAATTCGACTTACCTCGACAGGGGATCGACGAGGATGGCGATGAAGATGACGGCGGCGAAAACGCAAGCGAGGTAAATGAGCGAAATGGTAACAATGTCACCCTCTGGGGGCCTTTCGATCCCGTGGTTTCCGGCGACGAAGCAGAAATTCGCCCCGCATCTTTTGAGCCCTTCTTCGATAATACTTTCGTTGGCGCTCGACGTGACGCTGCTGCCGCCGCCGCCGTGAGCGCTGGCTCCCAGAACTGTAACAAAAATAACGGAAATGAAAACTAGCTGTAGGAAAAATAACTGGAGGAAATCTTTAATGTAATCTCGATCTCCTTTTATGGCAACCTCGATCTCCTTTTGGAAAACCTCGATTGCATTATTCATTTATAGCGGGAATCGGACTCAATTGTATCGTCTCCTTGGGGAAAACGGAATCAACCAAGATTGGCATTTAGAGCCATAGAAACGTTAGGTGAGTTCGCAGAGTAATTCTGAAAATTCCGAACCATTAGGCGCATGCGCAGTATGGCCTTCGGCAAGGGCCATGAGTGGGGGATCCTCAGCTTCCAGGAAAACGCGAAAGTTCTGATGCTCTGCGAACGCAGAACTCGTTCGGAATGAAATCCGGCAGTTCTGATTTTTTTGGTTTATTATTCTTGGAATAATACACCTATGTAATCGCGACGGAGGTCGACGAATCCGACTATTTGACATTATGCGTTTCAAAAGGTCTAGATTCCTAAACCGAAATGTCCGTCCGAGCCGTTTTGGGCAGTAGGAATTTTTTTAAAAATCTGAAATTTTGACAATATACTTGGTTTACCATCTAGTTGTGCCCGCAAGGTTCTCAGTTTTTTTTTTTTGGAATCTAGACCTCTTGAAACGGATAATGACATTATCAAATTTTGGAGCCGAGAATAATAAAAAATAAAAAAAAAAAATTGAAAAAAAAAAACGGCTAATTGCTAAAATAGTTTTAACGAATAACAAGGATTTTTTTCTCGTAGTTGCAACTACTATGGAGCCTTTGGGGCTATCAGCAGGCCCCCTGGCCGGAATCAGGGAGCGCCACCAGGCAGGCCAACTTGGCTACCGCTTGGCTCCACCTCCTGCCACGCATGAAGAGCAGGAGCATCTGCTCAATCGCCCGTATGAGGCGGAACTTAAATGCCCGTGTGGATAACTATTGGGAGCTGTCGCTTAACTAGCTGTCATCCCCAACGGGTCCTATTGTCTGCCAGGGCCTTCAGGGCAGCTGCTGCAAAGGCAGCAAACGTCCTGTATCTCGATGGGCTGAAGAGAGACCTGCTCCAGTCTTCACTTGCACGGTCAAAAACCTCAGCCTCCAGGACGGTCCTCTTCCTCGCAAATGCTGGAAAACTCCGAAGCACAATGTCATGCTTTGCTGAAGATTGCTTGTGAGATCGCGTCATCCTGATGAGGGCCGTCCCCTACGCCGATCTCAGTCTCCTGAGATCAGTTTTCTATAGGAGGTCAAAGATCCCCCAACAACAAACAGGAGGATCCTCAGGAAGAGGCCCTTGTATATCACAAGAAGGTCGTTCGACCTGAGGCCCCACTTGTTGCCAGCAAGGCGCACAGCCTCAGCAAGGATGGCAACGCTCATCCGCTCTTGGAGCACCACGCCACGGTATTCAACCAAACAGCGGTAGGTCAGTTTAGAGGGGAATACTCTCCCACTCCCGCCTACAGGCTCCGCCCAGAAGGTCCATGAGCCAAATTGTTGCAATTTGGCAAAAGACGCTGTTGTTCGAGGCAGGGTTGCAAAAAAATGAGATCCTTCTTGCACCATAATCACCCATTTTTTCCACGACTTTAGTCTCAACACAGTGACATTCCACATTAATGCAAATAGCGTATGCTAATTTAAAAGAAATGAAACGGAGCCATCCGACGTATAAATATACATTTTTCGCGCCACGGATAACATGATTGCCGTTTCGTAATAGCACTATCCTCCAAAAGGGGCTGAGCCTTGGAAGCTTATCTAGGATAAACTAAAAAGCTATTGCGAGATTTCATAAATTAAACTAATTGATTTACAGGCCCCCTCGCTAAACGGTTAAAAGTAACGGCCTTGGGTTATGTGAAAAATGTAGCGAAGTAAATAGCAGCAGCAATTTACCAGTTCAAAAGAGGGAAGTTTGGAAATTCGTGAAATTCTTGAGCTGAACCCTCAGTTATGGTCTTTTCTGTCCGAACAAGGTAAGATGGTTGTCACACGTGAAGCCTGTGACAGATCTGTTTATGGACTCGACCCTGAGGTTTGTCAAGATTCAGGTTTTCCAACTATCGGAGGATTATCGTTCCAGTTTCTCTTCTGGTCTTTGGCCGCCACCGTCTGACCTTCTGGTGAAAACTGGAAAACCCCTTGAGAGGAATGAGCGGTGAATACGGATGAAGTCAGTGTTGCGAAACGGAAATTAGAAGAAAAAACATTCTGATTCTTTCGGTTTGTACGAAAAGAACTTGAGGGGTTTTGGTAAAGTGAAAACGGATGTGATGGTGTCTGGGGCTTGAAGTGGCAATCAGCCAATGCAGTAATTGATCAGCGCTGTGAAACCTGTGATCAATGACTTCCACTCGATTGCCATTCGAGGCCCATGAGGTACCTGATTGGGTGTTTCAAGTAGTTCGGGAATAACGAGAAATCAGTAGGTAGTTGAATGAGAGCCAAACAGGGGTTTTTCTGGTCTTGGATTGAAAGAACACATTTTTTTTAAAGAAGTTCACCAGGACTTTGTGTGGTTTATGAAAATTATGAAGTTTGAATCCTCGGCGGGAACTCAGGGTTCACATTGGTAGACGATTTGCCAAGTTGATCGGTCTCTGAGGTTACCCACACATAAAATCAAGTCGATATAAGTTTACTTTACACGATCATATTCACAACAAAGCGAATACGGCCATTTTCGCGATAATCCAATCTCACCAGTGCACAGAGTAACAGAGGACAGTGACTAGGTTTTAAGAGCTCATACTTATCACCAACCATTAGGCAGCCAGTTTCGAGTGTAATGCGCTTTGCCTCCGAGATTATCATTTGGGGCGCAGAAAATGCATTTTCCGTCGAAATTTGAATTACAGGCTGATGGGATACGAGCTTCTCATTCACAAAATGCAATAAAACAAAAATGCCCAAAAATTTAAGATGTTTATGAATACGAGGTTTATCATGTGATGCCAACGATAAATTTATTCATCAATTTAATTGTATATTATTCATTCGAGCCTTCAATATTTTCCTTGTTTATTCAATGATGGAGACAAATCCGCCTCAAAATATCGTTCGTAAAATAGGTAATCGATGATTGACTAAAAATTGATTGCCGTCTCTAATCCGGGATGACCCCGTCCTGAGGCCCCAAGAATCTTTGCAATCGATTATATTGATGTTCGATGGCCATTATCAAGCACCACAGTCTACTACCTCCAACTCCAAGGAGTGTAGTCCCAGGAAGTAACTCTCCGACAGGCAACCAGGGAAACCTATCCTGTTTTCACGTCAGATCCACCTCAACATGAAAGCAAATAAACAAGTACGTTTCCGCCATTACACCTTCTCCAAGTCATCCAAGACATGGCCCAAGGGGTTGAGGTATCATCCTTATTGGAGTACCTAAATAATCGCGAACTTTTCATCACTCCTGCCCATCTTCCTCCTTCTTTCCCCAAGTTGAGAACTCTTCTTATTCTGGAATTTTCACCCAACAACCGGACATCAAGATCCGTCAGTAGGTCGACGTTTTAAGGGTCACATTATCTTCCGTCGCCGATCAGAAACCGAATAGAATAAAAGGAAAACCCTCCGTTATCGCTGTCACATTGACGCTTATAGTACGAGGTAAAAGACAGATACGAGCCCCATAACGGAGCCCGAGGGGGATCCTGAAGCCCTTGCACGGGGCTCCAACAGTGCGCCGACCAGTTTTTTACAGACCACCTGTTGGGGACGGCGAGGAGTATCTATTTTTAGCCGGGAGCTATTTAAAGTCTCTGCAAGGGTCATCCAAGTTGAAGACCTTTAGGGTTATCTACTGTCTGGGTCGTTAACCGCTTGCCTTTTTTATTTGACACACAACTTCATAAATCCCGAGTTGTAACTTTTCCCAGTCCCGCCTACCCCGAGAAAGCCCCTTGTACTGATATAAAAGGAAAGATTGTGCACCATACGTTACACAAGAATGCATGTAGAGAATCTCACGTCGCTACGATCTCAACGCTCTTCCAATCTAAACTCTGAGAGAATCTCATTTCGTAGTAAACTTTTCAAGCTGAAACACGTTGGCTCATTTTCAACCACCTACCAGATAATTTATGGTCTTTCATAAGTTTCCTCCACTCGGAAACAGTCAAACGTTATCGGTTTTGCCTTCGAAAAGACATTTGGGTCGACCTACACGACAGGGAAATAGCCACTAAGCTGTTATCACGTTATAACTCGTTAGTCAAATCAGGTCAAGTTTACGCATCATGTTCTAGGAAACTACGAATAACAAAAAATACGAATTTTCACGTAACTCACTGAACCTTGATGAGAATCACCACATCAGACACACGAGACAACAATTTTAAAATCAACCAGTAACTTGCTGAAAGTTACTTGCATTCGCCAGTGACTCAGGATTTTGATACGGAGTAGGGATGCAAATCGATTTTCGATTACATCGAAAAATCGAATTTTTTCCTCCGATTTTAGATTTTTTGTAATCGATTGATCGTAGCAATTTTTTATCCCAAAATCGATTTTTTGTGAAACCGATTTAATCGGGGTGTTTTTTTTCTCGTATGGTACCTACTCCTCGTATAATACAATAATTATTGTACTTACACAGCAGTAAGGAACAGAATGGTAGAATAGAACCAACCAGGAGAAGGTAAAAATATTAATCTAGGAAGGGAGGACCAACCACTACCAGGTAGTTACCATGTACCAAAACTGAACCAATAGGTCCTATTGATTCAGTTTTGGTACATGGTAACATGGTAAACATGGTACATGTTTTTACGGGGGTGATCTGGATTGGAATGTGTAAGGAAGTGAGGTGAATTGAAGCGTCCCTCCCCCCGTAAACCCTTCGCCCATCTACCCATTTTATATATATATATAGTATACAATATAATATATTTCATCTCGATTCGCATCCTTCATCGCTCCAATTTTCTTGCGTTTATGATATAAACACACCTTAATCCTTAATATTATGTTTATATCCTTAATATTATGTTTATAATATTACTATAAACACCGACATTATCTTCTAACTTTTAGCCTCTTTTTTTTTACTATGTAAAAGGCGTTAGGTATAGAACTGTTAAAGTTTCATAATTTTCGAAAATAATGTGCATCGAATAAACAATTTTTTTTTAAAACTATTTTTCACGGAAAAAAGTATTTTTGGTATACTTAACACAAATTTATTAGCCATCAACTGAATTAATTCGTGGTTTTTTTAATGTAAATTTTAAAAACATTTGGTTAAAAATCTATTTTTTAATTAATTTTTTTTAAATTTAGAAAAACCGATTAAATCTGTTAGTACGAGTGACAGAAAAACCGGTTAAATCTGTTAGTACGAGTGATTGGAGCAATCGGTTGTGAGTTTTCGATTAAAACTCGATTGAAAAATCGATTGTTGGCTACCGATTTTGCATTCCTGGTATGTGTTTAAACTAGGGATGACAAAAATGAAACGCTTAAAAGAATCGATTTTCCAAAAAAGTATCAGTACTTTTAGATTCCCCCCCCCCCCCCCGTTTGCGTTTTTTGCACTTTGAATAACAGTAACTGTTATTCATATAGTTACTTACTATTAAATAGTAAAATTTTGTTTAGAAGCTGAAATTTTGTCGAAATCCTCGATTATTCTCCTAGTTTTGTCCTTTACGTTGGGCCATAAAGGGGCTACAATAGCCTTCTAAAACAGATTACAACATAACATTGCAATATTCGATCTACATAAAATCCCCAGTATGAGGGTAATTAACGTGAAACAAGCGCAAGTGTTGGGTAAAGACCCCCATATTATGCAGAAAGTACCTTCTGGAATGAGAATTGCCGACGAACATTATTTTATGAGTAGGTATATAATAATGTTTACGGTTGGCGTTGTCGAATACGAAGTCGCTTTTTATAGTAAACAATTACTGAACCGAACTGCTAAGTTTATAGTCTATTGAAGTAACGCACGGTGTAACCTTGAATGTAAAGTCAGTTTCTTTAGTTTCAACACCTTCTTCTCAAGGACGTTCGATTGCCAACAAACGATCCCAGCCTTTCCTCTCCTCATCTAACAACCCTCAGAAGCGACTGGGAGCCGTGAAACCCAATTACACGTTTTCCGATTTGACCCTGATGATGGGGGGTCCAAGGGGACGAAAGCCCTTTCCCGAGACACGAAATTCATTAAGGCAGATAACGGAGCCGTTTTAGTTTGCTAGTTATATTGGTGAGCGATAAATTTTGAGGTCATGATTTTGGTTTCGTGGAGTTGTTGCCGCCTTTTGAAAAATGGCATCATTAAGGGTTCTTCAGATGGAACAATGCAATACTTCTGGATGTGTTCGACGAACGTTCGTATTGTTTCCGATTTCCTCAAAAAGTGCGGTAAATCTCCGAATCGGGTTTGATCTGATCGCGGGATCAAAGGCCGAAACGAAGCGAATCGACTTTCGGTTGGGGTCAGGTCAGTTCCCAAAGGAGTCGTTGGAACGCTTCACACGTCCTGGCAAGGACTTCCGAGTAGACCCGTTCAAGGGTACTTACTGCCTACAGTCCGAGCAGGCCACCGAACAATAGAACCGGTGCTTAAAATGAATAAAATGCCACCTCAAGGCGGCCTTGTTGAAAATGTTCCGAGTGTTTTCAGATGGGTAATCTTCATCGTCTGACCATGTCAATTAACAACGGTAGTAAACAGGATGTTGCAAAAAAACTAAATACTGGTACTCACCGAGGGAAGAGATCAGGTTGCCCCAAAGCTCGGCAGTTTGCCAAGCTAGGAAGAAGAAGCCGAAGAACCGGACGACGATACCGTCGACGGGCTGGTCGGTGATTTTGGCGTAGACGGCAGCCGCCTGAGTGAGGTAGGTGGCTTTGGCTGCCCACATGGGAGCAGCTCCCAGACCAAGGAGGACACCGGCAGGCACCAGTGTGTAGAACCTGTCAACGCGAAATTTGCCGATAAAGATAAAGATAAAGAACAAGGATCTTGTCGGTGGGAAAAATCCTCACATGAAGGTTGCTTTACATACAGCCATAGTACCAACGCAGAAGTCAGAATTTCACTTATCTAGTAATCCTCTAGATCGAGTTAGGTACCTATGCTTCACGGGCGAAAAGCGGTGCGCCGATCCTTCCCCGTACGACCCGTACGAGAGTGTGGGTGACCCCCCCCCCCCCCCATCATTCTCGATAATTTCGATTTGCGACCTTTACTATGTCGCATAAAGTATTCCCATCGGAGTCTCAGGACCCCTTGTTCACTCCAGCCAGACTTGGAAATTCTGAGTCTGTCAAACTGTCGTCGCCAGGACCCACAGCAGCACCGGTAATCGGGGGCCAAATTGTGGTAATCGGTTATGTTCCTGCCAAGTATCTTGGAGGGGATGTCTCCAGAGAAAATACTCAGATCAGATCTTCAGCCACCACTGCCCCGAGAGGCATCAACGTCTCTAGCGTGGTTGCTAAAGCAACCTATAGGAAACAACTCTGGAACACCCGCTTGTAAACGCGTAAAATTTACGCATTTAATGACGCTTAGATCTCCTCTCAAAAATAAATAAATAAATAAATAAATAAATAAATAAATAAAATAAATACAATTAAAACCGCTACAAATTTTACAAAAGGGTTTATTATTCTTTGATATAGAAAAATTGTGCAAAAATTAATTCTCCGTCATTAAAAAAAAAGATTTTTGAAAAAAAAAAAAAAATGCTGTAGGTACAATGTTTGGGCAGATAGGTATGGGACCTCGGAAAAAAGGCCTTTGCGTCCAAAATTACTCGGAATACGACAGCTTATTTGACCTCCTGGGATCTTTCAAAAATCCCATTTGTAGCCCCATGAAAGCCCCATAGATCCCCACAGTGAAATCGAATCGTTCCGGGACCCCAAAAAATGGATTCTACGTCCAAAATACTTCGAAAACGACATGTAACTCGATCCAATAGCCGAAAACCTTCAAACAAACCCTCCCGTAGCCCCATTTTTAGCCCCATAGCGCCCCACGGGTTTGGGAGATCGGGCCGAAAATCTTGCGGGCACAACTAGGTAGATGGTAAAATTTTGTCGAAATTTCAGATGTTTTGAAAAATGCCTACTGCCCAAACGGCGCGGACGGCGGACGGACATTTCGTTTTTGGAATCTAGACCTCTTGAAACGAATAATGCCCAATTTTAACATAGGTGTATTATTCCAAAAATAATAAACCAAAATAACTTTTTTTTAAACTGAACACACTCGCAACTTGGGTTTGGTTTCCAAAATGATCATTTGGATTCTGAACTGGCCACGGTGGAGCATTCAGTGGAGCTGAATTCTTCGAACGTTTGCAATCCCTCGTGCCTCGTACAAATTGACACGTCTCGAGTTTTCCAAGGCGTTTGAAAAATTGAACTCTCGCAGGATTCAAACACATTTCGCAATTACCTACGAAGCGTCGAGAAAAAAAAAAAAAAAACTCCCTCTGGGCACCGTTCAAACGATTAAACCGTACGACAGAGAAATGACAGGCATTCTCAGTTTACATAATGGGACCGTTTAGGAAGTGAGGCTACAGAATGTAACCAATGCTGAGCTTGTACGGCTTTGTCTCGCCGCTCACCTACTGACGAGGAACTTTCCCTGAAGGCTCGACAGGCCTTTTAGCCGCACATTCGTCAATGTGCCAAATCCACAGCGATCAAGGCGTGAGAGGCACGATGCGATTTGCATCACTTCTATTAATTCTATTCGCAATTCCCAACGCACCATGACGACACGATCCGCAGAAGACTGTTATAAACATGCAGGTTTTATTGGTCGTCAACCTCAGGAATTTCTCTCGCGGTCGGAGGACAAAATTAGGGGGCCAATCGTGCACCTCATCTGATGCAATCACGCCCCAATCCCGCAAGGCCGGGGTTCAACGACCAGTTGGATCTTAACGCCATTTTCCGCCCATTTGCATACCTTTGCAAAAAGTAGAGGAAGTGCCTACAAACCTAGAGAGATCGAGTGATGACATTCGAAAACCATACAATGAATTTTACGGCTAATTTCAGTTCCTTACAGCACAGTTCACCTTCCTTTTCAATGACTATCCGTCAATTTTGTTCCTTAAACAGTCTTTGTCCTAGAATGTACATCCTTCGCATATGGGTCACTCAAAAGTTCTGTTTTCTGTATTTTTCCGTCTACGATTTTACGACTTCCTATGAACCTTGGACGGTCCTAGGCTGTTTCAATTATGCACCGAACGCATCTGAAAGACTCATCGTGAACAGCTGCTAAACGGACCAACTTAGACCCATAAAGCGTTTGACTCGGGCAACCTGACGACACCGGTTAGGCCGCATCTTGCGCAACTTACGACTAAACACCTGTTATCAACTTCTCGAACGTTCGTCAAGACTAGATTTCTCATAAAAAATGACTCACTTAGGATAAATTTGCAGGCCGATGTATGGCGCGTAGCAGAGCATAGAGAAGCACAGCGTCCATTTAACTGTTAGCCTCTTGATGAGAAAAGTAGGAACAAATATACAGGAAACGACTAGAGCGGCGTACACAGCCGAGAGCGATACGGTCCCGAGACCATCTTGAGCGTTGATCGAGCTCTGCAGGTTTGCTATACCCTGAAAATAAGTAAAATGCGTGTTAACAGTAATAAACGATAATAACCTGAGAGGAAGAATCTACTTCTCTAGATTTTTTTAAATTTTTTATCACTAGTTCGGAATGCTCTCAATACAGTTCAGTCTAGACAATTATTGTTCATTTCTTTACTTCTTTCTTAATCGCCTTTTCCAATTCTTTCCCTGGCAATAGTGGTGACAGAAACAAAAAACGCTGTACATTATACACAAGGGAATATTTATTATTCTTTGATATATCAAAGTCATGCACGATTATATAGGTTAATAATTATTAACCTGACAATAGGTGTAATATTTATTAATAATTATAAACCTATACAATTAAAATTAATGTTTTTATTAATTATAATAATTATTAATTATTTAAATTAATTCATTGCAAAATTAAGAATAAAAATAAATTTAAAAATCTGTAGGTACAATCTTTGGACAGGTGTGGGACCTCGAAAAATGGATTCTACGTCCACACCAAACTCGACCCGATAGCCGAAAACCTTTAAAAAAACTCTTCCCGTAGCCCCTTTTTAGCCCTACAGAGCCCCAAGGTTTCGAGCGATCGGGCTGAAAACCTTGCGGGCCCAACTAGATGGTAAACCGAGTATTTTGTCAAAATTTCAGATTTATAGAAAAATTCCCACTGCCCAAAACGGCTCGGTCTGCGTACGGCGCAGTTGGCTCGGTGGCGTATGATGGACGGACAATTCGTTTCTGGAATCTTGAGATCTTGAAACGGACAATGTCAAATTTTGAGGCCGATCAGAATTTTTTTCCTCCATTGCGATTACATAGGTGTAGGTATTACCTATTCCAAGAATAATAAACCAAAATTTAATATAAACTGACATGACAAGAATTATTCTTTATTTCTTCATACATTTATACACTTTTATAGTGTGACGAATTGGTTAGATATTATTACTTTTTCCAAATGATCAAACCAAAGGTAGTGGAAGTTTTTTCAGATCAGGACTAGTTCATCTGCACATTGCTCGGAAATTTTAATTGACATGAAATTCAGGCCGGTGCTTTGGGCAAAACCCTCATTGTTCCAATTTTCACCTACATACTCAGGGTTTATTGGTTTTTGGCCGATGGTTTCGTTGGCATCGATGGTGGGTTTTTTAAACATCAAGGAATAATCATCGATGTTTTGGATCGATGGCGCAGACCTGCAACCGAGTGTTGGAAATAGCGAAGCAAATCTTTTTCTTTTTTTTTAAATCCCAAAATCGTTTTACAATGCGGTCTTTATTTTCTGGCGTCGTTTTCGAAGTAATTTTGGACGCATAATCCATTTTTGGAGGTCCCACTGATTTCGTCCGAACATTGTAGGTAGGTAGGTACAGACTAGCATCGAGTTGGCAATCGTCAACTCACGGAGGACGTGTAACCTAATCTACTTCCTACTACCTAGGATACCCAGACATATACATACTGGACTTGAGGTTTGTGTTGGTGACTATTTTTCATTATGATGGCTGACTATTTTACATCATGACAATGATATTTTTGTGACACAAAAATGATATTTCTGTGACAGAGACCTGTTGATGCGGAGATAGTTTCTATCGATCCAGTTTTGGTTTGCTTTGAGTCAAAGCCTTTGACTAACCTTGATTGAACGACGACCAAACAACACATCACATAAATCATTGAAAATAATATAAACATATTATGTTTCAATTTACTCACCCAGGGTATTCAAGAGAATTTGTGTTGGTGATTATTTTTGTACTATCTATTGCAAGTATCATTAACTATTTTTCCGGTTATTCTGTGATTCGTAGTTGACAAGTTGTGCCTTGGAGTTCATTATCTTTTTGTGGTTTTATAGATAAAACCTTTAGCAGTTTACTGGTAAATTTACCAGTTAAACTACTGTCAGCACCGATTTTATCAGCTCTGTTTGGAACATGTTATCATTAAATCTGCTATCATTAAAATATAATGATTTAATGACCAAATTCATTAATTCGTTTAATGACCAAATTTTGGTCAGAATCACAAACATCCGATTGAAGTTTGGAAACCACTATGAAACCTATGAAACCACTATTTGCAAGCAGAAACATTTCACCTTACAACAAAGTTCGCTTTCACAATTGCAATGATACTGGATTTAATAATATTATATCATAAATTGAAATGGTAGGTATATAAATAAATTATGAGAATAATTCTCAATTATTGATGCCTCTGGTTATGCATAGCTATTCTGGGTAGCTCCTTACTACATCATTATTACCCAGCAGTCGCAGTATTGTTCCATTATAAATTCAGTTCGTAGATTAGATAAGAATCAGGGTGGCTTCGTAGTTTGCCATTTTTTTCCCAGCTGTCCCAAAATTTAATACCTACGCTCCAATTAAATTCAATCTAGTTTCAAGTTGTTGGTATCTTTCAAATTTGTCAAGCAAGGGCTCCAGATTATTATTGCGGCCGCCGCTTTTATACCAATTATGTAAGTTAGGTAAGTATAATATACTATATTCAAAGATATTATCTTTGAATAAAAATGCCTGGGGTCAACCATCAAAATTGTTGAATTTGTTATCAAAAGTTCTTTACACTTGAAACAAAAGATCTTGGTTATGTCTCTATTCACAACACTTCATCTAGTTACCAAAATCTATGTTACGCGTGTGAATTTTCTCAGATTCCCTCCTTGTCAAAGACTTCCAAGTCAAAAATGAAGGTTAACGAGAGTCAATGGAAATAAGCCTTATTTTAGTAATAGATTCACCAACATAGTAGCAAACAAGGTAGGCTACTCAGCGCGATTAGCAATGAGAAATTAGGTATCTGAACAATGAAAGTGACAAGCGAAAATTTGGCCGTTTGAATTCAGTCCGCTCTCCGTTAAAGCTAAACCGCCTGAGTGCACTAGCACAAAAATGAAAAACTTGCACAAAAAAAGAAGATTTTTTGTTGTTTTTACGTTGGTGGCCAAAATTACGGTCAGTCCCCGCCGACGAACGTCCAATGAGAGAGCTCATCCTCAGGTACCCATTTCCCCACTCCAATTCAAAATAATTTTGAATCAATTATTGATCATTCCGAATGTGTCCTGGAAATTTGAATGTCGTAGGAGCCCAAAACTTGCTACTGATTCAAATTATGAAAAGCCGGCTTCACTAGCAATAGCGTCCACATATCCGTACACTTTGCATTGACACTTTTCATACAATATCAGAGCGGTACTGAATACCCCATTCGAGTATTCATAGAACAACGTAAGGGTGAAGTTGGGAGTTGAGCATCAACTAACAGTGTTGCCAACTCTAATTGAATCTCCCAAAAGCAACACTGTCTGATTATCAAGATCCTCTGGGAGACAAAGTTCAACGAGTTTAATGGCCACCTTTGAAACCCTCCGACCCTTCCATTGCAATTCAGGTGGGCGAGTCACGTTTGGAGATCCTGCAAGGCCCTTGACCCCTGGACTCCCTCAAGCGGTCCCTGGATAAGGCGGGCTTGGGGATTCGCAGAGATTGCTTACATCCACTGTAATCACCTTAACTCCCCCCAGGCGGGATGATCCTGGGCAGACTCAAAGGGAACGGTTTCGTAAAGGATTTGACTGAGAAGGTTACATTGACATAAGACGCCGGGCAGAACCCGGCAAGGTCGCCAAGTGGGATCCCGAGGTAACACGTTCGCTATCTACGTGCATGATCCATATAATAACAGTTATTACAAAGAATTAAAAAAATGCCCTATCAAGATGATTATAATGAAAATTATCTCATCAAAATAATGAGACTCTGATTTCGCGACCTCATCAGGCTTCGGAATGTCGTGGGTAGACCGTCCTACGGGGTTTCAGACAAGAGAAATGGTATTGTTCGTAAGGATGATGGCAGGACCACGTAATAGATTTTCAGATTCCCTAATCGAAAACCTCATTTGCATGACGCGACAGAAGTTGGCAAAGGCAACAAATCGGCATTCCAGAACGGGGTTGTCTACGTTGGGCGTTCATGTCACCAGGCCACATATAAACTAAGGGGGGATCCCGGTTTTGTTCAAAATTGCCATCCAACCGTTCAAATAGCCTGGGGTATGTTGGCAGGAGAGCAGGGCATCACCGAAAACATCAGGGTTCCAAATATCAGTGAAAGTGAAGTCAAAACTCTCTGGTTACACGTCACACAGCCTGGCTTCTTTTTGGTTGGTTTTGTGCTCTTTCGCGCGAAGTAATCACCAACGGGAAGGCGCTGCACCATCACTAACCCTAAGGTCTGATGCTATGTTGGAAATGTAAACAAGTTTGGCCGAAAATCTTACCCGTGGCCCGAAATAAAAGGCACGGGTCGGTTCAAGAAATGGAAAAAGGTCTTAAATGAAGAGAAAATCGCGAAGGAAAAGTACCTCTATTCAAACCGTACCAGGAACCTTTCCAGAAAAGCGAAAACTAATCCACCAGGGTGCACTGGCACTGAAATGACAATAGATATATGATTTCGTGGTTTGTTCTGTTGGTCAACTTGGTTTTTTACGACCTTGCAATGATACTTGCACTTTAGAGTGACACGTATTTTGATAGAGGGTCAAAATGAAGCGAATCTGCGGATTGTTTTGGTTGTTGCCGTCAAATTCGAATCCGACCATTCGACAACAACATTTACCGAAAAATCACGGAATAGGAAGGAATATTTGTTCCGTGGAGAAAAATAAAGGATGAAATTTTCATCACAACAAAATTTAATGGGCGTTCTCTACTTGAATAACGTTAAACTAACCTGCGCTTAAATAACCCGCTTGTGAGCATAGCAGCCTACAATAATTGAAAAATTATTTTTCATTGGTCAGTGAGTGGCCAATCACACAGCTTTCTACTCAGAAGCCGATTTCGCGGTTCTGTTCAGAAAATTAATTTTTGGTGGCTCGAAAAAAATTCAAATTGCAATGGAGGGGCCCAAAACCCACTTTTCTCGTATCCTGACGTGAAGTACTTTCTCGGAAAATTAAAGATCCAAACACGTCCCGAACCCTATTGAGGCCGAATCCTGTGTGTCGTCAACTCTAAGAGTTGATTCCTTGTTCCTGCCGTTGCTTTTGACTTCCAGTTTTCGAAAAATACTATAAATTTATATGTACAGAGTTTTGACTCCATTGCCTTATTATGATTTTCACTTAGGTAGGTACTTACTTGAAAAGCAGTGAACTGGACCATAAAGGAAAACGAGACGGCGGCTATGTTTTTGAGGATCCTCCATTTTTCGCCGGGCGTCAATTTGATTTTGGATTTGGGCTCGTCGAGTGCCCCTTTTTTCGCACTTTTGGGCGACGAGGGTTTGAGCTCGCCGTCGTAGGCCGCGTTGTCGTAGCCGCCACCTCCGCCCCCCACCACCGACACTGTGTACACATCGTCGTCCCCCCCGCTCTTCTCCAGGCTCGCCACCATCCTACCAGCCTCGTCTGCAACAAGACAAAACAACGTGTTAGTCATCAATTGTTAAAAAAAAATACTGCTGATTTTTCTCGGTGACTAGTATAAGTTATTGTCGATAAAATGGTAAGATCCAGGCATGAAAAAGACAAACAACCGCTTGTTAATCCCTTCTAGCGGAATTATAAAAGTACCTTCTCAGGACTTTCGATAAGATTTTCCTCAGATAAGCCTTCTAAATCGGAAGACTTCTCCGTCACGCCCCATCAAGCCATTTATCCCCTCCAATTGGATCAACTATCATAAAATATTCTCACCAATTGAAGACGCTATCGATTGCCAATACACCATTTTCAAACCCTTCAAAATCACAGGTTCCCAAAAGTGGCCGCCTCCCTACGACCTTTCCCACAAACGGGGCACTGTTGTCTGCATAGGCGACCACGGAAGACTACCATATCTCGTCGTAGATACCACAAAAGCAAATACATTTTTTGATTGTTCCATCGATTGTAATGTTGACGAAATTCGAGAGCCCAGCTAGCGTTTTCGTAACCCCCGAAGACAACAGAACGGAAGTCACAGAACGGAAAATGGACAACATTGAAAATAATATTGTCATATTTTTATTTTTTTATTTTATTTTTTATTAGTCTGGGAATAATACACTTAAGTAGTCGCGATGAGGTCGAAAATTCTGCTCGGCCTCAAAATTTGACATTATACATAAGTTTCAAGAGGTCAAGATTACAAAAAAGAAATCCGTCCGCCCGCGAAATCAGTCCGTCCGCCGTTCGAGCCGTTATGGCAGTAACGACGAGTTTTTGAAGGGTTTCGGCTGTGGGATCGAGTTAGGTGTCGTTTTTAAAGTATTTTTGGACGTAGAATCCATTTTTAGGGGTCCCAGAATGATCTGATTTCACCGTGACGAAATATGGGGCTTTAATGGGGCGACAAAATTAGAGGTTTTTGAAGAATCCCAGGGGGTCAAATAAGGTGTCGTTTTCGGAGTAATTTTAGATGCGAAATCCATTTTTTCGAGGTCCCACAATGTGGGAACCTTTTCAGTACAATGTTTGGACAGATGTCAAACAAACATTGTACAGAAAACATTTTTTTTAAAATCATTTCTTAATGACACAGAATTAATTTTTGCACATAAGATGAGGTGGGGGAAGTGCAAAAATGAGGCAAGTGCGTGAGCGTGATGTAAAAATTTTTAGAACAATAATTGGATATTATTTCCACAATAATTTCCACTGGATATTATACACAATTTTAAATAACTTAGTGAATTGAGCTTATGAACTAATCACCAGCCAATGGGAAGCCTGAGTGGCTGCTTGGCACACAACATTTTGAGAGCATTTATGCTGGCATCTCATAGGTTAGTTTGGAGATCTTACGCCCGCAAGTAATCGCAAGCCAATGGGAAGCCGGGATTGTTGAGTTCTGGTTCCCCTGGTAGATTCAAAGTTTTCCGTGAATTCTGTTCATGCCGTCAAAGTTCAAACATTGCAATTAGTGTCATTTGGAAGCCTTCTATTGATAAAAAAAAATTCTCGAGGCGTTTCTTTTCCTAAAAAAACGCTGCAAAATTTACATAATACGACATTGTACGTGTAGGTTGAAGTTGAAGTTTTGTGAAAAAATTGTACGTAGAATGTACCGGTCCCGTAACGTTACACTTGGCCGACGATGTAGAAAATCCCGAATAGCGAAGGTCGTAAAGTTTTATCTACCCGGTAAAGCCCGTCATTTACGTTGAGTACTACTAAGTGACGACGATTTATTTACAGACGTCGAAAGCGGTCTACACGATCGACGCCGAATTCTTGCAAAACCAGCGAGTTTATAATGACTGCGAACATTCATCGCCCCAACAAACCCAAATCAAGTCAAATGTCAAAACATTTACCGAAGTCGCATTTGGACGGATGAATCCGGATGGACATGATCGATGCTCTTCTTGCGATGCACTGATCGGTCGATAGCGAGAAACGTGTTCCCCTCCACCGGGGGAAAATTAACGTCGTTCCCAATTGACTATTTGAAATGCCGGAGTTTTGAGTCAAGACAGTTAAAAAAAAAAAAGAGTCGGTTCTTATCTGCACGACCCGACCATAAAAGTCAGCCCCGTGAAAATCTGACGGAGATTTCGCGCTCGAGTCTTTGCGACCCGAGTATAAAACGGATTCCGGAGGAGGAGAAACAAACCTGAACAATTTTTGATATTGTAAAATTGGAAGTCGTAAAGCACTTTTCAATCAGGAATTGTCCCCCCCCCCCCCATGGAAACTAGTTCCTGGGTCGTGTATTGTTCTAGGCGGTTCCTGCTGCAACTCTGTTGAGCGTACAACTGGGAGCGTTAATTCTTTCATGACAATGTTGTTAAATTGCCCAATAACATTTTTTCTAACCGGTGACTTCATTGATGTATCACGCAGCATCTGAAATGTTGACAAAATACCTACTCGGTTCACCATCTAGTCGTGCCCGCAAGGTTTTGAGTCCAATCGCCCAATCCCGTGGGGCTACGGGAGGTTTTTTTAGGTTTTCGGCTATGGGGTCGAGTTAGGTGTCGGTTTCGAAGTATTTTTGTAAGTAGAATCTATTTTTGGGTGTCCCAGAACGATCCGATTTTACCGTGTGGATCTATGGGGCTTTTTGCACCATTAACCCATATCTTTAACTTCGTGTAAAATTTGCAGGGTTTTCTTGAAAAATTCTTGAACGGAATGAAACAGAATGTAAATTTGGTTATTCATGAATGATTGAAATGTTGCAAGGTCACGAACAATGCCATGAGTGGGACAATAATTTCCAGAATTATTCTGATATATAAATATTTCACTGTGCAGATGGAAGGATAGGATGCACGTATTGAAAAAAGAGATAATTTGCCTTTATTGCCCCATTATATTCAAAAAGACCACTCGGGTTCCCATGTCTCGTGCAAGGTCTTGTGACAATGATCCCCGTCAACTCGAAAAGTGGGCTCGAAAAACGGCAATCCCTCAATTTTCTTTGAAAACATTTGTATAAAATAAGGTTTCAGATTAAATCTGGTCAACAATAGCGAGCCTTGGAAAAAGTGGGGGCGCATAATGTGTCATTCGTACGATAACCATCGATAGTCGCGAAAAAAAAAAAAAAAAAAAAAAAAAAAAATCCGAAAATGGGCGATTTTGTCGATAAATAATGGATGTCTTCCCGAGGCTCTAAACCAAGGCAAACTTCAATGATTTTTTCTGCTTAAAACGCACTTCCCAAAACAGAAATGGTGAAAGGACGATATCCGTTCCGGTCATATTGCCGCACCACGCAACATCTCAAGTGAAAACCAGTAATTACCTTAAAAAACCATAACAAGGAAGAGTCATATATGACCGCTTTCCAAACATTTAGGACAGTTACGTGGGGTCAGCCGATAGCAACCCGATTTTTTTTTTCTCCCCTTTCCGAAATTAGAAAAAAAACCTTTTAGTTTAATAATTAAACTATTTTTTCTAATTTCAAATTATTTGAAAGCTCACAAATTGAACAGGAACCGCCGGACCAAGAATCCGAACTCCCGCATCTCACAAGGGACGAAGCCTTGACGTCACTGCGACGTCTAACGAGGACCATAACCAGTCCGTCCAAAACCGTAAAAAAATGCAACCGTTCGGGACGAAAACGGACGTCAAACTGTCGAAAAAATACCGCGGCGAAGGTTTTAATTAATTATTTGTTTTGTAGGGTTGTTTGCTCGATGAGCGCCTGTGTTATTTCAGGTGGTCAAAATCGGTGACTGCGAGATTTAAGGTCGGAGAAGAACGCAAATTTTACAACAAGGGTTCATTATTCTTGTGTAGGTGTAAATTGTGCAGAAAATTCTCTGTCAATAAAAACTATTTTTAAATGATTAAAAATTGAAGCAATTCCCTTGCAGTGTCGGGCCAGATGAGGGACCCCGAAAAATGGATTCTACGTCCAAAACACCTAATTCGACCTTCTGTCATCAGACGAAACCCTCATAGATTTCGATGGAACCAAAAGATGGGTTCCACGTCCCAAAATACTTCGAAAACAACACATCACTCGACCCCATAGCCAAAAATCCATCCCGTAGTCCCACAGGTTGGAGCAATAGGGCTGAATACGCAGGCACAAGAAAAGCAAATCGAAGCTGAGACGCGAAAACATACTGTGGGAAGTTCCCACTGGGAACACCCCACGCTGCGGATGTGTGCCTACCTACGTGTGTTAGGGTTTCTAAATTGGAATTTAGATTTACCATATTTGAGTTTTGTGTGTTTGGCGAAGATCCGGAGGCGTGAATCCTCGTTCTCGCCGCTGGTGTTTTGGAGGAAGATGGAGGGAGTATTTTAACGTTTCCATTCAGGGCGTCACACGAATTGTCGTGGTTTGTTGACCTGGGGGAAGAAGCAGCCACAGATGAGGGAGATTCGCTTACTGCAGATTCCCGAGATTTGCCAGGCCCACTGCAGAGGCGGCATCTCCGGAAGGGAACTGAGGCGAAGACACATTGATTCACCCTGGGCTTGCAGCTTTACCGGGGACACAGGCAACAGCTACCTTAGACGAAATGTTGCCAACGGTGGCCTGATCCTGTACCCTGTATTTATACATTGATAATAAATGGGTTGTTAATTAAAAGCAGAGTTTGTGTTGGCAGAGCGCTTTCGTTATCAAGAGAAACATCATCAGTGCCTGTGCGGACAAATCCCTGATGATGTTTCTCTTGATAACGAAAGCGCTCTGCCAACACAAACTCTGCTTTTAATTAACAACCCATCTACCACCCTCATCAAACCCCGCCGGCCAACAAGCCAGAGATGGATGATACCCTTCCAAGTATTGATAATAATGTATTGATACATTTATACAGTGATTATAATCACTGTGCTTAGACATTACAGAATTTGCTAAAGATACACAGCAAATGGAACTTTAAATGTAATTACGCCCATCTTGGAACGGCTGACTCACTGACGGAAGAAGAGGGGTTTGCACGGCCTCACTACTGCAGTGCGACCCGCTCCTCCCGCTGGTACTACCTCTGGCGGGCTGGCGAGGTTGAGATGATAAGGGGGGTAAAACCCCCACACATACATTTATCATTCCATAATAAATAATAAACAAAAAATTTAATTTGACTAACGGAGTGTCCAGCTAATGCTATGAAAACCTTTCCACCTTTGAAAGAATCTATCGTCAACAATTGAAAATCACTCTGTTTTGAATACCTAATTGTTGAGCATTTTGTAGTTTCTTCATATTTGTCACATTCTTCCAAGACAGATTTAATCTATCCAGAGAGCTTTTGACCTGTTACCTCATTGTCTATCGCAATTATCGTCGTGTTAGTTGTGTTTTGCTGACGGAAATCTCGCTACGACCATTATATAAGGGTGTATTTTTAGAACTGAACACAGTTGCTTCACGTTGAGGGTACAATTAAAACATTTACGACACCTAGCACTTATTATTTCAAAATTTTATCGTTGTTGTTATACTTGATAGTTTTGGTACTTGTCTTAGGTACTGTCATACTTGATAGTTTACCACCATTGTTGTAATGGAAATTTTATGAGTTTTAAATTCCATATTGAGGCAGCGAGGAGCTCGCAATAGGTGGTATTTCGCATTACATGCGAAAATAAGGCAAGTGAAAGCGAAATAAGAGCTGAAAACAATCTTGAGTCGGCATCGAGGTCAAACGATCTGTATTGAGTCATTTAATTGATATGAACTCCAGCATTTTCAACACTCTCGTTCTCAACGGAAAATCGTCTTCAAGTCATTAGCATCGGTGGTCATCGAAGTGAAAGTAGAGGTTCCCAAACGCCGCGAGGTATTTTGTAAGGTTTTAAGTCACGCGTTGGGCGGACTTCGCGAAAGTGTCGATTTGTTTTTATAAATCTCATTGTGCGATGGGGTAATCTCATTTTCGAATCAGGACTATATTTCCTATCGGTACAGATCTTGTTTGGTTAGGTTGGAAATCTCGCCTTAAACTACTTCCTAAACCCGCAGAACTTGGGGAGGGAGGTGTTTCCCCACTCCTTTAGGCTTCGCCCTTAAGGTCCATGAATATACCCAACTTGTTCCAAATGGAATGCGATGCAGAAGGTTCCACAAAAATAGGTTTACAAAATTCGGCTTGGGACGAATTGCGACACATAATTTTCGGGGTTCCCTAGGTCGGACCCACGAAGGGTCGGATTACGCTTCGAACTCGAAGTCGTTATTAGCACGGTCGTAAAAATGACCATTCCGAGTACCTGAGATGGCCCTTTGAGACACTCTATAAGCAAGGCCCCCTACACGAAGCACAGCTATATTATGAGTAGGCCCTATAGGGGTGAAAACGAGACTACTAGCGATTCTCCCACTAACATAGTAACATAGCTAATATATTAGTTATATATGGGCGTATTTGCGAATACGAATATCACCCAAAGCACACCCAACCTGCGAATAGGAATACGAATTTATTCGTATTCTCAACTGTAAATACGAATATTCGTATTCTCAACTGTAAATACGAATATTCGTATTCTCAACTGTAAATACGAATATTCGTATTCTCAACTGTAAATACGAATATTCGTATTCTCAACTGTAAATACGAATATTCGTATTCTCAACTGTAAATACGAATATTCGTATTCTCAACTGTAAATACGAATATACGTATTTTCGGAAGTATAAATACGAATATTCGCCGAAAACATTTGCGAATATTCGTGTACTCGATGATGAAATACTCAAATAGGTTCAAACTACGTTTGAACATACCTGAAAAAATGAAAATACACTCGTATACCGTCGTATTCGCAGGAAAAAAATCCGATTCTCACTTATCCAGGTAATTCCCACTTATCAAGGTTAGTGATGGTCAGGGATGGTTTGGGATGGTTAGGGGGGTTAGGGATGGTTAGAGATGGTTAGGGATGGTTTGGGAGGGTTAGGGGGGTTTGGGATGGTTAGGGGGGTTTGGGATGGTTAGGGGGGTTTGGGATGGTTAGAGATGGTTAGGGATGGTTAGAGATGGTTAGGGATGGTTAGAGATGGTTAGGGATGGTTAGGGGGGTTAGGGATGGTTTGGGATGGTTAGGCGGGTTAGGGATGGTTAGAGATGGTTAGGGATGGTTTGGGATGGTTAGAGATGGTTAGGGGGGTTAGAGATGGTTAGGGGGGTTTGGGATGGTTAGGAATGGTTAGGGGGGTTTGGGATGGTTAGAGATGGTTAGGGAGGGTTAGGGATGGTTAGGGGGGTTAGGGATGGTTAGAGATGGTTAGGGATGGTTAGGAGTGGTTAGGGATGGTTAGGTGATCCTAACGCGCGAACATGCTTTCACAGAATGCCCACTGTATAATGAGTGGAGACAGGAATGGAAGTGCTCACTGGGAAATCCATCCCCAGAAGAACTCTGGCAAAGATCAGTCAGCAGTAAAGTAAACTATGCAGCAACAACAAAATTTGTCGAGAGAGTCATGAAGGAAAAGAAATGGCCGGCAAATACACGAAGCCCCTCCCCCCATATCCCAAGCAGGCAACTGCCAAGTGGTCCATCCCGGGCAATGCGCAGAAGCGTAACTGATAGCCTGTAGGGGGAGAGGGAATAACCAGTCAGTATACAAGGTGGAAAAAAACAAAAAAAACACCTTGGTAAGCAAATATGGGTGAAAACGACAACTAGTAACCCAAGAAAAGTATGAAACGTGTAAGAGCCGAAAGGCGGAGAAACACGTATGGAAAGCACTGACTGGTTAGGTGATCCTGTTGGAATAATCTGCCATAACTGGCTAAGTAAGAATCATCTGGATGAGTGAGAATGACCTGGATAACTGTGAATTACCTGGCTAAGTGAGAATCACCTGATTCACACTGATTGAACACTGATTGATTAGTTACCTGATTAATTGGTTTGAAAAGTATTTGGTCAAAATTTCAGATTTAAAGAAAAATTTATACATTTCGGATTTTGAATGTAGATCTCTTGAAACGGATAATGTCAAATTTTGAGGCCGATCGGATTCGTCGACCCCCGTCGAGAAAACATAGGTGTATTATTCCAAGAATAATAAACCAAAAGTGGTAACTCATTAGTGCTGAACATTACTTATATTATAAGTAATGAAATTTTGGTGATGACCTATACCAAAAGACCTAAGTCAAGAGTTTTATTTTACTGCAATTTAGTATCTCTCAATCCTGGACTCCGGGCAGCCGGCCTTCTCACTTGAATTAAGGTAGCCATTAAGGTCAATTGAGTATTGACCACTTGAGGAGTTCTGGCAGAGGTCATAAAGAGCTCGCCTTCGTCAAATCGGATTAATCCGTTGACAGCTAAAGGTCTTCGAGACTGCCCAGGTATAAGTCCAGGTATGGGCAGAAATCATGTGTCGCAATTCGTCTTTTACCCAAAATTCATACTTTGCTGTTTTTCACGTTAAACAATGCAACTCATTACCGAACACTGCAACTCCTTCGTTGCACCATTCATTGCATAAAAATCCTCAAAAACAATCAAATCATCACCCCTTCGACCAAGGTCTTTTCCCCTACAAACCAAACCAATCAAATTCCGAATGCCAAAGCAGATTCTCGGTAAAAGCGTGTACAACTCCACCCAAGCAAAGGAACATTACATTTCAAATTGTCGTGTTAGATCTTAGATAGCAGAACTTGGCATTCTACGAGAACGAGTATTTATTCATTGATATAATTAGAATTGACAAACAAGTTTCATCGCTCTTCTTGATACTTTTCAAAATGTGTGAGGGAGATAGGAACTTTAGGGATTTCGTTTTACAGTGTTGCGCTCAGATTTTGTGAGCATGATTGCTAAGCGGCAAAGTCGAACTACCTACTGTTGGACGCTTTGTTCGTTCTTGCTGCCTCACCGAACGCCCAATAGAGCTTTGAAAAGTTGCAAACATTTCGCGACTACATGATCATCAATTTTCATCTTACACGGTCCTGAATTTTGACTAATTTAACACCCGGTGGATTTCGACCACTGAGAATCGCTGCCTCCACGTTAGTTTTCGCCCTTGCCAAAGCCTCGACTGTTTGTCCGCGACAGGATCTCAAGGTCTGGAAATTATATAAACACGTTCCACTCCGGAAAAGACAATTACGAATGTGCAAATGACAAAAGACGCTAATCACTCGAACTTCCCACCGAACCGTTTCGACGAAGCACAGTAGCGTTCTGGGAGAACTAACGTCAATGATTCGCGTTGAAAGTTAACGGTAAGCATTTGAAATTTTGCTGAATATTTAATTTTTGGTCAGTTAAATACAAAAAAACGCGTTCTTCACTCAGCGCAGTAAAATAATACTTTACTCGGTGACTCAGCGAACAATCGATGTTTGGCCTCACTTTAATAGTTGACGAGATGAACGCCGTCATTCGTTCAAGATTTATAAGGTTTGTCGGGTGCGAAAGAGCAGTTTCGACAACTAAATCGCGAAATGAATCACCGGAGTTTGCAAACATCGTTATGGGCAGAGACATTCATCCTGTTGTAGGATGTTGCCTCGAGACAAGGACGGCTAATGGCCTTTAACTTGACCTCTTCTCACGTCAGGTCGACTCGCTTTCGAGCCAAAATTTTTAATCGAGCCGAAAAAAATTATTCCAATTGCGGTTTTGAGAGCTTGAAAGGGGGAAAACCCCTCGTTCGTTCGGCTATCGTTGGAAATTACGAGGTTTGCGTCCTTTAAAACTTTTCAGAATGTAAAACCGACAAGTGGAGAAATCATTGGTGATAAGACACGACTATGCGTCAGCCTTCACGTCATGCGGGCCCTTAGTCAGCCACAATATTTGCACGCATGATATTTCACATTTGTTTCATTAGCCGAGGAATTATATAATTACCTATTTGTGGACGTCAAATTCATTTATGGCGTTCAGACGCATCTGACGTCACCTTGGCCGTATGGAGCTGTAAATGTGGATTTTAATGGACTTTGGGGTTGTTTTCCGAGTACCTAATTTTGAAAGTAGGGCCAATTTTTGGAGGTCCCTTATGAGTAGGTACACGGTACAGGTAGGATCCTAATAGTATGCAGTTTAAAAAATTTTCAAGGGGGTTCGGAAGGTTGCAATTTTTGCGTATTTGATCTCACACTCCGATACTTCACTATCTAAAACCCCAACAACAATATTTGCTCAAAATGGTTGTTTTGATAAAAAATAGTTAATTTTGAAAGACGGCTGCCGACCGCACTTGGCGAGCAAGTGCTGCAAAAGACAGCAGAGGGCTCTGACTTTCGAAAATAGTTACTTTAGGCAGTAGAACTGTATGCAGAGCTATGTGATTGGCCGCAGCTTGTTGACATCTTACTGGGATTAATTTAAGTAACCTCAAATAATATTATCCCACAACATAGTAATTGTTTTGAAGTTTGTCGAGAAGCTCCATTTCATATCATATATTCCGCTATTTATATAAATATAAAAATAATAACTATACTTACTGAGCCCTAGCGGAATTAGGGGACTTTATTTATTTTTATTTAATTTTTTTTTTTAAATTCTTTTATTTTTTTAATTCGTTATACGTGTATCTATACAATATAATGTATTTTTTTTAATATATATTTTTTTAATGTAGGTAGAGTTTTGCACAATTTACCAAACACCTATAAACCCATATGTTTAAGCGTTTTATTTTTGTCTTAAATAAATCGTTCATTTTTCGAGCTAAAGTAGATCAAGTAAACAAATTAGCGAGCAAAGCGTTGACAAATCAGGTAGGTATGTGATAAGAGCGACGCTCTGAATTCGTCTTGCAGATTTGGCCTGCGCCTGTTTATTTTTCTAGCCCTACTAATATCCTTGACCAGGTAAATAGGTCACATGATGAGTAAAGTAGTTGAAAATTCCGTATTTTTGATCCCCGGTGAGATCCAATATCGATATGATAGGGCGAAAATAAAATCTTGATCTTGAGATTGATCAACTAGTAGCGAGCTGTTAACGATTTTCTAACTACACACGAGAACTAATAAATTCACTGACTGAGCGACACGGGTTAAGAAATTAAAATTGATCTTGCGATGATCAAGTCGATATTCAGAGCTATTAATCATTTTCGAACTATCATTAATGGGCCATGTTTACAGGCGTGGAAAGTCCTAATTCTGTTTGATTTCTTGCAACGTGTCATACAGAAGATAATCCAACGCTAAGTTAACACGGAAGTGAGTTTCTCCCGCAAGACATTAATCATAATCCGAAGACGAGGTTATTATTTGATTTTCTATTTTCACCTCAGATCATTACGATTCTCAGCAGAAATGATTTATTGGCTTCTTGCCCTTCTCAGGTCACATCCATCACAATCGTGAACAGTTATGGGATGTGAATAGGGTGGCGTCATGAATCGCAGTTATCGTCTCATTTAAAAAAAATAACTTGGCATCAAAAGAATACGAATAAACAAATACAAGAAAAAAACTGTTTAGGAAAAATTTTAATATTTAATATTGTAGGTGCTTTTTCTCCTTAACCTTTTGCCTTAACGCCCTGCGTTACGTCATTGGTCCATAATTAGAACTCTACGATGGCGATGAGTTGCTTCCATGAAACGATTTTCCGCATTCAAAACGACCCCTTCAAACCGAACGCAACTTCGTGACGGGAGTTTTATGAGCCCGAAGAATTCAGCAGCGTTAAGGCACGACGCCGTTTAACAACAGACGCCAAACATGGACGGTCCGCTGACCAGTAACCTGAGTCAAAGTCAAAACGATTCCCGCCTTCCCGGGGTCGCTTCTCGACGATTTGCTACGCTTGACTTTCAAACGTCAGTAAAACCGGCGTGAAATGTTCATCTAAAGGCCTCTCCGTCATTTCGTTATCTTCAGGGCCCGCAAAGGTTCCGACAGCTCAATACGGCTTGACGAACAATAAAGCGTTTGATGAGTAGGTACTTTAAATTTCACCTTGACGATTATAGAACTGGTAAATGCACTTAGAGGTTGAAGTTCATGACAATATTATTACAGGTTTTGTGACAAGGGGTAGAGTATGTAGTGGGATTTGAGCGAACTAGACATACTATTCTAGATGAACCTAGTATTTTATAAAAAGAGAAGGTTCTGAAATGGCTATTTCGTGGTCATTCCAAATTTACTCCTCCATAATTCTCCTGTGGGCCAAAATTTCAAAGTTAGTTCTAAATGTGCTGAAGAATAGCGAGGCAGGAGACCCGAGTAACCAGTGAGTGAGGAGCGAAATCAGCTGACTAGTGAATGAGGAGTGAGATCAGCAGACTTGCGAATTAGGAGCAAAATCAGCAGAGAAGTGAATGCAGAGCGATGTCAGCAGAGAATACGTCTCAATCGCTGCCAGACATATCCATGAATTGATGCTCTGCATAAGTGAGAATACCTGCAGGTCTCATCCCAAAGTGGGTATGACCCACTGGAGCGTTTGAGCTGTCTTGGCTAGTATTGTCGGAGGAAGATGAAGCGCCTGGTCAGCACATTTTTACTTGTCTAGGTCTGATGTACCTCAATGGTTTTCCTTAGGGTGGTGTGTCGTGCTCGAGGTGTCGAGTTTTGCTGTCTGCTTGTCAGCCACAGCCACTGCCCGCGTCAGTGACTCGACACCATACATCAAAATGCTCAAGAGGCTGACCCATAACTGCCACAGTGCTCTCTTTCGGACCAGTATTGGACACAGCCAATGATTGATCTTTGTCATATTGATCTCCAGGCCATACTGGCGGCACTCTGCCTCCAATCGATGAGTGCTTGGAGCTCCACTGAAGCGTGCGCCAGAAGAACGGTATGGACGGAGGACTGACTGATCACGGGCCTACTTTGAGAAGGGAGATAAAGCTTTTGGAAGAGCATGGTCTAACCCCTGGGTCCAATGGGCGGAGGTGATGATACTCTCTCCTACTGTTTCTGCAGGTACTCGGGTCCGTGAACGGCTCATCCCTGCTCGCGTCACGGATTAGGGCGGAGAAGATGATCTCCCTCATGTTAGCTGGCAAACACTATAGCTGGCAAACACTGAAGTGTATACACTTCATTTGGTGTGCATTCCAAAAATTTCATATCGAGCCTTGAGAGCAAAAAGGGCCAATATGAAATTCAATTCAAAAAGCACTATATAATATATAATATATATAATATATAATATATATAATATATACTAATATAACACTATATAATATATTATAATAGTTGATGGTGATGTTGACCGTTTCAATTAATGTTGTTGGAAACTTGTTGAGGGTCAGTCAAATAAGACGAGATTGTTTTGCCGACGTTTCAAGAGATATATTCTCCTATCATCAGGGCCTAATGAAATGAACAAAACACGAATTTACACTTTGAATTTAACAATTGATGAAACTATATGATAAATTTACAAAATTTAAAAAAATTACTTACAAGTGCAGGAAAAAGGGCAGCACACGATGTGAGCCGTCGCTGTCGTACAAATATACTAAATAATATGTAGGATGCAGACATACAGAAGGAACTGACAATTTTCGATGGTGGGGGTTGATTTTTTTTCCCTTTAGAAAGTGGTAAACAGAACTCAAAGGATGCCGACTTTTTGTAAGGTTTGAGGGTTGGTCGGTGAGCAGGTAATTAGGCGTTAACGGTTTCATGTCGGCGGTCTCCCTTTGTGGATCCATCGATGTCCCTTTGTGGATTCCATCGAAAATTGTCAGTTCCTTCTGTATGTCTGCATCCTACATATTATTTAGTATATTTGTACGACAGCGACGGCTCACATCGTGTGCTGCCCTTTTTCCTGCACTTGTAAGTAAATTTTTTAAATTTTTTAAATTTATCATATAGTTTCATCAATTGTTAAATTCAAAGTGTAAAATCGTGTAAAATCGTCGGCAAAACAATCTCGTCTTATTTGACTGACCCTCAACAAGTTTCCAACAACATTAATTGAAACGGTCAACATCACCATCAACTATTATTATATATTATATAGTGTTATATTAGTATATAATATATATATATTATATATTATATAGTGCTTTTTGAATTGAATTTCATATTGGCCCTTTTTGCTCTCAAGGCTCGATATGCTCCCATAATTTGCACCATCAGAAATACATCAATCAGGAAAAAACGAGTCAGAGATTAGTATATCCCATTAGCATTAAATTGAAGAATCGAAAAACGAATAACATGTGCACAAGTGCTTTTTTTGTCATTCCGTTTTCCTAACGCGTAAGTACAACGTTTGCGTGACTTTACTCGAAAAACACCTGTTTCTATGGTTTCTGGCGCAATTATTCTCTGGATAAACCCCGACTTAATGAACCCATACAATCGGCTACGGTTTTTCATTCCGAAGCCTGACGCAGTCACGTTTCCCCATCGTGTGTTTGGTTTGCCGGGCCGAGATCACCCTGCACGGATCCATGGACGCCTCCCTGGGCCCTGCGGTCATCAATCGATCCCTCGGAAACATCAAACGGAGCCCGAATCGGATCCAGTTGTCGCCGGATAGGCCGGAAAAACTCGTTACATAAAAGGTCTAACCCCAATGCCTTTCATGCCGGGCTCCGTTAAAGGATACCATCAAGAGAAAAGAACAATAACGCGATTAATAGGCCTAATGAGTCCGGAGCCTTACAACAAAAGAAGGCCCGTAAAAAGTAACAGATGAAGTTTCACTCGTATCAAAATCCCACTTAAAAAACATTGCGATCAAGATTACTCAAGATGTACGATTTGTGGAGTCATTAATCCGGACTCGCCAAAACGAGGTATCAAGAGGTCGATGACTGCCATGTTTTCTCACTCTAGAATGATCCACTATAACAAGAATAGAAAGTCATTATCAACCCAACCAGTCAATACTCATTGTGTAACTGGATTGTGCATCAATGTAATTTTAACTATAATGCAATAACGCATGGAAAATGGGGACATGAGCTGCAACTCCCACACGAAATTGTTGTTTATTCGGCCCTAACAAGGCAGTTTCTTTGCCAAAGAGGTCTTTGCAAAACTGTTTGTTCAAGCTTTTTTTCAAGCTGTGCAAACGGTGTACAAACCGGCTTTGTCACGCTAATATTGACGAATGACATTGACAAATGCATTAACAGCTGGCTCCAAGCGCCTTTCATGTCGCGCACAACGTCAGCGGAGCAAAAGTGCACAACAGGAAATGCGATTTAATTGTAAGAAACAGGTGTTTTAATTATAGCGGGAAGCGGTTCCTGATGAGATAACTTGTACGTATTGGTTCTAACCAAGGGTGAAGCCTTCGAGCGCATTAATTGCTGCTAAAAATGAACCCAATGACGACCGAGGAAATTGAGTACAAATCGCAAATTGGTTTCTGCCGATTTAGATGAAGCGATTTGAATAATCTCGTGGCTTGCATCGCCCTATGATTATCTCGTCTGAATCTTGACTGTTTCGTGATGGGAGCTTTTGCACAAGAAAAAAGCACTAAAATCTGGTTAATTAATAGAGCGTGAAATCAGCTGATCAATCAAAATTTTTACTTTCAATTCGGACTAAGTTGTCGCTATTTTCACACTTTACCATGTCGGGGTCGACTTTCGAATGAATTACCGGCTCGGGTCCCAACACGACTCCGAATGGTCGGTTTTGGCGCGAAGCCAAAGCGGTGGGTCAATCACAGCGGAGATTCCGCTGAGGAGGGATTTTACGGCTCGGATTTTTACTTTGCTGCGTAGCCGAAAAAAAAAGTGTGACGCGAAAATATCTGACTGGAAAAGGAAGAAAATTGTTTCTACGAGTTGAATTTGTTTTGACTGTTTTAATTATTTTTTTACAACTTTGCACCTGACGATTTTAGCATTTTATGCCAATTGGCGTCTGAGTGCTACACCTCAGTCACTCCACCATTTTTACAGCTTCTCTGCAGACATTTTGATTATGTTCTCATTGCAATCTGTGAAGCGGGGCTCCGCATTTTGGAAAGGAATGACCATGTTTTTCGATAGTAGGCTACGTAGAGCGTGGAAATGGTCAAGTATTATTAATGTACTTTGTAAACTTCGGTAAAGTACATCTTGCCGACCATTTTGAATACCGGGGGATATTAACGAAAATCGTGAAAGCGTGAAATTTAGTAGTACTAAATTAGAATTAGTCCATTGGAGGAATAGGTTTTAGCATGGAACCTAACTGCCCAAAAACGTTAGTCGGGGAGGGTGACTCGGCAGTGTCACGTTTATATATTTACGAAATATATAATATATATGTTACAGGCCAAACCCGATTTTCAGGTCAAACTGGTTTGGCCTAGGCCAAACTAGAACGTCCATACACTTTTGGGCCAAACTAATTTGGCCTCGTCCAAACTAGTTTGGCCTGACGTTTTTAGGGAAAACTAGTTTGGCCTAGGACAAACTAGTGTGGCCGGTTGCGTTTTAGGACGAACTGTTATTAAAGTGTAAGTTCACGTTATCACGTAAGGAGATGCGAACGATTGAGTTTTAAGTGTCAGAGATAGTTCATGGAAAGCCAAGGCACAGTCGGAGTCAAGGCTCTGTTGAACGAGCAAATCAAGACATAGAAAACATGCTGGCTGTGTGGATGAACGATAAATTTATCGTTAAGGTCGATCCACGCATTTCAGCGTTTCAGTGAATCCGTGGCCATCCGTGCTCCGTTCGGCATGTAACGCGTTGGTGTGTGGACAATTTATCATCAATGCCCTTCAATTGATACCATTGAAGGGCACGGAGCACGGGTGGCCACGGATTCACTGACATCACTGAAATGTGTGGATCGACCTTAACTCGTGTTCAAAATGGGCTGAAGGTCTCAGATATGTCCAGTTTATGAAAAGCCGTTTGTATCATTCAGGGATTAAGCAGTCTCCAAAGCAATGTTTAGGATCGAACCAAGAGTTAATGAAAATTAACGACTCTACCTTGATTGTATTTGAATTTTCTATCTCCGTATCATTTGCAGAAGTAAATGCAGCTCATTTAGCAACTTATTTTGTCATTTATTAAGAACCCTAAATTGAATTCTTTCTCCTTCCCAATATACCTAGATGAATAACAGTTTGGCCTAAAAGGGGTCGGGCCAAACTAGTTCGGCCTAGTCCAAACCAGAATATCCTAGCACTGACGGGCCACACTAATTTGTCCTAGTCCAAACTACATTGGCCTGGTATTTTTAGGAAGAACCACTTTGGCCTAGGACAAACTAGTGTGGCCTAAAATCGGGTTTGGCCTGTAACATGTATATATATATATATATTAGGCCACTAGTTTGGCATCTTTACTTGTCTTACCGTTCGGCCACTAGTTCGGCGTCCTCACCGGTCGTACGTTAGGCGACTAGTTCGGCGGCTCTCACTTGTCTCACCGGCAGGCCACTAGTTCAGCATCGGACAGTTACTTTTCCAACACGCAAGATGGGTTTCAATCCTATGGTTAATGTTCCATGTTTCTTGAATTTCAGCTGTAGGCTCTATAGAGAGCTATATAAGCAAAAAGCATCCAGAGGCCCAAAGGGCGTTTTTTTTTTTAAATAGAAGAAGAAGATGAAGATGAAGAAAAACAGATTTAATTGAGAAATTATCGCACATAAATTATAACCCCGCAAAGTAATCCTCCAATAGCCCTTCCAAATACGGCGTGTTTTGAAGCACCAACCCAGGTACAGCTTATGTTTAGGAAACACATTTCCATAACAAGACATTCCATCCTCCATCACATACGTTTCCGTTAGGAAAAATATATCTGCATTTCTAACGAAGCAAAGAAAATTTGGGACAAATCTTTTATTACACAGTCCGTTAATATTATACGATAGGAATCTTAATGGTACCTTCCACGCTAACTCTTCTCCAGCCGGGGGTGATCCTCGTGCTAGTCAATCCTGTTTTTTTTTTTTTTTTTTTTTTTTTTGTTTGTTTGTTTTTTTAAATAAATGCTAATTAAAAAAAAAAGATCTTTTGAAAAAAAAAAGATCGTGAAGATTTAAACTATTATTTATTAATTATTAAAAAAATGAAAAGGTAAACGTTTTTTAATGCATTTAATAATGAAATAATGCTTTTATTTAATAATGAAATACTACTTTTAATAAAATAAGAATTTCAATAAAATTTATAAAAACATTTATTAAAAGATCTTTTCGGGATACCTATTCATCGTACATTTTTTATCGAACCTTAACTAATCCAACACCCGAGTAATTTAAAATGAATTTGTGATAATTTAATGTAACTTGTATAAAAACGTCAATAAAGTTAGGTACCTACAACTCTTTAAATGAAAATAATTGGGTATTTACCAATCTGCTGATACACAAGAGCCCATACGTAAGTAGCAAAAATTTGGTTGTTGGTTTCTGTACTGACACGAACACGACCTGGTCCCAACCCGAACGGAACTCACCGAACGACTAAAAGCGAAAGCCTCCCCCAAAACGAACTCCTTTTTCCTCGTCGCGGAAAAAGGTAGTGAAGGAGGCGGAAAAAATAGGCTGGAAAAAAAAAAAAAACAGCGGTAATGAGATGGTCAGTGACTAAATGAAGGTGAATTCTAAAGTAAACAGCGAAAAAGGCAGTGGACGAGGGGGTAAATGGGAGGGGAGTAGAAAGTCGGTCCTGGTGGGAGGGGCCGGCGTTCAGTGCCTGATGTCCCGTTATCCTGGCGATACGACCAGCCGACACGGCCAATTCAATAATTGAGTGTCGCCGACTTGACAAAATTCAAACGCAATCGGTGCAATTAGAATTTATCACAAGTTCAACGCCGGCGTTGAAATCACGCTCGCCTGTTTGACACAAAACTGTCGTCCGTTTTAGCTCGTCACGTGCATTAAACTATCGCAATCAATTATTTAGACGACCAAGATTAGATAGAATTACTGTGTGTCCTATTAGGACTACAATAGGGTCTGGGGGTTCCTTCTGATTGTCAGCGTTAGCACATCGTCTACGTAACGCCCCTGAGGGTGTCGGAACAATAGTGACACAGAGAGAAAGCAGCAGGCAGTTCTGCTACTGGAAGTTTATGGAGTGGACAGGATTTTGGCCAGGGGGTCGTCGGACTTATCGATTCATGGGGGTTCCTGATGTGCAGCGTTTACACCGGTTCGACCAACCCCCAAGATGCGTTAATTTTTGGTTTATTATTCTTGGAATAATAAACCAAATCGCGACAGAGGTCGAAAATTCTGATCGGCTTCAAAATTTGACACTAGGTATCCGTTTCAAGATGTGTAAATTCCAAAAACGAAATGTCCGTCCGCCGTCCGAGCCATTTTGGGCAGTAGAACTTTGGGGGGCTTAAAATGGGCTAAGGGAGGGATTTTTGAAGGTTTTCGGCTATGGGGTCGAGTCAGGTTTCGGAGCGCTTGCGGTTTGTGAAGTGCGTGATCCCGCAATCCCGCGGGATCCCGCGGTGTTTTTTCAATCTTGCAAATGCGGGATTCTCAACGCGGGATCCCGCGGGATTTGGCGGGATTCCTCTTGTTTAAAAAAGTCGCGTTTTCTGTGGTGTGAATCATAGCCTGCACATTGTAAATCACATTCTCATTGCCTGTCTTATATTATAAGTCCTCCACAAGCCTGTTGTGCTGTAGTTCACAATATTTTGCGATTATTGTGGTATCTACGATACTGTCTGACCTATCTGAGGGGAAAGAGTGTAATAGAGTATAATAGAGTATATAAGAGTATAATATTATTATACATTCTGTTTGACGATTCCTCCCACAAGTGTGGAGTCAGAGAGAGCATTCTCTACAGCTGCAGCCTATTTCTGCAACCAGCGCCGATCAAATTTGGGTGAGAGAAACTATTAACTCACTGACCTTCTCTGGTGGTCTTTCTTTCAGAAAGTTGGCTATTTCCCAGCTGCAGAGGATGACTCCATCTCACTCCTTTCAATGCATTTATTTCCTTTTATTTGTTCAAATATTTTTAAATTCATTTTGGTTTATTATTCTTGGAATAGCGACGGAGCTGAAAATTCTGTTCTGCCTCAAAATTTGACATTATGCGTTCCAGGATGTCTTGATTCCAAAAACAGAATGTCCGTCCGCCATCCGAGCCGTTTTGGGCATTAGGCATTTTCTTAAATCAGAAATTTTGACCCGTGGGGCTTTTATGGGGCTGAAAATAGGATTTTTGAAGGAACCCAGGAGGTCTAATAAGGTTTGGTTTTCCGAGTACCTAATCCGTTTTTTCCAGGTTTCACATCTGGACAAATACACAAAGAAAATAAATTTTATTTTTACTTTTTTTTTTCAAAAGTATTTTCTTAATGGCACAGTATTAATTTTTGCGCAATTAACCTATATCAAAGAACTGTAAACGCTTGTGCAAAATTTGCAGCGTTTTTGTAAAGAAATTGCGTTTTTTAAACAAAATTATTTTATTAATTACAAAATTCTGCGGGATCCCGCGGGATTGAAAATCGTGCGGGGTTGCGACCCCTAGTGACGACCTAGGTTCGTTGTGCACAAAGCTTGCGTTCGGGAATTTTATTCTCTCCTCGCTGATTTTGTGTGTATAAAAAGGGCTTTTAGCTATTTTCAACAACCCAAAAGGTCGGATTAGAATTCCTCTGTATCCTACCATCACTTGACCTATGATTCAAACTGGCGAGCGAAGCAAACCCCCATGTCCAAGAAAGTGGTCGGCCGAGCAAAGCGAGCCCCCCCCCCCCCCGGTCTATTAAAATGGCCTCCTTGTCAGAGGGCTAGTGTACGTAAAATCCCTAAAATGGTCAATGCATTTTCAAAAACCCTTACACTTGATACTTGACCGACACTAAGCATAACTTTGTTACAACCGAGCTAAAACTACAAATCCCCAACGTGCGCCTCTTTTGTGTAACATTTTATCGCGACAAATGTTGCGTCAAGTGGGTATTTTTTTGCACTAGTCATTCTAATGAATGGGGAGCTTAGTGAAAAGCTCAAGGTAGCCCGAAGGGGTGTTTATTATGCATTGAAGGGCATTTGGCCTTGAGCACGAAATGAGAGTACGAATTACTATAGCGAGGCCTCACAGATGGTATGCGGTGTAGCAGGTTTTGTCTTGCCCAGCGAGGCCGAACAGTCAGGCAAAGACAAAAGATTTGTCGGCAATGTCGTAAAACGTGATATTTTGTTAGGATTTGCGTGATGTTTAAACTTGTAAGCAACTTGATATTCACACAATTCGTTTGTCGTCGACTTCGCCATCTGCATCGATAATTCCAATCTCAACTTCCAGTTCACCTCTGTGCGGTCTATGATTGGGGGTTGCATTAGAAAAAGTGAACGTTCACTCAGGCTCCACTAACTCCACTTCGGGTCAATGCCGAGTTCCGCAAACGTCTCTACTTTCATGGGAGGGCTCAGGTGGCCCAACCGTTTAAACGCGACGATCATTGTGATCGTCAGTGGTATGAAATTTGCACGGGTGTGAGACACGATTTGCCTCATTCTTCCTGGAAAACGCTAATTGAGAATTATAGGGAAAGGGTCCAAGGCAGAGCGGAGTTATGAAAAAAGAAGCATGCATTTAATAAGAATTATTAAATAATAATATGTATTTAATTATTAAATTCATTATTATTCTTAAATACTTAACCCTAGAACACACAGATTATTCTCAAAGCGGTATAGGGATCGAGCACTTCGACTGCCTCTCCAACGTTCAAAACTTCGGAGGAGTAATAATTACTTATTCCTATAGAATCCAAATGGCAGGCAATTACGCATTATACTATTGTACATTATTTTGTAGGCACGGTCGTATATAGATATGAATATATATTCTACTAAGGGTTGAATTTCTTGACCAGTAGCGTATAACGTCTTTTTGGGTTTAGACGTTTCGAAATATTTGTATTTCTTCTTCAGAGCTACAAGGAAGAGAGGGACAGCTTATATTTATACAGTATTTATACAACTTGTTGACTACAGCATGATAATATAATATATTATCATTTTCATTTTACGATATATTTTTATAATATATTATCATTACGATTTTCCAAGGCAACTGTATATTATACAGTTGCCTTGGAAAATCGTGATGGTCTAGTACAATGAGGGTGATATGGTGCCATAGCAGAGTAGATGGGGCATTTAAACAAAAGAAACTTTAAGGAAACGGTGAAATGAAGTAAAAGAGCCAGTGTGTACGGTAAACGGTGATAAGCAGATGGTGGGAGACTGATAATGGGTAACTTTTATTAGTATGGCTGACACACTATCAGTGATGTAGATATAATAATTAAAGAGACTGCATTTGGACTTATCAGCTGATAATATCATATTATGATCACAACATTTTCCATTAAATTCAATCAACTTAGAATACTCTAGAATTCCCATATAGGTAGTGGGAAGGATTGCACAAAACGGAGGGGGGTGTAACAATGGAATGGAAAAATCATATCATCTCTTATGAATGACATTCGTACATAAATGTACATACAATGTATAAATACATTGTATTTATAAAAATTATAAATTCCTACATAAAATTTTTAATCAACTTAAAATCACATTGGCTCAATCACTAATCAATTATTATGGAATTCCCATAGGTAGTGGCGGTTTAAATAGGTTTATTAGTTGCAACTAGTTTTATACTGCTCAAAAAGACGTTATACCTATACCTACTCTATTTCATATTTATTCTGTAGAGGTACATACAGTTGTTTTCAATAATGGCTCCTTCTGCTGGATAATACATGTATATCTAGTTAGAATATACCAAGAAAAAATTTGAGAATAAAACTAGTTTTAACATAGAAATTGGAATAAATTGGGCACCTGAAACGTTTCGATGTTTATCATCATTATCAATCTGTAGGTAGAATATAATTATACCTATATATAAATTATTGGTCATTCGCATCGCTTTGAATGCCACCAACCAACCATGAACCAATAATTATTATTACAATGAATGAATTATAATTAATTCATTTTAATAACATTTCGAACAGGGAGGCCTTACTTTGCTCTTCCATTTGCGCTCACTTAAGCCCAATCCGACGGGTGGTGACATTATCCGAAGTTCCAGAATGTAATAAAATAAAAGCGGTTTCGCCTCGCTCGGCCATTAGGTAAGGAAGAAGTAGTAAGTATTGCCGCAGGTACTAAAATAATGGCTCGTCATGATCTGTGAACGTCTCTCGTGTACCTACCTTGGGAGGTCCAAATGCTAAGAAAACAAAGATTTATCCGATGGTGGTAATAAATTGGTCTCCAAAGTCTTGGAAATGACTGATGAACTTTCCGGAAAAAGTCTTGTTCCCGAATAGTGGGCGAAGGGAAGCAAACAATTTGTAGAAAAAACTTTGAATTTTCTCCTCCCGATTGGGTATCGAACTCAGGTTGTCATACATCACTAACGCGCGGCCGGCGTCAAGGAGATCGTCGTTAAATTTTAAACCCGTCGTAAAACTCTCCCAATTGTCTGAATTCGTTCTTATAAAATTTACTATCGAGGAGAGAGCTCGGGTCCAAGCGCCATCTGGTTAGGTCTGTGAACAGTGACGATACAAAAAACTAGCCAATTTGCGCCATGCAGGGGGATTCGGATTCCGCGCCAAATTTTGCGTCGTGGAGCAATCTCGCCCCGCTCAGTAGTAGCGGGTGAGAATCCTGAATCGGTGGGAAAAAATGCCATAAATAAATTACCGTTTAAAAGGAGTGAGCCTTGTGATTGATACGTTCGGAATTAATGATATGGATTATCAAAATGCGCTAATATTAGTTACACTTCAAATTGATCAGTTGAAAAACCTACTACCTCTATTTCGATACGAAAACGTCCCATGGAACACGATGTGAAAAGTGAGTTTTTCAAGTAGAATGAGTGTTTGAATAACAAACGGCTAAATGCCACGTTGACTGTGCAACAGCAACAGTGCTCGAATTCATTTTCCCCAAGTATTCAGGAGTCACACACCTCCACCTGGCGCTCACTGGACTTGAGCAGTGTTGGCCTGTCATTTCAGTGACAGCTGTGGCCGCAGCAGAGTTGCTTCAATTGACTTTTCTCAATTTTCTTAGTGTCATACTTGAAATCTCCCGACACCACTGGTTCGAGCGCGAAATTTTCCACAGGATTAGGAAAAAGTGCCCAAGTCGACTTGAGCAGTGGTGCCGTTGCTCTCGATGTGTTATTGCTGTTGTTTTCTCAAGTTGGAAAAAAATTGGATTTTTTGAATGCTGATTGCATCCTTATAAGTTGGTGGAAATTAGATGTTGGGGAGGTCTTTGATGAGCTCTTAACTGATTTTTTTTTTTTTTTTCTGCCCAAAATTTGCAGAGATGAGAACATTAAATGTTCTCATCTTGATTTGGACGGTTTTGCCTAGCTTTCCACAAATGAGACCTTTGCTACTAATTGGTTTGGTCATTAGGCAGCCTGGAGACCACAAGTGTCTGAACTAGAACGGAGCAGACCTGTAAGGCATTTGCGGGACAAGTTGGCCATATTGGCACGAACCAGGACTTGGGGCGAATTCTGAACAATGCGTTGCGTCCCGAGACTTGCGAGATTCTGCCGGAGGCCTTCAATTAGTCTGATTCATAGAGGACGTGATCCGTGAGTGCAAGTGAAGGGTTTTCGAGGGAAAGAAAAAAAAGCGCGTCGGACTTGAAACAGATGCACCAGGCGATTCGTCAGGTGACCTGATTACCTGGATTTGTGAGGTGTTTTTCTTCCGGGCAGTGGGAACTGTCGAAGCCAAACCGAGTCGGTCGATGCCGGACACTGACAACATCTGTGCATTGACGGTCAGGTATCACTCAGCCCCTGAACCTCCTTCGAAGAGGTAATTTTGCGAAACCCACCCCACAACGACGTCAAAATAGAAACCTCGTCCGCTAGACAGTTAAATTTCCATCGTTGAAACGCGGAACCAACAGACACCTGACGGTGTAATCACCATCCTCAAGACATCAAAATTGACGTTTTTTTAACCTTCAAAGGACGACCTCAACTACGGAATTAAAAGTTCAGAAGCTGGTCTTCGAAACAAATGTCAATATGGTCGAGTCCTTGGGACATTCCGCGAAAGACGTTACGCAAAAAGAGTTGCTTCATTTCGACCCAACCGGTTTCATTTAATCGTCAAAACGAATGGGTTAATCGACCTATTACAAATCATCGGATGAGCTTCCGATCCCGGAAACGGGCGAAATTTTGCGAAGGACCCAAAAATACGAAGGTCGAATTTTTTTTATCGATTTTTTTTTAAATCGAAGAACAGGGCGATAGCTGGCAAGTGGGACAAGGACTCGCCAATTTCTGAACTTCGTGAGGGCAAACCCGGCGAATTTCTTACTTGGAAGTCCTAGATGATCGTTCATGGGTAACGGAAATTTCGCAAGAACTTAACCAGAAATCTGTTGAACTTTATGATTCTCGGAACTATCTTGACATTGTAATTGACTTGATGGTAAAAACTTTGTCAATACCTATGCGAAATTTAAAAAAGACGCTGATTGCCGATGGTGTAGATTGGGGAACAAAGAAAATGACACCAACGTGCTTTTCACCTTTTTCCAATCGGGGCTAAATTTCTTATCAAAGCGAAATGCCTACTAGGTTCAAGTTGTTTGATGAGGGGTGGAAATCGTGCGTTCAATTCGCCCCCACTCCCGACCACCAGGCTCCGCCCAGAAGGTTCAGCAGGCGCCGGGACGGGATGACATCTGCGGGGGGGTCAAAGCAAGTCCATCTTGATGTTTGGACCCGATAGGAGCTGCTCTTTTTCTTCTTAGAACTTAGAAGAGTCTTCTACGTCTATTCGGTGAGGCCATTACTTTCACGATGGGTGCCCTGCTTATCAGGCTGCTGTGGGGTTCAGTAAGGTACCGTTGTCGAAGTATTTTTGGACGTAAAATCCATTTTTAGGGGGTCCCCGGATTCACCTAGGGGAATCATGAGGCTACGAATGGGGATTTTGGAGGATGCCAGCTAGTCGAGTGAGGTGACGTTTTCCGAGAAACATAATCCATTTTCGGGATCCGCCCAATCACTTAATATGAAAATTTAAAAAAAGTTTGATAATTACATTATTTTATTTACGTACTTGTGGGAATTAATTTTTGCTCGATTGATTAAGTTAATTAAAATTTGCAGAGTTTTAGTTAGCGGAAACCGGTTTTCATTTAGCAAGAACGGGCTTTCAATCTGGAGAAAACTGGTGTTCAATCAGCAGAAACTTGTATCTAGGGGGCAGGAAACGAGTTTAAATCTACAGAAAGCGTAGTCATTTTCAGAAATTCTCCGGATAATCGAATCGTATTTTGAGAAAATTCTCGGTTCTTCATCAAGTTGCCTGTGCGAAGTTAAGGCCCGTAGGAGGGGTTTTTAGAAGGATTTAGTAGATGGTCGGGTGGGGTGTCATTTTAGAAGTATTTCTGGACGAAGAGTTCAGCTGTGAGGGTATTAGATCCGATTACACCGTGAATATCAAAGAGGCTTCAAATTGCCTACAAATGGGGCTTTTCAATGAGCCGTGGAGGCCGCATGAGATGTTGTTTTGAAGTAATTTTGGACGTAGAATACATTTTCTGGGGTTCCACCAGAACCATCGGATTTCACGGAGAGGATCTGTGGGGCTTTCATGGGGCGACAAATGGGGGCTTTCGAAGGATGCCAAGAAGTCGAATGAAGTGTCGTTTTCCAAGGAATTTTGGGGTATAATCCTTTTATTGGGGGTCCCGCATCCGTCCACAAACTTAAAAAAAAAAAGTAACGCAATAATTGCGTAATTATTTAGTTAATTTTTTATTATTACAGGTAGAATTAATTTTGGGTTATTTATATCAATGAATAATAAATCGTCGTGTAACATTTCCTTTTTTTTTTTTTTTTTTTTTTTTTTTTTTTATTGACGTACCTACCTAAGCTTTTACGCTCAATTTTTACGAACTTTGTAGCCAGAAGCCATTTTGCTGGTAGAATCGATTCAAATGTGCCCAAGACCTGATCAAAACGCTTCAGATGCGATCGGGATGCGATAATGACTTTTGTCAAAATAGAAAATCGGGTAAAATTCTTGGCACTTATACACTCGAACGTAACTCACAGGCGGTCTCTTTCAACTGTTCGCAGAAGAAAAAAAAAAAAAAAAAGATTCGGAATGAATGGATTGAACAGAATAGCAGGGTAGCAATTACGCTCAATGGTTTCCGCATCGACTAATATTATGTAGTGTACACAGCAATTTTTTTCGTGAGAAAAGCAGCTCAGGTCGTTCCATTTTAATTGGCGTGCCAATCGATGGATCAATAAGTCGATCGCGGTCACGACTGATGTATCATAGATTAAAAGAACGAACTCGGATGCGGAAGTTAGAATTGTGCGACGATATTGAGAAATTGGGGTGTTTGGTTCGAATCGTTTTAGTGGGGCACGACGTCACAAAGTGACCGATCCGATCATTTCACAATCGAGGAACACTGTGAAGCACGTACGGGAGTGACATTGTGTCCTCATCCTGTTCTGTATGTCACCTCACTGGTAGCGTCCTTGCCATCTTCTTCTGGTTTGCCTTTCTTCTTCTTCCCTTCTTCCGTATTTCTTTTTGTTCTTCCTCTAGTTGTTTTTTTCCTCGCGTCTAAACAAAGATATCCAGCCACGTCTTCGGATTGTGGCGTTGCATCCGTCAAACGAAAAAATAAAATGATCGTCTTTTTACTCTAAAGTTGTGTAAATTTGAAAACCCAATTCTCCGTCAATACCAAACAAATTTTATTTTTATTTGACTTTTAATTTTTATTTTTAAAATTGTATATCTGTAGAGCATTAGTACAAAAAAAGGGGCCCCAGTAGGGGCCACAGTAGCCCCGAAAGGTAGCCGCCAATGTACCTTTTGATACATTAAAGAAAACTGCACCAAACTGGCTTATTCTTCCTCGTACCACAAAAATTTGGTTCCGTGTCTGTCTGTCTGTCTGTCCGCATTTCCTTGCCACACCCATAACTTCCACAATTTTGATCGGATTTCAATCAAATTTTCAGGAATTGTGTGGGTATCGCCCTAGATGGTCCCATATCAGTTTCATCACGATTGAATCAGCCGAACGCTGTCCGCAGGCGCAAATGTGTGATTCCTTGTTACAGCCATAACTTCCACAATATTGATCCGATTTCAGTCACATTTTCAGGGATTGTGTGGGTACGGCCACTTGAGGTTCCAAATGAATTTTATGAGGATTGAATCAGCGGAATTGCGTGGGCGCAAAATGGTCATTCGGGTCATCCTCAGCAACATGGAAGAAGTTGGTTGTTAGGATGGTTTGTTTACGCAGCCATCGATTTTTTAAAAATCTCGAGTCAAAATTCCAAGAGGTTAGAGATCCAAAGAATGAGGTGCAGTGTCGTTCACAGCAATCGAAATCGAAGCAGTACCGCACTGCCTCTATATGTAGGTAATATAAAAATGTTCAAAATCTGCTAAAATCTCTCCGGTTCACCCTTGGATGTTGAAATTTGAGAAGGAGACCATATGAGAGTACAAGAGACGGTTGAAATTACGGTTATTCTCCTGGTCAGCTGAGTGAGCTAAAATCTATTCCAACCGGGGGGGGGGGGGGGGGGGGCATCAACATTTCATACAATATCCGAGGAAGCTATGGGCCATGTCCCACATGGTAGTGTATTTTAGTTCGCCTTCGAGTCCTAACTCAAACACTAAGTCTTATTCCCCAAGTTCTCTGGCGTGTTTGGATTGGCAGTTTTTTCTGACCAATTAAATTGGTAAGAAACAAATTTTGTTTTATTGACATTCATTTTTTCCAACGAGTTTTCATTCGTTTACCGTCCTACACAGGTTTACAAAAAAAGGTCAATCTCAGGCGCCGCAGAAAAAACCCATCAAACTCTATGTTTTTTGGGGTGCTGAATCCGAATCTGACCCCCGTTTTTTCCGGTCACGTCCAAATTTTCGAGATATTGGCGATTTTTCGTTTTTTCGGCCTTTTTCCGTTTTGAAAATCAACAAATAAACGTGCGGATACCACAAAAACTCTCTTCTTACTGGAAATTTATCGCTGATTCCGAAAATATATATGAGTTGGTGTCTAAAACCACGAGAAATGTGCGATTTTGCCAAAAAATGTTGAAAAAACGTGGTTTTTTTCAAAACCAAAGTCACGTATTTTGATACTTTTGCATTTTGATCACTAAGTGCAACTTAGTTGCATTGCCGACTCCAAGAGTTCATGTTCTACGACATGGCCAAAATGGGTAGAAACTTTGAAAAATCATAGCTCCCTTATTATGGAAGGTAAAGAATCACGGTTGGTCCCATTCGACGCAGAAACAATCTACCTACAAGACCTCGTTGGAAAAATTTTATTAACGGCCTTAGTTCTCACGCTAGAAGGTAAAAAGTATCAAAAAACGTGACTTTGGTTTTGAAAAAACTACGTTTTTTTCAACATTTTTTGGCAAAATCGCACATTTCTCGTGGTTTTAGACACCAACTCATATATATTTTCGGAATCAGCGATAAATTCCCAGTAAGAAGAGAGTTTTTATGGTATCCGCACGTTTAGCTGTGATTTCCAAAACGGAAAAAGGCCGAAAAAACGAAAAATCGCCAATATCTCGAAAATTTGGACGTGACCGGAAAAAACGGGGGTCAGATTCAGATTCAGCACCCCAAAAACCATGGAGTTTGATGGTTTTTTCTGCGGCGCCTGAGATTGACCTTTTTTGTTTGTAAACCTGTGTAATCAACCAAAAACGTATACCATAAACATCGTTTCACTCCATCTTAAAGAGCTAGGGAACGTTTCGCGCCACGTCTCTTGTTATTACATAGGTACATAATATGGGTGCCAGATGCAAAAGGTCCTAAGCGCGAATATTTCCAATGATGATTTTATCACGTATGTGGGGACTTCGCGACGCGTGTATGCAAGTCCTGCAGCAAAAAAGGTAGGTAGCCTAATTTTGTTGCTTTCAGACCGTCTAAACGACAATTTCTCCTCGGCACTGGTGAAAAATTCTGATCGGCCTGAAAATTTGACATTCGTTTCAAGAGGTCTAGATTCCAAAAACGAAATGTCCGTCCAAGCCGTTTTGGGCAGTAGGAATGTTTTTAAACATCTGAAATTTTGACAAAATTCTCGGTTTACCATCTAGTTGTGCCCGAAAGGTTTTCAGCCCGATCGACAAAAGCTAAAATGGGGCTACGGGAGGTTTTTTTTTTTAAGGTTTCCGGCTATGGGATTGAGTTAGGTGTCGTTTTCGAAGTATTTTTAGACGTAGAATTCATTTTTGGGGGGTAGCAGAACGATCCGATTTCAGTGAGGGGATCTACAGGGCTTTCATGGGCTTTTTGAAGGGGGCCCAGGAGGTCAAAATTTAATATTTAATATTTTTCGAGTAGGGTACCTACTTGAAACAAATTTTGAAAGAAAAAAAACGATTTTTTTTTTCAAAATTTTTTTTCATTGACAGACATATTTTTCACAACTTTAGGTTAGGTATTTAACAACCTATATCAAAGACATTTAACCCTTGTGTAAAATTTGCAGCGTTTTTTCCAACGTTTTCACGATTTTTATTCCCTCTTTGTCTTTCTAATACCTAACTATTCTTGATAACCATTATTTGGTGAGGAAAAAAAAAACCCCACATAGTTTAAGCTGAAAAACTTTTTCCGGGATGTGCAAGCTCCCAGTCCTGCTCATTTAGATGCGTAAATTTTTAAAAATTTTTTAAAAACTTTTAAGCTCCCAGTCCTGCTCATTTAGATGACTGAAGAGCTTTTATTATTAGGTATTACTTTAAGTGCGTACATTTTTTTAACTTGTCCAAACTACTGAAAACTATTGTGCTTCGACACACGTTACACCCTCAAACGAAAGAAAGTTTCATCGTGTAATTAGATTAGAAGCGTTTTTGCGAAAAAATTAATGCTTCTACTTAATCCACTCGCATTTTCCTCTCGTATTGGACGGGGTGATAGATCAAACGAAGTCACGTCCTGTTCGGCGAATCGTTCAATTATGCAGCGATCGTGAGACGTTGGCTTCAGGCCGGTCTTTAGCGACATCTCCGGCCGGTTCGTTCTCGATCGGACCACCCCGCCGCAGCTTCGTTCCGCGATTTTGGGCTCCGGAAAAGAACCCCAAATTGTTAATAGAGGCGGTTTGGGATCGTTGGAACCGATGCCAGATTTTGGATCTGAATGTAGCGTTCTGTGGACTCAATTCGCGAGTCCTTTGTAAAGGTTAAGAACCTCGGAATTATAATAAAAAACCGTAGAGGGAAAAATCACTTGGACGACGGGCGGCGTGAGAAGATGATCAGTCGAGCACTTTTTTTTTTTTTTTTGAAACGTCAGCTTTTTCAGATTTTCCCATAATTTTTTTGTGAGATATAACTACATGTTTGAGCAAGGTTATTGGTCTGAGGTGATAATAATCAAAACGGATGTAATTTTTTTTAAATATTTCAGAGCACATTAAAAAGTCACGAAAACTTGCGCCTACCTCACCCGCACAACGATCGAAAACAAAATTTCTTTGCGCATAATTGAGTTTTCTTCTCCCTCATTTTCGGTGCAGCCCCTTTTTTGATCTTCCCGAATCATTTAAACCAATTTCCCCGGTGTCATCTCCCTGAGGGGCACTTGATGTCACAGAATCCGGATAGCTCGTAAAAGACCTCAGCCGCCATCTAAGGACATTTCCTGCAGTGGTGATCGTGTAATGTTTACACAAACGGGAGGGGAATGACTGAGCCTCGATGCATCGAAAACGTCTGTACGTCAGAAAAACTACCTGGTCGACTCAAAACACAAACAAGGGGACGTCAAGGTGAACAAACCGCCGAAGACGGTCAGCCTTGTTTTTCGGCGTCCTCTGACCAGACGTCACGACGAGTCGCTGCAACGAAGAAAAAAAAACCAAAATTCTCTCCAATCACCACCTCGTCAACTTGTACCGGAAATCTGTACCGGATTAAATCGACACTGCCGAACAAAAAACCCATTTCGATCCGGTTATAACCAAACTCGCGCTTCGCCCGTACATAAATCCATTCAGGCAAGCCAGTTTTAACGACGTCTGACATAACGAACGTTACTTCTATAACACCGGTGAGCCCCCAACTCCCAAACCATTTGACTCCTAACGAGCATTCCACTGTATACTCGGCTGTACTATTGAAAAAAAAGTTGTTGCAATTTTTTTTTTTTTGCTTTTTTTTTTTTACTTGTCAGGCCTATTGGCCGATTTATTAATCGTTGGTTAGAAAAACAAAATGATGGACAATATTTCTCTTGCACGGAGCTCTTGGTACATAGGTAACGAAAAATATTAAAAATGTGGTCAAGTCCTTATTGTGCTGGAAACCTCATATTTCAGTGAAAAATCACTCAATAAGGAGAATTTTGAGCTTCAAAATGAAAAAAAAAAAAAAAAAAAAAACGAAAAAAACCTGAATTTTTTGAACGAAAATTAATTTTTGCAGGTAAGTGTGGGATTGAAATTAATAGGTTCACCTTGTGTTGCCTGAACGCTTTCAAAGTTTGTAAATTTAAAACCTTTTCATTTCAATTAACGTTGAAATGAAGTAGGTATTGAAGAAAAAATTGTTGCTCGGACATGTTGAGCTACGGTGTGGTTTAGGCTAAAATAGAGAAATGAGTTAACTCACAATTGAATTTGAGGTGATTTGTTGGGTCGTGAAGCCGGTGATGTCCGTTTATGGGAACTGCTGGGATTTCCGCGAGTTGACACTAGCGACAGTCGACACAGACTGAACTGATCAGGTGAGCTGAAGCCGCAAGCGGTAGCCCCCAAGAGGACCATCCCCCCTCCGGCGACCCCCTCCCGGACTATCCCAAGGGAGGTCCGGTCTACCCCAAACCGTCTGGGGTTGACCGCCCCCCTGGGTGATCCGGGCCGCTCCCCCCCCTCGCGACAAGGTCGAGGGGGTTCCGGGGACGTTGTGGGCGTCGTCGGACTGGAGACAGGCCGTGAGAGGCTCGTGGAAGTCGTGTTTTTTACTGGGAATTCGATTTGAGGTGTCTTCAAGTCTGAACCGTACCTGCAAACCCACGGATTCACTTTTCACTGAGCTTTCGACCAATATAGACAACCTTCATCGGGGTTGAGGACGATTGGGCACCAGTCCGAAGGGTCATTTTCTCAGCACTCATTACTACATAAAAACCAGGTTCTCTTGGGTAGAGATAAGCGAAGCGGAATGCTGCATGAGCACTTGGAGCTGCACAAGCCAACCACAATATATCATAATTATACGAACGGCAGTCATATTCGCGCATGAAAACAACGATGAAAACATCGTTCCAATCCAATCACTGAACGCTGAATGAACCTTTTTTCTACCATACGTCTACATTTTAAAATAGTAACATGAACAAACTAACTAAAAATCGAAAGAAAACTAAAATTGAAACATTCACATACCGGTACTGGAAAAGGCAAGCACTTCTCGCTGTCCAACTTGAGGAGTACCTACTGAGCTACGACCACGCCCCTCAGGGAAAAATAAGATTTTGATGCTTCCCGATTATTCTTGAATGATTGTTTTCTACGGTTACGTTCATCTTCTTCTTGTAATTCCTACTATTCTGACGTTTCAAATGTTATGGATGAAATAATTATTAGGTATGTTGGAAGAAACGTCGATTGTCTTCCAGAGGAGTAAGTAACGAGTTTACTGGAAGAAGTCCAAGGCAGGGATGAAGGTTTGGCCCCAATTTTCCACTCTATTTCTTGTTTTGCGGGCAAAACCGTCCATCGCCTTGGAGTGGAGGGTTACACACTCATGTCCCCCTCTCACCGGCCCTTCCGAAATTTCAATCGAGCAACATGTGTTTGAGCTTTGGAACAAATGTACGTTTTCAGTACTGTTTTCAGCTCAAAATGTGAATGTAATGATGTACTTACACATGTACTTCCAGTGTATGTCACTTCCACGGTCTCCAATCAATCTAGACGAGCTAAAATGGGCAATGACATTTTTAAAGAATAATAAAGCTCCTGGTCTGATCAAGAACCTCCCCAGAAACGGTAAAGCATTCCTGAACCAGTGCGATGCTGGCTACATGCTGGTAGTGTGGAAACATGCTGTTGTCAAGTTTTAGTCGTTCTCAAGCCAGGCAAACCCCAGCAAGACCCACTTATTAGCACTGTCTTCAGGTGCCATCAGTCAAACCAGACCATAAATTTGTGTTCAGAAGCGACCATTCCACAACTCAGCAACAACAGGGTTGTTGACTATATTCTGATGGCTACAAACGAAGGAAGTACACTTCTTTCGAACTACAGCTGAGCTTGAAAAACAGGAAGCTCTTGTACAGGGTGCAGCGAGACTCAAAAGACGATATCTCAGACATCCCTAACTTACAGCTGCAACATCCGAACAGCTCATAGAAGCTAAAGGAGATCAATAAAATATTGATTTCAAAAGCTCACATTTCCCTGTTCGGTAGTCTAGTAGGGTCCCATTTTCGAAATGGTTATGGAAGGTTTTGGAATTATCGAAGATTATGACCACCAACAATAATTGTTAAATAGGCGGTCATAATTTTAAAAGCAACAAATTATTTATTGCTTTTAACAAATTTTGTCTTTTTAATTTTTTTCCAGATTTTAATTTTTTTTTTTTTTTTCGCCAGATTTTCACAACGTTTTTTAACAACACGTGTGCCGAAATTTCCCCCTCGTTTGCGTTAGAGGTTTTTCCCTTTGCAGAATTACAACGAAGGCTAAACGAATTCTCATATTCATCGAGCCGCTCGCACATCGTCTGAAGGTCCGATCACGTAACGCTGCGGCGCTGTTTTGAAAATTCATTATTTATACCTTGGGGGGAAAAAAATATTGAAAACGAAGGTTGAATTTCGACAAACAAAAACGCCCTGGCGTAGAGCGTACAAAATTTTCAACTCTAATCAAATTTTGATAGTGCTGACAAAATATATGAGCGCCTTCCCGCTTTGTGGGATTTTATAGAGGCATTTAATTATCAGAAATGGCAAGAACTAATATTTGGTTGTTTAGACTAGATGTTCCGGTAATGAGTTCAAGCGAAAATTCCCGCATTACTCCCAATTTCGTACGAAACCAAATATTTGTTTTTCGTTCCGGTTGATGAAAACAAATATTTTGAAGCCCATCGTAATAAAGACGTCACAAGATACGGAGTGAGTCATTTCGTCTGAGATTTGCCGACGAGAAAACGCCACTTGACCTGAAAATTGACTCGCGTCAATTTCGCGTCCGAGTTATGCAATGACGGGTCATAAAAGAGATCTCGTAAAGTACGATTTTTCATGCGATGCTTACAATTTGGCCCAAGTTCTAATTTGACTAATAGTTTAGCACAAAGGCTCCGAAAGTCGTATTTCAGCGGGAGGACCTATTAAGATAATTGAGGGTAGCTCGTACAGAAAGATGCAACGTAAAGATAGTCTCAACACGCTACAATTGTTTAAACGTCCGTCGGATGTTTGCGATCTCAGTCAAATTTTTCAAATCCTCCGCAAACCGTTCAAATCCCCTTCCCAGGAAGTTCCCTCGGGGGAGTGATTGACTCATAAACGTTTTTGACGTCAAGGCGATTAAAGGGCACCCATGACGTCCGGACAGGTTCTGTAACCACAACGGGGGCGATGTCATCGGATACATTGTTCCTAGTAATGCTACACTAGGAAAAGGTGCAGACTTCGGGGAAGCGTCGAGCAGAACGAGCCAGGGATTATCGAGAAGCAATTCTACTCGCCTCAGAGGGAAACCAGTTTCAAGAATGAAGAGAAAATTAAGAAATCTACATTCTGTGGAAGCGATTTTAAACTTGGCAATACTCCATCATAAATCCAAGTGCAAATCGATGGTCGAAAAAGGTGCTCAAGGACCAGACAGACCAAGTGGGGTTCCTGTGGGTTCGGCCATAAAACTGTCTACCTGCTGACCAATTGCAATAAAATTTAACCCTCCTGTTCGACAAGTCTCAGAAGATTCAATAAACACTAGAAGCTCCTCGCCAATTCATTTGCTTCGTACAATTTACACCAACAGATTCACATCAAAATTGCCACACAACGCCCTCAGGAAGGGGGACTTCCCTCCAAGGTAGGAAACATCGGTAGAGCACGGACTCCGGGTCTTTGGGGTCGTTTCCGGCGGTCATTACGTTTTCCGATTGGCTTCGTATTCGGGGGAGCATTAAAATGCTCATCATGACTGTAAACATCCAGCTGACCTTTCAGCAAAACAAACCCAAAACCAAAAGATGGAATCAATCCATTGTTTTTAAATTTTATCCTAAAATAACTCAACAGTTTTCTCATACCTACCTATTTCCCTAGTTTCCTCAGAATTTCTAATTACAATAATTGTTAAGCGCTTACTTATCAAGTGCACCGTGTACCACTTTCCTATAGATTCATACTGAGCAAGGGATGCAAAAAAAAAAAAAAAAAAAAAAACTATTGATTTTTATAAGTACTAGCACACGGTCGGGGACATGGACTGTACTCGGACATGGAGCACATGTGTACGCACTAGCCCCGATCCAACTCCGCTAGAGGTGAAATTACCCGAATGCATCTGAAATTAGTGTGGAATAAAATAGTCCAGACACCCTCAAGTACAAACCTACGTCCTCCAGAGCTGATGTCATTCCAACGAGCAGTTGGCAGGGGGTGCAGGGGCTGCAGCCGGTGCTCAGGGCCTCGTTATGATGTGCAGCTTCCAGCCGTACCAGGCTTCCACCAGTTGGTCATTATAGTCAAGGAACCGCGCCTAATAGTCCTCCCAAGAATCCGACCCATCATAGGTGGCTGCAATTACCACTTTTCATTACTTTAGAGCATCCGTCATTTCGAGCCTTTTCAGGCTTTCTCTCCTTCGTGATGCCCATTCCCAATTTCTCTCCTTTTCCTTCAGTCACATAGTTTGCGTCTGCATCTCTCCTCGCGACCTTCCTCCTCTGTATCACCTCGTTGATGATTGCCTCCGTTGCAGTGATTTCAATCTCCATGGCGAGGCTGGCTCGGAGCTGCTCCTATCTTGTGCATACACAAAAATTTTATTCTATGTAAGCTGCACGATATCCTCTTCCACCTGGCAACGCTTGCACTCAGCTCCTGTGGCCTTTCCAATCTTGTTTGGGGAAGAGCGGAAGTAGCCGTGATCTGTAATGAATTGGGTCAAGTAATACACCTCGTGCTTCCGCTCTGTCCATTTTTCTACTAAGCCAATCAGGCGTGCTGTCCATAGCCCAGGGCTTTCTTCTTCCCACCTCTCCTGCCATCATCGCGTTGTTGCTTCCCTTTGTTCCTTATTGGCGTTCTGAGCTCTATCCATCTACGTGGATTGCCTCGATCCTGGTCTTATACATGTGATGCAACGGGCCCTCGGCTCATACCTCGGCCCCATCTACATAATATCCAGACAGCAGAGCATGCTGCAGGCAGGCAGTATCTGCGTTTGTGCCTGCTCTTGAGCAGCTTACGTTTTTCGGGAGATTGTCTTCCTACATTCGCCAACAGCCTTACCTGGAGTTCCGGGTGTGTGTGGGTTTGGTACATGTACCATGCTGACACAGTCACAAGTGGCAACACATTTTTGTTGTTGTATTATCTGATCCTGGAAATGTCAATCTCATGAGTTCATGACGAATCAAACTTTACATTGTAAATTATGCCATAATTTGCTAATTGTACTCCATGGAGATGTTGTCTTCACAGCGAGGAGCTTCTGTTTTGTTCTATTTAGACCTGTACCTCTAATAGGCCGCCTGTTGAGGAAAATATTCGAATTTCATGAATAATTCATTGTTTTTGAACTGCCGTCGCTACGTGGGCGGTGCACAGCCTCAAAAAGTGTTAATCCGGTAACTTTCCTCCTTTTTTAACGACGCGTGAAACATGTCCCCCGTGACCAGGACAACACTTATTACAAAGTCGAGGACGGTTGGCTAAGTGTTTATGCAAACCTCGACGGAAAACCTCTGGTCAGCGGGCTCCGCCAAATTTCAAATTGCCCCTCGCGGTTTATTGACCTTCCATTCGAGTGACATCAACGTTACAGCAGTTTTGTGTCCACCACGTCTCGCACGCACATCATCACCTCATTTGGTATTCAGCTGCCGTCATCGCGCTGGAGACCTTTTCACTCCAAGTCCAAATCGGCATCAGTAATCACTAAGTGGTTATAATAAGACGCACTCGTGTACGAAACTGTTTGCTCATTTCAGTCACATCTTCTCGCCTGTCCCAGTTGGCCGCCCGTCAAAACTTGGGCTTTCCCACCTCCAAACCTGTCGGAGGCCTTCGGTTCGAAAATTTATCGTTTTTCGATTTGCTGGAAACTGACGCGTGACGAGACATTGAAAAAAGGTACTTCCGAGAACGTCGATGCTTTGAAGGATCGAAGGCTTTTCAAGTGGTACCTACCGTTCTGACCTTGGCCCCTGATTGGTGGTATGGTGTTAAAAGTTCCAGGCTGTAAGAAAGATATTAACATGGTATATCGACGGTGAAAGTGAGATAACGCGTATCTTCATTGGGTTAATTTTGGAGATCCTTGTTATATCACTATAATAGTATTATACTGTTGGCAAAAAGCATAATAATAAATTATATTCATGGAGCATTCATCCAGTCTAGCTGGTTTAGCTTTCAGTGCCAACAGTAGTGTCCTCATCCAGAACATCCACCTGATATGATGCGGCGGGATGACAGGGTCTGGCTGCAAACTGGCATTCGGATTCAGCTATTCAGCAGGTCTCGGAAGTCTCGGCCCTCTGCTGGAAATACATCTAAAATTAGGTAACAAATAACTTCAACATAAAAAGAATATTTAAATGAATGAGGTTTTAATAATTTATTCAATTGGCAATTTGAAATAGTTAAGTTCATAATAATTACACTGAGAGAAAAGATTTTTTTAGTGGCTAGGTTAAATCCGAAATAACCTCGAAAAGAAAATGAAACCACCTAGAATCAATTGATTCAACCTAGAAAAAAATAGGTCCAGGTGAAAGTAACATAGAAAAATATTAATACAACCTAGACCCATATAGAAACAACCTAATCCGTTATTACCTGCCCTCTGACCACAACCTGGAATAAAAAAGTGTCAACCTAGACCAAATGTGAACTTCACATTTGGTCTAGGTTGACATTGTGAAGACCTAGAAAATATATTACCTACCTTTGACTTTTAAGTGGGGTAACCTAGAATTGAATGATTTGACCTTCCATATAATTCCCCTCCATTAAAGTCTAGGTTGTACAACTGAAAACAACCGAGAGATTTAAAAGGCGAGATTGTTACTTTAGGTAACAACCCAGAAGAAAAAGTTAGACTTTCAGTCTCGGTTAAAACCACAAATAGGTTTAGGTTTAAACAACAGTGATTGTAATTCATTCAATAAATTCCAGGTTGTTCCTACGGTACGCTAAGCGGCCGCTGAGAGCGCCACTGTAGGCGGTGGGCGTTAATTCTCGTTGTCTTGGCACCCCTGCTATTTACCCCATGGGGTTGAGGCCAAATCTCTGTCAAATTCTAATCATCTATTTTCTGTCACTAAGTGCAGTCATATTAGGACATCACATTAAATTTTTGTACTGAGTTGGAAACAGAGACAACCCAGAAAGATTGTTGAAGTTGATAGAACCAACCTGCAATGGAAGTGGAGCAAACCTAGAAAGAAAAGTGGACTACCTAGTAATATATTAGGACCAACCTGAAAAGAATAGGAAGCTAACTAGAAATTTAACTGGTACAACAGGGATAGTAATTGAAACAACCTCATAAATAAAGGCACAACCTAGAGAAAAAAGGGTTCTAGGTTAACGCGCCATGGCTGTAAATTGTTTGAGGTGGGGTGAGAACGTTTTCGTTTTAGGGTAAATCAACCGTCTATGAAAGTGAAAAACATTGAATACCAGGTTGAGACAACCAAGACATTAATGTTTTTAACCTAGACTGTAAATGGATGGAGGCGGCGGCACACACCGTGAACTTAACCTAGAACAAAAGTGTGGGGGTGGCGCATTTTAAATCTTGGTTGTTTGCATTTTTAGGAAGGTAACTTCACCAGTATTTTCAATCTAGGTTAAATGATATTCAACCTAGACTAAATTGTTCCACCCTAGAATGAAAACCAAAAAAAATCTAGGTTGGCAGCATTTAACCTAGAAAAAAATCGAAAAATAACCTAGAATAGGCCCTTTTTTTCTATCAGTGTATGATTGGTCTGAAATTACGGTTAGTGGTATGTCGATGTGGTGAGTAGATTTTTACGATTGGCCTAAAATTGACAGATTAGACACTTCCTTTTAATAATAAAATTATTGAGTGACTGTGGCAGAAGTAGGTTATCACACAATTTCGCTGGCACGTCTCGGAGCTTTTATGATGTACCAAGATAATGATTCGATGGGTAAGTGGAAAATGTGGTGTTGTGACTTGAGTTCAAGGGAGGGAACTGAGCCAACATGACCTCTAAATTGCAAACACACGAAAACCCCTGTAAACTTTCGAGTAGCCTGGCGATAGTAAAATGGTTCAAATACAACGGAATTTGGCTGTCTGAGGACGACGCGACTTTTAATAACCTCATATTCGTCGTGATTTCGATGTTGCTCAACTGCACGGATCTGGTGGCCACGTTGCTCAACAATTACAGGCGATTTTCCCCCGACGACGTTCAACTCCTCCAGTTTTTGGACTTCAGCCGGCTCATATTCTCCAAGATCATCTTATTCACGCACCACTTCATCATTATTCGACACCGCGCCAAATTCCGCAAATTGGAAAGTTTCCTCGTCACCTCGAAAGATGCCCACGGTAGGGCGGTGTTTCCGTGGAATTTCGTCGTCACCAGCATCCTGGCGCTAGTAAGAATCTCCACCGCCCAAATAATGCACGTTTTCTTGGATTACAGCTTCCTCCACATATGTTTTTCGGTCTCTAAACTCTATTACGAATGGATCGAAATGTGCATAATCTCCCAGCTCGTTCTCATTTTGACCAATTTCCAACCATTCTTGCGAAAAATCAACCACGACGCCGCTTCGAATAAATTCCACTTGGGCACTTTTGATTGGATCGTCCGTCACGCCGAGTCGGTGAACAAACTTTACGGCGTGCAACTTTTGGTGAGCACCGTTCAAATTTTCATCGTCACCCTCAACCAGTCGTACAACGCTGTGAGGATTTTCTACTGCTATGGCGACGACTTGAGATGCCCCGAAGACGACCCTTACTCTTCCGACTCTCCTGTCCTGGCGTCCATTTACAGCATTGTGTCATACGTGTTTCTGATACATGGTTTGGGAGCTCTGATTTATTACACACAGACGGTAACTAATGAGGTAAGATCTCTCAAATGGATAAAGAAATAGCACGTGTTTATCTTGTCAAAAATGTTCCTTGCACGTTTTAAGGGTATAGATTTGAAAAATTGTACTGGGGGGCTTTTATGGGGTTTTTGAAGGGGTTTGGTTAGTTGGCAGATGGGTTCCTGGGCATGCTGACGCCCTCGCCTGGCGGGATCGAGCCTACCCTAATCCCTCCTGTGCATCACAGGGGCGCTTTTCCAGCGGCTTTCACATATTTGTCCTCATCTAAGATATAATCGTGATGCACAAACCACCTTACGAACATTATACGTGTAGGGCACCCTGCTCATCAGATGTTGGGCGATCTGCTATCCTGAGGACCAGGACGCGAGGACCTGGAGACACTTCGTCCAGGGAAGCCAGGTCAGTGGGAGATCCGTCAACCATTGACGGGGTCAGCAGGCCTGGCCTCCCTTGGGGACAATTTTTCTGGGGAAGCCAGCCCGCTGGCTTTCTTAACAAGCCATCAATTGAATTGAATAGATGAGCGCAACCTTTCTGTTATATTTAATGAGCGAGAGAAACTAAGAAACAGTAGGTATCTAGCGACCAAACTATGCCACACAACACATCAAAAATATCCACGTGATGCTCATTACGTAAACAACTGCACCCTAACGACCGATGCGTAATAAAACCTTATGCCGATCAGAGGTAACGAACGGCTCAGGCTGCAAAAATCGTTTTGGAGTCGTTGGAATCAGCCTAAAAAGCTCATTCCATAGACCCTTGTACCAACGAAATCGGACAAAAACTTTCGTCCCCCTTTTGAGGCCTCCTTAGTTACACATCAGAGATAAACAACTTTCGTCGTGAAGGACCTCCCGAAAACCGATGAAGGGGATTAGGGAGGAAAAATCAAGGTAGCCTATAACCACCCCCCGAACTCGCTGATGACAATGAGACCACCCTCATGAAAATCTGTTGAGCCGCTCGGGCGTGATGCTCTGTACACAAAAAAAAAAAAAAAAACATACATGTCGAAGAGGTGAGCGCACCTTTCCATTTTTTGGAAAAAGGTTGCGCTAAAAACTGCGAGCCTTGGGCGAACCAATATCGATGTTGGCTCATCATTAGGGCTCGGCAAATGGCATATTTGCATATTTCGTTCCCGATATGCCCAACCTATAAGAAGCCTAAATATACCAAGTTTGTGCAAATCGGATGATCCAAATTCGAGTTTTTCGGGCATATAATTGCATATTTTGGGGTTTTGTTGGATACGAGCATATTTGGGCCATTTCGCTACTAGGCAGCATATTTTCCTATTTATTTTAATATTTCTGCATATTTTAAGATTTTTTGACATCAACACTATAAATTCTCTCAACTAGCATTCTCTCCCAGCGTCAACAAACTCATTTCTGCAGGGAATAATTTTTTCGTAAAGGCACCTAGCCGAGTGCGCGCCTTTAAATTGGCACATCCCGTACTGCCGCTGCCCCCTGAGCCAATCCTGACTCGATGGGGAACCTGGATTTCTGCAGCGCTCTACTATGCTGAACACCTGGCTGTCAAATCAGTAGTGGATTCGTTCGACGAGAATGACAGGCAATAAATAACTAAGGCAAAGAAAAGCATGGCGGACAGGGACACTGTAGCGACGCTGGCCTTCATTAAAGCACAATGTGTCGTATGGCGTCGATCCCACAGTTGATTCTCAAGCTTGAGGCCTCAGAGAAGAAGCTGGTTGAAGTGAGTGAGGTTCAAAAATTTCAGGAAGAGGCTTCCTTGTGGCCTGGGAAGATTGGGAAAGCTGTTCAAACCAAGCTCGAATTCGTTCTTGGCCGTAACCCAGGCTGGGGTACTGTCGTCAACGTAGCCAGGGTGTTAGGAGGTGACTTACCAGAAACGGAACTCTCCTACACTCCCCATGAACTTGCTTCCTTCAAATTTCTACCATTGGTTTCCGTCGATGTTGAGCGTTCGTTCTCCCGCTTGAAACTTCTCCTGAGTGACTTGCGCCATAGCTTCAAGACCGAAAATATTGAAAAACACTTGGTTGTGCAAGGCCTTGACTAGTAGGTATGTTGTAAATATGTAAATAAGACGTTAATATGAAACTGCTTGTAACTATGTAAATATTTTAGTGTCTAAATATGTGGTCAATGTGTTTGACAATTTTCTAAGATGACTTGTAACAATAAAAAAGTTGGTTGAGCGCCCCAATGCAATTTTTTCTTGCCTTCATGACCCTCTCGCAATTTTTTGGGGGCATATTTTAGCATATTATTAACTTTTCCGGGCATGTTTTTGCGTCATATTTTGCGGTTTTTCGGTCATATTACGGTCATATTTAGGGCATTTATTGGTCATATTTCCAGATTTTATTGGTCATATCCTGCCGAGCCCTACTCATCATCTTCAGTACCTACTGGATTCCCCTAGGTTCTCTTCCAGAGACCAATGCATTCCAGACCAACACAACACTTCGTGCCAGTCTAGAGATCGCGGGTCTCCCTATTCTGCCTCCCAGGCCAGCAGATCACGACTCCTCGTGTTATGCCCTTTCATCCGTTAATCAGGGTGCCCTACATTTTCGTTTGTTGGCCCTAGACTCTTCCCCCGTTTTTTCCTAGCAACCTTTGCTCGGGAAGAATAAAAACTATTGATTCCCCTTCACAATACCACCCAGCCGTCTAAAAATTTGGGGTTATCAATGAATTCAACTAAAGCCACACTCATTTAAAGAAGCTTCCAGCCAATATGACAGCCTATCATTTTATTGACAGTTCCATTTGAGGTTCTTAGAAGCTTAATACTATAACGTTGAAGCAGGTTGCTAGTGCGTTTGGTAGTGACAAAATGCCAACCAAACGAGGTTTAATTTCAGGAATATTCTGCTTTTTCGGGGTGGGGATCCCGTACGAGCAAAAGAACTGGTACAAACGTCATTTCAAAGTGGCGTGCGTCGTGTTGTTGAATTTCATCGATTTCGCCTTCAGGATTCACTTCTATTTGTTCAAACCCGTCGAAGACTCGGACATCTTCTACCCGACGACGGCTCTCGAATTTTGTCGAACCCTTTTCCCCAAACTGACGCTGATCGTCCACCACTTCGTCCTCCTCCGGTGCGGCGGGCAGATGGAGAATATGGAAAAGTCGGTCGTCGGTCACGATCAAGCGGACGCGGCGTCGTTGAAGATTTTGACCGCTGGCGCCGTCACTTTTCTGACGAGGTTGTACCTCATAACAGCCATTTACGTCAGGACGTCGCCTCTCTCCTGGAAACTCCTATACAAGGGGGTCTCCTACCAAATGTTTAACTGGCTTGAATTCTGCGTCATGTCAAAATACATTCACTTGCTGATCAATTTCAAAATGTCCTTGAAAAAAATCAACGGCCAAACGAAAGTGTTCCGTTTCGACTTAAACTCTTTTGACAGTGTTTTGTTCCACGCGGAGAAATTCAACAAGCTCTTCGGTACCCAAGTGCTGCTGATTATTCTCCAGGTGTTTTTGGTTTTGCTAACACAATTTTACAACTGGATAAGAGTTATGTACTGCTCGAAAGAAGAATGCGTTAGGCGCGACGTATATTTGGACGAAGGCTACTACGCTCTGGTCTACAGCATAATTTCCACCTTCACCAAACTGTGCATTTTGGCAATCATTACTTGGTGGCCGAGAGCTGTTACGATTGAAGTGAGTTAGTACGGAGGTAATTTCACGTGTATTACGTTTGTTTGTTGGATTAAATCCAATACAATTAAATCTTGAACATTGGACTGGTTCCTTATTTGTCAATTTTTCATAGCGCATCAAAAGTGAAAAAGAGGCAATTTATTGGTTTTTCTATTAGCTGCCTGAGCATCTTCTTCTTGATGCCGCTACGTGCCTCGCCTCCTCTCAAGAGGATGTGTTGGGGCATGAGGGCGTCCATGTTGGGGCTAAGCGGCAAGTCCTGGGTGATCTCCCTCCCATCATTCTCAAGTGCGCATTTCACGTCAGCTTTGACCCCCTTCTCAATGCCTGATGAACTAAGCCTTTTTGATCTGGGACTTGAGGAGCTCTAGTCATTCTCTGATTGGGTGTACTCTGCCCTGGCCCAAGTCTCATAGAGCCCACCGGTTCCAGCGGCTGCTGGCTCACAAATAAGGAAACCAGGACCATCGCCCATCAAGGACTAAAACCAGCGCTCCAAAATTGATGGAAGAAGTGATTTTCTTGCCAAAGGCTCTGGCGGAATCACTGGAGTTTCCTGCTACCACGTCCACGAGGACTGCAGACCCAGGAAGCCACTCAGACGTCTCCAATAGGAAACATTATTTTTGGGTTCAAATCTATCCTACATAGAAATTGTCAATTTGGCCATACAGGGCCAGGTTCCACAGTCTGGCATGGGCGTACGCAGCTCTTCCTTAAGGGGGGGGGGGGGGGGGGGCTCAAAAATATTGCAGGTAGACATGCTGCCAGCAAGGGTACCTAGTTAAATTAAAATTTAAAAAGCTGTCAATTTTACACAAGGGTTTATTATTCTTTGATATAGGTTACTTGTGCGAAAATTAATTCTCTGTCTTGAAAAAAAGAGTTAACACAAATTATTATTACTTACCTACCTTTTTTTTTTTTTCAAAATCTTGTTTTTACATTTTTTTTTACTCGGAAAATATTAAATATTTTTTATAAATTTTGTAAAAAATATTTAATATTTTCCGATCTCGATTTTGATCTCTTAAGAGATCAATTTTTGATCTATTGGTATCCTTCAAAAATCCCATTTGTAGCCCCATGAAAGTCCTATAGATCCCCACAGTGAAATCGGATCGTTCCGGGACCCCCAAAACTGGATTCTACGTCCAAAAATACGTCGAAAACGACACCTAACTCGATCCCATAGCCAAAAGCCTTCAAAAACCCCTCTCGTAGCCCCACAGCGCCCCACGGGTTTGGGCGATCGGGCTGAAAACCTTGCGGGTACAACTAGATGGAAACCACGTATGTTGTCAAAATTTCAGATTCTTAAAAAATTCTTAATGCCCAAAACGCCCCGGAGGGCGGACGACGCACGGTGGTGCAAAACGGCCATATTTGGGGGGAGGGACTCTGAAAACCCCATACTTATAGTATTCGTAAATTTGACGCTGATCACGAATATACCCCATGTCTCTGTACCTAAAATGGATTCTGAGCCTTTTTTCCCCAAAATACCTTTAAAAAACACGTTTTCAGTACATTTTCCAGTGTGCGAGCCAAGTAAGGATTCTCCCAAAGTTTGTACATAAAGAAAAGTTGTAGAGCAATAAAATTGAAAATTACTACAAAAATGAGGAGGTCGAAGATAATTATGATCGAACATTCCTATGATTTCTGATGGAACCCCGTAACATTGGTGAATTCCATTGAACACCCTAGAATTGAAATTTTTCTACTTGAAGACGGAAAATTGCTGAGCCAGATTACTTATTTTCATGACTTTGTAAGGTCACCTTACACACATTGTTTTAAAACAATGTGGCCTTTTAAATTAAATTTTGTTTCGAAGGTTCGAGCCAGAAATATCTCGCTGTAACTTATTATTTTTTATCCACTGCAATGACCCTAAATTACTTTCTTGTAGCTGAGTAAAAACTGAACAAATTCGATGTCTAACGAATTTTTTCACGTGCAAAATGAGTCGGCTACGATTCTCCGTAAATAGGTCTAATACTGCAGCAGTAATTAGACCTATTTACGGGAGCAGCTCCCGTCAACTCACAATTTTCCAAAATCGAGATAGGTACCTATACTGCCCGAGGCAGGTCTACAGTTACTGTACGAGTCACGTTGATGACTTTTTGATCCGAAAACTATTCATATCAACCCTCCAACTAATACTGAATGGAATATAATGATTTTGAAAGGATTTAAAAATATTTTTTGATTTTTTTTTTCTCACCTGTGGACCACTGTGCGGCAGCGGTTTTATTTCGTTTTTGCAATCTGGACCTCTTGAAACGAATGATGTCCAATTTTGAGGCTGATCCGAATTTTTGACCCCCGTCGCGATTACATAGGTATATTATTCCAAGAACAAACCAAAATGATCGTAACTTTGCATGTAGGTATTTGGAGTGTGGAGTATGGCGTGATAGGTAGGTACCCTATATCGTAAATAATATTACGTACACCGCTTGAGTAATAATACAAAATAACATACAAATCATTTTTACAAAATCAAGTGTTGTAGTTCACTTTTCCCCCCTCTTAATATAAAACCTTTACACAAACATTTTGTGTAAAGGTTTTATGTGGTATGTTGTGTACATTTAATGTACACAACATAAGTACCTACCCAGCAAAATGTCAAGTTGATTTTTTTCACTTTAAATTTACAACATGAGCCGCCTCGGGTTCTCTGCGAATTTGTCAACCACTACTTCCTCTTTTTCTTTATTTTTATCTGAAAGTGTATATATATTTTTCGTTTGTCTAGGGGGGGGGGGGGGCCCCCCCTAGCCCCCCCTTGCGTACGCCTATGCAGTCTGGTCGGTAATAATTTTAAAGAAGGTCGAAAAAGACAGTGGTTTTGGTTCCCTTTGCACTCTTATAGCATCACTAGTGCTTAAAATTTATTTAATGCCTACAGGAATTTGTCTACATTTACTGCTTATTTTCAAGTTATGTTCAAGTTTAACAAAAAATGAAGAAGAATATAAGTGTATAAGATAATATATATTATAATACATATTATGTGGGATAATGAACTATAAAAAAAAATTATAGCAGAATAACTATAGTTATTACCTATAGGTACTACGTCAACAGTCTGCAATGAGCCGAGAAAACCTCTGTCAGGTCTATGATGGAGTGCGAGCAACTTGTTCTTCTTCTTCATGACATGTCATGTCATGAAGAAGAAGAACAAGGACAGTAAATTACTGTCAGTAATCTTGTAGGTACTTGTAGGTACTGTAGGTACTTGTAGTACTAGGTGTCTAAATCGCTCGAATTATGAACTCTCTATATTAACCGCCGATTCTTCTGAAACGGTCTTATACCATTGATGGGATGAAATCCTGTTATGATAACATCCTAATAAAACTAAATCGTCTTTCCCCAAAAATGATCACTTATATTTTGCATACGTGGAGGTTATATCGGCGGACCGCTGAGAATAATTATTATGCCCCATATAAAGCATTGATGTCTAATACATTTTAAGTAACGATGGGGGAGCTGTTCTGAGGATGTTTCCTTAGGATTCTTTTGTGAGTAAATACCTATTCAACGGTGTTGTCTATGGTTGTTACAGATCGATGCATTCAGCAAGAACGTATTTCGGGCTATGAGGAAGTATCCTCATATCAGGAACAATGTAAGCTATTGTTTCGGCAATGTTTTGGCGCAGCTGATGTGGGTCTCAAATATCTATAAAACCCTCCTCAGCTAACCACATAAATAATGCGCCCTGGTTTCAGAGTCAACTTCAGCTTTACATTATGATGAACCCTCGAATCCAATTCACCGCCTACGATTTCTTCAAGATTGGCTTCCCTTTGGCCACGTCGGTACGTTTTCCATTGCGAAGAAAATTTGAATTTTTAGACAACTTGAGAGCTTTTTGTTGGTAAAATTGTTGTTTTAAAATTTTCAGATAATTGCGGGAGTGTCGACTTATCTTGTTGTACTGGTTGAGTTCGGTCTCAAGACTTGAGACTATTTTACTTAGTGAAATTATATATATTTAGTGTATACAATTTAGGGGAATAAAAAAAGTGAAATTAAATGTGTTAATTAGTAGGTTTGTTCCAGGTTTGACGGACTGTTAATAGAAATCGATGGAGACATGCGCAGTTTAGAAACTGCTGTTCCAGGTCGATCGTAGGTTGACAGCAGTTGGACGGAAATCGACAGCTCGGGACATACTCGACAGCATCGAGTATGTGCAGTCGGGATCAGATTCTGTCGACAGCTGTCCAACTTCTGGAACAAACTTATTGTGTTGTTTGTTGTTGCAGTTTTGCATTAATCAAATTTATAACTTTCTGACGACTGTAATTTTTTCCAACTGAGGCCATGGATTCCAAAACTGTCTACGTGCGATTTTTCGATTTTTCAGGAAACACGAAAAACATGCCACAACTCAACCAATAAGCCGGGAGACGCGATTTCTTTTGCATTTGACTCATTTGGCATCACTAAATGAGAGCGAAAATTTTGAACTATTTTAATTTAGAAGGAAGCCAGTAAATTGAGATTGAAAAATGAATGTAGACAGTTTTGACACGAACTGTCCAATGTAGAGAGTTTTGGAACGAACCCCAAAGTTTGGGAGCCAAAACCAGTGGAAAGGAGAGAGTTTTTCTTGATTAAAAAACTGCCTAAGTCCGATTTAGCAATTTTTCAGGAAACACAAAAAACATGCCTCAACTCAACCAATAAGCCGGGAGACGCGATTTCTTTTGCATTTGACATCACAAAATGAGTGCGACAATTTTGAACTAATTCAATTAAGAAGGGAGCCAGTAAATTGAGATTGAAAAATGAATGTAGACAGTTTTGACACGAACTGTCCAATGGAGAGAGTTTTGCTTCGAACTGACTCATGAAAGTAGAGAGTTTTGGAACATAACCCAAACTTTGGGAGCTAAAACCAGTGGAAAGGAAAGAGTTTTCCTTGATTCTGAAGTCATTTTTCGATGGAGCGCGGGAAAATGCTTCAGAATCCACTGCTAACTCGATTTGGCCGAAAATGAATGTAGACAGTTTTGGAATCCGTGGAATTTTTGAGTGTCATTTATAGTTACTATAAATGACACTCAAAAATGAAATAAATAAACTGTATAAGAGTAATACTGTAACTTACTGTACTGTGGTGTACTGTACTTAATTACTGTATTAGAGTTTGGTATTCTTTCTACGACTATTCACTGGATAGTAGTGGAATCAGCAGAACCGTGAGTGAGAAACAAAATCGTACCATCTCTAGCGTTGAGTTTTGTAAATAATGCGTTTTTGTGTGCAATAAAGTTGTGCAATTTTATACTCGTTGCATTCTTTCACTCCAGCATGCAATCTCTGATCAATTTTGCTCAAAAAATTGTGAGGAGTACAAACAGGTGCCAAACAGGTGCCACAAGACATCCATATCCTACGGAAGTTACATATTAAAATTTAATATGACATACACATGTTTGAGCGTGTAGCGTCGGTTCTCTTTGCTGCTCTGATGCTTTTAGCATGAAACAAAAACGTTAGTACGGGAGGGAGAAGCGAGTGTGTCACGTTTATATACCACGTAATATATAATTATACGTTAGGCCACTAGCTCAGCGTACTAACTTGAAGACCACAGGGGAAGAATGGTGCATGGGCGTACGCAGGTCTTCCATTAGGGGGGGGCTCAAAAATATTGCAGGTAGACATGCTGCCAGCAAGGGTACCTAAAGCATTAAAGTAAAAAACGCTGCAAATTTTACACAAGGGTGTATAATACACATATTCAGTGATAGGTATAGGTTGCTTGTGCGAAAATTAATTCTGTCTTGAAAAAAAAAAAAAAAAGAGTATAAGAATTATTATTTTTTAAATCTTTTGTTTTTACTTTTTTTTACTCGGAAAATATTGAATATTTTTTATAAAGAGATCAATATTTGATCTCTTGGTATCCTTCAATCCCATTTGTAGCCCCTATAGATCCCCACAGTGAAATCGGATCGTTCCTGGACCCCCAAAACGGGATTCTACGTCCAAAAATACTTCGAAAACGACACTAAAATCGATCCCATAGCTAAAAGCCTTCAAAAACCCCGTCCCGTAGGCCCATTTTAACCCCATAGCGCCTCACGGGTTTGGGCGATCGGGCTGAAAACCTTGCGGAGACAACTAGATGGTAAACCGAGTATTTTGTCAAAATTTCAGATTTCTAAATAAATTCCTACTGCCCACTTGGCCCGGACGGCGGATGACGAACGGTGGGGCAAAACGGGGCCGTATTTGGTGGGGGGGGGGGGACCTCTTAAAACCCCATACTCATAGTATTCGTAAATTTGACGCTGATCACGAATATAGCCCATGACCCTGTACCTAAAATGGATTCTGAGCCGTTTTTTCCCAAAATACCTTTAAAAAAAAACACGTTTTCAGTACATTTTCCAGTGTGCGAGCCAAGTAAGGATTCTCCCGAAGTTTGTACATAAAGAAAAGTTGTAGAGCAATAAATTTGGCGTCGATTGAACACCCTAAAATTGAAAATTACTACAAAAATGAGGAGGTAGAAGATGATTTCGATCGAACAGTCCTATGATTTCTGCTGGAACCCCGTAACGTTCAATTCTATTGAACACCCTAGAATTGAAAATTTCAACTTGAAGACGGAAAATTGCTGAGCCAGATTAGTTATTTTCATGACTTTGTAAGGAAAAACAATTTGGCCTTTTAAATTAAATTTTGTTTCGAAGGTTCGAGCCAGAAATATCTCGCTGTAACTTATTATTTTTTATCCACTACAAAGACCCTAATAGGGTCTGTTTGTTTGTTGTTGCCTGTATGTTTTCGTAGTTTGTTTTCTCGATTTCACTAAACGAGCGCCGTAACTACCTATCACAGGTTCTCTGAAAGGTCTATCTAGGTAAGGTCGAGTTTGAAGAAACTTCAAACTCGATCTGATGAGATTTAACGTTATCCAACGGCGAGAATACATATTTTTGAAGTTGGGTACCTATTCAGCGACTTTTCGGCGAAAAAAGGAATTCTCACAATTTCACGCATTTACCTTAAAATCTGTAGAAAAAACGGACGCCATTTGTCGGAGTTGTTCAGTACATAGGGGACTACATAGGGTACCCAGGAAAAATAGTCGCATAGGTACCTACCTTAGCTAGCCCAAGCTCAACTTATGTTGAATCAAATGCACAAAAATCATGGTTTTTTGCTTCAAATTCAGCTAAAAACGTGTTGAAACCTGTGTCTAGATTTTTTCCGCAGAAACATAAAATTACTTTCTTGTAGCTGAGTAAAAACCGAACAAATTCGATGTCTAACGAATTTTTTTAACGTGCAAAATGAGTCGGCTACGATTCTCCGTAAATAGGTCTAATCTGCTCCCGTAAACTCACAATTTTCCAAAATCGAGAAAGGTATACTGCACGAGTCAGGTCTACAGTACGAGTCAAGTTGATGGCTTTTTGATCCAAAAACTATTCATATCAACCCTCCAACTAATACTGAATGGAATATTGGAATAAGGAGGTACCCAGCAATGTCAAGTTGATTTTTTTCACTTTAAATTTACAACATGAGCCGCCTCGGGTTCTCTGCGAATTTTTCAACCACTACTTCTTCTTTTTCATTCTTTTTATCTGCAAGTGTATATATATTTTTCGTTTGTCTAGGGGGGGGCCCGGGCCCCCCCTAGCCCCCCCTTGCGTACGCCTATGGAATGGTGTTTGTCCAATTTTGTCGAAAATTGAGATGAGAACGTTATCTGTTGCGGATTTGAAGTACTAACGAATGGTGATAGTCCTAAATGGAAAAAACGGTGCTGTCTGTGAGTTTTTACAAGAAGAATATATCCTATACCGGGGAAGAATGGTTCCATCCCGCACGCCCGGGGAAAAGCGGTTGTTGTCCAAACGATTTTTTGGGACACCAACCGTTTTTCCCCGGGTGCGCGGGGTAGTTACTATCACCGAACAGAACGCGTTCTCAGCTGGGGATGGGGGGGGGGGGGGAGGAAGATCGAGAAAAAAAAAATCTTCACAAAATTCAGAAGTTATTATTCCCACGACGAGCCTATATACCTCTTAAAAGCATACCCTATTAAAACAGCCAAACACCAAGATTTGCCGTTTCTAATGAACTCTTCGGAGAAATCAGCTTCCAGGGAGTTTTATAGTAATCTTACGGAAGCACCCAGGAAGAAAGGATCATCCAACAGAGAAAAAACGCTGCAAACGTTACACAAGAGTTAATCTATCTTTGATATAGGTTAAATAGGCAGTGAAAACAGTCACTAATGTCATTAAAAAAATAGGTAGGTAAGAATTTTCAAAAATTAAAAAAAAATCTGTAAAATGTTCGGACAGACGTGGGACCTCGAAAAAATGGATTTTGCTTCCGAAATTACTCGGAAAACTACTCCCTATTTGACTACTTGGGTTTCTTCAAAAAACCCATTTCTAGCCCCATGAAAGCTCCATAGATCCCTACGCTGAAATCGGATCGTTCGGGGACCCCCAAAAATGGTTTCTATTTCCAAAAATACTTCGAAAACGTCACATAACTCGACCCCATAGGCAAAAACCATCAAATAATAGCCCCATAGCCCCATTTCCAGAAATTTCAGCGACGACGGTGCTAGTTGGTGGCAAGTTGTAAGGAAAAATGGTAGATGTCCGGACCGTTTTTCACATTTTGATTTTTTTAAATTATACAACTGGGAATTTGTTGTTGAAATTTTGTACATTTATTAAAAATAGCTTGGATCACTTGCCTATATTTTTATTTTCTTAGTTTTGTCAAACCCTTGCCTTCAGGAACGTTTTGAACTTGAAATATTGCTTTTTCTCGAAATCAGTTTTTGTGGACATGTATCACTCTTCCCCTGTGGTCTTCACTTGTCATACCGTTTGGCCACTAGTTCGGCGTCGTCACTTGCCTCACCGTCAGGCCACTTGTCCAACAAGAAAGATGAGTTTCAATCCCATGTTTCTTGAATTTCAGCAGAAGGCAAAAAGCATCCAGGGGTGGGATGGTTATGGATGGCCCAAAGGGTTGGCATTTTCTGTTTAATTTATGCTTATTAAACTGTTGTTACTTTTGTCCCGTCACCTGCAGAGGTCAAAGTTCATGGCGTTGGAGCGGTACGGTCGAGCTTCTGGTGATCGCGTTTTGAAACACGTGATAATTCCCTTCGGCCGGTGCGCCTACATTTATAAAAAGAAACCGCTATAAATTGATACGTAAACAGGTGGAAGGTCAGTGGTGCAGGAAGTGGCCTTCCATTTACTTGGTCCGATAATGTATTCATATCACCCACTCCGGCGTCGGCCGGGAGTTCGTCGTCTTCCAATGCCGGATTGAAGATGGAAATGCCCAATTTCTCGGGAAGGTTCATCTCAAGCTAAAAGGAGAATAGGATTAATTAAGTGAGTGGTGGCATTGTGAAGGCGGAACTCCACTAATAGGCGAAGAACCCAAGCAAAAAGATGCGATTTAAGTTTCCCCTGATACCTCACCCATTGTCTTCCTCAAAGGTGGCTTGGGGAAGTTTTTTTTTCTTTCCTTCGTGTTTTTCAGTAGTTTTCCCACCACTCAACACGAAAAAGAACCCTTTGGCTTCAGAAGCGTTTTTCCACTGTCAAGGACACAGTTTTTTTTCGCGAGGAGCATCACTGCAGGATCATCCAACCGTGCTAACTTTTCATGTTGTATCCATCTTTTGTTTTGTAGGCATTATGAAGCTCACATCACGACACGGTTCAACCAGCGAATCTTTTACAACAAACGAGTATGCAAAAAGATTACCAATTTTTTGCCACTTTACTGGAGTGATAATAACGTAAATTTCTTGGAAGACGCTTTCGGCCTCGCGTTGTTAGACCTTTAAATTCGTCCTCGTCGGTTATAATTTACCACCAATTGAAATTCTACGCCAAAAAACCTACCTGCGAAGGGGGGGGGGGGGGGGGGGGGACCTCGGGAGACTATTTCTGCCAAAGGTATTCCGTTTGGGTGTGTTGGCGCATAAGATCCGCGGACATTAACTATTGTATGCGATCTGGCGCAAGGCCCTTGTCGTGTTTACAAGTTTCCTGGGGGGGTCCCAGTTTGGTATAATATACGATATTATCGCACTTCCTTGTGAAGCTAGGAGGTGTGGGGGGGGGGGGGGGGTTACCCGGTGTCAGAGCGTGACTTCGAGGGATTTTATTGTGTCGGGGCGGAGGGAAGTCGTGACCAGAATGGCCGGTGAAATAAAATTCAGCAATAACACTTTAAACACTACATGCTCTCGTTAATTTTGTGTAACCAGGAATAAGAAAACAGCGCTTGATGGTTGTTATAAGGCCGAAAGATGTTATAATGCTGAAATTTTTATTCAAAGTCAATGTGTGGAAAAATCTGATTTGGTCAATAAAAAATAATGAAATAATTTTTCTTTAAATTATGAAATTAATAAATCTTACGATTCGATTAACCGCTTATAAAAATTGGTCTCGGTGTATGCCGCAAGGAGCGCTAACTAACCTATTTGACTTCCTGGGATCCTTCAAAAATCCTATCTGTAGCCCCATGAAAGCCCCAAAGAACCCCTCGGTGAAATCGGATCGTTCTGAGACCCCCAAAAATGGATTATACGTCCAAAAATACTTCGAAAACGACATCTAACTCGACCCCATAACCGAAAACCTGCAAAAACCCCTCCCGTAGCCCCTTAGAGGTGAATTGATTCATGGCGGGACCAGACCAGTATAATCAATTTTGTGATTTATTTTGTGGCTCATGTTGGGAAAGGATTTGCAGAAAAAAACAAATATTGTGGTCGGAGGGCGGAGGGGGAGGGGGAGGGGGAGAGAGAGTGAGGCCAGGGCCAAGTTTTGAACAATCTCTTCTTAATGGTCAATCTTGCAGGACACGGCGATAGCTGAATTTCGGCCAATCGGATCCTTGTGCGTATCCTGCGGCGCATTAGGCTATTTGCTCCCATATAAGTTCAGAATGGGAGTCGGTTCGTTCGATTAGGGATATCTCTTCGACTCCCTCGTAAAAAAAAAAAAAAAAAAAAAAACCCTGAGGGGAGGAGGCCCTTAAGGTAATCGAGATATCTGAGAGGGTCGGTGTTCAGTTGCTCGGGGCGTGGGAGATATTTTACAAAGTTCAAGGCCTGTCGGATCGCAGGTGATTAGACAACGGGGCCGGCCATTCGATGTGCTCCAGGTTTGTAATATAAGAGTACACGTAAATCACACGGAGCGCGCGCGGTTTTAAATAAAGCTGCAGTTTTATTTCAAATTGACAATTAAAGGCCAAGGTTTTTCATCAGTGCACAATAGGGAGATTGACTGCGAAGGCGCATTCCGATGAACGAGGTCGGATAATGCGAAGGCGGTTGTTTTTACAACAGGTTCGTGAGCACTGCCTGAAAGCCACAAGGCATATCTTATAACAGTCTATTGATGTAATTTGGCGAACGTCTGTCGCCTATCGCCTTTTACGCCTTCGCAAGGGCATTCATTCTTTTTAGGTCAACCCCGACAGTGAATTTCGGTTTCGGGTTCACATCAGTCAAACGTTGATTTGGATCAGGGAGAACGGCGTCGGGCGACATCCTCTGCCACGGACAACGTGGACTTCAGTGACATCAATGGCCGCACAAGCTCTGGCCCCAAAACAAACGGTACGGCCAGGATGTTTGCAATTAGATCTCGGGGTAAACAACAGAGGCGGAAGGCGGAAACGGGTTTTGTTGAAGCTCCGCGATAATTTGATGGGCATCTACCGTCCTTGAGATCGTCCATGTCCTGCGATCTGAAATGAACTCGGATTTTTAACGGCAGTTGAATTCTCATTTTTTGAACACCCTCCGTATTTCAGACTGAGTTTTCATCCAGCTGCGCGAAGGTGATGCACATTTCGTCAACCATCCTCCACAGGCTGATTTTCATTTTCTTGGCTCAACTATCACGCGGACAGAGGGACTTTCTAGAACAGGGGTGGCTCGCTTCGCTCGCCCATTTGTGCCAACTTGCCCCCGCTGGTGATGAAACTATTCAAAATCACTAGTACGTTCAATCCCTCGGTAGGTATTTGATATTAAAATTCGGATCGAGGAGGCGAAAGCGGAAAAGCCGCACAGTGGTCTAAATCGCGAATCTGGCGAAACTCCAAGGCCCTTACTTTTAATTCGTAGGCCGTCAGATAATGAGGGAGATAGTCCCCGATGACACAGGGTTCCTGTGACAGGACCGAAAGGAACCTGATAAAATTGTTGAATGGAGATAATATAATATATTATATTGTACTTATTTCGCGGAGGAGGGCTCCACACGCAAGCTAATTACAGCTTACCGAATCGGATTTGTTGTTGTTGTAGGTTTCCCAGGCACCACGTTTGAGACGTTGAAGGCGCAGTTGGAGATAATTAGAGGGTTCGTTTAGAGAATGTTGTCTAGAGTCGTTTAGATAATATCTAAATCTATATATCTCATAAATCTAGATATCTCATATTAGGAATATATTATAGCCTAATATAATATATGTATAGCAGCCTAATATAATGGATAGCAGAGCCATATACGGCTATAATATAGCCATATATGGCTCTGCTATCCACGCATCCCCTCATGAGGACCAGCATGGCAGGGTTACGCGACCCACAAGCTTCCAGAGGCAGGTCAACAGGCCAAAACCAGGTCAAAACCTCCCGAGATAGCTTCCAGAAACCGTCACACAACCAGTTGCTAAGAAGTGCTGCACAGAAATTGTCCAGTTGTTCAAGATTCGAGTTTCTTAAATGAATTAAACGAATGAATGAATATAAAATGAATATTAAACCAAAGGAGAAACGATAGTTTATTTTTAGGAATGACGAATTTCATATTATGAAATCCAATTCCAGAGATCTTGAATACAAAGAATAAACTGAAGGGGTTCTCATAAGGTTCTTGTGCTTCAAATAATGATATTTTACAAATACCCATGGGTTCGATGCATGAATAAAATGTCCAACGTTTTTAATTTGTAATTGCACCTACTTATGTAAAAAACGCTGCAAATTTTACACAAGGGTTTATTATTCTTTGATAGGTATAGGTTACTTGTGCAGAAATTTAATTCTGTCAATGAAAAAAATATAAAAAAAATTGTTTTTTTTGGATTTTTATATTTCAAAAAAATTTGCTTACCTACCTATTTGGATTTTTTTGTTTCAAAAAATTTTTTTTCAAAAATTCTTTATTTTTTACTCGAAAAAGATTTAACTTCCTGGGATCCTTCAAAAATCCCATTTTTAGCCCCATGAAAGCCCTATAGATCGCCACAGTGAAATTGGATCGTTTCGCGACCCCCAAAAATGGATTCTACGTCCAAAAATACTTCGAAAACGACACCTAACTCGATCCGATAGCTAAAAGCCTTCAAAAACCCCTTCACATAGCCCCATTTTAGCCCCATAGCGCCCCACGGGTTTGGGAGATCGGGCTGAAAACCTTGCGGGCACAACTAGATGGTAAACCGAATATTTTTTCAAAATTTCAGATTAAAAAATAATTCCTACTGCCCAAAACGGCCCGGACGGCGGACGACATTTCGGTTTTGGAATCTATACCTCTTGAAACGGATAATGTCAAATTTTGAGGCCGATCGGAGTCGTCGACCCCCGTCGCGAAAACATGGGTGTATTATTCCAAGAATAATAAACCAAAATGGACTATGAGTTTTATAGTCAATTCTATCAGATTCGTCAATCTCTCTCTCCACATTAAAAATCAATGAAAAACGTTTTTTGACTGGTATTAACGAGTTAATAGGTGCCCACGTCAAATCGGACGTCTTACAATAATATGAAGCAATATCAACCAAAAATGTCTTGGAGCGAACACTTTTTCAATCTCCCATTGAATGGTTTACTTCTCTTGTAGAAAAACGCCAGCAGCACCTAATTACCCAAACACAGGTCATGCGGAATTATCCAACTCTTCATTGCCCCTGGACAACCCAAGGCAAGGATAAGCTGAAAGCAATGGCAGGTGATAAGCGGTCAATGCAAGAAAAACTTGATGCAAATTAGAGCCACACCATTAGCATGGGGGAAATCATCGGCAGAACATCTCCCACGCTTAATTTCCTGAGTTCTGGTTGTACTCTATTATTCTTCAAATAGGGTTCTGGTCTGAAGAAGTCCAGTTCAATTCTGAGCTGACAACCAAGGTACGAGGGTCATCCAGAAAGTAAGCTTACAATGGCTCCTGTGGCGAGGGGGATTTATTTTAAAGTTTGTGCACCTGGCTTGAAGGCGGGGTCATAACGGCCAGTTTGCTTCGTAGCGCGTTTACGTCGACTGTTTTGTACAGTCACTGAGTTTTTTAAAGTCAAAAGTTCTTGGGTGACTCGAGCAGTGTGGGGGCCTGGCGTTGTCATGGAGGAGGCAGATAGCAACCAACCCCTTGGTTATAGCGCTTGGAGGGGGGGGGTAAATCCTGCCTACGCCCGTGCACTGGAATAAACCTTGTACAATTCAATTATACAAGGTTTATTCAAGATTCGAGTCACATTATTATCGTACTAGACTTATACTTCATTTCTCTTGGAGAGTTTTCATCGACTCAGCGATTTTCCTCCTGCTAAGCCACATGAATTCACTCAGGTCGGCCAATTATCCTCGTACCCGCCACCTCGTTTACATCCTGACCCGTTTCAGAGGCGCAATCCATCAAAGCTCCCGATTTGACGTCCCATTGCGGAGGTTTTTTTTTCAAAGGCCGAATCCCGCAAAAACGGAAACGCCAAACAACTTGCATCCTGCGGGCTCCCGCCGCTGTATCGCTTCTCCGTCGGACTCATTAAATCGGTTTAATTGTTGGAGGTACCGAAAAAAAAAACAACAAGTCGAGGAAGTCGGCCACGTGCGCAACCCCGACCTTACCTTTCAAGTTTGGGAAGGTACGAACAAAATCAACAATTGAAACCAGCGCCAATTTTTGTCTTTTATTGCGGCCCACATCTTTCTAAGAACCAACGGGTGCTGCGTAGAAAATACAAAATATATATACAACAGTAGCAACTCATCTAACTACTTCTACATAATGGAATCTGGTTTTTACACATAATAAAAACGATTATTCGTCAAAATAAACACGAAAGGAATACCTACGTAGTCTTCCAATTAAAAAAAAAAAATCGAAAAAATAGAAAGAGGATTTGACAATAAAATTTTAGTATAGAGTAAACATAATTTGTGATAAACAAAAAGGGAGGCACAAAGTGCTTCCTACAATAGCAACAATTTAGGCCTTTTATACACAAATACACCAACAAAAAATCACGAGTGCTCCATCTTTTAATAAAAAAACAAACACTTATAAACTATTCACAACATAACAATAAAAAAAAGTCAAAATCTCGAAAGAAAATTTAAAAAAATATGAACACAGTCTCATTGTTGGAATGTTGGGAGCTATTTTCCAAGCTTCATTTCTATACCTGAACAATAATTTAAATGCAGCAAATGCGGTGCCTGCGGGAGACAAGCCATTTTTGTCCGTCGGCTCCGAAAGGAAATGTTGGTGCGACCCCACAAAACACTCGGATGCGTCAAAATCAAAACTGCTCAAATTTTAAATAAAATTATCCGCAGTAAGCTGGACGAACAACGAAAATTCGGCGATAGAAAAAGTCTAAATGAAATTCCTACGATTTTCGCTAATTATTGCATGGCACAAACAATAAATGCGGAATAATCTCAGTTTGTTCGTAAGTGTCATGGGCTGTCGCGTACAATAAACAAGGCTTGTTGATAAAAGGATCCTGATTGAATAGCCACCAGCATTCAGTTTTTAAATGGGGTTCTTCGGATGTCATTCGGAAATAGCGCTCTTAAAAAACCCTAAACCAAAAACGGGTCGAAAACTCTTGACTTTTAGAACAGCCTTGAAAAGGGCAATGAAAGTGACAACCGAGCCACGAACCAACCACGAAGAAAGGAGATTTTTGGTTATTTGGTTTGAAGGGGTCCACGAGGAGTACGTCCTCCAAGGCCCACCGCGCGCCCACTCCGCCATTTACTTCCCTCTCCAGCACGCCACCGGAAGCGTTAGTTGATTGTGTTAATGTAAATACGGCTGATTGACTGATTACTTTAAGATATTTCGCCAGCCCTCTGCGGAATGACCAAAAAACACATTCTGCGTTTCATTGGTTTTTCTGCTTCAAGTTCTGCCTTTCAGTTTTTTTAAATTTTTTTATTGCAGTCGTCAAAGTTGTCATTTTTGCTCCGAAGTTTTTAACAATTGAAATTATTTGCTGTGGTTCCAAATGTTATCGATGTATCGATGCCCAATATCGATTTTTTTCTTTGATACTCATCCCTATCACCAGTAATTATTACTGAATCTTTAATTTCCTGGGGTTTTCTGGGTATTTAGGTTCTTGACTAGTTGATCGCAATGCCCTCATGGGGTAGGTTCCCCAAGAAGGGCACATCAGCAGTGTGCGAGCGCTGGTCCCTCAATAATGATGCGGGCGGCGGTTTCTTTATCCTCCTCGCACAGCCTGCACAGGGTTGACTACTCCTGTGTGGTTCAAGTGAAGCCGCAGAGGGGCCGAAGCCGGTTAGTTGTCCCACTAGCCTTCTTAATTCCCCGGGCTCTGGCTTTTCAGAAGTCTTGGTGTTGGGTTAAGCCACCATTTCTCTGGAAGTGACCTTCGACGAATCGCCATCACTTGGCGTTTTGTAAAAACATGTCGATGGCACCTCTGAAGGAAGTTTGTGGTAGGCCAATGGCTGACACCGGCCCAACAAAAGGGGTTTGAGGCCAGAGTGTCAGATTGTTCGTTTTTCCCCGGGGGAGCTGATATGCTGTAAATTGCTTATAGTCCCGACATTTTTTTTTTTAAGTGCCGAAGAACCCCATTCGCACTCAAAAATCAACGCAAGAAAATGTGAATAAATAATACTCAACTTCAAGGACTACCAAAACGTTTAAAATTTACCACAGTGTCCCATTGGCTCATTCTGACAAATGGATTCTTTTCTTACCAGAGACGCAAGAAGATTCAAGGAGCAATCAGCGAATTTCAACCGTGAACAAATTTGTACAAAGAGGCAAAATTGATAAATCGGTCACGCATGGAGCACCCCAAGGAAAATCCAAAAAGGTGGATAGGTCAGAGAGTAACAAGTTTTGCACAGTCAATTAATATTTACGAGAATTCAAACAGAAAAGCTAAAATAAGGCGAATTTACAAATAAACTGAAAAAAACTACCCGTGATTGCTGCCTCTGACCCACCGTAGAAAACTCAAAGCCCAGTCCACTCCAAAAAAGGCCACAGAAACTATATCAAAACGTGCATCGTCATCGCAACTCTGAAAAAACATAACAGCTAACCTGTACACCGGAAAAGAACATTTACACTAAACATCTCAAGACCTCCAAACAGCACAATTATCCTATGTTGATTGTGTCTTTGTACTATTTGATTTTAAAGAACAACAAAGAAACGATTTCGCCTAAAAAAATTTTTTTCCAACTTTCCACTCCGCTTGGTGATTTCAACAGCCACGTCGTGACTTTTTTTTTTTTTTTAATTTTTTTTTTAATGTTCAAGGAAACAGCCACAAAAAGTGAACACTCAGTTAGAACAGTGAAAATACCCTAGTGAAACGTTTCGGGCCAGAAAGTGAAAAAACACTAATTACTGAGTCTTAATAGAAACACTAACACCATTTAAAAATCACATACAAAGCAGAAAAAATTTACACCGGAATAAACACCAAGATTGAACAGATTTGTTTATTATCGAATTTTGATTGTTTTATTATCATTATTTATTGCAATAAAATGTAGTGCGTGTATTTGGCACATCCGCTGAAAATAAATTTGCTAGTCCTTCGATTTTTTTTGCGGGGAAAACAAAAAACGAGCGCGAGAATACACTTTTACATCTAACTAGCCGTGCGTTTTTTTTTTTGTTTTAAGTTACAATTCAGTGATGTTTACTGCTATTCAACTAGACAAGATTTGACACGTAAAACCTTTCTTATTTGAGGACCCCGCGAAACTTTTGAATCGCACGACGAAATCGTCGTATATTGTGAAAAGTGGGAAAAGACCCCGTCAAGTTCTTAAAAAAAAAAAAAAACAAAAAAAAACTTGCAAACATTTTGTTTACATAGTTAAAGCAAAGAACACAGCTATATTGATTGTACACGAATATTACATCTAGTAGTGATTGGAATGGTATGAATGCATTGTAGAATGTACTTTAGTTGTTTTTCAATTTCACTAAAATTACGCTAGAAATTTAACCGTTTTTTAGTTTATCACAATAAAAACATTGAATGATTGAATAGCCAACGGATGGACATCAAACACTGTTGAAAGCGCATTGGGGATAGATTTTTCATTTTAACGGAAGTGTATTTTTTTTTTCAAGTTCGTCATAAATGGGATTTAGGGGTTTAGAAACATCCACAAAATGGGCCCAAAAAGAAACGAGCCCCGAAAACACCGGAACATACAAAAAGGATCGTAAAACGAGAAGAGAAGAATACAATCAAACCGGTTAAAAAGGAAAAAAGACACATTTAAGTTGCACATTTATAGGAAACCTCAAAGAACGAGGAAGGAACACCGGGAGCACGAAGTGAATTGTACTTTTTTTTTTAAATTGAAAGCTCGGAAAAAAAAATCTCCTACCTTCCCCTAAATCCGCGAAAAAAGAAAAACCCGAATAACTTATCACTTTCTTTTAAACTATACAAAATAAGTAACAATATTCGTGACAAAATAAGTACCAAAGCGGCCAAATTCATTTCCCCCTTATTATTATTATTTTTTTTTCAACGGCCCAAATCACAACCAATAGGTGAGCACTAAGTGGAAACGTCAAAAAAACTTACCCACTTTTGCAACAAAAAAACGAAATTTGAGAACTTTAAGAAAACCACTCAAAATCCCGAAAACCCTGAACACATTCAATTTACAACGAAAATTGTTCAACGTCAATTGTCATACCTGATATGGATCGATTGGTCAAGTAAGAAATGTTCTTCCTATTTGAACCCCTTATAAGTACAAAAAAAAATTAAATATATCATTTCAACTTATATATAGTTCAATATATATATTTAATAACAACAACAAAATAATAACGTAGGTATAATTTCTTGTTTTAAAAAAAGATTGAATTTTTTTTTCTTTTCTTTTTTTTAAGTTACAGTTATATACAGGAAACACAGAGAAGTCTCAAGGGAAAATCTCAATTGTGACCAGTTATAATACTAACCCAAAGGGGGGGAAAACACACCAAGTGACAGAGCCAATTTGAAGGGATTTCACTTTGGAATGCAAGTTATGAACAGGTGAGACTTTCGTACCCCTTTTTTGATACAATTTAAAGCTAAGTAAACGCCCGTTGGCGCCAAGGATTGTGAACACTGTTAAACGACGAGAAGTGCTTTTGAAGCTAAAATAACTCGCGTTCACAATTGAGAGTATTTTCGGGTGATTGGAGTCGACGGTAGTTTTGTTTTGTTTTTTTCTCTTTTCTATAAGGTTAGTGAAACAACTGGACACTCACATAGAAAATAGGTATTTGTAAGGGGAGTTAGGGAAGTGTTGAGCCATTATTGTAGGCTAAGTAATTTTTTTTGTCTTTTTTTTTCACTAAGAAGTGGTAGAGAAAATGATATGTATTCAGTGCGTTGAGAGGAGCGACGTCCCCAGGGACACGCTTGAGCAAGAAGTGAACAGGGGAGGGCTTCATCTGAAAGAAAAAATACACAATATTATAAAGAGACAAGCGGCTGACACAAATGTCATATCCTGTTCATCAATTAGAGTCTATTTAATTCAGTGCTGAAAATGGGATTACACAGTGGCAGGTCTGGGACTTGCTTGAATCGATTCTACGTACAAAATTACTTCGTCAATTACAGCTCACTCTACCCAGAGGCAAAACACTGCAAAAACCTCATCTAGAGTCGTTTAGAAACCGCATAGAGCCTAAAGTTGTGATCGAGCAGGTCCGGAATCTCCTATTATTCGAGTTTACAACCAATAGCACTGCGAAAACGACACCTGGTTCAAACGAATGGCCAAAACCTTTCAATAACCGCATTTATAGCTCCATACAAGCCCAAGGTGTGGTACTGAGATCCCTGTAAACTGATCCCACGACGAAAATGACTAGAATGACGATATGTCACTCACCCTCCACGCCAAAACCCTTCAACAACTTAATCTGTAGTCCATTAGATGCCCTGCAGAGCCCCAAGATGTGATCGAGCAGGTCTGTTAATCCTCACAATTCAATTCTACCTCCAAAATTACTCCAAAAACGGCACGTCACTCGATTCCACTGGCCAAAACCCTTCAACAACCCCATATATAGCCCCGTAGAGCACTAAGATGTGGTTGGACAGGTCTGGGAACCTTCCAAACTGATTCCACAACCAAAATTACCAAGATTTATCTTGTTACTAGTCTCTCTGGCTCGCTTCGCTCGCTCCCCTAGTGGGGTGTATTGCCGCCTGTGGGGTGTATTGCCTCCTGTGGGGTGCGTAGCATCGATGGACACGTTCAAACCCCCATATATATCGCTCCGCTCGGCCGAGCGCTTATTCGGGCAGGGGGGGCCTCGCCTCGCTCGGCCGGGGGGGGGGGGGGGGGGGTCCGCGAGCCCCCTGGCCGATAAAATGATTAGCTGAGCGAAGTAAGGCCCCCCGTCAGAGTGCTAGTGAAATCACTTGTATACTCGGCCGACCAGTTTCCCCGCCTCTCCATCTATGAAAGGTCCCTGGACCCTCCGTTTTCTAAGATTCCTGGCCCCGCGCGAATTAAAAGGATCCAATTGTCTTCTCACCGTGAAATCGCCCCCTCCCCCTCGGTTTTTTAAAAATCCGACTTCGGAATCGGATTGGCCATATTTTGGCGCGCATTTGGCTCGCGGATACCATACCCAAAAAATGGCTCCTTACTGGGTATTTTTGAACCCGAAAAAACGTGGGACAAACGCGAGAAAGACGATTTTTCGACGAATTTCCGGCGAATTTCCGAATTACGATTTGACCGACGTCTTCCTCCAGGTATGATCTATACGGCTGGTATTTTTTCGTAATTTTTTCGACCCCTTAAACGGCCTTTGGCGCGAGTTGAAAGTGGAAAACGTAGGACAAACGGGAGAAAGACGATTTTTCGACGAATTTTCGACGAATTTCCCGGGCGAATTTCGGATTTTCGATTTGACCGACGTCTACCTCTAGGTCTGATCTATACGGCTCGTATTTTTTCGACCCCCTAAACGGCCAGCGAGCGGAAAGTGAAAAAACTCACTCGGGAACGCGTTATCCCGTACCAACAAACCACACGGCGACCAACACGATTTTATATTATTGTATGATGATGATAACGTCATGTCAGTCGACCTCTTGGCGAAAACCCTTCAACAAGCCCTTCTGTAGCCCATTAGAATCCCCTTAGAGCACCAAGCTGTGATCGAGCAGGTCTGGTACTCCTCACGATTCAATTCTACCACCAAAATTACTCCAAAAACGGCACCTCACTCGACTCCACTGGCCAAAACCCTTCGACGACCCCATCTTTAGCCCCATAGAGCACTAAAGTGTGTTGGACAGGTCTGGAATCCCTTTAAACTGATTCCTCGGCCTAAAACCCGCCATTGAGCCCAAGAGACCTCCCCTCCCTAAAGTAGCATATCGCTAATTGTCCAAGAGTCAAGTTATACCCGCACACCATTTACCATCACATCACAATTTATTGGGTCGTAAGTCTCACTAGCTATTTCCCCATTTATATTCACCCCGGAGGATTTTGTGGCCGAGCACAGTTATTGGTAATAATTTTGAGGCCGTAACTATGCTGAGGTACGCTATGGTAAGTGCAGGAGTCGTTTACGGCCAATGAAAATATCAACATCCTTAAACTCGGCTTAATTTTCTTCCGGTCTTGACGATTAACATTCAATAACTTGGTTCAGTGTCAATTACTGAAAAGTAAAAGGTTCCTTCATATTGATGAGGAACTTAACGACTTACTGAAGGTCCTCATCGGACTTGGGAATATCGAAGATCTCAGCGAAGAGCGGAGGGAGCCGAAGTTTGTCCCAGTTGAGGCGAGGCCAGTCCAACATGAGAGCGTGTTTGCTTCCCAAAGCCCTCAACTGGGGCATCTTCTCTAATGAACTTGGCCGGTCGGCACCTCCGGCAGTTCGGCTCATCTGAAACCCCCAAAAGCCGTAGAATCGACGCAGGGCTTGCTTACTTGAGACAATTCGGTCGGTACTTACCTGCAACTTGAGCGCTTCTATCAGGCGATCCTGGTGATGTTCGATCGCCTTGATGTCCGTCACGCCCAGTCTGTCCGGCGAGAGGAGGACGACCGCCGAGAACAACCCGAGCTCCGTGTCGGTCAGCAGCAATGCGTTAAAGCTGACGGTGAACTCGAACATGGAAGCCACAAATTCGCTCTGGAAGATGGGAACAAATTACCAGACAATTTTCCTCCAGTGTTGCCACTTCATCAGACAATCTCTCACACAATTGGACACTTACATCGTACATGAGCTCGAGCTGCTGTCGGGTGATGAAGCTGCCGTCGGAAAAAGTGATTGTCGTATCAGTCGAGAGTCGAGAGGCGTGCGACAGCCAGAGCTCGAAGAATCCAACTTTGATCAAAATCAACTGATCGTCCTGGCTCAGCTCGCAAAATCCTGTCATCAACGGGATATTTAAGCCTTCAAATAAAAAATTGCATGATGCCTCCGCAATGAGGGCTTGATTCAAGAAGCCGAACCCCCCAACTCATCCCCGGAAGACATACTGAACCGCCAGAACTGCTCTGACAACTCAACCGTCATAACAGCTCTTAAGGCATTTGCCACCGTACCTGGCACTCTTTTGGCAAATTCGACTACCCTCTGGACGCTCGGGGTGATGTGGGATGCAAATTGCTGCCAGAGCCATATCCTCTGTTGCTCGAGGCTTTCAGCTGTTGAAGAAGCAACTTCAGGGCTGGAGCAGTGAGGTGAAGGCTGCAAGAGAGAAACGCGTTAAAAAAGCAGAAAAATACAAAATGTAAAATAAAGCAGAATGTATTTTCATCAGAATAATATTAAGTGTGATCGTGTGGATCCACACTGGGAAAGTGCGCACTCTCTGTATACAGATTCCTACTCTGTGGAGATAGTCGTGCCTTGTAGCAAGGCGGAAATTCGCCGCTTTCAGCCCGAGCGTTTCCGGAATGCAAGCCTACATACCTATAGGTTGAAAGCGGCGAATTTCCGCCTTGCTAGGACGCACGAATATCTCCACAGATTAGGAATCTGGAGCTGTTTCTCGCCCTTATGCTCTTTGAGCGACCCGGCAGACCAGCACTTTGACCCTTGTGACGAATAACCTCATCTAAGGAAGAAGAAAAGTAGGGGAAGGTCTCGTAACTCTGGCCAGTTTTTGAAAAATTGACTTTTCCATAACAGAATAATCATGATTTTCAAGTTTCTCATCATTTTCACAAAAAGTAACTATTTGGCTACGAAACTGCGAAAACAATTGTCAAAATACCAATTACTCTTCTCACAGGAGCAATTTAGAAAAAAAGTGAAATTGGGCCAGAGGTACAACCATAGCATGTTTGTACTTCTGGAAGTACATTCTGGGTGTGTAAACAAGGAAACACATTGTTGGTCGATGTTATCATAGCCCAAAAGTGTGGAATTGCTTCGTGGATCAATAAAATGAATTGTTCATGCGGGCAGAGGTACAAACCCAAAACAGGCCAGAGGTATGCACATCGCACATTTGAAAAAAGTGATTCTGTGATTATTCGTAGAAAAAACCTCCATTGCTTACAAAAATAGTTTATTGAGTTCTTTAGGACCAGGTTTTCCATAGAACCACCATGCTGATGCAGCATTATCAGGGAGAGGGAGAGGGTTGCCCTGGACTATTAATTCATGGCAGTCACAATTATTTCGTGACACGGCTAGGGGTAGTTAAAGCAATCAGCCAGAGGTACAAACGGCCAGAGGAACAGGACCTTCCCCTACTCTTTATTGGGAGCTCACTTCATGCCCTCCATCCGGGGAATGGCTTAAATTCCTTGGCCCAACCAGGCATTGGAGTGGAGGACGATGGATCCAAAGACGATATTGTATTATCTTTTGAAACGTCGGCATACCAAACCTCAACAACTTTTCACCCTCGTTCATTCAAACAGTTCAACACCATAATCAATAATGATTCCTGACATTCATCACTCAGTCGAAGCCCAAAAGTAGTGAGTCTTCGAGCGAAGATTATCAGTCTCTCTTTTGCCAAGAAGACTCGCCCACATACAGGATGCCGCTCCTCCCACTGCAAGCGATTGATCAGAAATCTTAGCAGGAGCTGTACAATCCCAGCCGTGGACCCCCTCCTTCGCCAGAGTGTACATTTGCCTGTACATCAGCCACAAGTGAGGCTGATTGATACAGGACTCTGCCAAGGCTCCCATCGTCCCTTTCAAGACAGTGATCAACCACGGCCAACGTCAAATCCAACGCCATCATTTCAAGGGGACGGCCAGAGGTGCTTTTGGTGGAACTATTTGAGGATCACGGTGGACCTGTGGTAGCTTGGGGATCAAAGGACAGAAGGGACGGTCTTGTTGCGTCAAGTAATGTTATCGTCAACCCGGCGCCCACCGTTAAATTTGGCAGCTGATTTCTATTTGAGACCAGGAGGACCTTTTTTACGAGCTGTCGATCCTCCTTTTACCTTGTCCCCCAGGTCGCTCCTCTAAACCCAGGGGCATGGAGAGAAAATCCGGGCCCGGGGGCAAAATTCTTCGGGCCCCCCTAAAAAAAAAAAGGTTGTATGAAAATTTTTCCTATATTGATCTGTCCCTTTTCCCATTTTGCCTCCTAAAAAAAAAAAACGTTCTCAAGAAAATCCGGGCCCGGGGGCAACGGGTCCAGTGCCCCCCCCCCCCTCTCTACGGGGCTGTCTAAACCCCTCAATGGAATCAGAGTAATGAGAAACACAATAAGTTTGAATTAGGAATGGAAGTGCTCCCGAATTTCGGGTTAAATCATCCTGTACCGTGTTGTTAAAAGTCAAAAAGGGAAAAATACATCATTTTTGTGACAAAAAGTCTTTCACGTAGTTTACAATCATCTTAAGTAATTTAGGCCGATTCAAAAACCACTGTGAGTGACGTCACCTACAGGTGTTCCGGTTTCCAATCAAAAGACACCAGAGTGCAGGTCGATTTTTTCTTCTTTTTCGATTTTTTCTTGGTGTTTGGCTCTAGTGACACTGGAGTAACGAGAAAATGGCCGTGTTCGCTTTGTTTTGAATGTGATCATGCTTATTTACTTAACTTATTTGTGATATAAATTAACTTATTCCAATGACCGATTCTTTAGTTTTTAGTTTTGTAATGGTGGCCAACGTGTCGACCAATAGGAGCAGACCTCGGGTTCCCGCCAAAATTCAAATAGCAATTTTTCCATAAATTTTATAAATTCATACGAGCTTGCAGTTTGTGTTTTAACCCCATTTTTAGTATTATTTGGACGCCTTCTATCGATAAAAAAAAAATAATCCAGAAACGCTTCCATTCCTAATTGTGCACAATGAATTTATTAAACTTCATTGAGTCACCTAGTTTAACCTCTCCACCAAATTGGGAATTTTCCCTACCCGATGACTGGTCGTGATCGCGAGCCTGTCGGAGGCAAATTCGGGATTTTCCGAAATATGATTCGAGTCAACAACGAGTCCTTTTCGAGTCAACCCCGGAAATAACCGATTTTTTTTCTCAAATAAATGTTATTCATACTCACAGGGGATGCAATAGGTTTCCTGACAAGACACCGGGTGTTCTCTTCGGAGTAGTCGGAGTTGGCGATGTGCGCTTGGGACACGGAGATGATCACGTCGTAGACGGGGGAGGTGGTCGGGTCGGGCGGCGTAGCTGCAGAACTGGAGTCGCTCGTGCTGACGCGCTCTTCGCCGCCGCCGCTGCTCCGCTCCCGCGACCTCTTCGGCACTCTCCCGTATCTCACGGCTGGAAGACAGGAAAAGAGGAGTGAAAATTAAAAATATCCTTCGTCGAGGCTGATCTTCATCCAAGTGGCGCTGGACTTGTGTGAACAGTAGGCCTATGCATTTTTTTATGCATGTAGTTTGCTTCTTTCTTTACTTTTTTTTCAATGATGAACCACAACCAATTTGGTGATGCCAGATGACGGGATTTATCCCACGGCAGAAGGATTTTTCTGAAGAAATATCCAAAAACATTGGGATTTTGGGGTCGCTTCCTATTTTAGTATCGAAAAAACTGTCCAAAATACGGTCAATATCAAGACGATAGCTAGATTCCAAATGGATTTGGTCGCTATAGCTGTTACGTCGCTAATCTTGTCATTATTAGGACAATAATTGTTGAGTTTGAGAGGTATTTTGGGTGCTCTTCAGTCATTCACCAATGCGGTCGTTATCAAGACAGTAGCCAGCGTTTAGTCAGATTTTGATCGCTTTGTAGTCATTTAGTAGCTAATCTGGTCGTAATTAAGACCGTGTTGTGTTTTGCTTGCTTTTTAGGTGTTTTGACACTAATACGGTCATTATCAAGACAGTAGGTAGATTTTTGTTATTAAGACAATAGCTAGAATTTCGTGCGATTAAGCCTTTTAGTTGCTGAAATGGTCATTATTAAACAGTAGCCAGCATTTAATTGGAATTTGGTCTATTCTTAGTAGTTCAGTTTCCAATCCAGTCATTATTAGGAAATTAATCAGATTTTTCCCAAAGTTTTATCGCTCTCTAGTTATTTATTTGCCAATATTGTCATCATTAAGACAGTGTTCAGATTTGTTGTCACTTTTCAGTCATTTACTAACCAATATTTTGATTATTACGACACTACCCAGATTAAAGCTTTAAACAATTTTTGTCCTACTTTGGCCGCCTTTTAGCCCAACCGGCTCTATTATGGTCATCATCAACAAGGTCCATGTCGGTCCATGTCAGAGTGACTTTACTCTGTACCACATTTTTTCAGATGAGGAAGAGCACAAAACGACTTATGCATCTTCTTACTGCTGGTTTTACTTCTCTTACTTGCAAAGAGAAGAAAATATCATTTAATGATGTTTCAAAATCATTAAAGGTTCACTCCATGTCTGATTACCAAGTACCTACCAACTTTCATCAGTAATATATCAACAATTTTCATATAATAATATGGGACAGTGGCTGTTGTGGGATTTTAATATCAGCAAGACATCGTTGACTGTATTCTGCAGTGGGTTTTGATGAACTAGTTATTCTCACTGATGAACGCGAGGATGCGAAACTAATTTACGTCAATAATATACATAGCAGAAGACAGTCAACTATTTCATTCATGAATATTGAGCATCCTTCAGCGTCAGGGACCATCGCACAATAATAATAATAATCTCTATTATTATTATTATTGTTAGGGGGAATCACCTGCTGGCTACGCCAGCTAACCACCACTCGTTCTCGCTCGTAGTGGCCTGGCAGGCCGCTCTCTTGTGTAGAGTATGAAACGAGATTAAAGTGAAAGGATTCATTTGGAAGGTAAAATCTACTTTTTACGCTTTTTTTTTTTGGCCAACGTTTGGAGCTCAACCCACCCCCACCTTGATCATAGTTGTTCTCCACCACCACCCTCACAGTTGTTAGTGAATATTTTATTACTTTTGGTTTATTATTCTTGGAATAATACACCTATGTTTTCGCGACGGGGGTCGACGACTCCGATCGGGCTCAAAATTTGACATTATACGTTTCAAGAGGTCTACATTCTAAATCCGAAATGTCCGTCCGCCGTCCAGGCCGTTTTGGGCAGTAGGAATTTTTTTTTTTAAATCTGAAATTTTGACAAAATACTCGGTTTACCATCTAGTTGTGCCCGCAAGGTTTTCAGTCCGATCGCCCAAACCCGTGGGGCGCTATGGGGCTATAATGGGGCTACGGGAGGGTTTTTTTGAAGGCTTTTAACTATGAGATCGAGTTAGGTGTCGTTTTCGAAATAATTTTCGACGTAGAATCCATTTTTTGGGGTCCCGGAACGATCCGATTTCACTGGGGCGATCTTTAGGGCTTTCATGAGGTTAAAAATGGGATTGTTGAAGGATCCCAGTATGTTAAATATTTTTCTAGTAAAAAATACAGAATTTTTGAAAAAACACATTTTTGAACAAAAAAATCCAAAAAAAAGTTTTTTTTTGAGATGTAAAAAAAAAGTTTTTTAATTTTTTCATTGACAGAATTAAATTTCTGCACAAGTAACGTATATCAAAGAATAATAAACCCTTGTGTAAAATTTGCAGCGTTTTTTTTAACATAACTTCCGCAGATAATGGTGACAACTGGTCTTCCGTGAGGTGGGTGGAGGTGGTAGTTGCACCTTTTCGCCGCATCCCCAACCTTAAAAGCTCTGCGAAGGCGGTGGCTGGACCCGCCTAAGAAACACCCCTCCCTCCCGCCTTCGCAACATCCTTTCAACTGGTATTGGCCCTTCAATGGTTCAAATTGGCCACATTGAGCCTTTTGGTTTATTATTCTTGGAATAATACACCTATGTTTTCGCGACGGGGGTCGACGACTCCGATCGGGCTCAAAATTTGACATTATCCGTTTCAAGAGGTCTACATTCTAAATCCGAAATGTCCGTCCGCCGTACGCCGTCCGCCGTACGCCGTACGCCGTCCGCCGTCCGCCGTCCAGGCCGTTTTGGGCAGTAGGAATTTTTTTAAAAATCTGAAATTTCGGCAAAATACTTGGTTTACCATCTAGTTGTGCCCGCAAGGTTTTCAGTCCGATCGCCCAAACCCGTGGGGCGCTATGGGGCTATAATGGGGCTACGGGAGGGGTTTATTGAAGGCTTTTAGCTATGGGATCGAGTTAGGTGTCGTTTTCGAAGTATTTTTGGACGTAGAATCCATTTTTTGGGGTCCCGGAACGATCCGATTTCACTGGGGCGATGTTTAGGGCATTCGTGGGGCTAAAAATGGGATTTTTGAAGGATCCCAGGATGTTAAATATTTTTCGAGTAAAAAATACAGAGTTTTTGAAAAAACACATTTTTGAACAAAAAAATCCAAAAAAAAAAAAATTTTTTTGAGATAAAAATCCAAAAAAAAAAAAAATTTTTTTTTTAATTTTTTTATTGACAGATTTAAATTTCTGCACAAGTAACGTATATCAAAGAATAATAAACCCTTGTGTAAAATTTGCAGCGTTTTTTTTTTTTTTCAGACTTTTCTCCCAGTAGGTAGGCTCGCCGAGCTGGATTTTCACAATTTTTTTTTTTTACATTTTTCCGACAGCTAGAAATAACCTAAAATAAAGATTGGTCACCTAAAATAAAGATTCGGGTCACTCTTTTCCTCGTGTTGGGGCTTTATTACAACTACATAATATTATTATGGAGTTGACTAGCCCCCCCCCCCCCCCCCCCCCTTGGTTCTAATCTACATCTTCTAAATCTACATAAGATTTAATAATAATTATTATTATTGCAACTGCAAAATAATTATTATTATTAATGCAACATAATAATAATTATTGTAATTGCAACTGTTGTAATAATATTATTATTATTGATTATATAATCATTTGAATAACATCGAACTTTTCGTCAAAGCCTCTGGCATCATCTTGGTTGAACCAAATGCACGCAAAAACAAAACATCACACCTCAACTGTAACAACCAAAGAACCAGTTCCATTTAAATATTTAACTCTTAGATTGACACTCTAGCGTAAGCCTCTTGTTTTGCAGATGACAGAACACAACCACAAGAAATTGCCGGGACACGAGACAAGCTCCGGGATTTCCGTCCAAAAAGGCTTATTCCACGTTATTAATGTTCTGAGCGTTGCCTGTCCCCCTAAATCACGTTACATGACAACAAACCGCATCACAACGGATCTCGTGCACATCCGGATTATTTCCACTTGGATGCGTAACGTTTTGAGACAAAGAACGTTGATATAAAACCAAACTCTTTTTTTTTTTTTTATACTTACAATCCCTCGACATCCCTACGGCGAGGCATTTTTTGAAACGACAGTATTGGCACCTGTTCCTGTTCAGCCTTATCACCAAGCACTTCCCATCTCGCAAGCACCTGTACTCGATTTGTTTTTGGATGCTGCGGCGGAAGAAGCCCTGAAAAATGAAAAAAAAAATTTATGTTAGGCGTGAATTTGTGCTGAGTTGCCCAGAGTTGTGAAGAAAGTCGTAAAACTCCCCAAAGGCAAAGTGCCCCCTCCAACCCCACTTACCACAAACGACAGTAAATGCGAGCTTTCCTCGATGGTTTTCTATATTGATTTTACAATTACCATCAACTGTCAATCCTTTCCAAGCCCCCGTCGCGGCTTTTCCCTCGTTATTTTTGCTATAAAGCCGACCCACAAAAGGCCCCCCCACTTTCCCAAATCGTGGCGTGTGACAAAGGGCTGCATCCCCCAGAATGACAGTGGAAAACGAGGCTTTCCTCCCAGAAACAACAATCAGTGACCGCAAAACGTCAACATACATAATGCGAGGGATCGTATGTTCGCTTGGCAAGCAAATTTGTTTGAAAGCGCCCGAGGATATTTGGGCATTGCGGGAGGTAGGGTTTCTCGATATCCAACAGTAAGTAAGTGAGTTTTGAGTCAACAAGAAGCAATGGACACATTTAGTGGCTATACATAGCTTTTTGCATGGATGATACCAATTGGCTGTTTAAAGGAGGTTCAAAATTGACCCGGTTTTTAAAAAACATGTTCCTTTTTTGTAACTTTACGAAAAACGCATTCCCACTCAGCCCACTCTATGTCCTTCCCGCCCGCGCAGGAGGATCAATATCAAAGAATAATGAACCCTTGTGTAAAATTAGCAGGGGTTTTCTCCAAGAGAAACCCAGAAAATTTAAAAAAAAGGTGAAAAAGGCCGAAGAGCAGACTTTTGATGCCAGTGCAGTAAAATGACTACAGCGTTGTAGCTCAACCCGAACAACTTACTCAAACTAGTCTTCCAGCTTCTTGTTTATATTCCCATCGATAACAAGTCATCACCAACTCTTTCACAATGACTAATAGGTACGTAATCAGCAAAATCTTCTTTAGGGATGATGAGGATGATTCCAAATTGACGGGTTCTGAAGCGGGCGCAGTTCATAGATCTTCCTTTTACTTGAGGGAACTAATTCTCTCTACCGAATGTCAACAGAGTAGGTAACGGAGAACGGACACACGACCCATAACGAGACGGATACATTATTACAGAAACACGTCTCAAATCGGAACCGAAATAAACAAACACCTATGATAGTGACAATCAACTAGCGATGTCAAAAAGTATCGATTCTTGAAAGAATCAATTTTTTAAAGGATCGATACTTTTAGATTTTTTTCTCCGATCTATCGGAGAATCGTTTCAACATTTCGAGAATCGGCCCTATTCTTTTCATTTTGAAGGAAAATTTTTGGCAATCAAGACAACCAATAACCTTAGCTAGTTATTCGGAAAAACCTATACCTACGATTTAATTATTAATTTGTATTTATGTATTTTAGTAAAAGTGTAATTCGGTATAGGTCTAAAGTCATTAAACTTATTTGTCAATGGAAGTTTCTGGTAGGTAAAATTTAATGCACTCTGACTCGTTTCGAAATTCGAAGAAGTACCTATCGATTCTTGAAAAAAAATCGACACAATTTTCTTGAGATGAGTGATAAAAATGTTCTTGAAAAAATCGATACGATTCTTTCCAAAAAGATCGATTCAACGTAGATCCCTAGTTTGCAGTTCGTGGTTGTAGTCAGGGTTGCCAGATAGACGAAGTAAAAATTCCATTTGCCAACCACAAAATTTCCGTTTTACTTACCTGTTTTTTTTTTCTTTTTTTCTTCTTCTTTTTCGTATTCACCAAAAAGAGGCTATTTCTGGTTATGTTTGCCAGGGTTTATTATTCTTTCCTATTTCACAGTGAGGATCTGTGGGGCTTTCGAGGGGGTTCAAAAGGAGCTTTTGAAGGGTGTCATGAGGTGTCGTTTTGCGGGTAATTTTAAACACATAGGGGGTACACGCCTAATCCATTTTTCAGGATCTCAAATCTGTCCCTGTCCAACTGAAGAAGAAGTCAAGGAGGTTGTTGTTATTGTTCATTCTTGGTCGGTGTGTATACACCATCATACATGACACTTCAGAAGTAGGTATCGATATAATATCGAATCGATATATTCCTGATATATAAGCTGATAATATTATGTCGTTGGAAATTCCAACTTGGAATACCTATGCCGTTATGGGCGTAGAGTAATGCAGGTTTAGACGGTCTGAGGCGACTTTTTAGAACCCACCTAAAGAGAGAGATGTTTTATTGTCCTAATTTGGGAGGATTACACTTCAGGCTTGTTATGCCAGAACCAGGAAGTTCGTGTCCTCTAATGGCTCTAAGCCCCGATGAGGGGGTCTGATGCGTGTGTCAAATTTTATAATGAAGAAGAAGTTTATGACATTAATGACGTTTGTGAATTAGTTGTGAAAGATTGATGCTCGGTTGGAACAAACAACCGCCTATTTAGCCAAGTTGATAGGGAAAATTTGCTTGTCTTCTTCGATTTTGAGAAAAACATGCAAAATTTGCATGAATATTTAATATTCATCTTCTTTTTCGGAGCTGTTCGTCTATCAATAACCAACTGCCACGAAGGGCCCTCTGGGGCGCATGAATAAGTGACAACCACCACCAGGGCCGTTTTTCTTCATAGATTGATCACGGCGAGAACCCAGTCACGATCTGGGTCGCCCCCAGGGGACACCCTCGGGCCCCTCTTTCCACTATTTCCGACACGCAATAAATTTTAAAACAACGCGAAACTAGGGCTAGATGACGGGTTAATAACAAAACCCTTGACGATGAAGATGAACCCCTCTTTTTCACAAGGTCGTGTTTTCCCCGCTTATGATGAAGAATTCATTTGACACGTCGATACCCGATGGCACTCCAGTGTTGAAATAGCATTAAATGCTAAAACACATAAAAAATTTGCTTTTGACTTTTTACCTCAGGAAACTCCGTAAAAAATTACCACATAACAAAGAACGATAGATGGCAGAGTTTTCCATATCGCCCAGAGGAAGGGACCTTGTGGACGCACTATGTCCATCTGGGTATATATCATATTATGATGATGCTGTCAGATTTTGAAAAATTCCATACTTTCACCAATGTCGGCTAAATTCAAGCCAATCAACATGAACACAAAACAGAAAAAAAGAGCGCTATCTAGCGTAATTAAATTTTGTCGATCGTGCAGGCGCGACTTAGATTGAACCTGTAAAACTTGGAAGCATTGCGGGGTTTGTAGCGTTGCTCAAAGAGGATTCTTTCATTCCCAGTGTACGAGAGAGATTCGTTGTATCAAGCATGTCAAGTAGGTAGGTATTTAGGTCTTAATTTATATAACTCACTTTGCATCCCTCGCATGAGGTAACCCCGTAGTGGTAGCCGCTCGCCTTGTCGCCGCAGACTTTGCACGGAACGAAAGACTTGGTAGGTGTGGAGCTGTTGGAGTCGGCGGCCGCAAATTGTTGATCTGAAACAAAACGAAAATTTATGTTCAACATTTACAACGAAAGACTCGGCTGAGTCAATAGTGGCAGGTTGAGTTGGCAGCATCACGCCCTTTGATGGCCAAATCCAATAAGTTAATCGAATGGAGTCTGATTAGTTTTCTTCATTAGGGTTCCATTCCAACCCTTCAGTTTACTTTATCTTCGTCTCACTTTCCAGCGCCCTTCCGCCCTAAAACAACATTACTTTTGTCTAAAGAGTCCAAACGTTCAGTTCATGCAAAGTTACAACCTGAAAATGGATGGGTGTATTTTAGGTTGTGGGGAAAATGTCCACATACAGAGATGTGAAATACCCGAGTATTTAGTTTTCTGGGTAAATACTCGATCAGGGTATTTACAAGAAGTGCTTTAACCTCAATAGGATGAAAAAAAAAAAAAATAATAATAATATAGCCTATGTTGTGGGCAATCTCACCCGAGATCGTTAAAAAAAACCCATTCAAATCCGTTCAGCCGTTTAGGCGCCTATAAGGCACGACGGTTTACGGGCGGTGTACTCACATTCCAATCCAGAGAACGCCCGTAAAAACATGTACCATGTTAAAAAAAAAAAAAAAAAAAAAGATTAGAACCTGCAAAGCTCGAGTCTCAAAAGCCAGCCTGTGCTGAATGCTCTTACGCATTTTCGGTCTGCGAGTGACTCCCCATTTTCCCCTTGACAAGTCTCGTCAGTTCGTATTCACATCCGATTTTTCGATGTTGTTTAATGAATTTTTGTAAGAATTGGAGGGATCCGCCAACCCGTCGTCTTCTGGACGTTGGGAAGTTGGATTCCTTCTCAACTGCTTGGCAGCTTGTGTGGCTGCTCCCTATCCACGACTAACGACGATCAGCACTGTTACAGACGTTTTTGACGTTTCGAAGCGTATTACGTGATTCATTGCACGTTGCGCTTCGAGCCGCCAGAGCGCAACACGTCATCCCTCTTCTCATCACTCACGTCACTCCAAGAACTCACGTGACTTCCTAGTGTTCACTGATGAAAATGTCGGAAAAAATTACAATTTCGAAGCAAAGTCCCCATTAAGTGATTTTATTTGAAAACATGTTTCTTGTCACAAAATACACGAAATAAATATGAACCTATTCGAAATTTTGGTCAAAAGGGGTCTTATCCAAGTGAAAAATGGCTGTTTCTCTAAAGATTGTCAAGATCGAATAACCATTATTTGTGATATAATTTCACTTTACAAAAAAATAAAAAATAAAATAAAATAAAAATTGATGAATAACTCCTAGGATGTTTATTTTTTTTAAATGCAGAACGCGAAAATATTTATTGAGCATAATTAAAAAAGAAACGAGCCGGCCAGGGCCTTCGTTTTGGAGAGAGGCCAACAAATTACTCGACGTTTTCTTTTGATTTTCTAATAATTAGAAAAGAAGTAAGAAAATATTTCTTACTCCGATCTTTTCATCTAAACTTTTTCGGGATGAGGATAAAATCTCCTATAGATGTCGCCAAAAACGGCTTGAATCTTAGCAAGGTTGGCTAACTTGTATTAAATAGGTACGTAAATTTTATCCCGCCAATCGATAAACGGATACAAATCAGTATGTACGTCATGCTTCGGAATTAACGTATTTTATTTTATTCTTACTTAGGCCCTATAAATAGGAGACCCGCTATTGTGCATTGTTTTCGTAATTTTTGAAGGATGACCTTTCCAGGGAAAAGTAGTAAAACGCTGCAAATTTACACAAGGATTTATTGTTATTCGATTCCAATAAATTATCCAAAAATTAATTCCGTAAAAATTTAAAAAAAAATTAACATGACATGATGATATGATAATGATGACATGAAATGATAATACATTGTATTATTAAAATTATTATTAAAAATGTAGCATAATTTAATTCTTATTCGGACGGAAAACCTTGCGGGCACAACTGGATGGTAAACAGAGTATTTTGTCAAAATTTCAGATTTTTACAAAAAATTCCTACTGCCCTACGGCGGACTGACATTAAATGTCCGGGATATTTAATGTAAAATTTTTATATTAGAGAGTTCCTAAAGAAACATCCGAGATACGTCGACCGTTAATTTTTATCGCCGTAAGGGATTTGTCTAGGGAGAATCAAAGAAAAGCTAACTTCACATATCACCGTAACAAAGATACGGTGTTATCAAAAGTCACGCTAAATTTAAAGTGCCGCTATTTACCTTATATTGTTTTTACGCTATTTACCTTGTTCGAAATTAACGGCGTTATCCTTAAGACCGTAAGCTCATCGCCGTATCTTTACGGCAATAACGTTCGACGTTAGGTATAAGGACGTAAGTTATCGCCGTTATTTCCGCGCATGCGCGAAATCTCGAGTTACGTCGACCGTAACTCATCACCGTTAGGAAAAAAGTGGCTTTAGGAACTCTCTATTAAATGTCAAATTTCAAATCTTGAAATCTGCGTGTCATGAATGGGATAATGTCAAATTTTTAGGCCGATCCAAATTTTCAACCTCTGTCGCGAATACATACCTACCTACGTAGGTGTATTATTCCAAGAATAATGAACCAAATTATGCAAGGAGCTCGTTCGCCTATTGTCAACAATGTTATCACTTATTACTAAACTTGGTGAGATTTCACCCTTGAGATGTTCTCACTTTCACACTAAGATGATAGAAACAACTTAGCGACAGGCCGAAGTGCTAAGTCTTGTCTCCTCGTCCCAAAGGGGGTCCGAAACCGACGTCATGCTATTTCCCTACAACGCACTCAGCGTGCATCCAAAGTCTCCTTAGATGCATAATGCATCACTCCTGACGTCCCTTTCCACTCTTGACTCCTCCAAGTGGTTGAAGGAACAGGATCCCTCAGCGAGGAAATAGATCCATAAGTGATGAGCAGGGTGGATGAATATTCGCATTATTCATTCGACGTTTGCCAACATTTCGGATGGAGTTGTAATGACATTTACGTAGGTGACTGTCACCGAAATAAACTCCAGTTTGGGGAACTTGCACCGGGAGCTGAACGCTTTCAGTTGGTAACCCTGCCCATCGTCGGGAAGGCCCCCGCGGTAACGTATCGTCTCAAGTTGGCAACACTTGAGTGGCTGTTTCCGGCCACTTCCGGGGATGGAAAACCCGCGTGAACCTCACCCCTCACGGTACAAGTACCCTACAGAGCGACTCGGAACAATGAAGTGGCAAAAGCTCCTCAGGAGCCATCTTAGAAGAACCTCAGGTGCGAAAGTATAAATCTCGGCAACAATGTGGTGACGTCAATTTACAACTTCGTCGACCAAGTTCGTCTGCAACGACAGACTAATAAACTAAAGTAGAGAACGTACAAAAGCCAACTTGTGTTTACATTTTTTATACAGTCCCTCAGGCTATACAAGGGGTATCTATTATTTTCACTCTACAGTACTTTCGGTGTAACTTTAATTAGTTGTTCTTTGAAAAACCACCCTTTATTTTCTCGACGGTGGCCGTTTTTATCCGCCTCAATGTTTTGAGGTTCAAAGGATCCAGATGAAACATGCATTGACCGCCAAATTACTAAGCCGTTTTTTAGGAATATTTTGGTTAAAACCAAAATTATCTGTAATAATAATCACTACTCAGGGAATAATACACCTATGTATTCGAAATTTTTGATCGGCCTCATAATTAGGAATGGAAGCGTTTCTGGATTATTTTTAGCGCAACCTTTTTCCAAAAAATGGAAAGGTGCGCTCACCTCCTCGACATGTATGTTTTTTTTTTTGGTTTTTTTTTTGTTTTGTTTTTTTTGTTTGTGTACAGAGCATCACGCCCGAGCGGCTCAACAGATTTTCATGAGGGTGGTCTCATTGTCATCAGCGAGTTCGGGGGGTGGTTATAGGCTACCTTGATTTTTCTTCCCTCATCCCCTTCATCGGTTTTCGGGAGGTCCTTCACGACGAAAGTTGTTTATCTCTGATGTGTAACTAAGGAGGCCTCAAAAGGGGGACGAAAGTTTTTGTCCGATTTCGTTGGTTCAAGGGTCTATGGAATGAGCTTTTTGGGCTGATTCCAACGACTCCAAAACGATTTTTGCAGCCTGAGCCGTTCGTTACCTCTGATCGGCATAAGGTTTTCTTACGCATCGGTCGTTAGGGTGCAGTTGTTTACGTAATGAGCATCACGTGGATGATGTGTTGTGTGGCATAGTTTGGTCGCTAGATACCTACTGTTTCTTAGTTTCTCTTGCTCATTAACAAATGTAAAGGTAATAACAAAAAGGTTGCGCTCATCTATTCAATTCAATTGATGGCTTGTTTTTATCGATAGAAGGCGTCCAAATAATACTAAAAATGGGGTTAAAACACAAACTGCAAGCTCGTATGAATTTATAAAATTTATGGAAAAATTGCTATTTGAATTTTGGCGGGAACCCGAGGTCAGCTCCTATTGGTCGACACGTTGGCCACCATTACAAAACTAAAAACTAAAGAATCGGTCATTGGAATAAGTTAATTTATATCACAAATAAGCTGAGTAAATAAGCATGATCACATTCAAAACAAAGCGAACACGGCCATTTTCTCGTTACTCCAGTGTCACTAGAGCCAAACACCAAGAAAAAATCGAAAAAGAAGAAAAAATCGACCTGCACTCTGGTGTCTTTTGATTGGAAACCGGAACACCTGTAGGTGACGTCACTCACAGTGGTTTTTGAATCGGCCTAAATTACTTAAGATGATTGTAAACTACGTGAAAGACTTTTTGTCACAAAAATGATGTATTTTTCCCTTTTTGACTTCTAACAACACGGTACAGGATGATTTAACCCGAAATTCGGGAGCACTTCCATTCCTAATTTGCCATTACTCGTTTCAAGATGCTTTGATTCCAAAAACGAAATGTCCGACCGCTGTCCGAGCCGTTTTGGGCAGTAGGATTTGTTTTGAACCTGAAATGTTGGCAAAATATTCGGTTTACCATCTAGTTGTGCCCGCAAGGTTTTCAGCCCGATTGCCCAAACTCGTGCGGCTAAAAAGGTGATGCTGGAGGGGTTTTTGAAGGATTTAGGCTATAATGTCGAGCGGGGTGTCGTTTGCGAAGTATTTTTGGACGCAGAACCAATTTTCGAAGGTCGGATGTACGTGGGGGGGGGGGGGGGGGTTACAAATGAAGATAGACGAGGTCAAATGGGGAGTCGTTTTTCGTGTAGGTTTGACGTAAAATTCACTTTTCTGGGTATCAAATCTCTGCAAACATTGTATGAAAATATTTTTTTTTGTTATACATATTTTTATTAGTGCTTTAATGACATTAAATTAATTTTTGCACCTACTTCAACGAATAATAAACTCTTTTGTAAAATTTGCGACATTTTTTAATTTGTAGTTTGAAAAAAATACTTGTCGCTAGTCTCAAGATGCCTTCAACCTGATCGGTCTTACAGACAGATTCTGTGTACAAACAATCGGTCTCCGACCTGTCCAATCACAACTTGCAGCCCCTAAAGGTGGGTTTTGAGTTTCACTTCGCGGACTGACACAGTGGGGGTTTTGAAGGGTTTTGGTGACAGTCGAGTGGGGTCCCGTTTTCAAACTATTTTCGGACGTAAAATCGATCATTCGATGTCGCCGATCTTTCTTAGCCTACTACGCGCTGCTTCCTATTTCCAGCGTTCCCCAGCAAAGAGCAGCTGCTGACGCTGAACACCATTTCACCAGCGCTATCACCAATCACCAACTCAACCCTGCAACGCCTTTTTCACTCCTCACTGTTCTCCCATTCACCACTCAGTAAGCCGGAGGTGTAATTACGGTCTGTGATGGCTGTTCAGATTGGAGCTTTGCGTGTTGACCCTGGCATTGTGGCGGAGCTCAAGACCACGCGACGTAAACATGACCTGATTCCGACTATAAATACTTCGTGTTATCAATTGACGAACTGCAGAAGAAAAATTGACTCGTGCGGATAATGCAACGCTGAGAGCTCTACTCAAGGCAGAAACTTCCAAACAGACTAAACCCATTTTGCAACTGGTTTCATACTACACAATTGTCGTCTGCCAGTTGATGAAGTAGCAATCTATTAAATAGAGTCTGTTAATTGGGTCTGTGATTTATTCTGCTTAAGTGCGTTTTCAGTTCAATACAGCATTGGATGTTTTCTTAGCTCCATCACTTTATTGGCTCACTCGGATGCTTTTCAATGGAGCATTTTCCCCGGAGGCCTTTCAAATGCTCTCTGCATTTTTCATTTTTCCGAGCAGATCTTCGGAGATTCTAATATTTTATGCATAAAAACTTCCTTTTTTTCCCTTTCGGAAAATAAAACTGAGAGATGCTTTTCAAAGTGCTTCTCATTTTGCGCTAGAGTTTGTTATTCTTTTGTGCGAATTGTGCAAACATTAATTATTATCAAAAATTTCAAAAATTACAAAAAAAGAAGAAAAAAAAACGCGAACGCTTGACCGGAATGTCATTCACTGCTCCCCACTGCTGACGCGTTCACGCATTGTCGGAATGCCGTATAGATGTGAACCCTGCTTCAATCACAGCTCTGCTGATGTGGCTCCTCAATCACTATACCGCTGACGTGGCTCTTCACTTACTAATCAAGATCCAACCGCCAACTGTTCAACCATTTATCGGATGGGGCGAAGTGAAAATACGGCGAGCAAGAGGCACGAGATGAAATCGACGATCTGCTACACCTCAAGAGAGACAAAGCAATGGACTTGGATGATACAACAAAATGGAGGTCACAAACGACGACGACTGCTTGGTCGATTATGGCCTCAGGACCCGGAACACAACGATGGCGCAGCCGAAGTTGTAAACCATGCCGAACGTCATTAGGCTCGTACCGCCACCGTGGACGTCGTCGAGTGGTCGCTATCTTCGACGGAGGCCAATATCGACCGCCAAAAGGCCGATGAGCTGACGCCAAACGCCACAATGATCAGAGCCATTGCGGATCCAGAGGCTTCCCAGTCGACAGGAGGAAATATTTGAGCGAGGACAGAAGGTTGAGGAGGAAGAGGAGGCTGAGCGGGCGTTCGGGCGAAGCTGTTGACGAGTTCGAAGAGAGGAAAGAGGACAAGAAGGGTACGAAGTTGTTCGTTGTCCAACCGTGGCCGGGAAGGTTCAGGCGTTCAACTGGTGGAGGCATAAAAGGCGTGAGTTGGGGGTCTCTCTTCTTTTGAGAAGGGACTATTGGTTGCGATGTGTTATTTTGGGCCAAAAATATGACAGTGTGAGTTACGTATTGGTTGTGGAACCTTGTTCTGGTCACACGCTATACATACGTAGCAATCCATTGCTCAGCGTGACCTTTTGACCCAGTCACTGGTATACAATATTTAATGAATTTTCAATGTGATTTGACAGGTGGCTGCTGGTTTCAGTCACTGTCCCGATGAATTAGTTAGTCAAAGACAGTGACTGGGGTTGATATTAGTGTATCAGTTGTTTGACTAGCTACTCCTGTCTGATCAAAATCAACAAAAATCAAAATGGGAACGTGGAAAAGGGATGAATCCCTATCAGATGAACAGAAATTTCACTAGACTTCCTTGTGCAGCCCTTGTGCAGTGTATACACGGCATCCGAACGGCTCAATTCAGTTTCAAGCTCATTCACCAATAAGTAAATAATTGCTGTACCGATTGGATTGGAATGAATCAATCATTAACGGAATTTCAATCTGCCCCGAGTGTAACTGGTGTACCGAACCGGTCGGCTTGTTGCTTCACATCACATTGTCGACATGTGCCACCCCCGCCTTTCCACAGAATTAATAATCCAACTCTAATGACAGGACGTCCCCGGATTAATTTTAGCTCGGGGTTTTCGTCGGGACCTCACGCCAGTCCGCCAGTCAATTAGAGCATACCTAACACAACTCCCGGGAACCGGGCATAACGGCGAACCAACTAAATCTGGTCCGGTGCAAACCTCTACGTGAAGGTGATAATGGACAATCGGGCCTGTTTATGGACATTGTGACCAGGTTGATGGGAATGTCGGATCGTCGCCCTACACTGTGGACGAAGTGGACGTAAATTTCCCCTTCCCAACGTAAACAGCTGAAGCAGAGTGACTCCACATCACAGAACTTTTCCAAACACCTGACTGACGTCACGCGAGGTGGTTGGACCAGGCATGAACGTACCTCCAAATTGAAGAACTGACCCTCGTTTGTGAGCCAATGGAGGAGCTTTTCCGCTCTGAGCGAGTCACGGTGAAGGGGTTGGTGAACACAAAATAAACATTTGATTTTCATTGAGCCCACACTGAGAGAAAAGATTTTTTTAGTGGCTAGGTTAAATCCGAAATAACCTCGAAAAGAAATTGAAACCACCTAGAATCAATTGATTCAACCTAGAAAAAAATAGGTCCAGGTTAAAGTAACATGGAAAAATATTAATACAACCTAGACCCATATAGAAACAACCTAACCCGTTATTACCCGCCCTCTGACCACAACCTGGAATAAAAAAGTGTCAACCTAGACCAAATTTGAACTTCACATTTGGTCTAGGTTGACATTGTGAAGACCTAGAAAATATATTACCTACCTTTGACTTTTAAGTGGGGTAACCTAGAATTGAATGATTTGACCTTCCATATAATTCCCCTCCATTAAAGTCTCGGTTGTACAACTGAAAACAACCGAGAAATTAAAAAGGCGAGATTGCTACTTTAGGTAACAACCCAGAAGAAAAAGTTAGACTTTCAGTCTCGGTTAAAACTACCGTAGTACTACAAATAGTTATAGGTTTAAACAACAGTGATTGTAATTCATTCAATAAATTCCAGGTTGTTTCTACAGTACGCTAAGCGGCCGCGGAGAGCGCCACTGTAGGCGGTGGGCGTTAATTCTCGTTGTCTTGGCACCCCTGCTATTTAGCCGGTGGGGTTGAGGCCAACTAATCATCTAATTTCTGTCACTATGTGCAGTCATATTATGACGTCACATTCAAATTTTTGTACTGAGTTGGAAACAGAGACAACCCAGAAAGATAGTTGAAGTTGATAGAAACAACCTGCAATGGAAGTGGAGCAAACCTAGAAAGAAAAATGGACCACCTAGTAATTTATTAGAACCAACCTGAAAAGAATAGGAAGCTACCTAGAAATTTAACTGGAACAACAGGGATAGTAATTGAAACAACCTCGTGAATAAAGAGACACAACCTAGAGAAAAAAGGGTTCTAGGTTAACGCGCCATGGCTGTAAATTGTTTGAGGTGGGGTGAGAACGTTTTTGTTTTAGGGTAAATCAACCGTCTATGAAAGTGAAAAACATTGAATACCAGGGTGAGACAACCAAGACATTATTGTTTTTAACCTAGACTGTAAATGGATGGAGGAGGCGGCACACACCGTGAACTTAACCTAGAACTAAAGTGTGGGGGTGGCGTATTTTAAATAATGGTTGTTTGCATTTTTAGGAAGGTAACTTCTCCAGTATTTTCAATCTAGGTTAAATTATATTCAACCTAGACTAAATTGTTCCACCCTAGAATGAAAAAAAAATCTAGGTTGGCAGCATTTAACCTAGAAAAAAATCGAAAAATAACCTAGAATAGGCCCTTTTGGTTTATTATTCTTGGAATAATACACCTATGTTTTCGCGACGCGGGTCGACGACTCCGATCGGCCTCAAAATTTGACATTATCCGTTTCAAATGGTCTACATTCAAAATCCGAAATGTCCGTCCGCCGTCCGCCGTCCGCCGTCCAGGCCGTTTTGGGCAGTAGGAATTTTTTTAAAAATCTGAAATTTTGGCAAAATACTTGGTTTACCATCTAGTTGTGCCCGCAAGGTTTTCAGTCCGATCCCCCAAACCCGTGGGGCGCTATGGGGCTATAATGGGGCTACGGGAGGGGTGTTTTGAAGGCTTTGAGCTATGGGATCGAGTTAGGTGTCGTTTTCGAAGTATTTTTGGACGTAGAATCAATTTTTTGGGGTCCCGGAACGATCCGATTTCACTGGGACGATCTTTAGGGCTTTCATGGTGCTAAAAATGGGATTTTTGAAGGATCCCAGGATGTTAAATATTTTTCGAGTAAAAAATAAAGAATTTTTGAAAAAGAAACATTTTTGAAAAATAAAAAATAAAAAAAAATTTTTTTCAGATTAAAATCCAAAACAAAATTTATTTTTTTAAATTTTTTCATTGACAGAATTAAATTTCTGCACAAGTAACGTATATCAAAGAATAATAAACCCTTGTGAAAAATTTGCAGCGTTTTTTCTCTCAGTGCAATGTGGGAGAAGAGTGTTTTAGTAATAGTTAAAACCAACAAATTCAGAATTTCCCTCTCGTCGATTCATCAAGTTTCTGTTCGAAATTGGGACGTATCTGCCACGAGTTTTTCGCTGGCTCACCATCCAGCAACCCTGTTTCTGTACGGGCGTGGGGGAAGTTCCTTTTTGGTGAGAAGTCATCCATTACTTCCTGTCAAGGAGTGTTTTACCCAAGTCAAACCCAGCGTTACAATGGAAAAAAAGAGGATCTAGTAGCTTTTCATCGATATTAAACAGATTTTGCTGCAAAGTTGGAATTTTTTCTACAACCTTCTCAGCGAAATCGATCGCTGTATACGCAGGAGCGTCAGCTATTGGATTTGAGGATGTAATTGCGTTGTGACTTACCTACCTAGTTTCCCTGGGTGATTTCGATTATTGATTTGTTTTTTCAACGTGCGGTCGAAAAACGTTGATGCCCCACAATATCTCTCCGAGGCATATTACGCCCTCAAATTCCCCAGCCCTGAATTTGAGAGTAACGTATCAACCTTGGCATTTGTTATCGCGTTGGATCAAAGCGAGGAGAACCGTCTGTCGCGAGACCACCACAACGAACCATGTTAATTGAACCTAAACAAGTGCTGAGAAAACGGGAGGTTTTCCCTTCGAATGACGAGAATTGATGATTGAGACAAATATTTATTTTGTCCTCTGGGAATTGTCTCGACGAAAAAGGAATTCCTCGGAGCTCATCTCGTTTGTCAGAGGATATTCCTCATGGCAATGTGCTCTGAACAATTTTCGTTATGTAGTGAATTCCTCAATTTACCAAAACATAAACAATCCCCCTGAAACCCGCTGGTACGTTTCAAAATGAACAATCTGCGTTTTTAATTTCATCAAAGGATTTTTTTTAACCGCCCGGTATAATGGATCTCCTTCATATCGCGGTGTAAAGAAACTTGGAGGGAACATCAAGCTCTACTTGCCGGCTTTATGAAAAACATCAACTTTTACTCAACTTTAAATTAAGGTGCCACACGGTGAACGTTTTCGCGCGGAAGATCGTCCCCGTTTCTTCATGTCCGCCCGCCAGCGGGTTTTAATAGTTTCCACTTATTATACGCTCCCTCTCAACCTCGTCATTACGCGCATGCGCACTTTGGGTATTAAATGGACTTTTAACGCAACTTCTTTTCGTCGTTCCTCTCCCAGCTTATGCAATCATGAAATGGCGAATTAATTATTTTTTTAATCCCTGGAGTGACTCCGGGAAAAAGGGCTGAGACGTTCTTGCTTTAGTGACGTTCTTGCTTGGGCTCAAATTCATCTTGAGCATACAGCTTATACGTTGAATCTATTTAAGTGGGGCACAGACCCATTTTACAACTTTAAAACTATGTTCTTCTGATTATTTGGCTAATAATTAGGAACCCAAACACAACAAAACCAAACAGTAGGTTTAGTAGCCCCTTGAGATATATATATATATCGCCGATGACACCTTCACATAGCTATTAAATCTTCCAAAACAATAGCCGACGCTCCTCTATATTTTGAATAATATTTTTATCTCCACCATAATTAATATTTAAAACTTTATGAAAAAACTACCATCATTTACACCTATGAAATGTTTCTGGAGAGCACTAGAATAGAGCAAAAACAGAAGTACATAACATTTAATTACTGATATCACATTGTAGGCCTCTGCGCAGAGATTTTTACCTCTTTGAAGCGGTCAATTTGTTTAATATAATATATTCCATAGGAATTAAGGGGCTTCGTGGTTAATTTGAATGTTTTCAAGAAAATGATATGAGTGAATTAATGATATAGATTATAATTTAGGAGTTTATTTCCAAAACCTGACACGTCCACTTTAGTAAATTTTGCAAGAAAACCAATTTTACGATAGTTTGTGTAATATTAAAATTTGAAGATCCAATTTTTTTTCTTTGCTTCATTCCTGGTTTCCTTCCATTAATATCGAGTGGAAGCAGATCTAGAGAAACCATTCAATGTGATACATTTAATAATTAAATTTTGGATAAGTATACCAGGTTTTGGCACAAAACGTCCAGAAAAATCATTTTTATTAGAGACACTAGTTTGATACATAGTTTGGAACATAAAAGACATAAATTATTCATTTAAAAAAAAGTGCTACGTGACAGAATGATTTCTTTTTAAAAAAAAGTGCTATTATAGCCTGGTATAATACCAGGAGGTCGAAAGAGGTTTCGTTTTCCTAATAATTTTGGATGTAAATTTCATTTTTTGGGGTCCCAGCGCTGTAGGAATAAATTCAGTTTGGTTGTATAGCTTTTAATTCCTTAAAAATAATTTTGTATTGATATAATGTTTTGATAAGTAATTTATACCAAAGAATAGTAAATCCTTGTGTACAATTTGCAGGGTTTTGTAGTCGACGGACTACGATAAGCGAGATTAAAATAATAAAGGGGTCACAAAAGTTACGTTACGAATTTATTCCAGGTTGACGTGTTATACCTAAGCGTAAATATGTCATAAAAATGCGGTATTACAGGTTCTACTGTACCTACATAAGACAATTTCTGTAATATTTAATATAAAAAAATTCGTAACGTGTAAAATGTTAATACAAAAACAAATCATGTTTAAATTTCGATTTGTCTGTCGACATTCCACGTTCTCGCGCGGAGTGCGAGGTCTTTGGGTTTTTTTTTTTTTTTTTTAAAGATTATTTTTCATTTTACAAAATAAAAAGGTTGTCACTCTCTTGTTGAAAGTTCGTTCACTTTTCCTTTTCTTCAAAACTCATCCCTGCTCCCTTTCTTAATAATATTAAGAAGAAGAAAATATTACCTTCTCTCCTTTCTAAGGATGCATTAAGAAAATATTGAAAAACGCTGCAAATTTTACATAAGGGTTTATTATTCTTTAATATAGGTTACTTGTCCGAAAATTAATTCTGTAGCAATCAAACAATTTTAGAAACAAAAATTAGAAAAAACATTTTTTTTTTTCAAAAATGTTTTTTCGTACCTACGTTTTCAATTTTTTTTTTAACGGAAAATATTTGACCTCCTGGGATCCTTAAAAAATCCCATTTGTAGCCCCATGAAAGCCACAAAAATGGATTCTACGTCCAAAACTTCGAAAACGACACCTAACTCGATCCCATAGCCAAAACCCTTCAAAAACGCCTCTTTTAGCCCCATAGCGCCCCACGGGTTTACTACACAAATATATTGGTATACACCTCCTTCCAGTGGCTAAGAATGTGATTAAATTTTTTTTTTTTCTTTGTCTTGGTTGTCTTGGAGGACCCAAAGGGAGGAATCCACTGCGATAGGTGCTCGTCTTATCTCATCCGTTCCGTTTACCCCGTTTCCAAGTCGAAATAAATAAACACAGCTCCGAAGGGCCCTCCGTCGGTTTTGATCAGGAGCGGATAACTCGCGATAAACCGCGGGACTGCACGTGGGCTACACGTGGGGTCGTTGCCCTCCTTCGTGGCTCCACGTGGATTCCCCCGCTCAGGCCGAGCCCACCCCACAGTCCCTTATCTTACAATCCGTCTGTTTCAATCAACAAATTGCTCTCGCCCGACGATCGCCTCCACCCTTTTTTTGTACTTAATGCGGATCAATGTCATTTTCGAAATATGATTGAGACGATCAGGAAAATTTCTCCTTCGCTTCCATAATGCACAGGGCCTAGAGAACAGGGGCACAATTTGTAATTTGGGATCATTATTCTCTGAATAATCACCATCTTGTTTTCGCGAGAAGGGTCGAAAGTAGGGATGGCCATCGGTAGTCAATGTATCGATATATCGTTGTTCGGTAGTATTGCGGATGAAATATCAATACTAATATAAATATTTCTTACTTGAATCATCGATATTCTGTGCCACCGATAGTATCGAATAAAAATATCGATTTTTTAGGAAAATATTGAGTTTAATAAAAAGTTTTAAAAAATCATTCTTATCCTTAGCTTAATTTTTATGTATGTACAAAAACAATTTTGATTCTTTGACGATATCTTTCAAATTTTAAAAGAGAAAATACAATGTGGGTGGAAAGGTGTTAAGGGTCGGTCAATAAATGAAGAAAATTGTTGAATGAAAATGGTAAGAAAATACAATATTAAGCCCTAATTGTTATTTATTATTATTATTATTATTATTATTATTATTATTATTATAGTATTGATGGTGAATGAAAATAAAACAGTTTTATTGGTGTATTTGGACATAGAATCGAATTTTTGGGGGTCCCAGAACCATCTGATTTCACCGTGAGGATCTATGGGGGCTTTCATGGAGCTATAAAAGAGGCTTTTGTAGTATGTCAGAAGATCGTATTTGGTGTAGTCTTCTGAGGTAATTTTGGACGCTTAATCCATTTTTCGGGGTACCACATAATATGGGCATAGGTATTGTATGAAATACATTGCATTAAAAGTTTTAATTAAGTACAGTTGCTGTAATTAAAAATGTTTCAATAAATGTTTTTCAAAATGTTTACACCTCAATTCGTAGCGTTTTTTTTTTTTTTTTTTTTTAATGTAATTCGAAACATCTACGTTTGCCCCGAACTTTCTCCCATTCCGGAAAAACGTGAATGAGGAATAGGGTGTTCTTTTCAAACTTTCGAAAGCCATAAATACCCTTCAATCCAAATGACAGTCTGAAAGCTGAACGCTTTTGGCGCAAATCCGATAAGACAAAAGGTAAGTGGTCGGGGGATGTTGACGAGGTTACTTTTGTTGAATCGGCGTGAATTCCAGTGAGGAGGTCCGCCGACTTGGGTATTCCCGAACTTTTCAACTGGCGCTTTAGGGGGAAGGGATTTCCTACAAGTCCCTCCTCATGAACTTTCGGTTCAAAAAGAGACAGTAACTACTTGAAGGAAATGACATTTTGAATAATCCAAATTTCTACTACTTTTCTAGTTCGGCCCAATGGTTGAATCAACCATTATAAGATAACAGTTTTTTTTTGGTTTATTATTCTTGGAATAATACACCTACCTATGTTTTCGCGACGGAGGTCGAAGACTTCGATCGGCCTCAAAATTTGACCATATCCGTTTCAAGAGGTCTAGATTCCAAAACCGAGATGTCGTCCGCCTTACGCCGTCCGCCGTCCGGGCCGTTTTGGGCAGTAGGCATTTTACGTAGAAGTTGATATAAAGAAAGTGCTGTTGTTTTGATATTGGTCTATTTTATTGGTCACTTGATTCCTTCGAGAATTTCTGCGGAAAAGATTAATTTTCTGGACTATAAGTAGACCTACGTCGTTTCGACGTGTGGGTGATAATAAGCAATCGGATTTGAAGGGTGGTAATCTAGGGCTAGTGAAGCCTCCTTACCCTTCCACCTCTAGAACCGCATGAAAAAAATATCGGTAAGCCACACCGATGTTTTGAGTGAGCAACCTGGAAAAGTTTTCCTCTTCCTGAAACCCTCCAAACCACCAACATGAACTTAACGACTTCTCCTTCTCTTCAAATAAAAAAAAACCATCTAAATGCCAATTTAAATTCAAAATTTGGTCCCTACTCACAAACCTATAGGTGCTTTTATTCAAAGTGTTAAAGAAGAGCAGTTTTTAAAACTCCATTTCTCACTGGGAATATTTTATAGCCGAAGAACAATAGAAACAATCGATCGCGGCAGCCGGACATCGGTTCAATTAATCCCTTTTGGCCATCGCACGGTTTTAATACCGCAGGAAATTTATGGGAATGGTATTGGCTGATATTTATTCATAGGGTTGCTTCGTTAAAGGAAATAGCCCAGCACATACGTTAAACCTTGACTTTCCTTCATAGTCATAGTTTTTGCGCATCGCGCATTATAATGCCTTGTAGATTGTTATGCCTGCGTATACGCCTCAAAATTGTTATGCCCCCTAGAATGCCCTTTAAAAAATCCGCAGTTTCCCACAAATCATAGTCCCTTATCCGTGAGGTCTTGAGAAAAGGCGGTGGAAGAAGTTGGCGACTAAAAACTTTGTCTCGACGTATATCCGAAGGCAACTCAACTTCTGCCGTCAGATAAAACAAAAAACCGCCGATAGGGACAACCTCAAACGGTGCGAAGTTGGACAGCCGGATAAGATAGAAGGAAACTTCAAGTTAGGTTGCGGTGGCCAAAACTTGACTCTTTCCGTGAATGTTTTATGTAGTAAAGAAAAACAAACACGTCGACAATTTCACTTGTAGACCCTTACAGGCCCTGCGGAAACTCATGGTGTGGTCTGGCTGGTCCGTAAAAAAATCTAAAACGACTCCTCACTCGACCCTCCTGGCCAAAACCATTCAAATATTCTACCTATAGGCTATAGATAGCCTCTTACATGGTGTGAGAAAGTCCCAGAACCCCTCAAAGGGGAAACTCTGCCCATTCAGCCCAATCGATGTCCTTCCCGCTCACGCAGGTTCGGGGGTTCGACGCTCAGCGCGCTACTGAGCTCAAGCGCGCTGTCGTTCGCTACTTCACCCGAGATCAGCTCATCGCCGGCCTACTCGGGAGGCCCCTCATAACTTCCGCGGGCAGCTATCATAGCCAGTTACTCTGTGTATTACCATCCATGTTTAATCACAGATATACTTGCCCTATTTCCGTCGATCTGTATATCCCCGCTGACACTTCAGGCGGAATTCCCGAGGAGGAAATTGCAATTTCACAAGGGCCCGTTGTCCAGGAGTCCATACTTGTAAATTCAAGATTGGATGGCAAAAAAGCGGTCCCTTGTAAGGTGTCGTTTTCGAAGTATTTTTGGGCGTAGAATCCACTTTCGGGGGTCCCAGAACGATCCGATTTCACCGTGGCTTCCAAGGGGCTAAAAATGGGATTTTTGAAGGATCCCAGAAGGTCAAATAAGGTGACGTTTTCTGAGTAATTTTGGACGTATAACCCATTTTTAGAGGTCCAACTTCTATCCAAACATTGTACTGTATTAAAAAAAAAATTTCAAAAAATTTTCTTTATGACATAATTTTTGCACTTTCAACTTTTATCGAAGAATAATAAACCCTTGTGTAAAATTTGCAGCGTTTTTTTTTTCACCCACTCCACCGCTATATTGATTACATGACTTCTCTATCAATCTGCCTCTCGCCCTGTTTCATCTGAGTCGTACAAACTGGCGTAACTTTCACCTTTCCGGATGCGTCTATAGTTGGAAAAAGACGAAAGTTTTGTTGCCTTGGCGGGTTAGCCCGTCCCAACTTCCTGTTATGCAACTATAAACCGGCGGTTGTCCAGAGGTCTGTAAAGCGAAGCCGCAAAATAATGTTTCCAGGAGGAATGTTGGTTATACCCTAGAAGGGGTTGTACAACGGAATAATTTTTTTTTGCCCCATTATCATAGTTGCATCACGAACGGGTTTGAGTCGAGTTCAAATAGGTTGATGATCGATGAGTCGGCAGAAACGGCGGAGTTGATGGTTACGGATGGGGAAGACGTGAGACTGTAGAATGTCTCCCGCTTGAGGAGAATCGGTAAGGGTGTAGAATACTGCTGAAGATTTCAAATTAAAATGACGGATTAACTGGGGTGTGTTTGACCTAGTGTAGCGTAGATGAGCAGGTGTCAAGGGGGGGGGGGGGACTTGGTGACCCCGCACTTGTGGAGGGCAGACGGCCGGGCAGACGGCGAGCGACCTTGTGACGACGAGGGGTCGGCCTCTCACCCCCTCCACCAACCCTTGTGGCCGACAATCAGCTGTGACAACGTCACAAGTAGGTCCTCTGTTCGACCTTCCGAATACTCCCACGATGCTTCGAGGATGGACTTCCTAGGAGAGAACTGCTTGGACGTGGAAACCGTCAATGCAAGGGATGGCAGGGCGAAGGCCCCAGTAGCAGCAACCGTCTTGGGTAGAGTTTGCAATCCCGAATGTTTATCCGGATCCCGGGTGTTTTCGGAGCCAATCCGAAAAAATTGATTAAAAGCGCTTCAAATTTTACACAAGGTTAAATAGAAAAATTATGCAAAAATTAAATCTGTTATTAAAAAAATATTTTTGAAAAATTAAAAAAAAGAGTATATTTCCACAATAAAATTAAATAACAACCTAAGTTGTTACAGACTACTAAGTACGAAGTCTTCGTCTGAAATCGTTTTTATAAGATGGATTTCCACTATCTCGCCGCATCCACCTTCCCTTACAAGCATGATGCACTGAAATTTGGATCAGCCCAATTTGCTTCTTAGCTTAGTCGATAATAGCCCTGCTGCGGAAAAGGCCCTCTCAGCTTCTACGGAGGGTCGGTGGGATGGTCCGACACGTTCCGGTTGTGCTTAAGCTGAAGCTGAATAACTAGCTCTACAACTTTATTCCTCATTACATTCCTAGTAAAACCACGATTTCTAATTTTTTGGTGTATTTAAGAGGTAAGAGGTGTATCTCGGGACCTATTGGACGTACAAAGCTGCCGTTGCGCTCAAATGGTAGCAAATCTTGTCTACTTAAAAAACGTATACAGTGACTTTTTTGTTAGGGCGCACATTTTTGGAGTTATAAGCCCAACACTTTAAAAAAAACGTCCGAAAATGTCGCGGTTTTTCGAGCTCCAAGCATTCAGCAGAAGGATTTCGAAGCTGCAAACTTGGTCATACGCTGCTGTTACCATCCGTGACAAAAACGCTGCAAATTTTAGACACGGGTTTATTATTCTTTGATATACGTTTCATGCGCATAAATTTAACATTGTCAATAAAAAATATTTGGGAAAAAAAAAAATTTTTTTTGATTTTTTTTCCAACATGTTTTTGTTTTTTTCGAAAAATATTTCACTTCCAGAGCCTCCCAGACAATACTTGTCATACAAAAAATTCGTTTCTCCACACAGAACCCGCAGGGCAGGCGTTAGATCGTAATTTCCCCTACTTTCGGAGAAATCACCCGCGTTCGATGTCATTGTCATATTGCGTTCGGGATAAACGTTCAAATCGTAAAAAAATCGATAAATTAATTTAAAAAATACTATATCGTTTTAGTATCGTAGTAGTAGTTGTTTTATATTTTTCACAAATTTTAAAAACTCAGTAATGATTAGGTGTTGACATTTTTATTGAAACTTCTATTCAGTTCAGAAGTTACCTAGGAAATCTAAGAATAAAACAAGGGGGGCACTCCCTGCTGGCTACGCCAGCCAACCCCCATCCGTATCCGACCTGGCGTCAGACCCAACAACTCGTCTTCCCATATTGTGTAGTTTTTTCTTGAAAAATACAGATTTTTGTGTGTGGGGGGGGGGATGTAGCCGCGTAACCTTCGGTCACTCCCTGGCCCACCACCATCCCAATTCCCTGTCAACTGCTCCAAATCCTGATTTTGCTCCACTTCTGGAGCTTAGATACGCCACATTTTTCTCGTCATCTACTCGCCAAAACGGATTTTTGGTATTTTTTCAAATTTTTCAGAAAAAGTTTAATTTCCCGTTTTTTCTCACTTTAGGAGTTCAGATACGCCACATGGAGCGACTTTTTGGTGGTTTCAGACTTTTTTCGCCAAACTGGATTTTAAAGGCCAATTTTAGATTTTTCCGACATCTGGAAGTGCCCTAAAATAAAGATGACCAAAATCGTGTCACCCTCCTCCTGCTCCTCCTCGGGCTGCGGCTTTAATATATTAGTTATCGAATTTTGATGAAATGTTCATTTTCTTAGGTAAATGATCTTCTCGGTTTCAACCAGTCAAAAGCTCCATTTAAAAAACAATACCGAAAAATGACGGGTGTCAACATCAATAATATTTAAGTATTTCAATGCGGGATAAAGGTGGCTCCTTGGTTGAGGAAAAATGTTTGATGGCGTAGGAGACAAGATTGATGATAATTTATTCATACTCGCAATTCAAGGAAGTTGCCCGGTTCCACGCTGATTCACCTCGCACGCTCATTGTGGAAAAGGAAATGTGCCATTTACAACTGGAAGTATGTACAACAAATTTATAAATTGTGAGTGTGTGTGGACCGTCAACTAGTTCTGAAGAAGGTTATTCTTTATTTAAAAACGCTGCAAACTTTACACAAGGGTTTATTATTCTTTGATATAGGTTACTTGTACAGAAATTTAATTCTGTCAATAAAAAAAAATAAAAAAAAAAATTTTTTTGGATTTTTATATTTCAAAAAAAATTTTTTGAGGCGATTTTTTTTCAAAAAATGTGTTTTTTCAAAAATTTTTTAATTTTTACTCGAAAGATATTTAACTTCTTGGGATCCATCAAAAATCCCATTTTTAGCTCCATGAAAGCCCTATAGATCGCCACAGTGAAATCGGATCGTTCCGGGACCCCAAAAAATGGATTCTACGTCCAAAAATACTTCGAAAACGACACCTGACTCGATCCCATAGCCAAAAGCCTTCAAAAACCACCTTCTGTAGCCCCATTTTAGCCCCAGAGCGCCCCACGGGTTTGGGCGATCGGGCTGAAAACCTTGCGGGCACAACTAGATGGTAAACCGAGTATTTTGTCAAAATTTCAGATTTTTAAAAAAATTCCTACTGCCCAAAACGGCCTGGACGGCGGACGGCGGACGGCGGACGGCGTACGGCGTACGGCGTACGGCGGACGGACATTTCGGATTTTGAATGTAGACCACTTGAAACGGATAATGTCAAATTTTGAGCCCGATCGGAGTCGTCGACCCGCGTCGCGAAAACATAGGTGTATTATTCCAAGAATAATAAACCAAAAGAAAAAAAATGCATCTCTCCTGAAAAAGAGGCTTCTTGTAGCGGGATAGACGGGTTCTTCAGGGTGTTACATCATAGTACAAGATAAATGCTCAGGCTACCGGTTTGTACGACGCTAATGAGCATAATGCGTATAAACGGTGTACGATTAATTTCTCTTTCGGCTGCTTCCACGGAATTCTGAAAGAGGGCCTCGCTTCCTTCCTGGGGAATTTAATTAAGTGGATCCGGGAAATGCACGTGGAATCTTCGGCGTTGCCACAAAACAGGCAACATCGAATATAATGAAAGCGGGCAGATTCAAGAGGAGGAGCTACTTTTGAAAACCCAAATGAATCTCCGAGGGCCAGATATTTACTCACCTGGTCGGGGTTATTGCAGATAATTTAAGGTCGGAGTTTGTTGGGTGTTTGCATTAAACCTCAGCCAAACCGTGCGAACGTGATCCTCATACTAATTCGGCCGTTTATTACGCCCTTTTAATCTGTTGGTTTGGAGCCATCCGGCGGAGCAGGTGAGACAAGATATTAAAGACAGGGGGTTCCAAAGTGAAAGCGGGTGCAGAGGCCAGTAGTCCACTTACAAGATTGAAAAAATAAGAATTCAGAGCTACATCGATAGCCTTGGAACACGTGTATATTTTGGAGCCTGATTGCCGGAGAAAAGTGGGGATTCTGCAAGACGGCGGGCTCTCAGGGCGTTGCAGGATTGCTTGGTGCAAACAAGAGCTTGGCCGTGCTCGGCCGCCCCACAGTGGTTCAGAACTCAAATCTTGGTGACCAAAATCGAAAAATATGTTCATCGAATTTCTGAACGGCTACTAAATGACAGCTAATACCCAAACTAAAACATAACTACACAAGACAGGGTCCATTAAAGTCCAATACGCTGGGCGTGCAAGTCCAATCATGAGATCGGTGATATTGTGCGTTTGACCCTCTTTTCACACTATGATTTCCAAGTTACATCTCGTGCTCATCAGTCTTCGTAGAAAACCCCCGGGCATAATGACCTCATCCAGCACTGGTAAGTTAATTGTTATCACTAAGATTAATTTTTTTAAACGAATCTATGAGGTGGTTTTCAATTAAAATCGTAATTCATTGAAATTCATGTAAAATTATGTATTTTGGAATGTAGAACTCAAAGGGAACGGTCAAGAATGGTCTACTCGGGGTACAGACGTGTTCTGTAACTGCCCTAGATTACAATACAATTTATCTCATCGTCTAGTTTTGTCAAGTTTTCGAGTAATCACGTTTTGTGGACACAGGAACCCCTTATTTGGTAGCCTACGAGGAGCTGTTTGAAGCAGTAAGGTCAGAGGGAATCTACTCTGAAGATGCAGGAAAGGTAATAATGAATTGAATTTTTAATAAGTACCCTCAATTAAAGTATAGTGATGGAGAAAAGGAGGAGTTGGCCCGCAAGTGTGACAATTTTCTAAGAAGGCTGAGATTATTGTGGAAGGAGAGCAGCAGCAACTACGAGTTCTTCAAAAACAAGAAGAAAAAATGGCTTCAAAATCAGATAATCGTTCGGGAACCAACAGCTTCGTGACTTGGAAATCTAACGAAGCCTATTTTACTTTCATCTACTTGTTCATCAATTTTTTACCGAATTTCCTTGATTATTTTTATTTATTTTTTTGGAATATAATTTATTTCTAGAAGAAATGTTTTTGTTGATCTGTATTTTTTCAATTATTATTATTTTTCAATTATGTGATATTTGTTGTTCGATCTTAAAAGTTGTTATTTTGAATTTTATCCATTTTTGTTCATACTTTTTGTGTAGTGTTTTTTATTATTCCCACGTGCAATAGGGCTGTCATTAATTTCAATTTTTCAAACATAATGTATAAAAAAAGACGTCCACAGGACATAAAACAAAAGTAAAAACTAAATTCTGTTCCTTAGCACGCTTTTTGTTGTTCATGATAAACCTTATCTTCGCACTATCACTCTTGCGATCAACTATGTCTTAATTCTGACAAAACCATCGTGTTCAGCATTGAAAAACCTATAAGAAACCATGGTTACATCTTTGTAATATGATGGAACGAGCGCGGTATAAGTTGTGGTCACCTAGATTTGAGTTCTGAACCACTGTGCGCCCCTCCAGAGCTCGACTAGCAGTCATACCCATTGCTGCCTGCTAGGGCCGCTGCAAACGCAACAATCGGGGTGTATACCTGCTCCAGTCCTCCCTCACTTCATCAGGGAAAAGCTCAAGGACGGTTCTCTCCCTAGCAAATGTCGGGCAGATCCGAAGCACCGGCTGAGCCCTCCTGGTTGCCGCACCGTGTACAGCCAGGATTGGGGACCATCCAACTCCCCTAATGCAAGGAATGGATTCAACTCCGCCAGTGAAAGGAGCTTTACACACGTTTGTGCCATGGGAGCCTTGGATTTCAGGATCACTTGATCTCAGGATTATTGTATCCCTGGATTTCAGAACTCCTAGATTTTCTGGAGCTGTTTTTCTGGCTTTCCTAGATCTCTGGATTCCAGGATTTTCTAGATCTCTGGATTTTTTGGACCTCTGGATCTTTCCTGGATTTCGAGGATTTCTGAACTTCTGGATCTGTTGACTTCTGGATCTATGGGTGCTTGCAATTCTGGATTTTGGGGTTTCTGTTCCAATGGTCCATTGAAGCTAGTCACCTATTTCTGAAAACTGGGAACTGAGCTGGCGGAGATGGTAGTCCCCACATTGACCTGGGGGAGTTGGGAAGTTTTCACTTGCAATTATCTGAACTGTGGTGAAGTTGGACCCTCCCTCCCAGGATTGTCGGCTAGCGCCAGTGTACATTAGCTGGTAAGTCCCCGTGTCTGCTCAATAACGAAGAGGTCTTATGATCGGGGACCACCCACATCATTTTTACCTACCTAACCTCTTAGCTGCTGAATGATGATGAGCTGACAGTTCTGCTCTGCAAAGTTGGCTCCTCACTCACTACTTTGCTGATGAGTGTACTCACTATTATAGCGCCCCCAACAGTTGATATCAACGTTTTCTTCAAAATCCGGCTTGAAACAACCAAGAGAATCATATTAAAATGGTTTTAACAGGATTCTCAAGGTTACTTAATTTGACGTGACGCGCCGCGTCGTTGGCGAATTATCTTAACCAGCCATCCGGGAAACACTCTCCTACAATATGAAAATAAAATCCTCCTCTTCGTTGAAATGTCTGCACGGCCATTCAGTGAAAATACTCGCTCAGTTGAATCTAATAAGGAAGTGCCGCGGAGTAAACAACCATCTGAATGATTCACAAGGCGAATAGAATCCTGAAAGGGGAAGAGGGAGGTGGTGAATTTTTAAAGCTCCAGCAGTTTGGCGTCAAGTGAAGTTCCTTCTGCCGATCAGCCGAAGGAAAGAACGATAACTTTCATTTTCCAGGAAGATAATAGACGGACGAGAAAAACTATTGCTGGGAAATCCCTTTGTGAGGAGGGTTATTGGTAATCAAGGAGCGTTTTCTATCGTAAACTTTCAGGAGAAAAAATACGACAAGAAAAATGTCGAAATGCAACTTTGTGGAGGGGTTTGAAATTCCGGAGCTGGAAGCCCCTGATGCCCTTAAGGGGTAATTAGCGATTAAACCGGCAGCCTGTGAAATATTAAACACGAAGAAAGGGCTGCGAGGGGGTTTCCTAATAGATGGGATAAGGGAGGTTGACGAGAGGGTTGCCAAGGAAACGGGCGGAATCAATGGCAAAATTAATAATGTTCAAGCGTTGACAAAGGTAACTCTGAGAACCTTTCGAGAATAGGTAGGTAGGCGAAAAAAAAGTTTAAAAAAATGATAGGAAATCAAGAGAGAGGAATGGAAGGCGTTGGAAAAAATCCTAACGAGCAGACAACTCAGCATTCATAAAAGCCAATTAAAATGATGAAATTTGTGTTAGGTACTAGTTTCAAGTTGTCCATGAATAATAATTGTCACACTACATTTCATTTCTTTCTACATTTCCTTATTCTTTGTTATTCTTGTTCACACTTCGAAATATACCGACTGGTGGGGTTCGAATCTCGTTACCATTGCCTTACAATTCCTTCCGAAAGTTTGACAGGAGTGTCCGTCGAGTGAAAATACTCTGAACGAACCCCACACAACATCATAGACGTCTTGAACGTGGGGTCTGAGAAACCAACCCTCTAACTCCCAGTCAACTCTCAGCCCTTCACAATTTCAAGTTCTAATAAAATTGTAAACACCATTGTGATTACAAACATTTCACCTGCTTCGGGTTCAATTCACAATAACCATTTCGACCCTAATAAAGCAAAAGTAATACCCACGCCAAACAGAGGCATTGCGAGGTAAATTTTAATGTTCACACTCACCGATGCTCGTAACGGAAACCTATCAATAATCGTTAGGCTTCACTGAGAGGCGCATACCTGGAACAGAAACATTCATTTATAATTCAATTTGTAAAGTAGAAATGTTCATTTAGCAAGCTTAATAATAGACATTCCTCGAATGGGGGTCGGGATGGGTGTTTACGCTCTCCTGGAAGTGCTATTTCGGTGTATACAAATGGAATATCGATAACTTCAAAACCATTGGTGGTGCAGGTAATGGAATATCCGCGTACGGCCGCACAACAAAATCCTATTTGCACTCAAAATGGCAGGCGGAAACGTCTAAGGGAAATATTAAGGTCCGGACAGGTCCCGGACAAGTTCCGTGGAGGCGGGTCCTGGACCACTTTCTCTTCCCGTGTCGTGACTGGATTTTCTTCCCTAGTATGACTTTCAAACGATCCGATTTATTATTTTGAAAGAGGCACAACCCTGTAAACGACGTCCGATTTGGTCGCAGGTGAGTCCCTAGAGGCGTTTAGGAAGTTCGGAATGATTAATAACTTGGGGAGGAAAATCTTCAATAACCCAAACGCCTGAGCGAGGATAACACCATCACCCACCTGCTACCTTTAATGACACTCTGGTAATGGTCTCTTTCTCGTCGATCGTTCAATTAGGAAGATAATTTTGTCACGAAAGACACTCTTGTTCACACCACTTTGTGATCCGAGATCTGAACGCAAAATAGAACGCAGCGTTAAAATAAATAAATAAATCCCTCGTGGTGGCATTTGATTATCTAAATCATTTTGCCCATCACTCGGTGGTGTCGCTACACTGAGAGAAAAGATTTTTTTAGTGGCTAGGTTAAATCCGAAATAACCTCGAAAAGAAATTGAAACCACCTAGAATCAATTGATTCAACCTAGAAAAAAATAGGTCCAGGTTAAAGTAACATCGAAAAATATTAATACAACCTAGACCCATATAGAAACAACCTAACCCTTTATTACCCGCCCTCTGACCACAACCTGGAATAAAAAAGTGTCAACCTAGACCAAATGTGAACTTCACATTTGGTCTAGGTTGACATTGTGAAGACCTAGAAAATATATTACCTACCTTTGACTTTTAAGTGGGGTAACCTAGAATTGAATGATTTGACCTTCCATATAATTCCCCTCCATTAAAGTCTCGGTTGTACAACTGAAAACAACCGAGAGATTTAAAAGGCGAGATTGCTACTTTAGGTAACAACCCAGAAGAAAAAGTTAGACTTTCAGTCTCGGTTAAAACTACCGTAGTACTACAAATAGTTTTAGGTTTAAACAACAGTGATTGTAATTCATTCAATAAATTCCAGGTTGTTTCTACAGTACGCTAAGCGGCCGCGGAGAGCGCCACTGTAGGCGGTGGGCGTTAATTCTCGTTGTCTTGGCACCCCTGCTATTTAGCCGGTGGGGTTGAGGCCAAATCTTTGTCAAATTCTAATCATCTAATTTCTGTCACTATGTGCACTGCACATTGTGCAGTCATATTCAAATTTTTGTACTGAGTTGGAAACAGAGACAACCCAGAAAGATAGTTGAAGTTGATAGAAACAACCTGCAATGGAAGTGGAGCAAACCTAGAAAGAAAAGTGGACCACCTAGTAATATATTAGGACCAACCTGAAAAGAATAGGAAGCTACCTGAAATTTAACTGGAACAACAGGGATAGTAATTTAAACAACCTCGTAAATAAAGGGACACAACCTAGAGAAAAAAGGGTTCTAGGTTAACGCGCCATGGCTGTAAATTGTTTGAGGTGGGGTGAGAACGTTTTTGTTTTAGGGTAGGTACCTAAATCAACCGTCTATGAAAGTGAAAACATTGAATACCAGGGTGAGACAACCAAGACATTAATGTTTTTAACCTAGACTGTAAATGAATGGAGGCGGCGGCACACACTGTGAACTTAACCTAGAACTAAAGTGTGGGGGTGGCGTATTTTAAATCTTGGTTGTTTGCATTTTTAGGAAGGTAACTTCACCAGTATTTTCAATCTAGGTTAAATTATATTCAACCTAGACTAAATTGTTCCACCCTAGAATGAAAACCAAAAAAAAATCTAGGTTGGCAGCATTTAACCTAGAAAAAAATCGAAAAATAACCTAGAATAGGCCCTTTTTTTCTCTCAGTGTACTGAGGCCTCAAAATTCCGTTCAAACTGCCGAAGAACAGTTCTTGTGAAAGAAACTGCCCCAGGCAGTTAACAACAGTCGGCGGGTAATGAAAACGTACACGTGATGGACGAATTTTGAACAATTTCCCATTCTGAGCCTCCGCCTTGGGGAAATTATTCCCTCCATAAATCCACCTGCTGCTTCTCAAATGCCCAGTTTCCTCAGGTCGGAGGGTGTCTCGCTTTTTGTTTTTTGCCTCCGGGGAGTCCCACCAATGGAAAATCCCCGAGTTTCTCTCACTCCGTGTGTGTTTTCCCCCTCTTGCGGATCACTTTGGCATCAACACCGTCATAACCACTCTCGCGAAACATCAACTAAATCAATGTTGCCGACGTGAAGGCACTACGACGAAAAAAAAAACGTTTTCAATTTTCTTCGTTTCCCTTTCAGTCCCGTTCTGACGGAGAGAACGGAGTGTGAAATTGAATACTCGCAAAATTCGCTGACTGCTGTCGGTTTCGAAGGTTGGAAACTAATGTAATTAAAACCGCTACGTAGACACTTTGCCATGTTCATTTCCCAAACTGTTATCAAATAAGAACTCAATAAAACCTGCAACGTAGAATCCAGGGAGTGCGACACCAGCGCCGAAGTGGCGGTAACGAAAATTTCTTAATCGAAACATTAGCTGTTTATTGGAATTCAAACTCATTTCAGGAGCATTAAATTTTCTTAGTTCAAAATTTGATGCTTTGGAACCAGATGTTCGATTGTCAGTTTCTTCATGGGTTTCAGATATGGATTTAACAAACTGCCGTTTTTAGGCGTTTGTTATTAATGATTTTTACATAACATGTACAAATTATTTTCACACGAGAAATTGTTGATGAATAAATTCACTCTAATCAGTAGGTATTGTGGTTACTGTAAATAATTTGAAACATCCACTCATTCAGACAGGGGCAGATCCAGGATTAAATTAAATAAATTTTATTTGTGTGTGTGCGAGTTTTATTGTGAGGAGGGCCACATCGCTGCCAGGTCCAGCCCTACTGATTACTGTAGAGATTATGCAAGGGACTAAATCGAGAGCGATCTGTTGACGTAGCGTGTGTCACCAGATGATGATTAGCAGCACGATTTTTTTTTTTTTTTTTTTTTTTTTTTTTTTTTTTTTTTGGTGTTCCAGACCTGTGCGACCACTCTGAAGTAATCAACGTTTGTCATCTATCATTAAATGATAGATGACAAATTTTAATTTTAATGTGTAATTGACACCAATCAAACAGGTCAATTAACGTAACTGACATTTTGTGTTTGCAGTGAACACTGGATGTCACTAATTCCTCGTTAGCGAAGCTTTTCCTTCTGACGGTCGATGAAATATTCATCAATTATTGCTACAATCGATTTTCTTGGTACTTCTTATCTTCATTTTCCTTCTACTTTGCCTTAACAGCCTTGGGGGGAACGTCAATATTGAACACAAAACACCTCACAGAGCGTGTTCATTTTATAATATAAAATGGTGTATTATATCATGTCTGGGGGGGGGGGGGGACTTCTGCAGAACCGGAATTGGTTTAGTTTAGATCAAAGTAAAGAAAGTAAAGTGCTTGCATCAACATTTTCAAAGCAGGTTAAATCTCCCATTAAAACAGTAATATGCTCTGGGGCAAGACTTTTAGTAGTCCAGTAAAAAAGGAAAAGAAAACGGAATAATTTGGACCGAAGCGGAAATCGTTTTAATACCTTCTAATGGTCTCAAATACACGGAATCTGAGTTTGCACCATCGCAGGTGGTGAGCTTAACTTTTGGCAGCCGAAAAACCGCGAAATGTTTGCACTTTTTTCAGTTGTTCGCCTCTAACTCGGAAATTATCCATCCTACAGAAAAAGTTACACTTTACAAAATGAAAGAGCATTGAATTCGCTATTCAAAACACTACATAATTATCAAAATCGGTTCAGCGGTTTAGCCACGATCGTTCGTCAAAGATAGGCTATTTTTACCAACTTTCGTCAAAACCACATGTTGGTCACTGTAAGACCGCTGTAACTTCTAAACAACGGCCCAAATCGAAAAACGTTATAGAATAAAAGTTGCAGAGAATCAAATTTCATGTTAAATTCCGTCTTCGACGGCTCATTTACGTCACCACCAGAAATGTTATGTACATTTTATACCAATCCGAGAATCTGGTCCTTTGAATCTGGTTGATTTCATTTATTTATTTTATTTATCATTTATTCATGATTATTTACTTATCTAGATTTTATTTAATCAGTATTTCATTTTCTTTCAAATAATTTTAACTTCACTAGTAAAAACGTACCTAATCACGATGAAATTCTAGGAAGGGAGAACCAACGGAAGGACAATAATTGTTATTAATAATTAATTAATGACCACGAGGAGAAATTTCTCTGCAGACACAAGATCACCAACACCACCACCACCACGACTGGTTCAGTTGTTCATCTCGAGTCTCATCCTTCATCGCTACATTTTTCTTGTTTTATCTTGTTAACTGATGGGACCCCCCCCCCCAACCTCAGTTTATTCATACTATAGGTCTCCACAAGAATATTGAGCTCCGACACTGCAGTCTGGTGGATACGCCGATGTGGCATCCTGCGCTGAGGCCGAGCGAAGGGACTTCGAGTTTTTCCCGTTGGCATCTTCAGGAGGCAAATTCTCCAATTTCTCTCGGAGAAACCGCTGTTCGTAACACCGTCTATGGGCAAGCGGCGTTAAATAACTTTTAGTTGCAAGCTGGGAGCGCGCTTAAGGCTGTTCAAACCTCATTTGTGTCAAAACGCGGTGACAATCTCATTAGAAGCAGACACAGCCGGAGGCCATCAGTCCCAATCGGCATTTCATTTCAGCTCCCATTCCAACTCTTGACTCAGTAACCGGGCAAGTTTATTCCCATGGAGTTCGCCCTGACTGAGGCGCAAGTTGTATTGGAACCGCTTAGACCGCCTCGCCGACTAATTAAGTGGAAACATTATGAAGGAACTTGCCAGGTCGGAGCTCAAATTGTTCATCAAGTCGGACGGGAGATTATACAAGTTCTTAAGGGGAAGGGGTACGTGTGCGACGGGATTTATGACGGATTTATTGCGGCGCTCGGGCGCGTAGAAGTTGGCCCCCCAACCGTAAAATGAGAACCGTATCAAGTTCACGTTAAGACACTCCGTACACCTTCGAGCCGACCATCTGTGAGGAAATGATGGATGAAACTATACTTCTATAGACCTAGATGAGCAGCAGCGACTTTAGCCCACACCCTGTGCCTTCTCGTCATCCCTTGCCCTGACAGGGACCAGGGGGGCAGAGCCTGGACTTGGAAGAGCATTACCCTCCAAGCTCTGTGGGTTTAGACGAGACAGGAGCTGTCAGAAAGAACGTATGGATTTCAAGTTTTCAGGATCGCTTGAACCCTTGGGGATAAAAAGGGGCTACGGGAGGGGGTTTTCAAGGGTTTCGGCTATTGGGTCGAGTTAGGTGTGTGTTCAAGTATTTTCGGAGGTGGAATCCGTTTTTGAGCCATCCGATGGCACCTTGGGTGTCGTTTTTTATGTAGGTTTAAAGTTCGAATTGAATTGAGGATTTTAGACACGTTCACCCGATAAGGCTCTGTGGGGCTATAAATGGGCCACAGGTTGAGTTTTGGAAGTCCAACAAGGAATATCGTATATCGCTGTGGTACATCGTCGTTTGGGGAGAAAATCGATTTGAGGAGACTCCAGAGGTTCTGCAAGTTTCAGATGATCCCTGGAAATGTAGGAACAACCATAGTATGACACCAATAGGTAGGAAGGTGATCACTTTTGGGATGGTGGTACAAGGAAGTGTGTCATCTGCTCTACCATCATTTTGCGCGTCAGGCGAGCTTCAATCAAACGCAGAATTGTTTGGCAGGTTCAAACGTTCAGACTGGGATTCTTGTTCGTGAGTCGATTGACAGACGAAATGTGACGGGATGTTGGTTGGGGGCGTCGCACACGGCGGGAGAGTTGCCATCCAATTAAGCTTGAATACACATACAGGAGAATCCAGAGACAGATTCCTCACCGGAGGTTTCCCCCTTTTGCGTGTACCGCAGGAAACACTGTCGGGATTTCGTCGTGTTGACAAGACGTTCCTCGTTTTCCTCGGTTTCAAACAGGGATTTTCGACGGGAAACGTGTCGTAAAACTCGTAAGTGACAAGCAACCGCCGATGTCGGAAATGTCGTATCAGCCTGAGACACCCTCCACGTTATGAAACTGACGCCACGGTGGAACTGCATTGCGAAGGGTTTTTTCTCTCTCAATGCAGTTCCTCCTGGATGCCGGATCGATTCCGTCCGGTTGAGTTTTTTTCTTCTGACTCGATGGGGGAAAAGACGTCGTGACCCGAGCAGATGGCTGTTGTGTTCCAGGAACGGGGATGGGTTCCTTAACCGGAGCCTCCCTCCTTGGCTTGCCGTTCCATAGACGGGGACTTACAGATTTATGGAGAGGCGCAAGTCCAACAATACAATTGCAAGTTGGCAGTCCCTCACCGTTAGTTCCGCGCGTCCAATCAGGATGTGTTTAATGATGAGGACACGCCCTTTGTAGTTGACACAACTGATTTTCCAATTTGCCGACCAACATCGTTAGAAGAAACATTTTGGTTGTAAAACCATTATAATTGAGAGAGGAGTCCCCCCACATAGCGAATATCAGCGAACAGAAGACGTAAGTCCTTCCTCGCTAGATCGTAGGATGTAGAGGATTGCTCCTTCCCCAAACGTCACTGACGGCCACATAGTTGGTCTCACACGCGCTATTCTCTACTCACACTAAGCACAGTGTTCAGCATCTCTATTTTGTCCGAACTTATAAGTTTGACTGGAGGGGGTGAAACTAGGGATGGTTATCGAACAGCAAGTTATCGACATTTGTTAAGGATAACAAATTGAAAGAGAGATATCGATATCAGAATAATATCGCCCAAAATTTACCGTTATATCGATATTCTTCAACATCTTTCTCCACCCCTCAAGATAATGAATAAATGAATGGAAAATACCAGGCAAGAAGTAAAGTTAACGATAATGGTCAGAGCTGGTTCTAATACTAGCCAAAACATAAGATCTGTATAGGTGTTTTGTGATCGTGCTCAATGTAGCTTTAACACAGAATGAGTTGCTACTGAGTTTATTTGGTTTGAAGGTGTCTGTTGCGTGTATACCCGCCCTCCACCATCCCTTCCACCCTGATACGTCCGTCCACAACCAACTTCCATCCTGCTTCCTCACTCCTCTGATCGACCCCCCCCCCCCCCCCAACCAGAACCGCGTGACCTCTCCTTCATTTACTTCCTCCCCTATTCAAACTTTGTTATTATACATTTTAAGATGTGCAGATTCCGAAAACGAAATTTGTTTAAATATCTGAAATTTTGACAAAACACTCAGTTAAACATCTTGATGTGCCCGCAAGGTTTTCAGCCTGGTCGCCCGAACGTGTGGGGCTCTGTGGGGCTAAAAAGGGGCTACGGGAGGGAATTTTTAAGGGTTTCGGCTATGTGGTCGAGTTAGGTGTCGTTTTCGAAGTATTTTTGACCGTAGAATCCATTTTTGGGGGTCCCAGAACCGATTTGTGGGAATCTATGGGGCTTTCATGGAGCTACAAATGGGATTTCTGAAGGATCCCAGGAGGTCAAATACGGTGGTTTTCCCAGTATTTTTGGAAGCATAATTCATTTTTCGAGGTCCCACACCTGTCCAAACATTGTACAGAAAATATGATCGAAATGCCGTCACTCAGTTCTTGTACGGCTGTTCTTGTCGACTCTAGTTGATGGTACCATTCATTTATCCAAAGGAAAATTAAATTTTTCTTCGAATAAATGAATGGTACCATCGACTAGAGCCGACGACATTTAATGTTAAATATCCTGATAATATCGGGCGAGTAGTATCAATAGCAAAGTATTGATACATCACTGCCCAAATATTGATATTTCGATTCATCGGGATATTGATACCCAACCGTAGGGGGGAAACCCTAACTGGAGCGGAGGTCTTTGTGGTCTCTCGTCTGATCTCTTGGATGAAAGTCTGGGGTACGACCCGAGCGTGTTGGCTGACAAAAGGGAAAACACTCATCGATCTGGTGCTCTTCACTGAAAACATTTTCCCCGCAGCGAAGAGTTTCCAGGTTTCATTATTTCAAACCTTTTGTTCAGTTTCCAGCATTTTACCGCCTGTTGCGGCGTTTTGCAAATTGCGGTTTCCAGAAAGGAATGAAGCAAAGGGCGGGGAGTTTACGTCAAAGTGGTGGCGGGGTGTAGCATTTCGCGCTCAAATGGGATCTCTGGTGGGCCACAGGGTAGGAGACTAATGAAATGTAAACAACGCCCGGTGGGTATGTTTCAGGGCGGTTTCCTCGCGTCGGTTCCGACTGTCCCGAGGTTCAAAGCCGCGTTCGGAACTACGAATATACATAGGTACGGATTGAGGGAAGATCCAGCACAATCTAGCCGAAGAAGAAGAAGAAACGCTGCAAATATACTCAAGGATTTATCACTCTATGATTTAAATTGTGCAAAAATTAATTCTGTCAATAAAACGTAGTTATTTAAAAAATTGCCGCTTTGTGGGGTGTATTGCCGCTTGTGACTATGTAGGTATGGTTAACTATATTTTTACCGTTGTTCTGGGGGACACCCCCCGACCCCCGGATTACTACTGTGATGATCAAGGATCAAACTGATGGAGCACAGAATGTGTTTTTCGGTGATTCCACGGAGGGCTGTTGAACGCACCAGGAGCGTTGTGCCCGTACGGTTATCAGATCCCACAAACCCGCGGGCTATGGAAGCGTTTTTGAAGAGTATCATTTATGGGGTCAGCAGACCCAGAAACGCCTAATTTGAAAAGGCGACACATGGTCAGCGGACCCACACGGTTTGTTAAATTTAAATCACAGCACCTGTGTCAGCAGATCCACAAACGTCCTAATTTGAACTGGGTCAGAGGACCTGGAATTTTTCAAAAATCCCATTTGTAGCCCCATGAAAGCCCCATAGACCCCCAAAGTGAAATTGGATCGTTTCGGGATCCCAAAAAATGGATTCTACGTCCATAAATACTTCGAAAACGACACCTAACTTGATCGCATAGCCAAAAGCCTTCCAAAAACCCTCCCGTAGCCACATTTTAGCCGCATAGCGCCCCACGGGTTTGGGCGATCGGGCTGAAAACCAAAAACACAACGCTTCGACTCAAATCAGGCTGCCTCGGCGTAGAAAGGAAAAAACGTAAATTCTATCTAGCGAGGGGAAAGAGGTTTTAGGCGATAGTTACTTCGCCCTGCGTTCTTATGAGGCCACGGATTCGAACCCCGTTGAAGACCATGGAATTGTCGGGAATAGAAGTGCAACTGGGTTAAAATGAACTAGTGTACTAGAAAAACGCAGCAAAGTTTCTTACGCACGGGTTTCTTATTATGTATTTCATATATATTTTGCAAAACCAACAGCTGGAACCCCGATATCAACACATGAAGCTAAAAAACTCAATAATTACGGCATAAAAACCCCACGTACCACCGATGACGCCGCCGGCCTAAGATCCTAACAAATTTAAGCCTGAGGAAGGGGACACAGTAGCCCCGAAAGCTAGCCGCCGATGTACCTTTTGATACATCAAAGAAAACTGCACCAAACTGGCTTATTCTGGCTTGGGACGAATTGCGACACATAATTTTCGGGGTTCCCTAGGTCGGACCCACGAAGGGTCGGATTACGCTTCGAACTCGAAGTCGTTAATAGCACGGTCGTAAAAATGACCGTTCCGAGTACCTGAGATGGCCCTTTGAGACACTCTATAAGCAAGGCCCACTACACGAAGCACAGCAATATTATGAGTAGGCCTATAGGGGTGAAAACGAGACTACTAGCGATTCTCCCACTAACATAATAACATAGCTAATATATTAGTTATATATTAATGTCAAAGATGGGCGTATTCGTATTTGCGAATACGAATATCACCCAAAGCACACCCAACCTGCGAATACGAATACGAATTTATTCGTATTCTCAACTGTAAATACGAATATTCGTATTCTCAACTGTAAATACGAATATTTGTATTCTCAACTGTAAATACGAATATTTGTATTCTCAACTGTAAATACGAATATTCGTATTCTCAACTGTAAATATCACTATACGTATTTTCGGACGTATAAAATTTATACGTCGTTCGTATTTAATACGAATATTCGCCGAAAACATTTGCGAATATGTGTTCTCGATGATGAAATACTCAAATAGGTTCAAACTACGTTTGAACATACCTGAAAAAACGAAAATACACTCGTATAGGTACCGTCGTATTCGCAGGAAAAAAATCCAATTCTCACTTATCCAGGTAGGTAATTCCCACTTATCAAGGTTAGTGATGGTCAGGGATGGTTAGGGGGGTTAGGAATGGTTAGAGATGGTTAGGGATGGTTAGGAATGGTTAGGGATGGTTAGGGGGGTTTGGGATGGTTAGAGATGGTTAGGGATGGTTAGGGGGGTTAGGAATGGTTAGAGATGGTTAGGGATGGTTAGGAATGGTTAGGGATGGTTAGGGGGGTTTGGGATGGTTAGGGATGGTTAGGGGGGTTAGGAATGGTTAGAGATGGTTAGGGATGGTTAGGGGGGTTTGGGATGGTTAGAGATGGTTAGGGGGGGTTAGGAATGGTTAGAGATGGTTAGGGATGGTTAGGGATGGTTAGGAATGGTTAGGGAGGGTTAGGAATGGTTAGGTGATCCTGTTGGAATAATCTGCCATAACTGGCTAAGTAAGAATCACCTGGATGAGTAAGAATGTCCTGGATAAGTGAGAATTACCTGGCTAAGTGAGAGTCACCTGATTCACACTGATTGATTAGGTACCTGATTCATTGGTTTGAAAAGTATTTTGTCAAAATTTCAGATTTAACGAAAAATTTATACATCCCAAACGGCCCGGACGCATGACGGACATTTCGGATTTTGAATGTAGATCTCTTGAAACGGATAATGTCATATTTTGAGGCCGATCGGATTCGTCGACCCCCGTCCAAGAATAATAATTATTCCAAGAATAATAAACCAAAAGTGGTAACTCATTAGTGCTGAACATTACTTATATTATAAGTAATGAAATTTTGGTGATGACCTATACCAAAAGACCTAAGTCAAGAGTTTTATTTTACTGCAATTTAGTACCCCTCAATCCTGGACTCCGGGCAGCCGGCCTTCTCACTTGAATTAAGGTAGCCATTGAGTATTGACCACTTGAGGAGGTTCTGGCAGAGGTCATAAAGAGCTCGCCTTCGTCAAATCGGATTAGCCCGTTGACAGCTAAAGGTCTTCGAGACTGCGCAGGTATAAGTCCAGGTATGGGCAGAAATCATGCGTCGCAATTCGTCTTTTACCCTTATTCTTCCTCGTACCACAAACATTTGCAAAAATCATCTTCTTCGATAAGAAAGTATTTTTTAATTAAACTAAACAATTAAATTTTAATAACCTACATACTTTAAAAAACTTGTTTTTTTATTTTCTTGTTAAGTGTTTGGACGAATGTTGGAACCCGAAAAATGGATTATGCGTCCTAGTTTACTTAAAAGAATAATAAACCCTTGTGTAAAATTTGCAGCGTTTTTTTGTTATGAGGGATCGATTTTTAGACCTCGTCGGCGCCCCAAAATCGTTTGCCTCTGTAAACACCGATTTCGACCATTTTTGTAAGCCCTTATGTACATTTTCATAAGGCTCTGCAAGGTCTTAGCTTGACTTGCCATTTTGCAGATAAAAGTTCGAAAAATGAGCCGAGCAGAAGGTGGTGGGGGGGTGGGATGTTACTCCTCGCGGTAATCTTAAATCTTCCTTCGACGGCCATCGGGTCACCGTAACGACGTCCATTTTCCCGCCGATACAGTTTAACCCCCCCTACCAAACCCCCGTGTGTCAGGCTTTACTGTAATGGGACGATCGAGGTCGGAATGGGGAGGGCAATTCGATTATTCCCCCAGCCCACCCAGACGGTCGCTTTAACCCATTGATGACGTCCGTATCGATAAGACGGTAATCGCACCGACTGGATTCCGCGAGATTGTCAACCTCGGCAGACACGGCGATATCTACAATAGGACCGTACAACCCGATCAGATGGTATAATTCTGAACGAACTTCAACTTGACGAAAAACGAAGAGACATAAAGAAGACCCCCTCAACTGACAGTGAAAGTTCGTTGGATAAGAACCTTTTTATATCAGACAGTGTTCCGGCGTTTTAGTCTCGAAAAGGAACCCTCGTTTTTCGAGAGGAGGCGAGAGTGACGAGAAGAGAGTGACTGATTGCAGGTACTTTTTTTCCGTCTTTTGGGCTCTTTTTTCGCTTCTGGTTCGTCAAGAAAAAAAAAAAAAAAGAAAGAAGACGAAGAAGGAGCGAACGAGAAGATAACGGTGCGCTTAGTTCAACGCTCTACCCATCCCTCCATCACGGCTTAACGACCCCCTCCCCCCTCCACAGCCAGGCTTCTTCGACTTGGCGCTGGGGCGGTTTTCGCTCGGCGGTTTGTTTTTTTATCAGATGTCAAGTCCAATGTTGTATTCCCTTCTCTTCCGGAGATCCCTGCGGGGGTTGTGCCATTAACCTGTTAGCAATTCATTACCGATTCCCGGAGCAAATCGTTATCTCGAACGTCCGATTGGGGCGGATTTAATTGGCGGTTGGCGATAAGGCTCAGGCGGATTGTACATTTTAGGTTTAGAATCTTTTGTACATTTTTTTAAGTGCGTGTTGAATGCCGAAAGTAAGACAACTTTGAAACCTTTCAAAATCGCGAACCACCCGACGCGCGAGTGGTCCAGAACTCTAACCTGGTAATTCTAAAATCAAAATTTCCCGAACGACTCAACAAAGAATGTCACCATCAGTAAGAAAAAACTTGGCTAGAGACGTGCCAAAATAATTGTGTGGGTAAAATAATCTATTATCAGGGGAGAATACTGAGCTGGCAGGCAGGGCAAGCACACAATTGGGTTCCCCCTCCCCCTTCATCACCTGTGCTCATCTCTGAAATCCACACGATAAACCTCAAAATCTCCTACACATTCAAAAGCAACTTTCACAAATACCAACAGCGAAATTACAGAAAAACAACGGGGCCTGCAGCAGTGCGTGTATTGCACAGCTGCATGAAGCCATTCTGATTGCCGATTTCACACGTGTGCGATCGTGTGCGATCGTGTGCGATACACAAAACACAGAAAAGACGAAGAACACTAGTAATAATGGCAATAAAACTAAACCAAGTATAGTGACCTTCATAGGTGTCAAGTACACTCAATAAGTGTAAGCACCCCCAACAACCTTTAAGGGATCAAGTCCCAGCCCTATTCAATTCATGTTCATACGTTACAAGTTATACTTCCTTCTGTTTTATCCAATTACATACCATTTCAATCAGTTGGTGTATTTCCTATCACATAGTACAGGGTTTAGGGTCACCACAGATTGGCGACGAGGTGAAAATTCATTCCGAACAACGCACCAAACACCGTTCAACGTCTCCCGACCGAGGACGACCGACCGAGGTTACCTGGCAACTCCGACGACGTCATTGGTGAGCCTGTAAATTCCTCTTTGCAATTTCGACATTCTCAGCGTTATTCGTCGTTTCGGAACTGAGTTCAACCGTTCCTTATTCCAAATTCGACGATTGGCAGAAAATACGGCGTCTTTGGCGCGAAAACCAACATTAACATCGACCAGTCAAAATCGATCTAAGAAATATCGATTCTTCAACGTCTTATCGATTCAACCACCATCGATTCATAATTTACGGAATACAAAAAAAAAAATAAAAAAATAAAAAAATAAATCAAAAAAAAAAAAATCGAAAAAAAAAATCGAGTTTTAATCAAGTTGAAGGAAGATTTTACCAGAATCATGAACGCCCAACAATTTCAACAATTTATGGACCAACAAAACTCACTTCTTACTCAACTGATCAGCACAGTGAAGGCCCAGGAATCAACTAGCACTCCAGTTTTACCCTCTGCTTCTGGTACCATCAATCCAATTCTTGTACCTAATTTTGAATCTTTTGATCCAAAGACAGAATCGTTCAAAACTTACAAACAACGGTTTGAAAATTATCTTCAAATGAAGGGTGTGCTTGATAATAAGCCCTACTGTGCCAGAATGCTGCTCAACTCAATAGGCTCGAAATATTTCGATATGGTTGCTGCCCTAGGCGCTCCAGCAGCACCAACTGACCATTCTTACACAGACTTGATCACGCTGTTGGATGATCACCTGGATCCACAACAAAGCGAACTTGTTGCTCAACACAAGTTCTTATCAATTCACCAGCAGGACAATCAATCTATAGCTGAGTTCGTGACCTCACTCAGAGCGGAAATAGGGGATTGCAACTTTATTTCACCATGTCCGTGTCGAGTATCAATTGCAGACAAGTTTCTACGGGCCCAATTCGTACGTGGACTCAAGGATGACTCCATCCGTGAGAACGTTTTGCGTTCCACTAAAACTAAGTTCAAGGAAATAGTTGCTGAAAGCATTGCCCTTGAAGCTTCCAAAATCAATTCCAAAATTCTGGCCCCAAAACCGCCTACTGATATCAACAAGATTACACATGAGAGGAAATCAGTTAGTTCTAACAAACCCCGTCAACGCTCGCGATCATCTGGTCGTGGTAAGGCTTTAGACAGATCAACATCCAAATCGAGATCCAAAATTGACTTTGTCAAGTTAGGTATTGATGGCTGCTGCTTGCGTTGCGGGAAAAGTAATCACACCTCAAAAGACTGCCGCATTGATAAATCAAAACTAAAATGTGGATCGTGCAAAAATTCTGGCCATGTTCAAAAAGTGTGTATTCGCTCATTATTGAGTGAAGAATCAAAATCAGGATCGACCAATCAAATTCAAGAATTTTCTACCAAATCAAACTCATCACCCAATGCTGACCTAACCTACTTTTATGGAGTAAGTCATATAGTGGACATTTATCACAATGCCAGCCATTCCCAAATCATCAACCGCTACTACGCAGACGTCACAATCAATGGAAAGTCAGTGAGGTTTGAAGTGGATTCAGGTTCGGCGTTCACATTCTTGCCGCGGAAACAATTCAATGATCTGAATCTCCAGCTTCCCTTGCTGCCTGCCACTGTTGGATTCCGGTCATATACCCAGACTGTCTTTGTTCCAGATGGTAAACTAAAAGTCAATGCATCCTACAATGGCCAGGAGATCAATGACGAAATTTATATTGTCCCTGATGAATACGCCGCCATCCTTGGACGTATTTGGATCAGGCGACTCAATATAAACCTCCAAGATATCGACTCAAAACCTACCAACCTCCATACACCAGACCTTGCCCACATCAACAACATCGATGACATCACTCCCCTCTATCCTCAAGTCTTTGAAGAGAAGGTTGGCTGCGTCCCAGGATTTGAAGTTTCCCTCAGACTGCGTGAAAATGCCAAACCCGTTTACCATCGAGAGAGGGAGGTGCCATATGCTCTTATGGAACGTGTGGAGCAGGAACTTCAGTCTCTAGAGGATGCTGGAATAATATCAAAAGTTGCAACAAGCGACTGGGGGTCGCCATTAGTCATAATACCAAAGGCTGATGGTGGGGTTCGTTTGTGTGTTGACTATAAAATTGGTGTCAATGAGCGGCTTGTCAATGCACACTATCCTATTCAAAAGATCGACAACATTCTGAACAGCCTTCGAAATTCTAAATATTTTTGCAGGCTCGACCTGTTCAAGGCGTATTTACATATCAAGGTTGACGAACAATCAGCCGAAATTCAGACAATGACGACACACAAGGGTTCTTATCGAATGAACTGATTGTCCTTTGGCATCAAGACAGCTCCTGCAGATTTTAATAGAATCATCGACCAAATTCTACGAGACGTACCAAAATGTGAATATTATTTTGATGACATTGTTGTCCATGGAGAGACTAAGGAGGATTGTGCTGCAAACCTCGATGCTTGCCTTCGACAACTGCAAAAATTCGACCTTCACCTCAATCGAAGAAAATGTGTCCTCTTCCAAGAACAAATCGACTTCTTGGGACATGTAGTGAGGTACAATAGCATATCAAAATCACCATCCAAGATCGCTGCTATCGTTGACATGCCAAGGCCTAAAAACATTGAAGGCCTGCGCCGATTTTTGGGAATGGTGACTTATTACTCACGCTTCATCAAAAATGCATCGACACTCACGTCCCCTTTACGTAAGCTCCTCCAACACAACCATCACTTCAAATGGGAAGCTAAACATGAAGCTGCCTTCATCCGACTGAAACAGGAGATCGCCAGTGACACAGTCTTAATGCCTTTCAACCCCCAGCTTTCAGTGCAACTCGCTTGCGACGCCAGCCCTTCTGGGGTAGCAGGAATCCTTTCTCACCTTGTGGACGGAAAGGAACGTCCCATTGCGTTTGCCTCTCGATCCCTTACATCTGCAGAACAGGGTTACTCACAGCTTGACAGGGAGGCCCTCGCAATCATTTTCTCAGTGGATCATTTCTACCAATATTTGTTCGCACGGCCATTCACATTGGTGACAGATAACCAACCACTCATGCGTATTTTTCACCCAAACTCGAAAATTCCAAAGATGACCTCAGCCCGCTTACAGCGATACGCCGCATTTCTTTCTGGTTTCAATTACACAGTGCAATTTAAAAAAGGGATTGAAAACACTAACGTTGACTGCCTCTCGAGGGCACCAGTGAATTCCCTTACTTACCGGACTGATTCAGCAATCAATGATGAGGTTAAACAGATTTTTGAAGCCTCCATCAACCACATTCAAACTTCAACCTTGACTCACCAAGCGCTCAAGGAGGCCTATCAAGATGACGAAGAACTATCCACATTAATTCAACAACTGCGGGAAAATCCAATCGAAGACACAGAATTCACCACCGAAGGAGACATTCTCTTCAGAGGGCCTAGAGTCGTGATTCCAACTGCCATGCAACCTGCTGTTCTTCAGGAACTTCATCGAACACATATTGGCATCACAAAGATGAAACAATTGGCCCGACGATATGTCTACTGGAGATCCATCGATAGAGATATTGAACGCCTGGTCCAGGGATGTCCTGACTGTGCCAAAATTCAGCACAGCCCTACAAAGGCTCCTCTTCATCCATGGATGGAGCCCACACAAAATTGGCAACGTATTCACGTTGACTATGCTGGACCTTATCAAAACCACCATTTCCTGATAATGGTGGACGCAAAATCCCGGTGGGCGGAAATCTTACCATGCACTTTTTCCCCAACATCGGCGTCAACAATTGACATGATGCAAGAGGTGTTTGCTCGAAACGGTTATCCAGACGTCATGGTGAGTGACAATGCCACCATTTTCACCAGCGAAGAGTTCAAGAATTTTTGTGCTGCGTGTGGAATTAACCAGAAGTTGATAGCACCTGGCCACCCAGCTACCAATGGCCTTGCCGAGAGAAATGTGCAAACTTTGAAACATCGGCTCGCTGCTATGGAAAATGAGCCCCTACCAATGAAGAAAAAAATTCTCGAAATCCTGTTCAGGTATAGAGCAACGCCACTCATCAACGGCAAGACTCCCAGCGAACTCTTCCTGAATCGACAAATCAGGATCCATTTAGATGCCCTCAAACCTGCCATCAGTGAACAACGTTCACAACCAGAGACTCCTGCTCGTCAGCTCTCTGTTGGAGCTAGAGTTCAGGCCCGCTACTATGCAAATAACAAACAACAGTGGCGACCTGGTATTGTAATCAACAAGCTTGGTCAGCTGCATTACACCGTCAAATTGGACAACGGCTTCACCTTCAAGAGGCACATCAACCAACTTCGACCAACCAATGTGTCAAAGAAGAGTGTTTCTTTTCCCCCAGGGGAAGACCCGCCAGACAAAACCAGCCAAGCTTCAGGGAAGCCGGAAGAACGAATCATTCAAGACCTTTTGGTCCTTGGCTCCCCTGCAACAACCACTCCCACAAATCAGGATGAAGGGACTACAACACCCTCTGCTCCAAGAAGATCAGGCCGCACCATCCGACCTCCAGCACATCTTAATCAGTATTTGGTTGGCCAAATTAGCGTGGGAGGACTATAGTGACCTTCATAGGTGTCAAGTACACTCAATAAGTGTAAGCACCCCCAACAACCTTTAAGGGATCAAGTCCCAGCCCTATTCAATTCATGTTCATACGTTACAAGTTATACTTCCTTCTGTTTTATCCAATTACATACCATTTCAATCAGTTGGTGTATTTCCTATCACATAGTACAGGGTTTAGGGTCACCACACCAAGGTAAAATTCAAGTAAATTTATCACAGAAAGAACTCTTTCTGATGTAAACAACTCTTTCTGAAAGTAAACAACTAACGGAGAAGTTGGCAACTGAGGATCAATGTCCGCGATCCTAATAGGATCATCCTATGAGTGAAAAGTCAGATGAACCGCCCCAAGTGGAGGAAGCACCAACCATATTGCTTGTCTTTCAGTAGTAGACCTGCGGCTCTACCTCCACAAGGTCTATGAAACCAGCTGTTTTCCTGGTTCAACCAAGTCGAGCCAAGGCATTCAGCTCCCCCATTCAGATGCCCTTTTATTCGAAGATCGTCTGTAGATGGGTACGAATTTCTTTTGCGAACCTTCGTTTCAGGGTAGTTTGATACTTACTTACGTTGTAAACGAGAAATGGGTCAACAAGCGTTACTAAGAAAAATTACGAGTTCTTCTTAGAGCCATCAATAGTTTGATTCTTCACGACAAGAAACGGGTCAGCAAGCGTTGTTACTAAAATCACGAGTTGACGGGTTGCTAAGGGTGTTCCAAGTGAAGCAAGGGTTGCATTATTGATAGGGGGTTTTGCGGAATAACGAATTTCTCTCCAGCTCATCCCAGAGCACTAAACTTTGGTACGGGTACAACTTCTTGAGGGTCAATGCAAGTAAACCTACATGGACAGGTAATTTTACCCTCTCTTATTATACGGCCCTTCGATTCGAGATAGTTTGATACTTCACGACAAGAAACGGGTCAACAAGTTTGAACGGGTTGGACGTGCTTGCGTTCTGAGTGAAGGATGGATGCATTATTGAAAGGGAATTTGATATTTTATATTTCGTGCGAAGCACGGGCGTCCCAGCTAGTAATAATATTAATATATTATAATAATTTTAAACAATCAATGCAATTTGCTGCAAATTTTACATGAGTGTTTATTATTCGTTGATATAGGTTATAGTTACTATTATAATAGTGGAAAAATTAAATCGCTGTCATTAAGAAAAGACTTTTGAATAAATTTAAAAAAAAAATTGTGTATACTGTACAATGTTTGGACAGATATGTGGGACCTTTAGGACATTTCTTGAAGGTTTTTGATTGGTACAAAGGAGGACGCAGTATGATGACCCCAGGGCACGTTTTTCGGGAGGCTTATTTGATTAACAGATGACCCCTGCGGCGAGAAACCGGTGAATAATGTCTTTTCTGAGCCATTCATGAGTTTCAAATTCAAATTCGATTCTTCTATGATGTGTACAAATATTCAATATTAGCGTCTCGGCGGTGAGTTTGTGATCCAAGTGCAGTCGGTACGAGAAATGCCTCGGAGGTTTCTGGGCCTCCGTAGATCTTGTCTGCGTCGTGAAACAAGAAACAGCCGCATATAATGGGGGCTCTGGCTAAATAGGGGCACGTAGGCTCACGATCGCATAGTTCTCCCTGACTGCTCGCAAGATACTGTGGGGGTAAGTTAGGTTAGGTAGGTTAGGTACAAGTCGCCTTAACCCCCTTCGGATTGTGATTTATGTTGGAAAGCGCGGAGCGCCTCTTCGAAAAAGCCGAAGGGTGAAAGTTTTTCCGCCCACGTCGTGCTCTTATTTGACATTATAATTTTATCTACATCTTCGGACTCTAGAGGGGGAGTTCCCTTTTCGAAAACGTTACGTGATTGTAATTGCTCCCCCTCTCGCCCTGCCGGCAAACAGGTTTCCACTAACCCCGAAGGGCTACCGTACGCTTGAACAGGCCATTTGAATATTGATCTCCGACTGTGATTAACTGAGTTCCCTCGCAGTCGGAACAATGCGAGACGTTTGTCACTGGACGGAAGGGAAATCCACCGCTTGAATACGCGGAACCGCACGTGGAAATGCTCCTAGTGAATTTTACCCAACATTTTGCCTCACAGTCTGGCCATTCGCAAAGTGTTAACGTTTTAAATGTGTTAGAGAATAGGTCGTAAGTGTGTTATCAAACTTCGTTATCCGCCATGCTATCGGTGCTTAGACTGCGGTGCGGTAACATTTAAAGGGTACAGGGGAAAAGGGTAAGACTCACATCGGCAAAAATAACGTGGATGGAATACCACTAATAGACTAATCCTTGAGACTAATAAGTCTCAAGTTAAAATGTTATCACATTTGGGATTATACGGTGTGGGTGTCAATTTATGATCATTTCAACTTGAATAGACCACAATACCACTGTGCAAGTTAAGTTGAAGTTTATTTTTGCGTCCCCGAATATTTTTGTAGCTACCCTTAAAACTTGCCAACAAACGCCTTCTCGTGTTATCTACCAAAACAAAATGGTCTATCACCTCCAGCTGTTTTCTGTAGCTTCGCCTTCACAGGTTTTTATCGTTGTCGTCTCCATTTGCCTCGTTTCCGATGGCATTTCATTCGATGTTTCGCATTAAACGCATTAAATTTTGCTAAAGGAAAATCATACGTGGATGACGAGAGTATCCCAATGGGTAGGTACCTATCATTATCTCAGCAATCAAGCTTGATTTGGAAATGAATCATGAAAAAGAAATGAAAACGAAGAAATTTAGGCTTAGGTAATAATGAACTGCGATTTATGGGAAACAATTTTTTTATAAAAAATATTTATATTTAATATAAAAAAATAAAGTAACGTACTGTAGAACTCCATGTACCTACTACTTGTCCTGCTTATTAGTTCTTTATTTACCATCATCATAATCGCTTTCAATTATTACCAACTAGCAGGAAACCCATGCTTCGCTCGGGATAGTTAAAAATGTAAATAAAGCATTAATAAAGTGGAATAATTATTAATTATTAATTATTATTCATGTTAAAACATTATAAATGCTTACTCGGTTGTTTATTATTTTTCTATAAAAATAGTACTATACAGATTCAATAAAAATCGAAGTGTAATAATTAATAATTATTCATGTCAAATCATTATAAATGCTAAACATTATAATATGTTAAACATTATAATACTATTAGTATTAGTATTAAAAATTATAATACTATTAGGAACTTGAGGCGCTGAATCGATTGTAATAGGAGTGCACACTGATGTTATTTCGAAAGCCTGAGGCGAGAACGACCTTTTTGGGCAATCAATCGGTCCACATTGTGAACTCCACAACTAGTGAAATCAAATTTGAAAACTCCACCATCAATAATACGCTTATGCAAATTGAAAAGTATGAAAAATGCTTCCCCTGGCTAATAAAATGATCGGCCGAGCGAAGCAAGGCCCCAGCCCTGTCAAAGTGCTAGTGAAATCAAATTTGAAAACTCCACCTTCAATAACATCTGGGAGGCACAACCCGCGTAATCCCTGAAAATGTCATCAAAATCGAATCAATATTGGCTGAAATCCCCACTCTTTCTCTTCTTTAGGGGGTTCTTTAGGGAGAGGGGGTTGAAGGAGGGGAAAACGGAAAAATCCTTGGGGGCGCTCAACCTATCTCAGAACGTATCATTTTTGAATTTCTAGAGATTTTCAAGAATTATATATATATATAAGAGTCTCAATAAATAGCTCACTGATGTTCGGCAGCCACGCAACTCAAGCCTCACCCCGCGCGAATTAAAACGATGAACTCGCTTCTCACCGTGAACTCGCCCCCTCCCCCTCGGTTTTTTTGAAATTCGACTTCGGAATGTGATTTGGCATAGATTGTAGCCCATTTGGCTCGCGGATACCATACCCAAAAAACGACGCCTTACTGGATATTTTTGAACCCGAAAAAACGTGGGACAAACTGTGTGGTGTTTGCCGACGGTGCAGAGGTCTAATCCAATGAGGTGGTTAGGGTGAAAAATGACTCCTCTGCTGAGTACTAAATTGTTTATTTAAATAAACAATTGTAGCGTGGGGACCGGTTTCGAGCAACTAAGCTCATCTACAGCCCTGACAAGAAAACCATTTGTCATTAGCACCAGAGAAACCATAAAATTCTATTAACAAGTTAACAAAGTTATATTATACTGAAGGTATATGACAATGGTATAAATAGTGGAAATTATAACTGATGAAAACGGTCCAGAATGGTGGTAACTTGACAATAGTAGTTTTGGAATATGGACCCACTGTTAAAATTGGCTCCATGACTGATGGCCAGTGAACCATTTGAAAACCAGTTAGGCTATACTACAGGTACTGAAATGAGAATTGTTTATTATTCAGAGGCAGAAAACAAATACTCGATATGTGAGTAGTGACAAGGAGAAATTATAGGTAAGAAAGTCAGAGGTAATTTTAAAAATGGACCCATTTGACAAGGTTATTGGTTCTAATTGGTAATGGGAAAGATTAGGTTGGGATTATTCTTATTTAAAAAACAATTGATAAGTAAAAATACAGAAAAAGATGACATACCTAGGTGACTTAGTGGACATGGTGAATTTTTGAATTTATACAAAAGGTAAATTTGAATATGAGAGTTTAAATTAATTGAATTTATGAATCTATTTGCTACTGTTGAATTTTTGAGAAGTTAAAAGTTTTTATAAGAGTTAGTTTTTTCAGCGGTTTTCATACATAGGTAAATTTGAAAAATTGTTATTAAGTACAGGAGGTTGGGTGAAATAGAAAAATCCAGATGAGCTTACCAGAGTGACTTGAGGTAGGTTGAACATACAATCAGTTCTGAACAATTGGTTAGGCGTCTGAGAGTTTAAATAGGTACCTACCTACTACCTGGGCGGGGACGAGGGATTACCTCTGTCGGTACCCTTTGAGTGTTTTGAAAGGAAAACCGACATTCCCAGGAAGTTCAAGATTGTTTTGAGAGTAGAGAACCGTTCCGTTATTGAGGGGTGGTTGTTGGGGATATTTCAGAATGTTCAAGTATGAATTTTAAATTAAATTTGAGTAAGTATGAGTTTTAGATTAAAAGAAGGGGGGGGGGGGTGAAAGAATATTGATTGAGAGAGTTAAATTGGTTTCAGAATTTCTAATATTGGGGATCTACTGATTTTGCCATGGTCGTTTTTATTAAGATCAGGGTGGATAGTATAAGCTTTCAGGATTTCCAGGTTCTCCCACTCATTGAGCAGGCGACCCTTGGGTTGGAAATGTAAAAGTTTACTATCCCTATTTGGGTTAAAAGGATGATTTGAGCTGATACAATGGTCGGCAAAATCATTATAGCCAAGATGCTGAAGGCGAATCTTGCTTTCATGTTCTGCCAATCGGGTTCTGAATGCTCTGCCTGATTGTCCTACATAATTTACTTCACAAAACGGTTCTCCACATGTTAATTTATAAACCCCTGACCTGTTCCTAGGTTCAATTTTATCTTTAGGATTCGATAAAAACCTCCCAGTTGTGTTGGAAGCCCGAAATATGACTTTATGCCCCAGTTTGCGGAGTTCTTTGGCGAGTTTTTCTGATAAATGACCATAGTATGGTAAGAAAATCCAAGGGGGTCTAGTTTCTAGGGAACTGGTAGAGGCTGGAACTTGTACAGGGGAGGAGGTTGACGGTAAAGCAGGAGGATATATTAAATCAAAAGTGATAGCCCTCTGTTTTCGTGAGATGATGCTGTCAACAAGTTTACCTTCATACCCATTATTTATAGCAATTTGTTTTATTATGTTGAGTTCGGCTAAATAATCGCTCTCATTGAGAGGAATTGTTAGGAGCCGGTGAGTAAGTGAATGGAAAGCAGCAAGTTTATGGGAGTATGGTCGACATGAGTCTTTATGAAGAACTATGTCCGTATGGGTGGGTTTACGGTAAATTTTGAATTCATGTTTACCATCTTTTAGTGAAATTGATAAATCCAGAAAGTTTAATTGATTATGTACGTTATATTCCAGTTCAAACTTTATTGTTGGGTGGAGAGAGTTGATGAAATTTAGAAAAAGTTGCTTAGTTGCTCGAAACCGGTCCCCACGCTACAATTGTTTATTTAAATAAACAATTTAGTACTCAGCAGAGGAGTCATTTTTCACCCTAACCACCTCATTGGATTAGACCTCTGCACCGTCGGCAAACACCACACAGTGATCACTGGCTCTGACTAAGCCTTTGCCAACCAACCAACTTGAGGAGCATTCGTCATTAACACCACTCAGGACCACCCCGACCATGGACTTACCATCAATTCAGAGGACACCTCACCACTACGAGGGGAGTAGTTCTAGTGATGATAGTTTCCACTCTTTAGAAGATACCTCACTGTCACCTAATGTATCATTTTGTCAATTTTCTAGTCAACCTGTAAACATCCACCGCAGCCATCCCCGACGAAGGTACCGGCGATCCTACCCAAGGAGACCTAGAACAGGAGCCGACCAAGACAACGAGTCAATTGGGAAGTACGCCGTCCTTCGGAAAGATGTTGTCCACTCACTCCAGACTATGCAGAACCTCGACGAGTGCAAAACCCTGTACGTCCGACTCCGGAAGAAGTATGTCGTCGCAAACAAGAACATCAGCTTCAATGCGACCTGCCGAGAGGAGGATCTCACTCCGGACTACGCGGCCATACACACCAGGAATTGCACTTCGTCGGCGAGAAAGACACTTGATTCTGCTAAAAAGAGGTGGGTGAAATTTGAATTGTCTAGATGGTACTCTACCAGAGATGCGTTATCCCACTACCTCTTTGTTTTACACCATACAATCTCAAAACTCATATTCAATAGGCTCCCTTCCCCTCATTGGCACGACCGTCAGACCATAGACGTTTATCAAGGAGCATGTCAGGAATTTGATCAATTTGATAGGGAAGCGAGGGAAGCAACAGCAAAACTTGCACAAGACAAACAAAATACCATAGATAAAAAACTGAATAAGCTACGAGAACTAAAAGTAAATTCCAAGCCTGGGCATTAAACTAAACGTGATTCAACTAACGCCCAAACTACTACTAGCTTCACTAGCCTTCAGCCATCCAATATTCTTGGTAGCTCTGCTGCCCCGCAGCTCTCCATAGACACTCAAATTATAAACAGCTCTGATATCCCTCAACCGTCTTCCCAATCATCAATGATCTCACATTCCTCTGTTAGCCCTCAGTTTTCCATTAATTCTCAACAATTAAGTTTCAATGACATGGCTGCCCCCACTCCATCAACTAATAATAGCCTTGTGAATCCTCAACCATCAACAACTTGCGTTTCATTTCACCATAAAGTTGTTAATCTTTCACATAGTACATTTACCCCCATAGAAATAGGTCTCCTCGAAAAAGGCCTAAAACATAACCTCATGCCTGATCCTCGCAACAAAAATGTGATCCTAAAAGAAATTGGGGTGTCTATTGAATCCTCGATTCATGGACAAGATCCAGCTTCTTCAATAATTTCAAAATCTATCTGCGCACAAATCCTCAAAGAGGAGAGGGATTGCACCCTTTTAAAAACTCCCCACCCTGAAACTAAAATAATAAAATCCATTCAATCCAAGCTCCAGGGGGACAGCCTGATACTTGTTAAAGCAGATAAGGGGAACTCCGTGGTTATTATGACCAGGAGTGACTACCATCAAAAAATGCTATCCTTCATAGACGGAAATGGTCTGGCGGTACTAGACAAAAATCCAATACCGGACTTCGACCGGAAGGTTAGAAGATTCTTAAGGGATACAACGCTATTCACTCCGTATGAGAAGAAAATCCTCATTGAAATGAACCCTCACCCTCCTCTGTTATACGGCCTTCCCAAAATTCACAAAACCCCATTAAAAATACGTCCCGTAGTTAGCTACATAGGGACTTCCATTCACAAATTAGCCCGAAAAACCAGCCTTCTCTTCAAGAATGCCACTGGTTTTCAGGCAACTAGGTCAATTGAAAATAGCTTGGAATTAATCACAAAATCAAAAATGTCACTTCCCCTTCAACAGCCAAACTAGTCAGTTTTGATGTAGTCCAACTTTTCAACAAAATACCTCCCCAATATGTTCAAAATTTAGCTGAAGATTTAATTCTACGTTCGACTATAGCAAACTCTAAAAAATCAGAATTAATTGATCTCCTAAAGCTTTGCTTGAGCCATAATTTCTTGCAGTATCAAAATAAAGTTTATGCAGATTCCACGGGACTACCTATTGGCAGCCCCTTATCCCCCTTATTGGCGGAGGTATTTCTAGATCATTTGGAAACCAAAATATTCGAAAGTCAACATTCCTCAAAAATTATTTACTGGCACCGCTACGTAGATGATGTGATAGCCCTGTTTTCTGGGTCTACTAGACAGCTAAATGTTTTTCTAAATTTCATCAACTCTCTCCACCCAACAATAAAGTTTGAACTGGAATATAACGTACATAATCAATTAAACTTTCTGGATTTATCAATTTCACTAAAAGATGGTAAACATGAATTCAAAATTTACCGTAAACCCACCCATACGGACATAGTTCTTCATAAAGACTCATGTCGACCATACTCCCATAAACTTGCTGCTTTCCATTCACTTACTCACCGGCTCCTAACAATTCCTCTCAATGAGAGCGATTATTTAGCCGAACTCAACATAATAAAACAAATTGCTATAAATAATGGGTATGAAGGTAAACTTGTTGACAGCATCATCTCACGAAAACAGAGGGCTATCACTTTTGATTTAATATATCCTCCTGCTTTACCGTCAACCTCCTCCCCTGTACAAGTTCCAGCCTCTACCAGTTCCCTAGAAACTAGACCCCCTTGGATTTTCTTACCATACTATGGTCATTTATCAGAAAAACTCGCCAAAGAACTCCGCAAACTGGGGCATAAAGTCATATTTCGGGCTTCCAACACAACTGGGAGGTTTTTATCAAATCCTAAAGATAAAATTGAACCTAGGAACAGGTCAGGGGTTTATAAATTAACATGTGGAGAACCGTTTTGTGAAGTAAATTATGTAGGACAATCAGGCAGAGCATTCAGAACCCGATTGGCAGAACATGAAAGCAAGATTCGCCTTCAGCATCTTGGCTATAATGATTTTGCCGACCATTGTATCAGCTCAAATCATCCTTTTAACCCAAATAGGGATAGTAAACTTTTACATTTCCAACCCAAGGGTCGCCTGCTCAATGAGTGGGAGAACCTGGAAATCCTGAAAGCTTATACTATCCACCCTGATCTTAATAAAAACGACCATGGCAAAATCAGTAGATCCCCAATATTAGAAATTCTGAAACCAATTTAACTCTCTCAATCAATATTCTTTCACCCCCCCCCCCCCCCCCCCCCCTTCTTTTAATCTAAAACTCATACTTACTCAAATTTAATTTAAAATTCATACTTGAACATTCTGAAATATCCCCAACAACCACCCCTCAATAACGGAACGGTTCTCTACTCTCAAAACAATCTTGAACTTCCTGGGAATGTCGGTTTTCCTTTCAAAACACTCAAAGGGTACCGACAGAGGTAATCCCTCGTCCCCGCCCAGGTAGTAGGTAGGTACCTATTTAAACTCTCAGACGCCTAACCAATTGTTCAGAACTGATTGTATGTTCAACCTACCTCAAGTCACTCTGGTAAGCTCATCTGGATTTTTCTATTTCACCCAACCTCCTGTACTTAATAACAATTTTTCAAATTTACCTATGTATGAAAACCGCTGAAAAAACTAACTCTTATAAAAACTTTTAACTTCTCAAAAATTCAACAGTAGCAAATAGATTCATAAATTCAATTAATTTAAACTCTCATATTCAAATTTACCTTTTGTATAAATTCAAAAATTCACCATGTCCACTAAGTCACCTAGGTATGTCATCTTTTTCTGTATTTTTACTTATCAATTGTTTTTTAAATAAGAATAATCCCAACCTAATCTTTCCCATTACCAATTAGAACCAATAACCTTGTCAAATGGGTCCATTTTTAAAATTACCTCTGACTTTCTTACCTATAATTTCTCCTTGTCACTACTCACATATCGAGTATTTGTTTTCTGCCTCTGAATAATAAACAATTCTCATTTCAGTACCTGTAGTATAGCCTAACTGGTTTTCAAATGGTTCACTGGCCATCAGTCATGGAGCCAATTTTAACAGTGGGTCCATATTCCAAAACTACTATTGTCAAGTTACCACCATTCTGGACCGTTTTCATCAGTTATAATTTCCACTATTTATACCATTGTCATATACCTTCAGTATAATATAACTTTGTTAACTTGTTAATAGAATTTTATGGTTTCTCTGGTGCTAATGACAAATGGTTTTCTTGTCAGGGCTGTAGATGAGCTTAGTTGCTCGAAACCGGTCCCCACGCTACAATTGTTTATTTAAATAAACAATTTAGTACTCAGCAGAGGAGTCATTTTTCACCCTAACCACCTCACGTGGGACAAACGCGAAAAAAAACACGATTATTTCGACGGGGATTTCGACGAATTTCCCGGGCGAAATTCCGATTTTCGATTTGACCGACGTCTTCCCCCAGGTCTGATCTATACGGCTCGTATTTTTTCGTAATTTTTTCGACCCCCTAAACGGCCTTTGGCGCGAGTGGAGTAATTACGGTCGCTTTACGCGTGATGTGAAGTGACGACACACAGACGAAAAAGATGTAAAATTAAAATTAAATAATATTTATGTACCTAATCCTTTAAAAAAAAAATTAAAAATACGGGCATCATCATGTCCACTCACCGGTCAATTGAAAAAAAACTGCACCGAAATTGACCGAGCCGTTTACCTTGCAGAGCTGTCGACAGACAGACAAACAAACAAGAACCATCCTCCTTTTATTAGGTAGAGATTACATTAAATATAAATAATTTATATTTAAGTAAATAATTAGTAAAATTATTTTACTATCTTTAAATAAATAACAACCAACTTATTAGGACAATTTTTATGTTAGCATAAATACTCGGGAAATTTAGATCAAGGTTTCCAAGTTATGTGCTCTGTGGCTAACTCCTCACGTCCTGGCAAAAACAAAACAATGACAATCTACAGTACTTTTCAAAATGTTAGGTACTTCTATGAAATAATAAACAACACAATAAATTTGCCTAACTTTGTTACTTTTATGCATAGAATGGTTGTTCTACAAACATATTTTCTCCTGCCTAGCACACATAGGTAACTCTTGGTCTTTTTTTGTTTTTTGTTTTTTGTTTTAACGAATGTCTCCTGTCCAGGATCGATTTAGAATCAGATTTTCAACGGTGTTAGTTTTTAAGTCACTGGCCAACTTCGAAAACGACAGACCACTCGGCCATCCGAACAAAACCTCCCAAAATTGCCTCAAGGATCGATTTAGAATCAGATTTTCCGTCAAGGATCGATTTAGAATCACATTTTCAACGGTATTGGTTTTTAAGTCACTGGCGTAGAAAACGAACTACTTCGAAAACGACAGAACACGCGGCCGTCTGGACAAAACCCCCAAAAATTGCCTCAAGGAGCCTCATAGAAACCTCGCGGTGTTGTCAAGGGCTTTGAAACTTCTCACAAATCGATTCCTCGTCCTAATTCCCGTTCAAAACGGAAACCCCCACTCGATTCTCCCGAAAAACCTTGCAGCCCGACTTGCGATCGGGTAAAAATTCCAAGTTAAAAATAAAGTCCTGTTTAAAAATTGCAATCCTCATCGGGAAAACAGCAGTTGATTATTCCAACAATATCGCCGAAATAATACACCATAAACACAATTTGCACAACTACAGCTCGTTGAGTAAGTCGTTTGAAATGTGAATCCGACCACCCCGATAGAATCATAATTCCATTCCTGTCTTCGTAACTGGTTGAACCTTCGGGGTTTAGTATTCAACCACCGGCTGGTGTAGTTAGATCGATCATCGGATTACGCTTTGAGGACTTGACCAATAACTTCGCTTGATCAGGCAAAGTCCGCTCCTGCCCGTGACTTGAATGTAACAATCGTTAGCGCTGTACACGAGCAATTTCTCGTCAGATGAACATTTAATGTAGTGTGAAATGTTGCGCTAAATTTGTTGAGACGTTTTCTGGTGGCGGCATGCCATTCATTTAGGGCGTTTTCTCCTGTAGGAGTTTTCAGCCGCGGAACTCAAAGCTGGGAAACATTGAAGGGAGAAGCGATACATCCAGAAGGGAGATTATGATGAATGATGAATCTCACTCTCGTCGTGATGAATGGGCCTCGACAAGGTTCGCGAGATAATGTATACTCATAGCTCCCAAGCCACCTCTAATGGACGACATCCCCACAATGCTCCTCCGCCATTTACCTGGATTGTGCACGTCTGGAGGATTCATCCTCTCGAACCCTTTCACGAAAGGGAACCTCGGGGCTTTTAGGCGTACGAACAAAACCCGAATTGACTTTGGGAACTGAGCAGGGAGGCAAAATTAAGGGTGACCCGGGAGTGACAGTTTACATCCGGCTATTCCCGCAGGTAGTCGTAAATATTGTTGGGATTTAGGGGGTTGTCATTTCTGTGACGTTACTGATGTAAGTCAGCTACGGCGGATTCTCTTTCGGTGATGGGTGATAAGAATACTGGTGTCATTTTTTCAATCAAACCTCTCCTGGCGTATGGGAAAAACACCTACACGTCTGAGTAGCCCCATCCGCCAGTGAGAGCACCAACGAAAATACCGCACCTCTCAATTACACTGAGAGAAAAAAAAGGGCCTATTCTAGGTTATTTTTCGATTTTTTTCTAGGTTAAATGCTGCCAACCTAGATTTTTTTTGGTTTTCATTCTAGGGTGGAACAATTTAGTCTAGGTTGAATCTAATTTAACCTAGATTGAAAATACTGGAGAAGTTACCTTCCTAAAAATGCAAACAACCAAGATTTAAAATACGCCACCCCCACACTTTAGTTCTAGGTTAAGTTCACGGTGTGTGCCGCCGCCTCCATCCATTTACAGTCTAGGTTAAAAACATTAATGTCTTGGTTGTCTCACCCTGGTATTCAATGTTTTTCACTTTCATAGACGGTTGATTTACCCTAAAACAAAAACGTTCTCACCCCACCTCAAACAATTTACAGCCATGGCGCGTTAACCTAGAACCCTTTTTTCTCTAGGTTGTGTCCCTTTATTTACGAGGTTGTTTCAATTACTATCCCTGTTGTTCCAGTTAAATTTCTAGGTAGCTTCCTATTCTTTTCAGGTTGGTTCTAATAAATTACTAGGTGGTCCACTTTTCTTTGGTTTGCTCCACTTCCATTGCAGGTTGTTTCTATCAACGTCAACTATCTTTCTGGGTTGTCTCTGTTTCCATCTCAGTACAAAAATTTGAATGTGACGTCATAATATGACTGCACATAGTGACAGAAATTAGATGATTAGAACTTGACAAAGATTTGGCCTCAACCCCACAGGCTAAATAGCAGGGGTGCCAAGACAACGAGAATTAACGCCCACCGCCGACAGTGGCGCTCTCCGCGGCCGCTTAGCGTACTGTAGAAACAACCTGGAATTTATTGAATGAATTACAATCACTGTTTTTTAAACCTAAAACTATTTGTAGTACTAAGGTAGTTTTAACCGAGACTGAAAGTCTAACTTTTTCTTCTGGGTTGTTACCTAAAGTAGCAATCTCGCCTTTTAAATCTCTCGGTTGTTTTCAGTTGTACAACCGAGACTTTAATGAGGGGGATTATATGGAAGGTCAAATCATTCAATTCTAGGTTACCCCACTTAAAAGTCAAAGGTAGGTAATATATTTTCTAGGTCTTCACAATGTCAACCTAGACCAAATGTGAAGTTCACATTAGGTCTAGGTTGACACTTTTTTATTCCAGGTTGTGGTCAGAGGGCGGGTAATAACGGGTTAGGTTGTTTCTATATGGGTCTAGGTTGTATTAATATTTTTCCATGTTAATTTAACCTGGACCTATTTTTTTCTAGGTTGAATCAATTGATTCTAGGTGGTTTCAATTTCTTTTCGTGGTTATTTCAGATTTAACCTAGCCACTAAAAAAATCTTTTCTCTCAGTGTACCAAACCCGCTACTGCAAATTCACGTTTCTCGCTGTTGCAAAAAAACCGTTAACATACAAACTCCGATAAAAACCTATTCTCATTACGTTTGATCTGCGATATGCCTCGTATTAACCGACGATCACGCCCCAGGGAGCCCCCGCAGATTCGATCGGCGACCGCTCGGACTTTATCGACCGGGAAAACGATCTGTTGGTTTCGTAAGGACCGAAAGAAGGGCAGTTGCACGATCCCCAGTTCTCCCTGGCTGCACTCCATGATTGTCCCAACGTTCACTAGAAGTGTGTTACGCGTTGCATAATTCAAAAAGAACCCCTACGAGTGTACGAGTTGACATTTATCCCAATATTTCCGACGTATTCCGAAATACCCGCGAAGATCGAAATTGTCCTCGGGAATCCCGGAGCAACGACACGAATCCCGCCACACCTCCTCGAAATTCCTCCTTGAGCGGAACTGGCAACTGCTGGAAGAGAGCGAGATAAAGAGAGGAAGACGAAGAGAGAAATAGAAAAGAAAAAAAAAATGCCGTTTTTAAATCGAAACACGATCGCTGAAGGCAGTCAAACCGGTCTGAAGCAAAGAGGATTCGCCGTAAGGAACCGTTAGATTAGTCACAAACGAACATCGTTTGATTTTCTTTTTTTCCTCGTTCCGAACAAGCAATTCGTCCTCACTACGGAGACGATAATATTCATTACGGATTCCCTTTGAACGAAATACACCGGATTAAAGCGCGATTATGAAGCATTCAGCGAACCAATTAAATAGGCGTTTCCTGAAAGGCGGTGGAATTGCTCGCTTCACCTGAGCAGAAAATGTATTAATCATGAGAGGCATTACCGTCAATGGCACGAGCAGATTCAACGAGGAGAAATGCGAATACAAAACTAATTGATGAACGTTTCGGCAATTGAAAAAAAAAAAAAACGGATCAAAAATTACCTCCGCACATTTGGGCAGATGATGCTCAAAGGTGGCGGAAATTAGGTGACTACCAATTGTTAGCTACCTATCAGCTAAACACTCAACATTACACCGATCGATCAGATGCGTTTCACTTTTTCGAATTTCCGCTACCTTTTAGCGTCATCGGCAACACTGTGTCCTGTCGCGAATACGAAGGTGTATTATTACATGAATTATAATTATATATTATTATATTATTATTACATTATTAAATGAATACCTAATAAACCAGAACCTGAAAATTAGAAATTGAAAAATACCAAAGTCCTCCGAATGAGAAAAGCGAATTGATTCAATTTTCTCCTTTTAAAGCTTCACGTTGTAGGTTTAAAATTTACGTTTAATTTAGGGTCACAAATTGTAAACTTACGAAGCGTCGACGAGCAGATCAAAAATCGACATACCTGCAAAACAAATGAAAAACAAAATTGTGATAAAAATCGAATATATTTTGAAAAAATAGGTTCAGAATGTGAATGGAAAAAAATTGTCGAACGTATAGTATGCCCGGTCTTCCCTTCCCTTGGTGATGAACCAAAAACCGCCATATTTGTTTACCTTATATGGTTTTCGGCTATTTTCACCCAGAAGGAAGCGTCTGGACGAAAAATGCATTTCATGCTTTGTTTAAAGATGACCACATTCTGCGTCGAATGAGCTCCCTATCGACCAAATCCGGTTAAACCGTCAGGCTGAAACCGAACGTCAAAGATGTGCAATGTTTTCCCCATTTTTGTGGTATATCAACTAGGTGATATACTTACCACAAAACCTTCTCACACGATAAGCTAAACGTTAGCGTTACACTTTTTCTGTCTTTCCCGCTCGTTTTCGTGGCAGCATCAAACATTCAGAAGACTTTGAAACATTAAGAGCGCCACCCAGGAATGCAGATCGGTGTCCTTACGCTTAGCTTTTCTCATTTTTTGAAGGGGGTGTCGACTATGGTTGCTTTTACGTAAATACAAAATTTTACTGTCACATAATTTAGTGCCACGATAGATTTCCAAATATGTAAACTGTCCCTGATGGTTATTCCTGCCTGGTAACAACCTTATAGCTGTGCAACGTTTTCCTCTTTTAAGCCATTTTCATCTCCATTAGCCTCTAAATAATTTGTACTTCTGATGATTTATCGATAAATCCAAAGTAATCGCATGTTTGAGCTGGCTGCAATATATGTAATGCCACCGTGTAAACTGAACCAAATTAATTCGTGCTGGAAAACATCGAGTTGTGTCTCACACTGACGTACTTTGGCATGTTTCGAATTTTTACCTTTTTTTTTTTTTTTTCAGGCGACGCTGATTGGCGGGCATAAATAAAAAACTCCCTTTGTGAACGGAGCAAAAGCTCTGGTCATTCCGTCTGCCTCGTAAAGCCCCCCCCTTTACCGACCACTCTTTACAATCACAACTTCGAACTGGCTTGGTTTTAACTCTGTTCTGTGCCGAAGCCCCTTTTCATTCGCCTTTTCCTCCCTTAGATAACTTTTCCTCCCCTGTTCTTTTGTATGCAGGGGGAGGAGGGGGGGGAGTAGGGAAATTCTTTCATTTCTATTCCGGGTCCTCATTCCCCGGAGGGTTTTCCTTCCAGTATCGTTCGCCTCTTCGAAATACTTTGCTTAATTCAAATCCGCTTCCCAAGAAAAGTTTTCACTCCGTACAGAATCAAAAGTGACCCAATAAGGTGCATAATGCAATTCCACAACAAATGTCAATCGACAAATCCATAATATATTACACAAGGCCGAACGACCAGGATTGTTTAGCGTTGCAGCTAAAGACTCCATTGGAAGCCAACATAACAAAGGGAGCCTCTTTCAAATCAAAGCGAACGCCCTAAGGGCTCGTACTAACCAAGTAATTAATTAATAACCGAGCGACGCAACAACCGAGCCCTGTTCCTTCACTACCAACTAAACCTTCCTTCTAACGTTCACAATAATTGTATATATAATTATTATATATGCATTACTAGCCGGGTATTCCCATGCGATGCACTGGTCCACATGCCGGCCCGTATAATAAGAGAGGGTAAAATTACTTGTCCATGTATAAATAAATAAATATAAAAAAAAAGAAGAAGAAGAAGTGCCATCACATGAATTTTGAGCAATTTTGATTTTGACGATGAATGCCTCACGATGGCTGACGGATCAATTAGTTTTAGTGGTGTTTGTAAGAAACGTTCTGCAAAGGGCGGCTTACGACGGATGCGGACAAGAAATTTTGAATGTCAACGCCTTGACTTGAAATTAAACAATCCACGTTGACTTCGGATAGGCAGCTTACATCGCCAGCAACGAGTATTTCCCTCATGGGCACATTCAGGGATGCACATTCCACTTATGCCAAGCCGAGCGTGAGCAACCGATATACACCCATCGTCGAAGAAAACCACTGTGATCACAGCAATGACTGTGACTAAGGACAGGCGAATTGGAAATGAACACAGGGGTGTATTTTTGCAAACCACACAATACTTTATTATTTATACACTTATTATTTTGTCCCTGCAGGACGCAATACCACTATACTGAGTCCACTCTTTCTTGGCAGTTCGAATTCTATACCTGTGGGTGCAACGCTGTACTGTTCTAGCTTCTTCTTACCCCTTCCATAATTTCTTCGTGTACTGTGTCTGTCATCTACAATGAGTCAACTTTGTTGGATTACGGAAATGGTCTTTATTTCAATAAAAATCAAATTCACTGGAGAATTTTGAAAAGAACAAGTATAAACACAACATGTTTTAAAAGTAATTTTATTGATACAGATTTTATATCCAATCTCATAAACCAAATATCAATTTACATTTGAAGAGTCCAGGGGAAAAACCCCCGTCATTGATACAAAGCTGATTTTGAGAAAAATGAATTTTAAAGTTTACGTTGGTAAACTAACAGAAACTTCAGAAACGATTTTAAAAATACAAAAAATGTTTTATTTGAACCATCAACTATGCAGATTCACAATATGTTTCCCGAATAACCATTTTTCAAACTATTAAATGATATTTTATACATAATTCTGAACTTATAACGCGAATTTTAACCCACTTTTACTCCTAAACCAAACAATGGAGAGAATAAAGTATTTTTAAGAATGCAAAACGTATGTTAATATCCACAAAATACCAAAAAAAAATTGCTTTGTACAATTTGTACACTGTGTATTAGGTTTTACAAAACATTTACCAAAAAAAAAAAAAAACGGTTTTTACAAACGAAAACTACGATTCAAAAACGCTGCAAATTTTACTCAAGGGTTAATTATTCTTTGATATAGGTTACTTGTGCAAAAATTATTTCTGTGTCAATGGAAAAAATTTTGGAAAAAAAATGTTTTTTGGATATTCTTTTTTCAAACAAAATTTTTCAAAAATTTTTTTTACTCGAAAAATATTTAACCTCCTGGGATCTTTCAAAAATCCCATTTTTAGCACCATGAAAGCCCTATAGATCGCCACAGTGAAATCGGATCGTTTCGGGACTTCGAAAACGACACCTAACTCGACCCCATAGCTAAAAGCCTTCAAAAGCCCCTCTCATAGCCCCATTTTAGCCCCATAGCGCCCCACGGGTTTGGGCGATCGGACTGAAAACCTTGCGGGCACAACTAGATGGTAAACCGAGTATTTTGTCAAAATTTCAGATTTAAAAAAAAAATTCCTATTGCCCAAAACGGCAACACACAAGATGATGAGATAAGGAGGGGCGCACGCCGCGGCGCGCCGCAGCGTTGGTTGGGACCTTTTAAACTGCAATGACGGGGTTCTTCCCTGCACGCGCTGTCGATGACGGGGTTTTTCCTCAGTACTGCTAATATTCAACCCAATATTTCGCTGAGATGACGTGGTTATTCTCCAAAACCGAGGGCTTCGTCGGATTCTACGCCTCAAAATCCTTTAGAAACCACTTCGTAATAATTTGGTGGTTTTTAATGGTGCTGAGCTCCCGTCCCGGTGTTGCGGGAGACGAGTGGGATTTTGACCTGGACAGCCTGCCAAGAAAGAGTGGACACAGTATACAGCAAGTATCTATGCCATTTTAAATGGCATAAAGTTCATTTGGTCTTCTTATCAAATTTGAATAATTATTATTGACTAGTTTAGCTGCAGCTCATTACTTTAATGTTGCCACTATATAGTTGGCCCAGAGCCATTGAATTTTAGTTCAGTCATTGCGTTTTAAAGTCCTTGGGCCGAAGTCAAACCACCATCTCCGCGACCCCACAGAAGATAATATCTGAATGCGCCATCAACATCTGGCTCAAACCTTGAAAACGCTAGATTGCCATTATTTAAGCCTCTCAAATTGAGAAAATCTGACGTTCTAAAAGCTTTTTATCCTTTCACTTAGTTTGGCGCAGGTCAGGAAGAGAAGCACTTTCTCAAGAAGTGTTGGCGAGGTGTTGTATGTAGTCTTATCTTCAAGATACGAGTCACCCTACGCTGATGGGCCAAATAAGGTTGTGTGGGTACCATGTGATCGTCCAGGGTTCAAAGGGGAAGCTGGTGCATAGCGAGACTTGACGTTCACCCCACACCTGTACCCCCCACCCCGTCCGCCAATCAACCACACAAACTCAGGGTTGCCAGCGCTGTATGTGCCTTCGTAGTGGACTTCCAACTTTTTTACCGACGTTTTAGTTACTTACCAATCCATATTCTTTCTACCTATTAAAATTTAATTTAAAAGGTAACCTATTTAATAGGAAGAATATGATAGTATTATATTCTTCCTATTAAATAGGTTACCTTTTACCAATATAATGTATTACATTATAGTTACCAATACAACAATATTACATATTGGTATTTGGTTTATTTTATATTATTATTATATTACATTATATTGGTAACTGTAGTTTTTTTTTAACGCTGGTAAAACTTTTACACTTATTCGTCAGTTCCTATTCCTCCTATATGTTCACGTTCCTATTCCTCCTATATGTTCACGTTATCTCCGAAAATGTCAGTTTGCGACTAGCCTCTGTCGGCACTTGATGGAAATGCATCATGCTCCTGAAAAGTCGAGAAGTAGTGTTAGTTTAATAGGAGATGGGATCGGTAGGTATCATGTATCCTACATGAGCAACCTCCGTTTCGTGTCCAAAACGGTAGTTATTAAAAATCAAATAAGTATCCAGAACCATTTTGGGTGGTTGAAGCCGGGCAGTGACAATTAATTTACCGTGAGCCGAGAAATTAAGTTCACGATTGCGATCGTCATTAAATGAATGGAAATTTTCCAACTCGTGTCCGAGCCTTACCTGCTCTATTGTAGCGATAATTATATGCAACGATAATTATAATATAATATTATAATAAAGAATATTATTATAATTACATTATTATATTTATTATACAATAATTTGTATTAATTAATAATTATTGTATGCAACGTTTTTCAGACGAACGTTGCGTGTTTCGTACAACAAACTTCAGGGGACAAACTTCCTCATTGACCGTTTCCAAGCAATAAATTCCGCTTCAGTCTTGAAGGTCTTGCGTTCGACTCTTAACTCGAAGTCATGTTTCTGTTGGATGTGTTTCAAACACGTCGATGCTTAAAAAAAAAGCCGCAGCTCAGGTTGCCAGCAAAGTACCCTTTGAACTTAACCATTGAACCTAGATCAAAGAATAATGAACGCTTGTGTAAAATTTGCATTTGTTTGTTAGTGATTTTTGATCGCTAGTCTAGCTACCGACTTTTTGCGTAATCTACTGAATTTATGTGAACGATCTACGGAAAAAGTGGTTTCTTGAGTTGGCATCCCTGAGTTTACGGGTTTGATCGGCTGACGGGGTGGGGGGTACAGGTGTGGGGTGAACGTCAAGTCATAGCGAGCCGGGGAAAGTATCTTTCTCCGAGGCGGAAGTGCAGGCGTGGGGGTACGCCAAGGTGTCCCTCTCCTTCGACACTCCGGTTGATTGTAAATATTCGAGCGTTGCTCCAAGGAGAAAGAAGGGGAAGCGGTCAGTGCACTTCCCCCCACCAAGCGAGCGGAGCAATCGAGGGGAGTCGGCAGGAACAGCCATCCTGGTCATTGCCGCACGGGACGCCTTCCGAAGCAGATTACTGCAAGATACGAAAAACAATTGAGCCGTGTAGATTTGAGCTAAACATAACCCCACGCCAAATCTTCAAATTCACGATTCCTGATCAATCCGTCTGCCTTGTCCGTTCACCAGCGGACAACCTGCTCCCTTCAGTCCCTACGTCGTCACTTGCTCTAACTCCACCAATTCAAATCCCAAAAGAGTCTCCTAGTTTGGCCCATCCAGTTCATTGTTGCCTGGGGCCCTGCACATTAGGCAGGATCACACAACAGGTAGTTTATACCAGCTGTAACAAATTGCCCATATCGTGCACCGGGGTAATTGACTCCCGCCAGGGGGGAACGGCCGATCCATCCCACCGAGTCGGTTTCAAAATTCACCCCCTCCGGCGAAAGCAAATCAAAACCTTTCCATTCAACCTCAGCGTACATTTAATGTTCCATGCCATTTCCTGGGTTGCCGCCAGGATTTCACGCGAAAGGAAGAAATCAGCACCGTTCACCGTCGTAAAACCCGCAGCTCAGTTATTAAATTTGATTAGGAGGCAAGTTTCTCCTAACGGGTTATGTCATTGGAATTTGAAGCCCTACGAAGCCGTAACTTCCTTATTAGCAGTTAGCAATAACATTAACCGATGATTTTCGACTTCGACCATTATCACTCAAGTGAGCCGCGTTTTCGCGCTTGTTCGTGCTGCTGGAATGGTTCCAAATAACGGAATGTTTCCTAATCGCACGAGATTGCATTTTTAAATTGACTGACTCCAGGATTTTCAAAAAGAATTTGGACACGCGTCCGCAGAGTAAAGGGTGATGAAGTTCAAAATTCCCGCTTCAAAGAGTAGGCTTCATACAGTAAACACCTGTTGTCTTCACCAGAGTCTTCCCGGTTTTCGAATTACTGGGGAAGAGTTTTTTTCGCCGTGGCGAACATATTAATTAAGCCTTAAACAACGATTGACATGTATTCAGGCTATGTATCCGAAGGCATTAAAAATATTCTCTTCATTAAATTGCCCTTCATCAGCTTTACGGATCAAAAATAGATACTGAAAAAAAAAAAAAAAAAAATCAGAAAATCGAAAAAGTCGCGATGCTCACCGAAGTGCATGGAGTTATTTCTTTCTGTGTGTACATTAAGGACCCCAGAATATGACTCCAAAGTCAGATCGTGCGCAAATTCGCGCATCAAAAACGGGCAAATAAGGAAAAAATGATTTTTCATTTTATTTTTTTGTTAAAAAAAAAGATAATAAGGCTGAACATTTAGATTTTGCTTTGTTTGTGAAAAATTATTTTAAATTTCAACAGAATTATTTATGCAAAATAATTTTTTAATTTTTATGCAAATTATTTTATGTAAATGTTATTTTTTGTTAAAAAATGATAATAAACAGGAAAACATTTAGGTTTTTCATTTTTTATGCTTAATCCATCTCTATTAATCAGTCACCTTGAATAATTTCCGCCACCTTTTAGCGTCATTGGCTCCACTGTGCGCCACCTAAATTATCCTACCCTCGGGTCTATGTCTCATAGTTATTATATTAAAGTATTTTTCGTAAGACCTGGGCCCCTGGTAATTTATCCTATCAGTGACGTCACGGTTCCAGTGAATCTCTTGTATCGACAGCGCTTTTACGATAAATTTATCTCAATAATTGCAATTGTTAGTAATTATTAATACTTGATACGATTCTGTGAAGAGTAGTGAAGTACACTGAGAGAATAAAAGGGCCTATTCTAGGTTATTTTTCGATTTTTTTCTAGGTTAAATGCTGCCAACCTAGATTTTTTTTTGGTTTTCATTCTAGGGTGGAACAATTTAGTCTAGGTTGAATATAATTTAACCTAGATTGAAAATACTGGTGAAGTTACCTTCCTAAAAATGCAAACAACCAAGATTTAAAATACGCCACCCCCACACTTTAGTTCTAGGTTAAGTTCACGGTGTGTGCCGCCGCCTCCATCCATTTACAGTCTAGGTTAAAAACATTAATGTCTTGGTTGTCTCACCCTGGTATTCAATGTTTTTCACTTTCATAGACGGTTGATTTACCCTAAAACAAAAACGTTCTCACCCCACCTCAAACAATTTACAGCCATGGCGCGTTAACCTAGAACCCTTTTTTCTCTAGGTTGTGCCCCTTTATTTACGAGGTTGTTTCAATTACTATCCCTGTTGTTCCAGTTAAATTTCTAGGTTGCTTCCTATTCTTTTCAGGTTGGTCCTAATAAATTACTAGGTGGTCCACTTTTCTTTCTAGGTTTGCTCCACTTCCATTGCAGGTTGTTTCTATCAACTTCAACTATCTTTCTGGGTTGTCTCTGTTTCCAACTCAGTACGAAGATTTGAATGTGACGTCATAATATGACTGCACATAGTGACAGAAATTTGATGATTAGAATTTGACAAAGATTTGGCCTCAACCCCACCGGCCAAATAGCAGGGGTGCCAAGACAACGAGAATTAACGCCCACCGCCTACAGTGGCGTTCTCCACGGCCGCTTAGCGTACTGTAGAAACAACCTGGAATTTATTGAATGAATTACAATCACTGTTGTTTAAACCTAAAACTATTTGTGGTACTACGGTAGTTTTAACCGAGACTGAAAGTCTAACTTTTTCTTTTGGGTTGTTACCTAAAGTAAAAATCTCTCGGTTGTTTTCAGTTGTACAACCGAGACTTTAATGGAGGGGAATTATAATATAATATTATGGAAGGTCAAATCATTCAATTCTAGGTTACCCCACTTAAAAGTCAAAGGTAGGTAATATATTTTCTAGGTCTTCACAATGTCAACCTAGGTTGACACTTTTTTATTCCAGGTTGTGGTCAGAGGGCGGGTAATGTGGTTAGGTTGTTTCTATATGGGTCTAGGTTGTATTAATATTTTCGATGTTACTTTAACCTGGACCTATTTTTTTCTAGGTTGAATCAATTGATTCTAGGTGGTTTCAATTTCTTTTCGAGGTTATTTCGGATTTAACCTAGCCACTAAAAAAATCTTTTCTCTCAGTGCACCAGCAACCACTAGTTCGTAAGTTCTTATCATATTGGCGGATGGGAGTAAATATTGCACATGTTATTCGCAAACTATATCTCTTTCCTATCAATTGATAAATTGAATTGAATTAATCGAGCGAGTTCCCGAAGAGGGCTTCGGTTTCTACATTGAGAGCAGCTTGCTTACAAAGGAATTTTTAAACGAACATCCTTTGAGCAAGCAACTTGTTGGCTTTTGTTGGATTCGCTGTGGATTAGTCGATTGGATAATTTTACGTGGAGAGTGTAGATTGTGGCAGATTCTATATTCAGCAAAGTATATATATTTATTGCTTACTATTCAAACGTGTGAGCCATTTGTTCAGAGACGAATTTAGAAGAATTTAATTATTTGCAATACCAGTTGGAATCGCAAGTGTTACACCGAACATTTCTGTGCGACTTGGACGTTTCAAGGGCGACTACCGAAATGCTATCACGTATTCCTCGGCCTGAAACTCAAATTACTAAGGTACAACCTCCGTCTGAGCCTCGTCCAAAATTACGAATTCAAAAGCTCAGACGCGGCTGTCAATCCGGGTTCCATGAGCATGGCCCGGAACTGAATCATTCATTTCCCCCAGGCATCCGAGTATCAGTGGGTTCCCTCGCTGTACAATCAGTACGAGGCCCTTTTTCCGAGCTAATTTCCTTCCAAAGGCCTTCGAAAACAGAAATTAGCCCTACACCGGTGTTACTCGAATTTCTACTCCGTGAACGCAATCAATAACGCCTCTCCTGCCCTTCACAGTTAATTATGCATTTAGACCCTAAGGCCTGTGCAGACCCAGTTATCGTACAGCTATTTAGATGTTGAACGCTTTGTGATATAGTAATATAGCAAATTGATTACATTTGACAAATAGTAGGTAAACCCCAATGCATACAATTAATCCACAAGTTCTCAGTTGATTAGTCTCTTTCTCAGTTGACTGTCTATTATAACACATTCACCTAAGGGTCGATCTTTATTAAAACTGCAAATGTGAATATTCCGATGCTATTAAGTAACCCTTCACAACATAGTCATGTGAACTAAAAAGGATACCTTGTGGCTATTGATGCTCAGACCTTTCTTTTATTTTCTGAACACTATAATCTCATTTTGTTTGATTTGTTAGTTTTATCGAGTCAGGCGATCGATAGTAGCTTCGCTCGAGCACACTGGTGGTGAATTAATAAATGCAATAAATGCCCCATAAATAAATTCCATTTAAAAAAAAATCCCTCCGGTGGCTTGCATAATTTTAGTTTTATTTAATTAGCTTCATTAAAATGTATGGGCAAAATCAATATTATCTTCAACCAACAAAACTGTATCCGGGAGGGCTTCGGGAGTTGATATTTTTTCTTCTTTCTTTTCTTTTTTTTTTTTTTTTTTTTTTAAATAGCAGGTGGAAAAGCTGTGACTAAACAAGCTTGATTTGAATGAGTTTTATCAGGGAGGATCGAAAGGGGAGACAGATGGGAGCGGTAGCGTAATTGAACCTCCCGAATTGGCAATTTCTGCTTCTTCGCCCGCTAGGTGCAAACCCCTCCTTCACGACCGATAGACTCTAAACGAAGGATTTCTCGGGATATGGATGAGCCAAGTGAAGGTAAAATAAATACATACAGATAAATAAATATATCAGCGCGGAAAACATGTCCCATCCATCGCAAACGTGCACATTCTATCATCACAACAGTAACTGTTGTGGTTACTATGCCTGGCCTATAACGCTCTTGCAGCTCCATAATATGGAAGAAATATTATTTCTTCGTATTTGCCACAAACCTTGCTCACACTCTGGTTCATGGATCCTTCTGGACTTCAGGAGATTCTTACGGCTGGTGTACAACCAGCACTCTGCTCCGTGGTGGGTCGGATACATTTGAGTTTTCTGAACACATAATTACATTTCTGAGTTGAGAAGTTTTGTAAAGCAAGATAATATCTTGCTTATATGCATATTATGCTCTGTTGCCAGTGGCTAGTAGTAGAGCTTGGGTGGAATAGTTGGGTGGAAGTTTTTTTTTTAACATAGCAGTTGTTTTTAACATAATAATGATGCTAGTAAATCCACAAAAAATAAATTAGTTACAAAATGGGGAAAAAGGGATGCAGCAGACCTCTTAGAAGATTTGACGGTCTCACCAAAGCGGCTTACTAAATTTAAAAAAATCAGTCAGAAGAAATACCGGAAGAAAACCCACAGCTAAATTTTCAGGTATTTCTTTTGTTGAAAACTTGACCAGATTTGTCTTTAGCTCCTTATGGGTATGCATAGAAGGATAAATAAAATCACTAAATCACTTAAATGTATTAAATTATTGTTAGAAAGTATCGTTTTCCACGCACTAACTTTAATTTTACTCCGATGTTAGTTTTATAGTGCAATTTGAAATTAAGAATGTTTGAAAATCAACCTGGACAATCTGACTTTCATCCACCTTTTGAGGTCCATCAACTACCTTTCAACGCCCTTTTCCTCCCTTCTGCTTCGAGACCCGGTGGGTTGGTGAGATGGCTCATCTCATTGCTGTTGTCCCAATTTGGTGGATTGATTAACGGAGAGCTATTTGGTTTCCAAAACAGATAATTTACCTTTCCAAGAAGACTGTGTTCCTTTCAAATACGTACTAGCAACAACAGATATAGATCAAATACATTTTAATGGATTTTGTAATAATGACACTCTTAGTTAGTCTGAATGATGATTGGAATTGAAAGTTTCAATAGGGATGTATAGAAAATATCGATATATCGAAATATCGATATTTTTGGGCGATATATCGATATTTTCTCCCGATATTTTTTATCCCGATATATCGGAATATCGATATTGAAATGGCACTATCGGGTCTGATATAATATTTTTTAATCTAAAAATTATTATCATTCAAGGGGATGTATATTAAATTTTATTGCCTCTATTTTATTCTATAATTACGTTTTTTGGTAAATATATTATGCACGCTTTAGTATGCATGGATTTTTGGTTTATTATTCTTGGAATAATACACCTATGTTTTCGCGACGGAGGTCGACGACTCCGATCGGCCTCAAAATTTGACATTATCCGTTTCAAGAGGTTTACATTCCAAATCCGAAATGTCCCTACGCCGTCCGCCGTCCGGGCCGTTTTGGGCAGTAGGAGTTTTTTTAAAAATCTGGAATTTCGACGAAATACTCGGTTTCCATCTAGTTGTGCCCACAAGGTTTTCAGCCCGATCGCCCAAACCCGTGGGGCGCTATGGGGCTAAAATGGGGCTACTGGAGGGTTTTTTTTAAAGGCTTTTGGCTATGGGATCGAGTCAGGTGTCGTTTTCGAAGTATTTTTGGACGTAGAATCCACTTTTTGGGGTCCCGCAACGATCCGATTTCCTTGTTGCGATCTATAGGGCTTTTATGGGGCTACAAATGAGATTTTTTATGGATCCCAGGTCAAATATTTTTCAAGCAAAAAAAAAAAAGTTGAAAAACAATTTTAAAAAACCAAAAAACATTTTTTTTAAATATAAAAATCCAAAAAAAAAAATTTTAATTTTTTTCATTGACAGAATTAAATTTCTGTACAAGTAACGTACCTATATCAAAGAATAATTAACCCTAAAATTTGCAGCGTTTTTAATGTACCTATACCAACCTAACCAACATTGAGGTATTTTAAATTGATTTCGTGAAGGAAATTCGAAAATTTAGGTTTGTTGTGTTAAAAACAAATTAGGCAAAAAAAAAATATATCGAAGACCGATATATCGAAATATCGATATTTTTCACCAATATATCGTACTACTATTTCGATATTGTTTAAAAATATCGATAGTCGATATATCGATATTGTTCTCCGATAGTTACATCCCTAATTGAAACGGCGATGCAGATAATACTTGCACTGCTCCCCGAATGATGTGAAATTTGGCGCCCCGAGACGAGTTGCATGACATTCAGGTGCTACGACCGCTTATCGGACAACGGCGAACAATTAACGTACCTATTCAAGATAGGAGAAGGCCGGTTAATCTGGAGCCATCGGGAGCCGAGGCATGCGGCCATTGTACCCCGACTGCGCACACTGGCCCACGTACGGCTTCACGTACCACTTGAGAAGGGAGCCCATTAATATTCAACATCCCCGGGAACGTAACAGAATGGTGCAAATGGTCGGGATCAGGAGACGCCTCGCCGAAACGCGAGTGGACGCCGAATGTGGGCACAAGCCGGAACGAAGATTTGAAAGCAGTCGACCCCCCCCCCCCCCCCCCCCCCCAACATCTATTTACAAAAATCATTGCAAAAGCCCGCATTATTACATAGGTACCAGAACAGACAATTACTTCAAAAAGATTTACTTCAAACTGCCTCAAGAGAAAAATGTAAAACTTGGTTGACAAAGATTTGAACTTTGAAAAAGAAAAACTAAATTCACATCATTTCAGGGGCTAGTTCCTTTCTCTGCTTCGTCTGAATCAATCAAAATGTCCAATTACATACCAAACCGCCCATATCAAAAAGTCACTTCAGAATCCTTGAAGGAAAAGGAGGAAAAGTTTGTATACAAAAGAGTTGAGGTACAAATAGATCCCCACAGTAAAATCGGATCGTTCCGGGACCCCCAAAATTGGATTCTGCGTCCGAAAATTCTTCGGAAACGACACCTAACTCGATCCCATAGCCAAAAACCTTCAAAAAACACCTCCCGTAGCCCCATTTTAGCCCCATAGCGCCCCACGGGTTTGGGCGATCGGGCTGAAAACCTTGCGGGCGCAACTAGATGGTAAACCGTGTAGGTACCTACTTTGTCAAAATTTAAGATTTTTGAAAAATTCCTACTGGCGAAAACGGCTCGGAGGGCGGACAGACATTTCGGATTTTGGAATCTTGACACCTTAAGGTCGAATTTCGGATTTTGGAATCTTGACACTTTAAGGCCTCAATTGAAACGTATAATGACAATTTTTGAGGCCGATGAAAATTTTCGGCCTCCGAGACGAATACATAGGTGTATTATTCCAAGAATAATTAACCGAAATTGGTCGGCAAAGATTTGAGTTAGTGATTTACAAAAAAAAACCCTGAATCGCGGTTTCTCATTTTACTTGTCAAAAACCCTTTCTACCACCAAAATGGGGTCAAACACAGCACTCCAAACATACCGAAAAAATATTATGTAAATCCATGAAGGGAAAACAGTAGGTGCGGATTTAGGAGAGTCTCAATGCAGCGCCTGGGTTGTCGCAAGCCCAGCGAGTAACGTAACCCCTTTCCCTCGGATGAGCAGAATCGTCAAGTATTAAAATCTGTATCTTATTATTTGAAAGTACTAATTATGTTTCCTATTAAATGTCGAATTTTATTTGTTGAAGTACTGATGAATTTTTAATGTAAATTGCATTCTATGTTGAGGCTCTGTCTCACAGAGCCTTTTTTTTGCAATAAACAATTTTTCTTTATTTTCTTTCTTTTTCTAGAATCAGAATCTGGTAAGAAGTAAGGAGGCAACTCACTTGAAAAACTGAAGTTAGTGTAAATTGCGACCACATGGGCGCATTTGGCTCGCGCAAAAGTATCTTTCAATCACTCCAGACAAAGAATTAAGTAGGAAGAATGGCGTAGAATATGTTTTTTGCCAATACAAATAAGACTTCACCCCCTCTCAGTAGAATAAAAACGCAGCAAATTTTACTCAAGGGTTTGTTATTCTTTGTAATTATAGGTTAATTGTACAAAAACGTCGAAAATACTTTTGAAACACAAATAAATTCGGTACACAGAGGTTGGACAGATGTGGGACCCTGAAAAATGGATTATTCGTCAAAAACTACTCGAAAACGACACCCTATTTGACCTCCTGGGATCCTTCGAAAATTCCATTTGTAGCCCCCATGAAAGCTCCATAGATCCCCACGGTGAAATCGAATGGTTCTGAGACCCCCCAAAATGGATTCTACGTGCAAAAATACTTAGAAAGCGACACCCAACTTGACCCCATAGCCGAAATCCTTCAAAAACCCCTCCCGCAGCCCCATTTTAGCCCACGGGAATAAAGCGATCGGGCTGAAAAACCTTGCGGGCACAAATAGATGGTAAACCAAGTATTTTTTCAAAATTTCAGATTAAAAACAAAAAAATCCTACTGCCCAAAACGTCTCGCATGGCGGGCGGACCTTTCGTTTTTGGGATCTAGACATCTTGAAATGCACATTGAAAGTTCCTCGGTTCATCCATCTATACACGAATAAACTCAACGGCAAAAATAATACTTAATGAAACTAGGAAGAGAATCAGAATCTCTTCCAAGCTAAATCTTGATTCAAAACTTATTGATAGGTAACGCTTGTAAGATATCATTAGGTACACAAGTTGGTCACTGCAGTAGTAACAACAAAAACTGACTCTTGATTCAGTATTCGACATCCAACCAACGTAAATAGCGCGGATCATGGCGACACGAATGTGAAGCCGGAAGAGTGATTGGTTTCACCCCAAGACCCCCAAAGGACCCCCGTTACGAGCAGAATGTGCCTCACCCAAATTCAACATTTCCGTTCATGACGGCGCACATTTCTTCATTAACAGCAACTTTCGTTTCCTGTTCGAAGTGTAATTTTTTTTTCTTCGCAAGAGAAATTTGTTTTGGACGCGCGAACGTCTGCAACGATCCATCAAATGTTCAACGAAATTCAAGACGAAGGTTCTCGAAGGCCTCGCCAGAGCCCGATGGATTCCACTACTTTCAAGCCGCAGGAAAGTTACCTAACCGGTCGTTCGCCCACGCCTTCCTTGAGAAATCTTTGCACCTTTCTACGCTTGAGCCTTTTATTTTGTAAGTTATTTATTTGCGGTATCCCGATAAATCCCGCCTTTCGAGCCTACCAGGAATCAGGATCGAGAGGATTCGGAGCCTTTAAAGGGTACGGTTTAAAGGTCCTTTGAAGGTGCACATTAAAAAAACGATGGGCGTTTTTAACAGGGTCGTTGTCTATTCGTGAGTGAAATCTTGCCGTTTTTACGTGAATACCTCCGAGCATTAGTGTTAAACTCCTCTTTACGATACCCTGTGGGGGATTTTCTCTTTAACAGTACATTACACCATTGACAGGAAGGCTTTATCATGAACCAAAAGCTTTCTCCATAATAGTGATGCTAAATTTACAGATGTACAGTACAATTTGCTGCTTCAGTGAGGCATAAAAAGGATTATATGAGAAAAACTTCTCATTTTAATTACTATTTTGGGCGTCAGCTTAACAACCTTCTTCGCCATTCATTAAATACTTGAAATCCTCATTCCTTCCAAAAGCTTTTCAAAACTTTTTACAGTTCGTTTATATATTCAGACGCCGTAATGGAATACTTTCCATAAATAATAAATAACAATTTCCTGGGAAAAACGAATGAATACCATCTTAAACCCCCAGGTAAATTCTCATCTCTTCAAAACGACAGATGTGACGCGGGATTTTCGGGATGAAGGGAGGAAAATACATAAAGCAGATACATTTTAAATTATAGTTGGCAATCTAGAAGAAAGAGGGGAGGGGGGGAGGGGAGTCATCCCCCGAAGTTTGGATTATGTGGAGCGAGGCAATCCCACTTCCACGACTTGGTAATTCAATTTCAAGTTGAATGTTTGTTCCGACAGTTGGAACTTTGTCCGGAGCTTTGCGAGAGGGTTTTCCAAAGAGGGGGAGGGCTTCACTTTGACGAATTTTTAATCAAGAGAGCGTCAGCGAGCTCAAAAGGAGAAAACATTTACAGTAGCATCGGGTTTGAATTGCGTGAAAAATTCGCGTGGCACCATCTAAAAATTGAAAAATGTATACAACTAAAAATTTTGATTCAAACCAATTTTTACTAAATTTCACTTTTATTTTTTTGTTAACGCTGGCCGGGACCTCAAGATTTAGGAAGAGGTGCCGAGCCAGGGAGGGCAGTGACCTTGCATTGAGCATTCAACCGGTTCCTCACCGAGCTAAATCTCTCTCCATAGCATTTAAATGCACCCCCTCCCTTCAACGGGCCCTGCCCAGTCATTTGGATTCACAATTTACAAGGGCCTCCGGAGTACCGGCGTGAATTTATTCTAAAACTAGTTTATGGGAGGGACGAAACACGGAGTCAAGTATTAACGTTGATAGCGAACCAGAGCTCAGATATTATTAGTGTTAATAGGGGTTTGGGGGGCTCTGGATTCTCGTTGTTTCCGCCTCGTGAAGAAATATGATAATAGTACGGAATTTCGTACGAGGATTTTGATAGCAGTGGGTTGCCCTGATTTGCCAAACGTTGGAAGATTATTCATGGAATGAGCTCCTTGAGAAGGTCGGAATTCAGCATTTCTAACGACATATTCGGATTCAGCACCCTTTGAAACCCCCTAACACATATTTTTAGTTCGAAAATCCATATAGTTACGTGCAGAACTGTTTTAGAAATGTTGGAGATTTTAAACTGAAAGCGGAAGGCACGTGACGTCACACCTCGCCTGGGGTATCGAGTAGTTGGGCAAGTTGCCGCTAGAGTGCTGAATCATAAATCTGAACGGAATCAGGATAAAAACACCCATCCCTGGTCGATTTTCAAATAATCTTCGATTACTTCGATGCTCAAGTTTCAGAGTCGCAGTTTCAGAGGCGGCTTTTCGCGCCAAAACGACCCCCCCCCCCCCCTACTACATCCCCCATCAAACTGTTTAACGCCCTCTAAACCGATATTTGCCTCCACACCACCCCCAAACCTGGTTTTTACCCCTTCCTACCCAGTTTTGACATCATTCCAAATTCTAACACCATGCAGTCACTGCAACACACAATGTGACCGATGAGGAACCTCGAAAAATCGGATTTTGCGCCAAAATGGATTTTGCGCCAAAATGGGCTCTACATCAGAAACCCATTTTTTCACAAGAAGGTAATAAGGCGTTTCATTGCAACACTATTTATTTTGATAAACCCCCAATTCTGATGGTTTACTGGACTGAATCTGATAAATCCGTTTGATTATGATATAACTGGCTTCTTTACGATATAAGGCACCTTTAAACCACTTATTCAGGGTTGTTTAAACGTTGAGTGATAAAATTGTTTTATAAATAGACTAGTTTTATAAATTTACTGGAATCTAGTAAATATATCATCTATTTGATGCTCCGGCTCGCTTTGCTCGCCTACGCATCCAGCTGGGGGGTAGGGATAGGCAATCGGTAAAAAAGTATCGATTTTTTACACAAAATCGGAATCGGCTTCAAAGAATCGATTCTCAAAAAATCGTTTCCCTCAAGAATCGATTTTTGCGAAAATCGGGTTTTTAACGATTTTTCCTTTTTTTTGGGGGGGGGGGATCAAACTCGATCATAAATAAATAAAATATATCATAAGTAGGTAAATAAACCAATCAATAAGTAGGTAAGCGTTTGTACGTATATTTCTCATACGTTCTGATATATTTCTCAAGGAGTTCAAGGAGTGGTCATCTAATACATTGGATTATACAATAGATTCGAAAAAAGTCTGAAAAAATATTCACAAGAACCACATTCCTCTTCCACATCCTGCAAAAATAATAGTTTTGAGACGAGCTTCCCACTCAGTCTGTTCCTTGTCGCACAAAACACAAACTGAACCAACAGCGACGCGACAATCTAGAAGAGACAAGAAGTTCTTCTTCTAAACTCCTTGGACGCGACCATGGAGGAAAGAAAGATTTCTTTCCTCCATGGGACGAGACAATCTAGACTCAATATTGAAACCGCCTCCAAACGATTTTTGAGAAACGATTCTTTGAAGCCGATTCAGTCAATTCAAAAAACATCCATCATTATAAATAGGAAAAAGAAAATGTTTCAAGAACAATAATTTTCAAAATTGGCTAAGAACCTCTCTACCCCGATTTTTTTAAATCCCGATTTTGGGAAAAATCGGGATAAAAGTATCGATTCTCGATTTTATCGTATTACCAAAAATCGATTCGAAAAACCGATTTTTTACATGAAAACATCGATTTTTAGAAAAATCGGAAATCGATTGCGTATCCCTACTGGGGGGCTCCGCCTACCAGACCCCCGCTAGTGGGGTGCGTAGCATCGATGGACACGTTCATAACCCTGCATCAAGGTCAACTGCTCCTTCAACATCAACCCCCCCCCCCCCCCCTGGCTGATAAAATGATCGGCCGAGCGAAGCAAGGCCCCCCACCCCTGTCAAAGTGCCAGTCAAATCAAATTTAAAAACTCCACCTTCAATAATAATAAAACTACCTATGTGGGCAGCCGTGCAAAGCAAGCCCCCTGGCCGAGAAAATGATCAGCTGAGCGAAGTAAGGTCCCCCTGTCACAATCATCAGATATAAATTTATATCTATTTATAGACTTGCCCGTCCACATCTACTAGGACAGGCGCAAGTGCGCGCAAGTAAGCGTGGTGAGGCATTGTATGATAATATCCAGTTGTAGTATAATATGATAATATACAGTTATATTATAACTGTAAACAATGTTTACAGTTAGGTGATACAATGCCTCATCACGGTCATGTCATGTTCTTGAGGAATCCTGAGTCAAGTAGCGATTGAATTTGGGCCAAAAACTCATTTGGTTGGCGTCTAATCCACTATCAGACTTCCCTGAGGGGATCTCTCTAACGTTAGCGTACACTACTCGAGCAGTAAGCGACGAGCCAATTCGGATTAGGACTTGCGCCCAATTACGCCCTTTTGCGCGCAACTTCCGTTTGTCGCGGTGATTCCTCGTATTCCCAAGTGATTTGACGCCTTGTGCGGCCTCTACCTTCACCTTCACTTTGGGTCAGATCACAAAATTAGTTAACAACTATTGGCCATTGCGAACTCTAAAATCGGTAGGTGTCGCATGCCAGGTAGCCACCATAAACCCGCAATTCGTTAACACATTTTCTCACAAAATGGATATACGAGGACTACTGTCGAAATGAACAAGGATGATTCTCGACTCCTGGAATAGACTGGCCTTATTCAGTGGTGGTCCAATAGAAACACCATTCTATATTAGATCGAGCAAACTCCAAAAAGTACACGTACAATGACACAAAACATCCCTCGCCCCTTCGCAATTACTGACACATATCAAATGCATACATCCGTTTAGAATCATAGAAATGGAGAGAGATAAAACAACGACCTGTAGGAAAATTGAAACCCGTCTGTATACACCGGCTAGTGAAATTTGTCTGACAGATAAACACAGAACATGCAGACAAAAATGAAACCATTCGATATCGCATTCAACTAAAACTTTCAAAGCGAGAACTAAGTTTAAAAAAAAAGTTCGAAGTTCAGCTCTTTTAATCAGATAAAATCGTAATTTAATAAGTTTAAGTCGTTTATTATTACCTATATCGAGTGCTTTTGGTACGTTAATTGTCCACTGGACGTAATGGGACTTGTATTGGAAGAGTCGTTTGTGCTCGAGTTCGTGCGGCTTTTGCAGTGATATTGCGATCATTACTCGAACGAGCTCGATTCAAAAGGGGGAACGCGCGTGCACATGTTTTATGCGGGAGAAATCGCCGTTTGTGGGTTTGATTCGATCAAATCGGACGTTACAAAAGGTTCACGTAAACGAAGGGGGGTAATTATCAGACGACAGCCGCACGTCAAAATACGTGGATCATAACGAACCTACAAACGGCAACGTTTTCCCCGACGCCGATTTCCAAATGGAAAATCCTCCAGCGGGGAAAATCCCCTCCGTCGCTCGTGGACGGTTGATAATAATGGGAAAGTGTCCTCCGGAGAGCTTTTTAGGGTTTAAAAATTTAACAAGTCATTTCCCGGGTAGCAGGTGGGGGCCTCGCGCCGGAATAACGACAGGGAACTGTTATTTCTGGAATACCCCCCCCTGACAAACACTACCAGGCGCCATTTTGGGAAAATATGAAGCTCGTAGTTGCCGTAGTGCTCATAAAATACGGAGAGGGGCATCACTTTGAAAAGTGACCCTCAACGTTTAAGGCTGAATTTTAGGCTTTTGTGTCTCATGATGTTTAAGTTCGCATAAACTAGTTTTAGGGGGTAACTTTTGGTTTATTATTCTTGGAATAATACACCTTTGTAATCGCGACGGAGGTCGACGACTTCGATCGGCCCCAAAATTTGAAATTATCCGTTTCGAGAGGTCTAGATTCCAAATCCAAAATGTCCGTCCGTCGTCCGGGCCGTTTTGCGCAGGAGGAGTTTTAAAAAAATCTGAAACATCGACAAAGTACTCAGATTATCATCTAGTTGTGCCCGCAAGGTTTTCAGCCCGATCGCCCAACCCGAGGGGCGCTATGGGGCTAAAATGGGGCTACGGGAGGTGTTTTTTTTAGGGCTTTTGGCTATGGGATCGAGTTTGGTGTCGTTTTCGAAGTATTTTTGGACGTAGAATCCATTTTTGGGGGTCCCGGAACGATCCTTGAATTTCCTTGAAGAATATGTGGCTGATTGCCAATTTATCATTGACTAATCAAAAATTACGCCAATTTCAAAATTGTGCAAATTTTTGTCATTTCTACTCAATTTGATGCTCTACAACTTTCTCCAAGAGAATTTTATTCTCAGATCAACCGTTTGAACGCAAATCAACCAAGTTATCCGAAAAACGTGAGCTAAAAACCTAATTTTCATAATTTCTCCATTTTTCGATGCATATATCTCTGTAACGGTTCTGAATTTTGATAAAACGTATTGAATCAAAGTTGTAGAGAATTTTATCAGCTTTCATTTACTATGGGGCAAGGTTTATCGAAAAAGGCACCGTTTCCGAGAGATTCACGAAAAACCTGAAAAATGGACCTTTGGAGACCCCCCCCCCTCCTAGAGCTCAAACCCCACCCCCCAGGACTTTGACCCCCCCCCCTCCTACGTCTGTGCCAATTTTGGTTTGGGTTCTATTTATTTCTACCTCAGGGCGCTGTATTGTCTTCGTTGCCTGGACTATTAGCGCCACAGAGTCCCACGGCGAAGTTGGAAAGGTCTGAATCTGGCATAACTGGATGGATAGTCCGAAAATACATAAAAAACGACGCCCTCTTGACTCCATGATCAAAAACCTTCACCAATCCCTTCCGTAGCCCCGTTTTAGCCCCAGAGAGCCTCGTGGGTAAGGGCAATCAGGCTGAAAACCTTAAGGGTTAAGTAGGGCACAAACAGATGAACAACGGAGTATAATTGCTTTATGACACATTATGTCTCGAGACATAAAAGGTCGTATTTTGAGGTTCATCAAATGTGGGAACCCTCGTAAAAACCTTAGTCCATCAGTCAGAGTAGACCAACATTTAATGTAAAATGTGGTCTACTCTAACTGCTCGACTAGTTGAAGCGTTGAAGAAATGAATTCTTGTCGATCAAAAACTCTTCTTCCGAAGGGCCAAAAATACTCATCGCTTTCATTTAGGAGATTTTCCCAAGTCCTTGAAGTTGCATTACGTTTTTGTTCTTTTTTTTCGTATTTTCCTGGACCCGCGGAGGTTGTGGTGATCTCGAGGCGTCTGCAGTGGGAGATAGAAAGAAAGCGGGAGCCCTCAAGGCCACATTTCCTCCGTCTTCGTCTCTTCGTCCGACACTTCTTTCCCCTTCCTCGCCCGCCTTTCGCCTTCCGTCTTTGTTTGGTTGGCTCCTTCTCTCGTCCTATTATCCTAGGATTATCCTAGGCTCGGCCATTCTTCTTCGAGCCCGACGGTACAAGATTAGTCCTGTCCGAAGTATAAAAAGAGAAGAGAGAGAGAAAAAATTCCTCCGGTTGGATGGAAATTCCGACGGTTTGACGTCCTCCTGCAATCCGCGACCGCCTGAATGATGAATGAACTGATTTTGTTGGAATTTTGATCCCCGGGTTGATGAACCAGATACCCCCGCCGAGCATTTCCTCCGATTTGATGAGCTTTCGATGAGCCGAGCCGCAGAAACATTTTTTTGCGCGATTCGAACGTCGCCCGAAGTGGGCAAATGGGATTTTGCAGCTCGAAAAGCAATTACGCTGTAATTGAGCGTCTGGTTTGGATTAGAGGGTACGTCAGTGATTTCTTCCCTGAAGACGGTATGATGTTTACAGAGAAGGAGATGCTGTGGCAAAAATGATAAAAACCGAGCGATTAGCAGCTAAACGGCCGAGTTATTAGCGGCCCTCTCGTCACCGAGAGAAGCGGGACTTCCCCATCACGCCGCCGGAAGTGGCGCTTCCCGTGGCCCGCGACTGAACGAAGTGGGGCAGGCGAGCGAATTGAAGCCAGTAGAGTTTGACCCGTGCGGCCATAATAATAAAAGGGCAATTATTGTCCGTTGTTCATATTTTATATCAGCTCACGAATCAACATCAAAGTTATCATGCGTTTTTAATTTTTCTAATTTCCGCCATCCAACTGGGATCGTCAAAATATCGTATGCGACGAGTTGGGTCGTTCGCGTCTTCGTCAGTCGGTCCAGTCCCGGAGGAATTCTAAGTGGAATAGACTGTTGGAGAAGGAAGATGAGCGGCGAAGTAGTTTTGTTGGCTAGACGCGGTTGGAAGGAAAGACTGGCCTTGAGAGGAGCTGCTTTCTACTCGACGGCCCACCGGCACGCACCTTGCAATCATCCCGAAGACTCCCAACGGATGGGACTTTGATATCAAACATCCAGACAAATGTTGCCCACGGAAGGTACCACCTCGAATTACAGCGACAAGAAAAAAAAATCACATGCCCTAACAAACTGACGATTTCGTCGTTCACGTATGAATCCTTCAGGAAGTCGTCCGTACAATCCCTGATGATGGCTAAATGCGCCGAAAGTTTGATGCAATTTAATGATAGCTTATTAGGGGTTGACGTCATAATTACAAACGACGAAACGGATTTGATGGGTGAAAAAATACTGCACGTGAGATAATAATTTAAATTAGCAATAATTTAAATTTACTTCGAAAACGACATCTCTACCAACTCTTTGGTCAAAGACCTTCAAAATCCCAAACTGTAGCCTCATTGAATCCATATAAAACCCCAAGGTGTAGTCGAACGAGTATGGGACCTTTATCATTCGATTCTTAGTCAAAAATAACTGCGAAAACGACTCCTCAGTCGACTCTCTGGTGAAAGTCCTTCAAAACCAACAACTGTAGCCCCATTAAGCCCCACAGAGCCCTACAATGTGTCCTGACAGGTTTAGAACCCCCGTAAAATGGTTCTTCGTCCAAAACAACTGCAAAAACGACACCTCACTCGACTCAGCGGCCCTAACCCTCCATAACGAAACCTCCTGTAATCTCATTGAAGCCCCAAAGAGCCTCAAGATGAGTCCAGACAGGCCAAGGACCCCCTTAAATCGACTCGACGTCCAAAACCACTGCGAAAACGACACCTCAGCCGACTCAGTGGCCCTAACCCTCCATAAAAACCCTTCTGTACCCCATTATAGCCCCAGAAAAACCAACGATGTGTCCTAACAAATAACACGATACTATAGTAAACATCCTTTTTTGTTGATTCAATTGGCAACATTTTGGCTTTCAACAGATAATCCCATTGAAGTAAATCAATATTTTCTTCCACCACTACAAAAAAATACAATTTATGTAAGTCATTTACAAATTGGGTTTTTCACTTTTTAAAGCTTTAGTATTTAGGTAGACTGTAAATTTAAAATCACAAAATGTAAACTTACGAAGCGTCGACGAGCAGATAAAGTCTCGACATACCTGCAACACAAATAAAGAAGAAAATTGTATTAAAAATTCGCTGATAGCGCGTCGAAATAGCATGCTGTAATCCCAAAGTCGGGTAACACTCGTCTCACCGGGTTGCCAAGTTGTTTTTTTTTTTTTTTTTTTTTTTTTTTTTTTTTTAGGCATTATCTCCTGCACCCACGGCCTCCATGAAACCCCGTGAGGTTCTCCTCCGACTCAAATCGCCCCGAAGAAAGTTGTACGAGTAATCCCGTTGCGTAACCCCCTCAAATCTGACCTCGTGTTCCCACGAAAAAAACGACGTCAGCAAGAAATTTTTCCAAGATGCATTTTCTACGGCGGACTTCGTCGTGATGATGTAATCGCGCGAAAATCACTCTGGAAATGTTCGTTCCCGGCAATATCGAACGGCTTTTGTTTCATTAAAGCACCCTCCATGGAAGTTTTTGCAAGAAAATCCGTCGAGAGAGAGAAGAAGACTTGGCAAAACCCGCTAGGATTTTATTAGCTCGCTCAATTCAGTTAGGAATTATGTTGAAACAATCCCGAAGTGAAGTTTCCATCTCTCGGAGATTTTTCCCACCGGGAGAAGATGGCGGAGAAAATTACAATCCGTTTCCCAGCGAAGGACCTCCACGAGGGAAAAACCTTATTGTAATATTTCACTAGATTTGAAATCGGTAAATCGATCGAAAAACCTCAGTTTACGTCTCAAGTCGTTTCGTCAAAATTTCAAATATTTTGTTGATATATTCAGTTTCCCTTTTACTTGGGTGTGTCGAAGGATTTTGGCGAAGAGCTCGAATAAGGTGATGTTTGAGAAGTAATTGGCCTGTAAACGTGAATCATCTTGCAAAGAAGCTGCAGAGCCCTCCCGGAACACTAACATGAAGTCTTCATGTCGAGCCAAATCACCTGAGTACCTACGCAATGAGGAGCCGACTATGCTGTGTACATGATGAGGAGCCTACTCTGCTGAGCAGGCGCGACACGTGAGGGAGGCAGCGTCGCAACTGCACCCCCTCGATGCAGAAGGGCGAGAGGGGGGGCTACGTATTACCTACCTAATTAGTTACCTAGCTAAAAATGAATCAAAACTCGGCTCGAAAATCTGCGTAAGTTCTTGTAGACCTTACATAGTTCGCGGAACGTCTGAAAAGCCTGTGTTGATAGTGCAATGATAACGGGAGCACTGCCCTTCTTGAGACGATTTTTTTGCATGGACCTTATGGAACAACGAACTAAGTGTGAAGCCAGAAATGTCGAAATGTGGGGCAGTTCTGGGAACTGCGCACACCCTTCCTTCTCACCGTTCACCAGATGTTAAATCACCTCCACAATCAGTGTTGGCAGTCTTCGTTCATGGGCAGGGAATTTTCGTTTGTAATGAGGGACTTTTTCAGGATCTAATCTGTCTCAAATCATGGAAAAAATAGGGGCTTACTTTTGAAATATTTTGAAAACTTTTTGGTGTTGCTATATTACTTTGTACGGTATGAAATCATAAAATTCCGATCGACCAAGGTTTCTGATTTTTTCAGTTTTCCCACAAAGGTATTTTTTACCAGAAGCAGCTTCTGAGGGGATGGCATCAGGGGTTTAGTGTGCTTCCTTGTTTTCTGGGAAGTGTTTTCTGAACTCGGTGATCTGCGTTTGTCTCATTTATAAGTTTTTTATTCGTTCGTTTCATTGTTCATTTCATAAAGCGTTTGTTGGATAACTCTATTGATTTCATCTTGAGGGCGTTTTCCCGTAAATTAAATGTGACGTTATACCCTCAATCAGGAAAACCCATCCATTGATCCCAACCGCATATCTGTATACAGATATGTATATATACAGAGACAGAAGTTCTGTCACAGAATCAGCATGAAAGTCTTACCCTTATCCTCCTGGTGGGCGAAAAGTAACTAATTGCGTTAATTCCACTTTTTAGGGAGCTGTACTCGGCCGAACTTGGCAACCCAACGAGGACCTAACACTGCCTCAGTATCCCTCACAAGTCGTCGCCCCGAAGAACGAAAGGGGAAGAAAATCACGCCGAAACTTGGAAACTAACGCATTTCATCATCAGGGGCGTTTCTTCGTTGCACAAGTGAACAGTTGGCACACCTCATTTCCATACTCCTCCGACGTGTTTACTTATCGTTTGGCCACCAAAAGCGGTCCAATGTGCATAGAACGAGCTGCACCTCTTGTCCGCGTTGCGGGACGTTGGGCCACTTGCAAAACTCATACCTCCAATTATCGCGCTAGGACCCACACCTCCATAGCTGATAGTGATGATAGGTTTTTACTCCCCACTTCTTCAGGTAATTATGCCATTTTTTTTAGTTGCATCGTAAATGTGCAGTAAAATTACGCTACTATAACAGGTTTTTTTTTAGTTTTTCAGCGTTTAAACTTCATGACGTGGCACGACGTATGGCACTGGTAGAAATCGTTCCTACTCTGTAATTTTGAATCATCAAACGACGATTGATCACACACATAAAAAAACCTTTTCCGCCAATTACGAACTTCGTTTTCGCTCGAAGAGCTTCAAAAAGTTGTCAAGTTGGTACTCCTCGGATCGGTTGCGTATTCAAGGATGCTAATTGGGAGACATTTTGAAATGAAACCCCGTTTTAAAAGGCCTCCCCTTTAAAACATCGTCAAGTCCGCAATGTTGACAACCCCTTCGTTTAACAGGTGGGTGCTTCAAGGCTTCAATGGGTTGATAAATGGGAGGACGCGCTGGGAGCTCTTAGAAATTTGAGTGGCTCGTGCGGAAATAATTCTTGGTTTTTTTTTGTTTTTTTAAGGGAGAAACCCCAAAAGAGGGAATTTTTTTACGGCACAGTAACGTGAAAAAGTTGAAATCCGATTCATTTGTAAGGTTTATCAGTCTATCAATGATTTTAGATTAATGTGATCTGCAACACTCGTTTCACACTAACACTATTTCCAGAAATCGCGAAAAATTTCGTTCATTCTGAAAACTGATAAAATTAAAATGATTCATTTTGTCTTTCAAGAATACTTTCAAGAATGGCTATGAACGAAAGAAGTATACTGCAGCAGCCTTTCTGGATGTCCAGTCGGCGTTTGATAGAGTTTGGCACGTTTGGACTCCTCCTAAAAATCCGACCATTCCTCCCGAATTCCCTGTTCCTCTTCCTCAAGTCATTCTTGAGTGGACAATCAGCGCAAGAGTTCCACAAGGATCGCCTCTCAGCCCGCTTCTGTACAACGCCTACTGCCATGACTTCCCTGGTACGTGTGACACGCTTCTGCCCCAGTTTGCAGACGACACAGGAATACTCGCTTCAGGAGACACGGTCATGGAGGCAAGATGGCACCTGAAGAGACACTTGGCCAAAGCTGAAGAGTGGCTCAACAAATGGAAGGTGAAGGTCAACCCAACAAAGTCCTCGCTCATCACCTTCACGCTTAGGCCAGGAACGGTCGGCAACGTCGGTCTCTGTGGTGGTTTACTTCCAAGGAAAATTCAAGTTCTCTAGGTTTTACCCTAGACCGTAGACTAACTTGGAAGTACCACATCAAGAACGTCAGAGACGCTATGAAAAAGAGGACCTTCCTATGCTGGCCAATGCTGAATTGGAGATCCAAGCTGAGCCTGGAGAACAAGAAGCTCTCATAAGACCTGGAAATGGAATGGCTGCGAGATCTGGGGTACAGCCTGCTACACTTCCATACAACAGATTCAGCGACAACAAAACAAGATCACCCACAGGTGCCCCGTGATACCTACGGGAGAAACGACGTGCTCCGGGAAGACCTCCAACTATCCACAATTCAAGAGACCATCACTACACAATGCACAAAACCGGTGGAGAAGGCCGAAGGGAACGCGAATCCATGCGTCACGGCAATAACAGATCCACCAGGTTTTGGGACAAGATTCAAAAGGACACATCTCAGACATAACCATATAACTACTATCACTCCTCACAACAACCAAGACATCCCATTCCTATCAAACTAACAGAACATCACATCCAAAGAGCTCATCGAAGCTAGCGGAGATAATAAAAAACTGTTTACATGAAGAATACTGCATCCTGCATAAGCGAAGAGAGAAGTGAATAAAAAGTTTCTATTAAACCATCTAAGCATGATTGAGAAAATGATGACTGAAGTTGAAAACGTGTAGCGAATGAGTTTTGCTGCTCATGATCTTGGAAAGATCAAGTTTAATCCACACTTTTATGAGTAATGCAGTGAAGATGATTTTACGGTTGCTTGATTAGTCTGGTCGCGAGTCTCTGGTCTGGTCTTTGGTCTCGTCTCTTGTCGGGTCTGGTGTGGTCCTAGTTTGAACCACAAACGGTCGCACCCGGAGCAAACAACGGATTTTCATAGAAGCGTTTAGAAAACTCACAATAGCCACTGTATAGTAGGTTATTTTGTATGCGTCCCAGCTTCAACTACTTCTACTTCATTAACTTCGCTGAGCCGTCTTTTTCTTCTTTTCTTCGGCATTTGACTTATAAATGCACGGGACTTTTCATCTTCGGTTGCATTTGATATTATGACATCGTTTGACGATTAAATGGATCAAAAACCGCGATTTTAAGCATTTTTATAAGGGCAATACCTGAGTTCCCAGAGCAGAGCAATACTGGAAGTTCAGTAGGTACGTGCGTTGGTACCTCCTTTTAAGGGCTAAGAGTGGGACTCCTCGGCTTTCAGGAAACAAGTCCTCGAGCCCGGATGCTCCCCGAACTCCTTCGCTATCGATTCCAGCAGTTCTGCTGTTTTATAACTCACAGAAGTGATTCCGAACGCGTTAAATGTCGCGCAAGCGCATTTGAATTCCCCCTCCGATCTCGTGGTGGTCACTTCGTCGACCAAGAAGTACCTAAGTTGTGGAATTCTATCCCGCTCGGAGAATCCAGGCAGCGTTCGAGGTCCGAGTCACTCCCGAACAGCGAAACTCGCTCGAAGAGAATCCAAAATCACGTAAATTTTGGGAGCTAAATCCTCCAAAATGTTCTCCCGTCATCAGATGATAGATTCTATTCTCTGCAGCATGATTTCTCAACGTTCACTTCAATTTCACTTTTTTTTCACTGAGCGGCCCATCTCCTCAACCCGTCATCCCAGCTCCAATATCGTTTCCCAGTTTTGTTTGATCAGTTACGAAACCCAGGCACGACACACTGGGCCATAACTCTGAGGTCGGAATCAAGAAGGGGCCCCTCGTCATGGATGGCAGGCTCGCCAACTTCCCGACCACGCTCGGGAGTTTCTATGGCACGAATACAAGATATCAGGAAGTATTTCGGCTACTGCGAACCAAATCAATCAAAACAATCTTTTTTGTAGTTTTATTGATCTCTGCTGTTATGACAACTGGCTCTTTTTTTTTATGGTTTTTTTTGTCTCCGTCAAATATCGAACCGCTCTATCGATTGTCGTAAAACCACCCCTCGTTGAAATCCTTGTTGCATTGTCGGTTTTCTCCTTTCTGCACTCGCGTTATTTCACAGAGTTACGTATGAGTTTGTCCTAGATAGCTCCCCGCATTCGGGACAATAAATAAAAAAAAAACTTTCAGGCGCGTATGCAATTAAGGGAAAATGTTTCCTGAATGTTTCACTTTTTTTCGTGCAGCATGTGTCAAAGCAAAGTTGAGAGTGGTTAAATGAAGGGTGCTGGTCAGTGGACACGAAAAAGGTAAGGAGAAAAAGCTCCCTGAAGATGACCATTTTTTAAATCAAAATTATTTTGGGCTCTGGTGAAGGAGGAGCTCACCAGACAGCAAACGCAGCAAACAGCAAAAGTCACCTCCACCGTCTTCAGTTAACTAATAAGAGCTTAATTTGGCCTTGAAAAAAAATAAGCTCCGGGTTATGATTTTATTACAGCTGACCGTTAATTGTGAAGTACAGCACAAAGTACAACACGTATCTGATGAAAAAGAGATCTTAGAAAACAACAAGCTAAGTATACACAGCACTCAGAAGGCCCAATCTGAAGTATGTGCGCAACATGGTACACGTTAATATAACAGATAGGACTACAACAGAACAAGATCGTCCCCTCACAGGTGCTCCGTCGTATTAATATTATCAACACAACAGACCGTCACATCACAGTGTGATTCACAGTACATTAAACTGGTGGAGAAGTTCGAATCGAAAACGTCTCACGCACAATCAAATCCGACATCCATAAAGCTCACAGAAACTGCAGAATTTACAATAAAAAATTGTGAATTATATTTTTAAAGTTGAATTTTTAGGGTAGTAAATAATAGTATTATATTGGAGAACATTAAATGCCCAAATTTTGAATAATACGTCAGAGATCCAACTCGTTTTGATCCCTCTCACTGAACCAAGAAAATCCTTATTTAAATTACTCCGAAGCCCATCCGATGAGCTCATCGAAGCTGGAGACAATAAAAAACTTTTGACCTTTGAAAATTACTCTGAAGTCTGCTATAAAACTATAGTTTTATCACTCCATCACACCTGTTTGATCTCTCCAACTTCACCGTCACTCTGACTGGTTTTTTTTTTTTTCTTTCTTTTTCATTCCCACTACATCATGTGCATAGAAGGTCAGAACCGGTGTGTGTAAGTGTGATGTGCGGGTGATTCCACGAAAACTGGAAATTTTAGGTCTTTCAAACACGATGGCTCTCCTATTTGATTTTTCAAAAAAACTTTTTTTTGGGCTTAAGGGAGAAGACGATAGCTTTAATTCGAATCAAGTTTCATCCCTTTACTTGAAAACTTAGGTATGAAATTTCAAATTTGAAGTTCGATATCCTCATTCTCTCACGTGTCCCTTTCTCAGAGCTTCCAACTTCAACAACTACTGACGATGAACCAAGTAGATTTTCGCCAAAATCCAATGTATCGTTATTTTCACCTGCTCTTCACCTTCAACTTTTTAGAGAATACGGATTTTAACAGTGAACCGTGTTGAGTAAGGACAACATCATGTGGCTGTCACGGAGGTAGTCACCTCATTCTCTCACATTATTTTGAGAAAGTCTTGTGTCTGCCATGCCCCTAGTAGGACCAGAAAAATGGGTCAGCAACACTTCCACACATCGCTTCTGCACGTCGAGAAATCGTCATTGTCAAAATATCCTCCCTCTTCAGTCGGTGTCCTGTTTTGTGGGAGGATTTTATCTTTCGGCACTTGAATTCTCATTCTCTCATCTTTCATAATACTAGTTGTGGTAAGTTTCAGAATTTTGATTATCAGTCACATAGTGAGCGTTGCCAAGTGCTTGTGCCATGTGATTTTTGAAAATTGCAGTAATAACAATGTGTGCAATAGCATCCTATTTTGAAGCCAAAAACCTCATTCTCTCATTCTCATTCTCTCACGTTAATCATAGGTAAATGAGAGAATGAGGTTCGGAATGAGAGAATGAGGATGATCCTACATTCTTACGATTTTATTATATTACCTAAATATATTTCATATTTTTCATTAATTGAGTAGACAAACGCAACAGCGCTAGAGTCAATTTATTATACATTCAAAATCAATCTGGCGTCTCATTTTATTTGTTTTCCTCATTCTCATACCTACCTCATTCCCTCATCTTACGAATTTACAAAATTTTCTATTCTTGCTAAACGGAGCACTTGTATGATTGAATTCGTTGCTAAACTTCATCTGAACAACCTTCAAAGTAAACCTAATCAAAAAAATCTATAAACAAAGAAAGAATTTTTCACTCATATTTGGACATCAAAAATTTCCAGTTTTCGTGGAATCACCCGTATACATCTCACCCTAAATCTCCTTAAACCAGTTTTGACCTCCTCACTTACCCCTCTACGTCACCCGAACCGGTTTTGGTAAGATTGACCTTCCGAAAGTAGTACAACACAACGCCACCATGGACGCTGGCATCGAATCTACAGATTTCACGTCCGAAGGTTGGCTAATCTGAACCTCCCTTCAAGATGGCTGATTGTTTATGTTAGGGATGTCCTTCGCCGATACAGTCAGTTTCTACGGATATTCGGAGAACTGTGTGGTCTGCTTTCGGGCTCGGGGCGGTAAATGACGTCATTTGCCGTCCTTTCGGTTTCAAACCTTCCAACTTCAGGAACGATCGCGACTTTTTTTGCGGTATCAGGGCGTTATTAGACATTTCATGGAACTAGCTTTCAATTAAATTAAACAAAAAAATATGCTTATATAGCTCATTATCCTGCGCACTTTTTGACGTCATTGGATCATCCCACAAACCACTAAGTGCATTTGAATAACAAATACCGGGCACAAATGCAATTAAGGGCCGCCTCAATGGGACATTCCACTAACAGGTACACAATGCTCCAGTGAGTCGCCACAGTGGCATAATAGCGCATTTCCATTCTATTTCCACTCGCCCTATCCAGAAGGGTTAATATTTTAATGGATCCCTCTCCCGCCCAAAGCGAATAAACCCTTCTGTTTCCAAGCATAGAGCAGAGATTTCAAAACCCTTCTGCATGGTTGGCGCTTTGTTCCGGCTCAACCCTTTTCGGTACGAAGCTCCCCAAAACTGTGAAAGCTCGCATTTGTAATTAGAGGGTCAGGAGTATCATAAAGAACTCAACAGGAGTATTTTTTGCAGAGAGCGCATCTCCCGAATGAACGAAAATTTGAATAACTTTCACGTCGGTGGGGGGGGGGGGGGGGGGGGTAATTTGACAGGCGGAGTTTGTATTTTGAGGGCGAGGGTTTTACCGAAACCTGCAACCGGCGGGGGAAATTTTACCGGCGTGCGATTTATGCGGCAGCACAGCGTTAACTAACGAAATTATTCAACGATTTGATTTCCCTGAAACGCGCCGCTCTCCGGTACACGAACCCATTTTACGGTGTTTGTCTCGAAAATTTAGTTAACTCAAAATACGACCCGGCGGCGGAATATTCTACATTTATTAATTGAATAAAATTATTGCGCGCACAGGTACCAACGCAAAATGTGAAATTCATACGGTGCTACAACGGAACAAGTCATTTTACACTCAGTCGGAACATCGGAGGGATATGTGAACTTTTTTTTTTCTTTTTTTTTAACATGTTCACTGGTTTGGCTTGAAGAACGGGAAGCCGTGTAAGTAACGAAGTAACGACCCACAGTAGTCCGAGTGAGGCAAAACCCCCCATTTTGGTTTATTATTATTGGCGTAATACACGCGACGGAGGTCGAAAATTCAGATCGGCCTCAAAATTTGACATTATTCGTTTCCAAGAGGACTCGATTCCAACAACGGAATGTCCGTCCGCCTCACAGTGGTCCAAACGGCCCATTTAGGTGGGGAAAAAAAATTATCTGAAAAATCCCGAATTTGCAGTATACTCATTGTTAATTATGAGTTCGTAGTCCCCCAAAAACACAAATATTTACCTCCTAAAGCTTTATTTTATAGTGGAAACGAGTCACTTGTATTCGTGGTTAAACACACTGAGAGAAAAAAAGGGCCTATTCTAGGTTATTTTTCGATTTTTTTCTAGGTTAAATGCTGCCAACCTAGATTTTTTTTGGTTTTCATTCTAGGGTGGAACAATTTAGTCTAGGTTGAATATCATTTAACCTAGATTGAAAATACTGGTGAAGTTACCGTCCTAAAAATGCAAACAACCAAGATTTAAAATGCGCCACCCCCACACTTTAGTTTTAGGTTAAGTTCACGGTGTGTGCCGCCGCCTCCATCCATTTACAGTCTAGGTTAAAAACATTAATGTCTTGGTTGTCTCACCCTGGTATTCAATGTTTTTCACTTTCATAGACGGTTGATTTACCCTGAAACGAAAAAGTTCTCACCCCACCTCAAACAATTTACAGCCATGGCGCGTTAACCTAGAACCCTTTTTTTCTCTAGGTTGTGCCCCTTTATTTACGAGGTTGTTTCAATTACTATCCCTGTTGTACCAGTTAAATTTCTAGGTAGCTTCCTATTCTTTTCAGGTTGGTCCTAATAAATTACTAGGTGGTCCACTTTTCTTTCTAGGTTTGCTCCACTTCCATTGCAGGTTGGTTCTATCAACTTCAACTATCTTTCTGGGTTGTCTCTGTTTCCAACTCTGTACAAAAATTTGAATGTGACGTCATAATATGACTGCACATAGTGACAGAAAATAGATGATTAGAATTTGACAAAGATTTGGCCTCAACCCCACCGGGTAAATAGCAGGGGTGCCAAGACAACGAGAATTAAAGCCCACCCCTACAGTGGCGCTCTCCGCGACCGCTTAGCGTACCGTAGAAACAACCTGGAATTTATCGAATGAATTACAATCACTGTTGTTTAAACCTAAAACTATTTGTGGTACTACGGTAGTTTTAACCAAGACTGAAAGTCTAACTTTTTCTTTTGGGTTGTTACCTAAAGTAACAATCTCGCCTTTTAAATCTCTCGGTTGTTTTCAGTTGTACAACCGAGACTTTAATGGAGGGGAATTATATGGAAGGTCAAATCATTCGATTCTAGGTTACCCCACTTAAAAGTCAAAGGTAGGTAATATATTTTCTAGGTCTTCACAATGTCAACCTAGACCAAATGTGAAGTTCACATTTGGTCTAGGTTGACACTTTTTTATTCCAGGTTGTGGTCAGAGGGCGGGTAATAACGGATTAGGTTGTTTCTATATGGGTCTAGGTTGTATTAATATTTTTCGATGTTACTTTAACCTGGACCTATTTTTTTCTAGGTTGAATCAATTGATTCTAGGTGGTTTCAATTTCTTTTCGAGGTTATTTCGGATTTAACCTAGCCACTAAAAAAATCTTTTCTCTCAGTGCAAGACTTAGTGCTCAGTATCTTCCGTTTGACTTATTCGACAACAGCGCAGCCAGTTGTGGGCAGATAGTTTGAGGCTCATTAGTCTGCACTAATGAACATAAGAGAAAGACGTAAGTAGGTACTTTTAAATTATTAGAAATCCTACTAACTTAGAGAAACGAACTAAGACGTTTTGGAGTGAAAGTAGCGCGAGTTGCCGAAGAGATTATTGCTTTTTCCACTTCTTCAAACGTTCTAGTTTAGCTATTCAATCGCGTTTTATTTTTGCGATTTTTTCCGTTTGTCTTGATATTAAATATATTTAGGTTGGTTTGTAGGAATAACGGTGACGGTCCCAATTGGGGATGCAGTTTGTGGAAGAATGGAAGATGCTGCCGTAGAAAGACCGTCACGAAAAAAAAAAGTGGTTTTGTGATCCCTAGACTTGCTTCAGATTCATCATTTCTATCTTAAAATATAAGATAATAATATCAAGTCATATTATGATATTATCATAATATGACTTGATATTATTAAATACATATGATATGTAACATAATATGTTATCGTTATATAATATATTATCGTATATCATAATATGATAATGATTAAAATCAAACTGCAACCTATCAGAATTTTTGAAAAATGAGGTTATGGCGGTTTCTGACAGTATTTTTTACGCTGAAGCCATTGGTGAAGTTGTTTGGAGTCAAACTGCAGCTCTTCCCTGAGAAAATTTTCTCAGGGAAGGGCTGCAGTTTAAACAAGCTTGTTGTTTAACAACAGAGCTTGTTTAAACAAGCAAAAAGTTGAGAGTTGGAGTCAAAGTGTATCCTATCCAACGAGTTATACTGGATGGGATTCACTTTGATCCCAAGCAAGTGATTCAACCAATCAGATTGCAGGATTGAGGTTCGAATCAACAAAAAACAGATGTTTCCAATATTTCATTATTTTATTATTTTTTAGTGATTTATTAATCAAAACTGTAAAAAAAAAGTCGGTTATTTTATTCCTAACCTTCCGAATAATGTTTTTCAAACAACTGAAAAATCAATATAGGTGCTCATGGTTTGTTGTGATTGGCCCAAGGCCCCGGATACTAACCCGCAATGAAAAAGTTTAGAATCAAACCGCTACCTACCCCAATGTTGGGGTCAAACTGCATCCTATCCATTCTTTTTTTCCCCCGATTTTGGAAAGATGAACAACAGAATAATTGTTTTGTTTTTTGTTTTGTTTTTTTTTGTTTTTTTCACCTCAAACGCCTTCACAGGATTGCAATAGATGCTAGAAAGCTATCAGTTTAAAGCGTAGCATTGAAAAAGTGCCCTAAACAGTTTTTCGCGTCTCCTGAAAAGTTAGCCAAAACGGATAGGTTGCGGTTTGATTCTAGACGACTGATAATATATTTAATATATTATATTACACATCTTAATCATTTAACCCTAATTTCTATCAGTTTCTCTACAAAGGGGTACACTTAGATCTGTAGTAGGTTACGTCTTTATTTTTGCAGAGTTTTATTGTTTTATTTATTTCACATTTTTACTTTTTCTTTCACTCCAGTTATTTTTATTCTTATTTTCCAAGCTGTGAGGTTGTGTATGGTTACATTTGCAGGTATGTACTCTTATTAAGGGGGTTAGGAGAGGCAAAAAAAATTTTTTGGCCAGATTTTTTCATTTTTTTCCTGTAGCTGAGGTCTTCCTGAGTCGATTGATACCATATAGTTGGGTTCTGATAAACAAAAGTATTTTTTCAGGCCTATAAACCGAACCACGACGCGCTAGTAGAGTGAGGGCAGTGCGCTCCGTCATCGCCGGTCCCCTACTGCTCCAGTAGACTTTTCTAAATTATATTGGTTCTATAGAGTAAAATCTACATCCCACGATCACGTACCTATATTGCAATAACACCTAAATACAGTACCGCTATCATCCCTTCAAATAACAACTAAATATTCATTCCATCAACACTTACGTGCAAATCCTGTCATCCACACGTGCAAAACCGTCACTTTTTCGCTTTTAGAACACTTTCAATTGACTTCTCATCATATTTTTCCAATAAAATAAACAGAAAGAGGCAACACTCTGGTAAGAACCAAAAGCCGGCAGAAAGAATAAACACACTTGGCGTGAAAAATGCCTGGAAAGTGAGTTCACATCGATAACCCGAAGAAACCCTTTCGTAACCGATCCATAAAAAATACAACAACAACAACAACAACAAACATTCTTGATAGTATCGATAGTTTCGTTCGAAATCGATAAATGTTTATCAATTCCGAAAATATGAAATTATTCTGTAAAAAAAAAATAAAAGAAGAAGAAATGAGAAGTGGAGTGCTCGCTCAAGCGCAGCAAGGTCGCGAACGCCCGAAACATTTTTCCTTGATGGTAGTGGAACTTCAATAAACATCAATAATTGGAAATTCATGAAAATTAAGATATATATTATGTTTTTCTAACGTTTGCTTTGAAGAATGAATTTTTGTCGTTATTTTTCCCATAATCAGCAACAAAAGTATAAATAGTTGAGCCAATTTTGCGGGACGAAAATTGCGCTTATTGGGCGTACAATTTGGTCGGGAATCTAACGGAAAAATTAAGGGTTCCCAGTTGAAAATAAGGAAGTTGGGCGCAAGTGCGCCCATTTGCGAGCATTTTTTGGCGATCTCAACCCCACTGGCTTTTCATTTCCGACCAACAGTTCCATTCTCACTGCCGCTCTTGCTCCTCATTCCCCACTATATCTCTCATTTTCCCCATTCCCCTTCAATTAACCGACACTAAACCCTCGCACGTAATTCAACTTGCTGATTTTCTCTGAGCTGTTAACACGACTCGTCCTCCTGCAAGACTTGAACTTTGTCATTTGCCGGCATCCTTCCATGGAAATTTTCTCTCCGTGAAAGCCCGTTTGTCGGGGGGGACGTTATTGGATTAATACGAGGAAGAAAACCAAAGAGATATTAGACGCCGACGCCTTTTACGGGGAGTAAGAGGCACTTCGAAATGGGCTTTGCCGACTTTCACTACGTGTGTCCGCCACAGAAGGTCCGCCCACGAAACCCGCATGGTTTTTGTCCGGAAACTGCAACGGATTAAGGCCGTTCGAACCGGTCGTATCCCCCACTCAGGAATTTAGACTGAATATCCGACGTGATAAAACAAAAACCAAATCCCCTTTCCGAGTCAACTCGGAGCCTCAACGAAGATTGATGGGAAACCTCTTCGAACAGACGAAAGCCATTCACGATAAATTAATGAACCAGCTGGAGGAGTGAACTTCACTCAGAGTTTCGATTTCACATTCAAATCACATCCAACGCTGAACTATCAATGTTAGACCTATTTCGAATTCATGGGAAGGTTACGTTTGGTTATCGTAGAGGCAGGTTAGTGGGCTCCCTGAACCGCCAAGCGGATGCGTATTTTAGGGCGATAGAGGTTTCAGAAGTGTTTTTTTTTTTTTTTTTTAAATACTTTTTGAGTATGTATTTTTTCGAGCTATGAGCCAGGGAGTCGAGTAAGTGGTCGTTTTCGACGAAATTCTATAGGTACACAAAATCGTTTTATGGATTTTTCAAATATGTCCGTTCAATAATCAAAGCGGAATCTATAGATTCTTTAGAAAAATGGTCCTTTTTGCTCAAATCGCCAGGAAACTTGATACCTCTTATTTGCAAGAAGCGTTTCAGGGCCGTCATCCGAATTGGTCGGGATGGTTTTGGTGTGTCAAGTTAATTTCACGAAATGGCACTCGTTCGGCCATTTTGGGTATTGTAGACCCCCGCACACTTGTTTCTTTTGCCCGGGCTTATGAACGACGTGGAGACATCGTTACCTACGGTTCCGTGTGTTCGACAAATCGTTGCTTGTCAAATTTTCTGAATGAAGCCTGCAGTCTGCGCCTCTTCAAGGGAGGAATCGTTCCCGGGAATTAACCCGGATAGCTCATTGGAGATCCAGGAGAACTCTTCCACCAATTCCCGAATAAGCCGTTTTAAGCGCTAGGACGTCTTTGCCCGGGCTCTTCGATTCTCGACCTGTACCATCCCAACCTCCTTCTTCGTTCTTCACTTGTCTCAGAGGATCTGGCGTCCGCTTATTCGCAAGCATTAACGCTGCAAATCAATTTGCAAGTAGATTGAAACCAATCAATGAATCTGATGAGTGCTTGCACGATAGAGACCTTCGATTGCTGTGAAAGACACTGCATCTCATTCTTTGGGTATCTATCGTCTTGGAATTTCGATTCAACATCTTTATAAAATCGATGAGTGCGTAAACAAACCGGCCTAAAAACCAAATGGTTCCGCGTTGCTAAGGATGGCTCGAATTAGAGTATCGAGCAATTTTGGAAGATCGTCAACCCTCGGATTCAATTAGAAAAAAAATCAAATCGGTTCTGCCGTTTAGGCTGTAGAACGTCACACAAACAAACAGACAAACGTCGAAGGGTGAACGGGAGAGATTTTAGCGCACTCAGCTGATCAGTCAAAAGCCAGTTTCTTGTACTCCCAGAAGGGCTCCCTTTCAAATTTCAACCCTCATACTGCCCTCATCATATGGCAATGCGTTACTCCTTCGAGTTCGAGTGCTGTGAAAGACACTTCACCTCATTGGAATATCGAACCCCCAGATTTAAAAGAAATCGATGGCTGCGTAAACAAACTGGCCTAACGAGGATGACCTGAATCACCGGAAGTAGAGGGTATAGAGCAATTTTGGAAGATTTTAAGACCTTTTAAACCTTCTCTGGACTTCCACCAACAATTCAAGACCAAAATTAGCCAAATCGGTTCAGCCGTTCTCGAGTTTTAGCGAGACTAACGAACAGCAATTGATTTTTAAATATTGAGATAAATCGAATAATTTTTTTTTTAAATTTTTGTCAAACTTTTTACAAGTGGATAAACTGGAATTGACAAGGTCAGAAGACATTACGGGAACATTTTTAGAAAGTTTTATTTTTGCTTCGTTTTTTTTTCTAGACTGCTTGAAAATAAACTTTCATAGCGGAAATTGACTCTCTGGAAGTAGTAGTATAATGAGGAACACTTCAGAACGACGAGGAAGGTAATTATCTGCCATTAAAGCGATGTTCCCACTAACTTAATAAAATCAACTCAAAACCTTCGCCTCGTTTTTTTTTCGTAAAGGGCGGAATTTCAGGTGTTTTTTTTTTTTTTGCGGGTCCGCTGACTAGGTGTTTGACGTCCCGCGTCGTTTTTGCTGCGTGAATTCCTTAGAGATGGACCGTGTCAGCGGGCCCATTTCGGAACACTTTTTTTTTTAAACACAAACACGTTTGTTTTTCACCATTTTATTTCACTGATTTCGATGTTGAGCACGTTCGTACCTGTTTTGGCTTCCGTTTCGGACTCGACGGAACCGGGTCCGGACGATTCGTCGGTGGCGGCGGACGGCGGGGGCGGGTCGAAGAACGCGAGAGAAAACTCCGGTCCCCCGTCGAAGGAGATCGTCGGTGCCGGCGGGGGCGGGCTGGGGGGCCGCAGCCGCTCCTCCACTTCAAGCTCGTACAGCTCCATCGCCCATACCGCGGCGCCCGCTACTACCTTTTCCTCGTGCGAGGCGATTCTTCCCCCCCTTCCCACCGACGGGGGGGAACCGCGTCCCGGGAAAGGGGGGGTCCTTTCCCCCGCGGGGTGATCCCCCTCCGTTCGCTTCGTATCCCGCCTCTCCCGGTTTGCCGGCGATCCCTCTTTGGTGGGGTCGGTGAACCCGAGGCTTCTCCCCCCCTCGACACGATAATCCATTCATTCTTCCCCCCTCCAATCCCCCCCTCCCGCAATTCCACATCATCTCGCGTCAACCGCAGGGTATCACTATCCCCCCAACACTCCCTTCATAACAGCCCCCCCCCCCCCCCCCCCCAATAAATTAAAATATACTCCACAACAGATCCTCAACTCCTGTAGGGATGTGCAATCGGTAAAAAAGTATCGATTTTTTTTAATCGATTCGGAATCGGCTTCAAGGAATCGATTTTCAAAAAATCGTTTCTCTCAAGCATCGATTTTTTGCAAAAATCGGGTTTTTAGCGATTTTTCTTTCTTTTCTTTTTTTGGATCAAACTCGATCATAAATAAATTAAATATATCATAAGTAGGTAAATAAACCAATCAATAAGTAGTTAGGCGATTGTACATATATGTCTTGTTCAAGGAGTGGATCATCAATCTAATATATTGGATTATATAATCTATATATATAAAAATGACTGCCAAATCTGTTTGAGGACTCACTACTAAAAAACCAGTGGAGTGTGAGAATGTTTGTGAAGCATTGTAGATGGTTTTTAAGAAGTTTCTACAAAATCGGTCGGTTAATGAGTCAATGAATTTTCAAAATCTGTCGGTGTTTTCGTTCATTATAATTCTATTTTTATTGAGTGCAGCGAAGCGCACCGGGTCAGCTAGTAGGTGAGAAAAAAGTCTGAAAAAAATATTCGCGCGAACCACATTAAATGAAATTTTCATCTTCCTGCAGAAAGTAGTTTTGAAACGAGCTAACGATTTTTTGAGAATCGATTCTTCGAAGCCGATTCAGTTAATTAAAAAAAATCATCCCTCATTATAAAATGTTTCAAGGAGAACAATAATTTTCAAATTGTATTAAACCCAATTTTTTGAACCTCTACCCCGATTTTGGGAAAAATCGGGATAAAATGATCGATTCTCGATTTTATCATATTAACAAAAATCGATTCAAAAAATTGGGGTTTTTACAAGAAAGAATCGATTTTTAGAAAAATCGGAAATCGATTGCCCATTCCTAAACTCCTGAAGACTGATCGTTTTCCAAAGACCTATTAGGGCCTGATTGCACGTCGCTGATAGCAAAAACGGGATTGCTGAGATAATTGCCGACTAAGAGCAAAAGAGGTACATTGATAAAGAACCTCCTAGAGTGAGGGGGGGGGGGGGGGGGGGTGTTCCGTGACTGGGGTGCCTCATTAGTACTATCAGTTTCCCCGTAGACACGACTTTAACCCACACATTCACTTTTACTGTCACGGCGAATTCGTTCAAAATCATCAAAATCGGCGGGTTTATTACGAGTAATGCAATTGACCGGGAAAATATTTTCTCCGCCAAAGGTCAAACGTAGCGGAAAATGGCGTAAGACATAATAAATTGATAGTGATTGACGGGTATGGAAGGCGAGCACGTCGAGGATCAACTTCACGTCAAATTTTCACCCAGACAGCCCACCACCCCACACACGGGCAACCCCGACATGTTTTAATCCGCTACACTCGTGTGCATTTCACATGCCACGTTGCCCCACCCCGTCTACCTCAAAATGCATTTTACTATCCAAGAGAGTGGAATGGGTCGGGGATGGGGGGGGGGGGGGGGGTAGCGAGACGGATTGATGTTGACATGTGATTTTGTCACGCTCGGAGTTCGGTCACACAAAACCGCGGGTGGTGTCATGATGCTGGATATAACCGTCTTGCCATCATAAAAAAAAACAACTTCATTATTAACGCAGGCCATCAAAATGCACTGGTGGTTTGCGGAGGTATTATTTCAACGGAGTTTCATCGATATCGGTGATCTAGTTGTTTATACTCCGTTAAATAAATAAATAAATGATTTTTTAAAAATAGTCTTAAGAAAAAAGCTTTGTTGGCGTTTTCAAGTTTTCTGGAAATGCAAACTGCTTAGTCACAAAATGCGTACCGTACCGATTCTGATGAGCTTTTTCACATAGTGCTGAACCTCAAAGGGCCCTTCTCATCAGAATGGGGAGCCCTTTGAGGTGGGAGTAATTACGTGCGTCGAAACCTCGCGGATAACAGCGGGCTTTCGCAGTGGCGGGTTTCGTCGTGCGGAGCGGGAGCTTAAACTTTTGCCCACAAGGGACTTAGTTTCTAGCGGATAGTAACGTAAATTGCGGGAAGGGGAGGAGGCGTTGAGTACCCGAGTGTGGTGGAAAGGGGGGGGGGACTCAAAACCATTTGCGCTCCCTGTTTGAAAGTACAGAAGAGCTTTGGCTCGAAGAGGTGCTTCGTCGGTTCCACAGGAGCGCTGCGGCAAAGCCTTTTTGTGGTTTGTAGGAAGCTTTGCATCGTATGGGGGGGGGGGGGGGGGCTGAGGGCCATCGGGTGATGGGCGGATTTTCACTCGAAACCCGGGCAACTCCAAAGTTGGGTTCGGTTTTCTGGGCCGTACATTTGAAGAAAGGGATTCCGTTTCGGATTCAGCATCATAACCCCCCCACGACAAAAAAGTTTTGGGCCACTCGAAAAAAACAACGATTCTTCGCCGATTTTCAAATACTTAAATCCCCCCCTCACCCTCTTCAGAATCCGCCGCCATCGTGAGAGGCAAAGACATAGGAAGTTGCCCGGCGAAAGGGTGAGCGACCTCAGAAGACTTCAGAAGAGATAGCAATACAAAACTCGTTCCCGAACCTGCTCCCCCCCCCCCCCCCCATCACCCTGACTGAGTACCTACCGGCCGAAGAACAGTGCAATTATCCCCCTCCCCCCTCCTCGCCATCGAGACCACCTTTCTACCACACGTGTGGAAGGGGTGAGGGGGGGGGGGCGTCGTCAACATTGTCGGAACAGGACGTTGATGGTTAATCAATGATTAATCATCGCATCATCCCAGATCTGTGTAACTCATAGTTCTATGGTGTAACTACACGACTGACGTAACAGCTCTTATGATTAATCGAAATTCGCGTTTGGATCGTCTAAAAGCGTCAAAACCAACCGAAAATGAAAGCATCCCCTAAAACTCATGAAAAAAAAAAAAAAAAATCACAACATCCAAGAAACAGGAGAATATTAACACGTTTCCAGTTACATTGAATGATTTGTAAAAGATGCAGCTAGATTTTGAGAGAATTCGGATTTTGGGACTTTTATCATTCAATAATGATTAACAGGACTTTTCAAAAATTTTCCGTAACGTCCCGAAATTGCGACATAAAAAAAGCGTTAGGGGAAGGTGGGCTAATAAGAGACATGGCAAATAAGAGACACGCGCATTTAAAAATATCCCGCATGGTCGAAATGTTCAAAAAAGTACCTACAAAGGTAGCTGGAGATCTGAACTGAATTGCTTTATGCAGAAAGGGACTTAAGTCACAAATACGCATTTTTTCGAAAAATTGGTTCTAAAAGGGTTTTGGGGGTCGTTTTATCGATTCGTGCAGTCGGGGACCTTCTATCGCGCTCCCCTGAGCGTGTAGAGCACTTTGAAAAAACTAGATTCGCGCAAGAAGGGACCTGAGTCCAGGACTTAGGACCGTTTTCACACGAATCCACTCAATTCTCCCTGCCAACGGAGAAAGCGTATCCTGCAGGAAATGTGCCTCTCAAGCAAGCCAAAATCGATGACGTTAAAAAATTGGGACCGTACATCCCACAAGAGCACTACCAATTTTTCCACGAACTCATCTCCTGGCCAACGGTTCGAGGAGACAGTGATGCCGATGCCAACAGCAACGAGTAAAATCTATTTATTCATTTGTAAATTAACTTGACGTAATTATTTCAATTTTAAATACACGTTTTTGGTACATTGTAGATGTTTTTCATACCCCTACCTTTGCTTCTTGCAAGAAGGGACCTAAGTCCGACGACTTTTTTAATTTTTAGACTGAAAATAAAACTAACTGGGGAGAAAGGCAGTTTGTTTTTAGAAAGAGGCTGTATAGCCCCAAATCATGAAAAAATTTGATGACAATAGCTTGATTTCCCGCAAAGTTATTACTTTTTTATTACTTTCCTCAAAATGATGTCGGATGGACTTATGTCCCTTTCTGCATGAAGCAATTCAACTAAAAGTTGGGGGGGTCATTCGCTCCAACAGCCTCTTTCCCTGGCAACACTGGCCAACCTACGAAGAACCTCCCCATCAACTTCAGATTCCCAGTGTCTCTTATTTTTCGGTACACCATTTTCCAGTCCGTGAAGACGTTCGTCGGTGCTGGTAAGTTTTTCAAAACGCTTATTCTATGAATACGTTGAATATCCTTGAGCCCTGTTTCCGTCAGATTGCTTCTTCATTTTTTATGACGATGTCTCTTATTCACCCCAGCTGTTGTGCAGTTGGGTCAATAGTAGACGGTCTGTCTCTTACTAATCCAAATCTCATTATTTAATGTTTTCTGTTTGTTTCAGATCCATCATGGGTCCAAAACACGCTGGCAAGGGAATTCGGTGCAACTATAATCGTGATTTTATACAAACAGTGATATTTTCCATAAGAAAAGACGGCCTTAAGCGAGTGCCTTCACTCAAACAGTGATATTTCTTACTATTTTGTAAGTTTATTTATTCTTCAAACATTTTGATCTCAATTCAATCTTCTACATATTAATTCAAGTTATTCTGTACTCAGATTGTGATTTGACTGAGAAAAGCCTGCCTTCAGCGAGTAATTTTAGTCAAACAGTGATATTTGTTAAAATTTTGTAAGTTTATTTATTCTTCAAACATTGTGATTTTGATTCAATCTGTTCTTCCTACTTAATTTATTATAATAAAACGTTTATACATTCTCAGGACTTGAGAGCCGAAAGTTTTGGCTGACCTTTTATTCGCCTAAGTTTGAAAATTCATAACTTTTTTTGGTTTGAACCAAATGCGATGAAACTTTCAGGGTATTAAGAGACGCGTTGCTAATTGTCTCTTAATGCCCTTTAGGTCTCCTAAATCTTTTTCTGACTTCTCTAACAGTGATTTCGTGATGTGTCTCATATTTATCACTTTCGAGAATAAGAGACATTGACTGCTACCAAAAATTTCACGATTTTTCTCTCTTACCTGGGTTTTTCTACGGATCTCAAAAAAATTGTGGGTTTTCCATTTGTCACAAACAACCTACACAAAAATTTACAACGGAAAAAAGTCAATGGTTCGGCTGTAAAAAAATATTTTTGTCTCTTATTAAAAGTTTTGTCTCTTATTCGCCCACCTTCCCCTATGCAACATAATCGCGAAAACTAGAATCATATGATTGGTCTGTAAGGACGTTTGGCGGTTGGACGACGTTATGTCCCATTTGGTTTATTATTCTTGGGATAATACACCTATGTAATCGCGACGGAGGTCGACGACTCCGATCGGCCACAAAATTTGACATTATCCGTTTCAACAGGTCTAGATCCCCAAACCGAAATGTCCGGACGGCGCACAGTGGGGCGAACACGTAGAAAACCCGCGACATTGGCCGAAAAACCAAGACGTTCGGACCGATGAAAAACCTGTTACATCCTATCCCTAATACCCCAAGGAACATGGAAAACCAATTGCCGAGACAGAAAAATCTTTGGGGAACGTACGGTAGAATGAACTTGAGTGGTATGGGGAAATCAGCGTTATTCGGGCAGCTGGTATGGGATTTTTTTTTTAATTCTCGGTGTGTTCGGATGCGTTCGTGGAATAAATTCTACCCCCCATTCCATTCTGTTCATGTATTACCAATGTTTTGTAGTAGCAACTGACCGCAAATAAATTGTTTTGGGGTATTTGTGGACTTATTTCGTTGAAAAAAGGGAGTTTTGACCGGTTTCTGACACAAATTGGTCATTTCCGTAAAGGTTCAAAATGGTTCTACAAACGGCTTATATCCCCGTGTTCCTGACGTATTTCTGAAGGGAATCTCGTTGATTTTACCACCTACTTTTTCCTAACTTGCGAGAACGGTGATAATTTGTAAGCTCAACCACTGTAAATGTCATGTTGTCGGTTTTGTGTGATACCAACCATCATTAGTCCAGTCAATGAATGATTATAGAGTGCAATTGGGGTACGAGTTTTGTTTGCTTCGGGGATGCATTTAGGGTCGTTAGGAGGTAAACATACTAAAAGTCCCCGCCCCTAGAGGGTGAGGCAACGGGGGGAGGGGGGCGCAAAGTTGAAAAATTCGGACTTTTTTCGGTTTTTCGCTTATAACTCGGAAACTAAGCGTTCTACAGAAAAAATCATTCTTCCAAAATGAAAGCTGAGTAAATTTCCTACAAAAATCTCTGCTTGAGAAGTTTTCTAGATTGAACCGTTCCCAAGATATTCGCTAATGAAAAACGGCTATTTCCGGAAATTTTCTTTTCGAGCCCCTTTTTTCATCAAATTCAACTCCTACACCCCTCGGATCTCCGTTTAAGAACATCAAAGGACATCAAAATATGTTGTACCTACTGCATGAACGTTACCTTCCTGCATATATGTACGTATTAGTAAATATTATTTATATTAGTACCTATGTATTCTCACAGCCACGAAATGAGGGTAAAGTAATAAAATCTGCTAACATAAAGTATAATGAACTGCTTTTACTAAAACGATTTTTTTTTTTTTTTAACTGATTGCTCGGGGTGTTCCTTAGTCAATTCAACCAGAAGAAGTACTAGAAGTACTCGTGAAAGAAACGTCAAGTTCGGGTCCATGTCCTCTTCTTCATCGTCCTCGTTCAGTGGAACGCCGTTGAGGCAATTCCCCTGGCAGTGAAAGCACGCCCGAGTGCAATTAAGCGAGGCCTTCTTGCAGGTACATCTGCCACTGTCGCAGTTTTTCTGACAGCGGCAGAATATTGTTTTCAAGAGGTCTTCAGGAGCTGGGTCTTCATCAGTTAGCTTCGGTGCTAGCTGGCCATTTCTTGTCTCCCATCCTGGGATTCCTTTCCCCCACACACCTGAGGACAGTGTTTTTTAACCACAGAAGGATCTGGTTGTACACCCGATGGCAATGATATTCATTTGCACCCTCAGTGGGTGGGAGGGTGGATATGTCAGGTTTGATTGTGGCAACTGACTTCAAGAAAGACCTATACGCATTCAGGGATGTTTGTTTGGCTGGAGCCCCGTACCATAACAGAATAGCTATATTACCAGCCCTTTCAACGTCAGATGGTGTGGACGGAGGGCTGGTGAAAATTTCTGCTGCTTCTTGCAAAGCCCTGTTTCGTTTGTACAGTTTGGCAAAGCCAACCTTGCTTTTACGGAAGGCTGCTGAGGTGGTGTCACAGCCTGTGAATGCAAAGCTCCTGCGAAGAGTATGTGGCTGTCGCCACCTTCCCGCTGACAGGCTTGACGAGAAAAATATCTTGTTGGGGAGGGGCTTTTGCCAATAATTTTGCCACATCCTCTTCAATCACTGCCACTTGAGATGATGTCGATTTGTCGATGGCCGTTGAAATGATAGTAAAGTCTGCATCATCATCAGCTTGGATGGTGTCGATACTATTCTCTTCCATTTTTGACAGCAGCTGGATAAGAAGGTTCTTGTTGAGGGCGTTGGAGAGGAAGATAGCTTGCTGTGTGGTGTTTGCCGACGGTGCAGAGGTCTAATCCAATGAGGTGGTTAGGGTGAAAAATGACTCCTCTGCTGAGTACTAAATTGTTTATTTAAATAAACAATTGTAGCGTGGGGACCGGTTTCGAGCAACTAAGCTCATCTACAGCCCTGACAAGAAAACCATTTGTCATTAGCACCAGAGAAACCATAAAATTCTATTAACAAGTTAACAAAGTTATATTATACTGAAGGTATATGACAATGGTATAAATAGTGGAAATTATAACTGATGAAAACGGTCCAGAATGGTGGTAACTTGACAATAGTAGTTTTGGAATATGGACCCACTGTTAAAATTGGCTCCATGACTGATGGCCAGTGAACCATTTGAAAACCAGTTAGGCTATACTACAGGTACTGAAATGAGAATTGTTTATTATTCTAGAGGCAGAAAACAAATACTCGATATGTGAGTAGTGACAAGGAGAAATTATAGGTAAGAAAGTCAGAGGTAATTTTAAAAATGGACCCATTTGACAAGGTTATTGGTTCTAATTGGTAATGGGAAAGATTAGGTTGGGATTATTCTTATTTAAAAAACAATTGATAAGTAAAAATACAGAAAAAGATGACATACCTAGGTGACTTAGTGGACATGGTGAATTTTTGAATTTATACAAAAGGTAAATTTGAATATGAGAGTTTAAATTAATTGAATTTATGAATCTATTTGCTACTGTTGAATTTTTGAGAAGTTAAAAGTTTTTATAAGAGTTAGTTTTTTCAGCGGTTTTCATACATAGGTAAATTTGAAAAATTGTTATTAAGTACAGGAGGTTGGGTGAAATAGAAAAATCCAGATGAGCTTACCAGAGTGACTTGAGGTAGGTTGAACATACAATCAGTTCTGAACAATTGGTTAGGCGTCTGAGAGTTTAAATAGGTACCTACCTACTACCTGGGCGGGGACGAGGGATTACCTCTGTCGGTACCCTTTGAGTGTTTTGAAAGGAAAACCGACATTCCCAGGAAGTTCAAGATTGTTTTGAGAGTAGAGAACCGTTCCGTTATTGAGGGGTGGTTGTTGGGGATATTTCAGAATGTTCAAGTATGAATTTTAAATTAAATTTGAGTAAGTATGAGTTTTAGATTAAAAGAAGGGGGGGGGGGGGTGAAAGAATATTGATTGAGAGAGTTAAATTGGTTTCAGAATTTCTAATATTGGGGATCTACTGATTTTGCCATGGTCGTTTTTATTAAGATCAGGGTGGATAGTATAAGCTTTCAGGATTTCCAGGTTCTCCCACTCATTGAGCAGGCGACCCTTGGGTTGGAAATGTAAAAGTTTACTATCCCTATTTGGGTTAAAAGGATGATTTGAGCTGATACAATGGTCGGCAAAATCATTATAGCCAAGATGCTGAAGGCGAATCTTGCTTTCATGTTCTGCCAATCGGGTTCTGAATGCTCTGCCTGATTGTCCTACATAATTTACTTCACAAAACGGTTCTCCACATGTTAATTTATAAACCCCTGACCTGTTCCTAGGTTCAATTTTATCTTTAGGATTTGATAAAAACCTCCCAGTTGTGTTGGAAGCCCGAAATATGACTTTATGCCCCAGTTTGCGGAGTTCTTTGGCGAGTTTTTCTGATAAATGACCATAGTATGGTAAGAAAATCCAAGGGGGTCTAGTTTCTAGGGAACTGGTAGAGGCTGGAACTTGTACAGGGGAGGAGGTTGACGGTAAAGCAGGAGGATATATTAAATCAAAAGTGATAGCCCTCTGTTTTCGTGAGATGATGCTGTCAACAAGTTTACCTTCATACCCATTATTTATAGCAATTTGTTTTATTATGTTGAGTTCGGCTAAATAATCGCTCTCATTGAGAGGAATTGTTAGGAGCCGGTGAGTAAGTGAATGGAAAGCAGCAAGTTTATGGGAGTATGGTCGACATGAGTCTTTATGAAGAACTATGTCCGTATGGGTGGGTTTACGGTAAATTTTGAATTCATGTTTACCATCTTTTAGTGAAATTGATAAATCCAGAAAGTTTAATTGATTATGTACGTTATATTCCAGTTCAAACTTTATTGTTGGGTGGAGAGAGTTGATGAAATTTAGAAAAACATTTAGCTGTCTAGTAGACCCAGAAAACAGGGCTATCACATCATCTACGTAGCGGTGCCAGTAAATAATTTTTGAGGAATGTTGACTTTCGAATATTTTGGTTTCCAAATGATCTAGAAATACCTCCGCCAATAAGGGGGATAAGGGGCTGCCAATAGGTAGTCCCGTGGAATCTGCATAAACTTTATTTTGATACTGCAAGAAATTATGGCTCAAGCAAAGCTTTAGGAGATCAATTAATTCTGATTTTTTAGAGTTTGCTATAGTCGAACGTAGAATTAAATCTTCAGCTAAATTTTGAACATATTGGGGAGGTATTTTGTTGAAAAGTTGGACTACATCAAAACTGACTAGTTTGGCTGTTGAAGGGGAAGTGACATTTTTGATTTCCCCTTCCCACTTCCTCTTCCCTGGACTACATCAAAACTGACTAGTTTGGCTGTTGAAGGGGAAGTGACATTTTTGATTTTCCCTTCCCACTTCCACTTCCCCTTCAACAGCCAAACTAGTCAGTTTTGATGTAGTCCAACTTTTCAACAAAATACCTCCCCAATATGTTCAAAATTTAGCTGAAGATTTAATTCTACGTTCGACTATAGCAAACTCTAAAAAATCAGAATTAATTGATCTCCTAAAGCTTTGCTTGAGCCATAATTTCTTGCAGTATCAAAATAAAGTTTATGCAGATTCCACGGGACTACCTATTGGCAGCCCCTTATCCCCCTTATTGGCGGAGGTATTTCTAGATCATTTGGAAACCAAAATATTCGAAAGTCAACATTCCTCAAAAATTATTTACTGGCACCGCTACGTAGATGATGTGATAGCCCTGTTTTCTGGGTCTACTAGACAGCTAAATGTTTTTCTAAATTTCATCAACTCTCTCCACCCAACAATAAAGTTTGAACTGGAATATAACGTACATAATCAATTAAACTTTCTGGATTTATCAATTTCACTAAAAGATGGTAAACATGAATTCAAAATTTACCGTAAACCCACCCATACGGACATAGTTCTTCATAAAGACTCATGTCGACCATACTCCCATAAACTTGCTGCTTTCCATTCACTTACTCACCGGCTCCTAACAATTCCTCTCAATGAGAGCGATTATTTAGCCGAACTCAACATAATAAAACAAATTGCTATAAATAATGGGTATGAAGGTAAACTTGTTGACAGCATCATCTCACGAAAACAGAGGGCTATCACTTTTGATTTAATATATCCTCCTGCTTTACCGTCAACCTCCTCCCCTGTACAAGTTCCAGCCTCTACCAGTTCCCTAGAAACTAGACCCCCTTGGATTTTCTTACCATACTATGGTCATTTATCAGAAAAACTCGCCAAAGAACTCCGCAAACTGGGGCATAAAGTCATATTTCGGGCTTCCAACACACAACTGGGAGGTTTTTATCAAATCCTAAAGATAAAATTGAACCTAGGAACAGGTCAGGGGTTTATAAATTAACATGTGGAGAACCGTTTTGTGAAGTAAATTATGTAGGACAATCAGGCAGAGCATTCAGAACCCGATTGGCAGAACATGAAAGCAAGATTCGCCTTCAGCATCTTGGCTATAATGATTTTGCCGACCATTGTATCAGCTCAAATCATCCTTTTAACCCAAATAGGGATAGTAAACTTTTACATTTCCAACCCAAGGGTCGCCTGCTCAATGAGTGGGAGAACCTGGAAATCCTGAAAGCTTATACTATCCACCCTGATCTTAATAAAAACGACCATGGCAAAATCAGTAGATCCCCAATATTAGAAATTCTGAAACCAATTTAACTCTCTCAATCAATATTCTTTCACCCCCCCCCCCCCCTTCTTTTAATCTAAAACTCATACTTACTCAAATTTAATTTAAAATTCATACTTGAACATTCTGAAATATCCCCAACAACCACCCCTCAATAACGGAACGGTTCTCTACTCTCAAAACAATCTTGAACTTCCTGGGAATGTCGGTTTTCCTTTCAAAACACTCAAAGGGTACCGACAGAGGTAATCCCTCGTCCCCGCCCAGGTAGTAGGTAGGTACCTATTTAAACTCTCAGACGCCTAACCAATTGTTCAGAACTGATTGTATGTTCAACCTACCTCAAGTCACTCTGGTAAGCTCATCTGGATTTTTCTATTTCACCCAACCTCCTGTACTTAATAACAATTTTTCAAATTTACCTATGTATGAAAACCGCTGAAAAAACTAACTCTTATAAAAACTTTTAACTTCTCAAAAATTCAACAGTAGCAAATAGATTCATAAATTCAATTAATTTAAACTCTCATATTCAAATTTACCTTTTGTATAAATTCAAAAATTCACCATGTCCACTAAGTCACCTAGGTATGTCATCTTTTTCTGTATTTTTACTTATCAATTGTTTTTTAAATAAGAATAATCCCAACCTAATCTTTCCCATTACCAATTAGAACCAATAACCTTGTCAAATGGGTCCATTTTTAAAATTACCTCTGACTTTCTTACCTATAATTTCTCCTTGTCACTACTCACATATCGAGTATTTGTTTTCTGCCTCTAGAATAATAAACAATTCTCATTTCAGTAGGTACCTGTAGTATAGCCTAACTGGTTTTCAAATGGTTCACTGGCCATCAGTCATGGAGCCAATTTTAACAGTGGGTCCATATTCCAAAACTACTATTGTCAAGTTACCACCATTCTGGACCGTTTTCATCAGTTATAATTTCCACTATTTATACCATTGTCATATACCTTCAGTATAATATAACTTTGTTAACTTGTTAATAGAATTTTATGGTTTCTCTGGTGCTAATGACAAATGGTTTTCTTGTCAGGGCTGTAGATGAGCTTAGTTGCTCGAAACCGGTCCCCACGCTACAATTGTTTATTTAAATAAACAATTTAGTACTCAGCAGAGGAGTCATTTTTCACCCTAACCACCTCATTGAAGATAGCTTGTTTGACGACGATTGGTGTTCCCGTAGTAAACTGTATATGTATCAACACACTTCTTGAGGCGATATCTTTGAATACCATCAAATAACTGAAATAATATTATCTCCTACTGAACTTTTCTCTTCAAGACTTTATATTATACTAGGGTTCGTTTTAAAATCGTGGCTTATATAACATTTAAATGAGGATTTTGTAAGAGCAATGTAGAGATATAACTAATTTCAAGTAGGAAGTAGAACAGAACGAAATCCTAAAATCCAACATTTGAGCTGAACACAGCTTACGTACCTATATATATACATAAATGTATCTACAAAATTTGTAGAATAGGTATTTAATATTCATATGTGATCATGTTATGTATTTATGGGTATATAGTTAAAAAGCAGTACAAGATATTTTGATGTCCTTTGAAGTTCTAAAATGGAGATCCGAGGGGTGTAGGAGTTGAATTTGATGAAAAAAGGGGCCCGAAAAGAAAATTTCCGGACATAGCCGTTTTTCATTAGCAAATATCTTGGGAACGGTTCAATCTAGAAAACTTCTCAAGCAGAGATTTTTGTAGGAAATTTACTCAGCTTTCATTTTGGAAGAATGATTTTTTCTGTAGAACGCTTAGATTCCGAGTTATAAGCGAAAAACCGAAAAAAGTCCGAATTTTTCAACTTTGCGCCCCCCTCCCCCCGTTGCCTCACCCCCTAGGGGCGGGGACTTTTAGTATGTTTACCTCCTAACGACCCTAAATGCATCCCCGAAGCAAACAAAACTCCTACCCCAATTGCACTCTACACCCCCCTTTTGAGCATTCATTGACTGGACGTTATAACGAATGCCTATGAAAATTCCTATAGGAAATTACGATTGGGACTGGTAGCAATCGATTCAACGACACAAAAAAACATGTAAAATTACACCTCACTTGCCTTTGTGTGAAATAAGCTATTTTTGAGAACAACATTATTTGGCCCATTTGGTAATCTGGGTGGGGAAAATCGGGCTGGGACTCGTTGCAATCGATTCAGCACTCCAAAATACGTATTCGAGGACACCCCAGATGCCAATGTTGGTTTAGGATGATTTTTTGGGGATTATATTCCAATTGGGCTGGCTAACGAACTCATAATTACTCTTATGGAGAAGGTTTTTTCTGCGAAGGAACGGATTTTTTATCGCGTAAATTAAAAGGGAGTTACGTATATAGGGTGTCTCACGGGTCTCTCCCCCCCCCCCCCCCCTAAAATTTCCAAAATTGGGGAAACATACGTAAAACGGACTTTGAAGGTGTTTCCGCTATTTTTTTGGGTCATGTGAAATTTCTGAACGAGGCAAATAGCTGAATTTTCTTAGAAAAGTCGCTTTAAAAAAGTGGGTTATTTGCCCATTTCCATGACATAGGAGTATTTAGGACCCATCATGGGTGGCATATTCGTATTCAGCGTTACATAATTGAGCGGAATCGAAAGTTGACAATTTCGCACGTTTACACCATTTTACGGGGCTGTATCTCCAAAAATTGATTCTCTAGCGACAAATTGACTTCAGATTCGGATTCAGCACACCAAAAAAACATGATAGATCCAGATTACGTGTCAACAGAAAATTTTTAAGGGTCTGAAAGTGGGATGTCCGCGGAATCGGGTCACTCGCCCCACTGTGCGCCGTACGCCGTCCGGGCCGTTTTGGGCAGTAGGAATTTTTTTTTTCAAATTTTAAATTTTGACAAAATACTCGGTTTACCATCTAGTTGTGCTCGCAAGGTTTTCAGCCCGATCGCTGAAACCCGTGGGGCGCTATGGGGCTAAAATGGGGCTACGGGAGGTTTTTTTTAAAGGATTATAGCTACGGGATCGAGTTAGGTGTCGTTTTCGAAGTATTTTTGGACGTAGAATACATTTTTGGGGTCCCGGAACAATCCGATTTCACTGTGGGGATCTATAATAGATCATAATTGTGCTTTCATGGGGCTACAAATGGTATTTTTGAAGGATACCAGGAGGTCAAATATTTTTCGAGTAAAAAACTGAAAAATTTGAAGAAGAAAAACTTTTATTTGAAAAACATCTTTTTCCAAATTTTTTTATTGACGCAGAATTATAATTTTCCACAAGTAACCTACATGTATATCAAAGAATAATAAACCCTTGTGTAAAATTTGTAGCGTTTTTTTTTTTTTTTCGAATCCATCTCTACCACCCAACGTGTGGGCGACCAGATTTCCAATCTTCGGATTTGCGCTCACCAAAAAAAAGGTCAACCTCCGAGAACAATGACAACTCGTCGTCGTGGGCCGAAAATGGAAAGTTCAAAAGACGGAATAAATTGGAAGGGAAAGTTCCGAAGACCCCGCGGAATCGAAATGGGCGAAAATGTCGATAAATAAAACATGTAGGTGAAGGTACGAAATGTGCTAGAAGAGGCAATCACCGTATTTCGATGTGCGGGTCCATAAAGCTAATTTATTTAAACTCTCGAGGCGTCTGGCCCCGAACACTACCATTCATGGGCTTTTCACATTTGAAAGTCAATTTTTTTAAGACCCGTCAAGGTTCACTTTGCGCCAAATAGAATTTCGAGAAAAGGCGCAAATGTTTTGAATATGCATCGGGAGGTCGATCCGGACGTGCGGAATTTCTCTGAGCGCTTTCGGGGAAAACTGTCAGGTCCCCCAACAACCAACCGGGGAAAGCTTTGCATTTCTGCTTAAAACGTTTACGCTGTTCACCTTAATTTTCTCTAATTGAATATTTATAGAGAGACGGACGGCGAATGCCTTCAACTTGAATGAGAATTTGGGGATATGTTACACGTTTTGTGTGGGCGAGATGTAAACTTTTGAATAGGGGAAAGGAATGAAAAATCGATGTGTGAGAAAAACTCGATAAAATGTGGCCGAATGGCGAAAAACCTATGCAATTATGACGTTTTTGGAAGGTTAAAGTTGTGAAATGTCATCACCGTAACTGTCCCATGGCGAGCTTGTCAATTTTTCAGTGTTTTTTAAAGTGTTGAGAGCCATGTGGTGGGTTGTCTTATAGGGTTTGTGAACAGTTTTAGTAATTACTCCACTCGGCATTTTGGAATTTGTAATATTCGAAGTAATGAACAACCTGTCCCACGAAAAAAACGTTCATTGCCATCACCGAAACTAAATTAGGCGCCATACAGTGAAAGAAAAGGGAAATGTGGTGAAGTTGCGACAGATTGGGGAACTCACAAAAGTTGGGGAAATGCGGGCACAAACTGCCTCTCACGGTTCTGACGCTGCTTCAAAGGTCGAGTTTCAGGTTCGTTCTTTTCAACTCATCTTTACCATAACTGTTTACTATAGTTTTTAATAGCGCAATCTTCAAGGTTTTTATATTTATTTTGAATTCGGTCGTTAGAAGTAGCAAAACGCCATACCGCTTTCCCTGCCCCTCTCAGGTCTAAAAACAAACTCAATACATGAAGTCTTGAATGTCAACTCCATAACCGAAATCCCGTCATTACCGCAGCAATTAGTTTTTGTTAAGGTAATAAATTATGGAAGATTAATTTAATACAAATTGGAGGGTGATGTTGAAATTGGAGGTTTTTATGATCCATATGAATTTTCGTAGGAAACTGATTATTGTGAGCCTCTGTTTTTGAATCAAATATTTGACAACACAACCGTTATTTGACACCTATGAGTATTATTAAATAAATTGACGGAGAAATTGAATTCAAATTCGTTTTAACTTTTCTATCGTCACCAGGGAAGGCCACAAACAAGGAACACCCATGGATTCACTTTTTTATCGGAATTCGACAACCTCAAAATGGCCAATTATCTGAGAATCACCCTTAAAAGTCTTCAGAAGATGAGCGTTAACTTGAAACGCTATCTCAGTTTGAAGGTGTTACGAACTGGTTCAACAAGTTTGATGATGGTTAGACAGCTTCGAAGGAGTTTTAAAACTTAAAAACTTTAAAAACCATTAAACGTTTAAAAAACCTTATAAAAGTTTCAAACCATTTAAAATTTTGGAAAGCATCCATTTTTAAGCCTTAAGGGGGCGCGGGAGTACCCTGAAATCGTTTTCCTGGAATGATTTCCGTAAAACTGAACCGATTTTGATGATTCAAGGCTCATTCCATTCAGATCGAGGTCCTTGAGAAGCTATACCACCAAAATTGGGCAATATCGCACATTTTCCACTGGTTTTCCCGGAAAAACCCGTTTTTTTCCCATTTTCCTGGATTTACTGGCGCTATAGTGCTCCGATTTTTTTTAAATAAAATTTTTTGGGTCTGTATTTTCATGCTCAAGAAGCTATACCTCAAAATTTTTGGAAATTTTGACTTTCAAAAATCCACCCGTCAATGAGCAAACCTGGTGGTAGAACTCGGCAACGTGACTTTTGTGAGGAGGCTGAAATTCTTCCCGCAAGCGTGACTTGCGACCCCCTCCTACCCACCTGGGGGGGGGAGCTACCGGCCAACCCCCCTCACCCCCCTCCGCGGGAGGTCGCTAGGCTCCAGGGGAGGGGGGTGAGGGGGGTTGGCCGGCTCTTTGCTCTCTGTTACTCTGTGCTCTTTGCCCTCTATGTTTACATCTCAACATCCATACTTTTTTCACCCGTTTGTGGGATTGAAAAGTTCTCCTCTTTCCTCCTTGTGTGGTCGGAGTCGGGCCGCCCGATCCACCAATCACTTTTCGACCCGCTGACCAGTCTCTACTTTTGTTCTAGCTCAGTAATTGAGTGTAATTATTATTATTACGTTCATGTTATACATTTTATACGCTCTATGGGACATATACCTATGCGAAAATAGCCTTTACAGCCCATGAACGCCGTACCTATTTACTTCAAAACGTAGGTAGGTATTAGTGGATGGTGTCCTGGGTTTCATTTTTCACGTGACCGTTTTAGGTAGACTGGTAATAAGTTATATAGATATAACTTATTTTTGTAGTGATTTCATTTTACCAATAATTGATCAATGAATTATTCATGCTGATGGCTGCCGTTTACGCCCATTCACCAGTTACCTACTCCACTAGGGGCAGGCAACGACTTCCATTTTTCGCCATTCAGGAAAGCAGATTTTTCTACGTTATTTTTATTTTTTTTAAACTTATTTGTTCCAAATGATTAGAGATTGATCTCTCCGGATTTCGAAAAAGTCGCTCGAAATTAATACAGGAGAATCTGAGTATCTGAGACTGAAAAGGTTGACCTCTCTTCTTAAAATCGAACCACGTCTCAATGAAATATTCCCGATAAAATAATGAGAGCAATGAGGTACCTAAGATAAAAAATTCAGACTCAAGGGATCGGTAGAAAGAGAGTAGGTAGTACCTAGCAATTTCTGCGGGAAGAAGGCATTTCTATTTTTCCTATTCGTACCTACTGGGTAACTCTTTGAAAATGATCCGAAAACTTTGGTTTTTAAAAAGGAGGCACATGGTCAAGGGACTCGCACTATCTGAAATTTTGACAAAATAGGTAGGTACTTGGTTTACCATTTAGTTGTGCCCGCAAGGTTTCAGCCCGATCGCCCAAACCCATGGGGCTCTATGGGGCTACGGGAGGGTTTTTTTTAAAGGCTTTTGGCTATGGGATCGAGTCAGGTGTCGTTTTCGAAGTATTTTTGGGCGTAGACTCCATTTTTTGGGGTACCATAACAATCCGATTTCACTGTTGCGATATGTAGGGCTTTCATGGGGCTACAAATGAGATTTTTGATGGATCCCAAGAGGTCAAACATTTTTCAAGTAAAAAAACAAAAAAAGTTGGAAAAAAATCCCTTTTTTTAATATAAAAATAAAAATTTTAAACAATTTTAAATTCTCTTCATTGACAGAATTACATTTCTGCACAAGTAACGTATATCAAAGAATAATAAACCCTTGTGTAAAATTTGCAGCGTTTTTAAATGGTAAAATTTTGTCGTCGGTACATAGGTAGCTCAAATATTGACCTTTCTTCTTAAAATCGAACCACGTCTCTTTGAAATATTCCAGATAAAATAATGAGAGCAAAATTTGAGGTACCTAAGATAAAAATTTCAGACTAAAGGGATCGGTAGGAAGACAGTACCTTGAAGCGATTTCAGCGGGAAAAAGGCACTTCTATTTTTGGTTCATTATTCTTGGAATAATACACTTATGCTTTCGCGAGGGAGGTCGACGACTCCGATCGGCCTCAAAATTTGACATTATCCGTTTCAAGATTCATTATCCGTTACATTCTAAATCCGAAATGTCCTTCCGTCGTCCGGGCCGTTTTGGGCGGTAGGAATTTTTTTTAAATCTGAAATTTTGACAAAATACTTGGTTTACCATCTAGTTGTGCCCACAAGGTTTTCAGCCTGATCGCCCAAACCTGTGGGGCGCTATGGGGCTAAAACGGGGCTATGGGAAGGGTTTTTTGAAGGCTTTTAGCTATGGGATCGAGTTAGGTGTCGTTTTCGAAGTATTTGTGGACGTAGAATCCATTTTCGGGGGCCCCGGATCGGTCCAATTTCACTGTGGCGATCTATAGGGCTTTCATGGGGGTAAAAATGGGATTTTTGAAGGATCCCTGGAGCTTAAATATTTTTCTAGCGAAAAATAGAAAATTTTTGAAAAAAATTTGTTGAAAAAAAAAAAATAAATAAATAAAAAAATAAAAAATAATAGGTAGGTAATAATAAAAAAACTGGTTGTGTGTTTTTATGAAACCTCGGTAAAAGTGAAACTTTTATTCACATTATGGACATTTTACTAAAAATTGTTGGATTATTATTCCATTAAGGGTAGGTATAAAAATCGCTTCATCAATCTTAATGTTATATAATAATATTATATTATATTATATATTATATTATATACCTATTATATAACATTAAGAATTTAATATTAACATAATATTATTATGTTTGAGTCTCATAAAATAGCTCACTGAAGTTCGGCAGCCACGCCCGAAGTTGGTACCTACTACCACTGAGGCGAGCCTAGCGAGAGTAGTTTCAGAAAATGACGCCTACATTTTTCAATCTGTTAGAGTCTCAATAAATAGCTCACTGACGTTCGGCAGCCACGCCCAAAGTTGGTACCTACTACCACTGAGGCGAGCCTAGCGAGAAAGTTTCAGGAAATGATGCCGACATTTTTCAATTTATTAGAGCCTCAATAAATAGCTCACTGACGTTCGGCGTCACGCGTCATGCAACAGACAGACGAAAAAGTTCGAGATGATGTAATAAGTTTCATTTTAAAAAAAAGCGAAAGGAAAACAGTAAAGTCCACTTTGGCTTAACACATAGACCTTATGTAGGTACATAGTACACCCGATATGTTTATTAAGAGGTGGGGAATGTACCACAGAGCTGATCATTTCGGGGAAATAACACGACACTCCGCCGAGGAAACCATCAGATGGTGGTGGTTCATTTAGTTATTATTTCCGCCACCAGTCGGTCGACTTGTAAATCCCCGCAACCGTCAGCGCCATCTCTTGGCTCAGGATTTGTTACAGCTTTGCTCCCGCGCCCCCTTAATCATTTGAGTTTTTAAACCTTACTTTAAACCGTAGTTTAAAACTTAGGTAGGTTAAAAGACTTTTTTTAAACCTGTATTTTTAAATCCAAATCGTAGATATCAATCCTTTAATTTATCTGTAGTAGCACAACAGTGGAAGATAAATCCGTTTTGTGAGGAATTTGGGGCTTTCCTTCGTAAGAAGAGCTAGTAGCTCACTCTAGTTGGATTTGAAGGTACTATGTGTAGTTCACTACATTCCGTAGGGATAGCGCCACCGTCGACTATGGCACATGAAGTCCTATTTAGTGAGCTCTCCTCTCTATTCCTCCATGAGGCGTGGAGTTGTTAAGAACTAGTTCGAAGGGAGCAAATCCGTTCGGAGACGTTAAGAACTGGTTCAAAGGGGGCAAACTGATTTGGAGACGTCAACAACCCGTTTGAAGTGGTAATATCCCATTAAATGGGATATACTACTCAAATTTTGAAAAGTATAAGGACCGATTTGAAGGAGCATCGACTGGTTTGAAGTATTGGCAAACAATTTGACGAAACGATTACGGATTGGGAGGGGCGAATCCCGTTAAGTTTCATGAGCATTTGGCCATTTTCAGCCCCTTGATAGCCCACAGAGCCCATCTAGGTCTGAGGGCTCCCCCCAGCAAACCTGATAAGTCCATTTTCTCGAAAATCGAGTTTATGTGTGTTTTCGAAGGTTTTGGTAGCGAGGAATCCGATGGTGCAGGTATTTTCTTGCAAAAGATGATAGATCCAATAGAAAAAGAGGGTACAAACTTTAGTTCAGTTTCAAAACCTGCTAGATCCGAGGCATGTTCCGGATCAAAACCTGAGAGTTGCAAAATTCGCTCCAAAAGCGGTTAGATCCTCTTGTTTAGTTTCAAACCCTGCTAAGTCCAGGGTGTTCTTGTATCAACCCCAAAAACCCTAAAAAGTAAGGATGGAGAATCGTTGTGTTGTTGAACGTAGTTTCGGCTCAATTTCGCGCGGTGAACTTCTCTATGTAGGTAAAACGGTAAGTACTCGTCTTTAGGCGTGCAACACTGCAATGAGAGCCCTTTTGGACCTTTTAGTGTGGAACCTGTTGATCCTGTTGACCCTACTTAAAAACGCTGCGAATTTTACACAAGGGTTTATTATTCTTTGATATGGGTTACTTGTGCAAAAATTATTTCTGTCAATGGAAAAAATTTTGGAAATTTTTTTCAACAAATTTTTTTTCAAAAATTCTTAATTTTTTGCTCGAAAAATATTAAATATTTCGTTAAATTTTAACCTCTTGGGATCCTTCAAAAATCCCATTTTTAGCAACATGTTAGTCCTATATAGATCGCCACAGTGAAATCGGATCGTTCCGGGACCCCCAAAAATACTTCGAAAACGACACGTTACTCGACCCCGTAGCTATAGCTTCTATAGAAGCCTTCAAAAAAATCCCTCCTGTAGCCCCATTTTAGCCACGGTTTTGGGCGATCGGACTGAAAACCTTGCGGGCACAACTAAGTATTTTGGATGGTAAACCAAGTATTTTGTCGAAATTTCAGATTTAAAAAAAATTCCTAATGCCCAAAACGGCCCGGATGGCGGACGGCGTACTGCAGACGGATATTTCGGATTTAGAATGTACCTAGACCTCTTGAAACGGATAATGTCAAATTTTGACGCCGATCGGAGCCGTCGACCTCCGTCGCGAAAACATAGGTGTATTATTCCAAGAATAATAAACCAAAACAACGTTGGTGCCTTCAAGCCATTAAAAATAAAAGTGCAAGGTCAGTTGTCTGGTCCCAGAAGAATTTCATACTGGTTCGGCTAAGGTGAAGAAAGAAAAACTTGATGATGTGGGGAAGCATCTGAGACTTCATTTTGGCGATGCCTGGAGGTCTTTGGACGTTCTTGAATACTTCAGAAAAGTGCTTGACAGAAGCAAAGATCCTCAGCCCGATGAAAATGAGGGAGCGGAAGAAGATGATTTTGATTCAATTCAATATTAATATTGCAATTGTGACGGTGGTAAGTCGTTGGTGGTGACCTTTTGCGAGTCTTTGGTTTTCGAAAAATACATGTATTTCATTTTTAAACTCCTTAAATAATTTTTATATCAATAAATATCACTATCCCTGATTTTGTTTTGTTTTTTTAATCTTGTGAGAAGAATGAGAACGGAGTAAAACTCATCTTCTGCACTCCGTCACCAGGAGCAAAGTTTTTTTATCTGTTGCAAAAGCAGACAAATCCAGGTAGTTCCGCTGCAAAATGTGATAGATGCACAGTTTGTAATCAAAACCTGATAAGTCCATACTAATAATCGCTTTTTCTGCAAAATAGCCAGACTTCCAAGCCTGGAACCATTGGAGATTCAACCTAAAATACCTTTGCTGACAATATGACCCATTAAATGCATCAGATTCTACGAAAATCATGTTCAAACAGTTTTTTGCCATTTACTCGAAAAGTGAAAAAGTGGACTTATCAGGGTTTGCAACTGAACGCCTCTTATAATTTACACTATCCGCTCGCAACAGGCCCCAACATGGCACTTTTCCATTACAACTCGACAGTGTCAACAACAGCGCAAAAAAAAAAAAAAAAAAAAAAAATCCCTCCCTTCATCACCTGTTCATTTCCAGTTGTAATTTCCCTCACCCCCCTCTTCCTTACCGAAAAATTCATTTCGTCCTGTGAATGTTAATTACGATCTTGCAGGCAGTTTTTTTGAGGTGTTCATTTGAGGAGCCTCCCGCTCTATCTGGTATGCGTACGATTCATCAGTAAATTCTGGAAAACACACCCCAGGCTATTCACTGGTGTTTATTATTTTTGGTGTAGGAGCAACAACAACAAAAAAAAAAAAAAACCTCTCGCAAGTTATTAAAATTACCTTTTCCCCCTTCTCCGACGTTATTTTTTCGCAGTAAAATTCTCTCTGCCTGTCCGGCGTTCAATTTTCGTGCTTCAAAGCTTGTCAGATTATAAGAGTTCCGTGAAATCCCAATTGTATCTTTTGAACCATTCATTACACGCGTGTGTTATACAGGGAATGAAGTTTGTGAATAACTTTTTTAATCTATTCTCAAAGTGTCTCATTCACCCTGTGGAGCACTAACTGCTTTGAATCGCTTAACAAAGGTTGTGTTAGGTTTAAACCGGTTCGGAATGATTGAGAACAAGTTTGGTCAGGATTGGCATACAAATGAAACAGATATTACTCGCGTGGGTGTCGTTTCGTGTAATGTTTTCAGAGGTAGAATCGATTCAAGGGATCCCGAACCAGTTCACAAATGCTCTAAAAGCTAATAAACTCAATTTTCCTTAAAAGGGGACTCATTAGACACCGCGAGAAAGCACCCGATGAAAGTTGAGCTTCGTAAAATAAAAGGCGCCTCCTATATTTTATGGTCGCCCATAAATAAATTCAAACTGATGCAAACGTCTCAACTTTCTTCGCTATAACCCACGCGTTGGTAACATTTCGTTTTCCACTTTATAACCTTTTGCGGCTTCCATTGCGTCGAATAAGGAACCTCACCAAGATCAGACATTTAGTCGAACAATAAAAGTTTTCTCCCGGTGGACGCTCCAGTGTAATGGATTTCCCGTGTAGTCTATCGGGGTTTGGAGTTAATTGTTTAAATATGTATGCAACACCCCCCACTCATCATGCTTGTTTCATATAGCGTAGTATATGGACGTTGTTTCCCGCGGAACCTTTTATACATAAATTGCCGACAGAAAAGTTGCTAGTGTAAAGGGCCCTTTTCATTTGACAGGTATTGATTTTTACTTGTTATAGTTGAGTGCGTTCGAAAATTTCTCCAAGGTGAGTTTGAACCGTTAGATACTGGCGATTGTTATTTTAAACTGGATTTTACACTCTCCGAACGAGAACCTGTCGATTCATCGAACAAGGTAATGAACGCGTTTCGTACCTGTCTTAATCTGGTCAATGCCATCACGCGCTGCACTGGAAGAAACCCCTCAAAAAATGTTTTCGATTTCGAGGTTGTCTCCATCGTCTTTTACAGTTGCTGCTCAGAAATGTTGTTAGCGTGGAACATGCTTTAGCCACGACCTAACTGCCCCAAAACGTTTTGTCGATAAAATAGTAATATGTTGTGGGATCTTGAGGTTCAGTCAACAAAGGTAACTCTTCGTCTAGGCCAACGTTTCGGTTTATTTATAAACCATCCTCAGGGCTACAGAAATATACCAGAGGACGTTAGACAAAACATATTATGGGCCAACAGCATTAGACAGTCAATAGTAAATAGGATGCCCAGGATATAACTGAAGTGAGACTATTTTGAGATCAAAAAACATGTAAACTAAATGTGCTGTAATATAAAGTTAACCTACTTACATATTAATGCCTATCTCAAATATCAATTTGTAATTTAATTATTTATGATATTATTTATGATATTTGAGGTAGGCATTAATATGTAAGTAGGTTAACTTTATATTACAGCACATTTAGTTTACATGTTTTTTGATCTCAAAATAGTCTCACTTCAGTTATATCCTGGGCATCCTATTTACTATTGGCTGTCTAATGCTGTTGGCCCATAATATGTTTTGTCTAACGTCCTCTGGTATATTTCTGTAGCCCTGAGGATGGTTTATAAATAAACCGAAACGTTGGCCTAGACGAAGAGTTACCTTTGTTGACTGAACCTCAAGATCCCACAACATATTTCTGAGCCTAGCAGTCGAGTAACCCAGCCTTGTGATAAAATAGTTGACCGAGCGAAGCCTGAAATTTCTGAAATTTTGACAAAATACTCGGTTTACCATCTAGTTGTGCCCGCAAGGTTTTCAGCCCGATCGCCCAAACCCATGAGGCGCTATGGGGCTAAATTGGGGCTACGGGAGGTGTTTTTTGAAGGTTTTGGCTATGGGATCGAGTTAGGTGTCGTTTTCGAAGTATTTTTGGACGTAAACTCCTTTTTTTGAGGCCCCGGAACGATCCGATTTCACTGTTGCGCTCTATAGGGCTTTCATGGGGCTAAACATGGGATTTTTGAAGGATCCCAGGAGGTGAGATATTTTTCGAGCAAAAAATAAAGAATTAAAAAAAAAAAAAAAATCCAAAAAAATTTTTTCCATTAACACAGAAATAATTTTTGCACAAGTAACCTACTATATCAAAGAATAATAAACACTTGTGTAAAATTTGCAGTGTTTTTTTTTAAGGCTTTTGGCTATGGGATCGAGTCAGGTGTCGTTTTCGAAGTATTTTTGGACGTAGAATCCATTTTTTGGGGTCCCGGAACGATCCTATTTCACTGTTGCGCTCTATAGGGCTTTCATAGGGCTAAACATGGGATTTTTGAAGGATCCCAGGAGGTTAAATATTTTTCGAGTAGAAAAATCCAAAAAAAAATTTTTTTTTTTGAAATATAAAAATCCAAGAAAATTTTTTTTTAAATTTTTTTCATTAACAGAATTAAAGATACTTTTCCGTTATTACCCCCCCCCCCCCCCCCCACGCGATTTTGGTTGGCTTTAGGTGCCTTAAAGCCATCGGGAGGGGTGTGTATGAAACTCAAAATCGAGGGGGAGGGGGGGGGGGGTGAAACAACGGAAAAGTATCGAATTTGGGTGCCTTAAAGCCATAGGGAGGGGTGTGTATGAAACACGAAATCGCGTGGGGGGGAAATAACGGAAAAGTACCGAATTAAATTTCTGCACAAGTAACGCATATCAACGAATAATAAACCCTTGCGTAAATTTTGCAGCTTTTTTTTTTTTGTATTTTTTTTAATACAACTTACCTGCTACTCCCTTATTTTTGTAGACATTTTTAATTTAATGGTGTTAAATCAATATCGTCAACTTTAGGCTTTTTTAAATTCAATTTAAATTTAGTTTTTTAAATTTTTTTGTTTATTTAATCATAATTTTTTTACCCTAGTATAAAGATGACCCAATTGCATCACTCTCCTCCTTCCCGTCCTCCTCATCAGGCTGGAGCTCCAATACATTACGACTCGGAGGGCGACCCCAGCTGGTTCCGCCTGCCAACCCCCGCTCATTCTGCAGGCAGGGTGGTCGTTGCGGCCTGGCGCTATTCCTCGTGTCGCAGCTCCAATACTCGGATGCTAAGAGCAGTTGATATTTTTGAAATGTGAGCTTTTGAATTTACGACAGTGCACTTTCATGAAAGAGCGAATTCATGTCCAACACCTACGGATTTCCAAGAATGCTAAGAGCAGTTGAATCAATTCGATCATCATGACTTTATAATAATATTATATGCTCTCATTTTGAAAATATCACTATATTATAGTGATATTTTTAACATGAGAGCTTTTGAATTTCAACAGTGAAAGAGCGAATTCATGTCCATCCTCAACACCTACGGATTTCCAAATTATATATCCCACCAGAACTTGCTATTAGCCTGTCAAATTTCCACAAGGTTTGGTTATTATTAAGCATGAAACCACCTCCGCAGAATGTGCACATTATTGTCAGTACATGTTCCTCGCTGGGGTCGATTAGATTGTTAGTTGCATTGTAGTGCTCTGCTTAGTGTATATTCAGCAACATTGACGCCATGCCGACGTTAATTAGCCTTGTTTTGCGTCCAAATGATTAGAAACCCTCATCTCTGTGACACGGCGGGCGCATTTGCATTAGAGCTGGCATAATTGATGGTCCGCGGAGGAGATCGTTTATAGTGTAAAATAACCCAACGGGATGAAACTGGTCGAAGTCCGTCCACTTGTCCAGCGACGCAATATTTCCCAACTTTTGGGGTTTACGAGCCGTTTTTTCTCCCGATTTGGAAGACCCGAATGGTCCAAAAACGTCCAACCCTTCAAAACTTGATCGTAGGGTGTTTACCAACATCAACGTCGCTAAATCGGTTCTGTCTGAGCTATTAACATACGAGTCGGCCTGAGATGGTTTATTCAGAAGGTCCAAGTAAACTATTATGAGAACATCCTGACTTGCCTGGAGGGAAAACTCTGGTTTTGCTCGAAGCTTTTAGGTTGGAAACAACTAAAAATTAAAAAAAAAAAAAAAAAAAGAAGCTAGTTAGAATAGATGAAGACCCCTAACAATACGTTCGAAAGTAGTTCCAAAACGACACCTCATTCGACCTCCTTGCCAACTCGAGTGGCTCTGTGGGGCTAATAAGAGCTACCGGAGGGGTTTTAAAAGGATTAAGAGGGTGGAAATGAGGTGTCGTTTTCGAATCAATTTTTGTCGTGATATCTTTGAGAGTCTCTGGCCCATCCGACTTCACCGTTGAGATCTTTTTTTTTTTTTTTTTTTTTTTTTTTTTTTGAGTAATTTTGGGTTAAAAGTTTATTTTTAGGGGTCTCAGATCCATCCAACTACATCGTTGAGGTCTATGGGGGCTACAAATGGAAGGACTTTGGCCACGAGGTCGAATGAGCTGCCGTTATCGAAGTAATTTTGGACGTGCAATCCATTTTTGGGGGTCTCGGACACGTTCGACTACACAGTGGAGATCAATGGGGCTTCCACGGGGCTACAAATGGGGCCTTTGAAGGACAATGACCCGGAGGGCAAAAGGGGTGACGTTTTCTAGGTAATTTTGGACGTTAATACCCACCCGACTGCACTGATGAGATCTACGGGGCTTCCAGGGGGCTGCAAATTAGGCTTTTGAAGGACTACAAATTACGCCAGGAGGTCGTATGAGGTGTCGTTTTCGGAGTAATTTTGGACGTCAAATTCAATTTTTGAATTTTTGGGGTCCCTTATACGTACTGACACTATCTAGATATTGTTCAGTTATCAACTTTTCTATCAAATATTCCTTTTTTTTCATATTAAATATGTACATTTTACATTTTTGCACAATTTATACGAAAGAGATAAAAAATACCCTGAAAGCGTTTTTCATTAAAAAAAAAAAAAGTCCATTTCTAGATTCTACTTCCAGAGTACCCACTTCAATATGAACAAACGGCCGAAAATGTCTGAAAGTTCACTTAGTCGGAAAGCTGGCAGTAAAAATTTTACAGACTGTTATGACACTGAGGAGACGTCGAAGTTATTTCTCCCCAGCCGGCGATTTCTATCTCGGGATGTTTTCAACACTGTGATTTCTCAAATTATATACGGCCCTAAAAAGAAGTGAAAGAAAACGATGGAAGAGTGCGCCAGAGAGAGAGAGAGTGAGAGAGAGAAAGAAAAAAAAAAGTTTAACATCGAGAAGAAACAAAGCCGTTAGATTGCTGCGGGCGTTCGCGGCGTAGATCATCCACATATAGAACTTCCCAGACGAGGAATAATAAAAACGATTAACCGAAGGAACTGGTTTGGTTTCTTCAGCAAGAATCTAACGGTTTGGGAGCCTTATAGCTCAAAAACTGGCGCTGGGCTGGGCCGGCATGCGGGAATTCTCGTACTTTTATTTCATGACGGATGTGAGCACTTTACGACAAGAATTTAAAGAGCTCAAAGAACACAAATCAAATCAGGACATCCCATTAATGATATTTCAATGAACTATTGAAGAGCATCTCAATACACCTCTACTTAAGGGCACCATATAGCTTCCGAGTTTCCCAATACATACTTTTCTCCTCAGACTTGTTTTTCTCTCTCTCTCGCTCTCTCTCTCTCCTTTCGCTGTCACGTCGGGGTTTTCTACGCTGTACGAAATTCCCAACAACAAATTCGGCGAGGAAAATAGTGACTATTATCAGAAAGTCTCGAGAGGGTAGGTTCATCTTGCCAGGTAATTGGAATTTTCCCGAACGACTCGAAGATTTTTTTTTTTTTTTTCGCTCCGACAAAAAAAGAAAATCCCGCCCTTACATCCCACTGTTAAATTCTGAAAGCAACGTTCAACGTTCCCGTCGATGTTACCTGTCAAGAGTCAACATGAACAAGATTTCTGCTAAGAAGAACCTTTTTCAACGCGAGGAAAGTTGAGATGGGATTTCGAAAAGGCTGACGAGCGTCAACAATTTTCGTCGTGAATGAACAAAAAAAAACTTCAGGTCAGTAAGACGTCTGAATGTTTGAAAAAAAACATTGCAATTTTATCACAAGGTTGAGGCATGGAGCTTGAAACACACGAAATGGCGAGATCGTCGTCGTCATACTATAGCCAAGATACTTGGCAAATTGTTTGTTATTCACTTAGAGATTCTAAGTGAATAACAAACAGGAACAACCGTGAAAACTAATGTGATGTTTTTGCTCATATCAATACTCAATTTTTAAAATGGCTAAAAACTCACTTTTAATCAATTTTGAAAAAATTGCCCATCTACTAAGTTCGGTTCTGGCCAGTGACTCAACCGGATTAGGTCGAAACGGTGATCAATCGACGCAGAACTGTATTCTCTTAAAAGAACAATGCCTTTTTTAAGACGATTTCTTTTGAGTAAAAATGACCAAAAATCATAAACTTTGCAAAAAAAGGTGCGGCCCGTCCATATATTAAGTATATGGATTTTTTTGCAAAGTTTATGATTTTTGGTCATTTTTACTCATATTATGTTCATTTGCATAAATATATATATTATATATATGCTGCGCCGAAGGATCCTACCAGCGGGGGTACAACATGAGAGTCCTGACCAAGAGAACCAAAGAATCGGGCCTTTTCTCGTTACAACATTTTTTCCAGGTGTCCAGCGCATTAACAAATTCCTGCGTGATCTCTACCCTATACTCTCTATGAGCTCCATCACTCGTGATATCTTCCCACAGGTTCCATGCCTCGCTTATCGCCGACCGCGAAACCTTGGCAACATGCTCACGCGCCGATCGGCCCTGCAACCCCGTGAACCCTCAACTGGACTGGAGCCTTGCGGTAGACCTAGGTGCAAGCTCTGCGAGATCGCCACGCCAAGCCCCACATTTTCTAGCCCCAACACCCCTCTGAGCTACAGCGCCCGGGGAAGCGCTGACTGCCAGTCCAGAAATTGCACCTACATGCTAAAATGTGTCGCTTGCCCAGCCTTCTATGTGGGGAAGGCTTCACAGCTGAATCTCCGCATGAATAACCACAGATGTGCAACAAACCGTGGCGACAGTCAGTCAGTTGCTGAGCACGCCAGAAACCACCAACTTCAGTTTAATCAATGCTTCCGACTGAAGGTGCTCAACAGATTGCCGGATGGGGCTTCTCCGGTGAAACTCCATCTCACAGAGCAGGCCCACATTTGGCTTTTGGGGGCCCTGCGACCACCAGGGCTGAACCGGAACACGTGACTGACTGCCGCCACGGCCAAACAACCTTTTTTTTTTTTAATTTTATAATTTCATCTTTATATTTATTTTTATGCCTTTACCTTTATTACCCCCTTATTCCCTATTTTAATTTTCAATAATCTTAATCTACCCACCACTCCTTTTCCTCTTGTGACCGCGACCTCCTCCCTCATGACGTCACCTGTCCATGGCGGCCATCTACTCCGCCCAGGGACCAACACCAACACCGACGTGAGGAGGTTGATTGATAACGATGATTACCTACATCGAAACGTTTCGCAGGTACATAATTTCGTCCCATTCTTTGTTAAAACTAGTTTTATTCACATTTTCGTGATATATTATATATATATATATATATAAAACTAAATTTTATAGAGTTAAATACACATAGGGACTTACAAAAATTTACCGACGCGTTTCGCTTCCGCTTTAACGAGGTAACAGAAGTTGAAACCTCCAAGCTTCACCGGCAGGTTCATGCTGTTGTTGTTGCTGATGCTGATGGTCCCGGAGAAGTTACGTGGAGGCTTCAGGGAATTAGAGGAATGGGGGGAATTTGGAAGTTAGAAATTAAGTCAGTCCGTAAGTCACTAAGAGCTGTCTGTCAAGTCTGTTGAAAATGAGTTAAAAAATAAAGAATAAAATAAAAATAAATAAATAAATAAACAAATAAATAAAAATAAAAAATAAAAATATAAATATAAATAAATAAACAAATTTAAAAAAATTAAAGCAATTTATATATATATATTTGCCACTCCTAATAACAACATAACGATATTCAATGATGAACTGAACGGGAGACGTCTCGAGAACGATGTGGAAGGGGTGGGGCGTTGAGCTCCCACGTTGTGATGAGGGGGGGGGGGGGTGGCCCCCAACTCCAACTTCAGAATAACTTGATGCTTTTTTCTTTCTTTTTTTAAAATTTAATTTAGTTTTTCATTTTTCAATTCCCTCCTTACAAAATGAGAAGGAATCCCACGTTAAGATTTGCAGCGATCGTCTTGTTTGTCTTCAGCGATCGAAGAGTTTGGAGGAACCCAAAGAACCGGCCGAAAACGACCTGCCGACGCGGACTTTTGGCTGTGGAGGGCCATTTGGCACGTTTTTCGGCGGCGCCCTCCGAAACGGGTCGGAGTCTGAACAAAAGCCAGATGGGGAAAGTACAAGGCCGGTCGAGATAGAAAAGCTTTGCTCGCCCCTAATGGAAGAGCGAGAGGGGCGAAAAGGAAACTGGGTCGAATTCGTAAAACCCATCTCGTAGGGGTAGACAGGGTTGCCACCCCCTGTGAGCCCAAAGGGTATTTATCATAATTTTTCCCTTTCGCGCGAATGTGGGTTTACGAGGGATGCACAACTCAGTCTCATTCTTACCTTCCCTCCGCTACTGATACAATAAAATTGATGCAACCATCATAACGTTCCTTTAAAAATGTTTTAACGACGAGAAAGCGTGCGAGTCCGCGGTTCGCATTTTCCCCATTATTGCCTGTTAGAACATATTGCGACTGTAAAACTACACTAACAGTCCATCGGGCCAACCAAGTTAATTGCTCTGTCATAAAACGGGAGGATCGCAGAGCTTTCTAATTACCGAGGACGACGCTCGATTCAGGTCGCCGCGATACGCATAAAATTACAACGCTTTTCCCGCAATGTTGACCACAACGAATTGGATTTCAAGGAAACTGGATGAATAATTCGTATATGTTTTCACTGCATAACTCTGCAATCAACAGAGTAGCAAAACTGGTTACGAATCACTGAGGGAGCACCTGAAGATGCAATGATGGGCAAACTCCAAGACACTAGAAGAGGAAGCAGAGTAGGTACCTTTAGGTGCAGTCGCACTGTGGGACGAAACCTGAACCTAGCTTGTCAAAAGTGTATAATCTATCTAAATCATTAATTCAGAACGCGTCCGTGGCTGACTATCTATCTATCTTTCTAACAGAGTATGTCACAAGCCATCTCCTCTGAACGGTAAGTGATAAAAATACTCCGATTTTGGTTTATTATTTTTGGAATAAGATAGATAGAAAAATTGTTTATTAACAAAAACTACAATGATAACAAATTAAATTATGAAAATAAACAAAACAGCAATGGTTAGAATAACCTTCTGCCGGAGTTTTGACTCTAGTAACACATCTAAGCACCATAGGTCGTCCCCAAAAATACTTGGAAAACGACACTTAACTCTACCCCCTCGGCATTTTAGTCCCATAGCGCCCCACAGGGTTTTTTACTGTGAGTTTTGATTTGATTTCACTAGCACTTTGACAGGGGAGGAAGGGGGGGCTTACTTCGCTTCTGTCGATTATGTTATCGGCCAGAGGGAGCTCGCTTTGCTCAGCCACCCACATAGGTAGTTCTATTCTATTATTATGATGGTGGAGTTTTCAAAATTGAGTTCACTAGCACTTTGACAGGAGGGGCGTCTTATTTCGCTCAGCTGATCATCTTCTCGGCCTTTTTAGCCCCATATCGCCCCATGGGTTTTTTCCCTATGAGTTTTCAAATTTGATTTGATTTCACTAGCACTATGGCAATGAGGGGGGGGGGGGGGCGGTTCCTCGCTCGGGCGGTAGAGGGTAGACTTTTGAAAATTGATTTCACTAGCACTTTGACTTACTTCGCTCAGCTAATAGACTAGCACATTGACAAGGGGGCCTTACTTCGCTCGGCTAATCATTTTCATACCATGATTCACCCAAATCACAGGCGGCAATATACAACCACAGTGGGCGATACATCCACAAGCGGCAATACACCCACTAGGGAGGGTCTGGGGGGCGGCAATTCACCCACAGGCGGCAATATACACTCACAGGCGGCAATACACCCACAGGTGGCAATACTCCCACAAACGGCAATTCACCCACAATTCTGCTTAAGCGATCTGCCTCGCGAAGCGAGGCACCGGCCTCGCGAAGCGAGGCCCACGGGGGGTCTGGGGGGCGGAGCCCCCCAGCTGGGTGCGTAGGCGAGCAAAGCGAGCCGGAGCATCTAGTCTAGTTTAAAAAAAGAAGAGAGAAAAAACAAAAATCACGATGGATCGGAAATCCCCCAAGGCGGGAGGACTCAACAACAAGGAGAAGGCTTCAGAAGTTTAACTCCCGCACCAAAACTTCCTATATCGCCCAGCCAACTTGCAGAACTGGACAAGCGGGCCCCACTCAGGACCATTCAGAATTCCTAGACCCGTCCCCCTCGTCAGCAAGACGGAACTCTGACAACACCGGGCACACACACAAAAAATGGTAAGTGTCCTCCCTCTCGCGCCGATTGCACATGGAGCACACCTTAGTAGACAAAGCACTCTCCCCCGAATGCCTACCCCTGTAATGTTCAGGGCAATACCTCGGTGTTGGAGAGATGCAGAGCGGTAGAGGTAGACATAACATCAGTTTACCTTGGGCCTCCTACTGGAGCGGCCTTAAAGTGGGGAGGTTTGGAGCGGCCATCCTCCCCTAATCCAGGAGTCCTCGGGCGAGAGGGAGCCCACGCTGCCACAGACACAACACAGAGGCTTGCTTCAGCGACACTGGCCGTCCCCCTCGACTGGTGTTGGAATCGAGGCTGGCCGTGGTGATGGCTGCCTCATATGCTTAAAAGAGGAGCCATGGAACCAGATCTGTAACTGGTAGAGTGAGCTAGACATAGCCTTAGAAGTGGGCAAGTCCTCCTTAACAACCCTGGGAAAACAATGCACATAGAGCACTCCTCCCAGCGGCCGGAGACGTATGGTCTGGCATTGAGCGCCAGAAGCTCAGCTCGGACTTTGAAGATCCATCGCAACGCTGCAAGGGTCACCGGGAGAGAGTCCCCAACAAGGCTGGCACACCTGACACCCGAGTCCAGCTCCCTGTAAAGAGTGAAAAACTCCGACTCCTGCATCCTCCTCCTGAAACGCGCCCACCTCCGAACAACGAAGCCCCGCAGCAGCAAGTCAGCATCAGTCCTCAGAATTCTAGAATTCTGCTTTCTCTAGAATTCTAGAATTCTTAAGAGCAGCGTCAAAGGACAAATTATCCGCGACCTGACACTGAACTGCCAAAGCCCTCCGATTGCCAGCCCAGCACATCCCGCCCCGATGACCTCCTATTTTTGGAATAATACACCTATGTAATCGCGACGGGGGTTGGCGAATTTGAATCAGGCTGATCAGCACTCCGTCAGATTTGTAAACAGTCGAAGCTCTGTCGCCTTAGTTCACGGGGCCACTTTAGGGGAGTAAAATGATTGTACTGACTCTATGATCTAAATTGAAGTTCGTGCTTTTACAGCTTTTAAGTGTCTCTTACAGATTTAATTGGAAGTGTCGAAACTTCGTGATGGTCCAGGTGGGCTTGGATTAGGAATTCGTCTCATGAATATCGTCGATGATTCGTTCCTTCGCAGATGACATTAAAGTTTCACCGGCACATCGACTTTCGGTGCCGAAAGGTTCCCTGGTCGGAATTCTCAGGACATCTCCCAGCAAGAGAGGGGTCGTAAAATATAAAAGGCACCAACCCGAGCCCTAGCGGAATTTTTTATCCCGAGGGGAAAGAAGTTCGTGAGGGTTGGAAGGGTTTTGGTGACTTAAACTGGGATCGGGGAAGAAAGAAGTTGTTTGTCCCCAAGTTTGATGAGAACCCCCAACAGGCTCAACGGGGGCAAAGCCCGGTCGGGACAGTTCCGAGTTAGGTATTATTCAAATTGCTAATCAGCCTTGAGTTTGGGAGTGCTAATCCTCTCAGACAACTTTGAGGGGGGTTGAATTGGAGAGTTATATCAGGGTTATAAATTAATTGAGCACTTGGGAGAAGATGGGCTGCTAAATTCCAAACGCGGCAACTCCGAAAAGTGTCAGCTTCTTAATCTTAAAAACTACAGTAACTGATTTGCCCAAATTTGCGAGGATAGAAGCTAATCAGACCCTTGGGAGAGTGCCCCTGAGCCCCTGCGTACAGAGTGTTGCTCCTTGCTGCTGACATGCTACCAACAGCCATTTTTATTATTCTTGAAATAATTCACCTATGCATTCGTGACGTTTTTGATCGGCCCCAAAATTTTAAACATTTCATGACATGTAAATTTCAACAATCAAATGCCCGTCCGCCGTCCGGGCCGTTTTGGGCAGTAAGAATATGTTATAAAGAAATGTTTACAAAATATTAGGTTAAAAATCCATTTGTGCCCGCAAGGTCTTCAGCCGTGAGGCTCTGTGGGGCTAAAAAGGGGCTACGGGAGGGGTTTTCGAAGGGTTTCAGCTATATGGTCGAGTTAGGTGTCGTTTTCGAGGTAATTTTGGACGTAAAATCCATTTTCGGGGGATCTCAGACCCATTCGACTACACCATGGGGGTCTATGGGGCTTCCATGGGGGCTAGACATGAGGATTTTGAAGGATTTTCCCAGAAGGTCGTATGAGGTGTCGTTTTCGAAGTAATTTAGGACGTGAAATCCATTTTTTGGGGTCTCAGACCCATTCGACTACACCGTGGAGTTCTATGGGGCTTCCATGGTGCTTTTGAAGGACTATGGTCAGGAGGTCGTACGAGATGTCGTTTTGGACGACAATAAAGATATAAAGATAATTTGGACGCAGAATCCATTTTGGGGGGTACCAGAACCATTCGATTTTACCTTGGGGATCTATCGTAGATCCCATAATGGGGCTTTACTGAAGTTTCAATTGAATTCGTGGGGCTACAAAATGTGTAGCTGTTCAATGGCGCTCTTGTAGTCAGTCGGAAGGTCGATCGAGGTGTCGTTTTCCTAGTAATTATATTATAATATAAACTTGACAATGACGACCGGCCAAATTCCATGAGTCTCAAGTCACTTTAATTAAAGTGGTCACTTAAGTGGTTTGATTCCAGCAGCGCTTTTGAAAAGCGGGTAGTTTGTTAAACCCCCGGAAGCCGAAGGTTTGATAAGGGGATGCTATACATCACAGTCGAGAGTAAATGAATAGAGGGGGCTGATCTAGGGGCGGATTCGGGGCTCTATGGCGGGGGTTATTCCCGTGAAGAACACTCAGGATGAAAAGGCTTTAAATCTTGGGCGGTGGCAGGTTGCCGAGTGGTTCGGGATAAGGTTTTCTGTCCTACGACAAAAAAAGAAGAAAAAACTACCAGGCTTAAATTGTGTGTCTTTGCGCTTTCACGTAGGTGCCATACGTCTTTTCACGGATTTTAGACCACTGCGCCCCTCATGCAAATTTTGTCACGACCAAGTCCGCCTTGAGGCCACAATAGTAAATAATTAGACGTAGTGCCCCTTTCACAGATTAGATACGATCCAAGATACTTGCTTCCCAGTCAGATACGGCATACGAGTAGGTTAAATCCCGAAGGGTGAAAGTGCATAACTTGCAAGGCTTTCTAAAACCGTACAGATTTACGTAAGGGCTAATTAATTTTTTTTTTTTTTTTCTCTCGTCTCCAAACTCGAAAAAACTCTTTTACACCCTTTGCAAGAGCCCATTTCTCTCACGACTCTAAAAAGCGATTCCTTTCAAAGGATTTCCAATGCTCCTTTAATCAGAGAGAGATAGCTAAATTAAACGGGAGGGTTTGTGTCGTTCAATTGAACCCAGTCACGAACTCGGCGAGGAAGCCGTTTTTACCCGAGTCGAATAGGTCATGTTGATTGGTTGTACTGGATGGTTTATTTGTATGAAGCGGAAAACGGCGGATTGTGTAACAAAGTCGTACGTCATGGTGATATTGCAACCAGATGTAGGAGGGATTTCAAAACGGTGTGAATTGGATGGCCGTCCAAAATTAAAAATGCCTCAGGGGAACGAAAAAAAAATTCTCTGAAGTGTTTGAAGTGTGCTGAGTACGGAGTTTTCATCGCACACCCACGTTTGATTGGAAAAACGTCAACCACCGTCCGTGACTCCAAGCGGTTCAAAATCATAATGCAGCATTAGGGAAGGATTGAACCTCCCTTCAGTGGGGTTTGGAGAAGTTAACGAGTGGTTCGAAGGAGGTAAACCTTTAAATATTGCTCGTTCGTGAAACTTTTGGTGACTATCCCAACCTGACCCTATCATAATGGCCCGAACCAATCTTTCCAGTGGTCCGAAATAAAAAAGGGTCGATCACGAAATGTAAATAGGTCTTCAGTGAAGAGGAAATCGCGAAGGAAAATACCAGGAACTGAATACAGGTCCTGTTGAACTGGCGAAAACTAATCTGCCAGAGTGCACTAGCACTGAAATGAGAAAAGATACCTGATTTCGCGGTTTGTTCTGTTGGTCAACTTGGTTTTCGACGACCATGCAAAGATACTTGCACTTATGCACTTATGCGTACTTGGAGGTTCTCCGCCGAGTGGTGGTTATCTACTTGAATAACCTTTTAATATAACCTACACTTAGATAACACGCTTGTGAGCTTGCAGCCTACCGTCCGACTTTTCATTGGTCAGTGCACTGAGAGAAAAGATTTTTTTAGTGGCTAGGTTAAATCCGAAATAACCTCGAAAGGAAATTGAAACCACCTAGAATCAATTGATTCAACCTAGAAAAAAATAGGTCCAGGTTAAAGTAACATCGAAAAATATTAATACAACCTAGACCCATATAGAAACAACCTAACCCGTTATTACCCGCCCTCTAACCACAACCTGGAATAAAAAAGTGTCAACCTAGACCAATTGTGAACTTCACATTTGGTCTAGGTTGAAATTGTGAAGACCTAGAAAATATATTACCTACCTTTGACTTTTAAGTGGGGTAACCTAGAATTGAATGATTTGACCTTCCATATAATTCCCCTCCATTAAAGTCTCGGTTGTACAACTGAGAACAACCGAGAGATTTAAAAGGCGAGATTGCTACTTTAGGTAACAACCCAGAAGAAAAAGTTAGACTTTCAGTCTCGGTTAAAACTACCGTAGTACTACAAATAGTTTTAGATTTAAACAACAGTGGTTGTAATTCATTCAATAAATTCCAGGTTGTTTCTACAGTACGCTTAGCGGCCGCGGAGAGCGCCACTGTAGGCGGTGGGCGTTAATTCTCGTTGTCTTGGCACCCCTGCTATTTAGCCGGTGGGGTTGAGGCCAAATCTTTGACAAATTCTAAACATCTAATTTCTGTCACTATGTGCAGTCATATTATGACGTCACATTCAAATTTTTGTACTGAGTTGGAAACAGAGACAACCCAGAAAGATAGTTGAAGTTGATAGAAACAACCTGCAATGGAAGTGGAGCAAACCTAGAAAGAAAAGTGGACCACCTAGTAATTTATTAGAACCAACCTGAAAAGAATAGGAAATTACCTAGAAATTTAACTGGAACAACAGGGATAGTAATTGAAACAACCTCTTAAATAAAGGGACACAACCTAGAGAAAAAAGGGTTCTAGGTTAACGCGCCATGGCTGTAAAGTGTTTGAGGTGGGGTGAGAACGTTTTTTTTTTTAGGGTAAATCAACCGTCTATGAAAGTGAAAAACATTGAATACCAGGGTGAGACAACCAAGACATTAATGTTTTTAACCTAGACTGTAAAATGGATGGAGGCGGTGGCACACACCGTTAACTTAACCTAGAACTAAAGTGTAGGGGTGGCGTATTTTAAGTCTTGGTGGTTTGCATTTTTAGGAAGGTAACTTCACCAGTATTTTCAATCTAGGTTAAATTATATTCAACCTAGACTAAATTGTTCCACCCTAGAATGAAAACCAAAAAAAAAATCTAGGTTGGCAGCATTTAACCTAGAAAAAAATCGAAAAATAACCTAGAATAGGACCTTTTTTCTCTCAGTGTGAGTGGCCAATCACACAGCTTTCTACTAGGAAGTTCGCAGTTCCGTTCAAAACATTTCGGTGGCTCGCCATAAATTCAAATTGCACTGAAGGGGCCCAAAACCCACTTTACTCGTATCCTGACGTGAAGTACTTTCTCGGAAAAATAAAGATCAAGACACAGTTCCGGACCCCATTCAACGACACCAACGTAACAGTCCCAACTTTTTCAGTTTAATTTGTACATAATGGTATCAGGTTATTCCAAGCAAAATGGCTGATAATATTTCACGCTTTGAATCGATTTTTGGGGGGTCCCAAAAAGATCCAATTTCACCGTGAGGATCTATGGGGCTTTCGTGGGGCTATAAATGGAGCTTTTAAAGAATGTCAGGAGATCGAATGAGGTTTAGTTTTCCAAATAATTTTGGAAGTAGATTTCATTTTTTGGGGTGCCACATTTGTGCAAACACTGAAGGATTTTTAAAAATTGTCATGTTTTTCTTTAAATAATTGTTTATTGATAGAATTAGTTTTTATTTTATACTAAACCCCCCCCCCCCCCCCCCCTCGTGTAAAATTTGTAGCGTTTTTGTATTCTACAAAGGACACTTGGGTTTTTTTTTACTATGTACGAGGAAGGATAGCGTGGAGATGAAGGAGCCCTAAGGAGAAGGCCTTATGAAAAATTATGTGGCTTGGTGGAGGGGTGGTGGGGCTTTTCCTCAGTAGGGGGGCCTTTGTAGTAGGAAATAATATAAGGTTACAGCTCTTGGGGCTATTAATTCTTGGAAATGGGAAATACCAGAGGGGGCGGTCAGGGTGAGGTAATGGGGGTCTATTGAGGAGACTAAACTACCCTACCCAGAGGTATTTAAATAAAAAAGGACGGGGACAAAAAAAAGGGCGTTTCTTTTTTCAAGGAAAACATTGGGAGGGTCGATAACAGGGGACACGTGAAACCAACAGGGGACATTTTCTTTCGTACAAAAGGTACTTTTCCCGACCTCCGGCCGTACCTGTACCGATTTTGGTTCGAAGGTTGTGTAAAAGAGTTTGACCGGGACAGAACCAGAGATTGTCAGGAGTCGTTTGACGAAGCTGGATGTACATTGTAGAACAGGAAATGTAAGAATACACTACAGAAGCCATCCTCGTCGTTCTTTGTGCGTTCCCTTTTCACGATTTTCCTCGTGACTTCTGTTTAAGCGGATTATCTTTTCGGATGTCGCAAAAAGAAGTTCCTCCCTTTCCCCCGCGGATTGATGCTTTCTTCCCTCGGGATCTGCTTTATTCGATCAATAACATCTAGCTTTTGCCCAAGAATCCGCATTAGTTTTCGTCCATATTGCATTCGCGGATCATCCATTGTTTTGCGTTTTCTCGGAATTGTCTGGAAATGAGTTCGCTTCAGACGAAAATTGCGACCCACTTCAAATTGTTCTCAGAATAATCAACCTAATGTTTTCGTGACGGAGTAAAAAAAGAAATGGGCGACGAGAGAGGGGCTCGCAAACACGAATCATTCATTAGGTAATTATTGATTAGTAGAATTTTAAACATTTAAAATGGTTGTTCAGTTCCACGTGATAATTTGTCATTATAAACCATAATAATATTATCTTGCCACTATTACCCAAAACTTGCCTTTAGCTTCTCAGGCATTAACAACGTCGAACTTGATGTGACGCAAAAAATTCAAAACGCGGTAATCACTAATGATAAGATTTTAGTGGACCTGAAAATTTTGAAAATGTCTAATACCGTGTTTCATGATGAGTGGATTCCAAAAATAAAAATTTGGAGGAATTTGGAAAATTAAAGTTATTTTATTTAGTGTCCGTCCGCCGGTCGAACTACAGGATTTATTGTTATTTATTTATTTATTTATTTTTTTCAATCTAAAATATAGAACAGGTGATACTTATAAATACAACAAGTTTTGTAGATATCGATTTAGACTGTTGATTTTGAATTATAAGCGCGTTTTTGCGATTTCGCCCCACCGTGCAACTCTAAAGGGGCTGCAAGTGGGAGTTTTGAAGTATTAAATTTTAGCATGGGTCGAAGGCTCATCCGACTACACCGTGGGGATCTGTGGCTCCTGAGGACAAATGGGGCTTTTCAAGGACAAATGGAGGGTTGAGGTGTTGTTTTCGAAGTAATAATTATTTTGGACGCAAAATCGATTTAAGGGTGTTCTATACCTATCACATCGTGGGGCTATAAAACGGCAAGAAATTGGGGGTTTGAAGGGCTTTTGCCAGGGAGTCAAGTGGGGTATCGTTTTCGAACTATTTTCGAACGTAGAATCCTTTAATGGGGTTCTCAGACTCATCAGTTTACACCGTGAATAGAACAGAATAGAAAACACGTTTGTTAGATAAGATTATGCTGCCTGTGCCCTATAGTAATACAAAATTGGATACAATTTTAGTCATTTTACACCGTGGGGATCTACAAGGCAACAAATAGGGCTTTAGAAGAACTTAATCCATGAAGTCAAGTAATTTTGGCCGATTTATAGCCGTTCTTGAACTATTCGAACACAATGTCAGGCTGTAGAGTGGCTAGAACTGGGGGTCAAGTGGGGTGTCGTTTTCGAACTATTTTTGAAGGTCCTTTGTTTATGTAGGAATAGAGTTTTTTCCCTTGTTTTTTTTTTTTTTTTTTGTTTTTTTTTTTTTTTTTGTTGTTTTTTTTTCAGACAATTTTTACACAGACAAAAAACCTTCTTGCAGCATTTTCTTTTTCTTGATGAACATTTTCCAAAAACACCCCAACTTTCATTGTCAAGTTTTTGGAGGCTTGGCAGGACTCAATGTGATGTGGAGAGGTGGAAAAAAGGACAAAAAGAAAAATGTTAGTTTACTGAAGTTTCAAGTTTGACGGCAAAGAGCTGGGACTGTCTTGAAGGAGGAGAAGTTCCGAAGTCAAAGGATTAGTTTCGCCAGTCAAACTCCCAAGTCCCAGGAGATGAGTAGCGTAGTTCGACGCCAGTCGCCTTATTTGCTGCACAATTCCACGTTAGAGAGGCGGATTTCAAAAGAGGGAAGATCTTCCAGCGAACCGAGTCCTGACGTCGAAAGCTCTTCACCCCCTGAAAGCCGAGATGACGTATCCCGGGTTGTTTGGGTTGATCTCAGGTCAATAAAAAAAAAAATAATAAATTCAAAAAAATAAAAAAATAAAAAATAAAAAAATAAAATAAAAAATATAAAAAACCTTCAAAAAACCTTCCGTCGCACGGTTGGTCGATTCTAATGATCCGGACGGGAGAGCTCGGATTTAATTGGGTGAAAAAGTCAGTTTATGGCGGTGGGAGGTGTGGGGGGGGGGAGTCCTGCTCGGCGGGGAAGAGCCCGTCAGCGGGTCCGTCTCCCACGTTTTTCTTCGGCTGAGGACTTCCTGGTGGTGTTCCTCCTCTTTCAGGTGGCTCGCGAAGTCGTCTGATTAAGCTAACGACCCCCCTCGCGAGGAGGCAAAGAACCGCGCGGGGAGGGGGCGGTGGGGGAGTCACGATCCGAACACGTCCGGTTCAACGAACGCAATGGTGCGGATGCTGTATGGACCCCCCCCTTCACAATCCACATCATCTTACAGAAGTGAATTGGCTGTAGGGCTGCAACATCGAACATAAACATCGATGTATCGAAACATCGACGTTTTTCAAAAACCAATAAAACTGGAGTTTTCAGCCGAAAATTGAAACAGCACCACCGTGCAGTGACACCAAAGTTGGAAAAAAATGTAGATCGAATTTAGGTGTCATAAATTGAGTTTTTCCAAGAAATGACAAAATTGTGTCTTTGCAAAGATTGTAGGTAATATGGACCCGAAGGTATTTTGAGTAAAAAAAGTGGAATTATGGCCAAAAATCGCAGGAGAATCGAGTTTATCGTAACAATGGTGGCCGTCTGCCATAAACAGTTGAGCCCTTAGTTGGAAATTTGATTTTTCATAACAAAAAAATGAACAGGGGGTCCTTATTACCACCTTCTCCTCAGCAGGAAAAAAACATGGCGTCACAGTAAGCATTGCAGGGTCCATATTATAATCATCGAAGGAGCCATATAATCAAAAACGACCTTCTCAAAAACTGTGTTTTTTTAACCTGCAGGTAAACGATATTCAGGATACCAGCTGATGCTCGTCAAGGGGGAGCATCGATATTTGCTCAAATTGAAGTTTAAATTAGCAAAAACGAGTTTTAATCACCTCGTTCAATACTTGATGGAGGAGGGAAAAAACATGGCATCATAGTAATCTTGTTGATGGAAAACTGAGCGTCCCCGCTTGCCCCCGTCGCTCCCCTCCTAAGATGCGGTACAAGCCGCTTCTCCACTCTCACCCCCTCCCTGGCCAGAGAAAGCGCGGGGTTCCATATTATGTGAGGGGTCCATATTCCCACCTTCTCCTCTACCTATTCGTCACAAATTTTGTAATTATAAAAATGAGACACAAAAGTTATAAAAGTGTATTAATGTGTGGCCGCATGGGCCAAACTCTTCTGGCTTAAATTCGCTCGCCTGCCCCACTTCGTTCAATCGCGGGAAGTCGAAATTTTCCCTAATTCATGCAGTCATGGAATAAAATAATAGTATGATACAGATAACGAGCAATGAATAATTCTTCAGAAACGACGGCATATTCATCTTGTTATTTGACTGAACCTCATCAACTTATCACCCACATTCATTCAAACGGTCAACACCCTAACTTACATTTACAGAAAGCTATCAAAACCCCCTTTGCAGCCCCACAGAGCCTCATGTTGTGATCGGAGAGATCAAAAATCCCCAATAATCAGCTCTTCATCCGAAATGTCTTCGAAAAACCTCACTCTGCACCCTGGCCAAAAGCCCTTCAGATCTCCCAATTGTAGCCTCCTCACGTTATGGCCGGATGGATCGACAAATCCCATGAATCTACTTTTGACTCGAACTCGGAACCTCCCCTTAAAAGCCCGTGTGAGCTTCAAGTTGCATTCATTTAACATTTTCAAAACCAAACGAATTTCCAGGCCTTGCGGCAGCATATTCCGCCGCTGACTGGTATCCAACTTTCTTGGAGGAAAAGCGAAAACCGCCTCGCCGCACGAACTTTAAAGGAAATTGTTTCGTAAAGTGATTTCACCTTTGTTTGCCGCACCGGAGGAATATCTTAGGTGGGACACAATAGCTCCCTCAGTTCGCCGACTTGACGCTCAAACTTTGCGAAAAGGCATCAAGTTATACCGTAGACTGCCCTACTGTGAGATGGAACTTGGGATAGCTGAGGCTGCCCCGAGCAACCTCCGCACAAAGAGGATGTGAGCCTTTATACACAACTTGACGGAGGATTTTCCTATTTCAAGTTTTCCATCGTCGGCAACGCGAGTGTTCAAAGTTGTATGGAGGAGGGCTTTACAGAGAACAGAATTTACTCCTGGGAAGGTTTACTTTTAAATGCTGGATAGTTGCGGCTCCCCCCAAAACACCATAAAGAGAAATCGCAGGCTTTGTAGCTGTAGGAAAGGAATGTAAAACCCACTCGGGCGTTTATGGTTGTGTACAATACTCGATAGCCAAACAATGGGCGAGCGAAGTTGTAAAGTATTGACCGCCACCAGACCCATTCGGGAAACATTCAGCCAAAGACTGCTAAACAGGACTGAAAAAGAATCGGTGCTGTAGTGGGCAAATTTTGTCGTATCTTGAGGGTCTTTTCTATGTTTCGTCCTCATTGGGGCTCTGCGAGGCTGCAAAGAGGCTAAAAATGTGGTTTTGTAAGAGCATTTGGCCAAGGATTCGAGTGTGGTGTCGTTTTCTAAGTGAATTCGGATAGAGAATTGATTTATGTGTTTTTTTTAATCTCTCCAACCACACATTGAGGCTCAGTAGGGCAGTAAAGGGGCTCCAAATGTGGTTTTTGAAGGGCTTTCGGCCAGAGGGTCGAGCGCGGTGTCGTTTTCAAAGAAAACTTAGTAATTTTGGATGAAAAGTCGATTTATGGGAGTGTTTGATCTCTCTGACACACTGTGAGGCTTCGTGGGGCTGCAAAGGGCTACAAATTGGTTTTTGAAGGGCTTTTGGCCAGGGGGTCGAGTTGGGTGTCGTTTTCTAAGTAATTTTGGCTGAAAAATCAATTTATGGGAGTTTCCAAACGCTCGGATAACATTGTGAGGCTCAGTAGGGCTGTAATGTTGGTTTTTAATGCTCAGGCAACCCTCAATAATTCTCCAAACCTTAAAATAACAAAACTGGTAAAATAGTCCAAGAAGTGTAATGAAATAATGAACACAAATCTAGCAGTAAAACTAAATTACTCAGGGTGTACTAAAGATGAGTTATGCAAATTATACTTTGCGCTTCCCCCCAGATACTTCTGGGAAGAGATCTTTATTCATGCTATTTTTATTTACTATGCCAACTGTTGGGCTTCGAATACAGCAATGCAGCAAATATTTTCAGCTCACCTGTTGGTCGATTGCTGTCTGGGCTCAACGACTCAACCGGGCTGCCGGGCTCCTTCTTGATGCTGAAAAAATAAATAAAGGAATGAAAGAATGAACAAAACCATCATTTGTTTTTATTCATTTTTGTACTATTTTTTCTTTTCTTTTTTCTTTTTTAATTTTTTTTTTTTTTTTTTTTTTTTTATCGTGAAAGACCCGAAAGAGGAAGAAAATTATCCGCGGATTTATTTCTTCTCTCCGCCAGCTGTCAAAAAGGGGGTTGCAAGTTATCTGGCGGGAAAAGGAAAAATGTAATTATGGGGGTTGGCAGGTTGTTGCCAAGAAAAGTTTGAATCCAATCTCCGAACTTGGCAGTAAAACCGAAGGCCTTGCGATAGGGAAAAAAGGGGGGAACGCTCGAGAAATGGATCTTCCCATTAAAAACGCTGTATATTTTACGTAAGGGTTTATTATTCAATGGTGTTAATAATTAAAACGTGCAAAAATTAATTTCATGACGATAAAGTTATTTTTTTAAAATTTCAAAATTGGAAAAAAAAATTCCGTACAATGCTTAGACAGATTTGGGACCCCGAAAAATGAAATATGCGTCAAAAATTATTCGGGAAACGACGTCTCATTTGAACTCCTAACGTCCTTTGAAAGTTTCATTTGTACCCCCACGAATGCTCCGTAGATCCCCACAGTGAAATTGGAAGGTTCTGGGACCCGCAAAATATGGCTTCTACGTCCAAAATTACTTCGAAAACGACACCAAACTCGACACCATAGCCGAAAACCTTCAAAAACCCACATTTGCAGCCCCCTTACAGCCCCACAGAGCCTCACGGTGTAGTCCGATAGTTCGAAACCCCCCCAAAAATGGATTCGACGTTTTGTAAATATTTCGGGAAACGACACCGTAGGCCTCATTCGACCTGAAAAATCCTCATTTGTAGCCCCATAGGTCCGCACGGTGAAATCGGATGGTTCTGAAACCCCCAAAAATGGATTCTAAGTCCCAAAATAGTGCGAAAACTACACGAAACAACTAAAACTACACAAGCTACACAACTAAACTACACAACTAAAACTACAACTAAACTACACAACTACACTACACAACTACACTACACAACTACACTACACAACTACACTACACAACTAAACTACACAACTAAAACTACAACTAAACTACACAACTACACTACACAACTACACTACACAACTAAACTACACAACTACAACTACAACTACACTACACTACACAACTACTACTGAACTACACAAGCTACACACAAACTTCACAAGCTACACAACTAAACTGCACAAGCTACAAATACAAACTACAAACTACACACGAACTACACACAAACTGCACACAAGCTATACACAAGCTATACACAAGCTACACACGAACTACACACAAGCTATACACAAGCTACACAACTAAACTACACCTAAACTACAACTACAACTAAACTACACAACTACACGACTGCAACTACACAACTACGCGAAATACACTACACAACTACACGAAATACGCGAAAACGACACCCACTCGATCCCACAGGCGAAACCCTTCAAAAACCCCACCCGTAGCCTCGATTTAGCCCCACAGAGCCTCATTTTTGAAATCTACACATCTTGAACCTCTATAATGACAAATTTTGAGGCCGACATGAATACATAGGTGTATTATTCCCTGAATAATGAACCACAATGCATCAAAATTTATTTGATCCTGCTGGTGATTTGAATGTTTGCCATATTGAAACACATTTCGACGTGGATGAAGTGATTTGAAATTTATTGAAATGAAGCCGTTTGAATGTGTAATGCAAAAGACTGAAAGAATCGCTAATTTCGCGAATAATGAGGGGGGAAAAAAATGGCTCAGAGGGGAATCTTTAGGGGAGGGAGTTTTAAGAGAAGAGCTCGTTTATAATGCATTTCACGTCACACCGGACCCCACTCCCTCTTCTCCCATTTAAAGCTGATTTGGTAATTTCATGGGAAAGGAAATTTAACATTTATGTTTGACTTCAGACTGTCCATTTACAATTCAGGCGTATAAATTAGTGAGTTTTGGGAGGGATCAGGAGGCATGATACATTTTCAATAATCAACTCAGTGTAGACTGAAATCTCTGAAGTCAGGTATAATCAAGTTTACGGAGAATTTCTATTTCCCCGAAGTTATGTGTCTCTCATACAGCAGAGTTTTGGTTTTTATTATTAAAATAATCATCCTGTTTTTGCGAAGAGGGTCCAAAATTGCGATCGTCCTCAAAATTTGTCACTGTACGTTTCGTGGCGTACATTTCAATAAAGTCTGCCGTCCGTTGTGGGCAATAGGAGTTACGTTTAGATCGGAAATCTCGAAAAAATACTCTGTCTAGTAACTAGCAACTGTTGTGTCCTCAAGGTTTTCAGCCTGATCGACCAAACCCGTGGGGCTCTGTGGGGCTATCAAGGGGCTACGGTAGGGGTTTTTGTTGTCGAGTTATGTGTCGATTTCAGAATATTTTGTGGACTTCGAATCCGTGACAACACTTGGTGATCTATGGGGCTTACGTGCGGCTACAAATGGGGATTTTGAAGGACATTGACCAGGAGGTCGTACGAGGTGACGTTTCCGAAGATATTTTGGACGTGAAAACCATTTTTTGGGAGTCCCAGAACCGTTCGATTTCACCGAGTGAATATATCGGGCTTTCATCAGGCTAAAAATGGGCCTTTTGAGGAATGACAGGAAGTTAAATGAGGGGTCGTTTAACGAAATTTCGGACGCATAATCCATTTTTAGGGTCTCACATCCGTTAAAACACTTTACAAAACAACCTTTATTAAATAAATAAATTTTCATATAAATTTTAATATAAATAAATAAATAATAAATTTTATTTATTTGTTATTATTAAATTTAAAAAATGTATTGACAGAATTAATTGTTGCACAACATGACACGGACTTATTATAAAACGCTTATTGTAAAATGTTATTATAAAATGCTGGTTTTTTTTTTCGTTTTTTTTTTTTTTTTTTTTTTTTTTTTTCAATCAAATAAGTTTAATTTTTTTTTTTCAAGGCTTCGTTTCGATAGTCAACATTTTTTTTCGGCGAGGGATTCGCTAAATCGAATTTTCTGGCTGGAAAAGTGTTTTTCGTTGTATTTGGGTCAGCCCGTAAGAGCGACTCGACCCCCCCGGCGGTTTGACGGCCCCGTTTTGAACTATTCACCTCCTGCAAGATTCATCGGAATCATCCTAAAACAAGACGTGAAACCCGGAGGCGGGGGAAGAGGGACGCAACCGGCTATATTATTCACCGTCCCAAACGGTCGAGATGGGGTGGAAGGGGGGGTGGGAAGTGTTCGGGGTAAATCAGGAAATCCCATCTGCTCCCTCCACTTCCTCCCCCGCTAACCGTCATGGGAAATTTTCCCCCCTCGCCCGCTCGGAGGAGAATTATCGGGGAGGATAACTGCGGAGGGAGTTTTCTTGACTGGTGGGCCGTAACGCGGGGATGATGAAGTGATGCACAATGGGAAGGGCGGGGGGGGGGGGATTGTGGGGAATGGCGCGTAAGAGATCAGAATTTGATAGTTTTTGCCATTTGTTGTAATGTCTTGACTGTGGCACATGAACCCGAAAATCATCCCGAAATGAAGCGTTACGAAATAAAATGAAAGAGGAAAAAAGGGTCACGAAATGGAGCGTTACGGAATTTTTTTACAATCAAGTTGACAGTTTCACGTGCGAAAAACGTCACGAAATGGAGCGTTACTGAAATTTTCATGTTACAACCATGTTGGCGTTTTCATGTCTCGACTCTCGCACATAAATTGCAGATTGCGTGATTGTCGAGAAATTCGAAAATCGTTTTACCATCTTGTTGTGCCCGCAAGGTTTTCAGCCCGATCGCCCCAATGGGGCAAAAATAGGGCTACGGGTTTTTTGAAAGGTTTTCGGCTATGAAGTCGAGTTAAGTGTCGTTTTCGAAGTATTTTTGTACGTATCCATTTTTTGGGGGTCCCATAACGATCTGATTTCACCGTGAGGATCAATGGAGCTTTCGTGGGGCAACAAATGGGATTTTTGAAGGATCCCAAGAGGTCAAAATTTGACCACAAATCCGTTTTTTCGAGCTCTCACATCTCTCCTAACATTGTACAGAAATTTTTTTTTAAATATTTTTCCAAAACATTTTTTAAGTGACACAGAATGAATTTTTGCACAGTTTAACTATATCAAAGAATAATAAACCCTTGTGTAAAATTTGCATAGTTTTTTGTTCGATCCTTCAGGAGGTGATGAAGGCCTTTAGTTAAGGGCAGGTGAGAGAAAAGGCCTTGAAGGCGCTCTTTGTGGGGTCAGCGGGGCGTGTGAGGCTTACCGGTGCGAAGGGGGATGGCAGAGGGGGGGGGGGGGGGTCGTGGGCCTAAATCACTGATTGTCTTGATCGGTGGACTGTGGAGGGTGTGGAAGACGTCCGACGAGCGACTTTGTGGGGCGGGTTTCATCGAAATCGGTTCAAACGATGGGGACGTGTTTGTTTGTAGCAACAGGCCGTAAGGGGGGAAAATTGGGCTCGGGAAGGGGAGGAACGTGTATTGGGTGATGGAGGAGGGGGGTGAAAAATGGGAAAGATTTATAGTAGGGGAAGTCGACAACCCCCCTTTTTCACCCCTTCGTGGAAATCCCCTTTTGAGGCCCCTCTCCCTCATCGCACGCTTTGCTGGCAAACTGGGTCAGCACAGAGGAATCCCGCGGTAAACTGGAGCACCCCCCCTTTCTCTTCCCTCTTTTCGCATCCCAAACTCTACCCCCGCATTTCCTCATTGCCGACCCCTCACGCTCCTCAACCATAACTGCCCCCCGTCCCCCTTCAGTCCCCATAACCACCCTCAACTTCTCCCTAATCCCCAGCCTTCTGGAGCCCCCCTCCCCCTCATCGCACTCATCTTGACTGCATCCTTTCCCGCATTTACCCTCCTTTGCTGCTTCGTCGATTCATCGATCTTCCATCTCCCTCTACCCCCCTCCTCTTTTCAACCCTCCCACAAATTCGCTAATTACTTCGTCAATATCGCATTACCGGAAATACCCCCTAGTGATATTTCGACGCGATAAGTTCGGCGGTCCCCCCCCCCCTCGGCCACCACCCACAAACAAGGAAGAGAATTTAGCTAACGAGGCGATTCCCCCAAAACACTCGTAACAACCACACCGAACACGGCCATTTTGAACTCGAGAGCTTCCTTCGCGCGTTTCCTAATTACGCGTTCTGATTGGGTGGAGGAGAAAATGCCGCATTTTGAATGACTCAAAACGCCGAAAAGATGGTTTGCTCCGAGGAGATGACGAATTCTGACTTTTCTACTAATAAAAAAAAATTATTTCATTATTGAAGGTAGAAGCACATCTGAGGGGACTTTAATTTGCATATTTTGCATTCGTCGTTATTATCGTGTAGGTGTATCGTTCTACTTTTCCGTTTTGAGGGCATCCGAAGCGTTTTGAGTGTGTTAAATTGAATTTTAAATCGCATATTTGGCGTATTTTGGCCGATTCGCGCATATTCCATTGCGATAGCGAGTGACTTTTTTTTATCATGTAATTTTTGGTTTATTATTCTTAGAAAAGGTAATTCACATGGGTCCCATGAAATCGCGATGGAGGTCAAAATCTCTGATCGGCCTCAAAATTTGACATTATCCGTTTAAGATTCCAAAAACGAATGCCCGTCCGCTTTTGCCGTCCGAGCCGATTTGGACAGAAGGAATTTTTTTTATTTTAATCTTAAATTTGGACAAAACCGGTTTACCATGTAGTTGTGCCCGCAAGGTCTTCAGCCGTGGGGCTCCGTGGGGCTACGGGAGGGGTTTTTGAAGGTTTCGGGTATGGGGTCGAGTTAGGTCTCGTTTTCGAAGTTATTTTGGACGTAGAATTCATTTTTGGGGCCCCGTAACGATACAATTTCACTGTGAGGATCTATAGGGCTTTCATGGGGCTACAAATGGGATTTATGAAGGATCTCATGAGGTCAACTAAGGTGCTGTTTTCCGAGTAATTTTTAACACAAAATCCGTTTTTTCGAGGTTCCACATCTGTCCAAACATTATACTGAAGAATTTTTTTTTTTTTTTTTTTTTCAAAAATATTTTCCTAATGACGTCCAGCCTAAAATTTTTGCATGTTGATCCGAGCACGATGATTTTGCTGGAGTCGTACAGTATTTCAAAATTTGAAATACATTTCATTTTCACTAATGTACCATTCAAAAAGTACAATTTCATGAAGTAGGTGATGTTGCTCGCTGAAGAATAATTGTAATTATGCTCTATTTGGCTTATCCGAGCTCCGAAAGTGTGCGAAAATAGGGTAAACTTCGACTAAGGGCCTTCAACTTTCAGCCCTTCACACAAATTCAAATAAAATTATGAAAACTTCTCATTACTTTGACACATTGCCTCGGGTTCGATTCCCGTAGTGGTTCTGAAGTGGACATAATCTTCGCTGTTTTGTCCTCCGGTTGTCCAGAAAAAGAAACTCGGAAACCTCTCGTGACTCATACAGGAAAAACACGTGGTTTTCAAGGGGGTGTCACGCAAGGGTTGGTACCTAATCACGGAAAAAAACCACACGGAAAACCGGACGAAGGAATATTTCGGGACTAATCGCGAGGGTAGATCCTCATCGGAGCCGTAATTATATCCTCGGGGGGGATTTTCAAAGAGTACACACGACCCCTCTCGTGGAACAAACCATCTTTTCAGCGTTTCGAGCCATTCAAAACGCGCCATTTTCTCCTCCACTCCATTCAGACCGCGTAATTAGGGAACGTGCAAATGAAGCCCTTGACACTGAGAGAATGGCCGTGTTCGGTGTGGTTTTGGTTGGGTATTTTTGTTAATGATGAACGTACATTTTTGCAAAGATTAGTTTGACTTAAGTTTCAAGGTGTGTATATTTCAAAAATCAAATATCCGCTGGAATGGGCATTTAGCGCGAAAAAAAAGTCGAGATTTGAAACCTAGCGGACAGCGTCTTTTATGAATGGGGTTTGTAGGGCACCCTGCTGAATGGATGTAGAGTGTGTAACTACATGGTTATAATATGTGCCTAATTGTTTCTCTGGATTGATATTATAATTTGTGTTTTGCGTTTGGGAGAATGCCTCTAGCGTCATATCTAGGATTACGCTCCCGGTGTTTTTGGAAGAAGAGGAGAGAAGTGGATGAAAACCCCTGATTAAGGCATCGCGTGAAATGATGTCGTGGTCTGTGAACTTAATAGGTGATGTCGATACAGTGCGGGAAGAAGCACGAGCTACAGGATGCCTGGAAGTGAGTAGTCCTCTAGTCTGCCTTTCTTCTGGTGGGGAATCCAATATCATACACGAAGTGTCGTGATTGCACTGAGAGAAAAAAAGGGCCTATTCTAGGTTATTTTTCGATTTTTTTCTAGGTTAAATGCTGCCAACCTAGATTTTTTTTTTTTTTTTTCATTCTAGGGTGAAACAATTTAGTCTAGGTTGAATATAATTTAACCTAGATTGAAAATACTGGTGAAGTTACCTTCCTAAAAATGCAAACAACCAAGATTTAAAATGCGCCACCCCCACACTTTAGTTCTAGGTTAAGTTCTCGGTGTGTGCCGCCGCCTCCATCCATTTACAGTCTAGGTTAAAAACATTAACGTCTTGGTTGTCTCACCCTGGTATTCAATGTTTTTCACTTTCATAGACGGTTGATTTACCCTTAAAAAAAAAGTTCTCACCCCACCTCAAACAATTTACAGCCATGTCGCATTAACCTAGAACCCTTTTATCTCTAGGTTGTGCCCCTTTATTTACGAGGTTGTTTCAATTACTATCCCTGTTGTTCCAGTTAAATTTCTAGGTAGCTTCCTATTCTTTTCAGGTTGGTCCTAATAAATTACTAGGTGGTCCACTTTTCTTTCTAGGTTTGCTCCACTTCCATTGCAGGTTGTTTCTAACAACTTCAACTATCTTTCTGGGATGTCTCTGTTTCCAACTCAGTACAAAAATTTGAATGTGACGTCTTAATATGACTGCACATAGTGACAGAAATAAGATGATTAGAATTTGACAAAGATTTGTCCTCAACCCCACCGGCTAAATAGCAGGGGTGCCAAGACAACGAGAATTAACGCCCACCGCCTACAGTGGCGCTCTCCGCGGCCGCTTAGCGTACTGTAGAAACAACCTGGAATTTATTGAATGAATTACAATCACTGTTGTTTAAACCTAAAACTATTTGTGGTACTACGGTAGTTTTAACCGAGACTGAAAGTTTAACTTTTTCTTCTGGGTTGTTACCTAAAGTAACAATCTCGCCTTTTAAATCTCTCGGTTGTTTTCAGTTGTACACTCGGTTGTTTTCAGTTGTACAACCGAGACTTTAATGGAGGGGAATTATATGGAAGGTCAAATCATTCAATTCTAGGTTACCCCACTTAAAAGTCAAAGGTAGGTAATATATTTTCTAGGTCTTCACAATGTCAACCTAAACCAAATGTGAAGTTCACATTTGGTCTAGGTTGACACTTTTTTATTCCAGGTTGTGGTCAGAGGGCGGGTAATAACGGGTTAGGTTGTTTCTATATGGGTCTAGGTTGTATTAATATTTTTCGATGTTACTTTAACCTGGACCTATTTTTTTCTAGGTTGAATCAATTGATTCTAGGTGGTTTCAATTTCTTTTCGAGGTTATTTCGGATTTAACCTAGCCACTAAAAAAATCTTTTCTCTCAGTGTGGTATTGGTTCTCCCACAGCTCCCAGTTGAAATTTGGCTGTCTGGCTTCCACATGCAAATCGTCGCTGATGGAGTCCTGGTCGGCCAATTCAATCATCAGTCTGTTCTCCCGGCGCCTACAAGCGAACTATCGCTAATAGGTGACTGGGGCAGCAGACGTAAAAATTGGTTCTGTTGATCCAGCGTCCCCAACCGAATTATCGGCAAGGGACGCCTGGACCGCAGATAAGTCGTGATTCTGCAACATCGCTAGTTGGCATCAACGCTCGAGTTAAATGTAATTCTTGCTACGGAATCACCACCCCAAGGGCAGTAGAAAAGCCCACTATTATTGCTTTTTGAATAAATTCCCTTTTTTGCTTCATTTTTGAAATAATACACGGAAAATCCTGTAATACACGGAAATCGTTATTCAAAAAGGTATTAAAAATATCGCAGGTAAATGCAGATTTTCTGCCATTCAAAAATGTGTTCTACATGTCAAAGACGGTTTACATAAACAAGGACTTCAGTCCCATTTATTGATTTTTGTACAGGTAGTTTCGTTGTTATGAAACTCGTCTGGTTATTCAACAAGTGGCGAATACTGTAAAAAATGTCTATTGAATAATCTTAAATAAATTTGATAACTACGAACTTGGTTTTATTTGAACTAAGGAAACCACGAGAAATTATTGGTAACATGAAGTCTAAAAAAAAAAATTTCTTTAATTGTTGACATAATTTTGAGAATTTCTCAAAAACGTGAGGTTTTAGCGGTTCGGGAATAGTTGCATTCGACTCAGCAACCCCAAAAATATGAGGAGTGTAAGTATGATTAGATTCAGAACATGTTTTGAGCTTTTTTCGCGCTAAATGTACATTCTGTGCGCCGTACATTAGGGCAAAGCCGGAGAAACACAAAAACGAAAAGTAGTTTGTCGAACTTTTCCCGATTGTTAATAGATCTTGAATAGTTATAGAACGCATCCCTGTAGCCGTTGTCGCGGTAGAATTTATTTTCAGATTGTAGTGAGGAGGGCATTTCGAATTTCGAAAAAAAAAAAAACGGAAAAGAGAGAAAAAACAAACAGACTTAATACGCCCTGAATATTGATCACGACGGAGGGGATGTCATTTTATTTGAGGGCGAAGTTATTGAGATGGAAGGCTGTCGAAAAAGTGACGGATTTCGGCGCGAGAGAAATAGATTGGACTGTGTGAGTGTGAAGGATTGTGGAGGGGAGGTGGGAGGGGCTGAGAGAGGGGATGAGTGGAAAGCCGCACACGTTGGCAATAATTATTATGCGTTTATTTTACAGCGTATTAAATAAATTAATCAAATTTTGATGCCGTCAAAGACAAGTCCTTTAAATTCAACTTTTCAATTTGTTTTGAAGAACTTGAAAGTAATTTTTTAAGTTTAAAATATCCTTGTAGAAAATGAAGGAATCATAAAAGCCGAGCGAGGGATAAATGAAGGATGCCGTAAGCACAAGGGCCCAATATTGGTTTTGGGCTGGTTTTTCCCCAATGGCTCTTGGGCTCATAATATGATTTTTTATTTTTTTTTATTTTTTTTTTTTTTTTAGAGCTGGCAATAATTGGGAATTATTCCTATGGCCTAAATCCGCCTCGGTTGTCATCCTGTAATTGAGGTCGGTTTTGGGTATGAAAACGCTGCAAATTTTACACACGGGTTTATTATTCTTCGATTAAGTTGCGCAAAACTTAATTCTCTGTCAATAATTTTTTTAAATTTTTTTAAATTGAAAGTTAAGAAATCTGCAGTGTTTGGACAAATGAGGGACCCCAAAAAATTGATTATACGTCCAAAACTACTTCGAAAACGACACCTTACTCGATAGCATAGCCGAAAACCTTCAAAACCCCCTCCCGGAGCCCCTTTTAGCCCCATAGAGCCCCACAGGTTAGGGCGATGGGGTTTAAACCTTGCGGGCACAACAATAACTTCAGATTTAAAAAAAAACCTTCTGGCGGTCCTAACGTAATAAATGAGGCGTGTCGCGAACACTAACCCACACGACCTCTCTGTCGTTCGGGCTTTTGCCTACCTCGTGACGTCTAGCCGTTTGTTTCACGCTACATGCCAATGGTGACGCTCAAACGGTACCGAACAGGCCGAAAACAACATGGAGGGCGCCATGTGACCTTTTTCGTTTCCCGGAGGACGTAAATAGATTTGTTTATGAAATATTTACGTGCGCGCTGCGGATCCCGAAACCCTTCGGGGCCATTTTCAATGCCCTTGACGATGACAGAATATCATTTGAGGTGTACTAAGTGGTAGATCAACATGTGCCAGGGCTTCAAACGAACTTGAGGCGCGTTCACAACACATTACACTTTCCCTATCAACTGGAAGGACAATTTGTGGATCGATCATTGAATGATTACTGTGTCAATACAAAAAAAAGGGGGGGAAAACTGCATGTTGTGATGGGGAAATGGAGAAAATATGTTTATACGTCATAAGTGTCCCTCTTCCACTTCATTGTTATCAGATATATTGGGAATATCAAAACTCTATCGAAAGACATTGTTGTTTCTTTTAGGGGGTAACGTTTGGTCGATAGAGAGGCAGGAAAGTTGATGAAACAAAAGAGTTGAAGGGGGCGGGGCGGGTGGGGGATGAAGGGGGGGACACAAAAAAAAGAGGTGCCAAATGGTGTTTTTGTACCTCAGGAGCGATGGGGAGGTGGCCGGCGGTGGTTCCATCCCTCGGCGGCGCCCGACTGAGGACTCGCCGCCCCCACCATCGATTTTAGGGGGGCGGCAACCCCCCGGGGGCGGTACTCGCCGAGATGCCATGGGAGGGGGGGGAGTGAACTGGAGAAACCGTTCCGAGCGAACGGAGCAGCGAAACGGAGCTGCCAACTTCTGGACAATTTGATCGGCTCTGTCAACTTGCCCTTCGGTGATTTCATAATGATTCAACGTTTTGATGGAACCCGACGAACTAGTTCCTGTTCGGATCCCCCCCCCCCCATCGGGGAGGCTCCCCCCACCGACCCCCCTTCGTTGCAGGGAGTGGCATGAGACCCTGCCCACCTGTAGCCCAACTAAACCTACGCGACAGGCCTACACGCACGTTGCATGTCCAACACTCGTTCAAAGGTGGCGCTGCCTATCAACAAAGTACGGCAGACAAATGTTATCTCATAAACGCTCAACTCATTCACTTTGATTTATTATTCTTGTAATAATATAGGGTAAGAGCACCAGTTATTGGCCACCCCCCAGTTATTGGCCACCCATTTTTTAAACTCAGATTTCTAAAACCCGGATGCCTCTGAGAATGTATGACTATTTTTCCCGCGTCAAGTAACTAATCGAGATGGCTGTAATGTGGCAAAATCAATTTTATAACCAGTTGTAACCTCCTGAGTCGACAAAATACCAGCCTCAGTACATCCTTCGACGCAGAAAGGGCTGTTTCTTACGAAAACGGTAAGCAGACATCACCTCATTCATAAGGTTTTTTAGAGGGTTCAATCCAGTCAAAATCACTTTTTTTGATATGAGAGCAATCTGCTGTAATTTCTTTATCGATTCGTGTAGGTTTTTTTGGTTTTGGATGAATTTTAACAATATTATTGACGTGGCCAATAATTGATACGAAAATTATGAGATGTTTCAGTTATTGGCCACCCTGGCCAATAACTGAAACAGACGTATTTTTCAGTGAACCATTTATTGGCCACCACCTGAGCTGGTGGCCAACGGCTGGAAAACAGCCGTTTGTAATGCTTAATGTTCCAATCATTGGCATATGGTTGATTGGCGAACTCCCACAAGCAATGGAAGACTGATTGAGACTATTCTGTTTAAAAAAATTTCATTTCACATTTAATGTGATTTGATAATTTTGAGGTGCGTTTTAATAAGGGTGTGTCATAAAAAAAAGGGTTTTAATTGCATTTTTTTATTGTTCTCTTTTTTGATTGATACTATTCTATTTTAAAGTGTAATTTGATAATTTTGAGCTGTGTTTTAATAAGGGTGTAACAAAAATCCCGTTTGTAGTCCCATGAAAGCCCTATAGATCCCCACAGTGAAATCGGATCGTTTCGGGACCCCCAAAAATGGATTCTACGTCCAAAAATACTTCGAAAACGACACCAAACTCGATCCCATAGACAAAAGCCTTAAAAAACCCTCCCGTAGCCCCATAGCGCCCCACGGGTTTGGGCGATCGGGCTGCAAACCTTGCGGGCACAACTAGATGATAAACCGAGTATTTTATCAATACCCATTTCAGATTTTTTTAAAAATTCCTACTGCCGGAAACGGCCCGAACAGCGGACGGACATTTTGGATTTAGAATGTAGTCCTCTTGAAACGGATAATGTCAAATTTTGGGGTCCATCGGAGTCGTCGACCTCCGTCACGATCATATAGGTGTATTATTCCAAGAATAATAAACCAAAAGTGCTAGTTTTTATGACTGAATGATCCCTCTTCCCAAACACAGAAAAATCGGATAGTGCCATGACATGTAGGCGGCTAACCAATGCGGATGGGTAAGAAATCTCTTGCATAGGAGGAATCTGTGCATCCTGGGGATCATTATGAGTGCACCAGAGTTATAAAAAAGAACTAATAAGAAGGACGGGTTGAATGAATGGACGGAAAGACGGAAAATGCTAGGTGGCCAATAACTGATGCACAGGTGGCCAATGTTAGAAACATGTGACCAATAACTGGTGCAATTGACTTTTCGCACAAATCGTTAAAAAACAGGTATTTTAACAAAAAAGTCGGTCCAAATTGACATTGGATCGCATTCGTTAGATGTTTTCCTTTTCAAAAACCAGTGAAAAATGTGAATATAACTTTTAATTGGTTTTGTACGATGGGGAATACCCTTAAGTGGCCAATAACTGGTGCTCTTACCCTAACACCAACCGAATAATAAATTAGTACCCACGTATTCGCAACGAGGCAGTGGGCCAAATCGCAAAAAAACCTGGCCAAAACTCTGGAAGTCCCGTATCATGTTTTTTGGTATGCTTAACACGGGAAAAGTGTCTACGAATTCTAAACTGCCTAGACCACGTTTTTGGCGGTGGAAGTCTTGCAAAACAGCAGGTTATATTCAACAACAAACGAAGAGTTGAAATTCATAACAGTCCAAGTGCCAAAATCGTAATTTCCAGGAAATTGAGAAAAACACACCATATGCTCCACGTTTATATTATAGAAATTCTTTTAATTTAATTTGAAACTTTCAAACAATAGTAAACTACTGAAGGTAAAAAAATTAAAAAAAGAAAACATTTTTGTGAAAAAAAAAATTTTGAAATCAAAATTGTTCGAAACAGTCTAAGTCCTACCTAAGGAAACAGTCCAAGTGACACCAGAGGGTGAAAATGTGTGCGGAGTAAGCAATATAAATGTTTACAAGGGAACATCAAAATGAACGGGGTTCACCGTGGGGATCTTTGGGGCTTTCATGGGGCAACAAATCGGATTTTTTGAGGATCCTAGGTCAAATGGGGTGTCGTTTTCCGAGTTATTTTGGACGCATTATCCATTTTTCGGGGTCCCACATCCACCCACAAACTTTATAAGCCCTTGGGTAAGATTGGCAGCTTTGGGGCTAAAAAGGAGTTACGAGGGGGTCGAGAGGGGTGTAGTTTTCGACGTAATTCTGGACGTCGAATCTATTTATGAAGGACTTGGACTCGTCCAAATATGTACACCGTAGGCATCTATGGGGCGACAAATGGAGGTTTGGAAGATTGGACTGGGGGTCGAGTTAGGTGTCGTTTTTGAAGTAATTTTAGACGCGATCGAATTATGCACCCCAAACAACCGTTGAAACCGGTCAAGTAGTATCCTAATTCTGTTCTCCACTATTCCCTTTCATTTTATTCAAAAGACGTTGATTAGGCTTTTTCCTTTTCCTCCCGTTTTGTTCCATTTTAAATTGGAAATCCTACGTAAACACGATATGATTGCAATAAACACTGCCGAAAAATAGGACCGCACGGTGGTAAACAGGCGGCAGGTTACCTACCCTTTGGCACTTAGACTGTTGCCAACACCTGTGGCACTTAGCCGTGCTGCGATCTCTGGGCAGTTCTAGGAACCTTTATCGCGGTCGTGGCTCTTAGACCATTTTGCAGGTTGTTGGTAATGGTCCTTAGACTGTTTAGAGGTTGTTAACTCGATTCTGAGCTTTTTGGCACTTAGACTGTTATGAATTTCAACTCTTCTGCTGCAGTTTAACGGTGCGAACTGGTGCGAGAGGACGTCGGCAGCTTCCTAAGTCCTTCCTTGAGGGTGGCTTCTTTCCCTGACAGATTGGAAGCCACACACTTCAACACCTCCGCCTTCTAATTAATTTTCTTCCCAGCAGCTGCAGAATGGGAGGTCCACGAAATGTCCTTCATTTTCCCCACCCGTGTTGTCAGGCAACACCTTTTGAGACTGCATAAGCTCCTGGGATGTCCTTAACTTGCTTCCGAAAAGAGAAGCTGAGGGAAGGAGGAACCAAGTCCGTTCACACTGAAGCATTTTTTTCTTTTTTTTTTAGCCCTTCGAAATGCCTCCTATTTAAGAGGAAATACCTACGTAGTTGGAGGCAGCGCGAGATTACAGGCTCCAGAGGTAGTGGCATGCCTGTTACATTTTTCCTGAATATTGCCACCCTCTTGGGTGCTTTCAGAATTATTTTCTTCCCCACAGAGAAGATAATAGGTCGCTTATTATGATTTTCTAAGGGATGCTCTTCTCGTAAGGCCTCTGCTACTCGACAAAAATAAAGCAAAATGGCAAAAAATAGCATTTTAGGACGGCGCCATGGAGGAATAGAGAGGAGAACTCACTCTGTGTTAAACCGCGTGCCCAAAACGCCAACCCAGTGATGGAACGGTGGGTGGGATTGCGACTGCAGCGCGACCCCTACGAGATGTAGTGAACTTTGAAGGTGGTTAGTTACCAAACCTGAACCAGAAGATGGCGCCCTGCGAGTTCCGCCCAGACGTGTCGTTTGCATTCATTGTGTACACAACTACACATCCAATTTCGTTATTCAGAGAGGGCTCCTTCAATTTTTCCTTTAATTTATTGTAGTAGCACTGTTGTAGCACCTTCATCCATGGAAACCTAAGTGAGGCGTTCCGGGCTTTCTCTTGGATGAAGGGCCAGTGGCTCACTCTGGTCGGATTGGAAGGTACTATGTGTGGTTCACTACATTCCGTAGGGATAGCGCCACCTTCGACTGTGGCACATGAAGTCCTATTTAGTGAATTCTCCTCTCTATTCCTCCATGGGACGGCGCTGTGGCAAAATGGCATTTGAAGGGCTCTATGACTCGCGTGGCCCTGTTTAGACAGCAATTTAACACAAATGAAAATAACAACGCATTTGTAATGGGAAAAAGAAAAGTAAACTGTAAAACCATGTAACTTCAATGTAGTCGTTCCTTGACATTTTCGCATTTAAAATCACGGCTTAATGCGCGATCGGGACTCATTTGGAATTGAGTCTTTTTAAGCCTTTCCTTGCAGCTTTCGAAGGGGGAACTTGGAATTACATCCGTCACCACTAAAGGCAGCATCATTGAGCCCCTCTTTTCGATATACCATTTGAGCCGCATTGGCCAGTTCATTGGCTGAGGTTGACTGTCGCAAATTTGCAGTCATTATTTTCCTATTCCTTTCGCTTGACTCATCAAATGTTACGCTTAAGCCTTAAAACGACTCACTTCCCATCAGCCGAAATTTTTTTTCCACAATTTTTCTTTTACTCGGAAAATACTCCCTGGGATATCCTTCAAAAATCCCATTTAAAGCCCTATAGATCCCCACAGTGAAATTGGGACCCCCAAAAATGGATTCTACGTCCGAAAATACTTCGAAAACGACACCTAACTCGACCCCATAGCCGAAAACCTTTAAAAAACCCCTCCCTTAGCCCCATTTTAGCCTCCTAGCGCCGCACGGTTAGGGCGATCGAGCTGAAAACTTGCCTTGCGGGGCACAACTAGATGGTAAACCAAATATTTTTTCAAAATTTTAAATTTAAAAAAAATCCTACTGCCCAATACGGCCCGGACGGCGGACGGACATTTCGGTTTTGGAAACGGATGTCAAATTTTGAGGCCGATCGGAGTCGTCGACCTCAGTCGCGATTACAAAGGTGTATTATTCTTGGAATTTCTGTAGGTTACACTTCGACGTTTATTAACTTTTAGATAAAAACTTTTACCACACCCTGGGAAGTTGAGTACAATAAGACAACCCAGTCAACTGTTAGGATTGAAATTCGAAAAGAAAAAGATACAATGCTTCTGCGAGAATTTGCAGAGTAAATTAAATAATAAAGAGAGCGAAATGCAATTTAAAACAAGATTCCTTTAAAAATGTTCTTCAGCTAGTAGACCACATACAACTTTATTCACGTATACATAGTTGTTTCTTCGTTGAAAGCAACTTCACGTTCAGTCTTGTCAGAATTGAAAGTTTTTTTGGGTGATTTGATACTTTCGAGGGTTTGCTCCAAATGTACGAGTTGAGGTCGCTTCGTGGGTTCGAGCTCTCGAGGGAGGACGGAGCCCAACAGTTGTATTTTTTGTAAGACGTCGTCGACGGTGGCGAGGCCCCTTTTGCTCTTCAATTTGGGAAGAAGGTTCGTCTGAAATGAACGTCACAACAGTGTAGAGTTACTGTGAGGGGAGGGGAGGAGGAGGGAGGGGGGGGGGCGCAAGAAAGGCGGATTAGGTACCTTAGTGAAATGGATGAAGTTGGTGATGACGTTGCCGAAACATGCGAGGTTTTGCATCATCGCGGGGACTTGAAGGAGGACCAAAAGCGAGTCGACGAGAATGGCGAACGTGTACAACGTCTGTTCAAAATCAGCCGAGCGACCTCCGCCGATCCTCGCCCACTCATTCATCGTCAAAGAGGGCAATATCTGAAAAACGACGTAAAGACGATGAGATATTACACGAAGAATTGACTAAAAGGCGTCGTCGCGTCCACACAGTTTTATTTACTATAAGGTCACAGGAATGAGACTACTAAACTATGAGAGATAAATTGCAGGAGGTGGGGGCTAAAATATGTTTAGAAGGGGTGAGTGTGTGACTTCAGTTTGCTTATTTAGACTGTTATCCCGTTTAAAAGACTTATTGATCTCAATATTTTCCAAATGGTTCAAGGTTAGGCCACGATCGCGGAAACGCAGTAGTCCCAATTCGACCAGAACAATCTCAGACTATTTTTATCGATTAAAGTATTTCGATATTAAATATCGATAAATTTTATCAATATCGTTGTTGGGTTCCGATATTTCCGAAAAATATTGATTATTGAAAGGAAAAACGCTGTCAATTTCACAAAAGGGTTAATTACTCTTTGATATAGGTTAACTTTGCAAAAACTAATTCTATCTCAATTGAAAATTTGAAAACAAAATTTTAAATTAAAAATTAAAAAAAAATTAATTAAAAACTAAAAATCTAAAAAAATAACTTCTTTAAAAAATCACCTATTTAAATTTTTTTAATCATAATTATAATTATTTTTAATTTTGAATAATTAATTACAATTAATAATTAATTAATTATATTTAATCATTTTGTTTACTTAAATTTTACTTACTCTCCTTCATTATTAAGGTTTTAAATTAATTCTATTTTTTTAAATACGATTCTTAATCCAAAAATACTCTGAACACGACAACTAACTCGACCCCGTAGCCGAAACCCTTCAAAAAACCCTCCCGTGCCACTTTTCAGCCCCACAGAGCTTCACTGATTTGGGCGATCGGGGTGAAACCCTTCTGGACAAGACCAGATGAAGAATTGAGAACATAACGATTTCTCAACGTCTCACAGTAACCAACCTTCAACGTCGACGTGACAAGTTCGGCCCGCTGGTGAGGTTTCAGTTCCACCAACTGTTTCCCGTGTCCCAGACCCCTCAACGACCAGAACAGCGCTTTGTCGACCGGCTCGTCGGTCTTCTCGTCAGGCTGCAGCACTGCTCCCAAATACTGGGCCGTGAGAGGGGGAGCCTTTTCCGCCAGGCTTTTGAGCCAAGCGAGATCGTTGGTCGGTCCGTTCTCGCTCACTTCCGCCATAGCGTGCTCCAGGAGTTCTATACAGTTGGTGGCAATGTCGACGGAGCGGGGGTTGAAACTGGAAATTTTGGGGCGGAACTTGTTCAACACTTTGATCAAAAGAGCGATGTACCGGGCTTTCGTCGGTTTGCACAACGGCTCCAAGGCCTGCAACAGAATGGTTTGACTTTGCAGAACGGTGGATCCAATGGTGCCAACTGCTCATCGATGTCACTTACACAAGTTATTTCGAGGTAGAAGTCGACATCCTCACTGTTCATTTTGGACACTGCTGGCTCCAATGAGGGGATCACGTGGTTGAAGAGGAGCGTTTCCGCTGAACAGATGTTCATTTCGCACGTTAACGATATCTGAAAACACCACACAGTGATGACAACTGCAACTGTCACGGAAAAATGAAAAAATAATGAGATTTGAAAAATTTAAAAAAAAGGAGTCATTGAATTGATATTCTGATTCGATACTGTAAATAGATTCTTGCGAGAAATCGGTATAAAATGCGACTATTGCCCCCCTCCCTAATGACAAACTGTACGATTTTCTACAAAATAATCAAAAATGATCCCCGTAGGCATTGAAAAATCTGAACCGATGAAAGAAGCTTTGGAATTTAAAAGGAACGAAATTCAAAACATTCAAGTCTGCATGGCATTTTTTACCAAATAAAAAGGTTGTTTCTCTCTTAATTGTAAATCCCTTATAAACCCCTTGAGGCAAAGGTTAATAAGCAATACCTAATTATTGTGTTAGAGATGAAACAACTCGAAATATTTTCGACCGCTTGAATTTTTTTAAACACACTTCTTTTGAAAAATCGTTTCTTCACAAAAATCTTCTTAAAATTAACTTAATTTTTGAAACTTTGGATTTTTGTTGAACTTTTATTATTTAGAGATTTTAAAATCGATATAGCGATATTTGATGAAACCAACTTAGAATTAAATTAAAATTTTATTAAAATAAAAAAAACTAAAACAAAATTTTATTCAAGGATTTATTTATTTTCATTTTTTTAACTTATTAAGTATTTTTTGTTTCAACTTTCTCACTTTGAATGAAATAGAAAATTTTGTCTAGAAATTTACTTATTCCCCCCACTTTTTTATTTGTCAACTTTGCCTTTTTTTACGATTTTAAAATAACGATACAACGATATTTGTTTAAATCAACTTGAAATTGTCTTTTCAATTTTTTTCAACTTTTTGTTTTATTTTTAAAAACTCGCCTATTATTATTTTTTTTTTTTTTTTGGTATAATTTTTTCAACTTTTTCTAATTTTCTCGGCCTTTTATTATGAATCGAATTAAAAAATCGATTCTTTTTTACTGATTTTCCATCAGTCTGATGGTGGGTAAACTAGTGACTTGGAACGATTTTTTGACATTTTCCTCAAGTAGTGGAAAAAAAAGGAGTTCTCTCCTCGGCCTGGACGTACCAAATGAAGGAAATCCTGTCGAAGTTTTTCAGAAGGGGAATTCTTGACGGTTCGCATGATGGTGAGCAGGTGGTTGAAAGACAGGCGGAGGTCGGAATGAGGGTAGACGACGTCGGCGGCGGGTCCGATAAACTGAACGAGGTCGAGGATCAGGCTGGTCTTGTGTTTCGACGACAGGCACTCGTTGAAAGCCCGTTTGAACAAATCTTCGCAGTTTTCTATCGCCAGCCACACCATCTCCGCGTAAATCTACAAAACCAATAAGTTGAGTCTTTTTCACAACGAAAACAACTTCGCGCTTATTCAATTTACCTCGTCTTTACTGTCGTCGTCGTTGACGAGCTTGTTAAAAAGCAGGGTGACCCTCTCGTCGAACGTAGGCGATGCAAGCGGCGCCATCAGACCGTACGTTTTGACAAACGTGGACAACACCTCGAGCTGATTCGCGTGGCTCTGCGCCCTCAAACACGTTTTGATGGTATTCCTGACGAGCTCGTGCTCTTGTTCTTCTATCGAATGGTTCGACAGGTACCGCACGGCACTGTTCACCAGTAACACCATTGATTCCAAATCGACCAAACGCGCATTGTCAGAGACCACCTGTAACGTAAAGAAGGCAATAGAAGACGAGTTGAACCCAACATGGCCCACATTTTGACTTTCTGGTATAGATGAGCCAGTAACTGGCTGTTACAACAACTTTGTTGTTGAAATGTTTCACCGTCTCAAAAGATCTAACCTGATGACTTACTTTCATGTGTGGAGCGCTTTCGAAGACGCCTATGTTAATCAGGCCCCGCAACCACTTGGCTTGCGTTTTCTTCGGATTGAACAAATTCATCAATATGGTGTCGGCGTCCGCCTTGGCGATTTCGTCCTCTTCGGTCGTCGGTTTCAACTCAATTTCCACAAGCCGTTTCTCCAGAGCGGTCAACCCGGCGACGGAATTGTGCAGGTCGCCGACTCCGGTGATCGCCTGACGAGTTTTGTAAGCCGCTTCCCGGACGCACATTTGGAGAGTTTTTTCCACGACGTCCTCTATTATGTCGACCTCAGTCCAAGACATGTACACGTCGACGCTGATGTTTTCCGAGACGGTCAGACATTTGGTGGCCACCATCCCAAGGCAGAGCTTTCCTCGGCATGATCCCTGTTTAGCTTGGGCCCAATCGTCGTAGTTATAATCGCAAGAATGTGAATACACGTCGAAACTGGGGATATCCCAATTTTGTATTTTCTCTATGCAGAACCGCACTAGGTCCAAAAGCATGCGGTACACGTAACCCCAATACTGTTGTTTTTTCTCCAACGGGCAGTTCATCTCGTTCACGATAGCTTCGAAATCGAATTTCGAAATGGAAGTGAACAGTTTGACAAATTCCGTCACCCGTTGTCGACAATGTTCTTGGAGGTACATGATTTTATGAAAAAGGTTGCTCAGGAGGCTGTACACAAACGGGACGGCGCATTTGGAGTCGATGTACTTCAAGTCCGCCTCAAGAGCCGTCAGCATCTGAAACCAACAACGTATCATGTACGTATTATATTAAACTAGAGTTGCCACATTCGTAGACTGTGTAGATCGATCCTAAATTTATTAACTGAAGCTATTGTGCAGATTCTACAACGACGTTATGAAAGGTAAGAGCCAGAGGACACACCAATCATTTGATAAGTGTCGAAAATTTGTACTATACGAATTTTTGGTATTATAAGAATTTAAATTTAACATCATTGATGCAGGAGCAGACTTGTGATAACTATAGTTATAGATATAGTTGATAGTTCTGATTCTGAGATTCTGTGCCAAAAAAGAAAAGTTCTTTTTGAAAAAATTGAAGAAGAAACATTTTTTCAAGACAATGTTTGGACAGATGTGGGACCTCAAAGAATGGATTTTGCGTCCAAAATTAATCGGAAAACGACACTTTATTTGACCTCATGGGATCCTTCAAAATTACCATTTGTCGCCCTTGAAAGCCTCAAAGACCCACAGAGTGAATCTGATCGTTCTGGGACCCCCGAAAATGGATTCTACGTCTGTTAGAGTTCTTGAGGGTTGGTCAAGACACTTTACCAACCCTCAAGAACCCTAACAGACGTTATACACCGCTGGTCGAGAACTACAACCCTTATAATGGATTCTACGTCTAAAAAAACTTCAAAGATGACACCAAATTCGACCCCATACCCGAAACCCTTTTTAAAACCCTCCCTTAGCCCCATAGCGCCCCACGGGTTTGGGCGATCGGGCTGAAAACCTTGCGGGCACAACTAGATGGTAAATCGAGTATTTTGTCAACATTTCAGATTTTTTTAAAAATGCATACTCCCCAAAACGGCTCGGTCGGACATTGCTCTTGAAACGAATAACGTCAATGTTTTGAGGCCGATCAGAATTTTCGACCTCAGTCGCGATTACATAGGTGTATTATTCCAAGAACAGTAAAGCAAAACGTACCAACCAGTACAACTCACGTAGTTGTTTTCTGGTTTTGATTTATTCTTGAAATAGAGAGCGTTCTAAGCAAATACATTGTTTCATTAATTTAAAAATGAATACAGAGGTTTCCCCATAATGTTTAATTTAGCAATCCACACTTAGGGACTGGTGTAAGGAGAGAGTGTAGGGTCTTCAATGATTTTTTTTCTTTTTAAGCACATTCATTTTAGGATTTTATATTTTTTAAGCGCGCCCTGGTTAGATGCCAAACTGCTGCATCTTCCAGAAAGAATCCCGATTTCTAAGACAAATTTGACGCTCACAAACGCTGTGTGACACGAAATGGCCCGTGAAGGTGAATCTGATGGCGATTGTCCCATCAGAGCAGCTCTGAATAATTCAGATTGGGAAATCATAATGGATGCGCCAACTTGAACAGCGCTAACACTGACTTTCATTATAACATAACCTTCTCTAACGTAATAAATATACCCCTAGAAGCTCTCAAAGCTGACTGCGAGTCGACAACAAAGCGGCTTTGCCTTTGTCAGGACATCGGGCAATCCTACCATAAAGGTGTTGATTAACATCATCGTCAACTTACCTCTCGCACCAAAAACTCCGGAAAATGCAATATGACTTCGCCTAGATGTTCGTGCCAGTCCAGAGACGAGACGAGTTTGAAATACAAATAGCGGCTCATCGGAGGGACCACGTTCAACAAATGGCAGACATGGTTGTCCTCTTCGAAATAAGCCATGTGCTCCCATTTGGTGTTGAGCACCAACAAAAGGTGCACTCTTCGAACGCTGTCTTGGTCGAACGAACCTTCTTTGGCAACGTGACGGATGACCTGCGCGATCTGTTGCACCTCGTCGTCGTGGTCTGGAAACACCAACGGAAAAGTAGTTTAAGGGCCGGGTTATCAAACACATTAAATGATAAATGATAAATTTTATCGAATCGAAAAGTAGCCGGACAGACGTGATGGGTCCTTCAGCAATAGGACCGCTATCGGTCCGATAGGAGGAAACTTGATAAAGCTTACGACATAAGCATTATGGACAGCATAAGACAGCTCGAAAGCACAGGAAACGGAAACAATACTTACCACGATCAATGTCGCAGAATTTGATCCCCAAAGATTTCTGAAGGCTTCGCAAATTCCCCTGTATCATCGTGCAAACGTTGTCGAACTCCATCGGTATATCGACGATGCGATTAGAAGGTCGAAAACTATTTCACTATACAACACTCAATTCACGATAATAATTTGTGCAGTTCTGCAGGTGGCCGAGGTTCATAGAAATCACGAACAATGAAGTAAACACAGCTGTCAAATATAAAATGGCGCCTTCTTCTTTCCGCAATGTCGTTTCCATTTTATTGAAAAAACTTCATGGTGGACAAACGTTCGTACGGGACAAACCAACATAAAATAATAAATTTTATTTGTAAAACTGATTTTAATTTTATTGGCTAGTATTATAGATAATTATTGTTATTTTGATAAAATAATAAAAGATGAGGAGTTTGTGGGACACTTGGAGAGCTTGGCAACACTGTGCGGAACGAAGAGGTGGGTCGTTCCAAGAATTTGTTTTACGGCGACTGAAAAGTGAGCCTGCTGACCATGAACGTTCATTTTCCAATGTCCTGAATGAGCCCGCTGGCCAGAAACTAGTCCAGCAAAACGAAAAGCAAAAAAGTTTCAATTCAGGTTTCACAAAATCGATCATAAATTTTGTGATGACCTAATAATCGAATTCGGCTGGAAAACAGGGTGATCTTTGAACGAGAGGAAGTTACATGCCCCTTGAGGGAGAATTTTTGAATGTTAAATCCATTTTGTGTGGGCCCAGAATCTTCTGATTTCACTGTGGGGGTGTATGGGGCGCGTAATGGATGCCAGGAAATCAAATGAGGTATCGTTTCCCGAGTAGGTAATCTTGGACGCATAATCGATCAGGGACCCACAACCGTCCGAAAAACTAACCAGAAAATTAATTAAAAATTATTTTTGTACGAATATAATATATTATCTAAGAATAATTTTAAAAACGTGCAAATTTCACACAAGAGTTTATTATTAGGTTAATTGTGCAAAAATTAATTCTGTGGCAATAAGAAATATTTTTTATATTTAATATTTTTGAAAAAAAAAAAATTTGTAAGATGTGTGTCCAGATGTGAGACCTCGAAAAATGGATTATGCGTTCAAAATTTTGTCAGATAACGAACGCTAATTGACCTCGCTGACCAGATAACCCTGGACCAAAATTTGGTATTAAATAAATAAATGAATTAAATTTTAATACCCAGCAGTTGTTCGAGTAGCAGCTACATTTCAAAAGACCCTCACCTAACAAATACCTACCGCTAGGGATGGGTATCGATGAACAAAACATCGATGTTTGGACATCGATGATTTTTAAAAAAGAAACATCGATGTCTCAAAAACATCGGAGAAAAAACATCGATGTTTCGATACATCGATGGTTTTATATGTATGACAGGGGGGGGGGGGTGTTATTTAAAAAAAAATTCTTTCCATGGTAGTTTTAGTAGAAAATTTGAAAAAAGTCATTAAAACTTGAAGCGATGAAAAGAAGTAGGCTGTAAAAAAGTCGGTACCTAAAGAATAATATTATTTACTAAAAAAAAAAAATTGACGCCAGTTCCTCTGAGAGACGATTTCTCAAGGAGCTTAAAATTAAGCCTGCTTAAGAGAATAGCCTCTCAGAAGGAACTGATATTGCTACGTTTGGTTCATTCTTGAAAACAACTTCGGAAATGATAGAGTTGCCCGCAGTTGACCATCCAAAACCCCAAAGTGTTCTGTTCGATTTTTTCGTTGGGAGCGTTCAAGTACAGCGAGAGCTCAGCAGGGATTGTTTCGTTTTTGTGTCAGGAGTGATGCCGCATGAACACAGATAACGACAAGTGATAGGTAACGAATCAACATTAAAATTTAATCAACATTTAATGTTGATTGAAATTTTCGATTTCCGATAACCAACCTACTATTCGATCGACACATCGATGTTTCTTGAATCTGTACCTATAAGGTATTATTTTTATAAAAAAATAATAAACAACCGAGTAAGCATTTATAAAACATGAATAATTATTGTTCAGGTATAAAAGTATCTACTATTTTTACGTAAACGACCATCAAAACAAAAATTTTTTTTCGCGAAAAAACATCGATGTTTGGGGGGATAAACATCGATGTCTAAAAAACATCGAAGAGTAAACATCGATGTATAAAACATCGATGTATAAAACATCGATGTTTGAGAAAAAACATCGATGTTTTTGAAACATCGATACATCGATACCCATCCCTACCTACCGCTATTTGTCTACGGGTTTTTCGTTGTTGGCGTGCCACCCTGGAGGATCCCTACGTAACAACACACCAATCTCTTATCTCGCTCAAGATAAGTCGTGAAACTGGGGAATTGCTACGGGGCTCATAAATTATCGTTAAAACATCGTAATTGTGCAACAGAGCCTCGTACGACTAATTGACAAGTCTTTTCCCGTCCCTGCTGACCTTGGAAGCTTTTCTTGTAAAGTTCGACCCTTTATTTCTGATCTTCTCCACAGTAAGTACTTAGCACACAAAGTCCCCTATTTTTCTTGCTATCCGGGCGTATTATCATTATAATGGGAGTTATTTGTGGGGTAAAAATAGTGGTGAGTTTCTGTGAGAGAGTTTGTTTTTGTAACACAAACTTTCTGATTGTTTCTCAAGGTTGACTTTGATTAGCGTAAACATTTGTTTTCCTCCTATTTGTATCGCTAGATTCTAGTTGAAAGTGCTCTCTTGGTAAAGTCGCCCCGCGAATGTGTTTTTGGAACCTTCGATCTGTTTGTTACGGAGTTATCAGACTCATTTTCTGGTAATTTTTAGTTTTTGGAGAACTTCAGCCTCTTGGAGCTCGCACAGCTGTTCTTCAAACTGATAATATTATGAATGCTTTTTTAACTGCAAGTCCTACAAGTATTGACGGTATTTGTTTGTTTTGCCCAAGAAGCGAAAATGAGCAGTAGTAGCGGGCACGAGGAGGAAGAACAGGAGGAAAAACCGCTCCCGTACAAAGACCGGAGACGTGAGGCGCACACTCAGGCTGAACAGAAACGTCGGGATGCTATCAAGAAGGGATACGACTCGCTGCAGGGTCTTGTTCCGTCGTGCCAGCAGTCCGATGTTCTCGGGTAAACATTTTAACGGTGACTGTGTTTTCACGAAGGTTATTTGGTGTGAGGGTTGGGGAATTATCAGAAAATTATTTAATATCCCGCCGAGTGCCCCCCCCCCCCCCCCACCATTGAGAACCGCAACTCCTTCTATCCCCACCCCACGCCCCTAGTCAAGTTGAGGGACCGAGTTTTAAGTCAACTTAGGAAACGAATCAGACGAAGGGCCTTGTTGTTTACCTACCACAAAAGTTTTTTACAATTTTCTTGTTTTAACATAGAATGTGTTTTTACCCGGGAGTGAAGTTAGGCCTCAACATTTTGTCATTGAACGTTTGATGAAGTGTAGATTTCAAAAATATGTTTTTGACAAAATACTCGGTTCTCCATCTAGTTCTGTCTGAAGGTCCGCTGACCCTGTATTGCCTTTTCAAATTAGGCGTTTTTGGGTCTGCTGACCCATATGCTGCAATTTAACTCGACCCCAGCTAAAACTCTTCAAAAACGCTCCCATAGCCACTTTTTAGCCCCACAGAGCCCCGCGGGTTTGTGCGATCAGACTGAAAACCTTGCAGGCACAACGCTCCTGGTGCTGGAGAGGAAAAGAAGTAAACCCTAAAAAAACCAGATGCCTTCGTTGTGTTAATGTAAGTATGACTGAATGACTGATTACTTTTAGGTTGCTACCTATTCCACCAGCTCTCTGTGGAATAACTGTAAGACACATTCTGTGTTCCGTCGGTTTGATCCTTGATCATAACTGTTACAGTTATTATTACAGTAATAATCGGGGGTCTGGGGGTGTCCCCCAGTACAACGGTGAAAATATAGTCAACCATACTTACATAGTCACTAGCGGCAAGTCACACCACAGTCGGCAATTTTTGTTTAAATTCGAAAAAAACGAAGATGTTGAATCACCAACGAAAAACTGTTATAGGTACAAACTGAGCAAAGCGACTGTCCTCCAGCGGTCCATCGACTACATCCAGTTTCTTCTTCAGCAGAAGAAAAAACAGGAAGAAGAGAGGAACGCGCTGAGGAAGGAAGTGGTGGCGCTGAGGATCATGCAGGCCAACTACGAGCAGATGGTTAAATCTCAGCAGAACACTCCCGGCATGACTGAAAGCCGAGTCGCTGACGACGTCAAATTCCAGGTATGTAGAGCTTTGTAATTTGTCGAGTTGGGTGTCGTTTTCGAAATATTTTTGGCGGTCCCAGAACGATCCGATTTCACTGTGGGGATGTGTGGTCAAATTTGTATTTATACGTTGTCCTTTTCCGAGTAATTTTGTACGTAAAATTTTTTTCGAGGTCCCACATCTGTCCTTCAAGCTCGGCTTCAGCTCACTGAGCTCAGTCGACAAAGGTGATGTGGTTTGACTATTCAGCTGCGTGACATTGATGTTATGCCAATTCAAGTTACCAAAATTCAGTTCCACATGGGTTGAACGTTTGTTCCTTTTATTGCAGGTGTTCCAGAGCGTCATCGACCAGTTGTTCCTGTCTTTCAACTCAATATCCGTCGCCAACTTCTCCGAACTTTCCGGCACCGTCTTCTCCTGGTTGGAGGAACACTGCAAACCTCAAAGTCTCCGGGAGATGGTCACGATGGTTCTCCAGAGAATATATTCCGGCAGGTCTTACTCTCATCCTAACGACTAGTCAAATGTGATCAATAACTCTTTAAGTGGCACCTTGCTGTCTGGGCCGGCAAGGTGGGAGTGGCTCAGTTGCCAACAACAATTACCATTTCGTGTTACTTGACCAAAACAATCTTTTTCGGCACTTCTGACAAAGTCTCTTTGACGGATTGGCATCGCTAGCTCCTTCTTGTCGCCGATTTGTAAATCATCGTGCAATGTATCCGTCGTTGGCACCTCGTTTGTTTAGAATTGCGAGGGCTTATGTACTGTGCAGTGGCGGATTCAAGCAGCTCCCTCCCCATCACGAGCCCATTTTACACTTTTTGTACTCTGTTAGGTACATGTCAGTCAATCTCCCTCTCCTGGATCCGCTGCAGGTACCTTAGTTTAAGTGACTGTAAATTTTGTATACGATTTGTGGGAAAGATACACACCATACCTACTTCAAAATGTGTGATAATGTTTAAATAATTTTTTAGAGGGGTATTTTATTGAGACGACTCAACACCCCATAAATCTGCCTCTTGATGTATATCTAGTAGTGTTATATTTCTTATGAATATATTCTTCGTTGGACGTAATCTCTTGTTTTGTGTGAAAACGTAGTGCCCGTCATGAGGTCGTCCCGGTCGTTGGAGGTCTGTATGTATTTATTTTCGGTGCCTGATGAACTTCAATGAATTCTTATTACTAGGGCTTGGATTGATATGCTTCATAATATCACCATAATTTGTGTTCAATATATGCTCGAAATACACCGTTAAATCTACAGAAAGGAAAGTGACAAGAAGAAATCTGCAACTTATGGGGCTATACATGGAGTTTTTGAAGGCCTTTCGACGTCGAGTGTGGTGTCCTTTTCAAAGAAGGTATGTTTGGGCGTAAGAGTCCGAAAGGGGTCTCAAACCCATCGCCGGGGATGTGTGGGGTTCTTTTTTACCGTAGCACAGTGGGCTAGATTGAATATTTAGCTGGAAAAAAAACTTGAGTTGATAGACTTACATTATATGTGCCCGGGCGAAAAAAGCTGTACTGGTGAAAATGCCGATTTCCAACTTTCCGCCCCTCGGCTCTCCTCCAGACAGCTCGAAGCGACAAATATATATATATATCAGGTAAAGAATGACCCGATCGGTCAGTTGCGTTTTTCATTTTTCGAATTTCCGCCACCATTTAGCGTCATCACCGTGCGGCGGGAGTCGTCTTAATCTTATCTGGGAGCGTGAGGAGGTGATTTAAATTGCAGAAACGTGGTGTCAAAATATGTCGGTCCACCATCTGCTCACTGTAAATCGGCAAGAAATCAAAATTATTCTTTCTTTGCTGGTTCAAGCGAGATAGTTGAATTCCTGAATATCAACACCAGAACGCGAGAAAAGCTGAAACCCCCTCGTGTCTTTCCTCTGCCGGTAATGCCAGAACTGTATGAACAGAATAAGCTGTTGAATTTCCTTGATTCGGGCACGGGAATATCTCATCTGAAATGGGTGTCTTACATCTCACGCCGACGGGTTCTCTTCTTTAATTTTTAATTAATAATTAATTAAGCGCTCGACTGTGTGTTCTTCAAGTGAAATTCAATCAGTACGGTATGAGGTAGAACTCCAATTTTATTGTCGGTAGAACTCCAACTTTAACCATTCTGAAATCTTGGGAAATTGGATTGGCTCTTTCTAGAAAAATTATAATTTTTAAGGTATTGGATTGGCTCTTTCTAGAAAAATTATAGTTTATAAGGGTAATTACCCTTATAAACTTTCTGATGACGAACGAAAGTCCATTCTTCCAGACGTTCCTCTTTTGCAACCTCAAGTTGGTTACTGGCAGGTTATGCAAGAAAAACGGTTCCACACCGCGATCGTGTCGTCAGGAAGCTGTGAGGTGCAAAAACCTATCGCACTTGTTTTCCCGAAAAATAACCCACAACCCTAATGTCCTCTGCACTTTCATAATTTCTCACAAAACTTGCGTTCAGCTCTTCATTCTTGATTTTAAAACCAACCTTTATTAATGAGAAAAGGCCAATAACATAGACGATAAACATTATAATGTTTAATCGTGACAAAACATTAAACAATACACCTTTATGATTTTATTTTTTGGGTCTTGCGGTTCGTTAAATTATAAACCGTATGGCTCATTTTCAACGAACCTCAAGACTCAAAATTTAGGGTCCACGAAGTATTTCATACGCGCAAAACCCAAATATAAATTTCTAATTTGATTAACGTACAATATTACCTATAATTCATAATTCTAATGTTAGTTTTGTGGGGGTAAAATGTGGTACGATCCTGAGATCCCACTTTATCACAAAAAATTGCAGGATTAGGTTGTTGTTTCCTGTTGAGGTTTCGTCAAAGCTACGTTCAAAATTCGTCTTGGAATGCGTTTTAGTTAAAAATATGATCCCGTTTTCGAATTAAACGTTGAACTGGGGGGATCATGGTAATAAAAGTCCCGTTTACGCGGGATAAAAATCGTGAAGTGAAGTGTGAATTCGGGGAAAAAAAATTTAAGGACTGGGTGTAAGAATGGGGTCAGTCTTTCGCTTTGCGCTTTGTACAGTATCAAACCTCTTGGCCTTTAGGCAGTTTCTGTCTTTATGGGTTTCCAGTGCGTTTTGGCCTGATGATGGTGTTAATGGAGAACGAAACTAGCGATTTTTTTGATTTTTTTTCTTTTTCTTTTATTCGTTGAGGCAGATGGTGCGGACGATAGCCTCTGAGACGCTGTAGGGGTCGCAGTTGGACGAGGGTCGCCTGTCTTCGAGGTAGCCCTTCTTGTCTTCGGCCACTTGACGGGGGATGCGGATGCTGGAGCCGCGATTTGCCACGCCTGGAAAAGCGTTGTTTTTAGAAGTTGATACAACTGTTAAGGGAGAGGCGGTATAACGGAGTGAAAACTGGCACAGGCCTCAAAAAAGAGGGAAAGAGTAATGAATTCATGAAAAAAAGATATACAAATTAAAAAATGAAAAAATGAAGAAGGTAGCCTATGACTCTATACTTCTCTGTAGGCATCATCGCTTTGAATTTTTGCTTGTTCACACAAGTGATGGGGAACAATTTACCCCATTGGAATGTGTTTTTAGGGAGATTATTGGCGATGGCCCAACAACGCGCCCGCTCCACCATTTACTTCTTTCCTTCTCCATCACTCCTCATGTGTGGTATTTATTTAGTAGACCCTGTAGCGGTAGTTGAGGGTGTGTTTATGTAGGTGACCCCCAAAATATAGCTGAATTTTTGTGAATTGATTTTGTGAGAAAGGAGTGGAACGTTTGTGTCGTTTGTTAGTAGGCAGGAACCAACTGACTAGGGAGGGATTTTTTGAATTTGTCTCATGGAAGAAAAAGGAGTCGATGGGATAAAAAGTAGTTTTCCCCAAAATAAAGGAGTGCTCCTCAGCCTGCTACAGTAACTAGTTGGAAACCGCCCAAATGGACGATGGCACTTAGCGAGGTGTCGTTTTCCCAGGTGCCGTCCAAATCGACGAACCCAGTGCCAACTTGTCTGTTTCGTTAGTTGATTTGAGCAGCCAGAATTACTTGATGTTTCGTTTCTTTCAAAAATTGACTCTTACCCTTTTCCAGAAATACGTACCAGCGGAGAAATCGTGGATCGACGAAGTTTCGTGGGCTCCAGTCAGCCTCCTCTCGTTGTCTTTCCCTCCGCGGGGATCGTAGGCCTTGATGTGGCGGAGGTGCTGTTTGCTCAGTTTATCTATCGCTTGCTCGATATGGCTGAAATCAGAGAAGGTCTGGTTGTAGACAACAGAAAGTGTTTGGAGGGGGAATTTTAGATCCCTCTACAGCCCTAAATTAAAATTTAATGTAGAAATTTGAAGAGGAGAGGCATCCAGTGAGCACAGACAGAGCGCGTGTGAGGTCCCGAGTTGGTGCGTGAGATGACGGGTTCGCTCCCGACTCTGAATTTTTGATTGAATTTTTATGGAAAACTCTACTTTATGAATAATTCATAGCAAAGGACAAATTTTGCAAAATACAATAAATTTAATACATAACTTTTCATTATTTAATACATTTTAATATATAATATATCAATACAAATTTTACTCCAAGATGTCATCTTGCAGTAAAATTTGCAGTTTCGTTTTTTGCAAGCGTCTAGTTTGGGTTCAAAATTCGATATTCCGAAAAATTGCTACCTACCCGCGTCGATGGGCGAGTAGGTGTGGTTGTAGAATGGCAACTAAACAAGATTCGACCTCCACCTGACAAGACGCCCATCACAAATTTATTTTGGCCTTGAACGGCCGGAGAATTGAAGGACTTGCAAAGCACCTACACGCTTTGTATCGTGAGAAGAGAAAACAAGGAAAAAAAAAGAACGTTAAATGCGATTCTGGTCCCGAACAGGTTTCTCAAAATAGTCCCCGCCTGACCTCGGTTGTCAGTTTTCAGTTCAAGAGGACGGACTTATCATTTCAATTAGGTGTTGAATGTGCAAACGAATGGAGGAGAGCACACAATAGATTCGTGTGGAGTACAAAGCAGAGCGCATAAAAATTATAGTCACTGTAGTAGATTGAAGGAGTGTTCGGACGGCCTTTAATGAATCTTAAATGATCATTACTTACAGGATGCCGTTGTCTTCTCGCATGGCTTTGGTTGAGAAATTGCAATGGGCGCCTGCGCCGTTCCAGTCGCCAACCATGGGTTTGGGGTCGAGGGTGACGACGACGCCGAACTCTTCGGCGATTCTGTGGAGGAGGTACCGGGAGACCCAGAGCTGATCGCCGATGGATATCCCTTCGCAGGGGCCGACTTGATATTCCCACTGGACAGAACGAGAAATTGGTCGTCACAATTAGGCTGGGGAATTGAACCGAGGCCAACGCCAGTGCGAGTGGTCCGAAATCGCAAAAAAAAAAAACGCTCATAAATAAATAACAGTTATTGAACAGATACTGTTGAATTGGTGGTGCTCAGGGGCGGATAGGCAGGTTGGGCGAGAGCGCTCTGCCGTTGGCCTCTCTGTTCCTCAGACACTTCTGTCACGATTGGTCCGTGTGGAGTTTTAACTATTTCAAAAGCTCACCTGGGACGGCATAACTTCCGCGTTGGACCCGGCAATGTTGATCCCAGCGTAAAGACACGCCCTGTAGTGCGCTTCGACGATGTCTCTGGCGTAAACCTTGTTCGCTCCAACTCCGCAGTAGTAAGGCCCCTGTGCAAGACAATAATTAACGTAACCGATGTTTGATGATGGTCAATCATCTTGGCGTTCGACTTGCCTGTGGTCCGGGGAAACCGTTGGTGGGCCATCCGAAGGGTCGTCCCTCCATGTCCAAAAGGGTGTATTCCTGCTCGATCCCGAACCAGGGTTTCTCGTCGGCAGCCGCCGTCATGGCTTGCAAACAACTCTGTCTGTGGTTCGTTTCTGAAAAACAAAATGGAATTACCCCGTCAATAATTAAACTGTAGCGTTCGTGAGGGCAAAGCAGCGGCTTTTTGGAGCGTTGCTTGTTGATTAAAAATGTGGCTGCCCCGTCGCAGGTTCTACATGATACTTTTTTCCACCAATACACCCAAACTTCAAAATTCCAGGGAGGGTTTTACCAAGATGGCAAAGTGAGGTGGCTGCAGCCACTTTGAAATCGCTCCCAGAGAATAATTCACAATAATTGTGAATTATTGTGAAAAATTGCCATTTTTCGGAAAAAATTCTGAAAACTTCTATTATTATAGGAAATTATCCAATCAATTACTTTGAAGCGGTTATCAAACTAAAATTTCGGAGTTCAAGTTCGGTGTATTTCTTCTTTCACTCAGGCAAATCATTTGAAATAATTATTTCAAATGATTTGTGCGATGATTTAAAAATCGACAAGTCTTAATTCACGTGTTACACACTTTTTTTTCTGAAGTTCACCAAATTCTGAGGGAGCAGAGAAGTCGGCTGACCACCGCACGGCCAATAAGCTTAAAGGAAGGAAGGAAGGGAGCCGATGAGCAATTTTGGTAATTTTCAATTCCCCATCCTTTTGAATTGTTTCATGAGTTTTTTCTTAGATGAATTTTTTACTTCGAGTTCGTTGTTTTCATTATTGTATCCAAATTTTTCCTACCATTCTAAAAATAATCGATTAAACAAGTTTTAAGACCCCGATTGATCGGTACATCGATTAATACAGATGAAAATTCTATTTTTTCAATTGTATGAGATTACATCATTGATTCATTGTTGCTTTGCGTAATATTGGAAATGAATTCCTCAATAATTTGCATGAAAAAGACATCCTCATAAAATTTACGAGAATCCCTTCTTGATGAGTATGTATCCCTGCAATGTGTAAAACCGTATCAAAATGTCTATCCCTGACGATCATTAAGAAGACATTTTCACCAATCGCCGAGAATATCTCCTCTTATCTATGAAAATCCCTAATTTGTTTCGCGTGACATCAGAAGAGAAGTTCAATACATTGAATAGGTACTACTAAAATGTCGTTTTTGATCATCCTCACTCGAGCCCAAGTGCTGATATCACGCACTTGAAACTTTCGCGGTTTTTATCATTTTTCAACGTCAGAACACCGAATTTGATTTAAAACCCCCGAACCGAAAAACATTGTATAAGCGTGTTTTTCTCTTTTTTGTTACAAGTTACGTCACATTTGCGGCAATTTAACGAGAAAAATAACCCCGGGAAAGCCTTTTTTAACCCGTGTGCGACAGTGATAGATTACGTTTGTGGTTTCGTACGGAAGAAACTGACCAGAGGAAACAACCTCAGAGTAATTTATTAGATTGACTCTGAGGGGCCCTGAATAAGTTGATCAACCACACGACAATTAGCGAGGGGAGAGCGATAGAAGGACGAAAAATTGCAAATTTTGAATAACAGCCAAATTGGCCGGCGCGGCGTCATGACATTGTATTGGCAGGCGGATAATTGCTTCATCAATCACCAGAGCCAGAAAATAGTTATTTGTGGGGAAAAGTTGGTAGTGCGGTAGGGTAGTTATGAAATATTCATGGTGGCCAACAGTGTGAATACGAGTTCTTAGATATTGGGCAATCACAGATTGATTGCAATACAGTCGCTATTTTCTTGGGCGTGTTCCGAATTCCAATACTAGGCAACATGGGCTAATAAATGGAGACCATGACGGTGTTATCCTCTACAAATTTATTGTCCGTTGTTCCCTTTTGGTTTATTATTCTTGGAATAATACACCTGTGTAATCGCGACTGAGGTCGAAAATGATCAGAATTATTCTTATCGGCCTCAAAATTTGACATTATACGTTTCAAGAGGTCAAGATTCCAAAAACGAAATGTCCGCCCGCCGTTCGAGCCGTTTTGGGCAGTAGGACATTTTTTTTTTAAATCTGAAATGTTGACAAAATACTCTATTAACCATCTAGTAGTGCCCGCAAGGTTTTCAGTCCGATCATCCAAACCCGTGGGGCGCTATGGGGCTAAAAAGGGGCTACGGGAGGTTTTTTTTAAGGGTATCGCCTATAGGGACGGGTTAGGTGTCGTTTTCGAAGTATTTTTGGACGTAGAATCCATTTTTGGGGGTCCCAGAAAGATACGATATCATCGTGGGGATATATGGGGAGCTATGGAAGCTCTCATGGTGCTACAAATGGGATTTTTGAATGAACCCAAGAGGTCAAATATCTTCCCAGTAATTTTTGACGCGTAATCCATTTTTGGTGTCCCACATCTGTCCGAACAATGTACAGAACTTCTTCTTTTTTTTTTTTGTTGACACGGAATTAATTTTAGCACAATTAACCTACATCAACGAATGATAAACCCTTGTGTAAAATATGCAGCCAGCTTACAAATTTCAGGAAATTTTCCGGATTTAAAGCTTTGATTGTACATAATGGCTTACTGACTGAGTCTTTGCCAAGTTTAAAATACCAACTGTAACTCCGCCGAAACGAGGACTAGAACCACCCCTAAGTGTATCAATACAGTTTTTAACCTGAGTCACAGTGGTCATCATCCTTGCAGCTTATAGAAATGCAATGATGGGAATGGGTGTAAGGTCCACTAGGAACTCCAGCGTAGCCAGTGTGCCAGGAAGGCCAGCACCTTGCAGTGTATCGAGGCCATCCCACGTCTTGTCCAACATTCTGCAGCCAGCGCACAACACGGTTAGTGCATTCTCATCCCCTAGCACTGGCCCTGAAGCCTCAACCATTTAGCCTTTCTTGGTGAACGACACCAGAGTGGCCTCGTTTTGGTTGTCCCATGTCTTGAAAATACCCATGTTCGTCTTAACCTACTTAACCTACTCAAACAAACAATTTTCTCCTTATTCAAATTGGTACTCACCGAGGGGTTTGTGCTGGTAGTTGTACGTGTCGCAAAGGACCAATTTGTTGTTTCCCAGCCTAAAAGGGTCTTTGTACATGGCAACAGGCTTGAGGTAGCAGTCGCTGTTCATCCCCGTGCTCTGGCCGGTCGAACTTCCGTCGTAGTTCCATTCGGGAAGTTCTGAAATAAGGTGATGAAATTATTGTCACCATACAAGTTTGAGCCGATAGAATGAGTCTTAGGTGAAGGACCTGTTGAATCAGTACGAAACATCTCATTAGAGATTAATGGCATCTAAATAGTTGAAGAGTCCAGGGGAAAAACCCCGTCATCGACATTTTGGGGTGAATCAGGTACGAAATGGTTTCTAAAGGATTTTGAGGCGTAGAATCCGACGAAGCCCTCGGTTTTGGAGAATAACCCCATCATCTCAGCGAAATATTGGGTTGAATATTAGCAGTACTGGGGAAAAACCCCGTCATCGCAGTTTAAAAGGCCCCAACCAACGCTGCGGCGTGCGCCCCTCCTTATCTCATCATCTTGTGTGTTGCCGTTTTGGGCAGTAGGAATTTTTTTTTAAATCTGAAATTTTGACAAAATACTCGGTTTACCATCTAGTTTACCAAACCCGTGGGGCGCTATGGGGCTAAAATGGGGCAATGAGAGGGGGTTTTTGAAGGCTTTTAGCTATGGGGTCGAGTTAGGTGTCGTTTTCGAAGTCCCGGAATGATCCGATTTCACTGTGGCGATCTATAAGGCTTCATGGTGCTAAAAATGGGATTTTTGAAGGATCCCAGGAGGTTAAATATTTTTCGAGTAAAAAAAGATTTTTTTTTTTTAAATTTTGTTCGAAAAAAGAAAATCTAAAAAAACATTTTTTTCCAAAATTTTTTCCATTGACACAGAAATAATTTTTGCACAAGTAACCTATATCAAAGAATAATAAACCCTTGAGTAAAATTTGCAGCGTTTTTGAATCGTAGTTTTCGTTCGTAAAAACTTTTTTTTTTTTTTTGGTAAATTTTTTGTAAAACCTAATACACAGTGTACAAATTGTACAAAGCAATTTTTTTTTTTTGGTATTTTGTGGATATTCACATACGTTTTGCATTCTTCAAAATACTTTATTCTCTCCATTGTTTGGTTTAGGAGTAAAAGAGGGTTTAAATTCGCATTATAAGTTCAGAATTAAGTATGTATAAAATATCATTTAATAGTTTGAAAAATGGTTATTCGGGAAACATATTGTGAATCTGCATAGTTGATGGTTCAAATAAAACATTTTTTGTATTTTTAAAATCGTTTTTGAAGTTTCTGTTAGTTGGTAAACTTTAAAATTCATTTTTCTCAAAATCAGCTTTGTATACAATATATATACGATATATCAATGACGGGGTTTTTCCCCTAGACTCTTCAGTTCAAAACTGTTTCGAATGCGTGATAATAACCTATAACAGTAGTTTTTGATGGAGCCAATATAACATAATTCAACCCTCCCTCTCATCTAACGAATGAACACCCTGTGAAAAGGAGAGGAAACGGCAGGACAGGACAGGTGGATGGTGATAGGGAGGGGGAAGGATGAAGAACTACCCATCCTCCCACACTTATCCCTATCTCCCTCAAAAAACTGGAGACACGGACTTACACCGACTATAAGAAGAGCTAACCAAAAGAACTGCCCTGAAGTAATACTAACAACCGGGACAGTTTCCTGAGAGAAATCGAGGTATTTTTAAGGGAACTGATGTAAGCAGGAGTCACACACGAAGGGCGGGGGAAACAACATCTTACTTCCCCACCGTCAGTTCATAAAGAATTTTTCATCTCGTAAAAAGAATATATGTATATAAAAATAAAAACCAAGATATTGGGCTGGTTGATAAAACCACTGTGATGTAATGCTCGTTAATTTACTGCAAAGCTACCAACGTGAACACCAGCTCGAGCAGCCAGATTTGCTCATTATGCAATGTACGAGTTGACCTGTATATATACTGTATATAATATATTGACTTGCGCCTTGAGACATTTTCAACGTTCTTTATTATATTGGCTTGAGGCCAGCATAGAAAAGATGCCATTTGCCAGATAGAAAATTAGGTGACGAAGTTATCGTACTTTCATCTTCTCAGAAGGTGCCTTCGTAGTTTAAAATAGTCCGCCCAAATCTATTTTGAATCTGATATTCACAATGGGAAATCTGGCTCTGTTTTGTTTTCGTTTAAGGTCGAGGTTGAAAGTCTTCCGATATCACTCGGTAAGAGAAAATTTTACGTTGACTCTATACCTACTGCGCGGTTGACGCCTCGTGCCCGCAGGATGTTGTCAATTCCAGAGCGTCACCCTCGACCGGCGACCTCGGTGGAAATTGCTCTTATCCCACACAACCGTCATTTAGTGTCATTACAGCCTGGGAGAGAGTCCCCCCTACGCTTCCTCCGCCTCGTTTACTATTTTAGTTAATTTTCAATTTGGCGAGTTAAAGCCGGCCCAAAAGGACAAAACCTTGTAATGGATTCGACCTCGCGTGTCTCCCTTCTCGATTCAATTTGTTCTATTTCGTGGAAGCGACTCTCACTGAATACGCAATTTCTCGAGGACGCTAAGGTAGAAAAATAGTTCAGTGTTTGCCTCATGATCTGTTCTGTTTACTACGCACTACGTAAATATGGGATTTTGGGGCTTCGGTGAGGCTACAAAAGGGACATTAGCTCAGGGGCCGTTTTTGAGATAATAATAATTATTCTTCTCTACAAAAAAATGGATTCTTTGTTTTGAACAAAGAATTCAATTTTTTTTAATCCATTACTCTTTAAACAGTGCCCAGTGCCAGTCCTTTTTTAATTTTTTTTATTTTTTTAGTGATGGGCGTTTTTCTAGAACCCTAGTGATCCTCCTTGTGTCTTGTAAATCCCGAAGAGTGAACCCATTCAACAATTTTTTAATGGAAAAAGGGCTCTATTTTTAGATGTTCAGGGAAAGCAACAAGTATTCCATGGAAACTCCTATCTACCCAATCTCCTTTTTCCCATTCTTTCAGTCACGAAAGTTTGCTAAGGATGTGCTTACTGGCAGAACACACAATTCTCAAGTGATTTTAAATTCGAGTTCTTCAGAACAAGTCGTCCTTGCAGCTGCCTTGACACAGTGACTCGCCTTCCATCCAGTTAATCTCTTACGCTCAACTAAGCATCTCGAGGCAGAGTTTTCAAGGCCTGTCCAGTCTGAGCCGAATGGAAGCATTTACGGTTTCCTCTGAACAGGCTCTTTCTTTTCGTCTTCGAGCTTGACAAGAGATGCGCCCAATTTCTTTTCAGCCCGTGACAGTGCTTCAAACGAATCCGTATGAACGGGTCGTCCTAATTCTCAAGATTAGAGGATATATTGAATCAGCCTGTAGATATGATGGTTTATTCAATGATATGGAAATGTTGAAGTACCTATACGAGAGATGATTCTCCAAAAGAAGGTAAATCCCAGTCCGGAACTTCTAACACTTGAAGTATGGTAGGTAGATTTTTAAAAAATCATGTAGAGGGGGTTCGCTGCTACAATTTTCGTAATAGTAAATTACTAGGATTGAGGGGGGGGGGGGGGGCTCGTGCAAGAAATGGTGTAGAAGCTTTTATTTATTTTAAATGGTTGTTACACGATTTGCTACAGCCGAAAACGTTCTGAAAACGCAGATTTCCGCTTACCGAGAGGTGTCAGATTCTTATTTTGGTTTAAATTTGTTTTCTCGGTTGGTAGTAGTATTTTATTTTTTTATTTATTTTATTTTTTTATTTTATTTCAGTGGCTCCCTGAACTCGTAATTTGATGCCCAACAACATAAATATTGAGCCAATATTATGCCGTTCATAGGTTACTGGGGTTGAAACATGTACGAATCCAATTTTTCAGCCAAGTTGGAAAAAATTGCCTATTTTTGACGTTGGGTTGTGGCTACACGGCTGTACTGATTCCAACGTGTAAGGAGACTATTCGACGCAGAATTTTATGCTCGTTAACTTTGCATATTGAAAAGTTTTTTCTACGATTCTAGTTTTCGAGTTATAGGTGAAATACTGGAAAATGCCCGAAAAAATCGAGGTTTTTTGGCCGCCAAAAGTTTCCCCAGCAATAATTTTGCGACCAATTTGTCGCTCAGACCAATTACAACCATTTAAAGAAAATAAAAGCTTCTACACCATTTCTTGCACGAGTCGAACCCTCTGGCGGCAGGCCTACTACACCATGAACAGTAACTATTTTGTTTCTTTTTCTTCATCTACTCCCTCCTTCTTCCGGTTTTCTTTTCCTTTTGGTTTATTATTCTTGGAATAATACACCTATGTTTTCGCGACACGGGTCGACGACTCCGATCGGCCTCAAAATTTGACATTATCCGTTTCAAGAGGTCTACATTCAAAATCCGAAATGTCCGTCCGCCGTCCGGGCCGTTTTGGGCAGTAGGAATTTTTTTAAAAATCTGAAATTTTGGCAAAATACTTGGTTTACCATCTAGTTGTGCCCGCAAGGTTTTCAGTCCGATCGCCCAAACCCGTGGGGCACTATGGGGCTAAAATGGGGCTACAGGAGGGGTGTTTTGAAGGCTTTTAGCTATGGGATCGAGTTAGGTGTCGTTTTCGAAGTATTTTTGGACGTAGAATCCATTTTTGGGGGTCCCGGAACGATCCGATTTCACTGTGGCGATCTAAACGGCTTTCATGGGGCTAAAAATGGGATTTTTGAAGGATCCCAAGAAGTTAAATATTTTTCGAGTAAAAATTAAAGAATTTTTGAAAAAACACATTCTTGAAAAAAAAAATCCCCCCAAAAAATTTTTTTTGAAATATAAAAGTCCAAAAAAAAATTTTTTTTTTATTTTTTTTATTGACAGAATTCAATGTCTGTACAAGTAACCTATATCACAGAATAATAAACCCTTGTGTAAAATTTGCAGCGTTTTTTTACGAGGCTCCAATTCTGTTTTCTTTTCTTTTCTTTTTGTGAATAAATTATTATAATATAAAAATTTTGTTGTTGCAAATGTCAGACTCAAAACAAAAATCCTACCAGCGAAAAAAGCGAGGACTCGGCATTTTAAGTAAGTAGGTATGCAATTTATCGAAATTTCCAGAAAATAAACCCTGAGAATCTTACCGTCTACAGACTTGGGAACGAAATTGAGGGTTCTCGTCTTGGACCTCAAGCCTTCACCCGATCCATCGATCCAAATGTACAGAGCTTGAACTCGGTCTTCGGGCTGAGGAAGGGCCAAGTATTTGGAGAGGATCGACTTGTTCAGCTGGGCGTTGGGCGAATTTTCGAGCACCATGGCTGCGTCTCTGAAACAAAAACAAAAAATCAGTCAAAGATCCAACCTCAGCTTCAGTAAAACGAGTTAGGAGCACCGACAATACAATATTGATCCTCGGGTTGGAATTAAAGTGGAGGAAAAGTTAGTTTGACGAGAAGGTTCAGCTTGGAAGGCCTATCAATTCGGGATCAATCGATACGATCGCATGAATTAATCAACCAGGCTGAGGGTAGTTGGGTTTTCTTTGCTCGTGAGTTTCGTGCTCACAATACGTGGAAGCTGTCCTACCTATTTGACCCGGTCAAATTGACCATCATTTACAATGAGCACTTTCCTGTAACATCAGTGTTATGCAAAGGTAAATATGGATCTTTGAACTACCTACATTATATTTCCAATCCCCGCCATCCAACTAATGGTGTCTCTGCTTTTTTGTTGTTGTTGTTTTTTTCGCAGGAGTCGCCGAACGGAAGTTACGAATTGAGTTTTATCAGATCCGTCAAGTGCCTATTGCGCGAAGGGATCGATGGATTTCTAAAGCTAGCGTGACCGCGAAGGGTCTCCAACTTAACTCCCAGTTGAAAAACAAAAGCCTTTACGAATGAGGTGACGACTGAGGATGTCAATGAAGTGTGGAATCGTTTAACAAAGTCTACGACTCTAAAATGTCCGTCATGCACCACACGTTAGTTAATTCTTTTAGATGATCAGCTCTGGAACCCTCATTTTCGTCACAACACGAACTTTTTGGTTCTGTATTTTTTCTACTTATTTTGTTGAAATATATATATATCTAGATTAAATTTGGTTTCAAAATAAAATGAAATCGTTTGAAGTCTTGTTTAAAAATATGGCGGGATGAGAAAAAACATTTTTTCTATTAGACATTAGACAATTTCTTACGATATTAATATCAAATCAAATGTTGATATTTTCCAATACTGAAACATCCCTAAGTAAGATAATTATCATCATAATGATCATTATCATTATAACTAATTATTATTATAATTAGTTCGTGGCAATCTACAGACCCTATTTGAAAAAAGCATTTTCTCATAAATAAATATTTGTTCGGCTAATTCAAGAGTAGAAGATGTACTGGGGGAATCGTCCTGACATAGTCATTCACCCACAGAACATAGAAAGATCCCTCTTTCTATGTTCTGTGCATTCACCCCACTGCAGGGCTCGCCCCTCTCTAGTACGCACCATCTTCCAAGAGGCCAAGCGTCGTCGTACTTATCTCAACTCCTTTCTACTTCCTAATTCGCTTTATTACTATTAGGTACTTTAGTTATTAAGGGGCACCATAGGCACTGTATATAGTCATAAAGCACTCAATGTAGCTAACCCGTATTTGCCTTATAAATTAAATTTATACAAATTTTGTATTCTACTTGGCTTCATTATGGCGATCGCAATAAGTTCTTATAAACTTTGTAGGTAGGTGGAAACAATCTCATCACCGCACATCGATAGCGATGGAACATCCGAAAGCTGAATCGAATGTTGAAACCGTTCGGATGTTCGAATGCGAGATTTCAAGTGCATATTGCTTTCATTTAGCAGTGAAATTGGTGGTGTCTTCGATCCCCTTCGTCAAGAAACTAACACCAGAAACAATATTACAATAACTACATGGAAAAGATAATTTCACCTGACAGGACCTTCACATCGAGTATGTTACGTAAACCTTATCGCTACTCGGCTCTTCACTTGAAGATAGGGAAAAAAATGTGTGTACGAACTAGTCATGAGAGTCAAATAATATTTGACTAAGTACATATTATGTCACACCCGTATAAAAAGGCTTGTTCGATTTCCCCACGACACGAACGGATATACTTTAAAATTTACTCAAAACAAGTCAACAGCTTGAAAGTATCAAAATGTTCACTTTCAGAGTGGCGTTTGATAAATAAATCAACAAAATTTGTTGACTTAATCTTGTCGATAACCTCAAAACCTTATTTGTTTTTCTGACATTTACTCAATTCAAAACTATGTCAAACTCATGAACTTTCGTGCGATTTGATTCGGTTTCCATGATGGGACATACAAACTGCTCTCATATCGAATTCCGTCGCTGGATAAGCTTCAACAATTTTTCAAGAAAATAACTAGGTACCAAAAAATAGAAAAGGAGGTAGAATCCTAGTGCCAAACACTCCGTTCACAGTATCTGATTACCAAACAAAACTATAGATTTTTACCTTGAGCTAAGTGATCCTTCCGCAAGTGGAAACTCCTCGTGAATGACCGATTTCATCCAAAACCTCAGCACCTACACAAAAACCTTATGCAACCGGGTGATAAAACCGCCCAGATAAGGAATTTTAATCCTCTGGGAAGATATTCAATAAATAAATTATTTTCTTCTCAACTTTTCTCCAACTCAACTTCTATTTTCTTTGCGATTCAAATGACATTTTACATCGTAAATCGATAACCAACGCTGAAAAGGTCTGTCGATGCGTTGGCACATGAAAATTTTAAATATAATTGGTTTGTGTTAGCCCACCAGTGTCACAATTTATAAAGATTCTTGGCAATTTTGCTGATCCAGAGATCTCGATTCACATGAACTTGAGTTCAGTCCAGTTCCTGAATCCATTGAACAGTCATTGACAAGATAGGTTGGGATGGGCAGAAAAATGAGTTTTTTCGATATATCGAATAATGAATCATTAAACAAAATAATCGATGTTTTAAGGTTCAAAGCCCATCCCTAATGAATGATCTTTGGTCAAACAAAGGTTTTCGTTCCGGATTTGAACCAGGTAGATCAATGAGTCACTGGCAAATGGAGATGTGATCAGTCGAAATAGAAACGCCACCCTGTTTCCAAATTTCGCAATTGCACACCTACTTTTGTGAACATAGAATGAATGTGGAACGGAAACTGTTTAGATATTAGTCAACGATATTAATAGAGCTGAGAAGGAGCCAAGGTAGTATGATAATGTTGGGCGAGATTTATTCTCAGTTTCAAATCAATTTGTTTTGGCTGTAAGTCTGATATGAATAAATAATTCACGGCTGTACCACAGAAGGAGGCCGGCCACTTTGGCAAATTTGATGAATTCACGGATGGTTCACTTAAGCACGTTGTATGTTAGGTACCAACAGTGAACGGCTAGCTGTGCTGTTAACTGTTGATTCCCAGTCAAACCTGACCTTTCGTATTGACTTTTCGTCATCCTATTGTTCATTCTTAATCAAATCTTGCCACAAAGTAGCTTCAACCTTCGTCCTGTTTTCCAAGTCCTGAAACTCCTAATTCGGGAGTGACTTTTAATTCAGATTTTTGAAGAATTTTGGCCAGGAAATTTCGGAACGTGTCATTTTGGATGAACAATTGTTTCACGGGGATCAGACATGCCCGATGACTGTGCTCTTCACTGAAAAAATCAAATATGAATGATTCGACCGTGTACCGGGTTGTATGACAGTATATTATCTCCATTGTCCGAGTGTTTTGTGGCCTGCGGCTGTTTTAAATTCTTCACCCCAACTTTCACCGAACACAAATGGGACGAGGCAAGGTGAGAAATTCGTTATACGTTCCGAAGTTTGGAACTAAAACAGCCCATCTGGTGCTTCTATCTTGGGCGTTTACCACGACAGGGTCACGTGTTCCATTCGTGTGAAGACCCCCTCGGCTTGACCCAAACATCAACAAGGAAAAAAAAGGCCTGCCGAGCGGGTGGAGTATTTACCGACAGTTTTCATATGGAGGTATTAGGATCTCGATCGGGATAATCTCTGCGTATGACAACACCTGGTAATCTGATTTGTTTTCGCCGTACGTCCCACAGTCGGCAAGGCCAAGGACAAACGATCGCATTCAAAGCTAGTTGATACGCTAAACCGATAATCCGAATAGAATAATATTACCCGGGAGATGTGTCAGAAGGTTAGCTGATCTGGCGACAATGAGTTAAAATTAACAGCGGCATTTCTCACCAGTAAAATTTACTATTACTGCTTCAGTGCAGATGCTATACCACAAATTCAGACGGCATGTGTATATGAATATACATACCGTAGGACACCCTGGTTAACGGACGTTAAAGCCTTTAAAGGTGTAGCGACGTTCCCCCTTTGGCGGCCTGACGTCCTTTTCTTCTGCTCCCTTTACCTCTGCTGGAATTTCCAACCCTGGATTCGCTCTTTGGAGATTCTGCAAATACATTCTGTAACCCAACCCCCAGGGCCCGCTGCGCCAGCTGCGTTAGTTGGAGACAGACCCTATCTCGGTGGGTCATGTGTTCATTCCAACAGCAGACTGATTGCCAGCTTCGCACTACAGCCTTTCTAGGCATCGTTGCATTGCACGTCCTGGTAGTGGCGGTCGCCAGTTCCACTATTGGCTGTGTCTTGGGGAGGCAGCCCAATGAATTCCTTCCTCCTAATAGTTGTTATGTCCAGGCTGGACCGTCCAGCCTATCTAAATTTCAGCGAGGGGCAGGATGCAGACCCCGGTTTCCAAATGTGTGTACTGGTTGTATTGGTTCATTCCCAACCTACCTCCTTCAGTAGCACACGTTCAGAAGTAAGTTTCCGTTCTCAACCCTTCCTGAGTGTATTGTACCCATTTATGGTCCGAGGATGGCCAGGACAATACACCCCCCGAAGGAACGGCCCAAGTCTGAGTTAGTCTATATGAGAGAGAGTATATATAACTGGTTCTCAGTTCACCTACCCTAACGAGTTAGTATCAGCAAACAAGGCGCCGCGGACTGATGGTCGCTGAGCGAGCTTAATGCTAGTTTAATAGCAAAAGACAAACTTAACGGCAGCGATTTCCCACCCGTTTTTCACGACCATTTTCCACAACACCCAACTCGGAGCCTCTATCGATCCTCAGTCCAAACAATATTCAGGCTGTTGTCTACCCGATGATTGCTCACCAATCAAACGAATGTCATATTCAACCCCATTTGTACCCTTCGACACAAGAGTATTTGTTCACCGGCATAATATGCTGATATTATCCACCTTTTGATTTCTACAAGGACGCTATAAACGGGCTCCAAAAAAACGAAATGAGAACAAAGGAGAGAAAATTACCTACTGACAGCGCCAAAATACGTGATACATTCATATTACACGGTTAAATTGCACATACCGGTTTTGTTTTTCTGGTAAACGATGGGCTGACGTGACTTTAAGGGGATTCGAACCGTCGCGTGTTCTGGTCAAAACGACATGGCGAATTGACCCGGCCACGATCTGATGAGGTTTATCCGACCAATTCTCGGACGGACGAAGCTCTTCAATTTCACGGAGGCCGCACACGAAATTTTCTTCGTTTGCAAGGCTTCAAAGGGAGAATGAAAAAATAAAACAGGACGAAACGTAGCAGAGCAGTTCTGAGTGGTAAACGCAGAAAGGATTGGGTTCGATTTTATTTAAAAGTTGCACCTCAAACGCTCTAATTGCGGGGAAAAAAACATCTGTCCAGACGAAAACAATTAACTTTTCCACTCGACAAGGGAATGCGCTAATGAATGTACACGGCAGCCAATAACAAAATCCCAATTGTCAGACAGGGATTTCTACACTTCAGCCAGATTTCTAATAGCACAAACGAACGAATACCACTAGTTTCTAGAACAAATTGACTGAGCGCACTAATCAAATGTTAATGCCAACGATAACCACAGGGTTATCTATCTAGTCATGAATATGAAACTCAATACTGTGATGAATCGGTGATCCCAATCGTTACATCATGGCCTTACGCATACGTGAAAATAAATTAAGAAAAAAGGAGCACTCGAAATTATTTCATCTTGTTACCTAACGAATTGCTGATATAATTTATATAATTGTATAAATGTTGTAATGTAGCTTGCTTTCGTTTCAATGCCAAAATTAGAACTTTATTGGGATTGAACTATTTTAAAATAAACGAATTTGACCAAAATTATTTGATAACTAGGAAACCATGTTGAAATTTGGAAGGTCAATTTAATAAACTCATCTACATCTAATTATTTAGTCCCCCAACTTATTCATTCAAAAAGTGCCCCGGCATGCCCAAGACCCACGAACCGGGAAAGGGGGTAGGTGGGGGCAAAAGTTACCTGACACCTTTAAAAAACTGGGGACTTTGATGGAAATCAGGCAGGCAGTGCACTCCTCTAATTCTTGTCCATTCCCCTATCTAATCTCATGGAGACCTGACGAGCCTCTCTGGATAAAGTGAGTTAAGTGTGTTTTTGCCATGTTAGATGCCTATTTTTCGAATCTTTCGAGTGTACATAATATGTATATTATACCTAAGGAAGAATAGTGAACATTTTCTCTTTGTTGTGCTGCCAAATGCTTACACCTAACCTGCCTACAATAGTTACAATCACACCTGAAACTGTACGCATCAAAAGCGAATATTCTAACTCCATGGTCAAAAGCCACCTTGCTGTAGTGGCTAGGTACCTTCTTTCATGAAACCAACCAAATTCCTTTTTGTTTAGTTACCTTTCAAACCATGAGCAAGTTCCTGTTGGTAGACTGTGAAGACTATACTTTTTTTACTGGTAGATTAAGACGATAAACCCTAATACAAACCAATTTTCAAATCCATAGTATGCTTTGGAAGGCAAGGAACAGCGCTGAAAGGGAAAACTGGAAACTTTTGGTTAGGCCTGTAGAGGCGTTTAACCCCAAACCCCGAATTCATTATGAAATGAACAATTTGGAAAAACCAGCAGAGTCATATCCCAAATTCCCGAGATAGACCTCTGCACCATCGGCCAACACCCAACTAGTAATTTCGTTTCGATGTATATATGTAAATATCTGTAGGAGGATGACGAGGAAATTAATAAGCCTATCAGGTTTTACCGGTTGTTACATTGGGGCTCCAGAAATGAGTTCGAGTTACGTGAGCGATTTAAGCGAAACTTGAATCTTGAATGCGGAGAAAAAATACTCTCTCTCGTTTTGAACGAACATACTGAAAAAAATAGACCCCGAGAGCGAAGAACGTCAAAACTTCGTTAGTCGAGTCATTAGTGGGAAAATGAGCAACCTTCAAGGCTAATATGGCACGAGGAGATAAGTACGAACAATTAGGCAGTATAGTAGGAATAGTTGTTGTCTATTTAGCTTCCTTTGACTCGCGTTTACTCATCCGAAAAACAAAAGTACGACTGACGAGTCAGCAACAATCGATCAGAAACGTTTTTCTTACTGGGATACCTGAGACTGAGCTTAGAAGTCAAATTCGATCGTCCGTTTACGCTTATTACCCACATTAATGACGGGGAGAAGGATATAAAAAAGAGAAGTCTCGATTCACTCAGCGAGAACCATTGATTAATTCAGGATAGGAAATTGTTTTTTAAAAATCGTAGAAAATCCATGTTTTCACAATAGGTAATAATTATTGCAATTAGCACTAACAAACTAATTCGACTTTTAGGCTCAGAATCGCGAATAATAAAAAAATATTTCTGATCGGATGGGAAGCCAATGGGCACGTTGCAATAGGAAAATTCAAAATTGAATGTCCGATTTTACACATCTATAGAGGCGTGTTTTAACGCTACAAAATTTACAAACGGGTCTTTTGTTAAAATTGAGCAAAAGTTCGATTCTGTTAATCAATAACCATTTCTTAAAATTAAAAAACAACTATATTTGTACTACTATTCTTCGGTTTGACAGGTAATAGACAAAAAAAAAAAAAAGAAGAATTCTACGTCCAAAATAACTTCGAAAAGATACCTCATTCGATTCCCTGGCCTGAGTCCTTCAAAAGCCCCATTCTCAGCCCTATAGATCCTCACTGTGCCGTCAGATGAGCCTGAGACCCCCATAAATGGACTCTACGTCAACACATATAAGTTTTCCAAGTATAGAAAACTAATTTTTCTACCTACTTAGAAAACTAATTTTTCAAAAATTTGAATCTATCAATATAATTTTTTTTTTTTTTTCAATCAGAAATTAAAATAGGTGGTATTAAAAATATGTTGTATACCTATATGTAGTAATACCTATGGTTTTAATACAGATAAGAGATATCAAAAAGAGGATTCCAAGTCCAAAAATACTCCGAAAACAACAAACTCAACGCTATAGCCGAAATCCTTCAACCGCCACCTGTTAGCCCTTTTTAGCCTCACAGACCCCCACGGGTTGAGGCGAACAGGCTGAAAAGCGGGCTGACCAATAGAAGGAGAACCAAGCAATAGCCAATTTTTCTTTTTAAAAAAAAAAAAATGCATAAGCCAGACGTTTACATTTTTTGAATTTACACAATGGAATCATCACAAGGACAAATTGTCAGGTCGATTCAAATGATTGACTGCCGTTGCGAAAATAGGTTGATTATTCTGAGAAAAATAAACCGAAAAACGGGTTCCATTTGACGTTCTTTTCTACACTTTGATCCAAACTCCTACAAAACCTATCTGAGATATTTTACGCTGACACCAAGTTCAACTCTCAACGAAGAATAAATTAAACTCCTCAATCCTTCTTTGTGATCTGTAGGTAAGTGCCACTAATTTAAAATTATTTTACAGTTGGTAACTCACATTCAATTTTGACTTCTATTATTATTTTAGTCGCATTCCTTATCCATAAATCCCATTGACTATAAGATTTCTGCTTAGTCAATTTTACTAAATCAATGTTTTAAATTAGACCAATACTAGAATTGTCAAAGGAAAAATAACGGATTTGACCCTTATCCCTTCGCAATGATTTCGTATGCAACACCATGTTAGTTATTGGCACCTTCACACATTTCTTGAAACGTACAATTCATATTCCAATTTCATTCTGTCAATTAACGACGTAGGTATTCAATCGAAGCGTTTTTTTTTTTTTTTTTTTTTTTTTTTTTTGAAATTTGGAAATCCGAACGGAATCACTTCCTCATGTTCAACCCAAACACTCCGCTGTGTTTACAGTAAGCGAACAGCCCGGATTTATAAATGTAGTGCACGTGAATGGTTGGCAACCGCGGCGGGCAAACATCCAAAATGGAAATATTGACTTCAACAAAACAAACGGGAGTGTGACGGAGTAGAGCAGCTGAGGTCAAAATCGGCAGGTGTTCATAAAAGGTAAATTTGATTGTTATTGAATTTTGAACAGCAAAATGACAGGTTTCAGGGATGTCTTGATAGGGGTGGCCACGAGAGATTTCGTTTGTTTACGTACTTATAAGTAACAATACGACAAATGTGGAGCAAGACGAAGATGTTTTGTTATTGTCAACATTCGAATGGTACTTACAGTTTTGGATTGTTTATAGTAGGTGATGCCTGTCGGAAAATGAGGGTTTTCAGGGGAAACTCCACTCAATGTAGGCAAAAGTGATTCGCGTATCGAGACTCAAGTCCCCGTTGGCGACTGAGCGAGAGGCAGCAGGTCTGATGTTTTCTACTGCTCACCCCCCCACCCTGGCTGTCACCTCCCGAGCTGATCAGGAAGGCGCATGTGCTCGGCCTTCTGTCGATCAGGCCGAAGCTGAACGTCGTGAGTCCCTCAATGTGGCACTTTGGTCATCTTTCCCGACAAATCGATGAGTCAACTAATCGTGTTACCATCGGATATTTCCTTTGAAAACCGTTCAACGGCCCCAAGCTTTGTAGGGGACTATCTCTCGTGGGGTATCATCTCCACGCCAACAATGCCATCGCGTTCATGACACTCAACAACATTTTCAGCGCAATAACACATTAGTCAACGTTCGACTTTCTTCTATTAATGTTATCTTCGTTGATAACATTCACGTCGTCCAAAAAAGACCAACTCATGCAGTGAAGGGCCAAGTAACCCACATGATACCAATGCTATCATTGTGTTCAAGTCATGTACTTATCAAAGGATAATATCCTATAAGATATTATCTTGCTTGATATTGCTGTATCGGTAGGTACCTACAGTGAAGTTGAACTCCCAAACTGTCCACTACAAAGTCCCTTTCTTCCATAGGTAACTTACCGGGCGGGCATGATAATATGTTGAGATTTAAAAGCGAGAGTAACGTAACTAAGTTACGAAGTCTTCATAACCGCAGGACTTGGTTGGACTTGGTTATGTGAGAATCAAATTTTACCAGTTATCACTTAGAGTTAACCTCAAAAAATAGAAATAATTACCTACAGGTACACAAAAAGGAGCGTACTACGCTCAGCGTAGTCGGTCCTTTGAAAGTCTTTATAAAAGTACTGTTGTTGGTAGGGATGGAAACGAAACGTTCATTACAAAAAATCATCGAAAATCAAGAATTTTTCTTAAATTATTTAAGAATATAACAATTAACAATGAAATCTGTCTTAGTAGGTAAGATGGGATACATTTCTCCCACCTGTTCAAACTTCAACGGCAATGTTTGGTACCAAAATTTGATTAGACTTAGAATTTGATTAGAAATAGAAATTTTGGTCCCTAACGTTGCCGTTAAAAGTTTGAACAGTTTGACTCATTGTACCTATTTAGGTACGATGAGTCATGCAGTTATTGTTTTAGTAATTATTACTGCAACAATAATTGCATGGCTCATACTATTTTTATGTAGGTATAAACGCCATTTTTTAATTTTTAAAAATTAATTGACTCATAGTCTAGATATGAGTCATGACTATAACTGAAAGAACGGAAGGTTTTCTCAAAACCCTTAATCTCTGAAAACAGACTCAATAAATTTCCAAATTTTATGTTGGCGGATTCTGACTCGTCTTTCAACCTTTTATAAAGGATATTTTTAAAGGACCAAAGCGGTTCTTGCTGGGCTAGGTACCTATACTTACTAGGTACCTCGCCTGTTGAGCATTGTTACATTTCAGTCAGTATTACGTTTTGACACTTTTTGGGTCTTTCTCGTCGGAGATTCCAGTTCCAGAACCCTGGCGTTACAAGTCCTCGGTAGTATAGTGGTCAGTATCCCCGCCTGTCACGCGGGAGACCGGGGTTCGATTCCCCGCCGGGGAGGACAACTTTTTTGGTCCGTTGTGGTTCTCTCGAACATGGAAGGCACGCATGGCCGACTATGAGGGGAGAGCCTTCGAGAGTATCCACAGCAGATCCACATACCAAAACTCACATTGCCAAGCCACTTGAAAAATACCGGCGGGGACGTCTAAACTCAAAAGTGGTGCTCGACTGCTGGGAGGCTATCAGGCGAGTCAGGCAACCAGGGTGTCTGCACCCTTGGAGGGAGAGGCTGGAACCCTGCCAGCAATGACCTTGTTGATAGGTAAGTTCTCTTAGAACTTCTATGAGAAGCCGTCGAGGGGGAAGAGTAGCGCTTCTGCGCGGCAAAACCAGGAATAACGCAATCGATCCTCAGCATATCCCAATGTTTTAGTGTATTCTGGGATCGCCAGGGAATTAGCCTGGTAGGTATTCTTTCTCCTTGACTCAGAATAACTGTTATCATCGTGGGCCTGTATACAGAACTCAAAAAACACCTGGGCAGGATAGGTAGTTGGTAATAAATGAATAATCCATAAGTAGGTTATGGGGAGACATGGAGACATTAAATGTCTCAGCAAATTTTGCTCACCTCATCTTCAAATGCCTTCAAAGCCGTGAGTGCAGAATACACCTTAACCTGGGATCACTGGACTAGGGTAAAATACTTGCGCGAAAGGACCGATTGCACCTTTTTATGGGTTCACACCTTCTAAAGCGGTAACATCCACGATGGAGGGGTCGTCACGCCTGTGCTGTTGGTGGTGGGCTCTAGGAAACCTGCTGTACCTACCTGCCGAGCCATTATAATCTATAGATTGCGTCTGGGCCCAGACTTGGCCCAATACAATCTGTTCTGGTCCTTCTTCGCCAATTTCTTCAAAGGCTTGGCTCATGTTTTAATCTCATTTTCTGCTAGTGGTAGTGAGGCCTTACGTTCGGTGGTTCTCAAACGCCCCCAGGAGGCAAACCAGGCGTCAGCAACATTCAGCCCAGGATAGACCACTGGTTTTGCAGGGGTCTTATGTTTCGCTGTCCCTGGGATAGGAGTCATCATACTTACCAACTTACTATGCCACCTCCTCTTAAAATTTGGGTTGTTCGCATCGTCTTTTCAGGAAAGTAGCCATCTTACATAACCAGTAGCCATCTAACCCAATCTAATTATCAAAGACTTTGACCTTGTCAGATCCACCACCCTCGAAGACCCCTTCATATCAACTCAGCAGTGATAAGATTTCCTGCAATAAACAAAAACGTGTGACGTAAATTCCACACAAGGAAAAGGATAGAATTAAAACAAAAACGATAGAAATCAAGTACACTTTATTGTATTATTTCGTGTGTTGTGAAAACCTTCCACATTTTGACATCCGTCAATTTTTTTTTTTTTTTTTGGTTTAAACAATTCTCTGTCGATTTTCCTAAGCTAAACTAAGCACTCTTATATAAAAGTATACATAACTTCAAAGTAACTGGCGGTATATTTTGAATATACATAATACTCCCGTATTGCACTAAACAAAAATTAAAAAAAAAATACAGGATGATTACGGTTGGAGGTGGCGTCGAATAAAGAATTAAATAAGTTAAATGACGATCAGTCTTGTTTGCGTTTTTACGATTGTGGGCTCGGTGGCATTAAACGGAAAATCGAATTGAAGGTTGACACAGCCGTGAGAAAGTCAACCATGTGGAATATAGCGACAAGCGCCTGATTTTGAGGGGGGGGGGGGGGGGGTGCAAAATGGCTGCAAGGATAGAACTTATTTCCCTAATCACATGAATGTCCTGGATGCAAAATTGGTCACACATCAACCACCCGCTAAAATGACAAGAGGGTCTACCGAGCGACGTTTTCACGGCTGCGTCATCGCCTGAGCGTTTCAGATCTTGCACATGCACAAAACCTTAGGCCTTCAAATTCACGGGTTGAACCCTTTCAACAAACAACGGAAGAGAAAGTCAGGACAAGCCGCGAAAATTTTGCACAAAATATAAACCTTTTGACTAACAAATTAAAATAGAATGTTCGATAGGTACGTAATTAAAGCTGGTTTCATGTCAATCGAACTATCAATACGTTTAATTCAAAACAAGCATTCCTGTCACCCAGGATGTTTCAACTGTACACAAATAAAATGTAGGAATCGAAAAAAAACCTTATATTTACAGTACGTTACTCTTTGTTTTGCTCTTTTTTTTTTAGAATTTACAAACAAAACAACGAAATAAAATATCAACACTCTTTACAATGTACAAGGGTCCTTTACAAGCTAATCGTATATACAGAATGATTGGTCCGAAAGGCTTGAGGGGGGGCAGACTTGGCTGGTGGAACTGATCGGTTCAGTCTGGAAAGTTTCAAATAATGGAACCGAATGTGGACATAGATTAGATTAAATATTTTTAAAAAAGTAATATTAATATAAATTGTTTTTTGTTTTTTTTTTTTAAATCGGGAAAATTAGTTTTACAAAAAACTACTTCAATTAAATAATTTAAAAAAACAAAAATATTAAAAAAAAAAAAAAAAAACATTCTGTAAATGTAAAGAGGTTCAGTGGGTTAAATGTAACTCTACCATGTAACTCTGTATATATATATATATATTTTTTTTTTTTCAACTAATTCATCCATAAGAATGAAAAACAATTAAGTATATATTTTTTGTTAACTTAGATCTTGCAAATTTCCATTCGAGGCGGGAGTTCACACTCCTATTTGGAAATAAAGGTTTTTGAATTTGTTGATTTGTTGTGGATGTTCTATTAGTTTGTGGTTGTTGTTTTTTGTGGGTTTTTGTGTTTTGTTTTTGGTTTTTGATTTTGGGAAACTTCGAATCTAATCAAATAATTTAAAAACACAAGAAATGTAAAAACAAAAAACAAAAATTGTGTGAATGTAAAGGGGTGGTTTGGTTGGTGTTGTGGTCTGTGGGGTATTGTGGGGTTTTTGTTGTATTTTTTGATTTTGGGGAACTTCGACTCAATTGAATGATTTAAAACGACAGAAAAATAAATAAAATACAGATTCTGTACATGTAAAGGGGTTCTGTGGGTTGGATTTGTTGTTGTTTGTGGGTTTTTGTTGATTCGGGGAGACTTCAATTCTACTTAAATAATTTAACAAGCCATCAATTGAATTGAATAGAAGAGCTCAACCTATCTGTTACTACGAAACCAAAACCGTAACTAAGAATTCCTAACTTGACACACTAGGTATCTAACGACCAAACTTATGTCGTCGGGATCGGACGAATCGTCGACGACGGAGGTGATTTTGATAGCCTATAACCACCCCCAGAACTCGCTGATCAAAATGGGACCACCCTCATGAAAATCTGTTCAGCCGTTCGGGCGTGATGCTGTGATACACAAAAAAAATTATAAAAATAAAAAACATGTCGAAGAGATGAGCGCACCTTTCCATTTTTGAGGGAAAGGTTGCGGTAAAAACCAAAAAATTAAGAAAAAAATATTTTTGATATTTAATTAGAATCGAAGTTTCCCCGAAAAAAAACAAAAAAAAAAAAAAAAAAAAAAACAGCTAACGTAAAAGGGGTTCTGTGGATAGGATTTGTTGTTTGTGGGTGATTTGTGTTCTTTTAGTTCCACTTTGTTCGAAATGACGTCCCCAAATGTTTTCGGCTTTGCCGCATGGCCTCAGCCAAATCACGCCACAAAGCCTCTTTAGTCTGAGATCATTTTTTACTCGGATGGGGGACCATTTAAAATGGTTTACTTCCGCCCTAAAATGCCCAAAAAACGTGTTTAAAAAACTTAAAAAAAATTAATCATTTTGAATGATTTTTACAACAAAAATTACGACCCAGAGGCGGCTGCTTGAACAATTACGAAACAAACACTCAACTTGAAGTACGTTCAGATCAAGCAATTTTCCCAAAGTTGTCAACATGTCATTAAAAAAAAAATGGCGTCAATTAATTGCACAGTCTGAACCAACAACAAAACCTGTGCCTCATGTTATAAAACATTTCTGGAACAGATTAATTGCCGGAGCCAAGTCTGCCGATTGTATTCCAGCTTCACATTCAGTGTAGGTAGACAAATTTGAAACTACCTCAGATCGTGATGTGTATAATTGAGAAGAACATGATTAATTGGCTAAAATGTAAATTAGTTAAAATTGAGGTCCGTACAGTCATGAAATGTTCGTTTGGTTTATTGAGGCTATAACCAGGAAGGCCGGTTCATAGGCGAGTGTATCCCGAGGTAGGCAGCCGGGGAGGGGTATCCCGCCGTGGGGGGAATGACGCCGTGGTGTAGGAGGTATTCTTGGTATTGGGCCTGAGAGATGAAAGGGTGCGTGGGCGGGTAGGCAGCGGCGGCGCCCCGGCCGAGGAAGAACGGGGGTTTGGCGGTGGAACCGTCGTAATACGGAGGTTCCAAATACGCCTGGGCGTACCCTTCTTTTAGCCCTTGAGGGGTCGGAGGGCCGAAATTGAAGGCGCTCCCGGGCACCGTCGAAGGTTCCGAACTGGGGGCCACGTACTGTTGGAACCCGGCGGTCGTCGTTTCCGTCTTCTTCTTCCTGTTCTTTTTCGGGGGTTTCTCCACCGGTTTGGGCGCCGCCCGAGGAGTAAACGGCACTTCCCTCTCCTTGCCAGGCATAATATCACCCATGGGACGCCCATACAAATTACTCTGCATCATATTCCCGTACGCTCCTTTGGTCTGCATCAACTCCTGCATTGGATGGTTATACACCGGCGGCCCTTTTCCTTGAATCATTTGATGATAATTATAACCAATATTCGCCATTTGCGAGTACCTTTGCATTTCTGTTTGGTGCAGTTGCTGAAATTTACTCAAGTCCTGACCTGAAGGATAATGAGGTATTTCAGGCAGCGACCGGTTGAACTGGGGACTAACCTTATCCTGAAGCAATTCTTCTATTCTATTAGAGGCATAAGCTAATTGCGAGGAAGTGCTCACTTTAGGCACGTGAAGATCGTTGGTCGTGACTTTACCGTAATTTAAAGCAGATGTGTTGACGATTGTGGTTTCCTTCTGAGTAGACGGAAGAGGAGATTCTTTGCCTGACGCGTTGGAGTAGTTGATTGGTACAGAAGTGGGGGAGTTGGGCTGCAGCGGGGTGCTGCTTCGGCTGGAATTGGGGTCACCTCTGTTGATGTACTGGGAACCAAACATGCCAGCTTGGGGTTTGTTGTAGACGGTCTCTGTGGGGTAGAATGGAGAAGATATTCGCCTCTCTTCGGCAAACTGGTCGATAAGGTGTTGCTGGAGTGGGTGGTGCGGTAAGCCTATAGGTATAGATGGTGTGGTTGATGGTCCGGGTAGACGACCGGGTGTGGGTGTGAAGGTTCGTTCTTGTTCCATTGCACCCCGTGTAGGAGTGAAAGAACCGCCGGATTTGTACATTTCAGACGGCTTGGGTGAAGTGTTGACGACTTCGTTGTACGCTCGCTTTTTTACGGGGTACACCGAAGTTGGTTTCTCAAGGTTCGCTCTGTACTCGTGGACTTGTTTGTTAGCTTCGAAGTATAAATGCGAAGGGTAAGACGGGACTCCAGCAAACATTGGGGTGGATGGGCTTCGGGGTGGGTTGTACGCAGGGTATTCTGCTCGAGACAAGGGTCTGTCCGGTATCGGGCTGGGAATGGGTTCTCTTAGTATGGGACTTGCAGATGGTGGGTATTCTCTGGGGCTGGCCGGTTGGGGGTAATCTCTGGGACTTGATGGTGGTGGGTAGTCTCGCGGACTTGCCGGCAGAGGATACTCTCTTGGGCTGGTAGGCTCCCGGTAGTCTCTCGGTGTTGGCGGTGGTTCCCGATAGTCTCTCGGCGTCGGCGGGGGTTCTCGGTAATCTCTCGGCGTCGGTGGCATCTCCCGATAGTCCCGAGGCGTTGGAGGCTCCCGGTAGTCCCGAGGCGTTGGCGGTGGCTCCCGGTAATCTCTTGGAGTTGGTGGTGGCTCACGATAACCAGGCGTTGGTGGATTGGGATAATCCAGAGGACTAGCAGGCGGGTACTCCCTGGGGCTCTGAGGCGCCCTGTACTCTCTCGGGCTTGTAGGATTTGGATAATCCCTCGGACTAGCAGGATTGGGGTAGTCCCTTGGACTGGTAGGGTTCGGGTAGTCCCTAGGACTTGATGGATTAGGGTATTCCCTAGGGCTAGCTGGACTGATATACCCTCTTGGACTGACAGAATTGGGGTAATCTCTAGGACTAGCAGACGGTGGGTACTCCCTCCTCAACAATATATCGTTGTTGTAATCTGTCCTTGGGCTCACTGGGTAATCCCTCGGACTCATCACCAAAGGAGTCCTCGAATACGGCGTCCTTGGGCTGGCACTGGGATAATCTCTCGAACCTATCGGAGTATTCCTCGGACTGCAATACGGCGTTCTCGGGCTCACACTCGGCAAATCTCTTGGAGAACAACTTGGCAAATCTCTTGGAGAACTGCTCTTTTCCGAACTCCCCCTCGGGAAACAAGTGTCCTGGTAAAATCCCACCTTGATCGTACCATTGATTGGAGAATGATGATACTGCTTTATCTCCTGCTGCGGTGACTGATACGGTTCGTCCAAACTCGGCCGCGGGGAATTCCCATCCAACGGCTCTTGACTAAAGGATGACCTCTCAGACACACTACTACCAGTGCTGGTCTTCCGCTGCCTCCTAGCTGGCAACTCAATTTCCACTTTCTTTTCGTCTTCTTCTTCTTCCTTTCTTTCCACTTTTTCTTCAGGCTCAGGCTTCTTCTTCGGCGCATTGCTTGGCTTGGGCGCACCAAAAGCTTTGAACCACGCACTCAAATTAGGCGTTGGCTTTTCTTTTTTCTTTTCAACAGGCACAACAGGTTTGACTTCAACTTTTTCTTCTTTCTTTTCTTCTTCTTCCGCTTTCGGCGACAACTTCTTTTCATCTTTGATTTCTGGGTCTTCTTCTATCATGAGCTTGTCCTGCGTGTGTTCGTCCTCTGACTCCTTCTTCGGTGGGGCGGGATCACCGATGCCAAACCCAAGAACGTCCGCTTCCAGAACTTTCCCCAAACTGATTTGCGGCGCTGTCACTTCATTATCTGCAGGCTTTGCCTCATTACCCTCGCCAGCTTCTTCCGTTTTCTTGTCTTTGGAAAGAAGGTTCCCTTTGCTTTTGCCTGGCTGGAGCCGGTCTATCGTCCTCTGGATTTCCCTTTTCCTCTTGATCCCGAGTTGCTCTTTGTAGAGGCGCCGACGGTGGATTTCGTTCGAGAACCGGTCCCGGGGCCTGTTTGCAGCTGACATCCGTCGTCGGTATTCGCCTTCCATGCCGGCCATGTCCTCGACGACGTAGTTGGGCGTGTGGAGGGGAGAGTTTGAGTTGGACGAGTAGTCGGAGAATCGAGGTGTGTCTTCGAGAAACCTTGTAATATCCTGAAAAAATTTAAATCACTTGTAAACACGTGGAATTATGTGTGATGCACTGTTCTCATTTAGCACAACTCACCCTAAGAGATTCTTCAATGGCGATTTCCAACTCTTTTTCCATGTCAATATCTTTAATGATGCCGGGTCTTTTGATCTTCTTGTTGGCAGCAGCTTTGGCCTTGTTCTTGTTGGCGGTGTAAGAGTCTTCAGAAGAGTCCGATAGAAGTTCACTTTCTGACGTGTCGTCTTCTTTGTAGTTGATTTTGGGTCGAGAGCGCTCGCCGTCATCGTCCCGGTCTTTCAAATCGTCATCGACCTTCTGCCGCCTCTGGGCCGCCTTGGAGATCTTGTCTTTGCTCCGGTCGCTGCTCGTTTCTCGGCTCAGCATGTGCCGGTCTTTCCTGTAAGTTGGAAAAATGGGTCAAAGGGGGGTGTTGGGATTGAACAACAAAATGGATGAGTAGCTCATCAACAAACCTGTTAGGCACCCGAGGGTGCTTGGCTGTTGAATTGGACCGAGAAATGGACCGGGATATCGACCGAGACATAGAACGGGAATTGGAGCGGGAGCTGTCCGTCTCAGTGACGTCCAGGCCGGACCGTCGGTCCCTTTTCCCCTTTCGACGTTTCCTTCGACGGCTCTGATGCTCCACCTTCTCCCGCCCCCTGTTTGCCCGCCCGGGAACGTACTCTTCGATCCGCAGCCCCCGACCTGGCACGTACTCGTCCATTGTGATGCTCGAGTCTTCTGACATGACGATGCTCTCACCGCTCAGGCTGGTCAGACTATGGGCGCGATTCCTCACGCTCATTATGCTGGAAAAAACATCAACATTCAGAACATCTCTGTGCTTATTTCAACGCACACTCAAGTCAAAACTGAACAAACCTGGGGGGTCTATCGTCTGGCGTGAGAGAACTACCGAGAGAGTCGTCATCGTGGTCCAGATCATCAGGAGCATGCCGCCTTAACGCAGGCAGGTCATCATCAGAGCTCGGCTCTGCTTCGAGGAACCTTTCAGCGCAAGCTTCGAACAAGGCTTGCAACCTCTTGACCATGTCCGTGTACTCTAAAAAAAGGAGAATCATTGACATGTGAGAACTGAATACCAGATGCAGTAATGTTTGTGGGTTCTGCCACTACGTGGCAGCACTGTGCAGCATAATATGCAGCATATTATGACCAGGATGGCTACAGCAAGTCAGCATTTAAAACTATCCACAGGTTATGATGAGTAGGGCTCGACCAGGATTAAAACGTAATGTACCCTCAGAAAAGAGGGGGAAAAAAGAGATGGGATTTGAGAAAAGAATGAGTAAAAAGGAGCCATAAAATAAAAAACGAAAAAAATTAAAAAGAAAATAGTCCTTTCTACGAGTTTTTCTTGGGCACATATTAGGGATGAGGAATTTACTTACCTACCCATTTTTCGTAATATCGAATTTTCTATTCTCAAAAGTCGATTTTCTATAATCAATCTGAATCGATTCTTTCATGACATTTTCTTCAAGGAATCGTTTATTTTTTTAAATCTACTATCAAGGCCCACCTCCCTCTGATTTTCGGAGACGGTTTTGGGGAAACCAAAAATACTTCGAAAACGACACCTAACTCCATCCCATAGCCCAATTTTAGCTCCCCACAGAGCCCCACAGGAATGGGCGAACGAGCTGAAACCCTTGCGGGCACAACTAGATGATAAACCGAGTATTTTGTCAAAATTTCAGAATATCAGATGTTTTAAAACTTTTTTACGATTTTTACTTTTCAACGATTTTTCTTAATATCGATGTCTCGGTTTCAATTTTGATTCTAATAAAAATCAATTTTTTACCGATTCCCCATCCCAACACACGAACATAAGGACACTGAAAGGAATGACAGATCTGCGTAGTTTCTGCTTAGGTGTGTAATTAGCTGTCATGGGAGGAATTTTTTGTAATTTTTCTTAAGTTTTTTATTTTTAAATCGAAAAAACTTAAAAAAAAAAAAAAAAAAAAAAAATAGAAAGGAGTCGATGGAAAAAAGGTGTTTTTCCCCAAAGCAACGAAGGCTCCTCGGGCTGTAAATTAAAATTGTCAAACCAAGCTCGCTTCTTACCGTTCCCAGACCCATTGTACTGCCGGCAGTTGTCAACAATGAGTTGGAAGTCTGATCGGAACTCGCTCAGCGTGCCGTATTCGGCGTTGTCCAATTTGTCTTCCATCGTCTGGAGGTCCATCGGACGGGCTATCACAGCGTAATATCGGGGCGCGAATTTCTCGTCGACCGGAGCCCGAAACGGCCAGGCGTCGTCGTGGGCTTTGACCCGGTCGAGAATTTTGTACAGGCCGGTCATCAAGTCTTCGTGAGTCCTCTTGAATCTGTGGAGAAAACTTGTTAATAAGAAAAGTTACAACTTGAATGGAGTTTCGTTCGGGCTGAGGAACTTACAACGTGTTTCGTAGTTTTTGAGAACTGTGAGGCTTAATGTAAACGTCTCCTGTAGCGGAGGCGAGGGAATTGTTCGTTTGACGACCAGAAGGTAGTACGTATGTTAGGCTGGATTCACTTTCGGAGTTGCTCCGGGAAAACGACCGCTTTCGCCTGTTCTTTTCAGCTCTGCGGAAATAATAGCGTTGAGGTTAGGAAAGCTCATACGATGACCAACCATCAGGTTGAATAATCGATAATCGATATACTGAATCGACGGTTGTCTCACCCTTTCCGCCGTTTGGCCCTCTCTTTGTCCCGCTCCTGCCGCGACGGCCGTCCGGCGGGTTTGGCGTCAGTCGCAGGCGGCACGACCGGCTCCTTTTGGGATTTCAGCTTCTCGATCCGCTGCGACTGCCGGCGGGGTTGGTTCTCCAGAAGCCGCTTCCTTTGGAGCCTCTCCTTCTCCTCGAACAGCCGGGGGATTTCAGGAAGGAAATCTTCTGAAAGAACTGCAAAAAAATAAAATTAATTTAAAAAAAAAACGCCAGAAAAGTACACACCACGTTGGTATCTGATTCCGCAGATTCTGGTGTTGTCGTCGCGATAATGTCCTAGTTGGTAAGTGATTGTGGTTACAAGTTGTTCTGTTGTGTTGGACTTAAGCAAATTGCTCTAAGCTATTGTTCTCCCAGCATTTAAGCAAAGAATAATAAACCCTTATGTAAAATTTGCAGCGGTTTTGAAATTAATTTTATTTTAAAGATATTATATATATATAGATTTTTAAAATCTCAATATCTCCATATTTCTCATATCGATATATTTTAGTTCGATATATCGAATTACGCTAAAATATATCAAATTCTAATAGGTACTAGTAGAGATTGGTACCTAACTATCTAATTCCAAAATATCGAATTTCTCTGCTGCTTTCCGCGATTCAATTCAATATAGCCTGAGGGCTGTGAATCTTCGAAATAGGCTGAAAAAGTAGCACAGCCATTATAGTGGCAGTTTTTCATAGGAGCGATAACCTCTTATGTCGGTGGTTGTTGTTCCTTCTTGTTACAGATTGATTGCCTTAAGAAACCTCATTTAGGAGGGTGTTGCAACACCCTGATGAGACAGAGCAACATCATGATGAGACAGAGCTCGCTTGCAGAATGAAATAAGCTCCACCCACTTTGTCCCCCCACTCCTTCACTGCGCCTGTTGACATCCCCCTCGACTTTCCGACTGCCTTCACTGCACGCAGTGAGGTCGTTGGGGGGGGGGGGGGGGGGGGGGAGTTGTCGGAGCTTATCTTATTCTACAAGCGAGCTCCATCTTGTCAACAGCCTCCTAAATGCGTTTTCTAAGGGCAATCAGACTCTACCGACTTTTACCAGCTGCAAGGAGCGCCTTGAGCACTGAGATTTAAGAAGTTTGGAGAGTAAACACTGGAGGAGCCTCACTCACAACGTCACTTCCGATTGAAGATGATTCAACTACCAATGCAGATGATGAATACGCCTAATAGGAGTGCCCATCCGATCAGCTTTGCTGATCAAATCAACGCAAATTGAAAGAGAGAGTTGCCTGAGGCTCATCTGTTATCACTGAGATGATGGGGTTAAGGGTTAAGGTTGCTTTGAAAATCTGCCACTGCGCTTTTTTCGACGATTGCGTTGCAACAGTTCAACGTAAAACAACCACACCATGAAGAGTGTCTAGCTCTAGGATTGGAAACAAAATTTGTGGAGCTCTTCGTTTCCTTATCTTCCTTTTTTTATTCAGTAACTAGTCTCTCTGGCTCGCTTCGCTCGCTCCCCTAGTGGGGTGTATTGCCGCCTGTGGGGTGTATTGCCGCCTGTGGGGTGCGTAGCATCGATGGACACGTTCAAACCCCTACTCAGACATAAGGCCTCGCTCCGCTCGGCCCCTCCTATTCGTAGCAGAGACGATAGAAAAAATCGGCGTATTTTTAGGGCTTACCTTTTAAGGGAATTATTATTTTTAATTCAATTCAACTTTTTTTAAATAAAGGCCTCTCCGTCTATCAATGTTCCCTGGACCCTCCGTTTTCTAAGATCCCTGGCCCCACGCGAATTAAAACGATCCAATTGTCTTCTCACCGTGAAATCGCCCCCTCCCCCTCGGGGATAAATAATTAATAATAAAAATTATTATTTTTAATTCAATTCAACTTTTTTTAAATAAAGGCCTCTCCATCTATCAAAGTTCCCTGGACCCTCCGTTTTCTAAGATCCCTGGCCCCGCGCGAATTAAAACGATCCAATTGTCTTCTCACCGTGAAATCGCCCCCTCCCCCTCGGGGATAAATAATTAATAATAAAAATTATTATTTTTAATTCAATTCAACTTTTTTTAAATAAAGGCCTCTCCATCTATCAAAGTTCCCTGGACCCTCCGTTTTCTAAGATCCCTGGCCCCGCGCGAATTAAAACGATCCAATTGTCTTCTCACCGTGAAATCGCCCCCTCCCCCTCGGTTTTTTTGAAATCCGACTTCGGAATCGGATTGGCCATATTTTGGCGCGCATTTGGCTCGCGGATACCATACCCAAAAAATGGCTCCTTACTGGGTATTTTTGAACCCGAAAAAACGTGGGACAAACGCGAGAAAGACGATTTTTCGACGAATTTCCGGCGAATTTCCCGGGCGAATTTCCGAATTACGATTTGACCGACGTCTTCCTCCAGGTCTGATCTATACGGCTGGTATTTTTTCGTAATTTTTTCGACCCCTTAAACGGGCTTTGGCGCGAGTTGAAAGTGGAAAACGTAGGACAAACGGGAGAAAGACGATTTTTCGACGAATTTTCCCTGGCCCCACGCGAATTAAAACGATCCAATTGTCTTCTCACCGTGAAATCGCCCCCTCCCCCTCGGTTTTTTTGAAATCCGACTTCGGAATCGGATTGGCCATATTTTGGCGCGCATTTGGTTCGCGGATACCATACCCAAAAAATGGCTCCTTACTGGGTATTTTTGAACCCGAAAAAACGTGGGACAAACGCGAGAAAGACGATTTTTCGACGAATTTTCGACGAATTTCCCGGGCGAATTTCGGATTTACGATTTGACCGACGTCTTCCTCCAGTTCTGATCTATACGGCTCGTATTTTTTCGTAATTTTTTCGACCCCCTAAACGGCCAGCGAGCGGAAAGTGAAAAAACTCATTCGGGAACGCGTTATCCCGTACCAACAAACCACACGGCCGTCTACCACACGGCGGCCAACACGATTTTATATTATTGTATGATGATGATGATATGATGATTACCTTGGTACAAGGCTCGTTCTTCTTTGCAAGTTGAGTGCGCGATGGACTGAGCGAGTTTCCTCCAGTCCTCTTCGGTGTAGCACATGACTTGCCAGGATCCCAAAGCCGGTGGCCACCCTGTGTCTTCCTCTTCCTGTTCCTCGTCTTCATCGTCGTCATCTTCGCTCGAACTGTCCTCTTTCCGTTTCTTCTTGTTCTTGTGTTTGTCCAGATCCTTTTTCTTTTTTCGTTTCTGCGACAAAAGAAAAAAAGTTATCAAGACGAATTCCGGCGTTTTTGGTGGGTTTATTGTATCGCGAGGGGGGGGGGGGGGCTTACCCTGGGATAATCTTCCCGGTAGAGACGAGTCCCGTAGAAATACCAGTAGGCGGATTTGTTTTCGTCGTATCCCAACGGGTGAACGCGTAGACTGTCGGAATCCAAATTCTGTAACCCAACGTCAGTTAGAATGATCCATAATTGGTTGGTTAGGGAAAAAAACCTCTCATTCCTCACCTTGAGAACATCGATGACGTCATCGGCATCAAGACGGAAGTCGCACAGCACATGGAGAATTTCAACTTTGGTACGGAGGGGAAGGAACTGGAAATCTATATCAGTGTTGAAGGGATTTTCTCTTCCTTGTTCCTGAAGACAAAATTAAATTAAATTAACAATTTTGGCATCATCAAGAAAAATTCACAGGGGATAGTAAAGGCTAATATACACGAGTCGAGTAAACGGTAGAGTAGAGTGACCTAATTGCACTCTACTCATGTAAACGTTTTCAGTATAGTCGAGTTCACTCTACTGACTAGTAAACGGTAGAGTAGAGTACTCTACCACTGTGGTAGAGTTACTCTACTCTACCGGGTCCCCCATGGTGGGACCACCAGAAATTGGACTCTCCTGTTCACTCAACTGCCTACTCTACGAATGTAAACAGTTTTGGTAGAGTAGGTACAGTAGAGTAGGCGGTAGAGTGGTCAGTAGAGTGACAAGGACTCTACTCTACCGTTTACTCGACTCGTGTAAATTAAGCTTATAATTACCTTGCATTTTGTCCTGAATAAACGGCGAAGAAACATTTGGTAATTCGACGTGGATATCCCATTGTGACCAAGGCAGCCGGAGAGTAGGCGGACGATGAGCTCCTGAAGAAGTGAGCTTCCATTGAGTTCAGTTCCATCAGTCAGAAGAGCTTCCTCCAATTCCTGGAAAAATATGGATGGATGCTGTTTATATTTGATGATGCTCCTCCGTGACGTTGACTTGGCAATGCTGCCAACCGTGAAGCGTGAGCTTTGTCGGGACGTTAATGGTCTGGTGGATGTCCACGTGGCCAACGTCACCGCCAGTGGAGGCTCAAAATTTCGTCAAATGTGGCTTAATAGTGTCGAAAAGCAGGCATTGCCTGCTCTGCCGCCTGCGGCGGGTGCCACGGCACTTGCACCAACGCCGCCCCCACTGAAGCAATCGCCATGAGCGACGAAGAAGACGTCGATTTATGAACTGAACACTCTTCTAATCTTCTGAATATCTACACTTATTAAACACGTTTTTCACTTTTTTACATCATCTTCTCATCTCCCCCCCCCCCCCCTCGATCTGTTGGTATGTAATTCTGGGTTCATATAATATATTCTATATATTATACAGAATCAAATGACGACAGATGACGGAAAGAAGGACGATTGAAGCTCGAGGACACAGAAAAGTGGCCTGACAACATTTGACTAAAAATGACAAAAATTGGCAAAATTTTTAAATTGGCGTAATTTTTTATTGGTCGATGGTTTAAATTGGCAATCAGCCACATATTCTTCAAGTAAATTTGAAGCGCTACAACTTTCTCTAAGAGAACGTTTTTCTCAGATCAACCGTTTGGACGCAAATCAACCAAGTTATCCGAAAAACGTGAGCTAAAAACCTAATTTTCATAATTTCTCCACTTGTCGATGCATATACCTACCTATCTCTGTAACGGTTCGAAATTTCGATAAAACGTATAAAATCAAAGTTGTAGAGAATTTCATCAGTTTTCATTTACTATAGGGCAAGGTTCATCGAAAACGGCACCGTTTCCGAGATATTCACGAAAAAGGGACCTTTGGAGACCCCCCTCCTAGAGCTCATACCCCACCCCCCAGGACTTTGAGTATGTTAATTAGGATCCCCCCCCCCCCCCCCCTACGTCTGTGCCAATTTTGGTTTGGGTTCTATTCATTTCTACCTCAGGGCGCTTTTTTGTCTTCGTTGCCTGGACTATTTGGTTTGGTTCAAAGTTTGTCTTCCATCAGTTTGGACGATACCCAGAATTCCCCTCAACGCAATCGATGCAATTTCAGTGGGCAGTCTCTCTTCTGCAGTTGCCTGATGTGGTGTAAAGTTGACAATATCACAATAGGTGTCGTTTTCGAAGTATTTTTGGACGTAGAATCCACTTTTGAGGGTCCCAGAACGATCCGATTTCATCGTGGGGATCTATGGGGCTTTCATTTCTCATATAGGTACAGACACCGATGAAGCTTAGACCCGAAACGTCAGCTCAGAAGATTCTGTTTGGTCCTATTCTCAATAGTTTTCGATGATTCGGTAGCCAAAACTGTTGCATCTTCCAAGTTGGTCATTTGTTTTCATCACTATCGTAATGGTTGAAAGGTTTGTAATTGCGGACTAGTGAGTAATGTTCAGTTACACAAAACACCTGCTGACCAGGTACCTACAGTTGAAAGCGCATTAAAACAATTGTTTCTATTCTTTTTCTGGCTTTTTCTTAGTTATCAAAGCATCTCTCAAAAACCTGTTTCTGAGATTATTTCTCCTTTATACAAAAGAATCAGACCCCATTGATTACTGGCAAGGCAACATTAGATGAATGAGTTTCATCTCTGAAGATATTGCAAATCTCTTCTTTGAATCTACGCTGTAACAAAGCAATGTTTCCCATAACCTTTACAGTAACCTAACCGAAAGTTCCAAAATGGGGCAAACAAAGCCACAAAGTGCCTTACCGGTTGTGACGTCAGACTCGCGCCGTCATCGCGCATTCATCCACAGGAAAATGAACACTCTCCAGGGTACAACAATAATTTATTATGCCCAAAGCGGAATCACAATTTACGAACACAACGAACCACTTCTTCAAAACAAATGAGGACAAAATTTGAACAGTAGTCTGGAAACATCTACACGAAATTCTAACTTACAAGTACGCTTACTGTAGTGTACAACCACCTAAGTTCCTAAATTTGCGATTTGGCTCAAATACCAAACGTCTTGACTCTTATTGAACCGGCACGAAGTGACTGAATTATATAAAAATTATGAGGCAGCATAATGTCACGTGTGAATAACGGCAATTAACTTTTTCATGAACATTTAGGCGACGCCACTTGTGTCATTCATGAAACACCAATTAACGTCAAATTGAATTTAAAACACAATAGGAGGACTCCTAACAAAAAGGAGTCAAAATTAAGTTTTTTAGAAGACAATCTTCAGTTGAGAAAATGAAAATATTAATTTCAACAGAATATTAAAAGAGGGAAAATTATATTCTGAGATATGAAAAAGAAACAAGAGACCAACTGTCATGGCGCCATTCCGATAAAGGTTTTAAAATCTGCTTTGTGAGCTTTTTCATTTGCCACTTTCACGTTCTTGAGATTTCCTTTGTTCACGTAAATTGGCAGATAGGTAGAATGAAAAGGATAGCCAGCGGCGGAGGGATCGATCAAAATTCTGATTTTAAGAATCTTAAATCTGATTATATTAAAAGGAAAATTCGAAGTTTGAATTAGCAGGACACGCATGCGACACGCACGCGACTCAGCCTCCTCACGAGACAGCACACTGAGGAGTTAGTTACCTTCAAGACGACACAAATCAAATGAAATTTTGAATAATTCATATGAATTATTCCTGATTAATCTTGTCAACGTGAAAGGCTTTATGTCCTAAAAATGATTTTTCCATACTGTTGTTAGAAATTGTTAGAAAGCGGCCCAAGATGGCGGATTGGCTCCGGGGTGGGAGGGGGCGAAAAGGTTGACACATTGGATGCGGAGCTCGCCTAATCAAAAACAACCCCTTACTTTATTCAGGTTATCTTTCTTCTGAGGTACTTCCACTCTTCAGAAAAATTTGAAAAACATACTAAAACTTCGTTTTGACAAACTGATGACGAGAAAAGTCTGACACCACCAAAATGTCGCTCCATGTGACTTATCTGAGCTCTGGTAGATCCGTATTTCATTCATTATCGAAAAGCGAGTAGAAGGGGTCTGAGGCCAGGTGGGGGTTGGCTGCCTTTAGCCAGCAGGGGATGACATGGCCGGGTCACGTGGCATAATTTTTTTATAAAACTTCCTAAAAGACGTGAACGAGAGATCAAACTTCTGCTAAAAACATTGTACAAATACGGTTTTACAGTAAAAGACGCGTTTTAAAGACCGTTCGGATCTTACTTTTGTTTGAGCGTCGCAGAGATTGAGTCCCTGCAGGCAAAACGGAGGGAGATAGCTCTTATCACAGCTTCTTCTTTGCCGTTTTGGTACATATAGGTGATGTCACAAACCGTCAAATCTCATATTTTAGTACAAAAAATCATCACTACGAGCACTATATTCGGTAAAGCCGAATTTAACCAAGGGGGGGGGGGGGGGGGGGGGGGGATTTCGCCAGAAATTGGGATACTCATTATCACACCATCGACATAATAATATTATAGTATATTATAATGTCTGAGATAAATAAAAACTCGTTCTTCATCGAAGGGACAAGTAGCTACATTGTATAATTATGCCATTATTATTAGAATGGCCTACCAAACATAATTTGTTAGCACTTTCACTGAACTTCACAGGACGACTCGAAATGGCAAATGAAATGGGTTTTAAAGCTGGGCCTGGGTTTATCAGATAAACTTTATCTGAAGAGCAAACTTGACGTCACACTGGGAGGGAGCGCAATGTCATCGAAGACGCTCGGAAATTTCCTACTAAACGTGTCAACAATCGTCAGATTTAATAAACTATGAGAATTAGTGGTATAGATTACCATTTATTTCGTGTCTGCTGACCAGAGCCCCAGGAGTCAATATCGAACCCCTCCCTGGGGGAAATAGTTAAATGCTCACTGGGTGGCACGATGCGCCTTTACCCCGCTTTTCCTTTTTATTTTTGTGGAACATACCACCCCTTGGTCCTCTGACCAGGGATCAATGTTACACAATGGCCTTTCACAACCCCTTTCAACATTTTCGACAGAGATCAATTTTCGTTTTTACGCCCTGGAGTTCACTCTCAGGAGCTTAACAAGCCAAACCGTTTAAAAGCTACAATGACTAAAAAACTTAAAATTAGGTGAGAAAAGCCGTGCGAACAAAAAATGCCATTTTGATTTTGTGGAGAAAAATTTCTTTAAACCGTCACCAAATACAAAATTAGCAGCATGAACAGTCCAAAGTTACTTTGGTTAAAAGAAATGTCAATTTGTATGGGGAATTTACAAATATTTAGGTTGTTTTACGTGATGCACATAAAATGAGGAATGGATAAATTGTCACAAAAATCCCTCAATACAATTTTTTAAATAAATTGCGGTATATTTTGTGGGAAACGGAAAATGTAGGAAATTCAAAAATAGGGGTGGAGGGGGGGTTTACTGGGACTTCTTGTCTTTGGAGGTGAAGTTCTTGACGAAGTCCTGGGACATGACGGAGCGGTAGTATTTCTGGAGGAGGCCCATGTGGACGAGGCCTGGAGTCATGAGGAGAGCGAGGACGAACACGTAGGTGATGAAGAGGTTGTTGACGGAATTGCCGATCCAGGCGAAGATGCATAGAGTGACGAGGGCGACAGGGTAGTACAAATTGGGACGAGTCGCTTTGACCTCTTGAAGGCTCGCGTAGTAGACTTTGGCCGTGACGATGACGCCGGCGAGGACTTTGCAGACGTCTTCGAGCTCTTTCTGTTTGACGGCCGTCCAATCGTCTTTGACGACGGCGGTGACGACCATCGGAGCGAGGAAGTCGATGAGAGTGAAGACGAGCAGGAGGAGGCTGACCATCGTCACCATCGACAAATCGTAGACGGCGATTTCCGCGAAGAGGAAACTCGTGACGGCGAATAACACCCACGGGTAGGCTTTTTTCTTCCACAACAACATCGAATTGAACATCAACACCAACTCACGCCATCTGTCGAAGTTCCTTTTCAATCTTTTGACCGTCGCCTCTTTCTCCAACTCCAACGACGCATTAATATCCGACATACTCACAGTCATCACACAAAAACAGCACAAGTCCTCTTTTTATCACACTTCAACAAAACCTTTTTCGCCCACCCGTCAATTTTCAACGAGCGGCTTATCAACAATCACTAACCGATGGTTCACCGAAAACACCGCAAAATACTCCACTCGAGTTTCACTTTTTTTTGTTCCGAATCCACAAAATCTAACTCCGTTAAAAAAAACGACAAATGGCTGAGAGATGAGACGGGAAACGTACAGATCGATGAAGAGCTCAGTGTTGCCACGCCCGGACACTCAAACTCTTCCCCCCCAGTCAAACGAAAAAACTCCCACTCTTTGGCGCAGCAGATTGAAATTTCCCCGTCACCCGCCAAGTTTGGCCCCCCAGCCAGTTTTTATACTACAAAATTTGTTGTATTTAAATTTAAATAAAATACTACAAAATATTAATTTAATATTAAATAGTATTTAATACTATTTAATATTGTAAATTTTACAATAACTTCAAATATTGCATTAGCCTCGTATGCCTTGTGAAGAATCATTCCATTTCAACTTTTAAAAACTAAATTTTACACAAGAGCTTATTATTCTTTTACATAAATTATCCAAACAATTATTACTTTTGACTATAATGATTAAAAAAAATAAAATGAATAAATAGATGAATAAACAAAATTTAAAAAAATAAAAAAGTTAGAAGTTAGGTCAACAACCCCTAACACAGGTCAACAAAAAAGTCGACTTTTACCTATAAAACCACTCAACTCTATGTTTCTTGAGGCGCTGAATCTGAAAATGACCTCCGTTTTCTCGGGAGCTGCATGTTTTCTTGAACTAGGTATGACTAATATGTCATTTCGGGATAAAAAAAAATGATAGCCGTCATAGTCCACACCTGCATAGTCCAAAAATTCGGAAGAAAAACTATTCTTATTGGAAATTTAATGCTGATTACGAATATATGCATGAGTTTGGGTCTAAAACCAGAGAAACGTGTGATTGTGCCGAAAAACACTTAAAAAAACGTCGCGTTTTTTTTAACCAGTCACTTTTTTTTTTTTGCCTTCCAACGTAAAACCTAAGGCCGTTAAAAGATTTTTTCCAACGAAGTCATGTAGGTAGATGTTTCTGCGTCGAATGAGACCAACCGCGATTCCGCACCTTCCATAATGAGGGAGCAATGATTTTTCAAAGTTTTTACCCATTTTGCCCATATCGTAGAACATGAACTCCTGGAGACGGCAATGCAACTTGATCGCAGCAAAATTTTGGACTTGGAGGCTTGAATATTGAACGACTTGAATGACATAAATGGCATTAACGACTTGAAATATTGAATGACGTGCTTACGAAATTTCAAAAATCGGGCTGCAACATGAGCATACAAATTCATTTCAGTCACTTGTAGAAATTTCCTCACAACGTGTTTAATTTCAGCGAGGAACATGCCAAGAGGTATCAACAACATTTCAGGACGATAGAAACAAGGTGCCTACCAAGGCTTCTGTAACAGCCTATTGTTGGTGCCTTCAAAGGGACAAACCAGCCGAAAGGCTCATACAAAAGCGTTTTTGAACTAAAAATGGTCAATTTTTGCTTTTTTAGTTTCTCGACGCAGCTGGTTTTCAAATTGTTACTGATGAATAAAATCATCTTTGAACCGTAACGAATTGATGCGTCGAAGAACGAAAAAGAGTTTTGAATGTCGAAGGGATTTATTTGGTACCTGAAGTGACCAGAGAACGTTTTATCGACTTTTTCCTTTTGAAATCTGTTTTTTTATTCGTTAAAACAGCAAAAAATTCACAAATCTCTCGAAGCTCACATTTATATCACGCGGTCGCACAAAAGGTTGCGCAATTCGTTCCAGCAATGAGAACGTTTGAAAAGTAACTTGATGACTATTGAGTTGAAATTGTTTATTGTTGACTTATTAGGTACCGAATGTGTCAAGTTTTGGTCCAATTTGGACCTCCACCAATCGTAGAATATTGGAATAGTAGCAATATACTAGTAAAGATTAAAGAATTAGAGCAGTAGGAAATTCCGAAACATTTTGTAGCCCAATAAAAAAATGAGAATTTTTTTTCGACAAGGAATTGAATTTCCACATTTTATACAAACGAATATGTAACCCAAGAGTAATTTTCCGACGTTTTCAATGTTGTCGATGTTTGAATTTTCGATTTAAAAAAAAAAAACGGACGGTAGACCATCTAATTATGGCGATATTTTCGCCGTTGTCATATTTACAGCTTCTGCACTTATTTGTAAAAACGCGTAACAACGAACATTTCATCTTAACATTATTTGTAACGTATCGGTCGAAAAAAAATAAATCGTCCTGTTAATCATTAAAATTTCTCAAATCATCTAATTGTGCAATATTAAGATGTCAATTTTGTTAAATTATGATTGATAATCATTGATTATATGACAATCGTGGTTCATTTTTCAAAATTGCTTAGAAACAATAATTATTATTTTTGTCCAAATTATTGTTTTCTCCAGGATGTTAACTCGATTTTTCTCTCTGTCAACAGAACAGCAATTGCTAGTACATGAATATTATTAATTTATTATAATTTATAAATGATCAATTTGGGGCAATTGAAAACACTTTTTTTTTCATAAAATGACGTCTACCTAATGATTTATTAGCCGTTCTGATGCGAAGCGCCGAGTCAGCTAGTGAAAAAAATTCCCCCCGACGCTCATAAAAGTCCCCTTTCCCCCTCGCGGTCGGGGATCACGCTGGTAACACTGGCGGCGAAGAAAACAACGCAGAAACGTTTCAGAGGGGGAAGAAGCGTCTGGGGAGAGCCCGGCGGATGCTCCGAACCCCGTCAGGTGGCTCCTCTGACGGGCGACGGACGAACCGGAACCGCCGGCCAGGCGCCTTCGAAAAAAGAGCAAGCAACGGCGTTGTGCTCCACGCTAATTTTCCTAAGCTAAAGGCTTTTCGCTAATTTTTAACATTTTATTTTTATAATAATCATAAAAATTTATTAGATAAATTTTTATTAAAAAAAATTAGTTATTAAAAATTTTATTTTATAATTAAAAAATGATTAAAACGAACAAAAAGATGAAACAAAAGAAATCTTTTACATTAGAATTTATTCTTATGTGCCCTAGTGATTATAATCACTTTAAACGCAACAAAATTTCTAATTAATACGTTGTAAATAACATCGAGTTGCGTAAAACGTTGACGGGAGGGCGAATACATGGGAAAATTTATTTTAGAATATATTTCAGAATGTTGCAGCAAGTGTTTAGTCAGCTCGATGGGGTTGCAGTTGAGGGATTTCCGACTTGTCAGGGTCGGGGAAAGACGAGCTGATTTCGCGATGTGTCGAGCTTGCGGAGCCTCTTTCGGGAAGGTCTACGCAGCTGCGGAGAGCGCATGAGCGATACTGGCGGGTGACTGCCGCGACTTATAAATAGCGGAGCCTTCCCCCTTTTTTCCCCTCCGAAAGGGGGAAGGAAAGGACGGTGAGGGGGGGGGGGGGGGGTTCGACGAAACGAAAAACGTTGGAGGGAAATCGAGAATCGGGATGTTGGGGAGTTGGAGCTGGTGGTCCCAACCTGCACGGTCGAGGGAGCCCTCCGCACTGGGGGGTTCCGCCTCCGCATCGACGAGCGTCGACGGGATCAGCAATGGAGGTGAAAAGGTGGATGACACTGAGTAATTTACATCAAAAGAGGATTACTGCTGAATTGTTTCAAATGTTGAACGAGCCTGCACCGTTAGTGACGAGTTTGAATATCAAAAATGCGACATGGCAGCGGATATGTAGCGCGTGGTTTCAAGGATGATTCACTATCGTGTTATTCGCTCGTCTACATCTATGAAATCTCTTGGAGGGATCCGCGGGGCTTCCCTCCCCCTTCCCCCCCTAACGACGCGGAGCAGGCCTGGCCATAGCCCCCTACTCATTTCCCTGGCTCCCCGCTCAAATTCACTCCAACGAGAAAACCCCCCAGTGCTGAGCGGCTCTCCTGCGTAGAAAGGACGGAGCCAGGTGAGCCGCCCGAAGGCCTCCCGCCACTGCGACGAGAGATACGCTGCGGCCAGATCGAACCGTTCAAAACTTGAAAACCCAACGAACGACGTTGTGGTTTCAATTGGAACAATTAGGCCTAATAAATTTTTGAAATGACGGAAAAAATTCAAAATAGGAAAATCAATACGTCGCGTAAACATGACAGTTTATTTTAATCTCATTAAAATCTTTATCTGGATGTTAGGAGTCACCGAGTGACTCACCTTTGTGAGTCAGACTAACACCAAACGAACGCTTCACGTGTATGTTCTACGAGCTGAACATAGCCGTCATATTTCCCCTGTGGTCGCCACTGGCTCAAGGTCGGGTTGTAGACGGTGAGAAACCGGTCTGCGGGGCTGAGGAGTCGGCGAAGGGCCGCGCGGAGCGACAGCTGCGGAGCTACAGAGCGCCAAAAACCCGACGGAAGCGTCGGTCCGGAAACGATGATAGTTTGTGTGGGGTGTCGTTTACTATGGTTTTGCACTCGTCAAATCGATTAGAACCATTCGCAAACGGCCTGTCCCTTTCCGTTTATGCACCGTCAGATCCGGCACGACTCGCCCTGTATTCCGAGAGTGGAACGCAAAACGAGGCGTCCGCAGAAAAGTGGCCGACTGCTGAGGACAGTGACCCCCTCCAGACCCCACCATTGGGCCCCAACGTTCCCCCCCCCCCCCCCCCCCCCCCCAGGCTACACATCCACCCACACCAGACTCACCGGCCGGCGGACGTTCCTCAGCTGTCAGGTGGAATTCGAAGGATAACAAAGAGAACACCCTCAAATTGACGTTTAAAACACAAAAATTAATCTTCCCAAAATCAAATTAGCTAAAAAAAAAGTTCAGAAATGCTGCAAAGGTCACACAAAGGTTTATTAACATTTATAAAAAGCATGTTTTTAAATGTTAAATGCATTAAAATTTTGAGTATGTATAAAATCTGCAGCATTTTCGGATGTGTTTTTAACGCTAATTTGATTTTGGGAATAGGTAATGACTTGAGGGACTCTTGTAATAACTTGAATAAATTCATAATTAGAATTCAATTTCAGTGTGAATTTAATTTAATAACTCCTCCCTTCCCCAAATTTTGGGAATATTATTTACTTCTTTTTATGTTTTTAAACATAAATTTGATTTAATTTTTTTAATTATTAGTAACACAAATTTAAAACCCCGTATTTAATCCTCTCAATATATCCTTCGGGCTTGCGAAAAATTCGAACTTTCCGAAAATTTGTTGGGTCGTTTGGGACCCATCAGGAACCCTAAATTCAAAAAGTCGGGCTGATTAACCCTGGGCTAACTTCAAGGGGCCCTAAAAACCAGGATTTTTTGGGACCTTTTCCAGTTTTTAGGTTTTAACTTTTTTCCTATACAACCAATCGAGATGAGGGACCAGAAAAATGGATTCTACGTTCAAAAATACTCGGGAAACAACACCTTATTCGACCTTCTGGCATCAGGCAACAGCCCCATCGATCCCCGCCGTGAAATCGGATAGTTATCGGACCCCCAAAAAAAGATTCTACGTTCAAAAATAACTCGACAACGACACCCAACTCGACCCCATAGCCGACAAAAAAATTAATAAAACTTCCTCAAATCAAATTAGCGACTGAAAACGCTGCAAATTTAACACAATTAAAAAAAAATACAAATCGTGCAAAAATTGGGTAATTCTGTCAATTTAAAAAATATATAGGAAGGTATATGTCAAAATAAATATATAAAACTTTTTTGAGCAGCGTTTATGCGGATGTGGAGTCCGAAAAATGGATTATGCGTGTAAAATTATTCGGAAAAAACGACACCTCACTCGACATCCTCCAAAAGCCCCATTTGTAGCCCTATACATCTCCGCTATGAATGGTTCTGTAACCTCCAAAAACGGATTATACGTCAAAAAATACTTCGAAAACGCCACCTAACTCGACCCCAGAGCCGAAACAATTCAAAACCCCCCTCCCGTAGCCCCTTTTTAGCCCCACGGGTTTGAACGATCGAGCTGAAAACCTTGCGGTCACAACTAGATGGTAAGCCGAGTATTTTGTCGAAAATTCAGATTAAAGAATAAATAAAAAAACCTACTGCTCAAAACGGTCTGGACGGTCATTTCATTTTTTGAATCTGCACATCATGAGACCGATCAAAAAGTTTGGTCACCGTCGCGAAAACATACGTTGAATATGCCGAGAAACGATAAACCAAAATCTAATTTCTGACAATTAACCCCTATTTTGTTTGGTCACCCTTTAAGAAAACATCATCTTATCAATACCCTTCAAGATAAACACGACAGATAATCGTCGAGCGCTATGTTTGTTTCTCACGCCGATGTTGGGCAAAATACCGAGTGAAACTTGCCAGCTTTCTCAATCCGATTTCCAACCCGAAAGGAACTATACGGCTAATTGGGTGAGTATCGTTTTGCGGATCAACAAAACCCTCCGTTTCCCGGGACGACCGAAATTAATTACGTAGTTTCTCAAATGATCGAAACATCGGGCATTCGGCGGGTATTTTTCAACAGCTTACGACCAATTCAACAAATATTCAACGGTTATGATGAGCTCTGAACAAATATTTACGTCAATACTAAAGAACCATCTCACGTACTTATTTACGTCACTTTGAAACTCACCTCGATGTCGAAGTCAAGCAAATTGAACGCCACTCGAAACAGAGAACAGAAGTGCGCTATGCTCGGAACCTCCCACCATGATTGCAAATCTGAAAAATAACAATAATTCGTAACAACAATATTTGATGGCGAATAACCAGAGTTTGGTCCTAAAGTTCATTGACAAATCTGGACAAAAAATATTTTCCACAAACTTCTTTTTTTATTAATACATAACTAGCTGGGGCTTCACTAGTTTTAAGGCTCCTCAATCCGGTTCAATTGCTCTGTGCCAGTTCTGAGGGACTTCAAACCGGGTTAAAGCCATTCAGACCAGTTCTACTCCTCTTCAGCCAGCAGCATAACCGTTCTCACCAGTTTTATGGCTCTTCAAACTGGTTGGATACCACTTTAGAAAGACATTGTAGCTCTGCAGCTGGATCTTTTGGACTTCAAACCAGTTTTAAAGCCAGTCTTTATAATTTAGAACCTGTTTTACGGCTTCAAACCTGTTCTACTGCTTTGTAACCGGCTCTATAGGATTTTCAACCAGTACAAAACCATACCAGTTCTGTACCTCTTCAGCCAGTAGTGTAGCCTTTCAGACTGGTTCAGCAGCTTTTCATCCAGTTTATAAGCACTTAGAACCGGCTCCGTAACTTCAAACAGTTCTGAAGAACGTGAAACCAGTTCTGTAGCTCTTCGGCCAATTTTATAGCTCTTCAAATCGGTTGGATATCATTTCAGAGTGGTTTATTAGCTCCACAACTGGTTCTATGAGACTTCAACTGAGTTTTAAGGCCCTAGCCAGTCTTATATAACGTGGAACCAACTTGAAGCCAGTATTATGGCTCTCCAATCCACTTCAATTAATCTATAGGCGGTTCAGTAGGACTTCAAACCAGTTAACAGCCCTTCAAACTGGTTATGTAGATCTTCAGTCAGTAATATAGCCCTTCGAATCGGGTTTATGGCTCAGCTTCCAGCTCTAAAAACGTCAAACCACACTGAGAGAAAAGATTTTTTTAGTGGCTAGGTTAAATCCGAAATAACCTCGAAAAGAAATTGAAACCACCTAGAATCAATTGATTCAACCTAGAAAAAAATAGGTCCAGGTTAAAGTAACATCGAAAAATATTAATACAACCTAGACCTATATAGAAACAACCTAACCCATTATTACCCGCCCTCTGACCACAACCTGGAATAAAAAAGTGTCAACCTAGAAAATATATTACCTACCTTTGACTTTTAAGTGGGGTAACCTAGAATTGAATGATTTGACCTTCCATATAATTCCCCTCCATTAAAGTCTCGGTTGTACAACTGAAAACAACCGAGAGATTTAAAAGGCGAGATTGTTACTTTAGGTAACAACCCAGAAGAAAAAGTTAGACTTTCAGTCTCGGTTAAAAATACCGTAGTACCATAAATAGTTTTAGGTTTAAACAACAGTGATTGTAATTCATTCAATAAATTCCAGGTTGTTTCTACAGTACGCTAAGCGGCCGCGGAGAGCGCCACTGTAGGCGGTGGGCGTTAATTCTCGTTGTCTTGGCACCCCTGCTATTCAGCCGGTGGGGTTGAGGCCAAATCTTTGTCAAATTCTAATCATCTAATTTCGTCATTGCAGTCATATTATGACGTCACATTCAAATTTACGTAGGTACTGAGTTGGAAACAGAATGAGAAGTTCAACAGATAGTTGAAGTTGATAGAAACAACCTGCAATGGAAGTGGAGCAAACCTAGAAAGAAAAGTGGACCACCTAGTAATTTATTAGGACCAACCTGAAAAGAATAGGAAGCTACCTAGAAATTTAACTGGTACAACAGGAATAGTAAATGAAACAACCTCGTAAATAAAGGGGAACAACCTAGAGAAAAAAGGGTTCTAGGTTAACGCGCCATGGCTGTAAATTGTTTGAGGTGGGGTGAGAACGTTTTTGTTTTAGGGTAAATCAACCGTCTATGAAAGTGAAAAACATTGAATACCAGGGTGAGACAACCAAGACATTAATGTTTTTAAACTAGACTGTAAATGGATGGAGGCGGCGGCACACACCGTGAACTTAACCTAGAACTAAAGTGTGGGGGTGGCGTATTTTAAATCTTGGTTGTTTGCATTTTTAGGAAGGTAACTTCACCAGTATTTTCAATCTAGGTTAAATTATATTCAACCTAGACTAAATTGTTCCACCCTAGAATGAAAACCAAAAAAAATCTAGGTTGGCAGCATTTAACCTAGAAAAAAATCGAAAAATAACCTAGAATAGGCCCTTTTTTTCTCTCAGTGCAGCATTGTAGCCTTTCAGACCGGTCGTGTACAACATCAGTTGTACAGCACTGCAACCACTTCTATACACTCACATAATAATCGATTCGAGTTTCGAAATTACCAAGAAAACGACATCTCACTCGATTCCCTGGCCAAAATGCTTCAAAACCCCAACCTGCAGCCCCTCAGAAGCGTCAACGAGCCTCACAGGTCTAAGATACGAAGAGACACCGATTATTTATTAGGGGTTTATAATAAACTAATTCTACGTCCAAAATTACTCTAAAGACGACACCATACACGACCTACTGGCCAAACCCCGTCAAAACCTCATCTGAAAGCCCCACGGGATATTTGGACAGGTCTGAGACGCCTAAAAGCCGATTCAACTCCCAAAAAATAACTTAATAACGACATCACTCGACCTCGTGGCCAAACCCATCAAAAATCCCTGCTGTAGTCCCGTTTTTAGCCTCGTCCGAAAATCACTCCGATCGACACAAAAACGACACCTCATTCGACCTTCAGACCAAAACCCTTCAAAACCTCCACCTGTCAGTTAAAAGCCCCACAGATGCTCACGAGATTGAATACAGGTCTGAGACTCCTATACACTGATTCGACGCCCCAAAATACAATGTATTGACAATTGATGTCATCAATAACGACACTTCACTCGATCTCACGGCTAAGCCGGGCAAAAACCCCCCGCTGTAGTAACATATTTAGCCTCACACATCCCCAAAATGCCGTCGGACACGCTGAGACGCCCTTAACCCGATTTTACGTCCAAAATAACTTCGTAAACGACACCTCATTCGACCTTCTCATCAAAACCCCCTCAGAAGCTCCACAAATCTTAATTCAAAATTTCATTAGAATGAAAACGTCCACTTTCAAACCCCTGCACATTTTTTGAATCCACTCACCATCGCCTAACGAACAAATTTCGAACAGTAACAACATCCGACCACCCAACATGATAGCATGTTTCGTGTTTATAATTACGCTTGTACCAACTCATGTTTTGACGTTTGCTGTGTCATTTTTGGCCTCTGCAAATAAAAGCCTTGATTGATTGATTGATTGATTGATTGCTCACTGAACAAAGACAATGAGAAGCTTCACCTGCACACTGTGTTTCACGCTACAAACTTGACACCTTCAGCATAATGAAAACGCAGCGAATTTAATATTCTACGGTTAATTGTGCAAAAACTAATTCTGTGTCATTAAGAAAATATTTTTGAAATATTTCGTCCAAAATTGCTCGAAAAACGACACCTTATTTGACCTCCTGGGATACTTCAAAAACCCCATTTGTAGCCCCATGAAAGCCCTATGGATCCTCACAGTGAAATCGGATCGTTCTGGGGGCTCCCAAAAATACTTCGAAAACGACACCTAACTCGATCCCATCGCCAAAACCCTTCAAAAACCCCTCCCTTAGCCCCATAGCGCCCCACGGATTTGGGCGATCGGGCTACAACTAAATGAAAAATCGAGTATTTTGTCAAAATTTCAGATTAAAAAAAAAAATTCCTACTGCCCAGACGGACATTTCGTTTTTGGAATCTACGTGTCATGAAAGGGATAAAGTCAAATTTTGACGCCTGTCGCGATTACATAGGTGCCTATATTCCAAGAATAATAAACCAAAAATTGTAAGAACCAAAAGCCATTTGAAACGGGAATAGCGATGTAAACATAGTGAAAATTGATTTTTGGGGCGATGATGCAATCATTATGTATATAAAATAAATTGTTTGCGCATAGTGTAGAGATGAAATGCATTGTGTAGAGATTGAAAAAAACAATGTGAATAACCTTTTGAAAACAGGTTACAAAAACATCCCCCGTAGTGAGGGAGGGTATGGTGTGGGAGGGGGGAGGGGGAGGGGAGTACTCACCAATGTTCGAAGTGCTTGCGGAATTCATTCCATCAAAAAGTGAACCATCAAAGATTTTACCAACACGAAACCCAACGGACCGCACTGCACTTGACGGGTGGGGTCGACAAAACAAGCGGCCGCAGCGAGGTGGGTGAAGTGCCCGCCATAACAGTTCACATCCCCATTCAACGACGATCACACTGCCCGGCCCGCACACCGACGGACGTCCGCCGACATCACCGGACGAACACTAGACGAACCGACGGAGGGTTTCCCCGTTGAATCCACGAACGGGGCCGACGACCGGGCGTTTTTCCCTTCGGAGGCGGGTAGAGGAAACGACGCACCCGAAAAAGGTTTCTCACCTCGCGAGACGATTTTGTCGAGTTTGGGTCCGTCGAACGGCGCAACGATCCGGCTCGTCAGGCGGAATCCATCGAACTGAGCTCCCCGTTCGGAGAAAAAGAAAAGGAAAGAGGAACCTGGTGGGGGGAGAAGTTGAGTGCGCAGGTTCCCGCTGGAATTCGAATACACCACCCACATCCTTCCTCAACTTATCAATCCTCCTCCTCCTTCTCCCATCATACCGTGAGTACACCTACTATACCTACTACCAGTATTATAATACTCAAAAACAAAGGCAAATTGTACGAGGATGTATTATTTTGTGGCATAAATTTGCAAAATATAATTCCATCTCAATAAAAGAATTTGGAGGAAAAGAAAAGCTGAAAAATTAACAAAAGGGACTATTATTCTTTGATAATCAATAATTGATTAATCTTTGATAATCAATAATCATAATTATTATGATCATAAATTGTCCAAAAAATATTATTCTAAAAAATAAAAAAATTAAATTAAATTTAAAGACGCTGCAAATTTTACACAAGGGGTTATTATTCTTTGATGATTTTATTATAGGTTAATTGTGCAATATTTTGGAAAAGAAATCCTGTACAATGTTTTGACGGGTGAGGGACCCCAAAAAATGGATTATGCGTTCAAAATTACTCGGAAAACGACACCGAAGCCCATGAATGCCCCATAGATTCCCACGGTGAACTCGGATCGTTCTGGGGTTCCCCAAAAATGGGTTCTACGTCTAAAAATACTTCGAAAACGATACCCAACTCGACCCCGTAGCCGAGAACCCCTCCCGTAACGCCTTGCGGGCACAACTTGATGGTAAACCGAGTATTTTGTCAAAATTTCAGGTTTGTAAAAAAAAAATCCTACTGCCCAAAACGGCTCGGGCGGCGGACAGCGCACAGTGGTCCAAATCGCTCGAAAAGTCGAAAATGCAACGTCCTCAGTATTAGTAGGTCGTCCGATCATGAGGGGAGAGGGTCCCTGAGGACTAAACAGGACCGGAGAGAACCTGATAAAATTGTTGAATGTAGATTAAATCTATCTTAATCAAATTTTGTAACTACTTCATCCGTGGAGGAAGGCCCCATACGCAAGCTAATTATATACCGCTTATCTGAGCTTTGTCTCTCAATAAACCCCTCTGGTGATGGCTGATTTTTCCATATTTTTGTTAATTTCAGCTGCAAATATTAGCAATTCCAGGAATTTTTTTGTTTCTACTGCCCAAAACGGCTCAGACGGCGGACGGACATTTCGTATTGTTTTATTGTATTCTGGGAGTAATGAACCTGAGTAATCGCGAAGGAGGTCGAAAATTCCGATCGGCCTCAAAATTTGACATTTTACGTTTCCAGATGTCTGAATTTCTAAAACGAAATGTCCGTCCGCCGTCCGAGCCGTTTTGGACTGTAGGTTTTTTTTTTTTTTTTCAATCTGCAATTTTGATAAAATACTCGGTGTACCATCAAGTTGTGTCTGAAAGGTTTTCAGCCCGATCGCCCAAACCAGTGGGGCTAAAACGGGGGAGCGGGAGGGGCTTTTAGAAGGGTTTCGGCTATAGGTGTCGTTTTCGAAGTATTTTTGGACGTAGAATCCATTTTGGGGGTTCCCTGAACGATCCGCTTTCACCGTTGGGATCTATGGGGCTTTCATGGGGCTACAATTGGGATTTTTGAAGGACACCAGGAGGAAACAATTTATTTAGTATTGTCTGAGTTATTTTGGGCGCAAACTCCCCTTTTCGAGATACCACATTTGTCCAAACATTAATGTACAATTGTGCAAACTTTTTTTTTTACTTTTTCAAAATATTATTGATTATTTTTTTATTGTAACAGAACCTATTTTCGCAAAATTAACCCATATCAGGAAATAATAAACCCGGGTGTAAAATTTGCAGCGTTTTGGAATCTACATAGGTCATCTACCTAACGTAATCTTGAAACTCGTTGACAAATTTTGAGGCCCATTCAAATGTTCGACCTCCGTTATTCCTTGAATAAAAAACCAAAGTCAGTATCAACAGGATTTTTTTAAGGTGTAACACCTTTTTGAGCCACTAGACCCATGGCCACTTTCTTTTGGTAACGTCAGTTTTGTCCGCCATGGCCCTTTTCCAGGCTTTAAAAGATCTAACATTATCACTCGAGCGTAGGCATCATAGGCGTATCAGAGAAAACTCCCTAAGTGCTATGACTGAATGTAAACAAATTCACGAAATTACGTTTAAAATGTCGTGAAATTGCTCTTTATTCGCCGTAATGTGGGTTTGCATTAAATAACATCCTTTCACTTGGTATGAAGTCAGAATCATCATTTGAACCTGCCACTTAGTGCCGAGGTGTGACTCTTTCCGAACCATTAAGTTTTAGGGTCTTAATTCATCGCGAGGCCGTAAGAAGCTGATTTTATAGTTGTAATAATCTGGAGGTGTTGGGTGTCTCTGCGTTGGCATCTTGATACCGATGGCGTTTCTTAATAGTGTTACTGATCAAATGACTCGCGATGCTGTTTTGGGTGAAACAGCTGATTGATGACCTCGACGAGATCGGTGAGTTCATTTTGTAGGATTAATTATGACATAATTGTGTATTAAATAAAGTATTAAATAAATTATGACACATTGTGTATTAAATAATAAAGTATTAAATAAATTACATTGAGTTTGTAGTTTACGAGACGTCACAAAAGAGTATCCGGGATGTCACACGTATCACCGTCTCTAAAAGTTGCTCTTTATGTAACGCTTGGTAAATTTTGTTCGCAGTGAGCCGTACGGTCCCAGATGTCGTCGAAGGATGGAAATGCAACATGAGCTGAAGATAGAACACGATGGGACGGGTCTGGTGATATCCAAGGGAGACGACAGCGAGCAAATCGTCGAAGCCATCTTCGACGATGACGTCAAACCTGACGTTCTATCGTGCGACCAATGCAAGTACACGACGCACGTCAAAGAGAGGCTTCGAGTGCATTTGAGGACTCACAAAGAGAAGAAGCTCGTTTGCCCGGTGTGTTCGCGCTACAAGACGAACCGAAATGACGATTTGAAGCGGCACGTACGGACTCATACGGGGGAAAAGCCTTTTCAGTGTAGGCAGTGCAAGTATTCTTGTCAAGCTTCGAGCGACCTCAACCGTCACATGAGGAAACACACGGGGGACAAGCCGTATAATTGTACAGTGTGTAGTTTTCGCTGCGCTCAATCCGGGACGCTCCGAACGCACATGGCGATCCACACAGAACTGAAACCGTACAGTTGCGATTTCTGCCCGTACGTCTGTTCGGAGGCAGGTTCTCTCAGGAAGCACGTCATGACGCACACGGGGGAAAGACCTTTTTCTTGTCCCCACTGCGACTACACGAGCCGAACGACGGGGCACATGACGAACCACATTAGGACCCACACCGGAGAAAAACCCTACGTGTGCGCTTCGTGCGACTACCGCTGCACCGGCGCCGGCCTCCTCCGACGGCACGCTCAAACCCACACGGGCGAGAAACCGTTTTCGTGTACAGAATGCGACTACAAAGCGAGTCAACTGGGACATATCAAACGCCACGTCAAAAGGAGGCACAAAAGTTTGATGGTCGCCCGATGAAGTCGCTAGAGTCTGATCAGGACTCCCCAAAGATCTGCGCCCTCTGACGGCAATTGTAGCTCTGTATCTCTGAAGCTTACTAACCCAAGCATACTGCAGAATGATGAACTACTACAACCAAACAAGACATGTGTTCTAGACCGTAGAGTTTGCAAAGCACGAGTTTGCGTAGCACCAAATGCAGCAGAAACCGCAGAAACCAATCAGCGGGAGAAAAGTAAACTAGCAGAAACTCCACCAAGTGGCAGGAAGCAGAAACTGCACAGACAGCGAAACCAGCCAACTGCGAAACACTAGCGCTCAGCCTCTGGAGTTATGGACTGAGTTGTAGGTTAGATGGAAGATGTGCCACCTGAGACAAAACCATCTTAAGAGTAGTCGTGAGATTCGAGTCACCATAAGTTTTCCTTTTCAGTGGTTTTCAAAAGCGCTAAAAGAGTAAAAACTATCAATTATTTTGTTTTCAAAAGTGCGAGCTCTAAGAGCAGTTTTTATTCTCATAAGCGCCTCCACAATTCGTATCAAAAGTGCGAAGTGGAACCGTGGTGGTAACTACATGTGACGGGAACAGGTAAAAGCCTGATGAGCTCGGTGGTTTTCAAAAGAGCGAGAATGCTAGTGAAGAAAAAACTTAGTTTAATCGTTATGATTTATTTCTCTCAGTTAAGCAAGCATGTATGTAGTGTTCACATGAGCACGACATACATGCAGGGTCGGGGACGGGGATCAGAACCGTATTCTCATCTGTGAACAATTAAAAGAGATCTGCAAAAACTGCAGGCTTCAAAAAGCGGATATTCAATTGAATTCTCTTCATTTTCTACCGAAGTTATGTTCTGATTTCTTCCTTTCACATGTATGTAAAGCATATGCCGACCGTATAGGCATATCTGCATATCCCTGCAAAACAATGTTTGTTCCAAAATCAAAATTTTACAGGAGACACTAAAGTTTAGTAAAGTGTAGTATTACCGTCTCTGTGCAGTGTTTAGTGACTAAACACTGCACAGAGACGGTAATACTCTCGTGCGGAGGACATACCGTAGCATGCAGTGACACGTAAATAGGCCAACCAGCAGTTGCATATCACTTCTCTCCAGGTTGAGCATCTCCCTTGCTCTTGACATGGAGAATCTGATGAATAGTCTCGCTTGCCTCTGCAGACATGCTGAGCTCTCCTTTGCAAGGGTGTCTGCAGCTGGTCACTCTTTTGTCTCTCGCAAGGGACTTGAGTTTATCCAGTTTCGATGTCATTGAAAATAATGTCGGGGCCTTCAGTGCAACCTAACTGTCTGGCCGCATATTGAATTAGGCCCCCTTTGATGCCCCAACGTCGCCGTCGATACTCGCAATACCTTAAAGATGATAGCTATTGCCCCAGACCTGAAAGTAGTAACGGAGATCTCCGCAAGCCTGATCACCAGTGGACATACGGATTCCAGCTCTCAAGACTCAGTCTCCAATATTCTTTTGTCTGTCAGAGCCTCCACTCTGCGCCAACACCGCGTTCATTGCCTGCGTGTATTTCAATAATTTTATTTATTATTGCCCATCAAAGTGAGCGGGACCCCTGAAAGAAAAGGGACGATTAAATAGATGATTAACCTGACCGTTAATCTGTCACGAACTGAAATTACAATCAGAATAAAAGTTATACATTTCATTCCGGTGCCTGCAATTTAATTGCTGTGCACCTTCCTACCTCAACTCATTTACGATTGAGGAACAAACTCCCAATTCATTCCGTCGATCCACTGATTTCCCCACCAAACACTTTTTTTCCAAGTGGAAACAAAATATTCCAGGTCTCATGGCTGCTGTGGCTGTCAAGTCTCCAAATCTGTTTCGAGAGCATAAGCGATCTCAAGTGGACACACAGGCTGGTCTAGAGATTTCTCAGGCGGACACTTACCTTTGTGATATTTCGGAATACGTTCCAACCCCCTGCAACGCACTATAAGGTCTGTTTGTACTTCCTTTTGGCTTCAAACCAAGATAGATTTTGAGCGCCAACTTAGTGTGAGTTTTTGTGATTTAGTCCATGATCTCTCCCTGACAAATGTTTATACGTATGTTACTGTGAAACACCAATAGATGTTTGTTTTTAAGACATTTTTTCAATTCCTATCCAGGGATGGGGTATGAAAATGGGAGGTTATTCCCTGCGTCCTACAGGAACAGTGGCCACATAACAAATCACGGGCAAACTTGTTTATTTTCGACCGCTTCACCGTCTACGTGGCAAGCGAGCTGAGCAAGGAACTCTATCAGGGTTCGGGTGGGTCGGCCAGTCAATCCGGGACGTAGATAGTGGTTGAGGCGGCCGTCGGTGACAGCGGCGTTGTACAAATCGACGTGGATGAAGTCGGTCGAGGGGACGAATTCGTTGAGGTAGGCAGCCGTTTGGGGAGGGAGATCCGCATAAACCAGACGGTCAATTTCCTCGTGCTGTTCACTGCGGTCCTGTTGACAAGTTAGTTATGTACCACCTATTGGATCTCTGAGGAAGTCCACCTGTGCTTACTTGGGTGTCAGCGAAAGGCGAACTCCGGATTTTCTTGGAAAAATGTTTCCACAACGGCATCCGCCACACTCGGTCCCCAGTGTGCATCCCGGAGATGCGCATCATTTCGAAAAGGGATTCGTTTTCCGTGAAAACCGACACTGGTCCTTCGCCGAAGGTTTCGATGAGGGTTTCGGACGAAGTGGCCACTGTGGCGATAAATTTTGGGTTGTAGATGCCGGCGTAGGTCAAGGCGTCTGACAGAGCCAGACGGCCATCAAAGTCTGTGTTGTTGATCAGAACGCTCTTCCCTGAGGAGATGACAATGTCAGGATTTGCCAGAATTTGTTTAGGATTTCATGTAAACTCACCGCTTTTGCCCCTTATGATGTCTCCTGGTTTCATAGCGCACGCTCCTGGCATGTTCTCGTAGAGAGGCATCAGTCCCCTGAAATTTATTGGGAGCCTCAAAGCGGCAATGGCTTTGGCCACACCGACAACAGTCGCTGCTCCGGACATGTCGCCACGTTTCCATTTCATGTTGCTGCATGTGTTGAGGCACAGGCCACCTGCGGCAATGCTGCTGTCAACATCAATCATACCGTGAGCGGCTACTGCGGCTCAAAACATACCTGAATCAAACGTGACGCCTTTCCCGATCAACACGGCAGGGGGTACATCAGGGTCACACCCGTAGTAATGTATCTCGACGAACACTGGCGGTTCGCACGAGCCTTTTGCCGCCGTCAAGTACCCGTGCATGTCCATGATTTCCGACCACTCTTTCACTTTGACTTCGACGCTGACGGCGTTCGTCGTGAGGACCTGGACGGCCATCTGGGCGAAACCCGAAGGCGTCATGATGTTCGCTGGCGTCTCAGCCAGCTGGCGGGCCAGATTTTGAGCGGCAGCCTTTTGCAACCCGATTTGCCAACCGGTGTAGTCACAAGTGTCGTACGGTATGATCCTGGAATTGTGGTTTAGGCACTCTTTGGAAATTTCTGTTGTTAATTTAACGATTCACATACTTGGGTATGAGCTTTTGTTTGGATTTCATGTCTTGAAAAATCCACACGGACAAGGCAGCTCCTTCTGCGGCTGATTCTGCACTGCCCATTGTGTCCACTTCGATAGTTCTCATATGTCCTGAAACAACCATCGTCAGGTCACTGCTGCCAACTTACACCTTGGTCCCGCAAGACCATTGTGGGGAATGTTGCCATCTCAAGGGTGCAAGCTCTACAGGTCTACAAGAATCTGCTAGGAACGGCTGCAGGCGTGGAACGCGGTCTTTACCATTGATGGTATCAAGAGTTCAGTACAAATCGGTATTCTCCAGCAAGGACGTTGGAGAGATGGGCTCTCCCTCAATGCAGGAGCCCGTCAATCGTGCGTCCAAGATGGCGGCTACCTCAGATATCGCTCTTGGAGGATAAGGATGAACATGGTACCCAGACAACTATGGATGGACCTCCCTTTCCTGCAGCTGTTGTCATTCCTGGAGCAGACCACAGCTCCAAGTGCAATGTGCCAGGAGAAACCTCACTTGCATTCCTGCTTCCTCCCATGATCCAATGATTTAGATGCACTAATTGCACCCGAAAAGAGTTTTTCACCCACAACTACCTTCTTGAAGAACTCTGGACCCCAGACCGACGGCGTTTCGAATCGCCTCTTTCAATTCGTCGAGCTCTTCCAGCTCGTTGTAGGTCAAACACTCGTCGCCTATTCCGACCAGGATGACAGCCGAGTACCTCGGGTCCAGGCCGTAAAAAATCCTGTACTCTCCTGGCTTCGGCGTCGGCCCTGCAGTCTGTAGGGGTAAATCTCAATTAGCTGACACCCTAACCTCAAAGCGCTGATGCAATTTGTCTCTTAACCCGCTTACTCTGAGATAGTCAGTCAACTTCAAGTTGATCTCTTTGTCGTACTTCTCCGTGCTCTCAGTGTAGATCCTCGTCTGCCCGGACTCTTCATCATCCCGTCCGAACACCCCCAGGACCAAACCCTGCATCTCAGACGTGTCCCCGTAACAATTCAATCGCCTCCTCTGCCCGCACAACGCCGATCGTGCGGCCCTAGCAAGAAACCCGAATTTGTTTAAATGCCACATTATGTCTTGTGTTGCCTGAAATGACCACCTCGAGATGAAATTCTGATTTTAACGTGAATTTTTTTAAAAACCAGTGTAAAGGACGAACAATTATAAGATTTTTTTGTGAATGATTTAGAACTTCGAGGAGCAACGCTTTCACATGTTCCAGCATCTGATCATCTAGTTGGTAATATCTAACGTAGATCGCACTTGTAGCAAATTAATAGGACTTAGCTGTGATGCGAATAAAGGGTATGTATGTACAACCCTGTAAGCAATAAAACATGGGCAAATGAGCGCACTTGCGCCAAACTTTCATTTCGTATGGTCATCCTCAATGTACTGGCTGGTGAATATTCTCAACAAGAGTAGCACAAAATTTGTATGTATTTAATACATACTGAGATGGTGCTTGGTAGTGATGGGGAGCGGAAGAGGGAGCGATTCTTTTCAGGGAGTTCGTTCACCAAATCGCTCCCTTAGGGGAGTGGTAGTTCAGGGAATGACTCCTGGTTCAATGAACCTGGTCTTTTTTACTCTGGGGATTCGTCATACCGCAACAGGTAAAACTGAGGGCTGAGCACTATCCCCAGCTCTCACAATGAAGGGTACCTACATAATATGTATATCCCTTTTTTGTGTGCTGCTCGGCTGATAATGATTGGGGCAATGACAATATTGCTGAATTTCTGCGATGGTGTGTTAGGAGTTAAGGGAGTTGTCAACAATGAACCCTATTGGCCCAAAACGAGCGATGGAGCGAGAAGAGACGATTATCGAACTTCGATACCCATCGCTAGGGCAGAAGTTTAACAAAGGTTGAGAACCACCAGCACTGCCGGTCACCAAGCAATGATTTGTCGGCTAATGCAAACAGTTGATCCACATTGTCGCCACCTCAGCCTTCTTCATCTGTCCTCCATAGTGAAGACTATCACTGTACCAAATTATAAACAATATATAAATTGTGAACTTGGGCATTAAAATCACTCAAATATATAGTAAATAACCCAGTTTTATTCATCAATAATATTACCTATTAATATAGTAAAGAGAACAATGTTTTTTTTTTTAATTTTTTTTGGTTTTCTTTTCGTCAACTTCGAATAACAAACTACTCGAAAACGAAAAATTTTGCTAGTCAGAAAAACCGGAAAAATATCACAATGTGGGTACTAAAACGGCGTTAGGCTTTTGCAAGTTTCGTGTGAGGGTGACAATCCCCTCGAGTTATTTTTAAAAACTGCCTTAGTTGAAAACACTTCATTCTAAACCATGACTAGAATTACGCGGCAGTCTATTTCGAAATCATCAACGCCATTTCGCCAGGCTGCAAGAGGGGCAACAGCGAAAATTCCTACTATTTGTTAGAGGCACACTTTATTATGGAAAATAAATTAATTATATTTTTATATCAATGAGTTCATTGGAGAACCATAACTGTTTTTTTTAACGTTTACTCTAAATCTAATAAATTCTAGTTAACAAGTGTTACGCTAGGTTTTCCGTGCAGCTCCGGGTCTTAAATCAACGAGATTCGGGACATTTTTACGGGCGCGAGATTCTACTAACTGAAACTTGAAGTAACGTGAAATGGGTTGCACAACGTTTCTCACGTTAAGGCGCTGGGCAGTGTTGCTATTGAGTACAACACATTTGATTTCACAACTAAAACACTGTCCGGTTTAGTGAAACTAGGTATCGAAAAAAAACCGGCTTCTCTAGTACGATAATATAAAATGAGAACTTTTTGGTTTTTTGAAAATTTGTACTACTGCTTTTTTTCCTCAAATTCGTACGAAAACCTACCTCTGAAGGAAACTCCGAGCACTACAATTACAAAGGCTAACGCTTGGCAACACATAAAAGTAGGTTTCTGATGACTTGGCTCACATTTCACACAATTCAAACTCCAATAAAAGGTTTACTTACTATTCCTAATTTTTTTGTTTAAACTAAAAAGCGTAATGCGTCACACTAGTACAATAGAACACAACTCCTGAAACAGTACCTGAGGATTTCGTGAGTATCCATTTCGACAATCTCAAGAATTGGACAATATCGGACCCGTATTGGGACACGAGTGTTTCCCACTGATGCAAGCGATTTGTACAAAAACACACTTTAAAATAACAATAATACTCGTAATGTCATGTTAATAATGACGAAGGTAATAAATAAATGAGCTAAAAAAATCCTGAGTAAGTAATACAACTGGACTGTTCCTCAAGGACGATCCCATTCTTAATACCGATGTGTGTTTACCTTCGTAAAATCGGTTTCGAACGGTTCGGATCGTTCCAGGAGGGCCCTCAACATCGAATGAATTAAAACATAACGTCAGTACAAACGTGCACGACCGCAAATAAGTGACTAGAGGCTTTCCAAGCTGTCAAGAGTTCACGCGAAGCGAAAGTTGGAAATGACATCTGAGTTTTGTTCAGTTTGAGATGCGTTGAGGTACAGCAGGGACGACAATCGGGTCATTCCGTAAAAATATCCTACTTTTCTCCAGAACTAAAAATTCTTGTGTGTGTGTGATTCTACTCACCATGAAAATATGCAATCGTAAATATCCATATTAGGAAATATTGGAATTTTATGACATTTGAACGGTAAGGGAGATAACGGGGGATTTTCTTCATTTTCATCCTTCTGCTTTCCTCTACGTCATGATTCCCTAACCATTACAAGAAATGAAAATGCACATTATATCCCGCACACCTCGATAGATGTAAACCTCTGGTGAGGGATTTACTGCACAATCCGAAGGCCTCGGGTTGAATGTAAATACCGCTAAAGAGAAGTTTGGACCATGAAGCTCTTGAGGGTCTTCCAAAGAAGAGAATTCTGATTTTCAATCAGCAGAAACTGGTTTCTACGGAGCGAAAACCGGTCTTTTTTCAGCAGAAACACCCAACTCAGAGGGTAGTAGGAATGGGTACCGATACCCAATTTTTAAAGAAAATTGATTTTTTACTCAGAAAAATTTAGAATTGACTTTTTATGCAATTTTTTCTTTAAAGACCAAAGTCTGAATCAGTAAAGTTTCTCTTCTTTCAGCCTGATGAAGTAAAATGGACTGCCTAGTTGCCCAACCAGACCCAGATTGGGTCTGGAATATGGAAGTGGGTGTCTGAAGGATGCCCCACTTCCCGCACCTGGGCCAGTAGACCCGTTGAGCTACCTATTGGACGTAGGAGGTATGTGCCCTTGAAGAGGTTCAACAGCCCTCCTCCCACGTCCTGCTAGTATCTCTTCCCGGTCCATTGATCCCAGAGCAAGATACCTTTTAAAACGAAAACCGACCGGATCGAATGAACCTCTCTTGGGAGTCCTCTAGCAGGGCAAACATTTCTGGAGGACCTGTCAAAACGTGCCTTCGTTTGCTGAGAACGTTCAGCTAGCCACAGCAATCTACGGCTGAGGGGGGGGGGGGGGCTGCTGATCCGGCTTGTTGAGGGACCTTCACTCGTAGTGATAAGTCTTGTATTAGGGATTGGACCTCGACCACCAGAAGGCAAATAGAGCCATCGGTACCAGTGAACAATGTGTCGTCTGGGCGTAAGTTCAAGGAGAGACTCCGTTGATTAACTAGTAGGTAAACATCGTGGTCTCTCCCCTGGTTGGTAGCCGATCCCACAAATTTATTAATTTTTAAAGATACCTTTTGCGCTCCAGGGTCTCACACTCGGGAGCAGCCTGGTCTGAAAATGGCCGTGTAAAAATTAGGTTAGGTACAGAGACAAGGTGAGGCGAAAGTCCCCCAAGTCTTCCTGCAGGCTCTGCGCACCATCATAAAGGTTAGCTTCGCCTTCTCTTACACTCACTTTCTTGTAAGTTGTAGATTAGGCCCAGCGAAGGGAAACTCCACCAACCGGATTGCTCGTATGGAGCGGAAATCTCAAAACTCATGTGATAAAAAATCAAAGAACAGAATGGTTCATTTACCATTCAGGGCTGATTCCCCAGAAGTAAAACCAACAATAACATTAAATTGGTGGTGTTAGATGTCTCTATTCTCACACAGGAAACTGTGGACAGCTTTCTTATATCTCTAAAACCAAAAAAGAAGGAACACAGAATGGAATAAAAAATCGAACTTTCAGAAAATCGATTTTTTGAGAATAGCTTTTTCAGGGCCTGTATAAAATTGATTCAAACGATCGATTTTATTTTAACGATACTCATCCCTAGGGTGTGGGACAGGCGAGTGAGATAGTAGTGAGATTTGGCTCTTGAAATTCTAAATTTTCATTAAACCCGAATGCAGACCAGGCATAAACCAACCTCCTAAAAGTTCAAAGAAGTCCAACAGAAAATACGTCAGGCAACCTACAGATATTCAGGATTTTTCGGAATGACCCTAATCGCCCCTACACCCTCATTGAACTTTCAACACAAAAAATTAAATGCCAGTATTCTGTTAGATACACACAAAAGTGCTCTTAACGTTCACTGTCCAATTCTTCGCCTGATCCAAGAGTGAAACCTTCCTTGAACACTACACGCAAATGGGTTTTACACCTAAAGAGGCAATATTGGATCCTGAGTGAGGCAAAAAAGACGCAGTGATAACTGATATAACAAGTGCCCTAAAATGTATGTACAAATGAGCCCGCAACTCCAGGACCGCAACATCAAATGTTAAAATACTATTCAAGCTGATAAGAGATACGATTTTAACACGAAGGAACAAAACGCCTACCAACCTAAATGTTTATACTTTATCAAGAAACAAATAACACCCAATAAGTGATTTGGCCCCAAATAAAATATCTATTGAGCCAAAGAGTGAAAATCTATGAGATTGGAACAATAAGAGTAAATTTTTGAAAACAATGGATGGGAAAATTATTGTCAAAAAAATGTTCATTTAAGCTTCAGGCAAGGAGGGATCCGAAGTAGCGAAAATAAGGGGTGTCATATCCAAACGGAATGCTAATTTTGACAAGAACTTGTGCTTCGAACGTCGATCAAGATGGATTGTCATGAGGTGAGCAGGACGAAAGTTGTTGGCTAAAGTTTAGCTACTGTCCAACAAATAGGAACATCTCGATTCGAGCGTGAAAGTTCTTGTCAAACAACCCGGGTAGCTCCATTACCGTTTGCTTCCACTCAGAATCCAACTTTTTTTTTTTTTCACATTCAGAGCGAATAACGCAAGCTCCCAAAGTCAAACTAACATTCCTGTCTCCCGATACGAAACGGTTGGCCCTAGGCTAGGTGGGGGAGTGAAATTTCAAGTACCAGCAGCGATGATCGCATCTTCACCAAGGCGAACATTAGGAGACTCTTTTCTGGAAAAGAAAAAGAAACGACGACTTAGACAAGCGAAATGGGGAACAATATTGTATCATTGAATGGTAACATTGTTTCTGTGTATCAGTGTTTCTGTTTCTCGTGTGATTTTTGCTAATGTGTTTAGTTCTTGAGTACTTTTGGTTCCTGACTGTTTTTGGTTCCCATGTGCTTCTGGTTTTCGACTGCAGTTTGTTCCATGAGTTGAGAGTGTTTTTGGGTCCTGTGTGTTCTGGTTGGGCGTATCTACGAAATTGGAGCTGCTCCATGAGGCGTATCTGAGCTCCGAAAGTTGGGTTAAATAAGAATAAAAACGCTGCAAATTTTACACAAGGGTTTATTATTCTTTGATATACGTTACTTGTGCAGAAATTTAATTCTGTCAATGAAAAAATTTAAAAAAAATTTTTTTTTTGGATTTTTATCTCAAAAAATTTTTTTTGGATTTTTTGTTCAAAAATGTGTTTTTTTCAAAAATTCCGTATTTTTTACTCGAAAAATATTTGACATCCTGGGATCCTTCAAAAATCCCATTTTTAGCCCCATGAGAGCCCTATAGCTATATAGCCCTATAGCCTATCGGCACAGTGAAATCGGATCGTTTCGGGACCCCAAAAAATGGATTCTACGGCCAAAAATACTTCGAAAACGACACCTAACTCGATCCCATAGCTAAAAGCCTTCAAAAAAAACCCTCCCGTAACCCCATTATAGCCCCATAGCGCCCCACGGGTTTGGGCGATCGGACTGAAAACCTTGCGGGCACAACTAGATGGTAAACCAAGTATTTTGTCGAAATTTCAGATTTTAAAAAAAATTCCTACTGCCCAAAACGGCCTGGACGGCGGACGGCGTACGGCGTACGGCGGACGGACATTTCGGATTTAGAATGTAGACCACTTGAAACGGATAATGTCAAATTTTGAGCCCGATCGGAGTCGTCGACCCCCGTCGCGAAAACATAGGTGTATTATTCCAAGAATAATAAACCAAAATTCATACCACCTTCCAAATGAATCCTTTCACTTTCTCCAAGTTTCATACTGAACACATGAAGAGAGCCAGGGGCAGCGATTGCACAGCCAGGGCGGAACGAGCGGGGGTTGGCCAGTATGGGGTGGCCTTCTAGTCTATTATATTGAAGCTGCACCATGAGGAGGAGGAGGAGGAGGAGGAAAATCATCTTTATTCTAGGGTACTTCTCTAGGAGTCGGGAAAATTTGAATAAAATCTTGAATGAGGCTAAAAGAGTTCAAAAAATAACATAAATTAAGACTAGTTTCATAATTTAAGACTAACCGCAGCTCAACTAGTCACCGAATTACGGCACTTTCAAATAGGCAATTTCCCTCGAAAAGTGACAATTTCAGTTTTAGACCCTCTCTTTAGATCGAAACTGCGGCTAAACCATCGATCGTATGAGTTGGGGGACCGATTGTGGTGCATAATAGGATTCGGAAGTCCAGGAATACGAAGATTTTGGCAATTTGGAAAAATTGGTCAAACTTTAGCGCGCTCTAGCGGCCAAACGGAAGAAGGTAGCGCGGCATTCTTGGTCTCATTTTTTAGGAAATTTAATCAGCTTTAATTTCGTTCAGAGTAGTTATGTCGCTAGGAGGCACGATTACCGTGTTATACGCGAAACACCAAACAAAGTGCCGAAATGTTATGGTTTTTCGTCATTTTCATGGTGAAGCCATATCCGAATCTGGTAGAAAACATAATTTTCGGATTCAACACCCCCTAAAACGTATAGTTCGAGTACGAGAACTCGGCAAGATTCTCGTACACCGGAAATCTTTCTCAGTGATGCGGAAAAATATTGGTCTCGGTAAAGACTCGCGCATGCGCCTTCCACGTCGTTCTCTTCCAGAGCACGAGACAAGGCCAACGGAAAGAATAACAACTCTAGTATCTAGGAACACCTGACGTAGAAGTTTTGCATGAAGAACGAATAAATATTCGTCGTGATGGCTACAAAGGCGAATCCAACTAGCAGATAGGATGCCTTTGAAAAATTACGCTCTCAAAACCTTACGACTCAAAAACAGGAAAGTGGCTCCACTCGCATTTCGGCTGGCCATACAAGTGAAGTAGGTGATGCATTTTGTCAGTGGATCCTTGATAAGCCTCAAGTAGGCCTGGGAGCAAGGTGGACAACTCCCTTTTGGTTTCTAGAGGTTTTTGATTCATGAGTGTTCCTGGATCTCGAGTGTTGCGGTCCTCAAGTATTCTTGAGTGTTTCTAGTTCTCAAGTGTTCTACGTTTTTTGTTTGTTTATTGGGTGATGAGGATTAGTGGATCTTTTAGTGTTTTAGTTCCTGAGAGTTTTTAGTTACTGAACATTTCCAGCTTCCAAGATTTGGGCTCCTCAAAGTGTTTTTGGGGATGTTCCTGGCTCTTAATTGTTTTTCGGATCGCTGAAAACGTCACTTACGACTAGTTGACGCTATCACTGCACCCAGGAGGCAGGCACCCACTGCGGCTCAGTCTCCACCGATATCGCTATTCTCATCAGCGTTTCGGCTGCCGCGTTGAGATCTCCGTTGACGATCGTGTCGTCGAAGAGGTGGGAAAACATAAACTCCACCCTCTCCCCCCGGTGTATCATCTGGCGCAGCTCCTCCTCCTGAGAAAACAAAACCGAAAGCTCGTAAGGTGGGGCAGCCCGACGGCGACAACCTGATTCTGTGAGAGGTACGAAGGGAGAAAACCCATCGAAAATAACGTTAGCAATCAGTTACCAACACACAGGACAAAAAAGTCTGCCCTAAACAGTGTCGCAATTCTGAATCTTCCCCCTTCACACCACCACAACACATCCATTAAAAAAAAGAAGAAAACTGGGGAATAAAATGTCTTTTGGAATCCATAAAAATTGGGATAAAAACGGAATATAAAAAAAAGAAATGACCAAACTAAGGGATATAGAACGACTTGGAAAGGAATTCAAAAGCCAATTGCCAGCTGCAAGCATTTCTACATGAATAAATCAAAAGGTGCTTGCAATATTAGAGGAAACTGTCACCAACTGAAGCTCTCATAATACCTAAGGCAAACTGCTAAGGCATCAAAAGCATACCTCCAATAGTCATAACTTTAGTAAATCTTACCCAAGTTATCATTGTTCAAAGTCTGGTTTTTTGAGGGGGGAAATAATAGAAGTTCAATTATAACTTCAAAGAACAATTTGTTCAATGTTTAGCAATCAATCAAAACAGGGTTCGAAACAGTAGTAAAAAAACGTACGGCACGTTCCAAATATACCTGAGTCAAACCAGACCGCAGACTTGCAGCTTTAATTTCTCCACCTGGCACTCCAACGCATCACCAGAGGGATCGCAGTGTGTTCCAGATTTCCGTTTAAAATCTTGCAATGTCCCCGTCAGTTCGTCCACACTGCTCTAAAAATGGGGGGAAAATTGACGCGCTCTGGCGGTGGGTTGAGAAATTAAAGCTGCCCGGATAGAAGTTCGCGTTTATAGTCTTTGGGCGTCAACGTGCCAAAATATAAATCCTCCACTAAACAATTTGAGGATTTTGAGGGACTTGAACGCGCAAAGCCCCTCTTGGCCTTTCGGGCAATAGCCAGACTAAAGGAACGCTTCAAACACAACCTCAACCTCAACCTTGTACCTCTGCTGAGTGATTTTCGAACCCTGAATTCAAAATCTGTTATATACGAATCAAGTTGAAGGATACATACAGTAAAAGCGCGAGAATTTTCATCAAACGTCGACTTAGCGTGTGCGGCAGTGCGGGATTCTTTGAGCGTGTCGAACAAAGGCGGTTTCACGTAGATAATGTAAGGCTTCAGTTGAACGGTCCTGATCATCTTCAAAGCCTGAAAAAAAGAAAAAAAGTTCACCCACAACATCGTGCTTTTACTTAGCCAAGTTGAACAGACGAAACCTCAAGTGGACATTTTAATAAAAATAAACTGAAACATCAGTAAACGTTCATAAGGAAAAACAAGACAAATTGAAGCGAAAAAAATAAAGTTGGCCAACCTGGTAATGAGGATTTAGGATACAGACGTGACCAGCGTTGATAAGTGACAAGACGCTGTCTATAGACGTGCCGTACAGGTTTCCCTTGTACTCGCCATATTCGAGATATTTCCCCGCAGCGACGTCCTCTTCCATTTTTTCTCTGCTGATGAAATAATAATCCTTTCCGTCTACTTCTCCAGGGCGGGGGGACCTCGTAGTGACTGAAAATGGAGGGTGAGGAAGGTGAGCTCGAAAAAAATGGACTAGATTAAAGGCATCGACTTTTTAACTCGATTCCCAAATTGAAATTTGAGTTCGAGAAAACATCCTTTAAAAATTCAATTTTGTAAAAATCGTTTTAAAAATAAAAAAAATTTGTAATAATTACAAATTACAATTATTGTACTTCAACTTCGAGTTTTTAAAATAAAATAAAAATGGCGGGGATTTGAAAAAAAGGAGTCATGACAAATGAACGATTTATCTACTTTTCAAAACATTGAATCAAGCGCCTAAGTGTCCGATATTTCAATTTTTTCTTTCCTACCGCTTTCCGGCTAAACTGGTGCGTAATACTTAAAAATGAACATCTTGGGCAGGGATGGTTGGAGGGGTGTTTGTATCGGTATAGTAGAAGGCGGTTTTGGAATTAGACAACAGAGGAAATGAACAAAAAGAGCCTACTCTTTTCAGAGGAGGTTTAAGCTTCAGTTACAGGTGAGTCGTTCTCCGATTTTTCAGGTCCATCGTAAAACTTCAAGAACTTATCATTCTAAGACGACTTGGATAAACAGTAGAAAAATTCCAATAAATATTTTATCGACAAATTTTGAATATTTTATTTATATAAAATGTGGGTTTTATTGTGTTTAACCATTTTTGGTTCTCACAAGTGGGGCAGGAGCCGACCCCACAATGCGCCCAGATAATCACAGATAAAGTAAGATAGTCTTAGATATTCTTGCTCCAGAGAAAGGATTCACATAAACTTGCGTTCAGAGGTGAATTGTCTGCCGACAAGCCAGGTATTAAAACACTTGATTGATTTTTGGTCAAACATACTTACTATTTTATTTATATATATATATTTTAAAGCATGGGACAACATTTTCTATTTGTTGAGTGTGAGTGTAAGTCAGACCAACCTCCTCCCCCCCCCCCCCCCCCCCTCGGCTATCATCATCTCCCACTCCTGCTTCCCTCCATCAGAAACCCACTCGGTGAGCTTCTGGTAGGGTGACGTGACCTCCTCCTCCTCACAGCTCACCTAACCGACAACCACCCACTTTGACAGGAAATGAAAAAACAGTGTAAGAATTGGCATATTACCAACGGATTTTTTCAACTTTTAAAACCCAAAGATGAATATTAATATGTAAATATTTTTGGAATAGAACAACAACTTGCCTAACATCTTTTCTTAACCCAGGACCCTGACCAAGGTTTGAAACGCATTTATTGAGGGGTATCTAGTGAATTAGTGGAACATTCGAGTTTGAAAATGCAGTGTTACCTATCGATTAAATCTTACTGAATTAGAAAATACTGTTTTTTTTGGTTTTTTTATGAATCAAACACTCAGGCAAATGGAGTCTCCCTCATGTAGTCCTTTTTCAGCTCCTCAGAACTTGACGTTGTAGTCGTTTGGGCTTGAGGCCCCTAATGAATTGAGTCTACGTCCACAATTATTCGAAAAATGACACCTCATTCTTCTTCCTGTCCCAAATCTATCAAAAACCCCAATTGTAGCCCCATAAGTTGTATGTTTGGTACTCCTTTCTACACATTTCAACGTTTTTTCGAGCACGTTTAACAGATGATAGTCAAAATCAATAAACCGTTTCCAAACCCCAGGAGAGTTGATAGTGTTTCCCCCAAACAGCAGACTTTTACTATCAACCCATTCAAGCGATGTTCAATGTCTAGAAGGGAAAGTATCTTACAGGGTACGGGAGACCGATATTTGGCTGGATCCACCGCCATGAGCCTCCTCTTGAGCTCAGCCCGGCCAACTCCAGGCGGCCCGACGAGAGCCAAAGGGCGGTACAGGCCGGGCCGAGGGTACAGCTTGGCAACTTCCTCGTACGTGGCGATCTCCTCCCTCGCGAAGTCGTCCGCCTCTGCTGCGTCATACAGAATCTTTTTAATCTTCGGAGGCGGTGCACAATGCGTCGAGGGCGAGCAAGGGGAAAGGGCGAGCTCCCCCACGCCCACCTTCCCGGAAGCGCATTTTTGGATGCACGCCTGCGATACTCCTTCGGCTGAAGAAACGAAACAAAAACAAAACAACCCGAAGAGGTTAGAAATGCAGCTTTGACGGTCACCCGGCTGCATCCCAAGTCTCATCAAACAGCCACATTTTCAACATCATAATCAGTAGCTGAGAAGTTGAAACGTGGGAGTTGGCAGCAAGGTGTCCCGCAATTTGGGGATTCCAACGCTACACCTACTTACGATGACGACATCGAGATAGGTACACTACGAGCATGCTCAAGTGATCCTCGCCCTGCAACATGCACTGATCGTATTTGAAGAATAAAATCACATAAATATCAATGAAGGATTCGCAAGACGGCAACGATGAACGCGCTGTTCACTCACGATGTTCAGAACAAAATTGGCATTAATAAACATTAATGATGAAAAGGGAAACGTCAAAAAGCCATGCTTTTACAGTACACCGGCATCTACGCAATTGGATACCCAAAAGGAATTTTTCTACAACTACACGATGATAGACTTTCGAAGAGCCGGATAAACTCTGAAAGCACAATAATAAACTAAAAGCCAAATGTTCAGTTAATGACAGCTACAATACATGTAAGGTAACTAGGGTTTTCTACTGAGACTCAAATGGGTGTTGTGCTGACAACACATACCCTCGCTATCGGATTTGTCGTCGTTCGCCCGCTCGTGGAGGATCCTCCGCTCCTGCAACGCCCGACTGGGTATGAGCCCAGCCCTCATGTTCCTGTCCCCTTCTTTCCTCGCTTGCCACCTAAACACAAACACACATCGTAGCGCCAACCTGCGATTAAGTCGGAACGGAACAGGGCGGTACTCACCAGTAAGCGTCATCCTGAGACACAATGTGAAGAACGTCCCCTTTGAGGAAATCCAAGCCGGCTTCCTTGCACGGGATGTACGGGTCCGACGAAGCGATGTAGTCGAAATGAGCTCGAACCCGAACTTTGCTCTCCCTAGGTCCTCCTCTACCGTCCGCCGGAATCAACTTGAAAGTGATTGTGCCTTCGGATTGTTGCTAAAAAAAAAAAGAAACAACAAGCGTCAGCCGACACACAACGTTTCTCCCAGAAAAAATACTTCAAACCCTTCCACCCTACAACTTAACTAATGAAAACCGTACTTTACTTTTCTAGAGTACTTAGTAATTTGCGCCTTATGGCCTCTTCAACAAAAATATTAAACGTCCAAACTAGACTATAAAATTGGGGTTTAAAAACTTTCTAAACTCAATCTATATCACTATGAACCGTTTAAACGTTTGTACAAAAATTAATTTGTAACTGTTCTAGTCGTAATATAAAATAGCAACTAACAGATGAACTATGAAAGACTACATCTATGAAAGTGATAGGAAATATTGATAAATGTGAGATAGAAATGAAAAACAAGATGCAGCAAGGGGGACAGCATAATGTCGGGGAGACATGACCAGAGGGATTACCGTTCGCAGTGATATTTTCGGTGAGAATTGGAGAACGCCGGAAAAACTAAAATTAGGTCAAAATCTGATGAGACGGTAAGAAGAGGGCAATTCTCTCGATAGGGGTATTCATGGTTTTCAACGCTCGTCGAAAGACGGGTCAAGGAGAGTGCTATGAAGCTCCTCCATGAGCCTTGGAAGTCCACCTAGCGCTGCCAGCGGAGTCCAGCGAGACTATATCATTGTTGCTATGTTATCTACTGGTTTTCAACAGTTTATTTACTTTGCTTTTCAAAACATCGAGGAGGTTGAAATGATCTCTGATTTTGAAATAACAGTTATATTACGATTTCGATTGTAAATTAATCAGCATTCAGCATTGTGAGTTATTGAACTGAAATCTATAGCCAAAATACCTATATATTTACTATAGCACTGGGGGACACCCCCAAACCCCCGGATTGTTAATGTTGTGAGAGAGGATCAAACCAATGAAACGCAGAATGTGTTTTATGGTACCTAATTCCGCTGAGGACAGGAGTGTGGTTGAGGGGGAGAGGGAACGTGAAGGAGGGCGGAGAACCAGGTATGCTTGGACCTGGTGGGATGTACTTGGACATTTTCAAACTGGGAGGCCTCGGAAAAACACGTTCTGTGTTAATAATTCACTGAAGCGCCTTGCTAACACTTTCTCAGCCCGATAGGTGTCTTCACGCCTCAGGGTAGTAATGACCAGGTAGGAACGCCGGGGATGGTAGGGTTCTACTCATCTATCCGGCGGTATTTTGTCCACTGCCACCAGGAGGCCGGTAGTGCTTCGACAGTCCAGACCTTTGGCGAAAGAAATCGTGACCGTAGACCACTCTAGCTGTCCAGCCAACGTTGAGGAAGTATCACACGAGACAGGGCGACGACCTCAGGAAGTTGCTTGGACGGGTTTCCCAGCTGCTAAAGACATCGAGGCTGCTTATCGCCCATTGACATTGCCTGCTTCTGCAACTACTCCCGAGTCTTGGTAGGCTACTCTCAGGAACCATTCCAATTCCCTTGGTTATGAGGTCCAGCCTCTCACCTTGAATAACAGTGTCTGTAAGATCAACTACACTTACGGTTGAGAAACTAAGAGCAAGCTTACAGGCAAGCCCCCATCGAAGACATAGTCAAGAATCATGCTCCAGAACACAAACACCTGGCGATCATCAACTTTCCAGGCGCACTTGACCTCAGCCACTGAGACCTGAGATGGACATAGCCTCGCTTTTGTCTCAGCTCGCAACCATCAGTCTGCGAGTTCAGTAAATTCAATCTGGAGCTCATCCCACACTCAGGCCACTCCTCCCAGCCAGCACGGGGAACGAACCAGTCCCTGCAAAGTCTGGAGAGAGAAACTTTGTCGACCTCATCCACCCGTCTTCGTTGGCGCCGGTTTACCAGAATGTTCACGCCTTCTGTGAGCCAGTCCAGCTTTTCCACCACGGCTGCCAGTTGTGACGGCTCTTTCTCTTCGATTTTGAAAAACTGCCGCTGCAATTATTGCTTTTTTCGATGACTTTTACGATTCAAAGCGCTCGCCCAATGGTAAATCAAATCGCGGTGGCAAAGCGCATCGTCGAAACTAGAATTTAACGTTAAAACTACCAGACCATGAAGACCTCTATATGACCCGTAACACAAAATTTGACTAGCCAAAGGATCAGGGAAATTCCTATGGAGACTTTACCCAACAAAATCCACCCCAGCTCCCTTCAGGATTGGCAACACTGCGCAATGAGAATCAGTCCCAGCTCTAGCCAAACGTTCTGCCAGTACAAAAGCGAGGGGAACTATTCTAGGAGGAGGAACGATCCTCAACCGTGGCCAGCAATCCAACTAATCAGGCACTAGACGTGCAGCGGCTAACAACGACTTTTGTTGGTCTAGAAAAGTCTACATCTATCGAGCACAGAAAGCTTTAGGAAAAAACCGATTGAAAAAGGAAAACAAAAAGGAAAAATGGCTTACATTAGAGTACTGATGGTGGCTAGTATGTTTTTAGTACATGTTTCAAAGTACGGCTAGTAAGAAGAAAAATGTATTCCTGTGTACAGGATTTTATTCGAACCACAACGTCAGGTACTTACTAGTATGGTGAGAACGTCATTTGGGGTTTTGCCCTCAACGTTGATATTATTTACTTCAATGACTTCGTCGCCGACATGAATGAGCCCGGAGCGGTCGGCAGCTCCGCCGTGCATGACGCGGGCGATGACGATTTTCCCGTTTTCCTCGTCGCTCTTGATGGTTGCGCCCTGGCAGAGGAAAAAAAAAAGGAAAATTTACGAATTGCAGGAGAACCAAAAGTCGTAACAGTAGGTAGCGGCGTTCGAATTGTCAAGTTGGCCGGACTGCCATACGAAAACCACACTGAACAGACATTTTGACAAAAAAAACAAAAAAAAAAACGAGCAATTCGATACTGTTGGTTAAGACTTCAAACGCAAACAGCTGTTGAGAACCCATCAAAGGCAAAAACCACACACATACACGATTATTACCACAAAACGAAGCAAACTAAGCTACAACTAAAACCCGCTATTGTCAACGTTTCGCGAAAAGTACCGATACGCCTTTTTTTCAGTTATCGAGTTTTCCCTACCTCCCACAGCCTACAGTAACTCATAAAATTATGCATTAGTTCAAGGACTTCATGAAGAATCGTTAATCCAAGTCCAACACAAAACTTACCACGATCGGTTCAGCGCTCTGTGCACCAGTCTATTGTAAGCAATGCAGAGAAAACGAAAATTAGCACTATGAAACATATTGGCTACGCTACCAATATCTATATAATCCTAAATTCCTAATTGGCCTAAGTGGAATTGAAATTGTAGCTAAGCTAGTTCATTTTGAGAATAAAGAACAAAATTAGGGTTATTTGCAAATGTCCCAATAAACCCGCTCATGCTTCAATATACAAATAAACAAATAAAATAGCCCTTAAAACAGAGAGCAAAACACTGAGATATCACCAAATGTCACTAAATGACAACCCATATTTCCCACGACATATTGACCAAAGAACTTTAATTGGTACTAACACGATTACGAAATGTATTAAAGCTTAAAAGCAATCATGCAAACTACAAAATTATCTTTTCTCTTAGACCACAAACACGCCAAGAACTTGTCCCAAAAAATCTAAAATGCGTAAAAAAAAAAGCATAAACCCTGTTGTGATGCAAAAATCGACGTCGTTGCGACAATAGTTTTGAATGAGCCCTGGAGAGGTTTGGGGCTTACCAAGGGTTCGTTGCTTTTGACGAGCTGAACGATCTTGATGGTTTCCTCGTCCTCTTCAACGTCCAAAGGTATTTCAGGGAGGCGGGGGAAGTAGTCTTTTTGAGCGATGGCGTCGTGAGCGCACATCAGGCCCTGAAATGTAGGAATAAGAGGTGACACAAAGTGACTGACAATCCAGACCGTTTCCCCCTTAAGGCATTGCATGTAGACATAAAGCATGTATTTCCGTGGCTGTGTCAGTCCCAGTCTGTGTAGTGTTGACGGAGCTCCCCGCCAGAGGGCGCAACTCCCCAAAACCAAACTTTGCCATCGCCGTAACGTTTCTCCTCGAAGCCCCTGAGAAAACACCCATAAAACCCATCAACTCACCTGCAGGTGGGGCTTCTGTAAAAGTTGGAATAGCTCTTTGCAAGTCGGGCTGATTTCAATTCGGGGCAAAATGACGTCCAACACTTCCAACGCCACCTGCATGGAGCTCGACAGAACGGGGTTGATTTTATCGTCCTGGCCGTTTTCCACGATTTTGTTGTGCACTTTAACCAAAGCATGGAGCTCTTTGGATTGGAGGAGGCCGCTCAAAAAGCCGAATTCCTCTTCAGAGCTCGGAAGTTGCCTCCGGGATTGTTCCAAAGAGGCGAGCAGTCCGGAGAGTGCTGGAAGAGAAGAGAGGTTCTATTAAAAACTCGCGGTTTCGCGACGAAAAACATGACAAATTCTAAACTCTGCCAGAAACTAGGGCAAAAACCGATTAGAACCGACTTGGGCTGGAGTAGAGTTATAATTAGAACTGCCAAATGATAAGAATACTTACATGGATCCCAATTTCCGTTTGCCATAACTGCTGTCATTATAAACTCGATACTATTGAAATGCAATGGACAACCCAAAAACCGCGAAAATGAGAGAAAAAATGTTCAGCTACTGCTGTAAAAAATGCAAAAATTTCTCAACACGAACTAGGTAAAACGCCCTGGAATCTCATCACAACTTCATGCGAGTCCGTACGAGCAATCCCGCGTCCAAGGGGATGTTGGGCTACCTCCGGTGCATTTCAAGTGTGTTCAAGCTTCGCCTCTTACAAGAAAATAGAGCTCAAATCCAAAATAATCGACCCGAAAATCGGAATTAACCGCAGACGCATACCAGGATCACTTCACTAGGCCAACTGCAGGTAAAAACTACAACTGCAGGATTTTGTTGGTAAGACTGATGACGTTTTTCCGATAAAAAGCGACGACAGCGCGCAACGGAAGAGGTCCGACAACGCCGTCTGTGTCGATCATGGTTTGTGGGCGGGACAAATAAATTCTTTGACATTCATGGTATGATAAAAGGTTGATAGTGTTATCAGACGATTTGTTTTGGTTTTTCAGAGGTAGGCTGTTCCAGATATTTGGCATAAAATTTATGCCTACATTTAATGTAGTGCGGAACGCCTCGATTGGAACCCGCTGACCAGGAACCTAATTTCGCACCCAACGACGTCATTGGATTTTTAATATTATAATATAATAATAATAATATTATTATTCCATAAGTTGAAAAAAAATCAAAAAAATTAATAATAAGTTGTTTTTTTTTTTTCAAAAACTTGTACTATCGATAAACATAATTAAATTGGGTAGGTAAGTTGACCGTTTGAATCAATGTGGGTGGAAAGTTGTTGAGGTTCAGTCAAAGAAAACGAAAAATGTGCCGAAGTTTTTAGAGATACATTCTGTTATCATGAGGGCCTGATGGATTGAACAAAAGTGAAAGCGGTCAGACAAATAATTTGTCTTATAATAATTTGAATTATTCAAACATTTTTGGGGACATTGTAACAAAATGAACAGAACAGGATGACATTGTATAAGTACATTAAAATCTTCCAGGACGTAGTACAAGGTGTAGATATGTAGCAATAAAGAGGGGGGGGGGGGGGGGGGGAATTAAGTCACCAGAAAATTACCTATGAAATAAAACCAAATGTGAGAGAATGAGCAGGGAAAAAATTATTTAATTATGAATGAAAAAATGAAATAGTATTAATACTAAAATATTAAAAATTAAAACCAAGACGGGAACGACAAATGAAATAAATAAGTAAGTAAATAAAAATAAAATAAAAACAAACTTGGGGGAGGAGAAACCCCGTTTCAGTTATTTCGTTGAACTTATTTACGAAACTGTAATTTAAGATTGGATAGGTAAATAATCTAATCAATTACAGACCGAATCGGTTGAAGTTAACTGAAAAATTTTTAATTCTATTATTCAATAATATTAGGTGTCACATAATTTTTACAACTTATAGGCAGATTTTAAGAAAAAAATTTCTAGTATTTAATACTAAGGGCCATCTTTACCAAACAGGTCCAGTTTAGTTAAACTCTCAGTTTATGACTTTACATTTTTAAATTCTATTCGCTATTAGGTAGGTACCAACCTATTAGGTACCTACCTACTTTGGCTATTTTTACCAATTTGTGTGGCAACGGTGACGCCATTCAGAATCTCACCAAATCTCACTGCCGCTTCATTTAATCCGAAAATTTTAACTTTTTTCGCCGGACTGTCATCCGGTCAGTAGTTTAATCTGTGGTCATCCGTCGGGGACGACCCTCGACTCTGTAACAGGCTCCAAGTAGCAGCTCCTGAACGAGTCGTTCTCAACGACCCAGCCCTGATGCTGTCAACATAACATTATTATGATGATAAGACGTGTTTATTAATTTTCTTCATCTTCCGACATTCCGATTTATCTTCATCTTCCAAATTGGAAGTTCCAATATTGGGGTGTACAATGGCTGAGAGTGAACCTGATTCTAAAATCATTCTTCATCCTGTGATCAACTCTTTACAAAAATTGGCTGTTTACGATTTGAAGGATGTGAGTAACCGACAACCACTGATTGAAATGTTGCTGATTTTCAAATATGGTGACTTGTTACCTACCCAATTGTATTTTTCAGATTTTCTACATTGTTGGGTCAAACAACGATCAGTCAGTTTTTAGAATCATCAGGATAAATAGGAAGCTTCCCAGAGACCTCGAAATAACAGACGATGGTTTGGAGTATAGCAACCTCGACATCCACATTCGCCTGTCGAAGGACACCAAAGTCGGCAGGACGCTAACCAGAAGCGTTTCGGCGTTTGGGATTGTCGGTTAGTTTTGTGTCAGTCGTTTTGACGTTTGGGGAATGTCATTCATTCGTGTGAATTTCGTTTAGGGTTCGTCAAATTCGTGGAAGGCTACTACATGATACTGATCACCAAAAGGAGGCCTGTGGCTGCTGTGGGGCTTCACTACATCTACAAAATCATGGAAACCACTATGTTGTACATTCCAAACGAGGCCGCCAGGGAGAGTCACAGTGATGAGGCCCGCTACCTAAAAATGTTTCAGAGCGTGGACTTGTCCAGCAATTTCTACTTCAGGTAATTGTTATACGTAATACTTGTGGGTTGTGTGATAAGTAGGTGTAAGGAGCTTGGGGTCTAAATGAGTTTTGTTACAGTTACAGTTATGACATCACAAACTCACTTCAAGTCAACATGGCGGTCCCCAAGTCCCTGAAAGACGCTGTCACCAAGTTCACAGGCCCCAAGTAAGTTTCACTCCCTGGAGTGGATCCAGGATTACGTTCTGCGCAAGGTTAGGTTGTTGTCTCTTTCGAGGATTTAACCTTAAAATCCTTGCTTAATAAGCCCTTGGGCCCTATGGCAGTGTGCTCTCCCGATGAGTACTGGATTGGAAGGTGGAATGTAACTTCTTTCCCGAAGCAGGCAGTTGACTCTCTGTGATAAAAGAGGACTCGCCCACTTCCAGAGCTATGCCTCTCCCACCTGCTGCAGGCAGCGAGGGCAGAACTTTACAGGGGCCGTACAATGCCATGGACAATAATGTTTGCCTACGCACTGTAGGGCGCACCTACCAGTGTGGAGACTGTTCCTCGAGTTCCATTTTACCCAGTGCACTGCCCTCCTAAATCCGCCCTGTTGAAATGTTCAATATCCCTTTACTTCTACTGCGTTTCTACTGCAGGAGGAAAGTGTGGGAATTTCAAGTACGCAGCCACGTCAATTCCAAGTTCGTCTGGAACGATCACCTCACCTCGATGGTCAAAGGCAAAATCCACCCTGAATGGATTGTCCACATTACTCACGGCTTCATCAGCCAGTCGGTCATATCGATCTTCGGTCGACAAGTCAACATCACATTGATTGCCAGACGGTCGAACAAGTACGCTGGGACCCGTTTCCTCAAAAGGGGCGCCAATTTCGATGTGAGTCAGAATCAATCTAGCCACATATTCAAGTCAATGCCTCAAAACTACCTATTTGTCGTTAACATTGACACCTGATCAGGGCGATGTCGCCAACGAAGTTGAGACGGAACAAATTGTCGAGGACATGGGCGTCAGCAGTTTATTGGTCTGCCCTCGGATCTCGAGTTTCGTCCAGGTTCGAGGTTCGATCCCCGGCCACTGGAGTCAAGACATTACCAAAATCGTTGCCAAACCGGCCATATCCTACGACCTTGCAGACCCTTTCGTTCAAACACCAGGTAACCGTTATTTGAACAGTTCTCACAGTAAATTGTGATATTATAATAGGTACCATTATTCCGATAATATCGAGAGAAAATGGGGGGGGGGGGGGGGGGGGACAATAATCGCTAGGTTTTAAAACTCCGTTTTCTGTTATTGTATGCTATTGGCCATTCACCTGCGATTTTTATGTTATTGAAATATCTTACTCTGATTGATAGAATAGATGAAATGAAGAGTCGGAAAGGCAAACAGATTGAAATATTTCTCAAAGTTTGTTGAAATCATAGTATTTTTAACCTTCGAGCACCTGAGCTCGTTGGGTGGCCGTGTGGATCTGGGCGTTAGCCACTTCGCGCTGCATTCTGTTGAGGCCACGGGTTCGAATCCCTTTGAAGGCCATGGAAATTTTGGGAATGAAAAGTTCAGCTGAGTTAAAGTGATTCATCAATAAATTAGCGCCCGTCATGTCAGGCCCGAGAAGTCAAAAATCTTGACGTAAAACTCACTTTACCCTTTACCTGACATCGTTGTGGAGGTACCTCAAAAGTTCATTGAAGAGGCCAGACTGGCCAGCCGCGCTCACTGCCAGTGTTATGATGACTACGTCCTGTGCAGATCCACAAACAACGAATACATAACCTTTTCGTTGCAAGCTTCGTTGGCCAGTTGCACGACCCAAACAATGCAACAAACCCCAGTGTTCTTAATTTCAGTCCTCAACAACCCGATACTTCGGACGACGAATTCTGACGTTAGTTTTTTTTAAATTCTCGATTTGTATTTATTCTGACTTTTTATGTCATCTTATTTTATCATTTCAACTACTGTCAAAGTAAGATGTTTCAATTACATAAAAATCGCAGGTGAATGATTAGGTACCGCACACAATAATTGTAATAATACCTAATGAGCTGGTTAGGGTGAGAAATGACTCCTCTGCTGAGTACTAAATTGTTTATTGGAATAAACAATTGTAGCGTGGGGACCGGTTTCGAGCAACTAAGCTCATCTACAGCCCTGACAAGAAAACCATTTGTCATTAGCACCAGAGAAAAACCATAAAATTAACAAAGTTATATTATACTGAAGGTATATGACAATGGTATAAATAGTGGAAATTATAATAATTATTGATGAAAACGGTCCAGAATGGTGGTAACTTGACAATAGTAGTTTTGGAATATGGACCCACTGTTAAAATTGGCTCCATGACTGATGGCCAGTGAACCATTTGAAAACCCAGTTAGGCTATACGACAGGTACTGAAATGAGAATTGTTGATTATTCTAGAGGCAAAACAAATACTCGATATTTGAGTAGTGACAAGGAGAAAATTATAGGTAAGAAAGTCAGAGGTAATTTTAAAAATGGACCCATTTGACAAGGTTATTGGTTCTAATTGGTAATAGTAAGGATTAGGTTGGAATTATTCTTATTTAAAAAACAATTGATAAGTAAAACTACAGAAAAAGATGACATACCTAGGTGACCTAGTTGACATGGTGAATTTTGAATTTATACAAAAGGTAAATTTGAATATGAAGGTTTAAATTAATTGAATTTATGAATCTATTTGAAGCTACTGTTGAATTTTTGAGAAGTTAAATTTTTATAAGAGCTAGTTTTTTCAGCGGTTTTCATACATAGGTAAATTTGAACAAGTGTTATTAAGTACAAGTAAGGAGGTTGGGTGAAATAGAAAAATCCAGATGAGCTTACCAGAGTGACTTGAGGTAGGTGGAACGGACAATCAGTTCTGAACAATTGGTTAGGCGTCTGAGAGTTTAAATAGTTACCGACTACCTGGGTGGGGACGAGGGATTACCTCCGGCGGGACCCTTTGAGTGTTTTGAAAGGAAAGCCGACATTCCCAGGAAGTTCAGGTTTGTTTTGAGAGTAGAGAACCGTTATTGAGGGGTTATTGGGGATATTTGAGAATGTTCAAGTATGAATTTTAAAGTTTTAAATTAAAAGAAGGGGGGGGGGGGGGGGGTGAAAGAATATTGATTGAGAGAGTTAAATTGGTTTCAGAATTTCTAATATTGGGGATCTACTGATTTTGCCATGGTCGTTTTTATTAAGATCAGGGTGGATAGTATAAGCTTTCAGGATTTCCAGGTTCTCCCACTCATTGAGCAGGCGACCCTTGGGTTGGAAATGTAAAAGTTTACTATCCCTATTTGGGTTAAAAGGATGATTTGAGCTGATACAGTGGTCGGCAAAATCATTATAACCAAGATGCTGAAGGCGAATCTTGCTTTCATGTTCTGCCAATCGGGTTCTGAATGCTCTGCCTGATTGACCTACATAATTTACTTCGCAAAACGGTTCTCCACATGTTAATTTATAAACCCCTGACCTGTTCCTAGGTTCAATTTTATCTTTAGGATTTGACAGGTCAGGGGTTTATAAATTAACATGTCGTATAGCCTAACTGGGTTTTCAAATGGTTCACTGGCCATCAGTCATGGAGCCAATTTTAACAGTGGTTCCATATTCCAAAACTACTATTGTCAAGTTACCACCATTCTGGACCGTTTTCATCAATAATTATTATAATTTCCACTATTTATACCATTGTCATATACCTTCAGTATAATATAACTTTGTTAATTTTATGGTTTTTCTCTGGTGCTAATGACAAATGGTTTTCTTGTCAGGGCTGTAGATGAGCTTAGTTGCTCGAAACCGGTCCCCACGCTACAATTGTTTATTCCAATAAACAATTTAGTACTCAGCAGAGGAGTCATTTCTCACCCTAACCACCTCATTGGATTAGACCTCTGCACCGTCGGCAAACACCACACTGTAATACCTAATTATTAGGTACCCAGTTTTCTTATTTGGTATAACAAAAGAAAGACAGGTTAGCTAGAGACTTTTCCTTATCCCTCATCGTTCGAAAGTCTCACTGATAATCAAAAGCCTAAACCCCTAACCATAACCCCCCCCCTTTTTTTTTGTGGCAGGAAGGCATTTCCGAGGACTCATCGAGCGTTACGGAACGCCCATTGTGGTTGTGAATCTAGTCAAACAGCGAGAGAAGAAAAAACACGAGTCAACACTGAGTGAGCAATATATCAGTGACATCAAGTACTTGAACCAGTTCCTCGCACCTCAGCACAACATTGTCTACGTCCCGTTTGATATGGCCAGAAAAAACAAGGGGTGCGTTCTTAAACATTTTAGCTGGCCCAATTGGAATTTTTTTGAAAACGATTGAAATAAGTTTATTTGCAGAAACAAAGCGAACGTGTTGGGAAGGTTGGCGAAAATAGCAGAATCAGCCATATCGAAAACGGGTATTTACTTGCAGGCCAAAGACACGGAGCTCATGCAGACCGGAGTTATACGCGTGAATTGTGTTGACTGCCTCGATCGAACCAACACAGCGCAGTTTGCGTTGGGGAAATACGCTCTTGCGTTGCAGGTAACGAAAATTTCCTATTGAACTTGATGAGACCGTTTCGTTGTGTTAACCTCAACCGTTACAGTTGAACAAATTGGGTCTCTTCGGCGAGGGTCAGTTGGATTTCGACTGCGATTGCACCCGACTGTTGGAAGTCCTTTACGAAGACCACGGTGACACTTTGGCGCTCCAGTACGGAGGCTCGCAGCTCGTCCACAGGATCAAAACCTACCGTAAAACCGCCCCGTGGAGCTCGCAGGGGAATGACATTATGCAGACGTTGAGCAGATACTATAGCAACACGTTTTCAGGTGGGACATTTTCCAGACGGTTCGTCGTTTTCGGCTCATTGAAGCTTGCGTCCACATCTAGAACAGTCGAGCATTGACTAAAGCACTAGCAGTAAGCGCGTGGCGGCTGAGGTGCTGCTCAGGTTAAAGTATGGGGAATGAGAAGGCCCTTATCAACTGTACGCAGTCTGTGCGAAGAAGCTAGTACTATGTGGAGGTATAACCCTCCATGAGAGAATTTTCTCGGGGCAAACTACATATTATAGACCATATTCTTATTAAGAAAGAAGCATGGGATTAGTTTGCTGCTTGGGTGCCATGCATTTCATTGCTCTTTTCAAGGTTTATCGACATCTACTGATAATATCAATCCTGAATATCTATGTCAAACTTAACACATCGATTTATTGAATTTATCGATTTATAGTTGCCGTGCTATATCGGTATAACGATATTCATCCTTTATCATCTTTACTATTTTCATTTTTGGTTCTCAGACGCAGAAAAACAACACGCCATAAATTTGTTCTTGGGTCTGTACAAACCCTTCGAACACGACATTCCAATTTGGGAAACCACGTCGGATTTCTACTTGCACAATCCAGTGTTGATCAAAAGTCGAAAACCCAACAAGGACATCACAGCGTTTATTGAAAGGTAGTTTTGCGCCGGACTTCAAAAGTGATTTGATTCCTTTGAAAAGACGCTGAAGTGGGTGTGATTTCAGATTACCGTTGACTCAGTGGTGGGGCAAAGAAGTGAACCATTTGTCGGTGGCCGTCAGGAATCGGGAGGCGTCGGTGGCGGAACTGGCGGAACATTCCCCCGTCGACGCCTACGCCGACTTCCACCGGCCGCACGACTACACGTATCTTTCCACGTTGAAGTGAGTTGAGTTTGCGAATTCCAGATGGCCCGTTGGTAGAGTTGTAACCGAAATGCGTTTACAGGGATTACGCTCCACCGAATGTGACGGACGTCGGCCCGTTCACAGTCGCCACCGGAAGAAGGAGGGAAGACGTGAAGGAAGGGAAGTATGGCGGCGTGAGCAGCAGCGACAGGTAAGCAAGTGTTGAAAAAAAAGAAAACGTTTATATTACTTACTTGAAAGTGTCCACTTTCATACTACGGGTGAAGATACGATTATACCTACGACGGTCTATACGGATTGATTATACGATTTGACATTTTTTCGCCTTTTCAAAGTAGGCGTTTTTGGGTCTGGTGACCCAGGGGCTGTGATGTTAATAATAATAATATTATAGTTGTGTGTGGGTCCGCTGACGATGTCTAGCCTTTTCAAATAATTTTCATAAAATTCAGGCTGATGGGATGCCCTGAAAAAGTGTATAGTCTGGCTGCACTGACGTTGGGCTCCAGACCTGATCCCAGCGGCCGACTAGAGAACCAAAAAAAAGGAAATTTCCCTGATTTGTGCCATTTTTTGGGTGATATTATCCCTTGTCTGCCGATGTAGGGTTTTAATATAAACGCTTTCGCTATTCAAACATCACCCAACCCATTATATATTCTAAACATTATATATAGATCGGGGGAGGTGGGGTCCCCAATACAACGGTAAAAGTATAGCTAATCACACCTGCATGGTCACAAGCGGCAATACACTCCACTGGCGGCAACTTTTTAGCGCAACCTTTTTCCAAACAAGCCATCAATTGAATTGAATAGATGAGCGCAACCTTTTTGTTATTACCCGAGAGAAACTAAGAAACAGTAGGTATCTAGCGACCAAACTATGCCACACAACACATCATCTACGTGATGCTCATTACGTAAACAACTGCACCCTAACGACCGATGCGTAATAAAACCTTATGCCGATCAGAGGTAACGAACGGCTCAGGCTGCAAAAATCGTTTTGGAGTCGTTGGAATCAGCCTGAAAAGCTCATTCCATAGACCCTTGTACCAACGAAATCGGACAAAAACTTTCGTCCCCCTTTTGAGGCCTCCTTAGTTACACATCAGAGATAAACAACTTTCGTCGTGAAGGACCTCCCGAAAACCGATGAAGGGGACGAGGGAGGAAAAATCAAGGTAGCCTATAACCACCCCCCGAACTCGCTGATGACAATGAGACCACCCTCATGAAAATCTGTTGAGCCGCTCGGGCGTGATGCTCTGTACACAAAAAACCAAAAAAAAAAAAAAAAAAACATACATGTCGAAGAGGTGAGCGCACCTTTCCATTTTTTGGAAAAAGGTTGCGCTAAAAATGGAAAGGTGCGCTCACCTATTCGACATGTATGTTTGTTTGTTTGTTTTTCACAGCATCACGCCCGAGCGGCTCAACAGATTTTCATGAGGGTGGTCTCATTTTGATCAGCGAGTTCGGGGGGTGGTTATAGGCTACCTTGATTTTTCCTCCCTCATCCCCTTCATCGGTTTTCGGGAGGTCCTTCACGACGAAAGTTGTTTATCTCTGATGTGTAACTAAGGAGGCCTCAAAAGGGGGACGAAAGTTTTTGTCCGATTTCGTTGGTACAAGGGTCTATGGAATGAGCTTTTTAGGCTGATTCCAACGACTCCAAAACGATTTTTGCAGCCTGAGCCGTTCGTTACCTCTGATCGGCATAAGGTTTTCTTAAGCATCGGTCGTTAGGGTGCAGTTGTTTACGTAATGAGCATCACGTGGATATTTTTGATGTGTTGTGTGGCATAGTTTGGTCGCTAGATACCTACTGTTTCCTAGTTTCTCTCGCTCGTAATAACAGAAAGGTTGCGATCTATTCAATTCAATTGATGGCTTCTTTCTCCCGTTTGTGATTGCACGCTACAATTTGTGACTAATGACTTTAAAGTACAAAATGAGTTGCCCTCATCATATTTTTTAATAGTTTGCTGATCCCATCTTTCTTTAGTTTTTTGTAGGTAGGTAGGTACTTGTTGCTCTAATTCCGTGAAATCGGTGTGAAGATTAAATTTTTTCGGAGATGTCACACTGAACTGATGTAAGCGCATCAATAAAAACTTTTATGTTTGGTTTAGGTGAGGTAATTTTTTTTTTATTGGCTTTGAATGGCGAGATAATATCATATTCATATTATAAACGTTCCATCTACTAGCAAACTGTTCGTAGCGGGACGAAGTTACACTCTCGGAAACTGAGCGCCCCTCCCTATAGGAACAATGATAATTGTTTTTGTAATAAATTATTTTACAGGCCTACCCATGTGACTCTGTAGGCCGGGGATGAGGTTGTCATTCTCCTTTTTTTAGTTCTCCTAATAAGATTTACGTCCAACTTTTAGCCAAGGGATGGTAGAGGGAGAGGCTCAAATTTCACACTAACCTAAAATCTGTTTCCAGCTCATCACAGGAAAGTGACGAGGAAGAAATAAAAACGGAATGTTCTTCGCCGGCCCGGCAGAGCGCGGTGGATGTTCCTCTCGTTCCATGGAAGAGGGCGCCCCCCATCGTCGAGCTGAGGCGCCCCTCACCCCAGGACACTCATTTGTACAAAAGGTACTTGAATGGCGCCTCCGGGGTTGCAATTTCACACGAATGATTCCCGTTTTATTGTTCAGGTACGTCGTCGTCGGCATGCAAGCTACACACACCAAAGGCAAATACATCGAGTTGGCTAAACTGCTGACCAAACCCAAAGGAAAGCAGGATTCTCGTCAGGTAGGCAAAGTACTTTCGAGGTGCTCTCTTCATTAAAAAAAAAAAAAAAAAAAAAAAAAAACGGGCTAATCTTCATTTCGTTTAAAGACTGACGTCCCAAAAGTGACTCCAGCGTCGATGGACATTTACGAAAAGTACGTCAACAAGCGCTACGACACGTTAGGCGCCTGCATCACGTCCGATCAAGTCGAAAAATACGCCAGGTATGTATCTAAAGAATATCCCACCATCCACAAATCATGTCGTCCTATACTGGTATTTTGGGAGTACCTTCTTGGCATATTTCAGGCGGGTTCGTGGTGGGGCGACAGAAGGTGGTCGAGTCTATACGTGTTTATTCTTTCGAGCTTTCGGCCAACAGGGTGCCATCTTCAGAAACTGGGGATAAGACCTTAGTATTAGCTACAGTGACTAAATTAGCTATTTATGTAGTATGGGGTAGTTGTAGGCTCAATAATGGTTGTATTCAATATTGGTAACGTCTCTGCGCGTTGCACCCCCCCAGCGGTCGCCGCCGGGCAGCTGGTCGTTTCCCAATTTACGACCCAATTTACATTCCACCAGATCACCCAATGCGTAACAAATGACGTCCTATGTGTTGCCGTTTGCGAAATTCAACGCACAAATTTTAAAAACAGCATAAACCACAATTATTTGCCAATCGCAACAAAAACAAACGCTGTCATTTTTTTTTTAGCGTTATTTAACTTGGGCCTACTATCAAGAAAATCAAATTGCGTTCTTTCGTGTTTCAATGACCTCACTTAAGGGGACTTGCGCATTCTTTTCTGACCCAGTTGGAAATTCGGCCTTGCTACGCCCATGCCGTGACGCTATTTAATTGTTTCTCTTTATTTAATTTCCGTTTTCTTTGCAGGTACCGCAACAACGAGCTGTTTATCTACCCTTCGTCAGGATGGGACTATTGAGACTCTGCTATGTGATATTAAGTGCTTTCATAGACAGCCAATTTCGGAGTTTTGGACAATGAGAGAAAGGAAGTGGTCAGTGAAACAAAATTTGAAAATTTAAAAACGTACTTTATTGATAGGTTTTGTTGAACTGTCAACGCGAAAGTCAATATTTAGACTTGTAAAAAGCTTATATGGAAAATATATTTTTATCAAACTACAGTGAAGCACTAGTGGACTTGATAAGGTATAACGGTAATAGGAAGAATCAAAAAGTTGGATAACTCAGCGAGGGAATTATGTACAGGTTGTGGGACGCCTTCAAACGGCAGCGTTCGGAAGTGGAGGCTGAGTTGCCAAACCTTCGGGCTCCAGGGTGGGAGGGGAAGGCGTCGCGGGCTGTCATGGCTTCACCGGAACCGCAGTCGGAGCCGGAGCCGTCTGGAACGAAGGGAACAGTCAACAGGCGGATCAACGTCAAATTTTTAAACGGGAATTTAAAAAGCACCTGGGGGCTGGTGTTGGTCGGGAAGGTGGTACCGGTGTAGTCCGGCGGCGGGGCGCAGGCTTGCCGCACAGCCATTTCCCAAGTGTCAAGGAGTTGGGAGACAGTGAATTTGGCTGGGAGCTTGCTGATTCGAGATGATAACGCTGAATCGACCTAAAATATACACTGCATTATTGCTTACATTCAGCTCATTAATACGGGATTTCTATCAATCTTTCCTAACAGTCCAGAGTTCAAATAGGAGAATAAGGCCCGAGCCAAACTAATTTGAATTAATCAGAACCAAAGTGACAAAAACGTCAACGTTACCGTAGCCAAGAACGTTGTGGCCGAGTGTTCGTGAGCCGCCAGGTGGCACTTGGGCGGCGTCGCTGGGTAGTCTTCAGGAACAGACACGGACACGGGTGGGACGCAAGGAAGGTTCTTATCGTCCAACCAGCAAATCAACTGAACAGTCCCACCGCTACCGCCGCTTGGGTCCAAACTAACCTGCAACGGGTCACGTTATCAACGCGGTAAGGTGTGTAGTACACACTGAATACAACAGTCGACGCTGCTCACTTTAAATCTTTGGTCCAGCCGAGCGATTTCTCCTTGAAGCACTTCAGGAATGTCGTCTTGAGGTTCTTCCACTTTCTTCCTTTTCAATGGAGGCGGTACATTTCTGAAAACTCAAAAAAATTAGCTTTGCCCTTTTTCTCCACTTCCGCTAATATTTAAATACTGACCTGATATCTGAGCCAAAAAGGGCTTCCATGCACGGGCCAAATGTACGTTGCAAGCTGTGGTTCAGCACGGGAGACTGAAGATGAGTTTTCAGTGCTTCAATCAACGGATGCTGCTCTCTGACAGGTTCGCCGCCCTAAAATGTTCAAACAAAAGTTGCAGGAGGAAGTGTCAAAGGGTATCTAATGGATTTGAGGTAACCAACCCGTTTCAAATCGACTTTTTCGAGCACTGCTTCGCACTTTAGGAGCGTTTCCAGCGGCATGCGTTTGGTCGGGTTGGTCAAAATGTCCAAAAGCGTCTTCATTTTGCTCATTTTCTCCACATCTGCAACGCGAAATAACAGCAGTGGTTATTAAATCGACGCCGGTCGCAGGATGTTCGTGGTATATACTCACTGGATGGGCCTTCGGATCCGACGCGGGATATCATCTTTCGAAGAGGATCGATGTACTTGGACAACTGTTTGATCTTCTCCCGGTAGGCGGCGTCCTCTTGGGGATTGCAGGGCGAGGCGTTCGGTTGCCCTGGTGTGTTGAGGCAGGCCGAGGACGGTGACGGGGCCATGCCGATGTTCCTGATGGACCCCGGGTTCCCCATAGGGGGGTTGTTCGGCGAGGGGACGAGAGCCGGGGACGGGACCATTCCTGGTCTGAAACCAAAAGAGACTGATGCAGACTGATACAGTCTACAGAACCCCTTTCTGCTTGAGCAGAATTTCATACATACTGTGCCTGCATCGGCTGTACGGGAGAGGCAGTTGGAGGAGTCGGACTTTGCCGTAGATACTGTCCCGGGGCAACGGCTCTCGGACCGACGAAGGCACCTCCGGGACCAGGAGCCAGAGATCCATCGGGTTTTCGTTGGCCCATCACACCGCCTGGAGACAAATCGATCGCCAAATGGTAGAAAATTGTACGGTATGGGAGATAGTACTACTAGAAGAGGGGCTTCATGTTTGGGCCGTTCTCAACGTGTTAACGTTTTGAACGTGCCATTCACGAAAATTGATCGTAGGTTATCAAACTCCATTATGAGCTGTGCTAACTGGGGAGAGTCTCAATACAGCGGTTATTGCCCACCAAGCGATCCTGGCGGAAACTATGGTTACTTACTGGACTTTTAGCGGTCGAAATTGTTATTAAAAAAAAAAAAAAAAATCAGTTCGGCGAGTGGAGTACGAGAAAAGTCTAAACCACTACCGTTTTCTCGCACATTTTTTCAAACTGAATACAAATTTGAAATTGGATTTCAAAAAAAAAAAAAAAAAAAAAAAAAAAATACAATCTGCATTTTATTGAAAAGAAAAAAGAAAAAGAGAGATTATTACCAGCGTTTATGATGGGACACTGGATTAAGTTGATTAGCAATGAATCAACAACGCATACCGCGGTGCAATACGAAATAATATTACTATTACCAAAATATAATAAATATTACTATATTACTATAATATAATATAATAAAACTATATTACTAGTCTCTCCGGCTCGCTTCGCTCGCTCCCCAGTGGATGAGTAGCATCGATGGACACGTTGGAACCCCAACAACAAGGAAAACTACCTCCCCTTATAAAAAGTTGCAAAATTCACAGTCGTGGGACACTTTCGGGACACTATCTGAACTTATTAAGGTCCCGCGTGTTATTATATGTAACACAGTTGGGACATCTCAAAACGGGGTTTCCACCCGCCAGCAGACGCCGCGCGAATTAAAACGATCCAATTATTGTCTTCTCACCGTGAACTCGCCCCCTCCCCCTCGGTTTTTTTGAAATCCGACTTCAGAATCGGCGTCGCCATAGATTGAAGCGCATTTAGCTCGCGGATACCACCCAAAAAACGGCTACTTACTGGGTATTTTTGAGCCCGAAAAAAACGTGGGACAAACGCGAGAAAGACGATTTATTTCGACGAATTCCCCGGGCGAATTTCCGATTTACGATTTGACCGACGTCTTCCTCCAGGTCTGATCTATACGGCTCGTATTTTTTCGTAATTTTTTCGACCCCCTAAAAGGCCTTTGGCGCGAGTGGAAAGTGAAAAAACTCACTCGGGAACATGTCATCCCGTATTATGAATAGTAAAACTGATTTTGCATGATAACACGTTAAATGCTGCATCCTCGCATCCAGTGCCTCATTATTTTCAAAATTACAACTTTTCAACTACCTACATTTTAGCATGGTAGGATGTGGAGACCCCTACAGATGTTAGGGGTCTGAGCCACACGTAGTTTTGCTAGTTTGAATTCTAAAATGACTATCAGTTTCGTCTTACATGGTAAAAATACCATTAAAAAATATTTAACCTTACCGCCAAGAGCAGCCGAATGGGGGGACCCGACCATTTGCGGCATGACAGGCGGCGGACCCCCCATGCCGGCTGATGGTCCGCCCATTTGCGGTCCACCCATTTGAGGACCACCCATCTGCGGCCCCCCCATCTGAGGACCGCCCATGGGTTGCCCGACCATCTGCTGACCTCCCATTCCGACCATCATGTTGAGCTGGCCCTGAAAACGACTACGTTAATAAGAGTTCACGAGGTGACATGCGACGTGACGACATTCCAAAGACTCACCTGAACCGGAGGCTGGAGTTTCTGTTGTGGAAGGACCGGTCGGGGATTAATGGCCTGCATCACTGAAAAATGCAAAAACAAAATATGACACACCAGAAGACCCTACAATACATCCGCAGCATAAACTTGAACTTACTGGGACTGGATTGTTGAGGAGGGGGCTGCAGCCCTCCACCCATCATCTGGTTGCCAGTACCTAAAATTTGATCAAAATTAGTGTTGCGTCAGTGTTGCCATCAACCTCCAGTACTGCAGTCACCGAAATTAGCTATGGGCATTCTTTAATTGTCATCAGATTGACGCAATGGCAGAACCTTAACTCAGGAAAGAGAAATAGGAGGGTACATTTAACGATGTTTGGTGGTGCCTGGACTTTGGATGGACTAAACAAAGCCAGCATTCAGCGTTCACAGCTGTACAGATTTTTCACGATGTTCATTTTCAAATATGTAATGAAAAAATCGTTATAGGGTGAAGGCACCAGCTTCAGACACTTCAAAGCCAGATAGTACGAGATCGAGACGTTTTCAAGGCCTTTTCCTAGAGGCATTTGGTGCAGGTTTGTCTGCGGGATCTGATGTCGGCCACGACATTTCGTGTTGGGCATCAGCTACCCCAGATCTCCCTACCAGAGGCTCGAGGCAGACAGGGTATCCTGACAGCACAGGTAAGTCCAAGCTGAGCCTCTCGTTCCCGTAGCCGCATCAACCTAGAGCACCAGATCACATTTAGTGTTATGGTCCGGAGAGAGATGCTCTAACACTTCCTTCTTTTTCCTCCCAAACACTGGCGGCGTAAAGGGAGAAACGCTCCCGGCACACAGTGGTCCAGAAGTCAAATCTAGCTGGAGAAAAATCATGTTATCGACTTGGAAGTAACAACAAAGCCAGGCTCAAGCATGCATTCACAAAGCTCTAAACTAGCACTGACAGCCCCTCTTATCGCGCTCAGTCATGATATTGTCCTTATCTGGCCTCATCAAGAATTGCAAGACTTGTATCTTTCGATGCACTCTTCATTCATCGTTCAACAAGTGATCACTGGTGCCGTTTTGAAGCCGTCTGAGCCTCTTGATCGTCATGGTTCGTTTAATTAGAGGTAAGTAGCGTATGATGCCATTTTCAAAATCTCAGAAAGTGCTTTCTGAGCGTGCTCATAAGCTATCGAGATTTTAACACTTTTTTATGCCTTTTAACATCTATATCTTTAGTGGCACCTCTTGGCCGTTTCTTTTGAGACCAAGGGCGTGTTGGTATGAACCCCAAGACTCCCATAAAACAAGAAAAGTTTGCACGAATTTGCACGTAGGTAATGGAAATATGGGCTTTTTTTGCAGATGGTCCCGAAATCGCATTTACGCGAAAAACTCTTTCTTTCGTCTTGAAGGCGCTCGGGAATTTTCCATCAAGAAATATTGCTGTGGAAGCTTGGATGGACCAAATACGTGACCGCGAGGAGCCTGGCAATGGATTTTCTTATGAAGAAAACAGCACTCTAAGGTCAATTTTAATTAGTTTCCATAAATTATTGAAAAATAGATGGTTAGGGGCGAATAGGGTTGAGAAAAATATTTTAAATCGTCATTCTGATTGGCTAGAAGAGAACTTGATTGAATTTGGCCGTGAACCTTCTTCCATGGCTGTGAGCATAATACCAGGAAAATTTCTCGTGAATCGGCTAACGTAGATCTCCTTTCTATCTTCGGATTCTGTAGTATCTAGTATGAGGCTAAGAACTATGCCAGTAGGAAGAAAATCTTGTTACAATAAAGATGTAATAGATTTGTTGGAACCCCTCGATTTCGTAGCTGAGGAAGATGATCATCTTGAAGAATAATAATTTCAATTTTATTGTTCTGCTTTGTTCCTATTTATTCCAGCAGCGTTCTTTCTTTTTTTCAATGTTGAATTCCTTTCATTTTTTGCCTCAAGAGGTTATTTCAGAGTACAGCTAATTTCATTCATTAATTTTCTATTAAGTATGTAATTCCAGTTATCTGTATCAATCGAGTATATAAAATTATTATGTTATCTTCGTTATTGATTTGTTTTATTAAGCACCTCCTCCCCCATTTTGTTTACGTTCAAAAGTACATAAATGTTATGTGCGCAGTATGCGTTCGTGATACAGCTATTTAAAAAAGGCTTCTTAGCTGGCTCGAGAACTTGAAATACTCCTAAATAACCTACATTCTATCTTTTCATTGAAAATTCGCTCATGAAATGATGTAAATGGAATCAGCGATATTATTGCCTATTTGTTTTGTTTTTTCGTGAAAATGTTCTTAAGGAAACTCGAAAACTGAAGGAAACTTCATTTTATGACTAAATGGACCCGAAATTTGGAATCTACGCCCCAAAAAACCCTTAGATACAAAATCTGGTCGAAAACGAACAGTTTTTGATTTTTGTCCAGCTAGATTTGAATTCTGGACCACTGTGCGGCAGTCCGCCACGAGTATTTTAGTGAATGGGCCCGGGAACCGATTGTCGACTAATACTTTTTTCTGAAAGAACTTCATAATTTGAAGCCATAGCAGTGAGTTTTGGGCTCCTACGGTGTAATACAAATGTCCAGGGCACTTTCGAAAATATCAACTTTGAATCTGGAGGGAAGAGTGGCGCTTCCAAGAAATGCTCTCTGGTGGTTAGCCAATTAACTAAAAGCACGAATTCAGAGAGATTCGCGAGATCAGAAAAGGTGAAATCGCAAGGAAAATAGACAGTCGTTCGGATTTGTTCTGACGCTAGCGTGATGGGACAGACCATACTCATGTTCACCAACACAACATAACCAAAAATAAAAAAGATTTTTTGTACACTTTCTTCTTTTTGTGCGAGTGCACTCTGGCGAATTAGTTAAAGTGTCACCGCGGGAAAATTCAAAACGCCAAATATTCACTAGTGATTTCCTCTGCTCAGACACCTAATTTCTCAGTGCTAACTGTACTTGGTTCATTATCAGTTCAACTATGTTCGGCCGAATTTTCCCATTTCTCTGACCTTGTTCCCTAGCCCATTGGCGCCATCCGAATTTCTCCATGTATGACACTGGACCAATAACATGTTTTGAAAGAAACCATATTAAATCCACAAAAATAAAAAATACGTCGGTGTCCAAGAGTTGGCGAGTTGTGAGAAAGTTGGGGCACCTGATTATGCCGACCTGATAAATGTCAGATGTAATCACACCTCATAGTAGACAGAAACCTGTGAATCTCCTATAGTGTCAAATTCTGTTGCATTCACCCTATTTTCCCAGGAGGGAGATAGCCATTAACAAAAAAATCGATTTTTTTTAAAAATGGTGAATTATAATCGATTTTAACACAAAATTCTCCTATAACACAAAATGAAATCATGTAAATTAGTGCTTAACATGAAGGTGGTATCAAAATAGGCTGGTGATAAGGAGGGGGTGATTTTAAGAATCTGTGCTGATTCATGGTTTTGCAGCTGTAAGTCTCCTGCTGGAAATTAGATGGCATGCAAACAAGGTGTATTCAATACAGCGATAAATCCAAAAAGTTCCGCAAAAGGAAACTACAAACATCGACATGAAATAAGGTAAGGATCTAAGATGTGTGCAAGCTGTGTCGTCTAGAACGCATCTACTGGGAAAAAACACCACTGACACCGAGTCATTCAAAATACAGAAATCGTCAAAGAAAAGAGTCAGAGAGTCAACAAAGATGGTAATTATCGACAAAAATTGCAAAAAATAAAAAAAATGAAGGCAGACTACCAACCAAAACCAATACTACGAATCCAGAAGAAATTCGAGAACTTGAAGAGGTACGCGGTGGGGGAAACATTCAAGCAAGAAGCACACTTGTGTTTCGGTGGGTCATGCACGAGAAGAAGGCGCTCATTGTGCTGATTCAAACTGCTTGCGGGTGCGGAACTGCAACACTTGCAGTTTTTCCAACAGATCTCGCTGTTCCAGTTGGCAACGCAAGCGGTTTGAGCGTTAATTAGACTCCCTGGGAGGTGTGCCCGTCCAACCGTGAAAACAAAAAGTAACCTGAACGAGTGCAACCAAAATGGCAGGTGCAAATCTCACACAAGAACGTACCTGTGCGCGCAAGGTTCTGTAGAGCGTTTATGGGGTCTTGCATGTTTGGCCCGGCGTTCCCACTCATCATACCGCCTTTCTTAGTGTCTACATGGAGGAACACAAGATGGAAGTGAAAAACCCGGGAAGTGGTTTTGGGAAAACGGTTAACAACTGATTAAGAGGGAACAGTCGTGAAGTGATATGGGCGACATCTCGGCGTAACTCGCGCGTAAAACCGTTTTCAGACGTGAGATTCTTTCTGGGGGAGCTCAAACTTCCGTCGTAGTCGTCACGTAATGCAGCCTCACTACTTGAAATCCCCGAAAAACGTTAGAACGTAAATGTCGTTCAAACTTGTCCTCCCCTCTCCCATTTTTTACAGTCCAGTGAGGTGGTTTTGACGTAGGTAACAAAATTAAGGTTGTCGGTTTTTCAATGATTCGTGCGTTTTTTTGGGGTTGCTGAATCCGAATCTGAGGTGCGTCAGGTCAAAAAACGCAAGAAACTTCTAAGTTTTGGACGTTGTCTCGGGTTTTCGCTTGTATATAGGAAACGAAGGATCCTATGTAAATAGTCACCATAATCAAAGTTGAAAAGCATAAAAGTTTACGTCGAATGACCCTCCAACACTCAATTTCGACTGATTTACAGGGCCGCAATTGGCGTTCAAAGAAAGCCAGCTGATGTGGATGCTATAGCGGACTCGGCCTCAGCCGTGAAGTTTCATCTGACGGAACAAGCCCACATTTGGAAATTGGAGGGGTCATTCGACGCAAACTTTTATGCTTTTCAACTTTGATTACGGGACTATTTACGCAGGATCCTTCGTTTCCAATATATAAGCAAAAACCGGAAACAACGTCCAACATTTCGATGTTGTTGTTGCGTTTTTCGACCCCAACACCGACCGGTAGGAGGCAGCAAACTTCAGATTTGGCTTCAGCAACCCAAAAACGTATGAATAGTTGTAAAACCTACTACCCCAATTTCGCTACAAAATCACAACTTATGAACACCTTTGACTGCACTAATACCCACTAATACATTTATACTGTACTTACTCAGCTCCCTCACGTGAAGAATGAGTCTGGCGACAAAACTGAGGTACTCCTCCTGGAAACGAGGAAATCACGTCATCATTGAACAAGTGATAAGTCACTATTTCTACAATCCCAACACCGTTAGGCAAACGGACTACCCACTATAAGACTGAACAAACCTTGGATTTTGCTTTCTGATACACATGAGTTTCCATTTCACTGCCTTTCTTCACAGTCGCCATTCCCGACCGCTGGATGGCTTCGTCGCTGAAAAAGGTAAACAAGTTAAGCACGAGAGAAGATTTACGTGGAGATTTCCCTATTTTTCCCCGAATTGCTATATATAGAGTTCGGAAAAATTTGCGGTAATTAGTAAATCTTTGTTTTGAAAGATCGTCAACATTTTCACATTTGGCTAATGAACAACAACTTATGTAGCTGTAATAAACACAAGACATACATTGCCGATTCTTACTGCAATTTGAGTTACTGGAGCCCCCGCCCCATTTTGGTTTATTATTCATGGAATAATATACACCTATATAAACGCGACGGAGGTCGAAAATTCAGGTCGGTCTCAAAGTTTTCAGCCATATCGCCCAAATCCGTGGGGCTCTGAGGGCTAAAAAGGGGCTACGGGAGGGCTTTTTTGAAGGGTTTCGGCTATGGGGTCGAGTTAGGCGTCGAATTCGAAGTATTTTTAGACGTCGAATTTTTTTGAGCCCCAGAACGATTCGATTTCACCGTGGGGATCTATTGGGCTCTCATGGGATTTTCGAAGGATCCCAAGAGGTCAAATATTTTCCCAGTAATTTTTGACGCGTAATCCATTTTTCGGGGTCCCAAATCTGTCCGAACAATGTGCTTTTTTTTCAAAAATATTTTTTTATTGGCACAGAATTAATTTTCGTAGAAGGTAACCTATATCAAAGAATAATAAACCCTTGTGTAAAATTTGCACCTTTTTTTTAGGTACTTTAATGTATTCTACTCCATATTACAGCGGAACGACACCTCACGCGAACCCCACATTAAGGCTGATCTGGGACTGTTTGAATCAGCGTGACCTTTTATGTTCTAATACCAAGGTCACTATGAAGAGAGCGCTATCGTACAGAAAGCACCGCGGTTTTGTTAGGCACTGTTAAGTGAGTCTGCTGGAGTCGTTGATTTTGGACGAACCTTCAAGAAAAGCTCCGAGCTTTTGATGGATGTGAGATGGTCGAATGAGGTGTCGTTTTCCCCGTAATTTTGAACGTGGAATTAATTTTTTCGGGTCCCATATCTGTCCAAACATTGTACGGGAAATTTTTTAATAAAAAAAAAAAAAAAAAAAAAAAAAAAAGTGTTCTATAATAAATAGATGATAGTAAACCCCTGTGTGAAATTTTCGGCGGTTTTTTTCAATAGCCATTGGTTCAAACGGTATCGATACATCGATATTTTGTACGTCGATATATCAGAATATCTATAGAACGTTCAAAATGTTAAATCGATATTTTCTCTTTCGATACCCATCCCCAACTCAAATTCGAGTACTTCAGTAATTTTTGGAAGACTCAAAATTTCAGCAGGGGCATTTACTGTCAGCTGAGATTAGGTTAGATTGACTATGTATCCCTACCTTCTTCACTTTTCCTGTTTTCCTGTTAACGTGTACCTATTTTAATCTAACTAGATTTATGGATGAAGCGCTTTTGGCCGTCATGTTGCCAACCTTGTAATGCCCGAACGATTAGACCACAACACCTCAGAAGTAGTAAATTCTAACTAGGTGTTTCCTAACTGTTAAGAAAAAAACCCAGCAGGATCATTTAAAATGGATACTCACATCTTCTGAACGACACTTTGTCGGAACTGATGTGTCCGCCACTCCTCCGTCGCCATGTTGGTTTGTCAACGATGCACCAGGAATACTGAGAACAGACGTTTATATAAGATTTTGATAAATACGAAGACCTGGGGGTAATGGTGAGGTCAAGGAATACTATTCCGTGGGTGGGGTTCGCCTCAAAATACGTGTCCACCTCCCACGCCTGTGTAGCTTCACATTTTGACAAAAAACTCGGTTTCTCGCCAAGTTGGCCCAGCAAAGTTTCAAGCCAGAATGTCTGAAACTGTAGGGCTCTTTAGGGTTATTAATAGGAAGCTCGAAGGGCTCTGATTAGGTTTTCCCCTTCCAAAAAAATCGATTGAGTGCACCCGGACTGTCCGGGTCTACTACGCCTCTTCATCGTCAGAGCGACGGTCTGGTCGAGAGGGTTCAACACGAGTCGTGTGTTACACTACCCATTGGGAACTGCTGGCAAATATGATGAACCAAGACCAGGAGGAGTGGGATCAACATATTGCTCTGGCATTCGTGCATGGAACCACAGGCCTGACCTCAGGTATGATGACGTTTGAGGTGGAACTGACACTTCCACTGAGTGCTTTGCAGGGAGGTGCCGAGGGTCGCGAATGCGATGGAAGATTAGACCACAGAGTAACAGAGAGCAGGATTAGACACCAATCACCAACTGGCCCGGAAACGACTCCTGAAAGGTGCAGCAGCAGGAAGAGGTACGACATCCAGCATAGAGAAGGCGACAAGGTGTGGTGTCTCCGGCCACAGCGGAAGGTTGCTGTCTGCCCCAAATCGCCTTGGGTGGGACCATGTGGTGAAGAAAATTACGAACGTAGTGTACCGCAGCTTCCAACAGGATAAAACTATGTGTGATCCACGCAGATAGTATAGTGCCCTTCAATGATGGAAGGGAGTTAGGAGGCGGCTCAATTTCATCGCAACCGGCAACGGACACGTGTTGCGCAGACTGCGCAGCGCAGTTCAGTGCTAGCCTACTAGTTTGGCTTTCGGTGGGATGTTCATGGTAGAAGTGTAATAAAGCCTTTTACCAGTTTATTATGTCCTCAATCGTAACAATATCTTCAGTCCGACACTGGTAAAATAATTCAATTAGGCCTATAATAGGCAATAATTGCCCCCGTCAAGTTTTATCCAAGTTCAATTGCAACAACCTACCAGTCAGACCCGGTGTTCAGACTACCCTGTGCCTTCTGACACCTGTCGCGCACAACCCTACGAAAGCATTTCAAATTTTACTCATGGATCGAGTGGGGAAATGTGGATACGACTGAGGAGCGTCAGAGGAGTTCGTATGTTTAACCTGGATCAAGAAGACAAAAGGTTTCAACTCATTAAAAACCCTGAGACTGACCAAACAATACTAATAATATGTACCTACTATTAATAATTATTATGAGTATTAGATAGTAGTAGCTAATTGATGAACAATGTTCATCAATTAGCTGTATGTCATACACCCTGTTGTTTCGTCTGGTTTCTACCATACAAACAACCTCCCCACATTCTCTTTGCACCGCTTTGAAAACTACAGCTACCATCGCGTACGGTCAAACTCAAATTGGGAAATTTGTAGAAAATACTCACCAATAAACAAACTAAAGTAAAATTGGGGCGCACAGATCAACACGCAGGATAGGTTCAATCACTCTGTCACTGTCACTCAGCAGCCATGTCTCATTCTTATTCACTTCGTCATGTTGTGGTTGTTGCTTCCAAAAAGAACACAATCCGTTCAGTGAGATTTTGGTTTATTGTTGGAATAATAGGTATCATTCCAACAATAAACCAAAATCTCGTGTCGGGGGACCAATATGTTTGATCGGCCTCAAAATTTGTCATTATGTGAATATTTCATAAATGAAACGTCCGTCCGCCGTCAGGGGCGGGGGGATTTTTTTTTTTTTTTTTTTTTTTTTCAATTCTGAAATACCTATATAAATGTCATGGTAGGACGCGAGGAAAGACTTTTGATTAATCTTATGTTATAGTAAATAAATAAATAAATAAACCAAGACTTGGTAAAAATAGTTAGTATTTTGACAAAACACTTGGTTTACCATCTATAATTCTTTTTTTCTTTCCATCATATATTTTTATTTTCTATTAATTGATTAATTTTTGTTGCTGTGCTCGCAAGGTTTTCAGCTCGATCGCCCAAACCTGTTGGGCTAAAAAGGAGCTATGGGTGGGGTTTATGAGGGGTTCTGGCTGTGGGGTCGAGTAAGGTTTGACCGTAGATTTCATTTTCGTGGGTCCCAGAACGATCCAATTTCACGGTGGGGTTCTATGGGGCTTTCATGGAGCTACAAATGAAGCTTCTTAAGGATGCCAGGAGGTCGATTGAGGTGTCGTTTTCGAGTAATTTTGAACGTAGAGTTCATTTTTGGGTTCCGCATCTATGCAAACGCTGCAGGAATACAGTTTTTAAATATTTTTTTTTATTGAACGAATTAGGTAAGTTTTGGATAATTTTATTTCAAAGAAGTGTAAAATTTGCAACGTTTTCTTAAAATAAAGAAATCCCCATGAGAACACTTCATAAACGATACCCCTAAAAACTATTTAATTAAAATTAAATTAATCGTAACATACCCCCTTTAAAAAAAACGGGTTCAGTTATATGAGTTTTGTCCAACAACAGATAAGTTACTTATCTGTGTGTGTTGCCATAAAATGGTCACAACAGCAGCGACGCGGTGTGGTGCTTCTTGTTTGGTGTATCAAGTTACGAATTTCCTCTTGTTTGAATAAAATCTAAATAGTTTTTCGATAATAAATTGTGCACAATGGAAGAACTGCAGAATAAGCTTCAGGCCGAACTCGATAAATTCAAAGCTGTCGGTAAAGGTGAGGCGAACTAAAAGCGGTTGTTTTCGGAACGTGTTGTGCCCCATGCTTTGATTTTTTTGACACGTTCTTCGTCTCTTTTCAGAATACCATTCGGCAATTTCACAGAGGCAAGTCCTGGACGGTCAACTGCATGAAAATATGGGAGTGAAACAAGTAAGTGTGAGACGAAGTGTGAGGCTCTACTTTAGCTCGGTCAGAGGGGTGTTGTGCAGGGCTGAGCCTCTCGGTCTGAACATGGGGTGTGCCAGATTCATTCAACCACTTATCAGGAAAATTCAGGAGTAGCACCATTTTTTACTTATCTACCTATCTATTTGTATCAAAAAGTTGCGCTGATAACGTGAAAAGTTGATCCATTTTTGTAACACGTCAACCCAGTTTTATAGCTCTAAGAACCGGCTCTGTAGCTCTGCAACTCGTTGTATACGGCTTCAAACCAGCTTTCAACTACTCAGCCTGGGTTTGTACCTCCTCAGTCAGTCTTGTAGCGTTTCGAATAGGTTCTTTGGATCCCTATCGGCCCTAGAGCTCAGCAACTGGCACTTCAGACCGATTCTGTACCTCTTTAGCCCATTCTGTCCCTCTTTTAGCATTTCAAGCAGGGTTTATTGCTCTCCAATCGGCTTTATGGTGCTGCAAGTGGTTCTATAGAACTTCATACCAGGTTTAAAGCCCCTCAGGCTGGTTCTGTACCTCTGCAGTCAGTCTTGTAGCGTTTCAAATAGGTTTTATGGTCTACAGCGCTATAAGTGGTTCTCTAGGTCTTCAAAACTAGTTTTATATCCCTTCAGTCCGTTTTGGTATATCTTCAGTCAGACTTGTAACGTTTCAAACAGTTTTTATGGCTCTTCACGTTGCTCTGCAACTGGTTCTACAGGGTTTCAAACCGGTCTGTACCTCTTTAGCCAACTGAACAGCTCTTCAAACTGGCTTCATAGCTGTGACCGTTACTATCGGACCCATCCTACCCAGGTTGTACCAATTTTAACGTTTGTTCAACGAAAATTGAGGTAATGGCTGGTAACAGAAATAAAGAGTTGTACTAATACGACCAGGGGAGTCGACGTAGCTCAATCGAGACCGCGGCTGATTGTAGTGGTTGACGTAGTGGGTTCGAGTCCCGCAGCGGGCTCTATTACTTTCGGTCCGTCCTCAGATCCCGGAACGGAGTATAAAGTGTAAGTCCGGTTCAGAGCCAGATGGGGTTACTTTCGCCCCTTGTGACAACCGTAAATGGGTAACACAAGAAAATCGAATTTACTTTTTACATAGTTGGTAATAAGACCATTGTGGGAACAGACACTAAGCAAAGAGATAGGTAGGTATCTCGAAGCTCTACTTGCCAATAATTCGCTAGTTGACCGAAATCATTAACCAAATTTTGGTGTTTCCCAATAATTATTACGGTTGGATGCTGAAGCTCAGTAAAATCAGGGCGTTTGAATTTTCGATCAACCCTAAAAAAATCGCGTTGACAAAGAATCGCCAAAGGTATTCTTTCATAGTGGGCGCTTGGCAGAATCCGCTACTAGATACTCATCATTTTTCATCAACCGACATACACCATGTATTATAACAATTTTCTGGTGCCAAGCACCGTGAGCAGAGCCAATGTCATCCAGATCAGTGACTCCCACAATTTACCGTCTTTTCAGGAACTAGATCTACTCAAACCTGACGGTGAAGTGTACAAAATGATTGGTCCAGTTCTCGTCAAACAAGAACTCGCCGAAGCCAAACAGAACGTCAGCAAGAGGATAGATTACATCACTAAAGAACTGTAAGTTTTGATCAAGTACCAACGCACAGTGAGTTATTGAGTTGGAGCAATTTAGGGGAAGGGAAATCATAGCATCTAAGTGAGTCGGCATATCGGGCTGAAAATCGGTAAGTTTATGTTTTGGATGTGTGGAATCCAAAATTGGTAACAGAAATGAACATCCAAATGAAAACATAAGACGTAAAGAAAATTATCACTTCAAGTCTAAGATTTTTTCAAGTAAAAAGGTTTTTTTACGATTATTTTTAAAAAACGAAATACATACTATTTACCTTCAAGTCTCATCTGAGAATGAGCATACGGAAAGCGTCTAAATTTTTCAAAAAATGTGTTGAACACTGAGAACTCGTGTACGTCACAGTCGCAACCAAACAATCGAATCTCGTAATTGCTCCCAAGCTATTAGTGCATCAGATTGATTGCTTGCGACGTTCATTAGTTGAAGAACTGTTGTCAATCGCCATGTTTGGGCAAGTGCACCGTTCTTCTCGGTCGTCCTTGAAGGTTTCGTAATCCATTTTCTCTTACTTAAGGTAACCATGTACACGTACTTTGGGTCCGAAATTTGTTATTGCAACTTCAATTTGTCGATTTTCCTTCCCCAGAATTGCTCAAATAACGCACTGTGCAACGTTGAAAATAACCTTTTTACGACAGTCCTCAACTCCTTTTTTCATTCCAGCAAACGGATGGACGACATGATCTCCTCGCTCGACGCCGCTCAAGACAAGCACAAAGAAAAACTCGCCACCCTCCAAATGCAATTCCAAGCTGAACAAGCCAAAGGTGGCATCGCAAAGGCGTGAAAATGGGACGTTTATTCCACTAAGGAAAATTTCCTACCTTGTGTTGTGCAGATCCGGCAACTAACTTCAAATCGTTTTTACCGCGCCAGAACAAATTTGAGTTTATCGTTTAAAACATTGATAAAAATAACAACCGTCACGCTTATAATATAATAATAATAAATTGATACATTAATTAATTGACCGTTAAATTTGTACTTCATCATGACCACTTTGGTGGCTTCTTGGTGGACAAACGACGACAGGAAGGAAAGCATCAGTGGTGGCTCGTGCTACAATCATGAGGGGGTTCCAAATTGAATGCTTACTCAATTAATATTGTAATATTATTACCTAGTTGATCTGCTGACTAGCAAGAAGAACGACCTTTAGCAAGAAGTCGTCTCAGAGAATTTCCTTTTATTTTTCTTCTCTGGTATTTTCAGCAGTGTTCAAAAAATCCTTCGATTATATATTAGAGCAATCATTGCTCTATCTCTAATTTTTTGGTTAATTTCATGAGGATTTGACGATTACAATCCGAATTTACTGGGAATAATATCCCTTTTCCCCTACAAAAAGTCCCCTTCCCTTAAAAATGTGTTTTGGCAACACTCTAGCTCAGGGTTGTCCAACAGGCGGCCCGCGGGCCGCATCCGGCCCGCGATGCTATTAGCTGTGGCCCGCGAAGGTTTTACGGAAATCATATATTTTCTTTAAATGCTACCATTGTAAAAAAAAGATTTATATTTTATGGTATATCAATGTTTTTACATCACAAGTGCAGTCCTGCATGCCGTAGACGTGTAACACATCCTTCCTCCACCACTACGAGAATCGCACCACAGAGTTCACATTAAGCTTAAACAGACATCATAGTTCACGCAGGCCACACCTCCCTGCAGTAGTACGCGTGCCAACTGTCAGTCGCGTCGCCAACCGCCAGCGCGCCAGTGCAGTGCTGCCAAATCGGGGGTTTTCCCCCCAGATTTAGGGGTTTTTTTCTAAAGGGGGAAATTCGGGGGAGAAGATGTTTTTGGTTTTTTTAAGGGGATTTCAATTTGAGAGGGGGATTGGGGGGGGGGGGGAATAATCATGGCTCCGGGGGTCACGGTAAAAACCTAAACGCCAGTGGGTTGTTAAATAGGGATCGAGGCAAGCAATCTAGGTAGGTAGTATGTTGTGGGCATCACGGTCGGGGTTTTTTGGTTTTTTTCCCGCGACTCGGGGGTTTTTGTTCGGGTGGTTTATATATATTATATGGTAGTATATATGCTACCATAAATGGCCCGCAACCAGATCAAAGGTTTTAGTTTTTGCCCTTGAGGCCTTACAAGTTGGACACCCCTGCTCTAGCTGCTGCGAAACTTTCACCTGTCAGCCATTATAATTTTGGTAAATCACGTGACCTTTCCTCCTCCCCCCCTCTCGGGCGTCATTCTTTTGCTTGCTGAGGTTCAAACCCGATGTCAGCTCCAAATTCTGACGTCATTACCCAGCCGAATGGAACTGTTATCAACTTGCATCAACAGTGACTCAATGGAAAGCTTGTTATAACGCTATAAATAGCGTTCTTCCCAAACTGATATAAAATAACATTTTTGACAGGTGCCTTCCCTCTCTCTCTCAATTATTGTATTAAATACAATATATACATTTTATATAGGTAACTCGTTAATTGGAAGGGTGGCCAGAAGGCTAAAATTTGCGAGTTTAAATAAACCGATAATCAATCAATCTCTCACTATCTTTGGGGGTTCTCTGAACCAGTGAACCCCCTGGACGAACCGCCCCCGGATGGCATTCACTCCTGGACAGTTTTGTACAAGAGGAAACTGCTTTTGAGACCGGTAGGCCTATCAACAAAGCCCTAACCTGCCCTGTGGATGCTGTTCACTCCTGGACAGCAGGAACTCCAGCCCTAACCTTCTTACCTGTTGACGAGCTCTCCTCAGCCGAAATGATGGCGAACTGTTTCCCAAACTCGCTCATCCCACCACTTGAGAATACGGGTTTTCTCACTTATCCACCAGTACGTGACTGCTCTTCTGAGGAACTTTCCTTTAAGATCGATTACCTAATTTTGGCGGATGCCCCAAAATGAATACCCCGTAACACTCTACAGTGCCTCTCTTGATTCTGACGCCAGAACCCTATAATAGGCTGGAAATAAAACAACGTTTTGTACAACGGACAAAAATCATGCTTTTAATAATTAAGGTACAATTTTTTAGGTTGACACTTTTTTTCATTATTGTTTTACATTTGTTTATACAATAAATCGCTTAAGAAAAGTAGAGACAATGCTCGACAAAAAGTACAGAACAAATAAAATCCACAACAGGTGACATGAAAAAACGAAGTACCGCGAATTTCAAACTTTGAAATTCCGTCTTGAAAAATTGCTGGGGAGCTAAATTGTAGGAACTTGAAACCCTGACAACTACGAGGACGATCGGGAACTAAAGATTGGAAAACAGCGTGTAGCGAACAGCGACGAAAAAGACCGCAAAACGGCCGAGCCGGTAAAAAATTTAATTTTTTACTAGCGTTCTTTTTGAACAACGAAAGCGTTGAACTTCTACGAGATTTCGAAACAGCTTCTACAACAAGTGAACGACAAAAATGGAGATAACGTCAATACACGTGATGACATAGTTTCATAATCTATCAACACACATTTATTTAGATAATTTCTTTACAATACACATCACCAAAAGGAAAAAAACATATGCCCAACTGTTCTAACGGAATCTATTCAAAAAAAGGCGAATAAATTTTGTGATGGCAAGAGGCGATTTTTTTTTTCTCGAAAAACAAACGTCATTATTTCGTCATATGCGTGAAATTGTGGTAACTGAGCGCTGTGCCGTGGAACTGCAGAAATCGACAAGTTTTTGTTTTGAATATAAAAAGTGAAAAAGGTTTTTAAAGTGCAGCAATATAAAAAAATTGTGAGTTAGTTTAACGAGAATTTTGGCACTTGGTACGAGGAGTAGTTTAAAAAAAAAATGGAATAACGTTTAAAATTGATATGAGAAAAGTGTGGTTAAAATTAGTAGAATTGGGAAAGATTTTCTGAGCAAAATTGGATATGAAATTATGGGGCACAAAATTGGGCATTTTTCAGCACAGCTTTGGTCATTTTGAACCACTTAAAACTCATAGGACGTTTGTTTAGGTGTTAATGAACAAGAACTAAATAATAAATAGAGTATTTGCTTTGCTAGATTCAAGAGAAACGGAGGGGGGGGGGGGGGGAGTATGTACAGGATTAGGATATAAAAATAGGGTTATGTACTAAAGTGCTATTTTTATAAGATAATTTAGGTAGGTAAATACTCTGAAATAGAGTTCGCTTTGGTTTGAATACTGAATTTCACTGGTTTGTCCAGATGGGGCTCGCAGACGCTTAAAGTTGCAGGCGGACCGAACGCCGACGGTCTTCACTGGTGCGTCCAGACGGGGCGAGGCTCGCGGTTGCCCGAGGGTCGGGACGGCCACAGGGACTGATCCCACGACGGCGGCCACCACACGGGACCACCGGAATCGGACAAATGCGGTGAGAATTGCGACGTCGCCGACGGTGGGAACCGGACGTAGGGGTTGTACGAGGCGACGGGAGGCCTTTCCGAAGGGAAACGGACCGTCGACCGTCGGGTGGTGTAGTAGCTAGGCGGCGACGTTGGGTGCGGGTAGGACCAACTCGTTTGCGGAGGGGGGTCCGACGGCCAGGACGTCGTCAACTGGAGGTGCAGTTGCGGCCTGAGAACGGCCGTCGCCTGAAAGAATGACAAACAAGTTGAAATATTCTGCTTCTTATGACACTTCAAATCATCCTTAACACCAGCACCCAGCACCCTCAGTAAGTGCAATAGCCGGTTTTTGGCGAATGTTAAAAGTTTTTAACCCAATGCGGCAAAAACTAGGATTTTGGTGTTCTTGCCGGTTTGGGTTAAAACTTTAAACAGCCGCAAAAAATCGGCTATTGCACTTACCGAGATGCGGTCGGTCGCATTCGACCCAGAAATGTGCCAAGTATATGGCGAAATTTTGTTGGTTCAGGTAAGTATTGTAGGTTTTGCAGAAACGTCAGAATAGTGAACAAAAATCCTCAAGATTGATGGAAAAAACCACGTTTTTTGGTAGTTTTTCGACAAAAAACACATGAAGGAAACATTTTAGACCCATCAACATACGTATGGGAGTGTTCAGCGTTAAATGTCCTGTATGAATAGCAGCTGCTCGTTGTAAAATGAAGTTGGAAATTAAGAGCGTTTTTTTTTAACAATTGGGTACTGTACAGCGGAACCTCTGCATCTAGGGGCAAAACGGACCTCGGATTCGGATTCAGCACACTCAAAAACCCCATGGACCACTATCAGACCTCTTGAAGCATGAGATCGATTTTTTGTAGAGCAGTGTGCGAGTCGCATTATTGTTACACCATCATCAGTACCTAACAACAATACAGAAAACTGAAACCAGTCTACGTTAAGTAATTCAAGTTCTCGTGGAAATAAACGATTTTGACGAACATCATTGTTTAAAATGAATCATGAAATCAGAAAGTTGGGGGGAGGGGGGGGGGGGGGGGCACGTAATTTAATCGTTTAACGTTTTAGCTAATGGCATGAACAAATAGAGACCATCTGAATCACTGGCATCACAGCTAGCAAGAGCTCTCAACATACCTGAGCTTCAATTTTTGGGGCTGTGGTGGGGTTGCGAATGATGGGCCGGAACCGGGGTGGTAGATACGTCGAAGGCCTGAACGTTGACGGTGGAGTTGTAGTCGTCGTCGCTTCATAGCCCCCCAAAGACCAACTTGGTGCCGGCGTCGTCGTCGGCTGGCAGTCTTCACAGTCCGTCGTCGACGGCACTACAGTGGTCATCGTCGACGGTAGATCCGTGGACGTTCGCACTGGAAATTAATTTAAAATGACATTTTATAAATCATTTGTTGCAGTGTCAACCATCTACCCACGTTGACAAACTCACTGGTAGTATCGGTGGTGAACGTGGTGACCCGAGACGTCCACTCTTCTGTGGTGGGCGGCTCGGTCGTGTTGGCGACAATGATGAGGAGCGGCGTTTCCGTCGGCCGTTCTCCAGAGTCCGTCGCGGAAGTTGGGAGGACCGTCGCTGAGGTCGTTGGCGCCGTCGTCGTACCCACCGTCGGAGGTTCGTCCGTCGTCGACGGCGGTAGAGGCAGTATGGAAGTGGTTTCAGCTTCTCCTGAAGGACAATTGCACAACTATTAGACCAAAATATTCATCGACAATAAAATGCATTATCTAATTGTTGTCATTTAATGTTAGACAAGACTTATGTCACAGTCAAGGTATGCAGAGCACGATTTATCTTGACAGGCGAAGAAAAACTAGACGGATGAGGTGGTCGTTGAATTTCTCAACTCGACAGCTCCATCGGGATTTTATTTTTTCTCCAACCTTATCGAGTCGTTAAGATTTTCCGTCGACTTTCCCCTCTCACCAGGATACCTGATGTTTGGCCTTCAACCTCTTTATGACCTTTTTTTTCGTCTAAAGACATTTTCTGGAGAAGTAAAAGTGGCGCGTTTGGACGCTGATTGTAGTTTGTCAGATAAGTGGGGAGTATCGCTCCGGGTTTCATCAGGAACCACTTAGGGAGGCTCATTAAGGGTGACTCAGCCGGAAATACCGTGTTTTGGAAATTCCGCAATATTGTATTGTCTGGATGGCCTCAACTTAACTCAGGCAACGAGCAAGAAGTTGTGAGAAGGTCCTGGTTTCATCAGAATCGATTGGCTGAGGCATGATGCCAACCGAGTGGCTAGGGCATGCAGCCAACAGTTTTTTTCCGTACCGCCGGGCTCCACATCTTGCCATCCATGAAGTGGGTGGGAGAGGGGAGACTTCTCGCCCTGGGTGAGGCAACTGCTCAACTACCCCTGGACCGAAGGGCCTGGGACGAATTGGGAGGTGCTGCTCTACCAGCTGCCGTAGGGCAACAGGGCAACTGCTGCCCTGTACGTAGACAGGCTGGAGACATACCTGGTCCAGTTCTCCCTCATCCCGTCAGGAAAACTTCAGCCTCCAGAACAGCCTTCTCCTAATTAGATACTTCGTTGAGGCCTCTGGGCCGCCGCACCATGCAAAGCCAGGATTGTTGGCCCGTGCCAGCCAATGTAGGTTTGCCGAGAAGTCCCCGTAACTGCTCAGCAACTGAGAGGCCGTACAATCGGACCACGGCATTCTTCATCAACTGAGACAATGTTGAGAAGAACTAAACTGTAAGCCTCCCGGAGGAATCGACATCCCTCTCCTCCTGCTCCCAGCCCCCAAGCACACTTCCAAGCGCAGCCTGGTCCGAGAAGCTCCAGGCTCAGATTCTCAAAGCTTGATCTTCACCTGAAAGGGGCATCCCAGCTGACACCCACAGGCTACAAATTGCCTGCAGCTCGACCTCCACGAACAAGGAATCCGTCACCCAAAACTCTCCTGTAGGGTAGGCACCCTCCTAAGCCATCCTCTGTCTAACCTCAGCCATCCAGCCCCCAAGGAGAGGTCGGCAATTGTGCCAACAAAGTAGCTGGGGAATATTGCCAATCAAGTTGCTGAGGCATACTGCCAACATAGTACATGGTGCTGGTACATCCCACCAATTGAATCCCTGCGGCATGCTGCTCACAGTTTCTAAGGAATCTGCGAACTAGAATTGACAGCGTTTGAACTCAACCAGGGACCATTTCAGACACTCAAATCACCAAAACTACCCCCAAACATTCGCTATTTTTCTCTTTCCAACAGCTCAGATAGCGTCTTTCCGATGTTTCGTAGCACTCTCAATTATTAACTAGGTTTAACTCAATATGCAAATTGATCCCGCTTTCCCACACTGTTTTCCCCGCCACATGGGAATGTCATTAATCTGAACAGTTTCGGGAGAAAATGGCGTGCAATGGAATAGGGAACACAGAGAAACCGACACAAAAATAAATCATTTGATTTTATCCACACATAATATTATAATGTACAATTTTTTCAAGTATTCAGCACGATGAGCTCACCTAATGGTATAGGAAGACGTAACGGACCTGCGGGTGGTTTGTCCTTAGCAGGAGGTGCGTACATTGACTGTAGCTTCTGAAGGAAAAACTCCCACTGGGCCTGTTGATTGATTTTGACGATTTTTACACACCGGCCGAGGTTGTCTTGTCGATACCTGCAAGTTAATTGAGACAGTTAAGACGTCCACCTCAGACCAAAATAGCCGTCTGTCAGGCTCATGACAAGTGGTTTACCCTTCGGAGCAGGATGTGAACGTTGGAGCTAGGAAGACGCTTTTGGGGGTGATCCGTCTCATGGACAAAGCAGGAGGAGACTCGTTGGCCAGAAGCCAAGCCAGTTCTGGGCTTTCCAGGGCACCCTGGCCACAGACCAGGCCACAGACTGCACCCACGGCGGCACCCACAACCCACACTGCCCATATCCTCATCCCACATCACACCGTCACACAACTCCTGCAACATAAAACAGAAAAAAAGATTAGGATGGGTTAGGACAAGCACTGAACATTAGTTTGAAATTTCGATTTCAGTAAGGCGAAAGCCCAAACTACCTTATGAAGTTTCCACTCATGTGCTACGAACGACGTTGCTTGAGCGTATAACAGAAATTCGAGCAGAACAAGAAAACATTGCTTATCAGAATGAGTTGTTAACGAGATTAACTCTTCCAAGGCTGCACCTAAGGCGGATTTTGAGGGATAAACCGAAAAAATTACGTGCCTGCGTAAATAAGCGATAAAGTGCGTTATGAGAACTGCGTCACTCCTCACCGGAGATAATCAACGTGATCTCAAAGAAATTTAAGGGCCCAGTTAAGGTTGCCAGGACGACTATATAACATAGTATTCTACTATATTTTTTGCCTGAACTACTACATACTATAACCATTAAAAAAAATAAAGTAGCAAAGTGGCTATCATCATTAGAGGAAATACTTGGGACGAGGCCCATGAAAACGCACATACAATTATGAGAAAACTAGTGAATTGGTTCCAACTGAACAGCCTCACGATCAATTTATCCAAAACGAAATATGTAACATTTTCTATTAATACATCTGGGCAACCATCTGATTCAAAAATAGTTATGCATAAAGACAGCTGCAACACTAGCTGTATGTTGTGCCAGTGTGAAGGTCTAGAAAAAGTGGTTTTCATCAAGTATCTAGGAGTGTTACTTGATCAGCACCTAAAATGGAAATTTCACATACAAGACCTTGTGAAACGGATAAGAAAATCATTCCATTGTTTTATTGTCCTAAGAAAATGGATGGCACGTGACACTCTTAAAATGATCTACTATGCGTATGTATATAGTCTCCTAATATATGGAATTTTAGTATGGGGAGGGGCGTATCATAGCAATTTCCTATGTCTGGACACGGCAGTCAACACAGTTTTGAGAATAGCTACAAAATCGCGTAGACACACACCCGTTGAGACTCTATACAGAAAGTTAGATGTAATGAAACCTAGAATATCATATGTATATAGAATAGTGCTGTACGTTTATAAAAAAATTGGCAATTTCGTTAAGCAACCGGACATTAGACCTACTAGGGCAAACTTGACTGCAATAACAGACATTCCACGGCCGTATAATGACTTCTTCACTAGGCAACTACCCTGGCTAGCACCAAACATTTTTGAACAGCTACCCTACAGAATGAAAACAGCTAAACACTTTGGTACTTTCAAGAATGAAGCTAAGAATTATTTGAAAAACAGTGAAAACGCCAGCACAATTCTGCAAATTTTATTATAAGATTTATTGAGGTAGCACTATGTAAAGCTGTTGCTGTACTGCCTAGAAATAATTAGCATAACATATATTAGGATAAACGCACATTAATCGGGAGAGAATGAGGCCTGGACAGGTCCCTGACCTATAGGCCTAGACTTAAGTATTGGGAATGTAATTAAAACAATTTGGAATACGAACGAATTGTAAATGTATATCTGTAAACATTTGTGAATAAATTGAATTGAAAATCTACTCAATTTTTAGAAAACGGAAAATTCAAGAGAAAACGCTGCAATTTTTACACGAGGGTTTAATAGTATTTATTAACCTATAGCAAAGAATAATAAACACAATTATTGTGCAAAAATTAATTCTGGGTTGTTGAAAAAATTAAAAAAAAAAAAGTAAAACAAAAAATTGTATTCCCTTGAGGTACACCTTAATTTTATCGCGGTATTTTAGTAATTAATTTATGCTTTCTACAAAAATAATCATAGCGGAAAAAGTTAATATTTTTAATTATAAATTTATCAATACTTGAATAAAAAAATAGAAGTGATCAGGGTATTTATTATAATCACATGACCCAGAGTGTCAAAGGTTACAAATTATGCTGAAAAAATAAATAATCGACATTTTATGGCCTACTATATTTTTCTTTCAGATACTACATTAAGTAAATATATTATTTTAATTTAAATTATAGTAGAATCTACTAAAAAATATAGTATTTTCATTAAAATTGTATCTGATACAATTTTAATGAAAATACTTTATTTTTTACGGTCTTGGCCAAAATATACTACTGGCGAAAAAATCTGGCAACTCTAGGCCCAGTCGAGGTGCATACGGAAGGGATTGAATTCCAATTTTAATTACGCATTGCGTATTATCCCAGAGGCGCTCGGATCCACCTGATATCTTGACGTCAAATAAGAATACGATACATACACCGAGTGTTTTGCTCGCACTAGTCCATTTTTCCTTCACCACCCCAAACCCGCCGAGGTCAAATAAAAAAGATTCCGCACCATTCGGAACAAGCCGGGGGTCATCTCAGGTTTCTTCCCACAAACCACCTAACGGACACCCCGACCACTTGAGATGACTTTCGCACGTTCCAATCCAATTAACCGAAGGAACGCGACAAAAGATGACAACAAACGGCTTCAAACCACTTGACGCATCCTTATCAGCTGACCAAAATCAAACTGCAGTTTGAAGTGGGATTAACTGAGAAACATCGTTTAACCTGTTGAGTCAGTTAGTTGAGATTTCCAAAACAAAGACGAACTGAAAAAGTCACGTTCACGACTGAGATGGCAGATACCGCTGCTGCTATCTCTTCTCTGTGCAGCGCACACGTAGAAGTAATTCGACCGAGATTAGTAGTGGGAGTCATTACCTACTAAATTTTGATGGTTTACTGATTTATTATTTTCTTAATGGCACAGATTCTGAATTGATTTTTGCACAATTAACTTACATCAAAGAATAATAAATCCTTGTACAAAATATGCAGCGTTTTTTCCAGTCTTCCACTATGAGCGCCTGGGATTTACTGGTACTCTATCTTCACCCAAGTGAGTTCTTCTATTATTGTTTTCGTTTAAGTAGGTAGGTGAACTAGATAATAGTGTTAGCGTGAGTGGACACAGAGCACCAACTATCACCAGGTGTTCAACAGGTCCTGTTATTCATCTCGACAGCAGCATCCTGTCAACCCCATCCAGTAGAGTGCAGCAATCGAATGCCTGATGACACTCTCTTGATCAAACCATCAGCCTCAAATCTCATTTAAATTTCATTCCAAATTCATCTCAATCAACGAGGGTACTACGGTAGTACTACTACCTACGTCACCCTTGATGCTCATCCTTGTTCACATGAAGCAGATTTTGATCAAATATCTCAACATTTCTTTCCAGGTCCAGGATATTGGCAGCACCGCCTTTCGTTTGCCTTTTCATCGCAATTTTCTTTGAACCACATCTTCTCCACCCATTTCTTTGCGCATACGCGCGTGATCCGTGTCCTGCAGCCGATACGGTCAGACTATTGTGTTTTCGGATCAATCATCGAGCCTCATAATATGGAATATCATCATTATATTACCGTCCCAAACCACTTATCAATCCTTCAACCAAATAAAAGGAGCTCAGTTACATTTATTTTGTTCTACTTTAAGGCTAAAATAGGGCCGCGGGAGGGTTTTTGAAGGCTTTTGGCTATGGGATCGTGTTAGGTGTCGTTTTCGAGGTATTTTTGGACGTAGAGTCCATTTTTTGGGGTCTCGGAACGATCCGATTACTGTTGCGATCTATAGGGCTTTCATGGGGCTAAAAATGGGATTTTTAAAATGCAACGCAACAACCTATAAGCAATTGTTTAAGAAATTATTTAAAAGATTAAGAAATAATTTAAATTATTCCTTGGTGACGCTATTCACCTGGGGACATATCCACGCCATGATTTTTTTGCGTGTTAGCGGTAAAAATAATAATAATTTTTAATTATTAAAGTTTATCAAGTACATCCTAGTTTTTTCAACGTTTGGGGAATAATCATGGGAAATTTCTCTTAAATTTCAGATTTCATGAAAATGTTCCCACTAGTAATACATCAGAACGGGAGCAAATAAGTATAGGTATTTCGAGGAATTAAAAAAGGGGCGTCTGGTGTTTGGTGTTCGTCGTTTACCTGGTTGTGTGTCAGTAGGGTACTTTTATTTGAGTAGACAACATGATTGGGCCCCAACAGCTGAAGAGGCAGACTAAACCTATGATACCCCGAACCCCACACGAGAACGTTGTTGACACTAAGTGTTTACTTGACATTCACACTAGTCCGTTTTTCCGAAGAATAGAAATTCTTCGGACTTGTCGAGACGGGAAGAGATAGCCGTCTGGTTATTATAGGCGTTGCAGACATCCAGAAGGTATCCCAGTAGGGGGAAGCCACAACATGATGTCTAATGCGTTTGACACAGATCTCCGCCCTTCCTTAACCCTATTTTTCAAACTGATGAGCTCGGAGACGGCTTGTCCGACGAGGAAGAATTTCACTTGAAATACAATCACAAGCCACAAAGATTTCAGGGAACTTAGGAGCATTAAGGGAAACGAACCTACCTACAAAAACATTTCCTCAATAAACATTTTCACAAAACATTCCAACGTCATTGAACCACACTCTACTTAACGCTCAGTCCTGGAGCGCATAAATTTTTCTTACGTCTCTGTTGTGGGAATCCCAATGGAGGAAACGGTCGGACGACTTCCTTTTCTTCGACCTCGACCAGAAAAAGGAGAGAAAATGGACTAGAACGGGACCCCGTTCTCTCATATCTCACTCAACTCAAAGCCCTACAAAACAAATCGATAACATTGTGACCGAAAGTGGAAGAAATGGGAACGTTTTCGTGATAGACGGGTTTTTGCATAATTGGTTTAGGGGGATCAGGTTTGAACCGATCGGGGAAGATAAGCCCAAACCTTATCTGACCGTATCTCTTCTCTGCGCGGGACGTATCCCTTCACTGTGTGGATTCCGGTTTCCCCGATGACCCGTTTTATTGTTTCGCCGAGTTTGCTCAGCCTCTGAGGAACTAGAGTTCTTCCCTGGGCAACTTTCTTTTAACTTTTCATCCCCCCCACTCAAATCTTCTAAATCAATGATGATTCAACTCGAACGAATCGTGTTCCTACTGGTTCTCACGTGTGGGGAAAACCGCCGAGTTCGGGGGCAAAATCTTCATCGCCGAAATTTTTCAACATTTGTCAACATTTATGTTGACAAGTTTGACATCATTCAGTTGATGATCCAAATTTGGCAAACCTATTAAAAAAATAAAAAATAAAATAAAATAAATCTGTACAATGTTTGGACGGTTTTGGGACATCGAAAAAATTGATTTTGCGTCCAAAATTACTCGGAAAACGACACCATATTTGACCTCCTGGGATCCTTCAAAAATCCAATTTTTAGCCCCTTGAAAGCCCTATAGATCCTCTCGGTGAAATGAAACTTTGAAAACGACACCTAACTCGACCCCATAGCCGAAAACCTTCAAAAACCCCTCTCGTAGGCCCATTTTAGTCCCACGGAGCCCCACGGGACTGGGCGATTGGGCTCAAAACCTTGCGGGCACAGCTTGATGGTAAACCGAGTATTTGTCAAAATTTCAGATTTAAAAAAACTCCTACTGCCCAAAACGGCGGACGGACATTTCGTTTTTGGAATCTAGACCTCTTGAGACGTATTATGTCAAATTTTGAGGACGATCGAAATTTGCTGACTCCCTCGCGATTACATAGGTGCATTATTCCAAGAATACCTAATTAACCAAAATGAACTTTTTTCACTTATAGGTAGGTAATTTTTTCCTGCTCATGTGAAAATTTATAATTAAAAAATTCTCACCTTTCGAATGTTTCCACTTTTTTTAAAACCTCTTTCAACTTTTCCCTTTCAATTTTCAATGATAATTATGCTCTCGTCTCTCAATGGACGCACTTTTTTCTTTGGAAGTGGCTTCAAGCTTGTGATAACCTGATCTGATGACACTATTGTAAAAATGTTCGAATTTGACGCTGTGCTAGAATGTTTCCAGGAGTGTTTATAATTTTTATTTCGTGCTTCTTGGCCCACTTTTCAATGACCTATACAATTGATTCACTTCTAACGATACCTAGCGAGGCTGTAAATATAGCAATCACAATCTGTGTAGGCTCATTCGGCAGTCGCGCTATCGTAAGTTTTCTGCTTACTATAGCACTTAAGCAGAAAACTATATTTTTAATAGTATACTATTAAAAATATACTACATCCATAGTCGGCCGTATACGGTTCTGAAACTTTCACAGCAGCTTAGTAAAGGTTAGAATTACAAGAAAAAAATTTGTTTAGGCCTCGGGAAGGCGTAGCTCGTTTTGAAAGCCTATCTAAATCCGTATGTCGCCCCCAAAATCTAGTTTTCCCCTGATTTTCGTATCTGAGTTAATCTAAAAATACCATTTTGAGTTTTTGTCTCTTACATACCTACTATTGGTCTGTATTAACATAATAGGTAGGGTAAAGCCCCGTACCTCGCCCATGCTCCTACCTCGCCCCACCAGTGATATTACCTAGGTAGAGAAAGGATATTACAACTTTGAGCCACTGATTCGGTAGCTCTCTGAAAATGGTTGAATTGGCTGTGAACTTTTTTGTGATATCTAGTACTGTTATCTTAGGAGAAGGTTAAAACGTTTTTGAGGTGCCAATTTGTGATCGTGGAAATTGTTCATTTGATCGTCCCAGGGCTGAGTTAAGTCGTATTTTCGTACAATTGTTTGTTTAATGTGTTGTCCAATATGTCTGTTAAGCACTGAAAAAAAAGTGTTTGAAAAAAAAAAAAAAAAAAAAAAGGATCTGTGGGTGTCATGACCGTTTAAAACGGTCCGTTTTTCAAAATTGGTGTGTATGCACGTACCTTGCCCCACCTCCTTGTGCGTACCTCGCCCCTAGGATTTTGTGATACCGTTGTGGTTACCATCCAATTCCTAGCCATATTTTTCTAATTATAATTTTTTTGTTCACTATGAACTTCAGTCAATTTTAAATTTTACAACTTTAAGCTTAACAAGAAAAGTATTCGTCCTTGACAATAATTCTAGGATTTTGTGATACAGTTGTGGTTACCAACCAATTCCTAGCCATGTTTTTCTAATTATAATTTTTTAATGCATTAAAGTTTTATATTCAATATAAAATAAACGTATTTGATTCATTTTCCATACTTCTGAGCGCTCAATTTCGAGAAATAGGGAAGGTGGCGCAAGGTAGGTACTATGTTCGTACCTGGCCCCACTTTGGAGGGTTTTAGAAATTTAGCTCTAGAAAACTCGAAAACTTGAAATAACCCATTTCAATACCTGGATCTTGTAGACAACTTATTTCCCTAGCGATCTGTAAAAAAAAAAAAAAAACGATTCGATCAGAGCCCTAGGGGTCCCCCAAGAGAGGAAAATCTGAAAAGTGGGGCGAGGTATGGGGCTTTACCCTACGTCGTGAACAAATTTTTAAGGATGAATCCTGAGCAACAGGAATGTTTCGAAATATTCCCCTTTAGTGGCTCAAAATTATTTCACATTTCAGTTTGACGCTAAGAACAATTTTTGAGCCCTAAATCATAACTACAACTATTATAGTAGATGAAATAATTTGGTAGTGTCCGCCGGAATTCTGAGCCCTGCCGTGGACCGATTTCAACGTTAGGCGGTTCATTGAAATCGGGAAGTCCCCCGTGACTATTGCAAAATTGTCGCCTTTCTTCTGAACCTCCTCCTTCATCGCGAAAGAGGATGTCCTTAGCGACGAGAGCCGGGTCCGCTGAACAGAAGCCTCACTTAAACCTGCAGCGTTACATGTGACCACAATCTCTCACGGTTATGCACATTTTAGATAACACTCAGAACGTCGACTGGCGATGTGGACGCTGTTTCATATTCGTTTTTTTTCTTCTTCTTTTCAAAAAGGATCGCATTCGGATCGCGGAAAATCGCTCGATAGGTGAATCTATCTGTGAAGGCCGCGTTACGAGGTGCACAAAAGAAGCGGATCGAAACGACTCCTGCGTCGTCGACAGGGCGAAGAGAGGAAGGTGAGTAGTGTACTGGAAAAAACTGGGTCCGCTGACCGCCGGCCACCAAACTAACTTTTTCTACAAACTAAGAAAATTGAATGAAAACAAAAAATAATATGATATTTACCTTAAAATTCGAAACAAACAATCTGTTGCCCAGAGCCTACGCTTCATTCTACGAATTCCTGCGTGTTCGTCAGCGGCACCTTCATGCGCACGAATGTCAACTCCAACTGCAAAAAAAAATTACGGTAAATATGAGAAAATTGATCCAATTTGGACGAAGACGACACACATTGGGTATCAGGCGTTTGAAGGGTGTCGGGTTTGAATAAATAATTCAAAGGTCAATAACCCTGCACCAGTAATTTCCATTGTGAGCATTTCCGTGTAATCAGACTAAATAATATTTAGTCTACATATATTATATGTACTAGAAATGATGACGAATCCCAGCGGGTAAGGACTTATTCCGAACACAAATTATCAGGAAACTCCCGAGTGAAACCTTTCAGCGCATTTGAAACCACGTGGCTAATGCATTTAGAATGACCAAAGTATCACATTTTACGCCCCTCATCGGATTTCTAAGTCCCTTGGCCCAGTTTGCAAGGGTTATCAGATTAGGCGTCAGCGGTTCCAAAATGTCTAGCGGATCCGCTGACCAGGTTGACTAACATTACAACCGGCAAGGCGGGGCAACAATTTTTCCAGCTCGTGATGTGTGTGAGCCTTCGAATAGAAAAGTACCCCGTAGGTGACCCGCTTGTATAATCTGTAGTTCTCCACAACAGATGGATGCGGGTAATCAGAAGACAGGACCGCACGTTTACGATAAAAAAAAAAACCTCTGGCGCCTGTTATGTTCGACATGGTCGCTAACAGCCTATCTCTACTGTGTGCGCTAAAGGTGTTCACGGTTCATTCCGCAGGTATTCAACTCCAACCTTCCCAAGAACGGGGAAAATGTGACACTGTACGTTCCAGGCTAGGGCGTTATACATACGATACAAAAAAAATCTACAGACCGATTATATCGAAAGAAATTACTGATAGGTATTGCCGATTATTCAATGAAAAAAAAAAAGAATAAGATGAAAGCGACTTTTCTCAAAAAGCATACGATAGCGAATTAAAAATATAAAAATACATCACTTCACTGAAAAAGACAGAGCTGTACCCAATACATTTTTAAATGAAAAAATAAAAATTCTATCGATATTGGAAGAATTCGATATAAAGTATATATATCGCATTAAAAATATTGAATGAGCCAATATCGATATTAAATTAACGAACATCGGAAGGAAAATATCCACATCATGGATTTCCGATGAAATAATACAATATTATTGCGATGTCCCAACCCTTAAGTGGGCCACGAAGAAGGTTAACTACAATGTTTCACTCCGTGTTTACAAATTCTGAAATTCCCGAAGCTGTTGCGGGTTGAGAATACTAAATGTGCCAAGGCACTGACCTAAATAATTTAAACTGACTTTTTTTTCTCCCCAAAAGTTTGGTTAGTTGCTGTAAGACGGCGACTGCAACGCTAGTTTCGAATTCACAAATTTTCTCGTTGCCCCAATCGTTAACGACGGTCCGATTGTCCGAGCACGAATCGCCCCGGACGTTCCTGGATTCCGTCTCTCGAAATGTTGAGAAACGTTGCGTTGCCGACCTCGTGATTTTCTGAGGGTCGCCGTCAACCAAATTTCGCAACTCCGGTTAATGAAGGCCCTAAGTCGTATCCGAAGACGGGTCGATTTTGAGTGGACGCCCTGAAGCGCTTTTAGGATGCCCTCCGACCGATAAAACCCGACTTTGCAAAAAAAAAAAAAAAAATTCTCAATTTCAACCAACAAACCGGATTTCGAGCTCAAACCGGATCCGTCAGCTTATTAGCCGAATTAGCTTGGATGACAGCAATTTGCAACGGGGCGTATACTCGTATCGCACACGCCTTCTAACGAAGATGCTGAACGAGTTGTGAAGAAAAATGCCGCATAATTTTACTTTCTACCAAAAGAGATTCGCTTTTAACGACTGAAATTCATTTTTACGATTTATAAAACAGGTGTGGTTACAAAATCTAAAAACCTTGCAAAATACACTCAGCGTTCATTATCATTTTTATTTGTGTAAATTGCGCAAAAAGTTATTCCGACGATGAAAAATTAAGTTGGTTATTAATTAATTGATTAATTTTTGAGGCTTTTCAGGTTATTTGCACGATAACTAGTGGAAGCAACACCATTTTTCAAAAAAAAGTTCGCTAAAAAATAAAACAAATAACATGTTGGTGTGGTAGGTACATACTGTTTTTTATTTTCACGAACGTTGGACTAGCAACTGTTGCGAGAGTAGCGGCCACTACCGGCTTCCGGAAGCCTTGTTTTCACTTAGGATTCCCAGAAAATGTTTGTCCTCCAAAAAATTGCCACTTGAATTTTGCGTTTCAGAACCTCCTGAGCAAATTTGGTTCCTTGTCTATCTTTTCGTGCGCATTTCCTTGTCATAGCGATAACTTCCTCAATTTCGATCCGATTTTGGTCAAATTTTCAGGGATTGTGCGGGTTTGTGATAACCAATTTGGCTATGTATCGGAGTAGTCCCGTATGTCCCCCTTGGCAGAGTATTTTTCAGTGGGAGTGGGTCACCCAATTTGGGTGCGACGAAACGTCACTTAAGTTCCTACTTAGGAACTGCGATGAAACGTTGTGTGCGATGAACCGAAGACCGCCACTAGCAAACAAATCGGGGTAACCATTTGAAATGAGGAAGTAGGGCGCGATTGCTGATAGAATGACAGTTAGTTGGTTAGTCACCGTATCCGGTTAAATAATATTTAACGGGATACGGTTAAATTTTATGTTCTCCATATTATGGAGAAAAATAATTCAGAAAAACAAGTTCTGCCATTTTCCTGAACTACTTATCTCTTCTAATACTCAACCAATTTTGATGAAATCGGGCTCAAAATGGTCGGCAATATGTCTCCAAGAACAAGACTTATAATTAGAACAAGACTTATAGTAGCTTCAATATTTCGATCGATGGATATTTCTAGAAAAATATCGGTATTTCCATGTAGATATCAGTCACACTTGATAATATCAACTTATCATATTATGCCCTCCAACGATATTTCCATTTCGATATATCGGCCATTTTCTAGTCAAAAACAGTCCTTCGATGCTAGAGCCTTCTCCATTCCCTTCTAAGATAATATCTTAGAATATCTATATTATAGAAGGAGAAACCTAGACAAGGGTAATGAAACCAGTGATAACCAAGTAGGTAACGAATTAACCAAGAAGAAGAAGAACAAGAAGACGAGAGATTAGGTGAGTTTCCTATTGTTAGTTTCCCAGTTAAATTCGTTTGGAACTATCCAAGCCCTGCCTTTCAGTTTATTTTCCAACTTTTTTAGGCTTTCATTGGTAAACTTGAGTCATTTTATTGCTCCAAAGCCAGTTTTTTTTTTAAATTTACCATTGTTCCAAATTCGATATTTTGTACGTGGATACTCATCCCATGGGTCCCGCAAAAACAAAAAAAAAAAAAAAAAAAACAAAAAAAAAAAACACGATGATAACACTGATTTATAATCGCTCTCCCGCCAAAACTGGGCGAATGCGGTCATTACCGCAGATTACTTCCTTGTGATCCACTCAAGGTAAATTGGTCTCCCTTGTCGGCAGGGAGGTGTACAACTGAGGAGACGTGGAAAATTGGTGATGAGTCCCTCACCATCGGCCTTCAACTCCCGTTCGTCCGTCATTTCGTTGCCGTTTGCTCGGGTTCCGTGAGGTTGGCATTTACAGATGATATGGTACCCCTTTGAGAAATGGTTCCACGGAAGGTAGAGTTTAGGAGGTGGTCATTTAGGCTGTACGACAGGGTAGACGACTCAACACAAAAATAACGCCTGGTAAAACCCTTAGAGATTCTGAAAACCAACCTTCTGACCCTCTCATATTACTCATAATCATCTTGCAACACCTCCCATCTGGAACTGAAAAAAAGTCGATCCCTTCAGTTTGACTCAGCCATGTCGTGACTCACAACGGCCTGAATCAGAAGGGCAAACGACCTTTTTCAACCTTCGTTTTTCTAAAACAATTTCGTTTTGGTTTTCTCGTCCGATCGTTTTGTGCCGAAACGTCTTCAGGTGTAACTGGACGATTAGTCACCTGACGGAGAAAAACACCAGTTGAGTCAGTAAAGGGTTTCAGTCTCGGTGTATGATCGTCCGTCGCAAATTGAGATGAGATTCGTTCCCCACTCAGAATCAAAGAGCCTTTGTTTTCATCGTAAGACGAGTCCCTCAAAAGGAGCCGATGTGGATTGGAACTTGCACTATTACACCAAGTACCCAACCCAATGCGGGGGATATAATATAACGTAAAGAGATAACATCTAGGTAGGCATCCAACCCGCACAATCCCGAAACTTTTTCCCCCCAGCCAGATTACAATTATGTACGAAAAGGACCGATAAGTTAATAACGGGGATAATACGGGGGTGGGATAGGACTGCGATAAGTCCAGCGCCAGAGCACTTAAAAGAGAGCCCAAGGACGACAACATCCCTGGCGCCGTCGTACGAAATACAACAATCCGACCGGTCTGAAGAAAAATTAACTGGCAAAGGGGGAAAAAACCGGCTTAGAAGAGTTTAGTCGGTAATCATTGGTGTCGGGATTTATTGGACCGTTTTAAGTCGGCGCCATTGCCCATTTCTTCCCGAAAAAAATCAGCCTGAAGAAAATCCTACGGATTCAGGGATTAAGGAAAATGTGACACTTTTCTTCCTGGCTCCGCTCAAGTTCACTCAAATTCCTGAACCATACTAATACATATCATGATTCTGCTTGAGACCAGATCAAATGCGATGGAAAGGCAGCAGGTGCGACCTAAGAGTTGTGAAGGTCTACTGTCTGGTTAGTCAGCCACCATTATCGATTGCCTTAACCATCTGGTTTTGGAGTCGAAGCACACTCATCTGAAACACTAGGTCTTCACGGTCGAGCCATGCTAAATGTCGAAAGAAGAAAAGCTCTTAAAATCACAAGGACGCGAGATGTTAAACGTGTTATGCCGAACAATCAAAACGACAACAACGAAAAATTGCCGGTGCTGGCGAAGCAGGAGACAATTGCTGGAGATGAGTGGCCATTTTCTTTTGATAGAATACAGGATAGCATAATATAGCATAATATACTTGTGCTCACCACATTAATAATATTATTATTAATGTGGTGAGCACAAGTAACTCAGCTGATAACGGAGTTTGACTCTAGCACAGTTCAAACGTTAACATGTAAAGCCCGACGCTGATCCCTACTATGACGACCTTCAAAATTATCATTTAATTGGGAAGATTGTCTACCCATTGTAATTTTGTGGTCGTATGTGAAATAGTACATACAGCGTGTTCCTGGCGGATCTTCCTGGTTTGTTAAAAAAAAACCAGCTTGGACAAAAACTTCATTTCCTCTCCATTGGAGCAGGCTCATATTTCACTTGTCCTTCGGCTCTTCCGGTCAGATCGGTCGCTTCGATAGGGCTGGAATTTAATTGTGAAATCGAGCTTAGAGACAGTTCTACGAAGCCGAAGTCAAGCTCACTTCTACCCTTTCGCAATTCAATTTCCGAGTGTCTCGGCAGGTGTATTTCATGGAAGTCCTTAATGCGAAGAGGTTTGAAGTGTGAAATTAATTTTATTCCGTTCGAAGTATGCAGACTTTATTCAAATGGTCAGCGGGCAAAGTTCCATTTCAACTATCTAATAAAATGCGTCGTTCAATGACCATTTGACGTAGTAGGGGGACTCTTTCCTGTGGCGGAGGTCAGTTTGTTGCGGCCGCATCCTCCGCCCTCGAGATCTCGAAATGGCCCGACAGATACCGCAAAACGATAAACCCAACGCTTCCGTCAAAGATAACAATAGGTGGAACTTTTTTTTTTGCGGGAATGTTCGTCGTGTAAATCTCGTAAAACCGCTGTATCGCATCGGAGACCGCACCGAACCGACCGGAAAGAGCAGATGGAGATTTTTGTTATGGTGGAAAATGGACGATGAAATGCGAACTAAATGAACCGGAAACTGTTATCTGCATAGTTTTGAGGTCATTGACGGCCCTGATGAACTCAACGTGAAACCTGAACATGATACAGAAATGTTTGGAAGTGGCTCAAATTGACGGTGGCCGCATGAGTTTCCTTAAAGCTCAAATCTCAAATCCAGAACGAAAATCAAAAGATAACCGATCAGGTCTTCTTCGTTTCAAAGATAACGGGTATTTCTTCTTCTCGATTTACTATATACTTTCCAAAGTATTTTTCATTGATAAGATCACGTGAGAAATGGAAAATTCTGTGATCCCCAAAACTCACCCGAGAAATGCACATCGGGATTTCTACTGGGAGTAAACTGCTGAAACCATAGCGAAGGATTTTACACTGTCTATCGGGAAAATGTATTGCCGAAAATGTCCGTTTCATGACGTTTATTCCACAAAGTCACATTTCAAGACCTTTTAGACAAAAATGACTATTTTATGATGAAAACCTATGACTAAAGTTAATCACTTTTTGCCGTCTCTGGTTATCACTTTTCGCTCTCATCAAGCTGATCATCAGCTGCTGATGGTTTACTGCTTTCTTATATATAAGAATATTCCTATATATAGGACGACTAACAACAAAGAATAAGACTGAAGATTCTGCCGACTAATTTTCTTGTAAAATACTTTTATACACCTTAAACTACCATAGTTATACACTTTTATAATTTTGTGTCTAATTTAAAAAAAATACAAAACGTGACGAATAGGTTAAATACTATTGCTTTTTCCAAATGATCAAACCATAGGTAGTGCAAGTTTTCTCAGATCAGAAGTGAGTTCATCTGCACATTGCTTGGAAGTTTTTATTGACATGAAATGGGTGCTCTGGGCAAACCCTTCATCGTTCCAATTTTCAGCTAAAAACCAAAGTTTTATTGGTTTTTGAAAAAAATCGATGTTTTTCGTCGATGTTTATGTTGGCATCAACGGTGCGTTTTTCAAACATCGAGTAATTTAAAAACCAATGTTCTTGGTCGATGTCGCAGCTCTAGTGTCACCTATTACTCAAGTCAGGTATACATTGTACACATGTCATTAGAGGTATACATTGAGAAGACATGTCTGATCTCTCCAACATGACAGTGCCCTCCCCGTTTTGGCGGGATAGAGATGATAATATCATATTATGTCATTGTTTCCATGTTTTTATTTTGACAAAACACTGCGAACCTCTTTTACATAGTGCTGCGGACGTCGTGATAGTGCCAGGCAGTCTTAAACGTTGGAAGAACACCCTCGCAATGAGCTCCTTTAATGATTTTTTAAAATGTTTTTCCTGCAAAGGTCGTGCTTCAAAAGTTAAGAAAACGGGTCCATATTGCAGAAAACCCGTTTCAATTATTTATAGGGCCTTAGGAAAAATATGATATTTGAATTCCGAGGTCTGGAGAGGGTACATGACGTGGGCTGCTTCGTCGTCTTTTGATTGGCCGGGAGATCCCTCTCTCTCTCATCTACGCAAGTCAGCCAACTTTGCTACGCGAAAAGTCGACCCCGAAAATCGAAAATCGGGTTAATCATTATAGAAGGTCATTCGAAAATTGAGCATCGAGGTTATTATCAAAGAATGTTATTCAAAAATCGACCCGGGCCGAGTGTTTTTATTCTGATTCTGTTCAGATTTATTATTTAGCGCTCTGGCGGCTCAGTGCCCAACTACTCGACGCCCAGCCTGGCGAGGTGTGACGTCAAATTTGCCCGGCGTTCATTTCAAAATCTCTAACATTTCGAAAACAGCTCAGCGCGTACCTATACGGATTTTCGAACTAAAAATTGGGGTTTATGGGTTTTAAAGGGTGCTTAATCCGAATATGTTGTCAGAAATGCTGAATTCTGACCTTTTCAAGAAGCCCATTGTCTTGAGGTGAAATGAGTGATAAGCATTGAGAAGAGATGCCGTCTTATCCCTTCAAAATGTCACCCACACACCCTGTCAAATCTTCATCCCGCGAGATGAAACGGAAAGTTCTTCGACCTCACTCGACTTTTATCTCCAGGAACGTTCGGCATCTGCCCAACCGGAATTTCAAGCTCGTCTTTTGAAGTCGACACGCGCGTAATTCGAATTTTCAATGGAAACTTGTTATCGCTCACCCGACGGTTTATTTTCGTACTAACCAAATGGACCGTCTGGCCGGTCGGAAACTATTAATATGAGTTATCTTTGAAGGGCCGAAGATCGCTTTGAAGGGCCAGACTTCATTGTGCGCGCGCAGGGTTTGAAAATAACTGTTATTCTCCCAACAGGGAGTGAAAAATGTCTCCGCAGAACAATCTTTGAAGACATCAGGAAGTGAAGTCTATTTTACTAGGGTCGATAATCTTTTATCATCAAAAACCACGGTCAGGAAACGTTCTCTGCTTAAAATACATTATGCATGAAAAATTGACCCTAAACGGTATTAGAGCGTAGGCTTGTGAATTTTGATGGCTCCGTAAACGGCATCACTTGAGCATATTACGGATTTGCATGTGCACGTTTTTTAAAATGTGACCTTCCCGGCCAACTCTTGATAATACGTTGTGAACCCCAGGTCACAATTTTCCTTCATTATTTCATTCCGGAGGATCAAATGACAAGATTTCGCGGCGGAAAAAAGGGAGGAGTGCAACTGCGCAGAAATGCCCGTCACTGGCTGGCTTATCTCTCAGGTGGGAAGCTTGAAGCTGAGCTATCCTGTGAAGGCACTCAGCATAAACCTTACACCACCGCTGAAAATGATACCAAACATTCCACATGTCCATTCGACCTTGTCCCAAAAAGCGAGAAATTCCGTATGCGGGTCCGGTTCAAGGTTGGTGTCGTTAAAGGTATTTCGTAATTTTCAGGGCGCCGGGTCTCCCCCGTTATGTAAAACACGTTTTTAATCGTATTCAAAAACACTTTTCTCTTTTAGCAGCAAATTTAAATTCTACAACTCGGCGATGCCTATTAGTTCGTTTTTGTTGTCGGTCACTCGGTCTCGTTTTGCGGCAATTCAACGTGGTCATAATATGTAACGCAATGTCTTAGTGTTTGAGGCAGGTAGCGCATGAATACAAATTTATCTGGAGATCTCTCGAAATATTAACAAGGTTGGAGATAAAGAGAAGGGTTTGCCAAGGGATATAACCGAGATATATCCTTAAAGCGGTGTTACTCAAAATAAAATCTCACGTCGTTAACTCTACTCACGTAACAAATCTCCGAATAGTTTGGGCCTCAGAGGGTTCGAGCGCGAGCTAATCACTGATTAGGGCTGGAGTAAGCTCGAAATATCCTAGATGACCGTCATCGGTTGCAGCAACAACCACTAGTAACTCTTAAGTTTTATCAAGGTACATACATTTTGCTGTCGGTAAACTGGCTGGACGAGGCCTATTGCACAATATTACTATTCTAAAAGTAGGTACCAATACTTTGGGTAGCGCAACCTTCACCAGCAATATTAGAAAAATGTTAACAGTTCCCACCGAGCAAATATTAATCGTACGTCCGCCATATATCTATAGAATCTATAGACATTCTTCGTCTTTTAACATTTTGAACAAATATCAACCAAGAAAATAATTTTGTTATTGTAGGAACCAACACTTTTTCTATAATTTACCGAACGGTTCACTTCACTGTAAGAAAAATTTACAGGAGAATCTTCTTCAGTAGAATAATTATTAGCTATTTATATAACTAATATTTCATTCAACGCTAATAATTGTAGGACATTTTGCTACTGTAGCACTGTAAAAGTTACTAATAATATTTGCACAATAGACAAATAATATTAGCTCATTTTGGTATACCAATATTTTTATTGTAATATTGGTACTTGTTAATTACGCAGACGAAGCATTGAGCTCCTTGAAGGATTCTTTTAACTACCTACCTAGTTTTGTTTCCCCCCTAGAAAAGTTATTCTTCAAAAGTTACGTAAACGCTTAAACGTAGCAGAAAAACATTCTCCATTATTTATAGGGAAAATGCTATGTTTTAATTGCGAGGCCTGAGAGTGGGACGTGACGTGCACCATTTCATCATCTTTTTTATTAGTTTGGCTAACTTGCTACTCATGGCCGTTTATATTTCTACAAGAGCTTTACAAGTAACTATAAGGATTTTCGAACTGAAAATTGGGGGTTTTAAAGGGTGCTGAATCCGAATATGGGGTTAGAAATACTAAATTACGACCTGTCAAGTTGCTCGTTAGAAAATTTTTGTAATATTAAAGATGTCCCAAACCATTCTCGAATGACCTGACCAACTCTCCACAGACAACCCTAAAAAAGCGTCCACACGTGACGTTCGATAATATAATATTATTATGACTCGATTGTCCAATCAGCCTAAACTGAATATTATTATGACTGTTGTTGGAAACTTGTTGAGGGTCAGTCAAATAAGACGAGATTTTTTGCCGACGTTTCAAGAGATATATTCTCCTATCATCAGGGCCTAATGAAATGAACAAAACACGAATTTATACTTTGAATTTAACAATTGATGAAACTATAATATAGTTTATGATACGATACAAAGTGTATTAGATACGAAACAGTGAAAAGTGTACATAGAACAAATGAATATGATATAAAATATAATTTGGAAGGTAAGTAGAGCCAAATGATTGAGTGAGCAAGTTTTAAAAAAATGTATACTTGCTCACTCAATCATTTGGCTCTACTTACCTTCCAAATTATATTTTATATCATATTCATTTGTTCTATGTACACTTTTCACTGTTTCGTATCTAATACACTTTGTATCGTATCATAAACTATATTATAGTTTCATCAATTGTTAAATTCAAAGTATAAATTCGTGTTTTGTTCATTTCATTAGGCCCTGATGATAGGAGAATATATCTCTTGAAACGTCGGCAAAAAATCTCGTCTTATTTGACTGACCCTCAACAAGTTTCCAACAACATTAATTGAAACGGTCAACATCACCATCAACTATTATTATGACTCGATTGTCCAATCAGCCTAAACTGAATCGTGCTGATGGGCGCTCTAAGTTGCCTTTCCCTTACCTTAAATCACCGTTTCAACCTGAAATATCAGTTTTATGTTGGTGCAACCGGGCCTAATTTTGTTTTTTGTTCCGAAGGGCTTCTTCGGTTCACATTTTACTCATCACGCTTTTTACAAAAACTCGTTCGAACATTGCCGATAAAAACTCTAACGGTACACTTACAAAAGAAGAAAAACAAATCCGCTAAAAACACGCAGCCGGTAAATTGCAAGTAGGTAATTGAAGCAAACCTGTTTTTCGCAATCCCCAACAAGACGTCTGACGCACTGGGAGCCTCCGCCGTAAATCCCACGTTATATTGGACAGCCGAGAACGCAAATACAAAGATCTGCCGTACAACGTGTAAACAGAAGCAAGTGAGGCATTGTTACAACAGGAGGCCATTAACATCTCCAAATGAGGAAGCCGTGAAAACAACCGAAATGGCTCGACAAAAAGGAAAGTAAATCGCGTGGTTCGAAGGACAATACTACTGACGAAATTGTTCAAAGAGCGGTTTAGAGGACATTTTTAAACCAATATAAAATAGCAATCAAAATACGTGCGTTATTACTCGAAAAAACGGCAGTGACGCACACTAGATTTTTCCGTTATCCAGTTCTGCCTCGCAATCCGTATAATTTGAATGGAATTAACCTGGAAAAAAACAACCTGGTTGCGTAATGCGGTAGCTTCTTTTTAAGGACTGGACCAGAGCCCTCAGTGCACATTGATCGAATATTGACTAATCTCGATGTGTAATCCAAGTTGATAAACCACGTGCCCCACTTTCACGTCAAATAACGAGGTATAGTTTAATTTTTGTTCTTCACTGACCGCAGTGGAATTCGGTAATTCACTCCGGTGTAAGGCCCATCAATTGGTCTTTGTTCCCGTTCGATTGTCCGTAAAACGGAGGCATTCCACACAGCGGGTACCGTTTTGTCGAGAGACGGTTGGCGTTTCGGGTTACGCTCCAAATCTCGGTGTCGAAGGCCTCGAAAAAATATACCTAGAGAAAAAAAAGGGGGGTTTGTTGAAGGGGGAAAACGGGGGGGGGGGGGGGACCTTGAGGGGACGGATGAGGCAAACAAGTTGGCAAATTTTATGGAAATGGGTACTTTGCACAGAGTAGCTTCTGTGAGAAGAACAAAAACATTTCTCTCAGGCGTAGAAGAACCCTTTTTTGAAAATATTAATCAAAATGTCTAAACATTTGGAGATTGCCCACAAAAAACGCTCTGCGTGCCCATCAATATGGCGTCGCCAGCAACTTTAAGGGGGGGTCAAGGCGTGACAACCTTGAGTGACCACTTGGCAATCATCATTACCCTTGGCTCGCCCTGAAGAAAGCCACTCAGCGAAGTGTTCGCGGAACAGAAAAAACTTCGTAGGCATGAGTACAGTGGAGAGAGGAAACAAGAAGAAGAAGAAGAAGAAGAAAAAGATTTAGTGGGACGGAATGAGAGCGGGAATAAATCTGTTTATGATGTCCGTTTAATTCAAACGTCAAAACTGTGGAACGTTGGCAGTTGAGTTGGACAAAGCGGGGAGTGGGAAACCAAGATCCTGGTTTCTTCGGAAGCCCTTGAAACGTGAAGTTCTGTTCCGGGGCCCCAAGTCCCTTTCACGGCCAAACCCCTCTCACGACACGCGCACACACGACGGGGTACAAACTGGGGCCGGCCTGTGCTTGCCGGCAGGACGAACTCGTGACGTCAAGGGCAAAGGTGCCGTTACGAGGATCACTGACCCCTGAACCGCGGGAAAAATGAATGAGTTAGAGGGTGGCAGTATGAAGTCCAAATGAGCGCTTTCCCTGATAGAGCTTCATCAGAACGTTTGAGGGTTTTTGGACCTTGGTGGAAATCTTATTGAGCGTTGGCCAAATTGGCAGTGTGTTATCATTCAGGCTGTTGGCAGAACAATGACGTCAACTGTCCAGAGGGCCGCTGCGCAGCCTTTGATCATCCCATTCGCAGCTCCCTCCAAGTCCGCGGGGGGTAAAGAGAGAGCACGATGGGAATCCTGGGTCGTATCGTAAGAACTTCCACCCGGTAACATGCGGCAACGTTGGGTGAACCAGCTGAGAGGCTGACCGGTGCGAAGACGTCTACCTCGTACTGCCACGATATCATGTTCAAAGGGGAGACGATTGAAATACCTAACGTCAGAGTTAATCAACCGTTTCTAAAACTGTCGAATTCCGACATTCGTGTTGTGTAACGGTGTCAGAGGCCCCTCGAGCCTGCCAACCTTTGCTGATCTGGCGTGACCCTGGATGTTCCCCTAGCGGTAATTATCGTCGTAATGATAGTGATTAACCATGTACATAAGTACCCGCGTTTGATAGGTAGATTGTGACACCCGACGTCATACAACAACCCCCAGACTCTTTGAAGTAATATCAAACGATGACTGCATTCAAGCGAAATTGACTCAGCATGAAACGCTCGTTTGGGCCTAGCCCAAGTTGCAGCAGTAAATATCCGCCTCCGCAATTTGTGTGAAGAGGCCTTTGCAAGCCAAAGCCGACTTGAGCGTTCTGATCTTAGCAAATGAGGGGTCAAGGATATAGAGATCATTACCCGTGCCCTGTTTAGAGCTGATGTACACAAATGGAATGACGGAACGGCTAATTGAAATTAGATGAGGCGGTCCGGATCAAAGTGCATCTCTTTGTGAGAGCCCAAGTTACATCATGCGGTAAAAAGTGGACATTAATTTGGCACTTTATTTTTTCATCGCGGGAGTTGGGTTGAGTTTTTCATCTACTCCTCATCGGGTGGTCTAAATGGTCTCTTAACTAAAATTAAATCTCGTGTGGGGTTTCGAGCTGCTGCGCACCTACGCATTACATCCAGTGAAAGTGAAATTTAAAGCGGTGCTGACGGGGGCGTTCTTGCTCAAGCCCTCAACGTGGAGAGGGTGGGCGAGCGCAGCGTACATCTGCACGGACTTGCAAGTTGCACATTCCGAACCTCCTAGGCCCTATACTAGAACCTACGGCTGGTAGGGTGGGAACGAGTAAAAAGTAATTAAATTAGCAACTAATTAAAAATGACTAAATGAGTTGGCTATAGTACAAAAATATACTGATATGTATACGATATGTATGTATACGACATAATATGTCGTTATTATATTATAATAACGTAATAAGGGTAGAACTAAATCGTAATAAACTTTTGTCCAGCTCGTCACCGTGTCTATGATTTATTCAAGTGTTCAAAAACCGAAAAACCAAAGGCACCGTACCTTTTTCCTGTTCCTAATTCATTGGCGAAGGTATGCTATCCGAAATAGGCGTGCAATACAATTTTCACCTTCCAGAACCCTTGCAGAGGAGCTTCACTTTGCTCGGCCGTTAGAAGAGTGAAGTGTTAGCATCTTGGCTTCAAATCGAGATAAACAGAACGGGTCGTTTGTGTGATGAACAGAATCTGATTATCATAATTGTGATATATCTGAAATATTATATTCGTATTATCAGTAGCAACAAATCAGCGTCTGCCTGAAGCACAGACGGATCCAGGTGGGGGATGCAGGGTTGAGTTGGACAGGCCTCCTTTCCACTTCAACTCCGATACCTTGACCAAATTTCCAACTCGTCGTAAAACCCTCCCATTAGATGGAATATCATTCCGTATGTAGGATGCACTACGATTTGATACAAGAGAAATGCTAAAAACTACTGCAACATCAATCAAACAGTAAACAACCAAGATAGTATCTTGTATTATATCAGTAAACAGTATTACAATATTTGGTAGACATGGACGACATGCTATCGATAGTTTTGATCCGATATTTCGATATTTGGTATCGATATGACGCTTTCCGTTATATCGAGTTATTGATCTACATTGGTTCATATCGGAAAGCGGGCTGCGAGTCATTTGAACTTCCCTGATCCTTGAGCCAAAACACAAACATGCAGTTTGCAAATCAGGAGATTTCCCTCCTTATTTTGAGGCATTATGGACCAAAATGGGAAACGTTGACCAACTCAACCATTAGGATTCAACAGAGCTAATCACCTGGGAGTGTCGTTATCGTTGGTGTCATCTGTTTTTATACAGCTGCAAGTCATTCTGGAATTGACCCAGTAGACCTCTTGCTACCATAAACGAAACCCAGATCTGTAGGAGACCCAGAAGCCCCTTTTCCAAAAAAACTTCAGGTTCTCTACAGATATCGGTTGTCATGGCGACACGACATACTACTGAGAGGGTGTAGTCATGATAAGGGAAGCTGCCTTACCCCGGAAAATCTTGCCCAACGACTCTTTTCAATAGTCTGTTGATTAGAAACTGTGGAAATTTTCATTTCTTCACGGGCTTGTGATATTTCAGGGGGTTTGCTGTAATACAATGCGTTCATGCTACGGTAGAGCCCATATCATTAAATGACCGTACGGTCATGTCATATGGTCTCTACGTAGAGACCATATGACAAGACCGAGAAAAATTTTCTCTTTAAACAAATTCTTATTTTTTGAAATTACTTATCATTAAAATCGACAGACATATTGTTTTTTTTTTTTTTTTTTTTTTTTTTTTTTTTTTTTTTTTTTTTTTTGTGTTAACCAACTGGTGTTCACAAATGGGGCAGGAGCCGACCGCGCACTGTACTTGAAAAAGCTTTAGTACAAAATTCTTGCTCCATAGAAAGGATTCACATAAACCTGCGTTCAGAGGTGAATAGTCTACCGACTAGCACGTGATTGACTTTTGGTCAAACATTGGTATTCGTCCCTGGATTCGAACCAGGCTGATCAGGGCCGCGACTGATTGTAAACAGACGTTTCACTGACGCCTTAGTCCACGGGTCCACCCTGTCCCCCCATATCGATATACATATTGACATTCTTCAAATCGATACTTTAGTATACGACACCTATCTCAGTTGCGCCCAATTGAGCCCAAGATCTTGTGAGGATACTAGTAGGTTGAGCGCAACTGCGCCCATTTGCGCTACATCTCACTACCTCCAGTAGGAGTGGGAGTGGGATTGGGAGTTGACAGGGAAAACTGTCATTTTATAGCTTACGGTCTGATAAGCTTGAGTCGTCCGTGAATTAGCGGTATAGATAATGTCAAGTGCAAAGGGTCTTGGGGGGGGGGGGGGGGGGGCTTGGATCTCTGCTTTGTTTACAAACAAACCCGTTCCTCGCTTTTATCGAATTCGTCAGCCCTCAGGACTTTTCACGTTTATCTCCATCCTCAGACGTCGGCGCGTCGAAAGCCCTAAAGTTACGTGGTCTAGCCGGAGTTAAACCACTCTGGTAATCCTCGGTCCATTACACCAACAAAGTCCGCTTCGAGAAAATTACCTAACCCGCCCTGGCGCCTACGCAGCCTTCTCGTGCACTGGGGACTCCGCCCGTTTAGGTGTTTCATTGTTTTTTCGCGGTTCAACGGCTTCATAAAACGCGGCGTCCAGCTCCGGCTGGGGATTTTCTTCGGTGCACTACGGATAGTTGGGATCGTGTGAACGCCACGAACCAATTGCACATTTCGGGGGCTGGCGCCCTTTTTCCCCTAAGAAAATCTTCTCCTAAATCAACTATATCCTTCTTAATAACGAACAAAACTCCCGGAAACGTTTCAAACATCTTGACAACCCAAAATGAATAAATCTCGTCATTTCGAGCTGTTCACCGTTCCATGTAAACAACGCTTGACGAGGTAAGCGGCCGTGTAACAAGTCGAGATGGTTATGAAAGATAACTGACTTCCTTCTGTCAGCTGTGTGTAAAAGGAGTTATTTCTTTTCGCGTCAGATTTATGAGACTTCTTGTAAAGAGCACGTCAACAAAGATTTACGATGACATCGTTAAGAGCCAATTATTAGTGGATTGAACATGATGACACTGAGTTTGGGATTTTGTGGTAGGTATGTTCTCTGGCAGACAACTCAGTTGGACTTTTCCGCTCAGGTTCAAGATTCTGCCTCCAGCTTCTACGGGTCGAAAAAAATATTCATAAAATGATGACTAACGGATTCAATCGGTCCGTTAGCGCTTGCAGGGAGGAAGCCAGTGTACCTTGAAGAGCAATCGTCTTGCGAGAGATGCGAGAATATTCCTGGTCAGTACGTTTGGAAAATACGACGGATTTCTCAGACAGGCGTGTTTAGTTTCACTTTAGCGATTAGAGCGAATGACGGCGGGTTGGAAAGTAAAACGGTTTTTAGGCGATGACAAATTACTTGAGAACCGTTCTGGGAGGTATTGGACGAAGACGGGGGATATGAGGTAATTTTCTCATGAGTAAAAGTTTCATTGTTATGACCAGATCTCGATACGGACCTAAACTTAGGCGTGGGAATATCCTTGGCACCTAGCGCTCGGAATTTTTCATTTTTCAGAGTTAACCCGAGCCGGAACACGCAGAATGCACTAAAAAGGGGCTTTTGAGTTTTTTCTATCCTCTTTAGCGCGTTACAAAAAAGGCTTTTTTTTTTCATGTGGAGCCTTAAATGCCGTCTGCCGCCTGAGGTAAATCCGGAGGCAGCCTACTGGTCGTCCTTGTGGTATTCCCAGGGCGTATCCCCAGTACAAAAAGTCCGTCCTTCAGCCAGCTCCGGAGTCAATGCATCGCTAATTAGTCGCAAGTCAGATCGCAAACTGCCAAAAGTTTTCCCCGCGAATTTCCCCTCCGTTCGTGACTGTTGACCACACCTTCGCCCACTTAATTTCAAAAACCCATAAAGTTATTTCCAAACATGAATATTTCACGGTATAGAAAGTGCAGGCCGTCAATATACTGGCACATATTTTATACAATAGCGTGATGGTCCGGTTCATAAATGCAAAGCCTCCGGAGCCTTCTAAGTTCACTTTTGTTTGCAATTCGAAACGCCACTAACACCCTTTTGCCGAGTTCACGTTTTCACTTCACGCACACGTGCCACATTTTAGGACTTTCTACCCCACCGGAGGTGATCCAAGCGGAATTTTAGAGGTAAAAGGAACATCTCCGGCACTTTACGGCGCTACCACTTGGTTAAGAGTCGAACAAAGAAAACATCTTAGGGACGTCGAGGACTTCTTCAGCTGTTACATAAGGATTGAGTTTTCCAGAAATGGAAAAATCTTCTCGTAAAAGCAAAATGATAACACACTCACTTCAAATCGTAAAACCACTTATCCCCCGCAGGAGGAAGGAACATCTCTTGGAGACTCGTAAAATGCAAATTGCCGTTTTCGGTTCTGGAAAAAAACAAAAAAAAAGAAGTTAGTAACTGAAAAGCTGGGGAAAATTGTTGGGTGTTCGTTTAGTGTATGTAGTGAGCAGAAACTAAATTTCAGGGGGCAGAAATCGATTTTGAAGGAGAAGAAAACAATTCTGGTGAGCAATTCTGGAGAGGCCAGTTCTAGTGAGCATAAACAGGTTATGAGAGAGCAGAGGCCAGTTCTAGTGAGCATAAACCGGTTATGAGAGAGCAGAGGCCAGTTCTGGCTCGCATAAACCCGTTATGAGAGAGCAGAGGCCAGTTCTAGCTCGCATAAACCGGTTATGAGAGAGCAGAGGCCAGTTCTAGTGAGCATAAACAGGTTTTGAGAGAGCAGAGGCCAGTTCTAGCTCGCGTAAACCGGTTATGAGAGAGCAGAGGCCAGTTCTAGCTTGCATAAACCGGTTATGAGAGAGCAGAGGCCATATCCAGTGCGCATAAACTGGTTTTGAGGGAGCGGAAGCCAATTCTAGTGAACATAAACTGGATTAGAGGGAGGGGACACCAGTTCTTGACCAGAAACAACTTAGAAGCAGAGGCCAATTCTGGTAAGCATAAGCCAGTTTTGAGGGAGCAGAGGCCAGTTTTTGGGAAGCAGAAATTGGTTACGACGGAGCAGACACTAGTTTTCCCAGCATTGGTCGCGTAGTTTTCCAATTTAAGATCATGAAAAATTGTCTATTGTCTCAGAAAACTAGGGTTATGTAAAAGGGGCAGCGAATTAAATAGAACAAGTAGTGCTGGTCCGCTGACCACGTCTTTTATTTTCCAATGACAATTTTTTTGGGTCAGTTGAATCAAGACACAGATTGATGCAGTTGAGAGGGGCATAGATATAAATAATTTATATCTATGCCCCTCTCAACTGCATCAATTGAAATTATTTCAATCGATAGGCAAATTTCTTGAAACATTTTTTAATATCGTCAAAAGTGTTTAACAACATTCATCCATTGATGCTTCAAAAAGAGTTTTAGAAGGATTTTGACTAGGGAGACGAGTGACTGGGGGTAATTTTAGGGCTCGATTTCTAAAGATTTCAGAACCACAGAACCATCAATCCAGATCGTAAGGCCTTGAAGGGGCTAGTTTTTTAAAAATTTATTTATTTATTAATTTATTTTTTTACAATTATTGTAGCTAGAGAGTGAGAGATATCGTTTTAGCATTTTGAACGAAGACTCTAACGAGGAGGGTTCCAGACCTTTCTGGGGGCTTCCAAAGGGAGGAAGTGGGATTTTTGTATTGGCAAAGTCTCTCCCATATCGTCAGGGAAGTTCTGTCGGTAGCAGGTGATGTTTCCAAGGAGGTTACGTCTGGATGTCGGCCAAAATCCATCCGGATAACTTCTTTTTTTGCGACCTCGAGAGCTGGAGGTTTTCCATTTCCGCTCGACCCCGTCTGGGCATCTGCCCAAAAACATGATACAAGGGAAGCCCCAAAACGTAAAAATATAGAGAGAGAAGCCCGCGCAAAAGTACTGCAGATGTGATTATTTCTTTTAAAGTCTGTATTTAAAGGTTTTTGTTGCATTAGCGACCAGCTTTCAAAACCTATAAAACATCAAACTAGACCTTTTTAAGCATTCCAAATAACTTCCCCGAACTGGCGCCAGTTGCACCATCAAACAACACGGAAATGGCCTTCGATTGCGTCTATCGGAACACTCCCTGGTTTCACTTTAGGCCCAAAGATGTTGCAAGTTGCAATAAGAGGCTTCAAGTCGAGGTCAAGTTCCGTCAGAGTGGCCCGATGAAACTTTATTTTTCACCGCATCGACTCCCTTTCACCCCGAAGAGATATCACCGGGGGAAGTCCAGACGATGAGTTCCCCAACGCGAGGCACTTGATCGGAGGAGTCGGGCCGGGTCAGGAAGTCCCTTTGCCACTGTGCAATCGCGAGGAACGGCACGTCATTGGCGAATCGCTTCAGCATAAACCGCGAAAACAAAACTATAAGAGAAAGGTTGCCAATTTTCCACTCGATCGAACCTCACCACCCAGTTTCCTGTTTTCCTCAATTCAATTTTCATAACGGTAAACACCCTAGAAGACTTCAGGTTCGTAAAAGAACGCCAAGATGGACGTTGACATTCAGGTAAACGTGAGGTGTAATTTGTAGACGACGTAATGCCGTTGAAATAGGAGTAAGTGTGAAGTGTTTACAGATTTCAAAACTTGGAAAGGCTTAAGACAGAAAAACACTCCAAAAATCACCTCAAATTATGCCTTTTGAAAAATGTGAGGAAAACCCGTGACGAAAAAATCGTTACATAACGATGAATTCCGAACTTGAAGTGAAATGGGAGGTGAAGTTGGGCCTTTTATAGCCTGGAGGGGTTTGGGTTGACTGGATCGATCAACTCTAGGCGACAATACACGAGATCTTGTCTTCGACACGAGGGAAAAATCCACAGCAGGAAATACAAAGACAAACCCTATGTAAAATGATGAAAGTGATTAAAACAAAAAAGAGTCATTTATCAACCAGAGGATGGTGGGGAGCTGAATGTGAACAGTTTGGTTTTTCATAAAGGATAAAATCAAAATTCAATGTCAGGGGCGAATCCTGGGGGCGCAGGGCACTCACAATTGCTCCAATAAACGAGCGTGGGACCAGTTAGCTTGAGAATAACGCGAAAACACCGTTGCAATTCTAGTTATGGATTTTGGAGCTCGTCAAAATCAAACCTCTCCTCCCTCCAGTCTTGTCCGTCATCGCAGAACAAAAATCTTTGGATTAGGAATGGGCAAGTGCTATCGGTTAATTCGAAAATACCACCAAAAACGTATCGAAGGGCTGCGGGGCAAAGACATTGCTCTGTTTTTTGTTGGAAAAACGCAAAACACTCGTTTATTACCGTAATTTTTATTAAAAAAATTTCTTATGATATCCCTCTTGAAGGTAGGGATATCATAAGATCTACAACAAACGAACCTACAACAAATGAAATAAGTGCCATGTAAAAAAATAATTAATAAATTTTTTGTTAAAATGATCTAAGTTCGAAAGCTTTTTCCATCAGTGATCTAACTCCAGAAGCATTTCCGCCATAGTGATCCAACTAGACAAGACCTTGAACTGGTTAGAAGTACTCTACATTCTCAAACAGTAAAAAAAACTTGTCCCTGCGAACATGACTGAAGGCATGACTGAAGTTTCCTTTAAAAAAATTACAAAATGTAAAACGGTTTTGAAATATATAAGAATTTCAACGAAAAGAGACAAATACTTTATTCATTCACAAAATTGAAAAGCTCGATACTGTACAAAAATGGTCAATGTTTTTTCCCATGGTGCAATGTTACTATAGTTTCTTCTGTACCATACTAGGATCCTTCTTACAGCTATGAAAACTGCGAAACTAACTGGAAGGTTGCAATCATGGCACTTAGATCACTTTGCTTGAAAACCAATCAGAAAGATACACGTAGTGGCATCTTGTGAGCGGTAGGGGAAGGTGGGCGAATAAGAGACAAAACTTTTAATAAGAGACAAAAATTTTTTTTTTTTCCAGCCGAACCATTGACTTTTTTCCATTGTAAATTTTTGTGTAAGTAGGTTGTTTGTGACAAATGGAAAACCCACAATTTTTTTGAGATCCATAGAAAAACCCAGGTAAGAGAAAAAAATCGTGAAATTTTTGGTAGCAGTCAATGTCTCTTATTCCCGAAAGTGATAAATAAGAGACACATCACGAAATCACTGTTAGAGAAGTCAGAAAAAGTCTTAGGAGACCTAAAGGGCATTAAGAGACAATTAGCAATGCGTCTCTTAATACCCTGAAAGTTTCATCGCATTTGGTTCAAACCAAAAAAGTTATGAATTTTCAAACTGTGGCGAATAAAAGGTCAGCCAAAACTTTCGGCTCTCAAGTCCTGAGAATGTATAAACGTTTTATTATAATAAATTAAGTAGGAAGAACAGATTGAATCAAAACCACAATGTTTGAAGAATAAATAAACTTACAAAATTTTAACAAATATCACTGTTTGACTAAAATTACTCGCTGAAGGCAGGCTTTTCTCAGTCAAATCACAATCTGAATACAGAATAACTTTAATTAATATTTAGAAGATTGAATTGAGATCAAAATGTTTGAAGAATAAATAAACTTACAAAATTGTAAGAAATATCACTGTTTGAGTGAAGGCACTCGCTTAAGGCAGTCTTTTCTTATGGCAAATATCACTGTTTGTATAAAATCACGATTATAGTTGCACCGAATTCCCTTGCCAGCGTGTTTTGGACCCATGATGGAACTGAAACAAACATGAAACATTCGATAATGAGATTTGGATTAATAATAGACAGACCGTCTACTATTAACCCAACTGCACAACAGCTAGGGTGAATAAGAGACATCGTCATAAAAAATGAAGAAGTAATCTGACGGAAATAGGGCTCAAGGATATTCAACGTATTCATAGAATAAGCGTTTTGAAAAACTTACCAGCACCGACGAACGTCTTCACGGACTGGAAAATGGTGTACCGAAAAATAAGAGACACTGGGAATCTGAAGTTGATGGGGAGGTTCTTCGTAGGTTGGCCAGTGTTGCCAGGGAAAGAGGCTGTTGGAGCGAATGACCCCCTCAACTTTTAGTTCAGATCTCCAGCTACCTTTGTAGGTAATTTTTTGAACATTTCGACCATGCGGGATATTTTTAAATGCGCGTGTCTCTTATTTGCCATGTCTCTTATTAGCCCACCTTCCCCTATTAAAACTATTTAGGATGAGATGAGGCAATTGGATCACAGTGAAAAAAAAGGCGATAGCGTTTAGATCATTTTGGTGGAAAAACCTGATTCTTCATTTTTTGGCGCTTAGATCACTTTATTTTTAGCTCCTTTCGTCACCCCTCGAAAATATTATTACAACAAAAATATAACAGTAACTTCTAACAGGACTGGCTCATTTTCAGTGCTGCTACTAGTCTCGACAACTTCGGATTTTGTACCTACTCCTTTTCTGAACTCCATGGGCAAACACTTCGATTTCATACAGACCCGATTAATAATGAATTATTATTATTAAACCTTATGCAGCATTAAATTTTGTAGCTTTTTGACATAAGTAGATTCGGTAGAAGAGGGGATGGATGAGGGCTTCTACATGATTCGTATGAAAGGATGGCACTAGTGCATTATAGGTCCCGGAAACTCGATTGTAAACAAAATCTATTTCCGCTATTCGATAAGAAACGTTCCAATTATAATAATACCTGTCCCGTGACTGAATTCATGGCGGAATATCGAATGGCGGAGAACGATTTTTTTTTTAACAATCGAGTTTCCAGGAACTATAATGCACTGGTACCGAAAGGATCAGAACCAGCCGGAAAATAGATTAGAAAAAAAACAAAAAACAAAAAAAACTGGGAGTAGAGGAGGAGGAAATCCTCACCTAAGGACCTTAGTTCACCTTAGTTCACGGAGTCGCCGCCACGTGGTGGTGACTCCAGGAAGTTTTAACTGCTCCAAACAAAGCAAGTCCAAAATAAACGCAATTTTTCTCTATCACGTCTGACACATGGCAGTAATCAAACATTACCTTTAAGCCGTTAACGTTGAAAAACTCAATCAATGTCATGTGTTAACAACCTTACTTATAGATTTCCCATTACCCGCATTACCCGCCTAAAGTGGACCATAAAGGCCGCCCAGTCCGGTATTTCAAGGAACCAGCCAGGAGTGAAATGGCGAGGCCATCCGAGGTTTTTCTCCTTTTTTCTCCATCAAGTTAGCACCTTTTCTGCGCGGTTTCCAACCTTTGGGCGAAAAATTACGTTACGGATTAGTTCACGTTCTCCGCCTCTTCCACGTAGTAGAACTCCGTTGTGGGGACGTGACGCCCTTGAACTTTAAGGAACGATTTTTTCTTTCTGATTTTTTTGTAGTTATCCCTTTGGAGGACTCGGACGTAGGGAGGAGATACCTGTCGACAAAGAGAGACGTACTCAAACGTGACTGCTATTGAAGCGAATCTTCTGCGACAAGAGCTGCTTGCTTCAACATCAGTGTTGATTCTCATTCGTTTTCGTTTTTCGGGGGCCAGGATAAGAAAAAAGTGGGTACAATGGGACCAAAATCAGTGAACTTTTTCCTGATTCTTCCAACGCATAACTCAGTAAATCAACACACTCACAAAAGCAGCTCGCGAAAAGTTTCAGTATGAGCATCTCCTCGGGCTGGAGCTCCAATATAGAGCAGATATAGACAAGAGCAGAATTATTCCAATATCTATTATAGAGATGGAGCTCCAATGTAGAGCAGGATAGATTTCACAGAAATTAAAGCTGCAACTAGAGGAGAAGGTGGAGGAGGATGAGACAATTTTGGTCCTCTTCATTCTCGGATACTTCTAGATATAACGTAAGGTGGATGCCAGGAGGAAACGTGAATTTCGTTGTTTGTGTTTGTTTGTTTTCACTCCTAAGCTTTCAAACATATTCCTGAATCATGAAAGAAGGTCTACATTTTTAAAAATTTCTCCCAAACCGCCTAAAAAATGGAAAAACTTTGTCTTTCAATGCCATAAAAATGGGAAATTTTTTGCGGATTATCCTCTCCATTATTTTGCGGCGCAGACTGTTGTTTCAATTTATCAAAAATAACGAGGTGGAATGATGCTACTTTTTCACGACCCAATTCAATAATTGTTCTTTCATTTAACTTGTCCAAAAAAAAAGGGTTTTATGTCAGGAAAAATGGGTTTAAATGTTTAATTTTTAGCGCAACCTTTTTCCAAAAAATGGAAAGGTGCGCTCACCTCCTCGACATGTATGGTTTTTTGTTGTTTTTTTTTTTTTTTTTTTTTTTTTGTTTTTTTTTTTTTTTTTTTTTTTTTGTTTGTTTGTGTACAGAGCATCACGCCCGAGCGGCTCAACAGATTTTCATGAGGGTGGTTTCATTGTCATCAGCGAGTTCGGGGGGTGGTTATAGGCTACCTTGATTTTTCCTCCCTCATCCCCTTCATCGGTTTTCGGGAGGTCCTTCACGACGAAAGTTGTTTATCTCTGATGTGTAACTAAGGAGGCCTCAAAAGGGGGACGAAAGTTTTTGTCCGATTTCGTTGGTACAAGGGTCTATGGAATGAGCTTTTTGGGCTGATTCCAACGACTCCAAAACGATTTTTGCAGCCTGAGCCGTTCGTTACCTCTGATCGTCATAAGGTTTTCTTACGCATCGGTCGTTAGGGTGCAGTTGTTTACGTAATGAGCATCACGTGGATGATGTGTTGTGTGGCATAGTTTGGTCGCTAGATACCTACTGTTTCTTAGTTTCTCTTGCTCATTAACAAATGTAAAGGTAATAACAAAAAGGTTGCGCTCATCTATTCAATTCAATTGATGGCTTGTTTTAACTGTATAACGACAGTGTGAGGATAGAGAGGGGATGCCAGAAAAATAAATTCTACACCCAAAATATTCAGAAAATGATGACTCATCGCCTTACCAACCTCCTTCATAAGCTCAGAGCCGACGGAGTTTTTAAAAATACGATTTCAATGGGATACAATGAAATTTAACTCTATAGCAAATATCACCCCACAACACAACAAATTGTCATTTTTAACGGAGGAGTGTGATGGGAATTTTTGGCGAGAATGCACAATAGGAGAACTTTTTGTCTCTCTTGATCTTCTACGGCTATTAAACATGAGAATTCAATTCGATTGTATCGCTATTCGGTGAAAACTAATGAAAACCTGCTCTTTTCCACCAACGACAACCTACACATCGGTAGTTCTCCAGCCTTCAAGACAGTGTTAACAGCTTCAAAAACATGGCTGCACCATAATAATATTATGGTCACGATAAAAATTTCTGTGCAACCCAATGTTTTATAATGTAATAAAATTTATTATATTATGTAGGTATGCAATTAATTTCTCGCAAAAATCACCGAGCAATTTCTTTGTTGAGCCAATAGGTAACTTCACCAAGAAAATTATATTCTGCCGGATGTTACGAACAGCGAAACGTACTTTCGGGGCACTTCCCGTCACAAGCTTTCCTTGATGACTTTTTCTTCTGTTCGTCACACTCTCCGACACCAACCAAAACAAAGAGGCGGGCCGTGAACCTTGAACTTAGATAAATGCCACTTGCTCGCGGCCGTGACCAAAGCCGGACCGCACCTGTTGTTTCACCTGCCTCAAGCGCCATCTCCCGAACCTTTTTTTAATCTGACCCCCTTATTTATTGTCCGAAGTTTCTCCCTTTTCAAGCGTGGGCTCTTAATCTTCACCCGTGGATTATGTAACACAACAACAGTTTACTTAAGGGGACTTTTCACTTCTGGTTACGGGTTTTTTTAAAATAGCGCGTCAAGTGCGTGTTCCCCGTGTTATTAGATGCGATTATACGTTTTCTTTCTCGGGTGCTGATTAATACGTCTACGGATTTTCTATTTCAAAAATGATTTATAGCGGCGGCGGAAGAGGAAGGAAACGATTCTAACTCGTGACGCCGCCATTAAAAAAAAAACATTTTGCCTGAAAGGGGACCCACAAGTTATGGCGGGATTGATCAAATAGCACTGCACAAATCCCTTTAAAAGTAGGATGCCCAGCTTTGCTGCAAGAAGAGGTGCCGTATCGGCAATTTTTTTAAAACAATACCACACAACGGGTGTTTTGCAGATTTGCAGTGCCTTTATCTCCCTTTTCTCATCAGTAGCTAATTGAGCTTTGGAGAAGGAACCTCATTTCCAATGGTGGTCATGAAAACATCCGAAGAATACGAAGAATATTTTCCCATCGTCGGGTCCAACATCGTTTTCTTAACGTGCGTCGGGGTACAATTTGCGTGATTCAACTTAACTGAGCAACGATGTGGTTGTTTACCGACGGTGCAGAGGTCTAATCCAATGAGGTGGTTAGGAAGAGAAAACGTTTCCTCCGCTGATGTGAGTGCATAAACAATTGTAGCCCTAACAAGAAACATTAGTCAATAACACCACAGAGAACAACCATAACAGAATATTATACTGAAGGTATAGGAACAAGTAATTGTGTCAAGTAAATGATGGGAGGGGACCTCAATAGGCCTCGAACACCAGCTTAGTATAGACCGCTTAAATGCGGGGAGGTGACCTGCACCCGTATAATATACATAATGTTACAACGATATACAATGCTTGAGTATAGACTATATACTTGACCTGGTTACATTCATTTCGGGGGAAGTGTAGAACCCCTCACTTGCCCATTTTTCTACTCTGCACTTCCACCGGTAGGGGAAAAACGGGGAAAGTGGAGATAAGGCCTTATTTTCAAAATAACCAAAGTTATAAAAGTTATGACACTTGAAGTTATAGCTCGCTTGACAGGCAACATAAATACTAGAGGCAGGATGAACTTGGAATGAAAAAAGTTCATCTCTACCTCAGAGATGAAAAGACATAACATTGCGATACTTCATACCATCACTGTGCAAATTACAAACGATATGAGCACACACAAGAGGCTATTTGTGAAACTTGACATTGCTGCCTACAACACCCATAGAGGGTGTCCATGACAGCCCCAAAGTTGGAAAGGCATATTCCCCACACTGAGAGAAAAGATTTTTTTAGTGGCTAGGTTAAATCAGAAATAACCTCGAAAAGAAATTGAAACCACCTAGAATCAATTGATTCAACCTAGAAAAAAATAGGTCCAGGTTAAAGTAACATGGAAAAATATTAATACAACCTAGACCCATATAGAAACAACCTAACCCGTTATTACCCGCCCTCTGACCACAACCTGGAATAAAAAAGTGTCAACCTAGACCAAATGTGAACTTCACATTTGGTCTAGGTTGACATTGTGAAGACCTAGAAAATATATTACCTACCTTTGACTTTTAAGTGGGGTAACCTAGAATTGAATGATTTGACCTTCCATATAATCCCCCTCATTAAAGTCTCGGTTGTACAACTGAAAACAACCGAGAGATTTAAAAGGCGAGATTGCTACTTTAGGTAACAACCCAGAAGAAAAAGTTAGACTTTCAGTCTCGGTTAAAACTACCGTAGTACTACAAATAGTTTTAGGTTTAAAAAACAGTGATTGTAATTCATTCAATAAATTAGTACGCTAAGCGGCCGCGGAGAGCGCCACTGTAGGCGGTGGGCGTTAATTCTCGTTGTCTTGGCACCCCTGCTATTTAGCCAGTGGGGTTGAGGCCAAATCTTTGTCAAATTCTAAACATCTAATTTCTATCACTATGTGCAGTCATATTATGACGTCACATTCAAATTTTTGTACTGAGATGGAAACAGAGACAACCCAGAAAGATAGTTGAAGTTGATAGAAACAACCTGCAATGGAAGTGGAGCAAACCTAGAAAGAAAAGTGGACCACCTAGTAATTTATTAGAACCAACCTGAAAAGAATAGGATGCTACCTAGAAATTTAACTGGAACAACAGGGATGGGAATTGAAACAACCTCGTAAATAAAGGGACACAACCTAGAGAAAAAAGGGTTCTAGGTTAACGCGCCATGGCTGTAAATTGTTTGAGGTGGGGTGAGAACGTTTTTGTTTTAGGGTAAATCAACCGTCTATGAAAGTGAAAAACATTGAATACCAGGGTGAGACAACCAAGACATTAATGTTTTTAACCTAGACTGTATATGGATGGAGGCGGCGGCACACACCGTGAACTTAACCTAGAACTAAAGTGTGGGGGTGACGTATTTTAAATTTTGGTTGTTTGCATTTTTAGGAAGGTAACTTCTCCAATATTTTCAATCTAGGTTAAATTATATTCAACCTAGACTAAATTGTTCCACACTAGAATGAAAACCAAAAAAAAATCTAGGTTGGCAGCATTTAACCTAGAAAAAAATCGAAAAATAACCTAGAATAGGCCCTTTTTTTCTCTCAGTGCATTACCCCATTTCTGCACCCCAATAATCGATTTTTGTGGAATCATTAAAGAAATTTTCTTCATGAAGAAATGGGGTATGATGTGAATATCGTTTTTAGTGTTTCCCATTCTCTACGACTTGGACCGCAATAAAATTGTCCACGTTTTTTCAGTTCGGTAGAAGATTATCATCAGCAAATTTGACGTAGTTGGCTCGTGTTGGGCCGCTGCGGTCACTGAAGATCGCGATCTTGGTGAAAAAAAAAAAAAAAAAAAAAATCGCTAAAACCCAGAACTGACGCACATTGCAGACATCAGGCAGGCCTTTCATCTAGATATTATCATCAAGAGCAACGACCAGATGAAAGGCTTCAGTTTGTTTGACGTTCCCTCATAAGCTGGTTTTTGTGCTCGCCGTTTTTTTGACCCGGTTCGAAACACATTTTGCTAATTTCAAAAACATTTGAATAAGGGACGACCCCATTTATTCCAGCCGCTAAGTGCTGATCGTTAAAACAAAACGCATTTCTCTCTTTTTTTCGCGTCAAATTTCCCTGTTTCCGGTTTTTTGCGCTGAAAGCCGTTCCGATTTGGAAAATCGAATCTGACTGCTCAGGCAAAACTGCGGGGGAGACACTAAGAAAAAAACAAGCAAATTCCCTTACAATCGGAACCGTTCAAGGCCGCGATTCCACGATAATGCAGAAATTGGTTTTGCCTATTGGGAAAGCGAAACCGTCTTGACTAAGCGGTCGTTAAACCTTCCTAGACTTTCATTGGGAGTTTCAAAAGGCTTCTAGGGAGGGATGAGAACTCAGGTAAATGGTTTTGGGACCAATTAAGTGGAAAACATTCCCAAGACAGATAAATCTGTGAGCCCAGTTAACCTCCCGGCGGGAACAATAAGATTTATAGCCGTTACAGATCGGCGTTGGGGTACCAGTTATATGCAGAATTTGCGGACCCTGAGCGCCACGTTCTTGTGAAATATCCACGTGGGTAAATAGCGGTTCCAAGCCCGAAAGTCAACCCCTGTGAAGGCTTCGATAATATCAATATTATCTAATTAATTGATTTTCTCTTACGAATGTCTACGCTTTTAAGTTCACGGTCACAAAACAAAAAGATTGCCCCAACGTTGAGAACTGCGGGTCCTTCCGACTTTTCTCAAAGCTCGATTTCATCAAGGCGGGTTAATTACGTACGAGCGTAAAAAATCCAACAAGAATGATTATTACCGGTGCAAACTGGGGTTGAGCAAAAATGTGGAAGAACATTCAAGAAAAAAAAAACCTAAGGGGAGATAGAGACGTGGGAATTTAATGTCACAACATCGCGTGACTGTAGACCTTAAACTCACGCATTGCAAAATCCGCAGATTAATACAAAGTCATAAGTCGTGAAACTGTGACATCCTGAGAAAAATGCCGCAAATTTGATTACACGCGGGTGTTTTACTGTTTGCCGGATGGGTTAGAGACCTCGTATAATCGATTTTACTCGACCCCTGACAACTATCCTTATACGATTTTCAACTAATCTGTGCAAAATTTGCAGCTCCTATTGGTTTATTATTCATCTAAACGGCCTTCATGGGGCTACAAATGATGGTTTAGAAGGATGCCTGGAGGATGAATGAGGTGTGATTTTCCAAGTACCTAATTGTTTACGTATAATCCATGTTTCAGGGTCCCCAAACCGTCCAAACACTACAGAAATACAGTGTTTTTTTTTTTTTTTGTTTTTTTTTTTAGAAATGTTTAATTGTTCCTAAAATAATTTTTATTGGCACAAGATTAATTTTTCCACTATCCACACTTTATTATACCACACTAGGTGTAATAAACCCTCGTGTGAAATTTGCAGTTTTTTCCCCCTTTCAAGTTACATATTTACAACCTTCATAATGTTGACATACTAATGTTGACGTATATCGCGGGTGAAGAACCAACATAGTGCAAGTCACTTTGCGCAACTGTTCAGGAGACTGGAAAAACATGGCCCCACTTCATAGACATAGAAGAGCAGCTGCAAGCTCCACCCCCCCCCCCCCCCCCCCCCCTAGCACACGACTCTTCACACTTTCCACATACCCTTCTAGTCCTGGACCTTCTGGGCGGAGCCTGGTAGAGAGTGTTGTGCATTTCTCTCCAAGCTGTACGGATTTAGGAGCGGTTGAAGGCGCAATTTGCACACATCACTAAACTTGTAACCAGGCATTCTACAACTCTGATAGAGTATTTAGCCGTAATTCACAAAAGTTTGAAAAAGCACGTAAAATGTTCTTTCCTTTGATCCTCGATCTAACCTAAATCTGGTTGTGCATTGTGTGGTATCCCAAGACCAGTCCTCAATCTATTTTACGGCTGTTTCGGTTAGTAAAAGTGTTTATTCGACCACACCATCACATGGAGCGTGAAATCTTCTATAAGCTCACCTTATCTTAAACCAACCAGGTGAAACATAAAAGAAGGGACACCATAAACCGCATTTCGAGAATAACATGATTACTTCTCAAATTTCGGAGCTGTCATCGTTTAACATGACATTATATAGGTCGTTACGGCCACTGTAAAAAACCAAGCGAATTGCTTGCCTTCCCTCTTCCTCCAAATCACCGGCGGCGAAATCGAGAATTCACGCCTCTGGCTCTCCGCCAAACACACAATACCAAAATTTAGGGAATTTTAACTTCCAAATTAGGTGTATGAAAACATGTAGGTACACAGTCAATAAGTAGGTGTATGAAAACATGTAGGTACACAGTCAATAAATGTGAAAGGTCCCCTTTGCAAGAAGCGATTCGTCTATCTTAATAGATGTTGGTTCTTCGCCCTTGAAACACAACTACGTCTTCATTTTATCGAACATTTTGATTTGACTACAATATTAGTTTTCCCTTCTTTCCATTGACTTTCCCTCCCAATTTGGGACACTATCCTGGATTTCCTTGGTCATGCAAGAATGTGTCCCATCGATGTTTTTGCGTCAATGTACGGTGTTCTTGCAGGAAACTAGCTTTGCGTAGGTCCTTGGGATATCTCCTAGAACGGCGACGACCTAGGGAACTTGGCCAAAGAGCAAAACAGGTTACCTGGTATAAGGTTTCTCTCGAGCAAAACAGATTGCAGAATCTGACAAATCTGACGTGGCCCGTGGATTGGACGGGTGCCCAAATCCCCCGAGACCTCTGCTCTTTAAAAATACGAAAAAAAAATGGTTTTACGGGACGAGTTCGGGGTTGTGATCCCTTCCGTATGGGTATTATTGTAATCTTTACGTTTTGTTTCCTATTCGTGATATCGTGCACTTCACCCATAAACGTGACTTGATGAAGCTATTAGCCAAATAGGGGATCATTTCGCCGGCGAGAAAACCCTCATGGAGAGGGAAAAAAAAACACACGTCAGTTCTTCCTCGATAGGTGAGCAAACTATAATTTTCGCCCCGTTCAATCACCTCTTCTCCCAACAGGCGTCTGAGGTCCCGTTTTCTAATCGCAAGGTCAATCATCCCATTAAGACCAAGCTTTTTGAAATCCCTATCTTCAACGGGGCAGCTTTTTTCAATTTTTGGTAAAATTGCCGAATTCTGATTCCACATGGGGATGTTCCTTATGTCAAAACGCCCACTCAGTAATTTATTTGGTCTCCTTGAGACGTGAAGCGATGCAACTTTGCATATCGCGTTATTATCCTATAATTTTATTTTATTTTATTTTTTTCGCAACCCCATCACGAACTTGGGTGGTCGATCCTTCGGAGAAGACCCAGTGCCATTTAGTAACCAAAAATTTGTGTTAAACATTAAACCCCGTCACCGTCGACCTCGTCTCGTTCCCAAAGTTCGTCGTGGAATGTCAGCCGCCTTTCAAGGATTTTACTTTCTCGTTTCCACACCTGTCAAGCAGGTTGTTTACGTGAAGGTGGTAGAGTTGACTCGGAGTCAGCTGGGAGTGCCGATAAACCGTAGAATATATCAACTGCAACGGTCCCCAAAAAAAGACCCTTAAGTGGTTATTAAGTGAGTCTATTTGAGATCTGAATAGGGCTGGGAACGGTAAGGTGTCGGATTTGGTGAGGGGGCCTCTTCACTACAAATTGTGAGAGGATTAGGCGGAATAGCGTTTAGGAGCTGGGCACACATCAAGCTCGAACGTGAAACTCACACGTGGTTTCAAGAAGAGGCGTGACAAATGTGGGTAAAATCTACAGGCTCTAATGAGGTCCATTTCATGGGTGAGGGAATGAGGGGAAATGCGAACCCTTTTGGGCATTTTGCGTCTAGCATTCATCGGTTCTAGGAAGAAAAACTTCCGGAAAACAAAAACAAACAAAAAAAAACTCCGGAATAAAAGCTGATTTGTAATGGGCTGAAAAAACTCCCAGGGGCCAGGATCGTAAGATAGCGATAGTAACAGTTCGTGAGTTTAATTTTTTCTATTTTATTCGATTCTTCACTTACGGATTTTGACAACATTACGGACATTCGCAAGTACAAAATCGAATAAAATAGAAAAAGTTAAACTTTACAGACTTTTAAATCCCCCAGTGGAGTCCATGTGCGAAAGATAGAACGGATTTTTCTCATCATTTTGTGGCCTGGACGGCGAACGGCGGCAGATTTGGATTCAACGCACCTTGAAACGTAAAATGACAAAAGTTTGAGAGAAAAAATTTGTTTTTTCTATACGATCACAAACACTTATTATTAGCAATAATACGCCAAAATTGAAAACCCCTTTAGGTTGGAAGGGAGTACCTACAAAGGTAGCATCAAGTATATTCAAAAATTGGAAAATCTGAAGCTAACCAGGCTGAACCAGCCTTGAAAAAATATCACTTGGGAGATGTTTTGGGGGGCGCTAGAGAAATGAGGGTGGCTAACAGTGGATGCAAAGATGGGTAGGAAGTAGAATTATTTGGTGATCAAGGTATTTTTATCTAAAAAAAAAATTGAAAAATTGTTCACCACCAAATAGCCCAATTTGCTATTTATAGCAATCTGGGAACACTGATGAAAGGTGAAAATGTGAAACACAGGGGTCTGGAGGTTACTGGGATTGGGAGAATGAGGAAAATTTAGTTCACATCATTCGAGACTGTGATTCACCGTGAATCATTCACGGTAGGAAAAAAAGGAGCTGTAAATTAGGGGGCGTAGTTGCATTTTGGGGAAAAAAAACGCTGTAAAAAGCTGTTATGGACGCCCTACTGGGATAGGTCAACACCAAATTATACTTGAGCTCAGCCCAAATTAGGTATGTTTTGGTTGTATTATGCTTATTTCAATATTATTATCTAGGAATAAAACACCTAGGTGGTTTAAAATTGTTATCGACCTCAAAATTTGTCTTTACACGTTTAATGATTCCAAAAATGAAATATCCGTCCGCCGTCCGGGCCGTTATGGGCAGTAGGATTTTTTTTTTTTCAATCTAAAATTTTGAAAATCACAGGTTGACCATCTAGTTGTGACCGCGAGGTTTTCGGCCCGATCGACCAAACCCTTGGAGCCAAAAAGGGGCTAGGGGAGGGGTTTTTGAAGACTTAGGCTATGATATCGAGTGGGGTGTCGTTTACGAGGTATTTTTGGCAGTGAGAATTTTTGGCATTGTCAGGTTTCTCAACCCAAGGGCACTTACTTACTCAAAATTTATTTATGCGATTTCCAGTCTATTGGCAACTTAGGGATTTTTTGTCCCCCCCCCCCCCCCCCCCCCTCGGGGAAAAATTGTCCGGTGTATTTTTGGCAGTGAGAATTTTCTTTCTTTAATCTGAAATTTTGACAAAATACTCGGTTTCCCATCAAGGTGTTTTCGCAAGGTTTTCAGAACGATTGCTCAAACTCTTGTGGCCACAAGAGGTTTTTCAGAAGTTGTTGGCCATGGGGGTCGAGTGGGGTGTCGTTTTCGAAGTAAAATCCGTATTATCTGCCCAAACATTACCACCTTGAATGCGTATTTTATTCGCACAATAAATTTATGCACAATTGAACAATAAACCCGTGAAATAAGCAGCGTTTTCAAGTCTGAATATAAACAGAATCCGTTCTCCTTCACGTTGTGCCCGCAAGGTTTTCAATTTCTATAGAAATTGAGGATATATATATCCTCTTCGTTGCCGGAAACGTTAGCTCATTAGTGATATTTTTTCGACTCAAGCACAACGTTCTTGTCCCGAGCCCTTCCAGATATCGCAAATGATTCCACATTTGGCTATAAATACAACTATTCAGGTCATACTCTCAACGTCAAGTCGGCTTGTCCGGCAATGTTGTGAAACTGTCCCACGTTTCACACTTGAACCGACATGCAGGTTTTATCACACCGCTAGATCAAAAGTTCATTTAGGGTGGCCGGTTTTTTTTTCAAATGCGTTATGTAATTCCTGAAATCCGTTGAGAGAAAATTTGGAAAATTCAGAAAACTTATCGACGCAGAAATTCTAATCAGTGCAATTCATTTAACAAATACCGAGCGAGTCAAAATTCATTTTTTCTCAGAGCCTGTGAAAGCCGGAGAAACTTTCCATCAGCAAAATTTCAAGCTCACATTTAATGTGAAGCGGAAAGCCGGAAATTTTCGAGCTCTACAGTTCATAGGGATAGGTATTAATTAAAATCATAAATGTTATGCCTTAATGAGAAAAGTAGTAAAATAATTTAGAACACATTTCGACCACGAAATGGCAACAAAAGGACATAATGAGCCCTAAATCTAAAATGTTTATCACGGAAAATCGTGAAAATCTTCATGATTGTTAAGAGAATGTTCTTTCAAAGACAGGAATGAAATGCTGGGTATTTTTGAGACATTTGAAAATTGAACAAGACGGGAAAACAGGTGATCTTCATTTACCTGGTGAGTAAAATGATATCCCAGAAATGTAGAGAAATCCGAAAATGAATGTGAACGAAACTGAACTAAAGAGCCGACACTGACACGACAAAACAAACCCGAGTGACAGAACACGACTGGACCCAGCGAGGAAACGGAATCGGGGTGAGAGGGAGGACTGCAGACGTTGTAGGGAAACGCCGAATAACGCTAGAAGGTCCAACAGGGGGGAATCAGGTTGGGCGTCGGATCCCCGATGTCCCAGGGGGTTCCCGAGGGTAACGGGGAAATTTCGGTCGCTAGGTTGGCAGACCTGGTCGAAGGGGGTGCCGCAGTGTGGATCCCCCACGGACAAAAGGGCAGGCAGAAAGGTGGAACTTGAGGTGAACGGTAACATAATCGTAAAAATCCAATACAATCTCACGAACAATCCCAACTCCTCAAATTCAACAACTAACCCCAACTTCCTCTTCAGTAACGCCTCCCTACCAACGTCCAACTTCAGACCTCAAAATTCTTCTCTCCAAAGAGGATACGCGCCTTAGGACACTTGAAACTGACCCCCCTACTTTCACTCCCAACTACCGCCTCCATTTCACTATAATAACACCCCTTTTGCGTTTTACGTAACCCAATAGGTAGTTATTTTTAAAGGGTCAGACCTACAAAAAAAAACTGGGCTGTGAGGGCCAACTTTATCGACCTTCATTAAAGGGGGGATTGGAAGATAAAAACACTGTGTTTACAATAAACAAGAAAAATTGAGTGAACTTGTAGTGAAAAAAAAAAAAAAAAAAAAAAAAGCTGCCGGCCACACTCTCACTCGTAGCGAGTTGTGATGAGCAGACGTTCATGACCACTATATTGTAACCATCATAAAATTGTTAATAATAGGGGTCTTCACGGTCAAGCTTAACATGTCAAAATTAGAAAAGTTCGTAATTTCAAAATCATGAAGCACTCGTTGTTAAACGTGTTATTACGAATAAAAGAGGAGAACGTGAAGGAGAATACGATTAGATAGAATTATAAGTGGAGGGCCAGATTTTTACAATACCAGGTAAATTACAATAATGGGCTTCTTGAAAAGGTCAGAATTCAGCATTTCTGACAATATATTCGGATTCAGCACTCTTTAAAACCCATAAACCCCAATTTTTAGTTCGAAAATCCGTATAGGTACGTGCTGAGCTGTTTTCGAAATGTGAGAGATTTTGAAATGAACGCCGGGCATATTTGACGTCACACCTCGCCAGGCTGGGCGTCGAGTAGTTGGGCACTGAGCCGCCAGAGCGCTAAATAATAAATCCGAACAGAATCGGAATAAAAACACTCGGCCCGGGTCGATTTTTGAATAACCTTCTTTGATAATAACCTCGATGCTCAATTTTCGAATGACCTTCTATAATGATTAACCCGATTTTCGATTTTTGGGGTCGACTTTTCGCGTAGTAAAGTTGGCTGACTTGCGTAGATGAGAGAGAGAGGGATCTCCCGGTCAATCAAAAGACGACGAAGCAGCCCACGTCATGTACCCTCTCCAGACCTCGGAATTCAAATATCATATTTTTCCTAAGGCCCTATAAATAATTGAAACAGGTTTTCTGCAATATGGACCCGTTTTCGTAACTTTTGAAGCACGACCTTTGCAGGAAAAACATTTTAAAAAATCATTAAAGGAGCTCATTGTAATATTGGGACAAGGAGGAGTTTGAGGGGAGTTATTACAATTATTGTAATAACTTCCCTCAAACTCCTCCTTGTCCCAATTAAACATGGGAACAATAAGACCAGTTTTTTTTTTTTTTTTCACAATCCATTTTGGTTTATTATTCTTGGAATAATACACCTATGTTTTCGCGACGGAGGTCGACGACTCCGATCGGCCTCAAAATTTGACATCATCCGTTTCAAAAGGTCTACATTCAAAATCCGAAATGTCTGTCCACCGTCCGGGCCGTTTTGAGCAGTAGGAATTTTTTTTTTAATCTGAAATTTTGACAAAATACTTGGTTTACCATCTAGTTGAGCCCGCAAGGTTTTCATTCCGATCGCCCAAACCCGTGGGGCGCTATGGGGCTAAAATGGGGCTATGGGAGGGTTTTTTTTAACGGATTTTAGCTATGGGATCGAGTAAGGTGTCGTTTTCGAAGCATTTTTGGACGTAGAATCCCTTTTTTGTGGTCCCAGAACGATCTAATTTCACTGTGGCGATCTACAGGCCTTTCATGGGGCTAAAAATGGGATTTTTGAAGGATACCAGGAGGTTAAATATTTTTTGAGTAAAAAATGTAAAAATGTTGAAAAGATTTTTTGTTTAAAAAATTTTTTTGATTAAAAAAAAAATTAATTTTTTTCATTGACAGAATTAAATGTCTGCACCAGTAGTAACCTATATCAAAGAATAATGAACCCTTGTGTAAAATTTGCAGCGTTTTTAAAATGTATTTCATATTTCTTACTTATCTATATACATAAATAATTATTGGTTGTTCCCCATTAATAAAGAACGATTTTAACTTTTATCCAAAATTCATTTTAGCATTTATCCAAAAGATAACAAGAGTTTTATTGTCATTTGGGAGCACTTTCGATTTTTTTTTGGACTATTTAATAGTCAAATCTTGTACATGTCTAAGAATGTTAGAAAACATGTCATGTAACCTAACTGAAAACAGGAGGTAGCGTAAGGTGAGAGGAACTGAGATATAGGTAGGCATTTAGCTACCTAACAGGTTGCCATATACAGAAAAAATACACTGCCAAGGACATGGCACAGAAGCTTCCTCGTGGCCCCCACAGTATTTCATCATTATGTACGTCATGACTGTATCAAGAAAACGCTCAGCGTACTGCTGATTCAATCGTGATGAAACTGATAGGGGACCATCTAGGGCTATACCCACACAATTCCTGAAAATTTGATTGAAATCCGATCAAAATTTTGGTAGTTATGGGTGTGGCAAGGAAATGCGGACAGACAGACAAGGAACCAAATTTGTCCAGGAGGCTCTGAAACGCAAGACGTGAGTGGAAATTTTGATTTTGGAGAACAAAATTTTTTTTTCATTTCGAAAGTGAAAATGCTTCCTCTGGCTTGCAGCCTCGGAAGCAATAGAACATGAGATGACGTCCTCAAAATTTCCAACCAAAACATGTCTGTTGAACAACTTTTTTTACGGTGTGAGCGGTATCATCGCTTATATTCCCTAAGTAGTGTTTTAATAACTTCTGGCTGGTCTACTAGCACCCCTTCCTGAGTTCCTTCCCGACAGATTCAGTACACCTTGAGCTCATTTGGTTCCGCATCCGTCAACGCATGGCATACCGTGAAATTCTTCAAAGCAGCATACCTTGCCTGATCGATTCAAATTCGCTCAAATTTTCAGGGAATATGCACCTCCTTGGCAGTGTATTTGGGTCTGCATGGATTCAACTATGACCTGAGTTTTAGGCGTCGTTCTGCTGACGAAGGGCTTTCAAATCGTGTCCTCCGGTATCTCGAGGGAAGTGAATGAAAGGCACTTTTACTCAGAGAAAATCGAGAACGAGCTGACTTGGGTCTTCAAAATTTTTAATTAGCCTGTAAAAAGTTGAGTCGGCGGTTAAAAGAAAAAACAATAAAAAAGGTCCGGATGCCCATTAATCTCTCGAAGAAGCCGCGAGGACAATATTTCAAAATGATGTACAAATAAAACTATAAGTTACCGTCTCCGACTGGGGCACTGGGTAATCGAGCACCGGACGAAGAAATACGCGCCCTTGACTCAAATACGAATGATGTATGGAGCGGGATGGGAAATAATTGATACTAAGTGAGATCTCTTGCTGCACTATCACTATCACCGGAATCCAAAGGCGCTATCGAACATTTGACATTGTAAACGAAAGTTTCTAATACGGCTGAGTATGAGTATGAGAAAAAGAGACAGTGAAGGATCACAGGACTTTCACATTCATGCTCGCCCCTGGGATGGTAATCGTATGATAAACCATTTCCCCCAGACATCATGTCGTAAAAGGCCAGTGGAAAAAATAGAAAAAAAAATTATTTCCAATATGAAATTCGATTCCGAGAGACATCAATGTAATGGGATACTGAGAGCAACCGCAGTGGCGCGGGAATGAGTAGTTATTCATGTTCTTGAGTGGTTTAAATTAAATAGATCGAAGGTTTTACCTGTTTAGCGTTTCAGCTCTGAAAGAAGACTATTCTTTCTGGGTTTTGTAAATCTCGCCCCTTCCATCTGCGCGAGGAAAAATCCTGTTGATGGAAGAAACCATTAAAGGATTATTTTCAGTAGGCAATTGATTATCGCTGTCTGTATTCTGCAAGGCAGGTTATCAGGGTTTGGGGACGGTGAAAGGACAACGGTGAAAACAGGCAATTGGCGATTATATTGTTTGTAGTGATAGCGGCTGGAGGGCTTTTGGGGAAACAAACGTCAAAATTCCGATAGTTGATTCACTGTGGGTTTCACTCATTCTGGCACTGTCATGACATAAGTCATATTGAGTCATATGAGCGAAAAGGTTTCGGGAAATTTTCCACGCAGACCAGACGATCCTGAGGCTCCTTGTCGCCCCGCCCGAAATGCCGAAACGGATGTCCACCCTTGTGCAGGCCCATAAAGACCTTCTCTGTTTGAGGATCGACAGAAAAAAAGACCGGGAGAAATTAGGGGAGGGAAGGGGGAATCATCTGGGAAGACACCCGGACGAAGAAGAGGATGACATCATCTTCGGAGAGTGGAGCCGTGACCCAGATCCGGGTGCCCGACCACCGCCCTGCCAGATCGCCTTTGGCCTGACGGTCGTGCTTAAAGGAAAATTTATTCTTTTTTTTAAATTGCGTATAATTCATACGAGAATATCGCTGGGAGCGTCCCAAGCGCCTCAACCACCAGGTGAATTTGACTACATGGTGCCCATCATCCGATGATTGGTGGACGCCTTCTCGTACTTGACGGACTTTCTTGATTTCATTTCCCCAATGGTCAAACCGTCGTCGAAAAGGCGTCTTGTCCCAGGGCAGAAGTCACGTCAGATCTGTCTCTCGGTATTCCACGTCATCTTAGCCGGCATTCCTTCGGACCGACCCCAAAAATCCTTCAAGCACGTTCGGGGCCTGCCTTAGCCACTGCAGTGGGCACAAACATGTAGGAACCGTGATAAATCACTTCCCTGTGACGCGGCGTCTGGGAGTCCATTCAGAAGATTTTCGGTTAAGAGATCCCCCTGGGTTGACCCGGATTCCGACCATAGCTGAGGCCTTACGGCTACATTCTTTTGTGAGTGACCCTACACTCACCCCTTTGGGACGACGAGGGTAAAGAAATGGGGCACGTACAAAAGGGATGAGTTGAGTAATGCCCTTCCCATACGTTTACGTCAGAAGATAATTACTCCGGTGTTTTGTTTTCCTCGGATAATTCATCTTCAGATAGTAGCATTATACAATACGCATAGGTGCGTGCCGATTTTTTTAAAGGAAACTATTCAGTGCTGGACAGCAGTTGAAGAGCATAAAGTTGGACATTCAAGCACCAGTAGCAACTCTAAAAATTTTGAGAGGGTCGTAATGACCTCCTGGACAAGGTCGGAATTTCGCATTTCTACCAACATGTTCGGACTCAGCACCATTTAAAAACTCCCTTACACCAATTTTGAGTTAGAAAATCCATATAGTTATGAGCAAAACTGTTGTAGAATTTTTTGATAATTTTAACTGTGAAAATATTACGTCATGCAGTAATGTTTTTACTTTACACGCACGATTCAGCTTTCCATGTTCACATTTCACGTTTGACGCGTTGCTACGTTGGCTAACTTGCATCTCGCGGGCCAATAAAAAACTGCCAATTTTACACAAGTGTTTATTATTCTTCGATATAGGTGTTGTGCAAATTGTGCAAAAATTAATTGTGTCAATAAAAAAATATTTTTGAAAAAATAAAAAACAAAAAATTTCTGTACAAAGTTCAGGATTATGTGTCCAAAATTACTCGGAAAACGACATCTCATTTGACCTTCTGGGATCCTTCAAAAATCCCATTTGTAGCCCCTTGAAAGCCCCATAGATCCCGACGGTGAAATCGGATCGTTCCGAGACCCCCAAAAATGGATTCTAAGTCCAAAAATACTTCGTCAACGACATCTCACTCGACCCCATAGCCGAAAACCTTTTAAACAAAAATCCCTCCCGTAGCCCCTAATCACCCCCACGGGAGTGGGCGATCGGGTTGAAAACCTTGCGGGCACGACCCGGCAGTAAACCGAGTATTTGGTAAAAATTTCATATTAAAAAAAAAAAAAAATCCGACTGCCAAAACGGCTTGGACATTAAATTTTCGTTTTTGGAATCAACGTGCCTTGAAACGGATAATGTTAAATTTTGAGACCAATCAGAATTTCCGACCTCCGGCGCGATTACATAGGTGTACTATTACAAGAATAATAAATCAAAACGGGTGAAAATTAGAATGTCACGTTCCGCTTTCAGGTCTCAGAATTCAAATACTTTATTTTTCCTACGGTCCTATTAATAATGGAGACGGGTTTTCTGCGATGTTGACCCGTTTTCGCAACTTTTGAAGGATGACCTTTCCAGGGAAAAATTTAAAAGAAATCATTCAAGGAGCTCATTCCGCTAATTCCAACAGTGAAAGTAGGGAACCCTGTGTAAAAAACACGAATGATATTCTCGTCTCGAATTGAGCATTTTATGTGGCAAAATTCACAAAACCTCACCGACAATTTCTTAATGGGTTTATGTTATGTTTACGTTACACCGAGCTAGGCGGATTAAAACCCAGTTTCTGCTCGCCAGAACTACCTTCTGTGGAAAGTGGTTTTTGCTCGCTCAGAGCCTCATGAGCCTCCTGGCCAACACTTCTCATTAACGCAGATAAAAACAAAAATCTTCAAAATACACCAGTGCGACAGAAAAGCCACATAAGACAGATAAGCATAAACACACATACGCAGAAAAAACACACACACAAGATAATAATATCCCAAAAGACATTTAAAAAAATCAACAACAAACATACAACAAAAGGCACATATCACAAAAGCTCACACAAGCACCCTCATGCAGACAAAACACACATAAGACACAGATAGCCATAAAAGACAAAAAATGATAAAATACACAAAAGCACACATGAGCAGACATCGGCAGCGATAGCCAAAAAAGACAACATAGACAACAGCAAAAAAAAAACAAAAAAAAAAAAAAACATTAAAACAAACCAAGAACAAAACCATAAAATAAACAACGAAAGACAGATTGGGGAAGCGATAACTCGGCGAGTAACGGCGGTTCAAGTCTATCAATAGTGTTTTTCCAGTTATATTTTGTATTAAAACACTCTTTTTTGAAGTGTAGATTCATTTACAAGGATTTTAACGCTCGATAGTGTTTCCTTCTAAAACAGCTTATCATTCATATGGATACACCTAATTTTGATGGGCCCTCGAGCCAAAAATAGTGGATGTTGAGCACGCCACGTCAAGGACAGTGCTTAGCCCCTCAATCTTGAGAGAAATCGTTGAAGTAAATTAGAATGGGAATAACAAAAATTCTTTTTTAATCTTTTGAATGCAACATTTTGCGGAATCGCCCATTTACATTCGACGTGAGGCCACGATCAAGCGGATTACATCCAGTAAAATTTACTGCTATAATATAGCAGTAAATTATATTATAATAGCATCGCCTGAAATTTCCACCTGTGGTATCCAAGATGAACTCAGGAATCGTAGGACATAAAGATAAGTATCTTACAGTCAGCTACGGTCACTGTTTACTTCTCCAAGTAGGAGCGTATCCAGATGAATTTGGTAAGCACCTCAAGTCTGTCGACCCTCTTTTAATGTTTACGTAATGAAGGCCGTTGGAGTTCGAATGTTGGTATTCAAATACATTATAATGTCATACGTAACTGGTCGTGAATCCGGGACGATGATTTAGCAACCCCAACATTGAATAGGAAGTGTCTGAGTCCATCGGGATTGTTACCATTTAACATGGCAAGGATCTGACATCCTCCTTTACAATGCGATGTCACTCGACTCGTTAATGAACGCGCAACAATAAACAACCAAACTCTCTAAGGGTCGTCGATGAGAAGTTTCGAGCCCGAGCTTCTCACTTTCTAATTAATATTCACGATATGCCATAAGCCAAACGTCTGCTTGTCTGGTACGACATGTACGAACACGCGGGAAACGGGATGTTGGGCCGTGATGTGAATAAAATGGGACCACTGGTAGATTCCAGCCCATTGTAACAGTGTTGCCTTAATGCCAGTCAAATTAAACCAACTTGAAGATAAGAGTCGAACAAACTTTAATGGATTTTTTTGAAGATAATGTAATCCGAGTAATTTCTTTTTTAGGCTTGGATCGTGTCTTTAAGGAGGTCAGGTTCGTCATCGGAATCGGGTGTCACGTCTGATGTTGAAAAAAGCGAGCCCAAATAGTAAGCCAGCGAGAATGCCATCCCGTGAATGTGCAGCGGAGTGGAGTCAATTTCCCATATGGAGGCACGCAGTGTTGCCAAGGCGTCGCCGATGAGAACAATCACGTACGAGGAGTACGCGTGGGTTTCGGACGGCAGCATTGTGATGTAAATGGCGAGAATGGACGAGAGGATCATAGTGTGCCTGGACATTATGTTCATATCGTTTGTGCGTGTAAGAAATGAATTTCGTTTTCGTTGTACTCACCGGTAAAAATCGTAAAACGCGATCATGTGAGGGAAGCCTAAATGGATGTAGCTATCCGGGATAGTATTCGTGACGGCGACAGTTGTGTGAGAGATGACAGCCAAAAATATTCCTCTTCTGATTTCGTTCGTGCCAAGCATTTTAGGGAGCCGGAAATTCTCCATAAGCATCCTTGCAACAACAGAATATAAAGTAACGCAAATATGAGCTCTTATCCAACATCTAACTTCAACTAACCACAAAAAGCAAATGATGAGAGACAGCAGGTAGCAAAGCGGTTCCAACCGCGAAGACGTCAACATTACGAGAACCCCGAATGAAAACGTCATATGCAGCAAACGATTCTTCATTTTGCGCTTTCCGATCAGAGCGAGGAACGGTACGAGCATCATGGGAAACGTCAAGTATCTGTAAAGATGAAACATTACAGCAGCTTAACGTGTTTTAAAAATCCCTGGCACGTCCGGCTGCCCGGTCGTCCTTCCGGATCAGGTCCGACCAGACCTAGTTAAACAGCCTTGATTGAGAAGAAAAAAAATCATCATTTCATTCCAGTCATAAAACACCAAGGGGTTTTGCCCAGTCTTCGAAATTTGTAGGTGTCGAATGTCCTTCATATCTGGTGCAACTGTCCGGTCCCCACGCTGGAACACTCCCTCTGACCGTCCCAAATCGTATCGTCCCACGAAGGTGATTTCCTATTCCGACTTTGGTATGCGCGGGAGAATAATTAGCTCGGTAGTAATAGGATGAATTCTATGCGGTTTGAAAGCTGATTAACTGGGTTTTGGGTTTAGGGTCTTGGATGTTTTGGGTGGCTTCAAAATTAAATTTTGTTTGGAGTTACACTAGCACGAAGGCAGGCGGGGGTCGCTTCCCTCGGGCAATAATTAGGGAAGGAGTGATTTGTGTGTGCTAAAAATTCAAAGATATAACCGAAACAAGAGTAGCCCGGAATTAGTGTTGACCATAGCCTTCTCCCTGATCGAAACAGAGCCCCCCACCCCTTCTAAAAAATTAACTTAGGTTGCACCTAGTATGATGAATTATGCAGGGCCGTGGAGAGAAAATCCGGGCCCGGGGGCAAAATTCATCGGGCCCCCTTAAAAAAAAAGGTTGTATGAAAATTCATCGGGCCCCCTAAAAAAAAGGTTTTATAAAAATTAATCGGGTCCCCTAAAAAAAAAAAGGTATGAAAATTTTTCCTATATTGATCTGTCCCTTTTCCCATTTTGCCTCTCCTACCCCCTTTTTTTACAAAAAAAAAAAAAAAAAAAAAAATCTCAAGAAAATCCGGGCCCCCCTACGAAGGCCGTGCCCGGGGGCAACGGGTCCAGTGCCCCCCCCCCCTCTCTACGGGGCTGGAATTATGTATTTTAATAGATAGTAAACTGGAAAAAATAGGTAACCCTCCCAAACGTAGAAATAAATTCAAAATTTGGTATGAAAATTCCATTTGAGAGAAATCCGCTAGTCCAAGCGCAATTTCATTAGGACAGTAAACAACGAAGATACAATAATAATTATTGATGTGTTGATGTGATAATAATTATTGTATCTTCGTTGTTTACTGTCTTTATTTTGATTTACTATCGTATCTGTATAGATAGAATTATTCTATCTATACAGATACGATAGTAAATCAAAATAAAGATACAGTCATGGTAACAAATAACTGGTTGCGCGGATTTGCGCCTGGCATAGATTACCATCTATGGGCGTTTTGGGCGTAACATTTGGCGTAGAATCTAAATCCACAAAAAAAAAAAAAAAAAAAAAAAAAAAAAAAAAAAAAAAACAAGGCGCCCATTTGTGCTGGATTTCACCCCTACTACTACTACCAGTAGCGTGGGGGGTTACAGAATCAGTAGGGAAAAAACGCTGCAAATTTTACAATGGGTTTTATTATTTAAATTTTGAATCTAAAAAAAAACCTGCTAATATAGGACCTACAGTCTTAGGACAAAATTTGTCCAAATATTAAACATTTAATGGCGGACTCCTAAAAGCTGATTCAACGTCCCAAATTACTCGGAAAACGACACTTCATTCATCAATCAAAATTCATTCAACAGTCACAAAATTCAAAATTCCATTCAATTTCTCCTTATTCATTTAATTCATTTATTCAATTTCCCCAATAATTCATTTCCATTTAATTAATTCATTCATTATAATCATTCAATGCATTTCCATTTTCATTTATTAAATTTTACTTAAAATTCATTTGACATTCTTCGTTCAGTCAATTCAAAATTCATTTGACATTCTTCATTTGATTTCCACTCATGCAATCTCATTTGACCTACAGTGAAATTGGATGGCTTTGGAACCCCCAAATATGGATTCTATTATCGAAAGTACTTCGCAAACGACACCTAACTTGACCACAAATTAACCCTCGAAACCCACTCCAGTAGCCCCTTTTTAGCCCGCAGAGCCCCACGGGTTTGAGCGATCGGGTTGAAATCCTTGTGGGCACAACTAGATGGCGAGTATTTTGGCAAAATTTCAGATTAAACAAAAATTCCTACTGCCCAAAACGGCCGAACGGCAGACAGATATTTTATTTTCGGAATCTGCACATCTTGGTACCCTCGAATTAGTTTTGTTTGGCTCATTCAAGCATGAACATTTTACATGATTTTCCTCATTGGCTCATCAGGGCTAAATTTACTATTACAGCAATAAAATTAAAGTAAAAAATTAAAAGTAAATTCAGCCATACATAGTATCGCAACTGCTGCTGTCTCGGTAAAAGCACAGAGCTTGGAGGGGAATGCTCTCCCACTCAGGACATCCGGGCTGGACGCAGTTTGGGTCAAGGATGTCTATGATTGGCTTGCTATGTCTATGATGCAGGTTCTATTATGAACAGACTTCTGCCTATAGGGTGGGATTGTTACGTTATAAGGGGTGCGTCCCAATCTTCAGCCATGGCATGCTCTTTGTCACCGACTGTACTCCACACGCATAGAAGACTGGTGAATGGTACATTTTACCAATGCCCTCTCACTGAGACCGTTCGAATAAGTGGTTTAGAAAGTGGACCCGTCTGTAATTCAATTAGCAGAGTTTTACATGAAAATTATGCTTACTTTAGTCGGTCACGGTGAAGCGGAGAGTATGCTAGGGGCTGGATCAACATGGCGGTCGACGTGAGCAGAGTCAGCCCAACAGCCAGGAGACGGTCTCTAGTAGGACTCAACCAGAATGCAGAGAACCCTGACATGCATATCATCACGGTGCCGGAGATGTCGTAACAATTGGGTTGACGGACGTTCCACTGAAATGGAAAAATTAAAGGTCGAATTTACAACTGAGAGGCAACTCCTGTCTACCCTCCATCAACCTCACCTGAGGAAGATACAGCGCACCCAAGAGGAGGAAACAGCACCAACACCAGGCGGATTTGGCGAGGAAGGGCGACATGGTGAAACGGGGAAGAGCCGGGAATTGAGCCAAAACGCAGAGGCCAACGACGAGGCTAGTCGAATTGGAAGACGCCGACCACATAGAATATTCGGCCAGAAGAAGAACCGGCATGAAATACACCGCGTACATCAGCATCTGAAACATCGAATGCAACTTTTGTTTGATATTTCGCCAACACCACACTTAAGATTTTATCTACGGCCAAGAACGTAATCAACATTAAGTATGACCGTATCGACCTTTGAACAGTTACTTTTACGAGTCTTACGTCATTGCTATATAACATTCTAGGTGGGTCATCTCTCCCACATTCCTCCAAGTTGTCAAGGCCCTTCGATTGAAAATCCCTCTTGACCCAGTTCTCCCCAAAAAGTAGCCCATTAAAAAAAACTCCAGTTTTTCTCCCATTTTTGTTATCCCTTTGAAGAATTTAAAGGCTACTAAACGAATTACTGGGTTCCCTTCCCAATTGATAGGTTCTTAACCGAGTTGAAAAAAAGTGGAACGCCTCCTTCTCGGGAATGAGTATAATAAAAGGCTGGTCACGTATTCAATGAGTCACTAAAACTAATCCATTCCCTCCCCAAATGCCTGTTACTTTAGACATTTGGAGCGTGGGTGAGCACAACATAACTAACTGTAAACAGGACTTTTTGTCAGAATGACATAAGGCTTACGATGTTTTATCGGACGTTAACCTACTTGAGTTTTTTGTGCTGCCCTTCATTCCTATCGAGTGACTCCACATTCGGTATTTAGTTATTTAGGACCTAAAAAACGTTATCGCCCGGTTTACCGGCCATAAGAACTTCCTAGTTTGGCTGAACACTTGATTTGAATCTCCAATTGATTATCAAAACTACGAACTTGAAAACGGTGTCAAATTGGCCAAGATTCCTTGGGCCACTTGTTTGAAGGACTCAAATCGATTGATTTCGACGAGGGGGGGGGGGCTTGCCGTTGAGGTCCTTCATCTCAACGAACCTCCAATCAACTGAATAGGTCTTTCAAAGGTCACCAAATGAAAAGACGACTTCCGCTGCGAACGTTAGTGAGGTTTAAATACAAGGCCAAAAAGATCTGTTTGGTATGAATTGTCGAGTTTGAGGGAGAGAGAGCTTTTATCTGTGAACATCACAGACTCCATAGAGGCTATTGTTTGTTGATCGCGTACTCACGGTTTCTTGCCCGTTCAAGGCTTAAGAAAAGAGGGGAAAAAAATCAGAGAAAGTCTTTGGGTCATTCACAAACACTGGAGCTCATTCATCCCGACATTAGGCTAGTAGGGCTGCAATGTAATTCGCTCAGAGAATCTCACCTTTTTCCACGGCGTTTCCCTGAACAGGGCAATCAGAACGTCAACCCTTCCAAAGGCAGCCCAAGCGAACGATATCGGGACGAGGATGAACACGTAATAGGTGTACGGCCAATCGAATATCACCGGAAGTGTGGACAATACCATCGCGGCGACTCCGAACACCACGTGCATCGAGATGATGAGCCAGGAAAATTCAAGAACGTGCTTGTGCGATATCGACGTCAGTTCGACGACCAATAGAAACAACCAGGAGGCGATGCCAGCGATAATCATGCCCATAGCAATCTTGTCCAGACGAAGAGTAGCCTAAATACAAAAATATTTATTAAAATTGCATCATTGTCTAATCATAGGTGCGTCCACACTAGGCCGATCAGCACGATTCGACTTGGGCCAACTGGTGTAGGCGAATCATCTGTCCTTGCTTCCTTGCCAAGAGTTGAACCGACTTGTGCCCAAAAGCTCGGTTGGAAAAACTGTTCAAAAACGAGGAAAAAAGGAGTCATTGATACTCAGGTGTCCGATGTTAATCTAAATCGATTCTTTCATTACAATTTTTTCGAGAAATCGGTAATAAAAAAATCGGCCATTTCCCCCTGTCTTCCAGAAAAATTGTAACATTTTCAACAAAATATTCGACAATGAACATCGTAGGCAGTGAGAAGTCTGATGAACGTAGCTATGGCATTGTTAAGCACTTTTTGGAAGCATTTAAGAAATTCAACGTACCAACTGGGTTGAGCGCTCGGCTTCATTCGGCAAAGTGTGGATGCGCCAGAATACAAAAAGTGCTGATCAAAATTGCATAACAGTTATGCAATTTTATTCATTATGAGTCATTGTGCAGTCGTGGGCTACGGGAAGCACCACCGTTGGTGGTGCGATTGGGGAAAACTACATTCTTTAGTTAACTGGAGCACCGCTAATAACGCGGACGGCGCAAATCACACCGCCGACTTTATCATATAACTGACAGTACATTCTTACTATCATTTTAATAATGACTACACGCAGTAGATTTTCGATTGGGACCGAGTGAATCCGCTGGGTGTAGAGGTTGATAATAGAATTTCGTGGGCTCAACACGTCGACAAGCTGTCATCAAAACTCGCCTCCTGCAATTTCATGTTGCGCCGATTGTCACGATGTGTGTCCCCTGAGATCCTCAGATCAGTGTATTTTGCCTGCTTCCATAGCCGTTTGAGTTATTGCGTGCAGCTGTGGGGGAACTCTCCACACAGCCGCCGTGTGTTCGTCCTGCAGAAGAAGGCTCTCCGAATACTGAAGCACCTTGGATGGAATGAGAGTTGCCGAGGGCATTTTAACAGCTTGGGAATCCTCACCTTGCCGAGTCTGTACATTCACTCAGTTTTGATGTTTGTGCGACAAAATGTTAACACGTTGCAGAGGGGCAGTAACTGCCATCATTACTCCACAAGGCAATGCGAGGACCTTACCATTCCCACGGTCCGTCTGACAGCCTCGCTGCGGACAGACCCAACTCAGAACGGCTCTCGTCTGTTTAATCGGCTACCAGAGAGGCTGCAGAGCTTGCCCATCCCCGCTTTCAAGCGAGCCCTGAAGGATATTCTGATCGAGGCGGAATTGTACAGTGTTGATGAGTTTTATAATATCTCATTCGCCTCAAGCCCATAAGTTCGCCTGGGGTAGCTCCATTCTCATGTTGTCAGGGTTTGTTTGTGAACTGTACGATGGGGCCCAAATTGTTGCTGTTTTGATGCTTGTGTTTTTTTCATTACCGATGTAATCTTGTAATCTTGACGTTTGCATTGTCATATGCATATCATATATCAAGCCCATAAGTTCGCCCGGGTTGCTCCATTCTCACGTTGTCAGAGTTTGTTTGTGAACTGTACTATGGAGCCCAAATTACTGCTGTTTTCATGCTTGTGTTTCTGTCATTACCTATGTAATCTTGACGTTTGCATTGCCATATACATGGATTTTGCAAATAAAAACCAGTTTGATTTGATTCGAGGACTGGGCCTCCCCCTGGCGACATTTCGTCTGGGGAGGCCAGGCCAGCGGACCCAAATTCGACGCGCGAATCCGTTGCCTGAGCAACCATTGGGGGCATTAAATTTTCCTCTGCGGTCTCCGGGAGAGCGGATTTTCGTATGACGGTGTCAGCGGGCCCGGCCTCCCTTAGCAACAATTTGTCTAGAGAAGCCAACCCTATGATTCCCATATCAACTGCGAATCCAGGGCGAACTATTGTTGATGTTGATCCTTCAACTTCAATATTACATTCCCCTGGACTCCATTCTGGAGATGAACGCATTCCAGCCTAACATGACACTTCCTGCTGGACTGGAGACAGTGGGATTTCCATTTCTGCCTCGATACCACCTCCTAGATCAGCACATCGCGACATATCGTGTTACGCCCTAGGCAGGGCGTAATACTGTCCCCTGTGGCACTCTGCATGTGACACTTCATCACTGAATACTCCATTAATTCTAGTTACCTTATGGCGGTCCAACTAGTAGGATCTAATCAACTCTAGAAGTAATCCCAATTATTAATATAAGTTTGTGCAACTTATATAAATATGGGAATAATTGGATGGTTAACTTATAAAAATAATTGTAACTTCGAATGGTTAACCAAATCAAATGCCTTTCTGATTCAAACACCATAAACAAGATATCCTTCATCCAACATATTGGTAATAATAATATTATTATTTAATATGAAAAGGGCAAGGTCAGTAGGAACTCATTCCCTCACGAAAACGATAATGATTATTTGAGATAATGCCAAATTCGTCCAAAAAAGATCCAATACTCACTCCAATGTAAATGCAGCGGAGGAACCACAACAGGCGTGAGCCATATTTCAAAGCTCCGGAATCCCAACTTTTACGAGTCGCTGCTTTTTCGAGCCAGTTAACTCCGAGCAAAGAGTTGTTATGCATGCCGCGTAAATCAGCCATTAAAGGTCCTTTTATCTGTTGTTCCACTAGTGCGTGTAACTAGAGAGATGAAACAAGTAAATGCATTGATCACCGACGCTGAATCAGTCCCAAAGTTCCTTACTTGGAGGGCGTTGCAGACGAGAGCAGCTGCTTCATCTCGTGATCTTTTGATGAAAGTCGTAGAGATGAGACCGACGGAATCGTGAGGGACGGCGATCCTCAGCAGGCCGGCAATGAGAGGAGCGACGTCTGAAGGGGCGATGACGGGGAAACCTGGGGAGTCCCAGACGTTGGGGCCCCACAAAGCAAAAGGACCTCCCTTATCGCCGAGGATCAACACATTGGTGCCATTGTCCTGCAATCAGAGCCTGTTATTTGGAGTATAATAATCACTGCTGCCAACCTCACTGAACTTACACCGTACAGATAATCCAAAGACTTAGCCATCTGGGCGATGTCAAAATACACACTGCGGACGCTTGACATGGAAGAGTTAAAGCGTTTCAAACCAGACAAATTCAAAAGGAACAACGTTGAACGGGCACGGAAGAGATTTTCCTGGCCGTGTGAACCATTTTGCGACCACATGAAACCAGCAAATCCATCTATCTCTGTTCTTATGTTATCACGCCATCTACGTTCATTCAAATACACAGGTTTGTGAACCTTAAAAGAACAAACAGAGCGATTACAAGAAAATTCCATTAGAAGTACCTATCCACTAGAAATTGCCTTACTTTTATCAAGTTTTTGTCGATCGGGAACAGCTCCCTCCCAGCGTACACAGTTGCGGACACATGGTCGAAAATGGTGTCCAAAGAATTGGGGAAAAGGGGTTTGGTGACGACTCCAGAAAAGTAGCTTATGACCGGAGGGCATGTGTGACCTGTCGGCTTGACGTTTCCCACAATTCCGGTTCTATAATCCCGGAAGATGCTCCGATGTTCTCGTCGCAGGTCCGGCATTATGACGACAAGAAGCCGCGGCGGGCGTCCGACGGAGGTGCACGGCTTCGACCTGAATTATGTAAGCGTGTCAATAAGATAGTTGACAGCTGTTAGGCCACAAATGAGAAGACAGGATTCATAGGTTATTTGACAATGGTGAACCTTAATTGGTCACTTACTTTTTATTAGCGGGCAACCCATTCCTTTCCAGCCACAAAATCATGACAGCGTGAAACACGAACCCCACCCAAGCCAACTTCATGATTGCGACCTTCTGGCACTTCCAACATTAATTTCAAGATTTTGAACGGTCACCGACGTTATTAGGAGACATTTTCATCAAGTACTAACTCTACTCAAAGCTGTATGTAAGAACATATTAAAAGTGTTCACGAGGTTAGCTGTTGCCATGGAGGAACAAACACACACCTGTAGATCCATGGATTGAGCATCTACTAATGGAGAAGTGTCGAGGATTTTCGATTAACAACCTGCCAAATAATAATATTATACACACATATAATGAGTCACATAATATTATTATGTATGAGTTCTATTTACTTCTAAGACTTAGAATCTAAGTAGGTATTTGATTGTACTACAATCATTGTAGAACATTACACTACAAAAAGTTTGATAACCACAATTTCACTACAACGGCATACAAATAGGGATGTTTAAAATATATCGATATATCGATGTTTTTCACCGATATTTTTTCCTCCGATATATCGATACATCGATATTATTTTATTAATTAAAATGGGGACATGACGAAGAACAAGTACGAAAGAAATGCGTGATAAATCGAGAGCTTTCCAACGAATGGTGAAAGATTTTTGTACGATGATAATTGGCGAAGATGAAGTTCCGTAGCAACGAATCGGTTGTAAGCGAAAATCATCAGAAAATTCACGTAACGCTTTTCGTGGACACTTTTTCGTGACGGTTTTGACATTTTCATGTTTACTTTACTTTACTTTGGCACACAACCGAAAAAAGCGTTACCGAAACCCGTGGTTAACAACTTTACGAATATAGGTTCGTATCAGTATTCATATCAGTAGTTCAATATCAAATGTTAGGTTGGTTGGGAAAAGGTTAGCTCCGTCGACGTTGGATGGTATTTACAGTCGAGCTGAAACTCCTTATTTTTTGTTTTTCGATTTTAATCGATTAATCGATGTTTCTCTCGAAAACAATCGAAAATCGAATGTTGTAAAAACAACATTTTACAACACAGTGCGGTAGGGATGGAAATCGATAACTCTAAAGTATCGATAAATGGTTACGAAGAAACGATTTTCTAGTATCGATTACTAATATATCGAGAGAAAAAATCGGTGAAACATCGATTAAAAAAAAAAAAAATTTTATTGATTTGGGAACGTTCATATTTAGTAGGTGAAAGCACAGACGCTATTGGATGAAGATGATGGGCGCTGCTCCCGATTATCAAGGTTGCCATCCTACCTTTCCTCACTCGCCACGTCCATTCCTGGGGGTCTTAGGGGTTTGGGCGGAATAGGCAGTGATCACAGGGAAATTTTCCTTCTTGATTTTGAAGCTTTTTCCCCAGGGGAATTTGGGGGAAGGATGTCATCAGGTTTATTTGATGTGGGAGAGGAATTTGTATCTTATCTATGGGGAATTACGAGAGGAAATTAATCTAGAAAATTATCGTACAAATCAGAAGGTTTTCATTCAATAATATCTTCTGAAACCTAGATTGACATTTTTTTTTCCTCCTGCACAACCATAATATTATTATCTTCCCCAATTTTAAGTTAGTGATGAGCATTGGAACCCCCCCATTCAAAGTTACTATAAATAGTAATATATTATAATTATTATTCAATATATTATATTATAACATTGTCCATCATGGCATCACACTTTACGTGTCCATCATGTTGATCTACCTACTTGTATTCAACCCGTAAATCCTGAAATAATAGTGAGTGGTTTCCTGAAAGGCCCCAGCTGTCCCCGACGGCCCATTGTGCTGCCTCTCGGAGATTGCTGCTGTAGGAGGTTTGTACTAAGTACGCAAGTCTTTGCGTGAGTATCTCACCACTCAAAACGATCAGGAATCAGTCTTCCCAGGATAACGAGCGATAGCCAGGGAGTGTTGTGAGGAGTTTGGTAAATCTGACCCCAGAATCGAACTAGGAGGGGGGTTAACAACTCATTCGGGGTCTAGATGGTGTCAAAGGGTCTCGAGGTGAGGGATTTGAAGGTCTTGAGGCTCGGAGTAAAGTGCCATGTTGGAGGTCATTTTGGATGCAAAATGGATTTGTGAGGGTTACTGATCAGTCCGACTACATCGTCGCTGATTGATTAAATTACGAATACCTAATGAACCCAAATGTAATCCGCTTTGCAGTGTATTGAATCTACATACCATGCAACACAAAAGGAGACAATTTGAGGCTATCACCATAACCTTAGCCTCAAACTGTCTCCAACTCAATAATTATTATTGATCCAAATCATGGTTGATCATTCGAAGCTTAATGAGCCTCGAATTGATTTAGGTAGGGGAACGTTTTCTGCTTAGGGTTTTTTTTTAAGCGTGCAATTTTGACATCACTGAATAATTTTAGAGATTCTAACAAGGAAGAGTTTCAGAGTGCTCTGGTGGCATAGGAATGCAATTTTTAGGAGGTAGCTAGACCTAGAATATAAGGTGAATTAGCGAACGAAAAGACCAGAGCCCCGCTGTTGGGGCTATGTAAGATGCTCTTCTTTTGAAAACAATCGCTCGCAGGGAACAGAGATAGCCACTGACGAGCAGTGCCTACTTTAGCGCAACATTCCTCAATTCAGGATGAATTCCTCTCATTTTCATTCAATGTTATTCGAGCGACTTAAATTGGCCTTAGTTTTAGGTGGCTTAGACCGATGACAATACCTGCGGCAGCACCACGTCCAAGTGTAGAGCTGAATTTTTCTTATTGGCAAGACACAATTCTGCGGCTTGCAGCGGGGAAGAAACCGACCAATACCTCAAAAGTCTACCACTTTTAGCAAACATGTCAGTGGGGCACCTGTCTATTCTCCGTCGTTGACCCCACCGTGACAAATGTCTTTTCCCCCCCTGAGGATAATGCGTGGCCCCATATCGCCTTACATTACGCCATTAACTTCCGGAAGAGAAAACAAACCATCAGGATCCCCGAAGCATAAAGAGCGTGAATTAGGTTTTTTCTTCTTTGGATGTAAGAAAAAATTAGCAAAACGTGTGCGCTGAGGGTGTTGAAAGGACCGGCTTTGAGAGGGAAAGTAGTTCAAGAAAGGCTCTTATGCCGGAGTGACACCGCACAAGACGATAAAAGCCTGACGTTCTCCTACATAAAAATAACACCAGCCACAGGACTTCCCCAAAGATGTTCGATCTCCGCTCCTTTTCATTTTCTTCCAAGCAGACAGCCCAGTCGTAGGAGGAACTCATCTCTAAATAATCTCAGGCTCCGACGTTCTACAGTAAAACGGTAACTTTAATGAGTCGGGTCAAGGTCCAAATAGCCTGAGGGGGGCTCCAAGGCTGAAACCACGTGTAAGGTCACGTGGCTAACGGAAATCTCCATTCGCGCTTGTCCCTATCTACATAACACCGAACCGCAACACCCCGTCGCCAGACTCGTGTTCGAACCTACGAATTTAATTTTTTTTCTCGGGCGCCAGAGAAGGAAACCTGTTGCCCACCTGGCATTTATAAGAGTTGACTTGATTTGTAAAATCTTGCAGCCGTTGAGCACATCTTCTGGCGAGATCTGTCACTGCCGAATAATTTTCTGTAATCGTCGTCTGTCATCAGCGTGAATGCTGAGGTGCCTGATTTAATCGATCGGCGAAAGTGATTGACACACATCAACTTCTCACAAGTTATCCAATAGACAAAGGGATTCCTTTTCGAGGCCTAGTTGGATTGTGTTACGCAAGCCTGATGGTTTTGGCTCAGCTGGGGGTCCTCTCTAATCTAGGCCTGTACCTGTACCTAAATAAAACATGAATACGGATTGGCACCTGAAGATTTGACAGTTGATTCTTTTATCCCACTTGCCTATCACCAGAATACCCATCAATTCCAAAGAACCTACAAACCGAGTCAGATGTAGGGTGCCTCGAAAATTGCCATTTCACTCTCTCCTGCTGCAATAGCAATGAAGACGAAGCTGGTCGTGGCTGGATCAGGAAACTCCCCACTCCCGAGCACAACTGGATCCTTCAGCCTGTCGTATCCAAAAGTAGGACGAAGAGAAAAAAAAAGGGTCCCAATAATCGTCAGTGTTTTGACGGCGAATTAAACTACTTGCTCGCGTTGAAGTCGACCCACTTCTTCTTCCCAGCCTGGTGATACCCGTTTCATGGGAGCCCTGTTGTGGAGTTGATTTTTTTTTTTTTTTTTTTTTTTTTTTTTTTTCGTCTAATTTCAGCACGAGCCTTTCTAATATTAACAACTTCATAATGACTCCTTTTTCCAGTTTCGTTGAAAAGTTTCTCTCTCGTGAGGTGTAAATTTATATGTCCTGGTGGACGCGTTGGGTGAAATCCTCAGGATCGTGTTACGTACGTAGGAATATTCGGGTAGGGTTCGGGAGCTCATATCAATTTCGAACAAATAGCTTGGTGATCTGCGGTCGAATGAGAGTTGAAGCTATACACCAAGCACCTCCACTCATTCAGTTTTCTTTCACTATTCATGAACTAGATTTGAGTGTATTTGACGGTTTACAGTATGAAACTGAAAAAGCCTCCTGCATTTTCCACGTTCCTTTGTCCTATGACGATGGCCAAGATGATGATGAGTGAGGTCACGAATATTCTCCAGAGCGTTTTTTTTATCGTCTGAAAAACAGAAAGAGCAAACCCTGCGGCACAGATCTGTTGGAATAAGGAAAATATCGCGTAAAGGCAATAGAGAACGAGCATGTATGTCTATAGACCAAGCAGCTACAACGCCTGTAACATACCATGAAACTGTGTCTGTCTCCAATAATGGACGTCACAGAATCTTGTGTCTGACGCATGTGGCTATGATGAATTCTCCGCACAATGTCCTGGCCCGCTTCACTTGACTGGAAACCGATTTATTCCTATTGAGAGACACAGCAATCAGAAAACGTACAAATAGGTACTTCTGAGTACAGTCTAGCTGTAGGGAGAGTAGGGAGTCTAGTCGACAGTAGAGGATCCTAGCCTGTACCATAAGTTTCCATGCCAGTCCTAGTTCATGAACTGCACCAGCACTCCGCAAGATGTGACGTACCTATAGGGGCGTATAGGCATCGCCCCAAAAGTCGGGGTAACCTCCTGGCACCCGCAGCCTGATAAGGATTTTTTTTAATTTTTATTGGGACCTGAGGAACCTAAATTGCATTCTTAAGCAGTCATTCTTCAATTGTCTGACGTGGAGAAATGCACACCAAGGAGTGACCTCTCGCCGGCAGTGATAGGCTCTCACTGACTACAGCCCCACTCCAAAACTCACGCCTAGAGAGCCACCCGAATGGCCTCGGCCATTTGAACCTATCTTGTTTGCACAGCTAAACCATAGGAACTAAGGCTTCACGCATGAGTTTTGGCAGGCCCAGGAAGTCATTCTGACATTTCGGATCAATGCCGCGGAAAACCTTTCCTTGAAACCCATGACGTAACAACCTCCGACTCGTTCAAGTGCACGAATTTGGTCAAAGTCCCCCAGCGAATTTGGTCAAAGTTATCAAATACCTACCCCATGCGTCTAGTTTTGAAGGAAATACGGGATGGGGTCCCATCCTCTTGACAAAGCTCATCTTACCAATCTAGGAGACCGGTCATTAGGGCGCCGTTCTGGTCTCGGTGTTCTCCTCGTGGCTCCTTCCACCAGTCCTTGTACGAACTCTCGTTCTTCTCTCGACAGCGAGCTCAATATTTCCGAACATGAGGCAGACGGCAGCTGGAAATATATCGTCTTTGTTTAGACCCCACAGGAACACCTTTTCCTAGTCATGCGATACTTTCTGCTTACTGCTGCGGCCGTTGATTCGTGGTACTTCTGAACTAGCCCGAACCTGCTCTTGGACGACTTCTTCCTAGCTAACGGCCTTGCTGGGCTGTGCCCACCAGAATCCTCATCGGAAGGAGCAGACATTACTAGGAACAGGCGGCTAACTAATTGAAACGGGATGCGTGTCTGTGTCTTTATGTGACGATGTTTATTGTGGCATTGCATTTATGCACTTTGGCACGTTGAGAAGCAACCATTACCAAAGCCCTCAATAAACTGATGAATAAATTGAAGGCAGAACTTACCGAAGTCTGCATAATTGAAAGATCCCTTATTACGTAGGTACTTTCAGTAGTCATCTATGTGAAAAGAAATAAACACTACTAGCTTTTGAACGTCTTGAAACTTTTTCCATCACCTTTTCAATTGTAAGAGAAAGAAATCAAAATTCCATCCGACGTCCGGAGATGACAGAAGAATCAACGCCGTAGGTAGCATCAAACCCTTTGTCGGCAGTCTCCACAAAGGCCCTTTATATTTCGAAACACAATCCATAATTACAAATCAATTGTAACGTGGAAGTTCAATCTTGAATATCTGACCCCGTGAGCATAAACATTTTTTCTTTCTTCTGGAACAAAAAACTCCGAGATGGGCATCATTGTTTTGCAAGACGCAATAGGCTACCCACCCTCGCCAGGAATGTCGAAGCGGAATGGAATTAACATGTTAGCAATTGATGGTCTTTGAAAGTAGCTAGGGAAAATAAGACACGTCACTTTCAAATATGTACTGAGAGGGATGCAAATACTTCCTATTCTTTTTCTTTGATATTCGGGGTGTGCAAGGCTACGTCTTCGGTCCTTTTCTGTTCCCCGTTTTGATGATGTGCCCTCCCTGACCTTCTAGCTTCCTTCTGTATGCTGACGATTGTCAGATTTATCAGCGTACCTGGTAGCTGGTGCTTCTATCCAACGTGCCCTCACTAACATCAACCAGGATCTGTGAATGTCAACTCTTGGCACATACCCATCTAGACACGTCCCACGCCGTCATCTCAATCCTGAATAATATTATGTCTAGCCATTGTTCTTGGAAGAAGGAATTCTCCTTCATACATGGCCATTGTTATTTTTAAGAAGGATGGGGGGGTGTCCAAACTGAAAATCTGCTAGAAGCAGGGATTGAAATTGAGTGATTTTTATCTTTGCGCGATATTTTTTCACTCAAAAATAAAACTCAAAACGCTCTAGCTCCTAGCCTATTGCACCTACTGATCTGCGGTTTGTCTCATTCGATTCAGCGTTCAAAATACTACAACACACCACCTTGATCACTTCAAAAAATCTTTTTTGAATAATATTTAATATTAGGGTTTGTCCAGTCAAATGGTCGGTTTCCCGTAACAAAATTAGGGAAGTTTTTCTCAACGGTTCTAAAGGTTTTTTTGGGTGCTGAATCCGAATGTGAAGCTTTCTGCTTCTTTGGAACATCCCTCCGAAAAGCGCTATTTGGGAGTTAAAAAAAGAAAAAGAAAACTAGCAAGAGAACCGCCGATTTAAAGAATTGCAATTTCTCACTAATTTCCGTCAAGTATGACTTAAATTTTCACATTATGGCTCAAGGACAACTCTTCGTCCTAGTGAACGTTTTCCACGTAAGTTATTCCAGTGAAGCCAGCTTAACCGGGTTGAATGAAGGTAGATCCTTCCTTCTCAAAACATCTTATGTTTTCGGTCGATGTTTTTTCCATCATCGATGATTTATTTACGATGGTGACATCGATGCCTCGTCCCTACTCCCCACTAACGAGAACTGACACCTTCAGCATCCTGCGTACAATAAAGCGATTATTATTATTATTACATATCAACATTATTATCTGTATTAAAAGGGGCTTGTGTTGGATAATTATCCAACTTATAATCCATTGTTGCGTATGTCACGGAATACATTAGGTAAGTAATGCATAGGTATACCTTTCATACCTAATATATTAGGAACGCCTCTGAAAGTTTTCTTCAGATCTAGTTGCTGCTAAACAGAAAAGCCTGAGGTGAATAAGATTTGATCCAGACGTCCAGAATTCACCTTGACGATAATTCGCTTATTTAGTTTTATCGAAATGACTATTCAAAATCATTGCTAGAATGTGTTTTTAATGGATCCTTGTAATTATCAGTTTGGTGCAATCAAAACTATTGAGTCACGATATTTTGGGAGCATCAAAATTTGAAGTTACTGGAAAAAACGTTTTTTCCAGTAACCGGACTTTTAGATCAATAATAATTATTGATAATTATTATCGTTGATGATCTTTTAGATCGACAATAATTATTATTGTTGATCTAAAAATCAGCCTGTTCACCTTTTCACTTTTTGTGAAACACAAGACATTAATCTTGTGGTCGTATTAAATGCTACATTATATTAAATATAATTTTTCACATAGAAATTTTCACGAACACAGAAGTGCCTTCTGAATGGATGTCGATTAATGATGCAACGCTTTATGGTAATAAGAGATGGCCTACATGAGAGAGAAAAGGCGCCAACAAACTTGGAGAGCCACCACCAAATGCGACACAGCAGTGATGCCAGAGGCCTTGACGAAAAATGCCCGCCCTTGCTCACAAACATTTCCCTCATTTTCCCTCGTCGGCGTAGGAATTTTTTTTTAAATCTGAAATGTTGACAAAATCCTCGTCTCACCATCTAGTTGTGCCCGCAAGGTTTTCAGTCCGATCGCCCAAACCCGTGGGGCTAAAAATAAGTGACGGGAGGAGTTTTTGAAGGGTTTCAGCTATGGGGTCGAGTTAGTTGTCGTTTTCGAAGTTTTTTTGGGCGTAGAATCCATTTTTAGGGGCCCTAGAACGATCCGATTTCAACGTGGGGATCTATAGGGCTGCAAATGGGATTTTTTATGGATCCCAAGAGGTGAAAATGTGACTAGGTATTTAATAAGATGACGTTTTTCGAGTAATTTAGGGCGCATAATAATTTTTGAGGTCCCACGTCTGTCCAAACATTGTACAGGAATAATAATAATTTTTTTGTTCGAAAATATTTTTCTATTGACACAGAATAAATGTTTGCAGAATTAACCTTTATCAAAGACTAATGAACCCTTGCGTAAAAATTTACGCAGCGTAGGAACTATTACGCGTAGTTATGAGGAACAGAATCTGATCCAAAAATCCTACGTTTGGATGTTCCATCAGAAAAGCCTCACCCTCTTGACTTAAATTTCCCTCTGCCGTGGGATAATTCCCGCCATCTGGCGTCACTGCGACCCAGTTGTATACCACTTTCCTTTTTTGTGAAATAATTCTTGATCGTTTAGATTAAATGTATTTTAACATTCTTTGAACAACTTAGGGTGGATTCATCAAATACATTTTTTACTTAGATTTCAGCCGGAGTAGGCAAATTGCTGGGCAACTCTTTTCAAATTTTGATAGCATTACTCAACAATTAGCCTCCATGGGCTTTAATCGAGGTAATAAACTATTTCATAAACCCACACTAAAAATAATAATATTATTTTACGGGATATTAAAATATTAGTTAGAAGTTTTCGGAGGTGGGTGGTGGTCCTTGTATCCAGTCTGTTGGTCATTCTGAAACGGTGCCGATCACCTGTGGCAACATTGGGTATTCCTGCTTGTTGGACGACCCGTGCGCCGCCATTCCTCGGTTAGCTCACGTGATTTTTGTTCGTCGTCCGTGGTTTCGTTGGAAATTGCCGTCATAAAACCGCCGCATCGCGTTCCTACCCATCGGATCCGGAGACCGACAGACGACATGGAGGTGAGGAAGCTCGTCGACATCCTCCGGGCGACGATCGACCCGACGCAGAGGTCCCAGGCTGAGGAACAACTTGAACAGGTTCGTACGGTGTCGGCATGTGTTGGGCTTTTGACCTGTGCGGTTCAACTCGGAAAAAATTAGGGTTTCAATGATATGCACGTTGTCGGTAGTCTTGTACGGTATGAATGAGGATGTGATAAGGCAACGCCCTTGACTGGGTGCACGTTTTTCGGCGTGATAATGCCTTGCGGTACCACCTCGTGTCTGCTCTTCTGGCGTATTAGATTCCGCTCCTCATGTCCGGATTACTTCAAATGAGATAATATTATTTTGGATGGGTTAGTCGTCATACCTGACCATTCGACTCCACTGTCGTCCACAGGTGTTCGCCCTACTCGGTGATAACCTGCATTCCATTGTCTATTTTTCCCACCAAAACTGGAGGCCTAGCCGAACGCAGTGAGCCCTATTTTGAATCCGGTCTGGTTGTGGCTTACCAAACTTGGTCCGGTTGCTGTTGGCAGGTTCTTCAAAATAGAGCTTGCCGCTGAATACCTATCAGCTACTAATTGACTCGTTCTCTTGGGCGAAAATACCCCTACACTCCTAAAAGTTCCATCGTTATTGTATACTATTATACCAAATCCCTCGCTCTGAAAGGGTCCCCTCTGACGTGAGGAGGAAGTGACGCGCTCGGCATTCCGAGTTAATTAAGTGGCCGAAACGTCGAAGACGCTCCGCTTCGGAATCTGCTGCGGAGCGAATATAAAAATATATTGTGGTGACACACAGCGTGAATCATCAGCTCAATTTGGGTCGTTGCTCGGAAATGAACGCAAATTGCCGTGTAATCGGGATGGCTCTAAGGAAGAGCAGGCTAATTGTTCAGAGAGGGAGTACATTTTTCGGTTTTTGGTATATTCTTGGAATCATACCTTTTACCTGTTATACCTCATGTTAACCTTACGTTTCATCGATTTCAATAATCAAATGACCGTCCACCGTCCAGGTTGTTTTGGGCAGCAGGTTTTTTTTTTTTTTTTTAATCTGAAATATTGACAAAGTCCTCGAGTCCCCTCTAGTTGAGCCAGCAAGCTTTTAGGCCCGATCGTCCAATCCCGAGGGGCACTTTGGGAGCTAAAAATGAACTATGGGATGGAGTTAGGTGTCGTTTTCGAAGTATTTTTGGTGTCCCAAAACCGTCTGATTTCGGAATCTAAGAGGCTGCAAATTGGGCTCTTGAAGGATGTCATGAGGTCTAATAAGGTGTCGTTTTCCGAGTAATTTGGAACGTAGAATCCATTTTTCGGGGTCCCACATCTGTTCAAACATTGTACAGCAAATTGTTTTTTTTTTTTTTAATTTAAAAAAAACTTTGCACAATTTATTTACATCAAAGAACAACAAACCGATTGCGTAGAATTTGCAGGTTGTTTTTTCGATCAAGCAAATGGTGAGCAGGTTACGCCAAAGCGGTGACAACTTGTTGACGATTATTTTTGTCTTTGTATTGATCCAAGTCACCTTTCCCCGCCCGTCTTTATTAGACCCCATGATACTGTCAATTCGGCGTTAGAAGGTATTATGATATTATTTCTGTGTTGTTTTCGTTTCGGTTTAACTGTCAAGATATCAGAGGGAGTATTCAGGGTCTGAATCCTGTATCTTACAATACTAATTCTATCCTATTTTTCCTAATTTCGGAAAAATAGACTCGTACTATAGGAAATGGTATAGGATCAGGATATCCCAATAAGAGGCACAATTTACAAAATTGCTTCCACTGCTGCGATTTGTTGATATTTAATGGTCCAAGGCAGTCCTAAACGAAGCTATACATAACACCGAGTATCCCAGATTTTATTTATTTATTTTTTAATTTTTTTTCAAGGCCAAAAAGTCCAAAATTCAAAAAAGGACAATTAAATAATCAAATTTCGTCTCACGCTGTTGTTCATCAAGACGAAATGAAATATTCAGCTACTTGCCAATAAGTTGATGTTATATTGAAGCCACTTGGATGGGATAAAAAAAACAAAAAAAAAAAACACGCTCAACTTTCGAAACACCACTCGAAAAGCATGACCATATTCACGATTTGAGGGGTTTAAACAAGCCATGCGGCAGAAAGTACCTTCTAACCCTATGTTTGTTGCCTATGTACATTGGACGAAATGTTTTAGTTGATTATTTATTACACATGTCCCAAATCTTCCCTGTCTCCCCTAAGGAATGGACAAGCTTTAAGATTTTATTAAAAATCGATTGAGGGATTCCACACCCAAAATGGGCTCACAACTCTGATCCCAAGTTCATGACAATTCAACGTCGAAACTATCGAACCACCCACACCCCTTTTAATATTATTCCCTCGAAGTTGTTCAATCGTGGGTTTTAGGGTCAGGGTCAAGATGATATCCTCACCTTATATTATAAGGTCGGTCTTATAGTAGTCGTACAAGTTTCATGTTATAAAAGGTTGGTTTCAAAATCAGAATCCTGTATACTAGAATAGGAAAGGGTCAGTTTTAGGATTAGGATTTATACCACTAATCATTACAATTCATGGTCTACCTCGCTCTTTGAATCATCATCGCATGGGCTTTTGACAATTCAACATCGATACTGCTGTTCAAGTTACGTTTTATAGTCAAGGTCAAGACATGACAGGGTGGGTTCAGGATTTCAATCGTGGGAGGATCTGGAAGAGTAGGCTTATACTAGGTATGCTAGGAGGTGGTATAGGATCTGGAGAACGCAATTAATTCATGGTCTGCTTTGCTCGTCGATTGGGCTTGGAAACAAGGCCAAAGAAATGCAGAAATTCTGTCGGACATGATTTATTTCAGCATATTATTACTTAATTTTACTGTCAAATCAATTGTTTTGTGGGCCAAATGGATTGAGGAAGTCTCCGAACGAATCGGATGTCAAAAGAGTCGCATTCGGTATTTCGTGGGTGGAGCGAGATGACACGCAAGGTCGAAGTCCCGTCTCCTCAGCGCCTTAACACAAACCGTTCAAACTAGAGCTACAATGCAAATATACTACTGAACACGCAATATCCTTCGCTGTCAGAAAGCACTAAGAATGAATCGTTTCGAGGGTGACAAAATTTGAAACCCTTTTGGTCTTTGAACCCTACTTCGTCCTTTTCATTATTAATGTTTTTTGTTTTTTTCAGTCGAAAAAAATTATTGGTTTCGCTCCATCAATCCTGCAGTTGATCATGATAGCTGACGTGGATATGCCGGTTCGGCAAGCGGGTATGTTAAATTTGTTTGTTTGAGTTGTATCACCGGACGAGGCAGGTTTAAAATATTTAATATGTCATGAAAATTGGTGGCTTTTTCAGGTGCTATTTATTTGAAAAACCTCATCACTCAGCACTGGCACGACAAGGAGCCAGACGACTCCAACAATTTCGGTCTCGTGTTTTCCATTCACGAACAGGACCGAGCCATGATCCGGGATTCGATTGTGGACGCGCTCGTCATGGCTCCGGAGTTGATTCAGTGAGTAGCATGAACATTTGTGTGGGTTCGATTGTCATCGTTTTGCGGAAGTCATACGTTTTTTTTTTTTTTTTTTTTTTTTTTTTTTTTGCAGACTCCAACTGGCGGTTTGCGTCAATTCGATGGTCAAACACGATTTTCCCGGAAGGTGGACGACCATTGTGGACAAAATCAGCATTTACCTGCAGAACCCCGAAGCCGCAGCGTGGAATGGCGCTCTAACCTGCCTGTACCAACTTGTCAAGAACTTTGAGTGAGTTTGGGCCAGCAATAAACGTCGTGGGACCGCATTTCAATGAGGACTACTTTTTCATGTGGTTTTTTGACAGTGGGCTACGCAATTTGCGGTTTTGCGTCACGGTGATGTCTCTCCGAACAGTTTAAGCCGAATTTCATCAAAATCGGTTCAATTTTCTGGATAATAGTCAACCACATGGGGCTGAAAATGGTCGGCTGGTCCACAAGAAGCTATACCTTCAATATTTGACCTTTTTCACGTATTACGTAACCCACTCATTGTAGGTATATGTTACAGATACCGCAAGAACGAAGAGCGCGTACCCCTGAACGAGGCCATGAACCTCCTTCTGCCCCAAATCTACCAGATATGCGCTCGATTGTTGCCTGACGAAAGCGAACAGTCGGTACTCCTTCAAAAACAGATCCTGAAAATTTACTACGCGTTGACTCAGGTAACTTAATCGCCAATTCTAACTGTCTCTGTACGTGCGTGGAGGTGAATTCCGTCAATTAGGAAGATTTTGCGTCGTTAAATTGTTTGAAAATTGGGTGGCTATTCTGAGGACGTACTGAAAGGTCGTTGCGGTATTAGAAAATATCGACATTTCTTCCAACATGAATATCAAATCATATTATCGATATTCCTAAATCCAAAAATGCGATGTTGCCGATTATCCAAAGAAAACGATTGGCAGAGAAATAAGGACATTAGGGTGGCAGATGACTTGAAGTATTATTTTTAAACGATTAAGACCATCAGCAGAGGTGTCATCTATGTTGTTTTGTTCTATCATAAGTCTTATCCTTTTTAATAAATCTTGCAACATTTAAATTTGAATGCTTAATCATCAGTCGAAAATATTGATAGAGCCAGATGAGAGGAGCCAGCTTCAAAATGTAGATGATGGAGTTTACACTTATTTCGGTTATATTTTTGTATTTTTAAGCCAACGCTACTGAAATTGTCTCTACCAAATGGTTGAGCGAAGTCAGACCCTCCTGTCTAGCTGCTAGTTTACTCACTGACTATCTTTCGGGATGATTTCATTTTTTTTTTTTTTTTTCGAATTTCTTTACAGTACACGTTACCCTTGAAACTCATCACCCGTGAAGTCTTCTCCCAGTGGATGGAAATCCTCCGACAAGTGGCCGACCGGCCGGTTCCCGCTCACACCGAACAGGTAGAGGAAGAAGAGCGGCTCGACCTTCCCTGGTGGAAATGCAAGAAGTGGGCGTTGCACATTTTGAACAGGATGTTTGAAAGGTGCGTAAGAAAATGGCGGTTGGTTCCAGAGTTGGGCAAAAAGTAGTTCTGAAACTAAAACTAAAAACTAAAACTAAATTAGTTCCGAAGTGGAACTAAAAACTGAAACTATTAGTTTCAGTTCGACTTTCGAAACTAACTTTTGGAACTACATTAGTTTCATTTTCAACTGTTGAAACTGAAACTAATTTAGTTGCAAAAGTTAGTTTCGAAGTTGCGAATAAAAACTAAAGTAGTTTCATCTTTTATTCGTAGTTTTGGAACTAAAAATGAAACTAATTTTTTTTCCTCGCGTTTTTTACTGATTTGAAGGGGATGTGTGTTCGTGTGTGTGTTTCAACGAAATGTGGGTGATGGGTGCGAACAAGTTCTTTTTTTCAGGGTCGTAGAAGAATAGATTAAAGTTTCCTCCCCTCCCCACCACTTTGAGTGGAACATCAAACGTTTTCAGAAACGTATCGAAGAATTTAGGGTGATGAGTCATTTATTATGTCTGGAGGAAAACAAATTGCGAGGAAAAAAAATGTCTGCGAGGAAAAAAAATTTAGTTTCATTTTTAGTTCCGAAACTACGAATAAAAGATGAAACTACTTTAGTTTTTATTCGCAACTTCGAAACTAACTTGTGGAACTAAATTAGTTTTAGTTTCAACAGTTGAAACTAAAACTAATTTAGTTCCAAAATTAGTTTCGAAAGTCAAACTAAAAACTAAATTAGTTTTTAGTTTCACTTTCGAAACTAAAAACTAATTAGTTTTTAGTTTCAACTTTAGTTAAACTAAATTTTTATTCGAATAATCCCAACTCTGGTTGGTTCGATTTGCCTTCAACAGATAGCGTGACGGTGTTGACATTTGCAGGTACGGAAGTCCCGGTAACGTTGAGAAGGATTACCAAGAATTTGCCGAATGGTACCTGAAAACCTTTTCAGCGGGGATCCTCGAAGTTTTGCTGCGGATTTTGGGACAGCAAACAAGGAAAATTTACATTTCTCCTCGAGTCATACAACAGACCTTCAATTATATCAATTTGGCGTAAGTGTCATGGTCGGTACATGTCAGCTCTTTAGGTGTACCAATTTAACACATTTGGTTTTTTCAGTGTTAGTCACGGCTACACCTGGAAATTCCTGAAGGCTCACATGTTCGCAATAATTCAAGACGCCATTTTCCCCCTGTTGTCATACTCGCAGGCTGATGAGGAGCTGTGGACGTCAGACCCGAGAGAATACATCAGGGTTAAGTTCGGTAAGCCGCCTGACGACCTTTAACCTCAGTGATGCCACATTCATAATGGGCTCCTTGAGTAGGTCAGAATTAATCATTTCTAACAACACAATCGGATTCAGCACCCTTTAAAACCCCCCTACACCAATTTTTAGTTCGTAAATTCGTACAGTTAGGTGCAGAACTGTTTCTCCAACAGTTCTAATGTTGGAGATTTTGAACTGAATTCGGAGGGCCCGTGACGTCACATCTTGCCTCGCTGGGCATTGAGTAGTTGGGCACAGAGCTGCCAGAGCGCTGAATAATAAATCTGAACGGAATCTGAATAAAAAAACGACCCGATTTTCGATGAAGAACCTCGATTCTTGATTTTTTAATACCCTATGATGATTAACCCAATTAGGAATGGAAGTGCACCCGAATTTCGGGTTAAATCATCCTGTACCATGTTGTTAGAAGTCAAAAAGAGGAAATTACATCATTTTTGTGACAAAAGTCTTTCACGTAGTTTATAATCGTCTTAAAAAATTCTGGCCGATTCAAAAATGTGTTCAGGTTTCCGATCAAAAGACACCAGAGGGCAGGTCGATTTTTTCTTCTATTTTCGATTTTTTCTTGGTGTTTGGCTCTAGTGACACTGGAGTAACGCGAAAATGGCCGTGTTCGCTTTGTTTTGAATGGGATCATGCTTATTTACTCAACTTATTTGTGATATAAATTAACTTATTCCAATGACTGATTCTTTAGTTTTTAGTTTTGTAATGGTGGCCAACTTGTCGACCAATAGGAGCTGACCTCGGGTTTCCGCCAAAATTCAAATAGCAATTTTTCCATAAATTTTATAAATTCATACGAGCTTGCACTTTGTGTTTCAACCCCATTTTTAGTATTATTTGGACGCCTTCTATCGATAAAAAAATAATCCAGAAACGCTTCCATTCCTAATTCTTGATTTTCGGGGGCGCTTTTCGCGTTGCAAGGTTGGCTAACTTGAATCTCTCGGCCAATCAAAAGATGACTAAGCAGCCCACGTCATGTACCCCCTCCAGACCTCAGAATTGAATATTATATTTTTTTCTATTGCCCTATAAGTAATAGTGACGGGTTTTCTGCAATGTTGACCAATTTTCGTCACTTTTGAAGCATGATCTTCCCAGGGGGGGGGGGGGGGGGGGCAAAATCATTCAAGGATTGTATGTGATTCATTGTATTTTCAGACATATTTGAAGATTTCGTCTCCCCGGTAAACGCTGCTGCGACCGTTTTGTTGTCGTCGTGTCGGAAACGAAAAGACATGTTGCTGAAAACGATGAATCTAGTTATGCAAGTTCTCAATACGACGTCTGAACCCAGGCAGCGTGATGGGGCTCTTCACATGGTAAGTAGACGTTTGTGAAAAGATTGAACCAAGGAAATGAGCGTTTCAAACTTATACTTTTTTCCGTAGGTTGGCACGTTGGCGGAAATTCTCTTCAAGAAGAAACCGTACCGGGAACAAATGGAAGAGATGATGGTCCGTTACGTCTTCCCCGAATTCCAAAGCCCCCACGGCCACATGCGGGCTCGGGCTTGCTGGGTGATGAGGTATTTCAACGAGATGAAATTCCAATCGGACGAAAATCTTTCCAACGCCGTCCAGCTAACTGTGAGCGCCCTTTTGACGGATTCCGACCTGCCAGTCCGGGTGGAGGCGGCCATCGCTTTGCAGCATCTGCTGTCCGACCAGGAGAAAGTCGAGGCTATGCTGCTCCCTCAGGTCGGTGCAACTGGACGATTATTTCGGCAGATGTTTCACTATTGAGGTGAAATGAAATTTGAGTAAAATAATGAGCTGTCCTCGGAGTTGGGTGACTACTCGAAAGGATCAAGTGGAGACTGTTGACAATCACTTCGTTTCATTGGGTTTAGACCTTAATTTTATGAACCACGATAACCTAATTCATTAAAAAAACATACACCAGGCTATCTATCAAAAGGCAAAAAAAAAAAAAAAAAACTAGGAGAGGTTGACGTTAAGGATTTACTTTTCACCGAGGAAGGATTCAAACGAACTTTTCGTGGCTGACTGTGTTTCTAAATCGTTGCATTGGTCAGAAGGGAGTTTTATGTAGTCTTCAAATTGTCAAGGAGGTGTGTGTAACGGAAGTGCAGAATAGACTCCGGTCCAAGTTAATCGGGGGGGGGGGGGGGGGTGCCTCTGTAACTTAAATTTAGATTACAGTCATTTAGATTAAAGTCAGTTGTGTGGCTGCGCTTATTAATTTGAACCATAGTCCATTTCAAAGAATAATAATTATTCTTTGAAATGGACTATGGTTCAAATTAATAATTATTGCAATAACTAATGCAATTATTGCAATTATTGCTAATAACTATTGCAATTATTGCTAATAACTATTGCAATTATTGCAATTTAACATTTAATAATTACTATTACCGTAGTGACTTAATTCCCGGCAAACTGGAAATCGTTTTAATCTATTCAATTGGGTCTGAAAACGAGTATCCTGAATTTGCACCGTCGCAGGTGTTTTTTTTTTTTTTTTTTTTTTTTAACCTAGAAGTTTTCGCACTTTCTCCGGCTTTTCGTACATTTCGGTTTTGGAATTAGACCTCTTGAAACGGATAATGTCAAATTATGAGGCCGATCGGAGTCGTCGACCTCCGTCGCAAGTACATAGGTGTTTTATTCCAAAAATAATATACCAAAAAAAAAAACATAACAGAATAAAAGTTGTAGAGAATCTAACGGCAAATTTGAAATGTTGAAATTTTGCCAATTCGATGTTCATTAATGCTAAATTCCAAAAACGGGATATTAGTTAGATTCTCTTCAACTTTATTGGTTTTTTTTTTTTTTTACTTTTTTATTCACAGGATCAGTAGTTTGGAAGCCTACAGACAAGTTAAAGTTGATGACTGAAAAAGGAAAAAAAAATGTCGGTTTTCAGCCGTCGGTCTTATAAATTAGTCGTATTTGTAAGTTTAGTTGTAACCTTTTTTTTTTTCTATGAAAGCCAAATAACCTCGAAATTTTCGCACTTTTTTCAGTTTTTCGCTTATAACGTCTAAAATAAGCACTTGTTCACAAATCCTTCTATTTACTCGAATAAAGAACATCAAATTCTGTCCTTTATTCGAGTTAATAGAAGGATTTGTGAACAAGTGCTTATTTTAGACGTTATAAGCGAAAAACTGACAAAAGTGCGAAAATTTCGAGGTTATTTGGCTTTCATAAAAAAAAAGAAGAAAAATGCAGTCCTGCGATGATGCAAACACAGGATCCGTGTTTATAGACCCAACTGAAGGGATGAAAACGACTTCCTGCTTGTCGGGAATTAGGACCCTAACTAAGGGATAAGGGTTTCCTATTTATACAGACGCGAGAGCGCTCTGGCGTTGACCTCTTGACACTCATACATTCATCTTCTCGCCTCTCTAGATGGCTCATTTGAAACATTCTCCACCATGGAGGAATAGATGATTCTCCACCAAACTCCATCGCGAATCTGCACCTCTGTACCATTATCTATATTAAATTCGCGCCAGTTCTTAGCAATATACCAATAAAACGGTGTGAATACGTCCTCACTTCGTTCCTTGTTACTTGAATTTCTGCAGAATGATCAGATATATATTATATTATCATCCCATCATTTCAGGTTAAACCAGTAACATTGGAACTTCTCCAAATCATCCGGCAGACGGAGAACGACGAGCTCGCCAACGTTTTGCAGAAAGTCGTTTTCACCTACGCCGAACAAATAGCCCCCATCGCCGTCGAAATTTGCCAGCACTTGGTAACTTGCTTACTTGTCCATGTTTCACTTAAAAAAAAAAAAAAAAAATCTAACGTTTGTCTGTTTCGCAGGCACAAACTTTCAGCATGGTTCTGGACACGGACGAAGGCACCGATGAGAAGGCGATCGCCGCTATGGGACTGTTGAACACCATTGAGACCCTCATCAGCGTTATGGACGACCACCCGACGATACTTGTGCAGCTGGAGCCGACCGTCCTTCAAGTTATAGGCCACATATTTTCAAATTGCATCATGGGTAAGATTCATCAAGACCTAATGGCTGTAAGTAAATGTGCCTTATTTTGACCGAACCCTATTTGTTACAGAATATTATGAAGAAGCGCTTTCTCTAGTGTATGACTTGACAACCAAACACATTTCACCCGATCTGTGGAAAGTATTTGAACTTATGTACCAGGTATGTACCTTTCTATTTTACGCTGATGATACTGTTTCAATGAACTTATGGCGTGATGGTGTGTAACTGCAATTAACGCTAATGTGATTCGTTGCCTTCAATGGAAGATTGATTTGATGAAAGGGAGGGGGAGAGGAAGACTGGGCGCAAGTTTGAGGGCTCTCGCTGGTTGGGGTAGGGGAAAATTGGGCGCAAACCCTAATCCCACCCTTCCTCGCGAGGGGATTAGCGCCGAATCTTCTTTCGCCCAAAGATGTTCGAGAGTTCAACCTCCATCTCTATCAGGCGATTAAACTCTTACATGCTAATAGTTGCGCCCAGTGCTAAGTGCGGTCAATGTGCGGGAACCAAACCTTAAAAAAAAAAAAAAAAAAAAAAAAAAAAAAATAGAATGAGCTTTGCCACCTGTGATGCGTGTTCATCATGGAACATTGTATTATGACCTCTGGAGGACACCTCCAGACCCCCTGATCATTCAGTTTTATCAAGTTTCAAGGCAAGGAAACATGGGACACATTTTCCAGATACGTTGGGGAAACTGCTGTGCTGATTTGGCTCTTAATTAAGTACTTAGCTCCTACGCTCCTCATTTACTACTTATTCTTCTCCTCCATCAGGTATTCGAGAAAGATGGCTTTGACTACTTCACTGACATGATGCCCGCTCTTCACAACTACGTCACCATCGACACTCCCGCATTCCTATCAAACCCCAACCACGTTCTAGCTATGTTCAACATGTGTAAAGTTGTAAGTACATTTTCCACTTGGCCGAATGGCAGGCAATGGCGGACTCCTGACGTTCATTTCTTGTACAGGTTATGACTACTGATTCGGGTGAAGACCCGGAATGCCACGCAGCTAAACTACTTGAAGTCATCATCTTGCAGTGTAAGGGACAAGTAGACCAGGTAAGAAATTGGTTATTTTGTGCTTATTTTCACAACTTCCGGGGCTCTCCGAGTGACAAAACCTCTCATTCTCAGTGTGTTCCTTCGTTCATCGAGTTGGTCCTTCAAAGGCTGACGAAAGAAGTGAAGACCTCTGAATTGAGAGCGATGTGTCTCCAAGTCGTCATAGCCGCTCTGTACTACAATCCCGTTTTGTGGTTGGAAACTATGGACAAAATCCAATTGGCCGCCGGCTCCACTGATTCCATATCGACGCACTTCATCAAGCAATGGCTCCACGATGCTGACTGTTTTCTTGGGTAAGATGATTCCCACTCGAACAAATCGTTTCCACTTGGCCGAATGGCAGGCAATGGCGGACTCCTGACGTTCATTTCTTGTACAGGTTATGAATGTTAGATGATGATGAAAAAAATACATCCTCGACTTACAGTGGTTTCTTTTCAGCCTCCACGATAGAAAATTGTGTGTCCTCGGATTCAGCACGTTGATAGCAATGGGACCCAGTCGACCTCCGGGTGCCAACGAATGTGCCCAACAAATTATTCCCGTTCTGATCTTAGTTTTCGAAGGCTTGAAACGAGCTTATGTCGGTGAGTTGATTTTGGTTGTACGTTCCTACGGGTTGGAAAATTGGCTTTTTGGACGGTTTAAAACTTTTTCCTTTATTTACAGCCAAAGCCAAAGAAAATGCGGACAGTGAGTCGGAAGAGGACGAAGATGATGATGAAGAAGGTATGGATCGAGCCTTTTGGTTTATTATTCATGGAATTTGTCGGGCCTCAAAGTTTGTCAAACATTTCAAGACGTGTTGATTCCAAAAATGACTTGTCCGCCGTTTTGGGCAGTAGGATTTTTTTTTTTTTTTTAATCTGAAATTTTGACAGCACTTGGTTTGCCATCTATGGGTCGACAACTTAAGGAATGACACCGTGCAGCGAACCTGGCGGCATCCCGAGAGTGAAATCTGTCCCCTTCCTAGGCACACCGCCGGGGCTCACGTCCCGCATTTTTCAAAAAATTGGCCTCCTGACCAGGCCGATGGGCTTCTCGAACCCTTTCTCTTTTCATTGTCATTATAGCGCTTCGAAGCGATACTCCTATAATAATACTGTAGGTACATCTATTAATTTCGTGAGGTTATAATTCTTTCTCAGAAGCCCCTTTTTTATTCCACACACTTAAATAGGTACCTGCCTATTAAAACCAGGCAATACAATTTTTTTATTTTGTTAATACATCATAATCTGTTTTTCTTAAATTGAATCTTCATGAAGGTACATAGGATCAATTTTGACCCCTCCTTGTGTACGCTCTGAAATACTCATAATAATTATTATTAGGCACACTCGCCAAGCGGTCAGAGATAATAATAATAAAAATAAAATAATTATAATAATAATTATAATTATTATTATTAGGCACACTTGCCAAGCGGTCAGAGATCCCAACGTGGTCGATGGGTGGAGAGGCCCGAGTTTTCGAATTACGCGCGCACCTTCCGAGCTTAAAGGGGTTACCTGGAAAGGGAAGGCAAACTTCCCCTCCGAAGGAGGCTCGGTGACTCCCCTAGTTATTCTCTAAGTTGTCGACCTATAGTTGTGCCCGCAACGTTTTCAACCCGATCGCTCAAACCCGTGAGGCAAAAAAGGGGCTACAGTAGGGGTTTTCGACTATGGGGTCGAGTTAGTTGTCGTTTTCGAAGTATTTTTGGACGTAGAATCCATTTTTGGGGGGCCCCAGATCCCCACGGTCAAATCGAACGGATTTGACCGTTGGGATCTCTGCGGCTTTTGTGGAGCTACGAATGGAGCTTTTAAAGGATGTCAGTTGGTCGGATGAGGTGTCGTTTTCCGAGTAATTTTGGAGGCATAATCCATTTTTCGGGGTCTCAAATCTGTCCTAACATTGTACAGACAAATTTTTATTTTTTAAATATGTGATTTTTATGACAGAATTAATTTTAGCACAATTTACGTACATCAAAGAATATTGTTAAATACATTTTGCAGCGTTTTATTAAATTTTATTTAATATTACTTACCTTCAACGATATTTGTAGTGCTGTCGACGGATGAAGACGACGTCAACGAGACTTCTGGCTATTTGGAAGCGATCCAGAAGAAAGTTGAAAAGGGGAAAAATTCCATGGACAACCCTTTCCCTATATCGACCGAAATGCAGGTTTGTTGAGAGCTACATCGTTGCAAGTGGAAGATAATTATAGATGTATCAGTGATACATGAGAACGTTCTGGTTGTGCAGCAAGACGGCGAGGACGACGAGGACAGCGACGACGACGACGACGAAGATTACGACGCCGCCGACGAATGCCTCGAAGTGTACACGACCCCCTTAGACGAAGAAAAATGTGAAATAGACGAATACGTAGTTTTTAAACAGGTTCTACTAGGTACGTAATGACCAGCGATTTGATTGTCGTGTTGTTGCTGTTGTTTGTATTCATCCTGTCGTGTTTGTAGGTTTGGAGGCGAGCGATCCCCTATGGTACGCGGCTCTGACAGCTCACCTGACTCCGGAACAGCAGAACCAACTCCGGGAAGTTTTAGTTTTGGCAGACCAAAGGAAAGCCGCTGCGGAGAGTAAAAAGATCGAACAGAGTGGAGGTGAGTCTTGTTCGCAAGGCGTGATTTGTTTGTCTTATTGACATTTTCAATGTTTGCTTTGGCGCAAACAAAAGCGTTACTTTTGGAGTGTTACCAAAAAGTGCCGGGAACTGCTCATTTTCTAATAATAAATTTGATGAAAATACCTGAGAGAATAACAACCCTTCATACGGAGAATATTTTTGTAGGAGAAGGAAGATGTTGAGGGAAATTTTTATGTTTAAATCATTTCAAAATGTAATCGACCAACGTTTTATTGACTGAGCGGGGGAAAAGTGCTTATGGCGTCACGTAACTGCTCTTCTGATATGCTACGAGTTTCGAAAATTTGAATAGGATCAGCGTAGAAATCTCATTCCCGACAAATTGTTGAATACGTGGTGTTGAATCAAGAATCAAGATTTTTTTTTATTGCCAAGAAAGCACTGCTGGCTGTGACCTCTTGTGTGAATCTGTGGATCCACTGCTGGCTAAAGCCAAAGCCAAAACCAGCCAACCCCCGACCTTACCTATCTGGCGTTAGACCCATCAACTCGCAGCCCGCCTTTTATAAATTTTTTACAAAATAAAAAAGGTTGTTTCTCTCTATAGGGTTTTCTTGAAGAAATACAGGATGACATTTTTGGTTTATTATTCTTGGAATAATACACCTGTTTTCGCGACGGGGGTCGACGACTCCGATCGGGCTCAAAATTTGACATTATCCGTTTCAGGAGGTCTACATTCTAAATCCGAAATGTCCGTCCGCCGTCCAGGCCGTTTTGGGCAGTAGGAATTTTTTTTTAAATCTGAAATTTTGACTAAATACTTGGTTTACCATCTAGTTGTGCCCGCAAGGTTTTCAGTCCGATCGCCCAAACCCGTGGGGCGCTATGGGGCTACGGGAGGGGTTTTTGAAGGCTTTTAGCTATGGGATCGAGTTAGGTGTCGTTTTCGAAGTATTTTTGGACGTAGAATCCATTTTGTGGGGTCCCGGAACGATCCGATTTCACTGGGGCGATCTTTAGGGCTTTCATGGGGCTAAAAATGGGATTTTTGAAAAATAAAGAATTTTTGAAGAAAAAAAAATTAAAACAAATCCAAAAAAATTTTTTTTTTAGATAAAAATCCAAAAAAATTGTTTTTTAATTTTTTCATTGACAGAATTAAATTTCTGCACAAGTAACGTATATCAAAGAATTATAAACCCTTGTGTAAAATTTGACGCGGTTTTTTTTTGTTTTTTTGTTTGTTTTGGAAATCCAATTTAACCTTTGGATTAAGCGTGAAAAAATGCAAGGGAAAACGATGATGAAGAATATCATATTTTATGATATAAGAAGAGAAATTTGAAGCCTCACTAATCATTGAAAAAAACGCTGCAAATTTTACACAAGGGTTTATTATTCTGTGATATAGGTTACTTGTACAGACATTTAATTCTGTCAATAAAAAAAATTTAAAAATTTTTTTTTTGGATTTTTATATTTCAAAAAAATTTTTTGGGGGGATTTTTTTTTCAAAAATGTGTTTTTTCAAAAATTCTTTAATTTTTACTCGAAAAATATTTAACTTCTTGGGATCCCTCAAAAATCCCATTTTTAGCCCCATGAAAGCCCTATAGAACGCCACAGTGAAATCGGATCGTTCTGGGACCCCCAAAAATGGATTCTACGTCCAAAAATACTTCGAAAACGACACCTAACTCGATCCCATAGCTAAAAGCCTTCAAAACACCCCTCCTGTAGCCCCATAGCGCCCCACGGGTTTGGGCGATCGGACTGAAAACCTTGCGGGCACAACTAGATGGTAAACCAAGTATTTTGCCAAAATTTCAGATTTTTAAAAAAATTCCTACTGCCCAAAACGGCCCGGACGGCGGACGGCGGACGGACATTTCGGATTTTGAATGTAGACCTCTTGAAACGGATAATGTCAAATTTTGAGGCCGATCGGAGTCGTCGACCCGTGTCGCGAAAACATAGGTGTATTATTCCAAGAATAATAAACCAAAATTGTATTAAATACTAAATGTTCTGGTTTGTTGCCTCAATGATCTCACAGAATGAATGTGATACTAGTAGAAGCCAGGTTTCCATCTCCATCACCTTTTTTTTGAGCAGTCAGACCTTCTTAGATCCTACATGTGGCGCGGGTTCACCTTTTCGCTGCCTCCTTGCAGCTTTCAAGCTCTGGTAGGCGGTCGACGGAGCCGCCTTTGGCCCCGTTCTACCTTACGCCGTCCCAACATCCTTTAAAACTTGAACATGTTTCGGTTCAATTACTATTACTCGCCACTATTGTTATCTCAATTCTAAAGATGGTTCTCCTCGTGATGGAGCTTGAATGATATAGACAAAGGGGCCACCCCCTGCTGGCTCAAGCCAGCCAACCCCTGACATCTCCCACCTGGCCTTAGACGCCTTCTACTCGCGTTTCGATAACGAATAGATTTATTTCTAAAAGTCATACAGGGAGGTGGCAATCCTTCGGTGAATGTGGCAGAGAAGAGAGCTTCAACGCCCCTCGTCCACCCCTTTGCTCTATGGACTCAACTTTCTTTAAATCTGGCTTTGTTTCAATTTTTGGGACATTTTGAACGCTTTTTTGGATCACATTGAGCCCACTTATTGGCGTTTTCAGGCTTTTCTCGTTATCTATTCGTGGAGCTGATTTTTGTTTTGTTTTTTCTTCATTTTCCGACTTTTAGAAGTACCTTAGAATAAAAATCCTCGGTCTTCTTCGGGCTCCAATATCGGATTCCCATACGATCTCTTGAGCCCGCTGCCTATTGACAAGCTTTTATTCCCAATGATTCTTACAATTGTTTTTCCACAGGCTACAACTTCGTCAACCAGACAGTACCCGCTACTTTCAACTTCGGAGGGAAACCGTTGGGGAGGTAAAGAAATTTTTCGTCTAAATCGAACGAACCAAACCTTTTTGAAGAACCCGCAGAGAATAATCTAACTTGACGAAAATAATGAAAATTACAAAATTCTTTTAAAATGTTTCGAATCTGTTCCTGTTTTGAAAATGTTTGCTTAAATGAATGTTTTTGTTTGTGTATATAAACGATTGTAGAAATATGTTTTAATCGGCCAGTTTTTATTGATGTCGAAGGAAGAAATAGGACAGACGCTTAGTTGACCGCTAGATGACACCTTGAGTCTCTACGTTTCAAAACTGTTAGAAAAACAAAAAATCTGCTGACTAATCGAATCATTTTCGACTGTTCGTTTTCTTCTGTTTTTGCTTTTGACAAATTTGTTACAAGTAGCTCTCGTTGTCACTTGATATTGATGCACGTCGATAGTGTTTCGCTGTTTTCCGTCTAGTTTTTCAGTGTCGAAAATCACGTAACCGTTTACCGTGGATTGGTAAAAAAAAAGAGAAAATGAAAGAGCTCAATAAAAGATATTTTTGTATTTTAAAGAAGGGACGTATGCCGAAGTTGATCCATTGATGAAGTTGACGATACATAGTACGCCAAATTTTGTATGTTTTCTATCACATTGCAAGTTTTCGTACTCCGTTGCGAATAGCCAAAAAAAAAAAAAAAAAAAAAAATTATGCGTTTTTATAATTTTGTTTTCAATGATCCTCCACAAATGGCGATCTTAAGGTTTCTTAACGGGCTGCTGTGATAATGGATCCTAAATTGGCTGGAGGGAATTTCGAACGCCGACAGGCACCAAATGTGCACTTGCGAGTGGAACTATGTTGAAAAGTGCCTTCCATCGTTATAGTTGGTGTTGAATGTCGCGTGTAAAACGTACCGTAAATAACCGTAATCCTGGTTTGTTTATAAGGTTATTGTAATAGGCGTCTGTGTATTTTCAAATGTGGATGAATAAAAGCCAAGTAAGAAGTGTTGTTTGTGGCATGCCAGACTACCTGGGACAAGTGAAACGTTATCATTCAGAATGTTTATTGGAGGACATTCAAGGGAGTAGTGGAGAACCAGGTGTGGCAACTTAGCACAAGCCGTCCCAAAAGTCTTTTTTCGTTGATTTTAGTTGTTGACAGGGTCCGAGCTCTTTGTTAGGGAAATCACAATCGCACTCGGGTCGTTTAGGTGGCCAGTTCGGGTCGAGATTCAAGCAGCAACTTTTCTTGATGACCCTCTTTTTTTTAAATCTGAAAACAAACGGTGCAGTTGACATGGAATTTGGGGGTAAGACAAATATGTCTGAGCCACTCACTTTCGTTGCCTTCTTGGGCAGCATTTGAGGTCTCTCGGGTCACTTGAACAACAGACTTCGGGTTTCTTGAACTCGCAATCTTCCTCGCTGCAGATCTCCCCTTCTAGACTGCAGGGATCCGGCATTGACGGTTTCTCGGGACACTCCGACGCCGCACAGTCCGGCTTTGGGTTGCACGGGTCGGGACATTTTGGCGTTCGGATGCAGCATGGGTCGTCGGCGGCGCCTGGCAGCTCACACCTGGTTAACCTGCACGAAAGGGATTGGCTTGTTGGAGTAGAAGACGAGAATTGTCTTTCAGACGACAGAGGTTCCTTTCTTGGCCTGTTGATGCAGGGATACTCAAACGGATAGGCAATCTTCACAATGAACCCAAGAAGGGGGATGGAAAAGCATGACTCGGTTGAAATATCTGGTTTATCGGATATCCGTACTTCGTCAAAATTTCAAAAAAGATATTTGCTTGAAAATAAAGCAGAAGGCGAGAGGTCGTCTGGTCGATCTCACTTGCTGCTTGCTAGCTACCGCGTGACGCCATCTGTTTACACTTCATTGTAGTTCAGAGCGGCCAATGAGAGATGGCGTTAGTATCAGCACTGCCATTTATCGAAATGCGAAATATAGGGTGGAATCCTCAAGTGCTGTATTTGGACTGGAATAAACGCCCAGCAGGCTCTCCTACCGCTTGACACCACTTACGACGCTTTCCAAAGCAACGCACCTACTCAAATTCTGACTCTTTGCCGACGCCTGGCTTGAGTCCTGCATCCCTATGTGGAGCTGTTGAAAGCCGCTATTTTGTCGGCGTTTTTAGAACCATAGTCAGCGTTTCCACCGACAGCTGACCACGCCGCTAAAATTTTGGCGCCTTGAATATTTTCCCTAGGTGAACTTTTTTCGTCATTGCGGGTTTTGACAACTCATTTGTGAGGAAGGAGTTCACATTTCCCGCTTCTTCTGCCTTCAACATGTCATTATTTTGGGCGTTATTTGAGCGAAAAAAGTAAACAATTATCTCCCTCTCTTTCTACCACTCCCCACCCTCCGCGGAGCGCCGTCTCGTCAGTCAGTTGTTCCTCGTCAACCAATGAAAGCGGTGGTCACGGCTCCGTAAAAATTTGACCCCAGGGTCCTGCTGTGGTTACCGTTTCGTAAAAATAGCGGCCCGTAAAACGGTAACTAAGGTTCAAAAAACGCTTTTTCGGTTTTACGGCCGTCAGAGTTAACTATGGTTTCAAAAACCGGCCCCTAGTGTTGCAAAACGCCAATTTTTCGCCCTCTCGTAGCTCGAATACGCTACTGTGAAAACTGTCAACATCAAAAGTCTTTTGCATATAGAGACTTAAATCATCATAAGTGTGCACTGGGATGGAGATAGAAGCCAAAAACTGAAAAAAAAAGTGCCGACTTTTTGGCGGTTTTATCAAAATGGTGTAGGGATAGAAAAGCTCGACGCCTTGAGTCCATTGAAATCATTGTCTACAACTTTCCAGTTCACCCGCAATTCAGGTGTCAGTGGGTCGATGGTGTGAGAAGACAGCGACATGTCCCTGCAGGAATAAAAGCCCGAATGGAAGCAGGAAGCCGATGCTTTCGACCGAGACGAGCTGATGCTGTGCAATGCCGGAAATCGTAACCATCAAAAAGGGCTGCGCTGGATCGGGCAGATGAAAGAACGAATCAATTCGACCCGAGTACCTCGGGAGCTCTATCAGAGGCCGGGCGGCAGAAGAAGAGGCAGGCCGCGCACAGGATGCATGACTGCAGACTGACGCCGTGGACAAGGATGCACAGGGACTGATGAGGCACAGGTTCTTCAAACAACTGTGGCGTCGCGTAAAGAAAAAAACGCTGCAAATTTTACACAAGGGTTTATTATTCTGTGATATAGGTTACTTGTACAGACATTTAATTCTGTCAATAAAAAAAATTAAAAAAATTTTTTTTGGATTTTTATATTTCAAAAAAAATTTTTTGGGGGGATTTTTTTTTTCAAAAATGTGTTTTTTCAAAAATTCTTTAATTTTTACTCGAAAAATATTTAACTTCTTGGGATCCTTCAAAAATCCCATTTTTAGCCCCATGAAAGCCCTATAGAACGCCACAGTGAAATCGGATCGTTCCGGGACCCCCAAAAATGGATTCTACGTCCAAAAATACTTCGAAAACGACACCTAACTCGATCCCATAGCTCAAAGCCTTCAAAACACCCCTCCCGTAGCCCCATTATAGCCCCATAGCGCCCCACGGGTTTGGGCGATCGGACTGAAAACCTTGCGGGCACAACTAGATGGTAAACCAAGTATTTTGTCAAAATTTCAGATTTTTAAAAAAATTCCTACTGCCCAAAACGGCCCGGACGGCGGACAGCGGACGGACATTTCGGATTTTGAATTTGAGACCTCTTGAAACGGATAATGTCAAATTTTGAGGCCGATCGGAGTCGTCGACCCGTGTCGCGAAAACATAGGTGTATTATTCCAAAAATAATAAACCAAAACGAAGCCTATCGGATCTCAATTTCGATATTTACGCACCTCTACAGAGATTTAAAACATTAATGATCATTGCTTTAGCCCAATTTCAAACTAAGCACTAAGCAATGTTTGTGGATATCTCCAGTAGGTAATAACGCCAACACAGATTAGAACTTCCGGCCAAGTCACTTCGAACAGTGACTAGCCATTAGTAACGAAAATTTAGTTTTTAAGGCTCTTGTGGACGGAGATGAGATTCTGAGAAACGACATTGCGCCACCATCGCCCCCAAAAATGGTCAATTTTAGTTCTCAGCTACCTATTTCCCAATTTAAATTCTGAAAAATTCTTTGGGCTCTTGAATGTTGGGCTTTGAGCTTTTGGATGTTTGAAAAATTCAATGCGACCCCTTCTTCTTTTAAAAGTGCCCACTCCGCTAACGAATGTTGGCGACCACTGCAAAACGGTCTCTATCCCGTGCGAGCTGAAAAGATCTGCTGCTCTAGCAATTCCTATCCATTGACGAATTTTCAATGCTCTCCGTTAGCACACCCCACTGCGCCCAGCCATCTTCCCCATCATGATGGTCTGCGGCAATTCGTACTTCGGGTACCTCAGATATGTAACTTTTACTCGCACACTTGTGAGTAAACGAAATAAGAGGCCCCATCTTACAGAACTTACAGAATTGAATTTGGACTACGGGTTGCTGAGATTATGATAGAATTTGTATTCTCTCCCTCTTTCAGTGAAAAATCACTCTTTCGCACTTGTCGTCCACATTAGCCTTAATCTGTGTTGACCCTATTACAAACCTCCAGACAATGTCAGCTCGTCCTCAGTCGTCTTCATCTCAGCATATTCCGTCGTCGAACTTCTTCGTCTTACAAGGTTCGCAGGGCATCCGCGCGGTCCTTCGTTACATAAGTTACATTTGAGTCACATGCTCGGGTATGATAAATTGATAAAAATGAAAATCTTACTTTCTCGGTTTGGGTGGTGGGTCGCAAGGGGTGCATTTTTTCTTGCACGGGTCGATAGGAGGGCAACAAGTGCTCTGAACAACAAACCAAAAGTGTTAACTTAATGGGAAAAGGGTAGATTTCAAGCTGGCATTGCTCCGCGGTTCCGGCTTGATAAAGTGGGCCCAAAGTGAGTTGAACTCTGTTGAGCTCCGCCACAAAAGAACTGTCTTGGCTGCAGGTGTCTTGATTGTTATTTGTCACTTCCTGACTTCGGCTCCCTGATGCAATCGGATTCTTGTGTTTGGCCTTGTGGGTCGTACTTGGGGTAGCAGATAATCTCTTCTTTTGGTTCCGGAGGGACTGGCATCGGTGGGCAAGGTTTGCAGCATTTTATATCTATTTTGACTGGACGCCAGCTTTCGTTATCGCAGGAGGGCTGGGGGCATTTGGGCTTTCGTACCGGCGGCTCCCCGTCATCGAAACACTTGAGGTTATCTCTTTTGCACGGCTGAAAGGGTCCCTTCTTCATCTTGGTGCATATGGTTTTGCATTTTTTCTCGCCGCAAGGCGCTTTGGGGCATTTGATTTTCCCGCACCGGTTCTCCGGTTCGTCTATTTTTCTCCAGGTAGTTGAGCCGAGAGTGAATTTCCGCGTGATCACCTGCAACCCCAGAACCCATGACTAGCTCGTTCAAACGCTGCAGTCGTACGACAGTTCTTCTGTGGCATTACGTTTGGGCCCACGATTCCCCTTTTCCCTAAGCTACAACTGGAAATTGTGCATTGCCTTGTATGCGTAAGGATTAGTTGGAGGACAAATGGGGCAACAAGGTTTCCTCTTGGGGCACGGCGGAGGTACGTAGGGGCAATGCCAGCACGGGTCTTCCTGAGGGCAGGCGTGGCACGGTGGGAGACATGGCCTCCTCGGACATGCCGCTGGTTTGGGCTCGCACGCCGCCTGACTCGGGGGTACTGCGCACTTGTTTTCGCACTTCGGCTTTTCCATGCCGCACCCTTTGGATTTACACGACCTCATCACTTGGCCCGTCGAGAAGCTCCGAGACGCTACCTGCAACTCACAACAGTTTTGGGTGAATCGTCTAGTAGATAAGTCAAAGTTAATATTGTGAGTTCGATAACGTCTCGGAGGTGCCTAGCCTGCCCTCAGAACTTTGAACATGTTCACTAAATCAAAATAAACGGCCACGAGCCAACCCCGGGTGTGATGCCAAAGGCGTTGAGGGGTTGACAAGTGTCTGACTTTCAACATCTCCAGTGCCCCACGCTAAATGCTCCTCCAACGAGCATTCAACGTACTGCTTGAAGATAACTTCTAAATCACTACAATGAAAAATTTCTGAAAACTTACATTCGAGCTGGCGCAGGTCTGTGTCATCGGCCATAATACTCTCCCAACGATCTGTCAAACAAGCGATGAATGAAAATCTCGACGGTGCACAACGCCTCACCTTGCAGGGCTCGATCCTATCACATACCTTGGAAGATGCTGCGATTGACTTGACGCTCAACATCCTGAATGGGGGTTTTCGTGTATTTTCTTGTGCCACTCGTGTGTCTTGTGAATAAGTGATTCAATTATGCTCGTGCGCTTGATCATGTGTTCATTTCATTCGCCACGTGTTCCTGGCGATCCAATGGAAATTGGAGAAGCACGAATGCTTGTGATTCAGAATACATATCTACAACAGTTTTCAAGAATTTCACTGGCGAAATGCATAGACGAAGGTTAATATTCCTACCTACAAATATTTCAAGCTAACATATAAAAGATTACTTCAGGATTTGATCCAGAAGTAATCTCATTCAGATGGTACCTACTCATTTCAACAGCCTATGACTAATTCTTAAGTTCTTTATAGTTAAGTTCTTTTTTCATGCTGAACAAGTCATAAGATGCGATGGACGTCAAAACGTTAACAAGTACTGACCGAACTTTCGGGTTTTAAGTTTCGCTCGCAATGCTTCTGGGAGAGATTATTCATTCAACCTCAATTCAACGGGTTCAAAGAACTTCGTGACAATGCTTGAGTCCTTTCTCAAACACTTTTGCAAGCATTTGTAGCTCTGATATTAGTTTATGATTAGAAAGAAGGTTCTTGTCTCCTTTTAGTTTATTATTCTTGTAATCGCGACGGAGGTCGACGACTCGGATCGGCCTCAAAATTTGACATTATCCGTTTCAAGGGGTCTAGATTCCAAAACCGAAATGTCCGTCCGCCGTTCGGGCCGTTTTTGGCAGTAGGAATTTTTGAAATAAATACTTGGTTTACCATCTAGTTGTGCCTTCAAGGTTTTCAACCCGATCGGCCAAACCCGTGGGGGCTAAAAAGGGGTTCAGGAGGGCTTTTTTGAATGGTTTCGGCTGGAGTCGAGTTAGGTGTCGTTTTCGAAGTATTTTTACTTACTTACTTACTTATTTCCTGTGACTCCTAAGAGGAGCATAGGGCCGCTACAAAGTTTCGCCATCCCTCGCGGTTGTTCGCCAAAGTCTTGACTTCCCTCCACGACTTCTCAACTCGCTCGACCTCCGCCTCGACAGATCGTCTCCATGATGTTCGTGGTCGACCTCTTCTTCTGTATCCCTGAGGGGTCCAGTCCAGAGCTTTCTTCTCTATGGACGCTTCATCCTTGCGGAGTGTGTGGCCGATCCATTTCCATTTTCGGAGCTTAATCTCTGACGATATGAGCTTTTGACCAGTTCGCTCCAGAAGCTGGCTATTAGAAATTACGTCTGGCCAAAACATCCCTAGGATACGTCGGAGACATCGATTGACGAAGACCTGCAGCTTCTGTGTAAGGGAGCTTGTCACTTTCCAGGTCTCGCAACCATAGAGAAGGACTGATTTCACATTCGTGCTGAAGAGCCGCAGCTTCGTTCCGAGAGAAATATTTCTATTTCTCCACACCGGATACAGCTGAACGAAAGCGCCATTGGCCTTTCTAATCCTGCTCTTCACATCTTCATCTGCCCCTCCCCTAGCATCCACAACGCTGCACAGATACTGGAAGGCCTCGACCCGCTCGACTGGTTCCCCGTTCACCTCGAGGTCGTCTGTCCTTTCCACGTTGACTCGGATCTCCTTCGTCTTCTTCACATTGATCTTGAGTCCCGCCATGTGCGCCAGCTCCGTGAGTTTCTCGAGTTTAAAACTCATGTCACTCAGTCGTTGGGACAGCATACATACATCATCCGCATAGTCCAGGTCCTCAAGCCGCTCCCTCAAGCCCCATTGAATCCCTCTCTTTCTGCCCCCCATGGTTTTTCTCATCAAGAGATCCAGCACTAACAGGAAGAGAGTCGGGGAGAGCACGCAGCCCTGTCGGCAACCCGCACTGAGGGGTATTGGAGATGAGAGCACACCATCATGGATGACTTGGCAGGTATATCCATTGTACATCTCCTGCACCAACCGCTGAATCTTCCCCGGAACCCCATAAGCCTCAAGAGCTCTCCACATTGCTTCTCGTTTGATTGAGTCAAAAGCTTTCTGAAAGTCAATGAACAGAGCGTATAGTGGGCTCTGCCACTCCGCGCTCTGCTCCAGGATGATACGGAGCGTGTTGATTAGGTCAACGCAGCTCCTGTGTTTCCTGAAACCAGCTTGCTCTTTACGGAGGAGACTTTCAACGTGATCCTTGATCCTCTCAAGGATTATTCTTGACAGAACCTTACTGGCCATTGTGAGAAGGGTTATGCCCCGCCAGTTGTCACAACTGGTCAGATCACCTTTCTTGGGTAACTTTATAATGAGGCCTTTCTTCCATTCTTCAGGGATCACCTCCTCAGTCCACAACCGTTGGATGATGGGGTGCAGCAGCATTGTTGTAGTCTCGCAGTCAACCTTCAGAGCTTCTGGGGGTATATTATCTACGCCTGGGGACTTGCCATTCTTTAGCTCACTCACTGCCTTCCTGACCTCTGCTTCTGTAGGGGTTTCTGCGCTTATCTGGCCATCTGCGAATGGGATGAGCCGTCCAGCACCGGCGAAGAGTTCCTCTATCCTGTCTTCTTCCTGAGCCGGGTTCAGCACTTCCTTGAAGTGCTCTTCCCATCTCTTGAGTTGTAGGTCCGGGGAAGTGAGCAATTCTCCATCCTTTCTCTTTACAGGTCGACTCTTAGCAAAACCCCTTTTGGATAACAACTTTGTTATGCTGTACAGAGTCTTGGAATCTCCTTTCCTCGCTGCTTCTTCCGCCTTAACTGCTTGACCATCCGCCCATCTCCTTTGATCCCTTCTCACTCCTCTCTTGACCTTCCTATGCAGCTCGTTGTACGCTTGTTGTGCTTCCATTTTCTGGGCCCGGGTTCTACTGGTGTTTACCTTCTGTTTTGCCTCCTTCCTCCTCTCTATCTCTGCCCAGGTCTCCTCGGACATCCAATCCCTTTTCAGTGGGTTTCGGTATCCAAGAACGCTGTCACAAGTCTCCTTGATGACCTTTGTGGTTCTCTCCCACTCTCTCTCAATGTCTTCTGCTGGGTCTTCGTCCTGAAATCCCTGAAACCTGTTTCGCAGTTCTATTGTAAACTGCTCTCTGCAGCGTTCTGACCGAAGTTTTCCCACATCATATCTCCTTCCCCTGCCATCAAACTTTCTCCCACTTGCGACTATCTTCAGACGGAAAGATGCTGTTACCAGATGATGGTCTGTTCCAGCGTCTGCTCCTCTTCTGTTCCTGACATCTAGCAGCGAGCGTCTGAACTTCCTGGTGAACGCAAAGTGGTCAATTTGGTTCTCCGTTCTGCCATCAGAGGAAACCCACGTGACCTTATGACAACTTTTATGTGGGAAGATGGTTCCACCGATGACGAGGTCATGCTCAGCACAGAATGTGGAGAAAAACTCCCCATTCTCATTCATTTCGGCGTCTGAACCATGGGCTCCCATGACTTGCTCTAGACCTTCATTATTCGTCCCCACTTTTGCATTGAGGTCGCCCATAACGAGAAGCAGGTCCCTTACTGGTTGAAGTATTTTTGGACGTACAATATCCAGTATAGGGGGTCCCAGAACGATTCGATTTCACTGTGGGGATCTATAGCGCTTTCCAGGGGCTACAAATGGGATTTTTGAAGGATCCCAGGAGGTCAAATATTTTCCGAGTAATCTTATAGTAATCTAATCTCAAGGAGTAATACCCCGTGTTGTTTGCTTTCCTCCGCTTGTCACCATCACCAATCTTTCGCCAGTAAGGTCCAAGTGAAGGGTGCAGGGGAAGAAGGCGCAATTTCAAGTTATGGGCGAAAATGAGACAGTAATGCCATCTAGTGGAGGATGATCGTTCCGATCTAGGGAGATGATCGATCAGATCAAAGCTAAGTTTTTTGTCCCTGAGGCACGTCACCTGTACTCCTTGGGACATAGGTAGTTAAAACAAGGTTTGGAGTCACGTCCCTCCCGCTGAAGGCTGAGTAGAGGGAGACTAGATGAGATGGCTGTTGATTTTCATTGCCTACCTACTCGATTACATCTTTTAATTCGTGCTTGTGTTTCTCACTATCCGTAATGTGATTCATCCAACATCAAAGTGTTTATTTAAGCGTCTCCTGCAGATTCTGTTTGTGGGGCTCTGTATTGATATTTCCCCATTCCTTGTAGACTCATGTTCACTCGTCAAATGTGCTCTCAGAGAAAAAAACAAACGCGTTATCCTATTTGTGCGTTTTTCTTATATCAAGTTTTTGAGGAGGTAGTGATGCATGTCTCGGCGGTGCAGCTGTTGCACTATTGTGAACCTTAGAAAAAGGAACGAATGCAATCTTCTTCAGTTAGGTAGAGTGGGAACCTGTTGTTCCATAGTGGGGGAAACCTCCCTCCTCGACCACGCCATGTCCCCTTTTCGTCGCCTCTCACGCTCGGGCGGGCTTTTCAGTTGGTCTCCGCCGCCGAAGATGTTACGACGACGCAAAAATTCGTGACGAATCAATCGCGTGGGGTTTTTCTTTGTTTTGTTTCGGTTCGTTCGCCGCTCGGCGGTTTTTGTGATCCGTTGGGAGCTTCAAGCGTCGAATCAACATGAAGTTCGCCGAGCACCTGTCAGCCCACATCACTCCCGAATGGAGGAAACAATACATCAACTACGAGGTACCATTACAGGTTTAACCGCCGAATTCACGGCTGAATCTGCTCACCAGGTGCCTGCAGCAATATTTCACTTTAAAACTCAAGTTTTGGATTGCATCTGTAATTTTTAATCTAATCTGCGTCTTATCGGACTATTCCTTTGGGCATTTTCAATTGCTAGCGCCCCGATGAGCAGTGAGGACATCATTAAACATAGGAAACAAATTGGTATCTTGAACTATCTTCCTCGATATCATTGTTGAGATAAGAACTGTCAACAATCGTAGATACCAAAGTTATACACAGAGTTGAAGAGAACGTATAAGAACTGTTTTATTTTAAAAAGAAAAAACTGCTCATGATTTGCCCATTGTTTGATATTGTTGAGAATGAGAGTTGGATATTATCAACTTTTTGTCGTCGGGTCGTCATCCTTGAAATCGTCGTTCACTCAACAGAAATGAATGGAGGTCACGAAGAGGTTCGACGTACTGAATTTCGGTGGCAGGACGCCGGTCACAAATTTTGTCAGCATTTAAGACTTAACGCTGACAAAGACTCAAGTGCTGCAAAAAAGTCGATTTCTTCAACTTTTTGATTTTTAGATTATTTCGTAACAAAAGATTAAAATTAATCTTTTTTTTATTAAAAAATCGAAAAAACCCTGTTTCAATATACTTAATAGACCTATTAAGTATATTGAAACAGGGTTTTTTCGATGTACCTGTACATTGAATTGGTTTGGGTTGACCGCCATTTTCGTAAATTAACGGGTAACGGGGATAATTAAAAATTTCGTATTGCACATGACATGAGAGGTACTTCCCCCTTTTTTGCTGTCCGGTGAATGGCTGCTCCTTTAGAAGCTTGAAAATTTTACGACGATGCCCCTGCATTTAGCCCCTATTAATTTGATGAAGTAAGTAAGCCTAAGCGTTGTTTTTTGTAATTAGGTTAGCATGGATTAGCCTATCCAAAATTATGTATGTTGCCAGTTGTTCCCCTGATGATTGAGGTTTTCAAAGCTTTGAAACGTCGGGATACCTAATGTGAGAATAAAAAAGTAAAAAGAAGTTATCGGCCTAGTTAAAACAACCCTGAGGATTTCCTTGGGCCCGTTAATATAGGTACCTATATTGAAACCTTTTCATAATAATAATATTATTACATAATAATAATATTATTACATAATATTATTATGTAAGCTGAAAATCCTTATATTTCCAAACCCTGACATTATGTCAGGGTTTGGAAATATAAGGATTTTCAGCTCGACTGGAAATAGATACGTCACCCAAAGTCGACGGAGCCGCCTCCTGCCAGACAACGTGGACAAGCTTGGTTTTTTTTTTTTTTTTAACAAAAGCATATAAGTAAGTAAGTAAACTTAAGTAAGCGTATAAGTAAACTTAAACATTAAATATAAACATTTTTCCAACCAACCTAAAAATTGATATTGACGACTGAACTAATATAATATAATATTAATAATATTATTCTTAAAGTTGATAGGCTAACCACTCTCAGTGCTGATCCAAAATCCGAGACTGAAACAATTTTTCTGAATTTTCCACAAATGGATATAATCAGCAGGTATCTTGAAAATGAATTCCTATGAGAAAATGAGTTCCTATGCGTTTAGAACGTCCCAGAAAAGCCCTTGGCACGGGATAAGGAGCTGCGCATCTGTAGGCGACGCGCCGCAGCGACAGACTGGCGCGGCACAAACGCTGAGCCATCAGCACTGAGAGTGTTAATAATTAACATTGTATTTTGAATAATCATAATTTTTGACAATATTTTGTACCAACTCGGTTGTTGAAATGATAATTAAATTATTTCAGTTAGGTAATACAATTTTTATTACATAACTCAATTGGATCAAATTTATATTGTTTTATTCCAATTCTTCGCTGATATAAACCAGATGCGTACCTAATTCAAATAATTTGAATTATTATTTTAAGAAATTTTTCCTCCTTTGCAAGAGTCGAGGTTTTTGTGTCCGATTTAAATAGATGTTTTGGGAAAAAAATCGATTAATCGATTACGATTTTTTCGCAGCACTGGTCGCCCCATTTGAGATCCAAAACCAACGTGAGATTCGTTTTTGAAGGTTGATGAGAATCGCAGGATAGTATCATGCTGAGGACCGTAATATAATAGGGCTGGTATAAATAAAATGTTTGGTAATCCATCATCTGCCAGCTTACCATATTTCATCGCCTGACTAGCCCGAAGTCTACTCTTTTGTCAATATTATCGTAGATGACAATTATTAATAAATTTATAATAGGTACTGTAGGTAGATCCTCCATACCGGGTGTGGAAGGTGTACCTACATGAGCAATTTGTGTACCTAAATTGGTTATATTGTCCCTATTGGTTGTTTTGTGTGTTTGGGAGAAGGCCTCTGGCGTGACCAGGATTTCGCTCCCTGTGTTTGTGGAGGATGAGGAGGGGAGTGCGCAAACACATCTATCTGGGGCTTGACACAATTTGTTGTGATCAGCTTGTCCAGTAAATAGTGTCGGGGCAATTTGGGGAATTTCGCAGTCCCCAATTTGACCAAACGGATTTAGCCTAATTGGGTCGCGTTCGTTCCCGGAAATGAGTCTGGTCGCAGGATCATCTGAAGACAATAAATTGCCTCCATCAGAACCGCGGCCCAGATCTATACCTGAGACAATCAGCTTCTGAGCTACACCGAGCGAAGTGTCAGTAGGAGTGGCATCAGAATCAGATTGCTCCTGACGAGGGGTAAATTTCCCGGCTGATCCGAGCGAATTGTCGGTAGGATCGGCCTGGGCAAGTACCCCGCGTGAATTTCAAATAGAGTCCGCTGAGCCGGCTTCCCCAACTGAAATGTCTTCAGAGGGGGAGTCCTGGCAAGCGGTCTCAACAAAAAGTGTGCGATAGATATCCAAATCTACGATAAGTAGAATGGGGATCCCAAGCATAAGGATGAGGGGGCGGAATCATCTAGGGGACCCGTCTATTTAGTCATCCGATCTTGGTATCGGGAATAGACGTGCCCCCGGGGTTCCGCTCAGAAACCCCCTAGGCGCTGGCGCCTCCCGCGGGCCGCTTGCATACTTCGTGGGGTGGCTGTCGGCCGATTTCATAACTGGAGGATTTCCTCCCTTGTGGCGATCCGCTACATGGCTCCCCCCGAAATCGGCTGGCAGGCGGAGAGAATTGACTGAAGAAAGCTCCGAAAGTAGGTAAGGCGCCTTGAGAAAAAAATTTTCGACGACCCGAACAGTCGTGACAGCACGAAGTGCTAAAGAGTAAATAAACGCGTATATTAAGCCCCCCGGAGTAAGGGGTAAGTATTAAAATATGAGTATGATATATATGTTATAGTTGAAAAAATTTGTAAGACATTGTTCCTTGCCATCATGGCTGGCAGAGGGAATTTAAGGCGCAGAAGGCGCTAAGAGTAAGCCCATGTGATTAAGGGGCGGGATAATATTTGCGTTGCCGTTTTTGGTGTGGCTGCTGCCGAGATGTCGACGGCTGCTGAGGCTCTTCGTGAGCTGCAGGTGGCTGGTTGTCAGCTGGAGGTGGCTGCGCCATGGGACGGGCAACAGGTGCCGAGGGCGCTGATGGGCGAGCGGAGTGTGCCGTAGGCGGTATAGGGCGAGCGGCTGTAGCCGGGGTTGGTATGTCAATTGACATTAACTGTGGAAGTGGAGGTGGAAGCTTGGAAGATTTCTTCCGTTTACCCCGTTTGTTCTTCTTTTTCCCGGAAGGCGCTGGTGGATTTGTGACTGAGGACAACTGATGTGGAAATTGCGAAGGTGTTGTACCTGAAGCTCCGTCCACTTGGAGTAGGGAGACGACCTTTTTGTGTGCCCCCGAGGGGCCAGTCAAGGCGTCTTTATAGGAAAATGTTTTGGATTTAACCGTTGGATTGCTGTTTGGACTGTGACATTTGTTGCTTTTGTGATTTATGGCTGTAGGATCCGAAATTTCCTCTCTGGCCAGATCGTGTAGCATCACAGCCAAATCTGGATAATATTTCTTGATTAGAGATGAACCCACGGTTTTGGGAATGTCCTTCGCGTGGGGGGTTTTGTTGTTCACAGGATTCATGCTGGGAATTGGAGGCGAAATTGTCTCCTTATGAGTAGTTGATTTCTCGATAGGTTGAGAAATCGATTTCGTGACTAATTTTGTGGTTTTCATTGGGGTGGAAATTTCCTTCCTTTGGGGAGCTGACTTCCTAATTGGTTTGGAAATTTCCCCTATGTAGGGAGTTTGTTTTTTAACAACTCGAGTTGACCTACGGGTAGGGGTGTCACTGTGTGTGTTAGTGTTCAACCCCGGGTTTTTCGGGGGATTTACACAGTGCGTGGGTGGGGTCGGGTTGCCCCTTGAGGTTGTCGGAGAAGGGTTGGCATTGTGAGTGTTAGTGTACAACCCTGGGATTTTCGGAGGATTTACACAGTGCGTGGGTGTGTTAGGACTGCCTGTCGGGATTGTAGGAGAAGGGATGGAGTTCGTGTTACCATCTGTTTTGTCCTTCTCTATGTGAGCCGGTTTCACTCTTGCTAGAGGGACTTTCAGTTGAACACCATTTTTCTCTATAGTCATTCCCGAAGGGAACCTGTCCAGCACTTTGTATGGCCCCGTATAGGGGGGAATTAAATTGGCTCGGATTGTTTCCGTTCTCAGGAATACAAATTCGGCCTCGTTTAGGTCTCTTGGGACATAAAACTTCGCTTGTGTGTTGTGATGCAACGCGTTGCGAATGTTTTGGATGTGTTCAGTCGACACCGATGTAGGGGGGGAAAACATGTCTCCTGGCAGTCGGACTTTCGATTTGAAAGTCTTTTCGAACGGTGTCAGACCTTCGTCGTCGATGGCCGTTCGCAGACCCAGCAAAGCTGCCGGAAGCCTGTCTATCCAAGGAGAACTGTCGCCCTGGCACATCATGGCATCCTTCAAGGCCCTATGCCGTCGTTCGACAAATCCATTGGCCTGAGGGTGATATGCCAGGGTCATAATATGGTGTGCCCCTAGCATGTCGGTGAGGTGTTTAAAGAGTTCGCACTCGAACTGTCTTCCCCTGTCAGTCGTTATTCGACTTGGGGCACCGTATCTGCATATCCACTGTTCGTAGATGTTTCTCGCTACTGTGATGGCAGAAATGCCCGCAATAGGGGAGGCTTCGATCCAACCCGTCGCCCTATCGACCATGGTCAGCAGATGGTCTTTCCCCCTTTGTAAAGGGAAGGGGCCGACCAGGTCGAGGTGGAGATGTTGAAATGCATCCGAGGGTGGGAAAGACGTGAAGGGAGGCACTGTGTGACGGGACACTTTCGATTTTTGGCAACCCTGGCAAGATTTTGCCCACTGCGTGCAATCTTTTACCAGGGATGGCCAAAAATACCTCTCCTTCACTTTGGCGACGGTGGTTTTCACACCTGGGTGTCCTAGCCTGTGGATTTGGTCCAATATTGTTCTCCTCAAGGATGGAGGGACATAAGGTCTAGGAAACCCGGTGGAGAGATCCACCCAAATAGCTTGTGCCCCTGGTTGGGGTTTTAGTTTCGTAAGTTTTTCGCTTACTTCGCTTTTGGGTGGCTCTGCCTTTTGTGCTTCCGCTAGATTTGCTTGAATGGACAAATCTAATGCCCCCACTTCGTCTGTAGCCTCGGGCAACGTTTCACATCGGGAGAGGGCATCTGCCACGAGATTTTCCTCCCCCTTAATGTATCGTATATCCGAGGTAACCTGCGAAATGAAGAGCATCCATCTCAGTCTGGCGGGGTTGAGATGTGCAGTTTTTTGTGTTAGGCAGGTTGTGAGGGGTTTGTGGTCTGTAACTACGTAGACCTGCCTTCCTTCTATGACATCGAAGAAATGTCTCATAGAAAGGTAGACGGCGAGCAACTCTCTGTCGAAAGTGCTATAGTTTTGCTGTGTTGGTGAAAGGGCCTTTGAGAAAAATCCCAAAGGTTGTGCTACTCCGTCTACGATCTGTTCTACGACCCCGCCGACGTGTAAATCACTTGCATCAGTGCACAAACGTAGAGGAGCGGAGGGGGACGGGTGGGCGAGGTTTGTGGCTGTAGCCAAAATTGTCTTGGCTTTTTCGAAAGCCTGTATCCTCGGCTCCGTCCATTCTATGGGTGTCTTATCATTTTTCTTAGACGTGGAAAGAAGCATATTGAGGGGTCGGAGGACCCCAGCGATTCCTGGGAGAGACTTCCTGTAGAAGTTTAGCATCCCAAGGAATCGCCGGAGCTCCAGAATGTTGCTTGGTTGTTTGTACGCCGTAATGGCCTGTACTTTATCGGGTAAGGGTTTCATCCCTGCGGCCGAGACGGTGAAGCCGAGAAATTTGACCTCAGGCTGAGCAAAGTGGCATTTCTCCAGCTTTAATTTTAGGCCATTTTCTAGGAGACGGTCGAGTACGATCTTGACGTGTCGCTTATGCTCTTCGAGGGACTTTGATGCGATTAAGATATCGTCGAGATAAATGAAGACAAAGTTGATGTCCCTGAAGATGGCATCTATATACCTTTGGAAACTCTGCGCGGCGGCGCTTAAACCGAAACTCATCCGCAAAAACTCGTACATCCCGAATGGTGTAATTATTGCCGTTTTTTCGATGTCATCCTTATGGATAGGCACATGATGATATGCACGGCTAATGTCCATTGTGGAGAAAATTGTACAGTTAAACAAATTTTGGTTGAAAGAAAGTAGGTGAGGGACGTTGTATTTGTCGACCTTTGTTTTGCTGTTTAACGCTCGGTAGTCTCCGCAGAGTCTGAGCGACCCGTCAGGTTTGTTGACAATGTGCAGTGGGGAGGCCCATGAGCCTTTCCCAGGGCGAGCAATGCCGTCGCGCACCATCTCCTGCATCGCTTCCTTCGCGAGAGCAAGTTTATTTGGCGGTAACGGGCGTGCCCGCGCCGCACAGGGCGGACCTGATGTAATAATCTGATGGGAGACAGAAGTGTCCTTCCATTTGTTCCCTAGGGTGGCAATCCCTTTGAGGTAAGCTGTTATCATTGATTTGAACTCCGGGGGAAAAGAAATGGTTTGAAGCAGTTCCTCGACGGAACGGTCCGTTGTAGGCAGTCGATCGTTGTGACGCTCATCATTGGCGGTCGACGTTGAAAGTATCTCGCATTTTGCAACTTTATTTGCCATTGTTACGGTGCGGTTTTTAGCGTCGATGGAAATTCCGAATTTAGTGAGGATATCCATCCCGATAACTCCTTGTTGGAGATCGGCAGCGACGAACTGATGTGTAATTTTGTCCAGACCTTCAAAATCCAGGGTCAACGTGTGTAACCCGAAGGTCGGAATTCGTTCTCCATTAGCTGCTGCGAGCAGAATGTCTGGAGAAGGCTTGCAGGTTCTACCTTTTGTAGTACAAATTGAAAGATTTGCGCCCGTGTCCACAAGATAGTCCGTGTTGGAGCTCTTACATGTTAAGAAGAGCCTCGGGTGAGATTTGGCGCGTTCAATAATTTTTCCCGAGTAAAAATTATTCAGCGCAATCAGTTTAAAGACATTTTACAGCCTTCGTAGCATTTCTGGGCCTTTTCTTTGTAGGTAGCATGGTACCAACAAATACCTTCGTGATTTAACGTGAAGGTAGGCCGCGAAGGTTTGTCGACAGTGACTGTGGAGCCTGTTTTAGGTTTTTCAGTCTCCTGTCCTTTTTTAGGGACCGAAATTTTTCGAGGTTTGCTAACCTTCTTTTCGGTGTTTTGGGGTTCACTTGCTTGCGAAACTCCTGCTGTTAAGTGTTTGATAGAGAGTGCATTAAAAGCGCGGTCAGTCATCGTGAGCATCGACCCAAAGTCCGGTGCAGTGCTGGCGATCATGCGAAGATGATCTGGTAGCCTCGACAACCATGCATGCTTAAGCATGAGTGGACTAACGTAGTTGCCCGCAAGGATTTGTAACCGCCTATATAATGTTGAGGGTAATGACGTGGCGTCATAAGGCATACCGTGCATAAATGTGGTCATGCGGCTTTCACTGGTCATCCCGTAAACGTGGGACATTACAACATATAGTTGTTCCAGTGGATTATTGTCGTCCGCATTTATATGGCTGATGAGGTCGAGTGTTTCGGAAGGGAGAATGGACTTGACGTCCCTAAACATCCATTTTTGTGATGTGATGTCTTCTGCCTCGAAAGCTGCCATGACCTGCCTGAACCACCCTTCAAAATTGTCGGGTGTAAATGCGGGGAGAGTTGTCCTTCTCCTGGAGGAATTAGCGAGCCTAGGGACCTGTGAGAGTAGCAGGTCTAGGACTGTCTGCGTGCTAGGCGCAGAATTTTGGCTTGAAGAAGCCGGAAAAGAAAAGGGTGCTGGTCCCTGATTAACATCTGATGATGTAATCATCAAGGGCCTGCTTGGTAACATATGATCTGTTACATTATTGAGAGAATTGGGGAGATTTGAGTTAGCCTCAAAAAATGGCGTCGAAAACATGTTGTTCTGACGTTGAGTAATATCAATTCCATGGCCCGGTAGCCATGGTGCAGAAACTCCGTTCTGACTTGTGGTCACTTGGGGGGACGACCCAAGATTCATTTGACGTTGATTCTCATATCTAAGGACCGTGGGAAAGAATGTTCCATTTTGCGGGATATTAATTAGAGAAGATGTCTGAATGTTGGTGGGGGAATTTGAATTTAAATTCATGCCACCTTCATGCCGCGACTGAAGTGAAGACTGCGTCTTCTGGAGGGGGTCACCAGTTGTAGGTAGACCCTGAGGCTGAAGCAAAGGCTCCATGTTCAAGTTGGGGTCACCAGTTGTAGGTAGACCCTGAGGCTGAAGCAAAGGCTCCATGTTCAAGTTGGGGTCACCAGTTGTAGGTAGACCCTGAGGCTGAAGCAAAGGCTCCATGTTCAAGTTGGGGTCACCAGTTGTAGGTAGACCCTGAGGTTGAAGCAAAGGCTCCATGTTCAAGTTGGGGTCACCAGTTGTAGGTAGATCCTCCATACCGGGTGTGGAAGGTGTACCTACATGAGCAATTTGTGTACCTAAATTGGTTATATTGTCCCTATTGGTTGTTTTGTGTGTTTGGGAGAAGGCCTCTGGCGTGACCAGGATTTCGCTCCCTGTGTTTGTGGAGGATGAGGAGGGGAGTGCGCAAACACATCTATCTGGGGCTTGACACAATTTGTTGTGATCAGCTTGTCCAGTAAATAGTGTCGGGGCAATTTGGGGAATTTCGCAGTCCCCAATTTGACCAAACGGATTTAGCCTAATTGGGTCGCGTTCGTTCCCGGAAATGAGTCTGGTCGCAGGATCATCTGAAGACAATAAATTGCCTCCATCAGAACCGCGGCCCAGATCTATACCTGAGACAATCAGCTTCTGAGCTACACCGAGCGAAGTGTCAGTAGGAGTGGCATCAGAATCAGATTGCTCCTGACGAGGGGTAAATTTCCCGGCTGATCCGAGCGAATTGTCGGTAGGATCGGCCTGGGCAAGTACCCCGCGTGAATTTCAAATAGAGTCCGCTGAGCCGGCTTCCCCAACTGAAATGTCTTCAGAGGGGGAGTCCTGGCAAGCGGTCTCAACAAAAAGTGTGCGATAGATATCCAAATCTACGATAAGTAGAATGGGGATCCCAAGCATAAGGATGAGGGGGCGGAATCATCTAGGGGACCCGTCTATTTAGTCATCCGATCTTGGTATCGGGAATAGACGTGCCCCCGGGGTTCCGCTCAGAAACCCCCTAGGCGCTGGCGCCTCCCGCGGGCCGCTTGCATACTTCGTGGGGTGGCTGTCGGCCGATTTCATAACTGGAGGATTTCCTCCCTTGTGGCGATCCGCTACAGGTACCATTATGATAATATGAGCTCGAATAAAGCGCACTATCAGATGAGCGCTTTGGGGATTTGGAAGGGTTTTGGCCAATGAATCGAGTGAGGTGTCGTTTTTGTAGTTAACTGTTTGCAATCCCACTTCACGGTTTCCTCCAAATTAACTCAATGTTTAACCAATTTCCTCTACCTCAAAACGCCGAGTAAATCCCAGCTGTTCACAATTATCTTGTCAGGTTCGATCGGCGCGTAACCAGCTTGAGCCCACTTGACGGTTTATTGTCGCCCATTCAAACCACTTGGTGTCGCTCGTTATTCAGGAATTATCGTGCCGCCTTCGATCGCGGTTAAATGCCGAAGAGAAGCTTGACAAATGTTTTGCTGTGTGAAGGCACTTTTTTATCAACAGGCGAGAGTGCCGGTGCAGTCTGATGGTGGCGGTAAGCAACGACACACGCCTCTGCTTACTTGTCCGTCTTTCTGACAGCAGCAGCAGCTAGTATGTTACATACTAGCTGCAGTACTAGGTACATGCTGCTCACATACCTTGAGAGGATGTCGCAGCCGGACAGCTCTATTCTGGTTTGACATGTCAGAAAACGGCTCCTCAGTAGGTTGGTACATATCTTATGTCCGGGCAAGGGAACTATTATAGTTCCCTATAGTCCAGGAACGGCGTCGTCAAAATAGGTGAGCTAAATGAGGTAGACGCTTTTTTTGTTTTATCTTGTATATGCATTGTAGAGAAGGTAAAGAATCCAAGTTTTCGACCTCCTAACTCTCGGCAAAATAAATTTCGTGGGACCGAAAAAACCACGAAATGTTTGGCCTTTTTTCAGTTTTTGGCCTATAACTTGGACATGACGCATCCTATCAAAATAACGCCCATTATCAAAATGAAAGAGCATTAAATTACGCAAAGAATGAGTATCTAAAAGTTGAAATTCCACCCAGGGGTATGGGCGTAATCGGAAGTTGAAAAACGACTATTTTTACCAACTCTGAAAAAATCCACACTAGACGACTTTTGTCATGTCTCCAGCTCTGAAATGAGTCATCTAAAATAAAAAATACATGGAATGAAAGGTTTAGAGCGTGAAATTTCACATTCTAGACTACCTAGTTGTCCCACTTTGTTCAGTATCAAGCCCACACATGCGGGCGCTTTCCAACTGGGGGAAAAGGACCCAAAAAACAAACTAACTGGGTTAAGCCTCAAGGCATGATGCAAATTTGCATCTAACTGGGGGAAGATGAAAGTCGAGAATACGATGTAACTGGGTAATCTGTATATTACGTACCTACATGGTCGTAGTCGTTCGTTCAGTTCATTAGGTACATACCTAGTTGATTCTTCAGGTTCTGCGCTGGTATCATCGCAAATGGCAGGACGCGACGTTGAGTAGACCTAGGTAGGTACTCAAGTATGAACCAGCTCCTGGACACCCCCAATCAGAGCATGGTGGCTCTTAACCAGGCTCTAACTGCAGTTCCTACCAATGTCCTTACCATGAGGTAGGAGGTCGTCAAGCACAACCACGTGCTGGAAATCCAGAAATCAGAGCTTAGTGGCCATTAGCCAGTCTGCATACATCACTGCCAGTTATCAAGAGTTAGCAAAGCTGAATTAGCTCCTCGAAACCCTCAATCAGAGCTTGGACACTCCTAACCAGTTCCTGCCAACATCCTTGCCAAGTGGCTGGAGGTAGTCAAGTTGATCGGCCTCAAAATATGACATTATACGTCCTAAGATGTAACGGTTCAATTTTATCATTGATGAATTCGACAGGCTCGGTTGGTTCTCAGTTTTAAGAGGCAAATTGAAGTTCCACTATCTGCTAGATGCCTACGTAGGTACCATCTTTTTAGCTTCCTTGTTTCTCGCAATAACGGCGGAGAACCGCGAAATTTAATAAATGTCAACTCCGCAGTTCTAAAAGCCGCCACTTGTTTGTAAACACCGCAAGTCTCCGCTGTTTCTCGGTCAGACGAATTCACCAATTGCACCTCGGATTAAAAAGATGTTGAATCAAGATTAAACCATTATCACCCATATGTATACAGACTCCAAGTGCTCACTTCCCGTCGAGGAAATAACAGTTATTGGACAGTTACTGGCTTTCGACTTTCCTCTGGACTCTCGACTCTCCCCAGCTAAACTATCAGCCAAATTGAAATGTGCCGAAATTTAACTCGCCTAGTTGTGTGGATCCCTAGTGCTCACAAGCATCGGTGGTTCAGTGGTAGAATGCTCGCCTGCCACGCGGGCGGCCCGGGTTCGATTCCCGGCCGATGCAGCAAGTTTTTTTTGCTCTTGTCCAATAATTGGACAATAATAATTATTGTAGAAAATTATTTTCTACAATTTATCGTCTAACTTCGATAAATAGGTAGGTATTACGTATTTATACGGAATGACGAAATCGTTTTGTCCCAAAATCCCCACTGTGTAACGTGCATGAAATAATCGTCTCAGACTTTATCTGCCCCTCCCTCGCTGGATCCGCCAGTGACGGTGAGGTCAGTCGGCGAAAAGACAACCTTGGTTGACGGCTGAAAGCTGTTCGAAGGTGGCTTATCGCAATTTATCGTACACTTCAAGGTTACTTCTATGTTAAGTAGAAGAAATAAATACCTAGCATCTCAACCGTAAGAAAACAAGACATTTAACTGAACTGTTGATGAACCGGTGATTGTTTAATTGCCTGGAATAATTGTTTCTTCGGAGCCACACTGAAAATGAATTTACCTATGACGGGCGGATGCAGTAGTAGGGATGTTGAAAAAGTATCGATACATATCGATACTTTTTGTCCCCGATACATATCGTAGTATCGATACTTTTTTTCCGGTATCGGCGCCGATACTTTTTTTATCCCTCACATTTCATCAGATTCAAAACTTACGGCATATAGGCAGTTGATAGTACCTCTAACTTGACCAGCAATTTAAGAAAGTTGATGTAGGTAGGTACCTACCACCACCTCCTGGAGCTGCACCAGCTCTCATATCAGAAGAATCAGCCGTCCTCGATCAAGGGCGGACCACCAAAATGTTGGCCCAACCAACCAATCCAACTCACTCATCACAGTAGAAATTAGTGTGGCCACAGCTTCACCAAATGAGGGAATGTTCCCCTTTTTTCTACCTGTACCTACCCCCCCCCCCCCCCCCCAAAGGCTTGGAGCAAGGTTTTCAGTCCGATCGTCCAAACCCGTGGGGCGCTATGGGGCTAAAATGGGGCAACTGAAAGTTTTTTTAAAAGGCGTTTGGCTATGGGTTCAAGTTGGGTGTCGTTTTCGAAGTATTTTTGGACGTAGAGTATATTTTTGGGGGTCCCAGAAGGATCCAATTTCACTTTGGGGATGTAAAGGGCTTTCGTGGGGCTACAAAAGGGATTTTTGAAGGATCTCAGGAGGTCAAATATTTTCTGAGTAAAAAAATAAAAAAAATTAAAAATTAAAAGAAAAACTTTTTTTTCAAAAATTTTTCATTGAGACAGAATTAATTTTTGCACAATTAACCCATATATGGGTTGATATATCAAAGAATAATAAACCCTTGACCAAAAATTTGCAGGCGTTTTTGAAAAGTATCGATACTTCGATACCGATACTTTATTGAAAGAATCGTATCGATACTTTTAGATACTGTCTGGATGTATCGATACGATACTGTATCGATACTTTATAAGTATCAAACATCCCTATGCAGTAGGTAATAGTGTTTCTTTACTAAACTTTGTACCTACCTACTACTGTTTGAATTAGCGTTCACGATTTTTTCTGGCCGTTCTGAAAAATTTAATTTAAGTAATGGTTGTTTTTTAATGGTTCCGAAAAATTTAATAATGTTTCCTATGAGTATTTTTTTAAGTTCCTACCTACTCATCTTCTTACTATATAGCTCGAACACGAGGAAGAGGAGAATGCTCATCTCTAGTACCTATTTGGCACTTCTGGATGTCGGAAAAATCGGAAATTGGTCTTAAAAAACCCAGTTAGGCGAGCACAGTAGGAGAAAAGACTGAAACCACCTAAAAGTTGCTCCACGTGGCGCATCTAAGCTCCAAAAGTGGACAACAAATTAGGGGCTGGAGCAGTTGACAGGATGTTGGGATGGCGGTGAACCAAGAGGGGTCCGACGTGACTGCATCCCCTCCCCCTTCAAACCCACAAAAATCTGTATTTTTAAGAAAAAAAGCTATTCAATATGGGAAAACGAGTTGTTGGGTCTGAGGCCAGGTGGGATAAGGTCGGGGGTTGGCTGGTGTAGCCAGCAGAGGGTGGCCCCCTAGCACGAGCGGTAGGGAAGTGATTTTCCCCTGTTTGCGAAATGTACGAGGTGTACCGCGTCCGGAGGTCAAAGATAGCATGAGCGATCCGCTGAAGAGCACAAGTGAAGAACACGTATCGGAAATACGAAATAGGTATGACCTAGGCAGAACCTGCAGAAAATTGTACTCGCCTTCACTTTTACTCATCTTTTGGCCATTTATCATTTCTATGTCTGTCTACTAGCAGGGAAAAGCACCAGATTGGCAAAAGAATTTTCAACCTCTGTTTAAGCACAGGAATTTTCTGCAAATTAGCTTTGTATGACTTCAGGCTTACATGGTTAAGTGGTGATAATAACATCTTAATAGTCGAGCCTGTCCTGTATTAACCCTTGGGTTGCAACCCATGCGTTTGCAAACAGAGACGGTAGCCGTACACTACATCCAACTAGTTTAGTAAGGCAGAAAAAACCTTGAGTCCGTCTCTTTTAAATTTATTTGAGCGAGTTTCTTCTATTAAAGGTCCTTTGTCTTCTATGCAGCTCACTTGAGCGTGTCCGTTCTTCAGAGATGAACACGATAGTCAGGACCGCCGTTTTCACGGAGTTTGAATTTCTCGTGGGTAACTGACCTCCCTGCGTCCAGCGATATATTTTTTTGTGCCTATTCATATGCAGAACCTTACGGTTATCCTATTGGCGAAGGCCACGCAAGTCCGACTATAATGGATCACATTCACGTGCTCTGTTGGCGAGTTTGGGGATCAATGTCAAGTTCAGGCACCTTAATGGAAACGCTGTGTATTCAACACTTTTTTACCACAATGGTTTGTTATTCTTTTGTATAAAAAAATACACAATACCTAATTATTCTACGTTCAAAAATATTTCTAAAACGACACCCCTCGACGCCAAAACCAAAAACCTATCCTGCAAGCCCTTTTTAGCCTAACCGGAACCCACAGAAAACTCCCCTTTTTAGATAGTGACGATATCTAAATACCTACACTGACCATATAAAACCCATCTAGTAGAAATGCACGCCACCAATCCCTTGAGAGTAGAAATGCATATCGACGATCCTCCCCTCCCTCTTCCTGCCACTGTATGCCGCCAATTTATTTAATGGGTTTTTGAGGCCATTAAAAAAAAAAAAAAATCGGTCCCAAACAGGCTAATAATACTGAGCCGTCTAGGGAGGATTCACATGGATAAGGTTTATCTCGCGAAACCGACAACAGAATAAGGTCATCGATGCGAATAACGTCAAACAGGAAGTCGTATTTGTTTTCAATGTCAGTTGATTTTGAGAAGGGAAACACGGTTGCTCGAAAGGTTAGCCGAAACATGCTTAGCGGATAAAACCATAAAAATAAATGAAAGCAACAAGAAAACGAAATCAAAATTTTGATATTAATATTTTCCGGTTAAAAGCGTTAACCCTTTTCCTGGCAAAAACAGAAGGATGTTTTTGGAAAAAATAAATTCGTTCAATTTTTTAAAATAATCGATTATGACCCCCTGTTAGGGCGGGTGATTCCAAAAAAAACGGAAATTTGGGGTTTCGTTTAGGCCGAAAATTTTTCCATCGTTTTCTCTAGAAGTGTTATTGATTCCGGTCCAGGGAAAGCCCTAGTTTTCGAAAATATATAGGGTGAGATACTTTATGTAGCCCCCTAAAAGATATCACTACAAAACCACGACGGATTTATGTGCTTTCCTCAAGACCATCACATGAATTGGTGTTGGTATAACTATTGAGGAACTCAATATATATTCCCAATTACTCTCAGTATCCGTAGCCAGTAACCGAATATAAAATATAATTAGGATTAGAAACTAGATTTGAAGGCCAATTTCTGCAACTGAAATGGAGAAAGCTAGGCGTGAAGGACTTGAGTTTTCGTGATGGTCTTGAACTTTTGTGTGAAGGTTATGAACTCTTGAGTGAAGGTCATGAGTTTTTCACAATGGTCTTGCCTTTTACCTAGTAATAATACAATATACGTACATATATACTACAATAACTTGGTCAAGTCAATGAGATAGGTTATTAAATCATCCAAACCTTCACTAATCCCTCATGACCTTCACAAGTTTGACTTGGTAAAACGTGATGGTCGCGTGAAGGTTTTGAGTGTGACGGTCATGAGAAAGTATCTCAAAATGGCTGGCAAGCTAATTCTGTTGTTCCAGAAGGGTAAACTGGGCTTTCATCGCCACATGAACCCGTTTTGTGTTCTAAGGGTGATTGCAATCTAATCAAACAATTTGAATTACTCATTTTACGAGCGTGAATGTCTGGAAAAAAAGTATCTCAACAAACATGACTTAGCTCAGTAAACTCTGTGAAAATTTTTCTTTGGCTGCTGGAGATCCCCCACGAGCCGTATTTTCCCTTCCAGGGATGTTGGGCTACTGAACGGACTAGCTCGGAGATCGAAATAGTTAAAAACGCGCTCTTCAGGCGAAATGAAAAACTAACTTTTTTTCTTGTGCCGGTCTTGAGTCATCATGAGTACGCAACTTTTAGAGGGTGGTTCTGCATTTAGATAACTGATAACCCCTTGAACGTAGTAAACTATTGAAATATGGAATCTCCTAATCACTTGGGGAGAAGGCATTGACTGTAAATCCATGATATGGGATCTAAAATCGATTCCAAACTTGCTCATAGGTCTTGAGTACGCGTGAAGGTCGTGGAGTTTTCTGTTGTAAATCTCGATTTTCTCCTAGTCCATTTGCCGAAATAATTCAGAAGTATTTACAGTGGTAGAGCATTTCGTGTGGAGCTATACAAAAGAAAAAGTTGGAAGATTGGGTAATTTTTGGAAGCTACAGAGGCGAGTACTCACCGATTTCCGTTTTTTTTAGAATCACCCGGGCACTTGCAAACAAACCCTGCAAAAGGTACCTAAACACAAAAGACAGCAGCGTTGCAAACAAAATATTACGCAGCTGTCCCAAGTTGGAGTGGTGTCCCATCTTAGGACACTTGACTATAATGGTTATTCAACAGATTTTCTTTCACCCTCCTACTATTCATTCAACTTTCGTATTCACCACCCGCATTCATTCAACCGTCCTACAACACTAAATTTAAATCGTGTTTAATATTAATAATGTTGAAATTATTTGAAAAAGGGTAATTTTCACATCTCAGGTTAGGTGCCAGCCCGGCCGTGGGCGTCAATGTTTTGTGGGCGTCGAGAAGATGGACGGCATAAGTCTAATTTATGACTCTCCATTGTTCCCTTTGTCATCTCGAGACGTCACGTTATCTCCCATTTTCTCACTTGGTCGATCCGCCGTCCACTTGAGGATGTCCTCCTGATGGCATTTTGCAATTACCGACGTCTCGTTAAAACCATGGGAGATGATCAAACCGGCGTTGAAAAAAAGATAATTCGCCGGAATCAAGCTGGGCATAGAGTTGATCGGTCGCACTGAAGCTGCAGCTAATTATTTCCAGCTCTTTGTACAGTTATGAAACGAGACGTGAGTTGAATTTGGATGTCGTATTTAAACGAGGAAAAGGAGAACATGCTCAGTCGCCTTGTTTGTCATCGGCTTGTTCGGAGAATAGCACTGTGGTGAGGGGGAAGGGGTGTTCCTACGAACACCGTCTCGTGACAGCACTTTGGTGATTATCGGAGACTTCTGCGTCACGATCAGGGTTTTCAAAACCCCACAACCAATCTGAATTGAGTTATTTATCACAAAGTGAGTCTGAACACTGCATTGTTTGTCTGTTCAATGCATTGGGGGTGCATTTTGAGACCTTCACTTGAAATTTTGGCCGACAGTTTCTCATAATTGTGCGAGTCACCTGTAAATCATTCGGATATTACTCGTGTGTTGGCAGGAGATGAAGGCGATGTTGTACACAGCGGTGGAGGAGGCTCCGTCGATGGAGTCTGCCGACGAGAACGAGTTGACGCGCCATTTCAAATCTTTCAAAGAGACGTTTTTCGCCTTCTGCGACACCGAACTGAAGAAGATCAACACATTCTATTCAGGTAACTGGAACTTGACTCCGTCAACGTGACTCGCAAGAGAGATTCCAATATCGATATCCCGATAGAGGAATCAGGCTCTAATCGTCAGATCAAGGATGTCGGGTGTAGACCGGGTTTCAAACGGAGCGAGGCTGCACGTGAGTTATGGTCGCGGATAGACCTTGTTCATAGTACAATACCAGTCTGGAAAATTGTTGCAGAAAAGCTTGCCGAAGCGACGAGGAAGTTCGCCACGCTCAAAAGCGAACTGTCGACGACGCTGAACGTCCAGGGAAGAACCAAACCCAACAGGTTGGCGGATATGGTGACCCAAAAACCCCGCAACATCTCCGCTCGGAAGCTGCAAGACCTCAAGTTGGCCTTTTCCGAGTACTACCTCAGCCTCATCCTCCTCCAGAACTACCAAAATCTCAATTTTACCGGATTTAGGAAAATTCTTAAAAAACACGACAAGGTGAGTGAATTTAAAATGCAAACTCTCTGCTTTAAACTGGTGACCCCAACGTGATGTTACGGACACTTTCAGCTCCTGAACACTGACAAAGGAGCCAAATACAGGGAAGAGTACGTCGAGTCTGCTCATTTCCACACCAACACCGACATCGGGAGGTTGATCGCCGAAGTGGAACACACAGTCACAACCGAGCTTGAGGGCGGCGACCGACAAAGGGCCATGAAAAGGCTGAGAGTTCCTCCTCTCGGTGAAAAACAAACTCCATGGACGACTTTCAAAGTCGGTCTCTTTTCTGGGTCATTTATCGTCCTTTTTTGCGCAGTACTTCTTTGCGGTACGTTTGACAACAGGTGGTTTCGTACAAGACAACGCTGAATCAGAACAGAACCTGATAGATCCGTTTTTATTTTCAGCCATGTACCACAACGAGGACGGAGAAGATCTCAAAACCACTTTCAAACTCTTTCGCGCCCCACTACTCATTGTCGAGTTCTTGTTCCTGATCGGAGTCAACATCTACGGGTGGAGATCCTCCGGCGTCAACCACGTACTAATTTTCGAACTCGACCCGCGCAACCATCTGTCCGAACAGGTAAAGGCGAAGTAAATTTGAGCCAGTTTGTATAAGACGTTTTGAGGTTAACACGAAAAATTTGTCTGCAGGACTTGATGGAGTTGGCAGCCATTATGGGGGTGGTTTGGACTTTGAGCCTATTGTGCTTCTTCTACAGCCCCGCCGTGAGCGTCCCGAGGTACTTCAACCCGCTTGGTCTAGTCATCATCATGTTTCTGTTTCTACTCAACCCCTTCAAAGTCCTCCGCCACGACGCCAGGATGTGGACTGTTAGAGTTATGGTGAGTATATAGTGTATACAGGAGTCTCTCCAAACCGGAACCTCTGACCAGGAGACTGTAAGGAACGGAAGTGCGTTTGAATTTTGGGTTAAATCATCCTGGGCCGTGCTCTTAGAAGTCAACATGTGGTGGGAGGGGGGATAACTTTTGAGACAAAAGTCTTTCATGATGAGGATATTAAATATTATTTTAATAAATTTTATTAAAAAATGTAAAGGTTTAGTAAAAAAGTGGGAGGGGCTGTGTTGACCAATAGGAAGGCCAAGTCTTGGAAACAAAGCCAACTTAACTTAAAGCCAAACAGCAGATTCCTCGTCCTGCCGCAAACCCAATCATTTACTTTCCATTAAATTTAGCGCACTGAGCGACTGTCACTTGGTGGCGATGCCTGATACAGTGGTCGGCCGAGCGAAACGAGGCCTTATGTCTGAGTGCTAGTGAACAATAATATTTCGTTAAGGACGTCCCTTGGAGTAAAAACCTGACCAAAACTCTTCGATAGTAGGTACCTATTTTTTGTTGGGCTGATATTTTAAATTTAGTGAAAAACGTCTGTTGAGGGACTGATAGGGTGTGGAATCAGGGAAAGGTGGGTGGGCATCAAACATCCAATCGAACAAGAAGCATCACAATGGATATTATTCACCGGCGGGGGGTACCTATCTCGGATGTTCACCTCCTGATCCGAGGTTCAAACCGTCAAATAACACCGCTTAAACCTCGGATCAGAAAATTAAATCACCTTAAAGCAGAGCACCAGGTGCAGGTCCTGCTAGCTCCTTGACCCGAATTGTCCCTTTGCTGACGACCCGTCATCCCTGCGCAGCAGTAGAGACCTTCTGGGCATAGCCTGGCCATCTTGAGTGGTAGAACATTTCTCTGCCAAGGTCTGCCAAGACAGGAGTGGTTGAAGGGGCGATTTGCACACCTCATCATTACTCTTACCCGAGTATTTTATTTCTCTGATAGAAAACTTTAGATCTAATTCGAAAACTAGGTAGGTACGTCTAAAAGGTGGAAACGTATGGAGTTAGTTACCATGTTCTCTGCTTTGGGTTTTCCACAGGTTTTTCATGTTTAACTTCTGCCTAATCCACGCCATTTGATCTTACAGTGGAAGTGCATCTGTGCTCCATTTTACTACGTGAACTTCGCTGATTTCTGGCTGGCCGATCAGTTCAACAGTCTCGTCACAGTGTTCACGGACTTCCACTTCATCTTCTATTTCTATTTTACTGGAGCCGACACGGAAGGTACATCCACAGTGGCTGCGGCCCTGTAGTTCTTCACTAATACTGTCGGCAGAACTGGAACACGTCGGTAAACACAATTTGTTCATTGTAGGTGGGGATTGTTGCAGCGGTTTGGCCTTCGTCGTCACCAAAAGTCTCGTCAACTGCATACCGGCTTGGATGCGGTTCTGCCAATGCCTCCGCCGTTACAGGGACTCTAGAGAGGCTTTTCCCCATCTCGTCAACGCAGGGAAATACTCCACGACGTTCTTCGTCGTCATTTTTTCTGCTCTTCGGACAATTTACAAAGGTAGTGACTTGCCTATGACCCACAGCCGTTACAAAAGGGTTAATTCTGATTTGGTATTTGCGCTTTGTTACAGATGATTTTGTCAGTCAAGACTACAACCCATTCTTTTATCTTTGGTTTGCTTCAAGCATGATAAGTACGTTTTACGCGTACGCGTGGGACATTTGGATGGATTGGGGCCTTTGCGATTCCAACGCCGGCGACAATAAATTTCTCCGAGAAGAAATCGTCTATTCTTCAAAGGCGTTCTACTATTTTGCAATCGTCGAAGATTTGGTGTTGCGGTTATCTTGGCTTTTCACGCATTTCGCCACATCCAATTCTGACGTGGACCCCGAGTTATTGTCGTCAATCACCGCTCCGCTTGAGGTTTTCCGGTTGGTTCTCATTCTCTGTGAATTCCGCTTCGTTGACGTCCAATTGAAATTTACCTGTTTCCAGCCGATTCGTGTGGAATTTCTTCCGCCTGGAAAACGAGCACTTGAACAACTGCGGTAAATTCAGAGCCGTCCGGGACATCTCCGTCGCTCCGATTGACTCGTCCGATCACGGGCAGATCATCCGGATGATGGACGACCTCGACGGCGTGTTCAACCGGAACCAGAAGAAGAAACCGCCCAAGAAACAAAAGGAGGACAAAAGGGCACTTTTGGGGCGGCAGAATGCAGACCAAGTGTCCATCAGTATTTCTGGGCTCAGCACTCCCGTCGGTTAGTGTTACTACATTGACGAGCATCATTTCGTTGTTCAACAACATGAAACTAATACTGTTTGTTTCGGCAGCTCTCACCCCACGTGGCACCCCAAATGTGACGCACAGAGGCGCCAGCAGCAGGTTCCTCCAAAACACTCCACGATTTCAAGTCCGGTAGTGATCGCACAAGCGCATCCTCCTACCCCAAACGGTACAATTCTCCAACAATTTGTTGTATTCTAGTTAGAAGATATTTGTTGAGCTTTCCACCAAAGGAACATAATCTAATTTTTAAACCTCTGTATAGTACGCAAGTCATGCAGCAATTGGCAGCATTATAGGATTCCGCTGTCCTTATCAGATATTATCACTGGTTGTTAGGTATATTCATGTTAGTCACCTGTAGAAGTTACGCATTATTTCCATTCATCATGAGTACTTAAAACCCGGTACTTATTAGTCCTACGTGGTGCAAAGTGCTGCTGTGATTTAATTGAACAAATCTGTTTATTATTGTAACGTGAGCGTCAAAGAATGGAATGTCTTTGTGTACCTACCATTTAATTTCCTATTACACCTACTGTTATTTTCATAGGTATCCAATTCCTTCGGTGCTCTTTGATGTCATTAGGGTTCGACATTTGTCAATTTTGTATTTTTACGTGCGTTGTTTAAAAGGCTTCTTCGGCCGTTTGTACTGTAAACTGAGTGGCCCTGTGTTACCTGTGTGATTGTGAAATGGTTCATAAGTTGAAGAGTGAGTTTCGGAATTTATTCCATGGAGAGATGTGTAACAATTGATGGAAACATAGGGCACCATACGATTTTTTTTCATTTTTTTTCACCCCTTGAAGTGACAAATTAATCTTCCTACTGAAGAACATTGTGACTGACAAACGAAAATATGCATTCCTTGAGATTTATTTAGAATAAAATGATATTTCTTAAAGTTTTTTTGTCTGTGTGTATGTTTGTAATTCTGTGAACCAATCGTATCCCAAGTTGCAGCTCAGTTTAAATTATTGGCTCATTATTGCTGGAATCGAATATGATAGGGAAGTGGTCATGGAGGAATAGAGAGGAGAGTTCACTGAATAGGACTTCATGTGCCGTAGTCGACGGTGGCGCTATCCCTACGGAACGTAGTGAACTACACATAGGACCTTCAAACCCGACTAGAGTGAGCCACTCGCCCTTCTTACGAAAGGATTTATCTTCCACTGTGGTGCTACTACAATTAAATTAAAGGAAAAATTGAAGGAACCATAATATTATCTGAATAACGAAATTGATTGCTTAGTTGTGTACACTGTGAATGCAAACGACGGAATTCTGGACGGAATTCGCAGGGGCGCCATCTTCTGGTTCAGTTTTGGTAACTTACCACCTTCAAAGTTCACTACGTCTCGTAGGGGTCGCGCTGCAGTCGCAATCCCACCCGCCGTTCCATCACTGGGTTGGCGTTTTGGGCACGCGGTTTAACACAGAGTGAGCTCTCTTCTCTATTCCTCCATGGGAAGTGGTAATGAATATTGCTCGGATTCATTCTTGGTTCCAGAAAGGCCAAAATGCTACCAAAAGTTTCAATTTTTCTATACATATATTTGTATATATTTTCCACGGAACCAAGAGAATTTGAATTTTTCAGGCGTATAAATGCATAAAACTGCAGTTTTCAGAATGAACGCCCGCGTATTCGATGCCCAAAATTAATCTGAAAACGACTCTTCATGGAACCACATGCCATCCTTCAAAAGCAACGTATGTAGCCTCATAGAAGCGCTACACATCCACGCTGAAATCCGATGGGTCTGAGACCCCTATAATATTATGTGGCCGCACGGGCCACTCTCTATCATGACTTCCTTATCCATCAAAATTAATTTAAAAATTAGGATTAATGAGAGGAATCAAGGTGCAGTAAAGAGAGTTTAAAATTTGAAAGTTAGCCATCACCAATCTAATTAGGCTATAGTTCTGAATTAACACTCTATACCACTAATCTTCTAAGATTTCTAATGAAGGCCATAATTGAACAAAGTTAATTATTATGACTGCAGAAGAATGATTACCTATTGTGCAGTAATGAAAGAAAATAGATTCCGATGTCCATTTAGACTACAATTACTTGGCGTACTATTTAATATGCAATCAATCATTTTTATTGCAGTAGCCTTCAGGTAGTACAATCGTTAGATAAAAAATAAAAACAAATTCATACATCAACAAATACATTCATAAAAACACAACTAGAACAATATCACAGGCTTGAACTGGTCGAGTACCTCACTAAAGATATTCAAGATATTGGTAATTTGAAAAAATCCAACACCTCGTATAATTCGGCTTCAATGAGGATACATCTGAGCCTGGTCATCCCCTACATCATCTATGGGTTGGGTGGGAGGGGTTTGCAGAACCTTCCAGTATTTTTCACTGACGTACAAGTCAACATTTAACTCATTTCCCCTTTTGTTTCGTTTGAGGAGGAAAACTTCATCGATGTGCGGCAATAAATATTTTTCCGTAAAGACGTTTTATAATCTACTTTTTTAAACATTTATTTAATATCGGAAACTGCCACTCATCCCATGCTGGCCACTCCACGTGCGGTCAATGTCCTGAATGTTTTCGACCAGGTTGAATGGTTTTCCCAATGTCGCGGCTCATCATTTTACCGTGTCAGAGTCAACGACTTAAACGATCCCTGTCTCAGGCTAAAATAAAATAACAATTAAGATTTGACAAAACACGCCACGCATACGGGACTCTGGCGAGTCTCAAAAAGGCTACGAGTTGAAAAGAGTCCGATCCGGAGTGCTGTAACGGGGTGCTCCATTGGACTCATGGAGGAAATACCTTTCCTCCATGATCGGACTAATCAACTCCACCGGCCAGTTAGTGGATAGGGCGAAATAGCATCTTCATCTCCGCCGAGCCATAGTTCCAATAGCTGCTTTTAGTCTTTGCAAGCAGCTCAGCACACCAACCTATAAACTCCAGACATTTGTTGCGAATCGGGCATCGAAGGTTCAGGAAATGACGTCATTAGATTCCTGGAGGCACGCCAACTCTGAAGAAAACCTATTTACCTATTTACTGACTTCCAATTCGGTTTTCGGCGGGGTAGATCCACTAAGGATGCAGTTCAGAAATTCTCTGATTTTGTGGCATCATCTTTTGAGTCTGGGGAGTACTCTTCTGGCACTTTTATGGACGTGGCCAAATGCTTTGATTGCATCTCCCATCAGCTCCTCGTCCTCAAACTCTCCAAGTACTATTTCTCCCAGTCTGCGATTTCAATGATCCATAGTTACCTTTCCGGCAGAACCCAAGCAGTCCGTCATAATGGCACCCTTTCTGAGTTTCTTCCTATTTTGCATGGTGTTCCACAGGGATCGGTATTGGGGCCAATTATGTTTTTAATCTTTATAAATGACTTGCCCCACAGTTTAAAATCGTCCCCCATCCTGTTTGCGGATGATACGTCACTTCTTGCTAGGGACTCAGCTCTGTCATCTCTTCGTTCTTTTAATGCTCTCTCTCTGGAGGCAGCCACGAATTGGTTTTCAAGAAATAGACTCTCAGTGAATGTCGACAAGACAAATGTTATGTATTTCGGGCTGAGAGATCTGACTTCTATTGCTGAAAACCCAAAAGACGTATCCTTCCTTGGTGTTAAGCTTGATCCAAAATTAAACTGGAAGGCCTTCCAGTTTAATTTTGGATCAAGCTTAACATGTTATGTGGCCGCGGCCCACTGCAATCAATTGGAAAGTAAATTGAACAGTTATATCTTTCTTTTGAGACGCCTATCGGACAGGCTGTCAAAATCCGCTGCTCTAGCTGCTTTCCATGCATGTTTTCAAAGTAGAGCAGTCTATGCTATTTTGAGTTGGGGCCATTCAGCAGCGGCATCTGACATTTTCGCGGTGCAGCGAAGGGCTGTTAGAGTGGTAGCCGGCCTTAAGTACCGGGAGGATTGCAGGGAAGCCTACAAGCGGCATAAAATACTAACTATCCCTGCTGTATACATTCTTGAATGTATTTGCTACATCCGGAAAAACATCGGCAAGTACAAGTCGTCTGATCACGGCTACTCAACTAGGAACAAAGATGACCTTTGTTTACCGTTCCATCGCCTGACAGCCTCCAGGAATAGTAGTTCTTGGTGGGGGATAAAGTTTTTCAATGCCGTCCCTAGCACTTTAAAAAGCAAGTCACTATTTTCACTAAGGTCCAAAGTGAGCGGTTACCTGATTCAACTAGCTCCATACACATTTGACGACTTCCTGACCAGTGCCTGGGAAGAATGTAAGTGAGAACTATGAACTGGCTATAAACTTTTTTTGTTATTTTTACGTGAATATTTTTGTTAAATTGTTTAGTTTCAAATAGCCAGTTCTGTAGTCTGTGTTCTCTGTTTTTTTTTCTGTTTTATTGTTTGTTTGTTTGTTTATGCACGTGACTTAGTTTTAAGAAGCTTTTAAGTAGAAATTTGACCATTGTCAAAACACTCAGTGTAACTGACAAATAAAAAAAAATTTGATTGATTGAAAACGCTAGCGATGTTGCTTTACAAGGACTTGTACCTACAGTCCTTGGGGGGGGGGGGGGGGAGGGTCTTGGCTCCCACTGGATCAGGAAGCATGCCATCATCATCCTATAGGTCCAACTCAAAGCAGCTCTTGTCACTCTCGTTGCCACCTACAAAGACAATCCGTGGATCCCTTGGATGGAGAACCACTCAATTTGTGGGCTGCAGCCGAAATTTCCTCGGAACGAACAACAAACAGCTGCGAGGCTTTTTACACCCAAATTAATAAAAATTTCTCAACTGCGCATTCTCATACTTTAGTCCGAACCGGCGGAACTGACACAATCTGGCTAACCGGTGGAGTTGATTACCGGCGGAGCTGGCTACTTTTTCGGCAGAGTTGAAGCGCCCCCACCCATATACTTATGTTCTAGGTAACTGTCACACTGGGGCTGGTCACACTGGCGCCGGATTCATGACCATCTATTTAGTTGCTCGGTAGACCTAATCGATGTTTAATTCACACAGTTTCGCCTCCCCATGAAAAAACATTGACTCCGGGATACATTTTTTCTCACTGCCACTCACCACTGTGCTACACATATCTGGATGAGTGTTAAACGTGGCGAAATCGTGTCTTTCCTTACTTCTCGTATACCACAAGTATTGCAATGGGACAAAACTGTTCTTCTCCAACGTATATTCTTTCGAAATGTGATGTTTGCTAGCCCTGATAGAACAGCTACAAATTGTCTGTCATTCGCCTGCAGGCCATGGCGCCGCGCCATTGGCGCGTCCGCTCTTGTAGGCTTGTTCGAGATTTTGGGAATTTGGCTAGGCCCACGTGCTCATCAACTGCCTACACGTTTATTAGGTAGGTAGTAATAAGCAAAATTACTAATAAGTAAAAATACCAATTTTACCAATAAGTACTTTACTAATAAGTAAAAATTAGTAATAATCATTATTTGTAATTGAAGGGCGTAGGGAACAAAGGATCTAAGAGCCAAAAATTGTTCAATTAATTTATTAAAATGCTTCCCAATCTAACAGAAGAAGCAAAATGATATCAGAATAGGTATCGACACACTTCCTCCTTCTACGAGCGAAAATGGGGCTTAAAATGGTTAAAACTGGAGTGGAAAGTACTAAGTATTTGCTTCTAGCAATTATTGTTCAATACCTAACTATACAAAAAGTAAAGATCCTACCTTTCAATATTCAAAAAGATCATAAAACGGCGCAAAAGTTGTTGTTGTTTGAAAAACTTTATTGTCATAAACACTTGCTCCCCAAGCTAGTTGAGCGATTTGTATACGTCGTGGAATTTTTGAAACAATTCAATCAATTTTCATCATCCAAGTAGCAGCGTCAAACTAGGAATCAACCAAGAAAAGAATTGGGCGTAGGTACCTACAAGAAGAAAAAAACTGTTTTGAAGTTCAGTGTTGCCAACAGCAGATACAATCGGCAGGGGTCCGTCGCTGGTTGTGGAGTTGGTGTCCGAAGTTTTTGCTTACGTTATTTTGTTTAGTTTTTCGTTTATATTTTCAACATTATCTCATTCGTTTCCAATGGTTTTTAACTATGTCAAACTCCAACTTCAACAAGAACAATGGAGCGATGAAAATCCGTCTGACAAGTAAGTCGTTGAACGGGGAGGGCAGCTCGTCAAAACATCGCTAATTAGACGAGTTATCGTGGGACTTATCTGAAATATTTTGTTGGAATGCGCTTGGGAACATGATTTCGTTTATTTGCTATTCAATTTCGGCGAGTTTGAGGTGTGTTTTGGGCAGTTGGCGAATGGTTGAGGTGGAAATAACGTAGGTTTGGAGCACTTCAAACCTTGCAAGTTTTCCTCTTTTTGTGTTGAGGTTGTCACCCTCAAGTGCATCCACGCCCGGACCCGTTTTATCGCCGAAAAGATTGAAGCGATTCGTCTTCGCTTCAATATGCTCGAATTTCCTTCCGCTTCATGTTCTATCGCCGTTTGCACTATCCAAGTTCGTCTATCGGCCGATGAAACTTCAGACGGAATTACATAACTTCCCGAGTAACTGTTGTCTGAGGCTGTTACCAAACATTTACGTGAACCCACCGTGAAACGCTCGATTCTAGTCTTTTTTTGCGTAAGTCTCTTCGTTTATCCGATGACAATCCTCTTTTTGTTACAGTCCTCTGCGCCCGTAATCTTGCGAGGAGAGACCTGTTCAGTAAGTAAAACTTCTCGTCGAGTGAAATTTCATCAACGTTACAAACACTATCGTCTCAAGCTACTAGGCCTCACTACGTACGCCAATATACCCCATATGGGGGAAATGACTACTCAACTAGGAACCAGTAACGCCCCCTTCCACCTTGTTCCGCCTCTTTAAACGAGTTGGGTCGCCTTGACAAGTTATTTTCTCTTGTTACAAACAATTTAACCACTTGAACTACTTAACCTGCCGTAAAAAAAACATCTGGGAGCCTCCAGCGCTCCGAAATTATTTCACAGTCGAAGCCGTTCGTAACAAATTGGTTTTCTGTAGAAAACTCATTTTAAAAAACAGCAAGAAAAAAGAATTTAAATAAATTAAAATGTGGCCTCTCAAAACTCGAAAACGCTGCAAATTGTATTACTTGAGTACGTATTGGTTCAATTTAAAAAAAATTTACTTTTACTATACATATGTGTTGACATTTGCATGTTTTGCTTAGGCACACAACTAAAAAAAATTACTTTTTCCACTCCAAAAAGGGTATGAAATTATTGTGGAATGCCCCTAATTTATTTAATAAGCATAGGTTTGATTACAGTTTGTATTATAGATTTTCTCATGTGTTGAATTAGGCAACACTTAAGGCCTAGAGTTCGTTCATTTCTACAGAAGTATGTTGTTTCTGCATGTTGGACACGAAAATGGCCCTAATGTGTGCAGAGCTTCCCCCTCAAACCCTTAAAACCGGTTCCTTGTCTATTCAAACCTTTTTCTGTCTCTCGATGAAATGTATGTCAAGTTTTTGTCCTCGATCAAGTTCTAAATGATTAATTTTGATAATTCTAGCCCCCCTTGAAATGAAACGGTTAATGACAAAATTTAATGTTGAGGCCGATCAAATTGTTTGAACCCAGTCATATTTGGGGGGGGGGGGGGGGGGGTGTGACGCATCTAACCCATTTCCGTGGACATTTTCAAACCGATTCACTCCCGGGTTAAAACACATTCTGTGTTAATACAAGAAAATCACAAAAAAATGTTGTGTTACTTATGTATCATCTAACTGTATCTAAATTTCAACAGTTTAAATTAACCAAACTTTCTTTGCAGGACTTCCCGACCCGTTCGCTAAAATCACCGTCGATGGATCCGGCCAATGCCATTCGACTGAAACATGCAAAGGGACTTTGGACCCCAAGTGGAATCAGCATTATGATTTGTTAGTTTACTGTCTATTTTAATTTGCTTATTGGATGTTGCAACCAAGGTTAGCGAAATTGTTGCTTTGTGACGAATGAAAAATTCCCTTTGGTTTCAGGTATGTGAGTAAAAGCGATGGCATAACAATCAGCGTTTGGAATCACCGGAAAATACACAAGAAAGAAGGCGGCGGGTTCTTGGGGTGTGTCAGGATCCTCCCAAATGCGATTCAGCGGCTCAAAGACACAGGATGTGAGTTTTTAGTTCATTGACTCGTGCTGGGTAATGGAAGAATTGAAATTAACCGAATGTTCCTTATAGATCAACGTTTGGAACTGTGCAAATCCTCCGGCGAGGAATCGGAAGTCGTCAAAGGTCAAATAGTTATATCTCTGTTGTCCCGGGATGGGCCCAATTCTAACGTGGCGCTCCCCTTGTCGCCTCCGAATTCGCCCGAAGGAGCCGGGTCCCCGACGTCGTCCACCGGCCAGGTCGCGCCTCCGGTGTCGACTCTTCCGGAAGGTTGGGAAGAACGGAAGACGTCCCAAGGGCGAGTCTTTTACGTCAATCACATCACCAAGACGACGCAGTGGACGCCACCAAACGGGTAATTATTGGAACCTTATTTATTCGATGTACATGTTGCAAGAGTAATTTGTGTACGATTTATCTCAACCGTAGAGCTGGAAACAACGCGACCCAGAATTCGAACGAAACCGGCACTCCGCAACGTCATAGCCGTTCAGGATCAACCAATAATAATCAGCAAAGGAATAGGTCAGAGATGTTGAATACGCGGTGACCGGTTCAGTTCTGTAGCAAAAGCAAAACAGTTAACCCATTTTCTTTTATCGATTAACTTGATGCACGAATTTACACGGGATTGGTCCTCATAGTTTGTACTGTTCGACTTTCACAATCATTTTTTAAAATAAAAGACAAACGGCAGAAGAGATCGTTTCTTCATTCCACATGCATGAAGTTACCAAATGAACTACTAATCTTTCTCGTGAAGGTATCTTCTCAAAATAACCGACAAAATTTGGCATTTAACGCCAACGTTGATACTGATATTTGTTGTTGTTTTGTTCAGCTTAAATAGAAGTTCGGACTCGTGCTTGCCGGGTTTGCCTCCCAGCCAGGCCCGACGGCGGTCGAACAGGCACCACCGACATGGACACAACCAGCACAACAACAGGCACCATCTTCCACAACCTCCTGATCTTCCTTCGGGATACGGTAGGATTTTACGACTACTTGCTTAGGGGACGGGGGATTCGATGTGGGAGTCCTTTAGCGCGTTTTTGCGCCCAATCTGACCCAATGCATCGCCAAGTGCAAAAGTAATGGCCATAAAATTTGGCGTGGAACCTGAATCTGCCAAAAAATTGGGGGTTTCCGTCATAATGAAGAAAGTTGTGTGCAAGTTAACTCATTTGTGTCTCATCTCACCTGGCCTTGTTCGAGAGAGTAGGAGGGGGTGGGGATCTTATCATTAAAGTGAGATTAGAGTGTCTCATTAAGAGACCATGTAAGGATGTTCAGTTTGGCAACACTGGTCCTTGGATGAGTTTAATGGCTAGACTATAGTCTGGCGACAATGCATCTACTATTAGGGTCCTCCACGACGCTTATTCAGCCCTAACAGTACCATCTATCTCGTCAAGAGTACGTTACTGCTTGAAGATACTTAACACCCTGGCGAAACGCAACAGGGTCACCCTGGAATGGGTCCCGGGGCACAAAAGGATATCATGCAACGAACAAGCTGACACTCTGGCTAGAAGGGCCTCTGAATCCGTTTTGTTGGTCAGCTGTTGGCCCACCAAGGTGGATGTTTTCACAAATCAGAGATGGCGACACATTGAAGCGAAACGCTCACAGAAAGCGCACGGTGGCTGAACCCTGAACCAAGACTTCTGAAGAGCTTATCAAATTAAAGCGCGGGGAAATAATGCCTACCAGCCTATAAGCCTCCAGGCACCCTGAACCCCCTTACAAATCAACAAACTGCTTATTCGCTTGTATTCCCTTTCAGAAATGCGGACCACCGAACAGGGTCAAGTCTACTTCTACCACGTCGCCACCGGGGTCAGCTCCTGGCACGACCCTAGGGTCCCTCGAGGAGTTGATTCGGAAGCGATCGGCGAGCGGTTGGGCCCTCTGCCGCCGGGTTGGGAAGCCCGTCACACGCCGTCCGGTCGGATCTACTACGTCGACCACAATCGTCGGACTACCCAATTCACCCATCCGGCTTTGTCGCAGTTCCTGAGCAACCAGAACAACCCCCCACCGAACGGCACCCCCACTGAAACCCCACCCAACAGAGTTCCTCCTACAGATCAAGAGTAAGTTCATGATGAACCCGCTGGTAGTTCCCATGACACTGGAGGACTTTTTCCGATTTGAGATGCATTACGTGTGTGTAGGGAGTAAATTTTACAGCGGCTCCGACCAGTCTAATCAATTTATTTATCAAGTTTTGTTGACGTAAAATAGCCACAACGAGAAATTCGAGCACTAGGGCTTTTTTTTCTCGAACACGACGGTGTGGGAGGACAAAATATTTCTAAAGAGAATATAATTAGTCCATTAGATATGTACATTGTACCTGGAAAAAAATCTGTGGATGACTCTGTCAAGTTTTTCGAAACGAGGACCTTGTGCTAACCTCAAAATGTTTGGGCTGTTCTCAGTTTTTCGCTCATAACTAAATATGGTGAAGGTAACCGACATTTGGGAAGCCCAGTTGTACTTAGGCTCCGACGTCGTTTTATTCAGAGCGATTCCATGCCACACAACTTGAGCCACCAGCTTGCAGCAAGCTTTATAATCTTAACTTCCAGGTGGGCTGTAGCAAGCTCTACACGCACAAGGTAGTCCGGGGTGTTATTGGGCAGAAAAAGTAAAGACTTGTAAGCTCTGACTTCGTGCTCTGAAAACCACAATGTTTGACTTCGTATGATTACGTTAAGAAAGTTATCCTCGCAATAAGAGTGGTGAGCCTCCCACATCTGCATTTCAACATAACTAAAACTCAAAAGGCTTAGATCATCCGCGTACTGTAAGGAGACGATATCGTGAGTCCCAACAACAGTCCACGAAGACCTCTTCCCAGCAGGTCGTTTTCTAGATCTGCAATGAACAGGGTAAAGCAGAGCGGATAGAACGTCGCCTTGCAAGACACCTTCCAGCGCCTGGCAGGATTTAAGACGGCATTAAGTTCTGCCATAGTGATATCTCCGTCCAACAGCTGGTCAAATGCCCCAGAGAACCAGTAAGGTTCAGCAAGTGGCCTGTTGGGTGGAATAACAGAATCATAAAACTCTTCCACCGTCTTAATGTCCAGTTTCGAAATATTGAGCGACTTTTTCCTGAGTTTACAAACCGCTTACCAGAATTCACGAGAGTTTCGACAGTTAGCGAATGCAGTTTTCAACTTCTCGAAATATTCCTTCACTCCCTCTGTATTTAAGTTTTAACTTGCTTTTCTTTCCCATTGCCAAATTATTTTCCAGCGTTTCTCTGTATGAGCTCAGTATTTTCCTCGGTGTTTATAAACAAGAACCAAAACAAAACAGACCCTCAGGCGATGACCTGGAATGCGGGTTGATTGCCCTCGTAGGAAAAGGCTTTTAATTCCTGTAGTCCTCGAGTCGCCTTAATTTAAGTAGAATAATTATTATTGTCGACTTCAGAGTAGGTATACGAAAACTTCTTTTTTCAATTCTGAATTTTTTTTTCGTTGCGTCTGAACAATGATTTGGTCCATTAGGAGGAACACCCATTACAGGAGAGCTCACCTTGAGTGTTGATAGTTGCCTACTCAAATATCAGCTGGTTGGTTTCTGCCTAACAACGTTCTGTCGCGTGTAATTCAATCTGCCAAATTACGGCTGTCTATGCGGTAGAAGTAATTTCTCGCGATAAAAATGTCTTTATTGCGGAATTTATCGCGTATTTTGTGTCACGTTCGGTTTCGGCGAAGTGTCAAAGCCCATCAGCGTTGTACGTAAGTGTTATGAAGGTTTTTTACTCGACGTTTGTCAGTTTTGTAACGCATGTCGTTTTTTTTTTTTTCTGTTGAAGGACTGAAGACAAGCGGGATCCGTGCAAGGAGCCGCCTGAAGGTGAAGTTCTCCCGAAGTACAGGAGAGACCTTGTGGCGAAAATGAAGATCCTGAAAGTAGAGTTGGCCGCCCTGCAACCGCAAAGCGGCCATTGCAAGCTGGAAGTTTCCCGACAAGAAATATTCGAGGTGGGTATCTGAAAATAAATCTCCTGAAAGAAGTAAAATCGATTCTATCTTACACTGAACCAATTTTTATGTGGTTACCAGGAATCATACCGGCTGGTGATGAAAATGAGAGCTAAAGACCTGAGAAAAAGGCTGATGGTCAAGTTCCGGGGCGAGGAAGGTTTGGACTATGGCGGCGTGGCGAGGGAATGGCTCTACCTTTTGTCCCACGAGATGCTCAACCCCCACTACGGCTTGTTTCAATATTCTACAGAATCAACGTACACCCTCCAGATAAACCCAGACTCCGGCGTCAACCCTGTAAGCCTCCGTCAGCGTTGACTAGAAGCATTTCGGCCTTGTCTCATTCACCTCCTTCGTTTTCAGGATCATCTCTCCTATTTCCATTTCGTCGGTCTCATCATCGGGATCGCCGTTTTCCACGGTCACTACATCGACGGCGGTTTCACTAAGCCCTTTTATAAAATGCTTTTGAACAAGCCAATCACTCTTGACGACATCGAAGAAGTCGACCAGGAACTCCACAGGAGTCTCACGTGGATGCTGTAAGTGTATACCAATATTGTTTTATTTACACGATTTGTTTTAGCGCTCAGGAATTGATTTGGTACTTTCGGTGATTTCAGCGAGAACGATATGACTTCGGTGATAGACACAACTTTTGCAGTCGAGTTTAACAGCTTTGGCGTCTTGAAGGTCCACGAATTGAAAACTGGCGGGAAAGAAGTTCAGGTTACGGAAGAAAACAAAAAAGAATACGTCAAGTAAGAGTATATATATTGTCATAGTTAAGTAACTAACTGGGTACATAATTCCGTGAACAACACTGCAGTCTGGTGGCTGCAAAAGGAAACGCCGATGTGGCATCCTGAGCCTAGATTTCGAGTTTTTTCTGTTGGCAACATTGTCTCAGCTTGCTCGCCGTTTCGCTCATGTCTCTTGAGTTGTGTAGTTTGTTTTTAACCACCGTATTTTCAACGATGGAATATAAGAAAATGAAAATTTCTCGGGTAAAGCCGTTGTGTAGTCAGGCGAGGGAAATTGTGTACAACTTCACTCTCTCAAATGAGATTGGGAACTGCCAGATGCAGAGGAGCTGACCCAAGAGAAAGAATGGGCAATGATTGTGACCTCTCTGCTTCTTCTACATTGTCTACAACTTTGCACCCTTTTTCATCTTCAGGGAGGAAGAACAGAATAAAGTTCACGATGTTGTTTAAATTTTGAGGTATTCCTAATTCTTCCTAATAACTGCACAACAGCAAAAGTAAAATAAAAAGTCGTTAGGCTCTATTCAATGATGTGAAATTCAAAATTTTTCAATTAAAACCCACCGTTTGAAGGGAGAAAAAGAGAAGTGCTGCCACTAGGAAGGGAAAAACGAGAGGGAGCGGGGAAATTTTGTGCGAAGAGTAGTTCAATGTCCACCACCAGAATGCAGTGTCAGAGCGCAATATTCTTGTGGGAGACCTATAAAAAGATATTTACCTTCAAGTTGAAAGCTATTCAAAATCCTTTCTCAAACCTCATTCATGTGATTTCCAGGTTGTATGTCAACTACCGCTTCATGAGGGGCATCGAACAGCAGTTTTTAGCTCTGCAAAAGGGATTTTCTGAACTGATACCTTCCCACCTCTTGCGACCTTTCGACGAAAATGAATTGGAACTCATCATCGGCGGTCTCGGATCGATAGATATAGCTGATTGGAAGGCGAACACGAGGCTGAAGGTATTTGTTGGAATCGTGTGTTGGTTTATTGTGGAAATTTTGGTGTTTTATGCGTTGGGTTTTACAGCATTGCACGCCCACCACGCCCGTCGTCGTTTGGTTTTGGCAAATCGTGGAGTCGTTCAGCGAAGAGATGAGGGCCCGGTTGCTGCAATTCGTCACTGGGAGTTCCCGCGTGCCTCTGCAGGGTTTCAAATCCCTTCAAGGTCTGTATTTTGAAAGTTGAAGCATTGTCGGAGTCGTGCGGGTTTTTTCATAAGGTTGTTTTTAGGGTCCACAGGAGCGTCGGGCCCGCGGCTGTTCACCATCCACGTGACGGACGCTCCGCAGGACAATCTCCCCAAAGCGCACACCTGCTTCAACCGCATAGATCTCCCCGCGTACGAGTCCTACACCAAACTGTACGACAAATTGTGCCAAGCCGTAGAGGAAACTTGCGGCTTCGCCGTTGAATGATCCCTCGGTGTTGAGGTTTTGTTTTTTCGGTGCTTCGCACTTTTTGGATGCATTTCCGGTTCGCGTCAACCACAGTGCTTAGCTTTCTCCACGATGAAAGCTCGCTCGTGACTTCGACGCAGTGTTGCCATGCGGCGGAACCGCCCATTTTAGAACGAAGGTGCAATCGATTGGTTGGCGTTATTCTCGTCATATCTCTGACTTATTTCCTTACTACTTATTTAAAAACTTGTTTACTGCACACACCGTGCATATCGTAGCATATCGAATCGCATTATCAATAATGAAACCTCGTACATATCTACTCGTTTTGTTAAGAAAATTGATCATCACCGGCGTACTTTGATTCAGTTTTTATGTAATGTATTGATACCAGTGATTTTGTTAGCCCTGGAGGGGTCTTTAATGGATTGCATCATTTTCTTCAGTTGAATCGATGTGTTCAAGTCAATTCGAAAAAATCGATCCCAGAATGAAACTAGTTTCCTAATCGCACAAAACGTACATCTTCCATTTACATCCCCCGCTTGTATCACTCCTTGAACACAATTCAAAGTGCCTTGAACATGTTTCTGTGATTAACATCTTCCTCCGTTACGAACCCATTCGGTGAATATTTCATATCACAATTTCGCTGATCCTTTGACCCCGTGTTAGTGTATTTTTTTTCTAAGATTTATATAATTTAGGGTCTTATCACTCGCTTGAAATTTGGCTTGAAAAGTAGAGATTCACCGCATTAAAATGCTCCCTATATTTTTATTTATTATTTATTATTTTTTACTGAAGTAACCAATAGGTTTAGGTTTAGTTTTAAAGCAATTTAACTTCTTGATTGTATATTCATGTACATATCGAAAACAATATGTTGACTTGGTAGTTTTGTAAATAGCGCTATTCACGATGTGGGAAAGTGTTCACTTAGGGTTCGCCACTCGCGCAGTTTTGCAATATTTTGATGTGTATAAAAGAGTAGGTTCTTAGAGAATTATGTAGCTGCTGACAGTTTACGGAAATCTCTTGGGATTGTCTTTCAAAAGTTCGGTGAATTATATCGTTATTTTTTTGCTGCGCATAGTGTTTTTTATTTATCCTGTTCAGAAAAGAGACATTGAGGTGCGTTGGTGTTTGCCGAAGGTGCAGACGTCTAATGCGGGAGACTGCTCCTAATGGTCCAAACCCGTGAAGGAAAGTGGGGTTTTTGAAGGGTGTAAAGTGGGGAATTTTCAACCGCGAAACGTAAGCTGCTCTTGTGAACTGCCGAGGCAATTATACTTTATGGGGCCGAGTTTTAACGCATCTGAAGCATAAGACCAGGGTCGGGCAATCCAGAAGAGCCCTGACGATGAGCGGTGCGTACAAGGCAGACTCTTAGCCAGCACAGGCATTGCAGGTGTAGTCCTAAAAGACCTGTAGATGAGCGAAGGAGAATCTGCCTGAGGAAGGGAACAGATGGAGCCGAAAAGGAAGCAACAATGCGAAGATGATGGGAAGAAGAACCGTGGTCGGTAGACAAGTACTTTGCTCCAATGAAAGCCGATTTCTCTTCTATAACTTATAAGGGGCTTGTATATTGGTGGGACTATGAGAAGCTCTATTGGTCTTCAGTAATCAGGATAGATATATCACTAGGAGAAGCAGCACCCCTTGGACTAGCAATGAGAGAATACGACATGGAATCATCCTTTTTTAGGCATCCTATTCCCCTGGATTGAGCATGATCAGACCAAAGGCGTGGTGGAGCCAAAGCCCAGTATGATCTTCCTTGTAGTTCTTGTACGCATTAACAAGGCCGTATGCCTGTATTTTTCGGAACCTGAAATTTAATTTAAAAAAAGAAATAAATACCGAACTTTTTGGGACATCCTGTATATTTTAGAAATAAAATAATTAAATTATTGAATAAATTAAATATTCATTTATTTCAATGCATTTTTTCAATATTTCAATTTTTAATTAATGTAGTAATTTTTTAATTTATTCATTATTAGTAATTTTAGTAATATGAGTAATATTATAATAATAATTTTCATTTTCTTACCATGCCTGACTCGCAACACACTACAGAGCGATTCATGTCTGGAAGGGGGGATCTTGATACTCCACGGAACTGACCTGCGGACCCGACGGGTGGATTCTGATGGACCCCTTTTACACGTCGGGGGATTTTGATTGTCGCCCTACAAGGATATTATCTAAATTATTAATTTAGATTCTAAATTTTAGAATTTATACTAGGGATGAGCAATCGGCAAAGAAGTATCGATTTTTTTAAAGAATCAACTCTCATAAAATCGTTATTCTGAAGCATCGAAATGTCCGCCGTCCGAGCCGTTTTGGGCAGTAGGAATTTTTTTAATAATCTGAAAGTTTGCCAAAATACTTGGTTTACCACAGTCCTCTGTTACTCTGTGGTTTACCATCTAGTTGTGCCCGCAAGATTTACAGCCCGATCACCCTTACGCTGCGGGGCTACGGGAGGGGTTTTAGAAGGTTTGCGACTATGGGATCGAGTTAGGTGTCGTTTTACAAGTATTTTCGGACGTAGAATCCATTTTTTGGGTGTTCAACATCTGTCCAAACATTGTACGTAGAAATTTATATACGTTGAATAATTCTTTTACGGGCATAAAATTATTTTTTGCTCAATTTACCTACCTGTATCAAGGAATAATAAACTCTTGTGTAAAATATGCAACGTTTTTATATGGTCCTAATTTTCAAAATTGTGGTCACCGTAGATAGAAATACATACATGCTTTGGATTAGGTACCTAACTATAAATTATAAGTTGGTGGATTTTCCCCTGAAAGTAACCATGGTTTACCTACCAGGTTGCAATCTGGTTCCGACTCTGTTGTTGTGCAAGTCGACTATTTTAGATGAGTCATTTTAGATCCTACGTCAGTCCTGGATTCCGACTCCTGTTAGGTAAATTGCAGCTATTGACGTCATTAGAACTGTTGACACGAACTGTCCGGAAGGGGTGGACCCGCGAACTGTTGCTTTTCGGTGATTTAACTCAACAGTCACTGTTACTTGTAGTTGCAGCTACTATTAGCCGTTGTGATTCGGTAAAAGCTGACGAATACCGGTTTCGTTCAAAGTGGTGAGGAGCAGTTACAAGTAGCAGTTTCTCTTATCATTCCAGGACGACCAGTCGATAAAGCAGTAACGCCTGGGTTGAGTTGATCGGGGTGGTTGCAAGGGGGATCAAATGACCCCCATTTGAAAGAGAGTCTTCAATCGTTCACATCTTTCCTAGTGGTGTTAATTTTTAGGGTGTTCGCTAAAAAGTGAGATGCCGTTCACGCCGGGCACAGCCGACACGTCCGCGTCCCACGTCGAGCTTTCGATATCTTGCAGGTAAACACTAGTTGATAAGAGGTTGAGTTATGCGGAAGGAATGAGATAGAGATCTTTGTGAACGCAACTACCTGTTAGCAGCGTTGAATGGAATGTAAATGTATATGCGATGCAAACGGGTGGAGAAGATCGCGTGTAGAACAAAAGTGGCCGTCAGAAAAGGACAGCCGAAGAGTTTCCACGTGAACATTGAGGCGTCGTTTTGTCACTTTGGAAACAAACTTTGATGTGACCCAATGGTGCTCATTTGGCCCCCTCACCAAACCCTACTTTCATTCTGACCTCATCAATTTCAGGGACCTATCATGCAAGGACATGCTCTCCAAATCGGACCCGATGGTCGTCACTTTCCTGAAACCCTTCGGGCAAGACAAATGGGTAGAATACCACCGGACGGAGCCCATCACCAACTCCCACGACCCGGACTTCCTGGCCAAACCCCTGATGGAATACCACTTCGAAGAACACCAACAGCTCAAGTTCGAAGTTTACGATCTCGACTCATCCAGCTCGAACCTCGCCGACCACGATTTCCTTGGTTATGCCACTTGCTCTCTCGGGCAAATCATAACCGGCGGGAAGGTAGTCAACCGGGTATAGAGATTTCATATTAACTTATCGACTTGTCCCCCCGTTTTCGATTAATATATTTATGAAGCATGGGTGGCCGAGGACACAGTACTTTTATGTTGCATAATGGGAAAACATCGATCGAGGGTGAAGTGTACCTACGCCTTCTGAGGACTTTTCCAACCAGACTGTTCGGATGTGTCCCAAACAATGCAATCTATAGTGCTTTCACTCCATAGTCCAGGGTAAAGAGCACCTCCCTTATCAAAGCTCAAATCAAAATTTCACTCGGAATAGCTGCGATGGGGACGTTAATCAGCTTGTACGAGAATAAAAGAAATATGGAATCAGGCCAATAGTTTCCGAGCTACAGCCGAAAACGTTCTGAAAAACGTGATTTTCCGCTTACCGAGTGATTTCATGTTGGGCGTTACTTATTTTGGTTGGAACGCTCTAGCTCGGAGTGTATTTTATCTAAAGAGCTGAGGTTAGTCTCAAAATGCCGCAAATTGAATCTAGTTTACAAAGTTACGAGAATGCCATAATCGAAAAACCATTCCCTCATGTTCAAAATGGTCAGAAACTAAAAACAAAAGTATAAAAATGTGGAAAAATAGCCCAACTGATATTCGTGATCAGCGTCAATTTTCCCCCTAAGTATCGCGGTTTTGCCCCTGTGAAAACAGACACTCAAAAATGTTGTGGGTGGCGGTTTCTTCAGCATCTTCGAAAAGCCTGCGGTTAACGAATGGGAAACTTTATCCCCACTTTTTCGAATGTATCGTCGTGGCTGAGAAAAAATTGAATGAGGCAGGTTGGGGAGGTCAATGTGTGTAACTAGTGACGAGTTTGAAACAGGAGGTTGGAAAAGAACTCAGTGTTGCATACATAGACTAATGCACCTTTTATTGGTGCTGGTTCAATGTTTTCATGAAATTCAATCCATTGTCTGGCAACACTTTTTGCAATGGTTCCAGGTCATCTAGGCGCCCATTTGTGTGTCTCCCATGCTTCTGTTCACAGCATATTTACTCCTAGCATTCATGACTTGAATCCAAATTTTTGAACACTTCTCATCCGTTAGTCTTTCGCACGGTAGATTCTGCCTGCACTCTTCCTTTTGTCTGAAAGACAATTTTCTTACGAATCACTTTCTGTCTGATTAGTTTTTAGGGGAAATTCCATCGCTGAAATTCTACAACTTGCCCTGAGGATTCCTCTTTTGAGTGGGGTTGGGAAAAATGGTATTCTATCCCACCGTGATTAGTTGAAGGGGCTAACCTGTCAGGCCTGGGTGGGGGATTATGGAGGATCCTTCCTCCAATTTCACGAGCAGTCAGGCCCGACACAATCCTGAACATCCTAAACCCTTGTAGCATTCCCGTTCTTTGAAGGCCAACGGATGATGCTATTCCCGAATTTGTATTGCTTACGCAAAACCCCTTTCACGAAAATAATATGTTGTCTCTCATGCCCTAATGTTTTTCTAATAATTTCATGTTGTATTAGCCAATTCCGTGTATTTTATCGTTGATGTTCATGTTGATTAACAGTACTCATTTAGATAATAACCAAACTGGTAGTGGCGTAAGATTCTGTATTTAGCTTTTAATTTACGATCCCCCTGACCTTTTAGGCATCACTATTGATTTCAGTGTATTAGTTGATGGGGTGTTGGCGTGTTGGAAATTTCCACATATTATGAAATGGTCTTTTTTTAGCAATGCGAAGATTATTTTTAGTTTTGTGGGTGTGGCATTCATATTTTTTTATTATGAAAGCATGTGGCATGGTGAAAACGTAGTGTGATGGAAGTCAGTGCCTTGTTGTGGCAGAAGGACACCAAAAACTTAGCTGGGACAGAAGTCCGCACTGAGTCCTCATCAGGCTGGGGGGCTTTCCGTAGTTTAACAAGAATTCTCTCCACAGTTGGAAATGAGGTTACTCCCCCGGATCAAAGGCGTCGGCGACCAGCGCTTGGGCGAGATCATCGTTTCGGCCGAAGAAATGTCATCGTCGAGGGACGAGCTCGTGTTGAAAATCAACGGGCAGAGGTTGGACAAAAAGGACTGGTTCGGCAAGTCCGACCCCTTTTTGGAATTCTTCAAGTCCACGGAGGGCGGTGAATTTTCTCTGGTTCACCGGACGGAGGTGAGTACATGTCCGGGTTGTAAACCCTCCGAGATGAACACGTTCCTCACTCAATCCGTTTCCAGGTGATAAAAGTCTCTTTGAACCCGAGCTGGAAAGAGTTTTCCATTTCCGTCAGAGCTTTCTGCAACGGGGATTACGACAGGTCCATCAAAGTGCTCTGTTACGACTGGAACCGGAGCGGCAACCACGACCTTATCGGAGAATTCTACGCTACACTGCGAGACATGCTGGACCCGTCCACATCCAACGCTTACACTCTCATCCACCCTGACAAACTGGTATGTTGTAATCAGCAATCTATCAATAGCTAACTTATTACAAATCCTATTAGCTATCAATATTTCCTTGATATTAATAGCTTCCTAAAAGAGAGCAATTTGTGGCCTTTATCAACTCATCTTGGGCGATTGATGTTTGGTACATGATAAGCCCTGATCTAAACTATACTATGTGAAGGTTAGTTTATGCTCAAGCCGCTATATGAGGGTCTTTATTTCAGTCACCATATTGGTGGAGAGGACTCAAAGCAGTTGGCCTCTGGAACGGAGTAATGCTTCTGAGCGCATCCTGGCGTCACTCATGCTAACCTACTATTCCTATCAACTCATAGGCGTACGCAAGGGGGGGCTAGGGGGGGCCCGGGCCCCCCCCCCTAGACGAACGAAAAATATATATACACTTTCAGATAAAAATAAAGAAAAAGAGGAAGTAGTGATTGAAAAATTCGCAGAGAACCCGAGGCTGCTCATGTTGTAAATTTAAAGGGGAAAAAATCAACTCGACATTGCTGGGTAGGTAGGACTTATGTTGTGTACATTTTGTGTAAAGGTTTTATATTAAGAGGGGAAAAAAGTGAACTACAACACTTGATTTTGTAAAAATGATTTGTATGTTACTTTGTATTATTACTCAAGCGGTGTAGTATTCTTTACGATATAGGGTATCACACCATACTCCGCACTCCAAATACCTACATGTAGGAAGAACAAACCAAAATGATCGTAACTTTGCATGTATGCAAAGTTACGATCATTTTCGTTTGTTCTTCTTGGAATAATATACCTACCTATGTCATCGGGGGGGGGGGGGGGGGGGGGGGGGGGGGGTCGAAAATTCGGATCGGCCTCAAAATTTGACATCATTCGTTTCAAGAGGTCTAGATTGCAAAAACGAAATGGAACCGCTGCCGCACAGTGGTCCACAGGTGAAAAAAAAAAAAAAAAAAAAAAAAAAATCAAAAAATATTTTTAAATCCTTTCAAAATCATTATATTCCATTCAGTATTAGTTGGAGGGTTGATATGAATTGTTTTCGGATCAAAAAGACATCAACTTGGCTCGTACTGTAGACCTGACTCGGGCAGTATAGGTACCTTTCTCGATTTTGGAAAATTGTGAGTTGACGGGAGCAGTATTAGACCTATTTACGGAGAATCGTAGCCGACTCATTTTGCACGTGAAAAAAAAAACAAAAACGTTAGACATAGAATTTGTTCAGTTTTTACTCAGCTACAAGAAAGTAATTTTATCTTTCTGCGGAAAAAATCTAGACACAGGTTTCAACACGTTTTTAGCGGATTTTGAAGCAAAAAACCATGATTTTTGTGCATTTGATTCATCATAATTATGACTTAAGTCGAGCTTGGGCTAGCTAAGGTAGTTATGCGACTGTTTTTCCTGGGTACCCCCCATTAATGGTTCTACCCCCCCCCCCCCCCCCTATAATAGGGTATATCTATGTTTTCATAGTTTGTTTTCTCGATTTCTCGACCCTAGTAATTAGGGTCATTGCAGTGGATAAAAAAATAATAAGTTAAAGCGAGATATTTCTGGCTCGAACCTTCGAAACAAAATTTAATTTAAAAGGCCACATTGTTTTACCTTACAAAGTCATGGAAATAACTAATAGCTCAGCAATTTTCCGTCTTCGAGTAGAAAAATTTCAATTTTAGAGTGTTCAATGGAATTCACCCGGGGACGGGGGATGGACGGGGTTCCATCAGAAATCATAGGAGTGTTCGATCGAAATCATTTTCGACCTCCTCATTTTTGTAGTAATTTTCAATTTTACGGTGTTCAATCGACGCCAAAATTATTGCTCTACAACTTTTCTTTATGTACAAACTTCGGGAGAATCCTTACTTGGCTCGCACACTAGAAAATGTAGGTACTGAAAACGTGTTTTTTTTTAAAGGTATTTTGGGGAAAAAAGGCTCAGAATCCATTTTAGGTACAGGGACATGGGGTATATTCGTGATCAGCTTCAAATTTACGAATACTATAAGTATGGGGTTTTCAGAGTTTTTTTTTCCCCCAAAATATGGCCGTTTTGCAACACCGTGCGTCGTCCGCCGTCCGGGGCGTTTTGGGCAGTAAGAAGTTTTTAAGAATCTGAAATTTTGACAACATACGTGGTTTCCATCTAGTGGTACCCACAAGGTTTTCAGTCCGATCGCCCAAACCGGAGGGGTGCTGTGGGGCTAAAATGACGCTACGAGAGGGGTTTTTTGAAGGCTTTTGGCTATGGGATCGAGTGAGGAGTCGTTTTCGAAGTATTTTTGGACGTAGAATCCAGTTTTGGGGGTCCTGGAAGGATCCGATTTCACTGTGGCAATCTACAGGGCTTTCATGGGGCTACAAATGGGATTTTTGAAGGATACCAAGAGATCAAAAATTGATCTCTTTATAAAAAATATTTAATATTTTCCGAGTAAAAAAAAGAAGTAAAAACAAAATATTTTGAAAAAAAAAAAAAAAAAAAAAAAAAAAAAATAGGTAAGTAGGTAAGTAGGTAATAATAATTTTTTTTTTTAAACTCTTTTTTTCAAGACAACCTAATAATAATTTTTTTCAAGACACAGTATTAATTTTCGCAAAGTAACCTATATCAAAGAATAATAAACCCTTGTGTAAAATTTGCAGCTTTTTTAATTTTAATTTAACTAGTTACCCTTGCTGGCAGCATGTCTACCTGCAATATTAAATATTTCAAAAAATTTTTGAGCCCCCCCCCTAAAGGAAGACCTGCGTACGCCCATGTATCAACTCCCTTAATAACTGATCTGCTTTTGCGATTTGAATGAGTAAAACAATTAGTGTGGGCCCGCTTAACCAATATCGCCTTTTCTTATTTTGGGTCTGCTGACCGAAGGACTGCGATTTGAACATAACAAAAAGTGTGGGTCCGTTAACCGTGTGTCAGGTCAAATTTGGCTACGTATAAATTTATGCATAGAACAACAAATGAAAGCTAATACCTTTTGACGTCACTGTAAAATCTATCATAGACTCTGTAAAATCATAAGATAATATCATAAGATATTATGGTGTGTTTGCAGGCGAGAAAGAAAACGGCCTACAAAGGGTCCGGTACGATAGTAGTGGAAAAATGTCAAATAAAACCAGTCTACACTTTTCTGGACTACATCAAAGGAGGAACTCAGATCTACTGCACTGTCGCTATCGATTTCACTGGTACAATTCGTTTGGTTTCATGATCTATTCTCTCTACGCTTCCATACCGCAAAAATGTCCTCTGATCACATTTGTTCGCCAGGTTCAAACGGAGATCCGAGGAATTCTGATTCCCTCCATTACATCACGACGGGTACTCTCAACTCCTACGAGCAGGCGATCATGTCGGTGGTGACCATAATACAAGATTATGATTCGGACAAGCAATTCCCCGTTCTCGGGTTTGGCGCTCGGATACCTCCCGACGGCCACGTGTCGCACGAGTTCTTCGTCAACATGCAGGCCAACCCGCACTGTTTTGGAGTCAACGGCGTTTTGGAGGCGTACAGGAATTGCATAAGGTGAGTGTCGTCGAAGCCCCGATTTCCGGTAATTTAACGGCTTTTTACGACGTCCGTTTCGTTTGCAGACAGGTGCAGCTCTCGGGCCCCACTAACTTCGCCCCAGTTATCAACCATGTCGCCAACATAGCGAGGAATCTCTGTGACGGGTCCAGCTACTTCATCCTGCTGATACTCACCGACGGGGTCATCACCGACATGCCTCAAACGTGCCAGGTGAGGCGTCGACCTGCCATCCATGACATAATATTGACGCTGTTTCATGTATTGTTATTTTTCCTTAGGCGATCGTGAAAGCTTCGACTTTGCCGATTTCCATTATAATCGTTGGGATCGGCAATGCTGACTTCAGCGCTATGGAACAATTGGACGGTGACACTGTAGCGCTCTCTAGCGGAGGTAAGTTCAAACCATTGCCGATTGGGTCGTTGAGGTTATCTCACCTCTCTCTATCAACGTTATTAGCTTCCTGTGCAATCTTTACTTTCGGGTGGCGGCCATTTTGATTGCAGCAGCGTCTGGAACATGCCTGAGCAATCAACACCCATTTCAAAATTTACCGATCATACCTGCAACACTCTGGCGGGTTTTAGAAATTGCACAAATCACCTTTATTACAACTAAATGTTAAACCAACCTGATTCTGAAGACAATTTTTGCGAAATTCAGACACTCAAGCGGACTATCCAGACTCTGAAGGAAGGCCGGAAGGCAGATTTTCCCCATCTTCTTGCGCCCGTCCGTTGGCTCATGTTTGGCACATTCTGACAGGCAATACACGCATTCTCTTATGTGTCGTGACTCATTTACCAACAATCTTCTATCACTTCATCGCTGTATTCTTCTATTTCACCGTTTTCTGGCCCTTAACGTGAATCTTTCTTTAGTTAGTTTAAAAACCCCCGTTGATGTGGTTTGCTTGGTCGTTGGAATGTGTGTTCTCATTTTAGCTCTGTCAGGATGTGGTTTTTTGAATGGTATGTTTCTTGTTATTTACTGCCGTAAGCTGTCGATCTCCTGTTCTCCAATTCCAGGCCTGGGCAGTGCAAACCTTTTCTCTCTTTCTTAAATTCTCGTGCATGTTGTATTATACACATAAAAAGCAGTATTTTTTAAATTTACACATAAATTTTGCTTAATTTTGAAGTTGGTTATTTTTTAAATTTACACATAAATTTTGCTTAATTTTGAAGTTGGTCTGCATTGCCCATATCAGTGTTGCCTAAAGGCGACGTCGGTGATACGTAAGGTGTATGTCTTCTGAGTGCACGAAAGCATATCCAATATTTTAGGCTTTTGACATTTTTGATGTACTTAAAACTTTTAAGTCAGTTGCAAAAACATCAGAACTGTTCATCGTCCGACTTGAACGGACTTTCACTGGTATTTTTCTCGCTAGTATATTGGGAGTAGAGATAGGTATAGTGGGTGTTTAATAATTATACATTAATTATTAGTTACGCATTACTTCCTAATGATGAACAAAGATAAAATCAATGGAAAAATATCGGACAGAGGAAAAGAGTGTCGATGTTCATCTCTATCATAGAGTAGAGATATAATTTTGCATATCGTAGTGAAATAGTAGGTATTCGTCAAGAGTAGTTTTACATTACTTCTTGATGATGGTAGCTGCGATATTTCTCATGACATTTTCTTGGAATTTAGAAGATCAATACTTTTCCAACATCCCTGCGTGGGTTTTTTGCTAGTACACCGCGTAGAGCGACCGAGATGTACGGATTTTTATACATACAGAAGTTATGTGTTCGTTACTTAGTATTAGGGAGTTTCTAATTGCTTCTTGGTGATAGGCGCGATTCCTAATCTGATTGAGTACACGTCGTAGGTATGTGTATCAAGACGGTTCCGCATTACTTTTTGATGTTAGCAGCTACTCGTTCTAGGAAAATTTTAGATTTGTTCTTGGTGTGTGAGTGTGAGGGGATGTGAGGAGCTTACACTGTGCTCCCTACGTTTCGTTTAGGTTGGCAAGCTCAAAAAAGGACGGCCTCACCTCGAAAATCAAATAACCTCGAAATGAATGAGCTTCTTCAGTTTTGCGTTTATATCTCGAAAACTAAACTTTTTTCGTGGAATCTCACTATTTGCAAATTTAAAGTAGAAAAGAGACCCTCATTCCTACATTTGAGCATCGGCATTTCCTACATTTGCAGATCGGATCAATGTTAAGGCCCCCTAAGGTTGTGACAAAAAGTCTTTCACGTAGTTTACAATCATCTTAAGTAATTTAGGCCGATTCAAAAACCACTGTGAGTGACGTCACCTACAGGTGTTCCGGTTTCCAAAAGACTCCAGAGTGCAGGTCGATTTTTTCTTCTTTTTCGATTTTTTCTTGGTGTTTGGCTCTAGTGACACTGGAGTAACGAGAAAATGGCCGTGTTCGCTTTGTTTTGAATGTGATCATGCTTATTTACTCAACTTATTTGTGATATAAATTAACTTATTCCAATGACCGATTCTTTAGTTTTTAGTTTTGTAATGGTGGCCAACGTGTCGACCAATAGGAGCTGACCTCGGGTTCCCGCCAAAATTCAAATAGCAATTTTTCCATAAATTTTATAAATTCATACGAGCTTGCAGTTTGTGTTTTAACCCCATTTTTAGTATTATTTGGACGCCTTCTATCGATAAAAAAAATAATCCAGAAACGCTTCCATTCCTAATTGCCGAACGTCAGTGAAGCTCATAGGCGACGCAATATAAATTCTCTCAAATTCGCTCTTTACCGCTCCCCCGGCAAATTTTCAGCGCGCTCTAACGGCCTAACTATTGTTCCGATCTTCTACTTTTGGATTTTGTAGAAGTTGTCTTGTCTGCTTCAATTTTGCAAATGCTGTGATGTCATAGGGTTGTTTCTTTTAGGATGTTCTAACGTAGGATAGGGGCCTGATTTGGCGAAATGAAGATTAACTCTACACTCTGGTAAAGTTAGGATTTTGTAGTAAGTAGGTACATGTTTAATTCAGTTGACTTTATTATTAAAAATCATTCGCAGTGTTTTATATTTGTCACCAATCCTCGTGACGTGTCTCATAATATAAATATAAAGGAAAGCGTGCCTTCTGCCAAACCTTCTCTTTGTCCACCACTCACTTCCATCGTTCCTTCAATCGCTTACCGTTTTCTTTCGTCTCCTTTTCCAGGCAAGAGAGCCGAAAGGGACATCGTTCAGTTCGTCCCGTTTTCCAAATTCCTCCACCAGTACCCCGGCATGAACGTGCAGCACCTTCTGGCCAAAGAGGTTCTCGCGGAAATCCCCTACCAGTTCACCTCCTTCATGAAATCCCGCGGGATCGCCCCCAGACCCCCGCAACAACTCAACACGGAATTACCTCCCGATATTGAAGCCACGTACACATAAGGCATTGTCAATGTTTCTCCGTCACCATTATAATTGTTCTAGTCATTTGAATTCTATTTGAGGAGCGTTGAACGGGCTTAACTGCGAATACGTGGTGTGCGGGATTGACCCTTGAATTTGGAAAGGACCGAGAAATGCAGAATATTCCGCAAAACAAGAATCACTGTTTTATAAAAACCAAGTGTGGTACCTTGATGAATCTCAGTTTACAAATAAACCGAATTTGGTTTCACTCGCTGTGCATTTCCAGAACTCAAGATAACTTACATTACACACTAGTGATTCGCAGTTTCAGCCAAGTGAAATGACAGGTTAATCTTATAAAATTACATTTCAACATTTGATGTTGAATAATTATTTGTGTATTTAATAAGATTTTTTACATCGTGAAATGAAAGTTTATTAGTGTTGTAAATAATTGAGACACCAAAATATGGATGTATCAGATATTTGTTCATGGCCGGCAATGCATTGTTGTTGTTATAACTGGTGCCATATTTATAAGATTACTTGATGGATAAACGTCTTACTTGAATCGTCTCTTACGGCATTCCTATTTCTAAAATTACTGGTTTTTGACATGGAATTTTGAGGTTTGTACGTTTTTTACTATTTTCTTTTAGATAAGAACAATGCCGTTGGATATTTTGATTTTAGCGTCTCAAGATTTAGATTGTATTGTAATATTAGTTTTTCCTTTAGGGTTGGTTAAGGGCTCTATACACTATCAGTCTGCTGCTACATCTCCAAAGAGTAACCTTTGGCAGCAGTGTTGATCCAGCTAGAGATACTGACTGTTGGTAACCCTGTTGATTGAGCTGAACATTACTGACTGTTGGCAACAATGTTGATTGAGCTGGAAATACTGACTGTTGGCAACCCTGTTGCTTGAGCTGAACATACTGACTGTTGGCAACCCTGTTGATTGAGCTGAACATACTGACTGTTGGCAACCCTGTTGATTGAGCTTTAAATACTGACTGTTGGTAACCCTGTTAGTTGAGCTGAAAATACTGACTTTTGGCAATCCTGATGGATGACCTGAAAATAATTACTGTTGGTAACCCTCTTAAATGAGCTGAAAATACTGACTGTTGGTAACCCTGTGGATTGAGCTGAAAATCCTGACTGTTGGATGACCTGAAAATACTGACTGTTGGAAACCCTGTAAATTGAAACGGTATCACTGTAATGAGCAACACTAGTGGTTGAGTTTCGCACTGACAGTTGGCAACGATGACCGCTCTTGACAGTTCTGAGACCAGTGTGGCCATTGTGCCAATACGGGAACAGACAGGTTGATATTGTGTGGTGCCCTTCGACCATGTTTTTAGTTAATTCTACTTAGTTCCCTTGTGTGTTCATTGTTTCTGCGTTGAACTGCACAATTATGACGTTTTTTACTGTATTTGGCTGTGCCTTTTTCACATTAATCGCAATGCTCATTTCGCGCAACCTACGTTTACTGTTTCTATACTTGTTTCCCAAAGCAAGTTTCACTTTTGTTACTTTCAACTCGTGCGACGGCCAGTTTTTTATATCAGAATCCTATTCTATGGTAGATTACGATTGGATCGTGTCCGTTAGCGCCGACACTGCCTTCTAAATCGTCTCTGTTAGACTCGCATTTACTTTCGGGAAAGGATTCCCCCGGCTGACGCCTTCATTGTAGTAAGCGCAGTCGTACCCGCCTGGATCGCCATTTTGAGGCCAGTGTTGCCAAAGCAATCAATTATCGGGATCAATGTTGAAAAGGTTAGAATAGGCCTTGCAGGGTAGCTAAGCTAGCAGGTAGTATTCGAATAAATATAAGAACTAAGTAATTTGAAATCAAAATGCGTACAATCATATGCGAATAGGTTAGGATAACACAACGTTCGTAAGAATTTTATTGTTAATTTTTGAAATTTACCATTAGACACACTGACTGTTGAGACACACCTACTTTTTTAATTTAAAAAAAAATCTGATTCCAATTATAATCTACCAATTTGTTATCTATTTAAAAAATATCTATAACAAATTTACTGTTAATATAATCTCAAGCTTTTGCGCTTCTGTGAGAGCTTTTTATAAGTGTGATATATTTATTAAGTGTACAAGAAAAGTTCTACGATTTAATCTAACATACTATCTGATCTTTTACTGTTGAAACGTTACTTATAGTGTTTCTTATCGCTGAAATGACATCGACGTCGACCCAACGATCTGTCAATTGTTTTATACTGTAGAATCTCTTTTTATTGGAAGGTTTGGAGGGAGTTAGGCGTGGAACTTAGTTGGCGGTAAAAGATCCCAATGATTTCCTTTGGCAATGAGCTCCTTGAAATGGTCAGAATTATGGGGTTTTGGAATATTTGGGTTCAGTGAATTTCAAAGCGAGTGTCACTACTTGTTTATTGATGAAATATTGGAAGAAAGATATCACCGCAGTTTGTATTGATGGTTTTCGCCTGTTTATAATTCAGTTGGAGAACTGATCAGCCTGGTTCGAATCTGTGGACGAGCACCAATGTTTGACAAAAAGTCAATCACGCGTTGTAATAGGCCGACCTGCCTTGTGGCAGACAGTTTACCTCTCTTGAGAGTCCTCAGACAGGAAAACATTTTTTCTGGTGGACCCGGCAAAACATGCCTTCGTTTCCGGAATGTCTAGCCACCAATCTGTGGCCTTGGGGGGCGAAGAGCTGAGGGAAATGGATCCTACGTCCTGAAATACTTTGAAAACGCTATCTAACTGAACCCCATGTCTGAAAACCTTAAAACACCCCTCCCGCAGCCCCATATTAGCCCCATAGCGTCCCACGGGTTTGGGCGACTTCTAATTCAGGAACTATCAGCGGGTTTAGTTTGACAGCATCTTCTAGATGGCTACACAACTAATTTTTAACCACACCTGCTCAAGTTTGACACAAATTATCTGACTGCGTGTTCCTTTCATCTTCTGCTTCACGGTTTTCCCTAGTGATAACGCGTTTAACAGCTCAACCGTCATCTCATTGAAACCTATGACACTTTTAGCTTGCCCGTGAAGCCTCATATTGTCATCATCAGCAAGATCCCCGTAAAACTAATGAGAAAAATGGTATTGGAGGGAAAAAAGTGAAAAGATATTCAATGAGCTCATTGACTCGCATAAATCAACTCCCCTCTTCGAAGTTGAATCTGTCCTTTTTGTGCCCTTCATTTGGCTTAATCGTTGGAAATTCTCTTTTGGGGCCATTCACTTCGTACCTTCGATCAAACTCTTCCAAAAGCCACAAAGCCGTTTCCGCTTTGTGCAAACTGTTTTACCTATTTGTGATCGTCGTGAATGTTTATATGAATCTATATTTCTATTTCTGCGTGTTTTCCAAATGTTATAAAATTAAAGATATGGATGTAAATGTGACTGAGATCGTTTTTCCTTTACGGCTGCCTCAATTTGGGTGGTTTTGGTTGTGCCGTTTCCAAAATGCAGGTTCGTCTCGGGGGAGGTTCTGAGAGGCTCTTCCCGTTTTCGCATCCCCTTTCCCGCTTCCATCCAGTTCTTTGTATTGCATGTCGACCGAATGTGAACCAACCTTCTTGTATTATGCAGCGATGTGTTTGCTCCTCCCTCCGTCGCCCCGGTGCCTCCTTGATTATATTCTGGCCATATGCACAGGCAACTACCTTTCCTACCTTCAACTTCCTTGGGTCTCCCACTTTCACAAAGGAATATTTTCTTTTCAAACTTCCCCGGGCGAGCCTGAAGCTTCCGAGGGAGTTCCCAAAGGGAACTTTATGCATAATTCGCTTTCCCCCCCGTCGCCCACCTCGCAATACAAAACCCGGCCATTGAGCGCCTACCCCGTTCGCCTTTTCGAGGGAGTTCATTCAATAATAATGCGGATTTCCTATGACTTGAAAGTAAGTAGGAATAGAAAGAGGGTCGAGGAATAATTAGGGTCCTCTCTCACAGAACGTTGGGACAGTGAAATTGGGTGGAACACTGCGACATAAGACATAACCGCCTACTCGTCTAATATGACAAGTGATTGTCTCTCAATGTTTTCTTCGTTCAACACAAGGCGTAGATCACGGCGGCGCAGGTGTTTTCTTGCCTTTCACTCTAATTTAAGTTGCTTTATTTTATTAGTCCAGTCAGTATATTCTTTTGTTTGCAAAAAATCGAAACTTTCCGCCATTTTGGTGGGTCGTTTGGAGCCCATCAGTTTTTGGACTCTGGTTCGATCACTTCACCCATCCCCCGAGTGTAGACTTGGTGAAATCTCGATGCCGGACTGAGTGCAGCATTTTCTTGGGCACTGGAGTCTCGATGGACGAGATCTGGGGACTGGAGAATCTGATGTTGGGAGGCCTCTTCGTTTGAATGTGGAGATGGACCGACCTTTTACTGTGGAAGAACTCGGGCTGTGCTCAGAAAGGCCCCAGGGACTAATCGAATCCCTTACGAATTTTATGTGTGCCCCAAACTCCTTTCTGTCAGATATGTTGGCTCTGTTCAATTGGATCTATGAAACAGGATCAGTACCGCAGTCCTTCTGCGAATCAATCATCTACCAGCTCTTCAATAACTCAACGTCAACCTGGCTGCGGACTATAGTGTACTATAGTTTATGAACTGTGACAGCAAGTTGTACTCATAGTTACTTGGCCGCTTAGAGTCGCACCTTGATTCGGAGGGAACCCTGCATGAAAGCCAATGTGGATTCAGGAAAGGGATAGTATGGTGGATGCTGTGTTCTCCATGACCAGCGTCGCGCAGCTCAGAGGGCTCCAAACGAAAGCTCTACGCTTTCTTTGTTGAATTCAGAGCCGCGTTTGATGGGATTCAGCATAACCTTCTTGTTCAGAAGTTGAATGGTGAGGGCGGCGATTCATGAGTTCCCTGGCATCTATGTACAGAGCTGGAACTGGCGTGGTTTGCGGAAAGGAGGGGATATCACATCGTTTCTCGGTTGTGGTATACGGCAGGGCTTTTTGCTGAGCCCGCAGCTCTTCACGCTATTCATCAACGATTGACGCTATGTGTGTAGTAAGGATTGGCGATAAGATAAGATCTGTGATATATGCAGACGGCCTTGTAATTCTGGCCGAGACCACTTTGGATCTTCGGTGGAACATCATCAGCTCGCGGAGCTATTGTGAAAATTGGGGTTAACGGTAAATTTGTGAAAGTCGAAGATTGTTGTTTTCCGCAGGGGTGGTCGACTGGGGCCCGGTGACGTGTTTTGTCTCGGTGGAAATCGCATCGAAATCGTCTCGTTAGGGTGTGAATTTGATGGAAGTCCGTCGGACCTTGATACTTGATACTGGAAGAGGCAGATGATGGACGTGGTCGGGAAAGCACGATAATTGTGGATTGAGAACATGAAGGCCAGTGCGATGCAATCGCAAAACCCCCAAGAACCCCGCCTGTGCTTTGACGTTCGCCCTGCTGGTGTTTCTGGGCTTGGGATCATCCAATGTTGGTGCTTCGGTGGGTGTTGAGATTCAGGGGAGCGCTGGCTTGAATGATGACATCTACCCGATGAACAGCCCGCGCAGGGAATGCTGGATGTGTAATTTGGAGACCAACGAGGACATCGTTCATGAATGATCCCGGAAGCTGGTTGGCTGTGTCAAGATTTGGGCATTATGCCAAGAAGTACCGGAGTATGATGGTTATCGAGTTTAACTGGGAGGACTAGGCAGGATGGGAACATGTATAATCGGTTTCTGAAAGGAAAAACGCTGCAAATTTTACACAAGGGTTTATGAAATCTAGACCTGGAACGGATAATGTCAAATTTTGAGGCCGATCATCATTACGTCGTGTGAGGCGCAGCATGACACATCTGACATTTTGGCGAAATCGAGTTAGGGATGGTTCCTCATTCAAAATTTCGCGCCTGAGCGATTGGCGCAAACAGTTTTTCGATTTGGCCACTCGTAGCGCTAATATTCGCGATTTAGTCAGCGTAGCACAACTGAAACCACCCTTCAGCAAATCACATCTGCACAGAACGCAAAAGAGTTTTTAGGCTCTCCTGAAAAGTTGGTTAAAGTTAGATGTTTCATGCTGCGCCTCAGACGACGCGCATTTAATTTAAATGATTCATTAAATTTTTCAATTCCTATATTAAATTGTATCCTTACTAAATGCACAAATTGTCTGAACAATAAACATGTTTCTATTCTGTCTATTCTACAAGACAACGCTTTTAACACACATGTATGAGGAGATCAACATAGCCACGTTTGCAGACGACACAGCTCTGCTCCCAGTTGGTGAAACGAATCTTGTCACAATCCCAAAACTTCGAAGATCCATCAAGCAACTCCAAGACTGGACATCGAAATGGAGGCTCAAGATGAATGAAACGAAATCTGTCCATGTCGACTTCACCAATTGGAAGCTCGGCTATATTCCGGTTCTTCTTAATGGCAAGGTTATTACCAGAATACCACATGGCAAAACTGCGTTGGAAGCATGTGAAGGACAAGAAGGCGGAACTGACACTCAAGTTCAAAAAAAAAAAAAAAAACGCTGCAAATTTTACACAAGGGTTTATTATTCTTTTATATACGTTACTTGTGCAGAAATTTAATCCTGTCAATGAAAAAATTTAAAAAATTTTTTTTTGGATTTTTATCTCAAAAAAAATTTTTTTTGGATTTTTTGTTCAAAAATGTGTTTTTTTTCAAAAATTCTGTATTTTTTACTCGAAAAATATTTAACATCCTGGGATCCTTCAAAAATCCCATTTTTAGCCCCACGAATGCCCTAAAGATCGCCCCAGTGAAATCGGATTATTCCGGGACCCCAAAAAATGGATTCTACGTCTAAAAATACTTCGAAAACGACACCTAACTCGATCCCATACCTAAAAGCCTTAAAAAAAAAACCCTCCCGTAGCCCCATTATAGCCCCATAGCGCCCCACGGGTTTGGGCGATCGGACTGAAAACCTTGCGGGCACAACTAGATGGTAAACCAAGTATTTTGCCGAAATTCCAGATTTTTAAAAAAATTCCTACTGCCCAAAACGGCGTACGGCGTACGGCGTACGGCGGACGGACATTTCGGATTTTGAATGTAGACCTCTTGAAACGGATAATGTAAAATTTTCAGGCCGATCGGAGTCGTCGACCCGCGTCGCGAAAACATAGGTGTATTATTCCAAGAATAATAAACCAAAAAAAAAAAAAAAAATGTACTGGTTAATGGGACGGAAATCAAAATTGTCGATCCAAAACAAATTAACGCTGTACAATCAAGTCCTCAAGCCAGTCTGAACTTATGGAGCGCAGCTGTGGGGCTGCACTGCTCAAAGCAACCGCGATATCATTCAAAGGTTCCAAAACAATGTACTGAGGTGTGTTGTCGATGCATACCGATACACTAGAAATATCAGACTCCACAAAGAACTTCAAATACCTACAGTAAGTAAATGAGGTGATCAAGATTCAAGTCATAGCTACAAGAAGCTACAAGTACACGTCAATGAAGAAGCGGTCCAGTTGCTCGACGTTGACGAACTGCTCCGACGTCTCAAGAGGAAGAAGCCTCATGACCTGATGGTCATTGAAATTTAGTGAATTCCAAGTGCGTTCTACAAGCGTCACTTCTAATAATCACAACTTAGTGAAATTTGAAGTACCCATCAAAACAAATATGTCAAAAATTTGTTGCAAATAAGAAATAACTTGGCGCAATAAATATTTCTTAAAAAAAAAAAAAAAATTATGTGCTGAATGCCAGTAAACATCTGATATTCGATCTAGACTTTTCCGTCGACGCCACTTCGGCGTTTACGGTGGGATTTCCCTGACGCGTCTGCGGCGCGCGGCGGCGGCTCGCGTCTAGACGCTCCCCACTCCTTCAGTGTTGTTCAGATGGAACCGATTTCCCCAGCGCGGCGCGTCTCAGCGGCTACATGGGGTTGAAACTCGCTACATGGGAGACGCGCGGCCGGCGGCCAGACTGCTCCCCCTAGCAGTCAAGCCGCGCGCCTTCGCGGCTGGGGTATGCAAACCCTCACAATGTCCCCAGTGGTTTTCTTTGACTGTGAATCACAGAATTGAGCCTGCTCATGACTCAGCAAGTAAGTAAAGAGTGGCGGGGGGAAACGAGTGAATTTTATCTTTCCGTTTGCGTTTGTGTGCTTGTCTGAAATGAAGTTCACCCACGAAGAGGACGAACTTCTGATTCACATCGTGGCATTCACAGTGAGTCGTGTCCCACGGCGGCTCACATGTATGCCTGTGACAACCACCAGAGCGCTCTCATTTCAGTCCTTTTAGAAATTCACGGTTACAACCCTGAGCCTAATGACAGTGGACTTGGATGGGTATTGTTTTACTGGAAGCTTGGAATAGGGTTGACCTATGAAATGTGCATAATACGCTGATTGGTTGTTGATTAACAAAATCAGTCCCGGTGGGCTCTATTGTAAGTGCAGTAGGCTCTAATCAATTCAGCATGTAGGATTTCATGGAAGTGATTGAAAATTATTGCGCGTGAGGAGATGCATCGAGTATAATCTGGTAGACTGCTAAACTGTTCATTGTTGGGAGGGCTATTGTTTATGATAATTATTGTTTGTTTAGGATCTAGTTTAGATAGGTTCGGCCGCGATAGTGAGATGTTTGTTTTGGGACTCTGGGGACCGTAAACTGCCTAGAGTGGGTATTATAGATCGGGGGTTGGTAGCGGAGGGGGATGTCTGTATGTTGAGAAGAGGCTTGTTGGTGGCAGAAGTGGACAGTGAAGGGTTGCGAGGGGGGGGGGGGGGGGGTACAGGTACGGACAACGAAAGGTTGAAGTGAGTGTCCTGCGGGTAGTGGTCTACGTCCTGAGGGGAGGGGGGCTGTTGAAATTTTGATGCGGGGCCCCAGTAGCCCCGAGTGTCACGCAACCTTCCCCCTCCCGACATCTGCAATATTCAGCGGGCCTTCCCGTGGACTCGAGGGTTTAATAATGAGGTGGAAAGGAGGAGTGACAGCGACAACGGTAAGGGCCCGGGCAAGGACGGGGAGGGGGTCGTCCCCAGGATTCAACGAAGGGGGGACGAAGGGGGACAGTATCATAGAACCGGACTGGAGGACTGAAAATGCGTTCTTGGCCACCAATTAAAAATCTTAAATTTTACACTGACGTCACAGTCTCAAATGACATCTCCACAGTTACGGCAGTTACACTTCTGAACTTGGAAACTCAAACTTGGAAGAAAGAACTCTGAATGATTCATTTCTTAGACCGGAGTTTCACTCTTTTAGTAACCTGATAATTACGCCAAGTTAAAAAACAGAAATAAAACGCTGAAAATGTTACACAAGAGTTATTATTCTTCGATGTAGGTTACTTGTGCAAAAATTAATTTTGTCAACAAAAAAAAAAGTTAAAAAAATAAATAAAAAAAATAAAAAATTGTACATTGTTCGAACAGATGTGATTTCGAAAAATGGATTATGTGCCCAAAGTTACTCGGAAAATATTTCACCTCCTGGGATCTTTCAAAAATCCGATTTGTAGCCCATGAGAACCCAACACATCCCGTCGGTCAAATCGAATCGTTCTGGGGCCCCCAAAAATGGATTCTACGTCCAAAAAATGCTTCGAAAACTACACCTAACACGACTCCTTTGCCCCACAGAGCCCCAAGGGTTTGGGCGATCGGGCTGAAAACCTTCGGGTACAGCTAGATGGCAAACCGAGTATTTTGTCAAAATTTTCAGATTAAAAAAAAAAAAAAAACCTCCTGCCCAAAACGGCTCGGACGGCGGTCGGACACTTTACGTTTCAAGATGTCTCGATTCCAAAAACAAAATTTCGTATCAAATTTTGAGGCGTATCTGAATTTTCGACCACATAGGTAATTACAGGCGATTACATTCCCAAGACTTTTATACCAAAACCTGAAAATTTTACACAAGGGTATATTATTCTTTGATATAGGTAGGTTACTTGTGCAAAAATTAATTCTGTGTCTGTAAAAAAATTAAAAGAATTTTTTCAAAATTAAAAAAAATTTTTTTTTTTACTCGGAAAATATTTGACCTGGGATCCATAAAAATCTCATTTGTAGCCCCACGAAAGCTCAATAGATTCCCAAAAATACTTCGAAAACGACTCCTAACTCGATCCCATAAACAAAACCCTTAAAAAAACCTCCCGTAGCCCCATAGCGCCCCACGGGGTTGGGCGATCGGGCTGAAAACCTGGCGGGCACAAACAGAATCGGCCTCAAAATTTGACTATCCATTTCAAAACCGAGCCATTTTAGGCAGTAGGAATTTTGAATTTTGACTAAATACTTGGTTTTCCATCCGATTTGCAGGATTTTTTTTTTTCATTGGCAGAATTGATTTTTTTAAATTAATTTAATCAAAGAATTTGTCTAATATTTGCAGCGTTTTTTCCGCGTGCACTGCCGATAGCTTAATCGATTGTTGCAAGAGGCCGAGAAAACATCTATAATTGATGTCCTATTATTGGACTCGTCTCCCTCTTATACCGGGCTTTTAAATTTCAACTGATATATATTTTGGGGATCCTTGTACTTGTTACCCAAAATATATAAATAATAACTATTTATTTCAATCGTCGAATTGAAAGATAATTTTTTAAATCATTTTTGTCCTCCCAGAGTGGCAAGAACAAGGAGCGCCTTCGACTTTCCACCCTTCACACAAAACACTTGTTTAAATATAAATTTTAAATTCAAATAAAACGACAGAAACGCCGGTAGGTGGAAAAACTACACCAGCTTCGGGTTCAATTCTCACAGTAGTTTTGATTTATCGTTTGAATAATAGACAATGAATCGCCGCGTTAGACGCATAAGACCTTGATTACTCACTTACAACGCCCCACGGACATTTTAAAAGTAGGCAATTCAAAAAGGCTTCGCAAGAAGTGAAGTGGAGGGAAGGGCTCCCCTAAGTTGGTTTTTCTCGGTCGTTCAAGAAAGCGAAAAATCATGAATAAGCCATCTTACTTCCCTGACTCGCCTCTTCATTCCTCTTGTAGATTGTCCCGCCTATTTTCCCCCACCAAAGGGGTCGGCAGTACAACCCTGGACCTCCCAAAGGCACTAAAACCTCCCCTTCACTACCCTTCTAAATATTATTGCCCTTAAGGCGTATATTTCACTTTATGGCCTTCCAGAGGTCGTAATGCTCTTCTTTCTAGCGAAAAAAAAGAGAGAAAGAGAAGAGGAAAGGAACAATGTTTTTTTCTCCCCTTCTTCACTTTTTTTCCTGATCTGTACCCTTCTGTTCTGTCTTTCTCTTTCTCCTAACACAAGTACTCTCACCTTCTCTCTTCATTCTTGCTCCTTCGGTTTCCTCCCGACAATTGTAAATCTCCGGCCTTATTCCCCCTTTCCCAGGAGCCCTTGTTACATATTTACCTTTTTGCCTTCGCTATTTGGGAGGTTGGCAAGGAAGGTTTCTCGACTTGAAACTCGCCGTTATGGCGTTGCCCGAAGGTAGCGAGAGAGTGTAGCACCTATTCGGCAACCTACAACTTCAATTGCCCACCTAATGGCCCATCTTCCTTCCAATTCTCTCTCATGTCTGCCGTTCCCCTTTTTGTATTCTTTTCTACGTCCGACGATGCACATCTTACACTCACGTTACTACCCATCTGCCGGCCCGCAGTGCCATAAACTTGTTGGATGTATTTTCACTGTAGCGCCCCCTTTTAACGACTAATCCATTAGAAACAAGTGAGTATTGAGGCATCGAGCGTAGGAATGAATTTATGTACTCGTTGTTACGTGAGGTTGTGCCTCTCAGTCATTATTTCGTGAATTTAGCATTGTTCCAAACGCGCTTTAATTAATGCTGTACTCGATTCCTTAATTTTATTATATTGGAGCTGCAGCCCGAGGTGGATGAGAACGAGGAGAACCATCTTTATTCTGGGGTACTTCTACAAGTAGGAAACATTTGAAGAAATGCTCAAAAAATTCTGCTCGGCGAGCATAGAACGAGAAGAGTCTGAAAACACCTAAAGGTTTGCTCAATGCGGCCAATTTCAACCAAAGAATCGTTGTGGGACCCCCAAAAATTGATTAAACGTTCAAAAATACTTCGAAAACGACACCTAACTCGACCCCTCATAGCCCAAACCCTTCAAAATGCTTTATCCCCCTTTCAAAACGAGTTCAAAAAACGCTGCAAATTTTACACGAGAATTACATACTTGTGCAAAAATTATTCTGTGAAAAAAAAAATGTGAGGCCTCAAAAAATGGATTAGTATATGTGTCCAAAATTACTCGGAAAATATTTGACCTCCTTCAAAAACCACATTTGTCGCCCACGGTGAAATCGAATCGTTCTGGGACCCCCAAAAATGGATTCTACGTCAAAAAATACTTCGAAATCGACACCAAACTCGATCCTCATAGCCGAAACCCTTCAAAAAAGCTCTTCTGTAGCCCATTTTTAGCTCCACAGAGCCCCACCGGATTGGGCGATCGGGCTGAAAACCTTGCGTGCACAACTAGATGGTAAACCGAGTATTTTGTCAAAATTTCAGATTAAAAAAAAAATTCCTACTGCCCAAAACGGCACGGACGGCGGACGGATATTTCGCCCTGGACGGATTCCGCTCCTCCACCCACTCGGCGGAGTCATCATCATCATACAATAATATAAAATTGTGTTGGCCGACGTAAGCCGTGTGGTAGCCGTGTGGTAGCCGTGTGGTTTGTTGGTACAGGATAACGCGTTCCCGAGTGAGTTTTTTCACTTTCCGCTCGCTGGCCGTTTAGGGGGTCGAAAAAATTACGAAAAAATACGAGCCGTATAGATCAGAACTGGAGGAAGACGTCGGTCAAATCGTAAATCCGAAATTCGCCCGGGAAATTCGTCGAAAATTCGTCGAAAAATCGTCTTTCTCCCGTTTGTCCTACGTTTTCCACTTTCAACTCGCGCCAAAGCCCGTTTAAGGGGTCGAAAAAATTACGAAAAAATACCAGCTGTACAGATCAGACCTGGAGGAAGACGTCGGTCAAATCGTAATTCGGAAATTCGCCCGGGAAATTCGCCGGAAATTCGTCGAAAAATCGTCTTTCTCGCGTTTGTCCCACGTTTTTTCGGGTTCAAAAATACCCAGTAAGGAGCCATTTTTTGGGTATGGTATCCGCGAGCCAAATGCGCGCCAAAATATGGCCAATCCGATTCCGAAGTCGGATTTCAAAAAACCGAGGGGGAGGGGGCGATTTCACGGTGAGAAGACAATTGGATCGTTTTAATTCGCGCGGGGCCAGGGATCTTAGAAAAAGGAGGGTCCAGGGAACTTTGATAGATGGAGAGGCCTTTATTTAAAAAAAGTTGAATTGAATTAAAAATAATAATTTCCTAAACGGTAAGCCCTAAAAATACGCCGATTTTTTCTATCGTCTCTGCTACGAATAGGAGGGGCCGAGCGGAGCGAGGCCTTATGTCTGAGTAGGGGTTTGAACGTGTCCATCGATGCTACGCACCCCACAGGCGGCAATACACCCCATAGGCGGCAATACACCCCACTAGGGGAGCGAGCGAAGCGAGCCAGAGAGACTAGTCAACCATAATCTTGTCTTTCTTTTAGGAATAATGAATAGCTGTTCAAATGAATCTTCTCACTTTCACAACGTTTTGAACTGGACACATGAAGAGAGCGTCCGGCCGAGCCGCAACGAGTGGGGGTTGGCTGGCGTAGCCGTAGGGAATGGCCTCGTAGCAATCACTTTTTTCCAATGTGTAGAAAACTGACAATATCAACATGCGATGTACGCGTATGCGCCAATAAGCTTGATGCGAATTCAGTGAGGATGACTCTAGATTCATGACATCCGAAATAGGATTTCCGTCTTGATCACCGGTAAATGGAACTTGCCGACATCAGGGGGAAGCCCAAGATTGAGAGCCTCTTTCCCCTTCCACAGCAGTCTTCTGTACAAGTCTCTGCCCCCATCAGGTGACCGTCCGTTATCTTGATTACGCCCTTTATAATTCACCGGGACAAATTGTGTTTACGGTCTTGACGAAACCGACTCGGCCAAATCCAACTGGGACATCTGTTGGAGCACATGGACTCGTCGGATATGTTTTGGAAGTGCTAATAGTTTTACTATGGCGATGAGCCTGATGGACTGGACAGGACAATAGGTTCAAAGGACCCTCAAGTTATCTGACATCAAACCGTAATCCTCGACAGGTCCCTCTGATCTGCTTCATCCCCCTTTTTAAGATTCCCTCGCCTGATATCAATGTGGTATAGGATTACGGTTTAGACCACACCTGCCAGATTTTTAGAGTGATGAAGCAGAAGCATCAAGCAAGACGCTAGTCTTCCCTGCCATGCTTAGATAAGCGGCGCATATAAGTAATAATTTTAAAGTCGAATAATTAATTAAACACATAAATTATTGAATATTTTAAAAGGTTTTACTATGAATTTTGGCACTTTGGCCCTACCAATTGGTCCCAAACGGCTTCAATTTATTATTTTTTTTTTCATCCCCTGCGTCAGAGTGGATCTACTGCAACTTTACTTGTGCATTGTCTAAGGGAAGACTTCGGAAAGGTTATGAGGTTCAATGCCCTGGTTGAAGTGCCGGGACATAGCACAGGCCGACTCCTCATCTTCTAGAGGCGACGATCTGACGTCTCTGACTTGCCCATCTTGTTAAGGTGGTTCAGTGGGCAAAGACTCGTGAGAAGACTGGTCCTGATGGCACTTCTTGCCAGAGACAATAGGGTCCTACTCCATGGTGCAGAAGGTGTATTGAAACTTTTGACTTTCCCTGTTGTGTTATTCCAGAGGCTATTTGCTCTCTTTTCCATCGAGTCACTTGCTGGATGACTTTTGGTGAGCCTAGAATGGGCTTCGGTCTGATGGGTCTTGCTCCCTTTTTCCGCAAAGCTGTCAGCCTTTGCATTTCCCTCGAAGCCCTTTTGCGCTAGTATCCACACCAGATGAAGTTTGTTAAGTTTGTGAAGCCTTAAGGCCCTTCCCAGACCATGGTTGCAACCAGGACTTGATCTAGTAGGCTCATAATACCTTCAGAACAGCTGACTGTCTGAGAAGGTCTTGGCTCCTTTTGAGTCCTTTTTCCTGAATCTTATGGGCACAAGTTAGAATGGCCCATTTCTCGGCATGGAAGATGGTGGCTCGGAATCGCAGCGATATAGCCAGCGATAAAGTTGGGGCTGACTACCACTGCCTGGCCTTCAATGACTGAACCGTCTGTAAACCATTCCAGCGTCCCGCCTTCACCCTGGACTATGGTCCACTGGTTATGCTGAATGGTGGTTTAAAATTGGCCTGTTCAGGCATTATGTCAAATGCAAAAAGTCTTTTATGGTTCGGTGGAGGCGATCTACAACTATGGCAGTACCTAGGTAATTATAATACCATTCTACCATCTTTGGTGCCGGGTCTCAAGATTTCCTGAACATTGTTGGCTTTGCTCAGCGCATTTTACGTGGTTATTCCAGGTGTCTTGCATCACCCCGAGATATTTCACAACCTCAAGTAGAAGCCGAGTTCCCTGCATGATGGGTGGCACTAATGACACAGTTCGTCTTCTGATGAATGGTTTGACGGCGGTTTTGGCCGGATTCAAACTGAGTTCCTCCAACAACCCGTGTATATTTCGAAGCCAAAATATGGTAATTATGATATTACAGAGCATATTTTGTTGTGGTTACAACCTACGTACACTGAGAGAAAAGATTTTTTTAGTGGCTAGGTTAAATCCGAAATAACCTCGAAAAGAAATTGAAACCACCTAGAATCAATTGATTCAACCTAGAAAAAAATAGGTCCAGGTTAAAGTAACATCGAAAAATATTAATACAACCTAGACCCATATAGAAACAACCTAATCCGTTATTACCCGCCCTCTGACCACAACCTGGAATAAAAAAGTGTCAACCTAGACCAAATGTGAACTTCACATTCGGTCTAGGTTGACATTGTGAAGACCTAGAAAATATATTACCTACCTATGACTTTTAAGTGGGGTAACCTAGAATTGAATGATTTGACCTTCCATATAATTCCCCTCCATTAAAGTCTCGGTTGTACAACTGAAAACAACCGAGAGATTTAAAAGGCGAGATTGTTACTTTAGGTAACAACCCAGAAGAAAAAGTTAGACTTTCAGTCTCGGTTAAAACTACCGTAGTACCACAAATAGTTTTAGGTTTAAACAACAGTGATCGTAATTCATTAAATAAATTCCAGGTTGTTTCTACGGTACGCTAAGCGGCCGCGGAGAGCGCCACTGTCGGCGGTGGGCGTTAATTCTCGTTGTCTTGGCACCCCTGCTATTTAGCCGGTGGGGTTGAGGCCAAATCTCTGTCAAATTCTATTCATCTAATTTCTGTCACTATGTGCAGTCATATTATGAAGTCACATTCAAATTTTTGTACTGAGTTGTAAACAGAGACAACCCAGAAAGATAGTTGAAGTTGATAGAACCAACCTGCAATGGAAGTGGAGCAAACCTAGAAAGAAAATTAGACCACCTAGTAATTTATTAGGACCAACCTGAAAAGAATAGGAAGCTACCTAGAAATTTAACTGGTACAACAGGGATAGTAATTGAAACAACCTCGTAAATAAAGGGGCACAACCTAGAGAAAAAAGGGTTCTAGGTTAATGCGCCATGGCTGTAAATTGTTTGAGGTGGGGTGAGAACATTTTTGTTTTAGGGTAAATCAACCGTCTATGAAAGTGAAAACCATTGAATACCACGGTGAGACAACCAAGACATTAATGTTTTTAACCTAGACTGTAAATGGATGGAGGCAGCGGCACACCGTGAACTTAACCTAGAACTAAAGTGTGGGGGTGGTGCATTTTAAATCTTGGTTGTTTGCATTTTTAGGAACGTAACTTCACCAGTATTTTCAATCTAGGTTAAATTATATTCAACCTAGACTAAATTGTTCCACCCTAGAATGAAAACCAAAAAAATCTAGGTTGGCAGCATTTAACCTAGAAAAAAATCGAAAAATAACCTAGAATAGGCCCTTTTTTTCTCTCAGTGTAGGTGGGTGGCTCAACTTGGTGGCAGAACGTAGGTACCTACGTGTAAAAGTTGGAGTCTGCGTCTTACATAATGACAGATCACAATAGTTTTTTGAGTTCAAGGGGGCCGTTAGTCAAAATACAGGATTCGTATAGAACTATAATTCACTTCTAGACATGAAGGAGACGCTCTTCAGCTGGTTAATTGATTAAAAATGACAATGGGCTCAGTGGAGTCAACATGCTAGCAATCTCTGTATATTTTTAAGTCCCACATACAGTGTAGAAACTTAAGGGTTTTTTAACCTTTATAACCAAATATGTGCAGTTTTTATAGGTAAAATATTTGAAAATGAGAGAAATTTTTTTTTTACTTCCGACCCCCCTTAAGGTTGTTTAACCTTTTCTTAACTCCTCTCAACGGCCCATCGCCGCACAGTACAAACCAGTCTACTTTCGCTACATTATAAAATCGACCTTTTGAACGTAATATTGACTTAACCCAACTTTTACCCCACTTCAAAACTGTAAAGACTCCAACCAACTCTGTAATTTCCTCTGGTTTGCTAACTAGTTGTAGAAGCGGTTAACCTCTCGCGGTATTTTCGCGCAATTGCGTACTGAATAAGCCATTACTACAATAGTAATGACGGAGTCTTCATGCTTTTTTTTTCTCCCTCACTTTCGCCAAACACTCAAACAAACTTCACTCCCGATCAACTACGTGTGTTCATCATTAATCGTAAGTGATGGCGAAACTCGTTTTTGATTATTCAGTGAACAAACCTTTTATAGAAACAGATCGAAAAAAAAACAAAAACAAGTTTCGTCAAATGAATTTGTCATGTGGATCAGACACGGTTTACACGGCTAATCGACTCGTTCATCCAACCCCAAATCGATCAATTAACGGTTTCCCTTCGAACAACGTAATTTTTTAGCTTCACCTTTTTCCCGACCCAAATCGATTAGTTCTTCCAGTATTCAAATTATAAATGATGATATTTACTCAGCGGTGCATAATGTAAACTATGTGCTCAATCCATCGCGGCTCATTGGTACCGTTTTGCTCCGGTGAATAGTTATTTTTCTATTTTTTCCGAAATTACCTCGCAGGTAAACGCGGCGTCGTTGGGCTCCTTCGAGTATAATTGAGCCTGGGGGCAATTTCCATTCGGGTAGTCGGCCACTAATCGGCGTTTAAGGACGGATGGGGGAGAGGGCCAATTCCAGAAGGGAAAAAATAAATGATGGACGAGGAATAGGGTTCTGATCGATTCAGACATATGGGAACGTCTGGGCGATTTTTTTTTTCCCGAGCGCAATTTGGATTTCTATTAATTCATGTTTGACGATTCCGGACGAGCAATTGCGCGCGGGATTAGATGAAAGTTATAAATTAGTGACAACGACGTGAACGGTCACCATTTACGACATTTAATGACTGAAGAATATCGAATGAAGTTGTGAGTCGTTTTTTTTCACGAAAAAGAAGTGGTAACGTAGAAGGTTTAATTTGAGTTCCTTCAATTTCATTTGAAAGGGGTTGTGGGGAATTTTCCTCCCACGTCAGTGGTTATCTCGCCAGACCGCCCGAGTTAGTACCGGTGGGAGGAGCAGGTCGCACTACGGCCACTAACCCCTCTTCTCCCGACAGCCCAGCTTCCGCGTTGGAAAACGGGAGCACTATTCTGTATAATTTTGCCAATTACGGTTCATTTATTGCGGCATTAACGAAATGTCATCACTCAGTGAATTTAATGGGATCAGTCCCGTCGGCCAGGCCTTCATTACCGACATTGCGGTTGTGGAAGCTGGGAACGCGATTGTGAGACTGGGTGAGGCCATCTTCAGTGGCACATCACTTGAGGTAGCTGCAACAGCTGTTCTCGGTTCCGTTGCTAGCCCAGGGTGAATCGATACCGGCCACGACATGTCGTGTTGGGTATTAGCTTCCCCTCAGTTCCCTTCCAAAGCACCATCACAGTACCGTGACATATAAGGTTAGCCTGGCGAGTGCGGGTCTTCAACTGTGGCTGCATCTTCTTCTAGGTCTGCAGACTACGACAATTCGTACGATGCCCTATAAAGAAAATTTCTTTTCTTTTGAAGCGAAGCTTTTAGACGGACGCCCCCCTCCCCCGCTAGGAACGCTCGCCGCTCGGGGAGTCTCCCCGTGAAAATCGTGAGTCAGTCCTTAACGCGATATATATAGGACACTATACTGGCAGCTGATGCGGACTCGGAGCGCCCGCACTCACTCCCGGTGTAGGTATGCAATAAAACTGATTTTGCAAAATGATATAAAGCTTCGCTTCCTTTTTCATTCTCCCGAGGAATGCAAATATTGTTTCAGGATAATATCCTGTGATAAAAAAATACTGGACTGTAATATATTATACTGGACTATTTTCATTTCCTGGGTCTCCATACATGGTTGCATCGATTGCAATTGAAAGGAGCCTCGTAATGTTGACGCTTCTCGAAGTATTTTAATGTTCCCATCCTCCCTTCATCTTCCTCCTCATCAAACAGCGGCGAAATCGTGGATTCACGCCGCTGGCCTTCCCCTAAATTTGAGGAATTCAAATTCAAATTTAGGAACTCAAGTTCAAGTAGCAACACACCCATCACCAATTTTATGGGGTGTCTCACAGGGGTCACTCTGGATTCTGACTCCATCATGCTGGGAAGGGGGCGGCGACCCCGTTTTATCAAATTATCATCCTAGTTCAGTTATTAGTTCTTTTTTCAACTAAGTTTAGTTTTTCTTAGTTATAAATTAGTTTTTCTTTTTTGGCATGTTCTATTCATTTAAAAACGATGTAATCAGTAGGTATATTTTTCATTAATAATAATTATTTGTAAATAATAGATTATTTATATTATATTTTTATTTCTACCTCAAATCAATACACTACTAGACATTCATTGTCAATTCAAAAAGGATCCTGAAAACGCCAATTTTTTTTGCGAGAAAAAGAATGAACAATTAAGTAAATTATATTCGATGTTTGTGCAAATATCCCCTTTTTAGTAGAAAATGGAAGGGCTAATTGAAAACGAAACGTAACAATGTTTGGAGTGCGCCCTTGCAACCTTTTCCTTTGATCCTGAATAAAGGAAAGCAAACCATTACATAATTAAGGGAGTTAATTGGGTGGGGGTAGATGACAACCTAATTAAAGCTGTTCCAAGTCGTTGTAATGGAAATCCAAATACAATACCCTTTGACGATTTTTTTTGTTCTTCAGTGTTTTTGAGACGAATTGGCTCATTTTGAATGGGTTGTCTTAAGCAGGGCTTTTTCCCGTCTTTAGACATAGCTTTCCGGGAAGGAGTTGAATTTTTAAAGGGAAATTTCTTTGTTGTGAGTGAAAGTGGGAAGGAGGAGGGGAATTTTCGGTGGGGGAAAAGCTAAGGAGTTGGGCACAAAGAGTAGACGCTCCCCTCCCTTTTCCTTCTGTGTCCCCCCGACCTGATCCCCCTCTGTTGCCTTTTCACCATCAAAAGTTAAATTTAGAGTGGTGTACAATAGGAGTTATTCTCAGAGCCTCCTATCTAAACTTTGAATATTTGATAAAATCTTTTCAGGAGCTATACGCCACTCCCTCCACCTCGCGGGATTCTAAGGGAGGGCTGCAAGACGTTGATACTCCCCTCCACATCCTTCTTCCCTCTTTTCCTTTCGAAGGGGTTTTCGGGCTTCTTTTATTACTTGATACAATTTCCCTCTCCCCCCTCCTCTTTGGAGGGAAAAAGCACACGGCCAGAGGAAATTGGCTAATATTTTATGGCGAGTGCCCGATTACAAACAGGCTCTTTTACATTTGCATGAGGCGGCTCCCACCTCATCTCTAGTTACACCTTCTACGAGCCAATTTTCCGCCATTTAGCTTTTCCTCGGAGTTTCTTCCTTTTCGACTGCATTTCCTCACTGGTGCTGAACGAAATCGTAAGTTCGTAAAGGTGCGAAATTTGGCATGGAGACGCAGCAATGCAAACCCTCAAGAACGATGAAGAAAACGATAATAAATGTTTAGAAAATCAAAGCGATAGAGAGATTCTAGGAAGAAGTATCTATAAAAAAAGAACCTAACATAAAATAAAAATAAAACATTCTTCTTTGGTTTTTATTGGCAGAATATTTTCGGTGGGTTGCCATTTCCTTCCGAAAGGTGATTATCAGTATAAGGAAGATGTCCAGCGGCTGCTGGGATCGAACCAGCAACCTTTGACTCAGCAGTCCAACGCTCTTACCACTGAGCCACTAATAACCACAAATAAAACATTAGGCAAATAAAAATAAAATAAAGTAAAATTTACTTTTTTAATTTAATTTTAACTTAAAAATGTAAAATTTAATTTTTAATAATAAAATTGAGGGAAATAAATAAATATATCAAAACCGTCTGGACATCCCACATGCGTCTGTATGGGAGTACAGTTTTTCATTTTAACTTTTTTTAAATAACTTTTATTGGCAGAAATAATTTTTTGATAATTCATACCAAAGCGTAAAGAACCCACGTGTAAAATTTGCAGCCTTTTTCCTTCTTCTTCACAGAGTTTTCATAGACACAGAATTAATATTATACAATTCATGCAAAAGAAGGAAGAAGAAGAACAAAGTGGTTGTTTGCCGATGGTGCAGAGGTCTAATCCAATGAGTTTGGTTACGGAGAGAGAACGACTCCTCTGCTGAATACTAAATTGTTTATTCAGGTAATTGTTTAAACCTGAATTTAACCTGATTAGTTTAAACCTGTTTTTACCTGAATAAACAATTTAGTATTCAGCAGAGGAGTCGTTCTCTCTCCCTAACCAAACTCATTGAAGAAGAAGAAGATTCATTTATATAAATTTCGCTGCAAAAAAAAAAAAAAAAAAAAAAAAACGGACGGTAGACCTACGGTTCTACAGGCAGATCATTTTAAGAGAGAAATCTGCAAAAGGGCCTAAGTTCCAGCTGGTCAAATTTTACAGGAGAGATAAAAAACAGCACTACTCTCTTACAAAAAATTCTAAAATTATATTTTTTTCATTCAAAATTTACTTTGAGTGGCTCTATACAAGATGAAACCGTGAAAATATTTCATTCTTGGGTTACAACTAGACAAATGAGCAATCCTAACCAAAAGGGCCACTCCAGTTGCTCCATGAGTTTCACGAAAAATCCACTGGCTGAGGCGTACCCCACAAAGTTCAAAAAGGCTTCAAAGAATAGTTTTGAACCATCTCCTTATTAGTGAGGATAGTGATAAATCGAACCTTCTGAAGTGCAACTATTCTGGCACTTAGGCCTGTTTGGTTGGAAATGCATTTTTATTCCGGTTGGAGGAGCAGTATCGCTCTGAAACTTTTTTTGCAAGCATAATATGCTAATATGGGTCCAATGTGCCATCATATTATGATGGCACATTGGACCCAAAAGCACGAACATCTCCAATTCGGAAAATATGGCCCTTATGCAGATTTCTCTCTTCATTTAGTGATGGCGATATTTTCGCCCCTGTCATATTTACATCTTCTGCACTTATTCAACTCCCACGCGTATCCAGGGAGGATTTTTAATTTGTTTACGTCTGTTTATAAATTCTTGAAACATCATGACACTGTGTTAAGTTAGTTAAGTTTGTTGTAGTTAAATTTATCATTTTTCAATTTTTACTTGTTTCGGTTTATTATTAGGGGAGAGTTGGCTAAAGTGGGGTACTTTGAGGTCCGAGTTCCACAACTCCCACAATTATGCTTCAAATGAACCCAAATTTTTATGGCATCTAGCCTAACATCTCACCTATAATTAGTACGATTTTGGTTGACTAATGATTATTCGTTTCTGTAGAACAAATGAATAAGTGAAAAAAGTCAAAGTACCCCACTTTATGCATCCTTTCCTTCCAGTGGGGTACCGGTTCCGGTAAAGTGGGGTAGGGAAGAGTTCGGTAAAGTGGTGTGGCATATAAAGTGGGGTACCCTTTGGTATGTGCCATAGAAAGTCCCTGATTATGCTTCAATTGCATCAGAATTTTTATGGTAGTTAGGCTAACAGATGATCTAAACTGTGTACCAATTTGGACGTATTTGAGGCATAATCACTTGATCTATGGGGAAAATACAAGAGAGTACCCCACTTAACGCAACCCCACTTTACCCGCCTCTTTTTTATAGAATCGACATTTTGGAAAAAAAACTTTTTGATCCTTAATTTTCAAAATAATAACGTTTTTTCAGCGTAAATTGTTAACAAATAACGAATGGATGCTCAGTCTTAGAACTGCACCACATTCTGATTTGTAACTGCAACACTTTTCAAACACAATTTTAATGCAAAATTTATAAAAAGAAAACAATCAAAACTTTGTTTAAAATTGGCCTTATAATAAAAGGAAACACAATAAGGCAGGTGCCTTAGATAAGGTTTATCTATTACAAAATCTAGATGACTTAGATTGAAACTATGAGGAAACGTCTACGATTGAAAAATGAGGAAACACTGTTCTCCAAAAAGTCACGTCCAAATTTCAAACAGTTATTTTAAAATATGACCCTTTCTAGGGTTGTCTGTGGAACGTTGAAGTGATCACTTCCCCTCTTGTAGCCCATTGCACCTGCGAGCACCGAGCTGACCGCCTCCTCCGTATCCTCTTCATTCCACTTCTGGAGCTTCCTTTTCTTAGGTTGGTCGGTCATTTCTGCAATGGAATACCTACAAAGTGAAAATAATATTAATTTATTGTGCATTTAATTAATAAAACAACGAAAAAAATTAATTGATTGTGAAATATCTGTATTGGAGGTTTTTCAATAAAAAGGTCCTATAAAGTGGGGTACCTTTTTTAGTACCCCACTTTACCCGCACCCAGGTACCCCAATATACGGGACTGTCGATTTTTTGACAAAAATTTTGTCACCCCGAAAAGGAATGACATACAATGCTGCGTGACGTCCTAAAACGTGCAGGAGAAGTTACTGATTCTAAAACGAGCTTGAGAAAGAGGATCACGGACTCCTACTGATCACCATGCACCTTTTAATTGAAGTCCAACATTTTTCAAAATAGTATGAAAAACTTCAAAATACTCTCTTACCTGTCAAGGTGAAGTTACGTCTTGAAGGTCGAAGCTGGACTGAAGGATGACCTTGTAGGCTGTAGAAAGCATGGAAATCTCTAGATAGTAGCACCTGCCTGGACAGTAGGGGGGGTACCCCACTTTACAGGCAACCCCACTATACCCTACTCTCCCCTATTGGAAAACGGAAATTTAATGTCCGTCCGCTGTCCGAGCCGTTTTGGGCATTAGGATTTTTTTTTTAAATATGAAAAGTTGACAAAATACTCGGTTTACCATCTAGTTGTGCCCGCAAGGCGCCCCGCGGGGCGATTTCGGGACTAAAAAGGGGTTACGGAAGGTTTTTTTCTTGAAGGGTCGCTAAGGCCAAATATTTTTCGAGTAATTTTGGATGCATAATCCATTTTTCGAGGTCCCACATCCGTCCAAACATCGTACAGAATATTTTTGAACGCGAAGGCTCACTGCTGGACTGCCCCACCTTTGTAGTCTCTTGAGTCGTTGAAATACATTAATTAATATAATGGTAATTGAAAATGATAAGAGGCTCAGACTGCCTAACTTGTTAAATTCATAATCCCATAAAACGTTTTGCATTTACCGGCGAAATACAAATGGTCGCTGCAGCGAATGTTTTTCCATCATTCAATAATCGCTTTTCTTAAAACGTCGAAAGGTTCCGTTGATGGGGGGGGGATTTGAACCCGTCGTGCCGTGGGGAGGGGGGGATAATCGCGGTGTTCGGTAGGAAAGCGAAGGTTAAATAAGTCAGAGCGTCTCTCGATCTTCCGGTCGGTAACTAGCCGTTAGGGAGCCGTTTCCCCATTGGGAAGGTGGGAGGGGAACTGGATAGTTGGAGTGAGAGGGTGGGGGGGTGTAATAATCAAATTTTCATACAGGAAACTTGCCGAGGAAGCGGCTCGGAACTCACACGGGGAACTTATCATATGGCTGAGCCGGCATAAGTTTCAACGTTGGAAAGGAGAGGGGGGAGACCGACTTCACCTGTTATTGCCTAGGGACTAATTGTTTTACGCCGGCCATCAAATTTGTACGGGAAGGACCTCCAAGTTTAATTCCCGGTCTGCAATTGTGGGTTTGGGCGGAATTTACTCGACTGCGAGGATGATTTAACTACGGAGGATTATAGTCGGTGCGAGGGGAGCGTTTTGCGGGATTTCAACGACCTTTCACTCCGTTTTGTGGGAAAGATGATTTAAGGTGGCTGCAGATGTAAATGTCGAGCAATTAAAGCTGGAGGCATCTCTGTTATTATCAACCCTCAAAGTACCGAATTTCAACTTGGTTTTTAGTCCTCAATCCTTTCTAATTAAAAACACTGCAAATTTTACACAAGAGTTTACTAATCTTCATTTCAAATTGCGAAAAAATTAATTCTATATAAATAAAAATAGTTTTTAATTATTTTAGAACTAGGTGTTTAAAAATAGTTCTCACTAAAAATAAATATAAAATTTGTTATGTTAATTGGACAGGTATGGGACCCAGAAAATGGATTATATCTGTGGGACACCCCATACGGGTGGATCCGGATTCGTCTCCAATTAGTATCACGTTAGCAATTAGAGACTAAACCCATAGCCTGACTCGTCTCCTAGTTAAATGAGCGCCTTCTCCCCTACGGCCTGATTCGTCTCAGTTCCCGATAACACCTAACTGGTAACCGATTAAAAAAGAACGGTAGGAAAGTGAACTAAGTCATTCGCGATGAAATTGAGGAAACCGAATTTGGGCAGGAGTGTAGGGATCATGATTGTGGTTATCGTCGTTTTCCGTCATAATCCTATTGACTCCCGTGGCCCCTTAATAAAAAGTCGGAAAGGCAAACAGATTGAAAATTTCAATATTTAATATTTCTCATAGTTTGTTGAAATCAGAGTATTTTTAACTTTCGAGCAAAGTACATCCACTCGGCTGTGGGGTAAAAAAAAAAAAAAAAAAAAAAAAAAAGCACTGCCTCAGAGAACCCAGTTGGGCTGCCTATTTCTTGCCCAGTCGGGCGGCTGCTGCAGCCGTCGTTGCGGTTCTCATTTGCCCAGTTGCGTTACGCCCAAGGGAACAGGTTACCGGTTAACGTTGGGAAGGGCGACAATAACAGTCTAGTACATATTGATAGTGAGTTCAGAGATGAGACGAATCCAGCCATGGTCTTATCACTCTTAAATCGGGAGGAGACGAATCCAGTTGTTTTCTTATCAATGAGACGAGTGCTGAGACGAATCCGGACTTTCCCCCCATACTGTGGGTGATGGTCGTGTACCTACAAGTGTACGTGTTTCTAAATGTGAATTTAAATGCACTATTTTTTGTGTTGTGTATTTGGCGGAAGGCCTATGGCGTAAATTCACGATTTTGCTGCCATTGTTTTTGGAGGAACAGGAAGGGGGAGTGTGGGAATATTTCTGCCCTGGACATAACACGAATTAATGTCGTCATCTGCAGACCAGGGGGAAGATACAACAACGGTAATGGAAGACTCGCTTGCTCCAGGCTTACTTGAAGAGTCAAGATACTGTCAGGCGTCTTCGGAAGGGCACCATGAGGAACACAATATCCTGCACGAAGTGTCGTGGCCGATATTGATTCACCCACGCCTCGAAACCTGCTGGTTCAGCTACCTTAAGCGAATCGTTGATAAAAGTGGCCTGTCCAGCGGATCCGGTCTTACAAGAAAACACCCCCGTGGCTTCCTTATAGTCGAATTGTTCCCAAAAGAGGCCTGGATGGTGAACCCATGCGGGGTCTTACCCGCTGATTCAACTTCCCTGGACGAAATGTCATCAGGGGGAGGCCTGGTCAGCGGGCTCGATCCCGAAAAATGAACTGCGATTGGACATTATTTACCTAAAATGTTATAAGGAAAAGTATCGGAAAAGGAGTTTATAAATAAAATTGTATCTAATTATTCTATAAATGAAGCAGCTTACCGCAGTGCTTATTATAATTATTTCAATCCTGAAAAATTGATTTTTTTAAAGGGGCTACGTGACTAAATTTCAAATTGCCATTTGGTACACTTCCCTTTGTTGTAAATATCGAAAAACTTCCGAAAAATTGTTAACTACTTCGTTCTATTGGTAAAATCAGTAAAAACAGTTTAAACGACATAGGACAGTTTTTCTAAAAGTTTCAAAACGGTCTAGACTGTGGACATTTCATTTTCGGGATCTACACCTTGAAACGCATGAGGACGAATTTTGAGCCTTCACGAAAACAGGTTTATTATTTGGAAATTTCCGAGAAAACTGCAGGTTTCTGCTCCCTGAACACCAGTTTGCAGACTACAAACGAGTACCAGCCACTAAGAACTGGTTTCTGCTCACTGTAGACTTTGATCTTCAACCCTAATAATAATTAGCGTGCTTTTGTTGCTGCTTAGTTTATCTTGTGAAGATTTTCGAGTTGATTTCCCGAATTGAAGACGTGAGAGTGTCAAAATTGTCGCTGGTGTATTTGTACACGCTCATATTCAGTGATGGGCGAGTTAGGATTGTGAGGGCATGATAACCTTGTTACTGGGCAGATAGGGAAGATCATATGTTGCTGTCTGTGTACATCCCCCAACAATAAACCCGCCCCGTGCCATCTTCCCCCTCCGTGGCGACCTTCACAAACTTGTCACTCTGTGATGTATGACGAGAAGGGGGCGACGCTGGAGCATAAGGATGTCGTAGGGATGAACTGGTGTGCAACCCTTCCGCTGACCAGGTGTCGACCAACAACACAACCAGTTCACAAATACCAATTCCTTGTCCCCACATCAAAGTGACGCCCTTTCCCAGACTCCCATAAACATCCCCCGGCCGGTGCACATCCAAAGAGGTCTGGAGCTTAATATCAATTTGTACTCTCCGACCCCTTTGCACTTCAGATTAGCCTCGCTTTTGCTGTCTCACCCCCTTCGTTATGTGATTACCGGGTTATTATTTGTTGCCAATTTCACAGCTCTCTCGTCTCTGGACTGCCCCCCCCCCCCCCCCCCATTTCCATTCTCGTTACGGAGGGCGTTACGCTCACTGGGTACGCCATATTCCTTTATATTCATCACATCAACCAGCCTGAGCTTCCTTTCAACGAGAGGCCGAAATCTCGATAAGTGGAGAGTACAGAGAAGCATTCTGGACATGTTCAGTTGAAGCACTGAACGAGAATTTCGTCTGCAGGACGACAATGGAAAAAAACTGCAAATTTTACACTAGGAGTTATCATTCTTTAACATAATTAACCAAAAATTAATTCTGTGTCAATGAAAAATTTAATTTACCTAATTATTAAATGCAAAAAATTTTGAAAAACCTTAGAAAACTACTAAAACTTTTTTTATTTTTTTGTAAAGTTTATGGTCTCCGAAAAATGGATTACGCGTCATTCAAAAGCCCCATAGATCCTGAGGGTGAAATCCGATGGTCCTGAGAACCCAAAAAAATGGATTCCACGTCCAAAAAATACTTCTAAAACGACACCCCACTCGATATGATACCCGAAAACATGCAAAAGCCCTCCCGTAGACCCTTTTTAGCCCTCAGAGCTCCACGGGTTGGGTCGATCGGGAGAGAAAACCCTACGGGCACCACTAGATGTTGGACCGAGGATTTCATCAAAATTTCAGATTAAAAAAAAAAAAAAAAAAAAAAAAAAAATAACAGTGTGGTGTTTGCCGACGGTGCAGAGGTCTAATCGAATGAGGTGGTTAGGGTGAGAAATGACGCCTCTGCTGAGTACTAAATTGTTTATTGGAATAAACAATTGTAGCGTGGGGACCGGTTTCGAGCAACTAAGCTCATCTACAGCCCTGACAAGAAAACCATTTGTCATTAGCATCAGAGGAAAAACCACTCAGGACCACCCCGACCATGGATTTACCATCAATTAATTTTATGGTTTTTCCTCTGATGCTAATGACAAATGGTTTTCTTGTCAGGGCTGTAGATGAGCTTAGTTGCTCGAAACCGGTCCCCACGCTACAATTGTTTATTCCAATAAACAATTTAGTACTCAGCAGAGGAGTCATTTCTCACCCTAACCACCTCATTGGATTAGACCTCTGCACCATCGGCAAACACCACACTGTGATCACTGGCTCTGACTAAGCCTTTGCCAACCAACCAACTTGAGGAGCATTCGTCATTAACACCACTCAGGACCACCCCGACCATGGATTTACCATCAATTAATTTTATGGTTTTTCCTCTGATGCTAATGACAAATGGTTTTCTTGTCAGGGCTGTAGATGAGCTTAGTTGCTCGAAACCGGTCCCCACGCTACAATTGTTTATTCCAATAAACAATTTAGTACTCAGCAGAGGAGTCATTTCTCACCCTAACCACCTCATTGGATTAGACCTCTGCACCGTCGGCAAACACCACACTGTGATCACTGGCTCTGACTAAGCCTTTGCCAACCAACCAACTTGAGGAGCATTCGTCATTAACACCACTCAGGACCACCCCGACCATGGATTTACCATCAATTAATTTTATGGTTTTTCCTCTGATGCTAATGACAAATGGTTTTCTTGTCAGGGCTGTAGATGAGCTTAGTTGCTCGAAACCGGTCCCCACGCTACAATTGTTTATTCCAATAAACAATTTAGTACTCAGCAGAGGAGTCATTTCTCACCCTAACCACCTCATTTCAAAAAAAAAAAAAAATATATAAAAAAAAAATAAAAATTAAAAAAAAAAAGCCCAAATCGGCGTACGGCGAACAGTGGCCAAAATCGAAAAAACTTCCACTTAGCAATTGAGTTGCATGGACCCGGGCCATATAGAGGTTTATTCCCAACATCTTTGAGCTCATTCATCCACCATTCTTCGAATTATTCCAAGAATAACAAACCAAAAGTGTCACTCCAGAAAGCATAACGAAATTATTGTGGACCGAATGACCTCAAGACTTGTTTGCATGATGTATCGAATGCGTTGTGTCTAAAAAGTGGCAAGAAAATATGGGAAACGCTGAACTCTGTTGAGACGGCGGACTGGGTAAACTAAATCAACCCAAAAATGGGACAATGCGGTTGGTTTTTTAGTATTTGGGGAGCAGAAATCCGTTTTAGAGGAAGATACTGGTTGAAAGTAAGCATAAACCTCCTTTTTTTTTTTTTTTTTTTTTTTTTTTTTACGAGGCACTTGCTTTTTAACGTAGAATACGTTTTTACGGAGACCTAATTGCCAAAAAGCCACGAAATAATAATTCCCTGTTGCCACCGAAAACTAAAATATCGTGGGTATCATTCACCTACTTAATGTTTCAAGCTCCCAACAGTAAGATAAACCGTTCATTTACTAAGTAAATTTTAAGTCTTAAGTCTTAAAGTCTTAAAAATGTTTATTTATTTTTATTTTTATTTTAAAATATTAGTCAAAAGTTTATTTCATCTTGTTCATTTATTTAACGATTTTTAATAAAAAGAAACCATTTTATTGTTTCTTTTCTTGAAAATGCTCATTAGTATTATTTCAAACCGTAAAACATTATATTTTTATCATCCACGTCAAATTACTTGGTTTGTAGGTATGTTAAGTAGTTATTGCTGATGCAAAATGGTGTTTTTTTCCAATAAAATTATTTTCCAATAAATGTCCGTCGGATCGATGCCAACCGCCCCTTTACACGCCTCCTTCGGGCCAGGCCGAGACGAGTAAATTTTAAATGCCTTCCGGCATAATTGTTACTGGTGAAAGAATCCTGCAGGTTCTTCAAAAGTGGGCGGGGAGGGTAGAATATTAGAAGAGGCCTTCTAGCGAAGAGTTTTCAAAAGGACAAAATGCTTTAAGTAATAGCCTACTTATGAGCGGCGGTTGAATATTTCAAAAGGTTGGGAATCATATGGGTGATGCATAAATCAGGTGTCTCCCCGTCGTGGGTTGAACCTTCAATTAAAGGCAACGCGAGCACTATCTTTAAGTTAATGGGAGAATGTATTTTCAGGGGACACGTGTGGAAGGTGGCGTTTATTTGAACGATTTTGTCATCATGATGTAAACTAGAGTGGCGGTTCGCGTATGCAATTTACGGTAACTGGTGTTTGTTGAAGTTGGTAAATTGAGAAGCGGAAAAATCCCTTCACTATTCTGCTGCGAATAAAGTGCAGTTAAGTAACCTCGTTCGGAGCACCGGCAGCTCGCTAAACCTAACCTCTGAACGGCCACGCACAAAAGCCATAACGCGCCATGTCCAACAATCTGCTTTTATTATTCGGAATCTCCACCATCTCCTCCAGCTGGAGATCCGGGGATGGTATCAATACCTGAATTCTCTGAATATATGGCAGATTCTAAAGAAGTGGAGTACGTCTTTTCTAACCCCCATATTGCACATAAAGCAAATCCAGCGAGGACTGCTGGATCTGACATAAGTTCCGCCATTTAGTGCAAGGAGAGCTCCTCTGCACCTCGAAACCCATCAGATGACTCAAGTTGGTAGTTCTGCAGCTTCCTTCGCTTCTCTCCTCGTACTCTCTATCCTGGAGCGTTGAACCGCCACTACTAGGCCATTCAATTGCTCTTGCCAGGACTCCGGAGTTTCCACGGTTCCATAAAACGGAGCCATGCCGTTGTGCAAGAACAGCAAAGGTCACAAACCAGTAAACCTTGTTGGCGACAACTCGACGAGGTACGATGGCTGGGAATCGATAGAACTGCAGTTTCCTCTATGGAAGAAAATCCATATTCGGGGGCTGAGCAAATGCCACACTACATCTAGCTAGATCGTCAGGATCCACGGCAGCACCTTTACTCATGGGCCAAAAAACGGCTAAAGACGATCTCCCTTCTGAAACTCTGGTAGGAGTATCCTATCTGGAAACCCCCAGATCTTCCACAACCAGCAAAGAAGTCCCTGGCAAACGCACAGTACCTGGAAAACCTACCCTGGATCTCCAACACAAGCAGCGGCGAGAACAACACACAATAAAATTTTATAATCAATTAAAAAATTAAACTAAATAAAATCAAATTAGTCTATTCAAGCTGCGTCGGGTTCAATAAGAAGGTTCTGAAGCTATTGCTGGTACAATAAATCCGTATTTGTCTTAAGTAATTGCAACAATCGCTCTGCCCTCGACCTCATCAATCCTTCCTAATAGCATCCTTCACCCTCAATGTCGCATCACGTCTTCACAGGGGTGCTGAGCATTTACAGGATCTTTTTGTGAAAAAATTGAAAACGTGGCTATTTCTGGTTCACCCCTAAACAAATCTGATGCCCCTGCAGCAATATAGGTTGGTTAGGAACAATCGTTTTGCTACAGGTGGCTCTTTTGTCCGAACAGTACAAAGTAATTCCAGCTCATTCGAACCCTCCCGAAAGGAGGAAAACTGCAGTCGGCTAACCATTTATTGGATTTTAACTGCAGTTTAATTTTAGCTTTTGACCGCAATTTTACAACGCGTGAAAGGGAACTTGTTGCACGTTTTGGAATGAATTGAAGGGACAGATCGTGGGATTTGTGGAGAATAAAAGGCACAACGGACTTGTTCTCGCTGCCAAGACTGGAAGTTCCGGGTTAGGTTTGTCAAGCACCACGTTCGAAACGTCGAAGGTGTTACGTGGAGCTCCGCTGGAGGCAGAGGCATTTTCACTAGTTTGGATAAAATCCTTCTACACTCTCGGAACGGAGGACGTTGTTCTCCGCGGATTCGCCCACAAATACTGGAGTTGTCACGGTTCCTAGTGTCCAGGCTGCCTTGAATTAGTATGACAGAGTCATACTAATAGAGTCAAAGCCGTGACCTTAGGACTCCACTCGGTCTATTGTCGCCAGTTGAAACCGAACCTTACGATTCCACCCAGCCTGGGTTTGCTGATATTTGCTCCGTCCACACCTTCAGCTTGACTCCATCGACACTGTTGTCAGACTTGGAAGTAGGCTTACAAAACGCATGTAAACGAACTTGGCCTTCAGCGGAATTATTCGCTTGCCGTTTCCATCTTTGCCAAGCTTGGTGGAGGTCTATCCAAAATTCCGGACTGAGTCCAAACAAAGCAAAGCAATTCGCGCACTTTACGTAGAGTAGGACTCTCCTTCGACTTCGTCTCGAAGGGTCCAATTGTGTACGTGGCTGCATCCACCATAGAAGGGCGGAAACACGGCAAGGAGCCAGCGGGAACGCCTTCGTGCATAATTCTTCACCGTACCTCCTATCAAAATGCTCGTCCTGGCAGCCGAAGACTCAAACATGCCCTTTCCACCGGAAGGTTTCTCCTTTTCTTCTGGGGATTGTGGAAAATCTGTAAAATAAATAACTCACAAAGGGGGGGGGGGGGGGGGATGCTGGTGTCCCCCTTTAGGCATTCCGTTGAGGAAGCTGGTTCTCCGGTCTGCATGTATAATGTCACCCGGTTGAATCATTGAGGCGAGGACGCCTTCTTCCCGCGTCAGCTCCAATCCTTCTGAAAGGGCACACCCGCCTGAAACATTCAGTTTTCCTTTAGATCTGCTACCCTCGCGATTGTCAACGCTCCCAAAATCCACTGGAGCTATTTGATCCGCCACGAAGCCAGCCGATACAGAAGTTGTTCAACGAATCTTGAAAATGTCCTCTGTAGACTACAGTGGGTTCCAAGAAGGTAAAATGATGACGTAAGAACGAGCCACTACTGAATGAGGCGACCTGCCTACCATACCTTGCAATTAGTGACGATTTGATATACCTACGTTTCGATTCGATATTTCTCATTGACACAATGTCGGAAAAGAGTATCAATATCGATAACATATCAGAAGAAAAAATTTCAATGTCGCCAATATCTATATCTATATCTATAAAAATGAATCAGTATTTTGTTGCTGATCGCATAACTTGAGAACGGCTGGACCGATTTGGCTAATTTTGGTCTTGAATTATTTGTGGAAGTTCAGAGAAGGTTTATATATAATATAATATAATAATATAATAATGGAAAACCGCTATATTCCGCCGAAATTCCTCTCAAATTAATTCGACGATTCAAATGACGGGAAATGTTAAAAATCCGTACACTGTTAAAATCTCTCCTGTTGAAACATTCAGTATGGGATGTGTGGGATGTATGGGATGTATGGTATGTATGGGATGTGTGGGATGTATGGGATGGTGTGTGGGATGTATGGGATGTGTGGGATGTATGGGATGTATGGGATGTGTGGGATGTATGGGATGTGTGGGATGTATGGGATGTGTGGGATGTATGGGATGATGTGTGGGATGTATGGGATGATGTGTGGGATGTATGGGATGATGTATGGGATGTGTGGGATGTATGGGATGATGTGTGGGATGTATGGGATGTATGGGCTGCATATAATTGGTGATAGACGGGAATTTGATAGGTACTTCACTACGACAAACCAACAAGCGTTGTTACTATGAAAAATTAAGTTGACGGGTTGCCACGGGTGCATCATCGATAGGTGATGGGCGGGAATTTGATGTTTCGTGCGACGCACGGGTGTCCCAGCTATGAAATAATGAATTTTCAAAATCTTTAGAAGTGCAGCGAAGCGCGCCAGGTCAGCTAGTTGACTAATAAGATATTAAATATCAATTTTGGTTTATTATTCTTGGAATAATTCACTTGTTTTCGCGAAGGAGGTCGACGACTCCGAACGGCCTCAAAATTTGACATTATCTGTTTCAAGAGGTCTAGATTCCAAAACCAAAAAATGTCCGTCCGCCGTCCGGGCCGTTTTGGGCTGTAGGAATTTTTTTTTAAAATCTGAAATCTTGACAAAATACTTAGTTTACCATCTAGTTTCAACTCGATTCTCGCTCAGCGGTAGTTTGGTGTCGTTGCAAGGTTTGGTGGTTTGGTGTCGTTGCAAGCAGCAGTGACTCAGACGTATGTCATCAGTCTACTTCAAACTCACGCTCATAATGAACGAGCACGTTCCCCAGTCGATGTTCCCTCATTTTCTATTCTTTATTGAAAATGTCTATTCACTGAGTAATTTTTTTCAAGGAGATTTGTTGACCGAGCAACTTCTCTATTATAATACATTGAAAATTCAATCTACGGCTTAACTGGGATAAAAGCACGGTTAAATTAACCTCCTAGCAGCCTTTATCTTCATTGGTGCCTCTGGGATAGTTGTTAAGCCCCCGCAGGGGAAAATAGAAACGTCCGAGGATAAATTTGAGGAAATAAACCCCTGTTTTCCCCTTTTCAGGGGAATTTAGACCCTTTAAATTTTCCCGACTGACTTCCAAAAAAACTACCCGTTTATACCGTTTATACGCCCGCAGGGACGCGCCCCACCTTTCCCGGTAAGTGAAAGCTTCCCGCTTAAGATTCAGATAAGGGAGTGAGTGGGCTCTCGGTGCAATTTAGGAGAATAATTCACAACATGGCTCAATGTAACTTGCCCTGAAGTGGTTCTTGAACTCCCGTTGGCAACATGATTTCATTTGCCTTCAAATATTTCTAGAACTATCACGTAAACGTTCGTGATGATGAAAAAAGAAATGAATGATACTAGAGAGTTCCTAAAGAAACATCCGAGTTACGTCGACCGTTAATTTTATCACCGTAAGGGATTTGTCTAGGGAGAATCAAAGAAAAGCTAACTTCACATAAGACCGTAACAGAGATACGGTCTTATCAAAAGTCACGCTAAATTTAAAGTGCCGCTATTTACGTTCTATTGCTCGAAATTAACGGCGGTATCCTTAAGACCGTAAGTTTATTGCCGTAACTTTACGGCAATAACGTTCGACGTTAGGCATAAGGACGTAAGTTATCACCGTTATTTCTGCGCATGCGCGAAATCTCGAGTTACGTCGACCGTAACTCATCACCGTTAGGCAAAAAGTGGCTTTAGGAACTCTCTACTGAAAGCCCAAAACAGTTTTGTTGGCAATAATTTACATCAAAAACTTTTTACCCACCTGTATGAAGTATATATTAAACTAGCTGGCTCAGCAAACTTCGTACTGCCTAAAATATGAATATCTCGTTGAAGCTAATGTAGGATTTCATCAACGTATTAAATGAATAATACCTAACAGTTTATTTGAATAAAATCTAAATAGAAAGAGAAGAAAAACTAAATAAAAGTAGAAAATCATTAGTGATATACCACTTTTGTTAGGTTTATTATTCTCAGAATATCGAGACGAGAATATATCGATGCATATTATGAAGATTTCAAAACTGAGTAGGCGTCCGCCGTCCAAGCCATTTTGGCAGTAGGAATTTTCTTGAAATCTGAAATTTTGATAAAATACAAATTTTTACAATAACATTCAATTTAATTTGTCAATACATATTTCAGGTATACGCTGAATCCAAATTGAAATCGGATCTCTCAAGTTGTAAACGTCTTAATCAAATTTATAATAACTTAAATAACTTAAAATTATAAATATTTTAATTTATAATTTTTTTGAAGCTTTAAGTAGATAAAGAAAAGGCTTTGAGTCGGCAACACACGCTATTTGCTGCAGTGGTAATTCCGGTTGAGATAGATCGTCGAACTGTACAGTCGTATGTATCTTACGAGTTTTGCAACACCACGAGAGCAAAATCCTCCCCGCGAATAAATAATTACTGAATAAATAGCCGGGTTCTCTCCCCGATCTCTCCTTCTCCGAGACCTAATTAACAAAACTAATTAAGTGTTCGTCCGGTGGGGGTCTGTCGGACGAGGGAGGTTATGTGGCGGGTTAGGCTACTAACTTAATAACATCTTGGATTTATCTCCTGGCGGTCAGGACAGCTTTGTTTTGCCCCTCGGCTTTTCTCTAGCTCGGAAACTGGGTGAAGTATATCGGCGAAGGGGTAAACAAGAATTATGAGGAGGCCTCGTGTCGTGTCGGGAAGAAAGGGGATGTGCGGGTTGAATTCTTAATGGGCGGGACGGAATGTTGTCTTTTATCCACTTTTTTAAACGAGGGAATTTCTTTTGGTAAATACCGAGATTTGGTAGGGGTTTTACTGTAGGGTTGCCAGGCGTTCTGATTTCCAGGGGCCTGACCGTTCCGTCCCAATTTTTGATGACAACTGAAAAACTAGTCAAAATAAAATTGACAAAAATTTGAAAAATTATGATAAATTAAAAACTAAAATTTTGAAGGCTTTGAAAAAAAATTTTTTTTTGAAACAAAAGAGGAACACGAAAACGTGTAATTGAGCTTGCCTCGATTTTTGCTGATTTTTCCTGTCAACCCAAGTTCGGTGGTATAGTACATGTAGCGATCGCTGAAATTAGCCTAAATCACCAGCACGGCGTTCATGTGGTTTTTCCCCCCCATCAGGAAACCAACTCAAGTGACGTAATTATCAGTGTTTAAGGGGTGTTTGATATCCAGTCAACCGCGACGGTCACCGTGACGTCCGAACCTAACGACATCGCCCATTTAGCGCATCTGTCGTCTTTTCCCATTCGGCGACAATACCCGCCGGGTGATCTACCGGAATGGGGAGCTCCAGGAAACCGGAACGCGGAAGTCAAAAGACCGCAAAGACTCTTATTACGCTTATTACAAGGTTGAGGACTTGGAAAGGTCCGAATTATCCCGTTGTGGGATTACGGACACCCCACAACATACCCCTGGAGGCGGATAGTTATTGTTATTTCGGAGTCGTTTCCGGAGGACGTTAACGACATATGTCGCAGGGGTCGACGCAGGACTGGTGTATGTTTTGAGATATCCAGCCAGCTGGGTTTGAGTGAACAGCACTCAAATTTAAATTGAGGTTTACAAACGCAGTAAAATTCACACAAGGTTTAATAATTATTATTAACTACTTTGTAGGTAATATGTATTTTCCAAAATGGGATGATATATGTGCCTATACGTCCCTATAGCCAAATCAATTTTAAATCCTTTCTCTAGTTTTTTTTCCTATTTATACAAAATACTTACAATTTAAGAACTTCGTACTGGACATCATTTTCTAATAAACAATTCAACAAAATAGTCATTAAATTCAATCAATATCGACTGTAATCAATAACACAGGTTTACAAAAAAAAAGGTCAATCTCAGGCGCTGCAGAAAAAACCATCAAACTCTATGTTTTTTGGGGTGCTGAATCCGAATCCGACCCCCGTTTTTTCCGGTCACGTCCAAATTTTCGAGATATTGGCGATTTTTCGTTTTTTCGGCTTTTTTCCGTTTTGAAAATCACAGCTAAATGTGCGGATGCCCAAAAATTCTACAAAAACTGTCTTCTTACTGGAAATTTATCGCTGATTCCGAAAATATATATTAGTTGGTGTCTAAAACCACAAGAAATGTGTGATTGTGCCAAAAAATGTTGAAAAAACGTGTTTTTTTTCAAAACCAAAGTCACGTTTTTTGATACTTTTTACCTTCTAGCGTGAAAACTAAGGCCGTTAATAAAATTTTTCCAACGAGGTCTTGTAGGTAGATTGTTTCTGCGTCGAATGGGACCAACCGTGATTCGTTACCTTCTATATTATAGAAGGTAACGAATCACGGTTGGTGATGGGTAGAAAATGGGTAGAAACTTTGAAAAATCATAGCTCCCTTATTATAGAATCTATAATAAGGGAGCTATGATTTTTCAAAGTTTCTACCCATTTTGGCCATGTCGTAGAATATGAACTCCTGGAGTCGGCAATGCAACTTGATCACAACAAAACTTTGTTCCGAGGAATATATTGGACTCGGAGGCATCAATTCAGACCGACTCAAAGATGGTTTTATTCATCAAGAACTCACGGAATTGCACTTGAAGCCCTGAAAAACAAGCGCCCAGAAACTTTGAAAAATCATAGCTCCCTTATTATGGAAGGTAAAGAATCACGGTTGGTCCCATTCGACGCAGAAACAATCTACCTACAAGACCGCGTTAGAAAAATTTTATTAACGGCCTTAGTTTCCACGCTAGAAGGTAAAAAGTATCAAAAAACGTGACTTTGGTTTTGAAAAAACCACGTTTTTTCAACATTTTTTGGCAAAATCACACATTTCTCGTGGTTTTAGACACCAACTCATATATATTTTCGGAATCAGCGATAAATTTCCAGTAAGAAGAGAGTTTTTGTAGAATTTTTGGGCATCCGCACGTTTAGCTGTGATTTTCAAAACGGAAAAAGGTCGAAAAAACGAAAAATCGCCAATATCTCGAAAATTTGGACGTGACCGGAAAAAACGGGGGTCGGATTCGGATTCAGCACCCCAAAAAACATAGAGTTTGATCGTTTTTTTCTGCGGCGCCTGAGATTGACCTTTTTTTTTGTAAACCTGTGTAATTATTAATACCAATGACGTAAAAGATATGACGGTACACGTTTTAAATGAGACTTATTTAAATAAGACACTAATTATTAATTAACACAAGTTCTTATTTAAAACCTCATGTCATAGGGGTCGAATTTTAGACCTCGTCGTCCACCAGAATCAGTTTCCATTTATGTCGATATTATTTACGTTGGGAATCCCTGCTCTGGATGATATGGGGCCCTCCCACGGATACTCTCAGGATGCTGGAGGAAGAACCTACTGGACCTCTTAATAACCTCCTAAACGTCTTCTTTCCGGTATAAAAAAATAGTAAAAATAAAAACCAAAACTACGTATACGTTCTATGAAGCCTGTTAGGAGAAAATCTCCTAATACTCGTTTTTACCTTATCGAAAAGATCTAGTGATCCACAACCTGCGTTAAAGGACTTCAAACGGGGTTTACAGGTCTATTTATGGATTTCACACTTCAAACCTGTTCTCTAGCTCGTTAATCAATTTAAAAGGACTTCAGGCCGGTTTTGTAGCTTCTCAACTGGTAGTAAAGCTATTGAAACCGGTTCTTTCGCTTCTAAAACTGGTCTTTTAGTCCTTAACTGTTTCTGTAGCTCCTCAAACTCGTGAAACTGGTTCTATAGATGCTCAAACTGTTAAGCAGTTCAAACAGGTGGAAGATAAGACTTAAAGTGCACCTTCTTCAAGAATCCCATTCTAAAGGTGGGCATCGGTGCTATCTCACACATGAGCAATACCCACTGGCCCAAAACAAAGGGAAGTTTTAAAAGGTGGATTTCACGCTTCCTTCTTGATCTTATGGACGTTTATCCTTCACTTTTGTGGGTCATCATCAGCCTTCCTAGTTACCAAAAGTGTTTATTGGTGTCAAATGTTGGTGTTGTTTTTGATCGAATTCACCATTCACATTTATCTCCTTACAATTGATTCGGAAAATAAACCAAATTTTCCGCCGCTTTAAAAACAATTCACTCTATTTCGAGAGCGATCAAGTTTTTTTTATACTGCCGTTTCCTCCTATTTGCGGTCTTGTAACAGTGAAATGAAGGGCCTCCCACGAAATTGGGAAACATTTGGAGGAAAACCCTCCGAGTCCTTAGGAAACAGTCGTAAAAGGGAGAAGTGACTTCCCTTTCGTGTTGGGGGAGAACAATAAAAACCGAATTGAGGGACTTTGCGGAATCGTCAGACGACAGACATGCGAGGCGTTACGTTATTAAGACAATTTCATTGAGAGGGATGATGGTAGATAGTGTAAGATGAAATGCTCTACATTTTGATGTCGTTCTCATCTTATTTCGGGACTTCTTGGATTTTCTTATCGACCGTTTAGTGTAAACAACAGTCAAAATCACGTCAGCAGCACGAAACCGCCATAACCGCCTTCCATATTTGATGAACCGTAAACACTACCTAGTTTCCGTCAGCATATTCATGAGCTCTTATGAATATTTCTCACGAACGCCCCCCTATCCCTAAAAAAAGAGCAATACTATTTATTCCTGCGTGATACCTACATTTGCCTTGTTTCCGTAAATAATTCACCCTTTTCACCCCCTCCCGAGCTCCTTCCTTCCACTCTTCAAATATTCACCCGGTATGAGCCGCAAGGTGACGACGACCGACGTTTTCAGAAAAAAACCGTTTTCGTTTGGCCGGCGGAAATATTTCATGAAATAATTTTTGATTGCGGGGTGTGAGGACGTTTTTAAGGAGGAAAAAAAAATAACGTTCGGGAACCGATGTATGACATTAAGCGAGGCATGACTTGAATTAGCTCACATTGACGGTAGGTTTGAAATACCAAATATTAAATTCCACCTCGCGGTCGTCTTTAGTTAATTCACGAGTAGTTAGAAAATATTGTTCATACCTTCACTTTCCTTTTCACTCTATATGGACTGTTTTGGGCTTTTTTTACAGAACTTTTGGATATTCTGTCTAAGAATAATAAACCCATGTGTGAAAATTTGCAGCGTTTTTTTGCGTTAAAATTGCAGCGTGTTTTGAATCGACACATCCATCAACGGAAAACCAACTAAAAATTTTTTTTTTTCGTTTAGTTTATTTTTCGAAAAAAAAAAAAATTGTTTCTTTTTCATGCAAATGCGATCCTGCGTTAACAGGTACAGATTCCAACTGGCACGCGCCGAGTGCGTCCAGCTTTCAATGGGCGATACGATCACAATGCAAGAGGGGAGGCCACTGTTCGGCACACCTGCTCTCCCCAGGCGGAAATTTCACTGAATCACGACAATGGTTTTTTTTTTTAAATGAAGAAGTCCATAAAGAAGGATCTGTCGACGGCAACGCGTCGGTGTCAGCTCGTCAGATACGCACCAGCACCGCCGAATGAGTGCAACTGTTGGCAAACGTGTTCTTTCTTAGAGAACTTTTTTGAACAAGTAGGGACCTTATTATATAGGGAGTTATTCTTTTGGTGTGAAAATAGTATTTTCATATTATGATGGTATCGACTTTTAACTCTCCGATTTCCATTTCAAAAGGTTTCTGGAGCTTAAGTATTATATTGGAGCTACAATATGAGGAGAAGAAGGTGGAGGAAAACCATCTCTATTCTAGGGTGCTTCCATTCATCGGAAAATTTCGGAAAAAAAAAGTCTTGAAAAATTTAGCATTTTCTCAACCTGCCCAATTTGATCAAAAAGTGTTCAAAAAATAGGAGCAAGACCAGTTGAAAGGATGTTAGGAAGGCGGGAGCGAAGGGTGCTGTCCAAGGGAGGCGCAACTGGCTCCACGGGAGGATCAGTTGTCACCATTATCTGCAGAGCTCAGAGGTCATTAGAGAGTTCCTAAAGAAACATCCGAGTTACGTCGACCGTTAATTTTTATCGCCGTAAGGGATTTGTCTAGGGAGAATCAAAGAAAAGCTAACTTCACATAAGACCGTAACAGAGATACGGTCTTATCAAAAGTCACGCTAAATTTAAAGTGCCGCTATTTACGTTCTATTGCTCGAAATTAACGGCGGTATCCTTAAGACCGTAAGTTTATTGCCGTAACTTTACGGCAATAACGTTCGACGTTAGGCATAAGGACGTAAGTTATCACCGTTATTTCTGCGCATGCGCGAAATCTCGAGTTACGTCGACCTTAACTCATCACCGTTAGGCAAAAAGTGGCTTTAGGAACTCTCTATTAAAAACCCCACGCAATAAAATATTCACAAACAACAATAAGGGGGTGCTCTGATGGGGAGGGGGATGAAAACGACGCTAAGCTCGAAAAGTTGACCAAAAAAAGGGTAAAAACAGATCCACTTTCACACGTTTCATACTGAACACATGAAGAGAACGGCCCACGAGGGCGGAACCAGTGGAACCGTCTAGTTCACTTTACTAAAGGCCGAACCTACCAAAGCAATATTAAACTAGTCCCAAGCACCGTCCCTTACATACAACGGCTGTTCATTCAACGGGACTCCTTGCAGCAAATTCGGCCGTAGCGCACCCCTTCTTGAGAGCCTCGGAAAAATTCATGTCTTCCATCCAGAGATGATGACTCTGATTATGAAAGGGTTATCTGACTTTTCATTTGAAAAAAAAAAAAAAAAAAAAGAGCAGAGGGTGAAATAGAGTGGGCACTTGAAATATTCACGAAGGATAGAAAGGGGTTGGGGTCGATGGAGGGCTCGTACAGATCCGCATTAGTATCGTGGGGTGGTAGGGATGATTTTCCCTCCAGATGGACCGAAAACGGTATTTTTTATATATATTTTTTATATTAGCTCAAGATGGTTTCAAAAGAAAGAAGAAGGATTTTTCAGACAGCGAAACGAAGTCGCCAATTATTATTAATTTTTAGGGACCAAAACAGAATATCTGTTCCGAATCACCAACACCTGACAATCCAACCTTGTGTTTTAGACGCTTCACTTTTGAGGCCGCCATCGCGTTTTCTGACTCACGCCAAACCCGCCCCGAGAGATAGTTTTGTCCTTAGGGTTTGCGTGAGCTATCGGTAAATAATTGATCGTCTTCTTTAACGTACCGTACGAAATAACCTCCCCGAGCTCTGGAAAAACCCAACTGTTCTGTTTGTCAAAGTGTTCCGCTCGGTAACTCCGGTTAATACACAACCTTTGCACGCGGACGGACACCACATGCGGTCAGTCACTTCAGAATTTCCCAGACAAAAAAAGACAATGTGACTCTATTTTGACTGTTAATTGAAAAGAAAACACCAAAAAAACTCGGCGCTCCGCGCCTCGATGTGTTCCCCCGGCCAAACAGAGTCCGACGGCAAATACGTGGAGGAGGAGAGGGAGAGAAGAAGATAAAAACGCTATGGATTTTACTCAACGATTTATAGTGCAAAATTGGGTAAATTGTGCCCAAATTAATTCTATGTCTATAAAAAATATAAAAGAATTAAAAAAAGAAATTGGTTTTTCTATTAAATGTTTATTCAGATTAAAATAATAAAACTCGTAAAACCTCACTCGACCTCCAGACATCCTCCAAAAGCTCAATTTGTAGACCCATGGATCCCAACGATGAAATCGGATCGTTCTGGGACCCCCAAAAATGTATTCTACGTCCAAAAGTACTTCGAAAAAGATACCTAACTCGACCACCAAGCCGACGTCTTTCAAAAGGCCCATTTTTTCTGGGGGTCTGTTATTTTAACCTATTTAGTAGCAATAAGGGTATTCACGGTCGAGGTTAACGAGTTAAACGTTCTAAGTAGTAAAGTTGCTAAGTAAAAAAATCATGAGGCACCCTGGTTAAAAGTGTAGTTCTGTAGGTAGAAAGCGTAGTTCAGGCAGATGCCACTACGACAAGTGGCGCTTTTGCTTCACACCCCCGCGACTTCTTGCGACCCCCGTGGAAACTTTCTTCTCTTGGGATCCATTGCGTCAAACCCAATTTAGGAAAAAACTTTTAAAAAACCAGGAAGAAACCCCAAACGAAAACAGAAAATACCAGAACAACAGAAAACACCGGTAGGCGGCCATTTTGAAAGATCGCAAGAAAACTGATAACACTGATAACTTGGTTGCTGTCGACGTTCTCCACACCTCTGACTCAGTTACGTTAACATGGCTGATAACTCACTTTGATAACAACTTTTCCACGGATTGTCTCCACGTTCTCCACGTTTAACCCGTTAACTCATCGACAACGGCCCGACCGTGAAGACCCTTAATGTTGGCAAAACAGGCCGCGGGACTTTGGGTAGCCGAGCGGAGCGAGGCCCCTTGGTCTTCATGCTCCTAAGGACCATAACCATTTTTTTTAACCAATGAACTTGGAGATTTAAAAGTTGTTGCCAATTCTTACGAAGAATTACGAGAATTTGCTCGCAGCGAACTTTTAAAATGTCTTGCAAAATCGTTATAATTTCGTTACTCGAACTTAACGTGAATAGTTTAGGGCCCTTCCTGTTTCATCCCCCCTTTCCCCGTCCTCTTAGGGAATTACCTCTCCGCCCCTCCGCCTCCATCAAAACTCCATAATTTGAATTTACTTTTAACAGAAGGGCGTTTTTCCTTACCGAAGAAAAAGGGGTTGTATCCAAACTTTTCGGGACTTAAGCCCTCTTCTCCCTCAAGTTGGACTCGGAAGTTGAAGCTTGGGAAACTTTTGGGGTAATTACCCCTTTTCCGCCCTCCGCAGCCATCAAAAGCTGTAGTCAGTTTTAATACTTGGGTCTTGTTGCGAAGCGTCAGCCTTTTTTTTTTTTTTTTTTTTTTTTTCGGTCAAACATCCGCATTATGGCAGAAATTACAGCAATTTCATAATGATTTTGGTGTACGAGGGGGATTGAAACTTTTGATTGACTTCAAATTTGTCCTTAGGTTTCATGAGTTGTCAGTTTCAAAAATGAAATGACCGGCCAACGTTGTGGGCAGGTTTTTTTTTTTAATCTGAAATTTTGACAAAACACTCGATTTGCCATCTAGTTGTGCCCGCAAGGTTTTCAGCCCGATCGCCCAAACCCGTGGGGCGCTATGGGGCTTCAATGGGGCTACGGGAGGGGTTATTTGAATGCTTTTGGCTAGGGGATCGAGTTAGGGGTCGTTTTCGAAGTATTTTTGAACGTAGAACCCATTTTTAGGGGTCCCGGAACGATCCGATTTCATGAAAGTGCACTGTGGGGATCTATAGGGCTTTCATGGGGCTACAAATGGGATTTTTGAAAAATCCCAGGAGGTCGAATACGATGATAACTAAAGTAAGAAATATATTGCTTCGTTTCGAGATGATCAATGTGGCGACTGAATATTTCATCAATGCATGTTTGATTTCTCGTCGTTGAAAAGGCTGGATCATTATTCAGTGCCAAATTGAATGCATCCCGCATAAACGGTGAAAATTGGGTTCCCTCAGGAGTTTGTAAAACAATATTGAAATCACCACCAAGCAACATAGGTAATAAATGATATTGGTTTTCACGAACGACTTCAAAAATTGGGTTGGACGTGCTTTGCTGAGTGAAGAATGGATGAGTTTGGTTAGGGAGAGAGAACGACTCCTCTGCTGAATATTCAGCAGAGGAGTCGTTCTCTCTCCCTAACCAAACTCATTGGATTAGACCTCTGCACCATCGGCAAACAACCACTTTGAAGAATGGATGCATTATTGAAGGGAATTTGATACCTATTTGATATTTCGTGCGAAGCACGAGTATCCCAGCGTTAAATTCTGTAAAACTTTTCATAGAGTAAGGACATTATGATGGGTATTGTTCAAAGAGTAGAGATACAAGCTCTAATAGAGTGAGCGAGTTCGATTGCTTCCATGAAATTTAGCATAGATACCTAGTGATAATAGCTCAGAGCAACTTTTTTCATAATATAGAATATATTATACTAAATACATACCTATAATATATTAAGGCTACAAATTAAACGCATTTTGGCAAATTTAGCGTACAGTAGTGATACGTCCAAACAATGTACATTTTTCATGGAGTAGTAGTAGACATTTTCGGCTCACTTGGATCTACATCCTCATCTTCAATTTGGAGCATCGCTGTTTTTGTTGGACCAGAGAAAGTCCGTGTATTTTGTACAATGGTTTTGTAATTAAATATTGTAACCACTTTTTAACTGTTGATTTTTTGATAAAACTTGTGGACTTGATGACGCCTAACCCTTTCAGTACCGAAGGGTATAAATTGAAAGCATAGTCATCGTCAAGTTGGCGAGGCAGATCGTGTATCATCCGCCTGCACTGAGAGAAAAAAAGGGCCTATTCTAGGTTATTTTTCGATTTTTTTTCTAGGTTAAATGCTGCCAACCTAGATTTTTTTTGGTTTTCATTCTAGGGTGGAACAATTTAGTCTAGGTTGAATATCATTTAACCTAGATTGAAAATACTGGTGAAGTTACCGTCCTAAAAATGCAAACAACCAAGATTTAAAATGCGCCACCCCCACACTTTAGTTCTAGGTCAAGTTCACGGTGTGTGCCGCCGCCTCCATCCATTTACAGTCTAGGTTAAAAACATTAATGTCTTGGTTGTCTCACCCTGGTATTCAATGTTTTTCACTTTCATAGACGGTTGATTTACCCTAAAACGAAAACGTTCTCACCCCACCTCAAACAATTTACAGCCATGGCGCGTTAACATAGAACCCTTTTTTCTCTAGGTTGTGCCCCTTTATTTACGAGGTTGTTTCAATTACTATCCCTGTTGTACCAGTTAAATTTCTAGGTAGCTTCCTATTCTTTTCAGGTTGGTCCTAATAAAATTACTAGGTGGTCCACTTTTCTTTCTAGGTTTGCTCCTCTTCCATTGCAGGTTGGTTCTGTCAACTTCAACTATCTTTCTGGGATGTCTCTGTTTCTAACTCAGTACAAAAATTTGAATGTGACGTCATAATATGACTGCCCATAGTGACAGAAATTAGATGATTAGAATTTGACAGAGATTTGGCCTCAACCCCACCGGGTAAATAGCAGGGGTGCCAAGACAACGAGAATTAACGCCCACCGCCTACAGTGGCGCTCTCCGCGACCGCTTAGCGTATGTACCGTAGAAACAACCTGGAATTTATTGAATGAATTACAATCACTGTTGCTTAAACCTAAACCTATTTGTGGTACTACGGTAGTTTTAACCGAGACTGAAATTCTAACTTTTTCTTCTGGGTTGTTACCTAAAGTAACAATCTCGCCTTTTAAACCTCTCGGTTGTTTTCAGTTGGACAACCGAGACTTTAATGGAGGGGAATTATATGGAAGGTCAAATCATTCGATTCTAGGTTACCCCACTTAAAAGTCAAAGGTAGGTAATATATTTTCTAGGTCTAGGTTGACACTTTTTTATTCCAGGTTGTGGTCAGAGGGCAGGTTATAACGGATTAGGTTGTTTCTATATGGGTCTAGGTTGTATTAATATTTTTCGATGTTACTTTAACCTGGACCTATTTTTTTCTAGGTTGAATCAATTGATTCTAGGTGGTTTCAATTTCTTTTCGAGGTTATTTCGGATTTAACCTAGCCACTAAAAAAATCTTTTCTCTCAGTGTGTAGACCCTTTTTAGCCCTTCGTTTAAGAGCTGAAAACCTTGTATTGATGAAAAAACACTGTTATTTATCTGCCTAGAGGCCTCACGTTGTCAACTTTGGCTTGTATGAATATTTTTTCAGTCAAATACTCTTGACGATGTCTCGAGGGACCTAATTAAGCGAGATACTGACCTTTCAGACCCACTCCCCCCCCCCCCCCCTCCTACCACTTTGTTTCCACTTATCCTTTTATTCATATGGAACGCCCGAAAAGGGATAAAAAGGGTGAAACGAGCCAGATGTTGGTGGATGTACAGGGCTATTGTCGAGGGTAGCGCAAGTATAACCAAGGTGATGTTTGAAGGGTTGAGGGGGGGAGGGGAGGTTGCACATCAAACCCAATTAATATTCACAAACCTTCACTCCCTAGGCAGCTTCGCGGAGTCAAGTGCTGCTAACAAAGAGTCATGAAAAGCGGGCAAAGGGGAAAGGACCCTCGTTTTCCTGTTATGATACCCGGAGAAACATGTCGGCATATGCTTCTTCCTTTTAGACTCTTTCGGCGCGTTGTTTGCTCAGTCGTCAATGGGGAGTCACCCGGGCGGAGCAAATGAGTCCGCTCGGCTGAAGGAGGAAAACCATCCCGGAAAATCCCCCAACCGACTCATATTTACTTAGACGAGCGAAATTTTCCCAATGCTCAAACATCCTCCACAAAAGACTCATCCCAAACCGGTTACAACAGTCACGTCGAAAACATCAACTCAATAAAGTAAATTATTGTCATTATCAACGAAACTGGTTCAACGCGCTGTGAAGCTCACCAGGGAAACCACAAAGGGATGTTAACCCGACAGTGTTATTACCGAGAAGAAAAGGGCTGGTTCTCGAAAAAAGGGTTTCATTTCCTAGATAATTTCCGAGTCGAAAAGGAGAGCAGATGTGCCAGTTTGATCAAAAACCTGTTTCAATTACTTCAGCTATTGAATTAACGATTATTATTCTTAATATTGAAAAATTGCACCAGTCGATGAGGCATTTGGGGCCTTCTAAACCCTCATTCAATACCAACCGGTAAACGTATTGAAGTCCAAATGCCGCTGTGAACAAATACCAGTAGGTAAAGCTTCATTTATTACAAACAAAATTTGTATGACAGTGGTCGAGAACAATCTACCACAAAATCAACACGATTAAGAAAAAATGCTGCAAATTTTTCACAAGGGGCTTAATGGGGCTATGGGAGGTGTTTTTTAAGGCTTTTGACTATGGGATCGAGTTAGGTGTCGTTTTCGAAGTATTTTTGGGCGCAGAATCAATTTTTTAGGGGTCCCGGAACGATCCGATTTCACTGTGGCGATCTATAGGGCTTTCATGGGGTTGCAAATGGGATTTTTGAAGGATCCCAGGAGGGCAAATATTTTTCAAGTAAAAAACGAAACATTTTTGAAAAAATAAAATAAAATAAAATAAAAATAATAATATGAAATTTAAAAAAAACCATTTAAAAAAATTTTCATTGACGCCGAATTAAATTTCTGCACGAATAACCTATATCAAAGAATAATAAACCCTAGTGTGAAATTTGTAAAAACCTAATCTTTTTCAACCTGGGTCTTAATTTCACCGATGCAAATTTCAATCTTCTAAAAACTGGCTCGACTCCTGCGAGCCGGTTGGCTTATCTTCGTTCCCTGTAAACCTCTATTCATCCCCTCAAGACCAGTTACTGGTCTACTGAGTGAACAAGGAAGCTATGAGTATGAAACTGATCGCATTTTCGCGCAGAAAACCGTGAAATATGTGTTATTCGCGTTGCCAATGTCAAATTTGACGTTAAATTTTAAAAAATAATTAAATAAATAAAATGAAATAATAATTATTGTTGACGTTTGGCGTTGTTTATCTAGTGGCTGACGGTCAACCAATTATGCGTTTTAGGCGCGGTGGGAAGGGAGGGGGGATGTTTCAATTTTCAATTTCCAATTCGCTCTCCCGCATGTACAGATGAATTTCCACTATTTGAATGGTACCAACTACACATTTCGCTTCCCCCTCCGCATTGTTTGAGGTCGGTGAAATTTCCATGAGGTTTCCGGATCCAATAACGCGACCAAATTTGCGTTTAACCTCCGGACACACCCCCCCACTTCGAACCCCCGTCGGAAACCGACCCTTCGGCAAATAATTCAACCGGCCCCCTGAATCCGAGGGTCTAATAATTGGCACGGCGATACTGCAAGGAGGACGGGGGAGGACTTTAAGAGGGGTAGCTCCGAAGGGGGTAGTTTCAGAACCATTAACCTCGGAAAGATGGACCCGTTTGATTGCCATGTTGACATTCTGAGTACCTACCTAAGCATTCTTGATATCAACCAGCCCACCAGGAGATTCATTGACCCAAGGAGTGATTTAACATCTTAACTGTGTTGGTCATTTTTTTCTACGTTGATTAAATTTTGAAATAAAAATTAGGTTATTACCAGGTACTTTTACGTTATACCCCCCCCCCCCCCCCCCACGATTTTGGTTGCGTTTCGGCGGCTTAAGGTTTGGTATCGTACTGATGATAGCCTAATCAACCGAAACGCGTCTACAAGTTATATTTTTATCGTGGAAAGAGACTACTTCGTCTGAAATCGTCTTTTTACCATTACGCAAACATGAATATTCTTAATATGAATATTATTCACCCTCTAGATGGCTTTATGGCACCCAAGATTTTACTCATTTATGTGTCAATATTCCCTTCTGAGTAGGAATTTGGGTGCCAAAAAATAAAAATAAAATAAAAAATAAAATTAATAAATAAATAAATTCAAAAAATAAAAATAAATAAAATAAAAATAATTAAAAAACGGGTGACTAGGATATGCCAAAGTAGCAAAAAATCTTTGTACATGATGGACAAAATTAGTTACTAGATTTGGATTCATCGCACAAAAATCAGTAAAAGCATTCGAGGCAGTTGGAAAAAAAATCATGTAGGTACATGATTAAATTCCGGATTTCTAATATTTTTAATATTAAATATTAATTTTAAATGTCTCAGTTTTTTTTTTTCACTAAATATTATTTTTAAATTTGTCTCAGTTTTTCCGCTTCTCTCAAATATACAGTAGGTACACAATTTGTGTCCTTTATCTCTCTATTGAGCTTTTATGACGTTTAAATCCACGTCCATAAGGTCTTGAGGCACGTTTCATGGTGGGATGATGTCGAGGGGGGTTCGTAGTAAACCTCTGGGACGTCCTTCCCCTATTCCTGAGGGCTGTGAAACTCGACTATTTGCTTTGGACCAATAGCAAAATGGACTTGAGGTTCAATCAGCGTGTAGGGGGCCGTCCCCCAGTCATCGTGTTCTCCGAGTTCAAATTAATTGCATTGATGCGTAAGATCCAATTAGTGCAGTCCTTACAACGGTCCCGAAGGAGTCAATTCAAATTGTATTAATTCCTCATTAACATTTCAATCTTGTTGTATTCGTCGACACCTCAAGTTTTTCAGTAAAATCCCTACGCTGGGCTGATTTCCCTCAGCGCTTGCACCCAACTTCCTCGTAGTTTTCGTTGGGGTCGTCCAGAGATAATCAGTTAATCCATAACTAACAACTCACTTTGGTGATCCGATAGGTTTCCACCCAAACCCCCCTCGACCGCCTTTCATTCTAAACTGAATTTCGAACCAGGTCCCCAAACCCCAGCACTAGTCACATCTAGCATTTACCCAAACGTTACCAAACCTAATTCAATTACCGGCGACAATGAATTATTCCCACGCTGGTATGAGCTTCCCCCGCTAATCCCCAACAGGTGAAAAGGGTCATGTTGTTCACCCAAAGTGAGCCAACGTTTCAAAAATTTAACGCTTCAACCTGTCAACACTGGGAGGAACTGAACCGAAAGCATGAAACTGACTCGATAACTACGAAAGAAGGACCTAAGGAATGCCAAATGCCAACTCAAATTTCCCAAGTCAATTAGCCAAATGTTTTCCCAATTTTGGTTTATTATTCTTGGAATAATACACCTATGTTTTCGCAACGGAGGTCGACGACTCCGATCGGCCTCAAAATTTGACATTATCCGTTTCAAGAGGTCTAGATTCAAAAACCGACATGTCCGTCCGCCGTCCTGGCCGTTTTGGGCAGTAGGAATTTTTTTTTTAAATCTGAAATTTTGACAAAATACTTGGTTTATCATCTAGTTGTGCCCGCAAGGTTTTCAGTCCGATCGCCCAAACCTGTGGGGCGCTATGGGGCTAAAATGGGGCAACGGGAGGTTTTTTTAAAAGGCTTTTGGCTATGGGATCGAGTTAGGTGTCGTTTTCGAAGTATTTTTGGACGTAGAATCCATTTTTGGGGGTCCCGAAACGATCCGATTTCACTGTGGGGATCTATAGGGCTCTCATGGGGTTACAATGGGATTTTTGAAAGATCCGAGGAAGTAAAATTTTTCCGAATAAAAAAAATCCCAAATTTTTTTTTAAATTGACTCAGAATTAATTTTCACACTAGTAACCTATATCAAAGAATAATAAACCCTAGTGTAAAATTTGCAGCGTTTTTCCCATTAATCGACTGTTCCAATTCTCCCTCCCCCATTTTGCTGAAAATTTTCAACTCATATTTTCCAAGTCAATTAGCCACACTGGCAGGCATGTTCTGAAGTCGTTTCTTTCGACATGGTTTTTATTACCCGGGCCACAACAAGTCCGTCTGTCCGGCGTTATAGCGCCACCCCAACGTGGGCTGGTGCATGATTAACGAACGTCCCAAGACACCCCCAAAACCCCCTAGAACCCACTTAACCCCAGCCTTTACCCTTAAAAAAGGTTTTTTTTTTTTAAGCGGCCGAAAGGGAAAATTTTTATGCGACCATAATTCGGTTTTAGGTGTTTTTACCTCCCAGCAGTAAAAAGACGTGACACGTTGCGAGGAGTTTCCGCCCGGAGCGCTCGCGTGGGTGGCGAGGTGGGGGAACTTACAGGTTTTTACAAGCTCTCCACCTTTTGAATTACTGCCCTCGGCGGTGGTAAACAGTTTTATTTCTGTAGTTTCGTTTTATTTTTTATTTGAGCACGTGTGTATTTGATGGGAGAGAATTTATAAGCGTAGTGTTTTGAGAGTGAATGTCAGACGTGGGAGGTTTATGGAGAACCCGGGAGGTATTTGCAGTGTCGGGACGAGTTTCAGCAGTAGATAACTTGCTAAAGTGGCCGTCAGGGATATAGAACGTCCAGGAGGCTTGGGGTAGTGTGGCGGATCGGCGGAGGCGGTTTTCCTGAACTACCACTGCGTTAAGGGGGAATCTGGGGTTTACTGGGCTAGCAGAGGGCGGCGCTGAGGCTGATTCACCAGCTAATGCTGGGCTCTCAGGATCACGGCTGAATTTGACTGGGAGGCTGAATAACCTTCTGGTTTTGCCACCTTTCGGTGAGTTGGCCGCCCTCCGAAGTCAGGAGCGTCTGTGTCCTCCCTGCAATAACCAGCGTTATCCGTCGGACAGTAGAAGGTCCTACATACCTCAAGCCCAACCCACTCTTTTGATCAGGAAATTGGTTACCAGGGCCTTCACTCCAGTCTTGGGTTTCCCTTTTCTAGCCAAAAGTGAGTGATCGGACTAGAAAAAGATGCCGCAGTGAGTCGTCAATGCTTGGTATTAAGTTGTTTTAACTTAAGCCGTGCTAAATTAAAAACGTCCTACAGTACAAAGAATTTGAACCTAGATAGGACGTTTTAACTTTGGACGGCTAGACTAGCTTCCCCTTTTCTAGCCTTGAAGTATTCGGGCACGGTGAGACTGACTCTGTGGCCGTTCGTCATGACGTGCAGAGAAGGAGCAGTCCCCCATTTCCTTCAAGCGGAAGCAGTCGATTTCGATTTAGCGGGCGAACGAGGAAGCACTTTCGCCTATAAGCGACATAAATGTCCATTTCATAGTGACGCACGTGTGTGAAGAATCTCACAGTTCTTTTACCCATAAGAGAATGATGAACTATTGGTATTCAATATCAAGGAAGAGGCTTTATTATAGCTAGGCGAGGTAGGAAAGTATTGAGTCGGGACGAGGGTTTAGAAGGATATAATATATCCTTCTATAGAGACAAGAAGGACGATGATGATCAGATGAAGAAAGAGAAATACATAAACAGAAAGGCAAATTTAAAAAGTGAATAGATCACGATGACAATAGAGACTGGCTCACTGCACGAGTTCGAAAAGACCCAATGGAGGGGAGCACCTACATGGTCCAAAATTGGAATTTAATTCAATGAAGCAAGGTACGGAGGAAAAACAGATTTGTCAACATTAAAGAGTATGGAGATCGGGGTTAATCATCTGACTTTGAGGCGTGATAATGGGCAAGCCAAGGGTCTTGTTGGAGTGATGAGAAACATGGCATGTTGAAGGCATTGCCTTCTCGGCTTAAGATTGAAAACATATCGGGTGCAATATTAAAACTGACATTTAGCTTAAGGGCGCATGTATAATAGACAGAAAAGCATATCACAGTCAAGAGCAAGGCCTAGCAGGCAGAACAAGGGCCTGGAGAACAGCAATGACGGGATTGCAAATTCCGACAGGAACCATAATTTGGATAATGTCCACTCACAACTTCCTCATTCTGTAGATATTTTAATGGTGGCTGAACTGAAACCTGACTACAAAATTTGTAGAACATTAAATGTTCTAAGTGATCGAGGAAGTAGTCAATACGTCGTCGAAATACGTATTTTATGCGGAGGTAGATTCCCGCAATCTCGTCGTACCGAGGCATCCATTTTACGTTGTACAGAATAAAGAACAACAGAAGAGACGATTAAGATTGTGTTTAGGTACTCAGAGGTTGCCACAGCCTTATAATATAATAATAATATTATTATGGTTATAATAAATATTATATATGATATAATATTTATTATAACCATATAATGGTTGTAATAATTTAGAACACAACCTCATACAATGTACAATATGTCATATTTTGTGGGTGAGAAGTTGCTAAGGTTCGGTCAAATAAGACGAGAATGTGCCGACGTTTCGAGATATTCTCCTATCATCAGGGCCTAATGAAATGAACCAAATGACAGTAGTCAGAAACAATTTTATTTATTTCAATTATTTTTTTAATTTTAATTATTTTTTCTCATGTTGTATACATCATAATATTATATGACAAACATATTATGTTTGTTATTTATCCATATGTTTACTGTATATGTTGTGAAAATACTGTAGGTTACGGTAAACCAGAAGCTGTGCTGGTTCGCTGATTGTATTCGTTTTGCAGGGATTTTGGTTTCATGGTTGGGCTGTGATTACAGAGGACAGGAAGGGGTTCAGTTACAGATGTACAAATCGAAACCGAGAGATCAAACAGAGCCGGAGCAGTCGCGTATCTGCTTTTGAATCTGGCCACACGATGACAACAAGATTTGCCCTGACGAGGCTCGTATCTGCCCAGCAATTTCTGTTTAACCGTAACGATTGTGAAGGTTAATTCTGCTTATTAGGACGGGGGCGCGAGGGGAGTTCGAGGGCGGGTTGGGTGAAATAGGGGAAACCTCCCCTTGTGGAGGGGGTGGGGAACCAATTATAAACGCGAGGGGTTCGAAGTGGAAGATGGCGACTGCGCCTGCGCACTACGCTCTCAACCCTGTTCGGGCGCCCGGGCTTCCCAACTGGTAGGGTTCTCTCTTTGTAAGGGGGTTTTAGGGGTTTTGAAGAGTAGCTAGGAAGAGAGTCCAGGGTGAACGTCACTTGCCATCGTGTATATCGGAGTTTAGTCTGTTGCATTCGGGTGGTCCCCTCGCCGCTTTGCCATCATGGACCTCATGATGTACAGCACTGATAAAATGATTCAGGGCAAATCCCCTCTGCCCATATCCGCCCCTGGGCCGTGTTTTCCCGGGAGATATTCGCCAACATATCGCAGCCCGCCGGACCCGATGAGACGCTGTATGACCAACCCAACTGTAAGTACCAACTTTTCTCATAATTCCGTCCAAAACAGTTCTCCACAACTCCTATAATAAATTCACGACACACAAACACCCCCTAACTTACAAATTACACCTCTCGTGCTATTCATCAATCATCATTAAAAATTGAACTCATTAATATTAAATAAATCTTCAATTTACACATCACATACCTGAAATATTTATTCACACTAACTTATTTATAGTTCACCTAGGTAACGTTTTACGTATTTCACTCACAAACTGATCAACGAAATTTATCTAGGACGACGATAAGAATTGAGTACAAATTTAATTGTCCTCAATTCTTATAGTGAAAATGGGCAGTTTAATAAAATGATTAGAACTTTTATTGTTTATCCCCTACAATATTCAGTACTATCATCAACTACATGGGCACCCATCGATACCTTCCTTTTGCTTGATGAAACTCTGGCAAAACTCAATTTTTCTAATGGTGAAATCTATGGACTGGAAGTGAAAATCAGCACAGTTTTACATGAAAATATACACATTTAGAAACATTACTGAATTGGAAACAAAGTTGGAATGAAGCTCACGAGTAATTTCATTTGGCTAAGAAACTTTTTTTTTGCAGTTCCAAAAGTAGGTAGTTTTTCGGGTGTTATTCAAAATCAGGATGAAAGTTTTATCAATTTTGTTCAGGTGTTTATTTCAAATCTTGAGGCCCTTGCTTCAAGCTAGGAAGTGTCAAGGGTTGATAAGAGTAGTATTTTTGTGTCAAGCTTTTCAAGGTTGATTCCAGGCAAAAATAGTGCAAAACTACTTCACTTTTGACAATCTGACTGAACCCAAAATTGGCGCATGACTTTATTGATACAAATTTTTCAAATATCTTGGGGTTAACCACGGAGTCATAACGAAAAATTATTCAATCAAGATTAGTATCCAAACAAAATCAACATCAAAAGTGACTTTTCACAATCATGGTAGACTTTGTACTAGTATCACTTCATTTCTACAGACTTTTGACATGTTTTTGGGCCTAAAAACCTAAAAACGTCGTTGTTTTTCTTAACACAATGTAACAACGTCAATTACAATGTCTACTAAAAGCTGAAGAAATAATCTAATAATTAAATTACTATTGAAGATGAAGAAATCAATTTTTTATCAATTACTATGGGAAGAGGAGAAATTCCTCGCACTGACCCAAAAATGAAGATGTAAGTTAGCGATGATGAGTTTCGGGTAAAAGCATAATATGCTAATATAATATTATTATGACGGTAGAAGAAGAAAACCCGAAAAGAAACCACATGAAGAGGTTGTTGGAGAAGCAAAAGAAGTACCCAAAAAAACGAAACCCTAATGTGTTCGTCATTTCTATATAAATTCTTGGGCATATATGCCCAAGAATGCGCCGACGTGAAAAAGAAGATTGTTTCGATTCAAAAATATCTTGCCGAACGTATAAAGAGGTTCACGCAAATTGATTGAGAAGGTACTGAAAATGATAATTTTCAATTAAAATAATAATAAATTATAAAATTTATAATTTAATAGCATAAAATATGTAATGCTATTTAATAGCATGGAGTATCTAGGTATCTTCTTTAATAATGGATTAACAAAGATATATATATCCATGTATACTGACTATAGTCAGCAGTTAATGTCCATCATTAGACCCTAAAGATTTGACCAATCGCTTATTGAATTGAATACACATTTTGCTGAAATTTCATAGTGGTGGTTTTGGGTGGATTTTGGCTGGAAATTTATTTATAGGGTCCTTCGGAAGGAATTTTGCATCAGAACTTTGCATCAGATGCATGAGTTTTGATATCACTGAAGCACCGCACACATAACTGTAGGGGATGACCGCATAATATTATAATAATATTATTCAAGCCAACATCAATAATTGATGTTGGCTTGAATAAACGGGGCGGTAAGTTTCCTCCCGAACCTCAACAACTCACCACCCAAATTTCTTTGATAAATTTCCTAAATTCGTGGTGGTTGTTTGGGGATAAAACTATTACATTAAATGAATTTTTATTAACTTGTGACATGCTTAAGATTTCCCGTGAATATTCAAAATTTTCGTATTCGTATTTCGTATTCATAATATTATTCATAATATGTACTATGATTTGGCAACGGTGTTCGAAACTGTAATTTCTATCTTCCAAAAACAACCACCTCGATCGTCCCACAAGTTGTTCGGTAGCCAGGGAAAAACCGGCACTCCCGCAGCGTAAGGCCCAATTACTCTAATTATTATTGTTATAATTACTAAAATGGTATTAGGGACGGACAAGTCTTTTTCATGTGGAAGGGTAAGCCAGTAAGATAGCCATCGCACGAATCCCCCCTGGGAAATGCCGGTTTCACGCTCCCCCAACGTAGAAATTGAGAAAACGATTTTAAAATTCTTCTTAAAAAATTGATGAATAATAAGTATTATGTGTTTGAAAAATACTTGTTGTGTATATTTGAAAAGTAGGTACGATGCGATATTTGAAATACTTCATGCAAAAAGGGACGTAAGTCACATTTTTTTCTCGTTTAGACTTCATTGGATTTTTAAAGGTTTTGGGGGTCGTTATTTCGATTCCTTAAGTTAGGCACCTTGTATCGGCACTCTCTGGGTGTGTTCAGAACTCCTTGACGAAGGGGTTCATGCGAAAAAGTACTCAAGTTCGTGTCTTAAGTTCCTTCTCGCATGAACCGCGAAATCATTCCAATTTCCTTGTCTTTCCCCAGTAATTTTCGTGATCTGACAGGTGGGGGGACCCCCATAAACTATTTTAGGTCTGAACCATAACGAAAACCGTAACCTATACTAAAGAAGTGTAAAATTTGCAGCGTTTTTGGTTTATTATTCTTGGAATAGTACACCTATGTAATCGCGACGGAGGTCGACGACGCCGATCAGCCTCAAAATTTGACACACTGAGAGAAAAAAAGGGCCTATTCTAGGTTATTTTTCGATTTTTTTCTAGGTTAAATGCTGCCAACCTAGATTTTTTTTTGGTTTTCATTCTAGGGTGGAACAATTTAGTCTAGGTTGAATATAATTTAACCTAGATTGAAAATACTGGAGAAGTTACCTTCCTAAAAATGCAAACAACCAAGATTTAAAATACGCCACCCCCACACTTTAGTTCTAGGTTAAGTTCACGGTGTGTGCCGCCGCCGCCTCCATCCATTTACAGTCTAGGTTAAAAACATTAATGTCTTGGTTGTCTCACCCTGGTATTCAATGTTTTTCACTTTCATAGACGGTTGATTTACCCTAAAACAAAAACGTTCTCACCCCACCTCAAACAATTTACAGCCATGGCGCGTTAACCTATAACCCTTTTTTCTCTAGGTTGTGTCCCTTTTTTTACGAGGTTGTTTCAATTACTATCCCTGTTGTACCAGTTAAATTTCTAGGTAGCTTCCTATTCTTTTCAGGTTGGTTCTAATAAATTACTAGTTGGTCCACTTTTCTTTCTAGGTTTGCTCCACTTCCATTGCAGGTTGTTTCTATCAACAACTATCTTCCTGGCCCAGAAATTCTGGGTTGTCTCTGTTTCCAACTCAGTACCAAAATTTGAATGTGACGTCATAATATGACTGCACAATGTCATAGTGACAAAAATTAGATGATTATAATTTGACAATGAATTGGCCTCAACCCCACCGGGTAAATAGCAGGGGTGCCAAGACAACGAGAATTAACGCCCACCGCCTACAGTGGCGCTCTCCGCGGCCGCTTAGCGTACTGTAGAAACAACCTGGAATTTATTGAATGAATTACAATCACTGTTGTTTAAACCTAAAACTATTTGTAGTGCTACGGTAGTTTTAACCGAGACTAAAAGTCTAACTTTTTCTTCTGGGTTGTTACCTGAAGTAGCAATCTCGCCTTTTAAATCTCTCGGTTGTTTTCAGTTGTACAACCGAGACTTTAATGGAGGGGAATTATATGGAAGGTCAAATCATTCAATTCTAGGTTACCCCACTTAAAACTCAAAGGTAGGTAATATATTTTCTAGGTCTTCACAATGTCAACCTAGACCAAATGTGAAGTTCACATTTGGTCTAGGTTGACACTTTTTTATTCCAGCTTGTGGTCAGAGGGCGGGTAATAACGGGTTAGGTTGTTTCTATATGGGTCTAGGTTGTATTAATATTTTTCCATGTTACTTTAACCTGGACCTATTTTTTTCTAGGTTGAATCAATTGATTCTAGGTGGTTTCAATTTCTTTTCGAGGTTATTTCGGATTTAACCTAGCCACTAAAAAAATCTTTTCTCTCAGTGCATTATCCGTTTCAACAGGTCTAGATTCCAAAACCGAAATGTCCGTCCGCCGTACCCCGTCCGGGCCGTTTTGGGCAGTAGGAATTTTTTTTGAGAATCTGAAATTTTGAAAAAACTCGGTTTACCATCTAGTTGTGCCCACAAGGTTTTCAGTCCGATCACCCAAACCCATGGGGCTAAAATGGGGCTAGGGGAGGGTTTTTTTTAGGGTTTTAGCTATGGGATTGAGTTAGGTGTCGTTTTCGAAGTATTTTGGACGTAGAATCCATTTTTGGGGGTCCCGGAACGATCCGATTTCACTGTGGCGATCTATAGGGCTTTCATGGGGCTAAAAATGGGATTTTTAAGGATCGCAGGAGGTTAAATATTTTTCGAGTAAAAAACAAAGAATAAAAATTAAAAAAAAAAACCATTTTTTTCCAAAGTTTTTTCTATTGACACAGAATTAAATTTATTCACAAGTAACCTGTATCAAAGAATAATAAACCCATGTGTAAAATTTGCAGCGTTTTTTTCTCTACATTTACCGTAGTTATTGCGTGAGGCTATAACGTGCTTTTTCCAGGTTATGACGGGTTTCTGGCCAGGTGAGGTCGTTTTTATAGTATTTTGGTGTCGTTTTTAATGTACCTACCTAATTTTGAAAATAGAATCGATTTAAGGTGCTACCACACCCATCCGACCACTTCACGACAATTCGATAGTTAAAAAAGTGGGAAGCCCAAGTGTCATACTAATGTTAATGGACGTTATTGAAGGAAAAAAAGTAGTTACTTTTACGGCCAGATACACTGTATTTGCCCTACAACATTTTAAATTGCAAATAAAAAGAAGGAGACGACCTATAAATAAAAATGCGAGTGAAAATGGAATTAAATGCGCCTTTTAACAAAAACGGGAGGTTTTTATCAGAGCTACAAACCTTTTAAAGAATTAAAAGTTTCTGAATCGTTAATGTTTTTCCCCGTATTGACATGTGCATCTCGCCTTTCAAATAGATGGGGGCGTATATCAGTTATTAAAGAGCGTTCGTACGTTTGGAAACAGTTTTCACTTCGGGCAAAAGGCTTTTCCCCCGGTATAATTTTCGGTCGTCTCCGCTCGTGACAGGGTAATTTGTAATAGCGGTGCAGTCAAATCGGGTAATTTTCCCGATGCCGAGCACAGACTATGAAGGGGCAAAAAGAGGTCGAGATTTTGCATATTTCATCATAATTGTTTCGACATTACCCGACTACATTTCCCGTTCTGCGCGCCCACCGAAAAGACAGTCCGGAGGATGATTAGCCGGCCGATTGAAATATTAATCCGTTGCGAAAACCTCGCCGAAACCGGATTGTAAGAACGTTGAAATTTTTACCCTCGTGACGTTAACGTTTTTTTCCCCCTGCTCTCTCCTCCCGCAACGTGTAATTTTCCTTGCGGAGAGCGCGGTTTTTCCCAGGAAAAACTATTTTTCGCCACTCCCCCTCCCGTCGCTGTGAAACTCTGCCCACTTGATCGCAAATCCTCCCCATTCATATTTCATGAGGCCCCTTTTTATCCGGCCGATTTGAAAGTATCATTTGAACACCCTCATAACCCCCAGTCGATTCGTATAAATGTAGTATTTTTGTATTAAATCAAAATTGAGTCAATGATGAAAATGCGTTCGAGGGGATTTACCCGCTTTTTTCAATAAAAAAAACGGATTCATTTATTGGGAACGAAATAAATTGTGCCACCAGAGCTGTTGTAAATTCCTGAGCGAAGCCCTTCTAAACGTGGACGCCCTGGGAAGGCCACTGTGGTATGACTGGGGGGGATAACGGGCATCGCCAAAACTGGTTTGTAGGAAAAATGCCTACTCAGTACGCAACTCTGCTCAGACCAAAGGGCAGCAAAACCAGTTTAATATCTTTTCGGGCATGGGAAAACGGGGAAGCCGCTTCTTCCCCGCACGACATGGTTGGTGGGTCAGGGGTAACTCCCCTCTTCGTGTAATAATTTAATTTTTTATACCTAACTACATACGTGCACGTATCAACATGTTGATGAATACGGCAGTTATTAATGAGGCGGAATATTCTGTTATTAAGTGGTGGGTCACGCTCACGTTCTCGCTTTTTTATATTCAAATAATAATAAAAAATGCATAAAGATACGTAACACATTATAATGTTGGTATACCGTCTAGATTCGTAATACTATCTTTATGTATCAATTTTAAATGGCTCGAGTTGAGAATTTTGCTATTTCATACTCAGAATCCAGGCCGTCTCTTAACAATTTCATCGAATACAACCTTCGGGAGTGACTTGACACTATCGAAAAATTCAAAAGTGGGATGTCTCTTGTATTTAACGTCAGCACATTGTAAAACGTAAAACTAAATTTGTGTTATTCGTAATATGAATCATAAAATAATGTTATGTTCCCTGTTTGGCATGTTTGGCACATCAGTCTCGCTTCGAAATGTACCTAATGTGGATGAGTATCAGAACGAAACCCGAAACCGTGGATACGCCTATGAACATGCATTTTGATTTAAAAGCCACAAATCCAACCTTGGGCGCGCTCTAGCGAGCGAGCGAGTGATGAAATCTTGCCTGCTTTAATTTAATATTAAATATTAACTAAATTTTAGTTAATTTTGCGCTATACTGCTTAATTTTCGACTTAAAAGCAACAACAACAACAACAACAAAAAAGCCCAAATATTTTGAGTTTTTTGCAATAATGACAAGATTCGAGGTAAGATTTCGTTCATAATACCTCTGATTCATTTCCAACGATCCTAAGTACTGATTACGACTACACCAATACTTCTAAGTATTGGTGTTGGGATCCCAACACAGGCGGCGGTGAGAACATGGACGCATCGCCCTGAACTATAAATAATTATTAATTAAGTTCTATAATGATTATTATTATCTAGTGTTATAACTATTTATATTTAGGTGAAATCCGTGTACACAAGTTTTGTACTCAGATTTCACCCGCGGTTTCAATCGCCTTGATAATCGAGAAACGAAAAGAAAGAAAAAAATCATAATCTTTTGTTGTTTTTATTTTTTTCAGTGGGACACATGGACGCAGGAACAAATGAAAAAGGTAAGCTCCCCATGTGATTTCACAATTAACCATCATCACCCCTTCATGAAGTGCTGAAACGTATTTCTCCATAAGTAAGATTTATCCCAAGGCATAGACCACATTAATCTCACTCTAACCCTAATTAAGCACTCTCAAAGCGCTCTAATCATAACCCCTTCCAACTTGTAATGAATCATCTAGTATCCTCGTGGGTTTAGAACTTTGACCGACTTTCAGCTCAGCAATGAATTTGCAGAGTCGTGTTGAGTAGGTATACCTCATATATGAGTGGTAATTCGATTTTTTTTTAAATTTTTTTTAGATTGTTAAATAATTAACCTGTCGAGCTTTTGCACGCAGTGTGGAAATTGCTTCGGGTAAAGCATTGCACCACTATCGGGACAAGTGTAATTTTTCCGGGGATAAACCCCGCCGTGTATTCCCCGGGAAAAGAGGTGGAGAGTATTTTTTTTTTCCTTTCCCCGCAAGTTTCCAATCCGCACCCCCCAAAAGCGTTATAAATAATTCATAAAGGGCGTCCCAAGACGTCTCGGAAAAGGGGGATGGAAAAAACCGATGGTTCCGAGGATGGCGAAGGAGACGTTGGGGAGTTATCGCGAGAATGGGGAGAGGCCCCTCTAGAAGAACACATTTAGATTTGTCTACAACCCATCGTAGATTATTCATAAGAAGGATCGTATAGGAAAAGGAGAGAGAAAAGAGTGGAGATCGGAAAGTTACTGGAGCGATAACCAAGTGGTTGACAACTGGTTTCAAAGGAGTACAACCGGATCGGAGTGGTTGAAACGCGTTTCGTAGAGGATCAGGACCTGTTTGAATAACTGATAAGAGTTTAGAGGCGATAAAAATCTTTTAAAATGTTCCAAAACCGGTTAGGAAAATTGCAAACCCGGTTTGAAGGACCAATAACCAGTTTCAATGGGGCAAAAACTGGTTTGGAATAGTTAAAATGGCTTGATTAGGTCTAGAATATAGCTAGATCGATAATTGGGTTGGAAGGCGTAAAACTGGATCAGAGGGATTGAAATGCCGCTTGATGAGGTTTAGCACTAGTTTGAAAGAGCAATGTATCGATAATCTGGTTGAGGGGATAAAAACCAGTGTGGAAGCATTTTTAAAAATTTCTGAAGAGAGAACTGCTTTGGAGAGGTTGAAACTAATTGGGACGGGGTAAAACTGCAGTGGTTGAAACTCAGTTTTAAGAGGCTCACCTATTTGGGTGATTCCACGAAAACTGGAAGTTTTTGATGTCCAAATATGAGTGAAAAATTCTTTCTTTGTTTATAGATTTTTTTGATTAGGCTTACTTTGAAGGTGGTTCAGATGAAGTTTAGCAACGAATTCAATCATACAAGTGCTCCGTTTAGCAAGAATAGAAAATTTTGTAAATTCGTAAGATGAGGGAATGAGGTAGGTATGAGAATGAGGAAAACAAATAAAATGAGACGCCAGATTGATTTTGAATGTATAATAAATTGACTCTAGCGTACATTGCGTTGGTCTACTCAATTAATGAAAAATAGGAAATATATTTAGGTAATATAATAAAATCGTAAGAATGTAGGATCATCCTCATTCTCTCATTCCGAACCTCATTCTCTCATTTACCTATGATTAACGTGAGAGAATGAGAATGAGAGAATGAGGTTTTTGGCTTCAAAATAGGATGCTATTGCACACATTGTAATTACTGCAATTTTCAAAAATCACATGGCACAAGCACTTGGCAACGCTCACTATGTGACTGATAATCAAAATTCTGAAACTTACCGCAACTAGTTTATGAAAGATGAGAGAATGAGAATTCAAGTGCCGGAAGATAAAATTCTCCCACAAAACAGGACACCGACTGAAGAGGGAGGATATTTTGACAATGACGATTTCTCGACGTGCAGACGCGATGTGTGGAAGTGTTGCTGACCCATTTTTCCGGTCCTACTGGGGGCATGGCGGACACACGACTTTCTCAAAATAATGTGAGAGAATGAGGTGACTACCTCCGTGACAGCCACATGATGTTGTCCTTACTCAACACGGTTCACTGTTAAAATCCGTATTCTCTAAAAAGTTGAAGGTGAAGAGCAGGTGAAAATAACGATACATTGGATTTTGGCGAAAATCTACTTGGTTCATCGTCAGTAGTTGTTGAAGTTGGAAACTCCGAGAAAGGGACACGTGAGAGAATGTGGATATCGAACTTCAAATTTGAAATTTCATACCTAAGATTTCAAGGAAAGGGATGAAACTTGATTCGAATTAAAGCTATCGTCTTCTCCCTTAAGCCCAAATTTTTTTTTTTTTTTTAAATCAAATAGGAGAGCCATCGTGTTTGAAAGACCTAAAATTTCCAGTTTTCGTGGAATCACCCATTTGAGCGATAACAGCTTTTGAGGGTGTTTGAACGTTTTTCCAAGTAAATTTAGTTACTTGCTTCAACAAGGAGTCTTTCATTAGTGGAAATAGAAGGAAATGGATGCTAAAAAAATCGCATGTAGTGTTGGGTTCATATTGATAGGACAGTTTTTATGTGAAATTGTAAGAAATCGAATGATAAAATAATTATTATTATAATAATCATTAAAATTAAAATTATACTAATAGGGTATATATTCCTATAACTAAGATACTATTTCTAGGGTAATTATTACTATATTTATCTATTTTCCCATTAGGAAAGATGTGCCACAAATTTAGGTGTTGAAGAAAAATAAATAAATGGTGAAATTTTTAGAGAATAATATTCTTTGTGGTGTTTGATCTATCAATTCGTAACATGCACATGATCCAACACCACACATTCAAATTTTCGGCATAACAAAGGCCTTTTCTGTGACAGGAACAGCGTATAACTTTTTGGTGGACGTCACTGGGGCATTGCGATCCACTCCCGCAATCCCCGTTTCGGACACAGCTAAAACGGCCGACTCTCGAGCACGAAATTGCTGCCAGCATTGCAAACGTTGGACAGGCCTGGAGAGCTTGGATGCCATCCCGCTGCCTTGGACTGCCCGAGCCGGCTTGGATGCCTTCCTGACCAACCTTGGAAACTCTTAGCCACCTTCACGAACTTTGGAAGCCTTGGGCAGGTCTGGAAAGATCGAGACCATCGTGGCAACCCTTGAAAAGCTTGATCCAGCTTGGAACCGTATTGACATGCCATGGAAACTCGTCCCAGCTTGAGATGAGCTTAGCAAGCCTTGGGCAGCTGTGGAAAGCTTGGGACCATCTTGGCAAGCCATGGAAACTCTTGAAGGATCGCACCGACCTTTTAGCGGCGACCCCTTTCACTTTTTTCGTCGAACGGGAGTCAATCGCTTTGCGTCCATCCGATGGTTGGTGATTTGAGCTCGTCCGTGATACGTTATCAACGGCCTATTGACCGAACATCTCCTTTTCCTTTTTTCCTATTTTTAAAGGAATAATACGAGATAAGTATTTCGCATTGATTTCCCAGGTTTGTAATGTTTTTTTTTTTTTTTTTTTTTTTTGCCATCTTTTGAAAATGTTGCAGATGGAATTTTCAAATTCCGACTGAAAGTTTGGATTCCTCGTTTAAAAAAAAAATCTCAGACTGGTCTAAAAAAAGCCTTTTAGTCGGTCTTAATTTTAACCCCCACAGATTCTTCTATTTTCCGCGAATGTTCTGCTCACAGATACGCCAAACGGAGCAACTTTTTCGTGGTTTCGAACTTTTCTCGAAGGTACTATGCTCACCGAGACCAATTTTGGTTTATTATTCTTGGAATAATACACCTATGTTTTCGCGACGCGGGTCGACGACTCCGATCGGGCTCAAAATTTGACATTATCCGTTTCAAGTGGTCTACATTCAAAATCCGAAATGTCCGTCCGCCGTACGCCGTACGCCGTCCGCCGTCCAGGCCGTTTTGGGCAGTAGGAATTTTTTAAAAAATCTGAAATTTTGACAAAATACTCGGTTTACCATCTAGTTGTGCCCGCAAGGTTTTCAGCCCGATCGCCCAAACCCGTGGGGCGCTCTGGGGCTAAAATGGGGCTACAGAAGGTGGTTTTTGAAGGCTTTTGGCTATGGGATCGAGTCAGGTGTCGTTTTCGAAGTATTTTTGGACGTAGAATCCATTTTTTGGGGTCCCGGAACGATCCGATTTCACTGTGGCGATCTATAGGGCTTTCATGGAGCTAAAAATGGGATTTTTGATGGATCCCAAGAAGTTAAATATCTTTCGAGTAAAAATTAAAGAATTTTAGAAAAAACACATTTTTGAAAAAAAATCGCCTCAAAAAATTTTTTTTGAAATATAAAAATTCAAAAAAAAATTTTTTTAAATTTTTTTTATTGACAGAATTAAATTTCTGTACAAGTAACCTATATCAAAGAATAATAAACCCTTGTGTAAAATTTGCAGCGTTTTTCCAGGTTTTTGTTTTGTTTTCCAAAGATTGCACGTCCTGTCAGTGTCCTCCTCCTCCTTCTTGTGCTGTGGCTTTAATATTGTAGACCAGGGGGCCACTACAGGTAGGGCTATCAGATACGCCAAATGGTGCATATTTTTTTTATGGTTTCAGACTTTTCTCGCACTATGCTTGTCGAGGCGATTTTGTTTTTCTTCTTTCGACTGAACCACACGGAATTTCCAATCGAAAGGTGTTTTGAGGGGTGCAGAATCCAAATGCCAACTCGAAAAAGGCCGCCCGGCGAATCCCATTCAGCTCGACTAGTTTCAACTGTAAGACGTTCTTGATGGTATTTAAGTTCCATTTACAAGCGGGATAGGGCGTCTTAAGGGAAGAAGGTTTCGAAGGAAGTTCGGGAAGACCGTTTCAAGGGAATACGAATCTACAGCATAAATCGTCCGGAACAGGAGCAGCATGTGAATGGTGGGCTGAAACTCGTCAATTTACTGACCGCTTTGGACTCCCTTCAAACTCACCCTTGTTTTTTTTTCCACATTCCCCCTTTCCTTGGGTTACTTGGTTATTCTCCTGGTTTAACCCTCCTTGGCGTTTTCTCCGTTTTCCTCGGGTCTCACCTCTGAATATATACGGCTGGATTTGTGCTCCATCCCCTCCTTTCCACCCCTCTGCTATATCAGGAAATGTCCCGCCTTCCCTTTGGCTTTTCTCCCTCATTCCTTCCGATCAATAGCCCACCATCTTCAAGACTCTCCTTCTCGACTCAGAAACCATAGTTTTCCCTGGCTGTGCCCAGCAACGACCCAGTAGTGCCAACCGGTATTAAAAGGTAGTCAACGACCAAACCGCACAGAAGGAAGGACATTCCGAGCAATTAGATCCCCATTCAGAGGGGTTACCAGGGCCGCCCTAAGGACCCCCAGCTGCGTCTCTGGCCCATTTACGGATTCTGTAACTGTAATCATAGCACCATAATAACATATCAACACAACTGTTGCCTCCTCTCGATTTCACCCCTCAGTACGGGCGTATTCGGAGGGGTGCCACATATGTCCCGGCTTAAGCCATGAAATCCGATCCAAAAACAGTCCCTACTGGCTAAAAGGATATTGCATTTCAAAAAATAAAGACCGTTTGATGATTCTCGTATGACTTAGAAGATTATCGGCTATTCTCTGTTTGAGAGGATTCCTTCTGTCAATATGCCTTGCTAAAGAATGACCCAGTTCGCGCTATTTCGGGTTTTATTCTGGGACATATACACCTATGAACTCGCGACGGAGGACGAAAATTTTGATCCGCCTCAAAATTTGTCCTGTTTCATAATGTGCGAATTCGTAAATAAAATGCCCGTCTGCCGTATGCTGTTTTGGTCAGTAGGAATTTTTTTAAGAATCTGAAATGCTGACAAAATATTCGGTTATACATCTAGTTGTATCCGCACAGATTTCAGCCCTCTCTCAATCCCGTGGGGTTAAAAATGGGCTACGGAAAGGTGTTTCTTTTAAGTTTTGGGCTATGATATCGAGTGGGGTATCGTTTTTGAAGTATTATTGAACGTAGAATCCATTTTTGGGCATCCCATAACCATCCGATTTCACCGTGGGGATCTGTAGGGCTTTCAAGGGGCTGCAAATGGGAGGGATGCCAGGAGGTCGAATAAGGTGTCGTTTTCAGAGTATTTTCGGACACATAATCAATTTTTTTTGAGACCCCAAGAACTGTTTTAATTTTTTTTTTTTAATTTTTTATGGTCAGAATAATTTTTGCACAATTTATACCAAAATAATGAACTAGCGTAAAATTTGCTGCGTTTTTCCAAAAAATATTGCCCATTTTCGGTCGCATTGCAAGAAAGGGAAATATCCCAAGTGTTTAATAGGAGCAGGTGCGGGCTCTCAGGAATTATGAAGTTCTTAAAAAGAGGGGGAGGATCTTGATTTAGAGGCAATGAATTAAAGAAACCCCGTAGGTTTTGCGTGAAGAGATAATCTGTGGGGGAAGATGACTGAGGGCGTTTATTTTACAAAGTAGCGCCCATTTAAAGGCCAATTTACCAAAACAATTCGACTCTCCGGTCGTTTAAACTTTTTTTTTTTTCGAGATGAATTCAACAGTTTAGTGCAACTGGAGGGTCTTTACTAGTAAGTTACACAAATATTTGAACCACTTTATGGGATTCGAACCCGTAGCGGTGTATTTGGTGTTCGAAAATTCATCCGGATTCGGCAGAATGCGAAAAATTGACGATGTAGTGAAGAAACGCTAAATGGTGAGACTGCCTGTGGTTAAACATGTGGAGGTCACCTTGCATCGGGTCACTCCATCATACATACCAAAACCAAGTACATCTTGCACGGGACTTATTCCGTCATATTGCGGACTCCTACTTCCATAAATTACTTTCTACTCCATAAAATAATAAATTTTTTTTCTCTTTTGGACCAATGTGGGACCCCAAAAAATATATTATGCGTCCACAATTAATCAAAAAACTATACCTCATTCGACCTCCTGACATCCTTGAAAGCCCCATTGGGCTCCACGGTGAAATCTGACGGTTCTGGGACACACAAAAATGATTCTACGTCAGAAAATACTTCGAAAACACACCCCACTAGACACCCCAAGCACTTCAAAAACTTCTCCCACAGACCTCTTTTTAGCCCCATGCATGGAGTTCCACGGGTTTGAGCGATCAGGCTGAAAAACCTTGCGGGCACAACTGGATGGAGAACCGAGTAATTTGTTCAAATTTCGGGTCCACTAAAAATTAAAAAAAAAAATTAATTTGCTCTTATGCCCAAAACGGCCTTGACGGAGGACGGACATTTCATTTCCGGAAATTTCATAATATGACGACATTATTCAATAATTTGTTAGTACAAATTTTGACCCCGGTCGAAATATATGACCCCATTACGAAAACATGGGTTGATTTTTCTGAAAATAATAAACCGAAATATCGTTGTGAGGATTCTCGGGGATTTTTTAAAAAGGCCGCTTTCTTCATCACCAGTTTTACTTCATTTCCCGACGTTTCGGACACGTATAAGCCTCCATCATCAGGGGTCTAGCAAACATACAACAGGAGATTAGGCTAATCCCTATTTAGACACATAATTTCCTATTTACGTTCATAGGACTTACTTAGTCAAGGAACTCAATGCTATCACATCGTCGTCAATAAGGAAACTCGTCTTTACGTTATATTTCAGCAAGGGAAACCTCATACCTAACATGTGCAACACAAATTTTAATTTTAGTATATCAATTACACCTCATTATTTATCACATACAAAAATTGTCAAAAAATTACCTACCAAATCAATTTCGCATATTCCATTTTACTAGTAGAAGGCAGAATAACTGGCCGCAAATGGTAATAACGTTCAAATTTTAAGAAGCAACACGTTTCGCAAAAATTATACGAGGTAAGGGCGTTATCAGAATTGATATCCCGTACAACTACAACATCGATATTCTCTATTCACCATGGCGGACAGACATCCACACCTACCAGCTATTGACACATTTCTATTTTCATTACATTTTTATAGTATTTTATTGCACATGGAAGGTTTACACTTAATTTTATTACTTTTCAAATAGACTGAAAAACTTATGGTTTAGTACTCTTAAATCATTTTTTCGAATATTAAAAACATTACTACCTCCTTTCACTATGTGTATATTTTCTAAAATACGCCTCTTATATAAACAAGGCTCATTTGCAACAATTTTTACATCATTTATATTCACTAAGTGTCCAGTATCTCGGCAGTGGCGGGAAATCCCAGATACACAATCCTTCTTATTATACACATCTTTATCATGTTCAATTAATCTTTTTCGCAGAGGTCTACCTGTTTCACCTATATAAAATTTATTTGAGCAATCATTATTATTACATTTAATTTTATAAATACAATTTCTTTTATCTAACTTTTCAATTTTATCCTTAGTATTTGACAATGTTTTTTCTATTTTATTATCATATCTCCACGCAATAGGTATTTCATGCTTCTTCATCACACGCTTCAAACTCCCAGCAATTACAGGATTATAGGTACGACGATGTGATAGCATTGAGTTCCTTGACTAAGTAAGTCCTATGAACGTAAATAGGAAATTATGTGTCTAAATAGGGATGAGCCTAATCTCCTGTTGTATGTTTGCTAGACCCCTGATGATGGAGGCTTATACGTGTCCGAAACGTCGGGAAATGAAGTAAAACTGGTGATGAAGAAAGCGGCCTTTTTAAAAAATCCCCGAGAATCCTCAGAACGATAGTACGTGAACATGGCCAACACAAACCAACAGAATAAACCGAAAGTTAACGCAATCTTTAAAGGCTGATGTAAGATGGATGCGGCGAGATAGTGAGATTCCAAGACGATTTCAGACGACGTCTATTCCTACGATACAATTTCTCGCGGAAATATACTACTTCGTCTGATATCGTCTTTCACTTTCAAGGCTGAATTTAAAGTTAGGTATGGGTTTTATTCACACAACTGTTAATTATCTCGAAATGCGAGACTTTTAGTCTCTAAAAATTATTATGTCTAGGGCTGGTGACAGGGGTAAGATACTACTTTACGCACGACCATTGAGTTATGCGGGTTTTGCATAACCAACCCATAAATGAAAACCGCCGAAACTGGCGTCCAGTAGTAGTAGGGCTTGGGACGAATTGCGACACATAATTTTCGGGGTTCCCTAGGTCGGACCCACGAAGGGTCGGATTACGCTTCGAACTCGAAGTCGTTATTAGCACGGTCGTAAAAAGGACCGTTCCGAGTACCTGAGATGGCCCTTTGAGACACTCTATAAGCAAGGCCCACTACACGAAGCAAAGCTATATTAAGAGTAGGCCTATAGGGGTGAAATCGAGACTACTAGCGATTCTCCCACTAACATAGGTACTTAATATAATATATTATATTACTTAATATAATATATTATACTATATTAGGTACTTAATATAATATATACTAATATTATTAGTTATATATCAATGTCAAAGATGGGCGTATTCTTATTCGCAAATACGAATACGAATATCACCCAAAGCACGCCCAACCGGCGAATACGAGTACGAATTTATTCGTATTCTCAACTGTAAATACGAATATTTGTATTTTCGGACGTATAAATACGAATATTCGCAGAAAAAATTTGCGAATATTCGTGTTCTCGATGATGAAATACTCAAATAGGTTCAAACTACGTTTGAACATACCTGAAAAAATGAAAATACACTGGTATACCGCCTTATTCGCAGGAAAAAAAATCCGATTCTCACTTATCCAGGTAATTCCCACTTATCCAGGTTAGGGATGGTCAGGGATGTTTAGGGATGGTTAAGGGGGTTTGGGATGGTTAGGAATGGTTAGGGGGGTTTGAGATGGTTAGGGGGGTTTGAGATGGTTAGGGGGGTTAGGGATGGTTAGGAATGGTTAGGGGGGTTTGGGATGGTTAGGTGATCCTGTTGGAATAATCTGCCATAACTGGCTAAGTAAGAATCACCTGGATGAGTGAGAATTACCTGGATATGTGAGAATTAACTGGATAAGTAAGAATTACCTGGTTAATTGAGAATCACCTGTCTAAGCGAGAATTACCTGATTATCATTTATTCAGGTAATTCTCATCTATCCAGTTAATTCTCACATATCCAGGTCATTCTCACTTATCCAGGTGATTCACTTATCCAGGTAATTCTCACTTAGCGGCGAGATAGTGGGAATTCATCTTTAAAAAGACGATTTAAGACGAAAATCGTATTTTTTAAATCTAAATAGCTCATTTTTCTGTAATAATTACAATCTGTCAAATATATTAAGTTTCTAGATATCCTAATATTTTCATTATTTTTCGACGCCTATAGGTATATATCCGTTTTAGACTATGATACAATGTCCTTCTAAATTATTTTTCAGATTGCTGTCATTTCATTGGCTGAGAAAATCGAAACAGTCAATGAAACCAGGTTTGAGTCCCTGGTTTACATAGGTGTAAATACATAGGTGTATCACTCCAAGAATAATAAACCAAAAAGTGGTAACTCATTAGCGCTGAACTCACATAATATGTCATCACATAATATGACTCTATACCTAAGTCAGAGTTTTATTTTAATGCAATTTAGTATCTCTCAATCCTGGACTCCGGGCAGCCGGCCTTCTCACTTGAATTTAAGGTAGCCATTGAGTATTGACCACTTGAGGAGGTTCTGGCAGAGGTCATAAACAGCTCGCCTTCGTCAATTCGGATTAGCCCGTTGACAGCTAAGGGTCTTCGAGACTGCACAGGTATAAGGCCAGGTATAAGTCCAGGTGTGGGCAGAAATCATGTGTCGCAATTCGTCTTTTACCAGTAGTAGTAGTAGTAGTAAAAACCTGCTTTATTAGTAAACATATTTCGTTGGCCCGACTACAAAGGTTAATTATACATAGGCTAATTATCTTTGCTCTAGCATAGTCCTCCTGGGAGTCATGCACTGACAATAATAACAAACAAACACAATAACATGTTTTTTAATAGCGATATGTCATATCGCTATTAAAAAACATGTTATAATTATTTATATAATTTATATAATTATGTTAACATAGTCATATCATATCGTATCATTCATAGTCATGTTACTATGTTACTTATAACTTTATTTAATAACGAGCAACACGAAAGGTTATAGTATAGATTTTAACTGTAGAAACGATGAACCATTTCAATTTCAATGGTTTCCTGAATGCTCGCACTATTTCGTGGTACTATCATCCTTTATTTTATAAGTGAAGAGAGAAATCTGCAAAAGGGCCTAAGTGCCATATTTTCCGAATTTGAGATTTTCGTGCTTTTGGGTCCAATGTGCCATCATAAGCTTGCACAAAACGTTTCAGAGCGATAGTGCTGCTCCAACCGGAATAAAAATGCATTTCCAACCAAACAGGCCTAAGTGCCAGAGTAGTTGCACTTCAGAAGTAGCCGTTTTGTACAAACATTTGCAGAAATTTTCTGCCTGGGAATCCCAGTTATTGGGATTATACCAATCTTTTGCTGAGCCCACGCGTCAATCCCCCTTACCTCCACAACAACCTTTTTTGGTTCGCAAAATATTGAAGAATTTAGCGCTCCCCTGTGACGCATATCGGTACTCAGCTAACCTCGGAAGTTGGCAGGAGGGTTGAAAATAATACTTGGGGTGCAGGCGACATCATCGAGATCATGCTCTCCCCCCCTTTCAGTTTTACAAGTGTAACAAGGCAACATGAAGCGAATCCCAAACCCCTTCCCTCGTACTGGGAAAACATGATTACCAACACATCTCACAATCCCTCTCCCCTCCCGAATAACATCAACGTTTCCTTGTTTACGATGATGTTTCGCCAACCCTGCCTCCTCCCTCTCCTCGCCAACCGTTTTCCGAGGGATGATATTTTATGGGCTCAATAAAAACGACATCTTCTCCGGGAAACGTCTCCCCCTGCACTTTAAAGGGCTAAGTTACAAATTAAATTTCCTACGTAAGTGCACCGAAAAAGGAAAGAGGGAGTGACACTTTGTTCTTGAGTACATTTTAGGCAATAGACCGTCTTGCGCCAACTCAAGGAAAGTTTTAGGCTTTTCATGTTTACATTTATTTCAAATTTCCGTTATTAGTAAACGAAATAACCAGTTTAGAGGGGTCGATTGATGACTGGTTTGAAGAAGTTTAGGAAGGGGGGGGGGATATCAGGTTTAAACGAGTTTTAGCAAAAAATCGATTTTTCACATTTCGATTTGTTTAAAAATCGATTGAAATTTCATCGTGTGTTCATTGCAAAACATTTGATTGATTCATTGGTCAGAAAAGCGAATCGTATACGATTATACTGATACATTATAATGCCACCAGCAGTTCTTAGAGGAAGCCATAACCGGTTTGAAGAGGTTAAGAAGTGGTTTAATTGAGCGATGACGTGTTGAGAGCCCCTTTGAGGAAACATGAACAGGTTTAGACATGTTAAAAACCAGTTAAATGATGTTAAGAACATGTTTAAAGGGGTTCACAGCTGGTTTAAAAGAACAATTTGGAAGGGTTTATGAACCGGTTTGATGAGGTAAGAAGTAGTTTGAGGAAGCTATAACCGGTTGGGAAAGTTTATTAACGATATCCACTTAGAGGGTCAGATTTCATCTTTTAATACAGATTATGTTTAGAGCTGAGTTGATGAGTTGTTCACCAGTTTTGAATAAACCCAGACTTGGTGAAGTTTGTTTTTTTGAAATTGATTGACAGCCGTAAAGTTAAAATCATTGAGCGCCAGGTGAGTGAAGTGCATAACACCTGTCAGGCGCTGAACGGGGGTACACTGGGGATTGCGCTTTTTCCGAGGGAGGTTACTGGGTAGACAGTGTTGCCGTTCGTACTGCGGTTTGAGCCGGTTTTTTTTTTCTTCACCTGTCAAAAAAAAACGCCGATAAATCACCTTCGAGGGGGAAAGTTTTCAAGTGCATGTTTTGTGCTGTGCGTGAACACTCTCCCCCTGATTACACACACCTTATTCCTTCCTGATACACTTCCGGTGAGCCGCACGTGTTTCTGTTTACAAACAAGTGGTCACACTGACTAACCACTTCCCTTCATTAGGCGTCCCCTTCAGGTCCGAATTACGTCATCATTTTCACTTTTAAAGCCCCAGCAGTGAGGTGAATTTTACCCAACGCAAAAAATATCGATGAAAACTTTTTTCCGTCTGCTACCGAGTCAAAACCTCGACCCTGATCAAAATCAACTTTTCGACGGGATTATTTTGTTATTGTCGCTGGGGACGTCATAGTGTCACGAGGGTGTACAATCATTACAAATGGATTTATCAGAAGGGTTCTCTCCCCATCAATTCAAATTACACCCCCGCCCTCGCACAACCCTACTTCGGTTGATTTGACGCCGACTGCGCCGCTTCATTCATCATCCTGCCCGTCTGGTGAGACGGTTTGTACGGTGGAGGGAAAACGTCAATTTGACGGGGAAAACTTGGAAAAAATAGATTCTCGTCAGAAAATTTATTAAATGGAACGTTCAAACTGTTGGAAGCGCTGGGATGGTGTCAAGCAAGTAATGACCAAACCGTCTGATAGCGAAATTGGACAATAAAAGGGGCAAACGGTGAGAGTTTGTCCATCTGTGTTGCGATGAGTCTTCAGTGGTCATCGAGGCACCCCCGAAGTGATAAATCAAGGGTGTCACTGTAATTGGGATCTGGAAGAGAAACCCCCTTCGAATAATTCGATTCATTAGGGCTTTGGTGGTCGCTCGACAACAGGTGCGGGATGTGAAGGGAAACAATAGGTTGATGGTGAATCGACGACTGATGAGTGGTTGAGAGAAAAACCCTCCCTGAACACAGCCGTAGTGCATAGAAGATCTCACTCCAGCAGGTCGCAAGATAAGTCTTATCTAGCGACCTGCTGCAGTGCACTCATCCTACGCGGGGAAAATGAGACGCCACTCCCCATACGACCAAATCGACGGTATGGAGTAGTGCTGCAAAATAATCGATTTTTTCAACTTTTCGATTATTTTGGTCAAAAAATCATATAACCGATAAAAAATCGAAAAGCAAAAAAAAAAAAAAAAGGTTCAATTTATGTACAGGTTTCGAAAAATAACGCTTTTCAGCTCGACTGGTTAAGTATACCTACCATCCAAAATCGACGGAGCTGCCTGCTTTTTTTTTTTAATTTTTTAATTTTTTGAACAAAAACATTTTTCAAACCATATTGACGACTGAACTGATATTCGTGAAGTTGTTTAACACTCAGTGCCGAACCGAAATCCTGAATTAACTTAACTGAATTGGATTTAAAAATTTCCCAACATAAATGAGGAGTTTGATTCCAAACGGTAGGTAAAATGTGAGAAAAACGCGAAAAACTATTGCGACTTGAAAAACGTGCAATAAGGCAATGATGTTATTTTTATTATATTTCTAAATTATGATAAATATTTTTTGGTAAAAAGTAAAAAAAAAGAAATGAAATGGCTCGGACGTGTTGGCCACCTTTGCTCTTGGCACACACTCGCTTCTTAGGTTCAGTTCCCTCAGTGATAATTTGAAGTGTGCAAAATGAGAATGTATTTGTATTTTGTGATTTGGAAGTGGCAGGGTTGAAAAAAAAAAAAAAAAAAAAAAAAAAAAATCCGGAAGACTCCCACAGCAGCTTTAATCGGTAAGGGGCCGTGAAATCCTCTTAGAGCCGGGCATTATTCACATTCAACCAGAAGTCTCTCTCTCCCCGACCCTTTCATTTCACCACATTCGCATTCACCCATAGCGGTCCACGTCTGCGTAATGAAAGTGTGTACAGACGCGTCAATAATTCAACTCCCCCGCCCGGCTCAACTACGGCCTGACGATGAGGTAAAAAGTGGGCGGGGACCTTGAGGGACTTCCTGGTCCTGCCAACCTCCACTGGGCTCTCAGTTCTTGGAGATGACGGCCTCAAAAGGAGACGTAGACAGTGCACCGGGTGCTCACTGCACCAGCGTTTAGGTGTTTCGCTCATATAATATATAATAATATTCGAGATATCTCGAAAACGGTGCATCGCACGCAAAATATAACTTTATACTAAATTGAAGCGAACTAAATTCTTCACAAATTGCATTCTCTGCTGTTGTGTCAGATTCCGTACCGTTAACGAGATAGCATATTATGCTTTATAAATGTTCACTTGTGAAAAATTTTCAAAATTTAATGCTGTTTTCACCTCACGTTTCCTGTTGAACTTCCCTCCATGGCTTCTAAACCGTTCTGCCTATGACAAAAGCCCTAATAGTGAAAGTTGTAGAGCATTAAATTTCTTTCAAAGAACTATATACGCATGGCAATTTATCTCCAACCTGTCAAAAGATCAGTGGCGGTTCATCCTTTAGGCCATTATGGGCAGTGCTCCGGTTAATTTCGGGAAGGAGGAAACCCCAGTTTACTTTGAGCGAGTAAACTCGCAATCTGCATCGATTCGATCTAAAGGAAGTGATCATACCTACTATTCTGCAACGCTCCTGCTGCGAAATTTGGTGACAGCGCTATCTGTTGGAAATTGACAGAACTGAGGGCCCGTGGCAAGTGGACTAGCTAAAAAAACGCCATCTGCTTATGTCTCAAGGAGGAAAGGAAAGGAAAACTCTTTAGGTAGGACCTCATGCGGCGAAATCGACGATCGATTCTAGTCGGAAGTGCTGCTAGATCGACCGCTTTCGTGTGGGGAAAATGGGAAACCGTTCCTCCTATTTTGTCTAGAAAGAGGGAAACCTCGGACCTGAGCGGAGGGCCTAATGACTCCTTGTTTTATTTCACGATATTGGTTTTTGAGGCAGCGGCTGAAGGTGTGTCTGATATGGACGTCTCCCGTGAAAACACTACTTGCTCTCTTCACCCCCACCTCAAGTGCTTGCGCAGAGGACACTACAAGAACCCTCGACATCTCGAATGTGGACCCTGGGAAAGCCAGTGATGGGCTGTCACACTTCCACATAGAACACCACACACCGTCTGCAGTGTTGCAAATAGCTGCTAATTCTGCGGCCTCCTCAAGGACTGACACTCCAATACCCAACCCCGAGCGAAAATTGACATTTACACCCCTAATCAGCCCAACTGATGGGCAGATCGCTCTTGAGCGTTTCATAATGAACGAGGAAACCTCCGTAAGGAGAACTCTCTGCCATCAGTCTTTATTAGAGTAGGGGAAATTCCGGCTTGAGGGAATCCAAGGGGAGAAACGAGACAACTTCCTAACCGTCTTGGCCTTTCCTTCCCTCTTACGAACCAATCACGGCGTACTTCATTACATCACCATGTTGACTTCCCCTTCAAGCCACTCAAGTCAGCAATCAGTTCAATACCCCCTCAAGCGTCAATCAACTTAACTTATTTGTCCTTGGCGAATAAAAGGAAAAAAATCGCTAAAATTCCACATAAGAGTACAACTAAAAATAATAAAACAAAATGCAAAATTTGTAAGAAAAATACAAAATAAAAATTTTAAAATTAAAAATAATAAATGTATTAAAGTTTTGTGTGCAAATGAAAACTAAAAAAAAAAGGCTAATGGGAACTTTAAAAAAAAAGTAATAATAAATGGAAAAAATATCTAAAATAACATTAAATTAAAAAAAAAGTTCAGTGGGAACCGGCGCGCCGGCGCACAGTGGTCGGATGCGTGAAAAAAAACCCAAAATGAAAGTCGACAAATCGGTGTTCTGGGCATTGAAGGTCACTCTCAGATACCCAAGGATGAGAGTTCTCAAACGATTTTGCCTTAAAAAAATAATATATATATATATATATACATATATATATATATATATATATGGAGAACGTAGAACGAAGAAGTCAAGGAATCATAATCGTTTCATCAATGCTTAAGGTTTTGAATTCGTGTTATTAGATGTTGTACCCTCTTGTTAACAGAAATTATTCAGTTCCATGCAATATTTCTCGGTCTATGAAGGTATAAATGGCGAGAATATTTCAGTTATTTGTTGTTTCTATCAAGATTGACCAAAAAAAAAAAAAAAAGGTAAAAAAGAAGTCAATGAAATTGTTCTTCCTTAATAGTATTTATTGTGGACCGCCAAAAAAAAGCTCCACCGAGCTCTGCTTCGGGAACGTTATCAGGTCAAAATATAAGGACCCAAGAGTCAACAGCGTGAGTTTCATCGCCGCCCTCGGCCGCCGGTGATGGGGATTCACAATAGAATCTGTTGGCTTCTGTATGATAATGGCCTAGTTTTTAGGCGTTTTGTTTGTACAGAAGTTCAACGAGCAAAAAAATCTCTGTAAACCTTTATATTAAGTGAGATTGCTCGGGGATTCAGTTTTCCTTATGCACTTTTAGAGTCAGGTTCGTCTTTCGATTATCTCTTGTGAATCAGCAATGGAAAAAAGTTGTGATTTCGTACGTGAAGTCCCTACTAGGGATGAGGTCATCCTTCTGATTGTTTTTATTGTAAGTAGACTTAAGGGTCTTATAGAATAAGTGTCGAAAAAAGTGATCGTTGACGAATTTCTTTGTACAAAATAATTTTAAAAACGTAATATTCAAACATCTAAAGTAGATACAGAAAAACGGGGTTTAGATTCGGTTTCAGCACCCCAACAAAATTGAAGGACCATTAGAGTAGCGGCCAATTTCATACCTTTTAAGGTTTTTGCACAAAATCAGCTGTTTCCGACCACTGTGCGGCGTTGAGCTCTCTCAATACCCTAAGGGATTTAAATTTAGTCCTCTGAATATTTCAACACCTCCTGAAGTCGTATTGACTACATTCAATCTTGTAGCGTCAGCTTAGTGATTTAGCGTTGTTTCCCCATTCCGTAAATTTTCCTACTTTTAATGGTTTCCAAAACAAAAAAGTCACTAATCCACGTTGTTCGGTTTATAAGTTGTGGAAGCCGGTTAATGGAAGGAAAATTTCAAGCGTTTTAGTGGATCCCGTTGGAAGTTGACGAACAATAATGTATTATTTATGGCACCCCCACCACCTGATTCTCCCCCATTCCACACCTCGGTTATACCGGCGCTTAATCCTCTTGCAGGTTCCGTTAGTTTAATCCTCCCCCTTTTGGGTTCCCCCTCCGGGGGGCCGCGGCGAACAAAAACTTGGTTTATAACTGTATAGGTGCAGAAGCTTGATTTTACTATGACGGCGAACGGGGCGGGGATAAAAGCTAATCCCCCCCTCCACCGCCATTAGAGAAACCCATCCGCTACAGGCTTAAAACAACAAAATAATTTTCCATCCCGAACTTTAGCCCGCCTTGGCGTTTTCTCTACGCTTTCATCCCCTCAACCTCTTCACTCGTAATCTGCTTAAGCGTCCAAAGCTATTATCCCTCCTCCGTACACGGCACTTCCGTTCGGGCTTACTAAGTTGAATTTCTCTCCGTCACCGAAATCTGAACTGGAATCCTCTTCAACAACAAATTTTACACCACCTAAAATTGCCCAAAAATTGAAAAATGTGAGACAAGATGAACAAAAAATAAAAAAAAAAATAAAAAAAATAAATAATGCAAATTTTACGCTAAAACATTTTGTTTGAATCGTAAGCATTGAAGTTCACTTAACAATTAACCCAAGCACGCAAAAATGACCAAAAATCGATTTTTGGAAAAAAATGTTTTTAAATACTAGACTCAATTCTGGACAAAATGATATATTAGAAATATTTTACAACTTACGGGAAGTATTTTTACCGTGGCTTTGAAGTGAGTGATGTCTCCGGCTAGAACGCCTCTGCAGCGTAGGGGACGGCCCGGCGTCCCCTATCCCTATTGACCTCTTCAAATTTATCTTCTAAATTTTTTCTTGTCCGAGTTCTGGCTTGCAGAGCTTCTTTGGTCATTTTTTTTATAATGGGGGTGGGGGCAAATTCATAATACGCAAAACGATCGAGAGGCAGCTTCACCCTGACCAAGATCTGATCTGATCGCATCGCATAACCAAAGCGAGTATTGATTTCACCGTTACCTACGATTTTTTGGACGGGGCATGACGGAGAAACCGAAGACAACACGCGAAAATAAACAATGCACCAAAACTAAATAAACTGGCTAAAAAAAAACTGGCAAAGTCACGCAAGACAACAAGAAAGATGTGTAGGAATGAACCGGAATTATAGAGTCTGTCATTACATTTGATGTAAACAATCTTTCCGATAATATTGTTGTTGGAAAAAAATTATATGTCCTGTAAATAGTTATGCGGATGATTGTCTCTTCCATACAAAGGCCCAGAACTGGAAAAGGGAATTGAAAAAGAAAATCCCTAGCGAATTCCCAGAAATCTCAGTAGCCCGCACGTGCTGGTCGGGCCGCGTAGCTATTATCAGTGATATCTCAGTTCGGCTTTTTCTCATCGTTTGGAACCTCTAGTTTTGGTTAGAGTCAACCTTTTTCAATTCTGTTTTTTTTAACGCGTTTGTTGATTCAACGAGAAGAAATGAAGCGTCGTTCAGACCAAAAAACGACAATGGGAAGAAGATGTGAGATGTGAGAGGTAGGAACATCCTATGAAATAAGGTATTAATTTCACTCCAACTTGCCTATAATATTCTTGTCACCCGATCGTAATTATGCACGGAATATTTCATCTATATCTCTTGCTGAACATCTTGTAAAAATTTCAGCACGATTGGTCGAGAACTTGAGTAGTTAGAGGTTCCAAACGGAGACCCCTTTTTCATGTCAAAAACAAGGGGCGGGTTTGGCGCGCTTGGGTCCCCTTGTATTAAATACTTAATACATCGTGTAGGGGATCCGATATAAGAGGAAAATCGCTGCAAATTTTACACAAGGGTTTATTATTCTTAGATATAGGTTACCTACAAAGTCTTGTGCGAAAATTAATTCTGTGTCAATAAAAAAATATCTTCTAAAAAAATCAATTTTCCGACATCTCTTCAAGTTGTTTGAACAAATGAGGGGAAATGGATATGCGTCAAAAATTTCGTGGAAAACATTTGAATTCCTGGGGTCCTTCGAAAATACCATTGAGAGCCCAATAGATCCCCACGGTGAAATCGAATCGTTCTGGGACCCCCAAAAATGGACTCTACGTCCAAAAATACTTTGAAAACGACGTCTAACTCCGAAAACCGTAAAATATCCCTCCTGTAGCCCCTTTTTAGCCCCGCAGAGCCCCGCAGGTTTGGGCGATCGGGCTGATGCCCTTGCGGGCACAACTAGATGGTAGTCCGAGCATTTTGTCTATTAAAAACTGTATAGGTAGGTACCTTCTTTTTGTGGTGACACACTCCTCGTTATCACCAAGTTTCAAACCACGAAACAAACAGAGCCAAATCTGTACATACGTTGATAGACTCCATAGACCTCCAGGTTTAGTTCATCTTAACGAAATTTGCTGTCTTTCAGGGCAATATGGGGTTTTATAATTTTATATAGACATAGAATTCATTTTTCGCACAATTTATACCCTTGTGCACATTAAGGCTAAATGTCCCCCCTCATAGTACCAGAGTTGGCCACCACGTCGCAGCACCAAAATGAAGCAATTTTACTTCAGTGATTGCAGCTAAAAGAGTCACTCAATTTTCAATCCGAAAACGCGAATCTTCTCCCAACAGTAATACCTTTGGCTATAATTATGTTTGGGATCGCTAAAATTTAAATTAAGGGGGGATGAGAATTTCAAATTCAAAAAACCGTGTTAAAACGAGACATTTTTGCAAAACTGGCCAAAGACAAATGGTGGGACACTATTCAAGATTTAATCACCTGAATCTCAAATTTCTAAGTTCAATAGTAAGGTCTCTAGGAGGATAATCGTGAGGCAGGGCATGATAATTTTGATCAAGATTTTTGTCATCGTCGGAAGGGTGCCTCTCCCCCAAGGGGTTGAGTTTTTATACCTGTGGCCTGTGTCTGTAGACCGCTCGGGCCAGCCAGCTTTCAATAACTGAGAATTCTGACTCACATCTTGACATGAATAGGTATGTCAACTTTTTCGTCTCGCTTTTTTTAAAGAGCAAAAAGTATAACGCTAGTGGGACGAGTACAACACATTTTTGAACAAAACATTTCTGCCCATAAAAATTATTTTAAAATTGAAAAAAAGTAACAAAACTATTCCCGTACCTACAGTAATTGGACAGATTTGGTTCACTAAAAATTGGAGAAACGATAGGTACCCACCCTACTTGATACCATGGCCAAAAACTTGTTTTTTCCGGTTTTTGGCTATGGGGTCAAAGTAGGTGTTCTGTTTGAAGGATTGTCATACGTAGATTAGGTACATTTTTCGGGGTCCCCCCGACCAAACGTTGTGCAAGCAAAAATTTTTTAATAGTTTAATACTTAATATATCCCTTAGATTCAGGAGTGAAGAGTGCCAGGAAAAAGACTGTTAGGTATTGTTTTGTTTATGCCGATTCCCGATTTTTTTTCTTTTTTTTTTCCTTGTGGGAAAGAGTAGGTAGATGTCAAGGCAGAACTAGATGTCAAAATTTCAGTTTTTTATCAAAATGTCTACTGCCCGAAATGGCCTGGGTGGCGGACGAACATTTTAAAATAAAATCGAAGAAAGCCCTTTGCCCCGTGCTCCTTGTGCACAAATTTGCAGCGGTTAGGTTTATTATTCACATACCTACGAATTATTCTATAGAATAGTACACCTACCTCCCTATGTATTCGCGACCGGGTTCGAAGATGTTAATTGGTCTCAAAATTTGTCAGTAGGTATACATTTCAAGATGTGTTACAGTATAATGTAACATATTATGTTACATATACTACAGTAGATGTGAGTTTTCGAAGTATTTCCGTGTTGATTCCATTGACTCCATTCTCAACAGAAATGCAATGTACCGTCCCTCATATAAAATTTAATCGACCAGAAATAAAGAGAATAAGGTCGAACTAACTGTTCCCAAGATATGGGTAACAATGTGCGAAATAACACTTTTTTTTTGTCAAAATTTCCCAATGCTTGCCATGCCTGCCCCTCACTTATCAAAGCTCAAATCAAAATTTCTCCTGAAATAGCCGCAATGGCAAAATTTGCCATTTGAAGTTGATTAAATTTAATTTAATCAACTTTCACACACACACACCCTCCCACCCTCTCACACACACACACGTGTGTACACCCTAAATTGAATCGGGTCAATAGTTTCTAAGCTGAAAGAAAACGTTCTGAAAAACGTGGTTTTCCGCGTGCCGAGCGGTGTCAGATTGGGTGTTTCTAGTTTTGGTTTAAATTCGTTTTCTCGGTTGGTATTGCTTTTTTAAAATTTTTATTTCAGGTGCTCCCTTGACTCATAATTTGACCCTCCTCTACAACATACATTTTGTGCAAATTCATTTGCATTAGGTACTCGTTCATTTGTTACACGGGTTGAGACATGAGCGAATCCTATTTTTCAGCCAAGTTGGAAAAAATTGAGTCGAATTTTTGACGCTTGATTGTGGCTAAACGGTTGAACCAATTCCAATGTTATTCGCGCGGAATTATATCCTCATCAACTTTGTACTTAATGGTTCTCTGCCATGTTCAGTTTTCGAGTTATAGGTGAAAAACTGGAAATTGTCCGAAAAAATCGAGGTATATTGGCCGCCAGAAGTCCTCGCAGTATTTTTGCTACCTACCATTTTAGATAATTTGTTGTTCAGACCCATATCAACAATTTATAAAAAAAAAGCTTCTGCACCATTTCTTGCGATAGTCAAACCCTTTGGCGACTGGATATAAGGAACTCGAAACAACTATTAAATTCAAGTGACCACATCGGTAAGGTTTGCCATTTGCGGTATGAGACTCACACAATGAGAGGGGTTCTACCCAGGTAGAAAACTGAAGATTTGAGGGTTCGGTCCTCGGAAGTTTGATAACCCATAGACGCCAATGTGAAAAGGCTCCGACTCAGCTATGTTGATTGACAGGGATTGATTTCTCATTACCACTTTATTGCGCTGATTTGATTCATTTGGAGATGTAATTTAATTAGATTTGATGCATCTTTGTCTTGCTCAAGGTGCATAAATTCACTGTGGAATCTCCGTTTTCCGAAAAAAGTGATAGTTTAAAAAATAGAAATTTAAAAACCTAATTAATAGCATCCTACCAGCCCCAAACATAATTATAGCCAAAGGTATAGCTATCCTGAGATATAATCAGAAAGAAAAGTGAAAAAAATCGCAGCCATTTAGGCTTAATCACGGAAGTAAATTTCACCCCATAGGTGCTGCGATCTGTTGAAAAAAAATCTCACCAATGTCGGGGGACATTTAGCCTTAAATGTGCACAAATTTTGTGCTACTCCTCGCCTTTTCACTATACTTTTTTTTATTGCTATTCAGAAATTCTTGAGTACTCGGTTAAATTGGAGTTGCTGTACTGCAAGCTCTTTTGAATATAAACGTCCTACACTTGGAGAAGACAAGTTCTACGATAGTTGAGAAGTTCAAGAGGCCTAAAAGCTGGCGAGCGGGGGCACTCATGTTGCCAACAGCCGAGAAGGGAATGGAAAAAGGGCGGGGGAGATGCTGGGTTTGTTTGCTTTTATGCAATTACAAGACAATATGTTTCCCCAGTTGTATGAAGGGGGTGAACCTCCCTTGAAGAGGACACTTGAAAGTCACGTGTGAATGTGAAACGCACTTAAAGGGGTTTGCAAAGTGTAAACATCCCCATTGTTGCCGGCTGATTGCTCCGATGTGGGCCCCCTTTCCCCCGCTGAAGTCCCCACAAAGGCTGCCAACTTTAAGTAGTAGCAATTTTGACGCAGGAATACAGGCGACAAATTTTTACCTACTGTAGTGTGAATCCCTTCTCAGCACGCAACTATATACACAGGAACATTGATTTCACATCGACGGCAAGCCACTAACTCTCGCTTTTCGTGAGAGCTACTGGGGACGCCATTCCGGGGTCGAAAAAGTCCAAAAACCCCAAAATTGAAAATGGTCAAAATTGGGTTACTCTCAGATACCTGCAGATCGGACTGAAATCTTCTCGTAGTGGAAATTTAAGAGATGATAAATTCCCCAAACTGGCCGCCCAAAAAAATATGATCATCCGACGGACGTATTGGAACGAAAAGTAAAATTTAGAGGCGAGTCAATAACTTCGAACCCCAGCGCCAAAATACAGGTTTATTACACTGCTACACAAAAAATATTTGTTGATAGTTTCTGGGATATATATAGCCATAATTCGGTGTAAATGGGTCGAGAAGCACGAATATGATAATAAAAATATTTTATTAGCTCTATTTCTCAAGATACAAGTACATTAAATTTTGATTGAGGGTGGGTTTGATGTAAAAATCGCAATTCGTGCCTGAGAATTTCGGTGTAGTTAACTAATTTCTTCTTTCGTATCATTTGCCCTCCATCTTGAGTATTAGAGGTTGGTTCGTGTCTGTTCTCGAGAATGTTTCCTTTTCAATTTAAAGGCAATCCGGTGCATCACGTATTACAGCAGTAGTCAGTAAGCATTGACTCGTTCCATTTGCAGAAATATTGCAGAAATATCCTGATGCAGAAATATCCTGATGGAACCTCTCACCAGGCTCATCACTTATAACTCCTCAATTCTCGGAAAAACATCACGTATGACATATTGTGCTCTTTGAAAAGGTCGTAATTTCGTATTTTATAAGGTAACATTTTCGGATTCAGCACCTTTTCTCCCCTAACACCAATTTTATGTTCGAAAATGTGTGTAAATAAATATAAAATATTATTTGTGGTCTCTGAACGCAGAATTAGACGCTTTACAACGTCCATTCAAGGAGTTTTTACGTGAGAGTTACAATTTTTGAGCAGAAGGCACTCAAAGTTGAAGTTATCTTGGTTTTTCGCTAAGTTGGAAAACATTTTGACGGCCCGTCGCCCCTTACGGCTGGGTCAATTTCAACTTTAAGGCAGCTCATTCGACGCAAAATGTTGTGCTCTTCAATTTACTATGTAGACAATTTTCACCTTAAACGCACCCTTTCAAAGTTATCCGTGTAAAACAAAAAAAAAGTCCCGAAATGTCGAGGTTTTTGCGATTTTGACGGTGAGCGCCCCAGAAATTTTTTTGGGAAGCTTCGGATTCGTGTTCAGCACCCCAAAAAACATGATATGTTTTTTATTATAAAACTGTTGAGAAAAATTCTACACCACGCTTTGCATCGAAAATCTCTTGAGGCACCTGGCGACTGGACTGTTGTTGGACGTTGACATTTGAGATGGTCAAGTCAAGTCAAGTCAAAGTCAAAAATCCTTTATTGCTGTAGGTACAATGTACATAGCAAGCGTCACACATACATTAAGGTAAAAAAAAAAAAAAAAAAAGGAGTTGATTGCATTAGGGGAAGATATACTTGGTTGTCACTGCTTTCCGAAATCAGTGCCGGCCGGGCGCCACCCCGGCCGGCCCCCGGCCCACCCACCTCAGCGGCTCCCGTGCCAGGCAAGCGGGTGCCCGGCGAGAAAAAATAAAAATAAAAAATAATAATAATAAAAATGAATAAAAAAAAATAAAAAAATAAAAAATAAAATAAAATAAAATAAAATAAATAAATAAATAAATCAATGAGAATGATAAATCAAATAAATTAATAGAATGATAGCGCCAAGGGGGCCGCCCCAAGGACCGGCCAGTGGAGTCGCCCAACCGACCCATACTAATATTAATATTTATCACAGCATTAATCCAATAAATAGGTAACAAACACATAGACAAACAAACATTCATTCCCCTATAACTAATATCACAGACTATACTATATTATGCAAGAGTACTTTTATAAATGTTCCTCTGCTGTAGCTACTGCTGAAACATAACTAACAACTGACTACCTATGATTACAAAATTTCGTCAAGCCGAGTACTTTCATAAAATTCCTCGGACTTGAACAGACGTTATAATATATTATATGTTATTAAGAATAATTTAAACAGGTTTAATACTATTATGTCCTAATTGTTTTCAAGGAGTTGGGCTCATCGTACTCGTAATTGCTCATTAAAAATTCATCTACCGAAAAATACGCTTCTTTTTTCAACATTTTGGTTACGGCTGAGGTAAATTTATTTATTGACAATTCTCGAGCTTTTACTGGTAATTTATTGTACAGTTTAATGGCGAAGTAGCTGTGCGATGTGTCTGAACGTTTCAGTCGGTTACAGGGTTGAATATATTTGGAGTTGCCTCTGGTAAAGTGCTCATGAGTATCACTAATCTTTTGCCATTCATCTTTTTTCGCATGCGCATATTTTAGACATTCTTTAATATAAATACATGGTAGGGTCAAGATGCCTAAGTCTATAAAAATCTCCCTACACTCAGCTCTATACCCCTTTTTTGCCAAAACTCGTATACACCTTCTTTGTAGGCCGAATAATATTTTCATCGAGGCGCTATGGCCCCACGCGAGTACAGCATAAGAAATGTGGGGATGGAAACAGCCATAGTAGCTCGTGATTAGGCCTTTTTCCGATATACAATTTGACAGGCTGCGAATGAGGAAAATGTTCATGCTTAGTTTCCTGGCTATGTATACACAATGCTCATTCCAACTTAATTTTGAATCGATCATAACACCCAGAAACTTCACTGGCTCACTGCACTGGTCATCAGAATGACGAAGAGAGACGTCTATGGTGGCGGTTTTGGTTTCATTCAGGCACATTCTGTTGCAGTTCATCCAATCTCTGGTGTCTTGAGTCATTTCTCGTGTCTGGTTGACGACGTCTTCGAATTTATCTCCCTTAATGATGGCAGTAGTGTCGTCAGCGAAGCGCACAAAGTGGGTAGCCGGAGAAGCGTGCTCCACATCCTCCGAGAAAATCAAGAAGGCCAGGGGCCCTAAAATTGATCCTTGAGGGACTCCCATGACCACCCTCTCAGTGGGCGAGAGTTTGTGGTTCCACTTGACTGCCTGGCAACGACCAGAGAGATAAGACTCAAACAGTCGCACTGCACTCGAGCCAAATCCATATCTCACCAACTTCTTGATCAGTAGATCATGCGGTACGCAGTCAAATGCCTTGGACAGGTCAAAAAGTGTCGCCCTGGCGAATTTCCCCTCCTCAAAGCACTCGGTGCAAAAATCCACGAAGGACATTATTGCATCAGAAGTGCTCATGCCCGGCCGGAAGCCGAATTGTTGCGATGAGAATAGATCATTTGTCTCGAAATAGCGCGAGATCTGCTGTTTCATGATAGTCTCATAAATTTTTGAAATTATGGGCAGCAGCGATATAGGCCGGTAGTTAGACACGTCATCCTTGTCTCCTTTTTTAAAAACCGGAACTACTACGGCAATCTTCAGAACAACTACCAATTATGGAGCCCTTCTGGGAGTACAAGAGACGATTCAAATGACGGACTTTTCCCTGAGAGCTAAAATCTTTAAACGCGAGGAAGCTTTGTGCCATGTCCCACTTGGCAGTGTATTTTAAATTCAAATAACTTTGCCGATAACTTCAACAATGAGGTTAATAATTATAATTATATGAAAGTTGAGCCCAATAGTGAAAATTGGAAGTTGGAATTAATAACCGGTGTTTCAATGAATTGAACCAATTTACCCCCGGGAAGGTTTTTTTTTTTTTTTCTCGGGGAATTTCCGAGGCTATTCATAAGGCCATCATATCGCGGGTTAATTGTTTCGACGTTCATTAATAAAACTAATTTGCTTTTCCAGATGAAGAGAGAGGAAACCTTGTTTTCGTCGAAGCCATTATTGGTGGTGGTGGGGGGGGGGGGGGGGGGGGGGTGGAAAAAATGGGTTGTACCGGATGCGTCGGAAAGAGTTGGCCAAAAAGTGGTGAAAAGGGGTATGAGGGGGGGGGGGATTAAAAATTCACCAGCTGATTAGTTTTTCATTTGGTCGTTATAATTTTCAGCATCCCGCGGTAGGAGGGGAGGAAAAACACGAATGTCACAGAAAAGGGGGGTCCATAATGCATGCGTTCCCTGCAGGCAAAGGTAGGCAGGAGGGGGCCTGCGGGGGGCGGGATGCCGTTTTTCAATCTGAAAAAAGTTCATAAATAATTTCTGATAGCCTCTTCCCCTCTTTTCCCTCTTCCTCCCCCCGTTCTTACGTATTAAAAACGCCGTGAATTATAAAATAGTTACGGAGCTCTATCTCGCCCTCTTTCCCTTATAGTTCCTGCATCCCCTTCTGGCGCCCTCGCGCTTCATGGATGATTCAAGTGCATCCTTTCTGTCCCACTGCCAGTCTCCGGGTCACTATGTCAACCAGTGTTCACGTCCAGACGTCAACTTTCCCACAAAATTAAAATTGAAATAATCACAGAATAGTATCATTAAATAAATTGCATTATTGCGATTTTTGATAATAAACTTATAAAATCCTACGTGCAGAATAATTAAGTACATATTTGATTCCGCCGTCAAACCGCTAGATAGCGTTATTTTTGCGAGCGGGAAACATGGACGACACCCCTTCCCTACACTACAGAGTTGGTAGGTTCCGCGTGGAGAGGACTCCGGTTTTCCCTGGTACATACTGGCTAAGTTATTCGAGTCGGCAGGGAGGACAGGGGACCTTTACTTGGGGCCTTTGCGGGGCTGTCGAGGGGCTACAGATGGGATTATTTAAGGTTTTGGCAGAGAGCGTTTTTTTTTTTTTTTTTCAAGAGTTGTTTTTTGAACTTGAAAATCAAATTTACTGGGATTTTTAACTGTCCGAAGATTTTACTGCTATTTTTAATTGTTGAGAATGAGAAATTATAAATTGGTATGTTTGCCAGAGAATGTAATACCAACACCAACTTCGGACCTTGTAGACCTGAATTGCCGACACGAGCAGTTGAAGGGGAGTACTTGATGGGGATCCTGGTCAGCGCCAGGTGACCACTTGAGGACGATGTGGTCACCCCTCCCCCTCCCCCAGTGTTAAATCGTCCCCCCCAACAAAGGGGAGGGTTTTAGGGCGAGGGGGTGAGGGGGGTCTATCGACCAAAAACCTTTGCTCCTGCCCATCTGTTCCGGCTCCAACCCTTCTCTTCTCCCATATTGATTCCATCAGGTGACCCCCCCCCCCCCCCCATTGGCCTATTCAAGTCATCGTGAACCACCCCCACAAACTCTAACGTCTTTTGGTCGTTTACCGTAAAAAAAAAAAAAAAAAAAAAAAAAAACGGTCGTAAAGGTCCGAAGAGTGTAATGTGTGTCTTCGAGTGGAATGCGGCTCCGCGGGCAGGTGGTTGCGCTTCGTGATGCCGTGTTGCCGCTCATTAGTAGCCACTAGTCAGAGGATCTGATAAAACGCAGTGAAAAGCTCATCACGAAACCTTCCGCTTCCACTCGGACACAACCCCCCCCCAGAAGATGCCCGTAAATCAAACACCTCAAACGTGACGTCATTATGCGCCAGTAATACAGCTGAATGGACCCAAAGGGACGACGAAAATTATTCACGGAGCAAACTCACCAAGTTAATTAATTTTTTTTTTTTCAGGCGAGTCTTATTTGGGGTGAAGAGGAAGGAAAAAAAGAAAAGAAAAAAAAAAAAAAAAAAAAACGGACTAAAAGAAGACGGAGTTTAATGAACCAAATTAAAACGGGGTTCTGCAATACGGCTCATTTATAAATCCTTCGAGAAAAGATTGAATGTAGAGGGGCGTTGCAGACTGTTAATTACAATTGGACTGAGATGGAAAAAAGAAAGAAAAAAACCGCAATGCATTCAATTTGGGCGATTCTCAATTTTCCGGGTAATATGCAAAGATGCATTCAGTCAAAATTTACAATGTTGCTTAAGGTAGGAGTAGAGTTTGCAATCCCGGGATTTTTCTGAGACAATCCCGGAATCCCGGAAAATGAAAAAAATGATTAAAAACAACTAAATCTTGTTAATTGACAATTGTAATTATTAGGTAGGTACTTCTCTCACGAAGGGGAAATTTTACTTACCTATTTACTTAAAAAATGCGCTCTTAGAAAGCATTATACACTTAAAGACTTAAGTGTATAATAGTTGGATCAACCAATTTGCTTCTTAGCTTAGTCGAAAATAGCTCTGCTGCGGAAAAGGCCCTCTCAGCTTCTACGGAGGTCGGTGGGATGGTCCTACATGTGTGTTGTGCTTAAATTGAAGCTGAATCACTGCTCCACAACTTTATTCCTCATTACTTTCCTAGTGGGATGAATATTTTAGCCGATATTCCGTACGGAAGACGGCTAAAACCACGATTTCTAACTTTTTGGGAAAAAATTGCCAATAATTGAAGAGGCGTATCTCGGGACCTATTAGACCTACAAAGCTACCGTTGCGCTCAAATGGTAGCAAATCGTGTCTGCTTGATAAAAGTATTCACTGACTTGTTTGGAGTTATAAGCCAAAAACTGATTAACGTCCAAAAATTTCGCGGTTCTTCGAGCACCAAGCCCGAGCACAAGAAGATTTTGAAGCTGCAAACTTGGTCATACCATCCCTGACAACGTAACGAAAAATCAGAACGTGTCGGTTTTTTTTCCGTCCTAAGGCGTTTTTTGTGTCTGGTGACTGGCCTATCAGGAGATATAAATATCTAATAGATACACGAATAAGTAGACGAAGGCACGAGCCTGTTCTTTTTTAATTGTGCTCAATAAATCGTTTCGCATTTTCGCCACTGGCACCGGCTGGTTCATAGATTTCCGAATTCTATATTAGTTGCAAACCCTAGTACTGAGGCTACTCTCCGAAAAATTAGTAATAATTTTTATTTTTATTTTGTCTTGAATCTGTCTTAGGGATGGTTCCGTCGATTTTTTTTTTTTTTTTTTTTTTTTTCGTGACAAAAAATTGTGATGTTCTCACGGAGTGGAGAAAAATAGCAGTGTAAGAATGTCGCACTGATGTGATAGTGCGTCAGATAAATCAAGAGCTTAACAAAAAGTGGTGAACGACTTTTGGACAATGAAAAACGGTGAAGACAAAGTTTAGCCCATCATCCACTTTGTGAGCATACGCTAGTTTTCGGGAACCAGTAACTGTTCAGGAACTGGTTTTGATGGGTGTTTTTTTTTAATTGACAATTTATTCGGTTTTACATATAGTTGTGCCCACAAGGTTTACAGCACAATCGTCCATGCCCGTGGGGCTCTGTGGGGCTACAAAGGGACTAAAAAGTGGCAGTATTGAAGGATTCAAAGCAGATGTTGGTTCCGAACTATTTTCAAACTCCTTTTATGGGGTTTTAGACCCATCCGACTTCAAACGTGTGATCAATGGGGGGCTTTTGAAGGAATTTAGACAGGAGGTCGAATGACGTGGGATTTTCGTCGTCATTTTGAACGTAAAATACATTTATTGGGGTATCAAACTCTTCCGACATCACCGAGGTGATCTATGGGGCTACTAAATGGAGCTTTTGAACGACATTGGCCAGGAGATCAAATGAGGTGTCATTTTTCGAAGTAATTTTACGCTTGCAATAGTTTAAAAACGTGCGAACAATTTTCTCGGCTCTAGCGCATAAATGCGGATAAATTGGTTAAATTTAACGTCTAGCAGCACAGTTAACACGTCGAAAACAGACGTGAAGTTTGATCTTGTATCAATTTTGGAGTTTCCCTGAGGAGAGTAACCCCCTGTTGACTTGGAGATGAACTTCATCAAGACGCTTCCCTTCTTTGATGACCCTCCCAAGAAGCTTTTTAATTGCATTTTCTTTTCTTTTTTCATTTCAACCCCCAATGAAGAAAACGCAAAAAAAAAAAAAAAAAAACCTCCAAGAGAGTGAAAGGAGAAAAACGAAGAGCCAATTAGTAAGGTCGAGGAGGGAATAAACAAACTGAACAATCAGAGCCACTCAAAGATTCTCCCTTTTGTGCATTTCAGCAGATTAATAAACTTGTTGATAGCTCAAAACCAATTAAACTCCGTATTGAAGGAATATTATCAAGTGGCTTCTTGAGAGGTCCTTTGGTGACGAACAGTTTTACATTTCTCCAAATAAAACTCGTTGCTGGGAATCGCAGTGGACAGAAGCAAAGGATATCGTGATGGGTCAAGACCAAAGGGAGAGCAGGTGAGTGATAGTGCACCTGTGCCTCCCTGTCGGATATCGATGAAATATCTCTCCCCCTCGAAACACTCACCATAACAACACGACCGGCCACCACACAAGTGGTGACGGTTTTGGAGTGGATTTTTTTTTTTCCGAACGGGAGGCCCACTGAGGCTGAGATTGACGGGGAGAGATTGGGCAGATGTCGAAAGGTGGAAAGGAGGGAGATGCAGACATGCGCATCGGCTCCTTCTCGCCATCTTGCTGAGGCCGACCTTCTTTCCTTTCGGCTACAGGATGATATCCCAGTTTCTGAGGTGAATTTCAGGAGACGTTTGTCAGCTACGGGACTTTTGTTTTTCCGTTTGCCTGCTGCTGCTGCTGGAGCGATCTGCTTCCAACAACCGTCATCTTCCCAAAAACCTTCCCCTGATTCCACCCTCTTCCGCGGAAAAATGGTTTGACGCCAGGAGGAAAAACCCCTTTTTCCCTAGAAACCCGAGGGACGGGATAAAAATGCGTTGAGACCCTGAAAGAAAGATGACGTAGCGTCGGATGGGGACGAAGTAGGTTAGTTGAAGCGGTCTCGGGTTCTTGACCCTACTTCACTTGTTTACGTCCTAAATATTTAACGATGAGTGAGAGATAAGTCACTCCCGCCTTCCAGCACCCCCCATAACCTCCAGACGGGTTTCCCACTACGCCGAGAGATGATGGACGTCGACCGACGTCAAACTATTTCTCCCTCCATCAATCATTTGGGGTTTACCGGGAAAATACTTATTGTAACTGCAGCGCTGCAATCGACGCTGTTCATTTTTAGGGCTTTCATGTCGTCTGACAAGGTTTTTTTAATGAATGACGGGAAAAAGTCCCCGAAAAAAACTGCAAATTTTATTCGGGGTTTATTAGGGTAAAAGACGAATTGCGACACATGATTTTTGCCCATACCTGGACTTATATCTGGGCAGTCTCGAAGACCCTTAGCTGTCAACGGGCTAATCCGATTTGACGAAGGCGAGCTGTTTATGACCTCTGCCAGAACCTCCTCAAGTGGTCAATACTCAATGGCTACCTTAATTCAAGTGAGAAGGCCGTCTGCCCGGAGTCCAGGATTGAGAGATACTAAATTGCATTAAAATAAAACTTTTGACTTAGGTATAGGTCATCACCAAAATTTAATTACTTATAATATAAGTAATTAAATTTTGGTGATGACATATCGTCCCCTTAAAGGTAAAAGTGACCAAGTGACATTTGGTCAGTTTTCTTTTTTTCTGCTATTTAGATCCGAAATTAGCTCAACTTTATGGGAAAAATTTAAAAAGTGGGAATTTGTCAGCAGTTTCACGGGAAAATGCAAAAAACCATTTTTACCTTTTGGACAATTGCTTTTCTGAGTGACCAAATGGCAGTTGACAATATTTACCGAATGAATGTGGTTCGAAAGTTTAACTGATCAAATGTCAAATAATCAATTTTACTTGACGAAGACATGAAAAAAAAGAAATTGACCAAGTGTCACTTGATCTATTTTTTTCGACGCCTTCTTTGAAGAAAAACTGACCAAGTGTCACTTGATCAATTTTTCTCGACGCCTTCTTTGAAGAAAAACTGACCAACTGATCAGCGCTCGCCCAAGCACTTCAAGTAAAAATGACTAACTACCATTTGTTCAGTTTACCTAAAACAGTTATTACGAACCAGCTGAGTTCCGAAGTGATCAAATGGCAGATAATCACAAGAGTGACGTGTCTTTTTTGCCCCAGTCTACTTTTATCCTTCGTCTTTCTCCTTCAGTCAGCTTATTTTTTTTCGTATCGTGGAAATTTCGTCCGTAACCACGATGTCCGGCCGGGCCACAGCCACATGGAAGCCGATTCAATGCACAGTAGCATAGAATCAGCTAAGAAATACGTGCCTGTTTACACTTTGGATGACTGGTTAAATATAATGAAGGCAGCTCGTTCCACCAGACATAACAAAAAATCAAAACCTTATGAGGTGAAAGAGTTGAACTTTTATGAATTCGTCGACTTAAAACAACTGGCTACATTAATGATAGCAAATCGAACGACCGACTCTGAAGGTGAAAAAATTAATTGGCTGAAGATGAAACGTCTCAAATTCGAAAAGCATTCACCTGGGGTCATTTACTTTTCTTATGACTACGACTCTCAGTACCAAGAGCTGTGGGTTACCTTGAAGACGAAAAAGGGGGGAGTCACTCCTCAAAATATTCCAAAGAAGCTTCAGCCCCTGTACAAAAAACTGGGGTGTGGTATTATGAAACCACGGTAAAAGTGAAACTTTTTTCCCACTAGTCTCTCCGGCTCGCTTCGCTCGCTCCCCTAGTGGGGTGCGTAGCATCGATGGACACGTTTTTTATGTCTAGTCCCCCCCCCCCCCCCCCCCCCATTTCCTACTCATTCACCTACCCTTGTATCTCTACCTCTTTTCAATTTTTCATTAATTTAAAAAACGGGTGTGGTTTTATGAAACCACGGTAAAAGTGAAACTTTTTTCCCACTAGTCTCTCCGGCTCGCTTCGCTCGCTCCCCTAGTGGCATCGATGGACACGTTTTTTATGTCTAGTCCCCCCCCATTTCCTACTCATTCACCTACCCTTGTATCTCTACCCACGGCTTCATTTTGGCGTTTTCTCAAATTGATTTCAAACGTGGCACCTGATAACAACAAAACAAGCGGCATTGTTTACTGCATCCATTAATAACATCAATAAATATAAAATGGGGACATAATGACAAAGAACAAGTACGAAAGAAATGTGTGATAAATCGAGAGCTTTCCAACGAATGGTGAACGATTTTTGTACGATTATAACTGGCGAAGATGAAGTTCTGTAGCAACGAATCGGTTGTAAGCGAAAATCAACGGTAGCGTGACGGGACAAGAAACGACACACAGTCTAAGTTTCACTTTAAAAAGCAATTCCTTTGAGTGATGTCAAGAAAAAGGACTTGCTCAAATAATTTGAGCAATAATTATTATGCTCCACGGGTGCCATCCCCACGGGGTACCACGAATGGTACAAGAGGCTACCTTCAATGAAGAAAAAAATTGCAGAAAAGTGTCCCAAGCCTTCGATCTCAGATGAAGATGACGAAGACAGTGAACCGTGAGACGTGAAGCAATACTCAGTTTATTTGTTCCTTTTATTTCAGCAATTTCATTTCCTTTAATTTCAGCAACGTTCTGCGATTGTGTAATTATTAAAGTGAAACTTTTATTATATCGTCCCAAATTTTTTGGTCTGTGTGTCATTTCTTGTCCCGTCACGCTACCGTTGATTTTCGCTTACAACCGATTCGTTGCTACGGAACTTCATCTTCGCCAGTTATAATCGTACAAAAATCGTTCACCATTCGTTGGAAAGCTCTCGATTTATCACACATTTCTTTCGTACTTGTTCTTTGTCATTATGTCCCCATTTTATATTTATTGATGTTATTAATGGATGCAGTAAACAATGCGGCTTGTTTTTTTGTTATCAGGTGCCACGTTAGAAATCAATTTGAGAAAACGCCAAAATGAAGCCGTGGGTAGAGATACAAGGGTAGGTGAATGAGTAGGAAATGGGGGGGGACTAGACATAAAAAACGTGTCCATCGATGCCACTAGGGGAGCGAGCGAAGCGAGCCGGAGAGACTAGTGGGAAAAAAGTTTCACTTTTACCGTGGTTTCATAAAACCACACCCCAGTTTTTTAAATTAATGAAAAATTGAAAAATACTCGTGTTTTTACTGTAAAACTTTGTTTCTCAAGTGCTGGCCATCTACTGGATTAGAGGCGAAAGAATAAGGTAAAAATGACCAAGTGTGTGCAAACCTAACCTGGAACGAGAGACCTTCGATTCGTTTTCATTTATTCGGAGTTCTAGAAATCTACCGGCATTCATTTATCTTTCATCAATTTTCTACAACGTTATATTATTTTCTAAATTAATGGAAAATTGAGGAACAGTTATGTTTTAAGTAAATTCTAAGTTTTTATGGAAATGAACAACTGCTGAAGCATGGTAAAGTCGAAGAGGTAAAAATGATCAAGTGCATCGGAGCACCCCTAACGTTGGAAAATGATGTTTTGACTATTGTGAATGATTAAAAATAAACCTTAACAACACTTCTTTGATTGGGTACGACAAACAAATCAATATCGCAGATTTTATTGAAAATTTCGTAACATTCCTAAAATGACCAACTGCTGAACCCATCCTATCTTCCTAGAGCCAAACCTGACCAAATGCAATTTTTCGCCAAAATGATGGGATTTCAACAGAAAACCAGGCATTTTGCTATTGATACTATGAAAGTAGAGTGTCTTTATCCTTAAAAAAGAAAAAGTCGAATCCACAGATGGAAAATAGCGACGGACGAAGCTTTTCTATGAGAACTGTCTGACCCAAAAACTTTGGGAGGCCATACTGAAAAATCTCCGAAATGTAGATGGTCACTTTTACCTTTAAGGGGACGATATTATGTGAGTTCAGCGCTAATGAGTTACCACTTTTGGTTTATTATTCTTGGAATAATACACCTATGTTTTCGCGACTGGGGTCGACGACTCCGATCGGCCAAAAAATTTGACATTATCCGTTTCAAGAGGTCTACATTCAAAATCCGAAATGTCCGTCCGCCGTCCGAGCCGTATTGGGCAGTAGGATTTTTTTTAAATCTGAAATTTTGTCAAAATACTTGGTTTATCATCAAGTTGTGCCCGCAAGGTTTTCAGTCCGATCGCCCAAACCCGTGGGGCGCCATGGGGCTATAATGGGGCTACGGGTGGGGTTTTGTGAAGGCTTTGGGGTATGGGATCGAGTTAGGTGTCGTTTTCGAAGTATTTTTGGACGTAGAATCCAATTTTTGGGGTCCCAGAACGATCCAGTTAATTCTCACTTAGCCAGTTATGGCAGATTATTCCAACAGGATCACCTAACCATCCCTAACCATCCCTAACCCTCCCTAACCATCCCTAACCCTCCCTAACCATCCCTAACCATTTCTAACCATCTCTAACCATCCCAAACCCCCCTAACCATCCCTAACCTTCCCGAACCCCCCTAACCATCCCTAACCATCCCTAACCATCCCTAACCATCCCTAACCATTTCTAACCATCTCTAACCATCCCAAACCCCCCTAACCATCCCAAACCCCCCTAACCATCCCTAACCATCCCGAACCCCCCTAACCATCCCGAACCCCCCTAACCATCCCTAACCATCCCTAACCATCCCGAACCCCCCTAACCATCCCGAACCCCCCTAACCATCCCTAACCATCCCTAACCATCCCTAACCATCCCGAACCCCCTAACCATCCCGAACCCCCCTAACCATCCCTAACCATCCCTAACCATCCCTAACCATCCCTAACCATCCCGAACCCCCCTAACCATCCCGAACCCCCCTAACCATCCCTAACCATCCCTAACCATCCCTAACCATCCCTAACCATCCCGAACCCCCCTAACCATCCCAAACCCCCCTAACCATTCCTAACCATCCCTAACCATCCCAAACCATCCGTGACCTGGATAAGTGAGAATCGGATTTTTTCCTGCGAATACGACGGTATACGAGTGTATTTTCATTTTTTCAGGTATGATTCAAATTTGGGCTAATTTTGGCGAATTTCGAACCCTTAGATCTCACCATCTGGTTCATTGTAGCAAAAACCACTTTTAACTCAGTGGGAACCGACGAGCACAACTCTCATGTGGGGCGTTCCAATAAGCAGAAACCGGTTTTCAGGGAGAAGAAACAGTTTCTTAAATAACAAAAAAAAAAAACGAATTTCGTTTTCAGCGTGCAGAAACTGGTTTTCATTTAACAAACAATTCAATAAGAAGAAAGCGGTTCGTAGCGAGCCTAAACATTCTAAGGGTCTTTCAAGTAGGTATGCAGTTTTTTAGAGAGAAGAAACTTGTTTTCTGAGAAAACCTTTTTTCAATTAGCACGACTCGGTTTCTTTTCCCACTCAAATCGCAAACCATTAAATGCGAAAAGAACCTAAATTTTAGGAGGCAGGTGGGGTGATTTGCCTAATGCCAATTTGCCATAATACATTATTTATTTTCATTATTAATTTTTTATACGGAAAATCGCCAAAAAATAATCAAAAAATGCTGTAAATTGAATGATACATATAATTTTTCATTGCTGAAGAGTGATTGGGCAGGTATGAGACCCCCATATATCGGTTCACTGTCCAAAATCACTTCAAAAACGTTACTTTACTCAATTCTCAGGCCTAAACCATTAAAAGACCCCCTTTCAGCACTTAGAAGCCTCAAAGAGCGAATCGATTCTGCGCTCAAAATAACTTCAGAAACGACGCCTCACTGTCCCTTAACTAATTAACAAGACGGACTGGTTCAAACTGTTGAATTGATGAACTGTTAATGATTTATTCACTTTTTTTTTTTAGTTTCCAACACCCATCGTGATTTGCAAAAGCACTCAAACGTCGGGGAAGGGTTGTGAGAGCAGTCACAATTGTCACGAGTGTCACTCTGAGAATTGTAGGGGTTGGACACGTGCAGACTCCGCCCCACAACTGACACCACTTGTCGAACAAGACCCATCCCCGGGATTATCTTCTTTTGCCTTCCCCCTTGTCGACTTTCCGAGAAGGGAGAAGCTCCTTACCCCCTGAAACCCGATGTAACAATTGAATTATCTTTAACCCTCCGGATCACTTCTGATCCCGGGGATTTCACCGACAAATCCGATTTCTTTCCCTGCCGGAGTATAACTTTCGCAATATGCCGTATTGTGGTCTAACCGCAACAGTAAATAGGGTAAAAAAAAAGAGAAAAAGAGGGGAAAAAAGTTCTTGAAACGGTACACAGAAACATACGGAACAATTTATTGCCCGAATCAAATTTCGGCACAATTTATTTATTTTTTCTGAGAATTTTATTGCTCCAAGTAAATAACTTATTATCAATATTGATTTGATACCAGGTGATACATGTTAAAACTTAGGTACAGCACTTAGTTTTTGTTTTCCATGATGATATGCCGACACTGCGCGCTGCTTCACAAGTAAGCAAGATCCAGTGGTTTGGTTCTCTTAACTCTTCGGACGATATCACTTGTGTCTAGGAGACGGACAGCTTCCTCGTTCACGTGAGATCTTAGCCGTTGGAGATGACGCACGGCCTGCCGCTTGATGGTTGGTTGACTGTTTCGATTTGAAGCTCATGATGGAGTCATTTATTTCGAAAGTACCATGGTGCATTGACCACGTTTCTTAATATATTGTTTTGGAATCGCTCGATGAGCTGTCGATTTGATTGAGCCGTACAGCCCCACAGCTGGGCTCCAAGTCCACACTGGTTTGAGGACTTGGTTGTACAGGGTAAGCTTATTCTGGATGGACAGTTTAGACCGTCTCCCCATTAGCCAGTACATCTTTCTGAATTTGAGCAAATGTTCTTCTTTCTTCTTCTTGACGTGGGCTTTCCATCGGAGCCGAGCATCAAGCGTCATACCGAGATATTTCGCTTCATTTGAGTATGGGATTACTTTCCCATTGAGGTAAGCTGGTATGCAGTTGATTTTTTGGTTGGTAAAATGGAGTAGGTACCCACCTGAGTAAGGGTCACTGGCAGTCGTTCTTCACCTTCCCACTGAATGAAAACGAACTTAGGAACTCAACAGCTCTTTTCATGAAATTCCCCTTTACCTTGAGTCAAATGTGAAACTAACTAAAATTAGAACGTTAGGCACTTATTCAGCGGACCCCCTCTCCGGGGTGACATTGATGGTTGCATAATAAGCAATATATTATCTAATCGTTCAAAGTTCCAGGGAAAGATAAGTTTTTTAATAGTAGATATTAATTTATGGAATTTGGTTCCGGTGGGGGTGGGGGTGGGGTGGGGGGGGGGGGGTTGTTAGAGGGTATACGTACTACGTGTGGTATACGTAGATACGTTGAATACTCGATTAATGAAGATTAGTGTATTTTATGGGTGCGGAAACGACTTTTTTCGTCTAAAATCCGCATTTTGAAAAATTTGGCATTTTTCAAAATGCCATATCTTGGTACCTATTGGGCCAAAATAAAAGTGTAGGTAGTGCAATCGAAAGCAAATTTAATGTACTTTTTAATGGTATACCGGTAAAATTTCCTTACGAGCAATAGTTTTCGAGATATTCACAAAAAACCGAAAAAAGGTTTAAAAAATCGCGGTTTTTTCCCCCTCCCCAAGTTAGCACAGGGTCTACGAGGTCGAAAACTTAGCATTGACATCCCAGAGGACCCCTGAGTGACCTGTCAAAATTTCAAAAACTTCAAAATACTTTCCAGCTCGAGGCATATTTTTCTACCCGGCTCCTGGACTACTGGTGTAGGTGCAATAAGTACCTAGTGGACCAAGAACGCTCCCTTGTGGGGCCACTGCTTTGACAAGTTTTGGTTCAGAGAAGGCGTGTTCTTGCTTGATCCTGAAGTAGCGATTGGTAAAATATGATTGAATTAGCTCAGCGTAGTTTGATGGCAGGGTTTTACGCAGCTTGAAGTTGAGTTCCTCATGCCAGAGCTTGTCGAATGCCTGAGCAACATCCAGAAATACAGCCGAACAGATCTTCTTTTCTTCAAGGGCTTTTTCAATGACGTGTTAACACACGTCACACACGTACACACGTACGTACGCACGTCGTGTGTACTTGATCAATAACAATTTATAATGACGAAATCCGAGTATCCACCCTTCATAAGGAAAAACAATACATGGATGTGACATTGTCTGGTAGTTCTAAGAACTTCTAAAGATGATGTGGCTGTTCCCTCGCTGCTCTGCTGATGTGGCTCCCCACTCAACTCTTCTGATGTCACCCCTCCCTCACTACTCTGCGGATGTGGATCGTTCCTCACTACTCTACTGATGTGGCTCCTCTTTCACCGCTCCACATTTGACTTAGCTACTAGCCAGTGTGTTTGATACATCTTGCACTGAGAGAAAAGACTTTTTTAGTGGCTAGGTTAAATCCGAAATAACCTCGAAAAGAAATTGAAACCACCTAGAATCAATTGATTCAACCTAGAAAAAAATAGGTCCAGGTTAAATTAAGGCTAAGCGGCCGCGGAGAGCGCCACTGTAGGCGGTGGGCGTTAATTCTCGTTGTCTTGGCACCCCTGCTATTTAGCCGGTGGGGTTGAGGCCAAATCTTTGTCAAGTTCTAATCATCTATTTTCTGTCACTATGTGCAGTCATATTATGACGTCACATTCAAATTTTCGTACTGAGTTGGAAACAGAGACAACCCAGAAAGATAGTTGACGTTGATAGAAACAACCTGCAATGGAAGTGGAGCAAACCAAAGAAAAGTGGACCACCTAGTAATTTATTAGAACCAACCTGAAAAGAATAGGAAGCTACCTAGAAATTTAACTGGAACAATAGGGATAGTAATTGAAACAACCTCGTAAATAAAGGGACACAACCTAGAGAAAAAAGGGTTCTAGGTTAACGCGCCATGGCTGTAAATTGTTTGAGGTGGGGTGAGAACGTTTTTGTTTTAGGGTAAATCAACCGTCTATGAAAGTGAAAAACATTGAATACCAGGGTGAGACAACCAAGACATTAATGTTTTTAACCTAGACTGTAAATGGATGGAGGCGGCGGCACACACCGTGAACTTAACCTAGAACTAAAGTGTGGGGGTGGCGTATTTTAAATCTTGGTTGTTTGCATTTTTAGGAAGGTAACTTCTCCAGTATTTTCAATCTAGGTTAAATTAGATTCAACCTAGACTAAATTGTTCCACCCTAGAATGAAAACCAAAAAAAATCTAGGTTGGCAGCATTTAACCTAGAAAAAAATCGAAAAATAACCTAGAATAGGCCCATTTTTTCTCTCAGTGTGTCTTCACAAATTATCCCCTGATCCCTTTGCAAAGGCATGGCATGCCATGTGACATACTATGTCTTGAGGCAAACATACTATTCATACTATTTGAACTATCTCAATCATAATATTAATAATATTATGATAGTTCAAATAGTATGACATTAGCCATGCAAGAAGAATTGGAAATACTCACGTTCAAACGTAATACCAAACGGTGTTGAAATGATCGAAACATCGAACGTCGAACAAATTGAATGAACGGTGCGTTTATAATTTTTCCGATGATACCTATTTCCTTCGGAATCGAGAAAAAACAAAAAAAAAAAAAAAAAAAAAAAAAACGGAATAACAACCGACCACAAAATGAAGTGGGGGATGTAGAGTAACTACAGGCTACAGGACCGAGCCCAGACGGCAATTATTCCTGACCTCCCTTGTTTGCCAGGACGCGTAGGCCTCGCAGAAGAGGGAGGGCAGAAAAAAGAAAATAAATAGCTCGTCTTGTAAAAAAGTGGAAAAAAATCCCCAGGAAATACGACAGAACGCTTCTCGCATGCCTGTAATTGGTCTCCGGAATTGATAAATAATTCTGTGTCCCTCCATTTGCCTTGTAATGCCGACAGGGGGATGTCGTGGGTGGCGTTTTCTTTAAACCTTCAGAATTCGTCGATACATTCGATTGTAAGATCCACTCGAACTCCATTATTGACAGAATGAGTTGATTGCCAACAGTTTTTACTCAACATGGGATTTCATTTTTCTCTCTCTCCTCGATCGTTTTTGGCGACATCCTTTATCTTGTCATCGCTAGAAAATGCCCACAGCCTGTAAACTCACCCAACCCAGCAGCTCTTCGGGGTTTTTCCAGCATCTTCCGCTCTCCGCTAATCCGCATTAGGAGGAAGTGCTTTTCAGGGGCTTTGCTCCGGTTGAATAAATGGAGCTATTTCCCGGTTCAAGGTTTCCCTTCCTCTCCGTTTTAGCACGCAACGCACGCCTGAGATATTAATCCCTTCATCACTGAGCGGGAAACCGTTCGGTCTTGAGGGATTTCATCTGGAAAATACCCACGAAGAGCAAAAATAAATAGACGTAGTGACCCCGAGATAATATTTCATTGAATTTAACGCGAGAACTTTTCAAAACACAGTCTTCACAATATCAGATTTGTTAAGAATAAGTAAAAGAATATAATCCTTTTCAAGGAGGATGTACCAGTTTGCAGAGGTGGAAAAAAAAAATGTCTGAATACCGGAATGGAAACGTTACGAACCAATTCTAAGGCGAAGACGCTGCAAATATTACACAACGGTTTATTATTCATTGGTATAAATAATTTGTCGTTTGGACGTATGTGACACTCGGAAAAATTGATTGTTCATCATCGAAAAAAATGAAATAAAATAAAATAAAAACAAAACAATTGTAGCCCCATAGATCCCCACGGTGAAATAGGAGGGTTTCGGGGCCCAAAATTATATCGAAACACCCGACACCCCACTTGACCCCATAGCCGACGAACCCCTCACGTAGCTCCGTTTTTTTTTAGCCCCACCGGTTTGAGCGATCAGGCTGAAAACTTTGCCGGCTTTAGATGGCAAACCGAGCAGGTATTTTGTCAAAATTTCGGATTTTGAAGTCCAAAACCTACTGTCAAAAACCGGTTTGGAGTGAATAAGATGCAGTTTGAAGTGCAGAGAGATAGAAAACCGGTTCAGAAAGGTGAAGAAAAAGAAGAGAAAAAAAAGCTGCAAATTTTGTGCAAAAATTATTTCTGTGTCAAAAGAAAATAATTTGGGAATTTTTTTTTTTTTTTGGATTTTTTTTTTCAAAAACAATTTTTTGGATTTTTTTGTCAAAAAAAATTTTTTGGGATTTTTTTTTTCAAAAAAATTGTGTTTTCAAACATTCTTTATTCTTTACTCGAAAAATATTTAACCTCCTGGGATCCTTCAAAAATCCCATTTTTAGCTCCATGAAAGCCCTATAGATCGCAACAGTGAAATCGTTCCGTGACCCCAAAAAATGGATTCTATGTTCAAAAATACCTCGAAAACGACACCTAACTCGATCCCATAGCCAAAAGCCTTTAAAAAAAACCTCCCGTAGCCCCATTTTAGCCCCATAGCGCCCCACGGGTTTGGACGATCGGACTGAAAACCTTGCGGGCACAACTAGATGGTAAACCAAGTATTTTGTCAAAATTTCAGATTTAAAAAAAAATTCCTACTGCCCAAAACGGCTCGGACGGCGGATTTAGACTGTAGACCTCTTGAAACGGATAATGTCAAATTTTGAGGCCGATCGGAGTCGTCGACCCCCGTCGCGAAAACATAGGTGTATTATTCCAAGAATAATAAACCAAAACGGGAAGGAAAGGCTCAAACCGGTTCAAGCGGAACGAACCCTTTGGGAAAGATCAAAAACTGGTGTAGAAAGATAAAATACCGGTTCGTAGAGTGGCACGAATTTTCAGTCATTTTCATTCGAATTTCTCACCGGATTCCCGTAGTCATTTGGCAGAGTAGCTGTACGGTGAATTTGAAAGGGGTCGAGCTCTGACAGGGTGATGGTGATAGGTAGGAAGGTGATACGATACCCCAAGCTGGGAGCTAATTGAGGGCGCTTTATGTGATGCGCCTTCTGAAGTGGTAGCGGCAAGTCCCTCATAATGTCTTCATGAATTATGCATTCTCATCAGAGCCGGCGCATTATTAGGATGATTAACCCCCTTCCGCCCTTCAACCCTCCACAACCCCCCCATTTCGCCCTATTTTTTTCGTTTCGACGAGAAACTCTCAACTTTTCCCTTTGGAGGTTTTTTTTTCCCCTCTTCCATTCCTGCTCCCTAAAGATGGTTTTAGCGGGGTTTGAAGCATGAAGAGTTGGCGACATGAAAGATATCAAAGACTTCGAAAAGAGTTGGTGTTCAATGGCTCAACTCCGCCTCCTACAAAATGCATGTCCCTTTTCCAAACTTGCGTCCCACCGCGTTTTCATAATTCCACTCAAATATTGATATCGACTCCCTCCAAAGAAAGGATTTCCGCCTTTAAGGACGATTTAGATGTCTCGACGAGAGATGTACGAATTTAATTTCATTTTCCCCACAACCCCCGAATTTTTCTTGAAATATACGATAAATTAAATAATGAAAGTTTAAAGGAACTCCATTAAGCTGGAGTAATCATGTGGTGGTAATTAATATGACAAAACACGAATTTTATTCCAATTATTCATACAATTGAAGTCTTCATTGAATAAAGTAGTGTCAAGCTTGGGAAGGTTCGATGATCCGGCTCACGTGACGAGGTGTTCATTAGGATTCGTTGAGAGGTGCGTGGGGAAATTAAAGCCATCTGAAGAGCTCGTTACGGTCTGTGAACTTATAAACTCATGTTAACCGTCCATAAATCAAGAGCGAAGAGCCTCGTCGCCAGAAGACTCACTTTTACGATAATTGAGTTGAAATTGATAATCCTTTTAAACGAATTTCGGGGGGTAACAATTTTTAATCGTGAAAACCAAACCGGTGAATGCGTTGAAAAATTAATTTCACAAACTCCTGTTGCCCTTCTGTTCAATTGAACCGGTCGAACTATCTGTGAGCAAACACGGGGGTTCCGCACATCGCCTGAGGTGAAACCCCCGAACACAAAGGGCGAACAATCTCGATGAGGGGGGTCCTGGGAAATGTTATTCCGGGCGTCATCCCAGGGGGATCGTCAGGGGGCTGTAGAATCACCGCTGACCAGGAGCCCAAATCTTAATAAGCAAATGGCATCCAACTCGGAGTTTAGGGGAACCTTAACAAAAACCACTTCAGTAATTATTTCCGAGTCGCGTGCTTTGGGCATCGGCCACATGGTGCTTCATTGAAAAATCTATACTCCCAACATGTGTGGAGACCTTCATTACCACAAGATTTGGGTGACTCGTTCACTCGACGTAAATAAACGATTGTACGAAAAAAAAAAAAACCTGATAGATTTCTCATACTTGGTCGTTTTGTCTTTTTTTTTCAGACTCGAATCCTAGAAGACGCTATGGCCTGCAATACAACCTGGTCCCAGCGTCACAATGTACGTTTTTTGCCCCTCTTTTCCTTTCACATCTTTTATGAACCATTTGTCATTTGTGCACAATATGTTTCGCGACCCCATTACCTACACCATGTAAGGGATTTTTTCAAGGAGTGAGGCCAGGGGGTCGAGTGGAGGGTTGTTTTCGAAGTTTGTTGTCGTCATGAGTGCTCTTCGGTTCTTCGTCTCCCTCTCGTTTCTCAACTTCATCGCCCTCAGACAGTGATACATCTCCCGCCTTTACCGCAACGCTGAAGAAGTCCAAGAATTCAAATCCAAGGCCTACGGAACTGCTGTTTTGAACTTTTGGGTCCGCTGCCGTTTCAGCAGGACTTCACCCACAGACGCTGCATTCCACGATCCCAGCATTTCTCTCAACGACCTCGCTGGAGTTTCTATTCCTCCTGATGCAGCAAATATTCATCACCCAATGGCACTTTACCGTGTGGTTCTTCTACGGGGGTTCAAATGTAGCTTTTAAATGACGCCAGGAGGATCAAATTTAACCTCATAATGAAATTTTCAACGAAATTTTGGACGTAAAATGGAGAACTGTGGTTAATTTGCCAGCCCGCCACAAGTGGTCACGAGAGGGGCCACGGGAAGCGCTGTGGCTGACGGCGAGATTGGGCGGTCCTACTTCTCCCGGACCATCCCAAATCTCACCGCAGGGTATCGTACACTGACCGTACAGACGACTACGCATGATGTTTAATCACAGTGATTTTTTGGTTGGTCCCGCCGTGCAGGAATCCTCTGCCGACACTTCACGCGGACCTTCACAAGATTGGGTCGGTTGACCAGGCATCCATTGGCGACAGAACGTTTGTGGAAGCCTGTCAAGCGACTTCCTATATAACTGCGAGCTATGAGAGAACCAACACCAATCACGACACCTTGTGTTTGATGTTGTATTCACAACAGCCCCATTCCAAGGAAAGACGCGCACCAGGACAACTAGACTTATCCAGTCAACCTGAAGCATGTGCTTCATCCATAACTGCATCAACATCACCTGCTAGGTCTGCAGATCGCGACGATACTTCCCATTAATCCTAGGTATGACGCTTGAGGTATTCCACCAACCACACAAAAAATTAATACCTAATGGTGAACCTGAGAAGCAATTAGGAACATAAAAATAAAAAAATTTATTTTTATCATGTGTTACACACCCAACATCCGTTGTGGGGGTGTTCCACAACTCCCATCTGTTGAAAAACTTATTATTTTATTTAAAATAATTTGTTATTGACAAAGATTGTTTTTGCATCTTTTACACAAAATAATAATAAATATATTTTGATTTTTAATTTTTTTCATGTTTACTGATAATATTTTTAGTGTGCCTACCAAAAACCCTGTTTTCCAGGGACATGTATAAAAAAATTCAAACTGTTTCGTAATATCTTCAAGTCCCGTAAAGACCTTCACCAGACTGCCCGAAAAATACGTTACGCGCCGGAAAAATATAATCCGTCGTCCAACTCCGTGCGTTTTGCATTATGAAACACCGTTTTTTTTAATTTTTTATTCACCTTAACCCGCTTTCACTTCGTTAGATCGGCGGTGCAGATAAAAAAGGTCCGCAAATTCACAGAGGAAAACCCGGGAGGGCCAGAGGTGCGCTCGAAAAAGATTTATAAATAATTTAACCCTCCCCTCCACCACCTAGCCGGTTATTTTTTCACAGACACCCCCCCTCGCTGTCGGCAATCAACGCAACATTTTCACCATCCGTCGTTCCCCCTGCCCTTCCTTCGTAACATTATTTTTTCTCGGGTGACGGCGGTAGCTTATAAATTTTTCAAAATGTTGACCGGTTTAGTTATTAACGGGGATCCTTCGTCCTTCCGAGGACGCGAGAAAAGTTGCGGGTAGGGAGGATTCTTTTAGTACCTGGGACACAATTTTGGGGTTGCTGTTGGCGGTTTTGTTATTGACAAAGATTGTTTTTGCATCTTTTACACAAAATAATAATAAATATATTTTTATTTTTTATTTTTTTCATGTTTACTGATAATATTTTTAGTGTGCCTACCAACACCCCTGTTTTCCAGGGACATGTTTAAAAAAATTCCAAAAGTTGATTAAGGATGTAAGAGCCAACTTATTTTAATTTTAACGTGAATATTTTTTTCTTCAATTTTTTAAATTTTTGCTTGTATATAAAATGTTATTGAATTCTTAAATAAAATATGTATATAATATTAATACTTATAGTATTGAATGAGACACAATATATTTTGTGTCTGCCTATGATGCGCATTGAGAAACGTTCAGACCGTAAGTGTTGCTCAATTCAAAATATATTTTTATAAAAATACATATAGAATTAATAGAAGAAAACAACTTTATTAAAAAAAACTTAATTTTTGTACTAAATATTAAAATTTAATAAAGGCTGACGTTTACATCCCCAAATTACTCTTGTGTAATATACGAGAGTAAATTGTGGGTCTAAACGTCAGCCTTCATTAAATTTATAACATTAAGTATAATAAAATTATTAAATAATTATAATTATAATTACCTATTAAATAAACCATTATTGAAATTTATTATAATATAATACAATTTTGATTTAGTTCAACTCAGAGGGCCTGTAGACTTCAACGCTCCCTCGAAATGCTCCGTGCGACGGCTCGGGGGAAAAAAGCCCGAAAGGGATAGTGTTCCTGAGGAGAGTAAAAAAATAAGGCACCCCCTAATTCCTGGATCGTCATCGCTGTTACGGCTCATCATTTATTCAACGGGTCGGAGTAGGCTCCGGGTTCGAACCCCCCTCGGAAGAGAAAAGGGAGGGGGTTAATGTCGAAAAAAAAAGGGCAGACCCCGGATTTTATTCTAAATTCTACTTTCGAGAACGAAAATCCGAGTGGAAAGCTTTTCGGTCCGAAGGACGAAATTCATACGAGAAAAATACAGCGTGAACTAGGGGATCCCTTGAACGTGTTTTAGTAGACTTTATCCGTGAGCTAACTGCCAGAAAACGTTACGGCATAGAGGGACAAAAATGCGACCCTCAAGTAGCGCCAAAACAGCAGTAATTACATCTAATATTATCATGATTTTCCTTCTGTTAATTTGGTTAGCAACGATCCCGAATGGAATAAAAACGCGGCAAATTTTACACACACATTTATTATTCTTTGGTATTAGTTGTGAGTTTTTGGTTTATTATTCTTGGAATAATACACCTATGTTTTCGCGACGCGGGTCGACGACTCCGATCGGCCTCAAAATTTGACATTATCCGTTTCAAGAGGTCTACATTCAAAATCCGAAATGTCCGTCCGCCGTCCGCCGTCCGCCGTACGCCGTACGCCGTCCGGGCCGTTTTGGGCAGTAGGAATTTTTTAAAAAATCTGAAATTTTGGCAAAATACTTGGTTTACCATCTAGTTGTGCCCGCAAGGTTTTCAGTCCGATCGCCCAAACCCGTGGGGCGCTATGGGGCTAAAATGGGGCTACAGGAGGGGTGTTTTGAAGGCTTTTAGCTATGGGATCGAGTTAGGTGTCGTTTTCGAAGTATTTTTGGACGTCGAATCCATTTTTGGGGGTCCCGGAACGATCCGATTTCACTGTGGCGTTCAATAGGGCTTTCATGGGGCTAAAAATGGGATTTTTGAAGGATCCCAAGAAGTTAAATATTTTTCGAGTAAAAATTAAAGAATTTTTGAAAAAACACATTTTTGAAAAAAAAATCCCCCCAAAAAATTTTTTTTGAAATATAAAAATCCAAAAAAAAAATTTTTTTTTTAATTTTTTTTATTGACAGAATTAAATGTCTGTACAAGTAACCTATATCACAGAATAATAAACCCTTGTGTAAAATTTGCAGCGTTTTTTTATTTTATTATTTGTGCAAAAAACCCAATTTAATCCCATTTAACTGTGCAAAAATTAATTCTGTCAATAAGAAACTATATCTAGAAAAACATTTCTGTGCACTGTTTGGACCCCCAAGAATGGGTTCTACGCCCAAAAATACTTCAAAAACGACGCCTGACCACCTCCATGGCCGAAGTCCTTCAAAAATCCCTTATATGGTGTAATGTGGTAGAACTGGTATTTTTTCATGATATCAGATTAACCAAGAAATTTTCTTGGCTTAGTGGTGTCGGTTGGGCGGGAGGGAGATTTTTGTTGAATCTTTCCTCACTCGACCAAATAACATCCGTAAAAACACATTCTGTGTTAAAAAACAAAAACAAAAAACCCTACTCTCCAAAACGCCCTGGACGGCGCGCCGCCGCGGCGGATGGACGATTGATTTTTGGAATCTACACATCTTGAAACGTATAATGATACACATTGAGGTCGATTCAGTCGCGAATACCTAAGTGTATCATTCCAAGAATAATAAGCCACAAAAATGCGTGCAGGAATCGTCGAAGAACAGGAGAGAAAAATGTATTTTATTGGAGAGGTGATTCAAGTTCGTGTTACGGCCATTAGTGGCCTTAAAAATTGTTTTTGACACCAACCCTCGATAAGAAGTTTGTAGACGGGGAAGGAAATTGGACTTAATGCAGAGTCTAAAGTACTTATTTGCCTTCTCCCTTGGGGGTAGTTAGAGGAAAGAAAGTAAAACCCACCCCCGTGCCGTCCCAGGCCTAGTTACGTATTCAAATTCGGTGTTATTATAGTCACGTATTCCGCCCTGCTGAAGGAAAAGACGTCGGGGGTGGAAAAAGACGGCCGGTGATTGGCTCCCGAGACAAGCAAATTATATCGTTGGACGACAAGGTGGAGGGAGGGGGGACGCCTTTCTGACGACAGACCTCGTCAGGGTTGCCTCATCCTTTGCAAAACCTGAGTGTTTTTTCCAAGGGTGTCGTCAGTGTCATGTCAATCCTATGACGGCTCTCATGGAATGCGTTCTGCCCCTCCAGGTACTCCTCTTTATTGTGTTAGTCCCCTCCGCGTCCAATCTCACCTAAATGTTTGATCACATCTATTAATAAGGAATCGGATTATTAATGCAGTAGCCACAACGAGCTCTTCGTTTGAGCTGATGGTTTATTACCGAACCTCGTCGAAGTGAACGCGTGCACTGGATGAAAATCGAGAACAACTTATTTTTCTTCAAAATTTTGAAAACTTGAAAAAAACTTTCAATGTCAAACAGCAGACGTAGCAGACCTAATTTTGCACCAATTTTATATTTTTGTTTTGTATTTTTTTGCTTCATTGTGAAGATTTGAGATATGGCCGTCGGACGCGGACTGTTCACCTTGTTTCGGGCAGTAGCATTTTTTTTTTTTTTTTTTTTTTTTTTTTAACTGAAATTTTGACAAAATGCTTGTTGCTTCATCTAGTTGTGTCAGCAAGGTTCAGCCCCATCGCTCAAACCCGTGGGGCTCTGTGGGGCTAAAAATGGGCTAGGCGGGGCCCATGAAGTCTAGTTAGGCGTCGTTTTCCGAGTAATTTTGAACGAAGAACTCCACCAAAAATGCGACATTCGCCCTTTTACCGGAACACCGACGAAAGGTTCTTGGGTAGGTCATTCTTCACTAACATCGCGAACACAAAGGTTTATTATTCCAAAAATATTAAATTCAAAAGAAGGTAAACGTGTGCTATTTGACGTTCACTTGCGATTTTTATGTAATTGAAATATCTTACTCAGACGGTAGTTGGAATGATAGAGTAGAGGGAATAAAAATTTAAAAAGGCATACAAATCGAGAATTAAAAAAAACTTACCTACCTTAGAATTCGTCGGAAATAATGGGTTGTTGAGGACTGAAATTAAGAACACTGGGGTTTGTTGAATTGTTTGGGTCGTATAACTGGCCAATTGCTACGAAAAGTATGTAGGTATTCGTTTTTCGTTGACCCGCTCAGGACGTAGTCACCTTAACACTGGCAGCGAGCGCGGCCGGCCAGCCTAAGGTGGCCTGATCAGCGGACTTTGTGAGAAACCGATGTTTATGTTCACTATTCTGTCTCTTGTTTCCATGTTATTGTTTTGTAACTACACAACGATCGATCGCAGGTGCTCGAAAGTTACTATGATTTCAACAAACTACGAGAAATATTTCAATCTGAAAAATACTATGATTTCAACAAACTACGAGAAATATTTCAATCTGTTTGCCTTTCCTGTTTGCATGTATTTTATCATTTCAACTACCGTCAGAGTAAGATATTTCAATTACTCACATAAAAATCGCAGGTGAATGACAAATAGCACACAATTACCCAAAAGTAAAGTCGTTTTGAATAATTTGTCAAAAAATGTCATTTAATGAAGGTTTTAGAATTTAGAAGTTTGATGTTTTTTAAAAAGAATTTACAAGTAATATTTTGAAATTAACTAGTAATTGAATTAAATTCTTTCATTCGATCATTTAAAGTAAATTTTTTCAAAGTTTTATGTGTAATTTTTACAAGTTTTGAGAATTTTGAATTGATGAGTCTTGAGTACGTTAACGATGCAAGTCAGTTTTACCAGTTCCTTAATTTTGCTTTGTTGTAGACATATTATTCTACCTAAATTATCAAGACCCATTTGTGCGATATTTCCATAGTAACTACTTCAAAGTCAGTCGGGATAATATACCTATAATATGTTATAGAGAAGGTTGATTTTTTCTTCTCCGACAGAGTGCAGGGGAGTTCGCCCGTGATGTGTGGATGGACCACAGCGGGACAGAGAGGGATTTTTAAGCCCTCCCACGTTATTATAAATGATGACACATTGATGAAGTGTGGTTTCCATTTTCCTCGTCATGATTGCTACGTCCGGTTCCGAGGGAAATCCATTTTCTGAATCATCATACATCATCGTGGAATGTCCTGCCGGAACGAATTTCCGCTTTCCATCGCCGTTTCTGAGCTCAAAAGGGTCGCGAAAATTGGTGGAATTGTTTAAAAATGGATTTCAGTTGGGAGGAAATCGGCCGAGGTTTAGTAGTAAAGTTGGCGGGAAAACTTTTCTCGTTGGTTTCGGGTAGTATTTCACCGGAATGACGAGAAAAAGGGTCGTTTTCGGGGGTCGTAAAATTATTTCGGAAAACTTAACGAAGAGCGAGGAGGGCAGTAAAAACTTAGCGTAATGAGATGGGAGCGTTAAACGTAATTAACGGTTGGGCGTTATAGGAAGATGGTGATATCGCTATAACAGTGTCACCGAAGGGGTTAGAAAGGGTTCTAAGGGCCTGCGTTCGCGGTAGCCCATCTACATTATCACCGTCCTAACTTCCTGCACTAACTATGTGAATCCTACCCCTCGACCCTTTTCCTTCTCATCCCCCTTCTTGGTAAAGCCAAGTTAATTAGCAGCATAAAGTGGGCTGTGTCAGGACATATTTCGCCTCAACCCGGAGCTAGTTTCCTTCCTCAAACTCCTTTCCCGCCTTGTGAGATGGAGTTCCGCTGCCTTCGGGGTCGTTATTGTAAACTTGGATTAATTTCTCTCTCACCCCCCTCCCCTCCTCCACGCAACTTCACCCTCCTAGTCAAAATCCCCCACGGCCTGTTCCTATAGCACAACTCCCGCAGCGCCCCCGACGTGTTCATTTATTCAACAACGTTTTGTAGGAAACACGATGAACAAGTATTACACATTTCGGCTATGAACGCTCGTCGAAACTGCACTACCTCCCTGCACACTTGACTATAATTTTCTCTTAAAACAAAACCTCTTTATCTACCCCTGAAAAATAGAATAAAACGCTGCAAATCTTACAAGGGTTTTTATAATAATTATTAATTTGTACAAATAATTGACAATGATTTGTGCAAAAATGAATTCAGTCAATATACAATAATTTAAGTATTAATTAGTTAAATAATTATTTAGAACAAATTAAACATTAAATTAAAAAACTGCATACCTCTATAGTGTTTTGACAGAGATGAAACCCCTGACAGCGATTTCTACGTCTAAAAACATTTCGAAAATGATATCTAGCTCATTCGACCACCTTCCGGAAGTCCTTCAAAAGCCTCATAGATCCTTATAGTGTGTTCGGATGGGTCTACGACGCCCCAAAAGTCCAAAAGTACTTCGAGAACGACTCCCCACTCGACCCTTTTACCTAAATCCTTCAAAACCCCTCCTGTAGCCCCTTTTTAAGTTTTAGTTTAGTTTTGTGAAAACTACATGGAGAACCGGATGTATTGTCAAAATTTCAGACGTTCAAAAAAAGTGCTTACTGCTCGTAACAGCCTGGACGGCGGACGGACATTTCATTTTTGGAATTGACATATCTTGAAACGTATAGATTGATTATACAGAGTATAATAAACCAAATAAGCTACAAATTGGATTTTGAATTGAAGAGCCATCGAACGATTTTGGTTACCTCTTCAGCCGATTTGGCAATGCAAATCATTAGGAAATGAAAAATACTTCACGAACAACAACAAAAACGCTGCAAATGTTTTACAATGGTTGATTATTCTTTGGTATAAACTGTGCAACAATTAATTCCATCGTTGTGAGGATTCTCGGGGATTTTTTAAAAAGGCTAATAACGATAGTACGTGAACATGGCCAACACAAACAAGCAGAATAAATTCCATGTGAATAAAAATTATTTGAAAAAGTATTAAATACTTATCTGTCCAAATACTGCAGTATTTGGACAGATGTCGGACCCTGAAAAATGGATTATACACTCAAAATTTCCACGGAAAATGACACCTCATTCGACCTCCTGGCATCCTTCAAAAGCCCCATTTGTAGTTTCATAGATCCCCATGGTGAAATCTGATTGTTCTGGAACCCCCGAAAATGGATTCTGCGTCCAAAAATATTCAGGAAACGACACATCACTGGGTATCATAGCCGAAAACCTTCAAAAACCCATCTCGTAGCCCCTTTATAGCCCCTCGTGTTTGAGCAAAAGATTGCGGGCACAACTAGCTGGTGAACCAGGTATTAAGTACAGAAAAAAAATATAGCTAATAAACGACATTACATAACATGCTAATTTTAGCTTATTAATAATTTTTACAATTCATTCAATAATTTATTTGTTAATTTTAATTACAATTATTTAGACAGAAGCTCAGGGAGACACTCCAAATTATCGTATCAAAGAAAAATGTCATGCTTTTCCTTAATAGATCCATTATTTGCTGACCATTTTATCATTTTCCGATACCGTATTATATAATTTGGGTCTGCTGACAGTCGAATCAATCCATGTATTGATGTTGCTTGAAGGACGGGAGGAGCGGGTCGCGGTATGCTCGCAACGCGAGCGTGCGAAACCCCTCTTCTCCCGTTGGTGGCCCAGCCCTTATTTTCGGCGACGAGGGGAAATTTAACATTAGATTTGATACCTTGCTGTACAAATTCAAAATGATACATTTTAAAATAACTTTATTAAATGCATTCTAGCATAACGTTCTACCTCTCACATTCACATTCTCTCTCCCTCACAAATCTGCGAATGATGGAGATATGTATTTTACATTACACGCATTTATTTCGAACGATCGCTTTGCTTGATTCCACTCACGTTGATTGCTTGTTTTATTCCCGCCAGTCCTCAATAATACCGTTCCCTCAACCGAGCAGTGAGGGGGGGGGGGGGGGGGATAGGTAGCAAAATGACGAAGTGAAAATTCAAAAGTTTCGGCGGCGCGCCAGACACTCGTATCGGAAGAAAACAACTGGTCATTTGAAAAAAATAAAATAAAAATAATTTTTATTTTATTTTTTTCAAATGACCAGTTATTTACGTAATTTTAAGAAAATTTTTCTCGATAAGTATTTAATATTGAATTAGGAACAAAATATATATTTTTTAATTAACGTTTTAACATATTCAATCGTGATATCCCTGCTATGGTTTTTTAGTTAAGGTAGAGAATTATTTTTTTCCAACGGCTTTTCGGCCTAGGATTTCACCAAGAACGGTTAGACCTTCGTGTCTGGCTTCTTTGAACTTTGGGATGATCCGTCGTATTGGAATTCCCTGATCGATAACGTCCCTTCTGTCGGGACTCCTGTGATATGCCAGCGATCAACTAAACTACAACTCAACCGCGGGGGTTTTCGTGCACGACAAACACGAATATAAACGGGTTTGGATAATTTGAAGTTGGAGACGTCTTCGTCGACGTTCAAATTTCTGAGCTGTCGCCTGGCGATCGCTTTGATGTGGTAGTCACGAATGCTGCTCGCAAAAGAGGGTCGTTGGCGACGGTGAATTCCTACTATGATTTTGGATTTGAGCTCATCTTCGAAGCCCTACAGCCATCAATAATTCGGTCGACAGCCGAGAAGGCCGAAGAGGCGGGAAACTGGTTTGTTTCTCCTCCCTTCGTGGAGCAAAACCGACACAAAAGTTGTGCGGGAGCAATCGAAGTTTCCATCGGACAATATTTGTCGACTTCCCTTCTCTGTCGCCACTTTACCGCAACTGCACTCCAAAAGGCCCGTTGTTCAACTTTATACACAAACGAGCTGATTTTCTACCATTACATGTTACAATGACAACCTTCCGAAAAAAAAAAAAAAAACAAAAAAAAAAACGTAAAAACCTCTCTAGTATTTTGCTTCGGCTCAGGGTTAAAACCCATAATGTAGGATCTTCTGAATGGACATCTCTTGTCCCCCTTGAAGGATACGCCGCACGTTCCATTAGAGCACAAAGGCTCTGCTACCCCGCGTTTTAATCCTTGAGCTCCAAAAGGGGATGCTTTAGACGTCGGAAGGGCGATGGAGGAGAGACGCGCTGCTCATAAATTATTAAACTCTCCGGTTCCCGGTTCCTTTTCTCTCTCTGGCTCTCTCCCAATCCCATCTCGCCGTCTCTTCCCCCAAAGCCCCTCGTGGAAAGGGAACGAGGGGTTTAGGGATTTGACCTCAGAGAGAAGCAATTTCAGGTTTGCCAGTGTTTAAGCACAAATTTCAAAGTACGTCTCGTAGTTCATGAAACCTTCCACCGTGCAAAGTCTTCACTCATTCCCATAGGTTCCTTAAAATCATTTCACTATCCAGAAACGTCCTAAACATTTTCTAGTTGTCTTAAGTATTGTAAAATAACAAACCGTTAACGACCGACCAAGATCTTTACTCTTGTCAAAAACTCAACAATCCGATCAACTTAACTCACAAACAACAACTAAACTTTTTCGGCGAGCCTGATCTCGTTTCTCTTCAAACATGTGTCGGTTGCCACACCACATTGCTCCCCCCTTTTCTTTTCGTCCGGCCGGACATTTGCTGGGGCTAGCCTGTTGGCATGGAGCTTTCTTCGCTTCTTCGCCAACTCCACTTCGAATAGGACGTCGTTAAACCTTTTGATGACGACCCAAGGACCAGTCCACGTCGGCTGCAACTTAGGGCAAACCCCCTGTTGCCGTTTCGGGTCGAATACCCAAACCCAATCGCCTACTTGGTAAGGTGGAGAGCGGGCCCGACGGTCGAATACCTCTTTTTGCGTCCTCATGTTCAACTTCGCTTCTTCATGGGCAAACCTCCGCACAGCTTCAAGGTCTGCTCGCAGATCCAGAGCATATGGAACTGCCAGCTTTCTCTCTTCTGGCTGTGGCCTAACCAAAACGTCTGGTAATCTGAGGTCGCTGCCATATACCAGCTGGGCGGGGGCAAAAGCTGTCGTATGTTGAGGCGTTGCACGATATGCCATCAAGAAGAGTGGGATTTTTGTATCCCAGTCACGCTGGCTTTTCCCCACAAACATGGCCAGATGGGTTTTAAGCGATCGGTTGAGTCGCTCCACCAGACCAGCGGATTGAGGGTGCAGCGCCGTTGTTCTCGTCCGGTGGAACCCCAACAAAGATCCCACCTCCTTCAATAACTGGGACTCAAAATTTCTTCCTTGATCAGTGTGTAGCTCCGTGGGCACTCCAATGCGACTGAAAACTTGTTCGACCAAGGCTGTAGCCACTGTCTTTGCCTCTTGGTCAGGTATCGGTATTGCTTCAGGCCATTTCGTGAAATAGTCACATGCAACCAGCACATATCTGTTCCCACGAGTGGTTCTGGGGTACGGACCGAGAATATCAACGCCCATTCTTTCAAATGGTGCCCCAACCATCATTTGCTTCAGGGGTGCTGGTCTAGTGTGTCCTGGGCCTTTGAACCGTTGACACCTAAGGCAGCTTCTACACCAAGCTCGTATGTCTGTTGTCATACCAGGCCAGAAATAATGAAGACGAACCTTGGCCAGTGTTTTCCAAAATCCAAAGTGTCCAGCAGTGGGGTTGTCATGGCACTGTTCTAGGACCGACTTGATTCTCCCTTCCGGTACGACTAGCTGCAGTCTTCTTTTGGACTTATCTACCCACTTGTGATACAGCTCCCCATTCCGAACTTCCAGGAGCTCCCACCTACTGACCAACTGGCGAACCTTGGGGGTGCATGCTGTGAGTTGCTCGGGTAGTGGCTGTTTCCCATCTTTCAGCCATTGGATTACCTGTTGGACCTGGAGGTCTTCCCTCTGCAACCCTTGGGATGGAAGAAACTCAAGCTTGTTCACCTGCTCACACTGGTCACGATGCTCTTGCCGCTGGCAAAACCTGCACTCGTCGCTGCACGGTCTCCTTGAGAGTCCGTCTGCATTGGCATGCTGCTTTCCAGACCTGTGGACGATCGTGAAGTGATACATCTGCAAAGCTTCAATCCATCTGGCCAACTGACCCTCTGGCTTTCTGAATGAAGTTAACCATGTCAATGCAGAATGATCAGTACGCAGAACAAAAGGTCGTCCATACAGATACTGGTGGAAATGCTCAACTGCCCGAACCACCGCCAGTAATTCCCTCCGGGTCACACAGTAGTTCATCTCTGGCCGGGAGAGAGTGCGACTGAAGTATGCGACTACCCGCTCAACCCCATCGTGTACCTGAGAAAGTACTGCCCCAATGGAATGGCCACTCGCATCACAATCCAACGTGAACGGCTGTGACAAGTTGGGAAATGCCAAGACGGGAGTGGATGTCATTGCTGTTTTTAGGGTTTGAAAGCTCCTTGTACATTCATCATTCCAGGTAAAATTATTGCGCGTCTCTGTTAGCTTGTAGAGCGGTTTTGCAATCTCGGAAAACCCTTTCACAAACCGTCTGTAGTACGAACAAAACCCAAGAAAACTGTGAAGGTCTTTCCTGGTGACGGGAGTGGGCCAGTCAGTCACTGCCTGGGTCTTATTCGGGTCTGTGTGCACCCCCTTAGCTGAAATGACATGCCCGAGGTACTCTGTTTGGCGTTTGAAAAACTTGCACTTCTGGAGGTTAATTTGGAGGTTCGCCCCTCGCAGGCACTCTAGAGTTTTCTCCAGTTTTGTCAACACTGTTTGAAAATCCGGGCCAGAAATTATCAGATCATCAAGGTAAGCAAGTGCCAAATCAGCAGGGATAACACGCTCCATCAGCCTCTGAAATGTGGCAGGGGCATTGCACAACCCAAATGGCATCACCTTAAATTGCCACAACCCTTGGCGATAAACGGAAAAAGCAGTCTTTTCTTTATCTTCTGGTTTCAATTCTATCTGCCAATACCCACTTTTAAGGTCAAGGACACAAAACCATGCCGATCCACCTAGGGCGTCGAGGAGGTCTTGGATGCAGGGGAGTGCGTAAGAGTCTTTTTTTGTCACCTGGTTCAGCTTCCTGTAGTCGACGCAAAACCGCGTGGATCCATCTTTCTTCGGCACCAGGACCACAGGGGAAGACCACGGGCTAGAAGACTCCTCTATCACCCCTTGCTCGACCATATCACGAAGCAACTCACGGACATGTTGCTCCTGCGCGTAAGGTACACGCCTCGGGGCCTGTTTTATCGGTCTAGCATCTCCTGTGTCTATAGCGTGTTGGACTACATGGGTCCGGCCAACAAGCTTTTCCCCAAACGCTCCAAGTGATCGAAATGTCCGAAGGAGTGACGCTAGGGCTTCCCACTCCGCCGAATGTGGAACTAAGTCGGTGGACGCCATAGTAGGGTGTAACCACGAGTCGACACCGCTGTCACCCACCAATGTGACCTGTAAACTGGAGTGTTGAGTACTTGCGTTTTGCAGCTGGAGGGGGATACTCTGGTCTGGGAAATCTAGGGTCAAAGTCCTCAAGTTTACGTTGACCCCGAACTGGTGAAGGAAATCCAACCCCAGAATTGCCTCATCCCTGATATCAGCAACAAGGAACAAATGATTAAACGCTTTATTTCCTATGCGAAATGGAAGATGGCAACGTCCATACACTTGCATGCCATCCCCAGATGCTGTCTCAAGGCCGCCACTGAAGGAATTATCGACAGCGAACCCCCAGCGCCACACAACGTCATGTCGCAAAATGGAGGCCGTTGCACCCGTATCAACCAGGAATGACTGTTGCTGGCCGCAGAGGAAGGCTTCCACATAAAGGGCGTTCTTTTCGATACTCCGGACAACCCCCACATTCCTCCATACCACAACCTCTGGGTCTCCAGGCCCAACCAGTACACGACCCCCAGCACTGGTGCCATTCAGTTTCCCTGGTCCCGCTGGGGGCGCTTAGGGCACTGCGTCTTGAAATGGCCGACCTCATTGCAATTGAAGCATGTGTTCCGGCCCTTATCGGAGGTGGAGGGGGCAACTGCCTCCAAGCGGAGCGCTGTGTTGAGGGCAGCCTGAACAGAAGCTGGTTGTGCAAGCGTGATGAGTTTGGCGAGCTCGCGAGAAGAGAGGGCGTCGACAAAAACTTCTACAGCCCGTATGCTTCGCTGCTCCCTTGAGTCGTTTGGGTAAGCACCACGAATTAACCGTTCGATGTCCTTAGCCAGCTCGGCAAATGACTCATGCGGCTTCTGCTTTCGATTCTTGAGCTGTAGATAAAACGTGGGCTGCATCCTCACGAAACCAAACTGCTCTGCCAGGGCCCCAACCAACGTGGGATAATCATCCCTCTCCTCTGGACGCAGGTCAGCCAAGACAGAAAGTGCTGGGCCCCGCAAACTGGCCGCGAGCCTCTCCCTCCTGGTGCACGGGCTCCAACGATTGCTCTGGGCCACAGTGTCCAAATGCACCTGGTAGTCTTCCCAGCCTAGGGCCCCATCGTACAGGCTAAGGCGCTGTTCGTCTCGGGCCGGGGCAGGCGAGGGCTGTGGCAAGTGGGGCACAAGAGTTTGTGACTGAAGCGGCAAGTGGGTTGTTACCTGCGCTAGTATCCGTTCCATCCTGCTCAAAGATTCTTCGAGGTTTGAGACACGCGCCTCGGACGACGTTGAAGGTTGAGGATCAGCAATTGACGTCGACGGCTGCAGGACAGGTAGCGGCGCAACAAGCCCCTCTCGACGACGCCGGGAAGGAGGACGCGTGGCGGACGACTGGGACGCGGCCGGAATGAGGGCCGCGGTAGGCGGAGTGACAGGAACGTCTGCAGGACGGCGCCGTGTCGAAATCGTCCGGGGTGGGCGAGACATCGCTGGCACTTACACGAAACGGACGGGCCCCCAATGTAAAATAACAAACCGTTAACGACCGACCAAGATCTTTACTCTTGTCAAAAACTCAACAATCCGATCAACTTAACTCACAAACAACAACTAAACTTTTTCGGCGAGCCTGATCTCGTTTCTCTTCAAACATGTGTCGGTTGCCACACCACAGTATTTTTATGGAAATATGTAGTTTATTAACATGATTTAACATTCGGGTTCCTAAGTGGCAGGCAAAAGGAGAGGTTTGTGGGGTTATCTGAGATTGTCATTGTTTTAATGAAGAAATCGTGTGTGGAAATCATGAACAATACGTAACAAATCAATCAAATGTTCTCAATCAATATTACTCACGATCAAAATGCTTTGCAACGAAGCAGAGTCTAAGTGGAGCATAGTGGTGCTTGGAGCATTTGAACCAGAGTGAAAGCACCAATTTCCAGTTCATTGTAGCCGTCGAGACAAGGCTGAATGAAATCCTTTTTGGCTCTCACGTTTTTGAGTCAAGTTTGACCATTTCAGCTCGCACGAATTTCACATGATTGACTTTTTGAAAACATTGGTGTTCGTCCCCGGATTCGAACCAGGCTGATCAGTGCCCCGACTGATGTGTTAACAGGCGTTTCACTGACCTGTTAGTCCACGGGGCCACCCTGTCCCCCATTTTCTGATGGCACAATTCCACGCTGAGTCACTCCAAGTGTACAGTTCCTCGCAAGGAAGGATCCGTGGGTCAACATCGTCAACAGTTGTAATACCTGTCTTGTCGGTTGACAATTCACCTCTGAGCTTTTGAAGATTTATGTGAAACCTAGCAGAGGCTCCCGTCTGAAGGCAGCCAAGGCATCTGTCTTCAACACACAAGATCTGGGAAACAATGTTTACACTGTAAACCTCCTCTCTTGAGATCTCGGATGGGTATAAACATTTTCTGGTTGACCTGTAAAAACATGCCTTCGTTTGCTGAGAATGATAAACTAGCCACGTAATCTGCAGGCCTTGGTGGCTAAAGACGGGAGGAGGGAGTATCAATTCCCCCAATTTCCCTCTCGGACCGGTGGAAGGGGCGGTGGAATTGTGTCCACCCCCCTCCCCCCACCCCCTAGAAGCCGCAGTGATAAGACGTGTATTAGGTAATAAGGAATTGGACCGCAACCACCCAGGAGGCAAATAGAGTCAAAAACGGACGCTCGGGATTACAATAAGCCAGAAGGCTTCCATACTGGGGGTCTCCCCCAAAGTGTCGCCTGCAGTGTTCCGATCTCCCGAAAAATTTACATTTTACATTTACTATCAGAAAATATTGACTGGCGCGGAACTTTAACATAAGATTACTGCATTTCTCGACTGTGGGATCTCACTGGGGCTGCTATTTGTATTGCTTTAGCGTGGTCTCTTTCCTTAACCAAATTTTGGGCTTCTCTCCCCCTTGTCACTGTTTATTTATTTTTTATTTTATTATTATTTCTTTAGAGGTTTGGAGAGGTTGAGAACCAGGTTGAAGTCGTATCAACTGAAAAGAGGGGGCAGTAACTGGTTGAGAACGGTTCATCTCCAGTTTGAAGACGTTGAGAACCGTTTTTGAGTTGAAGTAACCAGTTTTGAGAGGATAACCAACTGAATACAGCCTTACAGCGGTACAGGACGGTAGAGAGCGGCACAGAATGGCACTGACCAGATGTAAACCGTTACAACCTGGTAGGAAACTAGTTTGAAGTCGCAGTAACCAGTTTGGAGGGGCAGTGAGACGAGTTGAGACGGTTAAAATCCGGTTTGAGGTGGTTTACAACTATTTCGAGTCTCATAACTGGTTTTGTTGGGCGGAAACCAGTTGAGAAGATTTAAGAGGGTGATCTTTTTTTTCAACTACTATTTATTTTTGAACTAATAGGGTATCTACTTTTTGCATTTTGAAACCAGCTTTTAGCTCATTTCAAGGATCGGGATATTTCAGGATCAAAGTTTGAGAGGCTGTGAACTAAAGAAATGTGTCCGCCATATAGGTGGGTTGCAGAAGTGCGGACTTGATAAAAAACGTCTTCCCACTAATTTAACACACCTTTTTGTAACTTGTCTGTCCCCAAAGGGAAAAGTTAATGGACTCCTTCGTCCCTCCCATCACATTTTTTGTTCCCAGTTTATTGTCCCCTGGCGTTGAAAAGGGACTTGTTGCGGGAAGGAAAGTCCGGAAGGTAATGACAGTGTCGTCAAGTGTCGGCCATTTCTAAGATTGTGCCTCTTCCTCCCACCGTTTTTCACGTTAGATGCTTCAAGTTCACACTACCTTCCGCCCCTTCTTTCTCGTCTTTTTCTCAACTTCAATAGATTATATCGCGGTTTTCCTTTAAGACTCAACTGTGTCAACACCTGGATTGAAGGCGTCTTGTTCAAACACCTTGAAGATGTCGGGTCTTCAGAGTCTTTTATAAGTTCGGACACATACGGCGAACTCCTCACTCCCGCGTGACGTCTGACGGAAAATAAACCAAGTTGGATAAATAGAGAAATAACGATTCGAAACGGGACAACCCTAATAGCTCCGTGGGACAGTGGGAGACGGAGTTTATTAGCTATGCAGCCGTTCAATAAGTAATGACCTCTTCGGTTAAGGGGGGATACACTTCCCCCACCAATCGACTTCTGGAGACACAAGGAAGACTGGTGTTGTCAGACATGCGATGTTCCTTCTGCGAACGAATGGAAAAAAAACACACAAAATAAAACTTCTCCGTGATACGTCGCCCTGGAAACGTCCCGAGACAAACTAAGGAGAGCTCGCCGTCCGAAAATCAACCTGTAGCCCGTAGAAAGGACCATGTAGAGCACCATGGTGGGGTCGGAGACGTCTGAAACTCTCATAAATCGTTTTTACACCCAAAATTACCCCCAAACGACATCTCATGCAACCCACTGGCACATCCCCAACCTGGAGAGTTTGGTTAGTAAGACCTTTCGTCGTCATTTCTTTAAATCCGCACATCTCGCTTTTTGGGTGTTTTGCACTTTATAACGACGAAAAAAAAAAGTGTGGCAGTCAACAAGTGTATCGAAATTGAGAAAAATTAATAATGTCATGATGTCCGCACATCACATAGGTAGCTTGAACCTGCTTGAACCTGCGAACTCCACACATCTTATTAATTTTTCCATATTTTGGAGAAATTGCAATTTCACCATGAATTTCCATTATCACACGCATCAACACTTCCTGAGCCGTACCTGTAGAGAAAATCATTGAAAATAACTCTATTGGCTCTCCCCAACCATCTGCCAAAAAGAGATGTGCGGATTTACTGTAATGACGACGAACGCGATCGATTTATTTAATTAATTATTTAATCCGCTTAGAAGACCTAAGGTCGCATGTGAATACTGCTAACGAGAAGTATAGACTTTTTGGAAAATGTTTTTTTTTACATATATATATATATATATATATATATTTAAAATCAATTTATTGGCATATCGACAGCCACGTGCCAAAAATTATGTAGGCCATTAATGAGGCTGTAGGGGACTAATGAAGGGAAAGCTCGAATTTTACCACAAAAAAACTCAAAACCTTCATTTCGGCCAAAAGTGCTCTTTCAGGTTTTTCTACGTGGCTGTCGATCTATATTCAATTTTCAGTGTTTGGATAATTTATAATATGAATTGTATTATAAAGTAATAGTAATCTCTTGAATAACATTCGCCGCGCTTCATCCTTGTTGTTGCAGGGAGATATTTTCGGCGGGCTGAACGATGGGCTCCTTTCCCGAGCGGAAGCCCTCGCCGCCGTCGACATCGGGAAACACCAAACGACAAATTCGAGCGGCCCCGGCGGCGGTTTGCCGCAGCTCAAACACGACATGATGTACCACCACCACGGCATGGGAGGACCCCCTCCGCCGAACACAAGGCCCCACCAGGTGAGAAATTCCCCCCGTTGCGAGGGGAAAAATCCCGGGGAAGATTTCCCGACGATATTTTCCACTTGCCTCGTTTTTTCCCGGATTCGATATACTCCGACGAGCGGAGGGGAAAAGAAACAGGCCGGACCCGGGGGGGTGAAAGAGGGATAAATTTCTAATGGACTTGGAAAGCTCATAAATTTTTCAAACGGGGAATCACATGAATGCCCACGGAGCCGTCTAAATGTTGTTGGTCCAAAGGTTTTCCGACTCCCACCTCTTTTCCCTCTAGTTTTCCCGAGCGGAGGGGACATCCGTCGAAAAACGGATGGAAAATAAAAGGGAAAGACGGAGATAAAAAAAACTTGGAACTTTTTTCTTCCCCAAGTCCCAGGAGGGCTTTAGGGAGACTCGGCGCTTTGGGGAATGGCCCGTTACCTTAGTGCAGTGCCAATGGCAAAGTGAGAAAGAGTGTTTTCTAAATGTTTCTTCCCCTCTCCAAGAAAAAAATTACTAGTTTTATTTATTCAGTAATTTAATACATTTGAAAACAGTAGAGCGACGTTGAGAATAAGTGAAATAAAAAACTTGGAGAAAAAAACTACAGCTGGATTTTCTTCAAATAGAATGTTCAAGATAAAACTTCTAATTTTTCACAAGGGTTGTTTATTCTTTTGTGCATAAATTGTTTAGCATAAAAAATTATTAAAAAAATTTACAAAAGAAAACCTTAGATACCTATTATTTGGACGGACAGGTGTCACTCCAAAATGGATTCCACGTCCAAAACTACAATGAAAATGACACCCCATGTGACTTCCTGGCAAAAGGACTGCAAAAGTCATGTTTGGTGCTCCCACAGGATCATGGATCCTCACGCTCGCAAGGGTGACCCTCAAAAGTAAATTCAACGTCAAAATAACTCGAAAATACGACACCTAATTCGGCCTACTGGCATTCTACTTCCCATTTGTAGCCGTATGAAGTCGCCGTAGATCCCCGCGGTGAAATGTAATATATGGATTAAATTCTATGTAATCCATAATATGGATATTTTTTGAGTAAAAACCAACATATTATGTTGTAATTTAAACGTATTGTTCCGAGCTCCCCGTTGGCGTGTAAATAAACGGTTTACAGGTCCTGATGAAGAGCACATATTGTTCGAAAGCTCGGCGGTTGAAGTAGAGTTGTTCCCGTTTCTTGACGCTAGTCCCAATAAAACACCGACGAAATTTTTATATTTAATGTAAACTTCATTGGGTCAATCTTCACCATTTTCAACTTGATCCCATAGCAAAAAAAAACGTCTAAAAGCCCTCCCATACCCCCTTTTTAGCCCCACGAAGCCCCATGGGTAAAAGCGATCGAACTGAAAACCATGCGGGCACAACTAGATGGTGAACAGAGTATTTTTTTAAACGTTGAGCCCGATCGCTCAAACCCGTGGGGCTAAAAAGGGGGTACGAGAGGGCTTTTCTGTCATGGTGTCGTTTTTGAAGTATTGTTGTACGTAGAATCCATTTTTGGGGGTCCCGGAACGATCCGATTTCACTGTGGGGATCTACAGGGCTTTCATGGGGCTATACAATTTATTCAATGGGATTTTTGAAGGATCCCAGGTCAAATATTTTTCGAGTAAAAACCAAGTGTTGAAAAAATTTTATTGGCAGAGAATTAAATTTTTTCACAAGTAATCTATATCAAAGAATAATAAACCGTTTTGTAAAATTTGCAGCGTTTTTTTTTTTTTTTTTTTTTTTTTTTTTTTTTATAATGAGAGAGAACCCGTTTGGTGGGTAAACTTGCACCATCTTTTGAACGTTTGGGAAGAAAATTATGAGCGTCATAAAAGCCATTTGCTGAGGAGTTTTTTTTTTTCTTATAGGGAAGAGAAAGAGTGCATTCCCGTTAGAAAGAGCAATTTATGCGACCGCGTCAAAGGGAGTGGAAAAGGCTGATCTGTGGGCCTCAGGGGGAAACCCAAATGTCCCGAAACCACCCCCGATACACGAACGAGGGAGGAAAGGTTCGGAGTAATAAAAAAATACTTACAACCAGCCCCATGTCACCCCCAGGGCAATGTTTCTCCCCTCTATTATCAAATTAACTGCATCAAACTAACCCCTCCCCCTCCCTTCGTCGCCGCTTTTCCTTTTCAACCTTCTTTGTCCCATCTTGCGCAAATATTGACTTCCAGTTAAGTGGGAGAGGCGGGATCAATTAAAATGACGTCACTCCGGGAGGCCCCAGCGAATCTGTTCCAGTTTGATCTATAAATAATGAAGCCGGGGCCCTCTGAACAGTTTCTGACGTTTGCTCTATTTCCAGACGGTTTTTTCCATCAATTCGCCTCTCCACGTACAATAATAGTTTGCTATTTGGCAAATATGAATAATCTTGAATTAGTTAAGTGAAACTTAAAATTATAAAAATAAATAAAAAATAAAAAAAGCTGCAAGTTTTACAAAGGAGTGAATTATTCTGTTGACTGGGGAGATCGACCTAAAACTTATCAACTCGTCAGCCGTATCGGGATTAGCTTTTTTTTTTTTTTTTTTTCGCCGTCTCAAGGAATAAACAGAAATGGCAATTGTAGGGATATCCCAGTTCAAAAGGTCGATCAAGACGATTCCTGCCAAATCCGAAGAGACCACACCACCCATTGCTCAATCAGATCTCTGTTTTACAAATCTTGGTATTTGAAGTACCCATTCAAAGCTGTAAGCCCTATAGAATGTTCAAAAGCACCAACAACGCCAAGTGGCAACCTCAATCAGGGCCCAGTGCCTCATAACAAGGTAGGTAAATCACCCACTCCAATCGTACATTAGTGAACAGAGAAACATCACGCGAGACCATAATCTCTTACGGTCGGATAGTTTTCCCTACGATTTCTTCCTGAAAGGCATAAGAGTTTCTTACACAGCAGTCGCCGAGGACCTTAATAATTCGAAAGTATTTGAAATTTGATCATGGAATATGACTATTACCCAGAAAAACGTTGTGCACTCCTTTATTAGCTTTAAATTTCGATTTTAAATTCTGGTTAAACCGGCCGGGATTGATAGTTTTCATTTGTAATGGATCATACAAGATTCCAAATGGTTCGTATTAAATATAGTTTAATTTGAGTTAATTTAAAACAAGTTAAATAGTTCTCTATTTCAGACGCAATTTCTGTTTGCAACAAAGAAATGCAGAAGGGTAGATTCCGCGACTATTCATAAAACCCTATTTTTGACTTAGGTGTCTCAATACGTAAAATTAATTAATTTAAAAAATATTCGCTTTATGACGACTCTTACGTCTACCAGCAGTGAAAATAGAGCATCTAAACTACTTCAAAAAATCTTAACAAAAGTAGCAATTTCCAAAGTGACAATTGATTTTCAGTGACTTTTTCTCTACACCCCAATTAATGCGAGGTTTCACAAGTGTAGGTTTCTAAGTAGAAGATTTTAAAAGTGGGGTGGAGAGGACATAGTACAATGTGTACAATAGATGTATTCAATGACATGATGAGTCATATCATGTACCTTTTCCAAAAGTTAACGTGTCCCCTACAAATCACAAGGAGGCAAAACATAGGTAGCTATGTAAAACATTTAAACTTGAATGAAACCTTGCTCAAATTCCTTGTTGTAAAAATAAATTAGTAAGTCCTCAAAACTTTTCCCCGTTACTTTTGAATAAACTCTAAGGTTTTGAATCTACGAGAGGCTCCGGCTCGCTTTGCTCGCCTACGCACCGAGCCCCCCCCCCCCCCCCCCCCCTCACCATAGTGGGGAGAGTAGCATCGATGGACACGTTCAAACCCCTACATCAAGGTTAACTGCTCCTTCAACATCACCCCCCCTGGCTGATAAAATGATCGCCCGAGCGAATCAAGGCCCCCCCTGTCAAAGTGCTTGTGAAATCAAATTTGAAAAGTCTTCCCTCAATAATAATAGAACTACCTATATGGGTGGCCGAGCCAAGCGAGCCTCCCCAGGCCGATAAAATGATCAGCCGAGCCCCCCCTGTCAAAGTGATAGTGAAATCAAATTTGAAAAGTCCACCCTCAATAATAGTAGAACTAGGTAGTTCTACGATTATTATGTGGGTGGCTGAGCAAAGCGAGCCCTCCTAGCCAACATGGTTATAATGACCACTGTTCATTATAGTCGATCTACGGGTTGTTATGAACACCGGCTATAACGAACGAAACCCGTCGGTCCCTTAATGTTCGTTATAGGAGATTTATACTGTTCCTATGTGGGCGGTCGAGCGAAGCGAGCCCCCTCTGGCCGATAAAATGATTGGCTGAGCGAAGTAAGGCCCCCTTTCAGAGTGCTAGTGAAATCTCCAGAATTGGTATAAAAGTCTTGTACCAAAAGTAAGTACGGGTACAAAAATGCTTGTTGTGCCCGCAAGGTTTTCAGCCCGATCACTCAAACCCGTGGGGTTCCGTGGAGCTAAAAAGGGGCTACAGGAGAGGTTTTTGCAGGTTTTCAGAAGGGGCTTTGGAAGGATGCCTAGAGGACGAATAAGTTGTCGTTTTCGGAATAAGTTTGAACGTAGAATCCATTTTCGGGGCCGCTCATTTTTTCAAAACACTACAGAGAAAAGGTTTATTTTTTCAATTTTGAAAAAATATTTTTTTAAATTGAAAAAATTACTTTTTATTGAAACAGAATTCATTTTGAACGATTTACACCAAAAAATAATAAACGCTTGTGTAAAATTTACAGCGGGTTTTTTTTTCCATTAGCCTGTGAGTGTGAAATTCCCGTAAAATATTCAACGATCACAAAGTTTTCATTTTTATGAACAGCATCTTATGAAAACGGGGAAAGCAATAAATTCTTTTAATCAAAACGAAGTTTCAATAAAGATCAGAGCAATACTAAAGAATTTTCGTAACAGGATATGAAAGTCAAATTGAGGGAATTTGCGGTGCAGTTAACGTTACAGCAATACGTTAGGATTAGCAGTGCTATTACGTCTTGATAGGGCCGTTACGGAGGTCCCTTTTTACCAGCAATAAATTTTAAACCCACATTTAACCCTGGAAGTTGGGTTAGGCTGACCCCACGCGGTTAAGTCAGGTTGATTGGGTAGCAACAGTTAGCCAATAAATCCCACGTCCCTTTCCTTTAACCCCTTAAGGCCTCCGAGGGGCGTGTACCCCTTTTTATATGTATAAAGCGATGAATAATTGAATAACAAGGTAATATGTATAACAGTTGTGTTGAGAGGGTCGTAGGGATGTTTGGTTGTTGGTTTGGTGATTCAGAGCCGGAGGGGCTCCCTCGTGGGGGCTGTATTTCATCATTAACCCCCTCCCTGTTCCAGAAGAAACATTGACATCTTGTAAAGTGGTCATTGGTGAGGGTCCTCGTGTGAGGGTCATATATAGAGGTCCTTGGATGGGGAGGTACAATTGGAAGGATCTCCTTAAGGAAAGGGGGGAAGGACATTCCCCAAGAGTGCTGTTTCCACCCTTGGGCGGGGTAGGGATACCTTTTCCTTACAAGAATTACACCAGTGTATTCTTCGGAGTCACGGAAACCCTCTACATCCCTTTCATACGAGGTGAACGGGAGAGAGGGCCGAGAAAGCGAATTTACAACGGGGGAAAAAAAAGAGAAAGACGAGAGAGAGAGACGTATCTTCTTGTCTTTTTTGTGACCTTTTGTTGAAAAACCTTCTTTCGAGTGAGGAACGAGGGCAATTTCTCTCTTTTCTCCCCCTCCACTCCGCTAAAACAAATAACCCTAATCTAGCGAACAGCCTCGTTAGGCCCCTGTTATAAAGCCCAGACCTCTCCCAGGAACTTCCTGTAACAAGCCGGAAATTCTCTTACAACGTTAACAACTGGCCGAATTCTACATCGTTGTTTTTTTTGTTACAGTCATGGAACATGGAGGTAACGGACAATTTGATCAAAAAAGAGGTAAGTTCTAGTCGTAAATTCATTTCAGTTCCACGATGGTAGTATTTCAGTGATGGTATTTGTGGCATTTTCTGTCGCAGATGGGTCACCACCATGGTATGGAAGGGCTGGAGATGTTGGACCCGATCACTTCGAGCGCCATGACGACGCTGACGCCGATGGGCGACGGCGGTACGGGAGGCCACCCTCAACTGCACGGGCCGTACGGGCCGACGATGAACTCGATGATGTCGGGGCACCACCACCATCATCACCACCACCACAGCTCGCCGCTGTCCGCCCACGGGCCGCCGGGCCACCACGCCATGGCCGCTGGGCTCCAGCACCCCGACTCTGACACGGACCCCAGGGAGCTGGAAGCGTTTGCTGAGAGATTCAAACAGAGGTACAAATCAAATTTATTTGATTTTTTAAATTGTATGTAGCCAGGCGTTGAAGGCAGTAGACGGTGGTGGTGTCATTGGAAGCATCAGCAGGGTGAAGTAGCCTGCTCAAGTCTTCGGCCGGGAAGACACTAGTTCTTATGGTTTTACCTATTGTGGCCATGGCCAAACTCTATTGTAAATTCGCCCACCAGCCACCACTCTTGGTGCAGTCGCAGGGCGAAGGAAGCGCCACCGTTGGCAGTGCAATTGGCGAAAGCTAAATGCTCTTGTTAGCGGGAGCACTGCTAATTACGCGGATGGCCCCCGATCTCACCGCCGACTTTGTCATTTACGAAAGTTTCAATGCAGTACATTTTCTACTGGGACCGAGGACCAGGTGGCTGGTTATCTTCTTCCAACCAGCTAAGCAGGCTCCGTGTCATTCTGCTCCACTTGAGGTTGGTTTAATCGTTCAAGTAACCCCCACCCCTCACGCCAGGGATGGGGGATCCATGGCTGGATTATCCACACCCCTGAAAAGGAACTGCCAAGCTGCTATGGTGGGAGAGGCATAGCTCTGGAAGTGGGTGAGTCCTCCTTAATACTGACTCATGGTGCAGGGACCGGGAGAACACCCCAAAAGTGAGAAGCAGCATCTAGCAGTGCGCTGGTGAGCTAGCATCTGCACAGCACACTCCCCAGATGAGCGTGGACCATCTGCCAAGCGTACAATCGACGAACGAAAGGTCGATGGGTAGTGTTTTGACCAAGCAGTCTGGCGTTGACCTAGCCAGCCCCAGAATTGGGTCCTCACCTGAATGCGTTCAAGTGCCTCCATCTGCCAGAACCCCCATGTTTTACAGGCATCGCGTCCATAGCATTAACAGCTAAAACTAACCCTTTTCTTAATTTATTTTTCAGACGGATCAAACTAGGAGTGACACAAGCTGACGTCGGGAAGGCCCTGGCCAACCTCAAACTCCCCGGAGTGGGCGCCCTCAGCCAAAGCACCATCTGCAGGTTCGAGTCCCTCACCCTCTCCCACAACAATATGATAGCCCTCAAACCAATTCTCCAAGCCTGGCTGGAAGAGGCCGAAGCCCAAGCGAAGAACAAAAGGAGAGACCCTGACGCCCCCAGCGTCCTCCCAGCAGGCGAGAAAAAGAGAAAACGAACGTCCATAGCAGCTCCGGAAAAACGCTCGTTAGAAGCCTATTTCGCCGTCCAACCGAGACCCTCCGGCGAAAAAATTGCCGCCATCGCCGAAAAACTAGACCTCAAAAAGAACGTCGTCCGCGTATGGTTCTGCAATCAACGACAGAAGCAGAAACGTATGAAATTCGCCGCGCAGCACTGACAGATGGACTGCGCTGGTTTCCCTCAGTAAAGTGCAATATGTAAATATCAAATTTAAAACAACCAAAATTGGTGGACAAATTTTAATACTTGTAGGTAAATTGTATCATCACGGGGTTTAGGCGAATGTACAACGAATACCATACAGGCAATCAAATGAGCAGATGTTAATAATGATTTCGACAATGCGCTCACCCAATTTTCCCAAAAAGGGGCCAATTTGGAAGCTTTACGAAATTTCAGGGACTGGTCACAATGAGACATCATTATCAACTGTTCCAATTTGATGCCGCCTTAAACCGAATCCGCTTCACATATCAAAATCCTCCCCCTCTCTCAAAAATATTAAGCAGTACAATTTAGTTTATACATGTGCCATAAATGTATTGTTAAATTAACGGTGGATTGTACATAATAAGAATTTTGTATATACATTTACCAGTAGCCTAAAGTATTTCTAGTCATAAATTTTGTCACGCCCTTTTTATTTTGAGAGATTTCAACAAAACCTGCTTGATCTGATTGTGATAATGCAGATTTGACGGTGTGGGAGAAGTGACATCAATATCAAAATTATGTGTCAAAATTTTTACATTTGAGTTCTTTTGAGTTCACTTAGAGACGTGGTAATGTAACGACAAATAGTAAAATTTTAGCTTTGTAACAAAAAAACAATACTTTGAGAATATTAAAACTTTGTAACAATGTACATACCTCAGTAGTTTGCAATGGAAATATTTAATGTAGTACATAAGGAAAAATGTACCTACCCCTTGTTTTTGCGATTGTTATTTGTTATTTACGTTGCAATAATTTTTTGTAGATTTTTTGTTGATCTTTTTCTACCAATTCTGTTTCATACTAAAAAGACTGTATTGTAAATAAATTGTAAAAAAATATATGGAAATTCACAGTCTACGAGATTTTCTATGTAGCGTAAATTTGTCGGTATTCCTTATCGTACTATTCACAGTAAAAGTGTCACAACTGTAAAAATAGTGTTTTGTTTCGGAATTATTTTATTTTAATACATTCAGTACGCCCATAATGCTTTGGAAAGGGGTACTCTAAATATATTAGGTTCAACAAGATGTAAATAAAAATACATTCTTTCGAAAAAAAAAAAGGTTGTTTTGTGGAGTTTTTTCCTTCGGAAAGGCATTTGGCGAGCGTAGCGAGTAATTGGAAGGGAATTGAAGGGGTTCAAAGTTAGCGTAGCGGAGCATGTCGGTTATTAGTTTTCAATATGCCGAATGAGGTTTTCCCGGAGCGGCACGTGCGGACAAGTGGCCTACCGTCACCCTGACACGTGTCGCCCGAGGTGCTAGTCCTTCCGGAAACGTGCCGGGTCGGCTTTTCAATCTTGCCCCTTTTTTTGTGTTCCTTCCCGCAGGATCGTGTTGCCTTTACAATCCATTTGAGTAATCAAATCGCCGACCAGGTGCCCCTAGGCGGTAGTTTTGAATTGTTACAACGCTGCCAACTGATACTGCGTTGGTGGGGGAGGCGAAAGATGGCGGGAATCCAATTTATCGTTATTCGGCAAGAGGGTTGGGATTTTTTTTCTGGCGGGGGGGGGTTGAAATTCGCCGATGTAGCAGACAGTAATCAGATGTTGGGAGTCCTAACTGGATCCCGCCGCTTAACTGACACTTGGATTTCCCGTTTTTTTTTTCGGGGGAGTGCCGTCAAGAAGTCGAGGGAGAAAAAAACGCTCCCTTCTAGACGTCTTGTGGGGTTTTGACGAGGGCAAAAAGCGCTGCGGTGAAGCTTTCGAAGTAAATTGGATAAACAAGTTCACCAAACTATATCCCCCTTCGCCAGCCCCTTTCGCTACTAGCATTCGTTATAACTACATACCTTGAACCTTAAATCTAATAACGCAACTAATAGTACGGGTCGAGACTAAGTAAGTTAACCATTTGGGGCTCCCATCTAGGCTTATTTGAAACTGGATTTCTAAAAAAAACTGTCATCCTATTTCTTCAAGAAAAACGATGCAGTACCTATGGCAGGGCTTCCCAAACTTTTTGGCTTGCTGACCCCTTTCACGGAACAATATCCTCGAGGAGATCTGCAGACCCCTCTCACTCAAGTAGGTATTTAGATTTAGACGCATGACACTAATTTAGTAGTTTGTGGTATAGAAAAGATTGGTAAATTAGCCTGGTCACGCCTTATTGTTAGAGATGGAGATAAAACTAACATGCACACACACTATCACTGTGAAAACAAACACACTTACGTAGGTACCTACTCAACTTTATTTAGAACGCAAACATCAAATTGAACAGAGCGGAATTGAATGGTAGGTGCAACTATTGTTTTACTAAATTTTGGCAAATAGCAAACAAGTGACCGTTTTTCAGCGCGCTCTAACGTCCTTACTATTCCGATCTTCCATTGTAGTACGTCCATTCTGTAAGAAATTGTGTTCCCGTTAATTTTGCTCATAGGGTGTTTCCACGAGAAACGCTTAGTTTTCGAAATATAGGCAAAACACTGTAAAAAATGAAAATTGTGCCTAAACTGGTCTAGTTCACACTCGCAGAGCTTAGATGGCTCTCCCCGGTGTTGACCTTCCAGGCTCCTTCCAGATGGTCTATGATGGCGATGGGATGAGGGACCACCATCTGGGGGGTGGTGTGGAGCAAATACCTTGTAGCTACTACATTTAATGAACAACATACGTTGCAATAAATTTTCACCGCAGGCGCCCCACTCTTCAAGCGAGTTTACCCCGCATGCTAAAAATTCCAAAATCAAAAGATTCAGTAATTTTTCCGAAACATTTCCCCCCAACTTCCCCAGATGAAATTTTATGGGACCTCAAGTGGCCGAATCCGCACAATCCCTGATTTCGATTCGACAGACAGACAAACAAGGATCCAAATTTGTTCAGGATGCTCTGAAACGCAAAATGCAAGTGTAAATTTTAATTTTGGGGTGAGTTGGTTAGGGAGAGAGAACGACTCCTCTGCTGGTTTGAATACAGTTTGGGAGGACAGACATTTTTTCGATCTCGGAAGTGAAAACAATGCTTCCGCTACCTTCGGTAGTCTCGGAAGCAAAATCAACAACTTATGGGGGTATTTGAAGTACTTGGGCCAAGAAGTCGAGTGAGGTATTATTTTCGATTTTGGGCGTAGTCTCAATTTATTAGAAACTTCATACCCATCCAGTAGGTACTAGGGTTGCCAACCGTCCTCCCCCGGGGAGGACAGTCCTCCCTTTTGGACATCTGTCCTCCCGAAACCCGGGACTTCGGGAGGACGCTCAAATGTCCTCCCTTTTCTGTTTGTGGATTGATGTTTCTTCAACAAACAATATTGTAAGGAATCCGGTACAACTCAACGTCTTTTATTCCCAACTATTTGTAACTCAACACACACACACTACTTGTCAGTAACGGTCCATATGTTTCTTCTCGCCCACTCAACAACCCCTCATAACTACTCGAGCCGCCCTACACCATTCCCTCCTCTTCAAGAAATGGCCTGTAGGGTTCTGTTGAGCCGGTGCAGCTGGGAGGAGAAGGAGAAAGACGTAGAAGAAGGACACTCAACTCCTTGAGCCTCCTATATCGCCACCATCGTTTGATGGCGTTTGGCCATGGCCTCAGCTCTTCGGCCGAACTGTTCTCAGCCATCTCTTCTCCTCATTGGTCCGGCTTCCTCCTCGAGCTCCTGACCTCGTTCGCGTCTCTTCTTTTCTGGTCGTTTGCATATTGGCCTTCAAAAACGACGACCACTTGACGGCCTAAGACGAAGACAACGACCACTTGACGATGTCCACGGCGCCTGTTCGAGCGGTATGGCACCCAGTTGTCATGCTCCGAGTCCTGAGGTTCGCCCAGCAGATCGTCGCCAAAATCATCAACGCTGGCCTCCTTGCAGTTCTCGTCCTTGGAACCAACTGACGTTGACGAGCTGCAGGGGACTATGCGTTCAGAGTCGTTTGTCATCTTGGAGGTTGGCTCTTCGCGACCATCGGGTGAGCGGCTTGGCGTCGTCGGACGTTTTTCGCTCAGCGTTCTCTCCCTGAAGATTGGTATGACAAGCGGTGTTGCAGTACGGGTTTCCTCTATCTTCTCTTCCGGTTCGTCTTCTCTCTCAACCGTCTCTGACTCGCCTGCCTCTATCTTCGACTCTATCTGACTCGAGCCGCCCTACAATATTATCTAGCTTCACTCACATTACGACAGTGATGTTGAGGAAGACCCAAAGTATTCGAAGGCTTGAACTTCTAAACGTGCGTGTTATTTCAACTTGTTGTTGGAGAAGGATTACCTATGGGCGCGGGTAGATAAGGTAAATCCCAAAAAAAAGCTTACCTATTGCTCCTTTTGCAAGGAATCGTTCATTATAAAATATGGTGGAATAAGCTCTTTGAAACGCCATGCCTCCAAACAAACTCATAAAAGTAATGCTTCTGCCGTCATACAGAATAAAACGTTGGCATGCTTTATGTCCAGACCGACATGCACTCCTGAAACTGAGAAAATCGTTGCCGCTGACAAAATTGTATCATGGGCTGTTAAATAGTGGAAGCTATTTAGCTAAGGGAGGGTTTTTTGAAGGCTTTTGGCTATGGGATCGAGTTAGGTGTCGTTTTCGAAGAATTTTTGAACGTATAATTCAGTTTTGGGGGTCCCAGAACGATCCGGTTTCACCGAGGGGATCTATATATTTTTAAGGATCCCAGGAGGTCACATATTTCCGAGTAATTTTGGACATAATCCATTTTTCGAGGATCTCGATTCCCTTTCTTGTTCGTGTTAGTTGATGGGATTTTTCTCGTTTAACATAAATAAAATTCCCTTTATATACTTATCTCAAAATTTTGTTTGTGTTTTGAAATTTTTCATCTACGTTGTTCGTGTTTGAACGTTCCCGCAAAAGAGGGAAAGGACCATTTTGAAAAGTTAAACTTACAATGTAAAATTTATCATCGGTGATATCCAAATTAAGACGTTCGTCATGTGTTTGAAGTACGACAATCAATACCTGAATATTTGAATGCAGGCATGCATTTATGAAAATACAAAATGTGTAAAAAATACAAAAATACTTAATTTAATTATTTAATGATTTTACGAAGAGTGATGCATTATATTCTAGTTCCTTTCTGCATTTCATGAGCATTATTATTTCTGAGTTCCTAGCTTAATACTTATTGAGTCAATACCTAAGTCAATACCTACCTAGTTTGGTTTAATGCCTACAACTCTGTATTTTCAAACATAAGTAAACTTGTTTTGTCTTTTTTTGTAATCAGTTAATTTTTATTCCGGCCCTTCGTACGTTAGAACAATTATTTTCATTTGATAATGAATTTGTAAAACTAATAATATATTGCAAAATTTGCAATATATTTTATATTTAATATCAATCTTGGAGTGGATGTCCTCCCTTTTTACACGGTGTCCTCCCCAATTTTTCCAAGCGTCCTCCCGAACAGAATTTTGGAGTTGGCAACCCTAGTAGGTACACCGTGGGCCTCCGTGGTGCTAAAAAAAGGGACCACAGAAAAGTGAAATGCATTCGAGCCAATACAAGCTTGCTCCCGGTCGACGTTGCTTGTACTAATTTGCTCCCAATACGACAGTAGAGAGGAGATCACCGCAAATCGACTTTTTCCCCCATTTGAATCGTGTCTGATACGATACGAGGCGACAAATACTGGGGCGTACCTAATCAATTGTTTTTAAGTCATTGAACATTTTATCATTCATTAATTTAATGAAATGAAGAATGAAAAGGCTTTGGGAAAACCTTCCGGCGTGACAAGTCAGCCCATTTAATAATTTGTTAAAAGAATTTCCTCCAAACTACAACCGCAATTCGAGTGAACCTTTTTTTTACGATATGCGCGTATCAATCCTCAGTCAAAGCCCAAATTCTGGGGAAATTTGATGAACAACGAAAACGACTAGAATGTACATTAGGGTGGGTCGAAAAAATTGGTTTTTTGCACCGCTTTGAGATAGTCTCCACTGGAGTTCTCAAAGTGATAGAAAGTCACTCCACAAATTTCGGTGCATAAAACGCAAATGAAGTGCCACCCCAAGCTGTAACAGTAAAATAAAATTTTTTAATAAAGGTTTTTAATAGATAAATAAATAAAGGTTTTTAATAGATAAATAAAGGTTTTTAATAGATAAATAAATCCGAGAACCGAGAAATTGCGATATAAAGCAGAAAAAACACTATAAAGTGACCAATTTTACTGTTACAGCTTGGGGCGGCACTTCATTTGCGTTTTATGCACCGAAATTTGTGGAGTGACTTTGAGAACTCCAGTGGAGACTATCTCAAAGCGGTGCAAAAAAAAACTTTTTTTTTTCGACCCACCCTAATGTACATGTATACGCGTTTATTCTCCTATCTGCTGTTTTATGCATTCACATGCTCAATAAAATTTATTTACAAAATTTATTTATAAAATTTACATTTAATGTAAATTCTGTTGGTCTCAGATAGGTGAAAATACTGCCAAAAGGCTTCTTTCAATGTTTGCTCGACAGGGAAAAATATGCCCATATGTTTGAATCCGAGCCCTGATGATAGCAATCAGTTTTTTGTTTTTTTTTTCTTCTTTTTTTTTCATGTTTCCATCCTCAGCAAACTCGCGGTCAGCAGTTTTCTTCTGTCACTTCCCTGAAACTGGTTTTGAATGTAAGTGTCAGTACGATTCAGCATCGTTTGGTTTTGAATACTGGTCTTGTGTTGATCAAGTCGGCATTTCTTCATAATCGGCATAATTTAATTATTGAAGTGTAGGTAATGAAAATATGAGTTGATGCTATGTGTATGAATGGATCGGTTTTTTCGTGCTACCAATAAGAGGAATAATATGGGGTCAATGCTGCGTGCTAGAAGTTGTCAGAGCTTACCGTTTTAGAGCACTGCTTAAAAAAAGCTTCCCATCCTCAGCAGCAAAATTTCCGTCTTCTCATATCCACTTATAATGAATCTGGGCATGCTGTTGAATATCGCGTAAAATCAAAGGGCTCCAGACTAGGGATTGCAATCCCGAACGTTTTTCTGAATCCCGGGATCCCGGGATTTTTCAGAGGCAATCCCGGGATCCCGGGATTAATCCCGGGATTGATGATTTTTGTTTGAACGTGAAAAAATTGATTAAAAACGACGAAAAACTTGTTTATTTACAATAATTGTAAATTATATAAAATATTACTTCTCTCATGAAGGAATAATTTCACTCATGTACTCAAAAAAATGTGCTTTTAGAAATCATAATGTTGGATCTTAGAAAGCACTCAAAGTTGGATCAGCCAATTAATTTGCTTCTTAGCTTTGTCGAAAATAGTCCTGCTACCCAAAAGGCCCTCTCAGCGGGCGGCTGTAAATAGAGCGCAATTAATGAACGAAGGGTGAGAAACCTCGAAATGCAATAAAACCCAGATGTAAAATGAGCGCAGGAATGTTGCGTTAAGGGGACATAGGTCATGTAAATCGAGCGCAAGGAAACCGACCAAAATTAAGAGGAACATCTGCAACTGTAGGAAAGAAGGACGGAACTCCACGAAGCAGTAGGTACAGGGCCTGAATTTGAAGACGAATTTGAAAACTTCTGTAGCCCCCACCCCAAAATCTTCCACTTTACCCAAGGTTCGTTCCAGGTTTGACGGCCAGATAACAAAAATCGAAGGAGACCTGAGCAGTTGAGATAACGGCTGTTCCAGGTCGATCTGTAGGTTGACAGCAGTTGGACGGGAACCGACAGCTCGAATGAGTATGGTTGGGAGCTGTCGACAGACGCCGTCAAACCTGGAACAATCCTCCAATTTCTCGTCGAGTACCTACCCACCAGAAGAAAGTCGAAGTAGGTACGCCACTACTACACTCACACCACTGCATGTCTGCGCTCATTTTACACACCTTGAACCCTGCAAGTGAAAGTCCTGCGCTCATTTTACGTTTGCCTTCAAAGTAATTAAGAGAGAAGCTGCGCTCTTTTCACATAGGCACTGGCCCGACTGTTCGTCCCTGCGCTCAACTTACAATCGCCCCTCTCAGCTTCCACGGAGGTCAGTGGGATAGTCCTACGTGTTCTGGTTGTGCTTAAATTGAAGCTGAATCACTGCTCTACAATTTCATTCCTCATAACTTTCCTCGTGGGATGAATATTATAGCCGATATTCCGTACTGAAGAAGGATAAAACCACGATTTCTAACATTTGGGGGAAAATGGTCAATGTTTGAAGAGGGTTAATCTCGGGGCCCATTGGTCCTAGAAAGCTGCCGTTGCGCTCAAATGGTAGCAAATCTTGTCTACTTGAAAATAGTATACAGTGACTTTTTCGTTAGGGCGCACATTTTTGAAGTTAAAAGCCAAGAACTGAAAAAAAAAAAAAAAAAAAAAAAAAAAAAAAAATCCGAAAATTTCGCGGTTTTTCGGGCATCCAGCATTTAGCACAAGGGTTTCGAAGCTGGTACCGTCCCTGAAAACATTTAAAAAAAATTAGAACGTGTCTATTTTTCCGTTCTAAGCCCTCTTTTTTTGTCCGCTGACCGGGCTAACAGGAGATATTAAATATCCACAAATTTTGTATACTAAATCCAAATGGTGGCCTCGGCTGCCTCCATTTTTGAACAGGCTCGTTTCTTTTTTAATTGTGGTCGATAAATCTTTTCGTATTTTCGGCACCGGCACCGGCTGGTTCATAGTTTTCCGAATCCTTTCTTCAGGGGACTTCACAGTTTTCATCTTAGAGCACTTTCACTTAGCCTTCGACTTATTGTCCGTTATTAAAAGATTTTTCCCGACAAGACTTGAGCAATTTACGTACGATGTGCAATTAATTCTCGAATCCCGGGATCCCGGGATTGACTCTACGAATCCCGGGATTTCAAATTGGCAAAAATCGACCAGGATCCCGGGATTTCGGGATCCCGGGATCCCGGGATTGCAATCCCTACTCCAGACTGGAATAGATATCCATGTGGTGCCGGATCTGGGAGAGTCCCGTTGGCATTCGCAGGCACTGAAGGTGTCAGTGCAGTCCAGGGCGATTTGGCATGGTCACTGTCCCTAGATTTTCGGCACATTTTCGACCCTTGGTGGGTTTTTCCACCGATCCAGGGTTTTCCACCGTCCCTAATTTTCTTCCCTAATCTCCTCTCATTTTCTTCTGCCCTTCGCCCCATTTCGAGGCCCGTTCAAAAGGAGATTTGTCCGAGATAATTCGTTGCTGGGGTGGAAGCTGAGCTCTTCGGTGATTATTTCTCGGTTGAGCACCGTTTAGAGATAATCACCGGCAGTAAGTTATCCTCACTCAGGCTCGAATTGATACAAATGTGTTGGGCCGCAATTTACAGCTACGGTGAATCACTCGTTTTTCTCCGTTTTCTTGTGCAGTGAAATGCGTCTGTGTGGAATGCGCCAAAATGTACGGGAGGCTGGCCGAAGGCTCGTTTATTTGCGGGATTTCGTGAATTATTCAATGTTGAGAAGCGCTCCGGTTGAACAGGAGTTTCCCCCCAAAAAGCCCCTTTCCCACCTTAAAACTCCCTCTTCTTTTACTTCTTCGGGGTTTCCGGATTGAATTGCCTGACGATTTGTACCTCTTCAGGGTGTTTTTTTTTTTTTTTTCGGTTTTTCTTCTTGAGGGGAGGTGGGAAATAAAACGCCGCCCGAGTTTACGACAGGGTTTTTATTGTGCCGGGAATTCCGGAAGGACCCCCCAGGAAAAGGCTGACCCCTCGTTCTGTTTTACAACTTCGGCCATAAGGTAACCCAGTCCCCACAGCCTCAATTGAAGCCTTGTCTGGCATTGCGGTTGGATTGACGGCGTTGTGGAATATTTAATTTGAAGTATTTGGAAAATCCAAAGTTTGTTCGGTGTATGCTGTCGATCTGCTGGTGGACGATTGCCGGTTGGATTCCCCCAAAACTGTCTGATCGACTTTTGTTTACTTGCACTAAAAAACACCTGAAACACGAGTTAATTTCTCCATATCAATGCAGTAAATATTGAGCAACTTTGTCGAATCATCGTCCTCCAAGCAAAGATGGGATCGGTCACCATCCATGATCTCGTACGGTGAAAATATGCTTGCATGAATCTCCATGTCTGACCCTGCGGCAAGTTCGCGCGATCTCTTCTTGAGCTGGCCAACGATGGAATCCAAAACGTTCTCTTGAATTGCTGGATGTTGTAACTAAACGACTTCTCGACCGGAGCGGCAGCCACTCCTACCCTTCGAAGGTGCACCGCAAACCTCTCAGACCGCGCAGCAGCCTCTATAAGGTCTATAAGACAGACGGCATACCCACGCGCTAGCTCTCAAAATCGCTCAAATTAAACTCGCCGTCTAAATTCGCCGATCTTCGGAATTCGTTCTTTCAGGATTTAGTATTAACATTTGGATTTCCAAGTAGGATACAGAAGAAACGCCGACCCAATCAGACTGTTAACAACGAAGATAGGAAGGATTTGTCTGGGAGGCCGAGTCGGTAGAAAAAATCGCCTTTTTGGTTTATTATTCTTGGAATATTACACCTATGTTTTCGCGAAGGAGGTCGACGACTCGGATCGGCCTCAAAATTTCACATTATCCGTTTCAAGAGGTCTACATTCCAAGACCGAAATGTCCGTCCGCCGTCCAGGCCGTTTTGGGCAGTAGGAATTTTGTAAAACATCTGAAATTTTGACAAAATACTTGGTTTACCATCTAGTTGTGCCCGCAAGGTTTTCAGCCTGATCGCCCAACCCCGTGGGGCTCTGTGGGGCTAAAAAGGGGCTATGAGAGGAATTTTTTTAGGTTTCTGGCTATGGGGTCGAGTTAGGTGTCGTTTTCGAAGTGTCTTTGGACGTAGAATCCATTTTTGGGGTCCCAGAACGATCCGATTTCACTGTGGCGATCTATAGGGCTTTCATGGGCTACAAATGGGATTTTTGAAGGATCCCAGGAGGTCAAATATTTTTCAAGTAAAAAAAAAATCCAAAACATTTTTGTTAGGTATCTAAATATATTTTCATTGACACAGAATTAAATTTCTGCACAGGTAACCTATATCAAAGAATAATAAACCCTAGTGTAAAAATAAGTACCTGATTGTTTCTTAAATAGCGTTAATAGTTTTCATTTTTTGACATAGTATAATGTACATATTATGTACTATGTTAAAAAATTAGTACTATAGTATTAATTTTTTCAAAGAGGCTGGTGCTTGTGACATTCAGTTAACGTATTGGACGAATTTTGGGGATCGGAAAATGGTGATCTTACGAGTTGATGATCTTTGTGTCCGGGTTTCCGGGACAGAGGAGCTCCGGGAAATGTTGTGGCTTGAAGCCGACGTAGGGTGGGAAAGGGACTTCGCCGGCAGAGGGAGAGGGGGGTAGTAAACGCATTTTGCCCGCAGTAGCCCCGCAGCAATCCTCCGTTGGGTTATTTCACCGCGGTAATCCCCGACCTCAAACTTACTGCAAACTTCGTCGATAAGGATGTTCCCGTAGAGGGAGATTTTTACGCCGAGAAGGTTTACAGTGCAATGGAGAGTTATTTTGGGTATTTCGATGAAATTTTGGTTGGAGGGCCTTTATCGTTTAGAGTTCGAAATAGGCGAAGTCACAGGAACGACGCAATTCCTCCCGCACCTACCGAGATGTTGATGGTAAACTACCGAGATGGGTTGTAGAAGTACCGTGACGGCGGGGAGTTTCGCTAATGGGCTGAGAGGTGAACCCTGTACCCCGTCACTCATCATTTACCCTGGAAGCTTTCGCGTCTCACCGAACGTGGAAGAGGGAAACCCGGTGGAAAGTCGGGGGGGATTGTACAACGCCACTTTCCCAACAACCCCGTACCCTACCCCCGGCGCTGCGGGCTTTACACGGGGATGGGCTAAAACCTTTTGCCACCCTTTTTGATTGACGGTTGATTTTCGGGAGGGGACCTTCCACCTGCCTCTAACCAGCATCCTGCTACCTCTTCCGTCTCTATTATTCATCCGGAGCTTGTGGGGACGCCCTCTGACGCAGGCCCCTGGTGGCTCTCATGGACTCTGATGACAGCGGACCGAGTGACTGTTGGATCTTGAATTTTAAGCAAAAAAAAAGCTGCAAATTCTACACAAGATTTTATTGGTGTTTAAATAAATTATCCGAAAATTAATTCTTTAAAAAAAATTATTAAAAACAATTAAAAATTGAGAAAAGTGCATTTCTGGACAGAGTGAAGATAGCTTAGGAACCCCAAAAACGCAGCAAATTTTACGCAAGGGTTTGTTATTCTCTGATATAGGTAACTTATGCAAGAATTAATTCTAATGTAGCCCCTTTTAAGCCCCACGGGTTTGGGCGATCGGGCTGAAAACCTTGCGGGTCAACTAGACAGTAAACCGAGTATTTTGTCAAATTTTCTGATTAAAAAAAAATCTACTGTCCAAAACAGCCCGGACGGCGGACGGACATTAAATTTTCGACCTCAGCCGCGATTACATTGGTGTATTATTCCAAAAATAATAAACGAAAAGTGGCTTTTGAGTCCAAAGTTACACGGAAAACTACAACTCATTCTACCTCCTGGCATCAGTCCTATTTATACCTGTAAGTCCCATTTGTAGCGCCACGAAAGCCCCACAGATCCTCACGTGAAATAGAATGGTTCTGGGACCCCAAAAATGGTATATATGTCCACAAAAACTTCGAAAACGACACCCAACTCGATTAATAGCGGAAAACCTTCAAAATTATGGAATGTGTTGGTTCTGGGGCACCCAAAAATTCTATGTACGTCGAAAAAATACTTCAAAAAAACGACACGTAACTCAACCCTCAAAACCCCCCTTAGCCCGTTTTTAGACCCACACAGCCCCAAGGGTTTGAGCCATTGGGCTGAAAATCTTGCCCGATTTTTGGGGGTCCCGGAACGATCCGATTTCACGGTGAGGATCTATTGGGCTTTCATGGGACTGAGAATGGGTTTTTTGAAGAATCCCAGAAGGTCAAATATTTTTAAGTACCTACTTCTTCTTCTTTTCCTTCCTAACTGCAACTGCTCGGATTCTCTGGGTGGACAGTGACAAGCTGTAGGTAGTTTACGACTAGGCAGGTGTTCCATGTGATATAATAATATTATGATATATATTATATCATTATGTCATGAGGCAATCACTTGTTTACACTTGATACCAAATTGGTATTACCAATCTGTGCCTGTGGAGGCAGCACCTCCTGGGCCAATCTGAAGCGCCGTCTGAAACTATTGTTGCGTTAAAAGGTCTCGGCTCGATCAGTTCTTAGGCTGACGCTCGAACCAGTGAATAATTCATTTTTCAACCACCGTGACTTGATTATTTATCAACCAAAACGACCATTTACTAGTAACTACGATTTTTCAATTCATTTTCAAAGTATCCCCCCCATTTTCAAAATGTCAACACTAATCCACAAGCCCTGAGTCAAATTTCACATGCCATTGTCCAAGAGCCAATTTCCGCCGGCATCATCGCCAAGCCCTTTGTAAGCGCCACGATAATCTATCCTCCGGATTATGTACCTGTAGGGAAACCGTTTAATGTTTCACCCCCTCCACACACCCCCTACCCTTTGGACTATCCCCCTTTCGGCCCTCAAAGCCCCGAGGCTAAGCTCTACACCGCCCCCGCAACTAAGCTCTCCTTCCTGATAAAGAGGGATCTGCCCCTTCCCCGCCGCGCTTCGTCGGTAATTTCAAACAGTAGACAGGGAATCTATTAGAGCGAGCGCGGATTTACTGACTCTCTATGTGACAAAGCAGTAGGCCGCATGCACCTGTACATTATTAAATAACCTTTCCTGAGCTCGTTTCAAAAGCTTGCGTGCGTTTCCGCTGCTACCCCTCCAGTCACATACGCTGAACCATCAACTAGCAGAACCGACTGTTATTGGAGACTAGTAGACGACCTGTTTCTTGTGATATCACTTTTATTTTAGGTTTGCCGCCTCGCCAGGGGTGAGCCAACTTCACGAAACGCCAAAACACTAAAAAATCGACCTTTTTCAGTTTTCTGCGTGTATCTCGAAAACGGTACGTTTTAGCGAAAGACCATTTCGTACAAAATTAATGTAAACAAAAGTTCCTACAAGAATAATATTATAATATAGTATAATCATGTTTATAATACTATATTATAGTATCATCATGTTTGTTTCTATCTTCAATTAGTCGGCCGCTACAGCGCCCTGACGTTAGGCCTTTTTTTTAGCTCCAAGTGAAAAACGCTGCAAATTTTACACGAGGGTTTATTATTCTTTGATATAGGTTACTTGCGCAAAAATTTAATTTTCTGTCAATGAAATGAATTTTGGGATTTTTTTTTTGAAAAATATTTTTTCCTTTGTTTTTTACTCGAAAAATATTTGATCCCATTTGCAGCCCCATGAAAGCCCTTTTGATCCCCACAGTGAAATCGGATCGTTCCGGGACCCCAAAAAATGGATTCTACGTCCAAAAATACTTCGGAAACGACACCTAACTCGATCCCACAGCCTAAAGCCTACAAAAAAGAACTCCCGTAGCCCCATTTTAGCCCCATAGCGCCCCACGAATTCGGGCGATCGGGCTGAAAACGTTGCGGGCACAACTAGATGGTAAACCAAGTATTTTGTCAAAATTTCAGATTAAAAAAAAAAAAAAAAAATCCTACTGCCCAAAACGGCCCGGACGGCGGATGGACATTTCATTTTTGGAATCTAGACCTCTTGAAATGGATAATGTCAAATTTTGAGGCATGTCTGCAGGACTACATACAAAAACATCCTGGCATCTAAATTATGGGTCTTCATGGTCCAGTTTTTTCGGCGAATCGTTGAATCAAGACAAGTGTTGACGAAAGCCATTGCGCGTGCGCTCCGTCACTTTCCACGGTTCGATTTACCACTGGTCAATATTTAATACTCGTAAAAGTAAAAAAGAAGAAGAAAAAAAGCGCTGCAATTGCAGTGGCGGTTTCATGATAAGCTTACTTTACCACTAAAGCAAAATGTACAATGAATACTTGTATTATGTTTGAAGGTCACTTCAAGTATCCAGATGTTCTCGTCCTCCAAATACAGCCTTATTCATGACTAATTTTTTCGAAATGAATATTTCAAACGAAAAATTAACGATTTATCACATACCAACCACGTGGTTGCTCTCTATTTGTTGACATTTATTGACCTCTCGCCTAATCTGCTCGTTTTAATTATTCCACCCCATCCGTCTCAACCTAAATTCTTAAATAACCAATGACGCCAGTATTCGCTTTCCGCCTCCCCCAATAACTGTGAATACGAGAACTGTGTGTAAGTGATGAAATAGTGACGTCGATGTTAGTTGTCATTGGTGCATTAAACATGTCGCGTGGATCAACAGAAAAATCAGAATTAAATACTGGATAAATTTTCTCCAATTCAAGCGTTGCGTCTCTCTTTTTTTCAGCTTCAAAATAAGCTTAATTCGCCGATGAATCTTTCATTTACGGCACAATGGAGTGCTCCAAACCATCCCGTAAAACGAAATTCATTCACATCCGAATCGGACATTCGTAACCGAAACCAGAGCAATAAGTGGTTTTCCCGGAACGTACAAATGACAATTACCTCGTTGAAAAGGCAATTTCGCATTCATTGCCCATCGTCGAAGGGGGGAAGTAATTCGGGAAACTGCATTTTTTTTTCGATTTATTGGGAGAAAAGGCATCCTCTGTAATTCTGGCTAATTAATTGGGTCGGGAAAACCCCCGCGGGGAGCAATGAGAGGTTTCCATTACTACGTAATGACTTGGGATTGATCGCTGCGCTTTGTTTAATTGGCTCGTCCCCCATTAAACGTCAGTTGAAAACTCATTAGCGGCTTCAATTCGAAAGGGAGGTTTCGGCAATTGGCAAGTTGTCGGGAGGGGGAAGGAGGTGCCTTTTATCGCTAATTTGGTTTCAACGGGATTGCATTATGTTGGTACGAAGGAGTATTCCAGAAACCCCCCCCCCCCCCTTTTCATCGGCAGGTCGGAGTTTTCGCCTGTTGTTGTGGAATTTAATATCAACGCTGGCCAAACGGGTATGTCCAAAACGGTAAATTTTTGCTATTAAATACACGAGTGGGAACGAAACCGAATGGCGGGGTACATATCGTTGCTGTAGAAGCAACATCGCCTAACCCACTTTCGGGTGAAAAAAAAAAAAAAACAAAACAAAAACAGCTGTTTTTAAAATGAAACAGCTTTTAAATAAAACAGTTAAAAGGAGTAGAAAAATCGAACATTTACATGAACAATTTATATGAAACTTTTTTTAAACATTTTTTTTAAATATGAAACAGTTTTTGGTGTCAGGGGCGGATAGGCGGTTTTGACCGGCCCGGGCGATTCAATTTGACCGGCCGTACCCCGCCCCCTCCACCACACACACACACAAATAAAAACGGCGCGGACGGCGTACGGCGGACGGACGGACATTTCGGATTTAGAATGTAGACCTCTTGATATTCCAAGAATAAACCAAAAAAGTTGCGCTTGGTATGTGGATTAGTTGGTACTGTTTATGCAAGCAAAATAGCGCTTCAAGCTAAGATGCAATTTGCACATTTCATCAGTTAAGTACCTACATAATCACAGCTTATCAACAATAAAAAAGAAGGCTCGCAAGAGGAGCATCCATCGATGTAGTAAACTAACATCGATGGGAGCATCTGGCTGGAGCACAGAGCCGAGAGGCTTTGGGCGTTTCCGGCCCTCCTCACCTCCACCCCTTCTCATGTATGTCCCCCGCTTGTTCATTTCTTTTGAATTCTACGCTCAACCTCAGGCCCATGGTAATAAATTTGTTTTTGTTTTAATTTTCATGTCAAGTGTTTGGACGGATGAAGGACCCCGGAAAATCAATTATCAGGGTTACTCGAAAAATGAGTCCTTATTCGACTTCGTGGCATCCTTCAAAAGCTCCATGGATCCAAGGAACTGCTTTTGGGACTCCCAAAAATGGATTTTACGTCCAAAAATAGTTCGTAAACGACACCTAACTCTTCAAAAACCCTCCTGTAGCCCCTTTTTAGATCTACTGAGCCCCCACCGGTTTGTGCGATCGGGTTGAACACCTTGCGTGTTCAAATAAAAGGAGACCCAAGTATTTTGTCAAAAATGTCAGATTTTTGAATGAATTCCTGAAGATTTGAATTTTCGAATGAATTCCTACTGCTCCCAACCGTCGTCGTGGACGGCGTTGACGGACATTTCAGTTTTGGAATCCACACAGCTTGAAATGTAGATATAGGTAATTACAAATTTTGAGGACGATCAAAATTTTTTACCCCTGTTGGAAATGCCAAAATGTATTATTCCAAGAATACCTAGCGAAAACGGGATCACATAACGCTCGCACACAAAACGCATGCTGATGAGGGAGTAGTCACCAAGCAGTAGGCGACGGCGAGGAGGGCCGACAATGGCCAAAACCTCTTGGCTCAGTGCTCCGGCCGGACGCTCCTGCTTGCAAGCCATCAACATAAGATCCTCCAGATTGTTGTCACTCAGAGTTTGCCTCAGCCTTGTTTTGATAATTTTAAATTTTGAAAATCTCCTCTACCAAACACTCGACTTGGGTCGTGGAAAGCCTTACCAAAAGTTTGTTGAAAATTAAAAAAACGTCTTGCATACGATGAGGCCATGAGGTTGTACTGTTTTAAAATCTTGTTGCACAAATTACGCACTTATTGAACTTGCAATCATCCCTATGAGGAACAAAGCCAACCAGATTATTTTTATGTCCGAGTTTTTCTTTTCTCTCTCGAGTACTGTAGGAACACATTTTTCTCCAGCTTCGACCGGCCCCTCAGGACCGTCGGCCCATCGGGCGACGCCCGATCGCCCGACCTGCCTATCCGCCCCTGTTTGGTGTAACCTGTAAAGTTGGAAAGATGTGGGTTAGGCGGTGTTGCTTCAATAGCGACGATATTCGGAAAGTAGGACGAAGTAGGAATGTCTGTGTCTTATAGCCAGGAACCGATTTACTCTACCATTTCCCAATTTTAAGAAGCGAACCGAAGGAGAACATACATGATTGGGGAAGAGGGGAGAGAGTCCCAATGAAACACGTGTCGTACGACACTATTGGGCACACAGTATACAAGGGTTCAACCAAATATTTTTGAAAAAAATTTAAAAAAAAAAGTTTTCTTGCAGATCCAAAATTACTCGGAGAACAACGCCTTCTTCGACCTTCTGGGATCTTTCAAACATCCTATTCGTAGCCCCATGAAAGCCCCACAGATCCTCTCAGTGAAATCGGATCGTTCTGGATCCCCAAAAGTGGATTATACGTCCACAGATACTTCGAAAACGACACCTAACTCGATCCCATAGCTAAAAGCCTTCGAAAACCCCTCCCGTAGCCCCATTATAGCCCCATAGCGCCCCACGGGTTTAGGCGTTCGGGCTGAAAACCTTGCGGGCACAACAAGATGGTAAACCAAGTATTTTGTCAAAATTTCAGATTTTAAAAAAAATTCCTACTGCCCAAAACGGCCCGGACGGCGGACGGCGTACGGCGGACGGACATTTCGGATTTAGAATGTAGACCTCTTGAAACGGATGTCAAATTTTCAGGTCGTAGGAATTTCTGTAAATATCTGACATTTTAACGAAATACTCGGTTGGCCATCTTCTTGTTCCCGCAAGATTTTCAGCCCGATCGCTTCACCTGTAAGTGCTCAGTGGGTTTAAAAAGAAGCTAAGGGAGGCTTTTTGAAGGAATTCGGCTATGGGTCGGTAATTGAAGTAATTTTTGGCGTAAAATCCACTTTTCAGGGTCCCCAACTTGCCCAAACTTTGCGAAAGTGGCGTTTTTATTCAATAAAATTAGAAAAAATTGCTAATTTTATTTTTTAATTTAATTTAATTTTATTTCATTTTTTTTAAATTAAAATAGAAACTTCCGCACCTACACCAATGAGTAATATACCTTCCCTCGGGTAAGTAAAATTTGCAGTTTTTGACATTTTATGTCTTTACTATGGCACATAACTCAAAAAGTGTGACGGTGACGGTGTTACGCAACACGATCGCGAAAACTATAATCACATGATTGGTCTCTAAGTTTAGCGGTTGGTGACAAGTAGAGGTTGCATTGATGTTATTGCCAACACTTTGAGAAAACGCCAAAATGAAGCCGTGGGTAGTGATACAAGGGTGCGGGAGGGGGCGCCAAGACATAAAATGTCCCTCGTGGTTGCGTACTTGTACGAAAGCTGTACCCACCGTTTGTGTTTGGTTTTCACACTGTTTTGCAAATTTCAAATTGTCACTCACATAAGGCTCGGTTTCACATAGTGGGACAATTCATGTCCCCAGACCACAAAACAGTCTTATTTTTTATTTTTTTATTTTTTTTTATTTTTTTTATTTTTTATTTTTTTTTTTTTTTTTAATTTTTGAAGAACTAATTTCTGCCTAATTGGTACCAAAGATAATATAAACCGTTCTGTAAAATTTGCAGCGTTGGTCCCTATTTCACTGTTTGACCGTTTGCCTCCAGTTTTCATTTTCGTTCCCGTTTGCGTATTCCACTAAGCAGAAAATTATGAGACTGATAATTTTACATTTAAGGTTGTCACAGTAAAACTGATTCAGGCTGTAAAAAATGCAGTTCTACTCAGAGGAATATCACAATCTAATCTAAAGCTGCGCGACTTACTTACCCACAAACCTCCAACTGGTCCGTGATTCTGTCGTCCCTGTGAAAGTCTCACCCCGCGTGCAGTTCGGTGGTAGCCCCCCTCTCGCCCAACATCACTCGCAACACACATCCTCACCGGGAGAGAAGGTCAATTACAAAGGGGGCTTGGGAGAGTCAATTCCAGGCTCATTGGAAATTCCAACGCAATCTACCCCAACTCCGCACCTACATTTGTCCGGTTCATACATAAAATAACCCTTATGTAAATATAGGGCCGGCACCCTCCCCGCTCACACAGCGGCACCCGAAACCTCCTTTTACAGGTGACTTTTGCGTGGAGGTTGTTTTTCTTTTTGGGAACTTTTTTTTTTTTTTTAGCGCAAACTTCGTTCGTTTCTTGGGAATAACGCCAGTCCAACTGTATCATGCCACAATGTTCTTTTTTTTTTCTTTTCTTTTTTTTGCAATAACACCTCCCACAAAAAAAAAAAATCCTTCGTTTCCCGAAAACCCGCTGAAAAATGCAACCCCACGCGGAAAAGCCTTCAGAGAGCAAAATTTAAACAAGAGAAACCCGTCGATCCTTCGGCGGGAAGCGCGAAAACCGGCTGTCAGCGCCACAGAAAAGCTCCCATACAGCGAGGTCAAAGTGCAACATGATCAAATTACGACTTCCCCGAAAAAGAGGGATTTTTTTTCCACGACACGTCCCTCCGCCCTGCGAAGTGACAACTGGATTCGCTGATCAAAGGGTATTTTTCTACACCCGCATCGTCCATTTCCTGTTTCCAATCGAAAAAAACAACAATGTCACTTTTCATATCGCTTTGCCGCGCTGATTCAGAAATCGCCGGTTTTGTGGATGTGGGTGGTTCTCACAGGTCAGTTCCGCGTTTGAAGTTGAAAAAAAAAAAAAATCAAAATCGCTTCATTAATCTCAATGTTATACTTGGAAAATTTTACGTCCGATAAGCGCGTTGCGCGAATTTTTTGGCACGCGCGAATTCGAGAACTCTTTTTTTCGAATTCATCGGTCGTTAACGGCTCGATTGAGTCCGCGTTTTCTCATCATCCTACCTAGAGACCCGAATTTTAATACGAAATCCCGAAAAAACTACTTCCGACGATGAGCAAATTTAGACGGCAAGTTTAATATGAACGATTTCTGGAGATCAGGCGCGCGCGAAACGCCTGTCTAAAAACCTAATTTTCATAATTTCTCCATTTTTCGATGCATATATCTCAGTAATGGTTCGGAATTTCGATAAAACGTATATAATAAAAGTTGTAGAGAATTTTATCAGCTTTCATTTACTATAGGGCAAGGTCCATCGAAAAAGGCACCGTTTCCGAGATATTCACGAAAAACCTGAAAAAATGACCTTTGGAGACCCCCCCCCCCCCCCCCTCTTAGAGCTCATACACCACCCCCCAGGACTTTGAGTATGTTAATAATTAACACCCCTAATTATTAGGATACCACTCCCTACGTCTGTGCCAATTTTGGTTTGGGTTCTATTTATTTCTACCTCAGGGCGCTTTTTTGTTTTTGTCTTTTGTCTACGTTGCCTGGACTGACCAACTTCGTCTGGCGTTATCTTTCCGACATTTACGAGGGATATGACATATATTATATCGTCCACAGAATCTGTGGATATCTTATACCCACGGTTCTACCAACCGCAATCCAAATAGGCCCTTCCTGTAGTTAGAAGGAAATCATTAAGTGTTGCTCTTGTTTTGCGTTTTCTTTTTATCGTATTTCGCATCTCCGTGGTGGTGGTTGTTTAACTTTTCTTTTGAATTCTTTTCGCGTGGGGGAAGGTTATGGAACTCCCTTCCGGTGCGCGCGTTGTCGGGCCTGAGCTCATTAAATTTTGTGGCTGCTGTTTCGCGGCAACTGGATAGTCAGTGAACTACATATTATGAAATAACTACTTAAATACGTTTTCAGAGTGTTCACTCTCCTATGTAGGTAGTTAGTACTACTACTATTCAATAAATTAGGGATGCTCAAAAAATATCGATAATTTTCCGCCGATATATCGATATTTTTGGGCGATATTTTTTCCACCGATATATCGATATATCGATATTATTTTTAAAATATCAGGAACCGATATTTTTGAGAGAGATCCGACATAAATCCGAACACCAGCTAGAAATAGGATAAAAGAACGTGTAGGTAACTGTACTGAAATTATTTCAAATCAAATACTATGTTCAATAGACCTCGGCTTTCAATTCATTTCCTAATCCCTTTACCTAATTGGTTCACAATCACATGTGTGAAGAGTTAATAATGTACTTAATTAATGTTGGTGAGCAGATCCACGCAATTCATTTTAGTGTAATGTACAGAATGTTTTGTCAGAACATTATAAACTAAGCAAATAAATTGTTTCTATGATTTTACAAATAATTACCTACTCATTACAGATTATTCGAAGAATTTATAACCTTAATTTATTTACTAGTAATCAAAAGTCGTGAAAGGCATGGATTTTTTTTAAAATTTGGACTAATATCCGATTATATCGATATTTTTTAAACGATATATCGAATATCGATATTTTTCTACGATATATCGACCTAGTAAAACGATATTTTTTAAAACTATCGATATATCGAATATCGATATTTTTCTTCAGTGTGGACATCCCTACAATAAATCATTTCGGCTTAATCATTAAAAACGACAAAAAGATGTAACTGTACCAACTGTTCATAGTGATCATTAAAACAGATATAAAAAAATCGTGGAGTTTTGCCATATGCTGAAGCCAGCAGTTCCCAACGCCCTCTGGTGGTCCATTGTCATAGCTACAGCATTATGATATGACTCCCCCCCCCCCACCCTTCACACCTCTTCTCCAGTGTTATGGGCGAAAGACCCTTCTCACCGCCATGGACCTATCAGTCGGGTTTCTCACGGCATCAAATATTCATCGGGTCCTCCCGTTGTGACAGATGGGTGATGTCGTCCTCCCCCTCACCACGTGAACCACGACGCCCCCGCCGTGTTCTTGGCCGATGGGGGAGATGACCTCTGGGGTCGGAGAAGGTAGTTCGAATGGGATAATAGGTAATTCTGCCAGTAATGGTAAATTTTTACACAAAATAGAGTAATAATTATTGCACCAACTCTTATTCGAAAGCGCGGGAACGACACAAGAGATTCTTTTATAGGATAAATTAATATAAACACATTTTAATTATTTACGTGTGTAAATTAAATTAAATAAGAAAGTGATAATTACCTTCTACCCAAGAACCTTCAACATTAACCTGCCCCAAAGGAACAAACCGATACGGGCACAACTTAATAGAGAACTGGGTATATTATCTAAATTTCAAATTTACATAAAGCCAACTGACCAAAACGGCGGACAGACCAAACTTTCTGGCCCCGTGTCGCGAAAAAGAGTATTCAGAAAATACAACAGAAAATCTCAACACGAGGGCACTGAAGCTCGGAATGGTGTGCCTACTTGTGAAATGAGGCGACCTGACTTCAAACCACACGAACTCCGGCTGACTACCCAGTAGGAGATGATGTCCCACCTTTCTGTACCGGAAGGCCTCAAGGCCTGTATCACGACGCTGTAAAAACGCTGCAAATTTTACACAAAGGGTTTATTATTCTTTGATATAGGTTACTTGTGCAGAAACTTAATTCTGTCAATGAAAAAATTTACCTAAAACAATTTTTTTTTTGTATTTTTATATTTTTAAAAAAATTGTTTTTTTTTTTGGATTTTTTTATTCAAAAACTTTTTTTTCTTCAAAAATTCTTTATTTTTTATTCGAAAAATATTTAACCTCCTGGGATCCTTCAAAAATCCCATTTTTAGCCCCATGAAAACCCTGTAGATCCCCAAAGTGAAATCGGATCGTTCCGGAACCCCCAGAAATAGATTGTACGTCCATAAATACTTCGAAAACGACACCTAACTCGATCCCATAGCTAAAAGCCTTTAAAAAAAACCTTCCATTTTAGCCCCATAGCGCCCCACGGGTTTGGGCGATCGAACTGAAAACCTTGCGGGCACAACTCGATGGTAAACCAGTATTTTGTCAAAATTTCAGATTAAAAAAAAAAAAAATGCTTACTGCTCAAAACGGCCCGGACGGCGGACGGACATTTCGGAGTTAGAATGTAGACCTCTTGAAACGGATAATATCACATTTTGAGGCCGAAAACATAGGTGTATTATTCCAAGAATAATAAACCAAGAAAAAGCTGCACAATTTTCACCAAATGGTAATAAACCCTTGTGAAAACGTCGAAGTTTTTTTTTTCGTATTTTTATCTATTGTTTTTATTATTAAATTTTTTCGTATTATTGTCATAAACAAATAATATTTTCATTTTACTTTTGGAGTCGGTCATGGATGTAGGGATGGATTGAATGGCGTTTTTTTATTTTTTTATTTTACTTGCCCCCTCAATTTGAAAATGTTCCCGATCTTTTTTTTTTAGCAATTTTCCAGACTCATTTCACAAAATTTGTGTATTAAATATTCACAAATTTTGTGAATGTTTAATATCCACCATATGTTTTGTAAAGAACGATGGAGCATTGTCAACCTGCAAAACTATCCTCAGTGCTAGCCAGCCTTCTGGACTGTCCTCCTACAGCGAGTCTCTTTACCTGCCGTCAAACTTGCGAAAAGCGGGCAATCGGCGAAATCATAGACTGAAAATTGGCGCAAATCTGTCAGCCTGCGTGAAATATCCGCCCGCTCACTCCTCTCGGCTCAACACCGCCATTCATTTCTCGGGCGGGTTTACACCCAAACGCCAACTTAACAGAGTTGACACCATGCAATATACATGAAGTCGGCGTTCTCGCCCATATATCACACTTAGCCCCCACCCCCCTCGCAACCCGGCACCACCTTCTCAGCTAACCCTTTAACACACCCCTCATTCTACGCTTCCTGTTCTAACTACGAAATACTCTCGAATAACACGCGGAAAGATGTCGAGCAGAAAGTGCTTTTAAATTTCCGGAAATGGTGATCGTGCGGTTGATAAGGTATACCCGATTGTTAGGGAGCACCTATCGGTTGATCATCATAAATATGAGGTCTAGACTCCAGGAAAGAGAGCGGGTGTTCTCGGGAGAGGTTCGGGGGTTGCCATAGCGACCTCGGCTCCACCCACATGAATTAGAGATGAGCTCCCGCGCAGGATCTGGGGGGGAAACAGAGATGTACGGGAAGGAGGAGGGGAAATGTTGCAATAACAATGGCGACACCCCCTCCCATCGCCGTCGTCGCTACGTTGTGCTCCCAGGTTGGTCCTTTTCACCTCTCATCCCTCTTCCCCCTCATCTTTCTCTATCCCGACGTTCTGATTTCACCTTCTGGAAGGCTTCTATCTCCCTTTCCCAACCCGGTTTCCCGAACTCTCCCCTGCAAACTCCTTCTAAACCATCCACCGCTGGTATGACTCAGATTGAGACCATTCCATCATTCAAGAATGAGCACCTCTATCCGATTTCATTGGCAATTTAGTTTTTTCATAGGATGCATACAACCATAGCACAAAGATCCTGCCTCTCGCCTGAGGCAATTGCTGGCTTCTGATGGGTGTGATGGAAGTGTGGACGCTACAGCCCCCCCCCCCCCCCCCCCCCCCGATCAGCAAAGTTGAGCAACGGAAAGGGCAGTTTTCCGGCAACATGTTGCCACACATTAGTCATAGCAATACTGAAGACAAAAGAGAGATACAGTGAGTGGGAGGGGATTGGTGCTGGACCAACCCTCCCACCACCCCCTCTCACATCTGACGAATGAAAAGGAAAGGAACTGGCAGAACGGGCGGTGAGGACATGTAGAGACAGGGAGGGGGAGGGCTGAAGAACTACCCGTTCTCCCACACTTATCTCCATCTCCCTCAAAAAACGGGTGGTGACACGGACTTTCACCGACTACAAGAAGAGCCCATACCCGACTAACCAAAGGAACTGCCCTGAAGTAATACTAACTAGTAACTACGCAGTTCCAGAAGAGAAATTGGGGTGTTTTTAGCGCAACCTTTCAAACAAGCCATCAATTGAATTGAATTGAATAGATGAGCGCAACCTTTCTGTTATTACGATATATTTAATGAGCGAGAGAAACTAAGAAACAGTAGGTATCTAGCGACCAATCTATGCCATTATCTAGGTATCTAGCCTATAACCACCCCCCCCCCCCCCCCCCCCCGTACTCGCTGATCACAATGAGACCACCCTCATGAAAATCTGTTGAACCGCTCGGGCGTGATGCCGTGTACACAAACAAACAAACAAAAAAAAAAAAAAAAAAAAAACATACATGTCGAAGAGGTGAGCGCACCTTTCCATTTTTTGGAAAAAGGTTGCGCTAAAAATGGAAAGGTGCGCACATCCCTTCGACTTTTTGTTTTTTTTTGTTTTTGTGTATCACAGCATCACGCCCGAGCGGCTGAACAGATTTTCATGAGGGTGGTCTCATTGTGATCAGCGAGTTCTGGGGGTGGTTATAGGCTATCAAAATCACCTCCGTCGTCGTCGATTCGTCCGACCTCGAGAAGATGACTCTTGAAAAAGGCGACCCAGCACATTTTGTTAATGTGTTTAGGTTATGTGGCATAGTTTGGACGTTAGATACGTGTGTCAAGTTACGAATTCTTAGTTACGGTTTTGGTTTCAATAAAGTAGTAAAATATTTACAGAATAACAGAATAGGTTGCGCTCATCTATTCAATTCAATTGATGGCTTGTTTAGTAGGTACACTGATCGGGAGGTTCCCCGTCATCATAAAGGATTTTTCATTTCGCAAAAAAAAAAAATTATTATTATTTTATTTGTAGGTATTAATTATTATTTTTATTCAGTTATTTATTTATTTTTTATTTTTTACAATTTAAAAAAATTTATTTTACGTTATTTGATGGCCAATTGCGACTATAACGATCGGTTGAATTTTAAAGTGTAGGTATTCAATCGATGCAGAATGTAATGTTCTTCAATTATGTGTATGGCGATATTTTCCGAGTGACGCATGGTTTCAGAGATATGTGCGAAAAACCAAAAGAAGTCGAAAAATATCGAGTTTGCGCCAAAATGCGCAACAAATCCTTATTTCTTTAAAAATCATTATTCCCAAAAAGTACAGCTCTTGAAAGAACTTTGGCTGTAACAATCTCCGTGGAGCTCATCAGTTTTCCTCCAATTCGTCCGTAATTGACGTACATTTTTGCTGAAAAGGTAGTAAAAATGTATTGGGACGCATTCATTATGTAGGTAAGATGTCATGTAGCTCGGTTTAAGCCCACTTGGTTCTAGAAAAATTACTGCAAATATTAAAATACAATGATTTTTGTGGGTATAACGTATAAGCTAATTTAGGGAGGAAATTTTCGGGAAAATCGCTCGCAAACTCGCCGAAATGAACGGTTTGAAATAAATAGAACCTATTCGGAGTTTTGGCGTAGAACTTGCTTTAGTCACGACGTGACTGTCACAAAACCCTCTTTCAACGGTAAATTTTGCCTTTAGCCAAGTTCCGCTTCCCGTATCTTAGGCCTTTTCTCTCTCTCGGAAGGGATTCGGAGCCCTGCGAGAGTTTAAGGTTCTACTTTGTTCGAGTTAAGTTGAAGGAGGAAATGGAAGTAGGCGAAAAAGCTACGGAAGGAAACGAAGGGGAGAGATCCTCGCAGAGCTTTCCCAAAAGGTTATGGGCCCTTTATGTCTACAAAAACCACTTACACGGATTCCTTTTGCCGGTAGAACAAACCTTGACAGTTGGAAAGGGGGGAGAACGATTTTTGTTGGATTTTGCCATTTAACGTTTCGACTTTTTTCTACGTCCTGGTAGTGTTTTGCATCACTTCGGAGCCAGAAAATGAGCTCACGTAAGAGGAACCCCAAATGAGGCGCAAAACCCCACGTAAAAGGTAATATATTCGAGCCTTTGCTTCCAACGGCTCAGAGGCGCCTCCGAAAGAGTAAATTATGTTGAGTAGGATACCTTTGTGAGTTTACGGCGGTTCGTGGGAGAAGGTATACGGAATACGCGGAGAGTGGATATGGAGAACCGCAAGTCTGTCATTAAGTCCCGTGGAGTGCATTAGCCCCGACGGTGTTGAGTGAACCTCCTGGATCCTTCTGATGGGGTTTTAGGGGAGGTTTCATGTTAACAACCCCAAAACCGGAGAAGGTGCTGTTTACAGTGGGGTGCTTACACGCATGAATAACATTATGTCGCGTAGCATTTCATTTCCACAAAAAATTAAGACGCGATAGAGAATAGAAACACTAATATAAAATACGCACGGTTGACGAAAGTGACAATATTTTGGAGAGGAGTTGAAACCTACTACGAAACCGATTTGGATGAGTTCAAAACCGGTTTGAAGAGTTGAAAGCTAGCTTAAAACGACATTGGTGGGATGGGAAGGGGGTTCACACGTTTTATGATGTTACGAACTAGCTTAATCGTTACTTAATGTTACGAATCAGCTTTAAAAGGCACGCTCCTAAATTTAGAGGGGTGGAAAACAGGTTGAAAGAGGTAAACAGACATTTGTAAGGAATTGAAAAGGTTAAAAGGTTTAAAGTAGTTAACAACCAGATTGAAAGGGCAAATACCCCTACAAAAAAAAAAAAAAACAGTCGAATATCAAACACCCAAAAATAGTTTGCAACTAAATAACTGACACGTTTTACAATTTACAACACAATATACGCGATGAAAAATAATGAAAATGTACAAATAAACTTATGGTTAGATTGTGAATGTCTGTCTGTCTGCTTTCCTGCCTCTTATCAATCAACCATCCCTCCGAGTCCAGCCTGATAATGTCAAACTCTCGCTTTCAACCTCCTGAGCTGTTTGCAAACCCAGGGGCCTCGGCAGGTCGACTAATATTTGTCCCGTACGAAGCCCATCTACGTTATAATCTAGTGCCTTACGTTGACAACCCCTTCAATATGAGAACTCTCTGTGCCCGGGAACACTGGCGGCCCGTCGAGTGGGTCGTTGACATAAAGACAGTGTTTGTCAGGGCTCCACAAGTACCGCCAAGCTATCTACGGTTGATGTGGATCTTAGATGAAGATTACGATAAGGCCACTTCACACACGGTATCTTCCCTCCATGGATTTGCGTCTGCCGAGGACTCTGAGGGCATAGAAACAGAAACTGCGGAAAATGTAAAAATTCAAATTGAAGAGAAAAAAAATAAATAAATACTCTTATTTTATGGACAACACATTTTTTTCACTCAATTTCTCTTTGATACTCTTCAACCTTCGCTCGTACTGCTCAAAATTAGAAAAGCTGCTCAGAAATTTATGCCCAAAACTCAGAAATACACCCAATATTTCATACTGATTGACGTTCTGCATTTCATTCGGCCAGCGCATCCTTCAGGTGTACATCCGGCTAAATTAAATTGCGGTCCTCTTCCGTCAGAACACGTCAGCCGTCTTTGGAGATATGCGGGAACATATGAACGATCGTGAAACAAAAGGGGGGAAAAAATAATAGCTCCCCCCACAACCTCCGTACCACAATTCAAAAAAAAAAAAAAAAAAAACAGATTAGTGATGAAGTTGGGAAAAGGCGATCAGCTAGAATATCGTTAAAACAAGCCCCGTTTTCGGTTTAGGTTAAGTTGGGAATTCGATGATTGACAGACACGCGGCCGGTGAAAACTCCGTTCGGCGAAATGTTTCGAAAAAAAAAAAAAGTTAGAACAACCGGCATGACGAGGAAAGGTCAAAAGGTTAAAAGTTTTTTATTGTCTCCTCTAGGTTAGATGAGTTGTTCGGAAGGGCTGTTCTGTTAGTTTGGTTGGGATGGGAGTTTGAGTAGTGATATAAATATGTCTATGTTTTTTTTTTTTTTTTTTTTTTGGTCTTGTCGCGACAAAACCTGGTTTGCGCGCAAAACCTGGTGGATCTGTGATTGCCGCGACGCATGGATTCATGTTCCCTTCGGCCTTCTCCACCAGTTTTGTGTATTGTGTAGTGATGGTCTCATGAGTTGTGGATAGTAACTATCCACCAACTGTTGGAGGTCTTCCCGGAGCACGTCGTATCTCACGTACCACGAGGCACCTGTTATGGAACGGACGATCTTGTTTTGTTGTCGCTGAATCTGTTGTGTGGAAGTGTAGCAGGCTGTGCCCCAGATCTCGCAGTCATAAGACCATTTAGGTAAGACAGTGCAGTCATAAGACAATAATTGTCTGAGCTGCAACAACAATCATGATTGCAGAACAATGCATTGTTCTCCAAGCTCAGCTTGTATTTCCAATTCAGCATTGGCCAGCACAGGAAAGTCCTCTTTTTCATAGCGTCTCATAGCGTCTAAGTTCTTGATGTGGTACTTCCAAGTTAGTCTACGGTCTAGAGACAAGATACCGAACTTGACTTTTCCTTGGAAGTAAACCACCACAGAGAACCGAGAGACCCGACATCTGTCGCTAGGAAACCCCACCTTAAGCGACACCTAGCGGCTTGTCGGCGATATAAAACTGTTTCGCTGCAGTCTAATGTAAGCAGTATTGACGGCAGAGTAGAAATATTTCCTACTGGCGTAAATGTTAAAATCATACTAAATTCATTATCAGCAACGCTTAACAACTGATTACAGCCTACATGATTTTGAACGTACAGGGCCGAGCCGATCCGCCAACAAATCGAGACGGATCCGTTTCGTGAGTTCAATTCGTGATATTCAGCGAATTGGGGCGAATATCAGTTAAATTTGGGCTGTCTCTGCCGGAGGGAAGCATCAGTACTGCCTCGCTGTGATGTCTCTGTCCATCAACGGTAAATTCAGGGCGAACTATATCCGGGAAGGGATATGATTCATAATTTAACTAGTTTCCCGGCTCGGGGATTTCGGGCCTGATGAGCTCTGATAGGTTTTCGCTCAATCTTCTCCCCAAAACCAAAGGCGAAAACGGGTTGACGGAATGACAGGCGGACGGATCTCTAGCCCTGACCTATCACCTATCACTCCCTCCTATCACAGTTCTCTCGTGAATTGTTGATAGGCCCATGTTGACTGACCACCTTTCTCTCCCGCTCTTCATCTGTAGTTTTCCTTCACGGCCGTCCATAATTCAGAAGGCGCGGGTTGTGAAGCCAGAGGAAGGAACTTCACACTGAAGCTCATCTGATATGCAGTGAATTCCAAATACTGAACTTGACACACCGAAATTATACGCGTCTTTTTTTTTCGGAGTTGGCTTAATCTCATGACTAAACAAAATTCACTATCACGAATTTTTGAGTTTGGCTCCTCCAATTATGCAAGTTACAAACAATTTTCGAGCGGGGTGGTGAAAAGAAAGGGGTTTTTACCCACTGTCGGATGAGGATGTAGTTTCCATGTCGGGAGCAAAGTGATGTTGCCTTTCTCACAATGAGGGAAGTCCCTCCGGAAAAGCTGCCTCGGTCTCCTTAAATAATCCAGCAGGCTTTTACCACTTAATATCCCGAGAGTCAATCTTCCCCGCATTACCGGGTTACGCTTTCTGGATTTTGCTCGGAAACCCTCTTCTGAGCGCTGTGTCTCTCATCCCTCTCCGCTCTCCTTCAGTTACCTCGTGGATCCATCATTAGTGTTACGTCCGAAAAAAGAGAGAAAGAAAGAAAAAAAAAAACGGGAGAGACAGAAATACAGAGATACGAAGTGAAATGGGGAGAAATCTGTAACAACCCCGACGTACACATCACGGTCTTTCTCCTAAAAAGACAGAATACAATTTGACGGATCACTTTTCCTGTTGTCATTTATAGCAAAACGTTGTTTTTCAACTGTCAGGTGGAGGGAGAAGCTTTGGATAAGTTATTATATTTCTCGCAGCAACAGCAGTAGACGTTTATTTGCGAGTTGATTCAAATTCTTCAGATTCCGAATGGAAAGTCGCCATTTGCAGTCGATGCACCTGACGCGACCACACTGGAACTGTCTGCCGGCCAAAACAGTCTTGCAGGAAAATTGCCTACTTTATACGCAACTATGGAAACACCCAAGTGGAGCAAGTTTAACATCTGGGAATGCACAGCGATTTGGTTTAGCTCTGTATATAGACATCGATAAAACGCCCGATCTGTAGCCACCGGGTGCAACAACAGGCAGTGGATTGAGGAGTGGGCTCTGGAGGATTCTCTAATGTTAGCAACACTTTCGGTGGTGGAATGCTTTAGGGGAAACCTTGAATCCGATTCAAGAATCTGCGGACCCACCGTCTAACCTTGACGTTTGGGAAGAGTTCAACGCTGGCTTAGGGATAGGCAATCGGTAAAAAAGTATCGATTTTTTACATTAAATCGGAATCGGCTTCAAAGAATCGATTCTCAAAAAATCGTTTCTCTCAAGAATCGATTTTTGCGAAAATCGGGTTTTTAGCGATTTTTTTTTTTTTTTGGGATCAAACTCGATCATAAATAAATTAAATAAATCATAAGTAGGTAAATAAACCAATCAATAAGTAGGTAGGCGATTGTACATATATTTCTCATACATTTCATATATATTTCTCAAGGAGTTCAAGGAGTGGTCATCTAATACATTGGATTATACCTACAATAGATTCGAAAAAAGTCTGAAAACTTCGCTCGCTCGGGGTGGGATGTATACATACGCAGCATACATAAACGCTTGCATCGGTACGAGTCTAAAACACATTGGGGCATTTTATGTCTTTAGTCCCCCCCCCCCCCCCCCCAATTTCCTACTCATTCACCTACCCTTGTCGTCTTGTGTTTGTTGTTGACCAGGAGATTATTAACGCTACTTAGTTACAAATTTCGTGATGCGAAAAAGTAACATCAATAAGTGTACGGGTTGCCACGGGTAAAAAGTAACGCGTTTTTCGGTTGTGTGCCGAAGTAAAGACATAAAATGTCAAAAATATTCACAAGAACCACATTTCCTCTTCCACATCCTGCAAAAATAATAGTTTTGAGACGAGCTTCCCACCCAGTCTGTTCCTCGTCGCACAAAACACAAACTGAACCAACAGCGACGCGACAATCTAAACTCAATATTGAAACCTCCCGTTGGGTTTCCGCTTCCAAACGATTTTTGAGAAACGATTCTTTGAAGCCGATTCAGTCAATTCAAAAAACATCCATCATTATAAATAGGAGGAAGAAAATGTTTCAAGAACAATAATTTTCAAAATTGGCTAAAACCAATTTTTTGAAACTCTACCCCGATTTTTTTAAATCCCGATTTTGGGAAAAATCGGGATAAAAGTATCGATTCTCAATTTTATCGTATTAACAAAACTCGATCCAAAAAATCGATTTTACAAGAAAAAAAACGATTTTTAGAAAAATCGGAAATCGATTGCGTATCCCTACGCTGGCTCGCAGCAGTTTTTTTTTTTTTTTTTTTCCTTTTTCCTTATTTCAGCTCCCGTCAAAATGGCATCAACTTGGCGCGGCGGGCTTCGGCTGTCCTTGGAATCTGGACGAGAGGACGATCATAAGATATGACGGGTCCTCTGATTGTTGACTCTGAAAAGTGGCAATCCGTGAAATACCGGCGACTGTATCTCAGGTTGATAAGTGTACGAGATGAAACTTAGCTTAAGGACTTTGGACAGCCACACATGGATGCGTCTGCTCTCAGGTTTGATGGTTGCCCTGTCCAGCCCAGGAGACCTACCGTATTCAGTCGACCAGCGAACACACGTCAAACGAGCTTTCCATTCCAGCCGCTGATAGGAATCTGGGAAGTAACCTCGACGCTTCGACCAGTCATCCCAGAGGTATACCACCAGCTTTCCTCGCCCCATCATCACGAACACCTGGTGGTGTGATCAAGAGTATGCGGCTTCAGAACTCTGCCACCCAGATGCCCTGGGGCCCGAGGCAGCTCCGGTACGGACGGGCAAAACTGCGCACAACGTCGATGTCCCATCTGGTGTGGTATTTGGGCAACCCCAGTGGACTTACTATGAGGTTGAAATTAAGTCTTCAGCTCAATTACGTCAATGAATCAATCTCCAAGAAGGGAGAAAACTTATGGGACGCTTTAGAACCCCGGAAGAGAAACAAGAAAATTCCCAACGTGAAAAGAACAACTCCAAGCGGCCTTGGAGGGTGCTGTTTCATCCGAAGCCGAGAAATAAAAAAGTTTACGGCCTTTTACAGCTAGGTTTTTGTGGTTTTTCCCTCCTTCCACCTTTTCAATATTAACTGCGCCTTCTGCGGAAGACCTCAACTGACGGGGGCCACTTTTGCGGGCCCCTCGGGCCCCATCAGGCGAACCGGAGGGTTTCTGGAAATGTAATTGGGCCCCGGGTGTCTCTTGGAACGAACGACGAATGCCGAGGGGGACGGAAAACAAAGGCAGTAAAACCTTCTTGAATTGTTTAGTGGCTCGACTCGTCTGGTTTTGTGATATCAATTTATGAAAAGATCCGCTTCGTTCAGGGGGGAAAAAAAATCATGTATTTTCAGGTATAAATGACACAATTACGGCATACAGATGTTAGCGGTAGTGTGGCGACAGGTTTCCAGTCATTGAAACAATAAGAAAAGCCCCCTAGTCGGTTCAGAGTCTTTTTTGTAGCCCTATAGATCGCAACAGTGAAATCGAATCTTAGCGGGACCCCAAAAAATGGATTCTACGTCCAAAAATACTTCGAAAACGACACCTGACTCGATTCCATAGCCAAAAGCCTTCAAAAAACCCCTCCCTTAGCCCCATCGTAGCCCTTTAGCGCCCCACGGGTTTGGGCGATCGGACTGAAAACCTTGCGGGCACAACTAGATGGTATTTATTTATTTATTTACTAGAACATAAGACGGCGGACGGCGGACGGACATTTCGGATTTAGAATGTAGACCTCTTGAAACGGATAATGTCAAATTTTGAGGCCGATCGGAGTCGTCGACCTCTGTCGCGAAAACAGGTGTATTATTCCAAGAATAATAAACCAAAACGAAGGAATCAACGTCGAAATCGACACGAAGAGCTTATTCCAGCCTCTCTCCACTGTGCGGCAGGTTGGCCCACTCCATGCATGCAGTAAATTCTTACAGTAGGTACACATTGTGAGACTTCATCCCTATACAGTGGGGACGTGACGTCAATGTTGGGAAATAAGAGCCAGATAGATCGAGAGGGATGATGGGAATGAGAAGGTATTGCATCCCCTGAAAGAGAAAAGGTTTAGGTTGAAAACATCCCCCGCCCCAGCGCTTTTCCCTGGGAAGAGGTACTTTTCCCCTCTCCTCCACTGTGCAGTCAACCAACGCTATTTTCCTCCCCACCCTTTTCCCCCATCGTGGCACTGTTGGCCCCTTTTGGACCCGCTTAGTAATTCATGAAGAGACAGACGAGTTGACCAAGTACTTTCAGTCGCAATTAGCGGAGGAGGATGAGCTGTCAGTCAGTTCCCTCTCTCTCGCAACTCTTTCTCTCTCTCTCTTTCTCCTCACTTCAATCCTCCTCCCCTCTATCTTTCTTCTTCTTTCCTTCCATCTCGCCGTCCTCCTCCATTTCCTCTTCCCTTCTCACTCTCTTGCACAGTTGCTCCATTAAGCTTCCAACCTTACTTTAAACTTCCCGAATTCCCTTCAGCCCAAAGTGCCGGTGCCAAAGTGCTCCCCCCTCATCAACCCCTTTTGCTCGCCATCTTTTCAAAACGTATACGCTATCAACTGAAGTGACACTGTACGGAGCACCTTCCATGAATGCGATTCTTTGATGGGTTGCCTACGTGACTGAACCAAATTGCACGCGACAGATGAAATTATGAACCAAAACAAAGCTAATCCTTTTTATTATTGTTAGGGGCAAACTCCCCGGACGGTGTAACTCTTTCATCCCTAACTCATAATCATAGTCCATGTATGTAAAGTTTCCCCTTATGTTTAGTTATTCCATTTAGGGATGCCCCCATCCATCCCCCCCTTTTCTGGCATTTAATACTTATTACCACCAGTCTTACCCTCGGCCCCTTCCGACCGCTCCAAATGAAGGTATTAACCCTTTGTTGCCTCCTGGGGGATGACGTCCCACGGTGGGGGATTTCTGATGTGCTCGAGATAATGCGATTTAACTTTTGTTGGGCGCGATGGGCGAAGAGAGGGGGTTTGTTTTGAGCTCTTCCTGGAGGGGGCGCTCAGACATAATCTGCCCTCCAACGCAATCCGGTTGGACTCCCTTTCAACCCCTTGAAATTACCGCTGCGATTATTTTCAAGCTCAAATTGTGCGTGCTGAGGTGTCCATAAGTATGGTCAGATGTCGACAAATTAGACCTTTAAATTATTCACTTGAATAATTAAAAGCCCCCTCCTCCTACATACGCCTTAACTACTCACTAGGTAGGCTCCTCCTACTCTCCTGCACAACTTGCAAGTGCCAAAAACACGGTTACAGTAATTAGGAAAAATATAAAACGTTCTAAATCAGGTGTGTTCTGTCGTAGGTACTTTGGAACTGAAGAAAGGCCGCGATATCCAAAACCTTTCCAGTAATAAAAATGTGAAAATATTAAGTTTATCATATTAAATTATTTAAAATATTATTTAAAATATTATTAACTTATTATTTAAATATTAACTTAATCATTTAATTTTTATATTATTATTATTACTTATTTGTTTAATTTTAATTTTTGTTAATACTTAATATTAATCAGAAGAGTCAGACTAATACTTCATCCATGAAGTGCCTACAAAATGTAATACTTCGACAAGAAATGACAGCCAATAAATTAGAATTAGGAATTAATTTATAGGAGGAGGAGGAGGAGGAGGAGGAGGAGGAGGAGGAGGAGGAGGAGGAGGAGGAGGAGGAGGAGGAGGAGGAGGAGGAGGAGGAATGCGCGCTTGGGTCTTACGCCAAGCTGACCCTTCGAGCAACGAAGGGAATGACCATTGACGGTGAGGGGGTTACTTATTTAGGATATATTTTCACTTTTTCACCACCAAACCTCTTTCGAACCGAGCGAAGCGAGGTCCCCTGTTCAGATTCCGGGCGGCCCAGGGACAGATCTGTCCATGTGTTTAATTATTAAACACATCTAACTCGCTCTGAGCGACCTGCATAGGCAACAGTGGTGAGGCCCGCATCTCGGGATGCACCCAAGAGCCCATTAAACACCAGGTTCCACAGCTGAGGGCCTAAGAATCCTGAGGCAGCCTTGGTCAGCCTTTTCTACCGCTAGGTCGGGTTCGATCGTCCTCACGTTTCTTCCCGAGCAGCGCCGGATTAACCTCTCGTGGGCCCCGGGGCTGAGACTTACAAGGGGCCCCCTTTATATATGTAGATATACATTATATATGAAAGTGGATCCTCTGGCCAGGAGTATCACGTAAAAGCCACTAGAAAATAGCGTCTGTCGCTTCACAACCTAAAACTGGGTCAAAACAGTCACTCCTAAAACACTCCGAATGCAGGGCAATCTATTGTTACAATTAAGAAAAAAGACTTTTTTCTTAAGAAGAAGAAACTTAGTTTCTTTTTCCAATAAATAAAAATGCTGCAAATTTATCACTAGGGTTTATTATTCTTTTATATAGGTTACATTTGCAGAAATTTATTTCTGTGTCATTGAGAAAAATTTAAAAATAAATTTGTTTGGGGGGGAATTTTATTTTTCAAAAAAACCTTTTTTTCGAAAATATTTTGTTTTACTTGAAAAATATTTGACCTCCTGGGAACCTTCAAAAATCCCGTTTGTAGCACCATGAAAGCCTAGAGATCGCAACAGTGAAATTGGATCGTTCTGGGACCCCCAAAAATGGATTCTACGTCCAAAAATACTTCGAAAACGACACCTGACTCGATCCCATAGCCAAAAGCCTTAAAAAAACTACTCCCACAGCCCCATTTTAGCCCCATAGTGCCCCACGGGTTTGGGCGATCGGGCTGAAAACCTTGCGGGCACAACTAGATGGTAAACCGAGTATTTTGTCAAAATTTCAGATTTAAAAAAAATTCTTTCTGCCCAAACGGCCTGGACGGCAGATGGCGGACGTCATTGTATGCGGGTTCAATTTCAGGGTGTGTCATTGTATGTGTGTTCAGATTTTATTTTTATCTAGGCTGGTCGTGTTAGTCGTTAGGGAGGGGAGGAAATTTTGTAGAAGTGCTCGCCCTCCACCAGACAAGTAAACGTGGAGAGAGCAACCACCCATGATCCGAAAACTGCAAGTTACGAGAAGAGGTAGAAGAGTACCTAGGTACGGTCTGCTGCATTCCGCAGCCACCAACGACCCGAACACCACTCCACCAGACAAGTAAACGTGGAGAGAGCAACCACCCATGATCTGAAAACTGCAAGTTACAAGAAGAGGTGGAATAGTAGGTAGGTCCGCTGCGATGACTCCTGTCCCAAAGAATTTCGAGCCAACGACCTCCTGTAAAACCCGGCGCCTCAACATTGGTCCAACCCAGGCACACCAGAATGGTGTGGCTAACGCTGGAGGGAACGGTAAGCAACGATAAGTGCACTTCCTCTGGGGAAAGAAAGAGAGGAGAAGGTATGAGAAAGGTTGTGATGGGCCAGAAATGGCCTTAGACACAACCTAAGAAGCTCTGTACAGCGGATGGCGGACGGACATTTTCGTTTTGGAATGTAGACCTCTTGAAACGGATAATGACAAATTTTGAGGCCAATCGGAGTCATCGACCTCCGTCGCGAAAACATAGGTGTATTATTCCAAGAATAATAAACCAAAAATTTAACAAATATTTTTGTTTTTATGAACCAAATTCGGTACAGAGTCCAACCCGCTTAGCAAACTCTGAACCACCGCATCAGTGTGGAAAATCCGTGAGGTCTATACCTAACTCGCGTTGGGAGTATAGACGACTCCATCCGTTCCGGTTTTCGAGTAGTATAGTAAGTGGAAGTTAGGTAACTTTAAACTTTCCGTTCACCTCCCTCTTTTTCAGGAAAACAATTTTTTGGAGATCAGCATAGGAATAATGAAAACGGTTTGTTAATTTTCAAAAAAAAAAAAAAAAAAAAAAAAAAATCAACGGTGGCGAAGTGGCCCCCCTAGCCCCCCCGTTAATCCGGGCCTGTTCCCGAGAGGCAGCTGACGATCAGGGTATAGTAGCAAGGAGGGGTGACCCTCTCAACGAGCCGAGCCAGCACCAGAGGCCAGAAATTATCAAATACCCACTGGAGGTCAAGAAACACACCAAGCACGTACTGGGAGCTTTATCGACACACCGATGCAAACGGTCAATCGCAACCACAGTGGAACGGCCGGGCCTGAAGCCAAACTGCTCTAGCACCGCAGCACCTTCGATCTGTGGAACCATTCGCCTGGAATGAGGCGCAGTGCGTTAATTTCTCAATAACCTCACTATGTCACATCAGGCCACAACAGCCTACTGTCAAATTGACAGTGTCAATAGGGCGCTTTACTATCGACACCACCCATTTAAACAACGGAATTGAAGTAAGTGAAAGCGAGCCGCTCAAGTTTTCAATAAGGCAGTCCACCTCGTACACCAATTACAAAAGATCGTAAAAAGCGGAGTGAAGTCGGGGTTGTAAAGATTTTAATCCGGTGGCCAAAAGCCCATAACCTTTTTTTCCCCCTCAAAACGTCGAATTAGACTGCGGCCATGAAATCTTCACCAAGTGAAAAAGTAAAAAGTGAACAATAAAAAGTGTTGCAAACTTTTCACGAGGGTTTACTAGTCTTTTGTATAAATTGCGCCAAAATGAATGCTATGTCAATAAAAAGTCATTCAAAAAAAAAAAAAATAAAAAAATAAAAAATCTATATACAGGTATCTCAGAAATTAATTCTATGACCAAAAATACCTTAAAAACGACACTCCACTAGGTCCCCAACCCTAGTCTCCCCTAAATCCCCTCCTTTAGCCCTGACGATAACGGAATCTTGATTCATGATCTTCACATCAGGAATGAAAATAAACAAATTATTTTTAGGCCAAACAAAATTTTCAATCTTCGACCCGAAGAGAGATTATGCAGAGGATTATAATAAAACGGTGCAAATTTTACACAAGGGTTAATTTTTCTTTGATAAAAGTTAATTGTGAACAAATTAATCCTGTGTCATTAAGAAAATATTTTTGAAAAAAAAAAAAAAAAAAAAAAAAAAATCTGTACCTACAATGTTTGGACAGATGTGGGTCCTCGAAAAAATGGATTTTGCGTCCTAAATTACTCGGAAAACTACACCTTCCGAGATTCTTCAAAAATACCATTTGTAGCCTCTTGAAAGCCCCAAAGATCCCAACGGTGTAATCGGATCGTTCTGGGACCCAAAAAAAACGGAGTATACGTCCAAAAATACTTCGAAAACGACAGTTAATTCGACCCCATAGCCGAAAACCTTCAAAACCTCTCCCGTAGCTCCATAGCGCCCCAAGCGTTTGGGCAATTGGACTGAAAAGCTTGCGGGCACAACTAGATGGTAAGCCAAGTATTTTGACAAAATTTCACAATTTCGTTTTTTAAATCTCGACATCTTAAAACGTATGATGTCAAATTTTGAGGCCGATCTGAATTTTCGACCTCCGTCGCGATTAAAATGGTGTATAATTCCCAGAATAATAAACCAAAATGGTTAAAAAATAATTTAACTTGTTGAATTATTGATCTTGTTCTACGTTGTGAATCCACATCGTGTAACGTCAAGTTTACCTAATCACTGATATTGACTCAGGTAGCAATCGGGGAGGGCGGGGGATTCTGCACAATTGGGAAACAGTTTGACTTGGTTTGAATTACCTCTGGCGGTGGTTATTGTGCTGTTTGGTCTGTTTGTGGTGAAGGAGGGGGGGGGGGGGGGGAGGTCCGTTAGTTAGCCTCTGTACGATTCCCACGACTCTAATCAAACTAACTAATGTATCCGGGGCATATTGGGAGTCGAAATCAAATAAACTACTCCGATATCAACCGAGTGCCGGGGCAGGTTCGGATGGTTAGGTTATATCCAATTAATGCATTGATGAACTTGCGCACGGTTGAGCGGTTAATCGTTCATCAGTACTGATTAATTGCTCTGATATGGTATGCATTATCATTCGGATTAATTAGGGCTAATTTGCTTCCATTTATTCGCACGGGCGCGTTTACGTAAAGCAAAGCAGTCGGTTGAGAAGGATGCAATTGGTCAGTTTCTAGTGATTTCAATAAAATTTGTAACCATTTAGGTATTCGTAAAAATGTGAGGAAAAAGAACACACAAAATGTTTCACGAGTACGACGAAATAGTATTGATGTTGCAGGATCGAGTCGCGTGAGAGAGGCATGTTGTAAAGGTGTGTTTGGTAAGGAGAGAAATTAATGAATAAATCGTTGGAAACGCTCCAACGAAACGACCTGAAGGCCCCGAGCACCAAGATTGAGCTGGATATGGGCAGGATCAACGAGGGAAAAGTTTGGGAGGTCATTGGATAAGGATAGGGCACCACCTGCAACAACGGGAAAGATACCACTTGAGACCTCTGCTAAGGAGACAGTGACCACCACAAACTGGGAACCTGAAGTGGTTCATGCTGCTGACTCTGAAGATGGCTTAAAAAGAAAGTGATCAAAAATAGAAAGAGGCGCTGCAAAGGCAGGGGCTGACAGATTGAAGGTGGTCAGGGCGATCGCACAAACAAAAGCAGTCACCTCAAGCATTGAAAGATCTATTATCGTTCTTCTTCCAAAGGATACGTAGATGCAGGCGGCAAGCACTTATCAGCTAGGATCAAACTAAAGGGACGCCTTGATGGCCTCTCTCCGACAATCAAGCGGTAGTTGAGAGCAACTATCGAACCAAAAAGTATGACGCTTATTGTAGACGCAATGGTTCCTGCAAGAAAAACAGGACTTCGGGGAACTGCAGCTGATAAACAGCAAGCCATGAAGATGGCTTCGCAGTATCAAATGAGAGGATGCCCAAACGTCCAATACTGGTCAAGGTTCCCATAGTTGACGAAGTGGTTGTTTGCCGACGGTACAGGAGGGGGAGAACAATCGACTCCTGCACAAGCTTTTATTTTCTCCTCGGTTAAGTCCTAAAATGACTTAAGTCTAGGCCAATTGGCCTCCCTTTTATAACATGCTAAGAAAAATTACGAGTTGACGGGTAGCTGCGGGTTTTCCGAGTGAAGCATGGGCTGCATTTTTGATAGGATGGACGGGAATTTGATATTTCGTGCGAAGCACTGGTGTCTCAGCTAGTTATTTAATACATTTTATAACTTTTACTGCCTTGTGAGAAATGTACTGCTTCTTAGTAAACTGAATTAGAACTACAGCTTTTTTCCTCAATGAAGGCTTCGTGTACTAATTATACTTGAGTGAAGTGTTTTGGTAATTTGTTTTAATAATTAAATATTGTAGTTATTAGGTACCGTGTATTATTGCAGTGTTTTACCTTTTATCGCCAGAAGCCTTTTCAAATAAACCGTAAATGAATAAATCATGAAGAAAAATGGTAAAGAGTGGAAAACTAGGAAACGAAATATACATTCAAAATAAAATAATAAGCTAACAGGTAAATTAAAAATTAAAAAATTTTAATACAATAGAAAAGCGTTTTAGTGGCGCCAGTCAGGAGTTGCGAATATTAGGGCCGGGCAGCAATGCGACCGACTGAAACATAATATTATGACACTGTGTGTTTATTCGATTCTCAAATAAACTTCATCTGCACTGAGGCCTCACCCCCTGCGTTTGAAATCGCTCACGCCTCTGTCGCTAGTTCCTAGCGATTGTGGTTTAAATCATGATGGGCTAAATAATGGTATTGACTACATTTGGTGAATCACCTAGAGCCGTCAGCGGTCTCAATCAGTGGAAGGTCCCTACTCCCTTGGGAGGTTGGCGAGGCACTGGATGGGGGAGCCCGCACCTGACCTAAGGGGAGAAGGACATTGTTGTTCAGTATGGCAGTGTTCACTGCGAGTGAAGGTTGGTGAGTTCAAATCGCGTGTGGTGCATGCTATACAAGGATATTTCATAGTGGTGGAATATCCCACGGGAAAATGGTAGTATTTCAGTGTCTTGTGGACGAGGAGGTTGGTGAGTCTATACAAGGATATTTCATAGTGGTGAAATATCCTGACACTACAATATACATACAGGCTATACAAGGATATTTCATAGTGGTGAAATATCTTGACACTATTATATACATACAGGCTATACAAGGATATTTAATAGTGATGAAATATCCTGACACTAACACAATACACACATGATACACGTATAAACTGTGTTGTATATAACGTTGTGGGTTTCTGAGTAAGCCAAAACCTGAATAGCTACATGGCATAGTTTGTGATGGTTACAAAGATAACCACAGCCAAGCAGCTATGCATGTTAGCTATGTTGGCTATGATGATAAACACAGCGTATAGCTAAGTGGCATAGTTTGTGTTGGTTACGAAGATAACCACAGTCAAGCAGCTATGCAAGATAGCTATAATATACATACATGAGATATACATGGATAGTTCATGGTGGTGAATTATCCTGACACTTACATGATACATGAATAGACTGTGTTGTATATAACTTTGGGGTTTTCTGAGTAAGCCAACAGTCTGGAGCTACATGGCATAGTTTGTGATGGTTACAAAGCTAACCACAGTCAAGCAGCTATGCAAGATAGCTATGTTGGTTACGAAGATAACCTTTGTTTGTACAGCTACATGAGATAGCTGTGTTGGTTACGAAGATAACCTTTGTTTGTACAGCTACATGAGATAGCTGGGTTGGTTACATAGATAACCATAGATATGTGAGGTTGGGCGTGTCTATAAGGGGTTGGAGGAGGACACTTTACACAAAACCTTTTAGAGGCAGAATGCTGCCTGGTTTGCGGAACCATACCATACCATACCATACCATATTTTGTTTCTTATACTGTGTAATACCATATACCATACTATCATACATGTTGGGTTAATTCGTAATCCATGAGGGATTTACGACAGCCTCATGGGAGATGAAAATGTTAACCCACTAAGATTCACCATTGGACACACCCGACAACGCTACCAGATATTCCCCGATTAGGATCCCATGCCATTCGAGGTACGTATTATGTATCTTGTGAGAGGGCAAGTGCCCAAGATGACGAAGCCTACGATAACTCAGCTCTTCGGGAATAGGATGAAGTGTTCTCTATGAGCCATAATACCCCGTTGTGGCCAAGAAATGTCCGGTCTTCTCCTTTTGCACCTCAGGCTGTTGGATTTGAACTCCAGCTGGAATGATTCTATAAGACTGTAATATAATCCTTCTTATGTATTATGTATTATTTAAGAAGCCCGAATCCCGAGCCTGTTGACTATTCGGAATAGCCAACAGGCTGAACTTATTAAGATCAGTTTTTTTTTCTGGTTGTGCAAAACTTGCCCGGGTTTGTGTCACCTCTGGGTGAGTCCCCTCGAAAAGAGTAATTTCTCGTTTGTCTGAGGCTCCAACCAAACGATGAGGTCGAGCCGGTTTTTGGGCAACTTCAAAAGGCGCCACCCCGAAACCAAACAGAGTCGGAAACTACCCGCTGAAGCTACACCTCGACCCTCTCCCCCTTTTCCAAAGGTAAACGCCAACTTTGAATTACACAACTCCCTCGTCCGGGAGCCCCAAACGCTCTGCCGGAGTTTTTCAAACACGGAACCTTCCAGCTTTTCCACCGCCATTTCAAATCAAACAGACGAGAAGTGGCGTACGAAATGAGGCCGACCGTCTGCCAAAACAAACCGAAATGGAAGTAAAAGCGCTTGGGGAGAAAACTCTAAACGAAGGTTGTAAACTCCCGTTTAACAACAACTAAATTAAATTAACTTTTTCACCTTCAATCAATAACGATACGGCACAATCTCCACAAAAAAACCTTCAACTCGAATTTCTCAGTTCTAAAGGCAGGAAAGCGCGAATTGGGCGCCTCCTCCCATGAGCTATTCATGAAACGAAAGGCGGTAGAAGGTTAGATTGTCGGACATTGGGGGTCATTCCATTCCGGCTGGCGAGAAAAAAAGAAAAAGGAAAGAAGAAGAGGCCCGCCTGGGAAATCATCTTCAGACCGCAATCAACAAGTAAAGTAGGGTAAGGGAGAAACGGCCTGGGGTTAGCTCCCATCTCGAGATCCGGCTCTCTTTGTTTTTACTCTGTTTCAATGTACGAAACTTGATTCAAGACATTAGAACAACAACAGCAACGACAAGTATAAAAAAAAGGTTACTGAGGGATAATTTTAAGTTTTCCGGATTGAAGCAACGAAATGATCATTCCGAAGAGGGTATGTGCCGAAGGTGCAGACATCTAATGTGAGCTGAGCAAGAAAAATGACTCCTCTGCTGAGGGTATAAAATGGTATTTAGAAATAAACAGAGTGGGGACAGATTTCGAGCTTCTAAGCTGAATAAACTATAGTGATTTGAAGCAGTTGAGCACCATACTCAGGTGTTTTATTATTACCACAGCAGTACTTACCCAATTCTCTCCAACATCAATCCTGCAGCATGACTTTGTGCAAAAACTACCAGCGCCTTATTCAGAGGCTCTATATCTAGCTGCTCCCTGCAGAAGAAGAAACCACAAGAAAAATGTTGGGGTACTACAAAGCAACAATCTGAACACACGAGACAAACGACTAACGGCCATCGTGAAGGACAAACGAGGGCATTAAAAACAACGACAGCAGCAATTTGAAGAAGAATCTTGAACTACAGATGTTAGCAGTTGATTTGACATTCCTGTGGCCAATTAAATTACCATAAGGCGCGTTAACTTTTCGCTGACTTTCACCGCATTGTTTTCATGTTTGGGTCCGTTTTAACTTTTAATGATTCAACTGCGCCTGAATTTATTCAGCTCGGCCACCTAATGTGTGCCTAGTGGGATTCAAAATGGGGAGGTTGTGACGGTATTCGTTGTGTGCCGTTACTGAAAGGACCCCACCGCTATTAAAACTAGCCCGTGCACACAAATTTCAATGAAAATAAATGAATTCCTCGTTCGGGGAGCCCAAAAGCCTCTGGGAGCTCCCATATTGGACGAACTTGAACAAACATAAGATTTATTGTTGCCGCAAATTGTCCGCCCAGGCGCAAACGCTTTGTAAGAACGCGCAGCAATTGGCGGTCGAAATAGTGTTTATCGTGGGAGTACAAAACTGAAACCTTTCATAGCCTCCCCCGACCGGGTGTAAACGGAGATCTATTCATAGGGTTGGACTCATTCGAGCCAAGTGCATCGCGGGGGATTCATTTTAATGAAGAGCCGACATTTTGGCAGTTTGGGAAATTTATATTGCTAGAGGGCTGACCTTCGTAGATGAAAATAGAAACAGGGAGACAAAAACGTAACTTTTGTTGGGTAAACTTTTGTAAGTAGTAGTTTGTGACATTATTTGGACAGGGTTATCAGATCTGTTCGGGTCAGTCTTGAGGTTGGGTCGACGATGCCCTTGATGCTGGCGTAGGAGCCAAAAGTTAATCCAAACAAAGCAAACAGTATTAGGACTCCGTCCATGAAAAACCTGTCGAAAAAACAGTAAGTTAAACAATGTCGCATTACACCTGCATTGTTTGTTTGTGGATAGGTTTGATTAGTTGAGTAGGTAGGTATTAACCGGAATACTTCGAAACTGGATTTGAGACGGCCATCTTCCTGAGGGCAAGTTCTCATAGCGATATCACACAATGCTGGGTACAGAAGAGTGATAGCTGTACTGCTCACGGCCCCCACCAGAGAAATGAAGAGCCCGATGTTTGGTACGATGGCGGCCAGAATGACTGCAAATATCAAATCATTGAGTTTGTTGGTTTTTGTTATAGAATATTGCAGAACTATTAGAAAACTCACAAGTGAGTAGAACTAAGGCAGATCTTAGCCAGAACTCCACGATGACGGGACGCTTGAAGGGTCCAAATGCTTGCGTCTCGTCCCAGAGGAGCTCAGCCGCAACGTGAAATTGAAGGGCGTAAGAAAACACTATCCCTACAGCAACCACGATCTGGACTGATTGGGAAAATCTACAACAATTTTAGGCGTTAAGTATGATGAAATGGTCGTTGTAATTTTATAAAAGGATATAAAAACACTTACGCACTAGATGGAGGCAAGTTGAGCGTCAAGCTTCCCTCAACTTGGTCTCCGTATTTCAAGTAGCCAATCCACCCAACGATCAGGAGAATGGCCATATAGATGAGCATGCCCAAGTTGATCACACCAAACGGTGACCCAAACTTCTCGGGCTCTTTCATCTCGTTTTTCAAGGGTACCACCTGGAAAAGATAGGTTTTGCAATAAAGTAGGACACGAATTTTCTTTTGCTGCAGGTTAACCAACTCCTCCAGTTGACAGACCTGCTTAGCTTTCATCCAACTAACACGTAACTCACCAGGCTGATTCCCTCAAAGGAAAATATTATGATGCCAAAGAAGAGCGGGAGGGTGTCCAGAGAGCTGAAAAGCCTTCGGGAAGAGACTGGCGGTAAATCGCTGCTAGACAGGTAGATGGTGAAAACAATTCCAGATATCAGGCAGAAGTTGGACAGGAGGGAAATCGGAGCGAGGAATTTCAAGGTACGAATAAAACATGATAGGAGAACAGGTAGAAACATGATGGCCATGTACACCCTCACGTCGTACTTGATGCCGTACGACGTCAAAATCTGAAACGTGAAATAATTTCTCTTCATTATAGAATCCAGGTTTACTACTTTCTGCGTTGTGAAAAAAGGAGAGGTCAAATGAGGTGACAAAACTGTCTAAAAACGAAGTGGGTCGAAGGTGCAGAGGTCCAACCCTATATGGGAGACAATGCTTAGTGACGACTCCTCTGCTGGGTGGTCCGCGCGACTTGAAGCTGTTGACCCCAGGTTTGTTGCTGTAAATTTGGACTTGAGAATGTAATAAGATAAGAACGCGCATCTGTTCCTGACACCTCCTCTCACAAAATGTATTAATTACGTGTCATAAATTTGTATTAGGTACCTATAGGTAGCAGAACGAGCAGAAGAGTCGTCACACTCGCCAATCTACAAATTTTGCACTGCCTTAATTTAATGTGCAATCCAACGAGAACTTACCGTATCAGCTGTATTAGAAGCGAATACGAAGTATACACAACAAAGTCCAAGCTGAGTGATCAAAATGAACACTTTCACTGACGGCCTGAGAAAATACAAAAATTACAGTTTTACCTTTTTTTACGAACTTTACCTTTTTATCGAATTTAAGTTTTACCTTTTTTACGAATTTCTATAATATAGAAATTATTATCGTCACTCAAGTTTTATCACCACCTAATTCAATTTTTATCAAAAATGAGTTAAGCACACCAATCGATAGATATTTTGAAAGCCGATTCTATAGTAACACTTCCTTGTAGATTGGACCAAACAGTCAAGAAGAAGAGGAAGAAAATACAACACTGCCTAATTCATATTTTTAGCAAAAATGTAACACCGCCAGATTCAACTCAAGACAACGTTCCTTTTGTTCAAAGTCCTGCCAGTAATACGAATTACGATAACCCCCCCCCCCCCCCCCCCCTTCTGAAAAGCTGATGAAATTGAGATAGGCGGTGTTAGAACTTGAGTGAGGATATATTAATTCTCTCTCCTGACGCTAAAGCTGTCCACGTACATTTTTAACGACACCAATGAACGCACCTCACAATTGGAGTCCATTTTTTAAACGCCAATGGCCCATTTTCAAAACACAGCTCGACCGTCTCTGGGAAAGAAGGATCGTGAGCGAGTTTTTTCTTGGTTCGAATGAGTTCTGAACAGTTCACCTGAAATTAGGAACGAACATTTTGAGCCATAATCGATTACTGCAGTTGCTGACAATTTGGAGGTGCGGACCATTAGGGATGTTTATCTCTTCCCTCCTCTCCCTCCAAACACACCGGGGGAGTAATCCAAGATATGACGCTAGAGGCTTTCTCCCAAACACACAAAACATAATTTAATTATAATGTTAATCCAGAGAAGCATTTAGGAACACATTAAAATCAAGTAGGTACACCCCCATCAGTTTCAGTGGGTGGGGTGGGGTTCACAAACATCCTCCAACACTCCTCTATATTAAATCCCTATAACTAACAAATTTGGTGAGTTACTCACCAAGATATGATACCCGTACATGCATGTGAGCGCAAGGACGACGGTGAGGAGCGGACCAAGAAGAAGACCTGCGTGTTTGAAGGCCTCTCCCATAGCGAACGCACCACCGCCGAGGTTACCTTTTATAAGATGAATGAGAGTTTCCAAAAAGCTGAAAATGAAAAAGTAATTCAAAAAACATTGATTAGGGAAATGCATTTTGAAGAACAAGAGATCCTGTGGGAAGAACGGGAATACCTGCTGGAATCATTGCGGCCCTACTACCTTCTTGCCCACGAAAGAGTATTGAGGCTTCAAAATCTAGCTGCGTTTGGGAAATGAATATAGCAAGAGCGGATAATCATTTCCCTGCAATTGGAGCACATCGAGCCTGTTGACAATTGACACATATCACACTGCTGAGCCGTACCAAATTACTCAGTCATTTGGAAAACTACCTACCTTGAATCTCAAACGTCGGGCCTACCTAACTGAAGTCATTCAATTGATATATAATCGCTAACTGGACCCAATGAGACAGCGTTCAACGACCCTCTTGAAACGGCGAAACGAATGAAGAGAAAATACGGAGGAAGAGAGAATAATTTGAATTATTAATTCTGATAATACCTGGTTTACCATCAAGTTGTGCCAACAGGGTTTTCAGCCCGATCGCCCTAACCCGCGGGGCGCTATGGGGCTACATTAGGGGTTTTTTGAAGGCCTTCGGCTATGGGATCGAGTTAGGTGTCGTTTTCGAAGTATTTTTGGACGAAGAATCCATGTTTGGGGGTCCCGTAATGATACGAGTTCACTGTAGGGATTTATAGGGCTTTCATGGGATTTTTTAACGATCCCGGGAGGTCAAATATTTCCCGAGTAAACAAAAAAAATTTTTTTTTTTAATTATTTTTATTGACACATAATTTATTTTTGCACAAGTAACCTATATCAAAGAATAATAAACCCTTGCGTAAAATTTTCAGCGTTTTTAATTGAGATAATTATTGGTAACTCGTGAGTTTCTTAACTGCTATCTTTGGAAATCTACTGTGGAAAAAACCCGTAATAAAAAATCGGATCCACGTCGATAGGATGCTCAAATGTTTTTTGCGATTTTCCTGTCCGTTCCCGCATTTTGAGAAATTCAGCTTATATTGGAACTTGGGCATAAAAAGCGCTTAAAGACAGTTGAATGTTGTAGGACATGGTAGGGCATTTACTGACTAGGACCATATTAGAGACATTTTGGAACCCCCATGGTTTAAAACTTTTTTTTTTTTTTTTTTTTTTTTCAAATCCAATGGGGTTTATGTTTGAAGTACCACGAATAATGTGAGAGTTCAGCACCATAAGCTCACCTAGTTTTAAGACGGTCAGATCTGTCATTCTTGGATTTACCATCCCTGAGCTTAGCTCCCTTCTCACCGGTTGGATCTTCCGAAGCGTGCCCTGTCGTCATTATTGCCATTTTCGACCCCGTTCTCGTCTTAATACGATCATCCGTCGAATGAAATTTCCTTCCCGTACAAACGCACCGTTGTTTTTGAACCACAACACCGTCGAGACACTTTCACTTCGAGTTTACAGCCGACAAACGGAATGGGTTTGGGCCCGTACGATTGCGATTAGTAGCGTTATTATTGTACCAGTGCCACCGACCGTTAGGCCATTTAGTCAAATGACCCTCTCTTACCCGCCTCCACCTCAAGGCGACACCTCATCATCCGACTGGCGTAGAAAGCGACAATGATAAACTAACACCGGAGTTTTATGGTAAGATTTTCTGATAAAATGGTCTTCATCAGTCATCTATTATCGTTGCACATAATGACAACGCGAATATTTCAAATAGACACAACAAGGGAGCTCCTCTGAGTCTCTGACAAGTAGATATGGCAAACAACGGGCCGAAAAACTAGACTAATTACTCAAATATAGAATGAAAATAATGTATCGAATAATATATCGATATATTATTCGATTATTCAATATTATTGAGTCCTCGGAAAATCATTTTAATACAAAATTTTTAGAAAAAAAGGATTGCCTACTTTACATTACATTGCTTCAATGAGGAGTCGTTGGCGAAATAGTGTTGGACGTACTCCATTTTTCGGGGGCTTACCTAACAATATAGGTACTATAGTAGTACTTTTTGCACAATTTATCCAAAGGAATAATTAACTCGTGAATAAAGACTGCAACGTTTTTTTATAAACGAAATAACTCGATATGTTTATTTGAATATCATGAACACATAGGTAAATAATAATACAATACAGGTATCCCATCTAAGATGCTTAGAACCGTTGGTTGTACATTATTGAGCGGAAAGGGACTCGCAGAAAACGCTCTTCACGCTGTCTTCCGGGGAGCGTTGGAAGCTAAGCGTTTTCCACCAACTCCCCCAAGAATTCGCGCCAAGTCAACGTAGAGTTCTGACCAGCCGACAACCCACGTCCAAATTCCATTTAATGGCTGATGAATGAGAAGGCTCGGTGAAGGAGTACAACTCGTTTGACCCAATCCCGATCAGCCATGACATCTCCAGCGAGATCAAGAAATCCTACATTGTTGCTCGCAGCAGTAGGTACTATGAAAAAGGCAGATCACAACATACCTCAGACGTTGAGTAAACCTGTCAATTGAAACATCGTCTTTGTAAGTGGTAATTTGTTACCAATTGTGAAGGGAGATTTCAGATCAGTTTGAGACAGTCGGGAGGTTAAAAAATTGATAGACGATGGCCTTGATGCTGGCGTAGGAGCCGAAAGTGAATCCAAACAAAGCAACCAGTAAAAGAACTCCGTCCATGAAAAACCTGTCGAAAAAAAAACACAGTAAGTTAAACAATGTTGCCATTTCAGAATTGGTACACCTGCATTAGGGTAGGTTTGCAGCTGTCATTATAATGTTAGGTTATTTACTTATAGTTAGGTTTGAGTTGTTGAGTACTAACCGGAATACTTGACAACTGGATTTGACACGGCCATCTTCCTGAGGGCAAGTTCTCAGAGCGATATCACACAATGCTGGGTATAGAAGAGCGAGAGCCGTACTGCTCACAGCCCCCACCAGAGAAATGAAAAGCCCGATGTTTGGTACGATGGCGGCCAGAATGACTGCAAATATCAAATCGCTGAGGTTGTTGGTTTTTGTTATAGAAGATCGCAGAACTACTAGAAAACTCACAAGTGACTAGAACCAAGGCAGATCTTAGCCAGAACTCCACGATGACGGGACGCTTGAAGGGTCCAAATGCTTGCGTCTCATCCCAGAGGAGCTCAGCCGCAACGTGAAATTGCAGGGCGTAAGAAAACACTATACCTACAGCAACCACGATCTGGACTGATTGGGAAAATCTACAACAATTTTAGGCGTTATGATGAAATAGTGATTGTAATTTTATAAAAGGATTTAAAAGCACTTACGCACTAGATGGAGGCAAGTTGAGCGTCAAGCTTCCCTCAACTTGGTCTCCGTATTTCAAGTAGCCAATCCACCCAATGATCAGGAGGATAGCCATATAGATGAGCACGCCCAAGTTGATCACACCAAACGGTGACCCAAATTTCTCGGGATTTTTCATCTCGTTTTTCAAGGGTACCACCTGGAAAGATAGGTTTTGCAATAAAGTAGGACACGGATTTTCTTTTGTTACAGGTTAACCAACTCCTCCAGTTGACAGACCTGCTTAGCTTTCACCCAACTAACACGTAACTCACCAGGCTGATCCCCTCAAAGGAAAAAATTACGATGCCAAAAAAGAGCGGGAAGGTGTCCAGAGAGCTGAAAAGCCTTCGGGAAGAGACTGGCGGTAAATCGCTGCTAGACAGGTAGATGGTGAAAACAATTCCAGATATCAGGCAGACGTTGGACAGGAGGGAAATCGGAGCGAGGAATTTCAAGGTACGAATAAAACATGATAGGAGGACAGGTAGAAAGATGACGGCCATGTACACCCTCAAGTCGTATTTGATGCCGTACGACGTCAAAATCTGAAAAGTGAAATAATTCCTCTTCATTATAGAATCCAAGTTTACTCAGACGTTCATAATGAATAAATTAAGGAGAGGTCAAACGAGATGACAAAACTGTCTAATTACGAAGTGGGCCAAAGGTGCAGAGGTCCAACCCTATATGGGAGACAATACCTACTGAGTGGACGTCTCCTCTGCTTGGTAGTCCGAGTGTTATTATAATATGTGACATATTATGTTGGTTAATATTGGGCGCATCAAGTCCCAGTGAAAAATTATCAGTTTCGGACAAATAGGCACTAGTGCTGTGCTAAAAGTACCAGAAAGACTAAGTGCGCGGGGAAGGGGTGACGTTTTGTGCCACCTTGCTGAAAAGCGGCTCCTGGCAGTGCGTGTACGCGTGTTCGTACGCGTGAACCACTTGGGTGCTTCCAATACAGTTGGGTTCTCTACCCCGGTCCCCCACACAAAATTAGTTTGTTCTGTAATAAAAATATAGACCACCCAGAAGAGGAGACGTCACACTCGGATGTCGGAAATTGTGCAATACATCAAGAACATACCGTATTAGCAGTGTTAGACGCGAATGCGAAGTAAACACAACAAAATCCAAGCTGAGTGACGACAATGAACACTTTAACAGACGGTCTGAGAAGATACAAAAATTACAGTTTTAGCTTTTTCACAAATTTTTATACATAACTTTCTGGTCTGCAAATTAATACAATGTATTAATTTTTCAAAAATTTAATCACACCATTGAACGCACCTCACAATTGGAGTCCATTTTCTAAAAGCGGAAGGACCATTTTCAAAACACAGCTCGACCGTCTCAGGGAAAGAAGGATCGTGTGAGAGTTTTTTCTTGGTTCGAATGAGTTCTGAACAGTTCACCTGAAATTAAGAACGAATGTTTTGAACCGTAATCAATTATAATTACGCTGTAATTACAGCAGTAGTTCGATAGTGCCGACTCCGGTTAATGGGAGTCGCGCCAGAGTTGAGAGCTTTGACCGCCGCGGCGCACCATTCCTATAACTGTGAGGCAGAAATATCCTAATTTTTCCTGGAAAAATCTGTTTTGATTAAACTTATATCCTCCAAGAGTTACTCACCAAGATATGATACCCGTACATGCATATGAGCGCAAGGACGACGGTGAGGAGCGGGCCAAGAAGAAGACCTGCGTGTTTGAAGGCCTCTCCCATAGCGAACGCTCCACCGCCGAGATGACCCTTTATAAGATGAATGAGAGTTTCCAAAAAGCTAAAAATTAATAATTAAAAACTGCATTAGAAATGTATTTTGAACAACGGGAATACCTGCTGGAATCCTCCTAATTAATTTTTTTGTCCAACATTTTTTCATTGACACAGAATTAAATTTCTGCAAAAATAAACTAGGAATATCAAAGAATAATAAACCCTAGCGTAAAATTTGCAGCGTTTTCGCCTTCTTTTGCGACTAACTCCACTAAATTAAATTAGCTTACATAGGTACTCGTCTAAGCTTTGGCACTGCCCCTTGAAGCTTGTTTTGGTTTATTATTCCTAGAGTAATATAAAATTCGCAATAGTAATATTATAATCGCAACGTTTCAAGATGCGCTGATTCGAAACATGAAATGTCCGTTCACTGGCTTCCATCCATGCCGCACAGTGACTGGTGGGTAAAGATGGGTTCAGCTGGGTTCAGCATTAAAAATGCAAAATATAAATGTTTAGCATTTATTACTTACCATAAAAAAAATTAAAATAGTTGTTTCCTCTTTCTTCAATTTTTGTAAGTACCTACTATTTCTGCAGAAATTCTTAGAAAATGAACTAGACTTCGGGATAACGGAATATTCTCGTCATATAAATAGTATGACGAATAAAATTTTTATTCATATCTCGTCGTTGTCATGGTGAGAACTAAATGGAATCACAAGCTAAACAAGCTGTAGTAATAGCTGTAGGCTGTTTTTCTTGTTCTTGTTCTTCTTTGTTTGTATTTTCTAATGCTGAACAAGTGCACCTGGAACAATGCAAGCCAAATTGCACTTTTGCCGTTGCCCATCCGTAAGAAAAAGTGAAAAGTACTGAGAATGCGTACGATATCGTGAAACACATTCTTGGGTCCCAAATGAACACACAGGAAAAGAACCGCTGGGACGCATGGGGAAACCAACTATTTTAATTGTTTTTCGGATTTGTGCAGCGTTGTTGATCAGTAAAATCGAAAAGAGCCAATTTAATAAACATAATATTTGTATGGACAACCTGTACACAAGTCAGTAGTGGTTTAAGGCTTAATTAATACGTGAGGCCCGCCACAACGGAAAAACGCAGGTACCTACTTGTAAAAATGGCTAACTCCAAATTTCCGCCTCTCTGCAGACAGCTCGAAGCGACAAAACCAGTACCCATTGTTCATCATATTATACATATACAGGGCCGCCGAGAGAAAAAGCGGGCCCGGGGCCAAAGAGAGCATAGGGCCCCCATGTAAGTTATGGTTATTGAGGGGGTCATGTTGCAGAGAATTTTAGGGCATTTGGTTGACCAAGATGTGCTCCATCCTCAGCAGTTTGGCTTTCGCAAAGGCCGTAGTACCTCCACAGCTGCGATCTCACTGATTTCTCAGTTATACTCCGCATTAGAGAGTAAACAGCACACCTCGCTCAGCCTCTTCGATTTGTCGAAGGCATTTGATCTTGTGCCGCACGACCTGCTTCTCAAAAAACTCGACCACTATGGTTTTACTAATAAATCAGTTTTGTTCATCAAGAGCTTTCTTGAAGGGTGGTCGCAGGTGGTTTATTTCAACGGTTGTGTTTCCCAGGAAGTAGCTATACCCTACCTAATACTTTTTTCTGAAAGAACTTCATAATTTGAAGCCATAGCAGTGAGTTTTGGGCTCCTACGGTGTAATACAAATTTCCAGGGCACTTTAGAAAATTTAAACTTTGAATCTGGAGGGAAGAGTGGCGCTTCCAAGAAGTGCTGTCTGTTGGTCAACCAATGAACTAAAAGCACGATTTCATAGAGATGAATGGATCTCTTTTCCTTGCGATTTCACCTTTTCTGATCTCGTGAAGAGATCAGAAAAGGTGAAATCGCAAGGAAAATAGTCTTTCGGATTTGTTCTGAAGCTAGCGTGACGGAACAGACCATATTCATGTTCACCAACATAACATAACCAAAAATAAATAAGATTTTTTGAACACTTTCTACTTTTTGTGCGAGTGCACTCTGGCGGATTAGTTAAAACGTCACCGCGGGAAAATTCAAAACGCCAAATATTCACTACCTAGTGATTTCCTCTGCTCAGACACCTAATTTCTCAGGGCTCACTGTACTGAGTACTTTGTTCATTATTATTTCAACTATGTTCGGCCGAATTTTCCCATTTCTCTGACCTTGTTCCCTAGCCCATTAAAAAAAAATTTTTACAGACAGAATAAATTTTTGCACAAGTAACCTATATCAAAGAATAATAAACCATATTGTAAAATTTGCAGTTTTTTTTTCTTTGTTTTTCTTTTTATTCCCCTTTCCCCTTTTTCCTTATTTTTCTAGGGCCCGCTGGAGCCGCATGTAAAAGTCCGGGCTCGGGGCAAAATGTCCCCTTTGCCCCCCCCCTCTCGGTGGGCATGAACATATATAGCTGATATGTATATCAGTTTAAGAATCAACTATGTCATACCGTCATGAGAGCCGTTTTGGGGAGTGGGAGTGTTTTCAATACCCCAACCGGTATACACATTTCTCTATCTAGTTGTACTAGTGTCGTCATGGATGTAAATTGAGGAGGTCGCTGAAAAACAAGGGATATGGTACGATATACCCTTTTTCCGGAGAACAAGATTATTGGATTCCTTGCCATTTTTTGTATAAACTGTCAAATTTACTAATTTAGTAATTATTACTAAATTAGTCATATAGATTATTAGAAAACGACATATTAATAATTACCTGTAACGCGCTTGGAAATTTGTTTCAATTACCTCGATACTATTTTACCTACTTGTCGACATGAAACTCACGAAACGTCGACGCTCAATATCCGAAAAACGGTTATGGAGATACCTCCTTATTCCAGCTACGTTCTCAATTATGGCATGGCATGGAATCGATTAAGTGGTTGATTTGCCTTGGTGATCATGGGGTCTACAAATTGATTTTTGATTAAACATTAAGAGTCGAAACATTTCCCAACTCTGATAATTCCTTCACTCGACAGTGTTGTATATTTTCGAAAAAGGAGGGACTGAAAAGTAGGTCTGAAAAACAGTTTTTCGTACAAACTGCCTTCCAATTATCTCTATCTACTCTTTGAAAAGGCCGAAATTTCGCATTTCAAACAACGTACACCTATTCGGATTCTGCTCATTTTGAAACCCCCTTACACCAATTTTCGAATGTCATGCAGAGTTGCAATAATATTGGAATTCCGGCGCAGGAATAAAATATTATTGTATTTTCAAAAGGCCCTGTAAATAATGGAGACGTTTTTACATGTTTACACTGCAACGATGTTGACCCGTTTTGGTAACTTTTGAAGGATGACCTTTCCGTGGAATGGGGGGGGGGGTTGACTCATTCAAGGAGCTCTTGAGATAATTATTGGTAGGTTGTGAGTCTTTTAACCTGCTTTCTCTGACAATCGAATGTGGAAAAAACCAGTATGGATCCACATCCCCAGGATAGATTAGGTCGATAGATCCCCTAGATGCTCAGATCAAGCAAACATTTTTCTGCCCGTTCTCACATTTTGAGAAATTTGGCGTATTTAGAAACTTGGGAATAAAAAGCGGTTAGAGGCAGTTGAACGTTGTAGGACATGGTTGGAACCAGATACAGACATTTTGGTGTTCCCCTCTTGGAATATGTAGGAATTACACCTAGGCATTTGCGACAGGGGTCGAACATTTTGATCGGCCTCAAAATTGAGGGGTCGAGCCTATACGTTTCAAGCGGTTAGATTCAAAACTGAAATGTCCGTCCGCCGTCCTGGGCGTTTGTGACAGTAGGATTTTTTTTTTTTTTTTTTTTTTGTAAAGGAGGCAACTGTGGAGTTTTTGAAGGGTTTAAGCAACTGGGTCGAGTTAGGTGTCGTTTTCGAAGTAAGACGTAGTTTAAAACGTAGAATCCATTTTCGGGGGTCACTCATCTGTCCAATCACCGTAAATGCAGATTTTGGTTTTTTTTAATTTGTTTCAATAATTTTGTTGCGACAGATTCAATTTTTGGATAATTCATACCTACCAAAAAATGATAAACTCTTGTTTGCAATTTTTTTTTTTTTTCTTCTTTTTCTTGCTATGTACATCTAGCGGTGTTCAAGTTTATAGTTAGGATAACACGAACAATGTGAGAGTTTAGCATCACAAGCTCACCTAGTTTTAAGACTGTCAGGTCTGTCATTCTTGGATTGACCATCCCTGATCTCGGCTCCCTTCTCACAGGTTGGATCTTCCGAAGCGTGCCCTGCCGTCATTCCTGCCATTTCCGACCCCGTTCACGCCTCAAATACGATCATCCAGCGAATGAAATTTCCTTCCCGTACAAACGCACCGAATCGCCGTTTTTGAACCACAACACCGTCTAAACACTCCAATTTCATCAAACTGACGGGTTTGGGCGCGAACAGTTTGAGGTGTGTAGCGTATTTTATACCACTTCCCCGACCGTAAGGCCATTTAGTCAAATGACCCTCTCTTACCGGCTTCCCCCCACAAGGCGACACCTCATCAATAGGCGCTGACTGGCGTAGAAAAGAGATAAATGAAATGAATGATGATAAATGATGATAAATTAACACGGGGGTTTTATGTTTAGATTTTCTGATAAAATGGTCTGTTTTTATCGTTGCACATAATGACAACGCGATTATTTCAAATAGACGCTACTAGTGGGGCTCCTCTCAGTCTCTGATGGGTCTCAATCTAACCGAAATCAGCCTCAACAATTTGCTCTTATAATATTTCGTTTATGTTGTGTAGATTACAAAAACGCAGCAAATTTTAAACAAGTGTTTAATCTTCTGTATTAACGGTACAAAAATAAATTGTACCGTAGAATGGGGTGAATAGGCTCACTTTTTGAGTTTGAGAAGCTGTAAAATCTGAACCAATCAACAGTGTGGTGTTTGCCGACGGTGCAGAGGTTTAACCCAAGAAGAACCCAAAAAATTGAATCTGAAAATAACTCAGTTGTGGGATCCGTGAAGTCGGTTACGTCGGGAACCCCCAAAAATGGATTCTACGTCTAGAAATACTCGAACCTAAGAGAGGGCTGCAGGAGGGTTTTTTGTAGGGTTTGGGATTGGGGTCGAGTGGGGTATGTTGTCGGGGGACTCTGGAGCCATCAGATCACATCGTGTCACGTTAATAAGGCTTCTGTAGGTTTTGGGCTTGGATGTCGGATGAGGTGTCGTTGGCGAAGTAATCTTGGATGTAATCAATTTTCCAGGGCTTATCTTGACTAACAATATACGTACTGGAGTAACCATTTTTTGAAAGTCGTTTTATATTAAATATCAATTTTACAGAAAATTTATTTTTGCACAATTTATCAAAAAGACTTGAGTAAAAATTTCAGTGTTTTTCTAAACGAACTAACTCGATATATTTTTTAAATATCTACAATGAGATTTTTCTACGATATCAACATCTCATTTCCCATCGAAGAAATAGACATGCTTTGAACCGTTGGTTATACATTATTGAGCGGAAGGGGACTCGCAGAAAACGCTTCTCACGCTGTCTACCGGGGAGCGTTGGAAGCTAAGCGTTTTCCAGCAACTCCCCCAAGAATTCGCGCCAGGTCAACGTAGAGTTCCCAAGTCGACACCCCATGTCCATTAGTGAAAAGTGCTGATGAGAACAGTTCGAGATATATGTCGAATATATTTGAATAATTTGGAGAGAATAATATTAAGACTGGCGCCTCTTCATAGACGAACGTAACTTCAAACACCTCAACAGGTTACTTAAAGTCTCCTTCAATACCTCTATGATTTTCTATATTATAGAGATCGTGTTTTTTTCTACTAAGTACATTTCAGTGGTAAGATTTCTTTTCGATGTATCTATGATGAGGGCCCGAGAATCATAGAGGTATTGATGGATATACAAGATATTATCTTGTAGCGGGAACAGGAGGGCTGGTGTCCTCGTGAATGATCTCGTTGCTGGTCCAGGGTGGCCACTTCTCCTCCACAACGATGATGTCTGAATCGAGACTGAGCCTCATTCAGCGAGCATTCGCCCAATTTAATCAGCCGTGACTAAGAAATCCTACTGTCCCTCGTTGCAGAGTTGTTGCAGTGAAAACGATTGTTTGCTTAATATTGATCTCAACAGTACTCTGTCTAAATTCCCGACGAACCATGAAAAAGGGAGACAAAAACATACCTGAGTTGTTGTGTAAACCTGTATTGTTGCATTGTCTTTGTAAATCGTAATTTGATACATTTTGTGGAGGGAGTTTTCAGATCGGTTTGGGCCAGTCGGGAGGTTAGAAAAATTGATTGACGATGGCCTTGATGCTGGCGTAGGAGCCGAATGTGAATCCAAACAAAGCAACCAGTAAAAGGAGTCCGTCCATAAAAAACCTGTCGGGAAAAAAACAGGAAGTTAAACATTGTTGCCATTTCAGAATTGGTACACCTGCATTCTGTTAGGTGTGTACCTGCCATTAAGTTAGGTTTGAATAGTTGAGTACTAACCGGAATACTTGACAACCGGATTTTAGGCGGCCATCTTCCTGAGGGCAAGTTCTCAGAGCGATATCACACAATGCTGGGTATAGAAGAGCGAGAGCTGTACTGCTCACAGCCCCCACCAGAGAAATGAAGAGCCCGATGTTTGGTACAACGGCAGCCAGAATGACTGAAAGTATCAAATTGTTGAGGTTGTTGGTTTTTTTCTTTTTAAATAAGATTGCAAAAGTGCATTGCAACTTACATGTAAGTATAACCAAGGCTGATCTCAGGACGAGCTCCATGACGACGGGGCGCTTGAAGGGCCCAAAGACTTGCATCTCTTCCCAGAGCAGTTCAGCAGCAACGTAAAATTGCAGGGCGTAAGAAAACACTATCCCTATGCCAACGACGATCTGGACTGATTGGGAAAATCTACAGAACAATTGAATGCGTTAGGAAGAAGTAGAAGTTGGAACTTCTTAGAAGGATTTAAAAACACTTACGCACTAGATGGAGGAAGGTTTAGCGATAAGCTTCCTTTAACTTCGTCGCCGTATTTCAAATAGCCTATCGATCCCATCGTCAGAAGGATGGCCATAATGATGATCATGCCCAAGTTGAGCACACCGAGCGGTTTACCGAATTTCTGGGGTTCTTTCATCTCGTTTTTCAAAGGCACCACCTGGAAAAGACACATTCTGCTAGAATGTTGGCATCGAATTATTCCTTTGCTGTAAACCAACTCCTCCAGCTGGTAAGACTGCTAAGCATTCACCCAACTGACACAACTTACCAGGCTGATCCCCTCAAAGGAGTACACGACGGTGCCAAAGAAGAGCGGGAGGCTGTCCAGAGAGCTGAAAAGCCTTCGGGAAGAGACTGGCGGTAAATCGCTGCTAGACAGGTAGAGGGTGAAAACAATTCCAGATATCAGGCAGAAGTTGGACAGGAGGGAAATCGGAGTTAGGAATTTCAGGGTACGAATAAAACACGATAGGAGGACAGGTAGAAACATGATGACCATGTACACCCTCAGGTCGTATTTGATGTCGTAGAAGCTCAATATCTGAAACGTGAAATAATTTCCTTTTCATTAACGAAACCAGGTTTTTTCCAAAATGACGAAAGGGGAGAGTTCAAATGAGTGATGACTCCTCTGCTGGGTGGTTTGAGAGACTCAAAGCGGTTGAGCATGGGTTTAGTGCTTTAGGTGGTCTTACCAACTCAAAGCCGTTTATGCGAACATGACTCATTTCAGGTACATAAATTCTAGAGTGTTTGCAGTCGAGGCAGGAGGGTGCAGGCTTTACGTCATAGTTGCCATGTGTTGGAGGAATCTATGACATGGAGTTCCAGGAAATGTTTTCCCAGTAGCCTGGGTGAAATGTCGGAGTGTCCTCCTGGGATTTACAGTCCCGGAAGAGCTGGGGGCAGAAGGCTCCTTTGAGGGAGACGTTCAAATCCTTCACCCCGCCAAAGTCTTCGGACGTGAGGCCGTTAGTTCTTTTAGCTTTTGCTGTGAACACAGGAGCTGCCACAGGTCTTCCAATGATTGGTGAAGAATCTGGCCTCCAACCACCAAAGCTGTGACCGGACCGATTGATGATTCGGGCTCCTCAGGTCCCAGTGAAATATCAACAATACCGATCACGTAGAATGTGCTAAATGCTGAAATATGGAATCTGAAAGACTAACTGAGCGGGAAGCAATATCGTAATGGGAAGGGGCAGTGCCTCATTGCCACCATGCAGTTAACTCCTTTCTGACATGCGGCACCAAGCAGCGCTTACGTGAACCGCTTAGGGAACCTAGTATAGAGTATCTACAGTTTCCAACAGCAGTCCCCACACACTAAATTAGTTATAAACAAATTAGACCATCCAACAGAAGAGTCGACACACTCGCTGATCTCCCATACGTCAAAAATCTTACCGTATCAGCTGTACTAGACACGAATACGAAGTATACACAACAAAATCCAAGCTGCGTGATGACAATGAACACTTTAATTGACAGTCTGTAAGAAATCAAAACACAAATTCAGTAAAGTTTTTGGATTTTAGCTTTTTTTTGTATAAATATAAAATTTCTCTATTTAAACGTTTTTGCTTAAAAATTTGGGGATTTTTAATTTTTAATTTCAATGACAAATCACACACCTCACAATTGGAGTCCATTTTCTAAAAGCCGAAGGCCCATTTTCAAAACACAGCTCGACCGTCTCTGGGAAAGAAGGATCGTGTGAGAGTTTTTTCTTGGTTCGAATGAGTTCTGAACAGTTCACCTGAAATTAGCAACGGATGGGTTGAACCGTAATCAATTAGGACCTTCTGCAGTTGTTGTCAATTTGCAGGTCAACAGTTTCGACTCCGGTTAATGGGAGTCACAATAGAGTTTACAGTTTTGACCGGTGGTCATTTAAGAGCGGAAAAATCCCGTGGACGCAGAGGTCGACCACAATGAGATCGTCAAGGCTGGATGTTCAAGGATGCAGGTCCCCGTTAAGGATTGCTCTTGCCACGAATGCGGAAAACGGAGATTTCTTTATCTCGGGCGTGGGAGAGGACAACGGGCGAAGATACCCCACGTTACTTGAAAATGTCTTAATCATATTATGTGAGAAAAGTTAAAATAGGTTAAATTAAATATTTCCTTCTTCAAACGTGTAAAAGGACCTCTGGAAAGAAGCTGGGTCGATTAATCGAATTAAGTTAGGAAAAGTGGGGCAAAACAAAAGCACGGAGTACAAGATCTTGTCATGTTAGACAAGAAAATAGAGAATAGAAATAAAATATTGATTTTCAAAAAGCAATGGAAAACGTCTTTTCATACGTAAAGTAGGTAGCTCACGTAAAATTATCGATTTTCAAAAAAAAATCCGTACTTTTCCTGAAAAAATATTTCAAAATATTATTGTTTCGATTAAGCGAATATCCTCCGTTTCTCCGCTATATTTGTTAGTTACTCACCAAGATATGATTCCCGTAGATGCATATGAGCCCAAGGACGACGGTGAGGAGCGGGCCAAGAAGAAGACCTGCGTGTTTGAAGGCCTCTCCCATAGCGAACGCACCGCCGCCGAGATTACCCTTTACGAGATGAATGAGAGTCTCCACAAAGCTAAAATAAATAATAAAAAAATTAAAAAACATAAGAAAATGCATTGAGAAATGTAATTTGGTGAACAGACTAAGAGGGGGTTTGCATAGTTGTTGAGTAATTAATGCAGTTATAGACAAAGGTTGTGGCCTCGTGCTCTCAGGCCAAGGCGACTTTCAAACCGTTATAACTATGCGTTTCTTCAAGCAAAAAGGTTATTATCGCAGATCGATCACCAGCTTTAACCATTAGAAAAACGAGAAAAAGGGAAGGTATTCAAACAAACAAACAAAAAAACGCTGCAAATTTTACACAAGGGTTTATTATTCTTTGATATACGTTACTTGTGCAGAAATTTAATTCTGTCAATGAAAAAATTTTTTTTTGGATATTTTTTTGTTCAAAAATGTGTTTTTTCAAAAACTCTGTATTTTTTACTCGAAAAATATTTAACATCCTGGGATCCTTCAAAAATCCCATTTTTAGCCCCACGAATGCCCTAAACATCGCCCCAGTGAAATCGGATCGTTCCGGGACCCCAAAAAATGGATTCTACGTCCAAAAATACTTCGAAAACGACACCTAACTCGATCTCATAGCTAAAAGCCTTCAATAAACCCCTCCCGTAGCCCCATTATAGCCCCATAGCGCCCCACGGGTTTGGGCGATCGGACTGAAAACCTTGCGGGCACAACTAGATGGTAAACCAAGTATTTTGCCGAAATTTCAGATTTTTAAAAAAATTCCTACTGCCCAAAACGGCCTGGACGGCGGACGGCGTACGGCGGACGGCGTACGGCGGACGGCGGACGGACATTTCGGATTTAGAATGTAGACCTCTTGAAACGGATAATGTCAAATTTTGAGCCCGATCGGAGTCGTCGACCCCCGTCGCGAAAACATATATGTGTATTATTCCAAGAATAATAAACCAAAAATCGCTTAAGATGTACCGAAATCAGAGACGTCGATATTGACATGATTTGAAAAATCTACTTTTCGAACACGCCAAGTTGAAAAAGTCAACAACTAAAAGTCAAATTAGCCAAAATATAGTTTTTAATATTTGTTCGTAACATGAACAATTTTTAAACTTTAATTAAACAAACGAAATCCACAACTAAAAGTTCACTTCTTTTAAAAATGGAAGGGGCTTAAGAAAATAATTAGTTGAATCATCAACCAGTGATATCTGAATAGGTGATAAAACATTTAAAGATGGTTTTACAAGAACCAAGAAACCCTACTTTTTGAAAAAAAAAAAAAAAAAAAAAGAGCAAAATTTGCAAAAAGGTTGTTTTTAGACAAAAACGTAATTTCATCAAAATACAACAAGACAAATTTTGCTATTACAACAACAACAAAAATGTTTGATCGTTATCGTTACTCGTTCGTTATGATACGTAGCCATCCAGAAATCATGTATCACAATTTAGCAAATATTCATGTTTTGGACGTTCAATTATGAAAAAACTAACTGTGTAAATAAATTATATAAATCCCAAAAAATTATGCTGCATTTTAAGCATGATAATTATATACAAAAGTATTAAACAGGTCAGTCGTACCAAATTATTCAGTCATTAGAAAAACTATCCTTGACCCTGGATCCCACTCAACGAGCCAAGCAAATTGAATTGATTCAATTGATAATATATAATCGTCAAATGAACCCAGTGAGACAGCTTTGTAAACATCCTCTTGAAATGTCGGAACGGCTATTAAAGCGGTTCTATAATAGACAAAATTACAGTTTTGGTTCAAATTCGCTAACATACTCGCCTACGATGACGAAACTTTTGCACTGTTCCTTGAAACCAGTTTTGGTTTAGTATAGGTGTCCACTACAACCCACTAAAATTGTCAGCGTTTTATTTGCCACATCATAATGAGCAGCGGGGTTCAAGTTTGAAAACTCCTACGTCAGCAACAATACAGAAATTACGTGATCTTAGAGATTGTGCCCAGGTTGTGTAGCAAGAGTTTCGGGGCTCTAGGGGGGTCTATAGGAGGATTTTTCGGGTGCCTCAGCGTAATAATGTGAGAGTTTAACACCGCAAGCTCACCTAGTTTGAAGACTGTCAGATCTGTCATTCTTGCATTCCATGGATTTGCCATCCCTGAGCTCAGCTCCCTTCTCACGGGTCGGATCTTCCAAAGCGTGCCCTGCCGTCATATTTACGCGATTTTCGACCCAGGCCACGAATTGAATTCATTCACCCGGCAAATGAAATCCTTCCCGCACAAAAACACCGAATCGTCGTCGCTCTATGAGCCTCAACTCCGTCGAAACACTTTCACTCGCCAATTTCATTCACCGCGATTACTTAAGCCGACAGACCGAACGGGTTTGGACCCTAGCGATTGAGGTCTGTAGCGTGCTCTGTACCACTTCACCGACCGGAAGGCCACTTCGTCGAATGGCCCTCTCTTGCCATCCTCCCCCACGAGGCGACACCTTGATAGCGAGTTCTCATCAATAGGCATCGACTGACGTAAAGAAGCGGTGATAATTATTATCATGGGAGTTTTTAAGGTAAGATAAGGAAAGGTATGCAACCAAATTTTCAGTGGATTTTCTAAGTAGGTAGTAGATTCTTCAGTTAACATTTAGAATTCCAAATGGACGCTACCAGAGGAGTCTCTGATGAGTAGATACAAGCGAGTGACGTCACGTTCCCTCACTACCTACCCAACCACACTCTCACCGAAATCGGCTGAACCGATTTTAATTAGGGTTGCATCACAGTGATCAGCAAGTTTCAGAATAGGTTTCTGTCGGCATGAGATTTCACGCACCCGGTTTCTTCGTCGAAAACGAAGCTTTCCTTAAGAACGTAGGCAGGGTAAACATATTGGTAAACTAGGAAAGTTTACCCCAACGATATGAGGTAGGTAGATTTGTGAGAGTTGAGCCATTCACATTGTATTCATCGGTTTGGATCCTTGACACGGAAATTAATTTCACATGAAAAATGCTTCGAACGTTTCCGACCCTTCATTTTAACGTTCTCAAGCAAATTTCGTTTCCGAGTAGAAATTACTATCGGCTTAGAGTAGTTTGAAAAATCTTTTCCACTGTTTTTCGGGGAATGCCACCAACAAAGAGTAATTTGTGGCAGATAGGATATTTATGTATCGCAGGTTTGCGATGTCTACATGGATCATTTCCTTCCCGTTAAAATATTGACTTTGTTTCGCCCAACAGTGACTGATCCGTCCAATCATCTGTGTATACACAGCTAAACATACATGTATAGGTACCTAATCCCCATAATATTATTATGTTTGCCAAGTTTAGCTTTGGCTGAATACGGTTTTTGTATTAATCGCGGAACCTTTTTAATCGATACGTAAATAAACCGTTGTTTCTTTCGTGCATTCGCGTCCTGTAGTTAGCACTCGGCTGCTGCACCCATCAGATTTCGGGCAGAACAGTCTTCGGATAAAAAGTTAATTGACCACCTGGTCAACTTTGAGCACTGTAGTAGAATTGTAATTCGGTGCACAGCTTCTTGGAGATCACTGGGAATGATTAAGAGAAACAATTCGGTTTTAATCCGATCTGGTTTCGGGAAAGAGGGGGGTTTTGCCGAAAAGCGAATTTTTCTCCAGCTCATCCCAGAGCATTAAAATATGGTACACAGCTTCTTGAGGATCAAACCTATCTAATTATTGACTAGGAGGAAGTCAAATACCTGCATGAGGGCCCGTTCAATGTGTTCATGATGCATTGTCGAGCCTTTTCGGGAAGAAAGGGGCTGATTGCCATTTTTGTCGGTTCTACGGTTGGTAAGGCCTTTAATATGCCGCCCTAGAGGAGAAATTACGGTGAACCACTCAAACAAGGTTGAAAGGGGCTCTTTCATCGCCGAAAACGCATTATATTAAATTGAACTTCAAATTTTGAAGTTATCGTATGCAGCGAAGAAAGGGCCATGCCCCTCGGAAAAGGGAAGTAAGAACGGTTTTGTGTGTCTTGTCCATATGGAAATTTATGGATATCCATATATGGATAATATTAGGAGTTGGTGCTCCATTATTGAACGGAAGACGCGCAGAAAACGCTCTTCGCGCTGTCTACCTGGGAGCGTCGGAAGCTAAGTGTTTTCCATCAACTTCCCCAAGAATTCGCCCCACGTCAACGTAGAGTTCTGACCGTATCGACACACCACGTATTAATGTATCAGACTGGTGATTCAGAACTGAGGGAATAGCCGCCTCCACAAGGCAAATTACCGGGTTCAGTCTCCGTAGGAGGACTTTTTTTGCAGATTGCAGCTTGATCTGCTTTTAATACGCCAATAAATAGCCCGATCCCGATTTATGAACCCGATAAGACAGAAAATCGAGTTTTAGGGGCGATTAGAGAACGTCGGTTAGTCTGGGACTCGAAACTGGGTTTCCTTGCGAACCCAGTCAGACCGGGTATGAATAATTCATGAAGTTCTGAACCTTTTAATCAAACGGTGCCGGTAGTGTTGAACAAGATCGATATCTTTAAATGATTTGGCGAGAATAATATTTAGACTAGGCACTGCGCCTCTTCATAGACGAACGTCACTGAGCACTTCTAACAGCTCTACAGGTTATTCAAATTGACTTACGTAGTAGGTGGCTTCTTCCGAGGGAGGTGCATATCTGGGGATTTTCCATGACTGAGGCCCTTCTGTCCCAGAGGAAGGATGGTAACATCTGTCAGTAAATTGGCAATAAATTTCCGTTCAAACTAGGTGAATCAGGATTTCAAACAGCAAAATTTGCTGTATTTAATACCGAGCACCCACTAACCTTTTTGGGGGTCCTGATTGGTATTTTTGAGCAACGGTTCAAGATTGTGAATATCTTTGTCGCTCTGTGAGTCTTCCTGCATCCTGAAACCAACGTTGGAATTTAAATGAGAGTGAACAAAACGTAAAAAATCCTGCCCATTCAAAACCCCCATCAAAATTCGACAAGTTTAAATAGGCTCAGGCAATTTGTCAAGGTTTCGGAAATGGTGCGTGACGAGAAATGTAAGAAGTGGCGGAAGGAGGGCTCCAAAAAATGGACATGACTGAAGCAACTCTGGTGAATTTCGAGTTAACGCGTACTTAGTTGTAAACAAGTCAAATTCAAACACACCGTACAAGATTACCTGAATAGCAAAACACCGGTCAGAGATGAAACGCCTTTCTTGCCTAAAAGAACTTTGTATATTCCGTGACATAAGTATTTCTACTTGCTGAGGACACGCATTCGACTGAGAAACTCAAAAACCGGGTATTTATCGCGTGATATGTTTACGGCGGGTTCGTAGTCAGCGGACTGATCACCGCTCCCCGTTTGGAAGCCCGAACGCGCGAAAAGAATAAAAAACACCTTGGAGGGGCGTCCGTGTCGTCGAGTCACTTCCAATATTAATTCTTCCAAAGTGAATTTATAACGATCTCTTTGAGCCTAGATATGCAGATAGGTTTTTATCGCGGCTAATCCAACACGGGGAAGGGAAGGGACCGCCACAAATCACTTCTTTGTGCGAGATCCGGCCGAAAAATACCATCTTCACAGATAAGTAATGAAGTAAATGATGTAACATTACCAAGCAACGAGCAGCAATACCGACCATATTTTTACGTAACAATAAATTCAGAAGGATATTAGAAGTGCGCTCGAAAAACGGACTTGTGGGCAAAACGTACAATGCACGCAGTAGAGAAGTGAATAAGCGGCATTAAGAAGGAATAAATATGTCGGGTATCGGGACCGGGGTCAGAACTAAATATTAGACCTTTTCGCCTAGCTTTCGATTAATATGTAATCTTCATCAGGGCTCAAGGGTTAATAATTATGCACGCAGCATTTTACTACCATGCCAGCGAAGAGATGGAAAAAGAGGGATTCCAGCGTTGGTGAGTTTAATATGACGTAAGAGTGGCATAAGAAGCTCCACCTTTTTAATGAATAAATGCTTTCTTTTTTTTTTTTTTTTTTTTTTAATTCATAAAACTTCGAACACTTTTTAATGAATAAATACTTTTTTTAACACAAAAAACTTCAACTCCAACTTCTTGGGAACAAAAAGCGACATGCACGGAGTAGAGATGAGAATAAGCGGCATTGAGCAGGAATTACGAGTCGATACTTGGCTGTCGATATCCCTTCACAATGACGATTAGCAGTGTACAAATAGGGAATAAGGTGAGGTTTTGCTAGCGCAAATCCACTTCAGGTAAGGAAGTGTTGACGACAGAGATGATATTTTCGGTGGACGTTTGAGACGAGTTATCAGACAATAGTGTTCTGTAAAACTAATGCGGTTTGGGTTACGAAATGGCTCGAACGTGTTTGACTTCGCATTGTATCAAACAAGAAGGTTCGTTTAAAATCGATGGTGGACACGAGAGACACCCGGTGTTTGAAAACAAAGCCGTTTATTTTCGGAAGAGATTTGGTTTCCTAGTTCTAATTTGGGACGAGGAGGACCCGAGCGAGTGTGGGAGTCACAATCGAAAATAAACCACAAAATGAATGACCACCTGATGGAGGTGTCTTGATTTTAACAATTTAGCAGATGATCAAATACTTACTGTCAGAGGTAGCGTTGACGAAGCCTGTGAAAGCGGGGGTCCCTTTTCCGACCATCCGCACTGGCAAGTTGTTTGGGTAGACATGTTTCCAAAACTTCCCTGTTGTTTTGAAAAGACGCTCCCCAAGTGCCAGAATGCATGTTGGGAATCGGCAGCCTCCGGAGGGTCGCAAGTCGGGCACGAATCAGCCAAAGGTTTCAACCGTCGCTGACTTCGTGAATCACAGCGTTTTTGTAAAACGATAATATTTACAAAATAAAAATTACTATGTACAACTGGAATGTATCGTCGTTTCTGGGTTCAGGTACGTAAGGAGACGCTTTGGCGCCAGAGTCAATCATCGATGGTGTTGATGTTCTGTGTTGTGTCGTGTCGGTGTATGTGGCGACCGTTTGGTCAGGAAGGTCAGACGCTCTCAAACTTGGACGTTCAGCGACGGACCTTCCTGTCCAGGAGGCACTGCGAGGAAGCGGTCACCCGTCGCCTCCCAAAAAGTGTGTTTTAGTGTCAACCCCCGTTACCCAGTTCAATCCAATGGAGATAATATGGAAAATAAAATACCACTTGTTTGTAACATTTATTGTATTTTTGACACTTCAACCATTTGACAAAGAAATATCGGGCACAATTTTGACATACCAATAATAGTACAATATTGTACGAATTTTAAAACAAAATAAATTTTCTCACATCAACAAAAGCAAACAAAATAACTAGTCAAAAATTCAGAGTATTCCAAGTGATTTCATCACAAGAATATGAGTACATATATTAAATAACATAGGTACGATAGTACATATAACTAGATATCATCATTCAAAGTCCAACATTTCCGGAGGATCGAAATTTTTAGTTTTTTTTTTTTTTTGCACGGTCCTAAACTCAACGCAAATGCAGCACTTGTACACAACATTTCTGCGAATGCAACCGGGATGAGCAGACAGCGTTAACTCAGGGACTGTTAACGTACCTGCAGGGGGGGGGGGGGGGGAGAGCGCGCTCACTTGAACAGGTGTTTGGCGTAGAACCATATCCTGAAGAAGTACTCGTTCCGTCGAAGGAGGGCGGACTGGGAGTAGGAACGGATGTCCGCGTCCATGCCCGCCTCCCGCATCCAGGATTGGGTGGTCGTCGTGAACGACAGGGACGGCGTGTCCTTGTCGATGCGGGAATCCTCGACGTCTGTGTCCTCACCTCCGGCTGGAGAGAGAAAAAAAAAAAAAAACATTTGGTGGATGGAGTGTTGTACTTAAAATCACATCAAACATTAAAACATTTTTACCTGTTGGACGTTGAACTTTGAAAGGCTCATCAGATTCAAGGGGGTCACTGAGACCAACCTCGTTTCGAGCGTAAATTCGAATAAGATACTCGTGATTCTCCTGCAACGCAAATACCGTGAAATTCACCAACATCAAATCATTTTTATTTGCCCCTCCCAAAACCCCTCAATACTCACTTGCAGATCCTTAATGGTTAATTTCTGCACATCTGCGGCCACCCGGCCGACTTCCATCCACATCGTCTTTTTGATGTCGCGGACGGCAATCTTGTACCCCTCGATGGGGGCGCCACCGTCGCTTTCCGGAACGCCCCACGACACCATGACGGAATTCGCTCCCGTCGACCTCATTTCCAGCGGTGCGGTCGGTGGCGACGGAACAGCTGGGAAATGATTTGATTATTTGAACCAAAAGAGGCAACATTGAGACCAAACAAACTTCTATTAGGGGTGTTCACGGTCCGCAATGCTCGACGAATCGTCGTAAATCAAAAGTGAGAGTTCCGCTCTTTTCGGCCTTGTTGATAAGATCTTATCAGCTCGAGCTCTTATCACTGAGTCAAGAGGTTTGAAACCTGCCACTGTGATCAAAGCGCTACTTTTGACGATAATTTTTAAGTTTAAATGCCCTTAGTCCAGGGTAAATAATTTACCATTAACTGAAGGCAGTGAAACTTCGAAATAATAGCATTAGTAGCACAGTGCATGCTTGACTTGTGATGATTCAATGACGTTGAAACTGCCAGACCATGAACACCTCTATTATATTCTACGATATTTCGTGTATAGTATATTTTCATCGCTTACTAGCGTGAGTCTTCAAGCTCACGAGGCTCGTCGTCGTAGGCAAACTCAGCCCGACGGCGTTTTCAGCGAATACTCTGAAGTAGAGTTCGGATTTCTCTTTCAAATTTTCAATGGTGAAACTAAGAGTGCTCGCGTCCAAAGTCACCACCTTTGTCCACGTGTTACTTCCGTTCATTTGTTTCTCGATTACATAGTCTGAAAAATGAAAAAAATAAATAAATAACCGCCGTGGTTTTTGATACAGGGTTTATAACCAGAAATAACAAACCTGTCAGTTCAGAGCCTCCGTTTGAAGTGGGCGGTTCCCACGAAATCGTAACGCTCTTACTGGCGATGTTGAGCACTTGAATATTGTTTGGAGGCGAAGGTGGAGCTGAAAAGACGGAATTTCATAAAGAATTATAAATTGTGAAAATTACGCAGTTCACAGCATTCCAGTAGGTTGAAAGTCAACGATGTTTGCAAATATTTCAGTCGTTAATCTTTACACAAATGTGTAAGCAAGAGGGCACCAAGTACAATGCCAGATAAGGTTGTTTGAAGAAACTACCCGTCGTAAAACGGGCGAAAATTGAACAATGGATACACAACAAACTTGAATCTGATTAAAACTAGTTACACGGCCTAATCCATGATGAAATCTACAATAATAATTGACAAATTATAAATCGAAACTCAATAAAAGGACAGTGTGGACAATCGTATATCGGGCACAAGAACGGCACGTTGGACGATACACGACTTACGGGGTCCGGAATATGAAAAACGTTTGAGAGGAAGTGAAGTAACTCGACTGACAGAAATCGTCGATGGTTCATTTTCATCGTCCTCTTCGACATTTCCAAACATCAAACCGTATAAATAGCTAACTACCGGCATTTCAGAGAGAGTGGAGCTAAACCAACCTGCGTCAAATTTAAAACGGCGAGTAACTACAATTTTGAAGCTGCGACGCCAATTTTGGTGAAATCTTACTTTTTGTTTTGCCGGCGGCGATATTCTCTTCGACCAAGGGAGGGCTGGAACCGACCCTGTTGCGGGCAAATATCCTGAAATCGTACGCCTTGCCTTTCTTCAGTTCGGTAATCAGCGTGTGAGTGTCCTTGGAAGACCCAACCTGCAAAACGACGAGAGTCAAGGGGGGAAAATTTGAGCAGAGGAGTTGATTTGTAGTTGAGGAGGGCACGCCCCCTTCCAGAGCTGTGTCTCTCGCAAGCAGCCAACACTACCTGAGGAGCGAGAAAAATGAAGTTCCTCACCTTAATCCAAGCATCAGAATCAGTCTCTTTTCTCTCGATGGAATAGTCAATGATGGGGGAGCCGCCGTCAGATGTCGGCACGCCCCATGTAATCGTGCAAGAGGTTTCCGACATTCCGGACACTTCAACGGGTCCGACCGGCGCCGACGGTTTTCCTGGGGAAAAGACAAACACCATTTTAATTACCATATTTGTCTTAATAGAAACGAGATTTTACCAGACCGGGAAAATTGTCTGTGGGGGAAAAAACTTGATATTTGATATCCCGCAATTGTAAGCAACAGTTGCTAGTTAGCAACAGTGCAATGTTACTATCCCGTTTTGTGTGGCTTCATGATGCCCCTTTAAACGACCATTCATTAAATTTTCTGACTAAACACAAAAATATGTTGATGACATTTTTAGGGAATCGAAACACGCGTTTCGATTTAATGGAGAAATTACTGTTGGCTTCGATTCAGATCTCGTTGTGTGCTTGATTAACAGAGTCCGCAGAGGAATTCCGGCAAGTCGGAACCATTCAACGCATGTGCATCTGGGCCTTTTGCGTGGGTCGTGAGTGGGGGTACCTCAGCTTGCAAATCAATGTGCGTCTTGTTATAGTAATGTTTTGATAGGGAAACTACGGACAGTAAAACTTACCGAGCTTCTGTGTGAGTTCAACCACTTCAGTTTCAGCCGGATCCGACGTGCCTACGGGGTTCTGGGCGAATATCCTGAACATGTATTCGGCATTCGACTGCAACCTCTGAATTTGGTACGTCCTGGCATCCCGTTCGATGTCGGCCACCTGAAAGGAAACGTCCAGATAAGTAACCTGTTGTAAGTATGCAATGGATGAGTTTCAATGGGTGTACCTTGGTCCAGATTCCTTTGGCAGCGTCGCATTTTTCCAAAGAATACTTTGAAATGTCAGCGCCTCCGTCATCAGCGGGAGGTGTCCATTGGATGAGAACGGATTCACTTTCGACGTCTTTTATCACAATAGATTCTGGTCTACTGGGTTTGCCTAAACAAAATATTAAAAGTTGAGAGAGATACTGCAGTGTACGAAGAGCATACAGCCGCGTCGACACTATGCCGATCGGCAAGATTTGACTTGAGTCGAGCCACAATTCAGTGAACTACAAAACAATGTGGACGTCATGCCGACCCAAGTTTCACGAATTCTGGGCGTGCCTTAGCGAGCAAGACTCACCAATAACTTTAAGTTTGAGATCCAGCGAAGCGGTACCAGCTGTGTTGGAGGCCGTGATAGTATACGTGCCCGAGTCTGTCCTTTCGGTCGAATAGATGGCTATCGTCGTGGAGCTCTCGTCCGTGTACGTGCTGACTCTCTTGTCGGTGACCAACGGGGATCCGCCTTTGGACCAACTTATCTCCGGTTTGGGGAACCCAGTGAATTCGACGGTCGGCTTCCACTGGCTGTGAATTTCAAGGCGTTGCGAGGACGATTCATCGTCGATTTTCAACGTGGGAATCTCTGTATAAAGAACAATAATGTGAACAAAAAATTCCGAGTAGGGAGAAAAAGCTAACGACGAAGGCGATACCTTGGACGACAAGTTTGCATGAAGTCTCAGCAGACCCAGCGGAGTTGCTCGCCTTGCAGCTGTATGTTCCAGCACTTGATTCCACGACGCTTTCAATCGTCAGCTTAGCCACGTGGTTTGAGTACGATATAGTCTTGGACTTCAGAGCTTTGCCGTCTTTGAACCTGAAAATACAGTGTACAAATTAGACAGAGTCACATCTCGAAAACCTAACTAACGCCTCGATTCGCTCACCATTTGACTTCCGGGTCGGGGATTCCTGCGACGACGCAGGACAAAGTAACGGACTTCGACAGGCCGCAAGACTTGTCCACCAAGGGCTCCTTGAACGATGGCGGTTGAGTCGAGCCAGGGGCTTCCACTTTGACATATTTTGAACTCTCTGACGTTTTGCCTTTGCCAACTTCATTAACGGCAGACACCCTGAAATTGACTTCGTGGCCTTTAATTAGATTGGTGACCGTGTGAGTACGCTCGGTGATTTCCTTGATTTCGTGCCACCTGAAGGAAAACAAAAATTAGCCAAACCGTACGTATTAAGAACAAACAACGTCTAGAAAGGTTCTTACGTCAAAAACTCTTCTTTATCGTGATGCTCAAGAATATAAGACGTGATTGGTGAATTGCCATCAGACTCGGGCTCTTTCCAAGTGACTGTCACGGTTGTGTTGGTTACTTCTACAATCTCAGGAGTACCAGGCGCACTGGGGACCTCTGCAAATAACAAACCGTTAACATCAAATTCGGTTATTGCAGATCTGCCTTGCGCTATTTCAGCCCAACTCACCGACTATGATCAACGTCAGTTCGGCAGAAGCTTCACCAACGGTGTTCTTGAGCTTGATCGTGTAGTTGCCCACGTCGGCCTCCTCGACCTTTTTGATAGTCAGGCTCGCCGACTCTTCGTCCGTCGATGGGACGATCTTCTTCGACGGTTTGACAACCGTCCCGTTGACAGTCCATTCTTCGGCGGGTTTAGGCGTTCCGGACATCTTGACGGTGAACGTCACGTCATCGCCCTTCCTGACTTTGTACTCCTTCGGGCCGGGGATGATCTTCGGCGCCGTTTCAATGACTAAAACCGAATCACAGTTTAATTTGAAGTAATTTCATTGAGCTCATTCATACAATAGAACAATCATGCTCAAAAAAAAAAAAGACGATTTAAGACGAAATAGTCTATTTCCACGATAAAAATATATAAACTTGTAGACGCGTTTCGGTTGATTAGACCATCATCAGTACAATACAGAATGAGGAAGATGTGAGAAGTTACTTATATACAAAAGTGAAATGTGCCTTCTAATGGGCGTGGCATTAGAAAGGTGGCATAGAAAGGTGAAAGGTAATGTGAAAGGCAAATAAGTGAAAGGAAGACTCACAAGAAAATGTCAATTAACGGGGAACGCCTAATTATATCCAGGTCATTAACAGATATTCCTAAATTGTGAATTTTCTGAATTTCCAAAGATTCTAAAGCATCTAATTTTGGACCTTTTTGGCAAACATGAGCTATCCCAATGGCTGGATTATTACTGCCTATCTCATAACTAATTCTATGGTTTTCTTCTGACAAATGTTTTTCAAAAGCTTCCCTACCCCTTCCCAACCTAAGATCATCACTATGTTCTTTCATTCTAATTTTAAATTTTCGGCCGGTTTGTCCTACGTATTGAATCCCACAATCACATTTTAATATATACACACCCCCTTTATCCTCTAAGGGAATCTTATCTTTCACACTCCCTAATAATTTCTTCGTAGAATTTTGTGAATAGAAACCTACTCTGAAACCCCTATTTTCTAATATACGACCCACTTTCTGAGTTATATTCCCATAAAACGGTAAACTAACCCATTTCCTATTATCTGGTTCTTTATCCTCCCTTTCCAAATTTGTGACTGCTAACTGAAATTTCTTCCTACTAATCTTTCCCCAAATTCTATCTATTGTAACCCTAGGATAACCATTACTCTCCGCTATAGAGTAAATTATTTCTTTTTCTTTCCGAAAAGCTAATTGATTCATTGGGACCGATAAAGCCCTATTAATCATACTATAAAAGGCCGCAAATTTATGAGATGCTGGATGGTTGGAACTATTATGAATAACCACGTCCGTATAGGTTGGTTTCCTAAACACTGTAAATTCCTGCTTACCCCCCTCTAATTTTATAGTTAAATCCAGAAAATTCAGCTCATTCCCCCCCACTTCATGTCCGGGTAGGGAAGCTTTTGAAAAACATTTGTCAGAAGAAAACCATAGAATTAGTTATGAGATAGGCAGTAATAATCCAGCCATTGGGATAGCTCATGTTTGCCAAAAAGGTCCAAAATTAGATGCTTTAGAATCTTTGGAAATTCAGAAAATTCACAATTTAGGAATATCTGTTAATGACCTGGATGTTATTAGGCGCTCCCCCTTAATTGACATTTTCTTGTGAGTCTTCCTTTCACTTATTTGCCTTTCACATTACCTTTCACCTTTCTATGCCACCTTTCTAATGCCACGCCCATTAGAAGGCACATTTCACTTTTGTATATAAGTAACTTCTCACATCTTCCTCATTCTGTATTGTACTGATGATGGTCTAATCAACCGAAACGCGTCTACAAGTTTATATATTTTTATCGTGGAAATAGACTATTTCGTTTTAAATCGTCTTTTTTAAGATGGATTCCCACTATCTCGCCGCATCCACCTTACATTACAATCATGCTCACCTTCAATTTTCAGTTTGCTTGTCGTCTTTATGTTGATCGCCACACAAGTAATGTCAGTTTGATCCTCCAATGTGACCTTTTTGATGACCAATTTTCTCTTCGCGCCTGAAGTCGTGATGATGTAACGGTCTGAAGGCTTGATTTCTTTTCCTTTTCTGTCACGCATAAATTACAATAATGGGTTAATTAAATTCAGCACGCTATTGAAGACGGGTGTAGGTCATAAATGACCATTAGTAGCAATTTACAAGTATGGGGAGTGGTTTTGAGCGTGATATTAGCATGTTGGAAGATAAATTCTCGCTTTAAAGTTGATTCGATTAAGAATTCAAATCACCAGGTGGATATTTAGCATGTCAAGTCCTTACCTCAACCATTTGACGTCAACGTCCGGCACTGAAAGTTCAACAGCGAATTCGGCGTCTGAACCTACTGGGATCATGGTGACGTCAGGTAGTCGGGTGATGAACTCAACCTTTGGAGCTGTACAACAAAGGGAACAAATAAGATGTATGATTAGCACACGTGTCTTGCACAAAACAAAGCACAACAAAATAGGAATGATGTTACCTTCAACGGTCACCCTGGCGGTGGAAACTTGATCGCCAACTTTGCACGAATAGGTTCCGCTGTCAGAGTCGTCGGCTTGGTAGATCTTGAGTTTCTGCCGTTTCCCGTCTATGGACAGCTGGACGTGTTCGGAGAATTGGAGCTCCACGTCGTCTTTGAACCACCGGACGAGGGCGTCACCTTTGGTCAGCTCCACTTCGAGGCACGCCTTCTCCCCACGGGGCACCGACGTGTCTTGGAGATGAGTCAGGATCTTGGGCGGCAATTCTGGAAACAACGCAGTGACGTTGATGGTCCGAAGGTGAAACACGATCGTGAAAATGTAGTAAGCTTACCGATGACGGTAACTTCAGCTGAACACTCTTCATCGCCCAATTGGCAGGTGTATTCTCCTTCGTCGTGGACTGAAGTGCTTCTGATAAACAGCTTGTGAACCGAGCCAGACTTCTCAATTTCGATCTTTCCAGGAGCGGGTTCCAGAGGCATTCCATCCTGATAGATTGACAAATGAAATTAAAATTAGCTTAAACAAAAAGAAGACAAGTGTAAAGAGTACAATACCTTGTGCCAGACAACTTCTGCAGCATCAGACGAAACTTCAACTTCCAGTATGGCACATTCAAGCTCCTTGACTTCAAAGTCGTCTAGCTTCCTGACGAAATCGGGTTTGACCTCTGAGAACAAAAGCCCAATTAGGTACCAGTTAATTACGGCGAATTGGCCAAAACCTGAGGACTCACCGTTGACGATCAGCTTAGTTTCAGTCTGCTGATCTTTGACGCGACAGCTGTACGTCCCTTTGTCTTTTCGCGTGGCCCTCTTGATGACCAGTTTTTGCGTTCGGCCTTCTTGAACCAATTCCCGGTTGTCCATCCCGCTCAGTTCTTTCCCGTCGTGGAACCAAGTCGTCGACACCGTGTGAGACGTCTCACACTCGATCACGATGTTCTTGTTCTCGTCCACGGTGTGCTTTGACGACAACTTTTTCGTAAAGTACCTGAAAATCCCCCAACGCAACGATGAAAACCAGTGACACTTAATGCCACCCAATCACCTAAAACAACCCAACGTACACTTTGGCAACGTCGACAGTAACTTTGGCTCCGTTCGTGGCCGACCCCAAAGCGTTGGTGGCAACACATTTGTAATCGCCGGCGTCCTGTTCGGAATCCGCGTTTTCGATCTCAAGAAGGATCTGCTCCCCGTCGAACATTTCAGTGATTCTCGGAGACGCCAGCAGCGTTTTATTGTTCCTTAAAGAAGAAAGTTAAATAACGTTTTAGAAAATAACAAGTAGCAAACGTTGAAAAAACACTGTAAAAATACTCCTGCAATTTGTTGCACCATTTCGTAAAATTAAAGGGAATCAATGGTCAAGCTTACCATGTTAAATGTCAGGAATAGAAATTACGTTTATTATTATTATTATTTTTTCTTTTCATGTCATGCCTTTTATTTCCGTTTCATGGCGCTTATTTCATCATCTTCGCTCATTTCATGACGTTTTATCCAAAAGTGAGTGACTTTTATTTTACCAACAAATTAAAGTTCAACCTCAACTGATTCTAGCCCAGAAGCACCTCAAATTGGGGTGTAATCCCCTTTCCAAACTATTCCAGGTATAATATCTGTTATTATTTGTAGAAGACGCCAAAAATCCTCAAAAAAGCTTATTTTTTGGCCCTTTATAAGTACTTAAAAGGTCCGATCGGGCAGAAACGTTTCGATGACCGACTTGCTGCAAATTGGATTGATTACGCAAGGTTTATTATCATTTTTGATGAGACTACGTTCTAGAATGATTGGGCTGGGACCCCCTTTTAATCGATTCTACTTTCAAAATTCGACCTATTCTTTCGTCTCTAGCACATAAATGTGCACATGTATGTCCTAAATTTAGGACATACACACATCGAGAACAGCCAGGTTGTAACACCCATGCGCCCGCAAAAACACGAGCATAATGTTCAGTCTCTCAACAACCGTATGCTATACGAAGCCTACTTTTTTTTTAAAGAGTAGAAATAGAATGAACCAACCTGAACCACGTGACTGAAGGAATAGGGTTGCCAACAACCTTTGCAGTAAGTTTGATGGTACCGTTCTCATTAACGTTCACTTCTTCGAATCTCTCGACAAACAGAGGCGCTTGTTGTTTGCGATCTGGAAACGAGGGAAGAAGACGGAAAATTTTCTCGTTAAAAGAAAAAAAAAAATCCACACAAATGTTCAAGTGCTATGATCATTTCGGTGCAAAACGGAAGACTCTCAGGAAATGCTGTGCGTGGTCGTGCAGAGTTGGAGGGTAGAATTCGTGCTGAAAATTTCACCCGGAGTGCACATCTGGGGTTTCTCAGGAGCAAACACAAACCCCAACGGATTTCGGCGGATAAAAATATGAATAAAACCAACCTTTGGTACTGCGGAATCCACGACAGAGGATGAAATCCTAAAATTCGTCCTGATTTACACGATTAAACAGGCGCAGTGAAATTTCATTTTCATTAGAAAGATTATCGTTGCTTCTAAGCGAGCTTTACGCAGGTCTGTTTCATGCATCATGCTATATTCACTGTACCTATCGATGCAATACGTACTATAAGTGAATGAATACACAAACAGATGAAAAATTAAAATTTATTTTCCAGTTCAAGCAAAGAACAATTTGTTGATAACGCTAAAAATCTTCTTAAATTAATTCACACGCGGTTTGTGTATTTATTCACGAGTACCCTGGGAGGCTCTGGGAGTCGCCGGAACGGGAGTTCGGCATTTTTGTCGTCCAGATACCACCTGCAATACTTCCACGTCCTTCTCTACAAGTAGCATGAAGAGAGAAAAACATAAATTAGTAAGCGAGTGGGCTAGCAGAGTGGCGAGAAGGCAGTTGTGTCAATTTCTCACGGTACGTGGCAGGGGCGCGCAATGTTGCCGGGGTCGATCACTAATAAAGTGAATTAGCGAAAATGTGTGGCCCCATACGTTAAGAATGCTTTGTTTGTCATGCAAAATGGAACAGTATTCACCGAAGGGCCCGTTTCTTTTCAAAAATCCATCCAAGCGACCCTGGAGTTTCCGCTTTTCGCCCCAGTGATGGCTCAGTACATAGTTACTATTTTGACGTCCTAGAATGCGGGGCAAAATGCTAACTTGGGCAGCTTTGTTCTGTGCTGGTCGAGAAAGGACTGAAGGCTTCAGGATCTTGAATGTAAGAAATTGACACATGGAGATCAGTGATGCCTACCGTATTGGTCACACTGATTCTTGACGAGTCTAATGTATTTGTCCGGCTGCTGCCGCGACCGCAGATCGTTCCCGAGCTTTTTCACTTTCTCGGCGAATTCCCTCTTGTCGAAAGGTTGCTCCTCCGCTGGACTGCTTATCTTGCTGAACGTCTTTTCCGACATCGACGATTCGGACGTTTCGAAATCCGACACGGTGATGTTGGACGACCTGGACGACGTCTCTTGGCGACTTAGCCGTTTGACGAGGTCGTCAATCGTGTTTTCCAAACGGTCGATTTTTTGCGTGATTTTGGAAACGACCCCGACGACCTCTTGCACGTGAGTCTCCTGCGTTTTGGTGGTTTGCATAATCGACTCCGAACTCTTCACCACTTGAGTGCTCGAGAACTCTTGAGTTCTCATTTCCGAAAATTTTGCTTCTGATTTGACTTCACTCGTCCTGACGTCAACGACCGTGCAAGCCGAAGAACCGCCTGAATCTTCTGGGCTCGCTTCCACACTTTGTTTAGAATCTGGTTAGTAACAAAATCACCGAAAAAAACCAATTAAAGCGTAAAGTAGTTATTTAAGCCGAAACAGTAAAATACAACATTTAAGAGCGTGCATAAGCAAGTAGCGTACCATCGCTAGCTCCTGATGTTTTGTGATCAGCGTCGTGACGCCCTGTAATTCATTATGGAGATTATGACGGGCGCTATGAAGCATTTACAAAAGAAGCCAATCTCTAAGTTGTGTAACGATTCATTTGCATATGATCGTTGTAAGATTAGTGGATGAGAGAAAAAAAAAAGCTTCAAGAAAGTGCAGCATTGTTTCACCTACCTCGACGACATGGAGTGTCACAGAACTTAGCTTTAAGAAATTCGCTATAAGTCATGTACAATATCAAACCCCCCTTTTTACCTTGTACTGTGACGTTGGCAGTACTGGAAGCCTTGCCCTGAGGGTTGCTCGCCTCCAAAGTGTACTTTCCAGCATCGGTTGGCTTCGAGTTGCGGACGGTGGCGGTGTGGGTGTCGCCTGAGACGGACGTTTCGAGCTTGACAGGGCGGCCGTCTTTCATCCAGACAACTTTCGGGGTCGGAACGCCAGCGACTTGGGCGGTCAAAACGATGCCGTCGCCTTCCGTGACGCTCACTGCTTTGACGAGGTCGACAACCACAGGTGGTTCGGGTTCTCCGGTTTTGATCTGAAATTATCCTCATTCAATACATGTTTTACAATTGTGAAATCATCGCCTCGTTAAAACTAACCTTCACGATGATGTCCACTGAGGCTTCTCCTTCTCTATTCTTGGCGACAACAGTGTACGTCCCTTCTTGACCTCGCGACACCTTGCTGATGCGCATCACGTTAGCATACATGTGCATGTCCGATTGAGTGGAGATGGTCACATTGGCTGAGGGTGTGACGGGCTTGTTTTTCAAGAACCAATGGATCTCTGGCTCCGGTATGGCAACAAGTCGGACTTCCAACTCCACGTCGGCACCCAACGGTACCACTTTGGCTTTGGGTTTCCTCGAAAATGTAGGCGGTATCCCTTCGAGGATATCTGCCAGAGACGACTCCCTGAAATCATTAGCGTTAAAACGATCCAGCACCAAACACCTTTTCACCAAAGTTTGACAATTCGACTAAGCAAATACTACACCATGAAAACCCCCAATGTCATACCTGGATAGACTCCTCCGAGACAGCCCAGTGGTGTCTGAGCCATGATCAGACAGCGGGCTCTCAACCACCAATTCCGTAGTACTGGACGCAAATCCTGCAGCGTTTTTCGCCACGCAAGTGAACGTGCCCGCATCCTCGGGGAAAATCTCGCTAATAATGAGCGTCGCCACGTTGTCATCATCGTAGAATATCTGCAAAACACTTGAACGTCAATTTCAATTCATACGGGAACCATACTCACGCCAAACGGCATCTTCACCTGGAAGTCATGCGACGGTTTGATTATAGCAGTTTGACGGAACCAAGTGATCTGAGGCCTCGGGTTTCCTTCTACTTTGCATTCAAATTGCACCACTCCACCGTCAGTTACCCTTTTGGGTTGCAATTTCTCCACGAACTTGGGAGCAAATACGTTGGCACCAGGCCCTGGTTCTGCAAATACGACAGAAATAAGGCCGACCTTCTTAGTGAACACAACGCCTGATACCGAAAAACTTACTTTCAAAGATGGGAAGCTTGTCGATCTTTTCGTGGAGCTTCTTCTGAACATAAAGAGTGTACGATGGTTCATCACGAAGGTAAACTGCCGGAACCCAACCTTTCTCTTCAGTCAAATGTTTCTTGACAAACCACCAATCTGAGTTGTTGCTCTCTGAATTTCAGATAAAGATACGTGCAGATGAAAACTTTATTTTTGAAATTGTTTAATTTTGAAAATTGATTTCTTACCAATGACGTAGACTTTTTCTCCTTCGACCAAACTGAGAGCATCGTCACTTTCCGCAACATAAGAGCAAATTGAGAACAGTGGCGCTCCTTCGGTAGCTTCAATTATTCTCACCTCTCCCGGTTCTTCAACGACCTTCGTGATCTGCAGCGAAGCCTCTTCTGAAAAGCGCAACGTACTATTAGGTACATGCTGTGATGGCAAGTTTTGGTTGGTACCTACCTGCTTGCATTAGGATTAAGTCCCCCCCTCATTATTACACAGTGATAGGAAAAACACGGTATTGTTATGATGAAATGACATTGATATATGTACAATAGTGAGTAATCATCAAAACTGACCATTCCTAACCGGTACATATTTCACAACGAATAGAATGAAAAGAGAATTCCTCCAGGGAGCGATTTATTTGTCCTCAAGTAGGTAAAGGTTATTTACCGTTAAAACCATCAAACAAGACTGGAGTTAGATTAGGTATGCGGTTTGACTGGACTAGTCGATGTCATTACACTTAAATCCCCTCACTTATTTCAGTTAGCACAACAATGATCACACTGGGGGAACAAAACTTGACACATTTGACATGCCACGCAAAATAACGCTAGGCGGGTACATTTGTTTACGGGTATGTACTTACGTTTTACGCAAAATACTTACATTCTGCAGTTAAATGTTCTAAAGCACTTTCAAAGCTACAACCCAAGCAAATAAACCTGCAAATACCGCTACCAAAATGTCATGAGTTTGGTTATAGAAGCATTAAGGGCTTTTTGCACATCAGGCAAAAAGCTGCAGGGTTTAAGCAGAAGATGGGAATCAAACTAATCTGAGGGACCACGGAATATAATGATTCCGTGCTAATTCATTCTATTCCGTGCTGAGGGACAAACAGTGTGATAAACTCCGTGATAGCGAGCAGTTCTGCCTATACTCTAATTTCCCTCAGAATTCCAATAATTTTCCTGTTGGGCGTAATAAAATTTCCCACCTTACAGTTTAAGAACGATAAATTCTACAGTCTAGTTGAAAGTAGTTGAAAGTTTTTAACATCATAATTTTTTCAATATTTTCGTATTTTGAGAGACAGTGTAAAAGAGTATGGTTATTTTAAAGTGAAGGGTACATTTCCCCGTGCTGTGGGAATTTTCAAGAAGTCGGTAGGGGAGAACTACTACAGTTCTTATCTAGTAGAGCTGCAAAAAATCGATTATTTCAACATTCCAATTTTTAGATTATTTTGGGAAAAAAAGATTCAATCGATTACAAATTTGTCAAAAAGTTCCAATTTAACATGTATCATGTTTTCCGTTCGAAAATTCAGAGCGTGCCGTCAAGCCTTCTGCCCTGTTTAATATTCTGCGATTTTTAGGTAAGTAATCGTTGTAAATTTTCCTTCGACTTCAGAATAGGTAGGTGGAGCACTGACAACAACCGTCTTTACATTCAATAACTACCTAATTCCGATGTGAAAAAAAACATGATACCTACATGACTGTTATTTTTTGGTTGCAACATAAAATTAAGTAAAAGTAAAAATACGGATCAGAGTAATGAGCAAGATTACGTACGAGACCAATCATATAATATAATATTATATGAGTTGCAGATGAAAGATTTTCAGTCATGGTAAAAAAATCTTGACTTTCCCCCCCAACTACCAAAACTTGAAAATTGACGGTGAATATTGAATTGAAAAATGATTTTTTAATAGTAATAATTTTATTAACTGAATTGGATTAAAATTTTGAAATTCCCTGTTTTTCGATGATATCTAAGTATAAAATAATTTTATTTTTAAACTATGAAATTATTGCAGTAGGATTCAGTAGTGACGTTTTTCTTTACCGCTTTGCAAGGTTTTTTTGTCTGATTTTAATCCGATTTCAATTTATTTTTAGAGTTAAAAAATGAATTTTTCGATTTTTTCTGGAAAAATCTATTGCTTTTTTTTTGTAGCACAACCTGTTTAACAGAATAATTTTCAAACCGTTTCATGCTTTTTTTCCAAATTTCACTCATTGTCAGCGGGCCCTAACACAGAAAATAATATCGATGAATCGATAGATAGAGAATAGAATTATTGTCCTCAGTATCGATCAAAAAGTATCGATACTTCAATAGATTGGTTTTGTAAGCAATGCTGGTTTTGTAAGGGATGTCCGATTCTCAAAAATGAATCGATTTAAATTGAATCGATTATTTAGAAAAGTATCGAAAATAATCGCGATTATTTATTCAAAATGAATCGATACATCTGAGAATCGATTCTTTTTCCAAATTATTTAATAAATTTCAAATTTATCAGAAGAAGAAGCATTATTACGTTACGAAACCTGAATTCCAATTACTAATAAATCCAACTGCAAACCAGCACTATTACGTAGGAAAAGGTAGGTAGGAAAGCTTCAGCTGTGTCAGTGGTTGTTGTGCAACTGTTTCCATCTCTTCAGCTGTTACCTATGGTCGTTGCAGTGACTCAATTTAGAAAATAATATTGATTCTTTTATACATGGATCTGTTTTACAGAGCAACTGAATATAAAAATACTTGTTAAGAGCAGAAAAGAATCGGTTTTCGATTCTGGAAATTTAGAATCGAATCGGGCCGATTCTTCAAAAAAATAAAGAATCTAAAAGAATCGATTATTCTTTCATAAAGAATCGATTTTTTCAAGAATCGATTCTTTTTGAGCATCCCTTACCCTCGCATCCCCATTTCCAACCCTCGTTGTTGTCCAGCCCGGCGAAACTTATTTTAATTATAAGGTTTATTAACGAGTTTTGTGATGTGCCGTGGGGAAAACTCCAGTGATTATCCAGTGTTCTGAATCGTCCCCAATATCTACTTGGTTCGCGGGAAACATTTTAGTACTTAAGTTCCTTCGACTTTTAGGTCACATCTACTGTACACCTGTTATGATAGCGCATTGTTCATCATGGCAGGTAGTTTCGAAAAGGGAGTTAGATTCAGATAAGCAAAGCGTTGTAATTTGGTAGAAGCTATGAGCCAAAGCATTGTAAAATAGCGATTTACCCACTCCACTTTTTGATTGACAATGTTGTTAGTAAGAAATAGACACTTGTTGAGTTAATATTTAAATGATGAGCCCATGAGTGTAATGGTGCTTGATTCTGAAGTCAAAAATAGCAAATTTCATAAAGCGTCTATTACTTATATTCAATCAAGCAAAAGTAGTGGAATGGCTACTAGATTAGCTATGTTGCTGTAGCAAAATACTCGGCTGTTGCATTTTACTCTAGATGTCACAACTCACCTTGGTGGAATGATTGTATAGTTGGTTTGGAAGGCTTTCGTTTGACTTTGAGCTCCAGTGATTCTTCCTCATAAACAATGCTCTCTTTCCTCGGTTTCCGTAGTCCCAATTGAATTTCCTCTTGGACTTCTTCTATGCTGTAAGGTGTCGTTGACGATTTCCTTCTCAGTGGCAGTTTAACGTCGGCGGGACCCTCTTCAACTTCTTGCTCGATGTAAATTGTCTCAGAGTCCGCTTCTTCCGAAAATGTGACAGGTTTCTTCTTCTTTGGTAGTTTTACCTTGCCTGTCATTTCAACTTCCTCCTCCTCATAAGAACCCATCTTTATTTTGAACTCCTGTTCCGTCTCTTCTTTCTTCAAAATTTTGGGTTTTGGTTTCCGCAGCCCGATTTGGACGCTTTCTTCTGGCGACTCTTCAACAGAATACGGAGCCTCTACTTCTTGTTCAATGTACACCGTTTCAGAACTGGCTTCCTCCGCAAAGGATGGCTTCTTTTTTCTGGGAAGTTTAACTTTACCAGACATTTCAACTTCTTCTTCCTCGTAAGTACCCATTTTGATGCTGAACTCCTGCTCAACTTCTTCTTTGTGTTTTGTGACTTTAGGCCTGAACATGACTGATTCCACCATCTCTTCTTCCTCCGGTTTTTTGGGCTTTTTCAACGTGATGGCTTGTGCGGGCAGTTCTTCTTCAGTGATCTTCGGTTTAGAAGGTTTTCTGAGTGAAACTGCCGCCACTTCTTCCTGAACTTCTTCAGTTTTTTGCACTGTCAACTCCCCAGCTTCCTCGGATATTGAATACTTCTTTTTAGCTTTTGTGGTTTTCTTGAGAGTGACAGCTTCTGCAGTTTCCTCTGTGACGGATTTTCGTTTCTCTTTTTTGAGAGTGACTTCCTCTGCCACATCTTCTGTCACAGGTTTAGGCTTCTCTTTGAAGGTGACTTTTAGTACCATTGTATCTTCTGGTTCTGGTTTCTTTTGGGGTTTCTTTACCAAAGCCACCTCAGCCTCTTCTGTCACTTCCTCTTCTTTTTGTATTGTCATCTCTGCTGCTTCTTCATCCATCACATAAGGTTTTTTAGGTTTTTTCTTCTTTATTGTTACATCATCAAATGCTTCCTCTTCTGTGTATGTTTGTTCTGTTTTCTTGATTGTAAAGTCACTGGAAATCTCTTCGATAACTTCTGGTTTTTTCTTGCGGAGTACAATCTGTTGCTCCTCTTCCTCATCGTCTGGTTTGCTTGGTTTGCGTAATCGCACTACTTGAGCTTCAGCCAGCTCTTCGGGCTGCTCTTTTTTCTTGGGTTTCTTCTTTTTTATCGAAATTGTTTCCGATTCCTCGTCAGCTGGCTTTTCAGTCGGTTTTCCAAGTGACAATTCGACTTCAGGCGCCTGTTCCTCCTCTGTGTCGGGCTTTTCTTTTTTGAAAGGTTTCAATTTGATTTCTTCAGTCGGTTCCTCCTTATCTTTTGGTGTTGGTTTGCGGAATGTTATATCTGTTGGTTCATCTTCTGGCCTTGGTTTTCCTTTGCCCAGCGGGAAGCCTTCAGGTTCCTCCGGCTCCGGTTTCTTTTTCTTGACGGATTTCCGTTTGGCAGGTTCTTCAGGCTTTGGCACCTCAGGTTTTTCGTCTTCAGGAAGTTTCTCTGGTCGTTCAAGTTCAACTTCTTCTCGGTCAATGACAATGTCTTCCAATGGCTTGAGCTTGTCTGCAGCTTTGGTTTCTTTCTCCTTAGGTTTGCTTGGCTTATCTTCTTCTGGTTTCTTTTTGGGCTTTTCTTCTGGGATGACTTCTTCTTCATCCTGAGGTTTGACTTTTCTCAATTTAACTTCTTCAGGTTTTTCATCTTCCTTCGGAACAGTTCCTTTTCCAAGTACTAATTTGCCAGGCTCTTCTTGTTTGGAGTCTCGTTTTCCAGGACGGTCCCTTGGTTGTTTGGGCTTCTCTGGCTCAGCCTTCTCAGGACTCTCCCTTTCTTCTTGATACGGTTCGTAAGTTTCGAGTTCTGGCTCTTCCTTTTCTGACAATTTAACCTTTTTAATCTTCTTCTTCACTATCTTCTCAGCCTCTTTATAGTTCCTTGAAAGAATGCCATTATCCACCTCAGCTTTGGGTAATATTGTTATTGTCGCTCTTAATTCTTGTGGGGGATATTCTACTCGAGTGATTCTGCTCTTCAACAAGAACCTCTTTGACTCTTCAACTTTGGGTTTCTCTGGTTTCGGAGCAACTGATGATTTTCTAAGTTTCACTGTGGTAAATAGTGGTTGTTCAGGCTTCACTTCCTCCACTTTAAATTTAGTGGGTTTGATCTCCTTCCGTTCTATTTTCTGTGCCACCAGCTTCGGCTTTTCTTTCTGTTCAGGCTTGCTTTCTGGTTTGTATGCCTCTTCAGGTTGTGGTTTAGGTTGCTCTTGTACCTGTGACGGTTGTGGAGTTTCCTCTACTTTTTCCGGTGAAACCTCTTTTTCAGGGCTCACTGGCTTTTCCTCACTCGGAACCTTCTTCTTCTTCACTTTCTTTGTCTTCTCGGTGTCCTTCTCTTCTTTTTTCTTGGGTTTTTTCGGTACCTCCCCTTTGAACTCCAGCTGTAACAAAATTAAATATATTACTTACTTCATTAAGTAATATTAACATTTGAATGTAATAATTGTAATGTAATAGTGTAATGTAATAGTTGAAGTAATATTCAAATATTAATATTTGAATATTTGAATGAGTAATGAAATGCACAAAACGTGAATAAATGCAGAAACTTCAATAATTACCTCTTCTACTTCTTTTGGTTGTTCTGGTGCATCCTTTTTGAAAGGTTTCAATGTGATTTGATCTGGCTCCTCTGGTTCTTTGGGTTTTTCCGGTATTCTAAATTTGACGTCTTCTGGTTGAGGTTCTTCTGGCTTCTTGCCTTTACCAAGTGGGATTGTTCTTGGAGTCTCCTCTTCTTCAACCTTCGGTTTCTTCACCTTAGGCCTCTTTGCTGGTGCCTCTTCTTGAGGTTGTTCTGGTTCCTCAATAGGTTCCTCAGGCTTCCTTAATTCATCTTTTGGTCTATCAGGGAACTCAATATCTTCAATAGGCCTGAGCGCAACATCACTGTATTTTCTTTCAGGTTTATCTTTCTCCTCAGTAGACGTTTCTTTCTTTTTGGGCTTTTCCTCTTCCTGTTTAGGTTCTTCCGGTTTTGGAGCTACTTTTTTCAACTTCACTTCATCTGGCTGTGGCTCCTCCTTTGGAACTTTGCCTTTACCTAGTGTGATTTTCACAGGTTCGTCCTCTTCCTCTGCAGGCTTCTCCTTCTTCAAAGGGACTCTCACAGCTTGTTCTGGTGCATCTTCTTCTTTTGGTTTTGGCTCCATTTCAGGCATATCCAGAGTCTCCAGATCTGACTTAGGTTTTTTAGGAAGTTTCTTCTTTGATGGTCGTTTCTTGAGCTGTTCTTCAGCTTCTTTGTAATTTCTCGATAATATTCCACAGTCTTTGACGGGACGTACTAACTCCGTGATTGTCAAAGTCAGCCCTTTTGGAGGATAATTTATTCTAGTTATTCTACTTTTTAGTAAAAATCGTTGAACTTCCTTGGGTTGTTCTCCTTTCTTTTCATGAACCTTCACTTTCTTCAGTTTTATTGAGAATGGTTGCTGCTCTATCACCTCTTGAACAACTTTATGTTTCTTAGGCTGCTCTACTTTAACTTCAACTTTTTGCATTGGTTGCAATTTTGGTTTGGGTTTTTCGGGTTCAGCTTTGGCAGGTTCTTTTTTGTCCTCGGGTGTTTCTAGCACTTCTGGAACGTCTGGAACAGGTTCCTCTGATTTAGGTTTCTTTATTACCTTCTTCTTCTTCTTTTGTTTGTCTTCAATATCAAACTCTTTTGGTTGAATTTCTTCTTCTGGCCGTTCAATGTCTGCTGGAAGTGGTTTACCTACTGTCAATTGTTTTGATGGTTCATCAGGTGCCGGTTTCTCCTTTTCAAACGGCTTCAATTTAATTGGTTCTGGCTCTTCTTTTGGTAGTTCCCCTTGTTTCTTCTTCAGTTTTATTTCAGGGGTCGGCTCTTCCTCTGGTTTCTTTCCTTTTCCTAATGGGAAACTCTTTTCTTCTGGAACATCGGCTTCCTTGGGCGTTTTTGGTTTAGGTTTCTTTTTCCTGATGGGCACCTCTGGAGTGTCTTCCACCTCTTCTGGTTTGATTTTTTCTGGTTCGTCCAGCTCTTGAGGAACTCCTGAGTCTATTGGTTTCACAGGCTTCATTTTAAAGGTAGCATCTTCAGGTTCTTTTGGCTCAATTGGTTCTTCAGGTTTCAGTTTCTTTGGTTTTTGTTCGACAACTTCCACGGTTTCCTCTGGCACTTTCGGTTGTTTTTTCAACGTGACTTTTTCTTCAACAACCTCTTCCTTCGGAATTTTACCTTTACCAAGTTTAATCTTGATTGGTTCTTCCACATCTTCCTCAGGTTTATCTTTAGGTTGTTTGGTTGGCTTAGTGTCTTGCTTGTCTTCAACTTTATCTGGCTTGTCATCTTCGTATGGTACATACTCTTCCTTCTCCGCTGTTTCTATGTCAGAAAGTTTGACTTTCTGAACCTTCTTCTTTTTTACTTTCATTGCTTCCTCATAATTCCTTGAAAGAATGCCCTTGTCAAGCTTTGATGGTTCCAACTGAGTGATGGTGAGATTGTGCACTTGCGGCGGGTATTCAACTCGTTTGATTCTACTTTTCAGTAGGAATTTCTGTACTTGTGGTTGTTCTACTTCTTTTTTAGGAGCTACCGACGATTTTCTTAGTTTGACACTGGTGAAAGCTGGAGTCTCTTCTTTGGGAATGGCAAACTGAGCTTTTTGCGGTTCCATAACCTTTCTTTCTATTTTCATCGGTTGCATTTTGAAGGCTTCTTTTTTGAGTTTGGGTTGATCTGGCTGAACTGGAACTTCTTCTTTAATTTCCTCCGGTGTGATCTCTTCTTTCTCGGCTGGTTTCTTCTTGACATATTTCTTCTTCTTTGTCGGCTTAGATTCCTCTTCCTTTGGCTGCTCTGATAGTTGTGGCTTCGTTTCTTCTGGAGTTTCTGTTGTTTGTTCTGTGAACATGTCAAACTACTATCAGCCACATGGTTAAGATATTAATTAAATCCATTGGTGTTCTACGTGTATTCCGCCTTTGCTCTGATTTTGGCATCCATCCGATTATATACTAAATTCCTTCTGAAGACCTAACAGGAAGTTCGTTCAAACCAATGTTTTATAATCAAAATGTTTTATGTCAAGAGCGAATTTAGCTTATTATATATGAAGGGTCCAGGGGGAAAAGGGTAAGACTCACAATAATTTTAATTACAAAAATGTTCAGGAACGCAAATATAAACTTCATTAACTCGTGGTAAGTTAAAATTATCGTCAATTGTCAGCAACACTGTATAGCCCCAAATGTAATAACATTGTAACTTTAACAGACTACTTACTACGAGTTATTGACATTTTATGTCTTTACTTTGGCACATGAAGTTTCGTTTATAAACATAAATGTGCCAAAGTAAAGACATAAAATGTCAAAAAGCGTTACGGTTGGTTCCCTAGCAACGACTAAACTAAAGACATAAAATGTATGTACTAATGTGTTGCAGACTCTTATGCCAGCGTTGCTAGTTAAAGTTTATTTTTGCGTTCCTGACATTTTTTAGCGCAACCTTTCCCTCAAAAAATGGAAGAGTACGCTCATCTCTTCATGTTTTTTTTTTTTTTTTTTTTTTTTGGTGTATCACAGCATCACGGTTGAACAGATTTTCATGAGGGTGGTCTCATTGTGATCAGCGAGTTCTGGGGGTGGTTATAGGCTATCAAAATCACCTCCGTCGTCGACGATTCGTCCGATCCCGACGACATAGTTTGGTATTTAGATACCTAGTGTGTCAAGTTACGAATTCTTAGTTACGGTTTTGGTTTCATAGTACCTAACAGAAAGGTTGCGCTCTTCTATTCAATTCAATTGATGGCTTGTTGTAATTGTCTTATCCTTTTTCACCTGGACCCTTCGTATGATTACTTTATAGCTTTTGATTATTACGAATTTACCATTGATTGTCGATAGTGGCATACCTGTTGACTTAGTGTGCTCTGGTGATGTTGGTGGAGTATCCTTTTCAGGTGCAGTGATTGTTGTTGGAGTATCCTTGGCAGTTTCTTGAAGTGTTGTTGATGAAGGTGATTCAGATGAAGTGTCTGTAGGTTTATTAGGTTTTGTTTTGGCTTGTTGAGATTCAGGCTGTTGTGTTGTATCTTGTGTGAGGTTGGCTTCTGTAGACTTACCACCTTCTTCGTTCTTTTCTGTTTTTGATACTGAGATGACAGGTTTATCTTTTCTGGTATTGGTGTCATCCATTACTTCAGTTATGATGACACTTCGTGGTTGAAGCATCTCAACCTGTTCGTTGTCTTTAATTTTATTTGTTTCAAGTCCATCTACAACATTCCTTATCGCTTTGTGTGATGAAGTGGTTTTCTCGTTTCCCCAAATGCGTTCCATGACTACTTCAGTGACTTCGGCCAATTCAAATTTGGGTGCAGTGAATGTTGGTTGTAGCTCTTGTAGAACAGGGATTTCATTGTACATTGTTTCTGTAATTTCTGAACCCTCCTGTATCTCTGTTATTGACATGGTTGACTCATGGCCGTTCACTGTTCTTTTGACTGTCCTGGTCTTTCCTATTGTGTTCTTCCCATCAACTCTTGTTATGTGTGTTTCTGTTATTGTTACTGTGGCAAAGTCAATCTGACTTGGTTCACTAGATTCTCGTGTTTCCTGTTTGTGGGCTGTTGTGGATGGACTTTCAGAAAGCTGTGGAAGAGGAGTGGATGATTCTTTTTCGCTCTGAATTACGTTTTCCTGCCCTCCTACAATTTGTTTTATGGTTTCTGTGGACTTTTTGATTACGTTGCCCCCTTTTATTTGTTCAGTTATTACTTCTGTAACTGAAGCTGATTCGAATTGAGTGTCATCAATTTTCGGTTTGAGCCTCCTGAAAATAGGATGAACTATACTGAGCTCTTCGGTTAATTCAGAACCTGACGGTATTTCATCAGATGTTTCTGTCCTGACTTTCCCTTCTACTGTTTTCTTGACGGTTTTCTTCATTTCGACGATTTTCTTGTCACCCACTTTGGAAATGGCGGTTGAGATTTCAGTTACTTGGTGGGGATGAATATCTGAAAAAGCATCTTGTTTGTGTTGTGGTCGCGTTAATTTCTTTGGTTTCTTCTTTTCAGAGCCCTCGAGTTTTTTTGGCTCTTCGTCTGTAAATGGAAGCGTCACAGATTTTTGGGTTTCATGGACAGATGACTCGTCCTCCTGGGGTGAAATATTCGTGGGTGGTTTCAATGTTATTTGATCTGGCTCCTGTGGTTCTTTGGGCTTTTCCGGTATTCTAAATTTGACATCTTCTGGTTGAGGTTCTTCTGGCTGCTTGCCCTTACCAAGCGGGATTGTTCTGGGAGTCTCATCTTCTTTGACCTTTGGTTTCTTCGCCTTAGGACTCTTTGCTGGTGCCTCTCCTTGAGGTTGTTCTGGTTCCTGACCAGGTTCCTCTGGCTTCCTTTCTTCATCCTTTGGTCCATCAGGGAACTCTGTATCGCCAATAGGCCTCAACGCTACGTCACTGTATTTTCTTTCAAGTTTATCTTTCTCCTCAGTAGATGTTTCGTTATTTTTGGGCTTTTCCTCTTCCTGATTAGGTTCTTCCAGTTTTGGAGCAACTTTTTTCAACTTCATTTTCTCTGGCTGTGGCTCCTCCTTTGGGACTTTGCCTCTACCTAGTGTGATTTTCACAGGTTTGTCCTCTTCCTCTGCAGGCTTCTCCTTCTCCAAAGGAACTCTCACAGCTTGTTCTGGTGCATCTTCTTCATTTGGTTTTGGCTCCATTTCAGGCATATCCAGAGTCTCCAGATCTGACTTAGGTTTCTTAGGAAGTTTCTTCTTTGATGGTCGTTTCTTGAGTTGTTCTTCAGCGTCTTTGTAATTTCTTGATAATATTCCACAGTCTTTGACGGGGCGTACTAATTCAGTTATTGTCAAAGTCAGCTCTTTTGGAGGATACATAGTCCGTTTAATTCTGCTCTTCAATAAGTATCGTAGAACTTCCTTGGGTTTTTCTCCTTTCTTTTCAATAATTTTCACTTTCCTCAGTTTCATTGTGAATGGTTGCTGTTCTATCACTTTTTGAACAATTTTGTGTTTCTTTGGTTGGTCAAAAGTCATTTCTACTTTTCTTATTGGCTGTAACTTTGACAATGGCTTCGGTTTTCTTTCATCTGGTTTCTCACTTTCTTCCTTTACCAGATTTTCTGATCCTAGCATTTCTGGGATAGGTTCAGTACCTGTTTCACTTCTTTCTTCACCATGAGTCTTTGGCTTTTTCAGTTGCTTGGCCGCAGTTTTCTTCTTGGGCTTGCCTTTGATTTCTTCCAGTTCGTGAGGTTGCAAGGTTGGTTGTGATGATTCAGAGTCTGACGGCGTGGGTTCAGTAGAACTTGGTGAGGGTTTTGTGAATGGTTTCAATGTTATTTGTTCTGGCTGCTCTGGTTCTTTTGGTTTTTCGGGTATTCTGAATTTTAGATCTTCTGGTTGAGGTTCTTCTAGCTTCTTGCCTTTACCAAGTGGGATTGTTCTTGGAGTCTCCTCTTCTTCGACCTTTGGTTTCTTCACCTTAGGCCTCTTAGCTGCTGCCTCTTCTTGAGGTTGTTCTGGCTCCTCAATAGGTTCCTCAGGCTTCCTTTCTTCATCCTTTGGTCTATCAGGGAACTCAATATCTTCAATAGGCCTCAACGCTACGTCACTGTATTTTCTTTCTGGTTTATCTTTCTCCTCAGTAGACGTTTCCTTCTTTTTGGGCTTTTCCACTTCCTGATTAGGTTCTTCTGGTTTTGGGGCAACTTTTTTCAACTTCACTTCCTCTGGCTGTGGCTCCTCCTTTGGGACTTTGCCTTTACCTAGTGTGATTTTCACAGGTTCGTCCTCTTCCTCTGCAGGCTTCTCCTTCTTGAAAGGAACTCTCACAGCTTGTTCTGGTGCATCTTCTTCTTTTGGTTTTGGCTCCATTTCAGGCATATCCAGAGTCTGCAGATCTGACTTAGGTTTCTTAGGAAGTTTCTTCTTTGATGGTCGTTTCTTGAGTTGTTCTTCAGCGTCTTTGTAATTTCTTGATAATATTCCACAGTCTTTGACGGGGCGTACTAATTCAGTTATTGTCAAAGTCAGCTCTTTTGGAGGATACATAGTCCGTTTAATTCTGCTCTTCAATAAGTATTGTTGAACTTCCTTGGGTTTATCTCCTTTCTTTTCAATAATTTTCACTTTCCTCAGTTTCATTGAGAATGGTTGCTGTTCTATCACTTTTTGAACAATTTTGTGTTTCTTTGGTTGCTCAAAAGTCATTTCTACTTTTCTTATTGGCTGTAACTTTGACAATGGCTTCGGTTTTCTTTCATCTGGTTTCTCACTTTCTTCCTTTACCAGATTTTCTGATCCTAGCATTTCTGGGATAGGTTCAGTACCTGTTTCACTTCTTTCTTCACCATGAGTCTTTGGCTTTTTCAGTTGCTTGGCCGCAGTTTTCTTCTTGGGCTTGCCTTTGATTTCTTCCAGTTCGTGAGGTTGCAAGGTTGGTTGTGATGATTCAGAGTCTGACGGCGTGGGCTCAGTAGAACTTGGTGAGGGTTTTGTGAATGGTTTCAATGTTATTTGTTCTGGCTGCTCTGGTTCTTTTGGCTTGCCGGGTATACTGAATATTACATCTTCTGGTTGAGGCTGCTTGCCCTTACCAAGTGGGAATGTCGTAGGAATCTCCTCTCCTTCAACCTTTGGTTTCTTCGCCCTGGGCTTCTTTGCAGGTGCCTCTTCTTGAGGTTGTTCTAGTTCCTCAATAGGTTCCTCAGGCTTCCTTTCTTCATCCTTTGGTCTATCAGGGAACTCTGTATCGCCAATAGGCCTCAACGCTACATCACTGTATTTTCTTGCAGGTTTATCTTTCTCCTCAGAAGACTTTTCCTTCTTTTTGGGCTTTTCCTCTTCCTTATTAGGTTCTTCCAGTTTTGGAGCAACTTTTTTCAACTTCACTTCCTCTGGCTGTGGCTCCTCCTTAGGAAGTTTCTTCTTTGATGGTCGCTTCTTGAGCTGTTCTTCTGCTTCTTTATAATCCCTTGATAATACACCTTTGTCTTTAATTGGACGAGTGAGCTCTTTTATAGTCATGGTCAGTAAGTCTGGTGGATAAGCTATTATTTTTATCCTACTTTTCAACAGAAACCTCATTACCTCCTTTGGACGTTCCCCTCTCTTCTCCTGTACTCTCACTTTTCTCAATTTAATTGAGAAAGGATGTTGTTCTATGGACTTGTGTGTCACCTCGTGTGTTGCTGGTTGTTCCATGGTGTTCTCTATTTTTTCAAGTGGTACCAAGTCTTTCTTGCGCAGAACGAGACGTCTTTGCTCGGGCTTGCTAGTCTCCCCACCTTCCAAGGTTGGTTTTATGTCAGCCAACTGTTCACCTTCTGGTTTCTTGGTAATCTTTGGTTTTACTTTTTGTAGTTTCTCACTGCCAGGAGAGGTCAAATGAGATTCAACCTGTATTGGTTTTACAGAAGTTGTTTCCTTTTGAAGATTTGGTTTCTTCTTTGTTCGCTCGTCCGCTATTTGTGGTATGTTTTGCAGTGGCTCATCTTGTCCTGATATCACCTCATCCGGACTTTGGAAAGAATCGGGATGTTCGTCGAATTTTGACTCCTTCGTAGTGGTTTGGTTTGATGTTGTTGGTTCCTCACTCACAGACTCAATGACTGAACCATCCTTAAGTTTAGCTTCAGGTTTTGGTTTTTTCATATTCTTCTTCTTTACTGACGGTATTTTTAGTTTCTCCTGGGCTTCTTTATAGTTTCTAGAAAGTACTCCGTTCCCTCTTACAGGTGGTACAAGTTCAGTTATCATTGAAGTCTTATTTTCTGGAGGATAGTTTATTTTCCTTATCCTACTCTTCAGCAAAAATCTCATCACCTCCTTGGTCGGTGCACCTCTTCTTTCCTGAACCTTGACTTTCTTCAGTTTGATGGAGAATGGGTGGTGCTCTATGGTTTTGTGAATCACTTTGTGCTTTTTCGGTTGATCCATTGTCATCTCAACTTTATGTAGAGGTTCTAAACTTATCTCAGGTTTTTCGCTCTCAGGACCTTCACCAGTGTCTTTTGGTGGCTTTGGTTCAACTTCTGCAGAATTTAATTTCTGTTTCTTTGTTGTTTTTGTCTTTTTAGGTGGTATCGCCTCTTCCTTGGATGGTTGTACCTCATCTTCATTTTGTTGTGAAACTTCATCTGTCTCACCTGCAGGATGTCTGGGCTGTGCCAAAGCCGTTAAGGCCCCATCGTGTGGTGTTTTGCCAGGTGTTGACTCACTCTCGGTTGGTTTTTCTGGGAGTGGCATCTCCTCGCCTTTGTCTTCTTCGTTATGGCCTGGTTTTTTGGGCAATTTCTTCTTGGGCCGTTTCCTGACTTTTTCCGCTGCTTCTTTATAATTTCTCGAAAGTATTCCGTTATGTTTAGTTGGCTGTTCGAATTCTAATGTTTTCAAATTTTGTACTTCTAGGTGATATGGAATCAACCGTATCCTGCTCTTCAACAAAAATTGTACAACCTCTTTCGTAGGCTCCCCTTTTTTCTGGTGGGCCTTCACTTTCTTCAAAGTGATGGAAAATGGCTCTGGTACGGGAAAATCGTGTTTAGCTTTGAGTTTCTTTGGTTCATCAAAACTTACTTCAATCTTCTCATCAGGTTTCAATTGTCCTCTTGGCCTCTGTAGTTTTGATTCCTTGGGGCGATCATGAAGTGGTTCCTTGTCAAGTATTTTCTTTGAAAGTGGTTCTGTTTTTGTCTTTTGTTTCACTGAAGTCGTTTCCTGTCCTCCTACTACATGTTTAACCGTCTCAGTCGTAGTTGTTATCTTCTGATCACCAACATTGTATTCAGCAACTACCTCGTAAACTTCAGCTACTTCAAAGTTCGTATTGTCAAGAATAGGTTTTAAGGCTTCTAGAATTGGTTGGTTCGTCATGTCATCTTTCAATTCCGTTCCCTGTGGTATTTCGGTGATTTCCTCCTCAACAATCGCACCATTTACTTCGTGTTTGACTACTCGCTTCCTCTCTATGTTCTTCTTAGGGCCACTCTTACTGACTTTCGTTGTTATTTCTGTTGAAAACGATGGAGCTGATTCTGGTTTGGTTATTGGGATGGTTTGAACTGAATGTGGCTGTTCGGGTTTATCTTGTTTTTTCGAGATTGATTCTATTTTTGGCTTATGGGGGACATCATCAATTTCTTCATCTTTCTTTGACGCAATTGGTACCGTTGATTCAGTTTCCTTGCTAGTTGTTGTCTTCTTTCCTCCAACAACTTTGGTGGTGTTTTCTTTGGTTGATGTCACTTTCTCATCTCCTACTATGGCTTCAGTGACTACTTCCTCCACAGTTACTGATTCAAATTTCCTGTCTGCAATAACTGGCTTCAGGTTTTGCAGTATTGGCTGAGTAAGGATCAAATCTTCTGTTAGCTCCGTCCCTTGTGGGATTTCTTTTATCATGTTTACTTGTTTTCTTCCATCAACTATTCTTGTGATGGTCTTGTTTCTACTGACTTGTGCCTTGCCATTACTTTTCTGGATTTGAGTTACTATTTCAGTTACAGTGCACAATTCGGGGGTAACTTCAGATACTGTTATTGGCAAAGTTTCAATTTCCTCTACATTTTCCATAGGCAAAGTTGATGTTTTTGGTTTTTTCACTTCTCCCAGTGGCTTTGCTGCGACCTCGAGTTTCTTTGTTTCTTCAGTCATCTTCTTTTTAATGATTTTCTCGCGTCCATCTACTTTCTGCTTAATGATTTCCTGGGTTGTGGTTGCTAATTCATCTCCAATTGTTTTCTCGGTGATAATTTCCCTCACCACTGCCGTCTCAAATTTGTTGTCCTCAAGTACAGGCTTTAATTTCATCACAATTGGTTGAATGCTTGCAATTTCTTCGGTAGCATCAGTGCCCATTGGGATTTCCTCGACGACCTCCCTACTTTCATCCTGTCCCTTGATTTTTTTCACCACTTTTGTCCTTCCAACTTTTCTGGCTTCACCGTCTCTGAGGAATTCTGTAGTTATTTCAGTTATGACATAAGCAGTCAATGGCTCCATTGTGTCTTGTAATGGCTGATCCTGACCCATTTTCGGCTTCTTCAGTTTTTTAACTAGTTTCATTTTTGGTTTTACCGTTTCACCAGCAGTCTCTCCAAGAATATCACTTGCTGGTTGAGTTGTTTCAGTCACAGTTATGGTTTCACGCCCATTGACAACCTGCTGGGTTGTTTCCTTTGTTGTCGTTTGTTTTTCATCCCCAACCATCTCCTCTGTGATCACTTGAGTCACCACTACACTTTCAAACTGTTTGTCCTCTATCACTGGTCGCAACTTGAAAAGAATCGGCTGAACAAATGGAATGTCATCAGTGATTTCTGTTCCGACAGGTATCTCATGTTCTTCTTCAACCTCTTCAACATTGCCCTTAGTTGTTTTGGTACGTTTAGTTCTCTCTACCCTTGTCTTATTTCCATCTTTGTAAATTTTAGTTGTGATTTCAGTTTCCTCAGATTCCAGTGGCTCATCTCTTACCTGGATTACTGGTTGGACTCCTGTAATTTCTGTTCCCTCAAATAACTCTGACGTGTCAGGTTTTTGTTTCGGTTGAGCTGGATGTTTCTCAATTGACATCTCCTTAGTGGAATCTTCAGGCTTTAGGGGTTTTCGTGTCTTCTTTTTTAAAGGTTTCTTAACAGTATCAGTGTTCTTGGGTGGAGTTAGTTCTGAATAGCCAAGTGGAGTCACACTTGACGATTTCGTTGATGATGACCTTTCACACCCATCAACAATCTGCTTAGCAACTTGCTCAACAGTTTTTATGATTTCTCCTCCAATAATTTCCTCGGTAATGATCTCTGTCACTGTTGCCAACTCAAATTTACTGTCTTCAATCAGTGGTTTTAATTTCATCAAAACAGGTTGATCCTTCATGATTTCCTCTGTAATTTCTGTATCGATAGGAATTTCATCGAATTCTTCAGTTGAGACGATGCAATCTTTTGTGGTTTTCATTATTTTCTTCTTGTGCACTTTGGCCTTGGGTCCATCTTTGTAAACCTTTGTCGTTGTTTCAGTCACTACACAAGATTGTTCTGGTTCAGTTATTGCTGTTGCCTTATCAGGTGTAATAATTCCAAAATCGTCCATACCTTCTGAGACAGTTGGTAATTCTTCAGATTTGATTGGTTCAATAGCCTTCGGTTTCTTTTTCGAGGGTTTCTTCGGTTTTTCCTCGTCATTGAATGATATCGCTTGGTCAACAGGCTTCACGTGTTCAGACGTTTTGGATGATGTACTCTCACAGTTATCTACCACCTGTTTAGTAGTTTCCTTGATGGTCGTCATCGACTGACCGCCTGATACTTTTTCAGTTATTACTTCTGTGACAGTTGCTGATTGAAACTTAGGATTTTCAATCACTGCCTTCAGTTTGTGTAAACTTGGTTGGTCATTCAGAAGCTCCTCAGACAATTCAGTGCCAATTGGTAGTTCGTCGAGAATTTCCTCTTTGTTTGGTGTTTTTCGGACGCCTGTCTTGTGAACTTTACGTTTCGTTCCATCTCTGTAGACTTTCGTGGTGGTTTCAGTGACCTTACATGTTTCTACCGGTTCTGTCTTTGCTATTGCTTTCTCAGGTGTGATCTCTCCTAATTCTTCCATACTTTCTGACATGGGTTGCAATTTTTCAGGTTTGATTGATTCAATACGCTCCACTTTCTTTTTCAAGGGTTTCTTCGGTTTTTCCTCTTCCTTAGACTGCATCGCTTTGTCAATAGGCTTCACTTGTTCAGACGTCTTGGTTGATGTACTCTCACAGTTATCTATCACCTGTTTGACGGTTTCCTTAATGGTTGTCATCACTTGATCGCCTGACATTTTCTCAGTTCTAACTTCTGTGACCGTTACTGATTCAAATTTGGGATTTTCAATCACTGCCTTCAACTTATGTAAACTTGGTTGGTCATTCAGAAGCTCCTCAGTCAAATCAGTGCCAATTGGTAGTTCGTCAACGATTTTCTCTGTGAATGGAGTTTTCAAGACGACTGACTTGTGGACTTTAGGATTCGTACCATCTTTGTAGACTTTTATGGTTGTTTCAGTGACCTCACAAGATTCTACCGGTTCTGTCTTTGCTGTTGCTTCCTCGGGAGTGATCTCACCAAATTCTTCCATACTTTCTGACATGGATTGCCATTTTTTGGGCTTGGTTGATCCAATAGCCTTCACTTTCTTTTTTAAGGGTGTCATCGGTTTTTCCTCGTCTTCGGTTGGTACGACTCTGTCAACAGGCATAATTTGTTCGGACGTTTTGGTTGATGTACTCCCACAGTTATCTACCACCTGTTTTGTCATTTCAGTAACTGTCGTTATCATTTGATTGCCTGATATCCTTTCAGTTTTAATCTCTGTAACAGTTGCTGATTGAAATTTAGGATTTTCAATGATTGCCTTTAATTTGTGTAGACTTGGTTGATCATTCAGAAGTTCCTCAGTCAAATCAGTGCCAATTGGTAGTTCATCACGGATTTCCTCTTTGTTTGGTGTTTTCTGGCCAACCGTTTTGTGGACTTTGAGTTTCATTCCATCTTTGTAGACTTTTGTGGTGGTGTCAGTGACCTTACACGATTCTACAGGTTCTGTCTTTGCTGTTGCTTTCTCGGGTGTGACCTCTCCAAATCCTTCAATACTTTCTGACATGGGTTGCAATTTTTTGGGTTTGATTGAATCAATAGCCTTCACTTTCTTTTTCAAGGGTTTCTTAAGTTTTTCCTCGCCTTTAGATGGCATCGCTTGGTCAATTGGCTTCACTTGTTCGGACGTCGTGGTTGATGTACTCTCACAGTTATCTATCACCTGTTTGATGGTCTCCTTAATGTTTGTCGTCATTTGATCGCCTGATATCCTTTCAGTTTTAACTTCTGTGACAGTTACCAATTGAAATTTGGGGTTTTCAATCAAGGCCTTCAATTTGTGAAAACATGGTTGGTCATTCAGAAGCCCCTCAGTCAAATCAGTGCCTATGGGTAGCTCATCACAGATTTCCTCTCTGCTTGGTGTTTTCCGGACGACTGACCTGTGCACTTTACATTTTGTGCCGACTTTGTAGACTTTTGTTGTTGTTGTTTCTGTTACTTCACATGATTCAGCTGGTTCCGTTATTGCTGTTGCCTTCTCAGGTGTGATCTCTCCAAATTCTTCCATACTTTCACAGATGGTTTGAAATTCTTCAGGTTTGATTGAATCAATAGCCTTCAATTTCTTTTTAATCGGTTTCTTTGGTTTTTCCTCATCTGTGGTTGGTCGGACTTTGTCAACAGGCGTCACGTGTTCGGACGTTTTGGTTGATGAACTCTCACAGTTATCTACCACCTGTTTGGTGGTTTCGGCAACTTTCGATATCATTTGATTGCCTGATATCCTTTCTGTTTTAACCTCTGTGACAGTTGCTGATTGAAATTTAGGATTTTCAATGATTGCCTTCAATTTGTGTAAACTTGGTTGGTCATTCAGAAGCTCCTCAGTCAAATCAGTGCCAATTGGTAGTTCATCACAGATTTCCTCTTTGTTTGGTGTTTTCTGGCCAACAGTTTTGTGGACTTTGAGTTTCATTCCATCTTTGTAGACTTTCGTGGTGGTTTCAGTGACCTTACACGTTTCTGCCGGTTCTGTCTTTGCTGTTGCTTTCTCGGGTGTGATCTCTCCAAATCCTTCCATACTTTCTGACATCGGTTGCAATTTTTCGGGTATGATTGATTCAATAGCCTTCACTTTCTTTTTCAAGGGCTTCATCGGTTGTTCCTCATCTTTAGACGGCATCACTTGGTCAATTGGCTTCACTTGTTCAGACGTCTTGGTTGATGTACTCTCACAGTTATCTACCACCTGTTTGACAGTTTCCTTAATAGTTGTAGTCATTTGATCGCCTGATATCTTCTTAGTTCTAACTTCTGTGGTTGTTACTGATTGAAATTTCGGGTTTTCAATCACTGCCTTCAATTTGTGTAAACTTGGTTGGCCATTCAGAAGCTCCTCGGTCAAATCAGTGCCAATTGGTAGTTCGTCGAGGATTTCTTCTGTGTTTGGAGTTTTCAAGACGACTGACTTGTGGACTTTAAGTTTCGTACCATCTTTGTAGACTTTTGTGGTTGTTTCAGTGACTTCACACGATTCTACTGGTTCAGTAACTTCTGTTGCACTCTCGGGGCTCCTTGTTTCTATTACCCCTGTGGTTTCAGTGGTAGATTCTAATGGGATGGAATCTGCTTTTGGTTTCTTCTTCAACGGTTTCTTTGGTTTTTCATTGCTTTCAGCTGGTTTTACGTGCTCTGGAGTTTTCGGTTTGACACACTCCGATTTCTTTGTCGCAGTACTCACGCAGTCATCCACCATGTGTGTTGTTACCTCTTCTACAGTAGTTATCATTTCATCTCCTACTGTTCTTTCTGTTGTTACTTCTGTCACTGTTGCTGATTGAAATTTAACGTCTTCAATTATTGGCTTCAGTCTTGACACAATTGGTTGGACCTCTGGGATATCCTCAGTGACCTCAGTATCTTGTGGTAGTTCATCAAATATGTCCAAAGTCTCATTACCTTTTTCAATTTTCCTGACCAATTTCTTTCTTGACACTTTTCTCTTTCCTCCTTCCTTGACGATGTTGGTAGTCACTTCTGTTACCACGCATCTTTCATCCTCTACGTCCTTTGGCGTCAATTCTTCCAATATGTCTGTTGCCTCGTCTGGTAGTAATGGATGAATACTCTCTGATTCCCTTGTAGTGGATTTCTCCTGGCCAGCTACTGTTTGTTTTACAGTTTCTTTAACCTTTCTCAATTTCTTACCTCCTCTTGCCTCTTCCACCACTATTTCAGTAACAATCGCAGATTCGAATTTGAATTGGTCCAAAATGGGCTTCAGTTTCTTGAGAACTGGCTTAAAAGAAGTTAAATCCTCGGTAATTTCAGTATCTCTTGGGATGATTTCCAGCTCTTCCACTACTTCCATGTTGCCTTCTATTTTGGTTTTCACTACTGTTTGTTCTCCTTTCTTTTTCCTACCGTCGGAATATATTTTTGTGATTGTTTCAGTTTTGGTGAAAGCCTCCTGAGGTTGTGTCACTGCAGCCCGTTCTGGCTGTATGCCTTCAAGTTGTCCAGTTGTTTCGTCTGAAATAATTTGTGGCTGCTTGTGCTTTTTGATTGTCCTTTTTGTTGGTTCTGTTATTGCCCCTTTTGGTTCAGTCTTGCTTTGGACTGACTCACTGCATTGAGTAGTTTCCTTTCCGCCGATTACATGTTTTACAGTTTCTTTCACCTTTTTCGTTCTCTTGGTCCCCTTCGCTGTCACTGTCGTCACTTCGACTACCTCTGCGGATTCGAATTTTGCATTTTCCAACGTCGGTTTTAGTTTTTGATACATTGGAAGATGGGTTATAGCCTCGAAGGCTTCCTCAGGAGTCTCTTCAGTTACCTGAATGACCTCCTCCCCATTTTCATTCGTCATTACCTCCTTCGTTATTTTTACCTTTGTTTTCTTGCCATCTCTATAAAACCTTGTAGTAACCGTAGTGACTGTACAAACTTCAGGTTGTGTTTCTTCTACTGTTGCCAGCTTTGTGTCGCCCATTTCAATGGTTTCATCACTTGGTGTGCTTTCAGATTTTCTTGGTTTCTTTATTTTCTTTACCTTTTCAATTTTGGGTTTCATGGTTTCTGATCCACCAAGAGGCCGTATTGATTCACTTTTGGTACAAGATATTTGCTCAACCCCACCCACAACGTGTTTTGTCGTCTCTCTGATACATTTCAACTCCTCGTTTCCTCTCACTCGCTCTGTTATTATTTCACTAACTTCAGCCATTTCGAACTGCCGGTGTTCTATCACTGGTTGCAATTTTTCCCGTAACTGCTCCATCTCTGGCATATTTTCTATTTCCTCTTGTGGAATTTCTTCAGTACTTATCTCTTCTTTTTCACCCTGGACTTTCTTTACTGTTTTTCTCCTCTTCGAATCAATTTTATTTCCCCGCTTATGCAATTTCGTGATGATTTCAGTTACTGTGTATTGGTCTGGTTCAGTCAGTCCTTCTGTTGCTTTTTGTAGTGGTGTTTCATCAGTCACGTCAGTTATGTCGATTTCTTCTGTTGGTTGAGAAAATGTATGTTCCGTGTATTGAGTTTCTTTAACTGCAACGTCTTCCCTTCCTCCAATCACCGTCTTTGTCGTTTCTTTAACTTTGGTAGTTTTTCGATTTCCAATTACGTTTTCCGTGACAACCTCAGTCACCACTACGCTCTCAAAGCTCTTGTTTTCCCAAACTGGCTGCAATTTTTGTATAGTCGGGTGTTCTAGCGTCAGTTCGTCTGTTAGTTCAGTTCCTAGTGGGATTTCATGAACCAGTTCAATTTGCTCATTCCCGTCGATATTTTTCTTGACATTCTTGAATTTTTCCGCTGTAAACTTTTTGCCGTCGAAATGAATTTTCGTTGTAGTTTCTGCCACTACAGTTAAACTGGGTGAATCTGGAAGAGCTAATTCGGTGATTTTTTGTGGCGTGTCTGAAAAATCTTTTTTGTGTGGTTCTGTGATTTCAATAATTTCTGGTTTTTGAGGTTCTGTGATCTCTTCAGTTGTATTAGTAGTTTTGACTGATGTGGTTTCTTCCCCTCCAATTTTTCGCCTGATAGTTTTTTTGGTGTTAACGTTGAAGTGGTTTAATGATCGAGTTTTAGTTTCTACTTCCTGTATTTCTGCAAAGTCGAATTGTTCGTTTTCCAATGTTGACATTAAATCCTTTGGTATGACCTCAACGTATGGAAGAATGTCTGTAGTTTCAGTTCCTTCAGGGACCTCCTGAGTTGAGTTAATGACATAATTACCGTCGACAAGTGTTTCAACTTCTTTGAGCTTTTCCAAGTGGTACTTGGGTCCGAGTTTCCGCACTCGGGTTGTGGTTGTTGTGATTATTTGTTCTGGAACTTGCATGGTTGTTGATAGTGTATCATCTGTATATGTCTCTGTTATGTGCTTGGATGATTTCTTCTTAGGTTTCTTTGTATCAAGCACGAGGATTTTTACTATTTGTGAAGTTTCAGCTGTTTCTCTGGTTTGAGTGAATGATGTCTGTGTTGGCTGTGAATGGATTGACTCACCTGATTTGGAAGGTTCGATTGTTGACAGTGCTGTATCACTGATTGTCTGAGGTGTTGGTAACTGTGTTGTTGCGTCCTCTAAAATCACATCTTCGTTCACCGGTGCAACCAATCCTTGTATTTCCAGTTTGCCTTTGCTTTTCCTCTTTTTTCTCACGATGGTGACTTCAGCTTGTTCAGATGTAATCGCCTCTTGAACTTGTGGTGATATTTTTGGCGTTGTGATGTCTATAGTGGCGGTTTTCGGTTGTGTAGGTGCTTTGGAAAATTCGCTAGTTGTTTCACTGGTGGTTGGCTCGAGTCCCTCTGATGGTTGTTGTGTTGGTATAGCTTGTGTTGCGTCAGGTTTAGGTTTTGTTAGTTTCAATGGTTGCTCATCTGTAATTTTCTCCTCATTTATAGCAGTTGTCAAACCTTCAATTGTTATAACCGCCTTAGAATCCCGTCTTTGTTCTGGAGGCTTTATAGCAGAAACCTCTGAAACAACTGATTCTTCTATTTGAGCCACTGGTTGTGGTGTCGTCACGTCTACTGTTGCCTTTTCAGGCGTCAGCGTAGAATCGAATGCTCCCAGTGTTTCTCTTGTTGTAACTTCGTGGCCTAATGTTGGTAGAATAGATTGTACTACTCCTTCTGTCTTGGTCTTGGTGGTTTCCAGTGTTTCCAGTGTTTCATTGACAGTCATATCCTGTCTAACGGCCAATGGATGTCCTTCAAATGTCACATCTGCAGTGGAACTTTTCCTTGATAATGTCCGTTGTTCAACTACTTGTTCTGCATGAGTTTGTTGTGATATTTGTGGAACCTTTTTAGGTTTGGTGAGATCTATTTGAGCTTGCGTTGTTTCTGATGGTTTCTCAGTGAATTCGCTGATGATTTCACTGACATCAGGTTGTATGCGTTCGGCTGTTTGAATTGTTACAGTAGACTCCTTGGTCGTTTTGTGGACGGTGAAATCTGTATGCGTGTCTTCGGGTTTCACGATTGTGGTTACAGGAATATTCATCTCCTCAAACGCTACTTCAGCAACTGACGGTTTCCTTGTGTCTTTGACGTCCCTGTTTATAACATATTCTGATGTGACATGTTGTTCGGATTGTGGTATCACTTTACTCTCAGTTAGTTGTGTTGTTCCTTTGGCTGACTTGATCGGAAGAGTATCAAACCCTTCGGCTACTTCTTCTACGGTGGCTTCCTGTTGTTCTGTGAGATCATGAGTCGTGAGAGCTTTGTTCGGGGTTGGTGTTGGTGTAATGAACGTGCCTGATGTATCCCCAATGTTAACATCCTCACTCACTGCTAAAGGCAAACCTTCCACGCTGACAATTGCGGTTGAATCTTTCCTCGTTGGTTTGTTCATTTTGTCCGCTGTTTCCGGTGTGACTTGTTGTTCAACGATTGGAACAATTTGAGGTGAAATTTGCAATTCGGCTTGTCTAGTAGACACAGGAAGTGTGACGAATTCCCCTACAGATTCACGAACGGTTGGCTCATTTTGTTCAGATGGCAGCAGCGTCCCAATCGCTCCACCAGTTTCACATTGAGCCTGAGGAAGTGTTATTGGTGTTTCTTCTGCGCCAATTATTTCACCGACTGCTAAATTCAAACCTTCGACATTTATCAATGCTTTGGACTGCTTTCGAATTGTAATTTGTATTTCTTGTGTGTCGACCACCCCTGACGTGTAACTTTGCTCCACTTGTGGAATTGCATGCGGTTTGGTGATGTCTACGATTGCTGTTGTGCTTTCTGCGGGTGTTGTAGTGAATTCCCCAACTGTTTCTTCCTGGGTTGGGTGTTGTTGTTCTAGTGGTTGAATTGACATGATTGCATCTTCTGTTTTCTGTTTGGGCTTTTTCAGTGTTACTGATGTTTCATGTGAGCTAACTTCCTCCTTCAATGGTAAATTCAGACCTTCAAAACTCACATTAGCCTTTGAATCTTTCCGCACCACAGTGTCTCCCACGACTACATGAGTAGATGTAATATTTTCATCCACCTGTGGAACGGTGTGTGGTTTTGTGATTGTGAAACTGGCTTTGGTTGTTTCCATTGCAACAGTGAATTCCCCTACGGTTTCCTGGGTTGTCGCCTGCTGCTGTTCCGATGGATGTAGTGATTTTACTGCCGAGTCTGTTTCATTGTCAGATATCGCAAGTTTGAGTGGTGTTTCTGTTGTGCCTACTTCTTCTTTCAAAGGTAGTGATAGTCCTTCGACAAATATCTGTGCTTGAGATTCCCTTTTTGTTTTCAGTACAGCTTGTTCCACTTGTTCAGATGTTGTGTGTTCTTCTACTTGTGGAATAGCTTGGGCATTTTCAAGTGCCTTTGCAGCTTTTTTCAATTTTCTTGGTGCAACTCGGAACTCACTAACTATTTCATGAGTTGATGATTCGTGTTGTTCAGCTGGTTGTATTGCCTGTAACGCATCGTCACTTGTGCTTTCAGACTGTATAAGTGTCGTTGATATCTCTTCTGAATCGGTTTGTTCTTTGATTGGTAATGGCAACCCTTCTAGGTTCACTACTGCTTTGGTACGTTTCATCGTTTTATGGATGACGTGTGTTTCAACTTGTTCTGAATCAACATGTTCATGGACTTGTGGTAGGCCTTGTGGCTGTGTCAAATTGATTTCAGCCTTCACAGACTCTAAAGGAGCCACGGTGAACTCACCTGCGATTTCTTGGAGTGTGGGCTGTCCTGATTCTTCAGGTTGTATTGCGGCGTGATCGTCGACTGGGCGCGGTGTTGTGAGTGTAACTGATGTTTCCTCTGTGCTGGTCACCTCTTTGATAGGAATGTTCAAACCTTCAACATTTATTGACGCGTTCGAATGTCTCTTTTGTGCCTTGTGCGTTATTTGTTCAACTTGTTCTGTTGTTTGGCATTCGTGTACCAGAGGCAGTGCTGTGGGTTTGGCCAAACTAGCTTCAGCTTTCGTGGAATCTGTTGGAGTCGTATCGAATCCACCGACGATCTCTTGAACAATTGGTTCTTGGTGTTCTGTTGACATGACTGCCTCTACAGCGCTGTCCATCGTGCGTTGAAGTTGTGCAAGTGTGGTTGGTGTTTGTTTTGTGTCTACCTCCTCCTTGACTGGCAAATGAAGGCCGTCCACGTTTATTGTGGCTTTTGATTGCCTCCTTTCTTGTGTTTCAACCTCCTGTACGTGCTCATTTGGAAGGGATTCTTGTACTTGTGCAGCTCTTTTTGGTTTGACTAAATTCACTTCTGCTGTAACTGAGTCAACATCGGGCAATGAGAACTCCCCGACTGTCTCTTCAACAGTCAGCTGTGGTTGTTCATCTGTCTTGAGTAGTGCGCTGTCTGATTTTGACGGCTGTGTTGTTAGTTCTTTTGGTACTTCTGCTGTGGAAATTCTTTCACTCAGAGCCAAGTTGAGCCCCTCAACTGTAATGTCAGCTTTTGAATCTCTTTTGGTGAAGTCGGGGATTCGTCCCAATGAATCTTCTCCGATTGTCTGTTCTACTGACGTAGTTGTTTGTTCTGTAATCGTTACATGAGTTTGTGCCATTTGGGTTGTCTGCCTGTCTTCGATGTCTTTTGTGCCCTCCTCCATGTTAACTTCTCTCTTTTCAGCGATTGTCAAGCCACTCAGTATTTCCACGTTAGGCTTAACGGTGGGTTTTGCTTGTTCGGTGAGCCTTTCAGTCGTTTGGAAAATGTCTTGTGATTGAATTTCTATGTGTTCAAGCGGAAGCATCTCTTGTGCAGCAGTACTTGGTGTGTGTTGTTCTGTCTTGATTCGAGATACTGCATCACTTAATTCTTGTTCCTCTACAACAGGCGCAGTAAATTGTATTATGCCAATTGTTGCTTTCGATAGCCGACGTTCCTCTTTGGGAATTTCGACAGTTTCAGCCTGTGTTAAAATGTGTTCTGTGCAAATAGCCGAAGATGTTGTTATAACTTTTTCAGCTGTCTGTTCAAGTATTTTTTCCAATGGTGCTTTCAGTTCTTGAATTGTTTCATGAGGTACAATTTGATCGGTTGTGAGAACATCAGTGGGAGTTATTTTTTGTTCAGCTGTTGCTTTTGTTGTGACCATCTCGCTGCTTTTGGCTACCGATTGTTCCAATTGGGTTTCAGTTTTTACGGCTATCTGAAGACCATCCATTAATTTTTGTGTGACTGTAGTTGATGCCTCTGTTTTAGATTCAATCGTTTGCTCTGTTTCGAAAACGTCACTGCTTTGCTGAACTGGTAAATTCAGCTCCACCACATCCGGTTTTGCTCGAAGCTGATCTATTTTATCGGATTTTTTCAGTTCAGTAGTTTCCATTAGGTATGTTGTGTCAACCTGAACGCTTTCATGAGGTTGTTGCAATTGTGGCGTTGCTGCAGCTGGAATTTCTTTTGGTTGATCTCGAGTTTTATGTACGTTTTCGAGGGCTATAATATTTTCGCTTAGAGCAACTTGGTGTGGTATCAAATCGCCGTCGGCGTTCACACTCCGCTTAGTTGCCTGAGGCGCCATATCTTCGGCAGAGTCTTGAACGATGGATTCTTCCTTCACAGCAACATTTATCGTTGTGATGCTGGTCTTGGGTTGTTCTTCAACGCCTGATTCAGTTTTTATCTCTGAAGTGGTCTGCTCAGGTACAGCCTCTTCCTTCATTGCAACGCTCAAGCTGCTCAGCGTTGACGTTGCCACTCCCTCTTCAGGCTGTTGACCTTTGATAGTTTCAAATTCATCTTCGGCTGTCGTCGTTTGAGAAAGCGGTAGTTTCAGCCCTTTGTTCACACTCACAGTCACGCCTTGGCTTTCTTTCTTTTGAAACTTGGGCATCGTATTCTCCTGTTCCAACGGCAAACTGGTTACGACAGTTACCCCCTGGACAGGCTCAAATACCGCTGCAGCCCGCTTATTCTTTGGTACCTCATCCGACATAACCTCCGTGTCTTGCTGCACATCAGTGACTGTTTCATTTAGTGAAAACTCATGTGGAGTAATTTCTACGTCTAATGTTGATGGCGTTGGAATTGAAGTTGTGAATTTTAGCGTTGTCTCTTGCACTAATGTGCTCTCTTGTTGCAATACATTCTGCCCTATAAAACATTCATTGGCTGTAGTGGTCACTGCTTTGGACATTTCTCCTAACGGTTTCAATGACACATCACAGCTTGTTTCTTCTATCATTGCTACATCCCGGACTTCAAATTCTGGCCTACCTTTAACCTCCTGAGACTGAATACCTGTATACTCCGCAGATGTTTCTTGTATCTGAACTTCACTCGTCTGTATACTATCAACGGCGTCTATTTTCCTTTTTGCAACAACTGATTGCAAAGGTTTCACATCAACATCTTCAGCTCTGTCGTGGATCATTGTGGAAGTAGTTTCTACTGCACCCATTGCGTCGATTGTGGGTTGTGCCGTCTCTACTTTTTTCTTCTCTTCTTCCAACAAACATACCGTATTTTGATCTATAGGTTGCTCACTCGTCGCAACATTCATTGGTACAAAGCTTGGTTGTGCTGTCGTTGTCGATCGTTGTAGATCCTCCTTAAGTTTTTCCGTTTGTTCTTTGGTGATAACTTCTTCAATGACGGCGCTAGTTTGGGGAATGAATTCAGCTGAAGCTGTCTGTTTCAAAGCTTCGGGTTTCTTCAGCGTGTCCGGATATTGTTCCGAATGTGTCTCTTCCGTGACGGCTACTTCCCTCGTTGACAAATTGGGTCGGGCGCTTTTCGGAACGGCCTCCTGAACTTTGAGGAGTTCCGCGTTCTCCATGAGAGTTGAATCTTCCGTTGTAAAAACTTGATTTGGCACTATATTAACGGACGCCTGAGATTCATCCAGTTCCGCCGACGGCAATTCGCGTGTACCACCTTTCAACTCGAGAATTTCGGTTTGGGCTGCTATACGCGGAATGGCTGTGGGGCTAGCGTTGAACTCTGTAGGAATTGTGTTCACGAACAAATCGCTGACGTCATCGCCTAAAACGATCTGTTCAACTATCGGCACTTCGTTGGTTGGGATGTTTTCCGTGGCGGACAAGGGTGTGGATTTGTCCTCTGGAATGTTGCCTAAACTGTCGTCAATTTTCAAATCTTCAACTTGGATTGTGTTCTTGTGTGTCGTGATGTCGACTGTGACGTTTTTTTCTGAAGGTTTCAAATCAGGCTGCAATGCTTCCACTGCCTCGTGTGTTCGTGTTTCATCTACTAGTAGGGGGAAGGTTTGTGTTAGATTGATGGTGGCGCTTGATTGGGTTGGTTCGCTTCGTCTCAATTCCTGTGGAGTTTCTTCTGAACGTTCTTCAGTAATAACAAGACTCTCGTTCGGCAAAAACTTTGTGTCGACTGTTTTTGTTTCTGATTGGCTCACCGAAAAAGTACCACTACTGTCTAATATCGCTGTTTCATACACTTGTGTTGATGTTGACTCAATGATTTCTCGTGTTGCCTTTTTGTCACTTGGAACCTCGATATCAAGTAGTTTCTCTGTTTCATGCACATTATGCTGCTGTACACATGCCAGTGTTTTTGAATCGATTGATACTGTCACTTGTTTTGTTTCGGGTTGTGACGCTTCTGGCAACTTACCTTCTTTCTCTATGAGTGTACTTGTTTGTATCTGTATAGCGTCTTGTTCAGTTTGGGCCGGCGTCGCGTGCCCCAGTTTCCTTGGTGTCTCTTCCAAGATTGAAATGTCCACATCACACAATACTTGTTCACTGCTGTACGCAGCGTTGGGCACAAACTCAACTGAACCTGTCTGCGGGTTCAGTACATTGTCAAACGCAAACTCACCCTCTTTGACGTTCGGTTGGACTTCGGTCACGACGACGTTCCCACTAAGCTCGTGTATATTGATTTCTCCGGTCTTTTCCGACGGCTTTACCATCTCGGGTAGGGCCGCTTCGGACTCCGTCACTTCGTGGGTTGTAACAGTCACGTGCTGTTGTATGGGCGTGGATGGTTTAGCGGATGAAGGAGTGGGAACGGATAGGTCAAGGGGGCCTAGTTGTTGTTCAGGGATGATTTCCGATTTGGTGGCTACTTCCTGCTCTGACACATCTGGCCGAGCTTGTCCTGTCTGTGGCAGACTCATGGAGACTTCTTCTTCTCTATCGTGGGTTGTTACTTGAGTAACAATTAGGCTTTTTGTTTCTTGAAATGATGCTTCGGCCGATGAAGTGTCTGGTTTCCATTTCGACGTGAACTCCTTTTCTTTCTCTTGCAGTCTTACTTCACTTGTCTCAATGCTCTCAAATGGCATTGTCATGGGTTGTATTGAAACGTCCTTTGGTTTGTCGTCAGGGCCTAATGCCGATGCATCCATTGATACTATTGCCTCAGACTGCTGGAGTGCTTCTTGCGGTAAGAAATTTCTCTCTGCTGTTGACATTGTCTGCTTTGTTTCTTGATAATCCTGCTCTTTGTGTTCCGCTATGGTCTCAGAAACTGTTATACTCTCCTTCACATCTGACACGACATTGGCTTTTTTCGTTGTCAAAACAACCTTCTCCTGGAATTCCACTTCTGATTCACCGGTGATGGCTTCAGTACGAATTATACTCTCAAGTTGCAAATGTTCTGGTTGGGCATAAGCTTCCTTTGGCTTGAGCGACTCGAAATCTTCTGTGAGTGTTCCGGGAATAACCTGTGACTGTTGAAGAGCTTCTTGTCCAACGAATTCCGGTTGAGCTTTGGCTTCGGGCAGCTTGAGCTTACCTTCAAAGTGTTCTTCTTTCTGCTGCACCACCACCTGAGACACAGAAACTCCTTTGTTTTCCTCGAACTCGACAGAAGCCATACTTTGTTTTGCTTTGAATGTACCCACAAACTGCTCTTCCTGTTCTTGCGCTATGCCTTGGCTAATTTGCAAACTCTCGTGAGGAGCGAAGCTCGATTGCGCTGTGGACTCGGTTGGTTTTTGGCTTTCGAATTCCCCATGGTGGACATTAGTGTCGGTGAACGTATGCTGCAAAGACTCTTGAGGGATCAATGAGCTTTCAGCTTTTTGCCCCTGGGGTGTCTCTTGGACAGGCAGCGTTGTCTCTCTGAGTTCAGGCTGAACTTGGGAAACGCTCAGTCCTTCAATTTGTTCAACCAACACCTCAGCTGTCGCTTCTTTCTTCTTTTTGGCCTCCTCCAGCTGGACTTCTCCTTCCCGAACAATCACCTCGGATTGGATAATGCTTGAGAGTACATTGTGACTGATTTGGGCGCTTGTGCTTTCGGGTTTCTTTATTTCTAGGTTGGACGTGGCAGTTTCTGCTTTGATTTCAAACTTTTCTGCCACATCATGCGCGAGGATTTCACTTGTGGCCTTTTTGCTTCCAGGCACTTCCGATTTCTTGAACTGAGTTTCCCTTTCCTCAGTTTCAACAGTACTGACGGTTACTACCTTTTGGCTTTCGATTGAAAATTCAGCTTTGGATGAAGTAGGTTTGAACTGACCTTCGAATTGATTTTCAGTTTCACTGACGACAACTTCTTTAGAAACTATGCTTTCTAGCGGGACGTGCTCGCTCGAAGCTTTTGCAGCTTGAGGTTTCTGCAGCGAAAGTTCTTCCAATCCCAGTTCGGTGATGGTCACCGACTGCTGGGCGATTTCCGTCCCGGAAACGGACGGTTGAGCTGAGTGAGTCTCTGGCGTTTCTTCGACAGTGTAAGGAGTTTCTCCTTCCCCTATTTCCACTTCGGTTATTGTCACTGAACGACCTTCTTCAAACGCCACGCCCGCGCTCTTCTTCGACGTCGCTGACGTTTCGAGTTCATCTTCACATTCCTGTATTATGGGCTCCTCTTGCGTGTAAGTTTCGAACGGTACTTGACCTCTGTATGCTGTTACGGTTTTACTTGTGTGTGTCACTATGTCGCCCGTAGAAGTTTCTGAGAACGTTTGAGTTATTTCGACGACTTGCTGAGTCACCACGTCAGGAGTTGCTTTTTTCTTCTCAGGAATAACCAAACTCATCATGTCCCCTTCTCTGTCTTCAACCGTGACCTCCGTTACAGTTTGAACTTTTTTCCCTTCGACCAAAGACACGTCAACTTTCATAGTTTCTGGTATGAATTTCCCCTTGAACTCCTTTTCAGTTTCTTCTACTTGCTGCTCACTTACTATAACGCCGTGTATGAGCTCCTGACCTTCCTGCGCCTCTTGGAGCTCGGGCTTTTGGATGTTGCACTCAGCTACTGCAGTTAGAGGTACGACGCAAGACTGATCAGCCACGTCGGCGGCATCTGACAACCCCAACTGCGCCAACCTCTCTCTGGGGAATTCGTCGAGCTTGCACGCCTCTTCTTTGTCCCCAGAAACGACTTGCGACACCGTGACGATTTTTTGTGACGTGATATTAACATCCGCTCGTTTTTGTTCCGGTTTAACTTCTTCTTTCAGATCTTTCATTGATTCCCGCACGATCACTTCAGACTGGGTGATACTTTCGAACGTCACGTGTTCGGAAGTTGCTGTTGTCGTTGACGGTTTGACAGTCTCGTAGTCGCTGATGCTACTGCCGAGAATCAGTTCTGACACTTCGGCGATACCGTGCGCTGGGAATGATGTTTCTGCTTTTCTACTTTGTGGTTTTTCAGATTCCAGCAGAAGGTTCTCTTTCTCACCAGAAACTGTCGAAATCACTTGGACTGTTTCGATTTCGTCTATGGTGGTTTGGGCTTTTTTGGTTTCGGGTTTGACGTCAGCGTCGAAGACCCCTTCTTTTTCTTGTACAGTTGGTTGAGTACTTGTAGTTGTTTCAAAAGGTATCTGGCTTATGTTGCCGTGTGCCGGGGTGGCTTGGAGCTGTTCCATAGTGCCCAAGTTTTGTTCTGTCGTCACTTCTGACACCTGCACTCCAGTACGGCCAGGTACTTTCACATTCGCAGAGGCCAATCCAGGTTTGGCACTTTCTGATAGGGTCTTTTCCTTGTCTTCTGGTATCACTTGCGTTACGCCAACACTGTGAACCTCTTCGAAATTGGGTTGAGCTTTTTGTCCTTTCACGTCTAATTTCCCGGTGAATTCGGTTTCACTTTCTTTCACTGATATTTCGGACGTGACTATTCCTTCCAGCGGTATTGCTTCTAGAGCCGCTGTCTCTTCTGCAGGTTTTTTGAACGTTACGTCGGTAACTGATGTCACAGTCATTGTTTCACTTTGAGCCACAGCCTGAAAACCTGTGAACTGTTGCTTTGCTTGCTGCTGAGTGGCTTGGTCCACTTTTTGCAATTCAGATTCCACATCTGTTGGAACGACCTGAGTCACTGCTAAGCCGCTTTTTTCAACGAATTCAACTCCCGCTTTTTTGGTTGTGGGCTTCCAGTCTTTCTGAAGAACGCCTTCTGATTCAACTACGGACGTTTCAATGGACTGAATCGATTCCAAAGGCAAATGTCCAGTTTCCGCTTGGGCTTTCTCTGGACTGTCCGGTCTGGCCAGATCCTGGGCTGTCGTTCCAACGAAAACTTGGGATTTTGTTGCGACTTCTTTAGTGATGATTTCTGTCTGAGCAGTTGATTCTTTGGGTTTGACGGCCCCTTCGTAAGGTGTCTCTTTGTCCTGGGGTGTTATTTCAGACACTACTATACCCGACTGGGCACTTTCAAATTGAGTTTCTGCTGTTTTCTCCTCTGGCCGGACGAACTCGTTCATCTGCCCTTCGGTTTCTCCTGAAATCAATACGTTCGTTTCGATAGTGTGGTATGGCGTTTGCGACAACAACGCTGTGGCCGGCTTGCTAGATTGGACTTCCACATCTCCAGTACTGTGACTCATAATTACCTCCTCCTTCTGTGACACCTCCTGCGGTACTACGTCAACTGTGGCTTTTCTCCCTTCGGGTTTGGGTTTTGAGGAGTATTTCTCCTCCTTATCCTCAGTAGTCGTCTGAATGACCTGCACTCCCAAGTTTTCCACAATTTGCAAATCCGCCACAGTCTGAAGTGGTTTCTTGTCTTCCATCAACTGACCCTCTTTCTCTCTCACTACAGGCTCTGACGAAGAGATGCTCTCGTACGGTATTTGATCCTGCTGTGCCAAAGCTTCCACTCTCTCGAAATCTGGCAAAGACCCCAGCATCGTCGCAGGGGTTATTTCCTGCATTTCAGCAATTTCTTGTCCGCTGATCTGCGGTAAGGCAATTTTGGATTTTGGTTTTTCTGCCACATCTAATACATTTTCTCGGTCTTCGCTCTGAACTGTTGTGACGTTGACGCTTTTCCTCGCGATAAATTTCGTTTCTACTGTTTTTGTGTCTAGAACAAGCTTTTCTTCGAAATCTTTTTCTCTTTCACTTGTGGAAACTTCTGTCATGATGACGCTCTCGTATGGTACTGCTTCGAGGAGAGCCAGACCTTTGGTTGGTGACTCCCGTTTTAAATCACCAATGCTGCTTTCTGTATGAATCACTTCTTTTTGTACTATCTCGTGTGCTGTTATGTTTGGTTTTGCTTTCTTCGTGTCTGGTTTTTCATCGTCAGACAGATGAGACGTTTGATCTTCTACAACAACTTCGGTTACAGACAGGGTTTGTATGTCTTCAAAAGATACTCCAGCAGTTTTGTCTTCAGGTTTCACCAAGTCTGAAAGTTTCCCCTCGGATTCAATCGGGGCTGTCTCCAAAGCTGTGAACGCATGGTACGGAGCCTGATCCGCCACAGCTGTTTGCAGCTCGGGTTTCTCTACGCCAAAATCTTTCACACTAGTTTCCACCACAACTTCCACCCTTTCCGCCACGCCGTGCGCAGAAACGTCCGACTCGGCTGTGATCATTTTGGGTTTTTCAAGCTCAGCAACGGCCCCTTCTTTCACTTGGGAAGTCACCATGCTCACTGATATGCTTTCTTCCTCCAAAAACGTTGCCGAAGCTGTTTTCGTATCAGGCCTGGCGAGTTCTTCGTACTTTCCTTCGCACTCCCTGATCAGAGTTTCGTCTGATATGACGGCTTCGAAGCTCGATTGCTGCACTTGAGCAGAAGATGATTGTGGCTTGAACTCATCAACTTTTCCTATGGCCAGATTCGACACAACCTCAACAGTGGAAGCGACTGCGTGTGTTTTCAAGTCAGAACTTGCATGAACTGGTTTAGGTATTGGCATTTCTTCTAACAGTTTTTCCGTGTCCATAGGATTCACTTCAGTAATCTTCACGTAATCTCCCTTTTCAAATAACATTGTCGCAGATTTTTCATCAGGCTTGATGAGTCCTTCAAGGTTACTTTCTGATTCTCCAACTTGAAATTCTGATGAAATTGCACATTGAATTGTCGATTGTTCTAGCGAGGCTTGTTCTTTAATTGGTGAAGCTCTCTCGAACAGTCCAGTTTCATCTCCCATTATTATTTCCTCTTTCTGTGCTATTTCTTGGCTTATGAAGTCAACCACAGCCTTCCTGCTCTCTGGAGTGTCGCCCACCTTGTATATGTTCTCTTTGTCTTCTGTTACAACCTCCGTTACTGAAATACCTTCTTTGGTTGTAACGGATACCTGAACATTGTGTGTTTTATGGGCTGGAGCGTCTTCCAGGGTGGACTCGGTCTCGGTTAAGTTTGTCTCTGTGACGACGACTTCTTGCAGCGGGGTACTTTCTATTTTAGCCTTTTCCATAGTCGGGCCGGGTTTATCCAGCTTACCCAAATGGATGTCAGTTATTGTCTCAGTCTGATACGCTATTTTGTGTCCCGAAAGACAAGTGGTCAGAGCGTTAGCCGTTTCTGGAGTTTCTGTCTTCAACTCGAGCTCTTTGTCGTGGCATATGACTTGCTCAATGTGCACACCTTCTTGGTCTCCAATGTGCACAGCGGCGGTCTTCTGCTCCGGTTTTATTTCACCTTTCCATTCGGCTTCAGTTTCATTTACTTGCTGCGCTAGGATTTCCACACTTTCTAGCGGAACGTGGTCGCTTCTGGCTTTTTCAGCGTCCATTTTGAACTGGTCGATAGGCTTTGCCGAGTCCTGCACGTCGACGGCGGACTGTGAAGCTATTTTCTGGGCTGTAATTGACGGCTGGGCAGTAACTCCTTCTGGTAGTGATTTCTTGGTGTAGTCACCCACCGTATTTTCTGTCACCACCTCAGTAACTGATATGCTTTCTTCTTCTAGAACAGTCACACCGGCTGCTTTCTTCTCCATAATCAACTTAGCAGGTTGTGCACTCACGTTCTCATGACAGACTGTCTCCTCAGTGATTGTTTCTTGGTAGGGTATTTGCTTGAGTGAAGCCACCGTTTGGAGATTTTCTCGCTTAAGGTCACTTGTCCTGCCTTCGGGCAATGCTTCTTCCACTACTAGCGACTGCAGCGGATGTGTCGGCACGGTCTTACCTTTGTGCGCTTCAGGAATCTCAAACACCCCGTGCACTCCTTCTTTTTCGATAGTTTCCGTCGTAAAAGTCACAACCCCCTTAGCGAGCAGTTTTTCCGTTTCCGTTTGGTCTAACGTACATTGCTGGGGAAGTTCCATAGTTTTCAGCGGAGTTTCACTGTCCTGCAAAAGCACTTGATGTACTTCTTTGGCTTCCACAGATTGAATGTTTGTTTCTGCCGTGTCCGTTTTGAATTTAAACGTTTTATCAAACTCCATTGGTATTTGCTGAGTGCTGATTTCTGAAATGGTGACCGGCTCTTGTGGGCGAATGCTGGATTCGGCATATGCTTTGCTTGGACTTGTTTCTGGTATGAAAATACCTTCCATTTCTTGTACTGTTGTTTCTGACACTTTGGAAGTTTCTAGACTGGCCAATGTCGTTTGTGCTTTCTTCATTCCGGGTTGTTCTCCCGCTTCAAATGTTGTTTCTTTTTCTTCGACGACAGTTTGTGTTGTTACGGCTGTTTCTTTGTCTGTGAAGTCGACTTCGGCTTTTTTCTTTTCAAAGAAGGTAATTTTCAAAATGGACGTGTGATCGTGGTGTTGAACTGAACTGACTTGGAGACCTTCTTTGGTTGATATTTCCTGGTTGGCTTTCGACGTTTCAGGGAGTTTCGATGAAATGAATTCGTCTTCTTTTTCGTGAACCTGAGAGTCGCTGATGACTATGGAATCTTTCGGGGACATGCCGAGATTTGCCTTCTGGAAAGGAGGCAACCTCCCCGGTACGTACTCTCCCTCTTTTTCAGGCGCTTGCATAATTTCAGTAATTGTCGTCTGCTGTTTGACAAAAGCCGCATTGGCCGTTTCAGTTGGTACCACTCTCTCTGGAATGTACCTCTCTGGCTTGGTCTCGGGGAAAACCTCGCTGACAGTCAGCGGCTCCTGAGAAGACAGATCGGTCTTGGGTTTCACCGGTGACGGCCTCACCATGTCAGTCAATTTATCCTCTGACTGTCCCTGAGTAACTTCCGTCACCGTCAAGCTCTCTTGGGGTATGACGGTTTTCCCTGCAGTGGCAGTCGTTGGTTGCTTATCCGGTGCTACAATACCCTCTTTTAGCGATGGACTTGTTTCAGTGACTGACATCGCTTCGTGCGTTATGAGTGAAAACACTGCTGAAGTTTGTTTTTCTTGTGTGATTGTTGTTTCTTTTACCGAATCTTCTACTGTGGTTTGTCCAATTTGCACGCTTTCGTTTGGAACGAATGATTGCTGCACTTCTTGAGTTTTGGGAATGAATTGCCCGGTGAACTCACTAACCGTTGAATGAATCCTAGTCTCCGTTACCGAATAAGGCTCCACAGAATCGATGTTTGGTTGTGCTTTGGCCTCTTCAGGTTTCCCCTCTTTGGCGTCTATTTCTTTTTCTTCACCTTTGGTTATCTCTTGAGCAATCACGTTATGAGGAATGATGTTTACACTAGCACGTTCTTGATTGGTCGGCACATCCCCCAACATCAGAGTCTGGTCCTGACTGACGGTTTCACTGACGACTTTGGACGTGCTTAGAGGTAAACTTCTCACCCGCTGGTCGACTAGCACGTCAAAATCTTCCACCACTTCCTCAATCGGCGATGTCACTTCCATTCCAGGCTTTTTTGTTTTGAGCTTTTTCGTTATCTTGCGAACGCCTTCTTCCACTTCGATGATTTCTTCTTCGTCTTCTTTTTTGCCTCTCTTTGTTATTTTCTTCTTCTTCTTCACAATCTCGCCTTCTTTCTTTCTTATCAATAGTATACTATCTTCCTCCTCGACGATACTTTCCGTGTCAGTCTGCCTGTCATCAGGCTGCGTCACAATCACGTTGTCTTGCATTTCGCTCGTGGTACTTTGATCATCTTCCACTTCTGTGATTGTGATTGTTTCCTCTTCTTTTGTCTTCGTCTTTTCATTGTCTCGTCTCTTCTTTTGTTCGATCTCTTCGATAGTTTCTGTGGAAATAATCCAATTTTGTGTCAATACAGACATTGGGGGATAGCTAAACATCCACTGTGTTTGGTTATGTTTATTCAGTTGATTGCACAAAGGTTGGCTAACTAGATTGAATCTATTTCTCATTTTTATTCAAAATACTGGCATTTATTTAATTTTGTGTGTGCAATCAACGATCTCTTGGTTGTGTCAAAGGCCCATTTGCTGGAGAAATGCACCTTTGACTTGTGAGGTATGATGAATTGATTTGATGGTTCGATGTTTAATTGCGATGCAGTAGCGTTTTTTTGATTTGTTACATCTACTTGCGGTTTCTTTGGCGTTGGAGTTGAAAAGCAGGTTGAGGCTTTGGGGCGGGATGGACGCGGGAACTAGAAGTATTGTGGGCCGTCAGTGACGTTGAGCTTCATCGTCGATCACGATTACCAACTCAACGTCCCAACTGGGCCATACAAGTTTTTTTTTTTTTTCCAACACGTTCCCGGCTCATCTCCGCTGTGAAATGTGGGCTGTAGCTGGTTTTTTTTTTTTTTTTTGTTTAGTGTGGCGTTTGCTCTAGTGTTATACAACACGGCCGTTTGGTTGCTTCAATAAAGCGATACATACCATGAGAAGCAATTACTGGGGCGCCACGCTTGCCAACATGTTTTACTCACTGAGCATGCCACCCATAGAAGCATAAAATCGTCGTTTTTTATGAAATCAAAGCGCAAACAAAATTAGGACAAAGTTTTAAAATTTGATAGTGTCACTTTGTGAACCCGGTTATCCTGAGATTGGATCTGTCAGGGTAGCCAACTCAAGCAACTGGGTCCTGCGACTTCTACACGGTCGCTTTGCATAGCGCCTTTCGTCTACTCAAAAAAAAAAAATGAAAAAAAATGCAGTAACTCACCATCTTTAAAATTGACATTGGCTAAGCTGTAAGAATTGTTTGGTACCAAAAAAAAGTCTTGACAGTGAACATAATAATTTTTGAAAGGTTTGATAGCAGGAAATTCCGTAGAAGCAGAAGCAGGAAGGCTAGAAAAGAAGCTGAAGCACGGTTAATAAGCTGGATAAATTTGACTTAACTATAATGATGGAGGATGTTGCAAGCCATGCATTAGATGTCATGCAGCCAGTCATGCTCCGTTACAATGGTTAGAACATGTAGTTATGAGTACATATGTGACAGATAGAAATGAGCTGTGGATGGCATTTACAATGAGTACATAACAGTAATAGATAGATAAAGATAAATTTTTCGTTTATAAAAATTTCCAAATTTGGTATTTTACTTCATAATTGCATGTGGGTTTTACCTTCTACAACTTGTTCTACGGTTCTGGTCTTCTTCTGAGTGACTGTCCTCATTTCTGCAACACACAAAAACGGGATTTATGGTATTTTGAATGATTAAAAATTGTAATAAAATATAATAAGCAATTTAATAATAAGGGACACGTATTAAGAAAAAAATTGCTTGACAATTCAGCCAGTTGCGGTGTAATTCATTTTCTAGGTTGTTTTAGCTCCATGCAGCCTTTGGCATTTGACGGCTTGAATTTATTGACAGAGATTGATAATTGTCATAATTATTATGAGAGGAATTGACGTCGCCTTAGGGCTCCGTTGTTGTGCATTATTAGAGCACTTAAATTACAGCTTAGTCGGTTCTGATTTCAGAGGTGACGATAACCTGCCACGCCTCTTTTAGCAACATTGATCAATTCTACCGTGGCTTGTAATTACAAGCTCACCTGGGTGTACTATTTCAAATTTTCCGCTTCTTTTTCGAAAAACTGGACTTAAAAAAACTAGCTCTAGTATTTATTTACTTACCTGATGTAAAAGCTTCGGTGCCTTCCACTAAATTTTTTTCTTGTTTGTTTCAGGGTGAAAGGTGAGTGTCAACTTCGAGCCTACCTAAACTCATATTCTATGAGTATTTGTAATTATTCTAGAGGGACTTTGTCTGAATTTGCCTGAACTTGTGTGTTGCGGATTTACTGGTGAGTACAGTTGGATTCCCCGTATGAAGGTTTTGTGTGGGTTGGCAGGTTTGTGCAGGCGTGGGGAATGACATGGGAATCCAAGAGAGGTTCCCCAGGCCTACTCTACTCTACTCTTGGCCCCAGGGAGCAAATATTGAGGTCCTTCGACGTCAGGGATGTGCATCACGCTGTGCATTGTGACAGTGTGGGAGGGGTAAACCTACTGGATTGACTGCATCTATTGTATGGGGAACGAGGGGAGCCTCTCCACTAGACCTGGCGGTGCATGATGGTACTGTGTGATTCAATTAGCTATAGCTTGGGCACTGAGGAAGAAGAGTGTTATTCATAGTGTCGCCCCGATTCTCAGAATCTTAGTAAGTAAGTTAGTAATCTCTGTAGACAATTTTTCCCAATTTTTCTATTAGGTAGGTACCTACTGGTAGGATGAGGGTTTAAGACTAAATTCAGAATTGATGCAACTTAGAAATTATTGTGTTACAATCTCATCCTTTTGGTTTATAATTCTTGGAATAATACACACATCTCAAAATTTCACATTATACGCCGTTTTGGGCAGTAGATTTTATTTATTTATTTTTTTTCAACTGTGAAATTTTGACAAAATACTCGGTTTACCATCTAGTTGTCCCCGCAAGGTTTTCAGCCCGATCGCCCAAACCCGTGGGGCTAAATCGGGGATACGGGAGGGGTTTTCTGCTGGTTAGGTGTCGTTTTCGAAGTATTTTTGGACGTAGAATCCATTTTTGAGGGTCCCAGAACAATCCGATTTCACCGTGGGGATCTATTGGGCTCTCATGGGGGGTAAAAATGGGATTTTTGAAGGATCCAAAGGAGTCAAATATGGAGTCGTTTTCCGAGTAATTTCAAACGCATAATTCATTTTTCGTGGTCCTACATCTGTCCAAACATCGTGCATTTTTTTTTTTTTTTTTTTTTTTTTTTTGTCAAAATATTTGTTCAGTGACAGATTGAATTTGTGCACAATTTTTAATATCAAAGAATAATAAACCCTTGTGGAAGATTTGCAGCATTTTTTATATAGCAAAGCACGCTCGTTGAACTTTGGCCGCAGAGGCTTGTGTGGTGGTGCTCCAAGTGGCATCCGAATTATGCCACATTTTTGCTGGAAATGTTGAACGTGGGGAGTCTAACAGGAACGTGAGAAATACGGAGTAAGGACCGATCAATATCCGATTTTTCAAGAAAAGATTCAGCAAATTTTTTGAATTAATTTCACTCACCAAATAATATCTAAAATCAATTTTGAAAAATCGAGCGATTTTTTTCCCCTTCGACATTTAAGTTAATTAAATAATGTCACCGCAGATCCTTCCCATAACTGATAGAAGTTAAATGAAACCAAGTGGCCCAGACAGCTCCACCAATCTGAACGTATACAATCATTGTATATATCAGTGTATACTATACATAACATAATCAAACCCAATTATCTCATTCGGGGCTGGTTTCACTAAGAAATAAAACCGCGGTTTACGTCGTGTTTTAGTAGTCTCTACCTTCGCTTTAATGTCAGCTTTTGCTTTATTTCAGTTTTAAATTCTGTAAAACAGCGTCAGAAGTAATTTTTGTTACTTACCAATTCGTTATTTTCTTACATTTGGCCAGAAAGTTGTAAAAAAAAAAAAAAAAAAAAAAAATCGAAACGCCAAATCAAAATTGATTTTTGTCAAAATCGATATTTTGGTTGCTCGTTTTTTTAGGTCCGATATCGAATTGATTTTGCTTGAAAGGGTATCATCCATCTCTGGCTTGTTGGCCGGTGGGGTTTGATGAGGGTGGTAGATGGGTTGTTAATTAAAACAGCAGAGTTTGTGTTGGCAGAGCGCTTTCGGAGAGTGATGAATGAGACGGAGGCCCCCTCTGCACATACAAGGTACACTTCATCGCATTTATAGAGCTAAGTCTAGGTAACTTTAAACTACTTGGGGACTTAAGAAACCCCTCCATAAAAAAATTGAGGTTGTGCCTGATACATGGATTTGTCTGTACAGGCACTGATGATGTATCTTTTGATAACGAAAGCGCTCTGCCAACACAAACTCTGCTGTTTTAATTAACAACCCATCTACCACCCTCATCAAACCCCGCCGAATTGACTTTGTTATTACGATGCCCATCCCTCATACGGAGAACGGAAGAGTCGGCTAATTGAAAAACGGGAAAATCTACCAGAGAGTGGTCACTGCTTGATCGGTGTAGTCTTCCTTGTTGGGTGTCGCCTACAATCAACGTTCGCCATTTTCCTTTTCTAACAGGCAATTTGTTTGCCCCTTTAGAATCCACAGAATTATTCCCCCAATAAGGAATGAGCGCGTGTTGGGTTATATCATCCTGGGCCGTGTTCTTGGAAGCAAAAAGTAGAGAGAAAAAAATCATTTTTGTGAACAAAAGTCATGATGTGGATATTCATCAAAAGATGTTCCGAACGATTTGATTTTCTGGCCTTGACGTCATGACCACCCCCACATTAACTTGGGAGGGGCTGTATTGACCAATGAGGAGGCAGATTCGTAAAACAGGTGGGGGGGGGGGGGTTGACTTCAACCCTAAGAGCTGATTCCTCGTCCTGCCGCAAATTCAGACCAACTTTTTCATAATAATCACAGTTTGATTCCATTTTCATTGTTATTCGGGAGCCTTCTGTCGCTTAAAAAAAGGGCATGTTCATTCCTTTATTTAGATCTAAGATTCTAGGCTGAAAAAAGGGGAAATATCGGGGTGTAAGAAGCCTGTAAGAGTAACGTACTCGAGTTGTCTCAAGATGGGGCCACTCGGGCAATGTCAACCTGCCTTCATTTTCAATGTACACGGAGGTCCTCCATTATCAAGTCGTCTCTAACGAAATTTTCATTACCTAGTACATTTTCGGCACTAAAACATGTACCCCGCCAGTTCAACCTACCTGTTTTCGCACCTGTGAAGGATAAGTACCTACCACATGGAAAATCTGAATAGAATAGAAAAAGGCTGACTACAATTTTGAAGCTGTGGCATAAGAAGCGATAGAGCTATTGTCAAAATCTATAGCGCAAATGCAATTCAAAATGTAGCGAGACAGCGAAATGTAGCAATGCGGATTACGTGAAATTCTGTTAGTCGCTCTGGCGAAATTATGTGCGCGTTTGGCGTAAAAAACATCACTCTGAAGGGATGAGAGGGAAATAAGGTGCAACGAAATTCAACACGAAAAACGTATATTATTCACTGCAAATCAACAACAACAAAAACAGAGGATTATTTCGTTTCACATTACAATAAAATACATATATTCACGTTAACAACAATTTGCATTTTAAAATGATTATATACAGAGGACGATTGACACATAAACAATCACTTTATACAATAGGATTTATTTTATAGTACACAGTTATGTTGTCGGCACTGACTATGTTATTTCACTCAAATAGCTTGGTTAGTTCTGATTATCCACTAGAAGGAAATGACGTAGACTAGAAAAAATGTACACTGAATGACGGAACGCTATGGCTAAAAATTGTCATCAGTACCTTGTACTTCAACTTGACTCGTTTCGGTAATTGTTTCTGTGGCGGTTTCTTCAGCGATCACCTGGAAATGAAGGGGTTGGGGTCGAGTTTTAGTGTATTTGGAGTTGAAAACCGAAATGATTCAAGGAGGACTGAATTTCGTTACTACACCTAAATAGTTCACACGGTTGGGTTGAACGGGGACACTTACAGGCATGGTGGACACGGTCTCCCAATGCGGTGTCTGGAAGTCGCGGGGTCTAAAGAGGGGGATGACTTCCTGGACGGTGGCGTGGCGGAGGTCGACCATCGTGAGGAAAGCCTTGAAGACTCCTTTGAGAGTGCCTTCAAGAGTCTCTTCTTGGGTGACCATTTCCGAGATGAGGGAGCTGTGACCGACCCGCTCGACGAGGCTGACGAGAGCGTTTTGAGCGGGAGCGGTTTTCAGAGCGGGGAGTTCATCCGTGTCGTAGAGAGTCAACACCTGTAAAAGATTCGCGTGTAGAGCCTATTCATCGTGTATTTGCCAAGCGTTGTAAATGGGCTTACCTCTTCAACAGAAACGCCTTTCTTCCTGAGGACATCGACTTTAGCCAGTTCCCGCAAAGGTGCCTGCCAGGGTCCGAATTCCTTGACGTTCATCCCCTCCAACGTGTCTTCAATCTCATCGACGGACACGCTCGCTCTGGTCACTTCAGCAGTCTGCAGCACTTCCGTCTTCTCCGTCGCCTTCGTCACAGTCCTCGTCTGAGTCACCAACTCGGACAGCGCGCTCTCTGTTACAGTTTCAGACACGGTAACGGACCTCTGCTCGCTCCTGACCACCTGAGCAGTTTCGGACGTCTCCGTCGTCACCGCCAAAACCCCCGTCTCGTCTGCAGGGATTGTCTCCGTCACCGTGACGGACTCTTGAATTGGAGCAACGACACCCGCCACGTCTGGTTCGTCAGTTGGAAACTGTTGCTCGTCGCTGACTTTCTTGCATGAAGCAACTGCTGACACCTCAACGGACTCCTGGATGTCCACAGTTCTCTGAGCAGTTGCCTGCAATTGTTAATCATTATTGCAAAATTCTGGAAAGTGTTTTTTTTTTTTATTTCAACAGCAACTTACTGTTTCGGTGGTTTCTGTAAATGGTGCAGTAGATTCTAACGGCTGCACTTCTCCCACATCGACAGTTTCTCTCTCGGTTTCTTCTGATGTCACTCGCTTTATCTTCTTCTTCTTAATTTTCTTCTCTTTCTTTTCTACTACTTCTTTGATTTCTTCAACTTCTTCCTCTTCGAAGTCACCTTGTCCTGTCAAAATTCATTTCAGTGGTAGTGCTCTCCCGTTTTCGCAAATCACAACAGGTTTGGTAGCTTACCGATAATGTTGATGGTGGCCTTGGAAATTGCCTCGCCGATGTTGCTCGAGGCTTTGCACACCCAAGTTCCGGCATTCTCCGGCTTGACCCTCTTGATCACCACGGTGGACCTGTTGTCTTTAATGGAGATCTCCACGTTCTCCGATGCTCTGACCAGTTTGTCTTCGTGGTACCAAATGACAACTGAAAACAAAGGGACGCTCCACGTTAGGAAACAGTCAACCAAAATGTAACCAGACGTTAACGATTACCGCACCTGGTTGAGGGTTGCCGGTGTAAGTAGCGTCGAACACCACCGTCTCCCCCGTTTTGACGTGAGAGTCCGTTATCTCCTTAGTAAACGTCGGTTCCGCCTGTGTCGCTGCAATCACCAGATAGAGTTAGACAAAATGGATTCAATTTCGAACCAGACTTTGCCAAAGGCCTGTCATTTTCCCCCATAACCTGTTAACTTATACAGAATATATCTGCGGGCAAATTCCCCTTCACACACTTACCTATAACTAATGACTAGAAATATATTTGTCGCTGGAGCCAGTGAGACCTTCAATCATCTGAATATGGAAATCACACAATCGGTTAATGACAAACAACACCAAGTTAAAACACATTACACAAAAAAGACGCTTTTCAGTTTATTCCGTCAAAACATTCATTTTCATTATCAACTTTTTCATCATTAAAAATAGTTACATCTACACCAGTCGGATACGTAACCCAGAAACAGGTTTTTTCTAAAAATTGAAAATTCCGGTTTTAATTATTTATCGGGGGGGGGGGGGGGGGGGGGGGATTTTTAGTAGAACTTGGGATGTCCGAAGAAGATGTTTCGCCCTTTTTTCGGATTCATGCACAGTTTTTGAGCTCTAAGGCAAAAATTGTAAGTGCAGAAGAAGTATAACCTCCCCCCTGACTGGTCTTGTAACACAGAGGTTGACGTAACACCCAAAAGCAAGATAGTCAAAAACTTAACGACCCTTACTAGTGGAATAGTTCTTAACTGGACTTTCTGGCAAAGCACGCAACATCCCTAACCCCCTCCCTGAGCACTCTGAAAGGATTAGGCAGTAAATTTTGGTACATGAAAAGTGTTTAGCAGCAAAGGGTTGGGGCATGGAGGTGTTTTGAAGGACCAGTTCTAACACTAACGAACACACTAAATTACCTACAAACAGTGTAAGAGGTGATTTATTTATCTGAAATCGGAATTAAGAGTACGATAGGAAAAAACATCGGAGGGGGTGAACAGAATAAACTGACATTTATTAGTTAGGTTAGTTGATTCACCTGAGGTTAGGAAAGCTGCGGCAAGGCCGTTGTCCGAATCCATGCATTGGCTTTCAAGCAAAAGGAACTCCTGCAGCTCTTCGGAGCTGTCGGCTTGGTGGAGCTGGTGGAACGACTCCGGGTCGAGTTCTCGGGGTTCCAGCGGGTACAAGGTCCTGTGGAGGGTGTGACACCCGGTGCCGCCCACCTCGCGAGCGTACGCCTCTTCGGTGGTTTTGCTCCTCGGGAAGGTTCTCGACCGGAGCTCGTAGCTCGACTCGGAGCGGGATAAGTCGGTGAGGGAGACGGACCTTTTCCCGGCGTCGGATTTCTCCTCGGAGCTCGACGGCTCGCTTTTCTCTTCGATCGGCGGGAGTAAATAGAAACTGTCTTGTTTGTACGAGCACGACTCATACTCACACTCCATCTCTTCGCTAAGCATTTCGCAACAACTGTCGTACTCGGACTCTTCTTCAATCTCACTCCGCACACTTTCATGCTCCAAACTGTCCGCAGACATCGCCATATTACCTTTCAACTTCTCCTGCATCTCCTCCATCTGAACCACCCATTCCGGCTTCTTGTACAAGCTCGTCCCAACGATTTCTGAAAAAACCGAAAAAAACACCCAATTACTCTCCTCCACCTCGACAACCTCTACCTGAAAGATAAATTTTGCATTAGCCCTGAAAAAGCTGAAAAAGAAAAATGTGAGGTGTGGAAATGTATTAGAAAGCTGTGTTATGTTTATTTTTTTGCTGTGGGGATTTAAGCGGTAGAAGCAGTAGAAGTTGCAGCCAGAAGCTATACCCTGAAAAATACATAAATCATTAAAATGTGAAAGTAACAGAATTAACTACAAATATTTTAAATCCGGGAGTTGGCAGCTGAAAGTAAACAAACGTTTTAGAATTCCATGAAAACGGACTAACTAAATGTTGTGAGAAAGAAAAAACGCTGCAAATTTTACACAAGGGTTTATTATTCTTTGATATACCTAGGTTACATGTGCAAAAATTATTTCTGTGTCAATAGAAAAAATTTTGGAAATTTTTTTTTTTGATTTTTTGTTGCAAAAAATTTTTTTTGGATTTTTTTTTCAAAAAATTTCCAAAATCTTTATTGTTTACTCGAAAAACATTTAAACTCCTGGGATCCTTCATAAATCCCATTTTTAGCCCCATGAAAGCCCTCTAGATCGCCACAGTGAAATCGGATCGTTTCGGATCGTTCCGAAAATGGATTCTACGTCCAAAAATACTTCGAAAACGACACCTAACTCGATCTCATAGCTAAAAGCCTTAAAAAAAAACCTCCCATAGCCCCATTTTAGCCCCATAGCGCCCCACGGGTTTGGGCGATCGGACTGAAAACCTTGCGGGCACAACTAGATGGTAAACCAAGTATTTTGCCAAAATTTCAGATTTTTAAAAAAATTCCTACTGCCCGGACGGCGGACGGACATTTTGAATTGAGAATGTAGACCTCTTGAAACGGGTAATGTCAAATTACGAGGCCGATCGGAGTCGTCGACCCCCGTCGCGAAAACATAGGTGTATTATTCCAAGAATAATAAACCAAAATGGGAAGTTTTCAGCTAATTATGCCTACACTCCATTAGGTCAATCTCCACTATTTGAGCTAATTAGATGGTTTTTATTTTTTGAGGAACTGAAATGGTTTTTCAATTTTTGAGGGAAAAATCGAAGTTTTGATTTTTGATAAAATGATTGACATTTTTATTCTTGAAAAGTAGGTTGCATTTCATCACCGAAACCCTCATAAAAGTGAAACTCATAACCACCAATGGATCCGTGATCGACCTAGATGGTTGTTTACCTGGAAGGTCGATATAAGCGACGGTCTGAATGACGCCCAGTTCGTTGTGGGCCTCGCAAACGATTTCGCCGACGTCGTCCGGATATATTTCGGGTATCGTCAACACGCTCGTGCCGTCGTCGTAATTCTCTATGATGAACTCTTCGGAGGGGGCGAGTTCCGCTCCTTGTTTGTACCAGTGGACAGTTGGTTGGGGGGTCCCTTCGGCTTTGACTAGCATCCTGAACGGTCAGAGAATGTGATTGATTTACGGTGGAATTTAGCATGATGCATGCTCAGAATTTACCTATTGGAGATTTAGTCCTGAATGAGGTCTGAATTAGTTTTAGAAGAAACGTATTTACCTTAGTACTTCTCCAGGTGTCGCTTGTACCAACTGAGGCAACGGCGTGACAAACGTGGGAGCAGTTCTGAACTCATCAGGAGCTTCTGTGGTCATTTCCTGCAAAATAGCGCTATCGTCAGTAATGGAGTTCAATAATGTTTTCATCAAATGTTGTACTTTTCCAAACCTTATCGCCCAGCAGATCCTCTTCAGATTCGCTGCGGACAGAGAGCAACGTGGACGTTTCTACTTCGGTTATAGTCGCCATTTCTGAATCTGGCACGTATTCATAGGCTGAAAACGAATATTAAAACGTGCTGTATTTTGAAAATGTGACTGAATTTTTACATGAGAAATTTTGATGTTTTACCTTCGACGGAAAGCGTTGTGGCGGTGATGGCTTCGCCCGCAATATTAGTGGCGACGCAGGTGTAGACGCCGCTGTCTTCGGGGAAAACTTCGGTGATGGCCAGACTGCAGACACCTTCTTCGTCTTGTTTGATCGTCTTGTCTTTGGCTTCGTGGATCGGCTTGTCGTTGTGGTACCACCTGACGTGAGGAGTGGGTTGACCGACGACCTTGGCGGTGAAAAGGACGGGCTCGCCGTCCATGACTTTGGCCGTTTGAGGTTTGACGACGAAAGACGGGGACAGGAGGTTGGTCACTTCCGACTCCGGCCCGACGTTGAGGGTCGCCGTGGATGTGACCGAGCCGGCTACGTTTTCGGCTCGGCAGGTCACTTCCCCGACGTCTTCGACGGTCGTCTTTTCAATAACGAGCGTAGACGTGTTGTCTTCGCTGCTCACTCTGACATCCGGCCGAGTCTGCAATGAACGACAAATCAGTACACATTTGACACTTCAACTATCAATATTAATTTCAACGCTGAAAATATCTCACCGTTGCAGGAGCGTCTCTGATGAACCACTGGAAGGAGCACGTCGGGAAAGATTCTACCTCCGTCGTCATGACGACCACTTCCCCTTCGCAAACGAAAGTCGGCCTCAACGGCTTGACGAACCGCGGAGCTCTCACTTTTTCCATCTCTTCGATCTCCTCGATGTCTGCGAAAGGGGGAAAAAAGATGTGTTCCTTCAGACGAAACCAGACAGGTGACATAATTTAATGGGAAAGAAATTCCTTTTTCGTAATTATATAGGAGGAATAGGTTCGGTCGTTGACGCGGTAGTGAACGTTTCCTGTTGATATCGGGGTGGATTTAGTTAGGGAAGAAACTTGTCATCGTAATCATAGAGAATGAATGTCCCCTCTAAGGTTTCCTATTAGAAGAGCCAGTTAAACGTTTCCACTTTCCTATGATAACGTCTGGACGGTGCTTATCTAAGCTTCCTTATTAGCACCACAGTCAAAACAGTGAAACTTCAAAACTTCGACAAAAATCGGCGTTTGGCAACAATAACTAGGTATCCCAAAATATCGATTTTTTATTTTATTTTTACGATATGCATTACATACATTTCAAAATTAGCTTTCTCCATTTTTGAGGCCGCGGAATCAAAGAAGACGAACAGTGCAAGCCCGCTGACCTTGTGTCATATTCACCAACACCGATCGTTTTTCGGGTCTGGTGACCAAACGAAGACGGAAGGGAGGGGAACCCCCTAAAATTTCTGCATCCACAACTACTCCGAAAACGACACTTCTCTCGACCTTTGGATAAAATCCTTCCGAAAAATCTCAAGTGTACCCCACTGAAAAGGGCTGTAAACGTCTCAACACTTATGAGTAAGGCTCGGATTGATACGCTCAATAAAATCACCTAATATGCTTGAAAAACACCGTTAAAATTTCATACAAAGGGAAGTGAAACGAAAAAATCGGAGCGGCGGCTTATGGTAAATGGATATTTTGACTTTGGGGACAGAAAGTCGAAGCCGTCGTTTTCGTACGTACTTTCGTCGTAGTAATTTTGGACGTAAACTTAATCTATTGGGGGGGGGGGGGGGTTGTCAGGCCTGTTCATTCGCACCGTGAGGATATGTGGGGTTTAAGGCCGGGGTTTCTGTAGAGTTATGGCCAGGGAATCGAGTGAGATATTGCGTAGGAACTAATTTTTGACCTGTAATCGATTAATGAGTCTCTCAACCGACTACAACTTGAGCTCCTCGGGGCTACAGAAGGGGTTTTTGAAAGTCTCATGGGGCCGAGTGTCGTTTTTGAAGTGTGTTTGAACGTACAGTCCGAATATGAGGGTCTCAGACCCGTCGGACCTCACCATGAAGTAAGTACGTTCCTTTTGAAGGATATCAGGAGGTCGAATGAAACACCACACAGGTATACATTTTTTTGACCGACTTTGTTGTGCTACTTCATTGAACCGTCAATTTGAATTAAATTTTGAACTTTTCTCATGAAATGTTATGTTGTTGTACCTTGTTTTTTTTATCCTTGAAAAATGTATACCTGTAAAAATGTGTATATGTGTACAAATGTACTATTAGTCCACAACTTTGCCAATCATTGGCATTTTCTTGGACCCAAGTCCAGAGAAGGGGCCTCGTGGTCCTTATGCGTTGAAAATGTATCAAAATGCAAAATTTTTGGTGCCAGAGTTTGCATTAGGTCTTCTTTAAAAGTTTCAACGTTTACTATATCGGGGGGGGGGGGGGGGGGTGCTCTAAAGATTATCAACATAGTATAGTTTCGAGGGATGCACGTGGATTTTGAGTTTCAACAGTAAAAACTGGAGGAGCCTCATGTGATGGTTCGATTAACGATGCTTATATGAGTACCTAACGTCTAAGTACCATGAATACCCCCTGCATATGCATTACCAACCAACTCTTTTCTATCTAGAGTCATTTTGGATTTGGAGTTTCTCATGTAGGTACAGGTAGTGTATTTTATGGTGAAATGGAAAAGATTGGAATCAGATGTGATCTGATGTGAATTTCATCGTACCCCACGAGGTTAAAACCCGCCATGTGTTCACTTACCTATGGTTTTCACTGTGCATGAAGTTCGAGCTTCTCCCGCTTTGTTCGTCACTCGGACTTCATATTTTCCAGTTTTCTTTTTCGTCGTCTTCTTGATTTTCAACACGGTTTTCCGCTCTTCGATTATGATCTCTTCTTCTTCGTCAGTTTTTTCGATTTCTTTCCCGTTCCTAAACCATTTGACGATGAGTGTCGGAGACCCAGTGAATTCCGCTTCCAGCGTCACTGGGTGTTCTTTCGGTACGACTTGGGCTTGCAGAGGTTTGGTGATTTTGGGCGGCTCCAACTTTTCGGGTAGTTTTTCGTCTGGTTGGTTACCTGAAACATTTTTGTAGGTAGTAATTTTGTAAAAAAAAAAAAAAAAAAATCTATTATGTTGTTAACATCAGATGTCTACTCACTTATGACCAAATTGGCGCGACACTCGGCCTTTCCGAACTTGTTCACCGCCCGGACCGAGTATATTTGCTCGTCGATTTCGGTCGTTTCGACTATCGTCAAAACGCTTCTGCCTGTTTCGGGTGAGAATGCGACGCTGTGCAGCTGATCCGGCACGATTTCCTGGTTGGCCCTGAACCACGTCACGGTCGGGGTCGGCATTCCCGTCACTGTGCAGTCCAGCTCCGTCAGCGTCCCTTTCTGGGCGATTTTGGGTTTTAGGGGTTTGACGATTTTGGGAGGCTCGCCGGGTTCTTCTTTCTCTGCAAAAGACGACAGACATCAACGAAAATTCCACATTTCAAGGTTACATCGCCGCTCTGTGTTAACGTAAAAGGAGGAATTCAAGCCACTGCTAGAGGCCTCGGATACCATGGCAGAGAAATTGAACTTCGACCTCCCCTTCTAAGTTCTCTCTAAGAGCGCTGCACTAGCGAAGGCTCCGTAGCCAAAGGCAAGCTATTCATCAGATTCTCTAAATCAAGAGCATGAGGTATGCTCAACCTGGAGAGAATTGATATGCTACTGCTTGTTGGCCTATTTAACAGGCCACTGCTTGCTCCGGTATCAACTTGGGACATAGTCAATGCAAAGCTAGGGGATCTCAGTGCCTCAGTCCTGAGGAGGCTGGTATATCAACCAACTTAGAGACTAGGGTTAGTAACAAAGAGGAAAGGGAAGTCCAAGCCTCGTAAATAACGAAATAGTGCGGATGAAAATCCAAACAGGTTTTATAGGTTTCTTTATAAGCCCTTTCTAAAAAGTGCGTACGAAGCGTAAAATCCATTTTTAGGCAACCAGCATCTACTGCTGCAGCATGGTTTCTGAGCCAGAGAGAGGCAGTCGTGTCGCTGCCTTCTGCCACAAATAGACCCATTACGGACTGCAGTGTCACCCGTGACTCATTACAAATATTGCCAGAAATCAGGATATTTTAGACAAAACAGGCAAAAATTAGGCCTATTAAATCTTTGATATTATTACTGAAAACATAATTCAAGCATAACACACCACTCTTCCTTTATGAGCACACTGTTAAGTAAATTTCGCCAAACTCTGGATAAAAACCGATGAAATCAAATAAACTTCATCATCAGTAAATAACCAACAAGCAACACACTGTTAGTTTCCTTTTCAAATCTGTACCTATTATGACCAGATTGGCGGTGCACGTGGCGACGCCAGCTGGATTGGACGCGCGGCACGAATACGTCCCCACGTTCTCCTTCTTTACCTTGACGATCTTAAGGGTGGCGACGTTCTCGATCACGGTGATTTCGGTAATTTCGGTAGTGTGGAGTTCGAGGCCGTTGTGGGACCAGGTGATGGTCGGTTTGGGGTGCCCTTCGAAGACGCACGAGAACAACACGGGTTGCTCTTCTTCAGCGATCACCGGCTGTATTCGCTCGATGAAGCGGGGCGGCATGGGCGACACGGGTTGTTGCAGTTCGAATTGAACTTTCTTAACTTTGAGGGTCTTTTCCGTAATTTCTTCGGTGACTTCGTCAGCTTTTTTCAGCGGCAGCTTCAGTTTTTTCTTCCTGTCTTTGGCGTCTTCTGGCTGGGGCATTTCAAGCTTTGGTTCCACCTCATCTTTGGTCTCTTTCAGTGGTTCGTCTTTTTTCCAAGGCTTCAAGCTAACCACTTCTTGTTCTTCCTGCGGCAGTTCCCCTTGCTTTACCCGGAACTTCTTCTCGGGTGTCTCTTCGGTCGGTTGTTGTTTCCCTTTCCCCATCACCAGCTTGAGTTTATCTTCTTCTGGTATCTCTGGCTTAGGCTTAGCCTCTGGAGCCGTTTTCGGTTGTGGTTCTACTACCTCTGGGAGTTTTGGTGGTTCCTCGTATGGAACGAATTTTTCCAGCACAGGCTCCGGCTTAGGTGGCATCACCTTCCTTCGTTTAGTCTTCTTGATTTTTTCGGCTTCTTTGTAATTTCGAGAAAGGATGCCATTATCTACATATATAGGCTCTAGTTCGGTAATGACTAAATGTTTAACCAATGATTTAGCAGGAACCATCTTAATCCGACTTTTCAATAAAACCTTAGGGACTTTAGGTTTTTCAACGGCTTTCTTCGGCTGAGTTTGCACTTTTTTCAGCTTAATAGTAGCAAACAGTGGGACATCCTTTACATCTTTCACCTCCAACTTTTGCGGTTTCAAATCGAAGCGTTCCACTTCCATCGGGACTAATTCTACTTTTTGGGGTTTTGGTTTCTTCTTTGTCTTCTTCTCTTTATCAGGGAAGGTAACTGGTTCAATCACTTCTTCGTCGTCGTCTCGAGGGAAGGGTTTAGGTTTGGGTGCGTCCAAGCCTTTAGGTTGCTCCTCTGGGCCTGGTTTGTCTTTCTTCCATGGTTTCAACTTGATATCTTCCGGCTTATCATCAGGTGGAGGTCCTTGTTTCTTTTTCAAAGTAATATCGTCAGGTTGTGGTTCAGGCTTTGGCTTCCCTTTGCCCATGGGGATTTTTCTCTCTTCCTCAGGTTCCACAGGCTTTTCCGGTTTCACTTTTGGTTTCTTGGGTATCTCTTGCGGAACCTCGCCAGGTTTCTCTTCAATGGGTTTGATTGGTAGGTGTTCTTCTGGCTCAGGACCTTCGCTTGACGGAATATCATCCAAAGGTTTGAGTTTGATAGAGAAATCGTCTCCAGGTTCACTAGGAAGTGGCTGTTCAGGTTTAGGCTTCTTTGGCTTTTTGGATTCTTCTGGTTTATCCTCAGGCTGTTTTTTAGGGATCTTTTTCAACTTTACATCCTCTTTTTCATCCTTCTCCAAGGGCAATTTGCCTTTACCCATCACCAGCTTAGGGTGTTCCTCTTCTTCAGGCTGAGGTTTCTGCTTGGCGACTTTCTCTTTAATTGGCTTTTCAGGAACTTCGGCCTTTGGCTGTTTCTCAGGCTCTTCGTACGGTTCGTACTTTTCAAGAACTTTTTCCGGTTTCTCAGGTAACTTGGCCCTCCTCTTTTTGGTTTTCTTTATTGTCTTGGCTTCTTCATAATTCCTGGAAATGATACCGTTGTCGACATATACTGGTTCTAATTGAGTTACCGTCAAATGGTGTACAGTTGGAGGCCATTCGTGTTGTGTAATTCGGCTCTTGAGGTGAATTTTAGGAACTTTTGGTTGTTCGATTTCTTTCTTCGGTTTAACGGGAGCCTTCTTCAATTTGATTTTGGCGAATAATGGGAGATCGGCAACTTTTATTATTTCCACTTTTTCCGCTTGCACTTGAACAACATTGAGAGGAAGAGGGCCTTCGAATGGGAATTCCTTGAGGAGTGGTCGTTTCTTCTTTTTCTTTTGTTTTTCCTCTTTGGGTTGTTCAGGGATAGGAGATTCTACAGGTTTTTCGTCTGGAACATCAGGTTTTGGCTTCTTCTTCCTTCTCCATACGGGTAGACTAGTTTCTTCGGTAGCAGGAGCCTCTTCTGGAATCTCAGAGGGCGTTTCGTCGGGTTTTTCCTCTGAAGGGACAGATGGTCTCGACTTTCGCCTCCAAGGGGGAAGTGAGGGGGTCTCTTCTATTTCTGTTTCTCTGCCCACTTTGACACTGTCGTCAACATCTTGTACGGGCTCCAAGGTATCTGGAGCCTCCTCAGGCTTTTTAGGTTTCTTTTTCTTTTTGGTTTTATCTGGAGCATCAAATTTCTTTGGTTCAATTACTTCATCATCTTCATCCCGTGGGAATGGTGATGGCTTAGGTGCATCCAAGTCTTTCGGGTGTACTTCAGGCTCTGGTTTGTCCTTCTTCCATGGCTTCAACTTAATGTCTTCAGGCTTATCCTCAGGCTTAGGACCTTGTTTCTTTTTCAATGTAATGTCTTCGGAATCTGGCTCGGGCTTAGGTTTCCCCTTTCCTAGCGGTATTTTCCTCTCTTCTTCCGGCTCTGATGGTGTTGCAGGTTTCTTTTTCAACTTCTTGGGCTTTTCTGGTCCAACCTCCTCTGGTAGGTCCGCTTGCGGTTGTTTGACAACTTGATCATCTGGTTCTGGACCTTGTGAGGTTGGGAGCTCATCGAAAGGTTTGAGCTTAATTGAAAAGTCATCGCCCTCGTCACTGGGAAGGGGTTTTTCAGGTTTTGGTTCTTTTGGCTTTTTCGTTTCTTGAGGTTTCTCCTCAGGTTGTTTCCTCGGCACTTTTTTTAGCTTTACATCCTCTTTCTCTTCTTGCTCCTGAGGTATTTTTCCCTTACCCATCACTAGTTTAGGGTGCTCTCCTTCTTCAGGTTGTGGTTTTTGTTTGACGTCACGTACTTTCTTTGGCTGCTCAGGTGTGTCATCTTTGGGCTCTTTCTCAGGCTCCTTGTATGGCTCGTACGTCTCCATAACCCTTTCAGGTTTTTCAGGTAATTTTGCTCGCCTTCTTTTAGTTTTCTTTATTGTCTTGGACTCCTCGTAGTTCCTTGAAATGATACCATTATCAACATAAACTGGTTCCAGCTGGGTAACACTAAAATAGTGCCTAGTTGGAGGCCATTCATGATGGGTTATTCTACTTTTTAAATGGATTGCAGGTACCTTCACGTGTTCTACCTCTTTCTTAGGCTTAGCAGGTGCTTTTTTCAACTTGATTTTGGCAAAAAGAGGAAGGTCAGCAACTTTAACAATTTCAACTTTTTCTGGTTTAACCTCAACGACTCTAAGTGGTAGTGGACCCTCAAAAGGAAATTCTTTAAGCAGTGCCTTTGGTTTTTTCGTCTTTGGTTTAGGTTTGCCCTTCTCTTCTTCTGAAGGTTGTTGATCCCCAGGTGTAGGTTTGGTTTTCTTCTTGCGCCTCCAAGGAGGAAGCCCAGTGTCATCTTCTGAAGGTTCAGGTTTTTCTTCGGGTTGTGCCTCTTCCTGTGCCTGTGGAGTTTCCTCTTTTGGTACAAGGGGTTTGGACTTTTGTCTCCAAGGTGGAACGGCTGGGGATTCTTCTACTTCGGTTTGTTGTTCGACTTTGATGCTATCATCAGTTTCTTGTAGCGGCTGAATTGTTTCTTCATCAGGTTTGTCAGATTTCTTTACTTTCTTTTTAGGTTTTGTTTTATCAGGAGTGTCAGGGAATGCTTTTGGTTCGAGAAGTTCCTCTTCATCATCTCGAGTAAACGGTTTGGGTTTTGGCGCGTCCAAATCTTTTGGCTTCTCCTCAGTGCCAGGTCGGTCCTTTTTCCATGGTTTCAATTTTATTTCTTCCGGCTCTTCTTCTTTCGGAGGGCCTTGTTTCTTCGTCAAAGAGATGCTTTCTGGCTCAGGCTCTGGCTTTGGTATTCCTTTACCCAAGGGAATTTTCCTTTCTTCGTCAGGCTCTTCGCGCTTGCCAGGCTTTCCCTTTTTCTTTATTGGTTTCTCAGGTCCGGCAGCCTCAGGTATCTCTTCCATTGGCTCCTCGGGCAAACGGTCATCAGTTTCTGGTCCAACAGATGTTGGAATATCATCAATCGGTTTCAACTTGAGTGAGTAGTCAACGCCTGGCTCACTTAGAAGAGGTTTTTCAGGTTTGGGTTGTTTAGGTTTCTTCGCATCTTCTGACTTACCTTCGGGCTTCTTCCCAGGAATTTTCTTAAGTTTGACTTCCTCTTTCTCCTCCTCCTCTTTTGGTATTTTGCCTTTTCCCATGACCAATTTCGGTTTTTCCTCAACGTCAGGTTCTGGTTTCTGTGATGTATCTTTTGGTGGTCGAGGTGCATCTGGAGTTTCTTTTTTAGGCACCTTCTCAGTTTCCTGATAAGGTTCATATTTTTCCAGATCCGATTCCGGTTTCTCTGGCAACTTGGCTCGCCTCTTTTTGGTTTTCTTCACCATTTTCGCTTCCTCATAATTTCTTGAAATTATGCCATTATCGACATACAGGGGCTCCAGCTGTGACACAGTGAGGTGGTGTACTGTTGGAGGCCATTGGTGAAATGTAATTCGGCTCTTGAGCTGCACCTTGGGAACTTTAGCCCGCTCTACTTCTTTTTTAGGTTTGGCTGGAGCCTTCTTCAACTTGATTTTGGCAAACAGTGGTAGATCCTCAACCTTAATTATTTCTACTTTCTCTGGCTTCACCTCTACCACATTAAGAGGAAGTGGTCCTTCAAAAGGAAATTCTTTCAATAAGGGCCGTTTAGGTTTTTTCTTTTTAGTTTTTTCCTCTGGTGACTGTTCCTGGGGGACTTCTGATGGCACATCTGTAGACTTTGGCTTTTTCTTCCGCCTCCACGGTGGAAGGCTGCTTTCTTCTTCAGCTGCTTCAGATTTCGGTTCAGTCGTTTCTTCAGTGGGTCTTTCCTCTGCAGGAACTTGCTGAGACTTCCTCCTCCAAGGCGGAACTGCTCGTGATTCCTCAACGTCTGTTTCTTTTTCGACTAATATCTTGTCATCTGTTTCTTGTAATGGTCCCACACTTTCCTCTTCTGGTACCTGGTCTGGTTTGAGCTTTTTCCTCTTCTTTTTGGTTTTATCAGTATCAGAAAATGTTTGTGGCTCAATGATATCTTTGCTGTCATCTGATGGGAAAGGAGTAGGTGCTGGCACATCCAGATCTTTAGGCTCATCGTCTGGACTCGGTCCATCTTTTTTCCATGGTTTCAATTTAATCTCGTCAGGCTGTTCTTCCTTGGGTGGTCCCTGCTTCTTTGTCAAGGTTATATCTTCTGGTGTAGGTTCAGACTTGGGCCTACCCTTACCCAGAGGTATTTTCCTTTCGTCCCCTGGTTCTGCTGGTTTCTGGGTCTTTGTCTTGGGTTTTTTTGGTTTGCCCGACAAGTTCTTTTCCTCTTCCTCTTCATCAGGTTGGTTTGGACTCTCAATGTCTAATTCTACGCCTTTACCCGTGGAGATTTTGTCAACTGGTTTCAATTTGAGTGAGTAGTCTACGCCTGGCTCACTTGGAACATCTTTCCCAGGTTGGATTGGTTTTGGTTTCTTCTGTGGTTCTTCTTTTTCTTTGGGCTTTGCTTGTGGAGTCTTCTTCAATTTGACTTCTTCTCTATCGTCTTTTTCATCAGGGATTTTACCCTTTCCTAAAACTATCTGTGGCGATTTCTCCTCTTCAGGTTTAGGTTTTTGTGTGGTATCCTTTGGTTTCTTTGGCTCATGAGGAGTGTCATCCTTGTGAACCTTCTCTGGCTCTTGGTATGGTTCGTATTTCTCCAAATCTGATTCAGGTTTCTCTGGCATTTTTGCTCGCCTTCGTTTTGTCTTTTTCACTGTCTTTGCTTCTTCATAATTTCTGGAGATTATTCCATTGTCCACGTACACAGTTTCTAATTGTGTGATGATCAATGTGTAAACCCTTGGGGGCCATTCATTATGAACCACCCGACTTTTGAGGTGTATTTTAGGAACCTTGGCATGATCTACTTCTTTCTTTGGTTTCGTTGGCACCTTCTTCAGCTTCATCTTGGCAAACAAAGGCAAGTCTTCCACTTTGACAACTTCTACTTTCTCAGGTTTTATCACCACCACTTTGAGAGGTAGTGGGCCTTCAAATGGGAATTCTACCAATTGTGGTTTAGGTTTCTTCTTTTTCACAGGAGATTTTTCGTCGGGCTTTTCAGCTTCCTGAGGGGTCTGATCTTTAGAAATCGGCTTCTTTTTGCGTCTCCATGGAGGTAGGCTACTTTCGTCAACTTCTGCCTGAGGCTGTTCTGCCTCACCCGTTGGCGGGAGCTTAGGTTTTCTTTTCCATGATGGGACAGTAGATTCTTCTACCTGGGTATCTTTTTCTGTCTTTACAGAGTCATCTGATTCCTCGTAGGGCAGCGCGCTATCCTCTGAATGCTCCCCTGTTCCTTTTTTAGGTTTTCTCATTTTCTTGGTCCCTTCAGGTGTTCCTTTGAATTCTTCTGGTTCGATAACTTCCTCTTCATCGTCTCGAGGAAAGGGTGATGGCACAGGAACATCCAAATCTTTTGGTTTGCCGTCTGGACCTTCTTCATCCTTTTTCCACGGTTTCAATTTGATTTGTTCCTGCGCATCCTCAGGCGGTGGCCCCTGCTTCTTCCCCAACCTGATGTCTTCTGGTTCGGATCCTGGTTTAGGTTTTCCCTTACCCAGAGGGATCTTTCTGTCCTCTTCAGGTTCTATTGGTTTGTCTGGTTTCACTCTTGACTTCTTCGGTTTCTCAGAATCCTCACGTTGAGGAACATCCTCTTGAGGCCTGTCGGGTTGACGTTCTTCCATTTCTGGGCCTTCTCCCGAAGGAATATCATCTGTAGGTTTCAGCCTTGAAGAGACATCAACCCCAGGTTGACTTGGTACTGGCTTACCTGGTATTGGTTCTTTAACTCGCTTGGCTTCCTTTGGTTTATCATCCTGTTGTTTCTGAGGAATTTTCTTCAGCTTTACTTCTTCCCTTCCTTCTTGTTCCAAAGGCACTTTGCCTTTCCCCATCATAAGTTTTGGTTGTTCCTCATCAACCTGCGAAGGTTTAGGTTTTGTTTGTTTAGTTCGAGCTAGACTATCAGCTTTTTCTTCATCAGGTTGCTTTTCTGGCTCTTGATACGGCTCATATTTTTCAAGTTCAGCTTCTGGTTTTTCTGGGAGCTTCGCTCTCCTCCGTTTCGTTTTCTTTACTGTTTTGGCTTCTTCATAATTTCTTGATACAATTCCATTATCAACATAAACAGGCTGCAGTTCGATAATCCTCAGATGCATTACTACAGGTGGCCATTGGTGGTATTTTATTGGACTTTTCAATTGAACTTTGGGTAATTTCGATTGTGTCTTTTCTTGTCGTGGTTTACGCACAACCTTTTTCAGCTTCATTTGAGCCAATTTTGTGAGTTCATCGATCTTCACGATTTGTACCTTTTCCCCATCTTTTGGCACCCGTTTGAGCTCAATTGGGCCTTCATATTCACTTTTATCTTTATGAGGTTGTTTCCCTTTTCTCCACGGAAGCGTTGGTTTTTCCTTAAACTCTGGAATTGGCCCAACAACCTCTTTCATTTTCCTGAAAGGAACTTCTTCATCGTCTGGTTCAACTACCGCTTGCATCACAGTAGTCGTTGGACTCTCATCATCGTGCTTAGTGTGTTTCATAATACCTTTCTTTCTTGTCCCTTTTGGAGTCACAGGACTCTCTGGTTTGACTTCCTCAGGTATTTCTTCTACAACGTCTGTGACAAAGTGAACGTGTTTCTCTTTGTTTGGGGTGGTTTTATCGTCCTCAGTGGCTTCTGTCGGTTTCTTCTTTTCGCTGTCATCTTTGATAGTGAAGGAAATTTTTAGCATTGTGGTGTCCTCTGGGGCAAGTTTTGGTTTCTTCGCTTTTTTCACCATCTGCTTCTCTGTCTCTGTTACTGTGTTGTCTATCAACTCCTCCATGGCGATTTCCATTCCCTTAGGCTTGTCAGTTATCTGTTTATCATCACTCAAGTCACTCTTTTGAATGGAAGTTCGTCGAAGTGTTACTTTTTCTTGGGTCCACTGTTTTATTTCATCGCCTCTCAAGGATGACTTTCTCTCTGTAAGATCCTCAGGTTTCTTTGCTTTATCCGAAGGTACTTTTTTCAATATAACCTGTTCTTGTGTCCAGGGAACCACTTCGGGTTTTTGTTGACTTTTGCCAGGCCTCGGTTCCTTCCTATCTTGTTTGTCAATCATTTCATCTTCCACCAGAACACTTTCCAACAATTCTTGTTCTTCCTGAGATTGAGCAGCACCAGGCTGTGTACCTTTTGGGATTCGATGCTTTACCCACGGGCGTGTCTTCTTTTCATCTGTTGGTAGTTCTGGTTTGTCAATAGTTTCGTCTTCGTCTTTTGGTACAACGGGTTTTTGTTGTGGTGTGACTTCTTCTTCAGGTTTGGGTTCTGATGCCTGCTTTGGTTTCTGCTGTTTGGTCCAGGGGCGAGCCTGCTTTTCTGGAGTTGCTGTTGGTAGTTCTGGTTTGTCAACAGGTTTGTCTTCGTCTTTTGGTACAACAGGTTTTTGTTGTGGTGTAACTTCTTCTTCAGGTTTGGTTTCTGATGCCTGCTTTGGTTTCTGCTGTTTAGTCCAGGGGCGAGCCTGTTTTTCTGGAGTTGCTGTTGGTAGTTCTGGTTTGTCAACAGGTTTGTCTTCGTCTTTTGGTACAACGGGTTTTTGTTGTGGTGTGGCTTCTTCTTCAGGTTTGGGTTCTGATGTCTGCTTTGGCTTCTGCTGTTTAGTCCAAGGGCGAGCCTGCTTTTCTGGAGTTGCTGTTGGTAGTTCAGGTTTGTCAACAGTTTTGTCTTCGTCTTTTGGTACAACGGGTTTTTGTTGTGGTGTGACTTCTTCTTCAGGTTTGGGTTCTGATGCCTGCTTTGGTTTCTGCTGTTTAGTCCAGGGGCGAGCCTGCTTTTCTGGAGTTGCTGTTGGAAGTTCAGGTTTGCCCACAGTTTTGTCTTCGTCTTTTGGTACATCAGGTTTTTGTTGTGGTGTAACTTCTTCTTCAGGTTTGGGTTCTGATGTCTGCTTTGGCCTCTGCTGTTTAGTCCAGGGGCGAGCCTGCTTTTCTGGAGTTGTTGTTGGAAGTTCAGGTTTGCCCACAGTTTTGTCTTCGTCTTTTGTTACATCAGGTTTTTGTTGTGGTGTAACTTCTTCTTCAGGTTTGGGTTCTGATGCCTGCTTTGGTTTCTGCTGTTTAGTCCACGGACGAGCCTGCCTTTCTGGAGTTGCTACGTCTGGCTCAACTGGTTGTACCGACATTTTCTCCTGAGGTCTAAATTCATCAACTGAACCATCTTTAGGTTTTGGTTTTTTCGCCCGCGGCTTACTCACAGTTTCATCTTCAGGCTTTTCAGCGGTCTGAGACTTGTCTATAGTTGGCAATTTATCCTGCTCTGTAATATCAACTTCATTCTTGATAGTTTGTGTGGCTGGAGTTGTTGGTTCTGTTGGACCTTGTGCATCGATGTCATCCTTTTGCTCAGTGGGCTGTTTACTTCTGGGTTTCAACTGTACTGTTTCCAGTTTCTCCTTTTCCACAACCTTCTTCTCTGTCACTGTTTTCTTCAGCTTCACTTGCTCCTTAGTCCACGGTATTGATTCTCTTCGACCAGTTCCTGCTTTAGACTCTTCTTCCACAGTTTTAGTTGTGGTAGGCTCTAAAGAAGGTTTTCTTAGTTTAATTTGCTCTTGGGTCCATGGAATGGTCTTGGGTTTTGTGTCTTTAGGTTTCACCAAACCAGAATCATGAGGTTGCTCTGTTACTGGTAAATCTTTTTTGGGCAATTGGTCTTTCATTGTTATTTCTTCCGAAACTGTGACATCACCCTCTTCAGATTTTATAGTTGTCGTGATATCCTTAGGTACATCCTTTTGTACCTCATCAGAGCTTTCTGGTTTGGAGTCTTCTCTTTTTCCTACTCTAGGTTTAAGCTGTACTGTTTCCAATTTCTCTTTTTCTACCACCTTTTCTGTCTTCTGAGTTTTCTTAAGCTTCACCTGCTCTTTGGTCCACGGTATGGACTGCCTCCTACCTTCAGGCAATTTAGAATCTTCATCAGTTTTTACTTGAGTCGTTGGTTCCAAGGATGGCTTCCTCAGTTTTATTTGTTCTTGGGTCCATGGAATGGTCTTTGGCTTGGTGTCTTTGGTTTTGGATCCAGGCTCCTGAGGTACTGCTCCCAATTGTTCAGGTTGTTGATCTTTCGGTGCCACTTTCTTCAATGTAACACCTTCTTGCGTCCACGGCATTATTTTTGGTTTATCCTCTGGTTTAGTCTTATCAATTAGGTCTTGGGATGTATCACGCTTTCCAGGCTGTTCTGGTGTAAAATCCTCTTCGCCCTTGGGTGTTGATTTGACTGGTTTCAGTTGTACTGTTTCTAACTGTTCCCTTTCGGAAGGTTTTTTCTCTGTCACTGTTTTCTTTAGTTTTATAGGTTCTTGTGTCCAAGGGACTGATTTTGTGGACTGTTCAAGCGTTTGCTGGGAAATTTCCAGAGTGGATGTGTCTTCTATTGTCAGTTTATCTGCAGTTGATGTTTGCACTGGAGGTTTCTTTCCTTTTGGGGCTTTAGGTTGTTTAATTGAATCATCTTCAACTGACACCAAAGTTTGCAACTTCTGCCTTTCCATTTTCTGCGCCCACGGCGGAATCTTCTTCCTCGGCCCGACCGGTTTGTCTGCTTCGTCTTTCGGTTTCTCCTGCGCTCCCATCTGACTGTCCAAAGACCTCTCCCTGGGTTTCCTCCAAGGCGTGGCCGACTTTTCTGGCTCCAAAGACTTACCCCGGGGTCGCCTCCAGGGCGTCGTCGACACGGTTGCTTCTCTTCCTCGCCTCAAAGTCTGAACTTGCAGACTGTCGCTGACGCTTCCGCTCGTCGAAGCGTCACTCACGTCGCTGTACTCCAAGCTTTGTGGACTCGCGGGTCCTTGTGGACTACCTGTTTTACCGACACCGGGACCGTAACTGCCACCCTTTTGATCAGGTATTTTAGGAGATGGCTTGTACTGGTCCATTCCTAAAATTCATCACAATGTTCACTTCTCATACCTTCTGTTTAAAAATAAATTAATCACAAAAACATATAATGTCGCATTACATTCGAAATTATAAAGAAAAGAAAAAAGCTTCGGTGTGGTGCTAAGTGATGAAATTATTATGTCCTTTAAAAAAAAATTATAAGTAAATGATAGGGGGAGACTGGGGTAATACCGCCACCTTAAGGAAATCTACCCACAACAGCCAAATTAGGCGGTTTCGAGCTCCAAATTCTGAAGGAAATCAACGTATGATATCTCCCCTAGTGAATCATAATGGTTCGATGGTTTCTTGGCAACTTAGGTAAATGTAAATAGCGATTTACAAATACCTTCGAAATGGCGGTATTACCCCAGCTAGCTGGGGAAATACCGCCATGGGGTGTTGGGTAATACCGCCACATGAATAGAACGAGAAATCAAGCACACTAAAAGAAATGAATACCCAATTTTTTAAAATATCCTTCCTGAATAACTTCCCAGTTCCATGATTTGCATGAATGAAATGGCAAAGGATATTTATTAAGTGACTCTAACCCTTTATATTATTGGCATAGCAATGCCATTGAAACAATAATAAAAAAATAAAAAAATATCGGTGACGAAACTTGTTTTTTTTTTCAGGATCTCAATATATTACATTATTCTTAAATGTTTTAGGAACTTAAATACATTTTTTTAGGAACTTATTTGAAAAATAAAATGAACATTGCACAAAAAAAGGTCACTCCTTTTAAAAAGTTTTCAGCTTTCATAGCCTTCTGCAGCTCCTCTTCACTCCATCCAACTCTCCTGTTGGTCGTTCTTGGTCGTGCTCGAACAATGTCTTCTCCTATTTAATAAAAAAACAAAGAACGTTAATTATTTGTCAAAGTATTTGAATTACTTCAGTTACTCTATAGCTACTTCAGGACAAGTTTTTAAAATCCGAGGGGATGAATAATTTATAATGATAATATTATTAAATAATATTAATATATTAATAATAATAAATATTGAACAATAATATTATTATTTTATAATGCATAATAATAATTATTTAACTATGGGGCAATACCGCCATGGCGGTATTAACCTGAAATTGGTATGGCGGTATTACCCCAAACGCTTTTTCTACGTAATCAACCGTTAATCCAAAAATTATTGGTATAAACCAATAAATTATGGATGGAAACGAAAGTTGAACGATTTTTCTACACTGTCAAAACCAAAAATTGAGCCAAAAGTAAGAAAAACGGCACTTACCTCAATGTTGAAAACTCGTCGATACTAGCTTCAGGAGAGTCAAAAACTTAAATGACCACTACAGCGGATATGAACGAACAAATGATGCCATGCCAATTTTTCCAACGCTACAGCTGATTCAAAGATGAGAAAACACCTGCAATAAGCCTTATAACTCAAGGCGTTGAATAATAATGAGGAGTGGCGGTATTACCCAAGCTGGCGGTATTACCCCGGTCTCCCCTAGTATTTATATTCGTGTTTATATTTTGATGTAATTTTCAGGTTTCATGCTGAGTATAAAACGGTCTTCATTCGGCCTGCCAACAAACTGCAGGGTCTACGACCTCGGCGTTGTGACGATAAGACGAGATTGAGGTAAAAGTGACCACTCTCCCAAAAAAAAACAAAAAAAAAACGCTTTCTACAGTTTAACGGCTGGTTTTTTAAACGTCGGGTGGGGTCCTCATCTTACTATTAGAACACCAAGGCCAACATGATGCCTGTCCAATCTCTCGTTTGCCCTCCGACCGAACCGCTATCGATTATAAACAGCTTCTATAATTGGCAAGGTTTTTTTCTACCCGGCTGGAGCCATCTGAAGCCGCTCGGGCTTCGTGAAAACCAAGTCCCTACGTAGAATAACGTCGTCTAATATGATACGTTCGAAATTCAAAAGAGGTCGCTTTGGCCGAAGGGGATAATTTGTTCGGGGGACGCCGCGTTGTGTCATCGAACGAATTGGTGAATAATAATAGCGCGTGAACCAACTTGCGCTGCGGTGACTTGGACGTGATTCAGTGTTCAAAAAAAGGCGCACCGTCACAACAACATAGCCAATTAAATGCACCGATGACTCGGAACGTTTGTGAAGCCCCAACTGCGAAATTGGTTACACTCAAGAGGTAGTTTGTAGAGATTCAGTTTTGAGTTTAGAAACGTTTTATAGAGTTGGATTCAAAGGTTCGGTTTGAACACCCTTAATGTCTTGATGACCTAATTCAGTCATTAAGGGTGATCAAACCGAACCTTTGAAATCCAAAACTGAGGGCTGGTTTCGCCAAGCGGTAAAATGCGAGATTGCCACAACGTTAAAATCAACTTTAATAGTTTAAGGGTGTGCGGGAGGGGTCCAAATTTCAAAGAGGAACGGCAACGGTTTTTCACTGTTTTAGCATGGTCTATGCTTTTCGGGGGTGAACTGGCTTGCAGATCGGGGCGTTTGCTATGTAATAATTACATACCTCTCAGAGAGGTTTGATTCCAAAAATTATTTTTAAAACAGTATCGATCAATATATCGTTCAATGCTAACGTATGTAAAAAAAACGTTAAGTTCTTTACTATTAAATTCGAAAAATTTTCTAGGAGCAACATTACATACTGTAGCGAAAACCCGATGCATCAGTTACATTGATCAATTATATATCGCTCGCCAGTATTGCCAGGAAAATATCGATAATTGTATCGGTGGTATGGTAACTTCCCTTTTTGTCAGTAACCATAATAAATGTGGGTTTTTGAAACACCAGTTAGAACACCCTTAGTTACTGATTTTGGTTTATTATTCTTGGAATAAACAACACCAGCGAACACCTATGTAATCGCGACGTAGGTCGAAAATTCTGATCGGCCTCAAATTTTGACATTATACGTTTCAAGAGGTCCAGATTCCAAAAACGAATTGTCCGCCTGCCGTCCGAGCCGTTTTGGGCAGGGATTTTTTTTTTTAAATATTAAATTTTGACTAAATACTCGGTTTATCATGTAGTTGTGCCCGCAAGCTTTTCAGCCCTATCGCCCAAACCCGTGGGGCGCTATGGGGTTACAGGTGTGTTGGTGTGTGCGTGTGAGGCCCCCACGACGAGGTTCGGCGTGCGGCCGATCTCCCACCGCGAACACGTGTGACGAGCGGAGTAGGGAACTGTTCCACACTGGAACCATCCCAAGTTTCGTCCCGAACCGGTCAACCCCTGACCGGCTCTCCTTCGGGAGGGTTTCCACTTCTTCGCAGTTTGGCCGCCCCGGCGGGAGAGTCAGGGCGGGGGTGGGGCCTTCCAACTCCATCAGCTTCAGTCGTCCTCCCGCCGAGCTCGCGACCCGCCAAGTGCCGCGTCAGTCAAGTGCAACCGCGTCGTGGACCGAGTCGACGCGCCAAATTCGCCACATCACCCAATTCCAAGTAAATCGTGGAGTATTCGAAAAATTGTAACACCATACAAATGGAACATATCACGTTATGTAAAAGGCCTTGCTGAAACAATCGTACCGTCAAAGATAACGTTATCTCATTAACATCCTATGCCATAAAACTAATAGCGCACCATAAATTTTGGTTACGTAAATTAGCTGAGCTAACATCTTTTTTCACCAAAACTGTTCAAACGTATCTTTCTCTGATACGATGCATTCGGCAAGGCCTTTTTTACACTGGTACCAGGTGACATTTAAAATGTTTCAAATTTAAAAGAGTACGCTTACAATTTGAACTTAAATCTATTTTGTTTATTACACGTTACAATTGTGTGTTCTATTTTTCGCTGTGCAAACTGTGTGCCAAAGGGGTGAGTCATCTAATTGTGCAAAGCGGAAAAATGAGCCAAAATTTCCACTTTCCGTGCGATTAATTTTCAAACGGGAAGTTTGGTCGAGCGCCAGACCCCCTCGTTTTTTTCCCGCGCTCTCCTTTTGGAGACGAAAAGTCAATTCCTTATTCGAATTTTTTTCTCTTCTTAATTTTTCTTTTGTAATTCATCTATGCCATTTGATTCGGCCCGAGTTCAGCCGTCAAGGTCGAACAAAAGTGGGCTAGCTTTGCCCATATACATCCAGAATCGCGCAAGTTTCCTTTTTAGGGACGATGTTGTCACGTTCTCTCCTTGTCACAGATCAAACATGTCCTTGTATATTTGCATAAGATGGCAATATTTGTTTTGTTGGTTTCTCTTGAATATTTCAAGATTTTGTATTTAAAATAAAACATTTTTTGATGTGGGTTGCGTTGGCGTTGTTTCATTTCAAATCCTTCGTCCTGGTTTTGGTTGTTCTGTTCATAGCCACTGTAAGTCATCTGGGATAATTCTGCTTGGGTCGTAAGTGTCGCTAATCGTTTGAGATCCCGTGACTCATTACTCTTATTCTTAGAGTCCGAGCGTGGAAAAGTGAAATCACTCAAGGTCCTAAGGTCGAAACGGGGCGTTTCGGCGGTCAAATTCTCTTCGGAGGTTCTATTTCCGTTCATCTTCCTTTATGCCCGTTAAAACTTCCCAACACAAAACAGCCACGGGCCTCGAGGAGGTTCGGGAAAGAGCACGCACCACTCGTAAACGTCTCGGAAAAAAAAAGGTAAAAATAACCCGTCTGTACAGAAGGCGGTGGCTGTGAGTCAGTCAGCGAAATGACTCAGAGTTGGCCAGAAGCCCGGGAAACAAATCACCACGGGAATAGGACACCTTATTCTAATTCACGTTTGAAGTACGAGAAAAAAACTGAATGAAAATAGGCCTTAATTCGCTATGCGCCGCGTATTTGATTTTCTTAATTTGCCAAGAAAAATGAGTTCTCCGTATGGAGTTGATAATGTGTCTTCACGAGGGTATAAGGCGGGGGTGAGAGGCATCCGGCCCTGACGTCTAGTTACCAGTTGAGCAACTGTGTGATCAGCCCTGACCCGCTTAAGTCCTTGTGGTGATGGGCTCCATCCGAGGGAAAACCACCTTCCTTGCCCTAGATCAGCCTCTGATGCCCCCAGATGGGACCTGATCAGTATACGTATCAGTACGACTGATTCGGCAATAAAAATACGGGGTTTTCAACCGACTATCAAACCATATCTCTCCTTGTGAGCCGGATGAAGTCTGGCACTAGTGGGCACTTCTGAGATTTTTTAATTCCACATCAGTTTTCACGTCAGAAACGCCAGGCCCAAATTGTTTATAGCGTGATTTAGATGGGACTAGAACTCGAAACCCTCCTCTCAAATCGAATTTAAAACTGAATTTCAAACCAAAGATTCGGACTGATTCTTATCTCCATTATTTGAGAAAAATCTTGTGGGTATTGCTGATGGCTATGCACCTATCTAATTTTTCATACCACGCAGTGGCTAATTTTTAAACAATAAGGGCGTCAGAGTTGAGTTCAGTCTAATGCGTTAAATGACTTAGGGTTACAAGCATTTTCCGTTACACTGTTAAAACAGAAGTTGCGCGCAAAGAGGGGCAAGTGGGCGCAAGATCTAATCCAACTTAGCGCAGTAGGGGCTCATTTCAGGCGTCATTTGGGCAAAACTGAAATATTGCTTACTGTTTAAGCGTTAAAATATTACAGAAACTGTCTGAATCAACTTATGAGGCCAGGTATAACCAAATGAGTTTGATAAGACCCAGATTCAGTTGAATGTAGCAGATAACTTCAAAATGTGGTTGGGCGCATATTGGCGCTCTTGTGCCATTGATGCGAAAAGTGATGTCATCTAATCGCGACGGAGGTCTAAAATTCTGATTGGCGTAAAAATGTGAGTTTATACGTTTCAAGAGGTCCAGATTAAAAAAAAAAAATGTCCGTCCGCCGTACGCCGTCCGAGCCGTTTTGGGCAGATTAGTGCTGTGGACACTGCTATAGAGCCGTTAGGCTATCAGCAGGCCCCCGAAGGAGCTCCACCAAGCGGGGAGTTAACTTACCGCCTGGCCCACCTCCCAGCGAACGTGGTTAGTGGGACGTTAGTTGTTATGGGGGAGCAAACTCCTCACTTTAAGGCCGCTCCAGTAGGAGGCCCGAGCCGTTTTGGGCAGTAGGAGTGTTTTTTAAAATCTGAAATATTGACAAAATACCCGGTTTACCATCTAGTCGTGCCCACAAGCTTTTCAGCCCGATCGGCCAAACCCGTGCTATGGGGCTAAAATGGGACTACAGGAGGTTTTTTAAAGGTTTTCGGGTATGGGGTCGAGAAGGCGTTTTTTTAAAGTGTTTTGGACGTAGAATCAATTTTTTCGTCCCAAAGCGATCCGATTTCACCGTGGTGATCTATAGGGCTTTCCTGGGGCTACAATTGGGATTTTTGAAGGATCCCAGGAGGTAAAATGAGGTGTCGTTTTCCGAGTAATTTTGGACACAAACACTTTTTTGTGGTCCCACATCTGTCCAAACATTGAAGAGAAAACATTTTTTCTATTTTTAATTTTTCTTAATGACACAGAATTAATTTTTCAATTAATCTATATCAAAGAATAATAAACAAGAAAAATTTGCAGCGTTTATCTTTTTTTTTCCGTTTTCTTAATAAGTAAAATGTTTATCCAGGTGTTTATAAGGCAGGTGAAAAGTGTTCGAGGGGCCGAGTAGCGGGTGGGGTCCAAATATAGTGAGAGTGGGCTTTCTGGCTCACGAGAGAGAAAATAGATTGTAAGGAAATAGAAGAAAAAAAAATGTAGGTACCTACGAGCCCGTCTTGCGTGGAAAGTTTTCCATTTCGGCTCCACTACGCGCCCCACTCTGGCCCACAGTGGAATTTATCTGATTTATTTTCACAAAAACTCATCGGAGGGGAAACGAGGTTTGTACAGTGACCGCGTCCCGGATTCCGATCGACCTTTTGGCGACTTGACAACAAAATAAATTCCTTTATCCACCCACAAACACAACTCTTATATCCGTCAACGTCCGCGTCACTTTAGACTTCACACCAAGACGGCCGATGCCATTAAATCACCACTAGATGGCGCTTTGCTTAAGACATAACCTCTGTCCGGTGAAACTAAACCACATTGTGCACAATAATAGACGAAGGAAAGAAAATGTTGCATTCAAAATATTTATTATAGACTTTCCGTTTGTTACATTATCTTACAATACATTGTTAGGTATAGGCTTGAAGTACGTAAAATAAATTTCTTTTTCTCATAAATATTTTCAAGCTAAGAAAGGCACACAGTTTGCATTATTCTTAAGGCACTAAAGCATGAAAGCACTTTTAAATGTCATGATTCCTGGTAACATCATCAATCTGACTAGAACCCTAATCTGTCGTGTGCAGTTGTGTTTTGTGGGAGGGAATGTAGTTCACAATCACTTAAATTTTACATAAATTTTCAAATACACTACATTCCTCGCAGGGTTGTGGAAAATGTGGGGAAACAAATTCTTTAACCAGGCGTGAAAAGCTCCCTCAAGATGCGTGTAAAGCGAGAGTTTGCTAAGCTAAATTTTCCAGGTGAAACGGCTACTTTCAATTTGAAGGTAATTTGTTGCTTAGAGCTAAGTGGCACATAACTACTTCGTAGAAATAACGGATTTTCAGCATCAAGTACGGCGAGTTCATTAAACACCACACCGAAAGCTCACCGTGAAAATTGTGTTCGTGACCGTTACAAATTTTTTTTTAAGACGAAAAATTGGTCGAAAAAAAGTGGTTATGGCTTATTTGGGCTTACTTTTGACGATGAGCTTGGCCGAAGTTTCGGCTTGGCCGGCGGAATTGGTCGCTCGGCAGGTGAAAACGCCCGAGTCCTCTTCGTAAGTGGTCGCCACCAAAAGGACGACGTTTTTGCCCTCGTGGATCATCTGAAATAAAAAAGACGGATCGAATCAAAACGATTTCGTGCAATTTCGAGGTCATCCTGTTCAAAACACGATTTCTGAAGGAAATGTCCCCTTTTTTTGCGTGCAAAATTGAGCGTCCGCGTGTTTTCAAGCTTTGAACAAAGGTGTTTATAAATCAGCCTTTTGACAGCTTGCACGCTTCGTAGACCCTTCCAAGGTTTTTTGGCCTCCGTGCCAAACTAATTTTTAGAAAACCTTGCGAATCATTTCAACCGTTTCTATTACTGTGCAATTCCTTTGTTCCCGAAAAAAATCGCTTTCGTACATTTTAACGTGGGCATGTTTTTGGGCTGAGACTGAAATTCGCAACACCGAAAATTTCTTCAGTTCCGCAGGCCTAGGAGCTGTCAATTGAATTAAGACAACTGGAGCGGGATTTTTGGATATATTAAATATCGATGGTATCAAAAAATGTTGTATCGATAATTTGCGTCTGATCGTGGTGTCAATATTCTCTTCGATTGGAAGTACCGATACTTGCTACCTGGTAGGGATAGGTATTGATACCCAACTTTTCAAGAAAATCGATGTTTTGAATCGATTTTCATTCAATAAAATCAAGAATCGATTAGTTTAAGCCAATTTTGTGAAAAATAAAGCGATTTTATTTCCTTAAAGATAAATTTCCAATTAAGTTTTAATGGGATGTTTGGGAAATTCGATTTTTTTTTGTTACCCGATTTTTCAGGTCCGATATAAAATCGATTTTATAAAACGATGCCCATCCCTACTAACCGATATCTTTCGATATTTTTCAAATTTAGTTGCTGTTCATTTTATGGCAGGAGTCCAGCTCTTCAAGGTAGTTTACCCCAGAAAAAACATGTTCCATGCTACAAAAAAGGTTAGACCCCTCCCAGCAAAGGCCTGTAACTAAGCTTCGTTTTACACCAGGTGTAAAAGTGGTCCCGTTTTTATACTCTACTTCACAACACTTTATCAATGTTGAGAGCAAGCACGCAATCACAGCACAGCCGGAGATGGGAGAGAACCCCGCATCAGCATCATGGACGCACTGTGTTGGCTGAGCTGGATCGTAAAAGGGTGCATATATGTCTCCATTAACGGCGGACACAACTGAGATTCATAGTAGGGCTGTATACAGGACACGGGAGCTTCAGGAAGCATTTAAACAGCATAGAAGTCATAAATGATGAACCCGCCTGCAGGTTCTGCGGAGATGAGGAGGAGACAGCGGATCAGCAGAAGGTATCTTGCTCTGGGATCAGTGGACCGGGGGGAGATACTGGCGCAACAGGACCTGGTAGGAGGACTATTGAACCTCTTCAAGGGCACAGAACTCCTACCATAGTAACTCTGAGAGGCAGCACAATGGGTTTACAGGACTAGGTGCGGGAAGTGGGGTGCCCTTCAGAAACCCACCTCTGGTACAAAAAAAAAAAAAAAAAAAATGTTGAGAGCAAGTTTCATGTTTTTAATCTAAAATGTCGCTTCGATTTTACTTAAATTTGTTTGAATTTGCTGTATGAATGTGTTCATTTCATTATTTTCCCCAATTTCTATTTATTTTAAAGGTAGGTTTCTATCGTTAATATGAAAAATATCGATAATTTTCTAGCGATATTTTCGGAAATGAAAATTAAGACCAAAATTTCATACTTGAATGGTATCTTGAAGACTCAAGGGCTGCCGACTCTGTATCTAATTTGTCAGTACTTATTTCATCGGCCCTGATGATTAGGTGCCGCAAGTTAAATAAAACCATCAGAGGGATCCGTTTGGTCTCCCATTTTGCATATTCCCCTGCAATTCTTGCACCAATGGCCGAGAAAAAGGTCGCCCATTCTATAACAGCCAGCGAAGGGTGTGAATATTTTCCAACCTAATAGCGTGTAACCAGGTGGGAGGGGGGGGGCACAAACATTTTCTTCAAGCTCGGCTTTAAACTCGATTGATGATTCAAAACCGCCTGGTGGTCTATAAAAACCCCGTGTGTAATCCCGTAGTTTAACTCCGGGGCCACCGCAACGGAGGGAAACCCGCCCACGACGATTAACGGGGACATCTCCAGATGTTTGTTGGGCGGAGTCCAAATTCTATTACTAAGGTGGAAAAAAATCGAATTATTCTCGGATCAATTCGAACCTCCCCCGCCAGGCTTTGTGTTTGCCCCACCACCACCATTTTAAATATAAACTATCTGACTAAGCCCACCGAGATCCCGTTCTAAATTTGTATACACGAGTGCATTGCTTTTCGAACTGGGACCTCGTCGTAAATCACTAAGAGCCGATTACCGACTCATTCTTAGAATCATAAACCCATCACGTGTTGTGGTAAATTGTAAAAGTTGCATTGGTTTAACAGTCTAAATTTTTTTAGGACAAGGGATTTTTGATAACTTACAATTTAATGCCTTGTAGGATTCGGTATTTACCTGGAAATCGGGGCTTTGCGGGATGAGGTCGCCCTCCCTGTACCACTGAATGGTCGGTACGGGTTTTCCGGTTACTTGGGTCCTGAATTGAGCGGAAGCGCCCTCTGCAACGACAACGTCCCGCATTTGTGCCAACGTCGGGGGCACGTCCGTGCTGTCAGGCTCTGTATAGACGACATGTCGTTGAAATAATGTCGCTTAGTAGTGCGTTAGGGTGGAAAAATATTTTCACTCACCGAGAACTTTGAGGTTGGCCGAGACGGAAATTTTTCCCGCGGGGTTGGTAGCCTCGCACTTGTAGACGCCTTCGTCTTCGGGGAAAACCTCAGTGATCCTCAGAGTGTGAACGTCGCCGTCCCTTCCCATCTGGAAGTATTTGCTGGGCTTGATGGGTTGGTTTGCTTTGTACCACTGGACGGTCGGAGCTGTAACACGGGCATGTTAAGTTAGACGATTTTTGTACGGTTGAAGTTAACAAGCGAAAGTGAGGTGGTTAGGGTGAGAAATGACTCCTCTTCTGAGTAATAAATTGTTTATTAACTCAGCAGAGGAGTCATTTCTCACCCTAACCACCTCATTGGATTAGACCTCTGCACCGTCGGCAAACACCACACTGTTAACAAGCGAAAACTATTTCAAACCCCAACCTGGTTTAGCAGATATTTTGCACTTGAACAACACGGGTTGGCCTTCTTTCTTCGCCTGGTCTGTGAGTTTTTCGACGATTGATGGGGCCGTTTGCGGTCCAGCAGTTTCAGGAGCTTTCCCAGGAGCTTTCTTTGGTGATTCGATAAGCAGTTCGGCCTCACAACGAGCCTCACCAGCTTGGTTTATGGCGACACATTCGTAGTTTCCAGAGTCTTCAGGTACACTTTCAATTATCAACAAGGTGAATGTGTTGTCTTCTTCAAGCGTCTTGTAGCGAATGTCAGTCGTGATCTTTTTGCCATTCTGTAACAACAAGTTGATACAGTTATTGCTTGAAACCTGAAAATGCAAGCTTGAAACAAACGATTTAACGGCTTACTTTCAACCAGTAGACGTCAAGTGGTTTCGACCCGTCGATCTTGGCGTCGAGCCTCGCCAACTGTCCGGCTTTCACAGCAGCGGATTGCACGGTCGTGAGGAAACTCGGCGGTATGACGCCGCCTCTGCCGGCTCTCTTCCGTTCTTCGACGACCAGATTCGCGGAGCATTTAGCTCGTCCTCCTCTGTTCTCGGCGATGACGGAGAACACGCCCGAGTCTTCCAAAAACACTTGGCGGAGGATGAGGATCGACTTAGTGGAGAAAGTGTGGACTTGGAGGTCGGGGGAGCTCGTGATGGGGAAATCTTCCCGGTACCACTGGATTTTGGGGAGTGGCTCACCGTCAAACTCCACTTCAAATTTGGCTTGCTCGTTCTCGAAAGCTCGACAAGGTTGGATTTTCTTGGTGAATACAGGCGGAATGGCAGGTTTCTGCAAAGAGGGAAAATTTATTTTATTAACCACACTATCATATCAACTTTTTTTTCAGCATCACCATCGACGTGCACTTACCATTTGTCCCTGAACCACTCGCTCCTGTGTAGTAGCTTTGTGTTCCACCTCCGTTGTTTCAGTAGTTGAAATCTTCCTTGTGATCTCCTGATCTCCTTTCACCTCTTTCTGAACCTGCTTTTGCGTCTGCTGATGAATTTCTTTCCCGTGCACCGTGCTCTCGGACGGGTCAATTGGAGGACGTCCTTTCACCGTTTTTTGCTGCACCTGCTGCTGTTCAACTTGCTCTTCCTGCTGGGTTTTCCTCTGTTGCTGGATCTTCTGTTGCTGCTGGATCCATTCAGGCTGTTTTGCGGCCTGCGGCTGTTGCGGTTGGTGAGTCGTTTGCGCCTGTTTCTGCGCTATTTTCTGCTGCTGCTGAATCCATTGCGGTTGTTCTTGCTGTTGAACGGTTTCAGTTTCCAGATCTTCCCCTTCGTTGGTCAACCTCCCGGTGGTCTTGAGGTTCCTACCCTTCTGCCAGGGCATCAGCTCGGGTTCTTTTTGCCTGCAACCAAACAAGTCAAGTATTTCACACTGTGACAAATTTCGTCTTAGCGCAACAGTTGCAGAGACTTACAAGCTATCCTCGTAGCTTCGTGCCATCCCCCGGGCAACTGATTTCCGAGCGATTTTCTCTCCAGGAATGGCAAATTGATGGGAGGACTCTCGGATTCTGTTCTCTTTGACAAGTTGTCCTTCTTCCAACTTTGAAGGCAATAAAATCATTAATAAAGTCGTTTCGCTCTTGGTCTTCCTATTTAGCACATTTACACTTACCTCTCTGAGTTTATTGTAGTAATCTTCTCCTTTCTTGAGCCTGACTTCCTGTGCCCATTCCGGCCGCTCCTCCTTCACCAAAGACTTCATTTTGGCCAAATCCGCGCTGATCTCAGCGCCCCTGTGCTCCATTTGGGACCGCTCTTCGAAAACCTTCTCCAACTCCGTATCCTGCCTTTCTTGCTGATACTGTACCAATTCCGAATCGTACCACGCTGAAAACATGAAGCGCTATAGCGACAAAGTTTTGGAGCGACACCCGTTCACTACCCTCTTGCCATGCCGGTACTTGAAAGTTTAGTGGAGGCCTCTGGAGAGGTTCGCGAAGGCAAATAAAAAAAGAACTGTCTTCCGTACTTTGGCTTTGACTGTTCCAAGAGTAGTAAACTACCGAGCAAGTTGTCATTCCAAATCCGTCCGAAAATGCGCTCGTAACTGTAATAATCCGAAAGCCTTAAAAACAATCGTGTCTCAGGTGTGCTTCAAGGCTCTGGGCTATTGCAGTTACTTCAGCACACCGTTGACACCAATAACTACACCGACATGCACACTCTTGTCGCCGGATTCCATGCGAGGCGCCGAACATTCCAAAACCATTTATTCACAGTGTAGGTTTCCACAGCAGCACACAAGGAGTCCAAGTGTTTGACACAACGAGGGGGGGTTCATCCACTAAACGTTTACGACATCAAGTACTGGTATGTAAGATGCTTATGACGTATTACATAGTTTCAACGTAAAAATTCAAAATCCCACCATGCAAAATATTATCAACATGGGAAATAAGGTAAGCTTCATGAAATTTGAACCTTTAAATGACCATAATACATCACGGCCTTACAACTGAAGCGTTTTTTTTTTCTTGGAATGTAGAAGGTTAGAGGTAGAGATCAAGTCCCCCACAGCGCACATGCACGCTACCTATCGCTGCAGGAACGTAAAAAAGGGTTACAACACTGAAGGAGAGATCGAGTTGGTCCGGGAACATGTAAACCTCCCGACGTGAAATCAAATTTGACAAAACCAATCTATAACTTTGAAAAAATTAAATAAATTCGAAATACTTTATAATTAAAAACTAATTTAAAAAATTAAATTATAATTAAGTTTTAAATTAATTTATTTTTGTTATCAATTGTTATACTTGGTATCAATAATTATTAATACCTACTTTAAAAGATTTATCGTTAATCAGTCAGTATTGGTTTCAATAATTAATTAATTTTTATTACATATTAATGACCATCAAATCGCATTACCATTTGAGAGAAAATGGTTTAATATGCACTGTAATATTGGGCCAATTAAAAATATGAAACATTTATTAAAAAATGTTGATGCAACTAATATTAGTTTATTTTATATATCATATACAACAATCTTTTCTCGGAGTACGGTTTAGAATTTAACAACCTACCGATTAATTTTTCATTAACGTTAATAATAATAATTATTTTTAAATTGAATTAATCAATTTTTTATTTTCAATCATTAGTAAGCTATTTGTTGTTCTCAGACACGTTCCCGAACCAACATGGGCTTAGTAAAAACAACAGGAAATGGGGAGGTCATTTTTCTTCTCGAATTGCCGCCGTGGAAAAAACACCATCCGTGCAGTTTTGACCCACAAAACGACACGAACGTTCTTTTTTTTTTTTTTGTTCTTTGGTCAACACATAGAAGGAATCACCATTTACCTTGGGGAACGTCTTTACCCAAAAGCCGTAAATATCCGCCATCCTTGCGCCGAAGGTGCACCGCTTTATTAGTGAAGCGTACTTTTTTTTTTGTTCGTTCGGTTTGAAGGGGCAGTGGGGGAGGGAAATTCTTTTTGGCGTTTGAGCAGGTGTTATCGAAGAAAATGTTCAGCTGTCTATGTGTTATAGCTATTGTTAGGTATGTGCACGCTAAGTACACTGTAGATATGTATAGCATGATGTATTAGTGATATAGTTGAAGAAATGCGCTGTAGATTAATGGATAGCAGGTTGTACATATTATTTATTAAACAAAAAAAGGCATCAATAAAATCGATATAAAAAATCGAAAAAATTCAACAAAAAAATATAACAATATTGAAAAAAAGGCGTCTATAAAATTGAAAAATAAGCCACACCCCGATTTTTAGGGGTAGTAGAGAATAATGATCTGCTGGTAAACTTCAGTGGAAAACAGTAAACACTCACGCCTTGGAGAGTTCTTGAGGACGCCGCGGTAATCGTCCGCTCGGGGCGTGACGATCAGTTTGGTCTCAACGCGGACTTCGCCGGAGGAGTTGCGGGCTACGACGGTGACGGTCCCGTTGTCGTATTGGCGGACCTTGGGAATGTCCAGGTGCCACATGCCATCGTAGGTGAGCTTGCAGCGGGCGCCCTTTACATTAAGTATCGTTAGCGAACACTCTGGAAAGTAATTGAGGGGGAGGAGGGGATTACTCACGTTGACGACAGTGTGGTCGTTGATGAGCCAGACGACTCTCGGGCGAGGATAACCAGTCACCCTGCAGCAGAACCGGGCGCAATCACCTTCCTGGACTGTGCAAGTCTCGGGCTTGCTCACAAACACCGGCGCCTCCCTTGCTTTCTCTTCTTCCACCTTTTCTTCGGCAGATCTGCGTACAAAATTGTAACTTTTAAGAATAACGACAACTGGAAAAAAAGATTTGTAAACAAATGCATTATCAACTCACGTCAACCAGGACGACTCAAGTTCGCGGATTTTCTCAATGCTTTTCATCCCCTTCGGGAGCTGCGAGTCGTAGATGATCCCAGGCTTGCCCGCCGTCTTGATTATGGCCCGAGTCTCGTCCATACCGTACAGGTTGGTAGCCCTGCACAAGTACTCCCCGCTGTCTTCAGGATAGACCCAACCAAAGTTCATGGCGACGTAGCCAAAATCGTAGATTGGAGTCAGTCTGTTCTCTAAAATTTAAAGGGTTATTATGAATCATTAATTTTATTATTCAGTTTTCAATTTAATATGTGTGTGTGTTATGAACGAGGTGAGGGTTGGTCAGGAAAGATTCAAGTTCTGCAACCAGGCGGGTGCAAATTACATTCGCGGTAAAAACGTCCGAACAATACAAGTTGTGTGTAAATAAATGATGAATACTAAAATGAACATGAATGAAAATTTCAATTTACGTACTGTGCAAAAGTGGTTTTCCGTTGTAGAACCACTCGACCTTCATGTTTGGATCTCCAACAGGTGCAAGCTGACATTCGAACTTGGTGGCTTCCATTTCCACGAGTTCCGTCTGGTCCTTTATCTGAGTGACAAACCTGCGAGGAAAGATGAATTGTTGAGACAATGGAAGAAAAGGGAAATAATGATACGGTTGGCAACACTATATTCAATATTAATATCATAATATTATATTATAATACCTCGGTGGCTGCTTCTTTTCGGGTTCGTAGAGGTCTTCTTCGGTCAAGTGGACTTCGGAAGTGTATTTCTTTATGGTGGCTTCCATCTGCATGAGGGTTTCGGATTTCTTCATGCCTTTGGGTACCTGGTTCTGCAGGATGATGGATGGGATTTCTAAAAAAAAAAAAATTTAGCATGATTGCATGTTAATGGAATTATGTTGGTTCACTCAGTTTTTGTCACTCACTCTTGCAAGAAATTGTGGCTTTGGTGAAATCCTCGCCGTAAGCGTTGTAAGCTCGGCAGACATATTCTCCGGAGTCTTCGGGATAGGCGTAGAGAATGTCCAAAGAGACGAATCCCATGTCGAACATGCTCCTGTACCTGTGGCCGGACGGGAGAATCTTACCGTTGCGGTACCACTCGATTTTCATCGTCGGGTCATTCTTGGGCTCCACTTTGCATTCGAACCGGACCGGTTCGGATTCACCGACGGTCGCCGACGTAATCTGCGTGACAAACTTGGGTGGTACTTTGGGCGTGACTTCTTCTGGTTTGGGTTCAGTCACTTTTCCCTTCTCGAGCTCCTTCAGCTTCTCGGCGCTCATACCCTGAGGAAGCTGGGAATCGACGACGACGTCCTTTTTGGTCTTACAGGTCATCTTGGCTTTGCTCGTCGCCGTTCCCCATTTGTTCGTTGCCCGGCAGATGTACTCGCCTGAGTCCCTGTTGTAGACGTATTCCATGTCGAGGACGACGAAGCCGAAGTCGTTGATCATGTGGACGCGGGACCCAGTTGCGAACGGGCGCCCGTTGAAGAACCAGTCGATCCTCAGCGTGGGGTCGCCAACGGGTTCGACGCGGCAGTCAAAGTGCGCCTTGCCGCCTTCTTGCGCTTCGCAGTCTCGCAGATCAACGATGAACCTGGAAATGTCAATAGTCATTACTCTCCATAGTCTACTTGAACCACTCAACCAAGTCAAATGCCTCACCTTGGTGGATTTGGTTTCTCCTCCACGTCCGCAACTTCGTCCTTCTTATGCAATCCTTCTTCCAACTTCTGGATACTCTCAGTGCCTGAGCTGAACGTGTTGGGCAGCTGAGGCTCCATTATGATGCTCTGGCGACCACGGACTTGCAATTTGCAAGAAACCACAGCCTCTCCATGGTTGTTGGTAGCCTTGAAAAAGAGTAGTTTATATTGTGTGGTTGCAGTGGGATAAAGTCACGTCAAAACTGTAATTACCTGAATAGCTTCATGTGAAAAGCATGAAAGGATTAAACAGTGAATTTTCATGAAAAAGGAATTAAATTATGAGACTAGTTTGTTTATGTTTCCAATAGTAATTTTACCTTGCACGTGTACAGTCCAGCATCACGAGTGTCGATTTTGGAAATTTCCAAAATGACAAATCCAAAGTCATTGATGGTCTTGAACCTGGAGCCGGCCGTCAGAGGCTTGCCGTTGTGGAACCATTCTACCCGAAGGCTGGGATCGTTGATGGGAGTGAGGCGGCACTCGAAATGAGCCAAAGAGTACTCGACCAAAGTGAGATCTGCGGGCTGGGTGATGAACTCTGGTGGTTTGCCGAGGTCGTCTTCAGGCAGTACGGGAGGCCTGAGTTGGCCGAGTCCTTCGAGCTCGGCGATCTTGTCAATGGTGCCTTCCATTCCTTTAGGAAGCTGGGATTCGATGATGATGCTCCTCTTACCTTCCACTTTCATGACGGACGTTGTCACCGCTTGTCCGTATTCGTTTGACGCTCGGCAAGAGTACTCGCCAGAGTCTTCGGGGTAGACTGGGGAGATCTCCAGGATGACGAACCCGAAGTCGCAGAAAGTCCTGAACCTGGACCCGGTCCTTAGCGGCTTGTTGTTCCAGAACCACTCCACTTTGAGGTTGGGGTCGTCCGTCGGTGTCAAACGAGCCTCGAAATGGGCGTTCTCGCCCTCCCGCAGGCTGTCGATGTTGGACAATGGCACAGTGAAAACTGGCGCCTGTCCTCTGGTCTCGGACGTCTGCTCTTCTCTGGTCTTGAGCATCGACTCTTCCAGATTTTGGATTTTCTCCAGACCACCTTCCATACCCTGAAATCCACATCAATATTGACTCCAGCACATAAAAGAGACTGCAAACATTCTCAGTGTACCAACCTCAGGCAGTTGAGACGTGAGGATGAGGTTAGCCTTGGAGCTGCACTTGAGTACAGCCTTAGTAGAATCAGTTCCTACAAGGTTGGTAGCCCTGCACTCGTACTCTCCAGTATTTTCGGCGTAGCAGTACAATATGTCCAAAATGACAATGCCAAAATCGTGGAACGTCCTGTACCTGTGCCCATGCGGAAGTTTCTTTCCGTTGTAGAACCATTCCACCTGGAAACAACTATAAATGTAGATGACTTCAAAGGGTGAAAATTACGTACGCTCTTGAGATTTCTCACCACCAAATTGGGGTCGTTGACTGGTGTGAGGCGCGCTTCAAAGTGCGCGCTCTGCCCCTCCTTCAATGTGGTGACGTCGGAGATCTGCGTGATGAATTTCGGAGGTTCAGTGACCGGCGTCGGCGGGGCTGCCGCCTGTTGTCCAGCGGCTGCCTCCAACTCGCGGATCTTCTGGAGCGAATCAGGCTGGAGCGTGTCGTAGTAGACGCCTCCTTTGCCAATGCACTCTACGTGTGCCCGGGTGAAATCCTCGCCAAACCTTCAATGATAAACCACGTGAATTGACAATTCAACATAGAACTGAACTTTTTTTAAAATTTGAATGACTTCCTTACTTGTTCTTGGCTCTGCAGACGTACTCGCCGGTGTCGTGGCTTTGAGTGTAAGCGATGTCCATCAGGACGAAACCAAAGTCCGACACCTGTTTGATCCTCGTCGAGTGCCTGATCGGCCTTCCATTGTGGAACCACTCGACTTTCATCGTCGGGTCACCCACTGGGATGAGAGTGCACTCGAAATGTACCGAATCACCATCTTTGAGCCCAGTTACGCTCTATAGAAAAAAATTACCAAATAAGATAAAAAATAATGCTGTGTGGCCGCAGCAATCTCTTCCTACTGTTCAGAATCGAAACACACGTTATGTACACTTTTTATTTATTCACAAAACATTAAAGAACGATCCATTTTTTCGGTTGAGACTTGAAAACCAAATTCAGTTAAACGTCGGACAATGGGGTCGATCATCAAACAAAGTCATACGATTTCTTGCCTGAAATTGTTTAAAAATGTGAAACTACCATTGCAGAATTTGACAGTCTTAACAGTTACACCAAATAAAAACTACCTTGATGTGCGTCGTGAATTTGGGCTTCTGTCCCTTCGAGATGTCAACACACTCCAAAGTGACGCTCGTCTCGGCCTGTCCCCATTTGTTGGTAGCCTTGCAAGTGTACACTCCGGAGTCCTCGATTTTCGTTCCCAGGATTTCCAACACGACCATCCCAAAGGCGTGCACAGTCCGGATCCGGTGACCTGCGGCAATTTGATCGTTTGAATATACGCGAAGGACGTTTACGCCGTGTAAAATGCACTTAGTTTGAGGACTCACTGGCTTCGATGGCCTTGCCGTTGAAGAACCATTCGACTCTCATGCTCTGGTCGCCGACGGGCGTCAGCGAGGCCTCGAAATGAGCAATCTCTCCTTCGCCCAAATTGCTGATATTTTGAGGCTGCACAGAAAGAAAAAACTAATTAGAGACGAATTTCGTTATCAAACCTGCTGACTTCCCGAAATTAGGGATATGGGGAACGATTTGCCAATTTAACAAAACTCGATTTTCGGTTTTGAAAAATATGATACTCAGGTCAGGTATACGACTTTTTCTAAATTGATTCTTTTGAAACGATTTTTCGAAAAAAAAAAAAAACCGCTGCAAATTTTACACAAGGGTTTATTATTCTTTGATATACGTTACTTGTGCAGAAATTTAATTCTGTCAATGAAAAAATTAAACAATTTTTTTTTGGATTTTTATCTCAAAAAAAATTTTTTTTTTTGGGATTTTTTTGTTCAAAAATGTGTTTTTTCAAAAATTCTGTATTTTTTACTCGAAAAATATTTAACATCCTGGGATCCTTCAAAAATCCCATTTTTAGCCCCACGAATGCCCTAAAGATCGCCCCAGTGAAATCGGATCGTTCCGGGACCCCAAAAAATGGATTCTACGTCCAAAAATACTTCGAAAACGACACCTAACTCGATCCCATAGCTAAAAGCCTTCAAAAAACCCCTCCCGTAGCCCCATTATAGCCCCATAGCGCCCCACGGGTTTGGGCGATCAGACTGAAAACCTTGCGGGCACAACTAGATGGAAACCAAGTATTTTGTCGAAATTTCAGATTTTTTAAAAATTTCCTACTGCCCAAAACGGCCTGGACGGCGGACGGCGTACGGCGGACGGACATTTCGGATTTAGAATGTAGACCTCTTGAAACGGATAATGTCAAATTTTGAGCCCGATCGGAGTCGTCGACCCCCGTCGCGAAAACATAGGTGTATTATTCCAAGAATAATAAACCAAAATCGCTGAAAAACGCCGTAGAATTTTCCATAAAATATTTGAAAATGAACACGGTATTGAAAAATCAGTAAGGCTGTGTAACCAATTTTCCGGGAGGTATATAACATGACATCATAGAAATAATCACAACATAATAATAATAATAATAATAATTATTATTATAATTATTATTAGCTTTTGAAATAACAACAATACACCTTGAATTTATGAAATGCGTTGAATTCAGCTATAATTTCCCCTCCCCACCCATCAGGCCCCTCCTCACAACCAACCCCAACTTGTCTAGTTATGTATTTCACACCACAAATAATCATGCACTGAGTGAAGGACGATGCTGGGAATCGCGAAAAGAACAATTCACTGGACTGTCATGGCTTTGATAGAGGTATGCGTAAAAAGTCACATTTTCTTAAAAATATCACGACCTGACCCACAGAATTCTCAATAACCTCGATTCTGTTGGTTTTAGCAAAAATAATATCGAAATAAAAGTTGGTTGCAATTAAATCATCTACAGAATGAGACCAATTACAGGTTTCTAGCCCAAAGGGTACTCGAGTTACAAACGAAAAACTGAACATTTTTCCAAAAATTTGCAGTTTCTTCGAACTAATTATTCGAATTATTCAAATTAATCAAATTATTCAAATTAATCAAATATTTCAAACTAATAAATCAAATAAATTTACACTTTCAATGAAGAACTTTCAATGAATAAAGTGACCAATTTTACTGTTACAGCGTGGGGCGGCACTTCATTTGCGTTTTATGCACCGAAATTTGTGGAATGACTTTCTAACACTTTGAGAACTCCAGTGGAGACTATCTCAAAGCGGTGCAAAAAAAATTTTTTTTTTTTTTTCGACCCACCCTACTGTATAAATCAATCAAGTTTTTCTTGAAATCGATTTTCAGTTTCGTTATTGAATAAATACTTTTTACTAATTCCCATCCTACCTGCAACGTTCCTGCCTTACCAACCTGTCAACCTTCAATCTAGTGATCAAAGAGTGGTTATTATCTTGCTCGTGTTCACTTTTACTTTTAGCTATTGCTTGTCTGTGTTTTACGAGATGTATAACGTATGTGTAAATTACCCTTCACCACCACCAGTAGAGGTTTGAAATTAAAATACCTGCACAATGAACCTTGGGGGCACTGTTGAGTATGTCTAGAAAAAACAATTGTAAGGTTACACGGAGTAAAACGCTTGAGTCGCGTGGTTTACCTGTGGGGTATTTTACGATTTGAATTTGCGAGGTTTACCTGCGAGGTAAATACTGGAGGCTGGCCCTCCTCGGCGTCATCCTTGGCAGCCTGTTCTTTCCTGAGCGACTCTTCGAGCTCTTGAATCTTCCCGAGGCCTTCCTGCCCCTTCGGGTGTTGAGTCTTTTCGATGAGGCCGGCTTTGGTCGAACAGAAGATGGTCGTCGACGTGAACGCCTCTCCGGACTTGTTCCACGCTTTGCACGTATATATGCCTTGGTCACGTTCGTATACCTCTATCAGGTCAAGAGTAACGAAACCAAACTCGGAAGTCATCTTGAATCGAGATCCTGTAAATGGACGGAAATCGTAAATTAGAACGCCCGAGTTTTTTTTTTCCACTCCTAAGAGAAATTCCTATCCTCACCGTGCGCGAGAGCCTTCCCGTTGAAGTACCATTCGATCTTTAGGTTAGGATCTTCTTTCGGCTCCACTGTCGCTTCGAGATGGAGAGGTTGCGTCTCTCCCAATTTGAACTCCGCCTGGAGTGGCGTCGTCCATACGGGCGCCGGATACTGAGCTTCCGGTTTGGAATCCTGTCTTTGGTACTTACTCGCGTAAGCATCATCGACCTCTTGGACTTTTTCAAGGCCTGCCTGGCCTTGCGGATGCTGCGTCTGCAGATATATGTCACTCTTCCCTGGAAATGAAGGTGTTTATTGTGAGAACAAATGGCCGCAGGAAGAGAATTGTCGATTCCCTTTTCGGGGAGGGAAATCCCATGAAAATATTACCTGTGCATTTGAGTGTACCAGACGTAGATGCCTGCCCCTTGCTGTTCGTTGCTTTTACCGTGTAAATTCCTGAATCTTCCGAATAGCAGGAATTTATGTCGAGGGTAACAAAGCCAAAATCGTGCTGCCCTTTGAACCTGGCGCCGGACGGCAACGGCTTGCCGTTTGCGTAAAATTCTGCAAATTAAAAAAAAAAAAAAAAAAAACAATTTGGTTAAAAGGGAGAAAACAGTTTCTGAAATTACTTCGAGAAAATTACAAACAACTCTAACCGATATTTAGCGTTGGGTCTTTCGCCGGTTCAACTCGGCACTCGAAGTGGGAGTTCTCCCCTTCGGCGCACACCACATTGTTGAGGTGAGAGATGAACACCGGGCCTTCAAAAGTGGGTTCTGGGGCTTCACCCTTGGCCTCTTTGGGTCCTTCAAGGGCGTCAATAAGGGGCAAAGCTTCTGGACGCAGTGAATTCGCAAGCAGCCAGTGGCGATCTGGAAACGGACAAAGTGGAAGTTAACTTAAGCCCCAAACCGGTAAATCTTTTTAAAAGAGGAGGAAACCCTTCACCTTCTACTTTGATGGTGCACGTCGATACAGCCTCTCCTAGTAGATTTGTGGCCTTGCATGTGTAGATGGCGGAGTCGTCAGGCCTCACACCATTTACTGACAGCGTCACAAGACCGAAATCAAAAGTCGACCTGATGCGAGCACCTGAATAAAATTAAAAATGAATAATCGTTAAAAAATGTTTACGGATTTCAAACATTATTAAAAATAAGTTGACTATTTTGTAAAACTTACCTGTTGTGAGAGACTTTCCATTCTTGAACCATTCGATTCTCAAATTTGGATCGCCTTTTGGCTCGACGAGAGCTTCGAGGTATACGTGGCTGCCTTCCACCAGGTTTTCTGCGTTGGACAGATGTTTGGTGAAGACTGGAGGCATCTGCGGAGTGATTTCGTGGGTGCCTTCGGGGGCTTTGTTCATTTGGGCTTCTTTCAATTGGATCTTCTGCCAGGCGTCGGGTTGGAGCGGCTCGCCCGATATGGCCGATCTCGCTGGAAGCGCAAAAATTGACTTCCACATCGTGTTCACTCACAACCGCTATAAAGCATGATATACTCGTAACTTACGTTTCACTTTGAGCGAGGTGGACGACACAGCTTCCCCGGCGGCGTTGATCGCTTTGCACATGTACAGACCTGAATCTTCAGGCACCGTCGCCATTATGTCAAGCGTCACGAACCCGAAGTCGTGGGTGGTGTGGAACCGCGAGCCTTAAAAGGAAATCGAGCGTGAGTTTGACGGAATAATTGACCTCCCACATAAATACGGTCTTGTGCAGATGACAGAGTTTTCACGGTGTGCAAAGGGTGGACTCGATTCATTCTGACTAGCAAACATGACGCAACATTCACGGGGATGACACTGAGTGCTGAAGGTACGGGAATCGCAAAAACCCGGCCACTCACCACTTTTTACTTCCTGATCTTTAGCGTCAGCGCCATCTAGAAACCAAGTGAGGGGTGAAATGTTTTATTTCTCTCTTTCCACCTGCATTGCTGTATCTGAGGTATGGTTTTTAGATCTGATATGAACAGCCTGAATGATTAAATTAACTACTGAAAACGTTGCAGCTTAAATGGCAAAATTAGCTACAGTAGTAACTGATAATGTGATGCTTGCGGTTCCGGGTTGAACAGCCTTAACGGGTAAATTTGCTACTGAGAATGTGAAACTTGGAATACCAGTTTGATCAGCCTTAATGCTTACATTATGTAGGGAAAATGTAATGTTTGGAACTCCGGTATGAACAGCCTTAATGGTTAAATTCGCTATTCTTAACCTGATACTTGGAGTACCGGTTTGAACAGCCTTGACGGTTCAATTAGCTACTGATAATGTGATACTTGGAGTACCGGTTTGAACAGCCTTGACGGTTCAATTAGCTACTGATAATGTGATACTTGGAGTACCGGTTCGAACAGCCTTAATGGTTAATGAGATTTTTGGAGGTATGAATAGCGTTGGTGGAGGATGTCTGTATACGCGTGGTGATTGCCCTGGAGACTTACCCATTTTGAGTTCGACGCCGTTGCAGTACCACAGGTACCTCATTGTAGGATCGCCGACGGGTACGACGCGGGCTTCGAAGTGGGCCTTTTGCCCTTCCCAGAGCTCCGAAGGGCCGGTCAGGAGGTTCGTGAAGATGGGCTTCTCAAACACTTGGTCAGGCTCGTCGCGCCGAGACGGTTCTTTGCCTTCTTCCAACTTCTGGATCTTTCTCATGCCCTCGGAGTGGAGCGTGTCGCGCTGAATGGACTCTTTGGCTGTAATTTGAATTATGTTTTACCGCGTGTATCTAATTTGAATATGACAAATATAAATTTTCAAGAGGAGTACTTTTGATTTTCATCGAAGCGGTGGTGACGGCTTCTCCCAGAGCGTTGGAAGCCCGGCACATGTACACGCCTTGGTCCTCGTCCCTCACGTGAGTCATGTCCATGCTCACGAAGCCAAAGTCATGGGTCTTAGTGATCCTCGAACTGTCTTCTAACAGCTTCTCGTTCCTGAACCACTCGACTTTGAGAGTTGGATCTCCAACTGGGATGAGACGGCATTCGAAATGAGCGGTTTGACCTTCGGCAACTCCGTCGATGTTTTGGAGCGACTGGGTAAACACGGGGCGCTGTCTGGTGGTTGCTTCGGGCACCTCGGCCCTTGGCGCTGGCCCAGCTTCCAACTTGCGGATCTTTTCCAAGCCTTCAGGCCTCTGGGATTCTGATATGATGCTTCCCTTCTCTGCAACATAATGTCAACAATTAACTTTGGTAGTTGCGAATTCCGCTAACTGGTCAAACGTTTGCGTTAAATGACATCTGAACTCAACAGCTGACAACTCACCGACTACTTTCAGTGTCGTCGACGAAACGCAAGAGCCCAACTTGTTGATGGCTTTGACTGTGTACTCGCCGGCGTCTCCGGGAAGGCAGTGACCGATGTCGAGAGCAAAATAGCCGAAGTCGAAAGTGATGTGGAACCTCGAAGCCGACCCGAGCGGTTTTCCATTGTGATAAACTTCCACCCGCAAGTTGGGGTCGTGCAGGGGCTCGATTTGAGCTTCAAAGTGAGCCGTTTGACTCTCTTCTATCTCCTTCGTGCCCTGAAAAAAAATAAAAATAAAAAATAAAATAAATAAATAAAACTGTGTGTTCAGAGTATCCAGCAACAACTGAGTCATTCTTGATGGGATGCACAACATTTTCAATGGCGTCCTGCAAGAAGTCATCCCTCGGCTGCACTCACCCGGAGCTCCGTGACAAATCGTGGTGGCGTTGGAAGAGGTTCCTCGATTTCCAATCTCTGGGGGTGTCCCTGAGCCTCCAGCTCCCTGATCTTTTCCAGTCCCTCTGGATGCTGCGTCTCCAGTAAAATACCGTGCCGCGCTGTAAACAATTGTCCCAGTAAATCACCAGCCAACGACCCACTTCGAACGCCTCCGGAATGCCAACTTACATTGCACTTTGATGTTGCAGGTGTTGACGGCTTCGCCCATTTTGTTGGTCGCCTTGCACATGTAAGTTCCTGAGTCTTCAGAATAAGTGTAGAGGATGTCGAGGGCGACGTAGCCGAAGTCATGGGTCGTCCTGAATCTGTGACCCGTTTTAATGGCTTTGCCGTTGACAAACCATTCAATCTTCATGTGCGGGTCGTTGATCGGCTCGACGCGGCACTCGAGGTGGGCGTGTTCGCCTTCTTTCAGGTTTTCCAAGCTGTAAACGACCCAGTTAGACAGTGTCTGATTTATAATGCGGTTTCATGAAGATTATCGAGAATTTACCTGTTCAGTGGTGTGAGGAAGACTGGCTTCTGTTGTTCGGGCTCGACTTCTTGCGGTTGCGGCCTTTCGTAGTGTTCCAGCTCTTGGATTTTCTTCAACCTCTGCTCATCCAAAGTGTCAAGCTGCAGTCCGGCTTTAGCTGAAAAAGTAACAAACAAAAAATAATAATAAAATAAAAAATAATTAGGTTCTAGTTCACAGCCTAACGGTCCACACAACGTCGCCTTCAGGATTACCCGATTCGACCCATGTTGACAATCTACTTGGCATCCCCTTCGACTTGACCACCCATTTCATTCCTTTCTTGCCCCTCTTCTTGAACAACTCGAATATTAAATCTAGCATAGTTCTGATAACAGCACAAGGCATGGCTACTTCCCACAAGTCGCCAATCAATTTCGAAAATTTGAAGATTTGGAAGGTGTACGAAACATTATGTGTCGGCAGCATGTTCACAAATTTAGGAAAGGTGTTTGTTGTGGAGTTACCAGCGTCGAGTTACTAAGAACTTACAGTCAACAGTGACGGAGCAAGTGGTGACGGCTTCGCCAGCAGCGTTTCTCGCTTTGCACATGTAGGTGCCGGAGTCTTCAGCGTAAGCGTACAAGACGTCGAGGGCAACAAAGCCAAAATCGTAGACTGTCTTGAAGCGGTGTCCTGCAAAATTAATTTTTGAAGTGAGTCCTGTTGTGTAGATGGTAGTCTAAGATGAGTTGCTGATTAGATTGCACGAACCTTGAGGGACCGGCCGTCCATTCCGGAACCATTCAACCTTCATAGTTGGGTCGTTGACGGGCGTCAAAGTGGCTTCGAGATGGGCCATTTTGCCTTCGGGGAGATGTTCAACGTTCTTCAAAGGCCGGCCGAACTGGGGCTTCTCAGTGACGGCGGCCTCTTCTTCCATGGCTTTCCTGTAACGGGAGTCGGACTCGAGGTATTGGATCTTCTGGAGCGCCTCCTTATGTTGGGTGTCGCGGATGATGCCGGAGCGCCCTGAATAGGAAATTACGTTTTGGTGACGTTAAAAATAAAAAAAAAATAAAAAAAGTACTCGACGAAGGGAAACACAGACCTTGAACTTTGAGCGTTACTGAGGAGACGGCTTGGCCGAGCTTGTTCGTCGCTCTGCATGTGTACTCTCCCGTGTCCTCCTCGTAGATGGTCAAGATGTCGAGAGCAGCAAACCCAAAGTCGTACGTCGTCCTGAATCTATGCCCTGTTTGAAGTGGCTGACCGTTGTGGAACCACTCGACTTTGAGGTTGGGATCAGGGTATGGCTCGATCCTAAAAAAATGGCCCATGCAAGTTACAACTGACAAAACGGGGTTTTCGTCGTTAGGTAGTTTTGCCGATGGATCATCAAAAGTCAAGTTTCGACTAGAGCCAAATCGCAAGCGCGCAATTTTCACAATTTAATTTACTACGGGCCGAAGGCACCGAATCTTCCTAAAGTGGCTGAAAGTAGCGTTGCAGTCACAATACAATCAATCGATTTTCATAGCTTTTTTTTAGTGAACAGGTGAACAATACAGAGGGCGTTGTACCCACTCGAATGGCCGAGCGAAGCGAGGCCCCCCAATAGGATGGCTAGTTCACAACGATTTGAGAAGCTAAGTGGCCCATGTATACAGTAGACAGTCAATGGAAATATATCCCCAAACTCACCTGCACTCATAGTGCGCACTTTGCCCTTCAACGAGCTGCGTTGGTCCGTTCAACTTGACCGTAAAGTTGGGCTTCTGGTTGACAACAACTTCCTCCTCTTCGGTTCGGTGGTATTTCGTTGAGTCTTCCAAAGCCTGCAATTTCTGGAGAGCCGCTTCGTGCTGGGATTCCGTGAGCAGTGATGCTTTGGCTGTAAATACAAAACATTGGATAAGACCAGACAGTTATTATTTCAGCGGTGCTGTTCCAATACTTACACTGCACGACCAAAGTGGACGACGTGACGGCTTCTCCCAAATCGTTCTTGGCACGACAAGTGTACGTTCCTGAGTCTTCAGCATAGACGTACTTCATGTTCAACGCGACGTATCCAAAGTCGTGCATTGTGCTCACGCGATTGGCTGAAACGATCAGAACAGTTAAAACAAGCACTGCAAGTTACAACTTGGCATACATTCTCAAATACGTACAGGCAGCGATCGGCACTCCGTTCCTCAGCCACTCAACTTTTAGCCTGGGGTCACCCACAGGAATAAGGCGGGCTTCGAAATGGACTGTTTGGTTCTCCACAGTTTTGACGTCTCTCATCGGCTGGGTGAAAACAGGAGCTTGCGTAGCCGTGTCTTCAGGTCCCTGCGGTCTCTGGTACTGCCTGTCTTCAAACTGGTTCAAGCGGCTCAGGGCAGTTTCATGCTGGGATTCGAGGTAGATTGATTGACGACCTGCACAACAAAAAAAGCCATTAAAAATCAAAATGTTCAATCCGTAAAGTCAAGGCGGAAAGGCAGCTCACCTGAGACACTCAAAGTTGAAGAAGTGACAGCCTCGCCATTGACGTTCTTTGCACGGCAAGTGTAAGTGCCCGAATCCTCAGGCAGGCAGTGGAGAATGTCGAGAGCCACAAAACCAAAGTTGTTCGTTTCCGTAAATCTGGATCCTGACTTGACAGGCTGTCCGTTGTGGAACCACTCGACCTATGAAAACATCGTGTAGTGCAGGAACATAAAAACATCCGCTTGCGCCCATTTTAAAAACGCTTACCTTCATGGTGTTATCACTGACGGGAATGAGGCGGCACTCGAAATGCGCCCTCTGACTCTCTTTGATGTTGCATGGTTTCAAAGACGTCGTGAACACAGGAGCCTGTGTAGTCGACTCTTCGATGTAGTCGTGTCTCTGGTACCTCGAACGGTCTTCCAAGTACTGAATTTGCTCGAGGCCCATTTCGTTTTGCGTAGCAGTCAATATCTGAGCGGTCCCTTTGGCTTTTAAAGTGCACGATGTCTCATCGTATCCGACCATGTTGGTGGCTCTGCAGGTGTAGGTGCCTGAATCTTCTTCGATCACGTCAATGATGTCCAAAGCGACGTAGCCGAAGTCATGGATGGGCCTGAATCGATGTCCTGCAGAACAAAATGTAAATTACAACTTTGAAGGACAATGTGTATCGCGCGATGTGCACCTGTTGAGCGGATTAGCTTACCAACAATGATGGGGCGTCCGTTTTTGTACCATTCAACCTTCAAATTAGAGTCAGTGACGGGCTCCAACTTGCATTCAAAGTGGGCGTGGCCGCCTTCCCGCATGGCCTCGATTGATTTCGGCTTGGTGACAAATCGGGGACGGGTCGCCACAGCTTCATCAACTTGGTCAGTCCTCTTGTACCGGGAAGCGTCTTCGAGGTACTGGATCTTTTCAAGGCCGCCAGGATGCTGGGATTCGAGAATCAGATCTTTCTTGGCTGCAAAATAGAAATTAGTTACAACGAGCCAAGCCAGTGGAGAACATTCTGCGCTGTGTTAAACTTACCGATGATTCGAACGGAACAAGATGTGACAGCTTCGCCCAGTTGGTTCCTGGCTTGACAAGTGTAAACTCCAGAGTCTTCCGGGTAGACGCTGAGCAAGTCCAGGGCCACGTAGTCGAAATCGTACGCCGGCCTGAACCTGTGGCCAACCCTGACGGGCTTACCGTTAACGAACCAGTCGACTCTCATTGTTGGATCACCGACCGGCTGAAGCCGGCATTCCAAGTGGACGTTCGTGCCTTCGACGGTTTCGATGTTGTGGAGCGGCCGGGTGAAAACTGGAGCCGACATTATAGTAACGTCTTCTTGAACGTGACGTCTCATTTTGGCATCTTCGAGATACTGAATTTGCTCTAGAGAGTTCTCGTTTTGTGTGTCAGTCAAAATGTCTGAGCGGCTCATAACCTACAGGAAATAGTATTTTATTATAATATAAAAATTAAATAATGATATAGTATTTTATTATTAAATAATATTATTACAATTGAGAAAGGCGAGAAGAAGAAAGGAGGCAATAGAAAATGAGGATTACTCACACGGACACAAGCTGAAGTGTGGGCTGATCCAAGATGGTTAGTCGCTCGAACGGTGTACTCTCCAGAGTCCATTGAAGTCACGTGGACTATGTCCAAAGCGACGTAGCCAAAGTCGTGATAAGTTCGGAATCTCGAGCCGATAGTGATTGGTCTGCCGTTCTGGAACCATTCAACCCTCATGGTGGGGTCGCCCATGGGTTCCAAGCGGCACTCCAAGTGAATGTTCTTGCCCTCATTGGCTGGCGGTGGGTCAGTCAAAGGAGTCACGAAGATTGGCTTGGATTTGGAAATTTCTTCGATGTTGTACGACGGCTCTACGTGAGACCGCTGTTCGATCTGCTTGGTTTTGTCGTAAGCGCCGTGATGCATGCTTCTCGTGTCAATGCCTGATCGAGCTGCAAAAAAAAACCACCGTCAACGTACCAGATCAACCAAACCCTCGAAGTTACCAGCTGGCAGTACACTCACTTTCAACTTCCATAGAAGCAGACAGTTGAGCTTCTCCCAGAGCGTTTCTTGCCACAACAGTGTAAGTGCCAGCATCCTCAGCCCGTACGCTTTCAATGTCAAGCGCGACATATCCAAAATCGTGGTAAGTCTGGATTCTGTTGGCAGTCTGCAGCACTCTTCCATTGAAGTACCATTCGATCTGGAGAAACATTTTAGTCAGTAAAGGCTTGTGATTGGTTCATGTTCAAAGCGTACAAACAATGAATACCTTCATTGTGGTGTCGCTCAAGGGCTCAACCCTCGCTTCAAAGTGGGCTCGTTGACCTTCTACGATTCTGTTGGTGCCTTTCAAAGGTCCCAAAAATCGTGGTTTTTGTGTGACGGTTGTCTCTTCTTGGAGTTGTCTCATGTAGCGGCTGCATAAACATCAATATAGTAAAAAATGGCCAGAGGCCGAGAGGTTGGACATGTTAATTTTCTTTGATTCATCAAGACGTACCTTGAGTCCTCAAGATGTTGTATCTTTTGAAGACTGGACGAGTGCTGGCTGTCGCTGATGATATCTTGTTTGCTGATGACTGTCAAATTAGCGGACGTTGTTGCTTCTCCCAGGGTGTTGTACGCCCTGCAAGTGTACCGTCCCATGTCGTGCGTGGCGACGTGCTTGATGGTGAGCGCCACGTACCCAAAGTTGAAAAAGGATGTTATCCTGGAGCCTGCAAAAATGGTCAGTTAGTAAAGAAATGAGCAATGTGGTGGTATTGAAGAAATCGATGAACTTACTGGCTTCAACGGGTCGGCCGTCCTTCAACCATTCAACCCGCAGAGTCGAGTCTCCCACAGGCTCGAGCCTGGCTTCAAAGTGAGCGAAGCCCCCTTCCTTGATGTTCAGCTGGTCTTGAACTTGGGACTGGAACACTGGCGGTGAAGTGCTTTCTGGTGGCTCGTACGCTTGCCTAACGTGAGACTGTTGAGTGTACGCTTCCAGAGCTTCGACGCTCTCGATGTATCTCTGCTGTTCTGGGATTCCAAGGTCGGCAGTGACGCTGCTACGAGCTTTAAATCAAATTTGTCAATGGTGCAGTCCGCCTAGGTTCCAATCGGGATGGAAAATAAAACTACACTTACATATAACTTGGACGGACGACTGAGACACAGCTTCGCCCCATCTGTTGACAGCTCTGACAGTGTACACACCACTATCTTCAGCCCTCAAGTGTAGAATGTTCAATGACACGTAACCAAAATTGAAAATGGTGGTAATCCTTGAACCTAAGAAAAAATCTTGGCTTGAAAAAATTCTAATGAGTACCTAAGCAAGTTTAGGCCGTGATCATTACATCGTCAACGTACTTGCTGTGATCGGTTTTCCATCTTTGAACCAATCGACTCGCATCGTCGGGTCGCTCACAGGCGTCAGTTGGGCCTCAAAGTGGGCGTTTCTGCCCTCCTGGAGTTGGCCCAAGTCCTTCAACGTTCTGATGAACTGAGGCCGGACCGGAGACAATTCCTCGACGCTCTCCGACCTCTGGTATTTCGAGTAGTCTTCCAACTGAGTTATGTACTGGAGGCTGTCCGGGTACTGACTCTTCTGGTCAATGCTCACTCGCCCTGGAAGGAAAATTAACGGCGTTCAAGTGAAAAAATCCACGCAAATCCACGTTGGGGGAGGGGATGTCGTTAAAGCTACCTGTCACAGTCAGCTTCGCGACAGATTGAGCGTTTCCGGTAGCTGACACAACAACGCAAGCGTATTCGCCTGCATCTTCTGGAACGAGTGCCAGTATGTCCAAAGCAATGAACCCAAATCTGAAGGTTGTTGTGATTCGGGAACCTACGAACAAACAAGAAACGTGTGAAACAATTGTACAGTCCATTTTTTAAATGTTCCAATTCAACTTACTTGCTGGCAACACTTTGCCATTGTGGTACCACTGGACGTTCATCGTAGGGTCACCAACGGGCTCAACCCTGGCTTCGAAATGTATCTTGTTTCCCTCCACTTGAGATTGGTCCGACAAAGGGATGATGAACTGAGGTGGTGGATAGACACGGTCTTGTTCTCCGCGTGGAGGCTTTGGAGCCGCTCGCTCCACGTGCCTCAAGTAGATGATTTCTGGCTCCGGGGCAGGCCTGAAATTGAATAAGGCGTGAAGACGTATTCGAGCATTCTACGACCCTAGCGGGCAGATCGGGAACTCACTCTGGTTGAATGACAGTGGTTGGAGTGGGGAGGTTGAGCCTGCTCGGTTGGTTGAATTCCTGCTTGACAGTCTTTTGAACATGTACTCGGGCTCTGGTTGCAGTCGATCCGGCGATGTTCTGGGCCATGCACTGGTACCAACCGGCGTCTGTAGCTTTGGCGGCGTTAATTTCCAAAGTCGATCCTCCCCCTGAGGTGGCGATGTTAACGCCATTGCCGCCAGTTATGGGCACACCATCCTACAAGCCAAATTGTGTTGCTTATGATCTCAACAATGTAGGACTCGTAACTGTACCAACGAATTGTAACTGACAATAGAAAACTTTTGTTAAAATCCTTATTCCCCTACCTTTTGCCAAGAGATATTGGGAATGGGCGTTCCTACAGCCCGAGCAGTAAGGCTGACGGGTTCTCCTTCTTTGATGCTGGCGGCGCCAAACCTTTGCACAAATTTAGGTGCAACGACGAGCTCTTTTTCAATCACGTTGAGTTTGCACTGGAAAGAAAATGAAACCTGTTAGCTACCATAATAGTTTTTTTCAGCAAAGCGGAGGTCGCCCTGAAGACTAACTTCGAACGACGTTTCGCCAGCTTTGTTCCTCGCGACGCAAGTAACAATGCCGGAATCCGTTCTGGAGACGTTCGTGATCATAAGGGCGTGGCTGCCGCTCTCGTTCACTAGGATTTTGTGCGAGGCGTCGTCGACGACTTGGCGACCGTTGATGTACCAGGCCACCTCTGGGTAGGGCCTACCCGTCACCCGACAATCAAATCGGGTCATTTTCCCTTCGGAGACGTCCCGGTCGGTGCATGTTCGGGCAAAGTTGGGAGCGATCATTTTCCCTTCGACGGATTCTTCCCTTTCGATTTGGACAAACTGTCTGGTCTCACTGAAAACCAACAAATATTATTATCAATTCATGGTTAAATCTAAAAGATTTAATTGATATTTATATTCATATGAGCTGCCTGTACCGTTCAACTGTCTGTTCAAAAGCGGCTGCAGGCTCAACAGCCAAGTAAGCAGATGTAACCACACAACCTGTAAAAGATAAATAATCATGAAGCAAAAATTTATGAAGACCTTTCCTTGGCGTGAGCTTGTATTTCCCGGGCTGTCATTGCCGATTAATTGTCACACGACGGGCGTGCGTAGAAAAACGTCCGCTTGTTACTGCTGGTTTATTGCCCAAAGCTCGTTTATGTCAATAAATCAGCAGTAACAAGCGGAAGTTTTTCTACGCACGCCCATCGTCCCCTGTGAAAATTAATCGGCGAAGACCTTTCCAGCAGGCAAAGCAGTTTTCAAATTGGTACCTTGCGGGTTTTCTGCCAATAGCGTGTAATGGCCGCTGTCCTGGCTGTTCACTTGGTTGATCCTGAGCGTCGCTTGTTGGTTCGAATATATTGATTGGTGTTTTTGCGAGTACGCCAGACGCTTGCCATTTTTGAACCATGTCAGCTGAAAACCATTCAATTCAATTGGTTGCAAAAAAAAAAGACGTTTGTTGGAAGAAAACTCAATTGGCGAACGTCTTACTCTGGGTTTGGGGTTTCCAGGGACGGTGGCCTGGAAAACGGCGTCGGAGCCCTCCTGGAGTTTGGAGTTTCGAGGTTTGGCTTGGACCTGAGGCGGTGCTGGAGGGCCCAACTGCCGTTCCAACGTCGTGCTGAGACTGACGTCGCTTTCCCCCGCATAGCGCCTTGTCAGCGACTCGCGGAACGACACTTCGCGGAGGAGTCGGTATTCGAATGTATCCACCTTGAAGTCCTATAAATAAAGGGGACATTAATTGGTAGAACTGAAGAAACTGAGGCTTGAATCTGGACCTTTGACGAACAACGTACCTCTTCAATGGTGGTAAATCCGTTCGCATAATGATTCGTTTGTTGTGTGTGTTGTTGAATCGTTTGCATTTGCTGTTGCGTCTGTTGCTGTTGCATAGTTTGCATCTGCGTCATTTGTTGAGTTTGTTGAATTTGTTGAGTTTGTCTTAGTTGCGTATCTCTTCTAAAGCCCTGAGGTTGAACCGGCATTGCCACACCTGGACAGAGAATAAAAATTGTAGTGACGTGTAAATTTTTGAATTTAGTGAACTGGTTGATGGAATTACCTTCAGGTTGGATGTAAACAGAGCACATAGCTTCGCCGAGCTGGTTCCTGGCCGTACAGGTGTACTCGCCCTCGTCTCCCGGTCCGATCCGGCTGATCAGCAGAGAAACATTCCCTGTTTGTTCCTCATACCTCAGCTGATGTTTCTGGGAAGCTACAAAAAAAAATCCATCATGAGAGGGAGACAACTGCGCTGAAAATGCCGCCCAATATTCAGTATTGCAGATCGTACCAAATAGAGGGGCACCCTTTCTCGTCCAGGAAATGGCGGGTTTGGGGTCTCCGGTGACGCGGCCTTCAAACAACGCATCGCCGCCCTGAGCAAATCTTGCGTTGCTGAACACCCTTTCAAAAACTGGCGGTGTTCCACTAGGGCTGAAAAAACACATTTTAATTTAAATGAAAATCTATCAGAAAATCGTGAATACATTTTTAATGGCCAACTATGAACATTCTGCTACGCGAACCAACGTTTTGTAACGGCAGAGCGCGAAAATCCTATAAAAACTTGGATCGCAACACCAAAGACACACAAAAATGAAATCAGTGAAAAAGTACCTACAACAGCCTCAGAACTTGAAATTCAAACGAGCATAGGTACTTTCTAAACTGGTGGGACCTGCTATAGTATCCAGATTATTCAGATTACCGGACAGAGGTGAAACAGGACTCTTTTTTCGCATAGTATGCAAATGCCATCAATTTTCGACTTAATCTAATTTCTCTTGGTTTTTTTTTTTTTTTTTTTTTTTAATTTCCGCTAGTCATTTTTGGGGTTCGTTTTTGTGAAACCTACCTACCTCTGCGGTTATCACTGCGAGTCCCATACCTCATAAACCGGCACGGCAAAGCGTGAACTGTTGAAGAGCGTGTAACGAAGAAGATCCCATTTTCGCCTCATCTCATCGCCAGGTTCCTAATGAGCCGTCCGGCGTTACGTTCGCGGTGATACGGTGATAACCTTGAAAATGACGCAGGTTTTACCGGCTCGTACAGGCCCCGTTCCGCTTTCTTCGAGTGCGTGAGGATCGCCAAGCAAAACCACGAGGGATCGAGCCGAATACTCACCCGACCGGCTAACTTTTCTGTCCATCAATCGGATAATCGCTGTCTGTCGAGCGGTTGGTTGAATTCTTTCGACTCTCAGTTTCAATCGAGAGTGATCATCAGTGCCGTTATGGCCTATGACAGTTGTATGCATGATTGTACTGATGATGGTTTAATCAACCGAAACGCGTCTACAAGTTATATTTATATTTTATCGTGGAAATAGACTACCACTTAGTCTTAAATCGTCTTTTTTAACATTACTGTTTATAGATAAAATTATGGTCGTATGATATTATTATAATAATAAAAATAAAATATTATTTTACTGTCGTTTTTTGGGCGCGGACCCATGGCTACAGCATGTGCATCTCAATAATTGAGATTTTTTTAATTACTAAAAAAAAAAAAAAAAAAAAAAAAAAAAAAAAAAAAAAAAAAAAAAAAAACTGGGAAAAATTTAGAAATAATAATATTTGCTTAATTAAAAAACAGATTTTTTAAAATTCCTTTTGCAAAAATATAGTAGTTAGCCACCTAGCTGATCTGTACAAAAAAGGTTTCTCCTTGTCTGCGCTCATCCTCAGAACCACTCAATAAGGTGGAATTTTGAGCTGATAGGGCTAAAATTTAGAACGTTTAATCAAACCGCAGCACGATAATTAAAATTACACTCGTAATACTTACTATCCTTGGACGATCATTCCTTCTTGGACTACCATTCCTTGCACTGTAACAGAAAAAATGGACATTATAAAATGAAAGTAAATACCAACTAATGAGGTTTTTAATGCATATGGTTCTTTTTTAATCATTTAATAATGATTAACAGGACGTTTTCAAAAATTTTCCGTGACGTCCCGAAATAATGTCGCAATTATTGCGACATAATAAAGGGTTACGCAACATCGCGAAAACTATGATCATATTGGTCTGTAAGGAAATTCGGTGGTTGGTTACAAGTAGAGAAAACATTTTTCGGAGGAAAAAATGGCGTAAAATTAATCGTTATTAAATGATCTGACTGCAGAACCGTAGTCTACTTAATGTAGACAGACTGTAAGTCCGTTTTTTTTTTTTTTTTGGTGCACCTCATTCGTTTAAAGATTTTTCCGCCTTTCTCTCACAGTCAAACCGCATGCCCTTTCGCCCCCAGAGAGCTCTCTCAATGGAAATCGACACACAGATGAGGTCTGGCGGTCTGTCGATCTCAACGGACCTCCGAGAGACTTTTTCGGCTCAACTAGGTCTGCGAGAGCTCAGCTGAGCGGCCTCCCGGAATGGAGGTGGTAAGACGATCCGGAGGGCCCCCAGGAATAGAACGGAAGCCCACGGGAGTTGACAGGTTCTCAATGGGTGACAATGCGGCGGCCTCAGTAGAGGGTTTAATTGTTCAAAGAAATCTTCGCAGTTTTGGCTTGTGATTAGATAGATAAATTTTGTTTAAAATTACAAAAAATTGTGAATACACTTGTGGCTCACGTACAAAATGTCCTTCGTAATGTCAGGCTGAGCCGAACGAGCTCAGTACTTACCGCTCTAACTTAGTCTCTCTCATTTTTGACAAGTTTCCGTTTTTCGACGAGGCAGCTCAACGTCAGTAGTTAACCTAGATTATTTTCCCAAGTTGAGTATATTGTCTACAAACCGGACGGCCGCCAAACCGTCGTTAGTATGCCGTGAGGACGCGTTTTACGGGTTCTGCCAGGCGGCCGAAGAAAAACCGTCAAAGGACAAACTGAGGTGAGTAATAACCCGACCGAGTGACACCGGAGAGAAGGCCTCAAAGCAAATTGTAGGCTTATGTGGGCTTGAAGATGTGAATGCAATTTCAGAGCCTCCCGTGTGCAGCAAAACATCAACGCAACTACGTTCGAGTCCTCTAAACACAACTGTGATCTGAGCACAGCGTAATGATTCCTACCATAATACGCCTAATCAAAAAGAGAATCCACAGCCTACACCTCAACGCAGCGAGCGCTCCAGCCTCGTCTCCGCCTGGGCCTCAACGCGCATCGAGGAGGGTTAGAGGGAGGTGATATGCCCAAAGAGAAGAAATCGGTTTCCTATTATGGGCAGAATAATAAGGTCAAGGCGTATCAGGCGCCCCTCGCTGGACGAAGCTCGCCGAATTCCCGCCACATAAGGGAAGAGCGACGCGACGTCCGCCCTTGCATTCTGCTTGACAAGAAGGAGAAACAAACTACCATAAAGTAGTAATACGGCTACTGCGGGATTGAATATTGAATCTATGCAGTCACGAACTGGGTCACTTCCTCCACATCGATTAATTAGCGCGTATCTCTACTTGATGATTCATCTATGGCGAAGGCATGTGCAACTAGTTGAACATCCACAGCCATCTATAGTTTTATGCATTTCCGGTTTGAGAGTGCTGAATCCGAAAATTATAAATTTTTTTTTTTTTTTTTGGGTTGGTTCGAATATGGCCTTTTTTTGGCATTTTTACGGTTTTTTGGACCTTTATTTACACTGAATTTTTCAGCTATCACCGACATCACTCGAACTTCTTCAAAGGAAGATCTTATAGTAAATTTACTACAGATTCCGAATACATACTTAATTTTAGTCTAAAACCTTTTTAAACCATCAAAAACCTCAAAAACTGCAACAAATAAGAAAAAATCAACTCTCTCACAATTTTCGCCGTTTTGGTTTTTGGTTTATTAATCTTGGAATAACACAACTTTGTAATCGCGATTGAGGTCGAAAAATTCTGATCGACCTCAAAATTTGACATTATTCGTTTCAAGACACGTAGATTCCAAAAACAAAATGTCCGTCCAAACTACAGTCCACCGCTCTACCAACTGAGCGATCGAGGTTGTAATGTCCGTCCGCCGTCCGAGCAGTTTTAAGCAATAGGTAGGAATTTTTTTTTTTTTATTATTATTTTTAAATCTGAAATTTTGACAAAATACTCAGTTTATCATCTAGTTGTGCCCGTAAGGTTTTCAGCCAAATCGCCCGAACCTATGGGGCTATGGGACGGGTTTTGAAGGTTTTCGGCTACGATGTCGAGTTAGGTGTCGTTTTCGAAGTATTTTTGGACGCATAATCCATTTTTTTGGGGGTCCCACGTGTGTCCAAACATTGTACAGGTTGTTTTTTTTTTGTTTTTTTTTTTCAAAAATATTTTCTCAATGACAATTAATTTTAGCACAATAATTGGGAGTAATTATTACCCTATATCAAAGAATAATAAACCGTTGTGTAAAATTTGCGGCGTTTTTTTCTACTAATATTCCTCTCTCTACTCGCTTCAAAAAAGTTCAGAAAAACAAATGGGGGGTAACGTTTTTAAAGTTTGGCCACTAAAAATCGGGAATTTTTAGGTACGAAGAATTTCCCCCAGCGACTATTCCAAGAGGAAAATCAACTTGAAATTTATATCAGACCTCTTTCCCGTTAATCCAAACGTCTGACTAAAATTTCAAGCCCGACCAATTCAGAGTTGAGATGGTTTTAATAATTCAGGTAGGTAGATAAACTGTCTCACGATGATGAGCTTTTCATGGACAATGCGAATTCTATTAACAGGTAGTTCATGTTTCCAAGCTTTTTAACAGCACGTAAGGGAACCAAACTGGGAAAGTCGTTTAATAAAATAAATTTTAATCTTAGCCCCGCTCGAGTGAAATGTACGCTACATTCCATTCATATCTTCCTACATCAAATACTAAATTTTTATAGGTGCCAACTTGATCTTCTCAAAAAAAATATACTTATATTTTTACCTAAAGGTATGTGTTTAACTATTTTTATACCCAGAAATTCATTTTATTGACCGAACCTCAAGAACCTAAGCAACGAAACTATCTGTATTCATATACAGTGTAGCGAATATCGATATTGAAATACTTACCGATATTTATTTTATTTATTTATTTATTTTTATTTTTTGTAGAAATTCCCTTATTTCCGATACATCCATACCCATCCCTATCCCTTACTTTTTGAAGAACGGCACAGCCATTTTTCCATGAATGACTCTATTCTACATGAAAACCGAAGTTGTTAGTCCATCAAAATAATTTTGATGGATGAATTTGTAAATTATTTACAACGCTGAAGAAGTGTCTGGTATGAGTGGCATGAAACGATGTAGATTGCCTTGTTTTAGATTTTAATGAGTTGTGTCAAAGTCTTCCCATGCGTGGCAAGCACTGGTTGAATTCAACTGTACATAACAGTTTAGTAGGTCTATTTAAAAATAGTCTGTGAAGGCTTCGGTGTTAAAATCGATCGGGACGATGAATCAAAATTTCTTGGGTTCAGCCGTAGATCCAAAGATTTAAGGTCTACCTATCAGTAACACTTAATTAAAGGAAGAAATTTGCTAAGAAGGATTAATTGGGTGTCACAATCTTTTCCTGCCTGTTTTTTACAGAAGGTTTGCCAAGTTGGCTATTTCTAGGCGAATTGGCTCCTTTTACTACCTACTGTACCACTCGAGGAATTCTCGCGTCCCCGACCCTCAAAGTGATACGTAGCGTCAAAACATCACCGGAATGTAATTTGATTTCGCATTCGAATGACCCGTTTCCAGATTGGGGCGTCTCAAAGACTTCTGGCTCATTGTCCGGGCTGTATGGTAATGTGTGATCGCCGAAGGAGATTGGAGCTTTCTACAGACTCGAATTGTCCCAGCAGGAACTGGCTGGTAACCTCTGCCGTCTAATTTGAACTTGAATGGGTCCTATTAGAATTTCTCGGTTTTACACGGGGAAAGGGCTACCGCGGCTTTGCATCTAAACCCGTAGCTATTGTGAATTGAGTGCCGGGGCAGGGTCTCCAAGATTGCCTGTGACTCAACGACCTGCCCGAACAAGTGGAGGGTGAGATGGCCGTATATGGCGTCGTATTTAAATGAACTGACCTTCCCTGCACACTCGGGAAGGTTGCAGTTCGGCACCTTGAATCTTCTACGACTTGCAACCTAAATACGGAATCATTAAAACGTATTTTGGGTCGCTGCAGTGGCAGCAAACACCAAAACTGTTCACCACGTAGTGAAACTTCACACTCAAAATTTGAATGCAACTAGGATTTTTTTTCCGAAAGATAATTACGAGGGCATATGAATGGATTGAATTTATGGAAAACTAAACATTCAAATAGTGGCGGGAAGAACTGGGCGGCAACCCCAGTTTTGACATCATTGTTAGTGCTCTTTGAGACGCTTCTATAGATGGAAAGAAAAACTACAAATTTTACATAAGGTTTTATTATATTTTATATTAAACTTATTGTGCAAAAATTAATTTCTTTCATTAAGTAAACAATTATTTAAAAGAAAAATAGAAGAGACAGAAGAGAGATAGAGAAAAATGGATTAGGTATGCATCCAAAAATACTCGGAAAACGACACCTCAATTTACATCCTTCTCAAGACTCATTTATAGCCCCTTGGAAGCCCCATAGATCCCCACGATGAAATCCGATCATTCTGGTACCCATAAAAATGGATTCCACGTCAAAAATACTTGAAAACGATACCTAACTCGACCTCATAGCCAAACCCTTAAAAAAATCACACGTAGCCCTGCGGATTGGGGGCTGAAAACCATCATTCATAATTTTCCCAACTTTAGACCTCATTTTCAAAGCATGCTATATTTCTTTTCAAAGTCGTAAATTGCATGAAAGCTGTTTGGAGAGATGTGCGAATTGCACCGTCAACCAAACAACTCATAACCACACATCGAAATCCCGCCCAGAAGGTCCAGGATGATGGGCAGTTGGTGGGGGGATCGTGTGGGCTCTGGAGCTTATAGCTACTCTTGTACAGCAGCTCTTCTATGCCTATGGAGTGGGGTCGTTACATTACACAGCAGGTGCCCCGCTCTTTGAGCCACTTTACCGCAGCAAAACGTGTACCACGATAAAAAAAAAAAAAAGATCTCAAGGCTCTCTCTTGCTTATTGAAAATGCCATCCATCAGACTGCGGACTCAACTATTTCGGGTCGCTTGAAACGGCCCTGATGACACGGCGAGGACTATTGAAAAATTAACCCCATTCTCTGGTTGATAGCCAATTCAATCTAAGCGGCCTCAACGCAATTACTTCTCGTGACAAATTCGTACACAATGCACAATGTAAATAAGAGTTGGAAGATGTTTCAGGATGTTCCGAAAAGTCGTCTTGACGCAGAAGGTTCCGCAAGGCCCCAGTGTCCTACAGGGACGTTGAACAGATGGCACCACGTCAGAAGCTATACATAATTTGGCTGTTACATTTTAATCGTCAATTATTTTTTATAAAAACGCAATTCATGGGATTTGTTTAAAAAAGAACTTTGTTGAAAATTTATTAACCATGCCATCATCAGAGGGTCCTTGTTCCTTCTCACGGCCTACCGGGACAGGATCGCTTTTCGCGATCTATCAGAACTTCAAGGCCTATAGAAGTTCAATTGCAAATTAATTTTGTTTATAAATTTATACCTTGGGATATCACCTCCTGAAAGGCTTCAATAGATCACCTGGCTTCTCGAGAATTTATTTCGTTACGAATATTTGACGGGAAGCCAACTTATATTTGAGTGAAGGTCTTTGTCGGTGAGGTGACGGCCAACCCGGTTGAAATCAGCGAAAAATCGATTCGATTGTACTGAGGTTTAAAGGCGTTATGTATTGGGCAGATTATCAACGTAAAATTCGTGGTAAAATTTGTGTTGGGGACCGGGTTTAACAGTTCAACTCTCACCTGACACATCCTTGGGGTAGTCCCCGTAATCCGGGATGTATATCATCCTGGATCTAAAGCACTGCACCGTCTAACTGGGGGATTTGAACGTCAACAATTTCGCGGGATTCATGTACGCGGGAGCTCCGGTGTAGAGCTTCAAGACGCGCAAGAGAAAAGGCACTGAACTGTACCGCCTTGGGACCAACACCGAGACACCAGGAGGGGGTTCCTGCCAGAAGGATCCTCCAGACAAGGGACGCCCGGTTTTCAAACGCTACGGAGTTCGCGTAATCTTTTTACCCCCCAAAACAATCTTATCTTGCCCTAATGACTCCACTTGAAAATAATTCCAACCATCACGAATCCCGTAGTTTCTGGAAACGAACCCCTTACGAAGCCTCCCCAGACGCAGATAACAACTCTCACCGCTCGTAAAAATTCCAGTTTTTAGAATACTTTAGAATACCTTATCAAAAAGATAAGTTCGTCTGTTTTTCAATGGAAAACCAAATCTCGGCCAGGCGATGTTTGCAACCTGCACGTTATCAAAACACCCGAACCATGATAAATTTTCACTTTGCAAAACATTTTGAACGACATCAAAAACTCAGAATTCGGGGAGAGAAATAATTATTATGACATTTCAAAACAGCGACTATTTTGGGTTGAGTTGATATCTCACATCATTTGTCGCATTATGCAAAAAGAAGAACTCCCTGGTTGACCCATATCGAATATTCTTAGACCGAACAGGCGCCACCACTTCACAATTGGATGAGTCCAGACACTATTCTGGGATTGGTTATTTTTGAAAAAACAAAAAAGTATTAAATATATTCAAACTACCCTTAACTTTCTCTCGCATTGCTCACCCCTAACTATAGCTTATTTTTCCACAAGTTTTCGCCAGAAACCTAATTGAATAAAACATTAAGGCCGGCGAACGTGCAAATTGAATTGCTCGTATTAATCCAATTAGCAACTTTGTCTGGAATTAAAAACAACATATATTTGTGGTAACCTGTGAAATCGGGTCATAATTCTGTTACCATAAAAGATCTGGTAAGTTTTTGGGTGACGACTGTGTACAGGCCTGAGCTTCGCAGGTGACACTTTTCAACAATTAAGGCCTATAGGGAGACCCAATCATTTTTGTCTTGTTAATAATACTACTAACTATTTCTAGACATTTATTTTCTATTACCTTCCAATGTAAAAGAAATTATCACTAAATGATGAAAATCGGACAGACCTATTAGTCCAACAATGGGGGAAAGAGGGTTAAAGCTGGGTTCAGATGGCATAAAAAAGCACGTCCGTAGAGTGCGTTCGGCGATCTGACTGGATGATCGCCCCACCCCACCACCAGACCTATCAGATCGCCGAATGCACTTGGCGGACGAAGTTCTTTCGCGCTATGTGAACGCTGATGAGACCAAAGACATATATATGGATGAGACTTCCAAGTTTTTGACATCCAACTTGCGACACAAAACGAATAGTAGATTTTTTCGACAGAAATCGAGATACGCATGCGCTGTGCCAACCTGAGAAAACAACCGTTTTCCTACAGATTTCTCGTACAATATCAGCGTTTGTTGTGTTGCCTACCCTTTTCGGACACAGTTTTGTCATCATCAGGCTTGGTTATCGTGGCTACATGTAGTACTATGTATAGTACTTGTAGTTTTCTTTTACCCGAAAGTACACTTGTTTAGAGTTTTTCCTACATAATGGTTTTACGATTCTTTATTGTAAAATCATTGTTAGATATGCCGCCCCATTGTTGCTTCTGTATTTGAAAGAACGATCAACGTTACCCGAAAGAAGGGGTATCATTCTATCACTTATTTCAGTTTTTGCTCTATATCTAATAAACTATGCATTGTCCGACGAAAAGTACTATATGAGTTTTCAAATAGCATTCAATGTGTGCTCATTTATGCCCAACCGGAGCTGTTTAGGTAAATTAGTTTCAGAGTTATGGCAATTTGAAAATAGGCCATTTTTTTCAAAATGTGAACATTTTAGTTGAAGACCTGAAGACAGCGGAAGCACGTTTTTCAGAACGTTTTCGGCTGTAGCTCAAAAACTATTGGTCCAATTCCTAATTTCTTTGTTTCTCGTGAAAGTTAAATAAATCCCCCATCGCAGCTATTCCGTGTTAAATTTTGATTTAAGCTTTGATAAAGGAGGGGAAGGCACTGCAAAGAAGTGGTAAATTTTGAAAAAAAAAAAAACCTGTTTCTATGCACTTTTTTGCCTATCACGTGGGAACGGTTTGGTCCAATCTTACTTTTCTTCTTTTTAGGTTAAAGCTGATTAAATTTTATACAGGGGACATTGAACAACAAAAGCGCCATTCGTATTCGTCGGAAAGGGTGGAAACAAGATATTTGACCCTCTACGACCACGTTTTTCGGAAGATTTTCTTCTCCCCCTCCAAGACTATGTCTCCGATCTAAATTTCATTGCCCCCACGCGAAGCTGATTAAATTTCCTCTCAGAACTGATATTATGATTTTCGGAGACCTCAGGAAAACAGGCATAAAGTGCCTCCCCAAATAGGTATTCAGAGGTAAAATTGTCGATTCCCCGCAAAATTTTCAAAGTGCTCTTCCAGCAGTTATAACGTTGAAATGGTTAGTCCTAGTAAAGAAAAAAAAGCATTGAATGAAAGTTGTAGAATCTACTTTCATGATCTGATCGTGAAATTTTACATAGGTAAGTTGATCATCCTAGTTTTCAGATTACCTGCCATAACGGCCATTACGGTGAAATTACGGTGGTTTTGCGACCTGCTAATCTGAAAATTTTCGACATTTTTAAATGGTAGCATGCCTTCTTTGTCATTTCCACACACAAAAAAAGGTAAGTACCTAATAAGGTTTTCAAAATATAGCAAATAATTTCTGGAAAAATGCGATTTTTCCTACTGACCCCGCTAATTATATTGCCTACAATGTCTGTTCCATGAGTTTCATTCATACTTAGGATTAATGATTTCCCCGCAACTTTGGTCTAAGGAAGGTCTTCAACTAAAATGTTCACATTTTGGAAAAAATGGCCTATTTCCAAATTGCCATAACTCTGAAACGAATTTACCTACACAGCTCCAGTTGGGCTTAAATGAGCACACATTTAATGCTATTTAAAAACTTATATAGTACTTTTCGTCGGACGATGCATATTTTATTAGCTATAGAGCAAAAACTGAGTTAAGGCCAAAAAAATCGTGGTTTTTAGTGTGCTACGCGTGAAGCACAGCTTTGGGGAAGTTGCAAAATTGGGTTAACACTACCCTATTGAGTCCGAACAACATATGTACTAAAAAATCAGAGATACATCACGTTTTGCGAATTTAGCTTTTTATTTTCTTGAATGGCTGTTGAGCCACAGCTCTGAACGAATTATTTTACGGGACGCAACTATTACAGAGATATCACATTAAATGTCCTAATTTTTATCACAGCCCTTATCATCTCCTCCTTCCTCGAGTTGTTGGGTTTCCTACTTTTGATGGCCTCGCTACTATGTCCGCCATCGACATGCGCAGAACGGGTCGGTAAAATCTACTATTGGGTCCATTTGGAGCAGGCCATAGAGCATTGAGAGGAAGTAGAAGGAGGTCTAAACCAATCTGTGGGTCATAATGAGGCCCATTTCAGGGGTAAGGAAAGAAGGGTATAACGCACATTACGAACTGAGACTGAGCTTCGAGGCTTTAGGGCTTCAAAGAACCAAGTTTTACTTTAGGTCAGAGCTAGCGAGTTGTGATCAAAAGTATACAGAAAATCGTGTGCCTCTCTTGTGAATAATAAAGGTGACAGCGGGATGAACGGGGCGACGATAACATTTTGCTTCTTCGTCATCGCGTGAGTAATGCCGTCAAAATTACCTTCAGTGTAGACGTACAGAGCATTGGGACCCAATAGATCGATTCCTCGACCCAACTTACTTCGAAAACGACGCCCCACTCGATCCCCAAGCCAAACATTTTCAAAGAGCCCGACGGACCCCCTAAAACGAAGAAAACATTTCGTCTTTTTAAATAATGAAAGCCAAGCCATTTGACCTATGCCCAATTTCGAACCTGAGCAATTTTTACGGACTTTGCTAAAAATCAAATTTTGACTCATTTTCATCAAGTTCTCACTCAAGTTCATTTGGAGAAGAAGAAGAAAATTGATGTTTTAACGGAAGTATTTCATTTTTTTACGTCCACTGCATGAAAAATTCTTTGTATAATTTCTAAGGGCTGAGGTCGTTTTCTCCTTGGGCACAATGTGTCATGATACCTACGTCATAATATGACATGAGATATTATCTCCTACCGCCATGACGAGCGGCAACCTTAAGAAAAACATCCCGGTGTTATTGTTGTGTTATTTTTGGCTGACTCACTATAAACATTTAGGTAGAGTAACATTCCTCGGGTGCACACTGACGTTGGACTTGGCAATGGGTTGAGACCCTGGGCGGAATGATGGACGGTTTTCAACGTAAAGTAACGTCTGACGGCCTGTGTTTTAAGCCCGTGCGTCAGATTTCGGGAGTCAACTTCAAAATTTCAGAAGACGCTCAAACGGTTCGACTCTCCATCACCGAATCCATTTTACTGCCATTTACCCGTCGTATAATAGCTCTAATATCCTCCACCCACACACCCTTGAACGGTAACAATTTGCGCTGGTGGGTGTGTCGACTGAGCCAATTTTACAAGTCATTATTGTTCTATATCGGGATTGCCTGGTTTAGTTGTTCGGTTTCTCCAAGTTTCACTCATTCGTTGGTGAGGCAAGAAAACAATTTAAAACCACCAAAGTGAGAAGATTATTTCACATCAAGCCACAGCATCTGTTCATAATTGGCCATTGAAAATTGAAATAAATTATATTAAATGCAATTTACTTCAATTTTCCATGGCCAATCATGAACAGATGCTGTGGCTTGATGTGAAATAATCTTCTCACTTTGGTGGTTTTGAGAAGAACAATAGCCTACACAAAACAATACAAAATTAAAACAGGAAACAGCGTCAAAGAAATTAAAATATAATAGAAAGTATGTACATGATAAAATTTAATTTTCATTAGATCTGAGCAGCCTGTTGTAATAAGACCTAACAGGTTTGTGATAAGCATTACAAGGACTTGCACAAGTTGACTGACAGAACCCATGTTAAGAAGAAAGGTAATTGCACTCCTAATATAGAAGCTAATCCAACACACGAGCCCCAGATAGGACGCGCTGCGAAGGACGTGGAAATTGAAACTCGGAGGAGGACAATTCAATGCTATGGTAAATTCAAAATGCCTCCGTAATTTTCTCCCTGGTCCGAACTGCACATAATTGGTTCCCATATCGCCGCCATTTCCGTTCGCTGCAATTAACCGGGCCGTTAGTTGGAACTCGGGTAAAAATGAGAATTCCCAATAGAACCCTACAGTATTGTGTACTGTTACGTCCCGTTGAAACTGCTTCAGAAAAACCCTTGATTTTTACGCGCGAGATAAGGGAGAGAGATGACAACCTGGTCTTAATTGTTTATTGATAATTATCAATTTTGTTCATTATAATGAACAAAAACAGAGTAGGAACTGGTTTCGAGCTGCTAAGCCCATCTACAGTCTTAACAAAAAAATATAAAATTAGCATTAAAACAATTTAATCAAATTTCTAATCGAATAGACGCAACTATACTGAATTTAAGCGCTTGACCGATGAAGCCAATAATTTGATTCAGTATACCTAGTTTCCTAGTCAAATTCATCCATTCGACAATACTCTAGTTGATTGTTACTTTAATAATTAAAAGAAGTACAAAGGATGAAAGAGTATGATGGAGACATCACAGGAGAGCTTCGGCCAGGGAATATTTAATACAGTTGTTCTTGTGCTTTTATACATTAAATTTTGAGCGTCTTGATCGTGACCGAAATTGTAACTGGTTTCAGCGGTTGATGAGCTTCGATCTGCCTTTGAAGGATTTCCAGTCTCCAGGTTTCGAGGGGAAGCGGTTCTCAGTAACAGATGATGCTTCCTTGCAGTGGCTTCGAAATTTTCGGAAACTTGATGGGCAACTGGCCTATAGTTGGAGGGGGCACTACATCGAGACAAGCATCGGCCAGGAAAGGATCTAGGGATGGGAAATCGATAAGAAGTATCGATTTTTTGAATCGATTCAGAATCGGATGCTTGAAATTTATTTCCCAAAAAATCGCCATAAAAGTAACGATTTTTTGGAAAATCGATTCAAAAATTGGTCTTACAAAAAAAAAATTTTCTTGATGAGTGATAACGGTAGATATATTCAAGAAAAAATCGTTGAAAAAAAATGTATTTAAAATTAAAATTGTATATTAGTTTTCAAAAATTTTGATTAACATTTAATCGGACGAGTTATCTGTTTTGCTGTCTGAAAAAGCCATGGCGGACGTCGCTGGTAACTAGTGAGTTTTGTTGTTATTAGCTATTATCATCATTTTTAATCAACCTAAGACTCGAAATTTGCTTGAATCACATGAAATACTAAACTAATTTTTTAAAAATTTATAATTCGTCATTTATGACGAAAATCGATTCAAGATTTTTTTTAAAATCAGTAGTATAAAATCGATTCACGATTTTTACAAAAATCGCAAGTAAAACGCTGCAAATTTTACACAAGGGTTTATTATTCTGTGATATAGGTTACTTGTACAGACATTTAATTCTGTCAATAAAAAAAAATTAAAAAATTTTTTTTTTGGATTTTTATATTTCAAAAAAAATTTTTTGGGGGGGGATATTTTTTTTTCAAAAATGTGTTTTTTCAAAAATTCTTTAATTTTTACTCGAAAAATATTTAACTTCTTGGGATCCTTCAAAAATCCCATTTTTAGCCCCATGAAAGCCCTATAGAACGCCACAGTGAAATCGGATCGTTCCGGGACCCCCACAAATGGATTCTACGTCCAAAAATACTTCGAAAACGAAACCTAACTCGATCCCATAGCTAAAAGCCTTCAAAACACCCCTCCTGTAGCCCCATTTTAGCCCCATAGCGCCCCACGGGTTTGGGCGATCGGACTGAAAACCTTGCGGGCACAACTAGATGGTAAACCAAGTATTTTGCCAAAATTTCAGATTTTTTAAAAAATTCCTACTGCCCAAAACGGCCTGGACGGCGGACGGCGTACGGCGGACGGCGGACGGCGGACGGACATTTCGGATTTTGAATGTAGACCTCTTGAAACGGATAATGTAAAATTTTGAGGCCGATCGGAGTCGTCGACCCGCGTCGCGAAAACATAGGTGTATTATTCCAAGAATAATAAACCAAAAAACGCTGCAAATTTTACACAAGGGTTTATTATTCTGTGATATAGGCTACTTGTACAGACATTTAATTCTGCCAATAACAAAAATTAAAAAAAATTTTTTTTTTTGGATTTTTATATTTCAAAAAAAATTTTTGGGGTTTTTTTTTTTTTTCAAAAATTCTTTAATTTTTACTCGAAAAATATTTAACTTCTTGGGATCCTTCAAAAATCCCATTTTTAGCCCCATGAAAGCCCTATAGATCGCCACAGTGAAATCGGATCGTTCCGGGACCCCCAAAAATGGATTCTACGTCCAAAAATACTTCGAAAACGACACCTAACTCGATCCCATAGCTAAAAGCCTTCAAAACACCCCTCCTGTAGCCCCATTTTAGCCCCATAGCGCCCCACGGGTTTGGGCGATCGGACTGAAAACCTTGCGGGCACAACTAGATGGTAAACCAATTATTTTGCCAAAATTTCAGATTTTTAAAAAAATTCCTACTGCCCAAAACGACCCGGACGGCGTACGGCGGACGGCGGACGGACATTTCGGATTTTGAATGTAGACCTCTTGAATCGGATAATGTCAAGTTTTGAGGCCGATCCGAGTCGTCGACCTCCGTCGCGAAAACATAGGTGTATTATTCCAAGAATAATAAACCAAAAATTAAAAAATTGCCATTATCGACAAATGCCCTTCCTAAAATAACCCATTTATAGTAAGTTGATCATTAGGAGAATAATTGCATTACTTAGTAATTTAGTAAGTTGAAGAATAATTAAATATTACTAAAAGTTTAGTAAATAATTTATTAATAATTAATAACAATTATTGTTGATGAGACTATAAATTGTTCTATATTTTAATGGGTCGTGTTACTCGTATTTTGTGGAAAATTCTCACTCATTCACATAAGTTGGGGAAATTTGAAATAACTGTGTAATGCCTACATTCACTTTGGCCTAAATTGGGAAAGATGTTTTTGGTCTTGTCATTCGAATTAGTCTTCCTAATAGTGGTAGAAAGGCACCAACAATAGCCAATGAGTAGAATCTGATGGTGGTTGATTGTGTGTGTGGCGTTGTGGTGGGGGGGCAGCCAACCAGTCTCGAGTTACGAGTTGTTACGATTCCAAGAATAATAAACCAAAATCGTTTCACCTAAAAAATCGGAACCTGAAGATCGATTCAAAAAATCGGAACAAAAAATCGGAAATCGATTCCTATCCCTAAAAGGATCACGCTAACGCCGATGGTGATGAAACTGGGTGCAAGTACTGCGACCAGTAGGATTTTGTTAACATTGGCCGCGAAGACAAAAAGGAGTTAGCACTAAACTGCTTACAGTCCGAATGGGTAGGACCACAGAGTAAAAGATTCAACAGCAGACCCTGGGTCGTCGTCCATGCTGATGAGCTCGCTCCATGTCGTCCCGGTCCTAGATGGGTGAGGGAGTAGTTTTGGGAACGCCGCCCCCAGTCACTGAGGGATCTAGCACACCCAGAAATCATCACAAAAGGTTATAGATTACCAGATTCCTGGTCCAGGAATGAGTCACCTGATGATTCGAGCACTTCAGGTTCCAGGGGAAAATAATGGTAGTCAAAATGTAGGGCTAGAGAATACTTGGGTGGAACGAGAGAACACATGGAAGGGTTACCCCAGACCCGCCAACATCACTGTGCGGGGAAAGGGCGGACTTAAATCCACCATGAGGCAACTAGCGGTATGTGGGTGAACCGAGACCAGCATGGGCACTCTGGTATAGAGTAGAGTTCCTTATAGTTAATAATCAGTTTGGATCACAAGCAGAGGTGTCAACCATGTCCCTGAAGGCGAAACGTGTGCTTGGAACGTACCTCGCCCGAGCCGCACCTAGATTTCGGTACTTCCACCAAGGTCCTTGGTCCAAGAGGTTATTTGAACCCCACAACTTCATGGAAGACTATGGACATTCTCGACTTCTTAAAAGAAGCGAGTCTATCCAAGCCACAATAGCTCATCTTCAGGGTCACGGTGACGCGGGGATGACAACATCCCCCTTTTCGTCCGTCATAACAAAATTTGTTTATTTAATAAAATTTCCCGCATTGTGCCTCTGCACATTCGGCAAACAACCACTAGGCCCTTAATTTTTGAGGAATTCTATTTGGAGCAAAAATGTCAACAATTGGGGTTATAATTATTAATTAGAACCTTAAGACGGCACGAAAATATGAAAACTTGAAACTCTTCGCTTGCCAAATCCCAGAGCAGCTGTCCCGGACGTTTCGAGAAAAATTACAGCTTATGGCACAGTTTTATAAATACCGTGTGAAATCAAGCGGGCGACTGCATTCGATTTAGGATTCGCAGAAATGATTCTTCACAAAAACATTATGGCAGTCTCAGAGCCCCACGATCACCGAGAAAGTCAGCAATACGACGCCCGCTGATCCTACTTTTTTATACCCATGGGTGCACAAAGCACGCACTCACGCCGACTTTTTCCCATTTTTGCGGAATTTTTCTCCTCCGCTCAATCGAAATTAATTCGCGTGAGAGGCCCAGGAAGTCCAGCCTTTTTCCTGGGAACCGTCCGGCGGCCCCGTGAGAAACAAGCAAAACCATATAGGTAGGTACGTCGCGTATAATAACATCACCGATACGGGCGCCGTTCTCCACAACGCAATCCGACTGTCTAGCTGTTATCTCACACCTTCGTAACAATTCTTAATTTTCAGAACAATAAACCAACCCGTATACGGAAACTATAGTTTCCAGTCAGCGTCAACGGCATAAAACTCTTTCAAAATAGGAAATTTCCTCTCCTAGAATTAAATTCACGGTGGAGTAAAAGTAATTGAAGGACTCGCCGAATTGCGGATATTTTGAATCACCACAAACTCGCTACATTTAAATGAACACATTATTACCGTCCCACGTGAAATCACGCTTTTTTTCATCCAGACGTGACAAGATTTTTTTTCTCAGACGCTTTTTTTACGCTTTTCTGCGTTGACACATCAGGATTATTGGACCAGCAGTCACGTCCAGTCTGCAGTTACGACCGGGACGCAGACAGCGAAACCGGTCAAAACCTGACGGTTTATATTTTTGTCACAAGTGAGTCACTGGTCCCAAACGAGAGTACCAAATTCTTTCCGGTAAAACGGCAACCGAATTTGAAAAATCCTTCGGAAACGCCTAATGCGGGCCAAAAGATAAACTGTTGAAATTGGGAGTTTTTTCTCTGTCCGTTAAAATCGTGAGGGAAGACGGCAAAGAGAAATTGGTTCACCTCCAATGTATAAATCTGTCCTCATCTCAGACGAGAATAGCTTCACCCGCTGAACATCTCAAGAGAGCTCCGCTAATAGATGTTTGAATTGCAACGGCTTCGGGCTGGCAAGTTAAACTTCAATGCAGATCTTTGATAATTAATTGAAAAACAGACGTAGGAAGAAAATCCTTGAAACCCTTTCGAAAAACTTCGTTAAAATTCGATTCAAGAGGTGAGTCCGAGAGCCATCAGGATTGGACCGATTTGTACAAAATTTGTAACCTTGGCAGGAATGAGCGCAAATTGGTGCAACGTTGCTAGTTTTATTCAAGTCGCGCCCATTTGCGCATGATTTTGTCTAGTACAAAGGGGCAGGGATTGGGAATCAGCAGGAAAACCAATATAATTTTATCGCTTAGGGCCGGTTTTTGAAACCATAGTTAACTCTGACGGCCGTAAAAGACGACTCTGACGGCTGTAAAAAGGAAAAAGCGTTTTTTGAACCTTAGTTACCGTTTTACGGGCCGCTATTTTTACGAAACGGTAACCACAGCAGGACCCTGGGGTCAAATTTTTACGGAGCCGTGACCACCGCTTCCATTGGTTGACGAGGAACAACTGACTGACGAGACGGCCCGCCGCGGACTCCGCGGCGCGGAGGGTGCGGAGGGTGCGGAGTGGTAGAAAGAGATGGAGATAATTGTTTACTTTTTTCGCTCAAATAACGCTCAAAATAATGACATGTTGAAGGCAGAAGAAGCGGGAAATGTGAACTCCTTCCTCACAAATGAGTTGTCAAAACCCGCAATGACGAAAAAATTTCACCTAGGGAAAATATTCAAGGCGCCAAAATTTTAGCGGCGTGGTCAGCTGTCGGAACGCTGACTATGGTTCTAAAAACGCCGACAAAATAGCGGCTGTAAAATCGCGTTTGACGGTGGTCACCAAACCAATCGTTTGCGGTGATTTGACTATGGTTTCAAAAACCGGCCCTTAGTGTTTAACCGTGAGACATACATAACTACATACCGAAAGATACTGTTTGAATCAGTGGGATAGATAGACTAGCCCGCTGACGTCGAGGGCCATTGTGAAGGGAGGAAATGAGTACCTAATTCGAAAATATAACTGGAACAAGGAAATAGAGAGAGAGAGAGAGAGAGAGAGAGAGAGCTAAGGGCTGAATCCTGGCTGCTTCGACCCCAGTCTCACAAAAAGGTGGTCAGAGCATAGACGTAGAAGACCCTGTAAGCCTCCTTGGGTGGGAAATCCAGATGGGCATAGCTTCTTAGCCACCACAACTGGCAGTTACCCAGGATCCCGCACTCAAAAAATAATACACCTCTTACTGCAACATACTGCATTTCAACATTTCCAACTCGTCGTATAATCCTACCAATCTTTGATATTCGTTCGCTCTGAATGTAGTACCTATTATAATACTGTTCGAGAGGAAAGCGCAAGTCCAAGCATCGTCGGAATCGGACAGTAAACAACGAAGGTAAAAATAGTTGCGTCAGGAGCAAACTGCTGAATTCAGCAAAAATTTACCATTAGATTCCAATGATTGGAAACAAAAAAAAAGTTGAGCGCAAATGCGCCCATTCGCCCACGTCCTCACCCTACCCTGTAGGCGCAGAGATCGGGAGACTGTAGCAAAAAGCCCTGTACTTTTGAGCGCTTACCATTAACACACACACAAAGACCGTCGAAATCAGTGGTGCTGCTCTTTTTCGATCCCTAGATCAAATGTGGAAGTATAGCAACTTGGTTTTCGGAGAACGGGTGAAATTATCTTATCAGCGGTTTGTTGTTTACCGAAATATTTCGACGAACCTGCAGATTCACGGCGTTTTCTAACGGTGAGAAACACACTGATGAAAGGCACCGATTTTGATCGACAAGTAGTCCTCTTGCGTTTCATAATGTGTAGATTTAATAAAATGTATTGAATCTACACATTGAATGTACACGTTGTATTTAATACAACCGCCCGCAGTGGGATTCTATGTTATTGTTGTTAAGGGATTTCACCCCAAAGAGAAAATCCTCCTCACACTCCGAAAATGTAACTGCAGTTGTTTTGTATTTTCTTCATTTTGGTTCATTATTCTTGGAATAATACACCGATGTATTCGCGGCGGAGGTCAAAAATTGTTATGGACTGATAATTTGCCCTAAACATTTTAGGATAGGAGATTCTAAAATTATCTTTCCACCGTCCAGGCCGTGGGCAGTAGACTTTTCATTTTAATCTGAAATTTTGATAAAATACTCGGTGTTTCAAGTCGTCCCCGCAAGTTTTACAGCCCGATTGCTCAAACGCTTGCTGCTATGTCGGGCTAAAAAAGGGGGCTATGGGGTCGAGTTTGGCGTCGTTTTCTAAGTATTCTTGGAAGTAAAATACATTTCTGGCGGTCCAAGAACCACCGATTTCACCGTTCTATGGGGCAGCAAGTGAGGCTTTTCAACGATGCTATGTAATGAGGCATCAAGTAATTTTGAACGTATAATTCATTTTTTGAAGTCCCACATCTGTACAACCAAGGTAAGAAAACAGATTTTTTTTTTTTTAATAATTTGTTGACAGAATTAATTTTTGAGTCATTTATGCAGGAAGCGGCATTGTGTAAAATTTGCCGCTTTTTTAATTCTGCAATTCTGACAAAAAACAAAAGAAGGGGGCTTCGGAGGTTTTGAGACACGAACTCGAGTGGGGTATCGTTTCGAGGTAGCTTTGGGCAAAGAATCGATTTATGGGGATCACACCGGACTCTGCTGTAGCCTACGAGTTGGGTATTGTAGAAGGGATGTGGACAGAGGGGTTAAGTGAGGCATCGTTTTCGAAGTAGTTTTGAACGTAGAATCGATTCGCGGGAGTCCCACACATCCCCAGGCATTATAGCTTCATCAAGTTTTTTAATTTTTTTCATTTTAGCTTCATCTAGCTTTCTTTAAAGTTTTTTATTCACTATCGATTATTTACCAACATAGAATCGATAGCAGGGATCCGTTAATAATCCTACTTCAATTGCCTTAAAAATCTTCTCATAACAAAATAATGATAAGGCCAAGAGGACGGCTTCAAATAAGAAATTTCTTTATATGAAAGGCCTTGAAAACCGCTTCATCATGAAGGTATGGCATAGTATTACGTGACAGTCATACCTACTGCACGCTACATAACTACATCATGATGCATTTTCTGTTGGAGAATGCTTAAAACGTAAAGATACAGTAGGTAATAACTAAAACGCATGATTCATCATAACGAATATTCAAAGAAATAATACGAATTCAAGGGTATCAGTAGTTAGTTCATGACGTGTTGGTGACTTCTCATTACTTCTTTATGTTGAAACTTGTAACGGCATAACTGCATCATGTTTACGGTGAACTGTCACGAACGACAAGGCGTAAATATCTTTTTGTAATAATTTATGATTACTTGGGACTCATTGTAACCTATTTACGCAGTTTCTGACGGATCAGTTTGTTAGGCATTTAACGGCTTTGCTCAGGAAGTCGGTGCTTGACGGGAGGAATGAAAATGTCATGAGAACGTCGACCCAGTGTTATGATGTGAGAGTGAGATCATACGACTTCTCAGGCTTCTCGAGAGTGGAATGTCCAAACAAAGCCCGTCAACGATATTTTTTTCCAACCAGCGCACACACTGTGTCAATAATCTTTCTAGATTTGAAGTGCTTTGTCGGTGGTGGCCGCTGATGTCAGGCTTACCTTGCTGCCTGACGACCCGCTGCTGGGTGGTCCGCTGTTCCTGGCGGATTTCCTGCTGCTGGGTGACCTGCTGCTGAGACATCTCTTGCTGTGAGCGCCTCATCGTCACTTCGGCGGTCCGCACCGCCTTTCCGGCTCGGTACTTTCAACAAACACACACTTTTTTCACGTGGAAAACGCACTGACAGCCCGGGCTGCCCCCGACTTTTTACGTAGGTCTTGTAAGCTGGATTTATTTTATACTGGGGGTTTTCGGGTGCTGTAGGTGGTTTTGTTGTTGATGGTTAGGTGTTAAAAAAAATTATCTTCTCCCTACTTCTTCCGTCGCCTCCGTCCGCACTATTGGAGCTCGGGACGTGCTCGCGTGCCCCCTCCTGGCTGCTGACTGCCCCCAACCCCCTCCCCTCGCTGCTGACTACCCCCACCACTCCTACTGATTCTGCCGCCTCCTTTCTTTCTATTTCTGGCCGGAACTTCTCACGTCGTTATTAGCCCTCCTCTTCTGGTTTTGTCTGTTTTTCATTTCCGAAAAAATGGATACGATCGCAGAGATCAGAATCTCAGGAATAGAGAAAATACGTGAGCCGGAATATTATCGATTTTACGTTAAAATTATTTCAGCAACTGCAGCTCAGTAGCCTAACTATACCGAGTAAACCGTACACCGCATTCTCAATCATCTTGGATAAACATAATTTTATTTATTTTTTTAAAAATCTGATACGATCCTAGTTGTGCCCGCAAGGGTGCCAGCCGATCGCCTCACTGCGTGGTGTTCTGTGGGGGCTTCGAGGGAGCTGCGGGGGGAGATTCAGAAGGATTTTGGCCAGGTGATCGAATTTGAAACGTAATTTTTATATAGGCTCGATTAATGGGGTTCCCGAACGAGTTCAACCGGATAGTGGTGCTTTTGAAAGGTTTTGGCCAAGAAGCAGGGTGAGGGGTTGATATCCAAATAACTTTGGACATAGATAAGCCATTGCAGCTCAAATATAGCATATTATACTCCTTGGTAGCCCAAACCCTCAAAGTGTCACGTTTTTGGGAATCGTACACGGACTATCATGGAGGCCCCACTGTGAAAAACTCGTCGCTCGCCTGTTGGATGCGCTTTCCAAGCTGCTCAACTAGCCGCCTTTATGCGTGTTTCCAAAGCAGAGCGACAAACTCAATTAAACGTTGGGGGCATTCTCCGGCTTCGTCTTTAGTATTCTCATGCCAGGGAAAAGCCATTCGTGTAGTGGCTGGACTCAACATCAAGATGAATGCAGAGGAGCTTTCATTGACCATAAAATCCGCACGATCCCGGCCACATACACACAAGAAAGCCTCTGTTTCGTCCATACTAACTTTGAGGACTTCAAAACTCCTTCGCACCGTTATCTATTATAGGGTAATAGGTAACCCTATACCCTACTCGACTCGCATGAAAAATATTTAAGTCTCCATTACACCGTCTCTCCAGATCCCGCTCAGCCCGCTTTTTTTCTTTTTTCTTTAAATACGTTTTTGTAAGAATTGCATAAATGATAATTTCGCAAGAAGTGGCAACTTTGGCATGGGGGAAAAAAGAAATTTACTTCCACGAAAAAACATTTTGACATCAGGTTAGAAGTAAAATGCTCAAAAAGATCATCATAGAATGGCATTTTTGTCAATTCTATGGATTTTACCGTAGAAGTGAGGCCCATGGAAATGAGGATTTATTCGTAAATATGAGCTGATCCTTAACGCCTAAGTTGTTTAACTTTTTTACCAGATAATACTCCTAGAAAGGCACTAATTAGCAGCATTCAGGGTAATTTGTTATTACATGAGCTACTTCAATTGGCACATAGAAGTGAGGGCTTTTGATCAACTAAACAACACTTCGGAAGGACCTGAACAAGGATGACAACTGAAAAAATGCCTCAAAACATCGATATTTCCGCTTTGGCGCCAACTGCTTTGGCGCATTGCTAAGAGATCTAGAACAAGATGCACTCAAGAATTCCTTCCAGTTTCAAACGCAGATCGAGAAGGGGCCGAAACAGTTAAGTCGCGAAACCATAGACGTGAGGAAATGTCGTTTCATAGATTTGTTACGGCACTTTATGGCCATATTATCAGCATTCCAGTTGACTCATTCAGCCTCCTGAGAACATCTCTATGAGAAAATTATGAAACACAAAAAATACTATGGATGTCTCATAATTCGCCTAGACAGAAAGCTGACATTTTCAGCGAAATGACCCAAATGTGAATAAATTATTATTTTGTATAAATTGTGCAAAAAATAAGAATTCACTCTTGTGAAAAATTTGCAGTGTTTTTCCATTCACGTTAATAAGGACCTCAGCCCTTTAGGTAGTTTCCAGGCGCCGCACAGTGGGGTGGATCACCATCTAGCTGGACAAAAATATGTTAGCGTGGTTATCTACTTGGAATTTTGCACCGATTACGGGGAAAATATTGAAAAAACGCTGCAAATTTTACACAAGGGTTTATTATTCTGTGATATAGGTTACTTGTACAGACATTTAATTCTGTCAATAAAAAAAAATTAAAAAATTTTTTTTTTGGATTTTTATATTTAAAAAAAATTTTTTTTGGGGGGGGGGGGGGGGGATTTTTTTTCTTCAAAAATGTGTTTTTCAAAAATTCTTTAATTTTTAACTATTTAAATATTTAACTTCTTGGGATCCTTCAAAAATCCCATTTTTAGCCTCATGAAAGCCCTATAGAACGCCACAGTGAAATCGGATCGTTCCGGGACCCCCAAAAATGGATTCTACGTCCAAAAATACTTCGAAAACGACACCTAACTCGATCCCATAGCTAAAAGCCTTCAAAACACCCCTCCTGTAGCCCCATTTTAGCCCCATAGCGCCCCACGGGTTTGGGCGATCGGACTGAAAACCTTGCGGGCACAACTAGATGGTAAACCAAGTATTTTGCCAAAATTTCAGATTTTTAAAAAAATTCCTACTGCCCAAAACGGCCCGGACGGCGGACGGCGTACGGCGGACGGACATTTCGGATTTTGAATGTAGACCTCTTGAAACGGATAATGTCAAATTTTGAGGCCGATCGGAGTCGTCGACCCGCGTCGCGAAAACAGGTGTATTATTCCAAGAATAATAAACCAAAATTCTCTGTAAAGGACAAAACCATTGAAAAAAATATGGCGGTTTTTTGGCTACCACCTGTCGACTACTGGTGCAAAAACACACTTTCAAAAACTCATTTTCCTCCCTTTTAAGCCCAAATTGTAATGAAATATAGTATTGCATCGTATTAGAAGGGATTTGTGTAAACCTTGAAAAAGTGAAAAAATGGGAAAACTCGATTTTGAGGGTGGGAGAGAGAAAAACCTGTCAAAATGTTTTTCAGGGGTCGACTATGGGTACATTTACCTTAGAGGCCAAAAACTGAAAAAACGTCCGAAAATTTCGCGGTTTTTCGAGCACCACGCATTTAGCACAAGTCTTTCGAAGCTGCAAACTTGGTCATACACTACTGGTACCGTCCCTAACAACATACTAAACAAATCAAAACTTCGCTCGGCTGACAACTTTTTCGGACAGTAGAAATTTTTGGTGTAGCTTTTTGATTTCATGTGCCATAGTAAAGACATGAAAATGTCAAAAACTATGGAAAAATGTTATCTTAAAAATTGAAAAATATTGAGAAAAGATTGAAATAGAATTTTGCGGAGAACACATCAACACTGGCTGAGGGGAAATATTAAAAAAAAAAAAAAAAAAAAAACACCTGTAGGTAGGTGTATTGCCGCTTCTGATTGTTTCAGCATGGTACATAATATTATGAAGCTAGCCTTGCGCCTCGGCGGAGGTTCTGCCCCCAGCACTCGCGGCTGGCTTACATTTAAAGCCTACCGGCTAAAATTTGAAACCAGGTTTTAGCTCACTCTCACCATATTATATCAGATAGGATAGACCTACCAAAGATCAGTTCCTGATTTTGACTCCAAATTAGGTAGCCTATTATGGTCAGAGTGAGCTAAAACCTGGCTGGTTCCAAATCATATCATGATCTCGATCGACTGTTTTGTCGCAACTTGTGTAACATATTTTCCTGTCGTTTTTTGGCCGGAGACCGAGCGCTAAAACTCGTTTCCAGCTTAAAATGCCTCCATTGTTTGGACAAGCTCAACACTTGAAATTTACAGGTTCTTACCTGAAAAACAATTTTCACTACTTACCTACTCGTACAATCATTCGGGGGAAAAAACGGGCAACTAAATTTACGATATTTTGTTGTTGTACTAATAGGTGGCCATCCTCAGAAAAAAATAGAACACGAGATGATATTAGATGCCTCATAAGTTGCCCCCTCGAATAAGCCAATACTGTATTTAGAACCTCATGCTCTATATGACACAGAAACCTCACATTGTGAGGTTCTGTAATTGATTACCTGCGGTTTGAGGCAAAAAAAAAAAACATCCGTGTTTTGCTGAACAGAGCGTCAGCCCTTTCACGCCCCCGACACGTTTATTTCGGCTACTTATGTCGTCCGACTGAATAACAATTAGTTGACAGCTTAGGACATACCGCCCAGTAACTACGAAGGGGGTCAAGTATTTTTATTCTTGGCCAATGATTAACGTCCGCCTCCTCTGAATCACCTTTCAGCCATCCAACAGCCCCTCCCCAAAGGGTATTTCAGGGTTTCCAACTCACCGCTGGTGAAATAGTTTGAAAAAAAATACGACTTCCCCAACTTGTGACAGTTGGCGATTAGGCGAGTGAACTAAATCCTTCTAAACATCACTAGTGATGAATTCAGGAACTAACACAAGAACACAGCTCAGAAGAATTCAGTGGTGGCTGCTAACGTAGCTTTGACATTGTACCACTTCAAATATTCAATTGCATAATATGCAATTACATATTATGCGCTTCAACTAATTCGAGATCCTTCCATTTTGTGTGAATTTCAACGCCCAGGAACTTTGTCAAGATTTAAGCGACAGAAAACACACAGGAATGGGCGCGGAATAACTGGATTTCGCCCACGCCCTCGCCACACGAGAATAACTTCTCTTTGCACGGAGAGTTGGCAAATCCTTGGCAAAGCAAATCAGTTTCTGCTAATTTTGAAAATCCCTAAGTTTTCCTCACGGGTTGTAATTATTTATACGAACGCCGAGGCGTAGATTTCCTTCGTAATTCGATACCAGAAATAAAAACCCGCTTGAATAAAAACTGTCTTGTTTTTTATTCAATCTTTATTTTAATTTTAAGAATTGTACATCTAGAAGGAAAAGCGCCCGTTAGCGTTTTCTAATGATAGAATTTGGCACTTGGTAAGTGGATAAGTTCATTGGGGGGAGCTCAAGTTTTATGCATTTACTGAGTATCTGCTTACGTATTATATTGACTTATATTGACAACATGGACAACTTTACCCTAAATTGTCATAGGTATCGCTTTTCAGAGAGAGAAACAACAGGAATTACACTGAACCGACTCCAAATCGGGCGGATCCGAGACAAAACTTGATTAGAAATGGTCTGCGATTACATTTCAGGGTGCATCTTTAGGTTTAGGTTGAGTTGCGGTGAAAGAAGAGACCCTCATCGGCCCTGAATTCTAACGAGTAAATATAGCGGACGTGGGAGGTTTGAGATTCCCTCTACACCGGTGAGTCACGACCATCCCTTCTGAGATTCTGACACAGACTGTTAATAATACACCTGAGACACCAACGATTCATAGATATCAAAATGGAAATATCAACAATTAAGGGTGATTGTTCAATTAGTAGTTGCATCACGGGGCACAACAACAACGCGGGGACAGGGTGACCCAAGGGATGTAACAACTCTTAAAATAAACTGAATTAAAAAACGCTGCAAATTTTACACAAGAGTTTATTATTCTGTGATATAGGTTACTTGTACAGACATTAAATTCTGTCAATAAAAAAAATTAAAAAAATTTTTTTTGGATTTTTATATTTCAAAAAAAATTTTTTGGGGGGATTTTTTTTTTCAAAAATGTGTTTTTTCAAAAATTCTTTAATTTTTACTCGAAAAATATTTAACTTATTGGGATCCTTCAAAAATCCCATTTTTAGCCCCATGAAAGCCCTATAGAACGCCACAGTGAAATCGGATCGTTCCGGGACCCCCAAAAATGGATTCTACGTCCAAAAATACTTCGAAAACGACACCTAACTCGATCCCATAGCTAAAAGCCTTCAAAACACCCCTCCTGTAGCCCCATTTTAGCCCCATAGCGCCCCACGGGTTTGGGCGATCGGACTGAAAACCTTGCGGGCACAACTAGATGGTAAACCAAGTATTTTGCCAAAATTTCAGATTTTTTAAAAAATTCCTACTGCCCAAAACGGCCCGGACGGCGGACGGCGTACGGCGGACGGCGGACGGCGGACGGACATTTCGGATTTTGAATGTAGACCTCTTGAAACGGATAATGTCAAATTTTGAGGCCGATCGGAGTCGTCGACCCGCGTCGCGAAAACATAGGTGTATTATTCCAAGAATAATAAACCAAAAGAGACCAGTGATTAATTAAGATTAGTTCCAAGCCCTCAGATAACGTCAAGACGGAGAACCTACTGGACAGGAACTTGGCTCTTATCAGTAGTCCTACTGAGGAGAATGGATGGGTGGACTGGAGTGGGGTCTAGTGACTTGGATTGGTGCACAGATGGGTCCGTGATGGGAGATAGAGCGGGCTCGGGAATGGCAGCCTGCAGCATGGGAAAGCGCCAGCGCATTGGCCAGAGGGGCAGTATACAAAGCCGAACTCCACGCGATATGAGTGTGCACGGCTGAGACTGGGAAGAGAGCCATGGAGAGAAGGCGGTTCTCTATATTCTCAAAGAATTTCTCATCAGCCAAGCTGTATTAAAAACACTAGCCGAAACGCCAAATCGAAACTGGTGCTGGACGCCCCTACAGATGGGGCCCCAAGGCCTATGCACACAGCAGCAGCCGCAATGGCAGCGAACGTCCTGTTTCTAGCCAGGCAGCTACGGACACTTCGCTGAGCCCTCTGGTGCACGATCGTCAGCCAGCGCCAGTCGGTGAAGGTTTGCTGGTTTTCTGTGACCACTTAGAAACAAAAAGGTCCAGTGAATGGGGACCACCCACGGCATCTCCACGCACTGAGCCACCAATGAGAAAACTGAAAAGTGAGTACCCCAATAGACTCAGCAGCCGATCCTCCTGCCACTAGCCGCAACTGCAGTCCACATCCTGGTGCAGCTTGGCCCAAGAAACCCCTGACTCAAAGCTTCGCCCCATCACTTGAAAGTGGCGTCTCTCATAAATCCTAGAGGCTGCTTCCAACTACTGGGAGGCTGTTTGTGTCGGGGCTTCGTCCAAGATTTTTCTCAGATGGCTAAGTAGGGCTCCAGCAGGGGCCCGATAGAACCTAAACCCTGCCAGGATGGACTGCAGGGGCACAACACTACGGAAGAAGGGAAAAAACCCTGCATCAGCAGCTTGAGCACACCATGATTGCTGATGTAGACCAAAGATGAGTAACTGTTGACAGTCTCCATTTATGGTGGAAACAATTCGGTTCATAGTGGCCCTGTACACAACACTAAACCTTAATAGAATTGGGCCCTGTACACAACACTACAACTTAATAGAATTTGGGCAATAAACAGAGCCCATCTGCTTCCACCTGGCTGTCTACCTCATCTTTGTATGTGAAGCTATGGGATGTGTTCAATGCTCACGCAGTTTTGCACAGTTTTATATCTCTAGGGTATGCAAAATACACGCCTGTGGGTGCTGTCAAGTCGGTATTAAGTCCTCATACGACAATATGGTACCACAGCATAAACCTAGAAAGTCGTTCCGCCATATTGTCTCAAGTGAAATTGCCAAAGAACGGCGGGTTTTTCGTAGGAGCGATGTGCATCATGGCTTCTGGCCAAAAAGGCAGTCCGGGCAGGTCACATCACTCGGGCGTTTCGCAACCCGGTTTTTCTTTGTCAGTCGAAATGAAATCACCATCTAAATTAGATATGGGGTGGAATTACAACCTCGGGAATATTGTTTATCCAACATGTCGCATCTTTCATCCCCGCTCGTAAAAGCATATTGTATTTTTAACTGGGATGGGGTGACAGCGTTTCACATGTTGTGGCTAAGTTTTTTTTTAAAGTTTAGACTATGTGGTAGATTGTTTTGGCAAAATTTTGGTATTTTGTGGAGTTATCATTCGCCTTTGACCAAGATTATACCAAAAACGTTGCCCGTTGTATGAAATTATTGAACGCGTTCCCGCTGAGGACGTTCACCGTATAAAAATATTGGCGGATTTTTGGCACAGGCGTTGACTCCCTCTTCCTAAGCGCCTGGTCCCCCTTTTCAACGGAATATTCTCAACAGCCGACGGCATTCCTAGCAGAGGCCTGAGGGCGTTCAACTCCAGAAGTTTGAATTGCAGGTTAAGCCCAATGCAACAGGGCGACATTTTGATTAGGAAAATATGGCTGTAAGTGACTTCTGGCATTGGCCACTCGGAGCGATGACATAAAATGATGCTTTTGAAGAGCTGAACAGATTCAGTAGGCCGGTACCATTAACACTCACAATGAACTTCACATGTGCATTCGTTTCTGCATAAGCAAGCCCAATGAGTGGATTTTTGGAGCAAAGTTTACCATCAAATATTATGACCATTTAATGATAAACTTTGAAAACTACTTCTGCTTCTGGAGTTATTGTAAAGAATCCACACACATCAACAACTCCCAAAACTGTACAATTTGACATCCCGGTTTCCAAGTTCCAAGATAAACGGTTCAGCAAACCATCCTATAATTGTAATCTCAAGGTAGATAAAGGAAGACCTCGCCGATCGGAAAGGTTCGTCTGCTAATTATTATTTTTTTCGAGCGACGAGGGTCCCCAGAGGCTCATTGACGTTGCCTTTTGGAAATAGGCCATTGTTATTTGTAGAGTGGGATTTTGGCACCGTCTCCCTGCTACCCGACTCGCCCGGCAGAAGGCCGAGGCCTGATACGAGATTATCATATCATCTCGGTGAGAATGTACTCGCAAACTCCAGTACAACAAGGGGTTTCGCATTAAAGTTGTGTAAAGAGCGGGATCCCACTTCCGATGTCTCACTTTCCTCCCAAACCACCAAATATGAATAGAGTAGCATCAAGGTTTTATCAAGTTTAGATCTGTTTTCAAAAATTGTCTGCCACTAGTAAGTAAGTAAACAACAAATTATTGTTTGACGTCTTGGCAGCTTTGAGAGGATATCGGCACCACCTTTTCGTCCAAAGGCGACAAGCAGGAAACAGTCACTGCATTGGCCAGCAAAAGACGCCCCTCGTTATATCGGCCCTCATGGCATTCATGATGTCTTCATGAAGACTTGTATGGAAACTAACCGATTCTGGTCTTCAGCTTCAAATGGGCCTTTATCATAAACTTCCGATTTTAAATTTAACCCTACCGTTATATTGTAGGACCGAAGCATATGTTATAGAAACACTGAAATCATTTTTTTTTTTTTAATTGTTGGAGGAGAGAAGAGCAAAAAACGAGTTGTGCAGTTCGAATTTTCGCGGGTCTGACTGTGAGGCTGACTTGACCAATCGACGTCACAAACAAGGCAAAGCTCTCACCTGGAGCGCTAGTGTCTGCAGCTTGTAGAAGGAATTTACGAAGGTTTATCATTTGATATAGTGAATAAATAATTCAGAATATATTATACTTATAGTTAAACGTCTTATTACATCAGATTGACGGTGATTCTTTAGCGTTTGTTGTGATGGGCTGTCACATGGCAACACAGGTAACAACTTCGGCAGCCCGCCGAGGTTGGTAGCACCTTCTTGACCAAACGACGTCACTGACCCAGCTGATCGATTCTACTCGCGCGTATTTTCAAACGTCACCACTTTCTCTAAATTATAATATTTTTTTTGGAAGCGATTCCAGACGGCTGACTGTCGTTTTTGTTATTCTCGTAGGATGTACTTTCGAAAAAAAAAAATTGAAAAACTTCCATGATAAAGGCCCATTGAGTCTTCCACTCGGCGACTTCGGCAGCAGTCGAGAAAATCAGGGTGTCAGTGGAGACTTCAATATCATGATCGACTTGGAGGTTGAAATTTTGCCTGCTCGCGAATGACGCCACAGAGTAAAAGAGCTCGGATGAATTGATAAAGATGATAAGAGCTCTGACTAGACAGCGCACCACTAGCACCCAGCGGGTGTGGCGAATGCAATCGGAACTACTGTCCCCTCGAGCTTCAGACGCCTGTGTTTGTACTTCATCCACTGCCCTTGATCAAAATTTTCATGAATTGTGCTTCAATTTCGTGCATTAATGATTAGCGTAAGTACAATTCTTGTACGCAGCGGTCGACTCGGGGGGGGGGGGGGGGGGGGCTAATAAAAACCTGCCTTCAGCTGCCACAGCCCATTTATACTGGACCCAACTTCAACAGTTCATATTGCAGAAAACTTTCACTCTATTTCAGTCGATCCGGAAAATCCCCCTGACCCTTCAGGCTCTCTGTTACTCTGTGCTTCAGGCAGAATGTCCGAGGAGGGAATAGCAATTTCGTAGAGCTTCGTTGTCCTGGAGTCCATACTTGACACGTCAAGATTGGGCTTACCTTCGTGCTGGGTAAGCCAGTTTTCCTGTTCCTTCCGAGGATCTGCTGGACAACATCCCGACACTTCGGGTGAGCCTAAGGAACCCAGATCCTATAGGAGAATGACATTCTATACATTACATTGTATACATTACTCCAGCTGGAGTATTCTCAGAGTCTGCAGATCGCAACAGCTTGAGTCATGCCTCAGATGAATCTCTACCTGTACTCCCTCCTGCATCCTCCAAGACGCACTTCGGCAACCACACCACAAACCTAATCAATTGTCAGGAAAAACAATACATATAGGTACACACGCACCTGGGGGGCCCTAGGTACAATATCCCTCCTTACTATTAGCAAGAGATTCGCGTTTTCGGATTGAAAATCGAGTGACAAGCTGAAATCATCAAGGTAAAATTGCTTTATTTTGGTGCTGCGATGCGGTGGCCAATTCTATGTAGTAGGTACCTACTACAAGGGGGACATTGAGTAGTGACTGCTGTCACCACGGTACAGTTCATATTTGATCAAACTTATTGAAATAATCCACTTACCTTTCCTGGGTGTTGGTGTCGTGTCGCTACTCTTCGGGCTGATTTCCAACCAGGACTCGACGGGTGAAAATCGTGGAGGCTGCCATTCTGCAAATTTGTCACCACACTCAAATTCAAACAGCATGCAATTCATGACTAGGGGCAGGATTTGCATCAATTCGTTACTTAGATTTGAAATTCAGTTCATCTTCTGTTCTGTTCAGTTCTAGAGCAGTGCAGTTCAATTTAGATCGGCTCTTGCACACATTAAGGGTTCAAGTCAGATTTCCTAGTTGGAGTCTTCAATCACATTCGTGGTGTTGGAATAATGTTCTAATTTTCAGGGATTCTGCAGTTTATTTTTCTGCGTTGCAACCCAACATGATAACCGGATTCGGCTCACAGTTGCATTGGATGAGCCGAAATAACGAGATAAAATAATTTCTTCTTATCGATTTAACACTTTTTTTCAGGGATTGCTTTACAGTTAAACCTCAGGCTGTCAACGCAAAGACCAAGTTTTGCCCACATTTTTGACCACATTCTTGAGCCGAGATATATAGGTATTTTGATGCGGTCAGTTCTCGTTCAGTATTGGTTAGTTTAGGTGTCGTAATTTGTTATTAAAAGATATGTTCTTTCCGTGACGAGTTCTTTCAAATGAACGTCTTAGGTAGTCGCTCAGCGCTGGGTCCAAGTTGCACCTACGCCGTTCTTTCAATTGGGATACATCAAACCTACTTCCTTTTATTCGTTACATGCAAATATGGTCCTCTACCGCATTCTATAGCTATGGGTACCCACCCAAAAAACGAAAGGAAATTAATATTATGTTACGAAAGTAGCGTCAAAGCAGTTGGTCGAGATCATTAAAATTTATTGTGAAATTTTGACCATAATATTCATTTGACCATATTATGTTGAATGGTATCAGAGAAGAGAAGTGCCGCTTGGTTGTATACTAACAATAATTTTTGTAATTATTCCAACTTCCAAAAAAAAAAAAAAAAAAAAAAAAAAAAACGGGTTGGTTTAGGCAGAAGGCTTTAATTTGTGTATCCTCAGGAAACTGATCAGCCCTAAGAGATATTTTATGTCATTAATTTAATCATTTGTCTTGGTTCGGGGTAGAACATTTGCCTACACCAAAGTAGCAGAATCTGATGTATCGGCCTATTACAAAAACGAATCGATACTATCGATGGGTAACCCATCGACTCAAAAGTTGAAAAATTGACGGAATTAACCAGAAAGGAACCAACACCAAGATCCTAAATTGGAGTAATCGGGCTCCAAAAATACTTGAAGTTGATAAATCAGGACTGGGTTTCTTTTTTCCTATCGATAGTATAATATCGATATAATAGTCATCAATAATAATAATCGATTACTTTCTATAATAATAATCGATTATTTCTGTGGTTTTTTACTGAGAAACCGATGAGGCCATTACGGATTCAATTTTTTCTATATAGTTTAAATTTGAGAGGGAAAGCGTTTTCAACTAACTCATTAAATGAGTTAGACTAAATTTTAGTCTAAATGAGTCCTTTTTGCTGGAAACGTAGACTGACTTAGCCGTCCCATGGCATGCTTACATAATAAATGAGATATTATACCATTTTCTCACTTTTTGTGGTTAATGCCGTCCGTGATTTTGTCATTTCTTAGTCAACAATCGATATTTTCGAGTGTGAGAGGGCTACGGTCAAGACCAACATGCTTTTCCGTCTAATTTTCCAACATCTCATTATTGGGTTCAATTTCAGCCTTCGTCGCCAACTCTTCCTGTTCAAAGTTTGCACAGAACTGAAAACCTCAAATCACCCTCCCCACCGTTCCTATTTGAATAATACACAGGAAATGCAAAACTGCAAAACGGGCGGAAATGAAATTGCCCACCTGTAAATCCTTCTTTTTTTCCTTCTTTGTTTTAAAGGGTGCTATTTTGCAAGTTTAGCATGTGAACATTTTGCTCTGAATCGAAAGTTGCAGCGATGCGTAGTTTCGAATTAATGAGCTTTCGTCAAACCAAGGGTCCAATAGCCTATTGGCAATAGGTAGGTACGGTACCAACAAGGTACAACCTAAACTGCTTGTTAAACTACTTCGTGCAATCTACCAACTCACCTCCCAAGCACTCATACATGAAATTTTCTCACTTTGAAATTTTCCAAAACTTATCAGAAATTTATGGGAAATTCCAACATCAAAATTCTCCGGTATCAGCGTTATTAAGCAAATTGAATGCCATTAAATGGTAAATTTTACTGATCGCCTACTGGATTATCTGACCTGATCAGGTCATCAGATGAGACCAATTTCAAGCCGCTACAATGCGTAGATTTTGAGATACAAGCTAAGCAAGACTTGCTGATTTTGCGAGTGTGATCAAGGATTTTCAAGACAGTCTTTTATTTTCCTTCATGCTAGTGCCTTAGCGGTCCTTAGCATTTTTTAAAATTACATTTTTGCTTTACTACTTGCAACTATTGCACCTGCACAACACCTACCCCCACTCCTGGGATTCATCAACCCGACTTTCTTACTTCTAACTTCATGAACTCGGCGCGGAAGGAACAAATCAGATGTCATGTCAGTTTTCTGCTGACTTCGACAAGCACAAAACGTTAGTGGATAGAAGGAAGCATTAAGGTTATACGAAGAAGGCTTTTGTGGTGTGTGGAAAAGCAGACCTCCCATTAGCTGTTTCGATCCTCAAAACCTACAAAATAAAGCCCTATCATGATAGGAGGTTTATTATTCTTCGATATAGATAAATTATGCAACAATAATTAATTATTAATTCTGTGTCGATAAGAATATTTTCGAAAAAAAAAAAAAAGAAGATCTACAATGTTCGGACAAAAGTGGGACCTCGAAAAATGGCTTATGCGTCCTTATCCAAAATTGCTCGGAAAACGACACCTTATTTGACCAACTGGGATCCTTAAAAAAATCCCATTCGTAGCCCCATGAAAGCTCTGTAGATCCCCACGATGGAAGCGGATCGTTCTGGAGCCCCCCAAAATGGTTTCTACATCTAAGATTACTTCGAAAACGACACCAAACTCGACCCCGTAGCCGAAAACCCCCCGTGGCCTCTTTTTAGCCCCACGGGTTTGGGCGATCGGGCTGAAAACCTTGCGGGCACAACTAGATGATAAACCGAGTATTTTGTCAAAATTTCACATTAAAAAAAAATCCTACTCCCCAAAACGGCCCGGACGGCGGACGAACATTTCGTTTTTGTTTTCAACTTTAACGAATAACGTCAAATTTTGAGGCCGATCAGAATTTTCGACCCCCGTCGTGATTACATAGATGTATCATTCCAAGAAAAATAAACCACAATGGAATTTATTTCGGAAGGAAATCCACCAATGGCAAGGAGGTGATTTTCCGATGCGCTTCCCGTCAATTCCCGACCGTCAAAATCCCCACCCATTATGTTTACGATTCCGACGAATTCGGTAGCAACCCCCCCCCCCCTTGGCAAGCCTCCCGAACTCTAATTTTAGAGGACTCAGGCGACGCTAAATTTGGCCAAGACCGCGAAGCTTAAATCCCCCTTTAATCCTCGGAACGTGGTTTTATTTTTCGCAAAAAAAAAGTACACCGTGATTGTCTGTATCCATATCATCTGTACCGGTTAGTAGAAGAAAATGTACGAAGAAAAGAGTACATACCTTTACGCCACAGAGTTAGATGATGAAAGGGAAGGGATTAGGTGAAGGTAAAACCAGCTCCCATTCGAGAATTTATTCAAATAATAAAACAAATCCGTACCACCACAACCGATTTGAGCAGCTGATGTTACCCAAAAGGTAAGAACGAAAGAAAAACCACCACCACAGAGTTTGATGACTAGATCTTTTATTACATAAATAAAGTCAAAGAATTACATACAATGTTGCAGAAAAAGTAACATTTAAATGACAACGAGTTGCCAAAACGAAATCTACCAAGACAGAAGAAGAGTCAGATTTTACTTAAGTTGTTTTCCAAATGAGAGACACAGAAATTAGTTAAGAAAAAGCTCCAGAGCCGTTTTATGCGTGAGAAGTGTTCGACAAAACTATGTGCGTTTTAAAATATATAAACAATTTTAAGAACACTGTTCAATTATCACTCAGTGACATTTTAGCGCCTTATACCAGTATAGGTTAAATTTCCACCACCGTTCCAGTGAGGGTTTAGACCGAGACATTTTGAACCTTATATAAATGCAGATATTTGAAAGATAACGCAGAAAGGTTCTTTGGGAAGCGGAGTCGATTTCAAAAGTCAAATGAGACCGAAATAGGGTGAAATTGACTCGCCTATTTGGATATGTAGGTTCTGGCCTCACCTGTCACCTGCAAAGTTGCGGAAGTGTTCTGAGTTCCGAGGTTGTTGGTGGCAGTGCAGACGTATTCTCCGGCGTCATCTGAAATGGTTGGATGGTCAGACAACGTGAGGGGAATTTCAGAGTGGCGATGCGTTCATAGCAAAGGTACGTACAATTGAAAGCTTGAGGTATCGTAAGGCGGCAGACGCCGTTTCTGAATTGGATTTCGTGGTTGAGCGAGGGCTCGATGATGCGGCCGTCTTTGGACCAGGCGACGTTCGGAGTGGGTTCGGCTTGGACGATGCACTCAAACCTCGCCGTCAGCCCGCTCACCACGGCGATATCCCGCAAGGGCTGCAAAAGAGGATTAATGAATTGACACGTTGACGTTAAAGGTGGCCTAGTGGCTGTGAAGCGTAGGGCGTACCGTGATGAACACTGGAGGCTTCTTGGGGGTTTCACTGTGGAGCATCGCGTTCACGACGACCGGCGACGTCAAAGGGCTGCTGCCGCTTGCCCAGTGTGCGGCCCCTGAAAGACAAGAAACTGGTCACGTCTGAACGATTCCAGAACGCCAAGTGGTTCTCAACATTCACGATTCAAGAAGAGTTAGTTTCTAATGTCCCTAAGAGTAAGGGCCGGTGACACCAAATTAAGCCCAATTTTGAGAAATAGCTTTGTTGAGTAGTCTGCGCTTAACGAATGAATCAAGTTTCACCAGTGCTGGTTTAGCTTAAGCGTCGCTAAATCATCTAAGCTGAGATGGTACGTAAAGAACAGTTTACCAGTAGTTACTACTGATGAACTTTGCATAAACCAGCTCTTCCTAGACCCCCTCAAACCACAAATACCAAAATTGTTTCAAAATTGTTTCATTCTCAAGTGCAAGAAAAACTATCTGCTTCGATCCTTGAGGGTTGTAGAGTGAGTTTTGAGTTTTTTCTCATAGTCTACTATAGTTCTGCTAGTCTACTATATTAAAGCCATAACCCGAGGAGGAGGAGAGTGACTCTAATTGGGTCATCATTATTCTAAGGTACTTCTAGCAATCCTAAAATTTTGAAAAAAACGCTGCAAATTTTACACAAGGGTTTATTATTCTTTGATATAGGTTACTTGTGCAGAAATTAAATTCTGTCAATGAAAAAATTTAAAAAAAATTTTTTTTTGGATTTTTATTTCAAAAATGTGTTTTTTTCAAAAATTCTGTATTTTTTACTCAAAAAATATTTAACATCCTGGGATCCTTCAAAAATCCCATTTTTAGCCCCATGAAAGCCCTAAAGATCGCCCCAGTGAAATCGGATCGTTCCGGGACCCCAAAAAATGGATTCTACGTCCAAAAATACTTCGAAAACGACACCTAACTCGATCCCATAGCTAAACGCCTTCAAAAAAACCCCTCCCGTAGCCCCATTATAGCCCCATAGCGCCCCACGGGTTTGGGCGATCGGACTGAAAACCTTGCGGGCACAACTAGATGGTAAACCAAGTATTTTGTCAAAATTTCAGATTTTTAAAAAAATTCCTACTGCCCAAAACGGCCCGGACGGCGGACGGACATTTCGGATTTTGAATGTAGACCTCTTGAAACGGATAATGTCAAATTTTGAGGCCGATCGGAGTCGTCGACCCGCGTCGCGAAAACATAGGTGTATTATTCCAAGAATAATAAACCAAAATCAGCGAGTCTTTAACGAGAAAAGTCTGAAACCACCAAAAACTTTCAAGGTTATCTCATAACCCCATACTAGTAATAATATAAGCTTTCAAAGTCCCCAATAGTGTATTGTGTATTGGACCCACAGGCTGATCTCTCTTGCGGGGCGGACTCACGGTCCAACCTATGATTCAAGGGCTATCATAACAGTTTATTTGATTTGATAACCCAACTGAGTCCACAGTTCATTGTTTTAGGCCTCCCACCCTCACTTTTTAGGTGTCAGCTTCTGCTTGTTACCCTCAGACGCAACATTGGTCCTGGTCGGCCAGGTTTAACTTTGCGCCTCATTTTGCTGTTAAACCCAATTTGGCATGGGCGGCATTTTTTGTCATGAGTACTCCTTCATACTGTATGTATGAGTCATACATAAGGTTATCCATAGTTGTGCCAGGGAGAAATGAAGAGGGGGACTGTCCTTCTTTTGCGAGAGAGGACTGCCCCAGAATTCAATAATATCCCCCCCCACCCCTCGTATTTTCAACGTAAAAAATACATTCAACATAAAATACAACAAAATAACGGTGAGTCTCAAAAAAGGCTTAAACATCAAAAAATCACAAAACTCAAAAGCTATTAGGGTTCCAAAAAAAAAAAAAAAAAAAAAAAAAAAAATGGATACCACAGAAGCGTGAAAAGACAGGCGACAGCCATATTTACAAAGCTATTAAACGAGATAGAAGGAAATACTCTAATTTTTAAAAAAAAGCTGAAGTCAAAGCTGGAACAGGTGTCAGCAACCAGACGATATCGGAGATCACTGCGGTCCAAATGTGAATGAATGAACATCTATGGCTCCAATGGATTAGAATGATCAGGCGACGTTAGACGAGGAATAATTGTGAAAATGAGGGGTGACGAAGAGATGAGGCGAAGGGGCGTCATGTATAATAGGGGTGAGCCATGTTCACGCGTAGAGCAATCCTGACTGGTTGCAATGTTGCCAATATGGAACGGTTTTGGCTCAGTCGTGTGAGCTCAACTTTTAGGTTCATTCTGACGTGTATTAATAGGCAAAATATTGTGGATCGATATGGAGCCAATTTATCATTTCCCATTGATTGATAAGTATAGGGGAGGATGTTGGTGGGTAGTGAGTTTTCAGGGTACCTCAACAGAATCAGTCAGATTTTTTAATGATTGAGGGATTGTGATTATTTTTAAAATTATTGGCAACATTGCTTAAAAGTGCGTCAACTGGAGCGACCCTACAAGTGAACACGGCTGGGAGCAACACACATGGGGTCCTAAGGTAACCTTGATCATGGCCTGTATGTGGCGAGAGAGCGGGCGAAGCGGACAGCGGGCTCGGCGTGTTAGCAACGACTTTCGGGCCCGTCCTGGCCCGCCGGACATCTTCGACCTCGGACATCTCCGACTCTGAAGTTGGGTCCCACTTGACCGATTTGTGTTGTTTTTTCTTTTTCTGACCGAACGCCGACGTCGTTTCGTGTATGACGGGCACTTCGATGGCACCGTCGTCTCGTTCGGCGCGTTTCGCCGTCGTGATGGCTTTCGCCTGGGAGGTTCCGGGCTTCCCGCCTTCACCGGGCAACACGACTCCAAACTCGTAGCCGAAATCGTATTTGAAGTATATCAGGCCGGTGTCGGGGTCTATGCATTTAGTCCCTGGTGAATACAAATCAATATTTACGCAGATGCAAACCCTAACGTTAAAGCCAAATAAATAAAACAACCCCCCAAAATATGCGTTTGCAATTAGGATGATGAAGCCATCTACACCATCTTGAATAGCTAACTAAATGGCGGCAGGTGAGCTTCACCTAACTTCTACTTTGTACAGAATCACATTCTCACCATGTTCTGCTAATCTGTTCTCTTCCCGGTAAACCTGAGGTTCGGCGCTGCCTTCCCTTGGAACCGATGCGGGCAGTCTGGGCACTGCGTGGCCGTTTTGCTTCACGTCGGTCACGACATCCGAGACGAACTGCTGGGCTTTCGATTTGAAAGTGGAAGTCATCTCGTTGATGTGCTTGTTGGCCACGGCTGAAAGGCAACGTGATGAGAAACATGTTAGGATTTTGAGTAAAACGTAATTTGAGTACGTACTTGCTGCAGCGGGAGGTACTCGAGGCGGGGCGTAATCGAACTGCGGCGGCTCCCCCGGTTTTAGATCGATGAGGCTGGAAGATTTTTCTCCGAACCTTTTCCTCATTTCCTCAACCCTCTGCAACCGCTTCTCCTCGGCTTGTACTTCCACAGCTGATTTTACTTCTGAATCCGAGTCGCTGAGCCACTTGGCCTCTCCCTTCGGTACGATTTTGGAAGGGAGGGAAGTTTGCTGTTGCTGCCGGGTCTTTTGGTCAAAACTGATGACTCGGGTAGTCTGTTGCATGCTGACCACCCTACGGGAGCTTGCGGTGGATTCGGCGAAGCTCATACTGTTGGAAGTCTCGACGGCAGACAGAGGAGGAGCGTAGTCCATCTGAGGCGGTGATCCTGGTTTGAGGTCGAAGACATGTTGTGGCTGAGGACGGAGGATCTTTGCCTCGGTGGGGATTCCCGTTTGTTTTTCGATAGGTTCGAATTTCGGCCTAGGAGCTTCGACCGGTTTGAAAGTCCTCTCGGCCGCCGCCTGAGCCGGCGTCCAAATCGGAGGGATCCTCGCATTCTTCGACTCGTAGTCGCTTTCATAGTCGCTTCCTCGGAACTCCCCTTTGACGAATTTCGACGGAGAAGCCAGCGGCACTTTAGGTTTCGCCTGCTCGGCAGCAACTGCCGGCTTGAAGGGGAATGGCTCTAAAGTTGTCAATTGCGGCTGGACTTTCTGCATGGACTCCTGCGAACAATGAGATACATATGAGCAAAGGAGATAAGGGAAATTGGCACAAAAGTATCTATGTTTTACCCAATAAAAGCTCGAAACTAAAAGTCGATTTCGAGTAATAATTCTATCGCACTGTTAACTACTTTCATTGGCTTCAGCAACCAAAATACAACACCAAACTCAACTTCTATCCACTTCTGGAATTGATTCACTATATATAGTTGGACAGCTATATATAGCAAACCCAAATTGGCCTCGGAATAGATAATACATTGAAATTGAAATACCGTAGCTCCCAGTATTTTTATCTTCCCAGATTCGATTAATCCCACACTGTGCGTCGTTTTACTCCCAAAATAATCATCAACATTCATCTTTTGATGTTTTAAAATTAGAGGAAAATTGTGAAAAAATCGATTATTTGAAATATGAAAAAAAAACAACTCTTTCTTGTAACATTTTTCTCTCAATTCATTAAAATTTAATTCTAACACACTCCAGGGAGGAAATAACCGATTTTTAAAGAACACATTTAACGAAAAATTGTAATGAGGGCGGATTAAGATAAAACTCAAGGCAGTATGGATCCACAAAATCGGAAAATCGTTCCCTACCCCTAAAGCAAAGTATCGTGGTGCATGGCAAGACATTTTCACACTGATGTCTTATGAGTTCATGTAGTCTGTACATTATAAAGCGTGAAAATACGTTAGTAAACACTGTTAGTTGCTTCTGACTACAAGCACTGATCTCTCAGCGATAACCTCAATCAACGTTTGAATACAATGTCATTAACACAATTAGGTTGCTCAGGCTGTTGTATGAACTTTTACTGAGCATGTTAGGGCACGTATACACTTGAGTTAAGCAATGAACGGCTCAACACTGCGACATTTTGGAAGCGGTCACACGGGTCACAAGACATGTTCATACTTGGATTTTGGAAGTTTGTTTCTCTTGTTTGAAAGTCGACTGCTGGACGGAGGTGATCTTCTCGGTTTTTTGCTTTTGTCTGGCGATCCGAGGCTCGTCCGTGTCCGCCATGTAGCCGGAGTCTGTCGGGGTGGGGCGGTGTTTGATTTGGGGCGATTCAGGCTGGGTTTGGAAGTACTGGGGAGGGGAGCCGGGCTTGAGGTTGAACTGTTCGGAGTCCGTTTGGATCCGAGTGGACTGGGCTTCGACGGACTGTTTGACAGATTGGGAGCTCGAGGTCACTTTGGAGGTGAACATGACGGGGGCTGGTTCAGGCTGTTCGGACTGGGCTCGCTTCGGAGTGGACGTTGGGGGTTTGACTTTGCGGTAGTGGGGTTCATCAGTGTCGCTGTCGAGAGGCGTCCACCTGGCACGGATTCTGGTACCATCAAGGTCACTCTCATAATCACTTTCTGTACATTGCTTGTTGAATTTTCCAGGCCTTGGCAAAGTGTTAAACTTGGGGCTGGTCTGAGGTTTGAATGGGCTTTCCAACACCGGGAACGACTTGAAAGATTCATCACAAAACGAATTTGCTCGCCTTTCAACTTTGTTGTTTATGATCAATTTCTCCACTTGGGTGGACTTTTGGGACTCCACGGAGCTTTCCCGTTTGAGCGGTGGAATTATCCGCACGCCACCGACCAACCGCTTCGTTGGCTCTTTTTCCATGTCCTTTTCAATTTCGTGCTCCATCATCTCAACAAACGACTGTCTCCTGTTACCTTCTGCAGGTGGTGGAGTGGCGAATGCCATTTCAGGTGGTGGTCCAGGTTCAAGATTGATTTCATTCACAGGAACGAACGGCGATTCAATTTTGGCGGGTTTGAACTCTTGTTTGGGAAGTTTGGGAGATTCTACAGGTGTCCAGATTTTCTTGGCTTCTGCAGGAGTGATATTCGTTTCGGTGACGACTTCAGACTGCGACTGAGTGGATTCGAAGAAGTCGGATTTTTTTGAAAAAGTGTTGACGTTCGTTCTGTGGGTGGCGTGCGCTTCAGCGACGTAAATGATGTTACCGGTGGGTTGGTCGATGGGGACTGGGGCAGGCTGAGGCGCTAGAGGGGGCAGCACGGAACTGAAAGATGTTTCGACGGAGGAAAACTGGGACTTTTTCGACTCGCTCAACGTTGTGGTTGAGCTTTCGATACCAACAGGTGGCCAAACTGTGCCGAGCGAGCTCTCCTGATGTTTGTGTCCCCACAGCTTATCCATAGCTCTGCCGTCCGCCGAAGGGATCGGCGAAACTCCCCTGGGCGAAGAGCCGTCAATTCTACTGAAGAGGGATTCTTCCTTTTTGGCAGACCACAGCTTCTCCATGGACACTCCTTCGGCAGAAGGCCTGGGTGAAGTCGGCCGTAAGTCAACGTCAGCCCCCGGCCTCAAGATCGGCCCAGACCATCCCGGTGGGTCAATTTTCTGAGCAGTTATCACTTCTTCTCTCACTTCCTTTCTGTTCTCCCACAACGGTTGCTTCCTTTCCAACACCGGCGTGGACGGCTTCACCGGTGGTGTCTCTCTTGTTGGAAAGATCTTCACACCACCCGAAGGTATCTCGAATTCACTCAAATTCCTTTGGGAGTCTTCCAATCTCTTCACCCTGTCGGACATATGTTCTTTAGGCACTGGAGTCTGCGTCTTGGGAATGTACCCCATTTCAGGTGGTGGTCCTGGTTCCAAGTGGAACGCCTGAACGACACCTTCTGATTTCCATTGTTTTTGATAGCTGGAGCTCTGGAATGTAGCCTCAGTTTGTTGCTGCACTTTGAATTCAGGCTTGTCAAGCTTGGGAGACGGGCTCTCAGAATCCTTAATGAGACTTTTGAAAAAGTTCAGCGAGCTCTTCTTCGATATGGATTCCGTAACCAGGTCATCATTTCGAGCTTCTTGCGGGAAAGTCTGCACGGACTGGAAAGGTTGAACGGGTGGCGGAGTGTGTTGGACAGGTTGGAAAGTCGGTTGCGGTTTGGGTTGGAATGGTATGTAAGTGGGTTGTATCGGTTCGTCGACAAGTTGCGGTTTGGGAGCTTCGTATTTGTGGTACAGAGATTCCATTTTGCTCGCGTCGAACGTCGGTTTGGGAACGTGGAAAGCCGACGGCTGCGATGACTGTAGCGGAGCGACGGCCGGTTTGGGCAGTTCGTATTTGGCCATGTCGAACATCTGCTTGGGGGGTTCAAAGACTGGTTTTGGCGCTTCAACGAAAGTCTGCTTTGGTGGTTGGAAAGCAGGTTTTGGAGCTACGAATGCCGGTTTTGGCGCTTCGTATACTGGCTTTGGCGTTTCGAACAGTTTGGGCGCCTCAGTAGGTCGCACCGCGTCCAAGCTACTCGGTAGCGTCGCCTCCGACACTTTGACACTCTTCTGCTCCTCCGAACTTGAACTCACTTTCTTCTTGAACTCCAAAAAATCGTCGATGCTCGTCACCGAAGACTTTTCCACCTTCATCGACATCTGCTGTTCAGCTTTGAAGCTTTCGGACACCACAACTTCCCCTCCTCCAGGAAGAGCGTGCGTTGTAATGATTTCCTTTCCCGGAAGTTGCGACACTCTGGTCAACTCACTCCTCATACCCTGACAATACAGATCAACATGTTACTGTAATAAATTGGTGATAATCCTGTAATAATTCACTAAAATGTTGTGTGTGGGAATTCCACGTTAGTACACCTTAATTTAAGTAAACTTCTCAACGCTACAGTTAAGCGGATAGACAAATTGCACCTTCAGAAACCCAACTGATCAGCCACATTTTGATGGTTATTTTAGGCAATTAATCACCAATAAATTAGTAATCGTTATTTTTTACGTACCGCGAAAGCCTTGAAGCTTATCACAATGAATGTTTCCATGTACAAATGAGTACAGCATGTTTTCAATTTTCTTGTGTATTTGTATTTCCCGTCATCAATATGTGGTGCAATGTGTGTTTTTACTTATTTAACGTTCAAATATCACTCACGTCGGTTAGGTCTGAGAAAACGAAACCCGCCGGTTTTGGGGGTTCGGCGGGCGGATCGACTACGAGGAGGTCTGCTGTGCTCCTGGCCTCGCCGGCGCTGTTGGTCGCTGTGGCGCCGTACTGTCCGGTGTGGATGTGATCCACTAGAAAAATCAAACGGTAGAAAGCATTAGGGCTTAGGTAGGAAGAGGCTTTCAAAGACAGGGTCAAAATTCACCGGTACACGAACGTCCGATTGTGCGCTCTAATTAGACGTTAGGGATGTCCCCTACAGTTGCTAAATAATTGTGAACCAGTCAGTGTACTCACAGTCGAACATGATTGGAAAAATGAACTTGGCGATGACCACATGGCCCCCTTCCTTGGAATAGTAATGCGTCAACTTGGATTCCGAATTGGTCGAAAGATCGGACTCTTTCATCGCTGAATTTTCCCCCAACTGAAGATTTCCGCGGTGGCGATTTCAAGTTGTTTCCAGTCCTGGATACCGGGGCAGACTGCCCAACGCCATAGTCCGCCCTTACCCGGGGTCTTCGGCCAAAGTTATTATTGTGCTCGTCGACATACTAATTTTAAAAAGGGACCCTCCTTCCCCCCTTTGTGTCTAGTGCCCATACGAACATAAAACCGCCTCCTCAACAAGTGAACCAATTAATAGCAGGTAAAGGTCTATTTTGGGCTAGAAGCTATTCTGGAGCTCGAGCTCTTCGACTCGCCAGCACGTTTCTTTGATGCAACCGGCAACAACAACAAATTGGATTATTTACGATTATTATTGTATCTGAATAAAATTACGAGGTCTTTTCCTACCAATTCCTGCTCCCTCCCCCTTCTATCGGGCGTAAATGAGCGCAAACGGGCGCAATAGCACCCAACTTTTCCATCAAAACCCCCGAATTTGAGCTGAATTTGCATTAGGCGATCCAAATGCTGCTTGAACTCGCACCTTTCTCTCAAATTTTTGGATTTTGGATAATATCCAAAACACATTATGTTTTATTGCCGCACAAAGGGACGTTCATGTGTCGCGAGGGGGTTATTATTTTTCCACCTACGGAAATGAGTAGGACTTCGATTGATATGCTCGATAAAATATCCATTTAAGCTTAAAAAAAAAAAAAAAAAAAAAAAAAAAATCTGTTTCAGGCTTTTAAATATGGTCAAAAAACACAGGGTAAAAGGAAAATGAAACGAAAAAATCGACAACTTAGGGCAATGAAATGGTTTTAGAAGTACTTGCCCAGGAGATCAAACGAGGAGTTTTCGAAGTAATTTTGGACGAATAATCCATATATGAAGGGTGTGAGGGACAACAAAACGCACCGTGGGGCTGAAAATGGGCTACGGGATGGGTATTTGACGAGTTAAGCGTCGTTTCCGAAGTATTTTTGAACTTATGTGGGGGTCCCATAACCATCGGACCTCAAAGTGATTCCGTAGGGCTACTTACGTTGCTTTTAAAAAACGTCGTGAAGTCGAATGAAGCGTCGTTTTCAGAGTCATTTTGTTGGAGTTCATTTTTTGGGGCCTCTTAGTACACAACTTTTTGAATTTCAGCTCTTTTTTTTTTTTTTTCATTTTTCCGACTTCCAGAACTGACAACGATTATTTCGAAGAAGACTCGGATTTTTGAGACCTTTAATAATTAAAGGTTAGAAGACCGTGTCAAAAAGGGGGATAATAATTATCGCCGGGGGGGTTCAGCATAAGTTTTCAGCGGAAATTAGAAGAAAAACCAACAAGAAATATGAATTTATATGCGTTTTCCTAACACTTTCCACTCCGGTGAGGACACTCACGCGTACCTAACTAGAGGGAGACATCTTCTCCACCCCGAGAGATGCAGATTGGCAACCTCCCAGCGGACGAATTAGAACCACATGGACGTGACCCTCTACAACCGACTTCCATCGAGAATGAAAATCTTGGACGTGCCGCCATTTGAAGCACCCATAAAGAAAAATCTCCTGGTCGACCCATTACCCCTACTCGATCGAAGAGTTTTGTTCGGAGGCCTGGTCTTGATCGGCCTTATTCCTAACATTGACGTACATCACATATACGAAAATAGAGAAAATATTTATTTACTAAATTTTATTTAATTTATTTATTATTCTGACGATTTTAACATTCAAATTTAAATTCTGCGATTCCAGAGAGGTAGGTAGAAATATTACCAAACGGCTTCTTTCAATGTTTGCTATAAAGAAAAAAGATGTGTAAATATGCTCGAATCCGAATCCAAGAAATGAGTGTGAACCTTCATGGTGGCTGAGCGAAGTGAGGCCCCCTGTTCACAAGCTAGTTTTGTTTGTAATCGACCACTGTCGTAGAATACACGGACAGGTCGCTACCCCCTTGGCTAAAATCGTAGCAATATACGGAGGCAATAATTGCTTAATTATTACGCTGGATTCATTACCAGACCAACTGAAAGTGTACGGGTACCTTGTCCAACTTTCCCAGACAGCGTGATAATACGTAACCACGTACTGATTGGTTTACCTTTGTCAATAACGAGAGTAGAACAATTGCCCTGGTTCAGGATCCTGTAAACTGTGGAATTGGGTCTGATTGGCTGGCCGTCTTTGAACCAGGAGACAGTCGGCGTTGGGGTTCCGGTGACTTCGACTTCGAGTGCAACACGCTCACCAACGACGGCCGTTCGAGCTTGTAGCCGCCTGCCCATAACGGGCGGGAAGGAGCTCTCTGCGAAACACAATAGTCATAAAATTTTCGTCATTAGAATAATGTACAACAACAGGAGCGGTCACTACTTTTGACGACGACGTCGGCAGCTGAAGATGCCGTGCCGCAAGGGTTGGTGGCGATACAGGTGTAGCGGCCGCCTTGCTGTGTCTTAACGTTGAAGAGTTTCAACTCAGCTCGTCCCTTGTTGTAAGACGTCTCGCAGTCTTGGGGCAGAGACCCGCCGTTCCTGGACCATTCAAGCTCAGGTGGAGGGTGCCCTGGAAACAATAACTCATTAGCTTGGCATTGTGAACACCACAGAAGAAACGTAACACTATGTACCTTCAATAATTGCCGTGAGCGTAACATCAACTCCTTGATCAACAATGCAGCCCTGCAGCGGAGAACTGAATTTTGGTGGGATGTCTTTCCTTTTGCCAATTACGAGCCCACTTGAAGACTTAGACAGGCCGCTGGGGGATTTTTCGAGGTTCGTCTTCACGGAAGACGTCTCCTCTTTGGATTCAATCCCATCGATGTTCTTGTACTCGGACGTTTTGTGAGACTCCACTTGGACAGCCGGTTGGTCTCCGACTTTGTGAGAAGCCACTTCACTCTTGGTCATGCTGCTTTGGACGGTAGTGTGCGGCTCTCCGCCTCCGGTTGACGTCGTGCTAGAAGAAAACTTGCTGGAAGTGGAGCTCTGCATGAAGACCGCTCGTTTCATTTCGAACACCCCGCTGTCCAAATTGACTTCGTCCAGTGACGGGAGAAGAGTTTCTAAGGAGGGTTCTGAAAGAAGAAGCAACATGAGATAACAGTACACAATCTGACAGTGCAAAAATGTTGCCGCATACCAGTCACGGTGAGAGTGGCCACACAGGTAGCTTTTCCAGCTTCGTTTTCAGCTATGCAGCTTATCTTGCCTGCTAAAGCGTGGGAGACAACTGGCAAGCTGAGCACTTGACGGTTGCCACTGGTTGACACGAGAAAATCCTTGCCGGACACAGGTTGCTCGTTGAACAGCCACTTTATCTGGAAATTTCACTATTGGTATTAGCATTCAACGACACAATGCTGTTGAGCACTCGGCTGGTTGGATCGGTCACCTTGGGAGTCGGTTTTCCAGTGACGATGCACTCGAACTTGACGGCCGTCCCTCCCGGAGCAGTGCAGTCTTTGAACAGCTCAGTGAAACTAGGTGGGACAGTTTTGTCTTCGGCTTGGGGTGCGAGAGAGTCCAAAGTGACTGGGGTTTTGACGGTGAGATGCGAGAAACATTTTGCCTCTCCTTGCTGGTTGCTGGCCCTTGCAGTGTATACCCCTTTGTCGTTCGCAGATACTTCCTTGATTTTCAGCGAACACTTCCCTTCCATATCTTGAATCATCTACAATGGAAATAAAGTATTTTGACTATGGTACTTAAGTTCCTGGTCAAGACAGCGTAGAAATACGTACGTGTATCCTATCAGATTGAGCGAGCTCCTTGTTGTTCAGAGCCCACGTCACGTCGGGCAAAGGCTGCCCCTGAACGACACATTCCAGGATGACAGTCTCGCCGGCGACGACCAGCTGATCACTCAACAACTGAACAAACTTCGGCGCTCCCTCCTTCTGCTCTTCCTTTACAACCTGAGCATCGGAGCTCTCCGACTTTCTGGTCGCCCTTTCGCCATTCTTGTCAACAGCTAAAGATTCAGAAGAGAAATTAGATTGAATCCTCCTTGACTTGTCATTTAGAAAAACTCAGCCAGTTACAGTCGCAGACTTTCGACAGGCATGAATTGCCAATATGCACTCCTGCCAAACTCCTTTTTCTTTTTTTCATTTTTGGCAAATGATAAGTCTACGTAGGTCGCCAGCTTTTCAAGTCTACCAACCTTGGACGTTGAGGGAACATTCGCTCGATGCTTCCCCGGCGGAGTTCAAGGCGACAACTTTGTAATTCCCGGCGTCTTCGACCAGAGCTTCTTGAATAATTAGCGAGCACCGGTCGCCGTGAAAGACCAACTGGATGTCTGCTGATTCTTTAACTGGCTGTCCATCGTGGTACCAAATTACCTGCAATAATTTCAAACTATAGTAAGAAGCCAATACGAGACCTTCACTAGGATGAGTTCAGAACGGGTTCTTGGCCAAGAGCCAAGCGGATATATTGAATCGATCGTTATTTGTAGTTAGCGACGGATGAGATCCATTAAGATGAAAAACAGATTCGACGATACAATTGATCAAAGGCATTTGTCAAACTTTTGCAATAGCTTGAACCGCAGCCAGATTTACAAGATGCCAGATTGCCAAACTATTAGGAGGAACGATTTTTATTCATTTTATGTATCCTGTTACCCATCATGATTAAATTTAAGAATTTTCTTTCACCTCCGGTTCTGGTATTCCCACTATGACGCAGTCCAGGCGCACTTTCTTCCCCTCGAAAACCGACAAATCTTTGAGGTGAAGCTGGACTTTGGGCTTTGTGGGTTCCATGTCCGACTGAACCTCGGTATCGGACGATTCCTGGGGGACCCTACCCTTGACAGTAACCTGCAAACGAAAACCATCAGGGTGATTTGGGGGGGATAGAACGGCAATGCGTTAAATAAATCTGTCATTGGGATTACCTGGGAGGATGTAACTGCAGTCCCGGCGGGGTTGGCAGCGGTTACCTCGTAGACTCCCGCATCCTTTGGAAACGCTTCTTGTATGACGAGTGTAGTCCGAGATCCTTCAGTGATTATCTGAAACAGAGCAGAAACTCCGATCACCATCCAGGCCGAAGTGCCATTTTTCGGAAATTGGCAGAAGGCTTTGAAGAGTGACAGTGATTTTGTTGTGGTGGCGATGTCCAGAAAATCCTCGCTTTGGACGAACGCCAGAGGGAGTTGTTGACCCGAACGGCCACCGAGGACGGGAGGAGACCTGCAGAATATTTCAGCCCCCGAGTTCCTTCCCAGTTCAAGACAAAAAATATGATGAATTTCCAGTGATGGCGTTACATAACAGACAGCCATGTGAACCAAGAAGAACTAAAATGATGGGTACGTACTGCTTGATAAGTTAGCGCTTGAATTGGGTCCGCTGACCAGGAGCTATTATTGAATTCTAGAACCTTTCGTATAAAAAAAGGGAATACAATAATTATTTCCTCAAATTCATCAAAACCTTACAAACGGCATCTCTTCTACGTGATTTTATCAAGGAATTGCCGAAGTCACACGGGAGAGATGGTCGCATAGCTTCTCCGTGCGCTACGATTATTAAAATTACAACAAAACACACCTGCACACAGACAAGCGATGTGACCATCTCTCCCGTGTGACTTCGAAAACTCCCCGATAAAACCACGTAGAAGAAATGTCATTAGAAAGGTTTTGAAGACTTTGAACAGGGAATTTTCGTATTCCAGGTCTGCGGACCCAATCCAAGTGCTACATCATCAAACAGAGATGTTCACAATACTTCTCCGTGCGGTAAAATACAACAAAACACAACTGCGCACTGAGAAGCGATGGGGCCTCCGGGAAGTGGGTCCCGTACGTGGAAAAACCCGGTGAGTGGAAAGCAGGGAGTTCGTGAAGTTGGTCCGGTGTCCTGTGGAGCTCCCATGAAGTGGGTCCCGAGCAATCGGCCCGAAAATGTGGACAAAAGCACACATAAGTGTCTCACCCAAAGACGAGCGTTGTTTTAAATAGGTAGGTGGGGTGTAGGTATTGCCGCTTGTGACTATGTAGGTACGGTTAACCACTGAAATTGAATTTGCTCGAAACAAGGTAAGTGCCTTAACCCTTATGACAGCCACCCATACGTCATGATTTCGACGTATGGAGCGCAGAAGCAGCATTTCAGCCCAGGTATGCCAAGTAACTAAGCTGTGAGTCAGCACTTGTGCAAGACATAGCATGCTCTGCAAGTCAAGTCTCTGGCAGCTGGGGGTGGTTGTAGTACATCAACTTTCTTTAATTAAATTAAATTTTGTTGAAGTGGTCAGTCTCCTAGCAATGTAGGTAGAGGTAAAAGTATCGATATGTATCGATACTTTTTTCTATGAGTAACGATACTACTTTTTCGAAATCTCTAGGTCAGATTAACAGATCCAAATCCTATTTAAGAAACCCCCCTCCTCCCCCCCTCCTTTCCTTTTTTTTTTTAAATCCTATCCTTTTTTTTCCTTTTTTTTTTTTATCCTATTTACTGATATTAAATATCAGTTCATCATAACGGGAATAGGTTTCTAATTTCGGCCTAATATTGCCTGCTAAGATTATAATGATTCCCCAGGTACACGATTTTCCACATAACACGTTTTTTGAGAATTAACGCCTAAATTGCTGACTGATCGCCAAAGAGTGATACAATCTGTACCCACTAGTGAATTAGTTGGGTTGACAGTTTTGGTTGAAACTGGGGCCAGATTAATCTCATCCATCGATCTGCCTCGATTTAGCTAATTTAGGAAATAACCTAAAGTTGGCAACAGGTTAAACAAAGGGGGGCGTTGTTAGCTAAATATATAAATACCTTCTGTGGGGCTGTTTAGTCCGAGATAAAAACTTGCCCGGATCCGTCAAAACCGCGGATTCAGTCGGACCAGGAGGAAAACACAAGACACCTTGAGGTAAACCGAACAGTTAACAATCAAATTACGCTGCACACTGGCGGAACAAGCTCGTTCAAGATCCCCTATCTCGTTTTTGTCTAAATGAGGGGCCTCAGCTGAAAGTTGATACTACCGGGATTTGGCTTGGGGCGACCCTGTAGTTGGACCGAGGCCTAGGGACCATCCTCTGACGGGGGAGGACGCTAAAGGGAGGGGGTGTTGGAGGCCGAATCAAGAGGGGTGCTGCCTATTTCACCCAGTTTCTAAATATAAAAAAAAGTTAAAGCGCGTATTTGTTGTTTTCCCCTAATTATGATTTACTGTCGGTCATTACACAAGGGAGCTTCTAGGTCGTCAAAACTCTTCAGTCGTTTTTTGAGGATCGTTCGGCATAATCGTTGAAGCATGACGAATAAAAGTGAAGAAGTGGGAAAGATTGTACATTATGAAAACTCTCAGTTTCTCTTCCAGCGTCACTTTAGCTTTTTGGGTTCACGCTTCACTCGGACAGTCACACTACTCCCGTATTTATTTCAAACTCCTGTGGGCGGGCGGCGGTTATTAATAGGAGGTGGCCAAGGGAGTGTGGAGAGAGGGGAGGTTCTGGGTTAATGCTAACTGCATGCCCACTCAACCAGCTTTTTTTTTTCTACGAAATCCCACCAATTTCACGGAGTTCAGAGCAAAATGGGAGGCTATTAAGTTTTTTTTGGAACCCGTCCGAGCCTATTCATATCAACTGTGAAAAGTTAGAACCATCCTGCAGACGAGTGCAAAGTAATCGTTAATGTGGCAAAGTGAAGACATGAAATGTCACTAGGGGGCGCTAAACGAAGGCTCACGGATAGGATAGGGGGTACTCTAAGGAAGTTGACTCCTCGTCAGATGGCCTAGTAGTAGGTATTAAGGTAGAATTGAGGCTCCACTTGGGCTGTGGTATCGACGCCGCTAAACATCCAAAGACTTCTTTCACTAAGAGATTCGATATTTGGCATCAGTCCCATTCTTTCCGAACCTTCAGATTAAATTGCGAGGGATAAACGTACCGTAAGTTCAAAGGCGGGATGGACAAATTAAATCGTCTGGGTGATTGTCCCTAACCTTCTATTTCTTGAGATGAAAAGACCCTAGTCTAGAATAGCCACTAGCGAGCAGCTCACTATCATGTATTCCCAATCTGAAAAACGGCGCCCAAACGCACTGGAAGTGATTAGGACGCGAGAAATACGTTGGCCAAATGGGAAACACCTGTCACGGTTTGTCAGTTGTTTTTGGCGGACGGCCCACCAGGGTGCACTGCGGGGTCGAGAACGGGCCAGCAATACGGAAATATCGGCAGTGTGTTAGAAGTAATGTTAGAATCGATTGATTGCAATTGATTTGCGATTTTATCCCAAAATCGATTGTTAATGCGAAATCGATTTTCTTTGCGGTTTTTGTTTTATGTATTGGGCCTGTACCTATGCAGCTGACCCACAAGTAGATTACCACCACCACCTACTCATTTAGTGTTCAATTGTCTCACGTGTCACTTTGTCAGGTGTTTGTGTTTACCGAGCCTCAATTAGGGATGTCAGGAGAGTATTTTTTTCAACATAAAAATATCAATACTCTTAAATTTTTTCTTCTGCTGATGTATCGGAGAATCAATTCAAAATTTCGAGAATCAGCCCGATTATTTCATTTTGAACGGAAATTTGTGACAATCAAGTCAACCTTGGTTTGTTATAAGAAAGAAACTATACGATTTAATTAGATACATTTTGATCAAGTCATTTGTCATTCTAAGTTTCAGGTCAATGCACTCTGACTCGTTTCGAAATTGAAAGAAGTGTCGATTCATGAAAAAAACGATACATTTTTCTTGAAATAATCAATAAATTCGAATTCTTACAAAATCGATACTTAAACTTAGTTAAACTATACTATATTACTTATTTAAAGTATCGATTTTTGTAAGAATTCGAATTTATTTATTGATTATTTCAAGAAAAATGTATCGTTTTTTTTTTTTTTTTTTTTTTTTTTTTTTTTCATGAATCGACACTTCTTTCAATTTCGAAACGAGTCAGAGTACATTTACCAGAAACATTAAGAAGAAGTTTAAGTCTTAAACTCGATACGAATTTCTTCTTTTTCTTTTTCTTCTTCTTCTTCTTCTTCTTCATTCTAACTTAGCAGGTGGATGAAAAATGGAGTTATTGTATAGGCTTTGAGGTTAATTTTGCACTGCTTACCTTGATTTCTCTCGAGTCTCGGATTTGTTTTCCATCTTTGGACCACGTGATACTGGGAGCCGGTGATCCCTTCACTTCTGCTTCCAGTTTAATTTTCTGCCCAGCCCGCGCCATCACGTTCCCCAACTCGACGGTGAAACTGGGAAACTCGCCAGGGTCTACCTCTGGAACAGTGGGGTTAGAGTCAGTGCTGCCAACTAACACGTACACTCCATTATCAACTGCGAAAACTCACTCTTGTGAACGATGACTCTCGCCATTGTTTTCTCAGTTCCCTTTTGGTTGACAGCCAAACAGGAGTATTGACCTTGATCTTGAACAGTAGCTTTAGGTTTGACCAGAACCGCTTCTCCATTGTTGAATGTTATAAGCACCTGTGCATCATTGTCCAAGCACTTGTCTTCGTGAAACCACTGTAACACGAGAAAACATTTCAGCAAGTGATTTTGGTCCTTTCAGCTTGGTTTAGTCGTATCAAAACCAACCTGAACCGTAGGTAGAGGCACGCCTGTCACATGGCATCTCAGTTCGACTTTGCTCCCCTCATCACAGTTCACAAGTCCCAAAGGCGAAACAAAAGATGGAGGTATCATTTCCATTTCAGGCTCACACTCTGTAATGAGTAAAATCACAAAAAAGCAACAACAAAAAACTCCATCTTGCGTGAGACCTTGAAGAAATGATTCGAAACAGTTTTGTTAACTTACCAACGACTGAAAGAAAAGCGCTCGTTTCTGCTACGCCTGCGTCGTTAAAACCTCGACACGTGTACTTGGCGGAATCTTCGGCGAAGGTTTCCTCAATCGTCAGGGAGCACTGGCCATCCTCAAACTTTACCTGGTAGTCAGGATTGTTTTGGATGGGTATGCCGTCTTTCTCCCAGACTATTTCCGGAACGGGTATTCCAGTGACTCTGTAAAGCATGAGATTCTTTTTTCGATCATTCATTTCAAAAGATTCCAATCAGGTTTTGAAACAAACTACATCCTTAGGGCTACACACAGGTCCCCCACTCACTTGCACTGAAAAGTGAATCGACTTCCTTCATCGACGGTCGAGTTGGGAAGCGTTGCGATAAAATAGGGAGCTTGTGAAGGCGCTTGTTCCTGAACTTTTATCTTCTTCAGTGGCGGACTCGGTGACTTTTTCTCCCTTTCTTCCTCAACTGGTGGAACTGGAGTCATACTTTCCGTGCGTATGTTCACCTGAAAAGGTCACACAAATAACAGTGCTGCCAGTTTGAGGGGAATTCGTCGCAGTTTTCCCCTACGGTCTTCTTGGTCGTCTTCCCGTGCACCAACTTACCTGCTCAATGATTGTAGAACTTGAAGTAATATGTTTGCTGACGATTTGTGATTGCCAGTCTTCAACCGGTTTGCTATGGCTATCTACTTGTACATCCACGTCCTACAATGATACATTTCACGAAACAACTAAGTTAATAAGTTTTATTTTAGTTTGTTAAATTATTTTCTAAATTTTTTCGTTAGAAAATCTAAATAATACAAATATTGAGGCAAATAAATGAACGATTAAATTATAAATAAAGTGAAAAGCCACTACCATGTGCTCAACGATTGGAAGCGGAGTTTTTATCCTTTCAGCCATTAGCTTCAAGCTCTCGCTTACTTGATTGAAAGAGTCCAAAATTTCTTTGCTACCAGATTTGACTAGTTTGAGATGAGTTGTAACATCTTCACCTGAAATGAATAGTACAGTTTAGAGGAGGTTTCCAGGGTGCATTTCAGGTGATGCATCAGTACGGCTTACCCCATAGCTCTAACGCGATTTGAGATATCTCATCAATCCTTCTGTTTTGACGTTCTTCACCCGGTTTGAGGAAGACGTTGATTTCTTCCAGGAGGTCTTGTGCTTCCTGGGGAGAACCAACTTTGGTTGACCGTTGAGCTATGCTGACTAGAACGCGGTTCCCTTCTCTGAACCAATCTTCCGCCTGAAATAAGGATCAAGTTGAATAAAATATTGGACGGTCAGTTGAAATTTACCTGAGTTATCAATACTTACCTCATCGACTAGAGTGAAAAATACTTCGGCCATGTTTATGAGCCTTCTGGATTCCAGAACTTGTTCTCTGAGAGAATTCCATTTGTTTCTCATTGACTGAATTTCTCTTTCAAATCGCACTTCGTCACCTGCTATTTCCCTTCCGATTCGGCTGAACTCATTTATTCTCTCTTCAAGAAGCTATAAAATCACCATAACGAAAAACTGAATACATATTCGACATTATCAACGTGAATCAACGAAAAACACTCACCACTATAGTTCTTTCGAAAGTGGCAAAATCCGCTGAAGTGGCTTTGGCTTCGACAATGTTCTCCCCGTAGCGCCCTCTGGTGGCGGCCAATTGGCTCGCTAGAGTGTCCAACGCTTTGTGAACTTCGCCCAGGTCCTGCTCGAACCTGCACCGGCTTTCCTGCTTGCTCAGGGCGGACTCCCGGTTGGTGGACACCCTTTGCCACGAGTAACGGACGCTCTCAACGACTCTTTCTATCGTCCTCACGTCCGACTCCCCGTTAGCACCCTCCTGGAAAGAGAGGGCGCAATGGTATCAACAGATCAATAAAGAAATCAATAAAGAAAAGTGAGCAAAAACCAGTTTTGAGGGAGCAGACACTTGTATGAGAATGCAGAGGCCAGTTTTGAGAGAGCAGACACTTGTTTGAGAAGGCAAAGGCCAGTTTTGAGGGAGCAGACACTTGTTTGAGAAGGCAAAGGCCAGTTTTGAGGGAGCAGACACTTGTATGAGAATGCAGAGGCCAGTTTTGAGGGAGCAGACACTTGTATGAGAATGCAGAGGCCAGTTTTGAGGGAGCAGACACTTGTTTGAGAAGGCAAAGGCCAGTTTTAAGGGAGCAGACACTTGTTTGAGAAGGCAAAGGCCAGTTTTGAGGGAGCAGACACTTGTATGAGAATGCAGAGGCCAGTTTTGAGGGAGCAGACACTTGTATGAGTATGCAGAGGCCAGTTTTGAGGGAGCAGACACTTGTTTGAGAAGGCAAAGGCCAGTTTTGAGGGAGCAGACACTTGTATGAGAATGCAGAGGCCAGTTTTGAGGGAGCAGACACTTGTATGAGAATGCAGAGGCCAGTTTTGAGGGAGTAGACACTTGTTTGAGAAGGCAAAGGCCAGTTTGGAGGGAGCAGACACTTGTATGAGAATGCAGAAGCCAGTGTTGAGGGTTGCAGACACTTGTATGAGTATGCAGAGGCCAGTTTTGAGGGAGCAGATACTTGTATGTGAAATAGAGGCAAGTTTTGAGGGAGCAGACACTTGTTTGAGAAAGCAAAGGCCTGTTTTGAGAGAGCAGACACTTGTTAGAAGAAACAGAACCAGCTTTGAGTCTACTAAACATTTTCAACCCCCCTTTGCGAAAACACGGGATGATTTTCCAAAGAATAATAAACCCAAAACTAACCTGCAATTTTACTTTATCGATGATTTGACCACTATCAACTAAAGCTATGTGGAACATTTCGGACATGGCATATTTGGTCGCTTCGAACTCCCTCAGTTGTTTTACGGCATCATCCAATGTACGGGCAAGCGGTGCAGTCTGTATCTCTCTTTGGACAGTTTCAATTTTACTTTCAACCTGAAAAGAAGGCAACAAATGAGAAGATAAAATATAGGCAATAGCATGCGAAGAAACAGTCTCGCCTCAACGAAGTCTCACCTGGGCAAGGCTGTTGAAAAACGTCAACAACTTCTCGAGGAGGACCTGGTAATCAGCGGAAATTGTGTTCAGCCGGCTGTTCAACTCTTTCAGTCTCACTGGAATCCCCTCGTTGGCTCCTTTAAAATCACCTGCGTTGATAACAAACCGAAAGAGGGAATTTACATGCAGTGCGAGAATAATCGATGTGCTGTTGAACATGCTATGATATGAATTTAAGAGGGAGAGTATTTTCTAACTGTAGTAAAATTCGATATAGTCGATTTAAAATATTTTCAAAACACGGCGATTGCAATTAACGGTGGTGGGTTAGTAGAAGAGTATTAAAAAGAAGAGCGTTTGATACAGGAGGAAAAGTAGCGTGAAGCTTTTCATGTATAATACACATACAATATTATATTATAAACAGGCCATCGGCTTACTTTTGCTCAGCAGAGCCTCGGCAGTGTCGATCCTCAGTTGGATTTCCTTCTGTGCTCTCTTGATTTCGGGGACGACGGTGTTGAGTTTCTCTTCGACGTGGTTGACTAGTTGGCGAGCGGAGTGTAGCTCGGGGTTCAGCACGGGGTACAGCTGAGCGTCCAGTTTTGACACCCAGTCGACAGTCTGCAACACCAATGAGGTACAGAGACGTTTCCAAAAGTGCCATTCCGGGAAACGTCATTCGTTTAGTATTTACCTTATTGCTAGCAGCCATGTTGGTCTCCCAAAGTTGTTTGTCTTTGTGACGGGTGTCGACAAGTTCGGAAAACTGGGTCCAGGCCTCTTCGCAAAGGTCGATCCTCCGGGACAACTCTTGAGACAAGTTCCTCAAACACTGGCGACCGCTCTCCAAGTCCAGCCCTCCCTCTGTACCGATCTGAACGGAAAAAAGCAAAACTTCTTTGGCAACGGATCAAAAACCGGGACGACCTTCCAGAGGTGCAACAGTTTCCAGAGCGCTATATTTATTCCACGTCCCCTTGAAGACAAGCCGGCACGGCCCTTACACTCACAACAATCGCAACGTCCCAGAAACGCGATAACTAACCACATTTACCCCAGAGTTGATCCCCCTTCAGGCTGTTTTATCCCTACCAAGCAATCTTTTTTGGCGAGTCTTTCGAGAGGAAACGTTTAAAATTAGCCCGCAGACGAGGTTTACACCAAAAAACCTTCCCCCTCTTATGAATCTAATAACGCTGCCTTGATCAATGATGGTTCTTGAATAAATAAGTTATCGGCGAATAAACATGGCAATTTTTAGGTTCCTTGGCCTGTTTTCCTAAATTTGTATACTTACGTCGTATTAGCATGCAAGTTCTAGAATAGCGTAAGGGAAACGGAACCTTTTGTGACGAAACTGCTAGCAACATTATGATCTGTCCTTAACGAACATACAATAACATAATCATAAGAATGAATATTCATGTGAACAATATTGTTCACTTTTTGTTGCCGTTAGCCTCTGCTTAGTGTTGACGACGTCCCTAACCATGTTTTCCGAATCCAACGAGCATAATGCGGTTGCACATTAAAAAGTCCGGCGCCCAAGTCTCAAAATCTCGTCACTATTTCATATAACCTTTCACGCTTATGTCGTGCGATATCTGTAAGTGCTTTCACTTCCTCCTTGAAAGCTATGACAAGATGTCGCACGACTTGTACTGTGCCTGAAAGATGTATAAATTTTGTGGCGAACGAACAGGTGGGTAAAATCCTAATGAGGATTAAGATTAAGATTTTTAATCATAGGACTATTTTTCTATGATCAAGTAAGTATAAGATTAAAATCTTAATCACAGAATGATAGAGATTTGAGATTAAAATCACAGAATTAATCATAGAAATCCGTGATTAATCCACAATTAATTCTACAATATGTGATTAATTCTGTGATTTTAATCTTAAATCTCTATCATTCTGTGATTAAGATTTTAATCTTACACTTACTTGATCATAGAAAAATAGTCCTATGATTAAAAATCTCAAATCGTAATCCCGATTAAGATTTTGCCCCTCCCTGGTGCAAAAAAGAGCTGAATAATCCCACAGGAGTTACACAAATCTGCAAACTCTTCACTATTAACAAAGGTTGCTTTATTGAAAACTATGATCTCCAGAACCCGAGTCAAGAGAAGATGCCTTCGAGTGGAAATTGTTGTCGCGGAGGTTGGAGCTTTCATTTGATTTGACTAAGAAAAAATAATGTACCGACTAAAACAATTAAAATGGCGTCCTTGTTCCTCGTTTATGTTTGTTTTTGATTTTACTTGTTACTCGTTTAAATAAATGTTGCGATCTTTCTTCTATTAAAATGTCAGTAAACAAATCTTAATTATCTGAGGGATATCAGCCTATAATCTACAGATTTTTAACGTAACCATCATCATCGGCCTGTGAGGACGTATAATGAAAATGGAAGTCTGTGTACAGGGCAGAGCGCCTAAAATTAAATTTGGTGCCAACAAAGGCGACCGTGTAGCTGTGATGTACTACGATCAAGATTTATTTTTATCGGCTTTGGGCCGGCCTATATAGTGGAAGCCAGACACAAGGCATCGCAGACAAAAAAAAATCAAATCACCTGTACTTTCTGAAGTGCCTGAGAGTCGTCACTGGGGGGCTCGATTGGACTGACTGTTTATTTAAATTCGCAGATCCCAGTTCTACTGGGCCTGTTTAACTCAGTGACGTATAATACTTTATTTCCCACCACTAAGTTTATAAATATATTAGAACTCATAAAATCTTGGTTTCTAAAGACTGGTGAAATATAAACCCCATCGAGATAAGTTAACAGCTGCTGATGACAGTTTATTTTTCACTGATTCATTGCAGCCTTGTAGTTTACTGGCAGAAAGGAAAATAACCGAATAAACCAGAACGGATATAAGAATGAGTCGATGCGGTCACTATAAATAAAACTGACCCCACAACGCTTTCGACGATGAGCAACATTAGTTAGTTATGGTGATGAAGAGTCTTGATACATATAAATAAGGTCATCACTACAAATCGGTATTACCTCACGTGAGTCTCTGTCAAAATTGGCTGCCGTGTTGTCGAACTGAGCTTTAAGCTGTTTAACGCTAACCCAAATCTGCTTCGCCTCGGCGTCGTCCAGCGTTGCCATCGAGCGGTCCAGAGCGTCCAACTCGTCCCTGAGCTTGTTGCCCAAATCCAAAGCTTTACTGTAGGCAGAACAATGTCGTATCCTCCTTTCCAGCTGGAGGTTGAGGCCTGACCAGGTCTCCCGGAGTTGGTCCCCTTTCTGCTGCACCTCTTGACCCCTTTCGGGCTCCAGTTGTTCCATTGTGGCCGGTATGGTAGAAACGAAGGCCGTAATCTCTGTTCCTTTGTTCTACAATACACGGAAAATTGAGCGCGAAAAACCTTCAAAATGTACCTTAATCTGCTCAATTATCACGACAACGTACCTGTAAATCTGTAAGGTTCTTCTTGTACGTTTGAAGGTACTCCTTGGACGTTGACAGATTTACCCCCATTTCCCGAACACCTTTCAAATACTCCTTCATACTTGTAAGAAACGCGTTCATCTTTAAAAATAAACAAACACACAAATACATTTTAGGAACAATAAACGTTCAGATGAAAATATCAACAATCCCAAAAAGATCTTAAATGTGTGTCCTTTCTTCCAACCTTCACTTACCGAGTTATACTTATCCATGAAGCCATTGTAGACTTCGTTTGCTTTGGTATTTTCTTCCTGCTGATTTTCCAATTGTACCGATAGTTCGATTTTCTTGTTCTCGATTTGTTCGACGGTTCGTTTAACACCCTGAAAAATAAGAGGAATAAGAGCCCTGCGAATAACCATCTGACCGGGTGACATTAAAGTACTAATTAGGGGTGTTCATAGTAATGGATGATTTGATGTTGAAATTACCATACCATCAAAGCATAGTGTTCAGACAGGAGGTCTCCCTTCGCTCACCCCTTAGGTAGGGAGGAGATGAGAAAGTTCGACCATATAACTGAATTAAGCGAGGAACTAAATCGACTCCTTTCTGAGAGCTGGTCCGACTCTTCGTCCAGAATCCACAAAAAATGGAGTATTTACATTAGATCAAGGAAGTCTTGCGTCCACTTGTGCTAGATCTCACCCCACCCAGGAGGACGGGATTAGGAGTCGGTAAAACCCCATAATTGTATCGCTTACCGTTTAACATTCATACCAACAATGACCATACAAATTAGTCGTAGAGATAGGGAGAGGGAAGGAGGTTGGTGGTGAAGCGGGTGTGCGGTACAGGTGATGACTGATAGTAGGGAGCGGGTTATCACCCGATGGACACCATCAAACCAAATAACCTCCTTAAAACACATTCTGTGTTAAAAGAGGGACGAAACCTCCAGTTCACAGGGGCATAGTTTAACTCGGCACCGTTAATGAGAGAGTTCATGTTGGGCAGTGAGACGAGTAAACAAAATGATTCCACGACTCGGGACCGGCCAAGGCATAAGAAATGAGTCATACCTCCCGTTGATATACTGTTTACTACCCAATAAGAAAAAAAACCACCTACACCCAGCTGTTAGGGATTCAAGAATGTTCATTGACTGATTTTAGGCCAAGAAAAATTCTCATACATTTTGAGGTCAGCATACACAACAGTGATGTCGCGGTTTGGTCTGGTCGCTCAAGCCTGGTTTAGTTGTGGTCACTTCAACTATTTGTTTTATCATAGACATATTTAACATCGATAAAACAAAAATGTACAAACTTTGTAGGCGGACTGAACGACATAATATTATATTACTAGTCTCTCTGGCTCGCTTCGCTCGCTCCCCTAGTGGGGTGTATTGCCGCCTGTATTCGTAGCAGAGACGATAGAAAAAATCGGCGTATTTTTAGGGCTTACCGTTTAGGAAATTATTATTTTTAATTCAATTCAACTTTTTTTAATTCAATTCAACTTTTTTTAAATAATCGATTCAATTTAAATCGATTCATTTAATTTTCATCCATTTCCGTCGGGGAGAGATGTCGTAGACCTAGCGAGCGCCCCTTAAAGGCTGATGTCCCACCCGCTCAGAGTGAAGAATGATGGCGGGGAGGTTAGAGGCAGTTGGAGTGAAGCCGAGCCAAATTCACGTGGGGTCAACTGCTCCTTCAACATCAACCCCCTGGCTGATAAAATGATATTGGCTGAAATCCCCACTCCTACCCTTCTTTAGGGAAGGAGAGGGGGTTGAAGGAGGAGAAAACGTAAAAAATCCTTGAGGGCGCTCAATCTATCTCAGAATGTAGATCATTTTTTTAAAATAAATAAAAAACTATATATATTCTACTTATGTGGGTGGCCGAGCAAAGCGAGCCCCCCTCTGGCGAGAAAATGAACAGCCAAGCGAAGCAACGCCCCCCCCCCCCCCCTCTCTGTCTAATCAAATTTGAAAAGTTTTCCCTCAATAATTTTTTCCCATGGATGGCCGAGCCAAGCGAGCCCCCTGGCCGATAAAATGATTAGCTGAGCGAAGTAAGGCCCCCCTGTCAGAGTTCTAGTGTATCACTTGTATACTCGGCCGAACAGTTTCCCCGCCTCTCCATCTATCAAAGGTCCCTGGACCCTCCGTTTTCTAAGATCCCTGGCCCCGCGCGAATTAAAACGATCCAATTGTCTTCTGAATAGAAATCGGGTACTTAGGGTACTTAGAAAGAAATAGGGTACTTTTATAAAATTAACAAAGTTAAAAAGAAGAGTCGACCAGTTTTGTTATGGTAATGATTATGTAAATTAATGGTGAATTTTTAGTACTTTTCCTTGAACACGCAGTTATTCCTAAAACAGTTCCTAAAGTTATTCCTAAAACAGTTCAGATAAGGTACTGGTGCCGAATTCAAAAATCTCAAGAAAAGGTAACAGAAGCTTGGTGCCGAATTCACTAACCTCAATAGGTACTTAGTGGATTAAGTGCCGAGTTCGAGACCGCCCCCTTCACGCTCTCAGTTTTACGTAATAGTCACGATAATGTTGTCCACATCAAAAGCGATCGCCACCGGCAACAGAACAGCCGGTGACGACTCAACCGGTATGTGGGTAAGAACTCACAAGCGGATTTACAAACTCCTTAAATTTAATGTCAGGTTATCACCTCAGCGCTTGGGGCGTCGCGCAGCAGAGAGTATCCTTGGTCGAGCGGAGGCTGGGAAATTTGTTCGACATTTTTGGCGACGGCGCTCTTCGGCGTGGAACTGCCTAGCCCCATGCTGGCTGTCGAGAGCTGCACTTGCAATTGATCTAACTTGACGAGAGCCTGAAATGTTAAAGTTGACGTTAGCGAAGTGTCAATCAGAGCAAAGCACGACACAGGTTATGTGATCTCTCCTCAGTCATAACATGAGACGTTTGTGCTTGGATTCACTGAACGCTTTAAAAACAGGACGTTGAGGGACAATCTACGTCAGGATTATTTATATAATTTTTCACGCCTCTGACAAGATGTGCGAACTGAGTGACGGTTGCCAACTTTCACTAGTACCGCAACTCTCCGGAATATTTCCAGTTTCCCTACATTTTCTCTCACATTAACAATCATGAAACCTAGGGTAAGAGGGTGAAGTTTAAGTCGTTCAAAATGTTGGGACGCGTACTTTGTTCAGAATTGTAGAGAGACTTGGCGGTAAGGGTACTGGCCCTGCAGTAGCACTTTTGACATTTCACACGACGAATCGAAAGTCGCTAAACCCTCAACGCGGCGGCACAAAATGGTGCATCTTCGCGGAACTGACAGAACTGACAAGCGGAAGGAGATGTTGACGCTCAGAAGGTTCGCGGACACAGAGCAACCGCAGAGTGAAAAATAATTTCGCTAATAAAAGATATAATATTTTCTTTCTTAAAATAGAATCCAATTTCATCCTCACCCCTCTTCCCCCTCTTCCGAGTCTACGACGCTGACATCACCGGACGGAAGACACGTGAGGCCACTCTACGATATATCACCAGTTGAAAACGGCCGAGCAGACGGATTTTACTACAGAACCGTGCGGTACAATGCTCCGAAGGACCACTGGGGGGGTGGCCCAATAGAAAGCCTCCGGTGCCTATATGAATAGCGCATGTAAAGTTGGCCGTCTCCCCCAACGGAGGCCCTATGTCCCAAAGGCACATTTGGCGACTGTCCACTTCCGAAACTGCATTTACAAGTCGGTTCCTATAACGATCTTGGCCGGGTGACGACGTACGTAAGGGATTACGCACCCGACGCACTTGGCCAGCCAATGAATGGATAATATCTGATATCATGTTATGGTATCATAGCCAATGAATCATCAGGTTTGTCATACTTACGGTATGGGCAGCGTTGAAAAATTCTATGGCTCTGCCGAGGACTGACTCCCTGGAGGAAATGTGATCGAGGTACAGAGAAGCTTCTTCCAGTAACAGGTAAGCCTCTCGAATCGCTTCGGGACCCGCAAAATGACCGCCCTCCGCAAACTCTTCGGTTGCCTTCACGATCCTTAGTGCTTGCTCTTGTAGATCCTAGCGGAAAGAAAGGTCATATCTCAGATTTCTTAAATAATTACAATAATCATATTATTTGTTTCCTTATTAGGTAATGAGTTGTAAAACTCGCATTCCCTTGTTTTAAATAAGTACTTAAAAGGTTTTACATTTTTACAAAGGTAATACTATTTTCATTACTTATACTCTTGGAGTGGACGGTATTAGGTACCTTCGCTTCCGGCATGATTTTCCTGTGTTCATGAAGAAGAAGGTCCGCCGACGCGCTTGAGTCACCCAACTGATCCACAGTGTTGAGGACAGCTTCGGTCCTGTCGGTCAGTAGCCTTTTCAGTAGAGTCAGATCCGCCGTTATCAAAGCCAAGGCCAAACACTCCTCCAATTGTGCGTGGGCCAGTTCCACTTTCTTTTGGATCCATCGCCTTTTCTCGTGGAGAGACTCCATCCACCTTTCCACTTGAACTTTGGCTGCAACAGAAAGTCATTAGTCGGATGCAACGAAGTCAAAATACACTGAAAATATATCCTCAGTTCTTATCCAGATAATTTGTACACCCAATGAAATCTAAAACAAAAGGTCCTCACCGAGCTGGGCCTGGAGCTTGATGTGTTGCGGGCGGGAATCCAAAGAGCCGACTTCCTCCAGCCCGACTAGTATCTCCAACAGGGCCGTCCCCTGACGGAGAGCTCCGTTCAGGCAGGACAGACAACTTCGAAGTCCCTCTTTCAAGTCGCCCATTCTCTCGCGCATGTCCTCAATCTCGACAGGGAGTTCGGACTCGGCGAGGATCTCCAGGCATTTGCAGTGCTCGTGAAACTCTTCGGCGTTCCTGCATCATTAACAACAGTACTAATAACGCGCACCATTAGTTATATCTAGGTTTACATCCGGTGTTTGCATCCTAATAACCATACATCCACACAGTAGAGATACGCGCTATAATCGATAAATAATTTATCGATATAGTTTTGGCATCGATAACTTTCTCCCAGAGCCCCACAGGTTTGAGCGATTGTGCTGCAAATCTCGCGGGCACAACTAGATGGGGACAGAGTAGGTATTATGACAAAATTTCCGATTTAAAAAAATTCCTAATAATTCCTAATTGTCATCAATAATAATAATAATAATAATTATTATTATTATTATTATTATTATTGAGACGCTTTTCAACAGGAACATGGCCAACGGACCCACACTATTAGTTTTATTTAAATCGCAGACCCCTAAACCCTTAATTTGAAAAGGCGACACATGAACAGCGGGCCCACATTACGAAGTCCCAGGGGCTGGATGCTCCTCCAGCACTGCTGCGTGGCGGAGGGGGGAACCCGGCCGGTGTACACCCACCGTCGAGTCGTCGCGACGGCGTTCATTTTCTTCAACTCACTTGTGGTACGAAAGGTTGAGATCCAATATTTTCGCTCTCTCTTCAAGGTGTTTGTTGACGTTTTCCCAGACGGCAGCCAACGAGTCGCTCATTGCGGTGTAAACTGTCGGGCTCGTCTTTTGGTTGGCCATCACGCTTTCCGCTTGGTCTCCCAGCTCTGCCACCGGACTTTTCTTGCTCTGAAAATCACAATAAAGTATTTTGCTATTTGGTGGTCAGATGAGTAGGAGGGTAAATTTCAAAGTGGTGCTGAAAAGAAGTAAGAAAACCTAAAGAGGGAGCATCGTCTGTTTGTTTGTACCAGCTGAAGCATTCGGAGGGAGCTTGCAAGATAAACATTAGCTCGGTTTTGCTTATTCTTTACCCTCCCCCGTCTCCCATCAGAGAGGGCCAAGATATTTTAAACTCATTGGCTCCGTTCCAGAGCAGTTGATAGGCCCGCACTGTCAAACTGCGCTATCGATAGAATCAATTATTGTGAGGAGTTGAAGGAGAAATTGTTCTTGAAGGTCAATTTTCTAGCGTGTAAACAAGAGGTGAACCTGCCGAAACGCCCACAATCAACGTGAGAACCGGCAGACGCCTGTCGTGCACCAATTGGCGGAAACGAAAATAGAAAAGGAACGATACCTCGGCTACCGGATAAAGTGCGACCGTTTGAGAGATACCCGCAGTATGCACACATTTCCTCCGAGCCTGAAACACGCCAGCCGAACTCAGAACTCCGGCTAATTGCCAACCCTCACGAAGTAGCAATCGCTCCAACTTTGCAGACGTCGAAAAAGAAAAACTCAATGGAAGATGAACTTGAACAGGAAACAGTGTCGTGCTGACTTTAAGACCGGAAAATAGCGCAAACAGGGGCGAATCCTGAATGCCAGTTCCAAAGGGGATATCTCGTAATTTGCACTTCATTGGGATCACCTTCATCAAGAGATGATCAATAATGAGATTCAAATAGAAGAACTGCTTGCCAACTAGTAATATTATATCGTTATATACATATGAAGCATAATATGCTGGTGATATTATTATACTTCATACAGAAGAAATGCAACAAACGAAATATATTGCATCCAAAACATATACACGCTATTATAAGATCGTCACGATTGAAAAGAAAATTGTTTTTCAAACATTTATGGAAAAGATCTCATTTATGGACGTTTCTTCTGTAATAGATTAGCTAATGCTAATTTCCATCTATTCCATCCAGAAGAAAGGGTCGCTCGTGAAATCTATTCCATCTAGCAGAAACGGGTACCTTTAGGATTTAAAATTGATTTATTCGTAAATTCTATACCTAAATAGGTACTCTAACGAATTGTAATAAAGAAAGTCTAAGGACTGCGGTGGTGAAAATACTCAACCAGCAGTTCACTAATGTGTTGCTGGTTTAAGTATAACCGACTCCCAGTTGTCTCCGGATCATCCACATGAGAACACATTAAATTATTTTACCTCTACACGTCCCAGTAACTGTTGTTCCTGTAAAGGTGAGGGCTTTCAAGGGTTTTGAGGGAGTCAAGTGAAGCATCATCCCCCAGGTAATTTTTAGCTAGATCGACTGAAGGGATTTACAGACCATGCACCTACAGTGGGCGAAATCGCAAAAAACCAGGCCAAAACTCTGTAAGTCCCGTATTATAATATACTTTTTACGTTTTTTAGTATACTGAAAGCATATATGCTGAACACGGGAAAATTGTCTAAAAATTCTATTCTGCTGTTCGTTAGACCAGTTTTTGGCGCTGGAAGTCTTGAAAATTAGTACGTTAAAACAACAAGAAGATTTGGATAAAGGCTGAAACGGTATTCATTGAAAATAACTCGTATGACCCTGTTTAGACACAAACGATTTAACGATTTAACACAAACGATTAAAGATTTAACACAAAAGACAATAACAACGCGTTTTTAATGGAAAAAAAAGTAAACAGTAAAACCATGTAACTTCAATGTAATCGTTCTTTGACATTTTCGCATTTAAAAACATGGCTAATGAGCGATTAGGACTCATTTTAGGAATTGGGGGCTACACTTAAGCCTTTCCTGTACCGTGCAGCTTTCGATGGGGGAACTAAGAATAACATCCTTCACCACAAAATCAGCATCATTGAGCCCCTCTTTTGGATACACCATTTGAGCCGGATAGGCGTGATCATTGGCTAAGGTTGACTGCCGCAAATTTTCAGCCATTCTTCTTCTTTTTTCTTTTCTATTTTTTTTTTTTTTTTTTTTTTTTTCAAAAAACATGCTCCGCTTGCAGAACTGCAGGTTTAGGGTAACTTAACCCTAAACCTGCGGAAATCGCTCCCCAATTCACAGGATGCCTTCAGCACAATGTGCATTTTGAATGTCATTTTCCAAGCAGGCAAGTCTATCACGAATCCTGCCTTTCTCATTTTCCATAATCCATTGGAAAGCTCTTTTCGTTGGAAAACAAGCAGTCCAGATGACTGGGTACCTGTATAAAAAACACATTTTACACAAGGGTTTATTATTCTTTGATATAGGTTACTGGTGCCAAAATTTAATTCTGTCAATGTTTAAAAAAAAAAATTTTTTTTTTAAGAAACTTTTTGGCAAATTTTTTTTTTTTTCAAAATGGTTTTGTTTTTTACTCGAAAAGTATTTGACTTCCTTGGGTCCTTCAAAAATCCCATTTGTAGCCCCATGAAAGCCCTATAGATCGCCACAGTGAAATCAGATCGTTCTGGGACCCCCAAAAATGGATTCTACGTCCAAAAATACTCCGAAAACGACGCCTATCTCGATCCCACAGCCAAAAGCCTTCAAAAAACCTCTCCCCTGCCCCATTGTAGCCCCATAGCGCCCCACGGGTTTCGCCGATCGGGCTGAACACCTTGCGGGCACAACTAGATGGTGAAACGAGTATTTTGTCAAACTTTCAGATTTTTAAAAAAAATTCTACTACCCAAAACGGACGGCGTACGGCGGACGGACATTTCGGTTTTGGAATTTAGACCTCTTGAAAAGGGATAATGTCAGATTTTGAAGTCGATCCGAATCATAGACCGATTTCGCCCACAGTGCCAAGTTCCGAAAAATAATGACATCAAATTTAATTTGCAACGATAAGTAAAAACAATCCCGTAGAGTTGAGTTATTTTGGGCGGGAAGGGCGGTTCCATGCGAAAGGGATTGACGACACGGAGAAGCTACCTATTGACGTCAAACCGACCATACGATCCCAACGGGCAGGAAATTTGTCACGCCTAATTGACCATCGAAAATTTAATACTTCGTCTCGCTCAACTTTAATTAACGGCTAGGGACTTAATTTCTCCAACGTTCATTATCGCGTTAGCAAGAAAAGAATAGGAAGGAGATTGTGGCTGACCTTGATTTTGTGTATGACGTCGGCGTGGGCCTTTCTCCATTCTGCCGCCTCTTCGAGCGTGTCAGCCAGTTGTGTGAGGCAGGGGTCCACGTCAACTACCTTCAGCTCCAAACTATCCTTGCTCTGAAAAACAAATTCACGAAATTAGCTCAGTTGCGTTCGCTCCTGCTCTCAAACGAAATCATCAGGAAGAATCTAGCATTTTCGAAGGGGTTGTTAATTACAGTGCTTGAGGAGCCGCGAAGTTAAAAACCAGCTTGTAGGTCCGACGATGAGGCACGAAGCGCTTCGGGCTCTTCGTGATTGCGGCAAAGATCCATTCAGCTGAGGATTAATGAAGGAGAAAACGAGCGAGCATTTTTTGGAATTGGAGCTCTAATTTACTTAACTTGCATTACGTTTCATAAATCTTTCGTTCACTGACACGTACTCATCAGTTGGGTTTTTTAGCAGGAATAAATCCCGATGAATCATTTTATATTTTGAAGGTAGCGAATATTTTCACACGTGACTTCACAATCGAGCCATCGTCACACCCAAATAAGCGTATTTGGTGCGTGAGGGGTTTTCACCGGTCGGGAAAAGTTATTTTCTAAAAGAAAGTCCAGTTAATTAAACGGAGTTATCATTGTTAGCCCCGGCCAGTATATCGAGCATCAGACCGCTCGTGGCCACGATACCTATCTGGACTTTTGCAGTGAAATTAAGCACCAAATATGTTTTACGAGCGTGTCGAACGTTCGGCGTTGCCATTCATTCATTCTCCCTCTGGGCGCATCCTTGACCAACAATAGTTGCTCACCAAACAATGAAATTGGCTCCCGCCTCAGGCTCTTTCATTTCGTGATTCTCCGCACCGACAATTTGTTTACGACGCATCGAGTAGGAATGCGTTCAATCGGACAAGTCTTCTGGATGCATCCCGACCAAAGTTCCAGCCGAATCCACATATCTCATCAGATATTTTTTTGTTTGTTTTAAGTGTAAATAAATTTTTTTTAGTCTAAATAAGTCAAAGTTTGTAGCTTTCTAGTGAACACAGTCCTCAACAACAATTTGGATTTTTTAGAAGTTTTTGCAAAGCTCAACCACTTATGTTGTCAACAGGCAAAATCTGATAACACAGGTCTACAAAAAAAGGTCACTTCGGACTCGAGAGGTTTCAGTGGTTGCTCTCCATGTTTTTGGGTCTGCTGAACACGAATCCGAAGTCCGTTTTGCGCCATCACGTCCAGTTTTTTTTGTACACCCTCGTTTATCCAGAAAAGCGAAAATTCCCATAATTTCGACTCTAAGTCGTCTGGTTTCTGTAGGTAATTTTTCTGGGCGCTCTGAGGTACGCTATACTTTAGATTTTTTGCGCTGAATCGAATGAGACCAATTGCAAGTCGCTAAGATGATTACTTACGGAGATACGACCTCCAGAAGTCATTTTTTAGGTCGGAAAACGCTATTTTTTCCACTGTTTTTTTGCACTTTTCTATTAATACAGTAAAAAATGAGGGTCCGGGGGAATCGGCTCCACCTACAAAGTAAACGGTGGACATTTCTGCGTCAAATGCCGCCAACTGCACCTCTGTGAATGCAATAGCCGATTTTTGGCGATTTTTCAAAGATATGAGAACTTTTACTCTCCCTTTTTCCCATTTCCAACTACAAAATGTTCTGGCTCATCTTAGTATTCATCCTAAGCGCTTAGACTTACGGTACCCTACAGCATTTTTCGCGCTGAATCGAATGAGACCATTTTCAAGTCGCTACAGTGCATAGTTTCGGGAGTAGAAGCTGTGAAAATCATTTTTACAGTCAAAAAATTGTATTTTGCAACTGTTTTGCTCTATCTTATTCTGCAGAACAACATAATATGTTATATATAATATATATTATATAGTAGGTAATAACATAATAAGCTACGGGAGAGACTTCTAATTACATAGCATATAGTACTTCATGTCAAAATCTAGTCAAGTCCAAGTAAAATCACAATGTCGCACCCACTTACTCAACTGTTCAGGATTTTCTTCGGTTAGCAGCACTATGATTGTCTCGTTGAATGTTCCAACAGTAGTCTGCCATCATGTTCTCATCCCATCGACCCTGGTATCGAAATTCCATAGTTTTCAGGTCTTGGTGAAACCTCTCCCCTTGCTCTTCGCTGTAGTCCCCCAGGTTGTAAGTGAAGCGATCTATGTGGCTGAAGAGGTGGTGAACTTCAATGCTCATGTTGCACCCAATTCGTTTAAATTTGATGAGCATATTTTCAACAAGTTCCTCGTAATTTTCTGCTTTTCGGGTGCCGAGGAAATTTTGTATTACTTCAACGAAGGAATTACAAGATTGGAGCTCATTACCTTCCAATGCATCAGCAAATTCGGGATCCTGTTTAAGTGCTCTAATATGCGTTCCATCGCAAAATACAATTTTTTTGACTGTAAAAATGATTTTCACAGCTTCTATTCCCGAAACTATGCACTGTAGCGGCTTGAAAATGGTCTCATTCGATTCAGCGCGAAAAATGCTGTAGGGTACCGTAAGTCTAAGCGCTTAGGATGAATACTAAGATGAGCCAGAACATTTTGTAGTTGGAAATGGGAAAAAGGGAGAGTAAAAGTTCTCATATCTTTGAAAAATCGCCAAACATCGGCTATTGCATTCACAGAGGTGCAGTTGGCGAAATGTCCACAGTTTACTTTGTAGTTGGAGCCGATTCCCCCGGACCCTCATTTTTTACTGTATTAATAGAAAAGTGCAAAAAAACAGTGGAAAAAATAGCGTTTTCCGACCTAAAAAATGACTTCTAGAGGTCCGTATCTCCGTAAGTAATCATCTTAGCGACTTGCAATTGGTCTCATTCGATTCAGCGCAAAAAAATCTAAAGTATAGCGTACAGAAAAATTACCTACAGAAACCAGACGACTTAGAGTCGAAATTATGGGAATTTTCGCTTTTCTGGATAAACGAGGGTGTACAAAAAAAACTGGACGTGATGGCGCAAAACGGACTTCGGATTCGTGTTCAGCAGACCCAAAAACATGGAGAGCAACCACCGAAACCTCTCGAGTCCGAAGTGACCTTTTTTTGTAGACCTGTGTAATCAGAGATCAGCTTGCCCTATGTCCAGGTATTTGGGTGGAACTGCTACAGTGGAAATATTTACGTGGAGTTAAAATAATATTTCAGTTCCATGTTCCATAAGCCAGGCAGAATCTCGGTTTAAAATTTTAAAAAACCCCGCAAATTTTACATAAGTGTTCATTATTCTTTGATATAACCAGGCTAATTGTGCAAAAAAAATTAATTCTGTCATTAAGAAAATATTGTTGAAAGAATAAAAAAAGAATTTTTGTCCTTTGTTTGGACAGATGTGGGACCTAGAAAAAAAAACGGATTCTGCTTCCAAAATTACTCGGAAAACGACACCTTATTTGACCTCCTGGGATCCTTCAAAAATCCCATGAGTGAGCTAACAGCAAAAAATTGTACCCTTTTGATGAAAAATTTCTTTCAACATATCGTAACAATGGAGGCGTATTTCAATTTCGTAACAATCGTAACAGCGAGGAAGCTATGGCCCACTTGGCAGTGTATTTTTTAACAGGGAAAATCATCCTTCAAAAGTTCCGAAAACGGGTCAACATCCCAGAAAAACCGTCTCCTTTATTTATAGGACTTAAAGAAAAATGAAATATTTGAATTCCGGGGGCCTGAGAGCGGACGTGACGTTCTAATTTTCACCCAATAATCTTGTTTCGCGTCAAGCCATTTTTGGCGTCAGCAAATGTAAAATCATTTCTCAACTATCTTCAAATACTTACGTAACGTTCACAAATTCTCGGCACAAAAAATTCAGCCATCATCAGAGTTCTAACGTGTTTAGTAAAAACATCACTGCGCGCTCTGACGGCTCGATGCCCAACGTTTGATGCATGACGTAATATTTTCCCCTTTCCCTCTTGAAAAAACTCAGAAACCAATTTTCCATCAAGAATGAACGTGCCTTGATCGTGCAAGAATTATTTTTGAGCATTCTTTTAATAAATATTACAAATCACACAACATAAAGTAAAAAGACGAGAAGTTGGGAAGCGGCCATCCCGAGTGATAGCGAGCTCAGTGAACCCTAAAAATGGAAGCAAACGAGAAGAAGTGGGAGTAAAGGTGAAGACTCCTTAACGGTGTTTTTCGTTAGTCTTCTTCCGTAAAGCAAAAGATACTCTTTTCAAAGCTCGGAATAAAAAATCAACCTCTTGCGTGTAAGTTCTCTCCAGAGCGAGTTAACGTGTCAAATAAACGACTGTCGTATAAAACGGTGCAAAGGATGCAGGCGAAACTAGTAAGAACGGAGAAGGCGGTTTATTTATCTAAGTTGGGAGATCTTGTTGATCCAGCCATTGAGCTTCCCAGCGGGGTGTTGCGTTCCTCGATCTCAGCCAACTCCATCTCCCGTTTTGGGCATCGAGGTGCCGAGTATTGTGTGGAGTAAACAACACCCCACGAGCTCAAGGCCACAGGGCAAATATGATCGGCTGGTTTTTTTGTTTGTTCGGTAAGTTTTTTTTTGCGTTTTGTGACTCTATGACGATTGCGCGAGTTGAATTATTCCTACTGTCTTACCATAGATAGAAGGAGCCCGACATACTTGTGAGACTTCAACAACAAGACAAAACTTTGTCATCAATACGACATTGTTTCAAACGATCCAATACCTATATCTTGTTTCCAGTTCCCTTTGAAGTATCAAATTTACCGATATTGTCGCACCCTTTGAATACACGTTTCTTCAGTGCACTGCAAGGGTCGATTCCTGGGGGGCTTTTTATTCTAAGAGGTTAAACGTCAAGGACACACAACCAGTTCCGAAGTAGGAGGATTCTGGGTCATTGGTAGAATGCGTAGGATTGGATTTTTGCTTTAGTGGTAGTCAGATATTTTGCAGGTAACGTTTAATTTTCACAGCCCCTGCGCGGTTTCACAATCGTGACACAATTAAATTACGTTCCTCAGCGTTTCACGTTTCTACAAATCTCTTCGGGCACCTCGCCCATTATGCAATATAACTAAATATAGGTACTCACAGATCGGTTGTTTTTCTCCGAAAACAGTGCAAGTAAGCAGAGAAGCCGGGAGGATTATTTTTGTCGCTGACCTAACCACGTTCGACAGCCTTCGCTCGCCCTCACGGCTTCCGCTCCAGTTCTATAGTTCCCAACTCTTACTGCCCACAACGTCCCCGATAGGGTCCCACATTCGAAAAGAAAAAAAACTCGTGAAAAGGATGACGCCCTTGGCTTTGACACTGTTCATCTCATCCCAGTAGAACGCAGTCGGTTTTCCCACGCAGTAGAAAGCGTACAGACAAATAAACGCTGTGAATTGGATTATCTACTTTAATTTTGGAGGAATAGGGGCTTCCAGCAATTTAAAAAAAAGTTTTAGGACTTATAATCATGTGAAATTTGCATGACTGCAATAATTTCGGTAAGCGTGATATAAAATTTAAAAAAAAAGGCAAACTTTGAAAACCAAATCCCTGTAGCACCTACCTACCTGCTCTTCATCAGTCTCTCACTTTACCACAAGGCGAAACCCTTCAAATGCCCTGCCTGTAGCCCCGGACAGATCTTGGAAACCTACAAACCGAATGTACGTCCAAAAACGCTCCTCAAACGACACCACACTCGAGCCCCTGGTCAAAACACATCAAGTTGCTACAACTGTTGATTCCAGGGTTGCCTCATCCCGACAACCAGGAAATTCCACGCTGACTACATAGAGAATCTCTATTCTGATGCAACAAGTTGTCTTTCTAAATGGGTTATGTGGCGGACATCGGAAATTTCAGCCCGCTTTTTCGCCCGGAAGGGGTCATTGTTACGAGCCTCCTTTCAATCGTGATCGATGCAACCACGAGAAGACCAGTAAAATAGAAAAAGTAACACGTAGTCCCTTTCAATAAAAACGCGTCCAAAGAATAATTCTTGACGTTCAATTATTGAAGTTGGCATTTGTCTACGTGATCGAATCAAAAAGAAAACGATCCACTAAAAAAATTGACTGGTGATTGGGAAACCAAACTGAAACCTCCTCTGAGGGAAGTCAGCTCTTCTTGTTCTTCAAATTCAAACAATACTTGAAATACCGGTTTTCCCCACAGTTTAAACTTAAGCTTTTCCCTACCTGTGACGTTCATGTTCAAATATTTTATCGATGAACGTAATAAGTTCTATGGTGATCTACATACTATGATTTTTTAGGGAGGAAATAATCAATTTATGGAAAACCCGTTATAAAACAATTAGTAGGGGAAGACCTCCTCCCTTGGTCAGGCCCCAACCTTGGTCAGTTGATAGTTTGGGTGGTATACACGAGGGAAATATTTTGTCCTAAATGTTTAATGTTTTGTGTAAGTCAAGGCAACACTGCGTCAAAAGTGTTTTCCCACTTTTCTAGCCCTGATAAGCTTTATTTGGTTATCAAAGTTTTCGAGGCGGTGTGATGTCGATTTTGACAACATAGTTTTCGACAGCTGACGAAGAAAGTACGTAAATTTCGGTAAATCTTTTTGGTTTATCGTTGAATTCTAGTCTCGATGTATGAAATGCACGCATAATTTCGCAAGTTCATGTCGAATTAATTATTCTGGAGCCAGTTGAAGATTTTTGGGAGTTGACCCTACCTTGGTCAGGCAGGTCGTTCCTACCTTGGTCAACTTCGTAAATCGTAAGTGAAAATCATATTAGGTATCTTTTCGTAAATAACCACTTTAATAAATATTTTGTGATGTAAATGGCATAAAAAATAATCGAATTAATTATTTTAGAGCCTGTTGAAGATTTTTGGGAGTTGACCCTACCTTGGTCAGGTAAATATTACGATATGGTCCCTACCTTGGTCACCTTCGAAAGTCAAAAGTGATAATCATAATATGATATATAATATTATTAGGTATCCTTTGGTAAATAATCATTTTAATAAACATTTTGTGATATAAAGGGCATAAATGGCCAATAAACCAATTATTTCTGATCAAAAACATCTTCTGTCAGACAGTTGACCAAGGGAGGAGCCAGACCTGACCAAGGGAGGAGCACGGTTCCTACCTTGGTCAGTTTGGAAGGGTTTGGAAAAACGGTCTCCACAATTAATTAGTGATACTAAAATGATTAGTTCTTGGTCCATTCAACAGCCGAATAGTGTTACTATCAAGATCCTTACATCAGAGGTCCAAAAAACCATCCTAGGTATGATTTGTTGATGGTTAAAAAAAAAGTGACCAAGGTAGGAGGTCTTCCCCTACGTTTCAATCGCAAAACGAGATAAATGGTTGATGAAATGGCCTGATTGGTGCAGACGGGATTTGTTCGAGTTAGGGTTTGGTGGCGAAATTTGCCATTCAATGTCTCTGGTACTTCCTTCAACTTTTGGAATTGAAGAAAGGGGGGTCACATTTGCCACAAAACCCTATCGCTTTAGAAAAGAATCAATTTAGATAAAATCAAGACTCCTGAGAATCGTGTTGGAAAAACGATTTTTTTTTAAACAAATGATCGATTTGTAAATGGTAAATCCTTATTCATCAATAATCTCCAGTCATATCGACGCTGGGTGGTCAAACTGGGTCAGTTTGTGCAATAAATTCGCACGATAATATCTAACAAGCTAGCGATTTCTGAGCGATGAGGGGCCGAGCAAACTAGAACGGAGGTCCCGCATGGTTTCTGATGGAAATGGGGGAAGGGAAAAAGGATATTGCCTTTAAAGGAAGGTCGAAATGACATAGCGGTAACAGGAGCGCAGAGGGCTTCAAGAGGTTTGAGAAGGGAAACCCGGCGAGGGGCTCAACAAGGTCTGTTGGTCGTAAGGCTGTTCGAACCTCACCTGTTGAACTCCACTGGACCCGGAGCCTCGTTCGGCATTTCCCCGCCGCCGCACAGTGAGGCAGATCGCGAATCTAGCTGGACACAAGTCCAAAAATGAAGACGTCAATTTCAAACGGCCCAAGAGCCTGTAAGTTAGGGAGAGACTCGTAAGTCAGATGTAGGTAAGTCGCGAACAACATGATTTTGTATTTAATATTTGTATTAAATACAAATATTAAATTTTAATAACTGTCGGGGGTTTCATTGGAACGGATCCACGTTCATCAAAACAACTAAGGTCAGTAGTCGCAAAGCTTCCTGCACTCCCTTGTCGCTCCGGATTTCCTATTTTGAACTAGTCAGGCATGGAAAGGACACATTTGGATAAATATTCCTTTCATTCTTTTTGTTTTTTCGAAGCCTGTCATCAGGCATATATAACGCAAAAAATAATACTAAAATTTCAAAAAACCTAGATTTTTAGCGCAACCTTTTTCCAAAAAATGGAAAGGTGCGCTCACCTCTTCGACATGTATGTTTTTTTGTGTACAGAGCATCACGCCCGAGCGGCTCAACAGATTTTCATGAGGATGGTCTCATTGTCATCAGCGAGTTCGGGGGGTGGTTATAGGCTACCTTGATTTTTCCTCCCTCATCCCTTCATCGGTTTTCGGGAGGTCCTTCACGACGAAAGTTGTTTATCTCTGATGTGTAACTAAGGAGGCCTCAAAAGCGGGACGACAGTTTTTGTCCGATTTCGTTGGTACAAGGGTCTATGGAATGAGCTTTTCAGGCTGATTCCAACGACTCCAAAACGATTTTTGCAGCCTGAGCCGTTCGTTACCTCTGATCGGCATAAGGTTTTATTACGCATCGGTCGTTAGGGTGCAGTTGTTTACGTAATGAGCATCACGTGGATGATGTGTTGTGTGGCATAGTTTGGTCGCTAGATACCTACTGTTTCTTAGTTTCTCTCGCGTAATAACAAAAAGGTTGCGCTCATCTATTCAATTCAATTGATGGCTTGTTGATCAGAACTTGTGAATGAATGTGTTGGCATGTCTCGTTCATTTTGCTTCCGAGTCTGCGAAGCAGCGGAAGCCTTGTGTTCACTTTCGGGAGAAAAAAATATTTTTGTTGTCCGAATTCAAAATTTCCACTCGCATTTTGCGTTTCATAGCCTATTGAACAAATTTGGTTCCGTGTCTGTCGGTCTGTGGGTCTGTCGGTCAGTCGGTCTGTCGGTCTGTCGGTCTGTGGGTCTGTGGGTCTGTCCGCATTTCCTTGTTACAGCCATAATTTCCACAATTTTGAATGAATTTAGCCCGAATTTTGAGGGATTATGCGGATCAGGCTCCTTGAGGTCCCATACGAATTTCATCACAATTGAATCAGCGGTACGCTCTGCGCATGCGCTAACGTGAAATTCTTGAAACAGGCATAACTTTCTCAATTTTGATCGGATTTCAATCAAATTTTCAGGAATTGTGTGCGTATAGCTCTAGATGGTACCCTGTCAGTTTAATCACGATTGAACCAGCGGTACGGTCAGCGCATGCGCGAACGTAATTTCCTTGCCAGAGCCATAACTCCTACAATTTTGATCGGATTTCAATCAAATTTTCAGGAATTGTGTGGGTATAGCCCTAGATGGTTCCCTATCAGTTTCATCACGATTGAATCAGTGGTACTCCCTGCGCATGCGCGAACGTAATATATATATATTCTTGAAAATCTCGAGAAATTCAAAAATGATGTACGTTCTGAGATAGGTTGAGCGCCCTCAAGGATTTTTTCCTTTTTCCCCTCCTTCAATTTCAGCCAATATTGATCCCATTTTGATGAAATTTTCAGGGATTACGCGGGTTGTGCCGTAGATGATTACCCAGGCTTTGGGTAAAACACTGAATCAGCGGTACGCTCTGCGCATGCGCTAACGTGAAATTCTTGAAATAGGCATAACTTTCACAATTTTGATCGGATTTCAATCAAATTTTCAGGAATTGTGTGGGTATAGCTCTAGATGGTCCCCTATCGGTTTCATTAAGATCGTAAAACGATTAAATCAGGGGTATGCTCAGCGCATTTTATAATGGTGTCACTTTGATTGTAACGAGGAAGCTGCTGTGCCATCTCCTTGGCAGTGTATTTTCGATGTGTCTATTAACCTCTTCGTCGTCTTTTTGGGTGACATACCTTGACCAGGAGTTGACGACCTCTCGCTAATAGGTTACTTCTGTTGAGCGTGTTGAACAGTTATTACAGAAGTAGTTGGGACCTAATATTTAACACGAGGTGGATCTCTGGTGAAATCCATTTGATCAGCCTACTATTTAACGCCAGCTCCGAACAACAATGTGAGAGGATTTCCTGGGCGAGATACTCTCGGTGGTTCGCCATTGCGTTGTTCCAGATTTTCCATTGGAATTACATTACTTGGTGATATAAACCGGTAACAGCGACTGAAAAATTTTCCAGACCGAAAGGCCAGCCTCCACATTAGGTTCGTCCACTTGTATCAATTTTCGTGTCATGTCAAGCGCCAAGTGGGGTCAATATGTAAGTCAACACCAATCACCTTAGGTTGGTCTTTAAAATCGGCGTTGTCAAAGGACCAACCGAACAGTTTTCAGCGATGACGCAAAACACCCCTTAATTAACCAGATGAGGCATTTGGTCAAGATTCGCTCCCGATAAAAAAACCTTGACAGAAGTTCGTCAACAGAGAGCGATCATCCGATAAAACCGCAGTTGCCAATTCGATATTTTTCGTAAAAGGCGTTCGAAAATTTCTCCCTTTCATCCCAACGGCCGCCACTGGATTCTATTTTAGAATTTCCAACTAGTGAACCTCCAACTATGCCCTCAAAGCCAAACATTCTGTAAACCAGGCCTCCGTGGGTCTCACAATATTTTTAGCGCTTCATTCTTGCCAGGAGGCCCCTTCGAATCAATTGAAATTACAAGGATCGGCTCTCTCGGCCAAGTGTGTTATTGCTAATTTGTCATAAGTGGGTGTATTGGACGAGGGGATTAGACCCTTCAACGGTAAAAATACAAAAATATGAAAACTTCAAATACACTTTTTTTGGCTTCGTAAGTGCATCAGCTGGGTGGGGCAATGTGTCACGAGACGTTGCCGACAGCTCATGAGTACAAGCAGCGCTTCATCTGCGGAGCGTAGAGGAACTAGTCACAGACGCCAGATTCGCATCGTCTACAGTTTTTTCCGTATAGATAGCTATAGTCTACAGTTTTTTCGGAAATTTTTTTTGTCTCCTTTACTTTTAGCTGAACGGGCTGTTAAATACTGTCAATATATTCTTTCGGCGTATAATCACCGGGATCCACTTAATTCAGAGGTTAATAATTAACCTCTGAATTAAGTGTAGGTATCCCGGTGATTACTTTTCAGGGGATACCTACTGACTCAACAGGTAAGGGAGAAAAAACGTGTGATATTTTATTGCTGTATTTTATCATTATTTAATTATGAGTACCTATATTTATTGCTCAAAAAAGCTATTATTAGACATGTACAAAAATATCATGCAGTCAAGAGTATGAAGTCTTGGAGATCACAATGTGATGGTTGTGATGGAGATCACAATGACGTGGTCGTCACATGTCATGTCGTGGTTTCAATTTTAAGACTCAAACCTAATTATCACATTATTATTATATGTATATAATAGAAAAACGCTGCAAATTTTACACAAGGTTTTATTATTCTTTGATATAGGTTACGTGGGCAGAAATTTAACTCTGTCAATGAAAAAAATTTAAAAAAACTTTTTTTTTGGATTTAATATTTCAAAAAGCTGTTTACTATCTCGTTGTCCCGCAAGGTTTTCAGCCCGATCACCCAAATCTGTGGAACAAAAAAGGGGCTACAGGAGGGCTTTTTTTTTTAAGGTTTCGGCTCTGGGATCGAGTTAAGTGTCGTTTTCGAAGTATTTTTGGACGAATAATCCTTTTTGGGGGGGGGGGGGGGGGGGGGTCCCAGAACGATTCGATTTCACCATGGGGATCTATTGGGCTCTCATGGGGCTTCAAATGGGATTTTTAAAGTAGGTATCCCAGGAGATTAAATATTTTCCAAGAAATTTTGGACGCATAATCCACTTTTCAAGGTCCCACATCTTTTTCATTTTTTCAAAAATTTCATTTTTTCTTAAATATATTTTTAAATATTTAACCTCCGGAATCCTTCAAAAATCCCATGAAAGCCCTATAGATCGCCAAAGTGAAATCGGATCGTTCCGGGACCCCCAAAAATGGATTCGACGTCCAAAAATGACACCCAACTCGATCCCATAGCTAAAAGCCTTCAAATAACCCCTCCCGTAGCCACATTTTAGCCCCATAGCGCCCCACGGGTTTGGGCGATCGGACTGAAAACCTTGCGGGCACAACTAGATGGTAAATCAAGTATTTCGTCGAATGAGGTGGTTAGGGTGAACACCACATTATTGACGAAATAGGAACTGAAATTGAAAAAATGGAACTGACAGGCTGTGACAGCTGACAAGAGTGATAACATAAGTTCCACTACGCTCCGCAGATGAAGCGCTGCTTGTACTCATGAGCTGTCGGCAACGTCTCGTCAATGTGTCGATCATACACCGGGAGGCCAGTCAGTCAATCGTGCACTTCCCTCGCAGCAGCAAAGTCGTGACTAATTTGCAGGCAGATCCATACCTGATGACTCAACGTGATGCTTACCATTATTTTCTTAGAATCACCGGAAATATTTCTGTTTTCCACTCATCAACTTCCAAGGCACTATCCTGATGACATGTAACATCTATGTGTTACGTGTTTATTACTCAGGGGGCTAAGAATAAAAAAGACCAGTAGGTACCACCTCAAATACTCCAAGAGGGCTCAACATTCGACCAAAACTCTTCAGATTTGAACCACGTATCATTTATAATGGTAAGTCCATTTTATTTATTTTTTTTTTATTTTTTTAATTGGGGCTGACGGGATGGCCTGGAAGAGTGTAGTTAGTGCAATTCGCAGGGAGCGAACAGTACCTAGCGATGGTTAGGTACCTACTTGGAATATTCCGGCCAGGTTCAAAAGTTGACGTAAACGTGTCATATTTTAACCACACCTTTAGGTAGGAAATACTCCCAAAGATCCTGTTGAAATTTGAGGCTGAAGGGATCAATAGGAACACGTTTTGAGCAGGAATTTCCATTTTCATTTTTGCCCTACTAACTCGAGTTTTTGCACCACTCGAGTTCACCACCCCCAAGTTACCGAGAGTTTAAGCGCTAACGCCCAGGTTAAACCCCCGACAAAAGACTACCGTCCGGTATAAGATGGACCCGGTGTCTGTCGGTTTCTCAGAACATCCTAAATATGCCTGGCAATAAGGATCAATCAATTCTTTCAAGCAAAAATCTTGCAGTTTTTGCTTACTGCGCTTTAGTCAGGTTTCACTAGAATGGCCAAGGGGTGCCAATTAGGGGTCGCAATCCCGCAATGCAGGATCCCGCAATCCCGCGGTGTTTTACCAATCTTGCAAATGCGGGATTCTAAACGCGGGATCCCGCGGGATTTGCGGGATTCCTCTTGTTTAAAAAAGTCGCGTTTTCTGTAGTGTGAATCGCAGCCTGCACACTGTAAATCACATTCTCATTGCCTGTGATGCATATAAGTCCTCCTCATGCCTGTTGTGGTGTAGTTCACAATATTTTGGCTATTCTTGTGGTATCTACGATACTATCTAAGATCCATAATATGGATATTATAATATTATACTATCTAACCTATCTGAGGGGAAAGGGGGTGCGCTGTCTCCAGTGTGCATAATATGCAGTAGAGTATAATATTATTAGGTATACATTCTGTTTGGCGATTCCTCCCACAAGTGAGGAGTCAGAGAGAGAATTCTCTACAGCTGGGAACCTATTTCTGCAATCAGCGCCCATCAAATTTGGGTGACCTTCTCTGGTGGTATTTCTTTCAGCAAGTTGGCTATTTCTCAGCTTCAGAGGATGACTCCATCTCACTCCCTTCAATGCATTTATTTCCTTATATTTGTTCAAATATTTTTAAATAGATACATTTTGGTTTATTATTCTTGGAATAGTACACCTATTCAATAGCGACGGAGTCGAAAATTCTGTTCGGCCTCAAAATTTGACATTATACGTTTCAGGATGTCTTGATTCCAAAAACAGAATGTCCGTCCGCCGTCCGAGCTGTTTTGGGCAGTAGGCATTTTTTTAAATCAGAAATTTTGAATCGTGGGGCTTTCATGGGGCTGAAAATAGGATTTTTGAGGGGACCCAGGAGTTCAAATAAGGTTTGATTTTCCGAGTAATCCGTTTTTCGATGTCCCACATCTGAACAAACATCTCACAGAAAATACATTTCATTTTAATTTTATTTTTTTATTTTTTGTCAAAAGTATTTTCTTAATGGCACAGTATTAATTTTTGCGCAATTAACATATATCAAAGAATTGTAAACGCTTGTGCAAAATTTGCAGCAATTCTGTAAAGAAATTACGGGTTTTAAACAAAATTATTTTATTAATTACAAAATTCTGCGGGATCCGCATTGAAAATCGTGCGGGATTGCGACCCCTAGTGCCAATCACAATTACAAGTAGCAGAGCTTAGAAGGTTTGAACCTTACGAAAACCACTTGGGGGAAAAAAAGATTTCCTGAGTTTAAGAACGGGAGAAAGAAAGAAGATTTCCATAAGTTCTGTACTGTGGGGCCGTTTTTGTTGGATATCCTGAGTTCATATTCCCAAACATAGTATGCCATGGCATAGTTGGCTTCAAGAAAATTTCTTGAAACCTGCTATTTAAATCATTAGGGTGTATGCTGATGAATTCATCCGTCCCGATTCTTATTAGGGGCGCCCAGATTTCTTGCTTGCGATATTCCAATTCTCCCCGGACACAGATGGTAGCCCTGAGTCAATTCCTACGTTTCATATGTAGGCACTTCAACGGGTAGGTCTGAAATTTGCATGATGCGCTTCCATCACCGCTCTGCCGAATAAATCCTGACAAATCCGAGTATCACTGATAATAACAGCCAACCTATTTTCCATGACATTAAACACACGACCTCTCTCCATAAAATATTTTCCTTATAAAAAGCAGACAATGTAAAGTAGTAGAAACACACAGAAACAAACTTCCAAACAAATCCAATCCAATTTTTATTTTAAAAAGTAACTAAAAAAATTGTTGGTTTGGTAAAGATGAAAATACGACGCCTCGTCGTACGCCCTGATGGAAGGTGATGATGCGTTGTCTATCTAAATAGGGAGTTCTATTTGTGTAAGCATGTTGGGCTGCTATGTTTAACTGGCTGAAATGACTTAGCCCTCCGGTCTAGATCTACCGTCTGTGCATCTGCGATCGGGATTTCCCCCGACGGTAAATTGACCTCGGGAATTGATTCGAGTACTAATCGTCGGGTAGTAAATTATCGGATGAAGTTAACTTCGGGTCGTGAACTTCGACTGGCACGCCCAAGGCGGCGAAAATGTGCAACAGTAAAAGTTTCGTTCCAACAGAATGACAATGAAAAATAGTTTTAAAACTTAGTATACCTATCAGTACTGTATTTGGACCGGTGAGGAACCACCCGAAACTACGTCTAAAATTTCGTTGAAAACGACTCCTCATTCGACCTCCTGGTCAACGTCCTTCGCAATCCCCACTGTTTGATTGAATGGTATTAGGACCCCAATAAATAGTTTACCTCCAAAAAATTACTCTGAAATCGACACCCCACTCGACTCTATGGTACAAAAAACCCTTTTGTTAGAACAATCGGGCTGAAAACCTCGCTAGATTAAGAACCGGTACTCGATCGAGATGCCGGTACCTAGCTCGAAACCAAGATCTACCGGTGACCGGGTTTATCGACCGTGTGAGGTGCGGGGTTCAATATGCTTTCTACCGTCTCACAAAACGTCGAAAAGGAGAAGACATCTTAGAAAGACGGTTTTTTTATTGTAGAAAAACGGTACAGGGCCACTCTGCAGCGCATCATTTTACGAGAAATCGAAAAGGCGGGCCTGTAGCAACCTCGGCTCCATCGGATTCGTACACCGAACGGTAAACCATTCCGAAAATTTCGTTGGCCCAGTTTTTGGAGCCAACACAGACGATAGAGGGGTTGTGGCGAATCGTAAAGAGGCGTTACGGCATTAAGCAGCACGAGGCATGCAAGTTACTACCCCGCACATTAATCGAGGAATGGTGGCGCTTCATTCACCCTAAAGACGCCTTCAACAGCTTTTTTGAGGACTTGAGGACGACTGATCCTCACGACGGCGATAAATAAATAATAAAGAGGTTCCCGAAGTTTTTTAGGCCGGGGCCTCCCTAGCAAGACACGGGACCCCCCCCCCCCCCCCCCCAACTAAAACAGCTGAAGTGATTGATGGTTTGTAACATGGAAGAAGGAAATACCCGGGTTATATCGATTGTTTCAACAGAAAAAGTTATTCCGTACCTACTAAATTAAAATGTGACGTTTAATTGGAAAAACGCTGCAAATTTTACACAAGGGTTTATTATTCTTTGATATAGGTTACTTTTGCAAAAATTTAATGGGCCCCGGAACCGACTGTCGAATAATACTTTTTTCTGAAAGAACTTCATAATTTGAAGGCATAGCAGTGAGTTTTGGGCTCCTACGGTGTAATACAAATTTCCAGGGCACTGTCGAAAATTTCAACTTTGAATCTGGAGGGAAAAGTGGCACCACTCTCTCATTGGCTGCTCACGGCCGCCATTTCCGCCGTCACCTCCGGCAGATTCCCGTCGGTCCCTTCTTATGCTAGCGCACTCTGGCGGATTAGTTATAGTTGGCAACTATAAGTTGCACCGCGGGAAAATTCAAAACGCCAAATATTCACTAGTGATTTCCTCTGCTCAGACACCTAATTTCTCAGTGCTAACTGTACTGAGTACTTTGTTCATTACTAGTTCAACTATGTTCGGCCGAATTTTCCCATTTCTCTGACCTAGTTCCGTGGCCCATTCTGGGTCAATGAAAAAATTTTGAAAAAAGATTGTTTTTGGATTTTTTTTTTTCAAAAATTCTGTATTTTTTACTCGAAAAATATTTGACCTCCTGGGATCCTTCAAAAATCCCATTTGTAGCCCCATGAAAGCCCTATAGATCGCAACAGTGAAATCGGATCGTTCCGGGACCCCAAAAAATGGATTCTACGTCTAAAAATACTTCGAAAACGACACCTAACTCGATCCCATAGCCAAATGCATTCAAAAAACGCCTCTCGTAGCCCCATAGCGCCCCACGGGTTTGGGAGATCGGGCTGAAAACCTAGCGGGCACAACTAGATGGCAAACCGAGTATTTTGTCAAAATTCCAGATTTTAAAAAAAATTCCTACTGCCCAAAACGGCCGGGACGGAGGACGGACATTTCGGATTTAGAATGTAGACCTAGACCTAGGTCTACATTCAAGAGCTCTTGAAACGGATAATGTCAAATTGTCGCGAAAACATAGGTCTATTATTCCAAGAATAATAAACCAAAATGGATTGGATGAATTGGAAAAGCTTCCCTACACTGCTATTTCAAAGCTTTTGCCCATGTTTGGTTCCAATTGCAATGTTCCGGTTTGTGTGACATCACTAGGTGCAGTCGTGGCCTTCGGTTTGTAATGAGCGCCTGGGAGGTCTTCACAATTTTTTGTAGACAAGTCACTGCCGCACGTCGGGCGTTTCCTTTTTAACATCTTTTCCCGGTATTCTCTTCCCCCGAAAAATTTTCGTACGTCCTTCGCGTGCAGTGATATTTCCACCTCGCTGTTTTGGATCATCACCGAGGCAGTCAAGTGGTAAAGCGGAGGCGCTGCCCGTATTTGGGTTTAGAAAGTTGAAACGCCGCCTCTAATGCTCTTTGAGAGCTTGTGAGGGCAGGAGGTGGAGAGAGTCAAGAACCTCCCAGCATTCACATCTGTTCTCGGCGATGACTGGACCAGCTGATCAGATCCCTCACGTCAAACTGCGAAGAAATTCGTTTCGAATGTTGAAAAAAAAAACGCGTTTCTTTAACTTCAAAGTAGGCGCTTTATTAGGAAATCGTAGACTTGCGAGAGGATCGATTCAGATCAAAAACGACGACGGGCTTATTCTTGATTAAAATATCCTCTTTTTCATTTCAGTAGCAGTTTCTTCCCTCATTTTCATCCCGCACGACTCAGATCGTCATCCTGGAAATGGTTTCGTGATGTGCCTCAGACAGCACGTTCAGCCGTGATTTTCGTAAAACATGAAACCCTTTTCTGGCGGCCCGAAGTTGAAACCTTAAACTTCTCCTCCCAGAACGTGATGAAGTCTGCAGCGGCTCCGAAAGAAACGGGTAGCGTTACGTTGAAAACGATACCCAACCAGCGCTTTGTACGGATTTGTTCAATGAACCGCCGAAGTGACACGATCGGTTATTTCTAAACCGGCACACATAAACCGCGGGCAACTTTCAAAGCCGGCGACACATAAAATGAAAAGAGAGAAAGAAAAAAAATAAAAGAACAGGAAACGCCTCTTTCGCCATCTTCACCGCTCATTCTGTGTCCTCTTGAAACAGATACGGCCAGATACCTTTGCTCACTCCCAGTCCTGGGTTTCTCGCCTTGGAAGGAATGTTGCCCTACCAGGCGAAAATTCCGAATGTCACATTTGTAACAGTCCTCTACGCTAACGAAGAACAACAATTGTTCATGATTGTTGATCAACAATAATAATTATTGTTGATTGTTGATTATCAACAAATCAAGTTTGATGATGAGACAGTAACGGATCTTCTTACATCACAGGCGGTGGCCAGAACAAGGAAGTGCCTTCTTCTCTCCGCCCTTCAGACTAGGCAATTGATTATAAATTCAAATAATATTTTAAGAACACCTCTCCACTCTTAGGTACTTACAGTATTTCTCCAGGTTCAAATCCCTAAACCAAAACATCCATAAAATTATCATTTAGATTCCGAGTCTACCGAAGGTTGCTGAAGCCTTGTTTTCACTTTCAGAATTGTCGTAGTCTGCAGGCCTAGTAGAGGATGCTGTCACAGTCGAAGACCCGCACTCATCAGGCTTGCGTGAATTGTCAGGGTAATGTGATGGTGCAGGGTCAATGGAAGGAAACCGAGGAGATGCTGACACCCAACACGATATATCGTGGTCGGTATCAGTTGGTCCTGGGTTCGCAGCAGAACTGAGATCAATAGTTGCAGCTGCAAATTGTCGTTAAAGACGGCCTGACCTTTTGATCCAGTCTTTCCACAACCGAATTGTCGGCAATGAAGGCCTGTCCAGCGGACCCGGGAGTCGAGACATTTAGATATGTCGTCGTAATTTAAATGAACAGCAAGATATCAAATGAAACGCGCAAAATTAAGGATTTGTCAGAAAAACAGCGGATATCCGGATTTGAACGGCAGACATCGGACCGTTTCCGGATGCCTGATATTCATCCGGTCGGATCTCCGATATTAAATTTTGGTTTTCTATCCCTAGGTGGAACCTATTCGCAGGTTATGGAAGGAAAAACTTTGCCAAGCCAAGCTTATGACTTCAGAAGCGGTTTACTCTGATGGTGCTCAAATGAGCCCTGTCACAAGGTTTTTTACCATTTAAAATTTAATGTCAAAAAGTTCCACCTTTTGGGCCACTTTACTACAGGACTTGACATTACCAATTTATTAATTTAGCTACCAACCTATCAAATTACTAATTTTGAAAAGTTCATATGTAACATGATTTTCACGTATAAAAATGTTTCTTCTACTTATTTTAACTTCGTTTTTTTTTTTTTTTTTTTTTTTTTTTTTAAATAAAATTCTATTGTTAAGTTGGGTGGGACGGCCTTGCGGATCACGGAACAACTGATTTATCAGATTTGAAAGGGGTCAGGTGAATGTATTTTGCATAAATGAATACTTAGGGCTGGTTATCTGATGGTGTACGAGCTCAATGTAAACAGGGCTGATAGTTTTCAAAACCCGCACGGATGAGCCTGTGAGTTGAAAACAAAACGTTCCAAACGGATTCTTCGAAGTTGTCACAATGGTAGCAGGTTTTCCCTGACATTGTGGCCTAGTCCCCCAGTCAATGAATGCCTTTTGCCATGTCCTGCCACGCCCTTGTCAAGTCCCGGTATGAGAACCGTGCCACGACCCAGACCCTCCTGCCCATCAGGGTTTAATAAATTAAATATTAGCCGTCTCGCCGGAAATATTTTCACGGCGCTTTCCACGGGTGACGAGGGGGGTTCTTATCCGATGAGAATATCTCACTTCCCGCCGGTTCAATATCCTGAGCACTTGAGGGTTCCGAAATGGATTGATGTCTCGGAATAATTACACCAATTCACTTCGAGAGCTTTTTTTTCGCTTGCGCCACAATTAGTCAGCCATGTGTTCCACGTTGTTTCTTTGAAGGGTGACGCGAGAACGCAATATCGTTTGTTCAAACGACAGAGAGGCGAAACAAATAGGATATTTTATGCGCCTCTGTAATGGCTGGAATCAATTTTGGATTATACTAGGAATTATATGTAGTTATCGTAGTAGAGTAGCTGAACAAGTGTGGGACTCCCATAAATCGCTTTTACGTGTGAAAATATTTTGAAAACCACTCGCTCGATCTTTTTCCTTTAAACAAATTCGGGAAAGCGTAATATATTTTTCAATGTACATAATAAATATCGGGAAGTTAAATGGTTCATAATACAATTTGAATGCTAAAAATTTGGAATTTTGCATGTGGGGCATTACCGCCAAAACATTTTAACGCTCGGCGGCACTACGTACCGGCTTGCCTTTTTCGTCATTAAACTTAATTTTACATAGACGCCCCCTAACATGTGAATATCGATCGTCGTGACGTATTCGGACAGTTCTCGGACTGTAATGAGTCGCTCCTGCGTTCAAAATTACTGTGACAACGACAGCTCACTTGAGCAGCTGGTCAAAATCCTTAACAAATTCCGATCGTAGCCCTTTAGAGCCCCACAGTGTGATTTCACAGGTCTGAGACACCCATACATCGATTCCGCGTCCTAAAACACGTTGAAAACGACACCTCACAAGCCCCCTACCTAATAAAAACAAACCAACGATAGTCAATGGTTAAACGACCATGTAGGACTCGATTCGTGTGATCAAAAGTGCACGACACCGCACACGATCTGTTGGACAAAACCCTTCAAAAATCCAGTTTTTAGCGCCTTAGAAGCCTCTTAAGCCCCACGGTGAGTTTGCACATGTCTGAGACCCCCATAAATCGCTTCTACGTCCGAAATACTTGTAAAACCGACTCCTCATTCAACCTTCTTTAAACAAAAACAAAAAACCTTGACAAGTCCCACATGTAGCACCTTTATAGAATCGAGCGGAGATTTTTGCAAATTCTTATTGACCTCGTCGCGTTTGTGAAAATATTATAGGTTGACGGTTCAGAGAACAGTAAATCAAAAAGAGAATGAGCCAAATTTTTGGTTAATGGGAGTTCTATGCGCAGTGGGGAATCATTTAGTCAGCGTGTCCTGTTGTAATTAAATTACAACAAATTTTCGACTGTTGGATACTTACTTGCAGTAAAGCAATCACTATGCTCGTGCCCCCACTACGCACAGCAACCGTGCTGATGGCCGTCGCTGATTCCGACATCCCGATCGGGATCCGCGGCGTTCGAGACTGATATCAGCAGCGTCCGCCCGGCACAAAACTCCAAACACGCTGACGATAATACGGCAAACAAAAAAAAACCTCCGCGACGGGGAATTCCGGTCGAGCTGGGAGCCCGCGTCCGACTGGACGCCTCGTCGGCGGGAGCAGAAAACCCCTCCCCGCGTCAGCGGGCCCACCCCCGCAGAGGGAGTTGCCGAAGAGGTTCTCCCATCTTGTCTTCGCCGGTATTTTTAGAACGGGGCGAATCCCCGAAGGCGCACCGAACGGGACAAAAAACACTGCGGATTCAGCAGAAAACCCTGACAAGTTTCAATGAGTTGGGGTGAAATTGAATGAAAACTGGTAACTTAAAGCAGACCCCAAACAAGCCTCAATGTATTCACGCGTCATAACAAGAAAGATGTAAAGACAAATGTCAACCCCAAAGGCCTCATTAATTTGATCTGTAGATAAGATGTTTTGTATTCGAGGACAACATTCCTGTCTCGTTTTTTCCACCGAAGTGCATTGGAGCCGTTACAAAACAGCCCCACCACAGGTAGGTGGACAGTACACAGATAAATTAATCCTGTGGGCAGTGGAAAGCCCCTTTTACGACGTGGGACTTGTGAGCCCTCAGACCAGGAGCCTTTTTTTGAATTGTCTGAGATCCGAGATCGGCGAGTTCCAACTGGGTGGGCCCACAATTGCGACATTAAAGTCCTCTGAAGAGTTCGGGACCCGTTCAGGCCTTATATGGGACCAACTAGCGGCCCATTATCAGGCTAAATATGGGCATCTCGTACAGGGCGGCCTCTAGCCGAAAATTGGGGGTCCCGTATGAGGTTCTAATGCGAAAATAAATGTTGAACAAACCGGATTGATGCAGCTTAATGATTTGTCTACTTGGTTGGTACAATAGAACGGTACCATAGCTCTAGTCGACCAGAAATGGCTTTTCTTGTCAACAGAGAAAAACGCAGCATGGATTTTCAAGAGCTAATTCATTATTATTCCCCTGTAAACTGTGCACCTCCGTCATTTGTGGAAAATGTGGTATTTTACACAATAAACTCTCTTGGCACCTGAAATGAGTTGTCACTAGTTTCATGGCCCAAATTTTGGTCATTGTGGAGGAGAGGGGGAAAAAGTGTTTAACTGGAAAAAAAAACTGATGGTCAGAAAACCAGTGTTGAGATGCTAGGTTCCAGTAATAACTTGAATAAGTAAAACGTGATAAGGATTTCGTCAGACCTCTCTGCATTCGTTTCGTGGGAGACATATGGGCTTCTTGCCATCAACTGAGAAGACTAATGGGTCTTAAGTTTACTTCAAAGCTGTGTTGAGCTCGATTTGTGTTGTTTTTGCAGAATGTTTTTTCGTGGCGATGTATAACAACTAGATGGCACCTCTATCCCGTTTTCCGTTTTCTGTGACTAGTGTGGCTTTTGTTTTCAACCCTCTTCAAATCAAATTTTGTAACAATGATTATTATCATTCTCACCTAACTCTAGAAATGCTTCACGGATCTATTGTAGAACAATCAACCTTGTTGCGGAAGAAATTCTGTTCTTCCTCTGTAACTGTGTCCTACCACCTCACCAAGGATCAGTATCGGGACCGTAGAACTTGGACTCAGGCGCCCCTGAGGTACCCTCAAAAGTAAAAGAAAGTATATATACCTGCCGAAAAATGGGTTTCCCGTGCAAATCTCGTCATTCCATCCAGCAACATTCATTAAAGATCTTCTTTATTTCTTCAATCTCACACTTAACAAACTTTGTTTACAATGTAAACAACAACTTAAACAATGTAAACCATGTCATGCAGTGTTGTCAGGTCTGCAAGGTTGAATTACCGTACGAGCCTCTCAAAATTACCTTTTTTTCCCCAAAATTACCGTACGCATTACCTTTTTTCTCCAAAAATTACCGTATGCATTATGTCATTGAAAAAACGGTGCAAATTTTACACAAGGGTTTATTATTCTTTGATATAGGTTACTTGTGCAGAAATTTAATTCAGTCAATGAAAAAAAAATAAAAAAGAAAAAGAAAAAAATTTTTTCAACAATTTTTTTTTTCAAATTTTTTTTTTTTTTTTTTTTTTTTTTTTTACTTGAAAAATATTTAATATTTTTCAAGTAAATAATTTAAATAATTTAAATAATTTTTCAAATTTTGACCTCCTGGGATCCATCAAAAATCTCATTTGAAGCCCCATGAAAGCCCTATTATAGATCGCAATCTATAATAGATCGCAACAGTGAAATCGGATCTTTGCGAGACTCCAAATAATGGATTCTACGTCCAAAAATACTTCGAAAACGACACCTAACTCGATCCCATAGCCAAAAGCCTTAAAAAAAAACCCTCCCATAACCCCATTTTACCCCCACAGCGCCCCACGGGTTTAGGCGATCGGGCTGAAAACCTTCTATCGGGCACAACTAGATGGTAAACGGAGTATTTTGTCAAAATTTCAGATTTTTAAAAAAATTCCTATTGCCCAAAACGGCCTGGACGGCGGACGGCGGAAGGACATTTCGGATTTAGAATGTAGACCTCTTGAAACGGATAATGTCAAATTTTGAGGCTGATCGAAGTCGTCGACCTCCGCCGCGAAAATATAGGTGTATTATTCCAAGAATAATAAACCAAATCTATAAACCCATAAACACTGAATTGGAAACTTTGCTCTCAATCTTTCTTTCAAGTTCCTGGGGAAGGCCCCGATCTCCGATACATTGGAGATCGGGAGTATGTACATGTACATACTGTCCTTATGGTTACTTTCATTTCTAAAGTTCTTTGTTCCTGGGGAAGGTCCCTTTCTGTGATTAGGTTAGATTTAAATGTTTTTTCTTAAATAAAAGGTTTATTATACGTTTTTGAACTCTTTGAAGAAGATTCCAAATGCCCCCATTAATCAAATTTTGTATTATTTTATTGTACGGATGGAGTGTTCTTTCCTTAAAATCTTTGAAAACGCCAGGAAGAAAGGCTCAATCCTAAATTACCGTACAAAATGGCGATACCTTACAGGTGATACCGTACATCGTACAGAGCCCTGAATTACCGTACAAAACGGTAATTACCGTACACCTGACAACACTGATGTCATGGTCTGTGACCTGAGAGCTAAAACAGGGTTGCCAACTTATATTTTACGTTTTTCTGTAGCCAGCATGGAGGAAGAGTCCCTTCCCACTGGGTAGCCAGATAAGTCGTAGTCGGAGGGTCCGTAGATGCTGGGTTTAGGTACAATGTAATTTAATGTCAATTTCAATATTATAAACCCCCACATAATAAAATGTAATTTCCCATTTACTGTGTTTACATTAAAAATATGGGAAACTTTTACGCCCTAGGTGGAATGTCAGGATTCTCAACGTGTGGACGGGAAAAACTGGTTTTTATTTTCATTTTTATTATTTTTTCGTCATTCGCCTAGAATACTCATCTTACAAATATTTGAGGGGGGATGCAAGAGCTCAAGTCCTCTCCCCCACATTAAGAAATCCTGGATCCACCACTACTTTTTATCCAATCTGGATCTGGATATATTATGCCCCCCACCACTCTCGCATCGGCCACTGCAAGATTATGTTATAATTGAACGTTTAAAACTCAATTTACACTAGATTCAATGGCCTTTTGGGGGATGGTTATGGTGATGGATCTACCACCAGCTCAGTTCGTCAGTGGATCAAGAACTACTCAACCAATACTGCTTTCGCGAAATTTATTCTCACCATCAGGACCTTCGACTCACCAATTACAACAATTGTACTCGGTGAGTTAAAGGTCCTGGTGATAAGAATAAATTATTAGGCTCAGCCTATCAGCAAGATTGTCCTTCAAATAATGCAGTCGATAGTCCCGATGGAGAATCTTGCTGATGACCTTTTTCGTTCGTTGAAGGCTCTGATGATGGGAATAAATGTCCCGTAAACTCGACAGCAGTGTAACTATAGTTGATTTCGTCCCCTCTCCTGATCATCTAGAGTTGATGATTTTTTTTTTTTTTTTTTTTTTAATAATAATATTTCAAAAAGAAAATTTCATATTACGAAACCCGCACCCGCAATACTTCAGTCATGGTTGGCCTGTGTTATTTGTGGAAACAATAGATTACCTATTATTATTATTATTACTACCTGTTATTAGGTAGGTACCTATTTTTAAAAACGCTGCAAATTTTACACAAGGGTTTATTATTCTTTGATATACATTACTTGTGCAGAAATTTAATTCTGTCAATGAAAAAATTAAAAAAAATTTTTTTTTTGATTTTTATTTCAAAAAAGTTTTTTTGGATTTTTTGTTCAAAAATGTATTTTTTTTTTTCAAAAATTCCGTATTTTTTACTCGAAAAATATTTAACATCCTGGGATCCTTCAAAAATCCCATTTTTAGCCCCATGAGAGCCCTATAGATCGGCAAAGTGAAATCTGATCGTTCCGGGACCCCAAAAAATGGATTCTACGTCCAAAAATACTTCGAAAACGACACCTAACTCGATCCCATAGCTAAAAGCCTTCAAAAAACCCCTCTCGTAGCCCCATTATAGCCCCAGAGCGCCCCACGGGTTTGGGCGATCGAACTGAAAACCTTGCGGGCACAACTAGATGGTAAACCAAGTATTTTGTCGAAATTTCAGATTTTAAAAAAATTCCTACTGCCAAAAACGGCCTGGACGGCGTACGGCGTACGGCGGACGGACATTTCGGATTTAGAATGTAGACCACTTGAAACGGATAATGTCAAATTTTGAGCCCGATCGGAGTCGTCGACCCGCGTCGCGAAAACATAGGTGTATTATTCCAAGAATAATAAACCAAAAAGAAGAAAAAACAAACAAAAACAAATGATTGATGTCACGTTTAGAAACATACTGACATCTTTAATAGACAACGGAATATTCTCATCTGTTCCTCAGAAAGTTTCCCCTATTCTGGGACCCCAATTGGTTGGTTACATGAAACATGAAACAGCTCGTTCTTGTAAGTTTTGTTGCTTATGCAAAAAGAACAAACCGACAACCGGAAATTTTGGCGATTCTGTAGGTACTTATCAGATTGAGAAATGAATGGGCGAGGCAATACCGATAAGTTGTTACCTCTGCAGGCATTTCTCGACCCTATTAAGGCCTTCCGTCGCCCGGAGCGACAAATTGTTTCAATACAATACCCAACCAGGGGTTCTCTTTTACCGAGCGAGGTCATCGAAAACCCTCGACATCGGGCCCCAAATGAAACTTCGACCGTCAAGAGCTCAGCGGCGCACAGTTGCCTCTAACGACTTTCATATGGTTTTCGTCAATCTGAGACATTTCAAGTGGTCCCTTTCTACGTATCTTTATACTTACGAGGCTCCTCCCTGGTGAGAAGGCCATTGGAAACCACTCCCTTAACATGGAACAACAACTCAAGCATAATTTTCACAAGGTTAAGGTTTTATCAAAATCAAAACCCCACTTCGCTACAATGTGTTTAATTAAAATTCTTCAATAATTAACAAAAGTTACACCCAAAACGGAATGTATTGTTTCAATTGAGCATAATCAGACAATTTGGCACAGCAAACCATAAGTGGAATGATGCAGTTCTATAAGTCATTTTCGTGTACAAAGCACTAGTCTAAAAGTAAATAAATAACAATTTAAAAAGCGAACAAAGATTACAAGCCAACAAGAAGCTTTTGATTACGACAATTTTTATCGACAGTAAAAAAAAACAACAACAAATTGTACCTACAAGATTATATCCACTCAACACATGTCCACACTGCGACAACAAAAGCTCGTTAGGTAAGCTTGTTTTCAGAACAATCACGTACGGCGATTTTTTGAATGGTGTAAATGATTGTTCAGAAAACGCCTGTTAGAGCTCTTTTGGCGATGCCTTGGTAAAGCGGCTGTTTGTAGACACGGACCTCCTGATGTTCCGGGGGTGGCGACCTGGGGGTGTCTGGAAGCGGTTCGGGGGCGGCACCTCCGAGTTCGGGGTCGACCTCAGTGTCAGGGGGTCGGGGGAGTTCCGGGGGCGGCAAGTCTTCGCGCCCTTCGCTCGGCCCGACGCGAACTTCTTCTTTCCGTGTGGCGACCACTTCGCGGGTTAGGGTGCACTCCTCTTTGGAAAAACGGAGTTTCTGCGTGTCCGTCACTTCTATGAGCTCGGCCACTTCCTGCAACCCAGAGACGTAATGAAAATCCGGCTGGAGTTGGCAAGCCTTGCAGTTGTATCATACCAACCTGAGGAGGCGACTTGTCCTGCCACCAGAGCGCGTACGATTCGCCTTCCGACGCCGTGTGGAACGAAGAACTTCTCGAAGGTGGCGTACACGTGCACTCGCTCGCCGTTATGAACTCATCCTCTTCACCGCAACTCTTGGCCGAACCGGCACTCCTGGCTGTGCCGCAACTGCTACTGCTCTTGTCCAAACTCCCGTACCAGTCCTGCACCACGGATCGAAACATAGTTAAGGATAAAAAGTATAACAATAACAGTTCTGTAACGCTAGAAGGGTGCCATTGGCAAAACAGCCTAAGCAAAACTTCCTCAAGAATCAAAAAAAGTTTACAGATGCCAAATGTGTTTGCTCAAAATAGAAAACGCTGCAAATTTTACACAAGGGATTATTATTCTTTGATACAGGTTAAGTGTGCAAAAATTAAATTTTTAATAAAAAATAACAAATTTAAAAAAATATATAAAAAACACAGGTTTACAAAAAAAAGAGGTCAATTTCAGGCGCCGCAGAAAAAAACCATCAAACTCTATGTTTTTTGGGGTGCTGAATCCGAATCCGACCCCCGTTTTTTCCGGTCACGTCCAAATTTTCGAGATATTGGCGATTTTTCGTTTTTTCGACCTTTTTCCGTTTTGAAAATCACAGCTAAATGTGCGGATGCCCAAAAATTCCACAAAAACTCTCTTCTTACTGGAAATTTATCGCTGATTCCGAAAATATATATGAGTTGGTGTCTAAAACAACGAGAAATGTGTGATTTTGCCTAAAAATGTTGAAAAAACGTGATTTTTTCAAAACCAAAGTCACGTTTTTTGATACTTTTTACCTTCTAGCGTGAAAACTAAGGCCGTTAATAAAATTTTTCCAACGAGGTCTTGTAGGTAGATTGTTTCTGCGTCGAATGGGACCAACCGTGATTCTTTACCTTCCATAATAAGGGAGCTATGATTTTTCAAAGTTTCTACCCATTTTGGCTATGTCGTAGAACATGAACTGCTGGAGTCGGCAATGCAACTTGATCACAATAAAACTTTGTTCCGAGGAATATATTGGACTCGGAGGCATCAATTCAGACCGACTCAAAGATGGTTTTATTCATCAAGAACTCACGGAATTGCACTTGAAGCCCTGAAAGACAAGCGCCCAGAAACTTTGAAAAATCATAGCTCCCTTATTATGGAAGGTAAAGAATCACGGTTGGTCCCATTCGACGCAGAAACAATCTACCTACAAGACCTCGTTGGAAAAATTTTATTAACGGCCTTAGTTTTCACGCTAGAAGGTAAAAAGTATCAAAAAACATGACTTTGGTTTTGAAAAAACCACGTTTTTTCAACATTTTTTGGCAAAAGCACACATTTCTCATTGTTTTAGACACCAACTCATATACATTTTCGGAATCAGCGATAAATTTCCAGTAAGAAGAGAGTTTTGTGGAATTTTTGGGCATCCGCACGTGTAGCTGTGATTTTCAAAACGGAAAAAGGTCGAAAAAACGAAAAATCGCCAATATCTCGAAAATTTGGACGTGACCGGAAAAAACGGGGGTCGGATTCGGATTCAGCACCCCAAAAAACATAGAGTTTGATGGTTTTTTCTGCGGCGCCTGAGATTGACCTTTTTTTTGTAAACCTGTGAAATCTGTAGCAGGTTTGGTCAGATGTAGGACCTCATAAAATGGGTTATGCGTTCAAAATAACACGGAAAACAACAACTAATTTCACCTCCTGGGATACTTCAATAGTTCATGTCCCATGAAAGCCCGATAGATCTCCACGCTGAAATCTATATCATTCTGGGACCCCCAAAACAGGATTCAACAAATTTTTGAGGCCGATCCAAATTTTCTACTGTCATCGCAAATACATAAGCGTATTAATCCAAGAATAATAAATCAAAACGGAGGATGAAAATAACTTAAACTACAAAACGGTGTAATGCTACCTAAAATATAGGTGTTATCTAGGAAACGATGAAAAGCAATCAAAACGTATTTCTTCATTCCATACTCCATATTGAATCTACTCATGAAGAAGCATAAGTAGCACAAAAGCAAGGAGAAACAAGGATAAACGTGAAAAACAAAGCCAAGGAGAGGGAGGGAGATCGCAGTTCACGCAAAACAATGTACCTACCATTGTTACCCCATACTTTTGTCAAAATACTTAGGCGGTTTTTATCTTTTGTTTCGAATATGAACCGCTTAGGGTAGCACCTTCGAAGTATCACTGGTTGTGACCCAAAACATATAAAAACTATCATCGGAGGTCATTTTGCCAATGACACCTTTAATTATGTAAACAGCAGTCACAATAATATTGGATATTATCCAATGCCAACAACATAACTCCAAAAGTTATACCTACATAGATTTGCCAGAGGTTCTCAACAATCCCTTGAAACAAGTTGTGAACAAGTTAAAATATATAAAGTAAAAATGTAAAGTGGGGTTTTTTTTTTTTTTGTGTGTGTTAACCAACTGGTTTTCACAATTGGGGCAGGAGCCGGCCCCGCACTGTACTTGAAAAAGCTTTAGAAATTCTTGCTCCATGAAAAGGATTCACATAAACTTGCGTTCAGAGGTAAATTGTCTGCCGACAAGACAAGTATTACAACACGTGATTGACTTTTGGTCAAACATTGTTCGTCCCCGGATTCGAATCAGGCTGATCAGCGCCCCGACTGATTTGTAAACAGACGTGTCACTGACGCCCTAGTCCACGGGGCCACCCAGCGAATACGGAGCATACGGAAATATACGGATCAAACATTTTCGAATCACCCTGAAAAAGGTTGAGAACCTCTGTCATAGGCTACAACGGCAAAACCCAATTGTGCTTGTATACCTACTGTGGTAGTGACTTTAAAACAGTTACTCTGTGCTAAGTAAAGTGTACCGTGAGCGTGATGCGAAAAAAGGTTTATTCTTACAGGTTATCGTCCATCATCCTCTGCCTTTCGAAATCCATAAGCTGCCGGCTCTTGTTGAAATGTTTTGGAATTAGGTGGAGGATTAAATACACCAGCACGACGGTGTTAGGTTAAGGGTTTGGTGGAAGCTAACACAATATTATGAGAGTAGTTTTCTCCAAGATTTCACAACGAATTGAGTTCAAAATAAACCGCACACTAGATAATGAAGATTCCTACACTTTAAAGACTATAGGTTTTTGTGTCTATCACATCGACTAGATATTTGCACACCGCTCCCACTTAACACAAAATCTATACCATAGATGCCTGAGAGTTCATGTGCACTTCTTGGGTTGGCGAGGACTCGAGTATGTCGGATATGTCGCCGATGTCGTGGCACGAGCACAAAGCGGCGTCCAGTTGTTCGGCCAAGGCCGTCACTTCGGCGACCCTTTCGGAAATGGCGTCGACGGCGCTGCGGTTGTAGTCCGCGCTGACGTTCGGCCTGAAACAAGAAGGAGGCTCGATAAACAGTAGGACGAAACTAAGCGATGGATTTGTACGTTCACCACATTCTTGTGGGCGGATAAAAAGTTCTACTGAGATGGGATATGCATTCACATGGTCGCTGGTGATGAGCTGGAACCAGTCAAATCGACAATCCATAATCAAATCTGTAACTACGCGATCTCCCTTTGTCACGTTTGCTGGAGCCCAGCTTTTCCCCAAATCAGGGGGTACGCGAATTAACGAATGAAACCAAGCAACCTGACCAAAACATTAATCTTCTTAACCACAAGAGCGCTGAAAAGGATCCTTAATTTAGGACTTGTTTTTAGGCTCAGCGCGGGTAGAATGATTATACAAGCTACTTAATGGGTCCACTGACGCTATTTAAGGGATGTGAACAGTCGGTACAGGGAATTTCACTGAACGTTCACCGTCCCCAAAAGGACGCTCTAGGAAGCCATCGCTACAGAACAGAAGTTTTCGAAAGCGTTTCAGGAAGAAGTGGGTTCTTTCAGATGAAGCGGGAGGACGACCGGAATCCGGGCAGTTCGCCAGACGGATTCGTTGACCCGTCGAGGGTAAAGTGCACCTGTCAGGCGACAAGCCGAGAGAAGAAGAGGACGGCAAGCCATTTTTAGGCCACTGTTCGGTTTCGTTTTGAAGGTCTAGGTTTCCCAGATCACCGCATTCGAAATAAAAGAATAATTCTTGTATTGGTTAACAGGAAATCCTCTCGTCAAGGCTCCATGTAACGCCACCAAATCCGCCATTGACCCCTACTGCACTTTACCACCCCATTTTCACATACTGTAAACAGTTAGAATTTGTGAACCGCAGTCAGCAGATCCCTCAAAGCGACGCAGTCTTCTATTTTGAAGCATTGCCGAACGATTAATAAAAGATTACACCCGGGATTCAGCTGTTTCTATTGAAAACACCAAATCCAAACAGCCGTTTTGGTCTTAAGCCAAACTATACAATCAATGTGCCCCAGTGAGAATCCTATAATTGGACGAAACTCACGGCCTTGAGAGAAATACACGTTTTAAGGTAAGACCGGTACTAGTATGCCAGCAGTAAGATGTTTTGATTCATACAGTGTCGAAACTATTATCACAGTAATAATCAGGTAAAACAGTTCACAAATTACAGGAACAATTTCCAACTCTGACGGTTGTAAAGGAAGTGGGATGCAATAAACATTTTGCACCCCAAACTGGTGGCCAACCTGGAGGACCACCCGAAAAATCCGAGATCTGCCCCTAAAGCATTCTCCCCATAAAAACTGTATCCTCATTGAACCACTTTCTCACCAAATCATTCTTATTCAGTTCTAAAATATTTATTTTGCATTTAAAAATCTTTACTTTTCAAATGGTTCCATTCTGATTGAAGGCTCTCGATTTCAATTTGAGTTCCCCTCGTCCATCAGACACCCGCGCTTTCGACACTTCCGTCAATACGAATTTCTCGCGACGACTGGGGGGGATCTTCCAGGACAAACCGCATTTTCGCCCCTCCAAACCCGAGTCAGGTGTAGTGGGAGACGTCTTCGCGACACAAGAGCTAAATATGGACTCTATTCGACGCAAGTTGAAAACAGGCAAGTTTTGATTTTTACGAATTTCGCTTAACTGGGCTCGTTTTAGAAATTCACACCCCGTTCTTGGTGAAGGAAGGGGAACAAAATTTGACCCCCTCCCCCGACGGACACCCTTTAATATTATTTTGGGTGTTTTTATAGACCTGCGCGGGCGGTTTGTGGCCGGTTTATTTTCGTGGGGCCACTTGGCAAATCGTTCCAGCGTCCGGGAGGGCCGGCCGGCGACTTGACTTGGCACCAACTGCAGGAACATCGCTAACGCCTCGCACGTCAAATCAAACCAACATTTCTCAATCTCGATAGGGCTTTTTACCGTCAGCGTAGATGGGCGAGAGTTTGCTTGGAATTAAACTTACTGTTCGGGGCAAAGGGGTTCTTTCAGACGGCTTTTCAGGAGTCGGGCCAGCCTGATCATTCTCGCCACTTCCAATAAAATGCTTTCCCTTCTCTGAAGTAGACGGGCAAGTTGGTCTCCTTTGACTTCAGGCACCTGCCCTGTCATTTCAATCAGTTCTTGACAGTGCTGCAAAACGACAACACAATTACAGTTACAATCACACCAAAAATCCCGACCAAATCCAACGATTTCCACTTACTTTGTTCAGCGACCTGTGGAGGACGGCGGTGACCCGCAATCTCGTCATATGGTGATGTCCCGCGGACTGGAGTCGGGCCCAGGATTCGTCCAGCCTGGAAGCCAATTTCCGGTTTGGGTCTTCGCAGAGTTTGCAGGAATTTCGGAGAGACAGCGCCGCCAGCAGCAGCTGAAACCCGAACTCGTAGGTTCCCTGAGGCAGAAAATGACTCATTAATGATGATGATTTGGTTATACTCGCTTTTTTGACGAACATTAGCACATGGAAAGCTGCTCCCAAGCTAATTAATATTTGAGTCTGTTCTCATCATACAGTAAGTGTTCACATCTGGTCTTCCAGTCAAGATTAAGGGTAATATTTTCACGCCCAAATTAAAATTTGAATTGCTCAAATGTTATTCCCTAACACGTCCAACAGCACGAATTTGTGACTTTGATCGTGAATTCCCCACATTTTACCACTGGTTCTTTTTTTCGCCAGTAGGTAGCGCCAGACCATCACTCTTCAATACACAAGATCAAGAGATCGAATCCGCACTAACTCCCTGGCAGAGTTGGGCACATTTTTATTTATAAATAAGGTTGTGAATTAATTCATATCATGCTTTGTTTGTGAATGTGAATGTGAATTAATTCATACTTTACCTATTTGTAAATAGGTAATGAATTCACATTCACAACTGTAAATGTGAATTAATTCACATTCACAACTTTTTCTGTAAATTAAATTAAATTCACACACAAAATTGTAAATTATTCACACAAAAACTGTAAATAATTACAAAAAAAGCATGTGAAATTTGCAAAATAATTGAATAATTTGAATAATAATTGATTTGCACATAATTGCAAAATATGTGAATTTTTTTAATTCACAACTAAATATGTGAATTTTTTACATTTACAGTGAGTTAAGACCAAATTCGCTGTAATTACAGTTCTCATGGGTCTGCTGATATTGTAATACACTGAGAAAAGTCGATGAATACAATTTTTCTGGCAATTACTACCACTTAATCCTACTACCACAATAATACCACTTAATAATAGACTACAATTAAGTGGTAGGAAATTGCCAGAAAAATTGTATTCATCGGCTTTTCTCAGTGTATTACAATATCAGCAGACCAATGAGAACTGTAATTACCACGAATTTGGTCTTAATTCACTGTAAATGTAAAAAAATTCACATATTTAGTTGTGAATTAAAAAAAAATTACATATTTAATTGTGAATTTAAAAAAATTCACAGGCTTTTTTTGTGTGATTATTTACATTTTTGTGAATAATTTACAATTTTATGTGGGAATTTAATTTAATTTACAGAAAAAGTTGTGAATGTGAATTAATTCACATTTACAGTTGTGAATGTGAATTAATTCACATTTACAGTTGTGAATGTGAATTAATTCACATTTACAAATTCGTAAAGTATGAATTAATTCAATTCACAAACAAAGCATGATGTGAATTAATTCACAACCTTATTTATAAATAAAAATGTGCCCAGCTCTGCTCCCTGGGTAGTCCTCTGGCAGGGCAAAGGGTTCTGATAGACTTGTCGAAATATGCCTTCCTTTGCTGAGAACATTATGCTAGCCACAGAAATTCACAGCTGAGGAAGGAGATCTGGAGGCCACCGAGACTCATAGTGATGACTCTCTTAGTTATTAGGGTTTAGGCCTCGACCACCAGGAGGCAAACAGAGTCACAGGTACCATCAAAGGGAGATCGCTCTGATAACCAAGGTAAAGGTAGCGCCGCTAGTAGCCTACCAAAAGATCAGTGGCCTCAAACATCTCTGTCCAAATGATTTTCTGTTATCCTTTCACATTTTTATTAAAGGGGGGGGGGGGTATATATTCACTGTACGTGTTCAAACTCCTGATATCTAAGCTAGTAAGATGTTGGTATACCTTGGCGGTTTCTTCAAACAGTTGCTGATCATCTTTCTGCTGTTGAATCTCCAACACGTTGCAGCCGACTTGCGAGTGGTGTTTGAGCATTGTTTCGAACAATTCATCCAACCATTCAATTGCCTGCAACACGATTATAATGTACTTGATGCCAAACTCATCTACCGGGCTTATTCGAACACCTACCTGCGCTGCGTCAGTCTCGTAAGTGTAAATGTGCGAGGCTTGTTCCAAAGTGACTCTCTGAAGCTCGACGTTGTCCCGGAAAAGTTCGCTTCGTGCCTTCGTCATTTCCAGGATCTCCCTCACGTTGAGGATGTCCGCACCGTAGTCCAACCTGTAACCGTCACTTCTCCAACAATTGTAGTTTGCGCGCTTAATATACACGTATCAGAAAATATTCCAACGTGATCAGAATACACTTCACGGACATCATTTAAAAATGTACAACGTACCGTACGTCATATGGTACGAGGCGTTCCTCGCTATGCATCCGTCCAGAAGCAATATACAAGAACGTTTCAATAAAACAGAAAGTGAAAAGTGTTCAGGTTTCATTTTGAACCCATCAATACCTGATTTCTCGACCCAGTGCGTCTTTGACGGGCATAGCAAGCAAATCGGTTAATTTTTCCCCTTCTCTGACTAGAGCTTCTTCTAAGAGATCTGCAACGAAAATGTGGAATTTAAAACAAGAACAAACTAGTGCACTAAGTTCGAAATTGCCTTGTTGCCAACCGTACCAATGTTAGTTTGACTTTCTTGCAACTGCATAAGCGTCCCATGGGCTTTCTCCAATTGCTCCAAATCCGGGATCATGACCAAGTTTTCGTAAACATCACTGGTCGTTTGGAAATACTGAAATCCAATGGTGGAGTGAACAGCGCGTTACGTGAAGGGAGCCGCAGGAGTTGATGAGTTGTGCGGTACTTACTTCTGACACTAGCCTGTAAAACCTTGCCGAAGATATCAGTATGTTTCTCCTCCTTTCAAGCCTCGTGGCGAACGACCTGATGACAAAATCCATGAAGTCTCTCTGAGCCTGAAGGTCTTCGGGGATGGCAACGCCCGCTTGGACGGAGGCCTGCATCTTGTGCAAGAGTTCAGCGTATTGGCCGTAAGTCTCCTGTCGGAAAGATTTTTGTAAAGACTGTAATGAGGTCAGATAAGACAAAGTGATATTTACCCGGCAGTGAAGCTCCAAAGCCTCGTGTTCCCTTCGGAGTTTTTCTGCAGAGGCGATGTCGTAGCCCACTTGGTTATGAGACGTCAGAAGATCTTCACCTTTGGTCAGAACCCATTCCGTAACTCGCCGCACGCCACCCTCCAATTTGTTTACTTCCTAAAACAAAAGCATCAACTTGATACATCTTCAAAAATGTCAGTAGCAGGAGGTGGTATGAGCCCTACCTTGGCGTCGGCGAGCGACTTTTGGAGATTGGACCAAGCTTGATGAAGAGCCAGAAGGCGCGTGCGGGCCAGACCGAGTTGTCTGTCTATTTTGGCTCGGGTGTCGAGAACGTCTTGGCCAATCACTTCGGTGATCCTGGCAATCCCGAAGTCGTCCAACATGCTTCTGCCTGTGAGAGAAAACAGCATTAGCCCAGGTCCAGGTCGTAAGAGTAAAATCCACCTTGTGTGTGGGTGTGTACCTAAATTTGTGCGTATGGTTGTGGTTTGGGGGGAAGTTGCAGGCGTCCAAGTTCCGCCATGTGTAATAGAGGATGTACTGGCGTGAGATGTGGGGAGAGATTTCCCGTGTTGCCTGTGGTAAGTGTCGAAGTGGCTTCCAGGGTGTACACTCCCAGAGGAGTTGGAGACTGTATGAGGGTGGTGTTGTTAAAAAAATGCACTACCAGACAATGAGGATGTTCCCAGATACCCTAAGCTGTGACTTCATCGTCTAGTCGCTCTGAATGAAGCGAGGTTGGAGCCTTCACTAAAATTTGTATTTAACACATTTCATATGGTAAAGGTCAAACCTGGGCATCTCAGAACTTCACCAATTTCAATCTCACTCGCTTCGTAAAAAATATTGACTCGTTTTGGAAAAATAATGACAAGGAGCGTGCTGCTACGTCACTCAATCAGATCTGGTAGATGTATGTACCTTCCTGCAGACGATGAGTTATCTTTTTATTAGAACTCTGACCTGGGTATTCAGATAAAGAGACTCCAGGCTCAAGCAAGGCTGACAGGGAATGATTTCTCCAGACTGCGCACTCTAGGCTTTGTTGCCAAATTCAATAATATCGAGGAATGTCCCAAGTGTAATCTGGAGGCCCAAAACTCAATCTTCCATTTTATATGTCTGTCCTGTGGTGAACGGTTTTCCTTCTTTCTCCCCAGCGAATGAGGGACACTGATTTAGCCTCCCTGTTCTCTTTCAAGAAAACCCCTACGCCTGTTGGCTTGTAAGAAAATGTACTGCTTCTTAGTTAATTGTTACGCGCTGCCCAAAGCACCGCATAGGTGAACTGTTTGGACTGTGTGACTGGTTTGGACACTTCAAGATATAAAGTTGCGTTCCCTACACCTACCTTCTTGAACCAAAGAGTTAGCCATGTGACAAGTGTTGTTGTACGAAGCAGAGGTTTGCGTCATTGTCCTGGCAGCGTTGTTCATCCCCTCGCGGGCTCCTCTCAAGATTTTAGTCACTCTTTCCAACTCCGTTTGGGTTTCCATGTTCTCTCGAAAGAACCTCTCTGCTTTCTGAAAACAGTTCAAGCATTATGCACGGCTCGGATATATATTTACGACAAACCTGTTGTTAACTCACAATCCTATCCTGAAGCCAAGCAGCGTGGTCGTACTCCAGGGACCCTCCCAAGTCCGCAGTCAGCTGAGACGGCTCGATAAACTTGGTCAACCTCGAGAGAGGCACGTAAATCGGCTGTAAAAACAAGCCGTATTATACTTGTGTTTTGTATTTTTAAAGTCTTCTCAACGTGCCTCTTTACCTCTGCGTTCTTGCTGACTCGGGTGCAATTGTCCACCCGTTTGTCCCAGAAGGCTTCGGGACGGACGACGATGACGTTGGCCGCCTCTTCGACGAGCCCTTGCAGAAGATGACGGACGACGAGACGGCTCAGGCGCCAGTTGCTTTTTTGAGCGTCGAGAACGAATGTCAACCCCCTCCTTCGCGTCTCGTCGCTAAAAAAAAAAAAAAAAAAAAAAAAAATTAAAATAAAAAAATGCCCTAGATTAAAAATATGTAACAGCGACTGAAAGGGAAATGAAGGTGGATCTCACGTCCTTTATTGGAAAATGCCATGAAGATGCAACAGGGAGAAGGTCGAAACGTGAGCCTCACTCTCCTGATGGACCTTTACCCTTTACAACAGAGTGCACATAAAGCTCCCAGAGTGCCACAACGTTGAGTGCTTAGTAGGATCAGGCCCGAAGGGGAAGAAAGCCGAGTTTTCAGCCAAGTGCATGACGAGGTTCTTTTTTCCAAAGTGAACGTTGAAAGCTGTTCGTTAGAGCTTCATCAAAACCAAGACTTTCACTACACCTCAGAAAACTTTGTATTTAAGAGGTGCTTGTCGTGATAAATGACTTGAGATAACTGGGAAAGCACCTTCTCGAAGTCAGTGACCCAGCCGATAAATATGTAACGGGCTCGACAGGTTGGTGTTCAAGTCTTCCGGCTCTCACCAAGGCCAACGGGAAATTAATAAGGAGGAGTAATAGCCCCAATTTTCATTGGAGAATCGAACTGACGCTTTAACGAGGCGGTTGAATCCTCAGCCTCGAAATATCTCTTTACCTGAAAATGCTGAGGACGTAGTTGAGCGACTTGTCGAGTTGGGCTCGGTCGAAGGAGGCGACGTCGGGCGGCGTAGTGAGCTGGACGAGAGGACGTCCTCCTCTGTCCCGCCCGCCGGCCACCCGGAGGCTCCCGACCAGCCGCTCCATGTCTTCCGTCATGTCATCTTCTGTAACGAAATTTGAAATTACCAACACAACCATCAACCACAGAGAGTCCTGAAATTCGAAAAACACCATCGGGAACCACAAAGGAGCAATACGATTCTGAGAGAGTGAAATTTACCAGAAGATGACTTCCGCCGCAAAGTGCTGACAGTGATTGCCACTTACATACTTTCTTGTGCAGTGAAAGTTGCAGTGGAACGTGAAAAGGATAAACTAAGAAAGACCGAAGGAAAAGTGGGGCAATCCCATCTTAAAATTGCATCCTCCGATCCCAAACTGGCAGATGTTCCAGGGCGAGTTAAATCAACTGTGACTGAAGTTGAAGGTACTTTTACACGTCACTCTCCTATGGCAATGGAGGGCCAATGTACTGTCATTGATTTTGTATCCACAGTTCTGGCCGTCTTGCATGGCCAAACGCCACTGTTAGTAGTTCTGAACGTGAACTGTTATACCAGATAAATAACACTTGCTCGCCCGAACTTTTAAAAGTTTTTCATAGAATATCACCCTTTATTAAGTAGGAGTAACTTACCAACATGCGATCTAAAATTATACCCCCCTGCGCAGGATCCACTTGGATCTCGTCTGCGTTCTTTCCTCGTTATTTATTCCTTCAAAACCTAACACCTCATTAAATAGCCCTACACAACAGAATTTAATTATAAATAAGAGTGTTTTCCGGAGTTTTCTTCTTTTAGACAAAACTAAACGAGAGAATTCGAACTTATGGCATTTTTCATAATATTATGCGAGAAACAACACGTTGACGCCGACACAAAACACCAAATTCAGAATCAAAACAACCTATTATCAGTGACAATTTATCACAAAGAATTTTGGTAGGTAGTTTTCCACAAGAGTATGCACCTATGGAGGTTGATGAGGGACGTAAGGTAGGTAGGTACATAAAATAATATTTGATGTAATAGAAACAAAAGGTAGGTAGGTACATAAAATAATATTTTATATTATAGAAACAAAAAGAAAGTTTCTAAAACTTAAATAGGTACCTATAAAAACGAAAATTGCATTTAATGCAATAGGTAGATATCGTTCAAGGAACGCGGCATAACATTGTCCCTGGTTCAGAAAAACCTCGATTTATCCTCTTCACGTGTTTTGAAACAAAATAATATTTAATGTTAATCTAAATAATATTAAAAACACGATCTAGATCACAGGTAGGTCATATGACCTACGTTCCTATCCGCAGGTATCTCACAATCAGGTAGACCAATCGGGATGGTTTTTTTTGCAGTGTTCAGAACCACAAGAACGGAAACACTGTCCCAACATTTTTCCAAACAACATTCTCGAAACCTAACCATGGTTAAATTATTTGCATCGATAATTAAATTATCGATAAATTAAATTAATCGATTTTTTATAATTTGCGTATGAGCTCTCCTTTCGGTTTATTATTCTTGGAATAAATTATTAAATTTAATAAATAAGGTGTATTTATACACCTGTGTATTCGGGTCAGAGATCAAGAACGTTGATTGGCCTCAAAATTTGTCGATTGAGGTGTCGTTTCCCAAGTAATTTTGGACGCATTTTCATGGGGTCACACATTCGTACACAAATTTCGGAGGTGTCCTTTGAGTGTGATTTGATCAATAACAAAAGCGCGAGCGGCCTCTACCTACCAAACCTGAAATAATTCATGTCAAGTGGGTTAATATTAAAATAGAAGTTTTCATTGCTTTAATCCTAGGTCGAAACTTAAATAATATGGGCGTGGGGATTTTCCACTCCAAGTTAGGCCACTTCAGGCAAAGACCACAGTGTCTAACATTCATTAACTGACCGGTGACTGCACACGTTTTTGCATACATGTAAAACGTATTTTTCAACATGTAAAACGTTCAACTTCAAAATATTTTCCGTTTCGACGCGGCTCCAGGTTTGATGCGCAATGAAGTGAGCTCACAAATTAGGACGGTAGGTACCTAACAGATTTCCAGGGTGTTAAAAGTAGGGTGAGAACTCGGCGTGAACTGTCCTGTTGATGGTCGTTGACCGTGATCCCATTACAGGGGCTGCAGCTGCACTGAGACGGATCCTTTTCTTATGCGCTTCGGAGCAGACGGCTCAAATACCACCGATTACAGGAGTTGGGCTCGACAAAAGCTGAGGGAAGGTAAAAAGTTTCAAATTGAGTGTGGAGGAACGAAAAGTCACGTGCAAAAACGATCCGTCGGAGAGGCTCTGCTGGAAACTCTTTCTACTTCAAAACTAAATCATCCTCCTCATTGGACTCCGTAGCCGGATGGGAACTTGTTGCTGGGGAAAAAAAAACGCGTGTTTCGAGGCTGTCTGAGAAAGTCGAGGCGTGTGAGTTGTCAGCAGTTGCAGAAGCAGTAAACGTTTTACAGATCACACGATCTTCTTTACCAAACACGACGCCGGGTTATACAACGATGAGAACGATACCCACCTCCTGATGTGATGTCTTGCTCGAATACTTTTACGTACATTTCGTTATATTGTGGATTGAGTTATGTCATACTTTCCCAACCGCTTCTTACTTATAATATACCGTACGTTGTTTCTTAAGAAACGAATTTAGACAAGGGTAAGTCTAAAGCGCGCATGAAAGTATCTTTGCCTGTTCGAAATTCACCTGTCAAACGACCCCCATTTCTGTACGGGGGTGCCAGTTTCTTAATAAGGCGCGTTCTGTGAAACACTTGACCACCTTGTACCGACCGTGAGACCGGAATTAAGTGTAATTTGTGTCGCGTGCGTCCTGATGAGAACCATGTTGTGGTAAATTACCTTATTCATTAGGTGATCAACTTTGGGAGTAATTTTAAAAGACAGCTGCATGAAAAAGCTTCATTAAACTTTTACACAGTCATCCGGCCAACTGCCAAGTTTTAGGTAGGTACAGACCGAGGTCAAGTCCACAAGGGATTTTGTCGCCAACACTATCAGCAGAGCGAATGCGGTTTATCCGGCATGTCTGGGTATCCGGTATCCTTTTTCCAAAGGCCGGCCGCACGCACGCATACCAACACACGCGGGTCACCGTTGGTGGGCAGACACGGGACGGTCCTTTTGTATGGAGATCCGAAGGCCGCCCTGAAAGGAGTCGTGGCACATCGGGAAGGGGTATTTGAATATGATTGTAACCCCGGCGGGGTATAATGGGACGAGGTCTCTTGGCAGTATGGGAAATCCATTATCCGTCTCTATCGTCACCTAATGAACGAGCTCCGCCCCTCCGTCAGCTGTTCACCTTGCGGCACGTTCGTAGACGTTTGTGAAGTTCTTTCCATGGTGTCCCAACAGAACGACCTTTTCACAATAGATCTAAACACTGTAGACATCTAGTTTTCTACGGATCTTGTTTCTTACAGACTTTTCCAAGGGTAATCTACAGTTTTTGGCAACAAAATGTCATATCGCTTGGGTCACGAAATTAGATAATCTGAAATCCACCTCTCATTTTGTGTCAATAACATACTGATAATCAGACTATACTGATATTATCAGTATGGTAGAACATTCAATGTTCTAACGCCGCTTCCGCATTATCCCAAGGTAGTTCTACGTTTTTTGAGCGCAAATTTTTGTGTCCCACGGCCAGTTTGGCACTCCTGCCTAAGACAAGAAGAAGAAGTTCCCAAACAGCAAAAACACTGATAAGAAGATGATAACTCACACGCCCAGTGGGCGTCGCCCACCCAAGTTCGGTAAGAACACTTCCAAGAACAGTTTGTCGATTTGAAAAACTATTCTGATAATTAAGTTCCTATGACAATTATAATAATCATTATACTTGTAATTATTGTTCTTAATTATTAAGAATGACAATAATAATTATTATTATTGTCATATTTCATAGGATTACTGGTTTTTTAATATTGTTCATAAAAAATCTTGAGATGGAGAAGAAATCACGATCTTTGCTATACCTACGTTAGTTTGTAAATGGGGAAAAACTCGTTTGTTCCTATCTTTTTGGGGTTCTTCAACCCTTTTTTTCGTTTCCAGATGAAGAAGGGCCAGTAGAGACAGGTATTTTGCATCTTTAGTCCCCTAGCAAGATTTGTAGGAAAACGAGTCGAGTCAAGAGTGGTCTCCGGAATAATTTTGGGCATAAAATCGATTTATTAGAGTTCCAGAACTACACAACACCGTATACAACACCGATTGGGGTCTTCAAGAGGCAATTGAGGGACTGCAGGTGGTGTTTATGAAGAACTTCGGCCAGGCAGTCAAATGAGGTGTAGTTTTAGGAATAATTTTGGATCAAAAATCGATTTATTGAAGTTCAACGCCTTTGCAGCACCATTTGGGGCGTCGAAGGGGCTCGTGAGGAGCCGCAGGGGAATTTATGAAGGGTTTTGGCCAGGGAATCGTTTGCGGAATAATTTTGGGTGTGAATTCGACTTATTGGAGTTCCAGACCACACCATTGCTCTAAACCAATTGCAGAAGAAAAAATGACAATGGCATGTTGTTAAAATGGTGATGGGTTTTCTACCAAATTATGCTTCGTACTAAATTTTTATGAAATTTTATACTGTTTTGAAAAAAATGTTCGAATTTTGCAAGGGTTCTTGGCAAAAGATTATCCTGCAATCCCCAGGGTGTTTTTTTTTTCTTTCTCGAAAACAGGCGAGGAACTTAATTGAACCCATTGGTTATAAGAACAGCAGGGGGTTATAAGAGACAACAACAACAACAACAACAACAACAACAACAACAAATCTTAATCCCAACAACAGTTCCCCACTTTTCACAGTCGACAATTTTTGTGTGTGAAGCCTGTAACAATTCTTAACACCATTATTTTTCGGAGGACCACACCGTCATCCAGGTAGGTAACAAAAATCGTTGAATTTTCACGTGCAGTGCGCTATGTCCTATTCCCCACATAGGGTTAATAAGAGACAGATGTGAAAATCATCAATTGGCAAGTCAGAAACACTTGCAGGGAACTTCTAGTGTTATAGGAGGCAACGTGTCTCCTAATACACTGAAAGTTTCACCCCTCCAGATTCATACCAAAAAAAGTTTTGAATTTTCAAAAATGTCAGCCAAAACTTTCAGTTCTGAAGGCCCATTGATGCACCAAGGAGATTTAATTGAAAAAGAAAAAAAATTTCATCATCGAAGGGCACGCCAGACCAGAAGTTTAATCTGTGCTCCGGAAAAACAGATAGCAACATAAAAACCTTCATTTTCAAAAAATAAGAGACTGTCCAAATTTGTTTTCTGCAAGATTCCTTTCGGCAAGGCCGAACGACGCGTACACAATGTGTACAACACACTATTCGGGTTTTGCCACTTGGACTAAGCCAAATTATGACGATCAGTTATGAACGTCACCTTAAGAGGGATTTCATAACAAGTCATTGAACTTGCTCATTAATTCTTCAACTATAATCGGATTCCTGCCCGAGGAAAGTAACGCGACGTCGGGACACCCAGTGGTTCATTTTGAGGTAACCTAGTGAACAGAAATGACTGAATCCTCCATTACGTTAAGACTCGCCTAACGGGTACGGACACAATCGCGCTGATCGATTCGAAAGTCATTCGGATTTATTGGTTCGGCTGACCATTGCAGACAGTCCACCAATCATGACAACGGTAAAAAAGAAAACATTCCTTAACGAAGTGCAGCTCCTTAGATTGAAAATCAGGAATGAATTTGAAACGGTATGTCAAAAAGTTTTATTCGTTGGAATTTTGCACAAGAGCTTATTATTATTTTTTGTAATGTGCAAAAAAATAATTAAAAACATTGTACACTTGAAAAATGTTACCTTCGACAAATAAGGGCTCCCTAAAATTAATTTGAAAATGACTCTTCATGCGACCTCCAGGACCTTTAGGAGCCCCCCTTAAATGGATTCTGCTCACAAAAATACTTCGCAAACGACACTACACTAGACCGCCAACTTTCGCCGATCGGGCTGAAAATCTTGCGTGCACAACAGTGTTGTTGTCTAGTTACTAGATGATAAATAGAACATAATAATATTATTATTATGTTGACAATAATATTGTCAACATTTCAGATTTAAAATAGAATCCCCCCCCCCCCCCTCGGTGAGGACGGTAGAACATTCCAATATTGGAATCTACACAGCATGAAACATACGGACAAATTTTGATCCCGTCGATTACTCTCGAGAAGAATGAGCCAAAAATTCAAAATACCTACCACATTTCTTTGATAAGGCTGCAGTTTTGGAGAACAGAAAAATTACGCTAGGCATGAATCGATATAAGATATAGGTACGTGAGGTACCAAGTCAGGGGACAGCGTTAAATGTCCCATCCCTCCGAAGAAACCAAACATTGGGAAGAGAGCGTTGAGTTTAAAAGGCCCTGGATAGGGGATTGGAAAGGTTTGCGTGTCAACATCCTAGTTCGGCGTAGCGGCCAGGTTACCGGTTCCCTCCCAAGTTCTCAAACCCGTCTGAAAACGGCCGTTCGCCGAGGGAATTTAAATTCCACTGGGCGAAGGCAACGCCCAGAAACCCGGCGGGCGGCTCTTCAACTTCTTACTGGCCCAACGGACCAATCAGGTTCGAGCTTTCTCCCGAAGGTGGGTTTGACCGTTGGAGGCCTTTAAATTTTTTAAAAAATTTTCTTTTGTAAAAGTGTGTAGTATTCATCCAAAATCACTCGAGACTAACCTTTTTGGCTGACTTCTTTTTAATTATTTTAGGGCGACAATCGCGGCACATATGCACTGAACTTGGAAGGATCGCACTTCTGACACGGGGAGATGTTGGTTCTCCAGGCGGCTGTTCAGAACTGATCCTGGAGCCTCAAGTGCCGTCTAACCCCCTTCGTCCCCCGAACGAGACCTGTTGCGCTCCCACCTGCATCTACAGTCTGACCAGACGTCAGTGGTGGTTTTTTTCAATGAAAACAACCGACCTGAAACCCGAGTGGTTCCCAATGGGATACAAAGAAGAACATGAACAGAAAGGGGACACCCTTGAAAAAAACCGACAACCTGTAAAATCCGTAGAACCAAGCTGCAAAATGGACGATGGTATAAATAAATACCTTCACGAACATAGGTACTATAAAACGTACTTTTTTTTTTGATTTTTTTTCAAAAGTTTGTTTTTTACTTGAAAAATATTTGACCTCCTGGGATCCTTCAAAAATCCCATTTGTAACCCCATGAAAGCCCTACATATCGTCACAGTGAAATTGGATCGTTCCGGTACCCTCAAAAATGGATTCTACGTCCAAGAATACTTCGAAAACGACACCTAACTCGATCCCATAGCCAAAAGCCTTAAAAAAACCCTCCCGTAGCCCCCATAGCGCCCACGGGTTTCGGCGATCGAGCTGAAAACCTTGCGGGCACAACTAGATGGTAAACCGAGTATTTTGTTAAAAATTTCAGATTAAAAAAAAAAAAAGAAGCCTACTGCTCAAAACGGCCCAGACGGCGGACGGACATTTCGGATTTAGCATGTAGACCTCTTGAAACGGATAATGTCAAATTTTGAAGCCGATCGGAGTCGTCGAACTCCGTCGCGATTACATAGGTGTATTATTCCAAGAACAATAAACCAAAAATTGACTGAATAGTGGTCAGATCTAAACCAGGTCACTTGATTGGACCACCAGATTGCTGCTGGGTTAAATATTTCAATGAAAAATACATTTAATACAGCATAACATGTTAAAAGTAAATATTTACAGACCATTTTCCTTACACTGGATCGATTCAACGTATTTCTAGCCGACCACAAAACTATTCAAAACTAGTAAAAATCTTGATTCAGTTAACAGGAACTTGCGAAGATACTTTTTCGCGTTTACTGAGCCAACGGAGTCAGAAGACTGGAAAATTGTGCCCAACCACCGCAGCCGGGTAGGACTTAACGGATTCGCACCTGACACCTGTGTTTGGACGGTGGGCGGAGTAGTTTTATTACGCCCGAGGGTTTTAACTGCTACTAATAACCGGGTAGGGCAGAAGGTAGGCCCTGCAGTACCTACCCGTTCCCACAAAAACGCCGTCAGAATGGTTTTACAAAGATAACCACCCACGGTGACCTACAAGATGGTTGAACTGTACTGCACAGTGCAAGTTTGTACTGTTTTGTGTGTTTGTTGAACTTTTGTCAAATTGAAATTTGAAGCTTCAAAAGTTTTTGATTGTTATAGCATGGTCTACTTATTATTAAAACCTATGGCTAGGAGACATACTAGGTCCCCAGGTGATTGAGGATCAAAGCAATGAACGAAAATCTGATACAAGTTGTACGTCCTTTTCCTATCTCAAGACCTCATATTATAATTTCATAGTTAAATTCTCAGGTACATCTTGGATGATGGACAGACAGTGGAGGGAATGTGTAGGGCGAAGAGCACCATAATGCACTGTTGCTATTCTTTCATGTCTATTCAGTGGGAACGTTGCTTTACACGGCAGGCGCCCGCCTCTGAGCCAAAGCATGTACCATGCAAAAATTCCAAAAATGTATAAACTTTGCTGTATAGAAGAAACTTTGTCGTTTTTCTAACGCTCATAGTAGTCTGGATTTTGTGCCTCCCTTGCGCAGGTATTGTATGATACGCTCCCGTTTACAAAACAAATGTTTGCGCCGTACTTCACACTCCCCTACCTTCGTTTGAAAGCCAGAGGAAGCTTAATAAACTTGATCTGAGGGCTGTAATCAAGTCTTTTTTCTTCCCCCTTTTTTTTCTTTTTTTGCCCCTCCTTCCTCTACAGATGCAGTCCCTCTTCAAATAGGCCTTTTTAGCTGTCCAAGAAAGACAAGAGGAAACTGGGGATACCCAGGTAACTACATCCTGACTGGTGTATCATCAAAAGGCTTGGAAGAAAAAACATTTCTTGTTCCACGGTCAAACGGTTTACGAGAAACATTGTGCGGCCCGTTCAGTTGAGAACTGGAATCCCATAAAATTGGCTAATAAATCAAATACGCTCAATCAACCGGCCAACAAGTATCGCCATACCCGTCTTTCACTGACCTACTTCATCTGGAATGTTTACCGAGGCAGGAATCCGAGGTTTTTCGTCTTCCTACCGCTTCATCAGATTGGGTCCAGCCGCGTTCCAGATCCGGTAATCACTTGAGGGCCTCCGGTTATAGCTACGAGCGTACAGCTGGGAGTCAACCGTGAAAAAAAAGGCCGAACACTAGAAGCGCTGTAAATTGGATTACACAAGAAATTATTGTCGTTTTAGGACTGAGCATAGTTGTCGGGCATTCCATAATTCGATTCTACGTCCTAAATTACGCCGGAAACGACACCTCATTCGAGTCACTGGCCGGAATATTAAATATTCCATGTAAATTTAACACCTTATACCCATCTTTACGCCATCTTACATGGTTGTTTGCTGGCATAAAGATGACTAGGTATAAACTAACTGCTGATGGTATAAACCTCAGAAAAGTCGATATCGACCCAGAACAAAATATGGATGGAGGTACATGAACAAAAACTGATTTTTGGAGTCGACGAGAGCTAAAAATCGACCCCTAATCTTCTTAATAGGTAATTAGTTTAAGTAACCGCAACATGTTCAGGTTATGATCCGTAACCTGCCCGGTTAGTAACATAACTTGGGGGTCAAATAGGTGCACTTGTGCCAGATTTTTCCCCACATAGTGAAGGGATTTGGAGTAAGCAGAAAAAATCTTGTACCTAATTTTATCGCTGATTCATACGTACAGAATCCGCCTAAATGTGGAAGTTAAGCTAAATAATTTAGCTTAACTTAATACATATAAATTATTTATCTACCCACATTTACTTGATGAGGTTAGATAATATTCTAAATTAACTAAATTCCGCCTGACCACCCTAGAAATTCGGCCACCAACGATATTTGACCTTCCCCATATTTTACTTTGATCACACACAAAAAAAAAAAATAATAATAATAAAAAAAAATTTATTTAAAAAAATAATTTTTTTTTTAATTAATAAAAATAAAAACACGTTAAAGCAAGGTCCTTCCTCTTGAAAGGACATAGACCTCCCGCTCCCCGTTATAGGATTTTTCAAAACTAAAAACTAGTCATGTATATCACTATGTAGTGTAATGATCCAGGTCACCTGTAACGATCCATCTCGTCTTGAAGAGGTGCTTGTAGCACAGAGGTTTATTAGCCTTTCGAGTCAGTTCGTAGCGAAGAACCATCTCCAGCTAGAAAACAAATTTAAATATTAAAAAGAAGGCTCAAATAGAGAAACTCGCAGTCCTATTTAAAAAAAAGTTGTTTTGGATGTAATTTGTTTCACGTTTTCACAACATGCGAAATTCCAAAAGTTTCTATGAACCTTTTTCTTTTTTAACATTATAAAACTGACAATGTGCCAAAAACACTTCACACTAATAACAAACGTAAATGCTTACGTAATATGAACGATCCGGAGTAAAATAGAGGCTGTGTCACGAGACAAATGTGAATGAGCCGCACGACTGTCTGTTCTCATCAATGAAGCCGCACAAAGTAAACGATTATTGAGTGTCCCTGAAAGTGAAGACATACAAACGTGCAAACAACCGCCCACCTTGGCGATGAGGCCCAAACACTATTGTTCGGAATATCATTTCGACAGTTTCGTTGTCAGTTTCGCTACGGAGCGATTTGAGCTGTGAGTTGTAAAGTAGCAGGCCGGTCTGTGGGCCCAGTTGATTGTGGCAGTCAGCGGACCCCAATCCCTACAATTATGTATGCCACTCCCAAGTTCGAAAGCCCAGCAGGTGAAGAAGCCGTCCTTACCGTTAGTCAGAGATAGTCAAGCTCAGCATCTGCAAAGTGGGACATGAGAGGTCACCAGGTGATACTCCCTTCTCAAACGCTCGTATAGGGTTTTACTGTCTTTAAACCCCTCCTACCAATCCCATTCACGCAAGAAAGTTGTACCAATATGGCAACTTTCTATCTGACTCGGAAGGAGAAAACTAGATCTATTCTGAAATTTCAGACCCAGTAGCAGTTGGAGAACTCTACATGGATTGTACGAAGACGTTCCACGCCCTCAGTCACGGATACCTTCATGATCAAGTCATCGCAAGCGAGTTCACATTTTTAACCCTGGGTTCACCCCCAGAAGATGAGCCCCATTGTGTCACGCGACGGGTATATCCTGGTCGGCGTATGGGATTTCGTGACTGGTGAAAGTAATAAGCGACCATCCCAACTGGATCGGACAATGGAGAAGAGGACGAGGTTTTGATGAGAGAGTCTTTATGAGAGTCGACGGTAATGAAGATGAAGTAGCGAGAAGACGATCATCACACCTACTCTGTGGATACAAAACCGTGCTGCCCGCAGGAATAATACGATTCGTATTATTCCTGATTAGTATTATACGAGACATACAACACAGGGGGGTTACAGATGAGGGCCATAAGCTACTTTTGGTTATAACCAAAAGTAGCTTATGGCCCTCATCTGTAACCCCCCTGTAACCCTATAGGGTTGCCTGACATCATTTCAAGGATGTCCTGAGCGTCCTGTCCTGATAAAAATTCAAGCGTCCTCATAAACGTTCTGATTTGTTTTTGTTTTTTTAGGTTCAACATTGAACCTCAATTGGACAAAAAAATAGAGCTTTGTGGTATGTGGTAGATGCCCTTCCCCCAAGCGACCCCCCCCCCCCCCACGGGTCACTATCTGTCCCTACATAGTGTCCGTATCCACTGCCTTATTATTATAAATCGCGAACCTCAGTAGGCAGAGATTTTTTATGAAGTGTCGCACTGCTGAAATTTTCGTGAGCCGTGTCTTCCACTACACTAGCGTCAGGGCTATGTTCATAATGTTGTCACGAACTTTGTAGCATGTTATAATTATCAGAATCTATCAATTTAATTAAATAAGAAGCCACCAGGCAGTTCAAACTTTAATACTGCTGTAAATTTCCGCAGGTATTCTCATCAAATTGCTATGGGTCAAAATCTGCCGAAGATGCTGTTCACATGACATGTACTATTGTTACCGTAGGCTCGCCCAGTAACTTGTCGCCAAGGGAGGCCGGGGCCGCTGACAATGTCTTCCAAAAACCCACTCTCCCGGCGGCCATGGAGGAGCTGTCCCCAATGGCTGCCCAGGCAATGGGTTCGCGCTTAATAATTATGTCGCCAGGGGATGCCCAGTCCTCGGTCCCAGTCAAAAATGCGTTTGAAAAGGCGGCGAGATCGGGAGTATTTGCAGTTATCTCGTTAGCGAGAGAAGTAGGGCTTCCCGGTCACGCCGCCGGAAGTGACGCTTCCCGTGAATCGCGATTGAACGAAGAGGGGCGGGCAAGCGAATTGAAATTGGAAGAGTTCAGTCAATGCGGCTACAGTTACTAATGCGGTTATTACAGTTTTCCATATCCGTTTCTCATCAGTCAATTTTCGTTACCTACCTAACTGCACCTATTATTTGAAGTTTTGTTGTTAGGTGAAGTTGGTTCAAGATCTGAGAGAACCGGCTGCAGAGAACCAGTTTGGAGAGCCATAAAACTGGGGTGAACTGGCTGAAGAGGTACAGAACCGGTCTGAAGAGCTATTCAACCGGGCGCAGAGCCATAAAACTGAAGTGTTTTAAGAGGAGCTGAAGACGTAAAGATCCAATCTGAAGGGCTGTAGAACTGGTTGCAGAGATGGAGAGCCTATTTGAACCGCTTGCAGAACTATAAAATCATTTGGTGTTAAGATGCTGGTTTTTAAATTTGTGTGCTAAACTTTTCAATAAAAGAGGGTTTGGGGAAAATGTGTGCTGATCTTGCTTTTCTCAAAATTAACCTAGCACCCCCACTGTTTGTTTCCCACCACGTTGTTCTCTCCTTCCATCGTAAGTCCTACTTCATTCTCCCCACCACTCAAGTAGAAAGGCGTCCTATCTCAAGTCCTATAATGACGATAATTTTTTTTCCTCTCGATCACCATCATTTCCAGCGTGGATTCCACGCTCATAATGATTAAATTACAGTCCACACAAAGTGTTCGAACGGGCATTTCATGCCCTTGAAGGGCCTCCGGCTTCCACGTTTCAGAAACACTCAGGACACGGTTCTCCCCACCAAATTACTAGATAACTAGGTAAGTGAAGTCGATGTTGAAAAATTCAACGTCCCTCATTAAAATATGACGAACAACAGGATATGCCCACAAAAATATATTAACCTAGCCTCGATTTCGTTAAAAGGCTACCTAGTTCAGGAGCTATAAAAAATAAAAAGTGTAAAAATTTGGCGCTTTTTCGAGCTGCACACACAAAGTCCCCGACGATTTTTTTAACTTCAAACTCTAGTACGTGTCCTAACAACATAAACAGAACGGGTAGTTCTGATTTCTTGATAATATCAATATTTTATTATCAATATATTATTATCAAGAAATCAGAACTACCCGTTAGTTGTTTTAGCCTTTTTAGCGCAACCTTTCCCTCAAAAAAGGGAAAGGTGCGCTCATCTCTTCGACATGTTTTTTTTTTTTTGTGTATCACAGCATCACGCCCGAACGGCTGAACAGATTTTCATGAGGGTGGTCTCATGTGATCAGCGAGTTCTTGGGGTGGTTATAGGCTATCAAAATCACCTCCGTCGTCGACGATTCGTCCGATCCCGACGACATAGTTTGGTCGTTAGATACCTAGTGTGTCAAGTTACGAATTCTTAGGTACGGTTTTGGGTTCGTAGTAACAGAAAGGTTGCGCTCTTCTATTCAATTCAATTGATGGCTTGTTTTAGTGTTCTTATGGCCTGTGATGGAATTGGAGGAAGTCTTGGAAAACCTCGAAGACGCAACTAATTATGATTACAATAACAATTATTTTAATCAGAATTAATTGCGTGTTCGAGGTTAGATTAAAATTATTGTAATCTGTAAATTAGAGGTAACTTTAGGTAAGTATTTGGTTATTTCAGTAATTCGGACAGTAGTAGTGATCTAATGCATCATAACGCCTAGTGCACGTTTTAAAGTTCTCGGTACCGGCTGAATGTGAACAAGATAATCAACTAACTACTGCAGCAGTATACCAGTTTAAATACTGGTCGATCCTCTCTAGACGGTTGTGGGTATCTCCCCCCATTTTGGACAAAATCTTTATAAAGATTTGCACATAAATGTGCAACGGTGGTGGCTTCAGGTCAGTCTTCGGTACTTTAATCTGAGCCCAACCCAAAGGGAAGGTTTTTTGAAAGGGTTCGGCTATGGTCGTTAGGTGTATCGAAAGCATTTTGTGGACGAAGAATCCGCATGAAGATGGACGGAGACTCCATAGAAGAATGTCAGGACAAATGAGGTGTCGTTTACCGAGTAATTTTGGACGCATAATCCATTTTTCAGGGACCTAGAAATCCAATTGGAGGGAGAATGACAAAAACTGGATCTTAATGGTGTCAAAAACTGGCAAAATCGTGCCCATGGGAGGCGAGTAGCTTTTCATTAGGTTTCCATGAAAAATTGATGAACTGGCCGACCCTACTGGTTGTTTATAGTGTCAAACGAAAGTAGACGTCCGAAAGAACCTGAAAGTATCCAGTATCTTAACCACAAAGCCACTGACTGTAGAAGGTATAGCAAAACCATCTGAAAATCCCTCGAGAGAGCCAAAAACTGGGGTTTTACTCTGCATTTGCACCAGATTTTATTCACTATAAATCCAATCTCAACGAAGTATCAGGGGGTAATAAAAGGGATAATAAAAGCCCCCTTTCCCACAACAATTTCTGGCTCCATATAATTCACAACGATAAAACCCGCGATACCGACGTGAGCTGCGGGTAATTGCCTAACCTGATCCATCCCCAAGTTGGAGTCTCCCTCTGGCGGGCAACAGGTGGACTTGCGGTGTCTTCAGGACGATGACGCTCTCTGACTTCAAACTTTCCAACTTCGTCTCCCCACCCAGGACGAAGGTGGAAAAACAACCTGATGACCCGACGTACCTCCGGGGGAAGTGGAAGAATTCGAAGAAGGAGAACCCGTTGGCCCATTCCGAGTTCACCGTCGAGTGCCGACCGTTCGTGAGTTCACCGTCAGTTTTCCGTTCCCCCCCAGTTTTCTGTTTTCCGGCGAAAATTTCGGTCAACACTCCGTTCAAACTGTGCTCGCGAATGAACATCGGTTTCAACAGTCGAAGTCTACAGTTCAGTGAAGAAAATGCCCTGTTCCGCAGTTACGCTCTCCCTGGCCACTATAACGGCAATAGTGGCCACGGCCCTGATGGCCATCGCCTTTTCTACGGATCATTGGCTCTACACTGAAGTGAAGCGATCTCAGATAAAGGTGAATATAATAGTGCAAGTACATTAAAATTAGTACCTACCTACATGAGTCGTCTTCATTTTAAGAAAGGAGATGTCTCATGGTGGTAATTTTGTTCCAAGAATTTTGTCCATAAATGAAGAACCTGTGAAATAATTTTAGAAAATTAATGAATTTGGTGTAGTGTCTTTTTAAATGCACCTGGCAAGTTTCAACCGCCTTCCCAGTGAAACAGTCTTAATGAGTTTCTGAGGTAACCAGAGCAAATCATGGCTGCAGTGATGACTTAGACTGGATGAGCGACCAAAAGTGACAGAAATGACACGCAAGACAAGCTGTGCATTAACTTGAATGACGTAGTATTATGATGAGGAAAGCGTCAAGAGACGAAGTTTCAAATGTAGCACCAAATCCACACAATATCGAATTATGTATCAACTTAAATGAACAAATAAATCACCAGGGTTGATGATTTTCTTCTCTGAGAAAAAGTTCTCTTAGAAACCCTAAAAATTTTTAGCGAAGAACTCATGTGACTGTGCGACTTAAAAGGCTCGAAGTGAAATTTCCTCAACCCGGTGAGTTAGCATTTCGATTGGCGGAATCGGCGAGTAAAGCCCTGAGAACGACGAGGTTAATTAGCGTTGAATATGAAACGCAGGTGAAATCACGTTCCCAGGACGTCAAAGGCCGTTGATTAACTGAGAAAAGGAATGAAGATGGGCGGCAGATCCGAAGATCATCCTCTGATACATAGCTGAAATAAGATAAGATCAGAGAGCATGGGATCCCATTGTTCGGGAAATTTTGAAGGATGAGCCTCCCAAAATTAGTCATTTGGTCGGTTGCTGAAAGTTTCACACAAAAATAACAATGTCAATGTCGGGAGTCGAGTGCTTTGTGATTTACAACCGACCCAAAACGTGCTCATACAGTTTTTTGTGCGGTATGAAGTTGCCTCTGGCATCTGCATGATCTCATAGTTCAGGATGAGTGATGATACATGCACAGCGGCTTCGTCACGGCAGGGCGATTAGGTCAACAATCTCAGTTCACCTGTAGGTCCGCTGACGAGGGTAATCGCTGCTGATAAAACGCTCAGTTATTGTCATCAACGCCAGAAAATTGTCAAAGGCTACAGCAATCCTTCGTACGCCCTGGATTTGTCGATAACCCCGATGAAGAAAAATCTCAAGAAATTCGTCTACGTGATGCAACGACGGCCCATAAACTTCGAAATCAATTGGGGCCTACGCGTGACGCCTTATAGGGCCGATTTTCGCCCCACGAAAAGGGAAGATTGGCCTCCAAGTTGGTGACAGGTTGATTCCCCCCGTTGGGAATAACCGTGTCGGAATCGAAAACAAGACTTTTGTGAACGACCACAAACACAAGGCGAGTTCATTGTTCTGTTGGGGGGGGGGGGGGGGGGGGTGCAGTGTGTGAGGCAACCCCCGAAGTGTACAATCGAAGAGGAAACGATTCTCGAAAGGGTTGTAAACGACACGTAAACTGATCAAGTGGGACGTGTTTTAACGCGCGAGTTTTGTTATGTGAGTCGGCCCAGAAAAAAAAAATTCAAAACCGCCTCGAGGGTTGAAGAACGATAAAAGCATAAACGTTTTCGAATCAACGAAAAACATGCAAGATATTATCTCTCCTCCTTGCACAATGCGATTCGGGTTTGGGCATTTTGTGAGTGATTTTCGAAATAATTCTTTCTTCTCATCTTCACATATTCGCGTTCAGCGCCCCTCAAATATGGACAACAACACCCCAGTTCTTCCTGAGGTTCCTTTTTACAATTCGCTCATTTTATTCTACATTTAAACTCTCCAGTATAAAAAGACTGGAATCTAAGGGCGGGTGCTAGTTAGGAATCAACTATAAGCACCCAAATTTGAATTTTGAACGGTTTATAGCTACTGTACTGTCAATTAATATATTAATATATTGTTGGTATAACCGTAATAATGACTTAACTGGTCAACTGAAAAGTATAAATTGAATTCTTGTCAATATGGGTTCGACAGAATTCTTGTTTTTCAATTCTCAGGCCAAAACCCTCACAAAGCATTTTGCTTACTTAAAACCAACTTAAAAACCTATTTCTGCTCCCTAAAAACAAGTTTCTGTCAATTGAAAATCGGTTTCCGCTGACTAAAAGACCTTCTTGTGAGCAGTATTTATATTCCCTGAGGCCCTCTAATCTGGCATCCACAAATACAAGGCTCTCGATAATACAATCGCACGGATGTTATTATTGTTATCCAAACAAATCATTTCAATTCCAATTACTATGATCAGGAGGGTTCATCAGGGAAACCCAGAAATTTCTTTCCACGTAATCATTTCTGTGTTGCCTTGATAGTGTTATTCTCCCAACTAATTACATTGAATGTATGGCTAATCGTGCCTTCAACCTCTCCTGTCTCAACTAAACCAGCAGAGCTTGGAAGGTTCCCCTTTTTCCAACCTTAGGTTCCACTTAGGACGTCTCTGCTGGTGGACCGACAGAGGGGAGCCAAGAGCTTGCGGTTGTGTTCTTTGAAGATTCTTCCATGTGTTTGGAATGGGGTTGTTACATTACAGGGGGGGCCTAGAAGCTTTGCAACATGATAGAATGTAACATGGTCAGCTGACCGGTAATTCCATGTAACCTGAAGCTCTATCGTCTGAGGTCTGCAGGCCAAGCAGATTACGCTAGTCCGAAAGTTGTTATTGTTATCCAAACTATTCAATTCCAATAAATTCATTGCCAGCGTCAAGAGCGGTCAGTCCAGTTAGGCTATTAAAGGAATGTACTTTCCACAAAGTCATATCAGTCTCGATCTTGTTATTCTGATTACTGATGGCATTGTATGAATGCCATTGTGAGAAAGTTGGAAATCCTTCAGCCTAAACAACCTCATCGATTTGACTCACGGAAGGGTGACTTTCTTTTTAATAAGCTCGTCCAACCTGGGAATCGGGGTCTCGAGCGTATTCTAAGGTGAACTTGCCCCTGAAACTGGTCAGCGGGTTTTTTTAAGGGAAATGACCCGCAAGTAAACCTGTCGGGCCGCGAAACAGGAAGGCAATTTGGAAAGTTGCAGACGAAGCTCGCCGACAAAATGAGGTTTTTTGGAGTTCGATCGCGGAACGACGACGAGGACCGTACAATTTATCTCACCCTGGGTTCAGAAAAAGGCGAAAAGTACTGCAAGTACGATATTTTTACGGGATAAAACTCCGGGCGGAATAAAACCAGGAAAGCGGAAAACACTGAAGGAAAGTTGCTCTACAAGAGCAATCCACTACCACGAGGGGAAATGGCGGTAAAACTCTCGGACTCACCATTACAACCGAATCACCCGGATCGAATCGTCTCAAATTATCAATGTCCATGCTTTCTCAACCAACACTTGAAGGGACTCAACTTTCAATTTGCGAAGAAATTACTTTTCATGCATCGAATAGCAAGTTTTTCATGCCCCCCTCCCCACGCTCTAGGGGGATTTTTGAATAGTCAAAAAACCATTTCTCATGTGAGGTCCAATCGAAGTGAACACGAAGTAGTGGCCTTGCTTTGGAGTCGCCCTTGAGACATTTTTTCATGGGGTGCGGCTCCGAAGGCTGAATGCATTAACAAGTCCAGGAAAAAAAGTGGTTTGATAATTACTCCTGAGAATATCGTTAGCTCCTACTTTTGTTTCACAGGTTTTGGACCTTTTTCGTGTCTTCAACAGACCCCCCAATTACGTACAGAAATGGAAAAGAAGGACAGAACGTGACAAACACGGTTTCAAAGGCAGGAAGCAAGCAGTAAGATAGACAGAGACAAGACTTTGCTGGCATAGAATGGCAGTAACTAGTGCTAGATAGAACCAGTAACGGATTGAGTGAACCCAAAACAAGTGGGTGTCACCGTTACGGGCCGAAGGAGCATGTGATCCCATTCCGAACTGTGCATTCTACCAAACGGATGTCCACTAAAGATGGTACCGACAGGACACTGTACACGTTAATTAGCTCCCCTAAAAGATATTTTCCTCGTCAAGAACCGCACAATCTGCCACTTATCAATAGCCTAACGAGGTGGTTTCATTACCTTTTGTCAGGCGGGATCTCATTTCCTGCCCAATAACGAGACGACGGAGTCATCCGCTCTTTGTTTCAAACACCTCCAACACGTCTCCGATGTGTCGAAATCCCCGTTCGAGTGCATAAGAAGGTCGAAGTCATTGATGCTGGCTGACAAGTTCTTGCTCAACCTGACAACAAAGAGCCGTATTAAAAACGGGACGAAAAAAAAAAGTGGCTTACGAGTCATGTCGGCATTCAAATCTCCCCAAATTCTTTCGGGTAGTTCCACCAAAGGGTCTTCCCAGATTGAATGCAATCATCGTAGGCAACAACCCACCAGAAGACAATAGAATGCAGTCAGGGTTACAAGAACTGCACCGTATCCGTCTGTGACTGAGAGAAAGTAAACTATGTTCTGGAACCCAGAACCAAACGGAGGAGAATCGACTGAAAATTTTGGGAGTCGGCCCAATCCTTTTCATTTTGAAGGAAACTTTTTCGACAACCTATACAACCAATAAGTAACCTTATTTAGTCATTAGAAAAAAACTATCGAATAAAAATCAATTTTTGTTAGAGACGACATGTAAAAATTGTCAAGTCATTTGTCATTATAAGTTTCTGGTAAATTCACCAGCATTTAAAATTTGCACTCTGACTCGTGTCGAAATTCGATACGATTTTCTCGAAATAATCGATGAATCAATTCAAATTCCTGAAAAAATCGATACTTTAATGAAAAATCGATACGATCTACCATTCTATGATGAATCATTTAAATCAAATCACTCCTTTTACACAATATGTGAAATGTAATTTTCAAGTGCCGACTCCGCACTTTACTTTGAAATCATTCTGAAATACCTTGCTCCAAAGAACCGCTAACCATTTGAAAATGTTAATTGACAAGTCCCCAGCATTGAAGCGAACCCCAGTCCTCCTGGCGAGTTCACCAAAGTTATAACGCTGTTGCTTAATGAAAACTTAAACCAACTAGCACTCAGACATAAGGCCTCGCTTCGCTTGGCCGACCACTTTGACGGGCATCGCCACTTTCTCGGTCAGGGGGGCCTCGCTTCACTCGGCCAATGACAGTCGCTCAATGTGCTAAATTTAACAGCCGTAAAACTGGCCGGGGAATAGAGAGAGAAATCGTCTTCCCACACACCAGAATATATCCGAAATTAGCGTAGAATGAACTGTTTCCCAAAACTGCCCCCCCCCCCCCCCCGCCTCCTCCACCTTTCTAAGGTCCCTGGCACCCTCTTTCTAAGGTCCCTGGCACCCTCTTTCTAAGGTCCCTGGCACCGTCTTAAACCACCCTCCCAAGACGGGCGCGCAATTTCAAGAAATCGTTCAAATTAAACTTGCCGTCTAAATTCGCTCATCGTCGGAATGAGTTTTTTCGGGATTTCGTATTAAAATTCGGATCTCTAGGTAGGATAAGGTGAATTCGCCAAGTCAATCAGATCGTTAATTACTGAAGAATTAGTGGTACCTATAGATTAGTTTCACGAACTCGCGCGCGCCAAAAATTTCGCGCATATTGGACGTAAAATTGGCCGAGGAATCAAAATTCGGGAAAAAATTAGGGGTTCCCATAAGAAAGTTGGGCGCAAATTCGCCTACTTGCGAGCATTTTTGGGGGTTCTCAACCCCCCTATTCAATGTTAAACAGTCCGCAGAGACGGTGAGAATTAGTGGTATAGGTCTATAGATGTAATTTTCACACATTTTCTATTATTAAATTTCAACATTCGCTAAAAACGTCCGAGAATATTCAATAATTAAATTTTTAAATTTGATACCTACTCAAATACGGCTGTTTTTGCGTGAGCTGGGAAGTCAATAGGCAGTTTGAGCTCTCCCCGATCTGGCGACCCTGACGCATGTTTGGTACTTACGGCTCCAAATGTAAAGTTTGGGCCGTCTTTCAAGATATTTGGCTTGTATCGAGTTCTTGAATTCTCAAATTGAAGCTCTCGATACTCCAGAGAGAAAAATCTCCACGTAGAAAATGTGGCTCCGAAAAATCTCCACATAGAAAAAGTGGCTCTGAAACCTTCACTTGGAAGAGATTGCTTGATGACGTCACCACCTTGGAGCCCGAGTTTCGCCGAAAAATCTTCCACCAAAGGTCGCCATATCTTCGGACGAAAAAAAAATTAAATTCCAAAGGCGCACATTAGAAAAAAAGCGCATTCTCTTCGCTTCAGTGGGTCCTATACAGTGATCACCGTCCACAAAGACCCCGATGACCTTCAAGTGCCAAACCGCATTCTACTGCTTGGACTCCCATTCACTCGACAGGCTCCTACCAGTCCTACATCCTACAGACAACACCTCTACCTTTAAACACTACTCTGCATTTATTACTCAGAACATTCTTGTGAATGAGAAAGTGATCAGGGTCTTTTTGTCATTTGGTGTACAATTCGTAGTGACGACATCGTTAATAATTAACAATTAGTCAGCAGACAATAAAACGTTAATAATTATTATTAACATACCGCAGAGAGCATTTCATGATTCATTCTTACTGCACAGTCGAAATGAAAAGATATAACTCGTCGCGGTTGTGTAACAGTCCCGCCAACGACATAATATCGGTATTTCGGACCCTTCGGTTTTCTCTACGATCGTCAAAGTGGTTGTTTGGGCAAACCACAGATAAAAACTTGCCGCTTTCATTTGAGGCAACCATTTCCGGCTTTCCCCTTTCCATGTAATGCAATGAAATTGGCGATGAATGAGTCAATTTTGTCGTTGAGCTGGGAGTTATCTTGCCGGGATTGTTGAATTAGCTATTTAAAACGAGTGTCTCTATCAGTCAGTTCATTGAGTCGAGTAAAATGATAAACCACGCCTAAACTTTTTCGTCAATGAGAATTCCACTTTCACAGATGTTTGTTTCCTGCGAAAGACCAGCCAATTCATTTCCTCGGCTCGCTCGACGCGGAGACTTATCAACCGTGAAAGGTCCCTTTCCCGAAGATTCTGGGGATTGTTGGCCCGTAAAGAACGCAGAAAATGTTTCAGACTCATCGCAGTGTAATCGACCTTACCAACAATGGGAAAGGAAATGAGCCGCAGTTCGACTTTCTTTTGAGGGGACTGTATTCACGAAAAAATCTAACGTAACCGAAGTTGCGCCTGGTGAAGAAATGGAAGCCTTGAAGGTTTCGCCTAAGCTATTTTTCCGTTTGAAACTTACTGCTTCGGTGACCGGGCGCCTCACGATTTCCCGGCGATTCGAATTTTCGGTTTGGGGGTTTTCTGTAACGCTGTGATGGTGCAATGGAGAAATTCGTGCGCCAGAAGGGATGATCGCATGTCCAGGAACGTTTGCCATGTTCCTCTGACTCATCGGTCGTCATCATCATGACGCCCCATAGGGATTTAGATTGTGAGGTAATGCCGGCAACGAACGAAATCGTTGAAATTTGCTCTCAATGCATCGCGGCTCGATCCAAGCCGTACAAAGGGGGTGCCCAATAATAAGCACGCATGACTCAAGGGCTAACGGTGTGCAAGATGTAACGGTACGAGCTATTAGCATTCTGGAGTATGTTTTCGCTAATCGGGGCAGCTCTCCCGAATGTCAGAGGGAAATTCGACCCGGGGGCGACCCGAAGACGAAATTTCCGTGTCCAACTGAGGATGAATTAAAAACGGGGCATCGGGAATGAGGATGGGAGACAAGTCTGTTCTGGTGGGTTTCTTCAGATGACTGTAATTTAGGGCGGGGAGGTCTTTGTGTCCCCATAAAAATTTGCCAGGAAGCCTCCCCGATGGTTAAAACCGATCCTGTAAAACTTGTTGGAGTTTCTCCGGCAAATGTCACGAATATTTTACGCCTCGAAATGGGGCGGAGTGGTGCTAAAAAAGTGGAATTTCGGCAACTGAAGGCTCAAATGTATTGAAGAGTTAATACTGGGACCTACTGTACACTTGACAGTTCAGCCTTTCAGAAAGGTGGGAGGGGCATCTCTCCCAGATCGCGTTCTACCAAAGGGAAAGCGAGGCCAGACTCAGCACTACCCTGCACTTTGTCTATTGATCAAGTATTGGTAGGTACTTATTTCTGTTTCTTTCGATGAATCTCGCGATTGTCGATAGTTTTTAGTGACAGTTGGCCAGTTTGGACAGTGCCAGAGCCTAATTCACCTCGGCGCTGCAAGGTGGCACGCCTCCTCTTCATACCCCGCACGACCAAGTTGGCAGGTCCAGGGTGACGCCTGTGTTCTGTAAATAAATCTATTGCTGTATCACATGCTATGTTTAGATGTTGAGCAAACGTCAGAAAGCAGGTAATCAATGATCTTGGAAACAGTCCTCCACTGAATAGAGCTCCCTCCGAAACAAATCGTTTGAAGACAGTGGTGCTCTAACGTCACAGACGGTCCCCAGCAGATAGCCCACGTGGAGGTTAAGGAGAGACACCGCCCTGGACGTGAAGCCTCGCTCAAACAACTGGAGCCTATGGCGGGGTACCAGAAATTGCTCGGATCCAAAACGGTTACTGTGGTCGAACGACAATTGGCCGAAACATTCCAAGTTCCGCCTGACGAACGTTAGCGCCTACAGGACGTAGTGACCATAGATTGTAAGCAGGTTCTCCTTCACGAATTCAGTCTGGCATGAGGGCAAAGCTGATCGACCCTGCATAACCCAGAGTACCTTTTCTGAGCAATAAACTCGGTAAGGAGATTTGAGTTGGTTCTCCAAAACAGGATGCCGTAAGTGTCTCGAGAGGCAAAAAGCCCATGGTATGTTGCCCTCAGGGTCCTCCTTGGTGGTGATCTCGGTGTTTCCGCAAAGCAAAACTCAAGCTTGCCAGTTTCCTCGAGAGTTCTTGGACATGTCAAGCCTCACGATTCTATTCATATCGGCTTTGAGCACAGTAATGAACTTGCGCTGGAAGCCCGAATCTCTGATTCCAGTTGCGCAGTCTGAGTTCAGAATCCTGGGAGCACTACATCTGTTCAAACGTTGTCAGACTTAAACTTAGGGCACCAATGGAACTAGTGACTTCAATTCTGAGGGCTCAGGCCTAAATAAATCTGGACATTTCCTGTGAACCTATTTTTAAGGAGCCTTCACTGTAACCCAGGAAGCCACTCGAACCTGGGAACCTTTCCTGGTTGTCCACATCAGATCCACCACACCGCGATGTAATTCTCCGCCACACCATCTCAGACAGTGCGTGTACACCAAAGTCAGTCACGTTGTGTCTAAATTTCAATATGATGCGCAGCATGTATAACGAAAAAAATACAGAAACGCTGTTACAGAATTGACCATCTCTGGGGCTATACGGCAGCTAAACTGCCCCGTGAGGCAATACTGACCCAGATGTCAGGGGATCATGTGAATGTGTACATTAGAAAGGGTGTCTGTGTGGGTGTTTCCTACAATAAAAAACAGACACCGAAGAGACCCAACCAACCCAACCGCGAGGAGGCCCGGGAGATCACGGATCTGGCATTTAACCGTCCCACCAGTCGTTCCCTTCCCTATTTTAGCGGGTTGGCCAACAAAAAAAACTTCTCCCTCCCGTCCATCACGAGGAGATGCGGCTGGAGGCATCCACTGGAAAAGGAGGCTCAGGAACGCTGTTAGCTCGTTCACATGAAGATAGAATTGCGAAATTCCTATTTACGGCCGGATTATTCTCCCAGCTATTCAGTTAACGATCCCTTCGAGCGAATTTATGTCATATTGTACTTCGACTACAGCCTACTGTCCGACACGGCTACAAGGCCTTTACTCCAGTCCTGATGTTCTCCTCCACCGGAGATGTTTCTTTTGTGTCTTTCTGACATTCGAAAAGCTACGTGACGCCGATGACAACGACATTCGAACTAGGACGCCATTGGGACAAAAAGCCTTGGTGTAAGAACAGGACAGCATTCAAATGTGAGGTATGTCCAACATTGAGCAACGTGTGGAATTATGCCACTGAAAAACCGATAACCCAGTGGCAACATGATTAGCAATGCAAATTCGGATTGCCGAACACCAAACCAAACAAAAACTTATGATGCGAATTACGTTCACAGTCAAGACTCCCAAATGTCTAACAGCCATCATTTTTGTAGCTAAATGGGTGTGGACGAGGTGGTTGGGTAACTCGTGCGATTTGGGGTAATTTCAAGGCAGAGCAACGCGCTAATGTGACAGTAAATTGGTGAGCCTTGTTCGGCCAGGATGAGTGAGTTGCCAAATCGCCGACGCAACGCTTCCTTTGAAGAAAATAACGACAATTACAGGACTACACGGGAGTGGGTCATTGGGCGTGGAAAAGTTCGACATTTTCCCTAAAATGACAAACCAAATCCAAATTTTTGAACGGAGTCGGGCAAATTGGGCCAGAAAATAGCCGATCTTGACCCGATAAGTCGGATCGCTACCCACGATCTGGTCCTTGATCAGCTAAGCCCCTCCACGTTTTCTTATGGAAGTGACGTCACCAAAGGTTCCAAGGATGCGGGCCTCCCCCTTCTTCATCGTGAAGGCAAGACCAATCAGAATCTCTCCCATCACCTGGAACATCCTCAATCTTCGGCTCGGCCTCGTGAAACCGTCCTCGACCAACCTAACGGATTACCGGTTCCGAGGAAGTTGTAGGGGTAGGATATGCGGTCAGTCAGATGTACAAATACAGTGCATACCCACACGCTAAAATTTCTTTTTGTGAGACTTTCTAAAATAATCACATGATGCGGGTTGTAGGCACTTGCCTGCATTTTAACCAGCAGACAAATGGAGAATCATTCAAAGACTAGGAATGTGAATTAAATAACCCTGTCTTCCTTCAATGTAGGAATTAATTTCACCATCATTTGTCTCTTGAAAACTCAGAAATCAGCCAAACATTAGCATGATTCAGATCTCAAGAGATATTAATTTGAACGACATAGGAACAGCCCATTCATTGAATAAGTAAAACGATACATCTTGTACCGTTAATAATTATTTTCATATCCCTAACAAAGAAAAGATTAATTTTCACGATTTGTTACCAAGAGTTGGTATCGGAGTGTCAATCGCCGTTTTTCTAAATATCAATTAATGAAGTGATCACGTTAGTGCTCCAAAAACTCCTATACCTACTTTAACTTTACAATTTTTAAATTATTTTTGACAAAAAATCGAAAAGCAAATAACAAAACCAGTCTAATTCATGTAACGGTTTCAAAAAAATGAGGAGTTATGTACGAATATTATGTGCAAGACCAATCAAGCATGAGTTGAGTTGGCAGATTTTCAATCATGGTGGCCTAAGAATATCCCCATGACCACTGTGGGAAACTCTACATTCCCACTCAGATCAATCGATGTCCTTCCCAATCACGCAGGTTCGGGGGTCCAACGCTCAGCGAGCGGGCTGACGCTCGCCAGTTCTCCCGAGATCGGCTCATCGCTGGCCGACTCGGAAGGCCCCTCAAATCATCCGCAGGCAGATGTAATATCGCCCGATATTCACTACACTTAAACTACCCAGTTTCAATCGCAGTTATTTTCGCTCTGTTTCCGACGCTCTGGAAATCCCCGCTGACACATCAGACGGGGTTTTGGGGAGGAAATAGCAACATTGCGAGGGCCCGCTGTCCAGGAGCCAATACTCCCTAGTTCAAGATTGGAAGCCGGAAAAGCGGTCCCTTGTCAGACCAGGGGCGTCAACTGGGAGTCCATACTTGACAAATCAAGAATGGAAGCCAGGGAATCGCCCCCTTGGGACAACTTCATAGAGAAAACCTTACCCAATACGACTCTTCATGCAGGGTAAGTCAGTTTTCTCTTGCTCCTTCCGAGGATCTGCCATACTTAGAACACTCCGACACTTAGGGGGATTCTGAGGAACCCAGATCCTCCTTTTCTCCAGCATTCTTAGAGCCAGCAGATCACAACAAATTATGTTATGCCTCTGATGAATCTCCACACGTACTCACCCCCCTGCATCCCCCAAAAATACTGGCGGTGTAACCACAGACGCTGCGCCGAACGCATTCCGCCATTCTCACCACAAACCTAATAATCAGTTTGGAATAACAATTCATGTAAGTACACACCCAACACCAGCCACCTTTCTGCTAGCAACAACAACAAAAGCTTCCACAGGTTTTTTCTGTTATTGCTGCTGAATTGGTTCGTGAACCTGCCAAATCAGCCCCCACTGAAATGTTCACCTCGGCTGGATATACCATCCAAAATCGACGCAGCTTCCTCTTGCTAGACTGAAATAATAATAATAGGTAATTTTATTAACTGGAAGTTTAAATTGGAAGTTGATAAGAACAAAAATTATGAATTTTAGTGGTACCATTTTACCTTTGCAAGGTGTTTTTTCTTGACCGATTTAATTCGATTCTAATTGAAAAAATCGAATACCCAATTTTTCTGCAGCACTCGCTCATGTAGAGGGACGGTTTAAGCTCTTCATCCTCAGTCGAGTTCCCAACATGCCTGAGCAACTTTTAAACCGCTGGGAACGAAGTACCTGACCCTCAGTGAATAGGAAACTACTCGTTCGACGGACAAAAGCGTGGGCGCCATCCGAAACAGGTGGTCCTCCAATATGATGAAAACAAGCAGGGAGGAAGGCTGTGGACCAGCAGGTATGAGGAGAGGCAGACTCCGGTCTCTTTTACTCTGTGGGCAGACCTCAGATAAATAGGATGGGAGCCCTTATGTACCAGCCAGAGGGAGAGAAGGTCACATTCCTTCGAGCCTCAAACACCTCGGTTTAGATTACCCTGCGGGTCGTTGCCGTACCCCGGATCTTACCGTGATGATGAAAAATACTAATACTATACCAAACCGTATCAAATTGGCTTGAAATTCCGGATCTTTTGTCTCGTTCTAGCAAACTAAAGAGATATTTCCAAGCGCACCATGTAGCTCTCTTGGAAATCGATCCCCACAGCTATACGAGACTAGATAAGGCGTTTTTACCGTTGTCACCTATTCGCTACATCACGTCCTTTACCACTTCACGACCGGTGCCATCCACTTTCCATCCAACTCCCGGCCAGGATATTGGAAACTGAGAAACCGGCTTGGCGTATCCTGCCAAACCAAACAAGCGACAAACCCCACTTTCGACCCTGAAAACTTTCTCCCGAGATCTAACATTCCTAGCTCTGAATTTTTCTTAGCAAAGTTTGGATTTCGTTGGTGTTTTCAGGTTGGAACTTTTTCGGTTCACAGCAGCACGTTGCAATCAAGAGCCATCACATTTAATAAAATTACTAGCAGATGTTCGACAAATTCCTGTCCGGTGAATGACTACAATTTACGGTTCAAAAGAACGTTCAATCTTGTCATGATGAGGGCTTACCGAACATCTGGGATCCTCATCTCCGCCTTCAGATCTAGAAGTCACGTGTTGGAGCGATTTAAGGCTGTGTACTCACTCATCGGAAGCCTTAAATCGCCGAGAACGACCCCTGGCACCCTGCATTCATCACCGTTCAAAGTTACAATCGCCTTTTCTTTAATAATAATAATAATAAATTTTGAAAAAATCCCAACACGCGACCTAAATGCGAGCCAATTGGGACGTTCCGTAATTACCTGCATGAATCTCATAAACGATCATTTAAAAAAAAAAAACTCATTCAACTCAGCATTACCCTCCTGGAAAGTATTTATTCGGTTGAAGTGATTCGTCGGCTAACGATCGTATAAAAAAACAAAAAGAGTGGCTATTTAGAGCTCCAGCGGGTGGATGCAAAGGTGGCCGCAAAACCCATTTTTCGTCATCTAAATTACCAGTTTAGTGGTTTGCAACCGATTTTTAAAGTACTTCAAAATTAAGTTTCATTCGTTTTTACAGCACCGTAGGTACAACGAGCGTAAAGCCACAAACGGTCAAATGATGCAAGAAGAAATGAGCTGTTTTTTTTCTTTCTTTTTTTCTGAGGATAACCAGCACAGCCTCCAAACCTCCCACCCCCTAGTGTCCTAGATGGGAACAATAGCTTGAACCAACCTCTTGCCACACGGCCATTATCCGACCCTTAGTTAGAACCGAGATCGAACTCTTCTCAACACCACACAGAAGAGTTTGAGTCATGGAGGAGGGGGGGTACAGTCTGAGCGTTCTTTGGACGTCATGTAGAAGAAATAGACATAACTGCTATGTTTGTAGAGTTTGAGAAAAGAAGACTTGTAAGTTACATACCACCGAACTCAAATGACAAATTCAATTTTTATTGATGGGGATTGAACAAAGGCTAGAATCATACAGGCAGGTCATGCACTGGGGATGTCAGGGTTCGACTCAGCTGTCACTCCTGCCAAGGACGTCTGCAATAAAAGATATTTCACATGCGCCCATTGGCAGCATTCAAACCGTCAGTGTCTGGTCTTTCGCCTCCAGAAGCCTCATGGGTCGCTCTTGCTGCCCAGCCAACGTCGTTCATCAAGAGAACAGAAACCCGTCAGCTCAATGGGGGATCGCTTAGCAGCTCTGCAGATTCCTGCAGGAGTAGGGCTGTTATAGTTTTTAACCGCCTCATCACCGTCTTTTCTGCCTTCTGAGTCTGCACTCTGGTTCATATTCATCCTGTTCTTCTGACTGGCTTGCCATGGTTCCTCGTAGACCTCTGCCACTCCCGTGATTATTTCTTCCCCGTTGTTGTCATTCCTTAACAACCTTCCTGATTTTCACAGAGATCAGGTCCTGTCTACCATCTTCATTACGGTCTGGAGATACAAGCCTCGTAAATGACCCTCGAGCTTGCCAGTTTACCAGACAGTTCACCAACGGTAAAACCTTGCCGAAAAACAAAATATGTTCTTCTCGTCTAGTCATGTAATATCTACGCAGAGCAGCTCTACACAATTCCCACTTTATGAATTAGGTTGTTGATTCTTTATAAAACCTACATAATATCATTTTCTGTTACAGGACTATGCTTCGAAAAGGGGAGGCCAGGAAGCTCTACTGGAAGCCATGAATACGAAATATTACTACTACACGAGAACCAAGGGACTGTTCAGGACGTGCTTTCCTAAGGAACGACCACCAACAGGTTTGTCATCATATATACATTAAATGTACCAAATTTTGACCGCCACTAGTTGAGGGCGCTATCACAACCCTAGTAGAAGTGTGTCGTTGATGCGCTGTTGGCATTCCTGAGACAACAACTTGGAACAGCTAACAAATCAACCATGACGTGTCTCCCTCAAAAGTGGCAAACTTGACGCACGCTACAGCAACACCTACCGTTAGTTGTCAACGTCTCCATTATAAAATCCAGTCGCAGTCTCCTCCCTGGCATTGTATGTTAATTTCCACCTCGGCGAAGCCAACCGCGCGACAAAACGCTTTAAAAGTCAATCCTGCCTCGGGTTGAGCAACACCGCCCCGCAATGTTCTGCACTGTCCCTTTCGTCGGAACTATTCGGTACGACCTCGTTAGCTATACAGCTACTGAAGTATCAAAAGAACGGTTCCCGAATCAGAACCCTCATACCGTTCGTCCGTCACGCCATTCCCGCAATGTACAATTGTGTGGATGTCCCACTCACCCTGACAGCGAGGCGTATGATTGAACTGAAACGTTCCGGACAAAAAAAAATCAATACCTTATTGGTATTAGAGTAGGAAATGCCTAGTGATCTACTTCCATAACTGTTAGAAATTACGTAAAAAGCCTTATCGGGTCGAGCGGCTCTGCTCACTGACTCCGAAGACTTATAGCACCGATGGTTATCAGGAAACCCGCACGGGAAGCTGTGCGTCACAAGTAAAGTTGCTGAGCCCTCTATCCCTTTCGGGACGTCCAACATCAAGTTTATTGCCGACAGTTTCTTAGCCGAGTGAAAGGGCCCGTCTCATTCGGCAGAGTCATCACACTCAGGAAAGGCCACTTCCTGCAGTTACGGTGAGATTTTATGTGGATTTTCAACTGACACCGGGAAGTTTCATGTAGACAAGTCAAGTCCCATCGAATTTCCCACTTGTCGACACAACGATGGGTGGAAGTCATAAAAGCCAACACACTTACTTCTGAGTGTGATGAAGCTAGAAATAGCGGCGGTTTGATGCGCCCTGTGAGATAATCTTTTGTAGATTGTGCGCGGGATGAGTTTCACAGTTCCTTGGCGGCAGGGGCGCGCACAATAGCCGGGGACGATCTCTAATACCGTACAAAACAAATTCGGGCCCCTACTCATAAACCAATATTCAAGAAAAGTCAGGTTATTTTGAGTCATAAATAGATTAGGTATTGTTGAAATAACAAACACCAGTAGGTTGCTTGCGTTCTGGGAAAGTAGTCACCAATTGGATTGAGTGGAAGGGCTGAATTCCAACTTATTTCCTGCTGCTGCAATCAAGATCGTAATCGATTAATTAAGGTTACAATCGATTAAATAAAACAGAATGAAAAAAACTTGTAAAGAAGAAAAAGTGAAACGTTACTACTAGGGTTATTACATCGAGAGCAAAACATCGATATGTACATCGATGTCAACATCGGACGTTCAACATCGATGTGAGAAAAACATTGGCCCAAAAACATCGATATAACATTTAAACGTGCATTTTTTTCGATCACTAAGTACAATTATTTAAATAGCCAGAATAGTCTCGATTCTTATTGTTTACCATGAGGTCCTAACGGTAAAAAAATTGATCTTAGACGCACCAGCTCGCTAACGAGATTTTTTTCATTATTTTTGCCTTGAAAAATCTGCCCTTGATTATCCCTCTATCAAGGGTAGATCCAGCTAGGTCGTTCTCGCCTCAGGCTTTTGAAATACCATCAGTGTGCTCCTATTACAATCGATTCAGCGCCTCAAGCTCCTTAAAAAAAAAAAAAAAAGTCTTACCTTATGATTTGATTTGAAGACAGAAAACCCAATCACGAACTAAAACATCGATGTTGGGTCCAAAACATCGATGTCCGATAATATCGACTAGCTAAACATCGATGGTAAAAACATCGAACATCGGAGCCAAAACATCGATGTTTCGATAACATCGAACAACCCTAGTTACTACTAAGAATTCATCTGTTGACAATAATGGTGGTCATGGAACATCCCCATGTTCTACCATGAATGAAAATCTGCCAACAGCAACGCATGTATGATTTGCCTCGTTCACTCAAATCCGTACTTTTCGAAACCTAAGTAGACCTAAAGTAGTAATTATAGATTAGAATTTTTTGTCGATTTAAATGAGTTTTTACACCACAATAATCGACAAGTTGAAATAATTTGTTTTTGCAGTACTAATTAGTGCATTCTTATAAGAATGAGCTTTGAGAAAAGTGGGTAACTTCTCTCATCTGGGTTACATCTGCGTAAGATTTTGATTGTAGTTTGAGCAATTGCAGGGATTTGAGCGCTAGCACTAGTAAGCTCTGGGAGCCGCTTACTTAAAAAGAATGAGAGGCCTGGGAGAAAATTTTTTTTCTACGAAAATCGACAGTTAGTTTTCCGAAAGTAATGTATGGGGTATCATTGATGTTAGTACAGTAGGGTACATCATGTACCCTAAATTTCATCCCCAGGAAGATGCACTACGTGAAAGTTGTTATTCGACCCACAGTGCCACATTTCACGATTCGTAATCACGCCCCCAAAAACTTCTCATCACTAAGTTATTCTTAAGAAGAATTCTTCCTCTTTTTATTTTTAGTCACTTCATACATGATAACAATGTGTCTGGGCGATGGAATCAGTGAAGTATCTTTCCAAAAAGGTAATCTAAGCCGCATTTAGCGTGATGGTGCACTGCACGGGCCTCACTTAAGCCTGCAGGTGGTCCTCATCGCGTTAAAATTGGTACACCCTTGGTGTGTTTGAATAGCCCCCTCCCTCTCCCCCATTGTATGTTTGTCACTGGCATGCAGATCCGCTACCGAACAACGGTAATCGAACTGGGCTGCAGAATAAGGATAGTAGAGCCGGCACACGGCAGGATGTCGGTCAACCCATCAAACTGACAATCGTTTGGGGGTGAGATAGAAAAAGGCGTGACGGTCCAACGGTGTGAAGCTGCTGATTTGTTAACGTTTTTTACTATGACGGTGTGAAATCAAGAAGATTAGAAATAGAAAAAAAAACCGCTTCTGTCGACCCGCAAATCAGTACGCAGAGATTGCTAACCTCAACTTGGACTATCTGACACCATTTCTCATCAAGCACTCTCTCTTTCTTTCTTACATTCCTTCACGAAGTACACGATATAATATACTTGCAATCCACTCTCACGCAAAATATTGCCACATACTTGCAAAGAATGAATGAAATTTCCATTCTCTTACCACATAAAAATCGGTTCTTCTCAAAGAACAGCCAGTTCCGTAATTCCCACGATCTCATGAAGCGATACCAGATTAAGTGCGTCGTGGAAACTGAGCTATAAATTAACAGCGTGACATTCTGAGAGTTCAATTGTTCGAATTGCACAAATAAAAGAAAAATCTAGGCGGGGACTTTCTTCATCTGTAGAGTTGCCAGATTCATTTTGATAATAGGGCATCAGTTAGTTTCTACTTCTATTAGAATAAAACGTGTTTCCTCCAGCCAGTTGTACTCTTCAAATCTGCTGCTTCACAGACCGTAACCATTTCTGTCGGATTTTAAACAAACTTTAACGTTTTTATGATAAGATTTGAGGTACCGACTGGTGGCAGAAACCGAGTCGGCTGATAGGAAACCGAAATAAAGAGTTATCACAATAAGGCCAAGGGGAACGCTGACTCTGGAGAAACAGATCTATGAGTAGGTGCCTAATCTCATTAGTCCTTCTTTTCTGTTTGAGATGTAAGTCGATCTTTCTATAGAAAGATGGATCATCATCCAATGCTGTGGTTGGGCGGTGAAGCTGAATGAAAAAATCAGAACGCTTAAATTTTCAATCAGGACTAAAGGAAAACCTGATCGTGCCACTCTTAAAATAAGGACATGTTAATCAGGATGTCTATGATATGTAGGTAGAAGGTATGAGAATTCAAGAAGCATCAGAGGGTGTCCGGAATACTGAGGCCGATGGATCCGGAGCATCGCGATTTTCAATCCCGTTACATTTTTGGAAGGTCCGAAGGGGGTTACCCAACGAGGAATTAGGAAATCACGCGAGCCGGAACGCCTAGAAGGGATTCCCGCTGATGAGCACGAGAGCCGTCGACCTTGCCGGCTTCACGGAGTAATCGGGAGAATTTTCATCTAAGATATCCACACAGATGGATACCTAGTTCGAGGGGGAGCACACGATCGGCATGATTCGGTCGAGGGATATTTCCACTATTATTGTCGAGGGCCGACCTGAGCACAGCTCTATGATGGCTGTAAGATGGATGTCATGGTCGCCCTCAACAATCAATGAACAAAACTAACTTCCTACATCACGATCGTGATGTAGTAGGTTGTCTCGAGACAACCAAAACCCGCCCAGGGGCCACAAAACAACCTAAATCCCATTACCATACGCCGTGTATCTCCCGAAGCGGAAATCGTGAGAAAAACGCGAGTTTCATTTCCGTTTTTTTTCCACTCCCACTTTTTTCCATTCACACTGAGAGCTCTCGAGTATGTACGAAAAGGAAGAAGCATGGGAGATAGTGATGTGCCCAAGTGAAAGTCCTCCCATAAAACTTAGTGGTTGATGGGTTGGTGGTGCTTTACAGTTTCTCCCTTGAACTTCTTTGGCTACAAGATTCCCCACTTAACGATTTACAAGGGGTCTTTGAGATCAAGTGATAGCCTCGGACGGCGGTCAGCTTCGTGACCGAAAACGTGTGGTTGCCGGGTTGATTGGTGAAAGACAACCGTCAAATATTCTGCGCATGTGGAGAAAGGGTCATAATATGATATTATCTGTTTGCGTGAGGATTTCATGCTCAACCCCAACGTGTTAATCATGAGACGTCACTGTTGAAGTATGAGGTGGCTGACATGGCAGGCCAAGCTAGTTTTTAACCAATGATAAGATGTTAGGGTGGTCACCAAGCACCATAAACGGCTCGTCCCCAACCCTGAGCATTCTCATACTAATCCACGAATACAGACACGGACTCATATCCTACTACCCTAACATCAGTTGTTATAGTTGAAGAATTACAAAGTCACTGTCAACCCGGGTCTTTTCGTACCGATGTCACCTACCTGGACACGTATACAAATGAACAAAATGAAGCTGATGACATCCTCACAGGTGACAACTCGTGACACGAGTTTTTGTGGAAGCAACACAAACAAGACAAAGATAACTAATTGGTGAGATTATGAAAATTCCTTAAAATTTACGACAACTTCAACGATGATCAAAGAGCAAAGATTTTTCCTTTGCCCAAGGCAAATCAATTATCGATATTTAGTATCATGAATCAACATGTATCGATACTAGAATGAATCGACATCCTCTTGGACCGTGTTAACAGCTGATAACAGTGTCACCACTACTGAGGTGGTAGAATCTACCATCCAGTGGTGCCAGACACGGATTTTTATCCGTTTTTATACGGATTTTTCGGGGTCTGCACGGACCATCAAATATGTTTTTACGCGGATATTCGAGAAATCATCAAGAAAATGGCAAAAATCAATGGTCGCATGGCTCCTGCGAAGGCACCCTTAGCTCTGGGTGAAGGCGAAGAAGTATCAGGGTCCTCCTAGAGGGTGTGATGAGGGCGAAGAAGTGTTTTACATAGAATAATTGTGTCAGAAGTTCATCAAGTTTCATTTCGGTTCATTTTGGTTTATTATTCTTGGAATAATACACCCATGTAATCGTGTAGCGGGGTAGAAACTTTTTGTGGGCCTCACAATTTGTCTTTATACTTTTCAAGATGTGTAGATTCCAAAAACGAAATGTCCGTCCACCATATGCCGTCCGCCCTCCAGACCGTATTGGGCACTAAAAATTTTTTAAATCTTAAATTTTGACCACTCGGTCAATTGATTTTTGACTACTCGGTTTGCGTACTACTAGTTGTGCCCGCAAGCTTTGCAGCCCGATCGCACAAGCCGTTGGGCTCTGAGGGACTACAAAGGGGCTACGGGAGGGGTTTTGGAAGGTTTATGTATCGAGTGGGGGGGGGGGGGGGGTCGTATTCAAAGTATTTTTGGAAGCATAATCTATAAATAAATTTACCGGGGTCCCACATCCGTTCACAAACTATACAAGAAAACTATTTAAAAAAACTTTATTAGGTAAATAATTAAATTAAATTATTCAAATTGACATGTCAATTAATTTTTGGATAATTTATATCAAAGAATAATTCAACCTTGTGTACAATTTGCAGCGTTTTTCGTATATTAATTTCGTACAGCTGACTGTGATAGGTAGGTAACTAGTTTCGTACAATTTCGTACAGTTAGGTAATGTAATTGAGCCAATGAAATTGTAGGTAATGCAAACGAGCCAAGCTGAAAATTAAGTGTAAGAACCTTTTTTAGCCTGAAACTGCTTTTTGGGTTCTCTAATACCCATTCGGAGCATACGGATTTCATACGGATTTCTGCTGATCCAGAGACAGATTTAACACGGATTTTTATTAGGTTTGTTCCAGGTTTGACGGAATCGCCGGAGACATGCGCAGTTTAGAAACTGCTGTTCCAGGTCGATCGTAAGTTGGACGGAAACCAATAGCTCGAGTATGTGCGGTCGGGTTCTGTCGACAGACGCGGTCAGACCTGGAACAAACCTACCGTGGTATCCTTTTTTATTTAAAACGGATTTACGATTTTGTGATCTGGTACCACTGCTACGGTAGCAGTGCTACCATCTGATGCCCTACCAACTCAGAATGAGTTGGTCCATGGAGGAATAGAGAAGAGAGTTCACTGAATAGGACTTCATGTGCCATAGTCGGCGGTGGCGCTATCCCTACGGAACGTAGTGAACTACTCATAGTACCTTCAAGCCCGATTAGAGTGAGCCACTAGTCCTTCGTACGAAGGAAAGCCCCAAATACCTCACTAACCGGATTTATCTTCCACTGTTGTGCTACTACAATTAAAGGAAAAATTGAAGGCACCATCTCTGAATAACGAATTTCGTTAAACGAAATTGATTGTGTAGTTGTGTTCACTGTGAATGCAAACGGCACGTCGGAATTCGCAGGGCGCCATCTTCTGGTTCAGTTTTGGTAATTTACCACCTTCAAAGTTCACTACGTCTCGTAGGGGTCGCGCTGCAGTCGCAATCCCACCCGCCGTTCCATCACTGGGTTGGCGTTTTGGGCACGCGGTTTAACACAGAGTGAGCTCTCCTCTCTATTCCTCCATGGAGTTGGTCCTTCTCCAAACTTTGGAGTCCAAAGTTTGGAGTCCAAACGGGCGGTTTTAGAACGTGGCAGCTGCCAGCTGGTAAGCAAACTTTGCTTAGCAAAGGCCAGGCGGAGTTCTTCGGAACTGGCGGGTTCGAGACAGTTCTCACTCGGCCTGGAACTTTTCTACAAAATTTATCTTTTAATAATATTAAATATTTTCTTTTTCAACTCCTTGAGATTTCAACGGCAACTACGTTTTTCGAGTGGTTCATTATCCTTTCGAGTTGGGAAGTTAATAGCGGTAGTAAGTTCCTAGTTTATGAATACTTGTTGGAAAGCATGGGAGTAGAAGAAAAGTGTGTTTTGTGAAATAAACCCCGAGGCTCACAGAAACATCGTGATTTCTAGAATATGAAAGCTTGGGCATTGTTGAGGTAAGTTGAGCGCTTAGTGGATAGGGGTGAGCGGTAAGGGCACCGTTCACTATGATGGTGTCACCATCGGTTAGTTAACTAATAAGTAATTACACAGATACCACAGTAATTAATATACCTAGCAGTTAGGTAACAAATTTAGTACCTACTGAATTGTCATTATGACACTCTCATAGCAAACTTGATACCTTCATTCCTCTTTTGTTTGTCCTGGGAAGCTCCAATTGGATAGTTAACTATCTTCTAATAGTTCAGTAGGTACTTTATTATACTAGAAGCAAAACTAGGGCTAAGGGTGGTTTAAACAAGATAAGTCTGATTTCACTTTACCTATTCCCTTGCCCTGTTTCATCACGCCTGTGCAGCTTATGAACCGTGAAGCGATTTTGTCATCACTGTTCGTTCTCGATTCTGGTTCGATGCACCTTGTGAAAATATTCGACATTTTCCCTTTTTAGATCACTCGAGGAGAGATCCATTGATTAAGTCAGTTTGTTTATTGAAGTAGGAGCTTCCGCGTTCATTTCCGTTGTATTCAAAAGCTGACTGACCTAATGATCCTGAGAAAATCCTACCGCTGACCAATCTTGATTAACTTCCGCATCACCTTCATTTCTGTAGCTCTGTTTTGTTTGCGTTGAAAATGTTCTCCCACAATTAGTGTTTTCAAGTGAATAACAATGATGCTTGATGCTTCGTTAATGTATTATGTCTGGTTTCAGTGGAGACGTACCTAAGCCCGATGGAAGACCACTGCATGAATATAGAATACTATCTGCCCGATGTGGATAACCTAACTAGAGGGTTTTCAGAGGATGCTATGACCAGACTTCGTAAGTCATTTGTCATTATTGCTAAGTGACCGATCAGTAGCAGACGTTAACACCGCTGTGTTGCAGACATGGGACGCTCTGCGATCGCCTTGTTCATCCTGGCGTTCCTCACCATCTTCATCGCCTTCTGGACGGGGATATTCGGATGCTGGAGGAGGTCGCCCGGGAACATCACCGCCACGGCCATCTTGATGCTGCTCGCCTGTAAGTTTCATGCCGAAGAATGGAGGAGTGTGATTGTCTGAATTCTCACGTCGTCTCTCTTTTAGGCCTGTTGTCTGCCGGAGCTATGGGTCTCTGGCATGGGGTGGAGTACTACGAAAAGGAAAGGGTCGTCGGGGAGGAGTTCTATCAGCAGTGGAACAATGTGAGTGACCTTTGCATGTTACAGCCAATTACTCACCCTGATTATATCCGTTTTGAAGAAATAGTCCTTCAACGTCTAAATTTATTTGTAGTTTATTTTTTATGAAATTTCTAACGACATGGCAGGTGCTCCGAAGTGAAACTGTGACCACTCACGATTGGTCATACGTTCTGGCCTGGGCGTCCGTCGCCTGTTCGTTTGTGTCGTCGATATTCTTCATGGTCAGCGCTTGCTGCGTCCGCTCGGAGAATGAAGAAACGCCCAACATGCACTATGTCCTTCCAGGTAGAACTCCCCGAAACACTCCCAAGTGGGGTATGCGCTACTCACCTGGGCGTCCGCAGGAGCTACACTTCGGGATGGCTGATTTCTCTTAACCACTTCTAACTCTTTGAAACCTGCCACTCCTTCGGCCAAATCAGTCAACTATGAAGTTCTTTTGGGGGCGCGAAAGAGTGCGTTACTGGTAATAATAGTCTGTATAGTAAATTAAAGAGCACGAAATTCTGCGTCGAATACGCCACCTACCTTAAAGTTAAAATTGAGCCTGCCGTAAGGGCGCGATGGGACCGTCGGGGAAATTCGTGGCGAAACGGGTCGTTTTTCGAGTGGCCAATCGTGTTTCCACAGAGATAGGGGCGTCCAACGCCATTCCTAGAGGTATTCATGTTCTACTTTGCTCGTCAAATCGTTAAAAAAATGAGTTCTAAGAGACTCCTTTCGTATTTACTTTCAAACGTCGAAAAGTGAACCTAGCGCTCTTAGTGGATCTTAGTTAATTATTCGATTCGACGTCGAAACTATAGTATGCTGGACCATATCACATAATATTGTGATATATAATATAAACAATATTATTATTTGATTGACTGATTTGGCAGAATCTTGTTCCTTGTCCTCATCCAACGATCCACCATTTGACCTCATTGTACATTGATTCTACCTCGACCAAAGGGTGTTTAACTGTATCATTATGTTTGCGCACTAACATTACCGGTGGTTGGGGTGATTTCGCAGGTCCTTCGTGAAGCTTCGTTCACAGGCTACGACTGGTCCTTCTTCCTCGTGTGGGCAGGTGTTGGCATCTCCTTCGTTTCTTCCATACTGTTTTCCTGCGCGGCGCTTTGCTTGCGGTCCGAGAGGATCAAGGAGGAAACTGTCAACATGCAGTACCTCATGCCCGGTACACCTTTCACCTTCATTCTTCATTTGGCTTCAACCGCGGGCCTATGCCGACTTCATACAACTACTAAAACTTACCCAGCCACTTTTTTTTTTTTTTTTTGTTTTTTTAAATCATAAAGTCACTCTTTCCACACAAACCTCCTCCCGACCTGCACAATCGGATTTTTTCCAGCGACTTCCTTGATAAGGGGCTTCAGCCCGACCTTGAGGCTGGTCACGGGATATGTAGGCAATGAATAACTACATTTATGCGCCATAACCTCAGTCATGATTGCTGCACGGTAGATAACATCAATCTAATCGCTCTTTAATTACCTAATACTTATGAGACTGACCTGTAGTGCTGCAAAGAAATCAAAATTAAATTATTTCTTTTTTAAAAAGAGTTTTTCAAGTTATGAAAAACTGATTTTTAGAAAACATTGTAAAATATGTGAAACATACATTTTCATGAATAATGGCAGACCCAAAGGAAAAAGGGGGATACCTAACTCAACTTTTCGAAACATGAAAAACAAAAACTTGAAAACATCTTAATTTGCTTTTCGAACTGTAGAATGTGGATTTTTGGCCAATTCATAGATTCCAAGCGTTATCGAGTCGGAAAAGGAAAAGGAGGGTGTAAACCACATTCCTATTTAATGCGTTGTATTCAAGGTGGCCGTACGTCCTGTTTTCGCTTGGAATGTCCTGTTGTCCTGCGCTTCCCTGTCCAGTTTTTGGCAACTACCTGCTTGTTCAAACTTTTTTTCTTTTTTTAAAAATAAAATGGTCTAAAAGTGGGAAATTTTTGTGTAATCGGGGATTTTGGCACTGACAAAGGGAAATCAACGCACTGAATGTGCTATCTCTTCTCTCCATTCTGCTTTGAATTTGTTGTCAGTGAGCACAACATTACTTTTTTCTTTTCATCTGCCAAAAATTGTTGCACATTGCCTAAACGAAGCTCAATTCAATGATAAGTTGGATATGTGTAATCATATCAAACAATCATAATTCATTTGCTGATTTTATAAAACTTGCTTAAAACGTCCTACATGAATTTATATATGACGCCGCCTTTTTGTGAAATCAGCCGATTAGTGAAGCCTAGCGTTATTATAACAAAAAGGCGGCGTATTGTAAAAAATCTAGTCTTTTTACAGAGAGGCTCTGACATACATAGTAGAGCTATATAGTAGAGGTGTCCTGTTTTGAAGGTTTTGAAATCTGGCCGCCTTATCCTCTTTTTCCCCTAGATGCTATTTTTTCGGAAAAAAAGTGAGTTGGTTATCCCCTGATTTCAGAGCGTAAAATCACAGGAATTGCTGATCTTGGGTATAGTAGGATTTTTATTTATTTATTTGCCCGCAAGGTCTTCAGTTCGATCGCCCTTCCCACTGGGGGCTCTCTGCGTCTAACAGGGGGGATTTTAGGTATTGGGTCGAGTGGGGTGTCGTTTTAGTTGTAATTTTGGGCGAAATCTTCATTTATGGGGGTCTTCGACGCATCCGACATCATCGTGGGGATCGATTGGGGCTTTTATGGGGCTATAAACGAGGCTTTTGAAGGACTTTTAACAGGAGGTCGAATAAGGCGTCGTTTTCGAATAATTTGTGGGTGTTGAATCCATTTTTAGCGGTCAGTGACCCTTCCGACCCCACAGTGGTGATCAGTGAGGCTTCTGTAAATAGGGCTTTTGAAAGACGCCCAGAGGTCGAATGAGGTGTCTTTTCTGTGTTAATTTTGAATTAGAATCCCGTTTTTATATGCCCAAACATAGTGCAGCTGGGTCATTCTATGAATGTCCACCACTTTTCTGGTCCAGTTTTTTCAAATATCAAAATCCACCGATGGGGCTGATTCTAAGTAAGTATTATACTTACATATAATATGTTGCATTCAATGACCCCTTCCAGCATCTGAAAGGAGAATTTTAGATTCCTGTTTGGTCATGGGATATTCATTTGTAAGTATTTGAATTTTTCTGAAGTGGCAGGAGAGTGAAATCAAGTGCGTGAAAATTATTATCTCTTGACCACACAGGAATCCAAAATCCTCCTTTCAGTGGTTGGATGTGGTCATCGAATGCAACATGATACGTATATTATACTTACGTTTGAGAAAATCAGAAATAAGGTTTATGATTGATTCACCAACTGCCAGGATAGTTAACGGCAATAAAAATACGCACACATTTTTCAAGCGCAATGGCCGCTTCCCCTCGCGGAACTGGAAGATGGTTGAGCTGGCGCGCTAGACGCTCCACTGGTGCCAACAAAAGAGGAAGAAATTCCCTGAACTCAACACTGCACCGTAGCCAAGGTCAAACAGAATTTCCAGGATACTGAAGCACAACCTGTGTGACAAGTGACCACTGTGAGCTCCACCCTCGAAAATACCAACTTCTAAAATTCGACCCCCCTCCTCGCCAATTGCTGAAAGTTGTTTTCGTGTTATAGGGGATCATTCTAAACTTTCGAAAGACGAGGGAAATCACTCGAAATGGTCCAGAACCCCCCATGCTCACTTTTATTTTGCTCCTTGAAGTTAGCTTGTGACAACCAGGAGAGTGAAAAAAAAAAGCCTTTCGACGGCGAAATAAGCATGTATGCAATATAATTTAGCAATGAAATGCCTGGCGTATCCTTACGCGTTTTTTCTTCTTCCAAAATGTCGCAAGTAAGTGGAGAAATGTGCTTGTGACAGAAAAGTGGTGGACTTTCGTGGAACGACCCTATACTATAATATTAAGCTCTTTTATTGCCATAGAATCAATTTTTGCACAACTAATGTGATAAGCCCTTGTGTAAAGTTTGCAGCGTTAATTCTTTTGCTTTTCGATTTCTCATCGATTTGTTTACCCAAAACAATTGTGAATTCGATGATAGAAAAATTGATTATTTTGCAGCGTTATCTGCTTTGGACGCATTACAGACTGGACATTACGGATTATGGTTTATACAACTAACATGACTGACTGCTTTATGGGACTCTTTTAATTTCGATATTTTTCAAATGTGGTATTCAATTTTATTTAAAATTGAGAAAAAAACGATTGTCATGTTGTTATTTGTGCACAGTTTACCCTCAGAAGCAGCAGTACGCTTACCCGCCGCCTGGCTACCCGCCCCAGGCTTATCCTCCAGGTCCGCCCTACTACCACGGCTCCCAGTACGGACCCTACAACTACTGATCTCCGAGAACGCAACGACCGTCTGCCATGATTTAAGGAAAACGTATTGTCGACCGAACGGTTTCTTTTTTCTAAATTGCGAATTTTGCTAACAACGGAACCTTCCCTGCGGTTACCCAAAGTTGTAACATCGTTTAGCGATGATCCTGACGGCTTTCCACGATTTGTCTTCAAGGGCTACCGCCTTCAGTTCCCCACCAAAATTGAGGTATTGTGATTTTTCCAGTCATCCCTTTTAAACTCCCCTCTAATTCATAATGAAATCCCAATCTCGGTTCCATTTTATTATTTCATTTCTTTTACACGAAAGCGTTTTACGCTGCAACCCCCACACACAATTGCTGTGTTCCCCCTTTACGTGGTGCCATCTGCTTTTCTGCAGGTTGAGTTTGGGATCGATTTGCTTTCTTCAACCTGCGAGATTCTCGAAAAAAGTTAGGAACTCAAGTTTCACTCACAGACCTGAAATAGATGAACTACGGATCAACCCTCAGACACTCCAGAAACGTTTATTTTTTTCCAAGTTTTACTACTTTGACCATCAAATTACGAAATTATTAAACATCGATTTCTAATTTTCCTATTACTTTTATTGAATCGAGCGGTTCGTCCATGTCAGGTCTACTGTTTGATTGACATTCAACAATGGCAATTCGACGCGGTGCGGATAATGAAAAGTCTTCGAGATGGAAGACCAACTTTCAAGTTAACCGTAAGATATTCTGTCATTCTGGGGCTTCTTGTGGCTTCTGGTGCTCACGCGAGCGAAACATCGAAATCGCACAGGGTGTCATCCAGTGCCTTCTCCGATTAGATTCGGAAATGTGTTCAAATCGGCGCTCTGGGCCAGTGTAAATAACGTTTACTTCTAAATAATGTTACATGACATCACGCGTATGTGTAAAAAGGTTCAGTTTTTCAGTTGTCCACTTCACTCCCCCCCACCGTCACTCCTCCTCAAATGCATTATGTAAATAACTGTTCTTTTACACATTGTAATTGTGGGGGCGAGTCAGTCTTATAGGCTTTGTAAATAAATTTCAAAAAAATGACCAATGAGGCCATTTTTGGTTTGTGAATGTCATGTTTTACATTGAGTTTTGTAATATTATGACAACTAGGGAATTAAGGTGTAATGAACATTACGAAAATGTATTTAAACCAGTCTGAATCTGGACGAATTTATTTTACTTTGTAGAATTTCTGTACCATACCTAAGATTTGAGCGCCAATAAGGCGTCGTTAGAATTGAATTACCTACTCAAGCAGTGAAAATTTGCGATCGTTTCTGCTGCAGGATTTCAACCTAGACGGATAGCAATTCATGATGTTTACGGCTTTATTTAGCAAAATTAGGTTTTTTATACAATGCGTATTTATAGTAAACGATAATTGAAAAAAAAATCAATAAAATTTATAAATAACAACTTGTTTTGGAATTTTTACCCTGTTTTTATCACGTTGGATGTAACTGTATTTATGTTTCAGGTAATTTTGAATACAAAGTACATGATTTGTGCTTTTTTATTCTAAAACTAGCACTTCGACAGGTGTAGGACCGAGTGGTGGGGGAACACAAATAGCCACAGAGACGTTGTGGTATATATACCACATCATAGACTCTATCATAGGATGTCTATAGACAGAGAAGGTTTATGAGACACACAGCAGACCCACGCGCGATCTGTAAAAATCGTTCAAATTAAACTCGCCACCTACTTGTCAAGCGAAGGTAGTCCCATGTTTGGATCTTGGGCGAGTGGGAATGGCTTCAGGAAGGAGACGATTTTACAACACGCGAGAGACGATAAAGCACAACACTTAATCATTTTTGCCCTTTCTCTTGGCGACCACCGACCCGGGGAGGAGAAGACGTATCAAGTTCCACAGTTATTTGGGATATTTACGGATTTTTAGCCAACGTCACTTCTTACACATCTAACCTGACCGGGGATTCATCGACATCCTCCCGGGGCAGTAAAAACATATCGATTCCCTCCGCCTAAGAATCGTCAATGTCCTCCCAGGCCTCGTTATCCTCCCTTTTAAATTTTTCGTTTCCCTCCGTTTAAGAACCATTGATATCCTCCCGCAGCAGGATTGGTTTAGAGGCCAGTGCATTTAAACATCAAAGGTTGCAATAAATCCGACTTTAGTTTTGACTTTTGCATGTTGGTAGGAAGTTAGATTTTTTGACAAAAGGAGCATGGCAATGTTCTGCGTTATAATTCTGATGGTGAAGAAAGGGGTAAATCAACTCATCTTCATTAAAATTCATGCTTTATTCATATTTCAAAAGGAGTCATCCAAAAAAAAAAAAAAAAAAAAAAAAAAACACAACTTAAATAATTTTAAATTAAGTTGTGTTTTTTTTTTTTTTTTTTTTTTGGATAACTCCTTTTGAAATAAATATGATTAAAGCATGAATTTTAATGAAGATGAGTTGATATTTATTAAATATATAAAATTTCTTCTCCAATGAGACCAAGAGCTTCATCTTCCCTTGCCAGAAAAGGGCACAGGTGGTATCACAAGTTGTGATTCACAACCAGCTCTTGGCCTCTTTGGAGACGAACCCACATCTCGTGGATGTGGCCGCCGTATTTCTCCAGCCCGATGCACCACAAGAGACCATAGCCTCAGCAGGTGTCAAATGTTTTCTGGCCCTCTAAATGGTAGCAAAAATACTGCGAGGATTTCTGGCGGCCAATATACCTCGATTTTTTCGGACAGTTTCCAGTTTTTCACCTATTTATAACTCATTTCACCTATTATAACTCGAAAACTGAACATGGCAGAGAACCATTAAGTACAAAGTTGAAGAGGATATAATTCCGCGTGAATAACCTCCTTACACATTGGAATCGGTTCAGCCGTTTAGCCACAATCAAGAGTCAAAAATAGGCAATTTTGTCCTACTTGGCTGAAAAATAGGATTCGCTCACGTATCAACCCGTGTAACAAATGAACGAGTAATGCAAATGAATTTGCACAAAATGTATGTTGTAGAGGGTCAAATTATGAGTCAAGGAAGCACCTGAAATAAAATTTTAAAAAAACGTGATACTAGTTGCACGGAACACGAGAATGAAACAGTTGCACCGTGGTGGGAGGGTGTCGATACAATGACGACTTTTGAAGGGGAGGCTAGCGATAATCTTTGCACTCTGACTCCGGGCGGGCATAGAGTCCACGTAATCCCCTTTGGTGCGTTTGGGAGGGAAGTGATGGACGCCCCTAATGACCTTGTCCCAAACCCAGACGTTCTTCAATTGGCCAGTACAGGCGAGGGTCATATTGGATGCAAGTGCGCGCAAATGTTAGAATGTTAGTTTGAATGCAGGTTGTCAATGAATTTCGAAAGGGAAAAACGACACACGTTTTTATTAAATGATGAAAAAACTTTTATTTAATACAATCATTCGAATATCCTAACCAAAGGCGCATCTGCTTCTAATATCAAAACGGACCGTCATAGTACTAATGTCAGTTTTACGAAAATCAAGTATACAATAAAAAAATACCAAAAGTTGCAGATGTGAAATGGATCGGGAATGACTAGAAGTAGATCAGTTGATGACGTCAGATTAGTCTTCTTTGGGCTTGTTGGTTTTCCAAGAGGCACGACAGAGAACGTAGGCCATGTGCCACCCGGGAGTGTAAGCGAGGATCGGTATAACCTGAAAGGGAAATTGGGACTTTTTATGGCGTTCGCGAAGTTATAACACAATTCATGAGAGTGAACTTACCTGTGACGTAGCCCCGTAGACTAACGTGTCGACGCTGGTGAGTACCTGAAACGAAATGTGTTAGTTGAGGGTTTCTTTGGAATGATAGCTAGGGTTTTTTTGGTACTTACTAAAGTTTCAGCAAGAGCGGGCACGGTCCTCTCGAAACTGCCTAAATGCAAATAGGTGGAGACGGCGATGATGGCCGCCAGGGCAAAAAGTGGATGACAGAGAAGACAAAGAAGCGTCCTTATGATCCTAAAATTCAAAAAATAAATATAAACCGTAACCAGTCGGACAAACCACGACGAAAGAAGTGAACGTTACCGAGGGAGCTTGCTGCCGACGATGAGCGCCATCGGTACGATGAAAATGGAGGCGAGGAAAGCCAGTGAGAAGTTGCTCATAGCGACGGCCAGCAGCATAGTTCCGAGGTACAGCAGCATAGCGATGTGGAGCAATGCCCATTCACGGGCTCCCAGCCTAAAACCGAATTAGCAGTGAACAACGAAAGATCCAAGCGGAATACAAACTCCAGGAGGATTCAATTTGACCGCCCGGAGCTAGTGGCTTCTCGAGAGTGAAGTGGCAACATGACCTATAGTCTGTCTGCAATGACGATGGGCTCTGACCCCGATCCTAGCGGCCGGCGAGAGAAACAAAAAAACGGGGAAATTTCCCCTTTGATTTTTTGGGTGATTTTATCCCTTTAAAGGCACATCTGGGAATAGTTTCTCCCTGCAATGCAAGCGCATTTTCTGCAGGTTAACCTATACTTCGAAAATTGACGACACCATTGACGACGAAACACTCATGATTTTCGCCGTTTCGTCCTGTAAATTCCCGAGCGGATTCTTTTCGCTCACAAAAATACTTTTAGGCGTTAAACACAACTTCACGGGCTTGCCTTCGAAGGACTTTCTTCTTCAAAGTTCCCGAAGATTGGCAATTATCCATTTTATTCATTCTCATTAATTAAATTTTTATTAAATAGGTCAAGTTGCCAATTCAGCCTCGACATTTTTATTTTTCTCCTAAAATGGAACAAAGTAACGTCATGTGATGACTTTCAATTTGAGCAAAACTGGAGTACAAAAAAGTGGTCTGAAACAGTATCGCTTGGGCAACCAGAACCGTCGCCGAACTCGATTCAGACAACACCTTTGGAGTCTACTGCCTACTGACGGATTCATACGTCATACAAATACCCTGTTACTAAAGGTGGATTTTTGGTTTTGGAACCCGATTTGGCATACTAGGTAGTCAATGGGTTATCTGTCTCGAACCTATAATAAAATTTAATATTTAATAACTCCCGGCTCACAATAAGGCAGAGCTCCAGGTTCTCTTTGACAGAGCGGCAGTGGCGTATAGAAGTTATGAATGGCAATGAACGTAGCCAAAATCAAAGCGATGATCAGAGACAGCCAACAGTGGTATGAGCTCGTAGTTGACGGACAGTTTATCGAACAAGTAGCGCGATTCAAGTACATGGGCCAATGTGTTTCGGAGATGTGGTCGTTGGAGGGGGAGTCACACAATTTTCAGTGTAGCCAGGGTTTGTGCTTTTCACTGCGATGGCGGGTTGCGAGTCGTTACGTTTGGTCAATAATTCTGTTCTTAGGGGTAGACACCTGGATGTTGACGGCTAAGGATATAAACCATCTAGAGGCTTTTGAAATGTCGCTGATCCAACGCATGCTGAGGATTCCCTGGACCGCCAGACTATATTCTTCAGCAAAACTCTTCTGTTGGTCACAGCGAAGCGACGCAAAGTGGCATACTTGGGGCGCCGTAAAGTACAGCCTATTGCAGACAATTATGATGGGGAAGATCAAAGGACGTAGGAGTTTGAAAAAAAAAGAAAAAAAAGTGCTTCATGGCTGTCGAACATTCGTAGCAGGACGTGAATCACCGCAGCAGCTAATCTTTTTCATATGGCAGATGATCGCCAACCATCAGTGATGGAGATGGCGCTAGAAGAAAAACCATTTTGGTTCTCACAACGGGGCAGGAGCCGACCCCCCCCCCCCCCCCCCCTTCACTAGAAAATGATTCAGAAATGCCTTGCTGCAGAGAAACTACACCCCTTGAATATTTCAATTAACAAGGCTGAGATGGAGCCCAGTCCCCAAGGCTCAAGCCAATTATGCTAAGACGCTCCTCTAAGATAGCATTGCCAGGTACTGTGAAAGCCACTATTACCATGACAAGGCATGGGAGAACAATTTGACCTCCTAAAGCACTGTACGGTTGGAAGAAAAACAACCGCAGATTTATTTTCAGGGAAGAGGAAGCGTGCAGGATTTTTCGCTTTATCTCGCCCAGTCTGTCTGTCTATTGAAGACATCAACAATTTTTAGGATTGAGCTACTTTAATGTTTGTTCCTTTTGTGTGTTGTGTAATTGTTAACCTTTTTTTAAACAAACGCCGCACATTAAGGTCTTCACCGTCTGGTAGTTTCAACGTTGGATCGTCATAAGTCATGTTTTGACGAGATTCAATGTGCAGGCCGCCACTTTCCACAATTCAGTTTAGCTCAGGCGGAAGGTATTGAATCTTCAAATGAAAGATCTGGCACACTATGCAGGTACTGGAAGGAAAACGCCGCTACTGCCCCGTCCCATGCCTATACGCAAACTAGACCAGACATTGATTTCCCCCTCGCCAATCCCATTTCCACCTGGGTACAACTAGATGGTAAACCAAGTATTTTGTCAAAATTTCAGATTCAAAAAAAAAAAAAAAAAAAAAATCCTAATGCCCAAAACGGCCCGGACGGCGGACGGACATTTCTGATTGGAATGTAGACCTCTTGAAACGGATTTTTGTCAAATTTGGAGGCCGATCGGAGCCGTCCACCTCCGTCGCGATTACATAGGTGTATTATTACAAGAATAATAAACCAAAACGTGGTTCTTTGAGGTTTTTTGAAAAAAAAAAAAAAAACGGACGGTAGACCTACGGTTTTACAGTCAGATCATTTAATGAAGACACAACCACCTGGTTTCCCTATCATGCGATATTTTCGCCGAAAAAAAAAAAAAAAAAAAAAAAAAAATCGTCCTGTTAGTCATTAAATGATAATAAGGCTAAGAAGCATGGAGGAATAGCTATTCCTTTCCTCCTCCTCCTCCTATTCCTTCATGGCTAAGAAGCAAATTGATTTGACATTGGGCATATTCGTAATCAGCGTCAAATATCCTATAAGTATGGGGGTTTTCAGAGGTTTTTCCCAAAATATGGCTGTGTGGCCACATAGGTATGTGCCTGCCACGGGACCTAGTGTGCGCTTTCCCCAGTAAATGTACAATATGTTCAAAAGCGACAAATTATTACACTTGTCCCGCATCCGTTCATTGACGTCATCAATCAACATTGATTTAGTCTCGCTGGATGCTGGTACGTGCACTTGGATTTTCGACGAATCCAAAAATCCTAATGGAACGCTCACTCGACCACCCTTTCGAATCAAGACGATTTGACGAGCGATATGGACCATGAAACCCTTTAAGTAAAAGGCTTACGCTTTAGTAAGTATCTCCACAGTGGTGAGTCCAACCAACGAGATGATGGTGAACCCCGAAAGAACAGCTTTTTCCGTCGTGAACTGCAGCAGCGGACCGAAGTATCTGGTGGAAATCACTGGAACTTGGAAAGCCACCAGCCCGATGAGGAAGCACAGAAGAATAGTTATGAAAACTCCTCCAGTGTTGTAATCGTTTTTCTGTAGAAAAAAAAGGCAGCGCATTATGAAAGGCGACACGCTCTTTTTCATTGACAACAATTCGAATACTCACCGAGTTAATGGAGTCGTCAATGTTCCCACGGAGGGAAACGTGTATTGAGAAGGCCTTTATGAGGAGAGCTCCGACCATCATGCCCACACATGGAATGTAATAACCTAGAAAATTTGAGTAATGTCATCTCTACACGGTCATAATTAAAGAGGCTGAATCGGGTCACTTACCGATAGAAACGAATCTGTCAGTGTCGGTGAGGAGGTAAAAGAAGTACGATTGGTGAAACCTCTCGAGAAGGTTATTCACACTACGGAATACGCCTTCAATCACTCGCCCAACGTGATGTAAGGTTATGTGGGGCCCGTTTCCTTCTGCTTCGTGCCCTTCCATTGTTACAGCTTCAATGCCAAATCTGGAATTTTGAGAAAAACGATTAGGGGTTTGGACAGCAGTACCAGAGCTAAAAAGCCCAAACACATGATTCCTCCATTTGCGGTTCTGCCGAGACGAAGGGGAGAGCTGTGACTGGTTCGATGGGCCTGAAAGGGAACTAGACCGAGAAGGGTGGAGCTGTGAACAGCTGATTCATTTATAGTTACCGACTACGAGTATCCCTTGCATAGAACATCGAGCAAACGATGAACTATTACCCCAACTATCACCCAAACTGGTGGAACCATTCCAGGGAACCACCCACCTGGGCCACCACCCTCCTAAGGCAAATCAATCTGAAAAGGCTGAAAAGGATGTGGGTACCTGTGAAACAGCCCGTGGTTACCATCTGGGACGCCGGTAGCTTGCCCGAGCACCATTGACATCATTGTTTGGAACGAATGTATGAATTGCTCTTTTGGAGGTAGGTTGTGAACTTTTTCCTGAAAATCAATATAATAATGAAAAATATCAACAACAACGACGACAATCCCTGCCATAAACCGTTCCAACTTACTCGATTCCCAAACGAATGGCGGGCTCTCTCTTTTGAGCAAATACGGTGGACCAGATTGACCAAATCAAGATTGGGGAGTTGACCATTCAGGCCGAGTATTTTCACGTCGATGTGCTTCATCTTGGTCGAGTGTAATTCCAAGTTCAAAGCTGCCTGAATGGACCCGCCTCGGGCAGGTAGGTCGCCAGCCATGAGAACTCCTTCAATAACGGATTAGACAGTTGGCACAGCAAAATAGTTTTACGGTTCATTTTGTACCATGTTATGTACCTTTGGCCCCACACGTTGTTCCGTGGTAGGCTTCCAGCCAAGCCTGCATTCCAAGCTGTTCGTGCTCCGTCACCAACATGATGAGATCTTTCCCCCAGTATTTTTGCTCTGAAATAAAACACGGCTGTGAATGATGTCGTTGATTTCAATCGAGGACGTGACTCCTGGGACTACCTCTGAAGTACTTGGTGATCGCCAGAAGGAGAGCGACGGACGCCGACGTTGACGGATACGAAGAATCTTCCCCACGGAACGGAACAGAAAGCACAACAGCTTCCGTGCTCGACCCACCGCCTCGGATGAGCCCGTAGACGTTTTTCCCTTCAAATTGCTGAAAAAAAGACATCAGATATCTTAAAGGGGGATGCCTTATATTTTACAAACATCTCCTTCAGCGAACTAAAGGAACTCCTCAATCTGGGGCAGGGCTCCATCACCTTCCATATCCAGAGACCCCCCCCCCCCCAAGGTCCAAGGGACACGGCCTTGATGAGCGCCACCTGCAGGCGAACCCGAAGGCCTGGGATTCTAGATCTAACGTTGCCTGAGCTTATAAGGGAGAGACCAATCCTATCGCATCTTCTGCTGCCCGGTCATGCTTCTAGTGTTTTGCTCGGACTGCAGCTTCTTCTTTTTGTTTTTCTTTAAGTGGCAACAGCTAGAGCTCGTTAGAGCTATCAGCAGGCCCCAAGATTTACAGAGTGCAGCAACTGCTCAAATGCCCCTTCTGATGGGGTATGACCCAATCCCCCGATACAAAACCAAATTTTTGGTATCGCACCTGGGTCGGGTGATGTTTGAATAGCGAGAGCGTTTATATTAAAATTCAAGTCAAAGGGAGCTTCATCAACAGCCATGGGATTCGAACCCAAGAACTCTACATCGACAGACAGATAACAGTCCCCTACGCTGCAACTGCGCTACCGATAAATTAGCTCCAAGATGTTGAGAATGAACCTCCACGTCCCGAGTCCAAAGGAACATTGATTTTTCCAATTACGATGTTGGACCACTGTGCTCCATCTGGACCAGAGTATACCCAACTAATCCTCCGTTTAAATAGCCACTCAACGGACGATTGTCGTTCACACCCAACTCCATCCGGCTCTAGGATAGAAGCACACCCCAAAGTTGGGGGTCTCCTATGTCAAAGGGAAATTAGGACGAAATCAGTACAAACATCTTGCCAATTTTTGTCCTTTTACCTCTAAAACTAATACAATCAAAGTATCTGACATACAAATGTTTAAAACGTACTTGGCCTCTTCCCAGGGGGTAATTCAGAGTGAAGTTGTGGACGTAAGACTCGATGGACATTTGGGTGAATTTCCCGCGGATCCAGGCAGTGGGGATTCTGTGAGAATCTTTCATGACCACGTCAAGCTCCTGAAAAATCATATAAATCAAAAGCCTCTCTCAAGGGTCGCCTATTTAGAGCGGATCGTTGATTTTCAACTCACTTTTAGATAGTTCTTGGTGTCAGTCGACACGTCAGAGCTGAGGACGACCAACCCCGGCAGAAGAGCATTCTCCGAAAGGTAAGTAGCTGCAATGAAACAGGCATTGACCGAAAAAAGTTTTAAATTCATCAACCAACAAATCACCGCTTACCTGTGTTCACTTGATCCGATGCGAGCAAACAGTACCAAATCAGCGACGCGAAATACAAAACTCCACAGATGAGGCCGTGATTGTTGACCAGAACTTGACGTCCTCGCAAGCCGGACGGGTCTGTCAGAAGACCCATTACAGTGATAAAGTAGGTATGTCGGCACTCGGTGACCAAAATACCGTCGAAACGTCAAGAATTAACGACGGACCCGAACAGAAAGCTCCGCTGTTGATATTCACTGCATGAATCTTAGAGTGACGCCAAATACAACCCGTTCTTGTCGTTGTTGGATTTCTATTTTATGTGCCCGCTAGCCAGATGTCACAAGAGGTTGCTTGTGTCGCCTGGTTACCTACTGTGGCCATCAGATTCTGTAGTTACTTACAATCTATTAGGTACTTGTGCAAAAATTAATTCTGGGTCAAGAAAAAAATATTAAGTATTTTTTTTTTTTTTTAAGAAAAAAGTGGGACCTCGAAAAATGGATTGTGCGTCCAAAATTAGGTAGGTATTTGGGTTTAAGGTTGTGTTTTGTTCAAGCATTTGGTCAAGCTTGATATTGCAGGGGCTCCGTAAATAAACATTTGCAATTAAAAAAAGAAAAAGCGCTATTTAATAGCCATTCTTTGAAGAGGGTAAAAAGTGTACCCACTTAAATAACTTGTTTAACATTCTCTCGTTCGTATTTATAAATACCTACTTGATAAATCTCATTTTATTTTAAGCTCCCCTGTGCATTCGAGTACGTTGGAGATTTTCAACGTTTAAAGGTACATACTGCTTATGAGTGGGGCTCGGATTGATAAAATCAACAAATATGTTTAAAAAACATGACACATTGTGTTTTATGCTCAATAGATATGCTTGAAAAACCCATTATATGCTCTCAATATTTAATATGCTCGAAAAACAGTTAAAATCTACAGAAAGGAAAGCGAAACGAAAAATGTACAACTTACGGGGCTATAAATGGGGGTTTTGAAGGATTTGGGCCAGGAATTCCTGACTTAAGTCAAATCGCGTGTCATTTTCGAAGTAATTTTGGACGTAGACTCAATTTATTATGGGCCTCAAACCCATCCACTGGGTGGGTTTTAGGGTCTTTGACCATGGGGTCGAGTGGGGTGTTGTTTTCTAAGTAAGTACGTTTGAACGTAGTCTACATTCGGCGTCGCAGACCAATCGGACCTCACTGTGGATGTGTGTGGCTTCTATGGGGCTACATACGTCGCTTTTGAAGGATGTCGAGTGAAGCGTCGTTTTCTGAGTCATTTTGGGCATAGTAGAATTGATATGTTTTTATGGATTTTTAAGGGTCTCTTATCTGTTCAAACACTACACAGATAAGTAAACATTTTGTGCTTACCACGGAGGTGTCATTCTGCCTTATATAAAAAATTCCAAGTCCAGGATAGGGGGCTATATATAGCATATGCGGTGTAAAATGTATCTATAGTATAGATTCTATACGCCAAATTTTGTGGAACATGAGTGTTTAGTAGGTACGTGAGCGACATAAAAAGCGTGCCTTCTTCTGGATGCACCTGAATTTAATGCACCAGAATTTTCAAATTCGAATTTCTCACTAATTCAGAAAACACCCCTCGATAAGCGTGTTTCTATCCTTAATCTAGGCACAATTCTGGGGATCTTTGATGAAAAACAAACCTATAAATAGATCTAAATTTAGACGAAAACCGCTATAATATGCATTTATACCTAGGTATGCGTTTATTCTGATACATACTGATGTTTTATGCATTTATATGCTCGACAAATTTAAATTCTTTTGGTCCCAGAAAGGCTTCTTTGAATGTTTACTGTGAAGGAAAAAAATATGCTAATATGCTCGAATCCGAGCCCTACTTATAAGCAATGGAGACCCTCGGCGGTCTTATCACCTTCCTTTCTTGAATGTGCCCACACTTGGCTCAAAGATGAGGGTGTCGTCGCAACGTTCATACATTGTTCAATTTTTAAACTATGAGCTTAACGTTAGCCAAACCTCGTGGACACGAAGAGGACAAAATTTTTACAAAATTTAAACAAAAAAGTAAACATTCGTGTGGTGTCATTGAAACATAACGCAGTGGTCGCTGTTGCATCGGGCTTCTCGTGTTTCCAGTCCAGTTTCAGCGGTGGTTGGATTTGACTGGATCAACGGGTGGTTCCATTAAATCTCATGTTTAAAAAAAAATTGAAAAAAGATTTTACCGAGTATTAAAAATAGATTCAAAACGTCAAATTAAAAAGAAAAAAAAAAAAAAAAAAAAAAACGAAAAATTCCGCAGTTTTCCGGAATTTACTCGGTTAGCGTTCCACCAATTTTGACGAAAAACCTTTTTCTTTTTCAGTAAAACATTGTTCAATTTTTAAACTATGAGCTTAACGGTAGCCAAACCTCGTGGACACGAAGAGGACAAAATTTGTAAAATTTAATTTTAAACAATTATTATTATTGAACAGCCGACTTTAGGGAAGATTCTGTTTTAGTTCGTTTGTTGTTTTAATGAGCTGTGAAACGAGGGGTTCTTTATCATATTGACGTCAGGATCCAGCTCTCAACGCACCGACCTCTACGAGGAAAAAGTGCCTCTAAATGCGAAGAGGTTTAAATATCACATCATCTTCCGAGTAGTACCAGTTGGGTTTTCCCCCATCTGACCGCATTTTATGGGTCGTCGAACTAACATTTTAGTTCTTCCTTGCCCAAGTCTTCGTGTTGTGTCCATGTTAGGTGTCCAACCCATGATGATAAACCTGGTTTGGGGGAGGGATACGGCGAATGTAGTTTAAACAATATAATTATTGAATATAATGTTGATACCCTACCTACCCACTTTGTATTTGTTCAAAATACTGAACAACGGAAGCATGATTATTTTTTCGAGCCAAGTCCATCGGAGTTATTCCCCTTTTGGTTTTCGCGTCAATCTGAGCACCTTTTTCCACCAACATCTTGGCGATTTCCAGGTGCCCGTATTGGGCAGCTTCGTGAAGTGGCGTCCAATCAAAAATAGTCCGAGTGTCAACCAGGGCGCCTCTATCCAAGAGGTATTTCACTGTGGAAATGTGTCCATTCCACGATGCCAGGTGGAGCGGTGAGTAGCCCTTGCTGTCGAACGTGTTGATTCTTCCTCCTTTGTCGACAAGATACTTGAGGAGATCCAGGTGCCCGCCTCTTGCCGCCATGTGCACCGGCGTGCCGTCGCTGGCCATCGTGTTGACGTTGCCGCCTTTTTTAACGAGCAACTTGGCCATTTCGAGGAAACCGTAGGCTGCCGCTTCGTGGAGTGCCGTCCAGTTGTCCCCGTGCTCGATCTCCGCCCCTTGGTCCAAAAGATACTTGACGGTGGCGGTGTGCCCGTGCCAAGCGGCCAGTTGGAGAGGTTGGTAACGCTTAGCGTCCTTCGCACCGACTGCGGACCCTTTCTCGACGAGGTACTGGACCACATCAAGATGGCCATATCTCGCTGCCAAGTGTAGAGGAGTGCCGCTGTTGCCGTTGGCGTTCACGTCAGCGCCAGCGTTCACGAGGCACGTGACGACATCCATACGGTTTTGGTACGCCGCTTCGTGGAGTGGAGTCCACCCGTCTCTGTTCTCATTTCCTGTTGGTGTGAGCGTTGCACAAGTCTTACCTTGTGTTGTTGGTGACGCGGAAGTAACCGGAGACGTCTCAGAGGTGGATGTAGCTGGAGTCATCCCACCTGGGTTCGACTCCTGTGCTCCATTGTTCTTTTTACTTTGACACAAACCCTTCAAACAAGCAGCAATTACTTGCGTGTTTTGATAACCACTCAAAGCTGTTCCACACATCCCTAAAACCACCAGAAACACAAAATCACTGCTTTTTGCCATGTTTCAACATAGACACTATTCACTTAGATAAGTCAACTTGAGGCTCCACGTTCACTGCTTCACCTCTGAAACAATTTACTCCTCTCAAATTTTGTTTGCAAAAGTAATCATCGTGAACTCACAATATGCATTACAGCCAGAAGACGTGGAGGTCACTTATCTTCCCAGAAACTAATTAATGGATTAAACAAATCGCGACTCACGAACCTGTTTCAAGGATCCCTCGCACCGACTGACGATACTCTCAGGATCCACTTCCCTCTCTCCTTGCCAACCCCTCCCAAAGGAAGAAAACACCGATAACGTTCTCAACGGTGACTCACTTTATAGGCCAACAAAAAAATATAAACGCTTCTAAAATTACGTTTATTGATTTATTTACAAACATTTTTTATCGACCTTCCACAGGTCGGCGAACAGGTTTTTTTTTTTCTTGGCATCGGTAGAATTGCGTGTCGAACCAATCTTGTTTTAATCAATTTGGAGCGGATCCAACTTGAGCTGATGAAAAGATTGTGTTCTATTGAATCGCATTTGAACGTTAACACTAGGACAAAAAGAAACCTTTTATTACAGAGACAAGACTAGTTTGATATTGAGTAAATGACGGAAATTCAAAGACTTGGATGACAACAGTTGGATGACATACAGTTACTAATGTTGTAAGTACTGCTTCGGTCGGTTCACTAATAAATACACCACGGACTGTGCAGCAGGCTCGTCTTGGTAGTGACGTTACAATGTAATCAAAATGTTCCAGGAGGGCGCTCTTTGTATGTGAAGGTTCCATACTAGCTCCTCAATTGGTTACAGCTCAAGGTCATTCGTTACGTTTTTCCAGATTTCTTGAGAGTGAAGGAGGAAAAGTCAACTATTAGATGTATTAGGGTCATTCTTCAGAAATGGTACTATTTGAGGCTCAGATTTCCAACACTTTTGGCTGTCCAATTATTTTTATTTTTTATTTTTTTGCTGTTACTGCCTTCTAAATTTGGTCCTTGATAACCTCAGTAAGCCCGAACACAATATTATTAAATAATTCTGTAGTTTTGGAGATGAACATTTTTCAAAAAAAACACTAGGGAGTGACATTATAGGGCTAGTAAAGGCATTCCTGGCCACTGTGATCACTCCCGAGACGATCCACAATTTTGTTGGGCTAGGGAGAGACAGACTCGGGAAGGACAACTCAGCCATTTTCCAGCTGTGTACACAAGAAGCTACAAGGAAGCTACGGTCATAAATGTAAAGAGAGCTCTGATTACGTCAAGATTGTAATGCACAAGTAACCTAAATAACCTAAATAAAAGAATAATAAACCCTTGTGTAAAATTTGCGGCGTTTTTTAAAAATTTGGCTTGCATTGAGTTATAGAATCGTATGCACACACACGTTGCCTGCTATGAGGCCAGTATTCAATACAAAATGACTCGACGTTCAGCACATTGGATTTGGGGGGAAATGTGGCTGGACATGAAATAGTACTATTTCGGAAGAATGACCCACAACGTCTTGAGACATTTTGCGTTTTGAGCCCAGTGATTAAGTTTAATCTTCCCAAATTGCACTGTTCCTACCAATCCGAGCGCGCAATTCATAACTAAATACGCATTTGAATAAATCTTGAAAAGAATGCTTTTCTTTCCGACGCATTTGGCAGACACGTCAGTCAGTTGTACAAGTCAAAGAGTCAATACGAACAAGGGGAATTAAAGTAACCCATTCAGTAGCTACAACCGGACAACGTTATACCGTAAAAGTAGACCGCAGAACGACCCCGCGTATTTTTCATCGTTTATTTCTTTGGCACGCCTTATAATGGCTTAGCTCAGCCCCACTTGTGTCACATTAATCCTCTTCCGTATAAGTCTTACAATCTATATCCTGAGGTTTTGCTTGTTGCCGCCGGTTTCCAGAGATCACAATGACAGGAAGGTTGCAATGGCCGCCGCCGCTACAGACGACAGGTGGTTGTAGCAATCGATTGATCTGCAATGCAAAACTGTCTCAATTCAAAATTGTCCATCGTCAAATCAAATTCGCCAAGGTTTCGGACACTTACAATCGACTCCCTTTTTCTATCATCGAAAAACACCCTCGAGAGGTCTGTAACGATTGTATCATTCGAACTGTTCCATCGGTGAGGAATTCGGAAAACTTGTTGACGCCGCAAACTGCCACTGAAAAAAAAAAAAAAAAAAAAAAAAAATCGGAGTTGATTGAAATTTTTTTCAACGTTGAATGACCATTTTCGGTTGGCCTCACCTTGCTCGACGAAAAGGTCTTGAAGGGTCGATGGGAAACCCAACCGTCGGATCTGACGGTTTTCACCCAGCATCCGACCGCATATCCGTCGGATCTCCTCCGACGCCGCCGCTTCGTCGATTTTCAGCTGCAAACAATGTTATATCATAACAAGAGAGATAATAGAGCCATTCAACACTATAACCAGCAGAATGTGCGCTCGTACTTAAGTTCATCAAAAATTTGAGAAGTCAGTAGGCAAAAACACGAGTCATGTTGGCTCGAAATTGAAATTTTTCGTATCACTAACTGAAATGAGGGTTTTTAGCGCAACCTTTCCCTAAAAAAACCCTGGAAATTCTCCGCTTCACGGAAAAACATTGAATCATGGATATGTTTACTGTAAACTCGTCGTCACAAATTTTGGTTGTCGAGTAGAAACAGTTTCTAGTAACCAACCGCCAAACTTCCTTACAGACCAATCATGTGATTATAGTTTTCGCGATTATGTTGCGTAACAAATTTTGGTGTCGTTACGCAAATTTTAGAATGACCCAAAAACATATCCATGTTAAAATGGAAAGGTGCGCTCATCTCTTCGACATGTTTTTGTGTGTATCACAGCATCACGCCCGAACGGCTGAACAGATTTTCATGAGGGTGGTCTCATTGTGATCAGCGAGTTCTGGGGGTGGTTATAGGCTATCAAGATCACCTCCGTCGTCGACGATTCGTCCGATCCCGAGAAGATGACTCTCGGAAAAGGTGACCCAGCGCGTTGTCGTTAGATACCTGGTGTGTCAAGTTACGAATTCTTAGTTACGGTTTCAATAAAGACGCCGTAATATTTCGTAGTAACAGAAAGGTTGCGCTCTTCTATTCAATTCAATTGATGGCTTGGTTTTTTTCTTATCACAGCATCACGCCCGAACGACTGAACAGATTTTCATGAGGGTGGTCTCATTGTGATCAGCGAGTTCTGGGGGTGGCCCTCGAAGCCGTTTTTCAACCGTTTCAAACCCATTTCCAATCTGAAAAACTAGTTGAATGAACGGATCTCAACACGTCCAAGCCCATTTTTAATGCATTCAAACTGGGTTTAAAACCACCAAACCAAACCCACATTAAAACACATCAAAGGAATTAAAAATTTTTTAAATGCGTTGAAACGGGTGATTTCCCACTGCGCCCTCTGGTGATACGATTACGAGAGCTCATTAAAGCAAAGTGGCTGGGAAAAGTGGGAAGGGTGGTATTGCCTTATTGTGCCCGTCTGAAGGAATACAAAGTGAACTTTCGCCCCAAGACCTCAGTTGGCAAGATGACGCAGTTGAACAGAGGCTCATGTCAACGCTAGATCATAGTGCACGAGTCAGGAGTTTCCAAAGTGAGCCCCACGAATAAGGCGTGCGGACAAAATGGGCCCTGACTAGTTTTTGTGTCACCGTAGGTGAGGACTGAAGTGGGCCGAACGAATTTGACAAGGCGTTTGGGTGTAACTGAAATGGGCCCCGGATTCCACTTATTCAACAAGCGAGCCACCCCCTGCTGGCTAAAGCCAGCCAAACCCCCGATCTCTCCCAACTGGCCTCAGACCCCTTCTACTCGCTTTTACGATAATGGATAGTTATTACAGAGTAAAGTGCTTTCTGACAAGTAGGTCAAGGGTAAAGCATCTTTCATGCTAAACATTGTTAGTCTGGTGCAGCGTCTGATCAGGAAAACAAAATTTATAATTAAGGAAAGGCGAACACTGTCTGCATGCCAAACTGTCCAGTTAATTAATTTGTAATCTCATAAACTGTAATATCTCCACGATGGGCGACACCATCTGTCCGGGTTTTGGGCAAAAGCCATATTTTTCTTCGATAATCCGATTCGTCCAAGTTCATGTTAATCGTTCCCGTTGCAGCCCATTGCCCTCCTCCTCGGAGCTCATCGTCCGCTATTTGGCAGCCGGTCAAAACTACGAAAAAGACGTCGAAGAAGAGCAGGGTAGGAAATAAGTAAAGTGGGTGAGGAAATTTCGCGAATCTCCAGAACCTCGTAATGGCCCGAGAGGGGCGGTTAGCACTTCCGCTAATGGCATCGCGTTAAAAAGTGTTTTGAGAGGAAGGAAAACTCTCTTCAATTTGGAGTCATTTACAGAGAGAAACTAAATAGATGAGGCAGCCGGATTAGCCGGGTGGTTCTGGGCGCTAGTCATCTCGCGGTGCATTGTGACGAGGCCACAGGTTCGAATCCCGTTAAATACCATGGAAATTTTGGGAAAAGCAAAGTGATTTATCATTATTAAATTATAGCTCCCCGTCATGTCAGACCGATTAGGTCAATGATCTTGACGTAAAACTCACTTTACCTTTGCTAAATAGATGAAGCTACTAAACAAAACGTGCCAAGTTTTCGGATTTTTCAGAATTGACCCAAAGTCACATTTCTCGGTTTTAACCTAAGCGAAGTGCTCATTAGCACCAGAGGCGGGAAATTCCGCTTGTTTTTCACGGACGGGAGGAGTTTTAAAATCGTAAAATTGGAGTAATGAAAGAGTTTAATTAAGTTGAGAGAGAATAAATCTGACGGGGTTTTCCGTCCAAAAAGAGCACTGGTGTGGTAAGAACGGTTGGGTGGGTGGTGGTGGGGGGATTACCCGAGGAAATTGCAGACCCGGAAGAGGTAATCACGCGGCCACAAAGTGGAGAAGAAAAGTTGGTAATTAAGAGGTTAAAGAAATTCGAGACTTGAGGAGTGTGGACTTTCAAAAGACCAGCGAAGTTAGAAGACTTTTTGTGTGACTCTTCTAATACTTACATGAGACTTGATGGTGAAGTAGATCCCTTGGTGTAGCAGGGTGTACCCTCGAGCGTCAGGGTCCCTTTCGAGCTTTTCACACCCGTCAGCGACAATCCCGTCTATTAGCAACCCTGGACAGAAACATTAGAGGTTGACAATGTTGCCTACATACCATGTACATACTATGTACCCTTAAAAAGGTCCTTTTGCGCGACTACCCAGGCCGAGGAGCGCCATGAACCCTCAAAAAAGACGGAAAAAAAGGAAGGAATTTTAGGAAGAAAGGAGTAAACCCGGAAACATTGAATTTACATTCTGATTCAATTCGATTCGATCAATCAAATCGATTCTTCCGAGATAATTTTTCGGGAACCCCCCCACCCCCCCTCCCTCCGCTGGGAAATTGTTCGATTTTCTACAAAATGTTGGAAAATGAACATCTTAGGCAGTAAAAAATCTGTAGAGTTGAAAGAAGCTTTAGAATTTTTAGAATCTTTTAGGAGCTTTTGGAGCTTATCATTAAAATTTAAATTTTAAAAAGTGTTTGAGAAGAAGACTTAGGTAGTTACTTAGTAACGAAATTTTAAAACTTTGAAATCTGGTTTCTCTTTCGCTTCCGAGTCTGCAAGGCAGAGGAAGCGTTGTTTTAAGTTTTGAAACGAAAAAAAAAATTGTGTTCTCCAAAATCAAAATTTCCACTCACGTTTTGCGTTTCAGAGCCTCCTGAACAAATTTGGTTCCGTGTCTGTCTGTCTGTCCGCATTTCCTTGCCACATCCATAAGTTCCACAATTTTGATTTTCAGGAATTGTGTGGGTATAGCCCTAGATGGTCCCATATCAGTTTCATCATGATTGAGTCAGCGGTACGCTCAGCGAATGCGCGAACGTAATTTCCTGGCCACAGCCATAACTCCCACAATTTTGATCGGATTTCAATCAATTTTCAGGAATTGTGTGGGTATAGCTCTAGATGCCCCCTATCAGTTGGATTAAGATTAGTCAGTGGTACTCCCTGCGCATGCGCGAACGTAATTTTCTTGAAGGTTTTCACAACTACGTTCATTTTGAACCTGGCACGAGGAAGCTCATTTGCCATTGCATTGGCAGTGTATTTTAATTATTACTACACCCACAAAGATGAAGGAAATGAAATGAAACAACAGATTTTCACCCTGGAATTTTCGTCCCATTGACAGCTGACGTCGTGGACGTCGTCATCCGCCCTTTCAATGAAGATTGGAACTCGCGGTTCTCACGCGCTCTCTCTTCCATTTACTTACCACGCCCGACGAAGTCTAAATTTGTCTTAATCTTCGTCGGGCGTGGTAAGGCATTATTCTAGGGATAAAACAACTGAGTTTTTACCGAATTTTAACGCAGAATGTGTTTTTTCCGAGAGTCTTGGGGTTTGAAAATGAGTCCGTCCCAGACCCAAGCATACCTGCTTCTCCGCCCTTCACGTTCCCTCGCTCCCTCAACCACTCCCCTGATCAACCTTTTCCTGGTAGCATCCCCCTCAGCACTACATTGTTCTTCTACCTCCCTTGCCTGCTACCCTCTGCTCCGCCCTCCATCACGTACCCTCACCCCCTCCCCTGCATTGCTGAAGGATTTATACCAGAGTGGGATGACAGCCCCTCCGAGAGCGCTTATTACATTCAAAGTGAAATTCCAATAGGGGGAGGCCTCCTCAGCCCTTTCGAACTACATGCAGTCCAGCGTGAGTTACCTGACAGTGCAAACGTGATCGTGTTTACGGAGGTTATTTGGTTTGAAGTTGTTGGGCGTATACTTATAAGTTAAGTCTAAAGTCAACAGAAATATCCCGCCCACAACCAACCCGACCCAAAGCCCCCACCTCGCCACAGCTCTTCTAACCCCACCACCACGCCCCGAGTCGATCCCCTCGGCAGAATTACCAAAAACACATTCTGTGTTTCATTGGTTTGATCCTCGTTCATAACATTTACAATCCACGAGTCTGTGTGTGTCCCCAAGTACTAAAGTAAAAATATAGTTAACTATACCTACATGGTCACATGACATGAAATGTGCCACTATATTACAGTCATAAGTGGCAATACACCCCTCAGGCGGCAACGGTTTTTTTTTCTTTGAAAAAATCGATTCTTCACAAAATTTTTTTTTAAAGTCGACTTTTAATTTTTACTTTTATGTATTTTCAATTAATTTCATTTTCAACTTTTCACTATTTTTTTTAAATCGAAACTCCATTTTGAATAAAATGAAAAATCGATTCTTTTTTACTGATTTTCCATCCCTTCCACGGAAAGTAAGATGTGTGTGGTTTGAGCTTAGGTGATCACCTACTAGAGTAGATAACCAACTTTTCCCCTAGTAAAAAAAAAAGTGTCTATGGTGTGTTCATGCTGCTGATGCGGGGTTCTTTCTAATCAGTCGTTGTGCTGTGTTTTTTGCCCTCACCGCAATGCCCAGACAGGGTCCAGATAGTAAAAGGCCCCTGCTTAACACGTTTGGTCAGCGCGTCTGCCAGTCTTACCTAAAAGACAGGTGTCGGATTCAGCTCTGGTCGGCGAGCCCTGTTCCAGCGCGTTCTCCAGTTCGTACGTTGGAGGGACACCTTGAAGCGACAGCGATTTGACTTGCGGCTTCTTCATCAGGCTCGTGACGAACTGTTCGGCTGAAATACAAGACAAATCGTAAACTAACGACATGGAATGTGTCAGCAACTAACAAAAATTTACGGCGAAATAAAAATCCACAAAAAGAAGCGGAAGCGTATTTTACAAACCACCTCGTCTTCCTGAACTATTCTGGTCCGTCAGCAATAAAAAGCAAGCTTCTCCAAGTCTAATCTAAGGTTCGATAGCATTTCCAAGATTAGCGAATTTCCAGGCGCATCGCGTAGAAGCGAAATTGTGTTACAAGGTGGCCACATAAAGGGAAGATCAAGGAAGGGGGTCAGGTGAGGCGATGTTACTGGTGTGATATAGGCGGAAAATGAGAGCAGAACCTTCCTGGCTACCATGGACCTCAAGGTGATGGATTTGACGCGGTAGCGACCTCTGCCGGTTGCCACAGCCAACTCCCAATTTGTGTTTTCGAAACTCTCCCATTCGAAATTTGACAACTACCCACTACCACCTCCTCCTGACGTATTTCATTTAAAAAACCAAAACTACGCCGAAAAAGATCCATAGTGGATCCAGTTATGAGTCGATGCCTCTTTCCTCTTCTAATATCACTTTCCAACCTTAGACGAGCTCATTCTTGACACCTCCTTATTACAGACCAAACACATCCTTTACGGTCAGAAATCTTTCATTCATTTTCTCCTTCTTTATCATCCTGTGATATAAAAACGTAAGTACATCAACAGAAATCCATATGAAAAACGCTGCAAATTTTACACAAGGGTTTATTATTCTTTGATATACGTTACTTGTGCAGAAATTTAATTCTGTCAATGAAAAAATTAAACAAAAATTTTTTTTTGATTTTTATCTCAAAAAAAAAAATTTTTTTTTTTGGGATTTTTTGTTCAAAAATGTGTTTTTTCAAAAACTCTGTATTTTTTACCCGAAAAATATTTAACATCCTGGGATCCTTCAAAAATCCCATTTTTAGCCCCACGAATGCCCTAAACATCGCCCCAGTGAAATCGGATCGTTCCGGGACCCCAAAAAATGGATTCTACGTCCAAAAATACTTCGAAAACGACACCTAACTCGATCCCATAGCTAAAAGCCTTCAAAAAAACCCTCCCGTAGCCCCATTATAGCCCCATAGCGCCCCACGGGTTTGGGCGATCGGACTGAAAACCTTGCGGGCACAACTAGATGGTAAACCAAGTATTTTGCCGAAATTTCAGATTTTAAAAAAAATTCCTACTGCCCAAAACGTCCTGGACGGCGGACGGCGGACGGCGTACGGCGGACGGCGGACGGACATTTCGGATTTAGAATGTAGACCTCTTGAAACGGATAATGTCAAATTTTGAGCCCGATCGGAGTCGTCGACCCCCGTCGCGAAAACATAGGTGTATTATTCCAAGAATAATAAACCAAAATCGATGGAAGAGGTCCTGCTAGCAGTAGGGGTGTGTCCACAGAGTAACAGAGAACAGGTCGGTCCTTCTTGGAACTAACTAAGCACTGCTCTCTAGTAATAACCACTTTGCAATTATAATTACGGTTACTATACTTTCATCCACAGTGTTACTGATCAATTACTCGCTCTGGATGGGTCATTCTCACAAAAACGCTGCAAATTTTACACAAGGGTTTATTATTCTGTGATATAGGTTACTTGTACAGACACTTAATTCTGTCAATAAAAAAAAATTAAAAAAAATTTTTTTTTGGATTTTTATATTTCAAAAAAAATTTTTGGGGGGATTTTTTTTTCAAAAATGTGTTTTTTCAAAAATTCTTCAATTTTTACTCGAAAAATATTTAACTTCTTGGGATCCTTCAAAAATCCCATTTTTAGCCCCATGAAAGCCCTATAGAACGCCACAGTGAAATCGGATCATTCCGGGACCCCCAAAAATGGATTCTACGTCCAAAAATACTTCGAAAACGACACCTAACTCGATCCCATAGCTAAAAGCCTTCAAAACACCCCTCCTGTAGCCCCATTTTAGCCCCATAGCGCCCCACGGGTTTGGACGATCGGACTGAAAACCTTGCGGGCACAACTAGATGGTAAACCAAGTATTTTGCCAAAATTTCAGATTTTAAAAAAAATTCCTACTGCCCAAAACGGCCCGGACGGCGGACGGCGGACGGACATTTCGGATTTTGAATGTAGACCTCTTGAAACGGATAATGTCAAATTTTGAGGCCGATCGGAGTCGTCGACCCGTGTCGCGAAAACATAGGTGTATTATTCCAAGAATAATAAACCAAAACGTACATTTGGCGGTATCGGTGATTTTCTACGTCGTTTTTCCTCAACTGGAAAGGACTTTCTCAAATGAAATTTAGTGTTCTTTCTGGCCTACCTCATTTCAAAATGATAAAACGATTGTATAATTACGAAATCTATGATTACATACTGAAAACTTACGTTTTTTTTCAATGTCTCATTCAACAAAGCCAACTTCAGCCTCCCTCCACGGGCCTTAATTTTATCATTTTGCATTAACAATTAAAAAAAAAAAAAACTATGTCTCCGAGGGGAGCATCTGTCCCAGCCGCCTTCAGGGACTCTCCCTTAAAAGCTGTTAGAAGGCCTTGAAGTAGTTTTTCCCATATAGGCAGTGATGAGTCATCCTTCCCCTACACGTGAGGCTTGATTTTTTGATTCTGCAAGATATTGTGAGGGAAACATGTGTTTGATAACGTGACACAGCTCGCAAGCTGCATCAGGCCCTACCGCGCTGCCACAAGGTTAATAGCAATGATATTTCCGATTTTCTTCAATATCTCAATTACTGAGGTGGAAAGGTCAACTGAGATATTTTTACAGTAATTTTATCAGTATTACAACAAAAATTACAGCCTGAAACGTTTGATTTTGTCAGTCCCTGCCGGCATGTCAAGGGTAGGGTCTGACTTTGTCTGGACGGTACTGACGAAGTCATCTCGAAAATTCATTTTCAATTAAAAAACTTCAATTAAATGTTGCCAAATTTCCTCTAGTCTTTGGAACACTTGCATAATCCAAATGCTCAGTTTGCTGAATGCAGTGAGCCTCTACTCACTGTGAAATTTTGTGTGTACCAAACCATTTTAGTTTATTTTCTTCGAATATCACACCAATGTATTCGTGTTGGAGGTCGAAAATTTTGATTGGCCTAAAAAGTTGTCATTATACGTTTCAAGATGTGTAGATTCCAAAAACGAAATGTCCGACCGCCGTCCGAGCCGTTTTGGGCAGTAGGCTTTTTTTTTTTTTAACTCTGTAATTTTGACAAAACCCTCGGTCCACCATCTGCATAGTTGTGCTCGCCAGGTTCTCAGCCAGATCGCTCAACCCCCGTGGGGCTAAAAAGAGGCTAAAGGAGGAATTGCGAGGAATATCGAGTAGGTTGTCGTTTTGGAGGTACGTAGAATCCATTTATGGGAGTCCTAGAACGATCGAATTTCACCGTGAGGCTTTGAAGGATGCAGGGAAGTCGATTGAGGTGTAATTTTCCGAGCAATTTTGGACGCTTAATTCATTAATAATTAATCAGTCACTCTCAATTATTGAGATTGACTGATGGTCTAATTTCATTTTGATTTGACCAAGGAGGGCGTGTAAATTTTCCCAAGTGTCCACTTGAAGGTTTAAAATTTGAAAACTTTAGACCTAGAAATGTACGATTTTGTGAGAATGACCCGGATTCGTTCTTTCTCAGAATTTTCAAGATAGAGAACATAGAATTTATTTCCTGGTTGGTGACTTGTTAATTTAACCAGCTAGTAAAGTGTTATGATTTTGCGTGGGAGTAGCCTAAGGGCGGGATTCATAGTCCTTCCTTGAATTTGAGGATCTCCACAAAATGGGCATCCAGAGTGACTAACGTTATTCATTAACGACAGTCTTGACGGATCAGTTGCCTTCGAAATCATAGTCGAGATAGCTCAAAGTGCACCTCAGCCTTATTTTGTGGACATCATTCGTAAACAGATTCGGCAGTCGAGATTTTTCCGAGCCAGAATGGCTTTCAGGTCGCTCTTTGGGTGCCCCAGGAGATCCAATTGCGAGAGGAAAGGGCTTGGTTACATTGACTGGGACACATCCTCGTAGGTACCGCTTTTACTTTACATCTACCATGTACCTACACCAGAGATAATATTCTGATTCTGGAGGGAGAGTAAATTGAGGTTTCCACATAACTTATTGCAGCAATCCGCGGTGGCCAGAGGGTAATATCTTAGTCATGAATCTGTCCGAAACCGTTTTGGTCCGAAATGGTTTGAATATCCAACCTACAATACTCACGACCTCAAAACCAGACAAACATTGCCTAAGGAAACACTGGGCTTCACGGGGAATTTCCCTGTTTGTATGGTGGAAAAGTTCCTTTTGTTCCCTCTTCGGCAACAATGATTTTGAGGTCTTCTCGAACAGCGAAATGATCCGATAAAGAGGTATTGATATCTATATCATATCGCCCATCTTTAGTCTTCCCCCACTTCCAACAAGATTTCGGCCGTCAGATCAAATAAAAACTATAACTTTAAAATGATTAAAAAAAAAAAAAAAAAAAAAAAAAAAAAAAGGAAAATTGGCAGTTTTCTGGGAAAAAAATAAATTTCCTTAAAAAAAAAAAAAAAAAAAAAAATAAGAAAATATATGTGAACGTTTGGACAGATGTGGGATCTCGAAAAGTGGATTATGCGTCCAAAATTACACGGAAAACGACACCTTATTCGACCCCCTGGGATCCTTTAAAAATCTACACAATGTGTATTTTGTCATCTTGAAACGTTTGATGACCAATTTCGAGGCCGATTAACATTGTCGACCTTCGACACGAATACATAGGTGTATTCGGTTTATCAGGGGCGGATAGGCAGGTCGGGCGATCGGGCGACGTCCGAAGGGCCGAAGGTCCTGGGGGGCCGGTCGAAGCTGGGAAAAAATTGTGTCCTACCTAAAATAAAATAATATTTTGTAGGTCCTACTCGAGACCAAAAGGAACTACTCAGGCCCACTTTCACCACCCGAGGCCAGTGCAATAAAATCGTAATTTGTGCTACGTACATGGTTTTAAATCAGTACAACCTCATGGCCTCATCGTATGCGAGTCTCTTTTTGATATACGAATTTTTGGTAACGCTTTCTACAACCCAAGTCTAGGCTCGAAACAAGGCTGAGGCAAACTCTGAGGGACAGCAATCTGGAGGATCTCATGTTGATGGCTTGTGAGCAGGAGCGTCTGGCCGGAGCATTGAGCCAAGTGGCTTCAGCCCTCCTCGCCATCGCCTATCGCTTAGTCACTTCTCGCTCATCAGCGAGCGTTATGCAATCCCGTTTTGGTTAAATATCTTTGGAATAATACCAGGCGCGGATTCAAGGGGGGGGGGTCACGGGGGTCATGACCCCCCCCCCCCCCCCAAACCAGGTAGAATTTTGAAAATTTTTGAAATTTTGAGATGAACTAAATTTTTCCAAACCAAAAATCTAACAAAATGAAGAAATTGACTAGAGCAACCTTTTTGACAAAAACGAGTTTTAGTAAGCCGAAGAATTATCAGTTTCAGTAGTTCGATATATTTTGAGTTATATATATATATATTTGAGTTATATATATTTTGATTTTACCCTGTGACCCCCCCCCCCGAAAAAAAGTTCTAGATCCGCGCCTGAATAATACACATTGGTATTTGCAACGGGGGTAACAAATTTGTATTGTCCTCAAAGTTTGTCATTATTTCTACGTTTCATGATGTGTAGGTAGATTCAAAAACTGAAATGTTCATCCCTCCGTCGACGCCGTTTAGTGCTGTAGGAATTTATAAAAATCGGAAATTTTTGATAAAATACTTTGTTCTCTCTAAGTTGTAGGTACCCGCAAGGGTTTCAGCCCGATCTTACAAACCCGTGGATGCTCTGGAACTAAAAAGGGGCTACAAGAGGGGATTTTGAAGGGTTTCGGCTATGGTCTCGAGTTAGGTGTCGTTTTCGAATGATTTTTAGACGTTAAATCTATTTTTGGGGGTCCCAGAAGCATCCAATTTCATCGTGGGGATTCATGGGCTTTTGAAGGATGCCAGGAAGTTGAATGAGGACTCATTTCCCGAGTATTCTTGATAATTCATCTTCCAGGGTCCTTCATCCGTCCAAACACTTAACATGAAAATTTATAAAACTTTTTTTTTTGAAATATCTAATTAAATTTAAACAGATATAAAAGGTAAATTTACCATGGGCCTGAGGGTGAGCCCAGAAATTCGAAAGAAATGAACAAGTGGGGGGATATTATACACATATAATATGTGTGGGGTGGAGGGAAGATGGCGAGGAGGGCCAGAAACGTCCAAAGCCTTCTGGCACAGAGCTCCAGCCAGATGCTCCACTTGCAAGCCTTTTTTTTTTAATCGTTGATAAGCTGTCATAATCTAGCTTGAAGCGCGATTTTGTTTGTATGGCGCTACCAACAATTGCTTGGTTACAAATTAGTTACTAATTCAAATAGGAAGCGCCACCCTTATTTCTTATTTTTTTCTAAATATAGGCGGTTATTTTTCTCGTTCACCTAAGTATTAAGTTCACCCAGGTATTAAACATAATAAAGTGGTTTCTCGTTCCTATTCATTTGCTCGTGTTTCCAAAATATAAAGAATCCTTTCTTTGTTGGTCTTTGGACAAGTAACTGCAGATTGGTGGGGGTGGGCCGGTCAAAACCACCTATCCGCCCCTGCGGTTTATTATTTCAAGAATAATAAACTAAAATGAGCGCTCCTCGGACTGAAGTTCTTCATGGTGGTGTTCAAGTGGTGTACATAATAATATTATGGTGTACATATTATGTACTATTATAGAATGTATATTATCTATATTATAGAATGAAACTGGAATATTTCTCAACCATTGTTTTTATAAGCGCAAGTAGGATTCAAAGAAAATAAGGGGAACGCGTACTCTAGAAGATGAGAACCCTCGGGGAAGTCGTGTCATGATGACGGGGTATCCAGTGTCCCATTAAACGGAACCCAGAAAAAAAAAAACCGTCGACCTTTTGCGAGTTCCAGTCTTTTATGTAAATTCGCGAAAGGGAAAAATCCCAACGATTGTTTCCAACTGGACGAACCTCGTTAAGCACAATCGAGATTTCTCTGGTAGTTTATTTGTCATCGAGGAGTATGTTTTGTGGTAATGCTTGGGGGACGTGAGGAATGAAAATGCATTTCGTAATTGGGAACGGAACACCAGTCGGGCTGTTTATCCGGGGAAGCTGCCAGCGGAGCCGAGCCATCAAACGTAAAGCGACGTCGTTTTTTCAATTAATTGTTAGAGGATTTATGTCGTTTTGGTGTTATTTTTACATCACATCTTATAAGCTCGAAGCACCCCGGTGATAAATCCGGAGTGACTCAACTCCCGACGCAGTTCCCCCAACAAGGTTATCTCCAAATGAATCCAACTTGTGAACCGTCAATTATGAATTTGCGAGTAAAGGAAACCTATTCAGCTCTAGGATGAATCTGTTCATTTCGGAGGATTCGAATACGCGAGGCTCTTTGTGGAGCAGCCATAGACTTGGCAGAGGGCTCAGTGACGTGCAGCTCTCTGCTATGCCTTTGAAGTCCCTTTAGACCCTCTTCATGTCTTCCTATACAGAACCTCTTCTTTTGAAACCCTACCACTGCGGATTTCACGGATGAGCTGTTCCTTGCGTGTAATAATACCCTAAACACGGTTATTACACTGCCTCTTTTTCAATTGAAAGCTTCAACTCGATTTTTAAGAGAAAAACACTCAATACTCAGTATTTAAGGCCTTTGGTACTCAAACAATAGGTTCACTATAATCTAACTGCTTCATTCGGATATTTATCGGACCGCTTTGCTTTGCCATTTCCCGCTGCATGACTTAGCCTGTAATTTCATGCTTGTGACGTATACACAATCATGCAAGCTAAACATACTTCAATTAGACAATAGCCAGAGGGACATTGGACATCTGATTACTATCTACGGGTCACCACTCATGGAGTATCGACCTGCGTTATTTATTCAACATCTACTAATGGACCTCGGGAGAAAAAAAAATAACAGTAAAACGTGATTCGAGGGACGAACTCCACTCGGGAGGACCTTCTTAAATATTTGAAAACCCCGCTGAGTTGCTGCGGACAATGAAACCTGTGAGAGTGCCTACATAGTCAAACACATTAATGTGTTCAATTGAAATGGGAATGACACCGACTGGGAAACAAACTGAAACGAGAATGCGAACCAAAAGTACCGCCGTCCACAGATTTATGGAGATGAATGTTGGGGGGGGGGGTCACTTTGATCGGCCACATCCTAAACGTAGTTTCTTCTCTTCCACCTATTGGCTTATTTTCTTGGAATAATACACCTATGTAATCGCGACGGAGGTTGACAATTCTGATCGGCCTCAAAATTTGGCATTGTATAACGGATATCCGTTTCAAGGCATGTTCCAAAAACAAAATGTCCATCCGCCGTACGAACCGTTTTGGGCAGTAGAAATTGTTTTCAAATCTGAAATTTTGGCAAAATACTCGGTTCACCATCTAGTTTTGCCCGCAAGGTTTTGATCCCGATAGCTCAAACCCGAGGGGCTTTGTAGGGCTGACAAGGAGCTAAGTTTTTTTTTTAAGGGGAATAAACCCTGGTAACGAAGAGACAAGAACTCGAACAAAGCAACTTCGCCTTCCCACAATACCTCATTAAACCGCCAATTTAAGTTCAACATGAGGTCCACACGAATATGTCGGAACCTGAAATATGCGACGTATCTGAGCGCTCGAAGTTTCTTATTCTTGAAATAATCAACCTATGTGCAGTCGGATAGTTTATGGAAGCCCGACACTTTCATAGAAATCGAGGAATCAGAACTAACATTGGAATTGGAAGATCATCTTAGGGGGTTTTTTCTGAAAGTACTCCCTGAGAATGTAGGGAAAACAGTAGTCAGCCGCCTGAAATCGTTTCCAGAAAATTTAAATAATTTAACGAAAATTACGGCGTTTGAAAAACCGGGGCCATGGAGGGAGCGTGACGTCACTTCCTCAATACAGCTGAAGAGCGTCGTCGATAGTGTTTTGTTCTTGACAGGTGAGGGGATTGTTCCGCCCAGTGTTGCTATTCCACTACTCATCACAGAATTAAATTCAAGTGAGCAGTAAATCCTTCTGATAAGGCTTTAAACTTCAAGTATCATGTATTATAATTAAAAGTTAATTATGTTTTCCGTAATATCATGTTATAATGATTATAACATAGAAATTATTTCTATAAATTTACCATATAAGCTGACGACACTAGCACTCATGGTGAGAGATTCACTGGAACTGTGACGTCATTGCCTCAGTGACTGGTGGGAAATGCCGGCGGATTCAAACTGTGCGTTTCGTTTTTTCGTTATATCTCCTACAATGATTTTTTTTCGTTGGTATTGGAGTCTGTGCACGTTACTTTTTAGCGATATTAATGAATGGTAGGGAAGATTTCCAAATCTAAAATCAATGCGAACTCCCCATTCATTTAATTCTTCTGTGTTTTATTGTATTAAATTTTTTCGCGCCAAATCCAAATTTGAAGTCGGATATGTAACGAGTATTGTTATTTTACGGCTCTACGAATAGTCAAACACTCGTTCTTTGCTTTGGGTGGAACACGTGAATGTTGGCTCGTAAATCCAGAAAGGAGGGTTCCCCTGGTTTAGTATTAAGTCTTGAGCTTGGAAGAAGTGGGGTCCAAGCGCCAAGATAAAGCGACCAATCACACAAGGCCCGGATGGATTGACCCCACTGTCCACCCAATCACTGTAAGGCGTCATCTCCGCGGCCAGTTCATTCAGGAAAAAGGGGGAGACCCCGGAAAAAGCTGTAAATTACCAATCGAGCTGGCGCGGACAGTATTTAGCCATAAAAATCCCTCTGGACTCTGCCAACCCCAATTCCTCCTCAGCCGATATAGGTGGCACTGTGGGGGTGGCACCTCTTGTTAGAAAAGGCCAGTTTTTGTTCCGGAACGGAGAAAACCATAATTTGCAGCTGTCCGCGCGGTACCCACTACCCTCTCTGCCCTCTGCTCTCCGAAGAAAAAAAAAAAAAATCCCATACCCTCCTTTTTGGATGATTGCAGGGTCTTTGGCAGGGGTCCGACACCCCCCGACATCCGACAGGCTGGAATTTCATTTTCTTCCCCTCTTTCTCATCTCCTTCAGGAGAGAGGAAAAAAATCTCATCCCGCTGTCGACGAAAGCCGCGAAAACATATTCAAATGCAGACACGGTTTCGGAACTTTGCCCAGTCCGATGGCCCGAGGTTGATACAGCGAATGTATTCGCTTCATATGCAAAGAAGACTCCCCCAAAAGAACATAATGTTATTTAAAACGCCCTTATCAAGTTGTTTAGCACCCTCGCCAAGTCGACTTTAACTTAACCTCAAAGTGCCTTCATACTATAGTATGAAGTATACTTACATAATGTGATTCAATAAAGAACAAGCATGAATAAATTTTTGTGAGATGGAAAGATTGTACAAGAAGCAGAATAAAAAGAACGCTTCAAATTTAACACAAGGGTATATTATTCTTTGATATAAATTATCAAAAATTATTTGCATAACAATAAAATACTTTTAATTTAGTTAGGTATTTAAAAAAGTTTTATTTTTATTTTCTTGTAAAGTATGTATGTGGACGGATGTGGGACCCCGAAAAATGGATTATTCGTCCAAAATTACTCAAAAAACGTCACCCAGCTTTTATTACTCGGTTTACCATCTGGGTGTGCTCGCAAGGTTTTCAGCCTGATCACCCAAGCTCGTGGAGCTCCGTTGGGCTAAAAATGGGCTACGGGAGGGTTTTTAAAAAGGCTTTCGGCTATGGGTTCGAGTTAGGTGTCGTTTTCAAAGTATTTTTGGACGCATAATCCATTTTTGGCGGTCCCAGAACGACCCGAATTCACCGTGAGGGCTGATGGGGCTTTTTGAAGGGACAAGGGTTTGAAGGGACAAAGAAGGTGTGGTTTTCCGAGTAATTTTGGACGCATAATCCATTTTTCGAGGTCCCACATCTCTCCAAACATTGAACAGAAAATTTGTTTTTTAATTTTTCCAAAATGCTTCCTCTTCTTTTTCTTAGGGTCATGCTTCTAACTTCTGTTGAGCGTGTTGAACAGTTATTACAGAAGTAGTAGGGACCTCCTGTTTAACGCCGGCTCCAAGCGGCAAATGTGAGAGGTTTTCCTGGTCGAGATACTCTCGGTGGTTCGCCATTGCCTTCCGAGCGTTGATCAGTATAAGGAAGATGTATAGCGGCTGCTGGTATCAAACCAGTAACCATTGACTCAGCTTTTTAATTTAAACCATTTTTCCTAATGACACAATTAATTTTTGCACATTTAACCCATGTCAAAGAATAATAAACCCTTGTGTAAAATTTGCAGCATTTTTCAAGGGGGGGGGGGGGGGATTTTTTATTTTTTTTTGGCAATTTGTACCCGATGTTACATTGAAATGACCTTTTAACGCTGAGGTCAATACCACAGCGTTATTGTAGGTCCATCAAAATTTGATGCATTTAATGCATTTTCATTGCATCGATTTTCCGTTTGACGAGTGACGTCCTTTTGAATGGCAGTTTCTGATGGTCTCTTGAAAAGAGTATAGAGAGGTTAAAGCGTGGCAGCTATCAGTACGATGCAGTGCAGAGTTAGGTATACGTCGGATGGAGGAGGAGAACCTTTTTTCAGTTAATAATTCATGAATCCGCGGAGAGGCAACGGCGGAAATGGTTGGCGGTTGACGTGAACGAGGCCGGAGGATGAGGAGGGCTCGATAAAACGATGTGGAAGGTGGAAAGATAGGGAAAAGTCTTGGGATCGGTCTAGCAGCTCAGAACGGAGCTAAAATTCGTCAATGAATAGGCAACAGTTGGCAAACAACACAACACTTCAAACCGACAATTAAAAATTGATTTTGAGGGATTTTGCACTTCGACTGTCGTGCCCAAAGAGGCGAAAGTGCCGAAAATGCTCCCCAATACACTCCCAGGCTATGTGTACCTACGATTAAGTAGTCACGTTAACGACAATCCTTTCAAAAATGGCATAGATCTACCTGAGAAATGAGTACAGCCTTGTCGAGTCTCTCCACAATGCTGAATAGTTCCCTACGACCGACCACCTCACCGAAGTGCTATTTACTGGACTACCCTGGTAGATACATCCAGTATTCAAGCCATTCACACCAGCAGTCGATTGAAAGCTGCAGCACTAGAGAACCCAGTTCCCAGAGGAACACTAGCTGCGGGTTTATACCGGTGGGTCAGTAGGTGGAGCAAGAAGAAACGGAGAAGCAGGTATTTGTCCGGCTGCTCCAAATAGTAGCCATGCGGTAATCCAGGAAGTTGTGCTGGCGCTGGAGAAGCTCCAAGCGATTAGATTCTAAAGGACAGTCATCCTGTGCGACTTTCAGGCCGCCACTGTCAGCCTCTGTACCAACAGACGAACGAACTGCCATGATTAAAGACAGGAAACTCCTAGAGGAGCTGCTTGACCTCTGAAGATACCAAATGGTTCGCAGCTGAGTGGCCTGCTATGGTACTATTTATCCGCGGGAGAGCGTGAGACAGGGGCTCTGAAAGCCTAAGTCTGGATCTTCTCCGCCAGGCATCGATCAAGGAACTAACAGCAAAACTCATCGTCACGAGTGGCACGAGACTGCATTCAGACCCTCAAAACCCTGGCGAAACGAAAGGTTACCCTGGAGTGGGTTCCAGGGTACAGAAGTATTGCTGGCCTTAATTTTGGCACAACCCTAATAACTAGTGAAACATGTAACCACGAGAGCGCAGTAAGCTTCTGTTCACTCCTCATAAAATAAAGCTGGCTTCGTTTTCTTATCTGCTAATTTCAGCAGCTTGGTCGACTTCCATCTGTTGTGCGACGGGCATCGGGAAAGAATTCCTTCGAGGAGGATGAGTACGACGTTGAATGGCGTGACGCAGTTGTTTCAGCTTCAGATGTCTCCTAGTTATCTCCATCCCACACACTCCTCACCCCATCAATCTCGCCGCCATCGCACCTTCCCCTGTTTATGCTCATTTCAAGAGACACGTCAGGGGTTCTTCGCTAGATCGGAAAACGCTCTTTTCATCTCAAGAATTACCTCGTCAAAGGACCCCTTAGCGGAGCTATAAGACTTGATATTTTTTTTCTCACAAAAGAGGTTCACCAGGTGTGAGTTGGAGATAACAGCGATTTTTGAAGCACTGTTCACAGAACCCCTACTTTTTCATCACTACCAGGAGAGGATTCAACGAGATAGAAATCGTACTAGACCGTGAACCGGACCTGAAGCTCATTGATTGATCCTCGTTTTCCCTCGTGTTGGGACAGGTTCGACTGAAAAGGATTCAACGGGTCATGCAAACCTATTTCAGAAGGTGTTCGGACCCAGTGACATCGTTATTTGTGTACCTTCAAGGCATCCAATGTCACAAAAAAGGCGTTTGGTGGGGCGTTTCATGAATAACACCTGTCCATCCTGAGGTGGAATCCTATCTATTTTCTGCCCATTTCGAACTTGAACTTTTTCTTTGACAAGGGCCGCCACCCGACTGTCGGACGGGACGGAAATTCGACAGATGTGCGACGTCAATAGTTTCCTCCACGCTGCAGGATTTAAACACACAAGAAAACACCATTTTAGTAACTACTCGGATTGGCAACATCCCACGGAAAAAAAAGCCTTAAGAAACTTCAAAAATACGTTTCAACTAAAGCAATAATATTGCGAAATTCCGCAGAATCTATTTCAGGATCGAAATCTCAGTTCTGTTGGTTCCTACCATATTTCTGCCTTAGATATTCTTGCCACCATTTTTTGTATAACTCGTTTCTCGCGTGATAAAGGTCACAATTACCACGTTGGAGCTGTAGAAAAAGGTGAAACTTTTTCTCACTTTTTATTTTCTTAATAAAAAGGTACAGTTTGATATTGTTCCTCGTACCTACCATACGGCGAAATGGACCAGTCGTACGGGTGTTTCGCCAAGATTGAGTCACATAGCCGCAAAACTCCGTTGACTTCTTCCAGTTCTTTTTCGTTGTCCGTCTTCGTTAACCGCCCAACTTCACCTAAAAAAAGAGGGAATAAATTTAATAATATTAATCACATCACGACAATCATACCAAAGGTGCAAAGGTGCGTGGGTATAAACGTTACAAAAGTTGGGTTTTACCATCCAACTCAGTCAGGGTGAGCTTGGGCGCAAACGCGCGCACTTGCGCCCTACTTTCTCCTAACGAATGGTAACCCCCAACTTTTCGGGGGTGCGCGCAGGTGCTGTGTTTATTGATGTACATGGTGGACTCGCGCCTTCCTCTCAAGCCAAATTTTAATACATTTGGAACCTCGGCGTATACGTAAGAGAGGGGGGGGGGCTAAGTGATGTTCCATTGGATTTTTTGTGCTAGAATAGTTAAAAACGTGATTTTAGTCACCTGATTTTTAAAAAAATCATCACACATAATAGAGAGTTCCTAAAGAAACATCCGAGTTACGTCGACCGTTAATTTTTATCGCCGTAATGGATTTGTCTAGGGAGAATCAAAGAAAAGCTAACTTCACATAAGACCGTAACAGAGATACGGTCTTATCAAAAGTCACCCTAAATTTAAAGTGCCGCTATTTACTTTCTATTGCTCGAAATTAACGGTGATATCCTTAAGACCGTAAGCTTATTGCCGTAACTTTACGGCAATAACGTTCGACGTTAGGCATAAAGACGTACGTTATCACCGTTATTTCTGCGCATGCGCGAAATCTCGAGTTACGTCGACCGTAACTCATCACCGTTAGGCAAAAAGTGGCTTTAGGAACTCTGTAATTGGTTCAATTTGCCCGCCCATTTTTGGTACCTAGTTTCTGATTTTTCGCAAATCTTACTTTTTTTACCAAATGTTTCCTACTTCTAGAAGTGCTCTAGAATAGAGATGGTCCTCATCCTCGTGTTACACCTTCAATCTAGTAAACGAGGGGGCCACCTCCTGCAGGCTTCGCCAGGCAACCCCCGGCTTGTCCCATCTGGCCTCAAACCCAACAACTCGCTTTGCGATAATGGACCCATCCACATGGATCAACTTTTGAAGTTATCAAAACTTTACTGGACGTGTTTTAAAATTTTCCGACCACTGCAAGTACCCTACAACAATAAACAACAATAAAGATGGTTCTCCTCGGGCTGCGGCTCCAATATAGAAGAAAGATTGCACTTCTTTATACTGAATTGATGATGAAAAGTGTATTATCAATCCCGTATGAAAATCCAAACATCAAGAATATTACGGAACGAATTTTACAGTTCGGCTCCCGGAAGACAAACAGCGTCTGTATTATCCAGACTTGGGAAAATCAATGTGATTAAAAAACAGGCTTGCCGGTACTTTCCCCAACTTCCCTGAATTCTTGGGAAAGTTTCTCCCTTAATAAAAATTGACTTGGTGGAAAGCTATGAATGTTCCACAAACTTTGTAACTTTCATAAACAAAATAACCTCAACGTAACCGCCGTTGTTCCCTTTGCTCACCTTATGAAAAGAAAATTACCCGAGTGGTTTATGTTTCGAACATGATTGATTCATCCGGCATTGATAGCAAGCAGGTGATATCTTTTGTGCCTTGAAACTAAGCTTGAATAAGTCTTATTCATTGTTCAACATCAGGTGACGTTTCGCGAGCCATTTCCTAACAGTTTTGGAGCGTCTTTGTTCTGGGGAGTTTGACTTTAGCGCAAGAGGCAAACTTTACGGCTGTGCAGATGTCACCGTGGCGTCTTCGGATACAACTGTGGTGAAACAGGTGGTGGAGAGGGGATTTCCATTAATTGGCCCAAGTTTAACTTAATAAGTCGATCCGACGCAGAGGGCCCCATCGATTGTAACCCGCTCAGAAACTTCTAGTGAAAGACGAAGCACAATGTAAAGCTTCCCCTTCGTCTCCGGGGGCCCTTTCTACACAAAAGAGAAAATGTTTTACTGTTTGACGGTATCTGAGGGTGGCAGGAGGGAAGCAAAGGAGAAGGGAGGGTCTGACTCTTGGCCTAGTTGTTGACTTGAACCTCGTTAGGGCCATGGCAAAGTCTTCAAAGTTGCGTCCAACCCCTTCGAAAACTCCCGACTGGTTTTAGGGGCGTTGAGGGATTCGGAACTACATTAAAATGCGTGACTTAATTCGCGGTTGGAGTTCGCTCGTAACAAGTCTCTGACACCATACTTATCGCTCAATCTGAATACATAACTAGGAAACAAATAAACATGTAACGATAGTCACTTCCAGGTTCACTTTTAATAACCCACCTGTTCCTTTGAAAAGAAACTACCGCTGCCACAAGAAGGCTTTGATGGGATTTCGCAAGGTGGGCGTTGTAAATGACTCGAACCACCTCCAATAAAACCGCCCTGATTGATCACTTGCTCACTCAAAACACGCCTCATAGACCGATCATTCATTCGAGAAGTGAAGGATGGCTCGAGAGAAAATATAGGTCTGTAGCAAAGTTATGAAAAGGTTGAGCTGTTTAGGTTTCCCCCCACATGAAGGAATGCGTAAAATCGATGAATGCAAAAAGCGATATTGGGTTGCCAAGAGAGGAGACCCCTAGGACTGGTGGATCTTCGGGACGGTAGGGATTTGAGGTATTATTGGTTCATGATGGCCTTTTTTTTGCAATAAACAATTTTTCTTTCTTTATTGTTGGGCGGCAGGAAGCCTCGTTGGCCATCATTGCGAGGTGAGGTTGATTAAATACAGCCCCTGCTGCCAGAGTCGCACGCGTCGAAGCAACCCGGAAACAGAATTCAATGGAGAACTGCGGTGGCGGCATAGGACAGATCTCCAGGATGCTGATTGCCATGGTTCGTCATCAAAGGTTACTCCCAAATTATTATACCAGGGTTCGATGGGAAGAGCGAGAGAAAAAGGGCCGCTTGCTTTTGCTGGTTTTACTACTGACAAGCTTTCGGCCTCACTGTGCCATCTTCAGGTCTACAACAATAACGCCAGAGGTTACACAAACTGACTAGCTTATACTCATTTCATACTAAGATACTGTAAGGGTAGGTGCCAATCTGCATCCCCTCGCTCCAGCGTACGCCGTCGTCCGCAATTTTTTTTTTTCTTTCTTTCAATCTCGATACGTATCGATACTTTTTTCTTGAAGTATCGATACTTGTTCGACATCCGTATTGTTACAATAAAATAGTATTGTAGGTCAAGATGACATTGTGATGATTGTGGGAAAAAAATCTAATGCAAAATGTTCAGAATGTTCAAAAACAAACGTTTTGATCAATCGGCAATCAACCATGCAAAGATCAAGAAGATCTTAGCAATCGGAAGGGGAATTCGGGCCCTTAATCACTTATGAATATTTATAAAGATCACTAAAAACCTTATTTACAGCACTTTCAGATAGGCTTGAGCCAAAACTTGGAGTATTTAAGGAGAAGTTTTACTTACTTATTTACTTAGTCGTCCTCTTCTGAACCGAGGTGTAGAGGGTCGTAATGAGAAGTATCGGACTAAATATTCGGGTTTTATGTGACCCTTTGAAATCGCGATTATTAGGTTTGTTCCAGGTCTAACTGCGTCTGTTAACAAAAGTTGATAGTTGTCGACAGCAGTCCCAATGCCTTCTGAATCGCTGTTGAGTTCTGTCGAACAGCCCATCTGATGACCTGGAACGCGATTTGTCAACAAACCAAGTCACACGAATCACCGTGAAGTAATGCTACACAATTTAATTAGGTACTTCATGGTGATTCACGTGACAGTAAATTTCAAATGGAGAAATCCAAGTGATAATTTTTGGTTTATTTTATTCAGAATAATCAACCTTTTTCAAGAGAGGAGTATCATAAGGGCGGGAATGAGTCATTTAATGTGTTTGAGGGTATTTACGAGGACTTCGGGAGGACGTGAGTACAACTTGACGCGCCGAGCACCAAAATAAAGTGAGAAGGTTATGAGAGAGGTTTCAACTGGGTAGGGTTACCCTAGTCGACGGAACCCAACCGAACTCATTCGAGCTGTCCGTTTTCGGCGGACAGCAGTTGAACTGCAGTCGACTTACAAATCCACCTGGAACAGCCGGCGACGGCGACTTTTCGCCGACCCAGCGACCTGGAACAGCAGTTTTCTCAACTGCGCATGTTTCCGTCGATTTCTGTTAACAGTCCGTCAAAGCTGGAACAAACCTATTATAAGTACTGCAAGTCCTTCAATTGTCAAAGCACATCGCGTTTGTTTGTCAAATATATCGATTTATTGACAGAAGGGAGTCCCATACCCGTCCAACCACTAGAACTAAGCTTATCTATCAATCAATTACAAGGTATAAGAATTTCCAACTTTTACTAAAGAACACGTTTCCCAGAAACAAAACGTTTACGAAATCTGCTCGTTTCCAAAAAGTGCTAATACTTCCTCAACTTCCCCTGATCGAGAACCAAATTAATGAAAACAGAATTCATAATTTATTCCAAGACTGGTGATAATCCGGAAAACCCTTCGTCGAAAACCGACCCTTCATTAGGAGAACAGGGGAGGGCCGGTAGATAGAAAATTTCTGAATCTAATTCAGATCCCCAACCAAACCCAGTCGATTGTTTTTAAAAGGATGAGCTCTCTCGGGTTTGGTGGCCCCAAACTCTAAAAATAGACTATGAAACGAAGGTGACTACACTTCACCCCATTCTTTAGGGGATCCCCTCCAATAAATCGCTTTGTTCGCTTTCGTTCTACTGTCTCTCGAAGAGCTCTGAGAGCGTAAGAGTTCTGACATTTGTAATTGGTCGAGGCGAACAGATTCCACGAGAGGCCTTTCATGGTTTCCGCGGTATGTATTGCGATAACAGCAACCTGCAGTGTTTTCCGTTTCAATTGCGTTGTAGTGTCTGCAGCTAACGTATCAACCCATTCCACTCTGATGAATCCAATCAAGCTCCACACGCTAGCCGAACGCTGGAAACGCTAATTAAAATTGTTTGAATAGAGCCAGTAGTCATTCAACTGGACATTCATCATTAATTGTTCTAATGGGAAAGGGACTGTGTATTTGACGGCACGAGCAAAGACACATATTTACACCCTCATACACGTTGACAAACACACCTACTTACGTGGCCCATTGCACGGCATATAAACGAGTTTCATTAAGGGCGAGCACAACACTCACTTACCTCGTGCATTAATGAAACTCGTACACCCACATACGAACCATTTAGCGTCATTTTGCACTAACGAGAAAATTTTACGCTACAAAAACGCCAGGTAAGTGTTTTTGTGAAGAATAGGGCCCTTAAGTGTGACTCAACTGGAATCATCAACCGGCTCACTGCCTCTGTTACTACACTCCCGGCTTGTTTTGTCATAATGATGTGATATGGCATAATACTCGTATATATCCTGATGCGCGAAACAACGCGATTCATCACATAATAATAATATTATATTATATAATTTTATTAAACTTTATTAAAGTACTCTTCATGAATATTATTATGAAGATATTGATTACCAATCAAGTTTCGGTTCATATTTACTATGATGAATTTGATGAGCCTTGGGAAATTTGGTACGAAATGTCATCCATACTTGTTTCAGAACAATTCGGTTAGGCTTTCGTCATGGCAGCAAGGCATACCGATGGCTCCTAACTATTCCTGATTTGCCGCTCGGCCCAAGCAGACTGATCGTATGGACTGCCGTTGAAACACCTCAGTCTGGACTAAACAAAGCCAAAATGAATTGAAGCAAAGTAAGGACGTTCTAGTTGGCTTCCGTTTAGTCTTTTACATTACAGAGATTTGGGGTCACTCGAATGGCGGAAAAAAGTACCCAATATTATCATGCCGTGATGATATTGTTAGGGGGTGGTAACGCTGATCCTCCATAATATGGATATTATCCTCTATTCTGTGGGGAAAGAGCTTTGTTTGCCGTTACTAAGGCGTTGCTTTCAAAGTAGGCAGCAATTTCAAGTGGAACGCAAAAGGCGATTTCGAAGGTTATCGCAGAATAGTATCGTAATGATAGGATATCGGATTTGCTCTTGAGTCATAACTCATTACTTATAAGGTAGCTTCGCCTCAAAGGATGTAGGATTCTACGCGGTAACAGCGTCTCTGGCTGATGTCTGCGAGTCTATTATCCTCGTTTGCCTCCCGAGATTTCTTAGTGCAGGCGAGCACAACAAATATGGACAATAATTTTCCTGTCTTGAACTCATTCAGAGCCCTATCAAAACCTATTGACCACAGCCCGAACATGAATGTGTGAGTGTAAACGTGTACCTCGGACGGCCCTCGCTGTCCTTGATGAGCTGGCTAGGCTGCAGACAGGATGGTTTTTGTCACGGGAGCAGGTGTTAGCTGCTTCCGCCCGGAGTTGTTTTTAACGTCGTTGGACGCGTAACGGTCACGAGAATAGGCGTCGTACGTCGTCAGGCGGTCAGTGTGGTAATATTCGTAGTAGTTACTAAACAACGACGTAAAACAACCGAACTCGAGAATATTGATCATTACATTAAATTACGCCTATCAGTTGTAGTATGAAACCTTACTAATTGCGCCAAGCCTATACGACACCACCGCCAGTGGTTCACCCATTCATCTTCTTGAGACACCAGATCAGCATTCGGTCCTCCACTTGAGAGAATCAGTAATGAGCTACTGAGTACAAACCCAAACCCGGTGATCCTTAAAAAGTACCTAATACACGTTGAATTGAAGAAGTACGGGAGGCTCCCCATAAAGTAGTGACCGCTCAGCCAGTAGAGGCGCTAGGAGCGAAGTGCACGAACCCAACATTCAATAATCTACAACTCCAGGGGTGACGATTCAAATTTACAAGCCGAGTAAACCAATTACAATCGTTGCCAGAACGGCTTAGAAGCCCCAAGGTATGAAAAATTCCAATGCCAGAGGCTCGAGGACAAATAAGAATTAACAATGAAGGCTGGTGAATATTCAGGGCTTTGCCTTTCCGGAGGGCCCGCCTGCCGTCTGCCGTGCGCCGGAATGCAAATGGTGGTTCCTATTGTGCATTCCGCAGCCTCGCACTCGAGCCATCGTGCCTTTTACTGTCTTGTTTGCATTTCAGAGGAAATGACCCCTCGCTCCTTTCAGACAGATAAAGCACATATTTGCCTGACAGGGGGCATTAGAGGGACCGGGGGACTGAGGCGTCTTTGGCGTCAGGCGATCCGTTGACTCCATAGAGGTCATAGTTGTATGGAAGGCATCGAGGCCAGGCTGTTGACCTAGTAGGCTTGGTGGATGGCACTACTGCCAATCAACAATGTTGAGTGAGAAAAAAATACTACTCTTGTTCCGCCATCTTGGTGTTGTTTTTTTCAGCCTTCACTTTCAATTGAGCCAAACCTTTCATGTAACCCACATGGTTGGCGTACGAATGTTTATTTCAAAGAATTCTTAGTATAGTAATCCTAACATAGAACTATTGTGCTATGGTAAGTGTGAGATCATCTCAAACCGCTCAAACTTGGACTTTCGTGAACAGACACAACCTTCGTACCCACCTCTTCTTGAAAATAAACTCCCTTTCCAGAGCCAGCCTTTCCTCGTTTTGATCTTATATAGAGAATTGTTGATTTTTTTTTTTTTTTTTTTTTTTCAAGAAGATTCGTTGCCCTAGCATATCATCTATTCGCTTCCTAATGAAAGCAGCTTTCTGCACTATTCCACTCCAATAAATAGATATAAGAATGTATTCGCACATCAAACAATAACCGCCTACAGGAATTCACTCTACTGCACACCAAATAGACATCCAGTGAAACATACAGCCAATGAAACGTACGCAATGAAGTGAATTCATCCCAAGGTTCTCTCAAAGGGCTCAAAGAACGGAAAAGAAATGGAAACCTGTATACGTCATGGAAAGAGAACAAGAACAAGGTCTCTCAAGGAAGGCCACCCAGACTCATTACTATTCAGGAACAATCCGACCTGACAAATAAAGCCCCACCGTTGGAGGGCTATAACCTCTGCCATCATCTGCCTCTTCAAAAAACCAAGAAAAGCCCAGGCAGTTTTTTCTTTTCTTTTTGTCCTGAAACAAATAGGACCAGGAAACGGGAAATTGGGCCCGGAAGCGGGTAGACGCCTAAGCTGTATAATTGACAATGGAAATAGAAGAAAAAAACAAGTCGAAACCCTCGTCTGGTATTTTTTACCGGATGGTGCACTCTTGGCATGAATAATGGAGTGAGACGCAGAAAAAGACTTTTCCGCGCTTTTTATATCAAAGTGTCACTCCAAATGGACAGTTTCTCTGGAAAACGAGGATTGCCGTGTAATGGAGTGTTCCGTGGAACTCACGTTGATAAATGTTGAAACCGGGCAGAGCGAAGCTCAAAGAACAATGCGCTTCCAGCATCAACAGGTTGATTCGGTAAATTCACTCCGACGAAAGTTCACACTATTTCAAATAAACGAAGTTCAGAGAGAATTAACAAAGGGACGACTAAGTTCAAATCAGAACAATGCTAAATTAGACTAATTATAAATAGTCGTTGAACAGGAAATACAGGTGCAACAATGCCCAAGTCGATTTTTGGCCGAATTAGTGCCATGATGAATGTAGAGCAAATGAACATTGGCTTTACGTGTATAAATCAGGGGACATAAGGCTTTTAAAAAATCAGACATGTTGACACAATTCTCCATCTAGTTCTGTCCGCAAGGTTTCAGCACAAGGTTTGGGCTCAGTTAGACTACAAGACGGGCGTTTTTCCATTATTTACTTACAACAATGACTTGCCTGCCATTCAGATTCAGTAGGACCGACCCTATTGATGTATTTTTCGCCGCCTTTGGCATGGGAGTCGATGTGCTCTATCCTTAATGACCAACCTGCGTCGCTGTTGCCATTTTCGTACACTCGCTACACTTTTTTTTTTTTTTTAATTCTAGGAGATGGGATTCATTAAATTAATAAGTAAATTTTACTTGCCCTGACAGGGCTGGAACGTGTTGCATTTGTAAACATGGCCTGCAATCGCGATGTTTTTCTTTATAGAATAAATCGGGATCGAGACGAAACGAAAGTCTGGCGTGGAGGCTCCCAGACGGGGGAGGAGAACGTTTTTGGCAACCAGCCCGGAAAATGTTTGTTAGGAGACTTTCGTATCAATCGTACTCGCCTTATATTAATGAACAAGAGAGGAGAGGGTCATCCTGTATAGGCGGGAAAGGAGTGGGACGGAGAGAGAAAAATTCGGATAGAAAAAAAATCTAAATGGATTCGCGATTCTCTGGGCTCCCAACTATAATATAGTGGGGGTTATTGATTCCTTTCTTCAGCCGGTCCATTTGGCAGAGTGTTCGTCGGGGTTGTTGTGGCTAGTTCAAGCACCTCTTCATTAGACCACATGACCGGCGGACCGAATACCGAATAATGGGGACAGAAATGCTCTGGAAACGTATCAACTATGCCAAGCAGCTCACACTGGAGTGCCCGCCAAGTACAATGAGAAGGAATACGGGGAAAAAATTCCTCGAGACCTGATGTTGACGACAGTTTATAACAGGGATTTGATTAATGAAGATTAGATGGTAAACGGCGCAAGTGGCCTAGCGTCACAGCCTCTTCTTGTGTCATTCTACTTTACGTCTGTTCCAAGATCGTTTCTTCACATTGAACAAGAAACCAACACATTTCTTGCCCCGGTTCCGGGGAATGGGACCTAGTCTACATAGTGAACTCAACTTTCCGGATTGGAAACTTGCTCGACCCGATGAAATTGCGGTCACGTCTAAATAACAGCAAAGGGGGAAGCTCGGATATACGAGCAGGTAGTTCTATAATTAAACCGCAGTAACTGCGGTTACTGTTACCGTTAACGGCTCATACTACTCACATGGCGTTATTTGCGGTCCTGCTTATCCTTTAGAGATAAGATATCCTTAAGAGACGAAACCGTCCTTATCCCGAACGTCGAGTATGAGAAGTGTGTTACACCTGGTCAATGGGTAACATCCTGCCAACCGGACTGTGGACACGTTCAAAGACAAAGTAGAAAGATTACAGCAAACATGGTTTTGGAGACTAATCAATCAAATTCTTTCTAAATTTCCTCGAATCTTCGAAGATCACCTGATTGCTCGGTTTCAGTTTCAAAGACCGCCCACAATGGGAAGTTGGTGAAGATCCTTGTAAGTCCGCCGAGATCGCATGATGTAGACCCAACAGATTCTACCACAATATTATTGTGAAAACACGGGAATTCATTAATTGTACAAAAAATGATTCGATTTTCAACGAGGACCAAAACAACCAATTGTTGGTCCACACCACAGTAGGGATGTTGAAAACGTATCGATACTTTTCAAAAAAGTATCGATACTTTTCAAAAAAGTATCGATACATATCGATACTTTTTGTCCCCGATACATATCGTAGTATCGATACTTTTTTTCCGGTATCGGCGCCGATACTTTTTTTTATCCCTCACATTTCATCAGATTCAAAACTTACGGCATATAGGTAGTTGACAGTACCTCTAACTTGACCAGCAATTGAAGAAAGTTGATGTAGGTACCTACCACGGTGGTAGTACCACCACCTCCTGGAGCTGCACCAGCTCTCATATCAGAAGAATCAGCCGTCCTCGATCAAGGGCGGACCACCAAAATGTTGGCCCAACCAACCAACCCAACTCACTCATCACAGTAGAAATTAGTGTGGCCACAGCTACACCCCTTTTTTGCTACCTGTACCTACCCCCCGAGGCTTGGAGCAAGGTTTTCAGTCCGATCGTCCAAACCCGTGGGGCGCTATGGGGCTAAAATGGGGCAATTGAAAGTTTTTTTAAAGGCGTTTGGCTATGGGTTCGAGTTGGGTGTCGTTTTAGAAGTAGGTATTTTTGGACGTAGAGTATTCCCAGAAGGATCCAATTTCACTGTGGGGATGTAAAGGGCTTTCATGGGGCTACAAAAGGGATTTTTGAAGGATCTCAGGAGGTCAAATATTTTCTGAGTAAAAAAAAAAAAATTAAGAAAAAACGCTGCAAATTTTACACAAGGGTTTATTATTCTTTGATATAGGTTACTTGTACAGAAATTTAATTCTGTCAATAAAAAAAATTAAAAAAAAATTTTTTTTTGGATTTTTATATTTCAAAAAAAATTTTTTGAGGCGATTTTTTTTCAAAAATGTGTTTTTTCAAAAATTCTTTAATTTTTACTCGAAAGATATTTAACTTCTTGGGATCCATCAAAAATCCCATTTTTAGCTCCATGAAAGCCCTATAGATCGCCACAGTGAAATCGGATCGTTCCGGGACCCCAAAAAATGGATTCTACGTCCAAAAATACTTCGAAAACGACACCTGACTCGATCCCATAGCCAAAAGCCTTCAAAAACCACCTTCTGTAGCCCCATTTTAGCCCCAGAGCGCCCCACGGGTTTGGGCGATCGGGCTGAAAACCTTGCGGGCACAACTAGATAGTAAACCGAGTATTTTGTCAAAATTTCAGATTTTTTAAAAAATTCCTACTGCCCAAAACGGCCTGGACGGCGGACGGCGGACGGCGTACGGCGTACGGCGTACGGCGTACGGCGTACGGCGTACGGCGGACGGACATTTCGGATTTTGAATGTAGACCACTTGAAACGGATAATGTCAAATTTTGAGCCCGATCGGAGTCGTCGACCCGCGTCGCGAAAACATAGGTGTATTATTCCAAGAATAATAAACCAAAAAACCCTTTTTTTCAAAAATTTTTCATTGAGACAGAATTAATTTTTGCACAAGTAACCCATATCAAAGAATAATAAACCCTTGACTAAAAATTTGCAGGCGTTTTTGAAAAGTACCGATACTTTATTGAAAGTATCGTATCGATACTTTTAGATACTGTCTGGATGTATCGATACTTTAGAAGTATCAAACATCCCTACACCACAGAATAACAGAGAACGTTGAACCCACAGAGTAACAGAGAACAAAAAGGTTGAACCACACTCTTGTCAAACCATCCACAGTGTGCCACAGTGGCTATCTATCCCACAGAATAACAACAGAACAACAACAGAGCACTATACCAACTGGAAACATGAGATGGATGCAGTGTTTCCACATGCTCTCCACAGATTTCCCCTTTCCGCCACTTGAATTTCCCCTTTTTCCCCTTTTCTCTCGCCACCTAAGTTTTTCCCCTTTTCTTAGTTTCTTTAGCCTAGTTAACTAGGTAGGTATGGGGTTGGGGTAATGAGTTGTTTTTTAGCGCAACCTTTTTCCAAAAAATGGAAAGGTGCGCTCACCTCCTCGACATGTATGTTTTTTTTTTTTGTTTTTTTTTTTTTTTGTTTTTTTTTTTGTGTACAGAGCATCACGCCCGAGCGGCTCAACAGATTTTCATGAGGGTGGTCTCATTGTCATCAGCGAGTTCGGGGGGTGGTTATAGGCTACCTTGATTTTTCCTCCCTCATCCCCTTCATCGGTTTTTGGGAGGTCCTTCACGACGAAAGTTGTTTATCTCTGATGTGTAACTAAGGAGGCCTCAAAAGCGGGACGAAAGTTTTTGTCCGATTTTGTTGGTACAAGGGTCTATGGAATGAGCTTTTCAGGCTGATTCCAACGACTCCAAAACGATTTTTGCAGCCTGAGCCGTTCGTTACCTCTGATCGGCATAAGGTTTTCTTATAAGATACGCATCGGTCGTTAGGGTGCAGTTGTTTACGTAATGAGCATCACGTGGATGATGTGTTGTGTGGCATAGTTTGGTCGCTAGATACCTACTGTTTCTTAGTTTCTCTCGCTCATTAAATATATCGTAATAACAAAAAGGTTGCGCTCATCTATTCAATTCAATTGATGGCTTGTTTTTTTTTGTTTTTTGTTTGTTTGTGTACAGAGCATCACGTCCGAGCGGCTCAACAGATTTTCATGAGGGTGGTCTCATTGTCATCAGCGAGTTCCGGGGGTGGTTATAGGCTACCTTGATTTTTCCTCCCTCATCCCTTTCATCGGTTTTCGGGAGGTACTTCACGACGAAAGTTGTTTATCTCTGATGTGTAATTAAGGAGGCCTCAATAGGGGGACGAAAGTTTTTGTCCGATTTTGTTGGTACAAGGGTCTATGGAATGAGCTTTTTAGGCTGATTCCAACGACTCCAAAACGATTTTTGCAGCCTGAGCCGTTCGTTACCTCTGATCGCCATAAGGTTTTATTACGCATCGGTCGTTAGGGTGCAGTTGTTTACGTAATGAGCATCACGTGGATGATGACACATTGTGTTGTGTGGCATAGTTTGGTCGCTAGATACCTGCTGTTTCTTAGTTTCTCTCGCTCATTAAATATATCGTAATAACAAAAAGGTTGCGCTCATCTATTCAATTCAATTGATGGCTTGTTTTTTCATCTGAAAGCCAGTAGACCAATTTATCCAATAATTCGTCGCTGTAGAACCAACATCGCACTTCAGTCGAAAAATAAAACAGCTGAGAAAAACGAGGATTTAAAAAGATTTTTTGCGACTAGGTAGTTGGTAACGAAAATATCACAAAAGCACCTACCTATCAAAAACCTATTTGTAAAATAGGAAGGTAGGAAATCAGTCTCTTCATAAACCACGAAATTGTAACAATTTCGTGTTTTTTTATATTTTTATTAGGTTCATTAAAACAACAAAAGTTAGGTACCAGTTTTGTTGCCTAAAAAGCCATGATAGACGTCGGTGGTAAACCATTTCACTAGGTTGTGAATTTTGTTGTTATTACCTTTTTTTGTTTTTTACGTTTCAAGTCTTGAAACACTAAAATATTCGTATTTTTCAACGACGAAAAGGAATTCTCGATTTATACTAAATTTGGTAATAAAAAATTGATTTACCTAAGAAATGGGAACATACAAATCGATTCCAGAAAATCGGAGCGAAAAATCGGAAATCGATTCCCATCCCCCAGCTGCCTGCAAGAGTCCATGTTCCCAGAAAAGAAAGCCCTCAATAATTGAGTTGTAATTAATTGGTTGAGTGGTAAATAATTGGTTGTAATTCTAGTCAATTAAGAAACTATAGAATGTAGGTAGGTACGTAACACTAAACGATTATAGTATCGTATTACGATTCTAAAAGATAAGACTAATAAGTACGATAAGATTCTACCTACCTATTAATTTCTTACTTCACTTCTCTTCGTAAGACTCAAGCACAGAGTAGTAATGGCACGAGTTTCTTTCTTCCTTCTTTTTGCTCCTCGGTATCCTCTTGCCGGTAATTTACCCCCCCCCCCCCCCCCCCCCTCCACATCTAGCATTCCTCGGGGAATCCCATCATTTCCAATTCATAGAGAACGGCCGGTTTCTTGCGTCCCCATTTCCCCGACAGACATCGCCAATATCTGTGCCAATAAAAACCTTCTGGTTGACGTTGGCCCACCGCTATGTGCGGATGTCAATAATTCACATCCACCCCCTCCCCCGCAATTGCAATTCGAGCTAACACCGAACGTTCCGCCTCCTCCTCTTCTGAGGGGGTTTTTGCGAATATCGTCCCGCCGAGACCGGAATATTAATCCCGGGGGTGCGATTTATGGTCGGGTTTTCAATAAACCGTGTTAACTAAGTGGTCCGCTCGCGCCGAGAGACCTTCGCCTTTTGGTACCTTCCAAACAACTTCCTGGCAGAACCTCCCGCCATGAACTTGGTACGCAGTTCATCGCCTTTTTCCAAGCACAACCAAAACCAGGATCTGAGTGTCTGGAAAGGCAACGCCGCCCATCTCAACACCTTTGAGCCTTCAATTCCGTCAGAATCGACGAAAAAGTAAAAATCACTTTTATAATAATTATAAAATTTTATAATAATAATAATTATTATTATTATATATTATAATATTATATATAATAATTTATAATTATTATAAATGATAAAATTTGGTAATTATTACCAAATTAGTTTCCCAGACGACTCCGTGTATCTCAAGTCCTTGCCGAAAACCCCATCCACGACCACAGATTAAACTACTGACCTCCATGGGGTGAATTTCCAAACAGAAGTTTCACGAGACGAATGATCCGATGAGCCGATTACAAACAATAATCCCCCCCCCCCCCCTTCAACAACCACTCGACGCTCCCAAATCGGCCGTTTGCCAAAAAAATGTTGAAGTGTTTGAATTCATCTTCGTAGCCGCCCCTGGGGCAAATTAAAACGCCGCTATTTGTTCAGCCCGATGGGGAAGTTGGAGATATAAACGGGCCCACATTAACTAGAATCAATTCCGGAGAGATTGCTGGGAGTTAACGTTATATTTTATGGCGGCAGTGACAAAAATTAAATTTGTCGTGGAATCGGAATATTGTACTATTCATAATGTTTCTTGGTCAACGAATTCCTCAGTTCACTACTCTCAATATAGAACAGAAAACGAGGGGAGTCAAGCTGTAAACCTTCTTGTTTATTTTTAAGAAGAGCTGAATAACTTTGGATTGATGACGTAATTTTGTTTTTTTATTCTTGGAATATAATACACCTATGTAATTGCAACGGAGGTCAAAAATTGTGATCGGCCTCAAAATTTGACATCCATTTCAAAAGGTCTAGATTCCAAAAACGAAGTGTCAGTGAGTGAGCCAGGCCAGTCATTTAAGACACAAAAATCGCCGAAGAAAGGAATAATTAAGGTAAACTTCGTTTTTTTTTTTTATATGTTGTGAGGGTCCACCCAGATAATGTAAATCCAAATTTGCAACCCTCAAAAACACGAGCGACGCCCGTAGCAGCCGAAAAACCGCTAAATCTTTTCACTTTTTTCAGTTTTTGGCCAAAAAAACCATAGAAGGAGCCATCTGACGAAAAAATTTATTCCTAGCTTTTTTAAAGTAGATAAAATTTTCTACAATTTGAAATGTACCCCAGCTCTGTAAGTTTAGTGGTTCCGGAGATACAGCTGTTCAAAATCTTACAATTTTTCCCAAAATGGGGACATTTTAACTTACGGCTTCTTTCCCTCTCTTATCAAAGCTCAAATCAAAATTTCACACGGAATAGCTGCGATGGGTAATTTAATCAGCTTTCACGAGAAAAAAAGAAATTTGGAATCGGACCAATAGTTTCTGAGCTACAACCGAAAACGTTCCGAAAAACGTGCTTCCGCTGTTCGCGCGGTGTCAGATTTGGCGTTTCTTACTTTGTTTTTAATTCGTTTCGTACGTACTATCATACCTACGGGCATCACTCTGGTCTTAGAATGAAGGTAATAATATTTACCACAACTTTCTTTTCGATGTTTTTTTTTTTTTTTTTTTTTTTGTAGGATTAGTACTTTGGCCAATAAATCGCTCCGAAATAGACAGAAGCTGAAAAAGAGAAGAAAAAAACCGCATATTAGGCGTTCAGGTCGATCTTAATACCTTTACTATGTTAGATGCGAAAAGTGGAAAACTGCAAAAAATTTCAAAACCAGTTCTCCAGTTCTCGCACGCTGCTCGCCCTCGCGGCCCCAACTTCAAACTTTGAAATGCCTTCTGCCGCAGAAGTTGTGCGAATCCCAGGGAAGCCTCGACATCGCAAGTGTGGTCCTCGGGGAAGCTAACCTGGCGCTTGTAACCAACTTCTCCGAATAACAAGCGGCAGCGTGATTTTGAACATAGCGCTATCAGTCCTCCACATCCCACAAAACTTGAATTGCCAGGAATGCAACTTCACCCAATGGGAACTTCGCATAGTACCTACCCGAAGCCAGACTTCCCATAAATGGGTTGGCAATAACCAACCAGGAAACGTCAGATTAGAGTGACACTACTTCATAACATTATTAAATTATGGTATCTGTTTAAACACTAATTCAAACCGCTTCGGGCTCAAAACTAGAGTGTATTGGGTACTGAGATTCCAGTATGGGACTCGGCCCACTTGATTTTGATGATAAATGAAAATCGAACCATAACAACAATTTTGAAAAGAAACACGCCAGAATCAATAAACAGGTTGGCAAACTCGTTAATTCCTCAAACCGATATGATGTCCCCCAGGGATGATGTGTAAACTGAATTCAACAGACCTATTGGTGTGGGTGTTTCAGGGCTAAAACGTGTTCCACGTTAAATTATTTATTGCCCCTTTAAATGTATTATTCTCTGCTTATAATTATAAGCAGAGAATAATAATCTCTATAGAGATTACGTTTTGCCGAATTTTAACTGTAAGTTCTGATTCCTTACGTTTGAACTTCAAACTTTGAGGTTCAATCTATTTTAGAATTTAAGTCGGTGGTTGCGTCGCACAGTGGTCCAGAATTCAAATCTAGCTGGACAAAAATCATGTTATCGACTTGGAAGTAACAACAAAGCCAGGTTCAAGCATGCATTCACAAAGGTCTAAACTAGCACAGACAGCTCTTATCGCGCTCAGTCATGATATTGGCCTTATCTGGCCTCATCAAGAATTGCAAGACTTGTATCTTTCGATGCAGTCTGCATTCATCGTTCAACAAGTGATCACTGGTGCCGTTTTGAAGCCGTCTGAGCCCCTTGATCGTCATGGTCCGTTTAATTAGAGGTAAGTAGCGTATGATGCCATTTTCAAAATCTCAGAAAGTGCTTTCTGAACGTGCTCATAAGCTATCGAGATTTTAACACTTTTTTATGCCTTTAGACGTCTATATCTTTAGTGGCACCTCTTTGCCGTTTATTTTGAGACCAAGGGCGTGTTGGTATGAACCCCAAGACTCCCATAAAACAAGAAAAGTTTGCACGAATTTGCACGTAATGGAAATATGGGCTTTTTTTGCAGATGGTCCAGAAATCGCATTTACGCGAAAAACTCTTTCTTTCGTCTTGAAGGCGCTCGGGAATTTTCCATCAAGAAATATTGCTGTGGAAGCTTGGATGGACCAAATACGTGACCGCGAGGAGCCTGGCAATGGATTTTCTTATGAAGAAAACAGCACTCTAAGGTCAATTTTAATTAGTTTCCATAAATTATTGAAAAATAGATGGTTAGGGGCGAATAGGGTTGAGAACAATATTTTAAATCGTCATTCTGATTGGCTAGAAGAGAACTTGATTGAATTTGCCCGTGAGCCTTCTTCCATGGCCGTGAGCATAATACCAGGAAAATGTCTCGTGAATCGGCTAACGTAGATCTCCTTTCTATCTTCGGATTCTGTAGTATCTAGTATGAGGCTAAGAACTATGCCAGTAGGAAGAAAATCTTGTTACAATAAAGATGTAATAGATTTGTTGGAACCCCTCGATTTCGTGGCTGAGGAAGATGATCATCTTGAAGAAGAATAATTTCAATTTTATTGTTCTGCTTTGTTCCTATTTATTCCAGCAGCGTTCTTTCTTTTTTTCAATGTTGAATTCCTTTCATTTTTTGCCTCAAGAGGTTATTTCAGAGTAGGTACAGCTAATTTCATTCATTAATTTTCTATTAAGTATGTAATTCCAGTTATCTGTATCAATCGAGTATATAAAATAATTATGTTATCTTCGTTATTGATTTGTTTTATTAAGCACCTCCTCCCCCATTTTGTTTACGTTCAAAAGTACATAAATGTTATGTGCGCAGTATGCGTACGTGATACAGCCATTTAAAAAAGGCTTCTTAGCTGGCTCGAGAACTTGAAATACTCCTAAATAACCTACATTCTATCTTTTCATTGAAAATTCGCTCATGAAATGATGTAAATGGAATCAGCGATATTATTGCCTATTTGTTTTGTTTTTTCGTGAAAATGTTCTTCAGGAAACTCGAAAACTGAAGGGAACTTCATTTTATGACTAAATGGACCCGAAATTTGGAATCTACGCCCCAAAAAACCCTTAGAAACAAAATCTGGTCGAAAACGAACAGTTTTTGATTTTTGTCCAGCTAGATTTGAATTCTGGACCACTGTGCGTCGTGTTATCCAGTATCAACGTCTATTTCAGGGCCTTAGTGAAAAAATGGATGCTGGATGGAACACAGTACGCCGTGTACGGAGTTAAGAGGGATCTCCCAGATAAAGGTGTAGTCTAATAAAGCCCCCCCCCTCTCATACGGCCACTGGCAATGCAAATTTTCGCATTGCGGGGCTCCCAGTTTTTTTTTTTTTTTTTTTTTTTTTGCTTTTCCGCGTTGACTCTCGCTTTATTAAATAAACTAGGCGTTTGTTGGATCTACCTGGCCGAAGGGTTGGAAGAATTGTTGCCTTTCCGGATAGCAAGGGAGGTTCCTTATTGGATAGATGATATCGGAAACGAATTTCCTTCGCCGACGCCCCGAAGAGGTTTTTTTTTCATTCTCTCTTCGACAGAAACGACCCCTGAAAGTAATTTATTGACCGCTCGGTAATTCTAATTAACGGTCGTCATCACTTTCAATTGGCGGCGAAGGTTTTAACAAAATGTTGATTTATCAGGATGCGATTGGGCGGACGGCACGTGTTAAAACCCATCCTTATAAATTACTTGACTAATTCGTCGGGGCTTTCATGAAAAAAAGCGAAAGCGAGTGGTCTGGCAATTATAGAATCAAAGTTTTTATGCAAATGGACTCGAGCCAAATTCTGTCAGTCACTCCCTCTCAGTGTACTGGGCAGAATAAAACATTCCGATTAGCACCGACGGGACTCGGGGTAGCGATCCTGGGATTCCGTACGATTTTTTGACAATTTGAAATCCCTGGATTTGTGGAGTCAATCCCTGGATGCCGGGATTCGAGAATTAGTTCAAACTAGTACGTAAATTGTCTTGTTGGAAAAAAATCATTAAATTTAATTTATAGGTAACAGAAAATCGTTCAAAGCCTGTTCGAATATGGAGGCAGCCGAGGCCATCATTTTGATTTAATTACGGTGACCTACTACTTTTCAGGTCTGGATCCTTCCACATTTTTGGACCCTTGAAAAACATGAAATGGTCCCACTTTTTAGTAACGGTACTTTCGAGGTCCTTTTTTCGTCCAAACCTTAGTAGGAATGGGTACAGAGAGAATTTGACAAATCGATGGTATTGAAGTGAAAATATTATTTTATCGTGATGTTAGTTTATAATTAATAAAATACCAATAAATAGTTTTGGCGAGTAGATGACGAGAACAATCTGAAACCACCAAAACGTTGCTCCATGTGGCGTATCAGTTGCTCCAAAAGAGGTATAAAACTGGGGTGTGGTTTTATGAAACCACGGTAAAAGTGAAACTTTTTTCCCACTAGTCTCTCCGGCTCGCTTCGCTCGCTCCCCTAGTGGGGTACGTAGTATCGATGGACACGTTTTTTATGTCTAGTCCCCCCCATTTCCTACTAATTCACCTAGGTACCCTTGTATCTCTACCCACGGCTTCATTTTGGCGTTTTCTCAAATTGATTTCTAACGTGGCACCTGATAACAAAACAAGCGGCATTGTTTACTGCATCCATTAATAACATCAATAAATATAAAATGGGGACATAATGACAAAGAACAAGTACGAAAGAAATGTGTGATAAATCGCTTTCCAACGAATGGTGAACGATTTTTGTACGATTATAACTGGCGAAGATGAAGTTCCGTAGCAACGAATCGGTTGTAAGCGAAAATCAACGGTAGCGTGACGGGACAAGAAACGACACACAGACCAAAAAATTTGGGACGATGTAATAAAAGTTTCACTTTAAAAACGCTGCAAATTTTACTACTACTACTACTATGGCGCTACAACCCGCCGAGGGGTCAGGGCCTCCTGCTGCAAATTTTACACAAGGGTTTATTATTTTTTGATATAGGTTACTTGTGCAAAAATTATTTCTGTCAATGGAAAAAATTTTGGAAAAAATTTTTTTTTTGGATTTTTTTTCCAAAAATTTTTTTTTTGGATTTTTGTTTCAAAAAAATTGTTTTTTCAAAAATTCTTTATTTTTTACTCGAAAAATATTTAACCTCTTGGGATCCTTCAAAAATCCCATTTTTAGCCCCCATGAAAGCCCTATAGATCGCCACAGTGAAATCGGATCGTTCCGGGACCCCCGAAAATGAATTCTGCGTCCAAAAATACTTCGAAAACGACACCTAACTCGATCCCATAGCTAAAATCCTTCAAAAAACCCCCTCCCATAGCCCCATTTTAGCCCCATAGCGCCCCACGGGTTTGGGCGATCGGGCTTGGACGGACAAAAACCTTGCGGGCACAACTAGCAGGTAAACCAAGTGTTTTGTCAAAATTTCAGATTTTTAAACAAAATTTGTTTAAAAATCTGAAATTCCTACTGCCCAAAACGGCCTGGACGGCGGACGGCGGACGGACATTTTGAATGTAGACTTCTTGAAACGGATAATGTCAAATTTTGAGGCCGATCGGAGTCGTCGACCCCCGTCGCGAAAACATAGGTGTATTATTCCAAGAATAATAAACCAAAATAGGGGCTGGAGCAGATGACAGGATTTTGGGATGGTGGTGGGCCGACGGGTGTCCTCCCCTGCCCACCACCAACTAGGGATGTCGAAAAAGTATCGATACCTACTTAAAAGTATCGATAAATATTGATAATTTTCCCCCTGTAGTATCGATACTTTTTTCCAGTATCGGAGCCGATACTTTTGGTTCTTGGAATAATCGCGACGGGGGTCGAAAATTCTGATCGGCATCAAAATTTGACTGTATCCGTTTCAAGCTGTGTAGATTCTAAAAACGAAATGTCGCCTTCCGAGCCGTTTTGGGCAGTAAGATTTTTTTATATTTTAAATCTGACATTTTGACAAAATACTCGGTTTACCATCTAGTTGTGCCCGCAAGGTTTTCAGCCCGATCGCCCAAACCCGTGGGGTGCTACGTAGCGTAGCTAAAATGGGGGTAAGGGGAGGTTTCTTTAAAGGTTTTCAACCACTTCAACAAATTAAAGAAAGCTGATGTCCCACGACCACCTCCTGGAGAGAAACAAAAACGACATTTCCACCCATTTTTGAAAAAGTATAGGAAAGTCTATCGATAGTATCGACCTCAAAATATCGAATCTTTTTGAAAATATCGTATCGATACGATTTTGCATCCGTACTTTTGAAGTATCCTACATCCCTACCAATGTTTTGGTAAATACTTGAATGGGAGTGTGCATGACGTGCCTTTTTCTTCCCTCCCGCTTTCCTGGTAAACTGCCCGGAATTCCGAGCTGAAAATTGACATTCTGACATTTCCATCAATGCAGAGGACGAAGAGACTGGTTTCAGCAAAAATAATTCCTATGCAAATAGGCCATTGTTGTAAATTTAAAATAAATTTCATTACAATCGGTTTAGGTCACGTGGAAGATGCTGTGAATCACCTGCGTTCGATTCGAGTATCTTCGGTTCGAAAAGGCCATTTCGCCAGGTAGATTTAGCCCAATCATGGAAAATATTTTTTAACGCTCTCTGCCAAGTGATATTCGACGAGAGAGTCAAGTTCGCTTTATGAATTTCCTTTTGAAAGAGTGGGCCATTAGCGTTGGATACAGTCAAAGAGCCGGGATGGTAAATGGGGTGTTTTCACAGAAAAAAAAAAGAGGTAGAACGAAAAAGGAGGGCATCATTAGAATGAGGGGGTGTCAGATGAGATAGGACTTGCCCCATATCGGTATGAAAACCCCGTCGTAATGAATGAGAAGCGTTACAGGGGGGAGTTGCCGATTTAAGAGAGGTTTCCGACTTGAAAAAGAGCCCAAAAAAAGGGCGGGAACGGGGAAAAAAAAGGGGAGAAATCGGAGCACGAAAGGGAAAAATCCTTAAGACGAAAAGACTTGGGGGGGGGATGAGGAGTGAAACGGGCGAATGATGCGGAAAAGGAGATTCCCCGAGAGGCTCGTGAAGCGGGATGAATGATGAGTGTGTGTGGCGTGTAGAGCTTCTACATGCTTCCCCCAACCGACTTTTCCTCTTATAAGAAGTTATAAGTGGCGGAGAGAAGATATCAAGAGGAAGACATTCCTTGAGGAGAATTTGCATACGCTACCTGCCGGCACTGGGGAAAATTCCTCAGAGGAACGTGGAACTTTCCCGAAAACCGCTTTGTGACTCCGCCAGGTGAATCAGTAGAATATTTAATACTTGAGTTCGGCAACTTGATTGTTTTCAAGGATCCTACGTAATGAATGAAAAGTCACATTTGTGACTTTGAAAAGTAGAGAGAATAATTAAGATATCTCAGAATAATTTTGCGACGGGGGTTTACAATTTTGATCGGCCTCAAACAAGTATGGCCTTTCATATTTCTAGACCTGTTGATTCCTATAGGGGAAGGTGGGCTAATAAGAGACATGGCAAATAAGAGACACGCGCATTTAAAAATATCCCGCATGGTCGAAATGTTCAAAAAAGTACCTACAAAGGTAGCTGGAGATCTGAACTAAAAGTTGAGGGGGTCATTCGCTCCAACAGCCTCTTTCCCTGGCAACACTGGCCAACCTACGAAGAACCTCCTCATCAACTTCAGATTCCCAGTGTCTCTTATTTTTCGGTACACCATTTTCCAGTCCGTGAAGACGTTCGTCGGTGCTGGCAAGTTTTTCAAAACGCTTATTCTATGAATACGTTGAATATCCTTGAGCCCTATTTCCGTCAGATTACTTCTTCATTTTTTATGACGATGTCTCTTATTCACCCCAGCTGTTGTGCAGTTGGGTCAATAGTAGACGGTCTGTCTCTTATTAATCCAAATCTCATTATCGAATGTTTCCTGTTTGTTTCAGTTCCATCATGGGTCCAAAACACGCTGGCAAGGGAATTCGGTGCAACTATAATCGTGATTTTATACAAACAGTGATATTTGCCATAAGAAAAGACTGCCTCAAGCGAGTGCCTTCACTCAAACAGTGATATTTCTTACAATTTTGTAAGTTTATTTATTCTTCAAACATTTTGATCTCAATTCAATCTTCTAAATATTAATTCAAGTTATTCTGTATTCAGATTGTGATTTTACTGAGAAAAGCCTGCCTTCAGCGAGTAATTTTAGTCAAACACTGATATTTGTTAAAATTTTGTAAGTTTATTTATTCTTCAAACATTGTGATTTTGATTAAATCTGTTCTTCCTACTTAATTTATTATAATAAAACGTTTATACATTCTCAGGACTTGAGAGCCGAAAGTTTTGGCTGACCTTTTAGTCGCCTAAGTTTGAAAATTCATAACTTTTTTTGGTTTGAACCAAATGCGATGAAACTTTCAGGGTATTAAGAGACGCGTTGCTAATTGTCTCTTAATGCCCTTTAGGTCTCCTAAGACTTTTTCTGACTTCTCTAACAGTGATTTCGTGATGTGTCTCTTATTTATCACTTTCGGGAATAAGAGACATTGACTGCTACCAAAAATTTCACGATTTTTTTCTCTTACCTGGGTTTTTCTATGGATCTCAAAAAAATTGTGGGTTTTCCATTTGTCACAAACAACCTACACAAAAATTTACAACGGAAAAAAGTCAATGGTTTGGCTGAAAAAAATATTTTTTGTCTCTTATTCGCCCACCTTCCCCTAGTGGAATGTCCGTGAGTTGCAATAAATGCAGACTATGTTAGACACTTATTCAAGGTTGTTCTTCGAAATAACTTCAGGATAGTTAGCGTTTTCGGCCTGGGAATAGGAAGGGCGGTGTAGATGGTCCATTTTGGTTTATTATTCTTGGAATAATACACCTATGTTTTCGCGACGGGGGTCGACGACTCCGATCGGGCTCAAAATTTGACATTATCCGTTTCAAGAGGTCTACATTCTAAATTCGAAATGTCCGTCCGCCGTCCGCCGTCCGCCGTCCGCCGTCCGCCGTACGCCGTCCGCCGTCCGCCGTACGCCGTCCGCCGTCCGCCGTACGCCGTACGCCGTCCAGGCCGTTTTGGGCAGTAGGAATTTTTTTAAAAATCTGAAATTTTGGCAGAATACTTGGTTTACCATCTAGTTGTGCCCGCACGGTTTTCAGTCCGATCGCCCAAACCCGTGGGGCGCTATGGGGCTAAAATGGGGCTACCGGAGGGGTGTTTTGAAGGCTTTTAGCTATGGGATCGAGTTAGGTGTCGTTTTCGAAGTATTTTTGGACGTAGAATCCATTTTTGGGGGTCCCGGAACGATCCGATTTCACTGTGGCGTTCTATAGGGCTTTCATGGGGCTAAAAATGGGATTTTTGAAGGATACCAAGAAGTTAAATATTTTTCGAGTAAAAATTAATGAATTTTTGAAAAAACACATTTTTGAAAAAAAAATCCCCCCAAAAAATTTTTTTTGAAATATAAAAATCCAAAAAAAAATTTTTTTTAAATTTTTGTTATTGACAGAATTAAATGTCTGTACAAGTAACCTATATCACAGAATAATAAACCCTTGTGTAAAATTTGCAGCGTTTTGGTTTATTTTTCTTGGAATCTAAGCAATCGCGACGGAGGTCGAAAATTCAGATCGGACTCAAAATTTGACATTATTCGTTTCAAGAGGTCTAGAATCCATAAAAGAAATGTCCGTCCGACCCGTTTTGGGGAGTAGAAAGATTTTTCAGATTTGAAAAAAAATTGATTTAATCTGAAAATTTGGCAAAATACTCGGTTTACCATCTAGTTTTGACAGCAAGGTCTTAGCCCGATCGCCAAACCCGTGGGGCTCTGTGGGGCTGAAAAGGGGCTACAGGAGGGCGTTTTTGAAGGGTTTTTGGACGTACAATCCATTTTTTGGGGGGTCCCGGAAAGATTGGATTTCTCCGTGGGGATCTAAAGAGCTACAAATGGGATTTTTGAAGGATTTTTGATCCCAGGAGGTCAAATATTTTCCGAATTTTGGATGCTTAATCCGTTTTTCGAGGTCCCACCCTCGGCCCTTGCAAAAGGCCCTACTGCGCATGCGCCGTAACGGTTCGGAATTTTCAGAATTACACTGCGAACGCAGCTACAATGTATGATATTTTAATTTGTGGCGAGCAATGCATGCTATTCAAGTTTTAACATTCAGAATTTGCAAAAACAGACAATCGAATTATGAATGTTTAATATTCAGAGTTCATGCGATGTGATTTTTGTACCATTATGAAGCGAGCAATCCTGTTTGTGTATGCATAGCCTTAATTCACGCTCATCTTGTTCCGCGATGCGTCTCCCGGTTTCGAGCCTTCCGTCATCCGCCCCCCTCACATTCCCTTTTCTATAGTGGCTTTCCCCCTTTTCTCTTTTTCCCCACAACTAACCTCCTCCTCTCTTTCTTTCGGTGAAATATGAGACAGTGAAAAATGGTGCAACTGGTAACACAAGCTACCCCTTCGCCCCGTGACACCCTCTCAAATGCTAACGGCCTTTCCGAACTACCTTTAGTCCCTTTACGATACTCCCTACACATAACCCCACCACTCTACCCCTTACCCCAAACAGGTACGTGTACTATGTATAACACCTACCGCTCCCCGTGATACACCCGTGTAACGCCTGGTTTCACTATATCGATGCCCCCCCCCCCCCCCTTCCAACGTTCGACGATACTTCTGCCCGTCGACGATATTTATGTTCTCTTTCTGAGGTCAACTATTGTCACCTCCGTCCGCTCTCGATCAACCCCCCTTTTCCTTCCTAGTCTATTGACTTCCAAGTGAACAACACCCCGAGGGCACGTCTTTTGTGCGTGTCGGCAAAACGGCGAACGCCCCCTGGAGAGCAATTCATATTTCACCGACCGTCAGTGACTCCCTCGCGCAAACATCGGAATTAGCCCGTCAGAAACTCCGCTTTCAAGAAACTAGTCGCTTAGTCCCATTATCTATTTTTCCCTTTCATGTCTAAAAGTAGCTTTTGACTGACAGCCAGCTGTGAGGGCAAGAAAAACCCGTAAATAACAAAAGCGATTTTGAATGAACCTCAAGTCATCCTCGTTAACGACAAATTATGATATCAAAACGAACCAAACAATCCGGAAAATTGGGCAAAAGACGTTGTTTATACCAATTTCATTCCATCACAACTACGGTAATTGGACGCCAACCAATTTTCGTTTCGAGGGCCCCTTTAAGCGGTCCCATAATTTTTAACTCGGCTCAAATAGCCACCGAAGCGGTTTCAATTGATAAAAGCCTTTGGTGGGTCTTCCCCCCGTCAATTTCTCTTAATTAGCGTCAAAGACTAAAAGGCCCCCAGACGGTCGAGCTGAACGGGTGGACCTTGCAGAGGCTCCCCCCCAACCCCCTTGTAAGTGTATGTTCAACCTGACCCGAAATAGAGATTGAAGAGGAACCCGCGAAAACTAGGACGGTTTTCAGTGTCCGTTTAGACTTTTGAATTAATTATTACTAATGAACCGGAGTTGAAATCGATCAGTCAGTCTGGAAACGTTGGTGTATTTTTATTTGGCAATATCGGTCTCAGCAGTGTTCGAACAGTCACATTATATTAGTCGAATAACATTATCTTCATTGGAGAACCAAAGGGAAAACTCTAAACTGATTGTTTTTAGTTAACTGGCTTGAAGAGTGAAGGCCCGTCGTCCTCCTCTGAAGGTCCATTTGCAGAACTGCTTACAAATGCAACCAAGGCGGGCAAGGGCGTGTATCACTGTCCATGTATTATGTCCTCTGACTGAAGGACCGTCCCAGACCCTCGGTATAGTTCAGTGTAGGTCAAAGTAAAGAAGATGGCACCATGCTTTTCCCAACTTTAGATTTCATTTTCGATTCAGTGCCGAATTGTGAGTACATAGTAGAAGCTTAAAAAGGTAAGTGTGCACTTGAGACAGTCTCGAGAGTAGTCACGAATATCACCCAAAACACGCCCAACCTGCGAATACGAATTTATTCGTATTCTCAACTGTAAATACGAATATTCGTATTTTCGGACGTATAAATACGAATATTCGCAGAACAAATTTGCGAATATCCATGTTCTCGATGATGAAATACTCAAATGAAAATACACTCGTATACCGTCGTATTCACAGGAAAAAATCCGATTCTCACTTATCCAGGTAAATCCCCACTTATCCAGGTTAGGGATGGTCAGGGATGGTTTGGGATGGTTAGGGATGGTTAGGGGGGTTTGGGATGGTTAGGGATGGTTAGGGGGGTTTGGGATGGTTAGGGATGGTTAGGGGGGTTAGGGATAGTTAGAGATGGTTATGGATGGTTAGGGGGGTTAGGGGGGTTTGGGATGGTTAGGGATGGTTAGGGGGGTTAGGGATAGTTAGAGATGGTTATGGATGGTTAGGGGGGTTAGGGATGGTTAAGGATGTTTAGGGATGGTTAGAGATGGTTAGGGATGGTTAGAGATGGTTAGGTGATCCTAAAAAAAATAAAAAATAAAATAAATAAAAAATAAAAAAAACACCTTGGTAGGGTGGTGGAACCAGTCTCATACACCCACCCAGTGTCATACACTGCATCTTCAACTTCAAATAATAAGAGTTCACGGCGTTCTATTTGCTTCCCTCTGAACTAGGAAGTTTCCAGTGGGTCTATCTAACGGCCCTCTTAAGAACTTGAAGCACTGAGGAAGGTTTTTTTGTGGTTATTTGGTGTTTACCAAGGATACCTCGAAGTTCCTTCGGTTCATGGCGTCGCCGTAGCGTTTTGGATAAGACGGTAAGCTCTACTTGCTTTCACTTTACCACACATTTTTATCTTACTGTAATCCTGTCGGGGCGATTTTTCATGTATTTGGACTCGTAGAATTCATTTCCGCCGATAATTTTGTCAAAAGAATAGGTTTTTACTTGATTTGAGAGGGTGTACGATACTGGGGACCTGATAAACACCAATTCTCCAGTATCATACTCAGGTGTATAATACTGGGAAAACCCGAAACTTTCAAAAAATCGCATTTTTGTTATTTTAGTTAGTTAGGACTTGAAATTTATCTCACAACCTTTGCTGGACATTGCAATCACAATGACCAGTATCACACAGGGGGTGTATGATACTGGGTCCAGGGGTGTACGACACTGGAACCTGCTGTTTCTGAAGAACTGGGAACGAATTTCGAAATTCCGAACTCTTGGGAGCTCCAACAAATGGTACATAAAGTATAATGTGCTTATATATTCTGTTCTTGATCCTTAAATTTCAACTAAAACGGATTTTTAAATGTTTTATGAGGTGTGTATGAAACTGGTTCCGAAGGGTGTATGACACTGGTGACACCCACTTTTCACCCTGTATGACTCTGGTGAAAAAAACTACTTTCGAAATAAATTAATTGTAATTCATAGGAACCAAATTTTGACATTTTCTTGATTTCTACATTTTCTTAAAGAGTTGGTCTAACGATATCAACCTCTCCAAAGCTCGTCAGACGACATCAGACCAATATATTGAGTAAAAACTGGAGATCTTCCACTAAAGCGTATGAGACTGGTTCCACCACCCTAATCGAATAAGGGTGAAAACGACAACTAGTAACCCTAGAAAATAATGAAACGTGTAAAAGCCGAAAGGCGTAGAAACACGTATGGAAAGCACTGACTGGTTAGGTGATCCTGTTGGAATAATCTGCCATAACTGGCTAAGTGAGAATTACTTGGATAAGTGAGAATTAACTGGATAAGTGAGAATTACCTGGATGAGGGAGAATCACCTGGTTAATTGAGAATTACCTGGCTAAGTGAGAATCAACTGGATAAGTGAAAATCAACTCGATTAGTGAGAATCACCTGGCTAAGTGAAAATTGCCTGGAGAATTTTTGAACTCCTTCAAAAGTCCCATTTATAGCCCCAGGAACAGGCGTCGTCCAAAAATCCTCGAAATCGACACCTCACTCGATAGGTATCATTGTCATGAATTTTCGAAACCCACTCTCGAAGCACCTTTTTACACGTTTCGTAGTTGTGCCTGCGAAGTTTTTAGCCCGTTTGCCCAAACGTGCGAGGCCAAAAAGGGGCTTCGAGCCCTCTCGAGACGGACAAATTACAAGGACAAATTTTGACGCCGATAAAAATTGTTGAGCCCCATCGCGAATACATAGGTGTATCACTCCAAGAATATCTAATAAACCAAAAAGTGGTAACTCATTAGCGATGAACTCACATAATATGTCATCACCAAAATTTAATTACTTATAGTATAAGTAATTAAATTTTGGTGATGACCTATACCTAAGTCAGAGTTTTATTTTACTGCAATTTAGTATCTCTCAATCCTGGAGTCCGAGCAGCCGGCCTTCTCACTTGAATTAAGGTAGCCATTGAGTATTGACCACTTGAGGAGGTTCTGGCAGAGGTCATAAACAGCTCGCCTTCGTCAAATCGGATTAGCCCGTTGACCATGGAGGAAAGAGACCATTTCTTTCCTCCATGCCCGTTGACAGCTAAGGGTCTTCGAGACTGCCCAGGGATAAGTCCAGGTATGGGCAGAAATCATGTGTCGCAATTCGTCTTTTACCCAATAAATATATTATTATATTGACTAGCCGGGATACGAAGGGTCGTCGGCAAAAGCCTTATATTGCCCTGATCTGGACTCATGAAGATTTGCTTGTCTTTCGATGTAGTCCACATTCATCATACAGTTAATTAAGCATCAGATGCCATTTTCAGCATCTCAGAAAGCGCGTTCTCGAGATTCTGAAAATGGCATCTGACGTGCTCATGAGCTATCGAGATTTTAACACTTTTTTTATGCCTTTCAACATAATATGTTGATGATATATATTATATATCTTTAGTGGCACCTCTTGGCACCTTCTTTTGAGACAATGGACGTGTGTCTGTGAACTCCAAGACTCCTATAAAACAAGAAAAGTTTGCACGAGTTCTCACGTTTTTTTTTTTTTTTTTTTTTTTTTAGATCGCCCAGAAATCGCAATTACGCGAAAAACGCTTTTCCCTCCAGAAGGCGCTCGGGAATTTTTCATCTAGAAATATTGCTGTGGAAGCTTGTACGAACCACCTACGTGACCGAGTGGAGTAAATTATTGAAGAAAATATGGTTTGGGGAGAGCCGGGTTGAGTGTAATTTTTCAAATCGTCATTTTGATTGGCTTGAAGAGAGCTTGATTGAATTTGGTCTCTCTTTCTCTGAGTACATGCCTCTCTCGAGGAAGACCTTTATCCGATTTTAAATCAGCGAGCACAGAGACCAAGCAGAGAAGAGTTGCAAAGATGAAATTAAGGAAAACGGGTCGAAGATAGGCTGGTGTGGTGAATCTTGTGGGGTTTCTCCTAAAAATGCTTAGAAATTGGAGTTTACAAAAAGAATCACTAAGAAACAAAAAAAATTTTACACAAGGGTTTATTATTCTTCGATATAGGTTAATAATTTATTATTATTATTTACCTTTATATAGTTTTATACTATAGAATTATAATTCTATGTCAATAAGGGGTTTTGATTTTTGATTCAAAAACCCCATTTGTAGCTCCATGAAAGCTCCATGGATTCGGATCGTTCTGGGACTCCCAAAAATGGATTCTACGTCCAAAAATACTTCGAAAACGACGCCCAACTCGACCCAATAGCCGAAAACCTTTAAAAAAACGTCCCGTAGCTCCATTTTATCCCCATCCATTTTAACCCCTTTTAGGGGTTGAAAACCTACCGGCCACAACTAGATAGTAAACCGAGTATTTTGTCTCCAGGTTTGACATTGCATAACGGTACTCTTCATTGCCCGATAATCTACCCTGACGGAGGTGATGCTGGAGTGAGCAAGCAGTTGCATAGCCTCTCCAGGTTGAGCATCTCTCTTCCTCTTGGTTCTGAGGGATTCTGATTCAGGGGAATTCTGATGAACTGTCGCCTGCTCCTGACCAGAGTATGTTCTGTTGCATTCGTTCTTTCCTGCTCCCCTTCAGAGATTTCGTCGGGTAGAAAACTTCTGGTCGCCCCCTCAAAGGGTTCAGAACCTATTCGGAGACAAACTGAGCCCTCTTTCGCAAGAGCTGGTGCACCAAAGCGATTCGAGTCGCACAGTTCCAGACCAGCCGTGACATGTTTTGGCGTACAGGCCACACATAATACGTCGGGTTTTCTGTTAAATTAATCGGTTTTATAACACTCTGCTCCCAACAACGCCGGTATTTGGCTGAGCCCATCGTCGACGGAGAGTATATTTTTCTTGATTGTCACTCCCTTTTTCCCCCCTCTCCTCTTCGCAATATGGCCGTATTTCCTCCTAAATGGAATCTTTCACAACGAACCCCGGACTGTTGTTGATGGTCACCTTTGTCGGCCATCTTCCTGCCAAGTGCGGGCTGTAGCCACCTCGGCACTCACCTTCCATTGTTGTCTGAAAGTTTCTCGGTGGTCGTTAGAGCTTTTCAACCAGTTCATTGTATTTTTCCATCAAAATTTAGCTGAGCAGTTGTTTTTTTCATTTTCTACTTCTTCGTTTCCTTTATCTTTCTGACAGAAAGTTTCTGTGCTCATTTCGTTTTTGGTGTAGGTATTATTCTTGGAAAATAATTAGATGTATTCGCGACGAGGGTCGACAATTTTGATTTACGTCCGCATTTAATCAAAAAAGCCGAAATTTCGCCGAAATACTAGATTCGCTATTTAGCTGTGCCCGCGTGGTTTTCATCCCCTTAGCTTAAACCCGTGGGGCTAAAAAGGGGCTGCGTGAGGGCGTATTTGAAGGGTTTCGGCTACGGGGTCGAGTTAGGTGTTGTTTTCGAGGTATTTTTGGACGTACAATTCATTTTCGGGAGGCAAGTGGCATTCATGGGGTTGCAAATGGGGCTTTTATCTGATGCAAGGAGCTCGAAAGGGATGTCGTTTTCCTAGTGATTTCGGCGCGTGATCCATTATTTGGGGGTTCCACATCCAAACGCGGTACAAGACAATTTTTTAACATTTTTTTTTCTTTTATTAAATTAATTTTGGACATGTTAATCAAAATTCATGCAAATAAAAAGCAAAAAAAAAAACATTGTGTAAATTTTGCAGCGGTTTTAATTTGTTTAAATATTTAATATTTTTTAATGCACAATAGGGTTTGGGTGAGTTCTGCGAATGGGATATAACTGTGTTGGATAACATCATAATATCCCGTTTTGGGGGAACAAAGGGGGCTCTTCAGCCCCAAATGTTTATCGGGATCGGCCAGAGATAATTTCTCACTAGAGAAGACTAGAATAGTCAAATGCATACTGCATAATGCATGAGAGTAAGGGACATAGTAAAGCTCCAATTACCCCGTGAAAGGAGGATGGCTTGATGGGACGGGGGAGTGATGAATGCAAATCCCATTGTATCATTTCCCTCCCTCTTTCCACCTTCCCCGCTATTCATTCCAACTAGATTAAACGTCGGATTATGGAGTTTCCGGGGTCCTTGTGGGAGGGAATATGGGAGGGAGGGTTGAACCATCCACCAAAGTTGGACCAAAGTGGGAGGATGATAATCCATTTTACCGGGGGAGGGGGGCGGGCTCCCGCTTTTCCAGTTTACGGCTTCTTCTCGAGATTAACCTGCCTTTGGGAGTTATAAACTTATAGACGGGGTAGCGGATCAAACCGGCTACCCCCCCCCCCCCTTAATAATATTAACCCTCCGTTAAATTAGCCCGAGCTGCTCAACTTACGTCCTAACAGAATACACTGATCTAAAACTATTAAGTTCCTGATTTTAAAAAAAGTCAAAGGTTTTAATTACCTATCACCACTAGCTTGGATGAGCTTTTCTTACGGGCTGATGAGTTAGTTTGGGATGTCTGTTACGGGGCGTGAGAAATAAAAATAAAATGAAGAACGAAATACCGTATTAAATTACCGTTATAAGGATTTTCTCGCGAATAGCGGTGATCTCATCATTTGAAATTAATTTCCTCTCAACATAAGAGGTTGAATATTCTCTGAAACTCGCTCATTTCAACGTCATTTTCACCGAAAGTTCAAAAGTTCGGCAGCTTTCATTGAAAATCCTCCTATTATTTTCAACTTCGCTCAAAGTGTTAACATCATTCATTAACCTCGTGACTTCTACGAGCTGATGAAATTCGGCAGTTCTGCAAATTCAAGCAGCGCTTCAAATGTTTAAACTAAATTTGTTTGTCTCCTCAAGCTTTTGGGAGCTTTATTGAGTTGTGTGTTTCGTTTTAAATATTTTAGCATGGAATATACCAAACCGGAAAGTGTTATTCACGTAATGAATTTCGAGAGATTTCATAAGTAATGAATTCTCCGCCGCCGCAGTTGGCATGTAGTTGATTTTAGCTTTTTGGTCCGCTCGGATGTGAAACGGGAGAATTGTTTGCAAATGGGAATTGGTATGTATATTTCGGAAGAGGCAACCTCTCCGTCTGGGAGATGCTGAAATGACGTTCGTACTCATTACCGGAGTGGAGGGAAACCTTTGCTCGAGGCTGAAGTTGATTAGCGAACCCGTCAAGCCCGAAGGAGTGACATTCGGCGACTTCCACATTCCCCTAACCCGCCGTCAAGTAGAGTTATTAGCGATTCAACGGGATTTGCATTCATCAACGGATCCTCCGGGACGTCGGGAAAGGGAAACACAGTCGAGGGATAATTTGGTGTATTGAGAGGGGCGTCGGCGAATATAAATTTCTCCATTCGGCAACGTGGCCGTTCCTGTGGGAAGAGCCGTAACGGGGAGGAACCTCATAACACAACCTTCTTTTACATCTCCGACAGCCCAAGTACGAGTGTTAGCTGTGTGCACGTCATGACTCGACAAGCCCTTAAAACCTGGCACATCACTGCACGTCATAATACTCGCTACGTAAAATATCACTACAGGCACATCAGACACCTGCCCTTCGTATCGTATCACTCCACGTCACAAACTGTCTATCAAATAATTACACGTCATTATCCAGCAAGTCGTGTAACATCACTGCATACTACATTACCTTCCTACGTAGGTAGTTCAGCCCAGCGGTGGTGGGTAAAGACAAAAATATATTTAAAAAAAATTGTTACAGTGGTTTACGAAAGCGCTAGATAGTAAATTTTTTAAATTCAACAGTCAATAATATTGAAGCAAAATTACGTTATTCACAAAACATTAATCTTCGGAATTATTGCGAGTTGATTTTACAAAGTTGTTGTTGATGTGCAAAAAACCGCTGCAAATATTACACGAGGGTTCATTATTATTTGTTATAAATTATCACAAAATTAATTTTGTCGATAGGTAACAACATTTATTAGGAATAGTTGTTTTAAAATAATTTAATTATTAAAAAACATTTTTTTAATTTTTTTTCTCATAACTACATAACTAATTTTTTTTTAATTTTCTCATAACTACATTTAATTTTTTTTAAATTTTCTCATAACTAAGTACCTTTAATTTTTTTAAATTTTCTCATAACTACATTTAATTTTTTTTTTAATTTTCTCATAACTACATTTAATTTTTTTTCTCATAACTACATTTAATTTTTTTTCTCATAACTACATTTAATTTTTTTTCTCATAACTACATTTATTTTTTTTCTCATAACTACATTTAATTTTTTTTCTCATAACTACATTTAATTTTTTTTCTCATAACTACATTTAATTTTTTTTCTCATAACTACCAACATTTAATGTAGTTATGAGAAAAAAAATTCCAAAAAAAAATGTTTTTTGAGATAAAAATCCAAAAAAATTTTTTTTTTAATTTTTACATTGACAGAATTAAATTTCTGCACAAGTAACGTATATCAAAGAATAATAAACCCTTGTGTAAAATTTGCCGCGTTTTTAATTCGGTGAGGAGTATTGTTGACTGTCAGATAGATAGTTATGAGGGTTGTTGAGGGTCGGTCAATGAATTTATTATCGGTGATTTGCCAACGTTTCTGACAAGTTATTTGTCTATCATCAGGGCGCCTACAAAAAAACCACAAATCAGATGTAGGTTCCACGTTACTATTAAGTGTGTAATTTTGTTGTTATTTTTAAAAGATGAATAATTTTGAAGACTTACATATTAGATGGAGCAAGTTTAATAAAGTTGAGGTCCAGAGGGCTGTATGCCGACAAATGGAGCCACAAAACTTGGTTAAAAAAAAAAAAAAATCTGGTGTAGGTCCCAAGTAAAATAATATTGAATATTGAATTTTATATTGAATAAAATTGAGTGACATTATATTCAGCTCATAATTATGTATTCAATATTACTTATGTTACTTTGGACCTACACCAGATTTTTTTTTTTTTTTTTTTTACCAAGTTTTGTGTCTCCATTTGTCGGCATACAGCCCTCTGGACCTCAACTTTATTGAACTTGCTTCATCGAATATTTAAGTCTTCAAAATTATTTATCTTTTAAAAATAACCACAAAATTACACACTTAATATTAAGTAACGCTGAACCTACATCTGATTTGTGGTTTTTTGTACTCTGATGATAGACAAATTCATTGACCGACCCACAACAACCCTCATAACAATCTATTTGACGATCAACAATACTCCTCACCGAATTAAAAAAATTTATTTCTACAGCGTGGGTCCCCAAAAAAAAAGAAAAAAAATTAAATTCTGAAAAAAAAGAGAAGAAAAAACGAAATGAAACCCTTTGAATTCCTTAAACATTAAAATATATTTATTTTGTATTATAATATAATTTGAATAATCAATCTGAAATTTTCAAGGATTTTTGGGTGTATGTTTCATTTTTTAGGGATTTCATTCACGTAAAGGGGATTTAAAATTATTGTATTTGGGTTAAATGTTATTGTTGAAATCCATATCGTTTACGTCAATGGGCGAGTCAGCAAGTTTGTGGCGGAGTTTTTCCCGGACGCCGCAACCCCCCCCCCCCCCCCCCCCCGGCAAACGCTTCAAGCTATTTCCTTCCAGGGGCTTTTCCCGCTCAAACATGTCGGCTCGAACTTTGGGGTAATCCATTACAACGGGGAAAACTGGTCGTCTGGAGGGTGGGTGGGGAGGGGTAAGAGGGTGGGGATTTTCTACGGTATCAAAAGTTGATCCATCGAGTTGTTCGTGGCACGGAGAACCCATCCAAGGGGGGGGTTCTTGCCAAATTATTAATAACTTTGGGGGCGTCTACGTTGTGCAGACTATCGGGGGATGCCGTCTTTCTGTCTGAGGGGAAAATGAAAACGATGCAAATTTTACACAAGGGTTTATTTTTTATTATTATTATTTTTTCTTTGATATTACTCGTGCAAAAGTTAATCCTATGTCATTAAGACATTAATATGTAGCAATTTTTCAAATTTTGTAGCATATTTTTTAGATCGAGCAAAACTGCTAGCTTCACTCCGTTCGGAATTTGGGCTTTGAATGAATCGGTAGGAGTGATATCTGTTGCGACAGAAATATCGAACTTCTCCATATCCCACCGGGAGGTCATAATTTCCGCGTCATGCGGTTTTCATAACACATAAGCTCCCTCGAGATGAGATGCCGGAAGGAAAGGGGGGGGGGGAGGGGAGGAGATGAGATAGAAGCGGTATGAGATGAGATGAGATACGACAGGGGAAGGGGGTGTACAGATGAGATTGGTGCGAAGGTGTATGGGCGGGGTGGAGGGGTTCCCGGAGATAAGCATCCCTGGAGGGGGGGTCAGGCGCTCCCGGGGGACATCCCTGAAGGATTCCCCGCGGCCTCTAAATAACTCCATTGCGGAACCTCCGCTAATCCGCAGAAGAACCCGACTCAGGATAACGCGTCCTGCCCAGTTCATGACGTTTATCAAAACCGGCCCCTCGGACGAAGACAAAACCAGTGGGCGAGAGGCCGAGGAATTTCCATTTTGTTTCGAAAGTCTGCCATAATCCCGATAAGTTTACCAATTACACTAAATCCGAACTGGTGAAGAGAGTGGGATGATTAGAGGAAACGAAGGGCAATAAACCGGACGGGATTGAGGAGAAGCACTCCGCGGAGCAACACTGTCTCTGCGGAGGGGAAAGAGCTATTACGAGGGAAATGGGCTCGTTCGTGGTTTGTGTGTGGCCGGAGGGTGGGGGGATTGGCTTCAGTTCATAGCTTTGTTTCCCTAATTAGTGCGGGCGAATCCCCCCCCCCCCCCACCACCTCGATGTGTACTCCTTTACCGCTCGTTTATCCCGAATAGACCTCCGCGGAACCGGTCACGTGGGTTCCGAACCTTCTCGGGGCACTGAGTAGCGGAATTTGGATCGCGTTACTGCTAATTAGCTGATTTATCAGCTGTTAACTCTCATAGTGTGAGTACGTTGTTCGGATGTATCTACGTGAAGTGTGGACACTCTGATTTTGGTTTATTGTTCTTGGAACACACCCATGTAATTACAGAGGTCGAAAATTCATATCGGCCTCAAATTCGGCAGCGAAAAAAAAAAAAAAAAACGAAAAAGGTACGGGCAATAGAATTTATTTAAGGGGGGTTCCCAAAATATTTTCGACCAAAAAATCGAATTTTCGGAAAAGGTATAATGTAAATCTACATCATATTATGCACCCAAATTCAAAATCTCAGGTCAAAAAAAAAAATTCCAAGTGGGTGTAAATAAATACCGAAGTTAGGGTCCTCCGCTTCAAAATGCGCCCTCATCTTTCTCAAAATCTTCTCGAATCCGTCGTACAACTCCAAAACTTTGTTCAGTTTTTTCTGTGACGAAGATACAGAGCTCGATCGAGAATTGTCGGACCTGTCACCAGGTGTTTGAATACCTGAAGGTTGTTTCACATCTTCAAGAGCCAACCGGAGGTGGAGGGACCAGGTTCCTGGAGGATGGGACCTGATCCCTTCTCTGTTACTCTGTGGGCCTGATCAACACTTTCACGCAACCTACAACGGTTTGGAGGAATTCCACGTGACTTTATGAAAATTCGCTTGGATTTTGTCATGATCAAAGTTACCTACTACCCGATTTTCAACTTACAACAAATTTACGCAACTCACTCACAAATCACTATGGAAACAATCTAATCAACCCAAACAAGATAAATACATCGGGTTGCATCCTTTTTCAAGGTAGGAACACATTTATGAGGGACACAAAACATATTGGAGTCATTTCTGGATCGAGATAGTACGGAGTTGTATCCTTTTCAGTAAAACGCTTCTCCTGAAAAGTTGACTTTTTCGGCACATAAGACATTTGCATGAAAACGAATGAACGAATGGTTCTCAAATTTTTATGACATATTTCTGTCACTGTTTTGAAGCTTTTGCACCGATGAAAGTCAAATCAAAAAACTAGATAACACTGAGGAATTTTCCAAAGTTATCAGAAAGTGAGGGTCAAAATGGCCGGACTTTGATAATCGCTCGGCTGATAACCATTACGGTTATCACAATTTCATCGGTGCTATCGACAGTAAACAGTGTGAAGTTCATGTGCTCAAAATTTCATCAAAATCGGTCCAGAAGTTCCCGAGATAATGGGGCACAAAGTCAGGTAATTTTACCCTATGGATTCAGATTTTGGAAACCCCCTTAATCCGAAATTTCGACAAAATACCCGGTTTACCACCTAGTTGTGCCCGCAAGGTTTTCAGCCTGATCGCCCCAACCCGTGGAGCGCGATGGGGCTAAAATGAGGCTACGGCAGGGGTTTTTGAAGATTTTAAGCTATGGGGTTGAGTTAGGTGTCGTTTTCAAAGTATTTTCGGACGTCGAATCCATTTCTGGGGGGTCCCAAAAAGATCCGATTCCACCGAGGGGATCTCTGGGGCTTACATGGGGCTCCGTGTAGTTCCTCGGAGTTTGTGCCCTTCGTTCAGAAGAAAAACCCGTTTTTTTAAACATTTTCAGTCCAACTATTTCTTGTCTGGTGTTGTGTGTATCTTGAAACATAAACAACGTTGTCATGCCCTGGCAGGACTGCGTGACACTGACCCATCCGGGAGACCGTCTCTCTCGGCTCCCTGGACTTACTAAATCTACCTTCCATGTTCTCCAAAGTGTACGGTACGTGACACGGCATTTCGTCTCGTCGTTAGGTCAATGACGTCACACGCCCGTGGAAATCGGTTTATGTATTTTATGAAAATATATTCCGCAACACTTTCTACCCTCAGTAAAACGGGATTTTCGAGGCGCTTTGATACATTTTTTTTTTCCATATTCATTAGTAACTTTGCGAGGGACGAGCTCAGCAATAAAAATCATTCTTACCACCGAAATAATGTCCTTATGTGGGAGGGGTTTTCACTGCAATATCCCGAGTGGCTCCGATTTTATGAGCGCAATTTCGTAATGACGCCCGAGGCTTAAGGGGGCTCCCCGAATATCCGACCTACAAACGCATTGAATTGCAAGGGGAAAACTCCCCAAACACGAATAAAACGGAAATCCCCCCCATTTATTTCCCTCATTTTTGCGCTGACGGAAGGGGCCTGAAATCGTCAGAAACGGCAATTGGCCAGTGAATATGCTAATAAAAGGAATTGAAGGTCGGACGTGGTACTTTGTGGTCCCTCTCGTAATTCTTCAGACGAAGAGAAAAGATCTCGATTATCATCAGGTTCCCTCTAAATCGATTTATTTGTTGAATTGACGACCATAAAACACATTTCGTTCTCATTTCCCTCTTTTTTATCGAGAAATGGAGTTTTGAGCTAATTTGCATTTTCATTGAATTCATCTGAATATAGACGTATTTCCCGCTCCCGGAACGGTTCGTAAGTTTTTGAGAGTTGTGCGTCACTGGGGAACCTCAATTCACGAAGTTTTTCTCTCTTTTTCTTTCCCTTAAAAAAACCCCCTACTCCAACTTCCCATTTTATGAAATCCGCTTCCCACGCGGATAATCCAACTTTTCAACTGACTGTTTATATAGACGGCTAACCTTCCCCGTATTTCCTTCACATTTTCTTTTCCACTTCTAATATTTTCGCAGGGACACTCGTAGATAAATGTTTGCTGAAAAACGAGCAAATTTCGTTTTTTTTTCTCCCTTCAACATTTACTTGGCGATCAATAGCAAACGTACAATTTTTGAGAAAATACGTTTCGCCTTAAGTTGCCTTTAGTATCCACACTTCAATCAGGTACATCACCAAAATTTGGTGATAGAGCATTTTGGTGTAAGCGGGCGTCACTCCCAACCAGATCGTCAACGACCTCCAGCGCCACCTATGGAGGAATCGAGGGACTATTTCCCTTGACAGGGCCCCCTCCCACCACTGGAAGGAGCCTCTCAGATGAGCTGCCCACAAGGGGAGTGGGGAAAGATCTCCCTCCCCTAGGACCCGCCAACCACCACCATAGGCCCCCCTTCAGTCTGTCATCAGAGCTAAAGTTGTGAAGTTGGTCTTGGCCTAAGTTTCTACACCCACCAGTGTGTTAGTTGTACCTGTTCAAATATCCCCCACCGTACCTTTTACTGTACCCATCCACGCATCTTTTTCCCCCTTTCAACCTGACTTGGTATCGGCAACGTCACCCTGTCAGGCTGTACTCCTCTCTGCACATGGATACTCCACAGCCCGTCTACCTGCAAGTCCGCTACACCTGCACTGAAGGATCCATGAGGCGCCTCCGCCGATACGGAAGATGTATCGTTGACGGGACAACTCCTTGACATCCAGAAGCTACGATAAATACAGACTTGCAACCTCTCCTACCATTTTCACTTGCCACTACGCATTAGGTAATCTATCGATACGCTGAAGTTGTCTGCATTTGAACTTGCTTGGAGTTGGATACTCTTCGACATTTTGTGTTAGTTTCTTTCATTTTCTTTTATTGTTAATAGCGATACGCGCTACATCGGCGCTAGGTTTTAGGCGTTTTGTATCCTCCCGTGCCGTTCTCATTTGTGCCCTTCAGGTACTTAGGTACTTTTCACGTATCCTTCAGATACATCGTTTGGTACACTGCTTGCACCCTTCAGGTTCAAGTTACTTTCCAACCTTAGGTATCGTTTTACGTCTTTTCAGTTAGGTATTTCTCACGTACCCGCGGGCACCCTCAGGTACGAGCTATTTTATTGATAATTGTACATTTATCCAGTAGATACACCATCGATACACCGATAGGTACTCTGCTTGTACCCTTCAGGTACACCCCCATTTCTCTGGTGCCCCTTGTTTGCGTGTAAATACATATATATAAACCTTGTATTAATTGGACGAGAAACCACTTATAAAGAACTTTGGTTACCTTATGATAAAATTTTCGACATTCAGACTATATATATAAATCGATACTTGAATACGTTGTAAATACGATACGTTTATTTTTTGTACATAATATGTACAATAATATTGTACATAATATGTAGAAATAATTGTACATAATATGTAGAATAATATTATTATTCTTCTTTTTGTTTAATTACAATTTCTAAAAACCTAAATTGTTCCAACGTGTCGCCTCCATCATTCACACCCCCGTCCCAGTCAGAGTGATTACGTTTGTGTTTATTTGACTCAATTAGCCCTACTCGTTTTTGGAAGATTTATTAACTTCACGCTACTGCCCCCGAAGCCAGCCTTTGAAGCAACATTGGCTATTTTCCCTGAGTTCAGCGCTCCAAAATCTATAGGAATCAGTTGCACCGGTGATAGTGATTCTCCTTTGTGTTGTTTGATTCCAACGAGAATTTTCGAAGCAAACCCGCAGGAGTTCAATTACAGTTTGCGCAGTTGTTGGGTTATAAAGGGCCACGCTGGCAATATTGAAGTTAACTTGACTGTAGTTGTTCGACGTCCATTGCCGAACGGATATTGCAATGCAACTGGGTTTTGAAACGCGATACCGCCATTAATTATCTGCCGCGGAGGTTAATTAGTCCTGCAAGTTGCAAACAGCGCTTATATAACGGAGGGAGGTTGACAGGGATGAGCCGTGTAATGGACTTGGTGAAGCAGCTCGACGGCGACGGGCTGCAGTTTAATTTAATGTTTCTCATTAACGTCTGATGGTGTGGGAGGCGAATACGGGAGGCTTGAAATTACCCTGGTGGTGTGTTTCGCCCTGCGAGGGGATGAACGTTTAACCTGGATCTGGAGTTTGTCGTTGAGGAGGGTGTGTGACCTGGAATGTGTAACACTAGTTGGTAGTGCAGGGCTGTCCTGGAGACTGAGGTGTTCCCCGACGGTTTGAGGGAGGACTGGAGTATGTCTCCAGTCCTTCCGGCTACAGGGATTTTGTGGCCTTTGCGGCAGCTGCCCTGAGAGCCCTGGCGGCAACAAGGCCTCCTGCAGGAATCTGTGGGCCCTGAGGGGGACGACAGCTGGTCGAGCATCGACTCCCTCAGGGCCTGCTTGGGTCACACCCCAATTACAAGTGGAGGTTGAGCAGTTGCTCCCACTATGGGTAGCGAGGTATATGGGTGATTCCACGAAAACTGGAAATTTTTGATGTCCAAATATGAGTGAAAAATTCTTTCTTTGTTTATAGATTTTTTTGATTAGGCTTACTTTGAAGGTGGTTCAGATGAAGTTTAGCAACGAATTCAATCATACAAGTGCTCCGTTTAGCAAGAATAGAAAATTTTGTAAATTCGTAAGATGAGGGAATGAGGTAGTTATGAGAATGAGGAAAACAAATAAAATGAGACGCCAGATTGATTTTGAATGTATAATAAATTGACTCTAGCGTACATTGCGTTGGTCTACTCAATTAATGAAAAATAGGAAATATATTTAGGTAATATAATAAAATCGTAAGAATGTAGGATCATCCTCATTCTCTCATTCCGAACCTCATTCTCTCATTTACCTATGATTAACGTGAGAGAATGAGAATGAGAGAATGAGGTTTTTGGCTTCAAAATAGGATGCTATTGCACACATTGTAATTACTGCAATTTTCAAAAATCACATGGCACAAGCACTTGGCAACGCTCACTATGTGACTGATAATCAAAATTCTGAAACTTACCGCAACTAGTTTATGAAAGATGAGAGAATGAGAATTCAAGTGCCGAAAGATAAAATTCTCCCACAAAACAGGACACCGACTGAAGAGGGAGGATATTTTGACAATGACGATTTCTCGACGTGCAGACGCGATGTGTGGAAGGGTTGCTGACCCATTTTTCTGGTCCTACTGGGGGCATGGCGGACACACGACTTTCTCAAAATAATGTGAGAGAATGAGGTGACTAGCTCCGTGACAGCCACATGATGTTGTCCTTACTCAACACGGTTCACTGTTAAAATCCGTATTCTCTAAAAAGTTGAAGGTGAAGAGCAGGTGAAAATAACGATACATTGGATTTTGGCGAAAATCTACTTGGTTCATCGTCAGTAGTTGTTGAAGTTGGAAACTCTGAGAAAGGGACACGTGAGAGAATGAGGACATCGAACTTCAAATTTGAAATTTCATACCTAAGTTTTCAAGGAAAGGGATGAAACTTGATTCGAATTAAAGCTATCGTCTTCTCCCTTAAGCCCAAAAATTTTTTTTTTTTTTTAAATCAAATAGGAGAGCCATCGTGTTTGAAAGACCTAAAATTTCCAGTTTTCGTGGAATCACCCATATTCTTCCCTTCCAGTCTGTCTCCTCTTGTCGTGGTTAGTTAGTAGTGCAGACGGTGGCAGAACCAGGGAGTCTCCTAGCAAGTCTGCGGATATCGGGCCTGCTATACATCGCACTGTCGCTGAGGTCTGCGGATCTCTGGCCTGCTCTACATCACACTATCGCTGTTGCCTGTGGATATCTGGCCTGCTGTACCGCTATCTGCCCTCCTGTCCATCACTCCATCACTACTCCTTCCACTATCTCAACTCTACCGAGTGTTCCGCTCCGGTAACCCAACGAAATTTCCTACCAGCCGCACACAACCCAAATAGAGCAATTCAAAAGTAACCGCCAACAATTTCCCGAGTTCCGCAAAGTATACAGTTCGTGAGAGGCTTGCCATGCGGCTCAAAGGAAAAGAAATGTAAGGACATTACAACGCGTGACACGACGGAGGACGTTCTCCATAAAGCCCCTCCACCCCTTTCCCAAAAACATCAAGTCTTGTATTTTCGTTTCATTTTGAGAATCCCCCCCCCCCCCCCCTCCCGCTAGGGCCACACTGTTGTATAATAGTCTCCCCGAGGAAACTGGCTGCGGTAATAAAACCGAGGGGATCGCTGTACACCTTTCCATTCTGGTTTTCTTTCCTCCCTCCTTTTTTTCTTCCCATTTTCTTTCGCTCCCAATCTTCATAATTTCTGGTGCGAGAGTTTTCCTCGAACTACACTACGAATTTTCGTCTCCAATTATTGCTACGCTCATTGTGTGTTTTTTCTTCTTTTTCTCTCTCGGTAAACGAAACCTTTTCTCCTGTTTTTATTGCAAGCGGTTTAAACAGGATGGACAATTTCAGTCGGTTCTCCGAGACACCTGGTTTTGAACGGTAATTGAATAGCGCTGGAACAAATGGGGTTTAATCAGTTATTTAAAGATCTTGGATAATCCCTAAAATACTACTAATGAATTTGTCACGGTTTTATTTGTTTGAAAGAAAGGTTGGAGACAGTTTAGAGTTGTTCACAGATGGGAAAAGAGATTTTGTCTTATTATCAGATGATAAGACAGATAATAAGAATCGCTGACCGTAAAAACGGGACAAGTCCCAAAAACCAAATGTTACAGCTGTAACACTGAGAGAAAAAAGGGCCTATTCTAGGTTATTTTTCGATTTTTTTCTAGGTTAAATGCTGCCAACCTAGATTTTTTTTTTTTTTTTTGGTTTTCGTTCTAGGGTGGAACAATTTAGTCTAGGTTGAATATCATTTAACCTAGATTGAAAATACTGGTGAAGTTACCGTCCTAAAAATGCAAACAACCAAGATTTAAAATGCGCCACCCCCACACTTTAGTTCTAGGTTAAGTTCACGGTGTGTGCCGCCGCCTCCATCCAATTACAGCCTAGGTTAAAAACATTAATGTCTTGGTTGTCTCACCCTGGTATTCAAGTTTTTCACTTTCTTAGACGGTTGATTTACCCTAAAACGAAAACGTTCTCACCCCCCCCCCCCCTCCCCCCGCCCTCAAACAATTTACAGCCATGGCGCGTTAACCTAGAACCCTTTTTTCTCTAGGTTGTGCCCCCTTCTTTACGAGGTTGTTTCATTTACTATCCCTGTTGTACCAGTTAAATTTCTAGGTAGCTTCGTATTCTTTTCAGCTTGGTCCTAATAAATTCCTAGGTGGTCCACTTTTCTTTCTAGGTTTGCTCCACTTCCATTGCAACTATCATATTCAACTATCTTTCTGGGTTGTCTCTGTTTCCAACTCAGTACGAAAATTTGAATGTGACGTCATAATATGACTGCACATAGTGACAGAAAATAGATGATTAGAATTTTACAGAGATAGACGGTGGGGTTGAGGGCACTGCCTACAGTGGCGCTCTCCGCGGCCGCTTAGCGTACCGTAGAAACAACCTGGAATTTATCGAATGAATTACAATCACTGTTGTTTAAACCTACAACTATTTGTGGTACTACGGTAGTTTTAACCGTGACTGAAAGTCGAACTTTTTCTTCTGGGTTGTTACCTAAAGTAACAATCTCGCTTTTTAAATCTCTCGGTTGTTTTCAGTTGAACAACCGAGACTTTAATGGAGGGGAATTATATGGAAGGTCAAATCATTCTATTCTAGGTTACCCCACTTAAATGTCAAAGGTAGGTAATATATTTTCTAGGTCTTCACATTTGGTCTAGGTTGTCACTTTTTTATTCCAGGTTGTGGTCAGAGGGCGGGTAATAACGGATTAGGTTGTTTCTATATGGGTCTAGGTTGTATTAATATTTTTCTATGATACTTTAACCTGGACCTATTTTTTTCTAGGTTGAATCAATTGATTCAAGGTGGTTTCAATTTCTTTTCGAGGTTATTTCGAATTTAACCGAGCCACTAAAAAAATCTTTTCTCTCAGTGAGGAGACGCAAAAAACTTCCTACACACAGGAGGAATGTTTTGTCTAAGCACTTTTTCACCAAGTGGAGAGTTTCTTTTTTTCTGGTTACTTGTTCCCACACCTGTCAGCAGATTTTTTTCTTTCAACGAAAATTTCCGCATTTCGAGCATCGTACTCACACTATTAACTTGTCACGGAGCGAACTCACCGGAGAGGAAACTTTCCCGGACGGGATAAAATTGCCGAGTTGGGGCGAATTTGTTGAGTTGGTAATGTTGGTGGGGGAAAATGTTTTCAACGGCGTGCGTTGTTGTTCCCGTTTTTCGGTCCGAGTTGCTCGTCTGGGGTCGACACCGAGCATTAAAACCCTTCAACTGTTATAATGTTTTCTCCCCGCTCGTGTTACATGTGTGGTTGTTTCCTTTTGCATACGTCGGTACATTCGGGTGAAATGGAAACTCGGAAGAGGAACGTCCCAGCTATCGGCCAATCAGCTTGCTACCTCTTCTGGGGAAGCTGTACGAGAAAATTCTTCTCAAGAGAGTGCTCTTCAGGTGTCATCAATCATCCCAGACCATCAGTTTGGGTTCTGAAGCCATCATTCCACGGCTCAGCAACTACGAAGGGTTGTTGACTACGTCCTGCATGGCTATGAACGAAAGAAGTGTAGAAACCGTTCACGTGTGATTTTTTAAAAATTTAAAATTGGAGCAAAGTTCCTCGGGCTCAGACCTACTTTGCACCATTAACAGAATTCCCTTCAAAATGCATTGGTTCGCTGTTTGGAGCAAAGGCTGGAAACATAAGAGGTTTACAAAAACTGAAAAATCACCAAGAAGTTTTCAAAAATCTTTTAATAAAACGAAATAAACTTTGAAGAAACAACGAAATATGAACTTTTGACTAGCCTTTTAAAAGTAGGAATTCGACGTCATTCGACTAAAAAATATTCCTTACAGAATTCATTATAAAGGTTTATATTAATGGGAATAAATTTGACTCCTTCCTCCACCATGTATCACCAAAAACAAGAAAAATACGGATTAAATGAAAAATTGAAATATTTTGAAGCATTTTTGGTTCGTGAAACTAAATGGAAATGGAAAAATGGGGAGACTTGCACCACTTTGTTGTGGAGCAAACCCTCCCCATTTTTAGGCGCAAAGTAACCTCAATGGTCATTTTTGTTTATTGTCATCCCAAAAATCAACATAATTGAAATTATCGAAAAAATCCTTAATCAGCATTAAATTTGTAACAAGTTTGAGTTGGAGCTCAAGTGATTGGTGATGTGAAGACAGCCGTAGGCCCAGTGTTGCCAAGGTGCGGCCGTAAAAAACCCCTGAGGCAACGACAAAAAACCCCCAAATCCCCCCAAATGAAGAAAAAAAAAACCCAAAAGTTAAGGATGAAATCCTGATACAAATAAATAACTGAAGTTCTTTTAATATCCTAATATTATATTTGACACACTCCGATCTGCCTCAAAATTTGACATTAGGTTTCAAGAGGTCTACATTCTAAATCCGAAATGTCCTTCCGCCGTACGCCGTCCGCTGTCCGGGCCGTTTTGGGCAGTAGGATTTTTTTTTTTTTTTTAATTAAAAAAAAAAAAAAAATCCTACTTAATTTCCAGATTTAATCTGAAATTTTGACTAAATACTTGGTTTACCTTCTAGTTGTGCCCGCAAGGTTTTCAGTCCGATCGCCCAAACCCGTGGGGCGCTATGGGCTACGGGAGGTTTTTTTTTTTAAGGCTTTCAGCTATGGGATCGAGTTAGGTGTTGTTTACGAAGTATTTTTGGACATAGAATTCATTTTTGGGGGTCCCTGAACGATCCGATTTCACGGTCTATAGGGCTTTCATGGGGCTAAAAACGGGATTTTTGAAGGATCCCAGGAGGTTGAATATTTTTCGAGTAAAAAATCGATCAAAACATTTTTGAACAAAAATCCCAGAAAACAAAAACAATTTTTCAAATATGAAAAAAAAAAAAAAATTAATTTAAAATTTAAAAGGGTTGTTCAGGAAGGATAATGCCGTTTAGCGGCTTTATCCTTCCTGAACAACCCTGCAAACATGCAAGCCGGTTACTCTGACACAAAAATTTAAAAGGAATATTTAGTATTTAATATTTCTTTCATTGACAGAATTAAATTTCTGTACAAGTAACCTATATCAAAGAATAATAAACCCTAGTGTAAAATTTGCATAGTTTTTACCTGCTGTTATTTCTTTAATGACTGATCCATTTTTTCATTTTCCCCCAAATTCCCCTGACTCATCCGTAAAAACCCCCCAAAAAACTTCACCCCCAATTCTCCCTCTGATGGAAAAAAAACCCCAAATTTGGGGAGAAAACCCCCAACTTGGCAGCACTGCGTAGGCCACACTTTTGTGGAGCACGATCTGCTGGGATCGAGCTGGGTAACCACGCAGAAACCTTCTCTTTCTTCTTTTTCGACTTGAGGCGTTTGGAGTAACAATCTCTTCTTTTAATTTATCTCAGGGAGAGCCATGTCAGACAAAAACTGTAGCTTTGGTAGAACTTGAACTTTTTATATTTTTGGGGCAAAGATTCCCTATGATGAGCAAAAAACCCCCCTGCGACGGTAGGTTATCAGTTTTGCAAAAGTCAAAAATGGAAAGTTAACAGAAATCAACGGTAACAATGTTACTTGCTCACCATCAGAAGTGGGATACATAATTATCTGACATCGGAAGTGGGAACAAGCACTTTACACCCTTGCTGCAACTGCTCTCGGGTGTTTCTCACTAAAAGGCTTCTGGCACCGTTCAAGTTAATTCCCGCGTTATCTCTCCGTTTACGATAAGACCAACTTGCGGAGCGACTGGAGGGCTTGATTGGGGGCTTAAGGGGTATGACTCCATCAAGAAGTTGGCTTCCGACGGGGGGATAGCAATCTCGCCCCGGGTCGAATCAAACTTGTCGCGGTTGAGGTGGGTTGCGGTGATGAAGGGGGGGAGGGGAGGGAGACGCTTAAGAGCGGGAACGTGTTCCTTCGCGAAAGACACAAACTATGCGCACCAATAAAACCGACGCCGCCCTCGGGCGTTTAACCGACGTGGCGCGGTTGGAAGGAGGGGAGGGTGGGGGGGTTCGTAGCTTTCCCGTCGTCGAAATGTGGGGTAGAAGGAAATGTCTCATACCCCCCCCCCCCCCCCCCCCCGCCATAGCATTCTGGGAACCTCATAGCACTTCATATTTCCCCACCCCACTCACCCATCAAACCGCCTGACCTCCAGTACCAGTCTCGCCAAGTTCAAGCAACCCAAAAAACTGTAGAAAAGTTTCAAACTGCAAATTTTTTTTTGGAACTTGCGCAGTTTTATCGGTTAAAAAGTTCGTTTAAATTTTAAACGAAAAAAATGACGTTGATCGCAACTGTGAACTCCTCCGCTCTTTTTTTCCTTCTCCAACTGTCCACCACTTTGTTGTCTCTTCTGAGTGAAGTTTGGGAGGAAAACCCAACGAAAACAAAACAGAAACAAACAAAAAAACTCAGACGTGTATAAACTGAGCGATGAGAGGTTTTAACTCGGCATCGGAAAAGCTCATCTCTTTGTTTTCCCCGAAGTTTGTTTTGGTTTCGTCCGAACGGCAAAAGCTACGCGGCAGTCAAAACAAAGCGGTGGAAAACTGGGAATCCCTTCAGAGGACAGTTCAAGTTTCCCGCAGCTAATTATGTCGGAAAGGTTCGATCGACTGGACGTTTTTGTGAACAAGATTTTCGGGGAAATGCTTTGGAGTATCGACACTACGCAGATACATCAAATACGTGGATATGTTTGTCATTGTCAATGACGGACAGAATTTTAAACGTACTGTGATATATTTGATCCAGGCTCAGCTGATTAGGCTTCTCATAAAGTACTCCGCTGACTGGCTCCCTCACTGTGCTGATTTAGTTCATCGTTCAGCAGGTGCTCAGCTGAATAACACAGGGTTCGAGCAGACTGGGTTCCTCTGCTGATTTGGCTTCTCATCAAGCATTCAACTGATTAAGCTCTTCATTAAGTATTCAGCTGATTAAGCTCCTCATTCACTACTTTTCTGATTTGGCTATTCAAGCAGGGTTCACATCCATGCGGCAATCCGTCAATGCGTGAACGCGTCAGCAGTGGAGGGGATTCAGGCATTCCGGTCACGTTCACAAACATCCCGCAAATTGTCATTGCGTTGCACACAACTGTCCTGCGTTTATTTGATGTTGGCGACAACAACCTGATTGCTTAACGCTGTTATCAATGCGTCAGTCCGGTAAAATATCTGCTTCTCCGTCAAAACTAACTTCTTCCCGCCCGCTGGCATCGGCCAATTAGCAGACCGATCGCAATGACGGAATGATGCAATATCGCATTGCCGCATGGATGTGAACCCTGCTTCAGTCAGTAATCAGCTGACTTGGCCCCCCTCACTCTGAAGTTTCAGCTCCTCATTAAGTATTCGTCTGATTAAGCTCATCATAAAGTACTCAGCTGGTTGAGCTCTTCATTAAGTACTCAGCTGACTAAGCTCCTAATTCACTACTGACTGGCTGATAGACGCTTCAATCAGTACTCAGCTGACTTGGTCCTCTCACTCTGCTGATTTGGCTTCTCTATAATACTCAGCTGACTAAGCTCCTCATGAAGTACTCAGCTGGTTGAGAGCCTCATTAAGTACACACACTGAGAGAAAAAAAGGGCCTATTCTAGGTTATTTTTCGATTTTTTTCTAGGTTAAATGCTGCCAATTTAGATGTTTTTTGGTTTTCATTCTAGGGTGGAACAATTTAGTCTAGGTTGAATATAATTTAACCTAGATTGAAAATACTGGTGAAGTTACCTTCCTAAAAATGCAAACAACCAAGATTTAAAATACGCCACCCCCACACATTAGTTCTAGGTTAAGTTCACGGTGTGTGCCGCCGCCTCCATCCATTTACAGTCTAGGTTAAAAAATTTAATGTCTTGGTTGTCTCACCCTGGTATTCAATGTTTTTCACTTTCATAGACAGTTGATTTACCCTAAAACAAAAACGTTCTCACCCCACCTCAAACAATCTACAGCCATGGCGCGTTAACCTAGAACCCTTTTTTCTCTAGGTTGTGTCCCTTTATTTACGAGGTTGTTTCAATTACTATCCCTGTTGTTCCAGTTAAATTTCTAGGTAGCTTCCTATTCTTTTCAGGTTGGTTTTAATAAATTACTAGGTGGTCCACTTTTCTTTCTAGGTTTGCTCCACTTCCAATGCAGGTTGTTTCTATCAACTTCAACTATCTTTCTGGGTTGTCTCTGTTTCCAACTCAGTACAAAAATTTGAATGTGACGTCATAATATGACTGCACATAGTGATAGAAATTAGATGATTAGAACTTGACAAAGATTTGGCCTCAACCCCACCGGTTAAATAGCAGGGGTGCCAAGACAACGAGAATTAACGCCCACCGCCTACAGTGGCGCTCTCCGCGGCTGCTTAGCGTACTGTAGAAACAACCTGGAATTTATTGAATGGATTACAATCACTGTTGTTTAAACCTAAAACTATTTGAAGTACTAAGGTAGTTTTAACCGAGACTGAAAGTCTAACTTTTTCTTCTGGGTTGTTACCTAAAGTAGCAATCTCGCCTTTTAAATCTCTCGGTTGTTTTCAGTTGTACAACCGAGACTTTAATGGAGGGGAATTATATGGAAGGTCAAATCATTCAATTCTAGGTTACCCCACTTAAAAGTCAAAGGTAGGTAATATATTTTCTAGGTCTTCACAATGTCAACCTAGACCAAATGTGAAGTTCACATTTGGTCTAGGTTGACACTTTTTTATTCCAGGTTGTGGTTAGAGGGCGGGTAATAACGGGTTAGGTTGTTTCTATATGGGTCTAGGTTGTATTAATATTTTTCGATGTTACTTTAACCTGGACCTATTTTTCTCTAGGTTGAATCAATTGATTCTAGGTGGTTTCAATTTCTTTTCGAGGTTATTTCGGATTTAACCTAGCCACTAAAAAAATCTTTTCTCTCAGTGCAGCTTACTAGGCTCCCTCACTCTGCTGATTCGGCTCCTCTAAAGTACTCAGCTGACTAATCTCCTCATAATTTACTCAGCTGACTAAGCACTTCATAAAGTACTCAGCTGGCTAAGCTCCTCATCAAGTATTCAACTGATTAAACTCCTCATGAAGTACTCAGCTGGTTGAGAGCCTCATCAAGTACCCAGCTGACTAGGCCCACCTCACTCTGCTGATTCAGCTCCTCTAAAGTACTCAGCTGACTAAGCTCCTCATTAAATATTCAGCTGATTAAATTACTAAGATGTTTGAGCTCCTAATTAAGTACAGCTGACTAAGCATCTCATTCATTACTCAGCTGACAAAGCACCTCAAACACCACTGAACTAGTCGATAGGTCCCTCACTCTGCTGATTTGGCTCCCCATTAAACACTCAGCTGACTAGGCGATAAGGCATCTCCACTGCAAACTATTACACATGCATCGTATACGTAGAATACGTATATATGTACCTATTCTATGTATACAATTCTATATATACAAAATTTGTTGCTAACCTTTTGCTGGTTTCATCTGACGTAAAACCGGTTGAATAACAGAATGCCTGAAAGGGGTTGGGAATGATTGGTTCGGCTCTTGCCGTTCATATTGTTTCCAGCCCTTACGGGAATATGTAGCCGCCTAACTGGTGGATTCAAACGCAAAACTCCCCCTCGGGGAATTTTCAGTTTAATCTCTCGGCCCATTTGGGGGGGAAACTCAAGCCGTTTCAATGGAAAACACAAACTGCGCGGGAAAGCGGGCGGTAAACAAATGCGAGGGTGGTTTGATGTTGCTTTAATGTCAAATTTCAAAGTTATTTAGCTGTTTATATGACAAAATTCTTTTTCATGTTTTCGTTTGTATGAGAATATATGAGTTCATTTGAGCGGAAAAGCTGTGGGACGGGGACCCAAACTTGTCTTCAAAAGAGATGAAAATCTTTTTTTAATCAACGACGTCGTAAAGAGGGTGAGTGTGAAGATAGGAGGAGGGGGGGGGGATTCCAATTCGTGCGGGTTCGTCAACGTGGGGTCGAAACTAAGTACACATGAGGGCGCATCGGCTCCACTTGACACTCAAGGGGGGGGGGGGGGGACGCTTTATGAAGGTTCCCGGAGACGGTCCTCGGGTAAAGGGAAACGCGATAGGGCGAAACTCACGGGGTAAATTTACTCCGCGGGTAAACGAGATGGGAATAGAGTAAACAGCGTTGACGAATCGCGGCGTTTCCATTACCGGATTGTACTTTGCTTGAAAGCGTTCCATCAACGTGGGCGTCATTAAAAACGTTGAAGAGTATCGTGTTTACCTTGGAAATTAATAGGTTTCGGTGAGTTTCAATTTGTAACACCTCGGGTAAATTTATTTCCAAGTTCGAAGGTTTACAATTAAATTTAAATTTTTGCTTCAATTTTGATTTACCTTTGACGATGAGCACGCCAAAGACGAGATTCGGATCGACGAGGTCCGGGCTGTTCTTGTAGTACGACAGGAAGGACGAGATGGAGTCGAGAAGGTGGCCCCGGTCGGGAGCGCAAGACGCGATGTAGATCGCGGCGAAGAGAGGCGGCAGAGCGGCGGCCCATCGGGCGAACATCGCGGGCGGCGGTCGACGGCGGGACTGAGCCAAACAGCCTCCCGCCTGTCCCCCCCTTCTGGTGACACACATTTCCCCCTCCGCATCCCCCCCACCGAAACCTTCGGGGGACGGAATTCATCAAAATCGGATCAAAATTGCGTCGATTACACACAGCGTCATTTAGTGCAAAAGTGTCGTAAGTAGGGCTCGGATAAAACCACCAATTTGGCTTTAATATGCTCGAAAAACACCGTTAAAATCTGTAGAAAGGAAAGTGGAACAAAGTAGTCTACAGCTTATGAGGCTTATACGGTGACCAGACGCAGGACATCTACTACTTTTTAGGGCCTGCGTACTATTTTTTCCTCGAGAGGACACTGAAATGTACTTTCTGAAAATCCCATTTCCTAAGGACATAAATAAATAAAATTAAAATCGTCATTTCTCACTCCACGTAATTGACTTTTCCCAACTTTAAAGGAGTCACAAAAAAACTTGTTTCATTTTCGCCAAAAGGTCAATTGCCTACGTTGAGTTGGAACTTGAGCGACGAAATTACGAGGCGATCGAGCGGGTCATGGGAAATTCAGTCGTTGGACGTCGGACAACATCCCTGTTGATTGTTATGGGCAAACCAAATGACTTATACAGTTGAATCAGAATGAATTATTCTAAAGCGGAAGAAAAACAATCACCAAAGGGAAAGAGATTTGGGGTATGCGTTATCTTGAATAATAAATTCAGTGCTTTTTTTTAACAAAAATTTTAAAAACAAAAAATTTTAAAAAAAATTTTATTAACAAAAATTTTTAAATTTGTGAAATTTTGACATTTTAGCCGAAGGTTTTTAAGGATTCGCCAATATAAGAAAAAAAAACTAACGAATAAAATGTAAATTTTAAAATTTTTGTTAAAGAAAGCACTGAATTTATTATTAAAGATAACGCATACCCAAAATTTCTTAATAATATATTAATAATATAATAATATATATAATATATTAATAATATATTATATTATAGAAGATCAATAGGCAACGTGTAAAAGGATAAATAACTGAAGGGATTTTGATAATCAAAAGATATTGAGTTTTTTCGTTATTACCGACGTTTCCTTCTGAGCACGCAACAACCTACCTACTCCTTTTTTGGGGGAAAAAAAATCTGGCCATAAATGAATTTTTTGAAGGACCTGGGCCAGTTCGAAGTGGTTTTGGACGTTAATTGAGGTTTCAGATCTGTTCAATGTGAGGCGCTGTGGGGTTTAAGGTTGGATTTCGGTCAGGGAATCGAGTGAGACGTGTAGGAAGTAATTTTGGTCGTAGAATTAGTTTATGGGGGATTTCGAACCCTTCCGACTACACTAAGGAGCTCTGAGGGACTAAAAAGGTGCTACAGCTTGGTTTTTTGAAGGTCTTTTGGCCAAGGCGTCGAGAGGGGTTCTGTTTTCGAAGTATGTTCGGACACATGTGGGGGTCTCAGACCCATCGGACCTCACAGTGGATGTGTGGAATTCCACAGTAATGCTTTGGCAGCTTTTGAAGGATGTCTGGAAGCGGAATGAAGCGTCGTTTTCAGTGTAATTTTGGCCATCGAAACCAACAGATGAGAAGCGGTTTGAGAAGTGAACGATGAAAAAAGAGCGATAGAAATTGCGATACTGAGCTTTGGGTAACCTGAATACTTGAAAACGGAACTTAAAAAGCTGAACCAAACCAATCGTGTTTCCGGCTTATGCCACAAGGGGCGCAAACTACACTGCCATCAACACCTGGGGGTCCTGAGGGTTAGTATCACCTCTAAAACCATCTCATCAAACGACTTTTATTAAACATCATTTTCTTCGCTTGCTAAAAGTAATCGTATGAAAATCAGTCACGGAAAACGCTATTTGTGCTGTATTGTTAAAAATTTGATGGTCCTATCGGGCGAAGGCGAGGTCCGAACATTCGTCGTGAAGAGGTTGAATGAAAGAGCCGACGACGCAGCCGTAACTTGACGAGCCCAGTTTGACGCAGCGGCCTCGTTTTTCCTGAAAAGTTGCAAAAATGTGTCAATAACACTTGGGTCGTTCGAGAGCATTTTCGCCTCGTTCGAGCAACTTCATTACCAACCGGCGTCGCTGCCAGAATTCTCCGAGTGGCCGAAGAATCTGCCAAAAATGAACTTCGAGGGTCTTGCTCGGTAATTAGGTTTGCTGTCTCTCATTGTGAATGTACGACCCGTTGAAAGAATCTAATTTCATTTTTTAACGGGTGAGTTCACAATTTGACGCCGTTCGGAGTTTTAAAACGAACAATACGAAACAACCTCGACGAAAGGTGGTCCAAACCTTTTTTTTTTTTTTTTTTTTTTGTTGCTTATATCGCCAAAGAAAGAAAATAACTTGAAATATCTCGAAATTCGGCCATTTCGTTTTTGGAATCTACACAATGCGTCATTATACGTAGGTATGTCATTATAGATGATCAAAATTCAGTGATTCCATAAATGTTGATTAATTGCACCTACACGATTGTGCAACTTACGTAATGGAACTGCATTCTGCAACTGCCGTCTCGGGTCGGCTCCACGGAATTCGTCAATATGTCCGGTATCGCGTTCGAGTGGACCTGAAACACAAATGGTCGTGACACGTTTCTCACCAATGGCAAATCGGGCTCACGTAAATCAAACGACGGCAGGCCGAATGGGCGGATATATGAACGGAAGTGCATGTTGGAGACAACACATGACGCGTCCGGCTTGAAATATTATTCAACTTGTCACAAATCAGACTACGTAAAGTCAATTAACTTCTCACCTGTTTCAAGTGAATGACATTTTTGATAGTTTGAATTATTCCGCCCTTTTCTGTTTTCAATAAGCAAAACTCCTATCGTGAACTGAACAGACAATGTGGTGATTTATCACTATTAAACAGCAAATTACTATACAACATCGATAATGAAAAAACGCTGCCAAGATTTAATAATGATTATTAATTTCAACATTCTTATCTATAAAATGCGCAAAAATTAATGTTACGTCGATGAAAATATAACTTAAAACATATTCGTAATGTTGAAAATTTAAAAAATACGTTTAAAATTTATTAAAAAATTAAAAGTAAATGTTTTAATTATTAAAAAAATATATAAACAAAAGATTTAAACAGTTAAAAATTAAAAAAAAGAATAAAAATGAAAAAATAAAATAAATTTTTAAAAGATTTAATAAAAATAAATACCTAAGATACAAAAATCGCTGCAAATTTTACACAAGGGTTTATTATTCTTTGATATAGAAATTATTTCTGTGTCAAAAGAAAAAATTTTGGAAAAAAATAAATTTGTTTGGGATTTTTTTTTTTTTTTTTCAAAAATTCTTTATTTTTTACTCGAAAAATATTTAACCTCCTGGGACCCTTCAAAAATCCCATTTTTAGCACCATGAAAGCCCTATAGATCGCAACAGTCAAATCGGATCGTTCCGGGACCCCAAAAAATGGATTCTACGTCCAAAAATACCTCGAAAACGACACCTAACTCGATCCCATGGCCAAAAGCCTTCAAAAAACCCTCCCGTAGCCCCATTTTAGCCTTATAGCGCCCCAAGGGTTTGGGCTGAAAACCTTGCGGGCACAACTAGATGGTAAACCAAGTATTTTGTCAAAATTTCAGATTAAAAAAAAAATTCCTACTGCCCAAAACGGCTCGGACGGCGGACGGACATTTCGGATTTTGGTTTATTATTCTTGGAATAATACACCTATGTTTTCGCGACGCGGGTCGACGACTCCGATCGGCCTCAAAATTTGACATTATCCGTTTCAAGAGGTCTACATTCAAAATCCGAAATGTCCGTCCGCCGTCCGCCGTCCGGGCCGTTTTGGGCAGTAGGAATTTTTTTAAAAATCTGAAATTTTGGCAAAATACTTGGTTTACCATCTAGTTGTGCCCGCAAGGTTTTCAGTCCGATCGTCCAAACCCGTGGGGCGCTATGGGGCTAAAATGGGGCTACAGGAGGGGTGTTTTGAAGGCTTTTAGCTATGGGATCGAGTTAGGTGTCGTTTTCGAAGTATTTTTGGACGTAGAATCCATTTTTGGGGGTCCCGGAACGAACCGATTTCACTGTGGCGTTCTATAGGGCTTTCATGGGGCTAAAAATGGGATTTTTGAAGGATCCCAAGAAGTTAAATATTTTTCGAGTAAAAATTAAAGAATTTTTGAAAAAACACATTTTTGAAAGAAAAAAATCCCCCCAAAAAATTTTTTTTGAAATATAAAAATCCAAAAAAAAAAATTTTTAATTTTTTTTATTGACAGAATTAAATGTCTGTACAAGTAACCTATATCACAGAATAATAAATCCTTGTGTAAAATTTGCAGCGTTTGAATGTAGACCTCTTGAAACGGATGTCAAATTTTGAGGCCGATCGGAGTCGTCGACCCCTGTCGCGAAAACATAGGTGTACCTATTATTCCAAGAATAATAAACCAAAAGTGTCAAATTTTTGACTAAGTTCGGGAATAACAGCGATGAAGTGAACGGAACGCTACTTGCTGTAAACCTAATGAAAATAATGACCTGCTGTCCCCTCAGGCAGTGATTTTATTTTAAAGCTAGATAGAAGTTGCAACTGGCAACTCTGTCGGTAACACCCGATTTACCATCAGCGGTATAAACACAACATGAAAAATTTCTCCAAGTTTGTTGAGAACTCATTGAATGAGTTCTCTACTACCAACTTCGAGAAATGAAAACGAACATTTTCATTTTAATTATTGCAAGTGGCCGATGTTTAATTGCTGCGCCCGGCTCATTGTATGACAAACCATTGGTGCTTAAGTTCTGCCGAGAAGTTTATTATGAAGTGAACTCCTCTATTTAAATGGAATTAAAGGGGCAAGCTGGAGAGCAGCACAGTGAAAATTATTTCTTCCCAAGAGAATTACCGACAGAACAAAGTTAATCCCACCCAATTTTCTTCGGGGAGCGGCCAGGTTTTGTCGCAGCGGCCTCAAACTCCAAACAATGCACTAGAGGGGATTATGTTTATAATCCTCGGACTTCCGAGAGGTGGTCGTTAGTGGGGATTTATATTAAAAGGGGGAAAGGAGAGAAGGATCAAAAGAAAAGACTAGTGGGGGAGGTCTGAGGGTTTAGGGAACAACAATGGAAACTTTTCAACAAACTTGGGCCAGAAACTACCCTTAAGGGTTGCCTCCCCCTCGAGTGGCCAGAAGGTGGTCGAAAGTTGTAAAAGGAACCATCTTGCAGGCATTGAGCTATAGGGCGGCCGTGCGAAAACATCTGTAACAGCTCACCAACACATTCGCATAACCAACCTCGTTGATGTCGTCCTTTTCCACCATAAGTTCAGGAATTGATGGCCTCATCGCAGCAATACCTGCCAGCATCATCGCAACTAGTGCCAAAACTCCCATCTTGAGTCTGTCAAAAAACACAATACAGAAAAAAAATTAATTTTCCTTTGGGATGCGGAATCAAAAATAAATCCACAAACAGTGTTCTAGGGGGAATTTGGCGGGTTGTTGCTGGTGATAGGGTCTGTGGGGGTTTGCCCCCGCGTCTATGGCTGTAATGCCAGCCCGCCGGATATGGTACTGGCGGGAGGAGCGGGTCGCGATTGCGGCTGGTCCCTCTTCTCCCGCCGGCCGCCCAGCATTCTTGGGTCGTGTCCAGCTAGATAGGCGATTCAAAACACTGCTTCGGCAAACAACCACTTCGAGATCCATCCGAGCCACAGAATCACCAGGATCTGTTTGTCTTGGGTGAAGTTCACAGGAAGCTGGAAATCTCAGGGGACACAGGCACTACATTGAGGCTGGACGTCCTGGCAAAGCACCCGACTCATTGAAATACAGTGCAGAAGACCGCTTCCAGAACTACAGTAAAACCTCATGAGTGGTCATCGATAAATACCGAGGGCCTAGGGATGGAAAGCCAAAATTGATATTCGGACATCAGAGATCCGATCGGATGAATATCAAGCCTCCAGAAATGGTCCAATGCCTGCCGTTCAAATCTGGACATCCGATATCTGCCGTTTTTCTCTGGCAAAGCAAGGTTTTATTGTTTCAATTTTTGGACAATTTTTCATATGATTTTTACGTTAGTAATGGAAATGTTACTATTAACTTGTGCCCAAAGTCGGTGCTCATTCTTGTGAGCAATGGCAACGAGCTCCAGCGCAGCTAATCTTCTAATTGACTGCGAGAAGAGAGTAGAACTACCGTTTGAGCACCCGCGGAGCTGAATGCCTTGGCTCGACTTGGTTGGACCAGGAAAACAGCTGATTTCATAGACCTTGTGGGGGTAGAGCCGCAGGTCCACTACTGAAAGACAAGCAGTATGGTTGGTGCTTCCTCCGCTTGGGGCGTTCATCTGACAGTCAGATTCTGACTTTTCACTCAAAGGATCGCGGACACTGATCCTCAGTTGCCAACTTCTCCATTAGTTGTTTACTTTCTGAATGAGTTCTTTCTGTGATCAATTTACTTGAATTGGACCTTGTTTTAGTTTTATTGCCATTATTACTAGCGTTGCAGTTGACTCGGTAGGTATTTGCAATTGATTTAGGTTGATAGACCAGTCCAGTCGTTTATATGATATTGTTAAATGCATATTTATTATGATATTGTTAAATTCATATAATTTATTATGTGTATTGCATATTTAAGTAGATTTATTGGTTTCTGGTTGGTAAAATTTATAGTTTATTTCAAAATGGATATCTTTTATTAGGATTATTATGTACAGATAGTTCATATATTTTACTGTTAGATGAATTTTTATTTTGATTAGCATATTCAAGCAGTTCCTACTTTCATGCTGAATGTTACCAAGACAATAATATAGTAGTGCTGACGCCAACAACAACCCCAACTGATAGCTTCCCAAGATAGATAACCCTCCCTTTCATCACTAGTACAGCCACATCCATCCCAAAATAACTTGTTTTCTGATGGCCTCCTTTCTGATTTTCTGATGGCGGAGGGATGGGTATGAACCAATAGCAATGTAAGTAAAATGTAGTATAACCATATCTTCAGGGATCTAGTCCATTGTGTGTAAATAGTTTTTCTTCTTTATCAATGTTTGTAATCCATGTCTTCATTATGTGATAACACATTGTGTCTGTGTTACTCTTAGGTACATAAATCGCTTGACAAGGGTGACCATCATTGGCACCGAAACGTCGCAAATGTAATATACATTTACGCCCAACGACTGGACTGGTCTTTCAACCTAAATCAATTATTACTAGCGTTCTTCGTTTTTTTTTTCTCCTTTATGAAAGTGTTGTAGATTTTGAGGTTTACTTATCGTGGGGATTTCAGAGATGAGCGAAGGTGTGGAAGGGGGAGGGGGAATTGCGTGCTTTCCCAGCCTGCCAGCTCACGATTCGCCCCTGCTAAAAACTACAAGGAACAGAATGGCACCGCCGATACTAACGCCATCTCTCATTGGTCGCTCTGAACTACAATGAAGTATGAACAGTTGACGGTCAAGCAGCGAGCGAGATCGACCATCGACCAAACGCCCTCTAGCCTTCTGCTTTATTTTCAAACAAGCATCTTCAGAATTTTCAAAAAAATACGGATATCCAATACACATATCCGGTTACCGGATATTTCAATCCTCTTCTATCCGACCACAATCTATCCGGCTATTAAAAAGAAATATCCAAATATCGGTTATTCGGTCATGGTCTTTCCATCCCTACAAGGACCACCTTGAAGTCTGAGGCAGAGTAAAATTGACATCCCTGTCGTAGACTGTATAATATCTGAAGGCAAGCCCCATAAGAGAGGACTTCATCTGCCTCAGAGTGACGTGATCGAATCTCCTAACTTGCGACGTTATTGGGAAACTTCTCCATTTTCATCACGGCATGTAAAAGGCTTTCGGTGGATCGTTATTCATCGTTAGCCCTCAATTACCATTCGAGCTCAACTCAACATCCCTCGCCTACCTTGCAACCCCTCCGCTACCCCCGTCGAACCCACACCGTTTGTTTCAACCGTCTCAACCCACACATCACCCTAGAAGTTTCCATCCAATTCCATTTGTTCTAGCCTGTAAATCCCGAGCAAATTTCCCGCCTCTATTTGTTTTGGTTTGCCCTTTTATTTGTTCTCGCGAGCATTTGTCGTCAGTTTAGGGCCGCCTCTACAGTTTCCGGAGCACTTCAGTGTGAACGCTTGCCTACGCTGTACTCTGAATACATTGTAAACAATCAAACAAAAAAAACACCATTAAACACCATTACAATTTTTAAGTTACTTACGACATATTGGGCAGCGAGGAAGAAATTGGTGAATGAAGCGAATCAAAGGGCCGTCGAATTTATATATCCTGACACCCCCCACCACAACAAAACAACAAAGCACTTCAAGGTCTGCCTTTCAGAAAGCGGGAAATTAGGGTCTGAGAAATGGAAATCAATTAAATTAATTAACGATCCCCCCCTTTCCGTCTTGTCTCGTGGAAATTCTCCCTTTAAATGACATCCGCTCGCGTCAGGGAATGCGCCCCTTAAAACGCTGATTAATCATATCGTTTCTAAGGCTGCTTTTCATTTTGAAACTTCAGAAGCAACGTACGTCAAGATATGTCTGGTGCATGGTGAAATCAAAGACCTTCAAAATCTTTGAACGGGTTGGGAAGTTCTTCTGTTACGTAATTTGATGACTGTTATCAAAATGTCCCGGTTTGGAGGAAATTATTGACCGAGGAAGCCACTGATGTGTTATAGTTACTTCCTACTCTAGCCCCATGAATGCCCCATCGTGTAATCGGATCAATCTGGGATCTCCGAAATGGATTCAACATCCAAAAATACTTCGAAAACGACACCTAACTCGACCCCATAGCCGAAAACCTTTAAAAACGCCTCCTGTAGCCTCATTTCAGCCCCATAGCGCCCCACGGGTTTGGGCGATCGGACTGAAAACCTTGCGGGCACAACTAGATAGTAAACCGGGTATTTTGTCTAATTTTCAGATTAAAAAAAAATCCTACTGCCCAATACGGGTCGACGGTCGGGCACATCGTTTTTAGAATCTAGACCTCTTGAAACGTATATTATCAAATTGTGAGGCCGATGAGAATTTTCTACCTCCAAGAATAATTAACCAAAAGCACGCACCATGCCAAAAATTCCCGTTAATAAACCACGACGATTTAAATCATAACGCCTGCGGTTTGACGGTTAGGCAAGCCTAGACGACTTTATCGTGTAGGGACGTTGTGTTGATCCGTTGAAGGCTCTCATCGTTGATGGGCCCATTTTCGTTGAGTTATTACGGTCGGGGACAAATTGGATTTAGGGCTGGTAATGAGGTTGTCCCCCATCAGCTCAGAAACAGCCCGGCTCGGGTTTACCGTAGAAAAAATATACCTAATAGTCGGTAGGTTTTATAACAGTTCTATGTTTTTTTTGGAGGCTCTGAATCCAAATCTGAAGTTTACCACCTCAAAAAAGGTCGGCTTCACCTCGAAAATCGAAAAAACGTCGACATTTTCAAGTGGCAAACGACATGAATGTAATGGCCGAATGGATGAAACAATATGTAGTGATGCATCAACGAACAGGGTTATTTTCACCTCCTCTTCGCCATCCTCAGTCACGATGGTCTCGTAGGTGCACCATCCTTCGCACTCGGGGATTTCTCAGTTTTTTGTAGATTGCAAAAAAGAGGCCATTTTTCAACGCCATCTACTGGCCTTACTGGTTCGAACTTAAACGTTTATATAGGCATTTTGTAGGAAATTTTATATTTTCTAATTTTGGAACTACTTGTTTCCCCGAAAAACGCTTCGTTTTAGAGATACTAGTCTCTCTGGCTCGCTTCGCTCGCTCCCCTAGTGGGGTGTATTGCCGCCTGTGGGGTGCGTAGCATCGATGGACACGTTCAAACCCCTACTCAGACATAAGGCCTCGCTCCGCTCGGCCGAGCGCTTATTCGGGCAGGGGGGGGGGGGCCTCGCCTCGCTCGGCCGGGGGGGGGGGGGGTCCGCGGCCCCCCCTATTCGTAGCAGACGATAGAAAAAATCGGCGTATTTTTAGGGCTTACCGTTTAGGAAATTATTATTTTTAATTCAATTCAACTTTTTTTAAATAATCGATTCAATTTAAATCGATTCATTTAATTTACATCCATTTCCGTCGGGGAGAGATGTCGTAGACCTAGCGAGCGCCCCTTAAAGGCTGATGTCCCACCCGCTCAGAGTGAAGAATGATGGCGGGGGGGGGGGTAGAGGCAGTTGGAGTGAAGCCGAGCCAAATTCACGTGGGGTCAACTGCTCCTTCAACATCAACCCCCTGGCTGATAAAATGATATTGGCTGAAATCCCCACTCCTACCCTTCTTTAGGGAAGGAGAGGGGGTTGAAGGAGGAGAAAACGTAAAAAATCCTTGAGGGCGCTCAATCTATCTCAGAATGTAGATCATTTTTTAATTTCTCGAGATTTTCAAGAAACTATATATATTCTACTTATGTGGGTGGCCGAGCAAAGCGAGCCCCCCTCTGGCGAGAAAATGAACAGCCGAGCGAAGCAACCCCCCCCCCCCCTCTCTGTCTAATCAAATTTGAAAAGTTTTCCCTCAATAATTTTTTCCCATGGATGGCCGAGCCAAGCGAGCCCCCTGGCCGATAAAATGATTAGCTGAGCGAAGTAAGGCCCCCTGTCAGAGTGCTAGTGAAATCACTTGTATACTCGGCCGACCAGTTTCCCCGCCTCTCCATCTATGAAAGGTCCCTGGACCCTCCGTTTTCTAAGATCCCTGGCCCCGCGCGAATTAAAAGGATCCAATTGTCTTCTCACCATGAAATCGCCCCCTCCCCCTCGGTTTTTTTAAAATCCGACTTCGGAATCGGATTGGCCATATTTTGGCGCGCATTTGGCTCGCGGATACCATACCCAAAAAATGGCTCCTTACTGGGTATTTTTGAACCCGAAAAAACGTGGGACAAACGCGAGAAAGACGATTTTTCGACGAATTTCCGGCGAATTTCCCGGGCGAATTTCCGAATTACGATTTGACCTCCAGGTCTGATCTATACGGCTGGTATTTTTTCGTAATTTTTTCGACCCCTTAAACGGCCTTTGGCGCGAGTTGAAAGTGGAAAACGTAGGACTAACGGGAGAAAGACGATTTTTCGACGAATTTCCCGGGCGAATTTCGGATTTTCGATTTGACCGACGTCTACCTCCAGGTCTGATCTATACGGCTCGTATTTTTTCGTAATTTTTTCGACCCCCTAAACGGCCAGCGAGCGGAAAGTGAAAAAACTCATTCGGGAACGCGTTATCCCGTAGGTACCAACAACCCACACGGCCGTCGTCCAACACAATTTTATATTATTGTATGATGATAAGCGAAAACAAATTTGTTGAAAATGAGAGGAGCTTTTGGGCACGTCTTGCAACACAGATTGGTGCTTCCTTTCCTTCTTCCATGCCCCTCACTCTGCTGTCAGAGGCTGTCCAGTAGTGGGACACATAGCTTGCTGGCTGCACCCTCTTCTTCCTCCATGTCTAAGAAGTAGAACGCTCTGGTTAAGTGGGAGTTCAGCTGGAGGCGATGTATTGTCATTTGTGCTGAGCCACCAGACTAAAGCCCCCCCCCCCCCCCCCCACGATAATAAGCATGTACCTAGCTGTAATGTAAAAAAAGATTCTCCATGATGTGACCGGTAGATCATTATGATTTTTCTTCTGCTGAACAGCGCTGTACTTGTATTTTCATTCTACTCTTTTATTGGCTTCCTTAATAAGAGTCCCATTACCCCGCCTTGTTCTACCTTTAATACAACCTGCGACTCGTCCCTTATTATCTGCCTTGAAAACGGCGTTTAAAAAATACAAAGAAAGTAAAAAAACGACGACGTGGGCGGGGGGTTCGGCTTTAGTCTAGTGGCTCAGCACAAATTAAAATACATCGCCTCCAGCTAAACTCCCACTTTATCAGAGCGATTCGTTCATTTCCTGCGGACCCCCGAGTGATTTTTTTTTCCACTGGCAAAATGTCGGATATCCTTTGCCTCAAAACGCGGCTTTTTTTTCCTCCCCAAATAAAGAAGGGCTTGCTTATTCCACCCATTTTAATAACCGAGTTCCTTTTCGGACTAAGCCTGTTGCTGATTCCGACTCGGTGTGACGCCTTCTCGAGACGCGGAGGTATTTTTACTTTTGGCATTTACACGAAGGCTCCCTTCTTGGGCCTTACAGCACGACAGGCGGCAGGAAATTGAAACCATACGTTTCCTAACATTTTTTTATTACCACGACAATAATAGACAAACCAGCAGTGCAAAACTACAAGTCGTCAATTGCGTAGGTGAAATAATTCCTACTTTAGGAACGCTATAAAATAACGCGAATTTACTTTAAATATATTTTTATACTAAACTGTAATAATTTTATCGTAAGAAAGACTGGTAGAGGGGTTCTGGACAACTTACATTTACAAGGTAGGTACATTTTTGAACAATTTGTTGCGGATTACAATAATCATTACGTACGAATTGAATCAGAAAACACTAAAACCTCGTCCTGTAGAGATAAGTAACAATTTATTTAAATAAAAACCCCCCTGTTGAACGTCAATTTTTCATTTTCTTTTACTTTTTCTTCAAAATCGATTTTTAGTTTCGACTTTGAATCGATTTGAAAACGTCGACACTTTTATGCCGAGGCCCCATCGCTATCGTCCAGAATGTAACAACTCAACCCTCTAATATCTCTTATCACGAATGCGATAACCCTTAAATACCTTAAGTCTATATCGAATCCGCAAGTGAAAAAAAAAAAGAAAAAAAAAAACCTCTCGAAGGCGAAAAACGACTTGGTGCAAAATAATTTCGCAAATAATTAATAAAATTTAAAAATAATTATTTAAAAATTAAAAACAACGTGTGAAAGCAATCTGAAAATAAGTAAAACTAGCAGGGGGATGCCTCCCCCGAACCCGTGTCGATCTATTGCTCCTAAACACTTTGTTTTCTTTTTTACAATGGTTTAAGGCATTTAAAAAGAGTAAACGTACATCAATACTTGGTACATGATCGTAAAAGCTATTTAACATTAACGTAATTATAAAAATAAACCTTGAAATTTAAAAACAAAAGAGGGGGGAAAAAACTATCAGTCCACTTCGAGTTTTCTGAAGCTGCCTGTGATGCAGATGTCTTCTGCCACAGGGGTGCGGCTTTTGTCTGCCCCTACTTTCTTCTTCAGTATGCTCGAGTTGTTCAAAATCTTCATCTTGTCCAAAGCGAGGAGACTCTCCCGTTTTTTGGCCAGCTCTTCTTTCCAGGACTCTGAAAATAAAATGAGTAAAAAAGAGGGTGTTGGGGCTTTTTGAACGCACAAACCAGAAATCAACTTTCGCGGGGGAGAAATTACCTATCATGTCCGCCATGGGTATGACGCCGCCCATTTCTTTTGGTAAAACGCTGGGGTCGACGAGTTTCAGGAGGGAATCCATTGAAACGTGGACCTGAAAAGGATGAAGAGATGAACGCTGATGGATGATTGTTGTCCACTCCGAAGGTTTCTATATTCGGAATTTATACTCACGTGAGCTCTCTCCCGCATTTTCTGACTAAATCTGCCGCTGCAGAAGTCGTAGACGTATTTGTACGGTGTGGGGATATTTACCACGTGGATCTCTTTGTGTCTCATAGGAACTGATTGCTGAAAAGAGGATAAACCGGTAATATAATGGAAGAGACTGATTTACGGCTCAGGATTTTCTGCGCACATTCAAGGTTTTACCAAATCAAAAGAGCAGGAAAATGGCAATATTGTTAGCTACCTATAGTTTGCAAATACAGTCAAATTCCTTGAGAAGTCGAGGTTTCTAACCAGTATTGCCTAACATCCCTTGTTCGGAGGGAAATGCCCATTCTTGTATTGAATACAAATTTTATACTCATGCGCACATACGCTAAAACTTGCTAGATGGAACCATGGTTGCGCTCCCTAGGGCTCATGCACTTCGACTCCCATGCCAAAGGCAGAAAATGTGTGCAACATCTGCAGGATCGTTCCAACAGAATTGAATCGCAAGCAAGTCAATTATTGACTTATTCAGGCGTACCTACTTATTACCCTTTTGAACTTTACAGTCAACCTTTTTCGATGAATTTTGCTCGATTCGACTTTTAACTGCACTTATGAAGCTCATTGGCAAAGCGCCCAAGGTCATGGGCGTAGACAGGGTGGGGCAGCCCCCCCCCTCCTCCCCTGACTAAATCCTGCCCACGTCCATGCCCAACGTCGTTTACAAACTTCAATGTTCGTTGTGCTCGGCACTCATTTCTATCAAGTTTGATCACGCACTTTTGGTAGAAATGGGGGGAAACCTGGGCCGGAGCGGGGAATCTCTTGACCCTTTGTTTGGTCCCTAGAGTGGGCATGGGCCTGGAAATTGGTTTTCTCTGGGGATCTGTCGTTGGACCCTCAGGAGATCCCACATGTGTGGAAAAGTCTGAGGGAATTGAGGGCGACGAGGGAATAAGCTCTATCTGTACAGCTCTGGTGAAGGTACTGTTCGCCCTCACTGCCTCAACCATTCGCGCCTGGGCAGAAAACCCAAAGGCGAACTCTTGACACTGCAAGTTTGAACCCTGGGAAAGCTCACCCAGACCCCTTTCTCCCAACTACATGCCTTGATTTGGAACATATAAGCCGACATTAGATAGACTCAAAGCTAAGCAATTCATATGCTTGCCAGTGACCCCACCGATAACGCCCATTTTGTCGCCAGAGTGATCTCATTTACGCCCTGTGCACAATCCCTATACTGCTTGAACCTAGGCAGCGACGTGCTAACACTGTCTTGCCTATTCGCTCCTTTACCTCTCCCCATTTGAATACTGTCGCGATTTCCGTCACCGGCCACATCGTAATGTGAGCCGCTTGCGAGGCTTTGACGTCGCCGATGTGGCAGTACCCGAAGACCTGGTTGTCCTCGTCTTCCATCAGAACCTCGTAGGTGATCATGTGCACTTTGGATTGTGCGACGTTGTCGAACTTGTGGGGATCCAAGACGGCTGCAGGAAGAATAACCAGGTAAGTAACACAATCGTGAGATGACGCAGTTTGAATTGAGCAATCTCTTACCGGCATTGGCAATGATGATTCTTCGCCCATACTTATCTCTTACTGGCGATGGGAAAAGATACCTGGTCACAGAAACTTAACATTATTCAAATCCATCACAAGTACAACAAAAGTGTCCATTTATCAATAAATTCTTGATTTGTTGGTTATAACAAAGGACATACCCGTTACTGATGAGCTCATAGACGGGCGGGTTGAGGTAATCCAAGTCCATAAAAAGGTGTGAAAAAGTCTGTCGGAGATTGAGGTACTTGAGAAGCATCGTCTGAGCCATCGGGAGGCTGAATTTCTTCGCCCGCAGAAACCTCAAAAGGAACCCGTTGTCTGCAATATTAAATTAGTCACAAGTAAAGTCTTCCACATTTTCCTGTCGGCGTTCCAAACGGACATCATTTTGAAAGCTCGACATTCAACACTTCGGAGTGGCCATATTCCAAACCCCGCGGCGAGGGCGGTTCATTAGCGCTTGTGATGTAACGAGGAAGTCACGACCTCTCGAGGCATATGAAATGAATCTTCAAACCTTTCCCGAATCACCCGAACCCAAAGTTGACCAGGAGGGGAAAAGTCGTGAAATCCCGGGGAGCAACTACAGATGTGGAAAAAGGACATTCGAATTGCAAAATGATACTCATCACCATAAACCCGGTTCTTTTTCACACTTTGGGGTTGTTCTGTGCTTTTTGGTTTATTATTCTTGGATTAATACACCTATGTAATCGCGGCGGAGGTCGACGACTCCGCTCGAGCTCAAAATTTGACATTATCCGTTTTATGAGGTCTAGATTCCACTATTATATGCCTTCGAACTATTTTCCGTTATTAAATGATGTTTTCCAACAAGCAATTTACGTACGAGTAGCAACTAATTCTCGAATCCCGGGATTGCAAACCCAACTAACAATCGCCCAGTTAATTTTCACTTCATTATCAACTGGAATTGACCAATATGGATTGGTGAATGAACAGATTCTGTTTGCATACAATTGAAAGCCATTCAGGTGCTGTAATACAATGCAAGTTGCCCGAGAGGCCGTATCATTAAATGATACGGCCTCTCGTATTATAATAGCAACTTATTTTCAGAGTAAATTTTACTCTGAAAATAAGTTGCTATTATAATACATTTTTTAAATGTTTTTAAATTAAAATCTTTTCTATTAATTTTTTCGATATGCTTCGATATTCCCCATATCGACATATTGATCTAGACGCATCGATATTCATAACATAGTTATGTGAATAATATTTTCTATTCGACAGCCATCTCTATAAAGGATCAAATTCACGTAAAAAATGCCGTTGCTGATTTAGCAATCACCGAGTAGGTTTTGCGTCGAATTCCTTCAACGTGCTTACCCGCTCGAACGTTTTCAACGTCTTTGTTCTTTTTCAACCACTCCTTCATCTGCTGCAGACTGTGTTTCCTGGTGGACTCGTCCTCCCGGAGTTCCCTCATCGCCACCCTGGCCGCCTCCTCGCTGATGAACGTTTGGCTGAGGATCTCCTCGTCGTTGATGTCTTCTCCGTGAGGGCTCGCCCACGGCCGCACCACCATCACTCTGGTTGCCGCCATCCGTCTGGAAAACGAATTCATTTCTTTGATTTATAAATAAATTGAATAAAACAAAGAAAAATATAAAATAAATGTATCTATTCGTTGAATGAACAAGCCCATTGACTTCCGAAATCCCCTGCGCATACCTACTTCATGGAGTAGTGAGTCTGCGGCATTGCTTCATTATGAACTAAAAGGTGAGGCAAACCCGCTTGTGGGTAACGTGTTATTACGGCTTAAACGGAACGCGTGTGGTTGAATGTGATGGCGTCAGATTGCATAAACCCATTTCGGGTTCCGGTCTAATGGGCTAGTGTGGCACTGGGCCACCAATAGATCAGGCGGTCTAGGTCCCGACCGACCTTGGGCCTAGATCAAGGTCGAATTTCGTAATGGAAGTCCCAAATTGATAATTTTTGTTTTTCGAAACCTTAGTGCGTAGGTAACCAGATAATGACCTATCGGAGAAAATTTGGATCACGCTCCCGGAATGAGAATGATCAGTACCTACAAAGTACTGACAAAAGGTAAGCCAATTTTCCCGACATCGTGATGTGAGCTTTCCAAAAAAGGGGGGCGACATGAGGTGGCTGATGAATAGGCGTCGAAAATTGTGCATGACGCCACTCAAATAGTCGGAGTCCTTACACGTAGGTATCAACTGGTTGAGCTTGAAAGGTTGTCATCCGGATTGACCCACACTGTAGCTCTCCATTGGGATATCAAAGGTTTCGGCCAAGAAGTTGAGTAGGCATTTGGATGGTAACAACGTATTGGCTCCGGGCGTAAACTACTTCAGCCAACGGGTTCGAATCCCGTTAAAACTTATTTGCATGAGGGTTTTTAGTGGATGGTGATTCTAATTTAGAAAATACCGAATTCGTGCATTCTTTGGCTGTTATTTTTGTTGCAGCGAGTCCCGTCCAAGTTACACTCCGGTTGAAATACGCGACTCATGATACGAAATTGCCAAAATATGACCAATTGAGTACATTAAAATACAACATTTTCAAGTGTAACAACATTCCGGAGAATCGATTCAAACTATCGATATTACGCCACTTCAACAGTATCTATCTGTTGATGTTACCTAAGTGTTGTATGTTGATGATTGGGCATTAAAAAAAAAATTAATTAGGTAATGACTTGAGGGAATTTTGAACTGCTTCCCTCATACAGTGTTTTATTTGGGGAAGGGAGGAATTATTAAATTAAATTCACACTGAAATTGAATTCTAATTATGAATTTATTTAAGTTATTACAAGAAATCAGAAGGGGAAGGCCGACAAATTTATTGGGCCTCAGGTGGGACTCGAACCCACAACCTTCGCATTACTAGTGCGATGCTCTACCAATTACGCTGCTGAGACCAGCAGTCATGATAGAACATCGGAGATTGAAGGCTCAACCGTCCCCCTGCCCCCAACGCTTGATTCGGCCTTCTCATATTGTTGCTTATTTTCCCCTTCTGAACCCTGAGATCTGATATGAAACCAGTAGACATCGTACTTTTGTCCCTCTTCCTAGGGGTCCCTTAATTCCCCAGGAGGAGTAGTTTCATTAGGTAATTAAAAACAGGAAATTTCGTCCCAGTATTTCAAGCGCAGGGGCGGGGGGGGGGGGGGGGGGGGTTGAAGAGGAAGAACCACGGTTTGACGCTAGTTTTAGCCCAATTTCACCAAAATCATTAGAATAGAAAGCAATTCCGGAAAGCAGCAAAATATTTCATTTTTCCTGAAGTTACTCGCTTAATATTCAATTTATAGATTAACGTGCCAAGAGCAAATTTTGTAATTTCTGGCTTTGGGTGGTTTAGCCCATAATTTTCGTGGGAAACCACTACGCGGTCCAAGGTGCAAGCATTCTATAAAATCCCTTATCCGTGGTCGTTGGGAACTGCTGTGAAGGGAGGAAATTCAGGGTAGAAAAGATAGACCGAAAAACAGTTGCAGAAATGTTGAAATTTTACTTTTTGAGCCGACACCGTGAGGCCTAATGTTCGTAATTTACGGTTGAATATTGGGCCCTGAGTTGAGAGACAAGAGCGGACAAGCTGGTGATTCTGTCCCTCATTCAATATTGATTCAATCAACAAGATGGTACTTTTGGGTGGGCAATCAATTCGGGGATTAGCGCTTACGGTAAGTACCCCACCATTACTGAAAACGACTATAATCAAATCAGGGCTTCTGCGTGGGCCGCAAATTAGTCAGCTCAAAATCGAACTCGTTTTCACCTCTTGGAGCAATCGGAATTGGTAAATCACTTTAAGGAGACAGGTTAGGAATCGGAGATTGAATCCCTTTTCACCAACCCAATTATTCACGTCGTAGAGCACCGGGATCGGGAGTGTTTGGCTCAGACTCACATTCCCTCTCAAGCGCGAGTGATTTCCACTGTGACGTAACAGAGAAGGATTTCGCTTCATATGCTGCGCTTGAGTTTTGAGTCTACATGGCCAATAAATTTAAAAAAAAAAAAAACCTAAGTTATCAAGGAAAATGGAAAAGTGGCGTGATTTCAGACAAGTTCGCGAAAGTGACTACTGCCACTAACAACTACATTTCTGCAATTTTCTTATCATTTTTTACTTTTCGAACCAGCTTGTTTGCATTTTGTTCTTTTCGCTCAACGTTTGTGACATTCGATCGCATTTCACAGCTTTATTTATAAAAAACTTCCCGAAACCAGTCCCGTTCAAAACGTGACCGGTCGGCGTTCAGGAAGACGTTGCGACAGAACGACCAGTGGCCCAACGTTTCTGTAGGGAACGCTACCCACCTTTGCCAACATTCGTGCAATAGGGCTTCACATCTGGTTGTGTGTTATATAAACTAGATATCAACAAGGTTGGTCCAACGAGGAGGCACGTTTGATCCCAACGAGTACTCAAGTGAGATGGATTTCGGTAAGATGTATTTCTGGGGCTTTCATGGGACTTCAAACGGAGCTTTTGAAGGATGTCAGGGGGCAAATGAGGGGTCGTTTTCCAAGCAATTTTGGACGCATAATCCATTTTTCGGGGTCCCACATCCGTCCAAACACTGTACGAAAAAAATCATGGTTTCATTTTATTTGTATTGCTTCCGAGTCTACCTAGTAGGCTAGTAGCGAAAGCCAGCCACGTAGGAGGGGGGGGGGGGGGGGGGGGCATTGGACCCGTTGCCCCCGGGCCCAGATTTTCTCTCCACGGCCCTGGCGGAAGCATTGGTTTCACTTTCGGGATCGAAGAAACCGTTGTCCTCCAAAATAATAATTATTACTTCCACTTGCATTTTGCGTTTCAGAACCTCCTGATCAAATTTGGTTCCGTGTCTATCTGTCCGTCCGCTTTACCATCTGTCCCAGCAAGGTTTTCAACCCGATCGCCAAAACCCGTAGGTTCCTGTGGGGCTACGGGAGGCTTTTTGAAGGGTTTCGGCTGTGATATCAAGTTAGGTGACGTTTTCGAAGTATTTTTGGACGTAGAATCCATTTTCTGGGGTCCCAGAACGATTCAAGTTCACCGTGGGGATCTATAGGGCTCTCATGGGGCTACAATTGGAATTTTTGAAGGATTCCAGGTCAAATATTTTCTTAATAATTCTGGACGCATAATCCATTTCTCGAGGTCCCACATCTGTTCAAACAAAGTACAAATTTATTTTATTTTTATTGTTTAATTTTTTTTTTTTTTTTTTTTATTTTTTTTTATTGACACAAAATTAACTTTTGAACAAGTAACCTTTATCAAAGAATAATAAACCCTTGTGTACAATTTGCAGCTTTTTTGGGACATTTCTCAGTTTTTACCTGGAATAAATTCGTAACACAACTTTTGTGACACTTTTATACTGCAACCCTCGTTTATCGTAGTCAATCGACTACAAAACTAAAATGAATTAATTTTAAACAAATACAAAATGATTGTTGAAAAATGAGAAAATCATTTATATAATCAAATATTGCTAAGATTCAATCCTTCGTTTTGTTGGTATGGTTGAATTTATCAAGAAAGTTTACCCTTTATGCAGAGAATCTCCTTTCACAGGCTTTTGACAATGCACTGAGAGAAAAGATTTTTTTAGTGGCTAGGTTAAATCCGAAATAACCTCGAAAAGAAATTGAAACCACCTAGAATCAATTGATTCAACCTAGAAAAAAATAGGTCCAGGTTAAAGTAACATGGAAAAATATTAATACAACCTAGACCCATATAGAAACAACCTAACCCGTTATTACCCGCCCTTTGAACACAACCTGGAATAAAAAAGTGTCAACCTAGACCAAATGTGAACTTCACATTTGGTCTAGGTTGACATTGAGAAGACCTAGAAAATATATTACCTACCTTTGACTTTTAAGTGGGGTAACCTAGAATTGAATGATTTGACCTTCCATATAATTCCCCTCCATTAAAGTCTCGGTTGTACAACTGAAAACAACCGAGAGATTTAAAAGGCGAGATTGCTACTTTAGGTAACAACCCAGAAGAAAAAGTTAGACTTTCAGTCTCGGTTAAAACTACCGTGGTACTACAAATAGTTTTAGGTTTAAACAACAGTGATTGTAATTCATTCAATAAATTCCAGGTTGTTTCTACAGTACGCTAAGCGGCCGCGGAGAGCGCCACTGTAGGCGGTGGGCGTTAATTCTCGTTGTCTTGGCACCCCTGCTATTTAGCCGGTGGGGTTGAGGCCAACTAATCATGAAATTTCTGTCACTATGTGCAGTCATATTATGACGTCACATTCAAATTTTTGTACTGAGTTGGAAACAGAGACAACCCAGAAAGATAGTTGAAGTTGATAGAAACAACCTGCAATGGAAGTGGAGCAAACCTAGAAAGAAAAGTGGACCACCTAGTAATTTATTAGAACCAACCCGAAAAGAATAGGAAGCTACCTAGAAATTTAACTGGAACAACAGGGATAGTAATTGAAACAACCTCGTAAATAAAGGGACACAACCTAGAGAAAAAAGGGTTCTAGGTTAACGCGCCATGGCTATAAATTGTTTGAGGTGGGGTGAGAACGTTTTTGTTTTAGGGTAAATCAACCGTCTATGAAAGTGAAAAACATTGAATACCAGGGTGAGACAACCAAGACAGTAATGTTTTTAACCTAGACTGTAAATGGATGGAGGCGGCGGCACACACCGTGAACTTAACCTAGAACTAAAGTGTGGGGGTGGCGTATTTTAAATCTTGGTTGTTTGCATTTTTAGGAAGGTAACTTCTCCAGTATTTTCAATCTAGGTTAAATTATATTCAACCTAGACTAAATTGTTCCAACCTAGAATGAAAACCAAAAAAAATCTAGGTTGGCAGCATTTAACCTAAAAAAAATCGAAAAATAACCTAGAATAGGCCCTTTTTTTCTCTCAGTGTGGTTTCTCGATATAGTATGGTCAATCAGGTATATCCGATACTAGGCAGGATACCGATACTGTACTCAAAGGAGTACTTGAAAACTTTTCCATTCAATTTCAATGGAAATAACATATCGATGCGAACAGTATAAATTGATTAAGAGGTAGTGTTGATCGAGATTACTCACTTGAACAACTGTTAACTGTATATACTTTTACTTCAATTTATGTTTACAAATTTTTTTAAAATATTATTGTTTAATTTTTTTTAGTTTTAAACGATGAACATTAAAATTTTATTTAATCCTATTTAACTAAAATTTGTTTTTTAAATAATAAATTTTATTAATTTTCATGATTAAATATTAATTATTCAGTACTAGCTGTATTAGACGGGGTTTAACCTTGAGTTGATACACAACGTAACGTGTATCACCGTGTATCTCTTGCAATCACTCTAGTTATTGGTTTTGATCCTCGCGTCCGGCTCCTGGCAATATGCGAAACCTCAATCTACGCAAGCAATGTTTGACATGAATACACTCGAAGGTCTTTGAAGACATAGGATTTCGATTGCATCGCGATCCAATATGCTCGCGGATCAAATAACCACCTTCAGGGAGGTCACATCGCAGTCGCCCTGGTAACCCGCGCTGTCACGTCCAGCCTGGACGGTCCAGGGCGATCACGACCAATGCCGAGAAATTGCTTGGGTTGTCTTTTTCGTGTTTGTAAACATTCGGCGAAAGCCTTGGAGGTCGAAAAGGCGGCAAACTTCTGGAATGACCGAAGAGAGAGCACAAGGTCGTGTTACCGAATAGGTTCACCGGCGAGGATAATGACCCACTATACTGCCCTCCTTATTAAGAACGTCCTATGTCCATTTTTCAAGTTTCGAGAAAATCGCGTTTTTGTTTCGGGTGCTGCGCCATCGAAACCATTGAACCTGGAGAATTCGTTTTTTGACCATCACCTCTCAAATCTATTCCCCTGTTTTGCCATTGTGTTAACAAATCTTGAAAACTATTTGCCTGGCCTCCATTAGGAAATTTATGGTTAAAATTTGGACATAGGACATTTTAGTCTAGTACCCATGGTAAAAATTTGGACATAGGACATTTTAGTCTAGTACCCATGACACTTAAGACCGCTCGAACAGTGTGATGCTAGCTTAAAACGTCTTATGTCCATTGAGTTTCGAGTATTTTTTCAAAAATATAGTTCAATCTCAAGGTTTCTGGCGACAATCGATCTTTGAAGGATCTACCTAGAATATATCAAGAATATCTAGGAAGTATAATACTAATACGAAATAATTTCGTGGCAATCCATCGAAAGTATGTACATGCTAGTACAAAAACGCTTTCAAAGTATGAACACTTTCTCCGTCTTGGCATGCAGTCCTCTTCCATCACGTTTTGGCATCACATCGCCCACATTGATCCCGGGCCGAACAAACTTCAAAATACGATCGTTGGATGATTCGTACCCCAACGTGGCAAGAAAAAATACTTTACAAACGTGAAGGTAGGACGTCACTTGCAGTGCAAGTGCAAGTCTTGCACTATCTGAGTCAGAAAACTCAGACCCTTCATCACAAGGAACATAATCCTGGTCCACGTCCTTTTCGGCATCATGCTGCTGAAGATTTCGTGAGAGCACCGGAAAACTTGAGGCGGAGCTGTTTATTTTTTTGGCCAAGAGCCACGAGTAAAGCCGACCTAGCATTCTGACTCGGATCCATTCTGTGGATAAATAAATCACATAAATTTGCTAACGTTTTGAACAAGACAGGGGTAGGGATGTTGAAAAAGTATCGATACATATCGATACTTTTTGTCCCCGATATATATCGTAGTATCGATACTTTTTTTCCGGTATCGGCGCCGATACTTTTTTTATCCCTCACATTTCATCAGATTCAAAACTTACGGCATATAGGTAGTTGACAGTACCTCTAACTTGACCAGCAATTGAAGAAAGTTGATGTAGGTACCTACCACCACCTCCTGGAGCTGCACCAGCTCTCATATCAGAAGAATCAGCCGTCCTCGATCAAGGGCGGACCACCAAAATGTTGGCCCAACCAACCAACCCAACTCACTCATCACAGTAGAAATTAGTGTGGCCACAGCTACACCAAACGAGGGCATGTTCCCCATTTTTGCTACCTGTAACTACCCCCCCGAGGCTTGGAGCAAGGTTTTCAGTCCGATCGTCCAAACCCGTGGGGCGTTATGGGGCTGAAATGGGGCAATTGAAAGTTTTTTTTAAAGGCGTTTGGCTATGGGTTCGAGTTGGGTGTCTATTTCGAAGTATTTTTGGACGTAGAGTATTCCCAGAAGGATCCAATTTCACTGTGGGGATGTAAAGGGCTTTCATGGGGCTACAAAAGGGATTTTTGAAGGATCTCAGGAGGTCAAATATTTTCTGAGTAAAAAAAAAAAAAAATTAAAAGAAAAATCTTTTTTTCAAAAATTTTTCATTGAGACAGAATTAATTTTTGCACAAGTAACCCATATCAAAGAATAATAAACCCTTGACTAAAAATTTGCAGGCGTTTTTGAAAAGTATCGATACTTCGATACCGATACTTTATTGAAAGTATCGTATCGATACTTTTAGATACTGTCTGGATGTATCGATACGATACTGTATCGATACTTTAGAAGTATCAAACATCCCTAGACAGGGGAAGCGAGGACCGGTGTTTACGTTAGTGAAAAGATAACAATACAAAAGAGCGGCAAGTTATGATAAAATGTTGTTGTTCTCTACACTTTATTGGTCTTCAACAGGCTAGAACGTCCTATGTCCTTGACAACGGACGTTTTAGCCTAGTACGATCAACTTTTTTTATTGCTATGTACAAAGCTAGAACGTCTTATGTCTCTGATTTCCCTCTACATAGGACGTTTAAGCCTAGTAGGTCTTACTTAGGCCATTTTAGCCTAGTAGGGGTATGTCAAACTGCAGAAATGGACATAGGACAAATTGATTTTTGAAGCCTTTTCTTTTGACATAGGACGTTCTAGCTTAGCTCAAAAGGTGCGCCTGATCAAGAGCTACAACAATATGTCCTCATCTCAAAAAGTGCAAAAATGGACATAGGACGTTTTTGCTAAGGACGGCAGTATAAGTGCAGCACTGGGTGTGAGTGTCTCAACGGTACGTGTTTCTCAAATCCTATGAGGAAAACAAGTATTGAGGAAAATGAAAGAAAAATCTTCCCATAGGTTCGGACACAATAGGAATAGGTTATACCAAAATTACACGGCAAACTCTTGAGAGTACAGTTGATTATATAATCATGCATGATTTGTCTCTCAAATCGAAAAATTCTGTAATTTACCGCAGATTAGACTGATTTCGCACTTACGAATTGTAAAATATTAATAACACGAACAACCATGCCTAATAATTATTTTCATCGGATACGGATTTCAGAGGAGTATCAAGCCTTGACCCAAAATGTTGCACAAACCATTCAAATGTTTCTTGAAAAAGTCACTTCAAAATCGCCGTCACCTTGCATGTGGGTCCCCTGGAAAGCGGGAATATGTTATAAGCATTGCTCAAGACCGTTCAATATTACAGTAATTTGTATCAACATCGACGCCGGTGTAGTGGGTGAAAGTTGCGTGTTGAGGTACCTACGATGTTGAGGCTGACTAGTGTAGTAATGACAGATGCAAGGGAGGCGGATCAAGGAAAACGAAAAATTAAAGAAATCCACGCTGTAAAAAACTTACAGAGGACAGTCATTTTGGTTCATTTGGAATCTACAAGCAGTAAGTGGCAGTCTAAGGGAAAATGAACCTTAACTTAAAACCTGAAAGAAAGCAACCCGCTGAACATGCTGGTTCCTTCCAATTATTTCTACATTGCTGAGACATGATTTTTTGTTGGATGTTCATAAAATCCAAGAGCAATTTTGAGAAAAATAGGTCGATTTTCGTAGTTTTTAATTTCGTAATTTTTTAATCATATTTGAATAGTAAATAATTCATTCTATGTTATACCTGATAACATAAACTTATGAAGCATAAATGATATGATAAGGGACGGCACGTTAGGTATCTACGTCTTTCAATTCAAAAAACTCGCTGGTTTTTTAAAATTATTATTAATATTACAAAACTTATAGAACAATAAAAACTATATTTAATGCTCTCTGTTGTGAATAAAGGTAAACAAACTTGCATCACCGCGCCAAAATCGCTCTCTTGTAAATTTCACTAAAATAAGGTCCCTTTTCCCTGAGACGGTCACATGTGGACAGATATTGAAGCTGATCGAAGTTTTTCTTTTCCGTCGCAAACCATACGTTGATCATTCTGCAAATAACCAAAAACACAATCGGGCCATTTATTATTTCAAAACGCGTCATGATCCTTTCAATATCGCACTTTAATCCGCACAATTCGGCCGTCCCAGCTGTCAACTTCCTGAACATGGCGGTTCCACCTGTTCAATAGAAATCTCCTGAGTGCCGTTTCAAGATTTGGAACAGTCTTTGGCAATCAGGAGCTCTTTGACAAGTTGAGAAAGACACTTCGCGTGTGCGCTGGAACATATTTTGTGGTCCAGAAGTTACTCAATTCTACCAAAACCAATTGACCATTCCAGAGAAATGCCTCGGAGGAGTTCGCCTTTGACCCATGGCGCAATTCGTTTGACGATTTTTTTATTTTTATATAAGCGCTTTCCGCATTTCGTCAATTGCTCGTTGCAAGATTCGAGCAAAACGGGGCCAATATCAAGGTGAGATCAAACAACGACCCAGGAAGAACCTTTCACGAATGGGTTCTAACAGTCATGCTGAGAAAGCGCAAAGCCACATAACTGCCGTCCCATCAAGTATCACACTCCAATTGGACGCTCAAGTTTTGACGGATTTCAAGGTAAATGAGTCTGCGGGACACACATACTTAATTATGACATAATCGCTATTAATCATATGGGACCTACCCCACCGTTTTTTGCCCCTCAAAATTTTGTGTTCACACGTGGCAAGCGTGATGAAACGAAACAGGTTAGGGTTGTGATAGCCTGAAGAAAAAGCGGAATTCTGTTACTTCAAGTGCCGTTGTAATTCACGCACTACCTCGTTCTTTCCTAATTGTTGTGGATCAACCGTAAGGGCAGGTTCCCATTTAGAGATTTCCAGACAGGTTTCACAATTCCTAACGCCCTCCCACCATCTTGCTTTAAAATTGCACGGGAGATGCGCACAAATCATTCCTGGCTCATAATAATTATGTATTGCAAAGATCTGATAATATGGGTGCGATTGTTTAAACAAGAGCGAATAGGTTGCGATACAAAAAAACGAGCCTGATTACTGCGTTGTTGATGAGGTACGATGCAGGGAGGGGTTAGAAGGTGGAATGGCTATCCCTGGATGTGATGCAACGAATGGGTCACTAGGGAAGCTGCGAGTTGCTTGACCGCATTTATCCCTCTACCCTTTTGCTCCACGGGCATCACAACTACCTGGTACCTGGATTTATTTCCAGTTCAGGAGTTTTGCTCAATCCCGACTCTGGACAACCTCTTCGCCTTGTACGGTTTCCCGCTGGTTCTGACAGATGTCCTGACGGCGAGCTTGCCCGTAAGGGTTGATTTACGTCTTCGACCGGCGTCAAAACCACCATTTGTCAATGAACTATGTCGTGCAATGTACAAATATTTGTTCTCGGAGTCTCAGCAATTGGCAATCTTCAGACCTGGTATTTTTTCCACCGGCGTGCAAAAGCTTTGTTGTTAATAGTGAAAAGTCATTCTGAATCCAAACTAGGGCTTTAAGGATAAGATAATTCAAGATTTTATTATTCCATGGTAAACAACCAAAATTGTGCAAAATTTTAATTGTCACTAAAAGTTGAAAAACTGCTCGTCTGCAGAGTAAAAAAAAAGGAAAAGTAAATGTAAATGTAACAAGGGAATTTCACCCTGAATCTTCGTCCGACTGGCTGCTGCCGTCGCGGACGTCGTCAGCCGTCCTCTTAAGGAGGATCGGAACTCATTCGCAGAGTGTTAGGACAGTAACTGTCCTTAACTGTTAAGGGGCCCCAAAAAAGGGTTCTCCGTCCAAAGTTACTTAAAAAACGACACCCCCCCTTCGACCCTCTACCTCTTAAATCTTCCAAAAACCCCTCCCTTCGCACCTAGAGCCCCACACAGCCCCATTGGAAAAGGATTGGATAAAAAAAAAAAAAAAAAAAAAAAAATTGAGTAGATAAATCAAACCTTGAGGAGGCACTCTTTGCAAAAATCTTTCAAAAAACATCCGCCTTTAGTACATTTTTTACAAAATAAAAACGTTGTTTCTCTCTCAAGCTTGGACCTCATTAATTTAAACATATTTTAATTAATTAATTAAAGTTATTTAATTTTAATTTTTCCCCATTTGAAAAAAACTGCAAAATTTTCCAAAAGGGTTTTTATTCATGAAATGAATTGTAAACCTTTAAAATTTAAAAGAGAATTTAAAAAACTACTAAAATTTTTTAAAATTTAAGAATTTAAAGAATTAAAAAATTCTTGTTAAGTTTTAAACTCTTTTTTAAATGTTAAATTTTTTTTAAATTTTCTTGTTAAGTTTTTGGACGGATGTGGGTCCTTATAAAATGGATTGTGCGCCCAAGACTAGTTGGAAAACGACACCTCATTCGACTTCCTGGAATCCAACAAAAGCCCCATTCGTAGCCTCATGAAATCCCCATAGATCCCCACCGAAACCCTTCAAAAACCCCTCTCGTAGCCGCTCGGGTTTGATGCGATAGGGCTCAAAACCTTGCGGGGGGCCCCAAAAATGGATTCTACGTCCAAAAACACTCCGTAAACTAACTCCACCCCCTTCGCGGACACGACATCATAAAAAAACCGACTATAATAAAGCGGTATATTATAGCCAAAATTTCTGCTTTTTGAAAAAATTCCTACAAACACAAAATTGTCATAGCTAGAAGATTGTGTTGTAAGTAAATAATAATTATTTAAAATAATTGAAATTATTTCAATAATTGAAATAATTACACATGCTCGGTGGTGCCCTCATGTTTTGAAGGGTTTTGCCCCGGGAGACCAGCGAGGTGACTTTTTCGAAGGAATTTTTACGCAGAATCCATTTGTCAGTCTCAATTTCTGCTTAGGTTATTGAATTGGGAGGAAGACAACGCTTGGAAAACGAAAAACATCGTTTTGCTACAAACACCAAATTAAATCGTTAAATCATCAAATTTAAATTGAAGGAACTAAAAGTCCAAGATCAAATTCGTCTTCAACCCCAATTTTTCTATAAAATCCACCAAAAAAAAAAAAAAAAGTACCTACCATAATATTCCATATTATGGTGGATAGAACTGCAAAGGAGAGTGATGGAAGTTGAGGAGTGCACAGGTGCACTAGGTAGGTCTACTTGATTTCTAATCTATCAGGGCAGTAAGGTAGGTACTTTTTTCTTCTTTTAGAGAAAATCGTGAAAACAACAATTACATTCAAATGGTAAAAATAATTGGTATAAACGTATCTAACCGAAAATTCTTAGAATTGTGTTTTCCCCTCTGGTTAATACGTAAGCAATTATATTCGTGCTTTATTAAATAGAAGTGTATGTCCTGCTTGATCGCAGCTTAATACTTTGCACCCTACATAAGTTAAATGTAAGTACATGGTAAGTATTGACCTTATCAATTCATGAAGTACAACTACAAGTGTGAATGTCTAGGTCGGGTTACTCACAGAGATATCACAAAAAGGTTTGGGTTTTTCAGCCGAAGGCGGACTGCCGTACCAACAATACTTGTTCTACAACTGGCCGGTTTGTTACCAACACGTGAGGACTGTCCGGGCTGCTGGAGGGTGTGGGGGTTGGTACTCCGGAGGATGGGGGTTGGTTTCCCCTCTTCAGCATCACCATGAATGAAGCAACAGGCTCCCGCAGAAGGAGAGGGACACAGGACTCCAAAGGTCCTGAAACAATAATCTTCGCCAATAAAATCTAATCTCCCTAAAGGCGTAATAATTGATGACGCATTTTTAAATCTGTTTGTTGTTACAGGAGCGAAAAGGTGTTAGGGTGGTGGAACCAGTCTCTTACGCTTTAGTGGAAGATCTCCAGTTTTTACTCAATATATTGGTCTGATGTCGTCTGACGAGCTTTGGAGAGGTTGATATCGTTAGACCAACTCTTTAAGAAAATGTAGAAACCAAGAAAATGTCAAAATTTGGTTCCTATGAATTACAATTAATTTATTTCGAAAGTAGTTTTTTTCAACAGAGTCATACAGGGTGAAAAGTGGGTGTCACCAGTGTCATACACCCTTTGGAACCAGTTTCATACACACCTCATAAAACATTTAAAAATCCGTTTTAGTTGAAATTTAAGGATCAAGAACAGAATATATACGCACATTATACTTTATGTACCATTTGTTGGAGCTCCCAAGAGTTCGGAATTTCGAAAATCGTTCCCAGTTCTTCAGAAACAGCAGGTTCCAGTGTCGTACACCCCTGGACCCAGTATCATACACCCCCTGTGTGATACTGGTCATTGTGATTGCAATGCCCAGCAAAGGTTGTGAGATAAATTTCAAGTCCTAACTAACTAAAATAACAAAAATGCGATTTTTTGAAAGTTTCGGGTTTTCCCAGTATTATACACCTGAGTATGATACTGGAGAATTGGTGTTTATCAGGTCCCCAGTATCGTACACCCTCTCAAATCAAGTAAAAACCTATTCTTTTGACAAAATTATCGGCGGAAATGAATTCTACGAGTCCAAATACATGAAAAATCGCCCCTACAGGATTACAGTAAGATAAAAATGTGTGGTAAAGTGAAAGCAAGTAGAGCTTACCGTCTTATCCAAAACGCTACGGCGACGCCATGAACCGAATGAACTTCGAGGTATCCTTGGTAAACACCAAATAACCACAAAAAAACCTTCCTCAGTGCTTCAAGTTCTTATGAGGGCCGTTAGATAGACCCACTGGAAACTTCCTAGTTCAGAGGGAAGCAAATAGAACGCCGTGAACTCTTATTATTTGAAGTTGAAGATGCAAGTGTATGACACTGGGTGGGTGTATGAGACTGGTTCCGACACCCTAATTGCTTTATTATCGAACTTTACCTTGAGGTGGGTTCCTTGTTGCGGCGTTTCTCAAGATCTGTCATCAATCGCGGAATGAACTCCATACTTGAACAGCAACCTGCTACCTTGCACGCCTTTCCCATTTCACCTCAACCTCCAAACTTCGTTTTGTGAGATTTTCTCGTGAAGAAGACATCCGGCAGTTACGAGGCCTTACACTAGATTGGAATAACCACTTTTAATACTGCTCGCCCAATGACGTTTGGCACAATAGAAGTCGTTTGCGGAATCGAGCTTGGGGTGCAAAATTTGTTTATTGAATTAACTTGCAACGAAATGATAACTACAAAACCTGAAACATAAAAAACGATAACTGCAAATCCTGACACTAGGGATGTTGAAAAAGTATCGATAAATATCGATACTTTTTGTGCCTGATAGTATCGATACTAAAGTATCCCGCGCCAATGCTTTTTGTATCCCACACATTTCATCAGATTGAATCTCCAAACGGCTGAATCCTTAAATCTATAGATGAAGCCAAAACGTAAGATGTGATACATCATTACGCTGACAGTTAAAACAAAAATGACGTTTCCACCCTTTTGGTTTATTATTCCTGGAATACAACACCTATGAAATCGCGACGGGGGTCGAAAATTCTGATCGGCCTCAAAATCGACAGTATTCGTTTCATGAGGTCTTGATTCCAAAAACGAAATGCCCGTACGCCGTCCGGGCCGTTTTGGTCAGTAGGAATTTTTTTCAATCAGAAACGTTGACAAAATACTTGGTTTACCATCTAGTTGTGCCAGCAAGGTTTTCAGTCCGATCGCCCCAACCCGCGGGGCTCTGTGGGGCTAAAAAGAGGCTACAGGAGGGTTTTTTTTAGCAGGTTTTCGAATGGAGTGACGTTTTCGAAGTATTTTCGGACGTAGAATCAATTTTTGGGGTCCCAAAACGATTGGGTTTCGCCGCATGGACCTATGGGGGTTTCATGGGGCCTACATCCATTTAATGGGGCTTTTGAAGGATGCGAGGAAGTCGAATGAGGTGTCGTTTCCGAGTAATTTTGGGCGCATAATCCATTCATCGGGGTCCGACATCCGTCCACAAGTAGGTACCGCACATATCCTATTTTCCAGGTACCTACGTCCATATGGGGTCCTAGTAAGAAAGGTTAAAACAGATGAAAATTGAATGTTAGTGACCAATTTCATTTTATCTAGGCACCTTTGCGTACGCTGTGTACTTTGATACCGGTTCCGCCAGTCAGGTGATGGCGGGGCTGCTTCTTAAATAGAAGATAGGAACGAGGAAATCGTCTTTGATGCTAGTATACACGAGATATTATTGGTTTTTGATGTGACCTGCACTATACATAGTAATGGCCTTTTGTGTGTTGCCTCGCCCCAAAAACAAAATCCTGGATCCGCGCCTGTTCGAGGCAGCGTAATTCAAGTCATTCCCCACTAAAAGAGCGTTCGTCATTAAGGTCATGATGGTGTTGTATACGTCTTTAGAAGGGAGAAAATTAATGCAAAAACTGCTTGGTTCATTGACCAACTACGCTGTCTTCAGTAGGTAGGTACCTATTTTTTCTGTGTTGCATCAGGCAGACGCATTCAGCAACCGGTTATCCTTGGAATAGCTATGCCGGAACCATGTATGATTAGAATCAGGTCGAACAGCGGCAGAAATAAGGGAAAAAAGAAGATAAAATAACTAGGTATCGTCGAAATGGAAACAAATTGCAAGAAAAAATGCACATAAAACCCCATTCAGCGCCCATTAAATTATAAATACACTGCCAAGTGGGACATGGCCCATAGCTTCCTCGGATATTGTATGAAATGTTGAAATGTTGAACGTTATGGCTATTAGCTCACTAACTCGAGCAAGATTTTACCCCCCCCCCCCCCCTTGAGCTAGATTTTAGCTCACTCAGCTGACCAGGAGAATAGCCGTCATTTCAATCGTCTCTTGTACTCCCGTAAGGTCTCCTTCTCAAATTCCAACCTTAAGTGGCCGTACCCACACGATCCCTGAAAATTTGACTGAAATCGGATCAACATTGGGGAAGTTATGGGTGTGGCAAGGAAATGCGGACAGACAGACACGGAACCAAATTTGTTCAGGAGGCTCTGAAACGCAAAACGTGAGTGGAAATTTTGATTTTGGAGAACAAAATTTTTTTTTCGAAAGTTAAAACAATGCTTCCTCTGCCTTGCAGACTCGGAAGCAATTGCTAAAAAATTTAAAATGTTGAAAAATAGGTACTCTCTAACTACTCCGACAATACAAGTTACAAACGCTAATTTTGAACGTAGCGTTTCAATATGTACGGATCATGGGGGTTCACTGTAATACGTTTCGTCGTAATAGGTACGTCGGTACCTAATAAGTCGTATGTCCGACTGATTATTTCAGAAAGATCTCTTTCCCTGCTAGTCAGCCATCATGTCCAACTTCCTGTTCTTCCGTCGCGTTTGAAAAATGGTCCAATTTCAAAACAATAGGACAAAATCCATCTTACGAAATTGAGAAACAAGTTGACCAAGATTTAGTTCTAATGCAATTCGTATCGTTAAGGAACGCACTCGGCTGTTGCAAGTTGTGTAAACACGTAACGTCCAGGGCCTACATCATAATGTTATGTGTAGGTGATCCAGAGGTGCGATAGAAAAATGGTTTTTTGGACACAAGATGAATAGTGTTCAAGAGCGAAATCACACAAAATGTTGCATGTCATTGAGACCTTTTTGTACAGTGTGACATAACAAGTAGCTGACAGGTTTTCATGTGTACTGACGAAGGTCCTTTTTTCATTCAAACTTTCATGGTTGGTTACTGGCAAAAGGTCGGGTTGTAGATTGAGTCCCGGCCAAACGCCATTATGGATGTGGGTCCCCAAAGAGACCTCATTTTAGTTGGCGCAGTTCAGCATCAAACTGACGAAACGTCTCCCGCACTTAGGCATTGCGGTCCCAAAGTGTATCACTCGATGGTTCTGCGTCTCAGTGGGGAAGTTTCGTCAACGGGAGTGAAGTTGATGAATAGAAAACTAGGCCACTTTCAGACCTTACAAGGATTCCCGTTAGGCCTGGGATCTCCCCTCCGACTTCCTCGGGGAGTCAACTCTTATTAGAACAAAGTTTCCTCTTTTGAAATCACCCCACGCAGTAAAGCTCGTTAATGTAATTTGCACATAAAAGTAGGGAAAAAAAAAGACTGGTAGGCATGTCACAACGAAAAGGCGCCACTTTCTTAAGACCCTGATGAGTATAAATTGGCACAGTATACACAAAATGTCGAGTAACAACTAAATCAGCAGGTGCCGTTTCTAAAGCTGCAATCGGGCGTCCGAAAACAAGCGGGAATACGCACATTGCTTGTAAGATAGCACTTAACGTCCTTCACGACGATACAAAGTGACGATATCCTTCGACTTGCACTCCCTTCGGAGAAAGCAAAACGTCAGATATTGAACCACTTCCTTTGACCGAGCGACCTTGACGTGGGGCGGAGTTCGAGCCCGGGAGATATTGTCACATCTGAGTGAGCCGGTTGATGACGAAGAAGACGCAACGATATCCGCTAGTGACTGAAATCCCTCCGGACATTGCCATTGCCAAAATCAAGGTCCCCCCGCTTGAAAGGAAACAAGGGCTTGGGCAGAAGACAGCTAGTTGTTTTACGAAACAAAATGCAAAGGTAAGATGGCAGCACTGCTCACACAGTGATGTCTCCAGATTGCCTCCGCAGCGTACTTTGCTGCTGCTGGTACACAGTCCACTCTTATTAGAAGAGTTTGTAGAGCAGTTCTGGCCAGTTAGAGCATGCACCTTCTGCAAGGGTTGTGAGCGGGAGTAATGGCTTACAGGAATCAAGCCCTCACGCTCAGATGAACTACCAGACCTTTAAAATTCAAATTATTTAATACTTCGAGAACTTATTACAACTGCTTCCTCAATCGTAAAATGTCACGCATGCATTTCATTCCCTTCTCTGCACCCTTAGTGGCAACTTCGTGGGAGTTGTTCGTTCGTAGAGCAAAAAAGAGTCGTTCGCAGAGCAGCTGGAATTTCGAATCGTTTCGAACCAGGTTCATTTACCACATGCCCTGATATCATCTTCATAGCCCTGATGAAGAGCACGCACTGCTCGAAAGCTCGGCAAATGAGGTAGTTTTCTCGTTCTTGGCCCTAATCCCAATAAAACTGACTGCTGTAGGATTTACAACTAAATTAGATGCCTCCAGAATGTCTGATCCCTTACTACCAATCCCCCCCCCCCCCCCCCCCCACCTGGAGAAGGCAATGCAGGGACAAACACCACAAATGAGTTACGGTCACTTAAAACAGCGACCGTACTCTGTGTAATTTACACAGATAATTCAAAATACAATACAGTAGGTAAGTACTTGAGGCAAAATTGGGTCGGATGATGACCCATCAGCATAGTCACAATAGACCTCCAAGATGACACACTCAGGGTCTTGGTAACCTCAGTGAAACCTTTTTCGATTTTCTCGCCTTCAGCAAAATCACTTAGTGATTTTGCTTAAAGAGGCGCTCTCTAGTAGCCTGCTTAGAACAGCAAACGCCATAATGGCGCAATAATTAGAAATATTTCAAACTACCGAATTGATAGACTCAGCGAACAAATAAATGCAGTTTTTATAATCTTAAAAATGTCAAAAAAAAATGCTTCACCCAGTATAATAGGAGGCCTAAAGTCTTGAGAGCTCACACGCCATTACAGCCATTTAATGTTGCACACTAACAGTTTAAATTCGCTTCAAAAGAGGCCACATTTTTCGTAACGTCAAATCTGCGAATCTGATTTCGCTCCTAACAGTTTCCAAGCGGCACAAATGAGCGCTCAACTTGGATCACGAGATGTGCGGCGTTATGTAAAAGTCAAGAGTCATTCAGCAAGCATGTAGAATAATTCTACATTATTAGACAATTATTGTCTAATGGATTCTACGATTAATTCGAGCGTAAAATGACACGGTGCACTGGGCTCTCGTGACTCGTGAAATCAAGAGTGTATTACAGAGAAAAATTTGTTCAAAATTCACTGAATATTTATAAACGCCACAATCAGAAAAAAAGTTGGGTAACGAGGCAGAGCACCTGAATAAATAAGGACAAACAAAATGACCAGCAACAGTCCGAAGAAACGCACGATATACAAAAGTGTAGAAAAAAAATACACTGGTTCAGAAGATCAGAATGAATTAAGCTGCAGTTAAACCCTCAATTCAAATCATGGGTCTTTATGAAATAGCAATAACATTATAGACAACCAGTGTGTACCACCGCGGATATATCTTGGTGCAGGCACGATCGGCAACTCTGTCCAATAAAGTTACTCGAGATAAAGTTGTCTCTTGTATCATACATTTTGACCAGATATAGTTGAGCTAACAAGAAACCATTTTCCGGTACCTCCTTCAATATCTCTATTCGGGTCAACTTCAGTGTTGAGCTCGTCGCATTTTCCTTTCCATCTTTTTCTGTTTCTTTTCATCCATTTCGGGCTGTTCGGGAGCCGACTGGAAGAAATAAGGGGACAGGATGTTTTTCCAGAGGAAGAACAAACCTCGGCCGGGGGCCTGCAACGTAAAGAAAAACAGCAATTCCTATTGACGGACCTCCCAAAAGAAAAAAACTCATTGGGGAACTTTGTCACTCACCAGAAGCATAAGGAGCCAAAAGTAGTTTGACAAAAGTGATAGAAGTTGAGAACCAGAAGTTAGAATGATCATGTCTTTCACGTGCCTGGAAAAAAACAAAATAAAATAGAGGAAAACTTTGAAGTACAAACATTGCTGAACCCGTTTAAAATGAATTTACTCTGCAATGCCGCCTTCCATGTTCAAATCCACTCCGGCGTCCGTGACTTGATTTTTCTCGTTGTAAGTAGCTCGAGCCATGTAGCTCATGAAATACAAACACGCAAAGTACAACACAGACGTCATGACGAGCATAGCCTGAAACAGGGAAACATCCTCAAACTGTTGTGGAAATGAAGATCAACGGTCGTAAAAGTGACGTCTGAGCTGATCTACCAATAACACGTGATTTTGAGACTCCGGTAATGTCTTACAATATTGAAAAAGCTGAATAAGTCGAAGAACAACAAAGTGACAGCGACGAAAATCCCGTTGGCTCCCAACACCATGAGGCGGTAGAATTTAAGAGTCTCTGCATTTTCCTCCACAATTTGTTTTTGTCCTTTCGTGCCTTCTTTACCTTTCTTCGGCTGAAAAGAGAGAGAAAACAAAATCAATGCGGTTACTATAAGTATATATATAACGAAATTGAGATGAAATATAATATTCCCACATTATGTTCACCACCGGGGGACTCCCGGGTCGATGATAGCCAATCATCTATCATCTCTTTAGCCATTTTTTACATCTCGTCGATAAAATTTATTTAATAAATCTTTGGATTAATATTAAACATTGATGATGACATTTTCAAACTTGATTTTCGGCCTAATGAAATGTAAGTTCCTCAGAATGAAAACTAAGCGCTCAGCGCCTCATAAGGATCTGACCCTGGATGAAGGCCTCTCATTGCAAACGGCTACGATTCTACGAACTTGAAACAAGCCTAGCCCAGCTGCTAACATTCACTAGCTGTTAAATGGCTCTATTCGAGAAACGCTCAGAAACGATAAAAGAACGCTTGACCATCTTTGATGATGTGCACTAACTAGATTACATTAACTGACATAGTTACGGTGTGGTTTTTGCCGACGGTGCAGAGGTCTAATCCAATGAGGTGGTTAGGGTGAGAAATGACTCCTCTGCTGAGGGCCATCAGCAGAGGAGTCATTTCCTCACCCTAACCACCTCATTGACATAGTTACTCTCTTTTACAAAATTTGTAAAAGAGGGTAACTATGTCAGTTACCGAATCTTCGTCGGAGGGTCAGGAAGGAGGGAAATTTGCAACGTGAGATGCATACTCGTGATAAACACAAGAGCTTTTAAATGTTGTATAAGAACGGCTGTCAGTGCTAAACATAAACGAAAATCTCAACACCAAAACAAGACCGCCGCTGCTAACTATGTAACGAACAAATTTCACTCACCGGCATTTTGAATTGTTGAAAAACCTGACTGAAGCTGAATGAAATCGAGTGGCATAAATTACAAATCACTTGGTCATGTTTGTCTTCCACGTAGTGTTTTCGTCTGTTAACAACCGTTATCGCTATTATCAGATAAAAATCTTCGTTGCTGTTGTTGTTGTCGCTTACTGTGGACGCAGGTGCGTCCAGCCACAGGTTTAGCCACACTTTCATTAGTTCATTTTTCTATACCTACTTTCCTACTTTTGCTTTTTAATTAATTTTTTTTTCATAATTATTTTATTTTAAAGTGAAACTTTTATTACATCGTCCCAAATTTATTCCAAGTATAATAATCAAAATTAAAGTTTTTTGAGCGAATAACCATGAAACGACTGTTCTATGTCCATTCCTAAATCCACTCACACCTTTCCAGGTTTGGAAATGCATGTTTTATAATATAAACATATTATGTTTGGCATTCATGGGTTTCACAGGCATTTTGGCATGGCAAACAAGTACTTAGGTACTCAGCTTTTTTTTTTTGGAAATGCATGCTTGGCATTTTTAGTGCATGCTTGGCCTCTAACTTTCGCACGTTGATCCTGTAGGACCTACTACCTGGTACTCATCAGTTTTTTGGTTTATTATTCTTGGAATAATACACCTATGTTTTCGCGACGGGGGTCGACGACTCCGATCGGGCTCAAAATTTGACATTATCCGTTCCAAGAGGAGGTCTACATTCTAAATCCGAAATGTCCTTCCGCCGTCCGGGCCGTTTTGGATAGTACCTACCTAGTAATTTTTTTTAAATCTGAAATTTTGACAAAATACTCGGTTTACCATCTAGTTGTGCCCGCAAGGTTTTCAGTCCGATCGCTCAAACCCGTGGGGTGCTATGGGGCTAAAATGAGGCTACGGGAGGGGTTTTTTGAAGGCTTTTAGCTATGGGATCGAGTTAGGTGTCGTTTTCGAAGTATTTTTGGGCGTAGAATCCATTTTCGGGGGTCCCGGAAAGATCCGATTTCACTGTGGCGATCTATAGGGCTTTCATGGGGTTAAAAATGGGATTTTTGAAGCATCCCAGGACGTTAAACATTTTTCGAGTAAAAACTAAAGAATTAAAAAAAAAATTTTTTGAAATATAAAAATCCCAAAAAAAAATTTTTTAAATTTTTTTCATTGACAATTAAATTTTTGCACAAGTAACGTATAATATATTATCAAAGAATAATAAACCCTTGTGTAAAATTTGCAGTGTTTTAAATAAAAAAAAACCGCACACGAGATCGTTAGAAAAAACCCCATACAAATCCGTTCAGCCGTTTAGGCGCCTATTGCGTACGACGGACTTTACGGGGGGGGGGGGGGGGGGGAACGCTTCAACATTCCATCCCCATTCCAATCGAGATCACGCCCGTAAAAACATGTACCATGTTAAATTGGAATGAAGCGTTTGGTCAACGAGTGCACGAGGGCTTGAAAAACAAGCTACCTACCACCTACTAAATAAAGGTTCTGATCTATGGGCTCATTTGGGCTTCAAAAAGCTCGATTCGACGCTTCCATTTAGCTCTGATGGAAAATATGAGCTCAGTGGGACAAGTAGAGTTAAAAATGAAGTAACCCGGTCAGCGGACCCTCTCTTGTAAATTTCTGCTGTGTCCGTAATGCTTCGAGAGAGAAACATATTTTGACAACAAGCCAATTTTCGCGCTCTTTTTCTCCACTGAGGTTTGTTGGCTTACCTGGTCGAGCCGTTACCAAAAAAAAAGGCCCGTGAGATGTTTACGTCTGATCAGTTGTTTTCTCAATTCTTGGCGCGTTTGTTGGTAAATATTGAGCTCGGAAATGTGCGTGCAGCGATGCATTTTTCCCACCTCAAAGAAGTCAGCTACCGTTTAAGTTTGTCTTTTGTTCAGTGAGGTGATTGCGCTTGTGAAAATTTCATCGTGACAGGTGACCCATGAACTAGGTGTTTACCAAGGAGCTTAGAAGAAGAAGAACTCTTCTTCTAAGCTCCTTGGTGTTTACATTGCCATTTCTCTCTTGGAAAGTGAAAATGGATCGCAAGACGAAGATAAAATACGATAAAGTCAAATCAATCGTTAAAGATTGGGAAAAGGAATTTCGGAATATCACCAACAGTACTCCAACAAAGGTGAGATTTTCACATTATCAAGGGAAATTTCTCCTAAAACAGTTGATGGTCATGCTCACTGCCTTTCTCACTCACTTGTACATTTTGTGTTGTAGGCTGACATAAAGAATGCTCCCTCGAAAATCAAAGAAGCCTACAGGGCTTACTACAAATTGAAAACGTCCGTTTTGGAATCCACCATCATCTGCGACATTACGTTCGACGAAAACGCCAAAGATTGTTTCGACACTTCCGCCGAAACTTGTGACAAAAATGTGTCAAACCCCGAAAAAGTCACGGTGAAGCCCTCAGAGTACGAGGACAGCGTTTGTTTTCAACCCCTGAACGAAACGACTCTGTCGCAAGTACCGTCGAGCGACACTTCGAGTCTGAGTGTCAATAAAAATTGTTCTGAAGGTAAGACCTTTACAAATAGTTATCTTTAGGGCTCGGATTGATATGCTCGATAAAATCACCAAAAATCGCCCGAAAAACATGTTTTGTGCTCAATACATATGCTCGAAAAACATCTTCATAATTTCCATAAAGGAAAGTGAATCGAAAAATATACAACTTTGGGGCATTTTAGATGGGGTTTTTGAAGGACTTGACCCAGGAAGTCGAATGAAGTGTCATTTGCATGTTCATTTTTTTAGGAGCCTCAAACCCATCCTACGTGGGGCTCTGTGGACCTAAAAAAAAGGCCACAGGAGGGGTTTTGATGGTCTTTGGTTATGGAAAAGAATAATATTCCTATGCTAATATAATCCGAGCCCTAGTATTTCTTTGGTTTGTGTGCTTTTTACATCTCTGTTCTCTTTCAGCTCCCGCGGATGTCCCTGGTTCTTTAAATTTCACCAACCTCATCAATAAAGCCAGTTCGGGAAAATCTGAACCGACTTCAGGCAAAGAAAACGCACCCAGCGAGTCCAAAGTTTGGGGTGTGCATCTCAATAAGGACAAAACGGTTGCTCCCAACCCTCGCAAATTGGAGACGAAGTCTTTGTCGATGCAGTATGCGCAAAAATTGTTCAATCCTGATAAGTTCAAAAATTTTAACAAAAAGAACCCTAGGAAGCCAAGAGTTTTTCAGAAAGCCAAAACAACGGGAAACCTTTTGGAAAAGCCTAAATTTGATATTCCGAAATTTGAATTTTTTGGGCCGCAAGATGAGTCATCACAGTCGTTGATTAAAGAACCTACAGGGTTGAGTTTTGCTCGTGAAACGGCGTGTGAGGATCAAGAGCCGGCTGTTTTCAGTGAAAAATTGAAAATTGTCACCAAAACAAACGCGGCGCCTGGAGGAAATGCTGTGAGTTTGCTCCAAAAGGCGTTTGACGGGGAGAGTGTCAAAGTGGGACCGAGAGAAGTGGATGCGGCATGGTTGGATAGGATTCAGCACGAGGAAGTGAAGAAGACAGACTCATCAGGGCTGTCCCAGGATTCCGGGGTGAGCTCCGGTTTGGAGTTGAGTCAAGGGCTGTCTGCCTCGCAGCCGGGCTCGGGTAGCGATTCCGAAGATCTGATATACGACAGCGATTCGGAAAGTCAACAATCCTCCATCAACCTGATGAAGTCCGCTTTGACGAAACCTGCCTGTCTCAACACCAGCCTGCCGCTGATGAATATGCGGAAGTCTTTGGTCGCACCTTCTCGCCCCGTCGACAGAAAGGCGGAATCTCTGGACTGCCGCCAACCAGATCCTGACCTACACTTAAAGCGGGCTGGCTCACATGATGATTTACCCCCACCGAAAAGAATCAAACCTTCGACAAACGAACCTTCAGGAACGCTACCCGAAATCGCCGCAGCTTCTAAAAAGCGAACCAGAAAACAAACAACCCAACCTGATTCAGTAGTCGACAAAAAAATGGCCGCCCTGGAAAAGAAGCTGCAAAGCGGAAAAGCCAATGAAAACTTCGTTTCTATAAACATCCAAAAGAAAGTGTTTGTTCGTGGTAAAAAGACTACAAATTTTTCCAAGTACAAAAAACAAAAGTGGAAGCAGCTGAAGCAAGAGAATGGAAGTTACAGCGGCAGAGGAGTCCTCAAGTGTTTCAAATGCGGAGACGTTGGTCATTTCTCCAAAGCTTGTCCGTCTGGTAAGTTTCGGTCCCATTGCCTTAATTCATTTTTAACGCAAACTCGGTCTTTAATGTAGGCTGTTTACAGACAAAGGGCTGCTGCCATTGGAGGATTATGTTTCCGACGATGAAAGTGCTTTTCCCACGTTGGAGGAGGCCGCTGAAGCTGCGAGAGAGGCTGGCGAGGCAGTTCATAATGGTCGGCGGAAGTTTACTCGACCAGATGTAAGTTGGTGTTTTTAGGTGGTTTAGGAAGTTTGTCAGTGTTTATAGTTTTCGTTTTTAGGCTGTTGGGGTTGAACCTATTGCTCAAGAAGTGGACCAGATTGGGATGCTGGGGAGTGTCATACAGCCCCCTTACCTTCTGAATGAGGATGGAGGCGTGATGGGTAAGTTGAATGGATTGCGGCGTTTCCTGTCGACGTTCCTTTTCTTAAGTGTGATTTCTGATTGCAGACACGCCTCAAGAAGTTTTTGATTGTCTGCGCCAGGACTTCGGACACACGGAGTTCCTCGAAGGTCAAGAACTAGCGGTGATGCGAGTCCTCTCGGGACTGTCCACACTCGTAACTCTGAGCACCGGCTCCGGCAAATCCCTATGTTACCAACTCCCGGCGGCCGTCTACGCCAAACATAACCCCGGCTGCATCACTCTAGTCATTTCCCCGCTTGTGTCCCTGATGGAGGATCAAGTTGATGGAGCCGGCGGGTGGGAAAGGTCCGCTTGTTACCACACGTACATGACCCAAAAACGGCGGGACAAGGTGCTCGAGCAGCTCAAGGAACGGGAGCTCTCGGTATTGCTGGTCTCCCCTGAGACGTTGGTCTCGTTGGAAGCCGGAGCGGGAAAGCAACTTCTGTCAGTCCTACCTCCGATAGCTTTCGCTTGTATTGATGAAGCCCATTGCCTCCATCAGTGGTGCCATAACTTCAGGCCGTCCTATCTTACTGTTACTCAGGTTAGTTTTCCAGGCATGTTTTGCACTGTAGAAACAACTTATTTCGGTCGCTTTCCTTTCACTTTTTTTGATATTTAGGTTTTGAGAGAGAGATTCGGTATTCGAACACTGTTGGGCCTCACAGCAACTGCAAGCAGTGGAACGATTCAGTCCTTGATGGGACACCTCGGTGAGTACACGGACTGTGCGTCTGGTTAACCTTAATTTAATGAACTCAGACTCCAAAGCTGTGAGAATGATGTTTCCTCTGGTCGTAAAAACCAACAGCATTAAAAAAGAAATTTTCTTCCTTGTCTCTTTCGGCCAATACTCCCTGAAATTAACGCTCGCCCTTTTCGTTAGGTATCAACGCCGATGACGAGGGTTCCCTCATAAAGGATACCCCTCTGCCTGACAACCTCACCCTCTCAGTGTCCGTGACTCACCAAAACGCCGAAAAACAAGAAGCCCTGCTCAAACTCTTGACTGCGGGTTGTTTCGCTGAATGTTCGAGCATCATCATCTACTGCACTCGGAGGGAAACATGCGACAAGGTGGCGGCCTTCCTCCGGACGGCTCTCCAGGTCAGTAGCTCCCCTTAGTGAAGGGCAGGGATTGGATCGAAGCAATTTATTATTCGGAATCGCTCAATAGCAGATGTTGAGTTTGATTGTTTTGCTCCCTAGGTTGAGATTTATCTTCTGAGCGATATTTTTGTCGCTCAAAATAAAACTCAACCACCTTGAAAGCCCTTTCAATTTCCTATCTCCCTTGTACCGATTGCTTGGAGCAGCTATTATTCTTATTCGGGTTCTTATAGAGACGACTGAGGCGAGTTCTGAGGCCAGATTACAAAAAAAAAAAAAAAAAAAAAATTCGAGATATGGCTCTGTTGCACTGAAGGTTATTTAATGATAACTGATACGAACTATAACAGAGACGAAAAAGGTCCAAAAATGATGCTGATAAAGATGGGTATCGATGTCATGATGTTGAACGGGATATGTCTCAGGCGAGCTCTTTGCTGACGTTGACTCTAAATGATGTCCTATGGGAAAGTTTAAACAAAATAATACCTACCGTGTGACTGACCTGAAGTTCGTGTTGCAGCAACAAGACGGGGATAACAAAAAAGGCAGATTGTCATTACATGCTGAAGTTTATCACGCTGGGTTGACTGCTGGAAGGAGAAATCAAGTTCAAAAGGCGTTCATGTCAGGTAAGAACCCCAAGTCCTCCTTTTCGTTGCTTCGTTGGTACGGTTTCGTTGAAACGTGTGGTTTTTTCAGGGAAACTCCGAATCGTTGTGGCGACAGTCGCTTTCGGCATGGGAATCAACAAACCGGATATTCGTGGAGTGATTCATTACAGTCTGCCGTCAACGTTTGAAAATTACGTTCAAGAAGTTGGCAGAGCCGGGAGGGACAGAAAACCTGCCAGGTGCCATTTGTTTTTGGATTCGCAGGTAATTGAACTGACAACTGCTGGGGTGACATTGTTAATCACAAGCTAATAAGACTCTTTGTAGAACGAAGATTTAGGCGAACTCCGGAGACACATATACTGCGACACCATCGACCGGTTCGTCATACGGAAGTTGCTCCAGTTCGTTTTCACCCGGTGCGAATGCCCCGAAGGCTCCTGTCCCAAACACGAAGTGGCTTTCCCCGTCGACACCACCGTAGCGGCTTTGGACCTTCCGCAAGAAAACGTCGCCACACTTTTGGCCTATCTCGAGCTCAACGAACGGAAATGGATCAAGACGTTGCCGCTAGCTTACACAAAATGCAAAGTGTCCTCGTACAAAGGGCCCAACCACCTGAGGTCCGTCTGCAAGAAGGTACAGAGACCCCCCCATTTCCGGAATTTTAAAACTACGTTGAAATGAGAAAATTGCTTCGACGATAAAATTACATTTCAGTGCCCACCGCTCGCTATGGTCCTCGCCGACGCCGAAACAAACGCGAAAAAACCCCCGTCGTCGTTGGAATTCGACATTTTCGACGTTGCGAGGAAAATTAACTGGGACAGCGGAATACTCAAGAAAACGCTGAAAAGCGTTGAGTGGACGACAGGTGAGCTGAAATAGGATTCTCTCTGACTCCCCCACGTTGTCCAGAACTTGCGTGATTTTCTGTTTGGCGTGTTCCAGAAAACGACAGACCCGCTAAATCCGGGATTTTGGTAGAATTTTCTTCGTTGGGTTTCCGCCTACTCGCGCCCGGTAAGTGAAAACCGAATAAATTACAACAGTCAGTTTTCATTCCATCAAGCGTCGTATTGCTGGTTTCAAGTTGCCACTTTCGACTTCGAAATAACGTGTTTCAAGTTGCATTTCAGCTATTTCAAATAATTATTCCATTTCAGGAAACCTACCAGACGAAGAGCTTGATTACGCTTTGGACGTGTTGAACACGACTGTTCAAGAACACGAAAAGGCAAAGTTGAAAGGCCTGCAAGCTTTCTACAGCGCCCTCTCTAGGTAGCGTCCTAGAATTTCCCTTCAGTCAAATACCTGAAATTATTTTTGTGTTAAACTTGACACTGTTTGTGATAGGGTGTCTTATGAGAAGATAGAGGGCGTTGAGGACGATGAAGAAATGCGCCGTCGAAGTGCCAATCTGAAGGAGGAAATACGAAGATATTTTACTGACCAGAAGTCCGTTGATGCTGTTGATTTGAAAACGGTGAGGTCGCTAGTGTTAAAGTGTAATGGTTTATTATTCTTGTAGTCAAGTTAGGTTAGATTTATTAAAAACGCGTTTGCAGGGGGAACAAATAGGGTTCTCTATGTGTTTTGGAGCGCTGAATCGGGGGGGGGGGGGGGGGGGGGTCCGCAAACTTGCTCCCAGGAGAGCTTCAGCTGTTTAGAAACATATAGATTTTGCATTTTTAATACTTAACCTATCTCTACCAATCAGTCTGTCACATGGAATAATTTCCGCCACCTTCTACCCACTCCGTCCAGGTCGTTTTGGGTAGAAGGTAGTAATTTTTGTTGAATCCGAAATGTTGGAAAAATACTTGGTTTACCATCTAGTTGTGCCTGCAAAGTTTTCAGCTCGATCGCCCAAACCTGTGGGGGTAAAAAGGGGCTACGGGAGGGTTTCCGCTATGGGGTCGAGTTAGGTGTCGTTTTCGAAGTATTTTTGGCGGTCCCAGAAGGATTCTATTTCGCCTCGGGGATCTATTTGGGATCTTTTGAAAGATGCCAAGGTGATCAAATAAGCTGTCGTTTCCGAGTTATTTTGGACAATGTCCAAATATGTCATACCTAGTAGAAGTCCTTTTGGTTTATTATTCTTGGAATAATACACCTATGTTTTCGCGACGGGGGTCGACGACTCCGATCGGGCTCAAAATTTGACATTATCCGTTCCAAGAGGAGGTCTACATTCTAAATCCGAAATGTCCGTCCGCCGTCCGCCGTCCGGGCCGTTTTGGGCAGTAGGAATTTTTTTAAAAATCTGAAATTTTGGCAAAATACTTGGTTTACCATCTAGTTGTGCCCGCAAGGTTTTCAGTCCGATCGCCCAAACCCGTGGGGCGCTATGGGGCTAAAATGGGGCTACAGGAGGGGTGTTTTGAAGGCTTTTAGCTATGGGATCGAGTTAGGTGTCGTTTTCGAAGTATTTTTGGACGTAGAATCCATTTTTGGGGGTCCCGGAACGATCCGATTTCACTGTGGCGTTCTATAGGGCTTTCATGGGGCTAAAAATGGGATTTTTGAAGGATCCCAAGAAGTTAATTATTTTTCGAGTAAAAATTAAAGAATTTTTGAAAAAACACATTTTTGAAAAAAAAAAATCCCCCCAAAAATTTTTTTTTGAAATAAAAAATCCAAAAAACAATTTTTTTTAATTTTTTTTTATTAACAGAATTAAATGTCTGTACAAGTAACCTATATCACAGAATAATAAACCCTTGTGTAAAATTTGCAGCGTTTTTTTTTTCTTTTTTTGCGGTGCCACATCTTCAAAATACAATTTATTTCAAATTTTAACATAATAATTATTGTTTTTTCTTGATGTAATTTATTTTTGGATAATTTATACCAAAGAATAATGAACTTGTGTAAAATTTACTTAAAGCTTTTTTTTTATTTTTAACTTAAAACCTGTTTCGTGCTAATTTTATATTATTCACCCGCAGGCCGACATAGTCAACGAGGGTTCGGTGGTCGACGACGTCAGGCAGCTCATCGTCAGCTCGAAAGGGGATCAAGTCATCACAGGCCGCACCATCGCCCGGATCCTTCACGGCATCGGGTCCCCAAATTTCCCGCCGATCGTCTGGGGCCGCACGAGGTTTTGGCGCCTCCACATGAACCAGGATTTCAACGCTTTATGCAAATTGGCCACCAAGCAACTTCTGATGTTCCGATGATGGACCGGCGTGGTTGTTTTGAGGGAGGAGGGGGAGTAAATTTGTAAATAAGTCTTATTTATTCTGACGATTGCCATCTAAAGAGTTTTTTTAAATTTGTTGGTGTGATATAAAATATAAACCGTATCCAGTGTTGACTTACTTGACTTTCTCGTCCTAAGTTATCAGGATTTCATAAATATCTGGCCAAAAAAGAACAAATTCGTATAAAATCATTGTATTTAAATGAAGGAAACAAAGACGAATTGTTGCCAACAAAATAATTTTGTTGGCAACATTGAAAATTAAATATGAAAGCATCACGAAATTAATTAATAATTCATTTAAATTATTTAAATTTAAAACCAGAATACTTTTTTCGGAGTTTGGGAATCTCTGGAGCTCAAAACTGATTCCTAGGAAACACTTCTATCCTGATGGGCGTACTGGGCTTCAGTATGATGAGCATCTCGTACTTGAGATTCTCGTATTTGGTGAGGCTGTTGATCTTGCAAGACCGGAGGATGGTGGAGAGGCCGATTTTCATTTCGAGCATCGCGAACTTCTGCCCGATGCAATTTCTGGGGCCGGCGCTGAAGGGGATGAAACTGTAAGGGTGGCGGCCCTTCGACTCCTCGGGACCGAACCTTTCCGGCTTGAAGGCGTCCGGGTCGGGAAACTGCTCGGCGTTCCGGTGAAGGTTGAAAATGTTGATGAGGGCTTTGGTCCCAGCGGGTATCACGTTCCCGTCCGCTGGAAATGTGACAATTCGTTTTCAACGAGACAAAACCTCAGTTGGGAGTACAGTCAGTTCACTCACGGAGTTTGACGTCTTCAACGAGGATCCTGGCAATCTGAGGAGCTGGCGGGTGAAGTCTGAGACCTTCTTTGATCACCTGGTCCAGATAGTGCATTCGCGATAGGTCATCTTTGGTTGCATCTCGATCGTCGTACCCAAATATTTCTTGCTGTTCTTGGTACGCTTTTTCCTGTGCACATTCAAAACGCAAATAAATAAGCGTGAAGGCAAGTCATTTGATTGATAGAATCCACTCCAAATATACCTGAACGTCGTGATTGTGCCCCAAGTGAAGAAGAATGTACTGCAGAGCAGTTGAAGTAGTATCGTGTCCCTACAACACCAAAATATTGCCACAATATGAGACTTGAATCTATCACTCGGAATCGGAACAAATGCTGACAAAACCGACTCACCGCAAACATGAAGGTGTCCACTTCTTCCCGAATATCTGCAACGCTCAGCCCCTCCTTTTCGGACACTTCAATGAGCGAGTCCAAAAACACTTTGCGTCTTTTGCCTGAAACAGCGAAACGCGTATTTGGTCAAATTATCGAAAAATAATCATCACGTTCTCTACATGAGTGAAGTTTTGGATGGCTGTACCTACAAAAGAGTCGATATAAGTTGACAATTAATAAATGAGTAACATTTTTCATCACGCTAGTTATAGCGTGCCAGCAGTTAACCTAATCAATAGGATTTAATAGGTTTTGGTTGGTACTGTGGACAGCGTCATAAATTGAATGTCGTTCGACATCTTACTTGATATTTCTGTACGGAAATCCCGTAAGGTCGAGAAATGGAAGGATCTTTCAGTGTATACTATATTGTATAATCTTTCAGTGTTAGGGGTAGCTAGATGAGAATAGATTCGATCATTACCAGAGAGGGTATGGAAGTGGGTTCTGAAAGGGCGCCACACTTCCCGCCCTTAGGCCTGTAGACACATGTTACACATCTCAGATTTACTACGGTGGTAGGTCTGTGGCCTTGAAAAGGTTCAATAGCCCTCCGACCAAGTACTGTTGCGCCAGCATCTCCCCCTCGTCCACTGATCCCAGAGCAAATTTTTTTTTGGACAGCATTTTGTAGAAAAAAGGCGTAAATAATTGCAAATTTGAGAGTCCTCAGGTTTTATTAAGCTTCAGATCATTTGCTCCTCCTTGTTCCCCCCTGAATTTGAAGTGGAATATCAAATATTCAGATAAATAGGACCGAGTCAGCTTACGATCTCATATTTTTACGATGTATAGAAGCTGACTCGATCTCATTTAGCTGAATGAACTCGAAGGTTTGAACGATATCGGCTTGTTCTTTGACCAGTGGTACATCGGAAAACGAAAACTGGGGCAGGCAAAAATAGAAAGGAAGGGAGAAGATAAACCTTCAGTTCAATAAAATGAAACTGGTCATTTTTTTTATCATAAAGTGAAACTGATTTTTAGCTCCTTTTTTACACCACGTTCTGGAGTTTGAACAGTTTTTTGCGTGTTCGTCCCACTGTGCGGGGGGGGGGGGGGTCCAGCCCAGTGGCGGCTCGTGCAGGGGTTCAGTGGTTCAGGGAACCCCCAAAGATAGTGAGAGAAAGAGAGGAAAGGTTAGAGTGAGCAAGAGGAGAGGAAAATTTCATTTTCATATTATCAAATCAGCTTCCCATAGTGTCACTGTTGATGCAAGTTGGTACATAACAAGTTCTTACTATTTTTGATAACAGTTCCATTCGGCTGGGGAGTGACGTCAGAACTTGGGTTCAACTTCAGCTTTGAACCAAAGCAGACCAAAGAATGATGACAGGAGGGTGGGAGGGCGGTTGGGAAAGGTCACGTGACTGGGCGAAATTATAGAGGGTCTCTCGCTGGATTCAGGTGTAGCTCATGGAGTATTTTCCACAGGTACGAAGATTAGGAACGGGTACGAAAAATAGAAGAAATAGTTGCGCAGCAGTGTTGACAACACATTTTTAATTAAGGAAGGGGACTTTTTGTAAGGGGCAGGGATGCCAGATCTACGGATTTCTCCGATTTCTAGGGATTTTCAGAAGCGTCTAGGGATCTTCTGATAATGACCCAAATCTAGGGATTTTTCCACACTTCTCCAGATTTCTAGGGAATTCCAACGTGTCCAGCCCATTTTAGCATATTTCGGGCCCTTAAAATAAAAAAATAAAAAGAAACGCTGCAAATTTACAAGGGTTTATTATTCTTTGATATAGGTAGGTTACTTGTGCAAAAATTTATTTCTGTCAATGAAAAAAATTAAACAATTTTTTTTACATCGTCTCAAACTTTTTTTGATTTTATTTTCCAAAAAATGTTTTTTCAACATTTTTTGTTTTGGTTTATTACCTATTCTTGGAATAATACCTACCTACACCTATGTTTTGGCGATGGAGGACGACGACTCGGATCGGCCTCAAAATTTGACATTATCCGTTTCAAGAGGTCTACATTCTAAATCCGAAATGCCCCGACCGTTTTGGGCAGTAGGAATTTTTTTTTAAATCTGAAATTTTGACAAAATACTTGGTTTACCATCTATTTAATTGAATATTTTTCGAGTAAAAATGAATTTTTGAAAAAAAAAAAAAATTTTTTTTGAAATATAAAAAAAAAATAATAATAATAAAGTGTAGGCAGTAGATGGAGATAATTTTCACTGAAACGAGTAGGTACCTACCTACATCTTCTGACAGAAGACAAAAACCCCGCCAAATAATCTCAATTTAGTCAATAAATAGGTAGGTAATAATATCAAACACTCCTAGTTTTTGGGGCGATAATATCAATACTAATTTTTTTAAATTTTTGCTTAAAAAAAATCTACTGATTTTTTTAGGGAATTTTCCAACTTGATCTACGGATTTTTGCCTCAATCTAGGGATATTCGAAGTCGATCTAGGGGAAACAGCCCAAAATTATCTGGCATCACTGGTAAGGGGAAAACGGATATTATTCCCAGTGAATTCGGATTGTAATCGCCAAATCCTCCTGAAATGAATCAAAAGAATTGGAGATAGAGCAACAATTGCTCTAAGATATAATCGTAGGGGTTTTTGAACACTAAACTGGAAATAACAGAGAAGAAAAAGAAAAGGGAATTGTCTGTGAGGGAATTTTTACTGATAATTAGCGCCCTCCTTACATGCCCGTTTGTTTTGGTAAATTCTGCCTACACTGTAACACAGGGCAAAGGAGTAACAGAGGACAAAGTTTCAGAGTTCGGCCTTCTTTTGTATCGTTCGAGTCAGTCTAATAATTTTCTAGTAATTTTATTGTTTATTGTGTGTGTGTGATTTTCGAGAGATGAATACCCGTCGCAAGAACATTCCCTTCGGCCCTCCACCCTTGGATTAAAGATACGAAATGAAAAGCATGGGCCGTATGCATGGACGTGGAAAGTGAGTCGGTTGTATTTTTCTTCTAAAGTGAGACTTCTTGCTAAAGGTTTCCATTCAGCAGACATACGTGACCATACATTCGGGTGTGTATTAACTAGGTAATACGAGCATGTTCTTAATTTTGCTGTCGAAGTACGGTTGAACCCCTTCTTGCCTGTAGCACGAGCCGCCACTGGTCCAGCCATATTTAATTCCAAAATTTACGACCGTGGAAATAGCCTAGAATAAATATGACTAAAAGTAGACAAGTAGACCACCCTCCTCACGAAATGCTTGAAAAATGGGCGAAGTGTTTTATCAACAAAAGCGGATGCGAAGATCTCTCGAGCCTATTTATAAATGAAACGGGCGGCTATGGATTCCACCACGGACCCTCATTATCAGCTCAGATCGGTTAAGGAATATCTTGGGATTCCTCTCCAGAGAGAGAGAGAGAGTTGAGAGATCAAACCATTGAACAGATCGAGCCAAAGGAATAGACCCACAGATCGAGCCGTTGAGCAGCAGGGGTAAAACAGGATTCTGTTCCGGGGCCAACCCTGTTTTTGCTGTACGTAAACGATCTAGCTAAATACCAATTTAACAACAGACAAAGTGACATATTTTTGTTCGCTACGTGTAAATGTAAATATGGCTGTGCTAGTGAATGGCTCCCATTCTGACCCCCTACGCCTCATTCTCCAACCTTCAGACGAAATTTTGCAAGCTTGGTGGACGTAGGATCATCGGTTCTATTTGAATGATTGGGCGACAACTCCATGAACGTCCTGGGATTCTGGATCGACAGCCGCATCTCTTGGAACCGAGTACTCGCATTCCATAGACTTGCATGCACGTGCATTCCATAGACGGGGCAATCGAAATGTTGAGACAAGGCTCAAACCAAAATACATGAGCCTTACCGAAAAGTTGAAACGTGAGTCCAACAGGACATGGGCCAAGCAGAGCCAAACCAACCAACAGATCGAGCCAAAGCAGTAGGTACTTTTGCTTGACTTCCCACGTTCACTTTCCATAACTTCAAATTTCAACACTTCACTAGCGGAGTAACACACCGAACTCCCGACTTGATACGGATACGATCTCTGCATTAAATGCAGATTTTGTCAACTAGGGTGAAACCGTGTCTACATTGGCTAGATCTGAAGAGCAGCAGTCATAACTACGCCGAGGTGCGGAATCCCAAGGTCCATCTTCCTCGCTCGTCCCCTACCGTGGTGGAATCCCAAGGAAGGACCGACCCGATGGGATTAGCCCCGCATGATTACCCTTCAGTTAATGAGCCCCCGGGGTGGAATCCCAAGGCACCCAATGAAACGACCTTCCATGATCCGCGTTTTCAATTCCTTCTTGTAGACATTACGCTAATCTCTCTTCTTTTTTTAAATTAAATAAATCACTGACCTTCATCGGAATATTCGAGTTCATCAGCTCGTTTCTCCTCTGCGTAGGCTTCTTTTCGGTCTTTAATTACCTTAAATATAACGTAATTGGTCAACGATTGAATTTTCTCCAAAAATTTAAAATTTCTGGCCAACCTTTTCTGTGAAGCCGTGCAGAAGAGCGATGTCTTTCATGCATTCTCTACCAAAACTCGAATTTTTGAAGACGTAATCGTTTCTCATAAACGGGTTCAGGGCCCTCTTCACAGAATTATACGTAGTCCTTGAAACACAAAATTACCCGTTAAAGATGAGATATGTTGATAAATTACACTCGTGGCGCATTATCTACCTTTTGACAGTCGAAACGTATTCCTCATTGGCAACATTTTCGTCGAGAATGGTTCCCATCGCGGTTTCTGCAATGAAATGCGTTTTTGAACTCGTTGAAGTCCAAAGTAAAGCACCAATTGACGATAACATACCACAAATGATGTCCAGAGCGCCTCTTCCCATTATCGAAAGGGGTTCCACAGGAGCGCCTTTGGCGTCGAGAAATTTCTTGACGACTTTGCGCCAATTCCTGTTCATACATTCGGTGTTGTCTTCGAGGATTTTGAAGTGGAAACTCGGCGTGAGGAGTTTCCTTCGCCGTCGCCACTTTTCACCTACCGAATTAAGAGGTAAAAAGGTGTCGCTGTCGTTTTAACCTTTGGAAAAATGTCACAATCATAAGGATTTATAGTTATAAATTAAGTTAATTTTCGAATCTTTCCACGAGGGCATTTCTACGGCGGAAAACGCTATTCTCCTCATGTGGGCCTCCAACCTATTAAAGGTTTCCATCGAGTCGGCTAGCCCAAAATCTATAAGAAACTGTTTTTAACTCATTTTTGAAAAAAATTTGAGTTATCCCCCTTATAATTTTCTCAATTATAATTGGGAAGAAAAAGTTGAAAAGTTTGAAAACAGATGTCGAACCTTCTTCTTTGTTCAGGAGTGGCCTTTTGTTAGTAAAAGTGCTCAATACGTATTGTCACAAACTTTTGACAAGGTGAATTTAATTCACTGAATTCATTCCATGAGTTATACCAAGAGAGACTACCGTCTCGGGTTACTAAGAGTACCGTCTTAGCTCGAGCAGGGAAGATTATCATCTTCCCTCAATTAGTAATAACTAGGGCTCGGATCAGGGCATATTTGCATATTATGTTGGCGATATGCCCAAGCTACAAATATCCCAAATACACCTGTTTGAAGCGAATTTGGTGTTCCAAATTTAAATTTATAGAGCATATAAATGCATATTTCGGCACTTTCCTTTTTAAGAGCATATTTGGGGTGTTTTTGGCAAAAAGTATATTTTTTGAAGGCAGGGAAACACCGGTACTTTTCCGTTATACCCCCCCCCCCCCCACTCGATTTTGGTTGGCTTTGGGTGCCTTAAAGCCATCGGGAGGGGCTGGAAATCGAGTTCGGGGGGGGTGGGGGTGGGGGTGTTATACCTGAAAAGGGCTCGAATTTGGGTGCCTTAAAGCCATCGGGAGGGGTGCTTATGAACACGAAATCGAGTACCGAAACACCTCCAGGTGTTGTACCCAAAGATGATACATGTCACTTGTTTGGCCCACGCTCTTCATCGAGTAAGTATCAGAAGCGCTGAGAGATCAATCCCCGGGAGTGAACAGCCTAATTTTGTCAGTAAAAAGAATTTTCGTCAAGGCACCTAGCCGAGTGAGGGCCTTCAAGCAAGAGAACCCCCATATCCCTCTGCCACGAGAGCCCATCCTGACTATATGGGGAACATGGATTTCTGCGGCATTATACTATGCTGACCACCTGCAAGCAGTAAAAAAAGTGAGTGTCCAAAGCAACCTCCTGCTGTTTTCCCTCATTCTACTCTAGTCTGTTCTATTCATCCTCTGCTCATTGGATTAGAAGGCAAGTGCTTCGCTTATACCTTCTTGAGTCTGGACCAATTGGTTAACTATGCATTAACCCATTTTCCTTATTTTTTCCAGGTGATCGATACATTTGACGAAAAAGATTCCCAATACATAGAAAAATCTAAAAATTACATGAAAGACAGCAATAGGTACCATCAAAGAGCTGGCCTTCGTTAAGGCTCACTTTTCGACAATCCCCCAGCTAATACTGGAATCAGAGTCCGCGGGGAAGGAGCTGACGGAAGTAGCTACTAGTACGCGTCATCGAGAAGTTTCAGAAAGAAGCCTCTTCCTATCCGGGGGACAGGAGAAGTCGTCCGCAACAAAGTCGAGTTCGTTCTTATTCGGAACCCTGGCTGGTCAACTGCAGTCGAGGTGGCAAAAGTGTTGAACGGCAACTCATCTGAAGCACTCCGAATTCACCCCTACATATATTGCATCTTGCAAGTATTTACCACTCGTTTCCGTAGACGTAGAGCGGTCTTTCTCACGTTTGAAACTGCTACTGAGTGACTTAAGAAAATCATTCAAGCCTGAGAATTTGGAAAAACATTTAGGTGTACAAGCCAATGTATTTACTGACTGATATATGCCTACGCGCTAAGAATGTAAATCCGAAAGAAAATAGTAATATAAGGTCAAAATAAATTGTACCTACATATGAGTGAGTTACCTATATTTCTTCCTTCTCCCCATACTTTCTATATTGTTGCTGAGTCGGTGATGTAATTGCGCTTTGAAAAATGGAGGCCAAAAGCTATTTTTTTACAGCATACATTAAATTTTCAAGGGCATATCTATGGGTTTTTAGTGCATGTTTACGGGCATATCGGGGTGGTTTTCAGGGCATATTCGCGGATTTTATAGAGCATATCGATCCGAGCCCTAGTAATAACTCATGGTTCTTACCGCTGCTGGTGAGGAGGCCGTGTTGAAGCCATGGCTCGACAAATTTGTACTCAGGCCCTTTATCGATGTTTTTTGAGCTCGTCAGGATCGGCTGAAACGTCAAAATACGAGTTTATCCAAAATGGTACGTTCAGGGCGAAGCCGAGCTCGATGTGGTGTAGAATTTACCTCTATGGCATCCGGTCTCGCCATGATGACTGTGGGCTGACCGTTGAAGTAGCAAGCATAGTACCCGTTGTAGGTGTCAAGTCTTTTCTTCACCCATGGGATTACATCTGAAAATCGTAACTTCGCATTTTAACTATTCCGAATTGTGAATGGCAGACAGATGGAAGCAACCTTGGTCCGGGACCCAAACGTCTTGGTAGGTAATTGTAACAACGTCAAGGTCATAGTAAAGTATAGACTCCCATGCGGCTATTTTCGTTCGACCCTGAACTCTTCAAGATCCCACCGGGCTCTCCAAAGCCTGAACCACAATATGCGATGCAATTTTCAAAAATGAAATTTATTTAGAGTTCCTCAAACCGGCCAAATTACGAGCCCTCACCGAACCACCAAAACCAAAAATCGTAGAAATGGTGGAGGTATGATGGATAAGCACCATGAAGGGCCCGAAAAACGAAGCACAGCCCCTGCACCATCAGGTAAGTGATAATGTCCACGCCAAGCAGTCGACCAGAATAAGCAGAAACATGCCCCCTGATCGCAGACGAAAAACATAATGCACACAAGGCTCTTGACAGATTTGCAATACGGAACAACAAGAACTTACAATTATTAATTATTTTTGGGGAAGGGAGGAGTTATTAAATTAAATTTAAATTCAAACCGAATTAAGTTGAAATTCTAATTATGAATCAATTTAATTTAAGTTATTCAAGCAATCAGAAGGGGAAGGCCGAAAAATTTATTGGGCCCCAGGTGGGACTCGAACCCACAACCCCTGCATTACATGTGCAACGCTCCAAACCAACTAAGCTACAGGGAACCGCAGCTGAGAAAGAGCATTGGAGATTGAAGGCTCAACTGTCCTCTGCCCCCAACGATTGATTCGGCCTTATCATATTGTTACTTTTTCTCCCCCTCTGAGCCCTGATCTGATGTGAAGCCAGTAGACATCCTACTTTTGTACCTCATCCTAGGGGTCCCTTAATTCCCCAGTTAAATTAAATTGATTCATAATTAGAATTTCAACTTAATTCGGTTTGAATTTAAATTTAATTTAATAACTCCTCCCTTCCCCAAAAATAAAACACTGCAGGAGGGAAGCAGGTCATAAATTCCCTCAAGTCATTCCTGTAATTATTAATTATTAACTGCATTAAATCAACATTTTGAACGTTTATGTTCCTCACCCAAATGAAAAAAATTGAACGAATCAAAATCTGACGAAACAGATACAAACACTTTTGTAACATAATGCTAGAACGATTTCGCCTCATGAGCATCGGATTGCATCACCATTTGCGTTGGGAGATCTCCTCGTCGCCACGATTCGAACAAGACCAACCTATTCCGTCGGAATGCTCTCCGTGTATTTTGCTTGCGAATTTTGTTCTCTAAATATCGACGGAGTACTAAAATTAGCACCATAAAAAAAGTCCAGTGTCTTTCTATTTACAAAGTGGGTGAAAAACGGTGATTAGACGTTTTTTTACGAGACATGATTAAACAGCTAAAACATTTGTAAACAATGACACTCATGAAATTTATCTCATCTTTTTCCTTATCTCAAGAGTTAAGCGGCGGCCAGACCTGGAAACAGGTTTTAGCGCTCGGCCCCCGCCTAAAAATAGACAGGAAAAATTACACAAAAGAAGTCAAAGGAATGCCACAAAATTAGCGGCAAAACAGTCGATAATATTAATTATATTAATATTATTATGATCTCGATCGACTGTTTTCCCGCTTAATAATAATTATTAAGACTTTAATAATAATTATTAAGACTTTAATAATAATTATTAATTATTTGACTTTAAGTCAAAATTGTTACTAAATTATTTAGTAACAATTTTGACTCCGGGGTTGCGGAGTTTGCAACACCTACAGATTTCTTCAGGCACCGATATTTCCTTCAAAGGTTGATGCGGTGAGATGTAAACCCATCAAAATCCTCTGTTTTTATTAATAATGATTAAGAATTGACATTGGCTCTCTCTTAATTTGGAATATGGATACAATGGAGTTTCAAAACCGTATTAGATCAAACGGACCTGTTCACGATACCGAGTGATTCAAATAAACGGTTTCCGTTTCAGCATTTACGACTTCTTTGAATAATTCCAAGCGATTATTAGGTTTTAAATTGTACACGAGTGTACAAGGAAACCGATTTTTAGAGTTCGTCTATCGAAAACACGGCGTTTAGCGATTTAAAACTGGCCTAATTGGATTCAAAACAAAGAACAGCTTTCCACAACGCTTATTACGAATTGGGGATAAAATAAATCAAAATCTGAAAATTCTTATTTTGAAGGCGATAATTGCTTGGGTTGCAGTCAGTACAGTATTCCCTCGGGCCCTTTGCGCTTGAAGAAAACAAAAAGTTTCAAAATGATATATCCTACGCAGCAAACTCTTGCTGACGAATTTGGTTTCGTTAGAAAATGTCTTAATTCGGCGCAATACGCAATGAAAATGTGATCAGGGCAAGGAAAACTAATTAGTTGATCCCACTCGATTCAGCTCGAAACTCGGGCAATTCGCTCAATCGGAGAATTGTTTTTAGCATGTAAACTAGCTCGATGAGTGGGACGCCCTCATTATAGAAGAGCACCTGCAACTAGCAGCCTGCAAGATCTTTGCCCACACTGTCCCCGCGCCAGCGTCATCCCCTTCTGATGCCTTCAATAGAATCCACAAGAAGGGTTGACTCGTGGACCTTCAAGGCAGAACCTTCAGAGTGCTTGGAGCTCTTCGAGCTCTGTGAGATGAGACCGGAGCGGTTAAGGAGCAATATGGGTGATTCTCAACAAAAGGGCAAATTTCGAAGGTTGAAAATGACCAGATCGTCAAGTTGGAATAAAAATTTGAAAAAAAAATCGGGGATTCTCTGACAGCTGGAGATAACTGTAAAATGTTCAGTTGAGATCAAACTCCACTATCCACCCAGTAAATTTTAAATTTAAGATTTCTTATACCATGGTAATCACAATCCACCCACGGTAATCAGAAACCAAGGTAATTATTAGATAGGTAGGTAAGTAGTTAAATTTTAACACTTCACAAATTACATAGATCGAAGATGCTTATTAGCTAATGACGTATTATTAATACGGGGCTGTTGAACTAGAGGGAGTGGGCAGGGCTGGTGACGAAGAGAGAGAATGTTTTCCCAAAAATCGCATTTTTTATTTCTTGGCGCCTTGAACTTATATTTGAACGCCAGAAAAATACCCCTTTATCCTTAACAGTTATAGCACAGACAATCAAGAAAAAATTGTTATTCTTCGATATAAATTAAACAAAAATCAATTCTACCTATATCAATAAAAATAATTTAATTAAAATTATATTAATTAAAAAGGTAGGTAGGTCCCTATTTGAAAAAATTTTTTTTCTTGTAAAGTTTGTAGATGGATGTGGGACCCAGAAAAATGGATAATGTGTCCAAAATTACTCGGAAAACGACACCTCATTTTACCTACTAGGATCCTCAAAAAATCCCATTTGTAGGTATATATACCTCACCTTAAAGGACCAAAAGTTCCAAAAATGTCGACAAAGCGGTAGATGATCCTAATGTGTTTAGTTGGTCCTAAAGAGGAGTAAAATCGATATATATATCAATATTTCAACTCGTTTTTACTCTGGACCGAAATTGCACTTTTTTTTCCTTTAATCGACTTTTCTTTAATTTTACTATATGGTGACTTTTTCCGTAGGATGGAGGGTTTTCAAGACAGCTTTGTCGGAACTTTTGCTCTATACTTTTTTTAAATTTTATTTTAGTAGCCTATAACATTAAATGTTAACCCTGATTCAACAAAGAGGCATTAAGTTGATAAAAGCTTACCATGTTGTTAGCTTTGACCCAAACTAATCTAGGGGCCTCCCCCAGCTAGAGGCTACAATATACAATTACACTCGCAAGCGGAAGTTCATCCAAAGGCAGCGATTGTCCTTCTTTCTAACGCTTTCAAAATTGTATACGCTTTTTACTGTTGTCACAAACAACCATTGAGGCAACATGGTACATTTTTTTAAACAAAAACTTAGGAGTAATGCACTGATTTGGGGCGTGACCAACACTTCATAGTTGTTCCTTTGCTTTCTTATAAAGTTATGTATTTCTATTGCAGTATATTTCTACTTTTCCCGATTTTTAAACATCTAATACTGTAGAGGGTATTTAAAATTTTTACGTAAGTGGACCGATCAGTTCCCAGGGCTCCGGGCTGGTAAAATCTCAGCATCCCGCAACTGCCCACACGGAGTTGAATTTCTAGCGGGGGAAAATACGTAAACATTGATGTCAACGTCCACGAGACAGTAAACTCTGGACTTACCCTGGTAATCCATTCGTAGGATTTCGATTAGGCTCCCGAAGAAAAAAGGTTCGTTCTGAGGGCCGGGGAGTTTATTGAAGAGTTTTACCGTCCTCCACGAAGGGATAGTCCCGAAACAAGAGACCATCAAGAAGACGAGGAGAACCGCGGCGATGCCAAATAGCAACCAAAACATGGCGATGTTGTTTATTATACAGATTAACACGGATCGGCGAACTAACGGTGGCCAGGTCCGTTCGGCGACTGACCTCTTCCACCGGCGGAGGTTATTTAACCGGAAGATCCTGTTTACCTCCCACCACATCTGCCTCCCCTCGGATCTGGACACGATTTGGCTAGTCAGCATGATGGTGCGATTCTGATAAGTGGTGCAATCACCACTTGATACCAACGCAGCAAATGCTCATTTTACGATGCACACAAATTGCATCTAAATCACCACCTGACGACCATAACCGGTCCAGACTTCAACAATTCGGCCCTTCGATTTACTCAACCCATAAGATTCAGGGTGTCAATTAACTCCAAATCGACATGGAACATTTTATTACATTACATTTACACAATACAGTCAATTAGAAATAGCCTTACAAATAGAATGACTTAGACAAACTATATTGGAAAAACAGGGTACATTGGTGCTCCTCACCAAATTTCAAGGTACTTGGAACGTTAAAAAAATAATTTGTACAACTTAATACAACGCTTACTAATCTCAATGACGACACTTGGTCGTATTTCTTTAAAAAAACAGGCAAATGTAATGTGCAAGAACATACAAGTGCACGACTTTGGAAAAAACCTAACAATTATCAGGTAATTTACAAATGATTTGCCAAATAATTTTAACTATTAAAATAATACCCATTATGAAAATTGGCAACACATTACGAACCAATTTTCAACGCTTTAGTAGTATTTTATAGAAAAATAAATGTTACAAAAATAAATATTTTTAGGGTCGAAATCTAGCGAGGAAAACTTACGAAACTTAACTGCGGGAGTGATGTTTAAATACGTATGTACGAGTTTACGTATGTAGGTAATTTGCGAGACGTTTTTCACATCGGACCGCCTGACTAACAATTAGGTAATGACGGAAAGTATGACATACACATTTATGACAACATCGAGTCAAGAACAGTCATGATGTACATTTAGAGGTTAATATGCAACATTTAGAACATGCAAGGTATAGCGAGGCTTCTCCCGAAAATGGGGCGATGTTGACAATTGGTGGGCGCTCAAGGCGGGAGATCAGTTGAAATTTGTCCGTCTTGTAATTAAATTACGAACAGGATGTCCTGTCATGTGATTGAAGATGATCCCCACCTTGGAGAGGGAACCTCGCTAACACAACGGAATTTTTTTTTTGGACACAGAACACCGAATATATAAGTGTCAAGACGGAAAAACGGAATGGTGATTAACCAAGTGATAATGTTCATTAATGTCTCAATCCCCCCTCCCCCCCTACCACGAATACTGTCACAGCGATAGCTTCTCCGTGCGCTCATGGCGATAACTCCTCAATGCGCGCGTAGCAATAACTTCTTGATGAACCGGCGTCTCTCTTCAAAGCAGTGCGTTCGATCTCTGGAAAATTTCGACAATTAAATTTACATAAGATAATATCTATAGTTACGTATAAATAAATTGTATTGGATGACAATATGGAAGACCCCCAAGCCGTACCTACATTTAGGTACGGGACTGAATTTTCCCTAGTTAATCCTCAACGCAACATTTCACGGGAATGCACGGTGAGAAGAGCTTGAGGAAAGCAGGAGGTTAGTGGAAGTTTTGTTCTCATAGGAAACATGATAACACTGTTGTTGTCGAAAGTTACAACACCTTGGACTGTGTTATGGTTGGCTGTCTGGGAAAACATCCCCAATTGTATTTAGTGACGAATTTAATTCATCGTCAAAACCGCACGGCAAGTGACTTACCGCTCAGTTGTGGAATCAATTTGGAGAAAAACATTGGTTTCGGCCATGGAGGGTGTTTTGTGACTCTTCGACTTTCGACGGCCTGAAGGAAACAACAACAACAACAACAAAAAACCATCAGAAGCCATGTAAGCACTACATAATAATATATTGTACTACTCTATATTATACGGTTTTGAAACTTGCGGTGAATTTACGGTTAGTTAAGAAACAACACAGGAGACTAGGGAATGATCTCAACACTTATTTTGGTCAATAATAAAGAAATGTAGTGTGGAGACTGATATCTACAGCCCAGCCCAAAGTCACCAGTCCCCACACCAGTTTTTGGTTTATTATTCTTGGAATAATACACATAATATGTTTTCACGACGGAGGTCGACGACTCGGATCGGCCTCAAAATTTGACATTATCCGTTTCAAGAGGACTACATTCAAAATCCGAAATGTCCGTCCGCCGTACGCCGTCCGGGCCGTTTTGGGCAGTAGGAATTGTTTTTTTAAATCTGAAATTTTGACAAAATACTCGGTTTACCATCTAGTTGTGCCCGCAAGGTTTTCAGCCCGATCGCCCAAACCCGTGGGGCGCTATGGGGCTACGGAAGGCGTTTTTTGAAGGCATTTGGCTATGGGATCGAGTTAGGTGTCGTTTTCGAAGTATTTTTGGACGTAGAATCCATTTTTTGGGGTCCCGGAACGATCCGATGTCACTGTTGCGATCTACAGGGCTTTCATTGGGCTACAAATGGGATTTTTGAAGGATCCCAGGAGGTTAAATATTTGAAGTAAAAAAAAAGAAATTTTGAAAAAAACATTTTTGGGACAAAATTTTTTTATGAATATATAGCTGGGACACCCGTGCTTCGCACGAAATATCACATTCTCGTCGATCCCCGATGCAAACACCCTTAGCAACCCGTCGACTTGTAATTTTCTTAGCCCGTTTCTCGTTGCGAAGTATCAGATTCCCGTCTATCACCAATTATAAGCAGCCCATAGCAACCCATCAACTCAACAATGAAATTACCTATCGAAGGCTCGAAAAAAATACTCGTACCCACCAACCGAAAATCTTCGAATAACTTGCGAACGGGTTATCGCACAGAAATCGTTTTGCAGTCGTTGAAATCAGCGTGAAAAGCTCGTTTTAACCGACGTAGTTTCGTTCAAACCCGACGCCAAAAGTTGTACCGGGTTTCGGCGTTTCGAAAATTTTCCTAGCAATCCCTAGTAACGACGCTATTTGACGCGGCTTTTCGTCGCGAAGGAAAGTTCCGTTCGCGACGAAGGAATAGAGTTCACGAAATCTAACATAGCCTATTATCTAAGTCGGAACACGCGGGTCAATTTGCGCCCACCCACTGCGAAATTGGTTCAGCCGTTCGGCAGTTTACTGGGCACATACATACATACATACATACATACATACAGAAAGAGAATTTTATATATTATTACTAGCTGGGACCCCCGTGCTTCGCACGAAATATAAAATATCCATTTATAATATTATAGCTGGGACACCCACCCGTGCTTCGCACGAAATATCACATTCCCGTCCATCCCCGATGCAAACACCCTTAGCAACCCGTCGACTTGTAATTTTCTTAGCCCGTTTCTCGTTGCGAAGTATCAAATTCTCGTCTATCATCCCAGCCCATAGCATAAGCAGCCCATAGCAACCCATCAACTCAACAATGAAATTACCTATCAAACTAATCGAAGGCTCGCAAAAAATGCTCGTACCCACCAACCGACGATCTTCGAATAACTTGCGAACGGGTTATCGCACAGAAATCGTTTTGCAGTCGTTGAAATCAGAGTGAAAAGCTCGTTTTAACCGACGTAGTTTCGTTCAAACCCGACGCCAAAAGTTGTACCAGGTTTCGGCGTTTCGAAAATTTTCCTAGCAATCCCTAGAAACGACGCTATTTGACGCGGCTTTTCGTCGCGAAGGAAAGTTCCGTTCGCGATGAAGGAATAGAGTTCACGAAATCTAACATAGCCTATTATCTAAGTCGGAACACGCGGGTCAATTTGCGCCCACCCACTGCGAAATTGGTTCAGCCGTTCGGCAGTTTACTGGGCACATACATACATACATACACCCTTACATACATACATACATACAGAAAGAGAATTTTATATATTAGTATAGATAGATAGATAAACGCATAAGAACATTTTTTTTAAATTTTTTTTCATTCACAGAATTAAATTTCTGCACAAGTACCCTATATCGAAGAATAATAAACACTTGTGTAAAATTTGCAGCGTTTTTATAATAGCCCTTTTACACCTACAGAGTTGAAATAACCCAAAAGCTGTAAAGGAGCTTGTATGCCGTATGCAGAACTGCCAGCTTTTCCGCTCAGCCTACGCTGAATCAGGCTGGTCGAGCACTTTCTACACCTACTCCAAAACCAATACACGTTCAAGTGCTTACCTTCTACAATGCCCAATGGCACTCTCTACGTCCAGACAGACGTAACCTTGTGCCCGGTATCCGATGCCGGTACTCCCGTATACTCTTCATTGTCCCACGAAGACGAACCTCCTCACACCAGTAACATGTAGGCTTCCTTACAAAACAGCCCCTCCTCTCACGATCTGAAAAGACAACACAAATGTTTTTGTTGAATCTGATTTTGCCACACACACAAAACCTAACCTATCATGTTAATGTTAATTTATTTGATACATACCAAACCAATGTCTTCAAAAGTAAACATCTTCAGCAATAACAATTATAGTCAATAAAATAATCTCAAACTCGACCATTTAATCAAAATCAAATTAAAAAACTTAAATTAGCAGTCTTTTCAGGTCGTATCTCTTATATTCAGTGATGGTTTAGCTGATGTTATTAAAATCATTATAAAGCTTTAAGAAGCCTTTAATTCTCTTTTAGTGGAATTGTAAAAGCGTTATTTTCGATCTTCTGATCTTCTGTCTTCGCTCTTCATTCTTCGTCACAGCTTCTTTCTTCCCAAGTCTTCGAATTCAAGTTTTGAGCAAAATTTTGCGGGATTCGAAACGGATAAAAGACGAGTAGAAAGGAAATTTCTTCCGTTCATAAATTATTATAAAGAAAATATCACAGATTAACAAAAACAAGAATATCAGTTCAGATTGAAATCTAGCTTAAATAAGCTCTTAACACGTATTTACCAAGACGTTTATAACTAATTAAAAAGAAAAATCGGTAAAGAAAAAGGGTCGTTCACAGCGTAGGTTATGATTTGTGATTTTATAATTATTTCTTTTTTCTCGATGATTTGCTGCTTTTTCGAGAATCTTTTCGTGATTTACTTTTGGCGGGTGGTGTTGGGGCAGACGACGTGCTGCTGAGATTACGAGTGAAATACGGTGCGCTGTCCAGATTTTGAGCCCAGGGGGATTCTGGCGGCGGTGGTTGGCCGCCGTGGAAAGTTGCTTTGAGCTCTGCGGGCGTTCGAAAATGTCGGCGCCCGTAGTCGGGGTCGGGTTGCGAGTAGTTCGTCTGGTCTTGAGCGGGTTGAGCGATTTCATAGTACGGGGCTCTGGTTTCAGCCGGAAGGACGGAGGAAAATGGCGGGAAACCACCGCCGGTGGACCGGGTAGGTGGGATGAAGCCGACGTTCTGACCGAAAGAGAAACCACCCCCGGAGGTTGAGGTTGACGTTGTGGGAGCGGGATGAGGCGAGGAAGCATTTTCGAACATGCAGCTTCCAGTGAGTGGTGGAGACGGTTGGCCTAAAGCGTTGACGTCTTCAAGCGCAGCTATGCTGAACATGCGTGTTGGCGTGTGGGAGGGATATTCGTCAGGCCATTGCCTCATTTCCGTAGCTTCTTCTTTGGAAGCGTCAGAATGTTGTGACTCTCCGTCGTCTCTTCCGGGAATTGCCTTTCGCTTCTTGAAAGGAAGTTGAACAGATGCTTCCCCACCAGCTCCATTGAACTCACTCATACTCTCGTCCTGGTCCACATTCTCCTCCGCCTTTTCCTCATACTGGTTCAGTTCCTCAGCACTGGCAGAACAATCAGGAGCAGATCCATTTTCGATAGCAGCCAGAGTTTGAGCTTTGAAATCCACCAAACACTCCACGTTAGAACACAGAGCAGTGAAATTAGCAGTGCACTGCTCGCAGCTACAACCTTGCGTGAGCCGTCCAGTTGTTGGATCCTTAAAATACGCCGAGGGCACCTCATTCTCCGGTTTCACCAGGAAAGATGTACACAAATCGCGGAATTTGGCTTGTTCCAAGTAGCAGCTGTGGTGGTATCTCAATGTGACCGCATGTAAAGAATTTCCCGTGTGAGCCGCTTGCTCTGGCTGCCCTTGGCTTGAACTGGGTTCATTGGATACCGCCCTGGCAGGACTGCTTGTCACTGCAGACGTTGACGGGCCATCGACAGGCTTCGGCTCTTCAACTCGACTCCGCTTAGCAGGAGGAGCATCGTCACTACAGCTCGGCATAACTTCAAAACTGGCCTTTTCGCCATAAGCCAAATCACCAAAGTCAAATTCGTCTTGATTCCTAACCTCCTCAGACGGCACGTTGCTTTCTATCAATCTATCGTCTATTTCATCATCCGGTGAATACTTAGATATGAAATTGGTAACCACTCTACGTATGAATTCCTGGCTTCCCCCTGACGGGCTCCACGAACTTTCCTCGTCATCAAAAAGGATAGTGTCCTCTTTCCGCCTTTTTTCTGGACTGCTGGCCGTTTTGGAATTGTCACTTTTGTTTTCAACTTCAAGCGATGGGCTTTCTGACAATTTGATGACCTGTTCGCTTGAGCCGTTCTGATAATCACCGGAGAACTTTATGTGCTCTATTAGTTCTTTATTAATCCTAATACCGATTTCATCGTCTTTGGTGGGTGACTGCCTCTCCTCCTTCAAATCCATTGTATCCACTTCAAGGCTGTTCGTTTCTTCAGCTTCCATCGCCGGCACATCTTCAGCTTTTGCGCACGACACGCTTTGACCTTCTTTAGCCGCATCGTATTTTTCCGGCGTTGGCATATTGGAAAGTTCATCATCATCAAGTATCACGTCGTCATGTATTTCACGTTTGATTTGACTAGGAGTGAGAACATGTACGTTGTGGTCTGGCGTTTTAGGAGGAGTCGGTTCTCGCAGTTTCTTACTAGAACATTTGTCGTCAACTTGCTCTTTCGATTTTTTCTGGACTTTTTCCACCGGCTCGGAAACAACTTCTTCTGCATCACTCTCCTTATCCGAATCATCGCTGACCACAATTGTGCAAGAAACTGAATCATTCTGCTCGGGTTCCGGTAACCTCTCTGACACCTCGGGTTTGGATTTACTTCCTAAGCAATTTTTCACTTTACCTTTCCGTTGTTTCAGTGATCGTTGCATCTTTTTCTTCTCGGCAAGTTTCAGTTCATTTCTGTTGAACGTCGTGACGTTTTGCATTCGAATTCCTTCTCTAAAGCTAGCTTCGTGATTAACGCTTGTCCAAACCTCGTTTATTAATCTGCTTCCGCTGATATCAACCTATGAATTAAACCCGCGGATTAGATTTTGAAAGAAATTTGGAACGCAGACGAGGCTGCAGTGGGAGAGCATTTTTATGTATTCCCGCTGACACTCAAAAGTGAGCCGCTTCGCGAAAAAAAATTTACTTCGCCACGGACAAAAAGTTTTCGGTTTATTATTTGCGGAATCATCATCCTGTTTATGGCGTAAGTCGAAAATTTAGATAAACCTAAAAATCCTTCTGTGCGTCAGGTATAGACACGAAAAATGCCTCGTTTGGTTGATAGAAAGGATTCTGAAGTTTTGACCAAATACTCAATCTTCCTTCTGGTTTACAACGGGCTTCAGGTTAGACATTTTAAGGGCCGAGTTATCAAAGCTCCCAAATCTAGAATTAAAGTAATATATGGTTAGCAAATCAATCTTCCACTAGTGTCTCATGAGCTGATCACTTTAGTAGAGGAAAACAGGGGTGCCACCAAAACCTCGATAAATTCTCTCATGCTACCAGAGGAACTGTAGAAGAATTTTTTAGTGTGGGAGCAGACGCTGTTTTTTTTTTTTTTTTTTTTTTTTTTTTTTTTTTTTTTTTTTTTAGTGTAGAAGGAGGTTTAGGTCGTCAAAAAGGTTGATTTTGCTGATAGTATCTGTTGGCAAGACGCTTGCTTCAGTAGATTCGGCCATAGATTTCAATGAGCTATATAAGGGCGGTGGAAAATCGCACTTTTTTCAGTCGAATCCCATTCTGTAGAGTAAAATACTTGTATTTATACCGGCGGTAAGATTGACCTTCCGAAAGTAGTACAACACAACGCCACCATAGACGCTGGCATCGAATGTACAGATTTCGTCTGCGAAGGATGGCTAATCTGAACCTCCCTTCAAGATGGCTGATTGTTTATGTTAGGGATGTCCTTCACCAATACAGTCGGTTTCTACGGATATTTGAAGAACTGTAGTCAGGCCTGCTTTCGGGTCATTTACCGTCCTTTCGGATTCAAACCTTCCAACTTCTTTAAGGTCCTGAAGGATAAATCGGGACTTTTTTTGCGGTATCAGGGCGTTATTAGTCATTTCATGGAACTAGCTTTCAATTACAATAAAGAGAAAAAATGCTTATATAGCTCATTCCTAAGCTCATGTGATTAAAAAGCGAAACATTGTCAGAAGATCCTCACTATTAAATAGGCCTTATTTAAATCGCAACCCCAGCAGACCCAAAAACGCCCAATTTTAAAAGGCGACACATGGACAACGGAACCACACCGTGTCATTTAAATCGCAGACTCAGGTGGTATGAGTTGATAGGACCGAGGATAGGCGGTTGGAAACGCTTGGCCACAGTGGGTCAGTCCCCAGACGCACAAGAAAAGGTGAACAGGCTCACAAAATTATGAACATGCTGGTAAGCCAGCAGTAGCGAAGGGACGACGCACAGTGGTCCTAAATCGGAAAAGAGCGCTCATAAAATTTAAAAAAAAAGATAATCAAGGGTACGTGTGTACCATCACTTCAAGCCAACTAAACTTGAGTAAGGCGCGTTGCGTTCACCAGTAAGTAGGCTTACAGGAGCAGCCATATATACATAAATGTTTAGACATGACGAGGTGGGTATGTTTTTTTCTGGTTACGCAATAGCATTGGAAGGAAAAAAAGTATTGCCACCCCTGGACCCCCCGGGTTGTCTCTTGTCTGCAAACAGGGTGTTTCCAGGTTAAAATAAATTTCAATTTTTTTTTTAAATTTCGCAATTAAATTGAATGACGAGCCTCTTTTTATTTTAATAGAACATAGCGCAATTTCAAAACATCATGCAGCTCTTGTGCCTCCGTGTGCTTCAAGGATTCGAATATAATATGTTCGCTAAGTGTCTAAAGATAGATCCTGTACAGCAAAAAGCTGCCGAAACTTGCCTAATCGGGTTTTTTTTTTTTAATTTTAACCACACCTCCACACACAGTGGAGACAGTCCTGTCTGTAAAAGTGGGAAGGCAAATTAAGGTGTTCAACGCGACGCAGGTGCCCGACGTAACGGGGTGCCGACAGTAAAACTCGATTTTGAACGAGCCGGGTGCCGAGAGTAACGCTTTTTAGGGCCCGGGTGCCGAACGTAGGGCTCCCGCCTGACGACGTCCACCAGTCTTCGACGGAGCAGTTAACGTCGTGCAGGGACTGGTTTGTCTCCCGGAGGAGTGACCTGAGTGTAGGCTGATCACCAGATCGAACTCGCAGACCAGTGGTTGCGAGCTGATACAAAAGCGAGACCCTAGCTAAGGATTACAATATGAGAGTGTCCTGTGGTCGGTTGTGTACATTATTTTCGGCCAAAATTTCAATTCCTAAACTCGCATGATTAAAGAATTTCGAAGATGTGATTGTTCCTTTACTAAAATAATAGTAAACCTTATCCATGAGGATCAACTCGAGCATACTGATTGGAAACATTCGATTACACTGATGACACCCTCCTAATCGTCCTGCAAACTTTTCACCCCATTGGGCCACCTGGTGGGGGTTCTACGGGGCAGAAATTGTGCGATAGTAGATTAAAGCGAATCAGCGATAAATAGCACCCAACAGGATGATGAGATTATCAAGAGATGGAGTTTAATCAGCGATTAATTGCATTTGATAAACTGGCCCTACGTGCGTAGTATCATTTGCCACAGCAAAGAAATTAAAATATCAAAATTCAGGGAGCATTCTAAGGTTTTTTTCCCGAATTAATTTGTTGATCAAGCGATTTACCTTTTGAGGGTCATCTTCTTCAAGATCGGGCGGTTCGAGTTTCACCAAGTTGAGAGAAGGGCCAAAATCCGGTAAGTGGCCAACGAGAAGCGGTATGTCAGTCTTGATAGCAGGAACATTGGGGACGAACATGACGTTCGTTTTGGATTCAACGATGTATTTGAGGAAAGCCTGAAAAAAAGCAAAAAAAAAAAGCAAAAGTTGAGTGAGCTCAGCGGTGGAAGAGCCAGTAGGCATTTATGGATTGAAATAAAAACCTTGGCTTTCTCCTTGACGTCGAATTTCGCTTGGATGAGAAATGTAGTGACGTCCGATCTTTTCTTGGGGATTTTCGGAATGATACCGTTCAAGAAGCCGGCCCGGGTTTTCTCCACAAATTGCGGAGGGTGTTTGAGGCGGAGGGCTGCCAAAGTCATAACTTTTTTCCTTTCCTCAGGGCCTTGGGCCACTCTCTGCCACAATTTGTAGACCAAAATATACCGTATATAGGTGAGATCGCTCAGGATCGTGATCGGCGTATCCTTCAACACTCCGCTATAGCAATTCACCAATGTGTTAGGAGGGCATATTTATTATGTATCGACATGAGGCTCACAAAATAGCATGAGGTCAAGAAGTGACAACGAACGATGAGAAATAGAGACAACATCTTCGTCTGCACGCCATTAATCTACGTCAAGCTGTTTATTCTTGTTTCATGCTAATTCGTGGCATTTAAAGGAAGCTACCTATCGATGGAACAACAACACATTTAGATAGATTTGATACAACTACTTTTTTTTAGAAGGAAAATGATCAGAGGGATTGGCAATGGCTCATAGCAGGAAGAATTTAAGTTATGAACCAGCCAGGAACATTTAAAAACATGAACTTCACGACTAAGAGCAATTTCGTGAGTCACAACAAATTACTTTTGATCTTTTTGTCCATTCATTAATTTTCTCATCAAGTGCCAAGTTCAACACATAACACCGAAACGTTCTAGAAAGATAGAAGAGTACTTGCAATACATTCGACGTGGAATAATGGTAATTTATGACAATGCACAGTTATCATAAAGAAGCCACATTCAGAAATCCGCATGGGAGCAAAAAATCACATTGTTACCTGAACAGTAACGAACACAGCTCCCAAAAATTCCTGTTCATATTGTTGGCTTTGAGAATGGAATCCAAAATGTGGTCATGCGATTTGTCTAAAAGCAAAACAAAAGTAGCATCAAATATGAAAATACAATTTCAAATTGACGAGTCACGAGACGAACGTGCGAATTTGAATTTGATCCACAAAAGGCAAATGTCGGCCAACTCACCGAGAAAAGTGAATAACGACAATGTTAACCTGCTGGCGATCGCTTGTGGCGCCTCTTTGGCTCGACTGTGAACAATGAAATGAGGGAGTGACATTTTGAACAAGGGCGATTCGTCAAGTGAGGAATTTCGTAGGCTGTCGGGATGATTCTAAAAAAAAGGTCAAACCTGGAGTTTCTTCTATGTCAAAACACACAACAAGGAATGGACGTGCGTATGAATTTTTGGTAAATCATGCTGGGCCGTAGAAGTCAAAAAGTCAAATCATTTTGAGACAAAGTCTTTCATGATTTGAATTGCTGGCCTTGACGTCACATCCACTCATGAGGAGTGCAACCAATGGGAGGCCGAGTTGGCAGAGGAGGGGCTGTGTTGACCAATAGGGAGACCGAGTCGAGCCACATTGGGGTGTGCCTTCAGTCCAATCAGCTGATTTTGTAGTGCTTCAAATCCAACATGGACTCTTCCATAAATCATAATATAATTTATGGAAAGCATGACCATTCCTTCATAAAATCCAAGCGTTTTTGCCTTAAAAGTGTTGCCCATGGCTTTAAGAAATATTCTCAGAATCCGCAGACCTTTCCAGGAACCGACTGGTGTGATTTATGAACTGATATGGGATCATAACAAGTTTAGCTGGCAAAAAGGGAAATGTAATCTGTCTCTCACAAAGGGAAAAGTAAGTTTGTCTTGTACAGCAGGTTTTGGAAAACCTGCCCTTCTCATAGCCGGATGGGGGAAGGAGCCTTATGAGTTTGTGTACTTATTTTGTGTGAAAGGGATCACTTCCTCAAATTTCAAACCTTGGAAATTGTTTAACCACCCATCAAGTCAACGCAAACATGGATCGTAAAGGGGGTACTGAAATATGTGAAAAGACTAAGTGTACACATTTATCGGGTCATACATGGGCAGCATGCACGATACTAGAAAGAAGCTCGGGTACCTTGACGCTTGAACTTCCATATCGACGTAGTAAGACATCAGCTCGGTCATTTGATCTAAGTACGAAGAATTAATTTTTGCCATCTATAACCAAAATTGAGAAGTCATTTTAGGGCATCCACTATCTCATTATGAACACAAATAGACTCAAAGTACCTCAGGAATATCGCGGTAGTGTATGTTGAAGAAGAGCAAGACGTCTGCTATGCAACGTTTCATTTTGGCAGCTCTATTCGGAACGTAACACTTGGAAATGCAAGATGACACTTTCCTGAAACGAAAATAATTGTTGTTAAATTGCTTGTTTTTGGGGGTCTCTGAGGCTTCAGGGAGTGTTCCACTTACGAAAGATATAACGATATCATTTTCTCCAGCTCCTTTATGTCTAACGCGCCGAATTTCGTCCGGAAATGTTTGTGGGCGTCAGCGAGCCACGCCAGGACCTGAGCTGGGCCGTCGCTTTTGGAATCCTCGTCTTTCTTGACGGGCTCTTCGGCGGTGCCCGGAAGAGCCATCGGGATGTCCTCCACGAGGTTGATGCCCACGCTGCAGGGGAGGTCCGCGTTTGAAACTGAAAGAGGTGATTGAAGGGGGAGTCAGTAGATATAGCAGTTTATCATTTTTTATGGAAATAGACAGAAGGGTCAACGAATTGCCGACACTATCGTTTTTCCACGTCAAATAAGTTTCACGAAGAGATAATGTCACGAAGATAACGACATGAAAGGAAAACGTGGTGAAAAAGGTCCTCCTCGTTCTTGGGCGTGATATATGGTGGGGTAGACAGAGAAAGAGATACCTGCATACACGTCTATAGAAAATCACACTTCCACCTCCTTTTCAACTACGACGCAGTCACCAACCCTCCGAACGAGCTCCGGTCCTATTCAAATAAATTACCCAAAATGAGAAGAATTCAGTCAGTATCTGCGTTTCTACGAGAGAATAGAATAAGAATCAAGTTCAACACGGGACTTGAAATAGTCGGCTAGAAATTACTGTCGGATGCTAACCAACAGCCAGGATGAGATCGATGATGGGGAACCAGGGGCCAATTCTGCAAACGGCTCAATAACCCCTCGAACCAACGCACCCTCCCATCACCACAACTCTATTCCTAACTGCACAACGTCCTCCCAAACATTCCCAAACTCGACAAAAACCCCAATAAAATGAACAAATCGGTTGAAATCCTCAGTAACACGGTCGACTGGGATAAGGAACTTGTTTACTTACAGTCATAAGACTTGAGATTGTTTTCCCCCAAAATACCCGTTTCTTGTGATGTGGTCTTCATACTGCTTTGGAACTTTACTAACTGATCTAGTCACACGTCAAATAACGCATTTTCACGGCAATGATCACGGCATTTTCCGTAAAAATTGAGCACTGACGCATCAGGAGAGCTCAACTCACAAATATGGCCGAAGCTTAGAATGGACACAAAGGTACCAACTGAAACAACAAAAACGGTAGAAATCTATCGGCCCTCTTCCGTAAATGCGCGAAATAACCGTAGAAAGCCTCAAACTCCCTGTAAAATACAATGTATGTCATAGACGGTACCCATCATCTCCCTGAAAAAGCTGTAGGAAACGTTTCATGTTCAAAACAAGTCTACAAATTTCTTAAATGTGATTAATTAACGCAACACCCTTCAGTGACCTGAAGTACGAAGTCAAACGTTCGAAGATTCTATTCATCGTAGATTTCGTTTATTTACATTTTTTGGGTGTGGCGACACTGTGAGGTAACCCGTGTTGCGTCACACTAGCGTGACCCACACGTAGGGGCGTGCATATCGTAAATAAGTATCGATGTACCGTATTTAGCAAATACTTACTTTTGATATGTCGCCAAAAGTATCGATGTATCGCTCAATTTTTGTTTCTTCTTTTCAAGTTTCCATTCATGATTTTCATTGACCAAGTTGGTACATAAGGGCCCCTGAGGGCTACTTAAATGTTACAAATAAATAAATAAATAAATTCGGAATGTACCTACTGTACCTAATGTACCTACAGCCAGCTATGTTGGAATGACATTCCAACATAGCTGGCTGTAGGTCCACCTATCTTATTACTTTCCCTTGGATCCTGAATCATCTACAGGATAATATCAACGAAATTTTCGTTGTTTCTGAGCTGACAATGGAAAAATATTGGTTCCGACGTCGCACAGTGGCCAATTTTCCCGATCTAGGTGGAAAAAATTCAAGTCATACTTTCAAGATTTTTGATAGTAAATATTGTTAAAGATATCCTATGAAACAGGAAAACGTGAATAATAACTGTCCAAAGTCATTTATGAACGATGGAGCGAGAGAAGAAGTCAGGAAAACACGACTCTTTGTGGCCTGCGACGGAGAAATCTGTGTCCACTTCACTTGCCTTCCACCAGATTTCACAAGCGAATTTGGAACTGATGAAGGGTGTTCTTGTGACTAGTACAATGTATTCTCTTATTAAAAAAATAAACTGAGGACATAAACTCAGCAGGGGTAGAGCACTCAAGCTTTTTAGTCTGTAATGTAGTCAATTTTTAAGAGAACTTCAACTTCAAAGCTAAAAATTTCATTGAACCCCACGAGTCCCCAGAGTGATTTTAGTCTTAAAATTTCCGTCTGACACTCTAGTTTTTAGAACTGCCAAGCGTTTTTTGCGCTTTTTTGCGCTTTTTGCGCAAACCCCGTTTTTTCTACTTTTAGCTCGAGAAAAAGGCTAAAAAAAAGGCGGTTTCGCTTTAAGCTTCGTTGTGCTACAGGCGTGTGCGAGTGTTTGTGTGAGGGAAGGAGTGTTTGTGCGTCCCAACAGTTCATAAAATACTTGAACATCCTGCTGAAATTATACGCTACCATATTTCGGTGCCTATAGGAATGCTGAGTGAAGAGGCCCAAGAGGACTCAGGAACAAGGACTGCAGGCGATTTAGATTGAATAATACCAGGAAAACAGGAGGGAAGTATGTTAACTATGATTTGCTAGTGATGCTTCTGGTTTCATCAGATCCATTAATAGCAAGTCACAGGAGTCCAATGAAAAAAAAAAAAAAAAAAAAAAAAAAAAAATCTGCACCACTTGATGAGGAAGTTGTAAAGTTGTTGCAATGTTCTAGTCCCTCAGATTCCCAAAATTATTGTCGAGAGGAAGTTGAAGCAGAATCCTCACCCCCAGACACGATCTCCGAGAAAAACCCCAACAACTCATCAAGTGGTTCGTCTGACAATAGTCAACCGGTTTAACGGGGGGGGGGGGGGGGGGGGGGGGGTTTGTAAGGTGACAATAATTGTTTTTCTTCTATCGCATAATTATGGCAGTTCATCATTCGTTTTTGATTATATTTCATTATTGTATTATATTAATTCATCATTATATGTAAAATGTAAATGTGTTATTATAGGTATATTATTATATTAGGTATATTTCATTATTACCTTCAATTAACATGAATGTTCAAGTGTTACCATTAATATACAAGTGTTGCCTTCAATTATCATGAATTTACCATTAATTTACTAGTGTTACCACTACGTGCCAACTATGTATTTTGTAAAAGCCATGTATTCCGTGTTAGGAAAGCCAATAAAATAATTTTTTACGTGAATTCAGAGAGTATTTGGAAAAAAAAAACCACCTAAAATAGGTAAAAAAACACGTTTTTTGGTAGTTTTTTGCCAGAAAACATATGAAGAAGGCATTTGCGACCCATCATGTATGGTATATTCGTGTTCAGCGTAAAATTTCCTACAAGATAGGACCATAAAATAATTGTTTCCACCTAGATCCGGAAAATTGGCCACAATGCGTCGTTAAAATGTCGTACAAAAATATCGATATATTGAGTGACAAATATCGCTACTTCGATCTATCGACATTATATTAACATCCCTACCCACATGTTATGATTTCGTGGACTATTTCTTCACGTTGAGGGCATTGCAGTGCGGTCAAGTTGTCCAGAAATCAGCAGATTGGGAATTATTCGAATTTATACGAGACGTTTCCTGTGGTGTTTGAGTAGTGTGTTACTGATTTATAGACATGGAAGAAGTGAACGGGGCCGTTCCCGCGAAGACCCCGAAACAGCTGGAGAAGGAAGCCAAGAAGTTGGCCAAACTTGAGAAGTTCAAGCAAAAACAGGAGAAGCAGTCGGACCCAGCGAAGGAGAAATCGGAGGTGAATAATTCATAACAATTATTGTTTACATGAGGGATTGTGGATTGTTTTGTTGAAGACAATCGGGTGGCTGTCAGGATCTTTCTTTCTCGATGAGGTGAAGTTTTCATGATGTGCAGTGAAGGATGGTTGTAGGTGAAAGTTCTTGTAAAAAAAAAAAAAAAGAAGTTTCTTCCCATATCTTTCTAAAACCACAGCATTTTGGGCAAATTCACTCGATCAAAACTACTTTTTACGATGTCTCTTCGCAAACGTCTCTTGGGAGTTCCTGGCAGTTAAAAATCTGACAAAACGAGATGGGAAAATGCTCGGGCATTTATTTTTGGGGAATATTCCCCACCCGGGAATTTAATTTAATTTACATATTTATTTTTCTCATTAAAAATTATTTTCACAATTTCTTGATCGTTGAAGGACATTGTTCGTACCTACCTGTATCATTGTAGAGGACTCCAGTAATAATCGGACCATTAATCGTTTAAACTTATCAACAAAATTTATTCAAAAGAACCCGGGTGCGTAGTAGGGCGACAAAGGTTGAGAGTGCGTTTATACTCGTTTATTGCCTAGCTTTCGGCCGACAGGTGCCATCTCCCCACTACGCACCCGGCTGAAACATGCCAAGAAGGTATCCTCAACAAAGCAATTCAAAAGAACCTGCATGAATCGAAATCACTGAAATATATATAGCCAGGGGGGGGGGGGGGGGGGCTGATGAAATGGTTTGCCGAGCGAAGCAAGTGTTAATTAAAGAACGAATTAAAGCTTTTGTCATATTGAATATAAATGCAATAAATTCTACTGTAACCTCAAACAGATGATCGATCTAAGTTTCCATCTCGACCACTTCGGCGCTAGTTTAGCATTCCCCAGCTTCTATAGGCCCGCTGTGAACCATTCGTTAATATCGTTCTCACCTGTCATTGTTGAATCGTTACAGAAGAAAGAAAAGAAGAAGGAAGTCAAAAAAGAAGGCGCCACTTCCATTGAATACACTTCAGCTACCGAAGAAGGCGAGAAAAAAGATGTGCTGGGTCCATTGCCAGATTCCTACAGCCCCAAATACGTCGAAGCAGCCTGGTACCCCTGGTGGGAGAAACAGGGCTACTTCAAGCCTGAATATGGTGTAAGTTTTCAGTTCTACCTGTCACCAAACTCCTCGGTTTTGTACTAAGAGTGGTTTTGCTAATTGCAGAGGAAAAACGTCCTCGAGAAGAATCCCCGGGGTCGATTCGTGATGGTGATTCCTCCTCCGAACGTCACTGGGTCTTTGCATCTCGGCCACGCTCTCACCAACGCCATTCAGGATTCTCTGACTAGATGGTAAAATTCACTGAGTGAGCACATAGTGCCAACTTGAGAGAACACGTCTAATCCTTGCAAATGTCCTCAGGCATCGTATGAAAGGGTATACCACTTTGTGGAATCCGGGCTGCGATCACGCCGGCATTGCGACGCAAGTTGTGGTGGAGAAGAAGCTGTGGAGAGAAGAGAAGAAGACCCGCCACGACATCGGCAGGGAAGGTTTCATAAAGAAGATTTGGGAATGGAAGAACGAGTAAGTGATCCATTGGGAAACTAACCCCCCCTCCCCTTTATTTTTTTCAATTTTCCTTATGTCATTGTTTGAATAGGAAAGGTGACCGGATCTACCACCAGCTGAAGAAACTCGGTTCGAGCTTCGATTGGGATCGTGTCGCCTTCACGATGGACGAAAAACTGTGCAAAGCCGTTGTCGAAGCTTTCGTCCGTCTCCACGAAGACGGCGACATCTACAGGAGCAGCCGGTTGGTGAACTGGTCTTGCACGTTGAAAAGCGCCATCTCCGACATCGAGGTTTGTTTTTGACACTTTCATTGTCAAAATGAATTACACGTTTTCACGTTACTTGTGTCTAGGTGGACAAAGTCGAGCTGCCGGGAAGGACTCTCCTGTCTGTTCCGGGATACCCGAACAAAGTGGAGTTTGGCGTGTTGGTTTATTTCGCGTACAAATTTGTGGACAACGACGAAGAGATTGTAGTGGCTACTACGCGTATCGAGACGATGCTTTCAGATTCCGGTGTAGCCGTCCACCCGAATGATAAAAGGTAGAATTGAGAGAGTCGTTGTACTTTAAGAGTGTATTTTCTCTTGTATGTTGAGCGTTTTTATCAGGTGTAAAATTGCGTTTTAGGTACAACCACCTTGCTGGGAAGAAACTGCAGCATCCGTTCTGCGACAGACAAATTCCCGTGGTTTTGGATGAATTCGTTGACATGGAGTTCGGAACAGGTGAGGTTGGCTGTATGACCTTTCTCCTATAGGAGTATTCATCGCCAGGTGGTTTCAACAACAAATCGTCGAAAAAGAAGTTTGGAATAGGGACGGATAGCTTTGTAATAAAATCGATTTCATAACGGGTCTTAAAATCGATTCTCAAAAAAACTTTTTAATTTTTAAGTTTCTTTTGGATTTAAGAGATATGAGAAAGCTATCCTCGGCCTTCAGCATTCCCAAACGTATGAAATTCACCTACCTTCGTAGGTCTGTGAGTACCCACCCCCGTCAGTGTTCACTGAGCAATTTTCAGGAAGTGCAGTTTTCTCTCAGCATTGGTATAGCTTGAGGAAGTAATGAGTTGGTAACTTACTAACATAAATGGCATATCAGGCTCGGTTTCACAGACATTTAAAACGTAGAATTTAATGCTAAAGGTGCGATTTAAGCGACGGCAGAGACAACTAAAATAACTGTTCTGTTCTTCGTATTACTTACTGCTTTGGTGAATCCAGTCCTGAGTGTGTAATAATTATTTGATCAGTCGCTCCTTTGTATTGATATTCCCACTCCAGGCAAGCATTCTGATTGGTAGAGTTTCTCTATATTATATCCTACTGGACCACTAGATAATTCCATTTTACTTTTCGCATCAGGTTTGCAGTGGATCTGGGGATGAGAAGTGCGCTTGCTTTACTGATCCACAATTTTATCCTTTAGAAAGGAGAAAAAATCGCTCAATTAAAAAAAAAGCATTAAAAATTCGCTTGATTTTTCCGAAAAATTACATTAAAAAATCGATATTTGATTTTATCGAGTGAACGAAAATCGATTCTAAGAATAGAATTTTTTGACTAAAAAATCAATTTTCTTGGAAAATCGGTATCGATACCCATCCCTAGGTTGGAAGAGAGCTAGTGGATGTACCATGGATTGGATTTACACCAGGTTGAGGGGTTGAATCTTCGTTTAGGTCGTATGTCAGTGGTAACCATTCTTCCAGTGGTTCCTTTTCAATTTGATCAACATTGCTAGTTTAGCAAGGAGCGCTTGTGCACTTGAATTGTTGATTTTTTGACGTTAAGAATCGTAGCTTCATTGAACTTGCACGATCTATAGCGTTTTGACGATCGCAGGTGATCATGTATACCCCTTCAGTCTAACGCTTCAGGCAGCTTTTAACTTGACCTTTTACAGGCGCCGTCAAACTGAGCCCAGCCCACGATCACAACGACTACGAAGTTGGGAAAAGGCACAACCTTCCGTTCATCACCGTGTTCGACGACGATGGGAACATCATCGGCGACTGCCGGCAATTCGTCGGGATGAAGCGGTTCGACGCTCGAAAAGCGGTGCTCCAAGCTTTGAAAGACAAAGGCTTATTCAAGGAAATCAAAGACAACCCGATGGTCGTCCCTGTGTGCAACCGGTCTAAAGACATTGTCGAGCCTCTGATCAAACCCCAATGGTGAGTGAATTCAGGGAGGAATAAACAAAGCGTTTTTAAGTGTAAAAAAAAAAAAAAAAAAAACTTTTCCTTCAGGTACGTGAAATGCGGCAAGATGGCGGAAGAGGCGCTCAAAGTTGTGGAAAGTGGGGAACTCCAAATAATTCCTGAGTTTCACAAGAAGACCTGGCACTATTGGATGAGCAACATCAGAGACTGGTGCATTTCGCGGCAGCTTTGGTGGGGGCATCGGATCCCTGCTTACTACGTCACCTTCAAAAAACCACCTCCGAAACCAGCTACGGTATGACGAAGATTCCTAGCCGTGCGATGTCATTCCCCAGGGTGTCCAACCGCACTACTTTACTGCTGCTGGTTTCCAGGATGAAAATGAACTGTGGGTGAGCGGGCGGACCGAAGACGAAGCGCGAGCCAAAGCGGCCAAAAAGTTCGGCGCGAACCCGACCGACGTGATTTTGAAGCAGGACGAAGACGTTTTAGACACTTGGTTTTCCTCTGGGCTCTTCACGTTCTCCATCTTTGGCTGGCCCGATGACGTGAGTGAATCGGTTAATCGTCGGCGATTTTCGGTCTTGAAAACTCCTTAACCATTCAGTGTATTACAGAATCAAGACCTGCAGGCATTCTATCCCGGCACTCTTTTGGAAACTGGTCATGACATCATATTTTTCTGGGTCGCCCGTATGGTTTTCTTCGGGCAGAGGCTGCTCGGAAAACTACCTTTCAAGTAAGTTCAAAACCTCATTTTTAAACTGGTTTTGGTTTTGCGAGCTTATGTTTTTGTTGTTTCTTTCTTTAGGACGGTATTTCTTCATCCCATCGTCCGGGATGCTCACGGACGGAAAATGAGCAAATCTTTGGGCAACGTGATCGACCCTATGGACGTCATTGAGGGGATAACTCTAGAAGGGCTACACGAACAGCTGCGGACGAGTAATTTGGATCCGCAAGAAATCGATAAAGCTATCGTCGGTCAGAAGCAAGATTTCCCCAACGGCATACCTGAATGCGGCACTGACGCCCTGAGGTTTGCTCTTCTCGCTTTCATGACGCAAGGTTGGTATGAGTGATTGCACTGGTTTACTATAAGTCATGCTTCGTAATGCGATCAGTGAGCTGAGTAAGAACCTGAAGTTCCATTTTTGTTTATTATTCTTGGACGGAGGTCGAAAATTCAGATCGACCTCAAACTTTGACATCATCCGTTTCATGACACGTATATTCCAAAAACAAAATGTCCGTCCGTCGTCCGAGCCGTTTTGGGCTGGGCAGTAGGTTTTTTAAAGTCTGAAATTTTGGCAAAATACTCGGTTTACCATCTAGTTGTCCCCGCAAGGTTTTCAGCCCGATCGCCCAAACCCGTGGGGCTAAAAAGGGGCTACGGGAGGGGTTTTTGTAGGGTTTCGGCTACGGGGTCGAGTTAGGGGTCGTTTTCGACGTATTTTTTGACGTAGAATCCATTTTTGGGGATCCCAGAGCGATTCAATTTCACCGTGGGGATCTATGGGTCTACAAATGGGATTTTTGAAGGATGCCAGGATGCAAAGTAGAATGAGGTGACGTTTTCCGAGCAATTTCGGAAGCATAATCCATTTTTCGGGATCCCACATCTGTCCATACATAGGTATCACTTTTTTCTTCTTTTTTTTTTTCAGAAATATTTTCTTATTGGCACAAAATTAATTTTTGCACAATTACCTGCATAAAACAATAATGAACTCTTGTATAAAATTTTCAGCGTTTTGGGTTATTTCCATTTAAGAAAATTGAGTTTTACAAAAAATTCTCTTGTTTCAGGGCGAACACTCAATTTGGACATCCTCCGCGTCCAGGGCTACCGGTTCTTCTGCAATAAGCTTTGGAACGCTGTCAAATTCGCGCTAATGTACTTCACGGACGACTTCGTCAAATCCAGCCCGTCAACGAGCGCCGACAAACTATCCGTAAACCGAACGACTCTGTCTCTCCTTTTAAAAACCGGGGACTCTGAAAGCTTGGCAACGTGCAGCCGCCTTTTAGAACAATATAGCTATTTGAACGGTTACGAGGTGTCGGGTTGTGATTTCTTTGTGAGTGCAGTGGCCCGCAAGAACAAGTGGAAGACGTCGGGTTGTCCTCACTTGGATAGGTGGTTCAGGCACATTAACAACATTACTCCGAAGGGCGTTTTCGAGGTAACTGGCTTTGTTTGCGCTTACTAACATTTTGGCTTTTATCAATTGCTGCTGGTGGGGTGTGTTTGGACTTGATGGTTGTATAACCCGGCTTTAAATGTGATCAACCTGATTTTGCGGTTTCCACAGTGGGTTGACTCAAATGTGTGGAGCTTGAGACTATGGCTCCCCCCCCCCCCCCCCCCCGGGTTGCTGCTCCTCGGGTTGAGGAAGCCCAATAGTCCAGTTGGTATAGGGTGAAATAGGGGGGGTACTTGGAAATAATTCGGGATAAAACGAAACTTTCAGAGGATTTGTATGGGTGCCTAGTAGTAGTAAATTCAAGGTTTTCTATTAAAAATACCCTGAGGTGGCCGAAAAACCGCGATTTGTTTGCAGTTGTTTCAGTTTTTCGCTTATAACTTGGAAACGACGCATCCTACAGAAAATGTGACTCTCTCCAAAATGAAACAGCATAACATTTGGCGTCGAATGACCTCCTAAAACGTCAAAATCGGACCGGCCGTTCAGCCACAATCGATCGTTAAAGTTCGTCAATTTTTACCAACTTTTTTGTTTTTACCAAACATACAAGTGTATATTAATTATTGTTTACGATTCATTACATTTATTTTTAATTGTATATAATAAACACTTGTATGTTTCTATGTTTCTAAGACAAAATTGTATGTTTTACCTATTCTAACTCCTGGCCATTACAATTACTAATCTAATGGCCCCTTTCGTGATGACCAGGGGGGGGGGGGGGGGATATTCGTAGTACGTATAGTATACGTAGATGTGGTGACAAATGAAAGTTAGCGACAAAAATGAATGATGTGGGGTTCGAAAGTATTTCCATTAGGAAATACAGTTTTACCAGAAATTCGCTGACACGACTTCATTTGGTTTACACCTTGTATCTCAGCGCTAGGGTGAGTAAAATTTCATGTTAGGAAGTTTTCCAACTTAAAATTTGATTCTCTACAACTTTCATTATGTGACATGTTTCGTTTGGGTTAGCCGTTTTTGAGATACAGGCCTTCAAACTCGAAGATAGCCCATTTTTAAGCCAAGTTGGTAAAAATTGACGAACTTTAACGATCGATTGTGGCTGAACGGCCGGTCCGATTTTGACGTTTTAGGAGGTCATTCGACGCCAAATGTTATGCTGTTTCATTTTGGAGGGAGTCACATTTTCTGTAGGATGCGTCGTTTCCAAGTTATAAGCGAAAAACTGAAACAACTGCACAAAAATCGCGGTTTTTCAGCCATCTCAGATTTTCCATAGGGTATTTTTAATAGAAAACCTTGAATTTACTACTACTAGGCACCCATACACATCCTCTAAAAGTTTCGTTTTGTCCCGAATTATTTCCAAGTCCAAATCCTATAACGACTGGACTACACGTTTAAACCGACCCAAATCGCACTAGTAACTTTCCACGTTTCAATTTAGAGGCGAGGTTTCCCGGCCATCGCAGCTCTTCAAGTTCCTTCAAGAAGATTTATTTGTTTGCCGGGTTTGATTTTTGTGCAATGTGGTAGGCCACTTCTTTGGGGCCTTTGGTGCTGAGAGATGCAGGTATCGATACCGAATTCCTTAATTTCTTTGTCCGTATTCCCCAGCCCATTGTTACATTCTGTTCAGTAACAACAAGCGCATTTGCTGAAAAATAAAGCCGGGCTCGACCCCAATCTGTGGAGCTTCGTAATTGTTCGGGGTCGTTTCGGTTTGGGCGTTCAGCAAAATGTTGCTCTACAAACGCCTGTTCTTATAGGTGAGAGGGAACGAAAGCCCGTTGGACCTGTGGATGTTGAGTCGACTCTCCGCAGCCGTCCAAATCACGAACGACGCCCTCGAATCGTACGATTTCGTCGCGGCAACAACCGCCTGCTACAACCTGTGGTTGTACGATCTCTGTGATGTCTACCTGGTATGCAGATACTCGAAAAGAAAAAAACAAATTGTTGAAGTGTTGTTTCAGTTTCGACAACATGTACGCTTTGGTTTCAGGAATCATTGAAGCCTGTGTTTGCCAGCGGAGACTCTCTCGCCATCCTGGCGGCTCAAAACACTTTGTATTACACGCTCAACACCGGTTTGAGGCTTCTGTCGCCGTTCATGCCTTTCATTACGGAAGAACTTTATCAAAGGCTGCCTCACGGTAACAGACAAAGAGCTCCGAGTATAGCTGTTGCCAAATACCCCGAACAGGTACGCAACAACAGCAAAAATGTTTCACGTGTAACAGATTTGCAGGTGTGATTTTTTGTAATGCTTAATTTTATCATAGGAAGAGTACCTTTGGCGCAATGTTGAATTAGAACTGCAAGTTGATTTCGCGCAGAAGATAATTCACAAAGTTCGGTCGGCTCGTTCGGACTACAACATACCGAGGAATTCCAAGACGGAAGGTGCGTTGAAAATTTTCCAGTGAAAATCCTGTTTTCTGGCGCTGCGATGAGTTCATTAGCACCAACGTCATTAAAATTGTGCTGTTTTGTATTTAGCGTATTTCAAGGCGTCGGACTCCTACACGACGGACCTTGTCGACAATTTCGCTCCCTTCATCACGCTGTTAAGTGGCTGCAGCTCCCTCAAGAGCACCGAGTCCGCCCCAGAAGGATGCGTCATACTGACAGTCTCCGATAAATGTCAAGTGTTCCTCGTTCTGAAAGTAAACAACTTGACTTCGTTCGTACGCACGAGCACATATTTGAAGCCTCTTCTACAACTTGGCCATTTTTTCAGGGAATGATCGACCCGGCGAAGGAAATCCAAAAGTTAGAAAAGAAAAAGGATTTCCTCCTCCAAAGCGTATCCAAACTCGAGACGGCCATGTCGTCCAAAGACTACGACGTCAAAGTGCCGGAAGAGGTGCGAGCCGTCAATCAGGAGAAACTGGCACAAAACAAAGGCGAGCTCGACAAACTGGCTGAAGCTTTGGAAGTTTTAGCGAAGATTTAAAGCAATTTGGCATCCACCGCGTCCTACCGTTCCAAGCGAATCAAACGTTATTTGATATTCCCTACTATTTATTGTTTTAAATAAAAACGAGATTATCCGATTATTATTATTTTTTATTTTTATTTATATTTATTTATTTTTTTATTTTTGATCCCATTTGAGATATTGTGTGTACTTCAGGGCATGTCTGGCGATTTGTAAATCGTCTTCTTACATCCATGTTCCAAGGAAGAACTTCTCCATTGGAAGACGATTGTAAATTTTACGAGGCACAGTAAAGTGAAATAATTATCAAGTGTTTCCTAAATAACGGGCTACTCCTTAGTATTCACGAGGTTGATGGTCAAGTTTTCTCTCCAACAATCGGAATTATTCCAATTGCTTGTCAAGTTCATGGCAAATTTTAGGTCATTTTTTAGCGTTTGCAGATGAAAAATGCAAATTTTGTGGGAATATTACATTTGGGGAAGATGGTTTTGCACGTTAATCCTACCAAGTTGGTAGTACCAACTCGGTGGCCTAGAAGGCTTGACTGAAGAAAGGGGTGGGTCAAAGGTGGACCTGTGACTTAAGGCTCCTAATCCCAGAATGTTATTCAAATCCACGGGACAGCAAAACACGTCATATAGCTATTATATATAATCTATACATAGATTTTAGTCGTAATATTATTACCTACTACTAAAATTCCATGGTATGCGGCCTTACTTGGCCATAACCCATTCACTGCGGAACCGTAAGGCTTGTAAGCAAATTCTCACGTAGGTAAAAAACACAAACGTGGTCTGCCATAGCACGAGAGGCTAGCCGGAGCGGGGAGCTTAGTTCCTCAAACTGCCGCTCAAGCGCTGCGCGTCACTTAACCAACCTCGCCTCGCATTTTTGAAACTGGAAAACCAACTCCAACCAAATAGCCACCCGATCACGAAACACGAAAAAATAATAATATTAAAACAAATCAGCATATTATGCTGATTTGTTTTATTGTCTCAAGTAAGGGCCTCAATAGGTAGGGACTCTGGTTTCCACCAAAATATAATTATATAGTAGGTACACCTATAACTGTAATACCTATAACCTACCCTCAAAACTGTACGCCCAGAACCCTCAAAATTTCGGACTTGGTTCGTTTAACACATAGCTATCCTTGAAACTAAGCGTTTTATTAGGTGAAACCAACGGGAGGGACATACTAAGACATAAAATGTCAAAACATCTTTGAGCGGAGAGTAAAAACAATGCTCACAGGTCCTTAAACAGTTTTATTTAGTTAGGTAGGAACTTTTTTCTCACAACCTTCCATAGCAGAAACGTAAATATCACAGGTAATAATGCCCAGGTTATTTTTATTGCGAGGATATCCGTAAAGGCTCGCTTAAGATTCACACACACGGTCAACTTATAACTTTGGGGGAAAAAAAAAACAACTAGGTAGGTAGGTACTCATTTAAAAAATTAACTTTACATACATATCTAATTATCTAAAAAAAAACTCTATTTATCTGATTGAAAGGTACCTACCTACCGACTAAAATGATCACAAAATACTTAGGTAGGTAGTACCCAGGTGGTAATCTAGGTTACCAGGAACTTGGAAAATACCTACCTATATTTATGCTGGTTAATTAATTATTGCAAAGATATCACCAAGTTAAATCACAGAAAGTGTCATCTTCAACAGAAAGAAAAAATGTAAACTTAAACAAAATAGGGTACCTCGGTATCTAGGAAACTTCAAAAATACCTGTGCCTACAACACAAGCGCTCAGAGTTGCAACTAGTGCATTTAATGACCATTTGACAGCTAAACACGACCCGAAAACATTAATATTAACAAAAACTTTAAACAGAATGTCGCATGCCGAGAAATGAGAGAGGGATGGGATTTGTTCTCTGTTACTCTGTGGGGATGGCCGAACGGAAAAAACAAACATTGATAAGTGGTGTCATCAGTGGTGACACGCAGCGCTTGAGCGGCAGTTTGAGGAACTAAGCTCCCCGCTCCGGCTAGCCTCTCGTTGCCATAGCAGAACATCAGCGGAGCAAAATTTGCATTTAATGACCCCTTAAATTGCCTTTAAAAAGAGTCTGATGACAACGAAAAGACTATAGGTACTGGGTGGCTTATCAGTAACGTATGTATGTATACGAAACGAATGAGAGACCAACTTGTGACGTGTGGGGAAGGAGCGGCTCCCTGTTTCCCACGTACGAAAGAGGACGTTGGCGATCTAGCAGGTAAGTACCTACTACTTCCACCTTCCGTTCAATGTGTCACGGTATACACTGCATGTGGTTGTTCCCACATTTCAGTTTAAGAAATGTTTACTCAATTCTTTTTTTTTTTAAACAAATTTTCGTGGCAATAGAAATCCTTTTTTATGGCAAACGCAACGATTTAGAATCAAGAAAAATCTTTTTTTACCGAATACAAATCAAAATTTGATTTTTAAATTTAATTTAAAATCATTATCTTAATTAAAAATAATAATTTCTTTTATAGCTATAAAAGTAGCAAATTTTTTTAACCCAATGCTATTTCAAAACGCTGCAAGTTTTACAACAAGGGTTTACTATTCCTATAGAATCTGATATAGGTTAGTTGTGCAAAAATTAATTCTGTGTCATTAAAATATAAAATTTAAAAAAATATATTTTTGAAGAAATTAAAAAAAGGTATTTTGGTTTATTAGCCGTGGAATAATTAATTCACCTAATGTAATCGCGACAGAGGTCGAAAATTCGGATCGGCCTCAAAATTTGACATTATACGATTTTTTTCGACGTGTTTTAGACTCCAAAACCGAAATGTCCGTTCGCCGTCCGAGCCATTTTGGGCAGTAGGATTTTTTTATTTTATTTGACCAAGAACTCGGTTTACCATGTAGTTGTGCCCGCAGTCCGATCGCCCAAACCCGAGGGGCGCTCGGGGGCTAAAATGGGGCTACGGGAGGAGTTTTTTTTACGGTTTTCGGCTACAGGGTCGAGTTAGGTGTCGTTTTCGACATATTTTTGGACGTAGAATACATTTTTTGGGGTCCCAGGACGATTCGATTTCAGCGCGGTGAAATCGAAACAGGGTGAAATTTCTAAATAATAATACCTATTATCCAACGACGGATCTCTTTGTTATAAGTACATAACTTAGTGATACCTGATTTGGCCGAGTGGCTGTGGGCGCGACTCAAGTAGCTATCAGCGCTGCATTCTGATGAGCCCACGGGTTCGAATCTTGTTGAAAATCATTGCAATTCTGCGCACAACGTGTGCAGCTGGGTTTATGGGCCCCGCTTAGGTCAAAAGTCTTGACATAAAACACTTCTCTTTGCCTGGCCCTACCTGATAAATCCCTGGATCAACCCACCACCGAGGGTAGTAAACAATAAACAGGTGCTAACATCAGTGTGCCCAAACGCTCTCGGTAATTTCCCCAAAGCCGGGCTAAAATTTCCCGTTTTTCAAATATTCGTGTAAATTCAACTAAACTACCTCAACTACAATGGACGGTTGTATTTGAAAACTGGATTTTGAGTTATATTGTATCAGAAGACAAGTTTTGAAACTGTGTTAAGCGGTAAAATTTACTACTTTGAAATATGGTTTGTGATTAGGGAAATTTCTCTTCGGTTGGCAACTTATTCATGTCAAAAGATAACGCATATCAGTGTGGGCCACTTGTTTGCTTCCGGGTTTTCGGGTTTAGACAAGTTTTCTTGGCATTTGGTGGAATGTAAGTTTTAAGTGACGAGGTTGTGAATAACATTTTATAGCACTTTAATATCTGCTATACTATGACGTGATTATTTGGTTGTGTACCTGTATTGATCATGCTCAACGCCTGCATCACGTGATTTCCTCTTGAAGGGGTTGTGACCCTTCAATTTTCACCCCAGCCTTTACACCCGATCGAACTGTATTGACTCCGGTTTTCATTTGCAGGTCGTCCAGAGAAATAGTCGTCGTTGATTCCGAAGGCGACGTTGTGGACAAGTTGGCTAGCAATATCCAGCTTATTGCCGAAAACGCTATAAATGAAAACGGTCGGTTTACAATCGGCCTGTCGGGCGGTTCCTTAGTTGGATTTCTCAAACGAGGTTTGCCCGGGATACAGACCGACTGGAGCAAATGGGTTTTGGCCTTCTGCGACGAAAGGGTAGTTCCTTTCGGAGACGGCGAGTCCACTTTCGGAGCTTACGTCAAAGCGCTGTGTGGCGGAGGGCCGCTCAAAGAGGAACAGTTTATAAAGATCGACCCAACTTTGGATGGTTTGTATGAGAAAATATCACTCTACATGACATAGACCACAAAAACACTTGAAGCCAATAAATTACTAGGGATGTGAAAATAATCGATTTTTGAAAATCGCAAGAATTCATTTTTGGTTTATTATTCTTGGAATAATACACCTATGTTTTCGCGACGGAGGTCGACGACTCGGATCGGCCTCAAAATTTGACATTATCGGTTTCAAGAGGTCTAGATTCTAAAACCGAAATGTCCGCCGTCCGGGCCGTTTTGGGGAGTAGGAATTTTTTTAAATATCTGAAATTTTGACAGAATACTTGGTTTATCATCTAGTTGTGCCCGCAAGGTTTTCAGCCCGATCGCCCTAACCCATGGGGCGCTATGGGGCTACGGGAGGTTTTTTTTAAGGCTATGTGATCGAGTTAAGGGTCGTTTTCGAAGTATTTTTGGACGTAGAATCCATTTTTGGGGGCCCCGGAACGATCCAATTTCATTGTTGCGATTTATAGGGCTTCCATGGGGTTACAAATGGGATTTTTGAAGGATACCAGGAATTCAAATATTTTTCAAGAAAACAAAAAAAAAAAAAATTTGTGAAAACAAAAAATCCCCCAAAAAAGTTGAAAAAATAAAATTCCAAAATTTTTTTTCTAGAATTTGTTTCATTGACACAGAATTTAATTTATTTAACCTATATCAAAGAATAATAAACCCTAGTGTAAAATTTGCAGCATTTCTTAAATGAAAATAAAATATAGGTAGTCGAAATTAGTGAATAAAAACACCGAAACTAAATTTTTCCCCTTCAGGGAAAAACATCAGATCATGGATATGTCTTTGGTAAATATCACCAACTCCATAGTGCGAGTAGAAACAGTTTCTAGTAACCAACCGCCAAACTTCCTTACAGACCAATCATGTGATTATAGTTTTCGCGATTATGTTGCGTAACAAATTTTGGTGTTACGCAAATTTTAGAATGACCCCCAGCCCAAAAACATATCCATGTTAAAAGGCTCGACTCCGAATTTACACGAGAGTGAGAAATCATTAGGTATTTCAGTTGTATGTAAGAATGTCAAACCCTAATATATAACTAACTCAATACAAAAATAGTTTTTAATAATTTTTGGAAACTCCTCATTTGGAGAGCCCTATATATTTTTTTTGACCCAGCTCTATGAATGTTTTTCACTTTTATTTGCCTTATTGAAATACTGGGTGATGAAGCTTTCCCCCACAGCCCTCGTCACCCACCCCCCATAAATGTAAGCCTCGCGAATTCCTCGAATTCATGGGAGTGGCCGGGGCTGGCGAAACAGCGCTTGGAGGCCAATCCACAAATATCAGTCCTCGCCTTGTTTAATGGCATCCGCGACGAATTTTTCATTGCCACCTCGCTTCGAATATCAGGATGTTTTCGTGCTCTCCGAAATTACGTTTGACGCTTACAATCCAACGTCATCAGTTACTCGGCGCTTCCAAATTGTTTGAATTCATCAACTTGTTCTGCGTTTTTTCAGTTATATCAGCCGCCAAAGACTACTCCGCCAAATTAGCCGACAAGTTCCCCTCGGGCCTACCCCGGTTTGACCTTCTGCTCCTCGGTATGGGGCCCGACGGTCACACGTGCTCTCTTTTCCCCGGACATCCCGCCCTCGACGTCACCGACGTTTGGGTGGCTCCGGTCGACGACTCGCCCAAACCGCCTCCGAACCGAGTCACCCTCACTTTCCCCGTTATCAACAACGCCGCCAACTGCATCTTCGCCATGAGCGGCCAAGGGAAAGCTGAAATGGTGAAGGTACGTTGCTGTTGAGACAATTTTACTTTTCTACACCCGGACCCTTTCTGATTGTCTTATTATTATTTTTTTTTTTTTCATCAGAGGATTTTAACAGACCTTGAGAATCTCCCGGCCGGTACAGTTTTGCCAACAAAAGGCAAAGTTGTTTGGATCCTCGATAAAACGGCCGCTTCGCTCCTGTAGATTGCAGCAATACAACACAGGTTCATCTCTTCAAGCACCTGCCACCATCTGGTAACTCACCTCGTTGACGACGTGATAGGCTGTGATTTTAAGAAAATGTGTGAAGTACAACCTCCTCAAACGATCTATTCTATTAATAAAAATGGACGCCTGTATGTTTGTTTCAACATCACCCACAAACGGCTGAAACAATTTCCTTGCGGGTGGGCGCAAATTGACAAGCGAGTTCAAACTTAAGCAGGGCTTCATGGAGACCTCTGGGAATGATTAAGAGAAAACCAGGTTTTGAGAAATAGCGGGAGTTTTACGAAAAAAAAAAAAACGATTTTGGTTTATTATTCTTGGAATAATACACCTATGTTTTCGCGACGGGGGTCGACGACTCCGATCGGGCTCAAAATTTGACATTATCCGTTTCAAGAGGTCTACATTCTAAATCCGAAATGTCCGTCCGCCGTCCGCCGTCCGCCGTACGCCGTCCAGGCCGTTTTGGGCAGTAGGAATTTTTTAAAAAATCTGAAATTTCGGCAAAATACTTGGTTTACCATCTAGTTGTGCCCGCAAGGTTTTCAGTCCGATCGCCCAAACCCGTGGGGCGCTATGGGGCTATAATTGGGCTACGGGAGGGGTTTTTTGAAGGCTTTTAGCTATCGGATCGAGTTAGGTGTCGTTTTCGAAGTATTTTTGGACGTAGAATCCATTTTTTGGGGTCCCGGAACGATCCGATTTCACTAGGGCGATCTTTAGGGCATTCGTGGGGCTAAAAATGGGATTTTTGAAGGATCCCAGGATGTTAAATATTTTTCGAGTAAAAAATACAGAGTTTTTGAAAAAACACATTTTTGAACAAAAAAATCCAAAAAAAAATTTTTTTTGAGATAAAAATCCAAAAAAATTTTTTTTTTTTAATTTTTCATTTACAGAATTAAATTTCTGCACAAGTAACGTATATCAAAGAATAATAAACCCTTGTGTAAAATTTGCAGCGTTTTTTTCTTCTGTTCGATATTTCGTGCGAAGCACGGGTGTCCCAGCTTTTACGAGCTATCGTTACGAGGTGATTTGATTCTTCACTTCTTGTTACTAAGAAAAATTACGACTTGTTAGAACTTTGAGTTGACGGGTGGCTACGGGTGTTCCGAGTGAAGCATGGGTTGCATTATTGATAGGTGATGGGCGGGAATTTTATATTTCGTGCAACGCCACGGGTGTTCCAGCTATAAAGAATAAAACAAAACTAGTTTATCATCAATTTTATTTGTCTAAGAAAAATCACAAATGTCTGTACGAGTTTTGAACATCCCGTTTCAAGATTGCTGATCTACAGTACCCTTCAGAACCATAGCACAATTGAATCTTTAAAACTCAAATATAACAGTGACGCAGAAAAAAAAATCATGATTTGTAAAAACATTTTTGTGATTGCCAATTTTTGTTGTTGGTCGTTGATGTCACTTAGGCTACAGTTACACCAATCACTATGTTCCTAGAATATCCGGATTTTAATGTCTTAGAGGCCTGGTTTGAAAATAGGCAGTCGACGCACTACCAGTGTTGTCAATGTAAATGCAGTGTTGCCGAATTTACCATCTTGAAAAATCTTTCAAACGTTCCTCCAAAAGACAAATGGACATTAAATAAAACAAGCTGCCTAAATTAAGATCACATTAATTTTTACGCCACATCTACAAGGTTTTTTAAATTTTATTTTTTTTGAAAATTCTCTTCACTTTTTTTTTTTTTGGAATTTAGTAACACTCTGAAACATACACGTGAAAATTCCGTTCATGGATGGGAGGTTTTGCAATCCTATACACATAAATCTACTCTAAAAAAATTATTCGATCTATTCCTTCTCATACGAAAAAATCGTTTCGGCGGACCGAACGGGAAATAACGGCTAGAAAGGGGGGAAATATACATTTCAAGATGGGCAGGAACATGTGTTTGAACACACATAAGTCGTTCTCATCAACAAATGTTTATGTACAACGAGGAACTTAAAATTATTTACATGAATTTGACGAGCAATGGCAGTTTTGGATGAGTTTTGAAAAGACCCGCTGAGACCGTGTTTTGGCGGAATTCGTGAAAAGGTCGTAAGATTTTTTCAAAACCTTCCGGATGTGTAAAACAAATATTGCTGGAAAGTTTTTTCAACAATTGAAATAAAATATCTTCGACAACTTTAATAATTCAATGACACAACAGTTTTTTTACACAACCACTTGTAAACGTCTAGTAACTTTTAAATTTTAAAATATTTAACATCGTATTAAAACAATATATTACAGTAATAATGTGGGAGAGATTTATTTACAAGGGATTTTATGACAAAAACATATAAATGGTTGGCTATTTACACTATGAACACCATACAAAATATTTATTTTCTAAACACGTTTCTAAACGAAGCATAACGAAATTATGCCGAAAGAATAAGTATTCAAACGAATGAATAGTAAAAATGTTATGATTTGCTATATGACCCCCCCCCCCCCCCCCGAAAAAAGTTTCTATCACATTCTCAAAACATCCAGAAATCACTAAAAAATAAATCCCTGATCACACTCGTTTAAAATTCCCGATTGCGACGCGGGGATCTTTCCGTGCTCGAACATCGTTTGACTTGAACAAATTTTGAGCACTGTAAAATGGAGAATAGAGGAGTTGCTAGGTCTGAGAATCATGAAAAATTTTTTGAAAAACGAAACAAAATCTACTCTCGATGTGGAATCGGGCTTGGGAACTTGTAGGTTTGTTTTCTGAAAGAAGTGGGTACGAAGGATGTAAGCCTATGACGTAAGTTTGAGTCACTGCTATTTGAGAGGACCTCAATAGGACCTCATGCCGTGTCATTGAGCCAAGCATCTGCTTGTCGCGAGCTTTCGCTGATTCAACATGGGGAACTTAACATTCAGAAAACAATACATTTTTACAATAGTATGTGAGACCAACCCGAAAAGAAATCACTAAAGCGAAAACAACGCAAAAAGAGACGAGTCGGTTGTTCTGAAAGTCACACAGTTTCAGGGAGAAGTCCGCAAGGAGAGCTGTTAACACAGGCCTGCTAGCACTGCGGGGGTTGGAAATCGCTTGCAGAAAAAGCCGCAGAAACCGCTCTTGTGGGCGTGGCATTTTGCAACCTGTCCACTCTTGAAGTCAAGCTCGAAGTAGAATGAGCTCCTTTAATGATTTTTGAAAATGTTTTTCCTGCAAAGGTCGTGCTTCAAAAGTTACGAAAACGGGTCCATATTGCACAAACCCCGTTTCAATTATTTATAGGGCATTAGGAAAAATATAATATTTGAATTCCGAGGTCTGGAGAGGGTACATGACGTGGGCTGCTTCGTCGTCTTTTGATTGGCCGGGAGATCCCTCTCTCTCTCATCTACGCAAGTCAGCCAACTTTGCTACGCGAAAAGTCGACCCCAAAAATCGAAAATCGTGTTTATCATTATAGAAGGTCATTCGAAAATTGAGCATCGAGGTTATTATCAAAGAAGGTTATTCAAAAATCGACCTGGGCCGAGTGTTTTTATTCCGATTTTGTTCAGATTTGTTATTTAGCGCTCTGGCGGCTCAGTGCCCAACTACTCGACGCCCAGCCTGGCGAGGTGTGACGTCAAATTTGCCCGGCGTTCATTTCAAAATCTCTAACATTTCGAAAACAGCTCAGCACGTACCTATACGGATTTTCGAACTAAAAATTGGGGTGTATGGGTTTTAAAGGGTGCTGAATCTGAATATGTTGTCAGAAATGCTGAATTCAGACCTTTTCAAGAAGCCCATTGTTTTTGTTTACTCTATTCCACCCAGGCCAGATTCATTCAATTGCTCAGTTCCCCTGCAATTCTAAAAGGTTCTCAGTTTTTTCTCCTCATCATCCTCCTTTTCAACGGCTTTTAATAAAAGCCATCTCCCTGATTCTCTGACCCTCCTGGATTCTTATCTAGTTTTCCTTTCTAATTTTTTCTTGTATTTTCGTTGAAAGTTTCCCAATCCAATCCTTCCTGATTCCTCCTAACTTCCCCTTGATCGTTTCTGTTTTGTGTTTCGTACCGATTTTTAATACCGTGCAAGGTAGAATAGGGGAAGTGCAAAAACAGGGTAAGTGCGCAAGTGGCATGTAAGAACTACTGCAATTTCCACTGGATGCCATCTTGTGGCTACACTTGGAACTATATGCCTGACATCACGCAAATGTAACCTACCTGGAAGGTTAAGTAACACCATTTCACTCAGCTGCTTAGTTTCATCCTTCAAATCGGTGAGTATTTTCAGATGGTTTAAAGTTTGTTTTTAAGCTCAGTAATTATAATTCACTCCAATAACTGAAATTGAGTGGTATCTTTTCTCAGTTGGGCCCTACCTTGCACTTACCCTATTAGCTTTTCAAGAAGGGTGATAAGCAATTTTTGCTCCCATTGTCCACGTACTGACTTGATGGTCTTTGATAGCTGTGTGAGATTTTGCTGTATTTTATACTTTCAAATCGCTAAAGGATTATTGGGAGATTTTATTTTTCGCACTTGCTCCGCTGAAACCAGAATATACATTCCAAAGCTTAAACAGACTCGTTATGCACTTACCCTCTTGGGGCAAGTGCGAAAGTTGAACTTGGACAGCCATTTCGGCCATAATGCTCGCAGTTGACAAGGCTGCGAAAAACAAGGGGTCCGGAGGTATCCAGGGCAAAATAGAAATAAACAACGTCAACAGCTGATTTTTGAGGTTTTGTTCAAGCACTTCCCTCTCCCTACCTACCAATTTTCGTCCCTTCCAATCGACTTTTCTTTTGAGGGTCAGAAAGTATGGCAGTGGGGAAGCCAACTCAAATAGTAGGCCTACCGACTCAAACTTACATCATTTTACATCCTTGTAACCAACTCCTTCCTGAAAATAAACGAGCAGTTTCCCGAGCCGGACTTCCCTTTAGTATTCTGTATCAAGTTCACAGTTTTGAAGGAGATCCGCGGACCAAGCAACTTCATTATTGCTAAAGGGTAATTTCAATTATAAAATCAACGCTGCTTCAATTTTGAATAGTAAGAAATTAGTTTTCCTCGTTGAAGCGTCCGTAGCCGAATCGGCCCTTTTCGTATTGGCGTTTGGGACTTACGAACTTCATCACCTTTTGATTCAATTTCTCTGCAGAAAAATGAAGGCGTGTTGTAAGTTAGGCCAAGTTTGGATAATATTGCTCAGAATAAATTGAACGTAATATGAAAGCTAGGCTTACTGTGCCTTTTTTTTTTCATTATTTGTCGGAACCGTTTATTGCCGCAAAAGTCGAGTTTTCGGCCAAAATAAATTCGTTGCATTTCGACATTTTAAATTTATAGCCAAACTAATATCATCATAAACACTGAAAGGTTTGGGTCTCCAAACTATTCCACTTTTTTCTATTTCCCAATTTCCTTAATATTATTTTCATTTTTTTCAAAACAACTAAATTACTAGACTTCACCTTTGCGAAAAGCTTTTGTGAAAAATTTGACACATTAAAATATTTCTGTCATTTAACAAACACCAAACGATGAAATGTTTAGGTTCCAATTTTTTATTTTTCAACGCTCGTGGAGTCTCAGATGTACCGATTTTGATATTTTCTGTTCATGCCCTGTTTTTGGATGTCGCTCTCTGCTCGTCTCGTTGTTCCTTAGTTCCTTTTTTGTTTTTTTCTTCTCACAGCAGGGCAGGGAACGATGCCATAGTTTTGATTAGTAATAATTGACATTTTGAGCAAATTATATTAGGCTACCTCACAATCTCAATATAAACTGTCAAAATCGTTGAGACAGGTAAATAAAATACACAGCAGTGGTGGATGAAAGTTTGGTGAGAGCAAAAAGCTGCTAACGGCTTATATGGATCTAGTTTTCAATTTTTGTCAATATTAAAAGCCCAATCGAGACTGCTGTGTTATTTTTTTTACCCGATCAAAACGCCCTTTCGTACCCTACGTTCCCCGAAATACTACTTATGTACAAATTCTACATCAGTCCCTAAGAATTTCACCTCCCGCTACTGGTAACGACGCTAATAAGGTACCTTACGTTAAGTAACTACCTACGCAAACGATACATAACTGACGTGCGTCAGGGGCACGGACGTAAAAATCACGAATGTAATGAATTTCTATCCGTTGATTGTCTTTTCGTGATGAAATTAGCTCTGGAAACGCAACTTAACGATTTGTACCTACTTCATGATTGATTTCGACAATGATGCCCTTGACGCAAGCGACCAGACAAAATAGAACTTCAAGGCCCAACGTCCAAAAGAGAAGGACTTCAAAAGAGGAGTCATTGAATTAAAAAAAAAAAAAAAAAAAAACAATTCGGTGGAAGAGTCAACCTTTTATACTAGAAAACTTCAATAAATTTTGACTATTAGCCATTACATAAACATTTCAAACATTTAAACAACACAAACTTCTCAATAAACACAACAGTCACATTTTCAAACGACAGCTGGGGGAGAGGAATCTTCCCCTCATTTTCAAGGGTATAAGCTCTGCAGGTCGCTCAAATTAATTCGACTAGAAACGGCTGCAAGCGCGTTGGCGGGAACACCGGGCCTTCCTTCCCCGTTAACAGTAGAAGCAGTTCAGGTTCATAAACGCCACCCATCCCCATTAAGTTTTCGTCCCAGTCAAGGCAATCCATCCCTGGACGAAGTCTCTTGTTCTCAATTCATGCCCAACATGGCACCAACATTGAAAGCCTTGAATAGGTCTGGAAAGCTTGGGACCGTCTTGGCAAACCTTGGAATCCCCTTATCCAGCTTGGCACCAACTTTGTAAGCCTTGAACAGGTCTGAAAAGCTTGGGGCCATCTTGGTAAACCTTGGAAATCCTTATCCAGCTTGGCACCACATTGGCATGCCTTGGAAATCCTTATCCAGCTTGGCACCAACTTTGCAAGCCTTGAACAGGTCTGAAAAGCTTGGGGCCATCTTGGTAAACCTTGGAAATCCTTATCCAGTTCGGCACCACATTGGCATGCCTTGGCATTCCTTAGGTAGCTTGGAACCAGCAGAGAGGGGAAGTATTACTGCACGAATCAGGGAGTGTTTTAGTAATGGGAGTGCAGTGACCTCGATCTGTTGGAGAGTGCAGTGGTCCCTTTCTCTGGGTCCGAGATTGCAATGGCTAAACGGCCACGAAAGCACATCCAGTCCTCCCTCAAACCGTCGGGGAACACCTCAGCTTCCAAGACCAAAACACTTCGTAGAACGCACTAGGAGAGTCTTCACCTGCACTCCTGCTTTTTTCCTCCCAAACAAACGCCGGCGTGATCAAAGATCTAACGCTTTCAGGGCTCTGCCAAACACACCTTAATTATTTATCTACACAGCCTCACATAGATACACTAAATGCCCCCGTAATGTGTTGCGCCCACAAAAACAATAAAATTGTCAACTTCAAAACCCTCCGGACATTGAGCCTTATTTACGTCATTTAACCCTAAAGCATCAAAGTATTAAAAAACAAAGTAATGAACAATTACGAGTCAATTTCTAATACAATTTTGACGTAACAGAATAGGCCTTTTGAAAAGGTGAAAATAAGGGAAGAATGAAAGAAAGTGATATAGATTCGGGAATGCGCCATGTTTGTTATGTCAAGATTGTAAGTTGTTCAGAGGTGGCCGCCCAGCTCAAAATTTGAAGGTGCCACTGACGCTGTGGTTAACCTTCGGTGGGATTTTATGAAGTGGACGTCACTCGCTGGAAATTTGTTCCTACGCTACGCATCTTGCCAAGAGCAAGAGACTCCTGATGAAATACCCAAAGAAAGTTCCTTAAAATACTATAAATATCACATAAAAAACGGCTACGGACAGTGGCAGTCGAGAAGGGGGTATCGTCTTTTCGCGCGAGATGGAAGAATATTGTTAGAGATATTCGACGATGTCGCACTTGATGGCGATGTTGGGGCACGAAGCGATCGCCGCGCCTTTTCTTTCGGTGAGCAACTTCTGAAATATTGGGAGGATGGAGAGGTCGAGAAGTTCACCCTCCGACAGTGCCGTCCCCAGGACGTTCGGCGTGCTCTGGTACTGGGCGGGGGAGGGTTTCTTGAGCGAAGACGTAACTGGAAAAGAGTTGCGGTTGTAATAAACGCTCGACAAGAGTCTTCCGGCGTATTATGAAAATCCAGTTCACCTCTAGCGGCCGCTGAACCAGCAGAAGGTAATGTGCTGGAGCCGCCATGGCAGCACTTGTCCCGCCGTTCTGACACTGACCTCTGTATCACTGAGACGTCATCGTCAGGAACTGAAAAGTTCAAATTTTAGCACAAGTTAAATTCTCTTTTAGCTAACCAAAAAGGAAGCGGGTGTGTGTCCCATAATGGAGCTTCCAAATTGATGGCCTTGATAACTTCAGGATTGTAATTGGATGAAACCAGTCATGATTGACCCAAAAAACGTTGGAGAAGACCAACCAAGTCATAGTCGAAGGAGGAGATGTATTATACTTGCTATAATAGCAAGAACTCCAAATATTTTGTGGGCTTTCGCGTGCTACACAAACCCCACACCATTTTTAAAGCAAACTTAGATTCAAACTACCTTAATGGGTCCGAACAACATACTAAAAAATCAGAACTACATCACTTTTGCGAATAGTGTCGAAATTGACTACTGATTATTTTAGCCATAACCATCGCATGTCTGATTGTGGTAGGTTTTAAAAGGGGTGGTCTGTGGTGGCTGTCAAGTATACAAGTAGGTAAGGGTTTGAAGTATTCAACGAACGCCAAATATCCTGTCTCGTTAGGAATATACTGAAATTTCCATTCAACTGAATTTACCCTTCCGATCAGACTTGTTGAACGATCGGACTCTAATTGTCTCTTGGGCCACGACGGGGCCGTTATAAACACTGAGCCCCAGATCCCGAAAGTGGGAACAAGTTTTTCCCGAATAGCAAGCGGAACAACCGCAGACATGGCAGGCGAGGGCTCTTCCTAGAAAAAAAGCATCTTTACAAGGAGCCTATGACGTGCCTGCGGGCCAGAGTTGGGCGAGAAAATGACTTGCCTTCGTTGGTTGCTGGGTTGCTGCATCGCGTCCTGCAGTGGCGAGTCTGCGTCAGCCAGAGTTCATCCTGGTGGACAAACGTGGGCGTTCTCCTTCCAGGCATCGACGTTCTCCTTTGGGGCGGCGGGGTGTGCGACGTCCGAACTCCGCTGGACCGCCTTCGCAAGGAGTTGCTGCTCCCTCGAGGACACTCTTCCCACGACACGGCCTGGAACGCAGCGTTAGACTGCAATGTGCAGGCCAATGACAGATGAGTCAGTCTATAAACGTTACCTACCTTGCTTGACGAATGTGAAGAAGGCGACTGCTGTTGGGATTTGATGGCCTGACGAGCCTCGCTGATGACTGACAAGCTCGTGCCAACGTTCATCTCCTCCAGGGCCGCCACCGGCACAGTCGACGTAGGCGCTGTGCTGTTCGACGTCAATTTGGTCGTCGTCGGCGCACTCGAACTCCCGAATGTAGTTTTTTTCCTAAAGGAACAATAAGGTGGAAACACGGTTCAGTCAGCCCAAAATAAAACCAGTGGGACTGCTGATCAGTAAAATCTGACACTCAGGACTCGCTTGTTTCAACTTAGTGAAGTCGGTTTGTGTCTCTGTAGCAGGTATACTGTGCTGCCTTGGGGGCTACGCCAGCCAGCCCCCGACCGTATCCCACCTGGCCCCAGACCCAACTCGTTTTCAAAAGTGAGCAGCGTTTTTCATTACAGCCTGTGACTATCCCCTCAAGTGATACGAGTGTATCATGTATTGATTTAAATGTGGCAGGGAAGGGGGGGGGGGGGGGGGGGGGGGTTAGGACCCTCGTCGAGGGGCACATTCGAGTGTGTGTATCTGGCGCGCTACATGGCAGGTATTTCGGTTTGGATTAACCTCTCAGAACAGAATTAGATGTATTTCCAACGTTCCCAAATTCAAATCACCTTTAGGTTACTACCTCTCGAAAAGGTGAACTCTTTGCTCCTGAAACACCTTCGGGAAACGAGAGTGATTGATTATTGAGCCTCTTCCGGTAGTTCCCGTGATCATTTGACAGTCAATTTGTCCCAACAACTCACTTCTGCTGACTCGTGTCGACGACGGAGTACTCGCTGGGGGGTTGACTTTGACTCCCGCCAGACGGCGCCCCTCCAGCCCGGTCGTCGTGCGAACTCGTGTTGGAACAGACCGAGCTGATTTCCGTTGTTTCCGTTCCCGAAGGAGCTGTAACGCAAAATTCACTTCACTACGGGGCCCCTTCACAAAACAATGTCCCTCGGGCACGCCAAACAAGTGTTTTCATCGCATTAGCCGCACAACAAAACATGCAAAAACGTCATGCGAGACAACAGGTAAATTCACAATACGAGTTTTACGACACGATTTCGTCATTGGGCAACTTACAATAACCCCAGTTCCAGTCAAATGCTATTGGCAACACTGGCACAGCTGATCAAATGCGTCTTTCCGCTGATTTAGCCACGATTTTTATTAATCAAGTGCAAAGTGTTGGAAATGCTATAGTTTCGGCTCATTGTGTTAACAAGAATATATTCGGAGCTCATGAAAAACGTGATGACAAAAGCATTCGACTGCGCCCAGTACTGTGAATTGCAATCACGTCCAGACCAGTACAGTTTGAAGAGAGTGCAGAAAGTGATGGCATTTGAGCAAGGGGAAGATTTAAAAGATTTCATTCAATTTCAAAGTGGTTTAAGGGTGTTGATATGGTAGCGGTATAGTATGCGCTCTCAGACATTGAGAAACCTAGCATGAGATCTCAAACATCAGTTCACACCTGAAAGGAAGGATGAAGCTGTAGTGTTTTTTAGGCTCCCGCCAGAGAGCACTAACAGGCAGGCTGTCTTGGGTACCACCAGGACCATGAAGTGTACGTTGGGAAGGGGGGGGGGGCAACACCCCAGGCAGAAGCAGTAGTTCAACTGCTCTTATGGGACTGGATCCCGAGGGCGTGTGAGGGCGACTATAGGAGCTGCTTGGCCAGCTGTCGTCGCCAACTGAGCTATCGTTGCCGCCTGGGCCTTCAGGGCAGCTGCTGCAAAGGCACCGAACGCCCTCTGTCTGGATGTGCTGGAAACATACTTGCTCTAGTCTTCCCTCACAGCATCTCAGCTGGGCAGAAACAAAGGACATGTAAGCTGGCCGACGCCAGTGTAGGTCTGATGGGAATTTCCCGTGACTCCTCATAAACTGTGAGGCCTTGTGGTCAAGGGCATCTCCACCTGTCCAGCCTCCAAAGGGAATAACTCAAAGATGAGTTTCCTAGTGGACTCGGCAGCCCTCTCCTGCCACTGCCTGACAAGTCCAGCACATCCCAGCTTGACCACTTCTGACACGATTAACCCTGCTCACCTCCTACAGTCTGCAAAGCCTCAGCCATGACCCACTTGAGCATCCTGTAGGATCACGTCACCCAGACGAGGGTCGTCCTCAGTGCCAAGCTCAGTCTTCATTGTCCCTCCAAGAGGTCGAAAATCCCCCAACAGCATAGAAGATAAGTAGTGGCAAGCTTCACCAAACCATCTACCTACTCGAAACGCTAGAGAGATCACAATGTGATACTGTATGTCATACTGGTACCTCGGAGCAGTTTTCCGGTACCATTGATGGTATGTTTTCTTGGCCTAGTGTTCTAATAGTATTTGGAACTTTAAAATATTCAGTCGCGATTTTGTATTCTGTTTTTTCAAGCACTTGGTTGAGGCAGCAATGAATGTCTTTTTGGCTTTAACGATTGATTGTAGATGCACAGTACCAGCATTCAGGCACCAACAGAATCAATATTATTTATACAGTGGAGCAACTAACGTTTCTACTTTGGCCTAATTTAAAGAATTGCCTGATGTATTTCCCCCCTTGCTCGCAATGCCATTCACTCATAGACCCTCCTCTGTACAATGCTACACCATGCTCGTGCTGTTTTCAAATTCTGCAATCTTCTTTTTTTTGGGTCTTGCTGTCGACGGTCTTACTAACGTTCTTTTTTCAGCTGGGTGATTTCTTGGGGCGGCGGAACGCTCGCCGACACCTTGTCCTCTTGGCCGAGGACCTTGAGGAGGTTCTGCAGCTCGTTTTCCCGTTCGAGCAACATTTTCCTCCACCTCTGGTTCGAGTTCTTGGCCTCTTTGAATTTCTCCTCTAGCTCGGAAGAGTCCCTTCTCGTCTTGGACGCCGGTCTTAGCGTCGCTCTAATTCTCTTGTCAATCACGCCCTGCGGGTTTCGCCTAAGCTCTACCAACTGTAAAACAGAAGTGAGTGCATTTTTTTCCCCCCTTTCTATTCTCCCTGACTGCTTCACCTTCCCAGTTTACTTACCCACGGGCGAGCTTGCAGAGAATCGCAGTCAAAACGCGGCTTGAAAGACCAAACTCGAAATTCTGACTTGAAGGAAAAAGAATTAACAGTCTGCCTCTAAAATCAAGCAGCGCACTTTCAGTACAACTTCTGCAATACTGATGCATTTATGAAGCGTCCGAGACTGAAAATTCCACTCCCAATTTTCTCTTTACTAAAAACATGATCAGTCTTTCACGCCGCATCCCACCACAACTCTCTGCAAACCCCAGTTTTACCAATTTGACAGGAAGAGGATGGGAGGGTAAATTTCTTGGGGGATTTGAGCAAAGTAAATGCTATTTTCTGGCAGAAAATTAAACTTCATACAATCCTTCGTTTGAATTACAACACACATTGAACAAATTCGTGCCGAGTGCTAATTTTTTGAAATTCGGTAGTTTGCAGAATTTTGTAGTAGTGCTTTTCAAATTCACGATTTTTACCTCTGAATATTTGTTTCATTCCGTTTGAATTGAGTGACACATGCTGAAGTGAGATTAGATTTAGACCGAGGTTGGTAACGCGGTGAATGTGCGCACTTTGGCGTAGTAGAAACCTCGACAATGATGTGCTCTGGAAACTGTTTTTGTTCGTGTGGTTTTAACGCTGTAGCCGCCATAGCCGCTTTAAATCATGAGGTTAGTTATTGGAGCGTTACCCTTTCGATTGGTAGTCAAATTCAGTATGTTAGGAGTGAAATCAAGTCGGGAAAGAGAGGGTGGGTGTCGTGTATGGGGATATATGGGGACCCTTGACAAGTTGACTGCTGACATCAGCGGCAGGCGACGTGAAACGGATCAAAGGGGATTCTAAAACGGCGAAAGCCTTCAGTTTCGGCCTCGGGAACAGTTCGGTCGGGGAGCATACGAGGTGACGTGGGAAGGTTCCAATGCGGAGGCTAAAAGGTGTACTGCGGTGGGGGGCTAGTAAAATGCCTTGTGACTGACAAGGGTGCCCCTCACCCCCCTCACCCGGCCGTCGAAATGCCTCTGGCAGCATTTCCATCTTCATTTCAAATCAGAAACCCCACTCCAGTTAAAACGACGATAACTAAAAGCCCCCAAAGTTGTTGAACTGCCATCCCTCATTGAATCCTCTTAGCTATTAAGGTCGATATCACTGCCGAACACAAGCCCAACCTTGTCAATTTAGGAATCCCGGGGCCATCAACCTACCAAGTCTATGAGAGGTGGCAGGCCAGCGCGCGGAAATTTAATCTTCGTTTCTTGCGACACGTCAAACTTCCAGATGAAGTATAAAAACTGAACGTATTCCGCGCAATCATCGCCCAAGCATCAGCCATTTTGAACTCAATTCTTTGCGTTTTGACCTCTCGTAACTCCTTCAGTGCGGTGAAGGTCGCTGAAAAAAAGTGGAGTCTAGCGTGCTCTTTAACTAACCGTCATGATGGTCACCACTCATCATATCAAACAGTTATCCCATCCATAAAGCTTGGTTCACATGGCGTCCGTAACGCGTGTATTCGGTGATCTCATTGGAGGGCTTCTGGGCGGGAAAACTGATCAGCCAATCAGATTGCCGAACGCACGCGTTACGGACGAGTTTTTTACACCATGAGTACACAACCCACCGACAGATGGTACCCTACAGTGCCAAAGTGGTGGCCCAAGAATCAGGTTATCAGAACCACTTGGGTAGATAGCAATTTCAGGCAACTGTATGCATTGGCTGTGATGTCCCGCAACAAAGGGGCCAAAGTCTATAGACTTTGCAGCCTGACTGTCTGACAATATATTATGTTGTCCCTGGTCACCAGGGCATTGATGGTAAAGAAGCGTCGGCACGTTCCCGCTTCACACTCGTGAATTTAACAGCAAGGTGAAGATGCTGATGTCACTAGGATGATGTGCTCACTAGCGGAATGATTCAAATGGTTGTTCAGAAACTATGCCCCATTGTTGCAGACGCCTATAATACAACCTTTTCTTTAATTCGGTTTATTCCACCATTGTATGAACCTTAGAAAGGCATTAACATTTCCGCCATGTCAGCAATCAATTTGTCCTTCAGTTACAAGGATGTTCAAATGATTGATTCAAGAGAATTAATCCTCAGAAAGAGACAAGAGCGGCGCTCGGACCAAGGTCCAAGCCGAGAAGAGCTTGAAAGAAAAAACCTGTTAATTATATCATCAATAAATAATTTTAAAATATTCAATAAAAATTACTAAAACTGGTTCAAACGCAACTAAAAAATCTTCTAGCAGCCAGCTAGTTTTTTCTATTACCAAAGTGAGCTCACGTTCAACGTATAAAAAAATGCTCTCCCCTTTTCATGTGCCGTGATAGCGAATTTAATACTTAACTTGGGCAAATCATAAACCTGAGCTCACTTTTTTGTCTCGTCTCGAAGCAGTCTAAATTCCTAAGTTCTACGTTAAAGCTTGGCAAAACCCGCCAGTTTCTGTATAATTCAAACTCCCAAAAGGGTTGTGAATGTCTAAAAGTTATGTGGGATTTTTTTTTCAGGTGTAGTGTTTCTACGCCGCACTTTAATTGGCGAGTTTAGCTTGAAATGTGCCATGCAAGAGATGTTGAATGTTGCGGTGAATTTTCGTCAGTTGATCACCGTTCGTTACCTATAAGGTGCTCAGCGGACGCGGGGTTCTCGACGAGGAGACCTTACCTTGGGGACGAACACTAGGCAGAGGGTGATGGTGGCGCAGAAGATGGTGAAGAGGGAGATGAGGACGAAAGCCGCGTTTTGTTCGTCGGTGAGGACAAACGAGACGGCGGCCCCCATGATGCACATGAGGACGACGTTGTAGACGCTCATGCCGACATATTTGGAGTCGTTGAGGGCCGGTATGCTCACGTGGCGGGTTTCCCAGGCGAGGAAAGCACCAAATATCTGCCACCAAAAGAACTTAGTGTAGGGACGTTACGATTCTTCTGATAATATTACAAGATAATATCGGGAAATAATAATATAATATAATTATATTATTTGGTGATATAATCAATTTTATTTTATATTATTTATTATGATAATTTTATTTATGTTATATTATTTATTATTATAAGAGCTTTATTACACAAATACACACAATTTTTCACATTATCGGTACCCTTAAGGTTTATTATTCTTGGAATAATACAACTGTTTTCGCGACGGGGGTCGACGACTCCGATCGGCCTCAAAATTTGACATTATCCGTTTCAAGAGGTCTACATTCTAAATACGAAATGCCCGTCCGCCGTAAGCCGTCCGGACCATTTTGGGCAGTAGGAATTTTTTTAAAAATCTGAAATTTTGGCAAAATACTTGGTTTACCATCTAGTTGTGCCTGCAAGGTTTTCAGTCCGATCGCCCAAACCCGTGGGGCGCTATGGGGCTAAAATGGGGCTATAGAAGGGTTTTTTTGAAGGCTTTGAGCTATCGGATCGAGTTAGGTGATATCTTCGAAGCATTTTTGGACGTAGAATCCATTTTTGGGGGTCCCGGAACGATCCGATTTCACTGTGGCGATCAGTAGGGCTTTCATGGGGATAAAAATGGGATTTTTGAAGGATCCCAGGAGGTTAAATATTTTCGAGCAAAAAATAAAGTGTTAGAACTGTATATTTCCGAGCGTAAAACTCACGTCTCATACAAAATCATAACTGAACTAATCTAGGAATAATCACAACTGTTAGACATTTCGTTGCCTAACAACCAACAGATTCTTGCTTGTTTTCTTTCCTTTCAAGCCCTATGTCCTTCAAGACAGCTTCGAGCTTGAACCTCGACAACGGCTTGGTGAATATGTCAGCAACGTTGTCTCGCGTTGGAGTATACTCGAGCACCAATTCTTCCTTCCTGACCATGTCCCTCAGGAAGTGGTACCTTATGTCGATGTGCCTCGAGTGTGAGCTGACTCGGTTTCCTTTTGCAAATTCAATTGCCGACTGATTGTCACAAAGCGCTTTGGGGATTCCATCCAGTTCGTGCCCCAACTCGTTCAACACGCTTCTCAGCCAAATTACTTCCATTGCTGTCGACGCTACAGCCACAAACTCGGCGTGCATGGTTGACAGTCCAATGCACGTTTGCTTGTTTGACTTCCATATGATGGGAGTGCTGCCAATCATCACAGTGAATCCTGTGGTTGATCTCCTGTCATCCTTGTTTCCCGCCCAATCCGAATCCGAATAGGCTACCATGTAATTACCGTGGCCATGAATGATGAACTCCTTGTCTTGCGTCCCCTTCAGGTAGCGGAGCACCCTTTTTGCTGCTATCCAGTGTGTCATCCCGGGATTAGAAGAAAATTGTCCAAGTTTGGAGACTGCAAATGCCAGGTCTGGTCTCGTTGCTTGGGACAGGTACATCAATTTCCCCACTAGTCTTCGATATGGTACCCTTTCCATTTCTTGCCTTTCTTTAACTGTCGTTGGGCTATGTGACTTGCTTAACTCCTGATATGGGTCCATTGGTGTCAGGGCTGGTTTACTATCTACCATTCGGAATTCACTCAAAATTTCTTTTATGTACTTTTGTTGATTCAGTTTTATCGTTCCATCTCGTGATCTCGTGACTTCGATACCAAGAATATACTTGAGTTCTCCTAAGTCTTTTACTTCAAAGTACTTTCTTAGCATGCTCTTCAAATATGTCATGCATTCCTTACTTGACGATACCAATATCAGGTCATCCACATAAACCAGAATTATGCCTACCCCTGACGCTCTTTTGCTTACGTAAATACAAGGCTCTGACTTGCATTTTTTCATTCCACCCTCGAGAAGTTTGGTATTGAGAGTTTCGTACCATGAACGACCTGATTGTTTCAGCCCATAAAGACTCTTCAGCAGCCTGCAAACTTTTTGGTCTGATCCGACTTCTGATAAACCTTCAGGCATCTTCATATATATTTCTTCTTTCAAGATTCCGTTCAGGTATGCCGTTTTGACGTCCATCTGATGGATCCACCAATTGTTCTTTACTGCTAGCTTCAGCACTAACCTTATAGCTGGCAAACTGATCACAGGGCTGTACGTTTCGTTGTAATCTACTCCTTCTTGCTGGGTAAATCCCTGGGCAACCAAACGGGCTTTGTAGCGCTCCACGCTACCGTCAGCCATGTACTTGGTTCTGAAAACCCACTTGCAACCCACTGCTGATTTTCCAGGTGGCAGGTCAGTCAACTCCCATACGTTCATTGTTTCCAGTGACGTCAGCTCCTCTTGGATGGCTTCAGCCCACAGTTCCTTGTCTGGTCCAGACATAGCTTGTTTGTAGGTTTTTGGATCCTTTCTTTCAGCTGAATTCGCAAATCTTTCTGGTTTCTGGAGTTTTGTCCTGTCCCTTAACTGCATTCTATGATTTCCGTTGTTTTCGGGCTCTTCTGCCTCTTCTACAGCTTCCTCTTCGTCGTCGTCGTCATCTTCTAATTCTTCTGGTTCATCTTCGTGTTGCTCTTCTACCAAAGCCTCTGGTTGAGTTGCAACTGCTCTGCCAGTTTCTTCCTCTACATGGTTTCGGATGAATATTTCTTCATCTTCTGTGTAGACCTCTGCTGTCTGGTTTTTTCCCTTGAATGGGAATTCGCTTTCCTTGAATGTAACGTCACGACTAATCAACACTTTGCTGCGCCCGAAGTCCCATAATCTATATCCTTTGGCGACCCCAGCGTATCCTAGCATTGCACATACTGTCGCTCTGTCGTCCAATTTCTTCCTCTCAGACTCCTTTGGTACATGAGCAAACGCTTTACACCCAAATGGTTTCATGTGCTTGACGCTTGGTTTCCTGCCGGTCCAAATTTCCTCAGGTGTTTTTCCATTATCTAATGGACACCTATTCCTCACGTAGCAAGCCGTGTTGACAGCTTCCGCCCAAAAACGTTTAGGCGCATTGGATTCAATCAACATCGACCTCGTCAGATCTAAAATGGTTCGGTTAAATCTTTCTGCTAATCCGTTCTGTTGCGGGCTGTATGGACAAGACAGCTGACGAACTATTCCACATCGTTCCAATTCCTTCTCAAACGCTTTGTTGATGTACTCTCGTCCATTATCACTTCTCAAACACTTGATTTTCTTACCAGTTTGATTCTCGGCTATCGACTTGTAAGTTTTGAAGCAGCCCAGAACCTCATCTTTGGTTCTTATGAAGTAAACTGTAGCTCGCCTTGAGTAATCATCAATAAATGACACAAAATACTTGAATTTTGAGTACGACTCCACTGGCAAGCAACATACGTCCGAGTGAATAACTTCCAGTAACTGTGAAGTAACCAGCTTACCAATTTTCGGAAACGGTTTACGTGCGTTCTTCCCTATGATGCACGCTTCGCAAGTTTCTGGTTCCTTCAAAACTCCATCGTCAAGTCCCCTCACCGAGCCTCTTCTGTACATCAATTTGATCAAGTCCTGATTAATGTGGCCGAGCCTCTGATGCCAACCCTGATACTTGGTCTGAGTTATGCACTCGGATTTGATAGTTTCCTTCTTCAGAGAGTACATGTTGGCTTGATTTCGCGGAGCCTCCAACACCACAAAACCATCTCTGTTAAATACTCGACATATTCCATTTTGAATAACTACTTTGTAACCCTTCTTTTCGATCGTCGCAATTGACACCAATCGAAAACTGAAGTCGGGTACATGATATACTTCTTCAAAACGAATGGTAAACTCCCCATCACGAGTTTTTGTGGAAACAACCACTAACCCTTTCCCAATGACCGTGCAATTCACCTTTGAGGCTAGCGATACAATCTGAGGGGTTGTTAGTTCTTCATACGTGGTGAAATCTGATCTTTCCGGAGAGAAATGGGAGCTTGCACCGCTGTCCAGCAACCATTCGTCATCCCGTAATACTTTACCCACATTCAAACATACCACATTCAGGGACTGTTGAAGTTTAAAATCCTTAGGTTTATCATCCTTATTTTGCTTGCATGATCGGGCAAAATGACCAATCTGACCACATTTGTAGCACTCGATAGGTTTTACGCCGCCAAACCGTTTTGTGAGTAATGCGTTATTCGATTCACTTTCCTCTTTCTTCATCATTTTCCTTTTAAATTCACCACAAAGTATACTTTCGATCTTTTCTGGCGTATAGTCCGCATCACCGAATGTGCATATCATACTGACGGTTGTTTCAAATTCCTCAGGTAGTCCATTTAGAATTACATTACATACCTGCTCATCGTGTATTCTCATACTGCCAGCTTTCACGATCTCCGAGGCATACCCCAGCACTCGATTGATGTACGTTTCCATATCTTCAGCTGGTAGCATCTTAGCAGAGTATAGGCTTTTTGAGGCTTGTAGTCTTCTCAACCTAGTCTTTGGCTGGAACCTCCCAGCTAACTTTTGCCATAATACCCTTGGGCACTCAATATCCAAAATAGACTCTTGAATATCCTCAGTTAGAGTTCTTGCGATCAATAAGTACGCCCTTTCTTTCGCCTCCGCTGACATCGCGTCAAAGGCGTCGTCGTCGGTCGTTGAGACGATTTCCCACAGCTTTCTGCTGCGTAACTCAAGCTTGAGATTGAACGCCCAAGTCTTGTAATTTTTCTTATTTAGCTTAACGATGCCACTCACCTTGTCTACTTTCATGTTCTCCGACGGATTGTCCATCGAATCAAAGAATCTTTCGCCTCCTTCAGCCATAATGCGGGCCGTATAACCCTTGTTAGAACTGTATATTTCCGAGCGTAAAACTCACGTCTCATACAAAATCATAACTGAACTAATCTAGGAATAATCACAACTGTTAGACATTTCGTTGCCTAACAACCAACATAAAGAATTTTTGAAAAAAAAAAATTTGATGAAAAAAAAAAAATTCAAAAAAAAATAAAAATAAATTTCCAAACGTTTTTCCATTAACACGGAAATATATTTTGCACAAGAAACCTATATCAAAGAATAATAAACCCTTGTGTAAAATGTTCAGCGTTTTTAATCCCATTTAACGCTAATTTATTCATGTTAAAACTTTTAATGTTTTCAAGCTATCTTAATTAGAATTGTAATTATTCCGTTAACCCTTAATGGATATTTTATTCTATTTTATTCAATTTTCCCATTCTTTTCCCCCATTCCGTTTAAAAACAAACGGATTTAAAAAAATCACAATGTGAAAAATGTCATTTTTCTATCACATCTGGTTGAAAATCTGTAATATGCCTACCCTCATAGCAAGCATTCCTGGCATCTAGTAGGAAGGTAGCTATTTCAATTTTTCAAATATATTGAATTCAGCAACCCAAAAAACAGAAGTACCTTTACAATGTTCGAGTCAATAATAATTGACCTGGAACAAGCGGTGTTCACTAAGTTAGGGACGTTACGGTACCACTCAAGTATCGGTTTTCGTTTGTATACGATATTTGTCGCTTAGTATCGATACCTGATAATATCAAAAGAAAAACGTCGATATCTTGATAGTAACTTCAATAAGGGAGGTGAGCCAGGTGCGCCGCTCAGTGGTTTTTGCCGTTTTTAGGGATTTTCAGACCAATTTGCCCGAACCGATACTATCGAGGTTTCGACGTTTTTCCTTTGATATTATCAGGTTAACGATAGGTACTAAGCGAAAAATATCGTATCCAAACGAGTACCGATACTTGAGTGGTATCGTAACGTCCCTTAACTTAGGGAACACCGCTTGTTCCAGCCTGGATGCGACCTCACAACTTCACCACACGGCTTTACATTAGGTTTTGCAAATCAGACTGAATTCTCCCCCAGAGAAGTTTCATGCGGGTTCTGGTGATGCAGAGACGAATCGTATAATTGGTGAAACTCGAGAGAAGGAAACGCCGAGGGTTGGATGGGGCCTGGTGGTTAAAGTTCATCAAAGCGGCGTAGCTTACCATAAGGAGACCTTTGTAAGCGTAGATGATCCCGACGAATATGTTCATGTAATGACTCCTGCAATATTCGTTCTCCGGGTAGATGATTATGTCCTCGCTGTGGGGGTGGGGCTGTAACATTAATCACAGGGTATGAGCTTTTCCGGGAAGGGGCGGAAGGTTATATTGGATGACGACGAGGGTGAGGTTAAATTGCGGTAATGTACACTTTAAAGGGGTGAGGGATCTTGACTTATCCCCAACTGAGTCCTCAATCCAAGTTCCGACAGTTATTTGGAAGTTGAATTTAAGTGATGGATGACATTACACCCAAAGACGCGCTGAGAGACACGAATTTAAATCCAATTAAAAAACCTGGCAATTTACTCTGCTATCAAACCTAATTTTCCCAAAACCCTAATCTGCCTCATGAATAAGTTGATCAGCTTTTCTAAAATCTCCCCTTTTCAGCGATTTTTCTCAACTCGGTGGTTCTGCAATGCGGGCCTGAAGGAGAGGTATAACCCAGTTCCATCGTCACACCCTGGCCGCGATCGTTTCCCCAGATAAAACCGTTAAGAGCTCGAGAGAGGAAATCCCCCCGATTCGATCCCCCGAACACAACACTCGAGTGTCCAACTGGATGAAGTTTCCCTCAGATATTAGGTACTGATATAATTTAGTTACTTACATAGGGCTCCATGAGCTTCGTGGACCTGAAAAACGGGTCGGCCACTTGCCACGTCGTCATGATCCCCAGGTCGATCGCCAGGAGTACTCCCACGACCATGTACAGCTGGTAGTCTTTTATCACCTGCAATGAACGACACGGTTAACTCCGCCTAGTACTGATTAACCTCCAAAGAGGGTAATGCATTTTTTTTAAAAGCTTTTGGCTGTATTTTTTTCTTGTCCAATAACAGCGAAATTTGTTCATTTGATTATATGGTGATATCATTCATTTTCTATAGTTATTCAAGGTTTTCTTTTGTCAATCGCCAATATCAATATTTCCTTATGTTTCAACCAGGGATGGCCCATCGATACCAAAGGTAAGTTATCGATAAGAAAATATATCGTCCAACAAAGTACCGATACTTTGGTATCTAACATGTTATCTATATATGGTATCGATATTTTGAATTTTGATTCAATCTATCGTTTGGGAAAATATCGCCAACAAAGTTGTTCATTAGAAAATATCCTTTCTCACACTTCCAATACCAAATTTCATATCAAAACGCTGCCAATTTTACACAAGGGTTTATTATTCTTAAATTTAGGTTAGTTTTGAAAAAATTAATCCTATGCCAATATGAAAATAGTTTTGAGAAAAAAAAAAAAAAAAAAAAAATCCCGAACAAGGTTTGGGCAGATGTGGGACCTCAAAAACTGGATTATGCGTCAAAAATTAGTCCGAAAATTACACCTTATTTTAACCCCTGGGATCCTTGAAAAAAAATTTTTTTTTTTCCCATTTGTAGCACTATGAAAGCCCCACGGTGAAACCGGATCGAGCTAGGACTTCAAAAAATGGATTCTTTGTTCAAAAGAAAATAATATTCTTTCTTCGAAAACAACCACTCGACCCCAAAGCCGAAAACCTTCAAAAACCATCCCCCCCCCCCCCCCCCAAAACCATAGCCCCTTTCAAGCCCCACGGATTTGGGTGATCGGGCTGAAAACCTTTTGGAACAACTAAATGGAAAACCGTTATTTTGTCAATATTTCAGATTTAAAAAAAAAACAACAACTAGGTACTGTCCAAAAAGGCTCGGACGGCGGACAGATATTTCGTTTTTTGAATTTAGACATCCAGAATCTTGAAACGAATAATGTCAAATTTTGAGGCCCCATCGCGGTTACATTCCAAGAATAATAAACCAAAAGCAGAACCGAAACATCTGAAAATAGGGAATTATTTTGGGCAGTATGATTTTTTGTTTTTAATCTGAAATGTTGGGCTCATAATTAATTTTTCGAGGGCCCTCATCTGCCCAAACATTGTACAGATTTTTTATTTTTTTATTTATATTTTTTCAAAAATAATACCAGAATTAATTTTTGCACAATTTTTCATATTAAAAAAAAAAAAAAAAAAACAAAAAAAAAAATTCAAATGATTAATTCGAACCCGGGACAGAAACCATTTTGAAGTGGATGCAAATTAACCAAAAGAGTATCAGTATTGGAATTGGGATGAAACGAACCAGTTTCATAGAAGAGTTAATTTCATTCGAATGCAGAACAACCAATGGGAGTGCAGATTCGGCTCCGATGAAAATATCAGCGGTTTCGCTACTAATTGAACACAACAATATTGTTATTGTTGTATTCAATAATAACAACGTGAATAATTATTATTCGTGTACGCACGTGAAATCTCGCATTTGAATATCCGAATGATTTCAATAAATGGAGCCGCATTCAGATGATCCCAACAACTTTTCTCGTACTACGTAACTCAAGCTCAAGAAAACGCCAAAAAACGTGGTTCCACCTTTTCAAAATGCGCTGCCCTCCTCAACGTTGCCCAGGGTTATTTAATGAACTATTTGGCCACGGCGGCTGTCACCGACTTCCGCCAGGTCCCGTCTATAAGCGATGTTCCTCCTATGCCCAAAAGTATTCATTCTATTCCGTCTGAATATAAATCGAAAATAGGGCTTCCGTGTTTTCCCTCGTAAGAAGCGGAGGGGGGGGGGGGGGGGGACACGATTCCCGATCGCGGTATCGGAAGCGATATAAATCGAGTCTCCTCGAGCCCCTCCCGGACACATCCTTCTCGAGAATCCTTTGCCATGCTGAGGACGGTGTGTTTACGTTACGGAACAAAGTGCGGTGAGAAGGGAGGATCTAAGGGCCCTGTGTCGCCCCTAATCCCAAAATCCTCGGCGTCACCTTCAACCTTTCGTATTTTTTCTGCTCCCTTTTCAAACCCTCCCCGCGAAAGATCCCGTGTTTTTTCTTTCCCGAAAACCTCCCAGCCCTTATTTCGAGAAAGAAGAAATCAACCTTTTTTTCCTACTCTAGCCTCGGGGTTCAAAGCCCTTTCATGGATCGTTTTTTGATCAGTGAGCCCTCCAAAGCCCTACACCCGTTTCGCATAGGTCAACACAACTCATTCACAGAGTATCAATCTGCAAATTAAGAAATTGTAATTTAAATTTGCAAAACACAAAAGGATCCTGAGGAGACCACCAGTCTGAAACCGTCAGACTTTTTTTTTCCATCTTTTTGCTGAATCTATCTCGTTAATTGGTTCCTTTTTTGTAAGACCTCGTCGACACGAGGGTAGCCCAGCGGGACTCTAGGGATAAAAAAACACTTTGTGACATCCCTTCTTCATTTGCCGAACCCATATCGGTATCACCATAGCTGTGAACACATGGAACACGGTATTAAACCCGACAACCTGGTGAGGCCGTAGGGTACAGCAGGGCAGAAAGAACGGTACCCACCTACAATGACTGATACAATGCGAAACAATAAACACTTTCTCGCCTAAAGACCATAAGCTAACTTACGCACAAACAACCACACAGTGTTGTCCATACCTCAAGGTCTACGTCCTTTTCCAACAATCCATCTCTCCTCGGTGGACATTCCACTCACCCGCCTCAATCCCTTTCTGTAAATATGTGCGATGGCCGACGTGAGAGACCGCTTCCCCTGTCATACAATATTCCCCAGCAAAGGGCCTAAAAAGGGGATACCTTGATATTCCTGTTGTCACGTGTCCGGGGACCGATGTCGGTTATTAAGCCCGTTTTTTCCACGACTCACGTTACGCCCGCCGAAACGGTTTTTTCTCTCGAGCCGTCTTCTTTAACGAAATTAATTTCCGGCGAAGAACAATAGACGTATAATTGTATTTTCATTCGGGCCCTGTGATTTATGGTCGCATTCACTCACTTTTTTATTGAGCTTGACATCCGTGAAGATCGAGTGGACTCTCCACGTCTTGGAGAACATGGCACCAAAGGCTAGTGAAAACCCAGCCATAAGCAGCCACGCACGGGCCGTACAAATGTAAGGAAAGGCCTGCACAATTTAGAAGTTGTATCAGCTCTGATGCAATTTGACGTTATATCGCAGAGTGACGGTCAAGTCTTTACCTGGACGCTTGTTAACCGGGAGTCCAGACCCAGGAAGATGACACTGCTATAAGTGAGGATACTCCCGATAATGATGAGATTGTTGAGGTATGGGCTCGACATCTTGATATACCTGCAACATTAAAAATTTAGGTAGAATATTTGGCACTGTAAGATACGCTGAAAGCGGTAAATGAGAAACAGTATATGGATTATAAGCTCTACTAAGGAGTGATTACCACTTATTTAATAAGGTCCTGCAAGTAGGAGATTGAGAAGTAACTTGTTGAAGAAGATTCGTTGAATTAGCAACAGTTGCTATATTCTTCAACAACTTTCTCTGTACACTACTCCCAATATAGTTATGGATCGATCCACGAATTATCCCTAATTAGGTGATGTCGCTGGTTAGCAGGGTTAGGCATGGAACATGCTTTACCCGTGACCTAACTGCCCAAAATCGTTAGTCCGGGAGGGAGACGCGGAAGTGTCACGTTTATATATAACGTAATATATACGTTAGACCACTAGTTCAACATCCTTACTGGTCGTACGTTAGGCCACTAGTTCAGCGCCCTCACTTGTCTTACCGGTAGGCCACTAGTTCGGCATCCTCACTGGTCGCACGTTAGGCCACTAGTTCAGCGTCCTCACTTGTCTTACCGTTAGGCCACTAGTTTGGAGTAGGGGTAAAGACGAATTGCGACACATGATTTCTGCCCATACCTGGACTTATACCTGGGCAGTCTCGAAGACCTTTAGGTGTCAACGGGCTAATCTGATTTGACGAAGGCGAGCTGTTTATGACCTCTGCCAGAACCTCCTCAAGTGGTCAATACTCAATGGCTACCTTAATTCAAGTGAGAAGGCCGGCTGCCCGGAGTCCAGGATTGAGAGATACTAAATTGCAGTAAAATAAAACTCTTGACTTAGGTCTTTTGGTATAGGTCATCACCAAAATTTCATTACTTATAATATAAGTAACGTTCAGCACTAATGCGACACCACTTTTGGTTTATTATTGTTGGAATAATTTACTTGGAATAATTATTATTCTTGGACGGGGGTCGACGAATCCGATCGGCCTCAAAATTAGACATTATCCGTTTCAAGAGATCTACATTCAAAATCCGAAATGTCCGTCCGGCGTCCGGGCCGTTTGGGATGTATAAATTTTTCGTTAAATCTGAAATTTTGACAAAATACTTTTCAAACCAATGAATCAGGCACCTAATCAATCAGTGTTCAATCAGTGTGAATCAAGGTGATTCTCACATAGCCAGGTAATTCTCACTTATCCAGGACATTCTCACTCATCCAGGTGATTCTTACTTAGCCAGTTATGGCAGATTATTCCAACAGGATCACCTAACCATCCCTAACCATCTCTAACCATCCTTAACCATCTCTAACCATCCCTAACCCCCCTAACAATCCCTAACCCTCCCTAACCATCTCTAACCATTCCTAACCCTCCCTAACCATCCCAAACCCACCTAACCATCCCTAACCATCCCAAACCCCCCTAACCATCTCTAACCATCGCTAACCATCCTAACCATCCCAAACCCCCGTAACCATTCCTAACCATCCCTAACCCTCCCTAACCATCCCAAACCATCCCTAACCCCCCTAACCATCCCTAACCATCTCTAACCATCCTAAAACATCTCTAACCAACCCTAACCATCTCTAACCCCCCTAACCATTCCTAACCATCCCAAACCCCCTAACCATCCCTAACCATCTCTAACCATCCCAAACCCCCCTAACCATCCCTAACCATCTCTAACCATCCCTAACCATCTCTAACCCCCCTAACCATCCCTAACCATCCCAAACCATCCCTAACCCCCCTAACCATCCCAAACCATCCCTGACCATCACTAACCTTGATAAGTGGGAATTACCTGGATAAGTGAGGATTTTTTTTCCTGCGAATACGACGACGGTATACGAGTGTATTTTCATTTTTTCTGGTATGTTCAAAAGTAGTTTGAACCGATTTGAGTATTTCATCATCGAGAACACGAATATTCGCAAATGTTTTCGGCGAATATTCGTATTTATACGTCCAAAAATACGTATATTCGTATTTACAGTTGAGAATCCGAATATTCGTATTTACAGTTGAGAATACGAATAAATTCGTATTCGTATTCGCAGGTTGGGTGTGTTTTGGGTGATATTCGTATTCGCAAATACGAATACGAATACGCCCATCGTTGACATTCCTTCGGCCCAGAAAGAATTTCCAGGACACCTTAAAGAATTTAAATTTTGAAGTGAACTGGAACCGGAGTTGGGCTTTCTCATTTAGTCAGTCGTCCAACACTCACTAAGAAACTTTTTAATCGCACTTTCTACTTTTCGTGCTAGTGCACTCTGGCGGATTAGCTTAGTAGAGGTGGCGCCTGAATTCGAAATGAAAAACGTAAATAATTAATTATAAGTCATTTTCTCTTCACTAGCACTCCATTTCTCAGTACTTACTTTTCTTGCCATTAGAATAACAACGTTGACCGAATTTCCCTATTTCTTTGATATTGTTCCCAAGCAAATTGGTAGGTCGATTCATCACCATATTCGATTCTTCGTTGGGATTGACTGTATGGCATTCTTCACTGCAGTGGGCTCGTTTGGCAAAAAATGCGAAAGACAAAATTAAAAGGCTGCCACGCCTAAACAAGAATGGTTTGTGGTAGGAGCCGGCGCACAGCAGGGTAGATCGTTAATGTAGCTGGACAAAATTATTTTAGCGTGGGTTTCCGCTGTTTACAGGGGAAAATCTAGAAAAAAATCCCTCCATTGCCCGGTCAACTTCAATTCTTGAAATTGGCAGGTATTCGTCTGAAACAATATTTTCGGGGCCATCGCGGGGCGTCGCGACAGGTTTCTGACACGCCCAACTTCAAACCAAATAACCTCCGTAAAAACACAGCCTGTGTTTAAATGCACCTTCATTTTCGGACTTTTGTCCAGCGGTGTTGGTTGGCGTTACAAGTTTAAGTACTTAGTTCGAATGAGTAGTAGAATACAAAATGCGAGAAGTTCGGCGGAAACTAGCTCGTAAATCTGGAAGAAGTGAGTACCAAGGAAGTAAACTGATGACGTAAGTCTGAGTCACTGCTATCTGAGGCGACCTCACACTTGCTATACCTTTCCATCGAGTAATATGACTGCTTATCACAAGTATTCTCATATTTTATACAGGGAATGCTTCGTTCAGAAAAATACTGCACCCATCAACGACTTTTTTGTTGTTTAATGTTGGGTGTTTGGGATGAAACAACATTGAAGAAAATCACAAAAGAGAAAACACCGACAATCCAATTTCTATACAGATAAATTCGTTCTTACTAAGGCTGAAAACCAAAGATATTTGAGCATTATTCACATAATAGTGACTCATCGATTCACATCCATAGTACCCTATCGAAACGTATGAGTTGTGCTATTTGTAGAGGAGGTTACGGATGCTTAGGTTATCAGCTTGAAAACGCATGTGGAGTGCTGCGGTTCGAGGAGTTCTGAACGGTTCACATCCCCTCCCTTTTTAGTTCAAACTCGAATCAAGTTGTATTCAGAACTGGTCCAGGACCCGCTGTACATATAAACCTTATGTTCGCAGAAAAACTTCCATCACCGATTTTTTTTTTCCGTACCGAAGGTCACTGTACTGAGCGGAACGTCACTGATACATATATGTGTGGATCGACCTTTATTCTCTAAACACAGAATAAGTTTTTCAAGATTCGTTTACCAAGCAACTTCTCAATTATGAGCCCCTGAAACTGAAATACTTGCTCTAATTGGACTGAGCTCCACGTGGAGAATGCGCTTAGTGGATCTTACGTACCTCTGGTTTCGGAATTTGATATTTATAGCGAGGAAGACGGTTGCGAGGATGATGCCGAGCGAGGCGACGACGGCGAGTGAGCTGTATATGGCGACGTTGACGTGGGAATGTTCAACGTGTTGGAGCGTCCGATCTTTGGGCGGACCCCTGCCTGACCACCGGATACCCTGACCCCGGTCTAGATCCAGGTCGTGGTTCACAGCGTTGTACTCGCCCACCTTCACTTCTGTGCCGTCTAGAATGCAAAAGATTCGTATTATGCTGTCACGTCTGAAAAACCTTTAGGTGCCCTTCAACCCAAAAATCCAATTGTGACTGACATCTCCAAAACACCATTCGTCCTTCATAACTGATGTGATTTTTTTACTGACAGGAATGGATTTAATGCTTCAGGCTTTTGCCCGTTCCCTTTTTTCCTCCAACCTCGTCTCTACCATAGACGTTCATCCGAAAAGAGCCTTCAAATGTTTTCGAGGTGATGGAACTCCGTCTGGGCAGGTCCCCATTAATCTTGCCAACCCCGCATTTGGCCCACTAACCCCCCCTACAGACTACCCCTCTGTTCCACCCCTATTTTTCTTCCTCTTTGGAACCAGTCCGCCTTTTTTTTTTTTTTTTTTTTTTTTTTTGCAGTCCAACCATGATTCCACTCAGTTGTAAAAACTCCCGACGAACGCTCACTTGTTTTATAGGCTACAACTTTCTCGTCCGAGAAAATTTTCACTCCCCTTTTTTTCTCCTCTACAGAAAAATCGATGAGTCGAACGACTCCATTAAAGTTAACCGTCAAAACTCTATTCGCAGCGACTACCTGTTTCATTGCAAATGTTTTCCGGTTTTTTTACGTCTCCCATTTCCCCCCAGGCGTGACGGTTTTTTCCCCCAGAAAAACTTTGTCTCCGAGCGGATGAATAGATCCACTCACAGTGTTGTATTATAAAATAACGCACAGGGTGAGAAAATCATAAAAGTGCCAAGAGCTTTCATTATTTCTGCTTCAGAAAGAAATTAGTTTTTTTTTTTAACCATGCAGCGGCAATAAAGACAGTTGCGAGGAATACTGTAGGTCGGGAAGTGCAGGCATTTTAATCTAGACGATATCACTTACTTTGGAATTGTTTGAGCAAGATGCTTGCTTTCCTTTCGTTGTCGTAGAACCTGACCGGCCCCTGGAACAAACGTTGCAGAAGTAATTAAAATTCTGGGCGGGAAAAGCTTTTCAAAACTCATTTCCCTAATGAAAAGCAACAAAGTTTTCGACCCTGTCGGCCGCTGATATGCATCCTGCCGTTAACTCAGGTAATAACATTGGTTTTTTTCCCTGGCCCCCTACATACGCCTAGAGCGAGTTAAAATTGATACCTGAAGGTTAGCAAATATTTGTTCGAGCGAACCCATAAAAACTGTTTTCTTTCAACATTTATGTTTCAGAATGAATAACCAATGAAATTAAAACTGATGGCCCAAACTCATACGCTGTTCCTCTTATGGGCGAAGTATGGCAGAGTTGAGGACACTGAGAAGATGAAGAGGCCTCATTTATAAGCACAACGCAGAAAAGGTGGACTGGCTCACAGTGGCGAACTCTGGTAAATCGACAAGCACGAGGAGAATCAGCAAGGATTGTATCTTCCTGGATCGTATGGAGAGAATGACAGATCGAGCTGGGATATGAACGAGACTACGGCCCAGGTGGGTCGCCGGGACAAAGCTGTGAAAGTCCATGCAAAAGCTACCAATTCTCAGGTGGAAGAAGAGGGTGAGAAACGCAAAATGACAGATGGGCCTGTACAAGAAGACATTTCCGAGAAGTGAGCGGAGAAGTGAAGAGAGTCGCTTGGATTAGGGATGTCCGATTCTCAAAAATGAATCGATTTAAATCGAATCGATTATTTAGAAAAGTATCGAAAATAATCGCGATTATTTTTTCAAAAAGAATCGATACATCTGAGAATCGATTCTTTTTCCAAATTATTTGTTAAATTTCAAATTTATCAGTAGAAGAAGAAGCATTATTACGTTACGAAACCTGAATTCCAATTACTAATAAATCCAACTGCAAACCAGCACTATTACGTAGGAAAAGGTAGGTAGGAAAGCTTCAGCTGTGTCAGAGGTTGTTGTGCAACTGTTTCCATCTCTTCAGCTGTTACTTATGGTCGTTGCAGTGACTCAATTTAAAAAACTTCAACAGCGCAAGAACCAGCACACTATTAAATATTTTCATTCCTCGGGAGAATGAAAAAGGAAGCGAAGCTTTATATCATTTTGCAAAAATCAGCTGCCAGTATAGTGTCCTACTAGATGCTCCGGCTCGCTATTCGTAGCTAAAAGGTCGGCAAAAAAAATTTCCCCGCCTCCTCCACCGTTGTAAGGTCCCTGAAGCCCCACCCCGGATTCCACCCGTTCTGAGTACGTCTTTCCGACTTCCTTGACAGCGGCCGGGTTGGAAAAGCCGTGATCAATCTGACTCACTCACGATTTTCACCGGGAGACTCCCCGAGCGGCGAGAGGGGGGGTCCGTATAAAAGCTTCACTTCAAAAATAATATTGATTCTTTTATACATGGATCTGTTTTACAGAGCAATAAAGCTGAATATAAAGCAACTGCATATAAAAATACTTGTTAAGAGCAGAAAAGAATCGGTTTTCGATTCTGGAAATTTAGAATCGAATAGGGCCGATTCTTCAAAAAAATAAAGAATCTAAAAGAATCGATTATTTTTCAAAAAGAATCGATTTTTTCAAGAATCGATTCTTTTTGAGCATCCCTAGCTTGGATACCCTCGAAAGGAGCGCAATGAAGGTCGCGTGACCAAGGTGAGGAGCCGTGAAGAGCCTCAAACAGAAAACATCTCTTAAACAAGATCTTAAGGAACAACTGATAAGAACCAACCTTTGATCGTACCTGATCAAAGTGATTCCTGCTAAGGTATGACAAATCGAGATTGTCCAAGAGGTCGTTGAGAAGGAGCCAACGGCAAACCAGATGAAAACGACCACGAATATGATCCGGCATGAGAAGGCACGGAAGGGACAACAGCAACCTGCGGAGTTGCTAACAGAGCAGTCCCAGAGGAGAACACTGGGGCGGGTTTCAGCTCTTCCGATGAATCAACTGTCAACACTGGCAGCAAGGCCCACGATAATGCTTCTGACCAAGGGGGTGGATAATGCTGAATGTTTGGCAATAAGAGCAACCAATGGAAGATCTGTTACCTGCAGAGGTACTTGCTTGGCAAGAGATGAGTCAACTCCCCTCATGGGAACCTAACCAATGCCAGACGATGGTTAGTGTGAACCCGAATTCGGTAAGTGTGTGGCAGGAATGAGATAGTGCGTTGTCCAATTTCTTACTGCCGTGTGATTTGAAAGGTTTGAAGGTAAGGCAGGAAAAAAAAAAAAAAAAAAAAAAAAAACTGAGAAAGGTGTCCCACGTTGCTTGTCCGAAACAAATGACTCCGTGGGTGTATAGTGTGAGTAGGCGCTTTTGTCACTCCCATTTGGCGCTTACGTCAAAATGAAAACTCGTGCGGCTGGATCTTCTAAGTCATTTTTCAGGGGGATTGGCGTTTAAGGTCAGCTACCGTCACTGTAGACGTCGAGATAACCCACACCTTAGGCCAGGAAGGGAGTCATTGGTTTGTAAAATGTGAGCTACCACAGGATTCCAATGACTTCAGCAAGTTTTAAGGGGGGGTTTGACTTTGAGAACGACTTCAAAACTCAATGACTCGAGGCCAAAATTTCAATGGCTTTGGGCCAACCCCTGGGAGTTAAAATAATGGCAATGGGCTAATTGGAAGCACTAAAAAAAAAAAAAAAAAGGTTTGGGCCCAAAAAATTGAAGACACGGAATGGGTTTTGGGTTTGGGCCACTTCGTCAATATTACTACTACTTAATGCATTTTATTAAGTAGTAGTAGTAGTTAAACACAACTATCACTCTTCGACCACGGGGCCCCGGGGCGCAAAAGATATCTTGCTCTAGGATCAGTGGACTAGGGAGAGATACTTGCCCAACCTGGTAGGAGCGCTATTGAAGCTCTTAAAGGGCACAGAACTCCTACTGTAGTAAACTTAGCGAGGTGGGGAGCAGACTCATTGCCCAGATCTGTTAAAATAGCGTCATTTGACGTTATAAAGGCGAAAATAATGAATTCACTCCGATAACTTCCAGTCACACCGACACTGTCGTACGGGGAAGAGGCGGCACCCTGGTGTCTTTCCACTGTTTTAGCCCGTTAACGACAAGCGGCGTGTAGCAGCAAGTACGTGAACCGCGATGAATGTTGCAAGCTTATTAATAATAAGGGAAATAATATTTCCCTTTCATTCAATTTTCGAACAAAAATATACGAATAAAAAGCTTGGCTGGTCATTAAAATTCGGAGGTGTTAAAACGTGGCAGAGAGTTGAAAGTGATTGACTGAGATTTGGACTGTTCTGAGAAAGCGGTATCACGGTTTTCTCTCTCTTCTCTTGCTCAAGAATAATTGCCTCTTTTTCTCGGATGCCCCAACACGGTTCACTAGCTGTTTCTTTTTCTTCCCCGTTTTACAAACCATAAGGTTCTCGGGGGCTCCGAGAAAGCTGAGGGAATAAAAATTAGGCCGAACCTCTCCCCACCCTTCCTCCGGTTTTAACGGGAGGTCGGAGCTTGTTATGCAAATAATAGTAAACTTTGGAGTGGACCTGAAGGCAGGTTGGACGGGAATTGGGTACATAGCCCGGTGGATTCGCCTGGTTTCCTTCAACCCCTCCCGAACTTTCATTTATATGGTAATTTTTAGCAAATGCGGAAGGTTTGCGGGGGAGAGAGGAGATCTTCCGAGAAAAGCTCGAGAAAATACTGAGATTTCGTTGGTTCTAGGGCGTTCTTTGTAATTATTTCGGTGAAAACGACGATAAAATAACGTTTTAGTGCTTCCGTGGAAGTGAACACCTATTGCATCAACTCAATTAACTTTTTCTGTTTACCAGAGTGAATAACATGAGGAACAAGAAAACACGACTGTACCCTATGAAAACATGTCTGAACCCGCCGTTGAAAAAATACACATTCAGACCAAATAACATGACTGTAGCGCTTCAGTGATTGTTTTTCCGGGTTCGTCGGCCCGCATGAAATAAAGTCTCTCGGGAAGTTCAAAACTCCGCCAGGAAAAGAGGAAGAGTAGTAAATTGTGCTGAAGATAAGGCCCTTCCAGGATCTTCCAACTGTCGGTCAGCCTTCTCCCTCTTCGCCCCGAAGAAAATCTCGAGAAAGTTTTCCCTCCCGCACAAAAGACTCTTTTATCAGTCGTGACAGTTAGCGGGGAAGGAGCTGAGTGTGACCGAGCCATTGTTGACTCCTCGGAAGATGGAGGACTCGGCAAAAGACCCTTTCCCGGAGAAACCAAAAAGGAAGCCTCCCTCCCGATGACACTGATTTTGCCGGCAGATCAACAACCTCTTTGTGACTAGTAAAAGTGACGAATGTAAATGAAACTATTGCTAGGAGTACAAGGGGAAAAGTACCCCTTCCTCCTTCTATGTCCCATAAGTCACCCAAAACCGTGAACCCCAATTTGTTCCAAAAGTTCCGTTCCGTCTCTGCCCTCTAATTATCAACCCTCGTTTCGCTCTGGCTCGAAGAGGAAAAGTTTGTGATGAATGGAGCTCACCTGCGCGACCCAAAGAACTCCAACTTCCGTACACCAAATTACAACCTCAAACGATCGTACTTGAAAAAATCCATAAACGACAGAACTTCACTGAAAATTCTCAACTGAGGAGGCTGTGATTCTTTTGGGGGATTTATATTTCATCTGGCGGAATGCGGGGGGGGGGGGGGGGGGGGATTCAACGGAAAATATATAAAATATTTTGATGTAAACATGAAAATCGGATATATATCATGAAATTCAGAGGAAGAAGCTTTTCTTGAAGCACACGATTAAAATTACTGGGGGAGAACATTCATGGTCCATGCCTTCAAACTGAATAATTGTCATTATATTTGGAAATTAAAATATTTTCTTTTCTATGAACATGTTAACCTGGTCCAGAAAAAATTGACAGATTTTTACGATTGAGTGTTTACAATAATAAAATTATTTTATTTGATTCACCGTTGAAAAGTGTCGATTTGAACCTGCGAAGCTCAGGTCTGATTCAGACCGTCTGAACCCCGTTGTCAACCGACAACTTACCAGATGATCAGAGGAGTATGACCCAATCTCATGTGGTACCGCAAATGTACATTGTTGTTGTTGTGTTAAAAAAAAAAAAAAAAAAAAAAAAATAGTTTGAAACTGTTTCACGTTGTCAAAACCTTGGGTGGTTTTCTGAACACTTATTTAAAAATGGTTTATTCTGGCCTTGTTTTTCCTAAAATACGGTATTATTGCTTGGGGAGGGCAAAGATGCGTTTAAAAGTCCTGCAGACAGTGCAAAACATATTAGTAAATAACTAATCTCTCTGCATCTCTTAATTAAATTATATTCTCTACTTACTCAGGGCGTTTTAAATCATAATTTTTCCTAAATTAATTTCGTTTTTCTCGAAAACTTGTTTTGGACTGTGATCGTTTTTTCCTCCAGTTCCTCAACTTCAATCCGTCCGATCGCCATTTGTACGGTAATATCGACCGGGCGTGGGATTCGTTAGGGTGAAATTGCCCCGGCAGGGTGTGAACAGACTACTCACCTGAGCTGATTGAAACAGATGGAGTATAATTCGAAGGGAACCTCCACCTTTTACTTCGTGAGACAGAAATCTTCAATTCACCCCCACGGGCAACACGTGCGGTGGTTTCATTCCCTCAATCAACTTTATTGAATTGACCTTCGTGGGAGCTACCACAGCGTGAACTCGAATTGTCGGATATTTTTGTGGTTTGGCGGGAAAGCGCAAGCGCTTAGTGTTTGCCGCCGTCTGACCCTGAAAACTGAGGAAGGTTTCCAGTGTCTGAGTGGCTACAGCCGGTCTTCAGAGTCTTCAGCTTCTCAAATGCTGGTGGGGAAAAAGATCTTAGCAGTGAGAATATAACCACTGGAGGGTGTTGTTTCATGAAACCTGAAGGTTCAGTGAGTCACCCCATTTAGTCGAAATTAGCTTCCAGGGAATGGTTGACTTACAGTGACTCCTTCAAAACTGGTGTTCTTGAGAGCTTCGATGAACAGGCTCTCCCACAGGGGGTCGCGGTATTGGAAGTCGACGACCGTCTGGTCCTTCCTGTAGTGGCGAACTCTGTGTGTGACGTGCTGGATGGCCAGAGCTACAGCCCAAACTCCGTCGTAGGTGTAGCCGTGGAAACGCGAGTACTCGGCCCCCCTCCGCGAGTCGTATTCTTCCTTGTACTCGTCCGCCGTCTGAAAATAGAGAAAATGCAGTATAAACACTTTAAGGGGTTTATCTCTTTTCCAAGTTTGTGGGATGTGTAGATGAGAAATATGGTCCAAAAAAGGGGGTAGGTACGTTCTCATCCGCTCCCTAACACCAATCAAACGTGGATTTAACCCAAGTCCGGTGATACCCAATCAATACGCCCCTCGGGGGAAATCTCCCGAAGTCGGGAAATCACGGGGCCCGAAATTGAAACTGTTTTCTGGGTGGGATATCTCGGGCTGCCGGGAAGTGACGATTAGTGCAGGCAGGTTCGAAGTCATCTCTTCGAGGAACACACAATAAATCACGATCACGCCTCTCAAAACAATTATTGTTTTGAGAGGCGTGAGCTTGATTTTTTCTCTCTCAAGATTTTGGAATTCTCAGAATATTCAACCCATGTTTTCGTGAGAGAGGTGCATATACAGCGTACATATTTTTCAAAATTACATGCGAATTCGACGTGACGTTGGAAGTAGAGAAGGTGACAGAGGCGTTGATGAAGTATAGCACTCCCCCTCCCTTCGGCCACCCAAACAGACTTGACGAGGATCGAACCCCATTCGCAGTGATTCAATTAGGGGCGAACAGTGCAGTTGTAATTGGTTATTAGCCCGTGTGGGAAGTCTCATACATCATTTACGCCCCACAACTATGACGGGGCTCCTTCAATTCGCCTTCCACCCGTTAAAACAACTCATCCCTCAATTTACCCGACTCCCCAGTAATCGCAGCACTGCAGCGTCAAAACGTGCGAAGAAAATTAATTGGAACCTTTTGAAGCAAAATTAGGCATCTAGTTGATCCACAGAGAATTAATTACTCGATTTATCTCACGTCCTCTGAGCCTTCGGGATTTCAACCAGACAATGCAAATGTGATTTTGTCGATGATAATTATTGATGTGGGGGGCAATTATAATGGATCTGCATCGTGTATCTAATCATTTTTGGGTTTGGGGACTCTTTTCAATTGAAATGACATTTCCATGGTTAATACATGGTTCATAAAAACGAGCTTCCCCTGTAAAATTCGCCATTTTTGCGATCCAAATGAAAGAGTTTTCGTGAGCAAAGGAACCTAGCGAGGGAAACATGTCGCTGGGAGCTTGTAGCGGCTTAATTTGTCAGGTGGGAAAATTTAAGCAAGTTTTCCAAAGCCCTGGGGTGTGAGAGGAGGACATTAACGTCGCACACGGGAAATCTCGTGCCGGAGATGTCGCCCGGGAGGTGATACATTTTGCCGGGGGTTTTCATTGCGAGAGCAAAAACGTGTAGTTGGGAGTTTTGACAAAGGCAACCCCCGTTATAAGACAAGCGTGCGATGTCAGTTTTGCACGTTCGAATTTCCCGGCAGTGTTTGAGCAGCCGTGAGGGAGGTTTGCGGTCAATTTGTTCGGGAGGGGGGGGGGGGGGGGGTGTTAACCGCAAAGAGCCGGATTGTCGCGATTTTCTCCCTATAATATCCTCCGACCAAAATCCAAAATGGCGGAAGAAGCTAATTAGAGACACCTGGTGTCAATTTTGGGCAAGCCACACGGAGATCAAAGCAAATAACGAAAAGCGAATTCAGTTTGCTCTGCCCACACAGGGTTTGCTCTGCCCTTTGCCACTCGAGGCGACACCCATCTATGTTTGGATTGATTTCCTCGCCACCCTACATACTATTCATATTGCTCTCGAAAAGAAAACGAAACGAAACAAGGGATTTTCACCCTGAATATCCGCCCGACTGGCTGCTGCCGTCGCCAGCCGTGCTCACAAGGAGAATCGGAACTTGTCTGGCGCTCATGGCTCCCCATTGCCTCGTCCCCCTGGGTTGGGCGGCGTTCGCCGTCCGATTGAACGCAGAAAATATTTGTATCGGTAACCCAGCATCTCACGCGGTGACCCATTCAAGTACTGACCACGTTGCTTAACTTCGCTGATCGAGGGAAACGGTAGTTTACCCAACGCCACACAAGCATCGTATCGTATCGACTTTTTTAATTCTTTCAAGAATTCGAATTCATTTTTCGATTTTTTTTTCAAAAATCGCACAAACACCTGCCCCGTTTTCATTTGTCTAAGGGTCTCCAACCAAATCAAGGGGACCCACCTAACGGTTCCCCCTCATTTCGGCCCCGCGCACTATCAGTACTATAGAGGCTGGGGTTATTAGTCGCATCTACAATAGATGTGACTAAAGCTAGAGTGAATGCAGGACGACTTAAGCTCTCCTCACCCTGTCGCTGGCGTTTCATTTGAGAGCTTTGAAAAAAAAAAAAAAAAAAAAAGAACCGAGCAAAATTTTAAAAGCCAAAACGGCCTTTTTTGGCAACCTTAACCATTACCCCACTCCTACGGACAATCGCTCCTTTTGAAGGTGATAAATCGTCAGCGTGTCCAACACAGCCTTTTTCTAGCACGACGCACTCCCTCCCCTTTCACAGGTACTTTCATCCCCATCACTTTCTGCTCCTTTCTCATCAACGCCCCCCTCCACCACCATCATGTAATTCCCTTCGTTGTTCTGCCTCTTTCCGTCCCGATTGTGTGATTAATGGCTTGTTCATTGAACGCGTACAGTCGTTCCCGATGTTGGGGAAGTAATTAATTTAAGATAACACTTTGCGGGGAATCGTCGTCGAATTTGATTGAGTGTGCTAAAGTTATTTTCACTGCAGTGATGAAATCTGAGCCGATCGTTTGTACTCGGGGCGGAACCGTGTTGTTGGATTGGCGGGTCACCTGCGACGGTTCCCACCCCTGGACTCAGGTCTACGTAGATCACTCTGTAAAACAGACGAGGTTGAAGAGCCCTCCGGAAAGGGTAAACCCGTTTCAAGTTAGTGTTGTTTCAACAACTTGATAACAGATGGGCGGGAGGTTCAACTAAAACAATAGTGTGGTAGACGTCTGCGCTAACGAACATAAAATCTTCAAGGCACTTCAATTAGAGAAATGGGAGGGCTGAAACGATGAGTGCGTTCACATCTCGATGAAATAGTTTTGTACGTGACGAACGAGGGGAACTGCATTTTAGAGTTTGCAATATTAAGTTGCTATGCTTCATTCTCTCATATCTGTCCACACCATCAAAAACTTCTGTCGTGCTTCTCATTTTTGTGCCATCAAGTCCGATCCTTACCACTAAACAACAGAAAAACCATTATAATTAAATTTGTATAATTATTATGCAACAATCTTCATTCTCCTGTTAGCACTGGCAGTTTCCAAAACATTTGGAGCAGACTACTGCGCACCATCAATGTCAGGACGTCATCAACAAGCCATGGAACACCAATTGTTTCAAACATGAAACGTCCAAAAGCGAGTAGTGAATGCACTTGCATACAACAACTAACACGAAGCGAAACGGCATGTGACCCGAAATGGACCAGATCAATAGGAAATGAATCTTACGGTTCATGGGAGCCAAATGTATGAGGCAGCTGTCATGGAGCTGAACGAATGATCAGACTGGGGGAGGATCCAGCAGTCTGTGTCGTTCAACGCTTCTTCGGCGTCATCCCCCGTGTATTGTCATCCATCGCTTGCTCTTTATTCACACTTCGTCTTCTCGCCAGTTTCTCGTCTGTATCTTCTGCCTTGCTTTATGGCGTCGTTTCCATTCAATCTTCTTGGAATAGCATCCTGGAAAACGTCTTCATCTTCCTCGCCCTCCCCAGGACACAACAATCAGTTCCTCGATGATCCTCATCCTGAACTTTGAATTCGCGAAGACGTATAAGAATGCTCTGGGACTGAATAATGATTGGGTTCAATGCTGACACGAGCAAATCCGTTATCCATCTTCAAGACAGGCTCACCTAACCGTTCCAGAGATGTCAAAAACTTGACATTCTCCAAGTTGAGCTTCATGTAGCCAATTTGCTCTCCGACGACGTTCGCTTGAAGGGTTTGCTGTTCCTTCGGAATTCCGGACCGTCCATACACAACCATCATGGGGATCCCAACGCTGACACCACTACATCGAATTCAAAACGCAGACCTACATTGTAATAATTAAATTCCGAATATTGGAACATAAGGCAGAAACATGTCAACAAAATAACAACTGAAGTCGTCGCCTGTAAGAATGTTGATATTAAAAATGAGGGAAGTGGGTACCAATTAGGTAAACTTCTGACACCAATCACTCCCAAAATCAGGAATTTTGACAAATGGAATGGTCAAATAAGGTGACGTTTTCCGAGTAATTTTGGACGCATAATTTATTTTTCGAGGTCACACATCTTTCCAAACATTGTAGATTTTGTTGTTGTTGTTGTTCATTTATTGTTTCAAAAATATTTTCTTATTGATACAGAATTAATTTTTGCACAATTAACCTATATCAAAGAATAATAAACCCTTGCGTTTTTGTATTCTACATTGAAGCTAGTTTACAGAGATTTTTTCAAGATGATTCTTTGACCAAGCATATTGTGAACTGTCATTTCTCACCTGAATTGGCGAAGTCAGGACTCCTTTCATCCGGCTTTGAGATCAAATAAAGCCTCGAAAGAAATGGCCTCACTTTTCCGCCGAAAGGAGGACAAACAGGGGTAAAAACAACCTGCATAAACGAGGACGAGGCAAAAAGGGTCAAAAGTTGGTCTTAGGGTAAAAACTCCCCGTAAAGAGACGAGTCTTAGGCGGCCCTTAAAAGACCGGCCGGGAAAGAGGGTGGGGGTGAAAGTGGTTTGCAAAAGGAGGGGGGGGAGAAAACTTTCCCTTCGATTCCTGGACTCCCTTTTAGCTTTCTATCCTTCTCCGGTGGGGAGAGAAAACTCTTCGGGCATCACTAATCCCAGGGACTACTTTCTGATCAACTTGGGGGAAAAACCGTCAGAAAACCGACCGATCCCTCCTCCAGTCCGCCATCGTCATGCATTTTTCCCATGGACATGTGTTAGGTGGATATGCACATTTTCGATTCACCCTAATACAACTGCAGACATAGCCAAACCGATTTTCAAAATTCTGCGCCTTACAGAAAAAAAAAAAAAAAAAAAAAAAATCGCGTAAAGTATTTGTCTTGATATGCCCAGAATAATCAACCTTTTTTTCACGACGGAGGTCAAAAACGTCGATCGGGAGCAACAAAAGGAATTTTCGAGGTCGAGTGAGGCGCGGTTTCTGAAATAACTGACCGTAGAATTCCTACTGGGGCCGAACACTATTATAAAACTTGCATGCAAGTATAACTTTTTTTTAAATTTGCAAATATTTTTTAGACGTGTCCATCTTTTCAAGGTTCTCTCTTGTTTCCTCCTCCACTACTACCACCGTACTTTCGACTTTCCCCAGTCAAGCCCAGGGCATCCCGACTTTCATTTGATTAGCCTCAGTCCTTTTTAAACTCTCCTCTATCCCCTTTTTCAGGCTTTTTGTATTCTCTGATGGGGGGGATGAAGATAGCTCGGTAAGGGTAGCGGGGGAAGTTGAGAGAAAATCTGGATGAGAAATCGCGAGGTTCGTTTTCCTAATTCGATTCCCCACGTACCCCCTTTACCCTTAATCCATTTGCTCAACTTCCAACAAAACCATTTCAGAGTACACCGAATTCAACGTTACTTTAATAGCGGCCTTCTATCTCTTCCGACGTCATCTTTTCTTACAAACGCACTTTTCTTAACATGATTTATGAAAAAACGGAGATACTTACGATGCCCGAAATGGTGATTTCCCCGCTGGTGGCAAGCGGGAGCAAGTCGGTGAGGATGACGCCGTCCAAAGCCTGCAATCAATCAACCAATCAATTTTTCGCTCATCGCCCCGTCGAACATGTCAAACACAACCAACATTACCTGAGCGAGCACTTGACTCGTACAGGGCGCCGGTTCCAACCACCAAGACGGTCCGTAGGTGCCCATAATCAACCACTGGTACTTCCTCCCTGTCATCCCAACCCTGCAAAAAGACAATGCCGGTTAAGGTGACCTCCGAAGGCGTAACGCGTCTAACCAACTTTAATTAATCCTGGCAACAGAGGAGGACCTCATTTCCTTTGTAATAGAAGCTGGCAAGAATCCAGTCTTCCCCCAATAGGTTTTGTGCCTTCATTAACCTAACAAAGCCCTACCGCAATTCTGCTAATCCCCACAGACATGTTTGAAATGAACGGATCTGTGTACCTACCGTTAAAACCCAATTCTGTCTCATAAACGTTTTCCCAACGAAAACTCAACAAAGTAAATTGTATTTTGTAAAATAATTAAATTAATTTATAATACAAAATATTATGAAAATTTACAACTCCCAATTCAGCAGCTACGTTAATGATATACCTACTAATCGTTGTTTTGTTTTCGAAGCAGAATCCGTGATGGCCCCTTTCCAAACTCGCATATCTGTGAGCTCGTCATTAGCAAAGTTTCATAATTGTGGAACCCCCTCCCAAGCAGTCCCAACTCTCCGAAGTTGTTAACTCGCCGACAAACACACGTGTTCCCCGGAGAAATTTCAAAGGAAACTCATTTGGCTCGTGTAAGTTGAAATTATACATTTGACAACATCCCAGCCAGTGGATTTGAACAATTAAACGACCGTTTTGCTCATTGATGAGTGCGGTATTGTTTCTTAACGGAACTTTTGAGGTTTGCAATTAATGTTAACTAGGGATGGGAATCGATTTCCGATTTTTTGGAAAAATCGATTTTTTGTTCCGATTTTTCCATTTTTTTGAATCGATCTTCAGGTTCCGATTTTTTAGGTGAATCGATTTTTTACTTCCGATTTTTGTAAAAATCGTGAATCGATTTTTTACTACTGATTTTTAAAAAAATCTTGAATCGATTTTCGTCATTTATGAAAATTAGTTTATTATTTCAAGTGATTCAAGCAAATTTCGAGTCTTAGGTCGATTAAAAATTATGATAATAGCTAATAGCTAATAACAACAAAACTCACTAGTTACCAGCGACGTCCACCATGGCTTTTTCAGACAGCGAAACTGATTACTCGTCTGATTAAATGTTTATTATCAAAATTTTTGAAAACGAATGCAATTTTAATTTTCAATAAATTTTTTTAACGATTTTTTCTTGAATCCTACCGGCATTAAATATATCTACCGTTATCCCTCATTAAAAAAACATTATTTTTTGTAAGACCGATTTTTGAATCGATTTTCCGAAAAATCGATACTTTTATGGCGATTTTTTGGGGAAATCGATTTGGAGCATCCGATTCTGAATCGATTCAAAAAATCGATACTTCTTACCGATTTCCCATCCCTAATGTTAACCCTGTCGCGAAAAGATAAGTGTGGTTACAGCGTGCATAGCGTTTATGGTGAGAGCGCTCTAGCGGACGCCTGGGAACTAAAGATGAGGGAACGAAGGGAGAATATCGGAATTTTATTTCATTTTGAGGAAACTGAAATTCCAAGTTTGACGATTTCTTCTCGTTTCCATCCTCAGGAACAGCTGGGTCGTTTTTTCTTAAGGGGAGGGTATACTGAAAATGCTAAATTCGTTAAAATTGACTTAAGAATGTTTTCTTTGGTTCCTATAGGTTCCTCGCCATCAGAAACCCACAAAACCGCCGCCATTTTTTTAAAAATCATTTTCAGGGGCCCGGCAATTAGCAATAATGTGAAATTTTGGACCCTCACTAAAATGGATATTCCTCCGCTTCCAATCACCCGAATTGATCGTTCTTGGTCTCATTTTGAAGAACAAGATCTAATCTAAAAATTCACGTGTAGAAATTTTAAAAAAATGAATACTCAATTTTTGGCAGCTGTGCAAAAAACACAAAATTTCGAAAAATTGGTACTTTTGGTTTATTATTCTTGGAATAATACACCTATGTTTTCGCGACGCGGGTCGACGACTCTGATCGGCCTCAAAATTTGACATTATCCGTTTCAAGAGGTCTACATTCAAAATCCGAAATGTCCGTCCGCCGTACGCCGTCCGCCGTCCGGGCCGTTTTGGGCAGTAAGTAGGAATTTTTTTTAAAATCTGAAATTTTGGCAAAATACTTGGTTTACCATCTAGTTGTGCCCGCAAGGTTTTCAGTCCGATCGCCCAAACCCGTGGGGCGCTATGGGGCTAAAATGGGGCTACAGGAGGGGTGTTTTGAAGGCTTTTAGCTATGGGATCGAGTTAGGTGTCGTTTACGAAGTATTTTTGGACGTAGAATCCATTTTTGGGGGTCCCGGAACGATCCGATTTCACTGTGGCGTTCTATAGGGCTTTCATGGGGCTAAAAATGGGATTTTTGAAGGATCCCAAGAAGTTAAATATTTTTCGAGTAAAAATTGAAGAATTTTTGAAAAAACACATTTTTGAAAAAAAAATCCCCCCAAAAATTTTTTTTTGAAATATAAAAATCCAAAAAAAAAAATTTTTTAAATTTTTTTTTATTGACAGAATTAAATTTCTGTACAAGTAACCTATATCACAGAATAATAAACCCTTGTGTAAAATTTGCAGCGTTTTTTTCTAGGGAGGTTAGAAAATTTTCTACACGTGAATATTTAGATAATCTATCTAAGAACATGCAGTAAAAATTTCAGCCATGTAAGTTCATTAGAAGCCGAGTTATATCGATTTTTACATGTAAAAACGTGAAAAACTCGTGAGCGGCCGGGCGATGGCGTGGGGAGTCTTTCGCAAAATCCAGACGCGACCCCAAATCGAAAAAGAATCATTTCACCGCCACAGAATTCGTTTTCCAGCCTATTATTGATCTCTACTCGTTCTTGAATATTTGTAGGATGGAAAAATGAAATAAAATTGGCATTGAATTTTTGGTCAATTTTTGGTCAATTTTTGGTCGATTTCAGTATACCCTCCCCTTAATTAGCTAAACTTGCATGCATAGAAACGTTATAACGATACCGCGAGAGGAGAAATTTTGCTATGTTTAGGGCGATTGATGTTTGGAAAGGATGAATGGTCCCAATGTTTCTTAGAACGCTGGGTAGCATTGAAAGGCCCGTAAATTAGTTTCGAATCGGTCGCTCGAGGCGCTGGCGAAGTGCGCAAACCCATTTCAAAAACCCAAAATTGGCCACGAAAGGAAAAAAATATTTACAATCCATCCTAAATATACAATCCTTCGAGAGCCTTTTATGGTGCTGGGTTTCAACAAATTTACTGGTACCTCTCCGGATCCACCTCATATTGATCTTTCCCGACCAACCTCAACTGTTTTATCTTGAGGAAATATTGACAAGCAATCTCGATAGATGTTCGCTGCGTAGGTTGGTTGTAACGTGGGCGGAAGAAATAATGTCGGAGTAGAAAATAATTTTCTTACGTATCTTGAAAATAGCAAATTCTTTGTTTGATATTTGGATACGATGGCAATCTTGGGCGATGGTAAACTCGGGACTAATCCCTATGAGGTCAGTTATGATTGTGGCGGGAAAAAATATCAAATTGTGCAATATCAAATTATTGCTACTTTCTTCATACCGAATCTACCATATCGATTATCCTCGTTATGATGGATGAATTGACAAAAAATTTTAATATTCACGCGTGCGTACGAAGATTGATAGAGGAAACGGTGCTCCTCAGGTCGCTTTGTGTTATCGGCTCCCTGGAATTACCTTACAAATTCCGGGACCAGGGAGGGGAAAACAATGGGACCGCCATCTTGGGACGCTATATTTTATTGTCTACATAAATCTTCGCTCTCCGGGTACGCTACCCAGAAATCCACCCGAGACGGGAACCTACGGGGGTTTCTGGGGGTCGTAACAAGTTATAATCTCCTACAGGCACCCCTCCTGGAAAGAGGGAAGTTACATTGTGGATGAGATCAAATGCTGGATCCTGAACTCGTGCTCGGAATAAACCTACGAAAATAGACCGGCAAGTTTTTTTTTTTTTTTTTTTTTGCGTTACAACTTGAGTCTCATTCGTTAGGTACGTTCACACGATTTCAGGAGGCTTTTGTCCCTTGGAAATAATCTCATCCGTCAATTTTATCGACAGGCGCCTGTTGGACGCATTCCCAATAACGTGGAAAATATTGAGGGAATTTCCGTGAAAAATCGCGTGCAACCGGCTCTCGCGTGTTAAACGGCTTTGACACTACTATAATTACACAGCTTTCAAACCATTTACAGACCGCTTTTTCAAAACGAGTTCAAACTGACGAGCTTTTAAATTGCGCTTGCCAACAGGTTAAAAGGAGATTTGTGTTATGCACGGGGTTCCTACGTAATGAGTGTTTGGGTGTTGACAAGGAGTTATTAGGGGATTAGTACTGTCAATGTCGCTTTCTCTCCTTTCGTTTGAATTTATTAAAACAGTTGATCGTACTCAGGACAGAAAAACTGGCCTGATGTAGGTACCCCTCGAAATTCTTCATGAGTGAAAAGAACAATTAAATTGAAGGGCTTGAAAAGTACCAATTGGCGATGATTCTTGAGGGTTGGAGTTAAAATGCTTCACGACAAAACAGAAAGAAACTACCTAAAAGTAGTGCCCTATTTTTTCGCCACTAACTCAACTCATAATATGATGTTATACCAATTATAACAATAATCTCTGTAAAGATAGATCTAAGTGTTATAAGGTATATCTTAGGTGGAAAATATCTACGCTTTGTCGATGCCATCGGCAAGTGAAAATGGTGACGCACATAACTCCCAGGTTTTGAATATTTCACGAATTACAATTAATGAAATAATAATAATTATTATTATATTATTAACAGGTGAGGATCACAATAGCTGATATTTTCAGCACAGGAATGTCCACTAACTACTCAGCGGATGACTGATAAGAAGTAGATAGAGAAGGGCTTCAATACCCGATTTTTCAAGAAAAACAACTTTAGTTCGGATTTTTTAAATCGATTTTCAATGCAATTCGATTTCAAACTCGAGAATCGATTTTCAAACTCGAGAATCAATTTTTAATGCTTTTTACTTAGTTGTTTTTCTAACTCCAATGGAGTTACTCCATTTCGTTTCCTATAAAATAAAAGTCTGGCTACTCACAGACCCCCCCATAACTGATGAAGTAAAACAAAACATGTGCATGAACATGTTATTTTAATAATGTTATTATAATAGACCTATAATAGGTCTACCACTGAAAGTTTGCCTCCGTGTGGCGGATCCGCGTACTAACGATCGAGTCAACCTTCCATTGTGAAACCTTGACACGGAAATTGGAGCGGTGAGAAATTTGATGTTCGTGTAGTGGCTAAGCTGTGAATGTGTGCTCTCAAGTTCTTCCTCCCGAGGAAATCATGTCACTTTTGAGGGAAAAAATTCCCGAAAAATTATCGTATGCAGGGGAATCTTCTTGATGATAAGAGATAACTAGTTCTATTTTCTCCAGAAGAATGCGCCAAAGGGACGCAAACTTTCTGTGGTAGACCTATAGCAAGTATGTGTACGGAAGCATCACACTCTCATTTGATAAATGGAAGGAACATAATCCTCAATTTACTCATTCGCGGCAGGTCCAACCGCGAAAAACCGAGATTATCGTTAAAACGGTTATTTTAGTTGTTTCATGTTCATTTCAATCACCGCTTTAGCTCCAAATGAGGTTCAAATTTCGGTAAAATTGAGCCGTATAGGTAATTTTTGTCAAATCGTCATTGCCTTATGTTTTGCCAAAAAGTTACGTTAACAAGAACAAGAAACGCCGATTTTAACATCGATTTTGTTATAATGATACCCATCCCTCATCAGAAGTCAATCAAGATGGCGTTGGGTAGAAATAACGATAAGCAATTGAACCCCGTAAGGTCCATGTGTAACGATAGACCTTGAAGGAATATTGTAAGGTGTACAATACATATATTATGCGTCTTCACTATTTGGGATGGCTATATTTGAGGTAGGTAGTCTTATTTGAGGTGGATAGCTTGCATCGGCCATCATAATTTATGAGGTCTAAATGTCTTACGTATTGGTGAAGGTTGAAGACGTGTGCTGATGTAGGATGATTTTAGTTTTGCTATCCTGACTATGTAAATCATAAATTACAGCGGTCCAAGCAGGGCAATAAAAAAAGTATACTTATAAGTCCACCAATCAGCGCGACATTTCAAATAAGGAACCGTTGTAACCTCATTTTCGACAATATGACATATTGTTAGATGTGCTTCGATATTATTATGTAACTACCGTTGATAATGGGCTCAGAGCGAAATGGCTACATCCAATGTTATTAGAGTAAGCGCTGTTAGAGTCTCCATACTGTGTGAAGGGGAGACGGTCAGAGTAAAGCAGGATTCACATGAGCGGAAATGAAGGCGGACACGGCAAAGACGGAACGATGGAACGCAATTTGATTGGCTGTTTGCACCACAGTGGAGAATGGTGGTCGCCATCTTGTCGGAGTGTGCGGCAAGCTATCGGCGGTAGAAATTTTTATACCGTTTCCGGATACTCCGTCTTGTCCGTACAGCTCTGGGCATGCGCAATGGACATCACTGCCCAGAACGTTATAACCGCTAGTGAAGGTTGCACATTCGCGTCCATTTGAATTTGCAGTGTTTGAAGCAGTGTTCGCGTCCTTTTTGTCAAATTCGTCAGAAAATGAATTTTAACGAAAATTTAGTGAGTAGGTACTTTCGACTTACCTAATCACTCGATTATATCGTGCACGATAATTTCACGCAAACTCCTTATTAACTTATTCACTTGTTCAACTTAATATTTAACTTGAACACAACTTATCGTTTTTGAAGACCGTCAACAACGAGAGAGGTTACACATCAGAGAGGCTTCCAGGAGGAAGGTTATCATTCCGTCTACCGCGTAGACCGCATCATGTGAACAGTCTTCCCACTCCGCCTACCCCCTCCACTGATATTTCGTCGTTCCGTCTTTGCCGTGTCCGCCTTCATTTCCGCTCATGTGAATCCTGCTTAAGTGCTGATGGGACACGATGTGGGTCACTTTCACCACCCAAGTTGATGAGCTTAGCGTTAGACACCCGAAGGAATTACGTTTAACATGTAGAATCTTACACAGCCCAACCAAATTTGTGGAGCAGTTAGCTGGTAAAAGAGACCACAATATTACCGAGATCCACTTGTTGCTGCTTCGGTGCTCTTTCAAACCTGGACGGTAACGCTAAATTCTCGGGTGGTGAAAGTGGCCAACCCAGTACACTAGGAGCTGAGTGTGGGTGTGTCGGTCCAGGTCATTTAATTCCCTGGAACGTTTCCAAAAGTTACAGTTCGTAACCGTTCCAAATTAGTAAGCACTCTGACAGGGGGTCTCGCTTCGCTCGCCCATTTCAATTATAGGTCAAGTGGTGGGTTATATAAGTTTTAAATGCCTAAAAACCTACCGATCTTCTTCCCACATACCAGAATATATCTTAAATTAGTGAGGAATAAACTGTGACCCAAATCTTCAAAAAACGTTCTCCATAATCGCGGGATGTAGACCTAAGTAGGTCGTTTACCTGTAAACGATTTCTCCACCCAAGTCAGTCGGGATTTAGGGACCCATCAAGGTCCTTCAACCGCACAGGCCTAACATACCGCGCAGGTCTAAAAATCGTTCAAATTAAACTCTCCGTCTAAATTTACCCATTCTTTCTTTCGGGATTTAGTATTAAAATGAGGATCTCCTCGGTAGGATACAGGGGAAACGCCGACTCAAACTGTAAATAACGAAGATAGGAAGAGTTGCGCGGATCTGAAGGATTGCGCGCGTCGGAAAGGGCGACCAATGAGCTTATCGGACGTAAAATTGGCTGGGGAATCGAAATTCGCAAAAACAATTACCGGTTCCCATTTAAAATGAGAAAGTTGGGCCCGTGTGCGCGCATTTTGGGAGGATCTCAACCCACCTGTTAGTAGCTAAACGCGAATCCGAGACGGTAGGAAAAATCGGCGTATCTTTAGCACTTACGGTTTCGAAGGAGAAGGCTTGTGCCATACCCACGTAGTCATACAGCCACGGATAGCCACGGACACGTTCTGAATTAGTGGTACAGTGAAATCGTGCATTCACCCAATCTCAATAGGTGGAAACTCCTCAAAAGTAGGCCTACAGTCACACGCCGAAAGAGCTTTTGTAGTGCTGTTATTAACGTTTCAAGTGTGTTCCTTGAAGTTCACATTTCCGAGGATAGGAATGTGATTGAAAGCGAGTTGGAATTGAGCCGTAGGTGCACTCCACCCACAAGCCTAATAATTTGCGCGGGATCCAAGTGGAGGAGCCGAACTCTCGACCAAAATTAGCTTTCAGGTGAGCGAGCTTTTCTCCGAGACCAAGAACCGTGGAAGGGAAGTCGGCTTTCCCCTTTTGGCTCTTGAAATTGGCTATCGACCTTCTCCTCCCCCGTAAACATGAAAGTCTTACGATTGATCGGGGAGAAAAAGAGAACGGGAGAGAATAAATTCCAGGACCTCCTCCTCCTCCCAGTAAGAGAACACTTGCCAACTTGTTAGGAAAAGACTAGGGCTCCGAGGTGCCCTTCCCCGCCTTTGGCCGACCGCTAAGTGGGTAAAAGCTAGACCTTAAGTCAGGTCCAAAGTTCAATCACGAGACCCTTCAGCTTTCCCCTCTTTTGCCCTCATCATCCCGCAGGTTTTTGAAGGGGGTTGAAAAGAGGGGAGGGAGTTTCCTCTAGTGGCCAAGTTATATGGAGTATCCGATCCATTATGTATACGGATCAGGTTGAAAGCCACGCCAAACTTTCTTTCCCCCCTCATCGCCTTTTGAAGCTGCTTCTCTCTTAAAAATCTCTAATTCAACATCGGAACAAAGTTCACATTGAAAGCTACCCAACTTTCGTCTAATGATCTCCTTGTTATTTCCATTGGCAACAATCAGGAAAGTGCTCCGCTCCACGACACACACAGTGTATACATATTATGTATGTGACGTATATCATTCAGCTACATTGAAGAAACTTGATAATAATATTATGACTAATAATATTGATAGTCATATTATGAATAGCCTTCATGTTTGTTTCTGTATATTTATTATGGTTGCTCGACGGGGGGTCAAAGATTTTGATTGGCCTCAAAATTCGTCATCATACGTTTCAACGTGCAGATTTCAAAAATTGAATGTCCATCCGCCGTTCATCCCGAATCTGAAATTTTGAAAAATACCTAATCAAAGATCTCTATCTAGATGTGTCAACGAGGTTATCATCCCAATCGATCAAACCCGTGGGGCTAAAAAGGGGCTGCAGGATTTTCAAGATTAAGGGTTGAGGGTCGAGTAGCGGTCGTTTTGGAAGTGGACCCAAATTGACATAATATGAAGAGTGTATTTCCGAAAACCTACTACATAATATGTATTATATCCGTTTTAGTAAATTTTTCAGGAGAGACTAGGAAACTAACCCAGCAAAACTGGAAGACTTCTTGTATGAAATTTCATAAATATGAGGGGTTTTCTGATTTTTTAAAAATAATTTCTTGTTGACGTAGAATTACTTTTTGTACTATTTATACAAAAGAATGATAAACTTTGCAGCGTTATATTATGGTTCATAATATAACTTATACTCATGACCAAAGAGTGGTCTCCAAGGTCTGAACAACCCTCGTAAGACGTTTTTAACAGGGACATAACCGACTTTGCAGGTGCAGGAGAGAAGTTCGGGCCCCATCAGCCCTTTCCGTATGAAGTGATAAACTTTGTTTAACGGCTGTTTCAAACCGCCATGATCTTTGTCTCTGGAGCTCACTGGGAGCAGTTAGAGCGCCGAGCTGAAATGGCAACCGGGGGCTCTGCCCCTCCCAACACTAACTCAAATGGCTTTTCCCGCCGGGTGGGAGGTGCGGTGTCACGTAACTAGCCCCCATCTACGGGGTTCGATAATGTTTCCTGCTCCTTCACATTACTTACTTATGGAGTTGTTATTAGAGTTTCATCTTGAACTAACAACAACTGTAGGATTACGTGACACGGCAACCTTAATGTGCACCATTCATGTTTACCGTACACCAATTGGTTTATTATTCTAAGATTAACGAAAGTATTGTTTTCACAATTTGAACTGTCTCAAATGATGTTGATGTAGGGTGAAGGGACCAGTGTTTGACAGAGAAAATTTCTGCATTTAATGTTGACTTTTACTATCTCTGATGGTTTTCAAAAACCTGTAGCGTAAATGAAATCACGCAAAAAATGTATTGAGATAAACCATTGGAACAATCCACCTTGGAAATGTTAAGGGCGTAGCGAAGCAAGATAAAACTGTCAAATCCTAGCAGAAATCACATGAAACAGCACTGAACAAATAACACGAGGTTTCCACGGATAATCTCATCCAGATTGCACAAAACCCCGCGTGAAAACTTTTTTCAGAATTTAGAAGGATCAGGTCCGTAAAACACTATGCCTTATTATTTACATTTTTCGGTGAAATGTCAACCATTGGGGTCATATCAAACACTGGTCCTTCCACCCTAAGGATCTTAGCCCTATCCCTATTATACATTTTAAAAAAGTTTTGTGAGGTTTGAGGGTAAAATTCATTTTCAACGGTTAAGGTAGTCCTAAGTTTGGTTAAATTGGTCAGCGTGCTCCCCTTTCTTCTTCATGTATTTTAAAATAACTTCAGGAACTTTCAAGCCTACGGGTGGAAAACCTTCAAAAAGGCTCTTTTCTTTCAAGTTTCGCATTAAGTTGATAATTTATTCTCTAAGCCCTCGCAAGGTATTTAGTGTAATCCTCGCTTCATTATCTTCTATGAATAAATTCTCCCCTCTCCCCTCCTTTATCCCTCCTCGGTTCCAACTTGATCCTCCTACGGACTATTAAATGAATTAAGCTCGGGTTTCAAGTCAGAGCGGAGGTATTACACAATAAAAGGCTTTACATTTCGCACCTGTCTTTTGCAGATAGCCCGAGATGGAAAAAAACAGTGAGTGTAAAAAGCGTGCGCCTGCAGTTTTTGTTTATTTTTTCATTGTCGGACTCTGCGCGGAATTTAACTGCAAGAATGTTTCTTTTTTTATTTAATTCGTCGTTTCGTCTGGTTTTGTCATACCTGTACGCCTCGCAGAAAATGTGCCTCGCCCAGGTTTCGTTGAAATTGCCCAAAACGATCCTGATGTCTTTCTCTTTCAGTTTGCTGATGGCGGTCGCAACCTCGTTCGTGAAGCTCTGAGTCTCTTCGACTTCGAACTTGTGCTGGTCCAAGTCCGCCACGAGACGATTGTGCGCCTGGAAAATAAAATCAACATGAAGAACGTGATGGAAACACGGCTGGGAATAAACTGGATTGAAGAGTGGGAGTGCGTGTAAGCAAAGACCAGACTCCATAGACATAAAAGGGGTCACCAGAGTATCTCCAAGACATAGGACCTCGTAATACATGGACTGAGCTCAAACACCCACAATTGGCAATGCACCAAGGCAGTGATTTCAACAACACCTAATACTGTAAAGTTGTCTTTCGTTAAGTATCACGGATTCACACCTTATTCTCCATTTGTAGGAGAGTTACAACACTTGGTAGAACTCAGAGAAACTTCACGTCTGAAACTTCTCCTGATATACCCATTCAGAAACTTCTCGATTAGCGAATAATCAAGTCAGAGATACCGCCAGGCAACCTCCGAGGTTGTATAAATTAACCCAGTCAATTATAGAAGTTTATATTCTTCTTCGGAGAAACGGAAAGCAGAACGGCTTCACGACGTATTGGATTACATTCCACGTCAACTTTAATTGGTACCGAACAATCGCGTAAAATCCGATTCAGAATGAAACTTTAACTTTAACGATGGCACAACTGTAGAAGAAATTAAAACCCGATGAAAATGAGCACCTTGAGAAAGAGAAAATCACTAAAACATTTCACCCAATCTGAGCATCTTTGTGCACTCAGTTGTCCACTTCTTTCGCTCTTTTGAAGAGGGCGACTTTTTTTCGGTAGATAGCCGCCGTATTTAGAGGAAAAGGGGGCGTTTGATAACATATATCGTTATATGTCTTGCGTGAGGCCAATAACCGCTATATTGAGTCATAACCCGAAAATGGTCTCGACCCTTTAGTGGCGTTTCATGAGGAGCCCTTTTACCCCTCCAGAATTCATTAGATTGGCAGCGAAGGTTTTGATTTTTCGTTTGTACAAATAAAAGGTAGGTTTTCAAAGGCATAATTTGACCATAAAATTGTTTATGGTCCAATTAAATGAATTTTTTTTTTTTATCCCTTCATTTCCCTCCAGACACGTAATGAAACTTTTCACGGGTTTCATTAAAGGTGAACTTCCGTCCCGCACGTGTTGCCAGTGTAACCCCTCCGTCAAGACTGTGTGGGCCACCCTCGCCTTGTTAACATTCTAATGATCACTCGGCTCGTAATTAAATAAGGCTCAATGAGAAAGGAGAGGGGGTCTTCCTCCCCAATCTAATTTTATCGTTAGAGTTTAGCCCTCGGGGAAGTCGACTGGAAAACACGTGTGGTTTCTCTTACAGCCCCGTTTCCCGGCACTGTTGAATACATTAATAACACTTCCCAATTTTGATAGTTGAATTAATTCATAGGTGCGACTCATTTTTGTAGTACAACTGTTGTTGTTGCTCGTTGATTTTTACAAGTCCGGTATGCTGTAAAAGCGCATTTTCTGTAAGAAAGCTTTCAGTTGCTCGATGCACATTCTATGTTGGGCTGAAAGTTGTAAAATTTACACTCTCCTATTTAATAGGAGATTAAAGTAAATCTTGGATTCTTGAAAAAACTAATCTCCAGCTTAAGGGGTGAAACTGACTTCGCTAATTTCTCTATACAGCTAAACTATGGATTTAACTGGACCCCTTTGGTGGAACTGGTCCCACGTTTCAGTATCTTATCATCAAAACTATAATTAACTTGGAGCAATGAATAATTTACGAAAACATTATGTCAGGAGTCTTCATGAAACACATTTCATTTCCCGCTGTACATTTCTATTCTCCCAGCTTTGATACAGACGGTGAAATTTCCTGTTGGGACGGCTGGCGATTTGTTTTCGTTCTGCTTCAAAAACGAATTAATCAGAGAGCCTTTCGCGTTCTGTTTTCGTTATTAAAGCTCCAAATGGCGCGATTGGGGTGGCGGGAGCAGAAACGCGCCAAAAGCCAGAGCGAGAGGGGTTGAAAAAGGGATTTTAGCAATTTTAATGCGGGATGAATAAATCCTCTAAGATTCCTTCCTGGAACCCCAAAAGGGCGCTTATTCAATTAGTGAAGACGTTTCCCCTCTGAAAAGCCAGGAAAGACCATTTGCGGAATGAATTTGATTTCGTGTACTTTCTGCTTTCTTTGCAACGTGAAAGGGGATGATAAGATAATGCAATGGGCTTCTTGAAAAGGTCTGAATTCAGCATTTCTGACAACATATTCGGATTCAGCACCCTTTAAAACCCATAAACCCCAATTTATAGTTCGAAAATCCGTATAGGTACGTGCTGAGCTGTTTTCGAAATGTTAGAGATTTTGAAATGAACGCCGGGCAAATTTGACGTCACACCTCGCCAGGCTGGGCGTCGAGTAGTTGGGCACTGAGCCGCCAGAGCGCTAAATAACAAATCTGAACAGAATCGGAATAAAAACACTCGGCCCAGGTCGATTTTTGAAAAACCTTCTTTGATAATAACCTCGATGCTCAATTTTCGAATGACCTTCTATAATGATTAACCCGATTTTCGATTTTTGGGGTCGAATTTTCGCGTAGCATAGTTGGCTGACTTGCGTAAATGAGAGAGAGAGGGATCTCCCGGCCAATCAAAAGACGACGAAGCAGCCCACGGCATGTACCCTCTCCAGACCTCGGAATTAAAATATAATTTTTTTTCTAAGGCCCTATAAATAATTCAAACGGGGTTTCTGCAATATGGACCCGTTTTCGTAACTTTTGAAGCACGACCTTTGCAGGAAAAACATTTTCAAAAATCATTAAAGGAGCTCATTAGATCACGTGATGTTAACATTTTATCGAAATAGAGCACCGATGTTTTTGAAAGAACTACCAGCAATAATACTTCCCTGTGGTTAATCTGTTTCCTCAACATCCTCTGTGTCCCTCCGCCATGGGTTCTCTCCGTCCCGCAAATGGGATTCCGCCGGTGTCCGCCATGGTACAAGCTTTACCACTTTGAAAGAGCCCACCCCGCCTCTTCCATTACCTTTTATTAACCTCAATGATCCTCCTTTCGGGCTCTCTACCTTTACGTTTCGCCCGCCTGCGAAGGAAACTTAAATGAAACATGCAAATCTTGTCCTCCGCTTGAAAGGGCTGATTAAAACTTTTAACAACCCCTTTCAACTTTGGAGCAAACAGTCCGGCTCAGCGAATTCCTTCTCATGTAAATGCTCAGCCCTAACGATTTCTACGGGGCTTAGACGATTAAGTACTTTTTGATTTCTTGAAAATGCAGTTTTATCTTTCAACTTTTTTATGTGGCGAAGATAGAAAACAAGTAAAATACGAAAAAGACAAGAAGCGGAACATAAAACGGCTCCTACGTGAGGACTTTATGAAGAAATGCGTGAGACCATGCGGAGAAAGTCAAAGAGTAACGACATCTCTGGAATTGAGTGAGCGTGTTATTGTGCTGCGTAGAAACACGGAGGAAGACTTCACTACAAACACAGAATCCTTTTAAAGGAACTAAACAAACACGACATTTGTTTTTCAGGAGCTCCAAAACAAACAAGGAGAAGCAGAAGGCGGAGGATCTCCCAGACATGTTTTTCTTTAATTAGACAAGGAGCGATGCATTTTTCGTCCTGACGTTATTGTAGGTTGGAATTGGATATGTAAATCAGGTTGTCGAGATGTACCTTATTATATAGGGGATTTGTATGATACATGACTTACCAGAAATGTTATCCAAATGAAAATATATATGGTTTGGATGGGACGAACAGCCTCTGACAACCAATTATTCAAAAATACCAATATGTATACCATACCGAAGAAACAGCATCTTTTTTTGCCATAAAAATCGATTCTTTCAAAGAATCGATAGGTAATTTTTTCACTTCCCTACTACAAGCAACATGGATCAAGGGTCCTACTGGACCTTCACAGCAGTTTTGTGACAGTATCAACAGATTGAGCTACGGGTGTTGGTAGGGTGGGAAATTTCACCCTGCTAGATGAACCACATTGGTGATGTCCGCATCAAGGGGAGACCTTGAATGTGGGCCACCAGCTCAAGGCGAGACTGCCACTCCCTGCAGCAGGGTATGTGACAATGGGGTTTCACCTGATCGATCGTGCTACAAGGATGTAGCAAGATCAAGATGACAAGAAAGAGGGCGAGCACATCTGGACATGCCCATTGAAGCAACCAGAAAATGAGTGTGACAAACATCGTGAGATAGAACCCGACTGGTTTTAGGCCAAACATTCGACGAAACTGCAACTCAGAAACATTCATAATAATCTTGCTATGGAATATATATACTAAAATGAGACCCCCCCCCCCCCCCTTACTTCTTAATAGAAACGATGAGAATCGAATTTACTCCAAACATTAGATACCCAATATTAAGATTGAAGAGATAGGGTTCTCTGATTATTTCGGTGCAGACCCAGGCTTGAAAAATCATTGCGAATCCACCATCTGTCACCAGCCGACGAAAAGACGGCATAAAAGTAAGTGAAAAAGTAGAAATGACTTTTTAATAGAAACTGAGAGAGGCGTAGGAAGAGAAATCCCTGCAGTGGCGGATCGGTTGGGGGAGGCAATCAATTGTTCTGTCGCAGGTAGGAAATGGAAAGATTTTCAAGAGAAGTAGGGACGCCCGAGGGGAGTAATGGGATACTCACTGGGTACAGTTTTCCCGTCGCCATTTTTCCTGATGTATGTCCCACCATCCAGATAAGCTGTTCGGATTAGGAGTTAATGGAGGATTTTCCCCCTTCCCAAAACCAGGTATTCTGGTAGCCGATCGTTTGGGAGCAAAGTCACCTCGCCCTAGCGGTACAAATCCCATCATAACTCTCACAGGGAGTTCTATGGCTCTGTTATCAGTTTCATTCGCCCATCGATCAATCACCTGTCGGCGGAGTTTTTTTCCTTCTCAGACTCGGATTTCCGCGGGACTTTGGGGGGGGGGGGGGGGGGGACCCTTCGGCTAAAACTTTCTTCCCGCCTTCAGATTCAACTCTGGAGTGGAGTCAGTCGTACAATACATCCCTGCGTGCACAATTAGGTTCCTGGGAGGCAGTAATGAGTAGGGACGTATGATACTTAACAAAAAAAAGCATTACCTCATTAAGGTAAGTGTACACCTGAGACAAACAGTCTCGAGAGAAGTCACGAGACTCGAATCGCCAATGGACATGAACCTGAGAGCAGTATCAGATTCGGAGTTCCTCCTTATTCAACGAAAATGCGTTAAACGAATTAAGTCCCAAAAAATACGAATCTAGTTGACACTACCAGGTTGAAGGATCTCAAGTTTGACAAAAATGCCGACAAAAGCGGTTGTTTATGGTTGAGAAACGAGTCAGAATCCGCCAACTGCGCGCATATTCAAAATTTCGCCATTTTTGTGTCTGTTTGCAGGGATATTTCCCTGACCCATTTATATATAAATATTTAAAAAATAATAATTTGAACATTTAAAAAAATATGGTACATAAAAGAACTATTAAAATATTAAATGACTCATAGATCTGTGCTTTTAAAATTTAAAAGCACAAGAAAGAATCTGTCTGAAAGATCTATGAGTCATGCACGTATTTGGCCAGTGACTGGAAAAATGGAAGACAAAAATGGGCGAAGAAGAAGAATATGATGATAAGAATCCACGAATATGATAATGTGAGAATAAGAATCCACGAACATGATGTTTAGTCGAGATCTACAAGAGAGCGTGCTTTTCTTTTTTTCTTTTTTGTGGCAAAAGGGAATCGTACCGGCGTGGGTACGACATCAAACAGGAATGTTGAATAAGATGCTAAAAATGCGAAATAAGGGCGTACACCGTTGAAGGGGTGGAAAAGGTAATAGTGGGGGGGATGTAACGGGATGCAGGATGTCAGGATAACACATGATCATCATAACAAGCTAAGGTTAGGCACCACCTGAGAAGCGTAAACCGACGTTAGTCGAGAGGGGGCTGCCTGGTTAGGGCTGACGTTTGTGTCATCAGTGGAAAAGGTGGTAGGGGGTGATTCGTATGTTGGTCATAGACTTCAAAGGGATGGATCATCACGGTGTGAGCGAGGATTCTTTCTTCACTACTTCTTGGACTTCTACGTTGATTCCTCTTTTTATACTTTCTATATCATAGTTTTCGCGTTCAATCTTTGGTTCTTGATGTGCATGTGGATATAATCCAAAAACCGTGGCAGGAAAAACTTTCCATTCAGCAAACGTCTACGTGTGACGGTGGAAGCAAAAGGGAGAGCCATTCTTTTTTACGCCCGAACACGGTCGTCTTTTTGCCCTAAAACCGTTCTCCCCTCTCCACCCATCAACCTTATTTTCAACCCTTCAAACCCCCTACCATGCCCATATTCCACCCTCGGTATCGTGGAAACCTACGGGGCTATCTCTTTTCCACGCCACGACACATCTCCGAGAGCCATCCCACATATCAATGATAAAGATCTGAGCCGCTCAGCTCCGCCCGGGCTCCCCCCTTTTTCTTGCTTTCGCTAATAAAAAATGAAAAATTCCTCATTTCAGCATTATTTCTCCATATCGAGATGGCAGATTGCGACACGTCAACGCTGCTTTTAAACTTATCGCGATCATCTGACTGGGCCAAAAATGTATTTATGGGTTCCTAACTATGTAAACCCCGCGGGCACAACTAGATGGTGTATTTTGTCAAAATTTCAGATTTGAAAAAAAAAAAAAAAAAAAAAAAAAAACACTGCCCAAAACGGCTTGGTCGGTGGTCGGCGTCCATCTAGAATTCTAGACATCTTGGAAATATAATTTCATATTCTCAGGCCGATCAGAATTTTCGACCTCCGTTGCGATTACATAGGTGTATTATTGCAAGAATAATACACCAAAAATGAAGCGTTTTCCACGATCCTCCAATGTTTAGCCGGTTTCCCCCCGCAGTCATAATGCCAAGTATCTATCTACCATATTGAACACACATCTCAAGCGGCAATACATCCTGTTGTAATAGGCGGCAACTTTCTTCTTTCTATAAAAATAATGTTTTATAAAACATCAAACATCAAGATTTAATCTTCTTCAACAAATTTTGTTGACTAAGCACATAGTGGATTACGGTTCGAGGTGAACAAACTTCCCTCAATTCCATTGCAAATTCATAATTTATTATGAATTTGCAATGGAATTTTATAAAATTTTCCTTATCTTCCGTCAAACTTCATCATTTTCCTTCAAGAAGTAAATTCTAAATCAAATTCTACCTGAAAATTATAAGTCTCAGTTGATTCCACAATAATTATTCTGGCTCATCTCGTAGTCAAATCACTTTGTGCGGCTCTCGACGTAAACGGATCAGGAGACGGTGTAGAATATTCAAAAGGCCCGCTCATCAGGTTTCGAAAGGACTTAGTGAAGTTGGTAGATTCTATGCTAATACCCTGGAGCCGACTCGGAAGTTCATTGAGGTGGGTGGCAACACTGTTTTCATACCCCACCATAATGGTATTAGTTATCTCATCAGGGTTGACACCCCAGATCCTATTCGTTACTGTGGGAAGGCAACTATTCGTCGGATAGCATGATTTGACGGTTTAATATAACTTGAGAGAGGAAAAATTAACGGTCGTCGATTGTCAATTCTACATGGTCCGTCGTCGTCAGTTGTGTCCGGAAATTCTTCTAAGTGGCCTGTCACGACCCTAAAGTCCCCCCTCGAAAAGTCAACGAATCAAAAAAGTCTTCTTCTCCTTCCGGAGGACTTCAAGATCAAAGGGCATCTCGATCCTTCTTCACGGCTCACCAACTTGGAACAAGGCAAGATTTCGATCTTGCTTTGAGAACATTGTCGGACTTTGTAGTGACGGGTGCCAAAGATCGGTAGGGGCGGGAGGAACAAGCTCAAGGATGAAAGATTTATTTCCGAAAGAGAAAGGAGCTGTGAAAGTGAACATGAAGTTGCCTTTCCTAAAGGCCGATTGTTTCCTTGTTCGAATTCGTTATCCTCTATCTCACGGTATCTGGAAGTCCGAAAATCCAGAACTCAGAAAAAAGCTATACCTAACCCATGGATCCATCCTTAAATGGAAAACCCCAAACAAATTGCAATTGACATCGTATGATGAGGCCATATTAGTTCAATTTTAAGCCAGACATTCAACAAATTACCCTCACACATTCATAACCATTTCGTTATTTACATTAACGCTCCAGAAGGAGAAGACGCGAGAAGTCCCATTTGTCTCATGGATCGTTGCAGGAAAGCAGCTTGAGTTTGAGCTACGGCTGGGAGCAGAGAGGGAGCCATCCCATGTGCTCTGGTCAGCCGACACCAACCATGGAGGCGAAGGATGGACTGGGCCGTGGGGGAGATGTCCCCAGGAACACAGTGTTTCCTGACGTCATCCTGGGTTTCGAGGTACACTGCGAGGAGAAGAAACCCCACGATGGGCCCACACCGGGGAATGCATCGACGAGTGTGGGCCAGCAGCTCCTAATGTGATCAAGAAGAGATTGGGAAGGCAATCAACAACTGAAGAAGGAGGGGATAGTGGAATGGACATCAAAAGATGTGGCCGTATAATGTATCTCCTTACATAAACTATGAACTTCAAAATACCAACTGGAGGGGAAAGCTCCCAGCTTCCAGACTCCAATGAAGGTCCATCAGACCCCAAGTTGAAAACCCCCTTTACACAGCCATCTGCTGACGCGTCTGGATGGGAAGACGAGTCTTCTACAGAACACAAGTTTGGGGCCCAGAGATGCTACTTGCAGCTGCACTTCTATGTCTATGAAGTGGGGTCGTTACATTACATAGGCGTAAAAGTGTACCTAGCTGGAAAACGTTTCATCACCGCACATAAACAAAAAGAGATTCTTGAGCAGTTTTGATGGGTTACTTTCGCCCAACTCTGGCCAAGTCACCTTGCCGCCTAATTTCATGTTTAATCTTCACTTTTGAGAGTCATAATCATCATTGCAGCATCGTCGCCTACAGCGGGTTGGAATTTTCTTTCATGAACTTTGGAGGGGCCTTATCTCAAACCATTCCACGTGGTGAAATTAACCACTGTTGTGTCGAGCCCTCGAGCGGCAAGGGCTCTTTTGTTAAATGCTACGAAAATGAAGTAGGTAATGTTTAATGGTCCGTGTGACCCCGGACGGCTTTTGAAAACCGTTGGAGTTTTGCCCATTTCCCGCTCGGTCTGGGATAGAAGTCCGCGGAGGTCGTCGTATTTCGGTGCGAACGGAAAAGTTTGAGAAGAGCAGAATAAAAAAAGGTCGGGTTTTAACCTTATCGAACCCAATTGTGCGGTGGAAAACCGGAAAACCCGTGAATTATGGCAGCCCGTTCAAAAACACCTAACAATCAATACTGAACGACATTATTTTTCCTTATCACTCACCAAAGAGTATCGAGGTTCGTTCTGGTAGATCGTGCCGACTCTGGTCCAGTTGAATTGGCGCATCAGCTCCAGACGGGGGGCGTTGAAGGCGTTTTCGCTCGGGACGACTCGGTAGAAGTTGGGGAAGTGGTCGGAGGTGAACATCGGGTGGGTGTCTGCGTATGACAGCTGTAAGACGATAAACATTATAATGATAATAACAATCTGCTATCACTCAACAGCATAGATAAAGCAACGTAAATACGGACTGTTCAGAGATCAAAACAATTGCTTAAGCAGGTGGTGGCGGCGGTGGTTTTCTGTTCGATATTGGAAATTATTATTTGATAATTATCCAAGTTATCAATAATAATCAACCCGTATCACTGATAATCACAGAGTAACAGGCACAAACACAGAGTAACGAGTAAAGTGGGGGACAAAGATGACAAGTTGTCATCTTTGTCGCCACTTGTTGCCCCACTTGTCTTTGTTGCCATCTTGTCATTGACAACCACTTCTAGGGATGGCAACGATATATCGATATATACAGTATATCGATTCATTAGGTTTTACGATAAAGACATCGTTGTATAGGACCGATATCGATCCAATTTCCGATATAAATATACTGCGATTTTTTTAAAAACAAAAACAGCTAAGTGCAACATGACAGAAAATTTCTTAAATAGGTAATCATTAATTGACTATTCACCATAATAACATTATTATTGTATTATAATGGAGGACGGAAAACCTGCATCACAATCCAATTTCGGTAGGTATGCAATGATGTGAAGGCCGTTTATCCATTTAGCATTGCTGAAACACGTTACTATTCCTGAAACCTCAGTCCCTAGCGAGAGATTATTAAATAATTTTTCCAATGCTGCGGATACTTACTGTCACCAGGAAGAAGAATCGTGTCAAACTGCAGTTGCTTTACATGCTATTATTTTTGGGCTCCGCTCATTTAATGACGGGAGTTCTACTGATCAGCTGAGTGAGCCCCAATTTCTCCCGTTACCCTTGGTCGTTGAAATTTTACTGGGAGCCCTTCTGGGAGTACAAGAGACGATTCTAATGACGGGAATTCTCCTGATCAGCTGAGTGAGCTAAAATCTCTCCCGTTACCCTTTGACGTTGAACTTTGAAAGGGAGCCCTTCTGATAGTACAAGAGACGATTCAAATAACGGGAAATGTTAAAAATCCGTACACTGCTAAAATCTCTCCTGTTGAAATATTCAGTTTTGTTTCGTGTTCACTGTAGACCAGGTGTCCCAGCTAGTGTATAAATAAACAGAAAGCATCAAAATGAAACTGAAACCGAACCTCACATTCGGTCAAGCTAGGAAGTGATCTGACCCCCCCCCCCCCCCCCTTTAACCACGGAATACTAGATAAGTCCCGGAGAGGTGGGAGGGTTAAGTTAGAGCGGGAAAGAGGGCCTAAGTCCTTCCTTGTCAGAGAACTTTCAGAGCAGAAAACAAAGAGCTTTTCTCCTCCCCCTCCGCTTTTCCCCTCTTCCAATACGAAAAGTTTGGCGCTCCAAGACGAGATAGAGCCCCATCCGGAGAGAGGGGAGGATTGAAGGATAATGTAACTCTGGGCGGTGGATGGGGAGGGGGGGGATTCGTCTAGAAGTTTCTAATTTCAAGAGATAAAGACGAACAATTCACGCCAACACGAAATTCAACTAAGAGAGCGTCATTTCCAGTGTTTTATCTAAACAGATGAACGCGGTACCAGAAATTGCTACTTTTTAATTTCTACAGCCAAATTCATGGAAGCTGATATTTGAACCGCTGAGTCCAGGTTTTTCGCAGCCTTGTGATGGATGAACTGGCATGGGAGATTTAAAAAAAGTTTCCCAGGATGTCTGTCGTGAGTAGTGATGGGGTGCGAAAGAGGGAGCGATTATTTTCCGGGAGTAACTCCTCGGGTCTCTTTCTTAGGGGAGAGGTTCATCATACTGCAACTGGTAAAAAACAGGTATGTTTTCAGTCGATTCATTTTTGTGGTTTGTTTTTCTTAACAATACCTGTTGCCTCCGTATCTCGTGGGGAGTGTTGTTTTTAAACCCCTGAAGATGACGTTCAAAGTTATCGAAACGTTGATCGGGATTTCATAATTGGATCTTAATATTGAACAATACCATAATGGCTGATGTTGTCATTTATATGATCGTGGGAGAGGAGCCACAACAACTGTTGTAAAACATCAAATTTCCATTCCACTTTCTAAACTGTTCCATCCATGAATTTTTATCCTTTCTTCTCACAAAGAGCCTCTCCCTTCTTTTTCTTGTGTTTTTTCTTTCCCTTTCTCTTTTCGTTGATGTATTCCCAGAGAGACAATAAAGTGGGGGGACACGCTGTTATGGAATTGGTATTCCCCTCGAGGAGGTTTCAGCTCATCTCACGTCTTCAGCCATTCTCCATTCGCCCCGTTTTCTCCTCACTACTTGCTCGTCCTCTGCCAAGTCTGCACCTGTCGATACGCTTGCGGAAATATTGGAATTGGTTTAAGGGAATATCAACGAAAACGGGATATTTGTGAGAGTGGAAAGAGGAGAAAAACGAGAGTAAGTTGCCACATCTAAATTTCCCCTCAACAATTAAACTTTTATCTGCAAAGTAACTTTGGCCGTTTAAAATTTAACGGATCGCTCGGTAAGAGCCGCCAGGTATAATAGTGCCCTTTTTGTAACCCTGGTAGGCAACTGGTATAACTTTGGCACGATTATCTGAACAGAACAGAAGAAACTCGGGAACGGGAGAATAAATTAAAGATAATATGTCTTGGTAGCGGTTGCAACTAGGAAAACGATCGATACTGATCAACTTGGTAATGTAAGCCGTTGTGGCGCCACTAGGCGTCGCATTTCTTGTAATTTACCCGGGAACACTGGATGCCGCCCCTTCCCCTTACGAAGGCGTTGGTGGGTTTGGAGAGCCCCTCCCGATCAGGGATTTTGAAAGGTTTCGGCTAGGGCTCAAATTAGGTGTGGGTTTCGAAATATTTTTGGACGTAGAATCCATTTTTGGGGGTCCCAGAAAGATCTGATTCACCTATGAGGCTGTACTGGGGCTACAAATTGGACTTTTGAAGGATGCCAGGAGGTCGAGTGAGTTAAGTTATATTTTAAGTGAACTAAATAGCGAGGCTATCTCGAAAATTCCTGTCACTTCCACCAACACAAACATGGTTCTTGCGCCTTTGGATCTCCGTAAAACAACACAATTTTAAAATCAAATCTAGAACCACTAGGTCCGTCTAATAGGTAGAGTCTACCTTTTTGTCTACAAAAACACCCGATTCAGGTCTTCCTTCCTGCAGTCATTTTTAGGTAAATATGGGATTGTTTGGAAAGTGGAATGTCTATTATAGACATTCCACTTTCCAAACAATCCCAAATTCAATTATAATAATTACTGGCGTCAGAGTAAGAGCTTCACTTCACTGTATCCGACTACCTTTTCCGGTACGATAATCTTATAGTCTGAAAACAGTGTTATGGATCAGCGTAGTGGCGGGGAAAAAAGGGGGATGTTTTCGGGGGTAAACATCGCGTGACGGGGAACCATCACTCCGGCAAACCGCTTCCGACGTGTCTGGCAGACCACGGCCTACCTCGACCCGCCAAGGCCCTACCCGCTACAGTCCGTAAACCCTACAGTTACAATCCCGAGACCCCGTTGGGGTGGAAGGACTCACCCTGAAAATTTCTACAAAATGAAATCCGTGTCCGCAACGCGAAACCCAACTCCAACTAGTTCCAGTTCGGCATTTCACTCACTCCTCGATCAATATGACACCCTGCATGCATTCAAATTGCGCTATCGGTGAATATTCCGGTAAATGGAAGGCTTACAAAGCCCCATGAAACGACTCATAAAAAATATCTGAGCCCACTACAAACGCTCGTTCACTCGGCGCCCCTCTGTAAAAAGAGAAGGAAATTTCCCTTTTTTTAGGAGCCTTCCGAGGGTAGCAAAAGCCTTCGATGTGTCCGTTTACATAAACTCGGACCTCACAAAAGGGGCAGGTGGAAAAAAAAGGCTGTTATTGGGCATCTCACGTAGTGCCGTCCAGGGAGCATTTGTTTATCCCGAAAGGGTCTCCCATTGCAGGCGATCGTGTCTTTTCTTTTGAGGGCCGAGAAGTTTGCAAAGTCTGCTGACGAGTTTCGGAACTTGGTAGGTAATCAGATTTAAGAGCCAGGGGGTTTGAAGGGGACATGTACGGCGGTATTCTGTCATTGCCGAGACAATGAAATGGAAATTTTATGGCATTTATGCCAATCGGCTGTCAAATAGGGCCCCCAAATACCAGCTTCGCAGGTAGTTGGTTTTCCAAGCATAACTCGGGACGGGTAATCGGTAAGATAATACCTAACGACTTTTTGAATTTGAAAGAAAAAATTGTCTGGATGATTTTTCTTGACTTTACAAAATATTCAATCTTTTGTAAAGAGTTGATTTTTAATAAGAATTTTTCAAAAAAATCTGCAAACAGATCTTTTATTCCTAAAATGATTATTAAAATTTCGTCTTTGGGGTTTTAAAATTAAGTTGGGCGTGAAGGTGTTAAGTTGTTGAGGTTCGGTTAAATAAGAGGATGAATCTGCAGAAGTTTCAAGAGATATTCACCACCCACATTCATTTGGTCAACATCATCATCAACAATTTATTTGATACGTGAGAATTCAATGTATTTTGAAATACATATTATTTCTGTTGTATTTAATATTTAGATATTTTCAAATTCATTTTTTTAATTGGAAGATTTCTTGCTGTCTTTATGTTTAATCGGATTGAAGGTGAACTTTTTCTCAAAGACATTTCAAGATGACAAGTTCTGTAAGAGTTTTAAATTGAAATTTTATAATTAAATTTTAAAAATCATATGGGGTTTTGAAGGGATATAAAAAATGAACATTATTCCGTTATTTCGTACTCGTTAATAAATTTGAATTCAATTTGAAATTATCGATCTAAAAAAAAACCAATAAACTAAACACACTACGTGGCGTAGTGGTGATTCGAAACCCAACCCGAAACTGAGAATGAGCCACCTGAAATTAGGAGTCACCAAATAGGAGTCATATTTTCTTTGTCTACCTACTACTACATTCAACTGCACATATTTTTCACTGCCTACCATGCTCATTTTCGAATTTTTATTTCAAACTGTCCAATTTTCTTCATGGCCCCCATGGAGTTTAATAATTTTTAAAGTGAAACTTTTATTACATCGTCCCAAATTTTTTGGTCTGTGTGTCGTTTCTTGTCCCGTCACGCTACCGTTAATTTTCGCTTACAACCGATTCGTTGCTCAACCAATCAGTTTTCTATTGCGAAAGCCAAACTGGCATAGCAATCGTCGTATTTACAATAAAAATTTAATGAACTTAAAACTAAACTTTCTAATTTTCCATTAGGTAGGTACTTCTATAAATTCATATGTATAAGTAGGAGGCTCCCGTTTGCACATTCGCAGCTTTAGTATAATTAGGAGGGAGTTCTTACAGTAAGTGATAGCGAAAGGGCACTTGAAGTAGCTGCTGATACTACAGTGCTCTCCAGGAATTTATGGGTTTCCTCCCTTCTCTCTCTTTCCTCGTCGTTTCTGGGCAATATCCGCCCTTTGGACCTCTCCCCGCACTCCTCCTTCCGACTGAGATTATTAAAGTCGCTGGGCACCGTAATTGTATTACATCACTCTTTTCTTGGGGGGAAAAACCCCCACCACTCGACTTCCCCTCCCTTCTACAACCACGGGGTTGAGCCTTTAATATGATTGTCGTCGAGCGGTTGGGAAACTCAGCTAACGAGCGCCCCTAATAAAAATAAATACGCTTCTCTCCTCCAGCGTTTTGTCATATTTTACCCAATTTATGTTGGACTTGGAAAATGTCCTTGTAAACCTCGCTGTCAAACAACAAACAATACTATAGACAGCAAATGATCCCCTCTCCCCACCTTGTTTAAAACTAGTTGACGTTTGGTTATCTCTTGCCATAGTTGAACGTTCTTAAAGCAAAACAAACGTGCCTTCGGGCTTTTGTTGTTCATCCTTGAAATAACAGTCCAAACGCCGAAATTGGACTTTAGGACTTAGCCCTCGATTTCCCCTTCTGGGCTCTCAATATTATCGATTCCCGGGATTAGGAAGGTAAACAAAAAGGGGGGTTAAGTACCGTGCTCGGATATTTGCAAAGGATAATGTAGTTTGGAGAGTCAAGAGTCAACGGGGAGGGTTTTAGGGAGATTGAAGAGTGGCGGGGATAATTCCCTTCGTTATAACGAATTTTCCCGTAGGTGTAAGTGCGTTAGCGCACCGTACATGACCGCAGATGGCCGAATGGTTTGCATGGACCGCACAAATTGTGGTTTCAACGAGGTTGGCGGGCTGGGCAAAGCAGGTTACGGTTCTTACGGGGTCCTCAAGACTTCCACGAAACTTTCCGGAGGGCCATCGGACTATCAACATCCCCTTAATTCCCTCGGGCTTGTTAGACTTTGGGTCCACTCGGCCACTTCCCTGACCGTTGCAAAGTTACACCAGAACGGAACTTCGTCGGGAAGACGCCCAAAACTGACAACCGAATTCAACCTGGTTCGTAATCAAATTTGTGGCGGGCAGGTCCGCTTAACGAAATAAGGTATACCTACACCAAAAATTTATATACAACGAAATTACGAACGTTTTAAGCTTGAACATAACAAACTTTTTTTCTCCACCGTTGGGAATATCAGATATTTTTCACTCTTGTGAAATGTGTTCGCACAAGCACTTTCCCCCTCTAGTCCCGTTTAAAAAACATCCACAAATCCTCTCCGCCTTTTCACACCTACTTTCCCATCCCACGTGCACCGATATTCCGACGAAAATGAATTCAGCATACTTTGAAAACCCACGAGCAGTTTCTCTCGTATTTTTTCATTCCCCTCTTCCCGAGGAATCCCACTTCGTTGATGGGGATTTAATGAAACTTTTCCCCTCGCTCGGCCCGTCGCTTACTGCGTCATTATCGTCGACTCAGATATTTATTGAGTCTATATCTGGAACCGAACCGTTTGTAAAAACATGAAAACTCTGAGGTTTCAGCATCATCAGAAAATAAATTAATTCTTTTCTGATGATGGCTGAAATAGACCTCAGGAGGATTTATTTCTATCTCCTCGAAATCGCTTGATGATTAATGATTAATAAATAATAATTTGATAAATTAAGATGCACCACTAAATACTAAACGTTACCTAAATGGCACCTACTTACGATTGATACAATCCCTTCTTTACTAAAGAAAGTGACGTTCAAAGTTTATGCTGGCCCAATAGGGTGGTAATCCCACTGAAATCCCCACAAATTAAATCAAATTGAGAAATTAATAATCGCGAAAAATCACAATCGTTCGAAATCACCAGACATCTCATCGTCGGATTCCACCGTGACGATCCATGGGGCTTTCATCGGGCTCCGAATTGGGGCCTTTGAAGGATGGCAGGGAGTCGAATGAGTTGTCGCTTTCCGTTTTGAGGGCCCAGTAGTAGGACGGTTCTCTTCCCACACAGCAGAGATAGTCTCAGAAACGTCTCAATCGGGTCTCCTCTTGAGACTTTACCAAGACGTCTCTGAGACTTCACAACGGAGATGGTTGCTCTCGAGATGTCTAATAGACATTTAAGTGTTAACATACCAGAGACGTCCTCCGGAGATGTAGCAGAGACAACACAGGCGCAACGTAGAACCTACTTCTCCAAAGTGACTGCAATGAGACCGCCCTCTCATTCCCGAGAGGGCGCATCATTCCAATAATTTTCTAGCGCCATTTCCAGTATGGCGACTCGCAATATTTGATGGGGTCTCGGGAATACGAGAACCCAATTTCTCAACTGTTGACACCTCACGTAGGGTTACCCAGAACATCTCAGCAACGTCTCATTGGCTAAAGACTCGGAGTCTCAGATACATCTCTGATACGTCTCTGACACCTGTTTTGATACATCTCTGATACGTATCAGCATTGCAGGTCTGAGAAGTCTTTGTTGCGGACATAGGGATGTATCTGAGACGTATCACCAACGTCACACGTCTCTTTTGTAACGTCACTGAGACGTAATATATCTCGTTTGAAACGTATCAGCTGTGGGGGTAGTAATATAAAATTTATATTGGATATTTAATATCCGCTCTATCGATCTATTTCCTGGATAGCTACGCTCAAAAATTACTCAATGCGAGGGTCTGCACACCACCACACTGAGAGAAAAGATTTTTTTAGTGGCTAGGTTAAATCCGAAATAACCTCGAAAAGAAATTGAAACCACCTAGAATCAATTGATTCAACCTAGAAAAAAATAGGTCCAGGTTAAAGTAACATCGAAAAATATTAATACAACCTAGACCCATATAGAAACAACCTAACCCATTATTACCCGCCCTCTGACCACAACCTGGAATAAAAAAATGTCAATGAACTTCACATTTGGTCTAGGTTGACATTGTGAAGACCTAGAAAATATATTACCTACCTTTGACTCTTAAGTGGGGTAACCTAGAATTGAATGATTTGACCTTCCATATAATTCCCCTCCATTAAAGTCTCGGTTGTACAACTGAAAACAACCGAGAGATTTAAAAGGCGAGATTGCTACTTTAGGTAACAACCCAGAAGAAAAAGTTAGACATTCAGTCTCGGTTAAAACTACCGTAGTACTACAAATAGTTTTAGGTTTAAACAACAGTGATTTTAATTCATTCAATAAATTCCAGGTTGTTTCTACAGTACGCTAAGCGGCCGCGGAGAGCGCCACTGTAGGCGGTGGGCGTTAATTCTCGTTGTCTTGGCACCCCTGCTATTTAGCCGGTGGGGTTGAGGCCAAATCTCTGTCAAATTCTAATCATCTAATTTCTGTCACTATGTGCAGTCATATTAAGACGTCACATTCAAATTTTTGTACTGAGTTGGAAACAGAGACAACCCAGAAAGATAGTTGAAGTTGATAGAAACAACCTGCAATGGAAGTGGAGCAAACCTAGAAAGAAAAGTGGACCACCTAGTAATTTATTAGGACCAACCTGAAAAGAATAGGAAGCTACCTAGACATTTAACTGGAACAACAGGGATAGTAATTGAAACAACCTCGTAAATAAAGGGACACAACCTAGAGAAAAAAGGGTTCTAGGTTAACGCGCCATGGCTGTAAATTGTTTGAGGTGGGGTGAGAACGTTTTTGTTTTAGGGTAAATCAACCGTCTATGAAAGTGAAAAACATTGAATACCAGGGTGAGACAACCAAGACATTAATGTTTTTAACCTAGACTGTAAATGGATGGAGGCGGCGGCACACACTGTGAACTTAACCTAGAACTAAAGTGTGGGGGTGGCTTATTTTAAATCTTGGTTGTTTGCATTTTTAGGAAGGTAACTTCACCAGTATTTTCAATCTAGGTTAAATTATATTCAACCTAGACTAAATTGTTCCACCCTAGAATGAAAACCAAAAAAAATCTAGGTTGGCAGCATTTAACCTAGAAAAAATCGAAAAATAACCTAGAATAGGCCCTTTTTTTCTCTCAGTGCACTTTGGAAACGAACTGAACAAAATAGTGCACCATCTCTGTAACTATTGGAGTAGAGATGGTGCACTTGGACAGGAAAAAGGTTCACAGCAGATAAAAGGGCAATATCCTTAGTTATTAAGGAATATGTACACCACCCGCTGCCAAATATTCGCAGAGCCCAATTTCATCTACTGGAGAGTCACCCGTGTTCACAGTAAATCCAGGCTAATATGACCGACGGGCTGCGGAGAAAGCGAGAGCGAGAGAGCACACGATGGGGTTAGTACCTACATGTACGAAGGATATTCCCATAACAGTTACAACCCCCATCCTGATTGCGCTCCATACACTCCATCAGGCGGAATCCCTGCGGCTAATTCCCGGTTGTTTACCGCCAGCGTCGGATCACTGGAGGATTCCGGTCGATACCAAAGGGGGTTATGAAACCGAAGGGGAAATTATGAGGATGCTGTGCTTTCAGCGTCATATTTATGACATCCTCGTGAACGAGGATGTGGACGACCTCGCATTTACGTGCTGGATTCGAACAGTCACCTTTATAAAAACTACTCCAGTGAGCCTACAGCTGTATGACATAACTTCACACTTCAACTTTCCTGGCGAATCATTTTCTCTACACATAGTTTGGCGGCCGAGCGGTGAATTCCTGAGGCTGCCCCCACAAGAGGTCCCCACAAGTTGGTGGTCTACCGAGGGTCTCCCTCTAATCTGTACGGCAGGTGTATGGAGGTAGGGGTTTAAAACCGAATTGGAGGGCCCGCTGAAGTGGATCCCTATTGTCCAGGGATCGTGCGCTGGATGAGCTTCAGAGCGCTCTGGGGGTCCCCTCCAATAAAGTGAATTAGCAGCTAATTATTAGCGGGTCTAAAACACGTTTCTGTCGGGGTTGCAGGGGTTTCAATAGCTGATGACTAACTCGTTCATCTGATTCGACTTGTTTCTTTTCACTCTCCTTTAAGGCTCTTGGAACCTGATGTCGTTGGCAGGCCAGAGGCGCCCCTGATTTTATAGCCTGAATCAGTCTGTATGTGGCTAGCTTAGAGGTCTCGTGTGCCGCCTGAGTTTCGGTGCCTACCAATATTAGGCAGGTAAATATTTTTGAAGATTTACAAAAAAAAAAAAAACAAAAAAAAGATCAGAGTCGTACCTACGGAAAGAAAACCTTAATATTAAAAAGGATTGGGTGCTGAAGAGAGGCTTGGCATACATCACAGCCTGGTGCAATGGTAGGTATTCGTGAAAATCACAGCTAGTTTCCTTCCAAAAAGTCGTGCCCTGTGCTATTCACTGTTTCCTCTTTCTGCCGCACGTGGCGTGATGGAACAACGCGCTGACCCTTTTGAGTAGTTTTTTAAGAGTATTGAAATAAGCCAGGAAAATGGACCTGCATGGTAATGTGGAAGAAAGACTGTAATCCCTGGCTATGTTCGGGCACACTTGAGAGTGGAGTGGTCGTAAATCTCAGTGAAAACTTGCACTGGGGAAACTTTTTAAGAGGCAGTTTGGCTTTGAATCGGGACTGGTGGGGGGGGGGGGGGGGGGTCAGGTGTATTAAAGAGGTTTTTTCCCGGGCAAGCCTCCAAGATGATTTCCGAACTTTATCGTGACTTGGCTCCTAAGAGTTCACCCCCAAAAAAGAGAGAGAAAAAAATCGCCTGAAAGGGGAGACCTTACTCGTCAAATGACAACAGTTTCTTTCTTTTCGACGAATTTCTCTCGCATGTTTCCCTCCCCACTCTCATGAGTCGGTTCCTTCCCGATACGAAAATACGCCACCTCGCCAAAAACCCCTAAATCACTCCTGCGGTTTGAAAAGTTAAACAGCCTCCCCTCCTACTCTCCGTAAACCGCTTCCGAACCTTCCGAAGACCATTTCAAGTAAGATATGAAGCCCATTCAGCGTTGGAAGTTTCGGCTTTTATGCCCCATTTGCCACACCTGGCCACCTCTCTTCTCAACCCTTCATTTTAATGGAAGGGGGAAAAGCCCAGGTTTACGGGAACGGGCTACAAAATCGAACTTGAGTAAGTTGAAAAGATACAAAACCTTTCACATCTCATCAACTTTGAGCGAACTTAGGTCCCAACTCGACGGTTTATATAAATCGATTCTAGATTTTATCAAGTGAGTGAAAATGGTTAGGGAGATTTTATTCTGTACAATATAATATAATATAACGTTTGTGTCTGTGATGCTATTGACTAATCTTTCTTGTTTGGGCTGCAGATGAGCTTAGTTGCTTGAAACCGAATAGACAATTTAGTAACCACATCAGCACTGGAGTCGGTTTCTCTCCCCAAAGCTAACCCTAACATAACCCTAATATAAGTCTTGGTGTTTATATTGACTCTGTGCTCAGATGGGAATGTCAAGTGAGTCACCCTCATATCTAGCCGCACAGCTGCACACGAGAATCGCCGCACGCCAATCTTCTATGAAAGATCATTCGAAGTCCAGGCAGCTAAATTTTATAATAATAACATTGAACTGTTCAACCTTAACCAGCTTATTGCCACATTTAAAAAACATTTGTACGCCAAATTGTTTGCGCGATATTCCATTCAAGTTTAAGTTTAGAATAGATGAAGACGGAAATATTCGAGAGAGAATTTTATGTTTATGCACCTATATGATTTTACCTGACGCATTTAAGAATGAAGTTTATGTTTGTTTCGTGTGCCTGAAGGCTGAGAGGGACTTATGGCTCTATTTACATGTTTTTCAATGAAAATATTCAACTTCAACTTGACATTTTTTTTACCACCTCATTGGATTAGACCACTGCACAGTCGGCAAACAACCACTACGTCAATTCAAACAATCGATTGAAAAATCTGGTATCTATTCCCGTCCCTACTTCGTTCTGCCCTCTGTGAAAGCCGAACACTTTTGCAGTGTCAGCAGAACGACGTCGACAGCTCAAAACCAATTTCGAGCATGGAAAATTAGGTTGTGGTATAACGCATGTAATAAACGCGTTGAAGGGTACGCGTTCGATGTTGCTTGCTTCCCTTGAAACGTTAATCACCCCAAGAGACACTCTCTGTATCACAATATCCACCTATAATTAACTGCTCAAGTTGATTAACCGGCGATAAATCAACTGGTGCATTACGAACTAGACTGATCAAATCACCGGTGATAATGTCAACGTTGCCAAATGGATGGGTCCGTGGTGGGTGAAAGGGGTTCGAATTTTATTCCCTCGGGACTGATGTATCGGACGATTGATGATGCTGATGACGGAACAGGATTCCCGATAGGGGATTCCGAACTGAAACGACATCAGAGGGTTGAATTCAATAAGAGCCAAGAGATTGTGGCTCCTCGGAGATCGCATTACTTAGTCCCTCCGCTGTTACGGCCCCTTTCCTCTGAACTCCATACCAATCCATTCCGAATGTGTCAAAGGCTTATCCGGAGCACCTCCGGGCCAGATAGTGAATCCAGCCTCTCCAAAAACTCCCCAGATCACAAGGGCTTGGTGCACCAACAAAAATAAGGCTGTTATTCCGTCTGGATCCACCCAATAAATCCCCCGTCAAAGCTCCCCGGGAAACAGCGATTAACCGCCATTCCAAAACCCGCTGGCCCGACTCCCGCAACAAAAGTCACCGCAAATTAATTGTAGCTCCCGTCTTTGTTCTTCCGAGGGTGAGTTTTCCTCTCCAAAGGAAACATTTACAGGTTCCTCCCACCCTTAGTGAGCTTTAGGGATAAAAGCTCTCCTTCGGGCTTCCTCCGAAGGCAGTAGAAACTCTTGGTAACAAAAGTCATTCATCAACCAATGAGCGGGGATCCCATTATTCAAACCATTACTTCGCATTGTTGTCGGTCCCCATAAAGAAGTATTACATCTCAATCACTTTCCACTTTCCCAACTCCCCTCCATCCAGGGGCGACTATTTCCCCTTTTTTCCCGTCCATCTCTCCCGACCCGTCATTTTTTCCTCCTCAGTTAATTCCCTAATTGCGAAAGGGGAGAAAAAAACCGATTTGAATGACAGGCTTTCCAAATCGATAAGTCTCAATTTCCAATTATTTTCCATTCCAAATACTTTTCGATTTCCCTTTTATGTTTCCACTAGGTCTCCTCTGCGGTTCCTTTTAACTTGACCAATTTTTTCCCTCCCACACAAAATATCGTTCAACTCAATGACCTGAAAATGGTTGTGTGTACTGATGCTCGTTAATTTACAAAAGGCGTTTATTTAAATGGCAACTTTATTGACGGAATAAAGTCGACGCATTCAAATGAGAATTTCAGGTCACAAGCTAAATTGCGATATGGTAGGTATATTGTATTCAGAATAATCACTTTAAGATTCAGGTTTTTCATGATGTGTACATTCAAAAGATGACGAGACAAAATTAGTCTTTACACAATGGAAAAATTCCTATTCTTCACACAGCTCTGCTTATTTCTTTATTTATTTTTTATTTTAACTATTAACCATTTATAAATGAAATAAGTGGAAATCAACAACAACAATAACAACAACGCGAACAATAATTGTTCGAATTATTCATGCAGTGCTTATATGGTCAAGCGGGGTGATTATGACTAGATTTTAACTACTATGGGTCCCCCACAAGAATATTGCGCTCCGGCACTGCATTCTGGTGGCAGAAATCAAACTAATCTTTGCACGAAATTTCCCCGGTCCCTCTCGTTTTTCCCTTCCTAGTGGCAGCAATTCTCTTTTGCTCCCCTCAAACGGGATTTTCAATTGAAAAAGTTTGAATTTCACATGATTAAATAGAACCTAACGACTTTTTATTTTAGTTTTGCTGTTATTAGGAAGAATTAGGAATACCTCAAAATTTAAACAACAGTAACATCGCGAACGTTCACTTAATTCTGTTCTTCCTCCGCCTTGGCGATGGACGTAGACAATTTCCTGTCAACGTTGCAGACAATTTCCCTCGCCTGACTCCTCAACGGCTTTCTCTCTAGGAAATAATTTATTATTCTAGCGTAAAAATTAAAAACGAATCTGAATGCTCAATATCATACCAACAGTTTAACAAACAACAATTTAGCTCGAACACTACGGACGTGAGATGTATTTCGTTTCGCCTGTAAATTTTCTAACATGGAACGAACTGGTTTTGATAGCAAACGCTTAATGCATTAATGAACGTTAACAGAGTGAAAACGAATATTTTACCACAATTTCATCAGCCCTTACAGTCAGCACGGGAATCAAAGTAACTGACAAACTGTTCTGCAAACTTTTAAACAAGGTTTGGGAAGCTCACACGAATGGCGCCATCAGAGTTGCCAAAATTTGTAAATGAGTTTGTACTTTTGACAGCTACTTCTATTTGGTTCGTCCATTGCATATAAAAGCGCTAATCGTTTGCTCATAATTACCACTTTTGGCCCTTACAAAATGCGAACCCAGTTTAGCATCGCAGGCAAGTCGCTAGATCTCATGAGATTTGACTGAGAAACTGACTCTGTTAAAGTTTGACGGAAAAGACTGTTAACGAGTAAATACTGTTAAACATCGTTGATTCCCAGTATTGCAATAACAGAATAAGAAGGTTATTGGGTAAAATGCCGCCCCTTGCCATGTTTTCCCCAACTTAAACAGTGTTTTGGTGACAATAACAGAGTTAGTCGGTTGCAGTAACCGTATAGGTAATACTGTTGATGAGCACACACATTAACAGTATACTCAGGGGGCAGCATTTCAATAACAGTATTCACTCATTAACAGTATCGATACTGTTGGCAGAGCATTACTGGATTACACTGTTAAACTTTAACAGTATTTTAGGCCGTTTTTTCTCTCAGTGCACTGCTCATGGCGTGGGAGACCGGCGAAGGCACCCCTTCCCCACACAATGACGTATACGAATACATCCCATTTTCTCTTGCTCCCAACAGACGCATTTTCAATTTTCAATTCCCGCTCAACACAATTTTACATTCAAATAAAATTATTTTATCATTTCCTACATTTATTGTAAGAACACCTCAACCCTAGTGGGTACACTAATTACACCCGCCGCTGGTTCAGCATATGATTAACGCTTGTGAAATATTTTCCGGTTTTCCCTTCTTTTAAGCACAAAGAAATCCCTCCAGAAAGAAGGACTCACTCCTACTCACTCCCCCCAAACTCACTTCATAAACCGCAATACATATTCACCAAGACTTCCAGACCTTTCAATTTCCCCCTTTTCCCCCCGCATTTTTATATTATTAGCGTATTCCGCAGTCTGCAGATGAAACAGACTTTCCGGATGGCTTTACGGCCCCCGTTGTTTGTCCTCCCTTTTTCAAGCCCCGACCACTTGTTTTGTTCAAACAGAAAACCAATTCCGACGGGAATTTTTTTTTTTTTTTTTTACAATCTCCGAACAATCCAACGGCGATTGCGGACGGGCGAAGTCATGAATACGTTTCATACCAACTGCCGTTTTTCTCGAGAGCGGGTTAAGAGCTTACCTGAGTGAGATGCCATCTTTTGGACGCTTTGGCGATGGGATCGGTGACCTGGGTGCATGCGGCGCCGAACAACATGACTTTTTGTGGACTTTCGTGCATCATGTCGAAAAACGCCTTCACCCCCACCGCCGCATTGCACTGTAACAAATAATTTAAAAACTATTAAAACCGCCATAAAAGAGGATGAGTTTTTTGTGAGATTTTGACTTCTTATTCGGACTCAGCAATCTCAAAAACACTGCACACCAAATTTTTGCACGAAATCCCTTTTCGTTTCGATCAGAAAGTCTGGAGGAAGTTGAAAGTCATCAACTCGATCGCTTGTCGAGTTACTTCTAAGGACAACTCTGACTTCTGAAAATATCTGCCCCCCCCCCCCCCCAACGTCCTCTGTCAATTCAGTATGATCACACGCCTGGGCCCAGTGCAGCGTTGTGATTGGTCGGCACTCATTGACGTCATACTAGATGATTTCAAACAGCTGTATCTCTTAAAAACCTTCTAAATTAAACTACGGACTCCATAGTGACTTTTGGGGACCACATTCAAGTTTCACATGCTTATGATTCCTAACCAAATGACTTTTGAATATTGCCAAAGAGCCCCTTGCATTGCTCACACCCTCCAGCTCTTCACAAAATCGCCCCTCCGCTTCCTTTCATCAAGTCCTTATATTCAATCAGGCCGGGGAAAATCATTTAGGCTTTGAATTAAGATGAAAGAGGGCCGTCAGAAGGGGGGAAGGGGGTGATTTGTGGCCAGACGTTGTGGAACCCCTTTCGAAAATGATGGAGTTTTAATAACTTCATGGGAAAAGAATGAGAGGGCGGGAGGGATCTCTTATTAAATTGATATTCGAGCCTTGTCAGAGATACATCTCCGTCATTATATGAGGAAAAGGAAAAAGCTAATTTCAAGAGGCTGTCCGGGTTTCCAAACCCGGGGAATCTATTTGGTTTTAGTTATATCCAGTGAGGATTTCATTATAAGTTCGAATCGAGTTGAATATTTTGAGTTAGTGAGTTTGGAGAAGAGGAGATTTTATCCCCAATTCTGAGCTCCCATCTTAAACTAAACTGAGTTTTAATTTTGTGGTGGATTAAAGAGTTCCAAAATGGTGGTTTTAGTGAGGAAGAAAATTTAACCGAATTGTTGGCAAGACGTGATTCAATTTCCCCCCTTTATTCAACAATTGCAGAGCTACAAATTGAAAACAGTAGGGGTGCTGCCGTTGGGTTCAATCGAAACAAGTACGAATTAAATATGAACAAATATGTCGGAGAGTTCATTTTACGTAGAATTGCCCCTGTAGAAATCGAGCAGCGGACTGAAATTTTCTCATTTATGAGAGGGCTCCGAAACGAAGAGGGCGTCCCCGGCAGCCTCAACGACTGTTGTTTTAAAGGAGTCTAACACCCCAGAGTCAGGAAAACAAAAGCGTTAAATGACATTGAAAAACGCCAATCAACAGTAGAGAAGACCGTCAGTCGCGTGGGATAATTGCGTGAGTCACCCCGGATTTGCTGACTCCTTCGTGTGGGGAAGGGGCAGCGTGCGAAGAGAGCAGCGATACCTACCGGCGTAGATGTGAGGCAGGAGAAATTCTACCACTACTTTCTCCAGCGTACGACAGTCAAAGTGCACAGGCCCGATTCGCACAGATGTAAAAACACGAATAGCCTGATTATCCTACGAATATTTGACTGAAATCCGATTTATAGCCGGCACACGATCAAACCTGGTGCTACCAGAGCTCCAGGAAAAAAGATCCCTTTTAGCTTTCCCTTTTTTTTCTATCGCTGAAAGTGAAAAACGGGTCCTTAATAAGCTAAAGGAGGGGCAAAAAAAGATGGAGTGATTGATACAAGGATCACGAAGGGAATAAAAACGTTAGGGTTATCAACAACTCTCCCTCTCCAGAGGTTGTAGCCGTTGGGTCCTTTTGGAGAGAAATCCTTTAATATAAAAAGAGGCAGGAAGGTTGGTATAAGGGGTGTCACAGAAAGAAGGATGGCGGAGATCTTGAAGGAGGGGCGCGCTGCAAGGCGAAAGGTGGGTTGAGTAAACTAAGGAGAAAGAAACTAGGGTTTGGAAGGAGAAGGGGAATACCCCTTTTCCCTATAGGAAAAGGTAGATTAGACGAATCTCATTCAACTGGGGAAGGTGCGAAAAGACGGGAAATGCGGGAAAAGGCAAAGCGAAAATTCTACGGGCATTCAGATATTCAGGAGGCAGCGCCTTGAGATGGCGGAAAGCGTCAGAGGGGGTTTTCTATCCGACACTCAATTCCATGAACCTTTTTCTACTCAGGTGACTGCCATTCAGAGATTTTTGTCTTCTGCAGCCCTCAGGTTTTCACGTTGTTGAGAGCTGCAGAAAATAGAAACTGACTCCACGGTGTGTCTGTGTGATCCGAAGAATGCTACTCGTTTGCGTGTCGGACACACTTCTGCTTTCTATTTATAAAATCACGCCGTCACGTGTGGTTGGAGGAATTGGGTTGTAAAGGGCCTAGTTGGCTTCCCAGGGGCGATACTTGAGATGTCAAGGATTCCAGGTTCAAGACCACTCTTGAGAGATAGGACAAGGGATCACCAGGCCCTCCGCACCGGTCAGGGGGTTTCCCTTTTCCAGCCATGATAGTGTGATCAGACGTAGAAAAAATACTGATCACCGATCAGATTTTATGGCCGATGGTGACCGCGCGGGGGGAAAAAGCTGCTCCCCATTTCCAAGAGATTGGTGGTTGGGGGGGGGGGGGGGGGGAGTCGATATAGCGGCGGAGCAAGAAAGCGTTTCCGTCTTCCGCTCGCTGATGTTCATTATAGGTACAGCTATCCGCGGTTGGTTTACCCACGAAGTACTTCCAAATGTTGAAACACGGTCAAGTGCCTCGGTCGAGGCCGGAATTTTCGACTCAATGTCAGATGAGTATCGGGAAAAGGGGGAAAACCTAAGCCTTCCCGAAAACGACTTTAACTGGTCGGGGTCACGGACAAGTCGGTTGAGATGGCCGGGCGCACGCCAACCCCTCCTTCAAGACCGATACTCCCTTGGCAGTTTGAAACCTTCTCACGCCCAACACAACAAACTTTCCCGGGTCCGGAAACCGAAGAAACGCCCAAACTTGCTTATTCAGACGTATGCGTTCAATGTCTCCTTTTATTTCTCGCGACCTCTACGTGGAATTCAGGAACGAAAAAGTATAAAACTACGATGTTTTATATGCCTGCAGTGGTCACAGACACTGCAGCTTTATCGACGGTGGTAAAATCAAAATAAAACGAACGATGTGCAGACCAAAACTATTCATAGTATTCATTTGCAAGGGAGAACGATTTCACGCAAAATTGAATGCCAAACGACTGAGCATGTTCTGCATGGAGGGACAGTGGACAGTTGAACGAGACATGAAAGCGGACACATATGAATAATTCAAACAGTTACTGCCAGTGTCGACTCCTGGCAAACTCTATTTCAGGAAATAAAGGTAGCAACCGAAACCGAACTTCCCAGGCGAGGTCACGGGGTCCTTTATGAGGAAAGCAAAAGTGTGGTGGGGGTTATCCCTTTACATATTCGCTCTCAGGGGCCTTCGGGATCGAGCTTTTGATGCAATCGGTGAATGCCGGTTCTCGTATTATCCATTCGGCTCACGATACGGGCCTTCTCCCCATTCAGCCTTTCCAAAGGGGCTTCGGCTCAATGGGATTCCCGTGAATTAATATTAAACCGGTGCTCCACGATACGCCGCAGGATGAAAGGTTCAATCGATGCTGAAATGCGTTCCAAGTGCAGCTTTGAGCCGTGCTCAGATAATTCCCTAGGGGGATTTGATGTATCCCACTGTTGCCCCAGCTTCCAATATCTCTTATTTACAGCCGGTACATAACGGCACCTCGTTGCATTACGGTTTTTCGGTCGCAGGTCGTTCGCGACGGGTTGAAGTTCACAAAAGCAGAGAAGGCGACAAGTGAAACAGTCTGGATCCTGGGAGAGTCGAGCAGGAAATTAAACTGCTGGTTCTGCGATATAACTCATACTACTGTCAAGCTTTTCAATCGTGACCCCCTACAATATCCCAGGCTCGTTATTTTCGCTAGTAACGTACAGTATCTATTTCATTCATCTGTATTTATTATTGAACTTGGTTAATTAATTTTCTTGCATGTGAACAAGGATGAGAGGGGAATTAAAGTAGGCTTAAAATCCGAAATAAGTTTACAATGAAATGAAGCCGTTCCCGGACAGCCTACGGACGCTTGGGATCCATCAGGGGGCCTCGCTTAGCTCGAAGATGTATCATGAAAACATCTAGCAATAGAAGACCCCCTAATAGAAGAAAGTAGGGTCATGGGCGCCGGAGAGTGGTCTACTTCTCGAAGCCAGCTTGTCACTTTATCTACGTCTATAATTTAAATCAATTTCAAACTGTCATGAAATAAGCATTTTAGTCCTCCAAAATTTAGTATTTCAATTTGATTTGAGAGGAGTCCAAGCGCCATCTCTACAGCACCTCCACTACAAAGGTACAAGAAGTTGCGCCCATTTGCACCAGGCGTCCGTATGTAACGTACAATTTGATGTGGAATACGAACCCGGCGAGATATTAAGGTTTTCCAGTTGAAGGAGAAGAAGATTAGCACACGTGCGTCCAGCCCAGTACATGCTCATGCCTGAAATAGTAGTTTACTATTTACAAGCGAACAAGGAGGACTTTCAAGCAACCATTTGCGCCTACTACGCGTGAAGTGTCTGTGAAATACGTATAATATACGTATATTATACAGACATAGAAGACAACTTTTTTTCCATCAATAAAGGCGGTCTGAATTAGTGATACAGGTACTAAATTATGTAGTACCTGTAAAACTATGATAGTTTTAAATTTATTTTATTTTTAATAATGTTCACATTTTATAATAGATATAGGTATGCACCTAAATCTTCTTTTTACTTAATAAAATGAAACACAAATAAATTGATTAAGAGACAGCAACAAATTTAATGATTAGGTTCCCATACTTTTCATTAGGTCTTACCAAATCTTACCAAATTCCAGTTCATTCCTGCATGCTTTCCCCTCCACCCACCCTCATCCACGTAGAAAGAGAATGCACGCCCTGTTTAACAATCTCGTTATGGCGGCACCTTCTTCCGCGGCGTCTCCGCCTCCTAAATTATGCAAAACCCATTAAACGATGAGTTAGAGTTCTTTTGTTTTTACAACCCCCGAAAGGCGTAGGACGTGGCAGGGTCGTGACAGAGGAGAGGGAGGATCCCATTGTCGAGATACTGTTCCACCGGAATACAGAGGGTGCTTAAGGAGAAATATTTCACCTTTTTTTCACCTCCTCACCCGGTATATTCGAGCCTACGCTTCCGCTATCGAAGCATATTTTTGCTCTCTTTTTTTCCCAGTAAATAAAAAAACATAGCATCCCGTGAACGTTAATTTGAATACGTCCGGCGAAAGGAAATGGAAGTGTAGCGTCTTTTTCAAATCAATTGTGGAGACGACGATCCCCCTTTTCCTCTTACCATTTCTACCATTTTGATGGGCTATACCGTGAACGGCTAAATCGTACCTATTCAAAGCCGTCCTCAATTTTAGGCCTTATAGGATGTAAAACACACACCCCCCAGCCGATCGATCGATTTGCCTCGAATCACGTTAAAGGTTAAACACGTTTCGCCGTACCGCACCGTCGCTCCCAGCAGCCCCTTTCGACCTCTGTATCACCACCATTTATCTCGTGAGGCTGCACAAGCACCTACAAAGCATCAAGTTCCTCGTATCTTGATCAAAGTTAATTAAACTTCGTTGAGAAGCGGCCAAGCTAGCGGTACTTAACTCCAGGGTGGTTTTTGGGGGTGTACATGGGGTGATACATTGAAGACGGGGAGGGGGAATAGTCCACGTTTTGAGGCTCTGAGTGAAGATCATTATGAAGAGTACAATGTTGAATGCACCTCATGAGGTGCAGTTTTTGATGTTATTTGTTATGTAGGGGAGAGTGGGGCACTTTCAACCAGGGGGGCAGAATCAACCACCTACCTATATCCGCGAGTTTCTAATATTCTGCTTCAAATTGTCACTTGTTCGCGAGAATGCGTCGCCTCTAGGATTCTGGAAACAGATGATAACCGTCCCAACTGTTATGACCATTCATTTGGCGTCGCATCGATTTCGTCTCACCAAGGAAAAAAAATTGCGATTTTTCAAACTGAAAACGTTGTATGAACACTTGCACTTTTTGAAAACTTTATTATATCCTCTGGTTGACTATAATATCTAGTTTAACGTTCCCATATGATTTTTTTGTTTAACAATTTCTTGGAATGCAAAAAATTATGTTTTATAGCAATACTGCTTGTGGGGCACAATCAACCACGCCGGGTGGGGCAGTTTCAACCGCCGGTTGATTCTACCCCACCAGTTGTTTAGTCATCCCCATTTGATTTTGGTTTATTATTCTTGGAATAATACACCTATGTTTTCGCGACGGGGGTCGACGACTCCGTTCGGCCTCAAAATTTGACATTATCCGTTTCAAGAGGTCTACATTCTAAATCCGAAATGTCCGTCCGCCGTCCGGGCCGTTTTAGGCAGTAGGAACTTTTTTAAAAATCTGAAATTTTGACAAAATACTTGGTTTACCATCTAGTTGTGCCCGCAAGGTTTTCAGTACGATCGCCCAAACCCGTGGGGCGCTATGGGGCTAAAATGGGACTATGGGAAGGGGTTTTTGAAGGCTTTTGGCTATAGGATCGAGTTAGGTGTCGTTTTCGAAGTATTTTTGGAAGTAGAATCCATTTTTGTGGGTCCCGGAACGATCCGATTTCTCTGTTGCGATCTATTGGGCTTTCATGGGGCTAAAAATGGGATTTTTGAAGGATTGATTGAGAACATTCTAAAAATGACATAATTTATAATATTATTGCTTCATGTGTTCGAATTTTACCAATAAAGTTCCTTCAAGTAACTCATTGTTCCAAACCTGAATTTTCTCGACCCTCTGGCGTATGGTTGAAAGTGCCCCATAGGGTGGTTGATTCTGCCCCACAAGTGGGGCAGTTTCAACCGAAAATCCGAATTTACAAAAATTATTTGTGTGCATTTTGGTCTTTATTTTGAGAAAATTTGGGCACGGCAATTCATAGCCAGATAGGTTGGCCTTCCTTTGGGTGAATAATTTTTAGAAAAAAATGAATACCCTAGGCTCCATTGCATTTGCATTCAAAACTGGTTGATGGTGCCCCACTCTCCCCTACACTGAGAGAAAAAAAGGGCCTATTCTAGGTTATTTTTCGATTTTTTTCTAGGTTAAATGCTGCCAACCTAGATTTTTTTTTGGTTTTCATTCTAGGGTGGAACAATTTAGTCTAGGTTGAATATAATTTAACCTAGATTGAAAATACTGGTGAAGTTACCTTCCTAAAAATGCAAACAACCAAGATTTAAAATGCGCCACCCCCACACTTTAGTTCTAGGTTAAGTTCACAGTGTGTGCCGCCGCCTCCATCCCTTTACAGTCTAGGTTAAAAACATTGATGTCTTGGTTGTCTCACCCTGGTATTCAATGTTTTTTACTTTCATAGACGGTTGATTTACCCTAAATAAAAACGTTCTCACCCCACCTCAAACAATTTACAGCCATGGCGCATTAACCTAGAACCCTTTTTTCTCTAGGTTGTGCCCCTTTATTTATGAGGTTGTTTCAATTACTATCCCTGTTGTTCCAGTTAAATTTCTAGGTAGCTTCCTATTCTTTTCAGGTTGGTCCTAATAAATTACTAGGTGGTCCACTTTTCTTTCTAGGTTTGCTCCACGTCCATTGCAGGTTGTTTCTATCAACTCCAACTATCTTTCTGGATTGTCTCTGTTTCCAACTCAGTACAAAAATTTGAATGTGACGTCTTAATATGCTGCACATAGTGACAGAAATTAGATGATTCGAATTTGACAGAGATTTGGCCTCAACCCCACCGGGTAAATAGCAGGGGTGCCAAGACAACGAGAATTAACGCCCACCGCCTACAGTGGCGCTCTCCGCGGCCGCTTAGCGTACCGTAGAAACAACCTGGAATTTATTGAATGAATTACAATCACTGTTGTTTAAACCTAAAACTATTTGTGGTACTACGGTAGTTTTAACCGAGACTGAAAGTCTAACTTTTTCTTCTGGGTTGTTACCTAAAGTAACAATCTCGCCTTTTAAATCTCTCGGTTGTTTTCAGTTGTACAACCGAGACTTTAATGGAGGGGAATTATATGGAAGGTCAAATCATTCAATTCTAGGTTACCCCACTTAAAAGTCAAAGGTAGGTAATATATTTTCTAGGTCTTCACAATGTCAATCTAGACCAAATGTGAAGTTCACATTTGGTCTAGGTTGACACTTTTTTATTCCAGGTTGTGGTCAGAGGGCGGGTAATAACGGGTTAGGTTGTTTCTATATGGGTCTAGGTTGTATTAATATTTTTCGATGTTACTTTAACCTGGACCTATTTTTTTCTAGGTTGAATCAATTGATTCTAGGTGGTTTCAATTTCTTTTCGAGGTTATTTCGGATTTAACCTAGCCACTAAAAAAATCTTTTCTCTCAGTGTAGATACTGCAGTGATACTGAATCGAATTGTAACAATGATCGCCTCTCTTTATACTACAGTGTTCGATCTATGCGAGGTTCACCCACATGCTACTAGGTGTCGCTACCGTGGTTGACCTTGGGGAGGCGTCCCCTTCCCCGCACTGCTAACTGCAGGCCTGGGCGGACCCCCGAAGTGATCTCTCACCTACCTTCTTGAACGATTGATAATATTCGATGCCGCAAACCTTCTCACTCTTGTGACTTGAGCCCGAAGCCATCTGGTTGGAGGGCAACGCAGGGCCGTGGAGAGAAAATTCGGGCCCGGGGGCAAAAAAAAAGGGGGGTTGTATGAAAATTCATCGGGCCCCCTAAAAAAAAAGATGAAAATTCATCAGGCCCCTAAAAAAAAAAAAAAAAAAAAAAAAAAAAATGAAAAAAATGAAAATTTTTCCTATATTGATCTGTCCCTTTTCCCATTTTGCCTCTCCTACCCCCTTTTTTTACAAAAAAAAAAAAAAAATTCTCAAGAAAATCCGGGCCCCCCTAAGAAGGCCGGGCCCGGGGGCAAAGGGTCCAGTGCCCCCCCCCCCCTCTCTACGGGGCTGGGGCAACGGCCCCAGCCCTAGATACTGGACAGGTACTGGATACCCTAGGACACAGGATACCTACTGGATATCAACGAAGATCCTCACCAAAACCATCATTGGAACCCATGGCTGTTCTCCCGTTCTTGAGCAAAACCTTAGATCCGGAGGACTTTGAAGGGATACAGGGAGCGTCGTCTGCCTCCAACTTCTCAATCGATCAATCAAATTTTTTAAATTTGTAACGGCCTAAACTGAGGCAATACAAATGCCAAGTTTATCACAATTGTCAACCTTCAATACCGAGGGTCTCACAGCAACAATACACATCGTCATTTTTGAATTTTTTCACGAGAGCCCGAAAACCACAGAAGCAATACCCCACAACTAACTCTGAGACTCGCTGAGCGAGTAGTAAACAAAGGACTTGAGATGACAATGTGGGGTATTACTGATGACAAGACGATATGGGGCTATTCACTAGGCAATGATTATGCTCCCTATCGATTTTCTTTTAAACCATCTAGTTTGATCGATTCGCCACGAGAAGACGCGTTGAACGGTATGCATAACTCATTTTCGCCAAAGGGGTCTTGCCGTGAGACACTCGATTTGTTCACAAATTACTCAGCAGAGGAGTCGTTTTGTCTCCCTAAGCACCTCATTGGATTAGATCTCTGCACTGTCGGCAAAAACCACACCGTTCACAAATTTAACAATAAATTATAAAATCTCTACAATATCTATTAAAAAAAAATTAGTATCTCACACATAATGATAATTATTATTGTTATCATCTTCACGTTAATTGAAACAAACACCAGTCGAGCTTTTGTGACGATTTTAGCGAACTGCAACACGCCTCAACAGGAACTAGTTTATCACGAATCGGCGGAAAAAGTCCAACCCCTAACACGTTAACTCGGTGCCTGTGTGCAGTGCGACTAAAAGGCCCCGAAGAGATACTTCCCCCACTAATCGTTCTCGACGGAGGAAACGGTCTTTTTTTTTCTTCTTTTTGAAGTGGAGGAAGTGCTCTCAAAGGGTTCCTTGCTTTTCCCCGGGAACATTTTCAACGGGGAAAAGTTGCAATTGAGGGCTCAATGCGGAAGGTACAACTTATCGTGAAGCACTTGTTCAGCGTTCATGGTCGACAAACGGTACTTTTCGCTTATCCATTTAATTACCCCAAATGTCTTCTCTTTTTTTCGTTCTGTGATTAAAAAAATAAAAAACCTCATTCATCACGACGAGCTATTTTTTACGCCTTTTTCACGGTTTAATAAAGACCTGTCTAATCGGTAAATACGTAAAAAGCGTTAATGCTTAAGTAATTTTTTTTTTTCACTCTGAAAAAATTACAAGCGGTGAAAAAAAGGGTCATCTTTGAAATAGGACTTGTTGGATGATATCTCTCTTAATTAACAAGACGGTCCTGGCGAAGAGGAGGGAGAGTCATTAGCAGAGTCGGGAAAGAGCTGAAAGGGTGGAACCACGATTTGGGCGACATTATCCGTAAGCTTTGTCTGAGCGTTGCCACAAACGGTGTTCAAACTGTGATTAAAGTGGGCTGTGAATGGTGTGGGAAAAATTATAGAAACTCCGCGTTCAATGAATCTCCCACCAGTCCGCAAGATGTCACCGTTCATTTTGGGTGGGAAAAACGGGAAGCAGCCCCTTCCCCTCATTGGCGGTGGGTCCTGGGTGACTGCCCCCGTTTTTCTCCGTGTTCAACAGTTTTATCGATTCGAATTCTCATTACAAGACTTGCATTAATTTCTGTTCTTTCTTTTTATCTGCAGATCTGCAGATACTAGCGTCTGGGGAGAGGAATAGTGAGGGCTATCGCGAGCGCTCTCTCGGTCCGCGGCGTTTAAGCGAACTAGCGTTTTCGATGAGCAACCTTCTATACTCTTTTACTCTGTGCTTTCCACCCATCTTAACACCCACTACTGTTGCTTTTAGCGTGTTTGATTCCAAGATTTTGAGTTCGCCAATTTTACCGATAAAATCTTGCACAACGTGCGGCAACCCGATCAAATCAGATACAGGTATCTAGGTATGTTACAGTAGGTACAGTAGGTCTACATTCACGGGAAGAGATTTTCGAGCACTTGGCTACCACTCGAAGGCGCACGTTTTGAGTGTTGGGTTATTCATTAGTTGCCTAATAATATCCCATCCAGGGTCCATTACCTATTTGATGTAATAATTACAAATTATAATAATTAAAGTTGTTGGAAACTTGTTGAGGGTCAGTCAAATAAAAATTATTTCGACCTCTCCAGTGAATGGTGAAGTTTTTTAACAACTATGGGTCTCATCAGGAAGACTTTCACACTAAGTGTTAGTGTTCTTGCCTCTGTATCAAATAGCAGATATCATTCTATTGTAATTTTTAACGAGTTAGAATACATAGAAAGAAACAGTGTTCATAGAGGTTGAATTACAAGGTATCGAGCGTTTTATTAATCAATCTTGATCACAGTTACCTACTTTCCTTGCGGTTAATTATTCTCTCTAGAATAATCGATCAATGTGTTCGCGACAGAGGTTAACAAATTTGAACGGCAATAAAATTTGCTTCTACATTTCATTGCTTCTACAATCCATAAAATAATTGGTAGAATCGGCGAAAACAATCTATGATATTGGCTTCAGCAGCCATTGAAAAACATTTGAATTATCTAATCAGCGGGCTCAAAGGCAAAGAGAGGAAACAGTGGAATTCCGAGATGATGGAAAATATAACATAATATTATGTGGAGAGCAAAATACGTAGGACAGATACTATACTATACTTTCTTGATGATCTATGCAGACCCCCAAAAATCTGTATAAATACGGATAAAAATCCGTGGATGGCAACACTGCTGTAGACTCCTTGATAATGTTAGTTCGCTCAAACGCCGAGCGCTCGCGTTAGCCCTCACTATTCCTCTCCCCAGATGCTAGTTCTGCAGATAGCCATGGCTATAAGGCATATATATTTTCAGAGACGTCAGTTTTCGTTAGATTTTCGTTCTAGGCAAACTTTGAAATTATGCACAACTAAAAAACTAACTAATTGTCTAAAACCAAAATATTTCCAGTAAATGGAAAATAAAATTAATATTTACCTGAAAATGAAGAGCCGACGAGGACAGGTCGTAATTCACATGGTAAAGGGCTTAGATATGCGTAATTCACCACCAGCCGTGTGTGCTGACTAGATATGCGTTATCAACATTTGCTTTGATTTCTCTTTATGGCCCTTCCCACCGCCACCACTCTGTATTTAATCGAAACTTTTGATTCGAAAGCCGTTGGATTTGACGACGTCAAATTGACGTATAGGTATGAACCAAACCCGAAACTCCCAAAAAATGAGATATGCGTTATTACTGCGGTGGCGACGATAGCGATATCTATGTCATGGATTCGATACCGTTTCGACACCAAATACCGTATTGAAAGCAGTGTCAGAAAGACGTTACCCACACGTCATGGCCAACGGCCACACGGTGGGTCTCGCTTCCCCCCCCCCCCCCCCCCTCGCGGCAATAGACGATTTTTTCTTATCCTCAGTGATGGGCACTTATATCATATCCGATCACGCTATTTTGAGTCAGTTCCCATATCTTGAAACGACCCTCCGCCTCTAGCAGAAACGTCCCAAGCCATCACCTTTGACGTTTCAAAGGTGAAACGTGGTGCCTGGGAAACTTGGAAGGCCCAGCCGTAAACTTGGGCGTGGCTCCTGCAATTTTCTGTCCATCACACGACACAATTTTCAATTCTAGGAACACCTCGACACGTTGGTACAAAAAATGTGCACGCCTCGGGTTCAAAATTGAATTTTCCCATATTAAGGAACAGACGATGTTCTCAAAAACTAACCATAGCTACAAAAACCACAATACATTTTCACGCATTTAATAAAATTCAAAGTTGATTTTTTTTGCGGTTGTTTCTTGTGCTGACGGATGCCGAGCCTCAAAAACATGGGGGATTGACGGTGTGGAAAAGGGGAACCCGTACAACACACTTCAGACTGACAAAAACACCCCCTAAGTGATTGCTACCCCTCCACTCCGTGCACACCCCCCAGGGCCTTTTCCTCCGATTCTAACGATAAATTCGATCCCCCCGTTCCCCGCGAGCACAACAGCTCTTTTTTTTTTCAAGTGTCCTAAATAACGGATTAAAACCATCCCCCTTTTATCCCCGCCCTAAAAAATCGCGTCCTGGGGAAGCCTTTTTCCCCATATAAAACGGACAGAGCTACTCGGGGCGCCTTTTTGTTTGCTCACGAGAGAGGCAGAGGGCAGCAGAGTGGAGTACCTTTTGTCAACAAGAAGCGATAAATAAACTGGAGTGGGGTTCAACTTCCTTTTTTGAAAAATCCGTCCACAGGAAATTATTGGAAAGCTCGGGTTGCCTTTTGTACAACAGGAGCGTAAAATTGTTGATTGGACAAGAGAGATGCAGTTGTGTAATTGCAGTAAAACAATACGTTGCAGCCAGTGTATTGACTCTTGTGATTGTGTAGCATGGTACATGTTGTGCATAATGACTACCGGCCGACAACGTCAGACCCCCCCCGGATTTCCAGTTTACATCTAGTATCCAAACAAACAAGATGCTTTTATAAACGAACAACATGCCTGGTGGGCAGGGCCGCCGAGAGAAAAAGCGGGCCCGGGGCAAAAGAGAACATAGGGCCCCCATAAGCGATGGTACAAAATTAAATTTCATTTATAATATAGGTATTACTGTAAAGAGAACGATTGCAGCCTCTAAAACGAATAATGGTGAACATCGATGTTTTCCTTACGATGCTTCATACCGCTTTGCTGCCGCCCCTCTCCTCATCATGACCTTTTTTCTGATGTGATTCACAGGGTTTATTGCGATTCACATTGCTTGAGTTTTACAGGGCACAATCTCACGGAAGACTAAGTTGCCTGCCAAGTGGCAACTCAGTCATTTTGGTTTATTATTCTTGGAATAATACACCTATGTTTTCGCGACGGGGGTCAACGTCTCCGATCGGGCTCAAAATTTGACATTATCCGTTTCAAGAGGTCTACATTCTAAATCCGAAATGTCCGTCCGCCGTCCGCCGTCCAGGCCGTTTTGGGCAGTAGGAATTTTTTTAAAATCTGAAATTTTGACAAAATACTTGGTTTACCATCTAGTTGTGCCCGCAAGGTTTTCAGTCCGATCGCCCTAACCCGTGGGGCGCTATGGGGCTATAATGAGGCTACGGGAGGTTTTTTTGAAGGCTTTTAGCTATGGGATCGAGTTAGGTGTCGTTTTCGAAGTATTTTTGGACGTAGAATCCATTTTTTGGGGTCCCGGAACGATCCGATTTCACTGGGGCGATCTTTAGGGCTTTCATGGGGCTAAAAATGGGATTTTTGAAGGATCTCAGGATGTTAAATATTTTTCTAGTAAAAAAATGAAGAATTTTTGAAAAAAAAAAAATCAAAAAAATTTTTTTTTTGAGATAAAAATCCAAAAAAAAAAATTGTTTTTTTAAATTTTTTCATTGACAGAATTAAATTTCTACACAAGTAACGTATATCAAAGAATAATAAACCCTTGTGTAAAATTTGCAGCGTTTTTTTTTATTTCTCTAGGGCCCGCTCGGGCCCCATGTAAAAGTCCGGGCCCGGGGCAAAATGTCTCCTCCCCCCCCCCCCCCCCTCACGGTGGACCTGCTGGTGGAGTGTGCATCGCGCCTTCTACTATATGGTCTCGACCTATCTCGACCAAACTTGGGGAGGAAGTTAAAATGAGGACGGGAGTGTTGAAGCGGATTATATATAGGTATACCTGGCATTCTCATACGGCCGAAAAATTGCTGCCTTAATTTTGATAATATTCCTGTCAGCTGACCCTTAAACAAACCGAACTGAGTCACTTCGTCAGTAGGAGTACTATACGATCAAAAAAGGATTAAATCAATTAGTAAAGTATGTACGTTTTCTTTTATTGACCTTTCACATCAGCAAGTTTCTCTGCCGCACCCTGTAACCCACTTATCACGAGCGGCAATACACCGACAATTTTTTTAAATATATTTTTCTTGTCCATACTGAAGTTTGGCAAACAAGGCAGGCGACCATAATATTTCAGGAACATGGCTGAATCGTAGAACGTCGGAGAGAGATTTGAGAAACAGCTCTTATGTTCGTTCACTGGTGTTCAGTGACTGTTGAAATGCAATTTTACCATGCAAGCCAACCAGGTGGTTGAAACTCGCATCAAGTTTTAACCTCTAATCAACTCTTCTGCTGAAAGTCGCTATTAGGATTTAATACGTTTTCTCCCAATTTTTGGGGTTTACCAACAATGTCTAAATCTTCAAAGGCCCGTAATGCTCAGAAAATTTGATAAAATCGTTTGGGTAATTCCGTTTTTTTTTTTCTTTACTTCGTGTTGTCAGCAATCCTGCAGAATGTAGTTTTTTTTCTTCAAGAAAACCTTCTACTAGAAGTGACACAAATAAAAGTCATCCAACCGACAATATTTCGAAAGGGAGGCAGACACCACGATAACAATAACGCGGAAAAGGTGGAAAGCGAAAGACTGTGTGGGCCCTGGATTATTAATGAAAAACGGAGGAAACAGGGAGAAAAGGCTGGTAGGATCAGAGACCGCTTAAGGATTCAGTACGTGGCCCTTTTGATAAAGTCGTTCATTAGGAAGGAAACCCTCTCCCCTAAAGGGGTAGCTGGGCGGAGAAGTGAACGCTCTATTGATTCCATCTTCTCTCGACTCCACTAACGGAATTACAACTAAGAACAGAATAACGATAATAATCAACTCCGGCTTCATTAATAGCGGCGTCGTTGTGCGCGAGGAGAAATCTATTGGCAGGTTGGGAAGGCGTAAAATCAATTATGAAATCTGTCTTTGGAATCGAATTGAAACTTGGGCGATGCAGAGATGGGTTTCAGCATGAAGCTCTTTACTGCTGAATTCGTCCAACAGCACCTGGCAGTTTAATTCTTGCCCATGTCCTTGCAGTACCCACATAAATTTTTGAACGGGGCGCAAAGTAATCATAGTAGGATTTGAAAATCAGGCCTATATCAATTCTTTTGCGGCAATTTGGTTGATGATATAAACAACCCAATTAGGACGGTCCCAAGTCACAAGACTGCGAGAGACGACTATGAAGCAAATTCTGCTGCGTTGTCATTCAGTCTCAAGACAACAACTATAACACATCTCTGGATTCTGCCCTTGGCGGATATTATATTGTACGGACTATTCCAGGCTCCCCACCGGTACTAAAACGTACAGTGAAGACGGTTGAGGCCAGGAGCGTCCAGTGCAGTGAGATTCAAAACCAATATTATCTTGTGCAAACTGGTCAGGACGATTGGCGGTGGGGTCCCCCCACCAAATCCCCCTGGTTGAGGTAGCTCTGGTATGTCCAACCTTGGACTGACAACGTCACCCAGTATAAACATATTTATCGAGCAACTGCCGGAGGTTTATCGACAAGAAAGTACCTATTATATCGTATCGAGCGGCAGTAAATCAACCCACCCTTAAAGCAACCCCCCCTTCGTCCCACTTTGTGATGAGCCCTCGGCGGGAACGGTTGTTGTTTGCTTGAATACAATCAATATTGCCCGATCAAATAGATTTTCCAGAAAGGGGAGCTTTCCTGCGACGCATCAGTCAACACTGTCGTGATAGGTGGCTTTTTGGTGGGAAAGGAGCCGGGGTTCCATTCGGTTGATTATTGCCTTCATTGAGAGTTGTAGAGTGTTTTTCTTTCACAAATGGAAATTGTTTCTGTAATATGATTAATGCCTGACTACTTGAGTGAGTCCTCTATGGGCAATTTTCTGCTTTTGAACAGGGCGTAATTTTTATACGTCCACCGCACTTTTAAAACAGCGGCGCCATTAAAAATAACTCTGAGTGACGGAAAGAGGAGGGCGAGTTGTCAAGAGCAGATGGTCAGTTACATTACCTGAACACGGGAAAGCCAAACACTGTCGCCATAATTAGCGTCGCCGCAGCTCATCCTGGCAAAAGTTTTCGTCGACGTCAACCTCCAGGGAGGTAACATTTCACTCTTGCCTCTCATCCCACGTAATCCTCTGGAAGGGCCAAGTTTGTTTACAGGTCTAATTGAGAGAGGGGTCGGACAAATAATTACGGCTGAAACAGCGGCTGGGGCTTAAATTAACCTCTGAGCCGTATGTGTGAATGAGTTTCAACTTATTCGCTCCATTTCCTCTTTCACCGGTTTCCCAGCTTCAAAACTAGTCCAATTGACGATCTTCTCAAAGCCCCTAAGCAAACACTCTCGCTGATAGATCTTTGAAAAGTTGAACCGGACAGCCGACAGGACAATGCATGGGAGACTGAGAAATGTAGTTTGCGAGGGCAAGAAAAGCCTTTTCGCGCTGGGTTTCGCATGATTTATGATGATTGGTACCGAACGTGACGAGAATTCAAATTCCTTCGGTAAATCACTTGTGCGCTTCGGGCTTTTCCTGGGGACGAATTCTGCCGGTTGGAGGAGGAGGTACCGCTTTTGCCGGCTCATTGTGTTCCCGGAGTCCTCGTTCCATTGAGTTATCCTTCTACACCCTCCACGATGTACGACAAAGGCCGAACATAATAGACCCTCTCTCGTCCCACCACAGCCGCAGAAATTCAAATCCTCTCGAATGACAATCCTTTGAAAAAAGAAGAAAAAGGGAAAAACTCCCCCGAAGGAAATCTTTCGACATTTCACACCTCAACCAGAATCAGTACTGAGATGGATTCAGATGCAAAGTACCTCTCAAACACACCAAGGAACCATTGGATTTGCCTACAGGATCTTTGATATTGTGCCAAGGCTGTTTCATACAAAAGAAACTTTCGAGTACTGGAGATTCGCCAAAACCTTGGAATCACTGCCAGCTTGATTACATAGCTGAGTCAATTACTGGCTAAGTTACATTCTGCGGTCTGTAACAGTTCTGTCAGTCGTACTTCAGCATCAGTGTGTTCCAGAGACCATGCCACCCGCGGAGGTTGAGCAAGCAATGATGTTTTAGCATACTCTTTCATACGCATTCACCTTCCAATCATCAGCAACAGGCTCAGGGGACGTCCTTGGTTACATGTAGGGCGACTTGGTGATGATCGCATAGACACCAGCAGAGACTTGAAGTTTGTGAGGCATGGATCTTTAGCATCAACCTTGCACAGTACAAAAAGATGATATTCTGAATGCAACTTGTGCTGGACTTATGTTCCTCCAGCTTCATCAGTCGGAAGTATTTACTTCTTGTAATAAAGGTTTTCATATTGGTTTATTATTCTTGGAATAATACAACTATGTTTTCGCGACGGGGGTCGACGCCTCCGATCGGCCTCAAAATTTGACATTATCCGTTTCAAGAGGTCTACGTTCAAAGTCCCCAGTCCGCCGTCCAGGCCGTTTTGGGCAGAAGGAATTTTTTTAAAAATCTGAAATTTTGACAAAATACTTGGTTTACCATCTAGTTGTGCCCGCAAGGTTTTCAGTCCGATCGCCCAAACCCGTGGGGCGCTATGGGGCTATGGGAGGGGGTGTTTGAAGGATTTAAGTCATGGGATCGAGTTAGGTGTCGTTTTCGAAGTATTTTTGGACGCAGAATCCATTTTTGGGGGTCCCGGAACGATGCGATTTCACTGTGGCGATCTATAGGGCTTTCATGGGGCTAAAAATGGGATTTTTGAAGGATCCCAAGAGGTTAAATATTTTTCGAGTAAAAAATAAAGAATTTTTGAAAAAAAAATTTTTTTGAAACAAAAATCCAAAAAAAAATTTTTTTTTAAATTCAAAAAATAATTTTTTCCTAAATTTTTTCCATTGACACAGAAATAATTTTTGCACAAGTAACCTATATCAAAGAATAATAAACCCTTGTGTAAAATTTGCAGCGTTTTAAATCTGACTTTGGTGTTCCTCATTAAGAGTCCCCCCATCTCCTTCAGGCCAGCAAAAGAAATGATTTCCGAGCATTTCATCTGTTCATGGACCGGCTACAATCTTGAAGAAGTTTCTGCCTTCCCAGGTAGGTACGCCCCGATTATTTTCCACTTGGATCTTCTGGTGGTTCTCACGCTTCGCATGCATCTGAGGGCAATACGGCAAGGGTGGCAATAATATTGAGCCTTCGATCGCCGAGGATGGGCTGGAAAGAATGGGCGTATGAAAAATAACTTTGGAACTAAAATAACGGGGCGTTGACGACCTGGGTTGATGGAGGCGTCCCTTGCTGAGGAGAAACGGTCCTATTTCGTCGCCAGTTTGACCCGTTTGTCTTTCTGAATTCTGTCAGATGGGTGTTCCGAATGAGAGCAGGACATTCTCAGTGGGTAGTATATTATTTGAACCCAGGTGGGTGAAATAATTCTCCTAGTGAGTTCTACAGCAGGCTTCCCTGACAACTCATTCTAAACGTCGACGGAGGCGGAGGGTTTATAAACCCTTTGAATAAATTCAGAGTATGACATTGTTAACTAGTGCTGTCCAGACATCCCAGACTCCCACTAAGCCCTCGGAAGGGAGATCGCTGTTCTCCATTCCCTTGAACTGCTGGCCTAAAAAATGCGGGCTGTTGTAGAGGAATATGCCAGAAAGGACAAAAGGTCCTCCGACTCTTGCATCACATCCGGAGTGTCCAATGGGAATGCATCAAACGATAAAAGCCAATAACAGCGACGAACTATGCTTTCCAACCTCTTGGCGGACTAAATTGACCCAAGTTTTAAGAGCATTACCAATCCGCCCTGGTGTTCTCAACTCGAAACTATAACCAAGTTTGGGAAACCCATCATTTCCTAGTGTTTCCGTTCCCGGAAGCTGCTGAACCCGTTAAAACTAATCTCCGCCCCCTATAGCTCAAGTTAAGGGTTTCGTTCCAGGAAGACAATTAATCAAAGTGTGTGCCGAGGAGGGGTAAACAGGTTGAGTGAGACTCTCGTAGCAAATTGGTAAACAGGTTGAGTAAGCGCTTTTCTTGTTGAGCGGGAGTGGAGGAAACGGGGAGAAAAACTTCATTTAATCAACGCCTCACGGGGGACCGTCTCTCATGTAACTTTTTCATCAACTGGCATAGGTGAACGCACATCGTTTCCTCTGATTTTATCAGATCATGACGGAAACCATCGCCGTTGCTCCCATCCAGATCATAGATAATACGCTCAAAACTTTACCATATTGTTCCAAGCTAATAGGGTAATTTGATCGCCCTGCTGGCAACTTGGAACGTCTCAAGTTACCCCGCTGCTCCACCTTGCGAAAGGGCGAAGCTATTATTTACGATAGGAGGTTGGCATAGTTTCGGGCGTGAGGTTAATACCAAATCGACCAAGTTGATAAATCCGAGGCAGAATTACGGCAGTCTTGAAAGTCTTCATGGCCGTCTTCGGAGTTTCAAGTAGGCTTTTTGCATGACTAAGAGTATCAAGGGCCGTAGTGGTCTTGAGATGATGGACCGAACTTCCTGAATAGTTTAATGTGAAATTACTGAATCGTATTTAAGTTCCCGGACAACCACTTTCGATGCGGACTGAAGGCATTAGGGCCAAAGCCGACTTAGTTTCTTTTGACGATTCAACCAACCCTCAAACCACTGTTCCAGTCAGTTTTCTTTGGATATCCAACTATTTTCCAATGTCGAGAAAACGAGGGTACTTGGGAACAGGCGCGACTCGTGAGGGAGGCAGCGTCGCAACTGCACCCCCTCGATGCAGAAGGGCGAGAGGGGGGGCTATGTATTACCTACCTAATTAGTTACCTAGCTAAAAATGAATCAAAACTCGGCTCGAAAATCTACGTAAGTTCTTGTAGACCTTACATTGTTCGCGGAACGTCTGAAAAGCCTGTGTTGATAGTGCAATGATTACGGGAGCACTGCCCTTCTTGAGACGATTTTTTTGCATGGACCTTATGGAACAACGAACTAAGTGTGAAGCCAGAAATGTCGAAATGTGGGGCAGTTCTGGGCACTGCGCACACCCTTCCTTCTCACCATTCACCAGATGTTAAATCACCTCCACAATCAGTGTTGGCAGTCTTCGTTCATGGGCAGGGAATTTTCGTTTGTAATGAGGGACTTTTTCAGGATCTAATCTGTCTCAAATCATGGAAAAAATAGGGGCTTACTTTTGAAATATTTTGAAAACTTTTTGGTGTTGCTATATTACTTTGTACGGTATGAAATCATAAAATTTCGATCGACCAAGGTTTCTGATTTTTTCAGTTTTCCCACAAAGGTATTTTTTACCAGAAGCAGCTTCTGAGGGGATGGCATCAGGGGTTTAGTGTGCTTCCATGTTTTCTGGGAAGTGTTTTCTGAACTCGGTGATCTGCGTTTGTCTCATTTATAAGTTTTTTATTCGTTCGTTTCATTCGATCGTTTCATTGTTCATTTCATAAAGCGTTTGTTGGATAACTCTATTGATTTCATCTTGAGGGAGTTTTCCCGTTTAGGCGTGAGTGATAAGTGTGACATTCGCGACATGGGACGGCCAACCTCACCTTTACCAGGTTTGCAGCGTGTACCCAGGAAATGAAAGGAAACTGGTAATAGTTAATTGGAATTTTTAAACAAACAAATAAATAATGAACTATAGCAAATCTTGATAGTAGGTACTTTTTATCTGTGTTGGGTGCAGTAATATTTTCATAAAATATTATCACGAATCCGTGACTGCACCCCCTTGTTCTGCCATCACCAGTCGCGCCTGCTTGGGAAGTCTTCACTACTTGACGCTAATAATGGCTTCATAGCTAAGAGCTTCCGAGCGGAAGATATTACGAAATTTACGGCGTTTCAGGCCGCCCGTATATATTTCACCCGGCGCAGTTACTGCAACCCTCACAGTGGCCTTTGGAGCGGCAGTTAAAGCAAGGCACGCCATCCATCTGCTCCCAGAGATTCATAGTTATGTGTCCTCTCCGGATTTCAACGGGGCGAATACAGTTGGAAAAACTTTATACGCGAAGTTGCGTATTTAACTTGGGTCTAAATGGGCAAGTTGAACTGGGAACTTCATCAGTTGGAAACGGGAAAGTTCGGTGGAACTTTCGAAGCCTCGGAGGAAATTATTGCGGCGATGAGTTTGGTGGAAAATTGGGTTTTACGTGTGCATTCACATCAAATTTGAAAAAGTAGTTTTGGTTCCCGGTTAACTCAGGTTTAATCAAGTCAGTTTTATCAGTACATTGTTATCGCACATAGTTTATTGCTTCTTGTTGTTAGCTTTGGTTGGATGTGGTGCGGTATCAAGTGCCGACCCAATTAGCATTATGTGCCCCTAGAGGCTAATCCGTTGTCGACAGAGGTGTATCCAGGGTTGTGGACGCCACGCCAGGGTGCTGCTTAAGGGAGGCACGGCTGATGAGGGTTTCTTGTTGGCCCAAGGAGATAATCGTCGGGTGCTTCGGGATCGGCCGGGGTGATCGATTCGCTGGGATAACATCGTACATTAATTATTAGCCGAGAGGAAGAGCGTGGCCCTCGACTCAGCTCCTGTAACCTCTCGTCATACGATTTACTTTGCCCCCTTTGGTTCGGAGGCGCAGTCTGAAGTGACTCTTAATCTTGAGGTTAATTGATAGCGCTCTACAAACTCTTTTTGAATAGTTCAAGGCCTCTAATTTAAGGTGCTTTGAAAAAAAAAAAAAAAAAAAAAAAAATCTGACTCAATTTTCTTTCAAGTTTTGACAGTCTTACCTTAAAAAAAAAAAAATTCTTCACAATTTAACATGATATTGCTCGGTGTGGTGTGGTCGGCTTCCTGATTATTCATACTGGGTAGTTGGTGAGGGATAAGCCGCAGGTAGATAGTTTTCAAGGCATATATTTTGCACAAAATAAAGCCTCAAGGCGCCTTTCGCCCGTCCCCATATATGGGGGTTGGGGTCTCGTCAGGAGGTAGTACATCTGCACATCCAGACTAATTAACTTTAATTCCAACCACCCCCTTAATTTTAAACGCACTATAGCATACAACTACGCAAAAACGGCCCTCAGCCTAACATCCGTAACATACCATAATTCAGTTATAGCAAAACTAGAAAAAATCTTCACCACGAACAATTATCCGCCCCAGATCATTACTAAACAAATCAATAAAGCACTTAAAAATATAGCCTACTATAAACCCCCACAACCACCCCTCCCCCCACCATCACCCCTACAACCTCCTAACGCCCCACCCGACAACATACAACAACCCTCAACTAAACCTAGTAAAAAAGTAACCTTTAACCTCTCATTTAATACAACCCACAGCTATAAACCAACAGAAACCATATGCCCCCCGCCTAATAAAATCAACCACTACTTCAAACCTATGAATAAAACACAACCCCCCCCTTCTCCACACACCCCAAATAACCAGCATATCCACACCCAACTCTTAAATCACCAAACCCCTACCACAGAAAAACCACCACATACTAATAACACAGCCTCAGAAACCCTACCGGATAGTAAGACTTACATACCATTACCTTACCACCCACAATGGAGCCACAATATCAAAAATATTTTTAACTCTATAACTAATTGTAAAGTATCATGGTACTACCCCCATAAGATACAGAAACACTACCCTAGGCTTAAAGACAAGATCCCCCTGCTAGATACTAGATATAATGTGTACTCAATACCCTGCCAATGTGGAAAAATTTATATAGGAGAATCACAACAAAATCTACATAAAAGAATCAACCAACACCAAAGAAACTTCCTCTCTAAAACAAAAAAAACAGCCCTAGACCACCACCTGTTAGAAAATAACCATGAACAATATTTTGATAGAATAATATCATTAGCTAAAGTAAAAAATAATTGTAAACGTAAAATAGTAGAAAATATTAACATACTCTCAAACTCCAACCGCACTATTAACAAGAAATGCGAACTGCTAGACCTAGGTAAAACTTTCTGGCCAATATTTAAACAAAATTAAATTTACTTACCATTGTAACCCGGCCCCCCACCTGAGAGATTTCAATGCAATCTCCTCGGTTGGGTACTGGGATCTCCTCAGCCTCCACGCTCATGTACCGAACTCTTTTCCTGGTAGTCCCTTGCCCCGCCGACAGAATGCGTTACAACCACCACCCTCTTAATTAACAGGCGTCAAATATCATATTAAATACCTGTTCTTTCACTCCGTGCTCTAATAACTTTCTGTCGTACATAGCTACCTCCCAACTTCCGAAAATAACCAATACAATCTTTTTCATAAAAATTTGACCCACCCCTCCAAATCAAAATCAACGTGCTCCTGCCCACTCACGTAAAATTATAATTAAACCTAAATTATTATAGTAGCCCCGCCAAATACTATTAATAGAAAAACAGCACCACAACGTAAGTAATACTCCAACCGTAATTTAATTCCCCTCTCAACCACCCCACACCAACCCCATAACCCCTACCCAATCACCCCCCCGTAAAATTATCTAACTAAATCGTTCTTTCTTTAACTAGGTAACCCCTGCTACAACTACCTTATCCGGTTTATTTAGTCAAGCTCAAGTACGGTATGGACACACTACCAGGAAGGGATATTAAACATATAAATGCAAACACTTCTTAAGGTAACTACCCCCACACTTAATCACCACTGTATGCTGTATAAAAAAAAAACTCCTTTTTGTGCCTATTCCAATACCTTTCTATGTGTCCCCGGCAGATGTACCACCTCCTGACGAGACCCCAACCCCCATATATGGGGACGGGCGAAAGGCGCCTTGAGGCTTTATTTTGTGCAAAATATATGCCTTGAAAACTATCTACCTGCGGCTTATCCCTCACCAACTACCCAGCATGATATTGCTGTAAGTAGGAAAAATTCCTAATTCTGTAAACATTAAGCGCTTCACACCCAGTTTGATTCTTCAAATAGCCGCCAGATCTCGCGTCTTTCTTTACGCGCAAGAAAACGGGGACTCCACTCCCACCATGACATATTCAGTGGGTTCGAGGCGACTCCTTCGCTCCTCGCTCCTCGCTCTTGCTTGACTACTCGATTCATCGGCTTTTGATTAGCTATGTAGTTTAACCCATTCGTCTGAACGGGAGGAATTGAGGGCTGTATTCTTTCTCTGGCAAAATTTAATGCTGGCTTTGATTCTGAAAAGTCTCAAACTTGGGTGCCTGGAAACCTACCCAGGAGCTTCCAGTCGCATTCTCCGCCATAAGCGGTGGCGAGAAAAGACAAATAAACTGGTAGGAACATCTCCGCGCATAAGGACATCACTTCCACCATCCTTGGGTTCAAATCCCATTGCATTTAATGAAAAATTATTGAAACGATGCATTTCCTCCAGGTCAAGTTTGCATTCCAATTAGCACCCTAGTTGCAATCCTTCATTGAAATTGTTCAGTTAAATTCTCGGATCTTTCAGAAGAACCCTCGAGCCATCTACGAAGCGGAGTAATGTCGTTTGATCGTCTTTAATTAAAAGTGCTGCCAGGATCATTTATATGAATCTTTCGTATAATTATCGTTTTAGTAATTAAAACCTCCGGCGAGAAGAGCTAATGGGCCCAGCAAGCAAAGCACTTCAGATTCTTCGCTTGTGCAACTGCATTAAATGTTATACATTAATGCTGATTAAATCAGGGTTTAAATCAGCTGATTAAATTTTGGTTTGGGAGATTACATACTTGCGATTCATTTGGGGGATTGAAGGATGTAAAAATTGGGTCCAACAGTAATCAGTTTGAGAAGATTTCTGTTGAAACGACTTGTTAAAAATTCTATAGGCGGGATTTGGTGCTCATTTGCGACGCCGAGTTTCTTCCCTGCCCTTTTGCAGAACGTATCCAACGTCGGAATTTCCCTTTTGAGACTTTCGCACACGTTGTTTCCCGTCGAACTAATTAATGTGCAGGCGACTTCGAGAAAGGGGCGAAAACAATGGAGCTGTTATGTTGTTAAAACCGGGAGGCGGGAAAAGGCCGGGGTATCAAACTAACTTTACCATTTACCGTCACTCCCGGGTCCTCGCTTATGTAAACCCCTTCCAACCCCAAAGTCACCTTTCCATAATTTTCGCACCGTTAGGACTCTAACGTGCTGGATTTTCGGGAAAAATTATGCTGATTATGGTCTCGAGAGGTAATACTACAACAAATTAAATCTTTTTTAAGATAAAATCAACAAGAGATAAATAAAAGAGTCTTCCGGTGAGAAGGTACCGACGGGCACACTGCTCTGTGGCTGACATAAACAAACGGTGCCTGGGAAAGTGGGAGGCCAGCGTTTTTGATGCTGCTTCTCATTTTCCCCAGAAGTGGCCGCAAGTCGCCCAGAGTGCTGCATATGAAAAATAAAGAAAGTATGACCGAGCCGCTGAACACCTCAGAAAGTCATTCTCAGAACTTGTTTGTTGATGGGGTGGAGCTTTCTGAACGAAATGGCAGATTCGAAATTTTCCCCGAAACCACCTTCTGCGGATTTATTACGAAATGTGATGCCCCAGGAACTGTTAAATCCCCGTAAACGTTTTTTCCCCTTCCTTTTTTCAGTATAAAAACGTCAACTTCATAACACCATTGACAGCACAATATCCGGAGGTGGGACGGAAACCTATCAGCAGCCACTTCCGAGGGAAATTGAGTTACAAGGGGCAGCCATAGGGTCAATCTGTAGGTTATTTCGGGCCCTCGTATCATAGACCAAACAAAGTGATTGTCGAAATTCGATGATCGCCCGGCGAATGACGTGGAGGACAATAACAACGAAGCCTTAAAGGTCAAAAGTGAAATACACCCCGTGTCAATTCAAAGTGTCGCAAACTGTATCCGCAATGTATCCGGAAAGTACAGCAGTTGAACCGACCGGCGGCTTAACTACTGAAGCAGATTAGGGTGAAGGGCCGTTTCCAATGTGGTTGTAATCGGCAAGTGGCTGTCTGGAGATAGCATCTGGAGAGGAGGGTTGCCCCAGATACGGGCCGAGACTGCTGATCTCCAGGGATAACAGGGCTCGTCGGGTGCATAATCGTCTGGGGGAGGAGAAACAAGGTCAGTATGAAGGATGGCAGCCAGGATGTTGTAATGAAGGTATCTGCCGGATTAAATCATTGTAATGGTTGCAGTAAAAAACACGCCTAATTATACATTTTCTAATAAAACTCGAAAGAACAAAACGATAAAATAATTTACAGTTTTTTTGTGACGTTTGTACATCTATTCACTATCCTTGTAATATCGTGAGTCTGGTAGTGTGAGAGGTATACGACAGGGCCTTAAGGGCATCACAAGGGTGCTGTTGACAGTTGTCTCTAATCAGTTTATAATTAATTCCTCCTGTCTCTGCTTTCCAGTCTCTTGAGTCATCGGTGTCTCTTCACATTTCGTGATGTTTCAAGTCAAATCAAGAAGATGAAAATTGTCCATGATTTGTAGGTCCTCATGCTTCTTTTCTCCCCTCCCAAGCTATCAAACACAACTATATCAACAACTATATTACAACTTCTTACAACTTCTTCCTAATCGAACAATACCGACCTTCGTACGTTGGAACGTTGTTGATTAGATTAAGGGCGTTTATCACCTCAAGTCTCCCTCGACGCCTCAGAGGGTGAGCAATAAGCCTGTCGCTCCCTCCAGATTCTCATCGAAATTCCTCAGAAGATTCCTCTACCGCCAAAAAAGACGAAATCAAGGCCGCATCTACACCTGGTGATTACCAGCAGCTGATTGCTAATGTCGTGTCTTGGCGGCTGTTTTGCGCCAAAATCCCTCAACCTACTGTTTCGTCTTTTTTCTACCTGTCGTTGGCTTTTCAGTGAAGCCTTGGAAATCATACGAATAAATCTGAAAGGGGGATTATATCAAGCCCTAGATGCCCGCACAAATAATGGTCGGAGGTGGAACGATTCTTTTTTCCTGCTCTTCCTTTTTTTTTTTTTTCGCCCACTACGTGTTTGCCTCCCCATTTTGCGTAGGCTTCCTCATTACTCAGGATTCCTTTTCTCCGGCAAACCCTCGCAGCAATTTCCACCTACGGCACCGCGGGGGCAACTCCCACCGTCACACGAGCACACTTACCACAAAGATGGGCTCTAACAACCGTACAAAGTCCTCTTGGCCTTGTATTTACCCTGAGCAAGCTCCCCGGCTTCAACCGAGGCTTATTTGTAACTGTGGGAGCGTGTTAGGAGGAAATCCGGAAACAATTTCTCACTTTTGGTAATAGTACCCGCCTGTTATTCTTCGGCGATCCCTTCCAAACCGTTTTTATCGCCGTTCAGGCAGGCAGACTCGGGTTTCCACCTTAGGAGGTTCTTCAGCCAGAGTCTAATCAGGACCAACCCAAAGGCGCAGACTCATGTTCTTGCCTCAGATTGTTTCAGAATGTGATATGCGTTTCCAGGATAGACCCTCAGTAGGTACATGTGCGAAGCGTCACAGTGTTGGATCCAGGTCAGTGCGTTTTCACTGGAATCGTCCAAACACGACACACCGGATTTCCTGGAAGGACCGTTCTCTATAAGTTCTGCTGCTAGCCTCAAGGACTGGAGTCACCCACGTCTCACCCGTCTCACAGGCCAAAGGTGGCGTGGGAGACGACAAAAGGCAGGGGATCCACTGACTCCGGCGCCAGATCCAAAGTTTCCTTCTGATCCAACAATGCGCGCATGGACATTATAAAAATCCGATTGCGAGAATCGATATTGGCGGGGACGTGGCGGACATGACTCTGACACGCTGACTTTGTGCAGGGAAAGGGCAACGTCCCAGTGCTCCTACCCCGTTTTGTATGCGACACCTAGCGGTGACAACAAGTATGAAAACCATAACAGGTACACAACAATCATATGGAGTGTTGGAACCTACACCCACATAAAACTACAACGCCTGACTGAACGGCTTATATTTGGAGCACACACAATTTACATCTGCTTCATGACATCCTCGCCTAATACTGCAAGCTCTCCGGCAGGCAAGTCGGTTTCTCCACACGTCTTCCGCTGACGCTCACAGGTTGAATGTCAGGAGGTTCTTCGAAAACTGGTTCGGCTATCTCTTCCCGTTTTCGGAAGTCAGCCACTTCTTTGACGTCTTCCGTGAGCAGATCCTGCCTGACGAGATGCTTCCTGACTTCGTCGATGACTTCTTTTTTGAACTTGGTTGGGTTGGCCTCCATGTACCGGTAGACGGCAAGGTCTACGCCGTTGATTATGAAGCGGTGTCCAAAGATATTGACTGTTGCCCCTGCAGAGATTATCCATGAGATAACACGCTAGTACAATATACTATAACTTGAACTCACCAAGATAGAAGTCCTCCGGTGTGAGGTATTCAGGATTGTCTGGGTTGGATCCCTGTTTTGGCACTAAGGTATATTTGAGGAAAGTGCCTCCCTGAAAACCAGTGTTCCGCCCTTTCGTTTCATTTACTGAAACGCACCCGTCGCTCAGCCTGTACTGTATGATGAAATCCCGAAGAGCATCGTCAGGATGAATGACGTCCATCAGAGCCGTAAAGCGCAAAACTTTACTCATGTTCGTGAGGTACCTGCCGACATAACAGCAGTAAGCACGCGCTCTGGCAAGCAGAAACCCTTCAAGACCCAATCGAGACATACCTGACAACATCGATTTGTGGTGGTTGTGGGTTGAAGGTGAAATGTGACTGGATGCTGTCCTCATGACTCCCAATGCCTGTGTATCTTGGTAATGGTCTAACAGGTATTATCTTGTCGTCATCTCTGTCGACTTTGATCGGTACCGGCTGCTCCACATGCAGAACGTCGCTGTAAAAATCCCTCGTGGCTTTGTCGCAGTCGATGATCAAAAACCGCCTCCCGAAAACAAAAATCGTATTTCCGATGACCAAGTCGTCTGGAGAGTAGAAATCCCCCAGATCTTGGTCACATTTTTCCAAGTAGATGGACGGGAAGTCTTTGCCGGTGTGCTTCCAGTTCTTGGGGATTTTGCATTTCTTGACGAGCATCGCGTACGGTTCTTTTTCACGGCCTCGGGGCAGCCGAACTATCTCCATTGTGTCATCAGCAAGGTAGTACATGATGCTGTATTTGTCAAATGTGGCGCAATCACTGTCTCTGTCGTCCCAGACGCCTGTGAACCGAAGGAGTTTCTTGTCGTAAACTAGGAATTTGTAGAACTTATCAGCCACAGGAGGCGTCTTGTACGTTTTTGGCTGGTTTTCAGCAATTCTTCGATCGGAATACGGGTCTTTTGGCAATGGCTCATTTTCATTGACTTCGACGCCTTGGCTCATGAGATATTCCCTGGTCCAGTTATCACAGGAACAAATGTGGTACACTACACCGTTTGCAGTCAGGTCCACACCGTTGTTGAGGTCTTTCCAATGGTAAGCTTCGCCCAGGGTGTTCTTCGCAAGCTTGCACCGCCGAACGATGGTGCCCTGAGGATATCCGGCATTTTGCGTAACTGGTTCGGAAATTTGCATGGTGTCATCCTCGAGGAAATACACAATGTTCACGTGCCGCACGCGGTAGTGCTCGTTCGGAGAATTCGGCACCCCTTGCTTGAAAAACGCCTTGAAAGCCAAACATTTTTTGTCGTAAAGGACGAAATGGGGTTTGAAAGAGGGCGGCACGTACTGCAGTGTCCTTCCATATGTTAAAGACGGATCGTACGACACGGGATCGGGATTCACACAGTACCTCACTCCCTCTGCATCGGTAGGTTCTCCTCCAACACCCGATGGGAAGCTCTTAACGATCGGGTACCCATTTTTGAACGTGAGATTCCGCGGGACGTCGTGCTTCTGCCTGGTAACGTCGTGAAACGTGTATCCTGGTAAAAAGGGCAAACCCTCCATTCACAATGGCTAAATGAGAAAACCCCTGAAATGCACAAATCTCACTGAAACTGAGATGTTATGATTTGCACGCAACTGAGGTGTCCTAGCTACGTAGATTGATGAGTAGAGTGAGCATATTCATTTTTCCATGGAACTAGTGTAAACATAGTTCTGGCAAGCTCACCCAAGTGTCCAGTTCCCGTTCGAGTTCTGCCTCTGAGAAGTCCTGGTGTCTCCCTTCGAGGTCAAGTCTGTGTCTCAGTCAACTGGCAAGGCAAGCAGGCTATCGGACACATTAGCAGAGGCAGTAATTTAGTTCATCAGTTTCATTAGAGCAAATTTCATTTTTCACCGCCACTTCATAGACGGATGTTGCCTGATGCACTTCAAAGGAGGGGGTTGGCTCATGTAGTCACTTCGGCAGCTCCCTGAATTGGCCAAAGACGGCAAACCGCACTTGAATGGGCAGTTGAGTGGGGCTACTGTTAGACTATAAAGCGGGAAGGGGGGGAGTGGCTTCTTGCCTAAGCAAACTGTTTTCGGAATGACTTGGTAATTTCCATTCTCTCGTGGGAGTGCTCAGCTCCTCACAAAGCACAACTCTCGCTCAGTTCCCACGATAAATATTGCTCCGCTTCTTCAATTCCCCCTACCCAGAATACTCCCCCTTTCAAACAGAAAGGCCTCCTGAATTGCCTCTCAGAGGCCGTTACCGTCGCGTTATCGCATTGTCGTCTCGGCCAACTTCGAAGCCATAAAGACGGATTCTGCCGCTAATGTGCGACTCTTAAGACTGAACAACCACGTTCCTAACATCCAGACCCGCCGAGAGATAGAAAATATATTATGAAAATACCCCATTTCGTCAAGATGTTGTTTTTACCTTCGGAGAAAGTTTATATTTCATTTCGGTCTCTTCGGAGAACAACTTGGGGGAAAAGCGAGAAGTTTATTCAACACTGCCGGAGCTCAAATAAAGCGGCTCCTATAAAACGGTACACCGCAGAAAGAAACCTCATCAGATCCCCTGGAGCAAGTTTTCTTACCGTTTTCCGCGGCCTTTTCAACTCGTATCCAAATGAATTATGACCATAGTTTTTACTCGGGGAATTTCTCTTCTGGGATGCGCGATGGGGGGAGGTGAAACGGGGGCCTCGAGCGTTTTCGTTGGTCGCTTATTTAAACCGAACCCCCTCCACCTGCGAACCATGTTCGTTCATTTAAAACTTCCGCGTGAGCTGTTTCCGCTACAGAGTCGGCAAGCATCTTTCCCGACCCTCCGGACCAGCGTTTTTAATTAGTTTGAATTGCTCTTTCAACCACTTTCAACCATTTTTTTGCCCCAGCCTTCAGAGTTCTTGTGTAAAGTTAACACTTCTAAGGCTCACGTGAATTGAAGTATGGAGATGAAGTGCGGTATCTTCTGCTGTATAACACGACTGATACAGCTTTGTGGAGGACTTCAATGAGGATTGGACGAGCCTCGAGATTTTTTATCATTCGCTATTGATCGAATGATGCCTAATTTTCTGAGCGACACGACATGCGTTTCATGGAGCCATCTCCAGCAGAACCTGGGATTAGAAATGTAGCACAGAGTTCTCCAACACTGCACTTGTCACCAGTAACAGGAAGTCACTTGGCTGATCGATGTACTTGGATCATTGCCCAAAAGTGCTGTTGGGTGTTGCTAGACTGTGGTGTGGACGTTCTCCACACTATAATAAGTGCTTAAGCCAGTAGTAATTCGCCTATTATTTGGGATCCCAGATCCATCCACAAACTTTAGAAAAAACGAATTTTTTTCTTCAAATAATTAAATTAATTTTTTTTTTATTGATAAGTACCTATAGAATTAATTTTTGCATAGTTTATATAAAAACATAATTAAACCTTGTGTAAAATTTGTAGCGTTTTTCAAATTGATGGAAGGCTCTGATTAAACATTATATGAATTCATAGAATTAAATGAAAATCAGGATTTCAAATCTGCGGTGGAGTAACGGCTTATCTTTTTGGGTTGGAGTCTCTCAAAATCCAGCTTCCTATTGGGTGGTCGTTGCTTCCCACGAACGAGCTCAAATCAACTCGATCTAGCAAAAAGGATTCAACGACTCACTTTTTATTCTATTCCTCAAGTCAAGAGGTGCATTGCTAGTCAATATTCCACTAGGACGCAAACGTCAGGGTTGTCCAGCCAGTAGAAGTACATAGAACCAGGATATTTCTGTCGAAAGAATGAGCTTTTTCATTTCGTCAATTCCGTCTCCCCAAGCGGCACAAAATGTATTTGTAGCAAGTGAGTGAGTGTCGAGCCTCAACTCAATTCCGGACGCAATAGTATTTTTCCCCTTTTGTGATCCACATCCTGTACCCTTCCCCGCAAACTCTTCGTGACCGCCATTGTCCCGTGTTGGGTGACCCATAAATCTGCCGTGGAACCTCCTCCAGTTGGCGGTGAATCGAGAAAGAACTCCTACCAACAACCTCTCCGGGGCGTTATCCGGCAAATCTGCAGGTGAAAAGGGTCAGTTGGGTGCTTCAACCGGAAGCACAAATCTCGCCTGTCAAGTCTATTGTCCCGACGAAGCCTGCGGGAAGCGGAAAACAATGTTGCTGTGAGAGGCTTCTTCAAGAAAAAATCCTTCCTGCCGTTTTACGCGTTGTGAGGGGGTGAGATTTGAAATTGTCATCAGCCGCAAAAACAAATACAAAACACGATTAGCAGTACGCTGGCGAAAAATGAAACGTACAAGGCACAGCCCATAACAAGAAAACCTCTGAGACAGAGCTTTTTATTAAAAAAAAGGATCTTGTCCGAGCTTGTTTGGGATTTTTTCCTTCTAACAGAAGGGGACTTTATTTTGAATTTCAAAGCGAAGAAAAAACGACTGAAATGAACTGAGGGCCGCAAAATACTGAAAGAACGACCCAGTTTTGCCCCACAGCGATATTTCAAAGTTGAGGGATCTCTAGACAGGCGGAGGTTCAGAAACGAACCCCAGGGCCCTCTCGGAGGGGTTTTAGCGTTATATTCTATTTTACTGCCTTTCCCTTCCTTCTCCAAGATCCAAACTTTTACTACTCTTATCTTGAGAGTTCGTGTCCTGACAGAGTCTTTGTCTTTTTGAGCTACGAGGCGAATTACTGGGTCACAGTATAAATTGGTCTGCTCCGAACTCGATTTGGACCATTGATAAATAACACTGGGCATCAAAACACGATAGCTTGGGTGATGAAGACAGCGTACGATAAGGACCTCCTTGAGAGCTCCAAAATCTCTCGGGAATCAAAACCCCATAGAGCTCCAAGCGGCGATAGGCAAAGTGAAATTGGGGAAAGCAGCCGGAGAAGTACGTGGAAAAACAGGGGCGAATTACAAGTTTTCAATCTGTCTTGGCAGCAAAAGAAAATACCGGCAGATTGGGAGTTGCTCATCATAGACCGAATCTTTTTTTTTTTTAAAAAGGAGACAACCCTCCTAAGTCATCCCTGGACAGTATATTCCAGTTCCTAGAAACATGCCCAAAAAGAGCAGTAGAACCTCAGGTAGAGGAGGATGAATGGCAATGCCGAGTCAGAAGTGGTCTTAGCACCCATAAGATCTTCAAACTAACGGCACACGATAGCGAAGCCCATATTTGCTACTTTGACCTTGAAAAAGCTTTTGGTACCTCGGAAGGAACTATGAAGAGGAACGTCAAAGGCAGCCGTATCCAGGAAATCTAGAACTTTTACAAAATCTGCCGCACCTAATAAGGTACGCGTGGGAGGTGATACCTCTGAAGAATTCACTACAGCGACACGGAAATATTCTGCCATACTTTCTATCATCCTCATGGATCAAGGGTTACCAAAAGGTTCACCATCGGGAACTGGCGGATGAGACAAGGTAATCTCTCCGAACTTGCTTTTAAACGATGAGGCACTGTTGGTAAAAACCTCAGCTAATCGAATGTTTTGGTAGGTACCATGAAATGAACACAAGGAATGCAGTGATTAACATCCCAAAAACCAAATACACATGGGCGTCTCGTAAACCGAAAAGATCCTGGTGTTGATCTTTTGGTTCTGCGTTGCCGTCCTTGCTCTGACTAAGGGGTGACGAAGAAGACAAAAGTTGAGGAGCAACCTGCAATTTGACCTCATGATAGGGATGGGAAAAAAACGCGAAACAGTTTCGACGAAACAGTTTCACGAGAAGAAACGTTGAAACAGTTTCACTTAATCTGGAATAGCTGTTTCAAAAAAACGAGTAGCCATTGCGAACGGGAACGGCTCTTTTCCCTGTTTCGGTTTCGTTTCGTGCAACCACCAAGGTTGCCAACAGAACAGCTGTCTTCCAGATTTTACCTGTTTCCACAGACTTTTCAGATCGTCATACCACGGCAGAAGTAAAACTACCCTCATCACGACAAAGTACTGTGGTTGCAATGATTTCGACTCTAATACTACGGATGTTTGGGTCGTTCTAACTGCAACTCAGGGTTGGCATTTTGGTGCTGCCCGAGCTTGAGCTTATCATGTTAAATCGTTATCATTTGCTCGGAAAGTTAAAACGAAAATTTATACGATCCGCCGGTGTACTGTCGTCAAAATACCTAATGAATAGTGGTGATGTGAAGATTGTTCTCTAATAATTATTCTTTAGTCTATGATAATGTTTTTGGCTGTGATATTCAGCTTCATGAAACAGCTGTGATTTTTATGGTGCTACCATAGATAGTCGTAAATTAAGTCGCATCAGAATTGCTGCGATAATACGTTTATGAAACATTTATAGTGAATATAAATATTCAATTTAAGAGATATTTTTTTCACGTTTATTCTATTTCTAATTTTCTATTATACCTAATTTTTGAAAGAAAGAAAGAACATTATTAAATGTTTCTATTCTGTCTAGTCGAGAACCATTCCGTCATATTGATAGAGAGAATAATGCCTAAATTTGAAAAAGTACTGTGTTTAAATAAATTCAATGAGACTGATCAGGAGTTTTATTTTCGTTACCTAGGTACCTACTCCTAATTCTTTTTTTTTTTTTTTTTTAATTATAAACTACCATATTACGGTAGGTAATCTCTCTGTTCTCCAAAGTTCTTGAAACGCACACAAAGAATAAATAAAAATACTAAAAATAGACCCAGACGAAATGAAAAGAAACCCCCTTAGAAAACGAAACGGTTTCGCAACAGCTTGAGATGAGGAGAACAAGAAGCAGTCTGAGGCGCGACGAAACCGTTTCGTTTTCTGTTTCTGTTATTGTTGTGCAAGCCTGCTTCAGTTCTTTCGAAACGCATTGACGCTGAAACTGTTATTTTGAAACAGTTTCCCCGAAACAGTTTCATTCTACGAAAAAACTGTTGCGTTTCATTTCTTAAAAGAAACCGAAACGCCCATCCCTGCCTCATGAGTACCTAGTAGATTAGTCACACTCGACGTTAATCGTCATACGAGTGATAGTTCTCCGGGTCTCCGCTAGGGCGATGGTGACACAGAAGTCGGATCCCTCCGACGACCCCTCACCCAAATCCCCCCCCCCCCCCTCAAAAGTAAGGCTCAGCACAGCTTTCCTCTCTGTTACTCTGTGGCTCAGCCTCTCCAAACCGCAAAAATAGTGTAGGCCGCTGACCAGGTGTCGCATTCTCAAATTATGCGTTCATGCGCTTGTACGCCGTACGAGCCGTTTTGGGCAGTAGGTAGGAGCTTTTTTTTTTCTTTTTTTTTTTACAGAAATTTTGGCAAAATACTCTGTTTACTATCCAGTAGTGCCCGCAAGGCTTTCAGCCCTTAACCGCACAACGAGCACAATTAACCTATATTAAGAATAATGAACCCTTGTGTAAAGTTTGCAGCGTTTTAAAATTTAGTGTTTCCATCCCTCACCGAAAAATATATTGACCATTCGTAACACGACATCAGAAGAGTCTTTCCCATCACCTAGCTAGGTACTCGTGAAAAAAAGCGAGGGAAAGAACGAAAGAAGCTTCTCCAATTTGAGGAGTTCCCCCCCTGAGGGCGAATGTGTCCCCAACTGTCTCCAACGCTTCTGCCTCACCCGCATCCAAAACGGAGGCGAAAAAAAAGGAGCCGGATGGTAACAAAAGCATTTTCACTGGAAAGAAACCCTCCCGACCGTCTCATTCAAAATTTACATTCGGAGCCCTCAGACCGTCACATCCGCACACCCCCTTTTCTAGGAGAATAATCCCTCGGAAAATTTAAATCCCCTTTTCTTTAAATTTGCATTCATTACGAGTTGTTTTCTCGAGAAAATTATTCAAAATAAACCGTATATAGTTTTAGTAGTTTAATGAGGGGCGGAATGGCCATTTTATGTTAAAATGACGTCCACAGTATCTTTTACACGATAGGGCTTGATGCAAAGTTCCCACAAATTATCTCAACCACGTAAAAAATCGCACGTCACAACGGGCTCCTGTAGCGATTTTTCCCTCGGGAAACGGCCCTTTCAGTTATTCGGATCACTGATGGGGGATGTAACCCGACTAGGGGGTTGCAAATGCATGCAAGATGGTCTCATAAATCTCGTAGGGGCATCATGACGTCATAGCGGGTTAAAACCGGGCCGTGAAAATTTACGGTCCGCGTGTTCGCCCGCCGAAGATAACAATAAACCCATTTGCCGAAGTAAAACTACACGGTGGCTATTAAACTTTGGTAGGAGAACAAAAGAGGAAGAGGAAGGGGACGATTAATCAGCGAGTGAGTGGCAGGATGAGGAACGGTGAAAACGCCGGGTTTATTATTTTCGGAATTATCATCCTGTTTTCGTGAATGTGGTTAATATTATGATTGGCCAGAACAAATTTTGTTCTTTTTTTGTAGCAAGTAGATCGGCATTTGCGCGCACTTCGGCACCTTCCAAGGCCAGGTGTTTCTTCGTAAGAGGGTCTCTCTCCCACTCAAGCTCGTCTCTTGTCCATGATTTATTTTTAAATTAAACTCGTCTTAAAACCACCCCAACCCTCGGAATTCGTTCCTTCAAAATTTAGCATTAAAATCATCACACTGAGAGAAAAGATTTTTTTATTGGCTAGGTTAAATCCGAAATAACCTCGAAAAGAAATAATTTCAATTATTGAAACCACCTAGAATCAATTGATTCAACCTAGAAAAAAATAGGTCCAGGTTAAAGTAACATAGAAAAATATTAATACAACCTAGACCCATATAGAAACAACCTAATCCGTTATTACCTGCCCTCTGACCACAACCTGGAATAAAAAAGTGTCAACCTAGACCAAATGTGAACTTCACATTTGGTCTAGGTTAACATTGTGAAGACCTAGAAAATATATTACCTACCTTTGACTTTGAAGTGGGGTAACCTAGAATCGAATGATTTGACCTTCCATATAATTCCCCTCCATTAAAGTCTCGGTTGTACAACTGAAAACAACCGAGAGATTTAAAAGGCGAGATTGTTACTTTAGGTAACAACCCAGAAGAAAAAGTTAGAATTTCAGTCTCGGTTAAAACTACCGTAGTACCACAAATAGGTTTAGGTTTAAACAACAGTGATTGTAATTCATTCAATAAATTCCAGGTTGTTTCTACGGTACGCTAAGCGGCCGCGGAGAGCGCCACTGTAGGCGGTGGGCGTTAATTCTCGTTGTCTTGGCACCCCTGCTATTTACCAGGTAGGGTTGAGGCCAAATCTCTGTCAAATTCTAACCATTTAATTTCTGGCACTATGTGCAGTCATATTATGACGTCACATTCAAATTTTTGTAATGAGTTTGAAACAGAGACAAACGGAGTTGAAGTTGACAGAACCAACCTGCAATGGAAGTGGAGCAAACCTAGAAAGAAAAGTGGACCACCTAGTAATTTATTAGGACCAACCTGAAAAGAATATTATTATTTTCTTATTAAGAAGCTACCTAGAAATTTAACTGGTACAACAGGGATAGTAATTGAAACAACCTCGTAAATAAAGGGGCACAACCTAGAGAAAAAAGGGTTCTAGGTTAACGCGCCATGGCTGTAAATTGTTTGAGGTGGGGTGAGAACGTTTTCGTTTTAGGGTAAATCAACCATCTATGAAAGTGAAAAACATTGAATACCAGGGTGAGACAACCAAGACATTAATGTTTTAAACCTAGACTGTAAACGGATGGAGGCGGCGGCACACACCGTGAACTTAACCTAGAACTAAAGTGTGGGGGTGGCGCATTTTAAATCTTGGTTGTTTGCATTTTTAGGACGGTAACTTCACCAGTATTTTCAATCTAGGTTAAATGATATTCAACCTAGACTAAATTGTTCCACCCTAGAATGAAAACCAAAAAAAATCTAGGTTGGCAGCATTTAACCTAGAAAAAAATCGAAAAATAACCTAGAATAGGCCCTTTTTTTCTCTCAGTGCACAAATTTTGCTCAAACCTTCTATTCTCCACCAGGAGTAAAAAAGCTATACTGCGGTCCCAATTACAACAAATGAACTCTTATCCGTATTTTACCCACTCTAATCCTATTCCACGACCAGCAAATAAAACTAGTTTAATTCCCAAGTCCTCAACTCTCAAATTAGTATTCGCCAGGACCTATCAAACTGAGTTGCTCTCGGAAAAGAGCTTAGGAGCTCCTACACGGGGAAGTTAATCTCTTGTTAAGCTTCGTTCTGGTTCCGGTTTTAAACTGAAGCGGTTAAGAACTTTTCCTCATTTGCGAGAAAAGTTTATTTTAATGGCGATTTCAAATAATCAATTGGGATTTTGCGTTAGGAGGCAAAATAATTGATCAAGGGACGCGAATTTTAATCAACTCTTCTGGGATTTTGAAATGCTTCCTATAGAAACCTTCACTTTTTTTGTGGGGGGGCCTCAAAGAGGTTGTTGTGTACAGTCTCAATCCCAACATTTCCATCTAAACCACTCCGTGACGCCAAATAGCTTCTCCGTCTTTGAATATTCAACTCGACCAAAAGGGCTAATAAACCGTGTTCGAGCCGTCGTTTTTGGGTCGGGAAAAGGGGGCCTTTGAGTTGCGGGTTTGTGTCGAAAGCCCTTTTTGTTGTGGTCTCACGCTGCTGGCACTCTGCTCTGTTACGCAGTCTCTCTTCTAAGAGGGAGACAATTTGATTTCTGCGTAGTCTTTGTTGTCATTTTGGTTTATTTTATGAATAGTCAGTTTGTTTTGCGACGGTAGATTTGTTGCTATGGCGTTTTAGTCAAACTTGGTGTCATATTGTTGACGGTCGTTGTGAATGTAGAGTAGAATCTGAGCAAAACCCGTTTTAGTGAGATAAAAATATACAGGGCCAAAGCTCCTCTCAGAAGAAAATGGATCCGAAGGAGAACAAAGGTAACCTGGAGCCTGAAGAGCTGAGCTCCCTTTTGGGGAATCTGATCATCGGCCACAGGAAAGGGATGAGCTACGAGGAAACTAAGAAGAGACTCACCGCCCATCGGGAAGTAGAGCGGTCCACCAGCGGGTTCACCAATATCCACCACAGCTTTTGGGAAGTGCTCAGGTGAGCTGAGAAGAGCTCACTTTTGGAACAATTCGTTGACGTTTTCAATTTTTGACCGAAAAAACATTTGCAGGGAAGACCTGACCCGGAATCCTTCGGATATGGGACTAGCTGCTAATCTGTTGACGGACATCAAATCCAGGGTTTTGTCCTTACTCACTCCGACCACAAGGGGCCTCCAAGTGGAAGTGGAGCGACTCTTGGACGACGAGATTCTTCACGCGAAATCTGGACGGGGGCCCATACGGTTGAAAGCCTGTGGAACCGGCGTTCTGCACATTCTGGAGAAGATATGCATCCCGCACCATGAAGAACACATAAGGAAGTTGGTCAAAGAGAAAAACCTGCTGGCCATGTACAAAGGGATCATCAACATCACCGACCAGATGATGGTAAGAGGAGTGAAGCATTTCTAATCTAAGCACAACGTTGCATACATCAAAGATTAACGTCTCCAGCAACCACTAGATCTCGCTTCTCATAGGGCAGGAGAGCGGGGGCGCTGCCCCGTCCCTGTGCAATGTCGATGGCAGGTCTGGAGTGACTCCTCTGTTTTTCCAGCACCTGGTCTTAGGAGGAGGGCCCTATGTTTTCTTCGGCAAACGCTGGCGTTGACTCTGGTCAAAGTCAGAGTCTTTTACTACAGCAAAACTGCGAAGAACGACGATCTCCCTCCCGTAGGGTTTGGTTGAAGGATCGTAAGGGCTCCAGCAGAGAAGCCAAGGTGCCTGGCACACGCGGTGGCGAGAACGTAGTCGTAGCGTCACCAACTCTCCACCCTTCACCCAATTTTAAATTCAAAACGCGTAATCAAAATAAATTTTCCAGTTGGACAAGCGACGATACGCGAAAACTACCCGAAAAAACGTGCAACCTTTGGATTCGGATGACGAATCTGTGGACAAGGTGGCCGACTACATGTACCATTTGGGAGGAGAGTTGCCAGTGACTGAAGCCTGGCTGCAGAAACACTTCGACGATAAATCCCTTTCCCGAGAGATCTTGTGCAGAGCATTTGTCGGGCTGCTGGCCTCAGGACCTGACCAATACCCCGAGACGCTGATGATGCACATTCCCAGGATGGAGAGCCTCAAGAAAGAATATTTCCAGGTGACACTAGCTGTTTGATTATTTGAACGATTGGAGATTTAACTTATTTTTGAATGCACAGCTCATCATAGCAGTGTCAGTGGTGTTGACGTCGCTTGCCTACCTGCCACCGGAAATGTGCACGATGGAGTCAAGGGAAAACTGCTTCATGATGGCAATGATACTCCTGAAAGGCGTCAAATCTGATCAAGAGTTGGGGCGAATTCTTCCTACCGTCATCGATCAATTGCGCATATCCCTCTCACGGTAATCAACATGAACAGCTCAAGCCGAATCTATTATGAAGATAATAGTGACACGTTTGTTGCAGGAAATTGAGGGAAATGAGCAACATGAGCCTTACAGAGTCGCACATGAAGGCCATATCGTACCAGGTATGCATCTCTCAACAGCCCTGGTGCTTGCTAGTTTACCGTCTTGTCTTCATCCATTGCAGTTGAATCGACTACCCGATCCAAACCAGAAAGTTCGCCGGTCCGTCACAGCTCGAGTCCAAGCCTACCTGTTCGAAGCCCTCAAGACCGAAGGAGCAGCATCTGTGCCTGACACTCTCCACTTCATCGCCAGGGAACTTGTGGAGCTGTCGGCCAAGCTTAACCTTGTCTTCGTCGACAACCTCGAAAAATGTATCGTTTTCTACGAAAACATAATGAACGAATTGGCTAAAAAGCAAGAGGCAAAAGCAAAGGAAGCCATCAAGCAAAAACAGCAACCTTTCAAGTACTTTCGTACGAGGCCTCACTCAGACCAGGTTTAATAGACGTGATGGAAAAGTGTGAAAATCAATAGGGGTTTTATGTTGGATCGTCCAATGAAGCAGCTGTTACAATAACTTTCAAATGGGCTTGACGCTTCAGTGTTTGGTTAGGCAGTTGGTGTTGGCAATTTCGCACCTCTCACCTTCCATGTGGAGAGCGGCCGAATCCGATTAAACCCGAGGGCTGTTTAGGTTGTTTTGAATTAATAAGAGCCACTTGCGGCCAGCCCGGACCGACTTGGCTTCTAACCAAACGGGAACGGCAGTGTTGGGAGACTATTTCCAGCCGAAAGTCACCAAACGGGCAACCTCGCGAGCTCGTTACGGTAGTTGTCTGTTCGCAAGTTTTCCCACCTGGTATGACTCTCCGTTTGATGTTCCCAACTTCCTCGTTTCTGATCATTACGAAAGTTTGAAGTCGACCTCGGGTCAAAATCAATGAGGGTGGTTAGACTTGGAATGGTTCTTCCTGCAGAAGCAAGTTGCACAATGTACAATCAAAAGAGTTAAGTATGAAAATTTATATGCAAAATTTGCGTATGACCATTTAATGGTATGTATTTAAATGGTCACCTCGGTAGAAGCTGAGACAGGGCTATTTTCGACTAAGCTAAGAAGCACATTTGCTGATCCAACGCATTATATTTCTAAGAGCACATGTTTTAAGTACATTGGTAGAATTTTCCCATCGTGAGAGAAGTAAATGGTGTATCCGAAAAATCCCGGGATTGCAAACTATGATACCATGGAGCAGGCGCGACTCGTGAGGGAGGCAGCGTCGCAACTGCACCCCCCTCGATGCAGAAGGGCGAGAGGGGGGCTACGTATTACCTACCTAATTAGTTACCTAGCTAAAAATGAATCAAAACTCGACTCGAAAATCTACGTAAGTTCTTGTAGACCTTACATAGTTCGCGGAACGTCTGAAAAGCCTGTGTTGATAGTGCAATGATAATGGGAGCACTGCCCTTCTTGAGACGATTTTTTTGCATGGACCTTATGGAACAACGAACTAATTGTGAAGCCAGAAATGTCGAAATGTGGGGCAGTTCTGGGCACTGCGCACACCCTTCCTTCTCACCATTCACCAGATGTTAAATCACCTCCACAATCAGTGTTGGCAGTCTTCGTTCATGGGCAGGGAATTTTCGTTTGTAATGAGGGACTTTTTCAGGATCTAATCTGTCTCAAATCATGGAAAAAATAGGGGCTTACTTTTGAAATATTTTGAAAACTTTTTGGTGTTGCTATATTACTTTGTAGGGTATGAAATCATAAAATTTCGATCGACCAAGGTTTCTGATTTTTTCAGTTTTCCCACAAAGGTATTTTTTACCAGAAGCAGCTTCTGAGGGGATGGCATCAGGGGTTTAGTGTGCTTCCATGTTTTCTGGGAAGTGTTTTCTGAACTCGGTGATCTGCGTTTGTCTCATTTATAAGTTTTTTATTCGTTCGTTTCATTCGATCGTTTCATTGTTCATTTCATAAAGCGTTTGTTGGATAACTCTATTGATTTCATCTTGAGGGAATTTTTCCCGTTTAGGCGTGAGTGATAAGTGTGACATTCGCGACATGGGACGGCCATCCTCACCTTTACCAGGTTTGCAGCGTGTACCCAGGAAATGAAAGGAAACTGGTAATAGTTAATTGGAATTTTTAAACAAACAAATAAATAATGAACTATAGCAAATCTTGATAGTAGGTACTTTTTATCTGTGTTGGGTGCAATAATATTTTCATAAAATATTATCACGAATCCGTGACTGAACCCCCTTGTTCTGCCATCACCAGTCGCGCCTGCCATGGAGGGTGTGAAAATCCTACAGACACTTTTATCACATCTTTGAAAAAGCACAGTAGCATCCGCCACAACCATCGGCGCCCCCCATTAATCGAGAAATAGCAAAACAGCCGGACGTGGAAATGGGATACGGCCTCAATTAGTAGACACCCGGAGATGAGAGCGGAATTAATTGTGGTTCCGCGAGGTGGTAATCCGACCGACAGGGGTCACTCAATTCCTGCGGCGATCCGGCGCACCCTCGGACGTCACGAGGAAAACCGCTCAAACTAATTTGCGGACCGCACTTTTGTCACAGCTCCGGTCCGGCGGTGCCCCCGGATGACAGCCGTCACAACCGGCCCTCGTAACTACGCCGGTTCCACCGACAAACGCAGGATTTGGATGGTTGGCCCCCCCTGGAAGTTGATTAATTTGGGGTGGAAACAGAGGCGCACTAGCCGGCTGGCCTCCGGATTTCAATTTGCACCACATGACTTCATTACTACAAAACATTTCTGCCCATAAAGTAAAATTTTCCGTCACTTTTCATTGGGGTTGAAAATCCTGTTTGGCAGATGTATGAACCGGTTCAACGGTGACAGAGTGGGGTTGAAAACCCGGTTATCGACCTATTTCGTCTATACTATATTAATAATAATTCTTAGAATATGAATAACGCGTATTCATATTATGGGCCATTCTCCCAGAAAGCGACATTTTGATGTCCAGAGCGTTTTCCAAGCCCCATTATAATTTTTTGAGTTTTTTGTAAATGATGGTACCTATTTGACTTTAGCTAGAACCGCTTTTCTCATTTTTTCCGATTAATGAGTTCATTCAATAGAAAAAAAAAAGTTTATTCATAAATAGTCAATTCGTCATTCTCCATCCGTGTCCAGGACCTCCCCAACTTTGATATCTTGAAAAACGGGTTTTCGAGGGTTACCCGAAAATTCGCGCCCTCACAGCACCTTCGTCAACCTCTGGAGATTCTTCCTCAGGGGTTCTTGTAATTTTAACTTAATTTTCTTTGAAAATCTAGAGGAGAATCTGTTTGTCCGGACCTGTTGCATGAATCACCTCGTCCAAGATTTTTCGTGAATTTTGGCAGAGAGCTTTTTTTTTCGCTAATTTTCTCCCGCCACCTCAGCTGTCTATTACACCAGCCGGCAGTTCGTTTCAGTTCCTTTCAGCTTGTCAGCGTGCTACTGACTCGTCCCGGACGTGGGTGTCCAATCAGCCTCCGTCATTCTCCTTTCAGTGATTTCACGGTAAGTGTTTGAAAATAATTTTATTCTTCGTTTTGGTGTGATAGAGCTCGTTGAATAGTTTAAATTTCACTCCAAACAATCGAGAATTAAATTCTCAACAAATTATGTTGAAGTAACGTAAAGATTAACAGGAAAATCCAAATGTTTCCGTCATTCTCCATCCACCCCTGTTTCATCGAAGGGCGGAGAATGACGCAATGAACGAGAGGATGACGGTAAAGACAATAATAATAATAATTATTATTTTATTTAATCGTAAAATTCTTTGCTACTCTGAACGCAAAAAAACTTGAATTTTGAACAATTATGGTTTTGAATGTTTCAAAATGCCTACCTCATCTCTGATTGAATCTTTTCTTTCTATAAATAATTAAATTATTCTATAAATTTTATAGAAAGAAAAGATTATTATTATATAATAATATTTATTATTATAATAGTCAATCAATCAATAATTATAATTATTGTTGTCAATCACTAATGCGTTTATTGTGCATATTGTTGGGGCTCATTCAGCCAACTCATTTGCATAGATAAACAACCAAAACAATGTCAAAATTTGATTATTTTTTTCTCAGAAGAAAAAGAAGCTGTAAATTTAAATATTTTCGAGGGGTGTTTTACCAAACGGCAGGTTGATGCGCACTTTGGTGCTCTTCAGGGCTTTGCCACATCTGACGATCACCCAGGAGGTTCATCGATTTCTCTACATAAACCTCATAAAAGGCAAGATGAGGTCGTACATACCCGGGGGAGGGGCTGAACTTTCAATTTTCTTTGCGGAATATGACCTTCTCGGGTTGATGCGGTCTCTTAGAACTTCCGTGTAGCTTTTCTTGAAGCTTCCTTTATAAAGATTGCGCTATCAATTCCTGTCAAGCGGAAAGAAGATCGCATCAACTGTCTAAAAGGCAAACTTGAATTCTTCTCTACTCCCGGTACCGCTTTTGTCCGGCGGGATATTAATGATGCGGATAAAATAGGTGCTTTCCCCTTTACCTGCCTTATCTTCCTCGTGGAAATTCTCAGTGAAGCAGTAAATCGTGCGGATCCTACCGATTCAAGATGAATTGGGATAGTTCCGTTCTATTTCCACGTCCGTAATTCTCTGCGTGGGGTATGCGAGTGGTGGAATTATCCATAAAGCGTCTTTTTGGTCTACTCTGGTGAATTACCAACACATGGAGCCCATGTGTGGAAAAGTTCTTCAATGTGGTTTGAAAATGGTTCATTGAAAATGGCAGTTATACGTCAGTTTCTAGCGGGTCTTATCGTGGTTTGGTGTTTAATAGTCCCACGTAGTGACTCTCTGGAAGCTCCTGATTTGAATAATTGTGCTCTGAACGAATCATCACCGTTTTCTTTTGTTGTGAAAATATGGGATGTCGTAGGGTAAGTTTTTGATTTTTTTTTAACGTGAGGTAACGAGACATTTTACCTCACGTAACAACTCAAGTACGAAGTACTTGGTTAAAATCTTACCCTCTTGGACAGTGGGACAAGCGTTTGGAGCAAGAAGGAAACGTCGTACGCGTTCGGCGCTTTCATTTCTTCCACACGAGCGTTGTCGACTGCCTGGTTCTTCATGAAGCGAATGAAATCGCCGGATTTCAAGAGACTCGGCGGTTTCCAGCGGTTCAAAGTCCAAGGTCAAAATCTCTGGGACACTAGAAACGTTCCCGCCGCGTATTTACACTTGTGTTACCAACACCGGTGGGCGGAACACGTTGAAGTTCATCCAAAAGCAAGAGAACCCGGAACAAGGTGTGTGAAAATTTTGGTTTTCCTGATATTTATGGTTTTTCGTTATGGAATTCGAACCTGAGGCGGGTGAAATTTGTTTAGGTATCTAAGAGTGGAGTTGTTCCCGCAATTTTATTTGCATTTTAAAATTGTGTTGTGCGATGGGCGTTGTAGAAGGAGCTACATTCTTGCTCTCGCCGTGGTTTTTTTTTTTTTTTTTTTGGACTGGGAGGTTTCTCTGAGTTCAAGAAGTCGCACTTGTTACCTGAGGCTGGGGGAGGAGTCAAAGCAGGCTGGCAGGAAATGAAATGGACTCCTGCGCCGGATCTATAGTTTCCCCCAGATCAGATGAAAATGCAAATGGGCGGTTGGTACCCCCCTGAAAGCGGAGAAACTCGTGCCCCCAATATCTCGGTACTCCCTGGTCCAATTTTGTTGATTTTTTAAATATTTTTTAATTATTTTTATTTTGGGGGTTTCGCACCACTGCGGCGGTCCCAAACCCGTTTTATAATTCATTGCAGGGTGTTCTTCGACTTCAGCATCGTAACCGTCCCAGTGGAATTTGATATCTCGTCCCGCAAATTTCCATCAATAATGATAAACAATAACCCTTTGGCCATGCTGATGTCGATAAGGTACGTGAACACTATGGCTGAAAAGGTGTCGTGCGCCATATTGATACCATCGACCAGGCACCTTCCCCAATACACTTTCTTCTTCAACCTTCGGATTGACTTCGAAGCCATTCGTTTCTGGGGGCAGTGCATACGACAACTCTGTGAGCAAGATCGCCCTCTCCCGATACAGGACAAGTGTGAAAGAGTGAGTATAACAAAAGTATCACAACCCACGGGGACTTCTAGGTCTAGCAAGCGTTGTTGTTACAGAAATTCAGGCAGATGACGAGAGGTACCATGATGTGTATGGTTCCTGTATCAAAAACCGAACTTGCCTCTGACCCTAAGATAAAGAAAGTAACCTACGAGGGGCTGCCGCTCGTTTGTAATCAAACTTCTTTGGGCCTCACTGCGCAGATAAAACCCAGGTCAATAATCAGAGAATGATTTGAACCCCAACCATTATTCAAATATCATTTAAAATTCTCGTCTCAGACACGGAGCCGACACACGACCGATTTTCTTCGTCAACACATTCCTCCGGGTATACCCGTGGCTCTTAGACCGACTGTATCCAACCACAGCTTCTACGGTGAAGGAAACGTACACTTACAAACGCGAAGAATTCACTCCGCCCAGCAGGTACGAGCTATGTTGCTGGAAACGGCCAAACCCACCATCCCGTACTTCTCAATTTGTTTCAGGTTGCCAACGCCAGACTGGGGGGACGATTTCACCAAATTCGCCGCAAACGAGGACCTGCCTAACGTCAAAGCCCATTCACGGACCCCAGCCTCCATTTTCCGTCCGCCGGATGTTTTCTGGAAAATCCTCATAATCGCTCATACTTTAGACGCCGGAGTTTAGTTCCTGTTTCATCTTCATTACTTATTTGAAAAAAAAAAGCTCAAAAAATAAACGTTGTTTTTTTTTTTTTTTTTTTTGTAAAATAACCATTTAATAATACTGATACTGAATAAACGTTATTGTTAGTCACAGTTAACTAGGGTGGCCAGACGTACTGCTTTTTGCAGTACAGTACTGCTTTAAGGTATGTGATACTGCTGTACACAGAGACCGTTGTGTACACCTGAAATGTACTGCTTTTTGAAACTAGAGTTTTAGGCTTGCTACTCGCCTACTTACTTACGCACTTAGCAATATTTTCCAAAAAATGATGGTCCCCAGACGCCTGGACCCTAAATGATGTAGAACACCAACACCTCTTATCAGTTAGGGGAAGAAGAAGTTGGTCTCTGAGCAATCTTATCAGTTCAGTTTCTGTCATGACAGATGTACTCAATGAGTACTACTCATGTACGATGAATCGGAGTACAGGTGATGCCAGATGTAGGGATTTCAGAGGTGATTGAAGCGTAGGGAATCCCAACACAAAATGTAGGGGTTTTGTTAGATTTTAGTACCTTTGTTCTTTCGTAAAAGTTTGCCCAATTTTTTTCGTATAAGTTTGCTCAATTTTTCTTCTTTACCCCTCATCATTAATCGATGTTGTTTCAATTTTTTTTTTTTTTTAAATTCATTGACTGCTTTAGTTTTAATATCCTACGATAATCGGCTGTTTTTAAGTACCCACATACCAACGCTCACTTCCTACAAGTAAGTAGGAACTTGAGTTGAAAGAATTTGTAGAAAGCCTTGAGTAAACAATCGTTTTATCTCTGTGATATTTTTTATGTTTGTGATATTTGTAAAGAAATTCACGACGTGGAAAAATTGACTGAATCTTAACTTATTGAGACTGCAACTGCACAATAAATTGTCTAGTGTCCGATGACAAATTGTTGTGCTGCTTCCTCGAAAAAAAAAATCTGGCCACCCTACAGTTAACAGGTCATACAGGATCCTGTTGCTCCCTATTTTCCCAATCACACGATACGATTAATTAGATGAGCTTATCCGCTATCAGGAGTTTTCCACGCACACCGTATGAGACAAATTGGGAATTCCAGCGTATTCAAGTTAGGAATATACGCCTATACTTCGGAGGATATTACCCGAGGGATATTACCCAAAGACGGTAGCGACCCGGGGAAAACGGAATGATCTACATATCTCCTGCAACTTGGAGTTAATATCGAAGGTAGTTTACCCCGAGTGGTAAGCGGTTTTCCCGGGGGGCCCCTCCCACCGCTGAGCACATCGGAGACATGCACGAACACGCTCGCCGCAAATCCCCTCCAACTCCAAACCAAGTGAGTGAACCCCCGATCGCTTTCTTTCCAGCCCGCCTTGCTCATGTTTATGACGACCTTATAAGCATCGTTCAAAAAGACCACAAAGTACGGCTCCCCGGGAAACTGCTGGAATAATGTCTTGGGGATATTTATGATCCCCTTCGCCGTCCTCAAGTTTAATGCTATCCGCAAATGGCGGGGGAAACGCGAAGTTTATAGAGGTTTCATTACTATGGGGAGATTATCCAGGCCTGATACCCTTTTATTTTATTGTGATGCGCCTTTTTTACGATTTTGCAGAATAAGAAGGTGTAACGTTCGCATACCTGCAGCGTTCTTAGATTTTAGCGGCTTCGTTGGTTGAAATTACCTGCAACAATAGATAACACTAATTTAGATGGGAGTTTACGATTAAGATATGAGTGGCGAATGGTCATCCCTACATGTATTTCTCTGTAATCTGGGTTAGCAGATACATCTCAGCGAGCTTAATGGATCCTCCGAGAGGGTTCTAATGTAGCTATGAACAGCATTAAGACGGAACGACCTAATCAGTTTGAACCGCGTCCAGAGAGGATCCCCTCCCTTCCTCTGTTTTCTAAGGTAATTCAACTCCGCCGTAATTCACCCGGTAATTCATGGGGCGGAGTCCGAAGGGGGCTGAGGCCCCTCTGGCTTAAGTTACGGACCTCATTACCTACGAGGGGTTTCAGGTGTGACGCGGGGAAAAGCTTTCTGCCCATTTTGAAGCTCATTTACCGGAAAGGATTATTCAAATATCCTCGTCCCGCTTAAAAGATGAAAATGAGTCCGTTTGAGGGTTGCTGAAATATTCGCACTTAACAAGACGGCAACCGGTTTGCGCCAGTCAACTTAAAAAGACGACTTTCTTCTGGTACCTCGCAGTCGGGATGCCACTGCCCGGACGACAGCGAACTGCAGCTTCACCCGAACCCATGCAGCAACTTACGAAAATCGACGAGCCCACTTTTCAGCCAGAGTCGAGGCGAGCTTTCGATTGAATAACTGTAGATTGAAGGAAGTTGCGCGAAAGTGAATTGTTTACGGAATGCATCTGTGATACCTTATGTGGGTTCAAGTTATTATTTTAGTGTTTAGGCTAGATTGTTATTTGCAGGGAGGGGAGGAAATTTTAGCTAAGTAGGTACTCGCCCTCCATCAGTAAAGAAAACGTGGGGCAACGCGATAACCGACAATGGGAAAACTTCAAGCTATAAAAAGAGGAAGCAGAGTACCAAATGGTGCTGTCAGCGCGACAACCAGTGATGGAAAAACTCCAAGATATACGAAGAGGGAGCAGAGTACTTATCGGTGCTGTCGGTGGTCACCATGAGGACCTGTATGGCTAGCATAAAAGAGCAACCACCGAGAATCCATAAACTGCATGCTACAAGAAGAGGCGGAACGGTCTGTTGCATTCCGAAACCACCAATGACCCGAACACCACAAGTTGTAAGGCGCTGAAGGACTAGAACAGATTGTACTCGACCAAAACTGGCCCCAGACACAATCTAATGGCTCGGTACATCAGGTTCACACACTGAGAGAAAAGATTTTTTTAGTGGCTAGGTTAAATCCGAAATAACCTTGAAAAGAAATTGAAACCACCTAGAATCAATTGATTCAACCTAGAAAAAAATAGGTCCAGGTTAAAGTAACATAGAAAAATATTAATACAACCTAGACCCATATAGAAACAACCTAATCCGTTATAACCTGCCCTCTGACCACAACCTGGAATAAAAAAGTGTCAACCTAGATCAAATGTGAACTTCACATTTGGTCTAGGTTGACATTGTGAAGACCTAGAAAATATATTACCTGTCTTTGACTTTTAAGTGGGGTAACCTAGAATCGAATGATTTGACCTTCCATATAATTACCCTCCATTAAAGTCTCGGTTGTACAACTGAAAACAACCGAGAGATTTAAAAGGCGAGATTGTTACTTAGGTAACAACCCAGAAGAAAAAGTTAGATTTTCAGTCTCGGTTAAAACTACCTTAGTACCACAAATAGGTTTAGGTTTAAACAATAGGGATTGTAATGCATTCAATAAATTCCGGGTTTTTTCTACGGTACGCTAAGCGGTCGCAGAGAGCGCCATTGTAGGTGGTGGGCGTTAATTCTCGTTGTATTGGCACCCCTGCTATTTTCCCGGTGGGGTTGAGGCCAAATCTCTGTCCAATTCTAATTATCTATTTTCAGTCACTATGAGCAGTCATATTATGACGTCACATTCAAATTTTTGTAATGAGTTGGAAACAGAGACAACCCAGAAAGATAGTTGAAGTTGATAGAACCAACCTGCAATGGAAGTGGAGCCAACCTAGAAAGAAAAGGGGACCACCTAGTAATTTATTAGGACCAACCTGAAAAGAATAGGAAGCTACCTAGAAATTTAACTGGTACAACAGGGATAGTAATTGAAACAACCTCATAAATAAAGGGTCACAACCTAGAGAAAAATGGGTTCTAGGTTAACGCGCCATGGCTGTAAATAGTTTGAGGTGGGGTGAGAACGTTTTCGTTTTAGGGTAAATCAACCGTCTATGAAAGTGAAAAACATTGAATACCAGGGTGAGACAACCAAGACATTAATGTTTTTAACCTAGACTGTAAATGGATGGAGGCGGCGGCACACACCGTGAACTTAACCTAGAACTAAAGTGTGGGGGTGGCGCATTTTAAATCTTGGTTGTTTGCATTTTTAGGACAGTAACTTCACTAGTATTTTCAATCTAGGTTAAATGATATTCAACCTAGACTAAATTGTTCCACCCTAGAATGAAAACCAAAAAAAATCTAGGTTGGCAGCATTTAACCTAGAAAAAAATTGAAAAATAACCTAGAATAGGCCCTTTTTTTCTCTCAGTGCAGCATGAAGTATGGATCAATATCGATCTTATACGAAGTTGATATCACTTCAATTTGCTTTGGCGTGAACCTTCAACACGTCGTCTTTAATTGGTCTTTATTTCACTTTTGGAGCGCTGAATGGAATGCAAACAACGTTTCATGGTTGAATAATCAACTTATGTTCCCGCGAGGAGTTTTCCACCCGATCGCCCATATTGAGCCAGAGGAGTAGTTGTGATGAATGTACAGTCGAGTGGGGTGTCGATTTCAGTGTATTTTATATCCATTTATTGGAGTCCCAATTTCTCGACTGAATCCTCCCTGAGATGAGTATATATATATATATATATCCTACGCTTCTGAGATCTGATCGTCGAACGATAAACGCTGCTCTTTGAAAGATTGACAAAGATTGCCTTTCATGTTTCAATTTTCATATATCGACTTTAGATTCAATGAGTTTGGTTAGGGAGAGAGAACGACTCCTCTGCTGAATAGATTCGTCCTTCAGATTCTAGACTTTAGATTCGTCCTTCAGAGGATAGATTGCGAATGAACCAAAAGCAATCGTTAATGTCGCGATTTGGCTGACGATTTTCCAAGTTTTTATTCTTGCAAAATGAGTATACAACTCTGATTCACGTCAAGAGGAGACCATTTTTTCCTTCATTTTTCTAAACGTGAGTATTTTTCTAATACTACACAGAATGTTCACGTTGACGCAACCTCTGCAGAGCATGCAGGAATAAGCAAACTCTGGAAATCATCCCTGTGGAAAATATGGGATTTTCCCTCGCTAAACTTGCTCTGTGACAACCTGTCTTCGGCAGCTGCTCCTCTTCCTCAAACGCGTCGGGGGGAAAAAAAAATGTCTCTCTCGAATTGGGAATTTACTCCTCTCGTCCCGAAAACCAGCTGAAAATCTTTTGCCATCTTGCCAGCATTAACAGAGCGGATGCTGACAGTAGAGAAACAGGAAAGTGACGAAGGTCTGAGGGAGGGTCGGACATTTCCGGGGAACAAAGATCGTATTTGGCGGGTTGTCTGTTGGAATTTTCGCTTTGAAATTCTTCTTCGAGAGGGACAGAGGGAACACCGAAGGCGTTATTGCCTGTAAAGATGGGCTTCTGCTGAGAGGAAGTTAACCCGACAAAATATTGATACTCCTAAGTCACGTTTAGTATCATACAACCTGCCCACGCGGATTTTTTAGTCAACGTCGGATTTTTTGAGGACCGTGTTTAATAGCGTGAGAAGTTGAGATGCGGGGGCGTTTGGGTCGTCAGAATCAACGAGGCATGATGTCTGTAGTGGGCGAAGGGAAATCGTTAAATTAGAGTTGACCAATTTTTGAACCCAGCGCGAAATCACCATGGGCACTCAGCGAAGCCCAATTCCACAGTCTTGAATCGGCATGAGATACGACAGTATTTTGCCCGAAATAGTATCCTTCTTGCGAAGGTGGTACCGCCGTAAATCTCGCGTTTCAGTTTTAATTAAAAAAACAGTACAAAATAAAGGGGAGAGGGAGGAATATACGAAACGGAGAGATATATCACGGAGCCTTTGGGAACCTCGTGTGGGAATACAGTCCGGGAATACGGAGTTGGTACGTGGCCAAAAAAGGGGGTTGAGAAGCAACGGGGCCGGACTACAAAACACCGAAGAGTTTATGATGGGGAGATAATGTTGTCGAAGGCAGGTACGTCTTTTCCACGGCTGTAAATCATCGGGGCGGCCGTGTATCGACTGCGGATGAGGAAGACTCGCCCACTTCGGAAATGTGATCAAGACTTGGAGGCCCAAACTTCAGGGATCACTACTGGGCTGTAAGTAGTTTTTATTGGGTCGACGCCATGAACGCTCAGTGCTCCAGCCGTATCCTAATCAGCAGTGTCATCACGCACTAGATGTTGCCTCCTCTCCTTCGACGGCCTGTGCGACAATGTCATGTTGGAGGGGTTGACCACATTTTCCCCCAAATCCCGGATAGCTATTAAGACTTAGTCTGAGCAGTAGGCACATCCCTAATGCCCAATGATACTGCCACACAGACATTCGCACACCGCTGGTTTGCACAGAAATCATTACAGAAAATAAGAGACAAGAGTCAAATTATTGTTATCGAAGTAGAGAACAGGGGTACTCAAGGTACATGAGCAAAGAAAGACTTTCTAGAAACAAATGTTTTTACATCAACCTTTCGAAATCATTCACAGCTTTTGGGATATTGTCAAAGACAACGAATTAGTGCATTCACATACCTTGAAAAATACATAAAAAATGAAGTGGACCGTCTCAAAGTTTAAAAAATTGAAAAACTGCCCACGGTACGCGCCCTTCCCCTACCTATACTGAAGAAGACGTGGAAAAACTGGCATATTCCTGATATCAGACCCTCCAAAACACACAGCTGCAAGAACCTGGAGATCGAGCAAGAACCAATTTTCAAATAATATTATGAAAATACGGGAATTCGCCCCCACTAGCGTTCTCACATAATATTTTAGGTTCTTTGAAGTTTGCAGACGAGGATTTAATTTCGTTAATTTTTTTTTTTTTTTACATGAAAAATTTCGTTGCGTTGTTGTTCTTTGTCTTCGCCGTATTTTTTGTATTATCCCGCTTTCTCCCTACGCAGAGTCCTTTGAACATTTTTCCCCCGTCTCTCCAACGCTGAGTTTTCTTCTTTAAAGGTCTTTCACAACTTGGTCGGCGAACAGCACGCTCGATAGTCCTGGGTCCTCGACGCCCCTCCTTCAACACCGTCGTCCTCTTTAGACCCCCTTCAACGACGAGTCACAACGTCCGTGACGTTGCTCGGCCCGCTTTTCCCTCCCCACGAACCCGCGTCCATTCATGGAAATTCATTCATGAATACTTCATAAAAGCCCCTCGTGGCCCCTTTAGGTCTCCTTTCCCTTTCCCTCGTTGACTTTCTGACGTGGGTCGGACGACCTCATTTGCCAGATGAACGGCGGTTTCAGGTTCGGTGAACCTCCACGCCAAGCAATTAAGGGGAGAGATTGATCCGAAATTGGGACTTTTTTGGAGGGGAAAGCTCGTCTTTGTGTGTTTTGCTCTCTTCAGCACTTTGTTTTCTTTCGCTTCACCTAAGCAACTTTTATACATCTCGCTTGATTGGGTGGAAAACAAGGTCATTAGGCTACCCATGTTGAGAGGGTGGTAACGTGGGGTCGACCCGATCGAACGTCAAGACCTAACAAACCTCGTTATCAACAACCAACTCCGTCCGAAGAGCTTCTGCCCGCCGGCCTTCTTCCGTGGTAAACTTGTATTTTTCAAAGTGCAGGTTCAGAGGAAGAGGGAGGGGAAAAGACCGGGTTTGACGTTTATAGCTTTATTTGTGTCAACCAGTTTGCGTCCGGCCCATTCCGAGCTCGTAACTCCCTAAGTCGGAGGAAAAGGGAGGCTGATTTACGAGACCCCAACGAGGAAATAGAAAAATAAAGTTAGCTACCGAATTATTTTACTCGAGCAATCGGCAGTCCGGTTGTCATGTACTCCACAGTTTCAAGTCAATGGGGGGGAAATCCCCCTTATGCAGATTATTCTACGTACAGCCATAATGCGTCGTCTATCTCACTAATCTATCCGCCTCTTCAGTTAACAGTGCCTCCTCCCCATTTTTCCATGGTCGAATATTTCGATTTGAGACCTTTTATTTAACGCATAATGTATTTTCATTGGTCCTGGAGGTACCCGTGGGAATCGGCAACGTCCCTGCAGAGGATCTTGAAGGAGTATCGTATCTGGACGTCTCCAGTGAAAAACTCGTATCAGGCCCTCCAGCAGACGCTTGGGACGAATTGCGACACATTATTTTCGGGGTTCCCTAGGTCGGACCCACGAAGGCTCGGATTTCGCTTCGAAACCGAAGTCGTTATTAGCACGGTCGTAAAAATGACCGTTCCGAGTACCTGAGATGGCCCTTTGAGACACTCTATAAGCAAGGCCCCCTACACGAAGCACAGCTATATTATGAGTAGGCCTATAGGGGTGAAAACGAGACTACTAGCGATTCTCCCACTAACATAGCTAATAAATTAGTAATATATTAATGTCAAAGATGGGCGTATTCGTATTCGTATTTGCGAATACGAATATCACCCAAAGCACACCCAACCTGCGAATACGAATACGAATTTATTCGCATTCTCAACTGTAAATACGAATATTTTGATTCTCAACTGTAAATACGAATATTTGGATTCTCAACTGTAAATACGAATATACGTATTTTCGGACGTATAAATACGAATATTCGCCGAAAACATTTGCGAATAATATTCGTGTTCTCGATGATGAAATACACAAATAGGTTCAAACTACGTTTGAACATACCAGAAAAAAAAATTTTTTCTCGTATATAAAAAAACATTTGCGAATATTATTCGTGTTCTCGATGATGAAATACACAAATAGGTTCAAACTACGTTTGAACATACCAGAAAAAAAAATTTTTCTCGTATATATACGAGTGTATTTTCATTTAATGAAAATACACTCGTATACCGTCGTCGTATTCGCAGGAAAAAAAATCCGATTCTCACTTATTCAGGTAATTCCCACTTATCAAGGTTAGTGATGGTCAGGGATGGTTAGGGATGGTTAGAGATGGTTAGGGATGGTTTGGGATGGTTAGGGATGGTTAGGGATGGTTTGGGATGGTTAGGGGGGTTTGGGATGGTTAGGAATGGTTAGGGATGGTTAGAGATGGTTAGGGGGGTTAGGGATGGTTAGAGTTGGTTAGGGAGGGTTAGGGATGGTTAGGAATGGTTAGGGGGGTTTGGGATGGTTAGAGATGGTTAGGGGGGGTTGGGATGGTTAGGGAGTGTTGGGGATGGTTAGGGGGGTTAGGGATGGTTAGAGATGGTTAGGGATGGTTTGGGATGGTTAGAGATGGTTAGAGATGGTTAGAGATGGTTAGGGGGTCAGGGATGGTTAGGGATGGTTAGGGATGGTTAGAGATGGTTAGGGATGGTTTGGGATGGTTAGGGATGGTTAGGGGGGTTAGGGATGGTTAGAGATGGTTAGAGATGGTTAGGGGGGTTAGGGATGGTTAGAGATGGTTAGGGAGGGTTAGGGATGGTTAGGAATGGTTAGGGGGCTTTGGGATGGTTAGAGATGGTTAGGGGGGGTTGGGATGGTTAGGGAGTGTTAGGGATGGTTAGGGGGGTTAGGGATGGTTAGAGATGGTTAGGGATGGTTTGGGATGGTTAGAGATGGTTAGAGATGGTTAGGGGGGTTAGGGATGGTTATAGATGGTTAGCGATGGTTAGAGATGGTTAGGGGGGTTTGGGATGGTTAGGAATGGTTAGGGATGGTTAGAGATGGTTAGGGATGGTTAGAGATGGTTAGGGAGGGTTAGGGATGGCTAGGGGGGTTAGAGAGGGTTAGGGATGGTTAGGAATGGTTAGGGAGGGTTAGGGATGGTTAGGTGATCCTGTTGGAAGAATCTGCCATAACTGGCTAAGTAAGAATCACCTGGATGAGTGAGAATGTTTTGGATAAGTGAGAATTACCTGGCTAAGTGAGAATCACTTGATTCACACTGATTGAACACTGATTGATTAGGTACCTGATTCATTGGTTTGAAAAGTATTTTGTCAAAATTTCAGATTTAACGAAAAATTTATACATCCCAAACGGCCCGGACGCCGGACGGACATTCCGGATTTTGAATGTTGAAAAGGATAATGTCAAATTTTGAGGCCGATCGGATTCGTCGACCCCCGTCCAAGAATAATAAACCAAAAGTTTCCAAATTCCAAGTAAATTATTCCAAGAATAATAAACCAAAAGTGGTAACTCATTAGTGCTGAACATTACTTATATTATAATAATTATTAATGAAATTTTGGTGTTGACCTATACCAAAAGACCTAAGTCTAGAGTTTTATTTTACTGCAATTTAGTATCTCTCAATCCTGGACTCCGGGCAGCCGGCCTTCTCACTTGAATTAAGGTAGCCATTGAGTATTGACCACTTGAGGAGGTTCTGGCAGAGGTCATAAACAGCTCCGATTAGCCCGTTGACAGCCTGAGGTCTTCGAGACTGCCCTGGTATTATACCAGGTATGGGCAGAAATCATGTGTCGCAATTCGTCTTTTACCCCAGCAGCGAAGCCCCAGAGAAGCACCCTCGACTTCTACGGCTGGAACACTCTTATAACTTATGAGTGGGCGATATTGAGAACAATTTGATTGGTGAGGCTTTTCAGAGTTTCAGCCATCTCATGCGTAGACTGTAGAGCGACCAGTGTCCTTCACAAGTGGATCAGATTCATGATTATGAGCCTCTTCATTAAAAGAGTGCATGCACTGGGAACGAAGTCGAAAAATCGTCAGGTAGTAAACTGAACACAACTTATTAAATTGATCTAAGTCACACCTATGATATTTTCGCTTGTATCAAACGACTACCGTCTCAGACATAAGTAATATGTTATATAATATCTCAGCTAAGACATTACGAGGGAAATTGAATAGCTATTTGACCAATACTACATGAACTTCGAAGACTTGGGAATGCAAAATGAAAGTCGGGGGTCAAATAATCGGATCTTTATGACCGTACTTCCTGTCATGCCCCCTCAAACCTCTTGATGCAAATTTTCAGTTCGAAAATCCTTATAGTTATGGCACAGAGGTGTAATTGCAATTTTGAGATTTGGAACTGAAATCTGAAGCCGTTCACGTCACGACTCACTCTCAGGCCACGGAATTCAAATATTCTATTTTCCCCAAAGGCCCTATAAATAATTATTATAATGGAGCTGGCTTTTCTACGATGTTGAGCCGCTCTCGAGCTTTTGAATTATGACATTTCAAGGAATTTTTTTAAATTCTTCCAGGAGCTCATTGATCACATGCAAAACCCGTCAAAAAAAGCACTCTTTGTTCAGTTAGGACATTTTTTGGTTCTTCCCATTTTCACAAGCCCGAAACAACTCTCGCGCTTTTTTTGTGGCAGCCCCTTTATGGACGCCCTCGGAGCAAGAATACTCCCCACTCGCAATAAAATCCCTTGGAAATGCAAGTGTGACCCTAATAAATCCCCTTTACGGGCATATCCCCGCACCAGATGGAAAACTTGGACCGTCCCGGGTGGAATACATTTCACCGAAGGGTTGATGAAGTTTGCGTGAATTGCGTCGAAGAAAAGCCACAATTTAGGGTGATTAAATCGTTTCTTGCTGGCCCGTGGAATGGAGGGAGTTTCGAATTTTAATGACGCTCTAATCCTCTGTTTTTACGGCTGGGGTTTTCCGAAAACGCAAAAAGTCGAACTTCGTCATGCGAATCCAGTAACTGGAAACCCGACCGGATTCGGGGGAGTTTAGTGTGACTACGTGGAGGGTGTGTGGGAAAGTTAGAGGGAAGAAGACTCCTGGCAATTTCGAAGTTCCCTCCAGATCCAGTGTAAAAGCGTGATAACAGCCATAACGTGTATCGAAGAGACTGGGGGGCGCCTGAAGAATCTGATGCTGGTCACTTGGACCTGCTGATACCGCCGTGCAGGGAAGGTACAGGTGCCTATTGCACCACCGGCATGCCACACCGAGCGGCGCAAAGGTGAACTTGTTTACAATAGCGTTTTGATTCTTTATTCTCGAAATAATCAACCTGTTTTCGCCACGGGGTTAAAAAATATTGATTAAATTAAAAAAAAAAAAAAAAAACAAATTCAAAAAACGCCGCTTTGGCAAGTAGGATTTTGGGGGGGGGGGGGATCTGAAATGTTGACAAGATACTCGGTTCGCTATCTAGTTGTGCCCGCAAGCTTTACAGCTCAGTTCATTTAGACCCGTGATGCTCGGTGGGGCTAAGAAGGGGCTAAGGGAAGAGGTTTTGAAGGTTTTCGGCAATTATATCGATCGGGGTGTCGCTTTTCCAAGTATTTTTGCGCGTAAAGTCCATTTCTGTGGGCCTCAGTACCATCCGATTTCACCATGGTGATCTAAGTGGCTTCAAATGGGGTTTTTGAAGGATGCCAGGAGATCGAATGAGGTGTCGCTTTCCGAATAATTTTGGACGTAGAACCCTTTTTTCTGGGTCCCATATTGGTTCCAAACACTTTACAGGAATACAGATTTTTTTCAAATAAATTATATTGGCAGAATCAATTTTTGGAAAATGTATTAACTTGGTAAAATTTGCAGCGTTAAAAAAACGATGTATTTAACCCATGGATTTTACGAAGTTTGGTTTATAGCGTAGTTTCAACGCTTGTAAAAGTAATCATTATTTTATATTGACCAGTGTTATTTAAAAACCTCAAGTAGCTCTCCAATTCGGCCTACTACAGCACGAAGGTACAACAAGAACGCTACAACAATAACGCTTGAAAATAATTGTAAAAGAACCGCACAGCGCAAAAAGATGTGAGAAAAAAAAACTTTGTCTCCAATTTCAAATGCAGCCGTTTGCTCTTGAAACTTTGTCTTCCTTTTCTCGATAAAAAAAAAAAACTTTTCTAATTACGAACTTTCCTTGTAAGTACCTTTTTCTTCATCATAATCCGATTCTTAGCGTTTCCGTAAGCCCTCGTGAAAGAAAGCTGTGAAGATGACATAATTGGAAACAACAAGCTATTTCTCATGGAAATTTTCGAACTCGGTACTTTCTCTTGGCAGGTTGATTAAGCGAAAACTTCAATACAGTGGCAACTTTAAACGTGACGCCAGCCGAGCAAAACTAGGTAAGTGGATATTGTTGAAAACTCGTTTTGAGTGATTGGGGATCTGCCAGAAGTTTGTTCAAATTGATAACTGATGCCAAAAAGCCCTAAATTCTACCCCGTACGAAAGAGCCTATAGAAGGAACGGCTATTTATAGTGGGTTGAGCCGAGAGATCTTGAGGAAGCTGCGCAAACGGTCCGCTCACCCCGATGAGCCCAGATACATAATTAATTTAGCCAAGAAGGCTGCGGGAGCAGAAAGTCTGATGGGGCTCAGCGGAGCGGGAGTGCCGCCCTCTATCGGGGATACGGATGACTTGTTTCGTGTCAGGGTTTTCGGAGGAGTTGGAAAAGGGAAGCGGCAACACTGTTAGGTAAAGGGATGTCGGGCCCAGTTAGCACAATCAGTCGAAGAGTTTTCTTAGTCAGTGGGTTGTCAAAGCGTCTTTCACAGGAAATTGGGGGAAGGAAGTTCACGAGAGAAAAGAGCTGAAATAGCAGTAAACACTTGGCATGATCTTTTTATAGCCAATCGATCAAATTTGTCTCAATTGCCACACTTGGCTCATAGAATAACACATTCTGAAGCTTCATTTTCTTCACAACATTGTACGAGTAAGCTACGAAGTGCAATCATAAATAATCATAGTAGAATATACTGAAATTTTATGAAATTTGGAAGATGAGGGAGATTGAGAGAGATTTTTTCAGTATTTTGCCTATGTCTGGAAAACTAGTGGGTTTAGCGCAAAGGTCGCCCTATAAAAAAATAATCTACATTAAATTTTGGACGAAAAGGTACACCACAACTTGTTTCGCAAAATGAACGGTTACGGAGATATGGAGGGGGCATAATATTAGATAAAGCGTTCCAACATCCGCGGAAACCACGTTTTTCAGAACGTTTTCGACTCCAGCTCAGAAACTATTGGTCAGATTTCAAATTTCTTTTTTTCTCCTGAAAGCTGAATAAATTCCTCATCGCAGCTATTCCATGTGAAATTTCGATTTGAGCTTTAATAACTCAGGGGCGGGCACGGCAAAAAATAGCAAATTTTGAAAAAGAAAAAGTTTTTTTTCTTTTTTGCCTTTAACTCGGGACCGGTGTGTCCGATCTTAATTCTCTTTTTTTTCTGGTGAAAGCAGAAGCAGAAGCAATTTATATAAGGGACGGTATATTGAGACAACAAAACTGCCATTAGTATTTGTCGGGAAGGGTGGAAACTTGAAATTTGACCAACTACGACCACAGTTTTCAAAACATTTTCTTCTCTCCCTCCGAGACTATTTCTTCAATCGAAATTTCATTGCTCTCACGTGAAAGTTGTAGACCACAAAATTTTACGTTAGGTGATCATCCTTGTTTTCAGATTAGCTGCCGTTACGGCGAAGTGTGATGACTTTGGTGGAGCAAACCCGTGTTTGGTGTCTTTTTATACGTTCTACGACCAGCTAATCTGAAAACCTAAACGTGTGTTTGTGCTCCTGGAACAGAAATTTTTATGTCTTAAAAAATTATTTTTAAAAGTATTGTTAGTATCGTTATAAGGGGTTTTGGCCATTTGCATTCAAATTTTCTTAATTACAAAATGTTGTTCGAAATGAATATTTGACTGAAGCGTTAGCAGGCATAACCAATCACCGGGGTTTTAAAGCCGAGAAATTCCAACTGAGATGGAAAAGCAATGACGGGACTGAAATTTATGTATTTTCGCCAGCAACAGATCGGTTCGGTTTATTAACAATGGCTTCGCATTTTAACGATTTTACCGCATATCACATGTTTGTATGCAAATCGTTCATTATTGTTCGAGAGAGAGAGAGAGAGAGAGAGAGAGAGAGAGGATATAGCGTTGAAACGCTAATGAAATTCATATAGCTGATATGAAGGTCCGAGTCCAATTAAGCGCCGACGATCACGCGGGATCCGGATGGCCGTACGAAGCCCATTACGACATATAGATTTCGTATTCTAATTGAACGGCTCGTATGAGTTTCAGGCACATGCCCTTACAACTAGGGATTGCAATCCCGAACGTTTTTCTGAATCCCGGGATCCCGGGATTTTTCAGAGGCAATCCCGGGATCCCGGGATTAATCCCGGGATTGATGATTTTTGTATGAACGTGAAAAAATTGATTAAAAACGACGAAAAACTTGTTTATTTACAATAATTGTAAATTATATAAAATATTACTTCTCTCATGAAGGAGAAATTTCACTTATGTACTCAAAAAATGTGCTTTTAGAAATCATAATGTTGGATCTTAGAAAGCATTCAAAGTTGGATCAGCCAATTTGCTTCTTAGCTTTGTCGAAAATAGTCCTGCTACTCAAAAGGCCCTCTCAGCTTCTACGGAGGTCAGTGGGATAGTCCTACGTGTTCTGGTTGTGCTTAAATTGAAGCTGAATCACTGCTCTACAATTTCATTCCTCATAACTTTCCTCGTGGATGAATTCGGGATGAATATCATAGCCGATATTCCGTACTGAAGAAGGATAAAACCACGATTTCTAAATTTGGGGGAAAATGGTCAATGTTTGAAGAGGGTTAATCTCGGGGCCCATTGGTCCTAGAAAGCTGCCGTTGCGCTCAAATGGTAGCAAATCTTGTCTACTTGAAAATAGTATACAGTGACTTTTCGTTAGGGAGCACATTTTTGAAGCTAAAAGCCAAGAACTGAAAAAAAAAAAAAAAAAAAAAAATCCGAAAATTTCGCGGCTTTTCGAGCATCCAGCATTAAATTTTAGCACAAGGGTTTCGAAGCTGGTACCGTCCCTGATAACATTTTAAAAAAAACGCTGCAAATTTTACACAAGGGTTTATTATTCTTTGATATAGGTTAGTTGCGCAAAAATTATTTCTGAGTCAAAAGAAAAAATGTTGGAAAAAAATTTTTTGGATTTTTTTTTTTTTCAAAAAATTCTTTATTCTTTACTCGAAAAATATTTAACCTCCAGGGATCCTTCAAAAATCCCATATTTAGCCCCATGAAAGCCCTATAGATCGCCACAGTGAAATCGGATCGCTGCGGGACCCCAAAAAATGGATTCTACGTCCAATAATACTTCGAAAACGACACCTGACTCGATCCCATAGCCGAAAGCCTTCAAAAAACCCCTTCTGTAGCCCCATTTTAGCCCCATAGCGCCCCACGGGTTTGGGCGATCGGGCTGAAAACCTTGCGGGCACAACTAGATGGTAAAGCGAGTATTTTGTCAAAACTTCAGATTTAAAAAAAATTCTACTGCCCAAAACGGCCCGGACGGCGGACGGACATTTCGGATTTAGAATGTAGACCTCTTGAAACGGATAATGTCAAATTTTGAGGCCGATCGGAGTCGTCCACCTCCGTCGCGAAAACATAGGTGTATTATTCCAAGAATAATAAACCAAAATATTCTATTCTATTCTATATTCTATTCCTAACCACCTCACGCCCCTCGTACTTCTCTTCCCCCACCTCTGGAACTTCCTACTGTTCTAGTTAGTCATGAGAGTTTGATCTCTTTCAGGTGAGGATAGAACGACCCATTGAAGAATTGCCTTACGATAATTGGAAGGACCTGTACGACTCTGAGCCGCTTTTCTGCAAAATCCGAGCGGTCGTGTGCCACCAGGGGACTTCCATCGAGTGGGACGAGCTCAAGAAGCACCACGATCAGATCCTCAACGAATATAAGGAAGGAGCCAACGCCCTTGCCAAACCCGACCACGTGTAAGTGTTTTACTGATACTGTTTACACAAATTTGGTCATTTTGCGCTCACAATTTATACTTGGAATAATTTTTTCACCGAGCGCCGAAATCTGTTGACGGTTGCTGCCACCCTACGAGCAAAATTTCGTCTTCAGACGTGTTCCTCACTTTGACGAAAGCTTTCAATTGTTTCAGGGTCGCCTACAAGATCTTCCCGTCGATGATCGAGTTTTACGAGTCTCTTGGGCCCAGGATCGCAGACAGAGTCATGTACCTCAAAGAAAAGAACAGCTGGAAGAACGAGAGAATTGCCGCCTAAGTGAATGCCGAACATTTTGACATTCTCATCTGGGGCTCATTCTCACATATTTTTATTAATTTGTCACTTTTTTAATAATAAACGAAGCTTTTCGTAGTTTTGTGGTTTTGACTGGACTGTCTGAATATCTCACAGCTCAATGTTCGAAATGAAAGCCTGACCTAGTTGGTAAACATTATTACTGCCTGCATAATAGGGATCGTGACGGGACTGAAAAGAGAGCGTTCTGGTGGCGAAATTGATATCACTGACCGAGCTGATGAATAACAGGTTCGTTCCAGGTTTGACGGACTGTTAACAGAAATCGACGGAGACATGCGCAGTTGAGAAAACTGCTGTTCCAGGTCGCCGTCGCCGGCTGTTCCAGGTCGATTTGTAGGTTGACAGCAGTTCAACTGCAGTCGGACGGAAACCGACAGCTCGAATGAGTTCGGTTGGGAGCTGTCGACTTGGATAACCCAGTTGAAACCTCTCTCATAACCTCCTTTATTTTGGTGCTTGACGCATCAAGTTGTACTCGCGTCCTCCCAAAGTCCTCGTATATACCCTCAAACACTTTAAATGACTCATTCCCGCCCTTATGATACTCCTCTCTCGAAAAAGGTTGATTATTCTGAATACAATTATACAATTTTGTTGACAGTTCGCGTTCCAGGTTAGAAGGTGGGCTGTTCGACAGAACTCGACAGACGAAGGCATTGGGACTGCTGTCGACAGCTGTCTGTTTTGTCAACAGACGCCGTCAGACCTGGAACAAACCTTATTGTTTACGTTGAGCCTTGTATCGCATGTAGGAGAAGGGAGAAAAATAAAGGCGTAGAACAGAAGCTACTGACTTTTATTCCAAATCAAACTTTTTTTTGGACTTTTGTCCAGCTAGAGTGGCGAAAAAAAAAACAGTGCGCCGCCGCCGACCGCAGACGCGTCAGGGAAATTCCAGGGAAGACAGGGTTTGTTGTTGGAGCTGAATGGAAAGATGACTGTCGGAGAGTGAAATGGCTCTCCGTTCGGGAGTCAATAATTATTATATTATGAAATGAGGGTTAATTGACTGATCTCTCTCCCAGGCAATCAGGAGGTATGGAAATTAGTTCCAAAGGGTTGTGACCCTAAGCGTATTTATTATACAGTGAAATAAATATATCGTTCGTGAACATCCTAACACCCGATACCGAACGCGAAATGTCTTCTCACGAGACGTGGGAGCTAGCCCAAGCTACTCATGAGGGTCGCTGCAGTGTAAATCGCCAGGGACTTCATCTTAACGACGTAGGGGTCCCGGGGGTCCTGTCCGGAGTTGCTTGGGCTGAGAAGAGAGTCCCGGAGGTCCAGGTGACGATCTGGAAGGTCCAGGAGATAGTCGACTCCCGGGCCTACGACGGGCAGACGGGCATACGCTCGCTCTGACTGTCTGGAATGCACTCACCCTGATGCAGCATCCCCTCAGTCCCTTTATCCGAATCCCTCGTTCACGTGAACGTGCCAAACCAGCCTTGATTCGCCCTCTACTTGGAGGCCGGTCAACACAACAGATTCTGCTGTGTCGAGACGTCACGTCCGCCGGTTTCGTTAACCGGACCGCTGTCCAGGATCGATCTCGACAATGGACAACTCTATCTTGTGGTAATTGAGGTCGATAATCGACTGTCTTGGGCCAGGCACACAGAGGTACTTTCATCTAAGCTTTCCTCCAGCATATTTATGCTGAGAAGATTGGTTGGCGCGGTTTCTCCTGAGGTTCTACGCACAGTGTACTGCGCTTGCTTCCATGGAAGCAGACTAGAGCAGCGTACAGGATCCCTCTATGGGGGAACTCATCTCATCTCTCGCCCAAAATATTCGTTCTCCAAAAAAGTGAAACAATGTAATTAATTTGTGGATGGACCTTAATACAGTAAACCCTCACTAACAGCGGTTTTTGCCTAAATGCCCTTAAACCTTGAAATCGATGGATGCTGCTCCTTTGACGTGGAAAACCCACAATATCGCACATTGCTTTTACAACATCAAGGAATCCATCGATAAAATTATGGCCTGGAGTGGTCGGGGTGATGGATCCAGAAAAAAATTTGACTGGTTCGGAAACAGCAACGTTGGGTGAAATTTTAGAGATCGCTCATAAACTGGAGGGTGAGGGATTTTCTGAAATATGGTTCAGGTGGTTGAGTGGGACTCCCTTATGGAAAGCTTTCATGGATATCGCTCCTCCGGAGTAATAGTGGTATAAGTAAGTCTAAAAACAGCTGTTTTGAGTTATATATACCATTGGGTAGCTCGCGACGAGCTTAACATGGGGGTATTATTGGTTTAAGCATAGTTCAAAAATTACTCGGGAGAGAGCAGATGAACCGGTATGTTTTCCATGCAGATTACCGACATTTCGTTTGAAGAAGGTTGGTTCATCTCTAATGAGCCGCTATCCGTCAGAAAAATCAGGTATTAACCTTATTTTTTTCACTTCAGTACTGGTATATTTCAAGAAGTACCGCTGTTCAACCAAGAAAATATCCTTTTTTGTGTGCTTGCAGTGGCAAAACCGGATCATTTCAAAAATGTACCACTACTATTCCAATATTAACGTGTGTCATCCCGTGTGTTCATCAGTACAGTAGTGGATCATGTCAAGATGTACCATCCATTTGGGCCCAATTTCTTGGGATAAGAGTGGTACATAATTGAAATTTAATTGATTTTAATACATGCGCGTCGTGAATGAGAAGGGGGAGAAGAAGCTTTGGGAAAACCTGAAAGGTAGATAATAATATGAAAGCCTGAGAAGCATCGGATATCGGAAACAAAGCCCTCGTGTCTGCAACACGCTAACAAATATGTGAAAAATCTTAAATTGCGATTTCCCAAAAGTAAGGTTTTTGGACTTATACCACTATTCCTCCGGAGGAGCGATATATCCATGAAAGCCTATAAGCTATCCACAGTGAAATTGGATCGTTCCGGGACCCCAAAAAATGGATTCTACGCTCAAAAATACTTCGAAAACGCCACCAAACTCGACCCCATAGCCGAAAACCTACAAAAAAACCCTCCTGTAGCTCCAAATTAGCCCCATAGCGCCCCACGGGTTTGGGCGATCGGGCTGAAAACTTTGCGGGCACAACTAGATGGTTAACCAAGTATTTGGTGTAGGTGAACCTATACAAAATATATTTTGTCAAAATTTCAGATTTTAAAAAAATTCCTACTGTCCAAAACCGCCCGGACGGCGTACGGACATTTCGGTTTTGGAATCTGGACCTCTTGAAACGGATAATGTCAAATTTTGAGGCCGATCGGAGTCGTTGACCTCCGTCGCGATTACAAAGGTGTAGACCTACACCTGTGTATATACACATGTGTATTATTCCACGAATAGGTAATAAACCATAATCTGTACTTCGGAAGGACATAAAAAATAGATTTTGCTACACCTTATTTGAAACCTTCAAAAATCCCTTTTGTAGCCTCCTGAAAGCCCAATAGATCCCCACAGTGAAATCGGATCGTTCCGTCACCCCAAAAAATGGATTCTACGTCCAGAAATACTTCGAAATCGACACCTAACTCGACCTCATAGCAGAAAACCTTCAAAAAACCCTTCCCGTAGCCTCATTTTAGCCCCATAGCGCCCCACGGGTTTGGGCGATCGGGCTGAAAACCTTGCAGGCACAACTAGATGGCAAACCGAGTCTTTTGTCAATATTTCAGATTTTTCAAAAACCTGTTTAATAGGTAGGTGTCGTATTCCGAGTAATTTTGGACGTTTTTTTTTTTTTTTTTTTTATGCCCCCACTTCTGTCCAACCTAATAAGTAAGTAGGTAACTATTTTTAATTTTTTCAAAAATATTTCCTTTGGTACAGAATTAATTTTTAATTTTTTCAAAAATGTTTCCTTTGGTACAGATTTAATTTTTCATAATTAACCTATAGGTACCTATCAAAGAATAGTAACACTTATTCACTTTATACATTTTATTCATGGAATTTTCGCATCATGAGATGTTTAAGGGCAATGTTGAGTCCCAGAGGGGTCAAACATTTAGTATAGGTACCTAACTAAGAATAATAATCATTGTTATTATTTTTATTCATTGTTACCTACTAAGTTGTAGCCCTCTCGCGGAACCACAGAATCTCTACAAGGCCTGTAAGGTCTGCGCGTTCGGCCCGCAGACCTAGCTGTGTAGACCTTACACGAACACCAGCGGAGTTCGTGCAACATGCCACATCGAACGACCGCGAAGGGTGTGGCCCCGTCCTCGTCATCACTCAGTCTTCTCCCAGCAGCTCTACGGGGAGGTCATGTTGGGGTATTTTTTAAATTTAAATGTAATTTCAGCCCAATTCATTTGAAATTATCTCCACTTATCGCACAATGTGATATTATCATCCGGGAGAGTAACGAATAGAAAGAAAGTTGTCACGTTGCCATGTTTTAGACGAAAACGTATTTGGTATGAACTGATTACAATAATAATTATTGTAAGATGAATTATTCATCTTTTACGAATAATTATTGTTTCTCACTCGCGGTATTTTCTATTCATGAAGCCCACAAACCCTCCTGATTGGTTTATTTAGTTCAGCATCAAGTTGATCTCATTGAGGGATTCTCTGTCTCTCTTGTTGAGCTTTTTTTCTACCGTTAATGAATGTTTTATTATTCTCGTGAGTTTTTTTGGAATCGGCCTCAAAATTTGTCATTTCACGTTTCAAGATGGGTACCTAAGTTCCAAAACTGTAATGTTCCCTCCCGCCGTCCGAGCCCTTTTAGGCGGTACCTAGGATTTCTTTTTTAGAGTCAACAAATCTGAAATTCTGACAAAATTTGTACACATTTAATGTTGTGCCTGCAAGGGACAGTCAGTTCGCGATGTGGCAAACTTGAAATTCGTATGTGGAGGTTAGGGAGAGAAATCGCCTGTTGTTGCAGTTTTAAAGGGGGGGGGGGGGCTATGTCCGGGGAAGTAAACATTTTTAAAATCAGGGGACTGAAAATTACGCTTTAAAGTATTGCAGCACAAAAAATTAATAGAATATTGATTCATTTCATTTGGTCAAAGCATCTTAAATAAAAATCTAATTATTTATTGTGATCATTTCAGAGTAATAAAATATTTTCCTCGTTTCGTTGGGGGGGGGGGGGCTACAATTATAGGGTCATGATGGGTTTCGAGCAACTTAACTCAACTACAGCCCAGAGTAGGCCTACCTACCTAACTTGAAGTAGTTGAACCTATACCTACTCAGGTTTATACTTAAAAATAAAAAAATAAAATAATAATAAAAAACCTCAGTATAGGTTCAACTACTTCAAATTCCTCTGGGCTGTAGATGAGCTTAGTTGCTCGAAACTGGTTTCCACACTTCAATTTAGTACCCACAACAGCAGAGGAGTAATTTCCCTCCTTAACCTCCTCATTAGACCTCTTCGGTAAAAAACTTCACTCAAAATTCGTATCCACTTCATTCGTATTCAATACTCCTTAAAACAAAAGTAAAGAATCATTCAGTTCACAAAATCATTCACTAAATTCCATCGAGAAAATAACTAATTCACAATGTCCTGGCAAATTGAATAAAAAATAATAATGGTATTGAGTGTAAAGGGTTTTGGGGCCTGCCAGTGACTACATAACTCTGGTTGAGCCCGTCGCTGGCTGTTTTGGCGGTGGCGAGCGCTTTCGATGTGATAACGTCATCAATAGTCAGACGATGAGGTTTTCACATTGAAAGCGCTCACCACCACCAAAACAGTGGTGACAGAATCAATTACAGTTACTTAAAAAAAATCAAAATTTATTTCTAACATTCAGGTAAAGTGGAGTGTGAATCATGGATTGGGCTGAAATTAGTTGATCTTGGGAGCGTAAATAGGAGCAACCGCGTTGGGCCTCATCGGAGTGTTAAAGTGCAGTGTTGTGTAAAGTGTTTTAAGTGCGCGTAGGCTAGTTGGGTGGTGTCAACAGGATGTGTGAGGCGGTTTGTAGGTAAACGTGGTACGCAGCAAGGATAAGCCAGCTCGTAGGATCCAGCCTGCCATTCATTATTTGATAGCTTGCGAAGCTGTGCCTCCTTGCCTGCCTGCCGCGTGGATTATAGATTGTAAGTTAGTTATAGTCTTTCCCATTAGGTCTCGGGTAGGTAGGTAGTCTTAGGGTGGATGAAGTGGCGGAAGTGGTTAACAAGGCTGGAGATCGCTTCTGCCATGGTGATTCGCCGTGCATGTGAGTGGTGGTCACTGTGAGAGTAAGGTTGCAATGGTTGGTCAGCTCCAATTATCAACAGCTGGTAAACTTGGTAAACGGATCTGAACTTCCGATGCTAGTGGCAGGCGTGGTGGACTGGCACAGTGATGGAGTTTCAGTTTGGTTCGATCTGGATGGTGGGGCTGATTGTGTAGGTAGGCTCTGGTGGGAGGGGGGACTAGGTACGCCAACCAGTGAGAAACAAAACTCGAAACGTTTCTACTGTGTTAGTTACCAGTAGCATTGAACTCGACAGTCAGGCGTAAATATTATCATTGGCACGTAACGATTGAAGAGCGTCAATGCCAGTCTGTGTGCGTGGGCTATCACAGTGACGGTAGTGTAAGAACACACTTCCTGTTTTGACACCACCGAGAAGAAAAGAAGACTTCTAGACTCAGTCAAGACCTCGAGACGTGCTCCTTGGCCATCACTGCGTTTGTCGACTTCACAACTTGCGTTGCCATCGCTGCTGCTGCTGCCACATCCATCCAACACGCGAGTGTCCGTTAATGCTCCCAAGTCTCGCGGCGTTTGGGTGGGGGGTGGGGTGTGGGGGTCTTCTCCGAGTTTCTCCTAAGTTCCTGAACGCTTCATGGACAAGGTTTGGGTGGTAAGTAAACTCTGCGTACATTTTGTTGAAACGTACTGTACAGTTTCACATCATTTTTTTTTAAAACGATTTTTTTTTTTTCAGGCATGCTCATCAACATTTATTGAGCCAGGTACAATTCAAAAGCATGTCAAACCATTCAGGATGGCATTCAAGTTCCTTTTCAACATTCTTGTGACTTGATGGTCACTACTCACTTTATTTTCCACTCTTTGAAGTTTTCAAAAAACGCTAATGAAATTCGTCAAATGGTCAATCTGAACTTAAATCAATGCTTAAATACTACCCAACCTGAATGCCATTTTGTGGAGCCACTGTTGGAAATTAGTCTCTTTCCTCCCTTTGGCATGTTGAACTTCATGAACTTCAAGAACTTCAGCTGAAGGACGACGAGAGGAAGCTTCTTTTATCCACAGTCACATTTCACGTGGTATTTGTTCGTTTCAAGAATCAAGAACACGAAGAGTAGGTACATATTTAGGTGGCTAGGTTATATATACAACACACACACACAAACTACTTAGTAGACAATTCCAATAATTGCATTCCACAAAACAATAAGTAACCCACGTAGGCATAAACGTTGTTCATTACAATTAGAATATTCTTCAGAACTCCCACAACTCCCTACTTCTTTTTGCATAAACCAGTAAAAAAACGCACATGTACTCAAAAAAGCTGGTAAAAAATTACAATAAGTTTACAATACATTAGTGTCCTCAGCTTACAAAGCATAAATTGACTCCTCCCCCCCCCCCCCCCCCCAAATTTACTCAACTGTATCCCCCCAAATTCCTCAAGAGAGAACAACTCAGCTCTAATGTTGTGTTTTGAAGTGGTAGGCTTCGAACATTCTCCTATCAATCTCTATTCTGTAGTAAATTGCATGCCAGTGGCTCCAAGGTTTTTTTTTTTTTTTTTTTTTTTTTTTTAAAGCAATTAGGGTATTAGGTAGGCAACTGTTGTCTTTGTGAAACAAATTGCTGTAGATTGTCATGTTTCTCACGCTGAGTTCCGGAGCCATGTGTTGGCTTCTCCAATCGGCACAATATTTGATGTTGCGGGCATAATGTTGTTGTCTCTGACTTCTACATTGTGCAAACCAAATATCTCTTACTGTGTCGTCCATCCGTGAAGTTTGGTGGACCGTGCTCAGCTCGGGGATATGACGACCTGGCCTGGATGTTGTTTTCACGGTTTTTGCCTTTTCTTCTTGTATTTGGTGAGACAAATTGCTGTAGATTGTCATGTTTCTCACGCTGGGTTCCGGAGCCAGGTGTTGGCTTCTCCAACCGGCACAATATTTGATGTTGCGGGCATAATGTTGTTGTCTCTGACTTCTACATTGTGCAAACCGAATATCTCTTACTGTGTCGTCCATCCGTGAAGTTTGGTGGTCCGTGCTCAGCTCGGGGATATGATGACCAGGCCGGGTTGTTGTTTCCACTGTTTTTGCCATTTCTTCTTGTATTTGGTGAAACAAATTGCTATAGATTGTCATGTTTCTCATGCTGGGTTCCGGAGCCAGGTGTTGGCTTCTCCAATCGGCACAATATTTGATGTTGCGGGCATAATGTTGTTGTCTCTGACTTCTACATTGTGCAAACCAAATATCTCTTACTGTGTCGTCCATCCGTGAAGTTTGGTGGACCGTGCTCAGCTCGGGGATATGACGACCTGGCCTGGATGTTGTTTTCACGGTTTTTGCCTTTTCTTCTTGTATTTGGTGAGACAAATTGCTGTAGATTGTCATGTTTCTCACGCTGGGTTCCGGAGCCAGGTGTTGGCTTCTCCAACCGGCACAATATTTGATGTTGCGGGCATAATGTTGTTGTCTCTGACTTCTACATTGTGCAAACCGAATATCTCTTACTGTGTCGTCCATCCGTGAAGTTTGGTGGTCCGTGCTCAGCTCGGGGATATGACGACTAGGCCTGGTTGTTGTTTCCACTGTTTTTGTCTTTTCTTCTTGTATTTGGTAGTTGGTGAAACAAATTGCTGTAGATTGTCATGTTTCTCACGCTGGGTTCTGGAGCCAGGTGTTGGCTTCTCCAACCGGCACAATATTTGATGTTGTGGGCATAATGTTGTTGTCTCTGACTTCTACATTGTGCAAACTGAATATCTCTTACTGTGTCGTCCATCCGTGAAGTTTGGTGGACCGTGCTCAGCTCGGGGAATATGCCGACTAGGGATGGTGGTTGTTTCATCTTTAGGTACTTCTTCTTTATTTAGCGGAACAGTGATTTCGTAACCAGCCTCTGATGTCAGACCACGTGAGAGCATCAGCGTCATTTACTGAAGTAAGTAAGCAGGTACCTACTCCGAATGATGGGCAAGACTACCAACATAATAATATTATATAACATATTATGTTGGTATTATCTGCTCATCGTCTACGAATCAATCCAGTTTTTCTGCACTGAAGCAAAGTGATTCTGCAGACACCCCAGACAAGGTGATGCTGCAATGCGTTCAGCGTCATAGCTTTCTTCATGCTCCTTGGGTGGATATTGTTTGACTCCACAAACAGTACTCAACATCTGCAGCTGCCATCATTGACTGAATTTACAGAGAAGACATTGTTGGTGAGTTTGATTGACTAAAGTGAAATAGATATGGAGTGGATTTCCTTGCTAAACGGTCATTTTGTATTTCAGCCTCGATGGCAGAATTCTTGGGAGCATCAGCGTCATTACTGAAGTACTCTGAATAGAAGACCACCAACATATCTTCTCATCATCTACGAGCCAATCCACTTTTTCTGCACCGAAGCGACACACCAGACAAGAGTTGCTGCAGCAATGGTGTCGCCAAATTCTGCATGAAATCACCAGGAAGGCAAATAATTTGGCAAATAGCTTTTAGTGAGTTTATTTATAGAACGCTTCTCAAGATCCCAAAGGGTCTTCAGTCTGACGCTACTGCCAATCTGCTCCTCAACATCTGCAGCTGCCATCATTGACTGAATTTACAGAGAAGACATTGTTGGTGAGTTTGATTGACTACAGTGAAATAAATATGAAGTGGATTTCCTTGCTAAACGTTCATTTTATATTTCAGCCTCGATGGCAGGCTTCTTGGGAGCATCAGCGTCATAACTGAAGTACTCTGAATGATAAGACCACCAACATATCTTCTCATCATCTATGAGCCAATCCACTTTTTCTGCTGCGAAGGGACACACTAGACAAGAGTTGCTGCTGCAATGATGTCGCCAAATTCTGCATGAAATCACCAGGAAGGCAAATAATTTGGCAAATAGGTTTTAGTGAGTTTATTTAAAGAACGCTTCTCAAGATCCCAAAGGGTCTTCAGTCTGACGCTACTGCCAATCTGCTCCTCAACATCTGCAGCTGCCATCATTGACTGAATTTACAGAGAAGACATTGTTGGTGAGTTTGATTGACTACAGTGAAATAAATATGAAGTGGATTTCCTTGCTAAACGTTCATTTTATATTTCAGCCTCGATGGCAGGCTTCTTGGGAGCATCAGCGTCATAACTGAAGTACTCTGAATGATAAGACCACCAACATATCTTCTCATCATCTTCGAGCCAATCCACTTTTTCTGCTGCGAAGGGACACACTAGACAAGAGTTGCTGCTGCAATGATGTCGCCAAATTCTGCATGAAATCACCAGGAAGGCAAATAATTTGGCAAATAGGTTTTAGTGAGTTTATTTAAAGAACGCTTCCCAAGATCCCAAAGGGTCTTCAGTCTGACGCTACTGCCAATGGTGGGGGAAGAATGGCGTGAAGAGGAGCAGCAAACTATGAAAGGTAAGAAGGAACGTTGAGGGAGAGTAGTTAAGTACTGTTTTGTCTTTATCGAAAAAAGTTGTGTTTGTGAGCCCTCTATTAAATAGAGGGCTCACAAACACAAAAAAGACTTCAAATTTTGAAGCCTTATCTTTAGATTTTTAGAGTCCTTTGACAAAATGAAGACATGCAAGTTCTGATTATCTACTCTTGGCTCTCGTTCTTTAAGGGTTCCATAGGTCGCCCTAGAGGTTTTTGATGTTGGTAATGTCCATTCTCTCAAGTTTCTGGATTCCATCATTGACAAGTCAGGAGTGTGCAAATTGGATATTGAAACCCGGATTTCATTAGCCAAAGGAACAATTCAAGCTCTCAGCCCTCAACTGTCAGTGGTGGGGCAGAGAAATCCATTGCCGAACTAAACAGCTCATCCTCAGTGTTTTTGTTGAAAGTATACTGCCAATGGAGCGGGATGAATGGTGTGAAGAGGAGCGGCAAATTATGAAAAAGATAAGAAGATGTTGAGGGAGAGTAGTTTGTGTTTTGTCCCCAAGGAGAATCAGCTGTAGCTCGTTGGACAAGAGGACGCTCCAATGGTACAGGCATGTCTGTCATAGGTATGGCCGCAGAAAGGTTCTCCAGAAGGCGAACTGAAGAAGGGTGCCCACTCGATGCGTCGCCTCAACCTCACCAAGGATGATTGTCTGGACCAAAGGGTTTGGTGTCGGGCGATATTGAGCAGCCCCTGGTAAGAGGAGAAACCCCAAAAGTAAGTAGTTCCGTTGGCCATTGCCTGTTGCCTGTGTAAAGTTATCACTGCTAGTTTCCATAGTTGGCACGTCTTCCTTCCCTGTCACCGCTTGTTGCCATAGAATGTTTACGGACTGTTTGCTGCATGAAAGTTAATATTGCCTTTGTTCTTCATGGAGCGTGCCCGTTTCCTGCTTGGAGCATTTATACTACCTACCTGTTTGCTGCATTGAGTGTTTATACTGCCTGTTTCCTGTACAGAGCATTTATTCTGCCTGTTTGCTGAATTGTGTGTTTATGCTGCCTGTTTGCTGCACAGAGCATTTATACTGCCTGTTTCCTGCACAGAGCATTTATTCTGCCTGTTTGCTGCATTGAGCATTTATTCTGCCTGTTTGCTGAATTGAGTGTTTATGCTGCCTGTTTGCTGCACAGAGCATTTATACTGCCTGTTTCCTGCACAGAGCATTTATACTGCCTGTTTCCTGCACAGAGCATTTATTCTGCCTGTTTCCTACACAGAGCATTTATTCTGCCTGTTTGCTGCATTGAGCATTTATAATGCCTGTTTGCTGCATTGAGCATTTATACTGCCTGTTTGCTGCATTGAGCGTTTATACTGCCTGTTTGCTGCCTGGAGCATTTATACTGCTTGTTTCCTGCCTGGAACGTTTACCGCCTGTTCCACACGATTGATGCTTTGTTCCAGTAACCTAACCTAACCCAATTGGTGAGGAAGGTGTGACTATTTGGGGAAAGCCCCCCCCTTAGTTGGGGGGGTAGGAGGAGGTCACATGGGGGAAACCCCTTTTTACAACTAATTAATAATAATTAGTTGTAAAAAGGGGGTTCTCTTTATATATAAATGCCAGGGCCGAGAGTTCGATCCTTTTCTCATCATTTTCACATTTTACAGAAATTGGCATCAGCTCGGGTTCAATTCCCCTGTATTGCGTTGGAGTCACCAGTTCTCCAGTGATCGGAGGCTTAAACATGGCAGATCCAGAGGCTTCCCAGTCAACAGAAGAAAAAAAAAACGAGGAAAGGAGCTCGAGGAAGAAGCTGCACCAAAGGATAGAAGAGAAGGCTGGCAGAAGAAAGGAAGATGGTAGGTTGAAGGTAGGATGGCTCTCGTGAAGTGCCTACAGTGGGTATTTGGTTAATGTTTAGGAATAGTTTCCCATAGTTACCCATCCTAACGAAGGCTGAGGTCGAGTAATTTGTTACATTTTCTCCCTCACTGCATTATTACACATACCAAGAACGTCTTGACAAAATTTGAACACACATAAGAGGACACACACGAGTTTGAAGAGATCGAAGAACTGGACGAAGTTGTTCGTAGTCCATCCGTTGGGTTGGTCAAGTGTTCAACTGGTAGAGGCATAGGAGGCTCAATGAGTTTAAGGTCTCTCTTCTTTTGAGGTCGAGTGTTAGGCGCCTCCATGGAACTATTGGTTGGTATTTGTTGGGAATGAAACATATCAGCAGGTATATGTTTGGAAACAGTGGAACCATTTTCTTGTCACTCGCCTGTATTCAACTTTACGTTATTTCGGACTCATGAGTAAACCCCCCCCCCCCCCCCCCCATTTTCTTTTTTTAAACGTTTGACGAGGTGGCTAATGCCACTGATATTGGGGGACAACGTGAGCAACCTCCTCGCGGTGTCCTCTGGGTAACGCTGATAGCTCACATTTGTGTACGACTTGGAGGGGGGGGGGCGTGCTGGCTAAAATCAGCCAACCCCCGGACTCTGACCTCTGACCTCTTTTACTCGCTTTTCAATAATGATTGGTTTTTTCTAAAAATAAAAAAATAGGGTTCGCAGGAAATTCAGTCGTTGGACGCCGAACAACTTGTCACTGTTGATAGTGATGAACAAAACGAATGATTTAGATAATCGAATGAGCATCACTCCAATACTGATGCTGCATCAGTATTGGAGATTGGACAAAACGAACCAATTTCTCTTACTTTTCGAACAGAACTACTCTTCTCCATTTGAACGTAGAACATCTACCTAATGAAATTATTGGCATCCGAACAGCTATGAAGTGAGATCTCGGATGCGAGAGCTTCACGAAGACACTGCCATGCTGAGCTTAATCTGCTACTCATGAGCTTTCCCAGTAGGTTCCAATATTACATTTTCGCGACAGAGGTCGACGACTCCGATCGGCCTCAAAATTTGACATTATCTGTTTCACGAGGTCTTGATTCCAAAACCGAAATGTCCGTCCGCCGTCCGGGCCGTTGTGGGCAGTAGGAAGTTTTTTTAAATCTGAAAATTTGACAAAATACCTACTCGGTTTACCATCTAGTTGTGCCCGCAAGGTTTTCATCCCGATCGCCCAAATCACTGTGGGGCTACGGGAGGGGTTTTCGAAAGTGTTCAGCAATGGGGGTCGAGTTGGGTGTCATTTTCGAAGTATTTTTGGACGTAGAATCCGTTTTTGGGGGGTGCCGGAACGATCCGATTTCACTGTGGCGATCTATTGGGCTTCTTGGGGCTACAAATGGGATTTTTGACGGATCCCAGGTCAAATGTTTTTCGAGTAAAAAACAAAACGCTGCAAATTTTACACAAGGGTTTATTATTTTGTGATATAGGTTACTTGTACAGACATTTAATTCTGTCAATAAAAAAAATTTAAAAAATTTTTTTTTGGATTTTTATATTTCAAAAAAAATTTTTTGGGGGGATTTTTTTTTTTCAAAAATGTGTTTTTTCAAAAATTCTTTAATTTTTACTCGAAAAATATTTAACTTCATGGGGTCCTTCAAAAATCCCATTTTTACCCCCATGAGAGCCCTATAGAACGCCACAGTGAAATCGGATCGTTCCGGGACCCCCAAAAATGGATTCTACGTCCAAAAATACTTCGAAAACGACACCTAACTCGATCCCATAGCTAAAAGCCTTCAAAACACCCCTCCTGTAGCCCCATTTTAGCCCCATAGCGCCCCACGGGTTTGGGCGATCGCGGTGAAAACCTTGCGGGCACAACTAGATGGTAAACCAAGTATTTTGCCAAAATTTCAGATTTTAAAAAAAATTCCTACTGCCCAAAACGGCCTGGACGGCGGACGGCGGACGGACATTTCGGATTTTGAATGTAGACCTCTTGAAACGGATAATGTCAAATTTTGAGGCCGATCGGAGTCGTCGACCCGCGTCGCGAAAACATAGGTGTATTATTCCAAGAATAATAAACCAAAAAATTAGAACGTGTCTATTTTTCCGTTCTAAGCCCCCTTTTTTGTCCGCTGACCGGCCTCTAACAGGAGATATTAAATATCCACAAATTTTGTATACTAAATCCAAATGGTGGCCTCGGCTGCCTCCATTTTTGAACAGGCTCGTTTCTTTTGGTTTATTATTCTTGGAATAATACACCTATGTTTTCGCGACGCGGGTCGACGACTCCGATCGGGCTCAAAATTTGACATTATCCGTTTCAAGTGGTCTACATTCAAAATCCGAAATGTCCGTCCGCCGTACGCCGTACGCCGTACGCCGTACGCCGTACGCCGTACGCCGTCCGCCGTCCAGGCCGTTTTGGGCAGTGGGAATTTTTTAAAAAATCTGAAATTTTGACAAAATACTCGGTTTACCATCTAGTTGTGCCCGCAAGGTTTTCAGCCCGATCGCCCAAACCCGTGGGGCGCTCTGGGGCTAAAATGGGGCTACAGAAGGTGGTTTTTGAAGGCTTTTGGCTATGGGATCGAGTCAGGTGTCGTTTTCGAAGTATTTTTGGACGTAGAATCCATTTTTTGGGGTCCCGGAACGATCCGATTTCACTGTGGCGATCTATAGGGCTTTCATGGAGCTAAAAATGGGATTTTTGATGGATCCCAAGAAGTTAAATATCTTTCGAGTAAAAATTAAAGAATTTTTGAAAAAACACATTTTTGAAAAAAAATCGCCTCAAAAAATTTTTTTGAAATATAAAAATCCAAAAAAAATTTTTTTTTAATTTTTTTTATTGACAGAATTAAATTTCTGTACAAGTAACCTATATCAAAGAATAATAAACCCTTGTGTAAAATTTGCAGCGTTTTTAATTGTGGTCGATAAATCTTTTCGTATTTTCGGCACCGGCATCGGCTGGTTCATAGATTTCCGAATCCTTTCTTCATGGGACTTCACAGTTTTCATCTTAGAGCACTTTCACTTAGCCTTCGAATTATTGTCCGTTGTTAAAAGATTTTTCCCGAAAAGACTTGAGCAATTTACGTATGAGGTGCAATTAATTCTCGAACCCCGGGATCCCGGGATTGACACCACGAATCCCGGGATTTCAAATTGGCAAAAATCGACCGGGATCCCGGGATTTCGGGATCCCGGGATCCCGGGATTGCAATCCCTACTTACAACGTATACGCCCTTCGATATACGGTGGTCGATCGCGCTCCGCCTATTACTTGAACAGTCGATTTAAATTCGATATAAATGAAACATTGCAAAACCCATTGACAAAGTTTCCGCTGAACGTTGCAGGTAGTTAAAATACGTCCAGGTCGGCAAACGAGTACATCGCATGCGACGATCCATCTTAATTCTCCCGTTTGAGCGCCGTGAAGAAAAAAAAACGGTGGAAGAGCCCAGCTGAATTTTATTACCCCCCCAACATCACACTACGACGCGTCGCTGGGGTAAGCAGTCTTAGTCACGCCATGCCTCGTTTCCTTCCCCGATGGCTCATTCTTCGTTGTACCCGCCAAAAGATAACCATCAAAGGTGTGGAATGCAAAGGCGGATGCAACAATGGGATTTCATTTTCACACCTGTCGGAAGAACACGAACTTACTAACAAAATTTAATGTTTACACAAACGACGATACATTTAATTATGCATTCCATCGCGTCAAAGTTTTATGGCAAAAAAAAACAACAACAACAACAAAAAAAAAAAAAAAAACTGGTGGTTAATGCATCATTTAATGCCATAATACGTGCGGTGTGCCGTTGGGTAAACTACCTTTTCCCTCGATCAGCGAAGTTTAGCAATGTCGGGCGTGGTTAGTACTTGGATGGGTGACCGCGTGTGGAGCGGGGTCACCGATACAAGTATTTTCTGCGTTCAATCGGACGGCGAACTCCTCCCAACCCAGGGGGACGAGGCAATGGGGAGCCATGAGCGCAATCGTCAGACAAGTTCCGATCCTCCTTGAGAGGACGGCTGACGACGTCCGCGACGGCAGCAGCCAGTCGGACGAAAATTCAGGGTGAAATTCCCTTGTTTCGTTTCGTTTCGTTTTCGTTTTTAATGCCATAATACAATAATAATTAATATAACCAATATACACCTATAGGTATTTATATATATATATTTGGTTGCATAAACCAACCATTTGCAATAATAATTATTGTGTAATTATAACAGATTGACTCTTAGTACAAACTTGAAGATGCACACAATTTTTTTCTTCCACACATACCGAGATGAAATCTAAAAATTCATTACCGCTAAACATTAGAATTCATTACCACCACATCAGTAGATGTTGCAAAACTTTATACTTAAGGAACAACATCAGACAGAATTGGAACACAATAAGAAAAAATAGTACAAGAATAAGAGAAGAGAAAAAAAATGTTTTTTCGTTTATTTAATGGACGGAACGCACAATGCACATAGCGAACAAAGTCACTATAAACAATAATTGTTTAAAATATTGTGTTGAGAAACAACACAGAACGTTTGAGGCAAGAGAACATGAATTACGTTTAAAAAAAACAATGTCAGTGATGCAAGGCATAAACAACCCGCTAAAAGCAATTACTCTATAAAGTTTGGGTAACAATTTGTACCTTGAGTCATTTTTGAAAAAAATCACATTTTCGCCGCACTGGACCCCCAAATAACGCTCCCAGTAGGATTTAATATTGAGGAGCCCTACTAAAAACCACATAAACACGAAATTTTCGCTGTCAAACCCAGCTGGTCCATGAGCGAGAAAATTTTCTAAATTTCGAAAATTGACTCAAGGTACCTAAACACCATGCCTGTACCTTGATGTACCTACTTTATAAATGATAAAATAGGAGACAAGTTGTCTCAGACAATCATGAACGAACAACATAGGATAAAACGTATACTAACATGAGTGAAAATAAAGTCAAAATTTAAATATTTCTAATATTTAATATTAGATTTAAAGCTCAAAAATACAATCAGGTTATGTGTCTCAGACGAAAGGCTCAAGGTTGACGAATTTTTGAAGGAGAACATGTCTAGTCATTTATGGAACGAAGGAATACGGCATTTTTATACGAAAAGAGAATTTTTCAATACTTAAATAAGAGAAACTTTTCGTACCCTCTCATCTACAGGCAGTACGTTCTTCTTCGTCTGAAGTGATGTCTTCCATGGAAGAAATCAAGACAAAAGGAACACGGAAAGGAGTTGGACGGATTGACCTCAACAATCCGCCGCAACTGCCTTCCCGAATCCCCTCAGCTCAAGTTTTATATCGATGCCGAGGCCTCTGAAGATGTTGAACTCTAAATACTTGAGAGAAACACACATGCACACACATTCACATGAAAATTTGTTATAACAGGACGAACTGCTTCAATTTTGCTACAATAATGTTAAATAAATAAAGTTGAATAACTCAATATAAATGATGTTTCAATGCTTCTCCTTTGAAGTTTTTTGTTTTCATGGAACGGGTATAAAGAGATTCCTACCCTGTTTCGAAGTTATTAGAGCAGGTATTGGGAGGGGATTCCAAGAAAATTGAAGTCAGCTCGAAACGTGAGTTAAGTGCCCGACAGACTGCTGCAGGAGGGGGGAGTCGGCTCAATTGACTTGCAAACTCAGGGGAAATATCCGATTGTCCGCCTCTTGCTGGCATTTGCAAAAGCGAAAATATTTCGCCGAGCCATCCATTTGGGCTGGAAACGTTCTCTCTTTTCCTTCCCCGCCCCCAAAAAGTCCTTCGTGAATTTTAACACCGAATCCAATTATACTCCCTCCGTTCGACTTATTTGTGGCAGTTAGTTTCACAGTAACCTCCCCCCTCTTCTCCCCTAACATAATTTATTCCATTACTGGTTTTCGCATCAGGGTCGCTGCGGTTGTGCGATAAGACCCTTAAATAATGCGGTTTCACGACAAATTTGGGGATTTTTTTTTAGAAAAGTTGAACGCAGTATTTGTCGTGAAAAGTTCAACAATCACGGAATGTCACAATTTCCTTGAATTGGAAATTTTGAAAAACATCGGATTCTCTGTCAATGTTAATTACAAAGATTTTCGTACAAGTTTGGTTGCCTAACAGAAGATTCAACTAAAATTATGATTTAAAGAAAAAAAGTTTTTTTGAGCTTGGGGGAGATTAACAAAATTACTTCAAATTGAACTAATTTGTTAAGTATTGATTTTCTAAATAACACCGCTCAAATAACGCACTGGGCTCGAGAGAGAATGGAGGACGGTGGTGCTCGGTGTTGCCTTCCATGGGTTGGGGTAGAGGCAGCATCCATGATCCAGACATCTCCAAATTGAAAAATACTACTCGATACAAACTAATGATTGTACTTTTGAAAATGGATGTCGTTTAATAACTTGTTGCCCTTTTGTGTTTCAAGACGTGTAGACGCTAAAAATTCCGGTCTCGTGTCAAACCTGCTTCAAGTCTGACAGTGATGTGTCGTATGATGTGCAGCGCTGATTCCTAAGGGATCATTGATGTGCTCGGCTTTCAAGACGGGTTAGCGAAACAGTGCGTTTGGGCAGGCCAGATGATGGTTCATCTATCTTCCATTGGGAAGGGGAGTGATGGATGTTGCGGTGTCTGAAGAGACTGAGAAGGCACCAAACCCACTCCGGAGGGGGGTAAGGAAGTAATGTATTCATGAGGCCGCGGCGTAGGGATGGGCTTCTTTCGTCGTCTAACGCTATCGTTTGGCCGATATCGATCCTTTCGAAACGGGTCTATCGCTTACCGTATTGGTTCTATCCTCCCGTTGTTCGGGACCGTAACGGATGATTGATATCCCACCGAAGGGAGTAGTTCGTGCGAATTATGCGGTCTATACATCATCTGAGGGGGTGCAGGGATTCTCTCCCTCGGTTTATCACCATTATGTGATGGTTACCTCGGAACAGTAATTGTCACCTATTCAATACCAACTATACCAACATCCACAACAGTTTAGCCGAACAATACAAGATGTACATGATGTGAAATGCCAGCAAACCGCTGGTAAAATACTCTTCTCATGAACCCTCTGACTGATTCATCATATAGTGAGCTTTTATTCCCTTGAAAGAGTTGAAAGTTTTTTTTCTCAGAAATGAGATATTGCTTCAAACGAAAACCACGTAATGAAACTTGAAAGAGCACATGATAAATTCAAGGATTTTTCTCTGGAGAGAAAGAGTGGATTGATTGCAAACAGTGACGATCCTCCTTTCAACTCTCGGCTCTAATTAAAAGTTTCAAGTGGCACCTCCTTACACATTCACCTGCAAACGTTTTGCCTCTCAAACTGGATCTCAAGCTGGAAAAAGGTTCTTGAGGGTTCGTTCAACTCCTGCACACCAGCTCATTTAAGGGGCCCTCCGAAGGTTTCCGCTCCCTTTTCCCGATCGGCTCTTTCCGTCTCGAGGATTTTCCACCAACTTGTATCTCAATCCTGGTCCCTTCCCCTTTTGTCCCCGGTTGATGAAAACTCCCGAGAGAAAACCCCGACTCGAGAGAAAATGGGGGGGCTGAGAAATGAAACCGAATGCCGTTATACAAATTACGCTCGGGGTTTGTCATTTTGGGGGAGGCCTCCGAAAAGGAGCCAGCCGGGCGGTTCATTAAGTTCCATGTTTAACGAACAATTATGAAGTCAAATTGTTTTTGTAGTATATTTGGGGGACTTCTCACTTTTTGACAATTTATGTAGGGTGTCATGTGAACTTTTCCAATTTTTCTATCCGAAGCTTTAATTTTCATTTATTTTCAATACTTGTTTTTTTTTTTTTTTTTTTTTAATTTCAAGGATTTGAATAAATTAGGAAATTAGTATTTTAAGGGACATCTAGGCCCTAGATTCTAGGGAGCCACCTCCTGACTTCGACAAAAAAACCTCTTGTTCGCGTTGTGGCACGGCGCGCCGACTGGCTCCTCTCCCGATGTGTTCAGTGATATTAGGAAAATGTATGTGGAGAGTATTTCATTACAATAAGCCAACATCGTTTTCGCTTGTTTTTACACTTTAATTTCTGGTTTTTAACAGGTAAAAACTATTTTTTAACAGTTAAAAAATAATCATTTTACTTAGTACTATTATTATTGACTGTTATTATTTCAATAATTAATTTATTATTATTATTACAAGTTATTGAAAATTAATTTTTATTATTATTAAAAATTATTATTGATAACATGTTGCATTATCGAAATATGCGAAGACGGTTTTTTGAAAATCCAATTTCAAATTCGGATTCAGCTTGAAAAAACTACAAGAAAATGGTGCGTAAAAACTTTTTTTTACTATGAGTAAAATATGCAATGGAACAGTCTTACAATAATTGTAAAAATAATAAAATTATTTTATAGGTTCTATCGATTTCTGTAAATGGAATGCGCGACGTTTTAGCCGATTTTGATGGACTCGGGCTATTTTCTTGGTTTATTATACAGGAAATAATAACTCTACGCATTCCTGTCAGAGGCCGAAAATTTTGACATTACACGTTTCAAGAGGTGTAGATTCCAAAAACGAAATGTCCGTACGCCGCGCTAGCCATTTTGGGCAGTAGGCTTTTTTTATTTAAATCTGAAATTTCTTCAAAATTCTCGGTGTACCATCTAGTTGTGCTCGCAAGGTTTTCAGTCCGATCGCCCAACCTCGTGGGGCTCTGTAGGGCTGAAAATGGCTACGGGACGTTTTTTTAAGGGTTTCGCCTATGAGGTCAAATTAAGTGTCGTTTTCGACGTATTTTTGGACGTACAATCCATTTTTGGGGGGTCCCAGAACGGTCCGATTTCACCGTGGGGATCAATTGGGCTCTCATGGGGCTACAAAGGGGACTTTTGACGGGTGCCAGGGAGTTCAATAAGGTGTCGTTTTCCGAGTAATTTCGGAAGCATAATCCATTTTCGAGGTCCCACATCTGTCCAAACACTGTACAGAAAAGATTTTTTTTTTTTTCAATGTCAATTTTTCTAAATTACTTAATTTAATCAAAGAATAATTAACTCTAATATAACATTTGCCGCATAATATTCCATACATTTCAAGTAGTGAAAATAAGAGTTTTTCTTTCCCTGACAAGGTAAGTAGGTACACATCTGCCAATTATTCCAGACTAAAGCTTCCGCGTCAAATTGCCGCGGATTTGGCTTCCCCTGAATCATCCGGAACGAAAAAAAAAACCTTGTAACTACCAAGTTCATTATATTCCCTGAAAGTGGACCGATTATGGGGGGAGTTGAGAGGAGGAGTAAAGTTGTTTCCACTCTGAAAGCTTCCCAAAGTTGGGACCTTTCGGAACGGGATGATCTTCCGACTGTCGGCCATGAAGGGTTTGAAGTTACCTTGTTAGCGGGGAAAGTTCCAAGACGACGTTTTTGGTTTCAATCAAGATTGATCGGGCTGAGATGAGCGGTCAAGTGCCGAGTAACGACCTCATTTAAAACCATATTCAAGCTTATTGTTATCCCTCGCGATGAAAATCCACGAAAACCTCTTTGTGATTATCCCACACCAAAATCAAATCCGAAGTTCACTCTAATTTCTTCTCGATTGGGGGGAAGGTTAATCGCATTCTAACGGAGCACGAATTTCCAATTATTCATTAGATTCGAAGGGGGTGGTGGAGCCTCGTTCCTACAGTAATTGAGTAACGCGATACTCTCCCGGTAAAACTGATTCACGGAAGGAACAATCAGGTTCAGCCGTTAATAATTAATGGAACACTAGGAAATACTCTCTCAATTAAGGTAATTTTCATTAAACTCATTTCCCGCAGCTCCCTAACTTTTTTACCACAAGCAAAATTAGTGAACTTTGTCGTGGCGGTTGATAAGCTCCCCTCGCCCATTTCACGTCTGAATCGTCAAACTTCCACCCCGACGACTCCAAGCTGTTCGTGTCGTCAACAGCTGGCCCAAATATATCGTTCCGCCCCCCGTTGAAACATTCAGCAGAGTTGGATGGAGCTCGACCGTGAAATGTTGAGCGTTTTATGCGGTACAGCCTAGCAAATTGAGCTGTAAACTACCGTCTTCTTCGATCAACCTGGTCAATTTCATCGGACGGCGAACTCTAACCAACCCAGGGGGACGAGGCAATGAGGGAGCAATCGTCAAAATGAGTTCAAAACTTCCTAGAGACTGACAACGCACGCAATGATAGCAACTAGGTCTCTATAGATAGTTGAGAAATATAATCTATTGATATTAGTTTCGGAGCCTTAATCTACTGGTGCACACACGTAACCTCCCAACTATCAAACGCTATGAATTCGAAGCCTTCCTGCTCGAAGAGACGGGTCTGACTTTGAAGAACAGGTTTTGAACTCCACTGGCTGATGTGAATCATCTATCTATGTTACATGTATAAATACGGCAGTACGCGTTCAATTTTGCAGCTGAAGCCCCTCTTGATAGTTGAGTACTTTTCAAATAGTTCAAATCGCTTCAAACTGCACAGCTTTGAAATGCGATATAAGAGTTATCGCGTCCGAAGAATTGAGATTGAGAGAAGCCCCCAAAGTTTGGTAATGCAAAAAAAAAGTTGAATTGAGCGAGAGAAAGTTGATGTTCTTCGCAGTGTTATACGTACCTGGAGGGCACAGGATACGAAGAAAGGCAGCAAACTTTGGCGTTTATCCCGACCCCTCTCCCTAACAAGTGACTGCGGAACTGCGAGGTGGAACTGCGTATGTTCAGAGTACAACGTGAGAGGAGGAGGGGGGGAACAAGTTCTTTCTTTAGTTGCGGAGTTTTCCGAGTTTCCAAGAGAGCGTAATATAAGAACGGCCCAAGAAAAGGGGGGAAAGTGCATATTGGGTGGCGTATTTTCAGGTTAAACTTCCCGAGATTGCATGAAGTCTAGAGCCGCTAAATTCAAATCTTTGTCTCGTTTGGAAACAAGTTTGAAATAATATTAGCAAGTAGACCTGCTCTGAGATTTCATTGAAAACTAGTTCGACATCTGCTTTGCCCCGAAGACTCTTGGCTCTGCATGAATTTTTTTAAACTTGAATTTGATTACATGGGAACTGAACAAGGTTGCAGTTGTGTTGAGTACCTAGGTCTGGTTGAGTCTAAAGCTTTATGACAGTTTAAATTTGTTTTTGTGTTAGCCGGAGATCCAAACACGCATACTCCGTGTTCTCGCCACTGTCTGTTGGGTGTTCCAGGATCCCAGGAATCACGCATGGTTGTCTCATTGGACTCTACTGGTGGCAGTAGTGGAGGATGACCTGATCAAATTAGCTTCACTGGAGACGTTCATACATAGGCTTTCGAAGCTTTATTGAGAATTTTCCCAGCTGAATTGAGAACTTTCCATTTCAATGAGAGAATTTTCTCAAGAAATTGTAACAGAAAATTCTCAAATTGGACGAGAAAATTCTTAAAATATACCTACGAGAAAGTTTTAATACAATCGAGGAGACTATCGATTGCGGGTAAGTCAATGAGTTTGAGATACAGGGAAGCGGCAGCATCCGGCTTGCTGAGCGTGATCTGGAGGATCTCTACATAAGTGAGATCAACTTTTGTGCACTACACTGAGAGAAAAAACGGCCTAAAATACTGTTAAAGTTTAACAGTGTAATCCTGTAATGCTCTGCCAACAGTATTGATACTGTTAATGAGTGAATAGGTAGGGGAAGACCTCCTACCTTGGTCACTTTTTTTTTAACCTTCAACAAATCATACCTAGGATGGTTTTTTGGGCCTCTGATGTATGGATCTTGATAGCAACACTATTCGGCAGTTGAATGGACGAAGAACTAATCATTTTAGTATCACTAATTAATTGTGGAGACCGTTTTTCCAAACCCTTCCAAACTGACCAAGGTAGGAACCGTGCTCCTCCCTTGGTCAGGTCTGGCTCCTCCCTTGGTCAACTCTCTGACAGAAGATGTTTTTGATCAGAAATAATTGGTTTATTGGCCATTTATGCCCTTTATATCACAAAATGTGTTTATATTAAAATGATTATTTACCAAAGGATACCTAATAATATTATATATCATATTATGATTATCACTTTTGACTTTCGAAGGTGACCAAGGTAGGGACGATATCGTAATATTTACCTTACCAAGGTAGGGTCAACTCCCGAAAATCTTCAACAGGCTCTAAAATAATTAATTAGATTATTTTTTTATGCCATTTACATCACAAAATATTTATTAAAGTGGTTATTTACGAAAAGATACCTAATATGATTTTCACTTACGATTTACGAAGTTGACCTAGGTAGGAACGACCTGCCTGACCAAGGTAGGGTCAACTCCCAAAAATCTTCAACTGGCTCCAGAATAATTAATTCGACATGAACTTGCGAAATTATGCGTGCATTTCATACATCGAGACTAGAATTCAACGATAAACCAAAAAGATTTACCGAAATTTACGTACTTTCTTCGTCAGCTGTCAAAAACTATGTTGTCAAAATCGACATCACAACGCCTCGAAAACTTTGATAACCAAATAAAGCTTATCAGGGCTAGAAAAGCGGGAAAACACTTTTGACGCAGTGTTGCCTTGACTTACACAAAACATTAAAAATTTAGGACAAAATATCTCCCTCGTGTATACCACCCAAACTATCAACTGACCAAGGTTGGGACCTGACCAAGGGAGGAGGTCTTCCCCTACTGTTATTGAAATGCCGCCCCCTGAGTATACTGTTAATGTGTGTGCTCATCAACAGTATTATACGGTTACTGCAACTCTGTTATTGTCACCAAAACACTGTTAAAGTTGGGGAAAACATGGCAAGGGGCGGCATTTTACTCAATAACCTTCTTATTCTGTTATTGCAATACCAGGAATCGACGATGTTTAACAGTATTTACTCGTTAACAGTATTTTCCGTCAAACTTTAACTGAGTTGTTTTCTCTTTGCGTATGGCTGCACGTAATGTAACCTGCATGTAGAGGATTTTCCCGACAGATTCTTTATTATTACAATTGTTCTCTTAAATTCGTGAAAATCCCGTTATTTGGCAAACTTTATGCCACCATGCTTTTGCGTCCAAAACTAAGCCCTCAGCGAACTATTCCTAACCGAAAAAGCTCCTTCTACCACTCCGAACTTCTAAGTTTCTCACCCCCTCGTTTTTCATATATCCCAAATCCTTCCCCCTTTAAAACCGAACTCTTTCTAAGCGCTTTTCACAACGAGGGAGTTTCACTTCGACTTTTCCTTTTCGCGCTTTTCACTCAAACTCCGCTTATTGCCGAACTTCGCCCTTTCACGCCTCCGATCGGCCTTTTCCGCACGTGAAATTTTATCATGATGAGGCTCGAATAATAGTAAAAATCAATTGTCCGACGTTTAGTGACTCGGTTCCCAACAAAATCGCGATAGCGGCGGCTTTTAGGCGGGATGCTCACTTTCATAAGTTTCCCAACTGTCATCATTGTGACAGTGATATCAAATCCTGATCCGGATCAGTGTCGGGAATCACGAAGGTGGCGTGAAAATGCTAATGTCGATAGCTATCTTGATTGATTGTCATAAAAACCACGTCTCGTAGTTTGTGCACTGAAGACCCGTTTCAGTTGTAGTGCGCGGGGTGGATCCATGAGATGCGTACCCTGTGAATTAACAGGAAGGAAGCAAACATACCAATTCTGGGTAAAAACGACTTTTCAGGATATCAACTCTCATAGATAATCTGATGTCGTTTATAAAATTTAGAAAAATTTAATCTGTGGCCAATAAGAAGCAATAAATCATTGAAACCAACGATACCATCCTTACAGTGCTGCAAAAAATTGATTATTTCAACTTTCCGATTTTTCGATTATTTGAGTAAAAAAATCAATCAAATCGATGAAAACTCGAAAAGCCCAAAAAAAGTTCTTTTCCATTTTAAGGTTGGAGAGGACAACCATGATAAAGAGAAAAAAAAATCTAAGCAGTTTCCAAACCAACCTTGACAGAGAACATTGAAGTGAAATAATTATCTTATTAACTGAATTTGATTAAATTTTAATTCGTTTGATGATAAGTAAAGAACAGATGATGAATTTTAGTAATGACTCTTTTTCCTTCAAAAGGTTTTTTTATTTCTGACCGAGTTTTACAGCACTACTTCTGCTTGTATCTTTCGAGTCTTCCAATTCCTTTTCTTGCGAAGAAAACAAAGTAGTTTTTGATCAAGAAGTTTGTTATCACTGTTGGTTGTGTTTATAGCGTAATGAGTTGCGTATTGAAATTGCGGCATCATATTTCGCGTGTCAGGCTGGAACGATGATGACTGTTTTTCTTTAAAACAGCTTCTTCGCAAATTCTGAATTATGATGATACTAAAAATATTACACCATTGTGTTTTGTGTTGTTTTAGCATGGAACAAGCTTTTAGCCGTGACCTAACTACCCAAAAATGTTAGTCCAGGAGGGAGACGCGTCACGTTTATATATTATGTAATATATAAATAAAAGTTATGCCACTAGTTCGGCATCCTCACTTGTCTTGCCGTTAGGCCACTAGTTTGGCATCGTCATTTGTCTCACCATTAGGCCATTAGTTCGGCGTTTGACAGTTACTTTTCCATGCACAGAGCTCGGCGGAACGACGGATCGTCGGAAACGGTATAGAAATTTCTTCTCCGACAACATGGCAACCACCACTCTCCACTGGGGTCCAAACAGCCAATCAGATTGTGTTCCGTTCTTCCTCTTTACGCCCCAACTGAATCCACCTTAATTGATACTAATTTGGGTTCCAATGGGACACGGGAGGTGTCCTTTAGTTCGTGTGTGAGTTCACTCCCAAATCTTAATACATATATTAAGTAGCCATCCGTGTTTGTGGTTGGTGCGCCCCCCTACTTGGGGCGAGAAATATTTTGCTTCCGGCAAGTCTCGGGAGACGGTTTTATTCCTCGCTATTTTCAGAAATACATTCTAATTAGGTGTTTTCTACATCCACGGGGTCGGTTTTAAGCATTTAAAATGTATATATTCATAGCTATTATTCAGAGAAACTTGCCGAGCGAAGCGAGGTCCCCCTGTCAGCGTGCTAGTTTAATGAAAATCTTCTCTCTAGTGGCACTTTTAAAATCGATTGAATGGATGCGATGAGGGGCCAAACTACTTGCTATCCCTGACTATGGGTTTTGTGACCCTCCAACCGCAATCTCACGTCCCACGTTGCCTTATCGGCCTTCTCGCCTCTTTGCATACCGGGATTTACAAGGCCACCCCCGGGCTGTGTATCTTCCCTGATACTACAAAGGAAATTGAACCGTGTAAACACGGCGGAAAAATTCGGGGAGGCCGCGTTCCGGAATTTGGAGGTTTTTTTCACGACTGGTTGACGTCAATCTGGTCGAAATGTAAAATGAAGTAAATATTCGATTGGATCGAGTAGCAATGGAACGTGACCTACAAGAGGGAAGCTTTTTGACGTGTAATGGGGGAAGAGAACATGACCTCTTTTAAGCCCATTCATCCTCCCTACTCCCTTGACGCTATCGCGGAGGTGCTGAAGTGGCAAGATGAGCACATAGACGTTCAAAGGTGGAAACATAATGCTATTCTGTTACCAAACATATTATGTTACCCTAACCTCCTACATTATTGTAAACTCTACACAGGAGGACAAAAACAATGCCATCTCGATCTGATAGGTTGTCTTCCATGTGTGCTGAGCGCGGCTTAAAAGTCCAACTTTCGATAGGATTATTATTATTTAGTCCAATTTTCCGAAAATCGAAAATTTTCAAAAATTCTACTCGGCGTTTCGCTGTAGCTATGTGTGAGTGTTGAGACACATTTGCTCTGAATCGAATGATACCCTTCGAACCCACACCCCCGAAGAGACACAGCAGTTATGCAACAGTTTTGTTGATTATTTTATTCGATTTTCGCCCGGGGACATTTTTTCTGGGATGGCAAACTTGGCCGGGGATATATTTTACAGGAGGACCTCGCTCGGGGAAATTTCATCCACACTGAGAGAAAAGATTTTTTCAGTGGCTAGGTTAAATCCGAAATAACCTCGAAAAGAAATTGAAACCACCTAGAATCAATTGATTCAACCTAGAAAAAAATAGGTCCAGGTTAAAGTAACATGGAAAAATATTAATACAACCTAGACCCATATAGAAACAACCTATTACCCGCCCTCTGACCACAACCTGGAATAAAAAAGTGTCAAACTAGACCAAATGTGAACTTCACATTTGGTCTACGTTGACATTGTGAAGTCCTAGAAAATATATTACCTACCTTTGACTTTTAAGTGGGGTAACCTAGAATTGAATGATTTGACCTTCCATATAATTCCCCTCCATTAAAGTCTCGGTTGTACAACTGAAAACAACCGAGAGATTTAAAAGGCGAGATTGCTACTTTAGGTAACAACCCAGAAGAAAAAGTTAGACTTTCAGTCTCGGTTAAAACTACCGTAGTAGTAGTACTACAAATAGTTTTAGGTTTAAACAACAGTGATTGTAATTCATTCAATAAATTCCAGGTGGTTCTACAGTACGCTAAGCGGCCGCGGAGAGTGCCACTGTAGGCGGTGGGCGTTAATTCTCGTTGTCTTGGCACTCCTGCTATTTAGCCGGTGGGGTTGAGGCCAAATCTTTGTCAAATTCTAATCATCTAATTTCTGTCACTATGACATTGTGCAGTCATATTATGACGTCACATTCAAATTTTTGTACTGAATTGGAAACAGAGACAACCCAGAATTTCTGGGCCTGAAAGATAGTAACTATTAACTTCATCTGTTGAAGTAGATAGAAACAACCTGCAATGGTAGTGGAGAAACCTAGAAAGGAAAGTGGACCACCTAGTAATTTATTAGAACCAACCTGATAAGAATAGGAAGCTACCTAGAAAATTACCTGGTACAACAGGGATAGTAATTGAAACAACCTCGTAAATAAAGGGACACAACCTAGAGAAAAAAGGGTTCTAGGTTAACGCGCCATGGCCGTAAATTGTTTGAGGTGTGGTGAGAACGTTTTTGTTTTAGGGTAAATCAACCGTCTATGAAAGTGAAAATCATTGAATACCAGGGTGAGACAACCAAGACATTAATGTTTTTAACCTAGACTGTAAATGGATGGAGGCGGCGGCACACACCGCGAACTTAACCTAGAACTAAAGTGTGGGGGTGGCGTATTTTAAATCTTGGTTGTTTGCATTTTTAGGAAGGTAACTTCTCCAGTATTTTCAATCTAGGTTAAATTATATTCAACCTAGACTAAATTGTTCCACCCTAGAATGAAAACCAAAAAAAAAAAATCTAGGTTGGCAGCATTTAACCTAGAAAAAAATCGAAAAATAACCTAGAATAGGCCCTTTTTTTTCTCTCAGTGCAGGGAAATTTTTTCCGCAAACGCTTTTCTGACGTATAATCCGATTTCGGAGGTATCCGACCTCACCGTAGGGATCTATGAGGCTTCTGTGGGGTTGTTGAAGGACGTCAGGCGTTTGAGAGGTGCAGTTTTAGAAGGTTTTTGGACGTTCAATCCATTTTCGGGAGTCCCCTATCTGCCTGGTACAATACAGATGTACAGCTCTTCGGTATGAGTTTTATTAAAAACGTTTATTGACAAATAATAAACTTTCGTGTAAAATTTGTAGGTTTTCAGTTCGATCAGTTGAACACAGTTGAGCCAGTATATCAGTAACTGATATCAAAATGTTTGATTTCTTACCTCCAACTCCATCATAACAAATCATAGCAGCATCCTGTTTTTTTTTTCGCGTCTTTCGTTCTCCTACATTTCCCCATTTTCGCAGTTTCCATTTTCAACCGGAGATTGACTAAGTTGAGAAGATCAGATCTGGCGTCAATCAACGGTGCCAACACGGTACAATAAATTTCTGTCGAGAAGTGGGGAATTTTTTTTTTTTTTTTTTTTTTTTTCGTATCTGAGGCGAGTATATCACGGGGAATGACGTATTTCAGAATTTAATTAAAACGGAGGAAATATTTGAGTAGAAGTTTATCTGGTTCTGTGAAATCTAGAGGTACAAGAATATTTCATGATAATTGATGATCCTCCATTTCAGAGGTCACATTTAGAGCACGTGGAGGACTCCGGACAACGGAGACGGGATTCATAAGCATGAAATATTATGGTAGGGTCAGCTCTGAGAGTGACCCCGAAATAGAACGTGAGACAGTAAGGGTGGACGGGAATTAGGGAGGAAATTCAATGTCATAATACTGCGAGGTGAATCGGGTCGGGGGGGGGGGGGGGGGGACCCAGTGATAATACGAGGTTTGGAAGTGAGTCCATCAATCACAAGATTTCTGGTTTATGTGGGACCGGCAACACGTACGGGACAACCGACGCCAGAAATTGGACGCCGTCTGTATGGCAGCCTACCGATAGATTTTCTTCCGTTATTAATCGACCAATGTCAACCGTTTGGCCTTGTTCAACTAACTGGGTTACATTATGATTGGGTTGGCCTTCCTGCGAATCAACGACTCTCAAAAGGCGTCGATTGGAGGCGGACAAGAGAACATCGATCCGAGCAGCGAGTGCATTCATTGTTGTTGCATGTTGGCATACCCAACAACGATCAACAGTTGGGTATTTCTTGGGCTTGTTCTGTGATGCTCAATCAGGCAAACATTTCAAACCCTATATAGGCTAGAGACTAACTTCAAAAAAATAATACGCTTGTTGTATTTTCCTCAAAACAATCAGAAGAATTGATGGGAAGTCAGAATCGTGCGGTCTCTATCTCGTACGTTTTTTTTTTGTTTTTTTTTCATAATTTTCAAAACCCCTTCAACGCCAAATATTAGCTCAAAACTAATTTCCGTTTTGAACAGAAATAGTTGGGGGAAACGCTGCAAATTTTACACAGAGGTTTATTATTCTTTGATATAGAAGAAATTGTGCAAAAATTAACTGTCAATTGATTTTTTTTTTTTAAATTAGTAAAACAATAATTTTCCTGTACGATGTTTGGACAGATATGGTACCCCCAAAAAATGGATTCTACGTTCAAAAATACTTCGAAAAGACACCTAACTCGACCCCATAGCCGAAACCCGTAAAAAAAACCTCCCGTAGCTCCTTTTCAGCCACACAGAGCCCCAAACAACAAAATGCTGGTTCAATGTGGTCGGTTTGAGCCACAAAGTGTGAAAAAGGGGTCTAGCGTGGGGGAAACCTCTGACCTCCAAAAGATGGACAAAAGTGAGTATAAATAGATTTTACATTCCAAATACATACTTTCACTTTCATCCTGTAAGTCCGAAAAAAAAGGACAACTATTCATTATTGAAAAATGAGTAGAAGGGGTCTGAGGCTGACTTTAGCCAACAGCCCCCCCCCCCCCCCCATAGTAGGGGAAAGTGGGGAGGTTTGGGACGGAATTAACATAGTTGGCTGTAACTCCCACAAACAGCAATATTTCCTATTTTTTCACAGTTCTGCAGGTAACTACACATCACCCTGAGCTTTCCTTACATTTTCAGATTTCCCTCAACGGCTTTATTCGCTCTCAGGGCCTAAAACAGTCTTGCAGACGTAAAAGCACTGATTTTCTTAATAATATATTAAATATATTATATTTTATGAAATATAATAGCTATGGGGAGGTTCGGGATACACCAATTTTAGTCCAATCTTTATCCCTAACCTCCCCATGCTGGAGTGATCCGAACCTCTCCAAACCATGATAAAAAGTAAAACAGACACTCAGTTTGTTAATTGACAAAAAAAAAAAAAAAAAAAAAAAAAAAAAAAAAGATTGCTGGCACTTCCCAACAAATTGGAGATACAGATCCCCCACCCCCAAATAAAAATAACTAAATAAATAATAAACCAAAAACTGGCAGAAATCGTGATAACACACCGAAAAAAATATGGTTTGTGGGAGCAAAAAAAGCTGAGATTAAGGGTGAAAAACAGGGAGTGGGTTGTCACGAAAATATAACCTTCCAGAAAAGGCAGGAAATGTTGTCGCATGATGTGTTGTCAACCTCCAAGACCTTGTGATGTATCCTATTTTTAGTGGATCAAGGCAACTGGTTTGGTAGATATAATGGGTGTCCCGAACCTCCGCTCTTTCCCCTAAATAAAAGCCGCAACCCGAGGAGAAGGAGAGTGGCCTTTATTTTAGGGTAATTCTAGCGGTCAGAAAAATGTGACGAAAATACGAAAATTAGTTTCGGCGAGTATATGAAGAGAAAAAGTATGAAACCACCAAAACGTGACTTCAAGTGGCGTATCTGAGCTCCAAAAGGGGTGAAAGAAGATTTTTCCTCCCAAAAGAATCATTTCACTTTCACAACATTTCAAACTGAACACATGAAGAGAGCCACCCCCGCCAGGCCGCGGAACGAGAGGGGGTTGGCTGGCGGTGCCAGCAGGAGCGACCCCCTACCCGAACATTAAAACCACGAAAAATAATTATTACAAATTGAAGGTCTCTGATAGCTAGTGATTTGTTATGTTCCATATAATTTGTTCGTAGAGTTAGCAGTAATTTTTTGTTTTTTGTTTTTAAGTGAGATTAATACGATTAGAAAGAGTCAGCTTTGCTAGAAAAAAACAACTTTCAACCCATCCTAATATTTTCACCGTTAATAACGTTTCCAACTTTTCACCCAAAGGACCGCAAGAGGAACTGAATCGGCAATTGGTCTTTTTATTGCTTTTCGAACGTCTTTATTGCCGAAATCTTCTATAGTGCGGCGGCTCCCTCCGGAGAGTTTTGTAAGAGCGAGAAGGCCCTAACAGTATCCGGCAACACAATTAACGGGAAGGGCTGAATCCTTGAGGCAATTCCCGTCCTTTAATCGGCCCATTAGATCTAATGGGGCTTTTTATCTGGGGGAGGGGGGGTTTTTACGGGGCCGAGTACGAACCATTGATTCTCTCGGTAGCGTTAGTAGTTCGGAACTGGCTTTTTGAATGTTTTATCAAGAGTGAGCGGGAAGGTTTGCCAAAAACCACCTGAGACGTGAAAAGAAAAAAAAGGGAGTGGCCCGAAAATGAACTGGTCAACGCAATCTCAGCTTTGTTTACGGTAGAAGTTTATTTATGTGACGGAATTGCTGGTTTGTGGGTCCGATTGTATTTTATGAGCGTAAAATCAGGTCCGCACGAAATGTTTTTCTCGAGAGGGGTTTTCCTGTGTCCAAAATTGGATGGGAAGGTCAGGACGATATTAAGTGAATATTGTTGTTGTAAGTTTATGAGAAAAGATAGAAGGGAGGGGAAAACGCCGGACGGAGGAAAATGAGGTAGCCCGTTGTAAGGGAGCAGGAGGAGGATAAAAGATGAGAAATAGCAATTTGGAGAGGATGAAGGGGGTGTGGGTGTGGTGGAGACCCAGCTGGTGCCAGCCTATTTATGATATTGGCCTCTCTCGGTACTCTTCTATAACTCCTGACGATTTCCACGGGAGAAGCTTTTCCACAACGGGAGTACTGACCCTTTTGTTGACGATCTCCTTTCTTCCCGTATTCCTCTCTTTTTTCTCTCTCTCCCCCTCCGCCGTCCTTTTTCCCGCCTTTTCCCTCGCCAGGGTGTCGGGGATGCTTTCCCACAATAGCTTTTCTTCCTCCGGCCATTGTGCCCCATTAGATATACTTCCATACAAGACCCGCCCCTCCCTCCGCCCCCGTCCTTCCGCGTCAAAGTATAACCCTTTTACTGGAAAAACTTCGAACAAAAGGCCGACGCGGGAGGGTCCAGGCAATTTCTCTGGGGTTTGTGTCTACATCTGGTCAAATATTGACAGTGTCGGATACTTATACGATAGGTAAACCCCGAGAGAACTTCATACACAGAAGTTTGAGAGATTAGCTATCTTTAGCAACTTCTATCCCCGATTAAAGTTCTTATTTGCGAAAAACTCATCCCACATAATACTGTTTGCTACGTTGGGATGTAATAAATATGCTAAATTGAACGATAAGCAGGTTCGTGACAGGAATTTCGTACTCATCTGGGAAATAACCGGTTGGAAACAATAACTTTCTGGAAGGTTGAAAACCGATGTGATGTGGTTAAGAATCAACTTGAAGCGGCAATAGCTGGTTTGCCTTAAACGCTGAACATTTTACACGAGTGTTTATTTTTGACAAATATATTTTCAATTGTGCACAAATTTTAAATATAATTTTTTCTTTAATAATTAATAATTAATTCTTAAAGAAGAAAAAAAAATTTTTTTAAGCTGAAAATTTTACACGAGAGTTAATTATTCTTGGAAGTAGATAAATTGCACAAAAATTAATTTTATAATTAACAATAAATAATTCTGAGCATTACACTTCGAAAGCGAGACATTACTCGACCCCTTCGCCGAAAACCTTCATAAACCCTCCCGTTTCAGCCCCACAGAGGCACCCGTCAGCGCGAATGGGCTGAAAACAAAAACTTGTCAAAATTTCAGATAAAAAAAAAAAAAAAAAATCTACTTCTGAAAACTGCCTGGACGAGGAAGGACATTTCACTTATGAAATCTACACATTTTGAAACGAATAACAGCACATTTTGACGTCGATCAGAATTGTTGACCCCCGTCGCGAATTATTCAAAAAATAAACATCATTATTATAATAAACCTCAAACATCAAAACTTTAAAAAAAAAAAAATTAAATCCTCAAAACAATCTTGTAGCCACTTCTATGGGTTCATAGAGCTTAGGAGCCGATTTAAAGCAGCAATAACTACTGTGGCAGTGGCTGTGGATTGAAAACCGGTTCGGAGAGGTTGAGAATCCATTTTTTGTTCAGGGAGACTACAAGAAAATATAAAGCGTGAACACTCTTCAGAAGCTACCGATTTAAGCTTATTGCAACATAAAATGTCCCATTAGAGACTTTTTCCTCCCCGAACTTCCTTCCTTTCGAGTGTCGACTCAACTCGCGTTTCGAGGGCTTTGTTGTGCAGAACTCGAAATACTAATGACGTTCCAGAAGGGTTAGCCGCCCTCGCGCCGGGTTTGTCGAGAGCCCCACGATGAAGATACAACTTAATGGGACGGAGGGGGCGGAACCAAGATAAATATTAATTCCGGAGCCTTGCACGTCACGGATGGACCTTTTCTTGTCTACCGTATCACAAAAGCGGGAGGAGAGAAAATCCCATCAAATATTCAACCACCGCCGGAGTAGTGAAGGGGAGGGGACTACATTAGCCCCCAGGGAACTCTTCCCCTCCCCCGTCGTCAGCATTTCTTGAGATTCGCTAAGTTGTAGGCTACGTGCACCGACTTGATGTAATGCATTATGTATGTAGACGCACATTGTATTCGCATTTAACAAAGGTCGTTTTCCGAGTTGGCCATCCGGAACCATGTGCACATTTATATACTGCCAACTACCCCTTACAAATAACTAAGCTTTGCATTTCACGCGTAGGCAACGTTCGACCTCTCCGAATACGAGTGGAAAAATGAAATACAGTACACCATTAATTTAAACAAAATAATTTTTAAAAAAAGTTTTCATTGCAATGAATGAATATTTAGTAGGCAATTTAGTGAAAATAGTTAAAAATAAATAAATAAATTAGTTAAATTAAAAATAACATAAAATAAATTTTATTATATGTTACTTTCCTTTTCGAGGATAATCGGAAAAATTGTACACAAGGGTTTATTGTTCTTTGATACAGGTTACTCGTGTGAAATCTAATTCTGTGTTAATAGAAAAAAAATTTCTATTAAAAATATTTAATATTTTTGAAAAAAGAAAAAATAACAAAATTTGTTATTTTTTCTCTCTCTATTTTTATCTCTCTCTATTTTTTCTCATTTAATATAAAAAAATACTTCACATGAGGGACCTCGAAAAATGGATTGCGTTCTTAATTACTCGGAAGACGACAAGTTATTTGACCTCCTGGGATCCTTCATGAATCCCATTAGTAGCCCCATGAAAGCCCTATAGATCCCCTAAGTGAAATCGGATCGTTTCGAAACCCACAAAAATAGATTATACGTCCAAAAATACTTCAAAAACGACACCTAACTCGACCCCACGGGTCTCTTCCGATTTTAGCCCCATAGCGCCCCACGGGTTTGGGCGATGTGCTGAAATCCCTGCGGGCACAACTAGATGGTAAACCAAGTATTTTGCGGGAGGAAAACCCGTTGACTGGATGGTGTGAGCCAAGTAATAGAAGTAGTAGCTGCTCTAGAGTCTTCTAGTTTTTGTTTTTAACCAGTACTTGCTGTGAACTTTAGGCCTTACAGTGTGACACAAGGATCCAAATTACATCGTCGTCGCAAACGGCCACGCCCACGCTGGAGATATCGTTGGAAACATAATTTCCAACAAAGCATTAACTCCTCTTCTGTATTCCTATGAAAAGGTACTACGGCACAGTAAAACCCGACTTGAAATCTTTCAAATAATTGAAAACGTCTGACACTGTTATCTTCGCTGGTTGGAAGTACTTTGTATTCGGTCTGTTTATTTCCTTTCGTAAGTCCATCCTAATCCTCCACCCAGACAGGTAAATCTGCCGTGGAACCGGCGTTGGCAAAAACGTCCATCCTAATGTTTCTTGAGGATCATCTCGACGGTCAGGTTAATGCATTTCCTTTCTCCCGAGCTAATAACTGGAAGACATTTGAAGAGGTGAAAGCTTTTCGCTTTGTGAGAATTTCGTGGGAGAAGACCCCGGAGCTGTCGACAGATAATCCACTCGAGGGATCAGGGATTCTATTAGGACCCGTATCCCTTTTCCCTTGGCTTGGTCCCCCTCTCTCGAAGGCCCTGAGACACCCAGACGTTCCCAACACTAAAACCTTTTCTCGGGATTTTATCGCGGGGAAAAATTGCACTGGTCGGGAGAGAAAAAAAAAGAAGAAAAGACTCATCCTGGGGCGGAACTTCCATCAACCGGTCGTATGGTACTCATTCAAGTTGACAATATCGTATAGAGACATAAGAGATTTTTCAATGCCAAGACGGAGAAAGTTCGCTTCTTCAAGGTTCCTTCAATTTTCATTCTGTCCCACCAAAGCTTCGTAGCTCCCCCTTACCACGCCAAAAGGCTCTTTCATTAGGAAAGCAAATGTATTCACAATACCCCTTGACTGCCACCGTTCAGTCTTACTCTAATATGTTAATTCCGGTTTCCCTTCGCCCAACTCTTCATCGCACCCCTTTCCCCCCCCCCCCACCACATTCCGCCTAATTGCTCGGTTTACAGGTATTTCCGCTCTCCGGACAAATGAATTGAATGTCGTGCAAACATTATATGCAATGCAAATTTCCGCCCGTCAGGAGCTCCCGGACGGTTTCGTTTAATCACGGCTGAGCAAATGTTTGTTAAGAGCCGAAATTGTTCCGCTTTCTCCGGCCAGGTAAAATTCCGCTCGAACTCCGGAACTCTCTCAAAACCAGGGGAATAATGTTGAAGCCCTAACAAATAGATGCGCGATGACGACGGCACGAGGTGCTTGTTCAAACCGTAACGCTTCCTTCAGCAACAACGATTGCACAGTAACACAAACCAAAACACCCTTTATATATAACTTTGGACCTATAGACATTGGAGGTTTTGGGTGTGCGAAACAACAAATCAATTTTTCGCATCTTCAGGTTTGTGATAATCATACCAGCACATGTTATGACAATAATATTATGTCATCATAAGTAGACTACTTCATCCGCAATTTAACCCCTTTTTAGATATGAACCGTATCACAATTTAGTCACCCTTCCATACATTCCAGTCACAAGTGTTCTAAATAACCAAGATCTTGAAAAGTTAGTAAAAAAAAAAAAAAAACGCTGCAAATTTTACACAAGGGTTTATTATTCTTTGATATAGGTTACTTGTACAGAAATTTAATTCTTTCAATGAAAAATTCTTTTTTTGATTTTTATATTTTTAAAAAAAATTGTTTTTGGGATTTTTTATTCAAAAAAATTTTTTTTTTAATTCTTTATTTTTTACTCGAAAAATATTTAACCTCCTGGGATCCTTCAAAAATCCCATTTTTAGCCCTATAGATCGCGACAGTGAAATCGGATCGTTCCGACACCCCCAAAAATGGATTCTACGTCCAAAAATACTTCGAAAACGACACCTAACTCGATCCCATAGCTAAAAGATGATCTATTCGTTTCATTGAAGCTTGAAACAAGATGTCAATAAAATGCCGTAGTATCCTGAGTTAATGGCATCAGTCGTGAAAAATAAAATTCATAAGTCCTGAAATGTTCAGAATGGTCACATTTTAAAGCAAATTTGGATTCAGCGTCTCTCATTTCAGTTCCGAACCCTACGGCTGTTCGACGCGTTTCAACTTCACACTCCTCCTCCCTGGGAGTCTGTTGTTTTATCAAATCCAATAACTTCAACATTGAACTGTTAGGAGTATGAAAGGCTTCTAGAAATTAAATACTTTTTGCACTATGCATTGAATGGTGCTAAATTTGCATTCAGTTACCAACCGCTTTTTCCAATTTGGTTCGAACCTCGGGGCTACATAGCACGCAAGACCTAACTGTAGTGCGTTTTTAGTATTACATCCCCTGGCTTCTCAAAAAGAACAAGGAACGGTAAAATAAAACAACATCCAATAAACAAAAAGAAGGAAAAATATTACATTTTGAAATGACTCTAGTGTGTTGCCTCAGTTACAGACCTCACGTTTCCATTACGTTTCATCTCCAATTTTGCTCTTATTTTTTTTGTCCACCACTTTCCGGTAGCAAAAAAGTCTGCACGCTCAATTTATTCGCCACTCGGCTCCGTAACTTCCTTACCAAGAAACAAATTGATGCTTTCAAACTCAAAAGGGGGCCTTAAGACCGTTAGGAGGCCCCCTCGGGAGAGCTTCAATTTTTCCCTCTTTCATACTCCGCATATATTCTGTCCCCGACGTTTTTTGTTGTAGTTTTTTTCTCTCTTATGGATGTGGAACAAATTCGTCTCTCCCGTAGGACGTCTAAAGCACCCTCATCACAACGTGGCACAAAGGGGGCCTCTTGCCATACGAGAAAATGCCGTATCATCCGCTAAATCGCTCTTTTAAGAGAGGTAGGTAAGTATAACAAAGAGGGAAGAGCAGAAAGCCGATTGCAACTTGAGGCAATCACAAATTGCATATTGCGGGTGATTTTCCTGCTTTCTGAAGTCAGTTGGCGAGAAACAAAAAAGACGCCCCAGTAAAAGTTGCCCTGCAAAAAAAAAAAAAAAAAAAAAAAAAAAAAGACGGGTACTTGAAATTACACCCCTGTCGCCATTTGTTTCCGTCTTGACCGATTTCCCGGGAGGAATCCGCCTCCGCGAGCGTTGGGGGGGGGGGGGGGGGGGGAAGAATGCGAGGTCATTAACATTTGTAAGGGAAAAGCCGGGCCCGTTATGAAACAGGGACGTGAATTTATCACTGGAGGATTAGGGGTTGTGATGGGAAAGGGGAGGGAGATGGCCTGCATGGAGTAGATATGGGGCGGAGGCCACCTACATAAGGTAGAGATGTAGGCGGTCCTTCCTACACCGGGTAGACACGAAGGCATTTTCAAGAGACGGCTCAGGGGTGTTCAAGTCATGGACACGCAGTGAGTGTATCGCGGAAAAGTGCAGACACTGTCCAAGTTTTAGCCACCATATGCATCGGAGTTGCATGGAAGTCCGATGAGGTTGATTTGATTGTGCTTCCGTGTCAAAGTCGAATTGACCTTTACCCTATTTGCCTCCAGGTCCTAATACACGTCTTACTAACGACCTAAGCCCGTCAACAAGCCGCCGGGGTGAAGCCCCCTTCTAGCTCTCCCCGAAAGGTCTGCGAAGGACTGTTTCAACGACTCCTCCAGAATGCTTGCCCCATCAGAGGACTCCCAAGCAGTTTTGCGGAGCATTGAAGACAGATGCTTGGTCCCTTCGCCGTGGGAGGGGGTACCCTCGTCGTCTGTTTGAAGATGGGAGACGTCTCCGAAACTCAATCCCGCCCAAGCATCCGGACCAAGAATTTGCCTGTAGCGAGATGGTAGCCGTGGCATTGGGACTAAAGAAGAAGAACCAGTACTTGGTCCAGAACCAGGATTAGGACTAGAACTATGATTAGACCCAGGATTAGAACCCAAACTGGGAGACAAGGAGAAGGAGCAGTGCTTAGACCAGAACTGAGATTAGGACCAGGACCAGTATTTGGACTATAATAGTCTGTGCTAAGTTAAAACGTACTACAGTACAACGAATTTGAACCTAGATAGGACGTTTTAACTTTGCACGGTTGTACTACAGTAAAAGTTATAATAACTGAGATTACGACCAGTACCAGAGAGTGGCGACCCTTGGGCAACTCTCAACCACCGACACACTGAGAGAAAAGATTTTTTTAGTGGCTAGGTTAAATCCGAAATAACCTCGAAAAGAAATTGAAACCACCTAGAATCAATTGATTCAACCTAGAAAAAAATAGGTCCAGGTTAAATTAACATCGAAAAATATTAATACAACCTAGACCCATATAGAAACAACCTAATCCGTTATTACCCGCCCTCTGACCACAACCTGGAATAAAAAAGTGTCAACCTAGACCAAATGTGAAGTTCACATTTGGTCTAGGTTGACATTGTGAAGACCTAGAAAATATATTACCTACCTTTGACTTTTAAGTGGGGTAACCTAGAATTGAATGATTTGACCTTCCATATAATTCCCCTCCATTTAAGTCTCGGTTGTACAACTGAAAACAACCGAGAGATTTAAAAGGCGAGATTGTTACTTTAGGTAACAACCCAGAAGAAAAAGTTAGACTTTCAGTCTCGGTTAAGACTACCGTAGTACCACAAATAGTTTTAGGTTTAAACAACAGTGATTGTAATTCATTCGATAAATTCCAGGATGTTTCTACAGTACGCAAAGCGGCCGCGGAGAGCGCCACTGTAGGCGGTGGGCGTTAATTCTTGTTGTCTTGGCACCCCTGCTATTTACCCGGTGGGGTTGAGGCCAAATCTCTGTCAAATTCTAATCATCTATTTTCTGTCCCTATGTGCAGACATATTATGACGTCACATTCAATTTTTTTTACTGAGTTGTTAACAGAGACAACCCAGAAAGATAGTTGAAGTTACTTCAACTATCAACTGTTGATAGAACCAACCTGAAATGGAAGTGGAGCAAACCTAGAAAGAAAAGTGGACCACCTAGTAATTTATTAGGACCAACCTGAAAAGAATAGGAAGCTACCTAGAAATTTAACTGGTACAACAGGGATAGTAATTGTAACAACCTCGTAAATAAAGGGGCACAACCCAGAGAAAAAAAGGGTTCCAGGTTAATGCGCCATGGCTGTAAATTGTTTGAGGGGGGGTGAGAACGTTTTCGTTTTAGGGTAAATCAACCGTCTAAGAAAGTGAAAAACATTGAATACCAGGGTGAGACAACCAAGACATTAATGTTTTTAACCTAGACTGTAAATGGATGGAGGCGGCGGCACACACCGTGAACTTAACCTAGAACTAAAGTGTGGGGGTGGCGCATTTTAAATCTTGGTTGTTTGCATTTTTAGGACGGTAACTTCACCAGTATTTTCAATCTAGGTTAAATGATATTCAACCTAGACTAAATTGTTCCATCCTAGAATGAAAACCAAAAAAAATCTAGGTTGGCAGCATTTAACCTAGAAAAAAATCGAAAAATAACCTAGAATAGGCCCTTTTTTTCTCTCAGTGCAAAAACATAACAATAACATTTATTTCGTGTGAAAGCTGATGGATTCGCTAAATGTATCTCCCTACGCTAAATCCCGAAATAGCTTATTACAAATTGAAATCCCACACATTCGAGTGGTTCCCTAAAAGGGATTGATTCAGCAGAATATCACGATGAAACGCCCACATGTCCTCCAAATTCAATTAACCTCCGATTTCCCGATTTTGCTGACATGTGAAGGATAGCAGGATTCGGCATCCAATTATCTGACTCTAATTAACCGGAGGAATGTTTGTATTAAATAACCGTACGAGTAGAGGGAGGTGGTGTGATTTAATTTCACGGTTCGGTATTTCACGTGTTCAAAACAAAGGCCCGGGACACATTCTCAAAATCTCAAAATTCCCCTTAGCTTCCAAATTCCTCAAGAACGGGAGTGAAAACGTAGCGAATTTCACACGAGCCTCTCATTCTGTTGTGCGAACATGACATGTTTTATAGGAGGAATACGTCGTTACATTGTAACGGCGTATTCCTCCTATAAAACCTTATCAGGGAAATATTCCGCTGGGCACGTGAAAGGCGAGGAAGATAAATAAACCAAAAGCGAAGACGGAAAAATATTTTTCTTCAATCCCAGGAAATTAAATTGAAACAATAAGAATTCATTTCACCTCGCCGCCTCCAAAGTTGATTTCCCATTTCCTCCTTTTTTCCGTAAAGCTTTGAAGAAAGTTAATCTTGAATTATCTTCACGTTCCTCGAGAACCGTATTTTCGGGATGATAGGACGGATTGGGTATTCCTGAAGGAGAGCTGTAACTGTTTTGACTACATTATAAAAGAAAAAAGGGGAGAGTTGAAAGAAAATGACGCCGGTGGGAATAACGCTCTTCGTTTTGGTTTTTCTGTTTTAGGCTTAATTTACACCTTGTAATTCGTTTTTTTAAATCAGATTTTGGGCACGTTGGATCCTTTGAATTGAAGCGATCGGCAACTTTTTCTCGACTTCCCCGAGGGAGATTCATTCAATTGAAACTTCGTCACAACAAAGAAGGTTGATGTAACAATACATACTCATGCATTCTCCATGTATTTGTTTTATTGTGTGGCTTCTATTCCAATCAACGGTGAGTGCAGCCGAGGTGGGGTTTTCAGCTCTGGAGATAACAGCAGATAGAAACCCTCTCCGGACTTTTGTCTTTCTCCCGGTCTCTCTTTATTGTTCGAGTTGAAAAGAGCTTGATGTATCCGGAGTTAGATGTACAGAAAGTCGGAGAGGGCGGGAGGTTTAGAGTGTACGTTCGTTTCTATTTATATTGTTTTTTTGTACACTGTCAACTTTGAAGGGGGTTCCTTTCATTTTGCCTGACATCCTGACCACACACGTGACACAAACACTTTTTCGTTTATTGAAAATAGTTGGGTCAAGGGTAGATAATATGGTACGTGGCAGAGCTCGGTAGACTCGAAAATGCCTCATCACCGCCATTTTAGGACAAATCACACATTCCAGTGAAGTTGCAGATGACCCATTGGACTGAAATTTACATTACTAAATCTACAAAACTTGTTTAATAAACATAATTTAGACATAATATGTCCTCATTTAATGCAGACTCTTCTAAAGAAGAGGACTCTAATATGGTAGACACGTCGAATAATTGTTAAATTCTTATATAAACTAACGAACAGTGCGTTTGGCTCAAGCCTTTGGGTGGTATCACCACGGTGTTGAATTGAGGACAATTGCGCACTAATGGGCGAGCAAAGCGACCGCCTTCCCCGCCCGAGTAAAGTGGTCGAGCGAAGCGAGTCCCCCTTGTCCTCGTGCTAGTCTTTATAATTTCTTGTGTTCATCGTGGCGAACACAGAATCAGATTGTGACATAATTTTGACATTTTTTAAAAACATTTTTCAGCAACTTACAAACTCAAATTGTGATTTTACAGAAGGGGCTGTTATATTTTTTTGACTGTGCAAAAATTAAGTCGATGTCATTAAGCAAATATTTAAAAAAAAAAATTTTCTGTACCTACCTACAATGTTTGGACCTTGAAAAATTGGATTATGCGTCGAAAATTACTCGGAAAACGACACCTTATAAATAAATTTGACCTCCTGGGACCCTTCAAAAATCTCATTTGTAGCCCCATAGATCCTCACGGTAAAACCAGATCGCTCTGGGACCCCCGAAAATGGATTCCACGCCCAAAAATACTTCGAAAACGACACATAACTCGACTCCAAAGCGAAAAACCTTCACAAATCCCACCCGTAGCCTCTTTTTAGCCCTGCAGAGCACCACGGGTTTGGGCTATCGTGCTCAAAACTTTGCGGGCACAAGTAGATGATAATCCGAGTATTTTGCCAAAATTTCTAGTTTTTCAAAAATATTTTAAAATTAAAAAATATCTATAATAGGCCTATTATTACTTACCTGCTTATATATATAGCTATATATTTATTTTTTAATATACATAGGTAAGTAATAATATTATATTTTTTAAAGTTTAATATTTTTTTTAATCAGAAATTTCGGCAAAATGTGTATATTTTTAAATACTATATACATGTGTGTGGGATTAGGAGCCAATGGAGCACGCCCCGAGAGGTTTTCAACGCTCATTGTGCCAATTCTGTAGTTTTAGATTTCTTGCTTGTATTTGAATTGCCTCTGCCAGACTAACAACCTAAATTGGGGGGGGGGGGAGGGGGTGTGTGCTGAGAGAGAGAGAGAGAGTGACTAATCGGGGGATAAATGTTTGGAGGGAACTCCGAGCCTGAAGTAACCAGAGATATATTGGCGGGCAGAAGAACATCGGCTGCCGAATCGATTAGCGAGCCGACTAACAGGGCCAGGAGTATCGGATAACATCGGGCCAACGGTCGCCAATTAAACCAAGATCCCACTTTCCGGGGGCGCAAAAAGGGGTAAGCGTAAAACCCTTAGTGTGAAACGGGGGAGATGGAAGGGGGATCGTTAGAGCGAGGTGACTGATCTTGATTAACATAATGCGAATTTGGCGCTTCTGGATGAGAATATAAGGACGGGAACGCGCGGGATATGAATTAGTCATTAGTTTGGATCATTAGACAAATTAGCTCTGCCGTTACCGACGTATAATTCAGACGGGAGAGGAGCTGATGATGTTGGAACGGCGACGCCTCAGGGAGCGACTCAATTCTCAAACTCTGATGGATTGTGAGGATGATTCCATAACCCAATTAGCACTTTTCACGAGGACGTAACCTTGCGAAGTGAAAATAAGTCAATTTAGAGAAGAAAAAAAAAAACTGTGTTTTCTTCAATTGATCCAAGTGGCGGCTCTTACCTGAGTGTCGTTCCACCACATGTGGAGTCGGTAGTTCCTGAGGACGGTGGGGGAGTCGTTGATGTGGTCGAGGGCGAGCTTGACGGCCGGCATGACGCCCCTCCCGATGGCGGACTCGGGCACGGAGCGCGCGTAGGGGAAGAAACCCGCGATGTACAAGTCGTGCCGTTTTCCCCAACCGCTCGGCCTTTGTGGGGCCACCGGCACGAGGAGTGTCCACACCACCGGCCACACCCACCAACCCGACATCCCTACCCTTCACCTGAAACAGAAACAATATTCATCATATAAACGCTATAATGGAGATACAAATAGTTGTAATCTGGTTGAAGAGCATGACTGAGTGACAGTAAAATCCCCCCTGCTGCCGCCTACCGCCCGATGTTGGTGCTGGGGGATCCTCCGTGCCAACGACAACGGGACGTTCTTCTCCACGCCCCTTCCACATCGTTCTCGAGACGGCTCCCAATCGGTTCATCATCAGTGATGTCAAATTGAGGGAATTATCCCACGGATTTTTAGACAAGTTGAACAATCGACTCCTCAACTCCGCCGGGAGACGCGATTTCTTTTGCATTTGGCTCATTTGGCTCATTTTTTTTTTTTTTTTTTTTTTTTTTTTTGGGCTCTTTTGGCTAAATGACAACAAAAATTTTGAACTAATTTAATTAAGAAGGGAGCCAGTAAATTGAGATTGAAAAATGAATGTAGACAGTTTTGACACGAACTGTCGAATGGAGAGAGTTTTGGAATGAACCCCAAAGTTTGGGAGCCAAAACCAGTGGAAAGGAGGGAGTTTTGCTTGATTCCGAAGTCATTTTTCGAATGTAGACAGTTTTGGAATCCACCTCACTTTTAAAGTAAGTGAGTACTTATGTACTACGGTGCAGCGTCAGTCAAAATTTGACATTTTTAGGTATTTTTCAAAACTTTCGACTTTTTCAAATAGGTAGGTATTGAATTTTCAAACTTTGATTTTTTGAGTTTTTAATTCTAGTTCGAACCTACAAAGGACTAGCATCAGGCGAAATTGGGACTTTTCAGTTTTTTCCCCCACAATGTCTGGAGTATCGATCGATTTTCTGCGTGTTCGGCACACTGTGTGTCTCGCAGGTAAGTCATAAAACAATACAACAATACCATGATCTTCCCACATCTCAACCGGCAATCCAGTTTCATTGCTAACGGATTTTTCACCCCCCCCCCCCCCCCCCAAAAAAAAAAACCTCTAAAAATCACGTCTTCTTATTGTTTGTTTCATTTACGAGTATAGACAATTATTATCATTCCAAGTACAAACCCCCCCCACACAATCAAAACAATTGGTTGCCGGATGAGGGTTTCGCCCTCGTCCCTTTACGTCCATGTCAGTTATTATCAGCACTAGACATATTCTATTCAGAAACATGACGTTGATTATAATGGCTTTGTTCGATAATGTGAGCAGAGCTTAGGACACACCACCATTACGTATGCATTTATGTAGCGTTACACATATTCCAACTCTAGTTCAGATTGCATTATGAACATAACTTATCGTTCTCCTGCCAGCGTCTGTTGAATATTCAATACTGTCAGTGAACAACCACTGTCAGAATGGAGTAAAAACATCGTCTGTTGTAGGTTGGTGGTCGGCAGGGTGCGTCTTATGTGAACAGTATGCACGACCTACGCCACGATCAAATCGCCCTACGCTCAATTAGACTGGATGCATTATGTATTCAAAGTCAGGGTCTTGGCGGGCTTGCGGGTTCGTTGAGGGTCAGGAGAATACGGTAATGAGGGTTGTCAGCCCCTCCCACTAACACCTCGCAGACCATCACCCTTCATCGACATCGAAAGTGGACAACTTCTCCCAATATTGACGGCATTTGCGGACGCTAACAAAAAAACACGACAATTTCAACACGCTCAAAATCTTTCAGTTCCGCGAGTCGGCCAAGTTTCACGGTTTTGTTCAGATCGTTTACCTCCATGCTCATCACCTGAGGGTCACCCCCGCCACCCCTCCTTCAAGACCTCGTGTCACAGATGGTCGGGCAGTTTGCACGTGTTTCCTCCTGAATGGCTCCCACCAGAATACAATCTCCATCAACCGCGGGTTATGAACCAATGATTCTCAAATCTCTCGTGCACGTGGACAGGAAATAATGCTGCGCAACCCTACCAACACCCCCACATAAGGTGTTTTCACGATCGAGTTTACCACTAAAGTGTTTAAAACAGAAAATTTCGTTATTTTCAAAATAGGACGCGGTATATTTATCGTGTTATCACGATAAAGCAGGAGAAAACGTGAAAAAGAAGAAAGGGACGACGGAGTCAGTAGTTTTGTTCAGATAGTGCTCTATTATTCTTGAAATAATCACCCTACGCTCGTGACGAGGGTCGAAAAGTATGATCGGCCTCCAAAATATGGATTCAGCCCAAGCGCCTTGAATCTTTTCGCCTCTTTCCTCGGAGACTGACACCAAACTGTGAAATGGGAAAACCCGTGCTCGTCATAGGAAAAGTAGTGGGGGTCCCCAAGGGTCAATTTTGGGGCCACCAGCTTTTTTGATTTTTTTTTTTTTTTTTTTTCCCCCAATGAAAACCCACTTCGTTCGATTTGCCGACGATACAACGGTCATAATCAAAGATGAGACCGTCGAAGGAGTATACATGTCGCGGAAATCTTCAAACGATTCAAGACACCAGTGAATGGGTGGAGAAGCAACAAAATGAGTCAAACAAAACAAAACAAAACATTGTGCCAATAATGGGCTTCTTGAAAAGGTCAGAATTCAGCATTTCTGACAACATATTCGGATTCAGCACCCTTTAAAACCCATAAACCCCAATTTTTAGTTCGAAAATCCGTATAGGTACGTGCTGAGCTGTTTTCGAAATGTTAGAGATTTTGAAATGAACGCCGGGCATATTTGACGTCACACCTCGCCAAGCTGGGCGTCGAGTAGTTGGGCACTGAGCCGCCAGAGCGCTAAATAATAAATCTGAACAGAATCGAAATAAAAACACTCGGCCCCGGTCGATTTTTGAATAACTTTCTTTGATAATAACCTCGATGCTCAATTTTCGAATGACCTTCTATAATGATTAACCCGATTTTCGATTTTTGGGGTCGACTTTTCGCGTAGCAAAGTTGGCTGACTTGCGTAGATAAGAGAGAGAGGGATCTCCCGGCCAATCAAAAGACGACGAAGCAGCCCACGTCATGTACCCTCTCCAATTTCGGAATTCAAATAATATTTGATAATATCAATTATTATCATATTTTTCCTAAGGCCCTATAAATAATTGAAACGGGTTTTCTGCAATATGGACCCCGTTTTCGTAACTTTTGAAGCACGACCTTTGCAGGAAAAACATTTTAAAAAATCATTAAAGGAGCTCATTGTCAATTATTGTCAATTGACGTCTCTGCGTCCGGCGGATCATAAGTGCAGCGAGCCAGTGAAGTTCTTGGGTGTCTCGATATTCATGTTTCGAAGTTTTGGCCATCGGCAACTCTTTTACTGCGTACAGTTTTAAAGTGAAACTTTTATTATTCGTCTGTGTGTTGCGTGACGCGTGACGGTCGGCTGCGGAGTAGGGATAGAGTGAAAGGCGCTTGTCAGAGCAGCCGAGGCCAATATGGCGCCTATAGTTCGCATCAGCTAACCGTGTACTTGCGTGTACGGAGTGTACGTAGAGGTAGCGAGGAGGGTAGGAGTGGGGGAAGGAAGGAAGAAACCCGAGGATACCCTGAAAGTTAGTTAGTTATGACGACAGAGTAAGCTAGTAAAGAGGTTGTGACTATGGATTTGTCCAGTGCACTTTGGATAGGACATAGCTAATAAGGAAGGTACACCTGGTACACCAGGAGGAAATGGTGTACCTACTTGCACAGGCAAATTTATACTATAGCACGTTCGTCATCATTTCCCATTTTCCAAGTATAACATTAAGATTGATGAAGCGATTTTTACACCATATTATTCCGAAAATTTTTAGTTAAATGTCTATAATGTGAAAAAAAGTTTCACTTTTACCGTGGTTTCATAAAACCACACAACCAGTTTACACTTGTGTCAGGCATGGTGAGGGAGAATTAAAACAAAATTATTTTTTCATTTTTTCGAAACCGTGTAGCGTCTCACCCAGTTACAAAGAAATATTGAAGCGATACATCACCAACACCAGAGCAATTCAAGCTTTCTGCAAATACACCACTTACGGATCAAAGCACAATTTCCACCTGCAGCTTGAGCCACTTTCAGCTGATTCGAATTTAACCACGAATGCCTGCGAGTCCTTTTATTGCCACCTCACCTTCCGATCCTTTCAATTCGCCCAATTTCTCGACGAGCACCGGAAGAAAGCGACTCCATTACGTACCTCATCTTGAAAACCAATTTGTTGATTTTGATAGCCACTCGATTCCCATTTTATTTCATTTCTGACTGATTCCACGTTTGCGCTCGTTTTACACACCTTTAATCACGCTAATGAAAGTCCTGAGTTTTACTTACCCCAGCTTATTTTACTTAACTCGCTTAGTAATTAAAGGAAAAGCTGCGTTATTTTTACGTATGCATTGTCATGCCGTTTTGGGCAGTGATTTTTTTTTTAAATTTGAAATTTTGAAAAAAATACTCGCTTCTCCATCTAGTTATGCCCGCAAGGCTTTCAGCCCGATCACTAAAACCCGTGGGGCTCTGCGGGGCTAAATAGAGGATACGGGAAGGGTTTTTGAAGGTTTTTGGCCTTGAGTCGAGTTAAGTGTCATTTTTGGAAATAGGACACATTTTGACCAAACACTTTAAAGGAATGCAGTTTTGTTTAATTTTAAATTTTCTAAAAATTAGATTACAACTTCTCATTGACATTGAATTAATTTTTTATTCCAAAGAATAATAAACCCTTGTGTTTTAACAATTTAACTCATTACATACGCCTCTAATCCTAATTGTCACACTCCTTTTTTTTACAATGAATTGTATTATATTCCTCAGTCTTTTCCTAACGAATTTGAGAAAACGAAAAATCCATAAAATCCGTTGCAGACGAAGCGGTAGTTGAAAACACCTTCTTGTAGATAACACCGCTATGGTGTTAGAGCTAGAGTCATTTTGCCTAAACCCGTTATTTTCAATACTAACTCCTCATTTTATAATGGCAGCATTTGATAGACGTCGTTTTGGCTTATGTCCTTCAAAAAAGTCGTTCTTTACGTCTTTATTTACTGCTTCCGCCCCTCCTTCAGCCCCACAGTACAAAGTGATCTTCAGTTATGCTTTATAAAACGACTCTCTATCCGGGGAAATGTCTCGTCGAAAGTATCAATAACTTTCATAGATTCGGTGGATATTTCATTTGGGGACCCATTCCACGAAACAACCCAACACAGTGATATAATTAAACGATGGGACATGGGGTTTCAGGGTTGGGCCATTATTTTTGATGTTTTAAATGTGCAGGAGTTGAGAAAATTGGTCTGTTATGGTGACTTTCGTCTATTAACATAATGTCAAATGTGAAATCGGCCATGTGGAATGTGATGGCTCTTCATCAACATTATATGACTGGCCTATATAGTATTACTGGAAGCTGAAAAAGGAAATATTTCGTGTTTTTTGAGTTGGGTCACTTTTCTTGCGGGCCCGCGATGTTATCTACCAAAACAAAATGTCCGTTCACCTCTAGCTGTTTGATCCAACTCCGTCTGCACCAGCACCTTTGTTGGCAGTTTGAGGCAAGTTATTACAATAGTGATGAGTTAAATTGTAATAATCTTGCTCTCCACTCATATTCAAATAATGGCGCTTCGTGCATCGACTTGGGTTTCGGCCTTTCGATGCAAAAAAATTTGGACATGGTAGGGCTTGTGGACGTGGGGACGGTTATGGGGTCGAGCGGAATCGAAAGCCGATATAGGCCGTCGAACCGGGGGTCTGATTTATCGGGCCGTTCAACAGTTATGCCCCGGAGGAATCTTCCTTCGTAATTTCCTTCGGCGATACGGGAGTGGGGGGCTATAAATTGTGTGACCCCCTCCTCCTCGTCGGTTCCCCCCTTTCAGCTTCGGAAAATGTCGGGCCAGCACATACCGAACGACATTAACCGTCAGGGATGTCTTGCCGGTGATGGGCGGGACCGATTAATTTTTCGATTCTTCCTCGGACGATTTATTGATGATCGGCCCACTGAAACTTGACGTCTGATTTTGGTAGTAAGAAGCGAAACATGCTCCTTTTAGGTACGTGACTGCCATTCTGCCTCTGCACAAGACCAGCAGCAGGTATTACTTTGCCTGCGGCAACAAAGTGGACGACGCCGTCCTAACAGGTTGCCCGACGGAGAAGAGTTCTCTCTTCAAATCACCATCCCAGAAACAGAACTTTAATGTTCTACTATTAGAGTATTAAGTAAAAGCCCCATTAACCGGAGTCGACGGGGGCAAGTCAGTAGTGATAACAGTCCGTTATCAATGCTGACAGTTCAGTTTTATTGATTCCCCTCAGCACACTTCCGAGGATCAATGCACCCCAGGCCAACCCGACTGATATTAACAGTTCTTGACACTAGTGGCCTGAGCAACAGACCCACGCGAATAATTAGACCCGCTGACCTGGCTTCCACAAGCAAAGTGTCGCCATCGGCTACTCGTCAAAGGATGCCCGGTCCTCGGGACCAACCCAGATGCACTGCCGTCAATAATAATGTGAAATTAAACGGTGATTGATAATCGGCGGCGAGATTGGGGACGATCCAGGTCCTGAGCGGTGAGGCTGCTTGGGGGAGAAGCAGGACCCCCAATCTTGCCGTCGACTGCAGTGCTTCCCGAGGCCCTTCTCGGGACCACTTGTGGCAGGCTGGATTTTTTTTTTTCGGAAAACAGCCGTTTCGCACTTCTGTGCGCCAAGTTGCTGCAATGCTGCACACTTGGGAGGATTATGCGGATTTTTACAATAATTCAAGAGCCGCCGCTTCAGAGCTGAATAGCCTATGCGCCACGATTTCCGATTCAGTTCCTTCCAAGTAGTTTTGGACGCCTTCCTGAAAAATAAATATTCCCGAAGGATCTTCGCCGCGTGAAACAGAAAGGGCAGAGTTGAATTACGCTAAAACCCGGCCTATCGCGTCAGACTGATGGCCCAGAGGCGGACCGCAGGGCGAGGGTCGACAGGGTTGTACAGAGGGTGGCTCCCTAATAATGAACCGAGTCTGTCAGTCTGTCAACCCAACCACCCCTCTTCTTCTTCCCTTTCACAATACTCCTCGTAAATAGAATTTCGCCTCGAAAACCCTCCCTCAACAACCCATTCCCTCATTGTTTTCGGCTCCGCCTCATCCAGTTGACGTTTAATTAGCTCGCGCTTCGTCTGCCCCACTTTGTCTTAATCCCGCTGGACAATAATCTTGCTAGTAGATGTTACCTGGTCACCAGATGTTTTAAGAATTACCAGGTTAACCGAAGTAATCGCCAAGATCAATCGCGATTTTCTTCAAACGTATAAGTTGTGAAATATTTGCTATTTCCGAACATGATTTTCATATTCCAAACCCCCTGCTCACGCTATTCTCTTCCATTCAATTTACGACGCCAGTCAACAAGTAGACAGATTATTACCCCTACAGCTACGGCCCGACAATGTATCGGTCGTTATTTATATACCGTTGCGTGCCACAGAAAAACACGACTCCGTAGATAGCGATAATTTTTCATCTGAAGTTTGATTTAAGGCAGTTGGGATTTTATTTTCTCCAAGAGCACAGTAAGAGGCTACTTTTTTGGAAGTTACGTGGAAAATTACATTCATAATCCTATTCCACGTTGTATACAAACTCGGATATTACACCTGTAGCGTTTTTCAGGGGGGTGTTTCATTTTTCAAGACAAAAGTTTCTAATCTTCCTCTCAAATAATTATTATAAAGTTGGGAGCTAAAAAAAAACTGCTCACTCCAACTAGATTATCTCCCAGGCGGAACAAAAGTTTTTAATTAACACGTTAGTGATCTCTCCCTCAACTTCGATTTTTCGGCGGAACTTTTCCGTCTGGCTGGATGAAAGATCCGTTCGCGGGGAATCGGTGACAACGGGGGGGGGGGGGGGGGGGAGTTATTAGACAAGGCGGAATTTTAATTAAATGAGGATTTTAATTAATGCCACCGAGGCATAATTCAAGGGAGGCGCGGAGTTCTTACCTTCCCGTTTGGTGCACTTCGTAGACGTCTTGGAGACGGTCGATCAACAGATTTTACTAGTGAAGGCTAAAATTTTCAAGATATCGATATATCGAAAACCGATATATCGATATATTTTAAAATGTTGCCATCACTGTTTTCCGATATGAAAATGAAATCGGTTCGTTCCGAGACCCCCCAAAAATGGATTCTACGTCCAAAAATACTTCGAAAACGACACCTAACTCGATCCGATAGCCTAAAGCCTTCAAAAAACACTCATGTAGCCCTATTTTTAGCCCCATAGAGCCCCCCGGGTTTAGGCGATCGGGCTGAAAACCTCGCGGGCACAACTAGATGGTAAACCAAGTACTTTCTGATAATTTCAGGTTAAAAAAAAAAAAAAAACTCCTACTGCCCAAAATGGCGTACGGCGGACGGACATTTCGTTTTTGGAATCTAGACCTTTTGAAACGTGTATTGTCCAATTTTGAGGCCGATCAGAATTTTCGACCTCTGTCGCAATTGCATAGGTGTTCCAAGAATAATAAACCAAAATTTTTTTTTTAATTTTTGACTTTTACGAAACGTCAATTTCTCACCTCAAAATGTACTGAAATTTAGAAATGTATTGAAAACCAGATTGATCGAATTAAAAATCGATTTCTACTCCCCACGAACAAGTTTCTGCTTATTAAAAAGCGGTTTTGTTTATGTTATATTTCCCCTGTGAAGTTGCACTGGAACCCCCAGTACAAGAAGATGACCTTTTGAAAACACACTGGACAGGACTTCTGAAATTGAGACCTTTGACGTGGTTCAACACGGTTGTGTACACACCGAGATGCGTTGGCACAAACACTCCTCAAGTTGGTTGGTTCGGGAAAAGCCCCGCATATGACGGTGACCTCTTCAAATTCACACGTTTTCGCAACCCCGTTCCCCGTCAACCCCCTTAAAACCCGGGTTGCGGTTTAATTAAACGCAAACATCCTTTCATTACGCTAGCATTCTCTGGGGCGGCTATGGAAGTCACAAACAGACCGGAGTTAATCCGGCGTTGCCCCCCCCCCCCCCTCCCTTGCGCCCGCGTAAAAATTAATTAATTAACTGTTAATTTTCCTGACGGCGAAAAAAACTGCTGTTGCGGTGGGTATGAAATTCCCATGATCTCGGAACGTATTCTATTACAGACACAATGCAAACTGAATGATGTAACGCTATACGGGTTCTCATTTGCCTCGTGTAATAGGATGGTGGTCCAGCTCGCGGCATTTAGTTGAGGAGAATATCATTTAAAGTGAGCAAGCATTAGAAGCGAAATACCGTAAAATATTCGTGATGCGAATAATAATAATAATAATAGTAAATTTATTATTATTAATTTTTATTAATTATTATTAATTATTAAGAATAATAATTATTGTTGTTGGAAACTTGTTGAGGGTCAGTCAAATAAGACGAGATTGTTTTGCCGACGTTTCAAGAGATATATTCTCCTATCATCAGGGCCTAATGAAATGAACAAAACACGAATTTACACTTTGAATTTAACAATTGATGAAACTATATGATAAATTTACAAAATTTAAAAAATTTACTTACAAGTGCAGGAAAAAGGGCAGCACACGATGTGAGCCATCGCTGTCGTACAAATATACTAAATAATATGTAGGATGCAGACATACAGAAGGAACTGACAATTTTCGATGGTGGGGGTTGATTTTTTTTTTTTTTTTTCCTTTAGAAAGTGGTAAACAGAACTCAAAGGATGCCGACTTTTTGTTAGGTTTGAGGGTTGGTCGGTGAGCAGGCAATTAGGCGTTAACGGTTTCATGTCGGCGGTCTCCCTTTGTGGATTAAGTCAGAGTAACATTTACTGAGGTGATTGACATCTGTTCTGAAGTTAACTGTTTGATGTTTGTTGCGTTCAATATGGATCATTTCCAACATCTCCCGCTTGAAAAGGATGGGTTCTTTACCAATGATCTTGGCTTTATTAAATTTAAATTTATGTTCAGCCTCCCTAGAATGGATAGTCAAGGCGGTGGACGTGGGTTTTACTGGACCAGAGCTCTCTTTTTCATGAGTATTGATACGCTTTGACATGAAATTTGCAGTATGGCCAATATAGCGTTTGGGACAATTTCAATCACCTCAGTAAATGTTACTCTGACTTAATCCACAAAGGGAGACCGCCGACATGAAACCGTTAACGCCTAATTGCCTGCTCACCGACCAACCCTCAAACCTTACAAAAAGTCGGCATCCTTTGAGTTCTGTTTACCACTTTCTAAAGGAAACAAAAAAAAAAAAAAAAAAAAAATCAACCCCCCACCATCGAAAATTGTCAGTTCCTTCTGTATGTCTGCATCCTACATATTATTTAGTATATTTGTACGACAGCGACGGCTCACATCGTGTGCTGCCCTTTTTCCTGCACTTGTAAGTAAATTTTTTAAATTTTGTAAATTTATCATATAGTTTCATCAATGGGCTTCTTGAAAAGGTCTGAATTCAGCATTTCTGACAACATATTCGGATTCAGCACCCTTTAAAACCCATAAACCCCAATTTTTAGTTCGATAATCCGTATAGGTACGAGCTGAGCTGTTTTCGAAATGTCAGAAATTTTGAAATGATCGCCAGGCTGGGCGTCGAGTAGTTGGGCACTGAGCCGCCAGAGCGCTAAATAACAAATCTGAACAGAATCGGAATAAAAACACTCGGCCCAGTTCGATTTTTGAATAACCTTCTTTGATAATAACCTCGATGCTCAATTTTCGAATGACCTTCTATAATGATTAACCCGATTTTCGATTTTTGGGGTCGAATTTTCGCGTAGCATAGTTGGCTGACTTGCGTAAATGAGAGAGAGAGGGATCTCCCGGCCAATCAAAAGACGACGAAGCAGCGCACGTCATGTACCCTCTCCAGACCTCGGAATTCAAATATCATTTTTTTTCTAAGGCCCTATAAATAATTGAAACGGGGTTTCTGCAATATGGACCCGTTTTCGTAACTTTTGAAGCACGACCTTTGCAGGAAAAACATTTTCAAAAATCATTAAAGGAGCTCATTGTTAAATTTCAAGTGTAAATTCGTGTTTTGTTCATTTCATTAGGCCCTGATGATAGGAGAATATATCTCTTGAAACGTCGGCAAAACAATCTCGTCTTATTTGACTGACCCTCAACAAGTTTCCAACAACATTAATTGAAACGGTCAACATCACCATCAACTAATAATAATTATTAACTCCAATAATTATTATTGGATTGCTCTACTCGAATCGTAGCGCCTCTAGCGGCCCAGCAGCGCATCTACCGGCAGAGCTCGCACACTTTTCAAATGGACCCAACGAATGTCCCAAGAGTAAGAACTGAACAAACTGATAACGAGTACAATGAAGATGATAACTACAAATCTTTTGTTTATTTAAATAAACAATTTAGTACTCAGCAGAGGAGTCGTTTTTTCTCCCTAACCACCTCATTGGATTAGACCTCTTTCCTGGTGTTTTTCATCAGGGGTCCTCCAAAAGTTTCTCGTAGCGCTGACTAGTGCGCTCTGTCGCAAGCTGTATACGAAGCTTCTAGAAACATCCACGTTATTGATAACAACTATTGCAGCTTTCGGAAACGAGCTGAAACCATCGCACCCATCACGTCCAGAAACACGGCGAAAATTTTCCCGTCGGATTGAATTCACCTCGTAAAATTTCCCTCCGGGGATCTAATAACCGTAGTTGCGTATGATGTCGACACATTGTAACCGATTCGTGTATTCCCCTCACGGTGGACGAGGATGTGCCAATAAAAGGGCTAAGAGCCGTGACCACGTCCTAAGACATTCGGGCTACAAGCTGTCCCGCGGGGCGTATGACCCTCAAGATCCAGCCCGCAGACGTAAACACCTGGACTACGCACAGTAACGCTCTCGTAGAGTCTACCAATCCTGAGAAAAAAATCACGAAGAATTGAATTCGTTAAATTCGCTACGTCGAAAATGAATTCCACGGATCAAACGTCCACCACGCGATTTTTGGTATCTCGCATCCACATCGTGACGTCAATGACTCCCCCTCACAATCCATCCTGCTTTCGCAGAACCTTCAGAATGAGTCCACCCCTCGGAAAAGAAGTGCTAAGATTTTATTGGCAACGTGACTGAAAGACTTGGGGGAAAAAGACCCAATTTTAGCTTTCACTTACAAGAGTAGCTTTTAGGAGTGGAAGTTGGACGGGCTAACTTCACCAAAAGAGTTGCCGTTCTGATCAGGAATTTTCCAAACAAAAGAAGTTGAGTAGTGTATTGATGAACCGTGACGTGTTTCAAAACCATCAAGATACTTTTTTCCCCCACTTTATGGTAAAATCTTACTCAACTTCACTCTTCCTGAATGAGATAGTACCGTGAAAAGTTTTCACTGAAAACCCAATTTCTATGTAAATAATGCAAAGAAGGCTCCGGAAGGTAAGGCTTTGGTGATCTACAGACATACTCTCCCGAAAAAGCTTCCGAGGATAAAAATAAGGAGTCGAACTAAACTCGACGTCCGTATTCCTCGGGCACGAGGTATAAGGGGATCAGGGTCATCTACCTCTGGCTTTCCATTACCGAACCACCTCCAGAGGAAACCCAAAAGAGCGAAAGTAAATCGACCGAGAAGTTCCCCTGGTGGAGGGGGACGTAGGAACTAAGTAAGTGCTCCCTAGATTTGTAGCCTACTTCAGATCCCTCAGCCTTAACTCGTGTACCCTGGACATTCTTCATCTCGTTGGCCTCCAATGGGTCGTCCATCTTCCCAGAAACTAAATGAGACTCGAAACGAGAAATTCCAGCACTAGGAAGACGAGGACAAGTTGGGATGTCTGTGGGTCCTTAGCGTGTTCAGGTGAGGGAACAAGTGGCTCTTTGAGAAAGGGTGGGGATCTTGCTTCCCTCTTCGCGAGACTTCGCCCTCAAAGCCCTGCGCGCCATTATCCACCCCAATGAGGTCTGTGGTGTACTGCCCCTCCTATTGCCGCCTGAATGAGAAGATGCAGATCTTGGCTCCTTTGAGTCTTTCATGAATCTTATGAGCACAAGTTTGAATGGCTAGTGTAACAACTGACCGCACTGAGCGGGCGTCCTTTAGTGTGGGTGTGATTGAAAATATTCTGATGAGCGGATATCCAAAGCGCCAACTCCATGTTCTCGCCGCCTCTTATGGTTGGATAATGTTCACCCAGGCTAGCATTCCCAGGGTCTATGCTTTAATAGGTAGTCAAGGATTACCCTGGGTATGCGGCACTGCAGTGGGGACGAGCAGTGTACCTTCACTGGAAGCTTCCGTTAAAGTAATCATTCTGCCACGTGCTTCAGCACCGCCACCGTTTCCCTCAAACCTGTCCGCTGGGATCGCTCGAGGGCCCAGCCTACACTGACTAGAGTCCAGATTTCCCAAGTCGTTGGCTCACGCCTGACCTCATGAAGGGACTCCTCACCCGGATCCGGAGTTTCCCCTTTCATGCATCCACGGATGGGATCAGTCGCCTGAATTCAAGCAACCTGGCCCCAAACCAGGGTGTCCTAAATCTCACTTGAAAAAAGATATCTTCTCCTCGAAAATTACAAGAAGGAATGAATTATTATTTCTTTTTTTGGTGTGCTACAACAACATGGTAACCGTCAGTCTGGTTTTGACATTATAATATAATGTCAAAAATGTCTGTCTTTGTCAAAAATGTCATATTATGTCTTTACTTTGGCACATAAACGAAAAAAGCGTTTTCATGTCACCTTAATCCTTTCTCTTCAAAACCTGGAAATACTATTAGTTCAAATGGGTAAATGGAATAAATCATTTTCTTTAGTCACTAACTCATTACAATCTGAAGAGGATTTTATAAGGCAAACTAAAAAATCCCATTATCCAAAATTTGGATAATGGGATTTTTTTAGTTTGCCTTATACATTATTTAATAATGTTTTTAATTTTACGTAAGGCTGATGGCTAGCTAATTCACTCAAAATGCATCGACACCACGATACAAATCGTGAAGAACGTTCAAAAACTCGGAAAATCGGGGTTTTTCAAGGTTTTTCGAATTTTTAATAGGGTGTATTGCAGGAGAATACCTGCATCCCTCCGATTTGCCTCACTGTAACTTCACAGACGAGAGGGGGTTCAAAAGTGGGCGGAGCCAATTTTCAGCCCCACACCTTCGTATATATACGAGATATATCTCGACGGCTGTAGCGGTTGGGTGATGAGTCAATTCGCTAGCTATCTCAGCCTGAAAAATAGTGGCCTGGGATCCTAGCGATAGAGGCAGATTAACATCGGTATCGATTGCTCCTGCCTGACCGTCCATTACTGATTCATTCGTGAACCATTTCAGCGCTCTTACCACAGGGGTTAACATTTAGTTACTATGCGTGGTCTTTTTTTTTTCTTCTTCGTGAAAGTCATTTTAAATTAAAAACATTAAAAAAATATATCAAATTTAGTTCTTTCCACCCATAAGTAGTTTGTTATTTTTCCGGGGAAAAATCTTTTGCAATCACGTCCTGAAGGTGTCCTCAAACGCGGCGAGAACGACAACCCTCCACTTTACCGATCTAAAGGGGATTCCGTTGCTCTCGTCTCAACGCTAGCCCAATGAGAGTTTCAGAAAGCAATTTCCCCACACGCACATATCTGTACCAACATTTTCCCAGACTTTCATCCCTCTTGACGGTCCGCCCAGAGGGGGAGGATTCCCTCGGGGAAGAAAAAAAAGAAACCAAGAGGAATTCGCTACAGAAATTCCCTTAAGGTCTCCCAGAAGAATAACGTTTTCTCCCGGAAATAATTTCAAAAAAGGTCGGGACTTGATAATAATATCGCGTGACTGAGCCCAACCCGCCCTTGCTAATCGAGTTTTCGTTCCTTACTACCCTACTTTTTAAACCTTACCGCCCCCTTTAACCTCTTCCGTCTATTTCCATATCCGGTTTACGAAAGAAAAATCTCTCTCCGTTCAAATAATAATCGCAGAAATGGAAGATTGTTTTTCCGTCGGTAAACGAGCCTACCGAAGCAAAAGCCGATTACCATGACATTCCCACAGGCTTAGCCAGTGATTGCATTTTTCCCATTTCTATTCAAATGAAAAAAGGCCTTATACAAGCAGGTGGCTTCAAAGAATCTTTTTGTGAGTATTTCCTGCGGTTGAACCACTTAATAGAAGGATTTGCGAGTTGGAGTGTGAAAAAATTCCATTTTTACTGGAAAATAAATTTGAATACAACCTGTCAAAAAAAAATCGCCAAGTTATTTTTTGGTCGCAACTCAAATAGTGGAGTGAACTCGCAGTATAGTAAGGCAGTTGCCCTTAAGGGGAGACGAGGGGGTCCTTGGGTCCAAAAAGTCGATTTTGGGGTTTTTGCATTTTTGAAAACTACACTATATCCTGAACTCAAAAAAATTTATCCCAAGCGCTTACCATAAATAGAACAGTCACAGCGGTATTTCAAAATTGAAGTGTTCACAGCGCGCGGAGCTCAGAAGACCTCAGAAGACCCTAAGTAAGAACGTCCTCCTTCGGCAGTCTCTATAATATATTATCTTCCTCCAATTTCTTCCTTGCTGAGGCTCTCTTCTGTCGATCTTCCTTGGTTATGTTGTACGTTGCTATTTCTGCTTTTCGGCACGTGCTTTCGTCGATTGACCGCAGAGAATTTGGGCAATTTGTGCCAGCGGGGATGACAAGTTTTTCGAATAGGTACGTAACATTTTGTTATATTCCCGTCATTGTAAGTGCTCACTGCATCATAAACGCCGACTTTCATTCTTTCCAAATGAATAAAGACTCGTTTTGGTAGGTAAATAATCAAAACAATATGTTATAGTGAAAGAAAACAACCACGAACTGAGAAAATGACTCCGCCGCGATAATTGCACTACCTTGTGAAAGCAACGAATATCAATCGTTGTTGTCTATATTTTCTCAGTCCAGAAGAGAGATAACAAAAGGGTGGACAGTAATGAAGTAGTCTCTATGATATTATTCTGCTATGTTTTCGTTCGAAATCTGAGAGGATGCGTTGCAGCAGTGAGTCGCGCCTCTTTTCAAAAAAACCCGTTTTTCTCGAAATGGTGTTTTTCGCTCTTTAGGAACCTTTTTCTCTGCTCCTGTTCAACATATCGATTTAATTTTTTTTTCTAAATTTTCAGAATGAATATAGGAACCGATGTTGCCTAATTTCCGTAATGGGAACCTTTCCCCCACATAGGTACAAGAGCTTGGAAGGGTTCGTGAAGTGGGTAGAAAATTTATTTGATGATAAAAAATTTTCTAGGACCTTCTCTGCGATGCTACCTGGCAACGTAAGTAGCTAGCATTGGACTGAATGTGTGGTAAAAATTTCAAGTCGATTGGACAAAAAATGAGACCAGGGCGGGTACCGAAAAAAACGTCATTTTCCCTTGCTTTTGAAGGACCCCCTCGTCTCCCACGCGCCCATAATCGTGTGATAACCCCCTAATCGCGTGATAGGTGTCGCACATCAAGCTGGATTGGCAAAGGATCCCTTCCGTGCACGACGGATACGGCAGGCCTGCAGAAAAAGCCCCAGTGCATCATGGGATCGCTGGACTTTGCTCGAAGTAAGATTGTCTTTACGATAGTCCACCCAGCCCTGATTCCTTCAGTTCCCCAGCAATTTCATTTTTTATTTTTTTTATAGGTATTGATCACCAAGGAAATTTTCAAACTACCCTGATGGGTAGCTCAATTTTTTACATCATTTCGAAACGATCCCCTTTTCAGCAAATTACGTCATTATCAAATTTTTATCACACTCGTGATCTTCATAAAAAGAATAAAATTTATTTTCTCTCTGGTAGCTACAGATTTTTTAAACATATTTTATGACACCCAACCGTCAGATACTAACTAGGTAGGCATGTTATTCAAATACTCACGAACTTGTAACTTTCAACTAAACAATTGAAAGTCAGCATCTTCAACCATTGATTTAACACTAAATTCTTTATTCAAATCCAAGGTAACAAGCCAAAACAAAAAACAAAAAAAAAAAAACAAAAAAAACAAAAAAAAAAAACATAAACAAAAACAAAAACAAAACAAAAACATGAACAAGAAACCGACGGCCCAAACCCTGCTGCCTGGCGTCTTATGCCATTCTGGGCGCCACCGATCTCTTGTCACGGGTCCGAAAGAAGGAGGTTCATGGGGAACTGACCAACTTGAGCTGAACAGCTGCACCACCCTCGAAGCCCAGCAGGTTGTCAGCGCACCTCCAGCGTTTCCGAGCACCCCTGAGACATAAGCTGCTTGCTCTAAGAACTGCGAAGGCCAGTCGAGCGCGTACCCACTCGCGAACTTTGCACTGGTGCCGTCCCCAGATTTCCGAGAGCCTCTCCGCCAGAACCTTGATGAAAGCTCTCGCCTGCGGAGCCCACAAACCATCAACCGAGCACACCAATGGCGTGAATGTAGCGTGGCCGTCTTCGCATGCGCTGGAGTACTTCCTTCGCTTCTCCTGTTCAGCTGATGCAAGTACTGCCGAGACGGAGCGAGAAACATAAGAGGGAGCGTCGGTGTGGGCGACACGGATATCAAATAACGCATCCCTCTGAGCCTCCCAAACCCCTCGGCATACAAGTTCTCCTTGCAAAGCCGGATGGGAGGGCGTTGCCTCCTTTATCAGTGGCTCTTTAACGCAATTCCCCCAAGCGCAACTCAGCAGTTCCCCAAGAACATCTCTTATTTCATTATGGCGCCGGGAAATCAAACCACCCATCTTACAATTCAACGCATGTTCTGGGGAGAACACTGAACCACACCCATCACACTAGGCAGGTAATCCAACTGGCTTCCGCTTGTATCGCATAGCCAACCCATCACCGAACTCATTGGCAGATAGGTCAAAATGCTGGCCTCGCAGTGGGAGGGCAGTGAGCCAACCAGACGTTTTACATCGGCTGACCGCAGTCACTGACCTACCAATGGACCTCACCTGGAAAAGTGCTCACTGTTGCAAGTAGCAAGGCATCTTCTTCTTCATTCCTCTTGCGTACAGCCTCCCGTTTCACAGTGGTCATCCTTGTGAGGTCCACTGAAGCTCCAGTGAAGATCCTCTCAGGATGGCGTTCACCAGTTCAGCCGACCCTTTCCGTGAAGTGTAAAAAGACAGGCAGGCTGAACCTGTCGGGTCGACCATTGATTTAAACATTTAGCATAGAACCCAGACTTGGCTCCACTTAAAAGTCGCTATAATCATTTTTTATAAGCTCATAAGAATTTTTTCAAAGTTTGGCAACTAAATATTGGGAATTTGATACTCTTCACACAATTTCCTCCTGCGACTATCCCAAGAGGAAAATCAACTTGAAACTTTTAACAGACCTCTTCCTCGTCAACCCTGACTGCAATTTCAAAGCGATCGATCGAACAATTGTTGAGATGTTTTATATAATTCAGGTAGGTAGGCAAACAGTCGCACAATAATGAGGTTTTCATGGACCTTTTGTGAAACCGAACGAACGAGATAGAGACCTACTCAAGAAATAAATTTATACTGCAGCGTACAGCAGTTGACGAGCCTACGATAAGAATTGATGCCAATAAACGACCTCAACATCGACGAGATTTCATTGTATTATACAATTGTATACTATTATACAATGTCGAGAGGGGGCTCAGCAATGCGTTTAATCCCTACCAATAACAACACGAACAAACAACCTACCAATAACAACACGAACAAACACCTTCCTGTCCTCCATGCAAAACAATTATACATTCAAATAAATTAGTAGGAACACCTTCACATACGTACACAAAGCATTTCCACATCTGGTTCAATTCTCACAAATGGATTTGTCGTTTACGACATTCAACACCGACGAGATTTCATGGAAAAATTGTTTTGTGTCTGAGAAACGCGTAAAAAAAAAACTTCACTTGAACGTCTGGGGATTGGCAACCGTGTCAAATTTCCAATATCCCCGGTTTGAACCCCGTGAAGCAGGAAAGCTCTTCATCGGAACGGAAGCAGTATTCAATATAGGTTGGAACAGGCGCCTCTTCATAGTAGAATTGCCCGGGGCGGGAATAAAATCAGAGTATTTCACTGTATCAGCGCTTCAGAGAGTTGTAAAAATTTCAAATAGTCAAAATCCTTAGGACAGCAAAATAGTTCCAATGGGTGTTGAGTTTATCAAGATTTGGCGCTGGCAGTACATCAAAAGTAGTCCATGCAGCTAGTTCAGTCACCGGGAGCCTCAGATTTACTCATTTTGGTTTATTATTCTTGGAATCATACACCTATGTTTTCGCGACGGGGGTCGACGACTCCGATAGGCCTCAAAATTTGACATTATCCGTTTCAAGTGGTCTAGATTCCAAAACCGAAATGTCCGTCCGCCGTACGCCGTCCGCCGTCCAGGCCGTTTTGGGCAGTAGGAATTTTTTTAAAATCTGAAATTTTGACAAAATACTCGGTTTACCATCTAGTTGTGGCCGCAAGGTTTTCAGCCCGATCGCCCAAACCCGTGGGGCGCTATGGGGCTGAAATGGGGCTACAGAAGGGGTTTTTTGAAGGCTTTTGGCTATGGGATCGAGTCAGGTGTCGTTTTCGAAGTATTTTTGGACGTAGAATCCATTTTTTGGGGTCCGGCAGCGATCCGATTTCGCTGTTGCGATCTATAGGGCTTTCATGAGCCTAAAAATGGGATTTTTGAAGGATCCCAGGAGGTTAAATATTTTTCGAGTAAAGAATAAAGAATTTTTGAAAAAACAATTTTTTTTGAAAAAAAAATCCAAAAAAAAGTTTTTTTGAAAAAAAAAATCCAAAATTTTTTTTCCAACATTTTTTCTTTTGACACAGAAATAATTTTTGCGCAACTAACCTATATCAAGGAATAATAAACCCTTGTGTAAAATTTGCAGCGTTTTTAAAGTTACGTTTGATCAAAAGTGACATTATTTGTGCTCTCTGAACGCACAAATAGATGCTATACAACTTCCATTAAATGCGTTTTTACGTGGGAGTTACCGCCTCTGAGCAGCAGACATTCAAACTTGAAGTTATCTTGATTTTTCGCAAAGGAGGGAGGAAAGCGAGAGTAAAACCCTCCCGAAACGTCACAAAACGTGTGATCCCGTGCGCGGAAACGGCCTGACGTTGACGTGAAGACTGCGGGGAGTGTCCGGGATTAAGAACGGATTAGGAGCCCAAAAAAGGGGAGAAAGCGATGATAAATACTGGAAAAAGGGACCCCCCTCAAAGTGCTGGAGACGGTTGGAAAAGGCTCGGTTTATAACCCGTTGACTGACAAGAAGCCTGACAGCCATAAAGTGAATCTTGACGTTTTCCCGGGCATTTTCTTTGCTTCGAGGTTCCCCTGTTGAAATTTCACTCATCTTCGGTGAAGTTCACCCCTTGCGCCAACGTTGCCATTATCTCAGTATAATAATCGGAGCTTTCCATCATTTCGACGACGGATTCAGTCGACTCAACTCGCTTAATTCATCCTTGTTTCAGCCCTGTTCCTCTCTGACGTGTTTACTCGCTATTGTTCATTTCCGACCGTTCAATGGAACTGTGTACCGGTTTAATTAAACTGACTTTGATACGGATTTGTAAGCTAATTGGATGATTCCGATTGCAGAAATTCCGCTAAATCAAATATCAGCGGAAATGGTCTTTGTGTGTTTAGTTATGATTGTGGGTATTTAGTATTTCTGTAAGTGGTTCTGATATCGACTCCACAAACATGGCTTGTTGACTGCGTTGCACGAACGATAGCCGAAATCTATATTCATGGCGCCACTGAAAGACATGGTGGTAGCTGTCGCTAGTTCCTAGCGATTGTGGTTTAAATCATGATGGGCTAAATAATGGTATTGACTACATTTGGTGAATCACCTAGAGCCGTCAGCGGTCTCAATCAGTGGAAGGTCCCTACTCCCTTGGGAGGTTGGCGAGGCACTGGAGGGGGGAGCCCGCACCTTACTCTGTGGGGGAGAAGGACATTGTTGTTCAGTATGGCAGTGTTCACTGCGAGTGAAGGTTGGTGAGTTCAAATCGCGTGTGGTGCATGCTATACAAGGATATTTCATAGTGGTGAAATATCCTGACACTATAATATACATACAGGCTATACAAGGATATTTCATAGTGGTGAAATATCTTGACACTATAATATACATACAGGCTATACATACAAGGATATTTCATAGTGATGAAATATCCTGACACTAACACAATACACACATGATACACATATAAACTGTGTTGTATATAACGTTGTGGGTTTCTGAGTAAGCCAAAACCTGAATAGCTACATGGCATAGTTTGTGATGGTTACAAAGATAACCACAGCCAAGCAGCTATGCATGTTAGCTATGTTGGCTATGATGATAAACACAGCGTATAGCTAAGTGGCATAGTTTGTGTTGGTTACGAAGATAACCACAGTCAAGCAGCTATGCAAGATAGCTATAATATACATACATGAGATATACATGGATAATTCATGGTGGTGAATTATCCTGACACTTACATGATACATGAATAAGTTTATTCATGTATCATGTTGTGTCATTCATGTCAACTGTGTTGTATATAAATTTGGGGTTTTCTGAGTAAGCCAACAGTCTGGAGCTACATGGTATAGTTTGTGATGGTTACAAAGATAACCACAGTCAAGCAGCTATGCAAGATAGCTATGTTGGTTACGAAGATAACCTTTGTTTGTATAGCTACATGAGATAGCTGTGTTGGTTACGAAGATAACCTTTGTTTGTACAGCTACATACTGCTACAGCTACATACTACAGCTGTACAGCTATCTCATGTACAGCTACATGAGATAGCTGAGTTGGTTACATAGATAACCATAGTTATGTGAGGTTGGGCGTGTCTATAAGGGGTTGGAGGAGGACACTTTACACAAAACCTTTTAGAGGCAGAATGCTGCCTGGTTTGCGGAACCATACCATACCATATTTTGTTTCTTATACTGTGTAATACCATATACCATACTATCATACATGGTGGATTAATTCGTAATCCATGAGGGATTTACGACAGTAGCCCTCTTGGCTTAAGAACCAGGATGTCAGAGCCGCCAGGGGATGCGTCTACCATCTTTCAGGCGATAAACACCATTATCACCCGTGTCCATAGACCTAAAGGAGCCGAAGTCTACATTCTTTCAGACAGTCACTTAGAAGAACTAGTTTCAAACTCAAGGCTGGTCTGGGGCTGTTCCTTCAGGCTCAGGTTCAAGAACCTGTTTTTACGGTCAAGAACCAGTTTTCAAACCGAGTAACATAAGGCTTATGTCCTGCTGCTGATGTCCTTGCAAAAATGTGCAGCATGTGTGTCTTTCTGAAGACGACCAGGAGTTTTTTTACTAAACGAAATCTCCAAATTGGATGCAAAAAGAACGCCGCACTGCAGTGCCATGGCATAGCCTTCCTGGTCAGAGTTTATGAGACTGCACATTAGGATCTAAAATCAGGAGGAACGGTATTTGCTCAAGCTGGATAGAAGTAGTTTATTGCTAGCAATCCTCCGGTATCACCTCCATAAGATTGGATCATTGGATGACAAAGAGTACCGTTTCGAAGTGGAGTCAGCAGAGTAACTACTATGCAGCACAATCACACTGCACCAGTAAATCTTTAGTAGCAACGCCCCATACACTTCCCAGGACTTAGCGAAGATCCAGCTGCTGCGCTAATCGAGGGTTAGTGAAGGCTGGCCAACCAATGCAGACTAATTCCTGGAAAAAGTAACGGCCACCGTGCAATCCTCACATTCTACAATCTGGTTTGGGGTATCATGCAATTGTGATTCTTTTGCGTTTCATTTCGTGTTCCGGGTTGTACGGAGGTCGTAAATCTCATTGGCTGGGGGGGGGGGGGGGGGGGGGCTATGCATAATATTGACTCACAGCACTCTAAAACGTGACCTTTTCGAGAGGCGGGCGGGACCAACCAATAAAGCATAAACTTCACCCACCCTTTCGCTGTAATCAAATCGGTAGACTTCTGTTTTTCTTTTTAGGGTCACATTTACATGGCTGACTGATGTAAAACTGACTCCCAAAGGTAGGCAATCAACAAATAGGAACGCAATCAAGCAGAGATGCAGCTGTTGAACTTTATTAATTTAAAGAAGTGATAGCATTGTCGATAACACCGTTTTATTTCGGTACATACGAGTGAGACCAGTTTCGGGTTTTAGTCCATCATCAGCCCTGCAATTATACAATGTACAAGACTTGCACTTGGTGACATTAGTTGATTATTAACAGATCCGGAATGACGGATAGCATTTGGCGATTAGTATAACACTAAAAGAATGAGAGGATTCTACTCATCATGAAACGTTGAATGACACAATTTTATGTTGAGACCAGTCAAATGTTTTGACTTCTATCATAATGTTATTATTATTTCAAAAATAAAATTAGGCGTTTCGGGGTCTGCTGACTGAGGTCATATTATGACAACCAATATGTTGGTGCGGTGACGCGTCATGATGGGTGGGGGTTCACGGAAGGAGGGGATCGACTCGGGGCGTGGGGTGGGGTTAGAAGGAGTTGTGGTTCTTGGCGGTGACGGGTGGGCGGTGGGAGGGATATTTCTCTTGATCTTAACTTACGCTCGCCCAACCAAATAACCTCCGTAAAAACACATTCTGCGTTAAAATAGCGAAATAGCTTTTTGATTAAGTAGCTTGAAAAGTGAGCAGTGTAATGGTGTTTCTCGTTAGATCGTTAGACGACTGATTCTACTGAGAAAATACAGCTTAGTGGAGGGTTTGCTTTTGTTTAAAGAAAAAGGGAAGGCTTAAGTATAACTTTTGACCCGATTGGCAGGAAAAAGGTGAAGGGAGAAGGAAAGTGCTGGGAAAAGTAACCCATTTCCCACGAAAAAAAAAGACCCGGGGCGACGTCGCTCCCGATGTTGTGGGGGGGTTGGAGGCTTCAAGTCGGGAGTAGCCTTTCAAAGGGTGGGGGTCGAGAGATCCGGAATTTTCACTTGCCAGCAGGTGGCAACCCTCCCACGGATGGGGACGTGATCAGTGTGGGATGGATCCAGGACGGCGATAAAGGGTGTGTCAGGGAGAGGACTCCACGGTGCCGATAGGTAAATATCCCTTCTGTCCAGGTTGTCCCGATGGCAGCTCACAGACTGTCACGATGGTAGGATCAGGTTGCTGTATGAGGGGAATTTTTCGAGGCCGAGAAAAAAAGGAGCGCATGTCAGGTTTCCTACGAGAATTGTATTTCAACCCATGCGCCCCACATTGTATCGTATACGATACAATATATAGAATTCTCAATTTTCTGTCACTATACAATATATAGAGCTATATCTCTATATCTATATATAGAGCTATTCTGTGAACTACTCGAGAATAACCTCCGCTTCTCCAAAAGAGGTTTTTAGTCTCACGATTGAAAATGATAGCCCAGAGACGTCCGTTGTGACCCTCGGGGAAGGCGCAGAGTATGAATACAAACTACCTTGACAGTACCGCCTTAATATTTAACACTTATAGCAGAACTGGGATGTGTTTCAGCTCTGCGGGCAACACGTGCGAAACTTTAGAGCCCCACGCGTCGAGGGGCTTTGCGGACCGCACTTATTCCCGGGAATCCCTCAAAAATGCATACAAACCACCCCCTTTTCACACCTACCGTGAATTCTAATCCCGGTGAGCCAACTTTTGTGGGAAATTCCTCACACGTCTCACTTGTGTCGTTGCCTTTTCGTTTTCCCCGTATTTGGAGTGACCCCTAATCTTATTGTCGACCTAGTGAGGTGCTTCCTTCAGAACATTCAGAATGCCAATAGGCCGCTACCCTTAAAAAAAAAAAAAAACGATGATTCGGTACAGCGATGCTTTTAGAAAACGCTGCAAATTTTACACAATATTCTTTGATATAGGCTAATTGTACAACAATTAATTAAGTTGTTTTTTTTTTTTTTTTGTTTTTTTTTTAGGATTTAAAAACATTATTATTCTGTACAATGTTTGGACCTTGCGTGAAAAATGGATTTAGTGTCCACAATTTCTCGGAAAACGACACCTTATTTGACTTTCTTGGATCCTTCAAAAATCCCATTTGTAGCCCCATGAAAGCCCCATAGATCCCTACAGTGAAATCAGGTCGTTCTGGGACCCCCAAAAATGGATTATACGGCCACAAATACTTGAAAACGACACCTAACTCGACCCTATAGCTAAAAGCCTTCAAAAAACCCCTCCCGTAGCCCCATATTAGCCCCATAGCGCCCACGGGTTTGGACGATCGCGGTGAAAACCTTGCGGGCACAACTAGATGGTAAACCAAGTATTTTGTCAAAATTTCAGATTTTTAAAAATGCCAATTTTGAGCTCAAACCAGTTTTTAACCTCCCAAGCCCGCACTACACCAGTTTCAATCCAGCCGCTCTTGCCCCAACAGGTTTCGAACCACCCTTGAAAGGTTGAACTCGTCGCCTGAAAGTAAATTGACGATGCCGAACTAGTTGCCTAATGTACGACAGGTGAGAACGTCGAACTAGTGGTCTCACTTAGTCCTCACTAGTGGCCTAACGGTACGGCAGGTGAGGATGCCAAACTAGTGGTCTAACGTACGATAGGTGAGGACGCTGAACTAGCGGCCTATTGGTAAGACAAGTATGGACGCTGAACTAGTGGCCTAACGTACGACAGGTGAGAAAGCCGAACTAGTGGCCTAACGTAGGATATTTATATATTACACTCCCGCGTCTCCCTCCCGGGCTAACATTTTTGGGCAGTTAGGTCACGGCTTAAAGCATGTGCCATGCTAAAATGTCCAGTCATTCACAATTTCACCTCTAACCAAAATCCATTTGTCACATCACAAACTCAAGTTTATGATACACTCATTCAGCTCCTTTGTTCGGATCGAGGGTCTCGAATGAATTACCCCACCGACGCCGAAGGGACCATTAGACGGGTGCCATAGTGGGTTTTAAAGCTTGAAAAATAACCTTCATGAATGAGAAGAAAAAAAACTTTGAACCGGATGCGAAAATAGGGCTAACGATCAGCGGCAGCTCGTTACCGATTACTGACCTCGACGAAGTTCTGCAAGGGGGTATTATGTAAAATAATGTCCCGTTCCGTGACCAAATTACATTTGCCGAGGTGGTGAAGGGAGACGGCTAATCGATGTGGATCTTGAGAATCGGAGACGATGATGTTTTCACATCGAAAGCGCCCGCCACCAAAACTGGTTCGTACGTCAAATCTTAGGATTCAGTCCATTCAGCAACTAAGGAACGTGGAATTTTTTTATGTAATGTCATATCACATTTACTAAACCAGGGCTTCGCAAACTTTTTGGCCTGCGGACCCCTTTCACAGAGCAATGTCTACTATTTTTCCGATCTTCAACTGTAGTATGTGCATTTTGTAGGAAATTTTGCTCATAGCGTGTTTCCACGAGAAACGCCTAGTTTTCGAAATATAAGCGAAAAACCGAAGAAATGTGAAAATGTTGAGGTTATTTCGATATTCAACCTTGCAAATTGTGCCTTAAACTGCTGTCTCGTTTACACTCGCAGAGCTTGGAGGAGATTGCCCTCCCCGATCTTGACCTTCCAGGAGGTCCATAATGGAGGTGGTATGACGGACCGCCATCTGGGGGATGGTGTGAAGCAGTTATTCTTCTAGGTCTATGGTGTGGTGTCGTTACATTTCACTGCAGGCTAATAAATAGTATTTATTATTTATTATTGGAATTTTTATTGGAATGCATTAATTTTTCTCAAAGTTCGCCGCGGACCACACTTTAGGAAGCCCTGTACTAAACGATTCTCGTTCAACACATCCTGGCGTTCGAATCGATTTAACGCCTACCACGCAAATAACCAGCGGAAGAAACGAGACAGTGTAAACACGGCCGTAAAACACGTTCGTCGACAAACAATCGATTCTCCGCAGTTCAAGGTGACTCCGTGATATGAGGGGTACCAAGTTTCGAAGAAAACAAACACGCGGGTGAAAACAGAAAGTTTTCGAGGTGAAGGTTTGTCAGTTGGGAAAGAAAACAATCTCAAAAGTGATTCCGCTAGGATCATAAAATATAAACTGACTGCGGGATGAGCGCAAATGGGCGAAAAAATGGGGGGGGGAGAAATCGGGAAATGACATTAGGGTGATGTGCATTACGATGTGAGTGGTTGTGTAAAGTAATACTATGATGTTCACTATTAAAGTGCCTTGCGTGTGAAATTCCGCAAATCCCGGTTCAAACGGAGCTTACATTTTTCATCTCCTCGTTCGTGAGAGCCTCCTGCATAATTGAGGTTCCGACAGTTCGGGCCCAATTGAGCATTAGGAATTCACTGGTGTTCCTACACGGACAATTTCAGAAATGTAGAAGATCCAATACGTGACATTTTTTTTTTTTTTTTTTTTTTAGTCTGTGAAAGAGTGAAGAGGAGTGAAAGAAGAGGATTATGGCAATCGCATTACCGGGCAGATGGGACTGCTGGTGAATAATTCAAGTCCAATTAGTCGGACTTTGAGCCCTTGGATATTAGAATAGTGGAATACCCGAGACCGTGATCCTCTGGGAACCGAGCAACGTGACGCAGGCAAGAGCAAGTTATCTAAAACGATCAAGATCTCCAAATTTCGACGGTTTATTGTAGTAAGTGATTTTATAAAATAGTACTATAAATAGTATTTTATTAAAAATACTATAAATAGTATTTTTAAGATCCTACGTACGGAAACTTAACTCAAGTTGTGCACTTATGAGGTTGGTTGCTGATTGCTGCAATTATGTACACGAGGTGTCTTCGTCTATAGGCCTTTTGCCGAATGGATTTTCGCGTCGCGGTGACGCTAACGTTTAGGTTATCGTGTGAGAAGGTTATGCGACTTGCGGTTTTTGTTTACTTGGAATTCCTGTTGAATACAGTCTTCCAAATCGTTTACTCCTCATCCAAATACCCTCTTGTCTAGTTTCGTGAATAATTTTTCGAATCAGCCGTTATCACTAGGTACCTCAAAAAATGTCTCGGGGAAAAAGTTTTGCTGTTTTGGAATCTGCAACAGCTCCTGGATATGACCCAACAACCAAGTTCTACAGATTCCCTCAACCGTGTTTATTACTGCAGAATTCTCACTTGGACTAATTCTGTAGAATCCCTACATGTGAGTAAGTGCAATCTTAATGTGAACAGTGCAAAATCGTTCAAAGGTGGATGGTTCGTTGCAGAAGAAAAGATGACAGGTAGGCTCCTAATTACAATGTTGTTGTGGGTATGCAAATGTAAGCTTCGGTGGGTACCCACTTCCATAAAGAATAATTCTACGTTGTAAAGTAACTATTAAGTACGTTGTGTGTTTGTAAAATCGTAAAATCTTCGTTCTTCATTGTCTGATTAGCAGGCCATACACGGGCCGGTTTTTTTTAGAGGCCTGACCCGCAGTCCTGGTGCGCGGTTTTCTGACAGTCCTGGCGCACGGGTTTCCGGACTGACGTCGGCCACTGAAAAACTCGTTTGTGAGTGTTCAATCTCATGCCAAAGTTGATAGCCAAACCGGTGGCATCCCTGGTCCCACATGCCAGAGACCAAGGCGACGCGCCGCGAGAAGAATACACTTGATCATCACTCATGAGTGGATTGAATCATCGAAAATATTCGTTCTCAAAAATCGATCGATGGAAAATCAATCGATCTTCCTTTTAAATTGCACACAAATTTTGCATGCAAATTTTACACAAGGGTTTATTATTCTTTGATATAGGTTACAAGTCCGAATATTAATTCTGTCAACAAAAATTTTTTAAATTTTTTTTGTCAACTTTTTTTTCAAAACTATTTTTTTTTAATCGGAAAATATTTTACCTCCTGGGATTTTTCAAAAATCCCATTTGTAGCCCCATGAAAGCCCTATAGATCTCCACAGTGAAATTTTATCGTTCCGGGACCCCAAAAAATGGATTCTACGTTCAAAAATACTTCGAAAACGACACCTAACTGATTCCATAGTCGGAAGCCTTCAAAAAGTTTGATCCGTAGTCCCTTTTTCGCCCCATAGCGCATTACTGGTTTGGGCGATCGGGCTGAAAACCTTGCGGGCACAACTAGATGTTAAACCAAGTATACCTACGGTCAAAGTTTCAGATTTAAAAAAAAAAATTCCTACTGCCTAAAACGGCTCGGACGGACATTTCAGTTTTGGAATCTAGACCTCTTGAAACGGATAATGTCAAATTTTGAGGCCGATCTGGTCATCGACCTCCGTCGCGATTATTCCAACAATAATAAACCAAAAGGAACTCAATAAAACTATCGGTATAAAAATTTTTACCTGTTTATGTTCGTAATAAATAGCAATAATAAACAATATTATAATAAGAGTATAGCTAAGTGCTAGAATATTATAAACCAATTATAGACCACTGACGCGGGATTCCACGAAAAAACTGCCAGGTGTATGGTATTGAGTCGGATTTTCCTCTGTATCCTACCCCATCACTTGACCTAGGTATTATTCAAACGGGCAAACAAAGCGACAACCCCCCCTTCTGTCTGAGTGCTAGTCTAAACCACTACCTAATTCCAAACCAGCAGAAACCATCTCAGCGACAGCACTGAGTTGTCACTCACCATGGTGAGGGCACTCAGTTTGGTAGTCTGGCGCCTTCTACATCACCTTCATCGAGTTTCACTTTTTTCAAGGGTATCTGCACAGCCATGACCCTCACCCACCACAGTCACTAAGCAAAAAAGCCGATTGGAGAGTCTGCGCTAAATCAAAAACTTCCGTAAACACGTTGACAATAGGGACGGGTCAAAACAGTCAATCGCATAACCTTGCGCTTGAGGTTATACCAGTCGCGGTTACACCTCCCCGTCCGCCATTCGGCAAAAGGCCTATTCGCACTCACGCAGAAAGGAACCAACCCCCGAAAATGGGAGTCTCAGGCCCATCGGACTTCACCGTGGGGATCTGTGGGACTACAGATGGTGTTTTTGTTGAGCTTTGGAAAGCAGGTCGATTGAGATGTCATTTTCGAAGTATTTTTGGACGTAGAATCCATTCTTGGGGGTGCCAGACAAACCCAACCTGGTTATATATTGTGATATCCTATAACCAGGAGATCCGAATGAGGTGTCGTTTTTGAAGTAGTTTTGTACGTCATATCCGTCGCCGAGAGCCTTCACCTACTCTCAGGAAAACTCTCCGCGGCCAATTCACCGCCTCACCTCCCCAGAATATAGAATTAGCCGCCGCAAACTACACTATCAACCAACTCATCTTGACTCGAGATTGGAAAAGTTTGTCCTGCAGCGAAATCATCCTTTAAACTCGCCCTCGACGATTGGTTATGGGGAAAGTGAAAATTGAGAAACAAACCCATTTTGTCGAGCAGCCATTCGGCCTCTCCTGTAAACAACAAACACGTAAGATTGATGGCCCCTTCGCCATTTTTCTGGTGGTATCATTGAAACCATCAATCATTAACTCGAGGATATTGAAGAAAAAATAATGGAGTTTTCTTTCCCTTATTTTTTGAAGAAACGCTCCTGTTATAAACCCACGTAAATTGCCAGCCCATACAAAAGTTACTATAAAAAAACGTAAGATGGTATCAGCTGCGGTCTTCTTTAGCACGGAATCTTAAATAAGCCTTAAAAAGGAACAGATGCCGTGACAATCGGCAATAATAACGGCGTTATTTTTTCATTTGCAAACGTGGGAGGTGAGTGGGAGATAAAGTCGTGAAAACGGCAATTTGGCTTCTTCCGTCAACACACCACATGACGTTACTCTCAAGCAAAAAGAGATGATGAGGTTTTGCTGTATGTACACTCCAACCGGATTTAGGAGCTTCCAAGTAAACTTGGGTTAGAGCGGCATTTCGCCCCAATTGATCCCCACTTACCGGCGGTTTTAGCGGTTTATCCCCAGGGAAGCGTGGTGTTCTAAGAATTACCTTCGTAAAAGCCGAGCAATTCCATTAGAAGGCCTGCCGGAAGCCTCGGGCGGAGTAATGTACCGGCCATTTGATCCAAAGCCTCTTAAACGGGCGGTTAATTGAACGGAGAGAATTTCATTTAAGACGGGAAAGACTTGCAGTTTGTTGCAGAGCGGAGAAAAACTCCCGGAATCTGGTAACAGTATCAAACCTCGTGAAACCTGATACCCAAAGCCTTTTCATATTCATGTGAGAGAAAAACGTCAGGAGAATCCCAATCAGGTTGGGAAGAGGCTCGATAATTGGATCGTCGGGGCGCCTTCCGCTCTCTTGTTCTCATCATCGGAAATAGAATACCCTTTCCCGTCAAAGGCAACCCTGACAGGGTAATACTGTTTGGAAAGGGGTACCCGTCAACTGTGTAACCAAATACGCTTTGTCTGGGTATAAAAACCAGGAGATGAGATGGAAGATGCGGAACACGTTTCTTGTATGAGAATGAAGGATTTTTCTCAGAAACCAGGACACGTCAAAAGGCGGTATCAACGGGATCGAATGTGCGGCGACACGATCGCTCAACGATACCAAACGACGACTGTCTTGGCCAACGATCCCAGCATTTTCAAGGGTTGCAAAGCGGAGGGATGTCCAAGTGGCTGAGGGGAGGTCTGCAGTAGATCAATGGCCTGCCTGCCAGATATGTATCTATCCAACTGAAAAATAAGGAGACATGGCACATAGTTTCCTTGCGTTCAAGGACTACCCCGATATAAAGCCTATATATACTAGCCCGATATAAATTATATATAATATATAATTGGATTATTAGGTCACAAAATTGATGACTGTAACAAGAAAATTAAGAAATTTACATGGGACCTCAAGGGCCCAAACCCGCACAATCAGTGAACATTTTACCAAAATCGGATCAAAATATGGAAGTTATCGCTACAGCAAGTACGGCTTGTTATCACGAGATGGAGGCCCATCTCGACTCTTGGCTCAATACTGAAGGTAAGCGTGGGGTCAGCGATGAACCGATACATGTGCAGTGCGATGGAACGACATAAGTGCATCGATCAAAGGACGTGCGATGAAACGAGGCCAGGCGGGACAGGCCCCTGTTGGCAATAACGAGCCCAGTAGGGGACGAGACACAGTGGTACAGAACCCCCGAAAACGTGATCGAAACTCTTCTTTTTTTCATATTTTTCTGCAGATTTGAAAATTGTATCCTTTATTCTTCAGTTCTTGAAACAACCGAGCCACAGCCTTTGGGACAACCCCCCCCCCCCCCCCCCCCATATATGTACCACTCCCCTTATATATAAGGGGCTTTTATGCAGTCATACTCGGGAAGTGGTTATGAAGAATACTGCATGGTATAAAACAATCAGGGATTTGGCAGAGCTTAACGATTGCACATTTCATGGCGACTGGGTTGAGCGGGCGGAGTTGGACCAATAATTGGTTGAGACAGTAGCGCTTTGGAGTCAAGGAACCCGATGCACCATCTGTTGTACCAGGGTGCAAGACCAGCCGCGCTGCAGTCAACGATCGATCATCTCCAATTGTTGCGACGCTGGTTCCTGAAATTGAGAGGAGTCCGTTGCTCTTGAACGATGATACTTCCGTGATGTGGAACAGTTCTAGAAAGACGTGTTAAACGTGCAATATCGGCGTGAATGAGGTTATTGCCCATTCCTTCGGCATCTTCCCGGTGCTGGGAAGACTTAGCTCACGCTACCTGTCCGAACACGGCCTGAGCACGGAACAAATAGTATTGCGGCTAAATTCAAGTGAGCTCTGGCTCGTGTGGAAAATTTTGGCTCATTTGAGTGGAAATGCGGAGAGTGGTGAAATGTGGAGAACTGGTGAAGCCACACAGGTGTTTTGCATGACGAACCTCGATCCATTGAAGCTTAGTTTAAATTCCAAATTTTTTTTTTTTTTTTTTTTTTTTTTCAAATCAAATCAATTCAAATATCGAATCCATGCCATATCATGTTTGATTCGGTAGCATGCTTTCGCTACAACCGCTGCCATGTAGTAATTGTGGTATAGTGGTCACTTTGTCCGACGACTAAATTTGTTATGCGCAGAATGGATTTAGATAGACGTGCACAGCTTCGGCGGGACCATTAAATGGAATTAAAACCATTAAAATTTAATTTCGCTCATCTCCTCTCCCTTCAGTTCGGCATGATGGGGCTCGGGCGATTTTACCCCTCTCACTACTATTCACCCGTCTATGCGGCCAAAGGCATCTCTCGGTTCCTTACCTGAATCCTGCAACCTTGGAAGCCCCACCGAACTAGTGTCTCCATCAAGACTAATCAGCTCCTGAGAAGTTGTACCGTTGTCGGGCGATCAAGTGGTTTCCTCCTTGCATCCTATGGGACCCCTCTTGATTTTCTCCTTCAAAACTCGGCTGCGAAGATCTCTGCCCATTGCCAGCAACCGCCCTCCAAACTCCCCCAACTTTTACAAAATCGGATCATGAATTTTCAGATGCTACAGAAAGAACTTGAATAATCAAAACGATTCAAAGTTGATGTTTTCTCCAAACAAATAAATTAGATTTGAAAACGAAAATTAAATAACAAATACAAGTCACCCAAAGCAAGAAACATCAACAAAAATGTATTTAGATTCTAAAGTGAATATGAAATGACACTTTCAGCTGCGTTAAGGCCACATTAAAAGAATTCGTATCTATCCGTTTCGTCCCTTTGACAGCTTAAAAAAGTGAAACTGAAAAAAAGAATGATTTTACGCTCTGTTTCATTTTTCCTTCGCACCAAGGAGCGATTTCGTTCATTTTACAGGGTGCAGAAGAATTTTTTTTTTTTTTTTTTTTTTTTCACTTCCCTCTTTTTCGTTTGGATTTTTCTCTCGCTTTCTCCCTTTCGCTCTCTCTTCCTCTCTCATTCTGAACGATGAATTATCTTAAGAAATAAAATAGGAAGAGAGGCAACAGAGGCCTGGGAAAATAACGAGGAAAAGAAGAGGGTAGAAAGCTTTGGAGAGACGGGTCGATAAGAGGACGCACAAGCCGCACAATTAACCCTCTCCCGTTTTCCCAGTGAAGACACAGCCGTTTTCACCCCTTAAAACCTTAGGGATGAGCCCGTCCCTAAAACCCCTACTCGGCGAACTTTCCGAAACTAGGAGTTACGCCCTACCGAAGATCGTTTTGATTTTTTTCCTGGAAGTCCACAACAGAGAAAATTTGGCAAAAAAAAAGGTTTACGAATCCTTCCGCTCAAAGAACTCCAAAATATAAATCCCTCCTCTGCCTTTGGAATTTATTGACTTTACATCACATTCAGCCTTCTGAGAATTCGTTATCGAAGTTTGCCTCTAAAAAGTCTTGATTAATCCCTCGGAAAATACCTCACATCCCGATCGCCCGACGGCAACTTTGTGAAAATTACTCGGATTTTTTTTTTTTTTTTTTTTTCTCTCCCTTTTTCGCTACTTTTTCATTCCCTTCGGCTCTTTCTGATTTTGAAAGCATCGACGAGCTCAAAGCCTCGGAGTTAATCCTTCGGGACAACCTGTACGATTCTTTGATGAGTCCTGAGGGATTGATGACCCGAAAAGCCCTAATTACCGAGGGAGATTCCAACGAAAAGTTGACGACTGAAATACATTCTTGAAGAAGCCATTGAACGTGATTTGGAACTAAACAGCTTGTGTTGATTCGTTTTTCGTGCACTTACAAAAAAAAACTCCATCTTGGATTTTTTTTCTGCGCTGAGAGAAAAGATTTTTTTAGTGGCTAGGTTAAATCCGAAATAACCTCGAAAAGAAATTTAAACCACCTAGAATTAATTGATTCAACCTAGAAAAAAATAGGTCCAGGTTAAAGTAACATCGAAAAATATTAATACAACCTAGACCCATATAGAAACAACCTAACCCATTATTACCCGCCCTCTGACCACAACCTGGAATAAAAAAGTGTCAACCTAGACCAAATGTGAAGTTCACATTTGGTCTAGGTTGACATTGTGAAGACCTAGAAAATATATTACCTACCTTTGACTTTTAAGTGGGGTAACCTAGAATTGAATGATTTGACCTTCCATATAATTCCCCTCCATTAAAGTCTCGGTTGTACAACTGAAAACAACCGAGAGATTTAAAAGGCGAGATTGTTACTTTAGGTAACAACCCAGAAGAAAAAGTTAGACTTTCAGTCTCGGTTAAATCTACCGTAGTACCACAAATAGTTTTAGGTTTAAACAACAGTGATTGTAATTCATTCAATAAATTCCAGGTTGTTTCTGCAGTACGCTAAGCGGCCGCGGAGAGCGCCACTGAAGGCGGTGGGCGTTACTTCTCGTTGTCTTGGCACCCCTGCTATTTAGCCGGTAGGGTTGAGGCCAAATCTTTGTCAAATTCTAATCATCTAATTTCTGTCACTATGTGCAGTTATAGACTTGACGTTCACCCCACACCTGTAGTCCCCCACCTTGCACCCCGAAATCGACAGTGGCGCGGTCATGCGGTGTGTAGGTACTCTTCGTTCCCTGTTATCGGTATTCGTTATCATTTATCAATCGTTGCCAAATTGTCAAGTTCAAGGTGTTTAGTTGACAGATTAGTAGGTATGTGGAGAATTTTTGGACGAAATGCCTACCATAGGTTGCAAAATCTGTGCAAAGTCGTTCGCCCATTCCGCTTCTGTCTTGAAGGTCTTGCGTTCTACTCTTAACTCGAAGTCATGTTTCTGTTGGAGATGTGTTTCAAACACGTCGATGCATTAAAAAAAACGCTCCAAATTTTACACAAGGGTTTATTATTCTTTGATATAGGTACGTTACTTGTGCAGAAATTTAATTTTGTCAATGAAAAAAATTTAAAAATTTTTTGTGGATGTTAAAAAAAAAAATTATTTTGGATTTTTTTTTTTAAATTGTTTTCAACATTTTTTGTTGTTTTTTACTTGAAAAATATTTGACCTCCTGGGATCCTTCAAAAATTCTATTTTTAGCCCCATGAAAGCTCTATAGATCGCAACAGTGAAATCGGATCGCTGCGGGACCCCAAAAAATGAATTCTACGTCCAAAAATACTTCGAAAACGACACCTGACTCGATACCAAAGCCAAAAGCCTTCAAAACCCCCCTTCTGTAGCCCCATAGCGCCCCACGGGTTTGGGCGATCGGGCTGAAAACCTTGCGGGCACAACTAGATGGTAAACCGAGTATTTTGTCAAAATTTCAGATTTAAAAAAAAAAATCCTACATACTGTCCAAACGACCCGGACGGCGGACGTCGGACGTACATTTCGGATTTTGAATGTAGACCTCTTGAAACGGATAATGTCAAATTTTGAGGCCGATCGGAGTCTTCGACCCCCGTCGCGAAAACAGGTGTATTATTCCAAGAATAATAAACCAAAAGTCGCAGCTCAGGTTGCTAGCAAAGTTCCCTTTGAAAACTTAACCATTGAACCTGGATCAAAGAATAATAATTATTATAAACGCTTGTGTAAAATTTGCAGCGTTTGTTAGTGATTTTTGATCGCTAGTCTAGCTACCGACTTTTTGCGTTTTCTACTGAATTTATGTGAACGATCTACGGAAAAGTGGTTTCTTGAGTTGGCGTCCCTGAGTTTGCGGGTTTGATTGGCTGACGGGGTGGGGGACTACAGGTGTGGGGTGAACGTCAAGTCAGTTATAGACGTCACATTCAAATTTTTGTACTGAGTTGGAAACAGAGACAACCCAGAAAGATAGTTGAAGTTGATAGAAACAACCTGCAATGGAAGTGGAGCAAACCTAGAAAGAAAAGTGGACCACCTAGTAATTTTTTTAGGACCAACCTGAAAAGAATAGGAAGCTACCTAGAAATTTAACTGGAACAACAGGGATAGTAATTGAAACAACCTCGTAACTAAAGGGGCACAACCTAGAGAAAAAAGGGTTCTAGGTTAATGCGACATGGCTGTGAAAAACATTGAATACCAGGGTGAGACAACCAAGACATTAATGTTTTTAACCTAGACTGTAAATGGATGGAGGCGGCGGCAGACACTGTGAACTTAACCTAGAACTAAAGTGTGGGGGTGGCGCATTTTAAATCTTGGTTGTTTGCATTTTTAGGAAGGTAACTTCACCAGTATTTTCAATCTAGGTTAAATTATATTCAACCTAGGTTAAATTGTTCCACCCTAGAATGAAAACCAAAAAAATCTAGGTTGGCAGCATTTAACCTAGAAAAAAATCGAAAAATAACCTAGAATAGGCCCTTTTTTTTCTCTCAGTGTGAGAAAGGAGATTTCTTCCTCTTCCCCAACCTCCGTATTGATCTCATTACTCCCAGAAGATTGACATCTTAGACGGTATTAGCTGGCCACCAGGGAAATCAGGATATTGTATTTCAGAGGTAGATGTGAGCCTAACGGAACAATGTTAGGAATGTACAATATGTAATATTGACCAAGTTCCTTCCGAAATTCCCACCGTTCAAATTTATATTAAAAAATGCCTGTACAATTTACTTATTCCAGGAAGCAATTTCGTCCCAGCAATCTCGGTCGATCCCATAAAATAATTGTTTATTTGCATTTTAATAGGGTCTTCACCTCCGTTGGGGGTGCCGTAACGCCATAAAGGGGATGATAGAGTATCTTTTTAATAACCCCGACCTCCCCAAGATGAGGGCCATATAAGGCCTTTTTTTATTCACCCGCTTTTTTTTATCCCCACCCCCGATCCCTTTTGCCATCCGAAGCAGCCGGGATTTAACGAGCATGTAATAATCCCCTTTGATGTAAGTAAAGGGATGAAATTTTCTTGGGAGGGGTAACATTTTTATTACAGTTCATAAGTGGTATTACGGCGGATATCGATACGGGTGCGTTGCAATAAGTCGGGTTATATTAATCGGGTGATGAACTAGAGGAACGACTGTGGTGGTTAAGGTCAAGCTGTTTGCTTGAGTCGAGAATTTTTGGTTTTAAGTATCCAAACGGTTGGTTTTGTCAGCCGAACTACCACCTCGCCAATTGTTTTCTAATTATTCAGTCGTTAACGGCCCGATTCGGGGGCAGTTTTGGGAAACGGTTCATTCTGCGCTAATTTCGGATATATTCTGGTGTGTGGGAAGGCGATTTCTCCTTCTATTCCCCGGCCAATTTTACGCCCGTTAAATTTAGCGCATTGAGCGACTGTCACTTGGCCGAGCGAGGCGAGGCACCCCTGACCGAGAAAGCGGTGATGCCCGATAAAGTGGTCGGCCGAGCGAAGCGAGGCCTTATGTCTGAGTGCTAGTATTCCAAGAATAATAAACCAAAAGTAGACAATTTTTCGTATTTGGCCCTCCTTGGGCAGCCTTTCTCTCCTCCTCCTGGAAGCTCTCTTCCATTCCAGACGAGTGGATGGTGGATCTGGCCTCAGATCCTCCAATCCCATGTTAATGGCCGAGCAAAGCGAGGCCCCATTTCCTGATGGTCTGTATTAGAGAAATCAGGTTAAGCCGTAGGTAACAGGCCAACTCCTATTTAAACCCATCGTGTATGCGTTGAAGTGGGCGTAGCCTGATTTCCCCCAAAGGAATTCGGAAAGTTAACAAAGGTCATTCCATAACTCCCTGCGGCCGTCTCCCCTTTTGTGTAGCCTCGCCTCATCAACACCGGCAAAGGGCTTCAGCACGGCTGTGATTACGATCATCCACATCACCTCGGGGGGGCAATTGGACACAGACAGGCACAGTCCGAGGCACATGGCCCTAAAACTCGGAAAACCCTCCCTCTTTCATCCCCTGGCACCTTCATTAGCATGATGGTGTGAATCGTAACGACCCAACCCCCTCGGGGTCCGCCCCCTTTGTGCTACCTTTTTCACCTGTCAACCCGGGAAATCTTTCTCTTCTAAAGACTTCTACACCTTTTTCTCTCTCCCGCTCTTGAAAAAAAAAAAGTCACTGTTATTTTTCAAGGTCTTTTCTTGTTCTAACTTATTTAGAAGGCCCCACTCCCATTGGAGAGACGCCCACTCGATACAGCCCGAAGATCAAAGGCAACCCGAGGAGCTATATTTTTTTCGTTTCCCGCAATCCCATTCCGAGCTCCCCTTTGCTGTTCCGCTAAGTGTGAATGTAATTAAAATTCGTGAATCCTCCTGACGGAGGCAGGATTCTCTTTTGCAAATGGCCTCTTTCCACGTAGAGCTGATTTAAGTGGTTTCGCAGTGACACGGTGAAATCTTTCTGTGCAGTTTGCAGGTTTTTGGACGATTGAAAAGAATCCGCTATACTGGTTCATCAGAATTTTGGCCACTCACAAGACTTATAAGTGGCCTACTTTTTTAAGGACATAATATTATATTAGTATATTATACTTAGTAATTTTTAGGCATATGTACTGTGTCCTATTTTTTCCACCAAAGGACACTCAAATGCACTACCTAAAGACCTAAGAAGGAAACAAAAAAAATAAAATAAAAATGATAGGGCGATTGAGCGGGTCGTATGACGTCGTTGGACGTCGAATAATAAGACAGGAATAATTGCTGTTGTCAGTGATAAACAAGCGTCCTGTTTTGAACGTTTTGAAATCTGGTGCCTTTATTATAGGGCTATCAGTAGGTAGATACCCACAGGAAGGGACACCAGCAAGAACGTCTTGGGTACATCAGCTCCAGTCAGCGGGGGAGCGACCCCGAGGACCTGAGCCAAGGAGGCTATTGGGAGCGAGCGCAGCTTGAGAATGCTCAGGTTCAAAGCTTCGCCCCAGCACCTGAAACGGGCGCCCCTCCTCTACGTGCTGCATAGCGGCAGGCTGACTCCACCTCGACGGATATCCCCCTGACCAGAGCCATCTTCTGTACTGACCTCAGCATTATGAGGTCTCTTCAGGAGGATTCCCAGGTAGAGGCGGCAAGCCAAGAACATTGGAATAGCCTGCCATGACCGTTAACGACATCACATTATGCTATGTGGTTGGTAACTGGCTGTCACATTTAGAAAGCCTGGCACCCTAACACTGTCTCACTCACTTCACCTTCTTTTCTGCCCGACTTCTCATTTCTTTTTCCTCTCATTCCCCCCCCCCCCCCCCCTCTCACTTTTTTCCTGCTTTTTTTTCTCTGTTGCTTCATCCCTATCATTCGTCCAGTGCGTAATTGAACCGTTTACTTAACTGATTATTTTTCCTATTATATTTATTTATTTATTTTAATTGATTGTTATTTTTTTTTCTCTCTCTCAAACTTTGTGATTGATCTTTTGGTTTTGTGGCAGAGTTTTTGGAGTCTTTGGAATGGAATTTTGTAATGATCTATTGCTGATTGATACTTGTGCGCTATGAGGGATATTGTATCCTATGCATAATAAAGTTATTATTATTAACGCCCGTCTGCAGTTATCTACTAATTCTCCAAAAACGTCCAAAACGACTTGGCTTTGGATCTTTAAAATCGACCAAAACCAGTTTTATTGAAAAAAAAAAAGTTGCTGATTCTTTAAAACCCATTGTACAGATTGTACAGATTGAACCCATTGTACATTGTACAGATTGAACTGTCCCAAACCTGTTCTGCTGGTACCTGTCAGAATACGTTGAACGTTCTTTATAGATTGTACTTGAGTGAAAAACAGAATAACCTGTCAGGCTCCACACTTAATTAGTCCAGCCATTGGTACTATAGTCGACATCTCTCTTCCATGTACGGCTTTGACTGCCGTAGCCCCTACAACTGTGACGTCATTGTTGCTTCCGAACTTCCTCTTCCCCAAAGGGAACAGGACGGAAGTGATTAGAGCTTCCACTGAGGCCTTTCCATAGATAACCGTACCGGCTTCGAAGCTTTGGGTTGGACTTTGAACTACGGGCCGGAACAAGCGGGATTCGGAGGGTTGTACAGAGAGAATTTCCCCATTAGGTGGAGGAATTTCCGACGACTTAGCCTATCAATTATTCACGGTCGAGACGTATTCGTCTATAAAAAGTCTTTTGATGTTATACATATTTTATCGGCTTTTCGATTTTTCGCTGCCGTCGACGTCAAACAGCACAGTTCTGCTCAGTAAAAATATTGTGCCCAAGTCCATCATTTGTACGTTCTTGGGCCAAACGAGAGAAGAGAAAAAGATAGCGAAATCACCGCAAATCCACTGACTTCCATCCATTCCTATTTCATCCTCACATTCGCTTTTTCTCTGTCCCTTTATTTCCGTCCTTTTTTTCATCCTTTTCAATAGCTTCATCCCTTGCAATCACCAGACGGTTCCTGTTCCTGCACTCCGGGCCCTCATTACTTCAACAACCTACCAGACCTTCACGTCCGTTTTGTGCCTTCTTTCAGACGTTTCCGCTCATGATTCAGCAGATCACGGTTTTCACAGAAACCCAGCGGCACCTGAAATATTGAAATCGATTCGCGTATTATTGCGACCAACTTCCCCAACTACCTTACGCCATCCATATTCGAGACTTTCTCGGAGTTCCCCCCTAATTGAGAATCACTGGTCTGTGTGGGGGCTTTTTGGAGCCCATTCATCAGAAAGTTGGTCCCCTGAGCCGCACGAGCTTAATCCCCGTATCCTCCACGGAACATCCTCGAGTTCTAACTTGGAAAAACAGACCGAGAGGTAAAATCGACTTTTCGCTGAAGATTCCAGCGTCCAACTGGATTACAATTTGACTCAAACCCGTTTCACATTGAGAATCGCACGAACGTTTGATAAATGAGAAGCCGAGGGGAAAAATTATGGTGATTCATGAAGGCGGCACATGTTGCCGGCTGAGGCCCCGAACTTAAGCGAAATAAATAAGGAAATCCATATTTCCTCTGTCATCGCCCAAGGGTAGGAGTAGTAGGCGGTTTGAAAGCGTTAGGCCTCGGGTACGATAGAAGCGTCAAGCGTCGAGCGTAGAGCGTCAAGCGAACAGCGTCGAGCGTCGAGCGAAGGGGAGTGGCCACAGTACGAGCGAAAGAGGAGCGAAAGGTGACTAGTCGGGAAGTTCCAGTCACCACCATGCCTGCGAATAGACAACTTCTTCTGAGTGAAAATTCAGCTATTTAAGAAGGTCCTTACTGAGAAAACTGGTATGTAGAAGCCGGGTTGGGGTTCATCCTAATGCGCTTAGAAATTCTGATGGGGAGTACAACAAACTTTTCCACAAACCCCAAAACATTTTTTCAGTACACTAGAATGTCGATTGAAACGTTCAATTTCATTCTGGCCACGCTGGAACCACATTTGGAAAAGAAACGTGTCAACTTGAAGAGCCAAGTTTCATTGCAACACTGTCCATCGGGATTTCTTGTTTTTGTTAATGCGGGTTCTAAAATTACTCGTAATATAATAATATTATATTATATTATAGAATAATATATTATATTATAGAAACTCTCTGTATTATAGAAACTCAGTGATAAATCTGACAGATGGTTCAACCATTAAGTGGACCTGCCGTCAACTTTGAGAAATTTCCTTTATAATAATAATTATAATTATTGTGGTTGCTTACTTTGGCATAGAATCGTACATTTTTAATGCTACAAGCCTTATTAAAAAAAAAAAAAAAAAAAAATTATTTCGTGTGTTACAAGACAATTCGACCAGTAAAATTCAGGGACATAATATGTCACACGAAATATATTATAATATAATATTATTATATTATTATTATATTATAATCTATATGAGTTTGGTTAGGGAGAGAGAACGACTCCTCTGCTGAATATATTCAGCAGAGGAGTCGTTCTCTCTCCCTAACCAAACTCATTGGATTAGACCTCTGCACCATCGGCAAACACCCACTTTATAATCTATATCTTTAAAAATGAATCAGTATTTTGTTGCTGATCGCATAACTTGAGAACGGCTGGACCGATTTGGCTAATTTTGGTCTTGAATTATTTGTGGAAGTTCAGAGAAGGTTTATATATAATATAATATAATAATATAATAATGGAAAACCGCTATATTCCGCCGAAATTCCTCTCAAATTAATTCGACGATTCAAATGACGGGAAATGTTAAAAATCCGTACACTGTTAAAATCTCTCCTGTTGAAACATTCAGTATGGGATGTGTGGGATGTATGGGATGGTGTGTGGGATGTATGGGATGTATGGGATGTGCCCGATGTATGGGATGTGTGGGATGTATGGGATGATGTGTGGGATGTATGGGATGTGCCCGATGTATGGGATGTGTGGGATGTATGGGATGGTGTGTGGGATGTATGGGATGTGCCCGATGTATGGGATGTGTGGGATGTATGGGATGTGCCCGATGTATGGGATGTGAGGGATGTATGGGCTGCATATAATTGGTGATAGACGGGAATTTGATAGGTACTTCACTACGACAAACCAACAAGCGTTGTTACTATGAAAAATTAAGTTGACGGGTTGCCACGGGTGCATCATCGATAGGTGATGGGCGGGAATTTGATGTTTCGTGCGACGCACGGGTGTCCCAGCTATGAAATAATGAATTTTCAAAATCTTTAGAAGTGCAGCGAAGCGCGCCAGGTCAGCTAGTATTATTATAATATAAGTAGGTAGGTACCTGTCAGATCAGGATTAGAAACAGAAAATCCAGCGTAATCCACGATTATTAATGATATATATTTTTGTATAGAATAGCATATTGAATACCTACAGTGGAAAAGAAGTAATCAATAATGCTGGTGTAAAGAGAAAGTTTATAAAATTAAAAGATTGAGGTGAGAACAGCGGGAAGCAAAGCAAAGGGAACGTTCGACACTGAGCGTCAAGCGAAAATATTACTCTGGACTGAGCGTCGAGCGAAAGGCCAAAATTCGCCCTGGCGTCCAGGTCACCGAACGCTCTCACCGTAGCCGCCCTTACCTGTACAAGGGTAAACTATTTTTAGAGCGGCCGCACCTGACCGTTTTCGCTCGCTTGACGCTTCTATCGTAGCCTCGACCTTAGGAGTCAAGTGATTAACACCGGGCAATAAAATCATGCACGATCCATCAGCGTAGAATTCGAATTTGAACCGGTTTCGCCTACCTTTGGTTTATTATTCTTAGAATATTCATTGTCTGGCAGAAATCATTGCCCTGCCAGAGGATTACCACCGTAGGTAATTGGGCTTGATCCCCCGATCTGATTCGTAGAAGAAGCCCCTCGCAGCCCCACATGAGCCCCAAAAGTGCGACCTGGAGCAGAAGACGCTTGAACTTCCACGGCCAACAGCAAGTTCAACAAACATTAACTGGTGGGTACAAATGCAGAAGAAACCGTATTCCCGAGTTGAGCGGTTCGTTCTACAAATCGGCGTAAGTATTAGGAGAAGTATTGCTGAGACAGAAGGGGGTCCCAGAAAAAGGTGAGGTCCCTCAAAATGGAGAACGGAGGTTCCGTCCCTTGACTCATGGAATGGAAATCGGCGTATTTTTAAGGCTCACTGATGAGATCTTTTGAGATTCTCAAAAATACACATTTCATAAACAGTTTCGAGAAATCGTCCTAAATGTGAGGGAATTTTATCGACCGAGTCAACATGATGTGATTACCTATATAAAAGCCAGCAGATGGATTAGCCTGCGGGGAGGTTTACCGCACGTCTCAACTTTCAACGACTTGACGGATGGGTGGAGCTGTCAACCTCAACTTGTAAGGAGAAAACTATCGGAAGGTTGTCCAGGTATTTTCGAGAGGTTTTTCGTAAGGGGGCTGTGAAGTAATTTTCCTCACCGAGAGGGTAGTTTTTGTTTCTCTCATCGCTCAGTATTTGGCCTGAACAGTTGAAGCTTTGAGAGGAATTGCGGGAATGCAAACAAGTTGGAAGCCGGATTTGGTGAATTGATTGCGCTTAATCCAAGACCTGGCAGACGACATTGGTAATTCTGTTCCGCTCGTGGGAAAGCTGTATCGGCGTGTTCACTATATCCACACTCCACCGATCCAACTATCCGCCGTCCACTATCTGCTGACCGCAGCCCCCTCAGAGTCCTCGTGAGTCGTCGAGAAAGCCATTAATTTGGAGAGGATCACACACGGTGGCTCAGCGGATGCTTAATTGGAGCGGCAATCAATTACTTTGAAGCGGGAATTCCACTCGTGTCTGCCAGACGACTCTCCCCCGACAGTATTCCACATCTTCTCATGTAGAGGCGCGTCATCAATTTTGATCCTACCGACTAAATTGGCTCGACACGAAACGCTAATCGGAACGCGAGAAGGCATCCACTCGGAGGCTGAGTGCACCGCTTTGTCTGCTAAGTGGACAAAGTGAGAGCTCACTTAATTTTAAACTCCGTCTCATCGCTATGTTGAATACCACAACTGATCAACGTCGGGCAGATCCCACCCGAGTTATCGTAGGATTAGCACTAACACCGCCGAAAATTGAATTTCAGCACAACTCGTTGAAAAATTCGAGAATTCGAGGTATACTCCTCATCGCCCACATCTGCGCCTCTCCTGCATGCAGCAAGCAGCTAGGCAGAACCTTTGACAGGCCAAGCATTGTCCCATTGGTAGTGCAAGACCTCAGCTCCCCTCATCCCTTTTGAGATTTCATGACAACGAATCCAAATTCAGGGGTTGCTTTTTCTAGTGCACGGCACCAAAGGCAGTAGGCCCAGTGGACTCTTCATAGTCAACGATTGCTCTGCCAAATCCTCTTCCTTTAGCTACAGGGGACGTACACTGACTTTAACAATTGGGTGTGAAGGATTGGTTTGAGCCAGGTTAGCTTTCCATGGGTCAATGCCTGATCTGTCAAGGATTTCCCTTGGGTCTGCTGCACAGGCACTGCTGGTTGGGGGCAGTGTAATCAAAATTCCCTAGTGGAATCAAAATTCCCCAAGTCTCCTGGGACCTGACAAAGCGTCAGAGGACTCTTCGCTCTGGTCCAGCCAAATAGAAATGGATTCAGAACCCTAAGAGCACGATAGGACAGTGTGAAGGTCATCCCCTGACCACCAAACAAGGATGTGCGGGAAAGGAGCGGCCTCCTGCTTTCCCACGAGCAGGGGTGGGCTTTCGCGATCTATCGGTCGAACTCAAAAACACTGCCATCCATTTCACTGAATCCGTGCACAGAGTAACCTGCATGTGGGGGATTTACCACTCTCATTAACCGTTATTGTTTTTGTTTTTGTTTTTTTAATAGCCCCAAAGGGCACGCTGAGTATTTCTGAGGGACAGACTGAAGCAAATAGTTACCATTTATTTTTCGCGCTGCACGTTTTTACGTCAAATTCACAACCCATTGTCGCACCCCCCAAAAAAATACACTCGCGGAATATGTGATGAAGGGAATGAAAAACTTTTTTTTTCATCCCCCAATATGAATTTACGTACTTTCTATTGAGCTGTACTACGCGGTTGGGTGGTCACATTTAAATGAAAGACCGGAGAGGAAAGAATTTTCAGAGCTTTTGAACAGAAAGGGCCGTTAGGTGGGGGGGTCGGACTATGCAAAATGAAAGATCCCGGTGAATATTCAATAGGATGTGTATGGGGTCGTACAATACTGCAGATCGAAGGGAAGAGGTGGGACTGAAATTGAAGGTGGTTCAGTGTGTTGGGAGAAATCGAAGTTGATCTGGTAATCACTGAAATGCGGATTTTCTCTGCGATGTACCTACGCATTTTCTTTTCGAAAAAGAGTTGCATTGACAGGTCAGATCGTCTGAAGCCATAGACGCCTTTGGACTTGAAAAATGACCCGTTTTGTGTGGGTGCTTGGGCGTGGTTGAGTTCCCAAGCATTTATGACAATTTTGATTTGTGGGTTGGGAGGAGATCACAAGGCGCGACTCCATGTTCTGGCTGCCACCTGTAGGTCTCCCAAGAACCCTACTCTGTACAATGAGGATATCTGTAGACTGTGGAGATCGTCTCAAAAACTGATTATAATCACGACGAAGGTATACCTCGTCAGCAGTTTCGGGATCAGGGTCATTGAAGATGTCTTCAGGAGGCGACGGGGGCCAAAGATGTGATCAGAGTATTTTCACTGAGAACGCCAAAATACGATGTTCCGAAATCCTCGGCTGGAACGTCGACGGTTCGATCCGAGGGTGCCGTCAACGGCTCAGTTTTGCAGAAGTCTGAATAGGAATGCACAAAATAAATTGAAATATCGATATTTACAATACCGGGAACCGATATTTTTTCTCCTGGAAAGTTTAGACATTAATCCGAAATACCAGCCAGTGTATTTAGGATCAAAGGTATTGGTATAGTGGGGTGACGCTGGACAAAGCAGCTTTGTGCGGCGATTTCGACCCGGGATCGTAACCAGGGATATTTTATGAAGCGAGTACGGTGGTCTCTGAAATATTTAGAGGCAACACTGGAGGTAGAGAAATGTTTCCACTGAGAAGACTTCTCACTTAGTGATATTAAATATTTTTGAGTTGTTGTCACCAGTACAAAGCCCCCCCCCCCCCCCCCCTAACTTCCTAAAGGACTGTTTTTGGTTTATTATTCTTGGAATTATAAGCGATACGCAAAAATAACTTCCAAGCCGCCACAGCTCCGAAAAGGAAAAAATATCCTACAATTTCATTGGTCGACTCATGTCACATTGACCCAATCATAAGAGAGTTCACAAATAAAACATTAGCGAGCGGTATGCATCCTGGAAGTGGTGCGCTCGTGCGGTCGAAAAAGTAAATACACGGCCCCCACCAGATGTCCGTTCAGGTGACAATGAAAAATGATAAAAATACAAACACTATATTAGGTAGATATCCCGAAATATATGATCGCGACAGAGGTCGACGACTCCGATCGGCCCTCAAAATTTGACATTATCCGTTTCAAGAGGTCTAGAATCCAATACCGAAATGTCCGTCAACCAAAATACTCGGTTTACCATCTAGTTGTGCCCGCAAGATTTTCAGCCCGATCGCCCAAACCCGTGGGGCGCTATGGGGCTAAAACGGGCCTAAAGGAGGGTTTTTTGAAGGGTTTTGGCTATGGGATCGAGTTAGGTGTCGTTTTCGAAGTATTTTTGGACGTAGAATCCATTTTTGGGGGTCCCGAAACGATCCGATTTCACTGTGAGGGTCTAAAGGGCTTTCATGGGGCTACAAATGGGATTCTTGAAGGATCCAAAGAGGTCATGTATTTTCAGAGTGAAAAAAGTTTTGAAAAAATTAATTCAAATTAAAAATTTTTTCCAAAATCATCATTGACAGAATTATTTTTAGCACAAGTAACCTATATCAAAGAATAATAAACACTCGTGTAAAATTTGCAGCGGTTTTTCTTAATGCAAGAAAAATGCTTAAAATCCTGACTCGCGTTCAAACGAACTTTAATAGATTTACCAGGCTAGTGAAGAATAAAAATTTTGTGATTTTATCTCTTTAGTGCCTAAGTTTTACCTGCTTATTTAGGGTGTTTTCACTTCAGAGATTATTCTGTTGTTTGAAACATAAAAACTCGTTATTTCGTTCAGTAATTGTGTTTTTCTTTCTCAATCACCTCCTTTTGAAGTTTTGGTATTTTTAAAAGAGAAAAAGCGTCCTGGTTGACCTCTGCGATGATTAGAAGGCGTTTTGACTCGAAATCAGGGGCTCTCCCGCTTCACCACACCTCGAGGGGTGTAGCTGGACGACCTTTAACCTTAAATAAAAGGGGAGAAGTGCCCCCCCATATTTCGTTTGGTGTTCCGTCTGAAAGAGGCGATCCTAAAGATGCTATATTGAGAACGGCAGTATCTTAGCATCATTTTGAATATGTCATTTCTCGAAACCTCAAATTTTGTCCAGCTACACCCCACTTTACGGTAACTAAATTTTAAATCACCTACCTACCAGGTAGCTCTGATGGAACATAATGCCACAACCTTCAAGAGGGTAGACGAAGAACCACCGTTAGCTAAATGGAAACGTAGTTTGCCAAGTTAATTGCACATTGAGCCAGCATCATAAAAATTATTGCTACCTACAAGGTTTTAATCCGACAAGATGACTGGCCCACATAAACTGTTGACGGTTTGGGTTAAATTGAAGGAGTTTTAAGGGGGACCGAAAGTATCAAGAGTTAATAAAAGATAAGTGGAACCAGGTGGCCAAAGTTGGGCTCCTTCGAGTGATGAGTCCCTGAACACCTGCGCCTCTGACATTAGCACCCCTCCATTTAATCCCTTCCCCATCACCCGACAAGGCCCAATCCCTTTCACATAATCCTCCCCTTCACCGAGTCCTCCATTCAACGGGAAAGAAGGTCCATCAGGCGAGAAACTCAAGTCAACGAAAACAGAAAAGAAAATTGGACAATATGGTAAGATAATAGCCGTTAGAGATATCGATCAAGTATACTAAAATCCTGACATTGGGCTTTCTATGAGGTTTTTCCTCTTGTTTCGCGTACATTGTCCACCCAAACAATCGAATGAGCGGTTCACCTTCGAGAAACAAAAGGCAGCACACCGGGAATTATGAGGATTAGAAAAAAAAGAACCGGAGAGGAATAAGGGAGAAAAAATGGGGAAATATGAAAGAAGAAAATATAGAAAAATTCTTCGCCACCCGTGGGAAAGGGGTGGAGCTTAAGGGGTACAGTAATATGGTGGATGTGGAGGGGCGAAAATCCCCGTGGAAAACAAAAGCCCCCAACACATAAATCCGCGGGTGACAGCTTAAGGAGACCGAAAAAACCTCTGGGGATTATTTGGGTCAATATGGGTCATGCACAGACTGCGGGGAAAACCTTTAAAATTTGAAATACGTGAAGCAATGAAAAATATGGGTTCCCAATTCGCACGGTCGGGTTTTCGTTATTCGACAAAAACCATAAAAACGTCGAAAAGTCATCCGATCGACAAAAAACCGACAACGGATTCGAATTCAGCACCCTCGAAAAACCCCATTCATGATAAAATGAGACCGGCAACTTTCAGGTCACTTTCTTTTTAAGAGCAGTGTTTGTTATTATAACAATAGACCTATAATAGGTCTAAACTTACCGCTGAGTTGGTCGAGGTTTCGTAGTGGTGTTGGTTTCAATTGAATCTTAGGAGGGTTGGGTGGGTCTTTGCCCTCGAGGTGATTCCGCTCCAAAGCGTGGTTGTTCTCAATATTTAGAGAACAACCACGTATATCGCCGCCTCAATGCAATAGAGTAACATTTACAATGTATTATACATTGTAAATGTTACTCTATTGCATTGAGCCGGCGATATGTAACTCGGCTGTATGTGTCTCGGCTTAGCGTGCCAGTGAATTCAGTCTGTAGGAACGACCCTGCCGATGTTGTTTCGATGTCTGTTTTTCTTTCCTTTTAGAGGTTTCAACGCGGAGGTAGGTTAACCTACCCGGTCGTTCAAGAGGACCCACACAAAAAAAAATGTCTAATGAATTTGACTCTGTTGGGGTTCCAATAACGGGATCGTTCATCGGATTACAGCTTCCGTGACCCAAAGCAAATGAAGTTACCTCCCTCGGTCGGACCCCATGTGGGCAGTTGATTTGAGAGCAGTATGAGGGATGAGGTTACACGGGTTGATTTGGGTTTTCGTCGGATTGAAGCTCAGCCCGGACTGTTAACCGCAGTAATTCATGCTAATTTCTCATTAGTCAATCCGGCTCGGCGGAGGGACAAACCGTAGGACATTCGTTCAGTGGAAAAGCTCGTTGGGGGCGTTATACTGGGAAATTTCTCCCAAAACCGTGCAACTGTCGGCAAATTATGAAAATCCTTCCACCCGAAGTCCTCCGGCCATCTGCTACGAAGCTGAAAGTCTGACGAAGCGTAAAGAATTGGTTTACAATCATTTAAAGCAAACAGATGGTCGTAATGAAGAAATGAAGAAATCTTCCCAAGTTTTAATGAGACTTCGAGAAAAATCGACGAAGACGAGAAAAGTTCAGCCAAGACGAAAGTTTGGGTGTGGAGACTCTTCGACAAATGGGGGGCCTTTAAAAAAAAAACCAAAGATTCCACATTGACCTTCGCGGGACCCCCCCAAAAAATAGTATTTGACAATCACTTCATTTCGAAAAACTCCCCGGCAACGAAATTACTACCAGGACGTCTCTTTGTTGCTCGAGATGAAAAATGTGGGCGCCTCGAAGTTGGAGCAAAAGGAAGATGAAATAAGTTGGAGCCGAAAGGGGAGAAGTTGGGAAAAGAATTAAAAATTATACTTCAGAGAAAACTCGTTTCAATCGTCGAGGAAGCTCATTCCTGCCGAACAAAACTTGGATTTTCTTGAGTTGGTTTTTTTTTTTTTTTTTACTACTTTGCCGTCACATAATGGGGATTTGGGAGGCGATAAACAACTTGCACTACGCAAAAAAAAACTTGACCAACAAGAACTTTTTATTTTCCTCTCTGAACTTGTCAATAAAAATATAAATTAAATACCTGCAATTAAAACGCTTGAAGAAGAAAATGATAATAAACACTAGCAGAACTTTAAAACACGACAGTTCTATGCAAATGAAAGCAACCCGGGAGGAATGAACAGGAAATGAAATGGAGGTAGATTTTCCTTGGTGAGTTACCGAAGGTTAGAATGGCCTTTCGAGGTAGAGAGCCGCCTAATGACGTCATACATCAGTCCCAGGGAGACCTGTTGGGTAGACCTTACATACAAATGTCTCGCTCGTTATTTATTTTCCCGGCCAGGGATCTTTTTTGAAATGTACGTTCACGTTTTGCTGGTCTTTTCTCGCCAAGTGAATACCTAATTACTGCTCGCAGTGTTGGATTTACTTTTGGTCACTAAAAGTCGGTGGCAGGATTTTACGGTGTGGGATTGTTTGAAATGGCGTACGATTTGTTGAGTTCATCTCCGTAATGCCCTACAGAAGGGTGAGAGGTCAAGTTGAACACTGTGAAATATCAAAAGTTCGACCTCAGAGGCGACCTGATGTACTGCGCATGACCTTTGACCGCTGGAGATGTACCGTCTGTTTAGAGTACACGCCCCCGTCTTTTAATATCGATGGGCTGCTGGTTATGCCAATCCGTTGAAACGTCAATCGACATAATTTTGATGAATTTCAACGAGAGCGTACAGCTATAATTGGATGCCCGTTGATAGAGTTTACAGTCGCATTTATACTTAACCGCTAACAAGGCTGAAACTTGGTTGGCCCCGCGTAATCTCTCCGGTTCAGCCGTTTAGAATAGCGAGCGACAGGAATCTCCCATCCAACCCCAGCCTTCTCGATGGTTGAGTAACTGCAACTTTGCTATTACTATCCCAAGTCGGCATTAGTGATGATAACTCGGGCGGAACCGGCGGTCTGCTGTTCCTATGATTAATTCTGAAGTCAGCCCCTTGGAAATGGCCTGGCAACTCGATTACAATAGGTTGTGTACACTTGGGTAACCCATTGACCTGAGAAGTTCACCTTTGATGCCGCATTGCCAAAAGGTCCAATGGCAAAGTGTTTCATTGGGTGTAAGGTTGGCTGATGATGAGGCCTGTGTATTGATGAGAAGCGAACGTTTCTATCGTGGTAGTGTTGGAGAAACATGAAACGTCCAGATACAGTTACAAAACATAATAGCCAAAGAAGCACGAAAAATGCTTGGAGCCATTCAACAGTCAAAGAAGGGCGAGAATGTAGATTTATGAATCAGCACTCCATTGAGGTCAGATCCTGACAGACCAACGGTTGATCGCTAGATACACCAGCTTAAGGCATATATTTATTTATTTATTTATTTAAGGAGAGATGACGAATCAGGCTATGAGCCGGATATGAGCGAGGTCAAAATCAAATTCCGGTGAACAACCAGATATTTTGAGGAACGAAAAAAGACGAAAGAGGTCGCTACCAGCACCACAACAACCTCCACACTAAGAAAAATCAAGCTGGGGCATGAAGAGATCCCGTAGCCCCAGACTCACATGATAAGGTAGTCCATGCTGCCGAACCTGATGCTGACGACCCTGGTGAAGAGGGTACGTCTCAAGATAGACCAACCAGTTGCAAGATATGAATGCAGACGGTTGCAAAGACATGAAGCCGCGAAGTGAACTGATCAAGGCAACAACAGACGGCGATGATTGCCTTTCTTTATATGCTGCAGCCCTGTGCACCGTATGAAAATCCTTGTTTGGGCAGAGGCTGACCTGGTTTTTCCAATAGCTGGCTCCACTGAACTGATTAATCAATCATCTCCTTAATCATTAACTGGCTATTGATAGGGGTATGTAGACCAGTCAAGCGGTGATGAAAAGTGCCGTATCCGTAACAAAATTAGGGAAGTTTTCTCTCAACGGACCTATACGTTTATTGGGGTGCTGAATCCGCATATAAAGTTGGCTGCCTCCTCCGAGGTCGGCTTCACAACAAAAAATTCAAAAACCTCAACATTTTAGCACTTTTTTTTCAGTTTTTCGCTTATATACCTGAAACTAAGCGTTTTACGAAGATATGTAACGATATAAAAAATTAGAGTAGACTAAATTCCCTTCGAAACCCTGGGGTTTTTCGGCTCTTGGGCGAAAAGGTCGAAAACGCCCACTTCCACCCCCTGGAACCCGATTAATATTCATTATATCGTGATTTTAAATTTTCTCTCTGGTACCTATACATTTTCAACATATTAAATATTAAATATAACAGTTAGAATCAGAAGGATGGGTATTATGAAATTTTCATAATACCCAACCTTCTGCACTGAGAGAAAAAAAGGGCCTATTCTAGGTTATTTTTCGATTTTTTCTAGGTTAAATGCTGCCAACCTAGATTTTTTTTGGTTTTCATTCTAGGGTGGAACAATTTAGTCTAGGTTGAATATCATATAACCTAGATTGAAAATACTGGTGAAGTTACCGTCCTAAAAATGCAAACAACCAAGATTTAAAATGCGCCACCCCCACACTGTGCCGCCGCCTCAATCCATTTACAGTCTAGGTTGTCTTGGTTGTCTCACCCTGGTATTCAATGTTTTTCACTTTCGTAGACGGTTGATTTACCCTAAAAAGAAAACGTTCTCACCCCCCTCAAACAATTCACAGCCATGGCGCGTTAACCTAGAACCCTTTTTTCTCTAGGTTGTGCCCCTTTATTTACCAGGTTGTTTCAATTACTATCCCTGTTGTACCAGTTTAATTTCTAGGTAGCTTCCTATTCTTTTCAGGTTGGTCCTAATAAATTACTAGGTGGTCCACTTACATTGCAGGTTGGTTCTATCAACTTCAACTATCTTTCTGAGTTGTCTCTGTTACCAACTCAGTACAAAAATTTGAATGTGACGTCATAATATGACTGCACATAGTGACAGAAAATAGATGATTAGAATTTGACAGTGATTTGGCCTCAACCCCACCGGGTAAATAGCAGGGGTGCCAAGACAACGAGAATTAACGCCCACCGCCTAGTGGCGCTCTCCGCGGCCGCTTAGCGTACCGTAGAAACAACCTGGAATTTATCGAATGAATTACAATCACTGTTGTTTAAACCTAAAACTATTTGTGGTACTAAAACTATTTGTGGTAGTTTTAACCGAGACTGAAAGTCTAACTTTTTCTTCTGGGTTGTTACCTAAAGTAACAATCTCGCCTTTTAAATCTCTCGGTTGTTTTCAGTTGTACAACCTAGACTTGAATGGAGGAGAATTATATGGAAGGTCAAATCATTCGATTCTAGGTTACCCCACTTAAAAGTCAAAGGTAGGTAATATATTTTCTAGGTCTTCACAATATCAACCTAGACCAAATGTGAAGTTCACATTTGGTCTAGGTTGACACTTTTTTTATTCCAGGTTGTGGTCAGAGGGCGGGTAATAACGGATTAGGTTGTTTCTATATGGGTCTAGGTTGTATTAATAGTTTTCTATGTTACTTTAACCTGGACCTATTTTTTTCTAGGTTGAATCAATTGATTCTAGGTGGTTTCAATTTCTTTTCGAGGTTATTTCGGATTTAACCTAGCCACTAAAAAAATCTTTTCTCTCAGTGTGATTCTAACTGTTATGCAAAAACTCACGAATGAAATCACTGAAATTAGTGGATCGACTTTTACCCAGTCCATTGCTCTTTTTCCTGCTCCCCATCGGAGATTTCATTTAGTCGAACACTCCAGGTCGTTTCTGCTGCCGATTGGTTTACGCTTACGCTGCTGGAAGATGGTATTCATGACCACAAGCTCTGACAGGTTCCTTGGTAAAGTAGTCTTACCAGCGGTCCCATCCAAGACTCATTCATCGGTCAGCTCAAATTAGGGTCTCCCCTCTCAACCCCAACCGCTCATCAGTTCAGCGAGATGGGCGATAGTGGAACCAAAAGGTAGATCAACAACTCAAGCGGCTGACACTAGAAATTTCCCTACTAACTGAAATCCCGACGAAACATCTGGCCAGGGTTACATTTTGTCGCTCCAATCATTCAACCAATACATTATCCTCATTCCCCCTAATTTGCCAACAATTCCGTAGTCATACGAGGTGTTTGCCTTAACGCTATCCACTCATGGAATTCCGCAGATCCCCCTCAGACAGTTGCATCGCGGCGACGGATTAATATTGATGCTGGGGAAACCGTCAAGTTGACTCAGTTGACACAGCATCCCAGTCACAAACCAAGAGAGCAAACAACGCTCGATTGTTTGTCTGTACACAGAACAAGCTCGAAGGTCCTCCAGCTTAAATTCTTCGTGGTGATCCAACTCGCTGAGGAAATTAAACGGAGCAGCGAAAATATTTCAGGAGCCTATTGGCCGTTTTCGCCATTTTATCCGATAAAAGAGCAATGACCCGTGAAAATTGGGCGACAGTGAAAATTACGCGAGCGGCGGACGACTTGCAAATGGCAAAGTGATCATTGTGAAGTTGGCAAAAGGGTAGCCTAGAGAAATTGCTTTTCTTTGAAGGGCAGACGACGTGGTGGAAATGACGGAGGCGTAAAATCCATAGCAACTTTTTTTTTTGTCCATTTATCCCTCTATCTATCCAGAAGGAATGAGCCATCTCTTCCCAGTGTATTAACAAGGGCACTTATTGTTCGCGCTCGAACTGGGACCAATTACTTCCCAAAACAGCACTCCCATTGTCTTGGTGCGGAGACTTTAGAAACAACTTCTCTGCTCTCCCACTCATAGATGTATTGTAAGTGGAAGTCAATTTTGGTTACAGTACGTTTCGCGCACTAAAATTCACAACTTGGTCGTTTTTGTGGGATTGAAATTATTTTTACTGTGGTATTTTTTGTTATCAACCAAAACCTAGTCGGTTTGAAATAGTTTGAGAGGCAGCAGTGTAGCATTTTCAGTTCTCCTGTCCACTAATTTTGTCTCTATGTTCGCACACCATTTAGATGACCTGCCTTCCTTCCTCTGGGCTTTCAACGATGTCTCATTCGAAGAAGGCTTTTCTGAAGTTATTTCTCTCGCAATTTATTTGTTCTGGCCGCCGGGGGGCCAATTATTATTATCTGATGAAAATTGCTAAAGGGGGTTGTGTGTTATTGTCCAGGCTCCCTCGGAGTTTCTTTTATTTGGGTTCGAAAGAAAAGGAATAATGGAACGACCATAGCTCGCAATGACTTTTTTTTACCACATTAAATTTGGCGTAATATAGATGAATCAAGTGGAAAATGAATGGGGTCATAAACGAGGTGGGAAACAAACGGGTGCGGTTGGGGGGAGTATTTACAAACGGAGGTAAATGAGGGAAATTGTGAACGACCGGTTGACACGTGACGGTTATCACGGCTGATTCTATGACCCACTTTGGTCTTCATTGGCCCGCACTGGTTCGATGGAGTGGGTGAGCCTGACCCTGCAGGGTCAACTCATTTGCACAACACGATCGTGATGATTGAAACTAGCCTTACCCCTGATTCAATGAGATTTTACACGAAGAAGTAATAGCGTTTTAAATAGAAAGAAATCAAATGACAAAAATCTTTCCGTTGCCAAAAAGACTGCAAATTTTACACAAGGGTTTATTATGCTTTGATGTGGGTTAATTTTATAGAAATTAATTCTTTGACAATGAAAATATATTTTTGAAAAAAAAAACTTTCTGGATATGTGGGGCAGGTTTTGTTTTTTAAATCAACGAGTCATGAAACGGATAATTTCAAATTTTGAGGCCGATCAGAATTTTCGACCTCCGTTGCGATTAACTACACAGGTGTATTATTCCAAGAATAATAAACCAAAAGGAGGATCGGATGATGATTGTGCTTAGTGCTCTTCATTGCCTCGTCCCCCTGGGTAGGGAGGAGTTCAGGCGAAATTCATCGAAAAATGTCAACCTCCAAGTCTGAAGCGTGCGGAGGGTTGTCTGTTCTCGCAGAGTGGGACTCGTCTCCAGGTGATCCCACATCTGTGGGTAGATCGGAGGTGATTGAAGGCAGCATCGAGACCACGGTAGAAGGTGTGATTGATATAGAGATCTCCATGAAAACTCTCGCCTACTTCGCCTGCACCTCAAATGCCTGCGCAGAGGACCCAGAGGGAACACTCATCTCGAAAGTGAACACGGGGAAAGCCAACGTGGACCATCCAACCGCAAACACCAGCATGATTTTGGAAATGGTGCCTTCGTAGCTCTACCAATCACACCAAACAAAATTTAAATTGACAGGAACTTCTACGTAGGCTCACTCAACACCCGCTCCGCCGGGACAGTTCCCAAACCTGCTATTCAGGCAATGGCCCTGCTGTTGCATCGCATTTTTGCCGCCTTTGGCGTGGCAGTCGAATTGCACGATCCCGTATTGTCGAGCTCGAAACATTGAGGTCGTCGACCAACCTTTGCATTTCAGAGCAGAGTCCAATCGGCTCAGTCCCCACGTCCCATGGGATGCACGATGGCCGTTAAGATAGGAGATCCGAACGGGCCATTAAGAAGGGATTCCTGGATACCCTACACGGCCTGTTGGCCCCCGGCCAGGCATCCCCTTCCTCAATGTCTGAACCCCATCTCCCCACCATACAATAGATTTCTTTCGGATGGTCGCTCTCAGACTACTTCTTGGCTACATTCAATTACGAACGCATTAGAGCAACTTTTTTCCCTCCAAGGATGCTGTTAGGGTTGCTCTGCACCTTCATCAGACAGAATCAGGTCAAATAACCGGAAAAGGCCGAAGCTCCCGATGAACGATGAAAACGCCAGATCATCCCAGCCGCGACCGTCCTTGTTAATTAATAACCAAACCATTTTCATGCAAATTCCCGGAACGATCGTAGGAAGATTGGCTTTGGGATTGAGGAGGGTGGGATTTGTATGAGAAAGGGGTGTCCGGATGGGGGCAGAACAAGAACTAAATATAGTTCAGTTTGTAGTGGGGAAATGATGCGTCGTACGGCATTTCCCTTACTTTCATATAGTGGTGGTTCATGGGATCCATGTTATTGTTTGTCCGGGGCTATCTGAATAAATTAACAAATTTCTAACGAAGTGCCTCACCCATCAACCCTGCCAGGGCCTGTCAGTCATATCGTTCTAAACAAAAGCACCAGCTCTGACAGCTTTCAACGGGAAACCGTAAATTACCGAAAACATGATGTAGAATATTCCGCAGTGAAAGTTGAAACTGACCATAACATATTATATCCCATCATGGTATTTAATTTAATTTAATTTTGGAATATTTTGTGAATTGCGTTTAGATCTCAAACTCTTGTTGTTTCAAGACACGTAAATTCCAATACCGAAATGCCGCCGCCCGGGCCGTTTTGGGCAGTAGGAATTTTTTTGAAATCTGAAATTTTGACAAAATACTCGGTTAACCATCTAGTTGTGCCCGTAAAGTTTTCAGTCCGATCGCCCAAACCCGTGAGGCTAAAAAGGGGCTACATGTGGGTGTTTAATGGGTTTAGTCTATGGGGCCGAGTTGGGTGTCGTTTTCGAAGCATTTTTGGACGAAGAATCCTTTTTTTGGGGTCCCAAGATGATTTGATTTCACTGTGGGGATTCGTGGGACTACAAATTGTATTCCCAGGAGGTCAAATAAGTTGTCATTTTTCGAGTAATTTTGGACTCAAAATCCTTTTTTTTCGAGGTCCCATATCTGTCCAAACATTGTACAAAAAACTTTCTTTTTTTTTTCAAAAATATTTTCTTAAAATCACACAGAATTAATTTTTGCATAACTTATCTATGTCAAAGATTGTTTACTGTGTCACAGGATTGCTAGGCAAGAAGGTAGGGTAGAGTAAATTTAATCTCCAGGAAGACAGCGTGACAGTTCCCGTTCCACCCAACTAGGTACCCAATTCAAATAACCACTTGGAAATCACCCCCTAGAATTAAAAAAAAAAAAAATCGTCTTTTTATTTATTTTTGTTGAGATAATCATGTGTCATAATTTGGGAAAATCACAAATTATATGCTAGTTTCTTTTTAAAAAAAAAAAAACGCTGCAAATTTTACACAAGGGTTTATTATTCTGTGATATAGGTTACTTGTACAGACATTTAATTCTGTCAATAAAAAAAATTAAAAAAATTTTTTTTTTGGATTTTTATATTTCAAAAAAAAATTTTGGGGGGATTTTTTTTTTCAAAAATGTGTTTTTTCAAAAATTCTTTAATTTTTACTCGAAAAATATTTAACTTCTTGGGATCCTTCAAAAATCCCATTTTTAGCCCCATGAAAGCCCTATAGAACGCCGCAGTGAAATCGGATCGTTCCGGGACCCCCAAAAATGGATTCTACGTCCAAAAATACTTCGAAAACGACACCTAACTCGATCCCATAGCTAAAAGCCTTCAAAACACCCCTCCTGTAGCCTCATTTTAGCCCCATAGCGCCCCACGGGTTTGGGCGATCGGACTGAAAACCTTGCGGGCACAACTAGATGGTAAACCAAGTATTTTGCCAAAATTTCAGATTTTTTAAAAAATTCCTACTGCCCAAAACGGCCCGGACGGCGGACGGCGGACGGACATTTCGGATTTTGAATGTAGACCTCTTGAAACGGATAATGTCAAATTTTGAGGCCGATCGGAGTCGTCGAGCCGTGCCGCGAAAACATAGGTGTATTATTCCAAGAATAATAAACCAAAAAAAGGGGGGGGGGGGGGGTTCCTTGCACTTCAAAACCCATGCAAGCGACCCTGATAGAGTTTCTGCCGCCAGTGGCGTTATGGTGCAATGCATAGCCCCTTCAAGACCATCTTTTTTCTCCATAAAGGTGTTCAAGAAGAAAATGGCGATTTCTCGATATTACTGCGAGACTGAAGAAGTTTAGCTACCGTCTCCGTTTGTCATGTAATTTACATGATGTAAAGTTAATGCCATTAGAAATGAAGTACATAAAACGGTGTCAGTGGAGAAATCGGTGATTATGTGCTACAAAGAGACCTGAAGCCCTCACGCATGCAGTAGGTATTCATGACCCCCCTCGGAAGCACACGCGGGCCCAGATAATTCATGAGATAGACATTAAGGATTTACAGAGCGGAGGGGAAGCTTTCCATTGGTATCTCTTGTCAGTGGAGCACGATGTACGACCTATTTGCTCTCCGCAACCCCCCCAAGGGGGATCCCGAACAGGCAAACACTAATCCCAACGTTCCCCCACAGCTAACTGGGTTTTCGAGCGTTCCCATCTCCCCAGTTTTCGCGCCTGGATGACGCAAAAATGACGAACGCCCGGCGATTAATCACGAGCGTTCGACGAAAGTTCATTTTTCCATCTTATCGCGCCCGATTGCGCTGTCGCAGCTCTTCCAAATTGCTACGGTTGAACCCATTTTTTTACGATGGATCGCCCCGAACCCACATTTGAATTAATGGTTGGTATGGTTATGGCAAAAATACAATCATAGCTGGACCGCATTATTGAGTTATGCATTCAAATTACGAGTTTTGTCCTAAAAGTAAGTTTATCTGTATTGTCAAATGCAGGGAAATTTTTGTGAGACTTTCACATTTTTACTGTCCCAACGCCCACGGCCTCAACCACCAGTGGCTGTGCAGCTCCGCCGTTCTCATTACAGAGTTCGGTCCAGGTAACCTCTCACGCCTACAGCTAAGTAGTAAGTATTGCTCTAATGACACCTACTTAGTAGCTCCAAAACCGAGCAGTTTCTTCTAGGGATGGGAAATCGGTAAGAAGTATCGATTTTTTGAATCGATTCAGAATCGGATGCTCCAAATCGATTTCCCAAAAAAATCGCCATAAAAGTATCGATTTATTGGAAAATCGATTCAAAAATCACTCTTACAAAAAAAAAGTTTTTTAATGGGTGATAACAGTAGATATATTTAATGTAGGTAGGATTCAAGAAAAAATCGTTAAAAAAATTTATTGAAAATTAAAATTGCATTAGTTTTCAAAAAATTTGATAATAAACATTTAATCAGACGAGTAATCAGTTTCGCTCTCTGAAAAAGCCATGGCGGACGTGGCTGGTAACTAGTGAGTTTTGTTGTAATTAGCTATTTTCATAATTTTTAATCAACCTAAGACTCGAAATTTGCTTGAATCACTTGAAATAATTAACTAATTTTTATAAATGACGAAAATCGATTCAAGATTTTTTTAAAAATCAGTAGTAAAAATCGATTCACGATTTTTACAAAAATCGGAAGTAAAAAATCGATTCACCTAAAAAATCGGAACCTGAAGATCGATTCAAAAAAATCGAAAAATCGGAACAAAAAATCGATTTTTCCAAAAAATCGGAAATCGATTCCCATCCCTAGTTTCTTCTAACGAGGGAAGGTTAATTTTAGCATCGTTGGTATGTACATGTGTTACACATGTACATACATACTACAGTAGTTCTGGCTTGAGTTTAACTACAGGTTGCTTTCCCGGTTGAACCGAATTCCTCGCTGAAATACGCCCCGAATGACACAAAGAGTGTTAGATGGTGGTAGTGCCTTTGAAAGGAGGGATCGGAATTCATTCGACTCGAGACGTAGGTAAGAACGGGGGAGGCCGAGGAAGGAATAAAGGGGGCGTGGAAGGAGATCGGAGAGCTTATTAAGATGTCCTGCGACAGAACCAATTTGTACGCGCCTCCGTCCCGGTATCATCAAGAGGGTTGGGGGAAGTGACGAAGGGAAAAGCCGATCGGAATATTGATTGCGAATCCAACAATGCGATTGGCAATGAGGCCGGTGATGCTGGAATGAAGGCGAACATAGACCTTTGAGAAATGAACGTGAATCAAGATTGTACAAGCAAAACGGTTAGTCGATATTCTGTTGTCTCGATTTCGGTAATACGGTTTTAGAACTTCTCCCCAGATTGGTTAATCCCTAAAGTCAGCGGCGTTTGTTGTTTCAAGGGATTACGGCCTTCTTGACAGGAGAAGGTAAAGTTTACCTCGGCAGGGCCAGTTCTCCAAACATCTATCGTATCAATAAGCAATTAAGGCTGAGTGCCTTAAGTGAACGAGGAGGGAGTTTCCTTCGGAAGGGTACCTGCAGTGTTGCTATGGCAACCAGCAACAGCTTCAATTTGTGTGAACCCATCCCGTCTGGGTTCACTTCTGGTCAGTGGTTAGTTCAAATGCAGGACTTGGTACTGAACTTAGAATAACTGAGGCACTTGGAGAAGACTGTGCCGTCCAAGCAAGAGCTCGTCTTTTAGAGCGGAGCCATATAATGTAACGACCCCACTTCATAGGCATAGAAGAGCAGTTAAATGCTCTAGTGATGGGGACTGACAATAGGAACTGCTCTCAAAGATACTCAGACTGTGAAGTGCTCGATGAGAACTGCAGTTCAATGGTTTGAAATGCAGGGCCAATACTATGAAAATGACACCCAACATGCCCATGTTTGTTTTGATCTAACCTAATGCAGGGGTCTGGGGTAGGGATGTTGAAAAAGTATCGATACTTTTCAAAAAAAAAGTATCGATACATATCGATACTTTTTGTCCCCGATACATATCGGAGTATCGATACTTTTTTCCGGTATCGGCGCCGATACTTTTTTTCCGGTATCGGCGCCGATACTTTTTTTCATCCTTCACATTTCATCAGATTCAAAACTTACGCCATAGGTAGTTGACAGTACCTCTAACTTGACCAGCAATTATTGAAGAAAGTTGATGTAGGTACCTACCACCACCTCCTGGAGCTGCACCAGCTCTCATATCAGAAGAATCAGTCGTCCTCGATCAAGGGCGGACCACCAAAATGTTGGCCCAACCAACCAACCCAACTCACTCATCACAGAAGAAATTAGTGTGGCCACAGCTACACCAAACGAGGGAATGTTCCCCTTTTTGAAGCGAAGTCTTTTATACGGACGCCCCCCCTCTCGCCGCTCGGGTAGTCTCCCAGTGAAAATCGTGAGTCGGTGAGTGAGTCTCGCGTGAGTCACGGCTCTTCCAACCCGGCCGCTGTCAAGGAAGTCGGAAAGACGTACTCAGAACGGGTGGAATTCGGGGTGGGGCTTCATGGACCTTACAACGGTGGAGGAGGCGGGGAAATTTTGAAGCGAAGTCTTTTTTTTTGCCGACCTTTTAGCTACGAATAGGGGGGGGGGGGGGGGGGGTCGCAGACCCGCCCTGTCCGAATAAGCGCTCGGCCGAGCGGAGCGAGGCCTTATGTCTGATTAAGCGGTCTGCTTTGAGAACTCCCCCGGCCGAGCGAAGCGAGGCCCTACGGGGGGGGTCTGGGGGGCAGAGCCCCCCAGCTGGGTGCGCAGGCGAGCAAAGCGAGCCGGAGCATCTAGTAGGACACTATACTGGCAGCTGATTTTTGCAAAATGATAAAAGCTTCGCTTCCTTTTTCATTCTCCCGAGGAATGAAAATATTTTTTAACTTTCAGGAAACTAAAAAAAAAAAAACAGTTATTTAGCTATTTTTTCCAGGCCCTTTTTATTTTTGCTACTTGTACCTACCCCCCGAGGCTTGGAGCAAGGTTTTCAGTCCGATCGTCCAAACCCGTGGGGCGCTATGGGGCTAAAATGGGGCAATTGAAAGTTTTTTTAAAGGCGTTTGGCTATGGGATCGAGTTGGGTGTCGTTTTCGAAGTATTTTTGGACGTAGAGTATATTTTTGGGGGTCCCAGAAGGATCCAATTTCACTGTGGGGATGTAAAGGGCTTTCAGGGGGCTACAAAAGGGATTTTTGAAGGATCTCAGGAGGTCAAATATTTTCTGAGTAAAAAATAAAAAATATAAAAAGAAAAACCTTTTTTTCAAAAATTTTTCATTGAGACAGAATTAATTTTTGCACAAGTAACCCATATCAAAGAATAATAAACCCTTGACTAAAAATTTGCGGGCGTTTTTGAAAAGTATCGATACTTCGATACCGATACTTTATTGAAAGTATCGTATCGATACTTTTAGATACTGTCTGGATGTATCGATACGATACTGTATCGATACTTTAGAAGTATCCAACATCCCTAATAACAAGGGCCATGCTACAACAACCACCATCGGCAATATTCCGCCTGACAAAAAAGAGTTACTCTTTTTTTCCTACGTAGTCCCACATAGGCCCCACACGAAGTTGGGCATTTCCTCCCTTTTCAACATCCTCCCCACCACATTGAAGGGACTTGAAAGGGAATGAGGGGAAATCCACTGCCTTCCCCACAGTAACAGCCTTTTCAGGTTATTGACGACCCCCCAAAGATAGATGATCTGTGAAGAAGTTCGCCCAAAAGGCTGATTGCCTACATTTTGTTCGACATCATTTCGCTTGATTTTCTTTCAACTGAAAGTAATGAGCTTAAGTTCCCTTCAACTCCCTTGTGAGGCTTCATTGATATTGAAAATCAATTTTTATTGTTTAGTCCTTTCCCGAATGAAAATTTTGATGAAATTAGCGATTTGATTCAATCAAATACTTCTCAGCTTATTACTCGGGATTTGTACCTCAAAAAAGTGCGCCTTTTTACCCGTCCCCTTCCATTTTGCGTGAAATAACATTAACCGCTAGGGTGAGCTAGTTGAAGGGGATGTGTTTCATGGAGGTTACCTCTAGCGGAAGGGATCTCCCTTGGGTTAACGTGAAAACTCTCAGGCCGGTTGGCGATAAGCCTCATGCAGAAAAAAAAACGTTAAAACGGTTGCCTGTTTTTGATGGGTCTTTGCGGAGGGGACGATAAGTGCTCAAGAAGTACCAAACGTGAAAATTGAAGATTCCCTTCAACCCACATTTCAATTAAATAAAGCATCCGTTCTAAAATGTAAATACGTTGCAACTCCTTGCAAAGTGCAAGTTCTAGCAAACTGCCGAACTTGTAGGAAAAGGCCGACACCGAATGCCCCGTAATTGGATTTTCTTGGCGTTGCGAATTGGTAATGATCTGAGGTAATTTACTTTGAAAAGTAGGGATGGGAGCCTTTGTAGTTAAGCAGTTTGTTACCCTTGCCTGGGGAGCGGTGGAAAAAGGGGTTTAAGACGAGGCAATTTCAAAGCCATTATTCTCCGAGAAGAGCAAGTCGCAAAAGAAGACTGAAAAGAGCTCAGAAAAAAAAACTCGACTTACTCATAAAGGTATAAAAACTGCTGTGCGGAAAGAGGCAATAACATTCAGAAATGATGAAGGTCGGTAATTACGCGATGCAGGTGCTCCTCCTCCCCGTTTAGGAATACAGTAGCTCTAATGGCAGGGCGTATGATTTCTTAAATCGAGGTTTTTTCGGGGCACTCAGGAAGACGCTTACGTTGGCAAGACTGTGACACAGAGGGGGTTGTCCGCTCGAGGCCAAACGTGAAATTTTTATACCGCGAGGGGTTCGGTAAGAGAAAACGGCGAAAACTTTTTCACTGCAGCGTCGCGCGTTTAAAATGAAAAATGCAGCTGAGCCGTTGTTTAGGTTTCATGGCAAGACACTCAAATGACAAACGCACGGCCGGAAAAGGACAGACTTCAATTTTTCCAATAGGAAAATTTTAAACTCGCGTTGCACAAGTGTAACTTCGCTTGGCAAACGCCCAAACGTTTATTCCCACTTTTGATGTCGAAAACATCGCGTTGCATGTCACGAGCTAATTCGCCGCTCCCCAGAAATGAAGATAAGCCGATCATTAAGGCCCGTTAGGAGATGACTGTATCGCTCGAATGAGGCTACACATTTCCCATTTGGAAACGGATTCCCTCGCTCTTGTAACGAAACAAAATATTTCCTTTTTTTCACAATTGCCACACTTCAAAAAAACTGTTGAAACATTTTAAATTTGAACGTTTAATTTGACATTAACCTCAAACGTTTCACTTCCTCCAATTTATCTTGAACGCTCCATTTTGGTTTATTATTCTTGGAATAATACACCTATGTTTTCGCGACGCGGGTCGACGACTCCGATCGGCCTGAAAATTTGACATTATCCGTTTCAACAGGTCTACATTCAAAATCCGAAATGTCCGTCCGCCGTCGGCCGTCCGCCGTACGCCGTCCGCCGTACGCCGTACGCCGTCCGCCGTCCAGGCCGTTTTGGGCAGTAGGAATTTTTTTAAAAATCTGAAATTTTGGCAAAATACTTGGTTTACCATCTAGTTGTGCCCGCAAGGTTTTCAGTCCGATCACCCAAACCCGTGGGGCGCTATGGGGCTAAAATGGGGCTACAGGAGGGGTGTTTTGAAGGCTTTTAGCTATGGGATCGAGTTAGGTGTCGTTTTCGAAGTATTTTTGGACGTAGAATCCATTTTTGGGGGTCCCGGAACGATCCGATTTCACTGTGGCGTTCTATAGGGCTTTCATGGGGCTAAAAATGGGATTTTTGAAGGATCCCAAGAAGTTAAATATTTTTCGAGTAAAAATTAAAGAATTTTTGAAAAAACACATTTTTGAAAAAAAAATCCCCCCCAAAAATTTTTTTTGAAATATAAAAATCCAAAAAAAATTTTTTTTTAATTTTTTTTATTGACAGAATTAAATGTCTGTACAAGTAACCTATATCACAGAATAATAAACACTTGTGTAAAATTTGCAGCGTTTTTATTCTGAGCTGTAAACAAGAAACCCGTACCTCTATTTTCTGCTTTGGTAGCCTCCCTGAAATAACGACGTTACTTTTAGAGTGGAAGATTTAAAGGATTCGGTTGACAGGGGAAACAGCTATGCAGAGGTAGTACAAGGTTCCCCATCAACTGCGATGTATCCCCGGGGGGTCGTAAAAAAACGGAAAATATTTGCTGCCGTTTCAACCTGTGACTTGTCTTGATTTCCCTCGATCGTGTTAATGCGTATTTGAAATTGACGACAAAGTTTTTCCGCTCCTCGGTGAAAATCGTTACCGCGCTCAACCAACTATGAAAAGGGCGCACCGGCGATGGCCCCCCGTCACATTTTCTTTTTCCTCTTGTCCGAACAGAAGATGGAATCTGAGATGGCAAGATAGGCAAAACCCTTTAGAGGGCTAAGGAAGGGCACAGTTTTCTTTTAATGGTGCGCCGGGTAAAAATGGTAAAGACGGGACCTGGAAGAGAGGACTGAATCCATTATTTACCGCTAAAGGCCCCTCAGATTAAATTTCGTCTTGAAAGGCGGGGCTTGTAGAAGGGAGAAAAATAAACCGAAATGGAGTTTTCCTCTTTTCAGAGCGCCCAAACAAAGGTGTTGGAAGACGGAAATAAGTCTTAACTAGTGCACATTTCAAGGCTTGTCACACGCAGAGACTTCTTTAGCTGAACATTAATTTTTCAGATATTAATAATATTAGGTGTCTAATATTCGTGTCATATTGTGACATATATAAACATTCCACAGCGTTCCCACGAAGGTCGCAAAATGATGAAATTGCCTCCGTTGGGACCTAAATATTGTAGGAGTGGTGCATCAACAATCTGTCCTTAAATATTGACTGATTGATCAATAATGAAGTATGTTTGAGACGTTGAAATAGGACGGATCCATGAGCGATATTACGGGAAACTCCTTTACTCTCGAGGTCAATCAAAACGATGGAATTGAAAATATACATAAAATTACAATTGTTCGTCTTGATACCAGACCAGTATGTCCATGACGTTCGATGAACACTTTGGCGGGTTCACGGTGAGAGGTTTAAAAAACAACTTCAGGGGGTGAAAATTGTTGATAATTTCATGAACTTTAAAACCGTTCAGGCGATCAATATCGCTAGGATCGCTTGTTCTCGAGTAATATTGGAGAAAATGAAAATTTCATTTTAATTCACTATTTAATAGACAGTCAAAATCGTGGTTTTAACGCTGCCCAAGAGCTGTTGCATCGAAAATTTTGTTGGGAAACCCTGGAGTCTCCTGGCCTGGAGATAATCAAATTGAATAATACGGAAAGAGTACCTAAAAGCAAGGCACAGGAGAACAAGGGTCTACAAGTCTTGGGTTGACTATGCAACCTAAGTTGGGGTGAAAGTACAAGCTATTGTAAATACTCGTGAATAATGTTTCTTGACAAAAATTGCTTGGAACTTACTACTTTTTCTTACGTCAATACAGAATTAACCGTGATTTTTTAGGTCGTTTTGCGGTTTTCCAGCTATAACTGGACAACTAAGCGTTTTAGCACGAAGACCACTCTATTATTTATATATTCAATAATATTGACCACAGGGAAAGAAGGGGGAAGGTAACTTTTTTTTCGAAAATGAGTTAAGGTTGGCAACAAACTCTCCCAAGGATGTAGTTTCATAATACGAGATCAAACTTGGAAAAAAGGAGGAGGGTCTGCAAGAAATAGCCTATGTTAGATCTGAAATTACTGGGAAAGAAGGGGGAAGGTCCGAATGAAGGGAAAGAAAGGGGAAGGTTTGAAAGAAAACAGGGAAAGAAAGAGGAAGGTACTCCGTTGGCACGTCTGGTGATAGCAAACGTGTGATTACCCGATTGGACAATATTGTTTGCCACCACGGCTTTACACTGGTGAGTCAATAACCAATGTTCTTACCCACCTTTAGACTTCAATGATATTATAAAAACTCGGACCTATGTAGGTAAGGAAAAATAAATTGTTCATTGGGGCTATTAATTTTCGTGTTTCTATTCCAGGCCGGCGACCGATTTCTTTTGAAAATGAGGATAGAGAGTAGAAATTGTCCATTCACACGGGTTGTGAATGGACAACCCGTGTGAATGGACAATTTCTACTCTCTATCCTCATTGATAGACCTCACACAACCCCAGGACACTATATGATCTTCTTTTGAAAAGTTTAAGGCTTTACTCCACTTGAAACAGTTTTGTCAGTCGATGGCAGCGAGGAGATACGTTTCAAAATTAAAAAACCCTGGAAATTCTCCGCTTCACGGAAAAACATTGAATCATGGATATGTTTACTGTAAACTCGTCGTCACAAATTTTGGTTGTCGAGTAGAAACAGTTTCTAGTAACCAACCGCCAAACTTCCTTACAGACCAACCATGTGATTATAGTTTTCGCGATTATGTTGTGTAACAAATTTTGGTGTCGTTTGGTGTCGCAAATTTTAAAATGACCCCCAGCCCAAAAACATATCCATGTTAATACAGACGCAAGGAGGGCAAGAAAAGCGGCACACGCGGGGAGTAGTGAAAATTATAAAATTGTCCTTTTTTCTGTCACTCTCCCTCTTTTTTCCCTGTTCTCTCTATGACCCTCCCCCTTCTTTCACTTTTTTTGAGTAATGGGCTTCTTGAAAAGGTCTGAATTCAGCATTTCTGACAACATATTCGGATTCAGCACCCTTTAAAACCCATACACCCCAATTTTTAGTTCGAAAATCCGTATAGGTATGTGCTGAGCTGTTTTCGAAATGTTAGAGATTTTGAAATGAACGCCGGGCAAATTTGACGTCACACCTCGCCAGGCTGGGCGTCGAGTAGTTGGGCACTGAGCCTCTAAATAACAAATCTGAACAGAATCGGAATAAAAACACTTGGCCCACGTCGATTTTTGAATAACCTTCTTTGATAATAACCTCGATGCTCAATTTTCGAATGACCTTCTATAATGATTAACCCGTTTTTCGATTTTTGAGGTCGACTTTTCGCGTAGCAAAGTTGGCTGACTTGCGTAGATGAGAGAGAGAGGGATCTCCCGGCCAATCAAAAGACGACGAAGCAGCCCACGTCATGTACCCTCTCCAGACCTTGGAATTCAAATATCATATTTTTCCTAAGGCCCTATAAATAATTGAAACGGGGTTTCTCCAATATGGACCCGTTTTCGTAACTTTTGAAGCACGACCTTTGCAGGAAAAATATTTTCAAAAATCATTAAAGGAGCTCATTGTGGATTTCTTTTTTTCAATAAAATTATTTACAAATTGTGGATGTTCATTAATTCATTTCTCTTTCCGTTATATCGTTAGATGAAAGTTTAACTAATGAGGAAAAATAAAACGACCCAGCCTTTCATGAAGATGGATATGAGTAGAACGCGTCAAACTTTCAATTTCATTTTTCTCAGAATGGAAAAATTCACACATTCCCCCTTCTTTCCCTGTGGTCTTCATATATATAATAATTGAAATAATAAATAAATAAATAATTATATATTCAATTTATAAATTGAAGTAGACAAAATTTCCGACAAAATGACCTGATCAAACTTAATTTTTCACCAAGCTACATGGGCTCCAAGATAGACAAAATTGCCCAAAATGGCAAAAACTACCAGAAAACATGGGTTCTCGCTACGTTTATTGCTTGCTATTTACATACTTGTTGATGATATTTTAATTTATTTTCTTATTTTGCTATGTGAAGGGATCCCCCCCACTAACATATCCCCAACCCCATACGGTAGGATTAACTATAAATATAGTCATATTATGACTTACTTACTTGAAAATCGCGGTTTTCAGGCGCTCCTGAAGTTAGCACAAGGTTAATCATTAACAACAAACTATTTGTCCGCATCTTGGGCTATAGCACCCCTGAGTGGGTAGAAACAACCTACCAAAGTTGCGGAAAGTTCGGAATTTTTGCAAGGCAAAACCACCAGGTGACTGGACTATTATGGTTGGACTATTATAATGAGGGGGGCTGTGTGCTTTTCAACGGCGCCTTTTTTAAACAACTCACACAACACACATCTCGACATCTCTCGTTTTTCAACACACATTTCGACTGAAGATGAAATGTTGACATTTTTGGAAGAATAATTGCACTTGTCGAACTTAACCGACAAAATGGAATTTTTAGTTAGAACAACTAGAATTTGTTTTCGCCTTTCATACAGCAGGGTTTGAGTCGAGGTTTGATGAAGTATTCATCAACTTTGAGGATGTTGAACTACTCCAAACTCAAACTTTTATTTATTTATTTTTTTTTTTTTATTGGGAATCTTGAAACAATAGATTTTGAGATAATGTATTTAATGAGGGAGGTCTTGTAGGAAGAATTTGGAGACGAATGAAGTTTTTGTCGTCCTTCGCCAAAACATTGCATAATATGCAAATATTATGCAAATATTATTTGATTACACTTCGCTTTTGTTATTCTTACAAGTTGAAAGATCGAGTCAAGCAAATACCGCTAAAGTCTGGGGTAGCTGGCCGGGTGTCTGACAACCTGTCAGTTCGTAGGTCAGGCCCTCAGGGATGAACTTATTCCACACGATCGTACTGTCTTCAGCCGAGTTCCGTGTAGAATGTTGGCTAAGAGATAGAGACTGCGGTCGGGCAGATAAAGTGGTGTAAGGGGTTGGATGCTTCAGCTTTTCCTTTTTTTTTTTCCTCCCCTGAATAAAATATGCCGCCTTCCTCCGCGTCACTTCTTTTAGACCGTTACTTTGAAGGGCACGTGAACCCCCGAGGTACGTGTACGGTACCTTTGACGTTCCGTGAAGTCGTGGGAAGTTAAATAAGGAAAGCCCTCTCTTTTCACAATGGCCAGAACGGGGTAGAGGAAGAATGATGAGACCGTCGAATTCTCTTGCACGGTTTTCAATTCCTGCAGACACCTGCAAACATTTGGAATTGTACTTCTTGCAAGAAACTTGATCCACCAGTGATTGGGAAACCTTTAGTAATCCCTTCCATTTCTTGTACAATCCCCGAAAGCCCTCAGGACTTTACAAAGAGTTTCTTCGAAGCATCTTAAAATGCTACGGCACGGACCAGCTTTAGGGCCAAAATGGAAAATTTATTACCGCTATTTGGACCCGTGCTGTTGTTCGCTTTGGAAATTATAATTGCGTGGTCAGACGAGAAGGTAGGCGTCTCTTTTATTGATTTTAAAACTAGGCACTAACAGCTTTTCGGGATGTGTTGAAGGAGATTTCAGAAGGTTTTACTCGGTATGGGAGGGGGATGAAAGGGAGTTTTTGGAAGTTCTCCAACTAAACGGGTTCTCCCTCAATGGTTCCTTCGTAATGAGCGGTAAAGCGGGTTGGTGAGGGCTTGATTAAAAGCTTCCGCAAACGAACTATTCAAAAGAGGATTTCAATTTAATATTCCTCCCTACAAAAGGAGGTGCGCCATCAACAAAGAAGCGCGAATGGTTTGGTATTTTCCAAAAAAAAAAAAAAGCAACCAAAGTTTTGCAATTTAAGTTTAGCGAGTTTCAAAGATAAACAATGATGTAAGTATACGTTAGGATTAGGACGCTAATGAAAAACGCTGTAAATTTTACACTAGGGTTTATTATTCTTTGATATAAAAAAAAAAAATTGTACAAAAATTAATTCTGCAGGATTAATTTTTACACAAGTGTGTAAGAAAATATTTTTGAAACAATTCATTAAAAAAAATCTGTATAATGTTTGGACTGATTGGAACTGCGAAAAAATGTAGTATGCGTCCCAAATTACTCGGAAAACGACACCTTATTTGACTTCTTGGGATCCTTCAAAAATACCACTTGCAGCCCCATTAAAGCCCAATAGATCCCCACAGTGGAATCGGATCGTTCTGGGACCCCCGAAAAGGTATTCTACGTCCAAAAATACTTCGAAAACGACACCTAACTCGACCCCACAGTCGAATACCTCCAAAAACAACTCCCGTAGCTCCTTTTTAGCACCACAGAGCCCCACTGAAAACAGTTGCGGGTACAACTAGATGGTAAATGAGTATTCTGTCAAAATTTCAGATTTAAAAAACAATTCCTACTGCTCCAAACGGCGCACGGACATTTCGTTTTTCGAATTTATACATCTCGAAACGTATAATGGCAAATTTTGAGGCCAATCAGAATTTTCGACCTCCGTCGCGATTACATAGGTATTCAAAGAAAAAGAAGCCAAAACACTGCAAATTTTGCACTATCTAGGGTTATTCTTGTGTACAAATTGTGCGAAAATTGATTTTGTGTCAATAAAAATTATTTTTAATAAATGAATAAAAATAATAGAAAAACTCCGCTTCCTGGACTCCTTCGATCTTCGCTACCTAGCCTAGCAGTTTTAATTATATCAAGCTGCGAATTTTATTTAATTGTTCTTTGGCCTAAATTATCCAAAAATTCTGTCAATGCAAACTGAATTCCTGTACTTAGAGCGTTTGGACAGATGTGGGACCCCAAGCAACGGATAATGTCCAAAGTAACTCGGACACGTCATTCGACTTCCTGGGATCCCTCAAAAGTCCCATTTGCAGCCCCATGAAAACCCCCGAGACCCCACTGTGAAATCGGATGGTGCTCGGGCCCCCAGAAATGGATTCCGCCTCCAAAATGCGTCGAAAACGACACCTCATTAATCTCTCGTTCGATGTTCATCAAATAACCTATTATCAGCCCTATAAATCGCCAAAGTGTATACACTATAGACAGATGGGTCGGATACCCTCATGAATGAATTCTGCGACTAAAAGTGCTTCGAAAACGACACCTCATTCAACCCCCTGGCCAAAATACCTCACAGATCGAAACGAACCAACAATAGCACGTAAATTTTAAAATGATTACATTTTTTGTAATTCAATTACATTATGTAATATTGCGAATGCAATATTCGACGTCAGCTAATTTCTAATTGGACATCCTCGTCGTTTCAATGTTGTTACGCCATTACAGGTTTGCAGAGTGCGAAAAGCTCTTTGCCGAGCTAATTCCTAAACCTAGTTTCCCATTTGGGTCCACTGGCTCGAATTAGACTCGTCGATAATAATCCCACAGGGCACATCGGCGGGATCGTTGCTGTGGGGCCACGGTTCGCCCTTTTCCGCGTACCCCAACCCTCCCTCCTTTGCACAACCATAACGAAAACTGTAAACTTCCGCTTCGAATGAGTTCAAGTACCGTGAAATGAGGTTATAAAAGATGGGAGTGAGGGGGAGAAGGAATTTCCACCGTTCGGACCAATAAAAACGTAGTAGGCGCCCACCTGTGATAGGGATCAGTATTGTTGGAAAGGATCAAACGGGAAAATTTGTTCTGCCATTTTGGTGAGACTAAGAAATGTTTGGTCACACATTTGCATAAATAACTTCAGACCAAATAAAGTAAGGAAAGCAGAGAGGAGGAAAAACTTTGGTACAACGCAAGGAGCCTGGAAGAGGCCTGGGGTTTCCCCCAGGGGTCTCCCACCATAGGGACTCAACCTTCTCCAGGGCAATAGCTGGAGAGAGGGTGCGCCTCCATGATGGGGTGTACAGTACATAGTATATATTGACATGTACCCCATCAGGGACCTCATTCTTAGTAATTCACCGAGTAGCAAAACCTCTCTTCTCACCTCTCTTCTCTTCTACTCCTCGGCGCTACAGCTCCGAGCTGGCCTCCTTAACAACAGTCCGCCAATCAGCGCGATCCTGTGCTCTGGACCTCCCTCTTACGGATCTGGGTGATTCCAAAAAAAACGGAAATTTGGGGTTTCGTTTAGGCCGAAAATTTTTCCATCGTTTTCTCTAGAAGTGTTATTGATTCCCGTCCAGGGAAAGCCCTAGTTTTCGAAAATATATAGGGTGAGATACTTTATGTACACCCCAAAAAGATATCACTACAAAACCACGACGGATTTATGTGCTTTCCTCAAGACCATCACATGAATTGGTGTTGGTATAACTATTGAGGAACTCAATATATATTCCCAATTACTTTCAGTATCCGTAGCCAGTAACCGAATATAAAATATAATTAGGGTTAGAAACTAGATTTGAAGGTCAATATCTGCAACTGAAATGGAGGCGTGAAGGACTTGAGTTTTCGTGATGGTCTTGAACTTTTGTGTGAAGGTTATGAACTCTTGAGTGAAGGTCATGAGTTTTTCACAATGGTCTTGCCTTTTACCTAGTAATAATACAATATACGTACATATATACTACAATAACTTGGTCAAGTCAATGAGATAGGTATTAAATCATCCAAACCTTCACAAATCCCTCATGATCTTCACAAGTTTGACTTGGTAAAACGTGATGGTCGCGTGAAGGTTTTGAGTGTGACGGTCATGAGAAAGTATCTCAAAATGGCTGGCAAGCTAACTCTGTTGTTCCAGAAGGGTAAACTGGGCTTTCATCGCCACACGAACCCGTTTTGTGTTCTACGGGTGATTACAATCTAATCAAACAATTTGAATTACTCATTTTACGAGCGTGAATGTCTGGAAAAAAAGTATCTCAACAAACATGACAGCTCAGTAAACTCTGTGAAAATTTTTCTTTGGCTGCTCGAGATCCCTCACGAGCCGTATTTTTCCTTCCAGGGATGTTGGGCTACTGAACGGACTAGCTCGGAGATCGAAATAGTTAAAAACGCGCTCTTCAGGCGAAATGAAAAACTAACTTTTTTTCTTGTGCCGGTCTTGAGTCATCGTGAGTACGCAACTTTTAGAGGGTGGTTCTGCATTTAGATAATTGATAACCCCTTGAACGTAGTAAACTATTGAAATATGGAATCTCCTAATCACTTGGGGAGAAGGCGTTGACTGTAAATCCATGATATGGGATCTAAAATCGATTCCAAACTTGCTCATAGGTCTTGAGTACGCGTGAAGGTCGTGGAGTTTTCTGTAGTAAATCTCGATTTTCTCGTAGTACATTAGCCGAAATAATTCAGAAGTATTTAGAGTGGTAGAGCATTTCGTGTGGAGCTATACAAAAAAAGTTAGAAGATTGGGTAATTTTTGGAAGCTACAGAGGCGAGTACTCACCGATTTCCGTTTTTTTTTTTTTTTTTGGAATCACCCATCTTATCCGCCTCAAGTCCTCCACGTCATCCAGCCACCTTTTCCTAGATCTTCCTTTCAATCGGCGGCCTCCTGGCTTCCCCTGGTAAACCCTCTTTACGGCTCGGACATTACTCATCCTTTTGACGTGTCCAATCCACCTTATACGATTCGCTTATATTTCGGCGACGATGTCTGGTTTCCCATTCAAAACACGTAACTCGTGATTTGTGCGGATTCTCCAGCGACCGCTCACACACTTTGCACCAAATATTTTACGAAGAATTTTCCTTTCGAATCTCCTTAAGAATTCTTCGTCGGAACTGGTCATGGTCCACGTTTCCGAGCCATAAAGAACAACAGGCCTCACCATAGTAGCTCCTACAATCTAATTCAAACCGCCACGACACTTTCGAAATTTTCGCATTAGAATAATTCAATTATTGAATTAGAGTGGGGAATGGGTATCTCGGGGGAGGGGGAAAGAGAAAAAGACTAGAGAAAATTTGGCATTTTGATTTCAGCCAGCTCCCCTTTAAAGCTAATACGCCAGAGTGCACTCGCACAAAAAATAGTGTGCTAAAAAAATAAAAAAATTACGTATTATTATTTGGGTCTTGTTATGTTAGTGGCCATGAATACAGCCTGTCCCCGCCGACGAACAACCAATGAGAGAGCTTGTCCTACCCCCTCCGCCGAGATACTCATTCCCCACTCTAGTTCAAGATTGAAAATTTTGAAAGGGTCGCCCGAGAAATTTGAATTAGATTGTAGGAGCCAAAAATTCACAACTAGGTACTGCTACAAAATATGAGGTTCTTTCTGAAAAAAATGTTAGACGAGAAGCGGTTCCCCAGCCCATTTTATACATTTGCAACCGTCAATACCCTACGTTTGTCGTCGAGGAGCAACTTCAAGGAAGAAAACTGCGAAGAAAGTCACCTCCGAATAAGGGACATCGTCCGTTCAAAACGGAATGGTAGCGCTACACGGTGGCACGAGCTATGTCAACACGGATGGGAATTCTGCGATATCTTATTATCAAGTTCTGGATGCGGCAACTCGAACAGCACAGGCTTTCTGACAGCTCCTAAAACCAAACTTGTAAACAGTCATAACAGGCTTTCTGGGTTGTTCGTGACGCGAGAAAGCGGCCAGAAAATCATTCCATGCTCTGCTAGGCCTGAACCGCCCTCATCCCCACGTCGAATAGGTTCCGTGCCAGATTTGCTTTGATACGGTCCGGTGGACTTTGCCCAAGTTATACTCGGGGTGTTTGAAGGCGGGCTCCCGAGTTGATTCTATCACCGTTTCTGTAATCAGCCAGTTTTGACAGTTGGGCTAATCAACTCCCCTGTTTCAAGTGAACTCGGCGACTCGAGGAAACCGAATTAGCGGACTTCGGAACGGCGCTGGCACATTGTTCTGTTTCTTAACACTTACATGAGATCATACAATAAAGGGTAGTTTGAACTGTACCGTAGCTGCAGTTTTTCCCCTCCCAAGGGATGTAATTCGTTTGAACGTCCTACTTAATTAAAACCAACTTGGCGTGTCCCCCTGCGCTGAAAGCCAGAAAACAGAAGTCCCGGAGGAAAACCCCTTTACGAGGTTGCTGGATACACAAAGAGAGGGAAAAGAAGTGAAGAGAGAAAAAGAGAAAATTCACACTCTCCTGACAGTTCAGGCTCATCCAATTACTCACTTCGAGGTTCTTTCAACTTTCACACGTCAGTAGGGAAGGAATTCCCACACAACCATTTTCAGAGTGAGAAAATTGACGAATTTTCTAAAGAGTCGGCTGCACTTGGAAAACAATACAAATTAGATTATACTCATTTCATGGAACAATTTCGTTAAAAAGGATTTCTGCTAAAACCCTCAAAATCCGAATTAGGAGTTAAAGTACACAAACCAAAATTTTAACCAACGTAGAGAACTTGCTTGGTCAACGTTTTGTCCTTCAAAAAACCCTCCTCAGGGTTTGGCGAAGGAACATGCTTCTTAATTTATGGAAAGAAGTGAGTACCTAAGATGTAAGCTGATGACGAAAGAAGATAATTCAGGATTACTTTTTTATATGATCACTGGTCAATAGTAATACGACACTGTTTGCAATGAATAAACCGTGATAAAGAACTTTTTGAATTTTAAACATCATGACCCTCTTATGTTTTCAACCGTCTTAAAATGTTTTTATTTCCCCAAATATAATCAGATTCTCCTGTTGCTGGAGTGAACCGAATAAACTCTAAAAATAAACAATTTTGTAATTCAAATGCTCCGTAAACTTTCAGTTGCCACTTTACGTCGTACAGAAAAGAGAAACTTGCAAATATGATTCCTATCGTAAATTTTGGTAGCAACAGTTGAAATTCACAGTAATTCATCACGAAGTTTCCAGAAAGTGCCCAACTTTTTGCGGAGGTGAGAGGGGAAACTACCTCTGAAATTGAATTAATTTGAATGTAAATACGCTTAGATGATGACGGGGAGGGAGGCCTAAAGTTACGAATGAGTCCTCCATCGTCGCCGAAGCTCATTAGAAGGGGAAAAGATTTGAAAAGCCTGTCATAAAGTTGGGAGCCTCGTTTTGATAACCATCTTGACAACGACGGTTCGCATCACAACAGGTTTGACGTTGCCAAGTTTTCAAATTTGATGGACGTGATGCAAGAAAGGGTTATTATGACTGAAATCAACTCGGCGAGAAGTTGAGGCGTCATTGAGGCGTCCTCCCCGAGAGGAATTTCCCGCGCGGGCCGGAAATCAGCGCAATTTCCCTATTTTCAAGATGTGCCTTTAACTGAAACCGATATTCACCGCTGAACAAATTTGAACGCGAAGAGGTTTTCTTTAGAAGCACCGGTGAGCTAGATGCAATATATTTTCATTAAGAACCTCTTCATAATTTTCTTGGTGGAAGGTTAGAAATTAAACGTTATTGCGCTTGTGCCAGCAAGAGCTCCTTTTAGCGGAACTTAGGAAGCTAATGAAAACCTCTTTTCGTTAAAATAAAAAGAGCTGTTTTGGTGACCAACCATTGACTATGGAGCCAAGCTTCTGTCCAACGCTTCTCATGCCACTCATGACGTACAAAACAAGGTTCAAAACCATTCCCTGAGATCCATAACAGGTGCACTGCCGGGGCCTCACTTGGGATGTGTATTCCTTATTGACTCCCAGTCAGTAATCGTGACCATGACTTCACCGAACCCACCATCAAGCAATCAGGAGCTGGATGCATGGAGGGCAATAAGTTATTTGATTGTGGCTGGCTTCGAAATTGCCTACCAGTGGATCCCAAGCCACTGCGGTATTCCTGGAAATGAGAAGGCTGACCGTTTGGCAAAGCAAGGCAGAGACCAACCCACTCCCTACACCTATCACCAAGGAATTGCAGCCCTGAAAAATAAAGCTAAGGAGAAGCAGAGGGCCCTCAGTGAAATGGCTGCACGGTGGAAAAAATGGAGGCCACTCCTCATCACGCCCACTCCTTTTGACCATCCAGTGACTTTGGGGCGAACATTCGCCCTTACTACAGGCCATGATTTCTTACAGGCCCACCTCCACAGCAGTAATGCAGTCCGCAATATGCCCCCTATGTGATATGGATGCCATAATGGACGAAGGGCACTTGGCCGAGCGCCCGAAACTTCTTTCCTACCGCACGACAAATGACGATCCTCCCTGGAAGAGGAAAACGGAAGGAGATGGCATCATTGCCCCCAACCGGCGAACGATAAAAAAAAATTTTGGGTAACGGTGGTGGAAAACTTCAATTTATAAATTTCATAAAACTTGTAGCCACAATGTAATGTTGGTTTTTATGAACGACGTCAGGAGGTCGAATGAGGTGTCGTTTTACTAATTTTGGACAAACAATTTTGGGTGTTCCTTATCTGTCCAGCACTGTTTGTAAACAATTTATTTTTTTAACTTTAAAAAAATCATTTCTTATTGACGGAGAATTAAGAAAATTAGAAACTTTGCAGCGTTTTAATTTAGCCCTCAATAAAGTCCTGTCAAGCGAAATGTCCCCCCCGTCTGTTTAGCCATTCATAGGATGTGCGTGTCAACATTAACCCTTATTATGTTAACGTTTGACGCTCGGGAAGGGGCGGAGTGGCATAATAATTGATATTATTAATTATCCCCTCCACCGGCAGGCTCACGCATCAATATTCAAAAGCTCACCTTTTGAGTGTATTATGGAAACCCGCGAAATAACCGGCAGGGGAGGGGATGACGGTCGGGGGCAAAAGGTCAAAGGGTTTATGGGTCATCGTCAATCCTACTTTTCTGTGGAACTTGAAATATTCATCGTATAATAATATCTTTGAAAAAAAGGGGACTATAGTCGCATCAATTCGGGTGGAGGTAAATTTTTTTTTTTTTCATCTCGTACACGCTGGTGTGACTGTGAAGTTCCCGCGTTTTCGACATCATTGAAATAGTGAAGATATTTCTTTTTTTCTTTCATTAGTGCTTATTTAAATTATTGCTGTTTTAATTAAAATTCGGATTTCACGGAAATTGCTCAAAACTACAAGAACTGTAATGATGTCAACCTTCTTATTTCCATTCTAAAGAGATTCCTGCAGGAATCTCAAACATATTTTCAGATTGAAAACGCTGCAAATTTTACACAAGGGTTTATTATTCTCTAATACTTGTGCGAAAATTAATAATAATTATTATTATACTTAAACCCTTGTGTAAAATTTGCAGCCTTTTTTTTTACACAGAACATAATTATGGTTCTGTGTCAATAAAAAAATATTTTTGAAAAAAAAAAATTATGTAGGTACTTACCTACATTGTTCGGACAGATGTGGGACCTCGAAAAATGGATTATGCGTCCAAAATTACTCGGAAAATACTTAACCTCCTGGGATCCTTCAAAAATCCCGTTTGTAGCCACATGAGACCCCTCCCGTAGCCCCTCAGATCCTCACGGTTTTGGGTGATCGGCCTGAAAACCTTGCGGGCACAACTAGATGGTAAAGCGAGTACATTGTTAAATTTTCAGATTTAAAAAAATGCCTACTGCCGGCTCTGACGGCGAATGTCAAATTTCGTTTTTGGAATCTATAACTCTTGAAACGTATAATGTCAAATTTTGAGGCCAATATGAATCTTCAACCTCCGTCGCGATTACATAGGTGAATTATTCGAAGAATAATAAAATGTGAGGAAATGGAAATATAAATTGTGAGACGGCGCTGTACCATCCTCTAGGGAGGAAACATTGGTAGATCGTGATTGGATATTAAATATCTCTAGAAATTTTCTAGAGAGAGTTTGACACCTCCGCTGCAGCTACATGTAGCTTCACGAGTGGCTACAACACCTTCTGCCGGTGGATAGAGGCATTGCTAACAAGTAGAACAATGGAAGCAAAACTCCTCTGTGAGTCGGTGGAGATAACCGCTACAAGGGGCTGTCCGCTCTCTCCAAATCGTAGTTCTTACCACAGAAGTTGTGGGGTGAGTAAGTGTGGAGTGAGTTTTGAATTTTCGTCTTTCACGGTGGATTAGGGCAAAAATGTGCATGAATGTTCCACATATTAAATTGGGATTTATGCCCAACGCTCCCGACTTAAGACGTATTTCAACCTTGTAATTTCTTTCATTCAGGTGACCTTCTCGACAATCACCCAACAAACGATTATCAAGCGTGATGCGAGTGTTGCGACGTAGTTAGAGGCGAAGAATTTACGGCACGCCCGGAACTCGTAATATACTTCATACCGGAAAGGGCGGCCTCATAACTTTCTACGGAGCAAAAACGTCTCGTAACAAGATGGATCTTCGCCTGAAGAAAATAGAGTACCCAGGAGCAGCTAATTAGGTTTAGAACAAGAGGTTCACTCAGTGGAGGAATCAGGAATCAGTCATCCGAAAATTGAGTCAAGATTGATAAGTGCAGACCCCCTAAAAATTCCGAACCAACTTCAGCAAACAGTTTTCGTCGTTGAGAGATTATCAAAAATACTCTTTCCGTCTTGGCTTCATTCCTCTTCCAGTTGTATGGACTCGTGCGCTAATATTTGGCCCGAGATTGCATTTCTCCAACTAGATAGATAGATAGATAGATAGATAGATGCTTTATTGTGTTAAACAGTAGTTTTTCACAAGGAGTTCGCATAGCGGTGAAGAGGAAAATTAAAATACAACTTCTAGGAACATAATCAGAGAAAATAAATGAGAAAATACGGTCTGAAGGGCACAGAATAGGAGAAAATGAAAACAACGGAGGTCAGCACAACGAGTAGTGGCGGAGGTGGAGGTGGTGGCGCAAACAAAGCACGAATAAGCCTACATTGGCTACCATTAGATTACCAAGAACCCCTCATTAATAGTGAAAGCTCTTTGACGAAGAACCGTTTGAAGAAACCCAACAACCTTGCGGACCAGGCCTTTGTCCTCAAAGAGAAGCAAAGAGAAGAAGTAGCTCTCATCAAAAGAAGGGAACCCAAAGAATTTAAAACGCTCATACGTGTACACTGGACAGGCAGCGATGAGATGGAAAAGAGAGTCTGGGCTGTTCGAGTTGCATATGGAGCACGTTGCGGAGCTGTCGAAGCGATTTGTAATGCGGTGGAGTATTATCCTGCTGTACCTAGGGTTTGCACATCTTACTTGGCATAAGAGTCTTTTGGCGAACAACGGCAGGTCACCCGAGAGGTAGGGCGCACATTGACCCACGGGAAGAGCCTCTTGGGCAATAGTTGAATGAGGAGGCTGCCGCTCTCTCCAGATCCGCCCTGAGTAATTTTGAACGCAAGCAATCCAGGACTTCCGGTTTTGCCTTCCTCAGAGCCGCTGCACCTCGCTCGGTCCACAAGTCCTCCCAGCCAGCCTCCCCAAGAGAGGTCCTCAACTGCAAGGCCCAGTTGTATTTTGTGTCCGGGAAGTTCAGTGAGATGTCCACAAGTCTCTCGAAGCACACCCTTGGCAGCCTCTCCCGAGGCATGCTCAGCAGCTTGAACCACCATCCAAACATGGCTTTTATAATCGAAAACTTGATATGGCAAAGGCCCAGCTCCGATCTGACTACGTAATCAGGGGTATTAGACGCCAGTCCCAAAAGAGACTTGAAAGATCTCACCTGGACACGTTCCAAGCACTCAGCATAAGAGAAGCCCCAGATCTCAGCACCATAGAGAGAGGTACTGGCCACAGCACCCGAAAACAACCCGCACCAAGTCTCCGGAGCCGCCGCCTGAGACTTGAAGATAACTGGCCAGATATTCTTGTACGCGGCAGTTCCTCTGGAGACGGCGTGCCGCGCCTGCTCGGCAAAGACGCCTGACCTGGAGAACGCAACGCCCAAGTATGTGTAAGAGGACACCTTTTCTAATTCCTCTGCGCCACACCAAAACCTGTGCTGAGCCTGTTTCCCTTTCCTCTGGAATACCATTACCTTCAACTTTGCCGCATTTACAGTCAGTTTGTTCAGGAGGCAATATTCATTTAAAGCTGCTAACACGCGGTTCATATTATGGGGCGAGTACGCAAGCAAGACCTGGTCGTCAGCATAAAATAGAGAGTTGATAGAAACCATTCCGTCAATGGCGACCCCCTCAATCCCTCTTGAAAGTAGGAAAGAGTCGAAATCCGCGATAAATAGAGCAAAGAGAAGGGGAGACAGAATATCGCCCTGCAAAATACCTGAGGTTGCATTTCTCCAACTACACTTCCTTAGTTCATTCATAATTACCGCACTAAATGGTCTGGAGCAAGTATAATACGATGATAATTCGTTCACGCCAATAAGGAATTACCTATAACAGGAGATTACAAAAACCAGTGCACCAACAAAACAAATAGGAATTTGTTCCTGAAAATTTGGTTGCTAGGAGAAGAGACTATGAGGAATCAAGTTTTTTATAAACCCCTGTGTAAAATTTGCATTGTTTTTCATTTTCGTTTAAATTTCCTTCTATTCGGTGAAGTCCTCGCGGATATTCATCGCTCTTGTCTGTCCTTGACGGTGAACGAACTCCAATCCTGTACATCCGACACCCAATCACCCCTTGTGGGAACGGGGAGGGGGCATGTTCAGGCTAAATGTGGCCAAATAGAACACGGCCGACCGCATTCAATTTAATTGCATATCGATCCCGGCAGGCTCTCGAGCGGGATTCACGAGGCGACCGCCAACTGATGGATATTGAACCGCGAATGGATATTATTTCGCATGAATAGTCCTGTACTGGTCAAACAAGGCTATTTACCTCATTAGGGCGGAAGAGGCTGTAATTAGCAACACTGAACGTACACTATGTTAAAATGAGAATAACAAGAAATAGCAAGTGAAAAAAAAAAAAGTTTTTGGTATCGTTAAAGAATCCGTTTGTGATGCAAAAGTTCAAGAGGTGACAGGAATTTTTTTGTTTCTTCGCCTTTCTGGTATTTCGTTTTATCTCTCGCCGAAGAGGAAAACGGAGCTTTTCCGAGTGAGCGAGAACTTTTTTCTCCAACGAGTCGTTAGTATGAAGAGTCACCTAGCGGCTTGTCCCCCTAAGAAGGCGCTTCCTTCAACTTGCAAATCAGTCTAAATCTAAGTCAACACTAAGTCATTAGAAAGGCACCTCAAAAACCCATCCATCTTTTTTTTAATGCCCTTTTCCCACGCCTTTTGGGGGCGACAGGGAGGGGTAGTTTCCTCCCCAATGTATTATTCATACTCTTATATGAGAGAAAACTCCATTCATTAGAACTCCCGAGTTTTCTCGCCTTTCCGCATAAACTTTGAAGGACCCCACGGCGCGAGGGGGTCATCCATTCACGGTGACAACCCATCAAATTATGAGAAATCCCGAGCTTTCGTTGTATAGCGCGAAATAGGTGAAAATTTTCCCCCAAGGCAATGAGGTTTAATCACAAGGGTGCTTCATTATGTGCAAACCTTGAAACCCTCTTTCAGAAGAAAGGAGTTTCTACACTGGAGAAATGTAATAAACTGAATAAAGCCACCGCAGTGCTTGAGCTGCAAAATACTGACGTGAATTTTGAATAAGCTCGTCTTCTCCTTTTTCCATCAACGATCAAACACGTGTAAGGTTCTCACCAAATAAAAGTAGGTTCTCGTATGTTATTTATGTTTCTGCGTATAGATAAGTAATACCGTAGAATTTTAGAAATCAAAAAGGTTCTTTTGCACGAGGGGTGGAACGGGGGAATTCGGCTATTGCGCTAATTCCACAAGAGGCTGGCCAACCTGAAGAGATAACGTGATAAATCATATAGCCAAGCGTGGGTGAAACCAATATCGGGGTTTTTGTGCGGACCACAGTGGAACCGAACGGCTATATTTCGAAAAATAAAAAATAAATAAATAACTGAAAACCATAGGTGTTCACATGGGCGTAGGCAGGATTTTGCCAAGGGGAGGGCCACCCCACTAAGAGCTATTTTATATATATATATACATATAAACGCTGCAAATTTTACCTACACAAGGGTTTATTGTTCTTTGACATAAGTTACTTGTGCGAAAATTAATTCTTTGCCAATAAAAAAATATTTTTGAGAAAAAAAAAAAATCTGGACATTATTTGAACGAACAGTCATGAAACCTCGAAAAATGGATTAAGCATCCAAAATTATTCGGAAAATATTTGACCTCCTGGGATCCTTCACAAATCCCATTTGTAGCCTACCATTAGAGCCCCCGGTGAAATTGAATCGTTCTAGGAGCCCCGAAAACGGATTCTACGTCCAAAAGTACTTCGAAAACCTATAGGTCGAGTTATAACTCGATCCCATCGCCGAAACCCTTTAAAAAACGCTCCCGTAGCCCTTTTTTTGAGCCCCACGGGTTTGGGCGATCGGGCTGAAAACCTTGCGGGCACAACTAGATGGTGAAATGAGTATTTTGTCAACACCTATTTAATCGCGACGGAGGTTGACGACTCCAATCGGCCTCAAAATTTGACATTATCCGTTTCAAGAGGTCTAGATTCCAAAACCGAAATGTCCGTCCGCCGTAAGCCCGCTGTACCGAGCTTCTTAGATTGTATCTAAGGCCATTTCTGGCCCATAACAATCTTTCGCGTACCTAACTTCTTACTCGCTTTCTTCCCCTAGGGGAAGTGCACTTATGTTTCTTCAAAATTAAATTTTGAAGAAACATAAGAAATCAAATTTTGATGTCTTCTTGTTCTTGATCTTCAGCACTGCCCTTGGGGGAATACAGCGGGGAGGAGTACAGCAGGCCCTTCTGCCCTCTCCGGCGTTAGCCACACCATTCTGGTGCGCCCGGGATGGACCAACGTGGAGGTGGCGGGTTTTAATGCATTAAAAGACCCCCATGGGTCTTGTTCAACTTTCATTCGTAATTCTTTGGGACAGGAGTCATCGCAACGGACCTACCAGCCTAAAAATTCCAAGAGACCTCCTGTCGAATTCAGACTCCCAGAATTCGACCTGTCGAGTATAATATTCCGAGTAAAAAATAATAAATAATTTTCCGAGTAAAAAATTGCTTTAAAGAAAAAAAAATTTAAAAAAAAGTTTGTTGTTGTTCCAGAAATAATATTCGGACATGTAACCTATATCAAAGAATAATAAACCCTTTTGTAAAATTTGCAGCGTTTTTCTATCGTCTCGGGATCCATTTTAGCTACTCATTGGGGGGTTGAGATCCTCCCAAAATGCGGGCCTCATTTGCGCCCAACTTTCTTTTTTTAAATAGGAACCCCTAATTTTTTTATGCATTTGGAATCCACGGCCATTTTTACGTCCGATAAGCGCATTGAGCGAAATTTCTGACCCTCGCAAATCCGTACAACTCCTCCTATTTTCGTTGTTTACAGTCCAATTGAGTCGGCGTTTGTTCTGTATCCTATCTGCAGATCTAAATTTTAATACTAAATCCCTATTATTCAAATGGGCAAGCGAAGTGAGGCCCCCATGTCGGAGTGCTAGTGTTTACAAATTCCAATAATTCCAATAATTTCCTTTACTTGCCCCTACCTACGCATTCTTTCTTTTGAGTTCAGCACAATTTATTTTTGTGTTCCCTAAAATTCTAGGGGGGGGCCGCGCCCCCCCCCCCCCCCCCTGCCCCACCCTGTATACGCCCATGGGTGTTCATGTTCGAACAAACCAAGTCGTTGAATGAAAGAAGTTCAAACGTGCATTATGACCGACAAGGCAGCTTTGGGAAGATGATTTTTTTTTTTTTTAATGAAATTGAGCTAACATGTCTTGGAGCAGAGAAAAACCATTCCCATCTCGAAGCAAACCGGAGCTTTTTAGTAGCTCTGCCGATTCCCAATTTGCACTGAAAACTCGTGACTCCCCTGAAACGGATTTTAAAAAACTTCCCAAGCTATCCTCTGGGGCAGCTGCTAACTCACTGTGCCGCTATACATCTGAGAATGCAGGTAATTTCCCAGTCGCAGCTGCACTTGGTTGTGGACCACAACTTGTGGTTGAAGAGGATGCTGCTTTACTGCTCCCTCGGTGGATGGAAGACAAGAAATATCATACTGTTGGTCACCGATCTAAAGAATAACTTGTAGGCATTTAGGGAGACCTCTTTCAATGGGGCCCCATACCAACCTGGGCCAGCGAAACTTGCATAAATGGCTAAAACTGAAAGGCAAATACGGTTTTTTCCGTAATTACCGACTTTCGAGGGCGGATAATTCCAAAACAATACAAGATATTGCAAAATGTGACCGAGTAACATTTTTAGCAAAGATCAGCTTTCATTTTGCAACTAGAGCCCCCTTATGAGCCATTCGTTGACTGTACTAACACGCTCTCATTTTATTCAGTGACAAACACACAGAAAATGCTTGTCGATATTCCACCGGTTTCGAAGCCACATGTTCGCTCATGTGTTTACGGCTATGTGCAAATACGGGCAGAAACCTCCGCAGTTATTTGAACGAAAATAAGAGAGGCGGAAAAAAGGATGGTAAATAGCGTACGACGCTCGTCCATTAAAAGTTGGGCCGGAGAAAAAGCGTATAGTAAAATCATGTGCGTAGGTTCTTACGACAGTTTTTTTAGTGGCACTGCAAATCATAACTCAAAAAGAACGTGTCGGTTGTTTGCACCTCGCTTGAAAGTTTCCCTTAGGTGTCGGCCCATTTTCTCCAGGCGTTAGACGACGGTGAGATTGTGAAAGCGAGAACCAGCCGGGAGGGGCTTCTAGATTAAAGCGATTAAACTTAACTCCGGCTCGCCAAGAGGTAATTATAATTGAATCTGCTTCACACGAGGAGAGGAACCGGCTTAAATGTGATTTTCACGGCAGCCCTTAGAGATACAACACGCGAGTGACCAATCCTACCGCATTATGCCTTAAAAAGCTCGGGAGTGTGAAACTTTTCTCACAAAGGTGACCTGGGCGTGAAAATATTTATTTATATTTATTTACTTATTGGCACTTCGCATGTCATACATACTATCATGAAAAGATGATTTAAAAACACACAGAGTAAATACGTCATTTAACGCCGGTCATTACGGAATTTTAACTCGCGCGTTTCTGCTTCAGTAATCGGATAAGTTCAAAACTCGACGAGGTCCTGTCAAAGACAAATTTTTTCCACCCGAAGATACAAATTGGTAACATTGTCTCATTCCCACTTTTTTATACGGATCTAAAAATGAGGTTTTTCGTGGGAGGGGGGGGGAGTTGGTTGGTGATATTCAGCACGGGAGCGCTATATTCTCGTGGGGTTGACCTCGCGCCATTTTGCGAACTTGCGACCCCCAGAATTGAACCCTCCCGGTCCGCTTAGGTCACGCGGTTCATCTCACAGAGTACAAATACCTCTGTAGGGAAAATTTAACTCTACAATGGCAGTTCGCTATTTTCTGCCTAAACTAAAATAAACTAAAATAATTGTCACGCAAGTATCAAAATTTGTTCGAGTTGTACCTGAAAAAACTTGTCGACACTGAAATCTGGACATGAAAAAATTGACACCAAACCAAAATACATCATTGGCAAGACGGAAAAACCCAAATTTCACATGGATTCTTTAATTTAAACGATTCCTCGCCATACATGTTATTTACGTTATTCAATCACAACTTCATACAATAATTTTTTTCAATGGTACTTTTCAAATTTTGACAAAATACGGAAATTGTTAGAAACATAAAGACGCAATTTAAAGACGCAATTTTAGGTTTTAGCAATGTGTAAAACCATCTGAAATCTCGTATTGCGGTTCCAATTAGGTTAGATTCCATTTGTGGTTCAATGTTGACTCAAGAAATTGCCGATGTAGTCAAATCGTACCTTTAGGAATTTGGGTTTTGAAAAGGGAAACTGGTTCTTACCTTGATATCAAATAACCATTGTCCCCGTGAAGAGTATAAACGCGCGGAGAGCCATCCGGGTTAGTTTGGGGAGGGAGGGGGGAAACTAGTTCGAGAGTCAATTTAAAGTTGAAAAAAAAATTTTTTTTGATTTGCGATGAACTTGTCCCTTTTTGTCTTGCAAAGAACCGGAAAAATTCCGTTGGGGTGCGATCGAGGGGGCGGCGTAGGGCGAACTGAAAGGGGCAGAAGGTAGTTCGGGGGGACGCCGTGACGCAGCGCCACTGAGCGCTCCCGCCCCCGACGTGGAACTGCCGCCGATGGAAACGACAAGGGGATATTGCCGATTGACTTGGGCTAGGCCTTAAATATACATTTCCACTGGTTTCAAAACAGTGAACACAAACCAAAATGACTCAAAATGTAGACAATTTGTGAGAATCTGCGCTAATTATGAGTTTCAATTTTGAGTCATGGCGGTCCATCGTGTCCACCCCTTAAGGTCTATGGCCCGCCCCCACTCGCCCCAGTTCAATACCGCCCCCTCGCGACCCAGTAGCGCATTTATTTATTGGGAGGGTGAGGTTCGACGAGAGGCAGAAGAGGCATTTGGCTGAATTAGTCATTTAAAAGACATTTACAAAGATAATTTAGGGAGTTTAAAATAATTCTAATCATTACCACATGTCAATACCGACGAATGGTGGTGTTTTCGGGAGTTGCTTATCAAAATAGAATTTGGGCCTCGCAAGCCTCCTGGACCCCCGGATGCTTTTTGCTGAGAGCCTACGGCTGAAATTCAAAAACATGGAACATGCTTTATTAACCGTGGGATTGAAACCCATCTTGCGTGTTGGAAATGTAACTGTTCAACGCCGAACTAGTGGCCTGACAAGTGACGATGCCGAACTAGAGGCCTAACGTACGACAGGTGAGGACGCCGCACTGATGGCCTAACGGCAGGTGAGGACGTCAAACTAGTAAAAATGTAATTGTAAATTTTCTGGGAGATCGGAACACAGCGGGCAACACCTTGGGGGAGACCCCCAGTACTTACAGAAGCCTTCTGGCTTATTGTAGGTACTCCCGAGTGTCCGTTTTTGACTCTATTTGCCTCCTGGTGGTTTAGGTCCAATTCCTAATTACCTAATGCACTAAGTCTTATCACTGCGTCTTCTTGGTAGTGAGGGAGGGGGGGCACAATCCCTCCGCCCCCAGACCCGGTCGGCAGCCCCGTAGAGAGGGGGGGGGGGCACTGGACCCGTTGCCCCCGGGCCCGGCTTTCGTAGGGGGGCCCGGATTTTCTTGAGAACGTTTTTTTTTTTTTAGGAGGCAAAATGGGAAAAGGGACAGACCAATATAGGAAAAATTTTCATAGGTACCTTTTTTTTTTTTTTGTTTAGGGGGCCCAAAGAATTTTGCCCCCGGGCCCGGATTTTCTCTCCACGGCCCTGCCGGTCGGAGGTCCCAAGAGAGGTAGTTTACAGTGTAAACTTTGTTCCTCAGATCTTGTGTGATGAATTCAGATCCAATGGCTGGGATTCACACAAACTTTCAAAAGTTCAGAGGTGAATTGTCAACCGACATGTCAGGTATTCCAACACATGAGTGACTTTTGGTCAAACATTGGTGTTCGTCCCCGGATTCGAACCAGGCTGATCAGTGCCCCGACTGATTGTAAATTTTCACAGACGCCCGGTCCTCCTCGTCAAACTAGCGGCCTAACGGTAAGGCAAGTGAGGATGCCGAGTTAGTAGCCTCACGTACGATAGGTGAGGACGCCCCACTAGTAGCCCAACAGTAAGACAAGTGAGGATGCCGAACTAGTGGCCTAGCGTATATTTATATTTTACGTGAAAAGGGACAATCCCGCGTCTCCGTCTCGGACTAACGTTTTCGAGCAGTTAGGTCACAGCTATAGCATGTTCCATGCTAAACGTTCTTGCAAATGTTTACAAAATTCATAAGTGTTTCTGGTGATGTCCACACGGTATTTTATCAACGAGGTTCCTCAGCAACTTTCGAAAAACATTGGGGAAAATTTTACCTAGCGTACACAACTCCACACGGGTCAAGTAATGCAAACCGTAATGCAATGGTCCGAAAGGTTGCCGCTTGGCAGAGTTGGGCACGTTTTCATTGATAAAATTTATTTAATAAGGTCGTAAATTAATTCACATCATGCTTTGTATACAATACATACATGTATGTATTTATGTGATTATGAATGTGAATTAATTCACCTTCATAACTGTAAATTCGCATTTATGTGAATTAATTCACATTCACAACTTTTTCTGTAAATTGAATTAAATTCACAAAAAATTTGTGAATAATTCACAAAGAAATGTAAATCTTTTTTTTTTTACCTGGGATTTTTCACAAACATGTTTTTTTTTTTAATTCGAAACTAAATCATATTTATTGAATTAGGTAATTAAGGTAAACGCACCAGTAGTGGAAAGTGCGCCAGTAGTGGAAAGTTGTGGAAAGAAATGAATATAATAAGGTTTTGACGTCAGATTCGAGGTATCTTGAGGTTTATTATTGATCAGGGGGATGTCCCTGACAAACTGGAAAAAGAAGAAGAAGAAGATGTCACACGTGGGATTGTGAGTGTTAAAAAGTGATCACGTGTTTAGTGGTTGTTACTGGGGCACAAGGTTTTTGCTGAAATCACTAAGGTAAGCAAGTTTCTGAATAAGGTTTGTGATACTTATTATTGACATATTTTGAGAATTTTTCGTTTTAACCTCATTGTTAGGACATGTTCTAGATGTTTATGTGCCGAAAACGGGTTTGTCATTAAATTAAGTTTGTATTTTTAACCTTTCCACTATAGGATCACAAATTTTGACATATGCGCCAGTAGTGGAAAGGCCTTTCCACTATTGGAGCAACTCCTTCTTTTAGAGTTGGGCGTTTTTTGGTATTCTAATTTCAATTGAATGGTGAAGCTATGGTTCTAATACAGTGTAAAACGACTTCTCTTCACGATGGCCAATAGTGGAAAGGGGGTTGAGGAGGTTTCCACTTTTGGAACATTTGCTTTCCACTCTTGGTACAGTGCTAAGTTTTGCTTCACTCTAACTTTTCTATTGTCTTTCAATAATTTCCAATCGTCTTGAAATGTTTATCAGACTTTAGGGAGGGTCTCGTGATGGCCTAGTAAAAATCTTAAGAAGATTAGATGGAATGAATGGACCACAGAAAATATCCTGTGTTCCGTTAGTTTTTTAGTGTCTCCTCTTTATTTTGTTGTATCTTGTAATCAGGCGTTTATCTTATTGTTTCCCAACTTTGATTGATTAAATTTCATACTGCTTATACTTAACCTGTTTCTGGTTTTGTTTCAGAAAGATGTCGCCTTCAGGTTTTCGATACTTACCTATTTAAGAATTTTTGTTGTAAAACCAAGTGTAGGGTGAAGTGGGCCAAGATCGCCACGAAAACCCAGTAGTTTGTCTTAGGCATTCCGTAAATAATTTCTAACATGGGTTTTGCCATTAACTTTTCGTTCCTAGTCATCTTTAACTATCTATAGACATTTTCGTATAAAGTTTATCCAGTTAAGTACTCTCTTAGGTTCAGAAAAACACGAATTTCACAAAGACTTCCAAAAGCGAACTTGCCCCGGCCTCTAGGGCAAGACCGTCCTCGATTTGACAAGATCGTTCACGATTTTTTGGGATTCCACTCACCCTTGATCGCATTTGGCCTGTTTTAAACCTGTTTCACACTTTTACTTTCTATTAAAGATATATCTGCCAATATGATATCTTATAAATAATATTATTATAAAGAAAATCTTGAACGATCTTGCCCCAAATCGTCGACGATCTTGCCCAGAGGCCGGGGCAAGTTCACCTCTGGAAGTCTTTTGGATCGTTCACGATTATCTTTATTGCAGAGCACGCAAAGCTTTCTAAAGCAAAGGTATGCGTGCTCAATAAGCCTAAACATTAATTAAAATTTAAAATAGCTCTGGGATAGGGAAGAATTTTCTCATTAATTGGCTGAAAATGCAAGGCGAACTTGCCCCCGGTTGACTAGGCGAACTTGCCCCGGTCATGATCGCAGGAAGTTTCTACAACGACAGAAATGCTGGTTTCTTGGTAGAATTTAAAACCTAACGATTTCTAGAAAGAAGAAAATGCAACGACATGCACACCTTGAAACTCGATTTGAAGTTCAGTCACACTACATTTTTTGGCGCTCAACGCACTCGATCGTACCATATATTTGGACAAACCAATTTTTCCAGCTGACAGAAGACATCTGGCCAATTTACATGTGATCAATAATAATGTTCTAGAGGAGTCAAGGCGATAAATAGAGGCAAAAGTCGATCCTGCCCCACTTCACCCGATCTTGCCTAATTACCAACTCGAATTGTGTAATACATTTTTTTCCATAAGTGTTTTGTTTCCATAATATGGATATATTATTATTTTGTGATTGTTATTAAAATTTTATAGTGATTTTGAAGTTTATTTGTAAGAATTTACTATATCCTTCAGCTAAATATGACTTGAAATTCCAGCCTTTCCACTTCAGGAACAAAATTTTCCAACTTAGGAACACACCACATTTTTGGCTTTCCACTATAGGTACATGACTAAGTTGTGGGGAAATCAAAATTTTAGCCAGAAAAGGTCCTTCTCAAGCAAATTTTTTATATGAAACTTGAAAATGAAGGTTTGCTGAACGTCATGAGATCAAAGTAAGCCTCCTAACTCCAAGAGCAAAATTTTACAGCCGAAAATAGTGATAACTGTTCCTTAAGCTTTCCACTACTGGTGCGTTTACCTTATGTGATTTTTTTAAATTGACAAATAAATAATCACATAATATTATAATACAATATTATATATTAGGATATATAATATTGTAAATATAATTCGCCGTAAATATAAATAAAAATCACCTAATATATTCACATTATAATAATTATAATTATTATAATGTAAAAAAGAAAAAATTTCCTGTGCACAATGTTTGGACAGATGTGTGACTCCCAGAAATGGAGTATATGCGTCCAAAATTTCTCAGAAAACCACACCTCATTCAACCTTCTGACATCCTTCAAAAGCTCAGTTTGTAGGCCCATAGATCCCCACGGTGGAATCAAATCGTTCTGGGACCCCTGGAAATGGATTCTACGTTCAAAAATGATTCGATAACGACAGCTAACTCTATAGCCAAATACCGATAAAAAGTCCCTCTCATGTGAAGAGGAGGAGGCTATGGAGCCCCTTTTTAGCCCCGCGGAGATCAACCTTCTCGATGTACTAATTTTCAAGAAGTCATTATAGTAATAACGCAGAGTTAGGCCTTAATAATGACATTTCCTTACATTGTAAGAAAAATAAAATGTGTGCAACATGTCGTTTGAAAATATCGATAGTCGATATTGTTCTCCGATAGTTGCATCCCTAGTTCACATGCTAGAGTGCTACCAAGGTTCAGACACCATGCGATAGAAATATTGACCGCAGAGGACAGCTTTCCTAGGAAAGTCGTTTAGAACGGCAGAACCAAATAGCTAATACGCCCTTTTTAAGCTTGTTTATGACTCTACGGTCACTTAACGCTGGCAAGACCTTTAATGGAAAGACAACGAATAGAAACCCTTTCCACGAGAGGCCTAATGTAATTCCGGAGGAATCTCGTATTAATGATAGGAAAGGAAAGATGCATTGCAGCACAGGGCCGGGAAGAGTAATGCTCTCTGCGTGCTTCCTGATAGTCTTCTGACCGCAGATACCCTTTCCCACCTATTTTAAACTCGGAATGAACTGATCGGAACGGATTTCCCCCATGAGGAAACCGTTCTATTGTGGGGGGCTTAATAAGTTACCGAAGGGGCTCCGAATAATGGAGGATTATGGGCTACACCAAGGCCACGCCAAACGTATGGCTTTCCTCAAAGGTGGTATATTACTGCGGATAAATAATGCAGAAGTTGGCAAAGTAGTTGATGAGTTTGAGTCTAAACTCAAACGATCCATGCACCCGACATTGCGCCGAACGTCCACATAATATGTGGATATATAATATTATTACGTCCTGGCATATGCCTGTTTGACGAATCGAAATTAGCGCGGTGAACCCCTCAATTCCAAAAGGTCAACGCAGCATAATTGTCTAACCACTTCGACCAAAAGGAGGTCGGGTCCTGGGAAACGTCCGACATCGCGATGTTAATAAAGTCTATCGATCGGAAATCGTGAATTAAACAAACTCCTAACCTGAGCCGTATTGACCTGTGGCCCCGGGACATGAACGGCCGCTCTTCATGCTCGACTTCGGAGAAAAAACCATTTTCCCCACCCAAACTCTGGACAATTCAAATCCTGCAGAACAACGACTTTTGCCCATTTCTGGTATATTGACTCACTACGATGGTAAACTAGCGACATCGAAGTGTTATCAAAGGTTGCAACACTGTGTGTCAATCCCAGTAAACGGTAATTTCGAGAGTAGTTCACGTTAGAAGCACGACGAAACATGTTTTCTTGTGACACTTGGGAAAGTCGAATTGCAGTGAGTTCGCATTTTTAAAATATAGTCACATGACACTGAAAATCGGAAATTAAGTCGTACTTTTGTTGGCAGAATGCTTTCAGGTGGTGTTCATTGGTTGATACAGTTGGGGAAAAGGTCCATCACAGTAAGTCGTTAGCTCATTTTCCATCTACCAAATCCATATTGGCATGTTGGTGAAGGGTTTGTGCGCCACGAACATAATCCGCTTGAATTGTGGACCCCAAACTAGAAGGCAGGTGTAAAATTTACATATAGGTAAGCCGTAGCGCTTGAGACGTGGCGATGGATCTTTATTGAGCAGAAGCCGGTTTTTAATCTGCAGAAATCGTTTTCTAAAATTTTGATGGTTCTCAAAATTTCTCATTATCCGTATAATCACAAAAAGATGATCATGACGTACGTGCCAAGATGATTAGATCTCCAACGCCTTCCATCGTTTTGGGCTGTAGAAGTTTTTTACTAATCATATTTTGACAAAGTACTCGCATGGTTTGCGATCTTTTTGAGTCGAGTGGGGTGTCGTTTTCGAAGTAGTTTTGGGGGTCCCCGGAACCATCCAATTTCACCGTGAAGATCTACGGGGCTTTCATGGGGCTACCAAATTTGTACTCAAGTGGCTTTGTATTTAATGTGGCTTTTATTTGTTTAATTGTGTTTTAATTATTTTTATATTTGTTTTTAATGTGGCTTTTATCTGGTGACAGGAGTTCGATTAAGCTGGCGTTTCCGAGTAATTTTCGACGTATAAATAAATTTTTCAGGTTCCCACATCCAGGCCCACCGAGAGGGGGGGGCAAAGGGGACATTTTGCCCCGGGCCCGGACTTTTACATGGGGCCCCAGCGGACCCCAGAAAAATAAAAAAAATTAAACTTTTTTTAAATTTCAGAAATATTTTTTTTAGATTTTTAAAAAAATATTTTACTTACACATTTTTTTTGTTTGTTTTTTTACTTGAAAAATATTTGACCTCCTGGGATCCATCAAAAATCTCATTTGTAGCCCCATGAAAGCCCTATAGATCGCAACAGTGAAATCGGATCGTTGCAGGACCCCTAAAAATGGATACTACGTCCAAAAATACTACGAAAGCGATCGGGCAGAAAACCTTACGGGCCCAACTAGATGGTAAACCGAGTATTTTGTCAAAATTTCAAATTTTTAAAAAAATTCCTACTGCCCAAAACGGCCCGGACGGCGGACGGCGGACATTTTAGTTTTGGAATCTCGACCTCTTGAAACGGATAAGGTCAAATTTTGAGGCCGATCGAAGTCGTCGACCTCTGTCGCGAAAACATTGGTGCATTATTCCAAGAATAATAAACCAAAATCGGGCGTTGTGACGCCAATGACGCTTGTGGCGCCGGTGACGCTTATGGTACTTTGAGTTGCTGCTGACACTTCTAGAAACTTGTATCAATACACTTTAAACACCCCTTCAGAATGAGGTACTGATGAAGACAAATCATTTGAAAAAATCGGGCGTAGTGACGCCGATGACGCTCGTGGCGCCGCACAGTGGTCCAGAACCCCCGAAAACGTGATCGAAACTCCTAGCGACTTTAATTTTTTTACTTTTGCTTTCAAAATGAGTGGGTCTTGTGTTTTTGAGTGCGCAGATTCCAAAAATCATGTTTTTATACACTTCAAATGGTCAAAAAATGACATTTTTCGGCTTTTTGGGTGTTTCAAGCTTTCAAAATCTTTCAAAAATGACATTGTTCGCTTTCAAAAGCTTTCAAAAATGACATTTTTCGGATTTTTGGGTGTTTCAAGAACTGTAGAATAAAGGATAACATTTTCAAATCTGTTGAAAAATATGAAAAAATTGAGTTTCGATCACGTTTTCGGGGGTTCTGGACCACTGTGGGCGCGCCGGTGACGCTTGTGGCGTTGTGAGTTGCTGCGAACACTTCTGGAAACTTGTGAACAATACACTTTAAACACCCCTTCAGAATGAGGTACTGATGAAGACAAATCATTTGAAACAAGCCATCAATTGAATTGAATAGATGAGCGCAACCGTTTTGTTATTACGATATATTTAATGAGCGAGAGAAACTAAGAAACAGCAGGTATCTAGCGACCAAACTATGCCACACAACACATCATCCACGTGATGCTCATTACGTAAACAACTGCACCCTAACGACCGATGCTTAAGAAAACCTTTTGCCGATCAGAGGTAACGAACAGCTCAGGCTGCAAAAATCGTTTTGGAGTCGTTGGAATCAGCCTAAAAAGCTCATTCCATAGACCCTTGTACCAACGAAATCGGACAAAAACTTTCGTCCCCCTTTTGAGGCCTCCTTAGTTACACATCAGAGATAAACAACTTTCGTCGTGAAGGACCTCCCGAAAACCGATGAAGGGAATGAGGGAGGAAAAATCAAGGTAGCCTATAACCACCCCCCGAACTCGCTGATGACAATGAGACCACCCTCATGAAAATCTGTTGAGCCGCTCGGGCGTGATGCTCTGTACACAAACAAACAAAAAAACAAAAACAAAAATTACATGTCGAGGAGGTGAGCGCACCTTTCCATTTTTTGGAAAAAGGTTGCGCTAAAAATCCGCCGTCCGGAAACTACCGTTTCCCTCAATCAGCGAATTTAAGCAACGTCGGGCGTGGTTAGTACATACTTGGATGGGTGACCGCGTGAGGAGCGGGGTCACTGTCAGTGACTCACTGATACAAGTATTTTCTGCGTTCAATTGGACGGCGAACTCCTCCCAACCCAGGGGGACGAGGCAATGGGGAGCCATGAGCGCAATCGTCAGACAAGTTCCGATCCTCCTTGAGAGGACGGCTGACAACGTCCGCGACGGCAGCAGCCAGTCGGACGAAAATTCAGGGTGAAATTCCCTTGTTTCGTTTCGTTTCGTTCTTTCATTTGAAAAAATCGGGCGTCGTGACTTGAGATCAATACACTTTAAATACCCCTTCAGAATGAGGTACTGATGAAGACAAATCATTTGAAGAACGCTGCAAATTTTACACAAGGGTTTATTATTCTTTGATATAGGTTACTTGTGCAGAATGAAAATTGAACGTTCGTTATTGTTAACTACCCCCTACCTCCTCCTTACATGGGGGCCCTATGCTCTCTTTTGCCCCGGGCCCGCTTTTTCTCTCGGCGGCCTTGCCCACATCCGCCTAAACACTATTTAAAATTGTTTAAAATTTATTTGTATTTATTTTATTTTTTATTCATAGGTAATTATGTTTTGACATAAAATTAATTTTTTCACAATTAACATCAAAGATTGTGATGTGAATGCGTTTGTGTTTTTATCAACAGGGGCGGATGGATTTTTTCACTCCACGGTGAAATCGGATACTTTTGGGAGTCCCAAAAATAGATTTCACCTCAAAAATACTTCGAAAACGACACCTAACTCGTCAAAAAACCCATCTGTAGACTCTTCTTATATCCGCTGAGCTACACGGGTTTGTGCGATTGGGCTGAACAGCTTGTTGGTACAACTGAAAGGAGAACCAAGCATTTTGTCAACAATTCCAGATTTTTAAATTAATTCCTACTGCCCAAAACGTCGAGGACGGCAGACGGAAATTTTAGTTTTGGAATCCACAAATCTTGAAAGCATATTTAAGGGACTACATAACGTTCACACACAAAACGCTCGCTGATGAGGGAGCAGGGACCAAGCGGTAGGCGATAGTGAGGAGGGCCAAAAACGACCGAAGCCACTCTGCTCAGTGCTCCGGCCAGGCGCTCCTGCTTGCAAGCCATCAACTCAGAGTTTGCCTCTTCCTTGTTTTGATGATTTTAAATTTTGAAAAACACCTCTGACACTCGGACTTGGGTCATGGAAAGCGGTACCAAAAATTTGTAAGCAAATCAAAAGGAGACTCGCATACGATGAGGCCGTGATGTTGTAGCACCCTTGTATACAGCTATAGCACAACTTACGCATTTCTTGCACTAGCCATCCACGCTATGAGGAACGAAGGCAACCAGATCGCCTGCTTTTAGGTCTGAGTTTTACTTTTCGGTCTCAGGTACATATTTTTGGGTAGGATAAAATTGTCTCCAGCTTCGACCGCTCAATAGGCGTCGCCCAATCGCCCGACCACCTATCCGCCCTTTCTTCCGCGGAAGAAAGAACCCTTGTCGGTCTAACCTTCTTTTAAAAAATAGAAATTTTTACTCAACCATCTGGACCCTATTGTCATTTCTTATCTGGAAATATTAATTATTAAATATTAAATTTTGAGAAGCTAAGTCACGCACTCGCTATGTTTATTCATGTTTACAATGCAGTAAACGTTCAGTTTCAGAGCTATGTTCCTTCATTTCCTTCCACAGGGGAAGCTAAAATAGTCGGAGGGCGAGACGCTGTTCCGGGACAGTACCCTCATCAAGTTTGCATCAGAACCATCGAGTTCCTCAAAGGGAAAGTGACCATTTGCGGGGGATCGCTGATATCCAACAGCCACGTGCTCACCGCCGCACATTGCCTCGACCAGTAAGTTGGCAGCACTTGGCAAGAGAGGGGAAAAACATCGGTGGTCAACCTGAATTTGTTTCAGGGTGGATTACGTTATATTGACGTTCGGATCTGTACGTACAGCCTTGACAACGTGCAGCGCCATTCGGTATGGAACCCGCTCCAGCTTTAAAGTTCACCCGCAGTTCGTCCCTAAAACTCTGAAAAACGACATAGCCATTATCAAACTGAACAGGCCTGTACCTCTAGGCGGTAAGTAACTATGTTGAGCTGAGTGAAAAAAGGGTTACGTTACATCGTCGTCACAAATTAAATTACTTTTTACTAGTGCAAATTTATTGAGGGTGCCGTAGGGGGATTTCCCTGGCTTAGTCAGGCTCGGCTTATTGCCTCTAATCCTCCTAAATAGCCGCCTCGGTTTTATTAAAACTTTATATCATTTTTCGTACATCCCATTAGAGAAATTTTTTATACTTTCAACTTTTTTATAGGCCATATCAGAAAATCCTCCTTCTGCTAACGTATCCATACGCAGTAGCTTTGGCTTAAGTAGAAATTTTCCTTTGCAGTCGACATCAGCACCATCAGGCTGCCCCCGCTGGGGAAGATGAGCCCTTTTTTCTACGAAGGGAAAGAAGGCATAGTTACTGGATGGGGCACCACGGCAGCGGGTTAGTTTCAGCACTCAATTTGTTTCAAGGAAGAACTAAAATGCAGTCTTGTCCAGTGCACACGAACTCAACCGAAACAAATCGGTCATCCTTCCTGTACAGAATAAATCATTAGCAACCTTTCACGGCAAGTACCGCAATAAAATCGATAATTCACCAAATCGATGCCAAACAACCATCGCGTGATTATAATTGGAAAAGTCGCCAACGGAAATAGACGTTCCCTGTCAAGAGTCTGCATAGCAGGAATACTAAAGACGAATAGCCATGAACATTAAACCTTTCGGGGTTCATTCATGTTTCACCGAATCAATAATGCAAAAGAGGGAAAAGACGCTTTTGATATTGGGGGGTTACATAGCGCTCTTTTTTATTTGACTGTTTCTCCGGATTCCGTTTATAGATGACCGAATGGTGTGGGCTTCAATTCTGAATTAATCGGTTCGAGTAGCTTGTTTTGTGAGGGCAAACCATAAATAAAAGAGGTCTCCATCGACTGAAAGTCACGAGGTTTTCAGGAAGCCGGACCTTCTCCAAGCTACTGCAGCGCGCGAGAGTGAGAGTCATGAAGCAGCATGTTAGCCGAAGCTGGTACGGATATTACGGCTACAACCTGCGAAATAGTCAGCTCTGCACGGATTTTCAAGAATTGCTCACTGGAACGGGAAACGTACGAAAACCTCATGTATGTAATTTTGCAGCGAGTGCATTCGACTAAAGAAGTTTTGATGTTCCAGGGCGACAGCGGAGGGCCGCTGCTGATGAGGGAATCCGACGGACGGCCGACGCTCGTCGGGATCATTTCATTCGGGGCTGTAAACTGCGAAAGTGATGCGCCATCGGTGTATACGAACGTGGCTATGTATTTGCCGTGGATCAAACGTCAAACTGGTATTACAGTCAGGAATCGCTAAAATTTTGGCAGCGTGGCATAGGAGTTTACGGCCAGGGATGCCAGAAGCTACAGTACCTATCACTAACGCTCTCTGGCGGCTGTATTTCATTGGGCGTGGTCGGTTCGGTACTAGCGCTGATGGAGATGACTCGAGCGATCTAGGCTAAACACTTGTTTTTATTGAAAAGGTCCACTATCTACTTCCGACCTATTTTTCATTGAGAAACAATTTACAATACATTATCTACCTCGTTTACTGGTTCTTTTTAGAAACCCCTATAACCTCTCTAAAAAAAAAACTAACCCTCAACATCGACATTTTTATCTAGAAATCCAACAAGATGAGCGTCGTTACCAAATTTTTACGGGTGGCTTAAGACACCGCCCGCCCTAGTCGTCTAGAGATTAATGGAGCTTAACGAAACCTTACCGGGACTGTCCAGAATCGCTCCCTCGGGCTATTTCCCATTGCGCCCAAATCCCTCTGGTGATGCGATTACGAGAGCTCATTATGCAAAGAGGCTGGGAAAAGTGGGGAGAGTGGAATAGCCCTATTGCGACCAAGACCTCAGATTGCGAGATAACGCAGTCGATCCAGGGTCAAAAAACATCGCTTCCTCCCTACCTACCTACAATCCTAGCTAAGATAAGCTACCTACCTCCTTAGTCAGCTGCAGATCAAGAGGAGAGAAACCAGACATTCACCAACAAAACGAATCTTTAATTGGTTCTTTTTCAGCATAAAAAATTTGACCAAGATGACGCAGCAAGGCACTTGTCTTCAACCCAAAAGGACCACAAATTGGTAAATTGTTTTGTTAAATCGAAAAGCGTAATATTGATGAGAAGACGGCTCTAAAAACAGCTGAGAACAGTGAACAAAACTTGTTCTCTCGAGACAAATCACTCATTGAAAGAGAATTTATATACCTATACTAGCTGACCTGGCGCGCTTCGCTGCACTTCTAAAGATTTTGAAAATTCATTATTTCATAGCTGGGACACCCGTGCGTCGCACGAAACATCAAATTCCCGCCCATCACCTATCGATGATGCACCCGTGGCAACCCGTCAACTTAATTTTTCATAGTAACAACGCTTGTTGGTTTGTCGTAGTGAAGTACCTATCAAATTCCCGTCTATCACCAATTATATGCAGCCCATACATCCCACACACCATCCCATACATCCCACACATCCCATACATCCCATACATACCACACACCATCCCATACATCCCACACATCCCATACTGAATGTTTCAACAGGAGAGATTTTAACGGTGTACGGATTTTTAACATTTCCCGTCATTTGAATCGTCGAATTAATTTTAGAGGAATTTCGGCGGAATATAGCGGTTTTCCATTATTATATTATATTATATATAAACCTTCTCTGAACTTCCACAAATAATTCAAGACCAAAATTAGCCAAATCGGTCCAGCCGTTCTCAAGTTATGCGATCACCAACAAAATACTGATTCATTTTTATAGATATAGATAAGAAACGAGGATATTAAATATCCTCGTTTCTTATACAAATTTTGTAGGTTCATTGTGATCATGATTTAGATAAAACAAAGAAAAAGGTTCATTGTTTATAGAATAGGGTAAATTTAGGTTATAAGCATAAATGTTACTCTATTAACAGCTACTCTATTAAGCTAGGTACTCTTATTTCTTTGGTCCCAACTACTATGATTATAACTGAAAGCGATTTTTCGGTGACTATTAAATTTAGTAGAGTCACCGAAAAATCAATACAATATTTAATATTGTATTTACAGGCCTCTATCAATAATTAATATATAATATATTATATTATAAGCCTGATTTAAAATTGATTGTTTTGTAACGATACCCACCCATCCTTACCAGGAACTAGCTGGGATGCATAATAAATACAATCGAATGTTGTAAAACTTTATAATATTGTACAATAACCATGATGTACGCTTTTCAGTGTCTGGCTTCAAGGTTTCCGCTACAATGGCGGAAATTAATCAAATGTTTGCACTAAAATCACGTCGTCGGCAGTTGGGAAACGATAAAATCCACTCTAGCACCGAACTTAGTCCTCTGAAACGGACTTCTTCTTTTTTTTCTTTTTCTTCTTTTCAGGTTGTGGTTCTGCTTCCTCTTCCACTTTCACTTTCTTGGTTGGCGCTGAAACATGAATTTTAAACGTTAAAGCTGTTGTTGTTGGTTTAAAGTTTGATTTCATGCGGAGATTCTGACCTTCTTCAACATCAGCCTGTCCTTCGGCCTGACTCTTCTTCTTTTTCTTCTTCTTCTTGCTCGACTCAACTTCTGCTTCAATTTTCACCTCCACGCTTTCCTCTTGGCCGCCTTCAGCCTTGATTTTCTTCTTTTTCTTGGGCGGGCTATCTGCACGGGCGAAAATAATGGATTAGGCATAAATTGGAGGTGTCGGGAGAATTTTGTCTAGCGCACAACCCACCTGAAGGGGTCGTGATTTCTTCAATCAACGGCTTCTTGTCCTCCTGTAATTTCCTCTTGGGGGCAATTGTGATATCCGCGCCCTCGGGATATTGCAACACTTCCCTGGAAAATAAAAGGCAAGATCATAAAATGGTGTTCAAATTTCTGAACAACTGGACTTCCAGTGATGTCCTTGGACTATCTATATATTGTGGATATAGTTGGAGACAGCCAACGCCAAGGAACGTTGTGCGTGCCACAGATCCTAAGAAAGAAGCTGGAAGTTGAGTCTGACACCATTGGCCGCAAGGAAGAATAGGTAACAAACTACTATCCTATGATCAAGCGACAATGGACGTCGTGTACATGGAGCGTTAGAGTCCAAGATTATAACAACGACATGGCAACGATGTCACAGCGAAAATTAAACGAACCTTTTAGACTGATATTTTTCGAATTGGGCTTTCGCTTTGGCTGAGCCAGATATCTTTCTTAGGTTGCCCTCTTCGAGTAGCTTCAACCGCGTTTCCAATTTAGCCCTATGGTTGATACCGAGCTCAGCGGATGCTTCGTCGCCTTCCCCTAAAGCATCGACACGAGCGGCAAGCGACGCTTTTGCTGCAAGTGAACGAGACATCTGAAAAAGGAAAGAAAGTAAGAATAAATATCGCGACGAAGCATTTGAAACCCGTAGCCAGTCGAAAACTTACTTTTCCTTTGTTTTTCGTACTAGCAGAGGCAACAAGGCCCGAATGGTAGATGAGACCGTACTTGGGAGTGTCTTTTTGCGTTTTGAGCGCCCTGAACAAAGCTTTTTCCGCGCCGAAGATCTGAACCGTGGAAGCGGGCTGTTTGGCCAGATTGATGAGTGACCCTGGAAAATCCGGATTGCAAATGGAACGAGCTTTTGGCAGAATGAAAACTTCACGGAAAAGAGGAATTATTGGACTCACCCGAGTGAGAAATAAGCCGGGCTCCGACCAAGTCGCCGAGCAGAACTGTTAGATTAGGAGCAATCGCCGTCATGCGCGACTTGAGGTATTCGTACAATTGGGACCTGTACATGGTCATTTCCAAGACCTGAAAATGCAACGAACAATAAATACGTCAATTAAAAAGAAGGAACGTGAAAGTCAAGATGAGGAACAAGATCGCCAACCTGATCGCATAAAATCTGAATGTGAAGGATGTCTTCTTCGGATATTTCAGTCCCCATGGAAATTTCAGCGGCTTCTTTCACTTTTTCTTCGACATCCTCGGGAAGAATGTCGGACAAGTCGGTTTTGGCAGCGTTGTCTCGGGTGCCTGTCAATCAGAAAAACAATATTGTAGAAAGGTGGCTTTGGTCATCAATACGTTTTGTTGGAACCAAAACCCAAAAATTCAGGTATTGTGTGGGAGTGACAAGTTGCTTTGTCTAATTCCTTAATGAAAAAAAGGTGCAAATGTTACACAAGGGTTTATTATTCTTTGATATAGGTTACTTGTGAGAAAATCAATTCGGTGTCAATGAAAAATCTTTTTTAAAGAAACGTTTTTGAAAAAAAATTATTTTTTATTTTTTTTATTTTTTTTTTACACGGAAAACATTAGACCTTTAAGGATCCTTAAAAATTCCCATTTTTAGCCCCCCACAAATGGCTTGTAGACACCCCACAGTGAAATCGGATCGTTCCTGGACCCCCAAAAATGGATTCTACGTCCAAAAATACTTCGAAAACGACACCTAACTCGATCCCATAGCCAAAAGCCTTAAAAAAACCTCCCGTCGCCCTATTTTAGGGGGATCTGGTCTGAGTAGCCTACATACAATATTCTAATCAAAATACCAGCTTACCCATCAGCTTCACGGTTTTGACGAAAACAACGTTGTCCGTCAAGATCTTGCCGAGCTCCGGGAAATGCCAACCGTACCATTCGCGGCATCGCATCGTGTAATTGTTCAATTCTTTGTCCAACTCGTCGAGAAGGCAGATCGCTTGGACGATCATCGTGTCGACTTTGTCGGGGCTGAATTTCAACTTGTACCTCGACAGGCTGGAAATTAATGAGCGAACGTCACTATGGTTCACACATGAGGAAACACGATGACACCTGGCGTTCAATTACCTGTGAGCCAAACCGAGTGCCATCGCGGTCTGCTCTTTGCTGGGAAGACCCGCCAGCAGACTGTCGGCCTGCGAGCGAATGCATCGCATGAGTTCCAAAACCGAGCTGTTGGACAGGCAGGTGACGGCGAATTTTTCCTTTATGGCATTTCCGAGCTTGGCGTCGGCCGTCAACACCTGCTCGGCAGATTCTTTCAGGACTTTCTTCAACGCCTGGAAACGATACAATGTATCAATCAATCAATCAATATGTCATATTGAAGCAACTATGCAAAACAAAGCTAAGCTTTCATTGTAATTGCAGTCAAACCTTCTTCAATATTTTGCCAACTTTCCCATCGACTGCTGCTGTGGTGGCGGCGAGGGCTTCAGTCGTATCGCCGAATTTCTCAAAATGCTTGAGCTTGACACTGTTCACATATAACCGATTTAGTATACGCTCATAAGTCGCAGTACGTGTGTAATGAGGTACTTACATTTGTTGGGCACCTTCAGGCGTTTGAAAAGCCTCGAACAAGTTGTCAGTTTGAGTCAACTTTTTCTCGTCGAGAAGCTGTGAACAATAAGAGAATTCAAATATCCAGTCTGATGAAACGGGAGTCAGGGATTTCTCATGATCTCATAAATCAAACAAGTCTAGCGAGTCAACTCTCAACGAGACCCCCCACAGAGGACACCCTTCCAAGCTCTTCGACTCACTTTGAAAATAGCGTAACCCGCCGAAGTTTCAAACAAGACCAACATCTTGTAAGCACTTGAAAACTCACGGGGCTAAACCATTAAAAAAACGATCAAGTCCAAAAATTGTTCCACACAAAAACAAACGCCGGAATAAAAAGCCCACGAGGCGTGCACGCTGGAACAACAGAGAAACAACAACAACGCTATGACGTCACTCCAAATTTGCTGATTTTGGCGTTAGAAAGATAAAACGTTAAGAACAGCAACAACCCAGAGATGGTTCTTTCCAAGATATTTCTGTCATTCTATTTGTGCATTCATGCTCCGCTGACCAGGAATTAAAGAGACCGCTGACGAGGTGCATACGTCCCTACGTGCATACGATGAGTTTAGACCAGGGGTTCCCAACAAAATTTTGGCAGGGACCCCTTAACAAACCACAAATGTATTGAGGACCCCATATATAATATATACATTACATAATTTACATATTATGTAAATTATATATATATTTGGAATTTTGTTGTTGTAAAAAGGTTTTTTCCCGTTTAGTTATACCTAGGTGTAAGTATATATCACAAGGGAAAAATCAATTGATTGTTGCAAATAATAATTTATTTTTACATTTATCTTACATTTGGAAACAGTTGCACAACAACCACTGACACAGCTGAAGCTGTCCTACGTAATAGTGCTGGTTTGCAGTTGGATTTATTAGTACTTAATTGGAATTCAGGTTTCGTAACATCTTTTGATGAGATCAGAATCTGATACGATCCAATCGTTGTTTATCGATAGCTCTAGTGTCCAGTGAGCGTGCTATCGATATCAAAATTTGATATCGACATATTGGACCGGTATTATGATATATCGAATCGATATTATCGATACCACGTCGTCCATCTCTACAAAATAACCTTCCTAAGTTTGAAGTTTAAACTTTATACACTTTTCGGTGTTTTGTTCGTTCCTATTTCCTAAATCAATTTTTGCGTACAACGTTCTCGGTGCCTAAACACAAAAAATGTTGTGTTAAACTTTAAAAAAATTTAAAAAAAATGCTTTCCACACTCGTCAGACCGACGCCGCGCACGTTCGACACTGAAGAAACGCTAACGTCAAGCTAAACAACTAGCAACGCTAATTTTGCGCGCTTAATTTGTAAACAAACTTTGTTTAACAAAGATCGCAAGCTGATTTCGACCATTATTCCGTGGTATTCTGTGCGTGCGTATCCTGTTATTGTGCCAAAAAATGAAATTCCGGGCGAAAATGGCTGAAGCTCTCAGCATGAAAAACCTGGCTCGTAAGTCACTTGCCTCTCCCAACTTTGTAATATTCACAATCAATATCTAGTAACGTGCCATTTTGCTTTTTCAGTGATGGCATCCGTGATGTCCAAACTGAGCAAACAGTGCACGCTTCGGTTGAACCCGCAGAATTTCACTTTGATGGTCTGCGATGAACACGCCAGCCCCAAACAGGTGGTCGTGTGGTGTGTTATTGAAGCCCAGAAGTTCTTCAGTGAATACAACCTGGAAGGGATCACCGAGGCCAACGAAATATTCTTGTTGGTCCCGCCGGGTCAGTGGAGCCGTCGTAAAGTGAATTCAAAATTGCCAAGAGCACTTTGTCATCGAACCATTTTGTTTTTTGTTTTTTTTAACTTCCAGACATGTTGTCCACGTCGCTGAACACCCTCAAAGCTGCCAATAACAACGCTAGGTCCGTCAAACTGAAGCTCACAGACAAAATGACGCCGTGCTTGACAGTCGAAATTGAGCTAGTAAGCCCAAAGTGGTGCAGTATTGTTTGATACGTTCAGTTTTTGTCATTTATTGGTTTTAGTAATTATTACAGATAACAGAACACGGTATGACGAGGAGTTGCATTCATGACATCCCAGTGAAAATAATATCCCGGCAGGCCTGGAGTGATTACTCCGATCCACCGCAAGAAGTTAGCGATGTGAGTAGGCATCCATTACTGCATTTTCCTCGTTCCACTGAAAATAATTTGAACGGGCGTTGCAGGTGACTCTCGAGATGAAGTCCTTGAAGAAGTTCAAAGCTGTTTTGGAAAAATGTAAAAAGTTATCTTCTTGGGTCTCAGTGTCGGTCAATCCCGACGGCAACCTTTCAACCAGCGTGACGTCGAGCACGGCCACTGTCACGACTTTGTTCAAGAGCACAACGGCCACGTTCTCATCAGGTAATTCTCGACGTAGTCGGCGCTCAGTGGACGTTCTCAATTTAATTTGCATTCGATTGCAGATAACACTGACGACCACGCTGTCCGGACGGACGTCAAAAGGCTCAGCCTCCTTCTGGCCACGGAAGTCCTGTCACCCAAAAGGATCCTTGTGTTTTTCGTGGAAAACCGCAAAATCACTTTTTATCTTGCCTGCGACGGCTTTGCATTTCATTTTTATCTTCCAGGAATTGAAGAATGAAATTAGTCAGTTCATTAACCTGTAACATGACAGTGTTGCCAACATTGTTGGCTTGTTGCCTTCATCCAATTGCAGTCAAGTCTAGAGATCATGTTTTCTTGGATTTGTTGGTGGCACTGGTTTTATTTGTCAAATTGTATTTGATTACTGCAAAACTGAACGAATCCTAAGAGGTTTTTATTGGCTCAGCTACCTGTACGAGGATTTGTGGAAGACATGCTTCTGTGATATTGTCATTTTCGTGTACCAAATAAACTGTTAAATTTTTATGGCCGCTCAATCACTGCTACCAATTCAGGCTTAAAATCGCCTAATGGTCGGTTTGAGGAACTGGGATTTCAATCTTAAAGGTTCGTCGGGTTTACACAATAACAAGCAGTCTGGTTCAATTATCCGTTATAATTTTGGTAATAGCAGTGAGTAACAGGCTTTACTAAGCTACGAGGAATGTTACCACGAACAATCTAAAACATCCAACAAGGGTTTCTGATAACTATTTCGCGGGAGACGAATATTGTCGAAACGTTGCAGCCAACTCTCCGCCAAAAATCGTAAAACTTCACAAACATTCGCGTTTCCTTTGAAATACTCCGGGCGCGTTTCCGACGCCCGTACAATAACCCGCTAATTCTAACATCGAGATTTTTCATGATGTCTCTTTCAAGCTATCACATTACATCACCATCTTCAACCACAGTTGTACCTAATTGCGGAATAGTAAATTTTTGCACAGCATGTCAACAAAATCAACAACTGAGAATAAAAAAATAAAATGATGTACAAATTAATTTTATTTAAAATAAAAATTGATAGCTGAAAACTAAGACCATTTACCCCTCAAAAAATTATATTTATAGAATCCACTCCCAAAAAGATGAGTTGCTTGATATTAAGAAATTTGATTTTGAAAGTTTCAAGACCCGCACTATTGAGAAAATCCCTAAGTACATAAGAACACCATTGAGAAAGTTCCTATGTGCATAATATGTTAATAGATGAACATAGTCAAGTCTGAAGTGTATGGCGCTTCTGTACTCAGTAAAACAAAATGGCGAAAAAAAAAGTCGGTTGTCATCATTCTTTCATTGTAGCCCTGAACTTTGATTGCGATTTCAGCCGAGACTGACCTTTTTAGTCTGTACGCCAACAAATCTAGTGATAAAAGCACGTTTTACCCCAACTACTGGCTGTTTGTCACCCTACTGTACCCAAGCTGTTTTCACTCTATTTAAAATCAAATTAAATTTTACAGGCATCTGAAACAAATAAATGTTGTATGTTGATAAGATTTACTTCAACTTTAGTTCCACAATCTACTACAGGGGCAGCAATGGCTCTTGTTTTCATTTACCTCGCTTGACCCCATCATCCATTTTTCGAGACTCTTGTTTCCTTTTACCGCTCCTGACCCCATCAGGACTAACTAAACTCTTTTTTTTTTTTTATAAGTGACTCATCTTTCTTGGAGTGGACTTTACATACACCGAAAAAAATTATTTATTTTTTTTTTTTTTCGAAAATGAGGCGCAAAATGTCGTCAGACTGCTCTTGTACATCTCAGTCGATTGTTATTCAACACAAAAATGTCCCTTTTTCAGGGACGTCTGCTTTGTCTGCGTTGCAAAACCCCAAATACAACCTATTCTTTATGAAACGAAAAAGAACAACTAATTGGAAGCACAATTGAACATATCACACAAATTAATTGTCTTCTATTAGATCTGAATCACGCGACGGCGTGCTTTGTACGATTAAAAAGTCTCGCATTTTTCTCGAAATTGTACTCAAGCGTTTAGATTTGAATTGACCAACGGAAATCGGTTTGGACAAAAATGGCACAAAGCTTTCAGTTCTCACCGCCATCTTCCGCCGAAACTCCGATAAATGAAAATTTACCCCGAACGAAGATCGCAATTTATAAAGCAGTCTCATACTTAATACTTGAATTGTGAGAAGCGTGCAAAAACGTTACCGCGTCTTTCAAAATTGAATCTTGATTCGCGCTACATCTAATAAACATTTTTAAACTTAAATAAATAAAATACCGCGTCATGGAATATCGTGATCGATAATATTGCACCAAAGTGAAGACTAAAGCGAACAACGTAGGACGTGTGGAAACAAATTCGTTAAATATAATAATTAACAAAAAATTATACATAAAATTGACCATCGATTATACGCGTTAAAATGCTGTGTCTAAATAGTACAAATTGAAAAATATTGGCAGTACACGTTACACATAGGCTTTTCACTCATAAATTCGGCCAATAAAGGCGTACACATCGAAAATGGTCTAGCTACATGTTGAGGGTTTACATACGTCTGGCAAGTTATAATGAGGAATTTTTTCGAAAACTTAACAAGACTTGTTATACTTGGTATACCGTACATGTAAATCCCTTTGGTCTTTTTTTGTAAGTTAACTACAACACTAACAGGCTAACATTGAAACAACCATGGAGGTATCGACTACTACAGGAGAGGGCGCCAGTGGAGTGAATGGAGCGCGATGAAGTTGGAAGAGTCCGCGTCGCCATCTAGAGCGATTTGATGTGCCGCGTCTTCCTCACGAGGAGCACGCAAGATGTGAGGCCGCTGCTGTGTTTGGCCAATTCGGAGACTGAAACGGCTTTCCGGCTAAAGTCGACTCTCTCGGTGAAAACCTGCAACACGAAATTGGCGTCAACGAGGGATGGATTTCAAAATCCAGATGAATCGAAAAATCGATATTTTAACATGACGCGTGTTTTACGGGGGTAATCTACCGGATTCAACATTGAAGAGTGTGACCGTAAAATCCGACTGGGCCCCGCCTACCGACGATGTTGGAGTTTCATCCATTTAGGGGAAGAGTAGAACTCCCACTACTTGCCCGTGTTTTCTACTCTGCACTTACCAGGTGGGGGAGTTAAATGTGGGGGGGGGGGAGAGAGAGAGAGAGCCTTATTTTCAGAATAAATAGCTGGAGGGATACCCTACGTCAGCTCAAAAGTTTATTTATAGGAGCATACTCCCCACTTATCCGACACTTCCTGATATTTTTGAACGTTTTTGGTTTATTATTCTTGGAATAATACACCTGTTTTCGCGACGCGGGTCGACGACTCCGATCGGCCTCAAAATTTGACATTATCCGTTTCAAGAGGTCTACATTCAAAATCCGAAATGTCCGTCCGCCGTACGCCGTCCGGGCCGTTTTGGGCAGTAGGAATTTTTTTAAAAATCTGAAATTTTGACAAAATACTTGGTTTACCATCTAGTTGTGACCGCAAGGTTTTCAGTCCGATCGCCCAAACCCGTGGGGCGCTCTGGGGCTATAATGGGGCTACGGGAGGGTTTTTTTGAAGGCTTTTAGCTATGGGATCGAGTTATGTGTCGTTTTCGGAATATTTTTGGACGTAGAATCCATTTTTTGGGGTCCCGGAACGATCCGATTTCACTGGGGCGATCTTTAGGGCTTTCATGGGGCTAAAAATGGGATTTTTGAAGAATCCCAGGATGTTAAATATTTTTTGAGTTAAAAATAAAGAATTTTTGAAAAAACACATTTTTGAACAAAAAAATCCAAAAAAAAAATTTTTTTGAAATAAAAATCAAAAAAAAAATTTTTTTTAATTTTTTCATTGACTGAATTTAATTTCTGCACAAGTAACCTATATCAAAGAATAATAAACCCTTGTGTAAAATTTGCAGCGTTTTTAGTTTAAATCCAAATATCCTAATATCTATTTTGAGCAATATTTTTCCAATATCCATATCTGTCTTTTGATTCGTTGTCGATACCTAATATTGATAGGTCAACATACGCTTTGCACGCTTGTTTTCCCAACACAAATCCCAAAACGTACCTTGGCGGACAGGGGCGTGTCTTCGGACGACCTGTGGATCAAATTGCCGTTGCAATATATCACATTTGCCGCCTCCTGCTCCGGCACGGTGATGGTTTGATACGTAAATTCGGCTTCCCTCTCCATGCGCTAAAAAAAAAAAAATATATAAAAAAATCATTTACTCTATTCGACCTCCGCGTTGAAGATGTTGCTAGGGTATTCAACTAACCTTGATAACTTCTTGAGATTCCGTGCTTGAACTGACGCACAACAATTCCGGACCGCACGCAGTTACAAATGACTTCAAATGAGCTTTTGGTGGCACCTGTAAAAGTTTTGGGTCAGAATGTGTAATTCTCGTACGCAGTGTATATTTGCACACAAAAACGTACTTTGATAGGAGCACAAGGGTACTCAGGGAAAGTTCCAGCCAGTGCTTTAGCTCCCGCTTCGTTCGTGAAGTCTGATATTCCGATGAAAAATTCTTGGCCTGGAAACAGAAGTTTGTTGAGATTTACCCAAGATTGGGTAAGGGCGGGGCAAAAGCGAAGCTGCGTTAAAACAGTTACTGCTGCTCCTCACATTGAATACACCATGCCACTCGTTGACGGCACCCTCGAGTTCTGCATCATTGGAAAATCGCTGGCCACCCCAATAATAGTTGCAGGGTCAGATTTGCCAGATGTGGCCTTGCTTTGTCATGACAAAGCAGTCCGGGTCTTTTGCATTTAACGAATAGGAGGTCGAATAGTTGAACTCGACGGGCGCCCACTGCGCTGCTCGCCATGCACTGCACGTCCATCCTCAAAATTTTTACGCAACTTTCGGACCATTTGGACACTCATCACATTGTCACGCTAGACAAACTCTACGATGAATTTCATAGCGGTAACCCCCTCCTTGGTCAGGAATTTGATCACAGAATGCGATTCACGGCCGAAATCGGTAGGGGGGCATCCTTGATTTGAACTGAACAAGATATCAACAAACCAACACCTCGAAAATTTACAGGACTTCCCCTACATCCTAACAAAAAACTTGAAACCTGCAAAACACCGTCCGTGCCGAGCGGTGTTCTTATTTTTGGGTAGCTATACAAAATCTGATTCCCAGGCTGAAGAAATGTATTGACCGAGATGGTGATAATGTAAAGAAATAAACACAATGTGTATTTATTTTTTACAGTAGTTTTAACCTTGTTTTCTGGATATCCCTCGTATGTTATCGATACCTGCATTGATTAACGATTTTACCTGTGAAGAGCACGTCTCCTCCTTCGAGATGAGCTTTGGGATCGGAAATCTCCACAATCGGCAGTTCGAGTTCTTTTTTCAAAACTGCTCTTACCGTGTCAACCTGCAACATGAACCGTATAATTTACAAGCTGCCCTGTTGGGGGTTCAAGCGATGAAATGAGCTCGTGCTTGAGAGAATCGATACTGTCCAGAAACAGTTCTAAGAAAAACATCGAGCGGGGCCAGGCGTGCTTGAGCTCGTAATGGACAGATTCGTCGGCCTTACAGGGGAACGCTATTAGGGCTATGGTGATTCTAAGGGGGGTTTATGGAAATCCAGATAAGCTCAGCTCAGCTGACCAGAAGACGGAACTGAATATTCATCAGTTTCCGGTTCACGTGTCGGGGAAAGAAACTTAGTTGCACGTAGAGCTTGTCCTTCGACTCCCACAATGCTCCCACCTTTAGCCGTAGAAAAGCCCCAGCGGACAGAACTACTTCCATCAAACGAGTTCTACGCCTAAAATTACTTCAAAAACTACACCTCACTCGACTCAGTTGCCAACGACTGTTCTTTCTGGTTTTCTAAGTGTCCTGATCAAAAGTTTAAACGTCCTGATTTTGGTTTATTATTCTTGGAATTATACACCTATGTAATCGCGACGGAGTTCAAAAATTCTGATCGGCCTCAAAATTTGTCCGTTTCATCGTCCGACCCGTTTTGGACAGCAGGAATTTTTTTTAAACTGAAATTTTGACAAAATACTCGATTCACCATCTAGTTGTGCCCGCAAAGGTTTCAGCCCGATCGCCCAAACCCGTGGGGCGCTATGGGGCTAAAAAGGGGCTACAGGAGGGATTTTTGAAGGGTTTTAGAAGGGACGTAGAACTCATTTTTGTGGGTCCCTGAACGATCTGATTTCACCGAGAGGATCTATCGAGGGCTTTTATGGGGCTATAAAAAGGGATTTTTGAGGAATCCCAAGAAGTCAAATACGGTGTCGAATGGCTGCTCCAGACCAGTAGATGGTCCGTAATGGAATCATAATTGAAGTTGAGGGGAAGGTTGTAGATTGTAGCGCTTAGAGGGGTTATGATTGTAGAGGGGATGAGGTTGATGATTGAAGAGTGACCCAGTTGACGGTCTAAGTGGCTCGTAATGCGCCTTTAAAAGGCGGGTTTCCTGATCGACAAATTCCCCGAGGGTCAATTTGGTTCCGAATAGCGTCAAGCAATGTTTGTATGCGTCCAATTTGAAGGTAGAATTGAAACGTTATCGCGCGGCCTGGTTTCGGTCGGTTCTGGTCGGTTGCACACTTGTGGGGGCCTCGGGGCAAATAGGAAAAAAAAAAAAAAAAACAGAACGCAGAATAAAGTAATGAAATGGCTGTGGGGCGTTTGGGGCGTGTCCAGTGGAGTCGGAAATTACTTTGGAGAGATTCTTAACGGGGAAACTGGGGATTGTATGCGGTAGAAGTCCCCGTGAACTATCCGACTCGTGAAATTGGGTTACATTGTCCTGAAGGGGAACAACCGTCAAAATCAAGCCCACTTTCCTGTTGCATGTTGGGAGAGGGTGCGACTTCGGAGGAACCGGATTGTGAGCTCAATCGGCGTCCTCGGTGCTCTTTTACCCGTACGAATGACGTCAGCTACTCGAATAGGCGGACAGACACGTGTTTGTCATCGACGACTTCGTCCCCAGTCGAACGTAGAAGGAAAGAAACTTCGGGGAACTTTGACGAAATACTGCATGCGTATGCAACGCGGGCATAGCTGAAAGAAAAAGGGACTGCAGGACGGCAATATTTTATTCCGCAGCTTTTACGATTATCTATTGAAAAACGCTGATTTTTACACAAGGGTTTATTATTCTTCGATATAAGTGGAAAAATTACCAATCTGTGTCATTAAGAAAATAGTATTAAATACTATCAAAAATTTTATGAAAAAGTTTTTTAAAAAACAAACTTTGTGTATAATGTTTGGACAGATGAGGGACTCCTAATTGCACGTGAAAAGTATAATGAGCGGTATAAAGTGAGTTGTAAGTAATGTAAAGGGGATCCCTGATGCTCACCAGACGCCACTTGATACTGAGAGCCGACTTCCGCCCTTATAACACTCAGAGTGTGCAGCGAATTGGAGCGAGAAGCATGAACAACAATTGATAACAAAGCACCTGACACGTAGGGCAGGCAGAATGGGGAAAATGCTAACCAAATCGTGTTTCAAGTTATAAAAACGCTGCAAATTTTACACAAGGGTTTATTATTCTTTGATAAAGGGTAAATAATTACTCTTATTGCGCAAAAACTGGGTCATTAAGAAAATATTTTGAAAAAAAAAAGATGTTAGGACAGATGTGGAATCTTGAAAAATTGATTATGCGTCCAAAATTACATCAAAAACGACACCTAACGCGACCCCATAGCCGAAACCCTTAAAAAAAGCCCTGCCGCAGCCCCTTTTTAGCCCCGCAGGCTGAAAACCTTGCGGGCACAACCAGATGGTAAACCGAGAAGTGTCAAAATTTCAGATTAAAAAAAAAAATCCTTCAGCCCAAAAAAGGCGCGGACGGCGGACGGACAGTTGGTTTTTTGAAATCTAGACCTCTTGAAACAAATAGTGTCAAATTTTGAGGTCGATCAGAATTTTCGACCCAGGAATAATAAATCAAAATAGCTAAAACGTGATAAATCAACTTGCTCACCTCTTTGGCACGTTTTTCATCCTTGGGTTTGGCCATTAGGGCGATGCCGTTGCAGACGACGGCGGTGTCCTCGATGAAGACACACTGCGGGAGGGCGTCGTCGGGCGGGAGTTCGATGACGTCCAAGCCGATGTCTCGCAGGGCCCGGACGTACGTCTCGTGTTGACGTTTGGCGAGTTCGTAGTCAGCGGAGCCCAACGATTTGTACGAGGACGACACCCGGGCGACGATCCCGTGAGTGAACTTGAAGGGAGCCATTCCAAGAAACTTTACCGGAGACAATTTCTGAAAAGGAGGAACCACGAAATCACGGAGTGAGTGAGAATTCAAATACAGTTTGTCGTCTAGTTTCAATCGTAAAGGGAAAATCACCTCGTAAACTGCCGGGTCGACGGCGCCGGGAAAAACGGCCGGCAAGTTCGGCTCCGGCGGCGGATACTCGACTGGGAGTCAACGAGGCCGAGTGGAAGGGCTGACCCCCTCACTCATATACGACCCGCATTGCTGCCCATCACAATCCCCGGCGGATGCCCCTTCTTCCTGCAACTGCCAAGACGGGACGCCACCCGCTCTATTCATTATACAGCTATGACATTATACAACTAGACTGACACCCGCTGACCAGGTGCCAAACGGATCGCCGCCAAGAACTTCATTTAAAAAATACTGCAAACTTTTTTTTTTATGTTTTCAACACAGTTTTGAGTTGCAAGTAAATTATGGTAGGACGTGTTGCTAGTTGAAAACATGCCATAAGAAGCGCCCAGTGATATTTTTACGAAATAATCTGAATACAAACAGAGTCCACCTCACAGAAGATGGTTTTCGAATATTTCATCAAAATCATTTCAAGTACCTAAGTATTCGAATACTTTTGCATTTAGAGAAGCAAAGGCTTAGAAGCAAAGGAGGGGATCTCTGGAGCAAGGAATTTCTAAAAGCGTTTCAAAGTACAAGAGTGGGCCTCCCGTTGCTTGAATGAAATCTCTCCCTGCTAGTGCAATTTTGATCTTAGGAGAATCCAGCCGTTGTCAACTGGGTCCGTTGACGCTGTCCGTATCACGCTAATAATGAATATACTGAAATTTTGCGCCCTTCTCATGATTGGTAACAGGCTCACTCTCAGGTGCATTCCGATTATAGTAGGTTGGAGGCTTTAATCGATCGTGTTGCTAACCAAACTTCATTTCCAGTTGACCGTAACGTGATTGCGAATTTGCCGTTTTTTTTTTCTTGTTTTTTTTGCTGCCTTGGGAAAATCAGGAGGATTTTCAAATGATGAATAAATCACTAACATTGGTAACATTTTTCAAATGGACCACTGAACGATACATCCAGATTGTTGGGGCTACAAACGGTTTACCATAAACCCCACAACTTAGCCCAGACATCACTTTGCTTCCAACACATACGGTAAACCAAGCGATTTACCAGAAGAATACAAACCAAAACTGGCTCTGATTTGGGAAGCCAAATTAGACCATCTCTCCCTCTTCAGATGTTGTCACTAAGTAGTAAATCTAGGGCAAGTAGTGATTTATTTCGTACAACTTACCTTATCGACCAGCACTTCGTATCTCCAACAAAACAACACGAATTCACCTCTAAATAAAATAACCGCAGACAAATGTTTCAAAACCCGCGAGGGAAATCTATTTTCGAACGAAAAAGAGTATAAACAAAAATATTGCGATCGAACAGCAGTTTACAGGATGCGCAGTGTGGCCAACTGTCAAACCTGTAAATCTGTCGAACTCTCCCAAAAAATCCGAATTTTGATCTTGAATTGTATCGTATTTCTCCCAACAAAAAAACGAAAATTTATTGAAAAACGTGAAATTAATTCGTGCAACACCCGAAAAGTGGATTGCGAAAGGTAAAAAATCAGACGGTTGCTTAACAAAAACTGTTGTAAGCGGCAAAGAATGCAGTTGGGTTTTAAAATTTTGAATGAACTGTGACATTTTAAAATTTAAAGAAGTGTGCCGAAACCCGCCGCATTGATGGGGCAGTATAAAAACATTAAAATCGATATTCATAAATTTCGACACGATTTGAAAAAGTAGGTATCGATACTGTTTTCTCGACAGGTAACCGAAGCTCCTTTTTTAGACCTCAAAAATTGATTGAATTTTTTGAGAAAATTCATTGCAGTTCCGAAAATTAATGAAATGACTATTCGAATTAATGTAATAACTAATAATAATAATATTTTCTTATGATCATCTCGGTGGTGTCTGCCAAGTAATATTCAAAAACACGTCATCTGGAATCGTTTCTGCTGCATCAAACCATGGTTGATTGATTTAATGATCAATAATTTTAATTATTAAATTACGTACGGCTGTCTGACAAAACATAAAACGTCTTTAAATGTCATGGAAGGGGACAGCAGCACGGACAGTGGGAGGGGGGATAATATAATTATTATATTATAATAAAAACGCTGCAAATTTTACACAAGGGTTTATTATTCTTTGATATAGGATACTTGTACGGACATTTAATTCTGTCAATGAAAAAAATTTTTTTTTTTTTGGATTTTTATATTACAAAAAAATTTTTTGGGGATTTTTTTTTTTCAAACAAGTTTTTTCAAAACTCTTTAATTTTTACTCGAAAAATATTTAATCTCTTGGGATCCTTCAAAAATCCCATTTTTAGCCCCATGAAAGAACGCCACCATCGTTCCGGGACTCCCAAAAATGGATTCTACGTCCAAAAATACTTCGAAAACGACACCTAACTCGATCCCATAGCCAAAAGCCTTCAAGAACGATCCGATTTCACGGTGGGGCTCTATTGGGCTTTCATGTCTAATAAGTTGTCGTTATCTTTCACATAATCCATTTTTCGAGGTCCCACATCTGTTCAAACAATGTGCAGATTTATTTTAAATTTTATTCTATAATATTTTCCTAATGGCTCATGGCAAAAATTAATTTTTGTACGATTAAGCTATAACAAAATTTGTTAATATTGTTAATGTACTTATTTAATAAGTAATGATAATAAACCCTTGAGTAAAATTTGCTGCGTTTATACTTTCACTATCGATATGTATTATTGTACCATACTTGTTAAAATTATCGATCCAGTGCTTATCGATTGTTGAATATCGAACATTCCTAATGACAGCAATGCTTGTTTCCAATGTTGTCAGAAACACGATGATCAAAATTCCCCGCCTCGTGAGACTTTTCCCTGCGAGAATGAAACTTGAGTTTTACATTTTCCTCGTTAGTTTGAGGGGTTTTGAAAAATTTGAATGTTCGTTTAAAGACTGGCATTTTACTGTGAAGTTTCGTTTGGAAGATTTTTTCGTTTAGTGGACTTCCCTCGACGAGGGAACAACCGCGGAAAGATTTCCCTCAAAACGGGGGAAAAACTGCTTTTTCTGGCAGGCCCGTTGTGACGTAAGTAGATAGGTGTAGGACGGGTGAATTTCGTGGAAGTCGCCAAAGGAAGTTTTTCCAGTTTGTTATTAGGAAATAATGGATTATAACATTTCTCGTCTATTATGAATATATAGTGATTGTAAGTTTTCGTTTGTTTTTTCGTTGGGAAGCCTTCGCAGATCCGAATACCGGCCGAAACTTCAGTTCCTTCACCATGGTAATACTCCGCTGATTACTTTGAATTTTGAAGGCAACTTTGGTATTTTGTTGTTAAATACATGTTGTTGACGTCAGAGAGAGTGTTAAAGTCTTCAGCGTTATGATTATAGTGAATTAAGGTGGTGAAACTCCGAATTTGCGTTGATTTTAGGCCTTATCGCATTAGGCCAGCACCCGCATTGAAGGTTATCTCGCACGCAATCTGGGGTTTAAAAAAAATTATTTTCATGTTTTGTGAAGGGAGGGTTTGTTGTGGGTTTGTGCGTTGCGAGTGCGGCTTGAGGGTTTTGGATGGAACTAAACGTTACTTTCGAGAAATTACGCCGTTGCCTCATCGGTTTTTATCAATCAGACAAGGGTGTTGTCTGATAACTTGGTCCCAATTTACATCTGGGTACGGATGCTGTACAGCGATGCACCTGTTGAGTTTTGATTCGGGTAAATATAGTGTCAAATGCGTCTCGAGGCAAAACCGGCATGGTTGATATTTTGGTAGGAAGTACGCGGTCGGTTAAAGACACATGACAAGCTAAACCGGGTTTGGTAAACCCCATAGTCGTGCGAGGTGCCAAGAAAGAGTATTTATAGACTTGTCGACAATTTCCAGCACCTGGCGGTTTCACCGTAGTGACGTTTCGTTTCAGAATTTCCTCGGGTTCGGCCAAAGCGCTGAAGTCGACATTATTTTGGACGGCACCGACACCCGGCCGCTGGCCGACATCAAGACTGAGGATGGCAAGAGGGAAAGACACCTCTTGTACTACGACGGGGAAAGCGTCACCGGAAAGGTACTCCCAACTTGATACCTTCCTTGAATCAATCCGTTGCACAGTGGGCAAAACCGCAAAAAAAACCTGGCCAAAACTCTGGAAGTCCCGTATTAAGTGTTTTTTGGTATGCTGAACAGGGGAGAATTGTCCAAAAATTCTAAACGGCTGTCTAGACCACGTTTTTGGCGCTGTAAGTCTTGAAAAAAAAAAGAAGTTTATAACAACAAAGGGATTTGGATTTAAGTTGACACGGTATTTATTGGCAATAACTCGTGTGACCCTGTTTAGACAGCAATACACATAACGCTTGGCAGCGCGGAGGCCTAAAAAACAGGACTATCCTACCAAAAACAGGACGGTTGGTCGCCTTAGCATAAGGGCCTGTACCGAGCACCTTTCGATTGGAACATCCTTCACCACAAAGGCTGCATCATTCAGCCCCTCTTTTCGTTTATTATTCTTGGAATAATACACAGGTGTTTGACATTATCAGTTTCAAGAGCTCTAGATTCCAAAAACGAAATGTCTGTCCGCAGTCAGAGCCTTTATGGCGTTAGTAAGTAAGATTTTTTTTTTCTGAAAATTTGACAAAATACTCGGTTTACCGTTTAGTTGTGCCCTTAGGGTTTTCATGCCGATCGCCGAAAGCCGTAAGGATACAGGAGGGCTTATATGAGGAATTTCGGCTATGGGGTCGAGTTAGGCGTCGTTTTCGATGTATTTTTGAACGTAGAATCCATTTTTGCGGGTCCAAGAACGATTCAATTTCACTGTAGGGGTCTATTGGGCTCTTATGTGGCTAAAAATGGGATTTTTGAAGGATCCCAGGAGGTGAAATATCCGAGTAATTTTGGACGTATGATCCATTTTTCGAGGTCCCTAATTTTTTTATTGACAGAATAATTTTTAATTAAGTAAGTAATTATTAATTTTTGCTCAAGTAACCTATATCAAAGCATAATAAACCCTTGTGTAAAGTTTGCAGCGTTTCTATTCTCCATTTGAGCCGCAAGGGCCAGTTCATGGCTGAGGTTGAATGTCGCAAATTTTCAGTAATTATTCTCCTACTCTTTTCGCTTGATTCATCAAAAGTTAAGGGAGGGCGGGCGCCTGAGCCTCGTCTCTTCGGCAAAGCCTTGAACGACTCACCGTCCATCAGCCAATCATCACTTTTTTTTTTCTTTTTTTTTTTTCAAAAACTTATGCTTCGCTTGCAGTTACCCCATCTTTGTTTCAAAGAACTTTAAAACAAGCGGGGATCGCTCCCCAATTCACAGGATGTCTTCAGCACATTTTCCAAACAGGCGAGTCCATCACCAATCCTGCCTTTTCCATTTTCCATAATCCATTGGAACAGCCCTTTTTGTTGGAAAAACAAGCAGTCCTGGTGAAACCGGCCAAGCTAATCTTGACTTTAAAAAAAATCCTTTTTTATTCCAAAATTCACTTCCTAAATGGTCGTCAAGGGCAGTAGTTGCAGCTGATTCCAACGAATTTCTACTCTCAGGCACGATACCTTTAACATCAATGCCGGAAAAACCGCGGCACCCAGCGTTTTTTGTAATTTAATTTTAAAGTCAATTAAAATTAACCCAATATGAGATGCCTACTAATTGATTATTTATAATATTATAACGTAATTTCAAAAGAAATTAAACTTTCTCAGTGCACTTAGGCATGCCTACCCTGTGGTAGAGAAGCCATATGGAAAAATATCCCATTGCCCCGTCACGTCGTGATCGTTTAGAACAGACTGACAAGAGTCATCGAATTTTTTCTCGCTTTCCGGCCTCGAAAAGAAGCTTTGAACCTCCCTCGTCGCGTCTGGACTCATCTGACAGTATATCAAGGCGTGTTCAGGGAGGTAGAAGTCCTCATTCCATGGGTTAAAATAATTTTAGCTCAATTTTTTTGGTTTATTATTCTTGGAATAATACACCTATTTTTTCGCGACGGGGGTCGACGACTCCGATCGGGCTCAAAATTTGACATTATCCGTTTCAAGTGGTCTACATTCTAAATCCGAAATGTCCGTCCGCCGTCCAGGCCGTTTTGGGCAGTAGGAATTTTTTTTAAAATCTGAAATTTTGGCAAAATACTTGGTTTACCATCTAGTTGTGCCCGCAAGGTTTTTCAGTCCGATCGCCCGAACCCGTGGGGCGCTCTGGGGCTATAATGGGGCTACGGGAGAGGTTTTTTGAAGGCTTTTAGCTATGGGATCGAGTTAGGTGTCGTTTTCGAAGTATTTTTGGACGTAGACTCCATTTTTTGGGGTCCCGGAACGATCCGATTTCACTGTGGCGATCTACAGGGCTTTCATGGGGCTAAAAATGGGATTTTAGAAGGATCCCAGGATGTTAAATATTTTTCGAGTAAAAAATACAGAATTTAAAAAAAAACACTTTTTGAACAAAAAAAATCTAAAAAAAATTTTTTTTGAGATAAAAATCCAAAAAAAAAATTTTTTTAATTTTTTTTATTGACAGAATTAAATTTCTGCACAAGTAACGTATATCAAAGAATAATAAACCCTTGTGTAAAATTTGCAGCGTTTTATTTGTCGAGTTTTGGCCAGGTTTTTTTTTTTTTTTTTGCCCTTTCGCCCATTTTCCCGTGTGCAATTGACTAATTTGTGTCGGTTTCAGGTGAACATCCGGTTGAAGAAGTCCGGCAAGCTCGAGCACCAAGGAATCAAAATCGAATTTATCGGGCAAATCGAGTTATACTACGATCGTGGGAACCATCATGATTTCACTTCCCTCGTCAAAGAGCTTGCCCGACCCGGAGAGCTGATGCAGAACACAACCTACAACTTTGAATTCCTCAACGTCGAAAAACCTTTCGAATCTTACACTGGGGCCAACGTCAGACTCAGGTAGTACAACAGAACACAAGTATGAATCATTATCTGGAAGAAACTTCCTCAAGAAAAACCACCTCAATTTTAGGTACCTACTGAGGGTGACGATTGTTCGTCGTATATCGGATATCGTCAAGGAGAAGGACATTCTCGTTCACACGCTTTCGTCTTACCCAGAAATGAACAACAGTATTAAAATGGAAGTTGGTATCGAAGATTGCCTCCACATTGAGTTTGAATACAACAAGAGCAAGTAAGTTATCACTCGACACTCTGTTTATAAAAAAAAAAAAAAAAAAAAAAAAAAAAAAAACAGCCATATTATGGCATATCGAACTTGGTAGATGTAGGTAGTCAAGATTTATTAATTAGGTTTTACTGGATTATTTTTACCATCTAAATTGTTTGTTGTTTTTGTCAGGATTATATCCATATCAACATATTATATTGGTTTCAGGTATCACTTGAAAGATGTTATTGTTGGGAAAATATATTTTCTTCTGGTACGAATAAAACTCAAACACATGGAAATCGCTATAATCAAAAGAGAATCAACCGGATCTGGTGAGTTGGTTTATATTTTTTCTATTTTATGTCATTAAATAAAAGCCACTATAAAGAAGTTTTTTTTTAGGGCCTCACACGTTTGTTGAAAATGAAACTATTGTTAAGTACGAGATCATGGACGGAGCTCCAGTGCGGGGTGAGAGCATCCCAATAAGGGTGTTTCTCAGTTGTTACGACCTGACTCCGACCATGAAGGACATCAACAAGAAGTTCAGTGTGAAGTATTTCCTCAATTTGGTGCTAATGGATGAAGAGGATAGACGTTATTTTAAACAACAGGTTGGTTATGGTTGAGCGTTAGAATGTTTGGAGGGGGTGACAAGTACGTTGGATGATGTGTGGTCGGACGTTGTTTCCAGGAGATCACTCTGTGGCGCAAGGTGGAAAAAGCCCTGAAGCATCAGTCGCCCCACGTCCCGAACCACCTGGTGAGCGGCGAGGGCGGCCCAAAAGCGGCAGAACCCCCTCGGGCAACCCCGACGACGCCGGAGACCGCCACGTTCGAAGACTTCCAAAGGGAAGAGGAGGACGACGAAGAGCCGACGTTGCCGCCGTCCGAAAAGGACAAACCCCCCGTCGAGCCCGTTGAGCCCGAGGCTGGCAAACCCTCGGAACCGCTCGGCGAGACCACCGGAGGCGAAACTGAACCACTCGTATCCGAACCGCCGCTCCCTCAAGAATGATGCCTCTAGTCCGCCTTTGTAGTCTGAAAAAAAAAAAATCAAGAAATTCATCCCGAAAATGCCTAAACGCTTCAGAAGGCAAAGAACCGAATCACCATTCCAAAACAGGATATTCATAATTCGCTCCACCGAAAACCTCTTCATCGTGTTTGTCCTCAATAATTTCTGGACTAACCAAATTCGTCCTTGGACTGCCACTATGGCAGACGCTTTGGAGCTTCAGGGAGTGCCACTATCAAACACAGGTACATACGTTCATTTCTGATGCATATTTTTGACCATTGCACATAAGGAGGGCAATTTCAAAAACTCGTTGAGTTATTAGATTTGAAAACTATGTACCTACCTGTGTTTGACGAAACGGCGAAATTCATTAGGTCTCTACTCTCAACTATGAATACTCCACTCGGGTCTGGCGGTAGAGGTAGCCTCTGAGCCACGTACTGCGATCATGACACGTTAATTTGTACTTTTTCCCTTTTTTGTTTCCCCCTTCATTTTCGGATTCTCCCGTCAAGGTGGCGGTTTCCAACAATCGAACTTTTCCATTCAGCCCTGTCCTGACCGTTGACGCCCAATTCCCAACGATTAGTCTGTTCGAAATCTGATCTGTTATCTGTAGATATGCAGTCTACGTACGAACAAAAAGCCATCCATTACCCGAACGAATTCAACTCCACACTCCTTTTCTTACCCCCCCAATATACGAAAGAAAATATTTTTCATCGGCGAGATTATTCTATTATTTTCTATTATTTTATCTACATGTCCTACCTTGTATTATTTAAGGAAAGATAAAAAATAATAATATCTATAAATATTGCATTATTATTATTATCATCAAAGTTGTCTATAATGGGATATAAAATTGCTTTAAGTATTTTGAGTCGACCCTTATAGAACTGAATGGATGTTAAAAATTGCTTGTTGTATGGCAATAATAGCTCGTGATAAGAATTTAGTGGTTTGAACTACAGAAAAAAAAACATCAGGTATTTTGAAGAAAAAAAAAAGTGCAGTATGATCTCTAGATCAAAGGTATGTACATAAACTGTTGTAAATAAACCTTTTTATTTACTCTCTCATTTTTCTGTTCGAAAGTTCTATCTGGTTGTTGAAAATATGAAGAAACTACGACCTAAATCTTATCTGTAGTTAATTTCTGTACGGTAAAGTTTACTAGGATTGAGGGAAAGGGCGTCTGTATCAAATGCTTTGATGTATTTCTGGTCCGGTCGAGTTTCCACTAAATCTTTCATTAGATTGCCTTTCAAATAAAAGAAAAAAAGGTTTTTTGAAACTGATTTGGACGTCTAGATAGAGAATGTATAAGAAGACTTGAAATATACGAAAATTCTAACGATTCGAAAGCTCACTCTTCAGTTGAACAGATCATTCCATAAGAAACACACAAAATAATTTATTGTTCTTGTTAATAATTTATGTTTCAATAAATTTAAATGAAAAATCGACGATGTATTTTATTTGGCAGTGACGGGAGGAGGGAATATGTGTTTTTTTAAAAGCCTAGTTGAATATGTGGTTTTTTAAAAGCCTAGTTGAATACTTGTAATGTTCCCGTAAATCCCAGGGAAAGTGTCAACAGAGGAAACACACTTTGACCCGGGGGGGGGGGGGGGGGGGATACAAGGGGGTATTATGGAAAAGACTCGCCTAATGTAGGTAAATTTACCAATTAAGAGCGGAGGTGCGCACTGCGCACAGATCACTCACGGATTGTACTGAGGCCAATTATTGCGAAGGGAGTTGCAGGGCTTTCGTCATACCAGTCGAAGACTTGACTGGGTGGATTCGTCACATACGTACCTACCTACTCGAAGAGTCGGTTTTATGCTCATTCTTGTTTTCTTGCCAAAATCTCCCCTACTTTCCCTGAACAGATATTCTGAAAACCGGGTTAGGTGGATTTTAATCTCGAGCTACGAGAGGCTAGCCTCTCGTAGCTCGAGTAGTATCAATATAATATAATATACCGTTAATATACTCGTTAATATTATTAACGAGTAGACCATCGAAATCGACACCTAACTCAATCCCGTACATGAAACCCTTCAAAAATCCCTCGGGCTTGGGCGATTGGGGTGAAAACCTTGCTGGTAATATCAGCCTGGTATAATATACCTGTATATTATACAGTTCGACGATCAAAAGACTGCAGTCGGCCAAAAGCAGGTAGATGGCCCCTACATGGAACAAGGAAAACAACAAGGTTCTTAACTCGTTGCACTACCCTTTTCCCGTAATTGACGCTCGGTCCCTTAACGACGTCCAGCACTGAAATTCTAACGGAACTGAAAGGGAAGGGTTCGACCGAACTTATTTTGCACGGCTAGTAACTGATTCCCGACTGCAGTCTTTTGATCGTAGAACTGAAGTTATAATAACTAGAAGGAGAACTAAGTTTTTTAATAAAAAACTTAATAAAATAATTTAATAAAAAATTTGTATCAAAAATTTCTGATTTTTAAATAAATTCCAACTGCCATACTTGTCAGAATCATGCTCAGTATTGCCAACCAGTCAGGATCAAAAAGCGGGAGAAAAGTTGCAGAAAAGCGGTAGAAAGCGGTAGATGTATTATACCTATAATAGGTATACTATATCAAAATTTGCAGCGTAATCTTGTACAGATTCTGTACAAGATTACGCTGCAAATTTTACACAATGTGTCATGGGTTTATTATTCTTTGAGATGGGTTACTTGTGCAGAAATTTCTGTCAATGAAAAACATTTTAGGAAAACTTTTTTTTGGATTTTTTTTTTTTTCCAAAAAATGTTCTGAAATTTATCGTTTTTTTCTTGAAAAATATTTGACCTCCTGGGATCCTTAAAAAATCCCATTTGTTGCTCCCATGAAAGCCCTATAGATCGCAACAATGAAATCGGATCGTTCCAGCACCCCCAAAAATGGATTCTACGTTCAAAAATACTTCGAAAACGACACCTAACTCGATCCCATAGCCAGAAGCCTTCAAAAAGCCCTCCCGAGGGCCCCACGAGTTTGGGCGATCGGGCTGAGGGGGAGGGGGATATCATCATTTACACCCCAATAGATCTGATAAAGAGTAGGGGTTCAGTTTTATATTTCCAGGCAGAGCCTCAACTTATGATAATGTCGGAAAGTTGAGGGTCTGCGTTTCGTCTTTCAAACAAACGTTGACAGGCCAGTGTAACACATCGAGGAGTCCCCTTTTGACCACTTCTACCAAAAAGTGAATTCTACTTCCAAAAATACTTCGAAAACGATACCCAACACGATCCCATAGCAAAAAGTCTTTAAAAAACCCTACCGTTGCCCCATTTTAGCTCCATAGCGCCCCACGGGGGTGGGAGAGCGAGCTGAGAACTTTGCGGGCACAACTAGATCGTAAAGTATTCTGTAAAAATTTCCGAGTTTAAAAAAAAATTCCTACTGCCCAAAACGGCCCGGACGGCGGACAATTCGGTTTTGGACTCTAGACCTTTTGAAACGGACAATGTCAAATTTTGAGGCCGATCGGAGACGTCGACACCCGTCGCGATTACATTGGTGTATTATTCAAAGAATAATAAATCAAAATAGGTATGAAACAGTGTGATTTGAGAAAAATGTCAAAAAGTGGTAGATTTGCGTGCCAAAGCGGTAGAGTGGTAGATGTGATTGAAAAGCGGTAGATTTACCACAATTGTGGTAGGGTTGGCAACGCTGAATCATGCTCATGTCAAATAATGAAGTAACTTGAAAAGGTCAAATGGGCTTCCATCACTTCCCTCCCAAACGTACCAAAGGGGATTACGTGGACTCTATGCCCGCCCGGAGTCAGAGTACGAAGATTATCCCTAGCCTCCCGTTCAACAGTCGTCATTGTATCGACACCCTCCCACCATGCCACGGTGCAACTGTTTCATTCTCGTGTTCCGTGCAACTAGTATCACGTTTTTTTTTTTTAAATTTTATTTCAGGTGCTTCCTTGACTCATAATTTGACCCTCTACAACATACATTTTGTGCAAATTCATTTGCATTACTCGTTCATTTGTTACACGGGTTGATACATGAGCGAATCCTATATTTCAGCCAAGTTGGACAAAATTGCCTATTTTTGACTCTTGATTGTGGCTAAACGGCTGAACCGATTCCAATGTGTAAGGAGGTTATTCGCGCGGAATTATATCCTCTTCAACTTTGTACCTACTTAATGGTTCTCTGCCATGTACAGTTTTCGAGTTATAATAGGTGAAATGAGTTATAAATAGGTGAAAAACTGGAAACTGTCCGAAAAAATCGAGGTATATTGGCCGCCAGAAGTCCTCGCAGTATTTTTGCTACCATTTAGAGGTCCAGAAAATATTTGACACCTGCTGAGGCTATGGTCTCTTGTGGTGCATCCGGCTGGAGAAATACGGCGGCCTCATCCACGAGATGTGGGTTCTTCTCCAATGAGGCTCTCCTTTTCTGGCAAGGGAAGATGAAGCTCTTGGTCTCATTGGTGAAGAAATGTTATATATTTAATAAATATCATCTTCATTAAAATTCATGCTTTAATCATATTTATTTCAAAAGGAATCATCAAAAAAAAAAAACAACTTAAATAATTTTAAATTATTTAAAATATAAATAATATTTATATTTTAAATTAAGTTGTGTTTTTTTGGATGATTCCTTTTGAAATAAATATGATTAAAGCATGAATTTTAATGAAGATGCGTTGATTTACCCCTTTCTTCGCCATCAGAATTAACACAGAACATTGCCATGCTCCTTTTGTCAAAAAAACCTAACTTCCTACCAACACGCAAAAGTCAAAACTAAAGTCGGATTTATTGCAACCTTCGATGTTTAAATGCACTGGCCTCTGAACCAATCCTGCTGCGGGAGGATATCAATGGTTCTTAAACGGAGGGAAACGAAAAATTTAAAAGGGAGGGTAACGAGGCCTGGGAGGATATTGACGATTCTTAGGCGGAGGGAATCGATATGTTATTACTGCCCCGGGAGGCTGTCGATGAATCCCCGGTCAAATATTAAATACAAAATTTTCATCGCGTTTCAGTTATTAAACGAGACCAAAATCTTCTTTGTAAATTTTGTTATTATACCGTTTGTTTTCAATTATTTGGGCCGCACCTGGAGGTACTGCAAGACCAGGGCAACCCGTGACAGGGGTGGAGCAAGCTCCGAGCCACCCGTCTGTTTCCAAAAATCAGTTTAATCATCAGGGGTGCTCGATGAGCACCGTACCAGAGATTAAGCTGATAAGAACAGATACTACACTTTGATCTTAGCCAAGAGGCCGAGAAGCGATAACTTGTTAATGTATATATAAAGTATTTATATACTATTTCGTCAAGATCGGCTTGCGAGAAGGAAACCTCCGCAAAAATCGCCTTCGCTCTCGGTCGGAACCACTGGATCCGTGGGTCGGAACATGACTTTCGACATATCAGAATATGAACGACCCTCTTTATTTAAATAAAGTAACCTAATAGTATGCAGTTTGGAAAATCTTCTGAAACATAATTCTGAAAATCTTCTGTAATTTAATTCTGGAGAGTGAGAGCTCTCTCTTTAGACTGGCCAATGAGTACGTTAAGTCGGGAGGATGCCGGCAGATGTCGCTACAATAAGTAATTTCCACCGAACTCGTTCAAAAACGCTGCAAATTAAATTTTTACACAGGTCAAATTTTATACAGGGCCTATTATTCTTGTGCAAAAATTAATTCTGTCGATAAAAAATGTTTTTGAAAAAAAAAAATCTACGTTTTCTGGACAGATGTTGGACCTCGAAAACGACACCTAACTCGATCCCATAGATGAAACCTTCAAAAACCCCTACAGTAGCCCCTTTTGAGATGAAATGTAGTAGCTACTAGTAGGCTAGCCTACTACTAGTAGGTAGTGTGTATTTCGTAATTTCTACTAGGTAGGTTATTATTTTCCCCAACTCCACGGAGCTCCCCTATATTCGCTTCATTACAAAACACGGCTTTAATGAAGTAGGTAGATTACCTAATTAGGTACTGACCGTTGATCATGGGATAATCATCATTAAGGTTTGGTAACAATGCGTTAAGTTGCGGGAAGATATTAGAGAGTTCCTAAAGCCACTTTTTGCCTAACGGTGATGAGTTACGGTCGACGTAACTCGAGATTTCGCGCATGCGCGGAAATAACGGTGATAACTTACGTCCTTATGCCTAACGTCGAACGTTATTGCCGTAAAGTTACGGCAATAAACTTACGGTCTTAAGGATACCGCCGTTAATTTCGAGCAATAGAACGTAAATAGCGGCACTTTAAATTTAGCGTGACTTTTGATAAGACCGTATCTCTGTTACGGTCTTATGTGAAGTTAGCTTTTCTTTGATTCTCCCTAGACAAATCCCTTACGGTGATAAAAATTAACGGTCGACGTAACTCGGATGTTTCTTTAGGAACTCTCTATTAGGAATTCCTAATATCTTCCCGCAACTTAACGCATTGTTAAACTTAAGCTTAAGCTGTGGTAAACATTTCAAATAGCTAGAATGAAATTCGGGAACGGCACAACGATTCTCACTTAACTGTCTCTCGAAATTTAAAAAATAAAAAATAAAAATTGAGTTACGAAGCTTCAACTTAGGCGGGCAGTGTTAAGCTTTTTTTCGTCGAAACCTCGTCTCCTACATTCCCTCAGCGGGGTTCTTGCAATTACACCGGATGTTTGGGTTCCTGATAACTAAGTGCTGGATGTTCTTTATTGCTGTAGATCCATCACAGACGTCACACATTTTTGATAGCGCGGCCATGACCCACGCTTGGAATTACAAAGCTGCCCTATATGCGCTACAAGATTTTCTAGAGCGGGACTATGGGAGGTTGGTTTACCAGCTGGAGACGGAGTTCAGGAATGGCAATCAAGCCAGGTTTTCAAGATGCAGGCGAGTGCAGGGACCCAAAGCAGACAGCCATAGCCAGGCCAGTGCAACAGGTTGGACGACAGGCCTTGGTGCTGGCGCAGAGGCAGTTGGCATCGCCTCACTTGGCCTGAAAGACTAGTTGAAGTGACCTTGCCTGTGCCTGTCTCTTGTCACATCATCGCGCAATGCCTTCGATTTAGGCAACGACTTCGAGGCCCAACCAAGTCCGTACCCGGCGTGTTTTACCGATGTAATTGATATAATATTATAAGGTCCACTAGATAACAGAAAGTTAACAAGCGGAATTGCAAGGTCGGATTACAAGTAATGAGCCCCTCCGGTGGAATTGCAAACAAACCCCCTCAGCAAGGAAAACACACACAACCCCCTTTCACCTGGATTACTAGTTATGACTCCAAATTAAGAATGAAACATTGATATCAAATATATTTACATTTTTGTAATATCAGATTTTACAGATATAAACAGTTCGTTTAACGTATGAATTGCAAAGTTTTAGAAACCTCTAACATAGGGGAACTTGGTAAGTAACCGTAATTGATTGATTATTAACCAATCGCACGTGAAAAATTGGAGTAGTTAGCGTCGTTGTATGTGGCTCAAGTCGGACGGATGCGACCACTGCGCGTTCGGAGCGCCCCAGAACGCAATTGGGTGCTGCGCAATGGGGTGAACTTCTTCGTTTTCCTCGGGTCTGAAAACGAGATTAAAAATAAATGAATTCGCTAGGTACTCAATGAAATGAACGTGAAAATGTCACTTTTACTTTACCTGTAGTAGGGGGTGATGAAGTTTCTTTCCGTCCTGCTGCAAACGAAATTTGACAATTATTTTACCGCGTCAGCTTCTGTAAGAATACTTGAAATAGGTAACTTACTGATGAACGTAGTCCCAGGAGGTCTCCATTGCTGACCTGAGACAATCGTAGGAACGTGATAAGATAAAATGTATCTTGAAAGGTATAGCAAATTCAATTTAATTTAAGAGTCCAAAGTAGAATGGATTACCTGATTCTGTTTGAGCGCATGATGATGCAGTAGTTGTTTTCAAGGTCTTCTCGTTGGTAGATGGTCGGTCCGGATGCTTCTTCTTGAGGTTTGGTTTTCCTGAAATGACGTTTAACTTCGTGGAACTTGTTGTTGACGTTGTTGGTAACTTTTGAGGCGGGTTTTGTTTGACTGGTGAAGGTGGCTTTCGGCTCTTCTTGCGTGACTCGCTCGACACAATCCGATCCTCGGTTGGTTTCGTCTTTGTCCGTACTGGCTTTTCGAATCGCATTAGTGTTCTCGAGGAACTCGGCTGTGTCCTTCTTGGGGGTGGATTTATCGTTGGAGTTGTCGTCAGTGGTTTGGCAAGGTTGGGCGGAAGTAAGGAGCTCCTGGATTTCTGAAGGAGGTTCTTGTCCTGGGTCACTGTCAACGGCTTGACCATGGAAACTCGTCGTGTCTTTTCCAGGGGAGGTGCTGACGGGGAGGCCACTTTCTGTATAGCCTCTTGTGTCGACAGAGGGGGTGGCGTTGGTTGCATCGTCTGTCCGGCTTGGTACTGAGGGAATGTCTTCTGAGGAATGGTATTCACTGGGTTGGTTGTTGCCTCCAAGGGGCTGATTTTGCATGAATGGGATGAGCTTCGTTTCGCCGGAAGACGTTGCAGTACTGCAGGCAATTGATGACGATAGGACATCAGCTGAGTCTGGGGCGGCTGACTCTTGACAGACAGAAGACACACTTCTGAGGGAGGGACTGCCTTCACGTTTGGGGGTTCTTCCAGTAACAACCGTGCCTTCTTCGTCACTATCTCCACTGGGTCTTGGCTCCTCCTTTGAACTTGAGACGGTTTGCATTTCGCCGCATCGGTCTTCCACCTCTCTGACGCCAATGAGCGGGAAGTAATTTCCGTTGAAGATACTGCCGGGGATTGTCCCGTTTTCTTCATAGTGTCTGATGATGTCTCTGCATGCTTCTCGGATGGCTCTGGCATCATCGAGGACGCTTTGGTCGGAACTTTCCGCTGCTCCTGCAAGGATTTCTCTTGGTCCTCCACCAGCATTTTCTTCTCCCCACTCGGCCTTCTGGTTCTCCTCTTCGGCCCCTCGGTTTGTGCTGCTCGGTTCTCCTCCACACATTTCTTCTGTGTTTCTTTGCAGATCGAGCTCATTTGAGAATCGTCTGCCACTCTCTTGTCTAAACAAAAACATGCCGATTTAATGGATAAGATCGAGAGGTTTTGTATTGGCTTCAGCTACTTGGCATGACAACTCAACTCACTTTGTACTTGTTTCTCCGTGCCTTCTTCTTTTGCATGGAGACTGGTGCTCCCTAAAATAACAAAAATCAATTCGTTTAGCTAACCTTCTAGTAGTGGGGTGGTTCTCCGAAAGTAGGGAAATCCCAGTCCGGAGCTTCAAACAGCCAAAGTATGGGAGTTAAAAAAAAAGTCATGATGCGAGAGAGTGTGTTCGCTGTAACAATTTTCCTAGAGGCCTTTTTAGCGCAACCTTTCCTCAAAAAACGCTGCAAATTTTACACAAGGGTTTATTATTCTTTGATATAGGTTACTTGTCGTGCAAAAATTATTTCTGCGTCTATGGAAAAAATTTGGGAAAACAATTTTTTTTTTGGATTTTTTGTTCAAAAATGTTTTTTTCAAAAATTCTTTATTTTTACTTGAAAAATATTTAACCTCCTGGGATACTTCAAAAATCCCATTTTTAGCCCCATGAAAGCTCTATAGATCGCCACAGTGAAATCGGATCGCTTCGAGACCCCCAAAAATGGATTCTATGTCCAAAAATACTTCAAAAACGACACCTAACTCGATCCCTTCTAGCTAACCTAGCTAAAAGCCTTCAAAAACCCCTTCCCATAGCGCCCCACGGGTTAGGGCGATCGGGTTGAAAACCTTGCGAGTAACTACAACTAGATGATAAACCGAGTATTTTGTCAAAATTTCAAATTAAAAAAAAAAAAGAAAAAAAAATCCTACTGCCCAAAACGGCTCGGACGGCGAACAGACATTTGATTAAATCAAATTTTGTTAAATCTACAGGTCATGAAACGGATAATGACAAATTTTTGACCTAGTCGCGAATACATAGGTACCTAAGGTTCCAAGAATAGGTAATAGGTAGGTACCTAAAACAAAATTGGTCAAAAATTTAACTTTTAGTTCTTCAAAATAATGTTTTCATTTAGGCAACGATAATCGGGTTTTTTCTACTTTCGGAGAATCACCCAGAACAAATCCATTCCAACTAATAATTATTGCAACTAGGTATTAGCTACGCCCACGCCTCACGCCAGGGTACATAAATTTGACAAAACAAGACCAGGTTATTCTCCATCGCGTGACTTCAACGATCACATATCTTAGCGTGATAACAAGGTCGAAAAAAGAATGTTAGAAAATTTCTAATTAATTTAATTAATTAAGCTCTGTGATTATTGACGACGAACTTTCAGCTTATTGCGATGCGATCCGACGGAGATGTTGATATAAATGACGTGTTCGACTCTTTGGTGATCGCTGAAGAATCTGTTGTGGAATCAGGTAAATTTGATACATCCTGTTCGATTTGTGTTATAGGATGTACAGAACGAAACGGTGTGAGATTTTGTTCGAACTGCACGTTGTAAGTATGTACTCATCGCGGCAGTTTGTTGGATGACCGAGGAGCTATTTTTGAGTCCTACGTTGCTGTCGGTGATGGTTTCAGCTCTGTAGGGGGTGCCGCCCGTTTTATCGAATATGGGACACTCAAACTATAAAAACGGGACTTTACGGGACAGACTAGAAATTTACTCATATCACTGCTTTGATCAATACAGTAACAATTACTCAAACGCCTGAAATGAAACGATTGAAGTGAAAGTTCCAAAGTGAAACCTATTAGATATACTACCTACAACATAAGTCGACTTTTAGGACTATTTTGGTTTAGTATTCTCACAATAATCAACCTGTGTTTTCGAGTCGAAGGGCATTTTGAGCAGAAGGATTTTTTTTCTTAATCAAAACACCCGTATCTCTATCTCTTTGTGCCCTTAAGGTTTTCAGCTCGATCGGGGACCACGGGAGGGGTTTTTGAAAGTTTTCGACTATGTGGTCGAGTTAAACCTCGTTTTCGAAGTATTTTTAGACGTAAAATCTACTTTTGGGGGTCCTAGAGTCATCCGTGGCGATATATAGCACTTAAATGGGGTTTTTAGACCTTTCCTGTTAGCTGCCCGCCACTCTCCTTCTTTCCTGTTATCTGTCCACCACTGCCCGCAAGCATTCGCTCGATTCGATTAATTCTTGCGGGCGGATGTAAGCTGGGCGAATGTAATGACCCTCGGGTCGGGGTCGAGGATTAAAAGATTATCTGTGGATGTGAACTGGGCGAACGACTCTCGACAAGTAAACAAGTCAAAGGTGTAAACTGAGCGAAGGCGAGCATTGAAGCCTCTCCGACGGCCAGTTGTGAGATTGGCTGATAGAGTCTTGGAGAGGCAACAAGTGAGTGGCTTAGCAAAACGGAAAGCAGAAGAGCAGCTGAATGAGCGGCCGTTTGTTGACACGTTGCTGACTAACCAAAAAGAGGTGCAAATAAAAATTAATAGCATTGGTACGGTCGGCGCAACGAAGACACTATAAAAAAACAGATTTTCATTGAAAACCAGCTAATGTTGTACAGATCGAAAGAAATAACCTCCATAGACTTTGTGCAGCGTGTGAGTCACTTCTACAGTTCTGTGAATAAGTAAAGTAGATGTAGTTTTTATTGAGACACTTTGATTCCTGACTTGTGCAACGTATACTTACCTATTTGTCACGAGAACAACCTTTGCTTACTTTATTATGTGAATATGTACTTTCAGTGATCTCTGTTTCGTACTTTCAATGATCTCTGTTTCAACGACGTGCAAAATACATGTATATCTCAGTTTGTCACGAGAACACCCTTCGCTCAGTTTACTACTAGGGGTGAGAACCTCCTTCGCCCAGTTTACATGAGAGGGTTAGTGTGCCTCCGAACCTCTTCGCTCAATTTACTACGAGGGGCTGAAATTTTTAATCCGATTTGCCCAGTTAACATTTCCCCATTCTTGCACAATTTATACTAAGGAATTGCGGCGGTTTTGGTTTATTGTTCTCGGAGTAATACACCTATGTATTCGCAACGGCTGTCAAAATTGTGAAAATTTCGATCGGCCTCAAAATTTGACATTTTTATAATGTTCCGTGTGTACACGTAGATTTAAAAAGTTCAGTCCCATCAGACATCCGAGCCGTTATGGGCTGTAGGCATTTTTTATAAATCTGAAATTCTAACAAAATACTCGGTTTACCATCTAGTTGTGCCCGCAAGGCTTTCAACTCGATCGCTCAAACCCGTGGGGCTCTATGGAGCAAAAAAAAAAAAAAAAAAAAAAAAAAAAAAAGCCACAGGAGGGGTTTTTGGCTATTGGGTCGAGTAAGGTATTTTTTTACAATCAATTTTTGGGGTCCCACAACCCTCCGATTCCATAGTGGGGATCTATGGGGGTCGCTTTCATGGGGGTTCGAATGGAGCTTTTGAAGGGCGTCACGGGGTGGATTTGGAGCCCTCATGGCCAGCTTTAAGGTGACCCGCTGTAGTGAAGTTTATTCATTCATTTTATTTTTTTACAGGATACGCCGAGGGTGAGCAAAAAGGTCGAGCAGAAGGGGAATTGGAGGGCTACCACTTGGGGTACCATCGAGGGGCCGAAGTGGGCTCCGAAATCGGCTACTATTTGGGTTTTGCCGGCTACCACCTCAAATCCAGTCCTGCCAACCCGAAAGCCCTTCCGGTTCTGGTCAAATTGAAAACTTTATCGGAGTCCGTTCCGGAAACCAACGACCCCGACGCGGACATACTGGCCGTCCTCGAAGAGTGTCGGGCGACGTACAAGAAGGTTTGCGTTCATCTGAAGACGTCGCCGAAGCTTCCTAACCCAATTGGCGATTAGCAGCAGCACATGGTTTGCCAGAGGGTGTCGAATATTTACAAAATTACGAGGAAGTTACCTTCGAACGAAATGGAGCCGATTCGAGCTAGACTAGATGAATTGATGTCCTACTTGCAACCATTAGAAGCATTTACAGACTCTCACATGACAACTTTTATAACAGAGGGGCTATGGGAAAAATTTGTACCTGATGACATTCGAAGTGAATACGAAACTCACCACTCCAAAAACATATTCGACCTATTTTTTGCCCATTCAAACAACACCAATGTCAAATTACACCGCTTCATCAAAACTGCAAGTTTTTTATACACCAATTCCAATAAGTCTGGAATATTTTACAATATCAAAGAATTCAAAGAGCACATGCTAACACTAGGATGCCCTCAATCAAGCGGATTGATGTTTGATAAATTCATGCCGCCGAAAAAAACGCACGAAGTGGAAGCGATGAGTGACGTAACTGCAGTGATCAGCAGGCTTACCAACGTGACTCACATTGTCGACATAGGCGACGGAAAAGGTTACCTCAGTTCGGTGTTGGCTTTGGAAAACAAGTTTGGGGTTTTGGGCATCGACGCGTCCCCGGGGAACACGCAAGGGGCGGCCAAACGGGTTGAGAAAATGAAAAAGCACTGGAAAGGCGTTCGGAGGAAAATGGACAACGCAGACGAGGATAAACTGAGGACGGATGGGGTCGTTTATGTGCAGCTGACGCGAAAGGTCGCCGAGGAAACGGATTTGGGGGAAATGATTCGGGAGAATTTGGCCGAAGAGGATTGCGGTTTGGTTGGGCTGCACACGTGTGGAAGTTTGTCTTCGATTTGTTTGAGGCATTTTGTGAAAAATCACTTTTTCAAGTTTATAGCGAACGTCGGGTGTTGCTACCATCTTATTGACGTTGGGGATTTTCCAATGAGCAACTACGTCAAAATGAAAGGATTCTCCTTGTCGAGAAACGCGAAAATGCTATCGTTGCAACCCTTTTCACGGATAGTTGACACCAAAAGCGTACAAAGCAACCCTCTCATGTACAGAGCTGTTTTCGAACACATGCTTGAAACGTGCTTAGGCATGAAAGGCAAGCCGAGGCCCGACGTCGGGCGGATAAGCTCCAAGTGCAAAAATTTTGTCGAATACGCCCGAAAAGCTTGTGCCAACCTCCGCCTGACGCTCGACATTCCCGACGACGAGGTGGCCGCCATTTACAAGGACCAGGTCGCCGAACACGAGCCCCGCTTGCAATTCTACTTCCTCCTCCGGCTGGTCGTAGCTCCTACGATAGAAAACGTCATACTATTGGACCGACTCCTGTTCTTAGTTGAAAACGGCTTTCCCCACTCCTACGTCGTCCAAATGTTCGACCCTGTGGTTTCGCCGAGGAATTATGGAATCATATCTATCAAAATCTAACTTTTTGATTGAAACCCAAGCGTCAAATCTGTTCTATTTGTAATTAAACGGTATAAATTGTGTTACACATAACGGGTTTATTTTTCACCGAAACAGCCTACCACTTTTAGAGTTAGTCAGATCTAGGAGCCTAATAAACAGTGATTGAACGCCCGCCCACAGGTCCTCGGCTTCTAGTGAAACAAGGCAGTTCAGAACCTGGCAAATCAACTGACTGCCTCCTCTTCCTCAAACCTGTGGCCCTCCAGCAAAATGTCTTCCTTCAACTTCAGTTGGGCTCTAGAGTGTTCTAGGTAAGATGTGGTTTGCTACAAGGTGGTCATGCACACTAACGCTAGCAACTTTAAAATTAAGAACCCCAATCCAGCAAAAGAAATTGACAAAATTTGCATTCAAATATTCATGCCTTATCCAATAATTGGATTAAATTACTTCCAAGCGTGAAGGGAGTCATCAGGTAGATCAATGCCATACGATACTCTACATCAGGGATTCCCAAAGTGGTCGACATGAGCAAAAACTATTTCGGGGGTCGACGAGGTCTAAAAATTGACCCTCATTGATTTAACATAAGTTTTCAATAATTGTTAAGATCAGGTAAGGTGGGGGAAGTGCAAAAACGGGGTAAGTGCGTAAGTGGGTTAAACATGAACAATTTCCACTGGAAGTCATCTTGGGGCTACGTTTGAAACTATGTATTACTAAGTAAGTCTTACAGCTACTTATCTGCCAGACGGTGTCAACACAAATGGTAACCTGGCTAGAAGGTTATGAAGTCACATTGTGCCATTTCAATGCTCCATTGTCAAATTGTAAGTTTGGTTAGGGAGAGAGAACGACTCCTCGAAAGCTTATACTATCCACCCTGATCTTAATAAAAACGACCATGGCAAAATCAGTAGATCCCCAATATTAGAAATTCTGAAACCAATTTAACTCTCTCAATCAATATTATTCCCCCACCCCCACCCCGTTCTATTGATCTAAAACTTTAAAATTCATATTTGAGCCTTCTCAAATATCCCCAATAACCACCCCTCCATAACGGTTCTCCACTCTCAAAACAAACTCGGAATTTCTGGTATTAATGTCGGTTCTCTTTCAAAACACGCAAAGGATACCGCCAAAGGTAATCCCTCAGCCCCTCTCAGGTACCTACCTATATAAACTCTCAGGCGTCTAACACCATTGTTCAGAACTGATTGTACGTTCAACCACCTCAAGTCACTCTGGTAAGCTCATCTAGATATTTCTATTTCACCCAACCTCATGTACTTAATAACATTTTTCAAATTTACCTCAGTATGAAAACTGCTGAAAAATTAACTCTTATAAAAATTTAACTTCTCAAAATTCAACAGTAACTTCAAATAGACTCACAAATTCAATTAATTTAAACCTTCATATTCAAATTTACCTTCTGTATAACTTCAAAATTCACCATGTCAACTAGGTGACCTAGGTATGTCATCATTTTCTGTAGTTTTACTTATCAATTTAAAAAAAAAAAAGAATAATTCCAAATTCAACCTTGTCAAATGGGTCCATTTTGGTTTATTATTCTTGGAATAATACACCTATGTTTTCGCGACGCGGGTCGACGACTCCGATCGGCCTCAAAATTTGACATTATCCGTTTCAAGAGGTCTACATTCAAAATCCTCCGAAATGTCCGTCCGCCGTCCGGGCCGTTTTGGGCAGTAGGAATTTTTTTAAAAATCTGAAATTTTGGCAAAATACTTGGTTTACCATCTAGTTGTGCCCGCAAGGTTTTCAGTCCGATCGCCCAAACCCGTGGGGCGCTATGGGGCTAAAATGGGGCTACAGGAGGGGTGTTTTGAAGGCTTTTAGCTATGGGATCGAGTTAGGTGTCGTTTTCGAAGTATTTTTGGACGTAGAATCCATTTTTGGGGGTCCCGGAACGATCCGATTTCACTGTGGCGTTCTATAGGGCTTTCATGGGGCTAAAAATGGGATTTTTGAAGGATCCCAAGAAGTTAAATATTTTTCGAGTAAAAAATTAAAGAATTTTTGAAAAAACACATTTTTGAAAAAAAAAAAATCCCCCCAAAAAATTTTTTTAATTTTTTTTATTGACAGAATTAAATGTCTGTACAAGTAACCTATATCACAGAATAATAAACCCTTGTGTAAAATTTGCAGCGTTTTTAAAATTACCTCTGACTTTCTTACCTCTAATTTCTCCTTGTCACTACTCACATATCAAGTAGTTGTTTTGCCACTAGAATAATAAACAATTCTCCTTTCAGTACCTGTAGTATTATACATACTATAATACAGGCTATAATAGCCTAACTGGTTTTCAAATGGTTCACTGGCCATCAGTCACGGAGCCAATTTTAACAGTGGGTCCATATTCCAAAATTACTATTGTCAAGTTACCACCATTCTGGACCGTTTTCATCAGTTATAATTTTCACCATTTGTGCTTGTTCATATACCTTCAGTATAATATAATTTAGAGTTTACATTGTTAATATAATTTTTATGGTTTTTTCTCTGTTCATATACCTTCAGTATAATATAATTTAGAGTTTACATTGTTAATATAATTTTTATGGTTTTTTCTCTGTTCATATACCTTCAGTATAATATAATTTAGAGTTTACATTGTTAATATAATTTTTATGGTTTTTTCTCTGTTCATATACCTTCAGTATAATATAATTTAGAGTTTACATTGTTAATATAATTTTTATGGTTTTTTCTCTGTTCATATACCTTCAGTATAATATAATTTAGAGTTTACATTGTTAATATAATTTTTATGGTTTTTTCTCTGTTCATATACCTTCAGTATAATATAATTTAGAGTTTACATTGTTAATATAATTTTTATGGTTTTTTCTCTGTTCATATACCTTCAGTATAATATAATTTAGAGTTTACATTGTTAATATAATTTTTATGGTTTTTTCTCTGTTCATATACCTTCAGTATAATATAATTTAGAGTTTACATTGTTAATATAATTTTTATGGTTTTTTCTCTGTTCATATACCTTCAGTATAATATAATTTAGAGTTTACATTGTTAATATAATTTTTATGGTTTTTTCTCTGATGCTAATGACAAATCGTTTTCTTGTCAGGGCTGTAGATGAGCTTAGTTGCTCGAAACCGGTCCCCACGCTATAATTGTTTACCTGAATAAACAATTTAGTATTCAGCAGAGGAGTCGTTCTCTCTCCCTAACCAAACTCATTGGATTAGACCTCTGCACCATCGGCAAACAACCACTTTGTCAAATTGTAAGCATTTCCCAGAGTTTTCGGGTTTGTTTATAACTTCAGTAGTTGTACTTCACTCCTACAAGTGAAATTCAGTGTTATCTTCTTCTTTCAGTGAATTGGGCCCTACCATGCACTTCCCCCGTTGGTTCTCCAAGAAGGGTCATGTGCGGTGATAATCAAGTTGGAGGTTGATACCTCATGTAAAGACTGAATTGAACCTATTGATGTTAAGAACGGGCTTATTAAAGTTTATTGATGTTTTCAACGTTTCCTCCCATTGTCCAGGTACTGATTTGATAATCTGTAAAATTTTATCACTCTTGATAAAGGATCACTGTGAGATCTCCTAGTATGCAACTGCCCCTGTGAAACTAGCACGGTCGTTCCAAAGATTGAACAGGCCAGTTACGCACTTACTACACTTCGATGGGGCAAGTGTGTAAGTCGGATTTGTACAGCTATTTCAGTCATAAAACAATTCGACGAAAAATCAATCATACATCGAAAAACAAGGGGTTCAGAGGTATCCAGGGCAAAATGGACAAAACGTCAACGTCTGATTTTTGAAGTTTTGTTGAAGTTGAACTCAACAAATCATACCAAGCACTTCCACCACCTTAATATACTGTATTCATTCACTAACAACACACACATGTATACAGTACACAACTTATGAGTAGTATTACATGAATTTTAACGTAATTTGGAAACAATTATTAATTAATCATGATATTTACTGAACTACATTTACATAAGGAATAGATGTGAAGTTTACTCACTTCTCCAACCACAATGGTATGCCGTATTTTCAATAGGAAAACACTAGAGATAGTATTTTTAAAATAATTTGCTATGGGTCTGAGGTATTAGGTTATTTTGAAAAAGGGGTCTCTTGCCCGAAGTTTGGGAATCCCTGCTCTGTATGTTACCCAAGAAAGCGTGTGTCTGAAGGACTTACCATCACTAGGCGGTCTAACAACGCAAACTCTGTAAGTAATAATTGAAATCACGATCTTTGATTTAAGGAGACACCTGTTGTAAGTTAGTAGATACCCCGCGGCACTCAAATACCGTCTGGCCTTTGGTAAAATTTGATTCCGCCTCACCTGAGCCGAAAAGAGAGTTCGGCTAGGAGAATGGTTAATGGATGGACAAATTTATTAAGGACGTTTAAGGGGGGTGTTAAGACGGTTTTGAGGCTTCGAAAATTCGCTAGAAATTAAAAAATCACAATTAGCTTACCCGCTCTGAGAGGGTGAGTCCTCATCTAGATTTGGAAAAATGAAGAAAATTAATTAGCGGTTTTCAAAACTAAACCTTGAATAAAGTTAATAATAAGTTAATAACATTGTGACCGGACCTTGACTATTGAACTTGGCTTCGTTTATGAGAGTTCAACTTCTGTTAACAATATAGTCGCCATGCACTAAAGGAACTTTATAGCCTTCCCAAGGCAGACAAAAGCAAATGCTGGAAGGAATCAACGCACGCCGTCACCAAACGATGCTTACTACACAAACCCCTACAACTCATTTTTAATGAATTTGTTTACAGGAGTAGTGGTAGAAAATGTACCTGATGAGGATGACGTATCTGGGGCGCCGGCCGTCACCCTGGCGTCGCTCTGAGCGTCTGTAATCGCAATTTCGACAAACGAAAATCAGCGATTTTCCTTTTAATAGCCTTTGAAAGATGAAAATTAACACGACAAGAAAAAACGAGTTAACTGGTTCATTAAAAAAACGTTTCTTGTAAAAGCTGTTTCATTTTCTGGCCGAAGTGGGTTAGGCGGTGTTGCTTCTACAGCGACAATAATAATAATTATTCTTATTAAGAATAATTATTCTTTGGAGTAGGTGAATTGTGAAAAAATGAATTTTATGTCAATGAATAATTATTAAAATATATATTTTGGTATATATTGTATTATAATAATAATTATATATATTTTAATAATTACTCACTGACATGAAATTCATTTTTGCACAATTCACCTACTCCAAAGAATAATAAAACCTTACGTAAAATCTGCACCAAAGACGTTTGTATTCTTTCAAATGAGTTTTGTAGCCCAAAAAATGAATCATGCGTCCAAAATTACTCGGAAAACGACACCTAATTTGACCTTTTGGGATCCTTCAAAATCCGTACAGGGAAATCGAATCGTTTTGGGACCCCAAATATGAATTCTACGTCCAAAAACCTCGAAAACGATACCTAACTCGACCCCATAGCCAAAACCCCCTCCCGTTGCTCCTTTCTAGAACAACGGGTTTGGGCGATCGGGCTGAAAACCTTGCGGGCACAACTAGACGGGCAAGCACGAATAAGCTGTTCGTTATAGTGCACAAGGTACTTTGAAATGCTCACCACAACTTACCGTCACCATTATACAGAAAATGAGAAACTGAGTATGAGCAGTCCAAGAAGATAAACAAGACAGCTCCATATAAATGGGGAACCGGAATGATTTGAGGTCAAGTAGTAAACATCAAGATGAAAAAGTCATTTTCCTCATGCAGCTCCAGCACTCATGCCAACAATGAAAAGCCATTCAAAATATAGTAATTTGTAGACCACCACAAAAATGTTAAGCAAGTAAATCCAACACCATTTATTAGTTATAAAACAGAACATGGCAAGCGCAGCATTTTAGCATTTTAGGGGGGTGGAGGGACTAGCGAATGTTTTCCCAAGTTTTTATCTTAACTGAAGTGGGAACGTCAATTACAACACACGATATCACAATATTAACGTACTCGAGTTCGAACTCGAATTTCCTCAGTGGCGGCTACTCCGGAGTGAGTATCCTGCAAAGTACAAGCATTTTACAGGATGCTACTTACAGCAGGATTAAAGAAATTACCGAGGTTAGGGTATTTTAAAAAATGCCAAAAGAAAGCGCTATCGGCGACCAGCACCACTAAGTAGATCCAAAAAAGCAAAACTTATATGCAAGCCGTAATCAACCGGACGTACCGTGATCATGTTCCGAGCTGGTCCGGGTGGGGTCGTGGCAACCTGAAATCATGCAATGTAATGGTAACAATGGTTTTGTACTACAGTGCGTATAGAAGGCAGAGAGCGCAGGTCCTGAAGGGGTTAATTATAAAGAGCAATAGGAAAACAAATTCTGTTAATTAGACTTGCGAGTTATTATTGATGTAAAGTGGTATTGCCAAAGGGATGACTAAGGGAAGCCATCAAGAAAGACGAGGTGCTGCAGAAAGTGCAATACGTTGACGGTGGATGGCAACAAAAGGAAGACATCCGCAATAGATGGTTTTTGAAAAAAAGGAGGAGCTGTCGAGTGATAATGACAAGTTGGAATGGAAGGAATACGGCATTAAAGTCATCCGCGGATCAGACCACGGGTTCCAAGTACAGTGGTTGGAGGGTTGATACAGAGATAGAGGTTTGTCTAAGGGCCACTTTCACCAAAAAGCCGTACCGTGGGTTTAACTTACCGAAATCTTAACCTTAACCTGCCAACTTACCGAGACGTTAGAAATTTACGTTTCACCACTTCATTTCCGACGTTAACTTTAACGCAGAGGCTGTCGGTTACCGTTTCGGTAACTTAACGTGCAGTGTTGCCCAAAAGAGCCATTTGTGTCCACATTTTGGTCCCCGGAGAAGAGAAACTCAGGGGACAGCAACAACGGTAACCTTGAAATTGACTTGTGATCTCCCAGTATTGATTTGTTTACATATGACATTATCTTCGGTGTTATGGATCTAACTTTGCCGTTGTTCGGTGGGGACTCGAATTAAACCAGCTTTAGCAGGTTGTGTGATACATAGCCCTTTTGACCCATCCGAAGCATGACCAGCAATAACAACACAAAAGTGTGGGTTGGTTTTTAAAATATACGAGGATACGTACAATGTGATAATGTAATCTAACACTAATGGGCTGATACCTACATAATTAGATGGCTTGCATCTACGGGTAAACTACATGGTGGTACCTACCTACGTGGACCCCTCCAGCTCTGATTCCTCTATAATACTACTCATATGACTCTGAGCGAGGGGAAATACAATATTTTGTGTAAATTCCTATTACTTACTGAAAGTATGATTAAATCACGATATATAGGACCTACTACGAATTTCGTTGCCGTCATCATTTCAACCACCTGGATGATGTGTATAGTTTACCTCATCAGGGGTAAAAGCCCTCATAAAGTGTCGGCAAAAGTGGGATGAGTTTGCTGATCAGGTCCCACCCAGAATTTTGGCCAATTTTATGGGATTTTCCAACAAAAATTACTGGTGAACCAAACAAAAACATACGGCGGTAAGTTGTCTTTCTTCTCATGCTTTCACTGCATTTGGCAATTATTTCCCAAGTCGGCTACAAATCCCTCGTCGATTTCATTGTACACCGAAATTGTGTGAAATTTTCCTCTAATGCCTCGCAGCCGTCTCAACTTACGTCTGTGACCACAAACATCACGTCTTTTGCCAATCTGCATCCGCGGCGGCCATTAAAAAATAGGACTTACCGTCCCGTTAGCTCGTTAATCGGTGGGGCCTCGACCAGTTAACCTTAACGCGTGAGATACCGAGGGTTTGAGGTACCGGACAGGTAAGTCCAACGTCGTGAAAGGCAAATCGCTCTAAACTCTCGGTAACTCTGCCCGTTATCCTTAAACGTCCGGTAAGTGAGTTGGTGAAAGTGGCCCTAATACGGATAGCGCCAAAAGCTGGGTCCTCATCATAACGTCCTCACCAAGAGCCCCAAGTGCAATCCAATGTGTAGCGATTTTCAAAATTACCTTCACTGCTTGAGCCCTTCGACCTCTTCCTTCTCTTCAGTTTTTGTGGAACCTCAGGCTTCGACGAGAGGTCAGAAGAGGTGGACATGTCAGCTGTAATAAACAACCAAAACAAAAATACGTTACAAAAAACGTGAACAGCATTAAGTAATTTTCTTGGGATTGAATCCTTCAAAAGTTAAGAAAAAAGTTAACATCGCAGAAAAACCGTAAAATTTACATTTAATGATAAGTAAATTTTATAGGGCCTTAAAAAAGGTATCTTAGTCTACCGCACAAACATCCCTACAAGGTGCACTGAATTGAAAAAGTTCATCAAATTGAAATTAAAACTACTAAACAGTCCACTCAACTGACGTTCAAATTTCAGAAATTTTCTCAACCAAATTGAAACTGATAATACAGAAAAGTGCCAGCGCTTCTAGTTCATCATCCCGTTTGTCAAAATCCACATCAACATTCAACTGTACAGATTCTCACTGTTTGCGATGTTCATTTTCAAATATTTAAAAGAAAATCGTAAGATTTTCCCGCGGAGATGGAGTTGAATTGAGATGACCCTTGAAACCGTCTATTGGAAAAATTCTTATAAAAAATCGAACGCCTGAGAATTGATTCTTGGAAAAAATTGGTACTTGGTTCCCCACTCCAAAAACATCCACGTTTTAAATGAGGGGCTGACACTTACATGAAGAAAATGGAGAGCTGAAAGGTGATTTCGTCTTCAGTGTAAGGGGTTTGGTCAAAATGCGGGGTGGCGTTTGAGCTGAAAACCCAAAACGTGTCAACGAGAAGGTATTAAGGAAGAGGGCTTCATCATTAGGTTGAAAATCCAACAAGACGACACATTTGTTGCAACGAGGATGCAATTAGACGCTCACAAATTTTCGAGGAAAACGTTGAATGGGAACCATGAATGTTCCCCACTTTTCTGCTCCAGATTTAACCAATTTTAGATCCACCGATTGGGTTGATTGTTTTTTGTTTTTTAACCCATTTTGAGGCCCCAAAATGCATGACATTGTGTGCCTTTATTAATACATCATTAGAATATAAAGAGTAGGTACCAACCGAAGTAGAGTATAAGAAACCCGAAGAGAGAATAAAGACCCCCTAAAAATTTTTCCCTTGATCAATCAAGAATCTAAAATCCTTATTTCAGAGGCTGGAAGGTGAATCGAGCAGTAGGATTTTTTTTTTAACTAAAATTTGGACAAAATACTCGGTGTTCCATCTAGTTGTGCCCGCTAGGTTTCCAGCCCGACCGGCGAAACCCAAGGGGCTAAAATGGGGCTACGGGAGGGGGTTTTGAAAGTATTCGGATGTGGGGTCGAGTTAGGTGTCGTTTTCGAGGTATTTTTGGTCGTAGACTCCGTTTTTGGGGGTCCCAGAACGATCCGATTTCACCGTGGGGATCTATGGGGCTCTCATGGAGCTCCAAATTGGGGTTTTTGAAGGATCCCGGGGGTCAAATAAGGTATAATTTTCTGAGTAATTTGGACGCATAATCCATTTTTCGATGTCCCACGTCTGTCCAAACATTGTAGTTTTTTTTTTTTTTTTTTTTTCAAAAATATTTTCTTAAAATGACAAAATTAATTTTTGCACAATGAACCTATATCAATCCCTTGAGTAAAAATTTGCAGCGTTATTTTCCCTTCCAGAGTTGCCAGAAAGTGGAGAAAATTGATGGACTTTCGTGGAATGACCCAACAATGTCATGCTATGAAGGCATTTGTCCTCATCACTGCGCTCTTTTCCAACTAGTTCAAAACCATGTTTTCCGATCATTCATTCTAAAATAGTTTAGAAGTTCACAATAGTTCACAAAGCGAAAAATAGATGTTTGAAAAACTGTCAGTTTTTCCTCAAAACCACAAGCGGGTACATTTCACAACGTAATATTTGTCAACTTATTGAAAAGTGAAGCCTGGAGTTTTGTGATGATACCTGAAAATGTAACCCAAGACAAAACACGCAGGCAAGGTGCTAAGCGGAAACAGAAAAGTAAAAGCGATAGAATAAGTTAGAAAATAGGAGCAGTGAGGCGGAAGGTTAGAGAGGTTTCTGGTTAGTTTAATCCTGGGATGTAAAAAGCGGTGACTACAAGATACAGGTTAGTGTTCTAGAAAACTTCCGAATGTCTCGCAAAGCTACCATCGAAGGGAGGATTTAAATAGCATCCCAGAAAGCCCTAGTATGTATATCACCCAAAGCCGGCCTCTTACCGTTTTTTGGCGGGTAATCTTCGGCATCGAGGAATGGAATACCTGGGCTTGTCTGGTTTTGGTCTTTTCCTTCATCGTCCGATAGGATAATGACAGGGTCAGGGAGGTTTTGACTGGAACCTTTCCCATAAGGCGGAAGTTGAGTCACATTAGCACAATCGGTGACTCCGAGGGCATTAACGTCATTTGGTTCATTATCAATGACTGCAAGATTGCTGCAGCTGCTTGGTGCCTCTACAAAAGTAAGTGGGAAAGGCTCACTGTTAACGGAACCGGAGGATTCTTCCTTGTCTCCGCCCGAAGTAAAGTCAGAGTGAGCTGGTTGTGGAACGTCTGTCGTGTCAAGCATGTCTGCACCAACTGTTCCCGCGGTCTTCTTCCGGCGAAAATCTCTCAGTCGTTTTCTCTTACGTTGACGGTTGCCAGTAGACTCTGGCCCCGTCCACGACAAGGCTGACCTCAGTTGGCCACCTACGAGTTTTCTCAACCAGAATAACGGGTTCCCTCGTTTAATCCGGCTCTTGGCCAAAGCGGATACAGACGGGAAACCCACAGTTGCTGCCATCCTAATTTTTCTCGCATTAGATGTGTTACGACGGCCTTAAAAAACACAAAAAAAGTGTCACCTACCATTTCTATGAGAAAAAAAAACAGAACGCATAGAAAATATTTACATTAGAAGACTAACAAGTTTGATTTAAATTGGGTGAAACACAAAATTAAAACCACCGTGGGTTAGCAAGAAAAACGAATTTTAGGGCACATTGGTTTGCAATACTTGAAGAAGGGTGCTGAGGGTGTACTATGTCACAAAGAGCAGTCACCCGGTGAGTGCTGTCATTTACCTTTGGCTGGGACTGAGTCGGGTGCGGGACGGCGTTTCAGCGTGCTGAGCGGTATGACAGTACAGGTGGGATCCGGACCGCACGGTACGACGGTCACGTCGGAATCGTCGCTGCTCAGGACGACAAGCGAATCGTCGGAGCTCAGCACCATCGGCGAGGGGACGCGGTCGACGACGGGAGTCACAACCGTCGATTGAGCCGGAACGTCGACTTGGGGAAAGATCGTCGAGCCGTTTCCGTCATCTTTTATTGAGTCATCTGCGGCAGACGTCATCGGTAAATAGATTTTTCTGTTGAAGTGAGTTGAAAGTCAAGAAAAACTAGGTACCTCTGTAGGTCCAATTGCGGATTTTCCGAGAAGAGAATTTCGAAAATTTAGCCAAAGAGGTTTCTGTGTAACCCGTTCCGAAGTTATTCAAAGATCGTCGGTAAGTGGGTACGAGTTTCATTTGCCAACCTTCGATTCGAGGTAGTTTGATATGTACTTCACGACCAGAAACGGGCCAACAAGCGTTGTTACAAAGAAAAATTACGGATTGCTACGGGTGTTCCGAGTGAAGCATGACCATTATTGATATTTCGCGCATCAGGAAGTCCCCGTAATCTACTACTTTTTACACCGTGATTTACTATTTTGCCACACCATTAATGCTCACTTCGTTGGGGCTTCCTTCTTCGTCGTCAACTCAGACTTCCCTAACGATGTTACGGTTGTTCCTGTTTGTTACTCACTTACAATCTCTGAATAGTAGACGTTGCCAAGTATCTTGGCTATAGCATCACGACGGATTATTAGTATCTCGACGACGACCTCGCCATTTCATGTTTCAAGTGCGATGAATAGGTAGTGGAAGACCGGCGAAGAAAAGAAGGGTATGTTGGTCAACCTCAACATTAAATTTTTAATGGCTGGGCTTAGAAGATGTTGCGGTTCTCGTTAAAGGGGGGGGGGGGGGGGCATTGGGCGTGTGGTCTCTTTTACTCACTGGCTATTTCTGACTCTCCTTATGCCCTTACACCCAACAACTTCAAACCAAATAACCTCCGCGAAACCCCACTTTCTATGTAAAAATATTACCTGTGACAGGTTGTGGACTGCGTTCATCAAATAACTCGCCAATTTCCTGGTCAACGGGTTCTGTCGAAACATGGGACACCTCGCCGGGTTCGGCTTCATCGCCGGCCTCGGGTTCATCGCCGGCCTCGGCTTCATCGTCGGCTGACGTTTGAGACAGGAGTTGTAACAGAACGTCTTGCGCTGAAACGAAATAAACTTGAACAATGTATCGGGGCGAAGAGTTGAAAATAAATTGAATATAATATTATTATAATAAACTTACACGTAAATGGCTCTGAAGAATCCTCGCATAAATTGTAAATCGTCTCTTGCGAACATATTGACCGCTCGTCGTCGGATATCCTTCGGCCAATCGGTGAAGGTTCTTGTTTGAGTTCAACTGTATGAAAGTGGAACAATTTAAAACGCTGCAAATTTTACACAAGTGTTTATTATTCTTTGATACAGGTAACATGTGCGAAAATTAATTCTGAGTCATTGTTCGGACAGATGTGGAATCTCGATTCTACGTCCAACAGTACTTTGAAAACGACACCCAACTCGACCCCATCAAAAAGCCGAAAACCATCAAAAAGCCCCTACCGTAGCCCCATAGCGATCGGGCTGCAAACCTTGCGGGCACATCTAGATGGTAAACTTTTTTTAAAATTCCCACTACCAAAAACGGCTCGTACGGCGGAAGGACATTTCGTTCTTGGAATCTACAGACATCTTGAAACGGTAATGTCAAAATTTGAAGCCGATCAGAATTTTCGACCTCCATCGCGATTACATAGGTGTATTATTCCAAGAATAATAAACCAAAAGAGGAGATAATAAGTCGTTATTATAACGAAAATGTTTGAATCAGCGGGGGTTTGACCGCGAGTCTCTCTTCTATCAGTGACGTCACAGGTCCAGCGAATCTCTCACTGGGAGCGCTAGTTCATCAGCTTTTACGATGAATTTATCGCGATCAACACTTGATACGACAGAAAAAATAATCCATAATGCATGAGACGTACTTATAGTTTATTGCCTTATCAGAAGGATTCATGGCGATTCAATGTCATTCTGTGATGAGTAGTGAAGTAGTGAACATAAAAAGAAACCATGCCAATTACCAAATGGAGGATATATCCAGACTGTGACAAGTTTGAGCAACGAATTATTGATTTCTATCATTACTGGCACAGGATATACAGGAATTTTGGGAGTTAGCCCCATAATAGAAATTAATCCTGTATTAAAATTTTCACGATGAACACACGGCACTTTCAATCAATTTCTAATCGATATTCATTTCAAACACCAATAATTATTATCGAAAATATAAAAACTTTCTACAGCCCTAACTTGAATTGCGATTTGAAACTAGTCGGTGAGATATTTGCAACAGATGCATACAAATTCGTACACAGCGAACAACTAATTTGTACACAGCGAAGTAACTCTACACAATTATACAGAAACATCAAGAAGTAATGATATTAAAATTATAAATAACACCGAGTAGTAATAGAAAAGCATCGAGTAGTAATTCAACTGATAAGTTAGGCGGGTTAGTTTGTCAATTGGCTGACTCAAGTCAGTTACTTGTTACCTTTTTCCGACGGCTCCTCGAGGTCGGGAAATTTCGTGGGCGAACCGTGAAGTTGTCGAGTATCGTCGGTTTCCTTGACTTCTGGAGTTTGCAGGCTGATTGCGACTGTTTCAGTAGATCCCACCGCGGCCGGTGATTTTTCATCGTGCGACTTGGCGGTTTGTAGGATTTCTCCAGCTGATTCGGAATTGAACTTGTCTAGTGGTGTTTCTAGGGATGAGTGAATCGGTTCAATATTATCAAAAGATTCGACTTTGACTGACTTTCCGCCATGCTCAGCACAATCCAAGGACGCCTGAGATTTTGCCAACCGTTCGACCACATGGTCAATTTGGACTTCGATAGCTTCTTTGGTGGTCTCTCCGTGAGTTTCTGTTTCGTTTTGAATAGCTATATTGCTGCTCTCGGCTCTGAGGACGCTCAATATTTCAACCCGACTGTCCTTGAATTTCTTGAGAACGTCCAATGTCTGCTCTATATGAGGAGGATCGCTGTCTGATCGTTGAGAAGTATCAACTGGCCCTTCGGACGGTGAGATTATACCAGAACGCTTCCTATGACGTTTCAAAGACAACGTAATCCCTTCAGTATGTGTGCAATCGTTTGTGACACTACTTAATGAAAGAGCACAAGTATTGTCCTGGTTTTGGGGTTCTGCAGTGAGTCGAGAAGACTGCAGGGTGTGAGAATTTTGGATCGAATCATCGCAGTTTTGGGGTTCAAGTTTGAACGATTTGACAGCTTGACTATTTGGAGATTCTTCATTGCAAGCAATTCCGGCTGCCCCATCTCGGATGTTATCTTGGGGGGATTCTATCTTCGGACTGTCTTCAACTACAGTTTTGCCGGACCTGGAAGATTGGTCTTGAGATTCCGCCTTTTGACTCAGACCTGAGGTTTCAAACCCATTATCACTAACAAGACGCAAGCTCGACGAGGATCCGAGGATTATCGATCCGCCGTCGTCCTTCGATTCGAACATGCTGGTAGATGGTCTGGCCAAACAGCCCTTCAAAACCGACACTTGCTGTTCCTGAGCCCCTCTGTCATTGAGGGATTCGTCAGGCCCTGTAAAGTAAGAAAAATTCGACGTTACAACTCCACTTCGATCCACGGATCTGACTTGGCCAACAGCGAAGACCGAAGCAGGTAATGAATAGGCGATTCTGAGAACACCGACGATTTCCCGTACACATGGCGTATAAGATTACACATACCTACTTACCAACTAAAAAGCATTTTCACAAAGGACACCAGTAGAAAAACAAAGGAGAAGAGGAGGGAAAAACTAACAAGATCCCAAAATAACAACAACTAAAATAGAAAGAAAAACCATTGCACATAATACAGAACTAATATTATACAAACTACTATGAATTATTTTTAAAAAACCAACGATAGTAATGTACATAACCATATGCAGTTACAATGATTTCAAGACCTCACTACTTCGTTAATTTTACATAATTTGCTGCTTGTCTTTAAGGCATAATCTCCCCCTACTAGTACTGAAGTTTCCACCATGTCGCAGCACCAAAATGAAGTTACTTGGATGATTACAGCTGAGCGAGAAACTCAATTTTCATTCCGACAACGGGCATCTCCTTCTTGGCTATAATTATGTTTGGGTGAGCTAAAATTGAAAGGGGGGGAAAATTCCAAATTGAAATAACGTAGGTGCCTACCAGTAAAATGTATTTAAATGTTGAATTTTGCAAATGCTCCACAGACTCCTTCTCTTCTGGACAGAGGCGACAGGCCGTTTTCTCTGTCTTGCCCATCTTGTTTAGGTGATTCAATGGGGGTGACCCGTGAGAAGACTAGTGACAGTACTGACGTCACTTCTTGTCAGAGACAGCAGGGTTCCTACCCCTTGGTGCAGAAGGTGTAATGCAGGCTTGGCCTGATGTGCTATTCCAGAGGGCAGCTATTTAGTCGCTTCCCCATCGCCTGCTTGGTCAAGTGACTTTTAGTGAGCCTTGGAATGAGGGAACTTGCCCTGACAACCTAATTATAGCCAGAAATATGATCATCTTGAGACACAATGACAGAAAATTTGCAGCATTTTACGAGTTATCATCCAAGTTTGAGCCTAGGTGCTGCGATCTGTTGGAAAAGAACCAAGGCCGGGGGAAATTAAGTCAGTCATACAAGATATTCCTTTACAAGCGCCCGAGCCAGCGGTTCCCAACACTTTCCAGTCAATAAATGGACGATTTTTCAATTTCAGTTTTCAATGGTCTGAAAAAATGGAGAACATTTTCGTCGTGACCTACCAGTTGGGAGCCACTGGCTTGCTATTAGCAAGTTGCTAACTACAATGAAATATTCTCACCGCCCCAATGTGTTAGTAGGATGCAGTTGTACAAAATTTAAAATACGGAGTTAACACGTTGAAGAATAATTATAAGATAGAAACATTAGGTGGTTTCACAATAGTTTATCATCTCCAATCATGCAAAACTAAGAATTAAAACTCGGCGCTGGGCGCCTCGCCAGAGACAAGCCCCCTGGACCCCCGGATGTTATTTGCCTAGAGCCCATGGCAAAAATTCAAGAAACATGGAACATGCTTTAGCCTCGCTTTTTGATTACGGTGCGTTTCGACAACTATAATCAAGAACCAAGTTCAACCAAGTGACAACAAAACAAGAGGCATCGTTTACAATATCCATTTATAACATAAATAAATATAAAACTACGACATAAATACGAAGAACAAGTAAGAAAGAAATGCGTGATAAAGCCACATCTTTCCGACGAACGGAGACTGATTTTTGTCCGATGAAAACTGAAGAACTTTCATTTTCCTAGTTAAAGGTTGTACGTGAAAATCATAAGAACATTAAATGTTCTTATAAGGAAATTTTCCTCCCCCTCTCCGCGTCACCCCAAAAACGGGACACTTTTTGCCAGTAAGCTCAAAGCAAAAGCATGTTCCATGCAAAAATTCCTATCGATTGATGGGTTCAAAACAGAGTCGAGGGTTACTTCTATCGGTTTTTCAGCATAACACAACTCAACTTGCAATAAAGCATTCCGAGCCCGGCACGACACAATGCTAATAGAATCAGTTTTACCTGCATATTCCTTTCGACAGCTTTCATCGTTCACTCCTTCCAAGGGGTCGTTTGTCAAAAGTAATGCGGGGCATTCATTGCCCAAGCAACAATCATCTGAAAAGTAATAGAATAGAATAGAAGAAGGGCGTGGAAAACATCACGCCGCAATGAATCCATTGCATTACTTACGATGATTACACGAAGGTTTAAGCTGGTCTTGTTTGCCATTTTCAACGTCACCGTAAGCCACACACAAGCCGTACGCTAAGGAACATGCACAAGTGTTGTTTAGCAAAAAAAAAAAGGAGCTGCGTACTAAACCAAGCTACTACTGGGTACTAAACGAAGTACGTACCCAGCGCGTACGTTCTTCTTGGCACCCTCTGCGCGTTTCTATCTATGGGCCATTCCACGAAAGTAAGCACTTTTCTCCACTTAGAAGAAATAAAACGCAAATTGTAAGGATACATTTCATTTCGAAAGGACTTCTTTCACTCTCCTGGCTTGTAACGAGTTGAGGTTGATAACTTCAAAGAGCAAAATATAAGTGAGCATGCAGGGTTAAGGAACTTTCCAAGTGATGACCCTCGTCTTTCAAAAGTGCATAATGATCCCCTATTACATGAAAAAAAAACTTTGAGCAAATGGCGAGGAAGGGGGGGGGGGGGGTATTTTAGTCTTGTCACAAAGGTTTTTTGCTTCACTCTCCTGGAAATTCTGTTTAAACTTCGTTAGGGCGCGGTATTGAGTTCAGAAAATTTCTTCCTTTTTTTTTTTGTTGGCACCAGTGGAGCGTCTAGTAAGCTCGCCAGCTCAAACGTCTTACAGTTCTGCGAGGGGAAGCTGCCATTGCGCTTGGAGTCTTGGAAAATGTGTGCGTATTTTTATTACCATTCACTATCCTGGCAGTGGCCAAATCAATCGTAAAACTTAGTTCCAGTATTTTTAAACGTAAATATATGAAATTTAATGACCCCATCCAACCTCAGAAAGGAGGATTTTAGATTCCACTTTGGCCAAGAGATAATAATTTCAAAGCACTTGATTTCACTTAAAAATAATCGCTTGAACTAACAGTAATCTAATATTCTCCTTTCAGATGCTGGGAGGGGTCATAATATGTTGCATTTAATGACCCCTCCCACATATATCACAATATATTATATTCACGTTTGAGAAAATTATAAATAAGGATATCAATCATAAGTTTTGTCAAGTGCCAGGAGAGTGAATATTTGACAAAACTGGACCAGAAAAGTGGTGGACTTTCATGGAATGACCCCTATATTATTAAAGTTAGGTGGAATCGTCCATGTACTGTTTTCTTAGAACTCGAAAAGTTAGATATAGATATAATATATCTATGTATATTATAAATTTTTTAAGACAGAAAAGTTGTAAGTTGTAAGACAAGTTGTTGTAGTCATCGAGAGCAGTTCTGAACGATTTGAGGTTTTTTCCCAAAGACGACCGGTTTGATTTTCGTGATAATCAAAAAATGCCGAAAAATTGTGATATTCTGTTTCTTCAAAGTATATGAGTTGAAGTCAAGAAAGGAATGTCTTTTTTGTTGACCGATCCCTCAATGAGCTCTTTGAACTATAAAACATATATATAATATAACTATATATAGTACATCTTTTTACATAATTTTTTCCCTGGAAAGTTCGTCATAAGTTAAGAAAACGAGTCAACATCGCAGAAAACGATTATTTATAGCCTTATTTATATTTATTTATTTATTTATTTAGGCCTTATAAAAAATATTTATAAGGCTTATAGCCTTATAAAAAAGAAATAAAATATTAAATTTTGAATTTCGAGAAATGATCTAATTTTCATTCGCTTTTTATTGGTCCGAGAGATGCAGGTTAGCCAACCTTGCAACACGACAGGCCGTTTTTGGAATCAAAATGTGATGATTCCAAAAACGGCATTTGATGTAAAATCATCTCGTCAGTCAACTCAAGAAATTCACCACCAGTGAACCGTACAGTTACCTATCGGTTATGTGAAGCGATGTGAAGAAGGTTGCTGTGTCGTGCGTTTTTAGCAAAAACATCACTGCGCACTCTGGCGCCTCGATGCCCAAAATTCAATGCCTTCCGTAATATTTTCCCCTTCCAATTCCAACATTTCTTTAACAGCTTTGCACGTAACTACAGGAAGTTTCGAACTGTGGTAAAGGGTTTTAAAAGGTGCTGATCCCGCATTTCGTCGCAGTCCCGGCAGAAGGGCAAATCACATTTTTCTGTAGCTAGAAGAAAAAAAACCGCCTATCTTTTCGCTGAAAGTATTACTTGATTCACCTTTACTTACAGATTCTTTCCGTATTTTCGGATCTCTTCTGCCACTAATGTAACTCTATTTTCTTGTCACATCCACCCTTTTGCAGTATCTCTGCTAGTTAATGTCAGTCACATTCGCCCTCTTCATCATCCTTTCTTGATCCTCAAACGATCTTACGAGCTCCCCATCAACCAGTTCGTACACAATAATTGTGCATTCAAAGTCATACAATCCTCAGATGTCACTGTCATGATTAGAACCACAGTTCATCATTATTATATTACCAGTATAACATCTGAGCACAACGTTCCCTTTTCTCTTCTGCATCTACAATTCTCTGTAAACGTGCAATTTGAATAAGAGTTAACTCATTCAATATATCGGCTTCACTAGAACTGAGTTCATCAGCATCAAAAATACTGGGCGAGTTACATGAACATACGTACTCATGTTTTCATTTATCTCTGGTTGAATTGATTGGGCAACGGTTTTAACATTTCGCCGGTTGATTACGAGGGTTAAAACTTACGAAAGGAATCAATGACAAATCACCCACAATACAAACCAGAAATCACAAAAAACCGTCCAAAAATGATTAATTTTTCACCACACTTACAAAAACATCAAGAACCTATTCGCATGCCGCACAAACGAGCGCCTAATTGATAACCTGGCTGAAATAACTTCCTAACTTCCCCTTCTTTTCTCAGTTTTCGTTGTAGGTAGGTACTTTTCTAGTCGTAAAAATCCTTCGAAAAGGCACAAACCTGTGGCTTTTGGGTTAGGTGGAACCTCGAAAACTGTCACATTCGCTCTTCTGCTGGTACGAGATCCACATTCGCCCCAAACATTTTCCTCTTTCCCCCCAAAAATAACTTTCTTCTGATTGGTCAGATCGTCCCGATCTCTTCAAATTCGAATTCCCCGCGAAAAAATCTTCAAGATTCATACCAAAAACCGATTTTTTTACACATTCGCCCTTCTGCCTGGACTGCGACCAAATAATAATAATAATATTTATATAATATTATTATGTTGTAAGAAGGCGAAATTCTGACCTGTTGTTTTTGTTGGCCAACCTGTCACAAATGAGTTAAAATCAACAGCCGATGGACGTTGCTGTGTTACACCAACATGCAAAAGAGCATTTATTCCCACCACATATTTAAATGTCCAAATTCTGCAAATTCGTATGTACATGCTATCAGTTTCATCTTATTTGTAAGCCTTTTATCGATTTAAAAAAAAAAAAATTGAAACGTCCGTTCTTGATGGAGGCAACCTTTGCTTTCTCAGATTAGCATTTCGGCTAATTTGTCTGTTTTTTGTGTTGGGGTATTTTGGTTCATTTTCAAAGCATGGTTTTTTGGCATTTGGTTTTAGTTCTGTAGACAAAATGGATGTTGCGTCCAAAATTACTCGGAAAACCACACTTTATTTGACCTCCTGAGGCCCTTCAAAATCCCATTAGTAGCCCCATGGTCAGATCGGTCTGGGACCCCCATAAGTGGATTCCACGTCCAAAAATACTTCGAAAACGACCCCTAACTCGACCCCATAGCCTAAAACCTTCAAAAACCCCTCCCGTAGTCCGATTTTAGCCCCACAGAGCCCCACGGAATTGGGCGTTCCGGCTCAAAACCTTGCGGTCACTACTAGATGGTAAACCGAGTATTTTGTCAAAATTTCGAATTAAAAAAAAAAAAAAAAACCCACTGCCCAAAAATGGCATTTCGTTTTTGGAATCTACACATCATGAAACGTATTGAGTCAAATTTTGAGGCCGATCAGAGTTTTCGTTCTCCGTCGCGTTTACATAGGCGTATCATTTCAAGAATAGTAAACCAAAATCAACTCTATATGCACTATTAAATTCAGCAAACAGGATCAATGCATGTAAGTGCTTAAGAAAGCAAAAGCAGGGCTCACACCGACGACTTTTTAGGTACTGAGGGTAGAACATACCTTCTTGACGTGGTTCAGGGGGTTTGTCTGCCTCCGGTTCAACTGCACGAGGACCCTGCTCACAGGTCATTTGTGAGGTTCTGCTGGAGAGTGGAGCAACAACGGCTGCCACGGCAGAAGCATCAATGGGCTGCTTGGTGGTCGGTAGTGGAGCAATAGCGACTGTTGATTCAATGGGCTGCTTGGTGGTCGGTAGTGGAGCAACAGTGACTGTTGATTCAATGGGCTGCTTGTTGGTCGGTAGTGGAGCACCAATGACTGTTGATTCAATGGGCTGCTTGGTGGTCGGTAGTGGAGCAACAGTGACTGTTGATTCAATGGGCTGCTTGGTGGTCGGTAGTGGAGCAACAATGACTGTTGAATCAATGGGCTGCTTGATGACGGCTGGTGGAGCAGCGACTGGTACAACTTTATCTGCACGCTTTGGTGTCTGCTCTTTAGGTTTATTTTTAGATTGATTGTCATAACTTCTACACGAGTCGATGGTTTTCCGCCTTTTATGAGCAGGGGAGGCATCGCTATTGTCACTGCGTGGAGCTCCGTCGTTCTTGGGAGGTTCTGCTTTCTTTGGTGTAACATTTTCGGTGTTGGATGCCGATTTAGGCACAGTGGAAGGGGTGGAAGAATCAGACATTGGCTTGCCACTTCCTTGAGCAGACGCACTTGGGACCCGCGACAATCTTGTTTTCAATTTTGGTTGGGGGTTGTCTATTATCTCTTTCACGGCGGTAGAAGCACCCGCAGACTCTCCCTGCCGCACGCGTTCTTCCCATTCACGATAAGCAGCCGTCGAAGACTCCACTTCAAGCTCTTTCAGGGACTTGACTCGTTTCAGTGCTTTTGGCTGGAAGGAAGACACTCGCTTAGTCTCGGAAATAGGAACTTCTGCAGATTTATCCCGACACGGCATACATGACACACTTGACTTGGGCTGCGCCGACGAAGATTTTCCCATACTTGGAACATCCGACGAACTGGATTCCACTGCAAATGGACGCGTATGAGGAGTTTGCCTGATAGCCCCAGATTGGCTCCTGGAAGGTTTTTCCAAACTCGAAGATTTCTTGCCAGGTGATACCTCCGACTTTGAAGATGTGCCAACAGTTGCGTCACCTGAAGAACATGATTTCAGAGCAGATGGACGTTCTTGAGGAGTTTCTGAAGTTGAACGGTAACGCTTTTCAACGTCAATAGAAGATATCTTGCCTGAACATGACAGGTCCAGCTTTGAATGTTTTTCTACGATTGGAGCACCTGAAGACCTTGATTCGAGAGAAACTGGACGAGCTTGGGGAGCTTTTGAGGTTTCCTGGGAAGGTTTTTCAATGACAGCAAAAGATTTCTTCTTGCCAGGTGATAAATCTTCCTTTGAATGTGAGTTTCGGGTTGTGCCACTCAAAGAACTGGATTCTATGGCTACTGGATGCCCTTGAGTAGGTTGCGAGGTTGTCCGGGAAGGTGTGTCAAGGCCAATCAAAGATTTCTTCCTGGAGGATTTCACATCAGTCTTTGAACATGAGTCTATGGTTGCGACACCCAAAGATTCCACGGTAGACAAAGGGCCTTGCGGACCTTGTGAGGTTACCCCAGAAGGCTTTACAACCATAATTGTCTTGCGAGAAGATGAAACATACAACTTTGAAGATGTACCCGCAATTAAGACATCCGAAGAACTGGATTCCACAGCAGAGGGATGACCTAGGGGGGCTTGTGACGTTGCCGTTGGAGATTTTACAGCAGCACTCGAAGATTTCTTGCCCGTAGATGGCACATCCGACTTTGAAGTTGTGCCTACAGTTATGACACCTGATGAACTGAATGCCGGAGCAGATGGACGTAGTTGGGGAGCTTGTGACGTTACTTTAGATTTTACAATGCCACTCGAAGATGTCACATTTGACTTAGATTTATCAGTAGTTGGAACACCCAAGGTACTGCTTGTAGGTGTGGTGACGTTGATCAGTCCCGAAGAGGGGTTTTCCGAAATATCATTTGAAGGCAGTGGATGACTATAGTCTTTAGACTTGGAACCTGCTATTACTGTTTTGGTCAAGGTGATCTCCTTCGTTGAGATCGAAATTAGCTGACTTGGAGGAGTATCAGGTCCAAGGCGAGAGTGAGATGGTGAAGACTGTGTCTTGGTTTGAACAGGCTGACCAGACTCTGGCACAGTTTGACGGCAGAGCACTAATCTTCCATCCGAAGACCCTGCCAATCCTTCTTTGGGTGAAACATCACTTGTTACTGTTGACCTTTCCAATGACTGAAACGCTACCGACTCGTTTTGCGGTGAAATTGCTTGTCCACCCTTCTCGAAGTCACTACCTGAAAATGTATACAATTGTAGACACAGACATGAGCAGTCATTAATACGAAAATGGTCGTTGTAGAAGCAACACCGCCTAACCCACATCTTCTCAACTGCAGAGATGGCACAAAAAACTGTTTCATTAAAAAAATGGGGGGGGGGGGGGGGGTTGTTAATTAAAAATGAATTGTTTTATGTAACTGTTCCGTTTAACTGTTTCATTAAAAACGTTTCTTGTAAAGCCTGTTTCATTTTCCGACCGATGTGGGTTAGGCGTTGTTGCTTCTACAGCGACAAAATATTCAATTTTCATTGCTTACCGTCAACAACACTGCAGGCTTTGTCAACAATGATAGAGACTTTAGCTTCCGCAGAACCATCTGCAGGGGCCGAAGAGCATCGATTTGGTTCAGGACCTGCAGTATCAAATAATGTAGAACACACGCCTAAGATGAAGTAAAACACAAGAAAATCTATTACCTCTAGAGGGACCGGGCTGAGGATCCGAACAAGGCGGGGCCACTCGCGTGTATCGATTTCTCGAAACTGTACGTGACAAATAACACACCATATAAATTCCCAGCATATCAAAAACAGTTCGTTCAGTTCGGTTGGCACCATTTAAATCAGGTTATTTCGTCAATACATCACAAACTACATCACAAACTACCACCTCGCTGCGGAAATGCAGAACTGGCAGGGTTTCCCATTCAATAAATCTGTTCGACCCCAACTAATTGCTCTGAATGAAAACCTACCGCCGTCATTTGAGACATTTCCATCATTCTCATCACCAGTCGCCTCACTCTCGTCGTCTGCAAGCAAAGCAATATTTACATGCAGTGGAAGCAAAGTGCAAAGGTGAGGTGCTAAGTTACACTGGGCTAAGGAAAAACTACACAAAACGGATTATTGAATGAGTACATGCGATTTGGTATGAAATACAGCTGCATAGCGTGTGCGATAGGTATTACTTCGTTAATTAATCATTATTCTCTGAATGATCAACACAATGTGAGTCTGCCAAGGCCAGGTGAGAGGGTTAGATTTTATCCACACCTATTCCCGTTGTGTGTGTGTGGGGGGGGGTCTCCCTACATTTTTCGTGTGACCATTTTTGATATTTACTTCCTTTACTTCTTATTTTTCTTCTTCTTCTAGTTGTTTGTTATGAACTTCTTATTTAAACATGTCTACAAGTAACAAAGATAAAATTTACTTCACCACCTTTTGCACAAACTGATGTCTCTAATGACTGGCCTAGAGTGGGGACTACAGCGCGCCTGCTGGTTTTTAAGAGATTTGGCCAAAAGGTCGAGTGAAATGTTTTCAGAGTAATTTTGGGCATCAATTAATAAATGGGATCCTTATAAATCCTGCCACTGACCAGGCAGACGGATTTTTTGTTATTTTTACTTAGAATCACATTTCTGCACAAAATACAGCTTTGAAAAGGTAATAAGTTGGGGGACAATACACCTAAAACATGCAGTGAAGTGAGTCAGCAATGCATACGACCACAACCTTGGCCCAAAAACAATACTTCAACCGAATACTGAAATAATTTGAGGTACCTTCAGCCGAGTACTGCACTCTGGGGTCTCTGGGCACGTCTAGTCGATTGTCATCATCTAAAAACAGAGTGTTACGGTCACATCGGGACAGAAACGAACGCCTTGGCGCATCGAACTCGCCGTGGACATGGTTTTGACAGAGCCATAAGTGTCACTCACCAAAGTACTGGACGGTGCTACTGTCGAGCAGCCTCACTGTGTACCCGCCCGGAACAGCATCAAAAGCGCAGAAAGGCACCTGGGGTACGCCGGTACCTGTAATGGGCAAAAAATAAAATTAAATGGAAATCAATAAACATTATCTCTATTGTGTTCCATAAATAAATAATTACCGGGAAACTGGTGGAGCACGTAAAAAGTATCCGATTCGGGATAGCTTTCGAGATTGGAGAAGGCCTGCAGCGTCATCCGCAGAGGGATTCGCGGCGGCGTCATCCTTGATTACTCCAACTGGGAATACAATTAAAAACAGACGTATAAGTTTCATAATATGAAACTGGCTCTTCATAGGGCGAAATATTATTCCGCAGGACAGTCGCCCCATGAAGAGCCAGTATGCACATTGTAGGGCACTTCCAGGTGCATGTGTTGGGTGTGTAGGTACATTATGTACTATACGTGTATTATTTTCCTAATAATTGATTAGGTTTGTGGTGTGGGTGGCGATTGATTCAAAGTTGCGACCCTAGTCAGTGTGAATTTCGGACGGAACCCCATGCCTGTTGAAGACGTGTTCTAAGTGTGCTGGGGCAACTGTTTGCATTCTTGCTTGGATGGTCATAGCCTCTAACCATTACGTAAAGTTATTTTGTTTACGACGACGAGGCTCCGTCTGGAGAAGGAAAAGTGATGCATATTGGGCTGCTAGGAAGAAGATATAGGAAATACACGAAGTGCCAGTCAGCTTTCGTTGCCCCACTCTCGTTTGGACGTCAGTAGAATTTCTACATCGTGGTGGGGAATAAAATTTTTTAATGCCCTTCCAAAATCTGTCCGAGAAGAGCCTGTGCCAAAATTTAGAATCTCATGTAAATCCCGACTGTCGCAAATGGTGCCGTACTCATTTGAAGACTTTTTTCTCAACATCAATCCAGTGAAACGTCTTTAACGTGTACATGCCCTTAATTCATCAATTTACGATTACAATTTAATGTTACCATCTTACTTTGTATTTTCAGGCCTAACTTTAATTAACCGTGACCATTGTCAAAAGCACTCTGTGTAATTTGGCAAATAAAACGCTTTCTAATTCTGAAAGCAAAAAAAAAAAAAAAAAAAAAAGATGGCGTTAAGGCCTCCGGACGCCGTAGAACAAAAAAAGAAAAAAATACGTAAAGTACCTAATGCGCGGAGCCGCGCAGCCCTACGAGGACAAACCGCTTCCCTCGTTTTGTTTTTAGGAATGGTCCACAGGACTTTAAACGTAAAAGACCCCTAACAGCTGGCTGTAGGGCATACCTACACAAGTGACTTGTGACAAGTCTGCTCCACTACTGCTCTCTGTAGCTCCACCCGAGTAAAATCGTGAATTTTATAATTGGAAAGTTTTGCCGCGAAATTGCATTCCACGATATTGTAGCAGACCAAGATACACCAGGTTCCCTGCTACAACCTGAGCGCACCCCATTTATTGTTATAGGTCAATATTAATATAGGTCATCATTAAATTTTGTTTACGACATTGGCCATCACTTACGTTAACGATGTTGAACATTCGCGTGGAGAGACACTGATACGAGGACAGTATCTTAGGGGATATGTGAGGTAGTTGCACGCGCCACAACTGCATCAGAATAATGCAATAATTATTACATAATAATAAAGTTCAGGGATTAACCAGGTTAATTTAACCTAATCGTGAACAACAGCAACAGACTGGCTTGACAGGCTTGTAGGGATGAGTCACAGAGTAACAGAGAGGGGGATGAGTATAGATGTATCGATGTTTCAAAAACATGGAGCCTTTTCCCCAAACATCGATGTTTACTCTTCGATGTCTTTTCTTGATAAAACATTTTTGTTGTTGGTCGTTCTGGAACGTCATGCTATCATTTCCGAAGTGTTCAAATTGTTGCAACATCACTTCCTTCTGCGAGGCAATTCTTCCAAGCAGGATTAATTTGAGAAAGGAGGATTTAATTTGAGGATTAACTTGAGAAATCGCCACTCAAACGAACTCTAAACTGTTATTTTAGACGAAGCAGAAGACCGTTTCTTGAGGTAATAGGTAAAACAAATCAATAGGTAGTAAAAAGTAAAAGTCCGCAAGTTTAATTTTTTCAATAGGTAATTTTTTAAAAAAATCAAAAAATACCTAATTATTATTTATCGATTTTTAAAGTGAAACTTTTATTACATCGTCCCAAATTTTTAAAGTGAAACTTTTATTACATCGTCCCAAATTTTTTGGTCTGTGTTTCGTTTCTTGTCCCGTCACGCTACCGTTGATTTTCGCTTACATCCGATTCGTTGCTACGGAACTTCATCTTCGCCAGTTATAATCGTACAAAAATCGTTCACCATTCGTTGGAAAGCTCTCGATTTATCACGCATTTCTTTCGTACTTGTTCTTTGTCATTATGTCGCCATTTTATATTTATTGATGTTATTAATGGATGCAGTAAACAATGCCGCTTGTTTTGTTGTTATCAGCTGTCACGTTAGAAATCAATTTGAGAAAACGCCAAAATGAAGACGTGGGTAGAGATACAAGGGTAGGTGAATGAGTAGGAAATGGGAGGGGGGACTAGACATAAAAAACGTGTCCATCGATGCTACGTACCCCACTAGGGGAGCGAGCGAAGCGAGCCGGAGAGACTAGTGGGAAAAAAGTTTCACTTTTACCGTGGTTTCATAATTTTCACTTACGTATACTTTTACTATCGAAATATTCACTTTTTATTATCTATTTCTTTTCAATTTTTCAATGTTTCAAGTTTCAATGACAACATTTTTGTAGTTGACAAACTACGATAAGCGAAGTTAAATGATTAGGTATTCCACAAAAGTTGCTTTACGAATTTATTCCAAGTTGCGGAGTAAAAAGTATACAATTTATACTTTATATTAAATATAAAGTATAAATAGTTGATGGTGATGTTGACCGTTTCAATTAATGTTGTTGGAAACTTGTTGAGGGTCAGTCAAATAAGACGAGATTTTTGCCGACGTTTCAAGAGATATATTCTCCTATCATCAGGGCCTAACGAAATGAAAAAAAACACGAATTTAGACTTTGAATTTAACAATTGATGAAACTATATGATACGACACAATAGTGCACAAAGTGAGTTTGGTTAGGGAGAGAGAACGACTCCTCTGCTGAATACTAAATTGTTTACTCAGGTAAACAATTATAGCATGGGGACCGGTTTCGAGCAACTAAGCTCATCTACAGCCCAGAGTGACTTGAGGTGGTTGAACGTACAATTAGTTCTGAACTAATTGTACGTTCAACCACCTCAAGTCACTCTGGGCTGTAGATGAGCTTAGTTGCTCGAAACCGGTCCCCACGCTATAATTGTTTACCTGAATAAACAATTTAGTATTCAGCAGAGGAGTCGTTCTCTCTCCCTAACCAAACTCATTGGATTAGACCTCTGCACCATCGGCAAACAACCACTTTGTGTACAAAGTGGATATGATATGAAACAGTGACAAGTGTACATAGAACAAATGAATATGATATAAATAATTTGGAAGGTAAGTAGAGCAAAATCCTGTCATTGAGTGAGCAAGTTTAATATACAGAGGTACTTACAAGTGCAGGGACAAGGGCAGTACACGATGGGAACCGTCGCTGTCGTACAAATATACTAAATAATATGTAGGATACAGACATACAGAAGGAACTGACAATTGTCGATGGTGGGGGGTTTTTTAGAAAGTGGCAAACCGAGCACAAAGGGTGCCGACTTTTTGAAAGGTTTGAGGGTTGGGTTGGTTAGTGAGTAGGTAATTAAGGCGTTGATGGTTTTATGTCAGCGGTCTCCCTTTATGGATTAAGTCAGAGTAACATAAATATTACTGAGGTGTAAATTTACTGAGGTGTTGGACATCTGTTCTGAAGTTAACTGTTTGATGTTTGTTGCGTTCAATATGGATCATTTCCAACATCTCCCGCTTGAAAAGGATGGGTTCTTTACCAATGATCTTGGCTTTATTAAATTGAAATTTATGTCCAGCCTCCCTAGAATGGATAGTCAAGGCGGTGGACGTGGGTTTTACTGGACCAGAGCTCTCTTTTTCATGAGTATTGATACGTTTTGACATGAAATTTGTAGTATGGCCAATATAGCGTTTGGGACAATTTTGTTGACATGGGATGTCATAAGAAAATTCTTGTCTAAATTCGTGTTTTTTTCATTTCGTTAGGCCCTGATGATAGGAGAATATATCTCTTGAAACGTCGGCAAAAATCTCGTCTTATTTGACTGACCCTCAACAAGTTTCCAACATAAAGTATAAATTTTAGTAGGTATGTCACAAAAATGCGTTACGAAATATTACAGGTTCTACTGTACATAAAAAAAAAATTTGAAAAATTCGTAACTGCAAAAGATAATACGAGTACAAAAAATGTGTGTATTTCGAAATGTCTGTCGACTTTTCACGTCTCTCGCCTTGAGTGGGAGGTTTTTGAATTTTTTATACTTCTTCTTTGGATGCCATGGCGTCAGGCGTTGGCGATCTCTCGCTACTTTTTATACTATTCTACTACTTATAATAAACATAGTATATAGGTATACTATAGTGCTTTGTAATTATTACAAAGCAAAGACCTACTATTATTAAACATTTTAGGTGAAGTGGGGTAAGATCGTCCGGAAAAAACCATAGTTCACCTTTGACTTGACATAACTTTTTGCCCTCTCAATATTTTTCAGCGATTTTTTTTTTTTTTTTTTCATTCGAAAGTTCTACTCATCCTTCAACTAGATATCCGTATCAGAGACCCGCTGACAATTTCAATTGACAGCTGAAAAATATACTGAAAATTTCATCCCGGGTTGGGCGGGAATGACGAACGATCTTTCCCGGGGGCCATTGAACGATCTTCCCCCGGGGTCATGAAATCTACTAGTCAATAATAATGTTCTGGGGCGATTCAAACAGAAAATACAAGCAAAAGACGTTCTTCCACCGGAAACTATCTTACCCCACTTCACTAATAGAATAATAATAGAATGTCATTCTCTCATTCTCATCTTCTCATTGGGGATGAAGTAGGAAAATGTCCATATTTAAGCAATCGATACTTTAACGAATTAACAGCCGCAAAATCGATACTTTTTACGATTACAGCCCTGCCAAGGGGGCTTTTCGGGACTTTATTCAATCACAGTTGGCAACCCTGCATCGTTCTTATTTTACTTTACTGATAAGCTTATCAGATAAGCTGTACAGATTCTGTAAAAAATTTGCTCGTGTGGTAGTGAATTTTTTAGTTTCCAAATTTATTGAAAATTTCCCTCATATTCGTATTATATTTGTATAATTTCCAAAATGAGTGATCTAGGATTGCACTCGGGTCAAAAGGTTCTGGTCGTGAACGGCACGGAAGTTGACTCTCAGAAAGTGATGGAGTTCGTGACTGACGTTTCCAAACAAGTCGGAACTGACGGAGTCGTCAAAGTTGAGAACAGCTCGCGTCTTTCTGCTGGTGAGATTTTTTAAGGAGTTGCTACTTAATTGTTGAAATACTCGCGATTGGTAATTTTGCCCCTTTCGTGGTGGCTCAATGGCCAATTTTGTGAGAACTGAACCATTGCGTTGACTGGCGCAATCCTCTTTGTTCTCGGTGTGCTGCATTGAATTTTATTGTAATGTGAATCTATCCTGGTGGATCCTGTACTCGCCTCCGATGCCGTGGCTTACGGTTTATTTTATGTTCAGGTGATCATAAGGATTCAACGTTTGACGTGGTTTTGTCAGGGTTGCTCCATCCTCAAAATGTGGTTCATTCCGTCGAATATCTATCTGTCCTTTTGAAGTTGATCAAACCGGCCAGCAAAATCGTTGTCTGCGAAGCCGTTTCGGAAGGAGAAGGCTCCGTGCGGTACGTTGCAATTTAATGGTCAGCTGTGGCTGTTTGGGGGCTTTGGAGGAATTCCAACTGTTGTCTCTAGGTCTGAAGTCGAACTCTTGTTTCTAGGTCTGAGGCGGAACTTAAAACCAATTTGAAAATTGCCGGAGTTGTGGAACCTGTTGGAAGAGTTGTCACCGTAAACGAGGCTGAAGCCGCAGCGCTCAAGTCCCTTTTGGGATCTGATGTCAAGGTGGTGAGGTACGACTGTCGCAAACCCAACTTCGAGGTGAGTTTGATTGTTTGCTTGAAGCTTGTTAGGGTCAAGAGAGTCAACGTAACTACCCAATCATTTGTGCAGGTTGGTTCCGCTTCGAAAATCTCCCTTCCTCTCAAAGCACCCTCAAAACCTGCAGAGTCCGTCGAGGCGATTTGGAAGTTGGATACGGCAGACGACGACATCATCGATTCCGATCAACTTCTCGATGAAAGTGACCTCGCCAAACCCGATCCAGCGTCGTTAAAAGGTACAAAACACCCATTACCTTCATGACATTCAGCTATCGCTGTTTGAACACGTCATGATTTTTTAGCTTCTTGCGGAGTGGAAGACGGGGGAAAGAAAAAAGCCTGTAAAAACTGCTCCTGCGGGCTTGCCGAAGAGTTGGACCAGGAAGCCAAAAAGAACGCTCCTCCGCAGAAGTCTTCTTGCGGCAACGTGAGTTTTGAGCATTTATTCTTTAAATCCTATTACTCCCCAACTTAGTTCAGTCTTACCAACTTTACTGTTCCCTTATCTAGTGTTACTTGGGAGACGCTTTCCGCTGCGCCAGCTGCCCCTACCTTGGCATGCCAGCGTTCAAACCCGGCGAAAAAGTTCAACTAGACACAGCCGTCGCCGACGTTTGATAGCGAACCAAAAGGCGTTTACTGCTTGAAAATTGTATGCTTCGTTCGAAGTTTTCCTATTGTTAGAATATTTTGTACTTCAGTAACTTATTTAAAAGAATGATGAATAAAACGTATGTCTCCAGTGTTGTATGTAATCTGTGAGTAGTCCTGCTTTTGCTTTCGATTATTTTGGCAGTAGCTTGTATAGAAAAATTGATAAATTGAATTTTTTTTTAATCTCCCTTTTCACTCCTCCAATAATTGTAGTTCAAAAAAATCAACAGTAAAAACCCTGTTACCTTCACCTCATATTTGAAGGATAAATGATAAAATTTATTATTTATTTTAGTTCGTGTCCATCAGTCATCATTAAATGATGACTGATTGACAAGAACCTTAAATTTTAATGATCACTAATGGACAAGAACCTACGAAGAAAAGTATGTATTCGGGTGATTCTCCGAAACTAGGGATTCAACCTTCGTAAACTGGCAGTTTTCAAAATCATGGAAAAACACTTCACACTTCAAAAATCACTGTACGGAAGGTTGTCAGTTCAAAATTGAACCGACAACCGATAATATTATTATTGGTGGAGAGAGGCGCCCAACAGACTTAAAAGGATGCCGAGTTTGGGGGATTATCGGTGTGAGAGTCGTCAAATGAATGAATTAAGTCGATGAAATTTACCATCTGAGGTGTTGAACGTCTGTCCTGAAACTAACGCTTTAGTGTTTGTTACGTTCAATATAAACCATCAACTCCGTTTTAAAAGTTATAGATTCTTTACCAGGTAAACAGGTCCTATTACCTAAGATAATAATAATAGCTGGACATACATTTCAATGGATTGGAATGTCAAGGCTGTGCATGTGGGTTTCACTGAGCTTGAGCTTTATTTTTCATGAGTGTTGAACCTTTATTTCATAAAATTTGAAAGTGGCCAACATAACGTCTAGGGATCAACACCCATTCCGAAACTGTTGATCAAGGGTGGGTTTCAAAATATCGATATGCGATTGTCAGCAGGGAGTAACCACAACCACACTCTTCATATAACTGGTATTGTCGACTTTAGTTCATGATTGGCCATGTATTAAGGAAGTTAACGGGAACGTAATTCACTATTGGTGGGTCAAACATCGAATTGACTGGAGATCAAGACTTTGGCGAACAACTGAGGATGGAGAAATTTCGCTTCAGCCCTTTACTCCTCTTAGGTGTTACAAGAAGTCGATTTAAGGCAATATTTAAGGAATATTTAAGGCAAGTAGCTCAATATCGGGAAATCAATCCTCATCATGAAATCAATCTAATCAATCGGCCCAGACCCGGAAACCCCCCTTCTCTCGGCTGGCAGCAGAATAGCACCCTGATTCGGTGGTTTAGATGATGACGAAGAAAACAGCGTTCATAGGAGCGTTTATTCTTTTGAGTTTTTGATTAATTTTGAATATGGCCGTTTTAAATCACAGATGATTTAAGGTAACTAGGTTACAGGATATGTATAAAGTCACAAGATAAAGCTCACAGCGAATGACTGGAACACAGTATTGATTATCGATGGTAGCAGTAGATATCTAAGATTACGTAATACTTGGAGAAATCTTATACGGCATTTTAGGGTTTTCCGTGTTGACTTCCAATTTCGTAGAGGTATGCCGCCAATAGCTTAGACTGGAACGAACCCAAAATATAGTAAATTAACGAATATTTATAGTTTTCAAGGGCATCGCTAGTCAACTTACCCCTTCGATGTAGTTGAGGACGTCGATTTTTTCATTTTGGGAATGTGCGCCGTCATCGCAACACCCGATGGGTATAAGGATAACGTTTGTGCCGGTGACGTCCTGAAAATTTAATTCAAATGAGTCAAGTTTACACGCAGCGTTCAAGCGGACATTTAATAAACTTACTTCGAGGTTGATGGTTATGGGGATGGAACCCCCTTCGCGAGTCAAATCGGGCTCGACGTTGTAGACGTGCCGGACGGCGGCTCGGGCGGCTTTGAAGTTTGTGTGGTTTATGTCAGACACCCACGATTTGGCACCGTGAGTCATATACACCTGTAAAGAGAAGACAAGAGGTGCGAAATACTCGAGTTCAAATACTCAAATATCGGGAAATGCAAACGAAGTATTCCTTTTTCCCCAAGTTTTCGGCTAATTGCCTTCATAAGGATCTCAAAACTCACTTTAAATTTATTTTGACTTCCTCTCTTGCTCCAAACGGTGGTCAGATACTTGACGACGCTCTCTTCCACTTTTTGAGGGTCCATGTTGGGGACGATCCGGAGAGAGAATTTCCCGACGACTTTCCGAGGGATGACAGTTTTGGAACCTTCTTCGGCAAAAGCCCCTTCGATGCCGTGGATGGACAACGATGGGAACCGCCACCTGCTCATCAGGATTTTGGCCTGAAAATCAACGAGGTGAGACTCAAGAAATTCCTTCTGCAACACTCATCGTGATATATAACCTTGTCTTCGTTGTGAAGCAACTGGTTGGTGCCAATTTCGTTTTTGAACTCGGAAACATTGAAGTCGATGTTTTTATAAAGCTCTTTCTCCTCATCCGTCACGGGGACAACGTCGTCTTGGATGTTTGGAATGCGGATTTTCCCTTGACGATCAAGCAGGGAATCGAGGAGGTGAATGAGGTCAGACGTTGCTTCATTCCTTGAATTAAAATCACAAAAATGCTATCGGTCGGTGAAAATACTAAAAACCCAAGTATCAGAAATGTGTGTGGAATAACGTCTCATCCCTCCCCGAACCCGGAAATACGTTACGTACAAAACACCACCGTAGAGGCCACTGTGCAAGTCTTTGCTGGAGCCCTCCACCTCGACAAAGAAGTAGCAGATCCCTCTGAGGCCATACGTCAGACAGGGTTTCTTGGTGCCCAGCCAATAATTGTCAGAAATGCACACGTAGTCGATGCCTTTGAAAAAGGTGTTGCGACGATTTTCCAACAAGTCGCTCAGCCCTTCGCTGCCTGATTCCTCCATACCTTCCAAAACGAACTGCAAGAGAAGTCAACAGAGTTAAAATGAAACCCCCGGATAATTACTGTTATGATGGAGGATCAAGCCAATGGGACACAGAATGCGTTTTTATGTGATTCCACAGAGGGCTGGTGGAATAGGTGATAGGAATCGGGCGGTTGGACAGACGGTGGGATGTATCTCAGCTTACGCCCAAAGAACGGATGGCAATGATCACTCATGATGACTCATTGCCATCCGTTGTCTTGGATCAGCAACTCTGCACCATCTGGCAGTTCCCAATCTCGCTTGAGATAGTGAAGTTACGCCCAAAAACTTCAAACCAAATAACCTCCATAAAAACATATCCTGCGTTAAAACGGCGATTGACTGACTTTCAAGTTGGTAGGTAGAGGTATCTTGCAGCTCTGATACGACTCAATAGCGTTGAGCCAGCACATGACTGGGCCTTTGTCGTCGGAAGCGCCTCGTCCGTAAAGCTTCTTCCCGTCACAACTGAGAGTCAAATCGAACGGTTCCGTGTTCCAGCCGTCTTCTTTGGCCGCAGGTTGGACGTCCAGGTGGCCGTAGACGAGCACGGTGGGCTTCTTAGGGTCGTCCCCCAGTTTCCCCAGGATGACTGGAGGGAGACGGAGGACCCGACCGTCCGAGAGTTTCTGATTTACGTAAAAAAAAAAAAAACAAACATTATTTTACAATAAATTGAGAGGGTGGGTCTTTGAGGGATTTTCATACCTGAATACCAACGTCACACAGCTCCGTTTTAACGCCCAACTTTTTCAAGCTCTCTTCCGTCACTCTCGCCATCGCAATGACATCGTCCCTTTTGTCTGGAGCGGATGACACCGAAGGAATACGAACAACGTCACGGAGCCTCTCAATGAATCTCTCTTTGTGGGCGTTGACGTATCTATAAGAGCAATTTGAACGGTTAACGCCACATTTCTACCACTCTGCAATCCTAAACTCAGCACGAAGGCAACTTACTGGAAAATCTTTCCTAAATCCTCAGGAACGGCAGTCATCTTGAAGAAATCCGCTGACGGCTTGGCAGGCACAATAGAATCGACGAGGGTTTTGATGCTCTGTGAAACATGAGAAACTTGAGCAACAAGGACATTGGTTATACAATAACACCCGCTATCAAGTTCAGATAAGATAACCAATGAATTTCTTTGAAGTCGAAAGCTTCAACAAAGGATTTTTTACGTGATTGATTACTCTTATGCAAGCAGAATCTACAATATTTAAAGCTAATCTTACTCTCGAACAGAATCTCCGGAATTTGGGTCTCCCGACACGTAACCACGGAGACTCTAAATAACAAAGCATTTCTTGATTTCCAAAGTCGAAATCAGTACAAAGTCCACATAACTTGAATTCGAACGAATTTTCTTTCTCAAACGCAGGAAAACACAAAGCAGTACACCTTTTAGAAAAGATTCAAAAATAGCTCAACGTCGCAGACTTTGAAATGGCGTTTGAATTTTGCCGCTTTGTTTACAATAAAGGACGCCAACATTACAAAACGCTTGTTGCCAGGTCATCTGATAAAAATGTTTTGGGTCTGCTGACGGGGCTCCCAATAGTACTTTTAAATAGGAAACAGTTGGTAGTTTTTAAATTTAATGCTGTTTTAACTGAGATACCTGTTGATTTATTGTTTACAGTATTATACTGTATAGATTATCTATAATAGATCACATCTATTTGTCTATTGATATTAAAAGATACCTAAAAGTATTAAAAGTACCTAGTGGCGGACTTTTCACTTTTTGTTGGCCCAACGGGCGCACAGATGACGTTAAAAGGTGGCGGAAATTCGAAAACTTAAAAACGCGTCTAGGCCGATCAGTTTAATATTCATTACCTTTAAGCATCAGCTGAACACAAAGAACCATTCTGGTTTTGTCGCTTCGAGTTGGAGTTGGGCAATTTCACATACCTACAGTTTTTTCACCGTGGCGAGCCTCACATTAAGCATTATCCCACTACTGATTTGTGTTCAGGCAGTCCATTCAAGACGTTAAAAATATTCTCCTCATTAAATTGGCCCTTATCGATTTTACGGATCAAAAATGCTGACAAAAAAAAAAAAAAAAAAACCAAACATTTGGATTTTGTTTTGTTTTTATTGCAAAAATATTTTAAACTCATCGAAATTAATTTTTGTTAAAAAATGATAACAAACAGCCAAAATTCATATTTTGCATATTTTTATGGAAAAATATTAAATTTATCAAAATCAGGAAGGTACCTATGTATTTATGAAAAACAAATTTTAAATTTTTATGAAAATTATTTCAATTTTTTTAAATTCATAATAAACAGGTAAACATTTAGATTTTGCTTTTTTAATGCTAAACGCATCTCTACCAATCAGTCTGCCACCTACAATAATTTCCGCCACCGTCATCGGCCCCACTGTGGGGTAGATGGATTTTCTGGTACCTGGCAGCCCCGCCTTGTTCTAATCAGCTGATGATAATGATAATCTTTTCCGTATCACAGTTTGAGAAACTGAAGATAAGATGAATTTCACTCTGGTTTAGCTGCGGGCTTGAAAATTTTTTTTCTCACGCTTCACGCAATTTATAGCGCTTCCACATAACGTAAAAATGGCTTTATACAACCTGGAAGCCTCTTTGTTGTGCGGATTTGTGTCGAAAGTGAAACTGGCCGACCGGTGGCATATTCAATGAGATGACATAGGTATGGTTTGTGCTGTACATTTTATTTTAGTTACCTACCTACTACCTTTAGATAGATATGGAAAAATCAAGAACCTGAACGATACACTAGTTTGTGTGGAACTATCCACCAACCGAAAGATCTGGAGGGTCCAAGAGGTTGTTTCATTCCTAATTCGAATAATATTCTCTCATATTATGAGGGAGAGATCGCTTACCTCCGCGGACTTCTTCGGCGTAGTATTCCGATTACCGACACTGTCACGGGACAGTTTTGATGGAATTTGAGGTTTTTAAACCGCTTTAGCTGGATAAACAATCGGCGATAGCTTTTTGTGGTTCCTCACCGAAATTACTCTTTGCAGGCGAGCAATAGATGGCGGGACGTGATTGCAAATTGTCACCAGATGAGCCATCTAATGAATATGAAAGTTCTTGCAGCCCGCGGTCCGCCTCCTTTCAATACGGTTTGTATCTATAGATAGGTTTTCCAAGGTCAATAATTATTATTGAGAATTTTTCCAAAATGACGTGAGAATTTTCCAAGATAAACATCGTCTGCTTGGTAGGGATCTCATTTTGCTCACATTGAATCTCATTTTTTGTCTTGCAGACAATTGTTCAGCAGTTGATCTCACGTACTCAGCTAAGCTGGTAAACAAGTGCGACAGGGGGACGTCAGAGCCTCCTAACAATGCAGCTACAGTCAAAGATGGTAATCAAACATTTTGATTCGTAAACAGACTTTGACCCATGTCAGTTTGTGGTAAATACATTCTTTAACTAAATAAAAATCTAATTTTAGGGACCAAGTGCAATTTATTATCTTCGCTCAAGTCATCCGTGGGGAACACTTATTTCGTGCAGCCGTCGGCCACGTCTACCTTCGTCGATGCAGCCAGTGACATTGACGATGACGTTCTGGACGGCAGCCAAAGTAAAACATTTTGATGGATAGTTCGGTTGTTAATTATTGTTCAATTGAAATCACATGAACGTTGTTTGCAGGTAGTACACAAAAGGACACATATGAGCCACCCGATGTAAAAGGTTGGATGAAACAAAACAGGAATAAGAAGCCGGATGTGGACGGCAAAGCTGAAACGCTGTACTGCTCCGCCTGCGATTATTCTTGTTCGCTCAAGTGTACACTGAACGTGCACATGATGAAGCATGATACTTCTAAACAGTTCATCTGTTCAGAATGTAGCTATACTACGTCGAGGTCTAGCGATTTCAAGAAGCACGTACGAATACACACGGGGGAGAAACCGTTCAAGTGTGAGCTGTGTGATTACAAAAGTACGGAGCAGGGAGCACTGAGGAAACACATGTTGACTCATAACTGCGATAACCCACATTGCTGTACACTTTGTGATTACGTGTCGCCGCGTATTGGAGACCTCAAAAGACACATGCACGTGCACAGCGACAAGAAACCCCACGCCTGCCCACACTGCGAGTACACGACAGCTCAGATGCCCCGCCTGAGGAAACACATGTTGATACACTCCGGGCTCAAACCCTACGTTTGCACTTACTGCGACTACAGATGCCGGGAGCCGAGGAACCTCAAAACCCACATACAAACCCACACCGGGGAAAAGCCCTACGGTTGTCCCCACTGCCAATACAAAGCTGGGCGTCTCGGGACGTTGAGGCGTCACATTGCCAGTAACCACCCACCGGATGACTCTTCGGGTTCGGGACTCGCCAAGCATTTTCTTGCAGGCGATGACGAAGTTGAACAGACTGAGGTTTCTTAGTTGCGCAGTATGTACCTATAGTGAGAGGCAGACTAAGCTGGCTGTGAGTGAGGCCCACCAGGCCCCACATGGTGACTTGAAAGAGATGGTAGTTTGATTAATTAGGGTTCTCCGTGGCTGTTCTCACTGTGTTAATCAAACTCCACTAGCAGCCATGCTACCTTCAACAACAATCGCACCCAAAACGTTTGTTTTAAGAATATCAAAAATGTAATAAAATAGCTTGCGAAAAAAAGGTTATCATGAATTGCCGAATAGCCATTGCAGGCAGTCTTGTTCTAGTAAATTTGAAGGAGAATTTTGAGCTATTTGAAATTGAAATCTGGCTCTCCACTCATGATAACTCTTTCAAATCGTGTTTTCGTTCCTTGATAACACGTTGAATATACCGCACCCCAGAGTTGGGATTATTCGAATAAAAATTTAGTTGAACTAAAGTTGAAACTAGAAACTAATTAGTTTTTAGTTTCGAAAGTGAAACTAAAAACTAATTTAGTTTTTAGTTTGACTTTCGAAACTAATTTTGGAACTAAATTAGTTTTAGTTTCAACTGTTGAAACTAAAACTAATTTAGTTCCACAAGTTAGTTTCGAAGTTGCGAATAAAAACTAAAGTAGTTTCATCTTTTATTCGTAGTTTCGGAACTAAAAATGAAACTAAATTTTTTTTCCTCGCAGACATTTTTTTTCCTCCAGACATAATGAATGACTCATCACCCTCAATTCTTCGATAGGTTTCTGAAAACGTTTGATGTTCCACTCAAAGTGGTGGGGAGGGGAGCAAACTTTAATCTATTCTTCTACGACCCTGAAAAAAAGAACTTGTTCGTACCCACATTTCGTTGAAACACACACACGAACACACATCCCCTTCAAATCAGTAAAAAACGCGAGGAAAAATAAATTAGTTTCATTTTTAGTTCCGAAACTACGAATAAAAGATGAAACTACTTCAGTTTTTATTCGCAACTTCGAAACTAACTTTTGCAACTAAATTAGTTTCAGTTTCAACAGTTGAAAATGAAACTAATGTAGTTCCAAAAGTTAGTTTCGAAAGTCGAACTGAAACTAATAGTTTCAGTTTTTAGTTCCACTTCGGAACTAATTTAATTTTAGTTTTTAGTTTTAGTTTCAGAACTACTTTTTGCCCAACTCTGCCGCACCCTCGCGTCGGGGTGCTTTTCCTCACTTCGTGGTAAGCTCGACTATGAAGACCCATCTTATTCTCCGTTCTGTCATTTCGGGGGAACTTACGAATTTTGTCGGCTGTCAAAATATTTAATACTTAACGTAATGCTTTCTAACTATTTAATACGTGGACTGTGGTTACTCAACCTGCCATGGCCGTTGAATTGATTTCTATTGAAAGCAGTCTGGGCGACATGCAATCGACACCGCTTGGGGAAAAGACGCCGATGTTACAATAATTATTGTTATATTGTTATATGACGCAGCCAAGTAATGGTAATAAACATGATTGTAGAGATCAGGGAGAAAGATGACTCCTCCGCTGTTGTTTGTAATAATTACAAACAACAGCGGAGGATTATTGTAATAAACAAATTCATCGTGGGGACGGGTCTCGAGCTGCCAAGCTCATCTATGTCCACTAACAAAACCACCACCATCCACATTGGTTTCGCTCTCTACAAAGAACCACTTTGTGATAACATGATTTAGATTGATGATTCAAGTACATCTTGGCCATAGAATGCTTGACTATTTTGTTTGTTTATTTTTGGTTATTTTTTAAAAATGATGTTAGGTGCACTAGAAAAATAAATGTTGTTGGATCGTGTAAGTTTCATAGAAAAATAAATGTTGTTGGATCGTGTAAATTTCATATCCTGATGCCTACCTAACGATATCTTCACAAAAGGGGTGTTCTATGTGTTACGAATCGAGAAAGTTGGTCATAAGTACGTTATCATCTTCAATATGAGCCATGCTACCTGTGCTTACTTTTGACAACTGGAGGCTTATGATTCCGTCCCGTACCCTCATTGAATCGGAGACGATAATCCCTCTCCTACTCGAGGCGGCTTTGGAGTAAGTTAGGACTCCCTCCAGAATGCGGTAGTTGTCTGCATAGGATTCCGTCCCGTTGAAGTGAACATGTACGTCAATGTCGTCGGTACCTGCTGAATATGGGTTTCCAAGGCTTGCACAGCTGGTCCTACGCTGGCTAAGAGTTTTAAAGGCTTGCCAAGATGGCCCAACCTTTCCAGAGCTATCCAAGGCCGGCAGAGCTGCTCGCAAGCTGGCTACGTAGCGAGCTTTTGTGCGAACTCAATTGACCACTGTATAAAAAAGGACGTATAGACTGATGTAGCTGTCTAGGTAGTTATTGAGAATATTATCTAATGAATCTGAAAATGAATTTAATCCCCTGAAGATGCCACGGAGTACCATGGTGAAACGATGGAGAGCGAATAAAGAGGTCGAGCAGTAACAGCCCGCATAAAAACATCTCACCTTAGTCCTGGAGGACATATAGTTCGAAGCTGCGGTAGCAAAATTTCCATTTAATGGATAAGCATAATACTGTGGTTAAATTGGAGTAGGTCCTGGCGTCCTGAACTTAAACACCTCTTTTACAAAGAACCACCATACGATATATAAAATGCTTTTAATTTTATTTTTCACTCATAAGTAAAATTACACTCATACACAACTAAATAGGTACACTTCTTAACTTACATGCGGTACAAGGAACAGCTGACTCCCATAATCTAAATTAATGTCTCTTCATGATGTCAGTTTTTCAAGTGGAGCGTAGTTGAGTAGCTTTTCAATCAGATCCACATGACCGAGCAGCATCCTTCGGCAACAGTACCTTTTCAGTCCAAGGGCGTCCAAAGCATCGCTGCAATAAGAACTAGACGATGTAGTAACATAACAGTAAGACCTTAATTAACGAGAAATTTAGGTGGATGACATCAGGACATGGGGATGCTTGAATCCATTGATTCTCACCTCTGCATTGTCGCCAAAGCCTACCTACATTTCCTCCAAATTTTCGCAAAATAATTATTGCTAACTATCATTATTATAGTTAGCGAAAAAAATAAGGTAAGTTCCTACTTGAAAATTTAACTAAATCAAAAACCTTTAATAAACGCTGCAAATTTTACAAAATTATCATTCTTTAAAAAAAAAAAAAAAAAAAAAAAAAAAAAATCTTTTACAGTGTTTGGACGGATATGGGACCTCAAAAATGGATTCTACGTCCAAGGTTACTCGGAAAACGACAACTGCAAAAGCCCCTTCCGTACCCTTTTTAGCTCCAGGCTGAACAGCTTGGGGGCACAACTAGATGGGGAACCGAGTATTTTGTCAAAATTTCAGATTAAAAAAAAACAAACTTCCTACTGCTCAAAATGGCCTGAACGGCGTGCGAACATTTCGTTTCTGGAATCTACAGATCTTGAAACGTAGGTACGTCATAGTATGCGGTCTACCGCCTCTCCGCCGTTATAGTATGTAGTTTACTTCGTGGAGAAGCGCGGGCTACCGTTCTGCAAACCGTGGATTTAAAAAGTTAATGTGACCACCCTCCAAGTCCGCAGATAAACATTGAGGGTTGGGCACCTCTTAGCCAGGTTTCACTGGACCCCTCAGTGTATGTGTTACGGTGAAAGCCCGGTGCCCGGTGATTGTCCGACATTCGCCGGTAATTGTCAACAATCACCGCTGATTTTTGTGAAAGCCCGAAGCAACAATGTTTGTCGGGCTTTCACCGGTGAATGCCAACAATCCTGGGCATTCTATTTACTATTGACTGTCTAATGCTGTTGGCCCATAATATGTTTGTCTAACGTCCTCTGGTATATTTCTGTAGCCCTGAGGATGGTTTATAAATAAACCGAAACGTTGGCCTAGACGAAGAGTTACCTTTGTTGACTGAACCTCAAGATCCCACAACATATTAATGCCAACAATGACCAAGGCTAGTTGGTGAATGTGCGAAGTTAAATCTGGAGCCAACGAAAATCTTCACCTTTAATGTAATAATAAGAATACAATGTAATAACATAAGTTACAACTGGTATAATTAATAGGGGTTAACAATTGCTCTCGAAATCGTCAAAATGTCGCCCATTTGGGCTCGTCATGGTCAATAACAATATTGTTCATTTGTTCATGCAACTGTCACTCCCATGGCATTTGCTGTTGCAAATAATGCCATTGGATTTGCATTTACATTGGTTTGCCCGTTCAACAGAGCACATCAGACATCATCACACCGATAAGCATAGAAGACTACTGGCTGCGAGTCATTAGATATGTCTAAAATCGAACTTACACCGCTCGCTGCCGGAGACTGTCGACAATGACCGGCGAAAGCCCGGAATTCGGACTTTCGCCAGGGGTTACGTTATCCACCCAGTGATGCCAGACGCCTTCGACCTGAAAGGGGGACATCTGAGGCGAAAAAGGGGGACAAAGGGGGACTTGATCACTGCAAAAAAGGGACGTTTAGGGGGACAAAAAATAAAATTATAAAACGCTGCAAATTTTACACAAGGGTTTATTATTCTTCAATTTCAATTTCTTTCAATTATTATTATTATTTGATAAAGGTTACTTGTTCAAAAAATAATTTTGTGTCAATAAAAATATTAAATATTTTTTGAAAAAAAAAAAAAAAAAAAGCTTCAAGGGTTTGGGCTGAAAAACTTGTGGGCACAACCAGATGTTAAACCAAGTATTTTGTCATAATTTCTGATTTAAAAAAAAAAAAAAAAAAAAAAAAAAATCCTGCCCAAAACAGCCCGGACGGCGGACGGACATTTTGTTTCTTGAATCTAGACCTCTTACAACGTATTTTAAAATTAAATTTAAAATGGTTAATTTTGAGGCCGATCAGAACTTTCGACCTCCATCTCAATTACATAGGTGTATTATTCCAAGAATCCATTATATTTATCTATTATTCCATTGTATTATGTATTATTCCATTTTTAGGATCAGGTCCCAGCCACGAACAGAATTCAGCCCGACTTTCCCACGATTTTTGATACCTTTGTACCCGCTTTGAACCCCACTTTCACCTGCTTTGGTGGCGTTTGATAGCTATCACTACTACTGCACCCATCACACAAAGATAAAACTATTAATCAAGATAGAGAGATCGAGTAGGTCAACAGTTGATTACTCATCAAACAAAAATATACAAAGTTTGTTTAACAAACCGGACCAGTAACCAGCAGTGTAACCTGCCTTCGCTCCTTCTTCCATCATCATCTTGTTCTTCTTCACCAATTGCGTTAGCGCGTCACGAACCTACAGGTAGGTAGTTGCTGGGGGGTGCTAGGTATATCTATTAGATAACTACTTAGGTAGGTACCGATAACCGTTATACTTACAGATTTACCTATTTGTTTTCTTTTCTATCTAAACCATTTGGGGCGAAAAGGGGGAAAAAGGGGGACTTTTTCCGAAAAAGGGTATTTCGGGGGACGGGGGAACATGGGGGAACCAAGCTCCAGAAAGGGGGACATGTCCCCCTAAAGGGGGACGTCTGGCAACAGTGTATCCACCTCGGTGAATATCAACAATCACCGGTGATTCTCAGCTTTGACCGATTTCGAGCTTTCACCGTAACATATGTACGGAGCTGGAAACTTCACCGGACCGTACACAGCGTGTTGGGCGTAGACCACATACTATAACGGTACCCAAGAATAATAAACCAAAACGGAGTTTTAACGATGCATCGGTATAAACGGCGTTTTGGCAGTTTAACAACTCTGTCCCTTTAACATCTCTGTATGTTCTGTCCCTTAGGTGAAATATCGTTTTTACCCAATCGGAAAGTGTTCTGTAAGAGCTTACCCTTCAGTGTATTCGGCTTGCAGAAGACCCAGATATGATTCCCACTTGTTGCCGATGACTTTCCCACAGGTGAAACATCTCACCGGAATGATCATTTTGTCCGCTAAGACCTGACGGAACCTTCGAAAAAGATGCCACAATATTAAAAAAATGACGTCGTCTAGGAGACTTGGAAGCACAAATTGAAGCAAGTAGTCTATTAACAAAACAATAAGGTTCTCGACTCCTCGTCCCTACTGCTTTCGAGGACTTTATTGAATTTCGAGTTCGTGTTACTGACTCCAAGTGAAATGCCCATTCACAACGCCCCCTAGAAGATGATTAATCATATTAAGGCAATCTGAGCACAGAACCATGCACCAAACATACCTGAACGCTCAACAGTCGAAATTGTCTGCTACACAATGCAGAGATCGGATAAGGGAATTAACCGATAAGGGAAGCTCGTTGAATTTTGAATGATATAAACACGAAGCCGCACTAATTCATGAAAACGTGAGAAATTACAAACTATTTCATAACAAACGTTACTGGTCCACCCTGACGAAACCTTCTGTGGAGGTTGCTAGCGTGAGCGGTGAGACTAGGGATGTTGGAGTGACGTGATGAACTGCCATGGATGTCAAAATTCTGAGGGGAGGTAGCGTTCTATATGCACGAGATTTGAGCCAAATTATTTGCATTTTTTGGTTGCGACGCAACCGTTGCGTCTCACGTCTTTTGACCGGCCAAGTCTTACGGAAGGACTTTCAGAACGGTACAGTCGGTCACATTTTGCATGCACCAACCATTATTATTTTAGACTTGGCCTGGTCAGGGCACCCACAAGCTACTCGGGGTCTTGACTCTCAGTAGGTAATTTATAGTGGTAGATTTTCTCTGTGTTAATATTACTTAATATTAATATGGTACTTACCAGCATAAATTTTAAGTGATGAAAAATTTGCTAATTTTCAGAATTTTGCTTGAACCTATCTATTGGATTATTATTATTATTATTTTCACTTCGAAAACATAGATTTTTTTAATAACATTTTTTTAGACAAAATTAAGGTAATCCGTTTTCACTTCGATAGACTAAAAAGTATATTTTTAGGGTAGTAAGGTATTGAAAAATGACTTACAATTAAGGAAAAATTATTTTCTTAATGAAAAGAAAATTTATTGGCATTTTACTCGTTTCGTTTCCCCAATCGTTTCGTAAAAAAACTGCAAATGGTTTTTTGTATTAAATTATTTTCATTAAATAAAATGAACCATATGGTTACACAATATTGTGTAAAACGTACGGGGGGGGGGGGGGGGGAGTACTACTTAAAGAATTTCCTGAGGTAAAAACTTTAGAACTGCCTCCCATTGGATATATCGTTTCTCAACCATTCAACTTTCATGACAATTCTCAACCTCATGACATTCTTCAACAGCTCCATTGAATGCAACAAATTTCGATGCCCAACCAAATTTAATGGGGCATTTAATCCCCAATAAGTCACATTGGTGAAATCGGATGGTTCTGGGACCCACAAAAATGGATTCTACGCCCAAAAACATTCCGAAAACGACCTCACTCGAAATCATAGGTACCCGAAACCCTGCAAAAATCCTCTCCTGTATCCTTTTTTTTAATCATACAAAGCCCCACTTGTACGGGCGATCGGGCTGAAAACCTTGCGGGACCAACTAAATGGTAAACCGAGTATTTTGTCAAAATTTCAGATTTAAAAAAGTTCCGAATTACTGTCCAAAACGGCCTTGACGGGAGACGGCGTACGGCGGACGGACATTTCATGAAATATGTAGGTATATGAAACGTATAGTGACAAAGTATGAGTTTGATCAAAAGTGTCGACTCCCGTCGCGAATACACGTGAGTATTATTCCAAGAATAATAAACCAACATTTCTTTGAAAATTTCTAGAACGTATAAAAACATCAATAACACTAATTATTATTATCTATTTTAAAACAGTTTTTAGAAATAATTTTTTTGGTACCTATCAATAATTTGAATGCATAACTTAGGTAGGTACATACCTACATTCTTGAAAATCTTCTTTTAGCAAAAAATAATTTAATGATGAATTTTTAACAATGTTTTAAATGAAATGGTTACGTACATTTGTTAAACATAAGTGTAAAAAATTTATATTAAAGTGGGTATCATTTTTTTAAACTCTGTTAAACTATCCTTTACGGGACAGCTCAAAGAACAGTAACTGGACTGGACACTTCCGAATTCTGGCCGTGTCCCTAAAAATCGGAACGGATGGGTGGCCTACTATACCAACGACTGCACACAGTCCGAAATTTGAGTTTGTCAAGTCAACATTCTCACTACCCATCCAGAGGTTTTCCACATCGATGATCCCGCAACTCCTCCTCTCCTCATCGGAGGATACCGGTTGACAAAAGGATCGCAGATCCGAGCAGCGCCCTCAGGCGGATGGCCGCCCAACTAGCGCCTGAAGAGTTGAAAGAAGCCCAAACTGGCGGACACTGGCGGACACTTCAGTGCCTTGGCGGCCATGAGTCAGTCATGTACGTCCCGTTACGTTGTTATGTCGCGGTGTCGGTTTGTGTCTTGATTCAATTTACCGCTCCAACGTCCGCCCTCTCCCCAAACAAGGTAGGAAACACTTTGGACCAGCCCTGATGCTGGTGTCCGGCTAGCGAAAAGCCCCTCGTAGGGAACGTTTCGTACCCTCCAAGGGTCATCAAAGGAGATCCCAAGTGGCTGCTGCTGTTGATAAAACCCTTTGATTTGTCACAAGTAGATATTATAAAATTGATTTGGCCGTGGTTGACAGTTCATAGTGGTCAGCAAGTCTACAGTAATTGAAATCGTTTGCTGTTGCAGCCGACGATTCAATTGTTGCTTCGCCGTTGCATGTGGCAGTACTGTCAAGGGGACGTTAAGGCTGTTTGGAACGGTTGCCAGATGCTGTTGGATTTGTGCAGAAATCGACAAAATCGTTTTAATCAGCTTCCTGGCACGAACAGCCTTAAGGGCGACTTTCATTCTAAAGGGAAACTTGTCCAATTGGCGGTGTCTTCCTGTCTCGCACAGGATCCTTCAGTCCCTCGCCATAAACATCAGTCAACGAGTGTCTGTACATGGAAAGTGTACGAGTTCCTGAACCAATTACAGAACTGGATTGTTATGAGGGGTGTGCTATAATGAGTCACTTTCCAATTAAGAAGTTACCTGTATGTCAATTGAAGTTTCCCTTCCGCAAAATTGGTTGAGCAGGGATCACAGATGACGTCCTGGCCATTTAAAACATGATTGAGTGAATTGTCTCACAGGGACTTCCTTGTTGTATTTTTGGCTCGCCCAATTTCATTCTCAATCGACCACCCTGATTTTCGGCGTCACGTCCCAAACATTTGACCCCGCTGCGGATGGGATCCGCCCTGATCTGCTAATGTAATGAATGCCTGCTGGCCAGTTGCCAATTGAATTAATTTTCCGTTTGGGGCTGATCAATTAACTGGCGCCATCCCTTCCCCTCCTTCGGCTCCCATCAAAACAGCAATTCTGCATCCGAATGAATGACGTGCCCAGGCGATGCCTCAATGTGAATTATCTTCGTGCCGGCTCATAACGCATCCCACGTCCTTGTGGTGTATCGGCGATCTTGTTTCTTGGCGTTCCGGAATTAGCCCCTGATGAATGCGTTGCTTGTGTAATAGTCAAGTACACAGCTGTACAAGAACGTTTCATGGGAAAAATACAACCACGAAGCCGAAATGTCTGGGGTGTTGAAACGAATCCGTACAGATTTCCATTTAAATAAACACGATTGTTTCTGGAAGTGGAGCGCATCTCATCTTCCCGCCGAAATAACAAAACCAGAACACAAGACATGTATACAAGGTATGCAGTGTGTTACTGGTGACTCAGCTTCGCATCGCTTGCGTCAGAGGAAAACGGTGTTGTTGAGTGACACGATAAAAAGCTGAGAAAGTAAATAAACGTAACGTGATTACCCGCGCGCTATTAAACCTAATAAATTATGACATAATTCACGTTGTGATGTTTGGTACACAATTGCGGGCTGTGGCGAAATTTAAGGGAGCTCATGGAAAATGTCTTCGCCGTGTTGACGCAGACAATGACGCTCTAAAAGACGTGCTCATACTGGTTCAAGTGTATTGATTTTTCTTTTCGTTGGTTTTATACTGTGCATTGGGGGGGGGGGGGGGGGTTAGGTGCGTGCGATAAGAGATAGAGAAAACAATTTACTACGTGCGGAAGCTGGCGATTACAGACTTCCTGGGGACCAATCTCTGCGACGCATAAAGCTCCCCCTCCATTTGGACTTGGGCAATTGCTTGCCCTTATAAGTGTTAATGCTTAGCTCAAGTAGGGTGTTTTTGAACGAGTTGGCGTGAAAATGGTAGGATTTTTTTGTTGTGGGCGTTGAAGGTGGTCATTTTATAGTACCTCGTGAGCCGACAAAGGGACGAGGTGCTACATGCAGGTGTACACTTAGGCTTTATTGGTCGAAACGACTTTCCTCCTAGGTCTATGGAAAATCCCTGAAAAAGGGTCGTCCCTTCTTTATAGTGCTCCTTGGAGCGGCGAGGCTTTTTGTCAAGGAATTCTTACAAGCGGACAAGGCTTTTACCAGCTTGGCGGCTATTGGCCAGTCATTACGTACGGTACGGTTTGTGCAAAAGGTGGTCTAGTAAATTTTATTTGTCATACTTGTAGGTATGTGTACTAGGAAGTAAATATCAAAAATGGTGACACGAAAAATGTCAGGAGAACTTTTGGCAGTCTAAAAACCTCGAAATTTTGGGATTTTTTCAAAGTTTTTCTTCGGTAATATCTATACGGTGCTTCTTAGCGAAAATGTTACTATGTTCAAACTTAAAGAGCATTCAATTCTACATCGAATGAGCACCATAACTCTATAAATCGGTCGTGGTATGGTCAAAAACCACGGTCGAAAAATGGTGTTTTTCCCCTACTTTGCCGAAAAGTGGCAATCAGCGTATTTTAAATGTCTAGGTTGAAAACGGGTTCTCCAATACGAAAAACTCATAAAATAAAAGTAACTTTGTACAACTGTTGTAGAGAATCTAATTTTGCGTTAGGGAGTACCAAAACTTTCAAGTTCGCCAAAGTACACTTCTCGAAGTTTGCTTAGTTCCAAATTTCGGTTGATGTCATTACTTATTTGCCTAAACCACATAAATCCTCCAACAATATTATTGTTTCAATCTTCAAGCTTCACCGTAGAAGCTTTTATTTTTAAAAATTGTTATTATGAGTCTAAACAACAAAATATCAAAAATGGTTGCAAAATATTTGCTGGGAGAACTTTTGGTGGCCAGAAAACCTTGATTTTTTCGGACATTTTTCGGTTTTTCACCTATAACTCAAAAACTTGCAATTCTGCATCGAATGACTGCCTTACGCATTAGAATCGTTTCAGCCGTTTAGCCACAATCAAGCGTCAAATCCAATACTGGTCTCTGAAATGGAGCTGAGATGGAAAATTGGACCCATACCAATAATTTTCAATCTCAAACCATCTTCTTTGTGTCCCATTTGCTCTTGGTAATTTTTCATTTTTTCAAATTTCATTCCCGACAAGTCCTTGTTCCCAGTTGTAGGGAAAAGGTTCACGCTCTGAGGATCCTCAGCTGGAAGATCAGGTAGTTTGGTTGAGGAGGGGGTGTTGAAGGTGTTGCCCTCTACTATACGTTTGTGTTGACGAGGGGGTGCGAGGAAATCCACAGGTAGGTGACGTCACGCTGTCTAGCGCGTCATGAACATCGATGTGGAACAGCCTGGATAGCTTCATTTTGGTACATCCAACTTCTACGGGCGGATTTTGGTTTCCTCGTTTGACGAACAATTTTATGGTTGAGCTCCACTCACTATTCAGGCGAGTCCTTGAAGAAATTCGAAAGGTAACGCGGCGCTATGCCCTGCAATTCACGAAATAAGGTCGGTCCGGTAAGCACCAGGGACTATCAGCCATGGCTGATTTGAAGATTAGGTATGATTTTTCGAGGTCATCTCCCTGGTCCACTATCGACGGTGGTTTCGGTATCAAGAAAAGAAGGGCACGTATTTGCGGGGAACGGCCGGGAGATTTCTGCCGTTGGAAACAACTTGAGCGACCTTGGGAGGGAGTGTAAGACAAAAAGATCGTGATACACCTGAGACCTTTCGAGGATGGAATAAACTAAGCACCACATTACTGAATCACTGTTAAAGTACCTTTGCCGCCAGTGAACACCTGGACGCACCATTGAAGCACACCTGAAGTCGTCTTATAATAATTGAAAAGAACTACGTTTATGGTTGCCTGACGTGGTTTTAGAGGAATATAAATTCAAAAACGATTTTTAACAAATTATTATAAGTATTTTCTGTTTGAGAATAGTGAGATTGACCCAATGGAGTGTAGTGAGAGTTTTCCCGTTCTTGGCCCTAATCCCAATAAAACCCGGACACATATTTTCTGTTTGTTCCAAGGTCTGAATTTTGAGAATTTGAACTTTCTCAAAAAATGTCAAAACCTTTATGAAGGATAAAAGAGGCCATAAAAGATAATTAAATTCTCTTTTATGACCTCTTTTATTTTGCAATGCCAATATTTCGAAGGCTGTACCTGATACAGCTTTTTTAATATTCTGGTCTGAATTGAAATTTCAAAACTTGAAGAAATTCGTGAAAATGATGGATTATAATCGCACAATCTCCTATGATATGAATTTGTTAGATCTCTTCAGATTCGGATTTTGCACCCCCCAAAAAACATCAAATAAGACCAAAACATCCAACCATATATCCACATCCTCATAAACATTGACTGGACTACAATGAAGTACACTATTAGAATATAATTAGAATAATTACACTATTATAATATAATTATAATATAGATTATTTAATAATCTCAATGAATTATATAAGATGAATAGGAACTTTGACTTTGACTAAGGACATATGTTTTTTTCCACGTCCTGATACGCATTGATTTGACTAAACCCTAGCAAAGTTCTAACAAACATGGCAATTTTGGGCGTCTGCACTCGCTGCATATTGTTGTCATTGAGTCAGCTTCGAGTTATCGTCAATTTCTATCCCACTGCCGATAGCGGGATTCTTGGAAAGCTCGTTGACTCATTCCAGACCTCCGGGCTCTGTCAACAGGTCGACTTGGTTTGTCTCAAAGACGTTTAAGGGCACGTTCTGCCTGAGCCAGCGGATTCTTTCGGACCCTTTTCGTCTTTAGTCCAGTCAAATGGTAGTTTTCTGGTAACAAAATTGCGGTAGTAGGTTTCTCAACTGATTTTTATGTTTTTTGAGTTGCTGAATCCGAATCTGAAGTTTGCTGCCTCCTAGCTGGTCGGCGTCAGGTCGAAAAACGCAAAAAACCTCGAAATTTTGGACGTTGTCTCGGGTTTTCGCTTATATCTTGGAAACGAAGGATCTGATGTAAATAGTCACCGTAATCAATGTTGAAGAGCATAAAATTCTGCGTCGAATGACATCCCCAACTTTCAATTTCGATCGATTTATAAGGCCGCAATCGACGATCAAAAAAAGTCATTTTTTCCAACTTTTGTGAAAACTGCAATAACACGACTTTTTGACGTCTGCGATTCGTAAATACTCATTCTATATAAAAAACTCGTGGAAAAAAAGTTGTAGAGCATTAAATTTTGCGTTCAGCGAGCACCTGAATTTTAAATTTGGGCCAACCTATGTGAGTATATATAGCGACAATTTTTCAATTTTTTCTCCAAACGCTCATGTGACCAATATGAAGGGTTTCAACGAATTTCAACCAAGTTAGTAGGAAATGTATAAAGTTGTATACATATCATTGAAATATAAATTAAATAATTTATATACATATATATAATATAAATTACATGCGTGACCAGGACGGTAGAACGTTTAAAAGTTTCGGTGAGAGGAATTCAAAACCAAAATCTGGTTCTTTCTACCTGTAGCCCTGACGGTCTGGTGGGTGCCCTTGTTCCACCCTTTTTGAATGAATTGGACCTCTCCCTTTCCTCCTGCTCCCCACTCACATAACAGCACATATCTGCTATCGTCTTGGAACGGAGAAATGATTTTATTAGTTTGCTTTGAGCCACTTACTTCGTCGTTGTCCGGTGTTACAATACAAACATTAGTTTTAGCGCGGAGTTATAATTGTGCGTTATCTTTTTTTTTTTTTTTTATGCCCACGCATAATGTCGCGCCAGGAGTGTGTTCTGTGTGACGATTTGTTAGAAGATGGGACAGAAAAATGTGTTGTGAAAAAGAAAGGGTATTGTACAAAGACACCACACCGTTAGACAGCAATACAGTATAATATACAGTATAATAACATATTATGTTATTGATGGTGGTTTGTTGCTACACAGAGTTGTTTGGTTAAGTGGGCATACCTTTGAAAACAAATGCAAAGCATAGGTATATAAATTACGTACAGAAAAAGTACGGCCCAAATTCAGGTATTGTATTTGATGGGTACTCCACAGAACACAGAGGCACAAAAGCAATGGAGAGGTTGAGGAGATCTGGGAAAAAAATCTCAGTGGAAGTACAGTTCAGCCAGACGATGACCCCAACTATCTCCCAGGAAAAATTTCTATCAAATGCTAAAAACAAAAGTCGATTAATTACCATGCTGATGGCTACCTATGTGTGAAGAAGCTGGGATTACCTGCTGTCAAGCAACTGAGGATGCTGACACATTGATTGTTCATACGGCTGAATCCTTGGCTCCAATTCATAAAAATGTTGCAGTTGTGGGAGAAGATGTCGATCTCCTGGTCATAATGATGGGTCTCCAGATTTCTGATAATATCTATCTGCTCAAGCCAGGGCGAGGCAAAGATCCTCCACTCCTGTACCACCCTAAACCAGCAGTGAATGATCACCTCTACACACACATGATGTTTCTCCACGCTATGAGTGGATGCGACTCTACTTCAGCCGTATTCAACCAAGGGAAAATTAAATTCCTTAAAACTCTATCAAAACATCCTTAGCTAGAAAAGAGTGTCGAGAAATTTTCGGATCCATCAGCCCAGCCAACAGAAATTGTTGCTGCTGGAGAAAAATTTCTGGTGGCCCTTTATGGGGGCGATCATGAGAAAACAACTTTGGATGGACTACGCTACAAGCAGTACGTGACCTCTGCTTTCAAAGTCTCGAGCAACATAGCTTCCATCCCCCCGACTGCTGCTGCAGTCCACCAGCCGAATGTATGCCTTGCGGGTGTATTTCCAAGTGCAGCAGTGGCTTGGAAACAGTCTGGCTCCAGAGCTGTGGGGATGGAAGGCTAGCAAAAACGACATGGTCCCAGTTACAACCCTAAAACCCCCGGCTCCTGACAAATTGATGCAGTCGATATCCTGTAAGTGCTGCACTGACTGTGGTGGGCGTTGCGGCTGTAGGCGAGCAGGCCTGTTCTGCGCCCAACTTTGCAACAACTGTGCCGATTCATGCACGAATGTGGATATAACAGCTGACCTCGAAGAACAAGAAGCAGAAGTAGACGACACTTCATTCGTAGGTAAAGCGAATTTCATACATTTACGCATTGATTTGGTTCATGGGCCGTGACTCCTTATAGACAAATAACTCGATGTCATTATATTTTCAGTTGAAGAATTACCATCACGGCCTGACACTCCGAAAGCTGACGAACCTGTGCCCGGGCCGGCCTTCGTCCTCACAAGATATCCCTGTGCCAGGTCCTTCCACAGCAAAGCGGCAGAGGCTTCGTTAACAATTTCTTCGAACACTAGGTATTTTCTATACATTTCCTATACACTTTCTATACATGATATTCTTATAATAATTCCCTACTTCATTTCATTTTCCAGTTGACGAATGGAACCACCCTAAACTATATATACTCGTAGTTCATCGGAACATCATTTTTTTAAATATACATGTATACAAATATTTTGTAGGTATTCAATTGTTATATTTCTTACGGTTGTATAGATATAAGTTATAGCGCAGTAGTAAATAAATGGCTTTTTAAGAACAGGCAGCGTAATATTCGTTAAAACCCTTCATATTGGTCACATGAGCGTTTGGAGAAAAAATTGAAAAATTGTCGCTATATATATTCACATAGGTTGGCCCAAATTTAAAATTCAGGTGCTCGCTGAACGCAAAATTTAATGCTCTACAACTTTGTTTCCACGAGTTTTTAATATAGAATGAGTATTTACGAATCGCAGACGTCAAAAAGTCGTGTTATTGCAGTTTTCACAAAAGTTGGAAAAAATGACTTTTTTTGATCGTCGATTGCGGCCTTATAAATCGATCGAAATTGAAAGTTGGGGATGTCATTCGACGCAGAATTTTATGCTCTTCAACATTGATTACGGTGACTATTTGCATCAGATCCTTCGTTTCCAAGATATAAGCGAAAACCCGAGACAACGTCCAAAATTTCGAGGTTTTTTGCGTTTTTCGACCTGACGCCGACCAGCTAGGAGGCAGCAAACTTCAGATTCGGATTCAGCAACTCAAAAAACATAAAAATCAGTTGAGAAACCTACTACCGCAATTTTGTTACGAAAACGTCACTTATGAACACCATTTGACTGGACTACTTGGAAAGAACTGGTTGAAGACGCTGCTTCAGGTGTTTTGGTCTGGCTGGAGAGAGGGGAGGGGGGGGGGGGGGGATGAATTTGTGGTTATATAGGTAGTACTTACAGAAAATTGTAAAAACAAGTCATTAGCTAAAAATTCACTCTACAGTTACTTTTTTTCTTTGTCCCGACGCGTTATCGTTGGATAAACGACGTTCGGGTTCATGTTTACTAAACCGGAACAGAATCGGGCATCCCGGCGCCTGATCAGCATACCTCAGACAATTTAATCGCCCTCGAGAAGAGAAAACTTGTCCTGATGTCACCAGAGACTTGGGGTGACAGGTGGACGGGAGGGGGAATCCTGACTCATTAAACAGTATAATCCCCAAGCAGCTTCTGGTGTTACCCCATAAATAATTCCCTCCTTCGGGACGACACAGTCTTTCTGGCCTTCAGACTTTTTACGCTGGCGTCTGCCATTTGAGGGGATTGTTTTACGCAAAGCCGAGTCGGATAATGTAAAATGTCTCGTTGGACGCATAAAGATACTGTCGTGGTTCGCTCAGAGAAAGAGTGAATTCGGTCTAAAGTGACTAAGTGACTCGCCCAAGATCTGCCCAGCGATCATCAGATATGCCAGGGATGAGCCCCATTAAAAATAGCTTCTTGCCAAAACGAAGACCCCCTTTTCTGAAGTCTTGATGATTTTTTTTTCTTTCACACACAGAACCCGCCTTATAAGGGTTCATGAAAAAACATCTGTTGCGGCCCGCTTTGGGGAACGAGCCCTGGAAATAACACCGGGCCTTATTGTAACCTTCGGCCGTCTGGTTCATTTCCACTTAACTTCTTGATTATCTTTACATTGCACCTCCTCAGTATGGGATTTTTTTTAGAGACCTCTTCAATTCAATCTTTTCAAATAAGGCGAATTGGGCCGTCATTATCACATTGTTATTTTTTTGCAGACAGAGTGCACTGAGAAGGTGAGGGAGTGCGAGCGGAGAGGACTGACGGGATCTGTCTGTGGGTCGGACGGACGGACGTACCAGACGAGATGCCATCTCCTCAGATCTGCCTGCAACAAGGGTACCAACATCAAAGTGCGCAGGAGAGGCGTCTGCCCAGGTATACTCGCCCTGTGTCCAGTCATTCAAAGTGTCTTTCATTATGTGACATAATCGTTTCTTGATGTTTTTGATTGGCTGATGAATAAAATTCAATCACGGCTCTTCACGCTCGGTCCATTAGGGGCCTCAAGACCTTCGACGTCAATCGGCTTGTCTGTAACCCGAAGGCGAAGGCTACGTTACCAGATCATATTACATCATATGCGGACAATTTTCTCCCCAGGTAACAACGCTTGTTGGGAGGGCGTTGGTTCGAGCGTTGAAGGGCAACACTACGTCCCTCAATGTCTACCCGACGGCCGGTACGCTCCCGTCCAGTGCCACGACGCCACCAAGTACTGCTGGTGCGTCACTCCACAGGGCAAACCCATCCCGGGCACGTCTGTGAGGGGGTTCCGCCCGAAATGCAACAGGAAAGGTGAGTGTGGAAGAACTGATGTCACCTTTGAGTACAACCAGTGTTGCCAACATGGACATCTTTTAACGTTCCAGGTTGTGGAAGGATCGAAAAAGCAAATTTCATCAATAATTTGCTCCGCCTCTTCCAAACAGAATATCAGCGCTCTTTGAACGGCTCTTCCACCAGTGAGTACATAAATAAGTAACCAAGTCCTCTTCGTTCTCTCTTTGAAATTATCTACCAAACAGCCATATCCTCGTCGGTTCAATGTTCTTTTCGTCTGTTGAGTGAGCACTGAAGCTTTGGACAAATCCGCCGTCGAATGGAAGTTCCGGACTTTGGACAACGACGGGAACGGAACGCTGACCAAAAACGAGTACAAATCCCTGCGGAAGCTGGTGAGGAAGTTCGTCCGGCCGAAAGGGTGCGCCCGGTCTTTCACCCGGTTTTGCGACGCGAACAAGGACACCGAAATCACTTTGGAAGAATGGGCGTCCTGTTTGCAGAAAAAAGTGTGTAAGTAGGTATCTTATACGTTGGTAGGTATGTGGCTTGGGTAGGCAGTAGTGGCGCGTAAGACAAGGCCTTGGATTCTGCAATTCTTGCCGTTCAAACTTTTATGGCTATTGTTCTTTTTCTAGTGAAGAAGTCTTCAAAAACCAAGAAGAAGAAAAACAAGAATAAGGATCTGGACATCTTTCTTGGACAAGGTAAAAAACGCTGCACATTTTACACGAGGGTTTATTATTCTTTGATAGGTATATATTATCCAAACTCTGTACCTACTATTAAAAAAAATTAATTTAATTACCTATTTAAAAATGTTTTCTTATTGTCTTGTTAACTTTGTGGACGGATTTGGGACACCAAAAAATGGATTATGCATCCAAAATTACGTTCCAGGACCCCCTAAACTGGATTCTACGTCCAAAAATACTACGAAAACGACACCTAACTCGATCCCATAACCAAATGCCTTCAAAAACCCCTCTCGTAGCCCCATTTTAACCCCTCAAGAGCCCCACGGGTTTGGGCGATCGGGCTGAAACCCTTGCAGGCACAACTAGGTACAACCGAATATTTTGCCCAAATTTCAGTTTTTAAAAGAAAGTCCTACTGCCCAATACGGAAAATCTTGAAAAAATAATAAATAAATAAATAAAAATTAAAAATTATTATAATAATTATAACCATCTCAGGCTTAACCAGCGAATTTACTGTTCCATTGTTCTCAGGAACGCCGCAAGAGAGCGTATCCCTGATAAGTGGACAACTCCCTGATTTGGGCGAAGAACAGTCCGAACGCAGAGATGAAATCGAAGGTAAATAGTCAAAGTTCAGCTTTTGAACCTTCCATGTAAACACCGCGTCTATTTGATTGAGTAATTTCTGTTCCAGCAGTGGATGTCGACTGTCTCTCAGATAGGAAGTCAGCCCTGGAAGAACAGCAGGCGAATCTGCAGAGGTTCTTCGTCCCCGAGTGTTCACCGGACGGTCGATATAAGAAGATCCAATGCTACAATTCCACCGGTATTATCTCTCGTGAGGCATCTGGATCATTATCCTCGATCAGCAATAAAAATTCCATTTTTCTTCAATAGGTTACTGCTGGTGCGTGGACGAGGACTCTGGGAAGCCCATACCAGGCACGTCCGTGAAAGACCCCAATCCCCAGTGCGATGCAGTCCAACCCCCTCCTCGCCCAATGAAAGGTACTCATTTTGCCCCAGTAGCCATTTCCTCAGAAAATACCGAACTTTGACTCTGACGTAAAATTGCAGGTTGCCCGGATAACAAGAAAACTGTCTTTCTCCGGGATTTCATGAAACATTTGAACTTGTCGATGTTTGTCCACTATAACAGTGAAGGGTGAGTTTTCAACACTGTAATGAAGGTCGCCCCATAAATGCTGCATTGGTTGACGTCTCTCCGCCGATTTTTTTAATTTTTATTTTTTACAGATTGAAGGATCTGCCTTTGAAGGAGGAGCAAACGTCCGAGTTTGAACAAGCCATTAATTGGTATTTTCACCACATAGACACCAACAAGAACAAAGTGAGTGTGACATTGTTGGAGCGTTCAAGTCACAAAGTAGCTCACAGACATGGGAGCCGTTTAACGCATAATACATCATCGATATGAACCCTCTAGAGGAGTGTTGTGAAGACCTATTCCTATCTGAAAATGCGGAATGATAAATCGGCCAATTTTGTTTAATTATCATGCTTACATTACTCACCTACAAGTAAATTAGGTATACGTTAGTTAAAGTAACAATCAACGTTTTAATGGAGTTCACAGGTCCGCTTGGCAACCTCACTCATTAACCCTTTCGCGACCGAGCCTTTGTGGTAATGAACATTGCATGGACCCGCCTTACCATATAATAATGTTGTTATTTTAAGAGCATTAGAAATTCTTGAAAAAAAAACATTATTTTGTAACAACATTACACATTTTCTAAACAGTTCCAAATCATCCGTCCAAAATATCGCCTCGGGTGATATCTCGTTTCTGGCACAGGCAGGCCACTTCTTTTTGCTTGATATCTCTTCTCTTGCCCAAGAAGACCACTTCTTTTTGCTTGATATCTCGTCTATGGCCCAGGCAGGGCACTTCTCTTTGCGAAGTCGAATTTGAAAAGGTGAAACATATTCAGCGGATCCGCACTACTTGTATTCTTTAAATCGCAGCTCCTGGGTCAGCAGACTCAAACAAGTGGAATTTGACATGGCGATGATCCAGTAGCAACTACGATCAAATGTGTTCTTATTAACTTATTCAATATAACACTGCTGACCGCCAATTTCCGCAGGTCCTTGAAAGAAAAGAGTGGAAAGCGCTGAGAAAACTGACAACGTCAAATCGGAAATTGAAACGCTGCGGAAAGAAACTTCCGCGCTACTGCGACGTCAACCAGGACCGCAAAATCAGCTATACGGAATGGCTCAACTGCTTAAATAGCAGCAACGTTCCCAATACGGCTTCCACAAGTAAGGATTTACCCGACAGAAAAATGAAATGTTGAAACTTGACGTATGAAAAACGTTGGAAAAACATGAATGGTTTTGTGACTATGATTTGTGGCTTATTGATATTTCGCAGACCATGTTTCAAAACATCTGTTTCAATTTTTTGTCGTCCCTCGTTGAGACACTTTCTGTGCAACTTCTTTTTTTTTCAGAGCCCGGCTCGTTCACAAGGCGGGGCCCCAACCCTTTCGAGTCCCTTCTGAAGCACGATTAACGAAATTTCGACGAGTAGGCGAACGTCACCGAATCGGCATTAATTGAGCTATCGCTCCGATAGATCGCTCCGATCTTTATGAATTTTTATGAAACTCGTAATACCTGTCACATACTCTATATTTATCGGGGTCCTTGAAAATCCCAATACCAGTGCCATGTTGTTCATTTCCTTGTTTTTTTTTTATTTGTTATTTATTGGCAGCTGTTCACTTTGTTTTTTTATCTATTTAGTTACATTAATGATTTCACACTTTTAAAGTTCAAAAAATTGACAAATGGAAATTTACGATATCCCATCACTAGGCATTAAATACCTCCTCTGGATTCCTGTGCTCTTCCTTCCAAGCAATGCGTTGAAATGAGGACATATTTCTATGAATATCTACTATTTGTATGATATCTAGTATTTTTTATTAGTAAGCTCTTAAATCCACCGTTAGATTTTACTCTACACGAGTACACTTTAGTGTGCCGTTTGGGACGTTAATTACATACTTTCGGTTCATTACTCACCCATCACTCGTGTACAAAGAAAAAATATTTGACCCAATTGAGCTTGTAGCGTATTTTTTTGCGACATTTTACGTGCATTTTCGTAAATTTGTATAAAATCGCGTAGTTATAACTATAAATAGAGTATCAATAAACTTTATTAACCATTGTGATAGTTGTTAATAAGCTGCAAAGATTCTATTTTAGTTATACATTTTCCTCTTGTATTCTATTTTGCTACTTTTTAAATTTTAAGTTTTCGATATACAACTTGTACGAATAAAATGTTTAGAAAACGCTGGTTGTTGTGCTAATGCTGGGTTCAACCTTTTGAGTTGACGTCTGAGAAACCAGCTTCCTACGGGGCTGGTGACGAACGGGCTTCTATGATAGAAGTTCTATCATAAACCAATGAGAAGCTGTAGTAAGCAATAACCAACAAATGGGAAAGTGGAGAGTAGGTTTCGGTGTGACCTCAACCCAGAGTTACCCCCCCCCCCCCCCCCCTTCTTCAGAATTATATAAATTCATGATACCTTACCTCATGTTAAAGACCCCGCAATTTTCAGTTTTTACGAAATTGTGGTTGGTGTAGACTTGTTTACTCCTCATCTACGACACTGCACACAGCCATAGGGCCTAAACCGAACCAAATGCCAGTATCAGTGCTTGTTAGGTTTTTTTTTTGCTGAGGTCGTTGTTAGGTGTCGTCTTTTGATAGTTAGCTCACGGACCGTTACTTACGGTAAAAGCGCGTACCACGCTAAAAACCGGGGCTCGTAATAAAGTTCCTGAAAAAATAAAAGCTCCCTAAATGAACGTTCAAGATGGGAACTGTATTACGTTACTTTTGCAAAAAAAAAAATAAATGGTAAATAAAATAAATATATATATATAAATTTGTCCTGGGGTTCTTCAAAAATCCCATTTGTAGCCCCATGAGAGCACAGTGAAATCGAATCGTTCTGTTACCTACCCTCAATAATCGATTCTACGTCCAAAAATACATCGAAAACGACACTTATCTCGACCACGGGTTTGGGCGATCGGGCTGAAAACCTTGATGGCACAACTAGATGGTAAACCGAGTACAAGGTGATTTGTCGTAGGTAGGTATTTTGTCAGAATTTCAGGTAAAAAAAAAAAAAATCCTACTGCCCAAAACGGCTCGGACGGCGGACGGACGTTTCGGTTTTGGAATCTAGCCTTCTTGAATAAAATAATTTCAAATTTTGAGGCCAGAATTCTCGACATCAGAATTTTCGACCCCCGTCGCGATTACATAGGTTAATGTGGTAAAATTTCCATTTGCCTTGAAGCCTTGAGACTATATAATATATAGTCTACTATATTATAGTATATATACCCTATGCCTTTCTTCAGGGAGCGATCCTCGAACACTCGGAGATCTTCAGTCTGTTGATAACGCGCAACGCGAAACGTCCAGAGGCAAGTTATTAGTGTCGTGTTTGTCACCCATCTCAGTATAGTAGTATATATACTATATATAGTTTCTCACTTGAACACTAGAAACCCTTCAAAACTGCCGCCAGTTCAAAAGCATGCTCGGTTTGGGATTCGTAAGAATTGCCCCAAATTGCTCCTACAAGTCGTAATTTACTCGAAAAGGACCGATGACTGCAGACAATGGGGATAAAACAAACAGTTTTTTTTTCATAATATGGAAAATAATATTAATTTTTTAAATATTTCCATGGAAAATCAAATAATTATTGAATATATAGATGAATAAATCATTTAATATATGAATATATTTATTTTATGATCAAATCCATGCCTGAAGACTGAATAATCAATCGTGTTTTCTTCTACTGTAAAAAAACCAGCTGTTGAAGACACATTAGTTGGAAACAACAACAAGAAGAACTTGATGTTATCCTATACTAGCGTGACTCCTACTCTCACGTTTTGTTTTCAACTTTCCAACGGTCACTGGTGCAGTTTTGTTCTCTGTTACTCTGCACTGGAGTGATGCCGTCCGCTGCGGACTCCGCAGTAACTGCTGTACGAAGAAACTGTTTCTTCGTACCTTTCCAAGTTTAAGATTTAACGTTTACAAAATCAATTTTTGGTTGATCCCTGAGAGGCTCAGTTATCTGCTAAAATGGGCGTCAAAGACCTGTGGTCTGTCCTCTCTCCTGTCTGTGAAAAAAAGTCGCTGTGGGAACTGGAAGGAACGTCCATTGCGATTGACTTGAGTGCCTGGATATGCGATTCCAACTCAATTTGCTCCCCTCAAATCAACATGTACCTCAGGTAGATAAGTTTTCATAGTTGGCTGTAGAAAATAAAAGAGGTACCCAAAGTTGGCAAGTTTGTTTTATTACAGGAACTTGTTTTTTCGTACGAGTTACCTTCTCCTTTTGGGAGTGAGGCCCGTTTTTGTGCTGGAAGGCGACGCTCCTGAATTGAAAGCGGACGCCATAAGGAAGCGGTTGCGGCTCCGAGCTGGTAACGCTGACAAAGTTAAGGATGCTGACGTCAACCGGGCTTGTTCTCGGAGTCGGCTCAAAGGGCTGCAGAAACAGGTTGGTCCATTGATGGTGGAAGGTGTGCAGATATCAACTTTGGCTGCCAACGTGTGGTTTCAACATCTGACAGATGGATCCGCGATCAATTTTGACTATTTAATAGTTGAAAAATTTGGTTATATTTTCAGTGCGTTGAGCTGTTGTCCTACATGGGTTTGGAGTGTGTCAAAGCCATAGGAGAGGCCGAAGCTCTGTGCGCTCACTTGAACGCCCTCGGGGTAAGTTGAACGGTGACAATGACTTGGGGAAAATGGGAAGTGAGAGGTTGAAATCGCGATGCGTTTGGGCACATGTGGCCAAGAGGGATGTATCGGTCTTTTTTAATGTCTAAACACCGTCCCTTGGTGCTAGAGCCTTCTCTACTCCCTTCTAACTCTCTTTGACATAGAACTGTGCTTCTCACCCTTTTTTGGCTCATGCCTTCCCCAACCCAACTTGGATGCCTTCTATTCCTGGCCATTTCATTGATTTAGAGGATGCATGCGCGCCCGCCAGGTTGAGAAGCACTCATGCAAAACGAGAAGGCTCCACATGGACAATGAGATTTATGACAATTAAGCAAAGAAACTAACAAAATGGAAGAAGAAGAGGAAAGGAGATTTTGTTCTTTTCCCAGTTTTCGTTGTTTGTACTGCTCCAAGTTCTGCCTTTCAGTTTATTTTCCAACTTTTTTAGGCTTGCAGTGGTAATCCTCATTTTTGCCCCGTAGCCCGTTAGATTGTTCATTTGACAAATCGTTCAAATGGTATCGATAAATCAATATTTTGTGAGGAATATCAGTAGAATGTTGAAAAATGTATCGATATCCAATATCGATATTTTTCCTTTGATAGGCCTCCCTCATGTGCAATGTTTTGGGCAAAACTTGTCTTCCCGCTCCACGTTCCTACTCCACGAAAAATGCTTGTTTGGACGTATCACTACTGTATGCTAAATTTGCCAAAATACGTTTAATTTGTAGCCTTAATAATATTATATTATAATATATTATATTTAGTATAATATATATATATATATTATATTCCATATTATGAAAAAAGTTGCTCTGAGCTATTATCACTAGGTATGTACCTACCTGATACTAAATTTCATGGAAGCATTCAAACTCGCTCACCCTATTAGAGCTTGTATCTCTACTCTTTGAACAATATCCATCATAAAATCCCTACTCTATGAAATGTTTTACAGAATTTAACGCTATTTGAGCTTGTATTACTTACTTATATAATATAGAAGTAACACATCTCACTAGTCTTTAAATTAGGGATGGGTATCGAATGAAAAAATTATAACAAATTTTTCTCAGATTTATGAGTTTTTTGCCCAGAACCATTGTATTTTTTTGAAGGTGTGTCCAACATCACCGGCCCCAGTTAGACAACGACCATGCATTTATTCACAGCGTTCTTGAACTCAATTTCTGCCCAGGTGGTCTCCGGTGTCGTCACCCAAGATTCGGACGTGTTTCTATACGGAGCCCTCGAAGTGTACCGCAATTTCCAACTGGCGCCCCACTACACTTGTGACGCCTACCGCTCTGACGTCATACAGGAAAAACTCAGCCTGTCAAGGACCAAACTGATAGGGTATTCTTCCATGTTTTCTTCAACTCTCTTAAATACAAAGTAGGCAGTTCCAGCTAATGCCACGTTACCGCCTTCACAGGTTCAGCATCCTTGCCGGCTCGGACTATAATGAAGGCGTGAGCAAAATCGGCAAAGCCACCATTCTGAAGTATTTGAGTTCCATTCACGACAAACAAGTCTTTCAAAAGTAAGCGTCATTCAACCAGAGTAGTTTGTTGCCTTTGAACGTTCCTCTCAAAATACCAACTTTTGCAGATTTATTGAATGGAGGAACAATTGTTACTTCAATCGAGTTTCTGAGAGCAAGTTCGTGACCAGGTGAGATGAATAAAGTTACTACCGTGTTTTCCTTGGTATGGCGGTGATTTGCTATATTACACGCTCGCGAACAGGGGGTTTCGCTACGCTCAGCAACCAACGTGGATAGTAACTCATTCAACACCCCTTTAGCTCCATGAGCGTCTCATGTGTGGACCTCTAAAAGTCAGATTTGCAATCTAAACCACATTTAAATCATCCCTTGACCTGTTATTCAAATGGGCGAGCGAAGCGTTGACTAAGAATGACAAAGAAACGAGCAAACAAACGAGGGGCGAATATGAGCAGCTAAGAGTTGAAGGTGCCCTGAAAACGTTTGTTATTTATAGTTGCAGGTATTTTTATTGGTGTCAATGTTTTTTATTTATTTTTTTAAATTTTTTTATTTTTAGTGATATGCGCCTGGAGTTCTCGATAAGGGAAAAGGCTCTAAAAGACGATGGGTTTCCCTATCTAGAGGTCATCGCTGAGTACACTGCTGATCCCCAACGGATTGCTTTTGAGTACAAGTGGTCGAAGCCCAGTTTGGCTAAATTTGTGGTGAGTGCGGAGAGCGTAGTCAGATTAATATCCTACTTGGCGACCGTGGTATGATTGAGGTCGAAAAGTAGGTACCTTACAATCAGCGTCTGAAGAGGAACTTGTGGTCACAGGGGTTCGCGGTGAAAAAGTTGGCCTGGGAAGACGACTACGCTGAGAAAAAGTTTCTCCCCATTTTGGGCCGGTGGCATCTGACCAATGGAGGACACCCGTGCGATTTCTCGGTGGTGTCGATCATGGGGAACGGACAAGGTAGGAACGCCTCCAAGTATCGCGTCGCTTGGAGCCGACACGACATCGTGACGGCCGAACCCAAAGAGCTCGTCGCCCAGTGTTACCCCCATTTGGCGGACATCTTCGAAGGTGGGGTAGCTGTTTTAGCTGGATCACAATGGGGTGCTGAATTGAAGGTGGTATTATACATTTTGTTGTTGGCGGTTGCAGAGAGCCGACGAAAAAAGAAGCCGAAAGGAACTGGGCGCGGGAAGAAGAAGAAAACGGCGGAAGACTCCGCCCCTGAACCCATCGAAAAGCAGCCTTCTCTCAATCAGTTTTTCCCTCGCCTAGCAGACCGATTGTGCGAACCTATTCTAAATAATCAATTCCCAACTATTAACGCCACAACCGAACCTAACCTCTCCAATAAACCTCTTTCCATTCCTCTTGCTCCCGGGATCCTCGATAGCTCCCTCGACTCCACTGGTCCGCAGTCCCCTCAAACTCCAAGGCAACATTTCGAAGAAAAGGCCCCCAAAAAAGCCAAATTTGACCAAAATTCTTCGATAATTTCCATTGAAGACGACGATTTACACGATCTGTCGTTGGCAATTGAGAGTATCGTCTCCTGTCCGCAAAGCAACCCCGCATTACTTTTATAATATTTTTTATTATTTTTAAATCGGCTTTTGAATTCTGTGTGTGATATTTAAATACTTTATTAAAAGCTTAATTTCATCAAAATAGGATGAAGGTTTCCTTGACGGTGTTTCTCTTCGAAACGCTGCAAATTTCACTCAAGGGTTTATATTCTTTGATATAGGTTAATTGGGCAAAAATTAATTCTGAATAATAAAAATAAGAATAATAAATCAAAAGTGGAGCCATCCCACAGTCCCTCACAAGCCTTCGAATAAAAGGATAACTGCGTGTGAACTGTTTATGTACATCAAATTTTGAAATTAGCCAGTTTTCCTCTGGATACCTTCTTCTTCTTGTGCACATTGCGCGTGTAGGCCTTCTGTTGGAGGCTCTTTAGGTGAGTCTGATTTTTCAATTGCATATTTTTCATCCTGTTGTGTTGGTTCCTCTTCTAGTTTCTCCAAGGCATCGACTTCTTGTTCGCGTTTCCTTTCTGCTTCTCGCAGTTCGGGTAAGTCTTTGACGTTGATCATCTCGATGACGCTTGGCCGGACACCCCCTGAAACAACGTTGTTATTACCTTACGCTTTGCGATCCAAGTCCAGTTGATACTAACCTTTCTTCTCCTCCCCTTTGTACTTCTCGCCGAACAAATAATACGGGTCGGTCTCGGCTCTTTTGAATTTGTTAGCGAGAAAAATGTCGTCGGTCCGGATCGTCAGCGGTACGTCGTGGACCGTCGTCCCAAGCGGGTGGAGTCGACTGAAACGCTCTCTACCGTTGAGCTGCTTCGAGTCCAAATGCCACTCCCTTCCCGCGACGAACATTTCGAAAACTCTTTCCGTCGTGGGGTAGTTCATGTCGAGGAACAGTATGATCCTTTTCCAGATGTTGTCCGGAGTGAAATTCTGGTGGATGATGTGCTTCGGTATAACGAGACACTTAAGGCCTTTGTTCGCTTTTAGAGTGTGTTGCGAAAGGTTTTCACCTGGAAATGAATTGGTTGTGATTTTAGTCCAGTCACCAGGTGCCTCAGAAGGCGTGTTCGATGCAAAACTAATTGTGCTATTTTTCACTCAGTTACTTCATTTTGACATTACTTGAGATTACCTAACCCAAAACAAGCCCCCTGTTTCAAAATGCACGTTTGCATGAAAACAAACTCCGTCCTGGCGGTCTTCTCCGAAGGGCGCAACTGCTGATCTGGATGGAGTTTGTACCTGTAGCGTTTGTCTCCTTTCATTTTGTACTTCTCCACCACCAGCCGCTGTATTACCGTTGCGGACCCTTCCAAGATGAAATAGGTCACCAACACGTTGGCGTCGTCTTTCACTGCGAACAAGTTGAAAATCAGACCCCCCCACTCCAGACCTCATCATACGCGCCTACTTACGCAGCAACGTTTCTCCTTCGTTGAACCGCTTGATCCGTGCCCCGTAACAGCAAATGTTAATTTGAGAATTTTCCCACTCAGAGAACATGCCGAAATTCTTTATTGCTTCCTTAAGTTTGTACAACTTCTTAACAGCTTCCCGAGATTCGTCGAGTGCTGCCGACAATAATCCCTCCAACTCTAATTCTTCTTCATTTATCTCCTCTTTTGCTGTCATTTTCACTTCAGGTCGCGTTGTTAAAAATTCTACTTGGTGAGGTGTTGCCTTGGTATATTTATGGTGCGCAACGAACAAAATTTTCTTACCAAATATTTGACTAACCTTTTAGCAAATCGTTTTCTTCAAAAAACAGTACGTTTGAGTGGACGCAACATTGGTGGATCATTTGATCCGTCCACTTTTCGAAGTATGGAAATTTAAACATGTGGCTTTTGATCTCGTCCCGCTGCCTTTGGATCGTTTCGTGGAGCAGAGCGCTGAGGCTCATCTTCTTTTTCATCAACTTGGTCCGAACGGTTTTCCTGAACATGGCTGGTTATTTTGCACCTGAAAAAGGCATGTAGGAGTTTCACCTGTGCGGTGACGTCATGTCTGACTTGGGTGAAATCCTGTTTCATCTGGTACCTACCGCTAAATTTTTAAGGGACGTTTCGATAATTCCGACATATTGAAGTACATAGGTAGCAACATCTTTCTTAGATACAGGATGCGGCAGAGAAACTTGCTGATTTGAAAGGTCCATCAAAGAAATCGTACTTCACTTGACGATTTATTTATTTTTTATTTTTTTAATCGTAAAGTGCTCATTTTAAAGTTTTGTTTCAAGTGGTTTTGAAAATTACATCAGGCAAATGGTGGCCCTTATTAGCGATACACTGATCTACTCTAGTTTTGCTCCACTCTTTCGAGCATATTGACGGGAATGTTGGCTATGGCTTGGCAGATTTTGTCCTTCAGGTGTTCCAGGGTTGGGAGTTGGTCAGTGAAAACGATGGAATTGAGATATCCTCATCAAAAATAAAAAATTGCACAGAGCCAAATCAGGGAAGTGCGCCAGCCACCGTGTGAGGGCGTCAGTCCTCAAGGAGATGAGGCGCTCGAGGAAGTGTGCCCTCAAAAGTTTCATTGAATTCATGCGGTGTGAGCAGTGGCTCCGTCCTGCTGGTACCACAATGTGGTGTCACCTGTCATGTCTCTAAGTTCCATTTCTTCATGTTTTGGAAGAAAAAACGCAGGGAGGAGGACCCTGGAGGTCAAATAAGGTAAGGTGTCCTTTCCGAGTAATTTCGGAAGCATACTCCATTTTTCAATGTCCCACATCTGTCCGAACATTATGTAATTAAAAAAAAAGCTGCAAATTTTACACAAGGCTTTATTATTCTTTGATGTAGGTTAATAGTGCAAAAATTTAATTCTGTGTCAATAAGAAAAATGTTGGAAAAAAAATGTTTTGGATTTTTTTTTTCAAAATTCTTCATTTTTTACTCGAAAAATATTTAACCTATTGAGATCCTTCAAAAATCTCATTTTTAGCCCCATGAAGGCCCTGCAGATCGCCACAGTGAAATCGGATCGTTCCGGGACCCCCAAAAATGGATTCTACGTCCAAAAATGCTTCGAAGACGTCACCTAACTCGATCCGATAGCTCAAAGCCTTCAAAAAAACCCTTCTATAGCCCCATTTTAGCCCCATAGCGCCCCACGGGTTTGGGCGATCGGACTGAAAACCTTGCGGGCACAACTAGATGGTAAACCAAGTATTTTGTCAAAATTTCAGATTAAAAAAAAAAAAAAAAAAAAATCCTACTGCCCAAAACGGCCCGGACGGCGGACGGACATTTCGGATTTTGAATGTAGACCTTTTGAAACGGATAAATGTCAAATTTTGAGACCGATCGGAGTCGTCGACCTCCGTCGCGAAAACAGGTGTATTATTTATTCCAAGAAAATAAACCAAAATTAAATATGTATTAAAGAAAAATAATAAAAATAGAAAATTTTACTTAATGACACAGAATTAATTTTTGCACAATTAACCGAAATCAAATAATAATAAACCCTCGGATAAAACTAGCAGCGTTTTGACTTCTAAGAACACTGCTGGATTATTCAACCCGAAATTCAGGTGCATGTCCCTTTCTCATGTTGCATGTTTCCATTTATGGCTAACACAATTTACATTCATCGTGGGTGCTTCAGGAAACACTTGAACAGGGTTTGAATAATAAATGAAGAACCCAGTAAGTACCTAGTAGGTTGTGCAAAGACAAGGAAGAGGCAGCGGCTTCATCTTTGTGCAAAGCCCTGGATATGGAGTGCAAAAGGTATTGTCACCTTCTTGGTGTCAAGTTGAATTCAGGTTCGTCATCATGAGATGAAATCACAGTAATTGGTTGTAAACTTTCATGTACAATTCTGAGTTATTATTCTCGTCTATGATGACATCTTTTTCATGTTGGCCTACCTTATCTCCTTTTTCCTGTACCGTCTACGATTGTAATCTTCGTGTTGTGTCCCTTCCCAAACGACCCCCACTGGAGGCGTTTGTTTGATCAATATTCAACAACAGCACCATCTTTCATCTCATACTGCGGGTTCATAAAAAACCAAAGTAATTTCAATTTTTTATTCGAAAACGTTTAAACTCACTTTTCACAAACATTCTTTTAAATGGCAAACTAGTTTAATAAAAATCATAAATTACGAGTTTTTATTAATCCCGGCGCTGCAATGCAACACAAAAATACGATTTCCATTTGAAACGACATTTGCTTTTAAATAATAGGTAGGTGAGTAGAAAATTTATTTGGCTCTAAAATTGCGAACTACACACGTCTGCGAATATAGTTTCTTGATTTTTAATTAACCTTCACAGCCAATTGTTAGTTTACTGAAACAATTTGTTGGTTAATTTAACTTGATCTGTAATGACAACTTCAGGAAGCCAAAACTAACGAAGGTCAACGGTTCTAGACGGTATACATAAATTTGGCTTCCTGGTATAAGGAGGTTCGCTCAATGGAAAAAGCTGATTACTTAAATTAGTTGACTACAAAGCTAAAAGAAAATTTCGAAACCGAACGTCTCAAATTTATCTTTATATCCCAGAAAATCGCCCGGAAAGTCTCTGAAGGAACAGTCCTGAACCGAAATCGTTTTTTAAAAAGTATCTTAACGAAACAACAACCTCACAGTCTAGACGTTAGCACCATAACATGACATTGTGCAATGCATAATGAGACAAGAAAAAAACCGTATTTTTTACAATTTAGGAATTCTAATTTGACCGTAGGAAATAAAATAGTCGCAGAGCGCAACGGAATATTATAAATAAAGAGAAAAATAAAAACCGTGTTAAGTAACGGCATTTCTACGTCTAAATAACTAAAATGATGCGTATAAATAAATATTAAATCGACACAAGGGAGGTGGAGGCGTCTGTAACAGCGATGGTTGCACTGAATGTGGTAGCACTACAGATGGAATTGAGGGCCCGAAAGGGATCTCTGTTATATGACGTCAACTATCCTCCCCCTTCCCTTTTGGAAATAAATTACTACATTACTACATCCAAGACGAAGCCTTGAATTTACATTATGCGATGGAGATCTCGTTTCAAGATTTAACAAGACCATGAGGCATTTTAATGAATGCTCAAAATCATGAGTATCTAATTAGGATAAGCGCTAAAGACTGATGGGTTTACAACACGTTCAGACCTGACAGTGCGTCCTCAGATAACCATTACAGTTCTGATGTAACCTTTCCAGAACATGACTCCATTGCATTGTTGGAGGTTAGTTTCAGCTGGGTTATCTGAAGGCTCACGAAGTACTATTTCAAATTATTGCAGTAAAATCGGCTTATGTTTTGAAGCACTCTGACCTCAAAAGCTCATTTGCTTGTTTTTCGTCCATTTTGAAAATTTGCAACGAATGAGCGAATGGCAGAAATATAAATAATTTTGTAACGAAATAAAAAATGAGAAATGTATTCTGCGGGGTCATGTGGCGGAGGTTTCTTGACTGCCACCTCGCTTGAAGTCATTCTCAGCGGAATTGGAGACAGACTCGATGTTGTGGGGTCCTTCTTCAAAGTGCTTGAGAGTTTTGTCTATAGCTTTTAGACGTTTTTCCAGACAAGTCGTTCCCAAAATGCCAATCTGGAAATGATTATGCGATCAGTTCAGTGTCCTCTCAATTAGGGTGTTGGCTCCAAGAATTTTTTCATACCTGCAGGTGTTGGCCCAAAGGGAGGATGGCCAAAAGCCACCAGGCCCAGGCCGGGCCGTCGTCCAGCGTGGCCCAGTTGGCCTCCAAAGGTGGCATGGATCCAAAAGTCCGCAAGATTTTCGTTTGCATTTCCCGGCCCATCGCTCCAAACCATTTCATTCCTCTTCGGCGAACGCTGTCGTGGAGCTTGGTCAATTCTGCAAAGTTAAGGGCGGAGCTATTTCAGTCATAATGCACACAATTGACAAGGCTACGAAAAATCATCCGGGGAAGGGAGGAGTTATTAAATTAAATTCACACTGAAATTGAATTCTAATTATGAATTTATTCAAGTTATTACAAGAAATCAGAAGGGGAAGGCCGAAAAATTTATTGGGCCTCAGGTGGGACTCGAACCCACAACCTTCGCATTACTAGTGCGACGCTCTACCAATTACGCCACTGAGACCAGCAGTCATGATAGAACATCGGAGAGTCGGAGAACGTCGGAGTCATTACCTAATGAAAAATCATCCGTAAATCAAAAAACAAGGGATTCAGGGCAAAAATAAAAAAATAAAAATTGACATATCGTCAGCGGCTGATTTTTGAGGCTTTGTTGAAGTTCAACTTAACAAACCATACCGAGCACTTCCCCCACTCTACCTTAATACAATTATTGTCTCTTGTAGTTATTTGCAATGGTGAAGAACCATACCTGGGAGGTAATGTTGGGGTGTTGGGTCGTCGATGATGTACTGGACTTGCGCAGTGTCGTATCCATCCCGCTCATCTCTCGCCTTGACGCGAAATCTCCGCACGCCAACGTTGCTCAGAATGGAACAGCCATCGCTGAGCATGACTATGTCCTTGATTTCCAGCATGGTACCGTATTCAGCGAATCTATAAACCACAAATGCTACAGTCAGTAACATCAGTTACTCCTGCTGCAGCAAGTCTTACTCCAAACAAGCCCTCACCTTTTGACGCCGTTATGTTGGTGGACGCAGGCCGCTATGCCGAATCTTCCCCCAGAATCGATGGCACGACGTATCATCAGGCGGTAGCGAGGCTCAAACACGAACAGGGGGCACGGCACGGTCGGGAAAGCCGTCGTACACACGAACACGGGGACATCTGGAGAGGTAGCCAACGTGGTCGTTTCTTGCCTGTGCGCCAGCAGTCGAGACGCGTACTCTTCGGGCAAAGTGAACGCCAGAGCGGTTTCGAGAAATTCCGTGACGCTTCTCTCCGACGTACCCAAGTACTGTTGTACAGAAACCTACTTTCATTAACCTTACAACACCGATTATACTCGTATACCTATATCCTGCTTGTTCAGCTTAATACCTGGGACAACGACGTCATGCAAAGTGGGCAGTTGGAGCTGTAGTCTAAGCAGCGGTCAAGGCACATGGAGCAGTAAGTGTGTCCACACGGTGTTGTAACAGGCCGCCACAGCGTCCGGCAGCACAGGACACATTCGAAGTCGTCAGGTTCCACCAGATGTCTCCTTACGATGAGTGGTCGCCCGCCGGTAGTGATTTCTGATGGAAAAAAATTCGTTAACCTCTCTAATTCCGCCATCTGTTGGCAGCACTCTACATATTTCACTGCACTTACTTTTTGTTTTCTCAATCTCCTCAAATATCCTATCCAGAAGCATGTGGAGTTTCCGGCTTTCTGTGGCGTGATCGTTTGATATGGCAGTCTTACTAAACGTCTGGACAAATAAATAAAATACAGCTTGCTGGCGATGAATCATGGAGTATTGAAAGAATTTGAAGAAGTTTAATTACATTGATAATTCCATCTTCTAACGGTTTGGAGTGGTAGTCGTTGGGCGTGTTGAGTGTGTGGTACGAAGACCACCAGGGAACCAGAGGGAGTCTTTTGCTGATGAAGGCACCTTTGCAGCATCCACTGGGGCTGAGGAACCTTTGCAAAGTCTGGAAATTAAGTGTGAACGAAATTAATGGACTGAACTCCCGTCATGGGCGATTGAACTGGTCTAGACGGACTGAAAAACGTACCTTGGTGAATTCGTGTTTGACTTTTTCGCTGTTCCTTTCGAGAGCCAAGCAGATTGAAAAGGAGAGGATGGCTTCTTCGTAGTGGCCGATGTATGCGAGGATTACTCCGCGGCGGTGGTATCCCTGAAAACGCCAAGGTTTGTTAGGATCAAGAGAGACACTTGAAATCTGGAAATACTAGTATTGTATTCTGAAGCATATCTTCATGTTGGCTGGCAGGGGTTTGTTTCTGTCTTTAATAGGACGGCCGCTAGACTGCTCTGAAGATGAACCATTTTTTACTCCAAGTGAAAAAACACAAAACTGTTTTTCGGTACCTAATTCTGCCGATTACTTTAAATAATTAGAGTTCTCAGAGGGTGGGACTCTCTCCCCATTCAGGTATACATCCTTCAGTAGTACAGTGCAGAGGTTGAGGGGGGTCAGGGCTCATGAAGGTGGGAGAGGGGATGTGCAAAGGAGGGCGGAGAAGCAGGTATGCTTGGGCCTGGGACGGGGACAGGGACATTTTCAAACTGAAAGACCATTGGGAAAAACACATTGTGCGTTAAAATGCAGGAAAACCCGAATCTAACGTTGCTCTAATATGCCATTGGAGGCTTTCGTCCAGACTAGTCTGTCTCATGGAAAATTCTGATCGGTCTCAAAAGTTGACATTAAACACCGACCAGGCCGTTTTGGGCAGTTGACATTTTTTGAAAAATCTAAAATTTTGACGAAATCCTCGGTTTACCATCTAGTTGTGCCCGCAAGGTTTTGAGTCCGAGTTTCTCTGGGTCCTTCATCCGTCCTAACACTTGACATGAAAATTAAAAAAAAAAGTTTTTTTATAATTCAATTTAAACAGATCTAAAAGGTAAATTTACAATGGGCCTGAAGGTTGCGCCTAGAATTCGAAACAAATAAACAAGCAGAGGACATGTTCTAACGTGAACATGTATAATATATGACATAATATGACATATTATGTCAGAAGGGGTGGAGGGGTGATGGTGAGGAGGGCCGGAAACGCCAGAAGCCTATCAGCTCCTCTTGCAAACTTTTGCTTGTTTTTCCAAAATATGAAGAACCCCTCCTTCGTTGGTCTTTGGTTACCTAGGTAACTGTTGGGGGTGGTGGTGGTCAAGGTCAAATTGAATCGCCCGGGTAGGGAAAAACCGCCTAGTTGTAGCCAGAGGGATTGCCAGAGGATTGCGAATCCCGTGTGCAATAAAGTTTATTTGATTTGATTTGATTTGAGGGATGACTCTCTGAGTGCGAAATGGGCCGTCAGGGCTAAGCAGGTGGAAGGTGTTTACAGCCCTAGCCACCTTAACCTTAGTATTTAACTCATAAGCTCACCTTGGGCCAATGAGGTCTGAGGCGGGTGAGGGCCTGAGCATCGTGCAGAGCGTCTTCGCACCTGTTCAGCCTGAGAAGGACGTCCGCTCGGGCCTCCAGAAGCAGGTGGTCTTGAGGTGCTGAAACATAAAATTTTCCGTTAGTGACTACTTCACTCGCATGAGTGTGACGTCACGGCCAGATCTAATCCCCAAGGCCGACTTAATTATTGTTTACGCCTCTGACTCAAGAAACCCCTGCCAAATCGTAGGGGTCCGCCCCTTGAAGGATGTTCTTGGAAATCTATTGATTGCCCAAGGCGGCCCGAACTAGCGAAGTATAACGACGCAGATCCCACACGGGAGGCACCGCTTCGGCTGGCAAGGTTCAAAAGTTTCCTTGTTGGGTTAGTTTCAACCATTTCCCTCCTCCATCAACTAAAAGACTCCGGGAGGGGTCATCGGTCTGCAAATCGCTCGTCAAGAACTCGTATAGAGATAGAAATGAGAAAAAAATCTCCCTCAAGGACACTAGGCCACGTGACTGAAGATTGGAATGCTTCGTTCGTGTATTCGCCCTGGAATTAAATACAGTTCATACCCCATTCAGAACCGTGCTGACCCCATTTACTATTTTTCAAAACAGAACGATACAAAAACAGCTCTGCTAAGGTTCCATGACAGAATTTGAAAAGGATCTTGACGAGATTGCTCAACTTGTGCATTCTCGAGCATTTCTACCTCTTCAATCTGGTCAATCAAACTCATCATTCTGGTCATATTCGGATCAAAACAGTCTCCCTAAAAGTTGATGTAACATTATTCGTCCGGAATATGCGCATGTTTGAGGTTCTCGAGGAAACAAAAAATGCGTCAACCTGTTAGATGGAACGCGGATCACGAGCTGGGCCTCGTGACTGTCCTGGTTGAAATTCACGAATTATTGAAATTCAGGCAGCGGTCATAGAATTTTCATGGACTTCTGGAGAATGTCCGTTGGGAATTTCTAGTCGACTTTACCTCAACAGGGAATATTAAATATTCCAAATTTTGGAATATTGTATGAGGGCCTCGACGCATTTAGAGGTTGGGAAACAGTTCTACGTCAAAATTAGAAGTTTTCATAAACATTTTGTATCGCTATCTGCCTTTAAGGCCGAGAGGCGTAACGTACAATACGTTTTTATAGAGGCATTCTTGCTGAAAATCGTACTAGTGTTAGTTAAGTAACACACCAGTAGATAGGTACTGTTGTCTTGTGATTAGAGTTGCCAACTTCTTACCGGTGACCCGGTAAGCCCTATAGATCGCCACAGTGAAATCGAATCGTTCCGGGATCTCCCAAAATGGTATCTACGTCGAAAAATACTTCGAAAGAAAACGACACCTAACTCGATCCCATGGCCAAAAGCCTTTTAAAAAACCCCTCCCGTAGCCCCATTTTAGCCACATAGCACACTGAGAGAAAAGATTTTTTTAGTGGCTAGGTTAAATCCGAAATAACCTCGAAAAGAAATTGAAACCACCTAGAATCAATTGATTCAACCTAGAAAAAAATAGGTCCAGGTTAAAGTAACATCGAAAAATATTAATACAACCTAGACCCATATAGAAAAAACCTAACCCATTATTACCCGCCCTCTGACCACAACCTGGAATAAAAAAGTGTCAACCTAGACCAAATGTGAACTTCACATTTGGTCTAGGTTGACATTGTGAAGACCTAGAAAATATATTACCTACCTTTGACTTTTAAGTGGGGTAACCTAGAATTGAATGATTTGACCTTCCATATAATTCCCCTCCATTAAAGTCTCGGTTGTACAACTGAAAACAACCGAGAGATTTAAAAGGCCAGATTGTTACTTTAGGTAACAACCCAGAAGAAAAAGTTAGACTTTCAGTCTCGGTTAAAACTACCGTAGTACCACAAATAGTTTTAGGTTTAAACAACAGTGATTGTAATTCATTCAATAAATTCCAGGTTGTTTCTACAGTACGCTAAGCGGCCGCGGAGAGCGCCACTGTAGGCGGTGGGCGTTAATTCTCGTTGTCTTGGCACCCCTGCTATTTAGCCGGTGGGGTTGAGGCCAAATGTTTGTCAAATTCTAATCATCTAATTTCTGTCATGTGCATTCATATTATGACGCCACATTCAAATTTTCGTACTGAGTTGGAAACAGAGACAACTCAGAAAGATGGTTGAAGTTGATAGAAACAACCTGCAATGGAAGTGGAGCAAACCTAGAAAGAAAAGTGGACCACCTAGTAATTTATTAGGACCAACCTGAAAAGAATAGGAAGCTACCTAGAAATTTAACTGGAACAACAGGGATAGTAATTGAAACAACCTCGTAAATAAAGGGGCACAACCTAGAGAAAAAAGGGTTCTAGGTTAACGCGCCATGGCTGTAAATTGTTTGAGGTGGGGTGAGAACGTTTTCGTTTTAGGGTAAATCAACCGTCTATGAAAGTGAAAAACATTGAATACCAGGGTGAGACAACCAAGACATTAATGTTTTTAACCTAGACTGTAAATGGATGGAGGCGGCGGCACACACCGTGAACTTAACCTAGAACTAAAGTGTGGGGGTGGCGTATTTTAAATCTTGGTTGTTTGCATTTTTAGGAAGGTAACTTCACCAGTATTTTCAATCTAGGTTAAATTATATTCAACCTAGACTAAATTGTTCCACCCTAGAATGAAAACCAAAAAAAATCTAGGTTGGCAGCATTTAACCTAGAAAAAAATCGAAAAATAACCTAGAATAGGCCCTTTTTTTCTCTCAGTGCACCCCACGGGTTTGAGCGATCTGACTGAAAACCTTGCGGGCACAACTAGATGGTAAACCGAGTATTTCGTCAAAATTTCAGATTTTCAAAAAAATTCCTACTGCCCAAAACGGCTCGGACGGCAGACGGACATTTCGGTTTTGGAATTTAGACCTCTTGAAACGGATTATGTCAAATTTTGAGGCCGATCGGAGTCGTCGACCTCGAACACAGGTGTAGGTATTATTCCAAGAATAATAAACCAACAGAATTCCCTTTTTTTTACATTCCATTGAAGAGGAAAGTAAGTTAAAATTTAACTAACCTCTTAATGATGAGAATCATAACTGACTAATACTTTACCTAATGATGAGAATATGTATTGTGTTCGGTTTCGCAATAGCATTCAGTTGGTATTGGCGGACGGCATCGTTCAAATTCAGGGAAATCAAACAATAATCCCCGTCACTGGTTTTTTGTAACATTCCATTTTCGATTCATCACTACCGTGCTATCGTTTTACAGTTGATTGTTTTAGGTTTTGTTTTTCTCCATTTCTGCTGGTTCAAGTCGACCTTGGTTTCCTCAGCACTGTCAATTGTCTACGTGGAAAGGTATTTCTGGGAAAAGGAGTGAAAATTATCTTCCTTAAACCCTTGTAGTGTGAAATTATGTAAAAGTTCGCCTGAAGGTGATTATGAGCGTTTCCCCGACAGAGGTTAGACGGACGTCACGTACTCGCGTTGTTTGGGGTTTTGTTCGCTCGGTGACACGGAGTCTTCGTCGATATTCTGCTTAGGAAGAAGGATGTTGGAGTTATGGATTGGACGCGAAATTTTAATGAAAACTGGGCTGGGATTTGATTTTCTGTTTAGAGTGGTTTCTTGGAAGCAATCAGTTTTTAGATATCATTGTAGAGCATACTGCGCGGCCTTGTTATAGTCGAGGCAACGAACGCTCAAAAATGGTTCTAGGTGGAAATGTTGGGAGCACGGGTGGGGGGCCGAAGAAGGTAAGTTTTTTCGTATTTGCGCTTCTATCTCAAAAACAGTAGGTCCTACAGAAAAACCATCTAAATGAAAAATGAAGCTCGCCATATTTGCTACAAAAGCGTCCCCATTCATTTTTCGCGTACCTATAATAGTTTAGGCGATATTCAAGCTTGAAAATGTGTAAAATTTCAAAATCACTGCGCCTAAACGATGCTTCCTAGCGGTATGGGCACTATTATATAATCAAAACTACATTAAATTTGCGACTATTTGAGCACAGTTGCGGCTCGATAAGACAAATAGGAACCGAGAAAACGAATGTTAACCAAAACCAATCGGTAAGCAGATAACCACGTTTTTCAGGACGTTTTCGGCTGTAGCTCAGATTCCAAATTCTTTTCTTCTCGTGAAAGCCGATTAAATTTCCCATGGCAGCTATTTCGAAAGAGGTTTTGGGTTTTGCTTTGATACGAGAGGGGCAGGCATGGCGAACGAATGGCAAATTTTGGCAAAAACGTGCTTTTTGCGAATAACAATGGCAATTATGTTATTTCAACGCACACGTAATGTACCGTCGCTTATAAAACATTTAATCAGCTTTCACAAAAAAAAGAGAGAGAATTAGGAGTTATGGGCAAAAAAATGTGCGGAAAAAACACTGTTTTGGTTAAAATTCGTTTTCTCGGTTCCTATTGGAGCCTATAGATCTGTGCTAAATTGTAGCAAATTTTATGCAGTTTTGATTACATAATCATTTAGACGCTGTGAGCAAAAAACAAAAAAACAAAAGTGCGAAAAAGCGGGTTTTCTGAAGTTTTACCCATTTTCAAGCTTGAATATCGCCTAAACCATTACAGATAAGCGAAAAAGGAATAGGGACACTTTTGTAGCAAATATGGTGAGCTTCATTTTTTATATAGATGATTTTTCATTAGGACCTACCGTTTTTGAGTTAGGAGCAAAAATACGAAAAACTGACCTTCTTCCCCCCCACGCCACTTCTCACCACGCAGGGTCGATGAAGAAATCGCTTCTGCTCTCAACTTTCCATATACATCTAACTTGCGCTGTCTTGTTTCTGACTTCATCCGTGGACGGAAGGTCCTTGACGTCAGGTTCATCACAACAGAATTGTCTCTGAATCCATCTCTACTCGTCTCCCCGCCCAGTTTAAGTTGGCCTTATGAAAGCCAAATTTCTCCAGGATCCCCCTCGGGTGACGGGAATTTCAGACTTTTTCAAAAGACCCCCATTGTAAACTGTTGACGCAGCGGATCTGAAGGGGCCTCGGAGAGCAATGACCGAAGCTGCCTGGTTGTTTTGAAAACCGCCAGGTGCGCTTTTCAAAATCGCACGAAGAAGTTGGCAGGTTTTTTTTTATTCGAGTAACGCCCTTCGTGAACCAACTTCAAACTCCTGTGAATTCCACAGTGAAGGCCGAGGGAACAATGCAGCCTCGCAGACGGTTTACGACTCCGTCTCGATGTGTCCTCCAGTAAAAAACGTCCTGACCTCTCGGAACGTTCTTCGGATACCGTGTAGGGAAAATCAGATAGCCCGGGATGCCACTTTTTGCGAAGCTATTCCGGATGGCTAAACGGGTAGTTTACGGAGCGAATTGTCGATTCAGATCACTTACAAAGGCCTAAACGGTAGCGTCGGAGGTCTCAGCCGACTGAAAATTGTCTCATTCACCGTGTAGGTAGACGCACATAAACATATTTTTTTTGCGAGAGTCGGCGCTATCCTTCAGGATCCTTCGACCACGCTGAGTTGCTGGCCTTATTTGAATAACCTTGCAGAATTTCAATCTCTCTCCACTATCACATGAACAAGTCTCTGAGTGCTAAAACGACTTGAAAGGCGAAACATGCACTCGTCAGCGCAATACCATGACATCAGACCAACCCACTGGTTCTATCGTTATGCAAAGTAACCGTTTTACAATTTTTTCTAGCTGTTAACTATTACGTGCAAAACTTCTTGGCCTTGCATGTCCTCCAAGCTCCTGGTCAGCAGGTGAACTCGGGAACCTTCACAGCACCATTAGGGGATCAACCAGCGTGAATCATCAATTCGTTCGAGCAGAGGAGGACGATGGCAATGAACTCCCCCTTGGAGGGGAAACAGCCATTATGTAACAACCCGAACCTAACATCCACGACCAGGTTGGCGTTTCGGTGGAATTAAACCTACAGAAATGACTCAATTGGGTTGACACGAGTGGATTTCGAGCGATGACAGCATAGGGAAGGTTTGAGCAAAAATTAACCCCTCAAAGGTGCCATCAATTGCGGGGCTATTGACACAGTCTTGGGGAATGATCACAATTTCAGGATTTTGACCATGGCCTTGCCTAAGGAGATCCCCAGTGGCGCTGATTGAGGTCATCCTACTTCGGATTTACCTCCGATTTCTAGGGGCTTTGACACTGCCCTACACTTGCCCCCCACCCAGGGCCTTCCTGGTTCTCCCGGGCGGGTCACCTCCTTTCCCGGGGCCCCCTCCGAGGTTCACAGGCCTCCAAGACGAACCCGGCGTTGCTCGGAAGGTCTGTGCCCTCCAACGACCAAATTACGTAACCGACGCCGACACTGACACAAATAAAGGTGCATGTGCCACATCCTACCAGCGTGCTACTTCATGAGAGGAGTCTGACCGAGAATCTTCTTTAGGGAGGATGCGAGAAATCTGCGCACAAAACGTGCCATTTATTGGAACATCTTCAAACAACAACTTACAAGGCGAGCCTACAAAGACTATCTGTGGTTGATTTTATTGCCAAGAAAAAACAAATTCCAAAAATGTACGTGTCAACCTAATTCCACCTCACTCTACCAACCTCGGTTGGAACGTTATGGCACTTCCAATGTCAAATTCCAACCCTTTCACCGGCATAGTCTACTCGGAGACACTCAAGGTCAAGTTGTGCCATGTGCACCTACAGAGATACCACACAAAAAATGTCCTTACCGACCCGCCTATTAGTCAGTTTAGTTATGTAATGCCCAAAAGAAGAGTTCTGTGTTGATTATGTAACGCAAATAGGCAATGAGGGAGGGAGGGATGTTGACTTGATGCATTTATGTAATGCTAAGGTCTTTTGTTCGGTCACCCCAGGGACGACGGAGAACGCTTACAGCTGGTATGCGCATCACTTGTTCACAAGAATAATTTGACGATCTTGTTGAAGAGTTACGAGAAACACTAATTGAACACTATAGAAGGTAGAAGCACCCCATGGAGCAACAAGTCGGGGAAATTGACACTGGGAGTGCAGAGTGGTTTGACGCGTGTTGGTCCCCCAATCGAATCAATGTCCGAAAATATTTATAAACCGTACATTAAGGAGCAAAATAGTAGGTGGACCTTTTACTGATCCAAAAGAAAAACAGCGATAAAGTTGAGGAAGTCTGTTCCTTTTGTCATTTCACATTACTTCTTCACGGACATTCAGTGCAGGGGTGTCGATTTCCTCGACTTGTTGCACCACGAGGTCTTCTACGTGAACGTTTTGTTCCCTCAGATCAGCCTCGGAGCAAAAAATTGATGAAAATGTATCAACTTAAGGGAAACTTCTCGCTAGGTCAACGAACCTTGAAAAATTCCTCTAACCAACGCTCAGTATAGCGCAAGGCGAGGGAAGTCCAGCGAGGAAAGTTCGTATATTTCAACTGAGTACTAAGGATGTAAACTGATGACGAAAAGTCCCTTCAATTGAGAAATTAAAGAACAATTGAAATTGGCCGGATTTTAATGATTAAATTAATCAGCAGACGACCATAAATGATGAATCGCTAGCAAATAATCGTCATTTATGGTCGGCTGGCTCGACGACAAGGTATGGTAGGTGTTTTTATGATTTTACCTGAAGGGGTCAGAATTTAAGAGAAAATAGAGAGTTCCTAAAGAAACATCCGAGATACGTCGACCGTTAATTTTTATCGCCGTAAGGGATTTGTCTAGGGAGAATCAAAGAAAAGCTAACTTCACATAAGACCGTAACAGAGATAAGGTCTTATCAAAAGTCACGCTAAATTTAAAGTGCCGCTATTTACGTTCTATTGCTCGAAATTAACGGCGATATCCTTAAGACCGTAAGCTTATTGCCGTAACTTTATGGCATAAGGACGTAAGTTATCACTCGAGATTTCGCGCATGCGCAGAAATAACGGTGATAACTTACATCCTTATGCCTAACGTCGAACGTTATTGCCGTAAAGTTACGGCAATAAGCTTACGGTCTTAAGGATATCGCCGTTAATTTCGAGCAATAGAACTTAAATAGAGAGTTCCTAAAGAAACATCCGAGTTACGTCGACCGTTAATTTTTATCACCGTAAGGGATTTGTCTAGGGAGAATCAAAGAAAAGCTAACTTCACATAAGACCGGAACAGAGATAAGGTCTTATCAAAAGTCACGCTAATTTTAAAGTGCCGCTATTTACGTTCTATTGCTCGAAATTAACGGCGGTATCCTTAAGACCGTAAGTTTATTGCCGTAACTTTACGGCAATAACGTTCGACGTTAAGCATAAGGACGTAAGTTATCACCGTTATTTCTGCGCATGCGCGAAATCTCGAGTTACGTCGACCGTAACTCATCACCGTTTGGCAAAAAGTGGCTTCAGGAACTCTCTAATTGCGGCACTTTAAATTTAGCGTGACTTTTGATAAGACCGTATCTCTGTTACGGTCTTATGTGAAGTTAGCTTTTCTTTGATTGTCCCTAGACAAATCCCTTACGGCGATAAAAATTAACGGTCGACGTATCTCGGATGTTTCTTTAGGAACTCTCTATTAAGAACTTCATGAAACCCGTAGAAACATAATAGGTCATGGTATACCATGACCCATTATACGTATACATACGTATAATAATCGTGGGGATTGTTGTGGTTCGGTCAATGAAATCTTGTAGCCTGTGGCGATCTATAGGGCTTTCATGGGGCTACAAATGGGATTTTTGAAGCATCCCAGTTGGTCAAATATTTTTCGAGTAAAAAAACAAAAAATTCTGGGGAAAAAACTCCCCCAAAAAAATATTTTTTTTTTTTAATAAAACTTGGAAAAACATTTAACAAAAAATATTTTTTGTTAAATGTTTTTCATTGACCCAGAATTCAATTTCTGCACAAGTATCCTATATCACCAATATCAAAGAATTATAAACCCTAGTGTAAAATTTGAAGAACGTTTGAAGAACCCAATTCTTGGCCCTCACTCAACGTCTATAAAACGATATAAAAATTATTTTTGACGAATCTATTTTTGTACTCTACAACGATGTTGGATCAAGGATTAAGGTCAACAAACCCAATAAGCCATTTTGCAGCATTTTCTAGCATTGAAATGAGAATATAGAAAAATAAGCGACGACCCGGCCTGCATTTGGTGTCATTCGATTCAGCAGGTCCGAAAAAAAAAGGCCAAGTTACCAAACGAGTAAATCTACATTGTGGAATACATATAAAAGAATATAGTCTGCCAACTTGCGCAGCCACTTTACAAGTTTCTTCCGATTACTGTAAAACGTTTTGAGAAGAAGAAATTTTCCTTCGATAAACTTTAACGACCTCAGGAAATTTTCCCTCGATAAACTTCAACGTTATCGGAGATGCCAAAATGATTTTTGTTGCTCTTTCCCGAAGATACTCCCAGGGCCTTAAAACCCGAGCTGGAAGAGCCCTACGGTGGGGGAAAAAAATACTAAAAAAACGGCTCACGCTTCGGGGCGTAAAAACGGAAGACCAGAGCTATAAGGACAACGTTGCGTAACGAATCTGGTATAACCAGATTGACTCGGACAATTAATTTTCAGAATTGCATTAAAAAACGAGAAAACCGCGGTCGTTCAAAAAAAAAAAAAAAAAAAAAAAAAAAGCGAGGTCCTTTTAAACAGTTGGCATAAATTAAACGGCGCAAACCGTTTTGGTATAATATATCAATAATAATTAGTGATATGTTTTATACAGCGACAGTACTTTTTATAATCGGTGCAAAAAAAAAAAAAAAAAAAAATTCTACGATTATAATATGGGAGGTGGGATGGATCGAGGAGTGTGGTGGCTCAAAAATGCACTTGGCGACGAATGCCTACTACGCCAGTCATTATATACCTACACAAAAGGGAGGTCACTTGTACAAAAGGTGGTGTAGTTAATTTTATTTTTGTTGCTTGTAGTTATGTGTACTCGGAAGTAAATATCAAAAAATGTCGGGAGAACTTATGGCAGTCTAAAAACCTCGACGTTTTGAGACATTTTCAAGGTTTTTCTTCGATAACATCTATACGATGCTTCCTAGCGAAAATGTTACTATGTACAAACTTAAAGAGCATTAAATTCTACATCGAATGAGCACCATAACTTTATAAATCGGTCAAGTGGTAGAAAAATGGCGTTTTTCCCAACTTTGCAAAAAGGTGGCAATCAGCGTATTTTAAATGTCCTTAGGTTGAAAACGGGTCCTCCAATACGAAAAACGCATAGAATGAAAGTTGTAGAGAATTTAATTTTGCGTTCAGGGAGTACCAAAACCTTAAAATTCCTCCGATTTGTCTCCAATTGTCGCAAATTTAGTTTGTTTTTTAAAAGTTTTCTTGAGCCATTTATCGAAAAATGCATAGGAAATATAGAACAAACATTGAAAAAAGTTCCGAAAATTAGTTGTTTTTTGCGTGAAATGCAACTGTTACACCATTTATATTACAGGGAATCATGAACCAAAATCCGAAATTTGGACTTATTACTCGTCCAAGGCTGTTCGAATATTATCGTGTTCGGATGAGAATCTCCCTTTGCACAACGCACCTGGTCAGCGAGCACGGTAGATATCGTTGTTTGCAACAGGTGCGATTAGGCGATAAAGAAGTATTTCGCGACCCGATAGCGTCACGGCGAACAAGTTCGTAACGTTCGCACGCAACTCTAATCCCATCGTAAAACCCCCCCTTCAAACGATACGATGGCAAAACGTCAAGGCCTCGGTTATATAAAATTGTCGGGGGAAAGAGAGAGGGGAAAAAATCCCTCACTCCCACTTTCGTCAGACGATCTAAAACAATTGCGAATCCGCGAAATGAAATGGCGAAATGTGGGGACGACGTAACGGAGCTGACCCAAAGGGCGTATGTATATCGACTATAGTAAAGTGGGGGGTGAAGTTACGAGTGAAGTCAGGGCATCAAGTCCGAGAGGTTACTTGGCGCTTTGTTGCGACATGGTTGTTATGTGAGGTGGATGCTGGTTGGGGCGATGGAATTAGGAGTGCAAATTTGTAATATCACGATGTAAAAAAAAGCCATATATGGAATGCTTAATTAGTAATCTTTGTGTTGAGGGTGTTTAAACACAAATCATAATCAATGCGAGTTGGATGATGTGGTAAGGGGTAGATTGCATAAGGCGTCAGAGTGGAGGGTGAGACCAGTCGCTGAGGAGCAAGGGCACTGAGTCAAGGCAACCCCTTGCAGCCTCCTCCGGCCGTACACAATGCTGGGCCCGCTGGCGCTCAACGTCGTCCGCAATGTCCCTGAAGAAGATTCCAGATGGCCTTAGGAGTTATCTGGTGAGTGCTGGATGTTTTGGAAGGTTGAGCCCGAGGACGCCAGTTGGGGGATTCGCGAACGAACTCGTTCAAGGGACCAGCGCGTGCTTTGCAAAAATGTAATGCCATTCCAATTTCTTCCTAATCCACGCCGGCCACTATAACAGAACCGGGACAAATGAAGACACCAAAATACGGAATCTTGTTTCATTAGGTTGGGTCCAATTGTCATTAAATGACAAGTAAATTTTACTTTTGGTAATTTCTTCAGGCATTTTTAGATCTAAGACTCGTAATGTGGATTTAATGGCTTGGGGTCTTGTCTTCTAAACTGCCGTTGTGTCACACTTTCCACTGCCTTGCCTCTTTATTTCTGTTTCGGAACAGACGCCTGCTTGGCGACGCAGAAACCGTGTTTGAGGGAACAGACACCTGTTCGAGGGAGCAGAAACTGGTTTTGGGGGAACAGACACTTGTTTGAGTAGGTAGATGATTTGAGCTTGTGTTTACAATTGTTTTTAAGATATTCGCGTCAAGTCAGCAAACGGCAGATTGTCTTTTTTACCGCGTGTTTCAAAATTGCACTTTTTGGCGACATCGTAAGCAACCGAACTTGAACACAAACCCAATGAAACTCACTGAATGCGGACTTATCGGTTATTGACATGAACTAACCAAAAATATTGAGGTTTGGGGATGGGTATCGATATACCGATATAACGACATATTGATATTTAGGTACTGATAAATCGATATTTTGTTAGCAATACCTACCACTCGCCCGATGGGCCTCACAGGTTGACATAAGTCTGATGAATCAATCAAAATAGGATTGTGGCAAAGTTTTCGTTTCGTAACTTCAAGAAGAATCAACCGAAGGTTACAAATCGGAGCAAACTAAGCCTCAAGGAATATTCAATAATTGATTATCAAACTTATTTTAATGTTATACACTAATCTAAAGTGAAACCTACTTGAAACTAATGTTCAAAACTAAATGTCTAAGGCTAGGGTTTGTTTGCCCCCATTCGCAAACTAGGTACTGCGTGGTTACAATGGGAGCTTTGCACCAGCTTCTCGATCCGGATTTGGACGGTTATTCAGAGAAATCGTCTCTGAGGAAAGGTATGTTGTTGGACTAAGGAAAGGACAAAGAGTTGAAAACGGACGGTTGGATGAGTCTCGGGTTAAACGACTTCCCTTAATTGACCGTGAGACGCGATGTTTTTTTCGCCGGACCTTGAAAATGACAAAGGTTTGACTCTGCGAGGTGACAGCTGCCACTTATGCGTCAAACGGGGAAAATGGATTTGAACCCGTTTCGTAAGTGTGCGTTTTTTAATTTCTTTCAGACCCCGGTTACGCGATATTCTGACATCACCGCCGTTTTACAGGTAATATCGTGACCCGGGGAAATAAGGTTGATCTTAAGAGACTTACGCAATTCAGAAACCCTAACAAAAGATATCGTAACATCCGCTGAAGGCTGAACAATGAATTTTCAATTAAAGAAAAACTATCGGATGGTCTGTTGAGTGCGGTGTCGCATGGACCGGTTGCTGCTCGGCTAATCATGTGATAGCTCATTGTGTAGGCTTCCGACGACAAAGAAGTTACTGAGTATCGCGTTACTCGTTTTTATCGCACCTGCGCCTCAAGTTTTCGATCGCAACAATGCCTCAACCGGTTGCAAGTGCAGTTTTCCACTCTGAAAGGGCTCTGAGAGCAAAATCGTCTAGCCGCAGGCCCTTGCGGTTGCGGTCACATAATTATTTTCCGTTTAGCGGCTTAAAATCGATTTAGGCGTTTCAAAAGACTGCAGGCTGTTTTCGTGCAATGCACTGTCTTGAGGTATGTACTCATCCGGTGTGAGTTCAGATCCTTTCAAGCTCGTTTAAAAAGACCGGCAGGATGTTGCGGTTAGTGTCAGACTCCTATTGTTGTAAGGAAAGAAGTCTCTTGGGGTTTTACCTACCTCGAGTTTGGGTATCAGTGTCGTGCAATTTCCTGCTCGGTCATCGAAGTTTTCCAAATCTCTCCAATTTCGCAACAGCGATTAAACTTCCTTTTGGTTTATTATTCTCAGATTAATCAACAACCTCTCAATTTTTCCTTAACGTAAAGTGGGGTTATTTGAGAAACGTGAGGTTATTTGAAAAAGCAACGTTTTTTTTTTTTTCGAAAAAAAAAAAAAATCATTAAAAAGGCTAGGAGCATCTTTTAGCATCGATTGAAAATGTAGCAGCCGCTCCAATCATAGGTCTATGCGATAAGCGTCCATATCAGTGGTTATCTGATACCACCGAATAATGGCGGCAGTTCACAATTTTCCGGTTTGTCGACGTTTTCAGAGAAGGTGGTCGAACTTTTGTTTCCATCCCGACCGGCGTAGGATCCAAGATAGGTTCTCCTGTACTATTGTTTGAAACAATGTCTTATGAGGATCCTATCCAAATTTGAAGTAATTTGGTCCCAAAATGGCCGCGCCATGTCATTTTTTGTAAAAAGGGGAAAAAGTTCAGGGGCTATTTGAGAATGTTTTTTTAAAACAATTTTCGGCATTTGGTTTTGTGATTGAAGACGAAGATGGAGGAACATTGTTTTCAGTGGACTTTCTAAAGAAAAAACAGAAGACTGATGGATTTTTCAAGCCCTCTGACGTTGACAACAACCTAATCAGTCGAAATATGACCAAACAACTCAGAGATCCAAAAACAAGGTTCTCCAAAAATATATGTTTTCCACGAAAATCTAGATAAATTTCGTTTTAATTGATATTTTTATAAGAAGGGGGGGGGGGGGGGGGTAAGTTTTTTTGGTGTGTTTGGGATTTTGTTCCAGAAATTTTTATTTGTATGAGTTTCATTTTTATAAGAGTCAAGACTGATGTGAGCTTTTATGATCGTTACTAGACGATATAAGATTTGTTTGTGATTATAAAACAGATGTTCCTGGCATTTCATTACTATTTTTTGTCGGTTTTCTTATAAAAACTCGTTTTTTGTGTTAAAAAAAATTTTTTTTAACGTCCCTCAAGCTTGGAAATGATTTTTAAAAACTTGGAGGCTTGTCTCGATTAGCCCCATTGAGTTAGCGATTTTAAAACATGCATTTTTGTGCGTATTCCAATTAAACCCCAACCATGAGGGCTATTTGGGAACGCCATTCAAAAAAATATATAAAATTCCCCTCCAGGGGGATTTCAATTTCTAAAACGCAGAAATGTAGCTCAGAGGCTCTTCTATCCACAAAAAAAAAAAAAAATTTGAGCTGGTTAAAAATAATTTTTTTTAGTCCCTAAAATTGAGTTAGAATGCAAAAATTTTCTCAAATAGCCCCACTTTAATGTTTTTGGTCTTGTAAATTTCAGAAATGCGTTGAGCGACTGCTGTCCGGACTGTTTTAGCTGTGAGCGTTTTTTCAAGTCTGAAACTTAGGCTGTACACGCCGTTCTTCAGTTGTGCCTGCAAGGTTTTCAGCCCGCTCGCTCCAACCCGTGGGGCTAACAAGGGAAGGGCTTTTGAAGAGTTTAGGGAAGGGAGTCGAGTAGGTGTTGTTTTTATTGTACCTAATTTTGGAGGTAGACACGATTCATGGAGGTTTCTTACCCATCAATCTACACTGTGGAGATTTATGGGGCTACAAATATGGCTTTAGAAGGACTTTGGCTATGAGGTCGAATGAGGGCTCGATTTCGAGGTCATGTTGGTCGTAGAATCCGTTTTAGGGTGGTCTCAAATTTTTCCCATTTTCTAAACTTTATTTGTTATTGAATAAGCTTCTGGAGAATCAAAATTTGCACAATTTATACAAAAGAATAATAAACCATTATGCAAATTTGCAGAGTTTTGTAGTTTCATCTCGTTGGCATCAAATGCCAATTTGCATCTCCGGATGATTCAGTTGATTTCCACGCGACACGTCGGGATATATCGGCAGTGCATATTGAGCAGTCACGCGATTGCATCGCTAATTGAGCGTTTGTCGACGAATGATCAGTTGAAAGCAAATGTTCTTTAAGTCATATTTTGTCGATGAAGTCATGGGATAAAAAAAAAGAGCGACAATCTGCTTTGGAGAACAAAGCTCTACGACTTCCACTGACCACTACTGTGCGAGCCCCTTTTGGCAAGACAGTGCGTGAGCGATGCGAATTTAAATGGCCCGGCGACTCGCCCCAAACCCGGTTCCATTGACCCGCATCGGTGTTTTGATTTTATTTTACGCACCCTGTATAAAAACTCAAGTTCAAAAACCCCATTTTTATCGTTAGTAAGCCCCCGTCGACCGTTCGGTGCCTCGATGTTCGTCTTCAGGCAAAGATCCTGTGTAATGGCCCCGTTACGTAATCTTCTCCCACGATCCCGCTCTTCACCTTGGGGAAAAAAAAACAACTCCAAACCCCTTCCAGAGTAACCTTTCCGATGCGTTGGCCTCAATTTCGTTTATTTTTGTTAATTTCACGTTTGACTTGAATAAATTGACTCGGCCGGGCTGCACCGCGGTTCAAAGTCGTCCAAACCTGATACTTAACAAGGAAAAAATGGCGTATAATTGCCGAGCTCAAACCGTACCGGCCATAATCATGAAATTGGAAAAGGAATTTACAACTTGTCTAAGGTAATTCAAAGTCCTCGCCGTTTCACCTCACGGATACCTTCTAGCAATAAAATGTATGGTTTAAACCGGTACCTAATAAAGGATGATGTTACTCATTGCCGACCATTTTTATGTTAATCGTGCTCAACAGCGACATCTTTTCGATCCACGACCTTTTGTGCCTTTAATCCTGGTTTAGTTTCGATGGCAGGATTCCTCATAATATTAGAAGTGGAGGTAGAAATATGCGAGCATGTATGCACATTAAGATGCCTGGTGCAGGATGAAAAGAAAGGATGAAAGACAAGACAAAGCCTTACAGGACGGGACACGACAGGACAGGCGAGAAAAGAGTGGTCAGGACGGGATTATAAGACAACACAAGAAACGACGACAAGGCAAGACAGACAGGACACAATGACAAGACAAAGATAGGATGCAAGAAGAGACGGGCCAACCAGACAATACAAGAACAAGATGAGATAGTATGGATAGGATTAAAATACATAACAGGATGACAAGGACAAGATGAAAAGACAGGTTAGTCCTTCCACACCAGTTTCTACTCCTTCAAAACCTGTTTCCATTCCACACCTGTTTTGGTTCTGTGGCCGCGTGGGCCACACCCTACAAGCTTAAATTCGATCGCCCACCCCTCTTCGTTCAATCGCGGGCCACGGGAAGCGCCACTTTCGGCAGCTTGATCGGGAAGTCCAGCTTCTCCAGCTAAGGGGGAGCTGCTAATTACTCGGTCTCCCCGATCGCACCGCCGCGTTATCATCTCACTGACTGCTTATTTCGTAATGTTGACTCTTCGTCTGGGGAAGCCAGGTCGGCGGGATCAATATTTTCTTGCGAATTGGTTCCCCCAGGCCGCCCTTGTGGACACTTCAACTAGGGCAGCCGGGAGATCCAACCACCGTAAGACGGGGTCAGCGGGCCTGGCCTCCCTTGGCAACAATTTGTCCGGGGAAGCCCGCCCTCTGCCTTTCGTAGGTACTGCAAATCTTGGGCGAACCAATGCTGATGTTGACACGTCATCTTCAGTATTGGCCTCCCCTAGATTCCCTTCTGGACTCCAACGCCTCCCTTCATCTTCCTCTTAAGACACCGGGGGGGCGAAATCCCACTTACATATTTAATATTGATAACACCTATTAACCAATTAGGAACACAGTATTTGCATGTAGGTACACCTCCAACATCCGATCAACAGGGTGCCCTAGAACAACAAATACTGATAATGTGGTCAGCACTGGGTTTGATCCGCGAGGTAGTCTCTTGAAGAACTTCCCCTACTGAGAGGTGATGCTCATCATGCTATGCTTGCACGGACAGATCCGTCATCATATTAACGTCGTTGAAGCCGTCTAATTCATTAATGTAGTATAAAGTTAAGCGCAAAAAATTGCAAGGTCAGCCGTGACTGCGAGTGGTCCTGCTACATTTCACGTCACCAGTAATGAGCTCCTTGTTACGCCCACCGTTTTTTTTTTTTTTTTTTTTTTTTCGTCTGTCTTGTTCGGCCTATTGGCCACATCTCACCCTTCAGGCCTTTTAACGAACCGATGGGACGGCGATTCGTTTGAGCGCACGCCGGTGGGGGATCCGAGTTGCAGTCGAGTTGAACGTCCTGCCCGTTCGTGCAGGAACGTTTTGCAGTGTCCTCCAGACCGTCCGTGACTCCCCTGCAGGAGCGAGGGAGGAACGAGGTCTTTTCTTTGCCATGAAAGTCGGGATTATTTTGCAACATGCAAACGGAATTAGTCGAAACTCGTCAGCTAGTGATTTGATTAATGTTCTCGACACACTCATCATTTACGATTTCTTCTTGTGCCAACTCATCCGTCAACAAGGTGCTTCATACCAATAATTTGAATCGTGATATGTTCCAAGATATAATTCCCTTGGAAGATTTTTCGGAAAATGGTTAGACGACTAATTTTGCAATTTTGACGTACAAAACAAGTAGGTATCACCGTTAATCGTTCTTTTTGTTAGCCCAAATGACTCTTCACTCGTTACCCAACGGTCTCTTTACCATAATGTACAACTATGCCAAGGCTGTCTGAGATAGGTGTTATTACAGCTGAGTGGGTCAGTGGAGTCATTAAAATTTGCGGAAAGATACCACCGCTGAAGGTTTTTGAGGGAAGTTTGGATTAGAATTAAACTGAAACCACTCAGGAAACTACTCCGATCATCGGTTACTGCAGCGGTGTTCCGCGCTGTTTGTCATCTTGTGAAACCCACTTGTTCAACTCTGTGTGAAATCGATGTAGAAACATCCAGTCGAATGCAATACAGAATCCCATTGGAACGAGCTTTTGTTTGAAACTCCGATTTTCACATTTCGGATTTTTCAAATTCGGCCGAGTCGCACAAACGAGGGGATTTCAGTTGAAGTCTTCAGGTCGAAAAGGCAATCCGAATCGCATCAGTCTTTCAAACCCATAAGAGTTATCCAATAACTTATTTATAAACCGGGGGCGTAGTCAATGGGAGGTTATGAAGAGCCCCGTTTGCCAACTTGCATTGTCTGGGATTATATAAACTGCCTGTAAGAGGGGTTTTCTTGGGATTTTTGAATAGTTCCGATGACGAAAAATCTACGCCGAAAATGTTAATGAACTCATTATGGTAATCACCTTCAGAGCGTGCCCTTATATCTTGATCACGTAGACGTTTGAGTTAGTAAAATCTCCTGCGTGGACACAAACTCAGAAGACATGTCTGCAGTTGGATCTAGGATGCGCGATAATAATTATTGTCGATGCGAGTATTGATCCTTTTCTTTGGATACCAAGCATTTTCAGGGTTGATACTCTACGTTCGATGCGAGTATTGGTATCGAAAGAAATCTTGTTACAAATTGGGAATAATTGGGAAATGAGTATTGGACAACTCCCTTCAAAACGGGTTTAAAAATCTTCGAGCGAGTTTTATCGCTATTCAAACACTTTTTTCGCTCTTTAGAAAATCACAGGATTTATAATATAAATCAAGGAGTCTTTGGACGATGTATATTAAACATCGTCCAAAGACTCCTTGAAGACTCCAATGACGCGTAGGAAACAACGGTTGGTTTCATTCGATTCATCGCTTCACCTTCTAGAAATCAGTCCAATAAAAAAATCACACAAAAGCGGATAGAGAAAAAAGTGACCTTCACATTCGCGTAGGTACTTCGATTTACCGCTTCGAACCTCAACCTTGCAACGTTTCCTCTCATGCTGCATTGGTCCGTCTAGGGGCGACTTCGTGGTGGTTACGTCACCGGGAAACCCCGCAGCCCGAGGTTGTTCACAGAAGGACAAGGCCCGGGTTCAAAACCTTTTATGGTACTTGCCAACTTCAAGGCATTAACTATCTAACTGATGATGGGAATTTTAAATGGAACAACCTATGAACAATTTCCAGAAAAACCCTAGAAAAAAAACGCTGCAAATTTTACACAAGGGTTTATTATTCTTTGATATAGGTTACCTGTACAGAAATTTAATTCTGTCAATAAAAAAAATTAAAAAAAAATTTTTTTTTTTGGATTTTTATATTTCAAAAAAACTTTTTGAGGGGATTTTTTTTTCAAAAATGTGTTTTTTCAAAAATTCTTTAATTTTTACTCGAAAGATATTTAACTTCTTGGGATCCTTCAAAAATCCCATTTTTAGCCCCATGAAAGCCCTAAAGATCGCCACAGTGAAATCGGATCGTTCCGGGACCCCAAAAAATAGATTCTACGTCCAAAAATACTTCGAAAACGACACCTGACTCGATCCCATAGCCAAAAGCCTTCAAAAACCACCTTCTGTAGCCCCATTTTAGCCCCGGAGCGCCCCACGGGTTTGAGCGATCGGGCTGAAAACCTTGCGGGCACAACTAGATGGTAAACCGAGTATTTTGTCAAAATTTCAGATTTTTAAAAAAATTCCTACTGCCCAAAACGGCCTGGACGGCGGACGGCGTACGGCGGACGGACATTTCGGATTTAGAATGTAGACCACTTGAAACGGATAATGTCAAATTTTGAGGCCGATCGGAGTCGTCGACCCCCGTCGCGAAAACATAGGTGTATTATTCCAAGAATAATAAACCAAAAACGCTGCAAATTTTACACAAAGTTTAATTATTCTATAGTGCCAAAATGCATTTGTCAATAAAAAATTATTTTTATAAAAAATATTGAACAAACAATTTTTTTCTGTACAATGGTTGGACATATTTCGGACCCCGAAAATTGACTTACACGGAAAACGAGACCTCTTTTGACCTCAAAACTTCCTTCAAAAGCACCATAAATCTCCAAGATGAAATCTGATGGCTCAGGGACCCTCAAAAATGGATTCTACGCCCGAAAATACTTTGAAAACGACACCAAACTCGACGCTATAGCCAAAACCTTTCAAAATCTCCTTCCTTTAGCCCCTTTATAGCCCCACGGATTCGGGCGAACGGGCTGAAAACCTTGCGGGCACAAATAAATGGTGAACTGAGTATTTGGTCAAATTTCATATTTAAAAACGCTGCAAATTTTACACAAGGGTTTATTATTCTTTGATATACATTACTTGTGCAGAAATTTAATTCTGTCAATGAAAAAATTAAAAAAAAAAATTTTCTTTTTTTGGATTTTTATCTCAAAAATTTTTTTTTTGGATTTTTTTTTTTCAAAAATGTGTTTTTTTCCAAAAATTCCGTATTTTTTACTCGAAAAATATTTAACATCCTGGGATCCTTCAAAAATCCCATTTTTAGCCCCATGAGAGCCCTATAGATCGGCACAGTGAAATCGGATCGTTCCGGGACCCCAAAAAATGGATTCTACGTCCAAAAATACTTCGAAAACGACACCTAACTCGATCCCATAGCTAAAAGCCTTCAAAAAACCCCTCCCGTAGCCCCATTATAGCCCCATAGCGCCCCACGGGTTTGGGCGATCGGACTGAAAACCTTGCGGGCACAACTAGATGGTAAACCAAGTATTTTGCCGAAATTTCAGATTTTTAAAAAAATTCCTACTGCCCAAAACGGCCTGGACGGCGGACGGCGTACGGCGTACGGGGTACGGCGTACGGCGTACGGGGTACGGCGTACGGCGTACGGCGGACGGACATTTCGGATTTAGAATGTAGACCACTTGAAACGGATAATGTCAAATTTTGAGCCCGATCGGAGTCGTCGACCCGCGTCGCGAAAACATAGGTGTATTATTCCAAGAATAATAAACCAAAATAAAAAAAGCTGCAAATTTTACATAAGGATTTATTATTCTTTGATACCTAAAGGTTAATTGAGCAAAAATTAAACTTACCTATAAATCATGAAATTCTATGAAGCGTAACAGTTACTGTTCCTCAAGTCGCCAACGGCTACGATTTTGATTTATGATTTATTTAGTTTGATTAATGTTTCAAAAGTTTCTTATTAGGTAGACGCGAGGGTAAATTGATCAATTTACATTCAACCGCCAGGGCTCAATATCAACCTAGGTGGCAACCTACTCAATATTCATTCAAAACCAATGTCCTTCATAGTTTTTATTTAGAGCATTGAAATTGTTAGCAACAGCGGGTGTGGTGTTATCTGTGCTGTTTCTCAATGCTTGATTTACATTCTGTCGTTGATTTACAGAGGCCCTCTTGATAGATGGCCTAACAGTGTTGATATCTTACCTGTGTCGACGGTGAATTTTTATTTTTAGAGGCGTTAAGGAGAAAGAGTTGTTATTTCTCATACTACAAACCCATTCATCAATGTTGAGTGTTTCCAAGGCGGTAAATCACATCGGGGATGCCGGATTTCTGGGGTCAGGACAGCGACTAAGGCTATTCAAATCCTGCTGCAGTTCACGTCAAGAACTACACAACATTGAAAAATATGGTACCTATTAGGCCCATTCATCAACGGTGTAACAAACTGGACATCAATCGAGATTCGGTTTCAGAGTTCACAACTGAGACTTTACCTCCACGCGCGAAGGCTTGCACCTACATGAAAGAAATCGTTCCTCCAAACCGATTGATCTCGACGTAATCTATGTAAATGATAGTTCCCGTGATTGGCTTACAAAATGTAGATGATAAATTATACAGTCAGGACCCCGAAGGAATCCCCGTTGGAGCCCCCCCTGAGAACTTAGAAACGTCAGTCGGAAGACATCATCGCCATCCAAGGACTTGGTACAAAAAGTTGAGTGTGATATCCCCGAGTGCACACTATGTTTTATTCTGAAAAAATCTTACAACGTTTTAGCCAACTAAGTTCCAAAAGGAACAATCTACTCACAGCTAGGTAATCTTCATAACGTCCTTAACAATCCCGAACCATCCTGACCAAGATGTAAACATTGGGTGAATATCACGCTACAGCGCTCACAAAAAGACAACCTCAACTGACTTCTGCAGCTTTTGTAATAACCTCAGGCAAGTGAATCACATCAGATGTCCTCGCCTCTATTTACCGATAAAAGCCCCTTGAAAGCTCTAACTCTAGTATAACTCGGTAGGGGAGTGGGGGGCACATTTGACAATGCCTGTTTTTCGTACAAGATTTGAATTTTAGCGCGATTTCGTATTTTGGTTTATTATACTTGGAATAATACGCCTTTGTACTCGCGACGGAGGGCGACGACTCCGATCGGCCTCAAAATTTGACATTATCCGTTTCAAGAGGTCTAGATTCCAAAAACGAAAATTTCAGAAAATTTTGACAAAATACTCGGTTTACCATCTAGTTGTGCCCGTTAGGTTTTCTGCCCGATGGCCCAAACCCGTGGTTCGCTATCGGGCTACAGGAGGGTTTTATTTAAGGCTTTTGGCTATGGGATCGAGTTAGGTGTCGTTTTCGAAGTATTTTTGGACGTAGAATCCGTTTTTGGGGATCCCGGAACCATCCGATTTTACTGTGAGGATCTAAAGGGCTTTCATGGCGGTGAAAATGGGATTTTTTGTGATGCAACTTCCTCAATTAGTAATATCAATTATTATTATCTCTGTTGTCAATTATTTATTGATAATTACTATTAAATAATTATTCAATAAATTAACTGTTAAATAATATGAATAATTAACTTAAGTTAATTATTTATATTAGTTGATGGTGATGTTGACCGTTTCAATTAATGTTGTTGGAAACTTGTTGAGGGTCAGTCAAATAAGACGAGATTTTTTTGCCGACGTTTCAAGAGATATAGGTATTCTCCTATCATCAGGGCCTAATGAAATGAACAAAACACGAATTTAGACTTTGAATTTAACAATTGATGAAACTACCTATATGATACGATACAAAGTGTATTAGATACGAAACAGTGAAAAGTGTACATAGAACAAATGAATATGATATAAAATATAATTTGGAAGGTAAGTAGAGACTTAACGATTTGGAAGGTAAGTAGAAAGTAGTCTCTTGAAACGTCGGCAAAAAAATCTCGTCTTATTTGACTGACCCTCAACAAGTTTCCAACAACATTATTTATATTATTTAACAGTTAATTTATTTTAGTTAATTATGTTCTTTGTTTTGATGATATTTTATTGTTACTTAACTTCCTAGATCCATAAAACTTGATGTTCCTTTGAGAAAGAAGAGTGGGCACTCATCTTGTGTTGGTACATAACGGTGTTTGTTACAGGCCGTAGGGTCTATAGTAGGTAACTATAACAACAGTTGTTATAGTTACTGTTGTTGTGTCTGACTGTTAGATTAGTTTAGAATTATGGTACTTTCTGTGAACTGTCAAAAGTGCCCTTGCTCACAATAATTGCTCACAATAAATGCTTAGAAGTTGATAATAATTGTCAACTTCTAAGCATTTTGAAAATTTCCAGAAAAAAAAAAGCTTAGCAAACAGATTAAAAAAAACGCTGCAAATTTTACACAAGGGTTTATTTGATATAAGTTACTTGTGCAAAAATTTAATTCTGTCAATGAAAAAATTAAAATTTTTTTTTTTGGATTTTTATCTCAAAATTTTTTTTTTGATTATCTCAAAAAAAATTTTTTTTGGATTTTTTTTCTTCAAAAATGTTTCTTTCAAAAATTCTTTATTTTTTACTCGAAAAATATTTAACATCCTGGGATCAAAAATCCCATTTTTAGCCCCATGAAAGCCCTATAGATCGCCACAGTGAAATCGCATCGTTCCGGGACCCCCAAAAATGGATTTTGCGTCCAAAAATACTTCGAAAACGACACCTAACTCGACCCCATAGCTAAAAGCCTTCAAAACACCCCTCCTGTAGCCCCATTTTAGCCCCATAGCGCCCCACGGGTTTGGGCGATCGGACTGAAAACCTTGCGGGCACAACTAGATGGTAAACCAAGTATTTTGCCGAAATTTCAGATTTAAAAAAAAATTCCTACTGCCCAAAACGGCCTGGACGGCGGACGGCGTACGGCGTACGGCGGACGGACATTTCGGATTTAGAATGTAGACCTCTTGAAACGGATAATGTCAAATTTTGAGCCCGATCGGAGTCGTCGACCCCCGTCGCGAAAACATAGGTGTATTATTCCAAGAATAATAAACCAAAAGGAACAAAATGTATTTGAGTAGCAAAAACACTGTAGTTAACGATAGAATAAAGAAATTCAAGACATCTCGTTTGTCCAACCTTGTAGAATGGTAAATGCGAAAACGTGTCAAATGTGCCCATACTCCGCTACTTTATCGTCCCATACCTTCTCAGGTTCTCATTTTGGTGGGAGCGGAAATTAAGCAAAAACTACATTTTATTCTTCCTGCCTGTGACAGATGCCCGAGTGAATTTTTATTTGTGGGGCGAGAAAACACTTGCCTCGGAATGTTTACGGTAGGAATATGCTAAGCATCGTTTCTTTGTGGTTGGCGTCCGCCCGGAGGCGGTTCAAGAAGTCTCCAAGAGAGATGTAGTCTTGTATCGACTTAAAAAATGGGGTTTTATCGTTTTGATAGTATGGGAATCATTTCGGGATGGTATAGAAAATGATTTTCAGAAGCTAACGACCACGCACCTTAATGAGCGAGAATGAGTGCCATTCATATCCACGAAGAAGCGCCTTGTAGTGCCTTATTCGCCAACGAACGTTGACAAACATGTTGGCGATAAAACTTCTGTTCTGAGCTTTATCAAACAATCTCTTCTTCAATAATGCATTATGCGTGCAGGAGGCAGGGATTCTAAGAAAATTAAATAAAGAAACGTAGAATAGAATAGAAGATAAGAATAGAATCCATGGATGCCGGGAGATGATACTTGGTGGGATTTCTCACTATATGACCAACATATTCTACGTTTATTTATTTAATTTTCTTAGAATCTCTACCTCCTAAAAGAAAAGAAATTGTAGGCAGAATAAGTATTTGTACAACACTTGAAGCCTATGAAGTAAATTTAGAAAGAACTTCAAACGCCAACTCTCTCGAAAGCTGCATCAACGATGAATGGGATATAAACAAAGAAATCAAAATAAGAATAGAAAAAGCTCTTCTTTTTTCAAATTCAGAAACTTATTTTGTGACCATGTAATCAACCATGCTCTAAAACCGAGGATCCTGAGATGCTACCTATGTTTTCAGTTCTTTTGTAAAGTTCGGAAAGTTGAACACTATCTGATGCAATAATGAAGAAAATAGAAGCTTTTGAGATATGGACTTTCAAGAATACTAAAGATTAAAATTTGAAGAATTTAATGGATAGATAACATCACTAGAGGTTCTAAGAAGACTAAAATAAAATGAAAAGATAAATAAAAATGAAATTCAGTTTATTTTTAAATGAGTTGATTTAATAAAATCCCGCAAAAGCCTCTCGCATAAGTTCTCTCTCAAATGTTCTGAATGTAGAAAAAAATCTTGGCCGCAAGGTCTAATTATAAGACATTGCGTAACAATCAACTTGCTTTTTTTAATCTCGTATTTTTTTAAAATCATGACTGAAACATTTTTCACGTAACCTCGTTCTCGGACGATGAGACAAATAGATTTACGTAAGTCTCCCGTACAAGTGCGATAAGTTTTTTTTTTTTGCGCATTTGGTTGCATAGCCTTCTCCGAAAAAAAAACCCGTTTTTTTTGTTGGGGTTTGAGTCGGAAAAGAATTTGCGATAACGTCCTTTGTTTGTCGAACGGGCAACAAAAAAACACTATCCCGACATTGTTTCTGTGTTTTGTGCACTTGGATTTTTTTTTCTCCTCCGAAGAAGGAAGAGACGAGATAGAAAATATACGCCTAATGGACTGATAAAGGAGAGATTAACCTTAAACTGGATAAATTATGACGATTCGGGGGAGGGGGGGGGGGAGCGTTCTATGCCGCACAATACTTCGACATTTAAAATAAACCCTCAAATAAATAAAAATCAGTAACGGGCAAATTCAAAAAACGTTAATTATAAGATTTTTTTGTTGAAAATATAAAATGTAGACAAAATACTCGTTTCTCTTTCAAGTTATGTATATCTTCAAGGTTTTCATCCCCCTTGAGGGGCACCATGGGGCTACTAAAAGGTGGGGTTTTTGAAGGATTTTGGCCTGGAGGTGGTCAAATGAGGTGTCGTTTTCCAAGTAATTTTGGACTTAGGATCCGTTTTTAGGGGCCTTCATCGATTCTTACACCACAAGGGTATGTTGTTGTAGTTCGAAGCGCTACAGGCAGACTGAATGCTCTTATAACTGGTTTGAAGGTTGCAAGGTTACAAAAGCAGTTGAAGTGCTACAAAACCGGTTTGAAGAGCCAATAAACCAGTTAGGTGACCTATAAAACCGGTTTGCAGTTCTATAAGACTGGCCGAAGAGGCCCAAAACCAGTTTGAAGGAGTTTAAGCTGGTTTGAAGTCCTTTTGAATCGGTTGCAGAGCTACAGAGCTGATTTGAAGAGTTATGAAACTAATGTAAAGAGCTTGTGGGGGACTACGGGGCTAAAATGGGACTAAGGGAGGTTTTTTTTAAAGGTTTCGGGTATAAGGTAGAGTTAGGTGTCGTTATCGAAGTATTTTTAGAAGAAGATTCCATTTTTGGGCGTCCCAGAACGATCCGATTTCACTATGGGGATTTATGGGGCTTTCAAGGGGCTACTAATGGGATTATTGAAGGATCCTAGGAGGTCAAATAAGGTGTCGTTTCCCGAGTAATTTTTGTCGTTTAGTGCAGTTGTCGAGGCTCCACATCTGTCCAAACAATGTAGGTAAAGAAATTTTCAATTTTTTGTTTTCAAAAATATTTTCTTGATGACTCAGAGTTAATTGTTGTTCAATAACAAAGAATAATAAACCCTCGTTATATTAGTAATATTAATAATAAATTCGAGTTAAAAAAAAAATTAACTTTTAAATTTCAATAAATCTGGTAACTCTCTGTCGAAAGGAGATATTCGATACTGGTATCGATCGGTATCAAAACCCAAACGTATTTCTCAAGTGAGGAGGAAAGATGCTCTTGCAATATAGGCCAGCAATAACTTACAGCTGAAGAATCATTACGTAGTTGGGTAGTCGTAAGCGATGGGTCAGGTATGTAACTGTATGCGACTGTAAAATGCAGAAGTCCCTCATGAAATTGAAACTAGTCCGTCGATGTAAGAGATCGAACGGAATTAAAAACCCTCTTGGTGAGGTGTAGGAGAGTGTTTGGCTGGGCTCGTACCCTTTGACTTACACAACGGTGATGTAAAATGGTGCGTAACCAGACGGAGTTGGGTAGTTTAGTTATGAAGCTTCTCCCAAGGGTTCAGTTTTGTAACAGACTTGAAATGTTGTTGTTCCGAAGGTAATTCTCTCTAAAGTGCAACTGTTGGTATCAATTATGTTATTAATAAGATGTTGCACAGCTCATTTCGGCACCAGCGGATAACATTTGCGCCATTTTCGACTTTTCGACGTCAATCTGTCCCCCTCCTTCCGCCGAAATCGCGACGTCCACGATGGAAAAGGTTTTTCCCGACGACTCGCCGTTACGTGACAAGACGTTACGTAACGTCTCTGTGTGAACCTTCATTCGATTAATTAACTGCGACTCTCCCAACTCGAAAAACCCCTTGTAGCCACATTCACTGCCTAATAGCCGACCATTAGTCGGAAATCGCCTATTTGTGCGAATGGAGGGGGGGGGGGGGGGGGGTGTCTGTTTTGTGATATTTAAGTTGACTCGAAGGCCTTGAATGAACTAGATAGTTGCAAATAGTTGCAAAACATGACTTCGGATACATTTCATCCAACATAAATTTAGTAGAAGACAGAATAGGTACCTACATCACGCTCGTGTGCATGAAGATTCATAAATGAGTCATTCCGCAAAAATACCTAACTTTTCAGCTTCATTTTCTTTAAAAAAAATAAAAAAATAAAAAATTATTATTTTGGGTTATTATTCTTGGAATTCACCTATGTAGTCGCGACGGAGGACTCATTGCTATGGTCATTCCGAATGAAAAAATATTGAATATTTTTCTGGTTATTCTGGAAGGCTTCAATACCTACAATTCAATACCTTTAGAATAGACCCAAGAATGCATTAGAAACAAAACACTAACTTTCTGGAGAGGTGAAAATTTAGAACATGTTCACCTCTCCTGAAAGTTATTGTTTCGTTTCTAAAATATTATTTTCCGGCCAGTCCATCCACGTTAACCTTCACCATCAGGAACCTTTGGTTTAAGGAAAAAGCAGCAAAAACACACGCAATAACCCGGTGGGGTACTTCCAGTTTCCTGTTCGTGGAAATAAACTGGTTTGAAATAAACGTCGATTATACTATTATGTAATAGCAGAAGGAAACATTTCCATCCCTTATTGACCCTCATTACAACAAAACTTTCAGCTCAACATTGTCTACTCCACCTTTGAAAATAGGACGGTCCTTATGTGTACCTCTATCAGCCCTGACTTTTCGGGCCAGGAACTTAGGCGCTCAGAACGAGTTCCTGATCCCAATGCCAAGTGAGTGATAGTGATTAGGACTGCACTTTGAATATCAATTTACAGTCTCGTATACGAGAGTTCTCTATAGAGGCAAAACTCAAAACTGACGTATTTTTTTTGTCCAATTTTTGTTTCCTGTTATTCCAGTTTTTCCTTTCAAGTTCACGCCGACGATTTTCGATTCGGCCCTGAAGCGCCTGCCAATCAAGTGCAATCTTTTCCACCTCTAATCCGTTCCAACCTGTCAGTTCGTACGGTTTGTGCCCGTAATTTGTGGAAATAGAGTCATTTCGTGGGGGAATCCGAGAAAGGGAGCGGCTGAACGGGGCAGTTTAGTTATTAAAAAATTGACTTGATTGGGTATAATGGGCATTTCGAGGTGCTATTTATTGAGATATTAGAAAACGTGGTGTATCATTGAGGATTTTGGATAATTAGGGTTTTGCGGTTCCATCCAGGGAGTTACTGGTTTGAGTCCCTGGTGGGGAAAATGAAACGAAAAACGATCGGACAGGTCTGGAGCTCATCCCCAAAGAGATCGTGTTGCTGGCCGGCGTAGCGACCGACGTGAACCAGCAGAAAATAAAGGCCTCTCAGTCAACAGACTACTTGGGATTTTGGATGGCAAACTTTCATTCTGGAGCAAAATTTGCAAGGCATCAGACAAAGCAAGGATAATCGGCTACTTGAGCAGCTTGATGGTAATTGTTCCCGTCACTGAACACTAAGCTGATACAGAGCTGTGGACTGACTCACTGAATCGTGCTGCAGAGCTTGGGTTGAGGCTGTTTGAAGATGGCGTCAAGCCCAGCCTCAAGTGGTATCTGGGGTGATACCAATCTGCCTGATGGCTGCAGAAACTTGATCCATATATCTGAGTAAAAATGAAGAACAGATCCAATCCATTAAAGCAGGATAGGGAAGAGACATTCTGTAAATGGGAAGTGTCCTGTTTGGCCAAGAATCGTGGTCGATGGATTGCAAGGCTGATCAACAACCCCAGAAGGTGCCGAAATAAACAAGCCATCAATTGAATTGAATAGATGAGCGCAACCTTTCTGTTATTACGATATATTTAACGAGCGAGAGAAACTACGAAACAGTAGGTATCTAGCGACCAAACTATGCCACACAACACATCAAAAATATCCACGTGATGCTCATTACGTAAACAACTGCACCCTAACGACCGATACGTAAGAAAACCTTATGCCGATCAGAGGTAACGAACGGCTCAGGCTGCAAAAATCGTTTTGGAGTCGTTGGAATCACCCTGAAAAGCTCATTCCATAGACCCTTGTACCAACGAACTTGGGACAAAAACTTTCGTCCCCCTTTTGAGGCCTCCTTAGTTACACATCAGAGATAAACAACTTTCGTCGTGAAGGACCTCCCGAAAACCGATGAAGGGGATGAGGGAGGAAAAATCAAGGTAGCCTATAACCACCCCCCGAACTCGCTGATCACAATGAGACCACCCTCATGAAAATCTGTTGAGCCGCTCGGGCGTGATGCTGTGAAAAAAAAAAACACATGTCGAAGAGGTGAGCGCACCTTTCCATTTTTTGGAAAAAGGTTGCGCTAAAAACAACAACATGGAATGACTCGCAAAAATCCGGAAGCTTGGTGACCCCACTAGTAATAATCCAGTCAAATGGTGATGGTTACGTAACAAAATTGCGGAAGTGGGGTTTTCAACCATTATTATTATTATTTTATTTTATTTTATTTATTTTTTTTTTTTGAGTTGCTGAATCCAAATTTGAAGTTTGTATAATATCAACAGTGTTGATTCAACACCCCTTCTTCTCTCTTCTCTCTCTCACTTCATCTGATTTTATCATTTCCACGGGCGATCTTATTCGTGTTATTGCAGAGAAGGTTCAAGACAGTCACTGTCTGCTTACCTTTAGAAGTTACGAGTGTTGCGAGAAGTCCTGATTATAGGAGGAAATCGCCTTGATACGACACAAGTTACTTACTGTAGCTAACGGTTCTCGATAAGAGATCAGTCAAATGAATTGAAGGCTTTACAAGTATGGCCTTGGACATTTCCTCCGTTACTTTATAAAGTTCAAAGGTAAGGTCAAAAAGCGCGTTCTCTACACATCTTCCATTACGAAATTCAATACATATTGGAATGGGCACAGAATGTTGTACCCCTAAAGATAGATGACTATACTTTGTTTAACTTTGCTCTTCAAGTAATTTTGATAATACGCTCAGCATTAAAAGGAGTATTCCCCCCAAAAAGCTGAGCTCCTCGGCCAGCGTATGCGTTCATTCTGAAGACTGCAGTTTTATGCCTTTTGTTCGACAAATTTAAATTATTTTTAGTCCCTCAGCGGTTGATATACTACCAAAGGGTTTCTTTTAATGTTTACTAGACAGGAAAAAAAATTTTAATGCTCAGTTATCAAAAGCCCCTCACTACTGATGAGCAACCTCTGCCAGGTTATGGTGATCGCTTCGGGCACAAAAAGCGGATGGTAACAGCAGGCGGGACCTTTGGGAAATGTCCTTTGTTTTCTGCTATTTATAAATTAATTCCTGACATATTCTTCATACTTATATAGTATATAAAAATTGTTTCCATATTGCTGCACGTCCTTGGCAAATCAGCATCGCATCCATCATTTCGTTGTGTGTAGGAGCCGTCCTTGTCTTCATCATCATCAGGACTCGCTTCTTCTCCACCATCCTCATCAATCATTTCCCCAGCAATGCGGGCACAAATTCCTTCTTCACTGAGCCTGGACGAGGTGGGGGTATTTTCGACAGGACTCATCCATTCGATATAAATATATCTGGCGGAAAAGAGGAGGGCCTGGTGCCGGCGAGTCCTCATGAAAACCTCTTTTTTTTAAAACCATTTCGGATGGTTTCATCAGAGACTGTGGCCCATGCTTTGGCAGCCAGGTGGAGGGCGTCAAGAAGAGATGCTTCTCAGCCACTTGGTTGGACCGAAGATCTTGTGCCTCTGAATCAAAAGTGGCCCAATGCATCCAAAACGGATCGTACAGGCTTGTTAAACGTGGTGGAACTGATCTGCCAACGTCACATAAATTTTGACGAAAACCCAACTTAAGGCGAAACTTGTAGCAACAATAATTGGGAATTTTCAGGGCCGGCGTTCATCAAATTGAGTTGTTCCAAGCTGATATTATTCATTATGTAAATGAGAACAAAATGTTGTAGAACCTAACGAAGTAGACCAAAACTAGCGATCAGGCTCTCGAAAGGGTCCGAAGGGGATTTACGACCTCGGCAGTCCAACCAACAACTTTATCGGCGAACGTATTGAGGTTCATTCGGAGCTTCGCAAAACGATGCACTTCCATCAATCTCCGCTTACGTAATGTTTGATCTGATGCATAACTTGTGTTTTTCTGTCTGAGGTTTTCCTGTTTCAGCACAATATCGTTACGTATTCGCGTCCCTGAACTCGCCAAAGTAATTCAGAAGCGACACGTGCGTGTAAACCGACACTGAGGTCGAAGATACCTAGTGTCGATTAAGTGTAATGGAGGATTCGTTGTTACCTAACCCATCACGTGTTATAATCTCAGATCTCTGCTCGAATACTAATATTTTATCGTAGTGCAATTCGGTATTACAAAATTCAAAATAAATTTTGAAAGTAGAAAAAATGTTACAAATGGAGAAAATTGGAGAAAAAAGAGCAACCTCCACCAAGAAAGAAATTTTAAAGTCGTTCTGGCCAAAGACGGAAATATCCAAAAGCGGATTATTCAGGCTTAATATTTTGTGACATTACAAATTTCAAAATAAAATTTGAAAATTCAAAAACGCTACAAATGGAAAAAATTGTGACTGGCATCGCAGTCTGATTTTGAAACGTCTTTTTTCCCCATCTGGGTGGAGGTCTCGCTGAACTGGGGATTCGCAAGCTCTGGTCTCCGTTGCGGCATAGCAGGGTTACGTTGCCGGGGATGTTGCACAGCCGGCAGGGGTCCCGCACGCTTTGTTGGGTTACTTAACCCCCAACCCGAACCCCAGGGGGCAACCCCCCACTGCACCAATGCCGGCCAAGACCCCCTGCACAACCTACTTTACTTCAAAATGTCAAGTCTCTTGCCCGCCTACAATTTGCAATCTACTTACGGCCCTTAAGACCAAGCCCACTTAAACGGGGAGAACGTGAACGTGAGGCGCTTGTTCAGCGGCCGATTTAAGATTGCTCGTAACGCTTAGTTGGTTCGCCAACGCCGAAAGTGTCATAAGTGGCGAGCAAGTTTCCATAGCAAACCGACCAGCTGAGTTAACACATCTTTTCTGATGCAACTGGAACCTCAGCTCGTAGCGTGCACTCCCAATCAACCATTCAAAGCCGTGAAAAGACCCTCAAATTTCTTAATCCTTGATTTAACACCTTGTACTTAGTTACCACCACTTTTTCCACCGTGGGACCTTCAAGTACCGTGCAGAATTGGGTATTCACACTATGACATTGCTGCCCTTTTACAGATCTGGCTTCTGCCCCAAATGTCTGCTGGCTGCCTTTTCAAAGCCCTGGTTTGACCCTCAATTAACTCAAGACACTTTACAAAGCCCATATTTGACCTAAACATACCTGAAGACCATTTTAAAAGCCCTGATTTGACCCCAAAATACCTCTTCACCCTTTCCAAACCAGATTCAACCCAGAAATAGCCGAATAGCCTTTCTAAAGATCTGATTTGACCAAATATATCTGAAACTCCTTTCTAAAGTCACGGATGGCCACAAATACATGCTGACCATTTTTCTAAGTCTTGATTTGGTTCGAAAATACCAAACGGCCCTTTCCGAAGCCCTGACTCGATCCAAAAAGCCTTGAAAACCCTTTCCAAAGCTTTGAGCCAGCCAACAAAACCATTGCAGCCTTTCCAAAGCCCTGATTTGACCCGCAAGTACCTCACAGCCCAAAGAGCCAAGACAACTTTCCAAGGTGCTTATTTGACCTGAAACTGACTGAGAACATTTCAAACAACAAGATCAGATTTGACGAACAGACACCAGACAACCCTTTTCAAACCTTCGATTCAACCCACTAATACTTGAAGACCTTTCCCAAATTCCTGATTTGACCCACAAATGCCTAACGATCCTTTTGAAAGCCCTGATTCGATCCAAAAAGCCTTGAAAACCCATTCCAAAGTTCTTCTTTGACCCTCAAAACCATGTCGGCCTTATTTACAGCTCGGATCTGACCAAAAAATACCTGTAGACCCTGTCCAAAGCTTTGAATCAGCCAATATCGGGCCATTACAGCCTTTCCAAAGCCGTGTTTTGACCCACAAATAACCGATTCAAAGCTTCAGCTATCCCTCGAACACTTTAGCGTCCTGGCCACAATTTCAAAGCCCTGATCTGCTCTTAGTGGGCAGTCCACCTTCCTTAATCAAGCCTTCTGTCCAGCCACAAATGCTCAAGACCATTTTTTAGACCTCGGCTGTCCCTCAAACACGTCTTCACGCATTTCGTGTCCTCATGATTTACTGAGGAGTAAATCAATATCCTGTCCAGCCCTTGGACACCTTCTCGTCCCCTGATATACCCCTTTCCAACCAAGCATCGCCCTTTTAAGCCATTTTCCCCTTGAACGCATCTATGGAGCTTTTTCACAGCCACGGTCCTAATGAGGTCCAGAACTGTGTCTTCATCTTTATTTTTCTGAGAAAGTACTTCACATCAGGATACAAGAAAAGTGGCTTTTGGGCCCCTCCAGAGCAATTTGAATTTTTGGCGAGTCACCAAAAATTAATTTTTTGAACGGAACCGCGAACTTGGCTTCCAAGTAGAAAGCTGTGTGATTGGCCGCTCACTGACCAATGAAAAATTCGGAAGGCTGCAAGCTCACAAGCAGGTTATCTAAGTGCAGGTTAGATTAAGATTATTCAAGTAAATGACCACCACTTGTGGCAGAACGCTCATTAAATTTTGTGGTGATTTATCCTTTATTTTTTTCCACAGAATAAAATTTATAAGGAATATTTATAATTTAATAAGGAATATTTAATATTCCTTCCTAATTTTTCGGTGAATGTAAATATTTCGATGACAACAACCAAAACAATCATCAGATTCGCGTCACTTTGGCGTCACTCTAAAGTGCAAGTATCATTGCAAGGTCGTTGAAAACCAAGTTGACCAACAGAACAAACCACAAAATCAGGTCTCTTTTCTCATTCCAGTGCTGGTGCGCTCTGGGGGATTAGTTTTCGCCTTTCTGGAAAGGTTCCCAGTACAGTTTGATTACAGGTATTTTCCATCGCGGTTTTCTCTTCAATGACGACCTATTCCCTTTTTTTGACTGATCCGAGCCTTTTATTTTGGGCCACTGGAAACATTTTTCGGGGCTGAACGGGACTTGTTTATTTTTCCGACATAGGATCAGATTTATTCCAATTCAACCTCAAATTCTCATCCACTTCCAAACCTTGACAGTTTAATCCCCCTGGACTGAGCGTCCAGTTGTAAAATAAGGCATTTCGAGCTCACGACTCCATATTCAATTTGCATACATAGGACGTTTTTATCGTCAATCCGTACATTTCTAATGGCCTGGCACGTAGAAATTTGTTGAGGCGATTTTTTCTAACGACCTCTTTTCATCGATGAAGCGACCGGATTTAGTTGCCTGAGGGTCTGTTTCTATCGTGATCGGCTTCGGACGTGAGGGAACGCGTTACAAATCGGGTACCTACACAGCTACGGTTAATAGGTCTGCATTCCAACTGGGCCCAAAAATGGGGAGTGTGAGCACTGATAGCGTCGTTAACGGCGAGGTATACAAAGAAATAAGAAGTTTAAATGGTGGAGGTTTGGCAATGAGGATTGTCAGGAGAGATGTTAGTTATGGTGATTAGTTTGGGACTGTTGAGTGATTTTTGATTGCGTTGGGTGATTTTTAAGGGCTTACCAAGTCTGAGGGCAGTGTTGTATTTTTCAAGAGCTCTTTCAAGAGAGTTGGTCCTCAGAAGTAGATCGCCTTCTTCTTTGATTTGAGCAGCTTCAGACTCCGGACCCCACCATTTCCTGACGGCAGCTTTGAGGAGGACGTTGGTATCAGCTCGGGGCGGCAACGGAGCGGCACAATCCGGACAGACGACGGCAGTTTCGAGACACGGTTTGCAGCTTGTGTGCCCGCAAGGGAGAGTCACAGGCACAAAAGGGATCCACTGGCACACCGGGCACGACAAGGGAACGCGGCAAGGGAGGACCCGACCGGCGACGGAGTCGAGCAACGCGGCGGCGACCTGACGAACCCGACCGGCGCTGAGGGCGGCGCATGGAGCGGACGGCGGCGGCTCCACTTCTTTCGGTTTCATTGTCAACATCGCCGCGCCGAAAGTGAAGAGAGAAGTCGACGCCGTTACGTTCTGACTAAGCGGCACGCCACAACTGAGTTCGGAATCGGCTGGGGCGCGTCAGCTGGGACCGCCCCCTTCCGACACTCACCCGCTCACCAACGCCAAACCCATAGACCTCTCAAACGTGGATATCCCCCCCAATATTCAACACACACAACGCTCTCGACACTGCGAAATATCTTCCACCTTCACAACCTCAATGCCTTCCAACACCCCCACCATGGCAGATCCCCACCAGGTCACACGATCCCACCCCCAACACATTCACCAGGTGGATCCCAACAGTGAACTTTGACCTAACCCACCCTACTTGCCCGCTTCCAAGCCCGCATCGACAAAAATAACCAGAGCTAAAATCTGCCAATCATTATTTTCAGCAGAACATGTAATATCTTCTGTTATCTGTTATATTATAGGCGCCGCGTCTCTCTTAGCTCGGCATCGCGAGACTAGCGACTCGCTTGATCTGTGTTTACAATAATTCTTATTTAATTTATTCAATATTAAAGAATAATAAACCCTTGTGTAAAATTTGCAGCGTTTTTATTTCATTGTAAATCATTAATTTTAATTCAATATCTAATTGAAATTAATGACTACTTAACAATAAAATAAAACACTCCCAATTTTACACAAGGGTCTATTACACAGCCCCACAAAAAAAAAAAAAAAAAAAAAAAAAAAAAAAATCCGGGGGTCTGATTATGGTATTACTATGTATTTTTCGACGCTGAATCCGAATCCGAGGTCAAAAAAATCCGTTCACCCCTTAATTTGCTGAAGATTTCGCCCCTACACAAAAAAAATCGCCCCTACACAAAAAATTAAGGGATGAACGGATTTTTTTGACCTCGGATTCGGGGCAGCGTCGAAAAATACGCAGGAATACCATAGTCAGACCCCCGAAGCAGAAACTTTTTTGTGGGGCTGTGGGGTGGAACCGGTTCCATCCACCCCTGTTTAGGGGTGCTTATCCCCTCGTTGGTCTCTCGGTCTTCAGTAAAGGTCCACACACATCACAAAATATCCCCGCGTTTGTACACTCCAAAATACTCATATTCATCAATTTACCCCTCCTGGAGGGATGATTTCGCCCCTACACAAAAAATTAAGGGGTGAACGGATTTTTTTGACCTCGGATTCGGATTCAGCGTCGAAAAATACATAGGAATACCATAGTCAGACCCCCGGATCAGAAACTTATTTTTTTGTGGGGCTGTGTTATTCATTGATTCAGGTTACTTGTACAAAAATTATTTCTGTCAACAGAAAAAATTTGGAAAAAAATTTTTTTTTTGGATCTAATTTTTTTTTCAAAAAACTTTTTGTTTCAACAATTCTTTATTTTTTACTCAAAAATATTTAACCTCCTGGGATCCTTCAAAAATCCCATTTTTAGTCCCCTTAAAGCCCTATAGATCGCCACAGTGAAATAGGATTGTTCCGGGACCCCCGAAATTGGATTCTACGTCCAAAAATACTTCGAAAACGACACCTGACTCGATCCCATAGCAAAAGTCTTAATGTTGGAAAATTTTGACATTTAATGTCAAATTTTGAGGAAATTGATGTTCTTTTGCAAAAAAAAATAATCAGGCTGCGAAAATGACATTCGACTCAGCGATGACTGTTAACTCCCGCCTCTTTCAGGGTCGCGCTTCCTCTCTCGCTCGTCAAAGTTACGGGCAACCCCCCCTCCCCCCCCCCCCCCATAATTATCGACTATAATCTGTTATAACGCGTTACAGGGCCCCCGTGGAGGGGGGCTTGCGTAACGGTTTGTAACAAGTTCAATGTTGTTCGACGTTACATAAGGTAACAAATACTTCCCCCTCTCCGCGACGGTGTTCCACTTTACATAAGCCCCCACCCTCGGAAGGTCGGTGAGGTTAAGTCGGTTCACGCGGGTTGCGGTGATCGACTGCTATTTTTTATGGCGGGTTAAAAATCCGCCGGTTTTTGTTTCGCGGCCAGTTGGTAACACGACACAATCCAACTAACACAAAATCGTAAAATTTCGGCAATAGAAAAATTTTCTATATTTAATATTGAAGAATCTCAGGCCTGTCCAACAAAGCCCTATTCAAAAATGAGAAAAATTACACTTATGAAAAAAAAAAAAAAAAAAAAGAAAAAGTTATGGGAGAAAAATTTACAAATGCCAAGAGTGAAAGAATAAAATGTAAAAACGTGAAAAATAAAATTAAAAATTTTGAACCCGCTCAAAATTTCTAAATCCCGGGATTCCGGGATTTAGAAAAACTTTCTGGATCGCAAACTCTATGCATGACCCTCATCATAAGGCTATAGCCACCAAATATACCTACCACCCTTCAAAACAATAAGTGTTTAGAAATAATTATTAGGTATTTCTAGTGTGGTTAACTTTTTTTTTCTCGCGAAAACGAAAATTTCCACAACAGCCGTTTTCTCAATGAATTTCAACATCCGACGCCCACAAGACTGGCCTAGCTCTTCGACGAAGGATCCAGAACCCGTGGGAAACTGGGTGACCTCATTTCCATGGTTGGCGAGTCCCCAATGGCAAGGCCCCCGCCCCTGATGGAAAAACTGTTACAGCGTCAGGGGGGAAACCGACCGACTTGACGCAACGGTACTCGAACCGGCCTGATCTTGAAGAACTTGACTTACTTGGGCCGCCGACCGGCTCTAAAAACTCTTCTTGGGTCCATTACACATCGGGAGGGTGGAAAATGGCTGATATAATCTACAGTGTCGACTTACGGTGAGATAATTGCGGTTTGTAAAAATAACAACCGTGTTTTTTTAAGAGTTCGGTAATCTCGGTAGAACGTCAATTTTTCAAAACGCAAATCATACACCTACTTACGGATAAAACAGCGTTATCGAATACCTGATTATCTAAATAATTTTTATCCTCAACGTCCCCTGCAATGACGAGTGAAAGCTATTTGAGGTCTTCACAGTCAAGCTTATCATTAAATGTCGACAGTAGGTATCCATTATTTTCAAAATGAGCACCCAATCCGAGGTTGCGGTACCTATGTTAAACGTGTTAAAGCTGAGGGGAAAAACTTGAAGAAGAAGAAAATTTTTACAGTTCAATCATTAAAACAGCAAAACTGCTAGAATCAATACCAGGCCATTCTGAAGGAGTTTTAAGTTTGCATCCAGGTTTTAAGGAGCATCCAGACTTGAGGGCTTGATTCCTGGAGGCCCTTGGAAAAGCCCCCACTGCGCGTGGCGATTGGTTCCAAATTGCCAGAATTGCTCTGTGAACTCACCTCAAAACAAAAATTGAACAGCGCCGCCTGGCGGCAAACCGATCAAGTCATCAGCTTCATCCAGACTTTGTCACATGTTTTTGTTCCCTTCACGTTTTTTCTCTTGTCAATTTAGATCCATTAAGGGGCACCTTGGCGGCTTTCTCAAGATTGTCTGGAGCCTTACGACCCTGTCACGACAACCTTATCCGGGGGATGGCAGTTGAGAGAAATAACCAATCGCAATCTTATCCGGGAGGGTTTGAGGGACGTCTAGTGACACTGATGGAGCTCACCGGTGATGTCCGTAAAAAGGGAGTTGCGTGCGGGATGATTTTATAAATTGATTTATGATATGAAACTCAAGAATGCTATTATCTGCTGGTTCTATGATGGAATACTCCGTATAGAGATGCCGGATGGTGTTTTTCTTGTGGGGTATGCAGATGACATAGTTGCGGTGATTAAGGCGAGGACTATAGAACACTTACAGTTCAAGCTCAACCAAACGATGCGGCGCATAATGGAGTGGATGCAGTCTAGATCCCTCTCCCTTGCAGTACACAAGACTGAGATTGTTATGCTCACAGGGAAACGGATTGATAGACACATACCCATGCTAGTCGACGGACAAACTATTGAATCCTCGGATGCGATTAGATACCTAGGAGTAATGCTCGACCGGAAACTAAACTTCTGGACGCACATATGCAGAGCTGCAGACAAAGCGGCTGCTGTTGTGGGAAGGTTGTCTCGTCTTATGGCTAACATAGGCGGCCCCTCCCCAGCAAAACGCAGATTACTCATGCGAACAGCGGACGCCATTATGCTATATGGAGCTGAAATCTGGTCGGAATCACTGAGGTTCCAAATGTATAGACAAAGGATGGAATCAGTGCAGAGGAGAGGAGTGCTGCGCATATGCAGCGCATACAGAACAGTATCTGCCGCAGCAGTGCAAACTATTGCTGGAGCAATCCCAATAGACCTCCTAGCGGACGAAAGGAGAAGAATTCACTCACGCAAAGGGGAAAATGCGCCAGCAACAGTGAAGAAAGAAGAACGGAGAATGACCATGGAGAAGTGGCAGGATAGATGGAGGATGGAGACCCGAGGAAGATGGACTGCACGGCTCATACGCGATGTTCGAGAGTGGTCGGAAAGAAAGCACGGGGAGACGAGCTACTATCTCACCCAGTTCCTAACAGGCCATGGCTATTTCCGAGCATACCTGAAAAAGATAGGAAAGACTATAGAAGCAGAGTGCATGTACTGCCACACTGAGGATGACGACGCCCATCACACCTTCTTTGTGTGCCCCCGCTGGCAAAGGATGCGGAGAGGTCTGATGGAGGAGATCGAAGACTTCGAGCCAGAAACAATTGTAGCAAAGATGCTGGCGGCGAAAGACAATTGGGATGCCGTGAACACTTTCGTCATAGCAATACTGAAGACGAAAGAGAGAGACAGGGAGTGGGAGGGAATTGGTGCTGTACCAACCCTTCCATCACCCCCTCTCTCATCTGACGAATGACCACCCCATGAAAAGGAGAAGAAACGGCAGAACAGAAGATCAGGACTGGTGGAGGGAATCTATCCCCCTCAAAAACAGGAGACACGGACTTACACCGGCTACAAGGAGAGGCCATACAAGGCCAACCAAAGGAACTGCCCTGAAGTAATACTAACTATGTAGTCCCGGGGCAGCTTCCTGAGAGATATCGAGGTGTTTTTTAGTGGGTAAACTGAGGTAAGCAGGACTCCCACACGAAGGGTGGGGACTTCCCCGCTGACAGTCCATAAAGGATTTTTCATCTCGTAAAAAAAAAAAAAAAAAAAAAAAAAAAAAAATTATCTGCTGGTTGCACAGCGTACACTGCTTCGGGGGACAAAATCAATCTCAAGTCTCAAGGCCTACGGCTTCAGAAGGAAGTTCGAACAAGTCTGCTATGCCATTGGCGACTGGGTTTAATAGGCAGAGAGAGTTGAGTAGGACTGTGCGTTCACGAAATCGCTCACCACCAGTAATGATTGAATTTGATGTGACTGATGAAGATTACGTTGTGTGTAGGGCGGAGAGTTGAAGGAGCTGTGTACCAACAGTATACCAAGTGTGTTGGTCCAACACTGCTAGAAGGGATTGTAACTGCGGGTATAAGTGTAGGTTTCCTGGGTACCACTGCGGCACAGACACCAAGCAGCAAAGTGCTACCTGGGGGCCCAATTTATTCTGTCGACAAAGTGAAACAGGGGTGTCCCCACTGTTTCGCAGATTGCTCTATCGACCTTCAACTCTCAACATTCGATCTTCAGCTGTATCACATGCATTTTGTAGACAATTCTGTAAACTATATTACTTATGCGGTGCCTCCCCACTTATGTATACATCAAACAACTAAAGTATGATTAGGTATAGCGAATTAGCAAGAAGAAAGGAGATGATAGGTACAACGCTCGGCCTCTTAAAACGGGTGGCAGGCAACCTTAGTATGGGGGATTTCCACGAGGACCCACCACCGACGAGACTCAACCCTCTCTACGGCGAAAACCTAGAGAGGAGTGAGCCCCGCAGTGGAGATAACCGGCTATATCAAGGCAGGATCCAGGATTAATAATTATTAATTATAATTAATGACAAGAATTATTCTTGAATTAGCCAAATCGCTCCTCTTTACTCACTTACGTTATTCCTAACCAAGTGCCTTGTCGTTCACTCCTATTCTCCTTGCAGGACTTAGCCATTTTTCTACATCACATCGTAAGGACCCAAACTTGGATTCACGCATCCTTATCAACTCATTCTCCTAATAATTAGCTAAATTATTTAGCTTCACTTCAACCCGTAAGGATCCCCAACTTTGGGTTACCGCATCCTTACCAAAATTATTCTCTAGTTCAATTTTCATTCAACTCATAAGGATCCCCAAACTTGGGTTCGCGAATCCTTATCAACTCAACCGCTAACTTCTAATTCAATACGAACAGATCCCCACGTGAGTTATTGCATCCCTTCAAGAATGCACTTTCGTTTTAACATTCCTTGTTATTTTTGCGCGTAACACTTTAATTTTGCAAATAGGGTGTTACCTCTAACGAAAAACGCATAGTTTTTGAAATATAGCGATTTATTGCCTATATAATGTTATAGACTGAAAAAAATCGAATTGGCTGATTGCGGGGGGCCAAACATTTGACTGGCATAAAAATTTGTCCATTTGGGTTATAATAGGTATGTGTAGTTTGGAAAAATAGGGTGTCCGTCTGCATTTTTGGCAGTAAGAGTTTATTTAAATCTGAAGTTTTGACAGAATACTCTCTCATTATATGCAATAATATTGCAGCGTTTTGTTGCACATTCTCGTTGACGATATTGCACACAATGCCCAAGCACGTAATATTACAAAAACGAACAAGTTAGACGGCGGGGGCGTTATATAACTCCTGACTCCAACAGGGTCCTCGCCGCCCAGGAAAGTAAAAATGGTGAGCGCAGTTTGAGGATCTTGTTAGTAATAAGCAGTTAGCAGAGATTTAAAGACTTGGACTTCGTCCAAGCTCTTTTAACGATTTATGGATTTTTCGACCAATGATACAAACTATCGATAGGACCTACATCTGTCAAATTGATTTTTCATGGGAATAATATCGATAAGAAAATCGTTGCAAATTTTTCACAAGGGTTTATTATTCTTTGAAAAAATAAATAAATAAATGATAACGGTGTGATTTTTGCCGACGGTGCAGAGGTCTCACCCTAACCACCTCATTAAATGATAATAATTCTGACAATACAAAATTATTGATTTAATTAGGTATTATAATAATTCAATAAGGTAATTTTTTAATTTTTTAAAATTACCTCAAGGTAAGTAATTTATTTAAATTTCCTAGTAAAGGGTTTGGACGGATGTGGGACACACAAAAATAGATTATGCTGCCAAAAAACTTCGAAAACGACACGTTCAAAAACCCCTACCGTAGCCCCTTTTTAGCCCCACGGGGTTGGGCGATCGGGCTGAAAACCTTGCGGTCACAACTAGAATCTATTAGGTATCTGATGGTATCCAAGTACATATATATTTATGCTCAATATTTCAGATTAAAAAAAAAATAATAATAATAATAATAATAAAAATATAAAAAAAATTTTAAAAAAAATTCCTTCTGCCGGATGGACCTTTCACTTTTGAAATCTACCCACCTAGAAACGTACCAAACTCAAGGCCGATCAAAACTCAAAACGTTCGACCCCCGTTGTATTATTCTAAGAATAATAAACCTAAACTCCACCTGCGACATGACCGTGTTCGTTTTTATAACGTCCTTGGTGATCAGGGCACAGAGGTTGTTGGCAATCGGCGTCTGAAAGTAGTAAACCTTGAAAGTGTTGAAAAATAGTTAGCAACGTTATTATGATCCATAGAGCACCCTTATTGCTCCTGGGGAGTAATTTGCTTGATAAGAAGGGGGGATGGGGCCTCAAAACCAAAGACATAGAGATATATATAGCATAATATGCGATCCCCCTTCTTATTGCTCCTGGGGAGTAATTCGCTTGATAAGAAGGGGGGATGGGGCCTCAAAACCAAAGACATAGAGATATATATAGCATAATATGCGATCCCCCTTCTTATTGCTCCTGGGGAGTAATTCGCTTGATAAGAAAGGGGTTGGGGCTCAAAACCAAAGAAATAGAGAATATCTGATATGTATCGCATAATATGCGATCCCCCTTCTTGTCAAGCAAATTAGGTATGCGTTACATAACGGTTATTGGGTAGCCATGTTTGCAAGCTAATGGACTAGGTCGTTTGGACGTTAGTAGAAGTCGATCGGTTAAAATCTGTAGAAAAGTTTAGGATATTAGATATCCTCACAATAACCGATTTTCACAATGAGAAAGCATCACTGTGCTCAGAATATAAAATGCCGAGGTAACTTTATCGAGCTCAAAACGCAAAATCGAACCAGTTTTCCCACTCATTTCAATTTTTAATTTTTCTCAAATTCAATGAATTTATACAGACCCAGAACCGGTTGACGACAATCGACGTGATGCAAGGTTGGCTCACTTTCAACTATCGAGACAATAAAAAAAGTATGGAGCGGTGCACGTCCCGTCCCACTCTCAAGGCCTCTGAATTCAAATCAAATTCAGATCTTACCCTGCGTAGGTGGAACTGACTGTAATTTTATAATGAACGGATATAACAAACGACCGTGTGCTATGCACAACCGCTAACATACATGACGTATTACATGGTACATACAGTATGTTTTACATGGTAAAACTCCCCTAATTAAGTGGTGTAGCTCCTTTTTCAAACTTTTCCAACCAAAAATCTTTTTTCGGTTGATTTTGAAAATTGTTCACATTTTCAAGGCAGTATACCGAAAGAGTAATAATTTCCGTATTCCCGAAAATCCGTCTATTGCACAATGTTAGGCGATTTGCGGGCTGAACAATGGACGAAGGCTGAAGTTCGTAATTATGGAGCGCAAAAACACTACAAGCAGAGCAAACGTTACATAACCCCGTGCGTCAAAATATTTGGTGATGTGGCCTGTTTGTCTGATAAAAGAAAAATGCCGGTAGATTAGCGTCCCAAATAACTTATCTATTTTGTCGAAGGAAAATTCAAATAGGATGGTGTTACGAGATGAATGCACGGGCGGTTTTTAGGTCCGCACAAAAAGTTCTGGATCCTTTTGGCGAGTGAACACTGTTTTAAAGCTCCATTAATATTTAACAAAAACGATTTGAATAAACGATGTACCCGCTTGCAGTATATCACGAATAAATTATAAAGACACGGGGAATGTATGTGGAGTAGATACCTACGTAAATCAGCTCGGGGGCCGCTCTGAGAGGTTGGCAGACGGCCAAAAGTGGCTCCATGTGGAAGGTGTTCCTGACGAATATGAGCATTCCGGTAGGGCCGGGTGTGCGAATGTCGTCAGACGGTGAATCGGAATGATCTCGTCAGTCCGACAAAGTCAGCAGAATTGACCAGCAATTTGGAGTCGGAATCCCAGTCCTTATGGGGTACGTAATTTGTATGGTGAATCCAAGCAGCTTTGCCTCGTAATCGATCTCGTGATTCGTGATAGATTAGGTATCAGACAAAAACACTTGAAAATGGACTAACGTCTGAATCATCCTGCACCGTGTTATTACAATTCGAGAAATTAGAAATGAATCATTTTTGTGGCATGAAGTATTTCACAGTATTCATCAAGAGTTTTATTTTTATTTTTACGGGGATTGAAGAGAGGGACGCTCGTTGCGTAATGAAGTTTACATTTTGCTCTGATTAAGGGGAAATTATTGAGAAAATTTCCTTCATTGCTTGGGAAAAAATTATTTTTAAAAAAAATTGAGAACACTGAAATTAAATTTTGCGGAGTGCATCAACACTGATTCCTACGTAGAGAAATGCGCAAACAAGCTGAATTCATGAGAATGAATTCCCGGAGAGCGGATTTTTGTAAGACCCGGCCTCCCATGGCAACAATTTGTTAGCCCTCTGATTCGTACATGTCCTCTGTAACTCTGCGGGCCATCCTGTGCACATCAGAAAGATGTTTGAGAAGAACGGGAACCACCTCACGTAAGGCCGAACTACCCACAACAGAAATGGCAAGATATGATCATGAGCCAAGCCGTTGAAAGAAGAGCAGAATGCGGAACCGGCGCTGAAGCACGAGAACAGAATGTATTCGGCCATAACTGGCCCAGACACAATCTAATGGCTCGGTAGGTACAGCGGGTCTCCAATGCCGAAAAGAGTTCAAGTTCTGAATTATAGCAAGGAAAAAAAGTATTGCCTTACTGGGGAAGAATGACTTTTGTCCGCCCATCAGGAACCGCCAAGGTTCCCTTGATCCACTGAAGGAATTTTCGTAAAATGTGGACATAATTCGTTTTTTCCTTCGGGTCTTCAATTGATAGCGTGCTGCCTGCCTCAAACAAAATTATACTCAAGATAATAATATTATCTTAAACAAATATCAGAAAGAAAAATGAAAACAAAAGTAGGAAATAATAATTTTTGTTTCCTACTTTTATTTTCCTAGCTTAAATATTATTGCACCCGTCTAGGAATCCAGAAGATCTCAGAAGAGTCTTACATGCCGTTAGATTTATCAGCAGTTAATCTCCTGTAGGTTTTAAATAATTGTGAAGCTCAACTTGTTGTGAGGTTGCGACAGAACTTCTCAAATATTTCCCCTTATGCCCTCGTTCTAGTGGTTATTTGGCTGTTGGGGTTCGGCGAGTGGCTTTTCTTTCTCTGCCTCTTCCTGCCGGCATTCACGGCCAGTGCCTCGATCGCCTTCCTAACCAACTCGTCCCTTGGGTCAAGATCCGGTGTCGAGTCCACGTTTGTCATCAGTTCTCTGGCAGGCCAACTTGTCAATGACAACGCCCACCGCTTCGACTGGATTTACAAAGTCGTCGATGGTATCGTGCTGTTTTCCTGCTATGAAACCATCAGCTGGAATTCCATCTTCTTTATTTTTTTATCGTGTTGCTTGGTCCGTCGGATTTTTTTGATTCATCATAAACGCTCTATTGCGAGCAGCTTCTGAAAATTTTCGTACATTTTTGTCTCTTGCTCATGCTGTATAGCTCTGCACGCACTCGGCCTGTTCTGTTATCGTCTCCCAATTGTTTTGTCTCAACCCATGTCCATGTCAATCTTGAAATCGGAGTTTTTAGTTTCAGATTCATACTTTAGAATCAATTGCTGTGCAGCCAGAATAAGCATTCAAGCCCTGTCGCAACCGCAAGGAAAGTCAGAGCTTCACAATAATTGTGAAATTATTTTTATATAACCCGATGCCTTCTACATTCAGCAATTTCCGTAAGAAGATAATCATGTAGGAACCTCCAGAGCAATAATTGCAATGATTATTACAAGATGAAATTTTAGAATTTACATTGTGACAGCTGCTCCAGGTGGACCAGTTGGCAGGTGGCCGCCATCCCAACTCTACAACAATCCGTCAACTATTTGTTAGTAAGTAGGAACACGTAGCATCCACGCCTGCTGTTTTCGAGGCTCACTCCACCTGTTCGAAGCTCAGCTCAGATGAGAACAAGAAGAAAGAAAAATTATGTAAAACGCTTCAGACGTAGACGATTTGTCGGTTCACTGGTTTGAAGAGGTGATGTAAACCGGCGGACAAAACAATGAATGATCAACTCTTACGTGAGGCTCAACACTACCACATCTAATCAAAAAATGGGACCCCAACCCCCGCCATTTCATTTTATAATTTGAACCTTTCTAAAATCCACAACATTTCCATTAAACAAACAAGCCTACAACTGATTGAATGAAAAAGAAAAAAAAAACTGCATCAAAGAGGGAAACGAGCGCCGTCCAAGTTGAAAGTCGTTGCTCCTCACCTGACCTCAAACACACCTCCCAAAAGTTACTACAGTTCCTGCATAAGTTTGACAGATACCAACTGTCAAAAGCGTTACGTCTGTGGGGCGATTATGCGGGAGGTGTTGCGTTTTGCGTCCCACTGTTAGAGATGTAGGACGAAAATATGAACCGCTGACCTGGCACCTCACCCTAATATATGGACTTTTTTTTAAATATTAATTCTTTCATATGCTACGAATTCACTCAAGTTCGATGGTGAACTTACGTTTCACAAGGGCGAATAGAGCAATGTGACTCGTAGAGCACGTGCCAGCTGGACGCACCTTACGTAACTTTTCATCGGCCCAGAACATCCAGCTTATGTAACTGTAGGTGTTTTACTTGAATATTGAGGTTCAGCAAAAATCGCGGGACATCAATGTTTATTGGGGTAAAATTATGAAGTTGCCAGAAGACCGTTGACGTTGCTACTGCATTTGTTAGTGTTTCCGGAAACGTTTCTTTCGACATGAAATGGAAACTGACCCAAAAGCTGTTGCATGCTCTCAATTCAGAGGCTATGTTTTTCCTCTCACTCTTGTACTATAGCTTGATATTCGTCGATGAGAGTGTTTATGTCTTCGAGGGCCAACTTGAATTCGGTGTGTTCTAAACCTTCACTGAGATACCAATGCAGGAAGGCTCCCTTGGAAAACATAAGGCGGTATTTCCTGGCCAGGCTTTCCCAACATGATTTAAGGCCAGTGTTGTTGGACATGAGGCAAACGGTACGTTTCATTTTGACGGGTTGACCGTTGAAAATGGCATGAGGGGTTTTGGGGCTGATGCCGATTTTGAATCCTGTCGGGATCCATGAGACGAGATCGACTTTTTTCTTTTTGATGTTCATGATGGTTTCGTTGACGTCTTTGGGAGTAACGTCGCCTCGGTATATCAGGCAACAAGCGATGTGGGTGCCTTGTTTGGGCAGGTCGGCCAGTTGTCCGCACGACTCAAAGGCCCTGGAGGTGATGTCGTGGATGGTGTAGGTGTCGGCGAATTTGGAGCCGACGACGGGTGACAAGGTGACGACGGGGAAATGAAGCCGAGGGTAAGGTATGAGGTTAGTGTGAAAGTCGTAGAAATCTGCCGTCTGCTGACAGTCGAAGCGCAACCCTGTCGTCATCGAGCTGACCGCCTGGCTGATCACATTGTTCATCATGTTTGTGCTAGCAGCGTCAACGTCGCACAATTCATGACAACTCTTGTAAATGGCTTCGTTGTCCACAAATACCACACACTTTGAGCAGTCCATGGAAGCGTGTGTGGCCAAGAGGGTATTGTATGGTTCAACAACTGACGTTGCCGTCTACAAGCAGGAAACACCCTTAAAACTAACTCACTAACTAGCTCGGATTTGAGAGAACTACCATTACCTTGGCTGAAGGGAAAACTGCCACCTGCACAAACGCTTTCTTGGGGAAGTTGTTGCCCAAATGCTGAACCACACGCGTTCCAAGACCTGACCCAGTGCCTCCACCCATGGAGTGAAATCCCATAAAACCTGTCACCATATCGGACCTTTCTGCTTGCTTCCTTATACCTTCACGAACAAATTTCAACGTTTTACGGCCAACTGAATGATAGCCTCTGGCGAAGTTGTTAGCAGCGTCTTCTACCCCTTTGAATATGAACTCCCTTTGGAAGAAGTTGCAATATTTCGTTCTCGATAAATTATCTGCAAGAGGACGTTTTGTTGGACACTAGGTTGCTTACTATGATCACGATGATTGAAATGCCACATTATTACCCTGAACCAAATTACCCCTTGGCTTGGGTTAGGTGCTGACCAATGACAGTTGACTCCAGATCCACCAGGATGGCTCTCGGAGCGTAACGACCTCCGGCAATGAGGTATTCGAAGAAAGACAAGTCCGTTCTGGCATCCGTCGAAAATTTGTCCACTTCCCCGTTCACATCAATGTTCTGCTCGTGCCCCAAAAGTTCCCACATAGCTGTCCCCATCTGCACGCCCGCTTGGCCCAAATGGATGGACACGACATCTTTCTGAAAATCATAATGAACGTGAACGTTGGCTCTCTCCTAGCTGGTCAGCTAACGGTATTCAGAACGTACCATTTTACAAATGTGATGGGTCTATTCGAAACGAAAATCCTTAGTGCAAGGGCAGCATGCTCTAAAATTTTGAGAACTCACCAAAATTTTTAAAGAGGAAAATTGTTTGTTCTGAAAGTTTAGTGTTGTTGTCAATACACGTTTCCTCCCAGGCTGCCAGTGGCTAGATCATATGCTTCTATAGTTATGCGTTGGTCAGTGATTGTTCTCCAAGTTTTCACGGAATACTGCCAATTTCAGTTCCTTCCACTAGAAACCATCTTTATGACTGTTTTATATGTGTACAGCTTAAATTGTTGAGTGATGCTTTTACGGGGCAGGATGACGGAATTTCAAGTGAGTTCAGGCCTGCATGGAGCATCGAGATACAAGTAGAGGATTCATCAGGTGGAGTTTCAGGTTGTGTGCTCCTGGTGGTTGACCTGAATCAATGGGGGCGGTCATCTCTCGAGAAGAGTTCGCGCCGGCGGTAATGGTGGTGACTTCCATGACGGCCTACATGAAAGTCCCTGGGAAAAGAAGCTACGCTAAGGCTGCTTACCGCCTCTACTGCATCACCGGTCTCTTCCACTTTGCTGCAATGTTCCTGGGCTATTCGGACGGTTGGAAGAAGCCCCTAGAAGTAAATCTTTTGAGAGGCATTACTTTTGTAAATAGGGCATCCAGTCATATTCTCGTCTATACAGATAACATTCACTTGGGCTTACGCTTTGGGGCTCCCGCTGATCGCCGCCGACGTCTGCATCGTCAACGGCGTCTTCTCTGGTCTGGCGACTCTCCACATCGTCGTCCCCTTCGCCACTCTCATCGTCTACCACTACGACTCACGCCAACTCGACCCTTACCTACTCGGAGTCTCTCACGGCTACTCTATGCTAGCTATGGTCGGCTGCGGCATCATAGAAAACCGTTTGGTCCCGATCGCCCTTACTGTCATCTACTATTTTACGCTATTTCAGTAAGTTACAATAGGACTATGACGAAACGGTAGGCACCTACCATATTAGACTACCAAGGCAAATACCTACCTATATCTCTTGAAGAGGTCATCTTCGGCGGTGGGCGCTTTCTATGTGAAGGCATCATCGTCTGGCTTTGACTTATATTAGGTCCTGAGTCCTAAACCTAAAGATGGTATCTTTCCAGCAGGAACCATAACTTCACAGAATAACCCAACGCATCAAAACTGAAAAACATTTTGGAACCGAGACCCAAAACACTGAAATTCAATTTCCCGCTGAGACGTACAGTAACTAGGGATGCTCAAAAAGAATCGATTCTTGAAAAAATCTATTCTTTTTTGAAAAATAATCGATTCTTTTAGATTCTTTATTTTTTGAAGAATCGGCCCGATTCGATTCTAAATTTCCAGAATCGAAAACCGATTCTTTTCTGCTCTTAACAAGAATTTTATATTCAGTTGCTCTGTAAAACAGATCCATTCTTATAAAAGAATCAATATTATTTTTTAAATTGAGTCACAGCAACGACCATAGGTAACAGCTGAAGAGATGGAAACAGTTGCACAACAACCACTGACACAACTGAAGCTTTCCTACCTACCTTTCCTACGTAATAGTGCTGGCTTGCAGTTGGATTTATTAGTAATTGGAATTCAGGTTTCGTAACGTAATAATGCTTCTTCTTCTTCTGATAAATTTGAAATTTAATAAATAATTTGGAAAAAGAATCGATTCTCAGATGTATCGATTCTTTTTGAAAAAATAATCACGATTATTTTCGATACTTTTCTAAATAATCGATTCAATTTTAATCGATTCATTTTTGAGAATCGGACATCCCTAATTACAGTTACTGTACCATGACATGGTACAGTAACTACACACTGTAACATCTAGGTAGGGACCCTACATACTAAAGGGACGGCAACAATTCATCGATGTTTTTTCCATCGATGGTTGGGTGCCGGTGTCGGTACAAAATCGACTTTTTAAGCCCGATATAAAGTCGATTTTCTTGTAACGATACCCATCCCCACGTATAATATAATATTATTATATTCGCGGATGTATACGTGGGGATGGGTATCGTTATAACAGAATATAATATTATTATATTCTGACTTATGAAAATTGAGAGCATTCATTTTGCTGAACTAACAACTTAACTTTGGCCAAAGCGCAAAACTTGTCACGCATTCTGTCGGTTGTGAACCTCCCTTTTTAGTTCTTGGGTAAGCCGCTAGAGAAGCTCCAAACGTCACCGGTCGCACCTTGGTAATCGATTCTTGAAAGAATTGATCGACTTCGTGGAACCACTTCAAGCGTGAATACTAAACTAACCTGTATTGCATGAGAAGTGCGATTTTTACCGATTTTTCATGTGCCAACAAATGTCGTTACAATTTGGCTTATCAGCAACAATACAATTTGTATATGATATATACAAATATACATGATATATTATTATGAAGTTTGGGGTAGTCATAGCTCATAATCGATTACGTAATCGATTGATGTCGTGATCGGCTCAGCGCACAGAGTAACAAGAGTAACCTTGTAACAGCGATAACTCAGGCGGGTTTGGGATTTGGTACCTAACGGCGGGTAAAATGTGGAAATCGCAAAGCATTACGCGGATTCGAGGCAGTAGTAGTAGTAGTCTGTGGGATCAGCAATAACTTTCTTAATTTGGTTTAGGGTTTCTTGAGGGTGGTATGTAGGTATAATTAGAACTACAGTATAATAATTATACTTCTAATTATTAGAAACACAAGTTGCTAAGATTATCACCCCGATCATCAAGATCGACGAAATACTACCTATATAGGTACCTAATAGAAGTAAGTAAAATGCTTATTTTCGTTGTCATCTTTTTCTACCAGCCTAGATAAAATTTGGTGCGCAAGTGGTCTGCGTTGGAGGACTTTTGAGGAGAAATCGTCTCCTTTTTTCTCCTCCCTTTTTTTTTCATTTTCTTTTGAGGTAGGTAAGTAGACCTATCTAAGTGAGGATAATGGGACGTTTGAAGACAAGACTTTTTGATCACAAGACTTTTACGGGACACTTTAAAAAAATTAAGGTAAAATTAAAGTTTAAGTCCTTAGGAGGCAGAATGCCAAATTTCATGACATGAAATTATCTGATACATCAAGTATCTGATACATTGTATCAGATACTTGTAGATACTTATAGATTCTATAACTACGGCAAGTGGGCCAATTAACGTCGTTTTTTTGAGGACGCAAATTTTAGAATGATCACCAGTTATAATTTATTGACTTATGGCCCATAAGTCAATATGGATATTATCCATGTGAAAAAAACGGGAAGGGGCATGTACCTGTATAATATATTATATCTCCAGGTAGGCATTATACCTCCAAACAGAATGGATTGTAGTTTAATTACCTACCTACCTAAAAACCAGCAAATTTTGGCCGGGCGTTTTGTGGGCGGTTTTGTGTAGACCAACGGGCGGGTAGGAATTGTCAGCCGTGATCGGTACATTCGCTGTGAGGTTATCTCGCTCTTACCTATTTATTGTTCCGCCGCACTTCGTTTGACCTATTTCATTATCCTTCGAAGTTATTTCACCGATTGTGGGCCCTAAAGAAAGTTTTGGGCGGCGGAAAAATGTCATCGGATTTGGACCAAGTCGCCATCGTCAAGTACCTCGTCTTGAAGGAGTTGTCGCCGGTGGACATACACAATGAACTGCGATTTTACAAAGGGACCGTCGCCCTTCCGTTGGACTCGATCGTCAGGCTCTGGAATGAATTTCAGGTGACATTATGGGGGATCGTGTAATTGTTAAGATGTCAGTGGGTTCTATTTTCTATGCAGAGCTGCTTCCAGACTGCGTTGGTAGGTCCTACAACTCAGTCAAGAAGCGGTATGATTAGGGCAGGACTTCCCAAACTTTTTGACCTGCGGACCCCTTTCCCGGAACAATATCAGGTAATATCTAAAGCAGTAGAATCTACTATATTGTAGTAGATTCTACTGCGGACCCCCCGTAGCGAGAAGGGCGTTAAAGACCGATTTTCAGAGTATTTATTATAGCGTCACCCATGAGTTTCACTGACGTTCGGCAACTCGTCTAACAATGTTATGACCTATCTATAGGGGCATAGAAACGGCTTACATGACCCTTATAAGGGTGTACACAACTCCTCAGTCAGATTTTTAATGTTTGGAGACTGCACCACTGAATTGAACGTAATGTGCTATCTAACAGAGTTTTAGTAAGCTCGGCAAACAACCACTTTTTAGTAAGCTCATCATTGGGATGTGCACTAACCTTCCGTCAAAATGATCTCAAATTGATTAATTCGTTGGGTTTCAGGGATTGAAGAAGGAAATCAAAAAGACTCAGGCGAACCACCGCAAAGTCAAAATTCCTACCGCCGTCGAGCACGAACACTTGGACTTGATGGAGACATATGGACACCATTTCATGGCAGGAGCGCTCAACTGATGCTCGTGTTTGGGATTTTCCCGGTGAAATCAGACGTTCGTACCTACATTTTGCAGACTTTGATTCGTTTGCTGCTGATGCATTGCAACTGACAGGCTTGGTCGTCAGGCTGCTCACGAAGGTATCATTGTGCCTATTCTGAATGACGTAGCGGAACTACTGTATTACCCGGATTGACTGAATACGTTTGACATCACAAGGGGTGTGGCAAAGTTTTCCTATCATAATAATTATTAGACAGTAGCTTACCGAACGTTGCTAATGGGGGCAAGCAATGCCTAAAATTTAGGCCCTAAATTGTACGAGATGAGGCCGTGAATATTCACTTATCCTAGTTATTGGGCTATTTAATGAATTTTTCCTCTCAGATTTTTAATGGATAGACGAATTTGAACTTAATCGTCCTTAAATAAGCTAGTGTGGACGTATCTTTCATCAAAGCAGGTGGGGGCTTCATGTCAGACAAAGTTTCCCAAATTTCCAAAGTGCCTGCCGCCTGGTCTCATTTGTGGATGTGAGGCTGATTTGTTTCTAATCAGGCGACCTCAAAATGTGCTGTTTATCAAGATGCTCATGAGACCTGATAACAAACCTGTAACAAACCTCCAACTATGTGAGGGCCTCTGTGGATTGAAGTAGCAAGCTTTACTGAACTGGGCTCGAGTAAGCTCGTAATATACAAGATGGCCGCCATTAAAAAAACCCTGGTTGCTCAATAATATTAGTTGACCTACAATAATTGTAAGTCAATTGTTGATCTCATTTAATTGTAATTATTGGTCATGGTCGACATTCCGTTGATTGATTCCGATTTTTCTGACTAGGAAAGACTTCGTATTTCTGGAGTATCATCAAAAACGTCCCTTCATTGGTCAGAACGGCCCGATTATATCTCCTCATTGGAGAGGGGTTTAGATTAGAGATGAGTAGCGATATAATAAATCCGATTTTATATTTAACCTGAAAAATCGTTTGTCAAAACGGGTAGCAAAGGATCGATTTTTAAAAATACTGCCGTTCTGCTCTCCTTGTTTTGTTTGAGAGATAATATGTATTGTGGGGGTATTGTACTGATGATGGTTTAGTAAACCGAAACGCGTCTACAAGTTATTATTTCATTTATCGTGGAAATAGACTACTTCGTTTGAAATCGTCTTTTTATAGGATGGATTCCCACTATCTCGCCGCATCTACCGTACGTTATGTTAAAGAGAACGTTCTGTAGAACGAGCAGGAGAAATAAAATATCAATAGATAGTTGTTATCATTCGTTACAAATTTATCCGACTTGTCTGGCTGTCTGGAAGACACTAAACCTTCCAAAAATGATTTGAAAATAGGGAATTTCGTGAATTTATTGTGGCAGGATTGAGTTATCCTACTAGGAGATTCCTACTCAGCGATTCCTAATCAGGACTCACATGTCTTACTCGAGAACCACCAAGGCTCTACTCAGCAGCTAAGGGAGGAATACAGAGACGTTTCTCAGCTCTGAGTCCGAATGGCACCTCAGCATATTCATAGTCTGCACTTAGAACGCTATCTTGAGCATAGACTTGAGGCCGTCTGAAATTCGTATTCATTAACCAAAATGGCCCAAAACAACTAAGGTCAAACTTAAGTTTTTATATATATTTACAAACATCTCATCATTTATTTAACTGATCACAATATCTCTCAATTTTGTCTTTCCGGTTTCCGAGGAGGGACAACTCCTCACAGCAACCATTTTACTAATGACCAAAACAAATCACAGAATCCGCAAAGAGGACGCATAGCACGATATTATAACCTCCGGGCTCAATGGGGGAAAAACACCCAAAACGCCAACAAAAAGAGAGTTTTCCCCGTTTTCAATGGGCAATTTCTCTACCATCATCTCACCTCAAGGTTGGACTCAAATTTCCTTCTCAAGTCCCCATCTTGAGGAAATGCTCACCGTCTATGAATTTCATTTGTTCCACATTTGTAGGTCTTTGCTTGAGACGGCGATTTGAGTCAGGATTTGCGACGAGATTTGAGCAACGTCTGTGGATTCCGCCCGTCTCTGGATTTAAGCTTAAATTGAGGCCAAGTAGGAAAGTGAATAAATCAATGAGGGAAGTGTATAAATCAATCAATCAAGTAGGGAAGTGAATGAGTATCTGCCACTTACTGAGAGCTTTGACAAACCTACCCTCAATTGCACCCATTTGCAACCTATGGTTTGCCCGAAGGTTATGCTGTGAAACTTGCCACCTCCTCAGATGTGACGTCGCGACTGTATAATATACGAGGAATATTATTCCTCGTCACATTTTCTTTCAACCTAAGTGCAATGCCCATTTGAAGAAAATCGAGTTCCTTAGTTTGGCATTAGTTTAGTCTTTCTCCAAATGTATCCTACTTATGTGAAGTCTCAACTGTTAACCACGGAATTCACCGTACTGTCAACCTAAACCGTTGTGGTTACTAAATGCTGTATCAGTATTCTAAACTCCCAATGTTGGCTCTTGTCCGCTGTCTCGTGTGTTCATAAAGTATGAGGTAATTAAGGACAAATAATAGCAGATTTGGCGTAGTGCAACGCGATAGACATCCCTATAATAGTAGAATAAGGATTTAGGCAACCTACTTTGTACAGCACTAAATTATATTTTGATGCGTGGCGCTAAGCGCTAAACAATTTTTATACTTGAAAACTGTAAATAAAGGAAATATATGAATGTTGCGTTTTTTTTTGTTCAAAACCCTTCCTATGGATTGGCATCAACTTGAGGGATTATTTGGAGAGGAAGGACCTTGTTGCCGTTTTCCTGAATCATCAGCCTATTGGATTAAAATGGGGCTCAAAGATGTCCCCCAAAAGGTATACTATTTGACCTCCATTTGACACTTACAAAATTTCGCCGTTCTTCCTCTTCTAAAATCCCACTCCCCATTAATATGTTCACTGCGATGATCTCATTCCAAGAGTACTTTTGTAGATTGGACCCTAAAACTGCAGTCAAGCCGAATTTCGTCGAAATGTGGGGCGTCCTCGTCGGAATTGGAAATTTGTTTTCGATCGTCGAATTGAGTTGACGCTTGAAGAGGTGAGTTCGGTGGAATTTTGACGTGTTTTCAATCGACGTTTGGTTATAATCGAAATATTCGTCAACTTGCAGGGCCCCTGAGATAACTGGGAATCAATCGAGGTCCACGTTCGACTGCAGGAACCGCCGACAAGTCTTCCCGCTTTTGGGACATCCTACCGGCCCCCAGATACGAATAAACCAAAACGTTTGTTTAAACAAATAATCTGGTGTTGGGTTGCGTGTAATATTTCATCTTGATGAACTACTTGAGCCAGACGCCTTTAAAAATAAGTAGTTCATAGCAACGTCTCTTTCTTATTGAACTTGTTACCTTCACTTTAAGACAGGAAAAATGAGAATAATAATTATTTTTTATAATAAATTTAATTATTAACCACCGGCCGAGTGAACCAGTCGATTGAAGTCCAAAACATTCCTACGTTTAGAAAACGTCTGTGTACACTGGGCCCTTGACGAATCTTCAATTCTGATTTCATTTATTTTTTTAGAGGACTTGGTTCTGGTTTTTGTCCAAACATCGATTATTCGTTGTTGATTGAGCCATATAATATTTCACCTACATAATATTATTCCTAAACTTCGGATTTGAAAAAACTAGGAGCTCGAAATCGTAGAAGCTTGCTGATGCTTGCTAACAAGCGGACCTCATAAATCTCAATCACCTCGGTAGGTATTTTTCCGAGTCCACTTTTCAGGTAGGTATTTCACTGACAAAGCAAAAACTTTGCCACAAAGAGAAACAATCACGATTTCTGATTGTGAAATGAACAAAAAACATTTGTCATGGAAGTTCCTTCTATCACTGAGATAATAGTGTGAAGCTAGGACAAGACGAGGTTCCGCAACCGTCCCGATTTTTTCTACCATCTCGGCTTCCTGTTTACCTACCACTAGGAGGGTTGATACCCCCCCCCCCCCCGGATGCGCGCAAATAGGCGCGTTTGCGCCAAACTTTCTTATTTTAAACGGGAACCCCTAATTTTGGTCTCGAATTTGGATTCGCGAGCCAATTTACGTTCAATAAGCACATTGAGCGCAATTTTCGATGAGTTCAAATTCGCGCAACTATCCCTATCTTCGTAGTTCACTGTCCGATAGAGTCGGCGTTACCTCTATGTCCTACCTGGAGAGCCGAATTTAGAATTCTGACGATTGGGAGGTTTTGACAGCGAGCGGAGTGAAAACGAATTTTAGGGATCGGCCGTTGGCGCCTGGGATCCTGCGTGAGTCTCAGCAGCGGTTTCAGCTTCAATAAAGTTTGTTGAAGGATCCGTCGAATACAGGTTGCTGCTGTGTTCATTCAAGATAGAAAAACTGTGGTGGACTGACCAATACGGGGCTTAATAGAATCGATTAGATATATGGGATTAGACTGAACAAATATTTTTTCACCACTCCTTATTAATTTTTATCTCAACAATCCACTTCAGCGCTCTGAAGACTTCTCCTGTTTTGAATTGTTTTGCTCAAGCGAAGCGGCTTAAATCTCATTTGAACTGTTTGTCATTCCAATACCAGAGCGGGTTTTCACTTGAGTCCTTAAATAACCCAATTAGAACGGAACCAGTTCCCGTACTTGGTGTTCCTGAGCTGAGAGGGAGCTCGACTCCCCCTTATTAGAGGACTGATCACCTGAGCCAAGTGGTGGCTTCCTCTGTCCTCGAGACACCTTCAGATCCATAATTTACCTAATCCGACCGGAAAGTATTTTCAGGTTTGCACGATGTCGTTTCATTGATGTGCTAAGGCAATTGGAGTACTTGACACTTTTTGACGTTGTCATACTTGCTCATTTTCGTTTATTATTCTAGGAATAATACACCTACGTATTCGCGACGGAGGTCGGAAATTCTGATCGGCCTCAAAATTTGACATTATACGTTTCATGACAGGTAGATTCCAAAAACGAAATGTCCGGGCCGTTTTGGGCAGTAGGATTTTGTTTTTAAATCTGAAATTTTGACGAAATACTCGATTTATCTTCTAGTTGTGCCCTCAAGGTTTTTAGCCCGATCGCTCAAACCCGTGGGGCTCTGGGGCTAAAAAGGAGCTACGGGAGGGGTTATTTGAAGGGTTTTGGCTATGGGATCGAGTTAGGTGTCGTTTTCGAAGTATTTTTGGACGTAGAATCCATTTTTGGGGGATCCCGGAACGATCCTATTTCACCGAGGGGATCTATGGAGCTACAAATTGGATTTTTGGAGGATTCGAGGGAAGTCAAATAAGCTGCGTTTTCCGAATAATTTTGGACGCATAATCCATTTTTCGAAGAACCACATCTATCCGAACATTGTAAAGATTTTTTTTGTTTTCCAAAAATATTTCCTTTTGTCACAGAATTAATTTTTGAACTTGAATTTGAGTTGCACCTACTCTTTATTAAAGAATAACAAACCCTTGAGTAAAATTTGCAGCGTTTTTAAAAATTATTTCCGCTGGCAGTTTATGGATGGTGTAAACGAAATTCTCTCAGCCTGAACGTGGTTTGTACGAGTACGTAACGGCCTTCGAGGACACACGAGCTCCTCTTGGACGGGTCTTTATGACACAATGGTGCTTGACTGGTTCTGGAATGCGCCTCCAAACTTTCCTTCTGGGTTTTGAGCGATGTCCTTCTTACCCGAAGAATGTCTCGTGGTCGTCTGGAACACTACCCGGGTGCTAATTTCGCTAATTACACTCCTAATTGCTGATGGATGGGATTTTGAAACCGAAAATATTTCCTATCGGTTTTCGAGCTGATCGTATAACAAACGTGCAACAACATCTCCAAACATTTTTCTCCGTGGATTTCTCAATTTTTTTTTTCCATAAACACAATTGGCACACAATTTTTGAGGGATTTTTAGCGCATTGGTTTTTGGCAACCTTGAGCCTGATGTAATTTTTAATCCGCGAATAGCTGGGCCATGGTAGTTTCAGATCCACGGACACACCCTTGAACCACTTTCGTTCTATTTTTCGTTTTTCTCGTCTGCCAAGTTGCACCTCGCACTACGACATTGACCTTGAGACAGTAGCTTCCTTCCTTTTGGTTTATTTATCTTGGAATAATGCCCCTATGTAATCGCGACGGAGGTCGAAAATTCTGATTCTGCCTCAAAATTTGACAGATGTCTAGATTCCAAAAACGAAATGTCCGTCCGCCGTTTAGGGCGGTCGGAATTTTTTTTTTTTAAATCTGAAATTTTGACGAAATACTCGATAGATTTACCATCTAGTTTTCATCCCTATCGCTCAAACCCGAGGCGCTCTGTGGGGCTAAAAAGGGGCTACGGGAGGGTATTTTTGAAGGCTACAGCCTTCATATATGAAGTCGAGTTAAGTGTCGTTTTAGAGGTATTTTTGGACGTAGAATTCATTTTTTGGGGTCCCACAACGATACGATTTCACTGTTGCGATCTTTAGGGCTTTCATGAGGCTACAAATGAGATTTTTTATGGATCCCAGGAGGTCAAATATTTTTCAAGTATAAAAACAAAAAAAATTTAAAAAAAAACTTTTTTAATTATAAAAAAATTTAAATTTTTTCACGTGCAACTCGACCAAGGGTGATTTGACAAACTTACGAGTACCCTCATGACCTCACAGTCAGGAATTAAAATCGTTCAGGACGACTTTTGGTTAATTTCAACGACGCGGAAGACTCGTTGTCACAAAAATTATTTTTGAACAGTTTTTCAGGTTGATTAACCCGAAATTCAGGCCCATGTTCATTCCTCATTGCTCATCTAGAAGCCCAGTGATTGCTTCTTGTGCCATATATTGAGACATTTAATGTAACGTCATTCCTTGGAATTATTGAACGAACGCACCCTCGTCTCCCTCAACCACGATGTTGACAGTTTCGAGGACGTCCCTCCTGGCGAGGGGCGCGGAAGATGTTTGCAAGGTGGAAAAGAAGCCCTCGTCAAAGGCCCCCCTCAAGAACTGCTCGGGCACCTCCTCAAGAAACCCCTCAGGCCCTGCTGGCCCCCAAGGAACTTGGAAGGACTCGCCCCCCAAAGTGGGGGCCCGGTGTCCGGCAGTCGGGTGCGGACCGCTCAGTGCGTCGCGAGTGGAAAACAGGTGCGTCGCCGCTCGATTCTGTTTTGGCACGCGCACGCCGGTAAACAAACCTTCAGGACACAGTCAAACGCAGATGTGCCGAAACAAACTAAAATTGTCCACAGTTCTAAAAATCAAATTTTGACAATTTTTTCGGTGCTAGTTTTTTGTTTGTTTTTCGTCTACCATGGAGGAGGACGAGGCGCCGGCGTCTCCCATCGAATTGGACACACAGCTGAAGTCTTTTCTTGAGCAGCAGGCTTCTCTCTTCCCACTAATCACTAGCGAATTCGAATCAGGTAGACAATTCAAGTATATTTTCCAGTACATAGTAGCAGTGTTCTGAAGATGTTTCACACCCCCTCACTCCCGAATCGTGCCAAGTAATTTTAATTCTCCCTCCGGAAGAATTTTCTGTCTGCCGAAGAGTTTGGCGGTCAACCGCAACTAGACCGTTTCACAGCAACGACTACCTCACAGTCACATGGATAATACGAGTAGTCGGAGAAGTTTAGAAACATAATAGCCTGGGAACCTGCTTGTATTACGATGCCAAGGGGTCAATCATATGACGGACGTGAGGTGCCAGGTTCCACGAACTTCGAATTCCTTACGAACATTTTCCCACAACGCGTTCTTTTGTGAGTTTTCAAAACAAGAAGCCTGCAGTGCTTGGTCGTCCAAAAATTACTGCTCAAATGCGTCAGTTTGGTACATTAAATGTTTTCCAGGAAGGTCGACAGATGAAATACCAAACTACCTCAAAATAGGACGTACACCAATGCACCGTGTTTTCAAATGACCAACGATTTTCATCGAGCTAACAACTGTTATTGAAGCGCGATTAAAATCGTTTGGTACCGAGTTACTCCAGTTGTTCACCTACTCTTGTACATCGAGCCAGAAAACGTTCTAAAATTCGCAAACCGCCCAAGTGGACCCCCCCCCCCCCCCCCCAATGCAGCATCAGCATGGCGCCCTCATAAAATAATCACTAGCTAATAAAAAGGAACTTTCTTGGTAGGAAGTCTTGTTCACAGTACTAACCATTGCGTGACCATCATCAAAATAGGGTTACCAACAGTATACCTGAAGCCCCTCTATCTCCCTCAATCGAGGAACGTCTGGCATTTCTCGCCGTAAAACTCTCCCAGACAGAATTTCTATGTTGAAAAGCGCAGTCAGAATCTGGTCATAAGAACATGATACAATTAATCTACATTTAATGTAGTTGCGCCCATTTGCGCGCACTTGCGCTCATTCAGGTACTGCCCAGTAGGAGGGTACCAGATCAGGAGTCGGTGTGAATGAAAATTGTATTCGTATTCGGGAATTGATGTTGGTATTAGTTCAATTCATCATCTGAAACATTCAACATTTGAAAACTGCCATTATTCTGGATTGGTTATATTCTTTTTCCAGACCAGCCAATTTGTTCTGTTCATCATTATAATGCTACGACGAGTCTTATACTCGAACATGTTATGCTCCAGGCTAGTTAAATGCATTATTCACGTGTTCTCTAGATTGTTTATGTCTTCGATGTAGGTGTGAAACGAACCTACGTGTGGGTGAAATATTAAGTTCCTTTTTTCGGTGTGTATTGGTGTGGTAGGGACCTCGTAGGGCGTTGATTTAGTGGTTCGAGTAAAGATAGGCTACTTCAATACTTCACGGTCGATCTTATCGTGTTAATTGTTGAAAGTACAACAGTTAGTGGTTTTCAAATTCCTGAGGCACCCGATGCGAGGCTGCGGTTTGTTTAACGTATAGGTCAAAGGTAAAGTGAGTTTTACATCAAGATTTTTGACTTGATTGGCCTAAAATGAAAGGGCGCTAATGAGATGGCAAACCGCTTAAGCCCAGCTTCTCATTTCTGATATCGGCATTTGATAACATACTTTCGACCTATTTGCTCGGATATAGCACATTTAAAACGTTAACATTTGGAGAACGGCCCACCCGTGAAGGCCCTGTGGTAATCTAGTTTTGAGTAAGAACCAAGTTTTTCAATGTGGAACATGATTGCCAAAGGTGCTGAGGTCCAACAATTTAAACTGTCTCTATAGATATAAAACAATCTTGCTCTCCTTGTGAATTCCCCCACCGTCATTCTTCGCCAGTTTAATCAGTCACACGTATAAATTGCCCTGTGTTGTGTAATATACCTTCAGTACAGCTAATTTGTTCGTATATCTGAAGAGATGCTGTTTCAGAAACTGTAATACACTTCACTGAATGATAAGGTGAAGCCTAGGTTAGTGGAATTCCTCTTTGAATGGATAAGAACAGAAACATCGGAAGTGGAAGTGTGATTGACTGAACTAGGCGACCAAGTCATTATTCTATTTTATCGTGGAAATAGACTACTTCGTCTGAAATCGTATTTTTTAAAAGGTTATCATGCTTTACGAAAGATGCGGAAACGTAAAAGCAGAGGTTTTTGACAAAGTTGACGTCAAAATAGGAACGACAAATCTTTGTAAAAGCCCCCTCAGAAAAACAAACTTAGACCACAGATTATTTTACCCAGGATCAATGATCATTTTTAAGATAAATTTGACCTCCAATGCAGTCAGTAAGACGTTTTTGTAAGCAGAACAAGTGAAGCATTATGAGACCTAAGAGCGTAAATGGCAAAATCATTTTTAATCAATGAATTCATTTCAGTGAATACCTTAAAATAATAAGAAGATAATTTAATCTATACCACTAATTCATATCTTGTCTGTGGCTCTGTATCTAACTAACTGGCAAAGTATGTCAGAAGCCTTCTGCTCTGAAATGGTTGGCGATAAAATACGCCGATTTTTTCTATCGTCTCAGCCTCCACGAGACCTCCGAGAGATGCGCGCATTTAGGCGCATTTGCGTTCAACTTTCTCATTTAAATGGGAATTCCTCATTTTTATGTCGGATTTGGATTCAAGAGTACATTTTACGTCCAATAAGCCCTTTTAGCGCAATTCCCGTCGCGCGCAAATCTGCGCAACCAGGGCCGTACCCAGGGGGGGGGGGTCAGAGGGGTTGGAACCCCCCCCCCCCCCCCCCGAAATTTTCCCAAAAATAAGCATTTTCAAACACATAGGAATTAAATTTACTCAAGTTATAATTTATCTTCATAGGTAAATAAGGAAGAGTACAAAACAATTTCTAGTTAAAAGTATACGTAAATAATTTATAAAAATTTTAATGTATTACAATTTTACAAACCCATTCGCGTACGTGGATGGACGCGGTCCACCGCTAACGGCGTAGACCCAAACGTTCCATTACGGAAGTTGCCGTAAAGCATGTAGTTTGGCGCTATGTATTACGATAGGTAGCAGCACGAAAAATGACCGCCATTCAACTTTGCAAATCCCTGACTATATTCTGTAGGTTGTTTTTCTATGTTCAATATGTTTTTATATGTTAAACAATGTTGAGTCTATTTGTATTGTCTATCTATTTATTTTCCTAGTCACCAAATTAACAGGGGAAATTATTTTTATGTTATTATTTATATACTTAGTGACACTAAGTTAGTGTCGTTCTAACTTTTGTCAATAAAAGCTTAAAATGGGTTATTTGACAATTTTTTAAAAAGTTTTATTGGGTAGGGCCTCCGGACCCCGCCTGGTGCCACAAACCCCTTTATATACTTAGTGTCGTTCTAACTTTTGTCAATGAAAGCTTAAAATGGCCTAAAAATGGGTTACCTATTTGACAATTTTGGTTTTTCTTGGAATATTAGGTACACCTATGTTTTCGCGACGGAGGTCGACGACTCCGATCAGCCTCAAAATTTGACATTATCCGTTTCAAGAGGTCTACATTCAAAATCCGAAATGTCCGTCCGCCGTACGCCGTCTGGGCCGTTTTGGGCAGTAGGAATTTTTTTAAAAACCTGAAATTTTGACAAAATACTTGGTTTACCATCTAGTTGTGCCCGCAAGGTTTTCAGTCCGATCGCCCAAACCCTTGGGGCGCTATGGGGCTACAGGAGGGGTTTTCTGAAGGCTTTTAGCTATGGGATCGATTTAGGTGTCGTTTTTGAGTATTTTTGGACGTAGAATCCATTTTTGGGGGTCCCGGAACGATCCGATTGCACTGTGGCAATCTATATTTCTTTCATGGGGCTAAAAATGGGATTTTTGAAGGATCCCAGGAGGTTAAATATTTTTCGAGTAAAAAAATAAAGAATTTTTGAAAAAACACATTTTTGAAGAAAAAATCCCCCAAAAAAATTTTTTTTGGAATATAAAAATCTAAAAAAAATTAATTTTTTTTTTCATTGACAGAATTAAATGTCTGTACAAGTAACCTATATCGAAGAATAATAAACCCTTGTGTAAAATTTGCAGCGTTTTTTTCTAAAGTTTTATTGGGTAGGGCCTCCGGACCCCGCCTGGTGCCACAACCCCCCCCGAAAATGTTTCCTAGGTACGGCCTTGTAGGCCAGTCACTGGAGACACTTCGAGGGGTGAATAAATGCATTAAATGTCTCAGTACGTTTGATTGTTTTATGTGGTCCGGTATGGTCCCAGTAGTATGTAGTCAATTTTGCAACTTCGAATCAGCGCCGCTAACCGAGGTGGGGGGTAAAAACCGCGCAATTTTCGCCCGTTTTTCGGTTTTTCGCTCACAGCGCCTAAACTATGCGTACTAGCGGTATGAGCACTATTAGATAATTGAAACTAGATTAAATGTGTGACAATTTGAGCACAAGTACAGCTGTGTAGGTCAAATACGTTCCGAGATACGACCTTGGAAAAATAGCCAATTTTTACCAAAAAGTGAAATTTTCAACAATGTTTCGTCTTTGAGAGCTAATATTTTGGTTGTGACGCATTCTGACTCCCATACTTTGGGGTATAGGCGTGTAGGAAATTTAATTAGCTTTCATTTGAGCACTAGTAGAACCATGTAGGTACAACAGGTCCCGAGAAAATGAATTTAAACCAGACATAGTGAGACCCTCATATTCACCTGCCAGGGAACTTGGTAGATTCCCCATGAAGGAACCTGGTTTTTTGTCCTCTTACTCGCTGTTACTCATTTTTATGTTGTTGAATGCTTGCATGACAATGTCGTGACATTGCCGGATCTGTGGGGGGGATGCGCCCCCCCCCCCCCCAATCACCGAGGACATGAGTTTACACTAGGAGTAATGGAAAATTTTTAATACAATTTACACAGGATAAAATGGGAAAACCCTTCTGTCCCCCCCCCCCCCCCCCAACAGATGATTCCTGGATCCGCCCCTGCGTGACATAGACCCTCTGTTATAGAGAGATAAGTCCTGGACCGGTGACGATGATGAAGAAGAAGGTCACTATTGACCCATTGACCATTTTCCAAAGACTGCGTAACGAAGCAGTCTGATCAAGACCTGAAGGACCAATTCAAATACGAACTAGCTCCATACCCAATGGCCTTGTTTACTGAAGAGGGGATGCGAAAAGGCACCAAATCAACCTTCTACGCATGTTTCCTCCCTCACACGGAACCAATACCATTGGGAACATCGACCTTAGTGGTCGTTGATGGCGGGTTTTTGCTCCACAAAGTTCTCTGGCACCGTAAAGACTCAATCGGGGCAATTGTGGCAGGATATATCAGCTACACGTTCAGTAACTTCGGGGGAAACGTGGCCGTCGTCTTTGATGGTTACCCAGTCGAAGGAGCTAGGAAAAGCACGAAATCGGCGGAGCGAATGCGTCGATATGCATCCCGTAAATGCCAGGACGTACAATTTGAGCTGTCCACATGCATTGCCATGCCGCAGGAAAAGTTGCTGTCGAACGAAAACAACAAACGCCGTCTCATCGAATTCCTGCGTACGGGTGTTGCTGCAGCTGGCATAGAGACCAAACAAGCAACAGAGGATGCTGACGTCGACATAATAAAAACAGCGGTCTCCAAAAGTACCTCATTCCAGCATGTGCTGATCATTGGAGAAGATGTCGACCTGCTTGTCATCCTCAACGGATCTGCATCTGCCACGAACAATGTGCGTTTCCAAAAAGGATCCTCGTCCATACAGTTCTCTTCAACGTCTTTCAACAACAGAGGGCTATTGATGCCGCCTCAGCTTGTCCTGTTTTTGCACGCTTTCTCTGGATGTGACACTACCTCTGCACCATTCTGGAAGGGGAAAACCAAGATTCTCTCCGCCTTTGAACGCGACCCCAGCCTGATAGACGAAGCCGCAGTGTTCTTGGACCCCTCTGCATCTCATGAAGCAGTAGCCACAGCTGGGGCAAGATGCTTTGTGGCTCTTTACGGAGGCAATGTGACAACCACCCTGCAAAGCCTTCGCTACGAGCTATTCGTCAAGTCCGCTGCAAACGCCAAAGTCGACCTGGCCTGCCTCCCCCCAACTGAAGAAGCTGCCAAATATCATTCCTTCCGCACTTACCATCAGGTGCAAGCGTGGTTGGGGGATGAGAAAGTCCCTACTGAATGGGGCTGGACACTGACAGAACATGGTCTGCTTCCCACCACCAGCAAGGCTGACCCAGCCCCCACAAAGCTTCTAAAATTTATCTCCTGCCGTTGCAAGAAAGGGTGTAATGGCGGTTGCTCATGTACAAAGGCAGGGTTGAAATGTTCAGCACTGTGCAAGTTTTGTGAAGGGAAACGATGCCTCAACCACCCAGCAATCGACATTGCTGATTCAGACGACGACGACGATGATGGTGATGACATCCCTCTGCCTATATCGAATATTGATGAGGATGGCCCGTGTCCTGCAAAACTAGCAAAATGGTAAGCACGGCTCATTATTTTCACTGACTGTACATTTCACATCACCAAATTATTCTAGTTGTAATATCGGCAATATATATCCAGCATCCCTTCACTTCAACATAACTAATTCAATGTATTTGTTTACAGATTTCACAAGCTGCAGCGTTTTTGGTGTACAGTCTCCCATCATATCACAAGAGCTTGCCACATTAATTTTTTAAATCACCAATTCACTGCTCATAATTAAATGTACGTGTACAAATAAATGTAAATATAAATATAAATGTAAATGTAAATATAAATGTAATGATTAACATCATTTGTTAAATATATAGAAAACATTTAAATGGATGAGCGTTTATTCACCAACAACCCAGGGTTTCACGCTAGGACGTGAGGTTGATGAATGTGATGGTCTCACTATGTTTGGTTTAAATTCATTTTCTCGGGACCTGTTGTACCTACATGGTTTCACTAGTGCTCAAATGAAAGCTAATTAAATTTCCTACACGCCTATACCCCAAAGTATGGGGGTCAGAATGCGCAACAACCAAAATATTAGCCCTCAAAGACGAAACATTGTTGAAAATTTCACTTTTTGGTAAAAATTGGCTATTTTTCCAAGGTTGTATCTCGGAACCTATTTGACCTAAACAGCTGTACTTGTGCTCAAATTGTCACACATTTAATCTAGTTTCAATTATCTAATAGTGCCCATACCGCTAGTACGCATAGTTTAGGCGCTGTGAGCGAAAAACCGAAAAACGGGCGAAAATTGCGCGGTTTTTACCCCCCACCTCGGTTAGCGGCGCTCGTTCGAAGTTGCAAAATTGACTACATACTACTGGGACCATACCGGACCACATAAAACAATCAAACGTACTGAGACATTTAATGCATTTATCAATGTCTCCAGTGACTGGCCTATTGTGCGCAACCTATCCCTATCTTCGTTGTTTACAGTTTGATTCAGTTGCCGCCCTCTGAATCCTACCTGAAGATCCCAATTTTAATACTAAATCCCGATAGAACGAATTCCGACGATCGCGTGCGTCTGTCTGATGTGTCTTCGACCTTATAGTGGCCGACCACTCATCAGGTCTGTGAGGTCTCACGACTTCGAGCAGTGAGGGTCTCCTACGATTTCGGAGGGAAGTAATTTTTAAGAATTCGGATTCCCTGGCCAATTTTACGTCCAATAAGTTGAGCGCAATTTTTGATGATCGCAAACCCACGCAACTCTTCCTATCTTCGTTGTTTACAGTTTGACTGAGTCAGCGTTTCCACTGTATCCTACCCCATCACTTATTTTGGCATTAAGCCCCCTGAATGAATTGTTGTTAGGACTGTAAATAAGCTGAGCAACTTGAAACCGGTCGCCAAGATCGATTTTTTTATATTCATCTAAATAAAAAAAAAAGTAGACCATCAGGAGAGGAGAGTCATTTCGCCCTAATCTCCATACCTACTCTAGGAAAAGGTCATCATATCCAAATCTCAATTTTATACATTTAGGTCATGCTATTGGTTAAGACCAAGTTTTTTTCGCCATCAACCTTGTTGCAGTTCTCTTGGGTTCTGTTTGGGCAAAGCCCACGTTCGACTTCACCAGATACCTGACGCATTTTCCACTCCACTTTCTATACGTCTAACCATAAAATCCTTTGATGGATCTCGTCTGGAGTCGGCTCGCATTTGATGTCCTCCGTCGCTGGGGTTCCTTTTTGTTCGTTTTTCACCAAATGACTCGAGAATTGGCGGAGGTTGTAAAAGCGGTGATGGGTGATGCCCAGAAGCTTCAATTAGAATTCTGCTCATCTAGATTGAAATCTCACTTGAAAGGCCAACCGGCTACAAGATGTCTTATTTTCGTCCTGAACAATTTCCTCGCGAAGGGTTTTCGAGCGCTTTCTTCATTTTCAATCGGGCCAAACGGGGCAGGTTTCGAGGTTGAGCGCATTTGTTATCAAAATGGTCATCATTGGTCACGGTGTCGTTGGAGGGCCTTCGAAATGTAAATTCCCCGACTAAAAAACTAGTAGTTTTCGGCTTCTATTTGATTTGGGTTGGTTATAATGAGCCTTCTCGGTCGTAGGATAGTATATCAGCCGGGGCTTAGGTCCTTAGGCCTTCGAGGGAACTGGCGTATCATGCTGAGAACGATGTCGCCATCGGTCCACGGTGGGCAGGACGTATTTCATTATGTGGCTACTTGATAATCCTGAGATTTCTCCGTTCGAGGTGTTGAGCCTCTTTGGAGCAACTTTTTTCGGAGATGAAGAATTTCATGTAAATTAGTAACTTCTAAAAGATGTGTATTGGGTTGCATTCGGAATTTGGAATTTATTGGGGCTCCAGATTTTTTTTTCCCCAGCATTTTTGTTGTGATCTTCCGGATAGTCCAAAGTGCTTTAAAAGAGTGACCCGGTGATTTCCATCTTGAGTAACTACCAGGAACAAAAACCTGCAAGAGGCCTCAACTCCAGGGGTTTATAGCCATCAATAAAATGGTTCATAGGAGTTTCGGGCTTCTGGCGGTGAAGAAAAAAACAACTCTGTTTTATTTTTTTATTTTAGTTTTCTTTATTTTGTCAGCCTTCGCTTAACGCTTGACTCTCTTCCGGCGTTGGCGTCTCCAAGTTCTGGCGGTCCTTCCACGCGTAGGACGACGTCTCGTGGGGGTGACGGCTAGTCAATACTCGGACAATCTCGTTGAGAACCCCGACGTCGGAAACCGGGTTGTCCCTGAAGTCGAAAACTTGTATTACCCGATTGACGAGGGCGAGACGGAGAGAGTCGCCTGCGAAATGGAATCCATTTAAGAAGAAATCCTTCACTGGTAGAGCGCTACAGTATCGTGCACGTACCGGTTGATTGAATTCGGCAACTTCTCAATTCGACGGACTTGATCCAAAAGTCGTTGAGGAGGGCGTCCACTATGGCGCTGAGCCCTACGCTGGTGATGTCGTTGTAGTTTAAAGCTACTTTTTCCAAACCCTGGGAACATTGGGTGAGAATAAACTGCTCCGAAGTGAAGTGCCATCACTTCTATGGGAACTGAACCAGATTCGGGTGTGTGTGTACCTGAGCGATTATGCTTTATGCATCTCTATTATGCTTTATTTGAGTTTAAATTGATGTTTTGGAAGCATATTATGCTTTATTTGAGTTTAAATTGATGTTTTGGAAGGGAGTCACCTCTGACTCTCCGACTTCGTCCTGTTGGGAAGAGGCTGAGCTCCGACCCTTCACTCACAGTGGGCAAAAGCCGAAAAAACCCTCAAATATGAAAATTAGTTTTGCGAACTTTTTCCCATAGTTCATAATAATATTATGAAAATATTATATCTTAAATAGTTTTAAAATACACCACTTTAGCGTCCTGTTGGGAAGAGGCTGAGCTCCGACCCCTCACTCCATTTTTAAATGCGACTCACAGTAGGCCAAAGCCGAAAAAACCCTCAAAAATGAAAATTAGTTTTGCGAACTTTTTCCCATAGTTCATAATAGTATTATGAAAATATTATATCTTAAATAGTTTTAAAATACACCACTTTAGCACAGTAGCCGTTTTCCTTTTTTTTTTCTTTTTTTTTAAGACCATACTCTGGGGTACACAATATCGCGAGTTATGCGTTCTATTCAACTGTGCAAATTCGGACCATTTCGTTGCAGGTTGGCTGATTCTATCAGGATTTGTCATTAAAAAAATATTGAAGAACGGCTAATAATTTTTCTGGCTAATTTTGTGTATCAGAATTCAATTCAAATAGGTACCCTGACTAACAGTAAAAGTAGTTGGTAGGTAGTTTCATAAAATATAAAAATTATGTACTCGAGAGATTGTGTACAGTTATGTGGGCCTTGAAGGAGTTCTCTCTTCTATGCAGTAACCCAGAAACTGAATTTTCAAACACTGCTGATTACATAGGTACGGAGCCCTACAATATCGACTGTGTTTTTACTTCAAATTCGGGATCAATGATCCTTCGGAACGACTGGGACCCCAAAAGTTTGGCCAATTCTCGCGCTCCAACGTCTCCGACGGCGTTTCCCGTCAAGTCGATTTCCTTCAAAGACGACGTCAGGCCCGACCTCTGCAGAAGTTTGCACCTGAAAAAAATAACCCGTCATGATTGGCCGCACTTCTGCTCCCGGTTCTTCGTTTGTTAGCTCACCCGTCATCGCCGATCCGACAATGCCTCAACGACACCTTGCTCAAACTCGATGACGCGTTAAGATTCAGGATTTTCAACCACCTGCCCACAGGCATCCCTTCGAGCTTGAGCTCTTCCAAAGATTTTTGCACCCTTTCACCGACCACCTAACGGCAAATGATTGACGTCAGTGATTTAAATCTATTTGTGAACACGCTATCGAGCTCGAGGTTGTATTTTTCCATGACTGACTTCCCACGTTAAGCTCTTAATCGCATCGTGGAATTCTTGTTTATACCTACTATTACAGAAGAACCTACGTGCGGAAATTTCGTCGACCCCATTCGATTCAACGTCCAAAATTACATCGGAAACGGTACCTCACTCGACTCTCTGGTAAACATACTCCAAAAACACTCTTTGTGGCCCCTGAGACTTTATCGTAAGCTTTTCTGATAAAAATTTAATGTGAATCCCTTGATCCGCTGCAGGCCGTTTTGATAAACCTTCTTAATCGGACTTCTTCGGTTCTTTACCGACATGATTAATAAATTAGGAACCTCTTCCCTGGAGAAATCAAGTTGCCCAACGCGGGAGTAAACAAGTTAAAAGTTCAATACGAGATGTGAATAACAATAAAAGATTTGTTGGAGGCTTACACATATGAACCTTGAGATGGCGGGTGAAACTATAGACCTTGACTTCAAACAGAACAACCGAGCTTTTCCCAAAATGAAAAATATTTGGGCGCCACTTTCACTTTACACAGGCTTGGTTCCGGAGAATTCAAACGGATAAGGCATTATTGCGCCATTTTAAAAAGAAAACCGAAGTTTGGCAGTAGAAAAAGACTTTCTTTTGCCCTCAGCTCACTCCCGTTGTTGGAAAGGATCGTAACATATCCAGGTTACGATCAGTAACATTCTCCGGCTAATAACAGCAGCATGTCCACGTAATATGCCTCGGTCAGTAACAGCAACATGGCCAGGTTACGATCAGTAACATGCCCCAGTAACAGCAACATGGCCAGGTTACGATCAGTAACATGCCCCAGTACGTAACTGCAACATGGCCAAGTGTGGTGAAACGGCCTGTTTATTTTGGCGAAACGACCTGGATTTTGTCGAACCAGTCAATTGATCCATCAGATCCGGAAAAGATCCATAAAACTCCCATCAATTTAATGTAAGGTGGATGCGGCGAGATAGTGGGAATCCATCTTTGAAAAAAAGACGATTTAAGACGAATTAGTCTATTTCCACGATATTTGAATACTTCGGATATTTGAATACTTCACTGCACCCAAAATTTTGCTCTGTTTCATCAAAGTTGTTGGAGTAAGAGGTTATTACACCCTAGGGATGTCTGACACATCCAAAGTATCGATATAATATCGTATGGATAAGTCTAGTAAGCATAAAAAAAAATATCGATACGATGCTTCCAAAAAGTATTGATATTTTGAAGTAACGTTCCTTTTCTAAGATTGGTGGAAATGTCGTTTTTGTTTCTCTCCTTCAGCATTCTTTAATTTGTTGAAGTGGTTGGTCTCCCAGCAATCTAGGATACCGGAAATGTATCGATACTTTTTCGACATCCCTATTACTTCCCTCTGAATTTTGAGGACCTGGGCGCCCAGACTGACGATGACGTGTAAAATTCATGATTAAAAGGGATCGTTACTCATCTAATTAACTCAGTTTACACCACAAGTTGTTGGGATAATCCCCACCTGAGAATGTTCAAGCCGGTTCCTTCTCAACTACAGGATAAAATGCTACCACACCAGTTGTCTGCACATTAAATTTAACGGCGTACAAGTCGTCCTCCCTGCGTGGTCCGTTTACCCGTGAAATCTAATCGATGCTCTAATTTGTTGCCCAATTTGCATTCCATCCCCTAAAGTTGACTGATCGCTCCGCAGGTTTGTGCGTAGAAATTTGAATATTCGGAACTTTGTAAAACTTTAAAGTAATTTACATACCTAATTTTCGTACGACACCATGAAGCAATAAAAAATGAAGTTTAGGGAAGAGATAAAACTCCCTCTAAAGGAAACCGCTCCAAAGGAATTTGTTCGCATCATTTCTCAATGTTGAAGTCATTAGTCATAGTTTGATTTATATAGCTGAAAGACACTAGAAACGATTAATCAACATTTGGAAGTGATGCAATTTATCAATCAGCATATTAGCCGCACACAGACTCTCTAATATGCTGATAAATTGCATCGCTTCTTTTGGTTTTTTAATCTTGGAATAATACACCTATGTAATCGCGACGGGTGTCGAACGACTCGGATCGCCCTCGAAATTTTACATTATTCGTTTCAAGAGGCCTGGATTCCAAAACCGAAATGTCCGTCCGCCGTCCGGGCCGTTTTGGGCAGTAGGAAATCTGAAACTTTGACAAAATACTTGGTTTACCATCTAGTTGTACCAGCAAGGTTTTCAGCCCGATCGCCCAAACCCGTGAGGCGCTATGGGGCTAAAATGGGGCTACGGGAGGTTTTTTTTAAAAGGTTTTTGGCTATGGGATCGAATTAGGTGTCGTTTTTTATGTATTTTTAGACGTAGAATCCATTTTTGGGGGTCCTGGAACGATCCAATTTCACTGTGGAGATCTATAGGGCTTTCATGGGGCTAGAAATGGGATTTTTGAAGGGATTTTTTTCATTGACACATAATTAAATTTTTGCACAAGTAACCTATATCGAAGAATAATAAACCCTTGTGTAGAATTTTCAGCGTTTAATTTAAATAATTAAAACTATTTCAGTTACATTATAATTTTTTTAGCAGAAAGGAACCACGCTTACGGGGTTTGTAGCTTACTTTCTGCTTCATGTGCATTATTGCAAACTTCCCGTACCTACAGAGAAGTTGTTCTTGGCGAACATGGAATTAGTCGAGAGATTCAGTTGATGTACCTACCTTGCAAGTTCTTTCTAAAACATAAGAGGAAAACACTGCTCGGCTTCCGGCCTCTTTGGCTTTTGAAAATGAATCCACGTCCTTTTGGACAATCGCCGGAGTCAATTTGGTCGTATAGCTCAACTTCGTGAGCCTTTGATCCCTCACCACTTCGAGGGCTATCTGTAAAAGAGAAAATAATTTACGGGCCGAAGACGGGAAACGGGGGTTTCGAAATTCTTTTCAAATGTTAATTTTACGGGACGCGGTGAGACGGCTGAATGGGGAAGTACGTTTTGGGGAAGAGGTCTTGAATAGGCTGGGTGAGTGAGGTACTTCATACCTAATCTTGACAATAAGCATGAAAGATAAACCTTTGGGTTGTGCTGGCGTTTTCATCTGAATGTATCGTTTCACTTTCCAGCAGGTTCTTCATCGAAACAGGATGGCTCCTTATGGCTAGAGTAAATTTGGTCAGGTGGTAGGACGATTGACATTTTGAAACACGTGGTCGAGAAAACGTTAACATTCAAGGAGGCGAAGCTTTGTTGGGGACCTCGTGTTTTGGTTGTTTTACAACCTTGAACAGAAACTTTGTTTTTCGCAGCGGGCTCGTATCTATTTAAAATCTACTCACCTTGAGTTCTTCTAGTGTGGCTTTATCACAGACATAATTCAACTCTCCTCCTCTTAAGCTGGGCCCCAGATCTCTTGTGGCTTCCATTTCTTCTGTCGTCATAAACTCGAGTCTTTTAACACACAAAAAAAGGATCTGTGGACCTGCAGTCGAAGATGGTGATGGAGATTGTGTACTTTCTTAAGTGAGGTCTTTCAAAGGTTCCCCAAAGCGCTGAGTACCTGTGGGAAAACTTATTATTTTTAAGACCGCGAAAAAATTGACGCGATCGGGATTTACGTATCACTTGGATCAATTTTACCTTAGTTATCGATTTGTTTCAAACTACCTTTAAACGTGGAACTCGGTAACACGGGCAATTTAACTTGTGGACGCGACAAGAATGGAAAGCGGTGGGACGAGAAGTCGGGTAACATGAGAGAAGGAAGGCGTCGATGTTCCTGCGGTCAGAAGACACGTGAGAACATTCCGCCCCACCGATCGCACAAAATTCGAACCAGCCCTCCGTTTCGACATCACAAATCCCTCATTGCAGCCGATCCTGCTAAAACTAACCTGGAAGGCTCTTGAAGTGGTGGATGAACCTCAGACATTTGAGACGACTGCCGCAAATGGAATTTTCACTAATTGAGCATAGTCATCAAGTATGTGTACATAATACGTCGCGGGGCAATCAAATACCGGGTACGATTAGGCGACTTCGTCGAGGCAACTTGACCAGATAATCGCTAGTCTCTTTTAAATATACCAGTCACGCTAGCGTGTCAGTCATGCTAGCATTTTTTTTAATGGCTGCACTCAGCCATTCTCGAGGAAAACGATGGACGAAAACCACCTGAATCATATTCTGAATTATATTTGATTACGAGCAAAAGGACAAGTTCTAAACAAATAATACGACATGGTTGTGTTTGGCACGTTTGTTCTAACTGGACGTTTTGGTCTTAAGTCTATCTGGTACATCCTTATTACCGTAAACTGTCGCAAAGAGTTGGACGACTTCCCTGTAACGACCCCATGAGAGACATAAGAGCAGACTTTAACAACTAAGGAATTATTTGATTGCTCCTCTTCGGAACTTCAGTATTGGTTGGTGACTGGACGAGGGTAAGTGAAGACGTTGAATACTTCACTCCATGGGGTAGCACCACCATCCTTCATACCCTGGGACTTCACCTTTTTCTGGGCCCCCCTCAGTCTAAGGGACACCACCTTGATGATTGCCGTCTGCAGGCAAACCCTTGTCTACGCAAGGAGTGAATAGGGCTTTTTCAATTTTCTGGCGAGAGTCATGGCTATTCTTTTCAGGAAGGTCTGGAGTTCCATATATCATAATATCTGGATAATATATTATATGGCGCCGTCGGCTGAGCATATAAGTGGGTGAACAATGGAGAAGGAATTCCCATCGCGTCTTTAGCTGCCCAGTCATACATCTAGTGGTTTGCCTCGGCTGCTAATCCAGGGCATAATAAAGTAGAAACTCCTCCTCAAGAACAGGAGCAAGACTCCACACCTCAACAAACCCCCATACCACTTTATGCAGCGTGAACAGATTTGCTCGTTCAATAATTCAACGACGCAATTATTGCAGCAAAATCCTTGGTCTTGACTGCTGGTGTATGTGGATTGGAGAAGGTTTCAGAAAGTGAAGTGACCCCTAGATAAACATGCTCGTTCCTAAGGTTTTCATCGTCCAGACACCATCTTGGACTCGGTTGACCCTGACGCTCCTTGGCTTCTACATTTGCCTGCATTTCCCCTCAGTGTCTCTGCGACTATCTCCAAGTCGTCCACGTACATCAGCACCCTCATACCCACCTTCACTTCAAACAGGACCTCATAAAATCATGATCTCAAAATATAAGAAAACACGGAGGTAAGAAAACCGCTGGTCTGTAATTTAAAAAAAAAAGCATCATGATGGTTTTGTTTGGTGTTTGCAACACTTCAGTTTATTCCTTCAAGATCGGCATGCACTGTCCACTGTAACTTTTGTCGTCTCGCGTAATAACCTAGCCCTCAGAAAATCGACCGGCTTAAGCCGGTTCCTTCATCAATCCTGATTTAACGGACCAATTGATGAACTGCCGTGTTTAACTAAGCGAAATTTGCTTCCCTCTTTCGGAGGGCCGGTTTAGCTTTATTAGTCACTTGCCATCAGCATCTTATGACCTGAATCACGCGGAATCAATCAACGTCGGTTATTAATCACCCGTTTAACATGCTTTGAATATCCTTGAAGTTGCCGAAGAGTTTTGGTTTCATACAGATTGTTACTAACTTATGAAACGCTGTTGACATGAGGTGTGATTAGTTCTTTTTCTCTCAACTCCTCGGGCTTAGACCCCATTTGACGAGAAGTTGATAATTCCCGGTCACGGCATGCCGTCGATGTCGTAACGAGGACCATTTTGTGTCTTGCTTGTTTCCTAGTTTAGCGTTATTAGGGTAAATTATGTGGTATTAAGCTAGTAAGATTTTTAACTAGGGTTCTCTGGTAGGGATTGCATGAATATGTTCATTCGGTATCCAGCAAGAAATGTGGAAATTATCGTGAGCCTCCTGTGAGATTTTAACGTTATGAATTTATAATTCAGTGTGGGTGGTGAATCCTGCTTCGCTCCTCGACCGGACTTCAACAAATTCACCTCTCATATTCATTCAACCGGTCAACACCATCACTAACATTTATAATCCAATGACAAACGATCTGATGCAACATAAGAAACTTCGCTGAGCCTTGTTATGTTTACTGCGTGGCTAAAAAGGAATGAAGAAGCCGTTTGTACGAATATTCTCTCTTTTTAGTTGTCTTATTTTCTTTTTGGGAATCAATCGCCTTCACGTTCAACCGTGAAGAAGCTTGATGGGGTCCGCCAGTCTCGAAGCCCCACCTACGGCGAACCTATCATGTTACCCGGACGTTGCCGAACTCGAGACCGCATTTCTGACTGGCTTTATCGACACATCGTCCCTTGTGAGCTCATTTCAGGGAGGCATTCTCATTGAAACGGTTCCCATTTGACTATGAATGGAACGTGCGCCCTACGAATGTTAAACGAGCGAGGGATTCTATGGGCACCATGTTGTTTCCTAATGAGTGCATCTATCGCTATCTAATTTATGACGCATTATGGTCCTGAGAAAGGGAATATATTGACTTGGGAGGAAGTGAGCTGGTAACGTGGGTTGAATCCCTCGATAGTATCGAGTGGATACAGTCCAGTGACTTTTAGAAGTCCCTATATGGTCCATAGACATGATCCATGGACCACAAGGGCCATAGTGAAAGTGGACATACCCATCCAAAACTTCCAAATACGGTAAATTTCCTCCTCGTTGTTTTGGATTTCTTTGACGTGTACCACTCATTTCGGGCATCGGTTATTCCACCATCGATCGTCCTACGTCCATCTTTACGATCTCTATAGAACCAGCTTCCAGCCTCCCCGCGCATTCAAATCACCCGACCGGGAACCCCAACATCCTTTACGTACTTCAAGGATCCGAAGATTTATTGCAAACAGGTTTACCGTGGAAACCAGCAAGGTGGATTGACATTCTTTTTCCCTCCCATGTAAAAATTCCATACCTGCTGCCTATGTAAATCAGACAGGCGAAATCTGAGTATGCATAATTATGTCGCTCCTCTTCTTTCAGCTTCTTTCTTCTTTGCAGTGAAAAAATTGACACCGGTCCGCATCGTCTATGTTAACATGTTTATTTTGCCCCCTACCCGTTGTTTTTATGACTAGTTAATGCCGGTATGTGTTGTGTGTTGTGATGAGTGTGCATAATGAATGAGAAACTCGTGATGACGGCATCTCGTTCAGCGGGTTCCTTGAACGCCTGGAAAGAATGATCAACCTCGTTTGAATTGCCTCAAAATTTGACTATAATCTTATGCATGTGAACATTGGGCCGCCGGAATGCCAAGTGGTCCAAGCCCAAAATTTCAACTTTTCAGGAGTTCGCGTGTCTCTTGTTTCGTAAGTCTCCCGATGAGTCTCTTGCCCTCCGGCGTCATTATGTAGATTGTGAAATTATTTTTTGATTCGTCATTCTTTTGTAAAGATTTTGTGAACAGTTTTTATATTTCTTTTATCAAGGATATTTGACATTTTATATGTATTTGCCTTGGTACACAGAATCGAAAGGTGTCACAAAATTTGACTTGGTATTTGGACACAATTTAAAGCCCAGGCACGAAAATCTCTTCTGCTCAACTTGGAAACCTGAATTCAGCCCTGACATATGCACGAGTTGGGCGTCCTACATGCGATCAGCCATTCTGTACTTATAAGAAATTGTCCTCACACATCTGTAAGGCTGTATGATTGAAGAAGAGTGAATATTATTAGGGATGGAAAGACCGTGACCGGATTTATCCGATATCCGGATATTTCTTTTTAACTAGCACTCAGTCATAAGGCCTCGCTTCGCTCGACCGACCACTTTATCGGGCATCACCACTTTCTCGGTCGGGGGGGCCTCGCTTCGCTCGGCCAAGTGACAGTCGCTCAATGCGCTAAATTTAACAGGCGTAAAATAGGCCGGGGAATAGAGAGAGAAATCATCTTCCCACACACCAGAATATATCCGAAATTAGCGTAGAATGAACCGTTTCCCAAAACTGCCCCCCCCCCCCCAAAGTTTCCCCGCCACCACCACCTTTCTAAAGTCCCTGGCACCCTCTTTCCAAGATTTTCATCCCGATCGCCCAAACACGTTAGGCGGCCAAAATGGGGATACGGGAGAGGTTTTGAAAGGTTTCGGCTATGGGGTCGATTTAGGTGTCGTTTTCGAAGTATTTTTGGTCGTAGAATCCATTTTTGGGGGTCCCAGAACGATCCGATTTTACTGTGGGGACCTATTATAGGTCTATAATAGAAAGCTCTATAATAGAGCTTTCATGGGGCTATAAATGGGATATTCAAACTGAATCTTCAAAGGTTCCAAGGAGGTCGAATAAGGTTTCGTTTTCCGGGTGATTTTGCCCGCCAAACCCATTTTTTGAGGTCCCAAATCTGTCCAAACATTGTACATATCTACCTACAGAAAAAATTGTTTTTATTTATTTATTTTTTTCGAAAACATTTTCTTAATGTCACAGAATTTTTCACAATTAACCAACATTAGAGAATCATAAACCCTTGTGTAAAAAATAAATAAATAAATAAATAAAAATAAAAATAAAATAAAATAAACAGCGTAGAACAGAAGTAATAATTTTTATTGTAATCTTTTCAACAAAAGTAATGCAATTATGGTAATCTTTTCCATCCCAATGGAGTTCTACGAACCGCAAAGTGCAACAGTCCAAAAATTGGAAAGGAAAATTTTGAAGCCCTATCACACGCTGATTACGCAGACGCAGAAATAGATCGGGTTTGGCCAGGGAATCAAGTGAGGTATCGTTTTCAAAGTTTTGTTCGTAGAATAGACTTAGGCAAGTCCCACTTCTACAAATCAGCTCTAAAATAACAATAAAACCACATGTAGTCAAGTTCTCATTTGGTTCCTTCTGTGGTCTTCTTCATCTTCTTATTTCCCTTCTATCTGTATACATGCTTATAATTTATTCTTAAGGGGGAACCGGAGTGGATTTGCCGAACAAGTGTGCGAGAGAGAGGGTAGATGCTCAAAAGTAGATCCAAATTAACTCGGCATCTAATTGATCAATTTCAATTCTGAAAAATGTTTTGAGCTCAGGACGACAATCCTGAAGAGGCCAACGTTGAACTTATTTTTTAATTATTGATTTAGTCAATAATTACAAATTAATCAATTTTTATTACTGAATTTTCGGTGATTAATTGATCGAAATATTCAAAAGTTGGCTTATACCGCCCTTGCAGTGAACCTAAGGAATTAGCAGGCATTTTCAAATTCAATTTAAACCTTCAGATAGCGGCGGAATCCGGTTTCCCGCCAAAATCAGTCACTCCGAATAAGAGTTCGGCTGGAATAGGGCGAGGAGGGCTGGGGCGCGCAAGTTCGGAGAAACCTCGGTGGACTTCACCCCTTCATAGATGCAGACTTTTTTTCCTTTCTTTTTTTCTCGGACCGTTTATCCAGCTTGTTTCAATGTTGCTAAATGCTCTACACTGACGATATTGAATTATTTTGACCGCACCAGAGATAACAGAAAACCTGTTTCCAACAAAGTAATAAAAAGTAAAATTCATAAAATTCAACAAAACAGATCCAGTTTGAAAAATGCACACATTATAAATAATAATAAAATAAATAAATAAATATAAATAACATATGAAAAAAAGCAAAAAAGATAGAAAGAGACTCGGGACTAATCTGGAATTTTGAAGATTGCAACTTTAGAAAACGAATAAAGTAACAGTTACTTAGTTACTTATAAAGTAAACTTATACCTAAGTAACTTATCAATTTCGGGGAGGGTATCAAATTTTTTTGAAGTCCAAATCAATGATGAAAATTATAAAGTCCCTCAGAAATTTTCAGCGTGGATCTCTATCAAAATTGACTAATGCAATTTATAGGAAATTTAATGCTCGTTCACTTTTGGTTTATTATTCTTGGAATATTACACCTATGTTTTTGCGACGGATGTAGAAGACTCCGATCGGCCTCAAAATTTGACATTGTCCGTTTCAAGAGGTCTAGATTCCAAAACCGAAATTTCCGTCCGCCGTCTTGGGCCGTTTTGGGCAGTAGAAATTTTTTTTTAATCTGAAATTTTGACAAAATAGGTACTTGGTTTACCATCCATTTGTGCGCGCTAGGTTTTGTAGGCTTTTGGCTATGGGATCGAGTTAGGTGTCGTTTCTAAGTATTTTTGGACGTAGAATCCATTTTTTTTTGGGTCCGGGAACGATCCGATTTCACTGTGGCGATCTATAGGGCTTTCATGGGGCTACAAATGGGATTTTTGAATAATCCCAGGTCAAATGTTTTATAGTAAATATTTTCCAAGTAAAGAACAAAAATTTGTGAAATGAATTCGTTTTGATACAGAATTAAATTTCTTCACAAGTAACCTAAATCAAAGAATAATAAACCCTAATGTAAAATTTGCAGCGTTTATGATAGTGAATTACGCAGAACGCATAGTTTCGGACTTACCTACACGAAAAAAGTGAAAACGCTGCAAATTTGCGTTTACTATTCTTTGAAATACTTGTGCAAAAATTATTTCTGTGCCAATGGAACAAATTTTGGAAAAATCATTTTTTGGATTAAAGAAAAAAAATTCTTTTTCAAAAATTCTCTATTTTTTGCTTGAAAAATATTCAATCACCTGGGATCCTTCAAAAACCCCATTTTTAGACCCATGAAAGCCCTATAGATCGCCACAGTGAAATCGGATCGTTCCGGGACCCCGGAAATGGATTCTACGTCCAAAAATACTTCGAAAACGACACCTAACTCGATCCCATAGCTAAAATCCTTCAAAAACCCGCTGCCATAGCCCCATAGCGCCGCACGGGTTTGAGCGATCGGGCTGAAAACCTTGCGGGCACAACAGTTGTCTAGTTACTAGATGGTAAACCGAGTATTTGGTCAAAATATCAGATTTTTAAAAATTTCCTACTGCCCAAAACGGCCTGGACGGTGGACGGCGTACGGCCGACGGACATTTAGAATTTAGAAATTAGATTATAGATTAGGATACACAAAACTGGTGGAGAAGGCCGAAGGTAACATGAATCCATGCATCGCGGCAATAACAGCTCCACCAGGTTTTGCGACAAGACTCAAAAGAAGACATCTCAGACATAATCGTATCACTACTCTCACTCATAACAACCAGGACATCCCATCCCAATCAAACTAACAGAACAACCCATCCAAAAAGCTCATCGAAGCTAGTGGAGAAAATAAAAAACTTTTGACTTTGATAGATTAGGCACAATTATTGTAATACAATTATAATAATTATTATTAGTAAGTATTATTTCAATTATTATACACTAAGTGTATAATAAGTCATATTATACAATAGTATATTGTAATAAAAAGCTAAATCATAATATGATATTATGTTGGGTAAAATTCTAAGTTTTGTATTTTTTCCTCTCAAAATAATATTCAACTACATACAAAGAAGATATCATCCACCTAATATAATATATCTGTAGCCGCCCGTGAAAATAGAAAACCAAAAATTTAGGGTAGCCTAAAAATTTCGATCGCCATCTGCTTCAAATCCTCTGATAGGCTCAAGCTGAAACACCAGGCGTGAGAGAGGAATCAAAGAAAGTATGTAAAAATAAAAAACTTGCCGCAGGTACAAAGGGCATCCTGGTGTTTGTTGGTTTGAGTAAGTGGGGTGATTGAGGAGGGGGGGGGGGGATGAGATGAGTCACCAAGCTCTCCCTTCACGGCCCGTTTCAACTCACTCCGCTAATCTAGCATAATTCTGGAAACCGGATTCCGATCGCGTTTTTTGATGAAATGATTAGTTTCGGCGAATAATGTTCATTTCTTGATGTTCTTCAGGGTGGTATAAGCTGAATTTCTTCCTCCACCTCATAATGAGCTAAATTCAAAAATTGGCTAAAATTCAAAATTAAATATTTATTTAAATAGAAGCAATTTCGAAAATGTTGCACGTTGGCCTCTTTTTGATAAGTATAGTAAAGAGATTCCCGTTGGCCGTTTCAAAAAATATTGTTTGGTTGCTCTGCTAATTTGGAACTACTTTTGAGCGAAAATTGGGTTTAATTCGGGGCGACTGGGGCGCCATCTCTTATCTGCGAATCTCACCAAACCCCACTCCGGTTCCCCCTTAAGGCCGTGGGGCTTCTCCACAGTCACCTTGAGGGGTCTGGAAAGCGTTTCTGGAAAGGATTTAATTTGATAACGATCTTCGAATCTCTTCGAGACTTCTGTGAAGATGATTAGGGTCGACTACCAGTGTGAATTCTTCGAGTTCAATATGGTTAGGAAGTGTCAGCCGTCAGGAGAGTTGGATTTCGTTGGGCTGCATGGCATTCTCATTGAGTCATTGTTGTTTCCATGGACTCCCTTAAAAAAAAAAAAAAAAAAAAAAATCCTCTTGGGGCGTAGCACCCATTACAGTCTTCACCATCGCGAATACGAACGAAACGGGCTTTTAAGTGCCGAACCTACTAAAAATAAAGCCGACACGCCGACCTCGTCGGCAAACCTGGCAAATCTCGGTGACCTTGCCCGGGAGTTGGCCCCTCCATGTATGTTATTTTCTCTGAACAAGTCGCTTCCGTCCCTACGGCTTAGCCTCAGTAATCTAGATAATTATCCCTCCTTTTTTCCATCTTGCTTAAGCTAACTATCAAGGCGGCGCCACATTTACATGGTGTACGGTGATTGGCTAGTCGGTTGAGGGATGATTTCCGTGATGTTTCAGTGGAATGTAAAGGGGGTGACATTGAAGGTTGTTATTTAGCGTCAAGCTTAATTCTTCGATAAACGTCGTGCTACGCCCATTGAGGAAAATAAGGACATTTAATCGACGGTGAGGGAGTTGGTACATGTTTTCAATATCACCTCATCTACCATTTTGTGTTCTACCAAACAGATTTATCAAATAAATAACTGGCATATATACGAAGAAAATTACCGGCCAGCTACTACAGACAACCCTAATCGCTTAATCTCTGAGTGGCCGGCTTGTAAGAGAATTAACTCGACACGCCGCTCATCAATCCCTGCCCCAAACTGACTGTGCTTTCCACCTTAATTAGAATCCCGTCATCAATTAGAAGGGGTGTTTGCCTACAAAAGGTCGGATGTTATGTTTCTAAATTTTTATTGGTGTCTTAGCAACCCAATAGCGGGAAACTAAGCGAATCCATCAAAATTTTTGTCGGGAGGGCCTGAATACCTCAAAATGTTAGGCTTTTTTTCTGATATCTTGAAAATTATGCATGATGCAGAAAATATCACTCCTTACCTACTTAATAAAAGAGCATAAAATTCTGCATCGAATCCAACTTCAAAATTCGACCGATTGGTAAGGTCGCAATCGGTCGTCAAAAAGTGCCAATTTTTTCCCCAACTTGCGAGAAAACTTTATCCTTTAGAGGGTTAAAACGCCTGTAAATTGAGAACGGCCATTCTGTGTGAAAAACGCATGATATAAAAGTTGCGGAGCATGAAATTCTGTTGAATTGAATCATAATAATATTATGATTCAATTCAACAGATATATTATGATTATATTATTATATATTATATTTGTTACTAATTTGGGGATATGAGGGCACCAGCTAATTAGAAACACAAAGATCATGCATACATCGTGCACTTGTTGTCCGTCTGCAGACGTCTGGCATGCCAGGGGGAGGTTTAGAGCTTAGAGGTTGCAATATCCTCAACACAAAGAACATTTTCTTGTCTGTAACAAATGTTATCTATTTCAAATTTGTTCGTTGTTCCGATTAATTTTATATGCCATTATAATATAATAATGACAAATTATCTCTTCATTCCTATTTTATATAATCTTCCATCATTCCTATCAATCTAACTCCGCCACCAACTGGACTCCTAAACGCAGAATATCTTACTCCACAACTTTTATTTCATGAGTTTTTCACACAGAATTATCGTTCTAAATTTACAGGCGTTTAAAAGTAGGATAATTGCAGTTTTTTTTCACAAGTTGGGAAAAATTGGCACTTTTAAATGGCCGATTGCGACCTTACCAATCGATCAAATTTTAAAGTTGGGTTAGCCATTCGATGCGGAATTTCATGCTCTTTCATAATGTATGGAGTGATATTTTCTGTATCACACACAGTTTTCAAGATATCAGTAAAAAAAAATAAAAAAAAAGGCCGAAAATTTCGAGGTTTTTAGGAGCCGACAAACATTTTGATGAATTCACTTAGTTTCCCACTATTGGGGTGTGCCAAGACACCAATTAAAATTTAGATACATAACATCCGACCTTTAGTAGGCACCGAAGTCTAGATTGACTGGACTATGTTTACGTTATCTTATTAACACTAAGTGTTGAAAAGTCTTATTTCAAAATTTGGAGGTCCTCTTAATAGTCTACCTGGCTCAATTTGCTACGATAGTACAGTTAGCTATAGAAACCTTCTGTCAACTGTCAGCACGAAACGCCGAAAATACCCACCGCGTCAATCAGATTTGAAGTAGCGTAAACCAGTTCCTAATCAAGTAAGCGTAAACCAGTTCCTAATCAAAGACCAGCGACTGTAAAGATGATGGAGATGGATAATTTAATTAATGGAGATTGCCACACTTCTCAGTTCGCCGTCTACTGTAGGCCCATTGACGTTGGTTTCAATAAAGGTAATCAAAGAGGTATTTCTTTTTGGGGTATTTTCTATCTGATGTTGATAATATACTCAAGGTTTGTATGTACAGCGGGTCCTGGACCAGTCCGTCCAGGACGTTCATCATAAAATGTGGTGGACGCTTTACACCAAAAGTGGGGTAAAGTTAGACGCACTCCTTTTTCACCTAAAAATTTAATTTTAACGACGTTAAAGTAGGTAACGATTGATTCTGGGGTTTGGTGAGTTTCAGAAGAGTAAAGGAAGGGGCGAAATGTGAAGGAAAGGCTGGGGGCCTGACCTTTCCGGAGAGGGATTTTAAAACCCTGGAAGTTCCTCGTTCAATGAAATTTACTTGATTTTCTTGGTGATGTAAACTTAGACAACTCGGCGGTATCATTACTCCAAATTTTATCAAAATGAAAAAAAAAAAACGCTGCAAATTTTACACAAGGGTTTATTATTCTTTGATATACGTTACTTGTGCAGAAATTTAATTCTGTCAATGAAAACATTTAAAAAAAAAAAATTTTTTTAAATTTTTATCAAAAAAAATTTTTGTTGGGATTTTTTTTGTTCAAAAATGTGTTTTTTTTTTCAAAAATTCTGTATTTTTTACTCGAAAAATATTTAACATCCTGGGATCCTTCAAAAATCCCATTTTTGGCCCCACGAATGCCCTAAAGATCGCCCCAGTGAAATCGGATCGTTCCGGGACCCCAAAAAATGGATTCTACGTCCAAAAATACTTCGAAAACGACACCTAACTCGATCTCATAGCTAAAAGCCTTAAAAAAAACCCTCTCGTAGCCCCATTATAGCCTCATAGCGCCCCACGGGTTTGGGCGATCGGACTGAAAACCTTGCGGGCACAACTAGATGGTAAACCAAGTATTTTGCCGAAATTTCAGATTTTAAAAAAAATTCCTACTGCCCAAAACGGCCTGGACGGCGGACGGCGTACGGCGTACGGCGGACGGACATTTCGGATTTAGAATGTAGACCTCTTGAAACGGATAATGTCAAATTTTGAGCCCGATCGGAGTCGTCGACCCCCGTCGCGAAAACATAGGTGTATTATTCCAAGAATAATAAACCAAAATAGAAGAAAAATTAAAATGAATATCTGCGCATCATAGACATGTTCTACAGGTCATATAGGATGATACCTGGGAAAACCATTTAAAAATGTATTATAATTTGTGCTCAGCCTACATGTTTGGATAGGCTGAGCTTGATAATAGCTAATGGACGGAGAGGACGCTTTACTAATTGCAGTAGTTCCAGCTACTCGCTAACACCTTGCTTTTTTAGCCAAAAAAAAGAAAAGAAAAGAAAATACCTAGGTAGGAAAAAAGGATAGGTACTGTTTCCGACCTCTCTTGATCCCTGCGCCTAGGGCGCTCCCAGCGGCCCGGAAGCGCAACCCCAGGCTGTTCCCCTCTCCAAGGCTCATTGTTGTTCCAAAGCACCACGCTATTAACCTTTTGCTTCGAAAATTTTTTTTTTTCCGGCCATATTTCGCTGTTTAACATAGACATGTTCTACAGGTCATATAGGATGATACCTGGGAAAACCATTTAAAAATGTATTATAATATTATCAAGGAGATTGACTTTTTTTGAAAAAAAAATATGCAAATTCTGGAGTACCTATAGATTGACACTTTTACGGTAAATCCGATCTAAAATTTTGATTCAGCGCGAAAAAAAAAAAAAAACCGAAGGAATATTATAGCTATAATAGCCCAGGAAAATGAAGAAGTTTTTATGAACCTGTTCTCCTCGTGTTTTTAAAAAAATCGGATAATATATTTGAATCCTGATGAAAAAAAGCCTAAACGCTTTTTGGAAACACTATTAAAAAAAAAAAAAAAAAAAAACCTCAATAAATCCTAGCTCCTTATAGATTCTTCCTATTTCCATATAAGTAGGACCTTGCGACGTTATCGCCCAATTTGATGAACCTGGGCTACCTTTTAAAACCTCTTCAGAAACAAACTCGTACATTTTTTTTTTCTTTTATACCGAACTTATAAAGTTGTGGTGTGTCAAGGTGACATCTTCTGTTATTGAGAAACTTCGAGCGCTCGGATACGCCTCATGGAGCGAATTTTTGAGCTGATGGTATTCTTTCAAACGCTAACCACTTGAAGTTTGTTCGAATGTGGAAGACGAAAAAATGGTTCTCCTCGGGGTCCCGGCTTTAATAGTGGAACAGGTGAACCTTTGTAATCCAGTATAGTTGTTATCAAAGATCTGAAACGGGCTGGAACTTGCAAGCTATGTGGTGAAGCAATCTAGTAGGGAAAAGGTTTACGATCGGGTCGTCTTGAAAACTTTGTCTTTCTGCAATTCAAATGTTTACGAGAACAGGATATTTTCATTCAAATGGCCTCGTTAGGGATTTGCCGAAGACGAGAATAATGTCCGTTCGGACTGAATAGTTAATGTCTCATCGGCCAAGTAGAATATTTAATTGTGTTGAGTAGGACTTCCTGCTTTTGTATCAGTTCATTTATAAACTTCTTTTTTTTAAAAAATTTGTTCAGTATAATGAGGTGTTGAAAGTGTATTTCTCCACGCAAGTCCCCTCTGGCGGTATTCTCCCACCTCGCTGCCCCAACTGATGAGAGTTTTGAGGGTTGTGTCGTCAGGGAGCGCTAAAATTCTCAATTTCTTGGACACCTTGCGATTGCACTTTTTAACACTTTGATTTTTACCTTGAATATCCAAAGTCAATCACGCCTAATCAATATGAAACAGGTACGAGAGGGGTCCAAACAAAACGATCTCCAAGGAGAGTCTCAAATTAGTGGCGCCGATCCCAGTAGGCTGGCCGTTGATTTACGCTTTATTACTCCGGGGGTATTCCTCGGCTATTTACGAGCTAAAAACATAATTTACAAACCCGTTCCTTCAAGAAACGGACACAACACATAAAGGAAACTCGTTAAAATGGTAGGTCATAACTTCGTCGCACTGGAATCAATAATTCCTCATCAGAATCCTCCAATCTTTCTGAAAGGCCGCCCTAAAGTGACCATCTAAAATATCGCTTCATCACTTAACTATTCCCACTTGAACCAAACCAAACACGAATATCTATCTCGCTGCTGGATACATTTTTCGTTTCTCTTCCGCCCTCCCATTAGCCTTCTCTAATTAATGCGATTTGAACGCGCTGGTTGAATTAATATCAATAAATTATGCCCCGAAGGGGTCATCAATCGTCGGACATAATTGGGGAAGGACAGCCGCTCTAGGACCGGTCTAAACTACCAATTTCCTTATAAAATTGTTCGCAGGACCCTCGAAAACTGCCGGGATTGAGGGAAATTTTAAATTTAATGCGGCCGAAGGGTGGGAAGAATTGATTGGGGGAATCCAGCCATACGCGCGTCACCAAGGTCATCAGCGAACGGAACAAGGAAGTGCTTTGTCACTCATCCCCTAGATCGTCCACGACCTCGCTTCCGTGCGCGGGAAACGTGGGGACACGGCATGACGGCCACTTGGTTTGGGCTAGAGATGGGTATCAATGATCAAAACATCGCTGTTTTTTTTCTCCAGAAACGTCGATGTCTTAAAAAACATGATTTGATGGCAATTCCAGGACAAGGCGATTTGTTAAGGAGCCCGAAATTTAACCAGCTTGAGAGATTAGCCTCTCAGAAGGAACTGACGTAGCTAGTATTGGAACATTGAATGATTGAACATTGATTGATGAATGATATGAATTGAATGATATAACCACTGAAAACGAACCTACATTTTTGCAGTACCTATCTACGATTCTATTCATATAAATCGATGTTTCTTGAGTCTGTGCAATGTGGGGAATCTGGATTGATTTCCCCACTCCCTTCTAGCGGATCGCCAACCCAACAGAGGTAGTACCGGCGTGGGGAGCGGGTCGTACCACGGTCGTGGGGCGATCGTGCAAACCCCTCTTCTCCCGCCAGCAACCCGGCATTTCTTTTTGTAGACGGGAGGATTGTCTCCCGTCAATCAACATTTCCCTGTTCATTTTACCGTTGTATAGTTATTAATACAAGCAGTGCATTTTCGATTGGACCCTAGGACCAGGCCTTCACTGGTGACACTTTGTGCCAATCTGGAGATCGCAGGTCTCCCATCTGATACCGCCTGTCAGGCCAGCAGATGACACTTCATGTTATGCCCTGGGCAGGGATATATAGGTACCTGAATATATTCAGGTACTCCCTTCCTCGTCCTCGACAGACACTGGGGGTGTAATCCCAGTAACGCTGGAGGCTGGAGGGGATTTCGGTTAGGGGGTTGAGCTAGGTGTCGTTTTGGACGTAGAATCCATTTTGGGGGGATCTCAGAGCCATCTTTTTTGGGGTCCCACAAACGTCATCAGTTGAACGGTTCTGTTGTGAAATAGAAAATATCCGCAGTAACGGTCTATTTCTTGGATAGATGTTTATGATGGTTTTAAAAAATTCTAATGATTGTTGGAACTTTCCAACTTAAAGATTACACTAAGTTGGGCTTTCCACATAGAGTAGAGATAATGTATTTGGCCAGGAATAGTGCCCAACTGTCCAACTATTAGTCTCGTTACCCTTTTCACGAATCATCTTTGTAATTGGTACCTATCTTTATCAAGACCGATCTATTTTAGCTGGTAAGGGTGAGACCCCGGACAAGAGCAAAGGGCCTGGTTACTCCCGGTCTGATCTCATGAGCCAGGGGAACTATAGGACCTTCTAGGGACCCGTCACCAGGACCCTCTGGTCCTCCCACGTCTGTGGAAGGTGGATGATCATGTCATCTCCAGTGATAACGCACTGCCTCCACAATCAGTGCCTGCACAGCGAACACAGGAGGAACTCTCCTCATCTCCAGTGTGGACCCTGGGAAAACCAATGGTAACATAGCCGCCCTCGGAACTCCACCCATTACGCCACACCCACAAGTAGGCTCACTATCCACCGACACCGTCGTCAGTTCCTATACACAGTGTATAGTTATAATTTTGGTGTTTAATACGTCGTTTTGCTGATAGCATCTCTTGGCCTCTTTTTCCTTTATCAATTTCATAACTTGCTAATAACATACCTCGTATCTCAGTTGATTTAAAAGGCCCATGGTTTGCAGTTAATAACATACCAAGTAATTAACTCGCTGAGGATCTCAAATTAAAAATCAATTTCACCGGTTTCATCGTCTTTCGTCAACTTTTTCTCTGAGAAAACACCATGAAATAGACGTTTGGCGATCAACAAGCGAATGGCCGATTGGGTTTGTTTCGTGGTGCAAGTTTGGACTGAGTCCGGACTGGTTTTTTTTGTTTGTTTGCTTGGGACCGTCTGAGTCAGTTCAGGCAAGTTGGACGCACTGCATCACCTGTGTGAGGCGGGATTAGCGATTTGCGATTAAATTTGCGAGGGTTCCTGCTACTGGGTTTCCGTCGGCCCACATGAAGAAGGCGATTGGTACAAATGACTCATATCTAAAAACACTTTCTGTAATTGGGTTTTCATTAAGCCTCAGGACTCTGACGTTCAAGTAATAGAATAAACAATCCGCCTAGGGAGTAAACAACCTACTTTGGGAAACTGGACTAACGAGGCAATATGATTCCGTTCGATCGTCCTGCTTCTAGACGCATTCCATTTTAAATTAGTATTATTGGATCGTTAGGAACGAACGTCACACTGTGGCGAATCTAATAATAACTACAGGCTATGCGTAAAGACGTTCTTTATATTATGTAATAATTTTAATTATTTATTTTAAGTATGTTATCTGTATATTATCTTATCTCTTTCGCCCTCTCACTCAACTTGACTTGAGCGCTGTTTGCCGGAGTTGTCCAATCAAATCGGGATTACGGAGAAAAACGATTCCTCTGATGTTGATCAAAACAATTATTGTTTATTATCAAACAACTGGAGAAATTCGGCCGTACTTTTACTGACAAGTGAGGTGACATAGAAGAGAGAAAACTATTGAATATTTAATAAATCAAATTTTGACCACGCATTCAGGCGCCACTGCAACTAAGATAATCCACCAGAGTGCATATGTACAAAAAGTAGAAAGTGCGATAAACCAGTTCTTTTTTTGTATTGTAATGTTGGTGGTTAGCGGACAGCGAATGAGAGAGCCCGAGTCCAGTTCCATTCAGTTCAAAATTGACATTTTCGAAAGTGTCCTGGAAATTCCTGCTACACCGTTTCAATGCCGTCCACGAGGCATATTCAAGCTTTTTCAATGAAAATATTATTATCATATTGTATTATAATATTATTAATTATGCTATTCTTATGATAATATCATAAGAATAGCATAAACCATATTATGGTTTTATCATTCTACGCCAGGGGTTCCCAATAAAATTTTGTCACGGACCCCTTAACAAACCACAAAATTTGTGTATTGTGTACCACAAATATTTAATGTATTGAGGACCCCCTATATATGTGAATTATATATATATATAATTTTGTTGTAAAAAGGGTTTTCCCCGTTTGCTTATACCTAGGTGTAAGTATATATCACAAGGGAAAAATCGATTGATTGTTGCAAATAATTATTTATTTTTACATTTATTTTACATTAAAATTTATATTACATTCCAAATTTTGGAAACAGTTGCACAACAACCACTGACACCGCTGAAGCTTTCCTACGTAATAGTGCTGGTTTGCAGTTGGATTTATTAGTAATTGGAATTCAGGTTTCGTAACGTAATAGGTAGGTAATGCTTCTTCTTCTTCTTCTTCTGATAAATTTGAAATTTAATAAATAATTTGGAAAAAGAATCAATCCTCAGATGTATCGATTCTTTTTGAAAAAATAATCGCGATTATTTTTGAGTATCGGACATCCCTACATTCTGGTAGAAACTGGGCGAACTAGTCACTAATAATTAGGCTAGGTAGGTGTCACTAGCGTCGCGTCGCAAGTACGGCCTCTCACGAATTACAGGACGCTCCGGCTACAAACAGTCATTTTTATTATTTGAGTTCCTGGTAGAATAGCTTAAAATATTAATTTTTGGATGCAGCTCGCGGACCCCCACACCAACGTTTGCGGACCCCTGGGGGTCCGCGGACCACCTTTTGGGAACCACTGTTCTACGCTATTCTTGTTAGGATCTTGATAGGGTTAGCAGCTCGAAACCAGTCCCCAAGCTTTAAACAATTTAAGCCATCACCAGGAGTCGTCTTTCTCCCTAATCTCGCATATTAACTCGACCGTTTCTTCGCTGGGTGCCATACCTGTAACCAGGCGTTGGCGACCTCTCGCTACTAACTTCTGTTGAGCGAGTTGAACAGTTATTACAGAAGTAAGGGGCCTACTGTTTAACGGCGGTTCCGAACGGCAAATGTGAGAGGTTTTCCAGGGCGGGATACTCTCGGCGGTTCGTCATTGCCTTCCAAGATTATCAGTATAAGTCTAGAGACTACTGGGATCGAACTAGCAACTCAGCAGTCCGACGCTCAAACCACTGAGCCACTGATAACCACCGTCTGACTGTAACAGAAGGGAAATAGCGAGAAAATTTAGTAAGCAAGAAACACCATAAGTGAGCACAGGAAAGCTACGAACGAGAAACAAGCAAATGATGACTGGATTGGGGGAATGGCTTCAGCAGGCTTCGTGCCTGCTCGTTGGACCCTGGGAGAACCCTTGACATGTCGAGTTTGGACCCTGGGAAGGCCCACCAGGTCCACTCCGTTCCTCCGAAAAAGTGCCAGCGTGATTTTTGAAAAAAAAAAAAAGTAATGCAGATTTGTGTTGTTTAGCTTGGCTTTGTCTATTCTAAACGGTATAGTTCGAATTTCTGTGTGTACTTAAATTCAAGTTAACGGAAAAAAGTCGCTCAGTTAACACAGTATTTTTAGATTTTTCCTGGCAGCTGTTAAGGTTTCACCCAAGATGAACTATAAATCTTGAGTTAATGGAGTTATAAAAGCTACAAAGAACTCGTCTAATAGTCATCGCTTATCGAAACGGTTTGTCTATTGAGTTACCTATGACGTAAATGTGGTGAGATGGAGTCGCGATATTGTTTACGACGACAGTTAACTACCCAGGAGTCCCACAATATCCCGTGGTTTCGACTGAACTGGTAATGAACAGACTTTTTTTTTTTTTTTTTTTTTTTTTTATAAAAACAGCCATAATTATTTTCACATCTCGCCAGAAGTATTATTTTACTTCTGGCGAGATGAGGCGTTTTTTTTTTTTTTTTTAATTTTTTTTTTAGAAACATGGGATGATGTAAAAGTGGATAATATTAAGCCTTTCAGTGGCTTGTAACAACGTAGCTTGAGGCCTTTTAAGGCCTTGCACGCATTTTAATTTCAATAACATTTTGATCTAGACCTGAACGGCCTTATGGACCCAGCCAGATCTGATTTAAAAAAGTGAACTGATATTAACGTGCTCGATAGAGGGTTGGTACCTGAAACAACCTGATCAAATCGAGGTTCGCGCCTTTTCCCCAAGCACAACTTCCTACTAGGGACAATTCAATTACTCCTAAGAGTTATGCACCCTTGAAACGCAAAATTCCAAGCAGACTCGCCATGAAATACGACTGAAGTGGTGTTCCAAGCTAATTTATAACCTGCTCAGATGAATTCTCCTCAAAAAAAATAAAATTTATGTGGACGAGCTGCAAATAAAGGGTCGGACCAAGTGGAAATCGTTCCGAGAAAAACGCCCGGTTTGCCGTCTTGTAAAGAACTCCATCATAATTTTCTATTCCACTTGAGGATGAGGAATTGCGATGTTCTCTGATGATTATTGAAAAAAAGTCATCCGGCAACACGCCATTTCATATCGGAAAGTAAGATTGAATTATCGATTGAAAACCGGCCTACAGGGTTGGAATGTTCCTTCTCTCAAATTGAAAACAAATTAAACAAGAAATTCAAGGCTTTTTTTGGTACACTTCGTTCCAACTGGTTTTTTTGCAGTCATTGATGGTATGATAAAAATATAAATGGTGTTCAGATTCATTAGACGGTTGGCTTTTGAACGGTTGGGTGCATTCCATTTTTCCTTTTAGGCTAACTCTCTTAGGCATAATTGCAGCACTTGGGCCCTGGGGACAAGAAGTGATTATAGTTATTCTCAGGCAGTTTCAAATGATTAAATTCAGCAGTGTGAAAACCTGTTTGTGTTGGGCTGGTATTAAAATTACAATTGAGGCAACCGTGGAAGATTTTGAATCGGGAACACAAATCATTTCTGGTGGGATATTTCATTAGATGGGGCATCGTATGACTTATTAGTCCTTCGACCGGAGGGGGTTTGGTCAAAAAGCTTTGAATACAGAATCGGCCATTCATCAAGTTTAGTGTCGGCGGTTTTCAACATGGAGGGGGTGTGAGAGCGCAGAAGGAATTCGCCCAGTAACTCATTTCAGGCACAGCACAGTAGTCGGAGGTTTGGGATCTCTTATAAATTCTTGAACATTTTCTTGTTGTTGTTGTTGTTGTTGTTGTTATTGCAAGGAACAAGTTATTGTGCATCTTCTAGCACTCGCTAATGGTTATGATTGGATCATGAAGATGTAAATATGTGTCGATGGATGACGTCACCTCACTCTCCGAGCCACGGAGTGCACCACCACCCGTTCCTAGGAGGTTTTCCATTTTCCGGGTCCCCCCAGAGTCACACTGCCTTAAATGTTGCAGTTTTTAGGTGCACTCTTGTCCACCCTTTTTTTCAATAGGTTTCTTCCATCTTCGGGTTATTAAAATTACTTCAAGAACGACACCTCACTCCACTTCGTCAAAACCGCTGAACATTATTGCCAATGGTATGTTGACTCAATTGGTAAGGAGTTTTGTTTGTGTGGAAATTGATTGATTTATTGCTGGTGGATAGATGCTGGCGCAGTGTCCAAGTTGTCAAGGTAGAAGACCATGACGTTGGTCAGAAGAAACTTGCAAGAAAGATGCAACAATCCCCAGAGTATCAAAGTGATTGGACAAGTGGAGGGGAAGTAGAATCCATCCAACTGGTGCCAGTACTGCCGATTGTTGAAAAGGTCGTTGAGGCGGAAGATGAAATATGGCAGGAGCCTCGGGCAAGCCTTTCAGAGGATGAAGAACATGAATTGGCCTACTACACGAATTCCTGACGGTCGGCACCCTCTCGTACGACGTTTGGGCAGATCACGACTTCTCGACTCAATGGACAATACGACTTGAAGTACCTCACCCGTTTCATTCACGCCAAAATTTTTTACATTTAATGTAATAATTACATGAAGTACCTATATAATGAATAAATAATAATGAAATAAATAATGAAAATGTACATTACATGTAAATGTAATGTAAATTTTCATTATTTCAAACCATTCTAAAGTTTGAGGAGAGGGTTTGATTCCTGGAAACGTTCAACTTCTGATTCGACCAGATCGCCAGGGCTGCTCTGCAGCAACTCAGGAGTTGGAAGGAGTCTTCGAAATTTCAGTTTCACCTGTAGAGCTGACGCTGTTGCTTCCTGGGGTGTCGCCCGCAACCGCGAGAGCTGCCACAGTACAGGTTCTAACAGACTTTGGAAGGGAATTAGCTTTCCCAGAATCGTCGGCCAGGGTCAAGTCCCCCCCAGGAGGAGAACGGGGCTCCTCAAATCAGTGCGCAATTAACGTCGTTGGACATTAGGGATAATCGCAAATATAACTGAGGGAGAACGTGGGGGGTCCCGTCCAACCTGTCGGACTGACCATATGGAAGAAGGTGGCCCCGCGTTTTTTTTTTTTTTTTTTTTTTTTTTTTTTTAAATTAATTTTATTTTCAAGCCTGGTTCAACTTCTGACTACAGGCTTTAATAATAAAGTGCATGTAACCCCCGCGCGTTTGATTTACCCGGGAGCTGGCACCTAGCGGTGCATGATAGACCCGAGTGGTGCATTTGGTATGGCTCAGGCATAAATGTCTCGTTTTCGATAAATTATATTAATTCATATGTCCGTGGAATCAGACTTCTGACCTCACATTATTTGGAAGCCTCTTTGATTAAAAAACATTAAATCTTAATCTCGATTCATCGAGGTCCTCTACTGCTACTGTACGGTCAGCTCTATAAGAATTACAAACTCACGAGTTATCCAATTTGCATCGATTTCCAGTAAACCATGATATAATTATACACCGGGTATTGATTGTGTAGTTGCTTCGGTCCTCACTCGCTTGGCAGCCCCTGGATGAGGTTTATCTCATTAATTACGTCCACCAACACAACCGGTTCACCCCCAAAGGTGATTTCCCTTCGCCGTTCCCCCCCTCAGAAAACCAGAAATTGATTGATTATTTCAAAATGATAATTCCAGCCCCGCGCTCGGAGACGAGAGAAAACGCTCGGCGATCGCGGCGTTGTCGAGGCGTGATATACGAGAGGGACCGGGGACTAGTTCGCAGGTGTATGTTTTATCAGGTCCGACGGCATACCAAGACTCCGATATCTTGTTCTTTTGTGCAAGACCGCGTCCTGCATCGACCATAAACAGTGAATATTGCACGTTGTACATCTCAGTACACTCCAGCTCCCATTACGAGCCTCACATGCTAATGTTCTTGTACACGACCTTTCCTTTCAAGGATATTCATATCTAATCATGCACCGTTGATATTTATGGATAAGTCCCAGTGATTTATGTATTCATTTTACACCAAGTACATCTTGCTTCTGGCTTTTCGCATTTGTTGTCCGCCTTGTTGGACTGCGTTTAATTGGCATTGGTTTGGTACAATGTTCCTCAACTGTAAATTTTTTACGCCGCCTAAAGAAAGAACTTTGACATCTGTTTTTATAATCTACTGGTATGATAGATGTGTCGAATCTGTTCTGCACGGCTGCCTTCCACCGCTCAAGTTCCTTCGCTCGCTCAAACGGCTTTTCGAGCGGGTTGAGCAAGGAGTGGATTTATTAGGAGGTATGAAATCTTGAAACTTCGTACGATTACTTGAATGATGCAATCACCTGAAAGGGCTCCCAAAGAAAAACAAAGTGCAATACACTGCCAAAGGGGTCATGGGTCATGGCACATAGCTTCCTCGCGTTCAAAGACTACCATAATATGGTATAATATACCATATTATATACCCTATAATATAGGGCCTATATACTGCAAAATTTGATCATTAGGTCATCTCCTAATTTATGTCTGTAACAAAAAGTTAAGTTCGCGCATGCGCAGAGCGTACAGTTGATTCAATCGTCATAAAATTTATATGGGAGCTCCAAAACGTTACTCCATGTGGCTCCAAAAGTGGTAAAAAAAATAAGGGCTGGAGCAGTTGACAGGATGTTAGGATTGCTGTGGGACGAGGGGTGTTTGAAGTCCCCCCCCCCCCCCCCCGCCCGTTTTCGGAATTTGTAGGGCTGCGGCCAGGTGGGATACGGTCGGGGGTTGGCTGGCGTAGCCCTATTACAACTATGAATTCCCGACGGGGGTCAATAATTTTGATGGGCCATCAAATTTGTCTTTAAACGTTTCAACGATTTCAAAAGTCTTATCTCCGCCCACCTTCGAGGCCGTTTTGAACCGAAGCAATTTGAATTGTAGAGAAATTATTCGGTTGTGGTTGTGTTCGCAAGGTTTTCAAATCAGTGGGGCTGTATTGGGGTTGAAAGGGGCTTTAGAAGAGGGTTTGAATGTTTTTCGCCACGAATCCGCCCATGAGGACGAATGTCTTTGCAAATGTAGGTTTTCGTCTGAAAGAAAGCATAAATTAAACTGGTTTGCATGCCACCTTTTTGAATCAAGTAGAGAATTTTTACCTCTGCACACCTGAAACCCTGCCGTAAAAAAAGCTTCGAAGGCCTTGCTCTGTATCCTACGATAGCAGCTCAGATTCTTCAATGTTTTGTTTCGGAAAGGAGGGTGAGATGGGCGATAAGACGGTTTCTGAGTCCATTAACAGTTTTTGTACGATACCACCCGTCCATCGTGGACCTTCCAAAGCCGCCTTAAAAATCAGGGGTCCTTTGAGCTTGTTTGTAAGTCCACTAACGAAGTAAACCTCTTCCCCCCCCCCTCCCCGCCAATCTGATAACGCGGCGTTCCCGGGAGGACGAACCGGTTCAGGGATGCGCTCAGCACTTCGGGGATATTCCATTTGACAGGAGGATTTTTTGGGATGCCGGTAGGAACCCTTTTTGGGATCAGTCCGGGTTATTTTATTCTGGGATATTTGGGTCATTGGATTCCATTTGGTGTCTACTAGCAGGGCGGTATCATAATAGTCCTTTCTTTACAAATGCGTGTATAATAAGAATAGTTTAAAGCTTTTCGTGTTAGATCCTCACTCTGCGGTGGACGGATCGTGAGGTGGCTCAAGGTTGTAGCCAACTATTTGAATCTTCCCAAAACCTCAAACCCCCCTACAATTTCCTCGAAAATTGGTCGATGAACTGGCCGACCAAACGATTCTATTTCGGGCTTCGAGGAGGTCTGGTTGAAAAATGATAGTGTAATGTCCGAAGTGATGCTGCAGCCTCAAAGAGTTACCATTCACTCCGCAACAAAGTCATCAAAACTTATGATAGCCCCGTGTTTTTTTTGTTTTTTTTTTTCAATTAAAGAGTCTAACTCGACAGGACCACATCTCGTTATCTCCGGGCGGGAAGATACATATAATTAGATATAACCCTCGCCTGTGAGTCACCCTGCGAATGTAATCGGCATAATTAGCCACTCTCGAGGAGGATCCTCTTTTTTTGGGGGGGGAACTCAAATAGCCTTATCGAGGTCAGTTCGGCTGTTGGATTCGCCGAAGATTCGAAGGGCAATGGCCAGACGTCTTATACTTATAAGACGTTGTAGACTACAAAGAGAACAGCTAGCTTGTGCTCCAACGCGGAACTTTCACAACGGAAAATCGACAGAGATTAAAACACTACGAATCTTCTTCTTACGTCGCCGTCTCCGAGCGAAGGTTGGTGATCTTGATGGCCAACAATTCTCTGGATGTCGCTGCACGGAACAAGTCGAGTGAAGATCAGCCAAACCACGTGCGCAAGTCCCGCACCCACGAATTTCTGACCTTCCAATCGACCACTTGCCCTCCATCTTCCCCTCGATAATCAGCCGAAGCACCTCGTATTTTTCTCCACGCATGACATGTCCAAGATACCGAGCTTTCCTTTCTTCTGTGTGAAGGAGCTCGTGCTCCTTTCCCATCCTCTGTAGCACTTCGACATTAGAACTAATGTCGAACTTTACCTTATCTACCGACGAGATCCTGAGGATTCGGCGGTACAGATACATTTCGAATGCTGCTATCCGACCTTCCAAACTTTGGATTTAATAGGAGTTCAAGCTCCACGCCTCACATCCGTCGAGGAGAATGGACAAAACGTAGCATCGCAGCATGCGGATCCTCAGCCCCAAGGTCATCTCTTTTCTGACGAAGAAATTCCTCATATTAAAGAAACCTTTCTTGGGCAGTGCGATGCGGGACACGATTTCCTCCTTTTGACTACTGAAAGAATGGTGATTATAAAAGGAAAATGCTCCCGCCCATCAAAAAGAAGGCTGCCTCGCCGGCGGGAGAAGAGGGGGTTTCACGCCGTCGCGTCGATAGTGGCGCGACCTGCTCCTCCCGCCGGTACTCCTGCGGGCTGGCGAGACTGACACAGTGGTGTAAAACCCCCACACTGGACACAGCTGGTAGTAACACAATGCTTTGGTACGCACGGGTAGCATGGCTTATAACGAGTTGGATACGGCAACTTTTTTCGACTGTAGCATATCTAAATTGTCACCACGCTGAGAATGTATAGACTCGTATTATTCCCTCGGAATGTGGCCCAGGTCTGGGGCTATCGAAAACGACCCCACCCCATTCCCAGGACAAATCCTTTCAAAAACCCTCCTGACGCTCAAACGTCAAAAAGTAGGAAACTAAAAACTTCAGATGTTTAGATTGCAAATAGCTGTTGAAAATGTTGTTGCAAATAACTACCCAAGAGCCAGCGAAATTTTAATGTATAATAAGCAGTTAGAGAGATGGTGCAGGTCAGATGCCCACATGAAGTCCTCTAAGTATGGCCTTCCCAACCTCATCCTCTTCAATCAACCTGTCTGCCCTCTTCTCACATTTTGGAATCCCCACAACACTTTCCATCCCACAGGTAATCATTAAAGGTTGATGTAACGCCTAATAAAAATCCCAATCAGGCGGCGAGGAAAACTCCCTTGTCGTTTGAGAGGAACTTTGAGAAAAAATTATTACCTATTCCAATTAATTTTTATTGCCGTGTTTTTTTAAAGGATAGCCACACAAAAAAAAAGAGCGAAAATACTCCATCGCAGAATAGGTAAGACCTGTTCCTTCAGACCATCATTATCAGAGGATTAAGCAAGTATTAGCACCAAGTAGTTTGCATACAAATTAAATACCTAAAATTTAAATAATTTACCGAACGAAGTTGTTTTGGTATACATAATTATTATGCAAATATCCTCATTTTAATGCATTATGTAAATGTTATTGTACTAACACTATTGCCCAGACAATTTAAGAATATGGTAGTTCGATGCGTCATTGAGTTAGGAGCCAACACTGAAGGATATAATATATCATTCAAATATTATTTGGGTGTAAAAAAAACCATAGCTAACACGTTACTACACCTCAACAATAGAGTTTCTTATCCCCACACAATATGCGTCATGTTGATACTTTCGTTTTTTTACCAAGTCTCACATAATGAGAAATGGTGATTAGTCGTTAGCCAGTCATAATGATTCGATTGTGACCAGAGTCAAATAGTGGGCGTGGCACCTTTGTGTGGACCTCATTCTGGACCACCTGGAGGTCCTTTTCTGTGTCGCCTCTTGAATCCCATCGACGTTTTTGACCTTGTGGGAAGAGCCCGAAGACCCGGGAGGATTCCCGATGGCATAGCGATGTTTATGACTTGTTTCGTTGAAAAAAACAAAACAAAAAAACTGCTCAAAATTCGGCTTTCCCACATACTGATCTACATCTTGACACGCTCGGAATGACAGTCCAATTATAAAAAGTGGAAGAATAGGAAATGCCAAGGGCAGCCCCGAATCCCGAATGTTTGCCTTACATGACCTTGCAGAGTGATGGACCAACGTCTAATATAAAAAACTAATTTTGAAAACAAAGCAAATAGTTTTCTGCCGGAAGCCAATTTTTTCGATAGTTGTTTTGTACGTCCGGGTATAGGAGTATACTCCTACGGTTCTAGTCGAGGACGCGCAGCACGCTAGGACGTGATTTGAATTCATCAGCATACGACTACTACCTATTAAAATCCTGAAGTTTCGTTGGTGAAACTCATCCTAATATACTCATCACGGGGAATGAACATGTTGATGGACATACTTATTAAACTTGACAACCAGAAAAGGAGAACGTTGAAATGAAGAATACAAATGCGGAAGGAATTACAGGGTGTCTTCAAAATGGTAAACCACCGTTTTTCGCTGGTCTATTCTGCACCAAACGAAGTTTCTACGCTTCATGCAGAACCATCAAAACTTGAAATCAGACAATCAAACATCTTGACAACTGCCCGTCAAAAAATTGGCATTAGACAAGTGAGGCACATTGTCCGCGCACATTATTTGTTTATTTATTTATTTATTTATTTAATGAAAAAACGGGCGAGCCCAATTACAAAAAAAGTGTTAACAACACAATTATATTATAATAGGTCCAATAGTACACGCGCCTATCACTGATTATAATATTATGGTGACGGATTAAGGAAGAGGTGACGGAAAAGTTGAGATTTAACAGAGGAGAGGGGGGAGGAAAGGATATCGATGAAGGGAGGGGACGTGGAGAGGAGATTAACTTCACGGGGAATTCGACAGAAGGGGCGGTGATATAAGTAGTTGGTAGAGGAGAAGGGGACGGCAAAGGGTAAGACTGTACGGGATGATGGACGGGGCACGAGAAAACCGATACGAGCAAGTAGATCCGGAGAATCAATCCGGCCAGACAGCAGACCATGGAAGAACGAAACGTCAGCGCACAAGCGACGGTCACGAGGAGACAGGAGACCATATCGGCGAGAGAGCACATCGTAGTTCAGGTTCTCACGGGGAATAGAAAGCTTGTAGGCGAGGTATCGGAGGAAGGCCCTGAAAACGCGTTCGATCTGAATAACATGGCATTCGTAATGCGGGCTCCAGATGACCGACGCATATTCCAGGATTGGCTGCACGAGGGTCTTGTAGAGAGCCACTAAGGCAGGAGCATGTGAGAATTCTCTGGTGTTACGCTTTACGAAACCAAGCATGCGCAAGCCTCGAGCGGCAACCCGATCTATATGGTCGGAGAAGGAGAGCTGGGAGTCCAGGTGCACGCCAAGATCGACAATACTGGCCAAGCGAGGAAGGGCAACCCCATTGATTGAGTAGGTGTGGAGGACCGGATAGTGAGCACGGTAGAAAGAGATAGTTGAACATTTAGACGGGTTAAGGGCTAGGCCGTTGAAGTCACACCACAAAGAAAGGGCATCGAGGTCTTGCTGAAGGAGGCGGCAGTCTGAGGGGTCCCGTATAGTGATGAAGAGCTTAAGGTCGTCGGCATAGATCAAGAAGTGGGTACGATGAAGGAAGGAACATACTCCGTTGATCACCAAGTTGAAGAGAAGAGGACCAAGGTGCGAGCCCTGAGGAACCCCGATTGTTGTTTAAATCGCAAGCCATGGTCAGCAAACACCCCCCCCCCCCCCCCAAAAAAAGAATTATACAAGACACATAGAGATCGTTTTATTGTCACCATACAATCGTATTGGACAATCTAAAGATGTAGCTATAACGTCAAGTAAAGTAGTGAGGCATGCTTTATTAAGGTTTTATGAGTCAGGAGTCCAACCATCCGCTGCCACGAAAACGTCCTCCAGAGAGTACGGTGCCAATGCTCTCAGAAACCGACCAGCATGAGCTTTGATGGAGCGTTTATTCATCATGCGAACACTATAGTGTATACCCTAGCTCTTATAAGAGGTACACTGTTGAACAGTTTTATAGCCCACCAGTTCGTAGCCTCACGCGCTACATCTGAATTGAGGGACGCGACGACGAATGCCCCAGAATTTTCATATGCGTACAACAAGCATTCAAGAATGTACGAGGCTGGGATAGTAAGGACATTTAGATCCCTGAAAGCCTGACGACAGTCCTCACGGACCGATAGGCCTCCGACTACGCGAATAGCTCTCCTCTGAGCCCCAAACCCAGTGATGCTGAAGGGGCATGCCCCCAGAATATGATCGCTTATGTATCCTTGGAATGAAAGCAGGCATAGTAGGCTGCCAGGACAGCCTCCCTCCGTAGCTTATTTGACAATTGACGCAGAAGAAACGAGGCTCTGTTGAGAGCACTGACGGTGGCCTCGCAATGGCTCCTCCAATTCAATCTAGGATCGAGATGCACTTCCAACAATTAAGCGGCGCTTGAAGGATTCGAGGAAATCGTTGTCGACCAACGCAGGCCAAAATAGGTACATAATGATAGACTTCGACTCATTCATAGACAGACAATATATTGGACCATCGACACACAGCCCCAGTTACGCCGGTCACACCTTGAAGGGCATCGATGCAAACTGCCGACTGAACGAAGGTGGAGTCATCAGCGAAAATGACGGAAAGCGGAAACGTGGTGTTTTGTGACATTTAGTAGGTGCGACAAAATTTGATATTTAATATTTCACATGGCCCCAAGCATCATATTCATGTTTAAAAAAATCGATGCTCTAAACTGGAGATTTCTTTCTAAAACTCTCCAATAGCTGGTGACTACCTTCCCATTGAAACTAGTTTCTCCTCCCTGAAGTATGGTTTGACTACGCTTTAAAAACCGATTTCTGCTCCTCAAAAGCTGGCGACTGTTCCCTCGAATCTAGTTTCTGCTCCCTGAAAACTAGTTTACGTTTTGAAGTCGGAAATTATGTAAATTGTATGAGTGGTCTTCAACTGGCAGCAATTTTGATGTTGTGTTCCATATTTTGATCTGTACGCTAGTCTCAACCCTATGGTTCTCGCGAGGTCTCATTAAATTGGTTTTTAACACATTGGCAATACTTATTCTCTTCTAAAGCCTCTGATAAATGGCCTCGCACTGTTAAAACAGTAGCTGCAGCTTCAAAGGCTCCGTTCACGCCGAGTCCATATGACGATTTCATTAATAAATTACGAACCCCTCACTTAACTCGTCCGAATGGAAATGGAGTCTCAACACCTTATTTAGAATTGGATGCCGGTGGGCAGGAGAGTTAATTGAATTGTGACCAAAGGACGTCTTGGAGGCATTCAATCACACATTTAATAACCTCACTTGAAACTTTGAGCTACACAGTGGGAATAATAATTAGCGTAACTGTGCGTTATCGGCTAAACAATTACTTCTCGTCATGTTCGTTGACGTTTAAAGCTACTAAATAAGACAGTAGGTAAGTCTTCAAGTCTTCTTTTTTTTTAAGGCAGGAAGCCACCGTACACTGTTCGCTCCTCTCGGCCTTCTCTGGCTTCTCTTAGGAAGTTTTGTAATGTAATCTTGTTCGAACTTGTAACTTCCAAAATACGGCCTGCGTCTGAGCTCTGCCGTATCACATTGTACAAAACAACACGTTCAAACCCCAGGAGAACAAACGATTTCCAGTAGCCAATAACGTCCACCTCAGCTCATCTTACCTTCGATCATCGGCGCTATTGAATTTCCTTTATCGATTAAATTTTTCTCACTCTGATTTCCTCGCAAGGTAAAAAAAAAGGTTTATAATTTATAATAATTGTACATCAAAAACAACACCTTACTTGTCCCCCTGGTGAGAACCCTTCAAAATCCCTATTGCATTAAATGTCCCAAAGACAAGAAAAACCTTTTAATCTGTGTCAAAGTTTTTGTTTTCTATTTAGTTTTGTTCTCAAGGTTTTGTTAAGCCTTATCAACCGTGGGGCTACAAAAGGGCTGCAGGTGGGGCTCCTGAGGATTTAGATTAGATGCTCGCGTGTGGACCTATATAAAAATCCGTACCCGTACCGATTATTAAGCCGACCTCATACAAAATCGACATTTGTATGACGATTTTTGGAAAACCGATCTTTTGAGTCCGATTCTGAATCGATTATAAAAATATCTATGACTGTATGTCTGTAAGACGTCTTTCTCTCAATAAAGATTATATTATTATTATTATATCTACTTAAATTGATACTTCTTACCAATTTCTCATCGTTCCGAAAAACAAAGTTTCGGTCCGAACTAGGGATGCTCAAGTTATATCGATAGATCGCGATTTTTTCCTTCGATTATCGATGGATTGATGTACAGGTATTTTCCACGATATATTTTTCAATATCGATATAAAGGTTATCGATACTTTTCCACGATGTGGACATCCCTAACACCAACTGCGCAAGCACGCCTACCTATCGTTTGTGTTCTTCAATGAAGAATCTTCATCATGAATGAATTTCTCACTACAACAACGATTTATTACACCATTTACTAGAGACTACACCTACACCTGACTCCCAATCCGCGCATGCGCAATCGCACTTTTTTATCGGTAATCGATGCGTAATGAGAAAGATCGATTGTTCGCTACGCGTTTCAATCGATGTTGCCTTAACTTCCAAAACCCGCCTCTTGAAACAATGGAGGGCGGTTTTTTCATTTTTTTTTTTTCAAATTCTTTGTTTTTTACTCGGAAAATATTTAACCTGCTGGGATCCTTCAAAAATCCCATTTTTAGCCCCATGAAAGCCCATAGATCGCCACAGTGAAATCGGATCGTTCCGGTACCCCCGTAAAATGGATTTTACGTCCAAAAATACTTCGAAAACGACACCTAACTCGATCCCATAGCTAAAAGCCTTCAAAACCCCTCCAGTAGCCCCATAGCGCCCCACGGGTATGGGCGATCGGACTGAAAACCTTGTGGGCACAACTAGATGGTAAACCAAGTATTCTGTCAAAATTTCAGAATTTCAGAATTTCAGAATTCACCTCGCACAAATAAACCGAATACGGAATATAATTTGGGGTCAAAAGAAAAATAACTTCTTGGCGGGGCGGTCGAGTTGACATTTTGGATTTGGAATGAAACCTCTTGATCAGAGAGGCTAGATGTGATTCGTTATTCACAGTGTATCCACATGGGAGCAGTTCAAAATAGGAAACCGCCTCACTGTCTGGCATAACATGGCTGTGACGATAATCGAAGGTGATGGAACATCGAAACGAAGATCGAACATCGAAACATTACCGATAAAAAAGTGCGATTGCGCATGCGCGGATTGGGAGTCAGGTGTAGGTGTAGTCTCTAGTATTTTTTAAAGTTTTGTTTATTTTTATTGGTTCTTTTATGCTTTGTGCCGAGTCTGTTTTTCCGGTCTGTTTTCATGATGTGTCGTGTGAAGCCTTTCGGTCAATTTGGGAGTATCCTCCTTATTCTCTATGAAGATTCTACCGAATAGTAGTAACTGTAAAAGAGTTCTTCTCGATGTGCACGATACCACGAACTTTCGTTGGAAATTTGGGGGATTTCAACGCACCCTGGTTAAATGTAAGTATTGGAAAGATTCACAATGGCAATTTTTGAGGTAGGGGTGGTAAGGGTAAGATGGGACACCCCTAGAAAGTCAAGTGATTCCTCTTCAAAATAATCCTCTCCCGTCTTGCCCCACTCATCAGTATCTTCAACCAGATAAGGCTTATTCAGTGCAACATATAAATATGAATGAAATGAATGAAACTTCCACTACTGCCGAGCTTTTAGGAATTTCATTACCATCATCGGGTGGGATAAGCACGCGTTCTGGTTTTAGGCGTTGCCTAAACGCCTTTTTTCAGGCCCACCAGTCTTTCAAGTTTGTCCTTCACGTTTTCGCCAAATCTTGAGCCCACAACTGCGCCAAAACTCATAATTTTGGTAGACTCCATTTTTGGGGGACCCCTAACGGTCCTAAATTAGTATTTAGGAACTAAGCTTTTGGTTTATTATTCTTGGAATAATACACCTATGTTTTCGCGACGCGGGTCGACGACTCCGATCGGCCTCAGAATTTGACATTATCCGTTTCAAGAGGTCTACATTCAAAATCCGAAATGTCCGTCCGCCGTCCGCCGTACGCCGTCCGGGCCGTTTTGGGCAGTAGGAATTTTTTTAAAAATCTGAAATTTTGACAAAATACTTGGTTTACCATCTAGTTGTGCCCGCAAGGTTTTCAGTCCGATCGCCCAAACCCGTGGGGCGCTCTGGGGCTATAATGGGGCTACGGGAGGGTTTTTTTGAAGGCTTTTAGCTATGGGATCGAGTTAGGTGTCGTTTTCGAAGTATTTTTGGACGTAGAATCCATTTTTTGGGGTCCCGAAACGATCCGATTTCACTGGGGCGACCTTTAGGGCTTTCATGGGGCTAAAAATGGGATTTTTGAAGGATCCCAGGATGTTAAATATTTTTTGAGTAAAAAATACAGAATTTTTGAAAAAACACATTTTTGAACAAAAACTCAAAAAAAAATTTTTTTTTGAAATAAAAATCAAAAAAAAAATTTTTTTTTTAAATTTTTTCATTGACAGAATTTAATTTCTGCACAAGTAACCTATATCAAAGAATAATAAACCCTTGTGTAAAATTTGCAGCGTTTTTTCTTAGTGATTTTATATTGATTGTTCAATTTTGTCCACAGTAAATTTATGCAGAAAATGAAATAAACCCTTGAGTGAAATTTGCAGCGTTTTCATTTTATTTTCGTGATTTGAACCACCTTCATTTTTTGTTTCAGGTAAGGAGGTTTTGCACTGAGCCACAACATGGTAGGTAATCCATTCCGTAATTACCTACGTTTGGGTACAAAACCTCCCCTTACACGCGTCATCACTCTTCGCGCTCTTTTCCTGTATTTGTCTTCCGTGGCGCACGCACGAACAATGGCTCCGAAAAAGTTCCTAATCAAGATTTATTGGTAAGTAATTGGGGTTGTCTTCAGTGGAAGTCGTGCATCTGATAAGAACTAATGTGCTTCCCGAATGGGTTTTGGACTCGGCTTGGAAACCTGTAGAACAAAAGTGCACCGCTAAATGTTTGTCGGAATTAATTACCAACTCACGAGACAAATTGGTGTTTTCTCATCAGCAGTTACATGAACCAAATAATCGTTAAATTTAACGAGCCGGGTCCATTAAAAAATACGGTTTATAATATTTTGTTATGGACCACGGTTTATAATGCTTGAACAGACCACGATATTCAAATCGGTGCCGGTCTGTATTCCTCCAATAAAACAGTCTGATTAGCGCCCGATCGGCCGTATTTTACTCACGTTAATGGTGTCGAAATTACGTGTCCGGGCGGCTGTGTCGACCACCTCATTATCTCATCGTGGCTCCTTTGGAATTTCTCAAGAACTCGACCAACTCGCCTGCGTATAAAATTGATTCAAGAATCTCATTAGGAGCTACATTTTTTCAATAATTTCGAGCTTACGCTTTAAAAATATCCAGTTTATGGTTGAGCGGTATATTTTTTCATGCTGAGTGGAAGTTTTCTTTTCTAAAAATTAGAGGAATGACATTCCTGAATAAATTGAATGTCGTTTTTCGACCTAGGTACTGTTTTGGTCTATTGTTTCAAGTCTTTTAAATGAATAGACATGGATCTGGAGAGTTTTCGTCGTGTTTTACATCTCGGATTCCTAGCGCTCTTGGTAGGTTTTTTTTTTATTTCCTTTTTCTAAAAAAATGAAAGTTCGTGACTGGCGGGCTCGTTGAGCCGCTCGCAAGGCCGAAATCACCACTCTTTTCCCCCCTCAAGTGTACCTTATCCTCGTCAGGTTGTCAATTTGCCCAACACTTACAAATGAGTAATTTGGGCGGTTTTGGTTCCTAGCGCAATCCGTCTTGCCGGGCCAAATGATTAGCGCGTCACTTTGACGAGGGAATTTATTATACTTTTTTGTTGTGCAAATTTCGAAGGCAGTTCGACGAGAATCAATCTTTGCCCACGCGAAGCGCCCAATTCTGGTATTACCTACGAGAAAATGGGTTCTCGTCGAACTGCCTTCGAAATTTGCAAAATAAAAAAGTACACGAAATTCCTTGTAGGCCTCACTTATCAAAGTGACGCCCTAACCACAACGAGTCCTCGCAAATTTTAAACGATTTTTTCCGTTTAACTTGCCTAATGGACGAACGACAGCGCAACCCCACCCTCAGTGAATATATATCACTTAATATATTAATTGGCCTCCTGAATATCCATCTTGTTTTGCTATTCTATATTGGCCATAAACATTCGAAGCTTTTAATTAACTGGCGGACACATCTTGTTTATCTCATCTTGCACGTCACCTTGATTTCTTAACGAAGAAGCTTTCTAGTTTTCAGTCCCCAGGTTCTCCCTTACGAGTTACGAGTCTCTTATTTCCGCATTTCTATTCAAATAGGATCTCCTGCTCAGCGGAGTCTGTTGCAATCTTCAGATGCTCAATGTTCGCCGGGAATTATTCAGGTTTAGATAGATCTACTACAATAAACATAATAAAGAGCATATTATAATAATACGTTCTTTATATCTAAAGATATAACCCCCTCAACGAGAAAATATATGAGATTGAAAATTTTATAAGTAATCGCCTAAATTTGAAGAGAAGTACTCAACATAAATTTTATTAAATGTTTGTGTGTTGTGTGGTGGCTGCTCTGCGTTCATCACTGTGCCGAGAAGGTGTCAGGACGACAAGCGACAGGGTTATAGTGAATCTATGGACTATAGAATATTGGGTGGTCGGAGGGGGGGATGGCAGTTGGCAGCGCGCGGCAGCTGGATGCGGACACGTATGAGGGAAGACCGCCTGACTGGTCTAGCGCTGCTGAATGTCCATAGAGACATGGACATAAAGATCGAACAAGTGATCACCAGATTTGCAAAGAAAAAAAAACCCAAAAATGGACTTAGAAATTTAAGTTAGAGCCTTAATGTGACAATTGTCTCAACCTGAGTTTTAATGAGATAATGAGCTCCTAGAATGATTTTTTTTTAATTATTTCCTGGAAAGTTCATGCTTCAAAGGTTAAGAAAATGGGTCAACATTGCCGAAAACGCGTCTCTATAATTTATAGCGCCTTTGGAAAAATATCATATTTGAATTCTGAGGCCTGTGGAGGAGGTAAGTACATGAAGTGGGATGCTTGATCATCTTTTGATTGGCTGAGAAATCTCCCTCTCTCTCGCATCTATGCAAGTTAGCCGGCTTTGCTATGCAAAAAGCCGACCTTGAAAGTCAAAAATCAGGGTAATCATCAGAGAAGGTCATTCAAAAATCGAGCATCGAGTTACCATCAAAGAAGGTTATTCAAAATCGACCCGGGTCGAGTGTTTTTATTCAGATTCCGTTCAGATTTATTATTCAGCGCTCTGGTGTCTCTGTGCCCAACTACTTGGTGAGGTCACATGCCGTCCGCTTTCATTTCAAAATCCTCAACATTTCTAAAACAGTTCTGCGCGTAATTATACAAATCTTCGAACTAAAAATTTGTGTAGGGGGGTTTTAAAGGGTGCTGAATCCGAATATGTTGTTAGAAATAATTTCTACATTATGAATTCCGACCTTTTCAAGGAGTCCATTGTTCACACATTAAATGTGTGAACAATTATCTCATTAAAACTCGGGGTTTTTATGTAAAATAAATACATACTACAGAATACGTGTTTATAATTAGGTCTACTTTCCTACATACCGGGTGGCCTAAAATCTAATTTGAGTCAGAGTGGTAAAAAAACATACATTTACCTCGGAAAATGTGAAGGTGGGGTGAGATAAGCGAAGTTAAAATGTAATGTACTAAAATCTACTAATCTTGTCTTGAGATGTAATGTACTAAAATCTACTAATGAGTCTTGAAAACGGATGATTCCGAAAATTTGACCCCTGAGGTATGTCCCGAATTTAATTGTTCTGAATCTTCAAAAATCTAATAATACGTAGGGATAAAATATATTTAATATATATATATAAATTTAATATATATTAAAATATATTTAATATATATATTAATTGGGCTATAGCCCAAATGCAACTATCCAAGCCCAAGGCCCAATCTTTGAAAATTTTCCCCGGGGGGGGGGGGGGGGGGGGGGTCGCCCGGAACACTTTTTTGGTTTGGGGGTATCTATCATTCAATCATTTTCCGCCCCCCCCCCCCCCCCCTCAGAAAAATCCTGGATCCGCCCTTGATGGGGTAGGCCATAACGCGTTGATACGCGATTTTAATATTCGCGCATCAATATTAAATATTGAATATTAAATAATATTCAATATTAAATATTGAAATAGTAAACAACAAATTTTGTTGTTTACTGGGGGTCGGTCAGTCCGCTATGCTTCCCCCCTGTCGTTCTTATCGGTGTTTACCGCCAAAGGGGCACCTTCGGATGAGCAAGAAGTGTCTACTTGCCCCTTCCTCGCACCTCCGCTCCTCAGCTTGTGGAAGACGATTACGTGTTACAAACAATAGGCCCTACACAAGTTATGAGTGCAGTTCCCTGCTCGGACTGCCCCTTGAATTTGTAATTTTTTTTCGCTTACTAATTTGTTAATCCTGCCTCCGGAAGTGTGTTGTAAATTGGGGGTAGATACCTAGTCCAGGAATATCGAATAGTTCGATCTGAAGTGACCACGATAATTGTTCACTCTGGCGAAATAAGCTCCTGTAAACCGGACCTTTGACGTTACCCACCAGGTAACCAGCAAATTTGTTATACCATTAGTAGTTTTCATTCAGAGCTTAAAACTGTGAAACGCCTGCCACTTAAATGCATGTACCTATGCTCAGTTCTTTCTTGGGTCGCTCATTATAGGTCGAATGCTTGTCTTCACGCTTTAGTGGTAATTTGGAAGGAATACACTGGTTGAGCACCGTGGATTGTCAGTTGACTTTTAAATTGAGAAAAGACCCCAAATTGGTAAGGATGCATCCTTGGAAAATCTTGATGACGTTCATGATCTTCTGCTGCGGGGAGCTTGGCAGAAGCTAAGATGTTTGGGCCTGGAGGATAGATTCGGTATTCCTCCATCGGTACCCCCTCATGCATGCCCTGTCCCAGCACTGTGCACATACGAGGGTCTTGGCGATGCCCGCTGGACGTTTCCCCCCGATTGATGGCAGCTGAGGTGGTGTATAGGCTGCTGCGCTGTTACAGGAACCTCCAGAGGCTGTGCGATCAGAGTGAATGTTCAATCGGTTCGAGATTCTGGCTCTTGGGAGACGCAACTGGTGACCCTGCACGAGAGGTTAGAATCTATTAGAATCTGATACCGTGTGGAGGGTGTTTATTCGCGCAAAAGCTGGGGCCGCGCAGAATAGGAGACACCGCCTTCTGGATCTGTGGGTTCGATGTGTGGACATGATAGCAGAGACCCAAAAGGCCTCCGTGATCATGCAGAGCCCGGTTTGATATCCTTGGGTTGGGCGATGGTGACAACCCCACAAGACGAAATTACTCGCTCTGCAACCTTGGAGAAGCAGAGGACATAATATGCCTTCTCAGACAAATTTCTGACCTGATCGCTAATTCCGGATTATCTTTTTTTATCGATAGAAGGCTTCCAAATAACACCGAAAATGTGTTAAAAACACAAATTGCGTGTTCTTACGAATTTATAGAATTTATGGAATAATCGCAATTTGAATTTTCAGCGGAAACCAGCGATCAGCTCCAGTTGGTCGACAATTCCAACATGTTGCCAAGTTGGCCACCATTAAAAAAAAAATTAAAAACTGAAGGATCTGTGTCTCTGAAGTTATGATGAAGCTTAATCGTGACACCATGACCGTTGTTTTGATTCGTTCGCGGGTCAAGCAGAAAAACTTATTATTATTATTTAAATTAGTTCTTAAAATGTCAAGAGATTGTTGAGCAATATACGGAAAAAGTGGTTTCCTGAGTTGGCAACCCAGAAGTTCCATTGGTGACGTCACGCACGTACTTTTTGAATCGACCAGAACAACTTTAGATGAAATATAAACTACGCGAAAGACGACGAATTTTTCTCTTTTTGACTTCTAACAACATGGCACTTCGGGTGCACGTCCATTCCTTGTTGGTCATCGTTTCCTAGAGGTGGCGGGCTTCGTGAAAGCTTGGTGGGTCTTGGTCATGAAGGTGTTTCTACTCCACTTCCCACTTAAGTGGAGAAAACATTATTATTAGCATACATACACCAACCTAAATTTACATACTCGTATTTCGCTATCTATCTGTCTACCTATCTATCCCCACGATGTAGTCGGATGGGTGTGATACCCTTTCAGTTAAATTGTTCGTCCAACAATACCAAATGAATCGACCACCTCTTACCATTAATCATTCAAAACCGCTTTGTAGCCCCACAGCGTCTGACTTAAAATCTTGCTGGCCAGAATAATTAGGTAAAATCGCGGAGACCCGCCGTTCGTTGCGTTCGATTCACCGTTTCAAAACTCTTGGGGGGACAAGAGCTTAATTAAAAAAAAAAAAAAAAAAAAAAAAAAAAAAAAAACTGGCTAGTGATTTAATCACGAACTGACGAAATTGGTGGTTCTTACGCCAACACGTTCCAGCGTTTAGTTTTCTATTGACTCCTCAGTGGGCGCTTAGCAGCACTGCCGCCACCGGTTGGTCCCGGTGACGCCCCCAGTACCCCCTCTTGGCGTTTTCTCGGTCACGGATTAGTAACCGTCCGTCAAATCCTCCCTCTCTCCCGCTTCCCCTTCCCACCAATGGAGGTAAAAACGGGTGGATCCGCTGCTTATTGGCGACACTATTGAAAATGTTGGTATTTTTCATTTAGTAATAGGGTACTGTGAGTTTAAATTAGATTTAAACGAGCCGTCACAGTGCGATGCTTGTGAAAAAAATAAAATCAAGCACCGTCCAATAATATTTTAATAATGAATGGATTATAATCTTTTCAACTAATAGTTGAAAAGATTTAGAATTGCAATTTCAAACGGGCTTATGCTATTATCCACTTTGTGGTTGTTTGCCGATGGTGCAGAGGTCTAATCCAATGAGTTTGGTTAGGGAGAGAGAACGACTCCTCTGCTGAATACTAAATTGTTTATTCAGGTAAACAATTATAGCCCAGAGTGACTTGAGGTGGTTGAACGTACAATTCAGAACTGATTGTACGTTCAACCACCTCAAGTCACTCTGGGCTGTAGATGAGCTTAGTTGCTCGAAACCGGTCCCCACGCTATAATTGTTTACCTGAATAAACAATTTAGTATTCAGCAGAGGAGTCGTTCTCTCTCCCTAACCAAACTCATTATCCACTTTTGTTCTTTTTTTTTATTATTTTTTAATACGGATTCTGAATCTATTATATTGGAGCTGTAGCTCTAGGAGGAGGAGGAGGAGGAGGAGAACGAGGAGAATGCTCATTTTTCTTCTAAGGCACTTCTCGATGTCGCAAAAATTTGAATCACAAACTGAAAAATCGTCTTGGCGAGCATAGTGTGAGAAAAGTCTGAACCCACCAAAAAGTCTGCTCAAAATGGCTCAAAAATGTGTTTTAAGGCTCAGTTTACAAGAAGGGGGGATACCTATGTTAGTATTTAATTTCGAATGGGCTTATATCCAAACTAATATTTTTGGCTTCTAATTCAAACGCGATTCGTCACCCTACCAGAAGAGGGAATCTCCAGAGAAGACTAGAATAGTCAGTAGTAAACAACTCTCGCAATAGATGGCGTCGTCATCACTCTTGGGCACCTGTGCTTATCAATGGGCCGGCTATTGTATCCGGTACGAAGGTCTGTGTGAAGCGAAACTTGGCTTATATCGAACTCCACATACCTACGTCTTATCTGATGGTTTTGGTTATTATTCTTGAAATAATACTCCTATAGGTGTTTAGATGTACCTATTCAAGACGGTTGTCGAATACATGATCTGCCTCAAAATGGTCATTATAGGTTTCAAGATGTGTAGATTCCAAAAATGAAATGTCCGTCCGCCGTCTGGGCCGTTTTGGGCAGTAGGAATCTGAAATGTTAACAAAATACTCGGTTCACCATCTATTTGTGCCTGCAAGGTTTTCAGCCCGATCGCCCAAATCCTGTCTCTTTGGGGCTAAAGAGGGGCTACGGGAAGAGTTTCGGCTACAGAGTCGAGTTAGGTGTCGTTTTCCGAAAATCCATTTTTGGGAATCCCATAACGATCCGATTTCACTTGAGCTTTTGAAGGTAGTCAGAAGGTCGAATGAGATGTGTTCCGAGTAACCAAGCAGACGCTATACAAAATTAGTCCTGAAAAATACCAAAATATCTCCATGTACTCTTTTCCTTGGTTCTTGACATTTTGAAATGGGCGCATTTCATGGTGTACCGTGACTACTTGTTTTATGGGAGCTAAATCGGAAAGACATCGCCGCGGTTAAAGGGGCAGCGTAAAAATTCTTCGCAGCGCTTCTAGCCTAGGCTGCTTCCTCATTCAACTATTTACTACCCAAGAAGTCATGATGCTTTCCCGAATCATACCTTTCCAACGACTACCCTTTGCTTACTAAGTGACTTCCGGCCCAGATCAGGTGTGCTGGCATGGCCTTTTGTAGACTAGTTAACTATTCTAACTAGAATGAGTAGTGAACGGCTTTGGTGACTCTTAAACAAAGTGGCAAGCATTACATTTTTTTTTTAAACGTCGGCCCTTTGGGTCTCACCAGGGGGCAAGCCTACGGCTGAAATTCAAGAAACATGGAACACGCTGGAACCATGCCCACCTTTTATCTGGATACCAATGCGTGTTAGAAAAGTAACTGTTCGACGCCGGACTAGACTGGTGGCCTGACGATGAGACAAGTGACGATGCCGAACTAGTGGCCTAACCTATGAAAAGTGAGGACGCCGAACTAGTGGCCTAACGGTAAGACAAGTGAGGATGCCGAATAGTGGCCTGGCAGTAAGTCAAGTGAAGGCACCGAACTAGTGGCCTAACAGTAAGACAAGTGAGGATGCCGAACTAGTGGCCTAACCTATGACAGGTGAGGACGCCAAACTAGTGGCCTAACGGTATAGTAAGTCAAGTGAGGATGCCGAATAGTGGCGTGGCGGTAAGTCAAGTGAAGGCGCCGAACTAGTGGCCTAACGGTAAGACAAGTGAGGATTTTTCATCGATATATCGATGAGTATACTCTCGGTTATCGATATTATGAGGAACGTATCGTCTCAAAACGAGTATCATTACTTGAGTAATCTCGTAACGACCCTTTCGGAAAAGTGCCCACCTCCAAGCGGTCCGCCTCCACCGGTTTGAATTCTATGATCTTGTACGCTCTCCCCACCGTGCCGCCCCCTTCACTACTGAATGGGCGGTCCGTCCCCGTCCTCACCCCCAAAGCCGTCGTGTTTCCATCTTGGGAACCGTCTCAATCAAAAAATATCTCGCTAGATCTCCCAGAATTAAATTAATCACCACCGGCAGAAGCCGACCCAGAAGGCAACAGGGCTTTTATCTGGGCGAATCAGCATCCGACGTAATTTGTTAAATTTGAAATCATTCATCACCCGTTTCTTAAGACCCCAAAAATGTGAGCTGATCATCGATTTCACGTTTAAGGTTGATTACCACCGTTAAACATCTTGTTTACCAAGTTCATCGAGTGTGATTTATTCATCCTAGCAAGGTCACATTGTATGCCGTGGATATTGAAGTGTTGCTGGTTTGATGAACGACGTAATTAGGATTCAGGGTTATCTGCTCAGATGGGAATACTAGTTTGACAGACGACGACCACTTTTGAATCGACTGGATTTTTAATATCGTCGGAGAGGTGGTAACATGTTATTAGAATTTTATCAGAACAAATTTGCGTTTAGATTGGCGAATCGTTGCCGCGGGGGTCGTTGGGGCTGTAAATAGCCGAACGTTTTTCTTGAAATTTCTCCTCCAGCTTCCATGGAATTTATGGATATCGGGTGTTTGGTGGTTATATAATATATGGTAAGGTCCTTACCAATCTAGTTCGTCGACTGACGAGGCGCCTTTTAAACTTTGAAAATCTGTCGAAGTTATTTCACGCCACTCAACCTCAGAGTAGCAAACTCAAAAATAGCCCTTTGAACGGTGGATGTCACGAACAGAATATGTTCCGTATCTGACAGACTATCAGATCGTTTCAGTTCATTTCTGCAATCAACATCCATCCATTAATACGAAAAACACTATCAATCTTCGTCAAATGAATCCTTGATGTGCTTGTCGTACTTCCAAGTCAAGCTGGGGTCTAGAATCGAACCTAAATAACGAACTTAATTTTTTCATGGAAGTAAACCACTTGAGAGAGCAACCGATTGATTGACCTCAGCGAGAACTTGGTCGGATTCAATTCCACTTTAAATTTTTCGAGACATTTTTCAGCCTTGGCCAAGTTATCTCCATGTGTACTATCTTGCTCCCGATGCGGAGAAACCACAACCAGGATCCCCTTGGTGGGTGCCCACACTGAGAGAAAAGATTTTTTTAGTGGCTAGGTTAAATCCGAAATAACCTCGAAAAGAAATTGAAACCACCTAGAATCAATTGATTCAACCTAGAAAAAAATAGGTCCAGGTTAAAGTAACATAGAAAAATATTAATACAACCTAGACCCATATAGAAACAACCTAATCCGTTATTACCTGCCCTCTGACCACAACCTGGAATAAAAAAGTGTCAACCTAGACCAAATGTGAACTTCACATTTGGTCTAGGTTGGCATTGTGAAGACCTAGAAAATATATTACCTACCATTGACTTTTAAGTGGGGTAACCTAGAATCGAATGATTTGACCTTCCATATAAATCCCCTCCATTAAAGTCTCAGTTGTACAACTGAAAACAACCGAGAGATTTAAAAGGCGAGATTGTTACTTTAGGTAACAACCCAGAAGAAAAAGTTAGAATTCCTTTCGGTTAAAACTACTGTAGTACCACAAATAGGTTTAGGTTTAAACAACAGTGATTGTAAGTCATTCAATAAATTCCAGGTTGTTTAGAAACCGTAGAACTACGGTACGCTAAGCGGTCGCGGAGAGCGCCACTGTAGGCGGTGGGCGTTAATTCTCGTTGTCTTGGCACCCCTGCTATTTACCCGGTGGGGTTGAGGCAAAATCTCTGTCAAATTCTAATCATCTATTTTCTGTCACTACGTGCAGTCATATTATGACGTCACATTCAAATTTTTGTACTGAGTTGGAAACAGAGACATCCCAGAAAGATAGTTGAAGTTGACAGAACCAACCTGCAATGGAAGTGGAGCAAACCTAGAAAGAAAGGTGGACCACCTAGTAATTTATTAGGACCAACTTGAAAAGAATAGGAAGCTACCTAGAAATTTAACTGGTACAACAGGGATAGTAATTGAAACAACCTCGTAAATAAAGGGGCACAACCTAGAGATAAAAGGGTTCTAGGTTAACGCGCCATGGCTGTAAATTGTTTGAGGTGGGGTGAGAACGTTTTCGTTTTAGGGTAAATCAACCGTCTATGAAAGTGAAAAACATTGAATACCAGGGTGAGACAACCAAGACATTAATGTTTTAACCTAGACTGTAAATGGATGGAGGCGGCGGCACACACCGTGAACTTAACCTAGAACTAAAGTGTGGGGGTGGTGCATTTTAAATCTTGGTTGTTTGCATTTTTAGGACGGTAACTTCACCAGTATTTTCAATCTAGGTTAAATGATATTCAACCTAGACTAAATTGTTCCACCCTAGAATGAAAACCAAAAAAAATCTAGGTTGGCAGCATTTAACCTAGAAAAAAATCGAAAAATAACCTAGAATAGGCCCTTTTTTTCTCTCAGTGCAGTTGCCTCGTCACCAACCGACAAAGTCAGCGGGTTCTGCAGGGCTTGCTCCCTTGTCACTTTTATGTACGTCGTAAAACGCAGTTTTCTCAGATCCTTGAGCCTGAGTTTTGGTCGCTTTGGTCTTGATTTGATGAAATGTCTTCTCAAAGTGACGTTCAATCAACTCAACTTTCAGTCCTCAGTCAGCCGTCGTCTTGTTTCTCCGCCGACCACCCAAGTTTCATATTCATGTTCCGCTCACGCCAGTTTTCACTTAGTAAACGCGCCGTGTGCTGGCTTAATTATCGATAATTCAGCCGCCTCGTCAGACAGGCAAATCGCCAGTATTAAATACCGGTACAAATTTTTTACCGCCCAGGAGCGCCATCTTGTTGTTTCATTTTATAGCATTACCCGAGGAGAGATTAGATATGCATAAAGTGGACCTCCGACCGGGCATCGTCCATTCGAGCGTCTGCTCCAACTTGATGTTCTTTGTGTAAACTGATCACGTTGAAAATCACTTACGAGAAGCAGCTAGGGATATGCGTGACTGCCATCCAGACAGTTTATACGTATTCCAAACCACCGATATCCACTTAGGGTTCTCATTTGTAATCAAGATGTGTCTTGCTGGGTCTGGGAGCATCACTTTTTTCAAACATCAGCGGAGTATTTTAAATTATTGTTGGAGTTGACTGAAGGTTGAGAATTCGGTTGCCTTTTAGGGGAAGGTCGATGATGATTCTGAAAAAGTTATATTGACAATCGGAGATCACCGTTTTCGTAGTATTTTTGGACGTAGAATCCATTTTTTGGGGTCCCGAAACGATCCGATTTAACTGTTGGCGATCTACAGGGCTTTCATGGGACTAAAAATGGTATTTTTGAAGGATCCCAGGAGGTTAAATATTTTTGGAGTAAAAAAGAATTTAAAAAAAAAAAAAAATTTTTTGTGCAAAAAAAAATCCAAATAAATATTTTTTTCATTGACAGAAATAAATTTTTGCACAAATAACCTATATCAAAGAATAATAAACCTATGTGTAAAATTTGCAGCGTTTTTGGTTTATTATTCTTGGAATAATACACCTATGTTTTCGCGACGGAGGTCGACGACTCCGATCGGCCTCAAAATTTGACATTATACGTTTCAGGAGGTCTAGATTCCAAAACCGAAATGTTCGTTCGCCGTCCGGGCCGTTTTGGGCATTAGGAATTTTTTTTTAAATCTGAAATTTTGACAAAATACTCCGTTTACCATCGAGTTGTGCCCGCAAGGTTTTCAGCCCGATCGTCCAAACCCGTGGGGCGCTATGGGGCTACGGGAGGGGTTTTTTGAAGGCTTTTGGCTATGGGGTCGAGTTAGGTGTCGTTTTCGAAGTATTTTTGGACGTAGAATCCATTTGGGGGGCCCCGGAACGATCCGATTTCACTGTTGCGATCTATTTGGCTGTCATGGGGCTACAAATGGGATTTTTGAAGGATCCCAGGAGGTAAAATATTTTTCAAGTAAAAACCAAAAATATTTGAAAAAAATTTTTTTTTTCATTGACAGAATTAAATTTCGGCACAAGTAACTTATATCAAAGAATAATAAACGTTTGTGTAAAATTTGCAGCGTTTTTTGAAAGGAGTTGAGCGAAATAAAGGCGCACACATGGCACACAAATGGCATTTTCCCAAAAATCGGCAGAATATTGCACTTTTGTTTTGCGCCATGGCACTTGGCGTGTTTGAAGGGCTCCGGTGATGAACTAGCCGGCGAGCGTCGTTCCCCGGGATAATGAAACTTGTTTTTTTTTTTTTTTTTTTTTTTCGTTTGAAAGGTGAGAAGATCTGGTCAGGGGTGGATTTGAAGGGTGGCCGACTGACGGGGGCGGCAAGCGGGGGCGGCGGTGCCAAGTGGGGGCGGTCCACGTGAACCTCCACGTGACTCTCCAACGTGAGCCGTCGTCGAGGTTCCCCCCAAAAGCGTGATCCCCCCCCCCCCCCCCGGACGTCCTTCTGAGCTTTCCAAGCTTTTCCCCCCCAGTCTTCGGTCGAACTCCCTGCCGGGCATCTCTTGTTGGCGCTTCCGCTGAGGATTTTTTTTTTTCCGGTACCCCTCTAAGCAACAAGCCACACAAACAATCGACCGACACGGCAAACCTGCTGATTTTAGCCGATTCGACTGGTGAACAACAAACATTAACTTCTCAAGGGATCGCATTTCGATTTCCTAAGTATCATAATTTCTCATTAAAATTACAAATTTTGTCTTTGTAGCCTTAAACCTACACATTTTGGTGAATCACTGATTTTTTAAAATTTCAAATTGCCCCTCAAACCACTCAACATTTTATATTTTGAAATTGGGTCATTTTCAGATACTAGAGAAGAAACACAAATAATCCTCAAATTTATATTATGTTTTTTTAACAAAATTTTGAAAAAGTATTCATTGTACGTACGAATTGTGCAAACATTATCCTAAAAACATTAATTTAACAACTGTATACCTATTTATCGTTAAGATAGGCAAGGGGCCCTCAAAAATGGTTTCTTTGCTCAAACTACTTTGCCAACCCACTTGACTGCCTAGCTAGAGTCCTTCAAAAGCCTCATCATTGGGTCTGATACAACCATAACTTCTACGACCAAAATAACATCGAAACGACTCCTCTTTTGATTTTGCCCCATATCAGCGCCATAGGCCTCCATGGTGTAGTCGGATGAGTGTGAGACCCTAATGAATGAATTCTACGTCCAACAAAACGTTGTAAACGACACCCCACTCCACCCTTCTAAAACCCCACCGGTTGGTTATTCAAAGAGTTATAAACAAAAATATGAAATTCTAAGAAAATTTTAGTGAGCCAAATTCACACAAAAGTTTATTTATCGGTCCTTGGGTTGTCAGTTGAATTTTTGAAAAGACCCGAGAAATTGCGCAATGAAGAGCCACTCTCATTTTGTATCTATCAATACAAATGGGAATGACCCGATTATTGCACAACACACAAAATTCTTGTTAGTATCAATTTCAACGTCTGCACATCCTTAGGAGGAGCTTAAAACCACCTCAAAAAATTCCGTTGATATTGATGTACCCAGTGATTCACCAAAGAATTATAGTTAGGTAATACAACATAGTCATTAAAGTCATTCCTATCAACAAATTCATAACATTCGAGTATGCATAAAATCATTTACCATTCTGGCGTAGATCCATTAACTTCATTACCCAAGAAGATTTAAATTTGTCCAAACCACTTGGGGGTTCAATGAGGAGTTGAAAGAGAATCGTAATTTTTTACATCGCACACATTCTGACAATTAGGATTTTATGATTTTGATGCATTTCTGATGTTTAAAAAAAAACCTCTAACACATTACTTTTACCATTACCGCATTTTCATGACTATTATTACCTCTAATGCATTACAGTAAGTACTGGTTTGTGAAAGAGGAGCACAAAAGTGGTTATCGCCTGTTAATCGAGGCTGATTTTGAACCAGTCCGGGAGTAAGACTTATTTGAGCTCAATTGATAACCCGTCATATTTACATAATGTGTGATCATTACGAATAAAGACGGTCTTCTGGGGCGCATCCTCCTCGTTCATCATCAGGTTCTTATGCAGCGGAAATTATATGTAATTTTACCGTGTGAATATATACCTACCACGGCGCCGCGGTGGCGATTTACAGAATCCAGGTGCCGTGTTGTAAACACAATTATGGTAATTGGTTAAAAATTAGTGGAAAATTGAAACAAACAGTACCTACTCGGGTAAATTTTGTTGAGGAAAGGGTGCGAGCTTTTTAGCTTTATAGTCTCTCGTTTTCCCAATATTTATTAATACTTATTAAAAGTTGGTTTGGACAAATTGTTCAGTTTCTAATTTTAGTCTTTGGAATTAGTCAATTTCTGCGAATTGTTCCCTTTCGAAAAAAAAAGCACTCCAGTGAAAGAGTGGTTGTCCAGACCGTTGAGTATGTGAGGTTGGTGTTTAGGAATGAGGGAGTGATGGGAACGGACAACGGGTACAGGACATGCCTCCCTTCGGACCCGCACGGTTACCCCTGGCAACCACACTGGACACACTGCAAGTACGAAGTCGCCCCTCAACCGCCTCCACCGCCACCTCCGAAGAGGTACCTTTTGTCAGGTGAGATTTGTTCGATTTAATGGGTACCTATTTGAACAAATTCGCCAAAAGTTTGAATTTTTGTGATTTTTCGTATTATCAACCCGTGTTTTTGTGATCATGGTCGACAATGAGCTATATAAGCATTTTTTTCTGTTTATTGTAATTGAAAGCTTGTTTCATGAAATTACTAATAACGCCCTGATACCGCAAAAAAGCCCCGCTTTATCCTTCAGGACCTTAAAGAAGTGGGAAGGTTTGAAACCGAAAGGACAGTAAATGACGTCATCCCTAACGAAAACAATCAGCCATCTTGAAGGGAGGTTCAGATTAGCCAACCTTAGGGCATGAAATCTGTACATGCGATTCCAGCGTTCATGGTGGCGTTGTGTTGTACTACTTTCAGAAGGTCAAGCTTACCGCCAAAAGTTCAAACGCTGATTATTTTCATACTCTCTCCTGATTTCCGTAGAGGATTAAAAATTGTGCAGACGGTATAAAAACAAGTCTTTTACTCTACAGAATGGTATTCGACTGAAAAAAACTGTGATTTTCAACCGTCCTTATATAGCTCATTGGCTCCTTGAATGATCAAAACAAAATATTTTACTGGAAAGATCATTCTTCAAAATTTACGGAAACAGGGCAGCGTAGCCGAAAATCCTGCTTCACTATTTTTAGGGATTAGGGGGAGAAAAAATTAAATATTAAATATTTCATTTTTCTTAAAGCCTACCTACAAATAATGGAGCCAATTTTTCAAATTTTCAATTCGAGGCCTGTTAACGAGACGTGACTCGCACTGCTTCATCCTTTGTTGATTGGTCCGAGAGATACAAGTGAGCCAACCTAGCTAGGCTTCATGCCGAATCCGTTGTGAACAAGCTTGAAATTGTTAGGGAATCTTTTCAAATTTTGGCCAGTCACACTATAAATTCATGATAGCAATCCGCAGTTCTTGGATTGCCCTGAACTTATCTAAACATGTGCGTGCTAAGTTAAAAGCTCACTTCACGCTCTGGCAACGTTGGATGCGTGATGTAAACAGCTTCAGCTTTTAGTTCCAAATCTTACGAATCGCGCCGAACTGAAAATGTATATCAGGTGGTTTCAAAGGGTGCTGAATCCGAAGATGTTGGGAATGTGAAATTCTAACCTTTTCTAGGAGCCCATTTTGATCGATTCAAGGTTTCAAGAATCATGGTGTGAAGTTCCTTAAACAATTTCCAAGGACGTTTGATGTTGATGCAATAGGGGTCTTCACGGGTTGTTATCGCGTTTCAACCCTTAATTAGGAATGGAAGTGCTCCCGAATTTCGGGTTAAATCATCCTGTACCGTGTTGTTAGAAGTCAAAAAGGGAAAAATACATCATTTTTGTGACAAAAAGTCTTTCACGTAGTTTACAATCATCTTAAGTAATTTAGGCCGATTCAAAAACCACTGTGAGTGACGTCACCTACACTGTAGTACAGGTGTTCCGGTTTCCAATCAAAAGACACCAGAGTGCAGGTCGATTTTTTCTTCTTTTTCGATTTTTTCTTGGTGTTTGGCTCTAGTGACACTGGAGTAACGAGAAAATGGCCGTGTTCGCTTTGTTTTGAATGTGATCATGCTTATTTACTCAACTTATTTGTGATATAAATTAACTTATTCCAATGACCGATTCATTAGTTTTTAGTTTTGTAATGGTGGCCAACGTGTCGACCAATAGGAGCTGACCTCGGGTTCCCGCCAAAATTCAAATAGCAATTTTTCCATAAATTTTATAAATTCATACGAGCTTGCAGTTTGTGTTTTAACCCCATTTTTAGTATTATTTGGACACCTTCTATCGATAAAAAAAAAAATAATCCAGAAACGCTTCCATTCCTAATTGTTGTTGAACATGTTGGGGCGCCTTCTCCATTATCATCTCGTTATCGATGCTGTTGTTATTGTACAAACTTTTTCTTCTTGTTTCGTTGTCTTGAGATATCAGGCTAACCAAGTACACCTGGTGTTCAAGACCAGTCCCAGGTTGTTCCGGATTTTTCTGAGGACCGCTTGAGGACAGGTTCCCCCACCGTCGCCCGGGATGTGTAACTACGAAGTGGGGGGAGGAGGACGCGCCTCTCCACCAATCAGGTTGCACCTGTAATCATCGTCTACGCGGACAGGACTTGTATCATGCCAGTTCTGGACACAGCGTGGTTGGAATAGATTTAATCTATTCCAACCACGCTGTGTCCAGAACTGGCATGATACAAGTCCTGTCCGCGCATGCGCGGTACACAGTTGTCCGTAACATGTTCTGGACAGGGAGGTTGGAAAATAACCTGTACCTCTCAGATGCAAAGTTGGTGGCACTAGCCCCATAAAAGGCTGTTCCAAGCAGTTTGACTTGAAAAGCTTTTTTGACCGTAAAACTAATACGTTTCGTGCTTATGGGAAAAACATTATACATTTGGATACATGAGTTTCGGAGATCCATGTTTTCTTCATTACCCAAGAATGTTGTAGTTAATAAAGTCGACCGAAGGACCATAACCTGTCCTTCTGTTTTGTACAAAAACGATAATAAACTCCAGTGTAAAATTCTAGCGAGTTTTTTTTTCGGTTTTGACTCGTGGCGAACAATTTGAGAACACTCAAAAGAGAAACCGTCGCAGCCCAATACCATAAAATCCTTTTTCGTCTCCCACTTTTTTCTGAAGACATCCCGTTAGGATGTTTCGTTGAAAAGGTGGCCACCACCGTACGCACCATCTCAATTCATCCTGCTAATAAAATGTCTGGAAACTTTTTTTTGGCTCGCATTGTCGACCTTAACCTTGACGGGGACTCGTGGGAGTCAAAATGGCAAACAAAGGGGATATATTCGAGAGACCCCATCAGTCAACAGGTATGAGCAGAACGTGAACACACGTGGCCTAGCTTTCGGTATATAGTAGGCCTTCGTCAGGTCGTTAACACCAACAACAAAGTTCTCCAGTTCATTTCTTTTTTAATTACGCAGTACGCTTGGCTCTGAACCCATTCGGAGGGCCACTGGATTTCCCAGAAATGACAAATGATTTATTTTCCAGCTTGATTTCTTGGGAATTGACACATGGGATATTTGCTCGACGAACGCTGTTGTTCCTTCCATTCAAATCAAAGTTATTTATCTGATTTCAAACTGACCCCATCTTAAAAACATATTTATGTTAAGGGGGCCGAAAACCATTAACGCCAAGGCGTTGTTAGCCTATCGGTAAATACTCAATAAACGGCAGAAAATAAACACCTGTAACAGTACTGTAGGGATTCCTTCTCTATACGAATCAATAAACCCGATTCTAATATCTGTCGGCGTATCGGTGTGAGGGATCGCCCCTTCCCCCAACGACGAAGTCAATGGTCTAAGTGACTGAAGCATTAAAATTTTTATTGTCTGCGGACCCCTTGACTGTACAATTGATTGGCTTTGGCCTGGGGAAAGCAGACTCCTTGGGGACACAGGTTACAGAGCTAAAACAGAGTCCTGGGGACTTTACAAGCCAACCGGTGGAGAACCAGGTCTTCTTCCGAGGGTTCTGGAGATGTGTCGCCTGGTCAAATCCTGGGAAAACGCTTTTATCGGACTCTCCGCCTTCAACAACCCCAGCAGAGCAATTCTGGGACGTTCCTTCATCAAAGCTAACACATCCTGGAGGGACTATGCTTGAACTCCCCTTCATGCAGCACGATCGGCGGCAGGAGCCTGAACACACCGCCCGTGGTTTCTGCCAACCACACAACACCATTTTAAATTGAAATTTGGATCGAGGTTCACAAAACACCCGAACTGGGTTCAGTTCCTTTACCTGTGGGAACTTTCCGTACTTGCCATTCAACTCCGTCTTTTGACACGCAAGTCCGTGATGTGTTGCATGTAGTCTTCCCGAGCTGTGAAGGGGCAGCATAAACAAATCAAACCCGTTTCCCTCGCATTTTGATAACACCAATTCGTCACTTGCTTCTCTACCGTCTACTTGGTGTAACTCCGCCTCTGGAAAATCCAATCGATAACCAGGTTATGAGTTGAAACCGTGCAGATCCACGTGATCCCCCTCCTTGAATCCCTTTACGTTTTGCTTGCAACGAACACTCCATTATTCTCTCTCTCGCGTCGTTTTTGTTCTTCAGCTCCTTTTTAACTTGCACAAAATTGTGGTTCCTTCATCTATAGAAGAGAATTAACACTACAATGTAGTCATATTTATACCCTTCAAATTATTGCGCTCATTCACTACTCTGATGATTTCACTCCTCATTCTCTACTCTGTTGATTTTGCTCTTCATTCCCTAATATCCATATTTGACTCACTCGCCTGATAATATCAGGAGTCACTTCATAATTGTATTATGTCAAAATTGTATCATGGCTCCTCTTGTATTGTGACTCCTAATGTGCAGGGACTTGAAGTTTCTGTTCAACCAACTTGTATGGTATCTGCAGGGCCTCTCTATGATTTTAAGAATAGTAGTCGATGAATGTTCTGCACTACTAAGTTGTGCAAGTCTTGCAGCTTCAAGTCTTGAAGAACTCTTAAACGCGTTTTCGTCGCACCTCCCCAAACAATAATAGATGATATTGTTTTTTCAGTACATATTACAATATTATTTTAATACTGAAACCCTCCAAGTTCGGATTATATTCAAATTATGACATACAAGCTTAATTAAATCATTACAATAATTATAACCTAGACCCATTATAATAATTATAATGAATTATAGCAGTGTCGTCTGCTGACTCTAATACTTTACTATCCAAGTTCAAATTCATCAATTCATTAATGTACAGAAATAAAAGCTCAGGCCCTAAGGAACCCCACAATTTACTTCAACAGTAGAACTGAAGCTCCAATTTCTGCTTGGGAATAAGTCAATTACATACCAACTTTGGAAATCTGACCTTTTGCGTTTGGATTAGGTCATATAATATAATATATTATAATAGAATATATAATATATTATAATATAATATATTATATGACCACCATTTATGGTTTGCTCATTGGAATTATCATATTATAATTAGCGAACTGCCAATTATTAATAGTTCGCTTTTAAGCGAGATCAAGAGTTCCTAAACTCTTGCGAGTGGAGTAAAACGCGTTGCAGCTAAGCGATGTGGGTTTGGTAGGTCCACATGGTGCAGGCGCAGATGAACAGACTGAGCTTCTTATGAATCAAAACTGTGACCACCTCAGCCCTTAATCCTGTGCATGATAATGTAATCAACCTGAAAGCCTTTTACCTTCGGAATTGATTCACCTCCCCCCCTTTAATGCCCTTATGCCTTTCAAAAACACGAAGACACCCTCGAAAAAAATACGACTGAGGCGAAAGAAGATACAAAAAACAGAGTGTTTACGAGTATAATGCCCTCTTTACATATTTCACTCCCTCCTGTTGAGCGTGATGTGATCATCTCAAGGGAATGAGACGAGTGTTTTGGATAGGGTCACTTCCAGGCTCCAGGGTCTGTCTGGCCTCAATTGCGGCTACTTGGATTATCGATTTTCCTGTCTCTTTTGTCTGGAAAAGGAACAATAAGGAAAATTTCCATGGTCAAAGCAGGTTTGGACAGGTGTTCCAATTGAGGGTTTCAATTCACACCACGTCATGGTTGCCATCCACGACCATCCATCAAAATTCCAAATGAGTTGTTAACGATTCATTTTGAACAAATAAGTAATGAAGTGGTTGACTGTCTTCTACTAATTGATTATTGACATTTTGACGAAAATGAGTATTTCATTCCATAGCCAAAGACGTGGTAACCAAGCCAAGGTCACCTGGAAACATAAAAACGAGAAAAACGCAAAAATGACAACAGCGCGTAATTGACAAAACAACGCATTACTGAGAAAAACTCCCCATAACTGATAAACCCGTGTAACTGATAATATAACGCGTAAATGATAAAAAAGCGCGAAACTGATAACACAGTGAGTAGGTAACTGATAAAACAAGCGCGTGAATGATAAAACAATTTTTGCCTCTCGTGTAAAGTTGCGTGAATATCAATTATGTGATGTTTGAACTTAAGTATCTGATACTAATTATCAGTAAAAATCCACTTCATGGACAAAGTGAGAATCTTGGACATGTTTTTGGGCACTACTTTCATTTTCAAATCAGTGCAACTTGTTTTCACGCTGGAATACGTTGTAAGAAACCGCAAAAACCTCAAAATACAAATTTACCGGTTAGGGATAGGAACCAAAAACATATCTTCGTCCATAGATCTTATAAATCCGTCCATCATGTATGGTAGACATAATATGTCACCATATTATGGTGAGTTGAAAGAAGTGGTTATTTTAGGCGTACTGTTAATACCAGATTGATGAAGGTACCTTTTAATTTGAAATTTCTATTCTCGATTTCTTTTACTACAAAATTTATTTATTGATCAATAAAAAATTGAAAATAAACTGTATACCTGAACATTTTAGGACAAATTAGGGACCCCAAAAACTAGATACTACATACCTCCAAAGATATTGCCCGATCGACGAGACCCGTTGGGCTCTGTGGGGCTAAAAAGGGGCGACGGGAGGGGTTTTTGAAGGTTTTCGGCAATAGGGTAGAGTTGGGTGTGGTAATTGAAGAGATTTTGGACAAAGAATCCATTTTTCGGGGTTTTAAATAATTTAATTAAGTTTTTTTTATTGACAATTAGTTTTTGTACAACTTATTTCGAAGCATAATAAACCCTTGTGTGAAATTTGCAGCGTTTTAGAGTCTACACTTAATGAAACATGAAACGTCAAATTTTGAGGCTCATGACGAAATTTTTCCCGCCCCGAAAAATGTTTTTTTATTGGGGAAAAAGCCGAAACGATCAACGTGGTAAAATTCCGTTGATAAATCATTTAAAATTATTGTGAAGAAGCGAACGGATTTATCACAGTGGCGTAGAACTAACCATCATTTATCGCGCGCACATTATTACCCCGTAAATAATTATTATACCGATAAATGCCGCCTACGTCACGGTACTATCATCACCTAATGTCAAGGTTCAAAATGAAAAATTAAAAATCTTGAAGAGACAAAAAACACCGACGAAAAACAAGTTTATCATATAAGGAACCTTTTGTTTTTTCGTGGTTTTGTGGATCTGGCGATTTGCGTGGAAAAATTTTTTTTTTTGCTGTTACGTTGGAGGGCGAAATCAGGGAGTTCTCGTGAGGTCTGACACCTTCGGGGAGTTCCGCCGCTTTGCCGCTAGATGGCTCTCGACTGGGGGTCTTCGACTGTTCCCGATCTGTTGTCGCCGTTGATCTCCCGGGGGTTGCACTGCCTTAGGTCGTTAGGATTCGTTAAAAATCCTTGTCTTGGGGAGCATAATGTCCAGTGAGCGATAAGTGAGGGCATTGCTGCTGAAACCAAAAAATTATCCATCCCGCGCTCACCTCGGGCGATGTTCTGAGGTTGTGGCGCAATTTTTGTACGTCCCTTTACTTCACAGGGGACCGCATTTATGTTATCTAAACTAAAATCGTAATTATAAATTAAAATCTTTTCATTCCTTAATTATAATTTACAATTAAGTAATGAAAATAAAATTCAATTGGAATTCTTACGAAGATCATCTTCCCAACCAACTTCATGATCCCTCCAAGTGAGATCAACATCTTTTTTCTCTCATCTCTTCATCTCAACACTCCACAAAAAATTCCACTGCCCTGATTTGTCAGGGCAACAGATAATACCCGCAGTGACGCACATTTCAACGTTATAAATAAATTCGGTTAAAACAAAACAAATTCCGGATTATTCTTTTAATTCCCAGCACGTGTTTACTATTCCATTGTTTAGCGAGAACCGAGTTGAACGGTATTTAATCCTGAAAATAAGAGCAATAAAATGTATTTGCCAAAAAGCGACTCACTAAACGGTGCAAGCAAATATTGACGAAAAATTGAATTTATGGAGCAGTCTTATGCCGTGTTTTCGCGTTTAGCCGTCGCCGTTTTTTCCCGTGTAAAATCAAAAATTACATTTGTGTTATCAAATAGTTGAAATGTTTGAATTACAGCATTTGAGTCGTAACGTGTAGAATTTGGTTCAAGGTGCCCCTCTATACGGAGGCAAGGTAATACTTTTCTTGCTCCAAAATATACACTGATGTATGAGAGAGCGTGGAGGCGGTTCACTAGAACTTTTTTTTTTACACTACACTTATGTTGCCAGGGGCTGATCCAGGATTTCATGTGATAGGGGAGGTGGGGGGAGTCCATTATTTATTCCTAATTAAGGTTTTTGGTTTTCGCTCGATAACTCTGTTCGGGCGCTTCCTACGAAATGTCAGAAATTTTCTACCCTGAGACATTCTTTTATAGCATTAAAGTGTCTTCAAATTTATATTTTTACAACTTATATTACACCCATCAGGTCAAGAGGTATCAGGCTTTAAAGATGGGCCCGATTTTCTCAATTTCTTTATCGGGTTTTGCTCTATATCTAACTCAGTTCTGGCGCTTCCTAAGACATTTCTGCCCTGAAACATTCTTTTAGACCGTTAAATCCTCTTGAAATGTCTCTATTTACAATTTGGGTTTATTATTCTTTGATATAGGTTAGTTGTGCAAAAATTAATTCTGTCTGTAAAAAATTTAAAAAAAGTATTGTTTTTAAAACAATTATTTTTTTCGAAATTGTTTTTCACTCGGGAAATATTTGAACCCTTGGGATCCTTAAAAAATCCCATTTGGAGCCTCATGAAAGCTCTATTGATCCCCTCAGTGAAATCGGATCGATCTGGGACCCCCAAAAATGGATTCTACGTCCAAAAATACTTCGAAAACGACACCTAACTCGATCCCATAGCCAAAGCCCTTCAAAAAACGCCTCCCATAGCCCCGTTTTAGCCCCATAGCGTCCCACGGGTTTGGGCGATCTGAAAACCTTGCGGGCACAACTTCATTGTAAACCAAGCATTTTGTCAACATTTCAGATTTAAAAAAAAATCGTACTGCCCAAAACGGCCCGGACGGCGGACACACATTTCGGATTTAGAATGTAGACTTCTTGAAACGGATAATGTCAAATTTTGAGGCCGATCGGAGTCGTCTACCTCCGTCGCGATTACATAGGCGTATTATCCCAAGAATAATAAACCAAAATGGCTGAGTTACCACTTAGTTGCCGCTTGGCAGCAACGTAGTCTTCCGTGTGATTAGGCCTTGTAAAACTCAAGCAATGTGAATCACAATAAACCCTTTGAATAGAACAATAGAGGGATTGAGCATCGAAAGGAATACGTCTATGTTCACCATTATTCGTACCACCGCCTACATGGGAGCCCTATGCTCTCTTCTGCCCTAGGCCCTCTTTTTCTCTCGGCGGCCCTGTGATACAGTTAATTGCAATTAACTGGCAAGATTCTGTTAAACTATGTTAATCAGCGGCAATTTTTTTTTTCTCCTCTTTTTTTTACGTCCGTCTTTAGCAGCATACGGGCAAAGCGGGGTCCAGGAAAGGGTTGAATCGTCCTCGGTTTCATTTGGTCGTGGGGGCTAAGTGTCTACTTTCACTTTCTTCCTTCGGGAGGAAGGCCGTTTTGTGCCCACAAAACGACTCTTGCGGGCGGGGTTTTAGGGTATGCGGTGTCAGATGCTGGCACGACATCGGCGTCGGAATATTCAGCCCCAAAGTTCTGGGGGGGGGGGGGGGATAAGGATCGAGTTTAGTTCGCGGCAACTGGTCAGCGGTCCTTTACTGTTATTTTCTATACACTTGAAAAGTAATGATTTATAAGTTCATATGCATATTTTCCAAACCACAAATGCAACGAGTACTTATTGTAAAGTAGGTACTAACTTGAAGACAGGTCACAGTTGCTGCTTGAACTGAACATCGCTAATTTCATTCTTCACTTTGATATATTAGGTATAATATTCGGGCAAAATTTGAGTAATAATTATTTGTGGTATAATCAGCCTATATGTATATTCGCGACGGGGGTCGAAAATTTTGACCTAACTCATTTGATCTTTTATTTTTCAAGATGTGTAAATTCCAAAAACATTTAATGTTATGTCCGTCCGCTATACGCCGTCCATCCTCCAGGCTGTTTTGGGCAGTAGGATTTCTTCCTTTTTTTTTAAAATGCAACCGGAAGTAGGTGATTTTTTTTTTTTTTTTTTTACGCCAAAATTGGCTTGGATTTCAACCATTCGATCTCTAGCAGCCCAATATGGAAACCTTCGATGGAAAGGCTTTGTTTCCGTGTCCAAGGAGCGTCGTACATCCTCCAATGCTGTACAGCTGTTACAAAGGCCTTACTCAGATACGATGCAGGTGCTTCTGCAAGAAGTCGTGTCCAGTTGTGAGTCGGAAGCGGGCAACTCCATGATTCCTTGGTAGGTCTGCTGGTATTCGACCGTTCGTCAGGCTTTCCCACTTCTTCCCTGCAGCTTTTGTACCTTGCTCCCGATTCAGGGAAGAGAGAATGCAGCGCTCAATTTCTCGTTTCGATGTAGGCAAGGGGAAGGGGAGTCTCAATTTGGGGTTGAGAAGAACGTTGCTCAGAGAGTTGGTTGGCAGCCTCGTTGCCATGTGCCGCAATATGAAGGGAGCCACTGGAGAGTCAAATGAGTACCTCTCTGCAGCAAAGCATCTACTTTCCTCCTACAGCTGCGAATCATCATGCTGTCGCTACTGGAAGAAAGACCAACTCTTGTCATAATAGCAGCCTGGGAATCAACAAACATCACGATTCTTGAGATGTCCTGTTTCGAGCCCTCCTCCGCTGCCAGCTCCATAGCTCTCACCTCGCCAAAGCTTGTGGCCACTGCTCCAACCGGGGCGGATACTTGAAAAGCAGACGAGAAAAATCCCGCTCTTGCATTTTTCGTTGCTCCCCAGGCTGACCCATCACTGTACACGTGAAACCAAGCAGGGGAGGGATACCGCTCGTTAAAAGTACTGATGAAAAGTATGAAGTACGGATGAAATTTACTTTATGAAATTTTGATCGATTACTCGCCTCTTCATGTAGTTGTCCGCATGGTTTTCTTTCTGTCCGATCGCTCAAACCCTATGGGGCTGAATAGGGCTAGATGAGAGTGTCGTTTTCGAAGCATTTTCGGCTTCAGCACCCTAAAAAAAACCCTAGAGTAGATAAAAAGAAGCCGGCAACTCGGAGGTCATTTTGCTTCCGAGTCGACTAAAGGCCTAGTGGAAACATTGTTTTCACTTTGGATTACAAAAAAAAAAAAAAAAAAAAATTGGCCTCCAAAATAAAAATAATTATTGCCAATCGCATTTTGCGTTTCAGAGCTTTCTGAGCACATTTGGTTCCGTGCTTGTCTGCCCGTCCGTCCGTCTATCCGCATTTCCTCGTTACAGCGGCAACTTCCACAATTTTGATCCGATTTTGGTCAAATTTTCAGGGACTGTGCGGGTTCGACCACTTGAGGTCCCATATAAATTTCACGACGGCTGATCAGCGGAACGCTATGCGCAGGCCGTTGTTTATTATTATTATTACTATTATTATTATAATTATTATTATTATTAAAAACTTGCTGCCTTTTTAAAAACAATTGTTTGAAGAGGATGACACACTTTAAAATTGTTTTATTGGACAAATCCGAATATTGGATTATATCTGAAATTCAATAAGACCCCATCGTGTGAGATACGAGATTTTTTTTTTTTTTTTTTTGAGGATCCACATTTACGAATCATCATCCAATTGCTTCTCATTGAATTTCAGTTGGTTGACAAAAAAAGGATTGGCTGATGGATGAGTCTTTGTGCGATTTTATGGTTAAACGGCAATCGTGACCGACGTTTTATGGAGGATCCGTCCTGATTTTTATCTTGGGAACAGGAAACTGGCTTTATTGACAATGGAAGTGAGAGAGTCGAAGTAAAACAATTGCAAAAAAAAAGTTCACGTGGAACGCATGTTTGGGAAACTTGATTTGGGGAAGGACCAGTGTGAGAAATTTTCGGGTGTGCTGGCGGGTCCATCGTGGGCGAAGGGGTTGTCAGGAACGGTTGGGGGCGGGGGGCGCATGTGAAAACTACCAAACTTTCGCTTTTGGAACAGCCAGGCGGGTTCCAGAGGTGAAAGTGGTTTCTTTGGTCGACTCTCTTGGCTGCTCTGGGGCTGATTCTCCTTCTCTGTCGGGCCCGGCGGCTTTGAAGGGTTCGCCCTCTCTTTCTACCTCTTCAACGTTGAACTCGGGGGGACTTCCTCCTTTCAGAAACGCCGGGACCGAATGCTGCGCCCCCGCCAAGGAAGGAGCGCCACAGCTGATCGCCAACACAAAACACTACCGATTCTGTTTTAACGTTTGCCTGACTAAAAAACGCTGCACAGTTTTCCAAAGGGTTTATTATTCTTCGATATTAAATTTTAATAAATTGTCAAAAACTTAATTCCAATTCAGAAACATTATTTTAAAAACACTGCAAGTTTTACACAAGGGTTAATTATTCTTTGATAAATCAAAAACCTACATAATATTAATATATATCAAAAACCTATATTATAGTTTTAAGTGTCATTAAGAAAATATTGTTGAAAAAAAAAAAAAAAAGGTTTTTTTCCTGTACAATGTTTGGACTCAAGTGGAACCTCGAAAAAACGGATTTTGCGTCCAAAATTATTCGGAAACGACGCCTTATTTGACCTCCTGGGATCATTCAAAAATTCCGATTGTAGCCCCATTGATTCCCACGGTGAAATCGGATCGTACTGGGACGCCCAAAAATGGATTCGACGTCTAAAAATACTTCGAAAACGACACCTCACTCGACCCTATACCCGAAAACCTTCAAAAATCCCTTTCGTAGCCCCATTTTAGCCTCATAGCGCCCCACGTGTTGGGGCGATCAGACTGAAAACCTTGCGGGCACAACTAGATGGTAAACCGAGTTTTTTTTGTCGAAATTTGAGATTTAACAACAACAAAAAACCCTATGTACTGCCTAAAAAGGCTCGGACGGCGGACGGACATTTCGTTTTTGGAATCTAGAAACGGATAATCGCAAATTTTGGGGCCGATTCCAAGAATTATTAACCAAAAATGGAAAGTAATAGTAGTCCCTAATTACTATACACCACTTTCTTATTAACTCTAATGCTATATAGAATAATTCGTGTGTAGTATTTGGACAGTAGAGGGAACACCGAAAAATGTATTCTACGTCCAGAATTACTATGAAAACGACACCGTATTCGACATCCAGGCATCCTTCAGAAGCCTCATTTGTTTCTACTTTCAAAAAGACCTCGAAAACCGCACCTAATTGGACTCAAATCCAGTAAGAAGTAGATCCAGTAATTGTTTTTTTATTAATCTGAAATTTTGACAAAACACTCGGTTCTCCATCCAGTTGTGCCCGCAGGTTTTCAGAACGATCAGTCAAACCAGTGAGGCTCTGTGGGGTTAAAAATGGGCTGAAGGTGGGGTTTTTGTAGGGTATTGGCCACGGCTTTTATGGGGCTACAATGGAGGGGGGGGGGGGGCACTGGGCGGTGATTTGACAAGTCGTTTTCGAAGACATTTTGGACCTCATCGGGTCCCTCATCGGTCAAAGCAATGTGCCTACCCGCAAGTAGGTAGGTATACATTAAATGTATATATACATGTAGGTATACCTACCGAATTTAAATTTAACTTTTAAATTGTTTAATAATTGAAAATTTTTTATTGACGTATAACTACATTTTGCACAATTTTTACAAACGAATAACAATCCCTTTTGTAAGATTTGCAGTGTTTTGGTTTATTCTTCTTCTTCTTATTATTATTATTCTTTGTTATACACCTATGTAATCGCGACGGAGGTAAAAAATTCAGACGTTTCAAGAAGTCTAGATTCCAAAACCGAAACACGCCTTACGCCGTCCGGGCCGTTTTGGGCAGTAGGAATTTTTTTTAAATCTGAAAATTTGACAAAATACTCAGTTTACCATCTAGTTGTGCCCGCAAGGGTTTCAACCCAATAGTCCAAGCCCGTGGGGCGCTATGGGGCTACGGGGGGCGTTTTTTGAAGGGTTTTGGCTATGGGGTCGAGTTAGGTGTCATTTTCGAAGTATTTTTTGGCGCATAATCCATTTGTTGATGTTCCACTTATGTCCAAGCAATTTACAGATTTTTTTGTTTTTGAAATATATTTTTTCATTGACACAGAATTAATTTTTGCACAATTAACGTTTGTAGTTATATCAAAGAATAATAAACCTTTATGTAAAACCTGCAACGTTTTTCCATTAAGAATGTTATTAACAATTTACTGTCTTGACATCAACTTTCAAGGGCCGTTTGTTTCACATTTTCGCCGCCGATTTTTCGTGGCAGACGAAGTGCACGATCCTGATCGAGCTACAGATGACGAGTTTTTCGCTGACTACAAAATTTAATGATCATAGGCTCAGGGTTGCCAAAACATGATTACAAACCGAATTTAAAAAAAAAATGGTCCGGCATTTGGCAACACGGGGAAACTCGCTTTTTGCACAACCTTCTTAGGTACTTGAAAACAAATTTTGTTGCCTGTCACACTCCCGTATTGTTTCAATCTGCGGACAGGCCACCTTTTTTTTAGGGCCTCTCAGCGTGCTCCGTTTTGTGAATGGCAGCCAGCACATGATGTAAAGTGAAACTCTGGAACGAATTTTCCTGTTCTAAAAGAAGCCCCAGATCCGAGGGGGGTTTCCTTGGTTGAATGGAGGCGTCGTGATGTCCTATTGAGAGGATTCGAGACTGCCGCCCCCGCCTGACGCCCGTCGCACTTCCTGGTTCGCGTTCCCTTTTTCCTCAACCGCCCGAGAACGGACCAGAACTTTAGGATTGGGTCAACCCAGAATGTCTTCCCTCAAATGGACACTCGATGAAAAGATCAGCGAGGATAGTAAACCCGCGGGGCGACTTCCTTATCGCCTCATAAACGAATACTTCATGACATAAAACTCCCCCCTGAGAACTGTTTTTAGCGCCTTCGGATTTTCCCAAACTTTCCAACTCTTCGATTCCCGCACGCGGAAGTTTCTCATCGCCGCCAATTATCACCTCACCCCGCACTCTACACGCGATATTAACTTTTAAAAGGCTGACCATTTCCGCCATATTAAAAATCCAATTACCCGGAAAATACAGTTCGGTCACTTTTGATTGTTGCGTTTCGTGAACTTTCAGATGTAATACAACTAAACAACAAGCGAAATGGGGCAGCCCTTAACGTTAATGTGACTTATCTAATTGGTACAAAACTGCAACTTTCGCACGAGTGTTTGATATTCGTAGGTGTAAATAATTCGAGGTAATTTTTTTTCTAAAAGCACTTTTTGGGGTCTTCCAATGGGGCTGCTGATGGGACTTAATTTTTGACGTATAGGTAGGTAATCCATTTTTCGGGGTCCCTCATTTGTTTTAACACACACACACACACACACAATTATTTTATAAATTTTATAAGATTTATATAGATTTTTTGCTTCCGAGTCTGCGAAGCAGCGGAAGCCTTGTGTTCACTTTCGGGAGAAAAAAAATTTTTGTTGTCCGAATTCAAAATTTCCACTCGCATTTTGCGTTTCATAGCCTACTGAACAAATTTGGTTCCGTGTCTGTCGGTCTGTGGGTCTGTCGGTCTGTCGGTCTGTCCGCATTTCCTTGTTACAGCCATAATTTCCACAATTTTGAATGAATTTAGCTCAAATTTTGAGGGATTATGCGGATCAGGCTCCTTGAGGTCCCATACGAATTTCATCACAATTGAATCAGCGGTACGCTCTGCGCATGCGCTAACGTGAAATTCTTGAAACAGGCATAACTTTCTCAATTTTGATCGGATTTCAATCAAATTTTCAGGAATTGTGTGCGTAAAGCTATAGATGATACCATGTCAGTTTCATCACGATTGAGTCAGCGGTACGCTCAGCGCATGCGTGAACGTAATTTCCTTGCCACAGCCATAACTCCTACAATTTTGATCGGATTTCAATCAAATTTTCAGGAATTGTGTGGGTATAGCCCTAGATCAGTTTCATCACGATTGAATCAGTGGTACTCCCTGCGCATGCGCGAACGTAATTTTCTTGTTACAGTTGTTACGTTCATTTTGAACTTGGCACGAGGAAGCTCATGTGCCATTGCCTTGGCAGTGTATTTTTACTTATTAAAAATCATTTATTCATCCAGTAATAAGTTTTTATTTAATAAGAAAACTGAAAAATAAAATTAAAAAAGGGTACCTAAATAAAATGTAGGTATTTCATTTAATGAAATATGTACTGTATTTTCAACCCCCGTCACTAATGGTGCACTATTCTAACAATAAAGAAGTCAATAACACCTTTATTTATTTTTATTTTTTATTTATTTATTTTTTATTTTTTATTTTTTTTCCAAAAATCGTAGGTGTAGCTGAGGTTTTATCAAAATGTCTTCGAATTGCTGGAAGTTTCGGTACCGCATTTGGAGCCAACTCGAGACAAACACCCGCTGTGTATCTTCGGCGTCGCGGCTTTTATAAATATCAAAAATTCTCCCCATAAATGATTCATGAGAGTAGGAGGACGCTTAGGCCTCACTTGCTTATTCAATATCACTCTTTTTAAGCGGCAGCCCGTGGAATATGGTAATACATGGAGAAGTAATTCATGTCCTACCTCCTCTTTCTCTTTGACAGGAACACCGTGCACGGTGAAGGTTGTCCCAGATTTGAAAAAAAAAAAAAAAAAATCATTTCCATTTTCTTGAAAATTTTCCCATGACTTTGTATCTCCTCCCTAGTATCCTCCAGTCACAGATAGGCTATCAGATTTAATAAAAACGCGTGTTTTTCATTGTTACCCTCAAGATCGGCCGAATCTGACGTACGCGTTACGTAAATTGCTTTGTACCTCAGAAGATAACCAAAAAAAAAACTGCCGATAAAAAGTTTCAGGATAACCTAAGTTATCGATTGGTCATGGGATGACTCGCGACCCCCCAAGGCGGCAGATAACGTAAAGGGGCTGGACAGAGTAAATAATTTATTGTAGTCGTTGAACGCCCTTGAATCCGCCACTGATCCAAACGGGTCCAATTTTGACATTTTACGGGCTTCACGTTTTTCCATCAAGTCCCCCACACGGTTGATCTTCCGCGCCACCTCCGAGCAACCTTTTTCTTTAGTGCGTGTCAAGGAGACTTTCACCCCGTGAAGGGTCCTTCCATAACTTTGAGCCTTCGTCTTTTTGTACTTTCTTCCCGTCCGTGCCCGACTCTTGCTACATACCAGATTATCTTATGGTACCATTTTAACTCTCACGTAACAAATCTTGAATGCTAACAGGCCTGCGGGGTTAAGTACGGAAACCCCGCAAAAGGTTTGAATTTAAATCGACAGTAACAAACAAGTTGGAATCAATTAGACCTGCTAATTTTTTTTTTTTTTTTTTTTTTTTTTTTTTTTTTTCCAACTAGTGGACAGTGTATCGAAGTGTTCGAAGGGGGTTGTAACTTGAGGAAGGTAAACTGAAACTCGTGGGCCGGTTGCTGCTTTCCCTCGGCCGTCACCTGCCCGGAACGACCAAACTCTTCGCCGCAGTCTTTGTGCTCAAGGGATGAGGAATTTGCTGATATGAAACGCTACAATTAACTGCGTTTTCAACTTTTTTAATCGTTACCAAAAATTTTGGGCGATGCAATAGTAAGAATTAGACAGGCACTACGTATTGGGTGACAAGGGGTAAATTTTGTCCATGGAAAGAGGACAAATTCCTAATTCAAATTAATTCAACTGGTATTAAAGTAAAAACTGCCGTCTGCTTCCTCAAAACCCGTTTATGCTCCCTCAAATCCGGTTTCTGCTTCCTCAAAACTTGTTTTTACTCCTGCGCACTGGTTTATACCTACTAAGAACCGTTTCTGCGCCCTCAAAAAACTCTCTTTAAACCAATTTCTGCTCGCTTTATATTATTGAAAAATATCGATACGATAATATCGCATCCAAATATTATTTGGATCTGACATCAAATTGTTTTTCGCCTCCATCTTCTTCGTCTCGCCAAGAGTCTTGCCCCAAGAAATCCCGTGGCAGGTGTCTGAAAATAAGCCCCGTTTATACAAATCTGCTTCTTATTCTTCTCATTACAAGTCACCTAGGGCATCTTTTTCTTCGTCGCCATCAAATGAGATTCTTGTCCTTTGTGGGAAACCCACTCAGTCCAATCGATGTCCTTCCCGCTCACGTAGGTTCGGGGGTCTGGTTCGGCTCGCCACTTCTCCCGCACTGAGAGAAAAGATTTTTTTAGTGACTAGGTTAAATCCGAAATAACCTCGAAAAGAAATTGAGACCACCTAGAATCAATTGATTCAACCTAGAAAAAAATAGGTCCAGGTTAAAGTAACATAGAAAAATATTAATACAACCTAGACCCATATAGAAACAACCTAATCCATTATAACCTGCCCTCTGACCACAACCTGGAATAAAAAAGTGTCAACCTAGACCAAATGTGAACTTCACATTTGGTCTAGGTTGACATTGTGAAGACCTAGAAAATATATTACCTATCTTTGACTTTTAAGTGGGGTAACCTAGAATCGAATGATTTGACCTTCCATATAATTACCCTCCATTAAAGTCTCGGTTGTACAACTGAAAACAACCGAGAGATTTAAAAGGCGAGATTGTTACTTTAGGTAACAACCCAGAAGAAAAAGTTAGACTTTCAGTCTCGGTCGAAACTACCATAGTACCACAAATAGGTTTAGGTTTAAACAACAGTGATTGTAATTCATTCAATAAATTCCAGGTTGTTTCTACAGTTCGCTAAGCGGCCGCGGAGAGCGCCACTGTAGGCGGTGGGCGTTAATTCTCGTTGTCTTGGCACCCCTGCTATTTACCCGGTGGGGTTGAGACCAAATCTCTGTCAAATTCTAATCATCTATTTTCTGTCACTATGTGCAGTCATAATATGACACATTCAAATTTTTGTACAGAGTTGGAAACAGAGACAACCCAGAAAGATAGTTGAAGTTGATAGAACCAACCTGCTATGGAAGTGGAGTAAACCTAGAAAGAAAAGGGGACCACCTAGTAATTTATTAGGACCAACCTGAAAAGAATAGGAAGCTACCCCGAAATTTAACAGGTACAACAGGGATAGTAATTGAAACAACCTCGTAAATAAAGGGTCACAACCTAGAGAAAAATAGGTTCTAGGTTAACGCGCCATGGCTGTAAATTGTTTGAGGTGGGGTGAGAACGTTTTCGTTTTAGGGTAAATCAACCATCTATGAAAGTGAAAAACATTGAATACCAGGGTGAGAAAACCAAGACATTAATGTTTTTAACCTAGACTGTAAATGGATGGAGGCGGCGGCACACACCGTGAACTTAACCTAGAACTAAAGTGTGGGGGTGGCGCATTTTAAATCTTGGTTGTTTGCATTTTTAGGACGGTAGCTTCACCAGTATTTTCAATCTAGGTTAAATGATATTCAACCTAGACTAAATTGTTCCACCCTAGAATGAAAACCAAAAAAAAATCTAGGTTGGCAGCATTTAACCTAGAAAAAAATCGAAAAATAACCTAGAATAGGCCCTTTTTTTCTCTCAGTGCGAGAAAGGCCCATCGCCGGCCGACTCGGGAGGCCCCTCAAAACTTCCGCCAGCCCCTGAGAGGAAATAGCAATTTTCACAAGGGTCCGTTGACCAGGAGTCCATACTTGACAATTCAAGATTGGAAGCCAGAAGTGCGGTCCCTTGTAAGCCCAGGGTTGTCAACCGGGAGGCCATACTTGACAATTCATGATTGGAAGCCTGGGAACCATCCCTTGGTATCACCTCTGCTGCAGAAAACCTTACCCAACTCGACCCTTCGTGCCGAGTCAGTTTTCTCCAGTTCACTCCGAGGAACCCAGATCCTCCATTTCCGCGGCTGGAGCATTCTTAGTGTTAGCAGATCACAAAAAATTGTGTCATGCCTCTGATGAATCTCCACCTGTACTCCCTCCCGCATCCTCCAAAAACACTGGCGGCGTAACCACGGACGCATTCCGCCACCCACACAACATACCTCATAATCTATCAGGAAAAACAAAATCTCAAATTTTGAGGCCTTAATTTATTAATAATATGAAAGAACTCTCTTTTATTTAATATCCGAAATGATAGACGTTGAAAAAGTAACATTAAATCTTGCGCATGTGTACATTTTAAAGGCGCGGCCTCCCGCAAGCCTGAAACTCTTTTCTCTCTCAAGTACATTAATCTAATTGTTACATTAATTCAACAAGTATTGTTAGGTAAATGGCATTACCGTCATGAAACGGCTGCGATGTCGCCGACATTTCTTCTTCCTCTCAACGAGTGGGTCGCGGCACAAAAATGGTGTTTTTCGACACAAAATATCTGCCACACTTTTTTTGTAGAAATTTTATGGCGTTCAATCATTGGGGTGTTAAAGCGAAATCATCCGCCGCTACTCTCTTATTTTTGCAGTAATTTTCAATTGATTTTAGGGTGTTCAATTGATGCAAAATTCGTTGCTCTTCCCCTTTTCTTCGTGTTTCAACTTCCTGAGAATCCTTGTTCGAATTACAAACCAAAAAATTTGAAAAAAAACGCGGCTTTTCGAGTTTTTTTTTTTTTGAAAAAATCATTATTTTTGGAAAAAGTAAGGCTAAGGCAATTTTATGTATGCGAACATGGGATATATTCGTGATCAGAGTCAAATGTCCCATAAGTTTAAAGGTTTTTAGAGTTTTTTTTTTTTTTTCTAAAGAAGGCTATTTGGCCTCAATTTGCGCCATGTGAGGTCGATTTGGTAAAATTATTTACCTAAAATCACTTGCATTAAATTAAATTTAATAATAATTTTTATCTACCAGAAGCACCTGCATAACATCCTTCATAACATTTAATGTTATCATCAACTTATCCTACTCCATGTTGATATCAAAAGCTCCAATACTAAGTATTGGAATTAGGAATAAGTCTTATTTCTAATAAACCTCGTGCATAAAGTTGAAGATTCCAGAATGCCCTATTGTAATCCAATTTGTGGTCTTCAGTCTGTTTCCCTACTACCAAGAAATCCTCCGATTCAGTCCACTTTGACAATGGGGGTCTACGGTTCGTAAAATGCTGAATGAACAAATACAACAATAGCTTACTACGACGAATTTTGAACGACATGCTTCCAGACAAAACACAGTTTATCCTTATTTTTCCGGCGGCCGACGTTTTGTTCGTAATTTTTTTGGCGTTTTTTTTTTTTTTTTTTTTTTTGCCGTCTTTTTAACACCACGTCAGATGGGTGTTGGTCCATTGACAAGTTGCCTTCGCGGAATTATCTTGGCCGATCGACGGGGGAATTCATTCTTGGTCCCAAATTATCGGCTTTCTCCTCTCCTGAGGCCTTTTTTTCAATCACTCGGTCCTTTTTCTGATCGGCTTTGAATATTCATAAGTTACCCCTGCGGGATTACAAGGCCCTTCCTGGAACTCATCTAGACCTCACTAAACTGCCTTGTGGTTGCACCAAAACTTCGCCATTAGGGTCAAGTGGAGCTTACATAATACTGTCATTATGATGGTTTACGACTTCATGCGGCTCATCGTATGCTGTGGCAGCGAGGTAGTTGATGTTAATTTTGTGTTAACTGCTTCATTGGGTTGAATGTCGTGTTTATAGCACGTCTGCTGTTACTTTTTTTGCGACTAGTCTGGGTCTTCCCTCCTGCACTGTTTCCTCGGGTTGCAAGATGATGAGCCCCGATGACGAAACCTTTTCTCAGGCGGGTACGTTGCACTTAATAGCGCAGCGCAAGTCTGGTCCCAGCTGAGAAGTTGCACGCTCTATTTCTTACCATCCTCATCCTAGGAGGGTTCCCTGCTCCTAACCCCAAACAGTTCTCTTATGCAACAGGCCCCATTTCTCTTCCCTCCAAGTCCACACTACTACAGTGGTTCACTTCCTTCCTACAACTCCCCTCAGAACTAACCGCTGGGGTCGCCTGTTCACTAGAGCAGATCTAGGTTGGTAGGTGGGTACCTAACCGAAAAACCCTTAATCGATATTTTCCGTGAAGTCATCCTGTGGGGGGGGGGGGGGGGGGGGGTTAAGGAAGAAGAACAGATCAGCTATCTGGTGATGGTTTCAGAAAACATTGAGCCGATTTACGTTAACCCTGTATTTGCCGAGGTAACAATTCGATCAACAAATTGGTCCTGATTTTACGATGGTTGACATGTCGAACAAGGTGTGTTACTATTTTGCGTGAATTGTGCAGTTTAATTTTATTTCGAAACAAAAATTGAACTGATTTAATCATTTTAAACACACCAAATGCTACACAAGGCTTTACTATTCTTTTGTTTCTTTCAAAATTATATGTAGGGGAAGATCCCGTACCTCTAACCGATTGATATTACTACCCCTTGCCATGTCACAAAAGAATTGTGTTCGCCATAGTCCCACGCAACAAATTGTAACGCACACTCACCGTGTTGCTATTATCTCCCTCTCCCTGATAAGGCTGCTCAAAGTTTTGGTGGTTTCCATTACATTTCCTTCGATTCCGTACACGGTAAGCGATCAGTATAGCTGTTTCTATGGAAAACGTGGTACTAAGGAACTCAATCAACTATTTGTGTAGGCGATGGACGTTTTTAGCGCAACCTTTCCTCAAAAAATGGAAAGGTGCGCTCATCTCTTCGACATGTTTGTTTTTTGGCTGAACAGATTTTCATGAGGGTGGTCTCATCGTGATCAGCAAGTTCTGGGGGTGGTTATAGGCTATCAAAATCACCTCCGTCGCCGACGATTCGTCCGATCCCGACGACATAGTTTGGTTGTTAGATACCTAGTGTGTCAAGTTACGAATTCTTAGTTACGGTTTTGGTTTCGTAGGTTTCCTAGTAACAGAAAGGTTGCGCTGTTCTATTCAATTTAATTGATGGCTTGTTTTCCTTGAATTCACAAAATCACATCTTTTTTTTCTCTCTTTTGGTTTATTATTCTTGGAATAATACACCTATGTTTTCGCGTCGGGGGTCGACGACTCCGATCGGGCTCAAAATTTAACATTATCCGTTTCAAGAGGTCTACATTCTAAATCCGAAATGTCCGTCCGCCGTCCGCCGTCCAGGCCGTTTTGGGCAGTAGGAATTTTTTTTTAAATCTGAAATTTCGGCAAAATACTTGGTTTACCATCTAGTTGTGCCCGCAAGGTTTTCAGTCCGATCGCCCAAACCCGTGGGGCGCTATGGGGCTATAATGGGGCTACGGGAGGGTTTTTTTGAAGGCTTTTAGCTATGAGATCGAGTTAGGTGTCGTTTTCGAAGTATTTTTGGACGTAGAATCCATTTTTTGGGGTCCCGGGACGATCCGATTTCAATGGGGCGATCTTTAGGGCATTCGTGGGGCTAAAAATGGGATTTTTGAAGGATCCCAGGATGTTAAATATTTTTCGAGTAAAAAATACAGCATTTTTGAAAAAGAAACATTTTTGAACAAAAAATCCAAAAAAATTTTTATTTCTTTATTTTTTCATTGACAGAATTAAATTTCTGCACAAGTAACGTATATAAAAGAATAATAAACCCTTGTGTAAAATTTGCAGCGTTTTTCAAACGTGCGATGTGCGTACCTCTCGCCAGTTTTTGTGGTTGTACCTCTGGCCACCTGAACAATTCATTTTATTGATCCACGAAGCAATTTCACAATTTTGGGATATGATAACAACAACCAAAAATGATTTTCCTCATTCACATACACAGAATAGTATGTACAAACAGGTCTAGAGGTACATAGGGGGAAACATTGATCAAAGTGGGGCACATAAACTTGATACACTTTTTTTGTGGAAGCCAAAGTGGGGCACATACACTTGATACACTTTATTTTTGGAAGCCAGTAGTTTTTAGTCAGACGGATTTTGAGGACGTTCTTGTTGTTAACCCATCAAGTATGTTTCATAGAAACCGGGGGAAAATGGGGAACAATTTTGCTAAAAGCGAAGTACCCAATGTTGAGGGTTTTTTGGGCACATTGATACGGTCCCTGGGGCAGTTTGATACACGGTGGGGTACATTGATCAAATTATGAAAATCACAACAAAAACCGTATAACAATCTTGACAACCTCTTTCTTAAGCAATTTTTCTTACAACTACTTGAAAATAACATTTTGCACCTCTCAAGTTGTCAAGGGAAATAAACGTACACATGCTTCATCAACTTCTTATAAAATGCAGCCGCCTTACGTAAGGACATCAACCCTTCAGTTACAGCTTGGACTGCAGAAGACATTGCAGGTTCATCGATGTCACTCCTGCTGGTTTTGTTTTATTATTCTTGGAAGTGGGGCACTTTTATGCGTAACAATCTGCCCCACCACTGAGTGTATCAATCTGCCCCGCTACGCCATTTTGAAAACACCTTGCTTTTTTGACGAAAAGTAACGAGCAATGAGAAATAAAAAATCGGCATTTACTTCACTATAGCCATGTTCTTCCCTGTGCATTTAACTCCAGTTGATAATCAGTACTTCTCACTTGCTGGGTATTCTCAAACAAAACGCAAAAAAATTACTTCGTGACAACAAAATCACATGGCATTCTCCCTACGTCATGTATTCAACTGGTAGAGGATGAAACTTCGCTGGAAGACTTCACACCTGTAGTGCTATCTCTCGTCATAGCAATGAACCTATAACTTGGTCCATTGCCTAGATACTCTCACTGTATCAAGGTGCCCCTTGTATCAATGTCCTATGGTTGTACCTTTGGCCAAATTTAACTTTTTTTCAAAATTGCTCCTGTGAGAAGAGTAATTGGTATTTTAACAATTTTTTCCGTAGTTTGGTAGCCAAATAGTTAGGTACTTTTTGAGAAAATTATGAGAATTAGTGATATAGATGACTATTCTGTTATCGAAAAGTCAATTTCATAAATTTCAGTCAAAAGTCATAATTATCAAATTCGAGTCTGTGAATGAAGAACTATTTTGAAAAAATTGAAAATTGAAAAATATATCTCAAAACTATACACACTCTTGTATAGTGTTTGAATAGGTTACTTCCATAAATGAATTCTAAGTCAAAAGTTACTTCGAAAACGACGCTTCATTCGATATCCTGGCTAAAATCCTTAAAATTAAACTTTTTTATGGGAGTAAAGTGAGTTTTACGTCGATTTTTTACCTAATCGGCCGGCATGATTTTTGTTAAAATAATTTTTTATTGACATGAAATTCATCTTTGCACAATTTACCTACTTCACAGAATTATTCTAATAACCTATTATTATTATAATAACCCTTGTGTAAAATTTGCAGCGTTGTTTTAATAATCGATAAACCCATAGTTAACAAATGAAAGTAGAACTTTAGAAAGCCAACCGAGTTCGGTAGTTGTTAAAAGATATTTCTTATACACCTGAACCTTCCGACAAAACGTTCCGTCGTCGTGTAAATGAGGATTTCCCGTCGCTTGAACTTGACGGACCCCACAACTTCAACCCCTTTCGACCATTAAACCGTTAAAAGAAAGATTAATGCCGGGGCGACTTCCCCTCGAGGCGATCCTTTCTCGCCAGGCGTGCGCCATGTGCGCCTTCGCTCGTAAACGGCTAATAATTTCTTTCTATAATCACGAGCACGAATGCAAAATCCAAAAGAGGCAAGGGCCGAATTCGTGTTTGAAAACTTGGGCTTCGAAACCGTCACGATTTCAACAGAGCTCGTTGAGTCCGGTCAAAATGAAGTTTTTTTCGATTGGCGAATTGTCTCGTTCAATCGATTCAAATCCCTGACGCCTTCTGAAAAGTTTTCTCAGTGTGATGTGTACTTGGTTCAGGCGATGCAGCCTGATTGTAAATGCAAATCCACTAATACTCCATTGCCGGATTTACGAGCGCCGACATTGAGCGAACGAGAGAGTATATTGACAACAGGGCGCTCTGCAGGCCTTTCTCCTTATAAATTCTCCAAAGGTTTAATCGTGTAAGAGGAAATTTGAATGCGTGGGACTAATCTGTTTTTGCGTTTTCCGTCTCGGGAATTCCGCTTTCACCGTCTCAAACCTACGCCGTTCCTTCTGCTGTTTAACTCATAATTCACCTTGCACAAATTTTAAACGCCTATTTTTTTCTTCTGGTCCCCAGTAGCACGCGTGCCTAAGAGTTTGAACCCATTAAAAAAATTACCCGGCGGAAATTGCTTTGTTTTGTTCGGGTGAAGGTTGAAAATAAAGAGACAAAAAAAAACGGCTCGGAAACGTGGAAGTCTAACGAACGATACTACGCCCATCCAGGTAGTACGTAAACTGAAAAATAAAGTTAATGATGAGGACGAGGGATTGACGCGAAAATCGGTTGATGAAAACGAAAACACCTCATCTAGTCCAGATTGTTGGTTTATCTACAACTCTACGTCATAATTCAGACGATTTCCAGGATGTTTAACGAGAAGAAGAAAATGGGTGTGATGGCCAGAAAACGCTGCACATTTTGCTTAAGGGTTTATTATTCATCGGTGTAAACCGTACAAAAATCATATTTTTGCATTAATATTATTAAGTAGGTACCTATTTTTAATTAATATTTTATTAAATTACTTTAATTAATTTTTTTAAATTTATTACTTTTGCACGGTTTATACCATTTTTTGGGGAAGTATTTGTAGTAATTATTTCTGCGAATACTTCCAGAAAACGCGGCAAATTTTACACAAGGGTTTATTATTCTTTGATATACGTTACTTGTGCAGAAATTTAATGTCAATGAAAAAATTTGAAAAATTTTTTTTGGGGGATTTTTGTCTCAAAAAAGATTTTTTTGGATTTTATTGTTGCAAAAAAATTTTCTTTTTTAATTCTTTATTTTCTACATGAAAAATATTCAACCTCCTGGGATCCTTCAAAAACCCCATTTTTAGCCCCATGAAAGCCCTATAGATCGCCACAGTGAAATCGGATCGTTCCGGGACCCCCAAAAATGGATTCTCCGTCCAAAAATACTTCGAAAACGACACCTAACTTGATCCCATAGCTAAAAGCCTTCAAAAAACCCCACCCGTAGCCCCATTTTAGCCCCATAGCGCCCCACGGGTTTGGGCGATCGGACTGAAAACCTTGCGGGCACAACTAGATGGTAAACCAAGTACTTTTGTCAAAATTTCAGATTTAAAAAAAAATTCCTACCTGCCCAAAACGGCCCGGACGGCGGACGGACATTTCGGATTTAGAATGCAGAACTCTTGAAACGGATAATGTCAAATTTTGAGGACGATCGGAGTCGTCGACCCCCGTCGCGAAAACATAGGTGTATAATTCCAAGAATAATAAACCAAAATTTTACTTTTTTGGCAGTTGTGGGCTAGGGAGTCGAGTGAGGTGTTGTTTTCGAAGTAATTTTGGTTGTTGAAACGATAAAAGATGGACGTGCCCGACTGGGCTACCATGTTGAATTAATTGTAATATATATATTATATCTGTAATAATATAAATTATATATGTAATAATTATAATATATATCTACCAAACTCTCGTGAAATCGAATGTTCGGCGGTTTTTTTCATTTGCTTGGAGTGGAAGGCCTCTGGCCAGATTCTATCAGCTGTTTTTTTAAAGATTTTTGGTTTATTATTCTTGGAATAATACACCTATGTTTTCGCGACGGGGGTCGACGACTCCGATCGGGCTCAAAATTTGACATTATCCGTTTCAAGTGGTCTACATTCTAAATCCGAAATGTCCGTCCGCCGTACGCCGTACGCCGTACGCCGTACGCCGTACGCCGTCCGCCGTCCAGGCCGTTTTGGGCAGTAGGAATTTTTTAAAAAATCTGAAATTTCGACAAAATACTTGGTTTACCATCTAGTTGTGCCCGCAAGGTTTTCAGTCCGATCGCCCAAACCCGTGGGGCGCTATGGGGCTATAATGGGGCTACGGGAGGGGTTTTTTGAAGGCTTTTAGCTATGGGATCGAGTTAGGTGTCGTTTTCGAAGTATTTTTGGACGTAGAATCCATTTTTTGGGGTCCCGGAACGATCCGATTTCACTGTGCCGATCTATAGGGTTCTCATGGGGCTAAAAATGGGATTTTTGAAGGATCCCAGGATGTTAAATATTTTTCGAGTAAAAAATACGGAATTTTTGAAAAAATTACATTTTTGAACAAAAAAATCCAAAAAAAAATTTTTTGAGATAAAAATCCAAAAAAAAAAAATTTTTTTTAAATTTTTTCATTGACAGAATTAAATTTCTGCACAAGTAATGTATATCAAAGAATAATAAACCCTTGTGTAAAATTTGCAGCGTTTTCTATTCATCTTCTCGAGTAATTTCGTTGGTTTGACGTGTTTTACAACCGGGTTGTATTCCGGATGACCGCCCTGCCCCTCCCACCATTACACCTTCTACCACGTGTCGGATTTTTGGGAGGACCAACTTTCACCTTTTTCCTTTCACTCGGTCGTGAAGGGGACGAGGGGGGTCGTCCCATCTCTCTCGCAACTCTACCTTTTTGAATCGTGGCCTTCCTACCACTTCTTTGTTTCTTTTTTCTTGTACTCGGCAGCCTTCACCTCCGTCACCGGAGTGTTTCTTTTGGGAAAAGCCTCTTCCAAGGACCCTTTCCGTCGCGTGGTAAACCAGTCCTTAGGTCCTTAAAACTGCTTTCCCTGAGGCTTAAGGTTGTGAATAATGAACTGCTCAAAATCTATTGGAGAAACCTTGCTCGGGGCGAAGAACCGGGCAAGTGAAGGAGAAATACTCACCACAATATGATTAAATTAAAATTTTTGAACAATTTTGAACTAATTCACCACGCGTTAGTACGCATAGGAAACACCGTTGTTATACTTTTTATGTCCTATGTGTCATTGCGTGATGTATTCAATGAAAAAGACGGCTCCCTGAAAGGTACGCCTGCCCTCATATTACGTCACAGTTCCATTTTCAGTTCCCGATTGTCAGAAACGAGAAGGGTTGTTACAGGGGGAAAAATACTTCTATTGAATTCAAAAGGATAATGTTCGACACACTTTCTCTTATCGAGTTACCCCTTTCTGGTGGGGCGGAATGTAAAGGGCTGGTTTTTCCTGAAATTCGTTCCGACTGATTTCCATCTAAGCGAAGGGCTTTCGTTTTTATGGCCCTATAAAAAATGAACAATGGACCAGACAAATAAAAGAGAACTTAGAGTAGCCGGTTGATTACCAAGGAAGATAATCCACCAAGACAGGCCCATCGTAATCTCATCCTTCATCTTGACTCACCTTTTTTTCATTTTTTTTCATCCCTTCCGTATGAAAGGGTTTGAGGAAGCTTTCTCTTCTCAATGGCCTTATTATTTCTAAAAGAGCTCCAAGGTGAATCTGAGAAATCAAGGAATCATACACGGAACTCTTTCCACATTGGGTGGTCCACTGGAGCCTTGAGAACTAGGAAAAATGAGTTCCAATAAACCCTTGTTTATAGGAGAGCAAACAAGGGGCTTATAGGAACTCATTTTTCCTATTTCTCAAGGCTCCAGTAGACCACCCAATGTGGAAAGAGTACAACAATAATTGTAAACTCCAGGGAATAATTGTAAATTCCAGGGAAAAGAGCAAACGAGGGTTTGAACCTCGTATTTCAAATAGCAACGAGATGTCTTCACGGTCGGTTCTCGACGTGCGTCGAGACTAGCGTTTTAAATGCGCTATCTTGTCTCTACCTTCTACCAAAACAAAATGGCCATTTTCTACCACTTCGTCTGCACTGGTTTGCCCGTTTTCGTTTCGTTCGTTAGGAAAAGGAATTAAAACGCTGCACATTTTACACAAGGGTTTATTATTCTTTGATAGAGGTTATATGTCCGAATATTAATTCTGTCACAAATTTTTTTAAATTTTTTTGTTAAAACCTTCTTTTTTTTACTCGGAAAATATTCTACTTCCTCGGATTTTTCAAAAATCCCATTTGTAGCTCCATGAAAGCCCTATAGATCCCCATAGTGAAATCGGATCGTTTCAGGACCCCCAAAAATGGATTCTACGTTCAAAAATTCTTCGAAAACGACACCTAACTCGATCCAATAGCCAAAAGCCTTTTTAAAAAAACCTCATGTAGCCCCATTTTAGCCCCATAGCGCCCCACGGGTTTGGGCGATCGGGCTGAAAACCTTGCGGGCACAACTAGATGGTAAACCGAGTATTTTGTCCTGATTTCAGATGTAAAAAAAAAAAATCGTATGCCTAAAACGGCTCGGACGGCGGACGGACATTTCGGTTTTGGAATCAAGACCTCTTGAAATAAATATTGTCAAATTTTGAGGCCGATCGGAGTTGTCGACCTTCGTCGCGATGACATAGGTGCATCATTCCAAGAATAATTTATTTTTCACACTCCATTTTTGGTTTATAAACCAAAAATGGAGTGTGAAAAAAGTCTTCGTATAGTGACGAGCTGGATTAACTGGGGCAAGAAGGAGACGGCAGTCTTCGTACGATTAATTTGACTGTAGCTGGTATAATAATTGTGATTTGAAAGATTAATTACGAGTACGTAACAATAATTGTATCATTTATTGGAAAAACTCCGGCCTCCACTCGTCATGTTACTTTCAAATCACATTCTCCTTCACGTTTTCCTTGCTTTTTTTCTCGTTACAACACGTTTAACACCGCCTCAATATTATGAAAGTGACGAACTTTTCCACTGGTGACAATGTCTTCTAACGTACGCTACTGTGTAGTACTGGAGACGGCCCCAGCAGCCAATCGGATGATCCATTTAGCTATCCAATGTTTTGACATTTTATCTTCTGTAATAAGCCACAAACCGGAGTTTATTTTGCAACACTATTTCCGTGATCTTCAATTAAATTGAAGATAGATCAATTTTATCTAACCTGTAAGACATATTTTCACGCTTTTCGTGATGTGTTCACACACACATATTCACGAATATTATTACCATATCATTTTGTATCATTTTGTGCGAAATATTTTTTTATTCCCGTTAAGGAATAAAAATTAAAAAATGTCATTTCGTAAGTTATTACTATGATTAAAATTAAATTACACGAAATGATTCAGTTATTTATAAAGTTTTTTCTATTTTTATTTGTATTTATTTATTTTCATTTTTTGAGATTTTCAAGTTTGAGAAATTTCATCATTTTTCAAAATCAATCTTTTTTACAAAAACATTTGGGGGGGGGGGGGGGGGGGGCTGAAAAACCAAAATTTGCCGAATTGGATCAAAATGGTGTTTCATTATTTACTATGTTAGTTGTGTTGAAGAGTCGCGGGCTCATTATGGCGCAGTACTCTCCTCATTGGAAAATATTTGCACAGAACGATAAACGGTCGCTTGATAAAGATTTCCTCGTCATGAAACAATTTATCTCGCCATTTAACGCTAGGCAAGCATTAGAGGATTTTATTCTAGTGCGTTAGTCCACTTTTTCCCGCCTGTGGGTGTTTCATTTTTCCTCATTTTTGAGGGAAAATCTCTCCAATGAGGAAGGAGAACTCATAATGCTCCCCAAAAGTACCATCTTCTGAGCCTTCCTGGACCAATCTTCGTGGAGTCTGATGAGGGAGGGAGGTTCTCTTGTCTTCCGCAGTTTCACTTTCACCTCAAAACCTCCTCCAGATGGGACCTCATATACCTTACAGGGCGCCTCTGTAATGTCCCAGGGATGGTCCCGAGCCCCGGGAGTTATTCCCAGATCCTCACCACCTATAAAGGACCATTTCCTATAGAGTTGAGCGGAGTGGAATGAACGGATGACGCGGCAGGACAATAGCCACACCAAATTTGACCCTCAACTTGATGTCGATGTTGTAAACTACATTGCCCGGACCCTAATTACTTCGCAATCTCTCAAACGCCAGCAAACCCTCAGGAGCCCCACATCCCCTTTGCGATCCCACAGACGATCGACCATTTTTTTGTCTTCCCCTTCACGTTTCCGTGAATTCCACTTCCTCCTTGATCGCCCGATTCTCACCTCTACGTTCCTTTTTCTCAAGGAAACGATCCTATTAACTTGACTTTACTACCGGTCCTCACCACCACTCCCTTCACAATAAACTCCGACTACATTATTTAAAAAAAAAAAGTGTTATAACATTTAAACTTTTTTGCACTAAATTGTAACACAATATAATATAAATCATTTATTATGTTTTATTATGACTGCTGGGGGCACCCTCTGACCCTCGGGTTAAATGATTGAAACATGCACATGCATAACCAGCTGATTTTTTTTAATACTGATTTGTTGGGTTTCTTAATGCTAATTACCTACTGAAATGCTGATTTCCTGAAATATATATTATAACTCGCACTCAGACAAAAGTACTCGCTTCGCTCGGCCAACCACTTTCTCGAGCAGAAGGCCTTGCTTCGCTCGGCTGACCACTTTTTCGGGCAGGGGGCCTCGCTTCGCTCTGCAAACCACTTTCTTGGACAGGTGGGCTCACTGCGCTCGCCCTAGTGACAGTCGCGTAGCATGTAGAAATTAGCGTAGAATGAACCTCCCCCCCCCCCCCCCATCAGGTTTTCCGGCCTCCACCACCTTTCTAAGGTCCCTGGCGCCGTCCCGAATTACCCTCCCAAGCGAATCTCTTGAAATTGTTCAAATTAAACTCGCTGTCTAAATTCGCTCATCGTCGGAATGAGTTTTTTCGGGATTTCGTATTAAATTTCGGATCTCTAGGTAGGATAAGGAGAAAACGCGGACTCAATCGGGCCGTTAACGACCGAAGAATTAGAAAGAAATTAGTTTCACGAACTCGCGCGCCCCAAAAATTTCGCGCAACGGGCTTATCGGACGAAAAATTGGCCGAGAAATCCAAATTCAATGAAAAAATTAGGGGTTCCCATAATATAAGAAGAAAGCTGGGCGCAAATTCGCCTATTTGCGCGCATTTTTGGGGGTTCTCAAACCTACCAGCAGTGTCTGGGAGGCGGAGACTGTAGAAAAAATCGGCTTTATACCTATTTTTATCGCTTACTGTTTAGGAGGACGCTCGCGACACACATACATACATACAGACACCGTCTGAATTAGTGGTGGATAGATGGAAGAGACTACTATGACCGATTTGAATTCAAAAGCATCTATATTTCTTAAAGTGGCCGAATCTCCCAAGTTTGATTTGAATCAATTCTAGGCGGGTTGAGTGAGTCGCTATACGGGATGTTTAACTGCCTTGGAAAGCGGTTTTAAAACTGCAATCTTTCGCAACTACAGACATAAATAGAAGCGCGACATTGGAGTCAATATTTTTTTAGTATTCAACCCAGCAACCTTTCATTGTTAGTTGCCATTCAACATAATATGCAATAACATGTTATGGGTGTTGTGGGATTGTAGGAGGTGGTGCGAAATAACGAGTCCGTACTCTACTACCAAGCTTTCGGGTTATAATTAACCATTTTTGTAAGTAACCGATTTTGAAGGGTTACCAATTTCGCGAGGTTGAGGACAGGTTTGGAAGGCCTGTAACCCAGTTTGCAGGGGTTGAAAACAGGTTTGAAGAACCGATGAACCCGTTGCCTGAAGGGCCTACCGTTTGAAGCGGTTGAGAACTGCTGTTGCACACCGGTTTACGTCAACCCAAGTCCATCGATAAAGGCAATAAATGAAGAGCCTTCTCCGTATGCTAACGTTTCGAACAATTTATTGTCACAAGAACGTCATGACTAAACCTATTTAATCCGCTTCCTGTTCATGCATGAACAGGAAGTGGATTAAATAGGTTTATGGGCTAAAAAGCAGTGAAATATGACATAAATTTTATGACATATTTCACTGCTTTTTACCCCATAAACCTTATTATGCCCTAAACACCCATCAAAACTGCTGCAAAAATTTTGAAATAAGCAAGTCTCCCGAGGTACTTATGCATTTAAAACCGCTGAAAATTTTGCACAAGGGTTTCTTTGACTGGTTAATTTTGCAAAATTGGGTAATTCTGTTGGAAAATGTTTATGGAAAAAAAGAAGATATTTTTACAATGTTTGGTCAGATGTGGGACATCGAAAAAACGGATTTTGCGTCCAAAATTAGTCCGAAAAGACACCTTATTTGACCTCCTGGGATCCTTCAAAAAGACCATTAAATGGCAAATTTTGTAGCCCTATAGATATCCCCACGGTGAAATGGGATAATTCTGGGACCCCCAAAAAATGGATTCTACGTCAAAAAAATACTTCGAAAACGACACCTAACTCGATCCCATAGCCAAAACCCTTCAAAAAAACGCCTCCCGCAGCCCCATTTTAGCCCCATAGCGCCCCACGGGTTCGGCCGATCGGGCTAAAAACCTTGCGGGCACAACTAGAAGGTAATCCAAGTATTTTGTCAAAAAGTCAGCTTAAAAAAAAAAAATACTACTGCCCTAAACGACTCGGACGGCAGAATGACATTTCGTTTTTGGAATCTAAACCTCCTGAAACGTATAATGTCAAATTTTGAGGCCGATCAGGATTCTCGACCTCCGTTGCGATTAGATAGTAATCGTCATTATTATTATAATGATTACTCTTGTCTTTTTTTGTGCAACCTTAGTCATAATAATATTATTGGCGCTATGGCCAATGGCCACTGATCTGGTCTTGTGCCCTTTCGTAAGTGATATAGTTATGATGTCAACGTCTTCTGGTTATTTAGGAAATTGGATTCGAACCCATTTATTAGGCACCCAATTTTTGTGATATTAAAGTTGAACCGTTGTTGTCAAAAGTGTTGGTCTGCATTGTCATTGCCAAGAGTTCGTTATACTGAGGTTTCATTGTTTCGTTTGATTATTCCTCGGGAAATGTCGTCGTAAACGGTGGTCGCTATCCGGGATTCACGATCGAGTGGGGGCCTCACGAGGCGGGTGGGATCCCCGGCGGCCGGCCCGAGAAGGGACAACCTGCACGCCAGTTTCTGTCAGGGGAAGGCCGAGGAGAGACCAGTGTCGGTGCCGGTTTTATGAGGCGGTTTTTTTAATAGTTTTTTTTTTTTAACCCGGGAGTTTTTTTTGACGAAGTTTTTCGCCGTCGAAGTTTTCCCTTTTTACCGCGGTGGGCCATCGGGTGGTTTCGGTCATGTACGAGGCCAAGTGTCTAGTGATGGACTATCAGCCGCACGCCGCGCCGCTCGTGCAGCCTGCGGCCGCCCCACAGCCGCAGCCGCAGCACCACCACCAGTTCCATCAGCTGCACCCGCTAGCGCCGGACTCCTCAGCCCGGTGGAGCCAGTATCAGCAGCTCTGGAGGCAACACATGTTCATTAACGGTATGTCATCGACCAGACGGACTGATCATAGACTAGGTCAAAACCTGTATCGTATAAGTTGATTATGTCCGCCGGAATTCTGAGCCCTGCAGTAGACCGATTTCAACGTTAGGCGGGAAGTCCCCGTGATTGGTGCAAAATTGTCGCCTTTCTTCTAAACCTCCTCCTTTATCGCGAACGAGGCTCTCCTTTGCGAAGAGAGCAGGGTCAAAAAGCGTCGTTACTGGAATTTTCGTAACGCAAAAACGCAGTACAACTTTTGGCGTCAGTTTTGAACGGAACGTTGGTTAAAATGAGCTTTTTACGCTGATTTCAACGAGTCCAAAACGATTTCTGTGCGATAACCCGTTCCAAAGTTATTCAAAGATCGTCGGTTGGTGTCCGAGTTTCTTTTGCGAGGCTTCGATTCGAAGTAGTTTTATCGGTACTTTACGATGAGAAGCGGGTCAACAAGCGTTGTTACTAAAAATTAAAAGTTGACGGGTTGCTACGGGTGTTCCGAGTGAAGCATGGGCTGAATTTGTGATATGTGATGGACGGAAATTTGATGTTTCGTGCATTTGGAAGTTCCCGTGATCTATAGATTAGTATACTAATTACGTACTAATTTGCCACACCATTAATGCTCTCTTCGTTGGGGCTTTAGCCTCATATGACAACCTCATAAACGATGTCCAAACATGCCTACTATAATAGATTTGGGGCTTTCCAACCACTAGTCCTTCTATAAACACGCTAACATTCGCAACGATTTTGCTATGCTATTGGTTGCTATGAACTTTTGTTAATGTTGCTAACAGGACATAATCCTTGACATCGATGAAGGAATTTGATATTCCGTAGCACGGGTTTCCTGCTAGTAGCTCATAAACCTACGGATTCACCATTGCCACTATACTTCTTTTGATTCGAAGACAAGCCATTCCCACATCTTCATCAGCAGCAGCTCCCATTTAATACCCTTAAAGCAGTGACGCCTTTGCTGGAAAGCCCCCCCCCCCCCCCCCCATACCAATACCACATTCGATTTTGGTACAACTTCGAGCTTTCCCTTAGTGTGTCTAAGTTACTCAACTCCAACTTTTGTTGTTACTTTATTGATGACACTTGGTTCTCAGCCGGGGTAAAGGCCAAAACCCATTCATCATACCATTGCAAAACGAATTTAACGAATCTTGCTTATTAACAAGTACGTTCCCCTGTACTGCAAAATAACTGCCAACTCCGAACATAAATAATGTTTGGCTGAACATTAAAACCCCTGAGAATTTTCACATCAATTGCTTATCCAGAGATTACTGTCTGATTTTAAAACGATTTGGGTGTATTTAAAGGGTTTTAGGTTTTGGGGAAGTGTAAAAACCATGAAATCAAACTGCGGTAGCAAATCAATTCCGTAAATTGACCACAACTGACAACCAAAACCAAAGACTCAGTTGAATTGTTGCTTGACACGTTCTTTTTGATCAAATCTAATACAGTGAAATAACATTCAAATTCACACAACAGCTGTTAAGTGAGGTCAAAATTGCAACGAATTAGGTATGATAACGAAAAAGATTAAAGGCAATCAATAAGTGAGTAAACCATTAAACTCATTTGTGAATTCGAAGAGGGGCTTTTTCCTTCTTCCTTCAACTGTCATTAACATACCGCTCGAATTGCTCTTCTTTCGGTCTTTTCGTGTCCAATTGAGGTAGAGACATGAATAAATAAAGACATAAAATAAATTAACTATAAATAAAGAAATAAGGCAATGAATCTTATTGAAAGAGTTCCTCAATACACCACACCCATAGAATAAAAAACGAGTGAGGTCCAGCTTGGGAACCCGGTATTTTTGGGGAGAAGTGTGTACCAAGTAGGTAAAATGATGACGCAAGCCCGAGTCCCTGCTATTTGAGGCGACCTCACACCTACTATACCTTGCTGCGAACGTGAATACAGAAATCAGCACTCCCCGTGAAATTCTTACCAAATCTCAGAATTCGTATTGAAATTGGCTCTGTTATTTTTTATGAGTGCCCAAAACGAGAAGAAGTATTTTGTTGATTCATGAGCTGCTTTCCGAATGCAGCGCTTCCTATGTTTCATCGGCAATACTTGTGATAAGCAGTTGGTCGGCATAGTTAAAAAGAGGTGCCACAAATAGCAGGGACTCACTCTTTCGTCATAAGTTTACCTACTTGGTACCCACTTCTGTCCAAAAAGCGGGTTCCAGACGGGCTTCCTTCGTTTTCTGTATTGAGAGTATTTTACTGAGACACTTAGTCCAGATTCGTTAAACTTCTCCGTGTTCCAGTTTTTATTGGTTTTCAGTGATTTTTCAAATACAGACGCACAATTTTTGTGACGATACCAGTCCAAGGTCTTGGCGTACTTGTATTCTGTCGTCGTTGACGACACCCTCGGAAGGCTGCGGTCTTCGCTTGAACTTGAGGGTTTTGCGGTGTTTCCATCCTTGGAATCGGTCGAACTTTCAGTGGCAACTTCCGGAAGGTGATGAATGAAAAATCAGAGCATTTCAACGTGACAATAGCAATGTATTTACGAGCCGAAGGCCTAATTTTCCACTCGCTTTCCGGGAGTCGAGGATAAAACTCGTAACGCGAATGTATTATACCTCTACAAACCTATTAACTATTATTATGTTATAATAGGCCAACCTATTATGACCTAAATATGCCCAAACATAAAAAATAGGTACCATCCAGTCTATCAAGCTCACGTGTTTCCAAATTGACCGGGTTGGAACGGCCATCGCGAAGCTCTACAAATACACTCCAATACATCGGGGAGGGGAAAAAAAATCCCTTCGTCGAACCCCAGGACGGGGATTCCTATTGGCTGAAAGGGGATTTTCCTCCCGCGCATGTCACCGCATGACATGGCCGCCTATCGATTCGGGGGCGGTGGTGAGTCTCATGAGTGAGACCCAACCGCCTCTTTTTCGCGTCCTTTTTCTTTCGAGTTTGACTTCGTGTGTCACCTCTGCGAACATAATGCGAATATTATGCCTGTAATTATTCCTTTTGACGTTGGCCTGTGAAGGGGTTTGCGGTACCGAATCAAGCGGAATCAACCGCATGTATCGGCTTAAATTGAAAAAAAAAAAAAAAAAAATTTAATTTAAGGTAACCACGTATTTAAAAAAAGTTTTCTTTCATTTTCTTGTCAAGTGTTAGGACGGATGTGAGGCCCCGAAAAAATTAAGCGTCCATATTATTTGGAAAAATACACCTCATTCCACCTTCTGACATCCTTTAAAAGCCCCACAGATCCCCACAGTGGAATCGAATGGTTTTGGGACTCCCAAACAATGGATTCTACGTCCAAAAATACTTCGAAAACCGATAATTGACCTAAATACTTCAAATGCCTCTTCTGTTTGCCCCTTTTAAGACCCGCAGAGCCCCCGTGGGGATCACTGGGGCTAAAAAGGGACTACTTTAGAGCTTTCTGAAAGTCCTTCGGCTATGAAGTCGAGTTAGGTGTCGTTTTTCTAGTAATTTTGAACCAATAATAAATTTTTCGATGACCCACTTCCGTCTTAACACTTTTCAAGAAATGTTTTACGAGGTTGTGAGGGTTAATGACGGACTCGGTGGGTTTGAAGTTGTGTACTCGTGGGCTTTATAACTTCATACAATGTATGTCATAGTGTGACGAGCACTTTCGCTGTTGTAGCATCTTCAGGTCTGCAAGAACACTGACCGTTAGAGGGGGGTTGGCTAACGAATATCACTACGTTTAATTTGTTAATTGTGTTAATTTGTAAACAGTGATATTCGTTAGCCAACCCCCCTCTAACGGTCAGTGTTCTTGCAGACCTGAAGATGCTACAACAGCGAAAGCGCTCGTCACACTATGTATGAAGTTCTAAAGCCCACGAGCACACAACTTCAAACCCACCGAGTCCCTCACAACCCTCACAACCTCGTCGCCCATAAAAGGCAGGACATGGACTCAACAAACTTTAAAGAAATGTTTTAAAATAGTTAATTTTTATTGACAGAATTTTTTTTTTTTTTTAAATTCAATTAACAAAGAATAATAAACCTTTGCGTAAAATTTGCAGCGTTTTGGTCTTGCATTTAACAAGTTGGATAAGTTCTACCTCACGTAGAAAGATTCCTACTTCTGAAAAAAATCAATCCACTAAAATTGTGTCCGGTTTTTTTCCGTTCTCTTCGTGTTTCATGCAGAACGTTTGGTCGTTTGTACCAACTGATTGCGGGGGTTTGAAGATGTAAATGAACGGGGCAGTCGAAAGATCCTCTTTCCAGATCGATAAATCTTCTCCGACTTTCGCCGACTACTTTGGATTTCCTTTTGGCAAAAGGCGATAACGAGGTGAGAAGCTCCTGTTTGAACGGGTTCATTAGACGAAAAATCCCAACATAGTCGAAACTGGATGAAATCAGTGTTCGTTTTTATTCGAGAATTCTACGCGTTGCTCCGGTTTAAGGAATGAGGATTTGGTTCGTTTGTTCGGGATTTAAACAAATGCACAACAGCCGATGAAAAGGATTGTTGCCCTGTTGCGTCGTTTCAGCCCATTTTGTATGCTAATGGCATTCATAGTGACTTCCTATTTGGCGATGGGACAGAAGCTCCGTTAATTTTTGATTGACCACATTTTTTTTTTTTTTTTTTTCGGGCTAAGGTCACGGGCAAGGTAGAAGTTAACTGTGGAGTCAATTGGAACGTTTACAACAAGTTTTACCTACTAATTTTGTCAAAATCAACCGAGTTTGGTTTATTATTCTTGGAATAATACACCTTTTCGCGACGGAGGTCGACGACTCGGATTGGCCTCAAAATTTGTCATCCGTTTCAAGAGTTCTAGATTCCAAAAACGAAATGTCCTGCCGTCCGAGCCGTTTTGGGCAGTAGGAAGTTTTTTGAAAATCTGAAAATCTGACTAAATACTCAGTTTACCATCTAGTTGTGCCCGCAAGGTTTTCAACCCGATCGTCCAAACCCGTGGGGCGCTATGGGGCTACGGGAGGCGTTTTTTGAGGGGTTTTGGCTGTGGGATCGAGTTAGGTGTCGTTTTCGAAGTATTTTTGGACGGAGAATCCATTTTTGGGGGTCCCGGAACGATCCGATTTCACCGTGGGAATCTATGGGGCTTTCATACGGCGACAAATGGGATTTTTGAAGGTTCCCAGGAGGTCAAATATTTTCCAAATAAAAAAAATTGGAAAAAAAAAATTTCAACATTTTTTTACTGACACAGAATTAATTTTCGCACAAGTAACCTATATCAAAGAATAATAAACCCTTTTGTAAAATTTGCAGCGTTTTGGTTCATTATTTTCTGAATAATCGACCTGTTTTTGGCTCAAAAATTGTTATCGTCCTCAAAATGTGGCGCTGTAGGGCTAAAAGGGATATTTTAAGGATTTAAGGAAGGTGTCGATTGGGGTATCGTTTTTTTAAGTAACGTTGGACGTAGAATTCATTTATTGGAGTCTTCAGACAACACCATGGGAATGTATGAGACTCCTATGCGACAGCACATTTCAAGAACTTAAGAATCGAATTAGGTGCCGAAGTAATTTTCACTCATTTTTACTCAACCTCTAATCTATTCTAATACTTGACAGGTATTTCAAATTTTCCAATCGACTTTCGATCAGACTTTTTTTTGTCTGTAGCCGTTGACCTGAGACGTCCTCCCGTGTGAAGCCCCTAAATCCGATATCCCCGGTGCTTCTGTCCGCCGGTAGTATCGATTACCTACCTGGATAAATTTACCTACGGCCTGTCACCAAAAAAAAACAAAAAAAAAACAATAAACAAACTTACCCCATCGTTAATTAAAGGCTTTTCTAATAAAAATGTTATAAATATAGATATATAAATAGAAATTTGCGGTGGGTCTGATGAAATGTGACGTTTAAAATATGTAACTGGTTCTTGATCATTTGAATGTAAATTTAACACTAACGAGGACAGTAAAAACTCTCACTTCTCCTTCTGCGGTCGTCGCTTTGTTTAGTTCTGGCCGCTTCCTGGACAGGAGGCCCAACGGCCGGTCGTTTGATAAGCATCTTCAAGGGCCGCCGGAGAAATCCGAAGAATGATTCACGAATAAAATCTCTTCGGATTACAAATAAAACGTTCGAATGGGCCCGGGTGGTTTCCGAGGGTGCCAACACCAGAAGGACGAAAGCTAAAGCGAAAGTTATATTCGGAGAAGTCACAAGTTGAAAGCGTGAGAGTTGGAGACCTTAGGCCGATTTACTGCACGAAGCCCAGATTAATTGTCGCTAATTTTTGTCATTAATTGGGGCGCTATGGGGCTAAAATGGGGCTACGGGAGGGGCTTTTTGAAGGCTGTTGGCTATGGGATCGAGTTAGGTGTCGTTTTCGAAGTATTTTTGGACGTAGAATCCATCTTTGGGGGGTCCCGGAGCGATACGATTTCACTGCGGGGATCTAAAGGGCTTTCATGGGGCTACAAATGGGATTTTTGAAGGATCCCAGGAGGTCAAATATTTTCCGAGTAAAAAAAAAAAAAAAAAAAAAAAAACAATTTTGAAGACGTTTGAAAAAAAGTGTTGAAAAAAAATTTTGAAAAAAAAAATTATTTTATTTTTCTAAAATGTTTTTATTGACACAGAATTAATTTTCGGACAATTAACCTTCATTAAAGAATAATAAACCCTTGTGTAAAATTTGCAGCGTTTTGAATCGGTAGTTGACGTTCGCAAGGTTTGATCTGGCAATCACGACGTTTTCCGTCGATTTCAAGTTCACGGTGCCCTTACAAGGAATAGGGACATTATCAACTGGAGTGGATCGGTGACTGTAGCTCCCCCGTGGGAAGGCGATTTCTGCGGTTTTTTCTCGTCGCTGAGGCCCCGACCTTGGGAGGCTCCCGCTCGTGCTCAGGAATCGGAACAAGCGAATAACGTGACGTTTAAAACCGTTTAAAAATTGCGGATAAAAATTGAATTCCCGCCTTCGAAGGGGCGGTCGGACGATTTTCCTCATCCTGTGGGATGCAGCAGTTTTCGAGTCAACCCCCGAAAAACCGAAGTAATTTTATCTTGTCTCTTTGTAAACGCCTCAACTGAAACGAAGAACCCGACTATGACATCGTGGGTTTCCCTACAACTGTTTCAATTTTTTTTTTTTTACTTTAATCGTCGCTAGATGGCCTTTTGTCCTCGTTGGAAAACTACTGGAGAAAAAACGCTGAGGGAAGTGGGGAATACCAACCTCTCATTACAAGAGTCGCACGTCCTTGTGGGAGAACTAACAATAGTAGAAGCATCTTCCATATGAATGAAATTTCTGATTCGTTGAAATCTGCAAGGGTAACACTTCTTTTAGTCAAGCAATTTCTTCTGAATGAATCCGGGTGCAATGGTGGTATTTCTGCAGGTTAAAAAAAGGAGCTGTAGGCGTTACTTGAATGCAATCGTAAAAAAAAAAAAAAAAAAAAAAAAAAAATGCAAATTTTACTCAAGGGTTTATTATTCTTTGATATAGGTTACTTGTGCAAAAATTTAATTCTGTCAGTGAAAAACATTTTGGAAAACAATTTTTTTTTTTCAAATATTCTTTATTCTTTACATACTCGAAAAATATATAACCTCCTGGGATCCTTCAAAACCCCCATTTTTAGCCCCATGAAAGCCCTATAGATCGCCACAGTGAAATGGCATCGTTCCGGGACCCCCAAAAATAGATTCTACGTCCAAAAAATACATCGAAAACGACGCCTAACTCGATGCCATAGCCAAAAGCCTTCAAAAAACGCCTCTTTTAGCCCCATAGCGCCCCACGGGTTTGGGCGATCGGGCTGAAAACCTTGCGGGCACAACTAGATGGTAAACCAAGTATTTTGCCAAAATTTCAGATTTTTAAAAAAATTCCTACTACCCAAAACGGCCCGGACGGTGGACAGACATTTCGGATTTTGAATGTAGACCTCTTGAAACGGATAATGTCAAATTTTGAGGCCGATCGGAGTCGTCGACCTCCGTCGCGAAAACATAGGTGTATTATTCCAATAATAATAAACCAAAAAAATCACTCCGTAAAAGTAGACAATTTTTTAAGGCTTATTCACACTATGCCGATCTGCAAGGTTTGGCATAGCGAAACTAACGTGGACGCGATTTTTCGGCCTTGTCATTCCAAAAGCCAGTTTTTTAAGTGTCAAAAACTTAAAAGGCGCGTTCAAACTACGCTCAAGCTGCCTGGCTCAAGTCGGGAAACTTGGTTCTAAATGGTTATCAGAGGCTCAGAGGTTTGAGCGTCAGACTGCTGGTTCGATCCCAGCAGCCGCTAGACATCTTCCTTATACTGATGAATCACCTCTCGTAAGGCAATGGCGAACCACCGAGAGTATCTCGCTCAAGAAAACCTCTCACATTTGTCGTTCGGAGCGGCAGTAGGTCCCTACTACTTCTGTAACAACATTCGTTGAACAACTTCTTAAACTTCTTCAGGCGTTCAACTTAAACGTTAACGATAAACTCTCGTCAATTCGACTGGTGAAAGTGAGTCGAGTGGAAATCGTGGAGGGAGCAACACTTCCTGGTCTTCAAAGTAAAATGTCTCAAAACAGTTCAGGACGAAATCCAACCAACTTCTACACTTGAAACGATGATTTCATAAACTTGCGTACATCCCCCTCATGCCCCAAAAGACTCTCAAAACTAATCTCGAGTGGCCAGGCTGGCTGATAACCCTGAAGGTGTCCCGAGAGCCTGAGAAGATAAATTTTTCTCAATTGGAGAAACTCCCATATCGGGGGATTCATAGTTAGATAAATTACATCGAGGGCAACTCATACATTATGGTAGTCATACATGTCACGGCCAGTGATAAACACATATCTTATGAGTATTTGAATAACGATTGTATTTTCACGTAGCTTGAAGATTTTGCTACGTTTTGCTCATATGGGTTCAGGAGAGGACTTTTCTAACAAAAGGGACATTTCTTCCACTGTGAGGGCGCTGGTTTTGTATTTTGTCACTTCCTTGACAATATTTGAAGTTTTCATTAACAAAACCTATGTGTAGTCAGCTATTCTGATTTAAGATGAGCACGTTGAGATGCCCGACGGGGAGACAGGACGTTCGCCTCATCTATCGCTTTTATCTGGGGTTTGAAGAAAAACTCGATCTTGAACTTTGGTAGTTGACCAAATCCAAACGCTCGTTCGATTCCCGATATGAACCCGGTCGAGCCCCAGCAGATAAGGCCGTTATCGAGGCCGGTCTCGATCTCTCATTACCGGCTGGAACGTCTTTTCTCGCGATGAGGGGAACCCGAGAAAAATTATTTCGGGAGTTTTAGGTCAGGCACGTTTTTTGAACAAAATTGAGCACCGGAGGCCGTTTTCAAGGCGCAGGTTGTGTGGGGGCTCAGCGGGCGGCCGGGCGATTCCTCCGGCTGGAGAAAGTCTTCGGGCACGCGGAAGTCGTCGGATTGCCTTCTTCCCCTTCACGTTCCAGCTGTAATTTGTACCCCTCTCAACACCAATGGCTCCTTGCCACAACCGGGTGAATCAGCTTGCCCATTTTCTGTCATTTCGGTGACGTAAACCAATTTTTTGGTTTATTATTTTGAGTAATAAACTACCTAACGCTTTGATCACGCTCAAAATTTGCCCTTTAAATAAGAGAGGAGCGCTGCTCATTTTACACAAGGATTTGTGTAAATTATCTTTGGTACCATAAATTATCCAAAAGTTTATTTGGCCAATAAAGAATTATTTTTAAAAATTAAAAATTGAAAAAAAAAAAAAAAATCTGTAATCCTCTAGTGTTTTGACAAATGAGGGACCCCACTGATGGATTCTACGTCCAAAATTACTCGGACAACGACACCTAATTTGTCCTCCTTCAAAAGTCTCATTTGTAGCCCCGTGAAATTGATTCCCGCGGTGAAATCGTAGGTTCTGGTACCCCCAAAAGTGGATTTCACTTCCAAAAATACCTCGAAAACGACACCCCACTCGATATCATAGCCGAAAACAGTCAAAACCCTCTCCTTTTTTAGCAGTTTTTAGAATCTTCACATCATGAAGGACAAATTTTTAGACCGATACAAATTTTCGCCCATCACAAATATACGTAGGTGTATTATCGCAAGAAAAAAAAAAATTAATAATTTCCATTGATTTGTTAGAATGGAAATTATTAGTTTTTTTTTTTTTAATTAAAAAAAATCGGGTATTTTGACCATTTATTCAGTTCACCTTCTTATTGTGCCCGAAAGGTTGTCAGCCTGATCGCTCTGGGGATGTACCAGGGATTTTTGAAGGACTTAAGTCAGGAGGTCAAATAGGGACTTAGTATCTTTGAACGCAGAACCCATCTTCTTGGGTACATTTGAACATTCTGCCTTTTTCCTTTATATTCAACTTTATATTCCCCAAGTATTCAACTTTGACGAAATTTTGCCCAAAATGGTCGTCAAGATGTCCTCTAGAAGAACGAAATATCTGCCTCTGCGTGATAATTTTGTTATTGAATTAGCAAAATTTTATCATTTTACCAATTTTCAATTTATGTTATCAATAGTTTATTTTTACTTAATTGCGAGTTTGTGGATAATTTCCTGAAATAATTTTTCAATTTCCTATCTTTGAATCCCCCCCGCACTCCAACCAAAATTGAGAACTTTTAATCTTGGAATTGATAAATTTGTACTTAGTTGCAACAACTAATGTTGCCCCAGTGAAGAGCCAATAAAAAACGTCTTTTAAGGGTCATTCAATAATCTAATCAGCGCGTTATCGGTCAAGATTGATAAACACTCCAAAATGTGATCCCAAGTACTTCACAACTGGTCGATAAATGGCGTAAGCTCAGAATTAATATACCGATTTAATCACAACGCAAATTGAAATAAAAATTACAATCTTCAAGATAAATTTTGCACATATTTTTGCTGGTCGTTTCCAACCTGTGAAATGAGTCTCAAAGCGGATCGTCCCAGAATACCTCATTAGATTTGCAGCAAGGAAGAGAAATACTTCGGCGATTAAAAGTCCGCAGACCAGTTCGCAACGCTGATTGCACTGGCGAATCGTTATGCGCATAATGAAGATTCATCCGAGTTCAAGGTTTTGCGTTGTGAATCACCGGCAGGGTCGTTAAAAAAAAAAAAAAAAAAAAAAAAAAAAACGATTTTCAAACTGCAATATCGACGAAGCCCCAGGCGGACTCTAAGGCGCAACGAGCGTCAAGGGCGTGGGAGAAGCCAAATGATTGAGCTAATAAAGAATCATTTATTCTATATCGAGTGAGCAACGCCGCAATAATTGTCGCGATAAAAAATAAATGCGCGGCACCTGTCCGGCCGAGCGAAAGTAGGGGGGTGTTGACGAAGGGATGGACGAAAATTATTTTGATCGTTATGATTGGTCCTTTTGTTCTTCTTGACGCGTAATTTTGAAAAATGGACTGTGCGCCGTTCGACGGTCCGAAGAGTCAAGCGAGGTATCGTTTTTGGCGTGTTTATTAAAATAAGGATCAATTTAAGGGGTTAACGACTTGTTCGACCTCTACTAGGGGCTATAAAGTGGCTCCAAGTGGGGTTCTTGAAGGGTTTTGGCCAGGGAGCCAAGTGAGGTGTGAATTTATGAAGTATTAAATACTTAATATTAAATGAAGTATTAAATAATTAAAAAAATTTTGAATCTAAGATCAATTTAAGGGGTTTGACTTGCCCTACCAGTAAAAGGGGCAGTAAGTGGGGTTCTTGAAGGGGTTTGGCCAGGGAGCCGAGTGAGTTATCGATTATGAAGTATTTTTGGATCTAGGATCAATTTAAGGTGGTTAATGACTTGTCCGACGACTCCTAGGGGCTATAAAGGGGGCTGCAAGAGGGGTTCTTGAAGGGTTTCGACCAGGGGTTAACGACTTGTTCGACCACTCCAAGGCGCTGTAAGAGGGGTTCTTGAAGGGTTTGGTCTGAGGTGGCAAATGCGGCGTCGATTTCGAAATAATATCGATTTATTGGGGTCCGAAACCTTTCTGACCACCCCGTGAGGCTCTGTGTTGCTTAAAAGGGGCCTAAGGTCGGGGTTTGGCCTGGGAATCGAGTGAGGAGACGTTTTCAATAATTATTTATAACGTACCCTCGATATATGGGGGTCCCAGACCTATCTGATGGCATTAATACCCCTAATTTGCATCATTCGAACCAATTCTAATTCGAATTGACTCCCTTCGTCAACATCCCCCCCTTTGGTTCATTATTCTTGGAATAATACACCTATGCAATCGCGACGGAGGTCGAAAATTCTGATCGGCCTCAATTCCAAAAACGAAATATCTGTCTGCCGTCCGAGCCGTTTTGGGCAGTAGGAATTTTTTTTTAATCTGAAATTTTGTCAAAGTGCTCGGTTTACCATCTAGTTGTGCCCGCAAGGTTTTCAGCCGTGGGGCGCTATGGGGCTAAAATGGGGCTACGGGAGGGGTTTTTGAAGGTTTTCGGTCATGGGGTCGAGTTAGGTGTCGTTTTCGAAGTATTTTTGGACGTAGAATCCATTTTTGGGAGTCCCAGAACGATCCGATTTCACCGTGGTGATCTATGGGGCTACAAATGGGACATTTGAAGGATCCCAGGAGGTAAAATAAGGTGTAGTTTTTCGAGTAATTTTGAACGCAAAATCCATTTTTTTTAGGTTCCAAATCTTTCCTCACGTTGTACAGGACATTTTTTTAATTTTTTTTTCTCAAAAATATTTCCTTATTGACACAGATTAATTTTTGCGCAATTAACCTACAAAAAATATTAAACCCTTGTTAAAATTCGCAGCGTTTTTCTTAGTATGTATGCGTATTCTGCTTTCTCAAAATCACAATTTTCACGAGGCTTCAAAGAATCTTCTATATTATTATCCAAATGCGGTAAAAATACGAATACATCGCGTTTTCGCGCGTCACTTGGAAAACCTGCGAGAATCTTCTGCTTTATGATTTCCTGGTTCTAGCGAGAAAAAAGTCATCCATTGTCATGCGACGTGCAGGTAGTTTGAGAGTGTGGTGCACATAGGAAGCTCCGATTTTTTTTCTTCTTTTTGTCCTTGCCGTGGTTCGCTAGGTCCACAAGGTGAACTACTGCCCGCCACTCCTTCTACCTACAGTCTTTTTCTTGCAATGCATGAATGGACTGCCACGGAATGGAAATGGAACCTTCAAGTCCTCCACACGTGGATTATTAGGCACTATTATTATTCTTTCTTTTTATTTTCAACTTTCCCTCTGCAGTTCCAAAATCCGCATTTACCCGAAGAAACAACACTACGGCCGAGAAGGTATTCATTTATGCCACGCTCCTTTTTTTTTTTTTTTTTTTTTTTTTTTTGCTGCCTCGTTCGGATGGGTTCCTCGAGTCAAATTAACATGAAACGCCGACGCAGACACAGTTGGTGGCAGCAGGAAATTCTCCGGTGGGAACGTGGTTTGAAAATCAAAGTCGCAGAGTCACAATAAGGGTTGATCTCGTAAAACCATCTAGAAGAAATATTTTTTTCTTTGTGCGCCCAACCGAGCATAATGACCGGGCTAAGAATATTAAATATAAAATTTTATGTTACCGTCTCGGTTGATGAAAGCCCAAAAACGCTTATTTACATGACGGTCGTTCAGATCGGAAATTTATGAGTTGACGAATCCAGACTGACTTTGGCCTGTTGGGGGTCAACCATGCACGCGCTTGCATGTCCGACTCACATGAGCTTCGACGCGTGATGAAAAAGCTGAAGCCCGTTACGACCCCCCAAATGACGAATTTGTCCCAATATGCATCCTCGTCTGTGGAAATCCCTCCGACGGGTCATATCCCATCTAACCTCCGGCAAGGTCGGGTCCGCCCAATTTCATTCAGGTCCTAATTGAAACGGCCCTGTGAGGGGCCTCAGTGCTCGGAGCTCCACCTACCGCCGCGCGCGACCAAACCGAAAAGGCTCGTACCAGCTATTCCTCGTCTCCTAATGCTAATTGACCAACATTCGAGTGCACAATGAGTCAGTCACATCCTCAGCTTACACCAGATAGATTTGACAACGATGCAAATTTTACACAAAACGCTCGTCACGTCAATAAAAGTCATCAAATAAATTAACTTTTAAAAACCTGTTAAAAAACATTAGAATGGATGTGAGATACTCCCAAAAATGGATTCCACTATCTAAATTACTTCGAAAACAACACCTTAGGGTTGTGAAAAAATCTAGGAAAAAATTCCGTTTTTTTTTTTTTTTTTTTTACCGATTAATAACACAAAACCGTCGATCTCTATGTTTTGGGGTGCTGAACCCGAATCTGACCTCCGTTTTTGCCACGTCCAAATTTGCGAGATATCGGCGATTTTTCGGCCTTTTTCAGTTCAGAAAAAATCTCAAAATTTTCACAAAAACTCTCTTCTCGCTGGAAATGTATCGCTGATTCCGAATATATAAATGACTTGGGATCTAAAACCAGAGTTGAATTTGTAACAACAACAAAAACCTTTAATATTTTTTTTTTTTTTTTTATAAGCAAAGTTACGTTTTTCGGCACTTTTTTCCTTCTAGCGTAAAAAATAAGGCCGTTAAAAATGTAATAAAACCATCGTTGAATCGTTCTTAATTGAATCGTAATGAATTTACGCCTCCAAGTCCAATATATTACTCGGGAAAGTTGCGATCAAGTTGCATTACCGACTTCAGAAGTTCGTGGTTCTACGATACGGCCGAAATGGGTAAAAACTTTGAAAAATCACAGCTGCCTTATGGAAGGTTCCTGCGCCATCTTATTGGACGCCGAAACAATCTACCTACAAGACTTCGTTGGAAAAAAACGTTTTAACGGACTTGATTTTTACGCTAGAAGGTAAAAACGTGACTTTGCTTATGAAAAAATGACAATTTTTCATTTTTTTTTTTTTTTTTTTTTTTGGCAAAATCACATATTGAGTTTTTTTGGAATTTTTTGGGATCTATGCGATTATCTGTGATTTTTGAATCTGAAAAAGGTCGAAAAAACAAAAAATCGCCAATATCTCAAAAATTTGGATGTGGCCGGAAAAACGGAGGTTAGATTCGGGTTCAGCACCCCAAAAAACATAGAGATCGATGGTTTTTTCCGAGGCGCCTGAAAGTGACTTTTTTTTTTATTAACTGTGTAATCGAACAATGAAATTCGAAAATTCGATTTTTATTTTAATAAAAATCGATTAAATCGAAAAGTAAAAAAAATCAATTTTTTCACATCCATCATTCGACCTCCTCCTGTCCTAAGTAATTCAAATGCCACGTAGCCCCATAGAGCCCCATGAATGGATTTTACTCCCAAAATGTTTTCGAAATCGACCCTCTCAACCCCCATGTCCTAAATCATTCAAAAAGCCCCTCTTGTTCGTCCCTTTTTATCTCTCCAGGACGATTGGTTCTACCTCTACACCCCCTTCAGCCTTAAATCCAAGCATATACAAGCTTTGAGACCATGAAAACAACAAATTGTACGTTTTCCACGTACCTATACAATAAAACCGAACGATGACATTAAATATCAGTAAATTTTACTAACGCAAATCAATTTTGAAGTGAAACCATTACAAAATTGATGGACTAATAAAGTTCTAATAACAATAATAAGGAAATAAAAATCAATACAATAATTTTAACATAAAAGCTAATTGTTCAAGTTTGAGATAAAACATAAATTGCTTAATTAAAGGTGGAACGTTGCATTGAATCACACCTAATTTTATTATTAATTTAATTGCAAAGGACTCGGACCCCCTTTAATCAATTCCACGTCCGAAAGTACTTCGAAGGCGGCAACTCACTTAGTGGTGCCATCATTTAAACCTTTGAAAAACACGAGCGCCGCTTTTTTAAAAAATTTACGAGTTTTAAAATAATGATTAAAAAAAAGTAAACAAAGCTATTTGTAAAGATTCAGGGTTGAAACTTTCTCAGGATATAAGCAGGCTGGAGGCGTGATTGATGATTTTGGGGTGCGGCACCTTTTCGGACCCGCAGACGTGGAAACGGATTGTAAATAACACGTCGGGCCCGACAACTCAAGAAAGGAGACATTTTAAAAGTGAAAATTCGAGCGGGTGTTTGCGTGGAGGGTTTGACATTTTGTGGACCAAATGACTCAACGTTGGTTTGTCTCGGAAGTTTCTTTTTTTTTTACACTTTCTCTCAAACATCCCGGATGAGAGTTGGATCGTTTGAGGGGTTCTCCGATGAGCTTTGTTGGTAGTCGAGTCAATTTTGACGTGAATATGAGTTGTGCACGGAGATATTTCTGTGAAATGATGGCTTCTGTGAAACTATTTACTACTTAGTGGGGAGGCAACTTAGCTGAATAGTGAATGAGGGGTCAACTTAGAAGCCAAATCATCCGAGTAGTGAATGAGGAGTTAACTTAACTGAGTACTTAATGACAAGCTGTATCAACTGAGTAGTGAATGAGGAGCCAACTTAGCTGAGTAGCTAAGGATAATCTCTCTCTCTCGCATCTATGCATCTTAGCCAACTTTGCTACGCGAAAAGCCGACCCCGAAAATCGAGAATCAGGTTAGTCATCAGAGAAGGTCATTCAAAAATCGAGAATCGAGGTTATCATCAAAGAAGGTTATTTGAACATCGACCCGGGTTTTTATTCTGATTCCGTTCAGATTTATTATTCAGCGCTCTGGCGGCTCAGTGCCCAACCACTCTATGCCCAGTGAATCAAGATGTGACGTCCCAGGGCCCTCCGCTTTCAGTTCAAAATCTTCAACATTTCTAAAACAGTATTGCAGGGAATTATTCGGATTTTCGAAATAAGAATTTGTGTAGGGTAGTTTAAATAGGGAAAAATTATCCCCCCCACTCAAAGATAACGGTGGAAGGTGGTTGACTGAGGACAGGGCAAAAGCTGAGTTGATCGCATGTCACTTTGAAGAGATTTTCCATCCCAATCACGACCTAGGCGACCCTCACTTTTCTGCTCGAGTTAAGGATGAGCTCACAAGCCCAATGCAGATGTCACTTCCACCATCTCCTATCAATCCAGACGAGCTGAATTGGGCCATTAAAGGATTAAAGAATAACAAAGCTCCTGGATATGATTTGATAACTGCAGATTTGATCAAGAACCTCCCCAGGAAGGGCAAGGCGTTCCTCCTGAACTTGTACAATGCACTCCTGCGCCTTGGGTACATGCCAGCAGTGTGGAAACATGCTGTAGTCATAGTTGTTCTGAAGCCTGGCAAACCTCAGCAGGACCCGGCCAGCTATCGCCCAATCAGCTTGCTACCTCTGCTGGGGAAGCTGTACGAGAAAATTCTCCTCAAGAAGTTAGAGAGTGCTCTTCAGGTGTCATCAATCATCCCGGACCATCAATTTGGGTTCAGAAGCGATCATTCCACGACTCAGCAACTACACAGGGTTGTAGACTACATCCTGCATGGCTATGAACGAAAGAAGTATATTGCAGCAGCCTTTCTGGATGTACAGTCGGCGTTTGATAGAGTTTGGCACGATGGACTCCTCCTAAAAATCCGACCATTCCTCCCGAATTCCCTGTTCCTCTTCCTCAAGTCATTCTTGAGTGGAAGAACGTTTAGGGTGAAAATCGGCGAAGAATATTCGTCGTTCAAGACAATCAGCGCGGGAGTTCCACAAGGATCGCCTCTCAGCCCGCTTCTCTACAACGCCTACTGCCATGACTTCCCTGATACGTGTGACACGCTTCTGGCCCAGTTTGCAGACGACACAGGAATACTCGCTTCAGGAGACACCGTCATGGAGGCAAGATGGCACCTGAAGAGACACTTGGCTAAAGCTGAAGAGTGGCTCAACAAATGGAAGGTGAAGGTCAATCCAACCAAGTCCTCGCTCATCACCTTCACGCTAAGGCCGGGAACAGTCTGCAACGTCGGTCTCTGTGGTGGTTTACTTCCAAGGAAAAGTCAAGTTCGGTATCTAGGTTTGACCCTAGACCGTAGACTAACTTGGAAGTACCACATCAAGAACGTCAGAGAGGCTATGAAAAAGAGGACATTCCTATGCTGGCCACTGCTGAATTGGAGATCCAAGCTGAGTTTGGAGAACAAGAAGCTCCTTTACTCGGCTCTCATAAGACCTATATGGACTTATGGCTGCGAGATCTGGGGTACAGCCTGCTACACTTCCACACAACAGATTCAGCGACAACAAAACAAGATCATCCGTTCCATAACAGGTGCCCCGTGGTACGTGAGAAACGACGTGCTCCGGGAAGACCTACAATTATCCACAATTCAAGAGACCATCACTACACAATACACAAAACTGGTGGAGAAGGCCGAAGGAAACATGAATCCATGCGTCGCGGCAATCACAGCTCCACCAGGTTTTGCGACAAGACTCAAAAGAAGACATCTCAGACATAATCGTATCACTACTCTCACTGCTCATAACAACGCAGACATCCCATCCCAATCAAACTAACAGAACAACCCATCCAAAAAGCTCATCGAAGCTAGTGGAGAAAATAAAAAACTTTTGACTTTGACTTGACTTTAAAGGGTGCTGAATCCGAATATGTTGCCAGAAATGATGCATTCCGACCTTCTCAAGGAGCCCATTTGTTACAAATCCTGGGCCCTGTTGTCAGCCCAGCACCCCAGCACCTTCTGCTGACAAAAACATGTTGAAAAAAATTTATTCGGACTTCGGAAAGTCTTCGCGAATTGTGGTCAAGCGGTGTCTGAAAAGCTGCTTTGTTCAGCGGAACCGAAACCAGGCCATTGTTAACCGCATTTAGCGGAAAAACTAACATCAGCGGAAATATGTGTGTCAGGGTGGGAGTCCGTTTCCTTCAGTGCGTTTGAACAAATGGCAAACCGAGTGTAATTTTTAGGTTTCAGGGCGATAATGATTTTTGTAATATCTGCTCGCCAAAAATATTCATCCCGGGACGATTTCAATGACGTAAATGCGGTCGTGACTTGGATCCAAATGGCCTTTTGAAGTTCTACGATAAAAGTGGACGTTCGGTTGTTGGAGACCCGTCAGGTACTTGAAAAACTATTATTACCCTGAAAACCACTATCGTTGTACACTTCGTTGAATCTTATCGTGCCGAGAACAGTTCTCTGAGCAATCGGTGACGTGTGGGACTTTATCAGGCTCGTTTTGCTCGAAGAGACCAGAATCGTGTTGGAAAAATTGACTCCCGAAAACTGTGCAATTTAGATTTCACGTTGGTTTACCATTACGAATCGTGGGTTCCTCCCATAAATCGAGTCTATTCAAAATTACTTGGTAAACTTTCACATGGGGGCTTCTGTGTAGATCAAAATGTTCTCCCGCGGTCGGAGAGTTGGACTCAATAGTTAGCATAAGAAGGACCAATTAGCCTCCAATATGGGGAATGACCAATACAAGGTCCTCGCCTGATGGGACTCTACTGGACTCCATTCACTACAAACGATTCTATTCCAAGACGGAACAGTCACAATTTTATAGTTCGGCTTTGATGCATTTTGTACGAGTGATTTCACCCAAAAATGTACCACCTTTTCAATACCCTTCAAATTTTCGACCCATTTCTCGTACAGTTTACTGGTCAGCGGCCCCCCCCCCCCTTTTCCCCGTCGAGGACTTGGCGGCCTTGGCGAAGGTCGGAACCAGCACAGCGGCGGAATTGCCAGCTTGTTTTGATGAAACTCCCCCCGGCGGAGGCTCGTTACGCGATGACGTCACAACCGCTTCGTCCCAAGACTCCAGAGACGGATTGAAAAACGGGTTGAATGCAAAAGACACGCTAACGTAGTGATGATCGAAAATCGATTCAATCGTAATCGTAGTGAATCGAAAAGTCGGAGACGTCGAGAATTCGAAAGAACCCAATGAATCGCCAGTCAATGAATTGAATCAATCGTATCGTTTCGTTTGCAAATCGATTGATGGAGCCAATTTAAAATCAGTGCAATGAAAACGGCAACTTCTTCGCCACGATGTGGATTTGCGCTGTTGGCACCGCTGGGGGGGGGGGGGACTAGGGCTGCCAAGATACTATAGGTCTCCCACAAGAATATAGCGCTCCGACACTGCATTCTGGTGGCAGAAATCAAACTTATCTTCGCAATTTCCCTGGTCCCTCTCGTTTTTCCCTTCTTAGTGGCAGCACTTCTCTTTTTCTCCCCTTAAACGTATCGATATTGTGCTTTACTCTTTTGGTAGCAGTACTGTTTATTTGTATACAGAGAGTATCGACATATAACACTTACTTTTTTGGTATTTTTATACAAATAAACAGTACCACTACCAAAAAAAGTGTCAATATTCCGAAATTCGCTGAGACGCACTCGTCCTGGGTTGGAATCGTTGTCCAATCTTTCAATGTCCCGAAGGCAACCTTTGAAAGTATTGATTGCCCTTTTCAACGAGTCGAGCGGGAAGCCATTTATGTGACGAGCTCAAACCTCAAAACTGCTCCATTTGAATCGCTGGCTAAAAATGGAACAACCCACCTGAATCCTCCCACTAGCAGTAATTTATAAATTCATAATTCATCAGTCTGGTACCTACATTCCCTGCTTATATGAGCCAACGATGTCCACATCTCTTCGAAATACGCGCTCTACGCCTGTCTTAATCCACATGAGCGTCCTCTGCAGTTTCCACTTTCCGCTACTTTTGATGTCACACTCCTTGTACACTAGCGCTCCTTGCAGGAACTTCAACTCTTGGCAGATCCTCGTTTTTCTCATTTGTTGTCATGGCGAACGGGAAAGTGGCAATGCCGACCAGATTATGACGTCATTGTTTTACAACTGTTCTGCCCGTCATTAATGTGGGTAATTATCACAACTGACGATTAGACTTTTGGGTTCAGTTGATAATAAAATTATTATGGACCGATCTGGAGCTTTTGGAGCTCCTTAAACTACTTGCTAGACAATCATTTAGGAACTTGTGAATTCATCTTTTTACTTGAGCAGTGTTGCCCCATTTCATATTCTGGTCATTTTCGCTGACAAACGGGTTTATTCAACAGTCAAAGTTTGCTATAAGTTCAAGTCTTTATTTCAAACTCCACAGAAAGCGTCATACCGCATACTTTGTGCGGGAATGCCGGGGTCGTCAACTTCCCACTACGGCAGTGCTGACTGGTTGAGACGACACCGCAGCGTTTCCTCCTCCCTAATCAGTGCAGTTCACGAGTAAGGCTTTCTATCAATACAAGGTTGAAAATGAATTTCCGTCGGCTCCTAGTGGAACCTCCAATGCCAGGCTGGTCTTTTTCACCTGGTAGCTTTTGTCTTGAGGAAAACGGGCTCCTTTACTTCGGCAGTGTCCGGTAGGCGCTCAGCTAAACCTGACGCTTCGAGCAAAGCCGTGGATACCCCGGACGAACTCCAAGGTAGCCCTGGAGGTGTATCTAACCACTTGTACTGTACGCTGACCTGGCTTCCTTCAATCACCTCCATCAAAGCGAGCCCAGTATGCTGCACATCCTGGAGCGTCTATCCCAGAACTTTGCTACCGTTCCTTCAACCACAAGTGCCTTTAGAACTCCATCAACTACTCAACGCAATCAACCCCCGACCTCTTCGATCTGGCCTTAGACCCCTTCTACTCACTTTTCGATCATGAATACTATTCATTGAATAGTTGGTCCGCGGTGAGGGCTTTTCGTTTGTCCTGCCTGCCTCTGATGCCCCCTCAGCACCGTTACTATCTCGTGAGGGGCCATCTTATACCCCCCCCCCCCCTTAAATCCCGCTTTCTCAACACCCTGTCAACTGGTCCAACCCATTTTTGTTAACACTTTGAACACTTTTTTGGACCATTTTGGGCCATCTTTTTGGTGTTTTCTGACTTTTCTCGTTATCTACTCAACAAGCTGATTTTTTTCGTCTTTTTTTGACTTCTAGAAGTACCTTAGAATAAGAATGAGCATCCTCCTCCTCAGTCATCCTCCTCTGGCTGTAACTCTAATACAGTAGACATAAACAAAAAATAAAAACCAACACATCATTTAAACATCAATGAAAATAGATTTAAACCATTTTTCCATTTAAAATACAAATTAGGGGAAAACATATTTCACATTGTGTAAACTGAAATTCACCCCAATAGAACTCACCCTCAACTCAACTCGTAACAATTTTCAAGATTTTATGACTCCATTCATTCCTTATAGTTTCCGAAGATTTTGCCGGGAAACTTCCCAGAAAAAAAACCGCTCGACCTTCGTGACTAATCATCCGATCAAAAACGAAGGCTATTTTTCTTCATTGTGAAAAAAAAAACAAAAACGCGGCGAAAATAGAAGAAAAAAACCGTTGAAAAATATGGTTATCCCTTTTACAAAGGAGTGTGAAAATATGGCTAATTGCACTCCACGCTCCAGCGATTTCAAAAGAACAGAGAGTTGAACAGCGAAGGTGATCAAATGGATCAAATTGTCTCGCGACCTTCACCATCAAATCGTGGATCGCCTTTTACAATGTCTTGAGTCGAAAGTTTGAAATCACTGTACTATTTGTGGATGTCTCTTATTTCTACGTGCGTAAATCCTGGTTTTTGAGTTTTTATTTTTATTTTTATTTTTGTTCGGCCATCTCACCCATAGACCTCGAATTCATCGAAGTCCACCCACAACGCGATGGAATGTGAAAATGACGGATCAGCTGTTTCCTCGCCCTGTTTCCTGTTTTCACTTTCGTTCGACGGCCGATTTTCGTTCCCCCCCGTATCCCTCACACTGCTCCCCCTCATCCGGGATAAAATCCCCGTTTCGTATTCCCTGGCGGGCAGACTCGGGAAGGGACTCGATTGGTGGGCAAGGTTAGGCCCAGTTAACTGACTCCGAAAGACGTTATTACTTCACAGATCCCTCCCCCTCCTCCACGTCAACCGGAGAGGCTTTTGTGAGCTATTTGAATGGGATTTCCGTCCTCCACTTGGCAGCGCAATGGATCAAGAGCTTGACAATCAAGTGCAATGGTGAAAAAAATCACCCGATGCATCAGCGCTGTAAGGATTCATCGCATCACGATGCATTACTGTTTTATCAAGCATGAGTGTCACTTAAGATAACGCTTATCTCTCCTCAGACGTCGAAAGTGTCAAATGTTATTTTAGCTCTGTTAATTATCCAATAGTTTGCCAGCACCTTCGAGAGAATCCTCCCTTCCAACGGAAGTCCCTCGTTTTCGCCGACTTTCTGCAAACAGCTAATCCCAGACGGAGTTTCTTCCCATTAGCGTCCAACTGTTTGGAGTGATAGACCTTTGAGGACTCAAGAACCGTGTTAGGCCTCAGGCAACACCTTCCTTCTTCCTTCTAAAACACTTTCCCCCTTTTTTTTTTTTTCTTACGATCGGGAGGATTTTCGGTTGTAAGCAATTAAACGTCTGCCTCGCGAATGGCGTTGAAAACAAGAATTACAATGGTTGCTTTCACGTAGCTGATTTGTCTGCTCAACTTCCTTGGCCCTAACTGCTCGAATGATGTGGCCTGTTCAATTCTTACTGAAGTTTTTATTGCTCCTCATTTCACCACTTTATAGACAATGCTCTTCGCTTCACTACTCTGAGAGTTCCATGCTCATTAATAGCTTAGAGCGGCTTAACGAAACTATAGGACTCCTACTTTGTGGTGGATTCAATCACAAGCAATCAATGAGGAAATTGGGAACGAACGAGTTTTGCAACAAAATCGTGAAACGAATGAGTTTTGCTGCATAGAATCTTGGTTTGGTCTGTTCTCTGATCTCAGACTGGTGTCTGAATGGTATCAGACTGGCGTTAGACTGGTCTGGTTTGGTCTGCTTTCTGGTCTCAGACTGGTCTCTTGATTGGTCTGGTTTGGTCTGCTTTCTAATCTCAGACTGGTGTTTTACTGGTCTGGTTTGGACTGTTTTCTGGTCTCAGACTGGTGTTTGACTGGTCTGGTTTGGTCTGCTTTCTGGTCTCAGACTGGTCCGGGTTGGTCTGCTTTCTGGTCTCAGACTGCTCCGGGTTGCTCTGATTTCTGGTCTCAGACTGGTCTGGTTTGGACTGCTTTCTGGTCTCAGTCTGGTGTTTGACTGGTCTGGTTTGGACTGCTTTCTGGTCTCATACTGGTCCGGGTTGGTCTGCTTTCTGGTCTCAGACTGGTGTTTGACTGGTCTGCAGACCATGGTTTGGTCTGATTTCTAATCTCACACTGGTGTCTGACTGGTCTGCTCTCTGGTCTCAGACTCCGGAGGGAGTCCTAACTTACTCCAGAGCCGCCTCGAGCAGGAGAAGGATTAGAGTCTCCGATTTAATGCGCATACGGGTCAGAATCATATGCTGCTCTATCGACAAGGCTCCCGCCACTGTTCTACTGTTATGTTTCGTCATTGCTTTGATGTCTAATGATTTTCTTCTTGTTTCAGGTTGGTCCATTGTTCAAACATCCTTCGTCAATGGCGCAAGTTACCATCCAATTATAATATTTATCATTTATCTTTGTCTATTAACTCTTCTAGTCTATAGACTTAAAAGTACTTTATAAAGTAGGACTATAAGTTAATCAGGAACTGTACTAGTCCTTCAGGACTGGATTTTTCCGTCCACTGACCAATTTTGCGGCTTACTCCGGTTGCGGACTCGCCGGTTTCGCGAAACGCTGAACAAGCACCGACTGGTTCTGATTGTGCGTTCGGAGGCTCTTTCGAATAATAGAAGTCTGGCGGGGTTACCGGAGACAGAGAGACAATGGGGGGTTCCCGATGAGACGAAAGTGAGGGACTCCGAGGCCAAGGCCTTTTGAACTTTCATTTGGTTTACAAGGTATGCTTTCTTCTCCCTCTTGTCTCCTTCTCGGGTCCGTCTGGAACGCTTTGTCACGGTATCATCCAACAGTTCATTTCAGAAATTTCTCTCTTTATACGACAAATCGAGACGCGGAAGACATCAACGACCTTCGACGCATTTTTTTTCCCCCGCTTTGAGCTCGAATGTCCTCTTTGGTGCCGCGTTGAAAAACCGCTTCGTTGAAGATTTTTTCACGGAAGGCTCCCCGCTGAACAAAAAACCCATTTTTCCGCTAAAAACTTGGCTGACCCTGAAACAACTTTTCTGTCACTTTTAAATTCTACAGCTTCAAACGAACACACGGATAACCGGTGTAACCGCGGTGTCCTGTTTTTACTGCTTATTGTGGATTATATTTCGAAAAAAAAACAAGTCAATTTTCATCAAAAGTGTATCATTGATTGAGCTTTCATTTCAACTTGAGCCAACGTTTCCAATGTTTCCTCGATAATGAAGGAATTATTGAATTAATGAACGCTAATTGGATACCGTTGTCGACGTCCTTCACATTGGCTGTAATTGGACGGCGGATAACGCTGTCGTGTTTTTTGAAATTCGGAAAGGATGTTTTTTACTAGTCCGGAAAAAAAATAGTCCCTCAACGCTCGAGACGGACAATTACGGCAGTTTTACGTCGATTACTCCCCCCCCCCCCCCTCCTCCCCTTCGCTGCCTCGGCTTATGTATATTTCATTTGTGTTATCGACGAGGAAATATTTCAAAGTCGTATCAGAGGCAGTGTCAATATGTGCTTATTATCTTGGTCGTGTCCTTTGTACGTCTGTCAGCGTGTGTGAGGGAACCCGAGATATTGTGAAAGTATTCGGACCTTGGTTAAGGGGAATTCAAAAAGCGAAACTCCCCACCCAGTAGGTGGAGGAAGTGGCGGAAACGGCACGTGGATGTGTGCAAAATGGAGAGTGACATAATAGATGCATTTTGGAGAGGAAAGACCACGTTTTCACACGGTTTCTTGTAAAATTGAATCTTCTTTTCTTAAATAATTAAAACCCCATTTTTCTTTAAAATTCTACCATTACCTTGAAATGACTTTTAATGATGAACCGATTTTGATGAAATTGAGCTTAAAATGTTGGAAAGATGTGCACAAATACTCGTCACCACGTAAGTGACAAGGCTCCTCATTTCACCACTCTATTCGCGATTTACATTAACACCGGAGCGCTGTAGTCGTTTCCAAAATGGCCGTTCATTCCCGGCAAGCTGCCTCAATCTCAAGAGGCGATATGGAGGATTTCTTCACAAAATCGCTCATAATTATTTTTTGGTACACCTAAACTCGATGTTGGCATGAAAAATCGATTACTAGATAATCGGACAAGAAGAAGAAGAATAAGGAATCTCTTATCACTCTTATCTCAGCTCTGACAAAATAATAATAATCGGTCCTTTCCGTATTTCCTTTCGGTTCCCTGATTCCCTTAACGGAATCCCGTTCCTATTTACCTAACGTTATGCTTAGGCTTAGTTATATATTCAAATACGCCAATTGTAATGTCGAGTTCCGGAATTTTTGCGAGGTGGGGGGCTGTGATCAATGCTGGCCACATAATTGTGTGTGGTGTTCGACTGCCAGAGGATGTCTGCACCAATAGTTATGCATTGGTTCGCACGTCGTGGAAGGAAGAATCAGCATAAAAGGAGAGGAAATTTTATCATTCCACTGTACATGTAAGGCCGGAGCGTCAGCGGAATGTAAGTAAGTCGTCGCCGTCTTACGTTATTGCAACAGGTGAGGTCCTACCAGCCCAATAATCAATAATTGATTGAATTGGAATTATTGGAATTATTCCAATTTCAATCGTTTTCCCCCCAAGATCCAATGTTGTTCTGATTTTACAGTCCAAGAGCTTGTTTGGTTTATAGTTATGTTAAAAAGAGGCTTCCCCGTCCAGCTGGCCTTTCTGAACTCTTACTGTTCTCATTTTGACGAGGCACATTGTAAAACCTACTTCCTTCGATCCTGACTTAATAATATGTATTGTTCTCAAGACTGCAAAATCAAGAGGTCTCTGAGTTACTTTCCCGTTATCCCCCCCCAACTCGATTTTGGTTGCGTTTCGGCCGCTAAAGGTTTTTAATCATCACGAAACTATTCTCAACTATCGGATAACAGGTTTATATGGCAATTACGAAAAACAAATACTTCGTATATACTGTACACCCTGGGATACTTAAAAAATCACGTTTGTAGCGCCATAGATTCCCACGGTGAAATCAGATCGTTCCGGGAACCCCAAAAAATGGATTCTACGTCCAAAAATACTTCGAAAACGACACCTAAATCGATCCCATAGCCAAAACCCTTAAAAAAACCCTCCCGTAGCCACATTTTAGCCCCATAGCGCCCCACGGGTTTGGGCGATCGGGCTGAAATCCTTGCGGGCACAACTAGATGGTAAACCAAGTATGTTGTCAAAATTTGAGTATGTAGGCAAAAAAATGCCTACTGCTAATAACGGCTCAGACGGCGCACAGTAGGACATTTCGGTTTTGGAATCTAGACTGACCAACCGGCCACCCAGATTATAATTTCCAGCCTGTGAGGGCTTTTCGAAGAAAATTCGCTGGTTGTTAACGTTGCCTGACTAGGTTTATTTTTAAACTGGAAGAAAACTGAATAAGAAAAATCCTTGTTTTGCCCTTGTTTTGCTCCCGTACACACAGCAAAACGCCCCCCTGCATAATATTATTCATCGTCAAGGTCCACACAAATGATTATTTTTCTTTTAGCGAAATTGCCAAATCAACCTCGAACTGCGTCTTTATTTCTTAACAAACTAATAATTAGTGAATTATTCTTCTTCAATTTCCAATTTTCGTACCCCGACATGGCTATAATTGGAAGAAAACTGAATAATTAGGTGAGGGGCGCTTCAAATTACATAGGGCAGGCGGGTGACTTGCCGTTTTTGAGTGAGTCTTCCGAGCGCCACCAGAGTTCGCATGCTTAATGTAAATCGCGAATCGATAAGGCTGCTCATTTTGCTACATTTTGGCTTCCCTTTTCACTGTCTTTTGCCTCTTCAATTCACTTCTCCACCGGGTTGGCTCCTTAGTTTAGCGACTACGTCAATTTTTCTCCTCCCACAACGTCGAAAGCGAATAGTGCCGCCTTTTGATCGTGCATGAATTAGCGACCTTCTGTGTGTATTACAGTGTTGACAACTTTCACTGTGGTTTACAGGATCACTCGAATCTCGTGCGTGACTTGGACGTTTTGAAAACGGTCCTCGCCCTAAACTTTTCCACGTTAACGACTGAAGAACCTCTGATGAGGTTCATTTCAACCCCTTCACGTACATTTTCGAACGCCATAAAACCAATCATGGGGTCCCATAAACTCAAAAATTGCTTTTTCTTCCACAATCTTTTTTTTTACAATCTTTGCCCCCCCCCCCTTTAACACTGCCCCTGTTCCCGGTGTTACCTAACGTTCCTCACTCCCTCGGGACCTACCGACCCAGTGCCTCTCTCTCGCTCCCCTCCATTATGCAGGTTACATCACGTTTCGCCTGTGCACTTCTCGCCGAGGCCGATTAGCCCCCCCCCCCCCCCCCTTTTTTTTTGGACAACGAGGAAACTCCGCGAACACCATCAACATTTTTCTCGTAGACTTCACGACTTCTCCAATCAATCCGGAACGCGCACGTGCTAAAAACGTGTTAATGTTGAATAAGTGATATTTATTTTATTTTTAAAAAATTAACATACTCTTTTTATTTTAAACTTGCCCCTCCAACGTAAAGCATTCATCAAGTGCCTATATTTTTGATTTTCACATTTTGGTGGTGGTGACCATTTGAATGAATGTGGGTGATACATTCGTTGAGGTTCGGCCAAAGAATGAGATGAATATGCCGACGGTTCTGTATAATATATTATATTCTTCTACAATTATGGCCCAAAAAAATGAAACTATTTTATTTATTTATTCTTTTTTTTTACAAAATGTTGGTAACTTGAGTCCCCAACATTCTACTTAACTAATTAAAATGTTTTTAAATGAAAAAGTTACAAAAATTGTAACGTCAGGAACAGAAACAATATGAAACTACGAATATAATGTGTGGAATAAGCTGCGGACTTAGAAACATAGGAGGCAGCCTGAAATATGCACATTGGAAGCTATAATTAGAGTACAGATCTGTACTCTGAATATCTGAATAAAGAAGTGAATCACTCTACGATTTAACGAGAGGTGAGGGAGGGGTAAATACATAAACAATGGTAATAGCAATTTTTAATTAAATATAAAATATGAAATAAGATGTATAAAACTGTTCTAATACTAAAACGAAAAAATTAAAAATATGGATATTTTATCAAATTTACTCAATTATTAAATTTGTACGAATTAATTCTTTGATTACATTTAAAACTTTTTTTCCTTCTATTCTACTTGGTATTATTAATTAAATGTGAAAAATTATTTTTTACGACTACCTATTATAATTATTTCTTCCACTTTTTTGTAGTTTTTTTCATCATTATTATGTATAATATACAAAATATATTATATTTTTTCACTTGTTTATTCATTATTATAAATTTTTCTGTTTTATTATTTGAAATCTTGGTATGGAAATTTGTTTATTCATTATCTCCCCGCATCTATGGAAGTACGTTTAATTGCTGCTCGCATTGTTTCCTGTGTTGAAGGCTACACAGCTCATTCTATAGGTACTCACATTCTTAGTATCATTCATGTTGTTGTTGTCCCTAACAATTTGAAATGTTACAGCCAAAATCATTTCCTGTTCATTTCATTAGGTCCTGATGATAGAAGAATGTCTTCTGAAACAGTTTAAAATAGTTACTATAGTTAACTTCTTTTTTTTTTTTAATTGAATGGAGCATAAGGGTCATTCTCAGCAAAACGTAAATCTATTGTGCTTGTTTGAAAATATTTCTGATGTCATTTTTTCGGCCCAGTTTTTTTGTCGTATTACTTTCCATGGATGCTGAAAGAAAAAAAGTTACCAGCAGCGCACCAGCAAGCTTATTTTTTAAATTAAAAATAATTTTAAAAAATGGGTGAGTGAACCAATGACATGTAAAGGTGAACCAATGACCAGAATCATGGAGGAAAGAAAGTTTCTTTCCTCCATGGACCAGAATGAATAAACCAATTTAATTCTTATTTAAAGTAATTAAATTAATTATTAATAATTAATTCTTAATTAATTAATTAATTAAATAAATAAATAATTCTTATTTAAACCTAAAATTACGGTTCACATCTACGGTCCTAAATTCGAACTCCTTTGAAAACATTTGAGGAAGATGCTGTCACTTTGGAATTTAGATTTTAATTTAAAATCAAATTAATTCTTTCAAGGAGCTCATTGGTTCCCTTGAGTTGTCATCGGTTCACATTATACGTGAACCAACCACCTTAGGTGACCACGTTAGTGACCCAATGACAAAACATGTGTTTTTTTTAATAATATCTTCTCAAGAAATAATTCTAATAATTCTAATTTCGTATAATATCTTCTCAAGAAATGAACTTTTCTCGAAACTAATGGCAACCATCCAACAAAAAAACACCTAATGACTTCTGAGAAGAAAAAAATAAACATTAATATAATGACTTACGAAGTGTAAGTTGAGGCGGACCGATGATAACAACGAAAAATACGGCCACGTTTTCGCACTAACCCATCACTCTCAGCGTCCCGGTGTGAAAAATTGAAAAAAAATGGCGGCGAACCGTCGAGGGGAAGTGTAAGTTGTGTGTAAAGTATCCAGATTCTCAGAAACAAGGCGTAGTGAGCGAGCATTCAAGAAACCCCTCAAAGTGATCCAATGACGCGATCTTGATGGTACATATTGCAGTTTATTTCAAAATGAAGCAATCGTTTGAAAATGATAAAATTCAAGATTTGTAATCTTCTCAATCTATTTAAAAAGATCACCGCAATCAAACTAACAGAACAACCCATCCAAAAAGCTCATCGAAGCTAGTGGAGAAAATAAAAAACTTTTGACTTTGACTATTTAAAAAGTTGTTGGGTGGAAAGATCAGGTAAATGTTTATCGGAAATTGCTGCACCCAATCATCGTGGGCAAGGCCTTGATGGGGACATGGTGAACCAATGACATTTTCGGTATTATTTTCAAATTTTTGTATAGAAAATATATTTAAATATATGGACCATGTAGAGCGCGAAAATATCATTTGGAAACAAATGACTTTTTGAGAATAAGAGGTACTTAAATAGGTGAAATTGCACTGGAAGCCCAGATTTACGTTTTGCTGAGAATGACCCATAAACGACTCGGTCATTTGCGCCTTAATTAACACTTAAAAAAATTGGTCCTTTTGAGTTTGTCCAACATGCGGCCTACACACTGAAACTCCACAAATTCACCACCCAAATTTTTAATGAATTTTAATTTTGCTTTTTTTTCATTATTTTTTTCCCCGGCTGTAAAATTACCTGTTTGTATTAAACATAAAACCGCGTTGAGGCGTTAAATCATTTTATTTTGTCGTCCCGTTTCGCAGGTGGGTTCTTCATGCGAAGATTAAAAACCTCCTCGTGCCCAAATATTTGTTCCCCTTATCTAGTCCTTGAGGTCGATTTGTTTGCGAAAAGTAATATTTCAATTAATGCTCAAATATGAGCGTGATGAGGTGTTGGCGAGTTGTTTTTTTTTTTTTTTTTTTTTTCGGTGGGTGAAATTTGGAGTCATTTTCGTTCAAGGACGAGCTTCAATTCTGAACTCGCGTTAGTTCATTCACAGCCGTTTTGAACAGTGTTGGTTCAGGTGGACGAAGCGCTTCGGGGGACGTTCACCTCGTACTGTGCAGTATTTTCTTCCCCTCGCGTTTAATAGTCCGACCAAAAAAAAAAAAACTGTGCGGGTCGGTCGGGTCGACTGGATCCGCCGGGGAGAGTTTCGAGGAGTTGGCGAAGAAAGAGAAAATAGCGTGGAAAAAACAGAAAGGGAAATCCGCCAGGTCGTTGACTTCGCTCACTGTTACAACTACATTGACAACCAACTACAGTTCTTCGGGAGTCCAACTGGGACGTCCTCACCAAACCGCGTCCGAGAAGTTTTTTTTTTTTCTTCTTTTTGCGCGCTCGAAAAGTTCGTTGAACCCGCAGTGTGAAAACTGAAAGGATGAAAGTCCCAAAAAGTGCATTTTTGCGATTTTCCTGAGAAAATGAGTCTTTTTTTTACTGTTTTGTATTTGACGTAATCCAATTTTGCAAAATGAAACAAACTGTTGTACTTCTAGCTGTCGGAAAAATCTGAAATTGATCTTAAAAATCCAGTTTGGCGAGCGTAGTGCGAGAAAAGTCTGAAACCACAAAAAAGTAGCTCCATGTGGCGTATCAGAGCTCCTAAAGTGGAAAAAAACGGGAAATTATACTTTTTCTAAAAATTTTGAAAAAATACCAAAAATCCGTTTTGGCGAGTAGACGACGAGAAAAATATGAAACCACCAAAAATTTGCTCCACCTGGCGCATCGAAGCTCCAAAAGTGGAGCAAAAATCAGGGTTTGGAGTACTTGACTGGATGATGAGGTTGCTGTGGGACAAGGGTTGTTTTTCGAAAGCTACACCCCCCCCCCCCCCCCCCACACACACACACACACACAAAACTTTATTTTTTATGAAAAAAAAAAAACCACAATATTGGGTCTGAGGTCAGGTAGGTTACGGTTGGGGGTTGGCTGGCGTTGCCAGCAGGGCGTGGCCCCCTAGTTTCATTACTTGGGTTTGGTTTCAGCCTCCCCATTTCACTACTGTACTGAATCATGCTCCTCATTTCACTACTTTACTGATCGGGCCCCACAAATCGCTCAGTCCAGGCGTCGAGGTCTATCAAGCAGCTCGGGGATGGAAACAGGAGTGATCGGGAATGATAGAAAGTGAAATGAATTCCCCACCCGCCAAGTCGCTCCCCATCCCCCGTCCCGGCCGAATCGCGTTCCCGCCCCCGGTTGCGTCCCTTTCCCACGGGGCTGAAACCGAGAGGGAATCGCCGGGGCCTCGCTTCCTACTTCCTTGTTGCAACATCGGGAGCGAGCCCCCCACCCTTCGAAAGGTGGCGGTAGGGGTGAGTTTGTGCTCATTTCATCCCCTCGAACGAGGGGTTTCAAGCGAGACAGCGCTCAACCCTTTCACCACGACCGCCTCCCCCCTCATGTTGACCAACTCTCGCCAACAACCCCTAACCGCCCCAGAACAACCCTCGCGACTAGTCGCCGCGACCCTCCCCCATCCACGATCAACTCCGCTTTTTCTCACCCTCAACCCGGTTCCCAACTCTCTCTTTCGCCAGGAACTCTCCCACCCCCTAAAGCCGCTTTCCCACCCCTAAGAAGACACCCCCGTGGCTCCGTTCCACCTAATTGCGCCGCCCTTCTACCCTCCAGTTCTTCAGTTTCTTCCGCGCCAACCCCCTCGCGGGCTTTCACGTCTTCCAAATTCAAACACAATTCGTGTCCCTATCGTTTGTCAAATCCAAATTTCGCCACTTTCCACCCTTCACAATGATGGATCAATACCTGCTCAACCACGCTGCCAATCTCTACGGACAAATGGGGCTACTCTCAATCGGACATCCAGGTACATATACACGCGAGTCAAAATTATTATTGTTATTATTTACTTTTTTTCATATTTAACGTGAAGTATTCACACTTACTATTTTCCAACGAAGACTTTTCTGATTATAACCGTTCCTTTAATCAACTTTTTAGAACAGTTCGTTGAGAGTGAAAGGGCACTTCCACACGACACATTTAAATTACTAACGTGACGCTGTGTGGAGGTACCCTTTCACCTACAACGAAAAACATGGCCTAGTTGTGTGCACCACTTTTGTACACAATTTGAACAGGGTATGTGACGAGTTTCCGTTGACCCAATTGTCGTGTACCCTTCAAAGGCCAACGGGACCGATCCTGCGGGAGGGGGAATCCAGACCTCCGCGGAGCCACTCCGCGTTTCCTTATCCCGCGGCCGTGTGGCGGAGCGGGGCAGGAAAGGCGTAACAGCTTCACTCTCCCCTGCGCGCCCCCTCAGCCGCGACTTGCTTTCACTTTCCGCGGAATCCCCCCCCCCCCCCCCCCCGTGCTTGACTGATGGGGGAGTCCGCGGATTCCAAGAAACAGGTGGCCTCCGCGTGTGCGGATCCCCGATGAGGAACCACCTGACGAACTCCACTGTAGGGATGGGTATCGTTATAATAAAATCGATTTATATCGGACGTAGAATACCGATTCTAAACAAATCGGGTTACATTAAAAAATAATTTTAATATAATTGTACAACATTTGGAACAATCGGAAAATTTAAAAAAAAAAAATTAAAAAACCAGCCATTGTCATCTTTGGCGGTTTGGTTTATGACTTAGGGCCGGTTTTTGAAACCATAGTTAACTCTGACGGCCGTAAAAGACGACTCTGACGGCTGTAAAACGGAAAAAGCGTTTTTTGAACCTTAGTTACCGTTTTACGGGCCGCTATTTTTACGAAACGGTAACCACAGCAGGACCCTGGGGTCAAATTTTTACGGAGCCGTGACCACCGCTTTCATTGGTTGACGAGGAACAACTGACTGACGAGACGGCCCGCCGCGGACTCCGCGGCGCGGAGGGTGCGGAGTGGTAGAAAGAGATGGAGATAATTGTTTACTTTTTTCGCTCAAATAACGCTCAAAATAATGACATGTTGAAGGCAGAAGAAGCGGGAAATGTGAACTCCTTCCTCACAAATGAGTTGTCAAAACCCGCAATGACGAAAAAATTTCACCTAGGGAAAATATTCAAGGCGCCAAAATTTTAGCGGCGTGGTCAGCTGTCGGAACGCTGACTATGGTTCTAAAAACGCCGACAAAATAGCGGCTGTAAAATCGCGTTTGACGGTGGTCACCAAACCACTCGTTTGCGGTGATTTGACTATGGTTTCAAAAACCGGCCCTTAATGAATGATGACAAACCGTCAACGAGTTATTTTCGGCTTCTTCTAAAACATTCGAAAACCCATTAAATTTTCCCCTCGAGCCGCGTTGGGTGTCGTTTTCAACAATCGTTTCCACGGACGACGGAACCGAGTTTGTAATGACTATAATAAGCCCCGGGGACGACCTCGGGCCCCAATTAAAGTTGAATGACGCTCACCGTTGTTGCATTAGAAGCTTGAAAAAATTGCGACAATTGTGAACGGGCTTCATCAGTCGATTTTTTTTTTACAAGCGTTCCCCGCCAGAAGCCTGATTCTCAATCTTTTTTTTTTCTCGTATTTGACTTTTCATAATTTGACATGTTTTCTTTACTCGAGTGGAAAAGGTTTTGGTTCCACTGTAATTTCGTTACCATAAAAAGTTTCGCAAGAAAAGAAAAGAGGAAGATTGAGTTCATGACGTTTTTTGCGAATGTGTGCCAAACTAAAGGAATGAACATTTCAAACAATTTATTTAACTCTTAATGAATAAGATTAATTATATTATAAATTAAATATATTATATTTGTTGAAATAATACTGGTATTTTTATTCGCCTATTAAATCATGTAATTAGGTCATTAATTAATTTTTATTAGCGCATTAAAATATAAAATAAAATTTATTTGATTTTAATTACATAATTGATTTATTTCATTTTTAATCAACGAACTTCAATTTTAATCTAATTTGATTTTCTATCTTTCAATAACTTAATTCTTTCATGAACTTAATTATTAAGTTTATTAAAATCTAATGTTGGTGTTGACCAGTTGAACGAAGAAATTTTAGTTTTCAATAATTGAAATTATTAGGTAGTTAACTTTTAAAATTAGATTAGTTTTTAAAATAGATACCTAATTCATTTATTTTAGTATTAATCAATTTATTTTATTTTTAGTTGATTGTTCATTTATTTTTTTAAATTAATTTCATTTTATTTTTATTTAAATGTTGGAATTGTAACTTCAATTTTTCCTTAATTCTTAAAAAAGTCATCATCTTGATTCAACTTGTTTAATTAATTTAGCTTCTTATCGCTTGAGGGTTAGGTAATTGATTTTCACAACAGATTTTGTTTTTTCCTGAAAAATGAAGTTAAAAGTTCCATTTTCTCTTTTCATTTTTTGTTTGTTTTGTATTGTGATGAGCACAACACTGATGAGTCGCAGACGTTGTTACAGGCAAATCCTGCGGTAAGGAAAGCCCGGACAAGAAGGACGAAGCAGAACTTTGGAGCAACGTCGAAGCTCAAACCGCCTTCCTCGGTCCCAATCTTTGGGAGAAGACATTACCCTACGACACAGATCTCAAGGTGAGTATAGACTCGATGACAGCTTTGGACAGCATCAGATATTCCTACCGCTCTGCACATTTCTTCGTCATCTCCTTTAAGTTTTAAATTACATTTCATTACCTATCATCCATTTTATGTATTCCGTACTCCCTCCCGTATTACACTGCATCTAACTCTTTTGCTCTGTTCACACCCAAGGAGCTACCAACTCCATTTACCATGAATTTAGTCGTTCCTGCGGGATTTTACCATTACATCCCACCACCACCAAAAAGGTAAAACTGTAACAAAGTACCGTACAGAAGATTGGGTGGCTGCATTTCCATCGATCACCACATACCAAATTGACGACCAAAACCCCTTCACTTTACATCAAATAGTTTCCTGACTTGTTTGAATTGTTTTACATTTGCTTTTTTTTCTTTTCTCTGCAGTATGTGGATTTGGACGAGTTCCTTTCGGAGAATGGCATCCCTGTGGAAGGTGGGATGGGAGCTGGGACTGCAGCAGTACCGCAAGCCACCGCCTCGTCGAGCGCTGGACCTGCTGCAGGCCGCCTGTCGCCCGCCACCTCTGCCTCGCTAGTCCCCGTCCTCACCAAGCGAGAGCCTTCGCCGAGTCCGAGCGAAGCGGCCGCAATGAGCCCGCTGACGATATCTCCGCCCTCCCCTGCTGAGTCCAGTAAGTTGACGGGGTTGTTGGGTGGGGGCGTTGCTGAATCCTCCACCAGGGTTGGTGAGTGTGCCAGAGAATCTAACCCAGGATCTGGGTCTTAATTACCTGGTCAAGCTAGGCTTTGCAAAATTCAGGGCAGGGAAATGTGTCAGAATGAAATCCCACTGTTTATCTGGGTCTACAATCCTTGCTTGGACTGATCAAAACTTTGCCAAATTGCCACCAAGACCAGGAGGGGCATCAAGCTGACTACTCACCAAGCATCCGGGCCCACAATCCTTGCTTAGACTGATCAATACTTTGCCAAATCTCCACCAAGACCAGGAGGGGCATCAGGCTGACTACTCACCACGCATCTGCGTCTAGAATCCTTGCTTAGGCTGATCAATACTTTGCCAAATCTCCTCCAAGACTAGGAGGTGCATCAAGCTGACCCACCAAGCATCTGGGCCCACAATCCGTGCTTGGCCCAAGCAATACTCAGCTGAACCTCCTCCAACATCAGGCAAAACTGTCCCAATTATTTCACCACAAACACCCAACAAACAAACTGACGAGCGACCCTGAATTTTCCCCATTTTCCCGCACAGGGACAAAAAAAAAGTGGTCGTCATTAGACTATTTGCGGTCTCTGTCGGCCCCCAAGGAAATTGAAGGCACGGAATGACTTGCCACAAACGAGAGAGCTTAAATACAAATTAATGGGACGCCTTGAGTGTTTAATATGATGGGAGAGGAACTTGAATGAGAACGCTGTACCGCGAATGCCTTAAAACAATGTCACTTGGGATTTTTTTTACATCATAATTTTTTATCAATTTTCCAGCCTTATCATTCGCCTCATCTAGTAGAGACGCTTTCGACCCACGGACGCGAGCATTTTCAGATGAAGAACTCAAACCACAACCAATGGTGAAGAAATCTAGAAAACAGGTGAATTGATAATATTTCCCGTATTCGGACTGTTGTGCACGCGGAGCCGGCACCTTCAGGTTGTATTTTGCATTAAGTGCAAATTGTGGTCCGGGTTTGGCGTAAACATTTTGTGCGTTATAGAATAGCGAAGCTAATTCCTTAACAAATTATGTGTAATTTTTTTTCTGCCATGCTGGACTCACAGTTCGTTCCCGAAGGACTCAAAGACGAAAAATACTGGGCGAGGCGAAGGAAAAACAATATGGCCGCTAAACGGTCGCGTGACGCCCGACGCATGAAGGAAAACCAGATAGCGCTCCGAGCAGGATTCCTCGAAAAAGAAGTAAGATTTTTGGGAAGGTGCAAGTGTTGCCAAACGGAACTTCACTCTGTATTTTTACATGTGCACGGATTTAAATTTATTGAACACACCAATATTGCGTGCTCTGCAATGCGCTCACTACTAACGCATGCGAAATCCTCAATGAAATCTGCGGTCGTTTTTTGAGTGACTTCTAGCTAGGTTGACGGTCTAATTCCTGGATGGGGCTGGATTCGGAGCCGTAGAGGAAATCTAGGGCCTCTGAGAGGACTTGTGAGGACAAGGAATGGTAAAACCATTGTCGCCAGTTGTCATTTGCATTCAGCGCTGCCAACGTAACGAGTGCAAAATGGCGGCTCCAACACGGCAGAGCTTGAAAATTGGCTTGGCACGTTACGTTGGCACCTGGAGCTTTTCACCGTCAAAAACTATTCCTCCCCCCGAAAAGTTCTACCGTTGAAAACCGAAAATTAAACTGTTCTTCTAAAAATTTGCAGAATTTGGGGCTTCGCCAAGAGATGGATCGGTTGAAGAAGGAAAACATGGCTCTGCGGGATCAACTGAGCAAATTCACAGCCGATGCGATATAACGAAGGCAAGCGGCTCACAGCTCCGGCAACTGGGGTGCCCAAGAGAAAATGATGACCTGAACCAACACCATCACGAGCCTGTTAAAAGTACACCGCAGCCCAGGCGGAAACTGACGAGTTGAAGCAGGGTTTTTTTTTTCTTTTTGTCGAACAAATCCCAAAAAAAAGGTGAATCTCGTTTTGAAAATCCCCCCAGGATTACGGGGCGGAGGTGTGCTTTTCACGGACTATTTTCCTATCGGGTCATCATAGAGTTGGCAGCCGAAAGCCTATGAAAAGCCCCCAGGTTTTTCGCTATCCCTTCCTTTTTCTACCCCCTTTTTATCGATCTCTTCTCAATAACATAATTTACGGTGATGGTCACTTCACCGTGAGGGTATTTTGAATCCTGTTGATTCTTTGGGTGTTTTCGGTTCCTTCGTTATTTAATTTCGCATCTCTTCAACGCCATGTCAACAATTGTTAAACTCAACACTCAAACAAGGTGTCAACCCATAATTATTAAATGTGCCTACAGTTAAGCTCTCAACTCTCAAACACTGAGTCACCTTTAAAAGCTATTACGCCCACAATTGATCTCACATCTCTCGCACACCGCGCCTACATTTAGCGTTCCATCTCTCAAACACTCACTGTGTCAAACACTGAATCAAAAACTAACCTCAACACACTCAAGCACAATGACAACAACAATCATCACCCTCACATCTCTCAAACGCGCTATTAGTCATCTCTCAAGCTCGGTGACTCTCAAATCCCTTGTCAACCATTAAGCTCACATCTGTCAAACGTCTTGTCACCAAAATAATGGCAACTCTCTCAAATATTGTCATCTCTCTCATATTCCTTGTAGGGATGGGAATCGATTTCCGATTTTTTTTTAAATCGATTTTTTGTTCCGATTTTTTTTAATCAATCTTCAGGTTCCGATTTTTTAGGTGAATCGATTTTTTACTTCCGATTTTCCTAAAAATCGTCAATCGATTTTTTACTACTGAATTTTATAAAAATCTTGAATCGATTTTCATCATTTATAAAAATTAGTATTTCAAGTGATTCAAGCAAATTTCGAGTCTTAGGTCGATTAAAAATGATGCTAATAGCTAATAACAAAACTCACTAGTTACCAGCGACGTCCGAAATTCAGACAGCGAAACTGATAACTCGTCTGATTAAATGTTTATTATCAACATTTTTGAAAACTAATACAATTTTAATTTCAAATAAATTTTTTTTTTTAAAGATTTTTCTTGAATCTACATTTGAATATATCTACCGTTATCACTCATTAAAAAAAAACATTTATTTTGTAAGACCGATTTTTGAATCGATTTTCCAAAAAAATCGATACTTTTATGGCGATTTTTTTGGGAAATCGATTTGGAGCATCCGATTCTGAATCGATTCAAAAAATCGATACTTAACGATTTTCCATCCCTAATTCCTTGTCTACTATCTGCTCACATCTCTCAAACTCTGTGTCACTCAAATAATGTCATCGCTCTCAAATCCCTTGTCAACCATTAAGCTCGCATCTCTCGAACACGTCACTCAAATAATGTCATCGCACTCAAATCTCAAGCGCTGTCATAATTAAACGCTCTGCCAACATTGAACTTCAAACCTCTTAAACACTCGTTCTAAACTGTTACCCCACAAGTAGAAAATGCTCAAATAATCACTGGATTCAAAGTACAAGTGCCCCAACGTGAAGATGACGGTATGAGTGGTGTATGTATTTCCGACTGTACAGCTAGAATAAATTTTTGATTAATTGTGTATTCTATCGAGTTATTAACTTATTTTTTTGTATAATGCGGGACCACGCAATAAAAATGAACTTTTTTCACGAACGCGGTACTATACGACCCCGCTCTAACTAACATCTTCACGTTGTGAACCAAGAGATTCTAAGGGTGATTCCAAAACTTCGTCGCCCAAAAGGCTCGAGCAGGTTTATTTTTTTCCAATACCAAAAACGGAGTCGGGCTCGAAGGTTTTCTACCAAAGCGGAGGTCCTGGCCGAGTTTTTTTTGCACTGAAAAGGCGAGCAATTTACCGAGTCAAATTGTACCAAATACCGAATAAAAATCCCCGCTGTCGATGTTGTAGCGGATGACAAAATCACGACAAAAAAAATAATTCTCCGCTAAAATACATTCCATAGCTGACTGTTTCTTCTGGCACTAGAAAGCAGCGTCAATTTGACTTGAATGGGTAGTGCAATGTCGCCTTCCTTTAGAGGAAAAAATCGTAAAAAAAAGAAAACATTTATTTTTAAGTTGAATATACTCTAGTTGTTTTAAAAAATCACAAAAAATCAACTAAAAAAAAATTGAATAAAAAAACATTGTACCTAGCTACTCTATTGAGATAATGTCTTAGTAGAATTTTACCTTTTAATCTTTATAGAAAATTTGATGTCAATGTGTTTTTTTAGGCAGTTAGGATTTACACACAAGGCTATCTTTTCGTAGCTCCATTGTAATTAGGGAATTTACCAATAAAAAAATCTTTTGTGTAGCGTTAAGTGAAAGATTTTATAAAATTTGTTTTTTTTTTCCTGTTTTTCTTTCTCATTGAGCACAAGGTGTTTTCCTCTACAGAAAAAAATCAGTCTTTTTATCCGCTGTATTCCAGTTAGGTATGACTATTGTCTGTGTTATTCGTACTTAACTTTGAAAAAAAATTTACTGTAACTATCCCGATTTTGATAGCGTTAGGGTTGCTTGCAAACCTCCCCCGAACCGCAGAACTTTTCTCTTTTTTTTCAAAAAAGTGACAACGAGTTACCATAATGTAGAAATATTGTAGAATATATTTTTTTTTTGTGGAAAATTTTTTGTTATCAAAACTCCTTTTTTTTTTTTGCCCAAAAAAGAGGATTTTTCGTTGTGTAAAAAAGTGTACTATGAAAAATAATGGATGTGTTTAATTTTACTCGTCGTGACCCTTTATACACGAAGTAGTTGATAATCACATGGACGTTTCGGGCGATTTGGTTTCCACGAGGCTCCCAAAGTGGATTTTCAGAGGTAACCTGGTAAACTTCATTTCGCTGAAATGATGAAACGATCAGCGTCGTTTTATTTATTCTAACTCGTTCACTTTTTTTTTCCTTTCACGTTAACTGAAATTTAGGGAATGGCTAAACGCTAATGCATATAATTTTGTCTTCGTATTTTCACAAATTTCACCGATAACCTCAAATGCCAGGCTACCTTGAAAATCGACTCGTGCTTTACGAGTTTTCTGGTAACGAAAACCAGAGTGTACAAATTCACTGATTCCTAGTTACATCATAGTTATCCCAATATTATGATTTAGCTGGTACGATATTAATATTTTTTCGTTGTAAGAAGAAAAAATTTTAAAAAAATAATAAAAATAATGAAATTTTAAAACTGAGATTGATGAATGTGATGATATTCTCATATTTATGTGGTAGTCGTTTAAGATGGAAAAAAAATCATCAAAAACTTTTTTTTGGCATTTCAAACGAATTTCCAGATGTATGACGTTTTCATGTGGCGAAATGTAATTTATTTGCTGCATCCGTTGTGTTGATGTTGAAAAAGGTCCGCAATCGAAAGCTTTACCCCCCATACTATTTTTTAGCACTGTTTCAGGCTGGGATGGGAATGGGAAAAATTACTCATGAGAAATGTATGTTATTTACCTGTTATTTTTGTTTATTTTTAAATATTAAAAAAAAAAATCTTTACGTGCGAGTGGATGTTTTCACCGTTCTGAGGAGGGGTGGCAGAAAGCGTCGAACCGACGACCGGACGATGTAAATCGTGAAAGGGGTTAAAGGATGTTGATGCTTTTTTTACAATAACATGTTTCATGCTTTGTTGGATGAAACCAGCTTTGGGGGGATAGAAACCGGTTTTGACTGAGCAGACACTGGTTTGAGGGGCATAAATTGATTTTTAGGGAGCCAAAGCCAGTTTTGAGGGAGCATAAACTTGTATTAGGGGTATAAACCAGTTTTGGGGGAGCAAGATCCAGTTTTGATAGGGAAGACACTAGTTTGAGGGCTATAAACCGGTTTAGGGGGAGCAGAAACTGGTTTGAGGGAATACAAACCGGTTCTTTGAGAGCAGACTCTGGTCAAAAACCGGTTTTGAGGGCGTATAAACCAGTTTTGACAGAGCGGACACTAGTTGAAGGGGGCGAAAACCGGTTTTGAGGGCGTATAAACCGGCTTTGGGAGTAGAAACTTATTTGAGGGGTATAAACCGGTTTTGAGGGAGCAGACACTAGTTTTAGGGGAGCGAAAACAGGTTTTGAGAACATATAAACCAGTTTTGAGAGAGCAGACACCGCTTCTGGGGAGTAGAATCCAGTTTTGAGAGCAAAAACCGATTGGAGATAGCTGTGGCTGGATCTGACTGTCTATGAACCAATACAGAGCAACCTGAGGTATTCTCACATCCACATCTGAACACATCGCGGGTCCGCAAGAAAAGTGACACAACTCAAAAACACCAAATTGTTTCTGAGAATTTCTTTTTTTTTCGTAAAAGCTGAATAATTTTTCCATTGCAGCTATTTCATGTAAAATTTTGATTTGAGCTTTGATAAGGGCATGGCAAATTTTGGCAAATACGTGTTTTTTCGCACATTTTTGGCCATAACTCGGGAACGGTTAGTCCGACCTTAATTCTTAATGTACTCCGTATATAAAATTTAATCAGCTTCCACCGTACAAAGAAGATCCGATTAGCTGTTCCCGAGTTGTATGCAAATGATGAGACGCGTGAATCTCATAATCTCTCGTATTACGCACAAGGACGTCGTCACAATTCTGAGATGCGTCGTTATTCAAGAGCCATCACATTCCGTTTGTCGATGGCGGCAAAGTGACACATCGCTCACTCTAGCGGTTTTTCCGCGCAACTACGTTTATTTTTCCTGTTGCAAGATATGACTGAGTAAACCCTATTTGTGAAATAATACGAAAATTGACATTTTTCGAGGTGTGTCACTTTTCTTGCGGGCCCGCGATATTGTTTTATGATGTATTGCATAAAGGGCGAGTGAAACCAAATTTGGGTACAGGTAGGTAACAATCAAACTGGCTTATACTCTTAAACCGGGTTATGCTCCCTGAAACAAGTGTCTGCTCTCTCAAAACATCCTCACAAGCGGTCTCTGCTATCGCCTGACTTGACTTTGTACATCTGTGGGAAGTGGGTAGCCCTGGATGGAGTGAACAAGTGAACCAAATCAGCATAGTAGGGAATGAATAGCACCAGGGGCGGATAGGCAGGTCGGGCGATCGGGCGTCGCCCGAAGGGCCGACGGTCCTGAGGGGCCGGTCGAAGCTGGAGAAAAATGTTTTCCTACAGTACTAACCCAGAAAAGAAAAACTCAAGACATAAAAGAATCTGGTTGGCTTTGTTCCTCTTAGGGTGGATTGCAAGTTCAATAAATGCTTAATTTGTGCAACAACATTTTAAAACAGTACAACCTCATGGCCTCATCGCATGCAAGAACGAACTTTTGGTTGGACCCAAGTCGAGTATTAGAGGGGAGTTCTTCAAAATTTAAAATCATCAAAACAAGGCTGCGGCAAACTCTGAGTGTCAACAATCTGGAGGATTTTATGTTGATGGCTTGCAAGCAGGAGAGTGGCCGAAGCACTGGTCCAAGGGGCTTTGGTCATTATCGGCCCTCCTTGCCATCGCCTACTGCTTGGTCCCTTCTCCATCCCTTCTCTATCGCACGCAAGCGTTTTGTTTGCGAGCGTTATGTTACCGTTTTGGTTCTTGGAATAATACACTTTAGTATTTGCAACAGGGGTAAAAAAATGTTGATCGTCCTCAAAATTTGTAATTATATCTATACTACGTTTCAAGATGAAACTGAAATGTCCATCCGCCGCTCACGACGTTTTGAGCAGAAGGAATTCATTTGAAAATCTGAAATTTTTGACGAAATACTTGGGTATCCTTTTAGTTGAACTCGCAAGGTGTTCAACCCAATCGCACAAACCGGTGGGGGCTCAGTGGATCTAAAAAGGGGCTACAGGATGGGTTTTGGAAGAGTTAAGTGTCGTCTTCGAACTATTTTTGGACGTAAAATCCATTTTCGGGACTCCTAAAAGCTTGCGACTTCACCGTTGAGATCCATGGAGCTTTTGAAGGATGCCAGGAAGTCGAATAAGGACTCATTTTTTGAGTAACCTTGATAATTGATTTTACGGGGTCCTTCATCCGTCCAATAACTAGACATGAAAATTCAAAACAAGCCATCAATTGAATTGAATAGATGAGCGCAACCTTTCTGTTATTACGATATATTTAAAAGCGAGAGAAACTAAGAAACAGAGGGTATCTAGCGACCAAACACATCAAAAATATCCACGTGATGCTCATTACGTAAACAACTGCACCCTAACGACCGATGCGTAATAAAACCTTATGCCGATCAGAGGTAACGAACGGCTCAGGCTGCAAAAATCGTTTTGGAGTCGTTGGAATCAGCCTGAAAAGCTCATTCCATAGACCCTTGTACCAACGAAATCGGACAAAAACTTTCGTCCCCCTATTGAGGCCTCCTTAGTTACACATCAGAGATAAACAACTTTCGTCGTGAAGGACCTCCCGAAACCGATGAAGGGGATGAGGGAGGAAAAATCAAGGTAGCCTATAACCACCCCCCGAACTCGCTGATCACAATGAGACCACCCTCATGAAAATCTGTTGAGCCGCTCGGGCGTGATGCTGTGAAGAACAAAAAAAAAAAAAAACCTGTCGAAGAGGTGAGCGCACCTTTCCATTTTTTGGAAAAAAGGTTGCGCTAAAAACAAATTTACCATGGGCCTGAGATTAAGCCTAGAATTCGAAAGAAATTAACAAGCGGGGGACATAAATGAGAAGGGGCGTGGAGGGGCGAAGGTGAGGAGGGCCGGAAATGCCCAAAGCCTCTCGGCTCAGTGCTCCAGCCAGATGCTCTTCATGCGAGCCTTTTTTTTTATTTTTATTGTTGATAAGCTGTGATTATGTACTTAACTGAAGAAATGTGCAAAATGCATCATAGCTTGAAGCGCTATTTTGGTTGCTAAAACGGAACTAACTGATTCACATACCAAGAATGTGCTTATTTTTTCAAAATATAAGCGCTGTTATATTTCTCTTTCTCCTAAGTATTAGGTTCACCCAGGTATTAAAAGTAAGGTCTTTGGATAGGTAACTGTGTGTGTGATGGAGGGGGCGGGGTAGGGCCAGTCAAATTGAATCGCCCGGGCCGGTCAAAACTGCCTATCCGCCCCTGAATAGCACAACCTGGAGAGCAGTGAATGACGAGCAACATCAATACCAGTAGTGTATTGAGGAACCAGCTACTGTCAATAATGAATCATCAACTGCCTCACAAATTCAGTGTTAATTCATACTCGTTGCTTTTGTACAGTACGTGTGTGTTGTTGAGGTCCGAAGGAATAAGACGAAGAATATGACGAAGTTTCAAAAGATATCTCTTGATACGTTATATTTCCATCTTCTGGGCGTTGGAGGCTTAAACAATGGACATTTAAAAGGTTGGTGGTTTCTGGGATTAAGCAACCCAAAAAATTTAAAATTAAATCAAAGGTGAAGGAAGGAAAAATAAATAATACCTAATAATAATAGTGATAATAAAAAATAATGAAATAAAAAGGGGAAAATATAAAATCAATTAAATATATATGTTTATGTTATATACATATATGTTTGGATTCCAAAAACGAAATGTCCGTTCGCCCCTCTGGGCCGTTTTGAGCAGAAGGATTTTTTGTTTAATTCTGAAATTTTGACAAAATACACAGTTTACCATCTAGTTGTGCCCCCAAGGTTTTAGCCCAATCGCCCCGAACCCGTGGGGCTGTGGTTAAAAAGGGGCTACGGGAGGGTGTTTTTGCAGGTTTTCGGGTATGACATCGGGTGAAAACTTGATTTTAGTCCAAGCAACGAAGCATTTTGAGGTAGAAAAAATAGGATAAAAGCCAAAATTTGCTCACATGTAGGGGGAGGTGTCTTGAGTAACATACTAAATTATGTGAGTAAAGTCCTGAAAATAGTAGTTTTTAAGCTATTTTCACTAGGGGAAGGTGGGCGAATAAGAGACAAAACTTTTAATAAGAGACAAAAATTTTTTTTTTTCAGCCAAACCATTGACTTTTTTCCGTTGAAAATTTTTGTGTAGGTTGTTTGTGACAAATGGAAAACCCACAATTTTTTTGAGATCCATAGAAAACCCCAGGTAAGAGAAAAAAATCGTGAAATTTTTGGTAGCAGTCAATGTCTCTTATTCCCGAAAGTGATAAATAAGAGACACATCACGAAATCACTGTTAGAGAAGTCAGAAAAAGTCTTAGGACACCTGAAGGGCATTAAGAGACAATTAGCAACGCGTCTCTTAATACCCTGAAAGTTTCATCGCATTTGGTTCAAACCAAAAAAAGTTATGAATTTTCAAACTTAGGCGAATAAAAGGTCAGCCAAAACTTTCGGCTTTCAAGTCCTGAGAATGTATAAACGTTTTATTATAATAAATTAAGTAGGAAGAACAGATTGAATCAAAATCACAATGTTTGAAGAATAAATAAACTTACAAAATTTTAACAAATATCACTGTTTGACTAAAATTACTCGCTGAAGGCAGGCTTTTCTCAGTCAAATCACAATCTGAATACAGAATAACTTGAATTAATATTTAGAAGATTGAATTGAGATCAAAATGTTTGATGAATAAATAAACTTACAAAATTGTAAGAAATATCACTGTTTGAGTGAAGGCACTCGCTTAAGGCAGTCTTTTCTTATGGCAAATATCACTGTTTGTATAAAATCACGATTATAGTTGCACCGAATTCCCTTGCCAGCGTGTTTTGGACCCATGATGGAACTGAAACAAACAGGAAACATTCGATAATGAGATTCGGATTAATAAGAGACAGACCGTCTACTATTGACCCAACTGCACAACAGCTGGGGTGAATAAGAGACATCGTCATAAAAAATGAAGAAGTAATCTGACGGAAATAGGGCTCAAGGATATTCAACGTATTCATAGAATAAGCGTTTTGAAAAACTTACCAGCACCGAAGAACGTCTTCACGGACTGGAAAATGTTGTACCGAAAAATAAGAGACACTGGGAATCTGAAGTTGATGGGGAGGTTCTTCGTAGGTTGGCCAGTGTTGCCAGGGAAAGAGGCTGTTGGAGCGAATGAGCCCCTCAACTTTTAGTTCAGATCTCCAGCTACCGTTGTAGGTACTTTTTTGAACATTTCGACCATGCGGGATATTTTTAAATGCGCGTGTCTCTTATTTGCCATGTCTCTTATTAGCCCACCTTCCCCTACCTAATGCTAAATTTCACAGAAGCTTCGGTAGGCTCTACTCCTCGCAAACGCTTACATTGTCAGGTAACATTTTGACGGCTTTTAGCTTTGTAACATACTTGGGGGGTCGGACGTACGATAATTAACATACAGGGGAGTACCAAATTGACATTCTTCAATAAATCATCCATTTTGGTTTATTATTCTTGGAATAATACACCTATGTTTTCGCGACGGGGGTCGACGACTCCGATCGGTCTCAAAATTTGACATTATCCGTTTCAAGAGGTCTACATTCAAAATCCGAAATGCCCGTCCGCCGTCCGGGCCGTTTTGGGCAGTAGGAATTTTTTTTAAAAATCTGAAATTTTGACAAAATACTTGGTTTACCATCTAGTTGTGCCCGCAAGGTTTTCAGTCCGATCGCCGAAACCCGTGGGGCGATATGGGGCTAAAATGGGGCTACAGGAGGGGTTTTTTGAAGGCTTTGAGCTATGGGATCGAGTTAGGTGTCGTTTTCGAAGTATTTTTGGACGTAGAATCCATTTTCTGGGGTCCCGGAACGATCCGATTTCACTGTGACGATCTACAGGGCTTTCATGGTGCTGAAAATTGGATTTTGAAGGATCCCAGGAGGTTAAATATTTTTCGAGCAAAAAAATAAAGAATTTTTGAAAAAAAAATTTATTGAAAAAAATTAATTAATTAAAAAAAATTTTTTGTGAAAAAAAAAAATCCCCCAAAAAAATTTTTTTTTTTTTCCAAAATTTTTTCCATTGACAGAAATAATTTTTGCACAAGTAGGCCGTTAAACGGTAACCGTATTATATCAAAGAATAATAAACCCTTGTGTAAAATTTGCAGCGTTTTTTTACATCCACGTAGTTTCTGTTCACTTCACGTTCCTGTTCTTGGGGCCGCGGCCGCCTCATCTGCGCCTGCTCCGTTCGGGACCGCTCATGTACACTTTGTCGAGCTTGGGGCTCGTACAAACGCCCGTTTGCACGAATCTACCTGAGGAGTTTATTATTTCGTACACTTTTACTTGGGAAAGTTTTTTCCTCCATTCAATTTTTCGATACCTAATTTATATCTGAGAATAATAAACCATTTTGAAAAATTAGCAGCGTTTTCTTTACATACAATCAAAATAAACATATTTTTGATGTTACGACGATCAATACGGCGTAAACAGTACCGTAACGGTATGCCGTGTGTCCTGAATGAAATACTAGATTGATAGAGAAAGTGTGGAGGGTAGGTCGAGCTAAATCCTATTATGGGGTGAGCTAGGTAATAAATACAGAGGTACATATTTACATAAAAGTGATGTGAAAAGAGCATCACTCGAAGTGGACGAATATGGAGACAAATGGAAGTGCTTGATCTGGTAGAAATTTCATCGAAATCGGTTCTGCCGTTTGGCTGCTTCGGCGTGTATAGCGTTAATTTTGTTTCTCGATTACGCCTTCAAAATTTCAAGTTGGTCTGTATAAAAAGTGCGACAGGTTTGTGGCGCTCGATGAAAAATAATGAAGGTAAGCGCTTTTATTTTGCGAAATGAAGTTTTTTTTACAACGATCTGATTGCACTCACTCTAAAATGGTAGTAGCGTTAAAATGTACCAGACAACGGATTGGTTGTACCTTATCGGACCATTTTGATGAGCACTGGGAGACAATCGACCTGCTGACGTGGACCGGGAATGACCCCTTTCCACGATCCCGAGGGTCGGAACTTTTCAGGACAGCTAATATAGGGACTAAAGATGACTCCCCTCCGCTGGAGACTTCTCCATCCGTCAAGGTCAAGCCAAGCAGGGCCCGGTCATCGACAGATAACTTAACAGTTTACAATCCGGCATTCTACGCTCCCGCTGTAATGTTGTGGAAGAATATCGGGAAAGTAAGAACTCAAGTGATTTTTCTCAATTTGTTAGAACGTTTGAAAATCGCTACGATGTTATCTCTGTGTATGAAAGATAAGGACCGTTTGACGCCCTACTTACTACAATAATCTGAACATTGCAAACGTGCCGAAATATGAGTTTAATACTGAGAAATATTAATACACCCTTACAAAAAAAGAGTGAATAAATACAATTAGAAATTCAAACATTCATATCACTGCAAATGAAAATAAAAAATGATTAAAATAATAACCATGAATACCTACTGAAAACACCAGCTGATGGGTAAAATAGTCCTCAGATTTTTAAGGTCGCCGGGTGATTGGGGGGGGGGGGGGGGGGGAGATGCCGTCAGGGGTTTTTTGGGGGATATTTTGTCTGGGGGGAATTTGGGGAGAAAGGTATCAGAAAAATGATAAAATCTTGATCTTCAGATTAACTTAATTGTTGCATATTTTGGTTTATTAGGTATTCTAGGAATAATACACCTACGTTTTCGCGACGGAGGTCGACGACTCCGATCGGCCTCGAAATTTGACATTATCCGTTTCAAGAGGTCTAGATTCCAAAACCGAAATGTTCTTCCCCCGTCCGTTTTGGGCAGTAGGAATTTTTTTAAAAATCTGAAATTTTGAAAAAATACTCGGTTTACCATAATATTATTAATATTATTATAGTTGTGCCAGCAAGGGTTTCAGTCCGATCGCCCAAACCCGTGGGGCGCTATGGGGCTAAAATGGGGCTACGGGAGGTTTTTTTAAGGCTTTTGGCTATGGGATCGAGTTAGGTGTCGTTTTCGAAGTATTTTTGGACGTAGAATCCATTGAGGTGGTTAGGGAGAGAGAACGACTCCTCTGCTGGTTCGAATACGATTTTACCGACCACTGTATCAGCTCAAATCATATTTTCCACCCAAATAGGGATTGTAAACTTTAACATTTCCAACCCAAGGGTCGCCTGCTCAATGAGTGGGAGAACCTGGAAATCTTGAAAGCTTTTACGACCATGGCAAAATCAGTAGATTCTCCAATATTAGAAATTCTGAAACCAATTTAACTCTCTCAATCAATATATTTTCAACCCCCCCCCCCCCCTTCTATTATTCAAACTTTAAAATTCATACTTGAGCCTTCTCAAATATCCCCAATAACCACCCCTCAATAACGGTTCTCCACTCTCGAAATAAACTTTGACTTCCTGGTATTAACGTTGGTTTTCCCTTCAAAACACTCACAATGAACACCGCCAACGGTATTCCCCCCTGCCAACCCTTCGAGCCACTCAGGTACATGAACTCTCAGTCTTCTTACCAATTGTTCAGACCTGAATGTAGGTACGTTCAACTACCTCAAGCGGCTATGTGCAATTTCCGTGCGGATAATGAACAATCTCCACGCGGGGGGGGGGGGCTCGAAGGGTACCTAGAGGACAAATCGACAAATCGTGTTAAGCCGTATGACCTGTTAGGATTTTTTGCGGTTTTGAGTTCGATTGCAAACATGATGATGATGAATGATTGATTTTTGAGTTAAATGCAAAAACTGGTCCACAGGAAAATTGGATGTTGAAGATGCAATATTGATTCAAGTGTCAGGTATGCTCAGAGTAAATGATATAATCCGTTTTTTGTGCCTCCTGAAAACGTGCCAAAAGTTTGATTGGTCATGATGCGGCTTATAACCGTCGAAATTCCGAGCGGCCTAGGTCTAAATTCGAGGATGCCGATTCCGCTTTTGTCGAAGCTGGTGGCGACAAATCCCAAATTTTTGGATTTCCAAATTGGACACTTGCTGACAATGCCTCATTTTCACCCACTCTCTGGAGCGAATTTTCCTGTTCCACGGTCGACGAGGCTTTTCACTCCAAATTTAATCAAATGTTTTTTCACAAAAGTCATCCGCACATCTTCAAATTTATTGAAGCCTTCAAGGACATAATATTATGTCCTTGAAGGCTTCAAAGTCGTGTATTACACGACTCCATGAAGGATGAAGCACTTCAAGGCCATGACTTAAAAAAAAAAATGCATTTTTGGGCCGCAGGCGGTCCAAGCACGAAAAATCAGACGAAATCAGGAAAAAAGAGGACTTTCTAAGGCATATGTTGGCATACTATTCGGGCAAGATCCCTCGCATCGATTTCGTCAGAGGGGTTTCCTTAAAATTTCCTTATTTTTTGGCAGAGGCGTTTGAGGTGTGAATCAGTTCACTCTGGTAAGCTCATCTAGATATTTCTTTTTCACCCTACCTCATGTACTTAATAAGGTAGGTAATCGGAAAAAACTCCCCGGAAAAAAAATCCCCTAAGAATACCTACTCAAGGGCGGAAAAAAAATCCCCAAAAAGAAAAATTGAAAAAATCTTAAACAAAACACAATAGAAAGTTAGAGAACCTCTTCGGTTGGTTTATTATTCTTGGAATAATTATTCCTTATTAATACACCTAGGTATGTAATCGCGACGGGGGTCGAAAATTCTTTTTTTTTTTTTTTTTTTTTTTTTGCAAACTAATAATTATTTATTAATAATACTGAGTAGATAGATCTCGCCAAGAGAACCCCAACAAAAACGAAAACAAAAACGAAAACAAAAACAAAAAACAAGAAACAACAACAACGAAACGGCAACCAACAGAAAAAGCCTGGAACAGGGAGCCTGGAGATCCCTCGGTGTTGTTGGAGATGCTCTTGTGCCCATCCGGGCGCCGGTGTTCTGGGAGTTCTTGGTGTTCTTGGTGCCGCCACCGTTATTCGCCGCCGCTCACCTGGACCACACCCGCCCCATCTTCTGTGCCGAGCGTTCGAATCCGCCGGCGCGTGTTCCGGATCCGGAGGCCCACAGCCCTGATGAGAGCTAACTGGGTCTTCACCCTGACCCACCCGGAAACCACGGAATACGGCTTATCCCATTTCTCGGCGAGCGCATGGGCCAGGCGCTTCAGGTAGCAGTCGAACTCTACGTGCATGGCACCATCGCAAGACACAACCAGTGGAGTGAAGGAGCCCCTCAGGTCTTCCGCAGCCGCGTCATACTTGGAGTGCTTGGCTCTTGCTGCGTTGTTGGCTGTAGTGGCCCAGTCCTGGGAAGAGTAAGAGACGGCGTCAGCATTTATAATGCGGACGTCGAAAAACGCCGGTCTCTCCCTCTCCCAGACTCCACGGGCTTTGAAGTCAGCCACTAAGGCCGGGGATACCCCATCTGCCTCTTGCAGAACTGGCTCTACGGAGACTCCCCCCCAGGCACTTTCTGCTAGTTGGGCGCAAGAGTCCCGCAGCTGGTCGTGAGGCTGATCAGCCTCAAAATGTGACATTATTCGTTTCAAGAGGTCTAGATTCCAAAAACGAAATGTCCGACCGACGTACTTACGCCGTACCCCGTCCGGGCCATTTTTGGGCAGTAGGAATTTTTTTTAAACTCTGAAATGTTGACAAAATACTCGGTTTACCATCTAGTTGTGCCCGGGAGCAGCCCGATCGCTCAAACCCGTGGGGCGCTATGGGGCTAAAATGGGGCTGCGGGAGGGGGGGCTTTTTGAGGGGGCTATGGGATCGAGTGAGGTGTCGTTTTCGAAAGATTTTTTCACCATTTTGGATACGTAGAATCCGGATTGATCCGATTTCACTGTGGCGATCTATAGGGCTTTCATGGAGCTACAAACGGGATTTTTGAAGGATGCCAAGAGGTCAAATAATAATTATTCGGAAATTATTTCCGAATGAAAAAAAAAAAAAAATTGTTAAAAAAACATTTTTTTAATAAAACATTTCTTTTTTCGAAATTTTATTGATTGACAGAATTAATTAATTTTCTCACAAGTACACACTGAATAAGTACACGGTCCCGATAAAAGATGAGATGAAGCGCTATTTCTTCTACGGGGATTTTTTTTCCGGGATCGGAAAATACTGGGGATTTTTTTTCCGGCGCCTTTTTTTGGGGGGGGAATTTTTTTCCGGGGACTTTTTTTCCTACAATCACTTGTTCAAATTTACCTCAGTATGGAAAACTGCTAAAAATTTTCAATTAACTCTTATAAAAATTTAACTTTTCAAAAATTCAACAGTAACTTCTAATAGATTCATAAATTCAATTAATTTAAACCTTCATATTCAAATATACTTTCTGTATAAATTCAAAATTCACTATGTCAACGAGGTCTCCTGTCATCATTTTCTTGTTTACTGTAGTTTTACTTATCAATTGTTTTTAAAAGAACAATTCCAACTTATTATTTCCTAGTACTTATTAATAACCTTGTCAAATGGGTCCATTTTTAAAATTACCTCTGTCATTCTCACATATCGAGTATTTGTATTGCCACTAGAATAATAAACAATTCTCATTTCAGTAGTGTAGCCTAACTGGGTTTCATCAGTCATGGAGGCAATTTTAACAGTGGGTCCACATTCCAAAATTACTATTGTCAAGTTACCAGCATTCTGGGCCGATTTGTACTATTTGTACTTGTTCATATACCTTCAGTATAATATAATTTTATGGTTTTCTCTGATGCTAATGACAAATGGTTTTCTTGTCCGGGCTGTAGATGAGCTTAGTTGCTCGAAACCGGTCCCCACGCTATAATTGTTTACCGAAATAAACAATCTAGTATTCAAACCAGCAGAGGAGTCGTTCTCTCTCCCTAACCACCTCATTGGATTAGACCTCTGCACCATCGGCAAAAAACCACTTTGTAGAATCCATTTTTTTGGGTCCCCGGAACGATCCGATTTCACTGTTGCGATCTGGCGTAAATGAGCCGTTAAAGACGGAATTTAACATGAAATTTTATTCTCTACAACTTTTATTCTATAACTTTTTTCGATTTGGGCCGTTGTTTAGAAGTTAGGTAACAGCGGTCTTACAGCGGTCTTACTGTAATCAACGTGTGGTATTGACGAAAGTTGGTAAAAATAGCCTATCTTTGACGAGCGATTGTGGCTAAACCGCTGAACCCATTTTGTTGATTATGTAGTGTTTTGAATAGCGAATTTAATGCTCTTTCATTTCGTGAAGTATAACTTTTTCTGTAGGATGGATAGTTTTCGAGTTAGAGGCGAAAACTGAAAACTGCAAAGATTTCGCGGTTTTTCGGCTGCCAAAAGTTAAGCTCACCACCTGCGATGGTGCAAACTCAGATTCCGTGTATTTAGGACCATTAGAAGGTATTAAAACGATTTCCGCTTCGGTCCGAATTATTCCGTTTTCTTTTCCTAATTTTACTGGACTACTGTAGTAATTTTACTGTAACAGGTCAAATATTTTTCAACAAATTTTTGAAAAAAAAAAAAAAAATTATTGACAGATTAAATTTCTGCACAAGTAACCTATACCTATCAAAGAATAATAAACCCTTGTGTATAATTTGCGATTTTCCCATTGTGTCATTATTATCTTAACTAGATGCTCCGGCTCGCTTTGCTCGCCTACGCACCCAGCTGGGGGGCTCCGCCCCCCAGACCCCCCGTGGGCCTCGCTTCGCGAGGCCGGCGCCTCGCTCCGCGAGGCCGATCGCTTAAGCAGACATGTGGGTGAATTGCCGCTTGTGGGTGTATTGCCACCTGTGGGTGTATTGCCGCCTGTGAGTGTATATTGCCGCCTGTGGGTGAATTGCCGCCCCCCGGACCCCCCCTAGTGGGTGTATTGCCGCTTGTGGATGTATTGCCCACTGTGGTTGTATATTGCCGCCTGTGATTTGGGTGAATCATGGTACGAAAATGATTAGCCGAGCGAAGTAAGGCCCCCTTGTCAAAGTGCTAGTCTATTAGCTGAGCGAAGTAAGTCAAAGTGCTAGTGAAATCAAATCAAAACTCACAGTAAAAAACCCGGTGGGGCGCTATGGGACTAAAATGCCGAGGGGGTAGAGTTAAGTGCCGTTTTCCAAGTATTTTTGGGGACGACCTATGGAGCTTTCATGGGGCTATACGAAATTAGACCCCCTGTCAACGTGCTAGTGAAATCAAATTTCCACCATCAATAATAATAGAACTACCTATGTGGGTGGCCGAGCAAAGCGAGTCCCCTGGCCGTTAAAATGATCGGCTGAGTGAAGTATGCCCCCCCCCCCCCCCCTCACAACCTGTCATAGTGCTAGTGAAATCAAATCAAAGTTGAAAACTCACAGGAAAAATATGGGGCTAAAATGGCGAGGGGGTAGAGTTAAGTGTCGTTTTCCAAGTATTTTTGGGGAAAGGGGAAGTATTTTTGGGGAAATTAAGGCCCCCCTGTCAAGTGCTAGTGAAATCAAATTTGAAAAGCCTTCCCTTGATAATAATAGAACTACATATGTCGGTGGCCGAGCAAAGCGAGTCCCCTGGCCGTTAAAATGATCGGCCGAGTAAAGTATGCCCCCCCTCCCACCATGTCATAGTGCTAGTGAAATCAAATCAAAGTTGAAAATTCACAGGAAAAATATGGGGCTAAAAAGGCGAGGGGGTAGAGTTAAGTGTCGTTGGAAGGGAGGGGGTTGAAGGAGGGGAAAACGGAAAAAATCCTTGAGGGCGCTCAACCTATCTCAGAACGAAGAGCATTTTAGAATTTCTCGAGATTTTCAAGAATATTATATATATTAGTGATATAGATTATTTATAAGTGTCTTGCGTGATCGCTCGTACATATAGATCCTTGTTTGGCGGGGGGGGGGGGGGGGGGGGGGGTTGAGGAGGAAGGACCCCCTGTCAAAGTGCTAGTGAAATCAAATTTGAAAACTCCACCATCAATAATAGGAGAACTACCTATGTCGGTGGTCGAGCAAAGCAAGACCCCTCTGGCTAATAAAATAATCGCCCGAGCGAAGCAAGACCCCCCCTGTCATTTGAAAAGTTTGAAAAAAGAATTGATCGGCCGAGCGAGACACCCCCCTCCCCTGGCAACGTGTCAAATTTGACAACTCACAGGAAAAAAACCCTGGGGTGCCATCAATAGTTAGTTGCTCGCCTACGCACCCAGCTGAGTAACCCTAGTGGGGTGCATAGCATCGATGGACACGTTCATAACCCTGCATCAAGGTCAACTGCTCCTTCAACATCAACCCCCCTGGCTGATAAAATGATCGGCCGAGTGAAGTATGCCCCCCTCCCACCCTGTCATAGTGCTAGTGAAATCAAATCATAGTTGAAAACTCACAGGAAAAATGTGGGGCTAAAATGGCGAGGGGGTAGAGTTAAGTGTCGTTTTCCAAGTATTTTTGGGGAAAGTAAGGCCCCCTGTCATAGTGCTAGTGAAATCAAATTTGCAAAGCCTTCCCTTGATAATAATAGAACTACCTATGTCGGTGGCCGAGCATTGCGAGTCCCCTGGCCGTTAAAATGATCGGCCGAGTGAAGTATGCCCCCCCCCCCCCTCCCACCCTCTCGTAGTGCTAGTGAAATCAAATCATAGCTGAAAACTCACAGGAAAAATATGGGGCTAAAATGGCGAGGGGGTAAAGTTAAGTGTCGTTTTCCAAGTATTTTCCACCCTTTGTAAAGTCCACCCTCAATAATAATTATTGAGGGTAGGTAGGACATTTGAATCCCCTGGCCGGTATAATGAAAACAAAGAAAAAATATGGGGCTAAAATGGCGAGGGGGTAGAGTTAGTGTCGTTTTCCAAGTATTTTTGGACGTAGAATCCCCTGGCGGATAAAATGATTCCCTGAAAATTTCATCAAAATCGAATCAATAGTGGCTGAAATCCTCACTCCTTTTCTTTAGTTGAAGGAGGGGAAAACGGAAAAAATCCTTGAGGGCGCTCAACGTATCTCAGAATTTAGATCATTTTTGAATTTTTATTTTATTTTAATTTTTATTTTATTTTAATTTTAATTTTTTAAATTCAATTAAATTCATTTTATGAGATAATCGATTCAGTTTAAATCGATTCTACTCTTCTCGATAATCGATTCAATTTAAATCGATTCATTTAATTTACGTCCGTCCGGGAGATATCACGTAGACCTTGCTCGCGCCCCTTAAAGGCTGATGTCCCACCCGCTCAGAGTGAAGAGTGAGGGCGGGGGGATAGAGGGTGTTGAGAGGATGGGAGTGAAGCCGAGCCAGAATTCACCCGACGGGACGGGTCGGTGGCGACGGCCCAGTTTTTTCAAAACTCAACTCGCGCTCAAAATTCACTCGATTTCGAAATGAATTTGGTCGATATCAAGTATTAAAATTCGGATCTCTAGGTAGGCTACGGACGAAACGCGGAAAAAATCCGTCTATTAACGAAGGAATAAATCGAAAAAATTAATTCAGCGAATTCGCGCGCGTCATAAAATTCGCGCAACTCGCTTATCGGACGTACAATTAGTCGAGGAATCCGAATCCGGTGAAAAAAATAGGGGTTCCCATTTGAAATAAGAAAGTTGATGTCAATTGCGCGGATTTGAGCGCATTTTAGAAAAATCTCGACCCCCCTAGATACTCTTAAACGGTCCACACAGACGATAGGAAAAATCGGCGTATTTTTAGGGCTTACCGTTTAGTCAGAGGAGGCGATTGACATACCCAGCCAGAGACAGAGACGGTGAGGATTAGTGATATAGATAAATAACCACCCCGCCCGAAAATAGCCACGAAACCATTTGCCTTTTAGCGTTTCCTTCTTCGTATAAAAATACACAAATCAGTATCAAAATTGAACTCTTTGAATCCATTCTCAGTCTTCACCGCAGTAGAATCTATATCTGATATTGTTCCATGAAAGGGGTGAGCAGCCCAAAAAGTTTGGGAAGCTCTGGTTTAGGGTATGGGGTTGAGTGGGGTGTCGTTTTCTAGATATTTTTGGTCGTAATCTCCATTTTTATGGGGTTATTTCGTCCTTAAATCACAGGTTTCAAGTTTTTTTAATGTACGTTTTTTGACAGTTCGTGTCCAATATCCGACGTTTTGCATCTAAAAATGAAAACAAGCCGTTATTTGAAATTGAATGGATCGAAATAAGAAAACTGGCGAAGCCTTACTTTTTGAGCTGATGGTCCATACAATGGTAAGATATTCGGACTGTCCGGACACTCATTCCATCGTAATTCCTCAAATATCTATTTCGGGGGTCGTCCTTTCTCTTCAACCCCCTTCTCGGTACCTACTTGTTGCAAATCCCCCACCATTGAACCCGAACAGGTAAATTTTCCGTCCCGAAGGCGACCCGGCTCAGTCTATCTTGTGGAAGCGCCCTTGCAAGTTATCTGTTTGGTTTACTTACATTGGACAAATTTTCGCGACATCTATACCACTAATTTTTTCGGGAATTCATCAACTCCTACCCGTCTCCAAGTTCCCGCTATATCATCTCCTACCCGTCAGAAGTCTTCATCTGCTACCCTTGAATGACGAACGGAATTAATTAATTCCTGCCCATGGTCAATGTGTGGTATAATTTCAATAGACCTCGTCATCATAAAAATAAGTGCCTACAAAAATATCTCAAACAAAACATAAATAATTTTTTTTTTTGTACATCACAAACACTTCATTATTTGTTGTGGTAGGTAGTTGAAAAGTCCTGCAAACTTGGCACTGACACGAGTACTTAACATACCTATTGACAAGTGCTTATTTCACCGTTCACCTGTCTACGTACAAGTTTTTCAACCCATTAGCATTTTGTTCGCGTTCGGGAGGTTGGTGCACCATGGTGTAGCGACAGAACCCATTCGCACAGACGCTAGCTTGGCGTATACCTTCAAGGCATTTGGCAGTTAACGCGCGAAAAGCCGCTTCATAGGTCGACTCTTCTTTTCCAGGAAGTATATACAAAATACTGCATAATATTGCATATTATGCAAAATACTAGAGGAACTCAGCATTTTGTATCTCTGACGGTCAAAATCCAAAGGGTAGGAGTTGATATCACCGAACTCGGAAAACGGGTAGGAGTTGATAGCCTACGCTGGCACACGTGGTTTGACCGCCCGGCACCGTTGATGGTCGCCCATTTTTTCTACGAGTGAAAACGACAACCTATCGACGATGGAGGTGAGCTTGTTTACAGTCGATATAATTGTTTAAGAAGGGATATCGCATAGGGTTTTTGTGTGGTTTTGGGGCGAAAAAACCTGGGTACACGCGTCGCAAGTGATAGCGTAGATCAACGCTATTCGGGTTTATCTCATTTTTCACCTATCGAATCGCAAGAACGATGTTCTCAGTTGATTCGGTTATCTACCCTATCTCTTGTAGGGATGGGAATCGATTTCCGATTTTTTGGAAAAATCGATTTTTTGTTCCGATTTTCAATTTTTTTGAATCGATCTTCGGGTTCCGATTTTTTAGGTGAATCGATTTTTTACTTCCGATTTTTGTAAAAATCGTGAATCGATTTTTACTAATGATTTTAAAAAAAGTCTTGAATCGATTTTCGTCATTTATAAAAATTAGTTTATCATTTCAAGTGATTCAAGCAAATTTCGAGTCTTAGGTCGATTAAAAATTATGATAATAGCTAATAACAACAAAACTCAGTAGTTACCAGCGACGTCCGCCATGGCTTCTTCAGACAGAGAAACTGATTACTCGTCTGATTAAATGTTTATTATCAAAATTTTTGAAAACTAATGCAATTTTAATTTCAATAAATTTTTTTAACGATTTTTTCTTGAATCCTACCTACATTAAATATATCTACCGTTATCACTCATTAAAAAAACATTTTTTTGTAAGACTGATTTTTGAATCGATTTTCCAAAAAATCAATACTTTTATGGCGATTTTTTTGGGAAATCGATTTGGAGCATCCGATTCTGAATCGATTCAAAAAATCGATACTTCTTACCGATTTCCCATCCCTAATCTCTTGTCCACGTACATATTTTGTACTTGTTGTTGTTGGGGGTAAGTTAAGCAGTTGGTGCCGTCGAATCGGGTCCAATCAAAAGATGACCAGGCAACCCACGTCATGTACCCCCTCCAGACCTCCGAACTCAAATATTATATTTTTCCTAAGGCCCTATAAATAATATAGACGCGGAAAACGCACGAGTACACCCGAGCGGTGAAAGGCAGTACGTGAGTACACCCAGACAAAAACTACGTGAGTACACCCACATGACTTCAGTACACCCAGACAGAAACCACGTGAGTACACCCGCAGTACGTGAGTACACCCATGAGAGGACGATAACTTCAATGTCAACCATATTTATTTTCTGTGAACAACATCTCATCATCATTGAAGAATCGTCAAAAACGTCAATATAAAGGATAATTTGATGTTCACCATTTGAAGAGTCCAGGGGAAAACCCCCGTCATTGATACAAAGCTGATTTTGAGAAAAATGAATTTTAAAGTTTACCAACTAACAGAAACTTCAGAAACGATTTTAAAAATACAAAAAATGTTTTATCTGAACCATCAACTATGCAGATTCACAATATGTTTCCCGAATAACCATTTTTCAAACTATTAAATGATATTTTATACATAATTCTGAACTTATAACGCGAATTTTAACCCTCTTTTACTCCTAAACCAAACAATGGAGAGAATAAAGTATTTTTAAGAATGCAAAACGTATGTCCCTGTTAATGTCCCTGCCAATCAAGTAAACATGTCTTGTAATTTGTCTCATTTCTAATAAAAGTGAAATTCGTCAGTCAATCGGCAGTTTCTGTGAAAACCCCCACGTCCTTCTCGAAGGATAAATTGGAGAAATTTAGCACATATTAGAAACTAGTTCCTCCGTAAACACACAAATGTTCGGGTGAGGTGAATAAAAATTTCTTCTGAAAGAAGCGTGAAAACTATCAAGCGGCCTATCAACCAATATTTGAACCATCCATAAATATTAAATTAATCAATTTTATTATTTTCCGTCAAGTGCGCCAACTTCGTGCCAGGAACCCAACTTCGTGCAACTCGTGTTTTCCGGCACTATCGAGCGGACTGGGTGTACTCGCGTTACAACTCGTTCAGGTGTACTCGCGTCATAAGTCCGATTCTTCTCTGGATGTACTGCGGTAGTGCTCGGGTGTACTGGTGACCCTACTTTCACCTCGCTGGGAGTACTGACGTACCAACCCTACAGACGGGGTTTCTGCAATGTTGACATATCATCGTAACTTTTGAAGCACGTCCTAGCCAGGAAAAATATTTCAAAAACGCTGCAAATTTTACACACGGGTTTATTATTCTTTGATATAGGTTGATTGTACAGAAATTTAATTTTGTCAATAAAAATGAAATTTTTTTTTTTGGATTTTTATATTAAAAAAACATTTTGGGGGATTTTTTTTTTTTTTTCAAAAATTATTGATTTTTTACTCGAAAATATTTAACCTTCTGGGATCGTCCAAAAATCCCATTTTTAGCCCCATGAAAACCCTATAGATCGCCACAGTGAAATCGGATCGTTCCGGGACCCCAAAAAATGGATTCTACGTCCAAAAATACTTCGAAAACGACACCTAACTCGATCCCATAGCCAAAAGCCCCATATTGGCCCCATAGCGCCCCACGGGTTTGGGCGATCGTACTGAAAACCTTGCGGGCACAACTAGATGGTAAACCAAGTATTTTGTCAAAATTTCAGATTTAAAAAAAAAAAATTCCTACTGCCCAAATCGGCCTGAACGGCGGACGGACATTTCGGATTTAGAATGTAGACCTCTTGAAACGGATAATGTCAAATTTTGAGGCCGATCCGAGTCGTCAACCTCCGTCGCGAAAACATAGGTGTATTATTCCAAGAATAATAAACCAAAATGGATCTTCAACCCCCCCCGTTAGCGAATTGTTAATAATCCCCCAATGATTTTAAACTGCTTAATCGTTCGTCAGAACTAGAAATATTAATATGTCTCTTCTTCTTCAGAATTCCTTCAGATCAGCGTTGAACTATTTATCAAGCCTCGGCGGCAACGGGACGGAGCCGGACGACGCCATGACGGTGGCCCCGGAACCGAACGTCGAGCCGACTGAAGACAGCGTAAATGAGGTATTACATTATTAAAATTTAATTGGGTATATTCAAGCTCCACATGTCCACTTTTAGCCAAAATCAATTTTCCCCCATTTTCTACCGTCTATAGAACATCTTCACATGTTCCAAACGTTTCGACCATAAGTTACAATGTCTACGGCAAAGAGGTGGTTAAACCAAGCAATTTCAATCAGAACTCGTTTTCTCCATCCCTGCAGAGAACTTTTCGAGTTGCTCCAACCCAATCTCACCATGTTCGAACTGACTTTTTCAAAACTCGACTCGTCCAAGCACCTCGTGACAATGTGACATTCTTCAATCCTTTCTCGCCTTCCCATATTATGCTCTGAAGTTGAAACTGAACTAGGCCAGTAAAAATCGCTAAATTTGTATGTTCGGATCCATTAGGGTAGCTCAAATCCAATTTTGCAACTCTGTGGAATTAGCGTAGTTCACGAAATTGTCGGGCTGTTTTCGTTTGCTCTATATCCTCTGAACTATGCATTTTTCGATAATGGTCTCCAACTACACTTCTGAAGAGAACTAAATTTACGGCAATTTGAGACCAACCCGAGCTCTGTAGGTCAATTAGGGACCGAGCTCCAGTCCTTTGAAAATTGGCCAATTTGAAGAGAAAAAACGAAATTTTCAACTTTTGGCTACATCCTACAAGCAAACGTCATGACGTAGCAGTTGTTGGTAATTTAACTAGCATTAATTTGAAAGCCTTAATTAACCACGTTGCTCACAATAACAAGGAGAAAGTTTTGTTCGAAATGCGATTCTACCCAATTTTGGGGTTTCAGAGATTAATCTCAATTGAGATCGAACTATGAGGCCTACAGGCCCCATTTTGCGCTCAAATGATAGTCAATTGAATTGCCTACAGCTTCTATTCCATGACTGTTTCTCGTACCGTATAACCGAAATTTTGTTATAAAGAAGGAGGAAAATTAAAAGTGTCGATTTTGGAAATTTTTTGTTTCAGTTTTTTTTTTTTTTTTTAATTCTTTGTTTTTACTCCAAAAATATATAACCTCCTGGGATCCTTCAAAAATCCCATTTTTAGCCCCATGAAAGCCCTATAGATCGCCACAGTGAAATCGGATCGTTCCGGGACCCCCAAAAATGGATTCTACGTCCAAAAATACTTCGAAAACGACACCTAACTCGATCCCATAGCTAAAAGCTTGTAAAAACAACATTCCGACGGGTTTGGGCGATGGGGCTGAAAACCTTGCGGGCACAACTAGATGGTAAACTGAGTATTTTGTCAAAATTTCAGATTAAAAAAAAAGTGGACATGAGTTTTACTTTGCATCCTCCCAAAATGCATTAAATTTGTCGGTTGCCCTCGTCGACAGTCGACTACTTTTTACTCTATGTCAAATTTTATTTCAGGAGGACGCTACCGATCCTGTTGTTCCGCCACCCGAACAAAGTTCAACTTCCGAAACAAGTCCGACAGAACAGATTCCGCCGCCCGAAAATATTCCTCCACCTTCGCCACAACCAACAAAGGGTAAAGCAAATCCTCCCATTTGTTCTGAACTATTTCTTCCCAATTGGATTCATTGTTGGACTTTTAGCCCAGGAAAGTTAAGGTTGCTAAATAATAAACCAAAAATACCTAGTACACAGCTGGAAATTGTTTTGACCCTTTTTTGGGGTTCCCGAATAAGACCCATCTGAGTTTGCGACGGTTTCTGTGCTGTGCTTCAGATGAAGGAGCCTAAAAACCTCGAAATTTTCGCTTTTTTTCAGTATTTAACTTATAACGCGAAATGTACGCATCCTACAAAAAAGTTTATTCTATCCTTTTTTAAAGAGGAATAAATTTAGCGTCGAATGACGTTTGTTGCATTATAATCGGTCCAGCCGTTCAGCCGCAATCGGTCGTCAAAGATTGGCGATTTTTGCAAACTTAGCTGAAAGTTGTCTACCCTCAACTTCAAACGCCTGTAGGTCCCAAATGACTGCATCGATCGAAAAATGTAAAAAGGACCAAACTTGTTGAATTTAATTGCAAAACAGATGGTTTTTTTTTTTTTTTTTTTTTTTTTTTTTTTTTTTTTTTTTTTTTTTTTTTTTTTTTTTTTAAATTCGTACACTCCAGTGTTGACATATGAATTTTAAACTGAAAGGTCTCGTAGCGCCAAATTTCCTCTAAGGCAGTCCAACGCAGAAAACTTCGTCTGGGGGGTCAGGGTGGCCCAGTGGACTAGGCGACAGAGCTTCGTCTGTTTATAAATCAGTCGGAGCGCTGATCAGCCTGGTTCGAATCCGGGCCGAACACCAATGTTTGACCAAAAATCAATTACGTGTTGTAATACCTGACTTGTCGGCAGACAATTCACCTCTGAACTCAAGTGAATCCTTTCTATGGAACAAGAGTTCCTACAAACATTGCTGGAAAAAGATTTCCAAAAAAACAAACAAAAATAAACTATAGTAATGGCCACACCCTTCTTGAGAGTGCCATAAATAGAGTCCAACAACAACAACAACAAAACTTCGTCTGAACTCAAAGCTTCTCACTTACATGCATTTTTGAAGCATAAGTGAGCATCAACCAGGGATGCCAGATCTACGGATTTCTCCGATTTCTAGGGATTTTCAGAAGCGTCTAGGGATCTTCTGATAATGACCCAAATCTAGGGATTTTTCCACACTTCTCCAGATTTCTAGGGAATTCCAACGTGTCCAGCCCATTTTAGCATATTTCGGGCCTTTAAAATAAAAAAATAAAAAGAAACGCTGCAAATTTACAAGGGTTTATTATTCTTTGATATAGGTAGGTTACTAAGTCTTGTGCAAAAATTTATTTCTGTCAATGAAAAAAATTAAACAATTTTTTTTACATCGTCTCAAACTTTTTTTGATTTTTTTTTTTTTTTCCAAAAAATGTTTTTTCAACATTTTTTGTTTTGGTTTATTACCTATTCTTGGAATAATACCTACCTACACCTATGTTTTGGCGACGGAGGACGACGACTCGGATCGGCCTCAAAATTTGACATTATCCGTTTCAAGAGGTCTACATTCTAAATCCGAAATGCCCGGACCGTTTTGGGCAGTAGGAATTTTTTTTTAAATCTGAAATTTTGACAAAATACTTGGTTTACCATCTAGTTGTGCCCCCAAGGTTTTCAGTACGATCGCCCAAACCCGTGGGGCGCTATGGGGCTAAAATGGGGCTACGGGAGGTTTTTTTGAAGGCTTTTAGCTATGGGATCGAGTTAGGTGTCGTTTTCTAAGTATCTTTGGACGTAGAATCCATTTTTGGGGGTCCCGAATCGATCCGATTTCACTGTTGCGATCTACAGGGCTTTCATGGGGGTAAAAATGGGATTTTTGAAGGATCCCAGGTGGTTAAATTAAATATTTATTTGAATATTTTTCGAGTAAAAAATGAATTTTTGAAAAAAAAAAAAATTTTTTTTGAAATATAAAAATAAAAAAATAAAAAATAATAAAGTGTAGGCAGTAGATGGAGATAATTTTCACTGAAACGAGTAGGTACCTACCTACATCTTCTGACAGAAGACAAAAACCCCGCCAAATAATCTCAATTTAGTCAATAAATAGGTAGGTAATAATATCAAACACTCCTTAGTTTTTGGGGCGATAATATCAATACTAATTTTTTTAAATTTTTGCTTAAAAAAAATCTACTGATTTTTTTAGGGAATTTTCCAACGTGATCTACGGATTTTTGCCTCAATCTAGGGATATTCGAAGTCGATCTAGGGGAAACAGCCCAAAATTATCTGGCATCACTGGCATCAACTGAATTTCAACTCAAGGAATGTTAAATAATTGAGAACAAATATGAATCACTCTTAAGTAGGTTACTTTCTCTTTCTTCAGTTTCTGATTTGTTTCGGAGTACTCAAGTTGATCATTGCTCATAGGTGTCACATAATGAAGTTTGTTACTCTCCAAGAAAGAAAGTGTGTCCAAACAGTGTAGAATTGGTTGGAAGAAGCACCATTCGGTGAGGTTCAGCACTGGATTATTGGGAGGTGCTGATTGCCACAAAGCATATGAGAAGGGGATTTGCGAAAATCAACAATCTTTGACGAGCGATTGCGGCTGAACCGATCTCGTAGCGACAAACGCCATTCAACGCTTAATTTCATCCTCTTTAAAAAAGGATAAACGTTTCTGTGCCGGACCCTGCGGGCTGTGTAGGAGAAGAAGGATTGGTCGCCAACGGATGGTTCACGTCTATGGCACCCACAGAGAGAAACGTTTCTGTAGGATGCCTGCGTTTCGCGTTATAAGCAAAATACTGAAAAATATAAAAAATGTCGCGTTTTTCAGGCTCCCACATCTGAAGCACAGCTTAGAAACCGTCGCAAACTCAGATGGGTCTTATTTGGGACCCCCAAAAGGGGTTAAAACGGTTTCCAGCTGTGTACAATTTTTTCTCACCTACAGCACTAATTTGCCTGGGCAATTTCTAGTTCCTGGGGACATAATATGTCCCATATTATGGGCCCCCTAGATGCCAAGTGGTCCAAGTCCTAATTATAATTATCAGGAGCGTAATTAATCTGCTATAATTATTCCAAGTTCGCGAGTATCATTTTATCAAACTTGAAGCGTCAATTTTGTAGCTCATAGATGGCGCCGCGATACCTGGGCCGAGAGGTGTCCATATCTCACATTCGCCGATTTTGGACCACTTGGCGTATCCGTTTGGCTAGTGGCCATGGCTATGGTGGAAGCAGGCCTGGTGAGAGGGGGAAGGCAGGCTTAGGCCTATAAGATGTCTGGCGCTCAGGGCTGATTTTTTTTTTTTTTTTTCTTGATAAGAAATCACTTCACCAAATTGTACCCTGGCCCAGTGGATGAGTACATTGTACCTGGAAAAAACGCCAATAAGTTAAATTGTCCAATTCGAATTGTGCTAACTTGCGGGAGTGTTTTCGACCAAAGGATTTATTTTCAAAGACATCGTTGTAGGGCATTTAATTTACTACAATTTTATTTATATAAACTTTTTGTCTAAACCAATAATAATCAAGATAGTGGAATTTCATCAAAATGGCAAAAAATACAGTTTTGGCCATCAAACTATCGATCTGGTTGGTCTGCTGTGTTTCGCAGTATGTAAATACGGCACATGCAAAACAGCCCCCACCATCGATTTTGAGTAAAATCTTCCTCACCCCTGCAACAGATATGCCCATGACTTTTTGTCATTTGTCTAATTTGCCTACTCCAGGCAAATTAGAAAAGTTAGCGGAAAGTTTAGTAATAGTCGTAATCACCACGTTCCTATATGTTTTTTGGGTCGCTGACAGGATTTTTGCCCGAAACATTGTCAAAATCGCAAAAAACCTCGAAATTTTGGCACTATTTTTGGTTTATCGCTTATATCTCCAAACCTATGCGTTCTAGCGACATGACCACTCTATATAAAATGAAAGTAAATAAAATTTTCTACAAAATGCACTGGTAACATTTGACATTTGGTGCAGGGAAACGGCCGCTAGAGCGCGTTGAAAAGTGGTAAAATTCCAAAAAACGTGAAAAATTGCAAATCTCACCAGCCAGGGAGCCGTGGCCAGCACAGCATTCTGTCCCATCCTATAGAGATTTACTAGAAAGCTTCCAGTTGTTGAAAGGGCTGAGGACTTATGAGAAGTCATGCCCTCCGCTGTAAGGGCATCATTAGCTGCCTTTGCGACTTCGGCCCCTTTGATGCGACCACATCGCAGTCGATGCTCACGGGTGCCAATGGCGTTCGCTTCCGCCTGAATGATGCCATCGCCCCAAGTGGCTCTGATACCCTGGTTCTTAGGAAAACGCCCGAACCAGCCCTACCATTCATGACCCATCGTTGTAGAAGACCAGAGCCCCGTGCTCAAACTGAGGTCTTCCTTCTTTCCACATTCACCACCCATGAATGTAGGATAGGACGTACGATGGCTGTGTATTGTAGTCTCACGATTTACCAAACATTCACTGGCCTGCGCAGTACGGGCTTCTTAAGAAAGAACATCAAGCTTATTGGGCGGTTGTTAATCACTTATTGAACTCTTTGTTCCAGAAGAAGACGACCTGAGGAAAAAGCACAACCTCAAAATATACGAGGTGGAGATAAAGCGGCTTTCCGATGAGGAAATCGAAAAATATTTGAGTGAGTAGCAAACGAGTCAGTCAATGCTTTTCGTAATCAGACCAAGCTCCCTAACTAATTTTTTTTCTTATTTTTTTCAAGGCATTAGAGACATTGGACCCCTAATCCGACGCTGCCCCATCCCCAAAGGCAAGTACAAAGTTTACAATGAAAATTTGACAATTACTTATGAGGAGGAGGAGAGAGTGATCAGTTTTTGGTTGGAATCTTAGATCTCTAGAATTTTTACTGGTTAAGAGAATTTGAAAAAAAAAAACAAGTTTCGTCAAAACGAGTGTCACTCGTTTCGGCACGATCCACTGCATTAATTTTGCTACTATTCGGCACAGTCAAGGGGTATGGCACACCGGGAGATGAGATGTCCAGCGGTTGATAGGTTGCTGCTGGGAGTGTACCTCAAGAAAAACGCTGCAAATTTTACACAGGGGTTAATTATTCTCTGATATAGGTTACTTGCGCAAAAATTAATTCACTGTCAATAAAAACCATTTTTTGGGAAATTAAAAAAAAATTAATTATTTTTTTTGCACGGAAAATACAACCAAAAAACGGATTTCACGTCATATGCGTATTTGACCTCCCGGATAGTTCAAAAATCCCATTTTTAGCCCCATGAAAGCACTATAGATCGCATCAGTGAAATCGGATCGTTCCGGGACCCCCAAAAATGGATTCTACGTCCAAAAATACTTCGAAAACGACACCTAACTCGATCCCATACCCCAAAGCCTTCTACCCCCCCCCCCCCCCCTCCCCCCGTAGCCCTATTATAGCCCCATAGCGCCCCACGGGTTTGGGCGATCGGACTGAAAACCTTGCGGGCACAACTAGATGGTAAACCAAGTATTTTGTCAAAATTTCAGATTTAAAAAAAAAATCCTACTGCCCAAGACGGCCCGGACGGCGGACACACATTTCGGATTTAGAATGTAGACTTCTTGAAACGGATAGTGTCAAATTTTGAGGCTGATCGGAGTCGTCGACCCCCGTCGCGAAAACATAGGTGTATTATTCCAAGAATGTTAAACCAAAATAGTAAAAAATCACTTCTACATCACATTGTTATCACAAGTTCTTCTGCTCCTGCATCAATGATGTTAAAATTAAATTATTGTAATAAAATACCTTCCTATATTGGCACTTATCAAATGATTGGTGTGTCCTGGCTCTTACCTTTCATAACTGACGTTGTAGAATCAGATTCTACAACGACGTCGTGTAGATTCTACACGATAGCTTCATTCTGAGCGAACGAACGATCTTTCGTCCAATTTTCAAAAACCCCGCTCAGAATTATGGTCAAACTGAGAGCGGACACAAGGGGCCAGGGTGGGACGAAGGGCCAGGCAAATAATATCCAATTGGTGTTTCAGGTATGTTCCCAAGCCGAAAGAGGCAGTACGACGAGGACTATAAGCCAGAGCCGTCCTGCTCCGGCTCAGGAATGAAAAAATACGTAAGTACGCTTGTACAAGTAGTAACTCCATGTCATCACAGTTGATTCATCACGTTCCAAATTTCGTTTCAGCCTTCGAGCAACAAAGCCGCAGTCTATATGAGCGACAAAAAAGGACTCAAAATGACGGAAAAGTAATCTACCCTTCCGACTACAAGCACAATGCCATTTTTCCACATATATACAAACTTGTTTATCTTTCCAGAGAGCTGTCGTGGTTAAATTTCTACGATAAGATCAAACGCTTCATTCGACTGCCGCACGAGAAAATCGCTGCCAAATGCTATTGGGAGACGATGGCTATTAAAAAACAGAGGATGTAAGTTAAATTACAACAACCGGCCAAACGTAACAACGCATGTCTACATGTATACCGCAATGTCGTTTTTTTAATTTTTTTCAGGCACATCCCTTGCTCAAACTTCGAAGAGATAACTACCCTATACAGGAGGAGAGGAAAAAGGTGGTGAATCCCACCTTTTTGTAAATATTGTTAATACCGAGAAATGTACTGCCCTCCTTATTAAGAACGTCCTATGTCCATTTTTCAAGTTTCGAGAAAATCGCGTTTTTGTTTCGGGTGCTGCGCCACCCAAACCATTGAACCTTGAGAATTCGTTTTTTGACCATCACCTCTCAAATCTATTCCCCTGTTTTGCCATTGTATAAACAAATCTTGAAAACTATTTGCCTGGCCTCCATTAGGAAATTTATGGTAAAAATTTGGACATAGGACACTTTTGCCTACTACCCAAGTCACTTACGAGCGCTCGAACAGTGTGATGCTAGCTTAAAACGTCCTATGTCCATTGAGTTTCGAGTATTTTTTCCAAAATATAATTCAATCTCAAGGTTTCTGGCGACAATCGATCTTTGAAGGATCTACCTACAATAAACCTAGGTACCCAGTTACCTAGGTACTTTTTATTTACCCTGTTTAGTACTAAGTAGTTACTAGGAGGAGGGAGAGTTTAATAGAAGTGGAGGATGAGTGGGAGAGTTGTAAAAAAATATCTATGGCAAAAAAAGAACACGGCAAAGGTCTTTGATATAATATATCAACATATCAACATATATATTATATATGTTACGGTGAAAGCTCGAAATCGGTCAAAGCTGAGAATCACCGGTGATTGTTGATATTCACCGAGGTGGATAACGTAACCCCTGGCGAAAGTCCGAATTCCGGGCTTTCGCCGGTCATTGTCGACAGTCTCCGGCAGCGAGCGGTGTAAGTTCGATTTTAGACATATCTAATGACTCGCAGCCAGTAGTCTTCTATGCTTATCGGTGTGATGATGTCTGATGTGCTCTGTTGAACGGGCAAACCAATGTAAATGCAAATCCAATGGCATTCTTTGCAACATCAAATGCCATGGGAGTGACAGTTGCATGAACAAATGAACAATATTGTTACTGACCATGACGAGCGCGAATGGGCGACATTTTGACGATTTTGAGAGCAATTGTTAACCCCTATTAATTATACCAGTTGTAACTTATGTTATTACATTGTATTCCCACTCAAAGGTGAAGATTTTCTTAGGCTCCAGATTCAACTTCGCACATTCACCAACTAGCCTTGGTCATTGTTAGCATTCACCGGTGAAAGCCCGATAAACATTGTTGCTTCGGGCTTTCACCAAAATCAGCGGTGATTGTTGACAATTACCGGCGAATGTCGGACATTCACCGGGCACCGGGCTTTCACCGTAACATATATATATCAAATTTGTGGAAACATTAGTGCATTCAATGAAAGATCATTTAACCTTAAAAAAAGTTTTAAATTTAAAACAATTTAAAAACGTTTTAAATTTAAAAAAAAATTAAATAATGAAAAAAAGGTGCAAATTTTACACAAGAGTTTATTATTCTTTGATTTAGGTTACCTGTGCAAAAATTTAATTATGTGTCAGTAGAAAAAATTGTGGGGGAAATTTTTTTTTTTTTAATTCTTAGTTTTTACTCGAAAATTATTTAACCTCCTGGGATACTTCAAAAAATCCCATTTTTAGCCCCATGAGAGCCCTATAGATCGGCACAGTAAAATCGGATCGTTCCGGGACCCCCAAAAATGGATTCTACGTCCAAAAATACTTCGAAAACGACACCTAACTCGATCCCATAGCTAAAAGCCTTCAAAACACCCCTCCTGTAGCCCCATTTTAGACCCATAGCGCCCCACGGGCTTGGGCGATCGGGCTGAAAACCTTGCGGGCACAACTAGATGGTAAACCGAGTATTTTGTCACAATTTCAGATTTAAAAAAAAATTCCTACTGCCCAAAACGGCCCGGACGGCGGACGAACATTTCCGTTTTGGAATCTGAACATCTTGAAACTTATAATAGATAATTATATATACATTATTACATAAAAATAATAATAAATTTATAATGCTTTAATATAATACGGTCTTGTCAGTGTTGAGGAATTTATTTTTTGCCAGCTCAGCTTTGTCATCATTAAATGACAAATTTTGTCATCACACACATCTCCACCATTCCATAACTTTTTATCTGGTTAATCTGTACGTTTCTTCTAATCCTAGCCTTTTCTATGTCCTTGATATTCTCACAACGGACATTTTAGCCTAGTACGATCAACTTTTTTTATTGCTGTGCACTAAGCTAGAACGTCTTATGTCCCTGATTTCCCTCTCCATAGGACGTTTAAGCCTAGTAGGACTTACTTAGGCCATTTTAGCCTAGTATGGGTATGTAAAACTGGAGAAATGGACATAGGACAAATTGATTTTTGAAGCCTTTTCTGTTGACATAGGACGTTCTAGCTTAGCTCAGAAGGTGCGCCTGATCAAGAGCTACAACAATATGTCCTTATCTCAAAAAGTGCAAAAATGGACATAGGACGTTCTTGCTAAGGAGGGCAGTGTAAATATTGTAAATATTTTTTGTACATAAAACTATCGTTGAAAATCGCAGTTTTTTCAGTCGAATCCCATTCTGTAGAGTAAAATACTCGTTTTTATACCGTCTGCACAATTTTTAATCCTCTACGGAAATCAGGAGAGAGTATGAAAATAATCAGCGTTTGAACTTTTGGCGGTAAGATTGACCTTCCGAAAGTAGTACAACACAACGCCACCATGGACGCTGGCATCGAATCTACAGATTTCATGTCCGCAAATCCTTCAAGATGGCTGATTGTTTATGTTATGGATGTCCGATTAGCAAGACTTAGTGATTCGCAATATAATAATATTATATTATAACGATAGTAAATCTGCAAAACCTGCAAAACCATGTATGCATATTTTTTGGAAATTTTACAGGGGACTGTAGAAACTTCTGAATAAAAATATAATCTGACAAAACTTTTGAAAACATTACTTTCGTCAAAAATGGGACATATATGGTTTTGCAAATTTACTTATATTATTAATATAACCCCCTTAGTGATTCGCAATTATGCTAGCCAAAAAGAGGAAAGTGAATGTGTTAAGAGCCAGGATCTGAGCAGGGAAGCAGCGAAAACTCGTCACATTCGGCGATTTCATTGAGTGGTATCAAAACAGTCTCGACCATCAGAGCGCTGAAATGCGGGGAGCTAATAATTAGCTAATAATTATTGGCTTAAAAAGGAATGGAAGTGCTCCAAAAAAATACATCATTTTTGTGACACAATATCTTTCACGAAATTTATAATCATAAGTCATTCAGGCCGATCCAAAAACCACTGTAGGTGACGTCACCTACAATGGTTCCGGTTTCCAATCAAAAGACACCAGAGTGCAGGTCGATTTTTTCTTCTATTTTCGATTTTTCCTTGGTGTTTGGCTCTAGTGACACTGGAGTAACGCGAAAATGGCCGTGTTCGCTTTGTTTTGAATGTGATCATGCTTATTTACTCAACTTATTTGTGATATAAATTTACTTATTTCAATGACCGATTCTTCAGTTTTTAGTTTTGTAATGGTGGCCAACTTGTCGACCAATAGGAGCTGACCTCGGGTTTCCACCAAAATTCAAATAGCAATTTTTCCATAAATTTTATAAATTCATACGAGCTTGCAGTTTGTGTTTTAACCCCATTTTTAGTATTATTTGGACGCCTTCTATCGATAAAAAAAAAAAAATCTAGAAACGCTTCCATTCCTAATTGGCCCGCATACCCTTGAGGTGATGACCGCCTTCAACTATTACTGATACAGTTGGTTTCTACGGATATACACTCGGTTTCTACGGATATTTGGAGAAGTGTAGTAGTGGTAGACCACTTTCGGGTTCGGGACGACAAATGACGTCATTTGTCGTCTTTTCGGATTCAAACTTCCTTAAGAGGGGGCTGCCAAAACAGCGCCATGTCCTGCGGCGTGAAAAGCTTCAACTAGCCAAGTTTGACTAGGTGGGCAACTGAAAAAAAATCTGGTAACGTTGTCCTGTATGTTGGGGGGATTGAGCTCCCATTGCGAAACCGTCTCATCAGACCGTCTTTGACTACCTACCTGGTACCTGTAAGCGACCCTCGTCATTGTGCAATAAACGGGACTACAAAGAGAGATTCGGTATGCACCGCTCGATAGCCAAAAACCTATGTGCCGTCTTGCTGAAAACCTTGCGTGCACAGCTAGAAAGAATGGCTGCAAATTTTGCTAAAGGATTTATTATTAAATGTTATTTGTGATAACAATTAATTTTGTGTCAATAAGAAAATATTTTTGAAAAAATTAAAATAAAATTTCCTCCTGTATAACGTTTGGACAAATGTGGGACCGCAAAAAATGCATTATGCGTCCAAAACTCGGGGAAAGGAAACCTTATTTGACCTTCTGGGATCCTTCAAAACCCCCATTTGTAGCCCCATGAAAGCCCCTGAGATTCCTAATTAACCTATATCAAAGAATAATAAACCCTTGTGTAATATTTGCAGCGTTTTTACCTAGCAATAGCATGGGCACTCATAGATGGGCGTAGATGATGGGTCACTCATATATTATGTTAATTGGGGGTATTGCTAGGGAAAAAATGCAAATTTTCAATTGTTTTTGCGCTTTATTTTCGCTTTTAGAATCTACACATCTTGAAACGTATAATGACATTTTGCGGCCGATCAAAAGTCTCTACCTCCGACACGAATTACACCGATCACAAACTACCTACACCGAGACACGAAAAAAACCACCGATCTACACAATGTACCTGTGCACAATTTGGACCTTGAAGGAGTTCTCTCTTCTACTCATAAGCTCAGAACCAGAATTTTAATACTTGCTACTTTCCACTTTTTGAGCATAATTCGATTGGCCCACAACAGGTCAAACATTGGCCTGTAGGTACAATCAATAATTGTCAATAATTATTATGGACCACAGGCACTATGATATCCTATGAAATTTTGTAGATACAATCGCTTGAAATTGCCAGCTTCATATGTCTCATATTGGAGTTGAATTATAGTGAGAAAGAATGAGTTGGTGGGTCAATTGACCCATTTGAATTGGGTCAGAGTGACCCCATAGACTGCATCGGATGCTTAGCTTGACCACGTGTGCTTTTTTCAGATTTTTAAATGTATCAGTAGAGTTTTTAAAGGTTTTTGGTTTGGGAAGCCGAATGCGATGTCGTTTTCCGAGTAATTTTGGCACATAATCCATTCATCGGGGTCCCACATCCCTCCACAAACTTTACAAGAAAAAAATTCGAATAATTGATTTTTTTTAATTGATATCAATTTTTAAATTGATAATATCAATTAAAAAAAAATAATTCAATTATTAAATAAATATCGTAATATAACAACGTTTTATATGACCTATTATACGATTATACCTATTAAATAATATATTATATTACCTGTTTATTACTTTTTTAAATAATTTATATAAAAAAATAATGAACTCTTGTGTAAAATTTGCAGCTTTTTTCCGAAAAACACCCGTTTTACCCCACTGTGTGCCGGTAAAATCATTTAGCTCTACCGGCACACAGTGGGGTAAAACGGGTGTTTTTCGGAAAAAAGCCCAAAATTTCAGTTACCTATATTATAGGAAATTTTGGGCTTAGGCTAGAAACAATGAAAAGGAGAGTTCTCCGTTGTCAAGGAAAAATAAAACATCATTGACAACAGTCAACCCTTAATGGTAAGGTTGCCGAGGGTGGTTGAGGTTGGTGGCCTCTAGCGTAGAACCCCCAGAACTTCCTCGACGCCCGCTACTCTTCGGACATTCGAAAACCCATCAAATTGCGCATGCATCATCCCGCTCACAGAACTTCGCGAAAAATCAACGGATTTTATCGTTTGAACACTTGAATTAAAGCTTGAAATGTAAGGAAGACAACGGTCGAGGCGGATTTTCGATAACTCATCTTCCAACCAAGCAATGGTCACTTGAAGAGAGCAACACCCTTAGACGTGACTTTGTTGATGAATTGCAGCTTCCAGTGAAATTTCGCTCCAAAAATGCCTCGACGGATCGCTATACACTAGTCTCACTTGAAGATTAAAAAAAAAATCATGAAAATCGGTGCATAATTCGAGGATTTATGATGGCGGGAGAATAACGTTGATTCCTTATGGGAGCAGGAAACATGGCCGACACGGGAGCCCGCTCTTAAGGTCCTGACGGATAAATCGGGACTTTTTTGCGGTATCAGGGCGTTATTAGTCATTTCATGGAACTAGCTTTCAATTACAATCAACAAAAAAAAAAAAAGGTTATAAAGCTCATTTCCATTTTATAAAATTTACCTACATAAGTAATTCCCGGCCGGGTTTATTTATACGGATCTTCGAATAACTTGCGAACGGGTTATCGCACAGAAATCGTTTTGTACTCGTTGAAATCAGCGTGAAAAGCTAGTTTTAACAGACGTAGTATCATTTTAAACCGACGACAAAAGTTGTACCGGGTTTCGGAGTTTCGAAAAATTTCCTAGCGATCCCTAGTAACGACGCTATTTGACTCGGCTCTCGTCGCGAAGGAAAGCTCCGTTCTCGTTGAAGGAAGTGACCGATTTTGTAGAAACTTCTTTAAAACCATCTAGGTAACTTCTTTAACCCCTACGATGCTTCACAAACAATCTCACACAATTTGGTGCCAAACACTCCACTGGTTTTTAAGTAGTGAGTCCTCAAAGATTTGGCAGTCATTTTTATAAAATTTATAAATATAGATTTAATAAGTACATTTTTAAATTTTAAGTAAATTTTGCCATGCGTTGTTACCCAGCCAATTCGGGGTTAAAGAAAAATTCTGTTCAACGGTTTAACAATATATTTTCGTCGGAAGATCACAAATCAGCATTCAAATGTGATGCGTCTCAAAGTACATTTTTTTAAACCTTGAAATTAGAATCTCGAATGTAACATGGCGAATAGAAAACATTCAAAGCCCACAAAATGGAGACGTCCAACATGGCGACTGAAGCGTTTTTTTGCAAAGAGGTTAGTTCCCAATTCTCCCATTGGGTTGTTATTATATGGGCAATAACACGGCTTTACACCCAAGGATTCAGTTCAATTCCGGTGTTGACTGATGGCTGACTAAAAACAACCATCATGAGTCGTTAAGTCTCGGCGTTCAGTGATGCCGTTCTTGAAAGTGAACAAAAGGAGCAGAGCTATCATAGAATGGACGTCCTTACAACAAACTGCAAACTTATTGCAGAATGCAGAGGAAACGGCTCACTAACCATTGCAATTTGTAGCTTCCTTCTTTCACCGAGTGGTGCAATCGTGGTGACGACATTTTGGTAATATTTGCCTCAACGGTTAACAATCTAGGTTGTCAAGTTAAGAGGGAAACGGCGCAACAGAAAAGCTGCAAACTCCGCCAAAAACATTTGGCTACAATTTTTTTTCGACTTATCATAAACAAACGCCGAGATTCGCACTCATATTAAACACATTTTTTTCACAACAGCCAAAATAAAATTGCAATGAAAACAAATTCACGGTGATCGCTTTTGTCAAAATCCTCCAATTTTTTTTTTTCTCCGGGATCATTTCATAATGTATTAAAATATTATAGTACACAAAAATATTCAAATAATCCGAAAAAACTTCTTTTTTTCACGGAAAACAAGTTTAATCACGCATAAAAAATGTGTAATGGATATTTTCTTTTCCCACAAAATTTCACGCGGTATTTCGTGGTGAGGAACAATGTAAGCAGTCTATGCGAAACGGGCAAGGACTCCACCGAACCCTCAAGCCAACATGGATATGTACGCTCTGTGAAACGGACGATTTTCCTAGAAAGGTTAATCAATTATACAACGGTTAAATTTGCGTGTTTGAAGTGTAAATGAAATTGACGCAAAAAAAAATCGACGAAAATAACAATTTCGCAGATTTTTTAGATTAAAAAAAAAACTTAAAAAAATTACAGAAACTTCGAAGTCAGACAGAAAAAAATGATTCAAATGAAAAACTACCTACGTTTTTTGTTGACCTTACGTACCTAGACAATTAACAATTTGTGCTTATTTTTAATGGTAAATTCCAAATGTATCACAGTCAGCACGTGGTGACACATTGGAGGTAGAAAAGGCGCCACACCCGGTCATTGACTTCCTTGGGGTTCGTCGAACGAATGGACTAGATTTTCCAGACTCTGAAGCCTCGCTCTCCCTGGTGAGAAAAATAAATTTAATGAGAAGAAAAAAAAAAAAACGCAATAAAAGTGGGAAATACGGGTCTCACCTGCGTCGATAGAGAGATGATCCAAATTGATCATTACCGGGCCGAGGGACCGCGACATTTCCAAAGCCGTCAGCGTCTTCTGCTCCTTTTCTTTGGCCGACCGGAGCTTGTTCATTTCCTTTTCCAATTTCTGGATGGCCGCGTTCTTGGCGAGGATCTCTTCGTCTCTGGACGTGATGTCTTGTCTCAAACCGTCCACCATTTTGTGGGCCTCCTGCAAAACAGACTTGATCAAAAATCGAGAAATAAAGAGGCAAAGGCGCCCATCACTGATCGTACCTGGAGTTTGGTTTGATTCGCTTCTTCGGCCTTCAACACCAACTTTTGACTTTCCGAACGAATTTTTTCTTCTTTCTTCAGCGCGTTATCTACCTCCAATGCTTTACCTTTGAGAGCACAACAGGCACTCGTCCTATTCTTCAGTTCAGCTCTCAATCCTGCAACCATCAAAATTCAATCCTCAAGCCCATCATCACACTGCTGCGTAAAATGATAAAGTGACACAGAAAGGGATTTTCCTGTCGGAAAAACGAGAAAATCGATTGCCAAAACGCGAAAAACCCCGCTTTAGGCTGAAAAACTTAAAAAAATCATAGTTTAGTTAATAATAAAAATTATTTTTTTAGATAGGAATATGATTCTGGCGTCAAAATTACCAGAATATAGTATTCGAAAAATATTCACTCAAAATCGAGTTCACCCCCAAAAGGTGGCTTTTCCCTTTCCGCAGCAGTTGCGGCTTTTTGGTGGAACAAAAACTTCATTCGGATTATGGAACCTGAAGGAGTCATTTATTTTCAAAAATTTATTTTGAGTCCAAAAGGCAACACATTTTCCCAATTCCTAGGAACTTCTGTCTAGCCCGAGCCGTGAGCTTTAGATGCTCAAAGTACCAGTCGAACCTGCAGATCAGTTCCCCAAAATTTGCTGCTTTGGATATGTGCTCTGTACATCAGAACCCAGCAGCCAGTTTAGAATAAGAAATGCACCTCGAAGATGACTGACACAGCTGAAAGATGGAGCCAAAACAACTAAGGGTTCTCTAGAGAGAAGGTGCTTCCCTAGGGCTGTCGGCACTATGCTGATCTATCGTCGGATGCAAGTTTCGATCTATCATAACCCAGCTTCACGACGGTTTCGCCTTAACTTTCACTCGCTAGGAGACCTTTTACTTGAAAACCTTTTCAATTTTCGTACCTGAAAGGGAATAACTATACGACAGGTTGCCTAAAATGGCCTCCATGTCTTTGTGACAGTTGAGGTTGAGCGTGTTGAGCGATGAGCGCAATCTCATTTCCAGTTCGCCGGCGCTGATGAGGTGATGTTGCAACCTCGCTATTTCGGCTTTCAATTCGCTCGACGAGCTCGCCGCCAGTTTGGTGTCTTGAACCGTATTGTCCATGTCGGCTATTTGAGACTGAGCCAAGCCGTGTTTCTGAAAAAAAGCAAGCAAGTTTTGATTTTAAATTTGATGGTTTTACAGGCGATTTTGTTGTCAGAAAATGTGCACTCACTTTTGTCAAACTACTTAATTGCTTTTTTTGTTCATCTAGCTCTTTCCTAAGTAAGGTATTTTCGTTTTCACATTCTTTGAGCCGCTGCAAGCTTTCATTATTCTGAAAAACATTGAGTAGTTTTAGGGTTTAAATGGGAAGAATGTGCAGCGTTGCCAACCATGCCACAAAACATCTGAGGCGTTTAGTATCAAAACCGGACAACTCCAAAATTTCAGAAAATGATTTTTTCACTTTTGGTTTATTATTCTTGGAATAATACACCTATGTTTTCGCGACGCGGGTCGACGACTCCGATCGGCCTCAAAATTTGACATTATCCGTTTCAAGAGGTCTACATTCAAAATCCGAAATGTCCGTCCGCCGTCCGCCGTCCGGGCCGTTTTGGGCAGTAGGAATTTTTTTTAAAATCTGAAATTTTGACAAAATACTTGGTTTACCATCTAGTTGTGCCCGCAAGGTTTTCAGTCCGATCGCCCAAACCCGTGGGGCGCTCTGGGGCTATAATGGGGCTACGGGAGGGTTTTTTTTGAAGGCTTTTAGCTATGGGATCGAGTTAGGTGTCGCTTTCGAAGTATTTTTGGACGTAGAATCCATTTTTTGGGGTCCCGGAACGATCCGATTTCACTGGGGGGATCTTTAGGGCTTTCATGGGGCTAAAAATGGGATTTTTGAAGGATCCCAGGATGTTAAGTATTTTTTGAGTAAAAAAATACAGAATTTTTGAAAAAACACATTTTTGAACAAAAAAATCCAAAAAAAATTTTTTTTGAAATAAAAATCCAAAAAAAAAATTTTTTTTTAAATTTTTTCATTGACAGAATTTAATTTCTGCACAAGTAACCTATATCAAAGAATAATAAACCCTTGTGTAAAATTTGCAGCGTTTTTTTTTTTTTTTGGAATTGTCCGCTTTTGAAACTAACCCGATATTTCGGCATATTGTTTCTCATGGTTTTAGTCCGGTTATGAACCCACACTTTTAAGAGCATAAGTAGCATTAAATTCACGGACCGGGTTCACCGGACAGTGAATTGGCAAAACCATGTATGTATTTTTCCCGAAAATTCACAGGAGATGAGAAAAACTTCGTAGTCCACCCTAATATTAAAGAAACACTTCAGTTTTTTGTCAAAATGAAGAAAAATTGTGCCACTTAATTATCAAGTTACTCTCACAAACTTCAAAGTAATGATTTATATGTTATGGACGAATATAGGACATACATGGTTTGGATCCGGTACTGAAGGGGACTTACGTGGTTCCGATATTAAAATTTAATATCGGAACCACGTAAATCCGTAAATCGGAAGCTCGTGAAACCATGTATGTCTAGGAGCCAAGCCATACAAATCCATGTAAGTCTAGCCGATTCTCACGCGCCTTCTAGAGCTTTTTTTTTTTTAGTGATAGCGCCAACTTAATGGCCTCACTTTATTCAAAACACATGAACTCACTTGAGGATGTGCGAAACCGTGAAAGAACAACCAGAAAAAACGGAAAACTTACCTTTTATTTTGACTTGCACTCGGCAGCGCGAAATTCCATAGACTTACACGGTCATACCACCACTGGGGAAGGTTATAGACTTACAGGTTATTTCATTCGAGCACAGAGAAGAGATTATTAAGTAGTGGTGAAGACGGCCTACATTGGTGGATCAAGTGCCTTCCAAAGTATCAGAAAAGCTCAAATCCTTATTTTCGGAAAAATTGAGACTTACATGGTTTTGCCAATTCACTGTCGGCACAGTGTGTCGGCAACAAATTTTGTTCAAACTTGTAAAAAATGTGAAAAAACTCGTGTTCTGAAATTTTGTAGTTGTCCGGTTTTGATTCTAAACGCCTCATCTGAGCTCAATCTTACCTGTTGCTTCCAGTATTTGACGTCCTTCGCCAGAGTATCACATTCGTGCTTTGTTAGACTTTTACTTGTCTCCACTTCGTTCGTTAAGGCTTCTATGTCTTTGTGCAAGAGCATTATCTGGTCCCTCTGTGGGAAAAGTCAGCTCGTTTGAATCAGTGCAACCAACAAAAAAAAGAAAAAGTTGAAATTAGGGGATCAATGCTTACAAGCGCAGAATTGTGTTCTTCTAAAGCACGGCTATCACGAGATTTCCCTAAGAGTCGGCGGTTCCGTTCAGCGTGCACTTCCCGCCTGTGCCTTTCGAATTGGAGCTGGTGCATGAGAAGTTCCACTTGATCCCTCAAACTCTTGATTTCATTGTGTTCTGGAAAACGGCGGAGTGATTAAGAGCCGAAGGGATTGTGTTTTGTACCGAGCAAATGCCACTTACCTGATTTTGTCCGCCTTTCGCTCAAGCCTCGCAACGTAGCGGCAACGTAGGATTCTAAAGCTACGCGGGGCGAAAACATGGGCTCTTGGAATGTGGGAGGTGGGTTTAAATCTGAAGAGAAAAAAACGAATAACCAAAGTAGCGAAAGTTGGGCGCAGGTAGAAAAGAAACGGGGAAAAATGATGCTCACCAGGAGGAGCGCTGTGCTGTTGTATTTGTTCCCAGGGGGGAAACACCGACAGGAACATGTGCTCATATACCATGGGATGATCCTCGGTTTGTGTACCGCGCTCCAATATTTCCACTTTGGCCGCAACCTGCAAAGAAAAAGACAGTTGGTGTTAGAGATTGACAGCCAGTTTACCAAGTGCTTGTAAAGGCCGATTATTCTGCCACTATTCTCCAATTATCAAAAAAGGCGCTGTTTATCAACGCAAGGAAATCGGCCATTAGCTCGAATTCTAATGGAGCTGCGACACGAGGAGGAGGAGAACGAGAACCATCTTTCTAGTAACGTAACTACTTCCAGTAGTCGGAAAAATTTGAAAGTCTAGAAACAATCAGCTGGGCGAGTAGATAAGAAAAGTCTTGAAACACCAAAAAGTGGGTTCAATGTGGTTCATTTGACCAAAAAGTGTTCAAAAATAGGTTTAAGACCAGTTTTAAAGAACGTTGGGAAGGTGAGAGGAAATAAAATTTATTTATTAGGTTGCAGAGGGGATGCCAACGGTGCGGGTAATGGACCCTCGCTACCAACCATCATCCAGTATTTCTTTAATGAAAAACGCTGCAAATTTTTTTTAAATTTTTATATTTCAAAAAAAAGAAAAAAAATTGGGATTTTTTCAAAAAAAAATTTCAACATTTTTTTGTTTTTACTTGAAAAATATTTGACCCCCTGGGATCCATCAAAAATCTCATTTGTAGCCCCATGAAAGCCCTATAGATCGCAACAGTGATATCGGATCGTTCCGGGACCCCCAAAAAATGGATTTTACGTCCAAAAATACTTCGAAAACGACGCCTAACTCGATGCCATAGCCAAAAGCCTTCAAAAAACGCCTCCCGTAGCCCCATTTTAGCCCCATAGCGCCCCACGGGTTTGGGCGATCGGGCTGAAAACTTTGCGGGCACAACTAGATGGTAAACCAAGTATTTTGTCAAAATTTCAGATTTTTAAAAAATTTCCTACTGCCCAAAACGGCCCGGACGGCGGACGGACATTTCGGATTTAGAATGTAGACCTCTTGAAACGGATAATGTCACATTTTGAGGACGATCCAAGTCGTCGACCTCCGTCACGAAAACATAGGTGTGTTATTCCAAGAATAATAAACCAAAATATGTTTGTCGACCTCTGATAATAAGATCATTAAATTTTACACTAATCAGAGCATTTCGCACTACTTTTGGAAACGTCTGGACGGAGCCGGCATAACTAATGTTTCGGGGAGGACAACATTTCATGGTATGGGAAAACCGGACGACTTTACGAGCGCCTCCAAAAATAACTAGTCAAAGCATTGATAAACCCGCCCTCAGAGTTAAATTTCCGCGAATTGGAGCTGTGAAAGATTTCAGCATTTACCTCAGTGTTGAATCCGTTTTCCTCAACTTCTTCTTCAGTCTCGTCGAGAGTGTTTGAGCAAGGGTCCAGAGAAAATGGACCGGCATCTTTCTTCATTTCCGGGCACGACTGAGCCCGCCGGACGCTAACGGACGAGAAATCGCTTCCTTCGCGAGGGCTACTGCCGGAACTTGTGCCTTGAAAATAATAAACCAAAAGTGAAACCGACGGTCGCTGAGACAACTCAACGCAGCTCGTATGGACTTACCGACGTTCGCAAGGTGTATGACAGGTTGGGAATCGGGTTGACACTGACTGTGGAACCTCAGCCGATTGACTCTCTGGCAAAACTGATCGAACGCCCGGCTATCCGGGAAACGGATCCCGCCGGCTCCCGTTTGGTTCTCCTCGTCTCGCCCCTCGTCCGAAACCTCCTCATCTTCCTTTTTCAAACTGTTGGTCCGCTTGAGCTGCGAAGAAACGTTCAAATCGTACAACGCTCGTCCCATTCACAGAGACCGCCAAACCAGTTTCGTTTTTCATGCTAACCAAAAACATGACCATTTTAACTTACACTAGAGCCACTTTGGTTGGTTTGCATGGTAGTTTCAACTTCTTTGTCTTCCTGATCCGGCGGTTGGGGGCTGCCCACCGGCCACGGCGACGGTGTGATCAACCTCAGTGGACTCCCTGGCGGGTAGTAACTGGACTTAGCTTTGGCCAAATTGGCCACCTCCTCTTCCGTCTGGAAAGATGCACATCTATATTCATATCTGAAAGCCTGATCTACTGAAGCAAGCAAACATGCAATCAAAAAGGTATAAGGCAAGCACGTATAAAACAACAGCACCACATTTACAATCGACAACAGCAACAAGTCTTCTACGCATCACAAATTTTGATAGAAAATAATTCAATTGTGCAATTTCTACGAAGGTTTTTTTTTAATGGGAAAACGGAGGGCATGATGAAAATCTACCAAGAAATGCAAAGAAGGCGCGATTTTTTCTACGAAGAAAAAGGTTACGAAAAAAAGGGAAGAAAACACCGACTGAAATTTTATGAAATTACTTGATTTAAAACTCTTTCTTGGTGCATCCTTTGGAGCTTATTGGCGAAAAGTTTGCTAGAGTCTTTTGCCTTAGACGGAGGTTGTTGGTGGAAGGCGGAGGTCGGAAGGTCGTGGCTGGGGAGCGGCGTCGAAGAGTTTTGGGGGTATTTGAAGGGGGACGAGTCTTTCCTCAAAGGGGAGCTCGGCTGGGACTGGACGAGCGAGCGGGGGAGGCCGCCCGAAGACCGGAACATGGGTTGGCGCAAGTCCTACAACAAGAAGGTGATGTTGGGTTGGCAACACCGCAAGGTCGTGACATAACCTCAATTGAATGATAATACCAACAGCCAGGACAACACAACCCAGCGAACGATAACAACTTAGCCCCCTTAATACACGAAGCAATATTCATTTATATAAAGATGTTCCTGAATAATGCAACATTAAATAACAAGAAACAACACACATGTAATGGACATAAATAGGATAAAATGTCACTCACTTTCACCGGAGTAGACTCCGGAGTAGCTTCGATGGCGGCTTCTGGTGGGGAGTTTCCTTCTTGCGACGAATAGGCTGCAGTCGAAGACATGAACGGCTAAAATGAAAAAAATAAAAATCAGCGTCAGCTGGTTGACGAAACCGAACAGGCCAGAAGTGAAACCGGAGCGGTTTCGTAGTCGTACTTGCGTGATCGGCGTGTGAGTGATGGAAGCAGCTTCGGGAGGTGTCGTCGTTCCAGTGTAGACAGTGGGGCTCCAGATTTCATGGCCGGGCAAATTTGAACTAAAACCGACCACTTGCCTGTCCGCTTGTTCGTCTTCCCCCTGCGACCGATCTGTAAATAATGAAGACTGCTTTGAAAACAACACTCCACATTGCCGAAAAAAATAGAGCTCCTAAGAGCATCAGACAGAGAGTGAACGATAGAATTAAAAACTTCAACAAGAAAGAACACTCGAGAATTTAAATTAAAAAAAAATAAAAATAAAACTATCCAGCATACCAAACATCGATGAATAGTCTATAGGCCTCGCACGGAACGATGCGGCACGAGACCTGAAGCAATCGTCCCTACTCCTTTCAGGGCTTGTTTCAACGGAGAATTTGGCACATTCTATAATGACATCGTTTGCTTCCATCTTCTTCCATCTGGGAAATTAGGAAAAAAAAAAATTAGTTGTCAACACTGTTTCTAACACAATAGACGTTATGATACCACACCGATACTCCATTCGATACGTTATTTTTCTCTTAATACTCGATAATATCGTATTGATAAAATAATGAAATGAAAAAAATTAGTTTGTTTCATTTTGACATTTCCACAACTTTACTGTGAAACACAACCACGAAAAATGCTTTTGGGGGGTGATGAAAATACTGAGGAGTTGTTCGTGTGGGGCTCAACAATTCGAAAAAAAAGTTTACAAAGACATTTCAATATTCATTACGGGAGTTGAAGCAATTTTAGGCAGAAAACGTGAAACATCTTTTCAACATGAATGAAGTGACGTAAAGAGGAGTAAAAACGCTGCAAATTTGACACGAAGGTTTAGGTTATTCTGATATATAAAAAAATGTGCAAAAATTATTAATGTCAATAAAAAAATTATTAAAAAAAAAGAACTCTGTACAATGTTTGGACGGATGTGCGACCTCCAAGAATGGATTATGCGTCCAAAATTTCTCAAAAAACCACAACTCATTCGACTTCCAGGCAACCTTCAGAAGCCCCATTGTGGCCCTATGAAAGCCCCATGGACCCTCACGGTAAAATCCGATGGTCCTGAGACCCCCAAAAATGGATTCTACGTGCAAAAATACGTCGAAAACGACCCCCCACTCGATATCATACCCGAAAACTTGCAAAAACCACTCCGGTAGCACCTTTTTAGCCCCAAAGGGCTGAGCGATCGGGCTGAAAACCTTGCGAGCACAACAAGATGGTGAACCGAGTATTGAGATATCAGCTTCTAGGCCTGCACATCGTGACACATCGCTTTATGCCCTAGACAGGAATATTCCTGCGCACCCTGCCTCTTCCTCCAATTAGATACAACGCTCGAGGCATTCCGCCACCCTCACAACAAAATAATGATGATCCTAGCAATCAATTAGGAACACATTATGTGTATGCAGGTACACACCCAACATCCGTAGTAGAGGGTGTCCCACTGCACCCACAGCAGAAGAATGAAATTATCGGGTGCTAAGTATTGATACAAATATCAGTGGTATCAGAAGAAGAGTACCGACACCGAGATAAATTGAAAGTATAGTACCGTCCCTACTCTGCACATTTAAGATCTTACCTCACTGACTGAACTTCACTCTCTTTGTTTGCCGTAACTAGCATAGGGTGAACCCTCACGGTATCCAACATAGGCTGTAAACAAAAACAGAAAACCATCAGACAAGCAGAGGACGACGGATTGCAGTCATCAACGAAGATTAGGGAAGAACAGCTTTTGCTCACTTGTACACTCAGTTACCTTGATCGTGTGAACAAACACAGGGTGGTTCTCCTTAACGCTGTACTGGGACCTCAGGTAGTTGAGAAAATTACACGGGTACATGCCATACAGCCGATTAAAAAGCGCGTACAAACCAACTTGCAAATGAAGAAGCTGGTTTTCCGGCATTTTATTGGGGTTGTTGGTGTTCCACGAGGCCAAATGACTGTAACACAACGAATGAATAAATACAAAATCCCAGAAATATTTTATGAGAATTTCAATTGACTAACCTAAAAACGTCAAATAGGTCTTGCAAAAAGGGTCCCATCAAGCCGGCTATCGTGGGGAGGAGGATGATCATTATGAGCAGGGCACTCATCAGTGTTGACACATCTTTCTCCGCCTGAAAAGATGAAATGTATTGAATTCGGAGGAGGGCATTAAGAACAAAATTTGTTCTTAATTTAATTCTATTCTTGGAGACACCCTACTTATCTTCTCTCATCATCGGGTACAAACGTACTGACATCTTGACGATTTTCTCTTTCAACAATACAAACACAAACGAAGGATAATAGGCTCATATTATGAAATACAAACATTATAATATACAAATATCCTCATATTCTGAAATACAAACGTAGATGTGGCAAGCCTATTTACTTGGGGAGGCAACTCTGATTTCAATTTTCTTGTTCCTAATTTGAAACCAAGTTTCAATCGGGATATGCTTACTTTAAGTAGTCGAAGGAGATCCCTAATGAGATTGTGGTGAACGATTTTGTACAGCCAGGATGGATGGCGGCATACTACGTGGCCCAGGAGCGTCAAGGCCTGCAGTTTATTGTGCGAGGAGCGAATGGACTCGGACAGCCTGGAAGCAAATGGTTATTCATATGAATGAAGTTGGCAGAGGTGATTCCACTTTAGGACGAGTAAAAAAAGTACAAACCTGTCGAAAAAGAACCTTTCGTGAGGTTCTCGGACTCCCACTATGATGTCAACAACGCGAAGGGAGCCGGACTGGATGTAGTAGTCGAAAATCCCGTTGAGTAGCCAAGGTTCCTTAGCTGGATAGAACATTGCAGAAGTTAAGGGGAGTCAACTATAGCGCCCTCTGAGGGTACCATTGAGTGCTAAACGGTGACATCAACTTACTGGTATTGAAATATTCGTGGAACCGGGTCCGCGCCTCTTCGGCTACCTGCGGGGAATTCGATTCCAAACTACGGAAAAGATGAGTGACGGGCTCCATGGTGATTCTGCATTCAAAGTGCGGCCTACATCAAACTGCTCGAGCTCTGCTTGCCTCAGCAAGGCTCTGGACCATCTTCGACCTACACACATGAATTAGCTATCAAACGTCGTAACAACTGTCATAATACGACATAATATTATGTTGCGCCTTTGTAAAAATACACAACATATTACATTAAAATTGTATTCCCGTCAAACCCGCGCCGACCATTTGACATTTCCGTACGGACTCTTTCCGCATGACGCCACACAGACGGGTATCAACGCCGATAATGACACCGGTAAATTAATTATACCTTGATACTTCCGAATGATATAATAAAAAAAAAGTCTCCCATTGTAAGGAAGGGACGGGGGGAAGGACTAGCATACGACCAACTTGGGCATTCGGCAACCCCGACGGACCGCAGAGCATACCGTCAAACCCAAAAAGACACGCAAATACATGCGATAATGAGACGAATGAGCAAAATTAATTGTAATTAATTACCGAAGACATTGGAAACGGGCAGCCAGAAGACCATGAAGATCACCTGAACATGTCCGCTGTCCGCACCAAATGTACCAAAAACCCTCAGTGTTGTCTCGGTGGTATGAAAGAGAATGACGGCTCATGAGGATTTTCCCATTTTTTGGAGAATCAAACGAGTTTGACAGAGGAAAAGTCGAAGGAACAAAACGAGAAATCAATAAATAGGGGAAAAATCGGTGGAAAGTCAAACCAGGCGGAGGCAGAGCCCTCTTGTAGATTTGTTTAGTAACTAGTCGGAAATCGAATAAGAATATGGCGCGCTGTGATGATAACGCGTTAGGGATGAAATGTAGATATCGATGTTAATATCGAACAATATATCCAATCAAACTATCGATACCAATATAGTATCAGGGACAAAATAACGTTTTTCGCAAATATCGGCGATAATATAAGTGCATTTTCTCCCGAATTATAAGCTGCTGAGTTCGCAGAGTAAATTCTGGCCGCTTGGAATCGAATCAGAACTCGAACGCTTTCAGGAATTAAAACGGACAAAACTTCGATCCTCCGCAAACGAAAAAGTAGTCCCTACGATGTTACCTCCCCGAGATCACAGAAGGAAATTAATCGCGCATGCATGACTTTGCATAATCGAGGAGGCAGTCAGAATCAGTTCTGGAAATTCTAAAAAAAAAAAAAATCAGAACTACCGGAATCAATTCTGAACGAGTTCTGCGTTCGCAGAGCATTAGAACTTGAGTGTTCCTGAAAGCAGAGGTTCCCCCCACTCCCAGGCCTTGCCAGAGGCCATACTGCGCCGAACGGTTCGGAATTTTCAGAATTATTCTGCGAACTCACCTATTATAATCATTCTTCTTTCAATTTTGTATTATCATTCCTCTTTATATCAAGCTGTTGACAACATTAGGGATGTGAGGAGAGACGGTCAACCGTCATCTCCACTGACAAGTTTCATTTATCGAGAGCTCCTTTTAATTATGATCTCTCAAACACTTTCCTAACCCCTTCCTATGGCTGACTTCGAACGCAGAACTACTCCTTGAAAAAAATCTCCAAAATATAATATATTTAATATTCTATATTTTATATTCTATATTCTATATTATAGAAACTAAAATATAATTTTCCCTGATACTATCAGTCAGACATTCGATATTCCGATTGATTGAACGTGGACTATCAAGATCGAAGTGTCAAGGAAAATATCGATATTTGGATATCGATATCCCATCCCTACTTTACGGCGGTTTGTGTCATGCGGTCTCCTGTGGAACATTGTTTTGAGCCAATTTGTTTTCAAATGGAGTTTCGTTAATTTCATTTTGTCATCTCGTCTGTGTTGCTCGTCGCTCGAACTTCGTACGCTTTGGTAAAATTATTGTCCCAGTGGCACGAGATCCTTTGGCGTTCGGACAAGTAAAATGAGGTAAGTGTGCGATGTCATAGGCCAGTCAAAATCGACACTAAAAATCGCTAAGTTCGCAAAACGAGATGTATCTCTGATTTTTTTAGTATGTGGTACGGACTCATTAGGGTAGTGTATACCCAATTTTGAAACTTCCCAAAAGCTGTGCTTCACGCGTAGCACACAACTTAAGCCCAACTACTAGCCGAGACCTCCGGGCGGATCCATCTGATGTCAAAACCCAGCTCGTCAGCCAGTTGAAGCCCGCTGTCAGTGCCACAACATGTCCCACCCTCGAAGTGAGATTGTGAACATTTTTTGGGGTGGCGAGCACGGTCCCACAACCTAATCCGAGGCCATTACGTTTGGGGGTTTATAAGGGTATAGGGTAAACACCATCATTGCCAAAAAGCTGACTTCGAGAAAAAGGCAAATGAAAGTTTACGAATGAAGGATTTCTCCCTGGTATAGCGTAACTACAACCTGCTTTTAGGTGTAGACGGCGGGCGATAAAGGTGTTTTTCGCCGGTAAGGACTGCATATTCAGAAAGTACCTAGGTACTATTCAAAATCCTGCAGGTAGCGTTGCTAACTCATTTTCGACCGGAATGGCGATGATGGGGGTTTTCCCTGTACCCTTATTAAGAAATTATTTCTTAATTTTTGCGAAGTTCAAAGACAAGCTGTGAACATTAAATTTTAATGTTTCACTCTGCTGGGGCATTGAAATTTTTACAATCGAGTGCGACGGCCATTTTGGATCTTACTGCGCAGCCACGCAATACGTCCATTGAGAATCTCAATAAGTTCAAAAAAATAAAATAAAATAAATTAAGCCCCATAGGTGGATTTTGATATTTGAAAAAAAACTGGACCAGAAAAGTAGTGGACTTTCATGGAATGGCCCATGTAACCTTAGTAATACATCCCAATCAGTCGGTGGGATTTAGCCGAGTGGTTCTGGGCGCTGCGCTTTAGCTCCGCATTCTGATGAGGCCATAGGTTCTAATCCCGTTGATGACCGTGACAATTTCGCGCATAATACGTGCAGTGATTTACTAACTTATTAGCGCCCAGTCGTATTAGGCCCCCGACGTCAAAAATCTTGACGTAAAACTCCCTTTACATCCCCAACTGTCTACAACCATCTTCAGTCAGTTCTTCGCCTCCTCATTCTTTCCAGCCGCAGAGCTATGAATGGACGAACGAGCGAACTGGCCAACGAGCTGATCACCGTCCTGGAACGCCATCTCGAAGAAGTTGCCGGTAGTTCGATGAATGCCATCGGAAATGAAAGATTTAACGTGGATAACCTCGCCAAAAGAAGACTGGTCCTCATTCGGCAGCTTCAAGAAATTTTAATAACCTCGCCTCCACAGGGTACGCTGGTGGTTTTCCCTCAAAGTCGATCTTCTATTGCAGGAAATAATTTAAAAAATTTTTTTTTTTTCAGATCCTCTCCTTCAGCCTGCGCTGACAGTTATTACTGCTCCACAGTTCATCAGCGAGCTAACACAAGAGCTCAAAGAACTTAAAGAATCACTTACCAATGTACAGGCGAACAATGATAATCTGTCATCTCATGTCGAAAAGTAAGAATTCGTGTCATCCTATTCTCTTCACACGTTAATGGTTTTTCCAGCTAAATCGAGCCGTCTTTTTTTTTCTTTTTTTTTTTTTTGTCAGATTTGAGAAACGCAATGAAAACCTCGTGCAAATTTTGAAGGGAATAGAGAAAGAAACTACTGCCATAGAAGATAAAGATCCACTAATTGAGTTGGAAAGGATTGAAAAATTGAAGAAACGCGCGGTGAAGTCTTTTGTAAGTGTTGGGTATCAAAAACTCCCGGTTTAGAGCCCAGCTCGAGCTCCCGAATTACATACCTCCCTGGTCGAAAACCTGAGCACCATCAAACGAAATGTTAGAAGAAAAGACGACGGATACAAATCGTATGTATTCGTCGATGAAATCATCCCGTCCGTGAAACGTAAAAAATTCCAAACGGATGTATGCCAAATGGCTTGTGTTCATGGGTCATCCTCCTGCCAGGAGAATAGAAGAAATCGTCCATTTTTTTTTTTTTTTTTTTTGTGGGAGGTACTTTTATACATATTTGCTGTGATATAAAATTTAATGCTGCCGAAGTTTGACTGTAGAATTAGCTTCTTGGGAATGAAAACATGCTGGGTTACCCTCACCTGTTTTTTTTTTTTTTTGTTTTTTTTTTGGACCTGAGGCAAGTCTCTTGCCTCTTACTTTTGTAACTCCTATTTTGACTTGGGGAAAGACTGATAAACAATTAGAATAAAATTTTCAGCCTATTTTTTAATGGTGTTTTTGATTACATTTGCCGAGTTCGAATTGTGCGAATTTATGTATTTAAAAGATTGGATGGGAATTACAGGTGTGATGAGCATTCAAAGTTGAACTGACGATTTTCTGGGTTACACTCACCCCGGTGTACGTCCAATAAATACGTAGTACGAAATTATTTCTCATTTTGGTTTATTATTCTTGGAATAATACACCTATGTTTTCGCGACGCGGGTCGACGACTCCGATCGGCCTCAAAATTTGACATTATCCGTTTCAAGAGGTCTACATTCTAAATCCGAAATGTCCGTCCGCCGTACGCCGTCCGCCGTCCAGGCCGTTTTGGGCAGTAGGAATTTTTTTTTAAATCTGAAATTTTGGCAAAATACTTGGTTTACCATCTAGTTGTGCCCGCAAGGTTTTCAGTCCGATCGCCCAAACCCGTGGGGCGCTATGGGGCTAAAATGGGGCTACAGGAGGGGTGTTTTGAAGGCTTTTAGCTATGGGATCGAGTTAGGTGTCGTTTTCGAAGTATTTTTGGACGTAGAATCCATTTTTGGGGGTCCCGGAACGATCCGATTTCACTGTGGCGATCTATAGGGCTTTCATGGGGCTAAAAATGGGATTTTTGAAGGATCCCAAGATGTTAAATATTTTTCGAGAAAAAATTAAAGAATTTTTGAAAAAGCACATTTTTGAAAAAAAATCCCCCCAAAAAATTTTTTTTTAAATATTAAAATCCAAAAAAAAATTTTTAAATTTTTTTTATTGACAGAATTAAATGTCTGTACAAGTAACCTATATCACAGAATAATAAACCCTTGTGTAAAATTTGCAGCGTTTTTTGTAATCGGGGTGGTTATGACGAGAAGGGAAATTTCGCGGTTTTTTCAATGGGGAGGTTTCGATGGGTTTTCGGCCACCTGGGGAGATTTTGATTATTCCCCTGTCGTACTTATACCGTGATTATGCCTTTGTTGTATTTTTAATTACTTGTTGTCTGATAGAATACCATCCTCGACATTGGTTACCCAACGCTTAAGGATGACATTAAAAACCTATTGGAAGTGAGTCTGCAAGAGCTCTAATTTTTTTTTAAAAGTCTGATAATGTTTAAGGTAGATTGCAGCGTTTTCTTTGTTCTGCAGCAATTGGTTTCTTCGGAATCGCCGGACCCGTTTATGCCGGTACCGGAAGACGTAAAACTGGAAGCCGTTCTTCTCCTCGTTAGGGCGAAAATCGTCGAGCTGAACGCCGCCAAGAATAAAATCCGACTGTTGGTGCACTTATGGTGAAATGCGGCAAATTAAATGTGGTATTTTAAATGTTTGTGTCATCGTTGAATATTTATCTTCAATATTTTTGTAAGAATCTTTCCATTGTACAGTTGGTTATTATCCTAAAAATTAAACTGTTTTACAAACGTTCCAACGTTTATTGTTGAAATCATTCACAACAACATCCTTGGACGCTTTTAAGTCACTCAAATTATTCCTGGACAGGAGGGTTTCTGACTCCATGATGCAGATCCAAACTTCGTTGCTTCTGTCGAAGGTAAACATCCCATGATGGCGAACTGGACTCGAACGCATCCCATCACTTTGATGCCAGTGGGCTGCACTTCTGAAGAAAGCCTCAAATTCGTAGTGGAGGCCCATGAACAAATCAACCCTGACCTGAGATCCTTGGCTGCTCTATCTTATTTTCGATTTTTGATTAACTCTGGGTGACTTCGATAGAGAAACGTCAGCGTTAACAAGGCGACTATCAATCTCTGTTTCCCAGACAGATATCCTCCTGAGCAGTAAGACCTTCAGTACACTCCCTCCTCCTCTCCAAATGTGAGACGCTTTCCTGGGCAAGATACTCTCGGGTGGTTTGTCATTTCCTTCCGAGAGGTGATTATCAGTATAAGGAAGATGTCTAGCGGCTGCTGGGATCGAACCAGAACCTTTGACTTAGCAATCCATCGCTCAAACCATGAGCCTCTGATAACCACCCAAACAATATGCCATAATAATCAAGTAGGAGAGCTTAAAGTGTGATTAAGGATAGTTAGGGATGCCGTAGTGACAACGGTGATTCCCCAGTTTTCCTCTACGCCTGGCAATCTTCTCGATTCAATTTTCTGTCGTTTAACGTATTTTTATCCAAGCCGGACTCTGGAAGTGTTGCAGGGATAAAACGAACCTTGGTTTTTCTCTGACAAACAATCTGCGGCAGTTCCGTATCAAAGCCCCGTGAACGACGATCTCCCTTTTCGTGAAACTATTCTGAACGGGCTCGTCGTTTTTTTTTTTTTTTTTTTTTTTTTTTTTCGTGCTAACCTCTTCAAAAATTGTTCACTTGCCCAAATCAAGAAGAATTTGTCAATGGATGAAATGACTTTTCCTTGAAAACCGAAAATCTGGATTTTAGCGGAATGGACCATAACTGGCAACAAGTGAAATTTACTCACTTATTTAGGACCAGGAGTGGTGATGAATGATTAAAGATGATTTTAAGAGGGTTTGGAGATTTCGGCCCTCCGTAATTGACCCTATTAAACCTCATCCAGTTGGAGGCAAAACAACCCTTGCGTTTCTCTCGCTGAATTCAGCCTCTCACCATATCCCAAGTGTGATTCCCCTTTTTTTTTTCATTGTTCCGGGATCAACTACCGTCTTCCGCACGCCCCCACCCTGACCTCCCTCCCACTCCAGGATCCTCCAGGACGGTTTCCCGACTCCCTCCAGTAGCTGGTCAGATGCCGCCTCGGCTCTACTGCGCGTTCGCCTTCTTGGGCTGGCTGGCCGGCGTTTGCCCGGAAGTCCTCACCCCGCCTTATTTCAACCTTGCGGAAAAACGGAAAGTCGAAGCCTCGTACACGTGCGGCGTCGACGTCCAGGAGCCCGAATTGTACTGTAAGCTGGTCGGTGCCCAACAGGATTACTACGATCTGGACAAGACCATCATTTCTGGACAGGTGAGCCAAATTGTTGAAGCAAACGTACCAAAAATAGTTGTGCAGACAGCCTCAACTTGAGATGTTTCGTTCTCGTTGAAAATTCCAGTGTTACTTTAAAAAGTGATCATTACGTCAGCAAGACAATTGCAACCACTAATAAATCAACAGCATTGGGATGGGATAACGTATGTCATTTGTTGTTCAAGTAGGATTGCCGAAAAATGACCACCTAGCTCAGTTTTTACGATACATGGAGACGTTTAAATACGTTTTCTTTTCGTGAAAAGCGACGAATTATTAATTTAATTATAATTAACTTATCAATGACAAACCAACTATTTATCTTTGTATCTTTTTTTCGCAGATTTGTGATGTTTGCGATCCGACGAATCCGGACAAAATCCACCCGCCGGTTTATGCCGTCGACGGTTCCGAAACTTACTGGATATCTCCGCCACTGTCCAGAGGGCCCGAATACAACCAAATCAACTTCACCATCTCGTTGGGTCAGGTAGGGTTCACGAGGGGGATGTGTTAGTTCCGCGCTACAGGCCGTATCTTGGGGGCCCGCTCGGACTTAGAGGCTCCTGTTCTACCTACGCCTGGGAAGTGTTTTGGGGGTGAAACCCCTTGCAGATGGCAAATCTTCCTCTTTGCTACTCGTGGCTCTGTATAGTCTCAAACCAATACTTTTTTTTTAGCGCCTTTTCGGTTGTTTCCGGCCGAGAGTTTCAGGCCTCCGAAATCACCCATGAATGGGATCCGAGTGCCCTTGTCGATTATCTTTGTTTTTAATGTAAGAGCAGAGGTTACTCGAATCCTGATAAAACGGATACCAAGTAGGTCAGTGACATCACATTCCATGTAACTTAAAACGGAAATTTTTGTTATATCCAATTTAAAATTTTGAAATTACAAAATAGATTACTCTTTCGGATTTGAATGACGAAGTGGCCGTCACGTCAGTCACTTGCCCTTCAGAAGCCACAAGATGACCCGCCAAGGCCTTCACTCATATTCCCTTCGTCCTCAACGATCCTGTTTTTCCCCACTCGGAGGAAGGACGGGAGCCCTAATTATTTACGGATCCGCCCACAAAAGTACGGCATCCCTCCAGGAGGGAAAATTGACCGCTGGCAGGTACCTGAACTGTCAAGCCGGAGTTCTGAATTGGTTCGACAGTGTCGTCCTATTTGCGTGGTTGGGGGGTTTCCTTTCAGTCTACGCTCACTGTTGTGGTTTTTTTTTTTTTTTTTTTCGTTACTAGTAGGTGTGTGTTGACGCAGAAATGCATGCAGTTTGGGTTGTAGTTACAACAGTTCTCTTGGGTTGTTGGTTATAATTCTGCACATTTTAAACAAGGGTTAATTATTATTTTGTATAAATTGTGCAAAAACTATTCCTGTCAATTATTGATCACAAAAAAAAAAAACAACTGTGTAACTAAATATTGTTAAAACAGATAGAGGATCCCCACTAATTTATTTGTCTACGTCAAAAATTACTTTGAAAACGGCAGCTAATTCGACCTCCTGGCCAAATTTCTTCAGAAACCGCGTTTGTAGCCCAATAAAAGCACGATCTACAACGGTGATGGATGGAACCCATCAATGAACTATTCGTCCAAAAATACTTCGAAATTTCCTCTCGACCCTCTACCCAAAATCCTTCAAAAACGTTTTTTAACCCGGATGGTTGACGCTCACCACAAGACTGGGATGACCAGCTCGACGTGGCCCTGCGTATCACACCGCAAAGTATTCTTCAACATACTCTTTCAGTACATTTCCTTTTTATAGGCGGGGTTTTACCCCATGCTTCCCGCGGCAGGTTAATTGTACCCCATGCGTCCTGTTCAGGGGAAATTAAATACCTAATGCGTCCCAGCAGTTCGTGGAGGCCAACTGTGCGACACCCGTGAGTTTTACAAAAACAAAGGACAGGCTGCTTGTTGAATTGTGTGGTTCTGATGCAGCAAGTACGTCCATAATGCATTCGACAGTTGTCTAGTTATTATAAGGAGGGCTCGCCCACCGCCGGGGCTATGCCTCTCCTGCCATCCGCAAGCAAATGGCAAGGCTTGGGACCCCTTCTTCTAAGGGTACTTGTTAGCATGCGCACCACAAGTGGGGCCGAGTGTTCTAGTTCACTCTACCAGATTTACAGGCTGGTATCCTAGCTTCCTTTACACGTATGAGGCAAGCTATCACCACGACCAACCTCGATTCCAACACCAACCGAGGGGGACGGCTGGTGGCATTTCGCAGCAGGAAAAACCCTGACACAGCATGCCCCCCCCCCCACTCCCGAGGATTCCTGGATTAGGAGGGTGGCAGCTCCTTTCCCTCCACTTTAAGCCCGCTCCAGTCGGAGGCCCGAGTGAGCAAAGGTGTCACACCCACTCTACCACCATGGAGGAATAGAGAGGAGAGTTCACTGAATAGGACTTCATGTGCCATAGTCGACGGTGGCGCTATCCCTACGGAACGTAGTGAACTACTCATAGTACCTTCAAACCCGACTAGAGTGAGCCACTAGCCCTTCTTACGAAGGAAAGCCCCAAATACCTCACTAAACGGATTTATCTTCCACTGTTGTGCTACTACAATTAAAGGAAAAATTGAAGGAACCATCTCTGAATAACGAATTTCGTTAAACGAAATTGATTGTGTAGTTGTGTACACTGTGAATCCAAACGACACGTCGGAATTCGCAGGGCGCCATCTTCTGGTTCAGTTTTGGTAACTTACCACCTTCAAAGTTCACTACGTCTCGTAGGGGTCGCGCTGCAGTCGCAATCCCCGCCGCCGTTCCATCACTGGGTTGGCGTTTTGGGAACGCGGTTTAACACAGAGTGAGCTCTCCTCTCTATTCCTCCATGCTCTACCACTTTACATACCTCCAATACCGAAGTGATGGCCTGAACTTTACAGGGGTAGGTAAAATAATGTCTTCGACAAAACTATCTTCGCCGATAGACCACAGAGAAGGCCATATAATATATATTGGCATATATGCCATATTATGGGCCATCTGGGTCATCAAACAACCTATGCCTCATTGAAGCCTGGCCATGATCTTGCTAAACTGTGGTGGCAAAACTGATTCATATCAAATCCAGAAACACTGTACAATTAAGTATGAATTTCTGGGGAGCATTTATGGGGCTCTGCTCAGAGCACTAGATTTCAATGCTATCATAGACTTTTGCTTGACATCATTTTGGTGAATTCTCTCCGGACTGATGTCGCCTTAGACCCTACGACATTGCGTTCAGATGACTGTTATTCAACAACTTAGGAGTTCAAAATCTATTAACGCATACGGCATAAGTCGACATAATAATATTACGCACTTGGGATTACGGGGAGAATGGTTAATGAGCCAAAGTACAAACGAAGGTCTTCTTATTAAGGTCGATCCTTAACTCGGTATGAAACTTGCAAAAGAACGCACGTTCAAACCCCAAAACTGTCACGATCTCCATCCCGGACATGCACACGAATAAAAACGCTGCAAATTTTACACAAGGGTTTATTATTCTTTGATATACGTTACTTGTGCAGAAATTTAATTCTGTCAATGAAAAAATTTAAAAAAAAAAAAATTTTTTTTGGATTTTTATCTCAAAAAAAATTTTTTTTGGATTTTTTTGTTCAAAAATGTGTTTTTTTCAAAAACTCGGTATTTTTTACTAGAAAAATATTTAACATCCTGGAATCCTTCAAAAATCCCATTTTTAGCCCCGCGAATGCCATAAACATCGCCCCAGTGAAATCGGATCGTTCCGGGACCCCAAAAAATGGATTCTACGTCCAAAAATACTTCGAAAACGACACCTAACTCGATCCCATAGCTAAAAGCCATCAAAAAACCCCTCCCGTAGCCCCATTATAGCCCCAGAGCGCCCCACGGGTTTGGGCGATCGGACTGAAAACCTTGCGGGCAAAACTAGATGGTAAACCAAGTATTTTCTCGAAATTTCAGATTTTTTTAAAAATTCCTACTGCCCAAAACGGCCTGGACGGCGGACGGCGTACGGCGGACGGACATTTCGGATTTAGAATGTAGACCACTTGAAACAGATAATGTCAAATTTTGAGCCCGATCGGAGTCGTCGACCCTTGTCGCGAAAACATAGGTGTATTATTCCAAGAATAATAAACCAAAAGTGACGTGATGATGGCGATGAACAACGTTTCTAATTAGAAATCACACACAAAAAACATGGGAGTAGAGAAGAAAACCGTAACAGCAATAAAATGGCCCCATGTCCTACCAAACGGATGTTGGCTTCTTCACGCTTTGCTGGGGGGGGGGGGGGGGGGGGAGTCCTTATGGCCCGTGTATTCAAGCTATGAAATATTATGCTTAACATTAATTTGATTTGGTACAATTACGATTCGATATAATTTGATACAATCACGTTTTAAAAATGAAAGAAAATGATACTACTAATACTAAAAAAGAACTGCAACTTTGAATAAATAAAACTATGTTGGTACTTACTGAAAAATTAATAAAAACTATTAAATAAATTGTATCCCTTGTGGCCCAGTTCGGTGGAGTGAAAAAAAAAGTGGATATCTTTGTGGCTGTAGGTTACTAATGGCTGGAAATAGTTAGGGTTGGTTAGGGATGATTGGGGATGATAATCGAAGGGTTGGTGAAAATAAATGCAATAAAATTCTTTTCATAACACCGATGAATTTTCCTTCGACCACGAACAATTTCGATATAATTTTATTTCGCATTTTCTCGCAAGAACCTCACGCAGTCGCCCTTTTTTTCCCCGTTTATGAAACCTCACTCTGTCTCCTCTATCAGTGAGATTTCGTTACGAGAAGTGGAGAAGAAAAAAAAAAAAAAAAAAAAAAAAAACGAAGGGAGGATATGAGTTGTGGCTAAGGACGGGAAGATATCAGACGGAGTAGCGTAGGCCGACGAAGATAAGATAGTGTTCACCCTCGCCAGCGTCCAGCCTGGAAATCTCGGAAGTCTCCTTCACGATCCGGGCCAACCGTTTGAGCCTAAATCCGATAAATGAGAACAAAATGGGATTTACGTCCGATTTGTGGGTGTATGTAGTTGAAAAAGAAGGTTGAACTTGGAAAGTGCTGAAATTATGAAATCATTTGCCGACACCTCACATTTTGCTTTGTCTGTGATTCACTGTAAAGATCATACTGAGTCAATTATATCGCCGTCATATCAATAACTCTTGTATGGAACAAACTTACAACAGCGCCTAGTGAATTCAATGATATGACGATATCCATTCATCGTTTCCCTTCTTAAGAAGGCCAAAAAGGTCACTCCCGACATTTCATTCCGTTTAAGCGATTTTTCCTTTTTTTTTCTCTGCGGACGTTATAAAAAGGCGAGGAACTTTTTTTTTTTGCCTGCGCTCAGCAGTAAAGACCGTTTTCCAATGAACTCGGGGTGGGTAACCCGAGTGCAGACACTGTTTTTATCGTCTCCTCGTCCTGTACGCGTTATTAGTTTTTTTTTTTTCTCTCTCTCCAAGTGGTAATCAAAGTAACCAAACCCTCTCAGGCCATTACGCTTTCGTCTTTTATTTCAAGCTTCCACGAGGATTTAACTCGAGTCCAGCGCGATCCTCATTGACGTTAGCGTTGTGAAGTTGTATCGTAGACCGCCGTGAACAACCGTCGGAGTCACATCAGAAACTATATTTGTGTGGGGGGTCGTGAAGGGTATGGCGCACACATGTTCACCAGTCGGTAGGGTGAGGACGGCAGGAAGAAAAACAGTCGCACTACAAACACTTCCACAATCAAAGACAGACTGGAATTGTAAAAGAGCGTGATAGAAGCTTGAAATGTGTAATTTCTAGCCTTTAATTTTCCTTGCTCACATGAAACACTCAAATTCGGTCGCTAGCGAATCTGGTATAAATTTCCTTCGTTTGACGTTCGATAACTCCGCAACGCCTGTACCAAATTCAACTTCTTCGTGTACCAATCGACTCAGAATTTGGGTCATTTCAAAATTTGGGGTTATTTTGAGCTTGACCGTTTTCCTAAATTAATGTTTCAGTTTTTGCATTTTTTCTCCCTTAAGCCTCCTTTGTATGGACCCCTGAGGCAGATCCTGAAGTGGGCGCAAACTTTATCAAGTGTTGAAATTGTGAGAGTAGGTTAATACTTTCTCCATCCCTACAACCACCTCACTTATCAGGGTAAGTGTTTAAGTACATATAATGGAACTCAAATTATGCTTATGAATGACATAGTGTTGTGTATTTTTTCTAATGTTCAGAATCACTGATGTTGAGGCTGGTAGATAGTGATAACCTTCCAAATCTCTCTCCCTACAAATCAGCCTCATCAGAGAATTTGTAGGTAGAGAGGTTGTAGGGAGAGAGATTTGGAAGGTTATCACTCTCTACCAGCCTCATCATCAGTAATTCTGAACATTAGAAAAAATACACAACACTATGTCATTCATAATCGTAATTTGAGTTCCATTATATGTAATTAAACACTTACCCTGATGAGTGAGGTGGTTGTAGGGATGGAGAAAGTATTAACCTACTCTCACAATTTCAACACTTCACAACATCATCCAAGCAACTGAAGGCTTGGAAGTGCCACAACCTCCAGTAGTTTTGGAAGCCATCTTGCAGCAGTGTTGCCTTTTTTTTTCTCACAACACAAAATATTCATTTTCTGGGAGTGGGCGGGCAGTTCAAAAAAATTGTAGGGAGAGAGAATAAAACCTTGTGACAGACGGAAAACAGCAAAAGCCCTTCCAAACCGTGAAAAATTTTCATTAGTTTTTAATTTATTTTGAAGGGGAAAGCAAACTGGACCACTAATATTTTTTATTTCAATGAATACATGAACATAGAGTTCTTCAAAAAATGTTCGAAGTTCCCAACCTACCATTTGTGACAGGTGTAGGGAGAGAGAATTGGGGTCTTTAATGATTTTTGATTTCTGAGCTTATTGATTATTGAAATTTATGCAAGGTGATCTACCTAGACTCCAACCTGCTATATCTCTCAGAACAAATTCCGAATTTCCAAGACAAATAGAGTGCTCACAAAAGCTGTGTGACGCTAAATAACCCCAAATTTTGAAATGACCCATTTAACTCTCTATAAAAATCGTACGAGTGGTATTTTCTGTGCGTCGCGTCGTTTTCGAGTTATAAGCGACAAACCGAGAAATCGACAATGAAAAATCGTTCAGGAACGAAGTGGCTGAGAGCCAGTCAATCTCGCTAAGTTGCATGTAACTGCGGGTCCCATAGAGGAGTTCATACCCACGTTTGCAACCCTGAAAACCTTGGGCTTACTTTTTGGTTAAAAACAGCAAAATTTGTGTTTTTGTCAGTTTTTCAAAAAAAAAAAACAAAAAAAAAACATGAAGAGTATATCGAATAACATCACCCGATACACCCTTGAAGTAGGTTAAATTTACTGCAATTTGAAACCAATTGGAGCTCTGAAAGACCATTGGTTGCGGAAATGGGTGATTTTTTTCCAAAAAGTGCAATTTTAGGTTTTGGTCAACTTCAGACTCAAATTACGGCCGAAATACTTATTCTACAAGGATATTTGTTTCGAGTGAAGTTGTTGGAATTATAATAAGCTTTCATGTGAGCACGAAAGAAGTCAAATAGGAACCGAGAAAACGATTGTAAATACCCCCCTCTTAATGAAGCTCAAATCAAAATTTTAGCTGCAATAGGGAATTTAATCAGATTTCACGAGAAAAAAAGAAATTTGGAATCGGGCAAATACTTTACGAGCTACAGCCATAAACGTACTGAAAGACGTGGTTTTCCGCTTAGGTACCAAGCGGAGGACTTCAGATTGGGGGAAAGATTTTTGAAAGAGATATCAGTTGACTGCATTTCCGCAACCAATGGACCTGTGGAGCGTCAAATTGTAGAAAATTTAACCTACTTTAAGGGTGTATAGGGTGATCTTTGTCTAAATACGCGTCCTTTTTTTTTAACTGAAAAAAGCAACGATTTTGAGGTTTTTTGACTACGAAAAAGTTAGCACGAGGTTTTCGGGGTTGAAAACTTAGGTATGAACTCCTCCAAAGGACCCTAACAACATATAAAAAATCCACAGTTACATACATGCAACTTTGCGAGGTTTGCACTTTTTTCGGGTTAGATTGACTGGCCTCTTCTGCAGGTCTTCTGCAACTGGTTCCTCGGGAGGTGGGATATTAGCTTTTTCGACGAATTACATTCAGATTCACCACTTTCACCAACCCTACTATGCCAAATTTCGGCTCATAATTCCTAAACTCGTCACCGTGAATAAAACCATTACCAGAAGACTCTAAACTACTTCGTTCCCAGTCAATCAATGAAAAAAGTATTTTATAGAATTTCTGGGCTTTCTTCTTCCGCAGGAGTTTCACGTTGCGTACGTGGTAATTAGAATGGGCATATCTCCCAGGCCTGGCCTCTGGGTGTTGGAGCGGTCAGCTGACAACGGCCTCACGTACAAGCCTTGGCAGTATTTCGCCGAAACTATTAGGTGCGTAAAAATACACAAACGACAGATTAAGTTTTTTTTTTTTTTTTTAAGTTTTCAACTTTATTTGCCAATTTACAGCGATTGTGAACACTATTTCGGTGCTGCGAGCCTTCAAGAAATCACCAAAGACGACTCCGTCATTTGCACTTCGGAATTTTCGAAAATCAGCCCCGTGGAACACGGTGAGGTTGGTTTCCCCATCTCCGACGGTGTCGCAAATTGTCGACGGTTGTGACGACTGAAATTGACGACTCTTCCGTTGTTTCAGATCCTCGTGTCGCTTTTGAATGGAAGGCCGTCCGCCGAGGATTTTTTCAATTCCTCGGTGTTGCAAGAATGGACGAGAGCGACAAACGTGAGGCTCCGGCTCATTCGGGTTCAGACCCTTTTGGGGCATTTGATGTCCGTCGAAAGACAGGACCCGACCGTCACCAGAAGAGTAAGCAAATGAAAAAGTTTCTGTGGGGATGCTCCTGAAATTTTGATCCTGCTTTAATTTTTAGTCAATTTTTATTGTCATTTTTAGCGCAACCTTTTTCCAAAAAATGGAAAGGTGCGCTCACCTCCTCGTCATGTATGTTTTTTTGTTTTTTTGTTTTTTTGTTTGTGTACAGAGCATCACGCCCGAGCGGCTCAACAGATTTTCATGAGGGTGGTCTCATTGTCATCAGCGAGTTCGGGGGGTGGTTATAGGCTACCTTGATTTTTCCTCCCTCATCCCCTTCATCGGTTTTCGGGAGGTCCTTCACGACGAAAGTTGTTTATCTCTGATGTGTAACTAAGGAGGCCTCAAAAGGGGGACGAAAGTTTTTGTCCGATTTCGTTGGTACAAGGGTCTATGGAATGAGCTTTTTAGGCTGATTCCAACGACTCCAAAACGATTTTTGCAGCCTGAGCCGTTCGTTACCTCTGATCGGCATAAGGTTTTCTTTCGCATCGGTCGTTAGGGTGCAGTTGTTTACGTAATGAGCATCAGGTGGATGATGTGTTGTGTGGCATAGTTTGGTCGCTAGATACCTACTGTTTCTTAGTTTCTCTTGCTCATTAACAAATGTAAAGGTAATAACAAAAAGGTTGCGCTCATCTATTCAATTCAATTGATGGCTTGTTCTAGATGCCTTCGATTTTTCCTCTCATCTCGGGATCTCGTTTACCTACCACTAGGGGGGTTGACATCCCTCTGAGGTGCGAGCAAATAGGCGCATTTGCGCCCAACTTTCTTATTTTAAATGAGAACCCCTAAATTTTTTGCGAATTCGGATTCCCAGTCAATTTTACGCCCAATAAGCACATTGAGCGCAATTACCGACTCGCGCAAATCCGCGCAACTCTTCTTATCTTCTTTGTTTACAGTCTGATTGAGTCGGCGTTTCGTCTGTATCCTACCCCATCACTTGTCACTGGGAATGCCTCTTCTTAATTATAATTTTTCTTTTCAGTACTTCTATTCGATCAAAGACATCAGCATTGGTGGGCGTTGCAGGTGCAATGGCCATGCGGACGTTTGTATAGAAAAAGACGACAACCCTTACATCCTAAAGTGCCAATGCCAACATAACACGTGCGGTGACAATTGTGAAAGGTGCTGTGACAACAAGGCCCAAAAGAAATGGCGACAGTCCAAGCTCAACGCTCTGTTCCAATGCGAAGGTGACATTTTAAACAATTTATCGGCAGGGTTGTGAAAAACTTGGAAGCGTGTCGATGTTGTTACTTTTCACTTCCAGAGTGTAACTGCCACGGACACAGCGAAACGTGCGTGTACAATGCGACCGTAGACGCTCGCGGCCTGTCGAAGGACATCCACGGAAATATGGAAGGCGGCGGGGTTTGCCAGGGCTGCCGCGACAACACTGAGGGCATCAATTGCGACAAATGCAAAGCCGGCTTTTACATACCTTACGACAAATCAATCAGCGACTTGGACGCCTGTGTTCGTAAGTTGCCCGTTGCCTGCGTTGTTCCGGTAGTTTTGCGCCAGAAGGGTGAAAATAAGCCGAAAAATTCATCAACTTTTGCGCCAGTCATGAACCCTACGTTTGCGCCAATAATTTTCTTTTATGAACTACGTTTGTGCTAGGGATGGGGAAAAAACGCGAAACAGTTTCGACGAAACAGTTTCACGAGAAGCAACGTTGAAACAGTTTCACTTAATCTGGAATAGCTGTTTCAAAAAAACGAGCAAATGAACGAAATGAAAAGAAACCCCCTTAGAAAACGAAACGGTTTTGCAACAGAAGCACAGGAACAGGTTTTGCTGAGGAGAACAAGAAGCAGTCTGAGGCGGGACGAAACCGTTTTGGTTTCTGTTTCTGTTATTGTTGTGCAAGCTTGCTTCAGTTCTTTCGAAACGCATTGACGCGGAAACTGTTATTTTGAAACAGTTTCCCCGAAACAGTTTCATTCTACGAAAAAACTGTTTCGTTTCATTTCTGAAAAGAAACCGAAACGCCCATCCCTAGTTTGTGCCGCTCCAAACACCTTAATTTGTGCCAGGTCTTCGTTCAGTAAGAAGCGTTCCTAAGTAGTAGGAAACCCTACAGGGTTTTTCTTATACATTCAATATACCTAATCGTGATTTTAGTTTTATCTGTACATAAATGTATAAACACAAATCATATCATATCATACAATAATATAAAATCGTGTTGGCCGACGGTACGTGGTAGGTGGTAGACGGCCGTGTGGTAGCCGTGTGGTAACGCGTTCCCGAGTGAGTTTTTTCACTTTCCGCTCGCTGGCCTTTCGAAAAAATTACGAAAAAATACGAGCCGTATAGATCAGAACTGGAGGAAGACGTCGGTCAAATCGTAAATCCGAAATTCGCCCGGGAAATTCGTCGAAAAATCGTCTTTCTCCCGTTTGTCCTACGTTTTCCACTTTCAACTCGCGCCAAAGGCCGTTTAAGGGGTCGAAAAAATTACGAAAAAATACCAGCCGTATAGATCAGACCTGGAGGAAGATGTCGGTCAAATCGTAATTCGGAAATTCGCCCGGGAAATTCGCCGGAAATTCGTCGAAAAATCGTCTTTCTCGCGTTTGTCCCACGTTTTTTCGGGTTCAAAAATACCCAGTAAGGAGCCGTTTTTTGGGTATGGTATCCGCGAGCCAAATGCGCACCAAAATATGGTCAATCCGATTCCGAAGTCGGATTTCAAAAAAACCGAGGGGGAGGGGGCGAGTTCACGGTGAGAAGACAATAATTGTCTCCAATTATTGGATCGTTTTAATTCGGCGCGCGCCTTTGAAAGGTGTAGGAGGCGGGCATCTTTGGGGGGGGGGGGGGGGAGGAATTTTGGGAAACGGTTCATTCTACGCTAATTTCGGATATATTCTGGTGTGTGGGAAGACGATTTTACGGCCAATTTTACACCCGTTGAATTTAGCGCATTGAGCGACTGTCACTTGGTGGTGACGCCCGGGTCAAATAGCGTCGTTGCCCCGGGTGCATCACGTTGCTCGGTGATGAACGGAGTGCAGCGAATATTATAGAAAAGTGCATTTCCTATTGCATAAATGGCTTCGAAAACTACACCTCACTCGATCCCACAGCCCCATCAAAAAACTCCTCCCGCAGCCCCATTTTAGCCCCATAGCGCCCCAAGGGTTTTTCCTGTGAGTTTTCAAATTTGATTTGATTTCACTAGCACTTTGACAGGGGGGGCCTTGCTTCGCTCGGCCGATCATTTGCTTGGCCAGGGGGCTCGCTTTGCTCGGCCACCCACATAGGTAGTTCTATTATTATCGAGGGAAGGCTTTTCAAATTTGATTTCACTAGCACAGGGGTGGGGGCACTTCCTTCACTCGGCCGATCATTTTATCAGCCAGGGGGGTTGATGTTGAAGGAGCAGTTGACCTTGATGCAGGGTTATGAACGTGTCCATCGATGCTACGCACCCCACTAGGGGAGCGAGCGAAGCGAGCCAGAGAGACTAGTTTTTCATAAAATGTAAAATTTTAAATTCATAAAAGTCGTATTTAGACAAATAGTCGTCTGCTCATGAGTGCTCAGCCCTGAAAAAATTAGAGTGATTAGCTCCGTGGTGTGGGGGGGGGGGGGGGGGGGGTGAAAAGAGAGATTATGTACTCCCCCCAATCCACACCTCTCTCGCGAGGATGTAATTTCTTCAGGAATAAAAAACTTCATTGTCGAAAAAGCGAGAAGAAGGGGTCTGAGGCCAGGTGAGAGGACGGGGGTTGGCTGGCTTTAGACAGCAGGGGATTTCTCCCTAGTCATCGGTCCAGAACTGGCCCAAATGTAGGGACATTTTTCCAATCTGATTGTCGCAAACGTGTGCCTCTCGCCTTCCCATACTGGCGCAAACGTAGTCGTTTCTTAATCTGACTGGCGCGAACCTACGGTAGCCCGCCGTTCTATTCGAATTTCCCGTTCACATTTCCCCGTTCCGTTCAGCCTGCGACTGCAACGACCAGCGGTACACTGGCAATTGCGCCGAGGGCTCAGGCCAGTGCGAGTGCAAAAGTAACTACGTCAAACCGGACTGCGACGCGTGCGCTTTTGGGTTCACGGATTTCCCGTCTTGCGTCCCTTGCCAGTGCGACGTCCACGGAACTCTGGGAGCCATTTGCAGCCCGGTGAACAACATTTGTCCTTGCAAGGCGGAATTTTTCGGAGACCGCTGCGACGAATGTAGCAATGGATATTACGATTTCCCCGAGTGTAAATGTAAGTGACGTCACACCGTAACTGGTTTATTTTGAAATTCGTTTTTTATAATAATGTATTTTGTGCTTAGTGTGTGATTGCAACCCTGTTGGATCCTTGAGTGATGACTGCGACAAGAAGTCTGGGATGTGTGAGTGTAAAATGAACTACGCTGAGCCCAAGTGCGCAAGCTGCTCTGACGGTTTCTATCAATTCCCAGAATGCTACGGTAAGTCTAAAGAAAGTTAGCTTTCTAGCTGTCCCGAAACTGATTACTGAAATCTTAACGCGTTCGGGTTGCAGCCTGTTCGTGCGACGCTCGCGGGACTGTTGACGGGATTTGCCACAAAGACAACGGCACCTGCTTGTGCAAAGAGGGTTTCGACGGGCCCCGGTGCGACCAATGCCTCCGAGGCTTCAAGGGTTTCCCCAATTGCGTGCCCTGCAACTGCTCGGAAATCGGCAGCTCTTCCAATTCCTGCGACCTTTCGGGGAAGTGCTCGTGCTACGAGAGATACTCCGGGAAGACGTGCGACCAGTGTTCGGCCGGCTTCTACAACTATCCAAAGTGCTTAGGTTGGTACTCGTCTTCTTTTAATATGTACTTGAAAACGACTAAATGAATCTCTTGTTTTGGGCCAATGCACATTTTGCTTTTTGCAGAGTGCGGTTGTGACCCGCAGGGCAGTTATGGAAGATCGTGCAACGACGACGGATATTGTACGTGCAAACCGGAATTCGAAGGCAAACTTTGTAACCAGTGCAAGGAGGGATTTTACAACTACCCTTTTTGCGAAGGTGAGTCCATTTGCACTATCCCTAGATACATAATTAGGTCTAGCTAACAATTTACTTCTACTTCCTTATAGAAGTAGTCTTAATTGTACTCATCTGGAAACGTTGAGCTAACTGAAGGAAACTACTTGATAATTGGTCTTGTAAAAGGGCTCGTGGGAATGGTCAGTATCGTTTGCTGGTGGGACAGGAGGCGATGGCCCGTGTGTATGGATTTCTTTCAGAGCAGATGACTGTTGCCGAGGGGGTTTGGCAGGGCACTGCTATTACTATTTACTCAGAGCAGAAAGTTGGCAACTTCAGCTGGGAGAGCCACCAGCCTTGGTCACTGCATTGCTCCTCGTAGTGAGCGGAAAAGAGGAGGCTTCCCACCCTATGAGGGAGCAACCTATCAATGCCCCTTACATCGGGGATGGACCCCAGGGCATGTGAAGACGACTATGGGAGCTGTAGGCTGACCAGCTGTTGTGACCACAGTTATAGATAGAAAGCCACAAATCTAGAGAAGCTGGAGACATGCTCCAGTCCTCCCTCACGCTACCAGCGAAACCCTCAGCCAGAGCAGTCCTTTCTCTTGCAAATACCTGGCAGCTCTGAATCACATGCTTCTCTGAGCTCTCTGTAATACCTCACTGAGCTACAAAAGCCGAGCCTCCTATGGAGGCGAATTCAAAGGTGATTTTCCTGGTGGAATCGGCAGCACACTCCTCCTTCCACTGGTAGATGCGCAGTACATCCTGGCACAGTTTGGCCCAAGAAGGCCGAGGCTCAAAGCTCCACAGCATGTGATAGGGGCGTCCCTCCTGAATCCTGCAAACTGCAAAGCGGAGGACTACCTCCAGGCAAAACAGGTAAACCCCCAGTGAGGACCGTCCTTTAGGATCCTGACACTCTGACAGGGCTGTCTTCTATGCTGACCTCACCCTTCTGAAGAGGTCGAAAATCTCCTGAACGGCAAAGGAAGATCCCTATCACTCCCTTCAATGCTTACATCCTTTGAGTATCCTGCGTTGCCCTTCGCCAATACAGACTAAGTGTGGCATAGCCCATCCGCTCCTGGAGCATCAATTTACGTCACAGTTTACTCGAAGCAGGTGTTCAAGGAAGCCCTAGATGACTGCGATGTTAATATCCCCGTTAAAGGAGTTCTTGAGCCCAATCTGCTGTATGCTGAAGGCCCAGTGCTGCTGGCCCTCTCAAGACTGAGTTTTTGGATAGGGTGACCTCTGTCTGCAGGAATTACAGCCCGGCTACTAGTATGACCAAAATTGGTCATCAATGGTTATCTCGACGGCAGCAAATAATGGCAGATGATTGAGCCTCTTTGGAGGGGAAGATTTCCAGTTAAACCCGGCTCTTTTCTTTTCAGCTTGCGATTGCGTCCCGGCCGGAGTCACCAAGAACTTTTCTGGTTGCGGGTCCCAAATTGCCAAAGGTCTTCTCTGCGAATGCAAACCCCGAGTCACCGGGAGGAGATGCAGCGAGTGCAAACCGCTCTACTGGAACCTGAAGGAACACTATTCCGAAGGATGCGATGGCAAGTGTTGTTTTAAAGAGCCGTGCTAGTGCATTTTCCTCGTTTCAAACACAGCTTTCTCTTTTCAGATTGCGATTGTTTTCCTCCCGGCGTCATGGGCAACATTGCAGAATGTGACGACAAGAACGGTGGGCAGTGTTACTGTAAAAGATCCGTCGTTGCTCGTAAATGCGACCAGTGCAAAGATGGGAGTTACAACCTTCAAGAGAGCAACATTTTCGGCTGTACAGGTAAATCGTCATTTTGCACGTTTCGAAAAATTTTGACTTGCGTCTACGTCAAACGTTTTTGGTAGATTGCGGCTGCGATATCGGTGGAGCGCTCAATGCCATTTGTAACAAGGAAACCGGCGCTTGCAAGTGCAAGAACCGCATCGAAGGGCGAACCTGCAACGTACCTTTGGACCAACATTACTTCCCCACTCTGCACCAACACAAGTTCGAAATGGAAGACGGCGTCAACCCCGAAAACTCCGCCGTGCGGTTCGGTTTCAACGAAACCGACTTCCCCGGCTTCTCGTGGAAAGGTTACGCCTACTTCTCCCGGTTCCAGGTAAGAACGGCGTCACGGTGTCCGAAATTATTCCCGTTAACTTCAGTTGACTTCACGTCTTTGCCTTAGGACTCGATCAAACTTGACATCTACCTGGAAAGGGCCGCTCTCTACCAAATCATCATCCGGTACGTGAACAAAGAGCCTGAACCCATCATCGGTACCATTTTTATGAGGCCCGTGAGCGACCCAGAACAAGTCTTGAAAGTGGTTTTCCCTCCTACGAACGAACCCGCCTTTGTCACCGTGTCCGGCCTTGCTGGCAGCGTACCAGCGCCCTTTATTGTTGAAGAGAGCAACGGAAAACAGTGGGAATTCATTTTAAACGTCGAAAAAGGTCTACTAGTGGTAAGTTCACTTTTTTTTTTAATTGCCGTTTTTACACTATTTTCAGATTTATTTTTATTAGGTATTTATTCATTTTTATTTTATTTATTTATTTTATGTTTATTTATAGCTATTTTGAATATTTTTATATGCATTATGTAATTTATTATTTTCATATAGTCTATATTTTATTATATATTATTTTCATTTTATATGTATTTTATTATTTTTGTTTTATTTTATAATTATTTGTTTTATTTATATTTATTATTTTCCACATTTTATATAATTATTTATTTAATATTTTCACTTTTTTTACCTATTATTATTATTATTTTATGAACTGAAAACTGGTAAATCATTTTAAACGTCGAAAAAGGTCTTCTGGTGGTTCACTTTTTTATTTTTAAATTACCATTTTTACAGCATTTTCGCGTTTATTTCATGTTTCAAGGACTACTTCGTACTCCTGCCGTCGTTCTATTTCGAAGGGAACATTTTGGTCGAGAAAGTCGAAAAACCGTGCGTGCGTCAAAACGCCATCACCAATCTCGGCCACTGCCTGTCATTCGCCTACCCGAACATCAAGAACTTCAACCCTTCTTATACAGAGGGCGCCACGCAAGACAACAGGGAGCCGCTCACTGAAGTTTTTTCGGACGAAGAGGTTAGATTTTGAGAGTGAAAAGGTGTATATAGGGGTAATCGTGGCGCCAATACCAGCTATCTCGATGTTTGCTATTTAGGGTCCTAGAAGATTCTTAAATCAATTTTCCACGATGAATCGATTAGTGTATTTTTATTTGTAAAAGCCTCAAACCACTATTCTGATCAATTTGATTCTTTAAATTATTTGGCGTTTTCCCCCCATAGAGTTGTGGAAAATATACGATGTTAATTTTTTTTTTTAATTTCTTTACAAGTTTGATGACTTGGACACAATGGCTTTACTCAACAAAAACCAGCCGGCGATCCACTACGATTTAAGTCCAGGGAAAAGAGAACCGTTCGTGCTGGTTGTTGAATATTACAGCCCGGCCGATACAAACGACACGGTCGACGTCGATCTGGACCTCAACGACTATAACCACGTAGAACGGGGGAAAATTCACTTGACGCCGTGCCGGTACGCGTGGGTGTGTCGCCAGGTGGTACTCGACAGTGCTGGGCGGTTCGGGTATTTCAACCGGACTTCGGACAAGACCACAGTGACGCTGAGGGTAGGTACCGTCGATGTTGCCTGATGGTTGTATGAGCTGTTCGTTAAACTGATTTTGGCGTTTTTTTTTTTAGCTCCCGGATGCTGACACCGTTGACCCAATGGAGAGACCCGAAGTGGCGATATATTCCGTGACGGCGATCCCTGCGAGCGAATGGTCTTCCGGATTCATAAAACCCTCGCCCGAATACGTCAAAATCAACGGAACCAGTCAACTGGCTTCCTTCCTACCGACCGTCGATTTGAGAAAGGCACGTAGTCAAAGTTTTCACACCTTTTGGTTTATTATTCTTGGAATAATACACCTATGTTTTCGCGACGGGGGTCGACGACTCCGATCGGCCTCAAAATGTGACATTATCCGTTTCAAGAGGTCTACATTCTAAATCCGAAATGTCCGTCCGCCGTCCAGGCCGTTTTGGGCAGTAGGATTTTTTTTTAAATCTGAAATTTTGACAAAATACTTGGTTTACCATCTAGTTGTGCCCGCAAGGTTTTCAGTCCGATCGCCCAAAGCCGTGGGGCGCTATGGGGCTAAAATGGGGCTATGGGAGGGTTTTTTTTTTTAAGGCTTTTAGCTATGGGATCGAGTTAGGTGTCGTTTTCGAAGTATTTTTGGACGCAGAATCCATTTTCGGGGGTCACGGAACGATCCGATTTCACTGTGGCGATCTATTTGGCTTTCATGGGGCTAAAAATGGGATTTTTAAAGGATCCCAAGAGGTTAAATATTTTTCGAGTAAAATATAAAGAATTTTTGAAAAAAAATTCGAAATAAATTTTTTTTTAAATTTTTTCCATTGACACAGAAATAATTTTTGCACAAGTAACCTATATCAAAGAATCATAAACCCTTGTGTAAAATTTGCAGCGTTTTTAACACAGAATGTGTTTTTTTCCGAGGGTCTTGCGGTTTGAAAATGTTCGTCCGTCCATCCCAGGCCCAAGCATATCTGCTTCTCCGCCCTCCTTCACGTTCCCTCACCCGCTCAACCTTGCTCTACTGTTTCCTGGTGGCATCCCTCTGAGCCCTACCTTGCTCTTCTACCACCCTTGCCTGCTATTCTCTCTGCCCTCCTTCACGTACCCTCTCCCCCTCAACCACTCCACTTTACTGCTGAAGGATTTATACCTGTGTGGGGGTGACAGCCCCCCCCCCCTCCGAGAACTCTTATTTAACCCCACCCCACGCCCCGAGTTGATCCCCTCGCTGGAATTATCGAAAAGCACATTTTGTGTTTCATTGGTTTGATTCTTGATCATAACATTAACAATCCGGGGGGTCTGGGGGTGTCCCCCTGTACTAAAGTAAAAATATAGTTAACCATATCTACATAGTCACATGACATTCTGCCGCATAATAGTCACAAGCGGCAATACAACGCACATTCGGCAACGTTTCTTTCTTTTTTCTCTCTCTTTTTTCAGTATTAGGTTGAACTTATGGGTTAATTTTTTTTTTTTTTTTTTTTCAGATTGAAATCGAAAATGAATCTGGCGTCAACAGAACGCTCAATATCCCAGAAAACCTCAAAGACAAGTCCGTCGGGTTGGTCACCCTGCATGACAACCCAGACGGAGTGTCCGTACCGGGCAAAGTCATTAACCCGGGAAATTTCATCTTCATCGCTCATTACTCTCAACCCTTCCACCCAGGTGCGCTATACAAACTCGTAAAAAGCCTCTAAGTGAACATTGACAACTACATTGTCACTCCCTGAATAGTTCACATTTTGTAAATTTGTCCAACTCTTTTTTTCAGCATTCAAAGTAGACGTTTCTGTAAATGCTAGCGGTCAGATCACTAATGGCACGTTGCAAGCTGATCACTGCCCTTCCAATGTTGGGTGTCGGGCAACACTGAATGATCTCAAAGGCGAACAAATATTTCCCGTTACGGATGAATTCATTTTAACTTTCAAAGTAATTTATTTCACTTATTATTTTTTAGTATTAAATGTGAAATTGAGCACGTTTGTATTTGTTCTTTTCTAATTTATTTTATTTATTTAGGGGCGTCCAGACAAGTCTTTGTGGTTGGATTACGTTTTGATCGTGCCCGAAGGGAAATTCAAAGATCAGCTGATGACTGAAGGGCCAGTAAGCAACGTTGACCGGTTTCGGGAGGAGTGCGGCCGGAATCATTACTACGTCGACCCGAACAATACATCAGGTTTGACAATACCTCGCAATAAAAAATATCCCCCAACACAATCCCTTCGTGACAAATATTCTGTCAAGTTTGACTTGGGTGAACGTTGGTTTCGCTTTTATCCGAAAACGTTCACAACGCGCGAAGAGCGGAAGCACGTTTTTTTCAGAACGTTTTCGGTTGTAGCTCAGAAACTATTGGTCCGATTCCAAATTTCTTTTTTTTCTCGTGAAAGCTGATTAAATTCCCCGTCGCAGCTATTCCGTGTGAAATTTCGATTTGAGCTTTGATAAGGGAGGTAAAGAAGAACGTTTTCTGAAAAACGTGGTCGTAGATGGTCAAATTTCTTGTTTCCACACTTTTCGACAAATACTAACGGCACTTTTGTTGTTTCAATAGACATGCAATGTGCCGTTACGTATATAAAATTTAATCAGCTTTTTGATTAAAAAAATAAAACTAAGGTCGGAGGAACCGTTCCCGAGTTATAGGTAGAAATGTGCAAAGAATCATGTTTTATTCACAATTTGCCACTTCTTTGCCGTGCCTGCCCCTCCCTCATCAAAGCTCAAATCGAAATTTCACACGGAATAGCTGCAATGGAGAATTTAATCAGCTTTCACGAGAAAAAAATAAATTTGGAATCGGACCAATCGTTTCTGAGCTAAAACCGAAAACGTTCTGAAACACGACGTTTTTCCGTGCTTCCGCTCTCCGCGCGGTGTCAGATTGGATTGTTATTTACGGCTGTAACTTAGCAGCTATTCGGTCAGAGAAACACGTGACTAGTGAAATTGTCATACGGTGTCATACCGTATGTGGGGGTTCGGGGGACCGATTGTGGGGTTTAATAGTGTTTTTAGGCTTCGGAAGTCTGGAATACGAAGATTTTGGCTTAGTTAGAAAAAATTGTCAAACTTCAGCACGCTCTAGCGGCCAAACGGAGAAAGCTAACGAGGCGTTTTTGGTTTCATTTTCTAGGAAATTTCATCAGCTTTAATTTCGTATAGAGTAGTCATGTCGCTAGGAAGCATGGTTTCCGAGTTAATGGCAAAAAACCAAACATTGTATGGTTTTTTTGCCATTTTCATGGTGAAGCCATATCCGAATCTAGTAGATGACCAAATTTGCGGATTCAGCACCATCAAAAACTACTTTTGGACACCTAATGACTGAACTAATTAGATATCAGTGAATATGTAAGTAGAGCCAGGGTTGCCAGACGGGAGTCCGCAAACTTGCTCCCAGGAGCGCCCTTCACTGGTGTGTGTGATCGGGTTGAAAACCTTGCGGGCACAACTAGATGGTAAACCAAGTATTATGTTAAAATTTCAGATTAAAAAAACCAAGCAAAATATGACTGGGCAGCAGAAGATGAAAGATTTCACACCCCCCCTCCGCGCATTGCATAATATGCGTATTATGAAATAAGGAATGAACGTGCACCCGAATTTCGGGTTAAATCATCCTGTGACATGTTGTTAGATATCAAAAAGAGAAAAATACATCATTTCTGTTACAAAAAGTCTTTCGCGTAGTTTATATTCATCTAAAGTTTTTCTGGTTGGTTCAAAAAGTACGTGCGTGACGTCACCTACGGACCTTCTAGTTTGACGGCCAGGGTTGCGAGTTTGAAGAGCTATAAAACCTGTTGGAAGTGCTGTACAACTTGCTGAAGCGGTACAGAACCAGTCTGAAGGTGTTTAAAACGCATTTAAAGTCCGACGGAACTGCCAGTTCGAAGAGCCGTAAAACCGGCTTGAAGGGATTTAAAACGGTTTGAAGAAGACAAAACTGGTTAAAGAGCTACCGAACTGAAGGCTATAAAACTGGTTTGATGACTTGTAGAATTCGTCGCAAAGCTGAGTTTTAAGAACTATGAAATTGGTCTGAAAAGCCAAAAAACCACTTACAAGGGTAGATCTAGTTTTTAGTTTTTGTGTTTAAATTTCAGTAATGTGGAAAAACTGTGCTTGTCGTTATTCTCGGGGGTTATGTGCTATTTTTCTCAAAATGAATCTGGCAACCCTAAGTAGGTAGGTGCCATTCATATTACCCCCGGCTCGTACTTCATTCAACCAATTTTCTTTCCAGAATTTTGCCGCGATTCCATTTTCACCGTCACGACTCAATTCAACAACGGGGCGCTCCGGTGTACGTGTAACCCGTTGGGGTCGAAAAGCATCAGGTGCAATCAATTCGGCGGGCAGTGCGACTGCAAAGCCAACGTCATCGGGCGGAAGTGCGACAAGTGCCAGACTGGCTACTACGGCTACCCCGAATGCAAACCTTGCGATTGTACGAAGCGGGCAGCGTGCGACGAAGCAACGGGTAAATATTTGGCCTGGCTCGTCGTGGGATGCGATGGACGTGGCTAATGGCGCCTTGTATTGTTTCAGGTGCGTGCTCTTGTCCGCCAAACGTTGAAGGCGAATTTTGTGAAAAGTGTAAACCGCACGCGTTCGGCTACGACGTGATTTTTGGGTGTTTGGACTGCTTCTGCGACCCGCTCGGAGTCAACGGGAGCCTACAGTGTGACGAATTTGATGGAACTTGCAAGTAAAGATCTGTGCAAGGACTTGGGTTCTCAGGTTCGATTGGTTTAATATTGTCAGCTTCATCTTTCAGGTGTCGAGAAAACATTGCCGGTCGAACCTGCAACGCTTGCAAGCCTGGTTATCACGGGTTTCCTGCCTGCGAGGAGTGCGACTGTGATTTGAGAGGAACTACGGAAGGAATTTGCGATGCGGTAAAGCCTTGTCTTTTGATAGTAACTGAGGGTGCAGTGCGATCGACTCCCGTCAGACAAGAAAAGTGGCCGTATTCGATCGCCGCTAAAAGGTCTGTGATCTGCTCCCGAAATTGAAAGAGCACCTCCAACCCATGGAAGCGTTCTACTCCCCTTATGTTAACAAAATGGCGAAGATTGTTATCTTGCTTCCAGGGCTGTCCAAGGCTTGCCACGATGGTTCCAAGCTTACCAGATTCTTTCAAATCATGCCAGGTTGGTGCCAAGCTGGCAAAGGTTTCCAACGGTTCCTGAGACGGTCCCGAGCTGGCTAGGGAGTCACAAGCCTTGGTATCCACGCATTCCAGAGCTGTCCAAGGCTTCCAAAGCTGGTCCCTAATAGGCTACTGGTTTCCAAGGCTTGCCAAGATGGTCCCCACCTTTCCTGAGCTGTCCAAGGCTTGCCGAGCCGCTCTCAAGTAGGCTAAGGGTTTCAAAGGCTTGCCAAGATGGACCCAAGTTTTCCAGAGCTGATCCCAAGCTGGCCATGACCTCCACTCTTTCCAGGCATGTCCAATGCTTGAAAAGCTAGTCCCTCTGGACATTTTGGCAGCAATTTTGTGCCTGGGCGTCGAACGCCGTTTTATCTCTTGTCTGTAAAGGGAGTCATCGCACACCCCGGAATCGATCGCCGTTTTAACTTGGTCCAAAACGGGAGTCGATCGCAATCCCCCAGTAACTATCACTCCTGTTCACTAGGTTTAATTTCATATATTAAATACTATTTTAATTTTATTAAACAGGACACAGCTGATTGTCTGTGCAAAGACAACGTCGATGGATCTGTATGCGACATTTGCAAGGAGGGGTCGTTCAACATTGATGAAAACAACTTGAAAGGTTGCACGGAGTGTTTCTGCTTCAACCGTACCAACATTTGCTCCAGTTCTCGTCTGTACAGGAGCCAGGTAACGAGCGCGATGGTTAGTTTGTGTTTTCCTTGATGTGCTTATTGAAAATGTCCACTTATCAGTTGCTAGACCTGAATGAATGGAGTGTGGTGACCATACGCGTCAGGAAGGTTCTGAATATTACTGAACAATCGACGGAAATTGAGAGAATCGAAGACTCATTGGGGATCAACTTGATAGCGCCAGAGCTTGCCGGGCAGCAAGTGTATTTCTCCGTTCCGGACTCCTATCTGGGTAACAAACTGGTCTCGTACGGTGGCAAACTGTCGTACATGTTGTTCGGCACTACAGGGATTTCAGGTGAGCGAAAGTTCCTTCCGTCGAGCTGTCTCCCCGCTTTGGTTGCAATACACGTTTCACTGTACAGGCAATCGCGTTGGCGGAGCTGACGTGATACTGAGCGGCGCCGGTCACCATTTGCTCCACTACTCCATCGAACTCCCTCGCCCGAATTCTCAAACCGATTTGTCCGTCGTCCTAGAGCCGGCCAACTTCCAATTTATCAACGGCCTTCGAGTGAGCCGCGAGCAATTCATGCAAGTTTTACAAGATCTTCAAGCCATTTACATCCGAGCCTCGTACTGGGAAGAGAGTGCCACTACCAGGTAAGCGCCAACGAAAAATTCTGACGTTTTCCTGAATTTATTGGCTTGATATTCAACCGAGTTTGATGTTGGTGGGCTCGGAAAGATGCCATCAAGAAGCTTAACCGGGTACGTGTATTACGTACCCTCTCAGAAAATATGGTTCTTGGAAAACGAGTCCGTCCGAAAGCCGTGTCTAACACCTGTGAAATCATTGTTCGCATCAGCATCAGCAAAGTGACGATGGAATCGGCTTCGGGCAACTACACAGATGGCGCCGACTTGGCGACTTCCGTCGAAGAGTGTCAGTGCCCTCCGCAGTACACCGGCCTGTCGTGCGAAGAGTGTGCCGACGGGTATTACAGGTCGTCGACCGGCTCTTTCGGCGGGTTCTGCGTCCCCTGCCAGTGCAACAACCACGCCGACACTTGCGACAAAGTCACCGGAGTGTGCATTGTAAGTGAGCGGATAACAGACAATTTTAAATGAATCACTTTTACGTGCTGAGAGTTACAACTCGCGTTTCAGAATTGCCAACATGACACAATCGGAAACCACTGCGAGCAATGCGCCGAAGGTTACCACGGAGACGCGACTTACGGTACTCCTGATGACTGTCTCATCTGCGCCTGCCCTCTGCCCATCGCTGGAAACAAGTCAGTTCCCAATGATACGTTTTGGACTTGCCCCGCCGTCGCTTGATATACTTACGGTTTTGTTTCAGTTTTGCGAGCAAATGCGAGTTTTCAGAAGACGGTCAGAAAATCAGCTGTGAGTGCAAACCGGGCTACTACGGTGACCGGTGCGAGACGTGCGCTGTGGGCTTTTACGGCTCCCCTGAAACGATAGGTCAGTTCCGCGTACTGCAAACACTTTCACTTTCGAACACCCTAACGTGAACTACATTCTAATTCACAGGCAGCACCTGCCAAACGTGCAACTGCTCGGGCAACATTGACGTGGCCTCGAACAACGGCTCCTGCGACTCGGTGACAGGCAAGTGCGAAGGCTGTTTGCACAATACGGCCGGCCCCGCGTGTAACTACTGCAAGCCCTGGTACTACGGTGACGCCGTCACGCTCAAAAACTGTCAAAGTAGGTCGTTTTCCGTACAGTTTGAACACAGAGCTTGGAACACGGCTGATATCCCTTTGTTTTCAGGTTGTTCGTGCGTAACCTGCGGAACCTTCAGGTGTGACCATTCGTCAGGATCTTGCGAGTGTAAGGCTAACGTCGAAGGGGAAAAATGCGACCGGTGTATCGAAAACCACTACGGCTACGACACTTGTCAGGTTAGCCTCAACTCATTGAAATGAACAGTTTTATGGAAGTCCAACCGATCATATTCACCATTTATTTGCTCTGGAATATGATTTTCTAGGGTTGTCGACCCTGCAACTGCGCAGAGGCCTCCGAAAGCAAGCAATGTGACGATCGAGACGGCAAGTGCCGATGCAAACCTGGCGTCACTGGAACAACGTGCAACAAATGCGCTGAAGGGTACTACAATTACACTTCCGAAGGATGCAAAGGTACTTCAAACATTTTGAAGGGGACCTTCTGCAAGATACAAACAATTTTTCACGCATTTTAGGACCCAATAGTAAAATTATGTTGCCTTTTAACCTTTGAAAACAGCATGCAAAAAGAGAGTGCATTAACGGGTTTGGCATCCTAGAAATGATTTTGCGTCCGAAATTACACCTCACTCAACCTGGGATAGTCGGAAATTGCGCTCAGTGGGCTTTTTGGACGTAAAATTCGTTCGGGAATCCAAATTCGCAAAAAATGTAGAGGTTCTCATTTAAAATGAGAATGTTGGGCGCAAATGCGCCTATTCGGGCGCAAATGCGCCTATTTGAGCGCATCTCGGGGTATTGGTAAAAAAAGCTGCAAATTTTACACAAGGGTTTATTATTCTTTGATATAGGTTACTTGTACAGAAATTTAATTCTGTCAATAAAAAAAATTAAAAAAATTCTTTTTTTTGGATTTCTTTTTCAAAAAAATTTTTTTGGGGGGATTTTTTTTTTTTTTTTCAAAAATGTGTTTTTTCAAAAATTCTTTAATTTTTACTCGAAAAATATTTAAATTCTTGGGATCCTTCAAAAATCCCATTTTTAGCCCCATGAAAGGCCCTATAGATCGCCACAGTGAAATCGGATCGTTCCGGGACCCCCAAAAATGGATTCTACCTACGCCCAAAAATACTTCGAAAATGACACCTAACTCGATCCCATAGCTAAAAGCCCTCAAAACACCCCTCCTGTAGCCCCATAGCGCCCCACGGGTTTCGGCGATCGGACTGAAAACCTTGCGGGCACAACTAGATGGTAAACCAAGTATTTTGCCAAAATTTCAGATTTTTAAAAAAATTCCTACTGCCCAAAACGGACCGGACGGCGGACGGACATTTCGGATTTTGAATGTAGACCTCTTGAAACGGATAATGTCAAGTTTTGAGGCCGATCCGAGTCGTCGACCTCCGTCGCGAAAACATAGATGTATTATTCCAAGAATAATAAACCAAAATTGGCGTATTTTTATCGCTTACCTACCATTTCGGAGGAGAAGGCTTGTGACATAATCTGCCAGTTACATAGATAGCCATAGACACGTTCTGAATTAGTGTTATATATATATAGTATTATAGTCTAATATAATATTTATAAGTAATAGCGATCCACCCTAATGGTCAATGTTGTTACTGTTATTGTCTTTTCCTCCAAATCCCAGTCTGTTCGTGCAACGAAGGCTACTCAGAAGGCGTTGGATGTGACCCCGTGACGGGAACTTGTCACTGTTTGCGGGACGTCATCGGCGAGAAATGTGACCGCTGTCCGCACCGGTGGGTCCTCGTCAAAAGCGAAGGCGGGTGTTTGGAGTGTGACAAGTGCGCTCACGACCTTCTCGACGAAACCGACAAGATTGACGCCGTTCTGGAGCCCATCAGCGTCGAGTTTGAGGTTAGGGAGGTGCACAAATCGATATTTTTCCTAGATTTGTACGGGTTAGCTCTACCGTCGCTCTTTTTTGCAGTCGGTCGCCCTTTCGCATTTCTCCAAGCGGCGCCTCATCTACATAAACGAAACTGTGGACGTTCTGCGGCCTGTTGTGGCCAACTTGAGCGCCAACCGTGTTGACATAGTGCCGCTACAAGAAGCCGTTGAGCAGCTCGAAGATAGCGTGTCGAGAAACGAAGACGATGTGAGTAGTGACGGTGGTATTTCAAACATTTTCCATTCAGACGTCGACTGATGTTATTACCATTCCAGAAAGACAGAGCCCGCTCTAAACTCAACAACACGATCAACACAGAATTGAACACGAACGCTTTGATGGCTGCCAAGGAAGCTGTCGAGGTGGCCAAACAAGCGGTGAAGGAGGTGATTGCCATTGCAGACAACTTTGACACTGGAACAGGTTAGCAGAGCTCCAGACATCCCCCCTCCCTTCCTCATTAACCCTTAACACACTCATCCCTTTTCCAGGACCCAAATTGAGCATCTCCAACCTTGAATTCGATCAGTCTCTCAAAGAAGCCAAAGAAATCCTTGAGAAAGTCAAAAACGATCTGGAGGAGGTCTCCAAAATCGGCGATATAAAGGGCGAAATTGAAGACACCCATCTGGTCAAAGCGAACAAAGCTCTCGAAGGCATTCTGAAACTCAAGGAGCCCGTTGACCTGCAAGAAAAGGCTTTGCTCGATTTGAAAGACCGCATCAGACTACTGGATGAAAAAATAGCTGATCTGAAGAATCATTCAATCAACGCCCTCAAGAAAGCTGGCGAGCTTACTCAACGAACCAGAAAGCAAAAGTACGATTTACCCTTTCTACCGCTTATACAATTTAAACTATTGTCCTAAAATTGTCTACCTTCCAGGGATCTGGTAATCCCCAAGCGTTTCGCCAAAATAACCGAACTAAACGCCATGGCTTTGAAGAATTTGGAATCCACCGACGAAATCCTCAAAAACGTCTCCGTACTGCTGTCCCAGTCGAATTTAAACCTACAGGAGAATTACACAGGCAAGTTCACCCAAATATTCGACACCCCAACATTCCCGTATCGACTTTTTAAAACGTTACGCTTTTGCAGCTCAAAAAGACGATTTCACCAAAAACAACGACCTCCTCGAAGAGCTTCTGAACACCAAAATGAACCTTCAAATTTTGGACGAGTTGCGAGGGCGAGTGAGCGACGGCCAGCAGTACGCCGGCCTTTTAGAAGGCCAGGTAGGTGAACACAATTTAAACCATATTTTCGTAGAATGATCGCATTTCCCGGTTCAATACAAATTTGTCGATGATAATGTCAAACACGTAACCTGCCAATAGCTCGTGATAATTTCCATCATTTTGTTGTGATAGTGAATTCCAGATAATATCTGGAGAATCGTTTAAGAGCGGGATTCATAGACGTCACTCAAGTGCAAGTGCGCCCTAAAGTGAGCTCCAAAGTGAGGATGCTCGCATCACGCTATTCAGTCACGTTTCAAGGACATACATTGGAGCTCTTTCCAATGATAATCCAAGTGCACACTTTAGTGCTTTCATGAACCAAACTTGACCGTTAAGTGAAGTGTTACCCTCGACTTTCAGGCGACAAATCCCAAGTGACCTCTCGAGGTCCTTAAAGTGTGCACTCAGCCTTTGTTTTTGCTGATAAGTTATCAAGAAACTTTTTTTGGCGGTTTTACATTCTCAAAATCCTTTTCCTTCCCTTTTTCCCCACAAATGTCACTTTTATTCTTTTCTCTATTTAAAAAATGAAGAACTTGAGAAAAATTAAAACAAATCCTCCCAACTCAGTTATCTAAATGCAAACTTTGAATTTAGTTTGGCGATCTTAAATTATTAACAATGGAACTGTGGTTGGTTTTAGGCGAGGGAACTTGAGCGGTTGAGTAGAACTAACAGAGATGATACGAAAGCCGTTCAAGCGTACAACAACATAGTGAACGTATTGAGGGATGCTCTCATCACGGCGGAGATGGCTCGAAACGCTTCTGACACTGCAGCTGAAAAAGTAAGGTGAAATCGACGTCGGGTGAAATCCTCGGGTTTTTCGAGGCTGACTCGGGGGCTTTTGTCGTTACAGTCGTCCGGCATCGGCGAGAGGGCCATGACAGCTGTGGAAGACTCCGTCAAGTTGAAGGAAGTGGCCGACCAAGCGCTCGAAAAGGCTGAGGAAGTTGACGATAAGTTGAGCAAGCTCGTCAACGACATTCAGAGGCTGGAAAGGACCAAAGGGGAGATGTCGGAGGCGGTTTCGTGGGCGGAAAAGTGAGTTGTAGTCTTCGTAAGATGAGCACCTAGTTATGCATTTTGGGGAATCACCCTCACACGGGGACTCTGTACCCGGAGGCATCCCGCGATTGTCCCCCCTCTTATCCAAAATGGAGCCTTTTCTTGACTAAAGGAAAGGATGTCACTGGAAAACTTCGATAACCACGCTATCAATAGGGCGAGCACCAATCTCCTCCGGGCTCATTAATTCCAAAGGACAACTCCTCTGGTTATGTTTACGTTTCAAGGGGTCTACATTAAAAATCCGAAATGTCCGTCCGCCGTCCGGGCCGTTTTGGACAGTAGGAATTTTTTTTCAAAAATCTGAAATTTTGTCAAAATACTTTGTTTACCATCTAGTTGTGCCCGCAAGGTTTTCAGTCCGATCGCCCAAACCCGTGGGACGCTATGGGGCTAAATTAGGGCTACTGGAGGTTTTTTTTAAAGGCTTTTAGCTGTGGGATCGAGTTAGGTGTCGTTTTCGAAGTATTTTTGGACGTAGAATCCATTTTTGGGGGTCTGGAACGATCCGATTTCACTGTGGCGATCTATAGGGCTTTCATGGGGCTAAAAATGGGATTTTTGAAGGATCCCAGGATGTTAAATATTTTTCGAGTAAAAAATAAAGAATTTTCGAGAAAAAAAAATCCAAAAAAATTTTTTTTTTTAAATATAAATTAAAATATTAAATATTTTTTGAGTAAAAAATGAAGAATTTTTGAAAAAAAAAATCAAAAAAAAAAAATTTTTTTTAAATATAAAATTCAAAAAAAAAATCGCTTAATTTTTTTCATTGACAGAATTAAATTTCTGCACAAGTAACGTATATCAAAGAATAAGAAACCCTTGTGTAAAATGGGCAGCGTTTTTTTTTCTCTAATCCCAAATCCTTCTTTTTGAATGACAATGGCGCTTCTCGGCCTGCGGCATGATTTTGAACATGACGCCTTCGGAACTCCGCCCATCACACAACTCCCATTTAAAATTTAATTTAAGAACAGACCCACATACAGGTACCCAAAGACCCACACCGTGGGGTCAGTTCCCATTTGGATAATTGTATTGCCGTTTCCCACTCCCAGCGCAATGGACAACATCACGCCGCAAGATACCGACAGCTCCATTATTTCGAGCGCTGAGAGGAGTTCCGCCACCGTCGACGAGATCAACGATCAACATGCTGACACGTTGAATTCCATCAAAGACCTGAGAGATTCCGCTAAAAAACTCGTCGACAACAAAGCGGACGGCAACAGTGCCGTCAACCAGTCAACAAATTTCTGTAAGTTCCTTTCTGACAGTCTTCATAAAAAATTTCCCGTTCTCAGTCGAATTTTTCCCGTTGCAGTGGACGAAGTCGCCAAAACCTTACCGGACGTGTCCAAGTCTGCGGAAAGACTCACTTCCCGCCCGAAGAACCTCAAGAACTTCGGAGACAACCTGAAACAGGCTTTGGCCAATTTGAAAAAACAAATCGACAGAGCGCGCTACGCTGCCAACAAGTAAGCGGCGGCTTGTTGCGGTTCGGCCGGCGCGACATTGTTATTGACGCTGGGTATGTTTCAGAATCAACGTCGGCGTGTCCGTCGAGCCAGATACCTTCCTCGAACAGAAGATTCCGCAAAGCTTGCCCGAACAGGGCATCAACAACTACTTGTCGTTGTTTTTCAAAAGCAGCGTCGCCGACGGCCTTCTGTTGTTCCTCGGAAACGAGAAACCCGTTGAGAAGCGAACGAAACGGACCATACAAAAAGTAAGAACGCACGAATTGTTTGACTCCTCTCTGTTGCAGTTTCGCTTCACATTTTGTCTTTTGAAGGGTGACTTCATTGCTCTGGAACTTCAAAACTGGCAGCTGCGCCTCACCGTAGATCTCGGATTCGGTCCTACGAGCATCGTTAGCGACAAAATGATCGGCGGTGATCACTGGTATCAAGCCGTCGTTGAAAGAACGGGAAAAAGTCTACGTCTGACGGTGAACGAAGAGTCCAAAAACAAATCGACAATATCCTACATCAAAGAAGGACTCGTCAAGGGCCAAGCAACTGTTCTGAATATTGACAAAAGTTCGTCGAAATTGTTCATCGGAGGTGAGTCTTGTTTAGGGTAACTAAAATGAGATGAAACAAACAGTGTTGCTCAATTTTTGCTGTTTTAGGGTTCAAGCCGGATTTCAACCACCCGTCTGCCGTGCACTACGAGTCTTTCAGGGGCAGAATAGCGGACGTCGTGATTGGCGATAGCGTCGTCGGCTTGTGGAATTTCGAAGATAAAAACAATATCAAACCGACTAATAGAAGGTTTGATTTTTCAGCTATAACTGCCGTAGTGGTAAAAACCAAGTCACTTCATGTTGGTGTTCATCCGTAGGCAAGAATTGGAGAAACCGGTGGCTTCGACTGGGTGTCGGTTCAACGGCGACGGATGGGTGGCTTTGGAGTCGAAACAGTACATTCGGGCGATGGAGAGAAAGTCTCAGATATCCCTGGACTTCAAAACGCTCGCCAAGGACGGCCTACTTTTCTTGTCCCACAACGGCTCTACTTATTTGTCCATCGAGATTCGCGAAGGGAGGATTATATACCAGGTATGGTGCTCATCACGGGGATTACAGCTGGTGTATATTTCGCGTTAACGATTTTGTATCATTTCAGTACGATTTGGGCGGCGGGAACGTGTACGTCATCACGTCGAAATCCTTCAACGACGACAAATGGCACCACGTGGAGGTCAGCCGGGTGGACCTACGTGGTCGGCTCAGAGTTGACGGCGACGATTATGGCGGAGAGACCGCGCCTGGTGACAACGTTCGTCTGGTGGTGCGTAATACGGATAATGGGCTAAGGGAACCGCATCTCGACTGACATTTTTTTCTGAAAGAACTTCATAATTTGTAACAGTAGTAGCGCGGGAGGCTCAAGATTCCGTCCCGTCCTCTCATTAAAAGCGCTCACCAGCTTAGCAGAAGTATAGGACTCCGTCCCACCTAATCCTTACCAGCTTATGAGGAAATCAAGATTCCGTCCCGGTCAGAAATGTGAAGGGGCGTTCAGGGCACGACTCCGTCCCGAGGTTGTAGGGAAAATATATCATGAAATGTTCAGTTTTGCATTACGATATAATAAAGTGTCAAGAGGGCTCTAGTATGGGTAGGTATCAAACCTCATACAGCGTCAAGGAAGGTCGTTGTAAAAAGACATTGTCAAAGAAAAAAGAATAGAAAAAAAAGACAGAAATTGTCACCAAGGTGACGGTGAAACGCTTCACAGCAGTTAGTGGTTTTGTTTAGGTCGGAATTTTGGTCGGCCCACAAGGTAGGAGGATAACTTGAAGATGAGTGCACATAATTTTTCTCTAAATATTTTATGAATTTGGTGGCTCCGCTACTCCTTAAGGGCTTTTCGGCTTTCAACTCAGTATAGGCGAGAGATACATCGCTAGGTGGCAGAAACATAAGACCAAAAAACGTTTTTATCCACAATCCCAACGTGGTTTTATCTTTATAATCAGAGGATAACCCTGAACTCTGGATGCATCTCCACCAGGCCTGGCACAGATGAAACCTGCATGCAAATAACCGGACGGTGGGCCATGTCGCTTTACATGCGTTCTGTAACGCATCTTCTAGATCAGTTAAAATCATACGCGGCCTAAGGGGTAAATTGTAGTTTGAGCAGATGTCATCGGCAACACCTAAAGCTTGCTTGTAACTAACTTCTTTCTTGTCAGGTAGCAAAACAAATACTAAGGGCACATAATTCCCGTTGAAGTAGCCGTGGAGAGAGAACAATTGCAAGAAAAACTTAGGGCAATATTGAAACGTCCCGTCCATATAGACTACTTCAGAATTGCACAGAGCTTCGAGATTCGTGATAGTGCTGAACACGACTAGATTCAGTATATTTTCATTAATCAACACCATATTTTCTTGTTTTGCCGTCATCATGTTCAGTGTATTTATCGCATCGTGAACTTCGTCAATTGACTGAGGTAGGCGCGGATGCAGTTTTCGTCGTGCTGTGTACATACTTTGAGAGATTGAGCGCAAATCGGACGTCTGTAAGAGAAAGAAGGAAAAGGTTTTGCTTTAGAAGAGAGCACATTTTGAAAAGCACTGAAAATCCCTGATTCTAGCTATTTGTCTCGATCAGAAATTTCGGCTCTAGTAGGTATAGGTACCTGCAGTAAATCGAATCTTGCACTTTACTCGGGCGGGTCCCCATCCACTCGGGACTGAGTGTTGACAAACCTTTGAGTCGCTCTAATTGCACACGGATTACAGCCTCGGATTTAATGGGGGGACGGGGCGGAAGCGCGTTTTGAGCTCCTACAATAATTCAAATTTCCAGGACACTGTCGACATTTTCAATTTTGAATTTGTGGGAATTGGTATCTCGAGGGGGGGGGGGGGGGGGAGGATGGGCTCTCTCATTGGTTGTTCGTCGTCGGGGACAGGCTGTATTCATGGCCCCCAACAACAAAACCAAAAAGAAGAAAAAAGATAAAATTTGGCCAGCTCCTATTTAAGGGGAGGAGTCCACCCTAGGAGTCTCTCCATTCACCTCACTCAATAGCTCTTTGCGTACTGATTCTAAATATTTGAGATTTTTACCACATGTAGCAGGGACTTGAAGGTTTCATATGAAAAAAAAAAAAAAAATTGAAATCGTCCTATTGCAGGCCTTGTAAGTTTTACCAATTTAATCACGATTTTCGCATTTCGGTACATGTATCTACATAACCACCCACCCGAATGAAAAATTTCTTTCGTCCTTTCATTTACATTGAAAAAGACTACAAAACCCTGCAGTCGTATATTTTATATCGGGTCTGTGCGATTTTAGCCGGAAGTGGGAAGGTTGACTCCGTTTTTGATCACCTAAAAGCCGCGACTGTGTAAATCCTGGTACACAATTTACAAATCTAAGTCCCGCGGCTTTTTAGCTGATTTCATGACAAAAAATATGAAATCAAAATTGTTTGAATCGGCCCGTTAGTTGGGACGCAAGTTGTACCGAAAGGTCGAAAAACACGACTTTTTAGGGAGGCAGTTCAAAGTTCCCACAGCCAACACGACCTTCTCCGAGGGCGACCGCAACTGAGCTCTTTTGCCCCATACTCTTTTGTTGTTCTTTCTTCTTTGATAAAAGAAGAAGAAGTTATGTATGTTCTCCATTTAGGAAGGTTAGGAGAAAAGGAGGGAACTTATCAGAAAATGTATAACAACAGCAACACTTACCAAATGTTTCCATTATTGTTTTTTCTGTGTATTCGATTGTTTTGATCTCGTTTTTGGTTTATTATTCTTGGAATAATACACCTATGTTTTCGCGACGCGGGTCGACGACTCCGATCGGCCTCAAAATTTGACATTATCCGTTTCAAGAGGTCTACATTCAAAATCCGAAATGTCCGTCCGCCGTCCGGGCCGTTTTGGGCAGTAGGAATTTTTTAAAAAATCTGAAATTTTGACAAAATACTTGGTTTACCATCTAGTTGTGCCCGCAAGGTTTTCAGTCCGATCGCCCAAACCCGTGGGGCGCTATGGGGCTATAATGGGGCTACGGGAGGGGTGTTTTGAAGGCTTTTAGCTATGGGATCGAGTTAGGTGTCGTTTTCGAAGTATTTTTGGACGTAGAATCTATTTTTGGGGGTCCCGGAACGATCCGATTTCACTGTGGCGTTCTATAGGGCTTTCATGGGGCTAAAAATGGGATTTTTGAAGGATCCCAAGAAGTTAAATATTTTTCGAGTAAAAATTAAAGAATTTTTGAAAAAACACATTTTTGAAAAAAAAAATCCCCCCAAAAAATTTTTTTTGAAATATAAAAATCCAAAAAAAAAATTTTTTTTAATTTTTTTTATTGACAGAATTAAATGTCTGTACAAGTAACCTATATCACAGAATAATAAACCCTTGTGTAAAATTTGCAGCGTTTTTTTTTTTTTTTTTTTTGCACTTCCGCTGCCCCAGAATGTCTGATTTTTTTACTGTGTGTTTTCGAAAGTGTCCTGGAAATTCGAATTAAATTGTTGGGGCCCAAAACTCACTACTCCTGCTACAAATTATGAAGTTCTTTCAGAAAAAAATGTTAGTTGAGATACGCTTCCCTTAGCCCACTCGAAACACTTGGAACTTTCCCCGAGTTAATTTACAATCGTTCGATTACAGATGCCCGGAAAGTTCTACTTTGGAGGAACTCCAGAGCCGCACGGGATCCTGGAGGTGACGAATTTCAATTTTGACGGCTGCATTGATCAAGTCAAGTTTGACAGCGCGGCGGATCTGAACCAGTACTCGGAGTCGTTTGGAGTGAAACCAGGTTGTCCTGAGAAGGTACGTGTGGCCGAGGATAATAAGTGCGAACCAACTCTTGGCAGCCTAATACAGAACTGTGGCACTAAACGTTAATTTCAACAGGTTGCCAGCGTTGTGTCTTTCGAAGAAGGCGCTCACGGGTATGTCCTCTGGCCGAACGTAACGCGCGCTGACGAGCAGAACCTGATGGAGCTCATTCTACGCTTCAAAACGGCATCTCCGGAAGGTTTGTGTTATATTTAGCAATTTGTTTTCATGATTGATAGAAAGAAATTTTCACCAACTGACGGTTTAGGTCTGCTGGCGTACGCACAGTACGATCAATCAAGCATCTCATTGAGGTTGCGGGACGGCCAGCTGGTTGTCTACCACGGGACGGTTCAGCTCTTGAAGTCGGAAGCCCTCACACCGTACAATGACAGCGAATGGCACGTCGTGTTGGTCGACTACGGCGACCAAGACCTCAAAGTGATTGTCGACGATTCTGGAGAGTACACGTGAGTGGAGCGAGAAAAATCAAATCGGGCAGACGGGATTTTTTATTCACTTGTATTTTTTAACGTTTCAGCGTCGACAATCCACCCCGCGTGAGGATGCTCCACGGCAACCTGTACTTCGGCGGGGTGCCGTCCGTCGTCGACGCCGAAGCCGCCATATGGCCTAAGTACGCCGGCTGCGTCAGTGACGCCACACTCAACGGCGTCATAATCAATTTCGGCAACCTGACCGAAGTGCCCAACGCCATTGTCGGGAAGTGCGTTCTCCACGGGCGAACACCCCACGCCAGGCCGCTCCCACCCTCACATCCTAAACGTCAGTCGCTCTAAAATACGCCATTATCACAACCTACCGGGTTATGAACGATATTATTACCGTTTATTTAATTTTCAGCGCAACCTCCTACGTTGGTCGAAGAAAAACCGACGCCCCCAGGTAAGGCCAAGGCTTCCCCTTACAGCTCATATCACCCCAAAAACTCTTGATGGATTGAAATGTGTTTTTTTTTTTTCCATCAGTTACTGAACCACCGCCGCCGGTTAAAATCTTCCGAGAAGACAACAAAGACTGCAAACTTCCGCTCTATCCGGAATCGGGTCAGACCATTGAGGAAACCGGACTCAGACTTGGTGAGTGGCTCTTTGCAACCCCATTAAGATCCAATAGGGCTCGAAACATGGGATGAGTCTCAGAATGCTCTGGTGGGAGGGGCCCGCAATCAATCGGCCTCTAGTGGGCTCTTTGAAAACGTCGAATTTCATGATACATTATGAATATTATTCGGGTTCAGTGCCCTTTAAAACCCCCCTGATTCACAGTTCAAAAATCTGTTTAGTTACGCAGAGCTATTATCGAAATTGTTGATATTTTGAACTGAATGCGGGAGCAAGTTAAGTCACAAATTGTCAAAAAATCGTTCAAGGCGCTCATTGGCGATCGAACCAATCTGAGATTTTTTTTCATTCGTCATGATTCTTTGACATTGCTAGAATCACAAACGCCTGAATGTTTGAAAACAAAAAAAAAAATAAAAAAATAAAAAAAATAAAAAAAATGTTTTTCTTCCAATTTTGGTTTATTATTCTTGGAATAATACACCTATGTTTTCGCGACGGGGGTCGACGACTCCGATCGGGCTCAAAATTTGACATTATCCGTTTCAAGAGGTCTACATTCTAAATCCGAAATGTCCGTCCGCCGTACGACGCACAGTGGGGCAAAGCCGGAAAAAACCCTCAAAAACGAAAATTAGTTTTGCGAACTTTTTCCGATGGTTTATATATGTTGAATAGTTGTAGAATGCATCCCTGTAGCCGTTTTCCTGGAAGAATTCATTTTCAGCTTGGACTGAGGGGTACAATGTGGAGTTTTTTGAGACTTCGAAAATAGTCACTTATAAACATAAAGTTTGGAGTATTCGTGTGTGTTCATTTTTGAAGATAGAAATCTGAAATTTTTTGGGCGTGTTCCTGATATATTAAAGAAAATTAAGAACCTTCAATCCGCTTGAAATACCATGCTCTTCATGGGGGGCTGAATCATTTAGTAATTAATCGTGTTTTAACGAGTAATCTCGGGTTTCTAAGCTTTCAAAAAATGCTCCACCGTGCTCCGCTCTGGCAGGGCAATTTTTCGATTGTAGACACCCTAGGGAAGCTCTTGTAAAAATTTCAGCTGCAATCATTTGCAATTCTGGACGCAGGATTGATTTTAGTGTAAAAAAACATGGCCGATTCAGCCGCTTTCGGCAAGATAAACGAGCTTGATCGAATATAAGGTGCTTACTCCGTAGCTGGAGGTTTACAGTAGAAAATTTGATCCTTTCACATAAGATGTCATTCCCAGACCATTCATTTAGTCAGTTCAATATCCTAAGTGGTCGCCGCAACAATGCCAAGGCTCATAATTCAATATCGCAAATCATGCGAGGTTTTGCTCAACGGTGCGAATTTGGACCGTTTCGTTGCAGGTAAATTGGCTGATTTTATCAGGATTTGTCATTAAAATAATAATGTAGAACGGCTTATCTCAAGCCAGGTTGTTCAAGCAAGTATTTATCATTGTACCAAATCTCTGAATGATTCACAAATAATTAAAAAAAGCATTATTATTAAATTTCAGACAAATTTGGCGAGAAGTTGAATGAAACTAAATTGAACTAGATCCTAGTGACTTCTGACCCAGTGGTTAATAATACAAAAATTAAATATAATAATACAAATATAAATAATAATAGAAGCATAAATAATATAATAATACAAGTATAAATATAAATAAATATAATAAATAATAATGATGATTTAATTTAATAATTTTAAATAAATTAGATTAAATAAATTTTAAATAAATAATAAATTTTATTATCACTAATGTTTGTAACATAGTCAATTAGTCAATTCAACTACCCTGACTAAACAGTACTATTCTCATTAATTATATATATAAGTTAAAATGTACTTAAAATTTTTCTCAAGGGATTGTGTACAAATATTTGGACCTTGGAGAGTTCTCTCTTCTACTCAGCACCCCAGAAACTAAACTGTTCTACCTTCTACTTTTAGAGCATATTGCGATTGACCCACTACAGGTCAATTGACCCTGGGCTATCCTATATATTATATATCATATATACATATAATCCTATGAAATTTAATATTTATAATCGATTGGTGACATTGACAGCTTTGTACCTCATAATGGAATTGAATTATAGTGAGTCAGTGGGTCAATTGACCCATGTGAATTCGGTCAATGTGACCCAATGACTACGTACAATGCGTAGTGAGACTCAAAGACCACGTGTAATTTTTTTGAGATTTTTAAAGGTGTATCTAGAGTTTTTACAGGGTTTTTTCCGAAAAACAGCCGTTTTGCCCCACTGTGCGCCGTCCAGGCCGTTTTGGGCAGTAGGAATTTTTTTAAAATCTGAAATTTTCACAAAATACTTGGTTTACCATCTAGTTGTGCCCGCAAGGTTTTCAGTCCGATCGCCCAAACCCGTGGGGCGCTATGGGGCTAAAATGGGGCTACGGGAGGGGTTTTTTAAAGGCTTTTAGCTATGGGATCGAGTTAGGTGTCGTTTTCGAAGTATTTTTGGACGTAGAATCCATTTTTTGGGGTCCCGGAACGATCCGATTTCACTGGGGCGATCTTTAGGGCTTTCGTGGGGCTAAAAATGGGATTTTTGAAGGATCCCAGGATGTTAAATATTTTTCGAGTAAAAAATGCAGAATTCTTGAAAAAACACATTTTTGAACAAAAAAATCCAAAAAAAATTTTTTCATTGACAGAGTTAAATTTCTGCAGAAGTAACTTATATCAAAGAATAATAAACACTTGCGTAAAATTTGCAGCGTTTTTTTATTTATTTACGGGTCGAGCCCAATATAACAGAAATACATTTAAAAGTCTGACAGCAAGAAGAGTCGCTAAAAAAAAAAAACCGTATACAGTAGGTACATACTAATGGACGGTAATAAATTGTGCTGATTCAAAGGAAAGAAATTAAAGCTGGAGATGGTGCTGAAGGAGAACGTGCAGGGCTGACTTGATAGCATGAAGCGGCTGATGAAATAGGTCGATTGAGGGGTAGTTCAATGCGAGGAAATTTGCGAAGCGGGGCAGACGAGAGAGAGAGGGCGATGCCGCAGGTAATTTGTGGCCGAGAAAGGCACAGCGGGAACCCAGACGAGGCCAACCTTGCGCAGGAGAAGAGGAGTATGCAGACGGCCAGCCAGGAGACCATGGAGGAAAGAGATGTCCGCGATGAAGCGCCGATCGGAAGGCCGCAAGAGCTCAAGTCGAGCGCCCAGGCCAGCGCAATCCAGCTCCTCCCTTGGGATACCGCAGGAAGGCACGGTGCACACGCTCCAGGCAGTCGATATGACATTGGTAGAAGGGGCTCCACACCACAGCCGAGAACTCCATGACAGGTAGAACGAGCGCTTTTTAAAGAGTAATCAAGGCAGGGACACTGTCAAACTCCCGGGCGCTGCGCTTCACAAAACCGAGAGCCCGGAATGCACGGGCCGCCACCTCCGCTATATGGTCGCTGAAGGTGAGCTGAGAATCCAGGAGAACACCAAGATCACGAACACTTCCCAACCTAGCCAGCCGCACACCCCCAATCAGGTAGTCATGAACATGAGGCAACAGGGCACGAGCAAATGTTATGGTGGAGCACTTTGACGGGTTAACCTCTAGACCGCTTCCAGCACACCAAGCCAACAAGCCATCGAGACATTCCTGAAGGAGCCAGCTGTCAGACGGGGACTCTATACGACGGAACAGCTTGAGGTCATCAGCGAATGGGCTTCTTGAAAAGGTCTGAATTCAGCATTTCTGACAACATATTCGGATTCAGCACCCTTTAAAACCCATACACCCCAATTTTTAGTTCGAAAATCCGTTTAGGTACGTGCTGAGCTGTTTTCGAAATGTTAGAGATTTTGAAATGAACGCCGGGCAAATTTGACGTCACACCTCGCCAGGCTGGGCGTCGAGTAGTTGGGCACTGAGCCGCCAGAGCGCTAAATAACAAATCTGAACAGAATCGGAATAAAAACACTCGGCCCAGGTCGATTTTTGAATAACCTTCTTTGATAATAACCTCGATGCTCAATTTTCGAATGACCTTCAATAATGATTAACCCGATTTTCGATTTTTGGGGTCGACTTTTCGCGTAGCAAAGTTGGCTGACTTGCGCAGATGAGAGAGAGAGGGATCTCCCGGCCAATCAAAAGACGACGAAGCAGCCCACGTCATGTACCCTCTCTAGACCTCGGAATTCAAATATCATATTTTTCCTAAGGCCCTATAAATAATTGAAACGGGGTTTCAACAATATGGACCCGTTTTCGTAACTTTTGAAGGACGACCTTTGCAGGAAAAACATTTTCAAAAATCATTCAAGGAGCTCATTGACAATTATTGACAAATTTTTGCACAAGTAACCTATATCAAAGAATAATAAACCCTTGTGTAAAATTTGCAGCGTTTTTATATAAAAGGGGCTCACATACAAAGCAGGTTATTTTGGTCCGTTCACATTGCTTTAATTTAATGATATATCGATATTTTATCTCCGATATATCGATACGTCGTTAGCAACGTATCGACGTCACAAATATATATATTTGTGACGTCGATACGTTGCTAACGACGTATCGATGTTTTGAAAAATTCTGCCTTCACTTATGCCTTCATAAGAATGGTGCCTGTACTTTGACGAAATTTACTTCAATGCCTATTGCAGGAGCTTCCCCGAACGGCAGGATCGAGTTCGTCAACGTCCCAGCGAAGATCAAGTCCAAGTACGATTTCTCAATATCCGTCAAAACGTCAGCGAACGAGGGAGTCATCTTTTTCGCGACAAACCCGCGATCGAACGATTTCATAGCTGTTTTCCTACGAGACGGAAAAGTGAGTTTTGTTTTTATTATTTTTACTCACCCCACAAATAACACAGGAGTAAAAGTTGTGATTTGATAGGTTTTTATGCTATTTAAGCTGCTTATGGATTTAAGCTTTTAGGTTAGGTTAGGGTTTTAATATTAGGTTACGTTAGGTTTTGTCGCTTGTCGCCTTCATCCACAAGCCCATTTAATTTCCTCGCAATTGAAAAGAAAACTAATTTTTAAATATGGTTTTTTCGTTAAGGTTTCAACTGATTTTATAGATTTCCGCGTTTCAAATGTGTTTGCGGTGTTGTCTGCAGGTCCACTACGGATGGAATTTGGGCTCTGGCGAAGCCTTCCTTGAGTCGAACGACATAGTCAACGACGCCAAATGGCACACGATATCGTTCAAACGGCAGAGCGAAAGCGGGACGCTTATCGTCGACGACAGCATCAACTCGGAAGGGAAATCACCCGGGACGACGAAAGCTCTTAACGTGTCGACGCCGTACTTCGTCGGCGGGATCAGCCCGGCGGTACCTCACGACAAACAGGCTCCCCTCAAGGTAGGCTCGTCACCGCTAAATTTCCGGTCTCCGCCTTGTGCTTCTTTCATACGATGACACTTTCAGGGCGTCAACAAAACTCTCGAAGGGTGCGTCAGAGACATCAAGTTGAACGGGCATCCGTTGAACCGCGAGAGGAAGCAGAGGCTCGACTTCGGCGTCATCCCGTGTTCGGACGAGTACGAGGACGGAATCTACATCGCACCAGAGGGAGGTTACATCGAGCAAAGTACGTCCGTCACAATGCCATCTTCCCTATTACACAGATACCACCATTTTATCGAATATCAATTTTGGTTTATTATTCTTGGAATAATAAACCTATGTTTTCGCGACGGGGGTCGACGACTACGATCGGCCTCAAAATTTGACATTATCCGTTTCAAGAGGTCCACGTTCTAAATCTGAAATATCCGGGCCGTTTTGGGCAGTAGGAATTTTTTTTTTTTAATCTGAAATTTTGACAAAATACTTTGTTTACCATCTAGTTGTGCCCGCAAGGTTTTCAGTCCGATCGCCCAAACCCGTGGGGCACTATGGGGCTATGGGAGGGGGTTTTTGAAGGCTTTTAGCTATGGGATCAAGTTAGGTGTCGTTTTCGAAGTATTTTTGGACGTAGAATCCATTTTCGGGGGTCCCAGAACGATCCGATGTCGCTGTGCCGATCTATAGGGCTTTCATGGGGCTAAAAATGGGATTTTTGAAGGATCCCAGGAGGTTAAATATGTTTCGAGTAAAAAATGAGGAATTTTTGAAAAAAAAAATACAAAAAATACAAAAAATTTATTTAAAAAAATTGTTTTCTTAAATTTTTTCCATTGACACGGAAATAATTTTTGCACAAGTAACCTATATCAAAGAATAATAAACCCTTGTGTAAAATTTGCAGCGTTATTCAAATCTCATTGAAGACGATTTTTTTTTTTTTTTTTTTTTTTTTTTTTTTAACCGGAACGATGTGAAAAAGATTACATATTGGAGGAAGAGTTCTTGGGGATATCGTGCAGAACATTAAAATTTAATGTTCTGCACATTTAATGTTCTGAAATTTTCAAGCCCAACGGGCTCTCGGAAAAGGTGGAAATTTGGCATTTCTAACAACATACTCAGCACCCATTAAAACCCGCATACACAAATTTTGAGGTCGAAAATCCATACAATTAGTGCAGATTTTATAGATTTTTTTTTTTTTTAAGATTTTGTGCTGTAAGGGGAAAATATTACGTCACGCCTCCGTGCTCGCAGTGATGTTATTAACCAACGCACACGACACGTTAACCATGTTCAAATCATTTTACGTATCCAATAACCATGGATCGCTAAGTGAATTCATTGGGTTGTCTGGGGATGAAATATCGAAAGAAAACTATCAATAATCGATATATCAATGGATTAATATCGATAGTACCGATATATCGGACTGTGGATAATTGATGTATCGCCCCCAAAAAAATTCATTTGTAACCCCTAATTCACAAAACTCGTAAAAAAATAAATAAAATTCTCGAAAAATTCGCAAAACTGGATAACATTACTCACGTCACACACATCGAAATCGTAGGACTGGGTTGGTGGAACAATAAAAACTAAAATGAAACAATGCTGCATTTTATTGTTTATTGAATTTGTCAAAATATGTCCTCATTTTACAAATTCATCAGGAAAAAATTATTCACGACAAAAAAGTAGATGAAATTCAAACGTATTTAATAGTATTTGAACAGAAGAAGAAAAAAAAACTGCGTTTATTTAACAAACACAAGTTTGAAAATGGGCTGCGCCCGTCTGCCAGAGTTTACATTAATAAATTTCATTGATTAAGCAATTTATTGAACCTCGTGAGTGTTAATGGCGACGATAACAAGAGCAAGGGGTCATCGTGGCAGTCGGTCCCAATTAAATTGTTCGACCAGCTCCGTCCTGTATTCCATGCAGCCTGGCAGAACCTGATAATCAGAATTATCTAACCAGAGGCAGATAATCGAATTTCATACTAAGTCTTAGTGTTGACTGACGAGAATTTGAAATCGTTCCGTAAGAATTTGACCAAATCCGTAGTTATTGTTGACGTAAAATGAAAAATCAAACCTGGTATGTAGGCGGAGTTACTTCTACAGCGACGAAATATCGGTTTACCTGATACAAAATAGAGGATTTTAAGGTCCAATGAAACCCACATACATAAGGGGTGAACGGTAATAATTTAGTTACTTGAGCCAAAATGAACAGACTGACGCTCTCTGTATTGACTCCAAGCTGCCTCTCAATTGGAACTAACGTAGCCCAAGTAAGATTTTGTTGTCCTTTTCACTCTTTCAGAGAGGGTATTCAACGTCGGGAGGGAATTCCTCATCAAGTTGGAGATCAAACCCCGCGTCATCAGCGGTGTGATCCTGGCGATCCACGGCGACAGGGACTACCTGGTGCTCGAGCTCGTCGACGGCGTCCTCACGGCGAACATCTCCTCGGGGAACATCCCCATCATCAGTTCCTACGCCGCATCCAACCCGAGCCTCCTCTGCGACGGCAACTGGCACACCATACAGTGTAAGTTCGAATAGGTCTCAAAGCTGACATTTGCAAACGTTCATTTTTTTTCAAAAAATTGACTTTTAACCCAACTGCCGTTCCAGTGTCCAAATACAAACACGTTGTGCAAATAATTGTCGACGCCAACAACACCAAACCAGCTATCGGCGACAGGAAAAAGCAAATCGCCATTCGGTCGAAGCACCCGCTCTACATCGGTGGCCACCCGACGATGAACGTGAAAGGTACCTACCACACTTGTCTTCATTTTGTCGACATCGTCAACTTTTTCTCTGCTTAACACACTTCCTTTCACAGGCATCACCACCGGGAAACAATACGTCGGCTGCATCCGTCTCGTCAACATCAACAACGTTCCAGAAACACTCAATTTCAAGGGGGCGGTCGGCAACGTCACACTCAACGCTTGTCCCCTCGTGTAAAAAATTGCAGTTATTTTTCCGTACCTACTCTAAAAATTGTGTAAATACTTTTTAATTAGGATAATGACGTAAATTAATTTTGTAAATAAAATCTGTCTTCTCTTTATTTTGTAGTTTCCTTTCACCAACCCATGTCCTCACTTGGGGGAAAAAAATTAAAAACAAAGTTTAAAAAAAAATAAAAAATAAAAATAAAAATTAAAGTAAAAATAATAAAAAATTAAATAAAACACGAAGACACGAGAGAACACTGACATACAACGGTAGTTCCAGGACAGATCCAACAAGAAGAACGCAAGGGATGGCCCCCATTCCTGCATGAACATTTCCCTCCTCTGGCCGAAAAAAAAAAGAACTGGAACCAGAACATGAAGTGACTGACAAAATCAATTATGGTGCTGGTAAAATGCAAATTAGATTAGAGCAGATTAGAGTTGCGCAAATTTGCACTCATTGAGAATTTCGCTCAATGGCGCTATCGGACGTAAAATTGACCAGGGAATCCGAATCCGAACATTTAGGGGTTCGGACCCAATAAACCCAAAACAACCCATTGGGTTTGAATTGGTGCCATGGGTTTGAACCAATGGGTTTGTACGGGTTGAGAGGGTTGTTTGGGTTGTTTTGGTTTGAATTGGTGCCATGGGTTTGAACGGGTTCTTAATGGGTTTTGAATTGGTTTGAATGGGTTGGGATCCATCACAGGACACCAAGACGCGGGTCAATCCAACCCATGGCACCAATTCGACCCATTCAAACCAATTCAGTTTAGTGAATCGGACTGTGCTGGTCCAATCCCCCCCCCCCCCCCCCCCATTCAAATCATTGGTCCAAACCCATGGCACCAATTCAAACCCATTGGTTCAAACCCATGGCACCAATTCAAACCCATTTAAACCCAATGGGTTGTTTGGGTTGAATGGGTAGCGCTTTCATTAATTCTGAGGCTCCTGGAGTGCCAGCCACCTGTACTTCCTGCAGCAATAGCCTGCTATATCGCTTAGCCTGATCTGGAGTCCTCAAGACATCTAAGCAGGCGTTTTGGTACAAGAATCGCGTGTTGAACCCAATTTTTTCCTCTGCTCGTTCAACATCGTGCAGGTTCCCAAGAAGTGGAAAATATCCTTGTCCACTTCCTCTTCGCTCTCTTCGCAAAACTCGGTGGTGACACTTAGCGTTAGCGCCTGACTGCCAGCTTCTCCCAAAAACTACCTCAAGAGGAACCGCCTCCTTGTATTTCACAGGCGGTCGTCCACTTGGGGGTTTCATCTAGGATTAGCTCAAAACGGAGGTTTTTCAATTGAAAACGAAAATTCAACATTGGATAGTGTATTTTTGATGTATCACAAACTATAATAAATCGATACAATAACGAGTGATGTACACAACAAGACAACAAAATTACCTACACCTTTCGTCCGTCACAGTCATACAAAAGCCCCGAATTAAATAACAACAAGAGTGAGCCACAAATGAGATAATCGCTTTCTGAAACGATTTTTTGAGCCTTGATAATTACTAAATGGCGTTCTTGCCCACTCACGACTGCGATGAGAATTAGGTCGATTCACAAAAATCTATTACGTGACGAGCGGGTCAGTGAGCATCAGTGGAATAAATATTTCAGGTTAAATCAAAGTGCATGGGGCATGTAATATAACAATTAGAAGAAGTATCCACTGTTATTATGCTGATACTTGTAGTTGATTGTTTTCACATTTCCTGTTAAGGTGAATGGTCTACCAGGTGTGCGGAGGCGCTAGTCGGTTAGTTGTGCTACGAGTCCACATAATACTACTAGCCTAGTGTACCTGTGTATGTTAGATGGACTGATGTCCATATCTGAATGTACAGTTCAGGAGTTGAGGTCTATGGGCTGAGTGCCGTCAGATGGGTGAATCGGACTGTCGTCCACATCTCTTCGCGTTTGGTGGTCGCTTCGCTCAGCCAACCATTTTATCCTGACTCAAGGCGTCGCTTCGCTCGGCCGACCATCCTGAAGAGTGTTTCGGACGTAGAATTTAACGTAGAATCCGAATCCGCGATAAAAATCCCCGTACAAATCCGTTCCGCCGTTTAGGAGCCTACAAGGCTCGACAGACAGAAACCCAATTTTATAGAAGTATAGATAGATTATAACATACTGCGTTATTATCCTTTTTGGAACTTGTGTTGTGATCGTAAGCACGGGCAAATTTCAAGGGGGCAGTGTCACTGAAAAATTCACCACAGGTGCCACTGAACTCTTCTGTGCCATCACGTAACTGATATCTGGATCGACGCAAAGGCTCCAGTTTCAGCTATCCAAACGTTTGAAGGAACAATCGAGTTCTAACTGGAGCTCGGATAAAATGGACGGTGAAATTGGAAATGCAACCTCATACGAGAGCCAATTTGTCAAATTTACAAAAAAATGCAGCAAATGTTCACACTTGGATACAATAATCTCTGGTTGAGCTACAGTGTATTGGCGGACTCACTAAACACTACTGAGAGGCATTCTAATTGTTTCAAAGTTTCTTACGTATTTTGATTTTTTTAACTCTCCTAAGTTGAGCTAAATTGGACAGTGCAAGGTTCCAGAGGATGTCGCTATAGGAGATGGGCACTATTTCGGATCTGACAACGCTGTTAATTTTCTAAATGAGCGGGGAGAAAATGCACGATTTATTACTGAAGCTTCTACAATGGGTTCCCAACTCAAGTTCACCAGGACCGCTTGGCTGACCGTTTTGAGGCTCAGAACCCCCCAAATGCCCAGAGGGATTGGAGTGGGGTTTGTTACATTACAGCAGGCCGACTCTTCGAGCCATTTCTCCCCTGGCAAAAACCATGTACCATACTAAAATATTTTGGATCGATTTGGATCAATCAGAAAGCAGAATGTGTTTTTCAGTAATTCCGCCGAGGGGATCGACTCGGGGCGTGGGGTGGGGTAAGAATTACCGCTCTCGGAGGGGGAGGACCGTTACCCCACAAGGGTATAAATTCTTCAGCAGTGCGGGGGAGTGGTTGAAGGGGTGAGGGTTCGTGAAGGAAGACGGAGAGGGTAGCAGGCAAGGGTGGTAGAAGAACAAGGGGGATGTCACCGGGAAACAGTGGAGCAGAGGAGTGGTTGAGAGGGCGAGGGGACGTGAAGGAGGGCGGAGAAGCAGGTATGCTCGGGCCTGATATGGACGGATGGACATTTTCAAACCGTAAGGCCCTCTGAAATAAAACACATTCTGGGTTAAAAATACCTTTTAGATTTCGAAATCTCGTTTGTTGTCTATCCTTAGAGACAAGAAGCTGCTAAACGCTGCTGTTGTACTATATTATAGTAAAAACCAATATTAAATAATGAATTCAAATAATTAATAAATTTTTACAATACAGAAAATTGTTATTAAACCCTTTTTCTTTCTTCCTTGGAGGAGTGCTTTGGTCTTTTTGAGCATATGATTGAGCATACTTATGTATTTTTCAATCCTATATACGAGGATCATCCAGAAAGTAAGTTTACATCGGCTCCTGTGGCGAGGGGGATTTTTTAAAAGTTGGTGCGCCTGGCTTGAAGGCGGGGTCATAATGGTCAGTTTGCTTCGTAGCGCGTTTCTGTAGACCGTTTTGATCAGTCACAGTGAGTTTTTTGAATGGAGAGGTCGACGCCGGTTCCCGCCACCTCTCGCCCGTGTGAGATCCGAGCAGTCATCCATGTTTTGGAATAGTGTCCTCTTGGTCAAATGTATGCCGAAAGGGACGACTATTAATGCCGACGCTTACTGCAATACCCTTAACAAACTCAAAAGGGTGATTCAGAACTGTAGAAGGGGTATGCTAACCAAGGGGATCTGCCTCCTCCACGACAACGTCAGGCCCCACACTGCTTGAGTCACCCAAGAACTTTTGACTTCTTTCGGATGGGACATTATCAACCACCCTCCCTATTCACCCGACTTAGCACCATCTGACTTCCATCTGTTCGGTAAATTGAAGGAGTTTTGGGGTGGAAAAAGATATGCAGACAATGAAGAGGTCCAGCTGTTCAGAAGTGGTTAAAACAGGTGACGGCGGAGGTCTATGACACTGGCATAAAAAACTGGTGCCCGGGCTACAGAAATGTAGTTCGACACGGGGACTAAGTGAAAAAATAGTTTATTATATTTGTGAAGTATTCTGTGAATTTCATTGGAATACAAGCATTTTTCGATTTAAAAAAAAAAAAAGTAAACTTAATAGTTGTCCCTTTCGGCATAAATTTGACCAAAAGGACACCTTACCGATCTCAAAACACGGATGACCGCTCGGATCTCACTCAGGTGGCGTCGACCTCTCCATTTAAAAGACTCACTGTGACTACACAAAACACTACAGAAACGCGCTTCGAAGCGAACTGACCGTTATGACCCCGCCTTCAAGCTAGGTGCACCAACATAAAAAAAAAAAAAAAAAATCCCCCTCGCCACAGGAGCTGTTGTAAACTTACTTTCTGGATGACCCTCGTAGGTACTGTCTTATTCAGAGGTTTTATCGATCCAAGCCCTAGTAAAGTAAACACTTCCTGTAAGAATCGAATAATATTCAAACAATCTATTTTTTAACTCTGACGTTTTTTCACTCTCATGAAATTTTGTTTCTGAAAGCTAAGTTGTTTCTGTTTCACAATTTATGGATTTTTCAAGCGAATTTGACGAACTTTCGTTGAGATTTCAAGGTCTGAGTAAAATTTTTGGCTCGCCCAGAACCTTTTCGTTCCAACAGGAGAGAACCACATGTCTACTCTAAGAGGATTTGTTAATACCAAAGCGAAATTGGCGCAGGCCGCAGACCGTTTTCAGGGCTTTGGATCGGTTGGGTGATTCTGATTGTCAGTAGTTCGGCTCTGGAAGCCGTCCCGGGATGTTGACTAGACATGAAGGTGAGAGTTGTGGAGCCGCGATCCACCGTCTAACCCCGAGTTTGCAGTAGGGAAAACGGTCGGCGTGGGAATTGAGCAAAGTCTGTAACCGCTACATAAAATTTTTTTTAACCTGGCAGAAAAGCGTAGCTTGTGATGTGGCCGATGCGGCGAAAAAGGACTGATTCGTGTTGATCGCAGATCTTGAGTGTTCCGGAAAAGTCCCAGAAAGCTCCTGAAATAGAACAAAGCGAATGAAGGATTTCACATGTTCGCCGAAGTGTACAACAGGACAAAGCAGTTAACAGCAACAACAACGTGCAGGTACCTGAATTTGGATCAGCCGGTGGAGGGCGACCTCTCCATCGACGCTTCGGGTCGACATCACGCGGGGTTGTTGGTCGTAAAGCGAGCTGAATCGTTGATGAACATCTGGTCCAAAACGTCCGTGAAATACCTGGCGGTATCCACGTTTGAGGCCTCGCTGGTACGGATGAAAGGGTGTCTCAACAAGGTGTTGTATTTAGGCCGTTGGCTTTCTTCCTTGGTCAAGCTGGTGGAACACGTCAGACGTTACATTCAGAAGTGAAAAAAAAAAAGCGTTGCCACCTGTGATTGAAGCCATGACAAAGTAGTCAACAGTAATTCAAAAAAATATCAACAGTTCATACAGCGTTAATTGAATCGTTGAAAAGTTCAGTGAAGCGTATGAAAACATCAACAGTCAATACCTTCTTGAATTGTGTTTTTCTTCACTATTATCAGTAAAAAACCTTGAAAAAACTATTCATTTTCAAAAGATATAAACATGTTTATATAAATACTAGCAAGAACCACGTGCTTCACATGAAACTGTTGCGAAACAATTCCGGTACCTACCCATCCTTTTTGCGTTTAATTATAATATAGGTAGGTAACAAGCTGGGAAACCCAGTCTTCGCCTGGTATATTGTGAACACGAAACAAAACTGAATATTTCAACATGAGAGATTTTAGCAGTGTACGGATTTTTAACATTTCCCGTTATTTGAATTGTCTCTTGTACTCTCTCTTGTTCTCTCTTTCAAATTTCAACGTCAAAGGGTAATAGGAGAGATTTTAGCTCTCTCAGCTGATCAGGAGAATTCCCGTCATTAGAATCGTCTCTTGTACCCCCAGAAGGGCTCCCAGGATCGCAAAAGAAACTGATACCCACCTAACGAAGATCTTCGAATAACTTCTGAACTGGTTAGCGCACAGAAATCGTTTTGTACTCGTTGAAATCAGTGTGAAAAGTTATAAAGATTTTATAAATATGGAAAAAATGTAAAAGCTGGAACGCACCACGTGTCGACGAAGTTGATGAACTCGGGAGAGAAATTGAGCTCCCGGTGGCTCCTCAAAGTCGGCGGGTCGCCGTTGACGACTTGGCTGAGCTGCTCGAAAACGGTCACCCACTTGGGGTAGGGAAATTTCCCGGTGGCCACCTCTATGAGAGTGATCCCCAACGACCAAATGTCCGACCTGACGTCGTACCCCGGCTTCTCCCTATGGGGGTTGATCCTCTCGGGCTGCGGAAGAAATTGGCCATTTTGATTTCACGTAGCGCACACAACTTGCATTAACACTTGAAAGGTTTCCTTACGGCCATGTAGGGTCGACAGCCGGCATCTCTGGTACGAGCGATGGAGTCGACCAGTTGACCCGAAATGCCAAAATCGCACAACTTGATGTTCCCGCCACGATCGAGAAGGATATTACTTGGTTTGACGTCTCTGTGGATAATTCTCAGCGTTTCCTTCAGGTAGTTGAGGGCTGTCACGGTCTGAAATGAATGATCAATTAACCGCATACCAAACAAGCTACGAACGCAGAAAATGAATTTATAGCTTACTGCGACTGAAATTTTCCCCAGGATGCTCTCGGGGATTTTGTGGTACAAGACGTCGTTGACGTATTTGTAAAATTTATCCAGTGAAGTATCCATCAGCTCCATACAGATCCAGCAGTCGCCCTAAAGCACAAAAATGACTCAATTAGTACTCACTGCGACTCAAGCAGTGTTAACAACAGCAGCATTATTACCTCTTTGAAGAGCGCTCCATAGAACAGGACTATGCACGGACACTCGTTGGAATTCATCACGACTTGAAGGTCCATCAGCAATTGTTTCTGCTCAAGTTCGTCAACGGTGGACCGTATGCGCTAGAAGAATCATTACCGTTGGAGGTTTTTGTTTCGATGTTTGTTCACAATCACCCCCTAATGGAACCAGAACTCACCTTCACAGCCATCGAAGTCTTACTGGCGTGGTGCACCATTTTGTTCACCGTTCCAAACCCACCACGACCGATCTCGCCCAAGTCGATCAGATCTTCGGAAGTGAAATTGTAGACCTGTAAAAGCGAAAACCCAGATCCAAATGCAAAATCATGCTGATGAAAACGGTAGGGGTAATTCCCGGGAATGGTTACAGTGAGAATGGTGTGTTTGCCAACGGAGGCGACTTTATACTGCCACATCATTTTTAACATACGAACTCAAAAATTACCTCGCTCGGCTTTACTTGGAGTCGCCCTGTTGAATGCAGGTTGCCATAAATGCCAAGGTTTTCCCTGAAATTTAAAAAAAAAATCAACAAAACGAATTGTGAGCAGTGGTTACTGGAACTACGGGCACACTGGGACTTGACAATAATAGACTAAAATTATCGGTATTATCGTCCTGACAAGACAAACGCAGCAAAAAATTTGTTTTACATTTTCTTTACCTATTGTTGTTTTGAACAAACAAATTAATTTTTTTTAATCAAAACCACTCCTTCAGACGATGGGTATCCGTGTGGATTCCCATAGCTTAAATGATGCTTGAAAATTATGGGTTTTTCTCAAACGACTCCTACGGGGTGCATTCGAACTCATGGACCTTGAAGGGGAAAAGAGCCAGACTCAGTAGGTAACCTCTGAAACCTCTGTCGTTCCTGAACCTGCCAATGTCATGTTCATCAGGACGTTAAATGTAAATGCCTCAGGAGGACGTGGAGAAAATTTTTGTCGACAATTACACGGGGCCCCAATGTCACCAACTGTCAGATAACACTATCTACAAGATGAATGCTCGTCAACGTTTAGTTAATGACTAAAACAGTAACGATTAAGATGAAGAAAAAGTAGACAAAAACAAATTGTTAGTGATTTCGGAAACAAAAGGATGAGACGTCAGAGGACATGCGCAAAATCACACTTTAAACACCCCAAAAACACATTAGGGAATAGAGAATGTTTACGAAACCTGCGCCTGTGATGGTGGCGGAAACTGGAAATAAGATAGTGAAAATAATGATGCGGTAAAAGTTTAAACATAACAGAGAAAGAAGGTAGGGGGTACATTCAGAATTAAGTCAGTGGGTGGCAACTACTTTTCCAGCCACTTCAAGACGGATGATCATGACAAGCAACGATTGTCTTCATGAGCGACACGTTTACGCAGGTGCCGGTCCTTTTATGACTAAGGAGTGAGGACTAAGGAGTAAGGACTAAGGAGTGAGTTAAGTTGATCAGTGAGTGAATCAAAACTATCGATTGTTTTTCAGAAAACTATCGATACTTTTAACACTCGTCAAATCTGGTGAATAGTTTTCGATAGTTCAACACCACGGTGTCTAATAGGTATGTACTTATTCAAGAATCGAGTGCACAACAGTTTTTTTGTTCAATTTTCCGGCCCAAAAACCGTTTTTCGCGCTAAAACGGTATTCTGAAACAATGTGTGTCTTTTGAACAGCCAGTGACGACGGGCTCTACCAACTCAATTACTTTCACTAGAGTAAACTTCTGATCTTACCGGGGTTTGTCGGTGGACCCGTGGGATTTCCTGATTTCGTTCCCACTCGGGATTGAGTGCCGGGAGGCGCTGAGCTCGCCGAAATGGTTGGCATTGGCCGTGTTCGGCGATGACCGATTACTGTGACTAAAAACGACGAATAAGGTAAATACCGTAGAAAACAATATCGGTGCTTCTATTGGACGACAGTGTGTATACCTTTGAAACCGCAGACTGGGTGACTCGAACGACGACAGCCTGCTGTTTGCGGACACTGGAAGTCTGAGCTCCTTCCGCCGTTCTGCAAAAATACGTTAAACATTTACTTTGATTCCCTGCAAGCTAGATTACAACACGATTCAACGTGAGGCACCAAGACAGCGGAACCAGCCCATACGCGTGGGTGACCCGCCAAGTGGAGTGGGCGAGTGAATGGGACATTAGTCATAACGTGACGTCACCTAACTCGATACTTTTGACAGCTTTCAAAACCATCCGACATTCGTGATAATTAAACCTTCTACAATAGATGGAAAATAAATCTTCTCATAATAAAATATGTCGGAGCCCATATTCAAAATTTCAAAACAGGAGTAGGTAAGTAGGAATGTCAAATAATTACCGTGAGGGTTGGCAGTTTTATTCTCCGCCATCCTTGACTGGATCGACCTGGCAAAACAAAAGCAATTCCCCATTTAATTACAAGATTCGACAAACAAATCAAAATTGAAAAATTAGCGTACAGAATAAGAATTGAACTAAACTATTTCAATTGAACGTACCCGGGTTGCATTGAAATAGACGAAATGTTTGAACAGAATGAACGAATTATTTGAATATACCGAGAGATATCTTAGAAGTGAGGAACGCTCAAAATAAACATATCGCCATCACAATAATGAGATCCGACTAATCAACGAACCCCAACGAAGATAAAACGGGGAAGAAAGTATTTCCGAGAAACGGTGGCTCAGGGTGGCCGCACCAACACTGCAAGAATAGTTCAGCGGTGGTTGAAATAGTTCAGCTGCTGCGAAGTGGGTCCGCTCACCAGGTGTCGGGCAAGGCACATTAATAGGTTTGTTCCAGGTGTGACTGCGTCTGTCGACAGCTGTCCAACTTCTGTCGACAGAACCCGAACGTCGCTTAAGCTTCGGTTTCCTAGGAATGCGGTGCCGTTATGTGACAGGCGTAAAGGGACGGTGAATGACCTAGACCATTTTGGGAGATGGGTCTGGTTTCCTAAGGACGGTAGGGCCCTCCGTCAGGTAAACAAACGGTGACCTAGATAAAATTACGGGCGCTCGAGCGGGGCCCAACAGTTGGTTCAACGTTTCTGACGGAGAGCGGTCATACTTTGCAATGAGTTTCTCTTCGGAAGAAGACGAAATTCTCATCGATTTCGTTAGAAATCGCGAGTGTTTGTATAATTGGCATCAAACGATTTCAGGAACACTCAACTCAAATTGTCCCTGTGGAAGGAAATAAATAAAGGGTTTTATTTTTCCTAGAGGCAATAATAACACAAAATACGTGAAGCACAAAGTTTTAAGGCATAATGCGGCAATAATAATACCGAATAATAATAAAATCAGCATTAAATCATTTACAAATAAATCAAAACGAGCATTTATTTTGAAATAATGACTTGCTTATTTCACTCGAGAATCCGACCAGCCTTCTTATGTAAATTTGTACATTTTAATTGTCAATATTGAATCTCTGTAAGTAATTAAATGTACTTTTTTTATCTTAATAAAATTCTTTATAAGTAAGAACTATTTCGCTGTTAATCACACCTTTACACGTGTTTTTAATCCATCAGGCATGAAGGAAGGGATCTGGTTAAAAAATACAAAAATAAATAAATAAATTGAATGAATAAATACAATACTGAATATAATTAGGTAGTGATAATGCAGTGTAAATAATACTGATCATAATTAAATAGGTAGGTACGCAGAGTTTTTGCTCAGGAGAAATTGGAGTTCAGTTTCTGTTGTATGGCGTTGAAGTTAGGTCATCCTTTATGAAGTTCAGGACATAATCAAAGAGCATCGGGCTCAATCGAAAATATGCAACGAATTTATCCTCATTGGACAGTAAAATTTACTGTCCAATGAGGATAAATTCGTTGCATTTAATGACGACAAACTAGTATCTCATAGGTTCCCTCAACATTGCGCTTTTTGAAAATTTCACTTTCTTCACTTCGCGTGTCCTCGTCTGAAAACTCGTCTTCCAAAATTAACAATAGTGCTACATCAGTCTCATTCAATGTGGAGAAGGACGGTGAACTGACGACGGACTCTAGCTTTACAGTACTGAACGGGCGTCAGTACGTTCACCGTTACCATCACCCCCCACCGCACCTTCCGGCCGTTCACCTACGGTCGTCACAAAACGGCACCGCATTCCTAGGAAACCGAAGCTTTACTCGAGCTATCGGTTTGCGTCCAACTTACGATCGACCTGGAACAGCAGTTTCTAAACTGCGCATGTCTCCGGCGATTTCTGTTAACATTCCGTCAAACCTGGAACAAACCTATTATTTTGGATACTGGCAGTTCCGGTGGTGCGAATAGCTCAGGATGATAATAATATCATTATCTAAAATGTCAATATTGCTTTATGAAACTCGGCTGTGGGAATCTAGCGAGAAAAGTAGGGGAACAAGTGGGAGAAAGTGGTCATTAGCTGTTTATTTTCAGATTTGACAAATGAAAGAGAGCAATAATTGCTCTCTAATAAGTTAAGAATTATTCTTACAGCATTTTTCATGCTGAATCCGATTTTTTTCTATTTGCCGTTGTTTTTCAAAAACTGCATTTACAAAATTTATACATTTAATGTATAAAACAGTTTTTTTGTGTGTGCGGGTATGTGTGCACTTTGTCCGCACTGTTTCCCGCGGAATTGAAGAAGATAGCTAAAATCGGGGTTCAAATTCGGATTCTGCATCTCATAAGTGATTGAAAGTGAAAAATTAATTGGGATTTTTAAAGTTTTTTTTTTTACACACTTAGCTAGAAAATTATTTTCTATATACCTATATACCTATTATAGGCTAGAAAATTATTTTCTATATACCTATATACCTATTATAGGTATATGAGCTACACTCAAAAACTATACCTGATAGGAGTAAACGGGTTTCAGATTTGGATTCAGCACAATGAAAACCGCTAACATCAATCCTTATCTCCTCGGCACCAAACAACACCTATGTTTTCGCGACGGAGGTCGAAAATTCAGATCGGTCTCAAAATTTAACATTATCCGTTTCAAGACGTCTACAATCCAATAACGAGATGTACGTCCACCGTACGCCGTCCGGGCCGTTTTGGGCAGTAGGAATGTTTTAAAAATCTGAAATTTTTAAAAAATGCTTGGTTTACCATCTAGTTCAGCCCGCAAGGTTTTCAGCCCCATAGCCCAAACCCGTGGGGCGCGGGGCTACGTACGGGAGGGGGTTTTGAAGTTTTTCGGCTATGGGGTCGAGTTAGGTGTCGTTTCCGAAGTATTTTTGGACGTAGAATCCATTTTTGGGGGTCCCTGAACGATCAGATTTCACTGTGGGGATCTATAGAGCTTTCATGGGGCTACAAATGGGATTTTTTAAGGATCCCAGGAGATCTAATATTTCCCGTGTAAAAAAAAAAGTTGAAAAAAAAGAATTGTTTTATGGAAAAAAAATTAAAAAGTAACCTAGGTATATCAAAGAATAATAAACCCATTTGTAACATTTGCAGCGAAACTTTGAAACGTTTCTAATAAACGACACTGTGTCAGCGGGCCCGCACACCATCCTCCATCCTTCCGATGCACGTGGAAATCGACCCCTCAAACAACTCATCATTATTCCCCCCATAGCTTTCCAGTCCGATTGCATCCCATTCTTTTTCAGTCGCTGCAATTAACCCGACCCTGAAATATGTACCAATCATTTTATACGCAGCGCAAGGCTACACTAATAAAGTATCTTTTGCAGGGCGACTTTTTACAGTGAGACATCTTCCTTCAACAAGTCAGGAGCGCTGAAGGCTCCGAGGAATTCAACGATGCCTGCAACAACATTAACATGTGGTGTTATCGGGACACTTTCCGAGATTCCAGTACGACGAGATAGGTGTGTCTCCTAACGAGGTTTCTATTGGAAACGGCCGTCAAAACACAAGAGGATCGATATCCAAGCCAAATAGGATTAAGGGGAGCCCCATCGGCCCGACGTCAACATGTCGCTGAACATGTTCAAAATTTTCCTGTTTCTGGGCACCACAGTATTTTTCGTCGTAAGTAGTTTTTTTTCGACAAGTAAATCACGGTTGCAAATTGCACAATGCAGTAGTGATCTGGTTTTGAAGCTCTCCCCGCCTTGATCTATTTATAGACACAACTGCATTAAGATGCGCAATTATTCGAGCGAATATGTTTCAATTACGTTACCATTTTTGTACGTACCAATTTTGAGTGTTAAATTATGTTTTAAATTTAATTTTTATTTATTGCCAACCAAGGACTCAGAGCTGACATCCCAAAATGATGACAACCAATTACTTGTGGGTGTGCCCATCGAAGGAAAATCATGGTAAGCGGTGAAATACGAATGCGCCGGTCCCTCCAATTTCTTGTCCGTTTAAGGTACGAAAGCGCCACTGAAAAAGGTACGAAAGCGCCGCTGGAAAAGGTACAGATGAGCAGGCGCCCCGAACGGACCCAAAGGCCCAGATGAAGGTATGTCCTGTGGTAATGGTCTACCATTCAGCTTGTCAAATGGGCGTCAGCAGGTATAAAGATGGGGAGCCTCGAGCCTCGCGGATGCAAGCTCTGCGAATCTGGACGCCCACTCTGACCCACTTGAGGATCCTCAAAGGGATGCATCCTGGCATGGTTTTGCTCGATTAAAACTAACATCCGCCCTTGGAACAGGTGTTGATTTTTGGTCTATTAACGCACGTGTCCATGGCTAACTCCAGCTCAAATGGTTTAAGTGGTCCTGTCTGCATGGAGCAACAGCAGCCATCAAGATGCCCCACGTTGTGGATCCACCTCTTGACCCAGGCTACGATCCTCAGAATCTTCAAGAAATTTGAGTGGTTTTCTATCCAAGAGATCCACAGAGTGCCTTCGTAGATGGCAACAAGAGTGACATGAAGCTTTCACGATATCGTGCAAGCTTCCACCATTGTGAAGGTCACCATGGTGAAGGTGACTGGAGCGAGGAATCCAAATGATTCGTAGAGTCTTACCACTAACCAGAGAATTCCACGTTTGAAGTAGACTGGTCACATCATCACTGCTATCCACTGAGTTTTGGATAAGCTTGGAACTACCTACTGGCTCATTTGCTGAGCTGAAAACCTCATTGCCGTCGATCATTCAGCTCATACCTACGCTTCCGTTACGATTTGTCTTTAAAAACTGGCGCTTTCGTACCACATTCCAGAGGGAATCCACCCCATCGTGGTGGTATCCACCAAGTTGCTTTTCCGGTCGATTGCAAGCGCCGACTACAATAATGAAATTTCAGGTTCGAGTCCCAAATGGCGGGTTCCTCCGGCCAACCGTACGACCACTTGGGGGACATCATGGTGTTCGACGGGGGCACGTGGAATCCGTATCCGACGTGCAAGGGGTGCGGGAAATTTCAGCAGTTCAGGGCCGCTTGCTCCAACAGAAGAGAATACCTTAATTTGTAAGAAGGATCTTCCAACAACTTTTCAACTCATTAAGGAGCTTGAGTTAATACGCTAACATTGCAGATGTGGAGAATGCGTGGGAGGGAGTTCGGAAAAAGACGACGATTTTGGTCTGGACTCCTGTGGGATTTGCGGCGGCCTCGAACGGTGCGGTCGGGCAGGGTGTGGAGACGAATTGGACGAAGACGTCGAAACAAACAAAAGTATTTATTAATTAATTAATTGAACCTTCACTTGTCATACTATTATGAAAAAATTATGATTTAAAAACACAGAGTAAATTTATAACGTGCCCACGGAAGGCTCTCACTGAACTTGTGTTCTTCCGTGGAGGCTTCGTGGTACCTACCCTAAATGTTCATCGGAAATAGCTGACCCCAGTCATCGTGGGCAAGGTCTTGACGGAGACATGACATTTTCGATTTTATTTTCAAATTTTTGTTCAGATATAATTAATTATTGTTTTTAATAAATGAGCAAAGTAGATCGCGAAAATATCAGGCAGAAAAAATTACTTTTTGAGAATAACAGGCGCTTAAGCAGGTGAAATTGCACTGGACGCCCAGATTCACGATTTGCCGAGAATGACCCATATAGGTTTTTAGATTAAATTACACAGGTTTACAAAAAAAAAAGGTCAATCTCAGGCGCTGCAGAAAAAACCATCAAACTCTATGTTTTTTGGGGTGCTGAATCCGAATCCGACCCCCGTTTTTTCCGGTCACGTCCAAATTTTCGAGATATTGGCGATTTTTCGTTTTTTCGGCTTTTTTCCGTTTTGAAAATCACAGCTAAATGTGCGGATGCCCAAAAATTCCACAAAAACTCTCTTCTTACTGGAAATTTATCGCTGATTCCGAAAATATATATGAGTTGGTGTCTAAAACCACGAGAAATGTGTGATTGTGCCAAAAAATGTTGAAAAAACGTGTTTTTTCAAAACCAAAGTCACGTTTTTTGATACTTTTTACCTTCTAGCGTGAAAACTAAGGCCGTTAATAAAATTTTTCCAACGAGGTCTTGTAGGTAGATTGTTTCTGCGTCGAATGGGACCAACCGTGATTCTTTACCTTCTATAATAAGGGAGCTATGATTTTTCAAAGTTTCTACCCATTTTGGCCATGTCGTAGAATATGAACTCCTGGAGTCGGCAATGCAACTTGATCACAACAAAACTTTGTTCCGAGGAATATATTGGACTCAGAGGCATCAATTCAGACCGACTCAAAGATGGTTTTATTCATCAAGAACTCACGGAATTGCACTTGAAGCCCTGAAAAACAAGGGCCTAGAAACTTTGAAAAATCATAGCTCTCTTATTATGGAAGGTAAAGAATCACGGTTGGTCCCATTCGACGCAGAAACAATCTACCTACAAGACCTCGTTGGAAAATTTTTATTAACGGCCTTAGTTTCCACGCTAGAAGGTAAAAAGTATCAAAAAACGTGACTTTGGTTTTGAAAAAACCACGTTTTTTCAACATTTTTTGGCAAAATCACACATTTCTCGTGGTTTTAGACACCAACTCATATATATTTTCGGAATCAGCGATAAATTTCCAGTAAGAAGAGAGTTTTTGTAGAATTTTTGGGCATCCGCACGTTTAGCTGTGATTTTCAAAACGGAAAAAGGTCGAAAAAACGAAAAATCGCCAATATCTCGAAAATTTGGACGTGACCGGAAAAAACAGGGGTCGGATTCGGATTCAGCACCCCAAAAAACATAGAGTTTGATGGTTTTTTCTGCGGCGCCTGAGATTGACCTTTCTTTTGTAAACCTGTGTTATTATTAGTTAAAATTCATTAATTTATTAATGTACAGAAGTAAGATAAATAAATCCAGTTTGGTCGTTACAGAGCTGCTGCTCTAGCAAAGACTTTTCCAGGTTGCATGAAAATGGTGGGGATCCGGCCCAGAGTGATAGACCTGGCGAGCACAGACAGAGGCCTCATTCATCTAGTAGGAAACGTAGAAAAGAAGAATTGGTCTTGCAAAGTCCGCAGTGGCTCGACAGATTTGGTATTTACACAAATACACCCAAATTCAAGTAGAGAAATCACTACCACTAACAGCGGTTGGGTTTCAGGGTAAAGTCGACGTCACGCAGTCAGAAGACGGGTTCACATTCGGATTCCAACTGCCGGCGAAAGAGGGCAGAGTTGATCTCCACTGCAATGCCACCGAGGGTCTCACGCTGATGAACTCCCTGCTCGTCGTAGACTCTAGAAGGCTTCAACCGCTCGCTCCAGACGTCAAACATATCAACTTTGGCGAAGAATCCCAAGTGCGGTTCAAACGCTTGATTTACTTTTTCCAACTTCAACGACTTCATTCTGCACCTTCTATTACAGATAGTGTTAACAGTAGGCAGCATGTACGCTTTAGCAGATCTAGTCTGTTTCGCCAAAGACAATTCCGGTTCAGTTGTCTACAAGGCCTGGTCCAGCGACATCCAGGGGAACACGTTGTCTTCCAGAGTTGTCTGCAGTCGGATTTGGCCGAAGACAGCTGGCACATTGAAGTTTGGCGTGGCCTACGCTGAAGAATCAATGTGAGTATCCCAAGAATTGAGATGCTGCAATGCTTTAGGTTTCTTAAGTTTGACGTCACGTTGCAGTTCTTCAGTGAAAACATTGGATGTCAACGTGGTCGCGAAAGACATGACCCTTCTGAGTGCATCATTGTCGAACAACGTGTTGAAAATTCGCTTCGATCAAGCGACAATGCCTTCGACTAAATGTGAAGACATGTTCAACACCATCTCCAGCACAAGTAATGAACAATGCCAATTTATCATGCTTAATATTTACACGAAACTGCCAATTTTTTCGCTTGAAATTTCAGTGGCAAAATGTTGGAGTGCAGGGAGTGAAATCACAGTGAAGTTCAAGGGTTCTCCGAAAATTAAAATTGGCGAAACGGTGGAGGTTCGAGCAGCTAGTGCAGCGGCGGGTGTGGTGGAATCGTTTTCAGTAAAATTGGACGGAGAGGTGAGCAACATTTTCTAGATGCAATTCAATCGAAAGTTGTCTTTTGACTGTTGATATCTGTAGATGTCCCAAGCGCTGTCGTCTCTCGTAATCACCGGCCCGGATTCCGTCTGCAGCGGCCTACCGGTCGAGTTCGACGTCAACGCTAGCGGAGCCTCTTGGAATTTGGCTCTCCCGAACGCGACGGCCGACTCACAAATGACGCCCGGCAACCGGCAAAGGAAGAACATGATGATGTGGCAGAGATTGAGGCAGGCGCAAAAGTCAATGAAAAGCGGCAGTGGGGGAAATGGGGTGACGCTGAATACGACGATGGTGAGGATTTTGTGGGTGACGACTTGAGGTGCTCCTGTTTCCTGTCCTTCAGCTGCCTGTTCTCATAACGTTTCTCTGGACTGTCTTCTTGGCTGTGATTCTTACTATTCTTCCAATGCCTACAGTGTGTTTCCCTCCTTCTAGATCTTCTCATTCTGTCAACATGGACTTCTTCTTCAAGTCTCTTTCTTTTCATTTCCTTATAATGGTCTTATTCTTGGGTTTCTTGGCAATTATTCTCCCTCGCTAAATTTCCACGAGTACCTCACCCTTTTTCAACGCTGGCTCATAATCATCTCTTCTTCATCTTCTTCTACAATCCTCCCTTTTTGCATAACCTCCAATGTTTCTTCACTTTCACTTCAACACACGCACTGCCTAACCTTTTTTATCATTCCAGCTGACTCCAGGAGTGGAGTACCAGGTCAAAGCGACGTTGCCCGGCCAAGGGAAACCCCTCACAGTCACAAAGAACTTCAAGGTCGTTACAAACCAGCAGGTGACGATCAGAGGGCCAAACAGTGTCGTTTGGACCGAAGACGCATTGTACGAAGTCGACAACACAATGTGTAGCTCGGAATCGTCAGATTTAAGGGTATGAATAATTCACAATTATTGTGAGGAGAAAACTGTTTGGAGGAAGCAATTCCTTGAAATGACTTAATTTTCAGTACGAATGGACTCTCGGAAACCAAGATCAACCCCTCATCCGTCAAGTGGGTCAAAAAGTACAACTCAGAGGTGGCTTATTGAGGTCTAATACGAAATACAACCTGACCGTACGGGTACTGAACAACACAGAAGTCATGAATGAGGTAACGTTGCTTTTAATTGCTGTAGTGTTAAGGTTCAACCACATCCTGGAATATGACGCACCAGCAGCAAAGGGTACGAACCATTTCAGGGGCTGTACTATATCAGACCTGAACCCCTCTCCCAAGTCAAAGAGAATGCATGTGCTGGGCATCAATTTTGTGGTGCGCCTGTACCTACTGGATATGTGGGAATGCCACGTCTTCCAGGGCCTGGAATCCAGGACACTCCTGTCAGAGGCCCGGGGCAGACACTGTGGGGGACTGGATGAAGGATGTTCCAGCCCTGGTGTTAACTCCTTGCCGTCCAGTTCAGGCATGAAGCTGCTGTTGCCTACTATCCCCTTGGAGCTTGGCATTTTCTGTATTCCATGATCTAGTGTTCCTTCGACAACTGCTGCTAAGGTTGGCCACAGTACAGTCTTAAGATCAAGTTTTTCCATCAGGTGGTGAAGGAAGTCGTCACACAACCTGCAGACCTCGGGATGGCTGTGTTCATTGACGAGATAGTGTGCGGGACTGGACATGAAATTGTTTTACGAGGCAACTCAGAAGTCGTTTCATCGAGGGCGACAGCTCAGGTAACAGATTAGTACAGACAAGCCATTAAATTAGTAATTCAAACATAGGTGACATCAACTGTCATTTTAGTACCGATGGAGTTGCAGTGCCCAAGACGGACCGTGTTTGATGCCGGGGGAGGACAAGCAACTGGTGGACACTCTGAGGGGCTTCGACGATAGCATTTTGGTGCTGCCTGCAGGCTCTCTACCAGTTGGAAAGTAAATCATGAAATCTGAAACTAAACATGCGTGTTTTGCGCGAGAAAACTCCCCTCTACTATTTTCATTTTTTATGTCAGGTACACATTTGCGTTAAACGTGACCCTCCCGTCTGGAGAAAGCACAACAAAGCCTGTGAGTCTGTTAGTGGTCGCGGGAGAACCTACAGTGCTAACGCTTGAATCAGTGAACGTCGAAGACAATTTAACAATTGCAATGTCAGCGAAGGACATAATTGGCGCCTGCGACGTGTACTTGGAGTCGCTACGAACGGCAGACAGTAGTTTTTTGGACGTTGATGATGAGGTAAGTATTTTAATGGAATACTATGAAAATCTAGCCGAACAGTTTGGGCTATTGTTGGGCCTCATCTTGTATTACAGATTAAACCAATCAAGGCAAAAGGGACGCCGCATAACCCAACGAGTGAAACTCTCAAATTCGAAATACCGTCGGCGAAACTGAATTTCGGCTCATCCTACAAGTTCAGATTGACGGCTGATTGCGGGGCTTTGAGCCAATCCTGGATGACATTCACGATCCCAGTGCCCAAAAAGTCAAGCGCGTGCGAGCTCATTGTAAGTGCACGAAGTTGAACTGTTTGTCACCAGTGAGTTTAATAACTCGACTGTTAAATGTCCACCAGGTGACTCCCGCCGGAGGATCAGCCCTGACGACGGAATTCGCTTTGCAAGCGGCTGACTGCCATCCCAACAACCCGATTTACAGCTACGGCTTCGCTCGCGGAGGAAAAACTCACTTTGTGGTATCATCTTTGACGCCAAACCAAAAAATATTTTTGCCACCAGGTATGCAACCACATTCTAAAAGACTTTGACTTCGTTTTTTTTTTTTTTTTTTTTTTTTTGGTCGGGGGTCTTGCGGTTTGAAAATGCGTCCATCCGTCCTTCTGTTCATCACAGGCCCAAGCATACCTGCTTCTCCGCCCTCCTTCACGTTCCCTCGCCCCCTCAACCACCCCCCTGCTCAACTGTTTCCCAGCTGAATGACTGATAGATTACTTTTAAGTATTCTAGCAGCCCTCGGTGGTGTGTTTCATTCTGTGTTTCGCTCGATCATAACAATCCGGGGGCCTGGGGGTGTCCCTCAGTACTAAAGTAAAAATATAGATAATGTGGCAAACATAGTCACAAGCGGCAATACACCCCACAGGCGGCATTTTGTTTCTGTAATTTCCTCCCATATACCACCTGAATGAGTACATTTTCAGGAGCCGTACAGCCGGTGATGAGGGTGTGCGAGCCAAACAAAATATGCGCCACGTACTACGGCCCCGACATGTCTGTAGAAACATCCGTCACCGTTGATCCCACTGCCATGGCGTAAGTTAACCTCAAACTTTGCGCATCCATCCCCGTGCGCGCAAGTATGTACTATCTCAATTAGACTGTAAACGGCAAAGATAAAATTCAGTGCAGAATCCGAATCCACCAAAAACATTTGGAGTTCCCACTGGAAATTATAAAGTTGACCGCGCGGGATTTGGAGTAGGTATGAAAACAAAATCGTAACATTATTTCTTACCGTTGAAGCTTGCCCTTAGGGCTCGGATTCGAGCATAATATTATTTACTATTTTTCCTGTATAGTATGGAAAGAAAGCTTTTGGTAGTATTTTCACCTTACCAGTACCAACAGAATTTAAATTTATCGAGCATATAAATGCATAAAACTGTAAAACAAGTTACAGTCTTCAGAATGAACGCATATAATTGCATACCTTCTAGAGATTTTCGTATTGTTTATTTTTCATCAGATTTAACCTGAATTCAGACCCTGACGGCTTGAAAGGCGCATATCGAGGGGTATTTCCTGAATTAGAGGGAAATTTGAGTTTTAAAGTTCATTGTCATCCATTAAACTACTAAATTCGAAAAAGGAGGTTTTTCACTCTTGTTGGACACTTAGTGCCAACCACTGTGGCATCAATAATTTTGCGTTTAGAATGTATTAATACTGCTTAAAAGGCTGCCTCGGTCTCCTGGGCTTGGATACAAGGAAATGCCGATTGTGGCTTGGAGTAATTTTCGTGCACACTTTTACAGGATGAAAAAAAATTGGTAGAATGACACCTTCAGTGGTAAGTCAAAAAGGTTAATACCTGAAAGTTACAAAAATCGGAAAAATCGTCAAGACCGGTTCTAGACCAGTCTGCCAGTAAAAAAAATATATACATTAAAAAAATGTATGTAATTTCGAAAAATACTTGTTTAGTGTTTGAACAGATAAGAGACCCCACAAATGTATTCTATGCCCAAAAATTACATTTTGCAAACGACACTTCATTCGAGCTACTGACATCCTTCAAAAGCAACGTATGTAGCTCCCCTATTTAGCTACATAGACAGTGTAGTCGGACGGGTTTGAGACCCCCCATAAATTGATTCGACGTCCAAAACCACTTCGAAAGCAACACCTCATTGAAGTTCGTGGCCAACGTCCTTCAAAAACATCATTTATGGCTCCATAAGACTTGTAGGTTCCACTCATCTTTCTATAGATTCAACGGTGTTTTTCGAGCCCTAGTAATACGAGCGTGAAACGCATACCCACATACAGAGGACGTTTGAATTACTGATATACGAGGGATATTAAAAATATTATTTATTTTATTTTTTTAATCATTTTAATTTAATTCATTTCACTTCATTTTATCGTCAGACGAAAATTATCATTTCAGATCTGTTTTGAAACTCTATTCAGACAATTTGCTCACTGGTCACTTCGAAGAGGCAATAGGAGCGAGCAAAGTGCTGCTAGAGTCAACAAAAAATGACGCCGAGGCTCACAAAAACGTCTCGGATTCGATTACTAAAATCCTCATCGAGCTCATCCAACAAGTTTCCGAAGAGTAAGCGTGTAAACTGTGGAAAATCAATCGGAGTTTTCATCTGAATACCAACCAAAATTTCCATCTCCTGTAGATATAATGGCGATGAATACGAGGCCAGTGAGGCTCTAAAGGCGCTGGATTGTGCGACGGAAATCATCAAAGACGTCGACTCTCCGGATGAAGCGATAAGCGTCATTTTGGAATTCCGCGACAAAATTGAAAATCTCTCGAAACGCTCTGGAGGTACAAATACGAATTTCGTCGTTATTTTGCAATTGATGGTTCAGGCGTGACGATAATGTGCATTGCAGACACGGATCTGCCGGAAAGGAGGAAAGCCCGAAGGAAAAGGTCTATTGTGAAAAGGCAAGCAGATCCAACGGTAGTGAACAGAGTGAGTGATCACAAAATACATTCACGAAATACATTCACTGGTTGCCATTTGAAATTCTATAATAACACACTTGAGGTTCGCCGGTTTCTCACCAGACTGCGCCCAACGGTTTCAGATGAACACTTTGTGGAACATGTATGAGATGGGTTTAAGATTGAATAATACAGAAAAGAGGAACCAGGAAATCGACAAAATGATTAGTAAAATGGCGCGGAACGTGATCACTTTGTGCAACGCGATGAAGCGCAAGGCCAAACCACAGGAGATCGGTGAGACTTGGAGCTTTTGTTTCAGGTAGAATTCATCAGGACAGTCAACTCCATTGTACAATTTTCAGGCTCCAACCCCACCACAATGAGGTTGGACGTTTTGCGGTTAGACCCGACGCAAAAGGTCAATCGAACCGTACCGGAATGTTTCCAGGATTGCGAAAATTCAACTACCGTGCAGGTAAGGAGACAGATTGGTTATGTGAACAAAATGGCCACCTCTGACATTTCTACATTGCAGGTTATACTTAATAGCGACTTCATGACAAAGTTGGGCGCCTCTGATGGCGTCTGCCTGGCAGTCAATTACTTCAAAGAGGATTACTACTCTATGACCCGGAATGCCACGTCCGAAAGCAACATCACAAGGTGCCTAATTGAATAATATTCATATTATGGCGCACATGTAGCCATATTGTACGAAATTATATTATGCGAAATTGCAGGTGGAGCGGGGTGTACAAATCCCATCTGTACAAATACGAAGACGATAAAGTGGTAGATAATGAAACCTCGCACCCAACCACTGTGATGGGCTTGGGAATGGGTATTGTGCGTATACCGATTTTCAAGGAATCTGTGCCTCCAGACACCAACTTAACGGTAAGGCCCATTTGTATTGAAGTATAATTTAAGCTGAGATTTTGGATGACTAGGTAATATGTATTGCAGTGTCACTTGTGGAAGAACGCGTTTGGATGGAATGAAAGCCCTTGCATAACAGTTAAGCGGACAGTTATTCTGAATGTGTCAGCCATAGAATGCCGATGCCCATTTCCTGGAGTTTACGCGTAAGTCCAGTACCGTTAAAGGAAATCCGAGGGTATGACAAATGCTAATAATGAGATTTGGTTGGATACAGTATTTTCGCTGGAGCCACTCACCTCAGCCAGCCAACGACGAAAGAAGCCCCCACGACGGCTCCAGCGCCAACAGAGACGACGGTTATCACTACGACCCTAGAAACGACCAAACAAACAACTGCCGGAACGACACAACAAACGGCCGGAATGACGCAACAGACAACGGCTGGAACGACGCAACCCACAACGGCCAGAGCGACGCAGCAGACAACGAACGGAACGACACAGACAACGGTAAACGCGACGACGGCGACGCCTATCACGACGTCGAAAGCCGTCGTCACCAACGGAACAGGCGCTGTGCCCCCGCACGACCCGACGACCGGGATAACAACAACAGCTCAGACACTGAACGTCACAGCAGCGCCGACAGTGAGACCCCAAAGCTACAAAATGGCTGCTTCTTTCATGTAAGTCGAACAACAAATTACTCAGTCATGAAACGACCCAACACTGCATACCTGAATCTTTTCAGGATCAACGAGAAATACAACGAAACAGTCGGCTCGAAAAAGGAGGAATTCGAAGATACTATAAAAAGCCAGCTTACAAAAACAGTCAAAATTCCAGAACAAACTAAAGTGGATGCATACGACAGTCACGGTGAGCATCTATCATTCAACTCAAATATCACCAAAACCAAAAATATTACGTGCCTTTTTTTTTTTTTTTTTTTTTTTTTTTTTTTTTTTTTTCAGAAACCATCAAAGTGATAGTCCGAATCGGGTCCAGCGACTCAGCAGACATCCCACTGCTGCAACGGCTGTTGAACAACGGGACTCTGAAACTATTTGGTTTCAACAACACTCAATTGAGCGTCCCAAAACAACATCTCACGCTAGACCTGCCCCGAGAAGGTATAACTGGTTTGGGGGAGGATCCCCCTTTTTGAACGTCGCTAACGGCTTTGTAATTCCTTACAGGAAGGTCTTCTACGTTCGCCGTCATATCGTCCGCCATTTTCATCACAGTCGCTTTCCTTTTGGCAATACTGTTGAGCGGGATGTTTTTGAAATGGAAGCGCCAACAAAGGGCGCTCAGCTTTGTACAGGTGAGGCAATAATTGCGCGAGTAGAGCAGTGTTGACTTAGAGGAAAAAAGAAATAAGCGTCCAGGCGTTCGGAGATCTTGGCTCAGTCGCACCCACTCAACGGATTTTCATTGGCTTTTGAAGCAGACTGTGACGATGTCTCCTCGTCTTCAAGGCAAAGGCAACACTCAGGAACTGGTGATGATCCTAATGTCACTCATGAACAGAAACAGTAAGGTGTTTCCCCTTGGTGCAAAAGGTGTGATGAGCACTCTTGTCATGGCACTGTAATGTTATTTCAAGGGGGGCTACGAGGTTTTTTCCCATTGTCACCTGCAGCACCAAGAGATTATATGAATGCCTGCGGAAGGGCTCTGGTCCAAACCGTAGGGATCCTGCTCCTTTTTTCGCAAAGCCTTCAGTCTTTTCGTTGCTCTCCAAGCCCTGTGCGCTAGTATACACACCTGATGGACTCATGCTGTGGGCTTGAAGACCCTTGCCAGGTCAGATTTCCAGATCAGTCAGAGTTTATTGGCTGCCTTTTATTTTAAATCTCACGAACAGCCTGAAAAATAGTGGCCGAGGATCCTAGCGATAGGGCAAGGTTTATTGGGGCCTGTTACATCTGCTCCCGCAGGGGTGGGCTTGCAGCTTACTGGAACTGCTGCCCATGCGCCCAAAAACACACCCTCTAATAATTTCTCTTTTCCAATTCAGAACATGGAAGTGAGTGCTCCGAAATACGTGAGGCTTGAAGAGGCCTCGTCAATGAACCAACTTTCAAGAGGTTACGGAAGCACCGAGCATTTACGTTCAGGTACGTGCATATTCAACAAACAAAAATGACACAGCTAAAAACATCTAAACCCCTTCGTCGTTTCCGCAGGAGACTTGGACTCGGGGATTGTGCTCACTGTGGACCCAACGAGGATGTCGTCCAAATACCGACCGGCTGACAGGTAAGAAACGCTTCGAACTCCCATCAAACTGCCTTCAACACAAAAACAGTACAAACGTTATGATTTCAGCGGATCCCGAAGTTCAGCGGCATAAAGCCAACCTTTTCCTCCCTGCTCAGAAAAAGTTACCAGCGTCTACCATTCATCAAAACTACAATTCAAGTGCCTGTAGAATTTAAGAATTTCAAGTTAGAGCTGAAGCTTAGACGACTCCATTTGCTTGTTTACCTTTTCACCCCAGAATGCGTCGAACAGTAAATTTTGTAACAAACGTTCAGTTTTTCGAACAGCTCTGCGACTCTGTGAAATCACAAAACGGAATCTCAGCACAGCTCTTATCACAAACGAGAACTTTTTTTTTACCTAAGTCCATTATGCTGTCACCGCTGTTCGTTGTTCTGCTTTTTCACCCACAAGTGATTTCAAACTTAAAACGACTGACTTAAAACTTATTTAGATGTCACATTTCCTACACAGTCGACTTCATAACTTTGAGCGCTTTTCTTAAAATAATACTCGAAATCATCCGCTTCAGGATGAACCAAGGGATGTAAAAAAAAAGTATCCACGTTTATAGATGTCGATACTTTGTAAGAGATATCGGTGCGCATCGATACTTGAACGTATAGAATATTCTATATCAATGCGTACGTATTTAGGCAAAGATACCTTTGTATGTCTATTTTTCTTGTATTTGAGCGAAGTATTTTTAAACGGGCTGTTAAACCGTTGCGGATTCGTTTTTCGGTGGTTTTCATTATCCATGTTTAAAAGTAAATCGATGTTTTCCTTATGTTGGAGTATTGATTAAGACTGATCCCGGGATTATTTGGGTGCGTAACGTACTGGCATAAAATGATACCGGAAACATATGTATTGAGGTAAATATGTACAAAATTTGATAGATACAAAGAGAGGTACTCACCAAAACCAAAATTACATTTTGAGTTTTTTGGCTTTGAACCTGTTCTTTTTGTCTTCTTCGGATTGACGCTTCCTGTTGTCGACGGCTTTCTTCGCTTGTGTTTCCAACTGGGAGAAGAAGGACGTTGACGATTTGAGAGCAGGATCCGCCAATTTGACTTTGCCCTTCGGGGTCGGTTGGGCCGTTTTGACGGAGGTCGAGAGTTGGAGTTTTTTGAATTTCTTGGCCTGGTGGATTTTCTTCTTCCGGCGCTCCCTCTTTTTGTCCGTTTTGGTCTTTTCCGAAGGGGCTTTGATGTCCCGCTTGAGCGTGCCGGAGACTTCGCCGGGAGTGAGGAGGTTGGCGGAGGTAAGAGCGTCTTGACCCACCTGAAGACAAATTCAACGTTGTACGAGGAAGAATATTTTACACGTGCATCTAAAAACAATCGCTGGACGTACCTCTTCCACGTTAATTGCTGGAAGGTTGGCAACTATCTCGATTTCGGCGAGCCTGGGTGGCGGCACGTAGTGGAAATTAGACAGGCAGTCCAATTGCGAGAACAGTTTAGCCAACCTAGCGTTGATGTCTTTTTCTTCTTGTGTCAACTCCATCTCAGGTACGGCGGTCTTTGGCATAGCACCTGCAACAAAAGCAATGTCAGATTCCCACCAGAGTACGTAAGATGTACAATACCTTGAGACACTCACTTTCAACTTGGGAAACGGCGTTGCTCTTCTGTTTGACGTATTCTTGCTCGTAGACTTCAGCCAAAGACAACTTGCTTTTTTCCTGGTCCAAAACTATCTTCTTCTTCAGTTCCGGCGGAGCGTCGACAGGTTTGATTTTACGTTCGACATCGTCGAAAGCCTGGTCTTTGATCCTCTTGAGGATGACGTCTTCCAGCCGGTGCGTCACCGCTTCAGTCATAACAGGCGCCGCACGCTGTGCGATGTCGTACTCCAAAACCTCCTCCAAAAGAGAGTTTTGAGGGCGGCTTTCGGCATTAATATCACCTAAAATGATCAAGAGAAAAACAAATGAGGAAGTTGCAAAGGGCAATTTGACAGCCAACCGTGGCAAAAAAAAACAAAAACCTTTTAACTGCCAGGGCTTCGCCTCAAGCTGTTTTTCTTCTAGCCTTTGTATTTCTTCCATCATCCGCGATTTGGACTTTTCATAGGAAGACATAGGTTGTTTCTCTTCAGTTTTTTTAGCTTTGGTGGACACAATCCCTTCGACCTGATCCCAATCTTCCATTTCTCTTTGTGATCCTTCATCTTGTGAATCATCTTTACCTTCTTCTTCGTCGTCATCGTCATCGTCATCGTCATCTGGAAATAAGAACAAACCCTGAGTAAACGCTAATTTTTGAAAAACGCTACATAATTTACACTAGGATTTCTTATTCTTTAGTATAAATTGTGCAGAAAATAATACAACGTCAAGAAGAAGATTTAATCTCTCTTTTGTAATTTTAAAAATTTTCTTTAAAAACTGTCCATCTGTACCTACTACGTTTGGGTAGATAGGGACTCCCGGAATGGAGCTTACGTCCAAAACTACCACGAAACGACACGTCATTCGACCTCCTGACAACCATCAAAGATGTGTAGCCTCATGATGGGCCCCATGATGAGGGCGGATGGGTCTGAGACCCCCATAAATGGATTAGGAATGGCAACGATATATCAGGTCTGATAATATGTTATTTCGATATCGGTTCTGATATAATATATTATCGATACATCATTTAAAAAAATAAAAACAGAAAATTGTGAATGTATTAACATAGAAATATTGACTTATGTATCATCTTTACGGGTGTGGTTCAAATTAGGTTTGTGGCCTATCGGAATCCATTTCGATTGGTCATCTCTCGGATCGATCGGGCATCGGGCCTAGTCGGCGGACGGACATGAACAATGGTCCTTGTATGGATACAATCAGAAATAATTTTGCGAAAAGGGTCAAAAATATTCATCATTGAATAAGTATCCATTTATCCTTTTTTTCTTTTTTTAAGGGGCTATATCTCATTTTTGGCCATTTTCGCTTTATTACATTTTCCGAGTCTTCATTTTTTTCAAGGCTTTTATTAAGCTACTGCCGGAGGGGGTTTCGACGGGTTTTGGCCAGGGGCTCGAGTGAGGTGTCGTTTTCGGGCGTAGATTCGATTTATGGAGTTCCCGAACCTGTCCGACGCTCTTAAAGGGATACATGGGCGGGGAGGGAGGGTTGAAGGATTTTACCTTACGGTTAAATGAGAGACTGATGAAGGGCTTGTAGAGGGATTCGGTTTCTGAAGGAGTTAATTCAGCCTAATAGTTTCATTCGATAAAGGAAGCTGATTATTATATTACATTTTCAATACCGAAAATTTAATTTTTTTTTAAAGGAGCCTTGTGACCATTTTTTTAATTGCAATTTGGTTCATTTCCCTTTGTTGAAAAAATCGGAAAACTACTGAAAAATTGTTTTTGTTTCATTACTAGGATGTTTTGATCGTTCAACAACATGGAACAGTTTTTTGCGTTTTTCCAAAGGTTTCAAAACGTAACATAGCCCATTTCAAAAAACCCTTGTCGCAAAATCAGAGATTGATAACGATGGGCATATCACCACAACGGTGGATAATTTCAAGAATATTAGCCAAAATTGGGATTGTATAGCAAACTAAGAGCAAAACTTCACCTCCGCTTGCAAAGAGGTCGTCACCAACTTCTAGGTCCTCATCCTCCTCATCACTGTTGTCGGCCTCCGGGTTGTCATCCCCCTCGGGCTCGGAATCCGACAAGGCCGTCTCTTGGCGGTGTTTAACCCGTGTGTCGCTCGGGAATTCATCATCGTGCTCACCCTCGGAACTCTCGTCTCCACCTACAATTAATTAAATACATTATTCATGGTTGGAATATTCATCTTTGTTCCCAGCACGACGCTATGAAATCAATACCTTCAACCGTCTCCTGCTCGTCCTTCTCTTTTAAATCCTTCGTTGTCCCGACGGGGAACTGTATGCTTTTCAATTGAGTTTCCCAAAACGCGAGATCCGGCACGAAATAGTCAGCGGACTCCCGACTGATCTGAGACACTTGTTGGAAATGTTGTTCGTCGTCGAACCCGTCGACGAGCAGGCCTTCCGGATACAGCCCTTTGGTTCGCAGGTGCTTCCCGAATTTCTGGACCGCGCCGGCGTACAGAACCTTCACGGCTTCGCGCGTCCTGCCTTTGACGTCCCCGCTGTCGCATTGGAGACCGTACAGAGCTCCAGGATGGGTTTCGGGGATGTCGCAGAGTTTGGACAGGGTGTCGCAAAGTTTATCCAGTTGGGCTTCCATTGTGTTGATGTACGGGAAACAACAAACGTCACGACGTGGAATTAACACTCATTTCTCGCATACTGGCAGTTTAACTCTAGCAAAGTCCAACCATTAATTCTGTTATTGCAGAGAAAAACAACCCACATGGATCTGTCGTCTAACGTTAACATTCAATTCAAGTTGATAACCTTCCTAGGGTTACCTCCATGGTTTGGAACAACGACAACCAGTGTTGCCACATTGGCCTTGGTGGGACCCTTTTGTGAAGTCAAGTCCCATTTTGAGTGACTTTACTATATAATATATATATATATTATATAGGTTCGTTAGGAACCTATCGGGAACGGGGCCAAAATAGAATTACGCCTTTTTCGCGAACTTTCGATTAATATATAATCTTCATCAGGCCTCAAAGGTTAATAATAATTATTAACCTTTGAGGCCTGATGATGATTATGTATTATTATGTATGCATAATTATTATGCATGTGGTTATAGTATGCATAATAATTATGCCACATGGTAGTGCAAGGCTACATGCATAATAATTATTATTATGCATGTAGCATTGCACTACCATGTTGGCAGACTGGAAGAGATGGAAAGAGGAGGAAGGTAGTCCACCTTTGGTTCGTTTTTTCAACTTTTTTTTTCATTACTTTACGGTTTACTTTCCTGATCACGAACTTCGTCCAAAAAAAATTATAATCGGGCTAGGTTTGAAGGAAATTTCAAGCTGAATCGAAATTTTTTCACATTGATCCAAACCTAGCAAATTCCCCAAAAACTGTAAAAATAGACTTTTTGCCTATTTTTCTCTTACCTACACTTTTGTTTTTGTTGATTCCAATGGACCCGCCAAAAACTATCGAGGGCAACCTTTCGAAAGTTTAGACTCTCCGGCGTCGAATGAGACCAACCGGAACTCTCAAACTTGTAATTAGCGATGTTACGATAAAAACGTTGAAAAAGTCGTCCAAACGGAAAAAACCGGACAACAGATTCGTATTCAGCACCCTCGAAAACCCCCATCCATGATCAAAATTTGATCATGGATGAGGATCATTAAATGAGGCCAGCAACTTTCAGGTCACTTTTTTTTTGTAGAGCAGTGTAATAATATACCTATTTTACACTGTTCGTTTTATTGAAATTTTATTAAACTTGGCTGTTTATGTCTTTTTGTTAGAATGCTTATATATTAAAAAAAAAAAAAAAAGTAGTGATGTCTATCCTCAATCACTGCAATGGCATACTCGGGTGTTGTAATTTTTAGCCAAAAAACCGTGAAATTTCTAAAAGTATAATAATACGGTCAAGTGGTTTCGCATTAAGACGAGGGTGGAATACTGTTTTGAAAAGTGAATAATTTCCTAATATTAAATAATATTTATTATATTTTGGTATAAATTTTATACTAAGTGTTCCTGTTTTCATGTCACCTTAATTCTTTCCCTTCAAAACCATGAAATACTGAATTATTAGTTCGGATGGGTAAATAGAATACCTGCATAGCATCTTTTTATAGTCACCAACTCATTACACTCTACCGAGGATGATTTTGATATAAGGGAAAAACCATTATCCAAATTATTTTTCAATTTTGGCTATGTGTTAGCTAAGTGACTCATAACATTTCAACACCACGATAACTCATACACAGCCTGAGAGCACGGGCTCCTCTTAGAAGCTGTAGATGATTTGCATGATTGCTGATCAGTGATCAGTGATCACACTCTCCGGAGGGGTGATTGTGTCTATAACCTATTAGAGCACATAGGTGGAAGTGTGACAAGATTCACCTATCAGTTGGTTTGGTGGAACGACAAACTTTAATAATCTGTTTGAAGGGTTGTAACTCCAGCATAGCATCTTCTATTCAATAGGTAATCTCTGCAAGGTGCACAAGCAACTATTGGATTCAATAACACCGTCCACTCTACTTCATAATTAGTTTATTGTCGAAAAGAAAGAGGAACAACCCCTTCGAATCCGCATGAGTTGGTAGCAGTGCCTTGTCATGAACCTAAAGTTGTAACTTTACCGGAGGTTGATTCATCAAACGATATTTTGAACGACCCTGAAAAGCTACCACTCTTCATGTAAGTGTATTTAATACACTTTGCAGTACTTACAGCAAATTTTGCTTCTTCTTGCTAGCCATCTTTTTTTAACCCCATCTGGATTTTGTTGGAGGCGTTTCCAAGTTACAAAAGGGTACAGAGGATTCAAGGGCACAACACTGCATTTCCGTTTTTCAACAACAGGTGTATTAAATTTTCAATTACAACTTTAAACAGCTCACTATCATACAGTAGCAATTATAAATCAATGTGAGTCTTTAATAAACTTTTGTAAACTTGTAAAAGACAATTCTCTTTTTAGAGAGAATTCCGATAGAAGAACATTATGTACACCGGAACGCTCGTATCATTAAGAAAAACTATTTTTGTTATGCCTATTCAACGATGAGACCTTTTAAACGACTCAACAATTACGGGGGTCCTCCTTAATGAACCCTCCTTGTAATTGGAATGATACATTTCACATTAAAAAAAAAAATCAACGAAGTGCGCCTTTCGGCAAGTTTTCTTGTTAACTTAGTACGAGGGGTTTGCTCAGCCTTTTTTTTTCTTCTTTCAAATCGTTCGATGGAGCTTGATTTCGAAAAGAGCAAAGGGTGACGTTATCAGAGGTTTTTTGTTTCTTCTTTGACAACGTTCGCGTTCATGATCTGAAACAATAACGGTTTTAGTCAAGTTGAAATTTCGGAAGTCGTGTAGTTTTCAAGTTCAAGGTTCAAATTTACTTTCAAGTTGGATTCGTTGATGTGGAGCTGAAGGTCTTGTGAGACTTGGGAAGCGAAGTATCTCACGTCTTTATCCTTATCAGATTGCAGTCTTTTCAATACACCAATCAGAACCTCGAAGTGGGGGCTGGTGATGTCAGTGAAGAAGGCTGTGAACCAAACGGAAATTTAAATGACGGGAGAACGTGCGGAATTTGGGGGACTCGAACTGGTTGAGACTTACATCTAGCCATTATGTCCCTGGCGAGGGCCATGGCGACGACGAGGCGGACGTTGGGGACGCGGTCCCAAGAGAGATCAAGGAGATGAGGGAGGACGTCTCGGGAGAACAAGTCGTCCGAAAGGACGGACTCTGAGACGAGCAACGAGCAGAATAGGGCGAACGTTTGACGGCGGTTCCAGCGAGAGCTAAACAAAAAAGAGAAACGTTCATCTCGTGTATGTAAATCTGCTTTCGTGGCCAGCATGCCAGTGATTTCGTCATTACCTGTGCGCAAACTGCTCCGCGAGCTGCGTGAGTAGGCTGCGGAGCAAAGGTACGTCGATGGAAACGTGCGAAACGAGCTCAATCACAAGGTGCAATGCTCTTTTCCTGACGTCACTCACTCGGTCCATCAGTAGGCTCATAACAACTGGAAAACATCACGAGCAAGAACGTCAAAGCCAGAAACGATAAAACAACTGGTCTTGTCAAAGCAGATACTCACTTGGGGAAAGGTGATGGCAAGTGTCAGCTGGCGAGAAGAGGCCAATGACTTGAAGCAGCTGTTCGGCAAGTTCGTAGCGGAACCGCCATCTCCACTGGTTGTCCATCATGAGGAACTCGGGCAACAGCGGGAGGAACGTTTCTCGCCCGGGCGCCCGCAGAAGCTGTGAACATTCGTACAGTCAGTAAAGAAAGCAGCAGGTCAACCAAGAGTCGATTTGAGCTACCAACCTTGAGGAATTGAGCTAAATGCTTCAGCGCAGCCACTCGAACTTCATCGAGGTCCTTGATGAAGCCGTGGAAGACAGGAACGAGATCTTGGGTGGCGGCTTCTTCTCCGACGATGACAGCCAGCTCGTGTATGCTGCTAGCAGATGTCCGACGGACTTTCCACTGCGAACAAATGTCATGTTCTCGAGAATCGGAAGAGTTAACAAGCGGTCGACTTGAGGTCAAACACTTACGTCAACTGCTTCGGCGAGGGCTTTGTACGCAGGCCTTAGAAGATCCCAGTGTTTAGGTCCCAACGTGAGCACGACTGCAGGAAGATTATAGGCACAATGGTGAGCGAGATCATTATCAACGTCGTGGCTGGTGGCCAACTTGGCCATTGACACGAACCGCGAGACCAACTCTCCAGGGACGATATCCTGTTCCTCGGTCTCCTGATCGGGTTCAGAACCCCCTTTCGATACGGGGGTGACGTTCATGAGCTGAGCGTACAAATGGTCCTGGTTGGACCCAACGCTGCTGATGCTTGAGTTGAGCGAGCTGTCGCGGTTGAGCGCTGAACGCAGCGGGGTTGAAGTGAAGCAGCTTTTACCTGAATAAAAAGATCAAATTAGTCACAGTTCGAATGATTCAACCACGATTGCTGAATTCATGAATACTTACGCCTGTATTCAACTAAACGAATCGGTTTGTCTTCCTCCACAGGATCCCGAAACAGGTACTCTTGAGCTTTGTCGACGGAAGTGCGATTTTGAACGTTAGGCGGGCAGAGCATTTTGACTGGCCGGAGAGAAACGGTTTCTTCTTGATTGTTGTTCAAATAGGATTCATCGAGGGGTTTCGAAGACTTCAACCGCGAACTCCTTGGTGAGTGGCTAAGTTCGGTGTCGATGTCGGGAAGCGGCTCCCGCCAAAATTGAAACGTGTTGAAATTTTCGTCTTTCGTCTCGTTCCCGTTGTCGGACCAATTCGTGCAGACGATCTCCTCCACGTGGTCGATCACCAAGTCTTCGTCGGGCTCTTCAGGGTTGACCCCGCCATCGCCCGCCCCGCAATCGTCCTTATCCTCCTTGACCTCTTCAGCCTCTTCCAAGTCGAGTATGGCCTCTCCTTCCATATTGTCTTCTTCCTCTTCGCCCTCGTAATCGTTCGTCTTCCCGTCGCTGTTGAACTTCAGCCTCGCTAACTTCGCCCACTCACGCATGGTTGACTTCCGAGGCGCCCGGATGTCGGAATGCGAATATCCGTCAGGTACCAATTGCAACCTGCACAAAATTCACAATTGGTTTTAAAATAGCGACAAGTCATATTCAGTGTTGCCAGTCACATAACGCCTTTTCAAGAGATTCTTGCCTAAAAAATTGTGCCTCTACGATTCTTTCAGTATATTATTTACTTCATTTTTTTTTAAAACAAAATTTTCCAACTAAAAACTTACAATTCAGAATTTTTCTCTTGGATAGACGTCCGCAAATCAAGTTTTCGACGACCCACTATCATAGTACGTCGGAATCTACTGTCATTGTCTTCCAAGTCTTCACCCTCCCCTGTCCGGCTTTTTCCCCTGAAATTAAAAAAAAGGGGGGACGGTTAAATTAATAAAATAAGCAATAAAATCAATAAAATTCACGCGCTGACGAAGGAATCCGAATTGAACTGGTCAGTCAGTTATTGAAACTCATCCCCGCGACTCGTAAAATTATCGTCTATTTCCGTCTAGTAAGTAATTCCCCAGTCAAAATGACCGACTTACTTGGATTCGAAGCCATCAGGATGTTGCAGGACCAGCTCCCCCAAATGGTTGTAGCCCAAGCTGGTGATGGACGGCTCGGCGAAGGTGGTGATGAACGGGCCAAGAGACTGGTAGGCGGCCAGGGACACCCACCGGACTTGGTCCAACAGGAGTTTTTCGAAAGCCGGAGCCAAATCCGTTTTCCGGGTTTCCAGAGACACCGTGCTCGAGACGGACATGAACACTTCGGCGCAGGTCTTCCTCACGACCAAGTCCATGTCTTCGCAGAGACGGAGGAACGGCGAAACCTGCAACAAGCTCTGTCGTGATACCGTTTGGGAAGAGGATTTAACACGCGGTTGGGCTCGACCGGATACTCACGAGTTTTTCCGCGCAACTGATCGACACGACGGCGCAGAAATCCCCGTACAGCTGTGCCAGCGTTCTCCGGACGGCGGCGTTGGTCGAGGTCGACAGCTGATCCAAACTGGGCACCACTACCCTCTCCGTCTGTTCGTCACCGAGCCATTCCATCAGTTTGCTCATCAGCTGGAAAAACGAAGGCCCCCCCTCTGCTTTCAATTTGATCACAAGGGCGGTCTCATCGGTACAACCCCACACCGCACTTGAGGAAGTTACCAGAGCTAACAACATATTTGGTGCTCAGTTCAAGCATTAACCACAACATTGACACGCACAACAAACCGGAATTTCAGTACCTCTCGGTCTCAAAGCCACATGTCCTATCACCAAATATGCTTAAAAAAAATTTCTTAATAGATAAATTTTTAATCTTGTTTATAAAAAATAAAATAAAATAAAAACACTGCAAATTTTACTCGAGGGTTTTAATTAATTATGTGCCCATAGGAGAATATTTTTTAAAAATTGAAGACAAAAAATCCGTAAATACAATATTTGGACAGATGAGGACCTCGAAAAATGATCCAAAATTACACGGAAAATGACACATTGTTTGACCTACTGGGATCCTTAAAAAATCCCATTTGTAGCCCAATAGACCCCAAATGGTGAAAACGCATCGTACTGGGACCCCCCAAAATGGATTCTACGTACAAACACTTCGAAAACGACACACAACTCGACCCCATAGACGAAAACGGTCAAAAACCCCTTCCGTGGCCCCTTTTGGCCCCACGGATTTGGGCGATCGGGCTGAAACCCTTGCAGGCACAACAATTCGGTAAACCGTGTAGTTTGTCAAACTTTCAGATATATTAAAAAAAAAAAAAAAAATCCCACTACCTAAAACGGAATTCAAAATATCTATGAAATTTGCTAAAAACGCCTTTATAATATATTTCATTGCCACCATGGTTTTGAATCAAGTTTTGTGGCCCTCCTGATGAGTAGGTGAAAATGCGATAGGTACATGTGGTCTGAGACAATCGATATATGAAATAATTTATCCATAGGTATCTCTCGATATATTATATCCATTTCATGAAGAAACCAACGTCTTTGCAACCGCATCAAACGAACCAACACTAGAATGACCTGATACAATTTTATACTAAAAAATGCAGTATTAATTACAGTATTTTGAATCCATAAATTGAGTATGCTCGTCTTCGTCTCCAAATACGTTCGACAGATTTTTGCGCTATTGTAGAAAGGCTGAAAAAGTTAGTTGACAGCCAAATGCGACTAACTATAGTAGTAATATGAAACACATTTTGACGCAAATTCAATTGATTCCAAAAATCGACGCTTAAATTACAAGACTCCAAGAATAATGTCAATATAACTGTTATAATAACATTCTGAAACCTCGTTGAATATACACATATTATATTAAATACACAAGTTAGTGAAAAGGTTCAAAATCGTCTGTCCGCCAGTTTTCAAGAATTGAGAAGGAAAACCTTGAATTGGCTATTTCCAAAATCCACTTGAGTCAAACCGAACTCCTTCCTCTTCAACAAGCGACCTTTCCTTTCCAACCAGCATCGTATTGTTCATTACTCTCCCCTCAGAACAAAGTTAGGCAAATGTAGAGAAGAGGGAGCAGTCTTGACATTCTCATAGCGACAGATTTTACAACGTAAGAATTTGAAGAAGAATACAAAACGCGAAACAAACATAACTTTTTGAGGGCAGATACATTGTGGCCGAAAAATTAAACTACTAGTTTTTGACACAAGCCCTACAGTCAATTCTGGGGATTAGAAGAGCCAGCAGCTAAATTCATAATCCAATTTTTCCAACTTAAACTCGTCCTAGTATCAACTATTGTCTTCTGCGTGTCCAGCAACGGCGAAGCGGCTGACGCACCGCTCATCAAAGCTGGCTGTGATACGCTTTAGATACCACGCAGTTCGCAGCCACTTTGACGAACGCTGAGAGCAGCCCAAGCGGCTTCGGGTCCAGAATCCTTCCTCGACGATCCTCCGGTGGAAATGAGATCTCAAACACCGCTCATCAAAGCTGGCTGTGATATGAAAAGTATAGAGGTGAAACACATACTACAACCACTTTGTGAGGCGACGTCGTCGATCATGAAGATGACCATCTTGCGGTAAATTTAGTTTTTTTCCAATTGTTAACAACGGTTATGACAAAATAAACAATGATAGCTATAAAGCTTTACGTACAAATCTAAATCCATCACAGTACTGTCACTTTCGATTTCACTATCAACTTCAGGTCAAAAACTAAACATGCACGAACTTTTATAGCTGCATAACGAACTGTTGGTTTCCTCACATCACGGAAAACTACCCCATACCCCTCCACACACCCATCTCAAGACACAAATACACAATAAACGAAGTATAACACAAACAACTGTGAAACAGAAAAGCAAAATTTAATTTAGCCAAGAGATTACCAGAGCGGGTGTTCCAACGATGACAGGCGATAGTTCACTTACGACAAGACTCGTCAAAAATGGCTGTGATATGAGCTAAAATAACATTTCACAGTCAATTTGACGAGCCTCATCACAAGCAAGTTGGGACGGCGGAACGGCGAGCAGCTGAAATCACCTGAAAAGGTACCTGCCACCGGATCACAAAGGTGATACAAAACAAGGGGTGATCATAGCATCTTCCTGAACAACCGGTTGGAGTTGAGAACAGATTCGAGCAGAATAAACGAACCAGGGGGTTCTTCACGGTTAGCCCATTCTCGTTAAAGGAAGCGCAGAATGCAAATCCGGCGCCGGACCAAAACAGATTGTATTGGGCCATAACTGGCAATCTCATAGTTGTTGAACAACTATTAACATAGGTACCTTAGATTAAAAATTGGAAAGTAAGGCATTGAAGATAAACGCAATCTTTCTAGTATAGCTGGTGTAAACTTTGGAAAACATGGTTTGTTATATTAGATAACAAATAATTATTATGAACTGGTAGTTTCTAGTTGCACAATTAATAACATAAGTACATAGTATGTACCTATGTTATCAATTGTGCAACTAGAAAAACAAACAAAACAAATGTATTACATTATTTTTTGTTTCAACTGCCTAGAATGTTTTGGATCAAGAAGATCAACTGCAGTCGGTCAAAGAGAACTCATCTGAACATCCCTCATATGGGTAAAAAACCAAATTTTGCAAGGATAGGAACATTTTGGCTCTTTTAGCTGTATTGAGCGCCTCAGAATCTATAGGAATCAGTTGCAAAACTGAAGGCAGTTGTTTCGTCGTGTGCACTTAATACTGTGCAGCGATATAAAATTGCATAACAATATAACACATCGATAACAATTTAGGTTCACTAAATGAATACAACTTAAGTAAGAGTTGATGTTTCAGTCTCAGGTGCGGATGCAGAGCTGTGGGTCTTCCGCTTCAACGGTGAAGTCGAAGCTCATCTAAGTGGCTGTGATATGAACGGTCAAGCATACTCACAAGCCACTTAGACGATATCGCCCTCACCGATTCTTGCCGGGTGTCCCCCAGCGGTGAAATTTTCCGAGCCAGTCAGTGCTCATCAAAGCTGGCTGTGATAGGAATGGCGACTCTATGACAAACCGGCTTTGATGCCACCGACAGCCGGTTATAATTGATGCCTTTTGGACGGAGTTAGGGAAAAAAAAAAAAACGGCGAGGATGAGCACAACATGAAAGACAAGGTAGTGAGATGGTTGATTCTCATCTCACTACCCATGTCTTTCACGCAGGACCCACCAAAACGTCCGATGATGGGGGACACGTCCCAATTCAAGCATCAGGCGTCGTCAACGTGAAGGATACTGTTTTCAACTTCATAGAGTCATTTGACATTGAAATACATGAAGAGCTACCAAAACAACAGCAACGAAGGGACAGATTTAGGATAACAACAGCAATGAGCTCCTTGAATGATTTTTTAAAAAATTTTCCTGGAAAGTTCATGCTTCAAAAGTTACAAAACATGCGTCAACATTGCAGAAAACCCGTCTCTATTATTTATAGGGCCTTAGAAAAAATATAATAGTTGAATTCCGAGGCCTGGATGGGGTACACATGACGTGGGCTGCTTAGTCGTCTTTTGATTGGCCGAGAGAAGTAAGTTAGATTCCGACCTCTAAAAATCGATTAATCACCTGAGGTCATTCAAAAATCGAGCATCAAGGTTATCATCAAAGAAGGTTATTTGCAAATAGACCCGAGTGGTTTTATACCGATTCCGTGTAGATTTATTATTCAGCGCTCTGGCGGCTCTGTGCCCAACTACTCAGCCCAGCGAGGGAAGCTGTGACGTCACAGGCCCTCCCCTTTCAGTTCAAAATCTCCATAATTTCTAAAACAGTTCTGCGCATAACTATACTGATTTTCAACTAAAAATTTGTGCTGGGGGGGGGGGGGGGGGGGGGGTTAAAGTGTGCTGAATTCAAATAGAAATGATGAGTACCGACCATCTCAAGGAGCCCATTGTAGTTAACTTTCATAATTACAATTATAATGCAAGAACACTGTAGGTGTACAAAATGGAACAACTACTTAACAACAAAAATTGCATCCCACACCTTCATATTCATCCTATATAACTCAAAACAAAAAACAATCAGACGGAAGATGCCACGATCAACCACCGGACGTCACAGTTCACACGAACATTTCATAAAATGAAATATCAACACAATGAGTGTTAACGTTGCAACACACGTGTGCACATCTTTAATTGGCACAAAAATGTGACTTACATGTATCATGTCGACCACCAAAGAATCCGTATCTTGCATCTGGCCGATTTTTTCCATCAGGATCGGCCATATTCGCGTTTCCAGCAATTCATACTGGACCAGGCCGTGGCAGAGGAGCCTCAGGAGTGCCATGTGACCGGCTTTCACTACCTGGAAGCGAGTGGACGAAGGGATAAGTGACGTTGACGACAAATTTTATAACGGTGGGAGGGCGTCGCGTTAACGTTGCCGTCGCTTTTCGTTGATATCCCACCTGTAGACTCGGGTACTGCAGGGCGAACTCCACGATCCTGAGGAAGTGAGAGTTGACGAGGGGTTTGAGCCTTTTTGACCACTCGTCCGAACAGTTGGCCAATTGACCGGCCAGATCCGGCAGGAAGTCCACCAGCTCGCACTTGACTTGCACATCTGAAAAACCATAACGCGTTTAGAAACAACCAACTAAAGTTGGATTTAATGAAGTGTTCATTATACTTGCTAACGGACGAATATAATCACAAAATTATAAATGTTAATAAGGCAGTAAAAATTTGGACCATCATCAACAAGTAGGCATCCTCGGCACATGGAAAAGGAGGGGAAGTGCATCTGTGGCGCATTTCTTCTGTTTGTTTGGTTCATCACTTTCCCGTGATCCTCCCACTGCAACTCCCTCCCGTGTTTCAACGCGGACCGCATTCCACAGTGACTTTCTCCCGCGTGAAGGGGCCCCGTCCGAGGCGTTCCTGGGGGACCATAGGCGTAGCGGAGGACGAGGGTTTCACAAGGTCTACCCAGTCAGGACTCACGCAGGTAACGTGAACAAGACACAGGCATTCCGAAGTGACGAATCAAAACGTTCTGGTTGAAAGAAGACATTTCTATTTGGGTTTGCACGGAGAAGGTATTCGCAGTTACTGCACAATGGCAGGGCTCGTAGCGTCAAAATACAGTAACTGCATCATTCGTAAGCGATTGAGTTGAGAAAATTTCCATCGGAAATCATTTTCCACGTAACACCATTCAGAAGTGATTTCGACACATCAGCATTGAGTAGGTTTACTCAAGGTTACTATGATCATAACAGAGACTGCATTCATAAATGATTGAGTGGGGGAAGTGTTCACGGAAAACTCCTTTTTGTAAAACAAGTTACATCGAGTAGGTATTATCAAGGTTACTACAACGTGCGGCGCTGATGGGTCAAAGGCAGACGCCGCACAAGCGAGCTCAGCAGAGCCGAAAGAGGAAGGACCCCGCGGGTTAGTGTAGTAGTCTGAGTGAATGTTATGAGATAGAAGATAGTCTGCGAGGGAGTATGATGATGTGTGGGAGCGAGAGGGAAGAACCCGGTGAATGAGGAGGGCGACGGAGGAGGGGGTGCCAACCCCGAGATCAATAGAAAGGAAAGACATCCTCTCCCCCCCCCCCTCACGGGTCCTTCGTCCCTCACACACTCCGCGCTATCTCTCCCAAGTTCCCAACCTTCGCCGCACCGCTAAGTGGTTTCAACAACGGGACAGTATCGCTCCTCGTCACAACACTCGCACAATAAGCACGAGAAGCTTCAACAACAAAACCATCATAACCCTCCAGTCATCATAACATGGACATCAACCTGGCAAGATAAACTACAAGAAGGATGACAGTTAGAAATAGCAAAACGTAACTAAAAAAAACAACCGCAGATCAGCGCTTCACGTCAAATTCATCAGTCAATGACCTATTGACACCAAAATCTGCATAAAAGTCGAATTTCAACCTGTAGCGTCTAAAACACCTTTGGATTCATCTTGCCTTCACATGAAACTTTATCATACTTCGTCCAGACGCCACGTGGATGTAAAAGGAGGAGGTAAACCGATTCTGGCTGAGCTCAGCAGGGAACTCAGACGTGGAGTGAGCCACGTCACGGTACCATCTAGGATGCTAGAAAACGAGAAATTGTCGAGTTGTCAGAGATGAACTCACACAGTGTTCCGAGTTTTGTGCTCGGAGTTTTTCCTAGCGTTAATTCTATGCGATCACGAGTTGGACGTCTTTTCGGCCCCTCGAAAATGAAAACAACGCATCCGCTCCGCCCAATGTCATGGTTTCAAAAAGAGTGGGATCGTGCTCGAAAATCCCCGTCGAAAAAGGGAAATTACCCCACCCTGGGGAACAACTGTATAACAATTCCCTTCGCCCTTCTTGTTCAGCTAATAAAAGGAACCCAATTCCGGAGACCGCTCCGCCCCGCCCCGACGGATTCTGATGGGAATATTTGACCCGAGAAGCCGCGTGACGTCATATCCTGCCCCCCCGCCCCCCACTCAACCAACGGGTTCCCTTTGACGAACCATACAGGCGTCCTCATACCCTACGAAGAACCCCGCCACCCGGATGGAGATCAGTGCACTCTGCAGGGCGTGGCTGCCTCCAACCCACCGGCACTTCGGTGCGTCTGACTATGGGAAACCTTGTTAAACAATCGAGGCCGCTGACCGGGTGCCTCACGTCTTTCACAGTTCAACAAACACTTTCCTCAATTTAAGTCAGGCGGGTGAAAAAGCGGTTTTCCACATTCGTCACCAATCGAACGCCATGACGCAACACGTAGGATGACTCACGTCCGACGTCACGAACATTCTATGAATTCCTCATGATCACACTCATAGTTTACACCATTGTCGACATGACCTGCACAGGAATCTGGCACACGTGGAAACGCTACTTCCCTAATATAAGATAAGCCCCCCCCCCCCCCAAACCCGACTATCAGGCGTGAAAAGAAGTCGTTGCACAGGAAACAGATAAGTCTTCGATTGCCACCTTTCTCCCACATTACCAACCGATAAAACGCCAAACGAGAATTTACCTTCGGGGCGGACCGAGGCGATGATTTGATCCAGATAAACTGCTGCTTCTTCAGGGGTGGAGTCCAGGAGGCAGAGTTCCAGAGTGTTGAATTCATGGTTTCTGAAAAAAAAGAAGAAAAATCCATCAGTAAAGGGAGGAAAAAATGTCCAAAGGATCAAAAAGGGTTTGTTCCATCGGAAATTAAGGCAAAGGCCTATTTGCAGGAAATTTTGGTAAACATTCGCGGTTTTTTACGATTGAGAGCTTTTGTGGTCCACAAAATTCCAAAAATGTTAGGGAGAAATATGACTCCTCTACTGATTTAGGTTCAGTAGACGTTTATTATTCTTTGATATAGATTTTGCGAAAATTAATTCTGTCCCCATGAAAATATTTTTGAAAAAAAAAAAAAAAAAATCTACATTGGATAGATGTGGACCTCGAAAAAATTACTCGTAAAACGACACCCTATTTGACCACCTGGGATCCTTCAAAAATCCTATTTAAAAAAAAAATGTGTAGCCCCATGAAAGCCCATACATCCCAAAGATAAATCGGATCGTTCTAGGGCTCCCAAAAATACTTCGAAAACGACACCCCACTCGACTCCATAGCCGAAACCCTTAAAGAAAAAACCACCCCCGTAGCCCTACGGGTTTGGGCAATCGGGCTCAAAAGCTTGCGGGCACAACTAGATGGTAAACCGAGTATTTTGTCAAAATGTCAGATTTTTAAAATCCCTTCTGCCCAAGACGGCTCGGACCTCCGTCAATTGCATACATAGCTGTTACTCCAAGAATAATAACCAAAAGGGGGTCTGCTGGAAAATAATTCCAAACTTAATGAAACTTTTCCAGGTTGTTCGGGAGTGCTGTGGAATGACCGGCAAGTTTTTTGAAACGAAGACCTTGTGCTAAAACTTGGGGAGAGCCGAAAAACCTCAAAATGTTTGGACTGTTCTCGGTTTTTAGATCATAACTTCCAAACTAAGCGGTTTTCGACCAAATAGTTCATGTTCAAAGTTGTAGCGCATTAAATTTGCAGCAAGTTTGTATACGGAAACATTTTTCCTAAACCTAATTTTACTCGAGATACAGCCGATCAAAGCGGAATTTTCTCAAAATGGCATTTATTTAGAAATGTTACTGTATAACCTCGAAGAGCTGTTAGGATTTACCAGTAAATCTTTGGAATTCCCGTAAGGTGTGGGCTTTTACCGAAATCGAACTTTTCCCAGTAAAACTTGGGGTTGTCAAAGAGGCTTGGTCAACGCTTGTAGGATTTATTTCAATGTATTTCAATCAGGAAGAACATTTCGGACATTTCGGAGTTAAATTTTAACCTACTTCCAGACACTCGAGTCTGATCAGGTCTGAAGATGAGCTGAGCTCGAAACCAGCACCCACGCTAGATTTGTAAATACTTCAAATAAACAATTAAAACCATCGGCAAATCGAAATAATTAGGTATTATAAAATTTATCTTTTAATAATTATAAATTATTTTTATTGGGAGCCAAAATACGTCCATCATCACCAGACCTCAACGTTGTTCTTTGTGCCGATTTCGATAGCATTTTCGGAGATTTGGTTGGGATTCAATTCCAACCAATTTTTAGTGGTTTAGTTTGTTGAATTCACAAATAAATGTTAGTTGTTTATGTACAACCACAGGGTGGTTAGCGGCAGTTTGGCCTTGGCATTGATGCTCCAGGTACTTAGGGGTCCTCTGTGAATAGAATTGGAGCTATAGAAGTAGTGGAATGTAGGGGGAAAAAATCCCTGGATAATTCTCCAAATTTACCACCCTGAAAAAAAAAAAAAAAAAAAAAATCCACTTCAACAATTCCTTACGAGTAATTCCGTGAGAGGGGGGGGGGGGGGGGGGGATTATAAAATATAATATTTCACTATTCTCCACCCATTTATATTAAAAAAAAAAAAAAAAATGCCAGCCTGCATTCACTGTACCTCTGGGTATTTTTTTTTTTTTTTCAAACGCCATTTTTTCCACTACTTTTCCGTTCTCAAGAGAGAACCGTTCGAGATAGGGGATTTTTTACGGGGAAGCAAAAATGGATTTTTTTTTCAGGGACTTTTTTTCCGCTTACCAGAAGTGGAGATGTGTGTAGGGGAATGTTTGAAGGTGGAAAAAAGGTACGCGCGAAGGCTTTTTACGACGAAAACAATACAAATCCCGGCACGAATTCGGTACTTTTTCGAATTTTCGATCCCCGTTTCTCAAACCTCGCCGGGGGCCAGGACCCGCGAAAAGTCCCGACCCGCGGAAAACTCCTCCCAGGGTTGGCATTCAAAAGGTAATAAACGGCGTGAGGTAGGTCGGCCTAACGGTTGGATGTGTGACCTTCTGGCTAGGTCATTGGCGCCACCAAGACGGGGCGAGTAGTTGGGCCCCTAGTGGCAGATGGCACTCCCTGGCAGGCCGGAAGGGAGACACCGCGTTTCCGGCCAGATCCTCTGCCCTACGGTTACCTTCCAAAGATATGCTACCTTAATTTATACAGATATCGATCGATACGTTGAACATCGTTAGGTACCAACAGAGTCAAATAGGTCAATAGTGCGTACGCACACGTTGAAAGAGGATTTTGCCAGCCAAACGATTGCATCATAAGAAATCACCAAGTGCAGTTGTTCAGTCTTGAAATTGAACATTAAATATTCAATTTTAAATTTTAATGATCAGCAAACACCTCAACCCCTTGCCAAGTCAAGGGCTCATTAAATATTCTATTTCAAAATAAATCTACTCTCAGGTGTTCGAAGGAATGTTGAACGATGAAGAGGTGTGAGCATTTTACTAGTGTCGTACCGAGAGAAGCCAGGCGAGAAAATAAAATTGAGCTCAAACGAAAAACCAAGCCGAAAATATGGCGGTGAAGGACCCCCAAAACCGAGATAAATTGAAATAGTTAGTATAGTTGTTAGGATGACGGAAGGGGCGAGGGGAGGGGGTGATGCCTCACCCTGAACCAGGCCGAAAAGGATAGGGGTGTTTGAGTGTGAAAAGAGGGGTCGGCCTCCAAGTTAGGGGATGATCAGGGCTGGCAAGCTTTCGGGGCAAAAATGTACAGGGCGGAGGGGTTGGGAAGGGGTAGAAAAAAAAAACGCATGGGGTAAGAAGGCAAACACCCCGCCAGAAAATTAGGGTCAAACTTCGGCGGGGACATTTCAAACAAAGAAACCGTTTCGGAAAGATGTAAATTGGAAATAACGTTTGGTGGTTGGGAGTGAGATTTCTTGGAGAAAGTTGGGATTTCGAACACGAGGTTGGGAGTCTCTCCCTTGTGAAAATGGTCGCACGTGTAGACAGAAAGGTGGTGGGGAGCGGTTCAAACACTGAGCACTTTTTGGGTAAATAAAACGACGTTTTGGAAGACCGTCGACGATCAACACTCACCGGGATGATTAACGTGGCCACGGGTCGTCGTCGGGGACGTCGCACGGCACCACAAATCACTTAAAAACCGTATAAAACGCCACAAAACAATTTGTAACAAACGATGCCGCAGCTACTCGGGTGGACGGCTACGGAGGAAATGGCCGCCTTCCGACGGTAGGGAACACTAGCACTGCCGGCGTGGTGGCGGGCGATCCGAGAACTAACGGGTTCCCTCGGCCACCACCCCTCGACATACCGCCCCCTCCACCCCTACCAACATACCACCCTTGAGGACTACCCACTTGCTGCTATCCCACGAAATCTGAGCGGGAAACCGAACTTCAATGATCTCAGGACATCGGAACGTGTGAACTAGTCCGCTCACCAGGTGCCTCATTCAGGGCTGCGTCATCGACCAAAAACATCGGTTCTCCAAAAACCAATAAAACTTGAGTTTTTAGCTGAAAATTGGAACAATGAGGGTTTTGCCCAAGGCGCCGGACTCAATTTCAAAAAACGCTGCAAATTTTACACAAGGGTTTATTATTCTGTGATATAGGTTACTTGTACAGACATTTAATTCTGTCAATAAAAAAAAATTTAAAAAATTTTTTTTTGGATTTTTATATTTCAAAAAAAAATGTTTTGGGGGGGATTTTTTTTTCAAAAATGTGCTTTTTTAAAAATTCTTTAATTTTTACTCGAAAAATATTTAACTTCTTGGGATCCTTCAAAAATCCCATTTTTAGCCCCCATGAAAGCCCTATAGAACGCCACAGTGAAATCGGATCGTTCCGGGACCCCCAAAAATGGATTCTACGTCCAAAAATACTTCGAAAACGACACCTAACTCGATCCCATAGCTAAAAGCCTTCAAAACACCCCTCCTGTAGCCCCATTTTAGCCCCATAGCGCCCCACGGGTTCGGGCGATCGGACTGAAAACCTTGCGGGCACAACTAGATGGTAAACCAAGTATTTTGCCAAAATTTCAGATTTTTAAAAAAATTCCTACTGCCCAAAACGGCCCGGACGGCGGACGGACATTTCGGATTTTGAATGTAGACCTCTTGAAACGGATAATGTCAAATTTTGAGGCCGATCGGAGTCGTCGACCCGCGTCGCGAAAACATAGGTGTATTATTCCAAGAATAATAAACCAAAAGCTTCCAAGCAATGTGCAGATGAACTCACTCCTGATCTGAGAAAACTTCCACTACCTTTGGTTTGATGATCAAACTTTGATCATTAGAAAAAGTAATAACATCTGACCAATTCGTCACATTAAGTACAAAATTTGTGACGAATGTATTTCCTACAATATTTAATTTTGTACTGAGGGGAAGGGTGGGTAAGACGGGATAGTGGAGTCAAATGGGATACCTTCAGATTTGGTCGTCAGGTGTAGCTATCTGTAGGCTGACCAGTTTGATACGATCGTTTTGATGAAGCAATCAGTGCACAGTTGGCACTTTGGACTCAAAGTAGTTTTTGCGTCTGTCAAGACGATTTTTGCGAAAATTCCAAATTAAAATCGCTGGAACCGGATGTTTTGAGCCGTACCACAGGTACACATCAACGCAAAACCTCAAGGCAAGCGAATGAATGCTTGAAGGACTTAATAAGCTACTATTTGCTTCTAATTAGAAGTCTCTATGTTACGCTGAATCAAAATTGTAGCCAATGTGGTTGAAGATGGCGAGTGGGGCAAGACGGGATACCAAGCTGCGGGGCAAGATGAGATAGGATTTTTCTGAAGAGGAATCACTTGACGAATTGCTGCCATCGACTGACGAGGATGAAGACTATGGCGATGCCTGTGTGCACTCCAATCACCTACCTAATAGTAAGCACAGCAATGACTGAGAGTTTTCTTCAGTCTGCACAGTCTGCAAGGATATATCCAGCTAAAGACATCCAGCTCACGACTCATGCAGCGGGTTTGAAGGAGATTAGCAGTTCGTCTGCAATTTTCGCTCAACAATAATACCACAGGTGAAATTAAATTAAAATATTTGAGTAAAAAATGGTGATTGGGAACGATTTATATCATCTTCGAGAGGTATCCCATCTTACCCACCCCTACCTCAAAAATTGCGATTTTGAATCTTTCCATCAAATTTGATCTAGTTATTTGTTCTGGTTTGGTCTGGTTGCGTTGAGATTCTCCAAATTGCCAACGTTTCTCATTAGAATACATCCCTACGAATAAAACAATGCCATTTTTAGCTACATTTGAATGAAATTGTAGTCACTATCGCCCATAGAAGTTATGGTATCCCGTCTTACCCACCCATCCCCTATAAAAATAATACACAAAAATTATAAAAGTGTATAAATGTATAGTTTAAAAAAATGTATGGTAGGTATAACAGATTTTTACAAGAAAATTAGTCGGCAGTATATTCAGTCTTCGTTGTCCTTTATATTCCCCAGTTTGATAACTTGATGTACTGTTAACACAATATCACACTGACCACCGTGTTTTGACCCATCCCACCATTGATCTTCACTGAAGATTTCTCGAATATCAGTGTAAAAATGATATTTTAATCATATGAGGGAGGAAAATACCTCGTACAATACGGTATCGCATAATACGGACACGTATTCAGCTAATAACAGGGGAATAGAAGAAACATCGACATGATACGGGCGGCCTTGTTCCTTGTTTATGTTTGTTTTTGATTTTACTTGTTACTCGTTTAAATAAATGTTTCGTAATAACAAAAAAAAAAAAAAAAAGAAGAAACATCGATAGAATCGCAAGTAAAACATCGACGTCGCAGCCCCTCATTCAAAAGTCGTTCGTTACAAGGGGAAAATTTTTAGCGTTGCCGGCGCCATTAACGACTAACTAATAGTCCAGTCAACTGGTGGTTTCCCCGAAACAAAATTAGGAAGTTCATTTCTCAACTTTGTGTTTTTCGGGGTGCTGAATCTGAATATGAAGTTTGCTGCCTTCTCCGAGGTCGGCTTCACATCGAAAAATGGAAAAAAACTTCAAACTTTTGGCACTTTTTTCAGTTGTTCACTTACATACCTGAAACTACGCGTTTTTCGAAGATGCCCACTCTATACAAAATTAAAGTAAACGAAATTTCCTTCAAAAAGCAGTCGTTACAATTGATTTTTGCGTCAGTGGTCTTGAAGATACAGCGTTTTGAGAAACAGCGATTTTTCGGCTCTTTGGCGAAAAGGTCGAAAACTCCCACTTCCACACCCCCGGAACCCGATTAACACGCAGGATATCAATAAAAAATTGTATTCCACGTGAAAGCACACTAAATTTACTATAAGAAACAATTTTTTCATCCACTTTGTTGGTGAGTGGAGGGGAGGAGAGGAAGCAGAGCAGAAACGATGAAATGCGACTTTTGCGCCCTGCAGCGAAAACGACCCAAAACGAATCCGTTCACCCGTCTACGAAATTTGTAATTCGTTTGCGGTTTTTTTTTAATGAATTGATGGGAAAGGATGTTTGTTGAAGAGATTTAAGTAAAAAATATATTTATATTTTTAAAATATTACATAGAAAAAGAATTCATTTATAATGAAGTAGGTTCATCGTTGCACGTTCAAGTTGCCTCCTTTGTACTCGTGGTTTTGAACAACTTTTGCCTCACTCACAACACTTTATTACTACACAAAAACGCCAGCTTTTGCTTTATTGCTTCCGAGACTAACGAAGGTAGCAGCAACTCATGAAACATAATATGAAGGTATTATGAAGGTTGATGGAGGGCTGAGCAGAAGGCATGGATTCAGCGGGGGTACATTAGCAAGATGGACGCTAGGCATGATTTCACTGCAGCGTGTTTCAAATGCGATAGAGGATTTCTATGGTGTGAACTTCGAGATATTAGTGAGCTTTCACGAAGGAATACAATTTTTTATTGATATGCATATTAATTGGGTTCCAGGGGTGGAAGTGGGAGTTTACGATCATTTCGCCGAAGAGCCTAAAAATCGCTGTATCTCCAAGACCACTGACTCACACATCAATTTTGACCACTGCTTTTCGAAGGAAAGTTCGCTTACTTTAATTATGTATAGAGTGGTCACCTTCGAAAAACGCATAGTTTCAGGTATATAAGTGAAAAACAGAAAACAGTGCCAAAATTTTGAGGTTTTATGCATTTTTCAATGTGAAGCCGACCTCGGAGAGGGCAGCAAACTTCAAATTCGGATTCAGCACCCCCAAAAAACCAATAGATCCGATGAGAAATAAACGTCCCTAATTTTGTTACCGAAACGAAACTTTTGAACACCAACTGACTGGACTAATAATAATTATTAATATCAAGATAAAGCAAACAGTTCCATCACCAACAGTGATAACTTGAGTTAGGTAACAAAACATGCTCCCTTAATAAAAAATTAAGCTCCCTTCATCTTCGCCGTTTCATCATCAATCTCTGCCAATGTGGAGCAACTGAATTAATTCCCAATTCAAATTCAAAAAAGGTTTCGAGAAAAAAGATAGCGTATGATTAAAAAAAGAAGAGAAACACATGAATCGATGTTATGGACTGACCAAAAAAAAAAAAAAAAAAAAAAACAATATTCCGAATGTTCCCGGTAGGTTCCTACACGAGCAAATTGTAGGTCGTTGTTTTTAGAACCATTCGATAACATACACTACATTTTCCTCTAAAAATGTCTAATTAACATTAAATGTCCATTTTTGTTAAACTGATTTTTAAATAAACTTTTTTTAATTTTTTAATTAACCTAAAATTGCCATTTTTGTATTGAATCAGTCATCACTGATGGCGATAAAACTGTTGCGTCCTCTTATTATTAATTATTGCTCTGTGTTGCATCTTGTGTCGATGTTATACGATGTTGTATCGTTGTGTTACGACAGTATGAGCGGAGTCCATCACAAGCCACCAATTTGTTCACAGCCTAGGTACTTCATAAGTACCACAGTTTCCAAGTCCCCAACTTCATACCCAGCCTTCTTAATGGGATTCTGTAGAAATGATAAGCATGTATAGAACGTAATCCTTTCTGCAAAAAGTCACTCCATACCTTTAGACAACTCCCAACGTTTTCTGATCAAAACAAAAAGGAATTATGAGCCAAACATTTGGCGTTTATGGATGTGGTGAATACGAATGAGGACGAAAACGCAATATTCCGACCACCCCAAAACCCCCGATGGAACATTCATGCTGACTTTCGTTTCAGCGTCACTTGCTCCATTATGCCAACAACTTTCCGAATCACGCGGAAAAACCGACACAAACACCCTCAAGTGCAACATATCCTTCCAGAGTCTGGTCATCGTACCAGCCAATATAGCGGCCATTCGCTCACATCGACCCTTTTTAATCACCCTACAACCCCTTCAGAACGAACAAAAAGCCCCGAGGGTCATTGCATATCACACTGTGCTCCTGTGACCGGCTTGCGAAAAAAGGGCACGTGTATCAGAATAGGCGGATTGTGCTAAAAACCCGTTCGGATTACATTATGGGCGACGGATTTGAATGGGAGCAGCTGGTCACTTGTCGTTGGGGGTGGAGATTATTGACAAGCGACACTTTGTGTGACCAGTTTGCAGCAAAATTAGAGAAGTTGACGAGAGCATTTTGGATGATGAAATTGACTTCATGAAATACCGTACCCTCCCACAGTGGTCCAGAACCCTCAAAACACGTTAAAAACTCTACTTTTCTGCTTTTTACTTCCAAACTGGGTCTTATGTTTTTTGAGTGCCAGTATGATTCCAAAAATAATCAAAACAACATATCAGATCCTAATTATAATTAGGATCTGATATGTTGTTTTGAACTAATAATTATTAGTGGTATGGGTGATTCCACGAAAACTGGAAATTTTTGATGTCCAAATATGAGTGAAAAATTCTTTCTTTGTTTATAGATTTTTTGATTAGGCTTACTTTGAAGGTGGTTCAGATGAAGTTTAGCAACGAATTCAATCATACAAGTGCTCCGTTTAGCAAGAATAGAAAATTTTGTAAATTCGTAAGATGAGGGAATGAGGTAGGTATGAGAATGAGGAAAACAAATAAAATGAGACGCCAGATTGATTTTGAATGTATAATAAATTGACTCTAGCGTACATTGCGTTGGTCTACTCAATTAATGAAAAATAGGAAATATATTTCGGTAATATAATAAAATCGTAAGAATGTAGGATCATCCTCATTCTCTCATTCCGAACCTCATTCTCTCATTTACCTATGATTAACGTGAGAGAATGAGAATGAGAGAATGAGGTTTTTGGCTTCAAAATAGGATGCTATTGCACACATTGTTATTACTGCAATTTTCAAAAATCACATGGCACAAGCACTTGGCAACGCTCACTATGTGACTGATAATCAAAATTCTGAAACTTACCGCAACTAGTTTTATGAAAGATGAGAGAATGAGAATTCAAAAAAGATAAAATTCTCCCACAAAACAGGACACCGACTGAAGAGGGAGGATATTTTGACAATGACGATTTCTCGACGTGCAGACGCGATGTGTGGAAGTGTTGCTGACCCATTTTTCCGGTCCTACTGGGGGCATGGCGGACACACGACTTTCTCAAAATAATGTGAGAGAATGAGGTGACTACCTCCGTGACAGCCACATGATGTTGTCCTTACTCAACACGCTTCACTGTTAAAATCCGTATTCTCTAAAAAGTTGAAGGTGAAGAGCAGGTGAAAATAACGATACATTGGATTTTGGCGAAAATCTACTTGGTTCATCGTCAGTAGTTGTTGAAGTTGGAAACTCCGAGAAAGGGACACGTGAGAGAATGAGGATATCGAACTTCAAATTTGAAATTTCATACCTAAGTTTTCAAGGAAAAGGATGAAACTTGATTCGAATTAAAGCTATCGTCTTCTCCCTTAAGCCCAAAAAAATTTTTTTTTGAAAAATCAAATAGGAGAGCCATCGTGTTTGAAAGACCTAAAATTTCCAGTTTTCGTGGAATCACCCGTATAGATCTCAACGTTTTCGTAAAATTGGCAAATTATTGCTTTAATCAATCGAAAATATTAGGAAAAATAGAAAAAATAGCCAAACACTAATCTGAATGAAAAGAAAATGCCTTGAAGTGGACCAAAAGTATCCCAGGTTTATGTGTGATACAAGGACTTTGGATCAGACAAAATTTACCATCAGATCTAGATCAAGTTAGCACCTGGAATAAGGAATGAACGTGCGTCTGAATTTTGGGCTAAATCATCCTGGGTCCGTGTACTTGGAAGTCAAAAAGTGGGGGGGATTTGTTTGAGTAAAAAAAAAGCATGTTCCATGCTCGAAGTATTTCATTATGTGGATAGTTTCCGACTATTTGAATTGCTATCCTTGACGTCATGGCCACGCATGAGGGGTCCGACCAATCAGAGGCTGAGTTGGCTGAGGAGGGGCTGTGTTGACCAATAGGGAGGTGATTTCAATTTAAACAGCTGATTCCTCGTCCTGCCGCCTTTTTTCCATAAAAACTTAAGGGCACTTGGTACCCCCAACATTTTTTTCCCCGACTTTTGTGTTTTTTATTCTTAAAAAAAAACTACATTAAATACTGAAAAAAATGGTATATTGCAAAATGCTTGAACTTCAATTAAAATTATTAAAAAATAGCTCGGAAGGTGCCTGCATCAACTCTGGCACTCCTTCTTTTTCCGTCTAATCAATGGAAAAACAAAACACGCTCAGACAGTCACCTTTCAGTTTTTTGGCTCTCCTGAAAAGTTGCATTTTTTTACGGATATGACCCATTTTCTCGGGAACCACTCAACCGATTTACATTTTGTTTTTTTTATTTGAAAGGCCATGTAAAGATCTAAAAATGTGCTGAAACACATTTTTGAAATCTTGCAGTATTTTTCGTGTACAGGTCAAGCAAGGGGCTCCAGAACGCCGTTGAAAATTGTCAAGTTTGCTCCTCTGTTGTAAATCTCCAGATCAATATTTTCAAAATCTGTTTCAGCACGATTTTACATCTTTGCAAGGCCTTTCATACAAAAAAAAAAGCAACAAAATCGGACCAGGGAGTGCCGAGATTTTGGGGCACGAATTTCGCTGTTTCAAGGGGGGGTACCAAGTGCCCTTAACCCTTTCACGATTAGCGACGAGATATCTCGAGAGAAGAAGAGGCCTGACTGGACCAAAAACGAGACATCAAGAAAAAGAAGCGGCCTGGATGGGCGAAAGACGAGATATCAAGCAAAAAGAAGAGTCCTGGCTGGGCCAGAGACGAGATATCAAGCAAAAAGAAGAGTCCTGGCTGGGCCAGAGACGAGATAATATCTTGATATTATCAAGAAAAAGAAGCGGCCTGGATGGGCGAGAGACGAGATATCAAGCAAAAAGAAGTGGCTTGCCTGGGCCTGATACGTGATATCAAGCAAAAAGAAGTGGCCTGCCTGGGCCAGAGACGAGATATCAAGCAAAAAGGAGTGCCCTGGTTGGGCCAGAGAAGAGATATCAAGCAAAAAGAAGTGGCCTGCCTGGGCCAGAGATCTGATAGCAAGCAAAAGAAGTGGCCTGGCTGGACCAGAGACGAGATATCACGCGAGGCAACATTTCGGACCGATGCGTTGGAGCCGTTTACAAATACCCTTAAAATACTCAGTCGAAAGGGTTAATAATACATATATTTTGATCCCATTTTCAGTGTTATTTGGACGCCTCCTATCGATTTGAAAAATATCTAAAAGATGTCTGTTCCTTATTGGTTCGAACACGTTCTTTATATATTTTTCGACTATCTGAGATCAATTCAAATGCACTCAAAGTAATAAAAATCTGTCAAGGTAAATTATCGGATAAGTCAATCATTTTCCTTGTTATCTGTGATTACCAATCAGCAAAGCACTCCTTATATTGGAAATGATAGAAGAAAAAACCGCCATATTAACAAAACAAACATTGGTCTACATTAAACATTCCGAATTCCCAGCAAACTTTTTCAAGTAGTAACTACTTAGCGGGGAGGCTTTGGCAGGCTCGGGAGTTTCAATAAGTGCACAATAATTGGGTGAAATTTTAAAAAAAATTGACGTATGATCAAGTTTACAGAAGTTCTGCACCACTGTGCGTAAACTGTGGTTCTCAGTAAAATAATAGGTTTCTCTAATCTCATCAAAATTGCTGCGTTTCACCACCGGACGAGCCACTTCATCACAGGCCGTTTGCCGGAGTTTCATCTCAACTTTCATCTATACAACGTCGTTGGGGGCGAACGGAGGAACGTATGGAATGCCGGCGGAGCGAGAGCTGGTCCGGCAAGAAGGTTTCCAGGAAGAGACCTCCTCCCTAACGTCACATCCTCCCCACCACTCGCCAAACCAACAATTCCAACCCTCCAAAACACCCCTATTGTCAATTTTCAACCCTCGGCTCGAAATTTGACCAAAAAAAAAAGGGGATGGACTCCGGCCAGGCGCCCAACGGAAAATTCGATGCCCCGACCAAAAAATTACCGGGACCGGGAGATCCTTTTTGAACCTTCCTACGCTCCACGACTCTCGTGGAGCATCCCGTTACGGGCAGGTGCGCTAGGGATCGATTGATTCGGTTATCCCCTTATCATGTTAAAGGTTGAAAGCGGCGTATTTATTTTAGTTGAAGACGGCAGACCGGCGGTAGCCCGCCTGCGTCACAGTTCAACGCTCCTCGGGGTCTATTATTAGTACGAGATAGGAATAACTTTTTCGCTTTATAGATAAATTCATTATTTGGCAAGGCCTGTCCCATCTGAACACGCTGTAAGGTAAGTGGCGCTATGGGGAAACGACAGCGGAAGAGATTGGAGGCAAATTAAAAGATACTAATGTGTGATAATAAACTTTTGATTCGACATGTAAATTTTTTACGTTGTAGATTCCTATGATGCCGAGCAGTAACTAGTTTTTTTTTTTTTTTTTTTTTTTTTTTTTTTTTTAAATTTTGAGAACATAATCGGTTCTCGAAAACGACACCTTATTAGACCACCTCGACTAAGTCCAATGAAAACCAACACAAAGGTGCAGGGGGACCGCCAAAAATGGAATATGAAACCCTAGTTTAGTTGCATACACAAGGTTTTCCGCCCCATGACCCCTACTTTTATAAGGGTTTAGTGCAGGAGGTCGAGTGGGGGTGAAGTTTTGAAGTACCTTCGGATGAGAATTCATTCATGGTGGTCACAGACTGGCCACTTCATCTTCACCTAGACACTAGGTGGCTTCTATCAATGGACTTTGGTAAGGGGGTCGAATAAGGTATCGTTTTAGACGTAATTTTGGACGTAGAATTAGAATACCACTCATCTGTCTTCACTCAATTTCATTTTTAATTTTATTTTTTGTTTGGAATGATTTATTCTTGACATCTTAACTGTTACACGATTCATATAGTTGAGCGTTTTTGGTTTTCACGATGATGGCGCACGTTTTTTCAATGCTTCAACAAGAGATGTTTTGGGCGCAAAGCCAGGCAGATCTGGCAGGTTCAGAAAATCGGTGCAAGGTGTAGTGGCAGTGGTAGTGCAATGATGGGTGATTATGAAGGGTAGGTGGAGAGAAGGGGTATAACCGCTGGATCGATACAACCGTAGCTAGCAGTAGGAAGAGTTCGATCTGCCTTCATCGAGGCCAGTCCGTCTAGACTCCCGAAAAGTCCATTCAACTTCCCCGACGAACCCGCGACGGTCAATTGGAACACGACTTTTAAGGGTCTCTCTCTGGCCCGATGAGTTTGCAAATTCCACAAAAATACAGCTCTGCGCACGAGGAGGGGGGCAGTAACACCTTGCGGATTTCAGAGGGCCTCATTTTGTGTCTTCAAAGAAAACAAAGCATAAAGTAAAGTTTACTCTGCCGGGAAGTAAAATAATTGCAATTCACAGTCGGTCAATAGCCATTAAAAAATTAGTACGTTAAACGTGTTATCACGAAATAGCTAGGGAAACTTTGAAGAAGACGAAAGGGACATCCATCCAGGATGTTACTGTGTTGACCTGAAGTTAACATGCAAACCCTTGGGTGATTCCACGAAAACTGGAAATTTAAGGTCTTTCAAACACGATGGCTCTCCTATTTGATTTAAAAAAAAAAAAATTTTTGGGCTTAAGGGAGAAGACGATAGCTTTAATTCGAATCAAGTTTCATCCCTTTCCTTGAAAACTTAGGTATGAAATTTCAAATTTGAAGTTCGATATCCTCATTCTCTCACGTGTCCCTTTCTCAGAGTTTCCAACTTCAACAACTACTGACGATGAACCAAGTAGATTTTCGCCAAAATCCAATGTATCGTTATTTTCACCTGCTCTTCACCTTCAACTTTTTAGAGAATACGGATTTTAACAGTGAACCGTGTTGAGTAAGGACAACATCATGTGGCATTATTTTGAGAAAGTCGTGTGTCCGCCATGCCCCCAGTAGGACCGGAAAAATGGGTCAGCAACACTTCCACACATCGCTTCTGCACGTCGAGAAATCGTCATTGTCAAAATATCCTCCCTCTTCAGTCGGTGTCCTGTTTTGTGGGAGAATTTTATCTTTCGGCACTTGAATTCTCATTCTCTCATCTTTCATAAACTAGTTGCGGTAAGTTTCAGAATTTTGATTATCAGTCACATAGTGAGCGTTGCCAAGTGCTTGTGCCATGTGATTTTTGAAAATTGCAGTAATTACAATGTGTGCAATAGCATCCTATTTTGAAGCCAAAAACCTCATTCTCTCATTCTCATTCTCTCACGTTAATCATAGGTAAATGAGAGAATGAGGTTCGGAATGAGAGAATGAGGATGATCCTACATTCTTACGATTTTATTATATTACCTAAATATATTTCCTATTTTTCATTAATTGAGTAGCAATGTACGCTAGAGTCAATTTATTATACATTCAAAATCAATCTGGCGTCTCATTTTATTTGTTTTCCTCATTCTCATACCTACCTCATTCCCTAATCTTACGAATTTACAAAATTTTCTATTCTTGCTAAACGGAGCACTTGTATGATTGAATTCGTTGCTAAACTTCATCTGAACCACCTTCAAAGTAAGCCTAATAAAAAAATCTATAAACAAAGAAAGAATTTTTCACTCATATTTGGACATCAAAAATTTCCAGTTTTCGTGGAATCACCCCCTTATTAACATGTAAGGGTCCTAGAGTAGAGAAAATTGGCTGCAAGAGAAACAACTGTAGTCAAAACATAGCTCAAAGTGTGGTAACTCTTGACAACTAACGTTACGGAGCTATCTACCAGAACAAAATAGCCGCTATTTCTTCAAGCTTCTCTCCCCCTTAAAATGAAAATTCAGTCCCTCAACAAAGTAGTTAGTAGTTTGAAGGTTCCTGCTTTTGATGTAATATTGGAGGGAAAAGAGAGAAATTGTCTGGGGAACTCTTAGATGTGCTGTAAGAGGGTTTCTTGGCAGCAGGAATACTGAACTCCTTCAAAAGTACTACCTCGCGTTGCGACGTCATTTCCAACTTCATTTATTCAATTAAGTATTTAATTGCATAATGTTTACGAATCCTCCTGCCACAATACATAGTAAAATTATAAGTTCCTAATCTTAAGATTAACCGGGACCTAAAAGTCGAAGACCCGTCCCTCTTATTCCTTCTTGACATTGTGAGAGGGTTCAAAAGTAGGTCTTTTGACATTGGATGTTAACATTAAAATAAAAATGTCTTAAATACTTGAAACAGTTTTGGATAAGTTGTAGTTTTGATTGAGAGTGGCAAATTTTCAAATAATGACGGTCCAGCCAGGGTAGCTGTCTCATGAAGAAGTCGTTTTTAGGGCAAATTATTGTAAGTATGCTCGTGAGATTTGCTCTGGTGGGCCTGACCATCGAGGATTTTCCATAGATTCGATGTATTCGTAATGCTAATCTATAGACAAAGGCCATTCGGAGGAAGTACATCAAATACGTCAAAGAGGTTAGGTTTTGGGGATCTTCTTGGCAATTTGGTTGTTATTCTTAACACAGTATTAGGCATCACATGTGCCCCTAACAATGCCTCCGCCTCTCATCTAGATTTTTCCCCTGAAAATCGTGGAGCTCCACGTGACTCCGATTCCGCCACATCAGGATCGTTGGAACTAGTCAATGCTTCCTCACTAATGCTGGGCTGAATGCACCGGATATGATGTACAAGAGGCAATCGAAAAGGATACATTCTCGAGAATAGCCTCTAACCAACCCCTCTACTACTGGATAATATCCAGTAGTAGAGCACTTATTTGCACTTCATATTATGAAGTGCAAATAAAGACAAAAAAAAAAATTGGTTGATTGTTACCTACATTTTCAGGCAGGAATGTCGATTTTGACACTAAACTCACTCTCAATCAAATGTATTTTCATTTTTGAACCAGAGCAAATCAAATATTTTGTCTTCGTGTTTCGCGGCACACCATCAGTAAAATATGGCTATGTAGATCCCAGAAACTATCAAAAAACAGCTAATTCGTTTCGTGTTGCTCATTGTTTTTCTTCAGCATTTCTATCAAATCACAACATCCTACGAAGGAAGCAATGACTAGTAAATTTGTAGTTGTTTGACACAAATCACTTCACTCTCATGTCCCTTTCGTCTTCTTCGCAGTTTCCCTATTTCATGATAACACATTCAACAGTTTAGCATACCGTGTCCCCCGCCGCAGTGTTTCATGATTTAGAAATTTACGAAATTCGATCGACATTCAGTGTGGTAAGCTCGCCTGTGTCTAATGCTTACATCGAAGTTAGTTGAATGGAACTTATCAAGTTGAATAAAACGGGAATTTGTAACAAAGGAAATCGCCAATAGCCAAGTTATAATTCCAACTTCTGTCTCATCCCCACGAAAGAAGAAACGATTATCTCCTTCCTCCCTTTAAACATCGGCGAAAGGTCCATTACCTTCTTCTCAATTCCGACAACGAAAGGAGCAGAGTTCGATGTTATCCTCATCAAGGCCAAGCCGTCTAGACTCAAAAAGTCCATTCAACTTCCCGAGTCCCACGACCAAGTTGACGGTCGGCACCCTCAGCTCTCCCCCACGTTGTTTTTAAAACCGACTGACCTTCACTGGGATCCCTTCTTCCTTCGAGGTGCATTTTCGCACTTCACTTTTCCCTGGCTCGGCGTTCACGGACCAGAAGAATAGAACATTAAAATAATGCTCCCCGGGAAAAGATAATTTAGCATTTCTTGCCATATTCGGAATCAGCTCTCTTCAAAACTTCAGACCAATCGCTATCCAATGATTTTATATTGACAGAGTTGCACGAATTACAGGCACAAAAGAATAACAATCCCTTGTGTTAAATTTTGCAGTTTTCTCGTTGGTTCTGCTAAGAGTTGAACGAGTTCTGAATCGGGTACAAATTCCAAACCGAACCGTCGCAAAACCAGAGCAGCCCGAGGGGGCACGTTTGGGTCGTGAACGTTTCGGGAGTTGGAATGTACCTTCTTCAACCTGTTTACATGCTTCAAACCCGATCCTGGAATTCCCTTCCAGCTCTGACCCACAAAACCCGTCGCCCTGAGGCGGAAGTGTTCCGTTCTCTCGAGTTTCAAACCGAACAAATTTCCTTTGCAGATTCCTCACGCTGCAACCTCTTTGGTACACGACGGGTTTTGTTTACATCCTCAGGTTCGAGACGGCCTTCGGGGAGTTGCAGGCCTTGGGGTTTTGCGAAATTACTGCTTTCAATGAACGATTTCACTGGACCCTACGCTTATAAACCAGTTCGATTGTGTTGGGAGTGAATTACCGAAGCTCTTTGCAAATCCGTGCAATCAGACACCTACTAAAATGAAGGAAGTCATTCAAGGTAATGGCACCAAGGATTTCAAAGCCTGCTGCTCCCTACAGAAAACTCAATAGTAAACACGTCGTTGAAGAAGGCGAAAATGGTACACTACAATATTACGGCCCTAAATAAAATTTAATCTCAATGGGCAACTTGCATCGGAGCTCGCTGAAAACCGTCTCTTCGTCCTCTGCATTCATTGATATGTCAGCATGCCAATTTTCAACTCGAAATTCCGGGTAGTTTAGCCGGAAAGTGGGAGGGAAGAAAAAATTAAGGGACGTCACGCCCACCCGCTCCCCTCATTGCCTCTCTCACGGCTCATACGAGGAATTGTGACATCACGGTAAATGTAAAAATGCGTATAAAATGATCTACAGAACGGAAAAGTGTGGGAATTTTGCGAATGTTCTTGTTGCAACAAAATCTTTCACGTGAAAATATTTCTGAAAATGATGCAAATTCCGCATTTGAAGAAAACTCTTGTGAAAACTGTTTTGGAACGTTCCAAAACGAAACCATTCATATTTTACGCCGTTTTAGGACGTAGAATTCCATTCATGGGGGTCCCAAACCCATCCGAATCCACAGTGGGGATATACAGGGCTACAAATGGGGTTTTTAAGGACTTTGACCCGGAGGACTAATGTCGTTTTCCAAGGCAGTTTCGGCGTAGAATAAATTTTTAGTGATCCTTGTATAATTATTATGCAAATTCTTACAATTACCTATTGTTTTTTAAGACCTTTTAACTTTTCTCAAAGTGTATTCCATGAAGTGGAGAAAATTCTATTTTAGATTCACGTTCTATGCATATGACACATATATGTCATATGTGATACATATAAAGTCATATATGGCTTTAAACCATTTTTTCCACGTAGAAAGCAACAGACAATCTATTACTATTGTATAAAATTCTCTTTCTGTATGAATGTATGTGCCCAGTAAACTTCCGAACGGCTGAACCAATTTCGTTGCGGGTGGGCGCGAATTGACCCGCGCGTTCCGACTTAGATAATAGGCTATATTAGATTTCGCGAACTCTCTTCCTTCATCGCGAACGGAACTTTCCTTCGCGACGAAAAGCCGCGTCAAATAGCGTCGTTTCTAGGGATTGCTAGGAAAATTTTCGAAACGCCGAAACCCGGTACAACTTTTGGCGTCGGTTTTGAACGAAACTACGTCGGTTAAAACGAGCTTTTCAAGCTGATTTCAACGACTGCAAAACGATTTCTGTGCGATAACCCGTTCGCAAGTTATTCGAAGATCGTCGGTTGGTGGGTACGAGTATTTTTTGCGAGCCTTCGATTAGTTTGATTGGTACTAGGTAGTACTAATTTCATTTTGAGTTGATGGGTTGCTATGGGCTGCATATAATGATGATGGATAATTGGTTGATACTTCGCAACGAGAAACGGGCCAACAAGCGTTGTTACTAAGAAAATTACGAGTCGACGGGTTGCTACTGGTGTTTGCACGGGAGATGGATATTTCGTGCGAAGCACGGGTGTCCCAGCTATAATAACTAAGAAAAATTACGAGTTGTTAGGTTGCTACCTGCGTGTATTTTTAGGGTGATAGGTGATGGACGGGATTTTGATATTTTGTGTGAAGCATGGGTGTCCCAGCCTACCTATTGTGACAAGTCAACAAGCGTTGTTGGTAGGTACTTGGAAAAATCATGAGTTGATTGGTTGCTACGGGTGTTCTAAGTGATGCATTATTGATAGGGGGTTTTGCGGAATAACGAATTTCTCTCCTGCTCATCCCAGGCGCTAAAATTTGGTAGGTACGGGTACAGCTATTTGAGGATCAATCAAAGTGAACTTACATGGACAGGTAATTTAACCCTCTCCTATTATACGGGCCTTCGATTCGAAATAGTTAAGATACTTCACAACCAGAAACGGGTCAACAAGGTTGGACGTGCTTGCTTTCCGAGTGAAGGATAGACGTTTTATTTGAAATTTGATATTTCGTGCGAAGCACGGGTGTCCCAGCTTGTAATTTCTATTTTAATCGCTGTATGACAATTAACAGCTCAATTTTTTCAGATCGTTAAAAGTGAGCAAAAATGAAAAATTTGACTGTAGGTTGTCAAATGTGAATAAAAACAAAAATTAATTTCACCCTTGCAGCGTGAAATGAAAGTCCAGAGTCACACTTCTGAGAAAACGACACCTCACTCGACCTCACAGCGCTTCACCGCCACACTACTTTTGAGGTCGCTAAAAATTTTCGACCCGTCGCCAAAACTAAGTTGGTTAATTGGAGAATGAACCAAAACGGACGAATTTCCTCCACTACCAACCTACTGAGCTTGCCGGACGTGAACAGCCAGGTCACAGCCGCATTCCCTCCCCTCCACGTCACGTCTTGTTGGTGCCGCACAGCCACCATTCAAGTTTCTCCTTTTTTTTCCGAAAGGCCCTCCCCCATTTAGGCCATATCCATGGTCGACACCGACATTCGCAAAAACCACTAAAAACCGCCAATACAAGAAGAGGCGTTTATATTCCTTTAGAAAATCGGAATAGCGTAGGATCCAAGCGAGCGTCAAGGGTTTACCAGGAAGTCGAGCGTCACCAACCAATTAGAGAGAACGAGAAATATCATTGGGATAGATTACTCTGCCCAAGACCCATCCCAACAAATTCCACACATTCCTGACAACTGATAGGAGAATAAAAACCTCACCTCCGTCAGAGGCCACAAGTCTCAATCCACCTATGCGCAACTGTCAAGCCAGAATCCACGCCAGAAAACGTAAACTGTCCGAAGAGAAATCACCATAACTATTTCTCCATTAAACCCGTCCTCTGATGAGGATGTCTCCGTTAACAAAACAAACAAAAAAAAAAAAAAAACAGCCGACATGTGTTATTGCCGCAGACTCGAGGGATTTTTCCACAATCGTCCTACACGTAAAGGAAGTTATATGGATATAATAAAATGGAATAGGTACGGCTCGCCTACTTCGTGGGATCCCACTCGGTAAAGTAGGCGAGCCGTACAGGCGAGCGATTGCTCAGAGAAAGCGAGGTGTGTCAAGCTTGTACGAGATAAAACACGATAACGCAACGTAAACAAAATAACTACGGAACAAGTGAACGAGGACGCCGAGTGCCTACCGCCTGAGATTTCCAAAGGTGGCGCAAATTGAGTGCAAAACTGTTTTTTAGAAAACGCGTTTAATTCAACACCATCAAATTAACGCTCAATTAAGGCTCTGACGTCATTCGACGAAACGAAATTGGAATCGAACCGGTGGCCATGGCAGGCTAATCCAACGCGTGAGGGGCACAAGGGTTTCGTGGGCGGAAATGAATCAACCCCCTCGGTTCCCGGTAGGATCGACACGTAATCCTCGAAATCTTTGCGGGAACATGTCATCCCGGAGTCCCAACACCCAAATGGGTTCGTAGAAATACCAAGTCTCATTCCGAAGGGACCAAGTTCGAAAGACGAGAAACAAAAAAACTTGAGCAACCACCACCATACGAAATGGCTACGATCTTGCAATCTTGTTAGGCGGTGAATTATTCACCGAACGTCTTTCCATTTGCTTCTCATGCACAAAAAGATTCTTCAAGAATCTTGGATTCCTGGTTGGTTGATTCGGTGGCCATGATTTGGTCGTGATTTTGTCCATGCTCGTGTCTCATTCTACCTCTATCCGTATTCTTCTCCATTTGGCAATTGTTCGGACTAACAGTATTGTGAAATAATTATGAGATTATTAGACAATAATGAGACAACTCTGGTGCCAACTATTGGCTGTCATAGTTCTTCTGGTGCTTTTTTCCCAATATCTTTAACGTTTTCCAAACTTCTGATTGTCCCTGCCTTTCCATCCATCATCTCCAGGACTGCTGTGCCCAACATCAACAACCTACTACTAGTCTGTTTCCGTTCTCGACCTCCATTCTAAAAGGAACTTTTCAAATTTCCTTTCCTTAGGGGTTTAAACCTCAGACCAGAATCCAGGGTGGCGAAAGACACCCGTAGTTGTCTCTTTTCCCTTCATCTCCACGACTGCTGTGCACAACTCAAGTCCTCAACTGTGTATTTCGCGGACTGTACAATCGGTTCTGTACCGACAGCGAAATGCACAAAACGCGGTACAAATATTCCGCCTTGGTACATGCACTGTTGTCCAGTTTGCGGAGTGAACAGAAAAATGTACCAAGTCGATCAAGGTAATCGACGCCATACAGCCTGTTAATTTAGTACAAAGCTCGCAGATGATTCATTGTCACAGGGAAGCACATCGTGGCCTCTGACCAAACCCAAGTGAGTGTCGAGAGAGCCAATCGCCCAAGAAATGATGAGAGCATGGATGATGGATGATGGTCAACATTGCAGAAAACCCGTCTCTATTATTTATAGGAAAAATATGATATTTGAATTCCGAAGTCTGGAGGGGGTACATGACGTGGGCTGCTTCGTCATCTTTTGATTGGCCGAGAGATCCCTCTCTCTCGCATCTATGCAAGTCAGCGAAAAGCCGACCCCAAAAATACAAATTGGATTAATCATTAGAGAAGGTCATTTGAAAATCGAGCATCGAAGTTATTATCAAAGAAGGTTATTCGAAAACCAACCCGGGCGAGTGTTTTTATTCCGATTCCGTTCAGATTTATTATTCAGCGCTCTGGCGGCTCCGTGCCCAACTACTCGACGCCCAGCCAGGTGAAGTGTGACGTCACGCGCCCTCCGCTTTCAAAATCTTCAACATTTCTAAAATAGTTCTGCGCGTAATTATGCGGATTTTCATTCATTAATAAAATTACTATAATTATTATAGGGCATTTTTCCTAACTCTGTACAAAATCTGTCGATCAAGGTAACCGACATTGTACATAAAAGTTATGCAATGCGCGGATTGAACAGAAAATGTACCGTGTTAGAAATTTCGGACTCGGACCAAATAAACTTTTCACTCCGCGCTTAGAACGAACATGCGTTGCACAATAATTATTCGCGAAATACACACTTTCGGACGTGGTACGTAACATTTACATATTATAATTCATATTTCATAATTAATAATTTAGTAAATAATTTTTTTTATTCACTAATAAATCTGTGAATTTGTCAAAATTATTTTAATAATAAAATTATAATAGATTTTTTTTTAAATCACAAATTACTAAATAATTTTTTTCAAGCATAGATTTATTAGTGAGTTAAAAAAAATTCAGTTTTTTATTCAAATTATTTACATATTTTGTTAATTATTCACTTAACAGAAAAAGTACACTTACAAACATTGTAAGTGAATAATTCACTTACAGTGAATTAATGTCATTAATTCACATTCAAATTCAAAAACAAAGCATGATGGGAATTAATTCACAACCTTATTTATAAAATTTATAATTTTTATTTAATAAAAATGTGCCCAACTCTGGGACATACACAATGGGGAGCTCTCCTGCTATGGGACTACAGCTGGAGCTAATGCAGGGCTTTGGGCTGAGATGTCGTATTCGAAATTATTTCGGACGAAGAATCGATTTAAGGGTGGCCCAATCACAGCTCTAAATTATAAAAACCATTGCGTTTTGTTTCCCATTTCTGATTCAAAACAACACTCAACAAGAAAATATTGGCGTTCTTCGCAGTGAAAAAGGACTAACTAACAAACTATCTTTTTGTCGCTCAAGTTTTACCAACTACGGTCTAACTGCTTTCTCAAACAAGATCTTTGAAACTTCTCGGCTCAGATAACTTTCCAGTTTCAAATATTAGTCGGTATTCCGTTCTTGGCGCACCCCCCCCCTTCAAGACCCTTTCCGAACGTCAAGAGAGAAGAAAACCAAAGGTGACGGTGGTGTCGGAGGGGGGGTTGACTGGCTGGTTAGCTAACCCCTGTTTATGGGTAAGCTGGTAGAGCTGGTAAGGGAACCGAACGGCGTAGAACGGGGCAAGAACTTTCAAAGGTTGGAGGACCGACGACGGCGCCACAAAAAAAAGTCGGGAGTGAAAAAAAAAAGGTTTAAGTTAAGAAAAAAAAAGTTATCCCCCTCTCCCTTCCGCTCCATTCCAACGGGAACATGCACGCTCTCTTTCCCCGACACCAGAAACAACCCTCTTCAAGAGAAGCTTCGGGACGGAGAGAAACCAGAAGAAAAAAAGGAAGAAAGCAGAGTAGGCAGACATAATGTAAGAGGGGGGGGTTGTTCGTTTGTATCGCACGGCTATCAGTATACAATACGAGCCTTTTTTCCCGCCTTATCAGAACGAGCTGGTCCCAGACGATCACACACGACAACTTCATTAAGTCATTCAAAACACAAACCAAAATCATTCATCTGGCCCAACAAATTTCTTCTTCTAACAGCCAAAATCTGCGTCAGTTTAGAACAATTATATAGATTTTAATAGCAGATAATTGGTTTGTTTACTCTTGAAAGGAAATGCGTCTGATAACAACGCGCGTCACAGGATATGAAATAAACGTTTTTATATTTCATTGAGACACCCCTTTGGGAATTAATTGGTCGATAAAACGCTCAGGAAGGTCTCAGCCAAGGACACGACGGTAATTTTAAATATAAAAATTGAATTGCCTACGCGAGGACCTCACAAGTTTCACATTGACACGTAATGGACTTACCGTCACCTTTATCAGCAGTAAGGATAAACAATTGGAGACGTACCTGAAACAAAACGGAAATCGGTCAATCACCAATAATTGTTACAACGATCACATTCTGATGACTATGAGGGAGAAACTGAATTTTCATAATCTAATTCGACATTTTATCGATTTAATCGAGGGTGTCGACATTTTATTCGGCTCAAAATTTGTACGATTCAGGTCTGGATTTGGAAAATTGAAAACAGGAAAAATTACCAAAAAACGACATCTCATTAGACCTCCTGGTATCCATAAAGTCCCCATTCGTAGCACCGTAGAGCCCCACAGTGAAATCGGATGTTTCTCTCGCCCCCAAAAAATGAATTCCTACGTTCAAAAATAATTCGAAAACGACCACTAACTCAATGCCAACCAAAATCCTTCTCATAGCTCAAAGGTTTTAATTAGGTTTACAAACTCAACACCCTTATGATGGACAGTACGAACGTTCATCTTGTAAAATTAGAATGTGCTGTGGTCCTGTTTTCATCTAGCAGTACTTATCAAATTACCATTGGAATGAAATGAACCTAACTTCACACTGACCATGAGAAAAAATTAAAATAAGTCTCGTTATCTGCGTCACTTATCAATAATGAATCGTGGAATTATTATTCCTTTTCCGAAACACTACATCTGTGTATTCTTTGTTCTTATTTTATTTTATTTTATAACTGTCATGCCTACTTACTTATTCTAATAAAATCAATCGCCTTGTTTCTTTTGTTTTGTGAATCACTAGTCATATTTTACTGGCAATGTTTTGAATATTCATTCTATTATTTAAAAGACTTTTAAACTTAGTTTTCTTGATTCGTCTTTATTCAATTTGAATGTGATATTTTGAATGTGTCCCCAGTTTAACAGTAAAACCTGATTCAGTCTGACTTCCAGAAAACGTTATAGAACCTAAAGATGACGTATTGTGACATCTATGGACACCTTTGACATGCGTGGGAACCTTTTCAACCTTTTATAGTTTTTTCCTAATTTGTTTGATGCCTCAATGTGGAGTTATCAAACTTTTCTCCGAAATTTTAGTCAACCCCCAATTGTTTACGTGTTTCTATGAGATATTTTGAGAATAATAGTCAGGTCATTGAGTAGTTTGGAATGGAAAAAATACATGAAGAATTTTTCTCGACGGAGTTGTACGTTTTTGGGGGTGCTGAATACGAAAATTTGGTTATCTACTAGATTCAGATATGGCTTCACCACGAAAATGGTGAAAAACCATAAAATTTCGGCACTTTGGTTTTTCGCCTATAACTCGGAAACCATGCCTCCTAGCGACATAACTACTCTAAAGCTGATTAAATTTCCGAAATAATGAGACCAAGAAGGCCTCGCCAGCTTCTTCCGTTTGGCCGCTACAGCTGAAGTTTGACCATTTATCGACAAGTTAGATCTAACTAAGCCAAAATCTTAGTATTCCAAACTTCCGAAGCCTATTACTACACCACAATCGGTCCCTCGAACCCCCACATAAGGTACCCTGAGTAGTTATGTCGCTAGGAGGCATGGTTTCCGAGTTATAGGCGAAAAACCAAACAAAGTGCCGAAATTTTATGGGTTTTCGCCATTTTCATCGCGAAGCCAATGATTTTAAATGATTTTATCCGAAAATAGTAGGTAGATAACCAAATTTTCTGATTCAACACCCCCAAAAACGTCTAGATCCGTCGAGAAAAATTCTTCAGTTATTTTTCTCGGATTCTCTACTTTTGGACACCTATAGGTCATTATAATGACTGGACTATAATACGTCTCAAGCCGTCTCAATGGCATTGTTGTTCGTAAATTGAAGCATTCATAAAATTATGAATTCATAATTTGTTAGAAGTTTATCACATTAAATGACATTTAATTTAATTTTATATTTATTTTATGTTCTATTATTTAATGTTATCAAAATAATTCATTATGTTTAATTTTTATCAATTATAGGTATGCACCTAATTTACTTATATTTAATTTTACAAAAATATCTATTTCATTTTTATTATTTATTATATTTTATCAAAATCAGATTTAAATTTACTTAAAAAAAAAAAAAAAAAAAAAAAAACGTCATCAGTTTGTATTTACGGTGTGTGACCTAGGCTCAAATGAGTGTTCGACGTAATTTTCCTTGTTCGAGCTGACTCAAACAACAAAATACTAGACATCTCTCGTGAAACGTAGCTGATCCATTCGCAGTTTCCTAGAGGCCTTCAAAACCCCGCAACCTCGAGAGGATGACCAGACGTCGTTTGGCACCTGCCCAAAAACCGTTCCCAAGAAACCCCCCCTTCGGTCGAGAGTGATGGCGGATTTTATTCAATCGGCTTCCCCACAATGTAAAAGCTTTATCCTGTCAACAGTTCTGAAATGCACGCCATTGTCAGGACGAGAAAACACTTCCTCGGCAGGCATCCCTGTAACGACTGTTCCGCGCCGTAATCGGCATAATCCAGGAATAGAAGAATTTTAATTTAAAACGAATACTCCGTGACTGAATGTGAGCACATGCACCGTTTCTATAAATGTTTTTCAGTGTAGAATAAAGAGCAACAGATTGCCGTTCAAAGACTGCGAACAGTTGGTGTTAACTTCTTATCGACAGCTGCCATTCGACCTGATTATATCAATGTTATTAAAGGCCTATAAAAATAGCAATTCAAGGTATTCATGGAAGTCGTCAACTCCCAGTTACGGGTCCACAACCTGGAAGATCAATCGCCGGACGTGAGGAGTGATAATTTGAACGAAATTTCTTTGGATTTTCAGTTTTCAAACAAGCCGGATCAGGGTATTTGTTTTGAGAAAGCGGCGGCCTTTCATTCAAGGCAATATTTTAATTCAGGGAGGTCTGCTAAGCGAGGGGCCGTCCGGGGTCGACTGGGGCCCAGTGTGGGGCAGAGGGGGAGAAGCAGACCAACGAGGTGAACGACTCTTACTGTAAACAAGAGGGAGCTACTACGACGCGGGCTCCCACCGATGAACGTGTGACTGTATGCGTGCGTAAGCGACGCCGACCCCCGCCGTAAACGGTGTCGACGTGTGCGTTTCGAAGGATGCAGACGGCCCCCAGCGACACGGCAGAGGGAAGGGGAAGGGAGGGGAGAGAAGACGCGTTAAGTGCGGGACACATTCCGCAAGATGGGACTGGCGTTGGAGTTCCAGAGTTCCAGCGGGGTCGTTCGAAAAAGAGTGGGGCCCCTTCGGTGGGGGAGAGAGGCCCAATACTGGAAGGCTGGACTGGAATCCCAATCTCCAGGATCCCGACAGACATACCTAACCCGTCCGGTAACAGTAAGTCCAACCCCTCGGGGGTCCTGAAGGAAGAAAACCAAGTCCAGGTTGAAGAACCTTCAGGAGAACAACTCGACAGATCAGACGCTTTCCTCTACAGCTACTTCGCAAGAAGCAACCTGGTGGTTATTTCGTACAAAACCGTCTCGCTTACAATTGGTTGCAAGATCAAAACCAATAATCTACCAGTATCAAGCAATTGCCGTTTTGGGGTCCCCACTCCATGTTCTCAATTCGCCAGACTGCCACAAGAGGCCCCAAACGGGGCAACGGGAAGCGCTGTGACCGACGGCAAGGTTGGGCAGTCCAGCTAGTCCAGACTGTCACATATCTCGCCAGTTATCATTCCCTGATCTTTTATTTGATTATGAATAATCGCAGTGCATTTCTTGTTGGACCTGCCATTGTTTGCCGACACTTCCAGGACATTGGAACCAATTATTACGCGCGGGTCCTTTGCCCAGGCACCGGACCGCTCATATTGGTGACATTTCGCTCGTATAGCAGACCTTTGCAAGAATGGGTCGGCTGACCAGGCCTCTTTTGGCGACAATTCGTATGTAACCCATTTCCAATATTACTGCAAGCTGTGGGAAAACCAACAACAAACACAACACTTCGTGTTTGTTGTTGGATTCACCACAGCCCAATTCTGAGGAAGGGCGCACTCAACTAGACATATCAAGCCAACCTGGAGCTTGTGCTTCCTCCATAACTGCATCAACATCACCTGCTAGGTCAGCAGATTGCGACACTACTTGTTATGCCCTGGCAAGGGATGTTTCTGCACTCCCCTCCTCTTCCTCAGAAGACACCGATGGCGTAATCCTAGATATGAAGCTTGAGGAATTCCACCAACCACACAACACAAATAATAATATTGAACCTGAGCAGCAATTAGGAACATATTGATACCATGTAGCTACACCACCATCATCCATTTTGCAGGGTGCCCTACAGTAATCACCTTCGGCATAGATAGGGAGTTTCAGGCTGGCCAATGACACTTTATCCAAGAGAGCTTGAAGTTCAGTATTGACCAGTGTCGTCCAGATGCAACGTGTCCATTGACAAGAATGGCGGTATCACAGGCATTGAGGCCCCGAAAAAATCCTGCTTTTGATGTTGAATAGCCACAACCAGCTGTGGGACTCTCATCTACATGAACCTGCGTCTTCTGCCCCAGCGTACATTCCTCGTCACCTCCAAGTCCTTGAGATCAAATCCGACCTCTTCCAAAACCAGAACAAACTTAACATGCATCAGCGAAAGCATTTTGAAAATTCGTGGCAGGTATCAATGGGCGACTTTTGCACCAACCTGCCTGAATAAAGCCTTCCATCGTTCAAGCTCTTCGGAAACTGCGTATCCCTAATCTGCCAATTCCAAGTCTCATACACGAAGACTGTCTAGACCACATGCCACATACATATGGCAGCTTGAAGCTATCCGCAGCCCCGCCACGCTGCTTTTGCTCACGACAGCATACAAAGCTGATGGTCACCAAAACACCCCAGCCACAATAAGGATAATTTCTTCAAGTGAATTCATACCGACGGTTTCTGCCAGTACTGGCACACTCGCAGTCGAAGTCGTTGCTCCCCGGGACTGCGGCGCCTCTCACCCCTCACAGAAATAGACAGACCTGCCTAGAAATAGTCGAGACGGCTCCCCTTCCCAACAGCCTCGGGTTCACCCTTCTGTCTCGAACTTCTTTCAATTTCGGTATCACCAGAACCTTTGTACCTCCCTCTAGCGCAATATTGCCCCGACGTTGGTTTCTTGTTTACATTGTTCTGAGCGTCCGTTCATTTGTTTATTGCGCACCGTTCATTTACTATGCACACTGGGACTTCCACCAGCCAACCCGTCAAGTGACATCGACAGTTTTATGCGTGAATTACAATTACCGATGTATTGCAACGTAAAGCTCAACGTCAGTCAAACGTGGAAAGATAGTCAAATGATGAAGCAGGACGTGACAAAAACCATCTTCAAAAGAGAAAACATAATTTTCTTTTCATTTCTTAATAAAATCAATTCTGGATAGATAAAATAGATTCTGCAATACTAGGGGTTCAAAAATACTCCGCAGTAGTCCATGAGACTCTCAAAAACGCTGCAAATTTTACACAAGGGTTTATTATTCTCAGATATAGAAAAAATGTGAAAAAATTAATTCTGCCATGAAGAAATTTTACAAATCAAGAAAAAAATTCTGAACAATGTTTGGACAGATGTGGAATCCCGCATATAATATATCATGGATTATGCGTCCAAAATTACTAGGAATTACTTAATAATTTTTACCATTCTGAGTGGACAGAGCTTTGTCTGCCATTCCTAAGCCGTCGGATTCAAAATTGCCATCAATTTGAATTTGGACCAAATGGGCGATTTGGGTGCTGATCGCAGGATGGCTAATATTTTGTTTACTTCTTTTTTTTTTTTTACAACTTATCTCCTATCAATACTCCAAACACTATGTAAAGTTTCAAGTTTTCTAAAAATGATGAAATTGAACCCCCAAAATTGCAATTTTTTAAATTTACTTAGTCAGCCTGGGTATGGCGACCGCTTTGGGACGGGAGACAACGATAAATATGTCTATTATGATGCCCTTCCTAAAGTTAATAAAATTGTAACCCATGAATTACAAATTTGTAATTCAATTAACTGTAACTCAATTTGAAAATTTTCAAATTGAGTATGTTGAGGGAACCCATGAAAAGTTATGATTAACTATGGTTAAAAAAAAGTAGTAAACAAAATAATAGGCCATCCTGCGATCAGCACCCAAATCGCCTTTTAGGTCAAAATTGAAATTGCAGCCTTTGGAATCGCAGACAAAGCTTTTTCCACTCAGCAAGGGGGACATTTTGATAAAATTAGATCAAACTTTTTCCTGGAATCGGCACCCGATTTCGGGTCTGGCTCCAGGACTACAGGGGTCTTTAAGCCTCATGGATGGGGTGTTTTCAACGTTTTAAATAGATTTGAGAATTTTGTTCGCAAGTTCGATAACAAACTCCGCTATCAGCTGTGCTACCTGCGCTTACCAAAGCACAGGTCGAGGTGTGGTAACGTCGACAACAACCAAGGTGGGGGAAGTGCAAAAACGGGGCAAGTGCGTAAGTGGGATGTAAAATGCTACTTAGAACATCTAGTGGCTACCTTTGAAACCATACGAATGACATCACATACCAGTCAGATAGAGTCAAGGCAAATGGTAACCTGGTTGTGAAGTCACATTGTGCCATTTCACTCTGCTGCCAAGTTCACTGTCCCGTTTTTATCGAGTTCCATCCTTCAGGTGAGTATTTTCAGGTGTTTTAAAGTTTATTTATAAGCTTGATAGTTGTACTTCACTGCTACAGTTGAAATTCATTGTTATCTTTTGCTATCAGTGAGCTGCAGCCCATGGGCCCTAACATGCACTTATCCCATTGGTTTTTCAAGAAGGGACATGTGCGTGGGTGATAATCAAGTTTAGGTTTGATACCTAATAACTTTGATACCTAATACAAAGACGGAATTTAACTTATTAATCGTATTTATTCAAGTTTATTGGTGTTCATTGAAGTTTTCAATCTTCGCCCCCATTGTCCAGGTACTGACTTAAAGATCTGCAAAAGTTGATAACTCTGTGAGTTTTTGTTTCGATTTTGAATTTTCCAACCGATAAAGGATCATTGAGAGATTTCCTTTTTTTTTTTTTTGCACTTGCCACGGTGAAACCAGAATAACCGTTCGAAAGATTGAACAGACCAGTTACGCTCTTACCCTTTTGATGGGGCAAGTGCGTAAGTCAGACTTGGACAGGTATTTCGGTCATAGTGCTCTCAATTATTGACAAGGCTACAAAAATCAATCGTAAAAAAAAAAACGGGATTCAGGGGTATCCAGGGCAAAAATTAAAATTGACGTAACGCCAGTGGCTGATTTATGAGGTTTTGTTGAAATTGAACTTCAAAACCATACCACGCACTTCCCCCACCTTACCTTACATTAGAGTTTTAGCTTCCAACACAAAATGGCTGCTCCCCTCTAGCGGTTTTCCAACAGTTACCGTGAAGACCCCAATACAATATTTAATATTGTATTAAATTTTGTTTTGTATTAAAGTCCACACTATAATGACAAACACGTTCGGTTATAATCGTCCCTAAAAATACTGAAAAATATTGTGGGACACTAGTTCTTTGATGTGGCCTGTTCAGATCCCCTCAACTAGACGGTTTCCTCAAGGGAGGCTTCGGGTACAGGAAGAAAAAGCTTGAGCAGAAGTAGTTGATTTTGATAGCGGTGGCACGTGTTCACGATGGTATCACTATGTAATGGAGGGGAAGGGAGGAGTGTATGTTGAGCAGATGCGCTGCAAGGCAGATGGCAGCCGAGGTGGCGGGGCAGGTGGTGACTGACTGAGGGGGGCCATGCCCCCTACCAGGTGCTACCCCCTTCCACCTATCTCTTTACCCCGTGCATTTTCTCTCTTCAGACTAATAAAATGAGAACTTCCACTCCCGAAATAGACAAAAACGACCCCCTTCAAATCTTAAAATGAACAAACGGATTTCCTCCATATCCGGTTTCGACGATGTTGGCATTCATTAGGTGATTTGTCGAAGAACGAAGGAGAACGATGCACATTGATGGTACTATTGCTTGACTCTCCAGAGTGATTCAGAGGAAGTATTCAACGCCACCATTTCAGCACAGAGAAAAGCTCTATTGTACCATCAAATTCTAGACACAAGATTGTCACAACAAATCCAGAATTTAAACAAAAACAAAAAAAGCTGTTGTTACTTTTGGTCAGTTTCTTCCTCCTTTCGTGAATCTAAATCCGACGCGCAAAAAGGAAGAGGATGAAGTGAGAAGGAATGCAGGAGTTGGAAGTTGAAAGTCTAAATTTGTATTATGACCAGACTTGGAGTAACTCACCCACTAAAATTAGCCTTCCGCGCAGGCTTTCCAACAGGAAAAGGGGGGAGGGGAGGTTTAGCAGACAGACGGAAAAAAACCTCAGACTGTCGTTGTCTTGCAGATAATATTCATTTTGTATTTCCTGGCACCTCATCAACTTGTGAAACGGCAATCTTTGGTGTGACGTACCGCAAAATCAAACCGACGAAAAAAAAAGTTGGGGTTTTGGATACCATGGAGATCGATTTTTGATGTAGAGCAGGTCTCTGGCCTCCATTAAGAGATGCCACATGTCGCATGTATGCAATCAGAAGACCAAAATCTTGAAAAACGCCCCTCAGAAGCCCTATAGACAGTTGGGAAACATTTGGCACCCCAATAAATCGGCTCTACGTCCAAAAATTACTTCAAAAACGACACCTTACACTCCCTACTGGCAAAAGCCCACCAAAAACCCATCCAGCAGTCCTTCAAAGCCCCACAGAATGATCGGAGGGGCTTGGGAACCCTCACTGACCGATGCTACGTCAAAAAGACTCGCGGCCTGCTGGCCTAAGCCCTTCAAAACCCCATCCTGCAGCCCCTTAGAAGCCTCACGAAGGGATCGGGCAATTTGAAATCCCCTCAAATCGATGCTACGTCCAAAATTACTCCCAAATCAACAACACGACCCTTAGGCCAAAGCTTTTAAATGGACGATTCTCGAAAGTTATAGTAAAGAGCCTGCGAACAGGGAGAATCTGCGCAGCTTCGCCAATCAACTAAGTTGAAATCAAAGCCTGACTACAGGAACCCTCCAGGGAAATTAGTTAAATCACTCCACCTATTCCCAGGTGCAATTCACGAAGCTAGCAGTTTCGGCTAAATTTCTCTTCATCGAGAGTACTGTTCAAACCATTGTTGCAATAAAAATTAGAAATCATGTCGTGAACCGCATTCCCGCTGCAGCTACAGTGGAACTTTAGTATTTTAGTTCTAATATTAATTACTTAATTTCACTACTAAAAAAAAGGTATTAGATAAATCAAAATTATAAAGTCTTGATTATATTTTCGTGGTTGTCATAATAACTATAGATGGCTAAAATCTACCACAAAGAGAGAAGGACAAATACTGTCGAATCTTTCAATGTAAATTTCATAATTAAAATTTTCAAATAAGATCGCCATTTTGAACTTAATCGCGTAACCTATTCGTCCATATTGCCGGTTTCCGAGGAAATTACAAGCCTAGAAAAATCAAATTTCGAGAATACCAGGGCGAATGGGGCACCTAGATGGGTGGCCCCCCTTCAGAAAGCACATCCCGGAGTTATATGCGTAGTAGAGGGTTGAATGGAAGCGGTGCCGCCTTCTCGAGTGACGCCGAGGACGAGCAACAATCTGATTGGCCGAGAGCTCGGATCGATGTGCCCAATGATGGGGGAGACGTGGAATGTTGCTGTAGTACGCCATCCTCCGTTTTCATTCAGCGGGGGGTCCCCCCAAATCGATCCTTGCGCGGAACCCTCTCCCAAATTTTTTTTTTTTTTTTTTTTCCAAATTTCTTGAGAGAGCCATTATTCATTTAATTATTTCCAGGGTCAGCCACGCTTTCACGGAAAAACGAAATACCGGGACACTGTTAAAAGAACTGCGGAAATCCTATTATATTTGAACTATTTCAACCTTCAGACAATCGCGAGGTTGAAGTTTTCCACGAAAAGATTTTTTCGACAATTTTTCAAAGCAAAAAGCTCCACGAAAAAAACACGATGTATACCAAATCGTCTGTTAAATCTCAACTAAATCTATTATAAAAGGTCGCAAGTAAGACCACAGGGGAACGCACCAAGTCCGTCAACCTCAACTTTTCAGGAAATCATTTTTTTCCCGCAAAAACCCAATACCAGTTCGCATTTGGTCGATCCTTCAAAAATCCCATTTTTACCCCCATGAAAGCCCTATATATCGACACAGTGAAATCGGATCGTTCCGGGACCCCCAAAAATGGATTCTACGTTCAAAAATACTTCGAAAACGGCACCTAACTCGACCCCATAGCCGAAAACCTTCAAAAACCCTCCCGTAGCCCCATTTTAGCCCTATAGCGCCCCACGGATTTGGGCGATCGGGCTGAAAACCTTGCGGGCTGAACTAGATGGTAAACCAAGCATTTTGTCATTATTTCAGATTTTTAAAAAAATTCCTACTGCCCAAAAAGGCCCGGACGGCATTCGCCGGACAGCTAGGGTGGGAGTACGAAGTGAAGGGACCATGGAAGTTGGTGCGTTTTTCCCCTGTCTGGGAAAGTGTTTCTTTTCTCGTATTTTTCTCCTACCTATATGGGATCGTTTTACCCCAGTTTGGATGTCCCCATCGAGTCCGCCGTGAAAAAAAATCTATCAGGAACTGTCGTTACCTATTTTTCGCAAAAAATTCGACTTGGTGCGTTCTTCCCCTGTAGTCTTCAAAGTGTAAACCCTTAAATTATCATTTACCTTTGAGTGTTGGACTTCTCATCCTCCCACCTTCGAGGGTAACCGTCATCTTCCCATTCGTCGGTGGTGGACGGCGGTTGGTTTTGTTTTTCTCCCACTTCACCACTGTCATCGTCACCTGGAGACAACACGTACCGTTTCACAGACATTCAAGGGAATCTCGTAAGTGGATGAAAACTTGCTCAAACTTATTAGCCGAAATACAGTGGGCGAATCCTATGGTGCCACAACGAAGCAGTTTTGAGCGAACTTTCATTGAAATCCTTGCTATAACAAAATAACAGGGAAACTGCAAAACCTGATAACGTTATTGATAAGGTGGGACGATATTTTCCTTTGGCTCCTACCAAAATGCATTAAATGTCAACATTGCTGTAATAAACTGATGGAACGAAGTTAGGGATGAGTGAGCACAACGAACAGGTTAGGAAGCGCAGAATAGGGGTTCATCCAAGGATCCGTACAGGGAAGTCCTTCAGAACAAGGACGTTATTGCCTGCCAGGAAATTCAGGGAAAATATCTAACCTTCAGACTTAATGCCCGAGACCTGAGACCGAAAACTTCTCTTTTTTCTCTTCCCTCAAGTATATTTGCCCCCGCCCGAAAATACCAAGTGATTAAGGACTGTTATTGTTTGAATGAGTAATGCGGCTGGACGTCAAGGGCTACCCCCGTAGTGGATCAATAAATATACTGGGAGGGGGTGGAAAAGCCACGCCCCTCCACCCATTGATCCTCCACCCCCACCGCCTCCGGAATCGGGCGGAGATGAGAAAACCAGCAGCACGAGGGTGGAAAAAGGGATGGCGGGGAGGCAAAACGCCGAGCTATTTTTTGGTAGCAGGAGAGGGGAAAAAAAAGAAAACTTTCGACAAGAAACCCCAGTTATGAAGAGAGTGATTAGAAACAATGGGTTAAAAGAAATGGGACAAGAAGCTACGAGTACTAGGTGAAAGTGGGATATGAATAAATGAGGACCCAGAACCAGGTAACAACTGCAGTCATCAATTGAATTTTGCAGCAAAACAACCAACGCGAAAAATTCTGGCTGAAATACTGAAAATTTTTGTCTCATATCAACACTAGAGGTGAGGGGCTAATTGGGTAAATGTTAAAATTAACATGTTAACAAAAAAAACAACAACGAACTAACAGTTTAACAGTTAACAAAAAACGAACAAGAGAAACAAAAAAAATTACCTATCTGAAAGTTAAATTAACGGAAACGTTAATGGTAAATGGTAACAAGGTCAGAGAAATGGGAAAATTCGGCCGAACATAGTTGAACTAATAATGAACAAAGTACTCAGTACAGTTAGCACTGAGAAATTAGGTGTCTGAGCAGAGGAATCCCAGCAGCCGCAAGACATCTTCCTCATACTGATAATCACCTTTCGGAAGGCAATGGCAACCCACCGAAAGTATTCTGCCGTGGAAAACCTCTCAAATTTGCCGTTCGGAACCGGCGTTAAGCAGTAGGTCCCTACTACTTCTGTATTAGCTGGTCAACACGCTCAACAGATGTTAGTAGCGAGAGGTCGCCAACGCCCGATTACGGGTATGGCACCCAAAGAAGAAGAAGAAGAGCAGAGGAAATCACTAGTGAATATTTGGCGTTTTGAATTTTCCCGCCGTGGCACTTTAACTAATCCGCCAGAGTGCACTCGCACAAAAAGTAGAAAGTGTACAAAAAAACTTCCATTTTTGGTTATGTTATGTTGGTGAACATGAAAATGGTCTGTCCCGTCACACTTGTCAGAACAAATCCGAACGAATATTTCCCTTGCGATTTCACCTTTTCTGATCCCGTGAATCTCTCTGAATTCGTGCTTTTAGTTCATTGGCTGACCACCAGAGAGCACTTCTTGGAAGCGCCACTCTTCCCTCCAGATTCAAAGTTGAAATTTTCGAAAGTGCCCTGGAAATTCGTATTACACCGTACGAGCCCAAAACTCACTGCTATGGCTTCAAATTGAAGTTCTTTCAGAAAAAAGTATTAGTCGACAATCGGTTCCCTAGCCCATTAACAGTTGTGGCCAAGGTGGTTGTAATAATATTATGAGGAGGTGGAGGCAGTCAACTGTTAATCATCAACATTTATTTGAAAGTTAAAGTCACAGAAACGGTAACGTTAAATTAACGGTTGAGGCGATCAACTGTTAACAAAAATCAGCACTCTCTTCTTCAACTCTCAGTTCAGTCTGTTAATTTCTAACAGTTAACTTCCACCAACGAATGTTGAGCAACAGTTCTTGAAAATTAGCAGAAACGCCCACCTCTAATCAACACCTGTTATGACAGATGTCCATATGACTACTGCAGCAGTACAGTGAAGACAAAGCCTAGGGTTGAAAAAAATCTGTCCTGACAACCATCACACAAAAGAGAAATCGAGGTCCTCAAAGGCAAAGTTTGATGATTTTTTGCACATTAGACATTATTGTAAGCAAAAAATCTTGTTTTCTTAATCGGTAAAATTTTTGATATTTTTTAACAACTTTCAAAACATGAAACTATATTAAAGATCTTAAATATGGCGATGAAATATAATTTTTTTTAAATTAAGCAAATTTGCTAATATATGTACATAAATTTATATAAATAACATTATTTTCATTTTAAAAATATTAGGAAACTTGGTCAATTTAAAAAAGTTATGATATTTCATCGCCACCATCAATTATTGTGGCTTTTGAGGCCCTCGAAATAAAACACTACAATGATACAAGTATCATTGTCAAGTTTGACCTACAAAATTACCAACAACTTTTGAATAAGAAATTAACATTTTACAAGTGTCTTGACTTGAAAAAACAAATTGACACTAGATAAGTGTGTGCTGAATCGAAAAATTTGTTAAAGCAACTATAAAGCAGCCGTAAGATCCTTCATTTAGGCAACAAGTTGTTGACAAGTGGTGCTGGTTAGGATTTTGCACCATATTAGGGCAATCAGAGGTGCAAACAACCGGCGACAGAACTAGGAATTTGAATATCTTTCGCAGTATCTTAGTTAAGTCCTCATCACTGAATCCAACTATCGATGTGAGGGTGAAACTAAAAACGTAAGACTAAGTGTTAACCTTTCACGCAGATACACTGTGACACGAATACGTTCTTGCAGTAAAACCTTTGTTTATCAGTTGTCGGGTTTATCATTTTTCGTGAGACAACTCTCGTCTGGAGACATTTCGTTAACCTCCATGGAGGTCAGTTGAGAAAATAGCTGCAGCTATAAGACATATTCACGCCAATAATCTATAGCTCTAATAAAGTCAACAGTCATTGGACTGGACGTAGACCTTCAAAATCTGATTAAAAGGAAGTTTTTGCTTGAGAAGAAACACTGCAGAAAGCCATTGTAGTAAATCTTCATTTACCATCAGCAATGACATTGATTCTACAATAATCGATGTAGGTAGTAGACATGCTTTAGCAGGAAATCAATAAGAACCCATGGTCTTCAACTAAGGGAAAACCTCAAGCCGAATAACGGTGAGTGTCAAGCGGACAACCAGACCAGTTAACGTGCGATTTACTCAAAAATTAGGAGCGATCCAACGATCCCTAATTTTGAAACTAAAAAAATACAACATTTCATACAATGTCCTCACCACCCTCACGGGTCGAACTCAAGAAAAACCAGAATCTAATACTCAAATTGCGCTACCTGATGGTAGACAGTTACAAGCCAACGTACACACAAGGGGCAAAATATGCCGCAAACATCCACATAACAGCAGGAACACAGCAGTAAATACAAAAACAAAACTCGACATTTTGAATCAATAACCATCACTCAAAAAGGTTTGATAAGAAGTGCGATGAAGTTGGGGCGAATCATCAGGTGACGATTGAATCGCTAGATGACATCAATACTACCCCTATGTTGACAGATGTGACTGTCGTTCAACAAGCAGACAGCGCCCTTCGTACGAATGGCGTATTTCCGTGGAGTGTTTTGGAATATTTCATTCTTTCGGTCCTGGTCGAGTTGTAATGAAATTACGAGAAAAGGTCTCACTAGCAAAAAAAAAGTGACATCGACAGCGAAGATTCCCGGCTTTTATTGCTTCAGAAGGTATTATCGGCATCAAAGAAGGACAGGGGGGAGGAGAAGAAGGGTTAACTGAAGCGAGCCTCGACAAAACCGTGTTTAACAAACGTGAAACGACAACTCACAACTACGTCTATCATAAATACCAGTTTCTTACCTCAAGATTTCTTGAAGGATCAGAAAAAAAGGGGCGGAAAGGAGCACAGAATGTAAACTCACAAGGGGAGAAGCCCAGAGAACGGGGAGGAACGTAGCACAGGGTATGTGGGAGCTATCGGGGAACATCGGGCGAGCTCGGCAAAGAACGGCAGCAAGATCGATAAGACTGAAAAAGGGGATAGAGCGAGCCACCTATTGGATTGTGGCAAACTTCGGGTAGAGGGGTGGAAAACAACGAGGTGTACAACAGTGGATTGAGCACAAGAAACGCACCACAGGTCCTGATAAAGTTACCGATCAACACCAGAAATCACGAAAAATCACAATCACGAACACATTTCATGACTGGAGGAGACGGGTAAGGTAGCGGATCATGAAGGTTTCAAGTAAAAATTCGTATCCTCAAGTTCACGATCATTTAGGTCGTTGTAGAGCCCCCGGAAGGCCGAAGAAGGTACCTTGACAAGAGGGTTCACCCCTGCAGCCTCTATAAGGACGGAAGTTAACTACCACGCACTCACAAAACCATACAAACACACTCAATATTACACATGGAACAAGTTAACGAAGTGGACAAGCTTATCATTCCAACAAGTTCTGAATGGAAGAGGGTAAAAGTAGAACATGACAACACCCACTCGACACTACTTGAAATCATACGGGAATTGATAAACATTCATTATGACACCGAGGCAGATTCCCCAGCCGTAACGCAAACAAATATAATTCCACACTTGAGTTTCACCCAGTAGCACCATCAGGACAGACACAGTTCAGGACGTCAATTCCACTTCCAAACGGAGCCCACTTTGAGTTTGATGCCAGCGTGTTACACCAAATGGGAAAGCCCTAGAGAACAATATCCTCCTGATGACCACCATCCTGCTTCCCGCAATTCTGGAACACCAGTCACCCATTACTCTTCGCACCATTCTCTAAGATAGTCGATCAATACCTTGTTCCCGGTGGAATTCGACCCCCCCCAGGCGAAACAATGACAGGTGATTTGAGAGATTGCTTTTAGGCTGAGGATTGCTATGTTAGCAAAGGGTTCGCAGAGCATAAATAGACACAACAGTAGAGGGATCTGCTTGAGACAATCAAGATGGGTTGTCAGTAAAGAAGGTTGACAGATTATGCAACTCAATCAGCAATTGACATGAATTATATGAGTTCTGGAGAGCTATTATGACGTTAAGTAAGGTTCTGTGCTGATTATGCTCATCACTAAGGAGGAATACTGTCAATCATGAGGTCTACAGGTTGCAAAATTATGTATACCTGCTCATTGCAAAGCTAACGTAGTATTTAGTGCCCATTTCAAGTCATCGTAATAAAAAAGATTGTTCGTACGGAAGAGAAAAAATACAAAATTGCACATCAGTGCATGCCTACCAGACCAACGTTTCACAGTAGTACAATTTGAGGCGACTTGATAGTTTTCAAATTATTATAGCAAAATCTTGAGTTCAGCAACTGGAAAACGGTGTTCATTTAGGGTAAGGATTTCATTTAATCACTGGCAAAGTGTTTTGTTCACTCTAACAACCCAAATCCGTACAAAAAGAGAAACGTATCAATTTTAGCGGTCGCAAAGAGACCTGGGACTATTTTAATTTATTGCTTGATCGAAAATAATTTTCAAGGCTCACGTCTTTACGCTGACCTAACTACCACTCTGTCAGAGCAACAGTGTTTGGATTAGCGCATTTTTGCGCTCTCATCAGTCAAGAGTGCATTATGCAACTGTTGCGAGTGCATTACGATCACAGTTGGAACGTTCTCAGCGTGTAAACATTTTAAATATGCAAGGGTAGAGATATTGGTCGTAAGTCTGTTCTCCAACCCTATAATCAGCACTACAAGTAGTAAGTTTACTCCCTGAGCGAGCATTGGGCAAATGTCAAGATATTATCTTATACATTAAAGAACATACATATAGAGAATTAATTTAAAGTAACCTATATCAAAGAATAATAAGCCCTTATGTAAAATTTGCAGCGTTTTTACTTCCAAGAACGTGACCCAGAATGATTTAACCCAAAATTCAGAAGCACGCTTCATTCCTTTTTATTGTGATGAGTTATATTGGAAAAATCTGACCCTCTACGCATGATAATTCTTTCTAATCACGTTTTCCCAGCTTTTTTCTTATATGTGTACATATGTTCAATATACCGCTTCCTCACGTTGGGGGCCTCAATTGAGGAGCTTCTCAACATTAAAAACCATCGTGAAGACCCCTTAATATTCCAAAACGTCATTACATGATCACTACGTTTACTTAGATTCATTAAAACATCACAACGTTTACCTACATTCAGTGAAAAAGTGAATGAATGACTAAACAGATTATTGAAATGGCAGTTTAGCGTGAAATCATCCAAATGTGGATTGCTATGTCCTGAATCTTATGGAGGGAGGTAAGTTGATGAGGACCTCATGAGGAACCTGGTTCGGTCAAATAAAACGATGAATAGGCCCACTTTTCAGAAGATTAAATAACCTATCATCAGGACCTAATGGTATGAACATAAATGCTACCATGAAGAGTGTTACGCCTTTGTAGAATGTTGGAGAAGTGATAGAAGATTAGAATGTTTGGGATAAACTTGACACCATGAATGTAAGTAGTTGTGGACCTATCAACGTTGCGAACAGCATGAAAGTAACTATTTACAGCAATAAGATTTTAGCAAAAAACACTGATTAAACGATCCAACGTTCACTAACATTTTGATTGAATGAGTACACGCAAAAATGCCCTTGAGTTGATATCCAAAGTCCTCTTCATAAATGACAAATCTGTTGAATGCTGGTCTGATGGCGGACTTTCAAAGCGGATAAGATCTTTTCATCAAGCTACCATTGAGTTTTCGAGAGTAAACCTTTTATTAGCCTCTTTTCACGACACCAAGTCGGAAATTCTAAGAAAAAAAAAACCTTGGATGCCTTGTGGGATGATTCTTATGACGTAAGTGACAAAATTTGTCACTATTTAATATTGTTTGCAATCCCAGGATCCCATACGATTTTTGACCATTTTAAATCCCGGGATTTGCGGATCATCCCGAGATCCCGGGATTCAAGAATAATTATTAGTTGCACCTCGTACAACCGAAAATAGTACGAATGCTAAGATGAAGATGACAATGTGAATCGCATACCTATTTTTCGCGGCTAATTTCGACTAAGCTAAGACGAAAATTGGTTGATCCAACATTGAGTGCATTATGCTTAGTAAGAGCACTTTTTAAAAAAAAAAGTAAAATTTTCCTTTCGTGAGAGACGTAATTAGCGCCCGAATTTTGGGTAAAATCGTCCTGTGTTGTTAGAAGTCAAGAAGAGGAAAATACATCATTTTTGTGACAAAAATCATTCACGTAATTTGTATTCAAAGGCGATTCAAAAAGGCTGTGCGTGACGTCACGTACGGCCCTTCCGGTTTGACGTCTAGTTTCCCACCAAAGACACCAGAGTGCAGATAGATGTTTCTTATTTTTTTCTTGATTTTCTTGGTGGTTGGCGCGAGTCACATTGCAATGGGGTAACGCGAAAATGCCCGTGTTCGCTTTGTTGTGAATGTGATCGTGTATTTTAAACTTGAAAATTCAAATAGCCATTTTTCTATAAATTAGTACGAACTTGCAATTGAGGACGTAGCTGGAATAAGGAAGTTCTCTCCACAACCGTGTTTCGAGATACAGAGCTTCAAAGTTTTCACACCGTTGCACACATTTACACAGGCTAAGAAAGTCGTCAGTAACCATGAAAATGACTTCTACTACTATTCACGACCAAGACGAAATGGGTTTCATGTAGATAAGTAAAGTCGTATCGTGGTAATTGAAAAAATTTCCAAGCGCGCTATACCTCCTTATTCCAGTACTTTTTTGTTCAAATCAAAAACGAAAAGAAAATGACCTATTAATTATTAATATGTCGTTTTAAAAAATAATTTTTAAGTAATAATTACTAAATTAGTAAATTTGACAGTTTAGAGAAAGATGGCGAAGAATCCAAAAATGCGTTCAGCGAAAAAGGGGATATCGTACCTTACTTCCTTTTTTCAGCTACGTCTTCAATAATTGGACGGATAAAACAAATTATTTGTGTTTTATCGCCATTTTCGGTCTTACTTGGGGGCCTTCTATCGATTAAAAAAAATCTAGAAAACTAATTGTAAATAAACAAGTTTTTCGTTGTTTTCAATAATTTTATTTTTCATTTTCAAAAAACCTCAATCCAGGGATTGGCTCTGAAAAATCCTGGGATTCAGAAAAACTTTCGGGGTTGCAAACTCTAGTTACAATGTTAGTTACATTGTGCAGCCAATCTGTATTGATGGGTATTTAACAAGATCACAATTAGTTTAGAGGGACTGTTGCCAAACTGGAGCAGCAAGTTATGCTAGAACTATCGTTTCACCATGGTGGCAGAATTGAAATTTCAGATTTGAAACAGCTTCGTTCAGGACGATTTCGAAAAAAATCAGTCTGTAACTGCCTTCGTTTTTTGCACTCTGGCCCAAACCATCTCTCTACATTCCGGAACCTTTTGTTCCCGATTTTACTGGTGAATAGATGGAAGGCTCCAGCACAACCCAACCCACACGTGGTGGGATGCGGCTTCTCCTTTTGAAAGCCCATCTCAACTTCCTGGAATCCACGGTAGGTATACGTATCCCCCTCTTCCCCTACCGCATCACACCCTCGCTCTGCAGCATCTACCATCTTATCTCAAACAGGGACGTCAAACCTTCACAACTTCCTGGGATCCCTCATCCACGGGGTGCCACGGCAAAAAGGGCGGGAGGGCTCAACTCCCCCGTTTTCCTGAAATAAGCTTCCCAAAAGGGGGTAGCTTGGGGCCTGCTCAGAGGAGGGGCAGGGACTACGACCACACCCAGGAGGTGTTCCCGCTCGGCGGGATGGAGCCATAATGTTACGGGAAACGGAATCTGTTCTTTTCCCACCACGAAATCCGTCAACCAGACAACACAATTTCGTTTAAGATAACTCTCAACACGTACATAATGACGGCAAAAAATGAAGCTATGCTAACAGAGTGATCTACTTGTGTTCCGAGTGGGAAGATGATGGCACTTCTCCCTACTTCCATAATCGTGCAAGAACTTTGTAAAGAAGCTCCTCCAAATCCTACCAGAAAGTGATATGACAAAAAGTATAACTTTATTCCCGCGGAACCCTCTCTACATGGCCCTCTAACACCCGAGGATTTACGAACGAAATTGCGTCATCCGCAGCACGTAAGCTTTCGATGAAAATGACCCACGAAGGGAGGAGCGTGGGATTGGAAAAGCGCCTCCGAACCCCATCACTTCCTCTGTAGGGAATTCAAATTAGGACCACCTCCACCCCTACGCCATCGTCCCTGTTCAGGAACTAAGTGGTTTAGACAGAGGGAGAGATGGCTTCAAACTTAGTTTTCAAGCCAAAGGACAAGTGCTTCAGTCTTCCAAAGAAGATTCCGCCTTTGAAAGTCCCTGTCATTCAAAACAACCCGGAATTTTTCTTGGAGGGGTAACGAGTAAAAATAGACAGGAGAGAGAGGAGTTGGTTTTTCGGGTGCTAAGTAGTGGTTTGGAAGAAGTACGTCCTAGAAACTTGGAAGCTTCTTCCGTTATAGACGTTATAGGGGATACAAGAGAGAGACGGCTCCTCTACTGATGGTTGGAATTGTTTTTTCATAATGAACAAATCTATATAGAATGGGGGGCCCGTTTCGAGCTGCTGAACATCAGCCACGGAATTGTGCTCAACCGCTTCAAATCACTCTGAGCTGTAGACGAGCAAAGCTGCTTGAAACCGATACCCAGTCTCGATTATTGATAAACAACTTATACCGTCAGCAGAGGAGTTGCCTCTCCCCTATTCCCTCGTCACCTACCGCAAACACCCATCTAAAAATCTCTTTTCGATGAACTTATGTTCTCTGCAGACTCCAATTGCACTAATATTTATTTCTATTGGATTGAACATCTCTAAACGGAGGTTGGATTTAGCTCATGATATTAGTAAGTAGGTAATTCAATAATAAGGAATGGACGTGTTTCGGGATTCTTTTTTTTATCGATAGAAAGCTTCCAAATAACACCGAAAATGGGGTTAAAAACAAATTGCAAGTTCGTACGGAATTTATGGAAAAATAGAAATTTGAATTTATGGAAAAATAGAAATTTGAATTTTCGGCGGATTAGCTCCCATTGGTCGACAATTTCCATGTAGCCAATTTGGCCACCATTAAAAAAAAATTAAAAAACAGCGAATGTTAAACGTGACACCACGGCCATTGTTTTGATAAGTCCGTGGGTTAAGGTGCAGAAAAACTTTTTATTTATATTTAAATTAGTTCTAAAAATGTCAGATTGTTTATGGGAACGAACTACGGGAAAAGTGGTTTTCTGGGTTGGCAACCCTGGCCGTCAAACCGGAAGGTGACGTCACGCACGTACTTCTTGAATCGACCAGGACAAAAGTTGTCATCAGTTACTGATGAAGAACATAAACTAACTAAGTGAAAGAATTTGTCACAAAAATTATGTATTTTCCCCTTTTTGACTTCTAACATCAAGGCACAGGATGATTTAACTCGAATTTCGGATGCACGTCCATTCCTCATTCACAACAATGGTTCCGAACTGTTGTTCTTACTTAATTGTTAACTAATTTCCAAGTATTGCTTGAAATTGATTCATTGGTTAAAACTTATTATGGTATTTAGGCCCATTGGCCCAAGTGGTGGTCCTGCAACCCTGCAGATACTTTTGAGGCTTCCTCCAGGGAAAGGAAGAAGATTTCTTCCTCCTTGATGCAGTAAACCTGACGAAACCTGACGATCTTCAAATTAGATGAAATTTCGTGTCAAGGGGCGAATCAACTTTTGGAATATTGATGGACGATTCAAATTTGGATAATATCACCTAACACCACCGTTCGGAGCCCGAAGGTGTCGGCAACTACTAAAAAAGAAAAAAAAAACTTGGAGATCCGTCGATCAACGTGCGATTTCTTGGTATAATAGATTTTCATTATAATCTATATTTATAAAATCCAATGTTTGTGGCGGAGTATGTTCCCACATTACGGCCAAACGGCTCGACGGATTTTGTATAATATAAAGTAAACCTTATTGTGATGATTTTTCGAGAAAAGGTTTAACATCAGGGGACTAACGGGTTTGGTGAATGAGATTTGTACAAACATATTGGTGTAAACGTAGTCGCCAATTTGAAAAATTAAGTTGAGCTGAATACTTAAAAGATTGTTATGCAACAAAAAAAAAAAAAAAAAAAAAAAAAAAAAAAAAAAATGGGGTAGGTACTTATGTTATGAATTTGGCCCAAGGTAATATTGAGGGATCAGGTAAAATGCTTCTCAAACAACTTTAAATTGAATAAGTTGAGCTAAATTGTAATAATAAGAATCCTAAATTAACGAAATAATAAACACAACGACAAATCATGCCCCAAAATGTTGTTATTCGACTTACGACGCAATAAGACTGCGGTCGGGTCAATGGATGAATCGTGGGAGGGGAGGGGGTGGAAACGATCGAAGAAACCACGCTGACAGATGAATCAAACACAGCCAACTAGCGAAAGTTACGAATCACGTTCAAATTCAAATAGAGGATTCAAACAGGAAGCGACATTAACCAGAGGCGATGAATCAACTCGCCCACTCAAACAAGCACGAGACGAGTGTCGCATTCTTTCTAACCTAAAATGATGTCCTGCGAGGGAAGGCGACACAACATCTCGACGGACATCCCCAAAGGGAAATACAGTTTGAAACATACATTCGGCGATGTGAAATAGACGGCCGGGACGAAAAATTACGGGCGCACGGTTTCAAACCAAAATCAATGTGCTGGGAGATGAGGGGGTGTTCCGCAATGGCCTACAACTCAGTTTACTGCGCATTCGAGGGTTGGATAGAAATCTTGAGGTTGACGGCGATTTTCGATGTTGACAATGACAACATCTCCTACAGCTAAATTACGCCGCTTCAATGACCGTTTCAACGTAGATCTTTACTAAAAAGATCTTAGAACAGTAAAACATAAAAATTACAGAAAATAACTCACCTCCGACCATGGTGAAGAGGGCAGTTGTTGGACTGTTGTCTGACTCTGACATAGTTCAGTGGATGATTCGATGAGGAAAGTTTGAGATAGGCATAACTTCAAGAGTAAACAAACGCGAATGAATGTACTAACGACGTAACCAAAAATCAACGCGGAGTCTACAAAAATGAAAATTCACAAGCAAATAAAAGAAAATTAAAAAGTTATGCCCAAATTAATCGAATTCCTTCACAGCCAGACGATCGCTTGCTTCCTCTTCCACCGCCACAGCCTCCTGTGTCTCAACAGTGCCAGAAAATCCCCGGGTTTTCGACTTCCAGGAGCCATAATCGGTTGTATTCGAGTTTTATAAAATTACTCATCAAAAAGATATACACAATCAATTACGCACAGAAAAATTCCTTACAAAATAACGAGAAAAAAATTCTAATATCAAAAGAGAACTAACGTGACATCACATGGATGTCTAGAAGGTCTATAATGTTGGAGAGCAGAAATAGCGGGAAATTCAAAAGAACCCGCCATATCGATTTACTGAAGAGGTTGGAGGGGAACACCCGAACAAAGAACTGGGTCCGCTGATGTAGGGCCACGACAAAAAAATGGTGTGCGTCATTCCCTCAAAGGGAATCCTTGTTTAGGGCTGCCATTTTTCAACGTATGGGCTTATTAACGCTCAGGATGTTTACTTTACACAAGGGCTTATTATTCGTTTTATTAAATAATGAAAAAAGTACGTGGGAAGTATAATTTAATTTTAAGCAACTTTGATTAAAACGCAAATTTTCTAAAAGGGATTATTAAGGTTTGATATAAATTATCCAAAAAATTAATGCTATACCTATCAAAAGAAAAATACCTATTATTTGGAATATATTTCAAAGTGTTTTTTAATTTTCTTGTGAAGTTAGTGGCCGGATGTGGGACCCCGAAAAATGGGTCCAAAATTGCTAGGAAAACAACACCACATTCGATCTTCTGACATCCTTCCAAAAGCTCCACTTGTCGCCTCACGAAAGCCCTTTCCGATAGTTCTGGGACCCCAAAAAAAATTTTCTACGTCCAAAAATACTTCGAAAACGACACCCCACTCGATATCATACCCGAAAACCATCAAAACCCCCTCACATAGCCTCTTTTTAGCCCTACAGAGCCCCACGGGTTTGAGCGATCGGGCTGAAAACCTTGCGAGCACAACTAGGTGATGGAAAGAGTATTTTGTCAAAATGGTAGATTTTAAACAAAATTCCTACTGCCCAAGACGGCTCGAACGGCAGATGTGTCGCTTGTGAATTGTGCATTTGCTAGTTTTCATCGCCATTCGGTTGGGAAGCTTTTAATTTATCCCAAAATGTCGTATCCAGACGAGTCCAGAAAATGAAAAAAGCACAATCGGAACAGGAAGGAAATGTTAGGTTAATAACAGTGATTAAACTATAATTTTTCTTCCCTTTTCCTTCGCAATTTCCAAGGCTAGAATTTTGAGAAATTGATCCTTCTGAAATGTCAAAAAATTCATGAGGCATCCTGAGATCACAAGAAAATAATTTGCAATAGGTAGAGAGCTCTTGTAGGTATTTTGATACAAGTTTCTCTACTGCTCTACGAGTTTTACAGGACGGTTTAAAAATCAGGGCAAGGCCACTCGACCACGATCATTTATTAGCCCTCCTCCATTATTACTGCAGTAGGTATACATACTCGTAGTGGGTCATAACAAGGGTGATTAATGTGTAGGTAGTGTATGAGAATGTAAAAATTAAAACCTCGACCCAATAGCCGAAAACCTTCAAAAACCCCTCCTGTAGCCCCTTTTTAGCCCCACGGGTTTATGAAAACCTGACGGACACAAGTAGATGGCGAACCCACTATTTTGTAATCATTTCAAATTAAAAAAAAAAAAGAAAAAAAGAAGAGCCTTTTTGTATACTTAATAGGCATACAAAAAAGGCTCATGTTTTTAAAAAAAATCTTTTTAGATAATATCTATGGAAGATAATATTAAGATAATAACCACACTGTTAACCTGTTAACCGTGTGCACTGTTAAGTAGGTCTCATGTTGTTGCCTCATTATAATCAACATGTGACTAAACGTTAGTAAACTGCGAAATTTCTGCCTCAGGTCCACAGAAAGTTAAGAATAACGCGTTTTTTTAAAGGGCATGTTTCATTTTTGGACATTTTCACTTTTTGAAGGGCTTGTAGGGCTACAGGGATTCACTTTCTGATGTTTTCCATATTTTTCCGATTTTCGATTTTACACAAATTTTCTATCATTGCGTACACCTTTCTTAAGTATCGGAAGAGGAGTTTATTAATCCAAATCGAAATATTATTCGCAGCTTCGTTTATCGAGTAAAATATATTATATTTTACTCGATAAACGAAGCTGCTTATTATAACTAGGTATTCCAATTCCGAAAAATTTTGTTTTGGAATTTAGGTACTCATTTTAAAACGTATTATGATAAATTTTGAGGCCGATCAAGAATTTCGACCTCCGACACGAATACATAGTTATTAATAGGTGCATTATTCCCTGAATAATAAACCAAAACCGGGTTCAATTTTATCTAAATGAATTGTGTTCTCCACTTGGGTGAACGGACAATAAAACGGAAGCAACTGAAGTCGGCTTATCTTTTATCAAATTCGACACACCGAAGATTCGCTCTTTCAATCGTCTCCTGTTCCATTTTTCCTCTGTAATTTGTTCATTTGAGGTTTCGTGCGTGTGCGTGGAGTTGGCGTTTTTTTTTCTCCCTCGGCTCGTCTCTGTTTTTTTTTTTGCCATCGGTGCTGACTCGCCTCGTCAGTGAATCCCTCTCGAGTCAATCCGTTGCATTCGGTGTTTTCGAACTCAAAATGCCCGTGTTCCACACCAAGACCATCGAAGGAATTTTGGAGCCTGTCGCCCAGCAGGTAATTTTTTCAAGTAGGCATGAGCAGTTGATTAGATTAATTGTTATTTTAGAGGTGAGAATGGCTCATTTACTGAATGGTACCCAAAACATGGTTTGCTGTTTTTTAAATTTTTTTATTTGTTTTATTTTTATCATTTAAGGGCGTGGTTGTGGGTTTCTTCTAATGTAAACATTGCTACATCACCTTTATCTGGGTGGGTGTGTTTCTTAGTGGATTATTAGACTTGGTTGTCGTATTTTTTATGATGAACGTGAACATTTGGCGCGGCTTTGACGTATCCAGGTCGGCGAGTGCCATTTGAGCGTTCCAATGTACCATTCCTTAAATGGGCAGGACAGATGTAACAGCGGGTTCCCCCACATGCAAGGTCCCCAGGTTTCCCTCTCACCTGGACCAACTGTTCAAAATTCTCTCCCCGAGATGGTCAATCCCACGATTTCCGTTCAGAGCCGTTAAATGTACCTTGTGGCCATTTTACGAGAGGATCCTCCGATAACCCCTAGACGGCCCCTGGACCTTTGAATTCTAATGGAGTGGACGGAGACAGTGGGTTCAGTTCGGGGCAGCTTCCCTAGCCAGTAGCCAATGACTCAGCTTCTATTCCTATTTTTAGAGGGTTTGTGAAGCCAAGAAACAAGGCGGGGCAATGGGAGCTGTTCGGGATTCGTAAGATTTTATCGTCACGCTTGAAAATTGAGACAGAATAAATCAGAGTGACATTTTGTACAATTTTGCAAAAATAAAAAATCCTATCTTAACAACCGTTTTTTTTCAGCGTCATTACTAAATACGGAAGTTTTATTCCCAAAATTTGGGAATTATATGCAGACGAACATAATAATATTATGTTGCATATTTAGCACCTCTAGCCAAAATACGTTAAAAAAATTTAACTTAAATTACGTTAAAAAACTTAAATAGGTTCAAAAACCGTCTTCTGGATAGCATGGGCAGATGTTGGATCAAACTCTACTATAATCTCGGAACGGCCTTATTTTCGGAAAATTTCATTAGATAAATGAAATTTTAATGTAGGTATGAGGAACAATAATAATAATAGTTAGTATTTTATAACGATTATTGTTCCATTCCAGAGTTATCCTTCCACTGAGGAGTTGAAAAACGTGCCGATTTTATAGTAAAAAATAATTTAATTTTAATTCTAAAAATAGAGAAATTCCCCGATTTTGAATAATTATGCAGAAATATGCACAAAATGGCCATTATATGCAAAAATCTGCAAAATAGGCCAAAATACGCAATGGGCTTCTTGAAAAGGTCTGAATTCAGCATTTCTGACAACATATTCGGATTCAGCAACCTTTAAAACCCATATACCCCAATTTTTAGTTCGAAAATCCGTATAGGTACGTGCTGAGCTGTTTTCGAAATGTTAGAGATTTTGAAATGAACGCCGGGCAAATTTGACGTCACACCTCGCCAGGCTGGGCGTTAAGTAGTTGGGCACTGAGCCGCCAGAGCGCTAAATAATAAATCTGAACAGAATTGGAATAAAAACACTCGGCCCAGGTCGATTTTTGAATAACCTTCTTTGATAATAACCTCGATGCTCAATTTTCGAATGACCTTCTGTAATGATTAACCCGATTTTCGATTTTTGGGGTCGACTTTTCGCGTAGCAAAGTTGGCTGACTTGCGAGGATGAGAGAGAGAGGGATCTCCCGGCCAATCAAAAGACGACGAAGCAGCCCAAGTCATGTACCCTCTCCAGACATCGGAATTCAAATATCATATTTTTCCTAAGCCCCTATAAATAATTGAAACGGGGTTTCTGCAATATGGACCCGTTTTCCTAACTTTTGATGCACGACCTTTACAGGAAAAACATTTTCAAAAATCATTAAAGGAGCTCATTTCAATTTAACACACGCCTAACGCTTCAGATACACTCAAAACTAGAAAGATATACACAATATAAAGATATTTGCGAAATATGAAAATCCCACTCTCTAGTCTTTACCTACGCGAAATTTTAGTTGTGTAGGTACGTTCAGGTGAACGCTTAGTAAAAATCATCAAGGATCTGGCTCCATTCTGAACTGGCCCTCCTATCTTTACGAGAATCTGAGAAGACGTGATAGTTTTATTAACTGTTCTTTTCACGTTCGTTAGGATCACTCAACGTTGGCTGCATTATTCATTCCCAATTAATTTCGCCCCTTAAATGCTCCAGTGCATCCGCACCGTTATACAAGCTGAGCAGAGAGCTCAGCGCTTCAAGGCTCAATGCGATTATTTCGATTGGAAGGCAATTATCATGCTATTCAACTAATTGAACGGTGAACAATTGGTTGTTATATTTGTTGTAGTTCAAATTCATTGGTGCGACACAAATGACGTTTTGTGTGTGTGGGGGGGGGGGGGGGGGCAGATTCTTTCCCCTCATACTCGTTACTATGCTCTGACGCTAAATTTATTTCTAAAGCTTGGGACCATCTTGGAACACCTCGGGTACCATATTTGGCACGAAAAAAAAGAGAAGATTCTCTCTCTTCTCTCTCAGGGCCCCCGTTTCTGCATCAGATTAGATCAGGTTAGATTCTAACCTCAACAACTCGAGCCATGACGTTGGAGAGGTAGGGTTCACGCTTGGAGAGGTGGGCTCCGAGTTGGTCCAGGAGGAGCATCCTACTAGGGCGAGGATGCAAGTAATGGACCATCCAGAACTGCAGCCCACGACACTTCGTGCTACGCACCAGAAGAAGCTCCACCTGCACTTACTTCCCCTTTCTCTACAATAGGGCGGCTTGATCACAGATCATCGCTATCGGAACTAGGTACTAGCGTACACTAGGTACGTCTTAAGAGCACCCGTTCAAAGTCTTGCGTCCACTCGTACCTTCCTGTTCTGTCCCTTCACCCTCTCCGTACAACGAACATCTACAATCTTGCTAATTTTTTGTAGGTTTCGAGACTGGTGATACTCCATGAAGAAGCCGAAGATGGCAATGCCATGCCTGATCTCGAAAGGCCAGTCCAGGCAGTTAGCCGGGCTGTGGCCAACCTGGTCAAAGTAAGTTAAATTGCCAAGGTAATGCCGAATGTTTATTGCCAGTCTCTTCAGCACTATCCCAATCTTCCGTTTTTAGGTGGGCAAAGAAACCATCAGCAGTAGTGATGATCCCATTCTCAAGCACGACATGCCCTCTGCTTTGGAACGGGTGGAGAAAGCGTCTAAATACCTCGAAGAGGCGTCGGGGATGCTGAAAAACGACCCGTACTCCGGGCCGGCCAGGAAAAAATTAATCGACGGCTCCAGAGGGATCCTCCAAGGGACGTCGTCCCTGTTGCTCTGCTTCGACGAGAGCGAAGTTCGAAAGATAATCCGCGAGTGCAAAAAGGTGCTGGACTACCTCGCCGTGGCAGAGGTGATCGAGACGATGGAAGATTTGGTGCAGTTCCTGAGAGACTTGACACCCTGTCTCAGCAAAGTAAGCTACGATTTGAGTTGCTTCTCGACTGAGCATGTTCGGATCACTAAACTGTCACTTTTCAATGTCAGGTTTCTCAAGAAGTTGGAGTTCGTGAAAACGAATTGACTCATCAGGTGCATCGGGAAATTTTAGTAAGGTGCTTGGATCAAGTGAAGACTTTGGCGCCCATATTAATTTGCAGCATGAAGATTTTCATTCATATTATCTCTCAAGGTAAAAATCATTCCAAAAGTCACCATTTACTTGCTATCGGATGATAACCAAAGTTTCACCTTTAGGAGGCAAAGGAGCCGAAGAAGCTGCGGAAAACAGAAACTATTTGGCTTCAAGGATGACTGACGAGCTTCACGAGATTATTCGCGTGCTACAACTGACGACGTACGACGAAGATGAATGGGATGCCGACAATTTGACTGTGATGAAAAAGGCTATTAGTACGATTCAGAGCAAATATCGTACTGCGAGGGATTTTATTGAAGTAAGTAGTTGAAGTGGTATTTCGTTGTAGTTACCTGATGACTTTCTCATTGGCCGTATCGTTGACAGGATCCATACGCCATGAGAGGTGGTATTGGAGAGAAAGCTGTCCGGCAAATTGTCGACCATGCTCACGCCGTTGGCGACCGTGCGATGCCTTCAGACCAAGAGGCTATCAACCGCCTCTGTTCAGAAGTCAACTCGATGGTGGAAACCGTGTGCGAGTTGCGGCAAGACGGCAAAGGCACGTCACCTCAGGTATGTCGTTTCCAAGTCGCAACAGATTTCCCCGTACGTTGGTTTGTATTTACCGCGTTTGTCGTCTTCAGGCGGAGAGCGTTTCCCGGGGCATTCAGGAGAAACTGGGCGAGCTCGTCAGGGCTGTGAGTTCGGCCGTGAACAACATTGAGCGCCACGGTGGCGAACAGATCGCTCACACCGTCACCGGCCGTTTGGAGCAAGCGACCCGGTGGCTGCAACACCCCGAACGGGATGACAACGGCGTTGGTTATCGAGCCATTGCGATGATCGTCGACGAAGGAAAAAGAGTAAGACGGCCTTGACATACTGTCGCCACCTTATCTTGTGTGCTTAACGAGCTGAGCTCCTTCATTGTTAAATAACAGCCCTTACGGTAGATACGTGTATCTCATTGTTCATCTGGGTGCAGATAATATAACAACAAAATTCTAACCAAGACGGTACTCTCTCATTCCATTTCACGGTACATTTGTGTTCTCATTAGGTCGCTGACGGGCTTCAAGGTGTCCACAAGTCCGAAATGATAGCGTTGTGCGAGCAGGTGGATCGGATTGCTCGTCAGTTAAGCGACCTCAGCCGACGCGGATTGGGCAACACCCCTCAGGCTCAACAAGTGGCCAGGTAAACTTTGGACGGTAACAACGTCTTTTGAAAAATTGTGTACAAAATTTGCAGTTTTTAAATCGATTTTGCAGAACTTTGAATGAAAAACTTCACGAATTGAAAGGCAGCATTCAAAAAGCTGTGGTCAACCGTGTTGTTGAAGATTTTTCGGATGTCAATACGCCTCTTAAGCAATTCACTGAAGCTGTACACGTTCCAGAAGGTCAGTATTTGTGTTGTTTGCGCTATCGCCCTTATAACAGTGAAATAACCTTCCTTCCCTTTCCCAGGCGTCGTTGGAAGAGAGACCAATTTGAACGATAAAGCCGCCCGACTAAGTTCTTGGTCTAAATGCGTCGGCCGGACGGGCCGTCTGGTCGCTGCTGGCGGCACCGGCGGTAACAAGAAGTTGAGCGAAGCGTTGAATTCGGCCGCCAACCGGGTCGAATCCCTGACCCCGCAGTTGGTCGCCGCCGGGCGCATCCGACTCAATTACGCTGGCTCCAAAGCCGCCGAAGAGCACTTTGAGAATTTGAAAAAGCAGTATGCCGAGTCCGTCAACCGCATTCGCCATCTTTGCGACGAAGCCATCGACTCTGCAATGTTTTGCAAGATATCAGGTGAGCTCCAACACGTTCATTCATGTACATTACACAAGCAACTGACCTCTTGATGTTAACAGATCTCATGCCGATTCAGACACCTATTTTCATACCTAATTGAAAATTTTGCTATCTTTAAGATTCTCATACCTGACATTTTTTTCATAAGAAACACCCATTTTCTCTGCCTTTATGGTCAAATTCGTCAATTTAATGTCCGGAGCGAACCAGTGAGATTTTCTCATACTTTACAGAGGGGATTTGTCTCTCAAATTTTTAGGAACACTACTTGCAACATTGTTGGTTCATGTACATCTTTGTAAAGAGTGACGTGTTTCATACACAATTTTGAAAGTGCACTTGATTTTTTTGATGTGCTTTGGCTTGAACATAATGAATCTGGTATGTACTTCGAATGTACTGCACTGTAGATTTTTATGTGCACGTACGGCATGACGTTTGTTGTTGTTATGAAGTAATGAGCTTCTTTGGGAGATTTTCGTTTGGTATATTTCACTGTGGAGGGACGAGGGGGCTTTGTATATGCTCCCAGGGCTGGGAGATGGTAGAAAATATTTTTCTCGCTTACTGTCTATGCTAGTGATGCACAGAGACTGTCTATGCTAGTGATTTAGATTCTCTGAATCAAGCTATTAAGCAAGGTCCTTTTATGTGTCACTTGCACGCGGACAGGGAGACCCCGCTTTGCTCGCTCATTAGTGCGCACTTGCCCCCAATCCAAAGTATCCAAAATGCAGGAAATGCCATCTTTTGATTGGTCGAGAGATGCAAGTTAGCCAACTTTGCTATGTGAAAAGCCAACCCCGAAAATCGAGAATCGGGTTAAACATCAGAGAAGGTCATTCAAAAATCGGGTTCTTATTCAAATTCCGTTCAGATTTATTATTCAGCGCGGCTCCGTGCCGTGAGAGGCAAGGTGTGACGTCACAGGCACTCTGCTTTCAGTTCCACCTTTCTAACATTTCTGCACATAACTATACGAATTTTCGATCTAACAATTTGTTTAGGGGGGTTTTAATGGGCAATGAATCCGAATATGTTGTTAGAAATGATGAATTCCGACGTTCTCAAGGAGCCCATTCTTCTTGATTCTTGATTCGTAACCATGAAAGTACTCTTACTCCCAACTCGAGTTGTTGGGAGTTACCAATAATGCTTGTTATTATTCACAATTCTTTCGCTAGACGTTGATGAATGAACCAAACCAGTAGTTATTGCATGTACAGAGAAACAATCGAATGTCAGTAGTGCGCTTCTGATGATTCTGTATCATGCGGGTTTCTCTTATTGATTGATTAAGAAAAAACAGATTTTTATTCGTAAGCTAATTTAACGACATTTTTGAACGCCAGTTAACTCTTCCCGCCGTAAAAGATAAAGTCGTAGTTTGTTTACCTTACTATTGCTTCGCTCTAACGTAAAATCACCTACAACTCATATTGCCCTTGTCGTTTCCAGAGGAACACATGCAGAAGCACGCCATTTTGTGCGATTCCGCCATCGCAAACGCCGACGCCGAGAAAATGGTCGACCACACGACGGCGATCGCCCGCCTTGCCAACCGGGTCCTCCAAGTGGCGAAACAGGAAGCGGAAAATTCCGAAGATCCTCATTTCATCGCGGCGGTGAACAGGACCGCCGATCATCTGCAGCATTGTTAGTACAAGTTCATCACAGTTTATGCGATTGGATGGACTCTTGATTTGTGATTTTAAAACGTTGTCGCGGTTGTGACTCTTTCAGCTTTAGGTACGAAGGATACCTTATCCTTCATCTTGTGTTTGGTGAGACGTCTTTATTTTTTAATTAGTCCGTTCGTAGATGCCCAGCGCACTCTCGTTTCCCGAGCAAACCCTTTTTCAAGGCGGTTAAGTTTTTCATTAAAGTATGACAAGCTGCAATTTCCTTCATCCCTTTGCTTGAGCGTTTTCAATTCATTCTTCGCCGCTGCTGTTGATCTTGGAACGCCCTCGTTCTGATTGGTCGTTCTGTTTCAGGTGTGACTAAGATGGTTCAAGACGCCAAGGCCGTTGCTGTCAACCCTTTGGACCACGCTGCTGTATCGCGCTGGAGAGAATCCAACAAAGCTGTACGTCACTTTCCAAAGTTTCGTTTCATAATATTTATTCTACCCCGTCTAATTAATATGTTTGGTCAAATACAGCTTCTTGGCGCCGTTGGAGAAGTAAGGAGAGCTCTCACAGTGACTCCGGAATTCAGCGATCTTCGCATCAGCGGTAAACCGATTTCTTCCAAAAAATGGCGATTTATTAACGCTTTGTTGGCTTCTACTGAAACTCTGCTTAACATTGAGGCTATTCCTCTGCTAATCATTTCCGTTTCTTTTTTAAGCTTCCCTTCGTTTCTTTCTATGGTTCGTGAGGGAAAAAGCAGAATGTGGTCTGTTTTAGATTCTACTCGCCTTCCGTTGTCGCCCTCTTCAATCGAGGATGAACCTCCCGTTCGGGGATTCCCTCCTGTTGAGGACTGTAGCTTGGAAACCAGCGTTGTCGAAAAACGTTTTAGGGCGTATGCTTCGTACGAAGGTGACTAACCGCTTGTTTCCTTTTAACGTCTGACCCTCTCCTGCCTTCACGATTCTTCGGGACAAATAAGGGTTTATGAGCTCAAGATGATTTGATGTATTTTGGTGTTTAAAAATTTTAAAATTTGTTAGAATCTTACGACTAAATACAAAAAGGACGTTATGGTTGTGGGAACGGTTGACAGTACACACAAACCTTCATAATGTTGTCCATGGTTGACCCTGAATCTGCATACAGTAAGCTGTTGGAGCAGGTTGGTGGCAGATGGTGGTGGCAGGTTCAAGAAGAAGTAGCATTGTAATTAACTACTCACTATGTAGAATACAAAACGAGCGGATTTCATATCTTCCCTCGTTTTGCGTTTTCCAGAGTTTACAGAGGATTAAAAAAAAAAAAAAAAAAAGGATTCGCTTACTGAGCAACTTTTCAGTGACAGAAGGGAAGGGATTGTCAGTACTATTCCCGTCACGTCGCGATGCTACACCCCGCCAAAATCTTCAAAAGTGGTGTAGGTTCCTACTATAAACGTTCGTGGCAACCATTAGAACTTGGGTTTGAGCTCCTTCAGCAATGGCTGACATTTGAAGGCCTATCGTTCTCTTCGCTTGCATGGTACTGGAGTTCCATTGTTGCAAATTCCTTGGATAACCGTTGTACCTATTTTCAGAACCGGTGTACGAGCCTCCGCAGCGCCGACCGGTGTATTACGCTGAGCCAGGTAGTATTTCGCTCTGCGAGTTTTTGCGTGGTTTGTCCCTCTGGGTTTTCGAGTGTCGCCGTTCCTTGCATGCCCAGTGGTTGAAAAAGGAGCTTCTCCTGGGTGTGAAGCTTGTCTTTGGGGAGTGTTGTTTCGTTTGAGTCTTGAGTGTTTGACTTCATAATTTAGACCGACTCATAGCCATCTTATTCACCTGTTTTTATTAGCACACAACCCTGTCTTCCTCATCATCATTCCCCCCCCCCCCCTGTCTTCATTTCATCTTGGAATTCTGTCTGGTTCATCTGGAATACCCAACACCTTCGTTTCACTAGTTGCTGCATCCTGTATCTGCATCTGTACTCTTCCAGAACTCTTCACTAGTCCTCCGACAGTCGTCTTGTTGCTTTTTATTGCATGTAGAGGAAATCTCAAGATGGAAAAGGCGCATCTTTTCCTTACTTGGCGTCCCGTGGTTGTAGATGTGTTCAACGATTTTCTTGATTCCCCAGAAATCGCTCCCCCGAGGCCACCACTTCCTGGCGGCGACCTCCCACCGCCGAGGCCACCTCCGCCAGAGACGGACGACGAAGACGACATGTTCATGACGGCGCCGCAGCCCAACCAGCCCATCATGGTGAGTCTTCTGCTCTCGTTATGCTCTCAGACTATAAAAAGATCGTGTCATCACCGTTATTTTGTCAGGTGGCGGCTCACGGGCTCCACGAAGAAGTGCGTCAATGGTCTTCCAAAGACAACGACATCATCGCCGCCGCCAAGAGGATGGCCCTTCTCATGGGACGTCTCTCCCAATTGGTCAGAGGCGAAGGCGGCACCAAGAGAGACTTGATCGCCTGTGCCAAAGAGATCGCCGAAGCCAGCGAAGAAGTCACTCGCCTCGCCAAAGAGTTGGCCCGAGAATGCACCGATAAGAGAATGAGAACCGTCAGTATCATTTTGATTTCGCCTTTCTAAAAGCCTGTGCACAATTTCTGAATTTTAACTTCTCTTTGACTTTTCAGAGCTTGCTTCAAGTCTGCGAACGTATTCCCACCATAGGAACTCAACTGAAAATTTTGTCCACCGTCAAAGCCACCATGTTGGGAGCCCAAGGTACGTTTACAGTGTTGTATTTTTGAAATTAAAAAAAAAAAAAAAAAAACTAACAAAATTAATTGGATTTATCGGTCGTTTCGATGGTACGATGGTGGACTGTTTCAAATGGTTCATCTCTTTGCAATCAATTTCCTTCTCAAAAACTTATGGCTTAAGTCATTTATGAAATGTTCGTTGATGTTATTTGTACATAAAGGCTGATTGTTGGTCTGTTACATGACTCCATTTGCTTTGATGTTTCTACGTTCACACAAGATGCTTGTGACTGTTGTAAAGCACTTTGATGGCGCGGAAGGCCGTGCTTCTTGAATTTCATCGGTGAAGAATTGAGACCACGTACATTTTTTTCCGAAAATGGGAGGAGTCTCGTGGAACTCACATGATTTATGTCGTTTTAACCATAAATACCCCTAACAAGCTATGGGGGCTGTCGGCGTTTGGCGTAGGGCTGTTGATAACGAGTGAAGGCGAGAGTATGTACCTGATTATTCCTATCAGGTTTGTGGCTAGTTGTAAAATTTTAGTCTATGGGGTGACATGAATTAATTATATGATCAGATTCTATGAAACTACTATAGCTTAGTGTCAAGACCAAGACCACCCCGTTTGCACTATATAATTTTGCCCAAAATCCATCCCACCACAAGACATGACTTTTTATTAGGCTCAATCACAACCTTTGTTCCAGGCCTACTGTTGGGCGCCTCAAAAATAACCTTAGCCTTGATCCAACTGCCTCAACTCCTTCCGCATTCTCTCCGAAATGCAGCCATGGGATGAACATCCTTGGCTTGAGGTCTATGGAATCCTGTTATTGAAGGGGTGTGGGTTGGAGTTGAAGGAAGTAGCAGAAAGGTCACATTTGTCTCCGAACTCTATTTCGAGAAAAAGCCCGAAGATCATAAATTCTGATTTAGAAATAGACAAGCAACAATTGTCATCGAAGTATATTCCATTTTTCCATCAAATCAGGGAATAGGAAAAGGGAGCTCAAAAAATAAATTCCATTTTTGGCCAAATAAGTGCCTTTTTGCCGTATGTTTAACAGCAATTTTTGACTAAAATATATGCCACGTTTTGAAAAGATCTGTTGATGAGTGGTAATATCACTCATTGTGTAAAGTTAACAAAATGTGAAATATGTGGTCTCAATTCTTCGAGTCGATTTGTTGTTGTTTTCTCTACAACGAATATTTGGTTGATTTTCTTCTCGCAATGCCCATCCGTTCGACGAAATGGTAGCGGTAGATTCAAACCCCCCCCCCCCCCCCCCCCACCAACCAACGCCGGGTGGGAGGTTTTTGCTGCGCGGGTAACTCAGCTCGGGTTGCAATCGTCCAGTCAGACCGAACATGATCCCAAAATCCTAAACCTCTGGCATTTGTCCACTTGGGGCTTCGTTGAGCTTCAAAGGTGAGGTTTCTGAAAGCTTGCGGGAGGTGGTCAAGTGAGGTGTCGATGTATTTTTACTAGGGATGGGAAATCGGTAAGAAGTATCGATTTTTTGAATCGATTCAGAATCGGATGCTCCAAATCGATTTCCCCAAAAAATCGCCATAAAAGTATCGATTTTTTGGAAAATCGATTCAAAAATCGGTCTTACAAAAAATAATGTTTTTTTAATGAGGGATAACGGTAGATATATTTAATGCAGGTAGCATTCAAGAAAAAATCGTTAAAAAAATTTATTGAAAATTAAAATTGCATTCGTTTTCAAAAATTTTGATAATAAACATTTAATCAGACGAGTAAGTAATCAGTTTCGCTGTCTGAAAAAGCCATGGTGGACGTCGCTGGTAACTAGTGAGTTTTGTTGTTATTAGCTATTCTCATAATTTTTAATCGACCTAAGACTCGAAATTTGCTTGAATCACTTGGAATAATAAACTAATTTTTATACATGACGAAAATCGATTCAAGATTTTTTTAAAAATCAGTAAAAAATCGATTCACGATTTTTACAAAAATCGGAAGTAAAAAATCGATTCACCTAAAAAATCGGAACCTGAAGATCGATTCAAAAAAATCGAAAAATCGGGAAAAAATCGATTTTTCCAAAAAATCGGAAATCGATTCCCATCCCTAATTTTTACTTGGAATCGATTCAAGGGGAACTCACACCCGTCCGATACACAGGGTACAAACGGGGCTATGCAGGTACATAGTTTTTTCCATGATCCAATGACTTTTTATTGACAGAACTACATTTCTGCACAGTTTTTTAGCTACACAAGAATACTAAACCCTTGAGTAAAATTTGCAGCGTTCTCACTTTACAAACCGCTTCACATTCCGTTCATAGGAATATTAGGATAATTGTCAAACATTCTTTAGTTTGCTGTATTTACGTGCTTCCTTGTAAATATTATTCATCTCGGCAAAAAATTGCAGAAATTCTCCCAAGGAGAGAGAACGCTGAACTGGAAGGGGGTAAATCTATTCTTCTTTTTCGTCCTGATTTGCATGTATTTCGTTTCATTCTTGTATTCTGTTCATTCCAGCATGGTTTGGCACAAAATTATCCGGCACTTATATCACTCTTTGTACTTTTACTCGTTTCTTCTGTTGACTTTCGTCTTTCTCATTTCTTTTGATGTATGTCAAAATGTATTGTCTCAAACGAGGCTTTTACGCAACAGAATGCAGGTCGATTGCTTGACCGCGATTAGCAGCAACCATTGTTCGCTGACTTGGGCTGTGTTGCCAGAACAGAAAATGAAGAATAGGGGACTGTAAACACCGACAACCAACCAATGTGGTTTGCGTTTGATTCTACGTGCCTGAATAGCGAAAAATGCACTAACAAGTTGCATTAAATACGACCAAAGCGTTGGTGAAAAATATTTGTTATTCAATAGACTTTACACACTATACAACGTATACTCTGGTTCACCTTCGTGTTTTTAGGCTGATCTCACCCTGCGGGGCTTTTAACAATGATTATAATCAAATGGGTCTTTTTTGGAGCTCGAGCGGTTACCTATTTGGAACGGTTTCACACCTCTAACTGGAAGGAACAGTGACAATATAATTCTGGAACGATTTTTATATTTGTTGACACATAGTGATGGGCAAACGAATGATTCGATTCGATTGATTTCTATAGTCGAATGAGTTATTTGAACGCGGTAGTAAAACAACGGCCATTTTGAAGTGAATGCAAATTTACCAATCAGCATTGAAGTTCAGATGAAATGGACCCTGGTACTTCTACTTTTGGAATGCAGAAAAAACCAGACAGTTGATAGGAATTTGAATGCGGAACAACCAATGGGAGTTTGGATAAGGATGAAACAGCTTCGCGAAGACATAGCCAGTTACAATATTAACCGAATACAAAATTATTCGAATTCTTTAAAATTCTTATTCGAACTATTTCAAAGATCGAATGCCGCATTCGAGTCTGCATCTGGATTCAAACACAGACTTTGGTTGAACTTGCGGTGTAGAAATACGTTGACTTTTCCTTGCTGTGGTGTTATCGGGGTGAAGCAGTGATCGCATAAGTTGTGACGTCACATCCAAGAAAGTAGGAGCAAAGTTTCTATTTTGGCCTTCTCAGTGACTAACTGGGGGCAAGCGAAGGCTCAGTCTAACATCAGTCTAAGGCTGTGAATGATGATTTATCAATCTATTGAGCGACTTTGATGAGGTTTACCAAATTCGTTAAACCAATGTTAAGGCCAGGTTTCGGCAACTTGTACAGCTTGTTTTCTATCGATTTCATTGCCAATCGACTTTATAATTTTTCAAAGTGAAAAGAAACTTTTCGCCACCTCTACATCCGATAAATCCTTCAAATTCCTTCATGTTGTGGACTTGTTGCATCTCTGACGCGGTTTCTTCACCTGCATGTATCAAACTGCATGCTAGTCAGCACCCCGGCGAGCACTGAAACCTTCTGCTACCTGAACCTGCCACTTGAGCCGAGTTTGAATAATTTCCGCTGTTGTGTTTCTGTTTTTTTCTATTGCAATCAAGATACGATGATCGGCTCAAGTAAGTGACTCTTGGCCGTCCATTCTAGTTAAGTTAAATGAAAAAAACGCTTAAGGATATTTTGTGTAAAACCCGGCAACACGGAGAAATTATTGAACAATAATTATTATTAAATACTTGTGGAGTGCGTTTTATGTTTGACAGCAACCAATAAAATACCCCTTTTTTGAATAGTAGTCATAAGTGTAATTTCAGGTACCTGGTTTTGTATTGTTGATACGTTGACGATGTTCACTATTATAGAGTTCGATTTGGTTTTCGATATTGAATTACTGCGCTGTCAAAGGGAATGGTAGATTTACTTTGAAAATTGAGCTTATATATGCACATTGGAAGTAGATTGAGACGTCCATCAGGATTTGTAGTGCGGTCCGTCGATATTTTGATTATTTTATTAATTTTACGTAGATTAATTATAAAACACTGAATGGTTGGCAATTTGTGGCCAATTAATTATTTTATTTGATTGTTGGGACCACTGTTTGAATGGTTTTGAGTGGAGTTGTTCTGTTTCATATTTGTGTAGTCATTGTATAGATAGTTTGTATAGCGGTGGTTCCACTAAAAGTGGCCAATTCGTGTGGTGAGACTGGTGAGAGCAAGTCAGATTTTTGGGGAGTATTTTTATGGTATGTCATTCCCCTGTTGTCCGTAGCTTAGTTGTTTCATAGGATATAATTTTTGTTCTTGCGCCATGTTTATCTCGGTTGCTGAGCCTTTAGTGTTTTACATAGTCACCTTGAAGGGGAAAGAGAAAAACGGCGTTTTGTCATTATCCTGTGTGTCATTCCCCTGGATAAAACGCTTAAGTAAGTTTCCTCTGGGTGAATGAACTGTGCTGCTCGTACACGTTTCATCTTACATGGGCGAAGAGCAGTTAACCATCGGAAAACATTCAATAAGTTGCCAAAGACACTACAACATTTGTTTTCTGGAATTCGCCACTTTTAGTGGAATCACCGGTAGGAGCCATGTTCCGATTTTGTCGCAGTATGGTAGCTGCTCAAGAGTGCTCTCATAATTTGATTGATCTTGTTATGGATCTTATTTGACCACTCAGAGAATGTCCATTAGGAAATTCTCACTAGACTTCAACACACTCAATTTATTTTTAGTACTCTCATTGCAGAGCTGTTTCAATGACTGGACCACCATGTCCATTTTCAATTTTGTCTACTACGTAGTAACTATTTCTTATGGTTTAGGCACCGAGGAAGACCAGGAAGCTACCGACATGCTGGTCGGCAACGCCCAGAACCTGATGCAGAGCGTCAAAGAGACGGTTAGAGCGGCGGAGGCGGCTTCGATCAAGATCCGCACCGACGCTGGCATCCGGCTTCGCTGGGTCCGTCGCCAGCCCTGGTACAACTACTACTAAACCGAACCCCGGTGATAGTGGAGGAATTTGACAGTCTTCATGTTTATGTAAGTTTCTTCTATTTGTTGAACTTGAGTAACTCCCAAGGAGCTTAGAAGAAGAACTTTCTTCTTCTAAGCTCCTTGGTAACTCCGCTCGTTTAGGTTAGGTTTCCAAGTTTGGCTCTCAATGGCTGCCCATTGTGTTATAAGTACAGTGTTGCCAAAGTTGGAAATTTTTGTTCCAGGTCGGCTTTCAGTCGATCCGCATCTCAGCGCTGAAACAAAATATTAGTGTACGTATTTAATTTTCAAATTCTTACAATACGCCCCTTAGAAGTTTTTGAAACAAAACATCAATGCACAAAATCTTATAAATTCAATATATCATCACTGATTGTCTTGCAGGACACGTTTTAACTATTTCCCCTATAACCTATTGCTGCCATGACTTGTTTATTAACGTTATAAGTACCCCCAAAATTGTAAACGTACTAATTTAATTAACCCTGCGATTGTCTTCCAATACAGCCAACTGAAAATATTCGCACATTTGCTCTTGGCATGACAGTTTCAAGGGGTTTAATACCCAGTTTAGTTGATTCGTAGTGTTCCTTTAAGAACTTTCAGAAAATTGAAATCTTTAATCTTCAGGTGGGTTTTGTATCAACGAAATTTGCTTAGCTTTTGAGCTCTGATTAAGGTACTTATTTTTTTATTTTATTTTTTTGTAACGAAATGAAAACTGGCGGAAATATCGGAATGTTGCGGTTTATCTTCGGCTCCAGGGAATTGACAATTGAGCTTTGGTGCTATTTAGGTGCGTTTGGAACTAACGAAAAAATCCATTGAGGGGATTAACCTACTTGTATTTCCTGATTTAGCTGTTAGGTTTAAGTGCAATATGACTAGTAAGAGTGGTGTCTTGACCAACTAAATTAAGTAGCTTATGTGTCCAAACGTAATACGTACAATGCTGTAAATGCTTACAGAAAATTTTTTATGTAGAAATTGAGGGTTTTATCAGTTTCAATTTGATTTTTATAATAGCTTTTTACTTTCAACCTGCCCATTTCCAAAGATTCCTTTAGACAGTTTTGAATGCACAATTGGATTTTATTACATTTTTGATTGAAATCATTGATTACTGAAAATTACTTTTCGTGTTTTCTTGACCCTCATAGTGTTTCTACTACATTTACAGTTGTCAATCCATTAGGCCAGGGGTTCTAACCTGTCTAGGGGCCGACCACCCCAAATGTTACTAAATAGGAGGTCCGTTCCAAAAAAGTAACAGGTTTGCGGGATTCTGACTTCTTGTTGATAATTTAACTACTTTCTTGCCCAGTTAAATAGGTAATTAAATTCTCTACAACTATCTCTATTACGAATTTTCGCTAAAACGAAGTCTTCGGGGAGTTTTTACATCGCGAAGTGGCGAGAAAGTTAAAATTTAGCAAAACTCGACATTTTACCCCTTCTTTGCAGCCTCGTATCTCCGTTACCGTTGGTCGGACTCAAAAACCTTACTGGACCAAATTTGTAGGAAATTTTGTGTTCTACAATTCGGGTAATATCATAGTTTACGCAAAACTGCACGGGGAACGAGTTATAGGGCAAAAACTGAAAAATGCGCGAAATTTTGACGGTTTTTTCAAGATTGCGAAAAACGCACAAGGACGAGAATGACGAAAATGTGGATTTATTGCCTCCTAATGGTCCCAAACAACGTATCAAAAAATCAGAACTACCAGATTTTATGTAAGGCGAATCTCCCTTATTCGTCGCTGTAGAAGAAACACTACCTAACTCACATCTTCCCAACTTTTCTGGTGACACAAAAAACTGTTTCATAAAAAGAACAGTTACGTTTTAAATTTTTTCCCATGTAACTGTTTCATATAAGTGTTCTATTTAAATGTTTCATTTAAAAGCTGTTTCGTTTTAAGAACGTTGCTTCTAGGGCGACGATATGCTTTCCTGTAGAGATGTATTTGAAATGGCAAAGCAAGTGCAAATTTTTCCGAAGACGTGATGATTTTTGCAATACATGTTGTGTGCTTTGGGTCGTTAGTGCCAAGCTGAACATAGTCGAAAGTGCTGCTCTAAGCGGTTCATAATCGAATCAAAATCACTATTTTGATCAAATTATGGGGTAACAATGATTCATTGTTTAGTGTATGGAAGTAAGGATGGGTATCGAATATGGAAGGATGAAAGACAAAGCTTTAAAACTAGAGAGATCTCTAATTTCACTAAAAATAGTAAAAAATACCGGGTTCCGTGAAAACTGTTGTTGTTCGGTAGTGGTCCACCTCTCCAAGGTTAAGAACCTCTGCATTAGGCTCAATCTAAGTGCCTCTACCTGTCGCACATTGGCTAAGTGTGAGTAATTAAAGTTTCATTTTACAGTTTTGAATAATACGTTATTTAGGTACTTTAATATAGGAAAAGTAACAAATTTTGTTGCTAAAGGGTTGGTCTCTTAGCTGAGCTACATTTTCTGCTATCTGAGAAATGTTTGTGTATCGAAGAATATTTTGTACACAATGTTTCACTCCATTTTTACGTTTGGACTGGTTAGGCTTGCAACAACGAAATTGTGCTTTTTTAATAATTAAAAAATATTTTTAGGTTGTTGAGTAACTTATAATCAAATTGGTAGTATTAACGTTTGGTAATTATTTTGTTAACTGCTCAGATTTTTATTTTGTTTGATAAACGAGAGTGTTTAAAAACCCATCGAAATAAATTGTGGAGTTTTATAGGTTTTTTCTTTTTAGTGATTTGTGAATAAAAAAATTTAGGTTCTGAAGGTTTGCTAGGGTGTTTGCTAATTATTGTATGTTGAGGATGTTTGAACTGTGACTACAAAGTGAACATATTTCAAGGATTCATTGACCATGTAAAGCTTACAGTCTTAGCTGTAATTCATGAACTTAACGTGTTTTGAGCTATTCTGATCAAATAAAACCTATATTTTACATTTTGAGTTCATCCGTCGACTTCCCTACTTCCTCTCCTGTCTCTCCGAAATCAAAATGGAGCTTCCGATCGTGCCGGACTGGATGGGAAAACCGTCAGAAAAGGGGGCAGTTACCCCCCACGCCGGCACCGCCCCTCATTGTCGCCTGGTCGGAGGACGCGGGTTTTGCTAGCCAGTAGCCTAATGACCTGTGCCGTGAGTTGTTCACCTCCAGCCCTTCACAATTGACGAGGTAAGCCTCACCCGGTTCCCGCCTACTTGTACATTTTATTTCAAACGTGGGGCTATTCAGTCTGTCGGCGGTTCCCAATTTTTTTCCTCCCCAACTACCTCAAACGTCTCCTCAAAAACATGTACCCACACGTCATAAAATGAGTTCACATTATGTGAATATATTATTCATAATAGCTAACGTTGACAAATTGTAAAAAAAAAAAAATTCATTTCTAAAATTCCAGGTTTATAAAGCAAGAGAGTAAATCAAACAGTAAAACCAGAAACTAGTATTTTTGGTAGGGTATTTTGAAAATCAGAACTTTTGATGTTGATTCCCCCTTAACGTTTTAAGAGTTAGCTTGTGGAAACCCAAATTTCACAACAAAAAAGCAGCAAATTTTACCGAAGGATTTTTTTAATTTAAAAAAGGCTGCATTTTACACAAGGATTTATTATTTTGGTTTATTATTCTTGGAATAATACACCTATGTTTTCGCGACGCGGGTCGACGACTCCGATCGGCCTCAAAATTTGACATTATCCGTTTCAAGAGGTCTACATTCAAAATCCGAAATGTCCGTCCGCCGTCCGCCGTACGCCGTCCGCCGTACGCCGTCCGGGCCGTTTTGGGCAGTAGGAATTTTTTAAAAAATCTGAAATTTTGACAAAATACTTGGTTTACCATCTAGTTGTGCCCGCAAGGTTTTCAGTCCGATCGCCCAAACCCGTGGGGCGCTATGGGGCTATAATGGGGCTACGGGAGGGGTGTTTTGAAGGCTTTTAGCTATGGGATCGAGTTAGGTGTCGTTTTCGAAGTATTTTTGGACGTAGAATCCATTTTTGGGGGTCCCGGAACGATCCGATTTCACTGTGGCGTTCTATAGGGCTTTCATGGGGCTAAAAATGGGATTTTTGAAGGATCCCAAGAAGTTAAATATTTTTCGAGTAAAAATTAAAGAATTTTTGAAAAAACACATTTTTGAAAAAAAAAATCCCCCCAAAAAATTTTTTTTGAAATATAAAAATCCAAAAAAAAATTTTTTTTGAAATATAAAAATCAAAAAAAAAAATTTTTTTTATTGACAGAATTAAATGTCTATACAAGTAACCTATATCACAGAATAATAAACCCTTGTGTAAAATTTGCAGCGTTTTTTATATAAAGTGCAAAAATTAATTCTGTATTAATAAAAAAAATTAATTTAATACCTTTATTAAATGTTTTAAAATTATTTATAAATTTATAATATAAATAATATAAATTTACATATTATGTAAATTTTTTTAAAGTTTATGGACGGAACTGGGACCCCGAAAAATGGATTATGTGTCCTAAATTACTCGGAAAACCACTCCTCATTCGACTTCCCGCCATCCCTCAAAAGCCCCATTTGCATCCTCGTGAAAGCCCGCCCCATAGATCCTCAAGGTGAAATCCGATGATTCTGGGAGCTTAAAAAAAATGGATTCTACGTCCAACAATACTTCGAAAACGACACTTGATCTCTCTGCAAAAAAAAAAAAAAAAAAAAAAAAAAAAACACAATTGTGGGCTTTAAAGCCCCTTTTTATCCTTTAAACCGCCATGGATTTTGGCGATCGAACTGAAAACCTCGAGGGTGCAATCGAGCAGTTTGCCAAAATTTCTTAAAAAAAAAAAAAAAAAAAAATCCTACGGCGGACGGACATTTCATTTTCGGAATTTACACATCTTGAAACGTATAATGACAAATTTTGTTTCCCCGCGAATATATTGGTGGATTATTTCAAGAATAATGAATTATTAAGCCCTATAATGATTAATACACAGCTATAATATGGAGTTCTACTCAATAAGTCTGGAAAATGAAAGAAAAATAGCAATAATAATAATAATAATTTTTTTGTGACCTAGCTGAAGCTTGACCTATAATTTTGAAGAATTCTTTGAGAATGTTGTTAATTTTTGAACGTTAAACTAGAATTAGTTCCTGTTATTTCGTGAAATTTACATCCATTCATACCAAAGTTGGCGTTGACAGTGGAAGGAAATTTGATCTTTACTTTAAGCGTGAAATATTATAAAGAGCGAACGGCAGTCAACTAGAACGATGGGATTCTGTATTGATGAACAGTCGAAATGGGCTACAAGTGTTTTCAGTGAATGTCGTCGATCATCGTCTTTTTTATGAGGATGGATTCCCACTCTCACGCCGCACCCACCTTACATTATATTGTTGGCTGAACTAACCAAGAGTTTATATATTTAAAATATTTTTGATCTCACAACATAATTTACAGCTAACTCACACCGAGAAAATTTAATTAAGACATGTCTTAAAATTAAGAGCAATTTTTAATGTGCTTGTAAGCACAATTTTTCTACATCCGTGGAAAATACTTCAAATTCAGTCCCAACATTGCAATTCTTTCTCAGTTGGGCTTGGAAGTTTAAAAAAAGGTTGATCATTGCTACTAACTCTTCACTCGAATATTTATTTTGAGATAAATTTGAATTTAAATAGCCAAAACCGTATCTCCCTCACGTGGGCTCAACCCTGAGTTGAAATTCGCAGCGAAAAACGATGTATCGTACGTAGGTATGTATACCTACGAAAACCAACCTTGTTCAGTTTTCGCTTGCACTGCTCCGTGGATTAAGATGAGCTAACATTGGAAAACGAGAAATATTGTCTACCTATTGAGGAGATGCACTGAGGACTACGCCTATTCCTCACGCATATTTTTTAAATGAGCGCCTTCAGTCGTCATTTGACTCAATAAACGAAGTTTTCATCCTCCTTATTCGAGCCAGGTTCATTCAATCCTATTCAACAGTTACTGATTTGCGTGCTTCTGCTCTTACTAACTACTCTCAATTAGCCCAACTTAGCCCCATCGACAACACCGCCGAGCGCCTCAGAGTCGACAAGTCGAATGTAACTTAAAAACAACACCTGACCCGACCCACTCCTAAAAAAACTATTAGAGCCGCTTGGATTAGAGTCGAATTTTTGACCTCTTTTTCCATTCCATCCAGGCAGTATGAGATACGTTGAGGCTCATGTTTCCATTATACTAAGAAAATGAAGTCTGTAATCAATAGACTGCTATTGCTACTTGTTTTAAATCCAGTACTGTTCGATAGCGATTATTCCAGTCAATTATTCACTAATGTTTAAGTTGACCATGCAAACGCATTGGTAGGGTTTTCCGTGTAGACCAGAACTTCCTTGAGAGGGCTCACAACCTGCGGCAATTAGACCTGCCCGATCCAAATCGACTTATCCGAATTGACCTTCCCATTGTCCCCAGCGGCTCAATCCGATAGCGTCTCTAAAACTGTCGACGCTATCTGATATTTTTGTTCATTCACTCTCCCTTTTTTCGTTTTCGATAAAATGTCAACGACCTGTCATCGTCAAGTTCGTGACGACCTCCCAAGTTCAAGTGGCACATGGAAGGTAGTAATCTATCGGGATACCCGCGACAGGTCGCCGTTAAATATGAATGGCGTTTGGCAACACGTACTATTTGGCTGGGAATCACATATTGTTCGGGACCGAACAATATTCCTTCCTTTCTCTGCATCTTCTACTCTGACCTCTCGATCTTCGCCCATCTTATCTCAGCCTACCGATTCGCACCTAAACACCTGCGAGAAGCAACCCCCCCCCCCCCCACTCACTTCCCTCACCTTGTGATCCTGCCGGCCGGTGTCTGACGTCAGTGCCACGTCGTTTGTCACGCCATAGAGACCGCAGTTTTTCTCTTTTCAAACGACAAACATCGACGCCAACATTTTCCCGAGAATTTTCGATAAAATTCGACGGAATCGTTTTCTCCATACCGGCCACTCCAGGGAACGATTTCCCTCAGGATTTCTCGTCCACTCTATCATCACGAAATTTGGTGAGTGTCCAAATCATTTGAAGCGAAGTGGGGTTATTCGTCCATTTCCTTTTCATTCGGAAATAAATGGATTTTCCTTCTTCTCTGCGCAGGTGCGAAGACGGCAGAACAATACTACATCAATATTCCCAGAATACTACATCAATATTCCCAGAATACTATATCAATATCCCAGAATCTTACCGGTAATACCAGATTACCAACATCAAATCGTCTCGCCATCGCCCCGAATTTCAAACCCTTCGGTACCGTCGTCTACAGTCGGATCTCGTCGGCGACCATCGTCCTACCACCAGATAAGACCCAACTAGGGAAATTTAATTATATTTTGTTCACGAAATAACAATAATTTATTTTTCGATAAGTTAATTTAATTTCCACAACGAAAGGGCCCATAGGTAGGACACACCCGTATCTTTCAAAAATTAAACCTTTTATTGTTACACTTGAAGTTCAGGATTTTTCAGTTTCTCCCGCTCTGCTCCTGGTAAATAGAATTTCGATTCTAAGTTAGAATTCTTTTTCACTTTGCTTAAAGGCCAGGAGAGAAATTGCCTGAGCCCGGTGTTAACATTTTTGGTAGCAAGAGCGTATGTTCACTTCACTTTCAATTTTTTTATATTTACACTTTCACGTGAATCTTGTATCGGTTTGATATTTTTCCTCTGTTTATCACATTTTATTGATTATTGCTTACAGGAAAATTCTCGATTAGGAAATTTCGTCTCTTCTTATCCGTTTGATCTCTTACTCGATCAATAGAAGTTGCACTTCGTCCTAATCTTTTCTCTTTTCAATCGAATTTCCTGGTTCAACGATTCTTCCAGTTTTCTAAATATTTTGTTTACATCTTGCAAATCTATTTTCCACTGCGCAACCTTACGATTAAGGTACCTACCTACGTTCATTTCGTCTTTCTTCTCTAGTTGGTTTTTTCCGCTTTGGTAAGCTTCCCTTTCCCGTAATCACCATGCCGGACCCCAAGAAACCCGAGGGAAAGGTCGATTCAGATTTCAAGGCGGATTTAACATTAATCCAACTCGATTTAAAAATGGCTGCTGAGGAAATCGAATTCATATACGGCTATGTGAAAAAACTTGCTGAACCAAGTTCCGTCACTACTTCTGTGAAACACAACGCCCTGGGCATGCTTCCACGCCTCAATGAAGCATATCATGAGTACGAAAATGCCTTCAAATCCATTTGCAAATTGTACATAGCAAATGGCAAAGAAGGCGACTTTCCCGGTGAAGCAGAGAAGAAGGACCGAGGCACAAATCGTTCTCATTACTTCTCAGCTTGCGGATGGATTCAGTCCGTCCAAAATGAAGAAATGAAGCTATCCCTTGCTGAAACTCCATCCATTAATGCTACGGTGAATGAATCCACGTACTCCAAATCGCTTCCTCGATTGGATTTGCCTAGCTTTGATGGCACTCTCACTCACTGGGTGAAATTTAGGGACTCATTCCTTTCAATGGTCCATGACGAGAATCTCCCGCCGATTCATAAATTTCGTTATTTGAGATCGAGTCTCAAAGGGGATGCTCTCTCTACAATTTCTTCCTTCAAGGTAGAGGCAGCAAATTATGAGCTTGCCTGGCAAGCCGTACTTGACGCGTACGACAACTCAAGACTTCATGCGAGTGCCTATTTGGAGCAAATTCTCAACTTCAAGCCGCTATCGGGTAAAAGTACTTCTGAGTCTCTGTCCCATTTTGTCCATTCGGTCGGTGACAGTGTGGCAGCTTTCAAGTCACTTGACTTACGAGCTGAAGGCGATTTTGTGCTGTTCCATCTAGCAGCACGGTGTCTTGATCCCCATACAAAAGAACTCTTCGAAGTTGGTCAAAGGAAGGACGTCTTTCCAACCTTTGAGGGACTGATGCGATTCGTGAAGGATAGATTGCTTTCTCTCCAACTAGCCTCGAATACGAATCCCATCGTGAACAAGACTCCGTCCGACAAGGACCAAAGTCGTTCGACGAAGAACTTTTCAAGACGGTCGTCTCCAAAAGACCCTAAAACGTCACTCATCACAAGTGGTGATGGAGACCGGAGCTCCAAAGGCCAAAAATCGAAGGCAAGGGAAAAGACGAGTCGTTCAACTCAATCTCAAAGGACACCATTGCCACCGTGCATCATATGCAAGTCTGACCGACACATGCTTTGGTCTTGTGCAGAATTCATAGAAAGCACTCCAGCAGATCGTTGCAGGACCCTTCAATCTTGGGCTGGTTGTAAAAATTGTCTATCCTACAATCACCAGGTGGATGATTGTAGCTCTACACGACGATGCAGCGTCTGCCAAGCAAAACACCATACTCTTCTGCACACTAAGAGTGCTTCGTCAGCAGCTACCTCATCTCCCAGTAGCAGCAAGTCACCAGTTCCAACGAACCTATCGGCTGCAGTCACAGCGACCTCTCAGGTCGCCTTGGGGACTGTTCTTGCACTGATCCGCAATGCTACGGGTCAATGGAAGCCCATAAGGATGGTGATTGACAGCGGAAGTCAGTGCTCATTTTTGACATTCAAGTGCCTGTCTCGTTTAGGACTCAAAATGGACGTGACCAAACATGCAATCTCCGGCATAGGCCAGACGCTCTTTGAAGGAGCAAAGGGCAAAGTATCTTGTACGATCAAGTCACGAAGTAGTGACAGAGTTCAGCTGTCAACGGTTGCAGTGGTTGTCAACACAATCACATCGCACCTGCCTCCATCTCCTATCCCTCGAGAGATAGTGGACCTCTGCAAAGGCTTCAAACTGGCGGATCCTTCCTTCTGGAAACCGGGTCCTGTGGATTTCCTACTGGGTGCCGACCTCTTCACAAGCATCTTGACAGGTGTTGCTCAACCAATTCGAGATGGTGCTCCAGCTCTGTTACCATCAGTGTTTGGCTACTTGGTAATGGGCAAACTGAGCTGTGACAACACTGCTGCTGATGCAACATCGCTTCTCATGGTCGACCGGACAGAGAATCTCATTTTCAGGTTGGAACGCTTTTGGGAACCGGAGCAGCCAGCAGCTGCAGCGCACAAGGTTGACCCGCAGGACTTGGAGTGCGAAGAACATTTCCTTCAGACACACACCAGGCTTCCTTCAGGCCGATACGTCTCGCTTACCGTTTCGCTGTGGGAATCCTGACCTCGGAAATTCAGCACCCGCTGCCTTACGCAGGTTTTACTGCCTCGAACGGAAACTTGAAAAGGATGAAACCTTCAAAAGATTATACCATGATTTCATGGCGGAGTACAATGAACTTGGACACATGTCTCCAGCTTCTTCAGAGCCAAAGTCTCTCATCCCACACCATGAAACCACCATCATGAAAGAGAGTTCGTCAGGCATCAAGTTGAAAGCAGTCTTTGATGCCAGCGCTCCAGCACCAAATGGCTCACTTAATAGCCATCTTCTGACTGGGACGAAGATGCAGAATGATGTGCCCAGCGTAATCCTACGTTTCAGGCACCATCAATATGTCTTTTCCACAGACATCATAAAGATGCTTCGTATGATTGAGGTTGCTCCAGAGGATCGACAGTACCTGCAAATTTTCTGGAGATTTGACACCAATCAGCCAGTTCAACGATTTGAACTGAACACCGTCATTTATGGTCTCGTGTGTGCGCCATTTCTGGCACATCGCGTTTTGCGTCAACTCGCCCAGGACCACGGTGACGAGTTTCCACTTGCTGCCCCTACATTGCTAAAAGACTCCTACGTTGACGACATTCTCACTGGAGCCTCAACTCTTTCAGAAGCAATAGAGCTAAAGAACCAACTCGTCCAGCTCCTAAGACGTGGAGGTTTTGAGCTGAGTAAGTGGAGCAGTAACTCACCTGAGCTGTTTGAAGTCAACCATACTTCCTCAGCCCCAATAGACCTTTCAGCACCCGAGGAACAGTGGGTAAAGGTGCTCGGACTCCAATGGGACCCACAATCAGATGCCTTCTCCTTCTCAATTGGAGAAATCAATTCGAATACTATATCTTCTATAGTACTTGCCTGGATCAACACGCCAGCACATAAGTTGAAGGTTTTTGTAGCCAACAGGGGGTCAAAAATTGTGGAACTCACATCACCCTCGTCTTGGAGGCACATTATCTCCGAAGAAAATCCGGCTGACGTAGGTTCCAGAGGAGCTAAACCGTCCAGCTTCCTGGGCCATGACTGGTGGTGGTCCACTCCACCCTGGTTGTCATCTCCCCCTGCTCAGTGGCCAAAATACAATCCAGAGCCACCAAGTGACATACCAGAATTGAAAACTTTTCAAACCCTTGTATCTGTCAACTCCCTGAACCATGTCATCCATTGGATTGGCAGATTTTCATCGTACACTCTCCTCATCAAGTCAGCCGGATGGCTTCAGAGATGGCTTTTCAACTTGAAGCAACGTAGACATGACGCCACCGGAACCAAGATTGAATGGCACTTCAACCCCCCATATACTCCACACATGGGCGGAATCTGGGAAGCTGGGGTGAAAAGTGTCAAACGATACCTCAAGCTCATTTCCAACGGTCACAGCATGACCTACGAAGAATTATCAACATGGTTTGCACAGATTGAAGCGATTCTGAACTCGCGACCTCTCTGTCCACTTTCCACCGATCCGTCCGAACGAGACTATCTCTCGCCCGGCCACTTCTTGGTGGGCGGCCCCTTGGCCATTGCACCAGAACCTTCACTCCTCGACACCAAGGAGTCCCTACTTGGAAGATGGCAACGTGTGAACCGTCTTTCAGAAGAGTTCTGGAGCCGTTGGAGTTCTGAATATCTTCGCACTCTTCAAAGGCGTCCCAAGTGGATTAAATCCAAGAAGAATTTAGAGGTAGGAGATCTAGTTCTTCTGAAGGAACCTTCTCCACCGCTCCAGTGGAAGTTGGCTCGAGTAATCAAAACTCACACTGGCAGTGATGGTGTAGTCCGAGTTGTAACGGTTAAGCGGGGTGATTCCACATTCTGCAGACATAAATCTCGTGCCTCTCCCACACCTCAGCACTCCATCCTTCCCAGCTTGCCAGGATGATGGCAAGCAGCCTTCAACTTCTTCCTCAGGCATGGAATCCTGCAGCGTCTAAGATTTCCTTGCCACTACAACTTCATCTGTAACTTTCAAATTTCAAATTTTTCCCAAAATTGGTGGGCGGGATGTTCGGGACCGAACAATATTCCTTCCTTTCTCTGCATCTTCTACTCTGACCTCTCGATCTTCGCCCATCTTATCTCAGCCTACCGATTCGCACCTAAACACCTGCGAGAAGCAACCCCCCCCCCCCCCCCCACTCACTTCCCTCACCTTGTGATCCTGCCGGCCGGTGTCTGACGTCAGTGCCACGTCGTTTGTCACGCCATAGAGACCGCAGTTTTTCTCTTTTCAAACGACAAACATCGACGCCAACATTTTCCCGAGAATTTTCGATAAAATTCGACGGAATCGTTTTCTCCATACCGGCCACTCCAGGGAACGATTTCCCTCAGGATTTCTCGTCCACTCTATCATCACGAAATTTGGTGAGTGTCCAAATCATTTGAAGCGAAGTGGGGTTATTCGTCCATTTCCTTTTCATTCGGAAATAAATGGATTTTCCTTCTTCTCTGCGCAGGTGCGAAGACGGCAGAACAATACTACATCAATATTCCCAGAATACTACATCAATATTCCCAGAATACTATATCAATATCCCAGAATCTTACCGGTAATACCAGATTACCAACATCAAATCGTCTCGCCATCGCCCCGAATTTCAAACCCTTCGGTACCGTCGTCTACAGTCGGATCTCGTCGGCGACCATCGTCCTACCACCAGATAAGACCCAACTAGGGAAATTTAATTATATTTTGTTCACGAAATAACAATAATTTATTTTTCGATAAGTTAATTTAATTTCCACAACGAAAGGGCCCATAGGTAGGACACACCCGTATCTTTCAAAAATTAAACCTTTTATTGTTACACTTGAAGTTCAGGATTTTTCAGTTTCTCCCGCTCTGCTCCTGGTAGGGTGACTTGTCCAGTAAGTGACCGTACCCCAGTGAGTGAACGATAGCCCACATTTTCGTGATTACAAAGCCTCTCGTAGCCCCTATTGGGATAACTCGGTACTTGTTAGTTCCATTAGGATATCATAGAGGTCAGCAAAAAATTTCAAGACGCTAACGTGAACCAAGCGTGAGGTACAAACATTTGAAACCTCCTATCTCCTGAGTCTGCCCACAACTACTGGAATTTAATAAGGTAAGCTACTGTTTCGCCAGTGGAGAATTGGATACTCTTTGTTGTATTTTGTACATTTGACTTCATTTTTGTTTTTTTAGCTTACTAGAGTAGTCTTTCTAGATAGGGAGAAGAAGAACATGTAAAAAACTTCGAAATTTTCATTAAATCTGCAGGTGTTCACTCACTGGATTCTAAATCTGAGTTTTCCAATTAGTGACCAGTGTTCACTCACTGGTAAATTGTGTCAGGTCGTTATTTTTCCATCAACCAGAGCTTAGAATGTGCAGAAACTATCCAGGATTCTGTTATTTCAAGAGAAAATACCTAAAAAATGTTCCTTCCAAAAAATGAACGGGGTGTTAAATCAACAAATCACCGTTCACTCACTGGGTTTCACCTACCTACATTTTCCGAACCCAGTAAGTGAACACGTTTCATAGAAAATATAATGGGTAAAAAATTAGGATTTTCTATTCACTCTATAGGTATTTAGGTACCTATTTTTCCATTGGTTCCAGATGTCAAAAAGGAAGGCAGTTAGAGATGATGGAGAAGAAGGAAGGAGAAAACAGATACGTTTCCACTACACTGAAGAAGTGCTGTTTCGAGCGGTTGCTGAAGTTAAGGATGGATCGATTTCAATCAATGAGGCTAAAACCTAAAAAATAAATACCTAAACCTAAATGTAAATACCTATAAATAAATAAAACCTAAAAATAAATAAAATAAAACCTAAAAACCTAAATAAACCTAAATAAATAAATAAAAAAAATATAAAAAAATAAATAAATAAAAATAAATAAATAAAAATAAATAAATAATGAAATAATAATAATAAAATAAATATAAAAAATAAAAAATAAAAATAAATAAATAAATAAAATTAAAATAAAATAAATAAATAAATAAAAACCTAAATAAATAAAAATAAAACCTAAAAATAAATACCTAAACCTAAAAAATAAAACCTAAACCTAAAAAATAAATTTGTTATTAATAAAAAACGATTTTAAAATATTTGCTGTAGCGCTTTTTTATTCTGTCCACTTACTGGGTTTTTGCTGTTCACATTTAGGGTCGTTCTGTTCACTCACTGGGGTAATTAGGGTTTCTTCACCTAAATCTCACTTTTTAAAAGGAATAATAGACCTACAGGTTAGAGCGGTTTTTTACTGTGAACTAGAGGTGCATGGAATGGCTGTAGGACAGAGAAAATGATAACACCTGCTTCAGCGAAGTATTGATGATTTATCAAAGTGGCAGTTCCCTAAGAAAACTCGTTAGGTGGTCACTTACTGGACAAGTCACCCTAAATAGAATTTCGATTCTAAGTTAGAATTCTTTTTCACTTTGCTTAAAGGCCAGGAGAGAAATTGCCTGAGCCCGGTGTTAACACATATCATTTTACTTTGGGCGGGGCTGTTGATTTCCGAAGTGGAAAGTACATTATGCTGAATTAGATGAGAGTGTGAATCTGAGTAAAGTGCCTTGAATTGAACTTGAATCGTTTGTTTATCTCCGCACGTAATCCATGACCTGTTTATTTGACGACGCAGAAAAAGTTTTAATACTCTGTCGCATGTCCCAACCCACTTTGCAAATATGGGGTTATCACTAGGGATTTTCTCAATTATAAGTCACGAGCGGAGCCTACGGTGGCATGCTGGCAAGTGGCCTAGGGCCGGACGTAGATTCCCACAGTCAGTTCAAAAGAGACGTTCGCCTTCAACGGTAATTAGTCTCGTCATCAAGAAAAAAGAAGAGACCTATTAAAATGGAGTAAAAGTTTCTTTATGGCTCCCTAGTGATTGTCGCAGCGGGCTGTTGTGGATGTCAACCTTGAAGATCCTTCCAGACGAGAAGCAGAGCGCGACGTAGAAATCAAGTGTACCTCATGAGGCGTTCCGGATCGAACAGAGAGGACCAACCTGCCTAATTATAGACTATCGATTCTCGGTTAAATAAAACTAAAGACTATGTATATTGGGTGAGGCTGAGGAGATTACTGCTCTAGGAGTTGCCATCCTTAGATTAGATTAATACCTACCAGAGAGGGTGTGGAAGTGGATTACTGAAGGGCACCCAATTTCCCACTCCCATTGTGGTGCCTCTCACAGTTACTATGGTGGGAGTTCTGTGCCCTTGAAGAGGTTCAATAGTCCTACTACCAGGTTCTGTTGCGCCAGTATCTCTCCCTGGTCCACTGATCCCAGAGCAAGATACCTTCTGCTCTCCAGGGTCTCACACTCGAAGATGTGATGATCCATCTGCCACTCTCTCCTCATCTCAGACATCTCAGTTGTGTCCGCTGTAAATGGAGACATATATTCGCCCTTTTATGGTCCAGCCCAGCCAACATGGTGTGTCCATCTTGCTGATGCAGGGTTGTTTCCCATCTCTGGCTGTGTTGTGATCGCTGCCAGTGGCAACAACCTCACGGAAAGGCGCCCCCGTGATACCTTGACAGGGTTCGGGTCTGCCACCAGGCTGCGGTAGTTGCCATCCTTACTGTCAAGGCCGCAAGAACTTTTATTTTCTAAATTTTGCTTTTCCTTGTTTATTTAAAAATGCGCGGAACTATCATCTCAATATGTACAAATGCAGACCTCACCTCTGACTCCGACTGTTGTCATCTTCCCCCTGTTTCAACGTTATAATATAACGTTGAAACAGGGGGGTTCTACATATTATGTAGAACCAAGCATTTTGCCAAAACTTCGGGTTTAAAAAAACTGCCAGGCAGATGGATCTGAGGCCGTCACCACTTTCGTTGTCAGAAGGCGAAGGACCCTCACTCACCGTAACTTTGACAGGCTTTTCATCAGAGCTCACATTTCCCGGTTCAGTTGTCAACTCCTTTCGTTTGAGCGTTTGACGTTTCCTTATGTCCTTATTGGTCACTCCGATTATCGATGATCGACGAAAATAATTAAGCAATGTCGTGTCGCTCGGAAAATTTGGTGAAACGTCGTGTCAATGATTACTGACACGACGTTTGAACTTCTTTCATTCAACGAGTGGGTTTGTTCGAACATTAATAGTTTTTGAAGCGAAGCTTTTATACGGACGCCCCCCCCCCTCCCCCGCTAGGAACGCTCGCCGCTCGGGGAGTCTCCCCGTGAAAATCGTGAGTCAGTCTCTAACGCGATATATGTATATATTTGATATATATGGGGCGCGTTTGGCTCTTCCAACCCGGCCGCTGTCAAGGAAGTCGGAAAGACGTACTCAGAATGGGTGGAATCCGGGGTGGGGCTTCAGGGACCTTACAACGGTGTAGGAGGCGGGGAAATTTTTTTTGCCGACCTTTTAGCTATGAATAGGGGGGGGGGGGGGGGGGTACGATTAAGCGGATTTTGCAAAATGATATAAAGTCTCGCTTCCTTTTTCATTCTCCCGAGGAATTTTGGTTGGGCGATAGGCTGCTGCTCAGAAATGTTGTTTTCCGACATGAATCATCTTCTGGGAATTATAATTTTTGTAGAAATTTTCAATCGTAGGGTGAACAATTGAATTTACGGTGTTCAATAAAAAAACATGAGGATGTTTGATGAAACTCATCTACTATGCTCTATTTTTGTAGCAATTTTCAATATTAGGGTGTTCAATCGACGCAATAGTTTTAGCTCTACAACTTTTATTCGTGTTCAAACTTCGTGAGAATCCTTGCTTGGCTTCCACACTGAAAAATATACTGATAAATGTGATTTTTCGATTTTTTTTTTAAATTTTTTTTTAATAAGGCTAAGAAGTAATTTTATGTTCCTATAGAGACGTGGGTTATATTCGTGTTCAGCGCCAAATTTCCGAGAAGTAATGGGGTTTTCTGAGGTTTTTTCCTTTCGACCCCCACTGCGTTCACTGACTGATCACCCTCTTTGTTCGGGTGTCCCCTGCTGGTTTGCCCTGGTTGCTGATCCAGCATCTCCTCTGTTTATATACAGCTTATATCATCTCAGGCTCGTTTCGCCTTCCCACTTGACCGCGGGACAGATTTGGTCGGCACTGCTCGTATCTAAACACAGAACTGGGTTCTTCAAACGAACTGCGCCGTAGGTGTCCAGTGGCGAGGGGCGAAAGAAACGGCAATTTTATCGTTAACCCTGAAAAGCATGACAAACCAAGTGATGTTCTGAATTAGTGCTTTAGATGGCCATCAAACAATCCCCAATCGGTTTGACCTTCATGCATTTTTCACCCGATTAAAAGTGGAAAAGTAAGTCGATCTTCACGTTCTTTTCCCCCCCTCACCGTCCATCTGAATATCGATCAACCGACAGATTGACCCTCGAATGCGGGTCAGGGGGTGTTTTTGTCGTAATCAACGAAAAGGCTAAGTCCCGAGTTCGTGTGCACACTTTGTATCTGACGTCCTCCAAAAACGTTCATGCTATCGAGGTATTACCACCAGTGACCTCGTTGAACGGCTACAAATCCCGAAAACGCGATGTCTTGACATCCCGAGAACCAACAATTTCTTCTCCTGGAAACCCTATGAAAAATTTCGTAATTACACGGTTGTTCAAAGGAAGAGTGCCGCCAGAAACTGCTGATGACAGCAAGATATTCAACAAACGCTAAATTACAATGCGCAACTTCAATTTTACTTCCCTTCCAGGTCCTTCCATAACGTTTAATATCCGGTGAAGAAAACCCAAGCTGTAATTCCACTATGTCAGTTTTTTCGTGGTTACATATCCCCAGTCTGCAATTACAAATTTCAATTTAAGTTGAAAATTTGCATTGGGGTCATCTCAGAACTGGCCTTGGCCACTTTTTAGACTCGCGGGTTTGAGCGATCGGGCTGAAATCCTTACGAGCACAACTAGATGGGAACCGAGTATTTTGTCAACATTTCTTACTTAAAAAAATGCTTGCTGCCCAAAACGGCCTGGATAACGGACGGTGGACGTTTGATTTTTGAAAACCAAGAAACGTATAATGTCAAAATTTGACATTATCTGGCGCCGAAGAACGAGAACATAATCTACTGTATAATATATAGTTGCTTTAATCTTATTAAAGCTCCAACACGAGTAGGAGGAGAATCATCTTTACTATTTAGCACTTCTACATGTCTAAATGGAAAAATCTGAAATTGGTCTTAAAAAATCCAGTTTGGCGAGCATAGTACGAGAAAAGTCTGAAACCACCAAAACGTTGCCCCATGTGACTCATGGGAACTCCAAAAGTGGGGAAAAATAGGGATTGGAGCAATTGACAGGATATTGGGATGGTGGTGGGCCGAAGTTTGTCCGAAGGCTACCCAGCTACGGCGGCGGATACCTCCTTCCTTCCCCACTAAAAACCCATCTTTGCTGTTTAAGGAAAAAAAAAAACAATATGGGAAAACGAGTTGGTGGGTCTGAGGCCAGGTGGGATACGGTCGGGGGTTGGGTGGCCTAGCCGGCACGGGATGGCCTATTATAGATGCTATGATACTATAATAGTATCATTGTACGGCCCCGGACACAATATAATACAATAATTGTATTAATAATACAATTGTACATTATGTACAATTATTGTACGCAGGGGCGGATAGGCGGTTTTGACCGGCCCGGGCGATTCAATTTTACCGGCCCTTCTCCCACCACAACAGTTACTTATCCAAAGACCAACAAATGAGGGGTCTCTATCATTATTGTTACTTGTTGTATCATTCCACTTCCGTTATTATGAAATATAATAATTCAATTTTTTAACAAATGAGGGGTTCTTCTTATTTTGGAAACGCTGCAAATTTTACACAAGGGTTTATTATTCTTTGATATAGGTTACTTGTACAGACATTTAATTCTGTCAATAAAAAAAATTTTTTTTGGGGATTTTTATATTTAAAAAAAAAATTTTGGGGGGATTTTTTTCTAAAATGTGTTTTTTCAAAATTTCTTTCATTTTTACTCGAAAAATATTTAACTTCTTGGGATCCTTCAAAAATCCCATTTTTAGCCCCATGAAAGCCCTATAGATCGCCACAGTGAAATCGGATCGTTCCGGGACCCCCAAAAATGGATTCTACGTCCAAAAATACTTCGAAAACGACACCTAACACGATCCCATAGCTAAAAGCCTTCAAAACGCCCCTCATGTAGCCCCATTTTAGCCCCATAGCGCCCCACGGGTTTGGGCGATCGGACTGAAAACCTTGCGGGCACAACAAGATGGTAAACCAAGTATTTTGCCAAAATTTCAGATTTTTAAAAAAATTCCTACTGCCCAAAACGGCCCGGACGGCGGACGGCGTACGGCGGACGGCGGACGGACATTTCGGATTTTGAATGTAGACCTCTTGAAACGGATAATGTCAAATTTTGAGCCCGATCGGAGTCGTCGACCCCTGTCGCGAAAACATAGGTGTATTATTCCAAGAATAATAAACCAAAAATGAGAAAATGCATAGGAATGAGAAAACACTAATAATATTAGGTGAACTTAGGTAATACTGAGGTGAACGAGAAAAATAACGGCGCCTATATTTATAAAGAGTTGAAGGGCCACTTGTTTTGTGAATTAGTTGGTACCATCAATAGAAACAAAATAGCGACTCAAGCTAGAATGCATTTTGCACATTTCTTCAGTTACACACTTACTAAAGTTACACAGCTTATTGATGAAGAGCATCTGGCTGGAGCACTGAGCCAAGAAGCTTTGTGCGTTTCAGCCCTCCTCGCCATCACTCCTCCAACCCTTCTCACGTATGTCCCCTGCTTGTTCATTTCTTTCGAGTTCAAGGCTCAACCTCAGTCCCATGGTGAATTCGCCTTTTAGCTGTATACATATAATTATTAAGAAAGTTTGTTTTCAAAAATTTATCATTAATGTCATGTTAAGGGTTTGGACAGGTGACGGACCCTGAAAAATGAATTATCAAGATTACTCGGAAAATGAGACCTCATTCGACTTCCTGACATCCTTCAAAAGCCCCCCAAGGTGCAATCGGATGCTTTTGGGACCCCCAAATATGAATTCTACGTCCAAAAATACTTTGAAAACGACCCCTCACTCGACGTTAGGGGATAGATGAAACCCTTCAAAACCCCATCCTGTAGCCCTTTTTAGTTCCACAGAGCCCCAAGGGTTTATGCGATCAGCCTCAAAACCCTGCGAGCACAACTAGATGGTGAACCGAGTATTGCGTCAAAAATTTCATCAGATATTTGAATAAATTTCTACTGCCCAAAACGTCGTGGACGGCGGATGGACGTTTCAAGTTTGGATTCTGCACATCTTGAAACGTAGATATAGGTGCATTATGACAAAATCCCCCCCCCCCCCCCCCCGTTGCAAAGACCAAAGTACATTATTCCAAGAATATTTAGGTAGGTAACCAAAGTGGGATCATAAAACTCTCGCTGATGAGGGAGATGGAACCAAGTGGTAGGCGATGGCGAGGAGGGCCAGAATCGACTTGACTTAGGTCGTAGAACGTTTTACTGACCAAAACGTTGTAAATAAAAAAGAGATTTGCATACAATGAGAGCATGAGCTTTTAAAATCTTGTAGCACAAATTACGCATAAATTTTATTGCACTTGCCATCCACCGAATGAGGAAGAAAGCCAACAGATCGCCTTTTTTTTGAGTTTGAGTTTTCCTTTTCGGTCTCGATTACTTACTTACATATTTTAGGTAGGACAATTTTTTTTTTTTTTAAATCTTCGACCGGCCCCTCAGGACCTTCGGCCCTTCGGGCGTAGCCCGATCGCCCGACCTGCCTATCCGCCCCTGATTGTACGGCTCGGTACAGCAGGTAATACAACTGAACATCTTGAACTTCCAGCAGCTCCCACTTCTCGCCCTAATGGTACACGCTGTTAGATGCTCCACTTATGGGCACTTGCCATCCTTCACCTATTGGATATTTGGTCTTCCTTCATTAACTCTTGGGCCGGATGCACCTCTACCATGTTCGCCTGTTGAAAATGTTCGCTTCAATTTCTTCGATCTTCATCTTCCGATCAAGTCATACTCTGTAGGTACCTGCATTGACCTTACGCCATTTTACTGCCCACCTATCAAGTCATTTTTAGGGCTAACGTGCCCTTCTAAAATCTGGAACGCTCAAACAGAGCAAATGGCGCGGGACAACATTCCATCTTGACCCAGCGAACAATTCCAAAGGGAAGACCCGCCGTGTTCATAAAAGACGTTTACTGCCATTGACCTGAGGTCACAGAATATTTACGACCCTAATAACAACAAGACCCAGTTTTTCCAAGCGCTTCGCCACTAAGTTACAAATGACCACTCATTGTCCTTTGTCATACCCTTTAACATGTTTAACCTCACGAAAGCCCAACGAACAAGGTCTCACTATAGGCCTATGAAAATAAACTGTGCCAGGGCCGTCTGTTTTCTGAAGATTGTGCGAGGGTGATTAAAAGCTCCAAGAATCACAAATGGACGATGGATTAACAAATGCTGTTAAACATTAGCTATGTGGTAATTTTTGACGCTAATTCACGCGTTGATTAAAGTGCAGAGGCATCAAGAAGTCATAAGAAAACGATTGGGGCCAAGAAAAACCGAAGGGGAGAACAGCGTCCAGTAAAAAGACGCCTTCGGTGGCATTAACCCCGTATGCTTAACAAGCTTGGCGTGCCCGCTCTATCGACTTCCACCCCTTTCTTGGTTCCCAACAATCCCCCTCCAAAGAGACGGTTTCGAGGGTTGCTTGCTGACCCTCCTCAGGCAAAGCGAGCGTGGGGAGAGGCCCGAAAGCGAGTGATGGCTATTACAGGTACACAACAGTCAGTGGGCTTTTGATAAGTTTGCTGATATCCCACTTGTATGGGAGGATGTGACAGGGTGTTCCAGGTTAGGTTTCCCTGGCGTCAAAGGTTACGCTTGGGGCTTCTCTCCTGGAGGCATTTTTTTAAATAGTAGTTACCAGCTATAGAGCCCGAGGGTTTCAGGTGGTTCTCAACAATGAGCGCCTCTAGGCAGGGTGTGGCTTCCGCCAGGCTCCAACTCCGCCCAACAGCGTGGAAAGCGGGCTTTCCATCCCTGGGCTGGATGAACTGCTCAAACATGTCAGGAACTCCAGGGAGGACTGGTCTCCAGGACGAGCTCTGATGGACGCGGACGTAGACGCGAGAAGCGGAAGCTGCGACTCCATGCGAAATCGCTCGTAAAAGCACATGCTTTGCTGAGCCCTCTCGGTCGCCACACCATGCGCAGCCAGGTTCTGTGGAAGGCCTGCTCAGAGTAAGTTCACTGGAGTCGTCCACCTATCGAAGTCCTTCACGACCTTTGGAAGAGAGATCATCGTCTTCTGCGGTTTTGCCTGTAACTAGGTACACGAGTCGCTGTGGGTCGTAACGATCTTGCGCTTGTTAAGGAGTCCAATTGCCCAGAGCCAAAGCCAGCGTTCCGCTGGAAAATACGGGTCCTCAGGCTCCTGCACTAGATCCAGTAAAAATTTGTTAGTTGTAGCGAAAAATCAATCACCATAGTGTATCAATCCCCTACTGGGAAGCCAACTTCGGTTGTTGTTAGTTTTCAAGTCTCGACCTTATGATGGGTAATTAAACACAAACAGTTCCGGTTTGGATTCAATGTTGGTTGTTCTTCATTCCGAAACATAAATGATCGCTGCCAGAAAGTTTTCCAGGCCTGCTCACCATGTCATGCGGGGAAGGATCAGCGTCCCTAGTTTTCTGCATCCAAAATGAGAAGCAAGATCTGGCGGCCTGCCGGCAATGTTAAAGCGATTTTGCACCCTACTCTGTCCATCATTATTGTTGTCTCCTTGCCAAGCTGCCGACTGAAAAGGGGAATACTTTACAAATATCAATTAACGATCATGCCTCCGTTTTCCACCAAACGTCTTTGAGGATGAATCCCCACTCTAATGAAGACATACCTACCATTAAATTTTGTCCCTTTATGGGACACCAGTGGAGTCACACCACTTCGTGCAAGAAAGGGCCTACAAAACTCATCCAAAGCCCCACGCTATCAGGCCGTCTTCCCACCCCGAACTCTCCGCAGGACGACCGGCCCCATCACGCAACCACCATTTCTTCAACTTTTCTTCGCGAAGGGAGGTTAACCGGCCATTTGCAAGTTTTACGGGTCAAGAACCCCCCCACCCACTATATCCATCACACGGAAGATACACATCGCCCGGAGAATCCATCCCCTCGCTCAGATCCTAATACCGGACTCAACTCCTTCGATAAGGTTCCCACCGGTCACCGAATTCAACAGCACGCCAAGGCATAAAGTTGCTAGCGAACAGATAAAATTAACCTTAACACCAAAGGTCAAACTTCGTATACACTGAACACCCCAATTACCGATTATTTTTAGCCGTCTTTATCAGATTTAGCTCTTGGTTAGTTGTCTGAAATCAATAAAAATATTACCTTCAATCTCAATATTCTGAGTTGGCCAAAATAACGGAACCTAGTGTGATAAAATGAAAACCGTAGCAAAATTTACACAAGGGTTTATTATTCCTTGATATAGGTAGGTTAGATACTTGTGCAAAAATTAATTCTGCGTCAATAAAAAAATATTTTTGAAAAAAAAGTGAGATCTCGAAAATTGATTATGCGTCCAAAATTACTCGGAAAATATTTGACCTCCTGGGATTCCTCAAAAATCCCATTTGTAGCCCCATGAGAGCCCAATAGATCTCCACGGTGAAATCGAATCGTTCTGGGACCCCCAAAAATGGATTCTACCTTCAAAAGTACCTCGAAAACTACACATAACTCGACCCCATAGCCGAAACTCTTAAAAAAACCTCCCTTAGCCCCTTTTTAGGGGGTATAAAGTGAATAGTGTTACTATTCTTTGATAGGTACCTGTAGGTTAATTATGAAAAAAATTAATTCTGTACCAAATATTTTTGGAAATATTTTTGAAAAAATTAAAAATTAAATCTGCACCAAAGGAAATATTTTTGAAAAATTAAAAATAGTTAGTTATTAGTTTAGACAGATGTGGGACCTAAAAAAAAAAAAAATAAATAAAAAAAAAAAAAAAAAATGAAAACGAATTTTTGGACATAGAATATATTTTTTCAGTGCCAGAACGATACCATTTCACCGAGAGTAAATAAGGTAGGTACGGGGTTTTCATAGGGCTACAAACGAAGCTTTTGAAGGATGTCAGGAGGTCAAGTGAGGTGTCGTTTTCCGAGTAATTTAGGACGAATAATTCATTTTTCGGGGTCTCACAATGTGAAAAACGTGAAAAAAGAAGGAATTTTCCTGTACAATATTTTGATGACTAACCTTGACCGTCCAAACATTTTAGAGGAATATTACTTTTTCAAATCCTCTTCATAGGCATACTTTTTAGCGCAACCTTTCCCTCAAAAAATGGAAAGGTGCGCTCATCTCTTCATGTTTTTTTATTTATTTTGTGTGTGTGTGTGTGTGTGTGTGTGAGTGTGTGTGTGTATCACAGGATCACGCCCGAGCGGCTGAACAGATTTTCACGAGGGTGATCTCATTGTGATCAGCGAGTTCTGGGGGTGGTTGTAGGCTATCAAAATCACCTCCGTCGTCGACGATTCGTCCGATCCCGACGACATGGTTTGGTCGTTAGATACCTAGTGTGTCAAGTTACGAATTCATAGTTACGGTTTTGGTTTCGTAGTAACAGAAAGGTTGCGCTCATCAATTCAATCAAGGCTTGTTATTATTGATAGAATTGTTATTTTTGCCAATTTACTTACCTATTGAGAATCATAAACCCTAATAACAATAAATATTAATATAGTAGATTTGGGCGCTATTTTTACGCTATGTATTTTAGGTTACGCTGGTGTAGTGTGTTTGAAGTGAGTGAGGAGGGTTTACCCAGCCAAAATCTGAGGATCCGCCACTGCAGCCCTCTGGGGTCTTGAGTCCGCTTATGCCCCTTGCTTATTTGACTGCCTTTGCTGAAACCAACATCCCATTTGACACTCCTCTGACAGCTTTTAACGTTTTTCAAGGGTCAATCTTAACATACACTCCCATTACAAATCACAGAATCTGAAAATAATAAGATCAATATTTATAAAAATGTAAATCTGATTTAATCTGAAAATGATCTGAGGATTTTACAATTTTATTACGAGTGATTGATAGATTGAATGTAAATCAAAGGAGCTTTTTTTGGACTTCGCAATATTTTTTGAAGAATCTATTTTCGCGTAACCCACCTATTCGTGGACATAACTACAAGTACACCAGATGTCTGTTTTTGGCATAAGAAGTAGGTTGTGTTTACAGTGACCAGCTAAGTTTACCAATTCAGTTTGATGCTGGTGGTCATTCGGAGGTCTACCAAACGCACGCAACCCATTACATTGTGAAGTGATTATTTATGGATAGTAAAACGTGGGAGTTTGTGAGTCACGTTTACTAGCCACTGGGCAATATTGATTTCCTGGAGTAACATACATCCGGTAGCAGGTAAAGTTATGATAACGGCCTGAGTGTATAGCTGACTATACTACAGAATCAACTGCTGGCTGTGTAACGACAGTGTTCTTTGCCGTATGAGGGGCGGGTTTAGAGCGTGACATTTTTTTGCGCCAGTCTTTCTTCTCCTTCTTGAATTTCTGTCTTACACAAGGGTTAATTATTCTTTAGTATAAGTCAATAATCAATTAGTTACTAATTTAATAATGAAGGTAATATGTAAAAATTAATTCTGTGTCAATGAAAAAAAGTCTGTATAATGTTGAATTTTTTTTTTAAAGTCTGTATAATGTTGAAAAAAAAAGTCTGTATAATGTTTAACAGATTTGGGACCCTCAAAAATGGATTGTACGTCAAAAAAATACTCCGAAAACCTTCAAAATTTGGTTTACCATCTAGTTGTGCCCTCAAGGTTTTCAGCCCGATCGCCAGTTTAGCCCCACAGAGCCCCACGGGTTTGGGCGATCGGGCTGAAAACCTTGCGGGCACAACTAGATGGTAAACCAAGTATTTTGTCAAAATTTCAGATTAAAAAAAAAAAAAAAAAAAAAAAAAAAAAACGCTGCAAATTTTACACAAGGGTTTATTATTCTGTGATAGAGGTTACTTGTACAGACATTTAATTCTGTCAATAAAAAAATTAAAAAAAAATTTTTTTTGGATTTTTATATTTCAAAAAAATTTTTTGGGTTTTTTTTTTTCAAAAATGTGTTTTTTCAAAAATTCTTTAATTTTTACTCGAAAAATATTTAACTTCTTGGGATCCTTCAAAAATCCCATTTTTAGCCCCATGAAAGCCCTATAGAACGCCACAGTGAAATCGGATCGTTCCGGGACCCCCAAAAATGGATTCTACGTTCAAAAATACTTCGAAAACGACACCTAACTCGATCCCATAGCTAAAAGCCTTCAAAACACCCCTCCTGTAGCCCCATTTTAGCCCCATAGCGCCCCACGGGTTTGGGCGATCGGACTGAAAACCTTGCGGGCACAACTAGATGGTAAACCAAGTATTTTGCCGAAATTTCAGATTTTTAAAAAAAATTCCTACTGCCCAAAACGGCCCGGACGGCGGACGGCGTACGGCGGACGGCGGACGGACATTTCGGATTTTGAATGTAGACCTCTTGAAACGGATAATGTCAAATTTTGAGGCCTATCGGAGTCGTCGACCCGCGTCGCGAAAACATAGGTGTATTATTCCAAGAATAATAAACCAAAATCCTACTGCCCAAAACGGCCCGGACGGCGGACGGACATTTCGTCGTTCAAATTCATTCAGGCGTCTGAAAAAAAGAAAAGATATGCGCTGACGCCATTCTCTTCAATTGCTTGGCGAAGCGTGTTGACTGCCAGAAGAGTGATGTCTTGCCTTTTGATTGGTTCAATTTGGAAAACATAAAATTCATCTCCGACTCCCGCCATAAGGGAGCTGTTAAGCTTAGCGGATGCTCCTTGTTCAAAATTTCCACTAAATGTGAATTTTTCTTTTGTAATTCGACGTTTGCTGACGATTTTCCATACAGGTTGGTTGTATCGCTATTAAATAATTAAATTAAATTTTAACCAGTTGTCAATTCTACCGCTTCTGATTCGCCCAAGCCTCGTCTTAGTAGTAATTGAGCTGTGAATGATCTGGACAGCTGACACCCTCCCGGGGGGGGGGGGGGGGGGGGATGGTTTTCGGCTTGAGAGATCCGGAACTTCGCCCTAAACCGCGGTAAATGCGGTCCTCTCGGCCTCCGTTTGGCCAGGTCGACCTCCTGACCCAACCTTGGGGGTGTCCAGTCTTCCACGGACATCGACAATGTCACCCGTTGACCAACACCCGACCGGATATTTAAATGCGTCTCAAGGAGGGTGTCCAAGTGTCCAAGTGCGTTGGTTGTCCATCCAGAGGAAATCGACCCTCCCGGACTGATGAAATAGCGAACTTGACCTTTGACTTGGGAATAATTTAAGGGCTATTCAGCCGTCGTTTTTCAACCTGCACTGAGAGTAATAAACGTATAATGGCGATGTCGTGCATCTGGGGCGAGATTGGCCGAAGGGTTAGAGGTGGAATGAGAATTAAGTTGCTCTACTCCACACCTGCAGAGGTACAGGTCATTCACCCTAGTTCTATTTCACGGACAAGAAACCATAAGGGAGTAGACTCCGAATTGGTCGGATTCGAGCATATCGGCATATTTTCCCCCCTGAACATTCAATATTGAAAGAAGCCTTCTGGTAGCATTTTCACCTCTGTGGGACCAAAAGAATAAAACCGCGGTTTTCAGAGTAAACGCGTATAAAATTTGGAAAAAAAAAACTAGATGACGAAAAAGATGCATTTACCTAATGCATATTCTAGTAATTTCGTCTAATTTTTTTTTTTCTTCAAATGTCTACCTATTGAATTCGGGCGCTGTCTCAGGCTCGAAAAGCGCATATTGAAGGAAAAAGTCATTTTCCTTGATTTGTAGTCCAGTAAATTGAGTAAAAACGGAAGTAACTGGCGGAAAGCTGTAAGTGGTTTCTATGTACTATGTACTAGGCCCTACTTTTTCGACCAAAATTACCTCGAAAACGACACTTCATTCGACCTCCTGGCCCAATTCATTCAAAAACCCCATTTATAGCCCCGTTAGTTGTAGATTTTTTTCGTTTCTTTCTTCTTTTTACAAATTTAACAGTGTTTTTCGAACTTATCTACCGAGCATAAATCAGATGTTTTTCGAGCACATTTGGAGATTTTATCGATTGTACTATTCCGATCTCTGGTCATTAGACTCTTTATGTAAACTTCACCATATCATTTGGTCATTTGGGTTTGAACGATTTTTTTTTTCTGTTTGAACATCGAATTTCAATTTTTTCAACAAGCACCGGGAGAAGGAGACAACTGTCGCTGAACCTGCTGGAGCTGTAGGTCAGACTTTTCGCCTTCTGGCAATCGTTTGGTCTCATTATTTCCTCCTTTTAGCAGCTGCAGGAGCACAACCTTCAACTTGTTAGTTGTTTAGATGTCCTCGTTCAATTATCGTCCAGATTTAGTGATATCTTGATCTCATCGAAAACGGTTTTGTCGTTCTTTGTTTTCATCTCCCCCCACCCCCGCTGAAGTGATCTTCCTTCACAATTCTCCGAGAAAGGCAAAATAATTCGAGGGTGACTGACCCGGTCATTGTGCTGCGGGGCTGGCCACCCCTGATAGTAATTTATGTGGCGCATTGTCTGATGGCGGAAGCTACAAGGTTGCATGGCCGGCCCGCTGGTTCGAACTGCCTTCTGCCCGGAGGTACTCGGATTTAAATGTTGATGTTAATGTCCCGACGTGAGTTGGTGAGGCTATCAGGGTTAATCAACGGGAAAATGGAAATGTGCCGTAATGAGTTCAAGCTGAAGTCGTGACTGTCATCGACTACAACCCCATCAAGATCTCTTATGGGATCGGTCCTCGATTGAGCTATTGGAGGCGGCAATTCAGGGGGTCTCTTGTAAACCGAAGACGTTGAATGATAAGTATTTTATTGATCAAACCCCCTCACGAAGTGGGCTCTTAGGACATCGTAAGCTCTTCAAACCAGCAGCTGGTATCGCACTAGGATCCTCTCTGAGCCCAAACGCCGCGTGGAGAATCCGTATTATGACAATGTCGGCGAGTCGGAACAATGTGGACGGTGTTTGGCGTGGTGACACAACCGGCGACATCAATATGACCTGTAATCGGACCCCTCAGGTTTCCCAAGTCCCTTCGAAGGTGGTCGGGAAAAGACAATAACCGTGGAAAATTACCAAGGTTATTAAAATATTGGAAAAAAACTTCTTCGGAAACGGTATTGATGGGTTGACTGTCACTTTTTGTTTGGGCGAGTAGAATAATCGGTTATGTTCCCTTGTCTTTTCGTGTAGCGGAACCTAGCCAGATATTTGATCATGGTCATCTAAGCTTACTACATCTGGTCATCATACTAAGCATTACTAAGCTTACCTACTACTAAGCATTAGTTCCTGTTCTTTAATTTTATTTTTGCCACAGAAGATAACAGCAGTTTGGGTCAGCCATTTTTTCCTTTTCAATGAAACCCAAATAATTTCTAAGATTGATGTACTAATACTTGCACGAAAAACATCCATCTAAGGGCGTATTTTCATTACAGCACCTCTATTATTCTCATCATGGTGGTAATGAGAGTTATTAATGTGTGGTGCCTACTGAAAATTAAAAATTTAGAGCTTTCCAATTCCACTCTTGTAGGGCACCCTGCATAAGGGATGTTGAAGGTGTTCCTGCATTTACAAAATGAGTTCCTAATTGAATTTTAGGACAACCTATCATTATTTGAATTGAATTGTTTGGGAAAATGCCTCTAGCGTCATATCTAGGATTACGCTCCCGGTGTCTTTGGAGGAAGAGGAAGGAAGTGCATGAACATCCCCGTCCAGGGCATAACACAATGTGTCTCGATCTGATGGCCTGGGAGGCGACATTGATGCATAATTGGAGGATCTGCTATCAGATAGCAGAGATTCTCCAGGCTGGCGCAGTGTCGGGTTGACCTGGAATGCGTTGATCCTCGGAAGGGTGCTGAGGGGATTCCAATATTAAATTTTAAGTGTCAACATATTTTGTGTGAAAATCTTGATTTTTCTTCTTTGCTCAAGTACATCCCAAAAATCTCAGTTGTGGGTTGGACTCAAAATCCCAAGAGACGCCTACGCCTTGTCGTGAACAGAGCACCCCAATAGGAATCCCCCCTCTCAGAATTTACCATTACACCACAATACATGACATTGTGTTTAATTACTGTGGTCGCGTGGCATTGGAAGAAGTTGACAGGTGTAAAGTGCCTCTTCCAGACGCTCCCTGCAGTTATTGGTGATTACGCACAACATTATGGACAGAGTGTCGGTTGGCTGGTGACTGTCACGCTTGAGCGTTGCCGGTGATGACACCTCCTTGAAGTTTTTTTGAGTTTCCGTCGGATGATTACCCGAACAGTCGTGAGTTGCTCTCATAAATTTGTTGATGCACGAGCTGGACCAGTGCCATGTTATTGCGTTTTTACGTAAAACGATGTCAAATTGGACAATGCCCCTCGTCAACCTTATCATTAATCACAATCATGAGTAACGGGGTCCGGTCTATTTCCTGTCGCCGTGGAAGTGAAGGATCTATTGCCGGCCAAATCGACTGGTGATTTCGGCAGTCACATTTATCATCTTTTGCCGGCATTAACCATTCCATCTGATCGCTTGACCCGGGGTTATTCCACCCTGAACGGGCCAATTATTCTCACCCCGGGGTGTTTCCATATGTTCTACAACAAACAAAACTTGGCTATCATTGATCAGCCCGATTCACCAAAAGCTTTTCCCCTCCTGGTGACCTCATCCTTCATTTGCATAGGATATAAGCAGTGCGTGACCGCATTAAGGGAATGTGCCTGCAAACATTGATTTTCATCCTTGAGACAGGATAGCGATGTCCTAGAGTGGTGGATGAAAAAGTTGGGAGACCTTTTTGTAAAATTTGGAGGCTAAGTTGCCTTGGGGGTACTGATTGCCCTGCAGATCTTTTCAGACCGTTTGGCAGCAGCTTCCCCCCATTTTTTTTTTCATTTTGCGTGTGTGTGCCAACAGAACATAGTACCGTATGAAACCATGATCAATATGAGCAGGTGGCCGGAGAGTAAAGTACATAGGTTGTAGTTGACGGAGTAGACGCCGGAACGAGGGGGGTCACAACGTCCCGGAAACAGGGCTTCCGGTCTGCGAGTGAAACTGACGTGGAGTAGGTACATACCAGATGCCTTCCGACGTCCTGTATGGATCCGATAATTATTTTCAGTGATATATCCAAACGGACCATGCTGTTAAGTAAAGTTCACTAGTCAATCGCCAAGACAAATTTTCGAGGCCAAAGGAGGGAAGAAGAGCCAAGGCGATATTCTAGTATTCCAGTGACCCGATATCGAAGAGCTCGGAAGGCTGTGACATCCGCTCGTCTCGTTAGTCACAGGTGAAGGTGCAATTAATCAGACGGAATGACTTGAGTGACGCAAGGCTTTCCTTTTGTCAACAGTCAGTCAGGGAAACTCGTGGCGAATCACCCTTGTGCAACTCCTCATCCACGCGAACTTTTAAAAACCTACGGGCAGCTCAGTCGGGGCGAAACATTTGGAACACACAGTGCTGCTAATTTACATTTTACGTTTTGCGGTAGCGGGGATGTAAATCAGTTCATAGAATGAAACTCGATAGGCCGTAGTCGTATTTATTTAAAATCGATGGCTTCTAGCATCGTAAGAGTGATGACAGCTGGACTGGGCTGTGATGATATAGAGCTTTCAGGAATATTTAAAAAAATTTGAAATCAAGTCTATTACCTGGTTGTGCCCGCAATGTTTTCAGCCCGATCGCCCAAACCCATGGGTATTTGAAGGGTTTCGGCTGTGGTGTCGAGTTAGGCGTCACTTTCGAAGTATTTTTGGACGTAAAATCCATTTTTGGGGACGATCCGAAATCACCGTGGGGATCGTATTTCTTATTTTATATATTCACGGGCATGTCCAATTTACGTTAACTCACGTAATGTTTAATATTAAAATTAGGTCATTCTAGATAACGGGTTGGGGGTCCAGCTTTCTTACAAATAGGAGATTACAGGGGGAAAAAAATTAAGGGAAATGAACATTAGGTACTGAACATACTGATCTATGAGGCTTTCGTGGGTACATAAATGGAGCTTGTTACGGATGTCAGAAGGACGAATGGGGTAAATTTTTTGGAGTGAAGGATTTTGGGGGACGCGTAATCCATTTTTGCGGGTCCCACATCTGTCCGAACATTGTTCAGGATTTTTTTAATAATTTTTTTTTAAATTATTTTTTACGGACAGAATTAATGTTGCTCAATTTTTCTATATCAAAGAATAATTATGATGGTTTATTATAATAAACCATTGTGTAAAAATTGCAGCTTTTTTTATTTTATTTTATTTTTTTTTAAAGTCTAAAATCCCTTGATAATTTTGAGCAATGTTAAATCATAACTAATTAAATAAATAAATGGATCTGAAATGAAATGGTGCTCGAGCAGTGAGCGCTTAATAGGTATGAAATATTGGGTACTTATTTCAGATGTGATTTTCTACATCGGGAAGTGATCGGATAACTACTAAAAATTTATTTAATAAGACAACGAACCCAATGTCTACTTAATGTATAATTCCTTCTGAGTGCATAGAGCTCTGTTAAGACGCTGGGCTGTTAAGAAGATGGGCTTTAAATCTGAAGTCAGAGTCTCCTGGATAGGTAATGGAAGAAATCTCGGCTCCGCCACCGCGTTTGAACGTTTGTCTTCTGGATGGAGCAGATATCCTCCGTCTGCATTCCTTCTTGGTGGGCGATTTTCATTTGTCGGTAGGTATCATGACTTCATCGACGAAGGTGAATGACCAGTCAATCAAGCACCAAGAAGGCACTGTAGGACTTCTAGCGTAAAAAACGGACATTTCGGGAAGTCGGCGAATGGGAGTGATTTCATCGGTACGATGATTTTCCATTCATCGGTTTTGATATCACGTTGACGACACTTTCTCATGACGTCCCTACTGATGGGCTATCTCACGCATGGTGGTTCACCACTAGGAAGGTATACCCGCAATTAAGCTCATCAATTATGACACTTGGTGTGACTGAAACTTTCGATGTCCCCGCGCCTAAAACCGAACAGTCGACTAGCGATTTTGCTGATGTTTTCCACGCTCTAAACGCCTTATTGTTGCCTATTGAAACTCAGTGCGTTGGTATTGTTTTTCAGATGGTCAAATCCGGTACACACCTTGTCGTTACGGGGTTCCTCCTGGCCATCCTATCGTCGAGTCAAGGTAAAACACTACTTACAGTCAGAGCCAGTGCAAACCGCAGATCGGTGATGGTGTATTTGACTTGTTCCAGTGAGAAGTCAATGTAGCAAACAGGATTACCAACACTGCGTGAAATTGGCGGACCCCCTGTTGAAGGATCCTCATCTTATCTACCCCGACAACCCGCGGGACATAGAGAATGTTTGCAGGTACGTTGTTCGAACGAATCGTATTTACGTTAAGATCACTTTTGAGCCTTAAAAACTAGGTAACACAAAAGAGTTACGTAAAAATCACAACCGTTTTTTTTAATATTTTTTTTTGTCAAGTAGCCTCATTAAGAAGGACCTTCTTCGTGTTCACACGACCGTTTATGTGGCCCCACTTTTTTAACCAGGGTTCCTGGTTGGTCGTTGAGTCGTGTCATTACTCGTTCACGAGAATTGCTTCCTTATGTGGAAATGGAGTTCTCCGTCCGGGAAATCTGTCGCATTCTGAAAATTGTTCAATCCTTTCAGAACGTGGACGTACTTCGTCGAATGCGTCAAAACCTACACCGACAGATGTTTCACCGAAGCCAGGCGGAGGGAGTTCAATAAAGCCGTTGAAACGCCCGTCAGCTCCATCCACAAGCTCTGTTCAATGCCTGAATACAGAGATGGTAAGTTTCGGATGGCACTTGAAATCGGTCTACGAAGACGGTGTTGAATCAAACTGCTTAATCCAGTCGTTTAAGGTACCTACTAGAGAGTTGTTGGTTAGATGAATAATTTCTCCTCGCGTCAATATTTTGTTCGATTCCGCTAAAGATCCGCTTTGGGACCGTCAATTATAAATGAGGAAGTGCATATATATTCAAAGGTTTCCCTTGACCTCAAGGCTCACTACGTTATGGATCGGAAAATTTGCAATATACCTGCGGCCTCCAAAACAGGCCACAAAAGTACAATTTTCAATTAAATTAACACTTCGGAATTGAGAACAACCCGCACGTGCAGAATGAAAGGGACACCGGTCACATTCTGCCAAATTCCTATTCTGATAAAGTCCTCAGGAGGCTACATGCCAAATTTCAAGTCTCTACCATCAAGGGAAGTGCGCCAAATACCGTCTTTGTTTTACAGCGCAAATGTTCGAATAACCCCCAGCCATAAGACACCCATTTCAATATGAAAAAAACATTGCGATTTTTGAGGTGTGCCCTCTTTATTCTACGTGTGTGAAAAAATCACTGTGCATTATAACAGTAAGTTTTTACTCTTTTTTTTCAGATTATCTGAAACATGCGACGTGCATGAAGATGACGCTCACCCAGGACAATCACTGTGGGCGGCATTACAGACTTCTCGTGGCGCAAGTGTCGGGAGAGGCGCCAACTGCTTCAGTTTGCTGGTTTGTTTCACTACTAGGCCTCGGATTGATGAGCTCTATAAAATCATCAAATCTGCTCGAATAATATAAGCTAATAAGCTCGAATCCGAGCCCTATTCATTACTGTGCCAACAATTAGCTGGCCGTTTATACAACATCCCAATATGTCATCCGGGGTTTGCGGGCTTAGCTCAGGGCCTCGACCTTTGATAACCTCGCTCCACATCCCCCCCCCTTCTATCAGTTTTGTTTCTATAGTTTCAGAATGATAGATGTCCTCGACGTCCGGTAATGCGTCCGGACAATACGTAGGATGGAAGCGCGACGGCATCTCGCAGTAAGAAAAATGGGACGCTGCGAATTCACCGATTTTTTATGTTTTTAGTTCACATCACATGCTGCGGGAGTGCGTTGTGGACCAAGCGAAGAACACTTGCGATCCAGACTCAGCTCCATATTCTGCCGTCATGCTGGACAAAGCGCTCAGTTTCCTCCGGGACCAATGTTCAAATTTCATGTGAGTCTCAACAGCAGGTTTTCCTTCGAGGTGTTATCCATTTTTTATCATCGATTTTGTAATCAGCCCGAATCAATTGGACTGCCCCGGGTCGGATTTCTACAAAACGACTCCGTCGAGAGTGACGGACCGGCGTTTGATGGACGAGCCGGTCAACACGAGGCCGACCTTCACCGACGCGATGGGAACCCGGTCGACGGTCGCGAGAATGACCCCGTCGGCCCGGCCGGCGTCTACGATGGCGTCCAGCTCGTCGATTTCGACGTCGACGACGCTCGACTCGAGAGGTGCGCCCGGTGAAAACCGTATTGCCTGTATCTACGTTCCCTGTTATCTTAAACCAAAATTATTGATCTCTGTTCAGGAAGTGGATCCGCCTTGAACCCGTCACTACCGTCTTCAACCAGGAGCGAAGCAGACCCTTGGACACCAACAATGACAACATCCCAGGACGAGAACGAAAGAAGCAGTTTTGCCCGAGGTCATACAAATTTGGTTAAAAAAGAAGGCTTTTTTTACCAGAGACGTTGAACAACATTCAGAACTGTTATTGTTTTATATTTAGGGATGACATGGAGGACAGTGGGAGGAGCAGCTCCGACGTCCCCGGGAACCTGGAAGGTAACGAGTTCGGACGTCTGGCTTCCTTCCTCCAGGTGAGAGCTTGTGTCCCTTAATGACCCGAGTTATCTTTTTGAGGGGTCCATGCAATTACACCGGACGTGCTATCAATCAATTCATCGGACCTGGGGAAGCTTTGAATTCCACCGGATTGTTAAGTTCCTGACAACAAACTGCTGGATAGTAACTGTTCTTTATTTTGCTGTGGATTCATCACTGACGTCAGTATCACAGCTGTGATACACTAGTGGTCCCATTTTGATAGCGTGGCCACGTACGCGTCGAATTACAAAGCTGCAGGTTTGCCTATTGCTTCATCTCTACGGGGGGTTGATTTATTGGAGTTCCAGACCTTTTCAACACCCTCAGGAGGCTTTAAGAGGCTGCAAGTGGGGTTTGGCTATGGAGACTAGTGAGGTGTCGTGTTCAGAAGAATTTTGCGTTGATTGATTGGAGTTTCAGACATTCACAATGGCATTTGTGGCTCCAAGGGGTTCCTGAGGGGTTGCAGGTTATGAAGGACTTTATTCAGTAAGCTGAGTGAGGTGTCGATTTTGGAATAATTAATGTTCCAGACCATCTGGGGTCTCAAAGCGGCTCCAGTTGGACAATTTGGATTTAATTTTTTTCGCGTCCTCACTTGTCTTACGGTGAGGCCACTAGTTTGACATCCTCATCAGTCGTTCGTTAGGCCACTAGTGCGGCGTCCTCACCTGTCCTACGTTAGGTCACTAGTTCGGCGTTCACCTGTCAACTAGTTTGGCCTCCTTACTTGTCTTAGCGTTGGCCATTAGCGTTGGCCATCACGTGCCTAACGTTAGGCTACTAGTTTGGCATCCTCACTTGTCTCACCATCAGGGCACTAGTTCGGCGCCGCGGCGTACATTTACTTTTCCAACACGTTAACAAAACATGTTCAATGTTTCTTGAATTTTTACCGTAGGCTCCAAGCAAAAAGCATCCTGGGGTCCAGGATTTACCAATGTCTGAATTCATAACCTACCCTAATTTCCAGGCCCCCCGCCATGATTGACAACGCCATCGACGAACCGAACCAACAAGGGTTGGGGTCTGGACAGCGGAATTCGGGCCGGGCGGTCGCAGCGGTTCCCATTCTGACAGCCGCTCTGCTGGCGGCAGCCGTCTTCTTCAGTTAGTGAACCGGCGAAACCCTTTACATAAACGCCCTTGCCATCACAATTTCAACTTCTCTCAACAGAGGTAAATTCAAGAGACTCTTAATCAGCGAGTTTTTGAAATTGCGGGAGTCGCGTGAAGCTCCCAACGTTCAAACAGCCTCCGAGTACTTCGTGGGCCAAATTTGGAATGAATCCCAGCGTTCAGTTCGTTTCACCCTCATCAACAATAGCAACAACTTATTCATTAGAAACGAATTTTCCGTGTCTTTATAAGACTTCAAAACTTATGTTTTGAGGCATCAAAATTGTGTTTTCACTCTATCTTGAACCCGCCACAACACCAGGTCAAAGCTGAACCGCTGGTTGGGTAAGAGGTAGAGCGTCGAAAAAGTCAAAAACGATTTTTTAACTTTAAAATTAACCTAATCGATTTTTCTTAAGTTAAAAAAAGATTGACCCTTTGAAATCTTAAGTTGTTTAGTAGAAATTTTCAAAAATAACCTTATTAAAAAAATACTCCCTCCAGAAATCCAGGACCCGCTACCATAATACATATCAATGTTATTGAACCAGTGCATCGCTGGTACATAATGGCGGGCACTTCAAAGAAACTGAAAATACCTGTCAGTTCCCCACTACTTGTTTTTCTACTTACTGAATGTTCCTTTTGAATCAATCGTACGAATCAATGCCTACTGTTGTTGAGGGCATGTTTTATTCTACATTATTGCACTTTTTCCATTAAAAAAGCTCAATAAATTTAAATTCGGGGAACACCAGTGTCTTGTTCCTGAAGGTTTATTCCAAGATCCTGCAAGATCCATTTCCATCTTCATTGTGAAGAAACCTATATCGACTTTCAGAGCACTGAGTATCTTCGCCGTCCCTGGATGTGGTTCAAAAGCATCTTTCTCACAGTTTTTAACGTAGAATGTGTTTTTTCCAAGGGTCTTGCTGTGAAAATGCGTCCGTCTCAGGCACAAGCATACCTGCTTCTCTGCCCTCTCCTCCCTCCTTCATGTTCCCTCCCCCTGAGCCCTACCTTGTTCTTTTACCACCCTTGCCTGCTACCCTCTCCGCCCTCCTTCACGTACCCTCACCCCCTCAACCACTCCCCTGCACTGCTGAAGGATTTATTTATTAAGTCAAAAGTCAACAGAAATATCCCGCCAACAACCAACCCGACCCCCAATGGTCCCTCACCACCCTCTGAAAACCTCAACTCCTTCTAACCCCACCCCACGCCCCGAGTTGATCCCCTCAGTGGAACTACTGAAAAAAAAAAAAAAAAAAAAACATGTTTCATTGGTTTGATCCTCGATCAAAACATCTACAATCCAGGGGTCTGGGGGTGTCCCCCAGTACTAAAGTATTTGCTTTGATTGGTTACTGGAGAAAGTTGCATTTTACAAAATTACTGCATGTTATAACCGTCAAAGCTTTAGAGTTAATTGTGTTAACCGTATGGCTAACGAAGTGCCCTCGCGAAATTTAACCCCATTTAATGGCAAAATGTAATCTAATCCGTCCATGCGGCTGTCTTGGATAAGCATTTGAACACCTTTTTGATGGAGCAAAGTTGGATAATGTATTTTATTGTGAATTTGCCGCGTAGGCGAATTTATGTTGAGTAGTGAATTTCGGAAATGCTTCTATTTTATATCTATAGGTTTAAAGTAGGCTACAAAATGTTTACGCTCTGAAGAGAATTGTGATATCTCGCTGAAAATTTGTCGGTACCGAAATTCGTTTGATCTCCCGTGAACGGCCAATTTGTACTTAGCCTGTAGGGACTGTTCACAATGAACTTTTCAGGGAAATTTTTATTTTGTCGTTCCGTTGGTCAGATTGTGTCAAACTCCCGGTTACCTTTTTTTCGCTTTCTACTTGTTTAAGAGCACTCGTTTTCGGTTTGAACTTGAAGAAAACAGAATTTAACTTTGTAAATTCCATTAGTTACCACAACGTTGACCATTATATTGTAAATCTGGTATTCGCCAATAAACTTTTATTTTAGGAGCGTTTGTTTATTTTGCCCTCAATCGGTTGTTTTTTACGTTTTACAAGAAAATGATTTTGTGCTTTTAAAATAATTACACATAATTTAACACGGCCCTCGATCAACGAGGTAACCAAAAAAATAACAAATATAAATTAATGTTATAAATAATGTTATTTTTATGTAGCTACATAGAATATCACAAGACGCAAAAAATTTACAAAATAATACTGGTGAAATTAATGAGTGGGACGTCGAGGCAAATTCATCGTTTTTATGAGAGTTTTGAACAAAATAATTTTTCAAGTATCAATTTTTAGTTGAGAAATTGCCTTGAGTCAGTCTTATCAAGCGTAGGCAACAAAGTGTAATCCCCCCCCCCCCCCTGGCTCAGCCGTTGATCACCGTCGATAGGAGACAACCTGGCAGATGCTGAACTGGGTTCGGTTCTTGCAGGAGTGTTCGGCCCAGGCGCCGGAGTCGGAGAGCGCCCAGCAGTTCCTTTTGGGGTCGTTTCGGGCGCTTTGCTCGTCAGTGGGGAAATATTTGGTTTCACTGACTCGTCTTCCTGTAAGGGGAAAAATGTTTCAGTATTAGATGTGACCGAGTTGATAACAAAAGGCGCCGTTTTAGAGAAAACAACAGAGAGGTTGTGTAACGGTGACAGATTAGGCTTTAATCTGCCTTCCTAGTTCTTGAAATGTTTTTAGGTGATGGACAATTTAAAACGACTTTTTTTGGAAGATAGTCAACAGGGTCATCCGATTCCTGATTAAAGATCCATGGAAGTTATCTGTTTCACGGGATGGTAGAATGTAGGGCTGCGACTTCAACCAAAAACATCGATGTTTAAAAACCCACCATCGATGCCAACAAAAACATCAACCACCTATTTTCAAAAACCTATAAAACTTGAGGTTTAGCTGAAAATTGGAACAATGAGGGTTTTTCCCTAAGCACCGGACTGAATTTCACTTCAATACAAACTTCCAAGCACTTTGCAGGTTAATAGTGGGCGTTTTCAAAAACTGTTGATCAACATGACGAGAAATTAACATATTGAACTGCTGATTTTGGTTGACAGTTGATCGCCTCAACCAAATAATATTACCTATTCCAACCTCCCTGGCCTTGACTGTTTATTTACCGTTAACATTTCCGTGAGTTTTACTATCAAATAAAATTTATAGTAAAACTCATTTAATGTTTTTTGTTTCTCTTGTTCGTTTTTTTGTTAACTGTTAATCTGGAAACTGCTAAACTGTTCGATTTTTTTGGTTAACATGTTAATTTTAACAGCTATCTAATCAACACCCCACCTCTTGCAGATGAGCTCACTCCTGATCTGAGAAAACTTCCACATCTATGGATTGATCATTTGGAAAAATTAACTTCACTTTTGGGAGGGCATAGCTTATTAGAAGAAAAGGAACTGAAAGATTCATTGGAAGATATTTCACCTTTTAGAATTTGAAGTTGGAATGGAAGAAAAGAAACAAAACATCAGCTTGTTGAGAACGAAAAGAGGCAAAGCTAATAACAAGGGAAAAGAAGAAACAGCGATAGAATGAAATCTGAATCTGAATCTGAGAATCGTAAGTAAAACATCGATATAGTAAAAACATCGCACCCGAAACATCGATGGTTAGAGAAAAACATCGATGTCTTCAAAACTTCAACATCGATGTCGCAGCCCTAGACTAATATCGACATGTCAAGAGAATTTCGATAAAGGTCTCACCATCGGAATGAAGAGGGTTGCCTTCTTGGGTGTAGTCGATGAGGCCGATCCAGGCGAATTGAGCGTTCGACCTCTTTAGGAGAGCGGCAGCTTCTTGGTTGATTCCGGGGTCCGTGAGCGACACCAGGCGCCCATTTTGTCCTTTGCACAGAGCGTCGGCTTCGGCGAAATCGGTCACTTTTTCCATCAGCTTGAGGCAGCTGTCGCTCTCTGGATGGTAGGTGAAGCCGTCTTCGCTGACTACAAATGGTTTAGTTAGTGATTGACAGACATAGAAATATAAAGTAAAGAAAGCGTGCAATGGGACTCACTCATTGGTCTTTTAGTGTAGTGGATGTGAGTCGGTGACTTGTGGAGGAGCGTCGTTGGAGAGCATCGGGTGAACACTCGGCACTTTTTCGTGGACACTTCGTAATTCGCCGAATCGCAGGCCGGTTGACGGTTGCACAGCGCCAGGCACTGTTTGGCGTTGCGGGCCAATATGCTGAACCCCTGCCCGTCGACTTTGGCGCGACCCAGAGCCACAGCTCGTTGCCCTTCCGCCTTCGAAATCCCCACGAAGGCGGTCAAGACGGCGAACAAAACGACGTTCATCTCGGGGAAAACAAACTCGCTGGTTACACGAGCACGCACAATAGAAATGAGTGGCCACCGGAGGCTCCCGTTCTGTCTTATAGGCGGGCGGAGCCTGTGGGTGGGATGGTCATGAGGAGCCTTCGTGCGGGAGCCACGAGAGAAACCCGATCGGACACGCCCCCTCACGACTGATGAGGGTGAACAAGAAGGGTCCGATAACCAAGTGCCTCACGCTTTTCACCGTCAAATAGCCACAAGAATGCCATATAATTTATCTGAAATCACAATGTAGGTAACACATTCAATGTCGAAAAAGAGTCATCTTCCACCACGAGCCTGTTTGCTCATATGGAAGATTAATTCCCTTGTAACTCTTTAAACGTGTCATATTATTAGTTAAAGAGTATGAGGTGTTATACACCAATCCATGTCAAGACCATTACTCTACCATTATAATGATATGACATTATTATTCTTCAGGGGAAAAAAAAGGTGGCAAGTGGTGAGACCAAGGTCTGCCCGAATGCTTCTAGTGAGCTTGCTATAGGTCGACAACTTAGAGAATAACTATTCACCGAGCCTCCTTCGGAGGGGAAGTTTGCCTTCCCTTTCCAGGTAAACCCTTTAAGCTCGGAAGGTGCGCGCGTAATTCGAAAACTCAGGCCTCAGGAGCTCTGACCGCTTGGCGAGTGTGCCTAATTATGAGTATTTCAGACCGCACACAAGGAGGGGTCAAAAGTCATCCTATGTACCTTCATGAAGATTCAATTTAAAAACAAAAAACAGATTATGTATTAACAAAAGAAGAAAAATTGTATTGCCTGGTTTTAATAGGCAGGTACCTATTTAAGTGTGTGGAAGAAAAATGGGGCTTCTGAGAAAGAATTATCACCTCACGAAATTGATAGATGTACAGTATTATTATAGGATTATCGCTTCGAAGCGCTATAATGACAATGAAAAGAGAAAGGGTTCGAGAAGCCCATCGGCCTGGTCAGGAGGCAAATTTTTTGAAAAATGCGGGACGTGAGCCCCCGGCGGTGTGCCTAGGAAGGGGACAGATTTCACTCTCGGGATGCCGCCAGGTTCGCTGCACGGTGTCATTCCTTAAGTTGTCGACCTATAGCTTGCAGATTTTGGATTTGCGGTTCGGAGTCAATCGTACTATCTATATAGAAGGGCGAGGACAGTCCTGCGGTACCGCAGAGGCAGACCTCGTGCATCGTGCAAGCTGTAGATGTCATCATGGTAGATTTTTTTGACTTAGCTCCTCAGTAGAAAAACGAAAAAACCCCAATGACGGGATCACCACTCATCTCTCGCTCACTTCTCAATGAACAACTCAAGACCTCTTGTTGGCATTGAAATTCCAAACATTTCAAACGCCTATTTTGGACGATTCTCTTCCCATCTCTGCTATATATAGTTGGTTTTTCCTCTTGGCACGAAACTGGCGCGTGACAATGGCGTGTACTCGTCGACTGATCAGAAAATAGTTACGTAAATTTTTTTTTTTTCTCGATCAGCAGATACGTTTGGAAATCGTAACCGAAAATAGCCGAGCGGTAAATAAAATACGCGTGCCGCAGCCCAGAAATACTCAATTTCGTTGTGAATTGCGTATGGTTCAATTTCGATCGAAAATAGAACGTATTGGGTAAGCATAATAGAATGACGTCGTCACCGGGGCTATTGTTTTGATTTCTGGAGGCTGGAAGTTCAAGGCCGTCGCGTCAAATTTAAGGTTGTTCGATTCTCACAGAACGGGGCAGAAATTGTGTCGAACCAGTTGCGGGGCACCAATAGCGATTTGAGAGCTGCGGAGGGCTCTAATTCGAAGTTAAGGCTTTTATCGAGGTCCTTTATATTCCTTTTGAAGTGATGTTTATACCTACCAGTAGGGGAAAAAAAACTAAATATTATCAAATCGACCTTCCCAACTTAAAGATTTTGATACGGCCTTTTCACTTTTTAAATTTGGATTTCATTCCACTTTCCCTACACCAGCATGATTCCTGCGATTTGTTTCTGATCGTTGAAAGAATCTAGATGGAAATGTTCGTCCTGACTTTTTGTCGCAGGTGCGATTTTGGCTATTTTCCTCTACACATTCGTCTCTGGTCTCAAAATCATGGCCGTACCTATTCTGATTCCAATGTCCGAAAGTTCAAATTTCACAACCCCTTTTGGTTTTAATCTCAGACAAATGTTAGGATCCCATCTATCCCAAGAGTATTTCCAAACATTTTCCAGATTTTTTGCACCACTTTATCATTTTGATAATAATAATTTAATTTATTATAATTAATTATATCTATTTCCAATTACAATAATTTATTATAACTATTTCATGGGAAAATTTACAAAATATTTTGATGAAAACATGAAAATCGGATAAAAAAATAAACATCATCAAAACCGGGTCTACAACCCATTGAAAAAGAGGGAAGTTCAGAGGAAGAAGGATTTCCAATGGTCCATGCCTTCAAACTAGAAAATTTTCGTAATGTTTCAGAATTCAACATTTTCTTGTTTTTCATCAATTCTTCATTTATAAACGTGTTAACCTGTTTCAGAAAAAATTTACAGATTTTCACTATTGAGTTTTTGCAATTGATTTATTATATCAAATTTTGAAACATTAAATTTCGTTTTTCTTGAAAACTTGTTTTGAGGACTATGATTGTTGTTTTTCCCCCTAGATCCTCAATTTCGATTTTCAACTGCACTTATGAAGCCCTGCCGGGCTGGCAGCAGCCCCGTAGAGAGGGGGGGGGGGGGGGCACTGGACCCGTTGCCCCCGGGCCCGGCCTTCGTAGGGGGGCCCGGATTTTCTTGAGAACGTTTTTTTTTTTTTTTTTTTTTTTGTGTAAAAAAAGGGGGGAGGAGAGGCAAAATGGGAAAAGGGACAGATCAATATAGGAAAAATTTTCATAGGTTTTTTTTTTTTTTTTTAGGGGGCCCGAAGAATTTTGCCCCCGGGCCCGGATTTTCTCTCCACGGCCCTGGCTGGCAGTGCCAGCTACTCATGGCGCCTGGGAAACATCATAAATGCTTAGGTTCCCCTTCTAACCCCTGATTACACACAACTTGTTAGATTCGTTCAGAGGATAATTAACCGTAAAAAAAAACTGTTGATTGAAAAAGAAAAACCCCAACCAGAGGGTCATGACTCCGTTTTTTATGGCCGTTCACGCGACTCGGATGTGACCGGCGGCATCTCTTTTGTTATCTGAAGAGAGAGAAAAAAAAGGCCGTACGAGTCAAATCGGATCATCCAAGAAAAACCGGCGTTGACGTAATGTGGCGTGATACACCCCCAGAAATCAACATTCGATAGGAAGATGTTCGTGTCATGAAGGTTGTGATCCTTAAGGCGAGCCTGTGAACCTTCGAGCCTCCCGAATTATCTTGCACGCTTAGAACTCAAGCGCCGTTCTGATTGTTGAAAATACCTAAAAGCCCATTTTTATATTCAGGAAATTAGCGAGGAGAGAATAAAATTCCCTTGGGCGGCACCTTACCGTCTTCTTGGGTCGTTGGAAAATGTCTCCCCCGAGTTGGGAGACCTTCACAGACCTCACCCACCTCAAGCGACAGGTGAGAAGAACAGGAGGCAAAAAAAAAAAAAAAAAACTAACGACGCTGTGCGATTCCTATATTCACTGGATAACCAAAAACAGTCTGAATAGCCCTCCGCCATGCCTGGCACACATGAAATCTACGCGCAAATAATTTTGTCGTGGGCCATGTCCGACCGCAAGCATTTTGCAAACCCACTTCCATCGGCATACACCATCTCGGGTTCGAAATTTAAATCGCGGTTAGAGCTAATGCCCCCAGGACACTCAAAACTTAATTTGACGGGTACTTCGTCACAAGCTTACTCGTCTCAAATGGTTAACCATAAAAGTACGGACGGAGGAAGATTCGGCGCGAAGTATAAGGAGGTCATGTTTCGGTCTTCATAATCTGTAGACAAGGATGGCAAATGGATAAGCGGAAGGGAATATTCGGGTAGTATAAGTTTGTTTGAGTGCAAACCAGTTAACCGCAAAATGAAGCCCATTATCATCAACATTTTTGAACCAGCCAATCACTCCTTTGGCCAGTTCACACAAGTTTGACCGAGCATCATGAGGAACTTCCTCAGAGGAAGGATGTAACTGTTTAAAACAAACGACAAATTCGCCAAAAACATTCTAATTTTTTTACAAAATTACTTCAAGTTTGCTATATTCTAATCTCACGGCTGTTGTTCGCCATTAGGGAACCTAACAATATTTCTTAAGTGCGCCTTTTTTTCTTCTCTATGTAAGAGAATGTCCTTATCACTCACCAAAATCGAGAGACATCTCAAACTCCATCCATTTTGCACTGTTTCCCCTAAACTAAATTCTGACACTTTTTTAATCTACGACAAGGTGAGAAAACCTTCTTTTTAACAAAAAACAATGTTGCGAACAAATTCTTACCCAACAAAGAGGTCGTAAAAAATCGACCACTTCACGAATCAGCTCGAGAAGTCAACTGACGATACTACAAAATATGCGGTAATGAGCTAAATGAGGCTAACGAGTTCGATTTGTGGTACGCTGTGATAACCTCGTGTGGCATTTGACCGCCACCTGAAGTGGCACAGTTTTTGAAGGGAAATATGACAAGATTGTGGGCTCTAAACAGCTGTTTTTCTCCTCATGTCGTTTTATAATATAATCATAATGTATAGAAGGGAGGACCGAGACTCCGTCCGGTGTCTTCAATAAGAGCCCACGCCGGCTTAGGGAAAGAGCAAGACTCCGCCTGACCATAAGCAGCGGTTCAAGTGAAATCCATGACTCCGTCCCGGAGAAAACGCTCTTCTCTCAGAAGGTTGATATCACGTTACCCCCCTTTATGTTGACGAGGACCATGATGATCCACGGGCCTGTCCATTGTGGTTGGAATTTCGGGCAGTGCTCCACCGTCCATGTAGTCAAACCCAGTCGCGAGTCCTGCACTCTTTCTGCCAGGCCCTACGGTGTAAACGCTCCTTCTGCTGCCGCATGTGGACCTCCCATGATTCTTGTAGCGCACTCTCTGGTTTCCTGGCAGCTGGAGCTTGCGACACCGTCAACGCTGGCAAGAAACTGGTTGTGACTTGGGGCCCACTCCTGTAGGCCAGCAGGAAGAGCGGTAGAATTTTGATTTGGGAATGGTCCGGGGAAGACGATGCTCATCCTTTCAAACGGCCTCAAGAACAGGAGGCAAAAAACTTAAATAAATAAAAATAAAAACAAAAATAAAAATTTAAAAATTAAAAAATGAAAAAATTAAAAATAAGAGGGGAAAAAATAAAATAAATAAAATAAAATTCTCAGTCGAGACTCTAACAATGCCCCCCTTTTTTATTCCTACATTCAGTGGATCACCCAGCTGCCAGAATAGGTCTCCGCTATACCTAATTCCGACGGAGTTTTGCCTTTCTCTCGAGGCAGGTCCTTCCCCACCGGGACCTCCCATATAGATTATGATTATTATTATTATCATATTATGATAGACATATTTGGAAATTGGCTGTCGAAAATCCCTGCATCGTTGTCGTGATCAATGGACCACCATCTGACCTCCATCGTTTTTCTTACGTTTTCATGGTGAAAACTAAGGCCAAGAAAAATTGCAAAGTGAGGAGTCATTTGAATTGAAAGAAAATAAGAAAGTTGAACGCAGTCACCACGGAGTCATCACGAGAAAAATGACGCCGGCACGTTACAATGCCGATTGATTTTCATTTCAGGATTTCAATTCAACAGTTCGGTCTTTGAGAGTTTCGATTTTGGCGGGTTCGGCAGAGGACGGTGTCGGTAGGTTTGGGGGATCGCCGTCGCCCTCTCCGCTTTCCTGTCAGCAAACCGACAGCAACGCGGATTTCCGCATCCTGTATTCCGTCGGCGTCAGCAACCCTCTGGAAAAAAGAAACAAAAAATATTCGGGATTCAGAATTAAAGGAAATCATATCCCAAGATCATGGTTGACTACTACAACGTAACACAGTTTATTACAGAGGTTATTTGGTTTGAAGGTGTCGGGTAACCATAAGGCTCGGCCGGTCCACACCAACCGGCTTTTTCTGGCCCTCCAGCATCATCTGTCAGGACTCTAAAAGAGATGCTCCGCTGTCCATGTGTCACCTTTTCAAGTTAGGCGTTTTTGGTTCTGCTGACCCAGGGGCTAAGATTTAACTCAACCCCACAGCTTAAACTCTTCTAAATCCCTTCCCGTAGCCACTTTTTAGCCCCGAAAGCCCCGCGGGTTTGTGCTATCCGACTGAAAATCTTGCAGGCGCAACGCTCCTGGAGCTGGAAGTAAATCCTTACCTCTCCAGCACTCCCCCGCTCAAGTATACATATTTCGTAGTAAGCGACAATACGTTTTTAACTGTGTTACGTTTTGAAAGCAGCCCCCCACAGTAGCGTAAGCAAATTATATCTATAAAAGTATCCACAACAAGTATTATATCTATAAAAGTTAACTAGATTTGATGTTTGAAATTGGTCTTCAGAGCCGTCTGACTGTCTGACAGAATCACGACTTTGCTTGTATTATTCGCTACACTGCTCGTTTTCGCGGATTTTTGCTATCATTGCCTACACAAGAGGATTGTGGAGCAGAGCAAAACCAGCCAGTTCACAGAAAATCAAACGTTTATTAGATTACGTTACAGAATTTATTGGTATGTGTATTTCTAGAGGAATCTGGTCCTTCAGGTATCTGCAAACCTCGGAGTGATTGTTCTCGGTGGCCAACATTAGAGGAGTGTTTCCATCTGTAGTTACTCTATTCCAATTGGCGCCTTTCTTCAACAGCAACTTGTCCATTTCGAGATTTATTATATTTTGAGAAGGAACTGGTAATTCATTCCCCATCACAAATCCAAACTTAATTCAGAAGATCCTCTAACAGACGCAGTATTGAATTTCTCAAAGTTTGGGTAGATGCTCCCTCAGGTAATTGGCAACCTCGAAGTGTTTGTTCCTTGTGGCTAACATCTCAGGAGTAGTTCCATCGGTAGACTTGCCATTCACGTTGGCACCATGTTCTACCAACAACTTGACCACGTCGAGACGGCCGTAGTTCGCTGCTTCGTGGAGTGGAGTCCAAAAGTCCTTGTTTTTACTGTCCACTTCAGCGTCTTCGTCCAAGAGGTACTTGACTGTGTCGAGATGCCCGTGGCACGCAGCCAGTTGAAGCGGTTTGGAGCCGTTGCTGTCTTTGATATCAACGCTCGCCCCTTCTTTCACCAAGTACTTTAACACTTCCAGGTGACCAGCTCTTGCTGCGAGGTGTACCGGAGTGCCTTCGAACCTGGACAAGAAATTGAATTTAGCACCTCCTTGAACTAACTCCTCTGCTATTTGAAGTCGTCCATACTGTGCTGCTTCGTGCAGAGGTGTCCATTTATTTTTGTTGTGACAGTCAACCGCTACTTTCTTCGTCAAGAGAAATTTCACAACAGGTAAATGTCCGTGCCATGCTGCTACTTGAAGAGGTTGAGATCCAAAAACGTCTTCGATGTGAGGGCTTGCATTATTTTCCACTAAATACTTCAACACATCCAGATGTCCGTGCATTGCTGCAAGACGTACTGGAGTCCCTTCGAGCCTTGACTTGAAATCTACATTAGCGTAATTTTGTACTAACAACTCTGCTATGTCTTTTCGTCCGTACGTTGCAGCTTCGTGCAATGCAGTGTAGCCATTTTCGTTATTACCATCAACATCTGCACCTTTTCTCAAGAGATATTCAACAATTGGTGCGTGCCCTTGCCATGCAGCTAACTGTAGAGGTTGGTACCCGTGACTGTCCTTGACTTTAATTCTTCCTCCGTTGGTCACCAAGTACTTCAAGACTATCAAGTGACCATGTTTTGCCGCAATATGTACCGGTGAGCCATCTTCGAGGGACATTTCATTGACCCGGGCACCTTTTTGGACCAGGAATGAAGCAATTTCCAAAGACCCGAACTTGGCTGCTTCGTGCAGAGAGGTCCAGCCTTTTGAATTCTTGCTGTTAACGTCTGCTCCATTATTCACAAGGAATTCGACTGTTTCCAAGTGTCCGTGGATTGCTGCTAACTGAAGAGGTTTGTACCAAGAACCGTCTCTGTTGTTGATATTTCCTTTGTGCTCCACCAAACGCTTCAATACTTCCAGTTGACCGGATTTTGCTGCTGAATGAACAGGTGTACCCTCCTTGCCAGAAAAAAAATTCACATCTGCTTTGAGGTTTATAAATAGCTGAGCAATTTCGACACGTCCATGGCTTGCTGCTTCGTGTAGAGGTGTCCAGCCCAACAAATTCTGACTTCCGAGTTGAGCTCCCTTCTCCAAGAGATACTTGGCAGTCTCAACATGGCCGTGCCAAGCGGCTAAATGCAGAGGAGTGCATCCGTTTCTGTCCTCTATGCCGATACTCGCTCCTTGTTGTACAAAATACTTCAACACTTCCACATGACCGCCTCTTGCTGCGAGGTGTACAGGAGTTCCATCCTGCCGGGACTTGGAAATGATATCAGCGCCTTTTTCAACCAACAACTTTGCAATGTCGAGTCGACCGTAGCTGGCCGCTTCATGCAGAGCCGTCCAGCCTTCTTTATTTTGACTGTCCACTGGCGCTCCACGGTCCAAAAGGAATTTCACTACAGCGACATGTCCGTGCCACGCTGCCAACTGCAACGGTTTGTAGCCGTTACTGTCTTTGATGTAAACGCTAGCTCCATTTTGCACCAAGTACTCGAGCACATGCAGATGCCCAGCTTTTCCTGCAATGTGCGCAGCAGTGCCATTCACTCCGGACATAGCGTTAACGTTAACGTCTTTCCCCACTAACAACTTCACTATGTCAAGATTCCCGTTGTTTGAGGCTTCATGTAAAGCAGTCCAGTCGTCATTGTTACGATTGTCGACTTGCGCTCCTGATTCCAAGTAGTATTTGACCATACTGGATGAACCCTCCCGAGCCAACTGAATAAATGAATCGCCCCAATCTTTAGTTGCTATTCGGTTCACCAAGCAGCTGTCAACGTCACCCATATTCTCCAAGATGTAATTCGCTATAGCGGTATGTCCATGTCGTGCAGCTAATTGAAGAGGAAGATGTCCGAGACTGTCTTTGAAATTAACTTTTGCTCCATGATCTACCAGATACTTTAAAACGTCCAAATGACCTTTTGTTGCTGCAACATGTACTGGAGTGCCTTCGTTGCTGGACATGGCATTCAAATTAGCACCTTTCTCTGCTAACAATTTGACAACATCTAGATGCCCATATTTTGCTGCCTCGTGCAATGTAGTCCAACCACATTTGTTTTTACTATCAACAATTGCACCTTTTTCCAAGAGATATTTGACAATTGGTGCGTGACCGTGCCATCCGGCTAGTTGTAGAGGTGCATACCTATGACTGTCCTTGACGTTTATTCTTCCTCCATTGTCCACCAAGTACTTCAACACTTCCAGATGACCGTGTTGTGCCGCAATATGTACTGGAGAGCCTTCATCGATCGCCATGAAATTTACTTTAGCGCCTTTTTCAACCAACAGCTTTGCAATGTCAAGTCGGCCGAACTTGGCTGCTTCGTGTAGTGGTGCCCAACCATATTTGTTCTGACTGTCTACTGGAGCTTCTTGCTTCAAGAGATACTCCACGGCTTTTGTATGCCCATTCACTGCAGCTAATTGCAGAGGTTGATACCCAATGCAGTCTGTGAGATTGATATTTCCCTCGTTCTCCACCAAATACATCAACACCTCCAGACGGCCTGATTTCGCAGCTACGTGAACTGGTGTACCTTCATAATTAGAAAGCATATTGACGTTAGCTTTTTTGTCTACTAATAACCGCACAACTTCCAAATAACCCCGGCCAGCAGCTTCGTGGAGTGGTGTCCAGCCTTCTTTATTCTGACAATCAACTTGAGCCACTTTCTTCAAGAGATATCTGACTGCATCTACGTGCCCGCCCATAGCGGCTAATTGTAGAGGTTGGTTCCATTTGGAGTCACCCTCGTCCATGTTAGCTACATGGTATGCCAACAGCGTCAACACTTTCAGATGACCCGAACTTGCTGCCACGTGTACCGGCGTTCCTTCCCCTCGGGACATGGCGTTAACGTTGGCGCCGCGTTCAACCAACAATTCGGCAATGTCGAACCGCCCGTAATTAGCCGCTTCGTGCAGAGGCGTCCAACCGTTTTGATTCTGAGTGTTGACTTTTGCTCGGGACACGAGGAGGAATTCCACTATGTCTTTGTGCCCGTGCCACGCAGCCAAATGAAGAGGCGTGTACCCTTCGTTGTCTTCGACGTCAATACTCGCTCCTTTTTTCACCAAGTACTTCAACACTTCCAGGTGACCAGCTCTGGCCGCAAGGTGTACTGGAGTTTCAGATAATCTGCTCAAGGCGTCGACATTAGCTCCCTTTTCCACCAATAACGCAGCAATATCGAGGCGTCCGTATTTTGCCGCTTCATGCAGAGCTGTATGATCATCACTGTTCTGGCTGTCTACGTACGCTCTTTTTTCCAAGAGGTATTGCACGGCGTCGGCGTGTCCCTCCCACGCTGCCAACTGTAGCGGCGAATAACCTGAATCATCTTTCGCATTGACGTTCCCTCCGTTCTTCACCAAACACTTCAACAGCGTAAAAAGTCCACCTCTCGCTGCTTTATGAAGAGGAAACTTTACCTCTTTGATATTTTCACTTACGAGCGCCAAATTGCAATCATTGACTCGTCGTGTAACAGACGCACTCATCCAATTCAAAATCACCAACGTACAGAACAGCGCCTTTTCCATCACAATTAAACTGCTTTACGCTTGATATAAGAAGTCTACGTTCCATTCAAATTACCCCGGGAAGGTCCACTGGAGCACTCTGAATAACACTTGCCAAACTGATTGTTCGAAGGCCCCAGCTACTCCCACTTGGGGAAAAGTGGGATATTCCCGACCTGGAGCCAGACGAATCTGTTGACCCCTCCAGGTCATCACAACCCGAACGAGGAAATAGATTTTAAAAACATTATCTGTGAGGCTGTTTCAACTGAGGGGATTCACTAAAGTATGAAAGAAAACGTTCAACGCCATTAACAATAATTGAAAAATAATAATAATTTATTAGTCCAAACTTTAATTAATCCAAAGTAGAGATGGGGCAATCAGTAAGAAATTAAAGTGATAAAAAATCAAAAATTAAGACAATGTCAAAAAATCCCATTTGCAGTATTATTTGGACGCCTTCTATCGATAAAAAACAATGTGAGAAAAAAAATCGATTTAAAATGAATCGATTTTGAAGCGAAGTCTTTTATATTTAAATACGCACCCAGTCTGCGACCCCCCCCCCCCCCCCCCCCCCTATTCGTAGCTAAAAGGTCGGCAAAAAAAAAGACATCGCTTCAAAATTTCCCCGCCTCCTCCACCGTTGTAAGGTCCATGAAGCCCCACCCTGAATTTCTGAGTACGTCTTTCCGACTTCCTTGACAGCGACGGGTTGGAAGAGCCGAGACTCACGCTATCACTATCACTCACGATTTTGACTGGGAGACTACCCGAGCCGCGAGAGGGGGGGCGTCCGTATAAAAGACTTCGCTTCAATAGGATCGATTTAAAGTCGACTTGAAGTTGAAACTAAAAAATCCATTGAATAAAAATGTACCTACTTGTATTTTGGACGTATAATCCGTTTTAGGGGGTCCCAGAACGATCCGAATTCACCGTGGAGATCTATTGAGCTCTCATGAGGCTACAAATGGGATTTTTTGAAGGATCCCAGGAGGTTAAATGTTTTCCGAGAAATTTTGGACGCATCTATTTTTCGAGGTTCCACATCTGTCCAAACATCGTGGGTAATGAATTTTTTTCTCTAAAATATTTTCTTAATGCCACACAATTAATTTTTGCACAATTACTCTACCTATATCGACACTTGTGTAAAATTTGCAGCGCTTTTAGTATTGACTGAATATGAGAATTGAGATTTATGTCGAAAGTGTTTTTGATCATTATTAGACAATATACGATTTGTTTGTGATTAAAAAACAGAATCTGTTTCTTGCATTGCATAAATATTTTTTAATAAAAAGTTCATTTTTGGGGCTGAAACTTTTAAGCAACGTCCCTCAAGCTTGGAAATGATTTTTTTAAACTCGGAGGTGGGTCTCGATTGAGTTAGCGATTTTAGAACATGCATTTTTGAGCATATTCCCATTATACCACAACCTTGAGGGGCTATTAGGGAACGCAATTCAAATAAAAAAAAAATAAAAAAAAGTAGGTATAAAATCCCCCTCCGGGGAATTTCAAACGCAGAAATATAGCTCGAAAGACCTTCTAAAAAAATGAGCCGGTTCAAAATAATTTTTTTAGTAAGTAGGTACCTAACGTTGAGTTAGAATGCAAAAAATTTCTCAAATAGCCCCACTTTACGGTAATATACTCGTAAGTGTACATCAAGTCACAAAGAATTTAAAGTGTTGTTGTTCTTTCCCCTTGAAGGCTGTGGCACTATGAGTACCCATAGGAACGTCCAACAGAGCACATAAACGTGTCCCACATACCCTTTAGTTGTATTTGATTTAAAATTAAGGTACCTACTATAGGTGTAACACCATCTTAGATCCTAGCTGGTTTCAGATTTATTTCTGAACTATCTAGAAGAAAAATATTGTTTCCCGTTATTTCAAAAATAATATCGATATATTGATACATTTTGAGCATCCCTACGTTAAACAGGTAAATCAATTCATGAAATAACTCCTAATCTTAATCTTTGGGGTTATTAAAGAGAATTGAAAAGTTATGGAATTTGTTATTACTTGTTGTTGTATTGAATACTAGCAAACCAAACAGGGGGGACTCGCGTTGCTCGGCCGTTCAATACGAACAGGGGGGCCTCGCTTCGCTCGGTTGTCTAAATGCGCAGATCTAGAAAACTCTCCAAGATGTCGTAAATCCATATTACTGTAAATGTTCGTCTCTGTCTGTACTAGGTATAGCCTATAGGTATTCTAAGTCTGAACTTGCACGTCAATTTGCGCCCACCCGCACGGAAATTACTTCAGTCGTTAAGCCGTGATGTTAACATCAGAAATTCGTCTCTAATAAGTCTCAAACGAGATAATATCTTTATATACCCTAATACATTATATTACGTCTCAGTGACGTTATAAAAGAGACGTGTGACGTTGGTGAGACGTCTCAGATACATCCCTATGTCCGTAACATAGACGTCCCAGAGCTACAATGCTGAGACGTATCAGAGAATTATCAAAACAGGTGTCAGATACGTATCAGAGATGTACCGTAAACTGGGGCTACTTGAGAAAATTTTCGCGTTTAAACGCAAATTTAGGTACCTAAACATTTTTTTTTCAATCGGCTCGAAAAGGTTTTGGATAAAGTGGCCTCTGGGCTACCTTTCTACGTTATCAGAATAATTCTGATAACGTAGAATTTAAATTATTTAAATCCCCCCAATGGGGGATTTTATATAATTTTTTAAATAGCGTTCTCAAATCACCCCGACAGTTGGGGTAACTTGAGAATAGTGCTTTTTTCCGGCATTTCCGAATTAATATCGCTCGAGGGGTACTTGAGAGGTGACCCCAAATTTTTTAAAAATTGTTTTGACAAAATAGGACATCAAAAAAATTTTTTTGAAGAAAAACCTACATTTTATTATGAAATTTGTAAAAAAACAAATGTTTAAGTTTCCTATCTCTCTCTTAAGTGTTATTTATTACATTTAAGGAGACTGTACTGTAAATCACAGTGAATAGATCACAAAAGCAGACTTCTAAATCACAAAATAACTACAATCACTCGATCAATCACAAAATAGTAAAATGACTCCCTACAATCCAACTAGAGGTTTCCATTTCTTTTTAAGGAACACCATAATATTTCCAAACTTGAATGAAACTTAAACTTGTCTTGACTCTACAGAGAACCAGAACGTTAACCGAGAACCAGAGTCGTCTTTGACGTGATCAATCACCTCCCCCCCCCCCCCCCCCGCCTTCCCTAGCATTTCCTCCGTGTACGTCCAATATGGCTTGAACGATGTACCTTTTCTGTGGTTGCTGAACTTCCTCTTATAGCTACGAACCATTTTCTGGAATAAAAACGCGAAAAAACGGCGTAAAAACACTTTCTCAAATTGCCCCAAGTTTTTTTCTCAAATTACCCCATTGTACAAAAAATTCAATAGCGTCGCCATTTTTGAAGATGGAAAGCTGCGATTTTGAGAGAATCTCTCCAAGATATCCTTTGAAAAGATAGGATAGTTGAACTAACCCGAAAAAGTTTGAATCCTCTTGGGCAGGTAGAAGTTGTACCACGTGCCGTTAACCTACGAAAACAGCTGGAAAATGTGATAAGCCGCCATCACTATGCGTTATCAGTTGTGCGCTGATTAGTCAAGTTAGCGTGTATAGTAGCGTCGGGAAAAAATTGGATCAACGTCCCAGGACCATCCTAGCCTTTACAATGAATTTTTGAAAAAACTAAACAGCTGTCTCTCAAGTAGCCTCGCGATTCTTAAATAGCCCCAGTTTACGGTATCTGAGACTCCGAGTCTTTAGCCAATGAGACGTTGCTGTGTTCTGGGTAAGCCTATAGGCTCATATATGAGAGGTGTCAAGAGTTGTAAATTTGGGTTCTCGTTGCGCCCGTGTTGTCACTGCGACATCTCTGGTGGACGTCTCTAGTATGTTATCACTTAAATGTCTATGAGACATCTCGCGAGCAACCATCTCCGCTTTGAAGTCTCAGAGACGTCTCGGTAAAGTCTCAATGAGACCTCTAAAGTTGTGAGACGTGGAGACCCATTTGAGCCCAGATTGAGACGTCTCTGAGACTATCTCTGCTGTATGGGTTGTAATCGACATACAAACAATGAAACATACCTTTTTTTAATGAATATATATTACAGAACATAATTATTTTTGACAACTTAATGGGGCTTAAAATGTAAACTTTAATAACCTTTAAATACCTTACCTGTGGGTCAAAAATCATAAAGAAAATTACTCAACAAACAACTCGAGAAAACAGAACTGAAAATGACCAGACTGTAGCGAAAACCCCAGTTCTTCTTGTTTATTATCTCTTACGTGAAAATCCAAAATCACATTCAATTTTAAATATTTTGATCATTTTCAAATAATCTGTGAACATTGTAAGATTTTTCTAGGGTATAAATGACCGATATCACGTGAGTATAGATTTTTAAATAATAAAATCATTTATTATATTTTGAGAAGGAACTGGTAATTCATTCCCCATCCCAAATCCAAACTCTAACAGACTCAGTATTGTATTCCTCAAAGTTTGGGTAGATGCTCCCTCAGGTAATTGGCAACCTCGAAGTGTTTGTTCCTTGTGGCTAACATCTCAGGAGTAGTTCCACTGGTAGACTTGCCATTCACGTTGGCACCATGTTCTAACAACAATTTGACCATGTCGAGACGGCCGTAGTTTGCTGCTTCGTGGAGTGGAGTCCAAAAGTCCTTGTTTTTACTGTCCACTTCAGCTCCTTCGTCCAAGAGGTACTTGACTGCGTCGAGATGCCCGTGCCAAGCAGCCAGTTGAAGAGGTTTGTAGCCGTTGCTGTCTTTGATATCAACGCTCGCTCCTTCTTTCACCAAGTACTTCAACACTTCCAGGTGACCAGCTCTTGTTGCAATGTGTACTGGAGTGCCGTCGTTTCTGGCCAAAGAATTCACGAAAGCGCCTTTCTCAACGAGCAGTTTTGCGATTTCGAGTCGCCCGTATTGGGCCGCCTCGTGTAAAGCCGTCCAATCATCTTTATTCCCACTGTCAACTTGAGCTCCGTTCTCCAAAAGGAAACGCACCAGTTCCGTATGCCCGTGCCATGCGGCCAGTTGAAGCGGTTTGTAGCCGCTGCTGTCTTTGATGTCAATGCTCGCTCCTTTCTGCACTAAATACTTCAACACTTCCAAGTGTCCAGCTCTTGCTGCAATGTGTACTGGAGTGCCATCGTTCCTGGACAAAGCATTCACGTTGGCTCCTTTTTGCACCAACAATTTCGCTATGTCGAGCCGTCCGTAGTTTGCCGCTTCGTGTAAAGCCGTCCAATCGTCTTTATTCCCACTGTCAACTTGAGCTCCGTTCTCCAACAGGAAATGCACCACTTCCGTATGCCCGTGCCATGCGGCCAGTTGAAGCGGTTTGTAGCCGCTGGTGTCTTTGATGTCAATGCTCGCTCCTTTCTGCACTAAATACTTCAACACTTCCAAGTGCCCAGTTCTTGCTGCAATGTGTACCGGCGTGCCACTGTTCCTGGACAAGGAATTCACATCAGCACCTTTCCCTACTAGCATTTTAGCGATATCAAGATGTCCGTAGTTTGCAGCTTCGTGTAGAGGAGTCCAATCATCTTTATTCTGACTATTAACCTCGGCTCCCGCATCCAAGAGGAATTTCACCGTTTCTACTTTTCCGTGCCAAGCGGCCAACTGCAGAGGTTTATATCCGTGGCTGTCCTTAATGTTGACATTTGCTCCGCTCTTCACTAAATACTTCAACACCTCAAGATGGCCGGATCTTGCAGCAATATGTGCAGGCGTTCCTTCCTGTCTTGAGAGACCATTGACGTTTGCTCCTTTTCCCACTAACATTTGAGCAATGCCAAGTCTGCCGTAGTTGGCTGCTTCATGGAGAGGCGTCCAGTCATCTTTATTTTGACTATCAACTTGAGCTCCTTTGTCTAAGAGGTATTTGACTGTTTCAACGTGCCCGTGCCACGCAGCTAATTGAAGAGGTTTATAACCATTGCTGTCTTTTCTGTCGATAGTCGCTCCATGTTCCACCAAGTACTTCAACACTTCCAGATGTCCACCTTTCGCCGCAATGTGCACCGGCGCTCCATCTTGTCTGGACATGGAATTTACGTTAGCGCCCTTTTCAACCAACAACTTTGCAATGTCGAGTCGCCCGTAGTTGGCCGCTTCGTGCAGAGGCGTCCAGTCATCTTTATTTTGACTGTCCAGTTGTGCTCCGCGGTCCACAAGGAATTTCACCACAGCGGCATGTCCGTGCCACGCTGCCAGCTGCAGAGGTTTGTAGCCGTCGCTGTCCTTGACGTCAAGGCTTGCTCCTTTTTTCACCAAGTAAGTGACAACATCCAAATGCCCACCTCTTGCTGCTAAGTTTACCGGAGTCCCAAATAATCGACCAAAAGCATTCACGTTGGCTCCTTTTTGCACCAACAATTTCGCTATGTCGAGCCGTCCGTAGTTTGCCGCTTCATGTAAAGCCGTCCAATCATCTTTGTTCTTGCTGTCTACGCGTGCTCTTTTTTCCAAGAGGTATTGCACGGCGTCAATGTGTCCCTCCCACGCTGCCAACTGTAGCGGCGAATACCCGAAATTGTCTTTCAAATTGACGTTCCCTCCGTTCTCCACCAAACACTTCAACATCTTCAAATGTCCGTTCCTTGCCGCCACGTGAAGAGGTATCGTGGAGCTGGCGTAGGTCTCGCGGTCGGCTCCAGTTTCTCCAACGCACTTCCCAACGTCCAATGGCGGACTCTTCACAACCTGATTGGGAACCCACTTGCTTCTGTATCCATCATCTCCTGGTTCCTGGGCGGGCTTCCTTTCAATATCATCTTGTAGATTGTTCTTACGGTCATTACAGTTTCCATACAATATGCACGGCGAGTTAGCTTGACGGTTCCCAAAGACAACCGCGCACATCCAAAACAGACCGCCCAATTTGTAAACGATACCCTTCATAGCCAAATCTGAAGTTCCCAGATGTTTCTGTTGATCTGAGATGATCGCGGTTGTACTCTGCAAAACAAAATTCTTGTTATAAATCAAAATCCTCTACTTGTACCGCGTAATTTTGAACACAAGCTTACCTGTCTGATTGGTTTCCTCGTCCAACAGCTATTCACCAACTGTATCCCTTCCGTATGGAGAAATCTCCCACTCCGACGGCTCTCCCACCTTATGATTAACCTCAGCTTAAGATTTCGCAGCTTCCAAGAAACGACGGGGGAATTCCGCCGAGGTCAGAAGATGCGAAGCGATTATAACTCGCCCGAGAAGGAAAAAGTCGTGAATAATTCCGAGTGAATGCAGTATAGAGAATCAATTTTCGATGACATTACAGCCAAAGCTCATTAACCCCACAGTACAATTTGGCCTCGTTTCAATCAAGTTGAATAGCCTCGATTGGCCACTGGATTTTCCTCCTCTGAATTCCCGTTCATACCCCAATCCCTGCTGCATAATTGACCACATTACTCAACCTCTTACTCTTGCTCGTCGCCTGATCGAGATACGAGAGCCAAAAAGGTCGACCTTGTCGTCTTACGAGGAAATAAATTGACTCCCCTCCGACACGAATGTCACCCGTTTGATTTCCATTCAGAGGAAGGTCACTTCGAAAAATTCCATTATAAACCCCGTTAGAGAGAAATTAAAATGAATTCATCTGGGGACCTGAATACATCATGTGACCGCAAAGCCAAGACAACTCGCGAGGCTAGAAAGTTTTAATAAACAAACAAAAAAAAAAAAATTGAAAAGAAATTAAATTATACAAAAGCAATAAGACTTTTGGTTTATTATTCTTGGAATAATACACCCATGTAATCGCGACGGAGGTCGACGACTCTGATCGGCCTCAAAATTTGACATTATCCGTTTCAAGAGGTCTACATTCTAAATCCGAAATGTCCGTCCGCCGCCCGTTTTGGGCAGTAGGAATTTTAAAAAAATCTGAAATTTGGACAAAACACTCGGTTTACCATCTAGTTGCGCCCGCAAGGTTTTCAACCCGATCGCCCAAGCCCTGTGGGGCTAAAATGGGGCTACGGGAGGGGTTTTTAAAGGGTTTTGTCTATGGGATCGAGTTAGGTGTCGTTTTCGATGTATTTCTGAATGTAGCATCCATTTTTGGGGGTCCCGGAACGATCCAATTTCACTGTGGGGATCCATAGGAGCTACAAATGGGATTTTGAAGGATCCCAGGAGGGCAAATATTTTTCAAGACAAAAAAAAAAAAAGCTGCAAATTTTACACAAGGGTTTATTATTCTTTGATATAGGTTACTTGTGCAGAAATTATTTCTGTGTCAATGGAAAAAATTTTGGAAAAATGTTTTTTTTGGATTTTTTTTCAAAAAGATTTTTTTTTCAAAATTATTTATTTTACTCGAAAAATATTTAACCTCCTGGGATCCTTCGAAAATCCCATTTTTAGCCCCTTGAAAGCCCTATAGATCGCCTCAGTGAAATCGGATCGTTTCGGGACCCCCAAAAATGGATTCTACGTCCAAAAATACTTCGAAAACGACACCTAATTCGATCCCATAGCTAAAAGCCTTTAAAAACCCCTTCCCATAGTCCCACTTTAGGACTGAAAACCTTGCGGGCACAACTAGATGGTAAACCAAGTATTTTGTCAAAATTTCAGATTTAAAAAAAAATTTCACTGCCCAAAACGGCCCGGACGGCGGACGGACATTTCGGATTTTGAATGTAGACCTCTTGAAACGGATAATGTCAAATTTTGAGGCCGATCGGGGTCGTCCAAGAATAATAAACCAAAATTCGAAGAAAAAAAATCCAAAACTTTTTTTTTATTGACAGAATTAAATTTACGCACAAGTAACCTATAATCATCAAAGAATAATAAACTCTTGTGTAAAATTTGCAGCGTTTTGAAATATAGAAGATCAATTTGGGGGAAAAAAAAAAGTTGCAAAGATAAAATATTATTGCCTGAATTGCTGAATTTTAAATTATCGAACTGCGTACAAAACAGAGTATATTGAAGCTCGACGGTTTGCCAGAGGCATCTGACAGGAGGGAAATCAATTGAGTAGCATCGCCCGCAGGATTGTTTTCCCTTTGGTGCGTAAAATGCAAAACCTTACCGTAAGACCGTGTCGAAGGAGACGGACACTCCGCGGCCGGACATTTTCTTGAAGAGGTCCCAACACTCTTTTTCCTTGGAGTTTTTGAAAATCGGTTTGTCGGCGTCGGGCGTCTCGTCGGGTTGGGCCGCCGTCGCGCCCTCTGGAGGGAGTTCCGCTTCCCTGGAAGGAGTTTTCCACGTTAGATGAGGAACAAACATGGACAAAAAAAAAAAAAGCTCTGGGATACCTAAGCAGTTAATGGGTGATAATGGCCCATTCGGTTCTTATCTGTATAATTCAGGAAATTCGCCCGTGCCTGGGATTTGAAGTTACGAGTAGTCCTCATTACCCTCGCAGTAATGGCTTGGCAGAGAAGGTGTGACGAAGTCCCTCTGTCAAAAGGTTACTCATACCAAAACCGATTTGGAGTGAAGCTCTTCTTAACAGAGCCGTTTGTTGTCGTCCAAGATTATGGCAAATCCCTACTATTCGGAACCCAAGGCCGAGCCTGGGGCGGAGCTCTGGTTTTTGTGCAAGATGCGGCATCTGGTTTTTGGGGCTCTTACCCAACCACTCTACGCGGTAAACGAGCATGATAAGACCCTTCGGCCACGGCTGTCTTCACCAGAGCAACAGTCGGAGCGTTCGGTCAGACTTGATGACCCTGGAAATATACCGGCTGTGAATGCCCCTGCTCCCCTGCCTGACCAGACACATGCAAGGAAATGCTGGTTTGCCCACATCAAATCCCCGGCCGGCTCCATTGACCGCAGACCACGGTCAAGGTCCTGCGCAGCCTTCTCGTTGGTCTCAGTCGACTCTAACACCACTTTGCCATTGATTAGTCAATGACTGTTCAAGTACCTACAATCCTAGTTTGACTGAGTATTGAGTTGATTTCTCTGTCCATTTGCTTCGAGGAGCAAAGAAGGGGCACGTTGAGTTTAAGATAAGTTATTTTGTAACAGCTCTTCCGTAACGATGGCTATTTTGTAAGTTCGATCTGTCACCAAATTTTAAAATTATAAATTTTTTCCATTAAATTTGAACAAAGAAATACATTTTGTCCTCGTCAAAAAAAAAAAAAAAAAACGCCAAGAAGAGGGCAAATTATTATAGAATAATTCACTCACTTGACGCTGGCTTTTCACTCAATGCACAATAAAAACACAAAACGCCTCAAATAAATTGATTGCGAGTCGTTCCCAGCACACAATAAGGCGATATATTGTAACAAAAACAATCGATTTATTTCCACCTTACCTCATTGTTTCAGCGGATGAGCCTCTGATTGTGAACTAACCCCGTTTCAGCGCGTATCAGATCTACGCGAGGAGCAATAGGTACCAGGTGCGCCGGAGCGGGGTTGAAAATGTAATGAATAGGAAGGGGAGCGACTTTTTTCTAGGTTTTTGGGGGTGTGGGGAAGGGCGTTGATGCGGAAGTGTCGATATTGTGCGTCGTTAGGGCTCGTCGACATGACGACGTCAACAACCCCTGAAAAGGAACTGGCCGGCCTGATGGGCCCAAAATGTGGAGGGGGGCTGAGTTAAAGTAGACTAGGAGGCCAGCCAACCCCCGCTCGTTCCGCCCTGAGGCGCGGTCGTCGTGGCCTGGTGGGCCTCTTTCCCCGAATGTTCAGTATTTAGAATTTGGAGATATGTCCACTTATTACACCTTTATGCAGGAAGACGGTGTTTTGGTTATCATCCTCCATCCTGTATTTAATTCCTGAATTTACCTTAGGGGTTTCTTTTGGGTTAGCCCATTGGCGGGGGGGGGGGGGGGGGGGGGTGTTTCCTATGCAATCTTCTTTGTATAGTAAACGCACATTGGTTCAAATCAAGATGGATGAATTGGTTCAAATTGACATTGAGACAATTTTTTGGTGGTTTCGGACTTTTCTCATGTAGGTAATGCTCGCTAAAACCTAATTTTTTCGTTTTTAATTATTTTAATGTTATGTTTGTTTTTTAATTTTTTTTATTGTTCAAATGTTATGTTACATAATATTATTATGTTTGTTCAAATGTTTATTTATTTTTTTTTTTATGTTAGGTGTTTTTATGTATTTTAAATTTTTTTTTTTAAATGTTATTTTTTTGTTTTACCTATTTATTTTTTTCGGCCCACTGAAATTTATTTCGTTTTTTAATTTTTTTAATGTTGTTTGTTTTTAATTTTTTTTTTTTTTTTTGTTCAAATTTTATGTTACATAATATTATTATGTTTGTTCAAATGTTTATTTTTATATTTTTTTAATGTTGTTTTTATGTATTTTAAATTTTTTTTAATGTTATTTTTTCGTTTTACCTATTTATTTTTTTCGGACCACTAAAATTACCTACCTACCCTAGAACAAAGATGGCCAAATTTGGGTCACTCTTCTCGTCCTCTTTCTCGTGTTGGGGGCTTTTATATAGTAGATTGATTCTTCTTACTTGATAGGTTCGGGTTCGAGTTTGATGACAGAGTGCGTGGCTTGGATGACCTTCCGACGAACAGCTGCCGCCGGGTGAGCGACGGACGGTTTCCGCTGCAACCGGGCTTGCACTGGCCGAGCCGCCGTTTCTCCGGGAAATGCCGCCCTTTCCGGGGATGCACCCGGTGACTTGGCCGTCCTCGGAGCTGCGGCCCGGTGCGGCGACGTGCCGGCTGGGAGGGTCGCTTGACGGATGAGGGGCGGCCGGCTGGTGGGCGACGGTCCGGATACGGAGCCGGTTGTGTTTTGATGGACGAGAGTCCGCTTGAGGGAGAAATTCGTCTGGTACTGGGTGTTGGACGGCTGTGGCTGCACAACCGGTCGGAAAGTTACTGAAATCACAACCAACATATCACTACTATAGTAGTTTGGTATACCAAATGACTCATCACATGCTTTGCAAGGGTTTCCCAGCAGTAAACTGTCAATATTGCTAGGACTTGAGTACCACATTCGAACCACCTGTTCGTCCATGTTTTGGCAGCGTACGATAGTGTGTGAAGACAGGAGCTCTACGTAGCCTTGTTGAACATGGAGATAGGTACCCTTAAAGCTTGTTAAGTTCATCCAACCCCATGAAATCAGTGCAATGATCAGTCAGAGTGGACGGAGAGCTCTCAGACCAGACGCACCCAGGTCTGCGAAGAGGGCCTGGCCTGCCTGCTGTGAGAGACTCGGGTGTTCATGTGGGCTGGACAATCTTCAGTTGTTCCTCGCATTTGGGTTATGCGGAAGACTTCGATGACGTCAGATGAAACGAAAATGCCGCGAGATCAGCATTCTCCAAATTGCGACTAGCAGCAGCGAAGATGGGACAAGTTGTGAACCAGTCTAAACTAAGTAGGACCTACATGGTGACCAACCCTCGGAAAAGAACTCAAAACCAAATACATGCAGGTGGATTTTCCTTTGAAAAAGCAGAGGAGTGTGGTTGTCTTGGGTCCTTGGTAGGTAACCTAGAACAACGACATGAATGCCGAAATCCAAAAGAGGATCGTATACTATACCAACAAATGCTACTTTGGTCTGGTCCAGGATATGAGGAGAACTATCACGAATAATCCATTTGTATAAGACTCTGATTAGACCTGTGGTTGTGGGACGATCTCCAGAACTGAGGAAAACCAATCGCTCAGATTTGAAAGGAAAATCTTGAGAAGGACTTTTGGAGCCGAGTTTGATCCAAATGACCTGGCACTACAGAACAAATGTAGAAATCATGATGTTTATGACGACTACAATGGGAAGATTGCTTGATTCAATGTGGATCCCACTTCTGAGACCAAACCGAGGAAACACGATGCGGGAACTTCCAGCACAACTATATTTCCTTTCTTAACAACACACTCTGGTGCTCAACACAATAATCACGTCCACCAACAAGCAATTGCTGGACACATTTAACAATAATCTGCACAGTATCTACGGATGCGTCAACGGACCACACTTATGTTCACCCTCCGAACACAATCATAGCCAACTGAATGTAGAATGCTACTATTCAACTAACTCTGGTGTCTTGCCCCCCAGCTGGAGACGGACAGATAAATTTTCCATTGCATGCAACTGCAAGTTCGGCTTATTGAAAATTTCACTTCTGTAGACGTCGTAAAACTCTCGGGAAGACGAGAGGTTGGCACAAATACCTCATTTCCCCGTGTAAATTCGATTTCGCGTGATAGGAATGTGTTTCTCCCTTTCAGGGCTGAGTCAACCCTTCCACCTCCCCTGATTGCCCACCTGAGCCAAGAAGCCTTAAAAAAAAAAAAAAAAAAAAAAAAAAAAATCCAAAAGAGCAGGAAAAAAAGTAGGGCGCGCGTGTAAAATGTCCAACTTTCCTCTTTCGGAGCTTTCCGTTTTTTTTTTTTTTTCTCCCCTCTTATTTTTCCACCTTCACGTGAGCTGTCTTTTCCAACATCCCCCATCCCGGGAAATCACCTCTTTGTAGCTTTCACGTGTGCAACTAACTTCCCGGCCCTTCGCCCTTCCATTACCCCCTCGCGTCCCACATCCTACCGAACCGTCGTCAGCCACTTCCTAACTGTCCATCAGAAAAGACGGCTCAATCAGTCGATTCATCGTGAAGATGGAAATCCTTGAAAATGACTGTCAAACTCCCTGGGAAATGTCACGTTGGTCATGGAATGCGAAACAAAACTGGATTAAGCTACGAGCCATATCAAAAGGCGTGTGAAAAAGAGGATGTAGAAGAGCAGCGGAAGGACGACATGGTTCACACGGCAAATCACATAGCAAACCTCAGGCTACCAACGAGTGACACCGCAAAAGTTACAATCCCTCCAATAATCACTAAAGAGGAAACACCTCGACACCAAGACAAGGAGAAGACACCAAGGCAATGGCACAGAGATGCAAGACAAAGAAGAGACAACAATACACAAAGAACACGACAGCAAAAAAAAAAAAAAAAAAAAAACGGGCTACAGCATGACAAAGATACCAAGACAAAGAGGAGGCACACAAAGACTCAAAGACAAAGAGGAGACACCAGGCAGGTCAAGAAAGCAGTTGATGAAATCATGGTAGAAAGGCTCGAAGTTGAAGAAACTGTATGTGGAAGGAAGGAGATTAGGTGAAGTAAGAAGAAACAAAAGAGAACCTAGTAGACGAAAGGAAGCTGCCACGTAAGACGGGGTTACTATGTGACAGGTTTCGAGGCAGACACATCTTGGCTTTCGATTCCTGGCTTTTTTTAAATTTTATGTTTATTAATAATGGCTGTACGATTTTTTGTTTGTTTGTTTTTTGTCACATTCTTGCCCCACCAGGCAGGACAACTATGTGACAAACACGTTTTTTCCCCTAAAACATTGTAAAACTCGTCCCTGTCATATTGTTGCCTTGCAAACTAACCACCAAACGTTTCCTAGAACACATAAGATCGATTTAGGGTTGAAAATGGGGAAAATACATTTTTCGTAGTGTCACATTGTTAGCCTCCACCTGAAAGAGGTTGGCTGGTGTCACATAGTTACCATGGAATCCACACTTTTTTTACATCGATTTAGGGTTGAAAAAAAAAACCCCTGAAAAAACGCTGAAATATAATTTATTAAAACCTAAACACCCCCAAACAACAATGCACTCACTAAAATCACCAAAATGTTGAAAATCCAAGTGAAATAAAATGGGGAAAATACATTTTTCGTAGTGTCACATGGTTAGCCTCCACCTGAAAGAGGTTGGCTGGTGTCACATAGTTACCATGGAATCCACACTTTTTTTACATTTATTTTCGTATTTGACGCAATTTAGGGGATATTAAAAAGCTTTTTATCGGAATGTGTTGCCAAATAGTTGCTTAGTAACAAAAAAAAATACCCACTTGACGCAGATGAAGTGCTGCTCTGGTGCACGACCCTTATTTTCTGGCTTTTGTAACCTGACGTTGAAAATGAAGTTTTGGAAACCACTTCGTAACCTCCTCCCAAACGAAGATCTTGACAACTTCATAATTTTCCGTGTCTCGTATACAACCATGGAAGACACAAAAAAATTGTAGACCTGAAATTCACTTACAGGCCTATTATTTTTAAAAATATGTTGAAATCCTGCGTTGTCACATTGTTCCCCCACCTGTCGCAAAGTAACCCCGTCTTACGGCAATGGAAATCGCCAATATATTCAGATGATATTAGACAGAGATCTCTGTCTCTGTAGAGAGTGTTTCTCCAAAATTAGAGACATTAAACCTTGTTTCGCCGTGAATTGGCCATTTCTAAAACCAGTTTTAGGCCATCATTTCGTTTAGGACTTCCCTTACATTACCAGACTAAACTCTTCGAAAATATTTTTAGTTTGAATGAAAATTTAGAAAAAATCGCTGTTGAGGGACTGACTGGGTGTGAGGGACAGGAAGATTCGATGGAAATTTAGGAATGGTGGGTTAGTCTCAAACAGTTAATTGCAGACGGTCGAGGGGACAGCATGCTTGGTCAGACCCTCACTTTTTTTTAAAAATAAATACGCTCATAACTAGAAGAGGAATCCACAATTTTCTAGAAATTTCAAGTTATTTACTATTTTGAAAGTATCAGCTGTAATAAAAGAATTGGATTGATTCTTGGTTTGAAGGGTTTTGAAGTTCTTGAGTATTTGAGAATTATTTTAAATTGAATGAAAATCGCGATGGGTAAAAGCGGATCACATTGTAAACGCGCAATAATTTCTTCCTCGACATCCCATAAATCTCAGTGTATTTCCCAGTCCTAGGATAATCGTCCTAACGTCGAGCCTCAGAACGAAACCGATTGGAGATCGCGTGACTCCAGGAAGTTCGATGAAAAAAAAAACAAGATCTTGTAAGGGCCCCGAAAGCTTCAAACGTCTCAAAGCTTCAAACTACTCGGAATTAAATCCCGAGTTTCATCCAACACTTCAACTTGAAAGAAAAAAAAGTGGATATCTTTCGAGCGGGAAAGTGAGCCTTAACCTTAACCAGTTGAAGGGGGAGAAAAGTTGGTGGAAAGGACAAGGATCAAGGTGAACGTGAAAACCGACTTGGTAGTTTTCACGGGAGGGGTTAATTGTCAAGTTTTTTGAAGGGGGCTAATTAAGTCTTTAAAACACGCAATCTTTACAGCATGCGAGAAAAACAAAATAGGAAGTTTTTTACAGAACGTGCCATGTCGGGCAGGTGATAAAATTTATTTATCGTGATGAGCGAGTACCTGCTTTGGCGGGTTTTCGCAAAGTGAGGATCGGCGGCGGTGGCGGATTGGGGCGGGGCGATTCCGGCGGTTTGGGCGTCGGAGGCGGTTTGATGTCCGGCGTCGGGGCGGCGGGCTCCTCGTCTTCACTTTCGGCGGGGCTGACGAGAGACACCATCGTGACGATTTCCCCTTTCTCGACGCCTCTTTTCACCCGGCGGCCGCCGGTTTTCTCGTCGTCGGAGGAATCCCCTGATGAAAAAAGACGGAAGTTGATATTGACCTTTAAAGAAACATCAACCCTCCCGGTTACCTTTGGCTCGTCGCCTCTGCTGCGGCTGTTTGTGTTTCCTCTTCGACGGAGCCGACTTGACCCGGTTGGACTCGACGGAGGCGGTCTTCGTCAATTTTTTGGACGGCGGCCGGCTCGGAGCCGACATCATCCGCCGCATCGCCGGGCCGCTTTTGGCCGGCTCGGGCGTCGAACAAGGCGAGTCCATAATTTTCGATTGGCGGCCCATCATGCGGAAAGCGGCCCGACGGTCGGAGGCGCACGACGAGACGCTCTTGTCCCGGTCTTTCAGCGGCTGTCGAGCGCTTTCCGCCGGCTCGTCCTCGCCGTCCGAACTCGACGGGCTCCTCGTCAACGGAGAATCCACAACCTGCAACAGATATTAAATAACTTTAGCACGGAACATGCTTTAGCCGTGAGGCCAGTCACCGTAGACATAAAAAACAGCTTAGGTCGAAAAAAATCGACACGTTCTGATTTTTTGGTATGTTGTTAGGGATGGCACGAGTAGTGAAGGACCAAGTTTGCAGCTTCGAAAGACTTGTGCAAAATGCGTGGTGCTCGATTAACCGCGAAATTTTCGGACTTTTTTCAGTTTTTGGCTTATAACTCAAAATATGTGCGTCCTATCGAAAAAGTCACTATATACTTAATTAAAGTAGACAAGATTTGCTACAATTTGAGCGCAACAGCAACTTCGTAGGTCCAATAGATCCCGAGATACAGCTCCTCAAACACAGGCAATTTTCCCCAAAAAGTTAGAAATCGTGGTTTTAGCCGTCTTCCGTACGAAATATCGGCTAATGTATCCATCCCACGAGGAAAGTCATGAGGAATGAAGTTGTAGAACGATTATTCAGCTTTAATTTAAGCACAACCGGAACCATGTAGGACCAATAGTTCTCGTGTTATCAGGAAAAATCGAAATATCAAGAAAATCGGATTTCTCAAGAAATGTAGCTCCCAACGTTAAATGTAATTAAAAATGGTATACTTGTAAAACATGACCTAACCGCCCGAAAACGTTAGCCGGGTAGGGAGACGTGGGAATGTCACGTTTATACATTATGGTGGAGGTTCATCGTCCCATCCCCATATGGACCATCTGGAAGGAGCCTGGAAGGTCAAGACCTCCTCAAGCTCCGTGAGCTCTGTGAGCGTAAACGAGACAGGAACAGTTCAAGGCACAGTTTGCAACGTCAAAAGTCGAAATAGCCTCGTTTTTTTTTTCTTCGTATACTTATTTCGAAAACTAAGCTTTTCTCGTGGAAAAACATTATGAGCAAAATTAAAAGAAACAAAATGTCCTACAAATCGCATATATTGCAGTTGAAGATCAAAACAATAGTATGGCCGCTAGAGCGCGCTGAAAAACTGAAAAAGGCCACTTTTTCGCTATTTGCCAAAAACTAGTAAACCCCCAGTTTCACTTACTTAAGCAGTAGGCTCCAAGCAAAGAGCATCCAGGGGTCCAGGGGGCCCTTTTTAAAATTTAAATTTTTTCAAAATCCCCCCCCCCCCCCAAACGACCTCTGAATAAATTTTCAAATTCACCTCCGACACGCTGTCAGTTTCGCTCTCGACGCTCTGGTTGAGAAAAATGTTGAGATTGTGGCGCCCCGAGTTTTTCTTCCACGACGAGCGCAACCTTTCCGTCAACTGCTGACGCGAATACAAAACCGCCGACGTCTCGTCCGCGTGATAAGGCGACCGCGGGGGTTTGACGACGGTCGGTTTCGGCTGTCCGCATTTTTTCGCCACCACCTGAAAATCCCAAATTTGAGCACATCACTTTTCAAAATTAAAAAAAAAATCGAAAATTACGATTTTAGCGGATTTTTTTTTTTTTTTTCACCTCCACCGACGGCTCCATTTGTTCGGCGGTCCAAGCGATTTTGAGCGGCCCCGGACGGACTTCTTCCGACGTCTGGCGGCGCAGCATCGGCCGCTGCGGCGACTCGAGGGACAGCTGCCGCCCCATTTTCCCGCCCCTTTCCGCCCGCACCATCAACCTGCGAATTTCAAACCCTCCATTATGGGACTATTACGACAATAGGTCATGCGCCAAATTCCAAGCAAAGCCCGTCAATCATTTGCGCGGATCGAAGAACCAATCCGCTGCAATTCGCGACGGGGGATATTGCAAACCTAAAATCTTTTGCCTCCTGCAGAGAGGGGAAAATTAATTTTCGCGAAAGGCACCTCAAGGTGATGATGTCGCCAGAGGCCAACAAAAGACCTTACGAAATTACCTTTTCTTATTTTTTCCATTTTTCAAACGTCAAAAAAAGAAGAAAAGGACGTTTTGAATAAAAGGAATCGACGCTGGGGGGATGATCTGTGTTTTTTTTTTAATCGTCTTCTCTCGACTTTCAAAAGGTTGAAATTGACCTTACATGCAGATTCAGCACCCACGCGACCAGGGCCGTGGAGAGAAAATCCGGGCCCGGGGGCAAAATTCTTCGGGCCCCCTAAAAAGAAAAAAAAAAAGTATGAAAATTTTTCCTATATTGATCTGTCCCTTTTCCCATTTTGCCTCCTAAAAAAAAAAAAAAAAAAAACGTTCTCAAGAAAATCCGGGCCCCCCTGCGAAAGCCGGGCCCGGGGGCAACGGGTCCAGTGCCCCCCCCCTCTCTACGGGGCTGCACGCGACCCCTCAAGTTGAGATACCTATTCTGACGAGGAGAATGAAAAGTCAATCATATAGCCCAGTCGGAGGAGGAGCTCAAAAGGATGGTCAGGTATGTTGTGGAGATGGCAATTCCAAATTTCGACCTCGAAAGCACGAAGCGTACTTTTTGGGAGGCCGAAAAACCTCGAAATTTTAGCACGATTTTTGGATTATGGCGAATAAATCGTAAACGGTTCATTTCACAGAAAACGTCACTCAATACTTAATTGTTGAGGACAAAATTGTGCGTCGAATGAGTACCAAAACATTGAAATTCGATCCAAGAATAAGGTCAAAATCAGGGGACGAAAAAGGACGATTTTTTCAAACTTGGTAAGTACATCACTCATTCCTAAACATTGCGGAAGAGGTGAGCCTAGGGGGGTAATTAATTACTAAATTTATTAGTAATTTGTTTTTTCTTGTAAAGTGTTGGGAAAATGAATTATGCGTCAATAAAAAGATTACTCAGAAAATGAGACTTCATTCGCAGGGATTGAATTTGAGTGATTTTTATTATTCGTAATCGCTCAATATCAGATTTTGAGCGATATCTGTTTTGCTCAAAATAAAACTCAATTACGTTAAAATCACTTATTTCGCTATCGAAAATCAAATGTGGCCACACCTTTGGAAAGCCCTTTCGAATTTCCTATCCCCGTAGTAACAAATTAAATTTTTAAGGCATAAAAAAATAAAACTCAAAACTCGGATATTGAGCGATTCCGAATAATGAGAATCACTGCAATTCAATCCCTGCTCATACGACTTCCTGGCCTCCTTCAAAAGCCCCATTTGTAGCCCCAAGGTCAAATTGGATGAATCTGGAACCCCCAAAAATATTTCGAAAATGACTCCGAATTCCTTCTCGTGGCCCCGTTTTAGCCCCACAGAGGGTTTGAGCCGTCGAGCTGAAAAGATTACGGACAAAACTAGATGGCAAACCACGCTGTTCCGAAGTGCTTGTTTCCGAAGGTTGACCACCAAGTGTGTTTCCGATTTAAAAAAAAAAAAAAAAAAAAAACTGCCCAAAACGCCCTGGAATCGGTGCGTCCACACTTGTAACCAGGGGTCGAAATATCGTTAATATAAGTTCGGTTCCCCCAAACCATTCAGATCCCGAAAAGAGCGAAAAATTAGAATTTTTAGAATTAAGTTCCGAATGAGAACGAAATTACTGAAAAATACTATTCCCTGTTTCTGAGCCTCCCATCATCCCGAATTTCCCCACTCATGGGATCGACGACATCCTTCTGCAGATCTTCGGAGTCCCAAACCTGTCCTAACGTTGTAGCCACAAAAAATTAATTCATTAATTTTTTAATTTTTAATTGACATAAAATCTAAGAAAAATATTTTATTTTAAAAAAAATTCTCTCCTGTAAAATTTGACATAAAATTAATTATTGCAAAATTTTCCTATATCCAAAAATAATAAACCCTTGTGTAAAATTTGCTGCGTTTTTCTTCGCCTTATTTGCTAAATAAATGACGCAAGCATTTGCCACCACCAGAACAACTTCCACAGACGAAGACAGTGTTGTTTTATGAAACATACAGCAGTTGTAGGACTGTTACACAACAAAGTTTTAAACTAAGTTGTATAACTTTGTTACTAGTGTGGACCCACCTTTATAATGACAAATTTCGGGGCCAATCAAAATTGTCGACCCCCGCCGTGGGTGCCAAAAGAAGATTGAGGAGGGACAGCGGGATGGCTCACTGGGTCGTGCTCGCGTCTTTATCGTCGGAAAAGGAGGCAGCCGATGGCGGTTTCGGGTTGGCGGCTGACGGGGGACTGAACCCTGCTGGGGGCGGCAATCCCGACGGCCAGACAAACCCCCCCCCCCCCCCCCCACCTTAACAAACTTACTTGTCGAACCCGTCGAAAGACGCGTTGTTAGACCGCCATTTCCTCGTCGGCGGATTTGACGCCGACCATCGCCGGGGTCGCGTCGCGTCGGCAGGATCGCAGGGCGGGGACGCCCATCCGGTCCGTCGGACGGGCTTTTCGCCGGGCGTCCGTCGGATCTCCATCTGGCCACCCACCGGTTCGCGAGCCAAGGAAATTTGGCCCTCTCCTGAAAAAAAAAAAAAAACAACCAAATTAATAAGATATTTGCCCGTACTGTGACCGTAACAGTGCTTGGCACCAACTGTATTCGTACCGGCCCTGAACTGTAAGGGCGAATTTATTTGAAAAATCCGAAAAGTCAAGTTGAAAACTTTTGGAGGAAACGATTCCTTACCTACATCAACGTCCCGGCTTTGTGCCCCATCAATCTTGTAGTATATGAGGCCAATAAGTTTCAAGTTGTGGGGTCCGGGCGGAGGGGGCGTTTTTCCATGTCTTACTCAATCCGACTTTGTCTTGGCAAATGTTAGTAGTGGGGGGGGGGGGGGGGGTAACAGGGAAATTCCTCCACTCCATTTTGACGGAAGAAGGAAGGGGGTTCGCTTTCCCCCCTCCCTAGTCGAGGAAATGTATCGTGCCAGGCCCTACCGACCCAGTTCTTTGCGGGGTCGTCCCCCCCTTTTGACAGCCCCCCCCCCCCCCACCCCCTCTTTCTGAGAAGTTTTCTCCCTCGAAGCGGATGATAGGACGAGAAACGGAAAAACGGATGACCCGACCCAATCCGACCGGCTATATCCGCTACAACATCTGTTCGTAGAACGTTCGAGCGGAGGAAAAGAATGAAAGTAGGTGAGTATCAAAACGAAAGCAGCGTAAGACGATACAAATACATTAGGAAAATAAAAATTAAAAAAAAAATAAAAATACGTTACTAATCACGTAGAGACACAATTCAAAAGAAATTGGCAATATGGCCAACATAAGTTTCAACAGCAAGCAAGACTGCCGAAGTTGGCTGAAATCGCCAATAACTACGACTAAGTTGTGCTTTCTTTGAGTGAACTCAGAGAATGAAGACCGAGGAGCGCCTTTACCCTCAAAAAAGAGGAAAAATCTGTATTTTTCAAGAAAATTGCTCTACAGAATGGGATTCAACTGAACAAAACGCTTGCATACAAGTCTGCAACGCATTAGGATATTTCATGTCTTTCCCCTCCCTCCTTCTTCCCTTCCATCTTCTAGCAATCTTGTCTTCCTCTGTGAATTACATTTTTTTCAATATAAAGAAAACAAAAATTAAACTCATATTTTTATTTATTATTTACAACCATACATATATCGTCGTGGGTAGTAAAAGAACGGTATGTTATATGTTATATGTTCTACATGACAGTACATTAACCCCACTAACCATTGATTGCGTAGACAACAATAAACTATTTTCATATTTTGATGCCCCGGTAGCATTGATTACCTAGGTAACACTCAACTGTTTTCAAATTTGGATGCATGAGTGAATACTTCCATATACTTCAAGATTTCGGTGGCTACGAAAAAGATAACCAAAGCGCGATTTACGTTTAGTTGAATTCATAATGTATGACTACAAATTATAACTGCAACTCTTAGTTATAAACCTAACTTTTTACTTCGATTGAATATAGTATCAAAACAACTACTAGGTATCCATGTAAGGTTGACATGGATTTGTTTACAAACCTAAATGGAAAAGTTTAGGAGCTATAATCATATAGGTACCTAACTACCTCACTTCTAAGAATCATAAATGCTTGCATACGAGTCTGCAACACATTGGGACATTTTCTTCTGTGTATTCGAGCCAGACTACATCACCTACTCCAGTAGCGTTGTTGTTCATGTCCTAACGAGACAAATTTCAGCTTCCTACGGTTGATAGGGAAGAAGTTAGCTTCAGTAGCCACTCAGCTGATCAAGACCCTGTACAACTTATTGTTCACGTCCTAAGGAGGCTACCAGCCAAATTTCAGCTTCCTACGGTTGATAGGGAAGAAGTTAGCTTCAGGAGCCACTCTGCTGATCAAGACCCTGTACACCTTATTGTTCATGTCCTAAGGAGGCTACCAGCCAAATTTCAGCTTTCCACAGTTGATAGGAAAGAAGTTAGCTTCAGGAGCCACTCAGTTGATCAAAACCCTCTGCGCCTTATTGTTCACGTCCTAAGGAGGCTACCAGCCAAATTTCAGTTTCCTACGGTTGATAGGAAAGAAGTTAGCTTCAAGAGCCACTCAGCTGATCAAAACCCTGTGCACCATATTGTTCACGGTTTTTAGCACCAATTGGAGGCTACCAGCCAAATTTCAGCTTCCTAGGGTTGATAGGAAAGAAGTTAGCTTCAGGAGCCACTCAGCTGATCAAAACCCTGTGCACCTTATTGTTCACGTCCTAAGGAGTCTACCAGCCAAATTTCAGCTTCCTAAGGTTGATAGGGAAGAAGTTAGCTTCAGGAGCCACTCAGTTGATCAAAACCCTGTGCACCTTATTGTTCACGTCCTAAGGAGTCTACCAGCCAAATTTCAGCTTCCTAGGGTTGATAGGAAAGAAGTTAGCTTCAGGAGCCACTCAGCTGATCAAAACCCTGTGCACCTTATTGTTCACGTCCTAAGGAGTCTACCAGCCAAATTTCAGCTTCCTAAGGTTGATAGGGAAGAAGTTAGCTTCAGGAGCCACTCAGTTGATCAAAACCCTCTGCGCCTTATTGTTCACGTCCTAAGGAGGCTACCAGCCAAATTTCAGTTTCCTACGGTTGATAGGAAAGAAGTTAGCTTCAAGAGCCACTCAGCTGATCAAAACCCTGTGCACCATATTGTTCACGGTTTTTAGCACCAATTGGAGGCTACCAGCCAAATTTCAGCTTCCTAGGGTTGATAGGAAAGAAGTTAGCTTCAGGAGCCACTCAGCTGATCGTGACATAACGAAAATTTGGTTGTGTGCCATAGCAAAGACATGAAATGTCAAAAATAAATGTGAACTGAGAAAAAAGAGCCACGAAATCAAAATAGAAAAAAAAAAATAAATCGCAAACTCTCAGTAACAACGCTTTGAATTTTTGAATTAGAGATGAAGAACGATTTTTCAAAACATCATTTTCTCAAGTGCTCAATAATAAATTATTATTCGTCTAGAATCAAACCGCAACCTATCCAAATTTTTGAAAAATGAGGTTATGGCGGTTTATGACAGTATTTTTTCCGCTGAAGCCCTTGGTGAAGTTGTTCGGAGTCAAACTGCAGCCCTACCCTGAGAAAAACAAGCAAAAAGTTGAGAGTTGGAGTTATCCTGGATGGGATTAACTTTGATCCCAAGCAGTGATTCAACCAATCAGATTGCAGGATTCGAATCATGGCCGCCAACAAAAAACAGATGTTTCCAATATTTCATTAATTTTTAGTGATTTAATAATCAAAACTGTAAAAAAACGTCGGTTATTCAATTCCTAACCTTCCGAATAATGTTTTTAAAACAATTGAAAAATCAATATAGGTGCTCATGAATTGTTCTGATTGGCCCAAGGCCCCGGATACTAACCCGCAATGACAACGTTTGGAATCAAACCGCAACCTATCCCAATGTTGGAGTCAAACTGCATCCTATTCATTATTTTTCCCCCGATTTTGGAAAGATGAACAACAGAATAATTGTTTTTTCACCTCAAACGCCTTCACAGGATTGCAATAGATGCTAGGAAGCTATCAGTTTAAAGCGTAGCATTGAAAAAGCGCCCTAAACAGTTTTTGGCGTCTCCTGAAAAGTTAGCCAAAACGGATAGGTTGCGGTTTGATTCTAGACGACAATTATTGTTAGGCCTACCTATCAAAATCGATTTTTTTTTGTTTTTCTTATTACAATTTTTCGAGAAACCGATAATTTCTCTTTCCTTCCTCCGGTTTTCATTTCCTTTCGGTTTATTATTCTTGGAGTAATACACCTATATACCTCAATTCTGATCGGCCTCTAAATTTGACATTGACGATTCATGAGGTCTACATTCCAAAAAACGAAATGTCCGTCTGCCGTCCGGGCCGTTTTGGGCAGTAGGAGTTATTGTTTTTAATCAGAAAAATTTGACAAAATACGCGGTTTACCATCTAGTTGTGCCCGCAAGGTTGTCAGCCCGTGGGGGCTCTGTGAGGATACGGGAGGGCTTTTTTTTAAGGGTTTCGGCTATGGGATCGAGTTAGGTGTCGTTTTCGAAGTAGTTTTGGACGTAGAATCCATTTTTGGGGGTTTCAGAACGAGTCGATTTCACCGTGGGGATCTATTGGGCTCACATGGGGCTACAAAGGGATTTTAAGGGGTTTTCCCCAGGTCAAATATTTTCCTAGTAATTTTGGTCGCATAATCCATTTTTCGAGGTCCCACATCTGTTCGAACAATGTACAGATTTTTTTTTTTTTTTTTTTTTTTTCAAAAATATTTTTTATTGGCAAAAAATTAATTTTCGAATAAGTAACCTTTATCAAACAATAAACAGATAGGAAGAAAATGTACTTTTTGACTTCTCGTTCTTCTATACCTTTCCACCTACTGATTTTCATTTTCTCTCCATAATTTATTGATGCACTCAAATACGCTAATTTGCTCCTTCCGGTGACTTGAGTGAGTCGGGTGATAACAAACGCTACCGGAGATGACTAGAATCTTCGTGTGAAGATTATCGACCGACTCATTCACGGAACTCCCGCTAGTACTATTTCCCAATTAGCCCCCGCCCCTTCACCTCACCGCCGTCTCAGGAATTTCGCAGGAAAGTTGCCGCGTGCAAAGGTTACGGTGGGGAAACCCCCGAGCGTGAGGGCTCCAGTTACCGCGTAACTAGTTTATAGAGTTATTACCCCCGAAGGGGAAATCCAGTTGACTTCCATTTCTCGTGCACTTCATAGGTCAACGGCCACATGGAGGGTTGAGGTTTTGGTCGAAGAACTGTTTTTCGGGGAGGTGGTTCTCAATGCTCAGACATCACTATCAGAGTAGGAGACAACCGAAAACCACCAACTTCAAGCATATTCGAAAAACCATCCACCAGAGCTTTTATCTGAAGGGTTACGACATGACCAGAAGGCTGACCAGGCTCTTGTCAGGATGATCATATCCTACAGGCTCTTGCCGGGTATACCAGTAGAGCTAGAAGACACTGCTGCCTTGAGGGACGCCCCTCCGAGAGCTGAAACGAAGCTTTGAGGCTGGACGTTCTCGAGCCCAGCAGCATCAGGAGGTGCAGGCCGCCACAGGGAGGCTCACAGAGTTGGAGACGTTTTGGGCCCCAAACACAAGACATCCCAACCAAGAGGACACGCGGTTCGCGAGGCACTGGCTTTGCAGCTGCTGAGCATTTGCCAGTACAAAGCCGTCTTGAAACCTAAGTTCCCAATTTTTCTCCAGCCATTCTCAGTAGAAGTGGTTTGTAGGAGGCAGTCCCGCCGCACAGTGCGTTGTTTGACCAATTTAGGGGAAGGAAAATCGAAAAATGGAAGTTGTAATAAAAAATTTCGGACCCAATGAATGTATACATGGATACCTAAAGTAAAAGAAAATGTATTACAAAACCTTCAAGGACGACCGAGAAGATCGGAGTACCTGCCCAAACTTGACGATTGATGATAGTCCGATTTTCTAACTTCTACAACTGATGAACGAGTACGTCTCAGATGCAACCAAACAAGATAATTGCGAGGTTATCTGTATTCTACACCTTATAATAAGGTACGTGAAACACATTTTTTCAAAATTTTAAACGCTTTCCGTGTGCTCATTCTCAGATGAGACTTATAAGCGTTATTTTGTTTTACAAAAATAAGCTTTTAAAAAAATCACCCCAAATCACAAAAAAAGACGATTTAAGACGAAATAGTCTATTTCCACGATAAAAATATATAAACTTGTAGACGCGTTTCGGTTGATTAGACCATCATCAGTACAATACAGAATGAGGAAGATGTGAGAAGTTACTTATATACAAAAGTGAAATGTGCCTTCTAATGGGCGTGGCATTAGAAAGGTGGCATAAAAGGAGAAAGGTGAAAGGTAATGTGAAAGGCAAATAAGTGAAAGGAAGACTCACAAGAAAATGTCAATTAGCGGGGAACGCCTAATTACATCCAGGTCATTAACAGATATTCCTAAATTGTGAATTTTCTGAATTTCCAAAGATTCTAAAGCATCTAATTTTGGACCTTTTTGGCAAACATGAGCTATCCCAATGGCTGGATTAGTTATGAAATAGGCAGTAATAATCCAGCCATTGGGATAGCTCATGTTTGCCAAAAAGGTCCAAAATTAGATGCTTTAGAATCTTTGGAAATTCAGAAAATTCACAATTTAGGAATATCTGTTAATGACCTGGATGTAATTAGGCGTTCCCCGCTAATTGACATTTTCTTGTGAGTCTTCCTTTCACTTATTTGCCTTTCACATTACCTTTCACCTTTCTCCTTTTATGCCACCTTTCTAATGCCACGCCCATTAGAAGGCACATTTCACTTTTGTATATAAGTAACTTCTCACATCTTCCTCATTCTGTATTGTACTGATGATGGTCTAATCAACCGAAACGCGTCTACAAGTTTATATATTTTTATCGTGGAAATAGACTATTTCGTCTTAAATCGTCTTTTTTAAGATGGATTCCCACTATCTCGCCGCATCCACCTTACATTATACCCCAAATCACCCCTCTGGTTTTTTGGGGAACGTCTCTCCAATACCTACTGATGAAGGGGCAACCACTGGATGTTGCACGTTTATGCACGATTTTTGAAAAAGTCGATTTAAAGTCAAATTATGCCTTTAAAAACTGTTTCATTTCGAGAATTGCTGTTTGCTCGATTTGGAGAATACGCTAGACAGACTGCAGCCCTCATTTTTGATGAGTATAGATGGTACGATCTCCCTGTCAGTGTGCATAAGGTGTTGTTCCACGGTGAGGAAATAATTAATAAATCTACAATTCCAATCAGACAAATGGAAGGCACAAGAGGCCCGAAACAAAGACACGCGAAAATGTAGAGAATACTTTTCGAGAAAAACCTGTCGCGAGGATTGCAACACGGACTTGATGAACAGACTGTTAATTTCATCTGAACCCCTTACATCAAGTGTCAGGCAAGCAAGCAAAAGAAAGCGAATTGCTATAAAACCTGAAGTTGTAGCATTACTACCTGAAACATTACCATCCAATGACCACGGTAGTGACTCAGAATCTGATTGTTACAGTGATGCGGATTACATCTCACCCGATTCCGAATAGACCAAAATTTTGAAATTGTGATCAAACACAGGATTTTTTTTTTCTTTTTACTTGGCAGACTTGTGAATTTTTTATTTACATCTCATGTTTTCTTATTCGTTTTTCGTAGGTTTTTGTTCTTATTATTGTTCCTATTTATTTTTTGTTCCTAACATATTTGTTCATATTTATGAGATTATAGTGTAATATAAAAAGAATCATCATTCAAAGTCAAGATGATGGAAAATATCATACATATGTTGATTTATTTAGGTAAAATCCCACATCCTTATATTAGGTAATGTGAAAAAAGAGAATAACAATTTTTGTCCTACTGAACACTAAAAATAACGTAATACAGAGCTCGATTCTATCAAAAACATTCATCGCCTCGCAGAATTTTGAATGTAAGATGACCGATCAGAGTTCACCCCAAAGAATATAAATTCTAGAGTTGGAAATGCACCTATGGTAAAAGACGAATTGCGACACATGATTTCTGCCCATACCTGGACTTATACCTGGGCAGTCTCGAAGACCTTTAGCTGTCAACGGGCTAATCCGATTTGACGAAGGCGAGCTGTTTATGACCTCTGCCAGAACCTCCTCAAGTGGTCAATACTCAATGGCTACCTTAATTCAAGTGAGAAGGCCGGCTGCCTGGAGTCCAGGATTGAGAGATACCAAATTGCAGTAAAATAGAACTCTTGACTTAGGTCTTTTGGTATAGGTCATCACCAAAATTTCATTAATTATAATATAAGTAATGTTCAGCACTAATGAGTTACCACTTTTGGTCTATTATTCTTGGAATAATTTACTTGGAATAATTATTATTCCTGGAAGGGGGTCGACGAATCCCATCGGCCTCAAAATTTGACATTATCCGTTTCAAGAGATCTACATTCAAAATCCGAAATGTCCGTCCGTAGTCCGGGCCGTTTGGGATGTATAAATTTTTCGAAAAATCTGAAATTTTGACAAAATACTTTTCAAACCAATGAATCAGGTACCTAATCAATCAGTGTGAATCAAGTGATTCTCACTTAGCCAGGTAATTCTCACTTATCCAGGTAATTCTCACCTATCCAGGACATTCTCACTCCTCCAGGTGATTCTTACTTAGCCAGTTATGGCAGATTATTCCAACAGGATCACCTAACCATCCCTAACCCTCCCTAACCATCCCTAACCCTCCCTAACCATCCCTAACCATCTCTAACTATCCCAAACCACCCTAACCATTCCTAACCATCCCAAACCCCCCTAACCATCTCTAACCATCGCTAACCATCTCTAACCATCTCTAAACATCCCAAACCCCCATAACCATTCCTAACCATCCCTAACCCTCCCTAACCATCCCAAACCATCCATAACCATCTCTAACCATCCCTAACCCCCCTAACCATCCCTAACCCTCCCTAACCATCCCAAACCATCCCTAACCATCTCTATCCCTCCCTAACCATCTCTAACCCCCCTAACCATCCCTAACCATTCCTAATCATCCCAAACCCCCTAACCATTCCTAACCATCCCTAACCCTCCCTAACCATCCCAAACCATCCCTAACCATCTCTAACCATCTCTATCCCTCCCTAACCATCTCTAACCCCCCTAACCATCCCTAACCATTCCTAATCATCCCAAACCCCCTAACCATTCCTAACCATCCCTAACCCTCCCTAACCATCCCAAACCATCCCTAACCATCTCTAACCATCTCTAACCATCCCTAACCCCCCTAACCACCCTAACCATCCCTGACCATCACTAACCTTGATAAGTGGGAATTATCTGGATAAGTGAGAATCGGATTTTTTTTCCTGCGAATACGACGACGGTATACGAGTGTATATCCATTTTTTCTGGTAGTTTGAACCTATTTGAGTATTTCATCATCGAGAACACGAATATTCGCAAATGTTTTCGGCGAATATTCGTATTTATACGTCCGAAAATACGTATATTCGTATTTACAGTTGAGAATCCGAATATTCGTATTTACAGTTGAGAATACAAATAAATTCGTATTCGTTTTTGATGATTAAACAATTAAATTCGGGACATACCTCAGGGGTCAAATTTTCGGAATCGTCCGTTTTCAAGACGTAAATTACGTAAATTAGGTACGTCTTGTTTTCAAGACATAAATTCGTATTCGTATTCGCAGGTTGGGTGTGCTTTGGGTGATATTCGTATTCGCAAATACGAATACGAATCGCCCATCTTTGACATTAATATATAACTAATTTATTAGCTACGTTAGTATGTTAGTAGTCGCTAGTAGTCTCGTTTTCACCCCTATAGGTACGGTGACCAGATTTTTCTTCCTAAAAAGTAGTACATTTTCCAAACTAGAATATATATATATACACTATATTTAATAATATTAAATATTATATTATAGGTACCTACCTATATGCTATCCCTTATCAGTAGTTTTATTTGGATAGTACAAGCATTTGGATCGAAGTACCGAACCATTATTGGGGCCAACTTAATTTCTTTTTGGTTAGAACAATCAACCAACGCAGGATGACCAGCGAAAAATTTCCCTCTGACCACGTAGGTACCTACCTAATTCCCCCTTCCCACCTAACTTTCACAACTTTTTCTTTTGGTTTTTCAATTTTTTATATTTTTGGCAAGAAAGGCAAAAAGTAGTACGCTAGGTAGTACATGATACGTGGTAGTACATTGAGCCCAAAAGTAGTACATGTCCTTCCAAAGTAGTACGCCTGGTCACCGTACCTATAGGCCTACTCATAATATAGCTGTGCTTCGTGTAGGGGGCCTTGCTTATAGAGTGTCTCAAAGGGCCATCTCAGGTAGTCGGAACGGTCATTTTTACGACCGTGCTAATAACGACTTCGTTTTCGAAGCGTAATCCGACCCTTCGTGGGTCCGACCTAGGGAACCCCGAAAATAATGTGTCGCAATTCGTCCCAAGCCATTTTTGGATTCTACGCACCATAAAACATAAATGTACCGATTTTCAGCCCGATATGACTTATCGTTTAGATGCTACGATTTTCCTTCCCCTAAATTGGTCAAACAACGCACTGTGCGCCATCCAGGTCAGGCCTTGCACTCTGGTGACGAGAGGAGGATGACTTCTCTGGGATACGACTTAAAAGACGGTCAGGTAAGCACGTTTTTTTCACCCCAGCCTTAGGCAAAAACTGATAAGTAATACAGACGAGCATAAAGCTTGAGCTGTTTTCGAGCCCCTCTTGGGAAACGAATTTGGGCATTGCCACAGCAATTGCAAGCCTCGAACGAGCTTTGCTCCAACACTAATTGGATTGATTTTGCTTCCGTGGAAATTGAGGAGTTGCTGAAACTTTTGGAGATGAGCAAGACCAAAGCAGACATCAGGATGTTGTCTGGACGTCAACAGCTTCAAATTCAAATAAAATATTAGCCCTTTTGCTCAAAGGCATTTCGTTTTAGAAAACGTTGACGGCAACTTACCAGTTTCGGTGGGTGGCTCGGGGCGGTTTGCTATCAGCGACTTCAACTAAACAAAACAAATCACTCGAACATTATTGATCTCTGGGGACGTTGAGAAAGTGAGCAGGAGGGAGTAAGTTGTTGATAGATCGCTATGGAACCGAATATAACAGACCCCCTCAGAGCTTGACATCTTCGAGCGTTCCTCATTGTAGCAGAGCCGGCGACCACCACCATGATGTGCTGGTAATCAGAGAGTAGCGTGATCCCTAAGAGGACATCAGGCGCGATATTGCTCTCTGCAGTTCTGCAAGTGGAGCAAAACTAATGAAAATAGCTTTTGTGTGGTTGATAGTATCTCCACGTTCATTATAATTCCGCATGATTAGCATAAATTAGTCCCGTTTCCTGGTAGTGGATTTGTCTTCTTTTCAATTGAGGCTTTCGTGTACTGAAGAAATCCGTTATCGATTTTTTTTTTCAGCATCATGCAGCCGCTTTTGACCCCTCAAGACTTCAAAGAAGCTGCCAAGCGGGAGAGGCATCGGCAGATTGAAGAAGAGAGGCGCAAACGGATCTTCAACGCCAAGTCGCGACTCATCGGCAAGTACCGGTCGGACGTCTGCGCGAAGTGGAGGTATGGCGTTGACGGTGGGGCTTGTCGACAGGTATCGATTTCGAGGCTTTGGAGCGGCAAATGCAAGAGAAGCAAGAGCGGGAGCGTCAGGAGAAAATTGAAGAAGAGCTTTGGAACAAAAAACGGGCGCAGGACTTGGAGACGGTCAATGAAAGGCAGAAGCAGCTCGATGAGGATAGAAAAAGAGCTCTCAAAGAGCTCAACGAGTACAGGTTTGAACCAAGTCAGCGAAAATATGCTATTGAACAATACATGTTTCTAATCAAACGACGTCCTGCAGGTGTCAATTTCAAAAATGGGAGCACCGGCGTGAATTTGACTTGAATGACCCCGTCGCGTAAGTCAATCTCATGTATGGGATTTTGACTCCACGAATTAATTTTGTGTACGGCATAGTGTCCAAGCTTTTGCCGCATTGCGTTGTCTGGCGACAAGGAAGTCCAGAAAGGTCCAGACCAGCTGAACCGGTCTTACATGGGAATGCCCCTGTGGCTTCCTTAGTCGAAATGTAGACAAAGGAGGCCTGGGCAGCGAACTCATGCATCGGGATCTCTCCCGCTAATTCAGCTTCCCAAAGCGAAGTGTCACTAAGGGAGGCCTGGTTAGCAGGATTGATCGCTGAATAATCACTGTGATTAGACATTGTTGCTAACAATACACAGTAAATTGCTATTTTAATGCCGTAATTATTCCTGTCTTCGAACGGTAAGGCTGACTGAAGAGGTTTGCTTGGCCCGGCCGCGACCATAGCGCGACCCGCTCCTCCCGCCGGTATTATCTCTGGAGGGCTGGCGAGATTGTGAGAGAATAGGGGGTTAGCGAGACCAAAGAGAGGTTCCCTTGTTTCGCCCACGAACACGAGAGCTGCGATGGGTTCTAGTGTTGTGTAGGTTTGACGAGGCTCTGGGTTTCCTCCGTTTGAGGAACCAAAAAAGCATGAAGGAACCCAAAGCCAGGACAGAGTTCGCCAAATCGCCTGCATTAGGCCTGGGTGTCAGAAGTCGCATGCTAAGCTTTGATTTAGTGAGGATACCGAAGATGCAGCTTTGATGCATGAGAAAAAGCTGGGCCTCCTCCAGACCTGCTGTGTGAGCTTTAAAGCCCTTATTGCTGGCGAGGTGAATGCCACATCATATCCAAAAACGACCTGTTTTATAGTTCAGTTGTCAAATCTTTTAGGTACAAAACGCCTCTGGTGTTAGACCCTAACGACAAGAGGTTTGGGATTTCGTCGATGACGCGGTTCGAAGGTGACGAGGACGACTCGGGGTCCAGGCTGAAGATACAGTTGGACCAACAGCACGCCTGGCTTCAGCAACAGATGATCGAAAGGAAGCAACAGTTGTGCGCCCAAAAGACGGCGGATTTGGCTTTGGAGCAAGCGGAAATCGCCGAGGGGATGAGGTGAGTCATCAAATGTGACCGCACACTCACAACACTCGCTTTGAATATGTTCTCGTCTGTAGATTTCGAGCGTTGCGGGAACTGGAAGACGAGTGTCGCCGAATTCAGACGAAGAAAACGTGCGAATTCAACAAAGCGCTGGCGGTCAAAAAGTGCCAGCAAAAGTTCGAAGAGATGAAACGCGAAATAGAAGACACCACCACACACAAAATGAACACTCTGACGTCTGACATGCTCACTGAAAACCGGGAAGCCGGCAACAGCGGGTTGGGACCTGGCAGGTACAACGGAGAACCTACTGACGCACCAATTTCTTCTTACAGGCGTTACAAGTCAATTTGTTTCAGAGTGAATTCCGCCAATTACAAAGGCATGTCGGAAGCGGAAAAAGCAGAAATTAAACGAATCCAATTGGATCAAATCCAAGAGAGAATTGATTTGAAACGACGCGAAGAAATGGAGGAACTCGCTTGGATAGATTACCAGAAAAACCTCCAACAAAGTGTCCGATTTACTGACATGCGGTTGGCCAACGAGGTACGGTCGTTTTCGAACATCCAATTATATTCTTACATATTGCACTCCTGCCGAACGGGCGTCGCCTACCTGGAAAATCGTGAGGGGGAGGGGGTCAAAAAGCAAGTCCACCAAGATAATTACACCCTCAGCCATCTCGTCACGAGTAGCAAACCCTCACACCCCAGCCAAACAACACGGTCAGCCAGGTATCACTGGTAACATAGATGCTCATCTCTACCTATAAGGGGCTCTAGAACCCTGTTCGAGGGGCTGGAGCCGGCATTTGGATTGCTAAGCTTCCTTCAGAAGCGCCAACAACAGGCGGATGTACGTTGAATCCGCCAGGAGATCTAACTACGCGCTGACAGGCTGGTAGGACTATGGACTACCATCTGAACCGCATAGGGGGGACACGACCAGCTGTATGAGAGAGGAAGCTGATCTTTTAGTGCCCCTTCTCACTGCATGGCTCAGCAGTCAATCCCATGAGGGCAAGCAGCGGATACTTCCCACCTCCAGCAGGAGCAACTGCTCATTGTGCAGTGCTCCACCGTCCCTTATTATGAGGAAGAATCCCAGGCACTATTGGAAGCTATTGCTCGACCACTGTAAGCCTGCTAGGGCCATCGGAGCAACCCTAGCACAGGTAGCGAACGCCCTTTATCTATAAGAACAGGAGCAGTTTAAGACACAACTCGCACTGGACCACTTTCTCGGGCAGGGGGGCTCACTTCCCTCGCCCATTTGAACAATAAGTCAAGTGATGATTTATATAAATTTTAAATGTGTGAAAACCTCCCAATCTTTCGAATTCTAATACTGCTAAATGGGCTTATCAAACGTAAAAATTAGGGGTTCTCATTTGAAATAAGAAAGTTAGGCGCAAATGCGCTGGTTTGCGCTCATTTCGGGGGGATCTCAACCCCCCAGTGCGAAATGTGAGGGATCCCGAGATGGTAGAAGAAATCGCCGTATTTGCATCATAGTTTTAGAGGAGATGGCTTTTGACATACATGCATATGTACATAGCCATAGAGACGTGGCAGCCCACTCCACCTGCCACTGGCCGACGGGGACTTACATATCCTCAAGAACCCACACCTGATCAGGCTGCTTCACTCCCTACAATCAGAGTAGCTCATTGAATCAAAACCCCCCACCCCATATCCTCAACATCGAACCTTCTTATGCTTCAGTATCATTCACTCAACCTCCTAATTGCAGCTAAAGAAACAAGATGATCAACTGAGGCAAACAAATAAAAACCTCATGGAGCAGCAAAAAGCCCACAGAGAATACCTCGACAAATACGTCTACACCAACAAATGCTCCGAAGATTACTTCAAACAATTCAACACGAGCACCCGATAACTGCGACCTCAATATAGCAAATTAACAGCATTTCGTGTTTGATTCCGCCACTTTGGATGTATCAAGGGAATACAAAAACGCATTAAATAAGCACAGTAACAGTTTTTATCAGTCCATTTTAGTGTTAAAATAATAACCATTGCCCAAGCAATGTAATTCCTTCCTTCTAAACGAGAAAATATTCTTCACTCTCCCAAGTCACCAAGAAATTACATTAGTGATTAATATAATCATAATAGTACATGTGCAACATGATAACGATTTCGACTAACTATTTTCTAAACTAATTTTTTAATACAAGCTAGGTTATAATATGTTTTCATTATTTTGTTCACAAGTAATTTTAGAAAGGTTTCTTTTTAAAAGGGATATATTTAGGTACCTAGTTGGTCACACACGAAAACCTAAGTAAGGAGGGATGTTGTGAGCAAAATTCGGAAAACATTCAAGATGAACGGAATGAGTTTGGGAGTGTGACTAGGATAGAAAGGTACAAGTCCTGCCGTAGGCGCCATTAGGAAAGGAAGAAGTGTTTTTTGGCAGAACCTGTACCAACCGTGGCTACAAGAGGCTGAATTTTCAAATGGTTTGGTCTTCTGAAAACAAACTGAAAAACATATTTCGCTAGGTTGCTACCGTGTCTACATGACCATCGCTGAGCTATTCTGATAATATTACTCAATGCAATCACAACCTCGAATTGGATTCAACAAAAGGACAATTTCAAATCAGAATTACAAACCCGTTGAATGAAGGCCACGACTCGTAGAGGACAGAGAAAGTTGGATTTAGTTGGCATGCCTGACAGGCTCAGTTGCTGGGCAATGCCACAAAAGATTTTGAACAAATTGACAAGAGTCTAAAAATTATGTAAGACTGTCGGGTGCTTTTATAGGAAACAGAATGATTACGAGGTTGAATCAAAACTACAACAGGTTTACACAGGTTGTCAATTCTCAATGTAGAGCAGCAGTGAAGTCTCTCAAGTCATGACCTTACCCATTCAAGGTCTTGGGACGTATAATAGGCTACAGACTAGGTAACTGATATGGCGTGGTCCAAAACAGAACTGGATCTAACCGATTAATCTCAACTTTGCTTTTTGTACTAACTACCAGTTACAGCTACGAAGGAGGACAACGGGTGTGAAAAATATCACGAGAATCTCTATAAACCGTTAAAAGCTATTACATCCACTACCTAGAGGGCTTTCATGTCTACCATTGGTCGTTGCTAGCACTCAATTAACTCGGAACAGGTTAATTTATACGGCAATGAAATGAAAACTGACCCGTCTATTTTCCGTGATGTACACAAAATGGCCCATTTCCCGAGCTTTAGGGCGTCCAGACGAATCGACAGCACCATGATAGGTACCAATTTTTTAAAAAACCCCAGCCAAATTCCACACATCGCCGAGAAGCTTCAAGTTATGGACTTTTAGATACTATCGATATGAGTAGGTATCGATACTTTTGTTTCGATACAACTGGCATTGTATTGTAATCGCATCGAAACAAAGCCCACAGTATCGAATGATTCCTTTTTTTTATTACTATAATAAAACATTTCTGTGAGGACAATTATATATCAATGTATCCACCTGTCAAGTACCTTCTCAATGTTTTGTCAATAGATAAATGATACAAGACGCAACACCCATAGTTGTTCAGTGATGACTAAGTCATCATACCTAGTAATAAGTTTTATTACTAGGTATCATGTCTTGTATATTTTGCAATCCTTATCCCATGCTTCTTAGCTTTTGTCTTCGCTCAGTGGCGCTGTTTGATATGCAGTGATAATAAAGCACCATTGTGTTTTTTCTCATTTCAATACCATGTACTCATACTACTCATATCAATACTTTTCTTTCGATATTGCCTCGATATCGATATCTTGGATTCCATACTGTTTTGATACCAAATATAAGGTTTGTTCCAGGTCAGACGGCCTCTGTCGACAGTTCCCAACCGCACTCATTCGAGCTGTCGGTTTCCGTCCAACATACGATCGACCTGGAACAGCAGTTTCTAAACTGCGCATGTCTCCGTCCATTTCTGTTAACAGTCCGTCAAACCCGGAACAAACCTATAGTTGAAAGCAGTATCAGAACATCCCTACTTCAAGTTTCAATCAAATCACTACTCTATGCGTCATCAACGAGCGCATATGAAGCTGCACAGGGTAGTAATATTTTTTTGTACACTGATAACTTTCATGTGGTGGCATTCTTTCTACCTATAGCAACTAACGTAAAAGTAATGAGTTAATTAAACCCGGTTATAATTTTAAAATTGTAATATAATGCACTCGGCCAGACAGTAATGATACCATCAACAACTTCGACGCGGTTTAGTAAGGTTTCTATCAATACTAATTCACGCAGAAGTAATGAGTTTAAATTAACAACTACCTACCCTGTGAAAAGCGTTTCACTAAAGAGGAAGGGAGTGAAAAATCGATTAATAATCGGAAAATATTTTGTCTCCCGAACTTATATAAATACCAGCATTAAATGCTGGTATTTATATAAGTAGCAAATTTTGGTACAAATAATTGTTCAAGTTTAAATGTATGTGCTCACAATAAGTCGTTCCCTGAGTTACCAATGAATGTTGTAATTAGAAGGTACGTATCAGGTGAATGAAAGTAGCCAAAAATATATTGAGATTTAAAAATATAGTATGATCCCAGTCATCGGGAGGCCCACCTAATAAAATTTATTATTTAATAATACCAATAATTGTTATTATAATTTCTTCAAGTATTTTTGCCTGCAGCAACTTAACCAGCAGCTCTTATATTAAGCTTGAATTTGCATAAATTATCATTGATTTTATTCAATACTGCATAATATACGTAAGTATATTATATTATACGGAATCCAGTATACTATAATGCAATTTTGGGTGTTACCCCCTAAAAAAATTAATAGGTACTGTATCTAGCCGAAGGTAAAATTTCATTCGATTTTTATTGAAAATCATCGATATATTTTTCCACATCCCTACTAAAGAGTGAGCATGGCGCCACACACAGTAGAGATAACAGAAGACATCAATAACTTCCATGTCGCATAATTTCTACCTAAACAGAATCACACAGAAGTAATGAGTCATAATACCGCTTAGCGTTTCACTAAAGAGTGGACACGGCGCCACACAGGGTAGTAATGCAAGTGCACTCCCCGCGATAATGTAAGAAATGATTACTTCCCTATGCTACTCGTCAATACGCCACAGAGTAGTGATTCGAATAAAACGCTCATCTTTGACTGCTAAAATGATGTACCGATTGCGTCAGGAGCCCGTTCTCGTGTTTCGAGTCGAAAAATTACCCCATTGCACAATATTCCTTTTATAAACGTTAGTATAAACGACAAACTACTTGCTACATTAACAAGATAAAATTATTAGTAAAACAAGACAACAAAAGTTATAAGTCATACTCACAAAAACGGAGTCTAATTTCAATTCGCATCGACAAAGTTCAAAATAAACGAACTCAAAACGCAAGGAAAGACATGTGTAACATGTAAGGATAAAAAATTTCTTTTTTTTACTTTTCGTTCATATACATCAGTCCAAGATAAAAGTGCCTTCATAGAAAACAATTACAGTTGCCATGGCTGCGGGCCATCGTGATTTACCTACTTCAAAGTCTTATGTTCTAACTGACTCCAAACCTCCAACCTATCGAACCCTTAATTCTATTCTTGTGACGTATCTTTTCAACGTGCGAACAAACTTAAGTTTGTCGGAGATTTTGTGAGTTGAATTTTCTTTTCAGATCCTAACTGGATGTTTTCACAACTCCGACAACCACGCAGGCCTTATTTATACGGGTAACAATGAACTCTAACACAACAGATATCACATCGAAATTTGCGACAGGTAATTCGAATGGCACAGGAAACACCAAAAAATAAAAAAATAAAAACTATTTGAAAAAAAACGTATCCAGCTTGCTTTTGCTGCACGATGGTATTAAAGCGGCAGTGCGATTTGAGCACAAAAGCGAAGCGCATCCCACTACACCTTTTCACAAAATTTTCGAATCAAAGCACCTACTGCCTGTTAACGGTGTACATTGGCACTGAAAAAGTGGGAGGAAACATTTCAAGAAATTACAACGGACGCTAACGAGAATTCAAATGGAAAAAATTTGATTGCAGTACTCAGTCAAATTTCAAATAATTCAAGTATGTAAAAAAAGTTACGTTTTTCACTCAAAATACGTCTATAATTTGACAGCTATGTTTTTGTTTTTTTAGATAAAATAGCACTAAGAAATATACTCGTACTTTATCATGTTCTTCACCATACATCGGCTATGTCCAATAAAAAAATATAGTACTACAAGTAAGGTACTCTATATTGTAAAAACTAGGTTACACGTAAAAACTTGCAGCTACACAATATCTTCCACACTTTCGAACGAGTTGGAAACAAGATTCAGGCTTACGGGGGAAAGTATTTGTGCTTACGTAGTGACAAAAGTGTTGAAGGATGTTGAAGACTATTGGGGAGGTTGGGAAAGGAACGAAGTGTATTTTTTGGGGTGTGCGGACGAAGTGTGGATTTTTAATTACGATAGAAAGGGGAGGGATGAAACATTCTAATGCATTTGACGATGCGTTTCTTGGAGTGGGGAGCCAAAAAATTCTGTTAGAAGGAGAAGAAGAAAATTTTGAATCAATTCTGGTCATATACCAAGCTTTTCCTTTTTTCTCTTTCTTTTTTTAGTAAAAAAAGTCATCAGTGGTGGGGATCTGGGGGTAGTCGACACGCCTGTTGTGTGCACAAAGAAGGGGAGTTTCAGTTACAATGTCAACGCGGTCGGTTGAGCATTTGAGGAGTTTGTGCAGAGTAATGAGTCAATCGTTGCGGTCAAGCGCGCGTTCTGCCGGCGGTTCAACGTTCCCAATCGCGGTGAAATGCCTTCGCGAAGCACGATTTCGAATTGGGTGCTTAAACTCCGAACAACTGGTTCATAATGTGAGAACATATTATGTTGCTTGATTCAGAGGGAGAATGGCATAGGTTCCATATTGAAGGGAAAGGTTCTTGGTGACATCTTGTTCATCACACATCATTCTTGAGCCTTTTTCTTCTTCTCCTTCTTCTCCTCCTACTCCATAGAACTAAGCAATCGATTTCGACAACTGCCTAAATCATATTATGACTTCTTTCTCATCGCATTGTTTGCTTCAATGCGCGCCAAAGACGATTCCAAACTGCCCTTCAAAGTCATGACAGCCTCAAAAACCGATCCCAATCTTCAGCCTAAAAAATCCCTGCTGGGCAGGGGGTTAAACAGCTATGACTTCGTCCGCGTAAAATATTGCACTCGTGAACATCCTGAATGAGAAGGTCAGGTGAAACGAACACCTGCCAACCTCGGCGGATTGATCGCCTTCAATGAACCTAACTTCGTCACTTCCTCGCCTTCACTGGGCAAAAACCTACGCTAACTTTGTACTGGGTTAGTATTTCTCGCTAACAGACGAAGTTTTCAAAAAACAGAACAAAACAACAACTGCCAACGGAGGCACACAAATGAACAATTACAACGGTGGATGGAAAACAATCGCCAAAAATACATTTCATGTGGTGAAGTTGATATCACATAGTGACTTAGTACAATAATTCTACACACTCAGCAGGGTCGAACGTCTATAAAACACATTTGTCGTGAATAGTAAAACAGCTGGTAGTGTTTTTTAAATACATTTATAGATAAGGTAGATATTTATCTAATAGTTTAAACATTTCAAGAGGCGTATAAGCTGAGTTTCTAAAAATCACGATGATAGGATTTTTGCATGAAATTTGATACTTACCTTTTTCAACACTAAGGAAGTAGGGAACTTGAATAGTACGTTACTTTTTTGACGTCTCTTCTTCGCTGGACCAGCGTTTTTCTTGTTCTTCGAGCTCGTACTCCCAGCGGAGCTCGAGTTCGCGGATGTCGTTGGCTATACCTTCTTCGTAGGATTCTTCTTGGGCCAGAAACTGTCGGAAACAACCAGAGTTATAGGTATGGAAGACGAAGAAAACCGGAATGTCCTTCGAAAAACGCTGCAAATTTTACACAAGGGTTTATTATTCTTTGATATAGGTTACTTGTGCAGAAATTTAATTCTGTCAATGAAAAAATTTAAAAAAAAAATTTTTCTGGATTTTTATCTCAAAAAAAATTTTTTTTGGATTTTTTTGTTCAAAAATGTGTTTTTTCAAAAACTGTATTTTTTACTCGAAAAATATTTAACATCCTGGGATCCTTCAAAAATCCCATTTTTAGCCCCACGAATGCCCGAAACATCGCCCCAGTGAAATCGGATCGTTCCGGGACCCCAAAAAATGGATTCTACGTCCAAAAATACTTCGAAAACGACACCTAACTCGATCCCATAGCTAAAAGCCTTCAAAAAACCCCTCCCGTAGCCCCATTATAGCCCCATAGCGCCCCACGGGTTTGGGCGATCGGACTGAAAACCTTGCGGGCACAACTAGATGTAAACCAAGTATTTTGTCGAAATTTCAGATTTTTAAAAAAATTCCTACTGCCCAAAACGGCCTGGACGGCGGACGGCGTACGGCGTACGGCGGACGGACATTTCGGATTTAGAATGTAGACCTCTTGAAACGGATAATGTCAAATTTTGAGCCCGATCGGAGTCGTCGACCCCCGTCGCGAAAACATAGGTGTATTATTCCAAGAATAATAAACCAATACACTTGTACTCACCAATCTCAGTTGCATCTCTCGTTCTCGAATCCCCTGCTCGATCATCTGGAGCTCCTGAGTCAACTTTTCTCCTTCGGTAAAAGCAACCGTGCTTTCGGTGGCGAGCTGCAAACAAGAAGAAATGTCATCAATATGCTATAATGTACGAAGTGGTTGTTTACCGAAGGAGATGTCTAATCCAACGCGGAGACTCGGCGCGGTATCATCGGAAAATATTGACCAGCGCGGAACTGTAACTTGTGATTAACTGCATTTCTTGACTTAGCGAAACTGTAGCACTCCCTACGTAACTTTGTCAAATGGGTAGTACATCTTCCAAAATTAGTACCTATGGTATAATTTCCCCGTCATTCTGCACCTGTTTTATCAGTTTAAATTCCCCCCCCCCCCCCCCCCCCCCCCCGAGTACAGTAGCTGCTACTTGTTATGCGATATGCCTTCAGTATAAGCGTATTTATTCAGTATCTTTATATATGATTTGGTAGTGACCGCCAGAATTTAAACGTTAGATGGCTCATTGAAATCGCGAAGTCCCAAAAATTGTCGTCTTTCTTCTAAACCTCCTCCTTCATCGCGAACGAGGCTCCCCTTAGCGACGGTCAAAAAGCGTCGTTACTAAGGATTACTAGGGAAGTAAAACTTTTGGTGTCTGGTTTGAATGGAACTAATGACGTTTTTACGCTGATTTCAACGAGTCCAAAACGATTTCGGTGCGATAACCCATTCCAAAGTTATTTAAAGATCGTCGGTAGTCGAGTAGGAGCTTCTTTTGCGAGCCTCCAATTCGAGGTTGTTACTAAGAAATACTACAAGTTGACGGGTTGCTACGTGTGTTCCGAGTGAACCATGGGTAGCATTATTGATAGGTGATGGACGGGAATTTGATATTTCGTGCATCGAGAAGTCCCCGTACTATTTTGCCACACCATTAATGCTCACTTCGTTGGGACTTTAGCCTCATAAGATAACCTCACAAACGATGTCCGAACATAACTACTATAACATACTTTCTAAGCCCCAACAGGCCCCTAGTTGGCTCTAATGTTTGTAACTGTAATGCTAGTGACTAGTATTCTTTTTAGGGCCGTAGATGAGCTTAGTTGCTCTAAAAGATTTAGTACAACAGCAAAGGAGCCATCTTTCCTCCCTAATCTCCACATTGCTATAATGTAAATTCTACTTCCTATGTTTACCTTCAGATCATTAATCTTCTTTTCCAACGTTCGAAGTTGCTGCTTCATTTTTTGAGATTCGACGAGGAAGCTACACATAAGACAAATGTTAGCTCATCTAATGCTCAAGCAATACATTGAGCTTAATTCGTAATGAACATACTCTTTAGTGACAGTGACGTCCTGGTAGATGGGTGGAGGGTGCATCACGTGGCTGTCAACAACAGCGGGAGGGAGAGCGATGTAACCTTCATTGCCGCGAATCACGTGCGCTGGGTAGGCACCTGGAAATCAACTTGTCAACAACGGTACCGAAATCGGTTGAACGGCAAGATTCAAAAACGCACCTTGCGGATTGTTATATACCCAGGCGACGGGGCTCCTCAAGGGGTTGTTTGGGTCTGGGTAGGAGCTAGGGCTTCCAATCTTCGTGTCGCGGGATATCGGCCCGTACTTGCTGATGACGGGTGGGTCAAACGGGATGAACTCGTCGTCCGTCAAATGAGAGTCCGGTCTGTTCGGAAATGCCGATTAAGTCCTATATTGCTACTTTTGGCTGTTTTTGCTGGGAAAGGGTATGCTCACCGAAACATCACTGGGTGGGAAGCGGGCATAGGGTTGACTGCCGGTTCGATAACAGGAGGATGCACCATGTTGCTGGCGTTCCACACGGAGTAGTTGGAGGTAGTGGGCGGGACATCCTGTAAAAAACCACGTAGAAGAGGGAGCGATGCAGCACATCATTACAATCGCGACAAATGGCGTCCACTAAAACGGAACTTACATTACGAACAGGATTGTTATTGCATTGGGCTACCACCCGCTCCAACTGGTTCAACAGTTCTTGCTTCCGGTGGTGTAAAACTGCGAGGCTCGAAGCAACCCTCTGAAGAGAAATTTTGATTTAGAAAAAATAAAATAAAAAATAAAAAATCAAGTATTCAAATCACATCTTAAAGTCTTCAACACTCACTGTAGGATTGTGGATGTTTTGCTGTCGCCACATTTGTTTTGGATGGACACGAGAGACGTCAGGAGGAGGTAATACAGGGGGCGGTGGGAAATCCGTGTAAGATCTTCCAGGTGGTATTATAACGCCGTGCGTGGGGGAGCTGAAATATAAGAGACGTTAATCGTCGAAAAACAACTACGCACAAAGGGCGAAATCACAAAAGACAACAAAAAAAAAAAAAAAATCCGGAACTCCGTGGAGCAATCTTCCAGCCCATTGGACGACCTTCCGACGATCAGCAAGATGGCCCCAACTCCCTCATCCACACCTTGCTTCAGTCTTATCCTGCTGTGTACAAGGCATTTACGGCCTATCATTGGCAATCCCCCTCCCACCTACGTTATCCAAAACAACACCCTCTACTTCCAGCCCACAACGGGCCAGCCCCACCCCGTCTTCCAAGTCTTCTCGCGAATCTGCACTGGGATCGGTTGCCCATGAACAGACCGTCCACCCATTTAGTCTCCCTGGAAAAACGGGTGCATTACAAACCTGGGCAGGTTACTGATCGTAATCTGGACATGTTGCTGTTACTAACTGGGGCAGGTTACTGACCCGGCCTGGTCAAGTTGCTGTGGTAAGTGAAGGCAAGGGGGGTGCGCCCAGGTAGAAAACTAGAGGTTTGAGGATACCGTCGTCGACTTCTACAACCCATAGATATAGTTGTCGAAATACTACAACCCAGCAATGTTGATTGATACCTCATTTCAACTTTATTGTTTAGAAAATATAAATTGAAACAACCTAATTAATAGCGTCTAACCTGCCCCAAACATGAATATAACCAAAGAGCTGGATATCCTGAGACATAATCAGAATGAAAAATGAAGAAAAAATCATGCCGTTAAATTTGATCCCATACATGCTGCGATCAAAGATATATATCCTCTGGGGTATATATCGTTGGCTGCGATCTGTTGGGAAAAAAAAACGGTCGGGGGACATTTATCCTTAAAATCGTATTTCTAGTTTTTCCCCAATTGATACAAAACTTTGTGATTAGTCAGGTGAATGAACTTGAAATACGTAATTGTCTCATCAAAATAACTTGAAGGGTATCTTGAAAGTTTTAATTAAGAAGATAAGGGGTCGATTGTATTCCTCGTCGACACTGAAAATTTGTGTTTGAGTACGTCGACCCCTCGGGGTCAATTATCTATGAGAATCCCAGGTTTAGACCATAAGCAGAGGAGTGATCTTTATTCCTTATCTCCAGGCAACTTTGAACCTGACTCATGGCGCCTAGACACATTTGACTAGTCGTATGAGCTTAGGGAGGTGCAAGTCATTGCAATTTTATTTTTCGAATTTTGGCCAAGTTGTTTACAATTTCATACACAGTGCGACAGTCAAATGCGGGCTTAGGACTTACCCGAAGATTTCAGGTGGGTAAGGGTTCGCCGGTGGCGATGCGTAAGGGTTCTGATTCGCTTGGTAGGCAGCGTTTTGTACGTGAGGGAACGTTGGGAATTCGTTAGCTGTGGAAGTTCAAAACGATTCATTGAAATCAACATTTGAAGGAACATGGTAGCCATAGCAGAGAGACACGTACCTTCTGTAGGGCAGTAAATATCATCGTGGTGGACATCGTCATCGCGGGAGAACGAATTACGCGGCGCTTTGCGGTTTCTCGCACGGAACCTGTAAAATTTACAGGTATTTAATACCAGACACAAACCCATTAGCTGAAATTATCTCATTGAAAAATTAATAAAATTTAAAAAAAAAAGTCAAATTAAAATTTGAGTAGAACGTACTTGTCCAATTCGTCGCCAGAGTGAGCAAAAGTACAGTTGGACCCCCGAGGACACGTCCCTCGGATTAGTAAGTCTCGACACAGGCTGACCTTGTACTTGACGTGGTCCCCCACAGGGACGTTGATTGAGGTGGAAGAAGGTATGCCGAGGCTGGATGGTATCCCTTTAGTGCTCCCGTGGGTCTTCATGAAGTCAACGAGGCCGGCCACTACAACCCGGCAAGCTTCCAATCCCTTGGCAAGTTCAACCAGGCTGCAGGTGACGACGTCTGCGAACGCTTCAGATTAGTTTTTGACGAGTTGAACGTAGAATGCCACGAGCGATACTCACCAGGGTTTGGATCGATGGCCGCCAAATGCTCCAAGTGAGGACGGAGGCTAGACAGGTTCCCGGGGTCGGCCGTCCGCTGCAGGGCGATCACAAGTTCCTGAACAGACTGAGCGAAGGACTGCGGCGACTGGAGTTTGTCCATTATCGACTGCATGTGACTTTTGTGGGCGGTGTCTCCGTACAACAAAGCTGACCACTGGTCAGGCGCTATCCTGAGTCCGGCTTCCGTCGCGATTTGGACAATTTGAGCGTCGTGTTCTCTGCGTAGCGCTTCATACCCTCGGAACTCTTCTTTGAGTTGCATAAGCGATGAATCTCCTTCCCTTTTCGACACCTAAAAAACAGGAAATTTACCAAGTGAAGATGAACCGGTGAGGTAGGTGAACCTTTCAATGAAGACAAAACCATTTGAATGTACCTTGAAACAAGATGCCCTGTACAGGAGTTGAACGACATGGCCAATACTGGTTTTAGACGCTTGCGGAAAATGTGGCTCCAATCGTTGGACTACGAACATGACGAGAACTTTGCGAGACAGTGCTGTGCCATCTTCCAGAGCCAGGAGGACGAGCTTCAGAACTTCTTCTTGCATAGCTGCAATCAAATGCTAACAATTATTCACAGTTGTCGCAAGCGCTCAGCATGAGGCGGTGTCAAACTTGCCTGGTCCAAGAAACTGGCACCCCCTGGCCCTGACAGCGGCCCAAAGGTTAGCAGAGAGGTGCTGAGGGTTTTGATGGTGGAGTATGAGCTCGGTGACCGTCCTGTCTCCAAGGGACCTGGCCGCTCGCATAGCCCGACATCGTCCTTCCTCTTCGGCAAGTTGACAATTGACCAGCGTCACCAGCTTCCTCTGCATGCTCCGGGAGACCAGACCGCCGCTTCCCCCGCTGCATCCTGACGGCCCGGGTTTTAAGTAAAGGGCAAGCTCTTCAACGGCCTTTCTAGCGGTATGGTAAGCGTCCACTTGGTCTTGCGGTAAATTTGCAAGACACAGTGGGGTTTCGTCATCTTGGCTGGTTGCCCCCGCGCCGCTTACAAGCTGAAGAAGAGCTCCGTTCACAGGAAGCCCGCTGACGTCGGTTTTGATAACAGTCTGAAAAAAATAATAATAATAACTTAAAATAAATACATACCTATTAAAATTACATAATATTATTGAAAACAAATAAAATAGAAATAAATAAATACAATTTAAAAAATAACGATTTGCGCTTGTGATCAAGCGAAAGAATAGGGAATTTACCTGATCAAATGGGCATTGTTTCTTATGGAGATTGGCGAGGCACGTCTTGCAAATAGTGTGCGCACAAGCGAGACTGATGGGGCTTCTGGTGCTCCCATCAAACTCATTACAGCACACGGGGCAAGTTAAGAATTCCGTCCACTGCGGGGCCTGAATCGGCATCCTACAAAAAAAATCAAGTATCAGGTCAAGAAGTAGCCTCGTAATAACATAACGCCCCATTCACCACAACCACCGACCACTTGATGGTGCATTTTGCGCTCTAAAGGCCAAATAAAGACTATCTGGTCTTCAGTATCAGATGATTCAGATTCTGAATTCACAGTCTGCTGAGGTGATCGGGCGAAGAACTGTCACGGTGCAGATAAGCCACAAAATGTCGTGACTCATTCGCAACCACTCATTTTACGCCAATCTCACGTCGAATACGATTTCACAAGCCACTCACCTCGAATCCAACTGAAATCCGCCAAACGTAACATCTGGATATCGTAATCCCTCGGAAAAGAAAGCGATAGCTAACAACGGGGACGAAAATATACACTTCGTGACAACCGACGCAGGACGAATTAGGTGAAATGGTCCAATTTATTGTAACCAGCTGATAAATTGTCACCAAACAACGAGAGTGAACTACAAACTAGAAACTGCTATGAGAATGACGATTATGTAAAAGCCTGGGAGCCATCGGGAGAGCTGGAGACAATATGCGAGAGAAAGTTACACGCCCATTTCACGGATTCAGCGTTATTATGAAACGTCAATTTATGAACAAACTCTGCTTATGAAAAGACTAAATTTAATCAAAAATGAGTAATATTTTTGCGTGTTTATCGCACGAAACCAGTTCTCAAAACAACGCGAATGGACGACGAGAGCAACAAGTTTCGAAGTCGTTGGGCGGGCGGGAATCGACGAAACGCACACCGAACTTCGCGACGGAACTAGTTAACCGATTTCCGCGATAAATTAACCATTAGTGACAAATAATTACCTGAAAGATAGCCAAATAACACATTACGACGTCGGGCAGCCTGCCATGACACACCATTTTTGTTGACAACCACAGATTTCACAACTAAACGTAAGGTGCGCTGCTGGCCACCGACAAAGTTGTGTTCTGCGCACCCTGCTACCTACATAAGAAATTTCTAATCAAGTCGATTTAGGAAGATTTTCCGTCGAGAAACGACAAAAATTATGGCGATTGTAAGGAAAACAAGATGTCTACATCAAGAAAACATAATTAGATCTTATCTTCGAAGCCACTAGGTAATTGTGTTCGTCATATAAGAAGAAAAGACAAAGTAGGTGCAAATTGTAGACGTGTAGAAGATAAGATTGTCAGTAGACCTATGAGGAACCTGTGGTTTATAAGCTATGTTCATTGATTGCACGCAATGAACAAGTTGATGCAGCGATTCGCTGCCAGCGAATGATAGGGATGAAACATCGACTTTGTCACCATCGTAAATTTGGAATACCACCATTTTTCATTGGCATAATTAATTCCCCACCGCTTCGACAGTTTTTCCCTTCGCTTGTAATTTTAAAAGGTAATCGGGGAAAAAATCGTGCAGGGTGGAAAAAAAATCCCCCAAGAATATTGAAGAGCGGAAAAAATCTCCAAAAACGCTGAAAATTTTACACAAGGGTTTATTATTCTTTGATATACGTTACTTGTGCAGAAATTTAATTCTGTCAATGAAAAAATTTTAAAAAAAATTTTTTTTGGATTTTTATCTCAAAAAAAAATTTTTTTGTTGGATTTTTTGTTCAAAAAAGTGTTTTTTTTTTTAAATTCTGTACTTTTTACTCGAAAAATATTTAACATCCTGGGATCCTTCAAAAATCCCATTTTTAGCCCCATGAAAGCCCTGTAGATCGCCACAGTGAAATCGGATCGTTCCGGGACCCCAAAAAATGGATTCTACGTCCAAAAATACTTCGAAAACGACACCTAACTCGATCCCATAGATAAAAGCCTTCAAAAAACCCCTCCCGTAGCCCCATTTTAGCCCCATAGCGCCCCACCGGTTTGGGCGATCGGACTGAAAACCTTGCGGGCACAACTAGATGGTAAACCAAGTATTTTGTCAAAATTTCAGATTTTTAAAAAAAATTCCTACTGCCCAAAACGGCTCGGACGGCGGACGGACATTTCGGATTTTGAATGTAGACCTCTTGAAACGGATAATGTCAAATTTTGAGCCCGATCGGAGTCGTCGACCCCCGTCGCGAAAACATAGGTGTATTATTCCAAGAATAATAAACCAAAACTAAAATTGAAAAAAGAGAAAAATGGAAAACGTGGCAAATTTTACACAAGGGTTTATTATTCTTATTATTCTTGGTAACTTGTTCAAAAATTTAATTCTGTCAACGATTTTTTTTTTTTCATAATTTTTTTCAAAAATATTTGGTTTTTTACTCGAAAAATATTTAACGTCCTGGGATCCTTCAAAAATCCCAGTTTTAGCCCCATAAAAGCCCTATCTATAGATCGCCACAATGAAACCGGATCGTTCCAGGACCCCCAAAAATGGATTTTACGTCCAAAAATTCCTCGAAAACGACACCTAACTCGATCCCATTGCTTAAAGCCGTCAAAAACCCCTCCCGCAGCCCCATTTTAGCCCCATAGCGCACCAAGTATTGTGTCAACATTTCTGATTTTTTTAAAAATTCCTACTGCCCAAACCGGCTCGGACGGTGGACAGACATTTCGGTTTTGGAATCTAGACCTTTTAAATTTTTAGTTTTTTAACTCCCAAAAAATTAACGTAGACGGGGGCTTAAGGTAGACGTCAAGACCAAACTTTTGGGCCCCTAAAATTTTCAAGTAGTACATACCTAGTGCACGTCGAGTCGGTTAACCAGAGCTTTGAAATTGAAACTTGTTCAGGAACAATCGGACTGTACACCCAATTCGACGGCACCAACTGCGTACCTTACATTACGTAGATATTCTGATTTTCAACAATTCTTATCACTGGGTTATTACCACACACGTGGTTTCTTAAAAATGGGTAAATTGCCAAGTTGAGTACCTAAGGGTACCTACCTTTTTCTGTTCTTTTCTTCCTCACATTCGTTTCTGGTCTAAAACCCTTGGCCGTTTTCTCATTCCCATGTCCCAATAAAAATTCAAATTTCACAACCCCATTTAAAATTAGGGTTAGATCTTAGACGTGTTATCAGGATCTCATCTCTAGTATTTCAAAAACTTCCAAATTTTTTGCAATACCTACTTTCACATTTTGATAATTACCTACTTGCTAGAAAAATTGCGTTTTTTTTTTTTTTTTTTTTTTTTTTTAAGAGTAATAATATCTAAACCCCCGTTGACGAGTGTGGGTCCATCTTCTCGTCGAAGACTCGGAGCAGCTTCCTCCCGGATCCCCTAGACCTCTGGGGCGCATTCATCTTCTCCGCGATCCAGACGGACTTCATCTGGGCAACATGAGAACTCACGCCAGCCGTACAACGATTTAACAAGTAGAAGTTTGTGAATATCGACCCACAAATTCATAACAATTAGGTCCCCTGTTTGGAGGCCACCAGCAAGGCGGGTAACCCTCGCAAAATTAGCCATTAGTGGCAACAGCCTCAGGATTGTCATCAGCATTCGCTCCTGGAACTCTACTCCCAGGTATAGTAGTTGATATTGTTTGTCAGTAATGTTACCTTTTATATAATAAATAACCCTTGCGAACTGCTTTCCTTATTCCTGACTAGTCTCTCTGGCTCGCTCCCCTAGTGGGGTGTATTGCCGCCTGTGGGGTGCGTAGCATCGATGGACACGTTCAAACCCCTACTCAGACATAAGGCCTCGCTCCGCTCGGCCCCTCCTATTCGTAGCAGAGACGATAGAAAAAATCGGCGTATTTTTAGGGCTTACCGTTTAGGAAATTATTATTTTTAATTCAATTCAACTTTTTTAAATAAAGGCCTCTCCATCTATCAAAGTTCCCTGGACCCTCCGTTTTCTAAGATCCCTGGCCCCGCGCGAATTAAAACGATCCAATTGTCTTCTCACCGTGAAATCGCCCCCTCCCCCTCGGTTTTTTTGAAATCCGACTTCGGAATCGGATTGGCCATATTTTGGCGCGCATTTGGCTCGCGGATACCATACCCAAAAAATGGCTCCTTACTGGGTATTTTTGAACCCGAAAAAACGTGGGACAAACGCGAGAAAGACGATTTTTCGACGAATTTCCGAATTACGATTTGACCGACGTCTTCCTCCAGGTCTGATCTATACGGCTCGTATTTTTTCGTAATTTTTTCGACCCCCTAAACGGCCAGCGAGCGGAAAGTGAAAAAACTCATTCGGGAACGCGTTATCCCGTACCAACAAACCACACGGCTACGGTCGGCCAACACAATTTTATATTATTGTATTATGATTGCATGGGAGAGATAATATCTCTTTAACAAATATTATTTGGTATTCGACGATCTTGATAACAGGAGCGTAAAGTAGAGCCATTTCACCCTACGACAATTTACACGATAGCCATTTTACTCTATAACAGTGTGTGGCTCGCGGGGCGACTTCAATCATCCCAGGTTGTGGTAGATCCAGCTTTACCCTCAGGGAGCGTACTTGAAGTGAGGGTGAGATATAAAACGCAAGATTAACAATAGTACTATATTTCTAGACAAAATCATACATACTTACAAAAAAATCATGTTAATTTAAATAAATCAGCCAACGAATTTATTTACACACATAAATAATAAATCATCTATAAAAAATGTGGGATTTTCATTTCCTAAATTAGCTTCTCCAAATCAAAACACACTTTAATAGTCAATGGTGGGAGACTTGAAACGCTCAATAAGCTTAAATGACTTTGAAAACCAAGAATTTCGTCAGCCAAACTTTAAAATGAGTCAAAAATCAGGCTAAGGAATTCGTTGATTCACATAAAAAAATAACCTACCTACGTCAATCTTACGAAAAATTCGATTATGAAAAAATATATTATTTACACAAAAATCTTCAAAGGTTGTGAGCGTAAAACAAAACTTGTAACTTAACGTAATACAATTTTTCCTGGTCCAACGTTAAATTTTCGAATCGATAACGAGTGAATTTTTTAGAATGTCGATGAGAAAATATACGGCATTAAGAATGTTAGTGTATGTACAGTCTAACGTGCTCCAACATGATCGAAAAACATTTCACAATATTTGGGAATGTTATGAATTTGGTAACATAAAAATCATCATAAAATAGGCGGGAAGTCGTTGTAAAGACGAAGTTTTGTACCATGGCGGAAAAACCACGTCCGCCACTGTTTATACGTGGACGGTACACCACTTGACGCACGGAAACGTGAAACGTTTTTGTCACACAAAGCCCGAATGTCGAGCTGCTAGAGCCCTGCCAACCACAAGTTTCCATTGGGACAGATGGACGATGAATGGGAATTATTGCAAATAGGGGGGAATTTTTTAGGTGGACACAATGAGGAGTTAAGTTGGCAGTATTGGTTTTGAGTATGAAGGGGGTGTAATTTCTAAATCAGTATGGCAAACGTGTTGGGATTTGTTGGTTGGCGCTAACTATCACTCACGCGTGGTATTTTAGTAGTAAAAGTCTGGGTGATGAAATACCGTCCGTTTGGACTTGATGAAACTTTGCAGAGCATTCGCTCGGAAAGGATCAACCACGTGGGAGGAATGCGCTTTGCAGGGCCCTAGAGCTGATGGCTAGTAACGGTGGTTCTTCTGATGCCTCCAGTCGTGATGAGGCTGCCCATGGTGGTGATGGTGGTGGTGGGGCTGGTGATGATGGTGCTGCCGGCTCGTCTTCTTCTCGCGGTAAGCGTCGCTCACCACCAACTCGCTGCCGTCTCTTTCGGTGGGCGTGTCCTTCCCTGTGTCCCGAAGGTTGGCCGGCTTGACGGCCGATTGCTGCAAGTTTTCCCAGGCTTGCCGATAGTAGCGGTTCAGTCCTCCGCGCGACTCCGAGCTCGAGGAGTCGAACGACGCCACAGTGTTGCTATCTGGTGAACCCCTGTGGCGATAATGTTTGGCACTGCGATTCCTACACGGGGCGAAAACATCAATAAACAACATTACTACAACGAAATTAACAGGTGAAGTTAAGGAAAAACAGGACATGCTTAAAACCAATACAACGCTACCTGACAATTCCTGATAGCAGTTTATTTGAAGAACTATATAAGAGGTAAGCAGAAAGAAGGTATAAAGTGAAAGATGTGTAAAGCAAGATTTATATACATCTAACATCACCCGCAAGTAGCCAGTTTGAAAAAGAAAAAAAAATTCCGTAAAATTTTACTTCAAATCTGAGAAAATAGCCGTCAAAGTTCTGTTAAGCTAAAAAGATAAAATTGAAATTAAATGCAGGAGTTTTAGAGAAGATTGCAGTTCAGCGTACATTAGCGGCACTAACCTGTTACGGTCACGTCAAGTAAATAAGTAAGTCTGGACCGTCTCAATCTCCGTCAATGTCTACGTAGAAATAGTAAAATGAAGATGAAGAAGTGCTAAAAGAACGTGATGAGCAAAGAGATGGCAGGCTTGAAGCAATTATGAGGCAAAATGGGACCGACGGGACGAATCTCAAAATGGTACCACTTGTGGCGTTTCAGGTTGACAATTGCTTCAAGCCCTGAAAAGTGGTAAAGCAGACACACAAAAACAAGGAATAGAACAAAGAAGGGTTCAGTATCACCTGTAAGCCGCATGCATTTGGTGTGCAAATCCGAGTGTGCAGAGCCGTGCAGAAGAATGTGAAGTGTAACACACGGAAGACAGTAGGGTTCAAGGATGTGAGAGGAAGAGTATGACACTGACACCTCCAAACATGTTTACTGTGAGATAATAACTGCCTCAGAAACTGTGCTTGTTCCGTTTAACGACAAAATCAGGTTATGTCCTGAGGAGTGTATGTGTTTGCTGGTAACATGAAGCCACAAAGTTTCCAAAAAAAAAAAAAAAAAAAAAAAAAAAAAGAAGGCAAAAAAGACATAAGAAATAGAGGAACATTTACCTTATAATATTTGTACTATTCGGTTTCTTAAAAGTCTAACATGGTCGGAGTTGTTCGAGTGTCATACGGGGTTAGAGAAATATCCGGCGCGACTGTGGTAGGCCCTGGCAAATTGTCTTCGCCCGACTTGCTGGTCCGGGAAGGGCATCGCCAGCAGGGTATACCACCGGCTGGGCATGGTCCGGGAAGGGGGCAGTTTCGCCCTCCTCCCGCTGCAACAACACCCCCGGAAGGTTCCGGTGAGAGAAAACAACAACAGTTCTGATGGAGGAGGCGACGGAAGCGCCCGATGTCGGCCGACACGTCAACCAGAAGACGCCGAAGGGAATGGCGCTTATTATTGCCCACTTAACAGTGAAATTCACTCTGGATGCTGGCAGCAGAAGTGTGTGAGATCCACTTTGAAGCGATTGCCAACTAAAAACTAACCAAGCGTCTTCCAGTCAAAGTCGTGTCAGACATACAACGGGGTTTCTCGTCAATGAAAGCCCATCACTTGGTGGAGTTCAACCACACCACAGCACAGGGCGAGCCACCACAACAATCTGCATTGAATGACATCATTCGAAATAGTTAAACAACTTGACAAAACTGGGAAAAGGTGATTTTCGCAGTGTTGTCATAGTTAAAATTAACACGTTTTTAAGCAGTATGAAGCTTGAAATGGTGATACCCCACAGGCTGTCTAGCAGTTACTATCAAGACGCTACAGGTTTTGATCAAACGTTTGCAGCTAATCTGTCCCAAATGTTACAGTTCAAGTCAGTGTTTTTGTACGTACTGATACGTTTTTTGTTTCTTCACGTCAGGTCCATAAACCATAAAACATTTTTAGTTCGGTTAAAATGAAATGAACGGGTTATTAAAGTGCTGATAGTTGTGCAAAGTTACTAAAACCTCTAAAGTTACTTCTAAAACATTTTTCGGTTGGGTTCCAACCGAGACAATTCAAAGGACCGACCCAGCGTGGTGAACTCCACGAACTGATAGTTTTCATTCTTCTCAATGCTACCAACCTGAATTGGGTGAATGTTGCATGAAACTGCCACTCGAGTAGCTAGCATACTGCGTGTCCATACGTTTTCCCGATGATATATTTCGCGATGATAATTTTACGGGGAACTTTTCACATTTTGTAGTGTAATCTTCTCTCATACCTATGTAGAATCTACCAGGATGCAAAGTAGGCACATGCAGCGTCAAGCGTCACACAGCTCTCAACTCACTATCTAAAGAACTAGGTTCAAATTTCACACGTTCTCAGAGTACAATACGAAAAAAAAAGAAAGAAGCCAAAAGAATGCATACAGTTTCATGCAACATCCAAAAGGGCGATTGTGTCGCCATCTACAATACACACAAAAATGGCGGGGGAAAATCAAGGAAACTACGAAGATGAATTGGCAAACTGCAACACTGACACTCAAAAACCTCTTAGAAGGGAAGCCTTGAGCAGTCCCAAAATGACAGAATAGGTTACTCCGATAAAAGGAAACTGTTAGTAACACAATAACCAGCAATGGTTAACACACACTTAGAAAAGTTGATGGATGAAAAGAATGGTGGGAATGGAGGAGAGTAAATGAAAGCGAAGGATGGAAAAAATACCTTTTGACGAGGATCACAATCGTTGTGACCACAGCGGCGAGGAAGACAAACCCGCCAAAAATTCCCAGCGCAATGATGGCACCTGAAAAAGTTGTCATGATTAATTTAGCGCACATGCCGAGAAGGAAGCGAGAAAAGACGTGAAACGAGCGTCCAGGCTCCAATTGGGCAGCGCCACCAGGCATATACCTAGGTTCAATTTGGCACCAAGCGTCGTCCTGTCCTCATGGAGCGTGTGGGAGGGTTGGTCCACACGGTTGCGGGACAAGATGCTCTCGGCAACGTCCGAATCGTGCGGGTGTCCCGCCAGGACGATCTGGGGCACGTGTTTCGTTTCGCTCAGCCGGTTGTCGTCGACGTAGACGTCCGGCGAGACGGGTTTGGGAGTTTGCGGGCGGGTGGTGAACGGCCGGGGTTTTTCTCTAGACGGCGGTCGAGCCGTAGGGATTGGCCTGTTGGAGATGATGCTTGGCACTAGAGGTCTTTCTTCTTCTGTAAAAAAGGAGAGAAAAAAAAAGTTGAAACACAAAAATGGTCCTGAATTAATTTGTGTAGGCCAATGGGCCTGGTTGGGGATGACAGCTGGTCGAGCAACAGATCCTAAGGCTGTCCTCAGTCATAATAAGCGGCAATCGAGCAGTTGCTCCCACCCAGGATTGGATGTTTCCCCTCCTCCACTAACGACTAGGGCGAAGGTGGAGCCAGCTGGTGGCCAAGTGCCTAGTGGGACAACAGCAGTAACTGCTTTAAGCCCCGAGTACATAATATGTACTGCCGCTGCTGTATATATTATATACAGCAGCGGCGACAATGAGGCGATAGGTTTGTTCCAGGAGCGACAGCCGTCGACAGGAGCATGCGCAGTAACTCAACTGCTGTTCCAGGTCGCTCAGCCATCCGAAAGCCGTCAATTTGGGCTGATCCATGAGGAGCTCTGACGCCTTCAGCTTGATATCCATAGACGTTCAAACTTGAAGAATTTAGATCAATATTCTAGCCCTTTGACAATTTTCAAAGTGCCACCTAGTGACAACCCATAGAACTAGCAGTAGAAAATTTAGAATGTAAAACAAAAATGATGATGCGAGAATTTCACCCCAGGAGTTATTTCGAAAGCCTGTAGGTACCTAATCAGCCAAGCTCGCTGATCACAATGAGACCTCACAGCCGTCAACAGCAGTTGGCCTATCCTGGAGCAAACCTAATAGCCACCTGCAATCCTTACGCCTTCAGCCCCTACTGAAGGTTCATGACCAGCCCCAGTTGCTCTTTTATAACCAAATATCAAGATTCAAAGTTGACCTACCAACACATGCCGGAGGGGCCTTGTCGTATTTGCCGTTGTCCATGCAAACTATCTGTTTGGGTCCGACAAGTTTGTATCTCTTGTTGACGCAGTTATATTCCACAACGGTACCAGCGATCGTGACGTTGTTGGACAGGAACATTTCTCCATTAACGACTACAGGAGGTTCTCCACACAGTATTGCTGTAAAAATATTCGTCATATTAGTACGTGCCTAAACACCAATATTCATTCGTGACGCAACACTCACGTTGACATCTCGGGGGAGGCCCGTCCCACCGCTCATCGAGATCACAAATGAGCTGAGCTCTACCGGCCATCTTGTACCCTTCGTTGCACCCGTACAGCACCTGGCTGAGATACCCGACAGTGCCGTTGAGCAGCTGGTAGTCACCGTTGCTAATATCAGCGGGGAAACCGCATTGGATACCTGTAAAGACGTTCAGTCATAAGCCAACGCATTGTTAAAATTGATTGTTTCGAGTTTGAGCGCTCACGTTTGCAAACAGGAGGAAACTCGTTGTAGAATCCAGTTGGCAAGCACTGTCTCGTTTTGGGGCCAACAAGAAGGTGACCGTCGTCACAAGTGTACTCCACGGTAGACCCAACGTTATAGCTGTCAGAGACCATTGTGGAGTTGGGAGGTTGTTCTGGACTACCGCATGCTTTGGGCTCTGGACGAAAAAAATGCCATTTAAGAAAGTGAAGTTAGTAAAAACTCACAAAAAACGGCATAAAACTTACGGTGTTGGCATATGTAATTGATTTTGGCGTTACAGTTGGTGTCGGACCAGAGCCAGCCTTTAGAGCCATCGTATCGAGCGCAATCTTCATCTCCTCCAGGGAGGTTCCAGAAGGACACTGTCACATCTTCGCCGTTGATCCATTTCCAGTTGTTGCGATCGGTATGGTCCCTCACTGCTCCCATCCAGTACTGACTGCTGGTGTCGCTCCTGACGACAAAATGACATTATAGACACTGGATCGGGTTTTCTGTTTTTGGGTCAGGCGTTCCGTTAGGCTACCTGTGACGTCTCCAGAGCTCCCAACTGATGAACCCTTGAAGAGCGGGGTTGCTTTCGTCTACCAGGGTGCCGCCTCGGTTTCGGCAGAAAGACAGGGCGTCTCTCAGATTGAGCGGTTGCCTGTTATAGAAGATGTAGCATTTCCCGTTGTAGGTGGCGGTGCTGCCCGGCGGCTGATCCCTGAACTGGGGGCACCTCTCGATGGGAAGAGCCTGAAATCATGTCGTCTTAGAATTTGGCAATAGAAACGACCTTGCTGAGTCACCATGTACCATCATTACCTGGTCCGTATAAACAAACGCTTCACAAATGGACAACTGATTGGCATTCGAAGCAGCTTCGAGGTGAACGCTGACGAAAGCACCAGGCATCGGCGGATTACATGGTAGGAATAGTGGTTTGCCTGAAAATAAGTGGCATTACTTCGTATATCTACTACAACGTTCGGCAGAGCCTCTAATTTAACGTTACCTACCTTCCTCCAAATAGCCAGTGAACCTGTTGCAGATAGGGTTTGTAGCGAGGTCCGGCCGGTTGTTACCAACTCGCACCACAACAGTAGCTGGCTTATTTTTTCCTGAAAATTTTTAAATTCACAAACATGAGCATAATGGTTATGGATCGAGAACAAATTTGTAGCGGTCCTTCTTCCACATAACATTGAATGGAATTTCCATTTTTTTGGAGTTTGGAGGCACTTTGAACATTTCATTGAAAAACAGAATAAAAATGAACCTTACAGAATAAAAATGAAGAAACTTTCTTCAAGAAAGAGACCACGAAAAGTAAACAAACTTCATGCGATGAAGTTCATGGTCGTGTTAACGACGGATGGTACACCGCGCTGCCAGACGACTTCCCTCGGAATTCCCTACGGACTGGTTAAAAATCCCTTTTTTCACTACAAAGTCCCTACCATGTTCAAAATTGCCCTACGCTTTAATTTTGATTGGATTAAAATTTAATACCTACATCAGATATTAAATATTAAATATTGATCAGATTGATAAATATTGAATCAAATGTTTATTTCTTTGACATCTAAAATTGATGATGATAATCTACATCTATAAAAATGACTGCCAAATCTGTTTGAGGAATCACTACCTAAAAACCAGTTGAGTGTTTGGCACCAAATTTTGTGAGAATGTTTGGGATGCATTGTAGATGGTTTTTAAGAAGTTTCTACGAAATCGGTCGAGCCGTTAATGAGATAATGAATTCCAAAATCTGTCGGTGTAATTTCGCAGTTTAATCTGTAGAAACTTCTTAAAAACCATCTACAATGCATCCCAAACATTCTCACAAAATTTGGTGCCAAACACTCAACTGGTTTTTAAGTACCTAGGTAAGTAGTGAGTCCTCAAACAGATTTGGCAGTCATAAATAGTTAAAGCAATATCGATAGAAACTTATCGATAATCGAAGTTCATCCCTAATTTGGCTCCGTTCCGTTTACTAAACGGATGCAAGTAAACGGCGTTTAGCTGTATTTCGTGAATTTTTCATTGAGATTTATGTACTGCGCGGCTAAATAATTGAGTTTGCATAGTTAGTGAGACCGTATTTTACACATTTATGAGTGACAGAGCTATTTTTATAGTCAACTGATGTTATTTCATGCATTTCCAGGGCTGTTTACATCCTTGTAAAAATGACCGTTTCGGAAACGTGTCCCGAACGACGCTCAGGTAGGTTCAGTACTACTTAACTGAATCAGTAGTTTAGTCTGTGGTTCCAGGACCTACCTGTAACGATTTCCGCTGGGGACCCATCCATGTAGTTCCTACATTGTAATGTCATAGTTTACTGTACCATACCGCCTTTCGAATCTCAGAAGCTACGAAATCTTACGTTTAGTTACCTACGTGCTACCTTTTCAGGGGAAGAGGGAATGACCATAAGATTGACAACTTACCGCAACACGGTTTGCCGAAGTCCAGCCTCACCAGCTGGACCATGTAAGGCTCCAACAGGTTGACGTACCACCAGGGCACCCTTTCCGGCCTGGTTAACGTGCAAGTGTCCGGCTTGAAAAAGGAGCTCGTACTTCCGTCGATGGCTTTCTGCGGCACGCCGCCTCCCTCGGAGCTCACTTGCATCGGCGCTTTGCCCGCCGCCACATTCAGCACTGAAACACAAAGGAGACACAAGTTGACAAATCTGGACGTTGTATACAGTGAGTATAGTAACTATTAGGTAGGTACTGTTAATTAACTAAGAGCGCTATTTGAAAGCTATTTTACCAAAATTGGTCTCAGATATGCTCTGAGAGGCTGCTTTAAGGGTGAGAAACTCTAAACCTTTCTAATATTACGTTCAGTTAAACATCTACGCCCGTTCCTAGCCAGAAAAAGGCTTTCAACGTGAAAAAAGAGCCCATTCACTCTTTGAAGGGCGTGAGAACTTTCACATAGGGACAAATTTCCTGAGCCTGAACTGTAATTATTGAAAGTGAACGATTTTCAGGGTTCGGCTTACATCATGCTCATTTATCTACGTTTACCTCGGTATGATAAGGTGTAAAAAGGTGAGTACGCTTAGCCTTGAGCTGCGGTTTTGGTGCACTGTTGGTTGTGCAGCTCGGCGAATTACCTACTTCTGGGTGTGGCATTCGAGTTTCGCAGTTTACTGGAAACATCCTTGATTTTCTGCGGTGTGAAGTGACGTTTTTACGGGTTTCTAGCTACTTCCCAACCAACTCGTCCGCTATTCCGTAGTGTATAAAAACACAGCTTAGGTGGTTGTTATTTTTTATCTTTCTCCTCTAAATTTCCAAATAACGATCAAGACATGTCCACGTCAAAAATCACGTTTTCAGTGCAGACAAAAAAGACGTGTAAGGTCCTCTTGAGAAAATATCATTCAAAGCTGAGAAAGTGTTTCCGACAAAGCTATCCTTGTAAACTCACTGCCGGATCAAGGATGCGAACATCAAGGAAAACACAAAGCCGTTTGAAAAATTCCACCACCCCTTTTTTTTTGTCGAGGAATGACGAGCCTCTCTGTCATCGGTCCTTTATTTTCCGAGCGTAGAAAGTGTGCCATACGTTACAATGAAAAATCACAATAGACCACCTTGCTGGTGGGGGGCTGAAGTAATTAATTTCTCTTCTATTAGACACGATTGGGATATGCCGTTTTGGTATGGAAAAATATAAACACAAAAGAAGCAATTTCGTGGAAGCTGAAAGCTCAATCAAGTCTACTGATGCGTTAACGAGTGAAAATCTCCATAAGCTATAGTCGTCAATAAGCCATCAGAGATTGTCAACAAAAACAGCATATGTATATAAACTCGGGCTTCGCTAGGAGCTGTGCCGTTTGATCCCGAGGATATTTTCTGCTTTGGGTCTACTGTCAAAATTAAAATTACATACCTGCTTTCGCAGAGTAATTCTGAAAATTCCGAACCGTTCGGCGCATGCGCAGTAGGGCCTTTTGCGAGGGTGGGGGTACATCCTAATTCTGATGCTCTAGAGCATTCGCAGCTGCCAACGCAGAACTCGTTCGGAATTAGGGATGCAAAATCGGTGGTCAAAAATCGATTTTGACAATCGATTTTTAATCGGACGTGAAAATCGATTGTACCAATTAATCGGGCCAAAAAATCGATTTTTATTTAAAAATCGATTTTACGGACAAATAAAAAAAATTATCATTCATTAAAAAACCAGCATGTAATTAAATATTTTACCTACCGAAATTTAGGTGGTTTTTATGCAAATTATTAAAGAAAATATTTGAACTGTAACTGTAATAATAATAATTATTATTATAATACATAATAATTATTGTAAGACACCTTTTTCATAGTAAAAGTATAATTAGGAAGTTGGGGTGAGCCAAGTTTAATAAAAAATCAAACAAATTACGTACAAGGTAGGCACTTGGAACACTACACTTAGAAAAAGTAAATTTCGGGTACACTGTTCAAAAATAATAATTTGGAAAGAGTGTCGCCTTTCAACCTGTTGCGCTCCTAGGTGAGCATCACGGAATAGAATTCTATTCCGTGGTTGAGCATGAGACCTGCCTTAGAAAAAAGCCTCTCGCTCGGGACTGACGTAGACACCGAGGTTACGTACTTATTAGCAATAATTGCAAGTTTGGGAGAGGCAGGTTTCATGTTTCCCAGTAAGCGAGGGGGCATTTTTTGAGGTCATGTTATATTATATCCTTCTTGTGGGTCTCCTGCATAGGTACACAAAGAGTAGGTACAATACAGAAAACAAAAACCGATTTCGCAAAAACAAAAAATCGATTTCACCAAAAAAATCGATTTTTGGATAAAAATCGGTACAATCAATTGATTGCAAAAAATCGGAAATCGGAGGTAAAAAATCGATTTTTCGATTTAATCGAAAATCGATTTGCATCCCTATTCGGAATAGATTCCGGCAGTTCTGATTATGATTTAGGGCAGGGTGATGTGTGCATATGGACTCCTGTGCGCCCAACTTTCTTATTTCAAAATTTGGAATAAGAACTATTTAATAGTAGCTTCATTCTTTACGTATTTCGTATACCTATATTTTTGGATTTTCAGTCAATGTTATTTCTTCCCCACTTGACGGCCAAGCAAAGCAAGGCCCCCTCAGATGCTGGGCTGGCCAGGGACAGGCTTCAAGGAGACGATCTCGCTAATTTCAGATACATTCTGGAATTTTGAGTATTTACACCACCGGTGGGATTGCAGTGGAATTCCTACACATTTATAATCGGTTAATACAAATCCTAAACCCATTATTTGTACGTTGTGGATATTCTAGGAATAGTTTTGACTGTAGTGTGTCATATCGTGTTGCAATCTACAGATTGGTATGATATGACCTAGTAGCTTCTCTAATGGGATGATGAAGCACTAGGGAGTTTAATGCGACTGAAAAGCCTTTGGAGGTCGATTTCAACGCGTAAAATCCGGTACGGCAGCTGTCGGTGTATTGAACTCATTAGGTGATGATATTGCTCTGAAATTCTCAGAATTATATTTTTACATGTACAAGTTTCTCTCTGGTTCCTGATCGAAGCGTCGTCCTTTTTCCAGGACCCCCCGCCGGAGTCGTGACGTTGGAGGACAATGGGGAAATTCGTCGGTGCCCTTTTTAAAGCTCGTCGCGGCTTAGGTGGAAGAAGCACGTCCCCGGCTGGTACCCCTCCTGTGCACTTGCTAGAGGGAAAGTGAACCTTCTTGGCCAAGACCACCCGCCCCACAGGAGGTCAGGTTCACTGTCAGCTTCGGCGGCGACTTGCACCTTGCAAATTAATGGATTTACTGACGACAGGATGAAAACCGACCGTATGGCAAGAATTGGTTTGAGAATGCTCCTTGTCTTTACTATTTAAGAACACAACCGACGAGTCAGGCTTTTTGCAGGCAAAACCCTGTCGGTCACAAGCATGACGACTACCGCCGTATTAATGAAATATGGATTTTTCCGTCTGTTCGAACGTGCCGACAACCTGACGGGATGACTCGAAAGATTTTCTACCGGAGTCGCGTTCAGTGCCGGAGGATGACTCAGTCGGAAGCGTTCATTAGAAGGTTTCAAGCACTTGGCACGATGAAAATGAAGAATACCCTCCCGAGGAGTGCGGTTTTGGCTGTGAAAACGGACTTGAAGCCCCGTTACGTCCCAGTGCACCGTTTCGTGTCCCCTTAATCCCACCTTTTACGAGGGCCAAATAGTTGTTTCCGCGGTCCTCCGTGGGAGTTCCGCTGACAGGTGACTCCGGATCTCGCTCCTGAGATAGCTTTGCCCAACTTCAACCAAATCTGGTGACTGCTACGTCGAACTTGCCAATTTCGGGAGCCGCCCAAGTGTGAAACGACCATTTCGCTTATTAACTCAAAATGAATTGTCACTTTCTAGAAAAAGAGCCGCAAAACAATGGACGCCCTCCTCTGGCGTTGCGGTCGCAGCATATTTCAATACCCCAGGAAGCGATGAGGGCGGAAGCTGGGTTTGACAGACATCATTCATAATCTCCCGGACCGAAATTGGCCCATTGTTTTCGGACAGTCCCTTTCGCACGATCTGTATGCCGCACAAGAAAATGAACACGTAAATCTCGAACGGGAAAAAAATCCGAAGCCCTCAGCCTCCCAGGCGTTGCACAACTTCTGGAAGTCTGGTTCCGATAATGTCGTTGAAGGTCAAGAATAAATAACGATTTTTTTTTCTCAATCGAGTAAACCGGTCACTTTCTCTAGTAGCTTTCTATCCGTTTTTTGTAAAAAAACTCCAAAAAAATGGCCCATTCCCCAGTATCTTTTTTGGGTTAAACTTTTGTTTCCTGTCACATTGAGAGCTTTGTGGTGTTTCCCATTCAAATGAAGTGTGCACAAACAAGCAGCTTTTTCAAGGGCCCCTCCGTTGCTGTTTTGTGAGTTTAATGAAATTTCAATCTTGTGGAGGTTGTTTTGAGATGCTCGACCATTTAACGGAATATCCCATTCATAATTAATTATTATTAGTAGAATCGGCATGTGGGGTTTACATTAATGTGTGGAAGTGGCGAATTGAGTTTTGATGGGTCTTTAAAAGATTCGAATTCATTAGCTCTAATATGAGAATGCAATTAGCGGCTGAATGTTTCAGTTTCATTAGCAATAATATGAGAATGCAATTAGCTGCTAATTAAGGCATTTTTTTTTTTTCATTCATATATTCGCGGAAACCAAATCAAAACATTAATCTAATCGGAATTCGAACAACAGATTTTGTTGCTTTACCATCACGTTATCACCTATTCACGTTTAACTCGGGATTAAGATTGTATACTCTTGTTTGCCTATATTATCCAAAAGGTTGATGATACAGCTTTCTTGTGGCCAGTTTGTTGATCACCATCCAGCGATCAACAAGTAGGGTCATAAAAAAGCTCAAACGACCAATCAGTCGTTAGTGATAACTTTTGGTTTATTATTCTTGGAATAATACACTTGTTTTCGCGACGGGGGTCGACGACTCGGATCGGCCTCAAAATTTGACATTATCCGTTTCATGAGGTCTGCATTCTAAATCCGAATGTCCGTCCGCCGTCCGGGCCGATTTGGGCAGTAGGAATTTTTTTTTAATCTGAAATTTTGACAAAATACTTGGTTTACCATCTAGTTGTGCCCGCAAGGTTTTCAGTAGATCGCCTAAACCCGTGGGGCGCTATGGGGCTATGGGAGGGGTTTTTTTGAAGGTTTTTAGCTATGGGATCGAGTTAGGTGTCGTTTTCCAAGTATTTTTGGGCGTAGAACCCATTTTGGGGGGTCCCGGAACGATCCGATTTCACTGTGGCGATCTACAGGGCTTTCATGGGGCTAAAAATGGGATTTTTGAAGGATCCCAGGAGGTTAAATATTTTTCGAGTAAAAAATAAAGAATTTTTGGAAAAATAAAAAAAAATTTTTTTGGAACAAAAAATCCAAAAAACAAATTTCTTTTTAAAATAATATTTAATTATTTTTATATTATACAAAATTTTTTCATTGACAAATTTCTGCACAAGTAGAAGAAGTAACCTATATCAAAGAATAATAATGATTCTTCCTCTTCAAAATGTTTTTTTGATGACTTCTTCGACAGTAGGAATTTGAAGTTCCTGGTGTAACGGTATGCCTCTACGCATGCTCGTGGCACGTTATTTTGAAATCGCTGATGATCAAGATGGCTCGGAGCGGTGCAGCCCCACAATTGTGCACCATAGGCCCAGACTGGCTTAAGGACCTGATTGTATAGTGTTAGCTTGTTGTGGATTGACAAGGATGACCGTCGCCCCATTAGCCAATACAACTTCCGAAATTTGGTGGTTAGTTCCATCTTCTTTTTTTTTTTTTTTTTTTTTTTTTGACATGTACTTTCCACCGAAGCTTAGCATCGAGGGTCATGCCCAGGTACTTCGTTTGCGGGCGGTATGACTTTGTTGTTGAGTTGAACGGGTATGTACTCACATCTACGGTTTGTGAAGTCGACATTTATTTATTTATTTATTTATTTATTTATTTATTGAGAAACGGGCAGAGCCCAATTATACAAAAGTAATACATACACTCGTAGGCAGAAACACATAAATCACTAATTATCGTAGACAAAATTAGTCTATTTAATGGAAACACAACCGAATCGATGCATATGTAATTATGAATGGAGACCTAAATTACAAATAAATGGAAGTAAATGAAATGAACTTTATGGCGATCGGTAACACAGATAAAGAAGTCAAGAAGAAAGGAAAAATTCGTGGAGCGTACGTTTGAGGTGAGTAGGAGAGTAGGAGAAGAAGTCAAGATATGGTGGGGAGGAGGTGAGAAGGTTGGCAAGACGGGGGAGGCGACAAAGCGTACGGTGGTAGAGGTAATTGGTTGGCGAAAAGGGAACGTTGAAGGGGTGGGCAAAACGCGACGAAGGGCGCGGGGCTCGCAGACCCAGTGAGCGGAGAAGTTCGGGAGAATTGATGCGACCGTGAAGAAGTGCGTGGAGAAAAACCAAATCAGCTGACTGGCGGCGGTCGACAGGCCTCAGCAGATGGAACCGAGTAGTTAATCTCAGTGCGAGGAATGCCCAACTTATAGCCCAGGTACCGCAAGAATGCCCGGTGCACACGCTCCACCTGCTCAATGTGACAACTATAGAAAGGGCTCCACACCACCGACCCATACTCCAGGACAGGCAGCACGAGAGAGCGATAGAGGGTCACTAGAGCAGGGGCCTCGGTAAATTCCCTCGTGTTTCGCCTAAGGAACCCAAGGGCTCGCATACCGCGCAGGGCGACCTGGGATACGTGGTCAGAGAAGGTGAGCTGGGCGTCAAGCAAGATCCCAAGGTCACGAACTGAGGACTGACGAACAAGAGAAGCTCCGTCGAGTTGGTAGTTGCAAATGATAGGCTCGACAGTGCGGTGGAAGGTGGTGACCGAACACTTTGATGGGTTTAGCTTAAGGCCGTTTTGGCAACACCAAAGGGACAAAGCGTCGAGACAGTCCTGGAGGGGGGAACAATCAGACAAGTTGCGGATGGGACAAAAAATCTTGAGATCGTCGACATGTACCGATTTTGCCTCATTCATTTGGATCCTCCACTTTAAAGTCCAGCTGTGCAGTCTCTTGATTGACCTTTGTAGTTTCGAAATTGATTTCAAGTTGGTATCGCCGACAGCAAGGACTGCAGTGACATCTGCAAACGTCGCTATGGTATTCTCTCTTTCTGGAAGGTCTCTGGTGAAAAGGACGTACAGGAGTGGGCCCAGTACTCTACCTTGCGGTACTCCAGCTTGAATCTTTCGAGCTTTCGAAAACGCATCTTCTTGCTTGATCCGGAAAAATCGGTTTGAGAGGTAGGACTCTAGCAACCTTGAATACGAGGCGGGAAGTATTTTCTGAGTTTACAGTTGAGTCCTTCGTGCCACACTTTGAGTCATAACTGGGGATGAGGAGGATTGGTTTAAAAAAAAATTGATTTTTTAAATCGAATAAAAGTTGAATCTATTCTATTTAATTCTATTTAAAAAATTGTTTGTAAATAATCTTTTTTTTTTCATTGCTAAAAAAATTTAAAGTTTAAAGTTCATAAATTAATAGAGGCGTTCAGTTGCAAAACATGATAAGTCCATTTTTTCGGAAATCGAGTGTGTGTGTGTTCCTGAAGGTTTGAATTCTTGTGAGAGTTGAATACTTGTCCTCCACATTTAAATTAAATGTTTTTCTTAAGTAAGTTTAAGTACATAGTTTTTATTTCTTTTTTAGGGAAAAAAATAATATTTACGTACATTCATTTTTAATCAAATCCTCGAGGAAATAGATCATATCCTAAACACCTCTTGTCAAGGAAATGGTATCAACTTAACTCCACTTGTTCCGCCACCTCGAGGCGACTTGCAGATACTTCCTCAAGATATTTCAACCGTTTTGGACCCTGCCCGTCGTCATTTCGACCCCTTCACGCCAGGCAGATTTGAAACTGGGTTGGCTTCTAGCTTGTTTTTGTGGTCGGTCGCTCCCTCCAGTGCATTGCTAAAATAACGGGATGACAACTTAAATATGAGATATGTAAATAATCGCGTACCTACGAATTATACCTGTCATGGGGTGACTATCAGGAGTAGAATCGCCAGATTGATCTACCGGAGGACCATTTCCTGGTGGTAACTGTTATGTGTAATGTTATACAATGAAGAACGGTAACATAGAATTCATTTAGCTATCCGTCCATCGTAAATTATTTATAAATTTACATCGACGCGAAGCAATTCGGATGCATAAAGTTTTTTCAGCTGAATTGATTTGAGTCCCGTAACCGGAAGGAGAAACCAAAGTCTAAACGCAGAGAGGGGGCTCACCTGTTGGGCCTGTTTTCATTACGATAAAAAGAAGAAAGGAATCCACTCCGGAGGACACAGTGACCCAAAACCCGAGTGGAGGACAAACCTCAATGGGTCGACGACCCAGTTGCCTTTCGGTTATGGATTATCATTCTCTCAATTTGACATCTTCACTTGCACTTCCTACAGTTCGATCTAGCGTTACAATTGTAGCAAGAGGAACAATGAATTGTGAGGCCGGAGGGCTCAAAACTGTGAGGGATTGAATCTAATGATGAGAAATTTACTTTGTATACAACGTGAACTTTCCTTTTTCCTTGCAGCTTTCGATTTTCTTTAACCCATTTCGATGTGAACTTGAGGAAATTCGGTATAGCGCTGGAAATCTGAGTCAGTGGGAGCCTGCGCATTATGAATCTCTGGACGTGGTTCACCTGTTGCCAACTTCGTTACATCCTCAAACATGGTCCCACCTCATTCGCACACCTCTGTTTCACCTTCCGTTCCCACCGTCGTCTGTAGTTTTTGCCGGCTAACCGCAACGGCCTCTCCTCTCTGCCTGTTGATGTAATGTTTTAGTTATAGGCCTGATGGTCACCACAGACGAAAGTTTTGCCACATAATGCAATGGGAAGGCAGTACTTCCATCGATGCGTGACTATCCGCTCGACCGAGTGATTCGTGTCAGTGGAATACGAGATGGGCAGGTGCTAAATCTTAAAAGTGGCACAGAAACATTTCCCTGTTATAAAATTAGATGCATAATTACTTTTTAAGGGTGCGCGGGGAGGGCACCACATTCTGAAGAGTATGGGACGCATTTCTAGCGGTATTTTGAGCGTGAAAAGGTCAAGGAAGTTTAGTGATCGTGCACGGGTTGAGTGTGCTCTGGAGGCCGGGACATGCAATGTTGCTGAGGTCGTTTTCTTCGTGGTTCAATTGGTGAGAGTTTTTCTGTTCCAGGGCATTTCAAAGTGAAGGATGTGGAGTGGGGCAAGGGATGAGTGGAGGTAGGGTTGGGTCGAATGGGTAGCTCAACCCTGTGGGCATCCAGGGGATGAAATTTACTCTACCGTACTTATCACCATCTCGATACTATGAACCTATGAGGGGAAGAAATTCTACCCTCTCAGGAGAATAAGCTCAGATTAGGGATGGGTGTCGTTAAAAAAAAGTTTGAATCGATTTTATATCAGACCTAGAAAATCGATTCTTAAAAAAATCGTGTAACCAAAAATTGATGTTTGAGAGAGTTCCCTCTATTTTTCGGTTTATTATTCTTGGAATAAAACACCTATGTAATCGCGACGGACGTCGAAAATTCTGATCGGCCTCACAATATGACATTATCTGTTTCCATCAGACGTAGATTCCAAAATGGGGCTACAAATGGGGCCTTTGCAGGATCCCAGGAGGTAAAATATTTTCCGACTAATTTTGGACGTATAATCCATTTTTTGAGGTCTGTAAATCTGTAATTTTTACACAAGCAACCTATATCAAAGAATAATAAACCCTTGTGTAAAATTTGCAGCGTTTTAAGTAAGAAGATGACTTAACATTGTCAAGTTAAAAGAAAGCTGCCCTTTACATCAAACACTCCCAAGTGAATTGATACCTACCAATACCTACTCAAGAGCCCAGTTCCTTTCTTTATTTGAAAGTGGATAGCATACCAAAATTACATTTAAGACTCGATTTCACCAAAATTCAAAACTGACATTTAATGCTGAATTGGCGATTTGATGAAGTGAAGGCTGCGACAACTTAATCTACCGTTTAAAGTTAATCTTGGTTTTACTCCTTGCTGAAACCAGTCCAGAATATGTAAAACGATCATTCTGTTTCTTGTATTTAGTACTACTACAAATTCTATCAAATGAGCATTGGACGCTTCTGCTCATTGTTTGCATTTAGATTGGTGGAATTTCCCAACGTTGGATTTGACTGGTCCACTCCATGGTTATATTTTATTACATCGGCAAAGCTATGATCCTAACCTTATTGATCCAGAATATTATCTCAGAGGTAGAATTTCGATTTTATCGAGAGTGACAACCGATTTAAAAATGCAATTCTTCCGAGTAATAAATCGGTTTTCTTGAAAAATCTGGTTTCGATATCCATCACTACCTTAGATGGAGCTGAGAACAAAGGTTCCTCATTAGACCCATCGTCGCTGTCTTGTCCGACTCTCCCATACATGACTTTGGAAAAACTGCGAATTTTCGAAGAAAACCACTGGTTTGTGGCTGGGGGCGCCTGATATTGTGGCCTCTCATTCTAATTAGCTGGCCCCTCGACGACTCTGTTAAAACGAGGTTTGATTCGTAAAAAAATTGTTTATCTTAACAATAACTACTCTAATTCAGCTCCTGGAGAAGCTCCTACAAATTTTACGAGGAGGCATACCTATAAATTTATGACTATCAAAGCAGTTTTAGCTCGTGGGGACCTGTCTTTTAAATATCGACCTCAACATTGCCCCTGCCACCGGAGCACGTTCCTTTCAATATATTATATTCCACAAAATGTTTTTAATTTTCCACAAAAACTGGTCCTTCGTCTTCAAAATGCGGAGCCATCCAGCGTCACCTTAACTTAGCATTAAAGACACCTACAAGGGAGGTGAAAGCTGCGTTGATGGAAGCTGTAAAATATCTGGTCTCAAATCAAACCGCTACAGCTGAGTTTTCTTAATCACAAAGCGAACAGTCATTGCTTCAGTGAGCTTGGAGCAGAATCTTTGGCGGTCTTGACATGTTGACCAGAGAGAATATTGTGGTGCCTGCTGTGTTGACACTACCAGAAATTCCTTCCGAGTCAAAAGGGCCTTGCCCCCTTTGTTTGTTTAGGCCGGCGATATCCAACTGTTCCCGGACCTTCGTGAGGCTGAAGATGATTGATACCCCCACGGCTTTTTCAAGATCCTCCCTAATCGTGACCATTACTCACGCCGGAGCTCTGCCCTAAATTATCCTTAATGTATTTTTCGAAGTCCTTCAGGACCGGAAAAAAGCTCCAACTTGATTGTTATTAATGGGAGAAGGTTGTTTCAGGATCAACACGCCCATCAGGTTGACGACAGTTCTTGTCATCCAAACGCGTTTGTTATGGTTCTCAAAGCCCATAAAGCAAGATGGTGAATAGTTTCGTCTACTTCGAAACACTCGCAGGCATAATTAGACAGTAAAACTTTTGTTTGGAGGCAAACTGTACAAAGCTGGTTCAATTGCTCAAGTTATTCAACGGTACGTCCTGCACATTATTCCTTCTGTTCCCAAGTGAACTCCCATCACAAGAACCCTTTTGGGTTGAAAATTAGGACCAACACTTATGCAAAAGCTCATCACCAACACGGAAGATGTAGGTGAAGATTAGCGCCCCCTTTGTGTTTACACGGTTGGCAGATTTTTCAGAAGTGTTCCCGATGGTTTCATCTATAAGTGATTCAACGCTCCACGCTCAACAGCTCTCGCTTTTGGCACGTTACGAAACTTCGGCGGTTACGCTTAAAAAAAATACAGCAATGCTTGATTTCAAGTTTTATTTTGACTGGAAAATGTAAACGGAACCGAGTGGTGAGTTTGCAACCAGTTTTTGGAGTCAGGCTGTTAAAGTGTTTTTTCCTTGCGCGGTGTCACATTTTGCTTTTTCTCTCAATCAACTCGTATTTTCGCGAAGGGATTTAGATTGCTTTCGTAATTTGTATTTTGTTTCATGGCTTGTAGATCCCAAAAATGCTATATCCGTCCGCAGTACATGCTGTTTTAGGGAGGACGAATTTTTTTATATCGACCATTTCGGCAATATGCTCATTTCGTCTATCCAGTGGTGTGTGCCTGATTTACAGCACGTTCGCGCTAACCCGTGGGGCTTAAAGGGGCTACGGGTGGGGTTTTTGAAGGATTTAAGGTTAGGGGTCGGATGATGGACCTGCTAATTGTCTGTCCCTTCTCAATGGCCCCGTAGTTTGTCCAGAAAAAACATCATGCTGTGTTGCAAAACTAGCTCTAAAGACGTTCTAAAACGCCTGGCTCATCCTTTCACCGCCAAGCGATTTCCACGGCCATTTCTTCTTCTAGCCTGAAGGCCGTTTTGGAAGATTCAGCTGGCAATTACCTACAAATTCGCGCTGTGGTAGATAGTGGGAGTCGAAATTCTTTTCTAGCCGTGAAATATCTGAACAGATGGAGCTAGGAATGCAGTCCCCCAAAGAAAATTTCGTGCTTAGGTAATACCATGTTTGACGTCATCTAAAACCAAATCTTATGCAAAATAAAACCTAGATAGGTACTCAGATGCTCCTGTATATCCTGACGTCATGGTCGTTAGACCTACATAACACGCTTATCTTACCCGAAGCTACGGGAGGCCTTTTGTGGGGCTTTGGATAGGAGGTCGAAAGAGGTGTCCTTATCGAAGTAATTTTGGATCGGATTCCACTTACAGGACTTTGTGGTACTAAAAAGAGGCTGCAAGAGGGTTCTTGAGAAGGATTTAGGGTAGGGGTCGATTTAGGTGTCGTTTTCTAAATATGTTTGGAAACAGAATCCCTGCACGGGGGTGTAAGACTTCTCAGACCTAAGGTGGGGTGGTAACTTTAGGGATGTTTGACCCTTTTAGTAAAGTGAAAAAAAGTTGCTAAGGAGACCTTTTACGGTTTGTAATCAATTTTTTTGTTTCCTTTTTTTTGTTTTCAATTTTTTTAAGCCGGTTTTTGAAACCATAGTCAAATCACCGCAAACGAGTGGTTTGGTGACCACCGTCAAACGCGATTTTACAGCCGCTATTTTGTCGGCGTTTTTAGAACCATAGTCAGCGTTCCGACAGCTGACCACGCCGCTAAAATTTTGGCGCCTTGAACCTGCCGAATATTTTCCCTAGGTGAACTTTTTTCGTCATTGCGGGTTTTGACAACTCGTTTGTGAGGAAGGGGTTCACATTTCCCGCTTCTTCTGCCTTCAACATGTCATTATTTTGAGCGTTATTTGAGCGAAAAAAGTAAACAATTATCTCCATCTCTTTCTACCACTCCCCACCCTCCGCTCCGCGGAGTCCGCGGCGCGCCGTCTCGTCAGTCAGTTGTTCCTCGTCAACCAATGAAAGCGGTGGTCACGGCTCCGTAAAAATTTGACCCCAGGGTCCTGCTGTGGTTATCGTTTCGTAAAAATAGCGGCCCGTAAAACGGTAACTAAGGTTCAAAAAACGCTTATTCCGTTTTACGGCCGTCAGAGTCGTCTTTTACGGCCGTCAGAGTTAACTATGGTTTCAAAAACCGGTGCCAGTAACCTGTGTAGGTACATATTCTAACGCCCGGTGGAGCCCATAAATCGACTAATGACTGAAATATCTGGGAAAAACTGAAGGATGGGTCAATTATCCCTAGTCTCCCCTACTTTGGGACGAAGAACCCATTTTCAGGGGTCCCAAAATGATCCGATTTCACTGTGGGGATCCATGGGGCTTTCATATGGCTACAAGCTTTGAAGGACTCCTAGAGGTAGAGTTTCCGAGTAATTTTGGACATATGTATGTCCATGGATTATAATCCATTTTTCGGGGACCCTCAACTGTCCAAACACTGTAATACAGTGTTGTCCATTCCATATTATGCGAAGAAAACTTTTTTAAATACTTAATTAAAAATTATTTTTAATTAAATAAACAATTTTATATTGACAGAATTAATTTTGCTTCACATTATAACAAAGAATGATAAACCCTTGTGTAAAATTTGCATTTTTGTTTTATTATTCTTGGAATAATACACCTATGTTTTCGCGACGCGGGTCGACGACTCCGATCGGCCTCAAAATTTGACATTATCCGTTTCAAGAGGTCTACATTCCAAATCCGAAATGTCCGTCCGCCGTACGCCGTCCGGGCCGTTTTGGGCAGTAGGAATTTTTTTAAAAATCTGAAATTTTGACAAAATACTTGGTTTACCATCTAGTTGTGCCCGCAAGGTTTTCAGTCCGATCGCCCAAACCCGTGGGGCGCTCTGGGGCTATAATGGGGCTACGGGAGGGGTTTTTTGAAGGCTTTTAGCTACGGGATCGAGTTAGGTGTCGTTTTCGAAGTATTTTTGGACGTAGAATCCATTTTTGGGGTCCCGGAACGATCCGATTTCACTGGGGCGATCTTTAGGGCTTTCATGGGGCTAAAAATGGGATTTTTGAAGGATCCCAGGATGTTAAATATTTTTTGAGTAAAAAATACAGAATTTTTGAAAAAACACATTTTTGAACAAAAAAATCCAAAAAAAAAAGTTTTTGAAATAAAAATCAAAAAAAAAATTTTTTTTTTAAATTTTTTCATTGACAGAATTTAATTTCTGCACAAGTAACCTATATCAAAGAATAATAAACCCTTGTGTAAAATTTGCAGCGTTTTTCTTTTTGGCGAGAATGAGTCACGAAAAGCGGCGGTTTTTAGATGTCCGGTTTAGAGCATTCAAGTCACCTGCCGTTCACCGCACTGTTGGCTGGCATATCGCAATCTGTGACCTGCTCTATAATGATCACCAACGTTCCCGCCCCGTTCGTCAGGACAAGTGCGGCGACCTTATTAATTTCTTTTTCGAACGTTCCGACCCAATTCAAACGTGACGTTACGCAAAATGCAGGTTTTATCCGGTTGCAGTTCGCGCGCCCTTTCAAAATCGGACGGTTTTGCGCAAGGGAAGAAAATCCTCATTTTGCGTGGCTCCGAAGATGTCGCGAGGGAAATGTCGAAGTTTTCAGTGGGCAGTAAAAAAAAAGTCAAACTGCTGAGTAACATGAAAAGGTCATTCGAAGCGAAAGTTTCCCTTTTTTCAGTTGGAATGCGAAATGGCAAGTCACTTTGATGTTGCGTCTTCGGGGTGTGGAATTCACGGATTTTTTCTTTAGAAGGCCATAAACTTTAACGATAGTCTATCGCGATTGGACTATTACGGTGGGCGTATGACATAATGAACGATGGGAACAAGTATACAAATTGAAATACAAACTGTGCATTTCTTCTCTGAAATGAAAATGTGGGAGGTGTATGTTCTTTTGTTTCTTGATTCGTTGCATAATCCAAATTTTGTCAAAAAAAGTAGTTTCCCGCAACAATAGCCGTTTTCCGAAACAAGATGTATCTTGTATACACGCATGTATAACCAGTTCGGTATTTTGCGCGAGTTTTCTCACGGTCCCTATCTCACCCAGTTGGACAGCGCGGAAGTGAACAGAACACTGGGACGACCGATCGCTTCCCATAGCTTATCATAACAATGCCTTTTTAGCCAAACTAAACGTTCGAAAAAAAGGGAAGGTTTCACTTTTACTCGGAAGCGTTCCCAATTTTTTTACGTCAAAGATTTTTTTGTATGCTGAAATACCACAAGTATTTCCCGGTGTGTTTGCTGGAAAAATAATCGCTTTTCTCTGTAAGTGTTGCGGTCCAATGAATACGCTTAGAAAAATATGGCTACGTGACAAGAAAAGTGGAGGTTTTCCAGGTCATCGGATATGGCGATTTTCCTTGACAAAAGGGCTATACTTTGTTACTCAGATGTCTCCCTGAGGGAACCTCGTTTCAATGCTATTCAGCTTTATTCTTACATTGAGCTTATCTGACTCCCATTTGAGGGAAGTAATTGTAGGTTGCTTTCGTAAACTTGCTCACCTTTTTTTCTAGTGGCCGATTTCGTGTCCTACTTGGATGAATTGAAATAAATGTCAACATAATCAGTCTTTTAAGCAAATTTACAATTGTTACTCTTCGAGGGGTGCCTTATCTGGCCTGCAGTTGAAGTCTGTAAAGAGACTTTTAAAAAGGTTCCTTTCGGGGCCAGAAGAGCCCAGCGTAGAAATACGTTCATTTAAAAGGTAATCAAATTTTATTTTTGAAAATTTTACTGGAAAAACGAAAAAGTCACGTCTGTAAGTTTTTCAGCTAAATCGATGTTTTTTTAAATTGTAGGTATAAGTCTGGTATAGTCTGATTGCCCTAAACAAGACGGAGCTCGCTTGCAGAATGAGATTAGCTCCGCCCACTTAGTCCCTGCCCCCCACTCAATCACTGATGCACCTGCTGACGTCCCCTTCGACCTCCTGACTGCAGTTACCTGTGGACGGGGAGGACAGCTGCTGCAGGGGAGCGTCGAGTGTGGCGCAGTGAGGGCTTGAGGGGACAAAGTGGGCAGAGCTTATCTCATTCTGCAAGCGAGCTCCAGATTTTCAACACACTCCTAAATGCGTTTTCTTAGGGCAATCGATCTCTAGATTGAGAATCCTTTTTAATTTTTACCCTGGAATAATTTCCAAGGGAGTAATGCGACAATTTGGTTGGAATGAGCAGGTTGTGTAGCAAAAACGCGGTTTTCACTTCTTTTTTTTCTTATTTTGGGTTAAACGGTCTTTTTTTCACTTTTTTCGCGATTAATTTGTGTTAAATGGGATTTTCAAGTGCTTTTCCCCCAAGTTTTTCAAGTGGTCATGGCGTGAAACATACTCTGGACTTGTGGTTTATGCAGAAAACTGAAGTTCGTAAAAAGTGGATTGAGCTGGTTTTGATAGCAAAGCATCAGTTGTATTATATAACTATACTAGCTGACCCGGCGACGCGTTGCTGTCGCTGAAAGGTCCTAAATCTCGTCTAATGGTCCTAAATACACGGAATCTGAGTTTGCACCATCACAGGTGGTGAGATAAACTTTTGGCAGCCGAAAAACAGCGAAATTTTTGCACGTTTTTCAGTTTTTCGCCTCTAACTCGGAAACTATCCATCCTACAGAAAAAGTTATACGCTACTAAATGAAAGAGCATTAAATTCGCTATTCAAAACACTACATAATCATCAAAATCGGTTCAGCGGTTCAGCCACAATCGTTCGTCAAAGATAGGCTATTTTTACCAACTTTCGTCAAAACCACATGTTGGTCACAGTAAGACCGCTGTAACTTCTAAACAACGGCCCAAATCGAAAAAAGTTATGGAGTCAAAGTTGTATAGAATTTAATTTCTTGTTAAATTCCGTCTTCGACGGCTTATTTACGTCACCACCAGAAATGTTATGAACATTTTACACCATTTCGAGAATCTGGTAATTTCCTTTGGAACGGGTTGATTTAATTTATTTATTATTTATTCATGATTATTCATGATTATTTACTTATTTAGATCTTGTCTATATCTATAAAAATGAATCAGTATTTTGTTGCTGATCGCATAACTTGAGAACGGCTGAACCAATTTGGATAATTTTGGTCTTGAATTATTTGTGGAAGTTCAGAGAAGATTTAAAAGGTGAAAACTGATGACCAAACTCTTCCTTCATCGCGAACGGAGCTTTTAGTCCAGTAAAATTAGGCCGAAAATGGGGAAGAAATCGGAATAATTCGGACCGAAGCGGAAATGATTTTAATAGTTGATGGAAAGCATGTGGAAAGAATTATTGAAAATAATGTTCGTATTTGTTTAGCATTTGAAGTAATAACAGCATCTCTCAGAGTGTCATCCCAATGACCGTCATTCACTAACAGTCCCAAACGTTGACAGGCTTCTCTATATGTGCCGCACAAATCACCATTAACAGTTCGCAGATGTTGTAATTATGTTGGGCCACGAACATTGATTTACAGTAGACGCAAAAAAAAAAAAAGATAATTAAAAACCTTCCTTAAGCTTTTGCGAACATTATAAAAAAAAATTATTGAAATTGGTCCAGCCGTTCAAGTTATGCGATCAGCAACAAAATACTGATTAATTTTTATAGATATAGATTATAGCTTTAACTCCATGATTTCAATTCAAAAATACCCATAAATGCCGGCCCACTGGTTTCAGTGTGTTAATTGCAGCAATGCATAATTTTAACGAGTGGGGCCCTTATTTTTCCGTTCACTAATCCCTTGAAAATGTCGGAATTTCCCATTCACGTCTCCAAGAACTCAGAAGGTCGCTAATTCCTTGCGTTGACTGACGAGATTTTGAAAATTCCGTAAGAATTTGAAGGTTGTTAAGTGATTTTTCATTAAATTTTGATGACTCCAAAAGCGGCCTGACGCGTAGCAAGGCTGGCTAACTAGCATCTTGCGGATCAGTAAAATTTACTGATCCGCAAGATGCTAGTTAGCCAGCCTTGCTCGTTATTTAATAACGAGTGAAAATTGGAACGTCACGTTATCGCCCAAACCCAGAATTCAAAATTTGAATTAAATTAAATTTTATTTATTGATTATTTTATTTTTTCTAAGGCGCTATAAATAATGGAGAGGAATTTTCTGCTATGTTGACCTGACATTTCCTGGGTCAACGCTATATAGTGCGCCCCTACCTCCAGAGTGCTCTGAACCTCATCCCATGAAGAACCAATTTAAATAATAAGCTCTTGTGTGGAATTTGTTGCGTTTTTCTCAAGTGACCAATACCTATGTTCTCGATCGGTTCCATCAACGTCTGTCGACACATTGCTCGATAAATCACGCATGATTCAGAATCTTCGCTCTCCCCACACGAGCCCCAGTTATACACTTTCCTCCCGCCCCCGGATGCCACAGAACTTTCCCCAGAGCCTCGGGACTGAGTCATCTGCAACATCCTTCAAGCCGACCCGGACATTTTCATTACGTCAAACCCTTTAGTTTTCAGAAGAAATTTCGTCAAGTTGTCACCCGGAAATTTACATTTCAAGGCTGGGTCACATTTTGCTTAGTTATCGGGGATCTGGTTTAAATCAGGCTGATATTTATGTGGTTTCAAGAGGTGGAACTGCTTTCTGCTTGGCTGAAGACGATGAAGATCAAGGGCCACCAGCACATGGTATGTTTCGAGCCCTCCCCTGTAATCACTTTTTTTTAAACCTAGACCCTCTATTACAGCCATGATAGGGAGGAGCACATCGATATCATGTAGTAAAAAAATCTCGTCTTCATGCTCTACAAGAACGCTATTGAGAAGGCGATGCTTTTGACGGTTAAAACTCTTCAACTCTTTAAGACAATTAGTTCAAATCGTACAAAATTTCTTGATGTACTCATTTCTTCCTAAATGGCCCACACAACTGTTGCCATTATCAGATAACTTCAAGATCTCTCGGATTCTTTTACTCGTTATCCTGCTTTCTCCAAACTTTTACAAGACTTCCAACGCCGAGTATCATCTCTAACCGACCATTAAAGTTGCCCATCATGACCGCCCTGAGGAATGTGGAATGTTGAGGCAATTCTCCCCCGAAACAGCGTAGTTTTCTTCCTTAAAACCTCTCCACGTTCTAAAATGCACTGAGCGTCCCGTTTATTCGGAACTAGTTTAAAGTTACGTCTCAAACGAGTTGCCATACGGCCTCTTGTGTAATTTGAATGGCGGCCCTTATGAATAACCGTATGGATGGATCAGGATGCCCGGTTACGAACTTATCCAGCGAATTCACTGCTGCAGCAACGCAGTTACGCAAATTGAATCAGGTCATGATGTTAATGCTGCATGATTATCCTATTCGAATAACGACCATCGCTGTCATGGAGTCCCAATGTAGGCCGATTATTCAACCGAGCTCGACATCTCAGTTTAGATCAATGTTGTGACTCATCATGACATGATAGTAGTACACATTGTGTACTACTAATAAAGGCTGTTTCTGCATGTGTCACATGATTGGTTTGGGAGCGGAGTTGAGTAATAGACCTTTTCCAAGCGGAAAACTGCGAGGCGCATGCGCGACGCGGGAGGTTTCAATAAGGTTTCAATACGCAGGTTTTACTCCAAGCCCTTTTTGTTTACCTTGTGTTTGCTCACTGCACTGGATTTTTCAACTGTGTTTCAACGTTAAAACCGTTTAAATTCCGTTAAATCATAATGACTCATTGCGTGTACGGAAACTGCAATAGCGACTCGCGAGTGGGTAGACCCGGATTCGACAGCACCATGAGGTTTTATCCCTTCCCACAACCTTGTTTACAACTGCGGGAAGCAGCCTTCCTGTCGAAGGAAGACGAAAATAAGCACGTCAAACAATGCAAAAAATGCCTTTTGTGTGCGAAGTGGATGAAGAACTGTCGCCGAGAAGATGAGAGATTCCAACGTGTTTCGTACATTCGCCCAAATTTCCGTATTTGTTCAAAACACTTTGCAGAAACGCCGGCAAAAATGGATTTTGAAAAGTTTTTCCCTGTATCGACGGTTCCTAAGGTAATTATTGATCCTAATACCAACACTAACCTCTGTAGGTAGTACACATATTACGTTGGGCCGATATCAGGTCATCGACGTCGCGATGGTCGGCATGTCGACCACTTTGCCGACATTGGTGGAAAGTCGCCGGGCCGCCTTCGGATAGTAGACAACTGAAACAGTTGTTGTTACTATGCGAAGGCGGTCGATGCACGACAACAGCTCGACCGACCATCACCCGACGATGTTGTCCCAACGATCTGCCGGATCCCATTCTGATGAAATTCGGGGCATTTCCTGTATCACAAAACCACCACCAAGATCCCCCCTCCCCCAAACCCCCTTTTCTGTCCCGAATTTTCTCAAAATGGTTTAAATCGTCCCACGAACCCGCTAGGGCGGCCACCGTGCCGTTATTGTCCCACCACCTCGGAAAGGGGTAAATGACAGCACAAGAAATGTTTTGATGAATAAAATATGAAGGTGGTACTTCACTAGACATTCTACAAATTCGCGCAAAATTGGGGTCATAAAAGTTAGGTACCTACCTGAAAAGGTAACAGAAAAACAACAACCAAAAAGTATCACTGTGGGGCCAAAATATAACAATAATTATTTCGTTAAGAATGTCTTGAGGGGACCGTCAAGACTTGACACAAGACGTGTCAAAAATTTGCGTCCTGTGTACGTGGTTCATATGCCAACCGCTGGTCCGGTAATGACGTGATACCGGGAGCAATCCTTTCTTCAATAATTATTATTGGAATCAGAGTTGCAGACGATCGGTCGGAAACCTGCTAGATAACTTTCCTTCGTTTCACGGCACCCCCAAAAATCCCGAGATGAACATCTTTCCGAGGTGGTGTGACAAAAACCGCTGGGGGATGCTCGCAAGGTGGACGCCCCAGTGGACTGGTGGGACGATAATAATTATGCAAATTATTTGCAAAGGTACTTGCAGTCGTAGGTACCAGAGTTGGGCAAAAAGTAGTTCTGAAACTAAAACTAAAAACTAAAACTAAATTAGTTTCAAAGTGGAACTAAAAACTGAAACTATTAGTTTCAGTTCGACTTTCGAAACTAACTTTTGGAACTACATTAGTTTCATTTTCAACTGTTGAAACTGAAACTAATTTAGTTGCAAAAGTTAGTTTCGAAGTTGCGAATAAAAACTAAAGTAGTTTCATCTTTTATTCGTAGTTTCGGAACTAAAAATGAAACTAATTTTTTTCCTCGCGTTTTTTACTGATTTGAAGGGGATGTGTGTTCGTGTGTGTGTTTCAACGAAATGTGGGTGATGGGTGCGAACAAGTTCTTTTTTCCAGGGTCGTAGAAGAATAGATTAAAGTTTGCTCCCCTCCCCACCACTTTGAGTGGAACATCAAACGTTTTCAGAAACGTATCGAAGAATTGAGGGTGATGAGTCATTTATTATGTCTGGAGGAAAAAAATTGCGAGGAAAAAAAATGTCTGCGAGGAAAAAAATTTAGTTTCATTTTTAGTTCCGAAACTACGAATAAAAGATGAAACTACTTTAGTTTTTATTCGCAACTTCGAAACTAACTTGTGGAACTAAATTAGTTTTAGTTTCAACAGTTGAAACTAAAACTAATTTAGTTCCAAAATTAGTTTCGAAAGTCAAACTAAAAACTAAATTAGTTTTTAGTTTCACTTTCGAAACTAAAAACTAATTAGTTTTTAGTTTCAACTTTAGTTCAACTAAATTTTTATTCGAATAATCCCAACTCTGGTAGGTACTTACAGTCGCAGCAGTATAGACCTTTTCATCAGCGCGCATTGCGCATGCGCCATTACTTGTTATCATGTCAATGTTATCACGTGTTATCAACACGTCGGACCAACCTCCTTTGTTGTCATATTATGACACGAGCATCTGGCTGAGAGCATTGAGCTTTTTCCTTCGTTTCAAGTCGGTGTGTATTACCCACGGCTGGTTGAATACACTGTAACGGTCAGGAGGCGTGGCCGCCGGGGAATCCCCAAGGGAAGTGACGTCGCGGGATCCCCAGACAGTCCGAGATTCCTATGCATTTAGGGTGTAACTCAGCGCTTTTTACGTTTCTCGAATTTATTTTCCCTTAAAAATGGTCTGTTGCGCGATCGTGGGGTGTTCCAACCACGACAGGCACATGAAGGTACACCGTCCAATGTTTTCCACGAAGCAAAGAAAATCGTATGAACAATGCCCGGATGGTTCAGCATTGGGATACTTCCACAGACAATACATAATATTTGCACCCAAATTCCGCGAAATATAAGTGCTCCAATTTGAGAAACATCATTGTTGATAAAGTAGGTAAAGAGCATAATATGATATTTAATATCCTAATTTTATTAGTGTGGAACTCCGATTTAGTTTTGAAACCCGTCAAGCATTAGCTCAACGCAGGGCGTCTGTAGAAGTGGTGACTCCGTGACGTCACAGCCCGGAGCACTGTACTCTGTGGCCCGGAGTCTCCGTTTCCTGGCCCCTACCGTGTATTCAACCAGCCGTGGTACCACCTACTTATCCATGTCGGGATTAGTGCCATACAACTTGGATGGAAGTAGCGTTCCCGGGGTGCTTCTCCCCCTATTCGTAAAAATACTTCGTTTATATCTTTATTATTTATTTTCGTTTATATCTATTTCACAGCGAATTGTCATTTCATCAAAATAATATTATGATCTTTCTCAGGGCTTCTGTGTTGCGATAGGCCACAATCCCGAGGAGTTGATATTTTATTTGACTTATAAGTTGGTATGTTCATCACTATTGGTACCTTCCTACGTACGAATTCAGATTGTACTTACTGGTTCTCCAGGAAACTGTTCAAATGCGTCGAGCGTTTGCAAGTTTCCGGGGAAGTGCTTTGAACAGATACCTATTATAGGTGTCCTTTGTGATGTAGGCAATCGAATCGAACTTCCCATCATTCCGCTTGCATTTCATCACCCACTTCTCACACTTCCGACACACCTCGCAAGAGGAAACATGATTTTTAATGTACGCTCGAGAGTCCGAGACGACGCACTGAATGCGCCCACGATTTTGATATTCTGAAATGCTGGAGTGGCGGATGTCAAGGCAAGGTTTTTGGAACGAGAAAAAAGTGATTTCGGAGGAAAACTCGCGTCTTCCTGGTCGACTAACCGAATTACAGTCCCCGAAACAACAATGTTTGTTTGCTCCGGACATTACGAATACTGAGTGACGTGACAAAACCGACAAGCACTATGACCAAACTACCAAACTGACTGAATACGGACATAAACAAACTGATAGTGGTCCGACAGACCGGCTCCCGGTTCCGCAGTGTTGCAAGATCCGCCATGTTGGAAGATCACTGATAACAGATGAAAAGGCCTATTGATGCTCTCCCTTCTTTTCTCTTGGGCTTTCTTCTCCACCCACGTCCTGCAGTCTGCCGACGGTTGAACTTGTTGGTGAAGACAGTTTTTTAAAAGTTTCGCCGGTGTTTTTATACCACGCACAAGCAAAAACCACTTCAACCGAGTTTGAAGAAACATCGGGGTTCCGGAGGCAAGCTCCCGGCACCTCAGAGTCCTCCAATCGTACCCTTTTGAAGGGCACTTTGGAAGCCATTTGCGTAACCTAATTCAACGAACAACGTTACTATCATGATAATAACAAATAACTACGAGTAGGAACATGCCATAATGAGTCATTTTCTTAGTTATTTGTAATGATCACAACGAGTAGGAACCTGCTTGATGGGGATTGAAAAGGTAAACAAACGTACAGTGGAGAATAACCCATGCGAGGAAGGTTAAATCCGGGCTACTCGCCGCGTCGCGACGGTGGCGCTCCCAAGCGGTTGGAAAAGGTCTATTAAATTACGTATGTTTCAGGATTTTTTTTTTCCATCAGAGGTGAAAAAGCAGCAAATGTTGACAATTTAACGAGGGATTAAAAAATGATGTATTGTTTATTGTGAGAGTTTTATAATGTTGTGTTGAAGGTGTGAGAACCTTAACAGTTGAGGACTGATTTGGTATCAGTTGGTTATGTTTACAAGGCGGCATGTTGGGTGATGAATTTAAATTTTAAACTGGTGGGAATTAAAATTGGACTCTGGTCGCCCATGTCGTGGAGTTCTGGCTTGACGGGCGAGACGGAAAGGGCACGATGGTTGACCACCAGGTACGACTCTGTGATGCATGATAACCGCCGTGAGGGCACCCGATACACATTGTGTACTACTAATAAAGCCTGTTTCTGCATGTATGTCACACGTTTATCCCGCTTGAACAGTAACATGTTGCTATTAAATTGCGGTTTTTCTACCTACTCCTGATCACTGCCTCTATCTTCCTACAGAGCAGGGAGTAGTCTTACCGCTCTGTTGGGTGTAGTCTTACCTCTCTGCTGTGTGGGTCGATCGTTTTTCTGAACTTTTTTATTCCTGGTTCCGATGAGGAAAATTAGTTGCCTTTAAAAGAACACTCTTGAAGCGATTTTCGAAAAATCCATCAGGCTTCATAATTCTATCACGTTTTTATTCATAAACAAAAAAGCCGTAAATGAGAGGTAGCCTTTTGTGGGAGAACTTTATTTGGAGAGAATCCTTTAACAAAAAAAAAAAATAATAATAATAAATAATAATAATATTCTTTATACTATTCTTGTCATTTTGATGCCAGAATCATCTTCCTATCTCAAAAATTGAGTAAATTATGATTTTTTAAAAAGTTTTTCAACGCAAAACGGGCGTTTCGAGATAAAGCGCTTCAAATTTGAAACTATTAGTATTACTTCAAAACTTTTACCCTTCAAACAGTTTTTCGATGACGTTTCTCGGCATGTTTGAGAGATTCCGCATTCCGAATTGATACAAAACTTGTATCAAAATTTGTATAAAAAAAAAATCTAAAATATTGGTTTTTTATATTTAATATAAAAACCAATATTTTAGATGTTTTTTTCGTGTTATTTGTATCAAAATTTGTATCAAAATTTGTATAAAAAAAAAAAAAAAAAAAAAAAAATCTAAAAATTTTAGATGTTTTTTTCCCATAGGTTTCATTTAATACCTATTGGTTTTTATATTTAATATAAAAACCAATATTTTAGATGCGTTTTGAAGCGAAGCTTTTATACGGACGCCCCCCCCCCCCCGCTCGCCGCTCGGGGAGTCTCCCAGTGAAAATCGTGAGTCAGTTCGTGAGTGAGTCTCAGAGTACTCAGAACGGGTGGAATCCGAGGGGCTTCAGGGACGTTACAAAGATGGAGGAGGCGGGGAAATTTTTGAAGCCAAGCTTTTTTGAAGTGAAAATCCTTAACCGGATATATATAGGACACTATACTGGCAGCTGATGCGGACTCGGAGCGCCCGCACTCACTCCCGGTGTAGGTATGCAATATAACTGATTTTGCAAAATGATATTAAGCTTCGCTTCCTTTTTCATTCCCCCGAGGAATGCAAATTTTATCAAAATAGGTACATTCGAAGGTTGGGCAGTATTTAATCTTTTTCCCGTGGCTATGGCTATTTTTCGATTTCATAAGGGAAAATTGGGTTTGACAATGATAATTCCAACATTTATCCCGGTCAACTAATAGTTCAGGTGTCAGGGAAAAGGAGGTACTAAGGTATTTCTATTGGTTTGGTGGAACGCTCGCCGCTCGGGGAGTCTCCCAGTGAAAATCGTGAGTCAGTTCGTGAGTGAGTCTCAGACGTACTCAGAACGGGTGTTTTTTTTTTTTTTTTTTTTTTTTCGTGTTATGGCGATTTCTGAGTGTTTCTCGCTTTTCCCTACTACGGTCCCTCTCCGTGTATTTTCGTGTTTCCGCACCCCTCCTCTGATATGCTTCGCTCTGGTTTCTGAGAGGAGGCGATCCTACCGGTTTTTCTGTTCGACCGGGAAAATCTTGAACTGAAAAATCGTCAGCATACCCGCATTACTTCATAGGGGAGAAAAAGGGCACATCAGTCGTCATAACAATAACTATTATTGTGGATAAATCAAAAATTTCAAAATGATTACGGAACCCTCGAGGAAACGTTTGTAAGAGTTATCTTTTTCAGGCAGTTTTCTGAGGTGAAAAGGCAACTAAATTTGTCTGTTGAGCCCTGAAAAAGGAGACAATTTTGTTGGCCAAAATCGATGCGCCCATGCTGGAGATTCAAGTTATTTTGAATGCAATACCTAGGTACTTACTTATACCTACGCTTTAGGATGACTTATAGCCTAGGTACCTCACTCATGAGTACACCTTCTTCCCCTTTTCAAATCTCTCGCTCTCCACTCTCGTCTTATTCAGAGCGTGTTCAAATAAAACACAAATGCACGCGATGTTTTTAAACTTTAACGATTGTTTTTTTACCAAAACGGTAGGTGCCAACGAGCTTCGAAAATATTTTAATTAGAGCGTAGTCATTATGAACACTTTTCTCACGGCTATCTTGTAGCGCTGAATATGCGTAAAAAATCCACGTCGAACCGCCCATTTTTTCGTCTTCATTGTCCATGTTGTGAGCCATTCAACAACCTCGTTGGTCTCGGCGCTTTCTCGTTGAAAATTGGTTAATTGAATGCGGCTTCTGAACCTTCGGGGTTGCGAAGGTTGAGCTGGTGGGCAGCTCGGTGAACTTGGGCGTCCTTAGTGGAGAAAGTGGGCACATCCTGGGCTTCTTTGGCCGTCTGTAGTGTCTAAGAGCACACATTGAGTAGATTCGCCTCGCAAAAACTGGGACGTCCTCGTCGCTAAAACGAATCGTCACGTTCAACCTTTATTAGTTCTTGTATTCTTCAGAGATGGCGTTTGTGTGACTTTTCCTTTTTGCTGCAGAAAAATTCTCATTTGTTTGGATCTAGTTTCATATGGTGTTGGTACGAATGTAAATTGGTAGGTCAAGCCAACTTTTTTTTTTTCCTGCATCCTCAGTCACGCGTCTGTCAGTCACGCGTCAGTCACTAACTGTTAATTTGTGTGAATCGCTTTTTCTCTAATTAGCGACATTTCATTGACTCGGAATGTTCTGCTAAGCTCGTTCGAACGGGTTCAGGTAAAGTTAATTGTCAACCTGGACAGACATTTCTCATACCCACCGTTACACCTCTTGTTATAGTTGGCCGTTTATGGTTGGGAAATTTCAATTCTAGTGGATACGCGATGACAGAATTTAAAATTCTGACGGTTTTCAAGGCGTGCACCGGTCAACCCGGTATGGCAGTTTACAGACCTGCCTTGATTGAAAATTCACGTATTTGTGTCAGTGAACAGTAATGTTGAATCACAGATTAAACTACTGTTGTGTTGAATGCAGTTGGTGTGTGTTGTTTAACCCGATACAATTTTAAAAAACGCTGCAAATTTTACACAAGGGTTTATTATTCTGTGATATAGGTTACTTGTACAGACATTTAATTCTGTCAATAAAAAAAATTAAAAAAATTTTTTTTTTTGGATTTTTATATTTCAAAAAAAATTTTTTGGGGGGATTTTTTTTTCAAAAATGTGTTTTTTCAAAAATTCTTTAATTTTTACTCGAAAAATATTTAACTTCTTGGGATCCTTCAAAAATCCCATTTTTAGCCCCATGAAAGCCCTATAGAACGCCACAGTGAAATCGGATCGTTCCGGGACCCCCAAAAATGGATTCTACGTCCAAAAATACTTCGAAAACGACACCTAACTCGATCCCATAGCTAAAAGCCTTCAAAACACCCCTCCCGTAGCCCCATTATAGCCCCATAGCGCCCCACGGGTTTGGGCTATCGGACTGAAAACCTTGCGGGCACAACTAGATGGTAAACCAAGTATTTTGTCAAAATTTCAGATTTTTTAAAAAATTCCTACTGCCCAAAACGGCCCGGACGGCGGACGGCGTACGGCGTACGGCGGACGGCGGACGGACATTTCGGATTTTGAATGTAGACCTCTTGAAACGGATAATGTCAAATTTTGAGGCCGATCGGAGTCGTCGACCCGCGTCGCGAAAACATAGGTGTATTATTCCAAGAATAATAAACCAAAAGCAGTATATTGGACTAAGGTTTACAATTGTTTGGATCCATACCACTAATTCAAACGGCGTCTCTGTTGGCCACATGCTTTTCACCCTTAACCGATAAAATTACCGTTATTTTCTACCTTATCTCGCGAT